>OX402008.1:3634791-9164101 GCA_947859395.1 Eupithecia insigniata
TTTGGATTACGCAAGAAGTTGCCAGATTCGGTACGCATGTGTTTTATTATTTCATCGTTCCTTTATGTTCGCCGTCAGTAATTTTGTTTATTGAGATTGCACAAGTGTGACTTTCGTCAATCAATAAGAAAAATTGCATAAAAATAAGTCGGTTCATTTAAATTTACAGTGTCGCATATTTTTATAAATACAAATGTACCATGACCAAAAATATAAATCGATTCAGAACAGTAAAAATATTTAAATTGAATATTTTATCGACCATTGTTGCCAGCTCGCGAAATAATTTTATTACAACGACACGCTTGTTCTAAAATTAAACAAGAGTATGTTAGTCCCTTCAAAATAAACTTGTTTTTCGAAATTGCGTAGGTATTGTAAAACGAATTTATTTTATTCTCTATTATGGCAAAATTTTCAAATGTCAGTAAGATATTGATGAGATTCAAAGTCCAATGAAATTCAAATTAGCTATCAACTATTAAAATTCTCCCAATAAATTCCTCTTAAAAAGTCAATCCAGTGAACAAAATCCACTTGATATTGATTTAGGCGGGGGCCAAAAACATTGTCACTATGGGGTTCCGAGACAATGGCTGGGGTTGCCTGTGGTCACAGATGTTGTTTATCGTCCTGCCGCGGTCTAATCTTTAACCCTCCTATTTTACTAATGAAACCGAGATGTGCTATTGGAAATTACGTTTTTTAGTTGGTTTAGTTATTGTCGATGTTTTTCGTAAAAGTTTTGTATCAGTTTTTTATGAGCACTTATAATTTTTATGTCAATGCACAATCAAAAGTTGTTTTTATTTTTTTCTACTAAGAAGTACAGAAACATATTTTTACATTGCAGTGCGTAACCTCTTCTCTTTGCAAAATGCAAGCAAGCCTTAAACCTACAAGTAATTATTGCAAAAAACATTTCAACATTAATTAAAAATTAGAGTTTTTATTTAAAAAATATGATAAAGCCATCACCAGAACTAATTTCTCAAATAAAAAAAACTTTTTTTTTTATGAAATCCCTAATTTATCTTCTACCGCACTGTACCTCTGATCCGTTGCTTAGGATATGCAAATACACATATCAGTAAAACTTTTCGAATGTTTGCCCGAATGAGGGGCCGGTAATTGAATTACGTGTCGGGTCGAATTATACACTTTTTGGTGACGTATTACACACTTTTGAGGGTTATATTTGGCTTGAGGGTTAAAATTCAAATTTCGATTCATATTTTAAAGGTAAAGAAGATTCAAAGTATAAACTATGTACCTACACTTTATGTATACGTTATGTACGGTTATTGTCAAATATGCTGAAAATTGCAATATGTATTGTAACGAATTTCTCTGCTCTCTCTCTCTCTCTTCTCTTTTAAAAACCCGGATTTTTCTTAAATAACCGGGACAGTATTCAAAAACCTAAAAACTCTCTAGAGGTTTACTTTATCCTATTCAGCGATTTTAGTCTCCAACTGTAAACAATCTCTCGCTCTCAGCGATAAGACCGCCTTTTGTACTGTTTATATTTTCATTTAGATACAAGATTTTGTATTAATACAAGTACAATAAAGTGTTCATTCATTAATTCAATAATTATGTAATTTGAGCTTTTTTATTCAAGTTAACCTATGTAAACAATTTATAAATGTTTTATCACACAAATTAGAAATGCAAAACTTTGGCTAGATGTTTGGTGCTTCTTCATGCAAAACTACTGCACTAACCTACCTGAATTTTATAGCATAGCTATAAAATTCATAGGCATAGCTTTCAGCCAGAAAGTTTTCTTGGGATAAAATAAGCTTTAATAAAGTCAACAAAGATCTAATTTTATGTATATTATATGAAAAAGTTTTTTCATATCATCATCATCATCATCTAGCCTATACACGTCCACTGCTGGACATAGGCCTCCCCCGTACGTATATATACATAAAATTAGATCTTTGTTGACTGGGAATATAATAAATAGGCTACTTTTGATCTTCTTTTTATATTGTTTAAATTGTTTTTTTTGTATTGTGTAAACTTTTTTTATGATTTTGAATTTTTTAATTTTACTTTTACGTTTTTTACTTTACTTTTTATCTCGGAAAAAACGCGTGCGGAACCGCGGGTGGCAACAAATTTGACATAAATTCTCTTCTTGGGAACTAAACGTCTAAAGGTAATTGCGTGTAATTCACACTATCAGCGAAACTGACCGCTTAGCCGTTAAGGGTTCGCCACAAACAAACAAGAAAGCCAACAAATCAAGCGAGATATTCAATCTGTGGCCACAATAACATTAGAATATCGCCGCTGATATAACACGAAACTAAAGGGCTTAGCGACATTAAACAGCATGGCAGGGATGTAGAGTCGCGGAAGAGACAGTCTGGGATATTATAATACGTGTGTGGGTCATGGTATTTTGTTTCTTAGGGTTGTCGCATACCAGAGGTGCACGGCTACCACGTGGCACAAAAATGTGCATTTAAATATGGGCTTTAACTCGTAACGTTTAGATGCATTTGATATTGACGGCATCAGATGACATCTTGCAGGCCAGTCGGAATCTATACACCAAAGTGGGTGATACAGCCAGTGGCTTGGTGTGAAAGTTCAGTATATAAAAATTGGATCAATTTATGCAAAAATTATCCAAACTACAACCGACGAGGTTGTGGGTTAGATCATTTTTGCATAAATCTATCCAATGAGGGGTTTTCATTGCGTACTTTAAAAAAAAGTGGTTTCCTTAGACTAAGATAGATGGCGCTGTATGAAACTCAATGTCAAAAATCTGCCAAAAAATGTATAAAACGGCACTCGTTTCGTTCTTTATTTTATGACAATTGACATTTACTTTTGACTTTTGTGCAGCGCCATCTAGTGTCAAAATAAAAAGCGTGATTGTTTTTTAGAGATAGAAGCTTTGAAAATCCCTCATTGTAGGTCATCAGCTGTCAGTGTTTTGATAACTTGTCGCATCTTGTTGGCAATTCTAGCTATACTAGCGCTTTTAGCAGGTGGTTATTTAGCAAAGCGTCTGTTTCTCCGAGAGTAACCCTGTCTACTCCAACTGTCGTACTCATTTCTCGCCGTTCCCAAGCCATCTCCATTTCAGTCTCATGATTCGCATGACGTGAAACTGAGTCAGTCTCCAGTAATCCAAAACACTATTTCTCTTTAGGACTTAGGCGTTTTTTTCACTCTTTGCTTTCCCACAAAGTATCATGCTCAAAATCTTTTTGCTACGTTTACCATGCAAGACACATGCGCGGTGACCGTAAGTCACCACGGAAGACCATGGCAAGGCTGGCATGATTCCTAAATGCTCTAAGCATGATTCGCTCTGTCATAGCACACGCTGAGTGGTAACAATTTTTGTCACGTTTATTTTTAAACTAGCAACCCGCCCCGGCGTCGCACGGTTAGTAGAGCATGTTATTATGATAGAATGGGAGTACGCTATCCTTAAAAGATAGATATTTGCAATCTTGGACTTTTTTGTAGATCTATCAAAGAGAAATTGACCCCACCTTAAATTGTTTTTTTATATCTCAAAGGGATTAACCGCAGCGTTTTCGAAGAAAGCCCCCAGGCAGCTTGACTTTTTCCGACACTTCCAACAATTATCGAGTTGCTGACGACTCGGACAAAATTTATTAGGACACAGTGTCCCAACTGACACTTTTGATTTAATATGTTTTTTTACTGTCGATTCCTACACCATGAAATTATTGAAGCTGTTGAGTACAGTCAGGTAAAAAATTGTTAAGCAAAGATTATACTTCAACCAATTTGCAGAAAACCTTGACAAATTATATACCTAAACCTTCCGCATGAATCAATTTATCAATCTACTCTATCTATCACAACTATCACTAATCCGTTTGATAGTTTTTGAGTTTATCGCGAACAGACAGACAGGGCTGAGGACTTTGTTTTATAATAATTATGTAGTGATATTGCGTATTTTTCGTATGTCACGAAATAAATAATTTTATACTTTTACTTTACTCCTTGACGTTTGCTATCTCAACATTAACATTAACAAAGTCTTGCTAATCCATGGTTAAGCTTAGCACATCCAGGAACCATAAGCCACGTGTTAACGATCTGTAAGGGATACGGAAGGGATAGGTGAAGGGCTTGCGAACAAATTAAGGGTTCCTAATGGTTATCGGCGGATCTTACGGACGCTTCGGGCCCTTAGTGTCCTCGGATGAATTTTAATGTTACTACCTACCGTGTGTTTGGATAAATTTGTGTTATTTGGTGAAGATTAAAGGAGTCGTTGGATAGAGGCGGCTCAGGACCGCTATTCGTGGCGTCGTATGGGGGAGGCCTATGTCCAGCAGTGGACGTGCATGGGCTGATGATGATGATGATGATGATGATGAAAGGTAGAGAGCATTTTTGTATTATTTAGTTTTTAGCGACTTTTAAATTAATAAAAACTTTATCTCACCAGCTCAGGGAGTTCTTAAAAACTAACTACCGTATCCTGCAATTGGCGGTCTTAACCCTTGCAGAGATTTCTACCAGATGACGATAACATAAGGTACCATCTAAGGTAGCTGTATGACTCTTAGTAGTTTCAAATCACATGTATTTAAATGATAAGATTAATAATTTTACTGCAAGAGCTTTTCTCTTTGAAAATTGAAAATAATATTAAAGACAATTATATCTACTAAGACTAAAAAAAAACAAAGAATATCCTTTACATCTGATGTCAATTTTAAGCCTCAAACTTTTAATGATTCACTCTGTATATCTTACTTACTCCTATGGCTCAGCGACCCGAAGTTTGTCATCCTGATCTTGTATATTATCTAGTTAACAAAATTTACATATACTACATATATATATATATATATATATAATAAACTGACCATCAAAATACAACAATAGGTATGTAGTTTCATAATTATCCTAAAACCATGGAGCTCTACCTAAAACCGAACATTCCAGATGATAGCTAACAACTTGCCTGCGGCTTCAAATGAGCTAAGCTCATCCGAGCTGTTACATTAGCTCATTGTAGACCATGTTTGTTAATGCTAGCTCAATTGTGTACCATTACGAGATTAAATGGATCAATTGGATGTTGGATTGATTTGCCTCATGGACTAACCTATTGATTTAGAACGAAAGAGTGGATTTGACCTATATAGGATGCCACGTAACATGTGTACTAAGCTGAAAGGGGGTGATTCTGGACCCCAAGCCGTGCCCAACGAGATCAACTTGAGAATAAAGATTTTTAAAATGTCGAATATATTATATGAAAAAGATAAGGGTTTTTCTTCGTATTCACGTTCATGAAACATGCATTATTAACTATTATATTTAATATTATAAAATATTACACAAATATTTTATACTTGTTTTTTCAGCAAAACCAGTGTTTTGTAATGAAATTATTACAAAAAAAAATTATAAGTCCTATATAACATACTTACATACTTAATTATAAATAATGTAAAAATACACGTAAAAGAACAGGATTAAGAAGATAGTCTAAATTTTTTTTCAGAAATTAAAAAAAATTGAAATCCAAAACATCATAGGAAAACAGTTGGTACCCTCTTGGGTTCCAGAATCACCCCCTTTCGGCCTAGTAGTACACGTGTTTTGTGGCACCCTGTATATGTTATACCTATATCCCGTCTCGGCGGAGATGTGTACACCTCGATGGAATATTTGGTCCCAGCAGTACATCACGTTTTTTCTTGTAGTCTCTCCGTCTCTATGTTACTTGTCTACTCATTTGCCTATAGTTAGCGACCACGTCTCGGATCCGTAGGTCTTCACTGGCAACATTGATTGCCCCTGACCATTAACTAAATATTAATAGTGTTAGTTAACCGCTCATAACCACTAGTTAAGGTGCGGTCACACTGACGCGATTCAATTAAGGGTCAGCTAATCTTCGCACCCGACCTCTGTAAACAATGGATTTTGCAACTTCTGTGAAACTATTAGCTGTCATTTAACTTTGAATATTTTAGTTGCGACATGTATTGTTTTTCTAACAAAGCATTTTTTCCGTGGGTCCAAATTCAAGAAAAAACTATGTTGTCAAATACCTAAGCTTCTGAAACTCTGTTTTATCTTTGTTGGGTTAAAGACAATTGACGATGTGGCGACCGCGTGGCGGGCTAAGGTCCGCCTGCGACGCAGGAGGTTGCGGATTCGTATCCCACCTTGGGACAAATATTTGTACGATCTGCAAATATTTGTCTCGGGTGTTCTGGGTATTTTCTAGGTATGATAAAAATATCTATTTAAATATGTATGGTATTATGTATATCAGTTATCTAGTACCCATAACACAAGCTCTGCTTAGCTTGGGGCTAGATGATGTTGTGTGGATTGTCCAACATTATTTATTTATTTTATTTAAGGATTTACTCACTTTTTAAGATTCCGTACGTGACGAGTGAAAACGGGACCCTGTTACTAAGCCTCCGCTGTCTGTCCGTCTGTCAGTCTGTCAGCAGGCTGTATCTCAAGAGTGTGTAAGCAGCAACGGAAATACACAGAGTGTGTTCCCTTGCCGCGTTAGGTGCGGTTAGTACTTGGATGTGTGACCGCGTGATGTTGGTTTTTTGCTTTTTTCTATCCACCAAAAATACCGTTTTTAGGATTCCTTTTGAGAAATAGTTTTGTACGATGGTACGGAACCCCCCGTGTGCGAGCGACTCGCAATTGGCTGGTTTTATTTATTTAATTTGAAGTCATTATCATCATACCAGCCCATACACTTCCACTGCTGGACAAAGAACTCCCTCATACGACGCCACAAAATAGCGGCCCTAAGCCGCCTTCATCCATCGACTCCCTTAATAATTTCAAGTAGTTAAATATAATTATGTAAGTTTTTTGGTAGTTACGTTTTGGTGAAGAAAAATTTTAAGTAATTTTAGCCTAAAGTGAATAGAAATAAAAAATCCGATTTCATCCAAAACTAAACGAACTACCTTGCTTACATATATCTAGTTGTCACGAGACATAAACAAACCTGTTTTAATACCATAGAGAAATAGAAAACTTATCTTCCAACCAAGAAACACAAAGCTATGAGTACAATTCACTGAACCGGCTTTGAAATCCGCATGTCCTATCCATTGTCGGTCTTATCGCTCGAACTTTGCCTGGAAGACAAAGGCAAGACGCGGAGTCGTCAGACGTCCGGGAAGTGAGTGAGGGAGTGAGGTGTCTGTTGTTTTTGAATAGCCAATGGAGTGACGGATTTATCAAGAATTTTGGGTTCTAAGGCGAAACAATGATTGAAACTAATAATTTCAAGATTTTGAAAGAAAAAAATATTGAATTCTGAGACTTTTTTTCGAATGAATCGCTTCTCTTAAAAAACACTCAAATTTATTTTCGTAATTCTAAATTTTTCTCGTTTCTATATTCGCAATTGCTATTTTTAGGCTCATATGATTTTTTTGCATTCAATATTTTGCTTAATGCAGCCGAAGTGGTGCGGCGGCGTGCGAATGTCCGCCTGCGACACAAGACGTTGCGAGTTCGATACCGCCTTTGGACAAATGTTTGTACGATCTGAAAATATTTGTCTCGGATGTTCTAGATATTTTCTACGTATAATAAAAAATACCTATCTATCTAGGTATTATATTAAGTATATCATTCATTTAGTATCCATAACACAAGCTCTGCTTAGCTCAGGGCTGATGATGCTGTGAGGAATGTCCAGCATTATTAATTTATTCATTTCAAAATTTCATAAAAATTACAGTCTTATCACACCAGGATCATACTGTAGAGTAGCTTATGAATAAAGACATATTAAGTTAAATTTGTATTATACACAATTAATTACATTTACATTAATTGTTGTAAAGCGAATATCTTAAGCAGCTTCCTCACATTCATCTTCAAAAGACTTATTGCCGTGTGGCGTAATTATTCAAATTTCGCCCTTATCAGGTTAGAGCAGTTTTCCCCCACCCTACCCGAACTTATTTTACGACTTTCATCCATATTGTTAATGATTTAAGGAATATTTTAGAAGGAGGATTTTTAGACACGTCTTGGTTATCAGTTTTGTGTTGCCGTGATGTTTTAATTTACAATTTTGCGTAATTAGTTTTTGTTTTTTGACTCTGCTAATGATGTTTTGGAGTCACGGAAAGGGACACTTTTATCAAAATGCGATTTTCTTCGTCTGGAAATTTTATATATATCTGAATAAATACCTCCATCTTATTTAATATAACTTTAATTTTATAAATTTATAGCAAACATTAAATTCTAGATATTATCTCCTACAATTTCTCTCTTACTACTTGTACATTTTGTCGTACTAGTAAAGAGACAGCACATGTTATCCAATAATATCACTTACTGTACTATCTCGTATCATAAATTTATATACCGCAAACAATTTCCCAGGTAAATTTAATTTGTAAGTACAGACCGTACGTTACCAGATAGATATCGATCTAATCTCTCGATTCACGATATCGACTCTTGTACTTACTCTATCGATTTAACTGTACCACTTTGTCATTGTTTCAAGCGAGATTCAGCTTTATTTGCTTGAGATTATGTGCAAGCAGCTCAATTTCTTAACATAAAAAAGCAAGTGCCTGAAATTTGATAAAAACTAACTGTCTGACAAATTTTGTTCTTTTAATTTAAAATAATGGTTTTTCAGAAAACTCATTTAGAATCCATGTGATGTTTTCTATCATGACCAAGGAATATTCTCTTTTTTCGGTGACGACGAGTTCGTGCAATCCTTTCAGAAGAAATGTAGTCGTTCGTCAACTTACACCTTGAATCTTGTCCAACTGGTGTCAGTTGACGAATCGAAAAAGAATATTATTATAATTCTGGAACTCGCATCATCCTATGTTTCCATTGAACTTATACGTCGTGTACAGTCTCCGAAAAATAGGCACTTATTAGGTTTCATGTCTCTCTATAAAAAATTGAATGACTTGAAATTTTACCCCATATAGTTTTGATGCCGTGGAGCCGCGGCGTACGAATATCCACCCCTCCAAGTCGACCTGTGGATGTCGTAAGCGCCGACTAAGGAGCCAGCGGAAGCACCAGAGGAAGGGCAGCAGCTTCCTTCTGAGTATTTTTCAACACCAACACTGCGATCACCAATCCGCCTGCCAAGCGTGGTGATTATGGCAAATCCCCCCTACATGGGAGACCATCCACACGATGGACCGACGACATCGTAGCGGTCGCAGGGAGTCGATGGATGGAGGCGGCTCAGGACCGCTATTTGTGGCGTCGTACGGGGGAGGCCTATGTCCAGCAGTGGACGTGTATGGGCTGATGATGATGATAAGTTTTGATGCATCTGGGTGGTGTATGTGATCGATTTGGTACAATACTTTGACCGCGTCCGTAGCATAGTAGCGCTCTTATAGTGAAATTTGCGCTTGTATAATGCAACGTATTCTGCACCCGCCCGCGTACTGTCTCAGTGGAGAATTTGTCACGAGCGCTCTGTACGGACAAATATAGAGAAGCATTACTGCTTTTATCGGGACTATTAGCCTCAGGATACGTTATGGTAGATATTTATTTTAATTTCATACTCTGTAGTTAAATATTTTTTGTAGGTGCTAAAAGAATTGCGTAAACGGAGCCGAAATAATCTGCCCACATTGTAGGTAGATTCCGAAACACTTGGGATATTCAAAATTTTCTGATACGAGTGTGCGAAATCTTATTCCCTTCGGCTTCCTTGGTGCATTCGTTTGGCTAAGAAAACTGGCAGATTATCTTAAATGTGACCATTTTTCTGAATTTTTAACCGAATTCAAAAGGAGGTTATCAACTCGTCTGTATGTTTTTTTTTTGTATGCATGTTACCCGATATCTCCGCCAATTATGGACCGATTTCAAAATACTTTCACTATTGTATAGAACACAATCCCGAAGGGGTCCCATATTTTTTTTATCACCAGGGTATTAGTATTTATCCCGCACAACTTAAAATAAGTGTAAAATAAGGAATTTGAATTAGATTTATCGTTTTTAATACACGCCATATTATATACGTAATTACAAATACATAAGTATTTTTTTTACTTTGTCCTAGATACTACTAGAGTCTTTCCTATACCTGTTCTTGGAAAAGTGTTATTCCTTGAATTAAAACTATATGTTTGAAACATATTAATGTTTACACCAATTCTTCTCTTTATTTTTCGATAATGTGCTCACAAAAGTTACAAATTAGATAACTTCGAAGATAAAATGTTATTACACAAAAAATAACGATTATCTTTTGATCGGCATAGAGCCCGTATTCTATGCTTTTTGCTTTTATTCTTGGTCCAATTTATAAGAGGCAGTGAATTTTAAGACTTGATAATGCAAAATTAATTTGAAACTTGTGATATTTCAATGATCTCGTGATATATAAATGTGTAAGTGGTGTTTTTCACTTCTTCCATAAGTGGACAAAAATTGAAGTGAAGAGAATATCAATAACACCTTATTTCTTATTTGATAATAATAACTATGTTTATAGCATAAAATTTTACTTGTATACGTGCTCATTTTGTAAGCCTAAAGAAATAAAGTTATTGATTCTGATTCTGATCGATCGCGTTTATTTTCTTCTGGTGCAAGCACAAAAGTACTTCATATTGGTATATTAAGGTAGATAGATACATAGATAGATATATTGTTTATTTGATTCACAAACATAGACAGCACAAGACAAAAAACAAACATAGACATTGTAGTAGGTAGGTATTAGGAAAATATACTTATCAATAACATTGGTACATATTTTTAGGTAAGTAAAACACACAAACTACTCAAGATTTTTGCAACAGTCTGCAGTTAGCACAACTATTTTAATTGTAAATACTAGTTCTAATTTCTTTCTATCGTTTAATTTTAATTTAGTTTGTTACTAACTGATCTTAGTATAGGTAGGTAGGTAGGTAAGTTCAATACGCATTCAATAAATTACATATTACAAATCTTCGAATTTTTTGAAAAAAATACACATTCAAAAAAATAATCATATAAAAACGCGTCTTACTTGTCCCACCCCGACCGCCCGCGTCTGTCTGTCTGTCCACGCTGACAGGTGTTAAATCGTACGAGCGAGTACCGGCAATTAGCCGACTCATGACGATTAAGTAATACGAGGAATGTCGGGGGATAAAGCCTAGTGTAAAGCTCGTATCGCTCGTGAGAACAAAACTGGTCAAGTAGAGTTTAAAAAGCTTGACAAATATTAAAAAGATTTCAATATTCTCACAATTAATTTAGAGCTAATCAGTCTCTGAATTACAAAAATTATTAAAAAAATAAATAAATAATTTATTTGAGGCAACATTATTCTAGTACAGGATGTAAATGATTGACAGATAAAAATCATCATCATTATAATGGCCGCACATGGCCGTACACAACTGAACATAGGGTTAACGTAGAGAATTATTTGGCCAACGAGGCCAAAAAATAATCAACAAAAATTGTATGTAAAGGTTAATAATATTTATTAGTGTAGCATGTTTCAGGCTTACCAACTATTTTTGTTGCATATCTCCTTGAAAATTTTCAGTAAACTAGTAGTAAAAATCAGCTGTTCTCAATATTCTTAGAAAACCTATTTGTGCTCATAATATCCGGAACCCACTAATGACCCAGGTGGATATATTGCGACCTTTGACTTCGTTTTCGGTAAACTTTTCGCTTCATTTCAACTAAACCAACAGTTTCGCTTTTTGTAACGGAAACTCGGCTCACAGCCAATATTCTTCGAAAAAATCATGAAATGTATATAATTCTAGGAAAAAAAACTACAAAATAACTTTCCTAGAAAAAAAAACAGTTAAAAATCTTGTGTGGACACAGCTTTAGTTGCGTAGGTACCAGGAACGCATTTTATTTCTGGTACGTGATGAAATGACGTTTTGTTGTTGTAAGTTAATATTTTTATGACACGGCCTTAGAAGATTTTTTACGTTGATATTGTGATACGTCAGTTGTCGTATGGGGTATTGTTTTGTTTTGATTATTTTCAACATAGGAACGATGTTTTGTTACTACAACCAGAACCTACCTAAAGGTGGGTACTGACCGGCGTTACGGAGTGTAATGTAATGTGTTATATAGCGAGCGTTTGTGCAGTCAGTACGCAGAAAGAAGCACTCGCAACGAGCAACGAGACAGATTATAGCACACGTAACGTATCGTGCTCACTGCGAATGTAACATTATGCCCTGTAACACCGGTCAGAAACTGGCATAGGAGTTGTTCTCTGAACTTGTCAAATAATGCATAAACCAACTAAAAAAACCGAGGCTCTCCGGGTTTTCAAAAAATTATCTGAACGCCTGGTCGAAGCGACGCGTGACCCGAGAGCTAGTGAGTATCTGGCGCACTACATTAGCATTGCCATACAGCGGGGCAATGCAGCCAGCATCTTGGGGACGCTTCCGACTCGTATTGATATGGACCAGTTGAGCTATCTGTAGATTGTTTGCAACAGGCTGCAGTTAGCTCAATTGTTTAATTGTAAATACTAGTTTATTTTCTTTATATTATTTGATTGTTATTTTCTTTGCCAACAAACATGTTTTTAACTAAAAAAAAATAACATCAATTTAATCCAAGAAAGTTAAAATTATGTTTTTTTTTTTCAATTCAAAATATCATTAGAAAGTCGCTTTTTTCACTAAATATCTTCTTTCATTAATGATTCATGACAATCTATACATTTATTTTCAGCGCTGAATCGGCAATATTTACGACAACATTAACTATTCCGCTCAGAAGGCTCTATTCATTCCCATACATTTCATACAAGCTTTCATCTAACGGGGCATTCAAAATGAAATCTTAGGGATATCCATTCACACTGGTTTTGTATTAAATCAATGTCTCCCTATATGTTCTGGGCTCGTCTGTCCGTCTGTAGACGAAGAGACATTGGCTCACTTAATGGTCATGGTTATGTCTATTGTGTATTTGAATGTCTTTAATTATGGAGTTTTCTTGTTTGGATCGGAATAAGTGAATCTGTGTGCGGGAATTTCCATCATTACCATTATCAATAGTGGTTATAAAAAAAAACAATAACAATAAACATGGATTTTGTTCGCGTAGCGGCGCGCGCCGCCAGAAGGGTTCAATAATAGGAACAAATTAGAGGTAGAACTAGTATTTACAATTGAAACAGTTGAAGTAGAAGATTGTTGCAAATACAAACAATCTAGAGGTATCATAACAAGCCTAAAAATACTTCTCCAAAAGTTTAATTATTTTCATGAATATCATTGGTTTAAAAGCTCATTTTGTTTTCGATGAGTCTCATTTAATGCTTTAAAACACATGTTTAAAATTAATAATCGGACATTAAAAATCTTAAGTTATATACCTATAGACGCTTGATTAAGAGCGAAAATACCACACGTCTATAATTAAAATATCATGCATACATTTCAAGCTGTAAACCACAAGCAATATCGAACAAATGCCATTTTAATAATCGACAAAAACAAAAGGCGTGACCTGATGAATGTAATCATAGAGCACACTCAAGAATTAGACGCTCGCCCAATCTATCTCCAATCTTTACACAGACGATTTAAAACGTCAATAAAAACAGAAGGTACTCGCCTGAAGCCAGCACCTTCGTAAAATAGCCGCATAAAGCAGATTCACACGTGAACTAAGGTGAGAGCGATCTACCGGCAAGGCCGAGAAAACGGATCAATTTAAAATGAAACCTACCATCACATAATAAGGTCAACATTCCCACGATCGCTGCTTAAGAGCACAATTAAGAAAGTATTCGATAAGGCTCTGGGTTTTGAATCAGGACCTTATTGGGGGAGACTAAGGTTGATTTTATTTTAGGTGGTGATGGAGACCGGTTCGTCGGTCGCGAACTTTTACCTATAAATTTGTGTCGGCCAGCCGGCATGCGGCAGGCACGCTTGTCTAGAAGCTCTTTGTAACAAGTGTTTTAGGTCACGAGCGGGTAGCGGGCCAGATAATTTATTGTTGTCATAAAATACACTTGTCTTGTCGCCGGTCAGGTGTGCCTTAGCTTGTTTTGTTTGTAGGATTTGGTTCTTAGAAATGTTAGCGGACAATACAACCGTTTTCATAACTTATTCTGTAACTTCAAAACTGACATCACTTAATTTTGTGAAAATAAATTAACTTAGGTTTTGTGTGGGTCTACGACGTACACCTTGTTAAAATGCTCTCTTAAATTTTAAATGAAAATAAATAGGTTTTTGCGGGACAAACCACAACCCACGCTATACCTAGCTCCATAACTAACAACCTAACAAAGTAAAGGTTTCTTGTTTGCTTCTTAACTTTACGTTAAAAAGATTGAAGTGAACAAAAACAAAGCGATTACTTTATTTCCCAGTTTTACTTATATAATTTAAATTTTGGGTAAGGTCCAAAGGAAATAAAGCACTTTGATATTTGAAAACGCTGTCATGCCTATCTGCTGTCAACACCATACAAAATCCATTCCAAAAAATTTTTTGATATTATTATTTAATATTTTATTTTAAACTGACTAATGTGTGAGACCAACCTATATATATATATATATATATAATCGTCAAACAAAAAAAAATTGCCCACATTCGAATAGTTAACCGCCATTTTGTTTGCAACAGTCTGCAGTTAGCTCATTTTTTTCAATTGTAAATACTAGTTCTAATTTGTTTCTATTATTTGAGTAATTTTCTTTTTTAATAAAGGTTTGTATATCTAACCGCAATTTGAACTGATTACACTTTTTTGACTTAATTTAGCTGTGCAAAACTTTATCGCTCAGTCTATGAAACCGCTTGCGCCTATAACTCAAGCCAAGCGAGTTCAAGCCTGGGACGCTCTCGCAGCATTTCACAACGAGTCAATTAAAGCCAGCGTCATTACTGCAAATGTTCCTACTCCGTGCTCAGAATGCCAATACCATAGATACCACTTTCTTCAACACTTTTCTGTTACAAGCCAACATTTTTCTATATTTTTGATCGATAAATTATATAACAATAGTCAAAGCAACAAGCAAGTAAACCTACCCAAGTGTGACGACCTAAATCGGATGAATCTTTTTTTTTAAAGTAGATTGGTTTTATCCGCAATAGTTCACTTTTAATGATAAAAACTACCCCTGCAAAACCACCTACCGAACCACAAGCTAACCCACCTAACCCACCTAACCCTGGGAGCAGGATTTTTGTCGCTTATTTTTCTTAAAATGATATAACTCCACACTACAATCCTTAACTCATCTGACCAGCCAACCCCTAACCACCCTAACCCCTGAAAATACCCTCTCCCAAAGCACAATCAAGCTTACTCACCTAACCCTGGGAACCGCGAGCTTACTGGCAATTTTTTTACTAAAATAATTGATTCCACACTTCCAATAGGCTAAACCACCACAAACCATCCACGCTCTAACCCACCTTACCCCTAAATACCACCAGTACCAAACCACGAGCAGTTAACCTATCTAACCCTTGGAACTTGGTGGTTTTTGCAGGGGTAGTTTTATCCTTAAACGTGAACTAGGGCCGCTAAAAAAACATGTGTCTAATATTTTTCAATGTTCTACTCTTATTCGTAATTATCCAATTCGGGCGGTTACACTTAGGTAGATTTATTTTTTAGAGGTGGGTAGATGTAGGGTAGAGGTAGCAAGCGTTCGTGCGGTCAGTACGAGGAATGAAAGTGCTCGCAACGAGCAACTAGGCGGATTTTAGCACACGGCGTATCGTATCATACTAATAGGTCAGGGCCAGCAATATAACAATTTTAATTTACAGTATGCTGTCTTAAAACATATTTATTATAAATTACAAATTATTCGTTTATTCCTCCGAGAAATGTTATCGAAAAGCATTGGTTTATAAAAGTATACAGAAAACAATGCAATTTTCTTAAACCGTCTAGCCAAAACAACTTATCTTTCTAATAGTAACGCAGTGTGAAAATACTTTCCTAAAAGCCTAATTCCTTATGCACCCCGCTTTTTACGGACGCGAGTGGATGTGTTTTACTTTGGGGTTATTTATAGCCCCAGTTGGGGTCAGTAAGAGATTGCGAAAACAACACGTTTTTGTAATAAATATAATGAATTTGACGTTTTGGTTCAGCGGGATTATTGATTTACAATATGAAGACATTTTTATAAATTATTAATTTCTGCAGTGGCTTCGCACACGTTCATTGTAAAAATAAGTAGGATACGTTTTATTCCAGACAGATTTTTCTAGAACTACCTGTATGAAAAATATCAGCCAGATCCGTTCAGTAGATACGGCGTGAACAGGAAACAATCATCCATCTAAACATTCATCCATTCAAACTTTCGCATTTATAATACAAGCGTGAAGTGTGATTTTCTTACGAAAAAATCAAGAAATTATCGTTTATTGAATACATAAAGCCAAGCATTTAACAAGACTTTTCGAAACCATAGCCGTTAGAAACGTAAATCCAAATAGAACCCAATTTCTCTCTTCCAATAAAATATCAAATTACACATAATTAACTAGCATTTCAGACGGTAAGACAGTTAAATACGTCATTATAAACTCACCAACATAAAACAAGATAATTAATTTATTTCCAACATTAAAATTAATCAAAAACACCAACTAAGGTAAGACTATTATGTTACTTTTCAGTTTAATTAACATGTTCCAAAAGATATTAACACCTTACAAGGGCTATAAATTTTTGGGAAACCAGTAAAATGTTCAAAATTTTATAAAATATAACATATGTTTTAGAGACTTGTATAGTACGTAAAAATGGTAGTTGCCTATTTAAATATTTTGACTGTATTTTTCTCAATCTACTTTTAGGTAGGTAATTTAATATAATTTGATTCAAAACCCAGACTGCGATATCTTCGCAGATGAATGGAAGTATTTAATGTTAGTATGCCTGAGATTTTGTGAGAGTGATGAATGAAACGATACTTGCTCGTTTTGTTGTTATTATTATTTTTAATCGGCATCAATCATTTCAATATTATAATTAAATGTTATTTATTATTTCAATTAATTTATTTTCCCATTACCTGAAAAGCTTTTAATTTTTAATGTTGTTATGAATTTATTACGTGTGTATTTTTAAATGTTCTTTATAATAAGTTAATAAGTATAAGCATGATGATGTGTTAATTATAAGTAACTAATGTAATTGGTTTGGTAAAAATCGTGTTAGTTGCATAATAAACAAATACAAAATACAAAATAAAACAATACAAACAAAATGTAAAATAGATTTTCTAATTAATAAACCAAAATTCGGACATAAAAGTCAGACCACACATTCTATTATCAAGACAAAATAACATAAAAATACACGGTCTACAGAAAAAGGCAAAGAAATGTATAAATATTTATTTAAATACCGAGATACCGATGTTGTATTACTCAGAATAACACGAAAATCGTATGTCGTAAGTATTGACGCTATTATTTTCATATAAAAAACATTTTAACACGTCATTTGGGCGCCTGTTTTATCTGTATTTTATTAAAACTAAAGTTTATCTCAGATGTTGTAAGTAACCTACAATATGGATGCTGTATATTTTGACTTTTTGTCACTGCACTGAATATTACTAAGGGGTCACCATAGACCACAATTTTCCTTCAGTCGCAGCTAGTATCATGTCTGTGCAATTTTCTCTCATTTTTTTAGCTTACCTTCGTAACATTTCTGTCCACAAATCATAGTAGCTATCGCTTGTTACTCTGAACCGTAGATTAAGCATTTTTGCTTACCGCTCTGAACATAAATCATACTACTTATGTTCAGAGCATAGTCATTTGCGATTCGGAAATGTTTTCTAAAAAGTAGTGATTCTGAAAAGTAGAGTTTTCCGTCAACCATTGTTATTGACAAGTTACACTGATTTATACTCGCCAGCCCCCGAATGAATAAAATACTGTCTATGGTCTTGGGCAGGCCATTTGTC
The DNA here is from genome assembly GCA_947859395.1 of Eupithecia insigniata. Classification (NCBI taxonomy): domain Eukaryota; kingdom Metazoa; phylum Arthropoda; class Insecta; order Lepidoptera; family Geometridae; genus Eupithecia; species Eupithecia insigniata. Next base: position 3,652,781 of record OX402008.1, read on the forward strand.
TCTATCCTTTATGGTAAATTGGAGATTTAGAGCCACTATCTGCCCTCAAGGAGTTTTGCTTATGAACATTTATGAGGGCCCAAAAAAAAAGAAATAAATCTACTACTGGACTTGTTTCCTTAAATATTTTGATGACTAGTTTAATAAGCCTCCTGGCCTGCGGTGGAAGCCTGCGGTATAGTGGCAGATTTAGCTATATTTTTGTGGGTTTTTCACTCATACAATTTCTGCAGCCTAATTCTGTGTATAAGGCCACCTTACGCACCAAGGTCTCGACGGAAGACCAGCGTGGATCTGCTTTTCCATAGCACATGCTGATTGTATACCGATTTAGTAAGTTTTTCGTGTCTGTTCTGGCAAAACCAAAATCTTTTTACGTAACTAAATTGACCAGAATTACAATTTTCGTTGTGTTTTAGGTACGTACTCGCTTGAAAATTGTCGTCTGGGTGATGCTGGAAAACTAGTACAAAACAACTTTTAGAATGATCATAATAAACGAAACCACAAAGAAAAACATTTACTAATTATTGCCAGTGCAAAAAATTGCACCGGAACTAAAAAACAAATGACAAATCACCCCGCCCTATTGGCAATAATTCAAAAAGAGAACATTGAACTAAAAACAGCAATACCACAACATTAATAACTAAGTGAAAATACCCATAATGTCCCCTTGCGACGCCAAAACATAGGATACTATTTTTGTCGAACAAAAAATATTTCCGGGATAAAGATTTATTTGGTTCTGAGAGAGACAATAAAGAAGTTGATACACAGCGTAAAAACTGTTTATGGATATGCTTTCAAAATGAAATCATAAAAATTATTGTTGCGAAAATCGAGATGGTTGCGTTGCATTTGTCCAGCATTATTTATATATTTATTTATTATATACAGATTAGAAAAGTTGGTAGTTGCTCCTTTGAGTCTCTAGATAGTTTTTTTAAGTCTTTATGCTAGATATACAATAGATAAAATACTCAAATAAAAATACTACTGATTTTTAATGATAAAAACGTTCTGCGTATCCAATTAAAAAAAATTAAAGGTGTAGGAAAGTTCACAGCATTTCAAATTTAGTTCTCGGCATGAACCAAAATTATCCATAGTTCATGCCATGCTCCCTACAGCTAGTTCATATTACTCAGGAGTTCAGTCCTCCTCACTTGTAGACGTCCCTCCGAATAAAACGCGTGAAATGAAGTGTTTCCCCCTCCCCCAATCTCCCCCCTTCCGATACACTCCCAGATTTTTATTGCTCAATTAATCCAATAAATTATCGGTGATTTGCCTTCTCACTCGTGAAAAAGCTCTGAATTTTTGTTTGAGTTTGATTTTACGATTCTCATTAACTTTTAAAAACAGACTAAGGTTTTATTTTATGAACCTAATTGATTTATTTTAATAAACGAGTTTTGCAGTTTTGTTTTCAACCCGTTGCTATCCGCTGAGGTCTGTCAGACATTATGAACAACTAATTTAAACGGTAATTGAAAATCGAATGAAAGCTAATTCTTTGATGTTTCATTTCGTAAGATTATCTATTAACGCAAGTATTTCTATTCCGTCCTTGTACTACTTTAGGTAAATAAAATACGATATCTGACTGCACCTATCAAACATTCAAGTGGTCATGCGGTCAATCAATAACAATAAAAGGTCCACCAATAGTCATTCAGAGCACGTACGATCCTCGTCGCCAGTCCATTTCGGAAATTGATATTCTTCACCTATCCTATTACCATGACATAAGGTCCATTTTATTTAAATAGCTTCACCCTGACCGGCGTAACTGGAGCTATCATAAGATGCGTTGTAATAGAGTATTGAGTTCTTTTGAAATTGGTAGAGTTTTTCTCAAGTTTCATGAACTTCTGGACCGAATAGCTGGAGAAATAGTATTAGTGGGGACAGTGAGATATTGCGCGAAGTGGATTTGTTTTTATCTGTCAGCAAAAAACGTTAGATTTTTTACATCATTGAAAGATCTTACCGAACTATATTTAGCTGAATATTTACTGTAAAGGAAACTAAAGTTTAGTCGATAATTAAACACTTTCTTACAAACAAAATTTTACTGCTCCTCAATCAAACAAAGATTTGATAATTTTGGGACAAAAATTATTCAATTATTGATGTCTCGATAAAACCACAAAATTTAACCCTTCAACAGCACAGGCTGGGCCAACAATACCTACTGATCAGATAAACACTGACACAACGTAGGCGGATCGCGGGGCGTAACTAGTGATATACGATACTGTATCCACATAATTAATTAACATAACTATGCTTAGTGATTTGCAAGTTATTTGTAACGTTTATGTAATTTATGTAAACGTTTATATAATGGAGAAAGTATCATGGAATGTGGAAGCTTGGGTTTTTGCTATAATTTCCGGTGTTTACTAATTTTGATGAGCCGATTGTTTTTTAAATATTTGACATAGTTATTTTTGTGGTGTCGAATTGAGATATTTAGAATATTCTACGTTTTACATCCAATTTTTGTAATAAAACCGGATCTGTATGATGTTTCAATTTTTGCTTCTGTTTGTTGTTGTTCTTTGCTTTGCATGCTTCGGTGGTGGTTGGTTACTCTTGGTGTTGGCACTTGTAATAAACAAATAACAATGTACTAACCACATTCTTTCTGTTCTGAGCTAATTCACCTAAAGTAACCAGTTCACTAGCTAACCAGTAACGAGTTCACTAGCTGCTAATCACTGTCACTAACAAGTAAGAAGTCTGGGAGACCTGGGTGGCGATGGACTATGAAAAATAATGTAAGTATATTTTAATTGTGTTCCTATCTATTTATAGTATTTTAAAAGCTTTGTTTTCGTCATATTATATTTAAAAAAGCATTTTACGATCAATCAAAATAATTAAACATCACCTTTAATTCGGATGTTGGCCAAACATAAAAAAACAGCTCACTAGCCAATATAAGTTTACTATTTTATGGTTATTTTAATTAGTAGATTGAATTGCCATTTTTCATTTTCCACTAATAAAAACACCTACTAAAAATTTAACCCTTCACGACATGTTGGGTCTGGGAGACCCCGCGGGGGAAAGGGGCTAATAAGTGAAACAGAGATTTATGAGCGTACAGATATGCAAATAGAAATTTGCGGTCCCTTGCCGATAAAAAGACGTGGGTCCCTTCGGGGGTCTGTTTGTCCAACTGTCGGGGATGACGACCTATAATTATTTCGGCCCTTCGGTTAGATGGGTGTTCCTTTTTCTTTTTAGGTATAATATTTTGTCTGTGTTGATTTAATATTTATTCAGGGCAATATTGTCCTAATAATGAGATAACATTTTATTTGCTTTTCTTCTGTGTATGCAAAAAGAGCTTCAACTAGACTCAAAAGCGAGATACCATTCTTTGCACCGCTAATCTTAACCGTAAAACCGAATCAGACTACAATTTTAGCGTTAATCCCATTCTCAACATCACCGCGCCGAATAATTAGCAATCCCCTAAGCCGAAGATAACTGAATAACGATAGGTATTACGATAACCCCGGTGTAAGGATTTTGTAAAACAAAGGGGAGAGCTTTTTCAAAGTCATTCGAACAATGCGACTGTTCTGGGGTGAGTTTTGATCAAGAATTTGAGACACCATTTTTAACTGCAGTCACTAAAGCTACAACTATGTTTTTGAAACAGTTTCTAATATAAACAACTTTTAAATAAATATCAAACGCCGTGGATAGTAACAAAGTATTACTTCATTCACTTTTTTATTGCAAAGTAGACTGAAAATTCAAAGTATTTGATCACATCCTTTTGATCTCTATTAATTAGGACTGTCTCTGTGGATATATTACTAATATACATTTGCAATAAAGCAAACAGGATAGGTAGACCGTGAGAGGGGTCTGATCATGTTTGCTCATTAGTGGAGGGTATCATGTTATGCCACTTCGTTGTCAACACGGCGTTAGCTGTCATGTTCACAGTGCTGTACGCGACAATAGAAATTAACGATTGCGTTTTCAGATAAGATAGTTCGTTACAATTCAGAAATTTTATATAAAGCCCACTTGTGTAGACTAGCGTTTAAAAATAAATCCTTTCTCATTTTCACTTAACAACGTTTTCAATAGTTATCTATTATATCTATTAAAACAAACACAAACATTTTAAAAACTATAGAAAGATGCCTTATCGTGTGCACATAATGTACCTACAACATTCACATTGAACAAAGATCTCAAAAACTTTTCAAAATTCGCAAGCTATCTTATAAATGCAAAAACAAATATGAATCAGTTGAAACAATCAACCCGTCGAAGCGCCGGCGGTCTGACAGACCCCCAACCCCAACTGTTAATACTGACCAACGACCTAACGAGCTGTGACCACATGAATATGCAGAAAAGGACGAATTCATTAATATTTTACACCTCCGATTGGGATGGACAAGGCTGGACTATATTAGTTTTAAATTTTTTAACACGCTTCGGTTCACCTTTTTCAGTCCCAGTAATACTCATGTAACTTCCTAATGCTTAGTATTGGTTATTCAATGTATTTATGTAAGAATTGCAATTTATCGAGAGTGAATTTAAATGTCAATAAAACCAATCGATTTATAATCTTTAAAGTGTGTTTTGTTAATCGAATTCATTATGCATGTATTTCTCATTTCCTTCTCCGGCAGTAACTCACGCTTCTCCAATAAAAATTCCTATTTGTCATCAATCAGACTAAGCATCCGATTATTAAGATTAGAACTACGGTAGGTCCATCTAGCAATACGCAGTTGTAGGGCAACACTGTGTGGGATTGGCACTAAATCAAGAAAATCGAACTTTAAAACATATTAAGCAGCAAGATACCCAAATTCGATGTTTCTAAATGAAGCCGTTTTAAATAAATATTCCGCAACCGATAAACCGTTTAAGATCCAATACTTTATTTCCACCACAATGCGCTATCAAAATAACAGTGAAAAACGTAGGCGGAGTTAATCGGAACAAAATTATAATGATACACGTGCGCTGGCGCACAGTGGCGGCGCCGAGAGCGACATCTGTCACTCCGCAATTACGCTGGATTTATAACTTAATCACCCGTTTGACGCGTCCGATTAATACTCTGTGAAAATAATCACATAGTTTTTTGCCGCCGGTGTAATCAGCGGTGAATGCACGATAATTTTCTTTCGCGACAATCGAAGTTTAGGGTTACTGATGAACGGTGTTGAGGTTTTTGTTGTGGATATAACTTTCAATGCGAACGGATAATTTGATTCTCATAATTATACTTCTCTTTGATCCGCGCGTGGTCGAATGACGCAACTTTGACATTGACAGCTTTGTAACATGAATTTTCTTTTTTATTGATTGGTGGTCAGGGTGTAGGGGTGTCAACTCAACGTGTCGCGACTCCGGTGACGTGTGCAGATACGATTATCCGCACCCCTAGGGAAGATAAAAAAGTGCATACATGTTCGGCGAGGTTGCGGAACAATTTGATTACTTTTTTGACATTTCACAATTTGTTAGGGCGTCGTTTGATACCCAAGGGTTTTTAGTATTATGTTCAATGTACTGCATACAATATTATATACAGTAAATATCATGATCTAATATTTACAACATGCAGGTATCTTGCTGCACTTACGAGAGGTCTTGTACCTAATACTAAAAAGTGGATCTGGCTTCTGATACTAGACTTCTTCAGGCATTTTGCTTCTGAGCTGTCGCACGCCAGCGAACAGGGTCGAGAAATTCATTAAACACAAAATCAAGAACTTAGAAGTAGTAATAATATGTTCCAATTTTTTTTAATGATTTTATTGTAATTTTCTTTATTAATAAATGTTTCTCCTTAGAACTTACCGATTTCAGAACTACGTTTATAAGACGTAGGTAATAAGCATAATTAATAACTAGCTAACCCGTCAAACTTACCCGTAGGTAGTTTCTGTCATGTCATCAGAGATAGCGTTGCATTAGAAAAATTTATGAGAAAAATAATTTGCTTCAAACGTTTACGTAAACTTTTAGTATTTTTTATTAATTATTCTACTATTTAGGGCGACGACATAGCCAACAAAACAAAGATCATAAAAATCTGTGCAGACGTTCTTAAGTTATGAATGGTGGAACTAACACGACTTTGTTTTAGTTATATCGATGATTCCTTACTCGTCAGGTTTTGGTCTAAGATAGATTAACACTTATAATTCCACAAAATGTTAATTATAACTATAGTAAAATAACCCATTTCTCAATTACCCCTCTCGCGGTTGCGGTCGCTTAGACCGGGGGCGACCCCGCGGGTTACGGCTAACCGCTGTGACGTCATAGCCCTGTTTGTTCATTGTTGGACTTGTTTGTTGTTGCTCTCATTATTGAGAAAGCTTTTGGGAGATTAGAATGGAGTGCAAATAATTTTGGATGTTGTGATAAATTGTGACGGCTGTTTTCGCTTCTATTTAATTATAATGAAGAAAATATTGCCTATCTAAATAATATTCTAAAAAAATTCAAAATCATTGTCATTTTGCGTCAAGTTTGCATCTCAATCAAACAATTAAATATACTAAACAAAAATGTAATGAGAAAGCTAACTTCCGAAAAAAAGCTCATTAAAAAGTTCCCCGTTAATTCGAATTTCGAACAGTCGTGATTTCCACCAACTTCCTTTTGTGTCTGTTTAATTGAGGAGTCCTGTAGAATTAACCAAATGAGGAGGACATACGAAGTTGCATACTTTCAGGTTACGATTTTAGTACAGTCGCGGAAAAAACCTTTATCGATTAATAAGAGTAATAGTTTTCGGTCATTCCAATCAGTAAAATTTGTATTCTAAAATTGGATTTTGGCCTAGTGGCTTAATGATAGAAAAATTTAAATATGTAGATCATTTAATTTAAAAAAGAATACTGGGCATTTCACACAACTTCTATAACGCTGTTGTGTTATTTTATAATGTTTCTAGAAGTGGTAACTGGATTGTTGTCTAGATATCTAAATATTGTTAATTTTAAGAATATTGTAAACTGTTAATGATCAATAAATGAAAAATAAAACAATATAAACATCATCTAGCCCCAAAGTTATCAGAGCTATATGTTATGGGTACTAGATGACTGATATACATAATACAATATATAATATAGATAGATATTTTTTATTAATACATAGAAAATACCCAGAACACCAATTGATGTCGTTGATTTATCGTCGATCATTGATGTAATTCAACAAACGGCATACGCATTTAATTTAATGGCACATTATGTAAGCTGCCTAGCCATTCCACAAACGGGCTGATTCTACGATCCGGCGGTGACATGGATACCAGGTGACTGATACCGATATAGATAAAGTCTTAAGTGATCTTCCCAAGCTTAGAGAAAATCAATAATTAGTATAATTCAGAGTGCTATCCTGAACATCAGCGACTGTACAATTGAACAAAAGGAGCTTCGTGATCGGCGCCTCCGCACGAAGCCATTAGCGCTCCGTGGGCGTAATTAAAAGAGTTACAATACACGGGACTCCACAGAATCTCAAATACTGAGTAGGTGAGTGAAGATTCACTTAAAACTGAAAACACATATGTAAATACGTCAAATACCTACTGAATACCACACACTTTTTGTAATATGTTTTTTTAGAATAGATACTCGTACATATCCACTGGGTGTATTCGATGACTTGTTTTATGGATCAATTCAATAAACACACTAAGTCAAAACTTAAATAAGATTTTTCCTTCACTCTCTGCTAGAACATTAGGTATTAGTCAGTCCATAGTCAATCCATGGTATAGTAAAATCTAAGCTTATTTTACATTAGGGCTATTCTATCACTATGGGGGGGATGGTGCTCTGTTAAATGGTCAGCAGTTTCAGTATTCAAGCTTAAGTTCGTTTTATATATAACAAGAACTAAAATTCCGCTTTTTATAGCATTAAAATCACTCAATTTCATCCAAAGTAAACATTTTACCACCAGTAAAATTAAAAAAGAAATCATAAATCTTGTCTTTATTAAAACAACTTTTTTTTATTTAAAAATAAATTTAAAAATAAAAACCTTTAAATCCACCAAAAAGATTATACTAAGGCAAACACGTTTTACTGTGAAACAAGCGTGACACGGTCCAGAAGAATTAAAAACATGGGAATTAAAAACAATTAACTCTTCGAATTGAGCACAATGGTCGAGAGCGCACGACTTACAAGAGCTAGTTACAGATCGCAAGGAATCGGATAAATTAGTTAGCGCTTCGAAGATTGTTATTTGAAAATAGAAAAAAAGTCACATGAACCTAAGCACCACGCGAGACGAAAAGATTTCTTTTTCAGAGAAGCGTTTTCGTTTAAAAAATAACAGTGTAACAATAGGTCGACCAGGCTGAAATGAGGACGCTTTTACATCGGGTTGTCAAATAAACTGGCATAGACCCTGCTTAGACCATGATTTTTCGACATGAAATCCCATTGAGCTCCTGTCCTCACCGCGAAAGACACTGGCATCTAGTGGGTTCTAAGGTAAACGCCTCATTTTAAATAGAACCAATAGGAAAAATTTTTGGTTCTGGCATTCGGCGGTTAAACATATTGACTTTTGTCCGCAACAGTCCCGGAAGAGGCCGCGTCCAATTTGCGAAATTAATTTTGTAATGAGAACGCACATTGACAGTTGTATCGGACATGTTGGTAGCACTGGCACTGATTAATCTGATGACGTGAGCCCACTGATTTATTTGGACCAATTGTATTCAAGTGAGTTATTGACTTTGTGGAGCTTATTACCCACCAATTGTTGCCTACTAAACTAGTAATCAATAAATAGTAAATATATTTATTAAACTTACATTTGCAACTTAGATACCTTCTAAGTTCAATATTTTTAAATTAAGGAACAAATAAAAAAAATGACTTGTGTAATGGTACTCATTAGACAAAGACTTTTATATAAATGACTATTAGTTCATCCAAAGGGCTAGGATGCTTGTTTTGTTGTTATTTAATTAACTAGGTTTTTTCTGGACTTTTTAAATCATTAAACTCCAAAGTATGCACAGCTAGTCTGCTGACTAGGTACGTTTTTGCTTTACCATTTCATGACTTTTCTCTAAATCCTATGGCTAAACCCTTGGCCATCCAACGTGAGCCCACTGATTTATTTACTGATATTATAGAACTGCTAATTCTCATGACAGTGAATTTTCGATACAATTTTCGCCAATTATTGATTTAATACACGAAAAAGACTGTATGCGTCTGTGTAAAATTCGCGAAAATAATTCGTCGAAAACAATTTCGTAGAGAACAATTCGCCGAAAACACAATTTTTCAGATGTAGAACAAAACTGACTATTTCCCGCTATACTTGAAAGTCTATGACTTTTTTCCAAATTGTATTTTCGGCGAATTATTTTTTTTGGCGAATTGTTCTCGACGAAATTGTTTTCGACGAATTGTTCTCGGCGAATATTCCACAAATCGACTGTATGAGCGAGTCACTAACTGCGTTTCCTAGATAGATCAGCAAATATACTACTTAATTTTTAAAACTTTAATGCATTCACTGCCCAGCTACACCAGTGCATCATGGGCAATGAAAGTTTTATTCAAAGATGAACTTTATTATAGAAACTGTTTGTTTAGAAGAGAAAGCAAAATTCCCGTAAAAGGCGCACCTAATATTGTGAACGTAAACCATAAATCAATCAAAGTAAAAAAGTGTGCTAATCGAGCCGTCAAATTGGGTTTTCAACGTTTAAGCTTATTCTGTGAAAGTGCTGAATCGCACTGGCACCCCATAGCACCCCATAGCCCGGGGTGTTGCGCCATTTTCTTTTTACACGGTACTGCAATTCTATTAAGGTCTGTTAATATCTGCCCGTATTGGTTGAATGCGTGACAGTGGTTGGTCATACTAGATTTTAAAATCGAACTTTTTTTTAAAATCGAATTTTATCGAAACTCTTTAAAAAAAATTAGGGTTGGCAACTATTTGAAAATAGAATGTGAGAGAGAAGTCTAGGTTTTACTCTTTGAAAGACCTTCATTTGATTTTTTTTTTCCTTTTTCAATTGGTTGAACACTCATTTAAAATACTGGTAAATTAAGATTGATAGACAAAATCTCCCAAACATATCATTAAGCCCGGTCCACACTCATTAATTTTGAACTTTTTTAATCAATTGTAATTTTTTCGTCCCCGTTTGTTACCACAATGGTGGTAGGTGTCGTGTTACGGCACGCGCCCGACAATGCATCTCGGTTGAGGGCCCCTAACGCTGAGTATTGTTGTGTCCCTCGCATTGATTTTATCAGTCTTATATCATTTTACAAGAGGAACAAAGGGGATTTATTAATACATGATTTTCTTGCATTAGTAAGGATTAGTCTCGGTTGATAATTTTTATCTTTTTAGTGAACTATGATATTTCGAAAATTACTTAAAATCTTGTGGTTCGGTCACTATTTATATTACGTAAAAAGTTTTCATGAAAATGCAGCCTCACGTCCAAGAAATAAGAAAAAGGTAAATCAAACTAAAATAAGGCTTAAGTCAAAAGCTAAAAGATTTTCATTTCCATGCACCCAATCTCACAATGCAAGTAAAACAAAGGCCATGTCCACACAGTACATAAACCCAACAATGGCGCGAGTTTTTACCATCGCTCGATTCTGTCGTGGCTTTTTGAACCGGGGTTTTTTGAACGGGATTTTTTCACTCCATTCGCTCTTACCTCACCCTGTTGGGTAGGGATGGACAGTCCTTTGTTTTTAATTTTCATGATACTCTTAATGGATGTTAAAAGGCGGAAAAGCACGAAGCCGTTACAGGTTTTTGTAAACATTTTTATTTTAATGGAGTGGGGAAAATCGGTAACTGATATTCAGCCTACTAGGATAATAACAATCAAATAATATAAACAAATTAAACTAGTATTTACAATTGAAACAATTGCGCTAACTGCAGACTGTTGCAAACAATCTACAGATAGCTCAACTGGTCCATATCAATACCAGTCGGAAGCTTCCCCAAGACACAGCTACATTGCCTCGCTGTATGGCAATGCTAATGCGCTGCGCCAGATACTCACCAGCTCTCGGGTCACGCACGCGTCGCTTCGACCAGGCGCTCAGATAATTTTTTGAAAACCTGGAGACCACATAAGTGGCCTACTAGGAAGGTAGATCAATGACAAAGTAGGTACTGTTATACTAATGTTTGATTAATCTAAGTTACGTTTCATAAAAAATTAGGTACCTATTTAAAAAGTAAAATTAAGGAAATAATCTTTAAGTGCTACGCCGTAGACCTAAGCGCGTTGAAATCTTTTGTATCAAAACTTATTAAAATAGTTCTACTAAACAATTTAACGATAGAAGTATGTGGTATAAAAGATGGGCTTTTTTATATAGTATGTAAAACCGACATAAAATTAAAATAGCCTGTAATTATTTTTTACGTTATACCGGTACAGAATATTCGTTAAACATTTTAAAACAAAAAAAACTTAGATACCTACTTAATTTGTTAAATAATTAAGTATAGTAATATCGGTAGCCGATCAGATGGGATGACTACCTGCGAAAGACTTCTGTCTGGCAGATGCTGGATACGATAAACTGAGGACAGAGCGCTATAGCACTAATTAGAGGAGAGCTATGAGCCATAGTAGTCCAGCTGTGGACTAGTATGGGCTGATGATAATGATAGTAATATCGGTCGTGTGACAACCCTACGGCTCACATTAGTTTCCAACTCGGACAAGCCGTCCTCCCGTTCCGTGTACAGACGCGCAGATAAATGCTAAGCATCTATTGTCACAATGCCACTGACCATGACTGTACCTATCTATGGATATTGTGATAGATTTACACTCACTGAAATTATTTGAATAGCTATTGATAACGTTTTAAGTATGTAGGACCTTACCTACAGTAAGTTATACTGACTTATAATGCGTACAAATCAACGTTATTGTTGGCATACTCACTAAGGTTATGGAAAAACTTATACCTAGATAGAAACCAAGAATTTTCTCGTAAACTTCCAATAAGTTAGGTGTGTTAGATGAGGCTATACATTAGGAGGATGTAGAAGACAGCGGGTTTAATTAATATAAAGCAAGTCTTTCATTAATAATAGAGCCAACCCATCTTCTTTAAAAATACACCTATCTCCTTTCCCAAAACCAATGTCGTAAACAAAACTCAACACCTATTAACCCTGAGTCACGATAAAGATCGGCCTATCGACCACAATGACTGGCTTAACGCCTTTCAAGCGACAAATCCGGCGAAGTGACATTGTCGAGAGGTATCCAAGTGTCAAGTGGCGCCACTAGCGCCCTCTACGCCGCTTAGTACGTGATTAAACCGCGAAATGTCAAAGTGCAAAGATCGGGCCTTTGTAGTATCTTCGCCCTTGAGGTCCCATCAGTCAATGCTAGCTGTTGTGATGTGTTCATTCATCATAAAATGCTGCGGGCGTGTGTTGCCAACTATTGTTTTACGCATGTGTTTTTTATTCATAAATTTAGATGGGGTTGCTACCATCGCAATTCATCAATTTCATAGTATTTCGTGTTGCATCATTCAAGTTCATCTTTTTCTTAACAGCCATAAAGTCAAGTTACTTCGACGCATCTCATTGTTTCATTCTTTTTTCGTTATCAAAGTGTAATGAGCAGCAAAAATGGTATGAGTGATACTTTTACGAATAGATCTGTATCAACCAGCTGCCTGAAGCAATTCGCCTAGAGCAATTTTGCCATGGGTGCAATATAGCTCCAGTCAAGAAGTTGGCTAAATAATCCATACTGTCTTTATTAACAAATAAAATTAAAATCAAATAATATAAACAAATTAGAACTAGTATTTACAATTGAAACAATCTAAATGTAGCTCAACTGATCCATAATACCAGTCGGAAGCGTCCCCAAGACGCTGGCTGCATTGCCCCGCTGTATGGCAATGCTAATGCGCTGCGGTAGATACTCACCAGCTCTCGCGTCACGCGTCGCTTCGACCAGACACTCAGTTATTTTTTATTCCATACTTACCTACATAGTAATGTAATAATAAAAGACCGATCTTTGATCTTGTTTACAGTCACGCCTAACCAAAGATTAGTGTAATTAAATCGAGAAACCAGACGTTATCGATAACCTTTGTATGCGTTTAAGACGTAGTTTTACAATCTATTGTAGGTATTTAACAAGCCAAATGCCCTGTAAACAAACAATCAACATTCGATATTTTTATTTAGTAGTTTACAAAACAGAATAATAATTTATTCTAAAATCCTAATAAAAACCTACGACTCTACATTATATACTATACTATACCTAAAAACTAACATTTTTAACTGTATAAGCTATTTAAAAAATAACCTCAAAACGAACATCAAAAAGCGCCCTCTCAAATGTCAATCTTTTTCCAGCGCGCGGTCAGTGCCCTTTGTTATTTAAATGAAATGCCCTGATGGGCAGCGGGCACGGGCATAATTAACTGATGGACTTTTACACAGAATGTTTTAATAATGCTCTCGAACAATAAGCCTTTTCACTTTGTTTGTTTTTATATTCATATCAATATATCAATAATAGCCCGTATCTTTCAAAACTGGGGAGCTTGGATATTTTTATTTAGGAAGATACTGCCCATAATGGTGTCATGATACCTCCTGCCTCTTATAGTCATGACAGTTCACTGCTGGACATAGGCCTCCCTAAATGAAGGTCATAGCGTCTTATCTTCAGCATACCAAATCCATCATCTGCCAACAGTTTGCACAAGTCGTCATCTCATCTGTCTAGGGACACTACGTTTGCCGAGTCGTGTTCCCCACCCAGGTCTATCCAAGTTGAGTTCTGTCTCAAGTTGTATTCCCCCAACTTGCATAATTAGTGGTGTCCCCAAGATTCATTCAAAGATCGCGTGTTCCAATCACAGCTGTGCCACAAAAGGATTTCCTGTAGTATTTTTCGGCTCTTGGCCTAAATATTTTCACGTAGATACTGTTATTCTAGTAGTATTTTAGTATACATAATAAATCACACATGAATGCCACCCGAGGACTCACATACATCATTTCGAATTTAATCTTACCTCTAAAGATGGTCTAACAGGTGATTTACTCCATCGTTAGTTCTCCGCTAATTCTTCCGCGTTCCGTGGCGTATCTCGACTGTTGCCATCTCGCTCTGACGGTTTATCTGGGTGGTTCTATCTCACTCTGACAATCCGAGGTGAGTTTACGACGTCATTACGGTTATCAAGACGATGGTACGTCGCTACAAGTACACTGCGGAAAGTCGAGAACTTTGTGTTATAGACGGACAAATTTAATTGGTGACCTGTCTACCAAACTATTTAGAAAGAAATAAACCATATAACAACAAGTAGACTTTTTGTGGCATATCTTTTTAGCCAGTTAAGAAGCTACAATTTCTAATCTGTGTGCTTAGTTATAGAGTATTTTTTAGACTTAAATAAATAATAAGGACGAAGATCCGGGCCAATAACACCATAAAAAAATTATTTCAAAATAAATACTTAAGTAATAATATCTCAAAAAATGTACCGTCTGTTATAATTGGACTTATTAAGTTGAGTTTTTGCAACTAGAAAGTATATAGTATTATTTTTTAAATCGCCTCGTGTGTTATACCCCGTAGGAGATAGCCGGTACATGTAATGCGAAAACGCTTGTTAAAACTTTATGCGAGCGCGATAGCTCTATTTATAGCTATGTTCGAGATTATACCACTATGTTCTTAGGATATTCAGTTATTTACGGTTTCTCACTGTCGATTTCACATTCGATATCATTAACGTAAGAGAATTTTATTCAAATTCAAAAACAAGAAAAATCGTTATAGATCGTTTCTCTCTCGCCCTTTAGATATGTTTAACTAGCTATTACCCGCGGTATCACCCGCGTTAAATTCGAATTTCTCATTTCTAGGGGGATAAAAAGGTAATTTCCCGTAAATCTCCCATGGGAATTTGATGTTTAATCGCACGACAAAAAGCAGCCTATGTTACTCTCCATGCTTTCAACTAATTTTATGCCAAAAATCAAGTCCATTAGTAAGGACGTGAAAGAAGGACAAAAAACAAACAATCAAGCTTTTCCATTTATAATATTAGTTTGGATTTACCCGTGACGGTGGCGGCGTAAGAATCAACCCCTCTTACTCAGTCCGCGGATGCGGTAAGAGCCGACTAAGAGAATCTATGAGGGGAAGGGCAGTAGCTTCCGTCTGTATATTTGACCACTAAACACCTTCACTGCGATCACTAATCCGCGTGTCAAGCCTAGTGTAGAGTTAGTCAGTTTTCCCAAGGTTGCCTGAAAGAGATCGCACATAGCGATAATGCCGCCTTTGTACTTCATGTTATTATTATTTCGTTCGTTCATTGGTTTCGTCATACCGACTTAACTAGACAAGCCTTGCCAATTTTCGAAACGATTAAGCTCTTGATTATTGGCACAAGCCATTATTAAATCAATAAAATTATAATCACATAACTTATTTTTATATTCGCAAATAAACCCAATAAAATTAATCATGGCTAATTATAACTAACTAATTTCCATCAGTCGGCACACCCGTAGCGAAAGCCAGAAATCACAGCATGTGTTTTTTATTCTATGTTTTATGTCTAATTCTATATTTTATGTCCAATTTAATTTACAGTACAATATTAATCGTTTTATTAATGTTGGAATTTTAAGAGGAGTGCACACAGCGGGCGGTTTGACTCCAAACTGTCAAGTGTCATGTCATGTCTTTTAGAGAGCTGTCATGTGCTTTAAGACTACCTTTCTATTGCAATAAAAGTTATAGAACCTGCTTTTTTTAATATTCATGGATTTATTTTATTTTGCTTGGTTTCATGAAAGATTTAAAACTCAAAACGAAAAATTATTTGAACATATTATACATACCTTTGTTTAGAATAAAAACAGATTATCTCAAAGCGTAAACGACGTCGCCTCACCTTTCTCAGAAAGTAAAACTAGTTCCACACTAGTGAACTCCGTGACCGCATTCCGTGACGTTACAGTGACGTAGACAAGCCTTTATAGCGAATAATATCTACACACTGCCATTAAAAACGCACGTCATTTTGCCAATTACTGACATATCAAGTAGTTACTTAACTAAATCATGTAAAATATAACTTCAGAATAAAAATTAAGTAATAAATGTAATAATTAGTTAAACCTTCACTTTCCTGGAACCTTCAGCCTTTTTAAATGACAAAATGATCAAAATCAAAAAAACATCTTCAAATAACGCGCAGAAAATTAACATGAAATTCATATAACCGCGCAATATCTTCGAAATCCAAATACAGCATATTAAAACTCTCCACGACTTCATTCATCTGCCCTTCTCGCGTCTATCCGTTCAAAGCTACTTGAAGATATTTGCCGACACTTCTGTCGCGGTCGGGGTCACGCCAGTGTCGTGTGTAGAGCGTATTATGCGAGTGAACTCGGACTCTATCGCAACTGACACTGACACTTGGTTGTTCTCTGACCCAGTTCAACGCATTGTCGCCTCTCAATTCAGTTTCCCTGTTTACAACTATCGATGTTTCTCTCTGTATGGCATAGTATAGCACTATCAAAGATCAAACTTGAGGGTAATTGTTGTTTTGAGTTTATATATCTAAAAGCTTGGCAAATAGATGTCTGCGAAATATTATAATCACCTATCTATCGTGTTTCGTGTAAAATCAGAAGCTAAAAATTATTATTTTTACGCTCTATTCAAATTATTGACCTATTTTTTTTTATTCAAAATCAGTGACAGTTTCCGTCGTCAAAGGTTCCAAATGCAAAGCTACGAATAGCGCTAATTTCTAATAGTAGAATCTTATAGATATTGAGGTACTGTTGAACAGCTTTTAAATACCTTCCTGGGAAAATGTAGGTCCTTTTATATCATCCAGTCTAATCCAGTATTTACCTACCTACTGGATTACTGGACTGGAATAATGTAAACCGGTCGTAAGATCGTAAAGAAGCTTGCGCGTCGGTAGCGCCACCCGCGGTGTTGTTTATGTCGCGAGATGTTGCGATAACGTTGCATTGTGTGCACGCACCTTTACAGTATTGAGTTTCGCGCCAAATAAGTCGAGCTGTATTCTATTCGAATTTGTTCACGCCAATTTAGGTAAATTCTAATACTTACAGCTAAGAATACACGTGGGTTTTTGTTGCCTTTGAAATTAGTTTACAAATTTACAAGTCAAAGAAAATAGGCACATTTAGCTTCTATAAAAATAATTATCTACCTAACTGTTGTTATCCTTTCGAGAGGCTCATTTCTACTATTATTTTTGGTAAAACCCCGCTATTTAATGATTTATTCTGATACTCTTGGTGTCTCATAAAATTGAATTTATGGCCTCAATGTGTCCTAATTTTCACCTATTATTTAATTGTACAACAGAATAAACCTTCCAACGGCACGAGGCAACCACCCTCAAAAGGATAGAAAAAATCTACAGATGAAAAAACTTATGGCACCCCATTGTCGTTTTGACAACAAAAACCTATTTACAAATACTCGCGCGCCCGCCCACTCAAAAGGTGTTTATTTAAAAATTTCGCTACACAATACGAATGTCACATTTTTTCACTTTTCGCACCATTTGATGCTGTTTCGCGCCATTATAAAATAACTTGCCTTATTTTTATCGCGTAAAAGTTACTACGAAGAATTTTTGAACGTATCCCTTCGCCATAGAGAATATTAAGGTTCGATATATTGAATTTCGAACTGTATTTTGGTTTGTCGATGATACTGGACTTTTATTTTTTTTACTCACAGTTTTGGACACGTGTTTGGACGTCCAATTTGTGTCTATTGATCTCACTGTAGTGTATTAATTCTTTTGAATTTGTTACTTTTCAACGTTAATAAAGGACCGGTGTTGGTGGTGTTCTCAAAAATATTGTAATAAAAAAGGCACATTCTACCTACCCACATTGATAATTTTCAACCAAAATAAATTGCGTTACTTGATAATTTTTAGAATATATTTATAATAGGTACCTATAAGTACATAGGTATATACAAAAAATTCTGTTATTTAGCCATACAAAATTTCCCAATAGTAGGTAATCACGTCCCATTCTACGCAATCCTAGTTACCAAACAGTGAAAACTGGAGTTATAAATAAACATCTCGAATCTCGATAAGAAAGGGTGTGCGATCCGAATCGCGGTGACAAACATCGGGCCCTATTTTGGTTGCTAAATTTGTTGCCGTTTCCGATCTCCTTACGAGATTATTTTATTATTGTTAAGAGAGAGATTAGATCGGTGATGTAGAGCGTGTTTTGGGTTGTAAGACGAGTGTTTGTAGAGAAACTTGGTTTATGAAATCTCTATTACGTAACAACAGTTTCGTTTGTACCTCTTTGATATTTAAATTTGTAGAAGCTTTCTTCCGTTTGTCCAATAAATTGGTATATGTACCTTAAGGGGCTACCCCGACCCAAATCAGCGCGCCTCCTATTTTATCGTATTATAACGTCAAACAAACGTCATTATAACGTCAACAAAAGAATTTTCAAAAATCCCTTGGCCCGTTTGTGATACCTATCATCTTATTTTTAATGCCTTTGTAATAGTTTTATATTTTATAGCTTAGGAGATGCGAAAATCGAGTTTGGCGGCCAAAAAGTGCAACTTCGCTTTTCTTCCTAAACTATACGAAATAAAACCCTATAATATACAAATTACAGAAGCATTAAAAATCTTATGATAGGTATCACAAACTGTCCAAGGGATTTTTTAAAACTCTATTATTTAACGTAATAATACGATAAAATAGGTGGAGTTCGGGTCAGGGAACCACCTTAAGGTACCTAATTTATTAGTTTTAACCAGAACCAGGTTCATTTTGCGGTATCATCATCGTACCAACGTGACCAATCAGACTTCAGTGTCCGAAACATGACTGTCTAGTTTTCGACCCAGACTTCGAAATTCAAAACATTCTCATGTTCGCGTCAGTTATAATAAGATTCGGTTGTTATAAAGACCCATTATGTCCGATTTGTATTGTTGGTCTAATGCTTCATTCATTCGTTCATTGTTACCGTTCATTCTTTGCGGATCATCCTGAGTTTGTGCAAACATCTGCTCTACGCCTTCGCATTTCGAAAATGGATTCTGTGCGATTATTCTGTTCAGTTTTTTGTGCAAACATTACTTCTCTTTGCTACTAATGCTTCAAATGTAATGCAATATTTTTCTAAGGTTGCATTCAAGATTTGTAGGCATATTTTTTGTGTGACTAACATAGTTTTTCATACAGATTTGATGTCAATCTTGGTGGTTAATGTAAAAGGTACTTTGTACCACGGTTGTAAAATCGTCCAGAGAATAATAGTACTTAGTGGAATAAATATTGGTTTATTCAGATTTCACCTTTTTTATTTACTTTATAAACAAATAAAATTGCAATAATATTTATAAAGAAAATAACAATCAAATAAATTACAATAATATTTATAAAGAAAATAACAATCAAATAAATTACAATTAAATATTAAAACAAATTAGAACTAGTATTCACAATTGAAACAGTTGAGCTAACTATAGACTGTTGCAAACAATCTATCGGTAGCTCAACTAATTCATATCAATACCAGTCTGAAGCTTCCCCAAGACGCAGGCTGTATGCCCCGCTGTATGGCAATGCTAATGCGCTTCGCCAGATACTCACCGTTTAGACTTCTTTCTATCTAGCCTGAAAAAAATCATCAAACGTATTTTTTTCTGTTTTTTTTTTGTATGGTATATAGACCTTCATTTGACCACAATCTCACGTGATGGACAGTGATGATGTGGCCGACGTTGTATCACGAAGGTCTAGAAGACACCTGTTCACTCTTGTTTTGAAGAGACCCAGATTGTAATTCATCGGAAAAACTGCAGGCAGCGAGTTCCATTCCTTAGCGTGTATTTAGGTATATATTTCATTTTTAAAGTGCTTAGTCTTGATGAGAGACATTACACCCTAGGATGCCAGATTGAGTCAAACAGTATTGATGACAATGTCAACAGATCTGACCTTTGAATCAATGTAGCAGTAAGGACATAATGGACGTCTATTAGCGTTGGCGCCGAATGGGACGATGTTGCCAACTATAAGGAAAAAAAAAAGAGTTTTATTATTTAAAGTAGACCTTCGTTTGACCACAATCTCACCTATCTGTAGATTGTTTTCAACAGTCTATAGTTAGCTCAATTGTAAATACTAGTTTAATTTGTTTATATTATTTGATTGTTATTTTCTTTGTCAATAAAATCTACAATGATGGTTTCAACTTACTGTCTTAGGATTTTAATAAATAATTATTTCCATCCAAAGATTGTCTGAGAGAGATCTCTTCTAAGCGACAAGGCCGCCCATTGACCTTTTCTTATGTATCTAATGCATGTTCGGAATGTATTTTCACTGGTGTACACAATATTTTTCATTAATAGAATGCGAAAGATTGTATATAATTTTTTTATCTTACTTTCTACATATGGTAAAATGCAGATAATACGGACTTCGCGTTAGCTAGATTTACTTCGCGGAAGATGACGAACATTAATGTTTTATAGACTTCAAATTTTTTTGACAAGTAAATGTCTGAGAAAATATTAAAAAAGGGAAGTTATAATTAAATGACAATGTTTTGAGTTTTTTAAAATACGGATAACAAAGCTGCCGGGCATCAAACCTGCTCCTCTATCAAACGATCACAGTTCATTACAGGCAAGGGTGATAATCGAGCGAGTTAAATCGAACCCGCATTCCTTATTTATCTTCTATGAAAATAAAATAATTGTCGCTTATTACTATTATTAAATGTACAATGCGGGTGTTTTGTGCTTTTGAATCAAGGGTTCTTGACTCGGACATTTTGAATTTATTTAAATTAGTGTGAAAAAGAGTTGACTTAAAATTTTACGGGGAAAAGTCACGTAGGTTTTAATCATCATTATTCTTTGCAACAAACTCATTGCGTTTACTGTACATACGTACCATAACATAAGCTCTGCTTAGCTTGGGGATAGATGATGTTGTGTGCACTATCCAACATTATTTATTTCATCATCATCATCAGCCCATACACGTCCACTGCTGGACATAGGCCTCCCCCGTATGACGCCACAAATTGCGGTCCTGAGCCGCCTCCATCCATTCACAGGTCAACAATGATTTTGGTGCCGCTAAAAGTAAAACTGATTTCAAGTACATTCGGTACGCTGATAAAAACGTGATACTTACTTTTTTAATGCTACGTATAGTTTTCGAGATTTCATTTATTAAAAACCAAAAGAACATTTAATTCAAAACAGTTAAATACATTTAATTACACATTTTTTTTCACAGGTTAGAAGCTTCTCTTTTTTGATTTTCTCCGACGGATGTCTTCAAGACATTCCCGTGTAATACTCCAACAGTAATCTGCCATCATATGCTCATCCCAGCGACCTTGGTATCTATCTTCCATCACCTTTAAATCTTGATGAAAACGTTCTCCTTGTTCTTCGCTATACGCTACAAGATTTTCAGGAAACTGGTCTAAATGATTGTCCAGATAGTGTACTTTTATGCTCATATTACATCCAAGATTTTTAAAGCTAATTAAGAGGTTTTGAACTAACTCTTTGTAATTTTCGGCCTTCTGATTCGGCCTCTTCTTCACTGAATCTGTTATAGGTTTTCTAAACTTTTTCACTACATATTCACCACAAATGTAACAAAATGTATTTGGATTATTTACACAACACCTTCTTGACGACGCCATATCAATATTATTAATTTAAAAAAAAAATTTTGATTATAATGACATTAATTATGATAAAATACGTTTTTTAGGTTATTATATCGATCGATACAAACCCGTACGTAGCTTCACAATTTTAACAGCTTCACGCTACATCTTGTGGGCTAATTAACCAAAATATAACCTAGAATTAGCGGCACCAAACAAAAAAATTTTTTTTGTAGACCTGTTATTTATTTATTATTTATTAAATTTTATTCAAAAATATCATAATATATTCTAAACTTCAAAAAGCTTACTTGTGCCTGAACTAGGTTAAACTTGACTTTCCATCCATCTGGATTCGTATAGCCGTTATAGTTCATGAAATGATGAGCATCGTAGACTTTGCCTGGTTTTATTTTGAAGGATAAAACCACCGGTCAGTTTTAATTCTTGCTTGTTGATTTTTCAGATGTTTCATAATTGTGTCCATTCATGCGTAGTCTTCGCATTCATTCCATTCAATTACGAGTAAACTCATTCAGAGCCATGTTTACCGGCACCCATGCCACAGCTCTGAAATAACAGCTGGCTCAATCCAATCATAGGGTAGCTTCACTATCAGCTGAAGTCTTTGCATCTGATTTCCTCCGCCTTCATGAAACTGGATGCGATTCCAAATTTGCCGTTCATCAGCTTTTTCCGCAACCAGACTCACACTGGGTTCAGGCAAAACTCTTATAAATAAATAATTAAATGCTGGCTGGACAATCCACACAGCATCATTTAGCTCGAAGCTAGACCTTCGTGATACACCATCGGCCACATCGTCACTTTCCATCAAGTGAAATTGTGGTCACACTAAGGTCTAATGTCCATATAAAAAAAACAATTTATTACTTATTGTTAGATAGATATTTTTTACTAAACATACATAGAAAATACCCAGAACATCCGAGACAAATATTTGCAGATCGTACAAACTTTTTGTCCCAAAATCGTTTTTTATGGAACAAAAACGATGCCATCTGCAAAAGTTTGCAAAACTGTGTCGCAAATGAAATCACAAGCCGAAAAAAATATATAAAATATATCGTCTTATTTTACGTATCTATTAGGACAAATTACAATTTAGTTTTCACTTTACTGTCTGCAATCTCGTTTATTGCAGGTTTGCCGTATAGAGTGGTCAAAAAAGCCAGTCATACCGCAGCCTGAGTATCCTTGGCTACTGGCAGATTGATTGATTTGTAATTTTTCGCTAGTCTTTTGTTTTATAACCGAGTGAAACAGAAGTTACGAAGTAACGTTTCCTAATCTGTGACAGAAGTATAGAAATCATAACGTTCTTATTTTGTTTTAGGGGGAAAGTAGCCATGTAGGCACTTGTGTTCACTCGGCCGCAGTCCTAGCTGTTTGCACACTTGAGCTATGGTCATCGGGGTCGTTCCAATTAAACAATATTACATTGTTACGATGTCCGCCGTAGGAAGGGTTAATTGCTATTTGGCTCAAAGCTGATCTTTGGTCGCTGAGACCCGTGTCGTACACCTTTCGATTTCATTCGACGGGTTAAGAGTTTAATCATTGATTTGTTTGGCAGCCTTTAAATAATAGTGCTTAGGATAAGACACTCATACAATTAAAAAAAAAATAGTTACACTGATTTGTCACTTGGTCGCGGCGTAAGATTTTATCCCTCCAAGTCAGCCCATGGTGTAAAGTAAAGTAAAAAGTATTTATTCTGTGTCACAAAAGTACAAAAAAGTAACAACAAATAAAATATAAGCCACAATACCGTGACAACAAAAAAGGTTGTCGCTCAGAATGATAACGTCACTGTGCGCTGGTTTTATGCGACACCAAGAGGGCGTAGCAGCAGCAACTGTGACATGTGCGTAAAACAAGGACAGAATGTCGATTATGCCGTAAAGAACGACTTAGGGAACTTACCAGAGGAAGGGCACGCCTAAAGCGCGCAGCTGTAGTAGCTGTGACACGCACGTAAAACAAGGACAGAATGTCGATGATGTTGTAAAGGACGACTTAGGGAACTTACCAGAGGAAGGGCACGCCTAAAGCGCGCACCTGTAGTAGCTGTGACACGCACGTAAAATAAGGACAGAATGTCGATGATGTTGTAAAGGACGACTTAGGGAACTTACCAGAGGAAGGGCACGCCTAAAGCGCGCAGCTGTAGTAGCTGTGACACGCACGTATAACAAGGACAGAATGTCGATGATGTTGTAAAGGACGACTTAGGGAACTTACCAGAGGAAGGGCACGCCTAAAGCGCGCACCTGTAGTAGCTGTGACACGCACGTAAAACAAGGACAGAATGTCGATGATGTTGTAAAGGACGACTTAGGGAACTTACCAGAGGAAGGGCACACCTAAAGCGCGCAGCTGTAGTAGCTGTGACACGCACGTAAAACAAGGACAGAATGTCGATGATGTTGTAAAGGACGACTTAGGGAACTTACCAGAGGAAGGGCACGCCTAAAGCGCGCACCTGTAGTAGCTGTGACACGCACGTAAAACAAGGACAAAATATCGATGATCTCGTATGAGCCACGTCCTTCTGTGTATTATTTGAAATCTCGACTGCAATCACCAACCCGCCTGCCAAGCATGGTGATTATGGGGGTAGTTTGAGGGAAATACTACAAGAAAGCGCGTGCAAAGAGGCCCATGACTTGCCGACCTGCTTGACTGTCTGACTTGCCTGGTTGACGGAAGAGATCGCTTCTTAACGATATGGCCACCCATTGTACTTGTCATATACAAGATCTCTTTGTAATGTTGTTTTTGTGGTGTACAATAAATAATTTTTGTATTGTATTGAACTTTTTCGGATTAAAAAAGTACCTACTTTTTCATATCTAGCCATAACCGTGACCATAATTTAACTCAAGTACATTGTAGACAAAGTCCATATCACTCATAACTGCAAGGAAATACAAATTAACTGTCTCCAACCAGATGACAAAACAAATAACGACAACATCCTTTCTTTCCTCGCACATCCTTTTAAACGAAGGAGCATTTACACAGAGCTAGTTTTGCGGTTTCTTGTCACTAATAATGCACTTCTTAAACTAGTGGACAAAAAATTTAAGTGAAGAGAATATCAATAACACTTTATTTCTTATTACTTGTTAGCTTATACCTTATTTTTTACTATCAAAATGTTTATAGTATAAAATTTGACTTGTCTAAGTGCTTATTTTGTAAACCGAAAGAAATAAAGTTATTTATTCTTTATTAAACCTAAAGAAATAAAGTTATTTATTCTGATTTTGAATGCAAATTCTTGTAAATAGCTTCAGCAGCCAAGCACGCCAACGAAGACTACTTCGTTGGCGTGCTTCGTTGGCGTGTTTAGCCACTAGGGTAACAGCTAGAGAATTTGCATACCGTGACAGCCTCTCACGTTATTAGAGGTTTGAGGATAACTTACTTCGCAAAAATTTATTAGATATTACCCCCTGTGCTTACGCACTGGACTAGCAAAAACCTTAATATTATCTTTGAGCAAAGGCATCAGGCATGTGGCTGCTAACCTCCTTTTGGGCTTCTACTGATTTCTATAGACGCAATTCTGTTTTTTTTTTTACTTTCCTTAACTGTGGTCTATTAGCTCACCGTCCAATATTTTAATTCAAAAATATCGTAATACGTATCAATTATGAAGCAGATGTCACCGTTTAAGGCAGCAGTCAATTAGAACAAGTGAGCACAATTACAGATGGCGTCATCGTCATCTCAAGATGCGTGGACGAATTAAAACTAATGGGTGTTCGTTGGTTCATATATCTAGGTTACTGCTGGGTGGGTTTGGAATGAACTGGGTGGAAAACCCAGTTGAGGGTGAAACCATTTTTTCACCCTCCAATTCTTCCTGTTCTGACCGGTGGAATTGAAATGACTAAGAAAATCTCTAGGCATAGAAATATCGACTACCAAAGTGTCGCGGCGAGCGAAAGTCCGCCTACAATGCAGGAGGTTGCGGGTTCGATTAGCGCCTTGGGACAAATGTTTGTACGATCTGCAAATATTTGTTCTGGGTGTTCTGAGTATTTTCTATGTATGATAAAATATATATATTGATGTTATGTGAGTATTATAATCAGTCATCTACTGATAACACAAGCTCTGCTTAGCTTGGGGCTAGACGATATGCTGTGTGGATGAAAAACAGAAACCTGGCATCTTTTGAAAAAAAGATGATCCAGCTGAACCTACTCCCGAACTTTATAACGCAATTCCCCAGAATGGAGCTAGAACAAAAAATAGTAATATTCATGTATCCAATTAAAAGGCAGCACGCATGAAAACGTAATTAACATGTAACCGCCTATAACAAAGTAGGTTAATTTTTAATTACTCGTTCAAGACGAACCGTCACTTTCAATGAAGCAATATGCTCATGGTCTTTATATTGTGGACTGGTTTATTCGGTTTGATTGAGTGTGCGATGCGTAGAAAACCCAAAACCCTTTCAATAGGTAACCCAGTCGGACGGTTTTGAAGGGGTTACCGCTAAAAACGGGTTATTCATTAGGTAGGTAACAACTTCTTCATGTAAAACTCCTTCAACGGGTATCTAGTTATCTACCCGTATCTATCTAGAATCTAGATAGATAAATTATAACTTTATTGCAGCATCATAGTACATTAAAACAATTTACAAGAACTTAATACTAACTACACTAACAGCGATCTCTTCCAGCCAACCTTCCGGGTAACAAAATCAGTCCCTGAGCCTGATACGAGCACACATCCTGATAAATATAACCTAGTACCTATTCCTGTACTATTAGATTTACATTACATTTTTGTACATAACTCTTATTATTTACGTGTTTTTTTGTTGGATGGCTTTTAACGGAAAAGGATGTAGTTTTAGAGCAGGAATCTGAATACTTACTTACGTTGCTTAGTAATTTATTCATCTACATATATCCTTTGATGATTCTTACCGCTTGATCTCTACTTGCATTTTTACAAATCGGCTGATCTCAGTAAACAGGAGTATCTCTGCGAAAAAACACTCTTTTAGCTACACCTTCATGATAATTTTATAGGTTTTTATTTAATGAACTGGGCTAAGAGAAGGAAATTCCATTTAATTGAATTTCAATTTTATTGAATTTCTCGAGCTATGGACTAACTCTTTTTTGAAAGACTGCCAAAGAATCCTGGCAATTCTATCAGCAGGTTCCTTACCTAATTACTCTGAAACCCTCGTTACCTCCCTTTGTTTATCATCATTTCCTTGTGCAATAATAAAAAATATTAATGCTCCATGCCAAATGTACCAAACGTACCCTTAATCGCATTAGGTGCCTGCAACAGTTCACGGGTTATTATGTTTATTCGTTTTTATTTTGGGGGTGGAACTACAACAGGATTCATCTTTGTTAGGAAATTAGGCGGATTAGGGATGACAAAGAAAATTACAATCAAATAATAGAAACAAATTATAACAAATATTTACAATTGAAACAATTGAGCTAACTGCAGACTGTTGGAAAAATAACATAATTTTCTTATGATGTCAATTATAAGCTTTTATAAATATTTTTATACACAGCGCTAAATAACAATTTTTAGTGACCATATTGGTAATAAAATATTAAAAACTTGATTTAAGAAGCTTCCAGAAAGCTCTATGGTCGGTCATCGGGATAATTTTGACCAAAATCTGTAAATAGAGTGCAAAATAGCAATCTCAGCATAAATATGCGTTTTAGATCTGTGTGAACCACAGATAATATAATACTTTTTCTGTTTCGCCACCTCGTAACAAAACACATAAACGCTTGCTAAATAACTATTTAGATGTAACTACTGTACGTAAAAAAAAAACTATATTACGAAACAACATAAACCAAAGGTGATGATATGAAACCATAACCTTTGCACATGTGCGTATTAGGCTAATAATTTAACATGCTTGTGCTAATTATGCTTACAAACACTAAAAACTGTTTACGACACCTGCCTACCTATTGCTAATATTACACAATGTTTTATTGGTCTATGACTCTGTGTACATAATTTAATAGACTTGTTACCAAGATGGGACTTTTACTCTTTTCTCGTAGCTCTGTACTATTTATCTTCTTTGTTCTTCAGAATACCAGCAGCTACCTTATACATAAAAAGTAGCCTTAGTGTTATTCCAGGCTACTTTGTACACATTTGCAAAGTTTTATTACCATCTGTTCAGTAACTTTAGGTTTCAGTGGTAAACAACATTTTTATATCTTTAGTTATGGTCCCCTTCGTTTTAGTTGTAAAGAGTGTTATTTTACCTATTAAGAAATATTGTAGCCTAAAATTATTATTATGAATTAATACATAGAAACCTCAATACTTTTGGAACTACTAAATCTGGATAGATCTCGCCCTAATTAGTAAGAACAATAATTATGTGATGATTCCTGTGATTTTAGATTTCATTAACAAAATTGCTGGTTAATATAATAACAGACTCAGTCGATGGATGGCTCAGGACCGCTATTTCTGGCGTCGTACGGGGGAGGCCTATGTCCAACAGTGGACGTGTATAGGCTGATGATGATGAACAGACTCAATACCTATTAAACAAATTGTTTTTTTTTTAACTGCTACAGGTACTTACATTACAATCGGGATCGGTTTCTAGAATTACTTTATTAAATTTGTTGTATCCATCGATACCGGGATCCGTGGATACAAATATTTACCTGTTTTTTGTTGGAAACCGATCACGGTATCTGTGGATACAACTTGGCGGGATCAGTGGCTAATTTAATCTGATCCTGGGATCCGTGGACACAAACCCAAATAGAGTGTCCTATTTTCTGACTTGCCATTGTTCTTTTACAGATGCGTGCGGACTATCGGACGTATCCCACATAGAAAGTCTTCAAGAAAAGTCGCAGTGCGCTTTAGAAGAATACTGCAGAAGCCAATACCCGAACCAGCCAACACGGTTCGGGAAGCTACTCCTCCGACTACCTTCTCTCCGGACCGTCAGCTCAGCGGTCATCGAGCAACTCTTCTTCGTCAGGCTAGTGGGGAAGACACCCATCGAAACCCTGATAAGGGACATGCTTCTCTCCGGTAGTTCCTTCTCCTGGCCGTACATGGCCACCATGTGACATACGATGTGGCGGCAACTGGCAACGGCTTGATCCTCGCCTTTCGGCTTCCCACCATACTTGCCGCAGTTGGACCTCTACCGAGAGCCTCGGGAGGATATTGTGACGTCATCGACTGAGGTCCAGTGCAGGGAGGGGGGGAACGCCGAGCCGAAGACGGCATATAGGAACACGGAAATCACCGAGCCAAGAAAGACTATGACGATTGATAGTCTTCTAAATCTAAAAGACTCGTGCTCAGATTAGACTTTTGTAGTTAAGTGGGGGATAGTAGTGTCTGTTAGATGATTTTGTTCCTTTGTAAAAATATAGCGTAGATTTATTTAATGTATATAAAAATGTTATTGTAAATGATTAGTGTAGGGTAAGCTGTTTTCTACTTGTAATTTTGAATGAGAGATCGCCATGACATGTTTGTTTCTTGGAAACTTATTCTCAGACAAAGACCTTATAGAGAGATATCATTCGTGAACCGTACGATATTATATCCAGTCAAGTTTCTGTCTTACGCTTTAAACAATAGAGTTGAATTTTCATGAAATTTTGAAGAACAATGTAATTCTTGTTTGATTATCCGACAGAAGTCAATGTTATTTAAGTGAAATTACTTATGTTGTGTGAAAAGCAATCTTGGATTCAACGCAATAAGGTGTAAATTTGTCGTGCAATGTTGATGTTGTAGTATAGAGATAATATTACTCGAATTTGAATGTTTGAAATGAGTTTTTATTTTATCTAATTTGTACTTATTACGTTTGCTTCTAAGCCAGGAATTTAAGACTTAGGTGTGAAGGCATAGGGACTAAAATTTAAAGCAAGCAGAATTACATATAGCAAAAACTAAAAAGCACTATTGAAAAACAAATTAAAGCCAGCTTTTCCTATGTTTCGGCTAAATGATAAACAAATTCCTGGTTTAAAATAAAACGTATGTTAATACAAAGTATATACAAAATAATGTATTAATTTAGTAAATACTACTTTCTCGCTGGTGCTGTTTTCTCAAATTATTATAAGTTTTTTTATAAAAAAGATTATAAACACAAAATTCCATAACGCATTTATAAAGTTGTTCCTGATACAAAATGGTAATAGTTTTTGTAAATACCTGCTTGAATATTTTCTATCTTGTCTACTCCTAAGCTTAGATATTTTATGAACATAGAAATTATATATTTTTTTGCTACAAAACCAAATTCGCAAAACTATTAAAATGGAATTGCATTTTATATATATTTATTTTCCAACATTTCTCATGCCAATGTGTGTACGGCATTACTAATATATTTATTCGCAGTAAAATGTACAGAGGTTGTATGTAAAAATATTGTCGTGTGTATGAGACTGTACGAACATGTATAAAAGTGAAATAATATACAAATTTAAAATGTCGATCTGGATAATGAAGTTTTTATACATTCCATCCCTTGCTTATGTACTAAGCTATATAAATAGAGTCAGAAAATCTATATATCGGAATAATACTGATAATAAATGCTAAAGGGTGTACAAGCTTATATTTAACTTGCAACGTAACTACATATATTTGTTCGGGTCGGAATCTTGCAACTCAATTTTGGACCAGTTATCCTCAACCGATTGAGATGAAATTTGGCATACTTATGTAAATTTGGTGACAATGCAATTTCATGGTGCCATCGAGCTAGTCTGATGATGGAAATCGAAGGTACATAATAACTCCTAAACGAAGCGACTTAACCACGTCCAGTTTGGGTTCGTTGTATTTGTCTTCCCAAGCACTTTGGTCCTAGATGATATAAAAGCTTGTATTTTAAAGTTTTTCAACATATTAAAAATTTATTGTTATTATAGTGTATAGCACTCTTACTCGGGGTAATTTCAAAGAAATTAAATGATATCCTGAATTATTATATTTGTATAATTACGATTTCGGTGGGGCCTAAACCCGCGACCTTCCCTCAGTAGACTTCGCTAACCAACTGCGCCACGAAATCAAGTACCGGATGAGTCGAAGATCTTTGGTACTTTCTACGGAGTTTAGCGCATTTAATAAAAGCTAAAGTTTGAATGTTTGTAACGTTACTTCTTCACACTCCTAAGGCCGTAGATACAAGGACTGCTTGAAGCAGTCAGGATCGACTACATCAAGGTGCGACTGCGTAGTAAACTACAATCCTTTCCTTATGTCGTACGGAACTGCTCGAGCAGTTGCATACTATACAGTCGCAGCTTGAATCAGTCAATCCTGACAGCCTCCAGCTGTTTGTGTGCGTGTATCTATGTTCTAACGGCCTACATACACAGGTAGCTTGAAACAGCCAGGATCGACTAAGCTGGTGACTGCATAGTGTACTACAGTCTTCTGTTTACGGTACTGCTCGAGCAGTTGCATAGTTCACTATGCAGTCGCAGCTTGAAGCAGTCGATCCTGACTGCTGAAGCAGTCGAACCTGACTGCTTCAAGAGAATGGAGTGTTGTTGCTAGATACATAATAGTTTCATTTATTTCCACCGTGCGTAGGTATTGCATATACACTTCATGTCGTAAAATAAGAAAACGTAAAATAGGTAAAATAGGACTAATTAGATTAATAATCAAGTTATTATTACGATAGGAAAATGGAAGCGCTATAAGGGATTGTACGCAAAAAATAAAACAGATAGTAAATCCGCAAGAAAAATAATAAAATATAATATAATATAATAAGCATAAACATACTTATCATTATTATTAGTTCGTAACCAATAACCGACCGGACCATGGGAATTCAAGCCATTCCATCGCGTGGCAATACAAACAGGTACCCACGCGGTGGTACGAGGTGCAGATTACAACAGGTGCGCACGCGATCCGTGATTTGGGACGCGCCTGCGCCCACGCGTGGGAAACTGGGACTGGTTGTTGACTGTGGTTTGTATGCCGCTAATTAGTGGGAAGGGTTTTACTACCGGATTGGTTTGTGAGTAATAGCTGGTAGGGATTTTAATGACTCTTTAAGGACTAGAGGTCAAATAAGAAGCTAGTTGAATATCAGGGTGGATTTTTACAACGGGGCAGTAAGGAGAGGTACCTTAACCAGTGTAACCAGTGCTCCAGGAAAATGGTCTTAGGAGACTATCCATGTTTTTTAGAGAATATTTATTCTGCATTTTTTTTAAATGTATCCTTATCAAGAAATTTGGTGATAACCACAAAAAAATTTTTGATGGAGATCGTTCCTGCTTCTTATACTGATCAAAAACTTCGATAGGACTAACTGAGGAGGAGTTAGACATCGCAAAAAACTTTACCCATACATTTTGGATAGTGTCCTATGACCATTTTCCTGTAGCTCCACTGGTTAAGGTCCTCAGGTCCTCCCATTATTACCCCGTGGATAAAATCCACCTGTATATCAAACTGATATTTTATACATTAAAAGTTTGGATGGATGTTTGTCCGTTATCACGCCCTTAAATCGGAATGTATTGGTCAGAAATTTTTATTAAAGACTTCGATATCGGGCATAACATTACCAAAGGCTAGAAAATGCTAAACACTGCTTTTTATTCAGAAATCCGCTTCCGCACCCGCTCTTACTGCCCATCGAAAACATACCTTTAGGGTTGATTATGTAGAGAGAATAACTGTGGTCTATTTCGGTCATCATTATCACCAGCTAATGTATCAATGGGATCAGGGGGCCAATTCTGCTTATCACGTGATAATTTATCGAGAGATACTCCTATCATGGGATAAAAATATCATGTGATAAACTATCGAGTACCGACAAAAACTGAATTCTCTTGCGATTTATCGAGCAACTCATCAAAGAAAATCCTCCCATAAATATCGAATTGCAGATTTTGAGAATACGCTAGTTTATCACTAAATTTTTTGACAGTTCTAAAGATATTTATCGAGAAATATAATATAAGAAATATAAGATATTTATCGAGCAATATATCTAATATTGCCAGAATTGCCCTCCAGTTGCCCGATCCAAAATTCTCACTAGGTCAACTGATCCCGCTGTATAAGTTTTAGCGGCCTCAGTTGAATAAAGACCCAGAAGGATGACCACAGCCTCCGTCAATAATAATCTAGGGACATTCATTATTCTGGCCTATTTTTCTGGGCCTGGCAAAAATACATTTTAGATTCTAGAAGCAACGCAATAAATTTCATTTCATGCACCTCTCCTTCAGAGCGCTAAATGGCTAATAGTTTTCTTTCTGCGTTGAAAAAGAGGACATCTCTTTCTACACTATGTAAACTGAGCGAGACTTCAGAACCAGAAAGATAGCTTATGCGCTTGCACTGTAAAACTTACGAAGTAACAATACCTAATCTGGGGTAAAACTACTAGGATCAACTAGGCTAAGTGCGTCTACGGAGCTAATGCATCTTTTTGAACTTAATATGAAGTTCCAAAAGACATTCGAAAACTGTGCAATCTACATTATTGGAGATGAACAGTTTTCAAATAAGTTCAAACAGACGCATTAGCCCCGTAAGACGCATTTACCATTTATATAAGCTACGCTATCAGCTCCACCTGCCGACAAATTACTACACAATATAAAACACCAACAAGTTCCCACAAACAAATCGCGGAAGAATGACAAATTAAAAATCTATAATTGTTTAACAACACCTGTGTTGTGCTATCAAGGGTTGTCGAGGGTAGTGCCGGAATGTTGGGAAGTCACGCAAGGGTGACACGAGTAATGTGGAACAGCTGATTGAAACGGATTTCCGAACGAAAAGTCTAGAACTGTTGGAAAACATATTTTTGTACTAGTAAATAAAACGGCTTTGGCGGCCCAGCCAGCGCAAACCTTCTGAGTAAGTTTTGTTTAACAGCAGACATAGAAAACGAATAGCTGAATAAGACTACCGTTATTAGCTGATTTGGTTCGTCGTTCGTCGGTCGCTTACTCAGACGTTATTCAAGCAATTTTGGCACAAAATTATAATGCTAATAGCCGTGTAATAGCAACGTAACAGATACATAAGTTTTGAATAATTGCATTTAACATCATAAAAGTATTTTGTTCTTTTATACAAGTATTACAGCTCTGTTAGCCAGATGATGAATGAACTTTATGCTTAAGTCCTTCAAAGCTCGATATTCAGATGATACACAGCGTTTAGCTTATTTTAGTTAAATTATCAAGAATTTTTGTATATTGTGACTGTGTGACATGAAGGCCATGATAAGTAAAATAATATTACCCTTATTTATTGCTTAAAGAAAGAAATTGTAGGTGCGCATGCATCTTTACCGTGTATTTATATAAACATTTCGTGTAAAATTTTCACGCGCTCCCTGATAAGCCGCGTTTTTGAGAAATAAACAACATTTTGTGTAATGGTTTGTTTTTACGAGTGAAATATTTTTTATGTTTTATGTAATTTAAGGGTTCAAACATAACATTGTAATACTTTTACAAGAATATTATACAGATTTCGTTTTTAAAATTGAGTATTTGAGTATAAAATTCCATATCATTATAAATAGGTTATGTTATTCATTATGGCGACGCTCATTCTGAATAAAATCTGCTTGCACAGCGGCTTCTCGTCTTATGTCTGCTTAACAAACCCTATGTGTCCACTTATTATGTTCTCTGGTTAAAAGTGGTCGAGTTTTGTACTTAAAGCCGCATAAAGTATTTATAACAGCTATCTTAATTTCTTTTAAGTTACTATTTGCTTCATAACAGAAACAACACCTACTTTATACAGCAACTGAATAACGGTAAAGACATGGTGTGTAATACAGCTAAAAGGGAACAGAACATAAATTATCCAGTATCATGCTTAATGGAATTTTATA
This sequence comes from Eupithecia insigniata, assembly GCA_947859395.1. Lineage (NCBI taxonomy): Eukaryota > Metazoa > Arthropoda > Insecta > Lepidoptera > Geometridae > Eupithecia > Eupithecia insigniata. Next base: position 3,687,540 of record OX402008.1, read on the forward strand.
CCAGTGTTATACAAAAGGCAACACAAAGTCTTGAATAACAGGTTTGTTTATAATGACTATTCAGCTTTAAGAATAAAATCGGCAAATTACAGAACTAATAGCATTATTATAGCAAAAAAAAACTTTAATACAGAACTTGGCAATGCACACAGCTTCTATACACATATAATAAAGCTTAACTCTACATAAAATTAATTTTTTGGGCAGTTATCTGACCTGTGTGTCGCCTGGGGGTCACCGCGTAAGAATCGAGCTCATTTTATTTATTCCCTGATTTACCTCATTTCATTTATTTAAGTCACAGACAGACTCGCGTTCGCGTATCGTTGATAATTTGACATACAGAAAAAATCACAAAACAAAACAGAAAATTTTCTTACAATTAGAGTAAAAACTTACTGCTGTTTCAGGAATATTTAATAAAAAAAAAAATACTTTTATTGAAAATTACTCAAATCCTCACGTTATAACGAGTCACCTCCGTGGAAACCTTAATTTTTGTGCGATGGTAGGACCTAGTAGAGTTGTAAGTAATCGTAACATCGTCTATACACTAGCCAAACTCGATGTGAAATGTTTCTCAACAAACCACGACAACATGTTGTACTGGGTGGCGCAAAAGTAATGTCATATTGTGAACGTGCTGTAATTTTTTCAAATGGCGTCAAATGTTGCTGTGCTTTTATATCTATGTTGTAGACAAATGCATACAGTATTGGACAACAAGCAATGAAGCGATACAAACCTGAAAACCTTTGGGGCTATTTGAAATCTCACGTTTTCCACAACAAACCACGATTTTTGCATGTCATCTGGCTCCAAATTGGCGATTGCTGCTTCAATGTTAGCTTTCAAGACTTGCAAGCTTCGTGGTTTGTCGTGGTAAGCGCGAGATTTTAAAAAGCCTCAAATTAAAATGTCTAGCGCCGTGAGATCAGGCGATCTGGACGGCCAGTTCAAATCTCCAAACAGGAAAGCACTCGGCCTGGAAATTCGTGTTTCTTCAGGTGTGTCGCTGCTGTATGGCTTATTGACAACCAATTCTGTATCTGTCTACAATGTAAATGTCAAAGCACAGTGACATTTGACGCCGTTTGTAAAAATTCAAGGACATTCTACGCAGTCAGTATCATGCATAGACCTAGAATTTTTTTTCTACGTATCCTTTCTGTGGCACATTCACATTTTGTCATTTTTTTGCGCCACCCGTTCCGCACATCCAATCCAATTTGTATTTTGTATTTATTTGTTTCCACCGTAGGTAGGTACCCTTGATGTCGTTAATTCTAATATTCACACAAACTTTTCGCATAGGAAACACCATAAGGGATTGTATAAAGAAAAAACAGACAAACAATGACTCTTCAGACTTCAAATTTAGAAAAATAACAAATTGTTGGCTTAAATGCAATTTGGCTGAAATATATTCTTGGTAGAGGTAGAGCTTAGCAGACTTTGTAGAAGTAACCATGTTTTCATGTTTTCAGTGATCTAACTATACTATCACAAATTGACGACCGATGTGGCGCGGTGGGCGAAGGTCCGCCTAAGACGCAGGAGGTTGCGGGTTCGATTCCCGCCTCGGGACAAATATTTGTACGATCTGCAAATATTTGTTCAGGGTGTTCTGGTCGTTTTTTTATGTACAATAAAAAATATCTATCTATGTTATATATTGTATAATGTATATCAGTTATCTAGTACCCATAACACAAGCTCTGCTTAGCTGGGGGCTAGATAATGCTGTGTGAATTGTCCAGCATTATTTATTTTTATTTATTTAAATATTTAGGTACGTTGATCATAGCATCGATTGATATAGTTTACTTTTATGAAATCTGAGCACGTGGACAGGTGTACAAATTGTGCAATCAGTGCAGAGGTCAGACGTCACCAACCGTTGGTCACGCACCGTGCTCCTTTTGTGGTCGGCAGTGGTAGTGGCCACCGGTGCAATTACCGATGACAGTGGTTTAACGGTTGTGATTTTATTTGACTTGAGCTTTTTGACGTTTTGAAGGAGTAATTACAATGCTTATGAAGGGTAGTGGCACCTTGTGCCTTTTTAACTTAAAATTTAATTATTTAGAGGTATATTATTCGCAACATTTGTATAGATTGCCGATTTGACTGTAAAATAGGCAAAAAAATAAAAACAAAAAAGACAAAATAGTATAAAGTTAACACGGCTTCATTCAACAACAAACTCCGAACTCAAACGCAGCCTTTGAGTAGGCCAGTACTTTGAGGAACTTTTGTGATTCACAGTAGGTTTCTATATATCTTGAGTCTTATAGTTGAATTTATTTCATTGCAGTATATACAAAACTAAGTACTAAGTTAAACGAACTGTTTTACCCTGACTAAATTACCAGGCAATGAGACATACATAACAATAGCTTAGCACATAGGACAATTAAGTAAAACTTCCTCGTTCCATCCTTTTCAGTTTCAGAGGTTCAGTTATAGGCGGTGGGCGTGGCAAAGGTCAACCAATGGGGTCACAGGTCGCGACCCGAACTCGCGGGGTCGCCCTTTATAAGTGAGCGAGCTGCGCAACTCCTTCGCTTCATTGCCTATTGATTTACTCCGAGCCGAATGTTGTACGCCCCTGAAGCTGTGGTTACTTATGTACAAGAACCTTGCAGCACCTGAAAATGTTTGTTACTCCTGTAGCAATCTACAGATGCACGATTATACCTTTTTTGCCTTTTGCTTTTTTTTTTGCAAGACTTGATTTATTTTATTCGTATTCATAAGATACCTATCATTCCAACTAAAAAGGTTAATAACATATGTATAAACATTAGAGATGAGTCCGGTATTCAATAACTAACTCAGTACCAGTTAGCATGGTCCCTGTATTTAACATATAGTATAGGTGGAATAACTGTGCAAAGCGAGCATTGCGCCTAACCGACCGTGAGCCATAACTACCCAACGCTTCAATACCTATACTTACCTAATTATCATCTACGCATAGGTACTAGCGGACCGTTCACCCGTAAAGTTATGTAGCTGCAACAAGTATTTGGTATTTCTAACCAAATCGGTTAGAAATATATTGGGTAGAAATCAGGACAGGTATAAAGTATTGTAACGTTATTGGGTACCAGTTGGTACTAGCGGTATTGAAACAAAATACCCAACCAATAACCGGTAGCCAAAATATCCAATAACTCCCATCCTTAATAAACATTGTCCGGTCTTATCACTAAATAGTCATCTCTATCATACGACCTTTGAATAATACACAAATCGTTGTTAAATACAGGGTCCTTAAAATAATATCAAAACAAGTCAATAGAAACAGCGTAAATATTTTCTCCCATTGCTTGTGAGTAGGAACTAGATGAGATGTGAGATAAAGACAGACAGACAGACAGATCTTTGGTAAACGGTACGATGCGTGTACACCTAGATCATTGTAGCTATTGAATAGGAGAGGCGTAGAGATTCTCTTAACGAAACATCTTTTTTTGTTTATCGATTAATAAAAGTGCACCTTGATTTTATGTTAATACAATTTCATTTTTTTTGAGATTGGATAGACCTTTTTTTCTTGCTTTTTAAGGTAAAAAGGTATGTATAGATAAAGTTTCACAATTTCGGTCAATTTGCCACAAAATCATCAGAACAAACGAGCCAAACTATTGTCCGCCCGTTATTAGCCGAAATGTTTTAAAAGTTGTTTCTGTCTGCGGCTTCGCACACGTTATTGTATGGAAATGTTTAAAAGTTAGAAGCTTTGTTTTATTTCAGGCTTAGAACTAGATCTAAGTATTTGGATGTTTAGATGTATGAATGTTTGTTCCTCTTTCACGCAAAAACTACTGAACTTATTGGTATGGCTATAGTTTGGAATCTGAAATAGCATATAGGCTATTTTTTATCCCGATAAAACGTGGGCGAGGGCGCAGGCAGCACCTAGTACTCAATATATTTATTGTTATTGTCCTTTACCCTCTCCATTCCATCATAGTTCCGCAGCCTGCGCCTAATCGCGCGGGTGGTCGCGCCTGATTGTGATTGACAGCAGCGCGTCACTGCTGTGCTGGTACCACTAGCGTATAAGATCTCTGGGTATAGTGTACATTGCGGGTTTTGACCCGAGAAGTTACTCAGAGCCATCTGTGTGTTGACCAGCTTGGTGTGTCGCTATTCGACCCATTTGGAACTCTAATATATAAATTGTGTTGTTCCCCTTTTCAAATTATTATATTGAGACAGAGTAACCAGTAGCATTTGCTAATGGTTGCTCTGTTTTCAGACCAAGCCATTAATTAATTGAGAAAAAAATGGCTGACCAGTAAAGACGTGTATTTTACACACAACAAAAGAAAATATAACAGACGTAAGACAAGGCAATATGGCTATTAAGGCATCGCCTGTAAAAAAAAACATTCATTGATTCATTTGTGTTTTTCTCACTATTGGAATAGTGCCCACGATAATTTATCGCTGAGTCTCTTCGCCTTGATTATGTGTGCGAAATTACTGAGACATAAGTTTAGATTAAACTAAAACAGAAACCGGGACTTACCGCTTGTTTTGTATATTAAATTTCGGAGTAAAAGATTTGATATTTTGTATTTTTATACGGCTCAATAGTTTTCATACACGAAAGGAAATCATGTGCTTTGTCAATACCACTATACTTCAGATGTGCCTTCTGTATCAACTCTAAGTTACATCGCTTTAGACTGTCCCGCGAAAAAAACCGTCAATGTACAACAAATAGAAGAAAAAAGTCGTTTACATCGTAGTTGTATCCAGGGTAGAACAGAACGAAAGCTCTCAAAGGTTCCTATAGAAGTGTAATGTATAGAATGACAGGTCAGTGTGAAGATCGACAGCATAGACGACATAGATTGATACTGTTGCCGGCAAACAAAGTTAATGGAACATTGACTATTAAAATAGGATATTTACCTTTATTACCTTTGAGCCATAAATGTGCTCTCAATGATTTGTTTGGTTGGTTTTCCATTTGCATAAAATTTGTAAGGGTTACAGGTCATGTGAGCTTTTTGTTTAGGGTAGAAATGGATGCTTCAGTGGAAAGCTGAGAAGCTATTAAAATATCAGACTAATATTATAATGCGAAATTTTTGATGTATGGATGGATGTTTGTTACCTCGTCACGCCAAAATTACTGAACGAATCGGGTTGAAATTTTGCATACAGGTAATTCTAGGTCTGGAATCAAACATAGGCTCCTGTTTATCCCATAAATTATTTCCCATGGGAGTAATACCCTTAAAACTTTATAGTATAAATATAAATAGATAGATAGAAAATACTTTTATTGCACACTTAAAACTAGAAAACAGTTTACAAATGAGACAAAAACAACATAAGTGACAATGGGCGGTCTTATCGCTCAAGAGCAATCTCTGCCAGACAACCTGGAATGGATATGATCATTGGATATACATGGGATAAAATCTGTGTGCATCTAATAAGGAAAAATAAATAAACAACTACATCCTACAATTACAAAAATACATTGTAATACATTCATACATACAAATACAAACATTTATATATATATAAATATACATACATACCTATAAATACACATACATACCTATAAATACACATATTTTCTACTTACAAAGAAACAAGTGACTGTTCAGTGTCAACAGGACAAATAGTGTTCTTTTACCAGATCCTTATATAGAGGAATATAGCCGCGTACAAATCTAGTTATTTATATTAAATGGATTCTAGATTAATTGAACAGTTTCATAAGTAACCATGGAAGATATTTTTCTAGCGTAAGGTCCAGTTCCTACCAAAACACAGCCAAACTTTATTATAGAAAAAAATACTGTTATTACACTATGTTTGGCTGGATGTATGTTTCTTACTTCTTCACGCCAAAACGACTGAACGGATAGGGCTGAATATTTGCATAGATGTAGTGCTAGTCCTGAAGTAACACATAGTTTTATCCTGTAATCCAGTTCCCATGGAATGGAAATAAGCTTTATACGTTTCATTTACCATGTTTCTCATTTCCATGATCACGGGCCATATAGTGACCTGGTCCTTTGGGAGGCATGCGTGGAGCCGAAGCCAACAGCACAGAGGCCTTTTATGAGAATTAATGTAAAGGCGAGAGCTACACATAGCGGATATCATCCTTGGTTGCACAATATGATACACCCGAAGATGATATCCGCCAGGTGTATTGCAAAGGAAAATGAAAATAACAAAAAAAGCCATGTTATTGTGGTGAATGGATGGACTGGGTAATTCTGCTATGGGGGAACTATAGACGCCTGCCATAAACATTTCATTTACTTATACTAAAATGAGTCCGTGATGAGATGGAGTGATGATACGACCGATGTGGCGCAGCGGGCGAAGGTCCGCCTGGCGACGCAGGGGATTGCGGGTTCGATTCCCGTCTCGGGACAAATGTTTGTACGATCTCCAGATTGTTCCGGGTGTTCTGTGTATTTCTATGAATAATAAAAATATCTATCTATGTAATTTATAGTATTATGTATGTATGTATATCAGTCATCTAGTATCCATAACACAAGCTCTGCTTAGCTCAAGGTTAGATGATGCTGTGTGGATTGTCCGGTATTATTTATTTATTACTTACTAGCTACTACCCGCGCCTTCGCCCGCATTTTATCGGGACAAAAAATAGCCTATATGTTATTCCAGGTCTCAAACTATACCCATACCAAATTTCAGCCTAATCGGTTCAATAGTTTTTGCGTGAAAGAGTAACAAATATCCATCCATCCATACAAACTTTGACATTTATAATCAGAATCAATAACTTTTTTCTTTAGGCTTACAAAATAAGCACTTAGTATAATAGTATAAGCACACAATATTAGAAAGATTATTTATTTTAATATTTAGATCATTCCCATCTCCGCTCCGCTTTACTAAAGTAAAAGAATCTTGACTAGTTTCACTTCTCACTATACCTAGATAGGTGTGCGATACCCGTTTGTATAAAAATTCCTTGGCGATACCCCACCCGTCCCTTGTTACGTTATTAGCGATAAGTGGCGCCGCCCAACGTCTATTCCAACAAAATGCGGATATGGACGACAGGGATGCCCCGAGACGTTTGTTTTTTCACGTCCACGACAATTCATTGATGTTGGTGTACATGAGGTGAGAAGGTAAGGATATGTCAGAAGATAAGATAGATTCTGGTGAAGTCTTTATGAAAATCACGGCATTCGTTGACATTAAGTAGGTCGTTTCTCTGAAAGAATCAGTGATATAACGGTTATTTCAGTTATTACGGGATCATGGTGAATATAACTGTGCTAAAATATTGAGAATTTCAAAACAATACTTTGCATGGTAAATATACCGTTATTATTTTTCAAAATCAGTAATTTGATTAAACTCATAAGATGGTATTGTGAAATCATAAAAATGGTTGCTCTAGGCTATTTATGCTATCAAAAAAATTGTTTTACATACACACGTATCGAGAATATCTCCAGAGTTATAGCGGCACAGACATAAACAGACTTGCCTCTTTGCCTAGATCTTCTCAGCTTTTTTACTCGCGAACAACACAATAGTGTTTGGCACCTGACAGTATTCCGGATCCAGTAAAGGATTTTTCTGTAGCTAAAAATCCGTAAAAAATCGGTTCGGTAACAATCGTTTACTGGATCCGGAACACTATTAGATGTGTGAAATCGCTCCTACAACTACATACGCCATCAAGGGAAAATAAACGGATCCAGTAAAACGGATCCTGTTTCATTTTTCATTTCATTTCTTCCACCGTAGGTAAGGTACATATTAATACACTTGATGTCGTTCTATTCTAAAATATTATTACTTAATTAGATATGAAGTAAATTGACATATGTATGTACTACTATGCCGTGGGCCGTGGGGCCGCGGCGTACGAATATCGACCCCTCCACCTCAACCCGTGGATGACGTAAGAGCCGACTAAGGGAACCTACCAGAGGATGGGCAGCAGCTTCCTTCTGAGTATTTTTAAACACCAACTGCGATCACCAATCCGCCTGCCAAGCGTGGTGATTATGGCAAATCCCCCTCTACATGGGAGACCATCCACTCGATGGACCGACGACATCGTAGCGGTCGCAGGGAGTCGATGGATGGAGGCGGCTTAGGACCGCTATTTGTGGTGTCGTATGGGGAGGCCTATGTCCAGCAGTGGACGTGTATGGGCTGATGATGATGATGTTCTACTATACTTGTTTTTGAAAAGCAAGGAAGCACCATAAGGGATTTTACGTTGCAGAAGTGAGAAAGAAAACGGATGCTGTGTGTATGAGCCCATCGTTGTTGTTGTTCACACAATAATTTTGTGTTATCTTCAGGTATATCTGTAGAACCCGTTCTCCTCTGCACCGACTGGTCGTCAATTTCATTAGGGTCGCACTTCCCACTAAAACAATGTGTGGACTTCCGATATTGTCACATTCACTTCGGATGGGGTGGATTAGGTTTTTTATCGCGGTCTTTGTTTATGGTTTTCCCTTGGATTTTGTGGGAAGGGAAGTGCGAAGATTATTCTAGTTTTTCTAAAACTTACATTAACTACAAGCAATCTAGGTAACTATATACTTACGGATGACCGATGTGGCGCGGCGGGCGAAGGTCCGCCTGCGACGCAGGAGGTTGCGGGTTTGATTCCCGCCTCTGGACAAATGTTTGTACTATCTACATATAATTGTCCCAGGTGTTCTGGGTATTTTCTATGTATAATAAAAAATAGCTATCTACGTAATGTATTGTACTAAGTATTTCTGTCATCTAGTACTCATAACACAAACTTTACTTGGATTCCTTATGTATGTTCAATGTGTAAATATATAAAGTACCATCCTAGTCTTAACTTATGTATCGTGTTTAAATAATTATAATGTACTTCCTAATAATAATAATTATATACTTGTTAGGCACTCTGCCGTCGTCGTCACTCCACAAGGGCCCTACTGAAAACCAGCGCAGTATTGGACAATTATTTGCCCAATACTGCATAACGCTGAGATAGGGACCCTTTTTACCCCCTTTTTTAATAATTGTTAGTTAATAGAATTCTATATGTTAATTTTAGATTGTTTATTTGTTGTTCTTGTGATTTAATTTTGTGGGTAAATAAATAAATTTTATCTTTTTATCTTTATCTTACTTAGCTTGGAGCTAGATGATGCTGTGTGGATTGTCCAGCATTAGTTATTATTTATTTATTATATATTTGTGCCTAGTATGATAAATTATCCACATTTTGATTTTATGACGTGACATGTGAAGACATCTGTACAGTCTGTATGGGTCAAAAATCTTCGAATACCTCTTTATGGAAAGAAAACCGTCTAAAATCTCTGCAAAATGCGGCCTGGTACATTTTGTTCAAGTTCCTGGAATAAAAAATTATAATTCTGGAATCTGGATTAATAATAATAGGCCAACTAAATCGATTCTTGGCAATGGTTTCCCAGCAGTGGGACAACATAGATTAGATAAAAAAAGCTCTTCATGGACATGACATTTATCCAACATCTCATATCTTCACAAATAAGACAAGGCCTTTACCTTTCTTGTAACACTAGTATTGCCAACAAAACCAGTGCATCCCTATAAACCTGGGCAATCAAACCACCCCACTCAAAAACATCTGTCGAAGAAAAAGTAAATTTTCCCAACCTTCTAGCAAATTCGGAGTTCCTACCCGAATTGTCCCAATTTACATAGTCATAAATACATTTGATTCGAGTATTGTCTTGGGCTGAGGGTGGAAAGTCACCCAGGGGCCTACCCCAGGGTAGGGTTGAGGAAAACATAGTCGGATATTGGGAAAAGCCGGAGTGTACTTACAAACTTTAACCGACTAAAGTTTGTATTGAAGTAGTCCCAAAGTTTGCAATGCAATGCACAAGCTTTAGGAAAACAGCAGTAAATAAATCAATAGATGTTGTAGATTGTAATAAGAAGCTCTCTGACTTTTCGTGAGACGCTGAGATTAGGCGACGGCTCACGTAAGACGTTGGGAATACTTTTCGTGAGACGTTGCGACTGAGCACGTCTCACGCAAACGTTGGGAATAACGCTAAAAATCGGACTGCGGATCAGAGGGTTCACGTTTAAAATATGCATAAAATAAACGAAAGCTTTAGTAGATATTTCGAGCTCTGCTCTTTTGAGGTTTGCGGGTATATTACACACATCAGTAAAAATATCAAGCATTACTATTTTGAACTTTGAAGTCTTATCCGGCCAAAGCCGATAACCAGCCTCAACTTTTACCGTCTTTTATAAAGAAGATAAAAAGCTTTGTTTGAAAAATGCGGGAAACTCTACCGCCCCCGAGGGTTTTTCTCTAAGATAAGACATGTCACGGGCTGACAGATGTCAGTGACGTTTGCAGCGTGAGTAAAACAAGCGAACAAGCCATGTCGTTTATTATTACTGCGTTTTGTTTTACCGCACCCCTGCTGCTGAAAATAATGTTAAGATTTTCAGTTAATTTCCGAAACGTTTGCGTGAAATATCCTACAAAATTTAAAAAGGCGAACGTTTGTACCGTTTTGAAGATGATTTGTCGAAGCCAACGCTAAAACTACTGAATGGATCAGGCTGAGTTTTTGCGCACATAAATATCTGGACCTAAAATATAAGGGAGTTTATATTCCAAAAAAGCCACGGGCACAAACTAGATTGAATATAAATTAACTTTTAAAAGGTACGTAACCTTTGTTCGTAGAGACCCAAAATGCAGTATTTGATAAATAAGTACCTAGATTATATTTACCGAGACAGAAAGCAATAGGTATGACGTAGAAGATATACCGTATTCTCTGTACCAATAATTTTCATGTACTTTGTTTCACATATGTATAAGTAAAACGTCTTGTAGATTTTGCCACTACCTATTACTTATAAGGTAAGTAGGTACGCTATTGCACTGGGTATTTACCTACGCGTATAAAAATAGATATGCTTACCTACCTACATGTTTAAGGATAAATTCAATAACAAGAAACAGAAACTACAGAAATCCTTGGTTATTCTCATTTCACAATAAAGAATAGCTTTAATTTAACCCATTCAATGCCCAGCAGCGCGATATCACAACATGGCCTGGGATGCCTCAGAGCGCGAAGCTGTTTCACGAGGATGTCTACTTCCGCGTCAACTGTCCATCCGACGCGGGAATTATGAAATAGAAGAAAGAAAATATATTTATTTACGTTCTTTTATTTCCTAATTTTAAATTAATTTAGAATTACGGAATCTGTGCAAAGAAGTACCGGACAAAGTTTCAATAAGAAAGTTAGCGAATTAAGAATTCATGAATTGGAAAGATCTAATTGCAAAAGTGACAACTAGTTATGAAACACCTAGGTACTAAGTGCTTCTACCTAGTTCTAAAACTATATAGGTAAGTTTTTCTTTTATCTAGATCAAATTGCAAAAGTTACGGCTAGTTATATCAAAACTCATTCACTAGCAATTAGTTCTTTGTAGGTGCTCTAAATGGGAATAAAATTGGTACTCTAACTGTGGTGCTCTTAGAATCTGTGCTTAAAATGAGTATCCTTCGGAAATCCAACTAATATTATAAATTTGAAAGTAAATCTGTATATCTGTCTGTTACTTTTTCACGCCTAAACAGCTGAACGGATGTTAACGAAATTTGGCAAGGAAGTAGATGGTATACCGGGAACGAACATAGGGTACATGAAAAGAGCGTGCGGACCCGCGGGCAACAGCTATTATACTATAGTTTCGATTATTTTCTCAACAAAAACATGGTCAATGGTGTGGGTAGGTGCACTAATTTGTATCCAAAGATCCTTCCTATCCCTACACCGCCTCAACATCTACCTCCACGAAAACGCAGTTCCTACAACCATTACCACACCGTGCGAATCAGCTAACAATGCCGTAATTAATGATGTCGCGATACTCGCTTATTTGCCCAACTGCCCAACCGACGGAGTCCCGGAATCTGTGCAAATAGTTGCAAGACAAGGAGACTGTTAGAAAGCTAGCGAATTGCGGAAGCGCCCAAAAATTCCAAAAGTTAGTTGCTTCTGTAGATCTTCAAAACCTGTGTTGCTCTGGACACTAGGTACAATTTCGATCAACTTTATGATATATTTTTTACCGACGAGGTTGTTAACAATCTGGTGAGTATTTGACGCAGCGCATTAGCATTGCCATACAGCGGGGCAATGCAGCCAGCGTCTTAGGGACGCTTCCGACTCGTTTTGATATGGAGTTGAGCTACCTGTAGATTGTTTGCAACAGTCTACAGTTAGCTCAATTGTTTCAATTGTAAATATGTACTAGTTTAATTTCTTTATATTATTTGATTGTTATTTTCTTTGTCAATAAAGATTTAATTAATAGCTATGAAGTATATCGATATTTATAGTGATCTATACCTAGTTTCTTAGATGGCACCTTTATAATGTTCTTTAGCCATTTTGCGTTTCGCACAACTTTTGCATTAACACTTCCTCTGAACAGCGGGTCATTCTTACCTCAAATGGACGCTTTAACAGCCAAGCCTAGTCCGCTAATGGTTTCACCTACAATTATTCTGCACCATTACGTGTATCATTAGCCTTTTATTTAGTTTGTTTCCTTCGGGTCTCAGAGACCGGGTAGGGTTGATATCATTAATCTCACCATTCGGACGGTCTTGAAAAAAAAATTATACTACGTTCGCAAATATGGGAACATTTGAACTGACATGTATGATTGATACGCAGTTTTGATTTCTATTGTGATGGTGGTAGAGAACGTAATTGATTGTAGGTTGTGATGTTTGTTTTTCGATTGTTAGTCAACGCGTGATTTAAGTTGACATAAAAGATAATACAGAAAGCTTCCAAATACTTCCGGAATCCAATTTTTTTTTTAGGAAATTTATCAAACTTATATAGAGGGTCCGTAAAATACAAACCGCGACTGCCAGACAAGAAAAACAGAAGTACCTCAATATAAGCGAAGCAAGCACTTGTTCCCGCCAAAACGACGAGAGTTGTCATCAAATACGCATCCTTAGGGCGGGAATCAGTTTTAAAAGCCATTAGAGGGTGTAAGGGTGGGGGTGTAATTAGACTGCGTTAATATTTAACAAGTGGCACGCAGATTAGCGTCCCCAGCTGCGGCGACACTTTCAAAAAACCACTCCGACTCTTCAAATATTAATTATGCTTTGGTAAAAACCGTCCTGAGGCATTGTTTTGTGATTGCACTGAATTTTGTGGTAATTTAGTGTGTCAAAGAACTGCAGAAAGATTGAATAAAGCTAACTGCGCTAGTTTTCACCCGAGTATTTCTTTTACTCAGGGTCAATATTCCAAAAAGTTTACCGAAGAGCACGACGCAAATTATTGAAAATTGACCATGTTGAGTAATTATTTCTGTTTACTTATCTAGATTTTATTAGCGCATACGATTTTATTCTCATTCAGAAGTTTTTATTCAAATCGATGCTTATGTTTCAAGGCATTAAAATATCATGGCGCGTATAAACTCTTATCCCATCTTTATTATTCTTCCATCAAAAAACCCATAAACATCAGAAAATTAAATTTAAGCCAACTTACCTTATGGAAGTCTAAAAGCTTCTGCGACTTCGAGTATTAATTCTCAAAAAGTGGGTAAGCAAATGAGAATGGGTTTAATCCTCGTCCTTTGCAATCAGAATTAGAAGATGGGCAGCATCTGTGGATAACCAATGGGGGTAAACAAACCGCTTGAGGCTTTGGCGTCGGGACATTCTAATTTATGGGTCCGGTGGATAATCTGATGGTTAGTAAAATTTGCAGGTGAAAAAACGATTTATCAATTATTTTAGCTTCACTTAAAACACTAAGCCAAAATTATCAAATCAATGTCAATATCCCGGTATAACAAACAAACAAAACAATATCAACAAAATAGGTATAAGTGCTATTAGTGTTGCATGCAATGCATTTTTTTATAATTAATTTGAAATCCAATTATGCTATCATTATATAATCTACCCAGAACAAAGCTTAATATATTTTACTTTATGTTGTTTTATTTTTTTTCAATACGTGGTCAAAGGTCCTTCTATTCAATAACTCTTCGCAATCAAACGCAGTAGCAGGCCACATCTACACACACATCCACATCTTCGACAATAGTAACGAAAAACGCAACGAAAAATGGAACATGATAGGATAGGACATTGTGTGAGTCGATATACCAGAATGGCTGAGAACCGTTACCACCAGCCTTTCATCCTCCTCATAATGGGCAATGCATTATTAAGGAAAGGGTTGGCGTCGGGACAGATTATGGCATTAGGTATTAGCGGCGGTGATGTAAGTGCACGGTGATGTATGTTTAATTTATGAGTCGCTAAGTTGGATCCTGTCGAAGTAATATTCAAGTAGGAAAATTTGGTCTGTGTTTTCGATGAAAGCTTTTGATAGAGTTGGCAAGAGATAAGATTTTTTATCTCTTGCCAACTCTATAAAATTTTCAGGTAGGTAGAATTTGAGACAATTAGAACCCGTGTAAAGTTTTGTTTGTGTAAGTAATTATTTTTGACCTTTTTCGATAGTTTCAGATTAATGATTGTGATTATATTCTTGATCCTTTTTACATGGCTAAGTCGTTTGTAAATAAATTACTTATTTTATTTATCCTTTTTCTATGGTTTTTGCCCATTTTATCTGATTGTATTTATGTCATTTGCAGTGTTTTATTTCATTATTATATACGTATATTTGAATTATAGAGTATTAGATGTGATTCTGTAATTACTTCTGGGTTTTTATAATTAAATTCAGAAAGATCTATTTCATTAATAAGTAAATAGAACATTGCAAAATGATGAAAAAAAAACTTTAAAAAATAACCGTTTCCTTTATTCCCGTTTTGCATACTCATCCTCACCTTTCCAAGCATCATTAGTTGACCGTCAAAGTCCTGGGAACCTTAAACCAATCAGTCACAGTCCAGGATTTGCATACCATAACAATAGTCCCTCAGACCGTCTTACTAGGTATGAATATTTCGCACAACAAAAGGGTTAAACAAAGAAGCGTCGATAAAAAGGTTTATTAATGTGATAAATGAATCACAGGGTCCGTTGGTCCATAGGGTCTGGCAGACCGGTAGTCCAACGGTATGAGTCAATTAAATGATAGCTATTGTCAACGCTATAGTCTTTTAATTTGAAATATTACGTTACGGGCATTACTTTGAAGAAGCAAGAGAAAATTGCACTCTGACAAGCCGCCTGATAAGTATAAAAATGTTCTACAATATAATTTTAATACCAAGAAATTAAACTAGTATTTACATACAATTGAAACAATTGAGCTAACTGCAGACTGTTGCAAACAATCTACAGATAGCTCAACTGGTCCATATATTTCTTTATATTATTTGATTGTTATTTTCTTTGTCAATAAAGAAAATTTTAATACCTGTGTATTTTAGTTCGTTAAATATATTTCCCAAGTTCAAAAGCATTTTCCAAACAAATTTAGTGTATTACTTATTTATGAAATCACTACAAATATTTATAAACCCAATAACGGCTAAACAGCAGCATATAAAATTCATAAGTTAAAGTAGCTATCCGAATGTTGTGTCCATTCAAGCACATTTAAATTAATGATATCAAACAGACAGACAGACGTTGACCATTAAATTTATTACATCTACGGAATGCCCGTTACGAATTGAAATTGTTATTAGAATAAAACTTGTTAAATGTTGAGTGTTAGGTAATGTCACCGTATTTTTATTTGGAAGTTTCATTTACCATTTATTTATCGGAGAATAGGTGCTGCCTAATGGTAGTGAGCTGCTACTGCAAAGAAACGTTAGGAAAAGATTTTATTGAGGTGTATAATATAATATTTTATCAATTGTGTAAGTTTAATATTACCTATTTAGACTTAAGTCTTTCATGTAAATTTTTGACTCCTCAAGTGCTCCTTTGTATTCCTACAGTTGAAATAAATGAAATGAAATGAAATGTGAGTAACATCATCATCATCAGCCCATACACGTCCACTGCTGGACATAGGACTCCCTGCGACCTCTACGATGTCGTCGGTCCATCGAGTGGATGGTCTCCCATGTAGGGGGGGATTTGGCATAATCACCACGCTTGGCTGGCGGATTGGTGATCGCAGTGTTGGTGTTTAAAAATACTCAGAAGGAAGCTGCTGCCCTTCCTCTATTAGTAGGTTCCGTTAGTCGGTTCTTACGACATCCACGGGTTGAGTTGGAGGGGTCGATATTCGTACGCCGCGGCCCCACGGCCCGCGACAGTCGGCAGTGAGTAACATGTAAGAGGTAAATTTGAGCTACGTGTCGTTTTAGGTTTTATAAAAGTAGAGTACTAGTAAAGTAGGTATAAAAGTGACACTTCCTCATTTATTCAAACAAAGAAATAGGTATGAAAGATTTGAAATTAAATAAATTAACCCGTATGAGATAGTGAGCACAAGTGAGCAAGGTAAAAATTTGACTTCATATTTGTCAGGCATGGAACTAAGGAATGATGCGTGGAACGGAACGCGACGGTGCTCTATGGTTCAAGAGCCAAGCTTCCGCCCCATTCTATTTGTATGATCATTATCAATGGTATCGAATAAAGATGACTGCGTAAAATACAGTAATTTCAGTAATGTCTCAATTCCAAATAACTAAAAAGTTATAATATTATAACTTTTTGATACCGAAACCTAGGGTGAAAGCTTTTTCCAAAATGCATTATATTTTTACGACTGCCAGCATAAAATTAAAATAAGGAGTGTAATATTTTCGGAAATAAACTCATATTCATACATGGTTAATAAACGTATAAATGTGAGTTTATTTCTGAAAAAAAAATATAAGTCCTTTTAGAAGTAACACCCGTTACCGCTTAGCAGCTTCTCTAATACGGTTTAACATAAACACACAGAGTTCATGGGTCAAGTTAGAACATCTGGTTTAGATAGTACAGATTAGCCTTTAAGTTATTGCTGGTACCATGCTTAGGGGCTATTCAGAATCAATTGGGTTTGGAAACTCTTAAATTACGATCTATAATTTGTTGGTAGTAATGTAATTATTTTGCTCGTTTTATCTAGAGTTTATAGTAAACTAGCTGTTGCCCGCGCCTTAGCCCGCGTTTTATCGGGACAAAAAATAGCCTATATGTTATTCCAGGTCCCAAACTAAACCCATACCAAATTTCAGTCCAATCGGTTCAGTCGTTTTTGCATGAAAGAGTAACAAATATCCATACATACATACCTGCATCCATACAAACTTTGACATTTATAATATTAGTATGAAGCTATAGAGTATTTAAATCCTTGTTGCAAAGTTAATCAGTTGTTTTATGACTATACTTGGATGTAACTCTAAAATCGTAATGCACACACTTGTGCACAATAATCATTCTAGCAGAATATGGTAATAGAGAAGAGACCTACGTATGTACGTTATTGGGTGCACAAGGGCTGAAAAGATACGCATTTAATTAAAAACACCCTCAATAGTCCAATTGCGAACTTGATATCCAATAGGTATCCCTCCCTTCATTTACGTCCATTCTCTAATACCATTATTACCACAATTATAACACCTGAGCAACTCGGATTACTAATAATGAGAACACTACCTTTGTTGCTATTCAGCCACCGATATTAATAAAAAAGGGATAGTGACTCGCCTTTGTATGGACTTGTTTACTTGACGGAATGACATGAATGCTTAGAGGCAAAAAAGCGGGAGATGTAACGGAGTAACAAAGCAAAATAGACGATGCTGCTGATATGGTAAATTTTCCCCTTGACGCTATAAGATAGAGCTTACTTTAGCATGATAATTGTGAGGTCTAAGTATTTAGGAACGCGGTTTTGGTAGTAGAATATGATGATCGGCGACCTCTGGCATCTTGTTGTGTGGTACTGCTTGATTGACGTTTGTATGACGCGAACGCAGCAAGAGAAATTTTGGGAATTTTGGAGACGAAAGGATTTCTAATTGTTTTGGGTAGCGCAACTTCTGAATCGAAAAAAGAAAGTAACTGATTGATATTCGTTATTTTTTACAATTAGAGAAGTAACTATGCATATACTTAAAGCTACAGGTAAAAATTTACTACAGAAGAAACAAAACTATCTGCGTAGTAATAAAACAAAGTAACAAATCAAATCATTCGAAACCAGTAGCCACAAAATGCCTAGTCAACAGTTTCCTAATACCACAACTACAAAAGACGACAAAAAACAATTACAATGAGCATAAAGGTGACAATACTGACAATAACACTATGGGAACTTCACAAAAGTCTTCTTATTTATGCATTATTTGTATAACAGATCTAAGAGGTGACGGCAGAAAACAAATAACCCTTGCTTCAACCCCATCTTAGAAAGAACCAGTTGCATTAGACACGGTAGATGTTTTGATGAGTTCGGTGATAAAGTTCAACTTGTGGTGGTTCTGGCTATGTTTTTCATAGTTCTAATTGCCCATTATAATGATACTTGATGCGCCTCAGCTGGGTGGAATGGCGAGCGCCTTGCTGCTAAATAAAGGAATTTGCTCATGGTTTTGCATTATAATTTCAGATTGTGCTTGTTTTTAATATTTATGTTGTGTATTTTCTGTCGTTATTCGCTTTAAACTTAACTGGCTCTTTTAAAATCTCGATTATAATAGCTGCAAGCATCGATCAAGTTAGCAATTTGTAATGTGATACTCAATAATTGTCCAGAATTCTAATCTTTTTTGCTTTTAACAATTCTACATTGTTATTTTGTCCAGCCAAATGTAAATTCCTCAAAAAAAATCAGATTCAATGTCTCGATCTCCCTCTTTTTATCATTTTTGGCTCGTGTCCACTTCCCTCGGACATCATAATCATATCATTACAATTCCCTATTTTTATTCATACCAATTTTACAAAAGCGTGCGCGACCCGTGGCTTAAAAATGTAAAAATTGTAAGAAATGACCCGAGATCGACCTCAAGGGATGCTGGACAGGTCATCTTGTTTTATGGACCCTTTTGTGATGTATATTATGATATTATGTGGATGGAAATGAAAGATGATAAGTAGCTTGTAACCATAGTGCCAGTAATTTTATGAACGTTCAATCATTGTGCTTGTTATTTTATTGAAGTTACGAAGTGCCTTTGAAAAGAAGGTGGCTGACCAAATGATGAATGATATGGTTAACCATGAATATGATTATCACAAAATTAAGTACCTAACTGCGAATACACTGAATATGAAATAACTTGGTTTACCCCAGTTTATTTACCAGCAGCTTGTTAGTAGTTTAAAAGAACACCCTAATCGCTTGCTCTAGATTCCCCTCCAACCTATATTCACTAAAACAAAGAACATCAAAGTCTCTCCGATAGAAAACTTTTCCAATTTCCATCCGAAAAGCTCTCCAAAAGGATTTGCATGCGAAGACAGGACAAAAGCTTGTATTTTGCAATATTATCAATACCTCAGCATGGGTCCGCGCAACTTAGGGGTAGTCCTTTGTCCCCGACTTTAATATCTGTGGGAATGGACATACCGACTACGTTTAGGTAATTTATCATTCTTAAACGAGTGGAGACTATCTGCTATTATCCTTGTCCGTGTACCTCAGAAGGGCGCAGTCTTCGCCCTTTGTGCATGCTTGTTCAAATTAATGACGGATTTGGTACTGGTTTGGTCTTTGCAGCACCGGCCAGTTCGGTGGCCGAAATATGAGTTATAAGCTAAGGGTTCCCATAAAATCTATTGGGCAGGGGTCAGTTTTGGAAATAATAGTTTTGATTTATTGTTAAAGATTCCTGTTTGATTATGATATCGGAAACTTGGGTTTTGGTAACGGTGGACGCAGAAACTATACTCCGTTTCAAAAACCTGGATATTTTGTGTATACAAACAGGTTACTAAACCCAAATTTTAGTGGAAAATATATAGCGACATTAGTATCATCGAAGCAAAGCACAGAAGCTCGAAACAATGTTTGGTTTTGAAAGCTTTAATTTCGTTTGGTTTCGAATTCAAAATAATCATTTTTTGCTAAACATGTGAGAATATGCGTTGTTGAAGTTTGTGTTCTAGCTTTCAGTAATACATTTGTTGTTACCTTGTTGTTTTCTGTTATTGTTATCAGTTTTTCTGATTTAGAATCAAATAACTTAGATTCTAAATCAAAGTATAGAGACAGATTATGAACTTAAGCAGACAGACATTCTGCAGGTGTTCATAGCCAATTTGTAAAAACAATTCTCATCTAAATTGGGTAAGCGAATTTATTTCAACAATTCCCAGCAGTTCTACACCAATCATCATCGTAAGCAACCCCTAAATCACGAGGCAATCAAATCAAAAGCTCTTGACTCACTCTTAGCCAATCTGCGGCAGTTGACAAATAGATCAGTTGACACCACCCCGCTGGTTGCTTGCTGGTTGCTAATGAAAGTATTATGCCGTAGATCGTATCATGTTCCAGGGTATTTGAATGTTTAGCGATTACACGGAGATTGTGGATGTCTTTGGGTCGTTATAGTTGCGGGTGGTGCACCTTGGCAGCGTGCAAGAGGGTCGCGAAGACCAACATATTGGAATTTTTATAGATGTCTAAAAAAACATTGATTAAAAACAAACCAGTGTGTTAAAAAGAAAAGACTGAAAATACGATAATATTCTATGGAATGATCTACCTCAACGTAATGATTTGGTAGCACAGATGAGTTATTCCGTGTTCGTCCCGCTCGCTTCGGACCAAAGTGGGACGTAGGCGGAAAAAATTAGGTAATGTTACGTCGCCTATAATCTAGACTAGACAGGCCTGTTGAGGCTGTATACTTATTTATTAAATAAAATAGAAATATTCAGTCTTTAAACCAAAGCACTTACTTTCTCATGATATCCTACTTAATATTATAAATTTGGAAATAAGTTTGTCTGTCTGTCTGTTACCTTTTCACGCCTAAACTGCTGAACGGATCTTAATGAAATTTGGCTGGGAGATAGATGATATCCGGGGACGGACATATAAAGGGTGCATTAACAGCGCGTGCGAAGCCGCGGGCAGCAGCTAGTTACTATAAATCTATGTTATAACATAAATATATTATACGACTTTTAACTATGTATAACACTTAGTTTGTCGTGGAATATGTCGACATGCTGGAACTCGTGCACAAAATTGTTCAGAAGTTGGAGTGCCCGAACCGTTGAAGCTGAGGACTTTAGAATGTCCAGTGACGTAAAGCGACGTTTATCAATAAGTAGTTTTAGTCTAGTTTCTGGCCGTGGCTTCGCTCGCGTAGTTTCTATGGAAATGTTTTATAGTTGGAATAATTTACCTATGGTATAAAAAGTAAAATTGTTTCCAGGCTTGGAGCTATATTTCAACACAATTTCAGTACAATCGGAGCATAACTGTATTGCATACTGTATTGTCTTCAGTTAATATTATTTAAATCTCTTTTTCTGTTAATATAATTTTTTCTCATCTATCAGCTCTGTCTTGTATATATTTTTTTTTCTTGATATAAGTTTATCGGTAATTTTCTTGAAAATTGTTAGTAACTTTTACGTTACTTTACTTCATATATATGTATTTGTTACCAAGACAGAACTGTTCTCCATTTTTCCTTCACAAGCAAGCAGTCTTTTAGCTTTTATATGCGAGGACACATAAATGGTTATAAGTTATTATTTAAGTTTATTTATAAAGTGTGTAAAACTGTTTGTACTCCGAATAAAATAAAATAAATAATTTCAGCTCAGTCCGTTCAGTGGTTGTGGCGTAAAGACCTAACAAACATCCATCCAAACTTTCGCATTTATAATATTAGTGTAAAGAGAGAAAATTCAGTTCGATATGTTAGAAAACAATAGAGAGACCAATATCAATGCCGATACTGTGCAAAAACGGTAAAGCACAATATTGATTCCGCTGCCTCAAGATGTAAAAGCGAATGCTACCGCATAGTAAGGCGAATCGTATGAGATTTT
Source organism: Eupithecia insigniata (assembly GCA_947859395.1). Taxonomy (NCBI): domain Eukaryota; kingdom Metazoa; phylum Arthropoda; class Insecta; order Lepidoptera; family Geometridae; genus Eupithecia; species Eupithecia insigniata. The sequence goes on from OX402008.1 coordinate 3,709,555, forward strand.
ATCCTAGGATTATCTTGGGTTATCGCGCATCTTTTCCTTCACCACGGTACAATAAATTTACATTCGCAATCCGTTGCATTCAACCAGAAATCTGAACATTGCTTGGTTTGTATTAGGTAAGCAGATTGAGTGTAGGAGCAAAGCCGGTAATGGTTGGCGGAAGCAATCGATTTGTAGTTTGGTTTTAAAATTTCGGCGAGCAAAGGGGAGGGTGGGGACCACAGAAGCGTGATCGCGATTACACCAGGTATTTATGTAAAGTCTTACGCGGCCTATCTCTGCGATCAGGCTAGATCTATAGACATTGTTCGGGGATAAATATTGGCATTGCATTATATTGTACCGTTATCGATGCGAATTGTGAACGATATTCAATTGGTATTGAATAATAAGGACCATCTTTATGTACATATATAATTTCTACATTTGTGATAGAAATAAATATAAAGTTGCGAATGATTTCAAGTTATCTTTATTTCTATGGTTCAGTTCAGTTCATTTATTTTACAATGGAATAAATCACAGGTCAGTGACCAGCTTATCGATTTCATGTCCTGTTATTAAGACAATTTATTGAATATTTTGCATTGGATATAAAAATAGAACCCAAACCTAAACGAAGAAAAATAGACGTAGTTCTTTTAAAAGTACCTAACTAATTATTTCAAACGACGATACTCACTTAAGATAGACACTGATTTAAAGCACAACTCTGATTTAAATCTATTCAAATAAATAAAAAAATTATAATAAATTATTTTTCTATTAAAGCAACAATACTTTTCAAGCCAGAGAAAATTACTCACTAATTAAAAAGTGAAAAGTTTAAAAATCTTCATCAAGCAATAAACAGACAATCAGAAAAGCTCTCAAGAAGTTAAAAACAATTATAAAACTGGCTGTATAGCGGACTGATTACCGCTGCCCTAAAAAAACAATAGCAAATATGGCGACGAGGGGAGACCGGGGTAAAAAGATGAAAAAGTTGTCTCCAAATTTGTCCGCTGACAACATCCATCTCAATCAATTGTGGCTGTCTCCCTTAGGAGTAACCCTTCACTCCCTGGAGGTATTACCCTCTTGGTAACCCAATTAATGGTTGGAGGGTACTATTGCCTGGGCTTACTTGTGTGACCGCAAAAAATTCAAATTGAAATGTTAATCTCATTGGTGAGGCGATGACTCTTCCTAATTTAATTGTTTTTTGAAGTAACGCAATATTAATGCAGTTATTTGATTCTATTCTGATGGATTATAAAATATGAGGATCCCAATATTTGGTTTCCGCAAAGTATCGCATAATCTATTTATTTATATTTGTCTTTGCAGAGTCCTTGAGTTTTTCGAACACATTGTTAGGAAGGGTGGAAACAATCTGGAAAGGCTCGTGGTCACCGGCAAGGTTGACGGAAAACAATCCCATGGACTAAGCCCTACGCGTAGTGTGACCAAATCCGCTCAACGCTGGAACCCAGCATGAAAGACGCTATCCGCGCTGCGGAAGACCGTCCCTGATGGAGACACATCGTGCATTCGAAAGTCCTACATAAAGGTCCCAACTCTCAGCACTGAGGATATCGACGCAAGGAGGACGAGGAATCTATAATTTATTTGTAATGGATTATGTTTTAAGTTTCTTACATGAACCTAAAAATGTTATAGGAAGCTCGCAATACAAGGTTTCATTACTTTCAATGGACAAAAAAGCATAAGTCATTTTACAGCCAAACAAAACAAAATAAGTTGCTTGTGCTACGAAACCGGAGTACTTTTCCGACGTATTTTGAGCTGCTGAATCGATATTCAAAATTAAGAACATCTGTATTTTTTTGATAACTTCAAAAAATGTTGTACATACGCGTCCACTAAATTGCTTTAAGAGGGTTCGCTAGCTTTATTATACTTAGATAATTACATATGTAATAAGGTTAGAAGCATTAACACCGTAGAAACCAAAAAAAGGATTCAGGGCCGGTGTAACACGTACATTTAGCGAAAACTGCTCTAAAAACGTATTTTGCCCTCATTTTTATAACGCCAACACGCTTCAAACACTTCTTTAACGTACAATTTTTTACGTAAACGAATTAAATTTTGACTTCGAATATCGATTCAGCTACTCATTCACAACCAACTTTTTTTGTATTGCTGTGTTATTTATTATTCTTGTGCTTTAAGTACATATACGTAAATATGTGCACTGAAAGTACTTACGTAATTTTACGCTTTAAACTGTAGCTTAAGGTAATTTATTTGCAACTTTTTAAACAAGCCGCGGGGCGCTGTAACCTCAGGCATGTTAACATGGAATAGGTTTGAAGTATCAATAATGTACTTACAAAGTGGTGATGTCGGATTCCATGCTAGTTAATTACATATAAACATGAAACGTTCTGCAAATCCAGACTAAACCAGTTATACATATGTTTACCCGATACGAGCTCGTATTACCATCCACGGCGTCCATAAACAAAGCCCAGTTTCAGATTAATAGTGCAGTGTAGTGTCACTTTACCCTACTCTCCTCAGACTTAACCACACATTGCGTGTTTTCTACGCAGAGTATTTTCAATGTTCTTGTTGAAAGTGCAATGTATGTTGAAGTGGTAAAGCGATCGAATAAACGTGTCATACGGAATGAGTTACAGGAGTTGTCTACAAGTTCTGGTGTGGTCAACTGTCTAAGAAGATGAATGGTGGTAAGACAGTGGTAGTATTTAACAGTTGTTGTTTTACGTGTTGACAACGAAATATGGTTGAGACGATTTGATAGAGAGGATAGCAGATTTTTTATATCATACAAATACATAATCATTATCAGCCCGTATACGTTCACTGCTGAACACAGGCCTACCCCAAACGAAGCCACGAATAGCGGTCCTAAGCCGCCTAAATACATACATCGTTTGTATTGTACTTACGGAAATCTTTATGATAATTAGATACTTAATTAATAATTACCTAAGTATGTATGAAAGAAGGAAGTATGTTCGTGGCTGAATATTTTGGTATACTCATCACAAAAAAGCATTCCGTTACGACGTTGTATCGTTTTCCTTGTACTTTGTATATTTTCATAGACAAAGTACAAGGAAAGGTTACAAAGACGTAAGATGCCTGGCAGCAAAATCAACGACTTTTACGATATCGGCAGCAAAAGCAGACGATATCGTAAAAGTCGTTGGCAAAAATGGATTAAACCAGCGAAGGATCGTAGTGGACGGGATAGGCAGGCCAATTTTTTTTATAGCCACATTCTCACCTGATGGAAAGTGATGATGTGCCCGACGGTATATCACGAAGGTCTAGAAGACCCCAATTCACTCTTGTCTTGAAGAGACCCACATAGTAATTTAAAAACAAGAGCAGGCAGCAAGTTCCATTCCTTAGCGTTGCAAATGATGAAGGTGGATGAAAACCGCTTAGTACTAGTGGATGGTATATCCACCAGATAAGGATGGTATTGTGACGTCCGTCTGCTTGTCCTGAAGTGGAAAGGAGATGATGGGATCAGGTCATGAAGTTCCTAGGAGCATTTCACCTACTCTTATACTATAAGCGAGGTGCTAAATGTATTGAGGGAAAAATTAATTATTAAAGTTTTCGTAAACTCATACTGAGGCCACAGAACAGAACGAAATAGCGACTTCTCTAATAAGACACTATATTTTATATATTTGGACTATAGTCCAAAGGCCTCTCCATACTCGCACGCGAATTACGGCGTGAAATAGCGGCGCGGATCGCGGTGCGAATCACGGCAAAACTACCAACGCCTGCCACACTCGCGCGCGAATCACGAGTGCCTTGCGAACGCTTTGTCACGGGACAAAACACCGACAAAATACGGGAACAAAAATATGCCAATCCACCCTCATGGTTCGCGGCTTCGCGCGGAGTGTGGAGGGACTTCAAGACTCATCGCTGAGCCATATTAGATAAGAGTAGAAGGTAGAAGTATCGTCAGAATACCAAAGCACTGACTCAAACATACAAATCAATTGTGACATCATAAAAAGCTGTGCTCAATAGGGCTTGATGAGGCAAGATTGGTGCGCGGGAATTCCTACCGGTACAGCGCTGCAATGATCCCCTTACAATTAATTATTCAGGGACCGTCGTCGTTGCCGGACTTGTTATTTGCAGTTGTTAGTGAAATTGGAAAAGACTACTTCGGTAGAAGAGCTTCGAAGCTTTTATAATGTAATGGTAAAGTATTTTTGTAAAGTATTTTCACTCATTTTGTAACTATAAATAATTTAAAAAAAAAACGGAATATAATAAACCGGTAGGTAATAATCGTAGAATTTAATTTTGAATAACACCAAAGTGTTTTTTTGGCGAGGAGTTTACCATTGGACTGAAGATATTATAAAGACGAAAAGAACTTATTTGAAAAGGTGAAGATCTTTGCTGAAGACAGCGCAAAAACGACTGATTCGATCTGGCAGAAATTTTGCCTAAATGTAGACCTAGAACCAGAATAACATTAAAACACAATTTATTTTTTTAATTTCATTTATTTTGCGTAACATGGGTTACAGAAATGTATTATGATCAGTAGCCTTACCATGGATTATAACATATAACGTAACACGTTATCAGCGTTATTCGCGAATTTAAACGTAAATAACGCGCCACGTTATTTATAACGCGAAGAATAAAGAATTTAGCGCTTATAATGCGTTATCCGCGTTATTTACGTCAATATGTGTTCTTCCATTCGCGACACCCACTAAGTTTCAGGCATAATTCTACAATTTACAACTTTGTAACATCAAACAGAGGTAAAATCACAACCTCTGCTTTCGATGCAAATCTCCGACCTAATTAAACCGTATTCCAGACAAAAGTTATCATTCAACCTACCTGCTTTCCCTCATACAAAAACATAAAAACCTTAAACCACTTTCGACTCTATTCCTTCGGTATAAGAAGGCCTTTATGTTGTCATGAAACCCTCCTTGGGTAACATTAATAAGGAGAATTAAGATTAAAATTATATTAAATTTTGATATTGTGTTGCGTTCGGATTATGTACGTTCAAGGAAATTTTAATATTATGTTCTTTCTCTTTGAGTTCCTCTTTGTGTGGGGAGGCTAGATGTGCTTAGATAGATACATTTACCTAAAATTATGTATAGAATATAATATATAAATTTGTGGAACATTTTGACTTGGAGTGAGTTAAAACTAGCTTTTCGGCCCTCACAGAATTGACACCATTCAGGTAGTGAACAATCTTATTATAATCCCATTTATGAAATAGTAGGTAAGTAACCATAATTTTAAGATGCGCCACTGTGAATGATTTCATTCGAATTATTCGACTTGACAAATAATTCGAACGATTCGAATGACTAGAGACTAGTGATCGAGAGTTGTTCGTTCGAAAGCCTGAGTCGGTTTCGATTCGCTAAAAAATTGTTATGTTCAAGCCCCGCAGGAGACGAATAATTCATTCATTCCAATCATTCAAAACCTTCGGTCGACTAACAAAGTCGAATCGGAGCCATGAGTGATCAATTCGTAGAGGCATTAGTAATTACTAATTAGTAGTTGTCATTCGACTTTGAAGATTAATATATTACTAATATTCAAGTCGAATGAGGAAATTGGTTGTTGTAGATCATTCGACTAGTCAGATCATCCGCAGTTGCGCATCTTTACCATAATTACAGTTAACAGACTAACAAAATGCATGTATAAAATTTGTAAGAAGTATGCCAAAAGCCTGTTTCTTAAGATAAACAGAGTTATTGGTAAATCACTGACAAGAGTGAACTGCAGGTTCTGCCCATCATGACGAACAAGTTTTGAAGACGCCAGGTCTTAATTCTTAAATTTGATATTGGTAGTAGGCAACGCCCTCCATTCGAAAACCGTTCTCAAATTCTTTATCGTACACACAAATTAAATCATACATAGAATTTAACACATAATGGACCTGAATAAATGCGAGCTTAACCCTAAAAGATTTTTCTTACATCAAACCTACGGATATACGAGTACTCGTAAAGAGAATTTACGAAACGAGTGTGGATATTTAAAGTGTACTACAAGACAGAGGAAAAATATCGTTCTTTATAAAAGCTTTTTTTTTAAACTAAACTTAAAAACGGTTCTGCCTTGAAATAACAGTTGATATGGAAGTAGGAAATCGTTCTTCAGGTATTGGGATCCAAAAGAATGTTATTTTTTTTTTTTCGTTTTGTATCATAGCTTATTTACAATTTTTTTAAGAAGTATTATAACCTGACATCTTCACGAACGTATTCTGATGATGGGCAGAACCAGCAGTTCGAGCAGTGCCAGTGAATTACAAATAACCCTGTTTATAAGTATATTTGTTGATTCTCCATGCTCTTTACCAGTTGAGTGCCCCGGTAACCATCCATCCATCAGGCTGGTTTAATTAAAGAATGGGTCGGACACCGATTCCGCGAGTCCGGCATGATCGATAGGTTTTTGTTTGAATAAAATATCAGTCCTCCCACATAAAAGGACTTACGTATAGGTAGGTAGTAGGGTTTGGACCCGGGAATTCCCGAAATGTTTGGCCGATTTAAGAACCGGGAAATCGTAAATCATTTCCCGGGAATTCCCGGTTCCTTCCTTCATCGGAATTCCCGGTTCCTCAAAAACTAGCCGATTTTACAAGCCCTAGTAGGTAGGTACCTACTAGAGGATTTTTGACTGCATTGAAATGAATTTTCGAGTCATAGAAAATAATTTTGAATGATAATCCAGATCATCATATTATTTCGTAACGACTGATATTGATATGGACCAGTTGAGCTACCAATAGATTGTTTGCAACAGTCTGAAGTTAGCTCAATTGCTTCAATTGTAAATACTAGTTTAATTTGTTTATATTATTTGATTGTTATTTTCTTTATTATTTTATCTGTAAAGTTATTATTGTTTTAATAAAAGTCTAAGAGGTCTGTCAAGAATGGAATTTTATGTTTTTGGACATGGGTATGCATGGTTCGGTTCGGTTCTATTACAACCATGTTGAATTTATAATTCGTCATAATTGCAATAATAGTGTTACTACGTAGTTATCTGATATTCATTATAGCCTCGAAAACATCCAAACGGCTGAACCAATTTCGTTTGATAAATGTGATATCAATTTTGATAGCTAATTTATCAAAATCGGCTCGAACCACGCTTTTTCCCCTTTTTTCGCCCTTTTATCGCATAAAATAGTAAAAATAAAGACGAGTAAATACACGTCGGGCATTTATAGTTTTCAATTAATTACTTGTTTGACTGCAACGGTACTACAGCCATCATGTTAAAGCAAAAGTTGTGTTACTTGTGTATGTATTGATGCAATACTAAAATTATTGATCTGATTCTTAAAATTACCACACTATAGCCACAAAACAAAGCATCCTCTACAAAGCAAGTAACAAAGCAGACTCTATATCACAGTATTTATTCTTGCTCGTGAGGAGTGAACAATGGCTCGAGAGCAGCCGGCGGCGCGCGCGCATCCGCGGGGGATGACACTTGATACTTTAAGAAAGTGCTCTGCCAGTTTCTTAACCATTCCTATTGCTATGGACTATACAAAATATTATAAGCTAGATAATAGCATAGTGATAGGATTTTGAAGACTGCAGTTGCTCTCCGAGCTCTTATAGCACACGCCGAGTGGTAGCTTGTTTGCACTGTTTTTTCTCTCTTTGATCCTTTTTTACTATTGGATTTTCTTGTGTCTTCTGAACCTATAAAATTTATCTTATCTTATTTTGTCAAACACTACTAATTACTTTCAGATAAACAAAATAACTAAAATAAAGCGAAATTACCTTAATCAAAATCGATCGTGAATGCGTTTAAATAGAAACAACTTTAGTTTTTTTAATGATTACATCATAAATTATTATGTTTGTGACTCATTTGTCTGATGTTTTAAAATTTTCCAACTAGTTTAACGGTAAATTTGTCTACAAAGTTTCGAAAGATCTACTCAAGTATCAAGATCACTTCCCCCACAGCACCGTGAGTCCACTAAATACCATGTTATGAACTAACCGACATGTCCAAATCAATACATAAGTGCTTTTCTTAAAATCTGATTCCCACGACTCAAAACAATCAAAACTGTCTCAAATGTGGTCAAACTTTCCTACCAATGTATTGGTCCTTCGAGCTTTTACATATAGCTTGAGATATAGGGTTCATAATTGTGTAATTTCAAGAGATTGGCACAACCTTTTGTGTAGGGGTATTTTTATAACAAAGCCCTATTGTCGCAAATATTCAGAAGTCCAAACAAACAGCTATAAAAGAGTGTGGGGTCAACCTTTGAGTCGTCGATAGAGCCGCAAGATTTAGTAGACCATGCTCTACGATCTCTGGTCTGTATTGTCTATGAATATGCAATGTGTGGGTGAATTAGGATTTGATAAGATGGATCGTGGGAACCCGGAAGGACAGACAGCCAGACAGATGTATTGTGGTATTAGATTCATATATAATCCTTGTTAGTTGTTAAATAGTGCGGAATTGACATTTTGTATCGATTTATATGTATTTAAGTACCTTTAGTTTATTGGTTGTTCAAACTGCGGGGGATAGAGTGGTTTTGTATTTTGAGAGAATCTTGCAGGCCATGGGAAAATCATGGAAAAATGGTATGGCTAGAAACGAGATGGAAGGATGACGTTAAAATATGGCCAATCACAACTAGATCCTAACTGCTCACAACCGAAAGAAATAAAATACTTTGAATAGTACCTCCTTACCAAAAATTAATTCAGTTCAAGGGTTGCTGCCAGCAAAATACATTTGTAGCACAGGCAAAACACGAAACAGGGTGAAAAGAGACTCCAGGGTGAATAGAAATGGATGAAATACTGGAGGAACATCCTTTTGCAGAGGCCAGAACCACTGACACAGGAGGTGAACTGTCACGGAATAAGGATACTTCCACTGCTACAAGCCAGATAATGTCTTGGGCCAGTATTTCATCCATTTTTATTCACCCTGGAATTTCTATTCACCCCGTTTTACCCGCTTCTTCTACTCTCCTGGCGCATCGACCGACCCCAAAGTGGATCTTGGCCTCCGAATCCTCCGTCACAATAGATCGCCACCAGTTTCTATCCTATGCCAACTCCGTCTAGTTCTAACGAAACCGGACACGGAGACAAAACACGATTAATGGATATGGAAACAAAGTATATAAGTTAATTAAAATCAAACCAATCATGCGAACTAATCAAGCGAAAGAAGTTAAATTCGGAGTACCTACCACAGGCGTAGGGGCGCAGGGCGCAGCAGTCAGAGGTAATCGCGTGTTTTTCATTACCCTCCCCTTCTGCCGCCATTGTCTGGAAACCACCGTGCGGTTGGCGCTTCCGTTGATGACTTTGGATTAAACTCTTCTTATAGTTTTTTGTGTTTATTATTCGTATATTACTTACACGGCCCAAAACGCTGGTCGAAACAGACTGGTTTAGGTAGGTGTAGCGATTCAAAAACGTGTTAAAAGGGATATCGCAAGTAAGAATAAAATTTTAAGTTTATGCCGCAGGCGCACTAACCTAATAGTAGTAAATATCAGTACAGTGATTAGTCAAAAAAGTCCATACTACACCAAAACATAGGAATTCCTCAGTCAAACAATAAAATTAATTATTCATTTACATTTAGGCATTATAAAAACTTTACATGGCTCCATACAATAACGGTCTTATTAAAAACAAGTTAACTGACAAGTCATAAAAACCTGTCATACGATAGCTTTGAATAAAAAGTGTTAACAGGTATCAATGACACTTCGACGACAGTTTTTGTTCTTGACTATATTACTCGAGTAATTTGACGACATAATCGAGGTTTGATGGAGTGGAATCTTGTTTATCGATTGAACTAAACAGGTGTTTTTGTTGGCATCGATGATTTTAAGCTCAAAGCAAATTGTTTGTGTCTTATTAATTTTTCTTATGGTTTAAAGGGTTATTTCCCAAAAACGGTGCGAACCCTATCACATCGCTTCATCACACTAATATTATAAATGTGAAAGTTTGATTGGTTAATGTTTGTTACCTCTTGACGCCAAAATAGCTGAACAGATCCGACTGAAACTTTGCGAACGTTGTTCTAAGCCTGGAATAAAACATAGTTCTAAATCTATTTACTACCCCATAAATTCCATGGGATAGAAATAACTATTTAACGTTTCTTTAGTAACAACGCTTGTAAAACCGTACTGTACCGAGTAAAAAATAGTTTTCCATAAATTTTTGATGGACTTATTGAGCTTTATTTTTTAGTAAAGTAAACATTTAGATTTACATCCCAACTTGTTCTAAAACTCGATGTTTTACAACAGAGAGAAGTCAAGAGTCAAAAGCATTTATAATTATAACTGAGTGATGACTATTTCTCTAATAGTCAATTTGTACAATTGACATCTTACTAATTGCGAATCTTTCCGCATTGAGTTGAAGACAATAAATTGCTACCGATCCCTGCTGACGCTACAGCAGCCCAGGATGCGAAATAGTCATAAAATTTACTTCGTAGTTACTAGTTTTATTATAATCAAGAATAATTATATAATGTTCAATAATCTAATGCTCCGAATAAATAAGAAAATGCCTACGTAAAAAATACCTAATAGAAAAGCTTGTCACAAACAAATTGATTTATGATAGTTTAGTTGGATTAATGGATAATGCAGTGAGTATCTTGTACCTACCTATTTAGTTAAGCCCTGTAGTAATAATTATCATTTGTCGTAAGTATGTAATGCACTTTATCTCTCCCAAACCTTACATTTACCTGTAATACGGTGTAAATCTTTTCTGGCTTCATTATAAGTTATCAATGTACTATCATATATTTATTATGTAAAGCTGTGATTTACCAATAAAGAAAATATAATAAAAAATATAATTCAAAAGGTAAGTATTTTATGGGAATTTATTACCAAATAGAATTTTTACATACCTTTTTCTTCTTTTTCTTAACCATGCACTCTTGACAGAGTAATCGTCGTATACGCTTACATTTCACATACTCTATTGACATGAAAAGTCACATTTAATAGAATACTTTGTTATTTTTTGTAATAGCATTAAATTAAGCATCAAACGCACAGTCATCAACGCGAGCCCCGTTCCGCCCAGAAAATAAAGTTTTCCCTACGATTAGGAAGGAGTTCAAAGTAAGAGTTTTGTCATCGAGGCATTGTCCCGTGATGGGTTCTTTAATAATACCCGTTTGTTTCGCATCCAATACCGGATTCGTATAGCGATATAGCGGTATTACCTTTTTTGTTTGACGCTCTTTGAGGGATGATTGACTTTCATGTTTTGTTTACCGTTTACTTGTTTGTTTGAGTAACAGAAATTGAACAGGTTTAGGCTCTTCAAAAATCTTGCCTTCCTACTAACGTTGAGTTAGCTGCTAGGTAGGTATTATCTCTTTGTGTAATCTAGCCTATATTGGCCACTATATAAGACAACTTTTCAGTTTGTAAATAAACAACTAGTTTGTATATTCTCCTCTCATCCTTTTATTAGTTTGTAAGTGTTTTGTGTGTTGCCTTGTCAACCCAATCTAATTTTATATCTTAGCTGCTACCTATATGTAATTGGGGGGTCACATTTGCTGATGCCTTATGCGTTCTTTTTTGTATTTTATAAGTGTATTTGTGTATTTAAGTGTGTACTCTGTTGGTAGTTATAAATAAATAAATCAGTTCTTAGTTTTTGAGATATAAAATACTTATTCACATCCATAAACTACACAAAAATACCTTTTGCTTATATAATCGATAAACCTTCGTTTGACCACAATCTTACCTAATGGAATGTAACGATGTGGCCGACGGTATATCACGAAGGTCTAAGACACTCTGGTCTTGAAGAGATAGGTCTCTTCAACCTAGGGATCAATCTAGGGATTGTAATACTACTATGTATATTACTTGTACCAATAATACTTCTGTAATATTGATTGGCCGTGGGGCCACGGCGTACGAATATCGAACCCTCCAACTCAACCCGTGGATGTCGTAAGAGCCGACTAAGGGAACCTACCAGAGGAAGGGCAGCAGCTTCCTTCTGAGAATTTTTCAACAGCAACACTGCGATCACCAATCCGCCTGCCAAGCGTGGTGATTATGGCAAATCCCCAAATACTACATGGGAGACCATCCACTCGATGGACCGACGACATCATAGCTGTCGCAGAGTCGATGGATGGAGGCGGCTCAGGACCGTGATTTGTGGCGTCGTATGGGGGAGGCCTATGTCCAGCAGTGGACGTGTATGGGCTGATATGATAAATATTGATTGTAGTACTTTTCCGGATAGTAGGTATCTTCAGCCAATGATAAAACTACTCGCAACATAGTATACCATCACAGTAAATCAACTCCAATCCAACCCATGAATAATTCAGGTCGGGGAATCACACGCAACAATTAAAGGGGACAAACAGGAATCAATTACTTCGAACGTATTGACGAGCTGCATTTGCATTGGGGGTCGAATGGGAAAATGAACTTTGTGGTAAGGAAAGACGATGGAAATTGTAATGAACTTTTGGAGGGTAGATAACTAGATTCATCAGAGATGGATATAGCTTTGTAGTAGAAAAATAATATCCGATTTGTGTTTTCAGTATGAAAATCTAATATCTTCAACATAAAAATGGTACACCATTTTTAGAGATTAATTGAGACGATATATCGTTTCAGAATGACACATTTTGGCAGTTCATCTTTGATGCAGTATATATTGGTTTATTTCACTTTATTCTCATTCTGACTGTACAAAATCTACGATGGAAAAACCGGTGACGGATTTACACATTCATCATTATCATCAGCCCGTATACGTCCACTGCTGAACATAGGCCTCCCCCAAACAACGCCACGAATAGCTGTCCTCAGCTGCCTCCATTTACACATTAAAAATTATATTCTATTCGACGGTGACATTTTTACACTGAAATTATGGAACTTTAAAGTAACAAAAAAATTGACCGGTGACATTTTTACCCTAACCCAAAGAAACTATACATGGAGGGACGCGTGTCAAAAGTGTGAATCTCTCCGTGCAAATACGCCGCAAGCACTAGTGCTTCGACTGTGGTGTACTGTGTGTGACGATTCTGTGACAGTACGATTGTCATTGTAAAGCATGAATTCGGTCCCTGGTAGGAATTCATGACTTCACAGTAGGTATTAGTATACCTACTGTAAAGAATGCCTGCCTTAAAAAAGTTAAGTAAAACTTTTTTAAGGCAGGCATTCCTTGAAAAAGCTAAATTTAAAATTTTGCTAATGTTCAACGAGGCTCAAATAGGTATTAGGTAAGTAAGTAGTCCTTAACCATTATATGTCGTGTAGCCAAGTATGAGATTTTAAAATCTATTTCAGCAGATTCAGACACCACATAAATAACAGACATAGAAATAAATCACGTATTCTGAGAGTATTCGAGTAAAACTATGCACCGAGCGGAGGGGAGGTAAAAAATTGATATTTTATTGCGTCCGGGGTCCACTTTTCTGTCATATTTTATTCTCTTTTCGTCGTTTACCGCGGCTTTGTTCTACACTAGTTTTGCCCGCGGTTTTAATCGAGATTTTTTTATTCATGTCACCATATCTCAATTTCTTCTTAATATTGAAATACCTATTTCATCATCATTATCATCATCATCAGCCCATACACGTCCACTGCTGGACATAGGCCTCCCCCGTACGACGCCACAAATACCTACTTAACCTTGGATATTTTTTATTTCTGTCGCCTCGATATGTAGACTAAGTAAAGATGCGATGAAGAAACCTTTAGCATGTTTGTTGTTATCTTTCCTTTCGTTAGCTATATATCCACCATAATAAAATATCATGACATTTTCTTTCGTACAAACCAACGTACTTTCATATTAATATAAGTAGGAAGTAGAACTTTATTCGACAAATAGTTTTAGCGAATAACTACCTTATATCGCAGTTATAAGAACAAAAAAGATATACGCTTTTTGCGGAAAAAGTTGATAAAATGAATAGGCGGAGTCACACGCACGACCGAATGGTATATCACTTTCTTTGTACAATCTCAGAATAGGGAAATATTCGTAGAAATGGGATTGGGCATCCTTTGGGGCAGAGTAATGTAGTTGGAATATGAACTGTAGAATGAACTGTGTGTATACTTGGAAGTTCTGACGAGGTATTTGCATAATTTCATGAAATGATAATTATTTTTAACGTGATCAAAAATCGTAGACTTGGTGCTACGTCGTAGCATATAGCTCGCTTTATGTCTTTTATATGTGATTTCAATCAAAAAATTGCAGATAGCGTAATGTCGTTTGGGCAGTTAATATATTATTTATTACTAATGAAGAATATATATCTATCATCGTTCATCATCATCAGCCCATACACGTCCACTGCATAGGCCTCCCCCGTACGACGCCACAAATAGCGGTCCTGAGCCGCCTCCATCCATCAACTCCCTGCGACCGCTACGATGTCGTCGGTCCATCGAGTGGATGGTCTCCCATGTAGGGGGGGATTTGCCATAATCACCACGCTTGGCAGGCGGATTGGTGATCGCAGTGTTGGTGTTTAAAAAATACTCAGAAGGAAGCTGCTGCCCTTCCTCTGGTAGGTTCCCTTAGTCGGCTTTTACGACATCCACGGGTTGAGTTGGAGGGGTCGTTATTCGTACGCCGCGGCCCCACGGCTGGCATATATCTATGTAACGTATTTATTGTAATAATCATATCAGTTATCTAGTACCCATAACACATGTTCTGCTGAGCTTGGATCGGGGTGGATTGTTCAGCATTATTTAAATTTATTTATTTGTAACAAGCTTTTATTCTACTTTTTTAAGGATGGGAGTTATTGGATATTTTGGCTACCGGTTATTATTTTGTTTCTATACCGCTAGTACCAACTAGTACCCAATAACGTTACAATACTTTATACCTGTCCTGATTTCTACCCAATATATTTCTAACCGATTTGATTAGAAATACCAAATACTTGTTGCAGCTACATAACTTTACGGGTGAACGGTCCGCTAGTATCTATGCGTAGATGATAGTTAGGTAAGTATAGGTATTGAAGCGTTGGGTAGTTATGGCTCACGGTCGGTTAGGCGCGATGCTCGCTTTGCACAGTTATTCCCTAGCGGTATGCGGATTTGACAATAGCGTTCGATATTTTAGGACCATGCTAACGGGTACTGAGTTAGTTATTGAATACCGGACTCATCTCTACTTTTTAGTTTGTGTGGGATAAATCTTGCAACTGAATTTTAGACCACCTATCCTCAACCGTTTATGTTAAAATTTTGCATTAAGTATGCAAGTAAGTTCGATGACAATGCAATGTCATAGTACCATCCAGCTGGTCAGATGATGGAGACAGAAGGTGACCATAGGAACACATAAACGAAACGACTTAACTACGTCGAGACGGGTTCGTTGGATTTGTCTTCCCAAGCACTATAGCCGGTATATATCAGATATTAAAGCTTGTTTTTAACAAAGATTATTTTAAATATAAAAAAATTCCTTAATTAATTAATCTAAACGTTCACTTTCCGCAATGTCCACTTTACTAAATGAAGAATAAGGGAACTTTTGTAATACATACATATTTAAAAGTACCCGTTTTGCTATAAAACGAAAATGTTCCGATAGTTTGACGCTACCCACAGAATCCACGTACCTAAGTATAACCAGAGATTCAGAATCAATAACTTTATTTCTTTAGGCTTATTTTGTAAGTAAGCACTTAGACAAGTCAAATTTTATACTATAAATATAAGTAGTTATTATTATCAAATAAGAAATAAGGTGTTATTGATATTCCCTTCCTTAAATTTTTTTTATTTGTTGATTCATACCAAAACCTATCTCTATCTATTTTTCTCTATCTCTATTCTCTTCTCACGCAATAAGCAAGAATACCAAATATCTTTACATAACAAAACTTACGAATGAGTCGGCACAGATTCTTATAAGAACCAAAAATCACCTTTCAAGATTACAAAATTCTCGTTAGAACGACCAAAAAACACAAGCATGTTTAAAACTTTTCTCAAAACAAAACGTGCCAATCCGAGAATCGAACCCATAAATCAGCCAGTCGCTAATGTCATGTAGTAACAAGGGAATTTCACGCATCAGCACACCTGATAATGTGGTCCACTCCGAAATTACGCGGCAACAACTCCGATGTCGGGGCCTTGGACTCTTGGACTGTAGTTAAAAGCAAAAAACAGCATTGGAACACCCTTAGGGAACAAGCACATGCAATATTTAAAGGTTTTAAGGCACTCTTCCCAATCCAAGGTGGCGATATGGAAGAGCCAGTTGGTCATTTCAGTTTCGTTTTTATATATATATGTATATATATATATATATATATATTTATTCTTTTTCCGAGGTACGAAAAAACCTACAGGAAGTTCGAGAAGTGTAACAGTTAGCTCCAAAACGATAAGAGGCAGCTGGTCTAGGAGCATACTTGTCGGCCCACCACATAAAAGATAAAAATTATTTATCTAGAACACAAATCAGAAGAAAAATAAATAAAGTAATTCTAAAATTAACATAATTAAATTATCGAATTACTAAAATCTAACAATTATTAAAAGTGGTAAAAAGGGTTCCTATCTCAGTGTTATGCAGTATTGGGCTATTAATTGTCCAATACTACGCTGGTTTTCAGTTAGATTAAAAAAAATACATGTCATCGATCGCATCTTAATTGGGATGATGATGATTGGGGAGAAGTTTCCCATTTTCTTTTTTCGGGCCGTGGGGCCGCAGCGTACGAATATCGACCCCTCCAACAGCTCAACCCGTGGATATTGTAAGAGACGACTAAGGGAACCTACCAGAGGAAGGGCAGCAGCTTCCTGCTGAGTATTTTTCAACACCAACTCTGCGATCACCAATCCGCCTGCCAAGCGTGGTGATTATAGCAAAACCCCCTCTACATGGGAGACCATGGAACGATGACATCACGGAGGTAAGTTCCACATTAATTTAAGGAGGTAAGTTTGTGAGTTTGTGTATGGGAACTAGTGATCCGATTTTGAAAGTCAACCCTTGAGTGAGTTATGCTATGATTTATCTTACCTTTTGAACGAAGCCGCAAACAGAAGCTGGAGTGCCAAAAAGAATTCAGATGGGGATTTGTTCAGGTACTCGATATATGGGGTTCAACTTTCTGTTGGTCGAAAACAAAAAGGTTTTATTGCAAGTTGATGTAGGTGGTCCTGCTGGCAACGTAGCTAGCTATAAACGCTACTGTAGACAACGGAGCACCTAATTCTAATTTTAATACTACGTAGGGGAACTGAGATCTGCACTGACATCTCGCATGGGAGTGTATTGTGCAGTATCCCCCTGCCTAAACAGGCCTTAACCAGCCCAGCTCCTTGAAGTACCGGAGCAGGACTTTTGGTGTTTGACAGCTTCGTTTCAGCTTCTCTGTGGGTGTCGATGTGGTTGGTGTCTCAATGAGACTTTTCAGTCCAGTCTTGTGTCTCGAACGGGGTACCTATCTAGCAATAGCAATATGAGTAAGTTTTTTAAGTTTACAAAACCCATTTTTTTTACTGAATGAATACTGTTCGTTTGACCGCCTAATAAATGATTTCGTATATCACGTAGCATAGAAAGGGTAATAACTGAAAAACTTTATAAAAGAAAATTAAAGGCGCAATATGATGTGACACTATCGACACTCTTTATTTTTTCTTGTATTGTCGTTATGGAAAAGAATTACCTTCAGTATCTTCCTATTTGTTAAATGAAACAAAACTATTACATAGGTATCGAAATATAGTTTATAGGTACTGGGTATGATCAAGTGGAGGCGAGAACTTTTGGTAATTCTTTTCCATAACGATAACATAACAAAAAATCAAGAGTTGCGCTAGTGTCACATCACTATGCACCTTACTTAACATACCAATGTTTAGCAGCAGAAAATAATTAGTTAATAATTAGGTACTTATACCTAGATAGATATCTATGTAGACGAGCCCTAATAAGTTTGAGAGTAGCCCTACTACTTTCAAACTTGCTATAGTGATTTAGCCTAAATAAGGTTCATATTGCAAGCGCAAGGATAAAATGCAAGCGCAAGCGTAGTGATCACGGGAAGGTTGCATGGAGCATAGTGCATCTCTCGTGTGACGCGGTGCAGGGGTCGAGGAGACAAAGAAATATTTACCGAAAGCGGTTTTTAAAATTCTTATGCCATTCACTACATAATTATTATAGAAGTCATCCTCCGCGTCCGTCTGTCTGTCTGTTGTGAACTCAAGAACTACTGAACGAATTTCATGCGATTTTTAACAATCGATAGAGTGATTCAAGGTTTTTGTAAATTGGTTGAAATATAACGATAATTGTTGGATGTGTCGGAAAAAATCAAGCCGCTTTTATCGAAAACGCTGGAAAAAGGACAATTTTGCCTGAAACGAAATTAAAAAACTGGTAAGGATGCTGATTTCGAATGGAATCAGGTAGTGCATTCCACAACCTTAAAGCCTGGATAGAGAAGGATTTGTCGTAGTATCAATTTCATGTTCAACAATTTTATAAGTTCTATTTTATAGTTCGTTCGTATCAAGTTCACGTTCAATTATCAAGAGAACTATCAAGCGGCTTTAAAAATTATATTAGTGTACCTATGTACTTATTAACATAAGTACCTACACCTAGCAGTTTGCTTTCTTCTAGTTCGTTTCCAAATGGAATCTTTTAATTATTTCACAATATCGTTGGCTCACATTTTATGCTTATAGGTAAGATTTTTTTGTCGCTTGCTGTGTTGTAATGTATCTAGGTATCGCCGTTGTAATTCGCTTCGGAAGCGGAAAAATATGTATAAGCCTACTTAGTGATAGCAATCAAAATAACGACAGTAATTTATGATAAATCAGCATCCAAAGGTTGCCTGGAAGAAATCGCCAGTAACTATAAGGCCGCCCATTGTGCAACTATTTCTGCGTTTTTGTTTTCCTGTTTTGTTTTTCTTGGTGTACAATAAAGAGTATTTGTATTCTATTCTATTATGTTCTGTTCTGTTCTGTTCTGGTCTGTTCTATTCTATTCTATTCTATTCTATTCTATTCTATTCTATTCTATTCTATTCTATTCTATTCTATTCTATTCTATTCTATTCTATTCTATTCTATTCTATTCTATTCTATTCTATTCTATTCTATTCTATTCTATTCTATTCTATTCTATTCTATTCTATTCTATTCTATTCTATTCTATTCTATTCTATTCTATTCTATTCTATTCTATTCCATAGATACTACTGATTTCTGTTCTAAATTAAAACGATTATACTCTTAGCCTACATAATCATTCTTTTTTAAACACCGTATCGGAATTTTTAGGTACTGTTCTAACTAATGATGCAACGCGATGCGGAGTGTTGGGAGACCTCACTCGATGGACCGACGACATCGTAGCGGTCGCAGAGAGTCGATGGATGGAGGCGGCTCAGGAGCGCTATTTGTGTCGTATGGGGGATATAAAAAAAGGCCTATATAAAAAAAGGTAGGTGAACTTTAATTAAAATTCTTCCTTTAAGGTGTACACAGGTCTCATGTACCTACATGAGACCTGTGTACACCAAGAAAAAAGTATGAATGCTCGTATGAATCCGTACTTTTTTTTTCAGATTAACGATTTCAAACTCGGCTCAGCTCTACATAAAGTAAAAAAATATTTTACAAACATTTTTGCAAACCAAAGTCTCCTCATTCCCCGTACCGTGTAACCAGATGCAATTCTGAGGATACCCGGATCCACGCCTCCAGATAGGATCGTGCACCGCAACTAGACAGGGATAGGTATATCCACGACCGCTGTAGATAAACAGAGAGGGAAGACGTCTCGAGATGACCAACGGTTAGGGGTCAAGGGTGAACGCTCTTGGGTATGTCGTACTAACTATGTAGTTATTCTGTGTCTTGGGTGAGATGTTATAGCAACTATGTCGTATTCTGTGGTGGTGGTCTATGGTACGTTACGTATACGACATTGCCGATGGCTGTAGGCTTCAAAGGTTTGGTGTGAGTAGGTACGGTAAAAGTATCATGTTAGGCAGTAATATTATGGCGTATTTATAAACGATAAACTGACTTCAAATTCCCTTACTTTTACACTTATTTTAAGTTTTGCGGGAAAAATACTAATCCCCTGGGGATAAAAAAATATGGGGCCCTTCGGGATCATTTTCTATACAATGGCAAAAGAATTTTCAAAATGGGTCCATAAATAGCGGAGATATCGCGTAGCATACATACAAAAAAACATACAGACGAATTGACAGCCTCCTCTTTTTGAAGTCGGTTAAAAATCTATTTAATTGCAATCGTGCGAAGCCAGGGCGGGTCGCTAGGACAGAATGATAATTATTATTATTGTAATGTTGTTATTTTGTAAAACGGAGTGAATAGAGGTTCCAGGGTGAACAGAAATGGACGAAATACTAGACCAAAACAATCTTTTGCAGAGGTCAGATCCACTGGCACAGGAGGTGAACAGTCGCAGACTAAGGAGTAGAGTAAGGAGTGGAAGTATTTCCACTGCTACAAGCCAGCTCGGTCCTTTATTTCGTCTATTTCTATTCACCTTGGATTCTCTATTCACCTCGTTTTACTATACGATACGAGTAAATCTGTGTTAGACAGTAGGCAAACCCGAAGGCTGTTTACTTTATTTGCAGTTTGACATAGGGACTTAGGTCTAGAAGAAAGAAGATATACCTACGTAGGCTACTATAGAACCTTTGACTTCCTATCCTAATCCTACTAATATTATAAATATCAACGTTTGTATGGATGGATGTATGGATATTTGTTACTCTTTCATGCAAAAACTACCGAACCGATTAGGCTGAAATGGTATGGGTATAGTTTGGGACCTGGAATAACATATAGGCTATTTTTTATTCCGATAAAACGTGGGCGAAGGCACGGGCAGCATCTAGTAATATTATAAAGCCGCAAGTTTGTGAAATGTGAATTATATTTTGTTACCTAGGATCTCCAAAACTACTGAACAGATCAAGATAAAATTTGCCGTACAGTTAGGACATAGTCTAACTTAGATAATAGGCTACTTATTATACCAAAAATACGTGACCGAAGCCGCGGGGAGAAGTTAGGTGACTTTCTCTTAAAAGCTCATTGAAATTTTAAGAGCGAGTACATAATTTCATGCAATCAAATTAGCAAAAAGCTACATGATCGTGTAGATTTCTAAAAATAACATATGTTTAAAATAATTTTGTTTCTACCTAACCTAGTACTTAGGAAGATTGTTCTAGATTTTAGGTAAAAGTACCTAAAATCTAGAACAATCTTACAAAAAGCTAAACATAAATGTTTACAAAATTTTAAACAAGTAAGTATTGCTAGAAAACTGCTTGTGTTCATAATATAAGCTCTCCCACAGAGTTAAACTAATTAGAATTTGAAAGCTGAAGCCGAATATTTTCACTAGTTAATTAAAAGGGGAAACTGTAAAAACAATTCAGTTGATAATCGCATCCGAGGCGCCTGACGAATTTAAATAGCAAACATTTAATTGTGGTTTCGCGCCATCTAGCGGATTATCGAGGCACTGTTGTTGTGGGGGCAGGCACCGAGCTTTTGTGCTTTACAACTTTTAATAGTAAGAATTAAAATAACTAATCATTATTGCATACTTCACAGTTTAATGTAATTATTTTTAAAACTTATAAAGAAAAGAATTAAAGCACAAGAGACATTTTATTAAGTTAAATATTAGTTCTTTGAATAAATAAGTAGATAACACAACAAAATGTGTCCCGATAAAATCTTGATCCAGTTTAGTCAGGTACCTATCTCTAGTTATCTTCTGATTGACCGTGAATACTTGCAAAATTACCTGTGTAGCGTGTCTGAGATAATGTTTAGTAATTTCGATCATTATCTCGCCGGGGATGTAACTCAGTGGTAGAGTGTCTGCTTCGCATGCTGAAAGTCCAGGGTTCAAATCCCTGCATCTCCAAGTTGAATAAGTTTTTGAACTCTTTTCTGTTGTTTTTTTTTTCATTATTGTCATTAATAAGTTTCAGCCATTGTTGAGTTTTTTGTTTTGTACGGAACCATAGTCAATAGAGCGCGAGATACACAGCTGTTTGGCACGTGGCAGGATGATGATAATTTTAATTTATAGAATCGTTTAAATTATTCAGCTTGAATGACATGCACCTGGTCAAATCACTGGTCAAGGAATTATAAATTCACGCTTATTTACACATTCCATCCATAAAACTGGTTGGTTGCTCTACTATTAAAACTCTATACAAAGGTTAAAAAGCTTCCTATAAACTTTTAGAGAGCACAAGGTCTTTTATAATATTTTGGACGAAAATTTTAATTTTATTTTAAGTATTTCTGCTGTCAGCGTCTTGGGGACGCTTCCGACTGGTATTGATATGGACCAGTTGAGCTATCTGTAGATTGTTTGCAAAAGTCTGAAGTTAGCTCAATTGTTTCAATTCTAAATACTGGTTTAATTTGTTTATATTATTTGATTGTTATTTTCTTTGTCAATAAAGTATTTCTTGTATTTTTATTTCTCCTTGTATTTCTATTTGTTCTTGTATTTGTATTTATCAGTAAGAGAAAAAAAATCGTATAATTTTCTTCATAATAACTTAACGCAATAAGTAAATAATTAACCGCCTTGGGACAAATGTTTGTATGATCTGCAAATATTAATCTAGGGTGTGCTGGTTATTTTCTAAGTATAATAAAAAATATTTATCAATGTTTAATATATTTTTTTAAATATTAATTATCTAGTACCCATAACACAAGCTCTGCTTAGCTTGGGGCTAGATGATGCGGTGTGGATTGTCCAGCATTTTTTATATATTCATAATTATACCTAAACGATTTTACAAATGGGTAGGTACCCAGGTACTACCCACATAAGGTACGCGTTGACTACTCCTTATAAATATAAACAGTTATCTGATGAGACCACTAAGTTATTCCATTTGGTCTGACATTTCGGGTAGCATAAACAATTCAGTTGGTTTGTCTGACCAATAGCAGCTTTACCTTTGAAAAGTTCAGCAATGTCTTAAAGGTCGGTGTGATGGGAATTTTTATAATCGAATAACTTTTTAGGTAATTGGTTTTTTGTAGGTGTTTTTTAGGTATTTGGTTTTTTTGTACTGCTTAAATACTAATGAAAAATTGCAAGTTTCATAATTTTTACTTTTAGTTTACATAGCATCTGAAAAAGACTGCAAGAATATAATAAATATCCTTTTTTAGTTTTGTAATACAAAAATCTCATTATTATTATACACTAGCTGCTGCCCGTGCTTTCGCCCGCGTTTTATCGGGATAAAAAATAGCCTATATGTTATTCCAGGTCCCAAACTAAACCCATACCAAATTTAAGCCTAATCGGTTCAGTAGTTTTTGCATGAAAGAATAAAATATCCATACATCCATACATTCATCCATACCAACTTTGACATTTATAATATTAGTAGGATTAGGAGGATATGTTTTATGAAATCACTGGATGCGAGCAGGGGAGGCCTATGTCCAGCAGTGGACGTCGATCGGTTAAAGTCCAAGCTTGGTCGAACGATTAGTTAGAGTCTCCTGACTTCGGTCAGAAGACTAACTAATCCTTAGGAGATTTTGGGTAATATTGTAGTTTTTTTTAGTATTACACACAAAAACCATCAATCTATTGCGAAGAACGCAATTTTTCAAACCAAACAAAATCAGTCTTTTCAAAATGTTTCATAGTAAAATCAATTTTAAATCCATCTCAGATTAAAAAGAGTAAAAGACACGAAGCATCCGAGTGCAGAGTTAGCTGGCAGGAAATGAAAGCACGCTTCATTTCCACTAGGTGGTATCTGTCGACCGGATCGGACCACCTTTTGCCTCTTTGTGGTCGAAAAATCCAATTTTTACTCAGTTTTTATACAGCCTTTACCTTTTCATGGTGGAAATCCAATTTATAGGCGATTTACATCTTTGTTTATAGGTCTCTCGGTTTTTACGCGGTGAAATATTTTTTACAACAGCTTTTTAGAATAAAGTAGTAAAGTAAGTGTATTCTAAAAAGCTCTTATCAATATTTTTATTGTTACCAAATAAATTTGTTGAATGTAGTTACATACGAACTTTAAAAAATGCTTGTATTCATTTAACATGACAATTTTTGTCCACACAATATCGAGAAGGAAATCTCAGCGTGACGTTTTCTCGATATAGGGTGAATATTAGTTGTAGGTATGATTGACAGCTAATAACTGTAGATTTCCCAGGGGGCTGCACAATTTGTCCCCTGCACACCCTATCGACTGGATATAAAACTGTACATACTACACTATTGGCAATTCGGCAGTCATAGCAACGCTGTCGTCTGTTAACGATAGGGCCATTTTTGACTTTTGAGGGAAAACGGATACAGTTCAAAATTCTCTATCTTTTAATCTAACAACCATTCCAAAATTCCAAATACACTTGCGAGCTATAAACTGGAATCACTTCATCGCTGGTTTCTGCAGACCATATTTTACAGTTTCCATGGAATAAACTGCAGATTGGTGTATACCATTTGAAAAGAAATTTTGTTAGCTTACGAATGGTGTAAAAATTATTTAAATTTAATTAAGTTTCCTACCTTCATTTAGTGAATTATTACAATAGGTCGAAGTTGTGGATGTTTAAATTAATAAGAAGTAATATGAAAATATCAAATTTTTATTTAAAATCTTTGTTATTTCCCGCTTAATATTTTGTATTGCCCCCCCTGGCCCTAATGACTGCTTGTAAACGGTTTTTCATTGACCTAATGAGTTTCCTGATGGAATCCTGTGGAATTTCCTGCCACTCTTCGATAAGAGCAGTTTTTAGGTCTTCTATTGACGCCGGAGCTGGAGA
Source organism: Eupithecia insigniata (assembly GCA_947859395.1). Lineage (NCBI taxonomy): Eukaryota > Metazoa > Arthropoda > Insecta > Lepidoptera > Geometridae > Eupithecia > Eupithecia insigniata. Next base: position 3,734,546 of record OX402008.1, read on the forward strand.
TCTTCCTCGTACCCGCCTTTTCAGCTCGTCCCACAGGTGTTCGATAGGGTTCATGTCAGGGCTGACGGCTGGCCAGTCTATTGTGGGAATCCCGACTTCTTCCAGGTACTGTCTAGTCGCACGAGCGGTGTGGCAGCGGGCATTGTCGTGCATTAGCAGGAAATTTTCGCCAATAAACCCGGCGTAAGGGAGTACATGGCCCAGCAGAATGTCGTTGATATACCTTTCTGCGGTTAGTCCGCCTCCCCGACCTCCACCGCGTACGAATACCAGCTCCGTTTTAGTTTCAATTGAAATCCCCGCCCACATCATACAAGACCCACCCCCATATGCCACTGTTTCCGCTATACAGCATTGTGCGTATCGCTCTCCCGGTCTCCTGTAGACTCACCGTCGACGGTCGCTGCCATGCAGGCACATCCTAGTCTCGTCCGCGAACAAAACTCGGCTCCATTGCTGTATATCCCAATCTAAGTGATCACGAGCAAACTGAAGTCGGGCTTGTCGGTGGGCTGTAGACAATTTGGGTCCCGTTGCTGGCCTTTTTGGGGTCAAGTTAGCTTCTTTGAGTCTTCGCCTCACTGTCCACTCGCTGACAGTTCTCCCTCGAACTTCTCCGAGCTCCCGCTGGACGTCAACGCCGGTTAGATGTCGATTTCGGAGAGAAGTGCTGACAATAAATCGGTCATCTCTCGCCGAAGTGCATCGCTGTCGTCCAGATCCTGGTCTTCGGACTAAGTTTCCAGTCTCTCTAAACTTCTTGTATACTTTGGAGACACAGGACTGGCTCAGATGAAGCTGTCGAGCGATAGTACGCTGAGAGAACCTTTGCTGGATTAGGGTGACGATTTGAGCGGCTTCTATTGGTGTGGTTTCCATTTTCTTGTAATTCCAGTATTTTGAGTGACCTGATATATTGGACTGATGACAAAATTGCATACATTCCCAGTTTTTATAGGGATTCAGGAGCTTGAAAAAATTGATGTTTCGTTCCAAAAATTTATGTCTTTAGTTTTCACGTTCCATGACATATGATGAACATTTTTTTCGCTATGATATCGAAAGAGTTTGAAAGCTAATAAAATTATCTTTAAAATAATATACCACAACCTACAGTTTATTGCATGGAAACTGAAAAATATGGTCCGCAAAAACCAACGATGAAGTGATTCCAGTTTATAGCTCGCAAGTGTAGTTACAGAGATATAAAAACTTCGTAGGATTTTCGACAGTGAACTATTTCGCATATGTTTTTTGCTGATGCTTGCTTTAAAAATACTGTAGGCGCATGTCAGGACTAAGCAAAGTGTACTTGCTTAAAAATATAACTTTGTCGCCCTGTATTTCTTCCAAATATTCTAAAAAATACATATATATAACTACAATGGCGTTAAGACCGCCTCTTGTCACTGAGTTTCAATCGATTTAAGTGTACAATAAACGATCTTCTATAAGTGCCAACTGCATTGAAGTTTTTATATGTTGCTAGAAACTATAAACCATATTATTTATGAAATATAAACACTTATATGAATGTTGTAGGCGCATATATGGACTTTGAATAAAATTTATTTGCTTATGAATAAAACTTTGACACCCTATATTAAAAAAAATACCTACACCTTGCAATAAGACTTTGACTTGTCACTGTTGCTATTTTTTTAATGTTATTTTCTTTGTTGCAAACGACATTAAATTCAGGTAAGTTCCAGTTTCTATCTATCTACACTGCATTGAAGCTTTTAGATGAATCTTGCTAGAGCAAAAATTATTATCAATGTTAACGTAAAAAAAATACTTATGAAAAATCAATCTATAGTGCTTAAACAACGTTTATTGCCAACAATTAAAGCACAAGTTAAACCCGGAAGATATTCCGCAAAACACATAATTCTAACCTGCCTAATTATTTTTACACCGACATAATTAGGGGGAGCGCAGACCATAACTTATGCCGGTTAGATTTATCGGCTTTTACCTAATGCTTGCCTTATGATTAGTGAAGATGGGCGCTCATGGGGTTAGAGATAATGGAAGTGGCATTGCAAGTATTAATGCTGAACTTAATAAATAAAATAAATTAAATTTAAGTAATTAGGACAACGATAAAATTAAACTAAGTTAAGTAATTAAATTTAGGTCCATATCATATTAGTAACATATTTTTCTTATTCTATGTTAGGCTTGACAAGTTATGTAAATAATAATAATTTCAAACAGTCCAGTCCAAACAATCCTATGTAAGTGGTTATTAGTAATTAATACCTTCTTTCTATTCCTTTCTATTTCTCCAACTATTCAGTAAATAAATCGAAAAGCCCTAAAAAAACTTTTTTTATATCTATTATTCTTCTTACTCGTGAAAACCTTTTAATAGCCTTCTGCTTTTAATTTAAAATATTTTGTATGTACTGCTCGTAATAAATAAAAAAAATACAAAAAAGATTTCGAACCCACACATCATTTTTACATAATTCACAGAATAAACAAAATCTCTCACGTATGATCACAGCCTGCCGATTTAACTACCTACGTGAAAAACTCACCTTTGGACATTTTTAAACGACAACTTTATGTTTATTTTTTAAGATGACATAAAGTTTTTATTGTCAAAGAAAATAACAATCAAATAATATAAAGAAATTGAACTAGTATTTACAATTGAAACAATTGAGCTAACTGCAGACTGTTGCAAACAATCTACAGATAGCTCAACTGGTCCATATCAATACCAGTCGGAAGCGTCCCCAAGGCGCTGGCTGCATTGCCCCGCTGTATGGCAATGCTAATGCGCTGCGCCAAATACTCACCAGCTCTCGGGTCACGCGTCGCTTCGACCAGATAATTTTTTGAAAACCCGGAGAGCCTCGGTACCCCACGGACCTAGGGTCTCGACTCCAAGGGGAGCAAATGCGTAGGCTCTGTCGAGACCCGCATATTTGCGCCTCTTGAGATCCTCGGCCGAATCTGCCGCCGAACCAGCCCTCACGGATGTCCTTGAAAGATGGGAAGGCGCAAGTGTGTCGACACATGTAGCGTCCCACACAATAGGCCTTCCCAGCTCCCAAGGGACTAAAGTCATGCCGTCGGGCCTCTTACCATCGTCACGCAACAGACCATTCGGTTCGAGAATAGCTGGTACATTAGCGGTGACAAAGGCCCGTCGGATGATGTCGTTAAGGCTGGCATGGCGAGATATCCGACCGGCAGCCCTAGTACACGATAATCCGTGATGACCAAGCTGTTCGACAACAGTACCGCACTGGCATTGATGAGGCGCGCAACACCTTGCACCCAACCGAAGACATGTTGCTATACGGAAAGTTACGAGATCCAATAGAGTGCCAGTATTATATGAAGGAAGTGCTTGCAACCAATGTCCTGACTCCCATTTAGAAACGGCCAGGAGACGGGCACGATCTGCAGAGCTGGAGCACGTTTGTAACAAACAATTCCGTGTCAACTCACACAGAGGCCCGTCCCATTGCCTTTGGGACAAAAGAGATTTTGGGGGAGCAGCATCAGGGCAAGCACTATGCCAAGCCATTCGAGCCTCGTCTAAAAACGAAATTTTGAATGAATTTCCAGGTGAGACCAAAGACGGCTTTAAAAATTTTTCCACTAAAGAACTAGTGCTGTAGACAGAAGACAAGAACGCTGGCAGGGCGACACTTGAAATTTTGCGGATACCTAAGCCTCCCAATTTGACAGGCAGGGAGGCCTGCGACCATGCCTTGTCATCGAAACAGATATTCAAAACCGATGATAAAGTATTATTTATTATGTTGTCTAAGCTCGCTGTATTTCCACAGTTGACAACATCTCAAAGAATACGTAAATTTAGGTACAAACAAGCAAAACCGAATAATTGTAAAAGCCTATTAATTTTGAGAAGTCTGTCCGAAGTTTTGTTGAAATTTTGAATTTTCTCATATACAAATGACTGAAAAGACTCATCAAAAATTGGTGAACCAAGGAGGCGAAGTGAACATTTATCTACAACTGTAATGTTGGGAGCCAAACTATTGAATTTTATTATAATATTGTTTTTGTCTACACAAGAGTCCGAAATAAAAAGCTCGCACTTTGAAAAATTTAGGTCTAAACCTATTTGCCGAAATTCATCTGTGATGATTTTTAGATCATTAAAAATGTGTTGTGTCCACGTCTCCCCCTATCGTTCCGTCATCTAAATACCAAACATTAATTTTGGATTTAAGACGTTGAATTACTGGTTGGATAGCAAGGCTAAATATGGCCGGACCAAGAGGTTCGCCCTGCTGACAACCAACCGCGGACGAAATGACTATTTATGTATAAGGACTTACAGAAAATCACAATACATGAAATATTACATAATAAATTGGTCTTAGGTCTAGTTGTTTTCCAATAACTGGGTGCCACATTGTCATATTTCATTAAATATGAGGTTAAAGGAAAAAACCACTGATGTCATAGAAGGGCTCTAACATCAATGACTTTATTCTTTATTTTATATATTTAGATCCCACTCTTTAGTGTGATCATACTCTGTCCTGTAAGATGATCCTAATATCTATTGACAAGTATGTCTCTTGAACTTAGGCATACAATGCTATTGTTTTCTTATTAAGACTCTATTTGTTTTAGTAATTTATGGTAAGTAAAACATTACGCACCCCTGTTTTCGCGTGCCACATCTAGCGTCTCTAGATCGTTGCAGCACCTTCTGCCCGTGTAAAAAGCTCTTCAACTAATGGGGATGATCATCAATATTTTACGCGGCAGATAACGATTCTTCATTTATTTATAATTCTCGCAGGATTTACTTGAGCTTAGCTGTATTATCGTCCACAAGTGGGCCATACACCACCTCACGCGCTGGCAGTGTAAATTATTAGGCTGCTTTTCCACAAGAGCTAAGCTTACTACGTTTTTTTTTTCGTTTTATTACATTACTAGTTGACCCGCCAGACGTTGTCCTGTCATTTAATTCAAACTTCAAATTTATTTCAAACGTGCTTAGCAAAGAGTATGTATATATATAACTCTGGGACTAAGGTTACATTAAAAAGTGTATAATAAAGGTATCGTCAAGTTTTCTTAAAAATTTTAAGTTTCTGCGTGTTTCATAATGTTTGATATGTAAGAATCTTCTAGGTAGTAGGTATTAGGAAACATTTAAAAAAAGATGAATGAAATCGGTAAAGCCGTTCTCAAGTTATAGCGTGACCAGGAGTAGGGGTTCATTTTTATATATACATAATATAGATTGATGCATGTGGTCGAGGTAAATATTTTTTTAGGTTTTAGGTGGAAGTGCTCATTTTCACTCGAATTGGCCCATTGGGCTATTGGTTTCAATGCGCTGATTTTATTTAGAGTCGTGTCGTACCGCCTAAAGTCTTTCTAGTTACCTAATTTTTTTTTAAACTTCGCGCAACGATCTGCAGATATTTGTTGAGGTTCTGCATTGGTGTACGGGGAGTTTTTATGTATTAAAAATACATATCTATATATGTAGTATGATAAATTATCCAAAATTATTTAGGTATTTATTTACTTTTGACTGAAAGAGTACTATCAAACTGAGAGATTTACAATCGATCCTAACAATGATCTAATGTTAATTCGTCACCATCACGACAGAATAATGGCCCATTTAATTTGTGTATTGGTATCTCAGACAGGCGTTTAGAAGCGATATGCATTTGATAGAAGCATGAATAAGGGACCGTAAAGGCGTGGACAACGTCGAGCTCTTTTGGCTATTATTCTCTCATCTCCACCAAAAGATTTTACTTAATTGGACCACTAATAGAATGACTACAAGACACAATACGAGTATAAATAAAAAAATTAGCGCCGCCCGCCGCGTTAGGCTGGGGCATTTGAAGGGACATGCGTCTTCGGGTATGAAAGTGTTAAAAATAGCAGAAAGACAAGTGTCTCTCTATTGTACAAGGATAGTGAGTAAAAATTAATTAAATTAACACTGGGTTGTTAACTCGTGATAGTTTTAATGCTGCTGGTAAATCCTCTGGCGAGCAATCTGACCCACAGGGTCGCGTCGCCATACGCCGCCTGACGCGCTGGGGCAGTTGGATGAACATGTGCGTCTTGAAAGTATTTAAAAATAGTAGAAAACATTTTCATTTCAAACATTTTGGTTTAAATACAATGAAAATACGATATTTCTGACCTGGAATAACCTAATAAAAAGCATGAGCAAGCCACGGGCATATACTATGGAAGGATTTCCGCACCAACATTTCCATCTTGCGGGAACATAAGGTGAAGACGAGATTGTAGTCTATGTGCCTGCGCAAATTCTTGACGTTGTTTGGCCGCATAGCCAGGAAATGAAATGAATGAATCCGGTGATAATGTCAAATAGCTAATGGTCACCGGAAAGGTTGAAGGAAAACGTCCTAGAGTACGCAGCCCATTCAGACGTTCGGACCAGATCCGCACGACTATCGACATTAATTTCCACGACACTCTTCACGCCACCAAGGACAGATGCAGCTGGCGCAATATTGACCGTGAAAATATTATTTCATGGGGGAATCACGACCCTCAGACATGAGGAAATAGGACGCGAGAAGGAAGCCATGGGCAAATGCTAGTTATCAATATTTTGGTGAAATAGGCATTTTACTATCAATTCGTACACCGAAAACAAACCCAAGGTTGCCAACCATTGTGTGTAGGAATCTGCCAGCAGCAATGTGAAAACCTCTTTATGCCATTGTAGTCAAGCATATTCCGTTACACACATCATTAAGGGACGCGGTGATTAGAGAAGCCTAAGGAACGTAATTATTATACTGTTGTGTATCATGTATGTAAAAAACAACTGTATGTAGGTTCAGTTTGTGGTAGAGCAATTTTCTATGAAAAAAGTTCAAATATTTTCATGTACTTTCAGTTTGTGGGAGAGCAATATTTTATGAACCAAAGTCAAAACCTTTTTGATGTAGGTGCAATTTGTGGTAGAGCAATATTTTATGAAGCAAGTTCAAATATTTTCATGTAGGTTCAGTTTGTGGTAGAGCAATTTTTAAGATTATAAGAAAAAAACTAAATTAGCAGACATATATACAATAAAAAATAAAGTGAAAATGGGTTGGTCATGTCCTAAGAACCAAACAAGATAAATGGGCCAAAGATGTCACCGAATGGTATCCTAGGAAAAGAAAAAAACCGATAGGAAGTCCTACTAATATTACAAAGAAAGTAACTCTGTCTATCAGTCTGTCAGTCTGTTACCATTTCTCGCTTAAACGGCTGAACGGATCTTAATGAAATTTAGTAGGGAGGTAGATGGTATCCCGGGAACATACATAGGGAACATGAAAAGCGCGTGCGAAGCCGCGAGCAGCTGCTAGTTAATTATAATTATTAGTGCTTTACCGGTCTCTCATACATACCCCTATTAAATATTTATGTTATAAATTAGATGTAAGGATTGTGTCATAAAGGCTTTTGATATTGAAATATTTTCTTATTGCTTCTTTAGTGTCACTGCGGCTATCATAGGCCTATTGTGATCGCCACAGTGAATAAGTAAAAGTGGTGGTTTACAAGAACAGTAAGGTTTTCCTCGGTATTTATGTTCACCCTAAACATTCTAGTAGCTAGTAGAACCGACTATTAGTCGTGCTACTACTCGGCTCACTCCAGGCTTGTACCATCCGGTTCACCCCCGGAATACAAGTCTAAAATTTCTTGCTCTACATTCACCCCATAAACTGCAAACTGGCTGATCTCAATAGGATATTTGGTAGACAGTTTTTTCATTGGACTATATCACCCTGGACTCTAAAACAATTTACGAGTCAAGCTATTTGTCACAATAACTAGTCATCAATTAACTGCACGGTCGGTCGCGTGTCAAATCAACAGTGTTAATTAAATAATTGCTACAACAAGTTCACAAATGTTATTCAAATGGTTGAAAACGGTCTATTATAGACCTTAAAACATTGCATCTGATAGTTTATAAAGTGTTTATCAAACGTTGTAAACATGCAACTTATCGGGATATAATTAATACAAGAAAGAAACCAATTCTGAGATAAGTACGACGAAAATAGAATTATATAAAAAAATATACAAATAACAACAACACACTAATGTACCTTATAAATAATGCATACTACTCGTATTATAAATGTAAAAGATTGAATGTTAAGATATTTGGTTATTTATAACCTCCTCACGTCAAAAGTAGTGAACGGATCGGCATGAAATTTCGCATAGATGTAGACCTAAAATAACATAAAAAACTTTTAACTGGAAAAAAACGCGGGCAAAGCCGCGGGCGAAAGCTAGATATTTATAAATAGCTTCACATCATACCCAAATAATCTTGTAATCCTCTAATTTGGTATCCTATTTTAATTATTCGGTGAGGGGCCATAACTTGATTTATGGCCCCCACACCTGAACATGTGACGTATTGCGGAAAACCACGAATAAATGACATGTATGATTATCAGAACTTATTTTAATGGATAGGTTAGAGTGGATAGATGCTGTGATAGATGTTATTATAGCATCCGTGATTGCATAGTCAAATGTATTTTTTGTATAGACCTATATGGTATAGACAGTACAGATTTCTTCTTCAACTTCTTTTATTTTTGACTCTGCATCTGGATTGATGCAATTTTGCCAGTTTCAGTTAGGTATGAATTGCGCATATAGGAACAATAGATTAAAATTTAGGAGGTTGAGTTTGGATTTTACAGAAAAATGGAATTATATAAACTCAATCAAATTCATATACAAAAACAACTAAATTAAAAGCTAAATAAAAAGCATTAACAAAAGTAATCAATATGCGAAGTAACATAAAATATATACCTACGTAAAAGCTACAATTGTATACTATTTACAGAAATAAATCTACAAAGTTTAGATACAAAAGGGGAAAATACTAATGGAAGAAAATTCTTGGAATCAGGGACCGTCCCTGCTTGGAATAGTACAGATTTCATTGTTGCATTCTTCTTTTGAAGGTGACATGCAAGTAAAAATATAAATAAAAGTGGAACCTCTTTTAAAGCTATCATACAGAATCTTTGATTTTAGCTGTGTCAAAGTGTCAACATATCGTTATTTTGTAATCGTTTTATTTATAAAAAATTTACAAATCCATACAGTACAGTTATGTTTACGTGCACGTATTTTTTAGCGTCCCTATGTGTAGTAGCAGCTTTGGAGTTAGATGATTTAAACGTAGGGACAACTTTGTTTTCTCCCTCGGACGTAAAGAAATCTGATTGGACGGTGACGGAAATAAGTCTTCTCAGGGCGAGAAGACACTTCCAAGCGTTGATACCCCAACCAAGCACGGTCACTATCAACGATAAATTTGCTAGATCATTCCTAAGCTTTGTCAAAGAAAGCTACTATGATGTAAAGAAGGCATCCAAAGATGCAAGCACCGAAAAAATAATGAACGCGGCCCTGTCTGATACTTTGGGAGGTTTTCTCAAGGTATGGGTTCTTCCCGTAATAAAGTTCGCTTACTACGGTGGTACGGTATCTCAAACTGAAGCCACTGAGATATTCAACCTGTACGAAGACATCAAACTGTGTTTGAATACAAACGGTACGAACTGGAAACTTCCTAACCCCAATTTGTTGAGCTATATGAGCATCAATGTTGCCCCTGCGCGCGTGGCGAGCGCCAGGCGAGCTCAGAACGCCTGTGATAATATCGCCTTCTTCGAAGAGACTCCTAATGGATTAGCCGTACCTGTCCCTAAAGTGTTCTGGAACAGCCACGCTGAGTATATTTTTATACCGTTGAAAAATATTTCAATAGTACCACTTCGCGATACCTTCTCTAATTCACTATTAAAATATTATGATTCTGCGAAAGATTGCATCAAAAACCGTAAGAGAACACAAGAAGAACCGCTGGAAGACGAAAACAATTTCGATGCGAGATTTCAGACTTGGCTGGAAAAAGAGATAATGCCCCATCTCAACGACGAATGTCTTTACCCAGCATTAGGTAGCGTGCTTACTCTCGTAAATAAGTCAATAAGTTTGATCGACACTATGGTCGAAGTTCTAGGTAGTAACAAACTTAATTGCTCTCAGAAATGGTTGGCTGATTTGCATATTCTCGTATCATCGAAGAAAATGTTAATTGTCGTCATAGTTTTACTGTTGGAATTTATGTGCTGTATCCCAATTCTGCTATGTATATTTTATAGTAGATACAGAAAACCTAAAAAACGTCACAGACGCTGTAGCAAAGATCCTTCAATTTACGTCGATTATGAAACTTATAAAGATTTGACCGGCGCAGTAAATGACCACTGCGGCACGCAGTATTCAACATCTGTAAAATGTGTGAGCATACAAAATTCAAATAACATAGAGGAAAACGTACACTCTAAATCACGTGAAAATTACGCTCAAGCTCTGAAAAATGAATTTGGAACAATCGATGAGGGCTGTAAAGTTCTAGCAAGAAATGAATTCTTCAAAAAAGATGAATGTGCAACAACGGGTGACTCTTTTAAAGTGCTAGCAAAAAGAGATAAAGATAATGAACAAGATTATAAAAAACCAAAATCTCAGGGCGAAGGTACAACATCAAATTTTAGCAACCAGACGCGGCCAAAATATTTCGACTCACGTAACGTATCATGTATCAATAGTAGAAATGCATATTACAGATGTTCAGATATATTTTCATCTGAAATAAGTAACAACATGGCCAGCGACGCCAGCTTAGTGACCGTTCAGAACCTGAAACCGAATAAGACCGTCACGATCTTTAAAAATAGTCACAATCATAGAAAAATTGAAACTGTTACATGTAATAAATCAATACAAGAAACAGTTAAATGCACAACAGCAGCAACAGATGTGGTCAACGAAATAATTGCAAAAGTAAGCAAATGTGAAAATGAGCATATTCAATCACAAGAAATGCTGGTTGCCTCCACACTGCTTGATATAGCACCGGGTGTTTCAAATCAGACCTTGCCAGATAACATCTCTATAGTTGAAAAATTACCATCATCAAAAACTAGGAAAAGTCGCAAAGTTCTCAAAGACCTTAACAAGAAATTAGGAGGGTTTCCCAAGAAATTCGTTGAAATAAAAATTGATGGCCACAGAGACATTGCTTTTGATATTGGCAATGGGGAAACTGTTGAGTACACTTACAAGACTAGGCAAAGCAAGATACCTAAAAGGGTGAATGAGTCAATAACGGGTCATTCCAGCTTCGATCCTCAGCCGGGGAACAGCACAAAGCGCCAGTGCTTCATCCCACGTCGAAAGGCGCTTGATGTATATAATATAGATAATACCAACGACAAAAAATCTTCACCTAGCTCAGAAGTGCAAAAGTTGAATTCGACTTTGTAGTAGATTTATTTAGGTCTAAATAAATTTGTTTATTATTCTTTGGTGTTATTTTCTTACCTATCGATATTAGAAGAGGTTTTAGACTAGGAACACGATAACTTTTGCAGTTCTATTTCACTCGTGGAACTCATTAGATCGACAGACTCCTGACCCCTTTTGTCAGGTTAGGTCAAATTGACTAAAACCATATTAGTAATGTTTTGAAAAATTCCAATTCATATGCAGGATATAAAGCCAGCTCCACACAATTCGGCTGCTTATCACAGTGACGAATTTATTGGCCGTTGCGGGTGTAATTCACCCGGTGGTGCCAGTGAGTTATAGCCTTATAGCTCAACCGCTCTCAGGTGCCGAGCAGTGCCCTAATTTGTCATTACAGCCACTTAGCTGATTGTTTGCTCGGACATACGGGAAATATGGGCAGGCTTCATTTGGCTGAGGCTTTGATGAACTTAGGGAATAATTATAATAGGGTCCGAAAACCTTTTGAAATTTGTATTTTTTCTTAAAAATACGTAATATTACAAAGCTTGAATAGAGAAAAGCTGGCTGCATAAAAGAGGGCTGGCGTGAAACCACACACAGGACAGATCAAAATGGAGACTTCTCATCAACAGAAGCCTAGCTACATTTAAGGTCGCTGAGCCATAGTAGTAGTACGAAAACAGTATAAAGCTTCAACATTCATACGGGAGCTAAAATATAACTTCTTTTCTTCCGACTTCTTCGCACTTAAGTTGCTATACCAAATTCAATAGGAAAACCACTGATGATGCCTCAACAACGATGGTAGTACCTATACAACGCCTCCCAAAACAAAATACTATCACCGCGTCGTTTCACCCTACATTGTTTTCCAGCAAATTGGACTCCGTGATTAATTTGTTTAACTCCCCTACCGTGTAATTTGTCATTACCATCGTAACCAGGCCTTTCACTCTTCCCGCAACGGCATGAATGTAATCCACAGAGAGGTAGACAAGGGGTTTTTGAGATGTCAGTGTTTTGTGGTGGGGTGATTTTCTGCGGTTATTTGGTTAGTTGACATCGGGCGCTCAATAAATACTAGAATTCCTTGAGACAAGAGATGTTTGCTTGAGAGTGATTACTTCAGCTGTTTGCTGAGGGAACGGGTACCGCGAGTTAAAACATTATGAAGAGGCCTTTGCAACTTCTGATAACACCGAACTTAAGCTTTTTCCGCATGTTATTCCAGGTGCCAAACTATACCCAAGTCAAATTTCAGCCTAACTGGTTCAGTAATTTTTGCGTGAAAGAGTAATAAATATCCATCCATACATCCATCCTTACAAACTTTGACATTTACCTATAACATTAAAAGGAAGGATAGTTATTGAACTTAGACCTCATGGTACACACACAAAACAATATTAAATCTTAAAAATATATGGAAATAGCTAATGTTCAATTAGGCAGGTTTCACGAACCTAGCCATCCTCATTGTTTCATTATCTTACACAGCTTCATAAGTTGTCTTCGGTTTCAAGTCTATGAAATTCCCTATCTCGGTTCGTTTTTCACCGAGATCTTGGAAGGGTCTGTTTCCCAAGGGAGCTTCTTGATACACCACAATAATTACTGGCACACCTATCTGCTTCAATTAGGAACGAGTTATTCGTATTTGCTGAACATTCAAGCAGCTTTTGTTATTTTGAGGTTGACTTTGATTATTATTAGAGGGTAGAGTATTGGGATAAGCTGAAGGAGGTAGAAACCTATGTTCGTTTGAAGCAAGGGGATTTGTCAACACATTCACTGCATGCATAGCCACGCTGCCGTCATGAGGGGCAGTGGGGTATGTATGCGTCTTGGGCCATGTACCTAATGGTTAACTTAAAAAAGTGGATCAATAGTTTTTCCAACGGTAGTTAGCGGAATTTTGCGTAGGCAAAGTATCCAAGAATAGTACAATGATTAACCACGATGAAGTTTTGTTGCATGTTCTGATAAAATAGTTCTACAACAAATCAAGAAGGCAGGGAATAATGTAGCTATAAAAAAAAAACTTTTTTTTAAATAACCCAGGAACAGCGCAGATGACCCCTTATATCAAAAATTCAAAATATATTTTATTTAATACCCTACCAGCCGCTGCCTCTGGCCTGCATCCTGCCCAAGCAAATTTTTTGCTCTCGAAATTTCTTCTCCAACTCCCACGTAAGATCGCAAGCATCCAGTTTTACAATCACAAGTGTACCCAGCCATCCTTCTCATTCCTACTTTAGATAAGGGGTTACGTATTGTTATCCGAGTGAATCTGCTGAGGGGAGCTGAGTTATGGCGCTCCGGTGTCTCCGAGATTTTAACCAATTGCAGCTGTCAACGGTTCATTTAGGTTTCTTTTCTTTGAGTTTTGAGTTCATAATTCAAGACGGGATGAGTTGAGGAAAAATAGCGGTAAGAAATTAGTTGAGAGGGGAAAATTGGTTGTTTTCTCAATTATGTATGTTATGTTTTTGGTTTTAAGCTGCCTTTTCCGCGGAGATGCCTTGACGTACTTAGATATTATTAAGACTTTTTCTACTCATGGTTTCATCAATGCGGTAGGACAGGAAGGAACTGATGTTACGGAGGCAAGAAGCCTGATATCTTTTAAGTACAAGCTAAAGCACTGACTTATTGAGAAGCTTTTACAGCTACAAGTATGTAGCCTATAAAAGTGTTTAAATTTTGTATGTGTCTGTAGATATCTGGTTTAAGTTATTTATTTACTTCTCAAAAGATTTATAATCACTGGTGAAAAACAAAATAAGCTTATTATCAGGGTTGCCTGGAAGAAATCGCTCTCAGCGATAAGGCCGCCATTTGTACTGTTCATTTTTGTTTAAATATAAGATCTTTAATTAAAGGTATTTATTTTCTAGTACAATAAAGTGTTCATTCATTCATTATCTAGTGTTAGTAGTTCGGTACGAGTAAATACTAAAAATAATGAGGGTATTAAAGTTAGCAAAAATACAGTACAAAGTAAAATAAAAACACACTAATACAAATTTTGACGTTGACTATTTTTAGGGACAGCTTTGAAAAATGTGGTTTATGATATATATGATATACCAAGTAACTAACTATTGTATGATTAAAATTTAAAATTTCCTGTTAAATTGTATAGTTTCAATGAGTTAGCATACCACTGCAGTGGTGCACGATTAAGGAAACTGACCAGTGCACTGGTCAGTTTCCTTAATCGTCCTTTTCCCTAATTCACCACATATTGTTCTTGTATTTAGCGAAATTGATTAAAACTTGATTAAAACTTTCCTGATTAAAACTTAGTACTCAAGTTACATATGCGACGAGTATTTTAGTTATTTTTTTTTCTTCTTTTTGTCTAGGTGCCATAATGCCAAATCGGTTTTTACTGCCTAAGTGTATAAATGTATACCTATCTATATCTACATTATGGTCACTACTTTGACTACTCTTCTATTATTTAAGTTTTTTTTTTATTATTTTTTTATTTTTTTCTCTCTCTCTCTCTAAGCTATGGTTTCGCTGCTTAATCTTAGTTTTATAAATCAGCCGAATCAATCATGTAAGGTTGAGCTAGGCTACCTGTCGGGGAGGCGAGTGCAAACGGGCGTTTACTGCCCCCTGAGATACAGTACCAACTAGTTCGGGGGATGGTGAACAACCAATGTCGTCCGACTCACAGACAGTGGCCTGGCCTAACTTCTACACACAGCTAGCTACAACTAGCTATCTCATAGGTAGCCTTAAATAATAAGGTGCCTTGAATTATGGTTGTCTGGTAGAAATCTCTGCAAGGGATAAGACCGCCAATTGCAGGATACGGTAATTAGTTTTTAAGAACTCCCTGTACCTACTATACAATACTGTAATTTCTCCTGCAATAAAGCCTTTTTATTTATTTATTTATTATATTATTTGCTTACTCCTGAGACTCAGGGACTCAAAGTGGATCATGGCCTCCGACACTATACTTCTCCAGCCTTCCAGTTCTGAGCTATCACTCGCTTTCGCGGAGATTGGCTTCCAAGACGATAATCAAGTATATTATTATACCATGGTTAAAACATGGATATCAAAGGTGGTCTGTTGTATGCCCAAAATAGAGATTAGAATCTCTACCTCTTAAGTATGTAGTCACGGGAGAGGTAATTTTCCGATGACATTACTGATTGTGTCAAGCAGTTGTGTCACGGGGGATAAACGGAGCCAATAGTATCAAGGTTGTAACAGATCCAGAGGCGCACCGATGATACTCAGAACAAAAATGAGCTTTCAGATAATATGAACTTTAACTCGTAACGTTTAGATGCATTTCAATATTAAGCTGAGGCAGGCTTTTTGGTTTACATGCTGGAGGTATATTTTTATAATCCTACTAATATTATAAATGCCAAAGTTTGTGAGGATGAATGTATGGATGTTTATTCCTCCTTTACGCAAAAACTACTGAAGTGATTGGGCTGAAATTCGGTATGGAATAACATGTAGGCTATTTTTTACTCGATAAAACGCAGGCGAAGGCGTGGGCAGCAGATAGTAAATTCTATTTTTATTGTTTTTGAAGTGAGCCAATTTTTTTTTTCTAAGAAAAAATTATAAGCTTGAGATTTTGATATCCAGCAAATACCTGTATCCGACGCTTTCACCCTGGATTTGTCCCGGCAGCTGGTCCATTGAGCCGATAATCCCGGAATCCCGGGCAGTGAATAAATCAGCTGAACTCCGACCCACCCGGGCGATTTAATTCTCACAATTAATACGGACTTTATGTCGGTGTTATCCCGGGTCTATATGGCTTTGTCATTGGCAGAGTATCGAGGGAAGCCTGCTAAACCTTTAAGTAGGCAAAACATAGACGAACTTGTTTTTTTATAATTTTATGTGTTAAAACCACATGGTTTTATTAGATTTATGCAGGTAATCGTAACTCCCCGAACTCCAATATCCTCGACTCCCATGGAGTTCGGGGAGTGACGATTTTACGCTACTGGTAACACCAGGAAACAGATTCGTATTCTCATTAGCAGATGGCGATGAACGTGTCCATCGTGTCTCGGAAGACCATCCCTTATTTTCTTATACCATAGAATAAATTCAAAATCAAGTCAAAAATTATTTATTTCCGTAAATACAATAAATGTACACTTAGAAAAGGTCAAATTCCTAATTAAACACTGACATGCAAATAAAGTGATATTTTGATTTCGGTCGCTTCGGTATGTAGACTAGAGTAAAGAAGCGACGAAGAAACCTTTAGCCTGTTAGGTTAGGTAGATCTAACATACATAAAGAGGGCAGCAAAGCAACTTCTTTTTGTGTATTTTTAACACCCTAACAGCGATTACCAATCCAACCGCCAAACGTGGTGATTATTATCACAAACAGCTTCTAAAACTTAAATACGTACAAACAGTGATTGTATAAATTTAAACTTAATAGTTTTCACATGAAAACTTCACTATCTTAAAAATAAAAAACTAGCAACCCGCCCTGGCTTCGCACGTATGCAATGCTGATACTAAGTTAAACACTATAAACCTCCCTCTTGAATCACTCTATCTATTTAAAACGCCGCTTCAAAATCCGTTGCGTAGTTTTAAAGATACATAGGGACAGACAGCGGGAAGCGACTTTGTTTTCTACTATGTAGTGATGAAGTTGATACAAATCATGAAATAAATGAGAACTCTGGCAAACCCCCCTTATTTGGAGGAAGCTTCTTTACTAGTGGACGTATGAGTCCTGTGCTGATAGGCTGATAGGCCGACTCAAATCTCCGCTGTATAGATTTTCCTGCAAGCATTACGGTAGTAGACCCTATGACCTCTACAAAATGAAGTGAGCAACTCTAAGTGCTCAACAAGACAGATATCGCAGGCGCGGCCAGGGTGACCACCCGTCGATAAATAAGCGGTCAGATTGAATGTTGTGGGATTACGTCGATTGTCCGGGTAATCCCCAATCGACGCGGGATTAGCGGACAAATTGTACGAGCTCCTGCCTAATTTATGGACACTGTCGATTGGAACGGAGTCTAAATGACAACTGGTTGGTCGTTTTCTAATATGGACGGATAGCGATGGGTAGTCCACTAATGGTTTTACAAAATTTAATTGGTTGCCTCTTCAACAGTTGAATTTTTTTTGACTTTCTAAGATTTTTTTTATCAATTATGTAGAAAATTAAGGGAGGTGATGATTGAATAGATGCGTAAAAATATCGATTAAAATGTAATTGTCCAAATTATCTTTTGCAAGAACACATGCCTAACGCGAATATGAAAGTACTTGGCTAATTCGTTTGCCCCAATTCTAGAAATAGGCAATTATTTTATTTATTGATTTATTGCATACATATATATTTACATAGTTTTAGCTTAGACGGTAGTAAGCTGAAAGGTAAGTACCTACATGCACCCTTTAAGGGCGCAGCAATTCATTTTAAGATTATTACAATATGTATTTAATCTATTTTTAATCTACAAACAAAGAAGTCGGAAAAATATAGACAATTCTAATGTTTTTGTTAGTATAGTGCGTAAGCCCCCGCACTCGGGCACCATTGTGCTTGACACCATTGTCTATATAAATTAGATTACAATTTAATATAGACAATGGTGTCAATTCAAAAATCGCTAAAACTAAACTAAAAGCGCTAAAAATTATGCCATACATCGATATATACGTAAATATCGATGATGCCATCCTTTTTATTTCGATAGTTATGAAAGAGACGGCTATATTTTTAATGCTGTCAAATTAGTCTAGTTTATTTATGATGATATCTGAATTGACCAATATCTGTTACAAGAATCAAAACAATTGTTTTAATAACTGGGTAGGTAGGTACTAGGTATGTAATTTTTTTACTCAGGCAGTCAAACAGTTAAAGATTAGATTTTACATTTAAAAATTCGTCAACGGCGTAGTAATATTTAGATATACCTGAAGTATTCTGTAGGTTTATTACGAAACACCGAATTTTTAATATATTTTATGGAGCTCGGTATTTTGTTATAGATATTCACTAATCGTAAGTAGGACCTTTGCTAAAATGTGCAAGGGTAGTCGAAGGTAGAATAAGTTTGCCTTTATTTCGTCTATTGTAGCATAGATGAAAGATTTCGTCCATGATTGTAGTTAGAAAACTGTTCAGATTTAGATTTAAAGAAATGTGGATATTATGTTCTCTCTTTCCTGAGGTTGAAATCTAACTAGGCTGATAATGATAAAAGTTAACAGTAGTCTCAGATTAGAGCTTAGGCCACCTGCCTACCTATTGTACTTGCCTATTAAGTTAACTTACTCACTTTAATGGTACTCGTAGCATACAATTCGATCCTGCTGTCACCCATCCCCATTTTCAATCATTCTTTCGACATTTCCACGACAATTTGCCACATACAGGGGGTTGTAAAAGGTGGCAAATTACACCCTTACCGCTCCCTTTCACCTGGCGGAACTCCCACATATACAGTGCGTGAAATAATTAAAAAAACACAGGAAGTTCGTTCCGGTCTGGTTGTCCGCTTCCGACTACGCTATTGGTGGATAACCTTTGAACCCTCCCTGTATATAGAACACCCTGTATATAGGTGGACAGGTGACGCATATAGGGTAAGAATAGAGTGGAAATGTTGCCACATTTTATTACGGAGGTAAAGTGACTAGTGTGGATTAGTCCAATTTGTGAATTTCCTATGAGCGATACTGTTGACTGAATAACTTGCTTTTTTCAGGTTGTCAAAAGTTCATCTTTTATGACTTGCATCATTAGGATGGGATTGAGAATGACGTTATCTCTCATGCTATTCCATTCTATAAGTGGACAGGTAATACCTACCATTTTCTAGGTTTGTCCCAATTCTACAGTTTTTTTTTACAGATTCTTGTCTCTACAAATTCCCAAATCAAGAGCTACCCAACTATACAGAATCGTAATTCTACAGATTCTCAACTTAACAGACTCTTAATCGAACGGATTCACATCTCCACGTTTGCCTAATTCTACAGATTTCTACTAAAATTAGACTATTTACAATAACAGTATAAAACAATTTCAACTAGTACCTATTTCCTAAAAGCCGTCACCAGAAGGCAGAGTGCCCAGAATAGTGGCAGCATTGCCACGTTGAATAGCAATGCGAATTCGTTGACCGAAATCGCCTTCCAATCACTTTTTACTTTTTGACTTGGTGCCCGCGGCTCCCTTCTATCATCGCACCGCTCGCCATCAGCAGAGATTTCACGCTCATACCTTGGACCCGTTATGCTCGCGGACCGTAAGGTTCAAGAGGAACTTCCTCCCGCGAACACTCAGGTTGTGGAATGATCTCCCGGCTGAGGTTTTCCCAATGGACTATAGTATGAGGTCTTTCAAACAGGGCATTCTAAAGCATTTACGGGGTCGGCAGCGGGCGTGTAACGTCCCTGACGTTGCAGGTGTCCATAGGCTGCGGTAACCACTCCCCATCAGGTGGACCGCCAGCTTGACTGCGAAGTTCGTGGTATAAAAAAAAATTACCTGTGGACTCTATGAGAAGTTTTGTAAGATCTTTTTCAACCGACTTCAAAGAGGAGGTTCTCATTTCGACTGTTTGTTTTTATTTTTGTAAGTATGTATGTTACACGATATTTTCGCCAATTATGGACCGATTTTGATATGATAAAAATGTATACCCAGGGGATTAGTATTTATTCCGCAAAACCTAAAAAAAGTGTAAAAGTAAGGAATTCGAAGTCAATTAATTAGGTTTTAAAAAAAAAAAACAAATTATCACAATGACACAAACAGTTTCCACGGCAACAGGCGTGAACAAGAGGTAGGTTCAGATATTTGAACTCGGTCTATCGTTTTTTAAAACACGCTAAAATTATCTGAATTTAATAATGGTAAAACTCAACCCGTGGATGTCGTAAGAGCCGAATAAGGGAACCTACCAGAGGAAGGGCAGCAGCTTCCTTCTGAGTATGTTTCATCACCAACACTGCGATCACCAATTCGCCTGCCAAGCGTGGTGATTATGGCAAATCACTCCTACATGGGAGACCATCCACTCGATGGACCGACGACATCCTAGCGGTCGCAGGGAGTCGATGGATGAATGCGGCTCAGGACCGCTATTTGTGGCGTCGTATGGGGGAGGCCTATGTCCAGCAGTGGACGTGTATGGGCCGATATGATGATGATGAATATAGATAAATGCCTAAATGACCCCACTTAGCAGATGGATTTGGTTTCAGTATTCTAAAAACCACAAAACATTATCCAGAAGACATTAAATCCACAAACTTCTTCAGAAACAGCTTCAAATATCTTCATTAAAAATCCTCACTAGATAAAACATCAAAAGCACGTGTCCAGTAAGTGGCAATAAATCTCTGTTCAACAGATAAACAAATTAATACTGATAATGCTTCAGGAGCGGATCAGCGGTGTCATAATATATCATTTTCTGATAAGACGGCTTAAACGCGGCTTGTCGATAAGAGCTTCGGAGCTTTTAACGTTTTGGAGCTAACTTTTGCAGAGTTTTTAAAATCTATGTTTTTCTTCGTTGATTGGTCGGTTGTTGGTTGTTCCGGACCTTGAACAATCCAACCAAGACTTTTTAGTGATCGAAGTAACAGACTTGACAATCAAAACAATTCTTAGATATGTGAAAAGAGGGAATGGAGAACTTTGGCCAGTTGTGGGACAGTATGGTCTCATAGAAACTTTACAGATTTTTGAACAAAATACCCTAGATTTTTTTAAGTATAGTTCAGGGACGAGGGAATACGTACAGTTGCAGATATATTTATTAAAATGAAGAAAGAAAAGAAAAATTAGAAAAGTCGCTACATAAATTCGAGCCCGAACGAGCAGGTAATTTGAGCACTACGTTATACATACATATGTCCGCTGTATGTATACCTAAGTCTGTGTTTCCAGTAGAGTATAGAATCTTCAAATTCTGACTGAATAAATTCCTTTTGGGAAATCGTGCTCCATCTTAGGCCACCTCTTCTTTTTCTCAAGTGTGATGGCAGTCAAATGCTTTACTATAAGCAATAAAAATAAATGAAAAAAATATAGGTTTCGAATTTTACCTAAGCTAAGCATTACTTAGGTGAAATTCGATACTAGTAATATTAAGTAAAATTCACAGTAGTAACCTATACTTAGGTAGGGACTCAATGTGCTTTATTTCCTTTAGTTAGACCTTACAGGATTTTTTGACACATCAGAAGTTTCGAATAACTTAATGAAGTAAAACTAGGAAATAATGTAATCACTTTGATTTTTGTCCACTCCAATTTTTTTTTCTTAACGTAGGTATCTGGGGCAGTAACCCTTATGCGTGTTTTTTGTTCTTCAGCAAAAAGAATAGTAGAATAGTAGAAATGAGCACGCAAGTTTTTATCTGAGCGAGATATCTCTGACCAAAACAAATCCAAACCTATCAAAATAGTTAGCGACTCTATCAAAAGCCGCTAATAGGCAATTTTCATTGAAACTAGCACTAAATCAAAACAATTCACCGTATTCTAAGCCTTATTCCAGGGTAATAAGAATGTTAGTCAGAGATGACATGTGCCCTGGGCTAACCCAGGAATTTCATTAGGACGATGAGGCGACCGCTTTGTCCATTGAGTTATGGCTGTTGGACGCACGCCATACTATGTTGCTGGTGAATGCGGAAATCGGGATTTTATCAATTTATGAGGACTTTCAGGCTTCATCTTTGTATTTCTATTTATTTTTAAAAACGAATTCTAGGTTTTACATTTTAACACTCTCTAAACCCGCCAGGATTTGTGCAGAATGTTAAATTCCTTATAAAGAACAATCAAATAATATAAACAAATTAAACTAGTATTTACAATTGAAACAACTGAGCTAACTGCAGACTGTTGCAAACAATCTACAGATAGCTCAACTGGTCCATATCAATACCAGTCGGAAGCGTCCCCAAGACGCTGGCTGCATTACCCCGCTGTATGGCAATGCTAATGCGCTGCGCCAGATACTCACTAACTCTCGGGTCACGCATCGCTTCAACCAGGCGCTGAGATAATTTTTTGAGCCTCGGTACCTTGCGGAACTAGGGTCTCGACTACAAGGGGAGCAAAAAAAATTAAAGTATCTCTATCTAGTGAAGATTTGTAGACTAAAATTACTTTTCTGGAGAAAACGATTGAGTTAATAGACAGATATGAGCTCCTTGACTACTTCTGGCAGGTAGTGAGATTCATTTTGTGGGTTGTATGTATAGGAAGGTATATAAGGTTTTTTATGTCTCTCGTCAAAGCTTAGAATAAATAATGTTGGACAATCTAGCCCCAAGCTAAGCAGAACTGTGTTATAGGTACTAGATGACCGATGTACATAAAACAATACATACATTTATAATAGTAGATAGTGCTACAATACGATAGGTACGAAACCAACTAATCAATTTCTCAAATTCTTTATAGGCGGTGTTGCTCGTCTTTTACTGTGAGGTGAGACATCAGTAAATACTATCGGAAGTTTAAGAAAAATACAGTCCAATTGATATCCTCCTTTTTGAAGTCGTTCAATGTTCTGTTTAGCTTTCAAGAAATATTGACATGTATCTAAATCGCATTAAATTTAGATTTAGATAGGCAAAATAAACATGTATTTGACACAAGTGATATTATAAATGTGCTAGTGGTTTCTTTTTCACTTCTTCCACTAGTGGACAAAAAATTGAAGTGAAGAGAATATTAATAACACCTTATTTCTTATTGGATAATAATATCTATGTTTATAGTATAAAATTTGACTTTTCTAGGTGCTTATTTTGTAAGCCTAAAGAAATAATTCTGATTCTGATTCGTTGAAAATCTAGAAAGTTGTTAACTTGGCTGAAATCATCGAATTGATAGTAACATATTACGACTGGACCAATTGGCCGCAGGATTGTCTAATTGTTTGAAATATGCGACCGCTGCGCTGCAAGGAATAGTTAGCTATGTGACGGCATGGCTCTACTCGATCCAGCCTTTTATTTAAAATATTGCAGGATAATTCTGACCCCAGCAAAAGAGCTACGAGATTTTAATCTTTCGGATAAGATGGTGTTATGGCGGAAAATAATATGGCGTGTTTTAACACGTTAACTGTCCGTGCATTACATGTAATGCATTTGTGGTCTGGCTGTGACGTCCGTGCATTACATGTGTGCATTAGCCGAAGGCAATGGAACCGCTTTTCCTGGGCTGGACGTTTGAGCGAAATTTTCCAAAATAGACGGGACAGTCAACGTGTTAAAAAACGTTAAACCGACTTCAAATTCCTTAATTACCTATACACTTATTTCAAGTTTTGCGGGATAAATATAAATATAGAAAATGATCCCGAAGGGTACTCATAAAATTTTATTCCCAGGGGATGAGTATTTAAATTAATAAAATAAATAAATAAATAATGATGGACAATTCACACAGCATGATCTAGCCCCAAGCTAAGCAGAGCTTGTGTTATGGGTACTAGATAACTGATATACATAATACAATATATTACAGATACAATATATACAGATATATTATTTGTTCATAGAAAATACCCAGAACATCCGAGACAAATATTTTCAGATCGTACAAACATTTATCCCAAGGTAGGGATCGAACCCGCAGCCTCCTGCGTCGCAGGTGGACCATCGCCCGCCGCGCCACAGGTCGTCAAAAGAAGTGAATAAGTTCCTTCTGGGCTCCATATCCTGCTCCATATCTTAGTGGTTATCAATCGCTTTACAGCCATTTATTTTTAACTGACTTCCAAAGGAGGTTCTCAATTCATCTGTATGTTTATTTTTTGTATATTTGTTACGCGATATCTCCGCCAATTATAGACTGATTTTGAAAATGCTTTCACTATTGTATAGAAAATGATCCCAAAGGGGTAAAATGTTTATCCCCAGGGGATTAGTATTTATCCCACAAAACTTAAAATTAGTGAAAAAGTAAGGGAAATTTAAGTCGGTTTATTAAAACACGCCATATTATTTACTTTCAATAAATAAAAAATGCCTATTTCCCTTTGTGTGGAAAAAAGTTATATTTTTGCCGTTATTTGGCATTCAGGGGATGGATAAGTATAAACAGTTTGCTCTTAACCTTCAACATTCCATAGTCAGATCACAGTTAAATACTTACATGTTAATTTAGGGTTGAGGCGTATTTATCGTCACTAATAAAAGTCACAGATATAGAAAATTGGCGGTATATCACAGTGATAGAAACTAAATATATCTGTGACTGTTACACAGGTAGTGCCAGTGTCACGAGTGCACGATATTATATCGTTGTTACTTAAGCTAGGTAATATCGCTTCTTTCTATATTCTCTCTTTGATAATGTCACTTAGTCAGAATGAGAAAAACCTAGTATTTTATACTTGAAAATTTGAGATGTAACAAAGTTGTTGAAGAAAATACCGTTTATATTTAGTCGGTTAATCAACATGCTACTGCTACTTAGTCATCGCTACAACAAATATATTATTCAATCAGTAAAACAATGAATTTGTACGTGATTGGTAGAAATACTAGCTAGTATTTTATCACAGGTATTTGTCACAGATATTTTGAAGTCACAGTAACGTAGGTCACAGGTATCGGATTTTGCCTAGTATAACCCAAGACTATGTTAAATGCATCAGCAATCCCATACCTACTTCAATTGCAAATATTGCAATCAGGAAGATTCCAATGTGTGTCTAATGTGTCCATGAATGCAAGACAATCATCAGCATAAACACGGCAATCAAGATCTTGCGTCTTGCTCTAGCTTGTGGTACAGAATCGGGTTAGGGAGGGATGGATGTGCGATTGTTTAGCTCATTTGTAAATAATGCAGGCGCCACTCGTTGAGTATTAAGATTTAACCACACATGAGGTACATCATCACGTCAGGGTTGCCATAAGTATTCGATTAATTAGTATTTATTTAATAAATCAAAATTAATAGGATAAATGTGTTACTAAGCGCAAATCATAGATCAGCATTTTTTTATATTCGTCCAAACAATGTTCAAATTAAAAGAAAAATTAGAAAATTGCCGGGAATAACGAATAAACAACCCAATCCAATCACCGCGGGTAACGTCGCCGGGCGCAGCTAGTACTTAGTACATAAAAACTATTTTCTGTTGTTTCTATTCGCTTTTTACATTTATCATATCAAATTTGTACAAAATATCTAAATCATATACATATCTTGCTATTTGTGGCGTCGTCCGGGGAGGCCTATGTCCAGCAGTGGACGTGTATGGGCTGATGATGATGATGATGATGATACATATCTTCAAATCCTGAAGTTTCTGTTCAAAAAGTTACCGAAAAGGATATTTCACAAAAAACATAGAAAGCTCTCGGCAATTGAAATCTTCTCAAAAGAGTTTCTTACGTGTTAAGCCGTTGGTCCTGCGCCGGACCTCTTACCGGTCGTGTCAGTCTGACGTCTCATCGGATTATGAGAGGGATACAATAGAAAGTGCACCTGTGTTTACGCAGACACTTGTGCACTATAATTATATACTGCGCATATGGCTTTTTTCCGTTGAGATTACCCGCAGTGGCCGAAATTCTACTAGGACATCAAGTACCTGTAAAGTTCATAAAACTTTTCGTTTTATAAAACGGTCGTCAACAGTTTCAAAACCTAACTGGCAACCCTAAAAGCAGGCCAATTACTTAAGAGCTCGCTACACCTGCCATTGTCCACAAATGAATGTATCACTTAACTCTAGCCTCTTGAAATGCTTTTAACGTCTAGTTTAGAGCACTCTCGATTAGCAAGGGCTTTTGAATTGAAACTAGGGTTAGAACCCATGTTTTGAATATACTTTTGTACCTAGAAATAAAAAAATATATATAAATAAGTAATGCTGAACAATCCACATAGCATCATCTAGCCCCAAACTAAGCAGAGCTTGTGTTATGGGTACTAGATAGTTAACTCTATGCCAAAAATCAAGTCGATTGTATGCTTAGGGCGTGAAGGAAGGACAAACAAACACACTTTCGCATTTAGTTAGGATTATATATAGAAATACCCAAAACACCCAGGACCAAATACTTGCAAATCGTACAAAACTTCGTCCCAAGTCGGGAATCTAACCCGAAACTTCCTGCTTCGCAGGTGGACCTACGCCCGCCGCGCCACATCATCGTCGGTCGTCTAATCATTGTCGTCGGAAATAGACTTATGTACTACTTACGTTATTGAGTTTCAGTTCTGCCCGCTATTTCGCTCACTTAAGTTAGATAGGCATAGCCAATCCCGGCTAATGATCTCTGCTAAGCTGCCTATGATAATGGAGCTCTAGAATATGATGTATTATTATGATTGGCGTTATTAATAAATATGTACATTACACACTGGAATATATATTATACACGAGCTATTCCCCGCGGTTTCACCCGCGATAGATTCGAATTTCACAATTCTAGGGGGATAAAAAGGTCATTCCTGTAGAATGTCTTAGTAATTTGATGTTTTTCCAGGACCTACAGGTGCCTATGTTACTTCACGCCCTTTCAACTGTCGCATATTTAGCATTTAATTAGCGCATTCACTGCCAAGCTTCAGCGATGCGACTCGTAAGGGCGCGTCGTCGTTGCTGCTCTGCAAACACCCGTAGGACGCCGAGTGCATCGGTGGCAGTCAAAGTATTAAGTTTCTAAAAGACCATCGATAATTTCTCCAACAGCATCGCAGGAAATAATAACCTACTCTCACCTCTTAATGAAGTGGAAAAATATACCTAAAACCGTATACAAAACCACTTACAAGAGAAATAAATAAGACGCGTCAATCCTCATACTCTACAATGAAGATTGACAGAAGAAAAGCTACATAAAAATAAACTAAATAAAAAGTAACTTCCGACATTCTGAATTCGTTGACTCACGCCTTGGACATTTTCCTTAGCTTTCGGGAAAATCATGGAAATGTCAACTGGAGACGCGATAGAAACAGTCTTGATACTTGCTTGGTTTCCCAACCAACCCCTCTATTTATTTGCAAAAGTACCTACGAGTATTTATTTGAATAAGTATTATCAACATCATCTCATCAGGCAAGGTTACTTACCCGTTGGTGGATATACTCGTAGGTATTGTCCTATGGAATTCAAATATGGGTATTTCATCTAGGCTTAGAACTCTACAAACCTTCCGAATTTTGCGTCAACCAACATGGTAAACTGAGCTCGTTGCTACGCTAGGCTACGCTTGCAATAAATCATTAATTGCAATAAAATTAAAGTTTATGTTACTTAGTTTTTTACATACTTATTTTTTTTTACACCGAAGTAAATGTTAGCTGATG
This sequence comes from Eupithecia insigniata, assembly GCA_947859395.1. Classification (NCBI taxonomy): domain Eukaryota; kingdom Metazoa; phylum Arthropoda; class Insecta; order Lepidoptera; family Geometridae; genus Eupithecia; species Eupithecia insigniata. The sequence goes on from OX402008.1 coordinate 3,762,262, forward strand.
CTAGTCTGCCAAGCGTGGTGATTATGGCAAAACCATGTAGGGGACATGGGAGACCATCAACTCGATCGACATCGTAGCGGTCGCAGGGAGTCGATGAAAGGAGGCAGCTCGGGACCGCTATTTGTGGCGTCGTATGGGGGAGGCCTATGCCCCGCAGTGGACGAATATGGGCTGTTATGATGATGATGATGAAATATTAACTGTATCTTAAACTTACAGTCTCACTCGTGTGTAACTTAACGAAAGCTACAAAAGTTTAACAATTGAATGATCCCGCGAAAGTATCAAAACCTCCCGTCCCAACTAAATGCAAATACACCCCCGAACAATAATGACGAAAGTAAGCGATACGAATAAAAATCTCAGCCCCACGGGTAAGATTTAACATATCTAATGCGGTTTGCGTGTACTCCCCCTACCCCGTAATCGCTTAGCAGGTAGAAGTGAGTTTTATTGAGAGATCTGTGTGGGAATGTGGGTAGATACATAATCGGGACAGTTTATCGGTAAAGCCGTTTTTAGGTATCGAGAGTTTTCTTTGGTGAGATGAATGAAAAATTACTGGATTGCGCCGCGCTGCTGGGCTTCCGATCAAAGATGTTTATACCCGGGTTTATTAACATATTTGATCATCCCAAAGCAACTCTGTACTTTTCCGGTATCAAAGCCTTAAATCAAGATAGAGCTATGGCCATAGACTTTGGATTTTTTCACTACATCCTAAATTTTAGCCATATCTGTTTAGACGTTTGAGTGTGAAGCCTGTGAAGGAGTAACAAACATTTATAAAAATTAGTGATTCGATTTGATTTGACGTGAGTTAATTTTTCGTCGTTTTTTACATAAAATTCACTGAATACACAACTTTGACAATGTTGGCAAAACTATCAGAATCAATAACTTTATTTCTTTAGGCTTACAAAATAAGCACTAAGACAAGTATCTTTTACTAGCTGCTGTTTTTTATCGAGATAAAATAGCGTATATGTTATTCCAGGTCCCAAACTATACCCATACCAAATTTCAGCCTAACCGGTTCAGTAGTTTTTGCGTGAAAGAGTAACAAATAACCATCCATACATCCATCCTTACAAACTGTGACATTTATAATACATATGTATAAGTATATACATATGTATTATAATACATATGTATAAGTATAATAAGTATATATAATACATATGTATATATAAGTAGGATTTCTAGAACATTTCAAGTAAGGGCGCAGGACCTACATAAAATACATTAGGTTAGTGTTTGATTGAAATCTACCAACACAAAGGTTTTAAAGAAATTAAATCATATCCCAAAAATTTACGATTTCGGCGGGACTTGAACCCCCCTCAGTACAGGGGGCCTACTCGGAAAAGGAAAATCGAAGTTTCTTTTTCGTTATCGTGCAAAACCAACTCTTATGTCGCTTGCATAAGATTAACGTTTGCACGAAAAATAATCAGAAACTACGATTTCGTTTTTACGATTACGGGCCCTGGACTCATAAAATCATCTCATCATCATTTAATTTCTTTGAGATTACCCCGCGTGCCCCTCGCACTAGGGGTACGCACGCACTTACGCACAACAAACACCTTACGATTTTAACAATATATTAGAATGAAAAATATTTACGAACAATTCCGCGTATTACCAAAGTAAGTTGTCAACTAGTTTCGTCTCTCCACGAGAAATCTTCAGGACACCACAATACTCGACCTTGACATTGAGATTGCCAAGCAACACCGACAGAGTCCAGCCAGCGACTCCGAGCTTCTCGCGCCGGCCAGTCCAGCCAGTGATGTTGCCTCTCCGAGCTCCTCGCGCCAATCAGAGTAAGAATTGTTACTAAATATTTTTTCATTTAAATATTTAGTAACGCCTAAATCTATTAATTATTTAACGATTTTAACCTTAAACGGTTCAACCTTTCTTGCATTGTGATAGCCCTCTTCTCCCCCGGACCCCTGCACAGTGCAGACGTGTCGACACAAAACCCGTATTGAATTATTTTAAATTTATTTAAGTAAAATCAAAAATTTATTCGATCGAAATACCAGGAGCTCATAAAGTGACAAGTAGTACACGTAGCATCCGCTACGTATAGCTGCCCCACCGCGCGCCGCTGCCCGCTGCGACCACGTTACTCCTACGTGTGCATCGGTGAGTGCTAACCAAACCCGCTCACGCACACTAGGCTACTGCTTGCTCACTGCCTACAAGCGCTTACTGGCCTTATCAACACATGCAAGCGACGCCTGAGTGCAAGGAGAATAGCACGCTGTGGCTGCGCTTACGCTGCTTGATACGACGATAGCGCGTAGCGCTTGCTCTCTGCCTGTCGTGTTCTGCGACCCTGGTACTCACTGCCATACTACAGTATGCCGCTGGAACGCTCTCCTCCCCGTGATCTGCCCCCGCCCGTAATACTAACTCATTCAACTTCCGAGACGGACATAACCAGCCCGCATGCAACAAAATCGACAACTAGTATTACTCTACCCCGTTTAATGCGCGAGCATGCGACGAGCGAGCCTAATATAAACCGGCCGATGAAACGCCCCTTGGACGAAATTAGTAAAACGGAGGTTAGTGATATGTTTGAACAACTGGTGAAAGAGCAGGAAAAGCGATTCACTGCGATTATTAATGAAGTCCGGGATGGAATACGTATCCACACGGGGCAAAATAAGGACATATCTGGTTCGATTGATTTCTTAGGACAAAAGTACGATGCTATGTTGGCTAGAATTGACGCGCTTGAAAAAGAGAAGTTAGCGGACCGGAAGTATATCCAGTCCCTAGAGTCTCGCCTGGAACAAACTGAACGTAGCCTCCGTAGTACAAGTATAGAAGTACGTAATGTACCCAAAAAGTCTGGCGAGACTAAGGCCGATTTGGTGGACCTGGTCAAGAATATTGGAAGCGCCTTAAATGTGCCGGTCCAAAAAACAGAAATACGCGATGTGTACCGCATTAATAATAAGTCTGAGAACCAGCCTATTATTGCGGAATTCACAAGTGTAATCCTAAAGGAAAGTATTGTTGGATCCACGAAGGCATATAACAGGACATATAAGACCAGTAAATTTAGCACGGCTAATCTTAAACTACAAGGTCCAACCAAACCGGTATTTATATCGGAAAGCCTTTCGGCACAAACTAAAAAGCTTTTCTTCCTGGCGCGGGAATTAGCCAAAGAAAACGGGTACAAATACTGCTGGACCACGCGTGGCCAAGTATACCTACGAAGAGCAGATGGATCTTCGCTAGTGAAGATCAACAGTGAGAGCGACCTCGAAGCCCTAACGATTAAGTGACTAGTTATAAATACTTTTGTGTACTTCTATTTTGTATTTTGCATGTTACTTAAAATGTACTACATTATAGCAAATACCTACTTAGGTCAAAGTAATTTCCTACTTTATAGTTTAAAGATAATGTTAAACCACAGAAAATCTTATACTCTTATAGCATATCTACTTTACATTATTATACACTTTATACATTTTTACAATATTTATACAATAACTAAACACAAATTTACTATTTGTAAATACACCTTTACGCAATACTTGCATGCAAAGTTGCCAACCAAGCACACCTTTACTTTTATCAAACAAAATGGATGATAATTCTTTCTTAATTACAGAAGTTGATAGGTCTTTCTTACCTGACTGTCACCTAGTAGCCGAGACTAATGGATGTCTTAGGGCTTTAGGTCAAATGCCATGCGTGAACTCTACTTTATGTATATTGACACTAAACATACGTAGTATACACCGTAATTTTGATCTATTCCTTGCTCTTGTATCAAGTCTAGACATAAAGGTTGATATTTTTGTTTTAACCGAATGTTGGACAAGTAGCCATAAACCCCCGCCTACATTGGAAAACTACGACATGTATTGGACCAAAAATAAACTTAACCAAAATGATGGTGTGGTGGCTTACGTACGTCGTGAAATTAAATCTTCTTCTACTGAACCATCCTTTTCTGACGGAAACTGTCTTATATTAAATATTTCACCAGACTATACTGTCATATGCACATACCGACCACCTAGCTTCCGCAATACTGATAGATATCTAGAATCGGTTGACAGAGTGTTAGAAAATATAAATACCAAGAACATAATATTCACTGGCGACATCAATCTGGACATCTTAACAGAAGATTTGACACCATCATTGGAAAACTATCTTAACTTGATGGCCACTCACGAACTTAAACAAGGCATTAACCTACCCACTAGAATTACGACATGCATTGATCATTTTATGGTAAAAGTAGCTGGATCATGGAAAACGCTAGTATTTGAACAACAGTTGACCGATCATTCTCCAATATTACTATATATAAATAATGCTAGAATTTCTAGTTCATCGATCACACATAAAAAAATTACAGTGGATTATGAAGGAATTGGAAAAGTATTGGAAAATGAATCCTGGTTCGACCTATATACAATCGATGACGCGAATATTGCTACTGATATATTTACCACAAAAGTGCTGTCTATAATTAATGACAATACACAAACCAAAGTTCTTTCTAAGAGGAATCAACCTCTCAAGCCCTGGATATCAGTCAGTATAGTACGTTCGATAAAAAAAAGAGATAAGTTACATATGAAACTTAAAAAGACACCACTAAACAAAGAACTAAGGGATAAATATAATAATTACAGGAATACATGCAACAAATTAATAAAAGATCTAAAAGCTTCATATTATAAAAATAAATTAGAAAAAGAAAAAGGTAATATTAAAGAAACTTGGAAAATTGTAAAAGAAGTGTGTAACTTTAGTCAGGTTAAAATGCCTCCTCTAGATCTTCTGAACGTCTGTAATAGCCCCACGGCTTCACTTAATAAAGTCAACCAGTTTTTTACGTCTATCGGTGACAAACTTGCTAGTGAAACTCTGGTTAAACTTGATACAACAGAAATTGATCTGGCTTCTCGGATACCTGTATCTTCTGCTCCTTTAAAGTCTATGTCATTATTACCAACGGATCCGTCAGAGGTTAGATCTATAGTTTTACAACTAAGGTCACATAGTGCGCCTGGGTGGGACAAAATTACAGCAACTCTACTGCAAAAATTCTTACCTTCTCTAGCGGAACCTATTGCTTTCATATGTAATCTTGGTTTCAACACTGGTACATTCCCAGCTTCTTTCAAGAAAGCAATGGTTAGCCCTGTATTTAAGGCAGGTGATAAGAAAAACCCGTCTAACTATAGACCGATCTCACTGTTATCTACACTCTCCAAAATTATGGAAAAACTCATTAATAAAAGACTTATGGTATACCTTGAGAAAAATAACCTCCTTAGTGTCAACCAATATGGTTTCAGACATGGACGCTCCACTGAAGACGCTGTACTAACTCTGACCACACTGATAAAAAAGTACCTAGATAATGGCGACAAGTGTATTGGCGTCTTCTTGGACCTACAGAAGGCGTTTGATACTGTGTCAATCCCTATTCTTTTGTCTAGATTGGAGAGTGTGGGTATTAGAGGGATCGTGCATGACTGGTTTACTGACTACCTATCAGGAAGATCGCAAAGAGTTCGAGTCGATGGACATGTGAGTGAGAGTACTGCGTGTACATTTGGTGTACCTCAGGGTAGTATACTAGGTCCAACACTATTCCTTTTATACATCAATGAACTATGTAGTACTACCCTGACGGGATTAGACCTTCTTATGTTTGCAGATGACACTGTTCTTCTTATACATGACAAAACATGGCCAAAGACCACGCTCTTAGCAGAGAATAATCTTGCAGTTGTAACACATTGGCTAGAAAAAAGTCTCCTAACTTTAAATACCAGCAAAACAAAGTACATGTGTTTTAGTAAAACAAGTTATGGATCTCCTGCTACTGATATAAATCTAAAAATACACACCTATCCCTGCAACATCAACACTGCACGAGAGACGCCATGTCCATGCTCTACTCTTTCCCAGGTTGAGTCAATTAAGTATCTTGGCGTGCTTATTGACGATAAATTGAACTGGAAACAGCACATTACGGCACTTACATCTCGAATAAGGAAGTTGATTTATATCTTTAAAACCTTAAGATCTGTAGCCGATAAAAAACTATGTATCCAAATATATAAGGCATTGTGTGAATGTATTTGTAGATACTGCATCTGTTCCTGGGGTACTGCCGCCAAAACTCACCTCATTGCGGCTGAACGGGCCCAACGGTCTGTCCTAAAGGTCCTCCTGCATCTTCCTTACAGACATTCTACTACAGACGTATACAATACAGCCGATGTGTTTAGTATTAGGAAATTATTTATTTTTGAAACACTTAAGCGCTACCATAAAAAAGTAGTACCCTATTTGCCTGTATCTTCAAAAAGAATATTTCGATGTCCTGTTCCGAAGGTTAAGTCCCGTTTTGCCAATAAACAATATAACTTCATTGCTCCCCAACTCTACAACAAATTAAATAAAGACCTTAAATTAAAATCTATAAAATCGCTAAAATCATTTGAATTTAAAAAAACACTTTTAGTTTGGCTTAAAATCTATGATTATGAGGGCATTGAAAAAATGCTCACCGACCTATATTTCTAATTTATACACGCACACTACTTATTTTTCATATTATCTATATCAATTTTATTAGTATTGTTGTCTAAAAATTAATTATCTAATAATTAGAATTATCTTAAGTTATGTATATGTTTTTTTAAAGTATATCTTATTTTATAGTTCATTTTCTGAAGTTAATGCAAATTTTTAGTTTTTCATTATTATTGTAATTCCACAATAAATTTCTTACATTTTCCTGATTATCTATAAGTAGGTTTTTCATTTTTATTTGTATTTTTAATTTCATTTTTACTTTAGTTATTGTTTTCTTATTTTCTATTCAAAGGCACATTGTATAAACTTTTTTAAGGAGAAGCCTTGGATCCTGAAATACAGCCTAGGCTAGTTCAGGACCCTACGGATTCAATATTGTACTGAAACCCTGTAATTGTGTCCAATAAATGATTATAAATGATTTTACTAGCTGCTGTTTTTTATCGAGATAAAATAGCGTATATGTTATTCCAGGTCCCAAACTATACCCATACCAAATTTCAGCCTAACCGGTTCAGTAGTTTTTGCGTGAAAGAGTAACAAATAACCATCCATACATCCATCCTTACAAACTGTGACATTTATAATACATATGTATAAGTATATACATATGTATTATAATACATATGTATAAGTATAATAAGTATATATAATACATATGTATATATAAGTAGGATTTCTAGAACATTTCAAGTAAGGGCGCAGGACCTACATAAAATACATTAGGTTAGTGTTTGATTGAAATCTACCAACACAAAGGTTTTAAAGAAATTAAATCATATCCCAAAAATTTACGATTTCGGCGGGACTTGAACCCCCCTCAGTACAGGGGGCCTACTCGGAAAAGGAAAATCGAAGTTTCTTTTTCGTTATCGTGCAAAACCAACTCTTATGTCGCTTGCATAAGATTAACGTTTGCACGAAAAATAATCAGAAACTACGATTTCGTTTTTACGATTACGGGCCCTGGACTCATAAAATCATCTCATCATCATTTAATTTCTTTGAGATTACCCCGCGTGCCCCTCGCACTAGGGGTACGCACGCACTTACGCACAACAAACACCTTACGATTTTAACAATATATTAGAATGAAAAATATTTACGAACAATTCCGCGTATTACCAAAGTAAGTTGTCAACTAGTTTCGTCTCTCCACGAGAAATCTTCAGGACACCACAATACTCGACCTTGACATTGAGATTGCCAAGCAACACCGACAGAGTCCAGCCAGCGACTCCGAGCTTCTCGCGCCGGCCAGTCCAGCCAGTGATGTTGCCTCTCCGAGCTCCTCGCGCCAATCAGAGTAAGAATTGTTACTAAATATTTTTTCATTTAAATATTTAGTAACGCCTAAATCTATTAATTATTTAACGATTTTAACCTTAAACGGTTCAACCTTTCTTGCATTGTGATAGCTCTCTTGTAGCATTGCTTTATTTTCTTCTTTAATGATTTAGAGGGATAATTATAATTCCAAAATACAACTTGTAAGAACGGAGGTATTCTTACCTCCCCTAAACAACCCCAGAAAGTGTTATTTTGTGTTTTTATAAGTCGTACCCACTCAGATGTTCACAGTCGACTGGCCGATTTATTCACGACCCTCTTACCCCTTTGTGTTGTATCCGATAACGCAGTATTTTGAATAGATGTTAATTTTCACAAGAAAATGCGTTTTCTTCGAGTTGGATTGGATTTTGTGTGAAAGGTTTGCAGCGTATTTCATTGTTGTATTCCTAATTTCATATCTTGAATTATGAAGAGTTTTAAATTAAATAGAGTCAGAAATGAAGAAAGGTGTTTTTTCAGACTTGTGACTTTTCCAACTGCGCCTTGCTATTGTGCCTACAATTAATCATCATATCAGCCCATACACGTCCACTGCTGGACATAGGCCTCCCCCATACGACGCTACAAATAGCAGGCCTGAGGCACCTCCAACCATCGACTCCCTGCGACCGCTACAATGTCGTCGGTCCATCGAGTGGATGGTCTCCCATTAAGGGGGTATTTGCCATAATCACCACGCTTGGCAGGCGGATTGGTGATCGCAGTGTTGGTGTTGAAAAATACTCAGAAGGAAGCTGCTGCCCTTCCTCTGGTAGGTTCCCTGTTTGCTATTCTGATAGTTCAATAACACCTAACAGGCTAAAGGTTTCTTAGTCGCTTCTTTACTTTAGTTACTTTAGTAGTTTACACCGAAGCGACCGAAATCAAAATATCACTTTATTTCCATGTCAGTGTTTAATTTTAACAATTTGACCTTTTCTGAGAGTGTACATTTATTGTATTTACGGAAATAAAGAATTTTTGACTTTGAATATGCTATAAAAATATATTATTCTAATAATATTTTCGAATAATATTTTTTTTGTCAGCCATGGCACGTGTCTGGCACATTCCGTCTGTAGATATAAATAAACGGACCTTACACGGCACGGCGCCGCCGCGGCGACCGTGCCGTGTCAGTGTAAAAAGGGCCTAATTCGACTTTTAAGTGTATTGCAAGCCTTATGACAACTTAAACAAAGAAAGACAAACCATTCCTTGTCTTTAATTTGTCGCAGGTGCCTCTAATTATCTTCTTACAACTCGAAAGGGTTCTTTCATTACTTGATTCTCAAAAGTATCACTCTCGCTTACCTCATCCGACCTTATTCTCTAGCACTTAGATTCATATTGCATTAACTTAGGGAAAGCCAATATTTTTGAGACTTATTAGGTCCGCCAGATAAACAAGACCTTTGCTACCCTTTGTAAAATCTGTTGCCAGTTATCGTTGAGGGGTTGGAAGATTTAGAGAGGGATCAGTATAAACTGGTTCGGTTTTACAGTTCAAGTTAATGGTACAAAGTGATGGCGGTTACAATAATTTGCGATTTATGATGATAATTTGAGTTTGTTAACTAGAAATAAAATGGCTGGGATTAGCACTTCAACTTTAAAAGATTACTTTACTTTTTACAGTTGAAAGTATTTTAAACCCGCGTTTTTTTTTATAATTCAATTGACTAATTTAGTCGAGATAAATCGTTCTGAATAAAAATTAAATACGGTCAAGTGCGAGTCGACTCACACACGGAGGGTTCCATTCCAACGTACATTACGCCAAGTACTGACCGCGCCCGACGTTGTTTAATTTCAGTGAACGGACGAGCGCCGGTGTATTCAACGTGGTATGGATGTTGGCGACAGTTGATTCAAAATGCCTGATCAAAACATTTCGATATCGTTACATTGCAGTTATATAGCAAAACCCAACATCACGCGGTGTTGCCAGGCGGTCACCCATCCAAGTACTGACCGAGCCTGACGTTGCTTAACCTCGGCGATCGGTACTGAACTTAGTATGTTTACCCCTTTATCATTAATCTATTTTATTTTTAATAAAATATACACAATAAATAAAATATACATACAGGAAATATACACACCTTGTTAAAAATTGAACTGTCTAACTATTACGATTCAAGACTTTGACAAAAGAAGTAGTGCAAGTATAACCAAAAAATCAAGTTTCTTGTATGAGCCCCCTTTGATTTTAATATTTATAAAATGTTTATTATTTGTTGTTATGCACATTCTCATAGAGAAAAACACATTCTGTGAAATTTTCATCTGCCTACCTTTCACGACTTATGAGATACAGTCCGCCGACGGACCGACAGAAAGCGGACGCTTAGTAATAGGATCCCCTTCATCCTTCTGGTACGGAACCCTATAAACGGATAAGTTATTCAAAATATTTTTTCGTAGATTTATAAATGATTTGTACCTTGAGCCTAATTCACATGGTGACAATAGAACATCAATACAAAAATGTCACTCCATAAAACGAAACGCACAGTTTTATTCACGTGCCCTTTGAGCTAAAGGGCATGACCTCGTGCCAAATGGCGTGCCCTTTGCTGCTTCCGTGGGGAAAAGCACCGAAAAATAATTTATGGGAAAAACCGTGTAATGATTACTTATGGGATTTTTTAACTGTGGCTCTACCTTCAGCATTTTTTTTTACCTCTTGGTGCCTTCAATTACGACTGCTTCTTTTATAATAAGATTATTTTGATGACCGATATGGTGCGATGAGCGAAGGACCGCCTGCGACGTAGAAGGTTGCGGGTTCAATTCGCGCGTTGTCACACAAATGTTTTTACGATCTGCGAATATTTGTTCCGGGCGTTCTAGGTATTTCCTATACATATTAAAAATATCTATCTATGTAATATATTGTATTAAGTATATCAGTCATACTGATCCCGCTCTAAACTCATCCCACGGGATGAGTTGACTAAAGAATTAATTTTAATAATTTTGATTGGTCAACTCATCCTGCTTTAAAAAATATAAAAGTAATGTACTATTTGAAATATACACAAGAGAACAAAAATGTTTCGGGAAAAAATTACACGCCTTTGTTTGGATAAATTGATTCCACACAAAATAGGCACCCATACCTTCTTCCATCAAACATAGGGGAAGGCTAATTCAACCTCCGTGGTGGTGTGTAGAAAGACAAAATATGTCAAACAACTTGAAAATGGATTGCGAGTTCGAAATTTAAACTGTCCACTCCGCAATGACGTATTAAACCCATGGGGGTGATCAACTTCGCACTGTATTACTCACTGACACTTATAATAAGTATTTTTGTTTCCTACCTATATTATTATAGAGGGTCGTTAGTATATAAATTCCTTGAGAGGGACCTATTGGCATTGGTTGCATTAGGTTAGAATGAAGACGTACGCTTCAGCTTAATTTTAGCTGCCATAGAGTAGGTAGTTGAAACTAGAGACAAATGGTTCTCAAAACTTCTAGAAAAAAATATAGACCTACGCCACTAGACTCGTATTATCTTCCTTTCAGCTACCTTACTAGGTCAAATATGCATAATACGTAGGTATGTAAGTACCACATCCTTTGCCGTATTACAAAGACTATGAATATATTCAGAGCTTCCTATTTGTGTATGCAGCGTTCATAAAAACTAAGCAGGTTGCATGTACGAGTATGGTGAAAATAAAAACAAAGAGTTGGTTCTCTCTGGGGGTGGAAGTAAAAAATATAGAAAACCAAGCAGATTTGGTTCAACATTATTTGGTTTAAAGTATGGATATTTTTATGGTGTAAACCCGACCGACCACATTCCATTTTCAATCTAAGTTCGAAACATAATTTTTAAAACGCACAGATGCGTAAGGTGCGTTCTTCCGGAAGACGCGAAACTATTTTCTGTAAATTCTCGCCACGTTTGACAAGTGCCGTTTCGTTCGAAAACTGTTTTTGACGATCGAAAGCGACAATAGTACGGGATGATTTCCATCGCCACATGCTCCGTTTCATTTCCGCTGCACTCTACGGCGGTTTTTGAGACCATTGTATAAAAAGTTTCACTATTACACGAACTTGATTTGACCAAGAACAGGGAGGGATTAGAGACCCCTCTGAGAATAAAAAATATCTATCGATGTAGTCTATTATATTAAGTATATCAGTCATCTAGTACCCATAACACAAGCTCTGCTTAGCTTGGGGCTAGATAATGCTGTGTGCATTGTCCAGCATTATTATTATGATGATTATTAAATTATTATTATTTATTACGATTATGAAAAAATTGGTACAAAAATGTTCCGAATCAATCACCAATCAACCGATCAAAAACCAAAACCAACCTTGCAATTGCAGCTTTATCAAAAATCCAAATACTTAACAAAAAGAAGTTGGTAGAGTGATCGCAAAACTTAATGAGCTCTGTGAACTTAAGCACGGAAGCAAAACTGCGCAAGTACCTACAATCAAATAGAAAAGCGATATTTATCAACTAGCGACCCACCCGGGCTTCGGCTAGAAATTCTTTTTGTGGTCCTAATAGACACACCTGTTACAGCTGCAGTCCGCTGAAGACCATTTTGAGGTTAAATTAAGAGCTTCATTGTCTTCTTTTGTCATGAAACTCATGACATCGAACACCATTTCCCCTCAACGCCTTATTTACGGTTCAATGCGCTGCCGTTGAAGCCAACTTCGCAGAGCTCAAACATTTGCGCGTACTCTACCTATCCTATTATGAACCATACCTATGTATAGGTAATTGGTGAGTGATTCTAGAAAAATATAGACATAGCGGAAACGAAATGCCGAAAACGAAAAACACTAACTTTGAACTTTAAAAAACCAAGATTATACAATATAAATCCACTTTCCAACATGAATTTCGAACTTACAGAACGTACTTTTTGTTCCAACCTTCTTGATGTATTATAAAGTTATTGTAGAGTCTACCCGTGACAGCAAGTTTCCCAGTCAGAATAGGGAAATCCCTATTCTGCATCCACACATTCCCCTGTGCTGCTCGCGCCAGGCAAATTGAAAAGCACACTCGAAAACCCCTTTAGTGTCATGTGAGGACTACACAATGCACCCTACGTGCGGCGTATCACGCGAATTGTATCCGTTAAAAATGTCCTCAGACAGAGTTTTCCGGGCGTTGATTTGAAATTGAATCACAGAGGTTTGCTTACTGAATTGAAACCTTTTGTGGGTGCTGCACTGTATGTAGGTAGGTATACTTATCAAGTTTATCTAAAGGTAAAATACAGGGTGATTGGTAGCTGGGTGCAAAGCTTCAAGCACAACCCAGAGTAAATCATTTAAAGCCATGGTTGTCTAAGACGAAGTCTCACGAATTATCGTTAATCCGAAATATCATTTTCTACGAATTATTTTGGATTTTAAGATTAAACCCAAATTTCAACAGTGAATTGCTTATAATGGCCAGTTTATCCAATAAGTGAATTGTTTTTTTTATTTAATCATCTTCGAAATTATTTTTGTAGTCATTTAAAATTCACGAAAATTTACAAAGGTTGGAAAAGAGTTTGTACGCCATATTATAATAAACAGAATGTGTTTTTTTGTTTTAATCTTAATGAAAATATGCCTGGTTATTTCTCTTTCTTTTCAGGTATCATTTACGAAGATAGCTTGCAAGTCATTGAAATTAGGGCCTACAAACCAAAATGAGGAAGAAAATTTCAATTTGTAGACTGACGAATTAAACAGCGTTTGTAATCACTTATTTTCTATGTTTAAAACGACTGCCACGGTTCCTACTTTGGAAAAGATGCGTCTTTTCCAACGTCCTCTAAGCTTCATGTTTTCAAACGCTGAATTAAGTCACTCTTTTAATGATTTTTTCGTCTTATTTCAGCTTGTACAAATATTTTAAATTCAAAACATCGTTAAAGTGATCCCTTGCTTTTAATGTTTATGGGAATGCAAAGGAAACGAAGATTTATGCAAAACTAGATAAGCATTTGAAACCATGAAACTGGAAGATGATGTGTGTGAACAGAGTGAGAAGTGTGCTGAAGTGTGGTGTAAGGAACCGCGGCAGAAGTTTTAAGTTAGTAGTGATCATGTTATTAGCCACGACACATCATGAATGAACAGCCATAATTTAGTATTGTTGACAAAGTAATGCGCAACCCGCAATTTGTTAGAACGCGGAGTGCGGGCGTGATCCATCACTGTTTGTTATTGAATTACGACCCCACCAGCGTGGCTTGGCGATCATTGTTCTAATTATTATTATGGCACTTATATTAGGAAGACCATAGAGAAGATAGAGTAACCTGAATCAGTTTGGTTCATTTTTTTAAACTTCACTAGAATTATGGCTTTCCTTGGTTTTTTGTAAAATAGGTTGTACCTAAGCTCGACTATAATGGCAAAACCGACCCTGGTTAAGATAAATCAATTCGTTCGAAAGTTTTTGATTATACATAAAGGACTTACCTGACTTATTATAAAAGAAGAAAGATTTATCCTGGACAATTCAAAACTAAGCAGAGCTTATGGGAATATTATTTATTATGAATAGGTTTTTATTTTTATTATATATCTGAACCACACAGACATGGTACTAGCTGCGCCTTGATCAAAGTCGAAGATCCAATCCTAAGCACATACCTTAACTCATTAATCAATGTGCAATATGTCACAAAAGGTGAGTCAGTCACCACTAGTTTCCCCTAAAGTGCAAAACAATAAACACAGGGAGTGCACTTTGGCACATCGCGGATAGATGTCGCGAGTGCGCCCGTGACTTCCGCCGCCTGTAGTGACACTACACGCAACCCAGTTATCATCTAGGGTTGCTTACATTTTAAGGGAATGGATATGTAATATAGGTACTTTTCATTATTTTTGATTAAATTTCAAATCAGAAACGTTTCACTCAACTTAAGCAGTTTTTAAAAACCTGCGCTGGTTTTCCGTTTCATACTGTAAATGGCAAAAACCCCTGAAGGAAACCCTGTTAAAAACCTGCGCTGAGTTCAGTTTCATACTGTAAATGGCAAAAACCCCTGAAGGGAACCGGTGAACGACAATAAATGAATAATTGAATAGCTTCTAAATGCATTTTATATTTTGCGGATTGACAACTTTTATCGTTTTTTATTCTAAATAGTTACTCATAGGTAATTTTTGAAGTATACCTACCTCGTTCGACCAATTCTATATGGTCATCTGCTTTTCAATATGGTCGAATTATTATATTTTTAAAGAAAACACTGTATTTATTTATATACTCGTTTATACTAATGCATCCTAAAATATATACACATTTTTTGGCAACCCTACATCAAAGACATCATTAACATAATGGATGTCACGGGCTGCAACTTCACAAGTGCTCTAGAAAGCAGTGTCTACCAACATTTCACACACCATCGCACTGTAAAACCAACCCTATTTCTACAGACCCAAACTCGACTGAAATAGAACGGCTAAATTTGCAAAAGCCAAGACTAGATGGTGCGACAGTCGCTGAGAGCAACACATTAGCGACATCTCTTGGCTAGTGAGAAAATTACAGAGGAATTAAAATGTTGAAAGTGTTGGAGCTTTTAGCTGGTTCTTTTAGTTTTCTAAGGCTTTATATGGCTGTACACTCCGAAGCCGCCGATATAGCCCGGCGGGTTGGTGCAAAATTTCAGTGTATGAATATTATAGAGAGCCGACTGTTGATTAAATTTTTGGCGACCCGCCTACTTAGTAGTGTAGACTGCAATATGAAAGATAGTCGTGTCGAAGCTACGTATCTTAGTGCTACGCGATTCCGTAGACTGCCTACGACAGTTTCGATGCTACGTTCGTGCTACGCGATGCCTTAGATACCCGTGCCTTAGTATCGATGCTACGTTTGTGCTACGAGATGCCGTAGATTGTCTACGACAGTTTCGATCCTATGTTCGTGCTACGCGATGCCGTAGACCGTCTACGACAGTTTCGATGCTACGTTCGTGCTGCTCGATGCCGTAGATCCCCTACCTACAGTATCGATGCTACGTTTGTACTACGAGATGCCGTAGATTTTCTACGACAGTTTCGATGCTATGTTCGTGCTACGCGATGCCGTAGACCGTCTACGACAGTGTAGAAACTACGTTCCTGCTACGTGTTCCGTAGACCGTGTACGGCAGTATCGATGCTATGTTCTTGCTACGCGATGCCGTAGACTCCCTACGACAGTGTCAATGCTACGTTCGTGCTACGAGATGCCGTAGACCGTCTACAACAGTTTCGATGCTACGTTCGTGCTACCGCACGTCTTTTTGTAGTACGCGACCTACATATTTCGTAGACCAGGAGCCAGGCGATGCATCGACCGGTTTCCTAAAGGCCCTTCTGTTATTTGTGTAAAAAAAATTACTGAGCAAATGAAATCCTTTTGCCTTCCAAAAATAAATAAAGACTGTGTTTTTTTCTGACTCGCTGGTAATTATTGTTCTACTTATGTAGAATATTTGCATGGAAAAATCTAGTCAAAACATCTATTTGCCTAACAAGCAAGTGGCAATTATGGCGCCAGCCTCCCATATTATCTAGTTAGCTATTCGACTAGATTCCTTAATAGGTAGGCGCTAACCTGTTGAGCTACTTTGTATGAATGCATTTCAATTGACAACTTGATGTATTGCTAGATTTGCTAGTGTTTTATTTTAGAACTATTCAATAGATGGTTGTGCTAATTCTATCATCGCCAAGGAATTTTTATACTAACGTTATTAGTATATAAATTCCTTGATCATCGCCGAGTAAGGATATTTTGTTTTTTTTTTGCAGCTATTTTAGAATGAAAACTTTTTAGTGGGTAATTATTTCTTTATTGTCGATGGAGAGACTAACTATACATTTAAAAAAATTGGTCCTCAGAGGCGCAAAATAGAGAAGTGTTGAAGGGAAGGCAGGCCTTTGACCAGCAGTGGACAGTAAGGGCTAATATAAAATAAATATTATTGAGTAGGTAATTTCTAAGTGCATAAGCAACCTGAAGGATCCCGGCTGACCCAGCAAAACTGATGACACTTAAATCATCTTTCGTTAAAATAGGTAAATGATCATCATGATGACGAAGAAACTGTATTCATTTATGTAACTATAAGTCACAACACTAAAGTTAATAATGGGATATCTGCCATGTTTTGATTTTTGAGTTATATTGTTCCGTGATCATGGCGCATGTAACTGTGCCGAAATATTGGAGAAGTCCAAACTCAAATCATGGTAAATATCTCATTATTAACTTTAGTGTTGTAAATAACCGATAATGATAGTTTCAAAAGTTTTATCGTGACTAGGTAACAACAAATTATTAGGTACGCTTAATTTAGATTGTATCTACAAAAGCTTTATGTACAGGACATGTACGAGCCGTCTTTCATACCTATCTATCAGCATTGCCATACAATGAGGCAAGGCAGCGTCTTGGAGCAGTATCTGATTTGTATTGATATACATCAGTTGAGCTACCTGTAGATTGTTTAAACCAGTCTGCAGTTATTTCAATTTTGAATCTTATATAATATATAGGTATGTATCTATCTATGTAATAATATGTCCGAAGAGGTCTAGGCTACTCTCAGAGTAGGTTCAATACAAGAGTAGCCTAGAACTCTTCATACATATCAATCAACATGGGTGGTATAGTTTTATGACTCGTGAAGTTTGTTTAGACGATAACAGATTTAATGTGATCTTTAATTGAAGAAGGATCTCATTATTGGATTAATTATCGTGAAGATTTGACTTGCCTTCATGGATACTAAAGATAACATGGTCGGCACGGGTATTGGTCCCTAAACGTAAAAGAAGCACAAGTTTCAACATTTTCTTCTAAAATCAAATCAATATCAAAAGACGTTTATTTACATAAGCTTACAAAATAAGCATATAGACAAGTCATTCTGATAATGAGGGCCCAAAACAAAAACAATAACGATGTCTATCGCCTCGTAAAATATGTATAAATTTTGTAACGTTCCTATCTGTTTTTTTTTTGTGTTTTTTTGTGTTTTTTTGTGGTTTAGTGATTTGAGTTATGCAATGTTGAAATTGGTAAGTACCAATTTAATTAAATTGTTAGCGATAAGTACCAAAGAAAAAATCTATTGAAGCAAATATTTATTCGATGGGAAACTGCCTTTTTCATGACTTGGTAAACATTTGCATGTACGAAATCAATCTTATGAGTGTATATGAGTAGTGTACGTATATAATTTAGGCGATACAGTCTTATGTATTAGCAAAAGGACTAAACTAAATCAAGCATTTTTTCATTTGGGAGTAGCGTAGGGTCTTCACTTAGTCTTGTCGTTCTCATGGACAACCTGAGGCTTGAACTCCAAATCCAGAACCTTCTTCAAGCTGTCAACATACATGTCCAGCCTCTGCGTCATGTAGTAACATCTACGGTCCTTGATCTGTCTGTTCTGGTTTAAGTCCACCACGCTAATCAACAAGCCGTCTCTGGTGCGAGACAACCCTGGGCATCGGACCCCGTCAGGGCCGCAGAAGTAGCTAGAACCGTAGAAAAGGCCAAGGTCCTTGTGGGCCGGTTTACCATCAGCTGATGTGAACTCGTTGGGGAACTCTTCGACTCCGACGCGGTTAATCGCAGCTGTGAAGTAGCAGTTGGTGATCGCAGCGTTCCTAGCTTCGATGTTCCACATGTACTCGCTCCCAGCGTCTGCTGCGATAGTCGCGCATGGATTGAAGACGATCTCAGCCCCGTTCTGACCGAACATCATCCAGTTGAGGACGTGGTGACGCCCGAAGCAGATGTTTACGGCGATCTTACCGTACCGCGTCGCGAAGACTGGGTGTCCTGTGTTACCTTCCATGTAGTAGTTGGACTCGTTGAAGTCTCCAACGCGAGGGATGTGGTTCTTCCTCTGCTTGCCGATGACGTTGCCAGTGTCACTGATGACGACGGTAGTGTTCCACAGGATCTCCGCGTGCTTTTCATCTCTCTCGAGAATGGACGAGACGATCACCATGGAATACTTGATGCAAAGCTCTCTCAAGAATCTTGTGGTCGGTCCATCTTCAGCGGATTCAGCGAATTCGCACCACGGCTGCTTCTCTCTGGTGCAGAAAGCAAACGGCATGTTCCATAGCTCTTGGAAACAGAGGATGTTAACACCCTCTTGACCGGCAACGTCGATAATCTTCTTTACCTTGTCGAAGATAGCTTTCTTCTGCTCGTTGATAGGTTTATCGGTCGGCGCGGCGATGGAATGTTGGATGATGCCTACTTTGACAATGCGAGGAGGTCTGGTCTGTTCTTTCTTCGCTGGGAAAGCATAAGCTGCTATTTCGAAGTCCGCTTCTTTAGCTGCGGCGAGAGATGAGTCTTTTATTGTGACTTCATGGTGGTTCCTTCTTCCGAAGTAGATCCTGTTAAACTCCTCGAGGTCCCGTCCAGTGAGGTTGTTGTTGACGATGTTTTCCAGGCTGAGTGTCTCGCTGTCCATGGTTGCGTTGGTTAGGTCTGTGCGTTAGAACGGGCTGGTAACAACTGGCGGTTCTTGTAAGCTGCTGGCCTTAAATACCCGATACGGTGTAGATGCATCGCTTAGATCTGTTTATCTGTGTGGTCCGGCAAAGCTGTGGCCTTCGACCTATGATAATAGTGTCCAGAGAGGAAAATATTGGGCTTATCAATATTTGCCGACGTGACTGCTAGAGAAGTGTGAAGTTTAATTGTTGTTCGTCGATAATAGCGTCAGTTGACAGAAACTTAACAATTTTTTTTTTGTTATTTGTGATAAGGAGTTGTTTTATGGCGAGATAAATTGAATAAATAAAAATGTTGGATGGCTGAAATTTAAAAGGTCATAGGTGCTGAACCTATGACCTTTTAAATTTCAGCCTATTTATATTTCTACAGTAGGTAGGTACCCACTTAAGCCTATTTCCTATTTCTACAGTAGGTAGGTATATACCCACTTAAGTAATTCGTGGGAGGTCCTAAGCTGCAAAACAAAATACCTAACACGGTAAGACCTTAAGACCCCAAACGCTGCTTTGAAGTGGAGAAATATAGTATCTACTAAGATTATTATTTGTCGTGTGATAATCCGAATGGCATGATAAGGACTGATGTAGGCAGGCAGGCACTTCATTGATAATGATGATGATAATTAATATAACAAAGAATCAATATGAATGACATTGCACCAGTTATTTTCTTTCAACCGCTATGAGATCTGTGGTTGAATTCAAACCGATGTTTTATTAGGTCAGTGTAAAATTACAAAGCTGGTTTTGTTCTGTAGCCTAGGTATTATGTGTGGGTGCCTACTTAGGTATCTGCAGGTGGGTACTTCAGCTACGTATTTAAATGGGTCTATGGAACTCAATTAAGCTAAAGTTGATGGTATTGTCATGCAATTTTTATTTTTTAATCTTTGAGCTACTTCAGACACGGCGGGAACCGCGCGGTTTCAAAATCGTGTCGGAACCGCGCGGGTCTTATTTATACTAGTATTTTTGTAATCGTTCAGACGTGACCGCGCTGTTAGTCAAGCCGGTATACAAACCGCGCGATTGGAAATCGCGCGATTCCCGCGTGTCTGAACGGGGCCTTAATGGTAAAGCGTTTGACCACCATCAGACTTAAGAAAGTGAAGATGTGGCCTAAGATGGAGCACGCTTTCCCAGAAGGAACTTATTCACTCGGTATTTTTTAAGACTCCTAGATTGTACTCTTCCTTAAACTGCTGCATAACGGTGCTAATGCTATAACGGTTATGGTCATAATTCAATGAGCTTTATAGGTAAACTTTCTGACAAAACATCTTGGTAATCTAGGATCTTTGCTTGGCATGCCTTATTATATCTCACGTGTAAAAGGTACTCGTACGTATTACGTAACTAGAAGTATCTAATAGTAAGAAGGGCTAAGTAAATAGGTAGTTATCAATTAAGTGTCAATATCATAGAGTAATTTATACATATTACTTAGATACAAGTCAGTCAATATCAACACATAAAGCCGGCCAGCATTTTAAACACAAATTAATGTAAACAAAACGCGTTTTTGACTTGCAAATAGGTTACGTAACTCACTCGAGTAACTCGTTTCAAATATTTATCTTCCTTAGCTCCGCGATTTTGTAAAAGTTATAATGGCGACATCGGGAGAGAGTTTGGATAGCATTCTAAAACGCAAATTAAAACAAGGAGATTTGAAAGAATTCAATAGAATTTATTACGGGAGAGAAGATAATAGTGAAGTGAAACTAAAACAATATACAGTGACCTTCAGCTCAGAAAACAATTTCGAAGTTTCTGCATATTCTTTCACGGCGGCTAAGGAGATAAGAGAGCCTAGAACCGTGAAGCTGGGACTGATTCAACACTCCATTGTTTTGGCGACTGATAAGCCTATCAACGAACAAAGGGAAGCTATTTTCGATAAAGTGAAAAAGATAATAGAAACAGCAGCCAGCGAGGGTGTCAACATAATCTGTCTGCAGGAAACATGGTCAATGCCCTTCTTTTTGTGCACCGGAGAGAAAGAAAAATGGGCAGAGTTTGCTGAATCGGCTAAAGAAGGTCCGAGCATCAAATTCCTAGGGAATTTAGCAAAGGAATTCAACGTCGTGATAATATCGCCGATCCTAGAAGTCGATGATGGAATTTGGTGGAATACGGCAGTAGTGATCGATGAAAATGGGAAATATCTTGGAAAACACCGGAAGAATCATTTGCCCAGCGTAGGAAGCTTCAGCGAGATTTCATTCTACTCACCTGGCAATACTGGCCATCCAGTCTTCGAGACAAAGTTTGGCAAAATTGCTATAAACATTTGCTATGGAAGACACCATGCTTTAAACTGGCTCATGTTCTCATTGAACGGTGCTGACATTGTGTTTAATCCTGCAGCAACGATAGGTGAATTTGGTGAGTCCTTTTGGGCTATAGAAGCCCGAAATGCTGCCATTGCCAACAATTATTTTACATGTAGCATCAACAGAGTTGGCTTTGAGAATTTCTCAAAGAAAGATGGCAGTGAGGTATCCAGAAGCTTCTACGGTTCTTCCTACGCCTCAGCACCCAATGGATGCAGGACTCCAAGTCTGTCGAGAGACAAGGATGGTCTGCTCATAATTGAAATAGATCTTAATCTTTGTCGTCAAGTTAAGGACCAATGGGGCTTTAATATGACATCGCGATTGGAAATGTACGCAAAAGAACTGAAAGAGTTTTCCGAAAAATAGATTTAGGTAGGTAGGGACCGAAGACAACGACAACTTAAGTATTTATAACCTACATATTTTAGTAGGTATAAATTGTTACATTAAAAATAAAATAGGTATACCAAGATTAATTTTTGTGTTTCCATAAACTTCCTTCCTGTAGAAAGTTCTAGCAATACCTATAGATAGATAAATAGATAAATAATAAATGTTGGACAGTCCACACAACATCATCTAGTCCCAAGCTAAACAGAGCTTGTTGTACTATATATAACTGATATACATAATATACATAAATAGTTATTTTCTTATTATACATAGAAAATACCCAGAACACCCGTAACAAATATTGGCAGATCATGCAAACATTTGTCCCACGGCGGGAATCGAACCCGTAACCACTTGCGTTGTAGGCTGACCTTCGCTCGCCGCGCCACATCAGTCGTCACTATACCTACCTAACTATCGGCACATACATCTACTGCTAAACGTTCCCCTCGAGCGCAGGCGGTGTTGCCATAATCTCTTGGGAGAGGATCAGTGATCGACGCCGCGCCGTAGATTTCTTAAAAATACAGAGAAGGAAGCTGCTGCCTTTCCTCTGGCATGTTCCCTTAGTCTCTTACGACATCCACGGGTTAAGTTGGAGAGGAATCGGCTTGCACCTATGTTCACCTAAGTGCTCACTCAATGAGTAGGACTAATTACAATAATCATAGATGCATACGGTGAAAAAAAAAATCGAATGTGTAACCAAGGATAAAACTACAGTCTCCAAAGATACTACAATACCACGACCACAAACTTGATTATGACCAAAACCTGACCACGGAGACTGAGCATAGTAGGGTAAAAAAAATCCTCAATCTACGCCTGACCAAAACGATATAAATTGAAGCAACTCTATAGAGCTCACCAGCATGCAGTGAATTTGTGTATGGCAAACATCGTTTCAATTGTGAACATTATTATACGAGTAGAACAAACATTAAACAACTTATTTGAGCTTTAATTTTGAGTTAAAATATAGGTAGTAATTTTATAACATGACAAAATATTATTTTGCCTTCTGGAAACTATGTAGGATGTTCCAAATTGCAGTTCCCCACCCCATCCTGGCTCATAATGAAGCTTGTACCTAATTTAAATAAAATACAGGCTTAGTATACATAGCGGCACGGCCGGCACGTAACTTTAGCGCTGACCGTTATTGCGCAGATGTAAAAAATAAGGTACCTGGGCGGGGCTAGCGGTACATTGCAGCTATCCCTTCCGCGTATCGCTCAGCGCTAGACTTACGTGCCGCTACTTGTATCTTGATTAGCGGCAAGCACAAAAAATTGTAAAAGTAGCCATCTCCTTTAATTTTCAGTGGTAGGTACATTTCTTTGCAAAGATTGATTCTTTTCAGCAACCGAGTCTGTAGGGGAAACTGGGACACATGATCCTTCCAGGAGACTTGGTACAGCGCCATAAAAACCCTACTTAACGATTTAGATTATTTTAAACTACCAGCACTAACTCGATTTTTAAGAAATTTCACCATGTGATTGAAACATCTGTCAAAGTCGGTTTAAAAATGGCCACAGTTTTTCCATTTGAGGCTTGCGAGACTTATTTTCGACATTTTTAGTAGGTACGGGGATTCTTTAATAAAAGTTAAATAGTTGTGTGATTGGTGATTATAGTTATGAAACACAAATATTATGAAGTTTCATTATTCATCTACGCGAAGTCCTAATTTGTTTTAAGTTAAATTATAATAAGCAGATTCAATAACTTCTTGATAGTGTGGAGACTTGGTACCTAACCTACTGATGATATGGGTCATGGGTAGTCTTGATTCCCGAACCAAGTCTCCCAAGGGTGCCGTGTAGATACTGTTTTAGTAGTGAAAAATAAAATGAAAGGTAAAAAATATATTTAAAAAATATAAGAGATAATTAAATTCATTTTTACAGTAGCTAGGTATTTCTTAATTTTAATTAGTCAGTGTTAGTGGTTACTTGTATGACCGTTCTAATTAATTGAAAATTATTTGATGGAGTAGTTTTTATCGGTATTATACCGACTTGATCCCCCAGGATCAAGTCTCCTGACATCCAGGATCAAGTCACCCATATATAGGGTACACATGGTACGAAAGTCGTTTTTTAGTTTTTGTTGAATAACTTTCAACCATTAAGGTAAATCTATAAATAGTCTTTGGGTAATATCTTGCTAGATAAATTTTGAAAGCTTTAGTATTTTAGTACCAAAACATCATAGATTTGAGTTAAAACTTTTGTTTTATAGACCAAAATTAAAGGGGATCAACTGTACCCAGTTTTCCCTACCTAGTGCAAAAATATACCTTCCCTTTTGGCAAAGATTCTGGTAGCCTACGTTCCATGTGAATGGCATGCTCATTTTCGAAGATGGTATGTCATCATGGCAGTTATTCATTAGAATTTATTATCTGTGGAACCAACCAAGCGCGCAAAGACCGCAGAGTTGGCAATATCGAAAACAAATGTCACCGGATGAATTGTCATTTTTCGTTTCGGTTTACAAGTTTGGGATTTGTGTGGATTCCTCGTCAGTATTGTATTCTCTTTGGTGGATTCATCCAAAATAAATTGAAATTACTTAGAATTTAAAGAAGAAAGCTATAAAAACATCGAAAATGGTAAGAAAACTTTTGATACACACCTTCCAAATGCATCAAATTAACCGGCACAGTCCGTTTCGTTGGTTACGATAGCGTCACGAACATTACAATGCAGTTTCGTTTGTTAACATTCCAAATAACAAATAAACTGCACTTTTTACTTCTTATTTCTTGTCTTCATTCACTCCCTTACCAAAAGATCCAAAAATAACATTGGAAACCTTGAAAAATGCTACTTACTGTTTCAACATTTACCATACAATCAACTATGTTTCCAGTCGATAATGGCGTATAACGGGGGTGCGGTGGTGGCCATGAAGGGTCAGGATTGCGTGGCGATAGCGTCAGACAAACGCTACGGTATCCAGGCTCAGACAGTGTCCACCAACTTCCCCAAAGTGTACCAAATGGGACCATCACTGTATGTTGGTCTCCCAGGCCTTGCTACTGACACACAGACTGTGTTCCAGAGACTAAAGTTCAGGTTAGTTTCCACTAATTGATTACCTTCAAAAAGTGTTGTCCACTGCCTATAGAAGTTTTGGATGGATTGAGTAAAAGATGACATGAGTAAGCAGTGAATGCTGAGATGATGCCTGATAGAAGTGAATGGAATAAAAAAAGCTATTGTGCCGATCTCACTTTAGTGGAAAAAAAGCATGAGAATATCTATAGAAATTTTATTCAAAGAACTGTTTCTCAATATGAGACCACAAATCAATTTATTTACTTTCAGAATGAACCTGTACGAACTGAAAGAGAATAGAATAATGAGACCGAAAACATTCTCAGCGATGCTCTCAAATTTGTTGTATGAGAAGCGTTTTGGACCTTATTTCATCGAGCCTGTCATTGCCGGATTGGACCCACTCACCAATCAGCCTTATGTGTGCAATATGGATCTGGTTAGTACCACTAATAACATGTACAAACTAAACAAAAATTCTTTATTGTACAACAGAAAAATAACATTACAAAGAGATGTTACATAGAACAAGTACAATGGGCGGCCTTATCATCATCCATGTCAACATAATTACATTCATCATCATATAAGCCCATACACTTCCACTGATGGATATAGGCCTCCCCCATACAAAGCCACAAATAGCGGCCACCTCTCAATTACAAACTTATGCTAGTTTTATTTCACAGATTGGCTGCCCCAACGAGCCAGAAGATTTTGTAGTATCAGGAACTTGTTCAGAACAGTTGTATGGTATGTGTGAAGCCCTGTGGGAGCCCAACCTAAAGCCAGATGATTTGTTTGAAACCATTTCACAGGTAAATTGCTTAGTAAATAAGAAAGAACAAAGTTTTAGCTATGTTAGTCCAATTCAAGTTAATTGCAATCTATGTGATTTCAGTAGATTATATCCTTGTTAGACATAGTACTAAACAAAATTATTATAGTAACACAGCTAAGAGTTCTGAGAAACCAGCTTAGCACTATTTTCCTAGCTAATTTACTATTATCTTAATCCCCTACTAACTAGGAAAGTGGTAACATTTCAATCATCAACACAGCACCATTCATTCCTCAAAGTAAGCAGAGTTTGTTAGTAAGTAGTAAAATTACTATAATACAATGTTTTTCGTTTTTTCCAGGCTTTGGTGAACGCGGCCGATCGCGACGCCATCTCTGGATGGGGAGCAGTGGTGTACATTATTGAGAAAGATAAGATCACTGAAAAACACGTCAAGACGAGGATGGACTAGGTTATTGTAAGGTTTCGGAATGTTTATAATAAAAATATTTTTATCTCATTTTCAAGCTTTTTTTTCATACCATCTTTATACTCCCAGCAATCAGCATCTGCATACCGCGCCACTTAGAAAGGACCCAACATTGAATTTTTTAAACTGTCGTTCCTTGAGTTGATTTAAGATGCAAAGGCTAAAAACTAGAAATGGGGTCAATCCATCATATAGCCTGACTTCTACTGACAACATTTTTGCCACTCCCTATTATATATATATCTACATAGTCCTGCAAGTATTATAGAATTTTTATAAAACTTGAGGAGGGGTATAAGTGGTATAACTATCAGACACCTATAGAATCCATGTTGTAACTTAGGCAAACAGGGTTGTTTGCCTAAGTTACAACTTGGATTCTGTATTTTACTTTGAGACTTGAAGGTCTATCTATTAATGCTTAACATTAGCTTAGACTTCAACTTAGAAGGAAAGCAGATAATAAAACACATATTGCAGAAACTTTATAAACCGAATTAAAAAATTAAGTTTTATTATTTTCATACATTTCGTCTTTACAAGAATTATTGTAGACTAGAGAATTAACATTTCAAACGAGTTGCTTATATGCCGAATACGAATTAAGTTTTAGCAAAGCTTTCGTTATAAATATCGTAACATCGGGGCCGCCCCATCCGTTACCGTGTAACAATAATAAAACATTAGAAATTATAAACTACGAAATTATCAATACTTGGCAACACTTAAGCAATAGAATGACTAAAAGATGGCGCATTATTTAGTCTACTACTCATTTTTATTATTATTACCCACATCAACATTATTCTATAGTAGTAGATATAATTATTGCCCGTTTTAGTAGATTCAATTGCTTCTGTTTCACCCAACTGTACAATGGCAACATCCTCATCTGGGGGGTGAATTTGACGTTAGTAACGAGACGTGATCGTGACGTCTCCTTTTTTCCATACAATTTAGTACAGCGCCTCTATCGTGCGGACGTGGAACTAAGAAAATCCCATATAAAAATTTGTCTTCACTATCACGTTCCGTCACTAACGTCAAATAGACTCGCCCCCCCTGGTCGTAACGCATCTGATCAGAACCAGAGAATTCACAAATATTTTGATGAATTCCATGAATGCAATAAGAAACTTACTTTGCGTTACTAAGGTTTCTCGCCATGTTAAAATCCAAAAATGTCATAGCATTAAAGTAAAATTAGCATCTAAAAGTAAACTATCACAAAACTTAACTTTTGAAGTAATCATTTCGAATAGAGGCATACAAAAGGTCTAATTATCGTAACTATTAGATAATGTCGAACTTTTTCATTTGATTGATTACGTGACCGACATTATAGTGTCGCGGTTACCAAATAGAATGAAACCACGGATTACAAGAATAGGAAAGCTAGGTTATAAATACTGATAGAATTAAGGAACCTGTCGATTAATTGTGAAAGACTAAGTTGGTAAAAACTAAGAAACCTATTGGTAGATATTAAAAGTACACAACCTCTAAAAAGAATCGACATAACTTGCTAGCATTACATTCTCACAAAATAGATCACAAATGGCCGTACCCTGTATGTATCTCAAGAAATTAATGTTACTAAAAATTATTCATTGTCCATCGAAAAATTTGTAGCACATTATTTTCAAGGGATATTCCTAGGAAGCGACAAAACTCGTGCAACAGAATTCTTATTCGAAATAGAATAATAAATAACAAAATCTTACATTGTATTATTTTTTTAATGCTAGAAAGAAACTAAGTGAACTAATTTGGGTATATTGGCAATACGACAAACTTGCATTTTATTTTCACTATATTTTTTTTCCTTCAAATCAGATAAATTCTTTGCGCGTACGAATCTCACAAGGGCCCTCTTAGAAACGAAGTTTCAGATCCGTTTTCGTGCAAATCCTATCTTACATAGGTGACCTAAGAGGTATTGCACGAAAACGACTCAGAAACATCAGTTTTCGTTTTCCTAGTATGCCCAACAAATCTGCTAGTGCGCAGATATTTCTGCGATATTATGTTACGATTTAACTTGCTGCTACATCAATCACACATGTCAAAAACGACTTCGCAACGTTACCGCACGGGGCACAACAATAAGCATTCAAATATGGGCTTAAATTCTTTAAGTTTAGATACATTTTACAGTGCAAAATGGCTTACCGCAAGCTTCAAACGAGTGGCTCGAGCTGTCTGTTATATAATGCTGTCAATATAAAATGCATCTATATATTACGAATCTACATTTGAATGCACATTTTTGAGCTGTGCGGCATGATGCGGTCCAGATCTGAGACGACCTTTGCTTCGAAAAGATATTGCTTCATAAGATCGTACAACATGCTTGGTAAGTAGCGACCTCTGTGATTCAAAACAATAACTTTAATTATTAGCATCAAAAACCTCTCTTAACATTTTTACTAATGTTTTTTTATATTTAAACATATCCAGTCAAATTTTCCAGTACAATAACAAGCAGATTTCTTAATATAACAACGCGTATAATTTTATACAATCTGGATAAAGGCAATTACTAGTGTAAGGCCGATATAAACAAGTATACATTGTAATAATTTGACAATTCGACGGTCGAAATACGATATCTTTGGATGGCGTTGAATTTTCTTCATAGGGACAATATTTATTAAAGATTATATAACGGGTATTTACCGCGTACCTTTTGTTAATTTGTCTTTATTATGTTAACCAATTTAAACAGGGACAATATTGACCATAGCCATACTAATTTTATTATAACGCAAGTAGGTATTCTGTTTGTCTGTCCATTACATCTTCAAGCTTAAGCGTCTGAAGGAAGCGCGTCGTGGGTACATTATGACTAGCAGAAATCCTCAAAACGAAACGAACTCCGGCACGTTTGGGTCAGGAAGAGTATTTCTCATAGTTTGCGAAATACTCTTCTCTCTCATCTTCTTAACTTTCTGTGTTATAGGACACTCTGGACACTCGACCATTTTCCATACAAAAGTCGTGTCTAACCACTTAAACACACGCGAAAATGTGTTAGTGTGCCTTTCTCGTTATGATGGCCGTTAATTTTGACACTCCAGTTAGGGCTTGCATTCGATTATTATTTTAGTTAGAATATTCGAATACTGAAATTGCAACATTCGAATTAATCAATAACAACAAACTCGGAACTTTGATGAGCATAAAATTACACTTATAAGTTCGCGCGATATATCCACACAAGACAAAACAAGCTTATGTCGTTAGGCTAAACAAAATGACAAGTTATAGGAATTGGAAATACTCGAGAGTGCCGCGTGCGGCGACGGCGTAGTAGTGCATTCGCGTATTTGACGAAACTCTTCTGTCTATTCGTCTCTATCGCTTACATGCATGTCGTTGCGATTACGCGATATCATGTGCAGTTGTGGATATTGTTAAAATACCTACTCATGTAGATTTTGAAGATTGTTTTTTTACCAAGAATTTGTAGTTAATTTTGCGTGTAAATCGCTAATGTCGCATATTGACACGACACAACCTTTTGATATTTTAAATTATTTTTTACATGCAAATAAAACTTACAAGAATAAGAAAAGGCGTGATTAAAATAAAATCAGTTTTTTTCCTATTATTCGAATAATACCCGAAAAAAAAACGAATATTCGAATATCAACATTTTCGAATATTTGCAAGTGTTTTGATTACATAATATGATTGAAGCACACTTAGAAGAACCAGCACCTAATAACAAAAATAAACGGGTTAAACGCTTGATGAAAACCCCGTTAGCGGAGATACTCGTACGTCAACGAGTTTTGAAACTAGGCAATAAATAGCCATAAACAATATTGATTGCCTGATTGATTGATATTAAGAAAATTCAACGTCACACAAAGCACCTCATACTCTCATATAACACGAACTTCTAATGTTATCAACATTTTATATAATTTAACTACGATAGCTGAATATAAAGACTAAAGATTGAAAACGATGACATGTGCTTAAAATCAGTTCAAGAAAATCGTGTAGGGAAGAGATTGGGATAAAGCTTAAGGATTGTTAAGTTTGAAGAAACACTTTTTAAACTCCTGTCCAATCATTGTATCTCTACTTACGAGTTGAGACTTAGGTCTTGAGTTGATGAAAACGCCCTTAACAACATTGAAATTTTAACTTGAAAATTTAAAGAACTTTAGCTAAATTTGGCTAGTAACGCCATCTAGGTGTTCTTTGTAGAGATACAATCAATGAAATACATCTTTAATACCTAACTATTGCAGAAAAAGTTCAAAATTCAACTCTCTTATTATAAGAAATAATGTACTTGAGAATATTAATAGTTATTTGTGTTTTGTCATTGGTCCTGAGACGAACACTGTTAACGGATCCAGTTCCTACCAGCAATGCAATATGCAGCGTAATTACATCTAGACAGATCACAATTTTCTGTAACTTTCCTTCACAAATCCCTCGTCTTTGAGAGTAAAAAACGTGTGATACAAAAACGCATGCAGCGAATATTAGACAAGTCTTCCCAACTCAATTGTACGCTCTATATACTCTATAACGTCAAATTACAGCACGCAAAAAGCCTCGCAATTTTTTATCTTTTTTCGTTATATCATAAGGCGTACAATCAAGTCGACAATTGTTATAATTAGAACGAACATTACCAGCATTTTCGCCAATATTATACTAATATCAAACTATGAACCCTTCTACTTTATCATGAATTTTATTTGCATTTCAAAGTCTTACTAACTAGCCGTCTAAAGTTACTTGCACCATAGAACTCAGGATTTAATTTTGTACGGCCATTTCTAAAGTATTCATCGAATTTCTAACACTTTCTAGAATAGTCTTCCAATACAAACAAGGTTCGTAGCTAACCCGCTGACATTTTTAATTAATTTTCTAGAAGGATGGAAGCCATTCCACGAATGTATCGGTTGATTTTTTTATCAAAAATAATCCATTAGACCGCACATCCTTGTTGAAAAACTGACAGTACAAAAATTTCATAATGAAATGGTGCAAGTAAACCAGACACGTAACAATATAAACGCGATGCTTCCTTTACCGATATTTCAAAAAACTACGATCCGATATGAAACCTACATCACCCTGTAAATTCCCTTTTGAATAGGGGAGAATAAGATCAAAAGAGACAAAATCACACAAAAAATTTACAGCGCCAAAAGATTTGGCCTATTAAATAACAAGAGCTTTCTCATTAGCCAATGAATTTCCTACCGTATTTAGGAGATCCAATAAAAAGTTTATTAACAAAAATATCAGAAATGCCTGGAAGAGATAAGGCCACCGCACTAGATTTAATTAGTAGTTACTCTTAGTTAATTTATTTCATACGGTGCAATAAAGACATTATCTATCTAATGTCACTCTTGAAATTCAATCAAAAATATTTGGATCGTAAAGAAAGGGACGGCAACAGTTTTATATTAGTGCTCTCAAATTAGTTAAGACGTAGTTTTCCTACTAACAGAATAACATCAAATTAAATCAACAAACAAAACTTCTACATTTTGATTTTCTCTTTTCATCCTTATACCAACTACAATAGAGTCTACAATACCCATTGTTCATCGCAGTAAAAGAAGCATCGCATACATCCCTAAAGCTATCCGTTTGTCATATTCTCGAAAGTTCGAAGCATGAACTGCAAAGACCAGCGAAAATTCTTTCGAAAATATTGCCATTTATTCTTTAAATCCCGAAGTTACACGATTGCTCGCCGAAATAAAGACAATAAAAGGACAAACAGAAAGCTTTGCACATTTTCGCACTAGTTGCCACCATGCTCTGGTTACCACTGATATATGTATGTACGTTGGTTGGTGATTGTCGCGTTGGTGACCACAGACTGAATAAGTGACCATTGACTGTCCGAATAAGTAACCACTGACTGTACGAATAAGTAACCACTGACTGTACGAATAAGTAACCACTGACTGTACGAATTAGTGACCACTGACTGTACGAATATGTGAGCACTGACAGTACGAATAAGTGACCACTGACAGTACGAATAAGTGACCACTCACTGTACCAAGAAGTGACCACCGACTGTACAAATAAGTGACCAAATACTCACAAGTGACAAATAGGGCTACCCTATATTGACTTCGTGGGTAGTGGCAACTTCTGTCTGGACTGGCACTTTTCTGCAGGCAGTTTTATGATAAACTCTCAACACGACGCGACATCTTAATAGAAACTGAAGCTAAACTTTGAATTTTGACCAATTTGAATATTACACGTATCATGTAACTAACGGCAACCAAGGTTTTTTTAGCCTGTCACCACTCTTATCACAAACGCCCCACAAACCACTTGTGACTAAAAAATATTCTGTGACCAGTGGACCGTTCACAACAACCGGTTCGCAACAGTGAAAATTCGAATACGCTCCAACAGCCAATTATCCACTCCAAATGCTAACAATCCGTGTACACTAATCCGCACCAATGGCCAACAATCCGCATCAATGGCCACCCATTCGCACGTACGGCGACCACCCAGCACCAACGACCACCAACCGCAAGATCCAGCCTAATTCCCCTCGATAGCCTTCGCCACGAACTCTATAAACCGTTTCCCGTACTGCTCCGGATCGCATGTCGAGATACCGTCGACGTTGCTTCCGTATTTCACCGTCTTCGCTGCTTTTGCCGCCTGTAAGATAAATAAACCATGCTGAGGTATCCTTCCCTTAAGGCGGAACGGCACATAAGCAGCGCAAAATGGTTTTTTGCACCTTCTGGATTTTATAAATAATATACTTACCAGAAAAGCAGTAGTTTTGCGACCATTTTAAACTATTTGCTACGAACCCATACTAATTCACACTGATTCAATTGACGTTTTGGAGTATATTGACATTATATTGATTTTATCAGGAGACTTCAGAACGAACATTTAATCAAAGTTAAAATAAAAGTTTAAGCGACTTCAAAGATGGAGACGGTTTCCACTTTGAAGGAACATTTCTGTTCATTTGTTCCTACTGTGGTGTTTGCATAGAAAGTCCTCCAACATGTCCGATTTCAATGATTATTTTTTTTGTTACAAGTTCTCATTAAATTTTGGTCAAATTCATATGATCCATGTAAAATTACACGCCTGTTTTTTATTATCTAGAAACTGTTAACATCGCCATTAAAGGGAATTATACTCGAGGTTGCCATTTTCATTCGTCAACAAACCATGAGCCTATCACTGAGTTATTATCGTGCCAAAATGTTCTACTTACTGTTTTTCTAAAGCCAAATTTAAACTAGCGTTTAGAGGTTTAGCAGCCAATTTGTGACAGTACTTTGGTATAATACTAGTGATTTAGTGAAATTCGTGAGTATTCTAAGCTGTGTCGGATTTAGGCATCTCCTAAGTTTCATTTTGAACAAATCATGGTTGTAACGTGAAGTTTATAAGGCCTAAGTGCGCTCAACAATCTAGCAAAAACCAACCACTGGTACTTAGCTTATATCTTCATAAATAGCATAAACAAGACTTGGGATCAAGTGAAATAAGCCCTGGGCAAAGATCAAGGTGGTGATAAGCCCTAAGGGCACGGCCACACGGCACTACATGAATGGTAGCTGAGTGGGTTGCTGCGATGGTAACTAGGCGCGTGGCATAGAGTTCAAAATCAGACATTGATAAATATCAGACAAGCATCTATCTTAGCTAGATGCCGTAGTATCGAGATAATTTCTGTTTTCGGATTTTGAACTCTAAGCCACGCGACTAAGCAACCCATTACCTACCATCCTGCCAAAGCCGCTGTAGCCTAAGTGGAAGTGAAGACGAACGGTATATAATCTAATGGTGTAGTGGTAAAAACACATGTCATGAGATACTACTCTCTTTTTATTCTTTACACATACCAGCTTTTTGCAGCATTATTGCGATGAATTGAGAATGCATTAGGAGAATATTAAAGCAAATTTTAATTAGATTTACAGCAAAGCAATACACTGAAACTGCAAGATAAGATAGACTCTTATCCATAGAGATAAGGTTCAAACTTCGCTCGCATGATAGGCGAATAACGATTATTATGGATTTCTATTCCTTTCGTATATTGGACCCGCTTTGGAGGTCACATGCCATTTGAGTATGTCCAAACTAAATAATAGTATAACCTCCATACTTATAGAACGAGATTATGAATGACGTCATCTCTCATGCTGTCCTGCTCCGGCTCAGTATGAAAGATGACGTTATTCACATTCCCATTGTTTAAATACGCGGGTATTACTAAACTTTATATATAACTTTATGAATTTGGCCCATTTAAGGCAATAAAAACTTATAAATACTATTTACAATTAAAATATATTGAAATCGAATCTCACCTGTTTTTTAACTCCATAATGTGTAAGAACATCGATAAGGGCTACGAAATATATTTCTTTCTTTGGAGCACCTGAAAACAAAGTGTAGGTAATCATTGTTGTTCGGACCACTAGTGAAACAAGAAAAATATATTCAGTGATTTTAGCAGACTTAAAAAAAAGGAGAAGGGTGTATCTTAGACTGTTTGTCTGTTTTTATGTATGTTCGTCGATTTCTCCGTCAATTTAAGGATCGATTTGGAAAATTATTTCGCTATAGTATAGACAAAGAATGATCCCGAGGTGACCCATAAAAAAATTATTCCCATGGGATTAGTATTTATCCTGCAAAACTTTTAGCTGGTGATATCTTGAGATTTGTATTTGGTGTTATTGAATATTCTAGAGATGGAATTTCTGAAATTTAAATCAGAAAATTCTTTA
Organism: Eupithecia insigniata; assembly: GCA_947859395.1. Taxonomy (NCBI): domain Eukaryota; kingdom Metazoa; phylum Arthropoda; class Insecta; order Lepidoptera; family Geometridae; genus Eupithecia; species Eupithecia insigniata. Next base: position 3,797,598 of record OX402008.1, read on the forward strand.
AGGACTCGGGGCGTTTCATCATCGTAAAGGCCACAACTGGACATATGCCTCCCCATGCGACGCCACAAACAACAATTTTGAGCCTCCTCGATACATTGACATTGACCGCTGGGCGTTTGAAAGAAAAATCAAGTTTTAAATTCTTCCTCAGTCTTATCCCGTTATAAATTACTTTATACTCTTCGCTCTTTACTCTTCTTTATACTTTCTCGTTCGCGGGGAATTTCTAATAGGGAAATGAGGTCGTTATGACGTCATTGGTCGCAGATAACAAACATAAGGCGCGTACACATTGTGAGAAAATTTCAGTCTTATCTGTCTCTTGTGCGGTGTGGACGTGTTATTTGCTGCTTTATCAGTGTTCTCAGTATTTGATTTAACGTTGACCCGGCTTGTTTATTGGACGCATTCCTTTTTTTTTAAGGATTAAATTCTTACCATCTTGACTGGGTATGGCGTAGATATCTAGCTCAGGTATAATCCCCTCGTACCGTAGGGACGACTGACGGGCGAAGCCACGCGGACTATCTGGCGGCGTATTGTAACCCCATCTGAAAATATAGTTTTTGTTGCGTGGTAATGGCTATTTTCCTTCTAAATGACGTGGAAATGACATGGTTTTTTTTTTCTTATCGTCAATAAACCTTCGTTTCACCACATTTCATGTTTTAGTGCGATACGAAAGAGATTATTTCGTTTCATGAGCGAAGCGAGCCGCACTTTGTTGACTCTGCTCTATACAGACTAGAGATTTTTCATGCGTGGCATTATTCATTTGCATTTACTCAATACGCCCTGTAAATGCCCGGCATAAACCCATCTCTAATCCAGACGCACCTGACTGGGTGTATATATAGGCGGCGCGCAGCACAGGAGTCCATGGCAATCTATTGGGTCATACATAGCATAGCTAGGGCTCACTTACACAGGTTAATCCGGCTGGACAGTCAGCACTAACCTGTCTCCATGATGGGGCGGTTCTCAGTGTCCGTGTCGGAGTCCATGTCGGCGGAGGTGCAGTGCTTGCCAGCTCGGCGACGCACTGGCAAGCCGTTTCGCCTAAATTCGTTCACTAGAGTGTACTAACCTGTCGCCATGATGCCGGTTCTCCGTGTCAGTGTCGGAGTCCGTGTCGGCGGAGGCGGAGTCCCGCTCGGCGTCTCGCTGGCGCGCCGCCTCGGCCTCCGCCTCGCCGCGTCCGCACTCGTGCACTCCCAATAGGAGGGAGTAGTCCATCAGGTGCAGTTTTGTTAGGAACTGGAAAGAGAAATACTTTCTTCACTTTCTGGCTCACTGGAGCTCGGCTTTTGTTCGCTTGTAGTTACCTCGTTTACGCTTTTATTTGCAGATGTCACAAGTTGCTATATGTCACACGAAAATCAAAAGCTCAATATAGCAATAGCAATCGAGCCACAAGCGTTCGAAATGTTAGAGACGATCAAAAATGTGCTCCAAGATAAATTTGACGCTCGCAGATCAGCAATTTGGTTACTAAAGGAAAATTACCTCTACGTCAGCAGTCAGTGTTTCAAGCAGTTTCTCCTTAGCAGCATCTCCGATGTCGATGCGTACGCCCTGCTTGATAAAGTCGTTGTCTTTTAATGTTGGCAGTTCTTTTTCTAGCTCCTTCTCCGACGCCTCCCGGTCTACTGTTGACCCTTTTAGGTCGAACTTCCTGGAATGGATAAGTATTTGTTTAAAAAACTATACACGCTAGAAAAAAGTAATACTTAACTATTTTGAAATGTACTCAAGTATAGTTTTCTTATGAGTCCCAACTTAATTAAACTGATGGATTTGAAAGGACCACCCTTTAGTATTCGACCCTGAGTCCTTTTGTACCCCCTTGTCTGAAAAATGCAATGACGGATTTTGGCCCAACTAAATTATCAGTTAATTAGACATATCAACGGATCAACGATTGGACAGTTAATAAAAAATTATATAAATAAATAATGCTGGACAATTTCCGCAGCATTATCTAGCCCAAGCTAAGCAGAGCTTGTGTTATGGGTACTAGATAACTGATATACATAATACAATATATTACATAGATAGATATTTTTATTATACATAGAAAAACGACCAGAATACCCTGAACAAATATTTGCAGATCGTACAAATATTTCTCCCAAGGCGGGAATCGAATCGAATCCTGCGTGGCAGGCGGACCTTCGCCCACCGCGCCACATCGGTCATTATGCTCGAAGTCACTTTTTCACCATACAGCCAAATAACCCAAGCTACCATCTTCGTTCGCTTCACTCACTACGATCAATTATATTTCCTAAAGTTTGTACTTTTGGAAATATAATTGATCGCCAGAAAAGTGCATTTACTCAATACGCCCTCAAAATGCCTGGCATAAACCCATCTCTAGTCTGGATTGGAAGATTGTTCTTCCAATCCTGTTAGCTGTGACGTATTAAGTACGAGTATACTCGTGGAAAGCTAAATTTCAAATAGCTGCCATTCAGTGAGGAAGCTTTTTCACTAATAACCGTCAATATCTATTTTTATCCACGTTAGGGATTGTATACGAAGGACATTATGTGCTAGTATATTAAGATTAACTGGCATGAACATGTTACACGAAAATAACAATACAATACAAAACTCTACAATGTACACCACAAACTTAAATAAAAATAAACATGAACAAGTGCAATGGGCGGCCTTATCGCATAGAAGCGATTACTTCCAGGCAACCTTTTGATGGATAGAAAATTTACAATTTAAGAAAGGGAATACAATTTCACTACATTATAATAACAAATTTAAGAAATTAATAAAAAAAAAAAGATTTACCTGTGTATATTGAGGTGGTTGGAGAAAACATTCCGTGTTGCGACTAGATAGTGTTCGATGCCGTCAACGGTCAGCCTGTACATACCCAGGTACTGAGGCAGAAGGGTCTTACCGTGGCGTTCTACGATGTACTGTGGAAAAACAACTTTATTACAAACATAGTAAGTGTAATTATGAATGGGAATGTTTTGCTGGTAAAGTCATCATCATTATCAGCCCGTATACTTCCACAGCTGAACATAGGCCTCCCCCAAATGACGCCACGAAAATCGGTCCTGAGCCGCCTCCATCTAATGACGCCATGCGACAACCACAATATCTTCACAAACTTTGTTTCGCATTCATCGCGGTCGCCACTCGAGAACCTTTACTCCCCAACGGTTATCGGATATACGAGCTATATGGCCTGCTCATCGCCACTTCAGCCTGCTAATTCTGAGAGCTATGTCGGTAACTTTGGTTCTTCTTCGGATTTCCGTATTAGCTGTTAAAGTCGTACGCCCCCAAAAGACGCCAACGGACACAAATAGCAGTCATAAGTGGCCTCCATCTATCGACTCCCTGCGACCGCTACAATTTTGTCACATTCCGTTTCGCATTGCATCGTGGTCGCCACTCGAGAATATTTACTTCCCAACGGTTAACGGTTCTGAGTTCTATATAGCCTGCCCGCCGCCACTTGGGCCTGCTAATTCTGAGAGCTATGTCGGTAACTTTGGTTCTTCTTCGGATTTCCGTATTAGCTGTAAAAGTCGTACGCCCCCAAAAGACACCAACGGACACAAATAGCAGTCATAAGTGGCCTCCATCTATCGACTCCCTGCGACCGCTACAATTTTGTCACATTCCGTTTCGCATTGCATCGTGGTCGCCACTCGAGAATATTTACTTCCTACGGTTAATGGTTCTGACATCTATATAGCCTGCCCGCCGCCACTTGGGCCTGCTAATTCTGAGAGCTATGTCGGTAATTTTGGTTATTTTGCGGACTTATGGATTCTATCGCGTAGAGGAACTCCTAGCATAGCTCTCTCCATACCCTTGCGACTAATATTATAAGACGAACGATGTGGCACGGCGGGCGAAAGTCCGCCAGCGACGCATGAGGTGTTGTACGATCTGCAAATATTTGCGCGGGCGATGACGCGGGCCTGCTTCCCGCGCCTTATGGATATTTGTTACTCTTTCACTCAAAAACTACTGAACCGATTAAGCCGAAATTAATTGGTATGGGTATAGTTTGGGACCTGCGGCCCTATTGTCTAACTGAACTGGTAATCGACATCGACTTCATTTTTGACATTTGAAACCTAGCCTGGACTTCGACTGTCACTTTCGTATTGTGTAAACAACTGACACATCCAACACCATTACCAGCGAAATTCAAACCCAGTGAATGAATGGAACTTCGTACTTTCACAGATTTTGGTATTGCGTAACGCCGAAATGAATTTCAGTAGCAAGTTCAAGCCCATGAAACGTCAAATGAAGCAGGGAGGTCATTTGGGTCTTGTTTCAAGTGTTTTGTTCAAATCTCTATCCAAATACCTACACTGAGTTATACTACGTAGTATAACTCAATATCCAGATATGAAAATTGTGTTTGAAGGATAAGAAATAAGTGCTTAATAATTATCTCAGAATAATAATTAGGTATATAACTGATCAAACACCCATACTTAATTGATTAGATCCATTCATTTTGTCAAAAGTAAATACAAAGCATTCTCTTAATCTAATTTCTCCTTCCTAACTGGGAAAGAGTCTAGCCTCAAGATATTTCACCTGAGTAGGTACTACATGTGAATATTGAGAGCACAAAACACTAGGTCTGTTTCACATAATTGATTTTAGGCGTTAAGGCGCGGGCCATTTTGACAGCAGTTGCGGAAGAAGGGCTAAAAAGCGTGTTTAGAGTGTTTAGACCGCAGAATCTTGCGGCAGGTCAGCAAGCCGCTAATGTTGACTGTGGAGGATTCGAACATAAATAAACAAATTAAAAAACATAATCCATAGTTATTTCTTTTAATTGTACTACTAATAATGTGCAAAGGTAATACAAATTACTGGTTATGTGCAGTAACCAGTTACTCCTCAATGCAGGCTACGAAGCGCTGTATTTATGCCAAGGTGGGAGCCAATAATTCTAGTGATCGCCAAACTCTTTCCTCATTCGCTAGGTGCCGCTCTTCGATCTGCATTGCCCACTGAGGCACTGCAGATCGAAGGGCACACAATTTACAAAAATATAGCTTTGGAGGAGGCTCTGTCCAGCAGTGGACACTAATTGGTTTTATGTAAAGTGACATGAATAGTGGTATGAGACCCTAAAATTAAAATTAAAGTTTAATACATGAGATGAGATTTTATCAACCCAGTAGATGAGATCTTATGACAATAGTCAAACAACGACTGCTGTTTATTTTTACTTATTCATTGATTACACTATGCTAAACTACTTTTCATTCTCTCTATATAAGTGACTGTGCCTTTTTTTGAGAATCTATAAACCTAAGCCTATTAATGAATAAAATTACACCTTACATTACTCCACTTGGCACTCGTTCGAGTGTCGCCAGCCCCAAAAGCATAGAGATTTGTTGCCAGCCAACAGCTGTTCAGTTTGTTGTTTCGCCAGTGGGCCGTCATTACCCAGGCAGTGGGCAGTAGGCCGCCATGCCACTGCAAACCCCTGTTCTCTTCCATGAAAGAATCTAAATAGTATCTCCAATTGCCTGTTTGAGACTATTTTTCTTGAAGGCATTCTGAAATAGCCTTATTATCATATTAACACACGATTGAGTAACAATAAACTTGATAACTTTTGTATCGCATAAAATCGGCCGTAACTCGTTAAATATTCTTACTTTGAAACGAATCTTTTTCAGCAAAAACACCAAATTTATTTCACATTCACACAACAAAAAATACAAAATATACCGCCAACTCCAAAAGTGACATTAAGTTTGACACTTGACAGTAAGATAGATAACTTTCGTTTCGTTACTACTTTTGTAGTAAACTTACCTACAAAATACGTGGTTACATCAAAAATAATTACACAAATAACATACACTGTGTTTTTACAACATAATAAATATAATTACCGTTTTTGCAACTAGTAAAACCACTAAATCGCAAATAGTACGAGTGGACTACTAGTAGTCCTACTTGCAATAACGAAACGCATGAAAGATCGAAATCTGAACAAATTGGATTCACCTGAATCATTCAGTCCGAAACCGAGTACCAGTTGAATACCTTAGACAATACCGATTACATTCTGACTGGGTCGACTACTGGTAATGGGCTTGAAGTTCACTGGTAATCGATTTCAAGTTACACAATAGGGCCGCTGGAATAACATATAACTAGGCTATTTTTAATCCTGATAAAACGCGGGCGAAGGCGCTGGCAGCAGCTAGTACTGCATAATGATGCGATAGGGACCCATTTTACCCCATTTGTAAAAACTGTTAGATTCTAGTAATTCAATATGTCAATTTGTGTTAATTTTAGACTTACATTATTTATTATTCTTAATATATATATATCTTTTACAAACAAATGATCATCATAGCAAAGTTTGACCCTGCTAGGGAATTATTGTTAACTGTTATTATCAGCAATTTACCCACCAATTAAATTGATCGTTTGACATCTTCTTTGTCATAGTCATAGCATACCTAAGGTGTACTCTTTAGTCGGTTCTAGAATACAAGATATTATTTGTAAACAAAGGAAATACAAAACCAAAGAAATATCTGTGTGAAATAGTTTATGACTCTGGTATCATCGGAGCAAATTTGCAGAAGTTCGAAACAATTATTTGTTTTAAAAGTTTTCATTCGTCATTGACTGCCGCCCGTTCTCAATCTCGAATTTTAACCTTTTTCGCAGCGGTTGTGAAATTATGCGTTGTTGAAGTTTGTGTTTATGTTTAAGCGATAACCTTGCGGTTAACTTGTTTTCTGTTCTGTTATTGTCTGTTGTAGTAATAAGTTTTTGTGAAATTTTCAATCACAAATGCCTTTGTAGCTATGAAATATTGGATTCTACAACAGATAATAGCCTCGAATTGTAGGGATAAGTACCGAAACTTATTTTAAGCTTTATGTTACGTCTGTTAAAGCCCTGATTTCACGTAACCTAATTAACGCAAAGCCACACCTTCCAAACCTAAACAGTAAGTGTTCTATCGATTATTCTAATTCTAATGTAACTGCGGGTAAAACCAATTTGGCTGCTTCAGTGGCGTGTCTAGAAAGACGCAGTACGCCAAGGTGAAAATAATTGCGTTATTTTCGATACATGTCATGTTCTACTTTGTGTAATCAATCGAAACAAGTCAGTGATTGTATCTTATGTATTTCATTGTTGATATTTTTTCTAGGAATTGGTTATGAGACGAGAAAATCCTTTCTGGAATCTTGCTATAGGCATAAATTAAGAACGAAACGGATAGCCTTATTCCCCATACAAACGTACTTTCGGCTTCATTTAGAAACTATGTCCCCGATCTTATTGAAATTTTCGATACGTAATCGGATGAAAAATAGCTATGTTTGCAGCGGTTTAGTTTTTCATAAAACATAATAATATTTAAATGAGAGCGAAACTAATTTTGAACACCAAATCGAGTCATCTTCCAGCGATTTTTTATGCATGATAGACACCTTTATTCGAAAATCCGTCGCGCTGCAAACATTCTAAATATATTCAATATTATAAATAATCAAAAATATTTTTGAAATCAATCATTTACTCCAAATTAATCGGAAACTACGAAATAATATAAAAATGGTGCCAACACCAAGCACACGCATACAGCCACATGACAGCTTCGTAGTAGATGGTTAGACACGCTTTCTAACTCATATGGCGCCCCATTTAATTCTACGTGAAACAACAACAAATGCTCCAATGCCGCATGAGTAAATCCGTTTCCGTTTGGGAGAGTTTCGTAGCCTTCTTAAAGAACGTATTTTGCACCCTTAGCATAACAAATAAATAAATAGCTTTTTAGATTAATTATCTTCATTAGCATAGGATCACTCATAGATGGGTATAGAAGACCTCGATTCGCTTGAACTGACCTCCTAGAGGGGGTTGGCTGAAACGGTTATTTTCAGAATCAGAATCAATAACTTTATTTCTTTAGGCTTACAAAATAAGCACATAGACAAGTCAAATTTTATACTTTATTATTATCAAATAAGAAATAAGGTGTTTGTGAAAAAGAAACCACTAAGTAGCACATTATAATATCACTTATGTGTCTAATACATGTTTATCTTGCCTAAGTAAATCTAAATTTAATGCGATTTAGATACATGTCAATATTTCTATGAAGCTAAACAGAACATTGAATTTCTTACATACTACTGACAGTGCGGAACAGAGCGACATCTGGCCAAGCATTAACATCATTGATGTAATCATCTATGGAGTAAAAGGCCTTCCTGATAAGATTTTGTTTAATGTACTGTTTAAATTTACGAATAGGGAGTTCAGTTGCTTCAGATGGAAGCTTATTATAGAAGCGCACGCTATTGCTCGGCGCGAAAAATCCGATGCGGGAATCGAACGAGCAACCACCTGCGTAGCAGGTAGACCTTTGCCCGCCCCGCCACAGAAGTCACTAGTATTGAGAGGTTGCTCTTGGTCAGCGATTTTTATGGTAGACTATGTAAATTAAGCTGTTGTATGTCGCACACTACCCAAAAACCAATTGTTACTAATAATTACGTTAAGCACAAGAATTTTCTAATATCAAATGTAAGTACCTATCGAAAAGCTTTTTTTAATCTCTCTGAAATAGTTTAGTTTCGTACAATTTGGACAGAGAAGTGAAAACAGAGTTCGGTGGCCACCAAGAGCAAATTCGCTATTCTGCATAAAGGAAATAAAAAAGACTATTTTATGGGCATTAAAAAGCTAAAGCTAAAAAAGCTTATGATAGGTACCATGGATATTTGAAAATTCCTTTCAACGTAATTACAAGAAAGAAAAGGCAGCGGCGCTAGTTTAAGGCATAAAACCGCCTTAAGTAGTTTAGGATAGACCATTGTTTTCAATTATTTCAATTTCAATAAAGATTCGATTTATGGATAAATTTGAATAGCATAAAGCGTTTTTTCCATGAAAGGTACAGGGAAGCGTAATCTCGATAAGATAATGTTAATTCCCACTGACAATATCATACGCTATCATAGAAATTGATAAGTGTCGATGATAAGGTTCTCAGTACCTTCTGCTCGGGGTCCTATTAATCGCTTCACCATAAGGTGTAGTCCAATTTATTCAACTATATGTTCAACTAGTCGAACTTATTGGACAGCTTCCGTCCAATTTATTCAACTGAAAAAAGTAGTTGAACAAAGTGTCAAGGTTGAAACCGATCTGTAGATATTTGTTCCGGGTGTTTCTAAGTATAATTAAAATATATATCAATGTAATGTATGTCCATCAGTAATGTACATATATCGATTATCTAGTAACCATAACAAAAGCTCCGCTTAGCTTGGAACAAGTTGGTCTGTGGTGTGAATTGTCCAGCATTATAGCCGGGCTACACGCTCAAACATTTGTGCATGCACGATTGCACAAACCAGTTTGCGCAACCAAGATGAGTTCGACCACACGCTTCATCTTGCTTGCACAAACTGATTTCAGCCCGGCCACACGCTCCGTCTTGCTTGTGCAAACTAAACTGTGTTTGTGCAATCATGCATGCACAAATGTTTGAGCGTGTAGCCGGGCTATTTGGTATTTATTTATTTTTACTTACCGGATGGTAATGTTTGAGAAAGGAATGCATTCGTTCCACCTCTTCCGAAGTCAGGGTCTTCAGGATAAAAAGTCTATCGTAGCTCTGGTAGAACTTGGCACCAGATTTTCCGGAGGAATCGTCCGGCATTGGCTGAGATCTGTAGACAACATAGTTACAGTTGAAATATTTGATTATGATTGGTTAGTTTATAAGTTAGTGCATTTAGAAATTCCTATAGGTAGAAATCCTATCTTACAGGGTATTTAGTTGAGAGTGCATTGAAAAACGTATTAGTGTTCATTGTTTCTGAAACCGTTTAAATACGCGTTGGCTTTTTGAGACGGTTGTGTATAGCCAAATCACAAACTATGAGAATTAGAATACTCGAAGTATGGGTTCGATTCATGAGGCAACAACAACTAATATTTTTTAGGTTTTGTTTTTCTCATAAATTTAGCCCATGACTTCTTACATGAATTTTCTCTTAACACTCATGGAATCGGATTAGGCCATATTCCCATCTCAAAAAGCCACTCTGAATAAACAATGAAAATCATCAGAAGACTCCAATGATTAATTCTACGTTAAGAAATGAAATGTTAGTATTTTATTAGTACTTATTTTGATCTACTGTCGTAAAGAATTTTTTCGAAACAATAATTCGCTTTAAGTATCACATTTCGGCATAAAATCGTGTGATACGAAAAATATTACCCAATAAAACTGTTCTGTTATTATTTAGTATCCCAACGACTTCATGAACCTTTTGATGTTTTCATAAGATATTGTAGCTTTTTACACCTTACGGCTTGCACCATAAAATATGAATGTATTTACATCTGTAGGTACGTAATATTTGTGTACATATTTATTGTCATGCTAAATAGTTTAGGCACTTGTGAATCGTGTAAAATGATGGTTACGGCGAATTTGGTTTTATGATCTATACAAGTTGGAAAACCTTGAAACTGGTCATATGTTAGGTACCGGTCATCGTATCAGACCACAAATGTCCACTGCTGGACATAAGCCTCCCTGCGACGACTGCTACAGTGTAGTTGATCCATCGAGTGGATGGTCTCCCAATACTCTATTTCGTGAATTAGGTTACGATATACGACTAACTTAATACCCCAGTGCTATTGTGCTTTAGTCATATATCGCTTGTTTATGAGGAACTAGCTTCTGCCGCGGCTTCGTACACATATTTTCCGTATAATAAGTAGCCTATTATAGGTATAAGTTAGGCTATGTCTGGCAAAGAAGTGTTGGAACAACATACCTCCACCCTTTTACTGTTACACAAACAAATCGAGGGAATTCCGAGACGCTTCGTTTGCTAGAGGTAGGTACGAAACAGTGAGGCTTCTACTTCTACTTCTTTTCGGTTCCTAATTCCAAATAAGCATAGTACACCTACGACCACATTTTCCCGCCAAAAGACATCTATTCTCATCTACTCAAACACTGCATATTGCATCAGTCAAGCATTCATCCTGATTTATTTATTATATTTGTTTTTTTTTTAGCAAATATGTTTACCTCACCTCCCCGTAAAAAAATCTGATAGGGGTGTTCGGTGTAATTTTTCTATAGCGTGCCTACTAATACCAATACATACTTCTATGTTGCGCGCAGATATACGGGGGCGATAAATGTGGCGCGATAATTATGGTAATACAAGTGAATGTCTGGTGTGCGGTCTCACTAAGAAACTGATTTCAGATGTCCTAAATACGCACTGTACTCACTTACAGTTAATGACTCAGCCTTCAGCAAATAACTTTGAAACAATAGAGCCTATCTTTAGAGCTAGGTATTTATCTAGATTTTACGAGCAATAGGTATTATAACCTTACATCATTATTTACATTGTAGTTGGCAACAGCATTGCTTTTCAAGTCGATTAAATCGGTTCCGCTGTTTGCGAGTAACATTGTCAAAGACAGACAAACACACAAAACACCCCTCCTTTTTTCGGGGGGTTAAAATGGAGCAAACTTCAGCTGGCCAAGTTATTTGGTGCGGTATAAATCTGGTGCATTATGAAAGTATTTTGCATAGTGCACGTGTTAGTGTTATAAATACATAAAAGGAAAATAATACGTGGAAGCATGTGGGGGAAACGTGAGCGGAGTCGGGAATCAAAAGGGGTCATGGTCAAGTTGGGGATCAAAAGAGGTCAATGGGTCATGGTCAATCAGGATAGGAAACTCAAGACCGTATTAATATTAATAGTCGAGGTAAGTCGACAATTGGACGAAAACCAAACCAATCAAATCTTTATTATGCTTCCTAATGTATTTGGCCAGGAGTTATCATGATCATTAGGTATTATGGACAGGCAAAGACAACATAATCAAGGAAACAATATACGCGTAATGGCGTAGCGCGTATTTTATCTTTTATGACACCTTTTAGTCAAGTATTCAATGTTACTGCATTATTCTTATTCATTTTAAAATTTTCTAGATAAGCTTTTGGGTCTGTCATTGGCCAATAAAATAACCAGTAGCATGACCGGATTAATAGCTTGATTTGGACAACACAAGGAATCAAGGATCGACTCCGGTTGTGATTGCAAATGAATGCCGGTGTCAGTTTCGAATAGCACACTACATAACTGTTATTCAAATGAAAAAGTAAAACCAAAAAAAAATCGTACAGCTGAGAAAAACTCCGCTGACCTCAGTCGTTTTATCGTCAAGCCGCGTTTGACGAATGCACTCGCGTCGAAGAATATACTCTCTTGGTGGGTTTCGTTTTTCATGTTGGCAACACCGGAGGGCGCGGTAGCGGACCTCCGTAGTGTGGTCTTCTTCATTACCCTCTGACATAGGTAGTTATCTGGCTTTCTAAACCTAGGAACGGGATAGGATGGGAGGTAGGAGTGGAGAGATATAGCATGGGAGCGAAAATAAACATAAATAAATATTTAGATTTAAGATAATATAAAGTTATATAGCGTAACACACGTGCCGAAAGGTACTCAGTTTGGCGTGGGTTTTTGATGGAAAGGAAGCTGGCACGTGTTTCCTGCTTTAATTATGTTCAAGAAAGAGTTTTAATATATCAAATGCCTTCTAGAGAAAATGTTTAAACATCTGTCGACATTTTATCGATTTTTTCGGAGTCTAGCTATTATTAAATTTTTCTCATTTCCATGATCTCGGGCCATTAGCCCTGATCATCCTAATGATGGGCAAAGGCCTTCCCGACTCCCTCCTGACATCAAGATTACTAGTCAGCTCCGTAAAGTAATTCCCGGTCGGTAACACCCTGCCCTGTCGTCGACACTGTTGATCAGCCCGGATTTTTTTTCCCAGGCAAGCTATATTTTATATATTTATCTGGTCAACTATAAGATATAATAAGCATGTTCGAAATTGATGCGGTGTTTATTTGACACCAGTCTTATAGTCCTCAGGAGCACCACACTCTCTCTCTACAAGAATCTCCTCTCTCTCATGAAAACTGTTATATTGATCCTGAGAACTAATGATATATAATCTTATAAACTCATGTACACATTTTTCATTATTTACTACTTATCAGCTTATCTTTTTGACCACTAAATTGCTTGTGATATATGATTGCTTGTAAGATAGTGCAATCTATAAATTATGTAAATAGTTTGATACCAGAACACGCCACCAACCTGCTTTCTACCATCACACAACCATTTTTGAACAAATTTACCTCGTGAGTGATTCTTTGTAGTCAATGTCGTCAATTCCAAACCTCTCCCTTAGATTTCTGAATACGAGAGGGCAGTATTCCTTTACCTTGAAATGAGATGGCATATTCTCCCTGTAACGAAACATCATATTAATCTTATGGAATATAAGTTTTTTTTTTATAATCAAGTGGAAAACTTCCCCATAAGTTTTCCACTTGACCTAAACTTTGTACCTCAGCTATACTGAATCCAAACTCTACAATATTTGTAAACAAAGCCCTAAAACGTAACCTATAAAAATCACTTTCTTGTAGTTGGTAATGACGAGAGTTTGCACTACTTATCAATCTGGGTACTTACTTAATAAGTATGTATTTGTATTTTAGGTCCTAATAGGGTTTTTTATTAATAAAAAACTTATACTATTATTATTTATCTAAGCCAGAGAAGGTTTGTCTTAATTTGAAAAACAGTTAAAGCTAACAGACAATTTCGGTCACACAAAACGAACCACCAAGTTGCTTCGGAGTGAACTTTCGTTTCTCTAAGAAATAAATGTTAGAATCATTTTCAAAGTAAGGTCATCAAAAGAACAGATCGACCATCCTTCGTTTTGTATGATCCAACATCATCTGATTACTTCAATCGTTTTTGAAAGTTGACCTGCAAATTTCATTTTTGCCACTGTTGTTACTGATACTGAGTGGAAAATGTTTAGTATGCAAAAAAATTTCATATGTATTAGAATAATTACCTCATAAATTGTATTAAATACAGTTATATTAAGTATGTTGTTTGGGCCAATGTTGCAGTGGATGTATGCTGATAATTTTTGATGTTTGTGTTCTTTGAATAAATAAATAAATAGATTGTCAAACAGCAATACAATAATATCAGTACTCAGAACTCATGTAAGATCCTTATCTAAAAGATTATATTGATGCTAATACTTTGGTTTTCCTAATAACCAGATATTTTCTTTTAATGTAGTTAAGTTATTTTAGATCAATTTGAAATTAATCAGATAATAATAGTAGCAAGGTTTCTGCAGAACAGCTTAACAATAAGTTGTAATAAACTAATATCAAAATGTGAAAGTTTGGATGTATTTGTTACATCTTCACAGTAAAACTATTGAACAGATCTAAATAAAATTTTCCATAGATGTAGTTCTAGATTTGGATTAATAAATAGGCAACACTTTATAAATAGGTATGTAGTTTTTATGCTGGACAAACATGTGTGAAATCTCAAACAGAGAAGATAGTAGACATAGCTTAATAGAAACAGGGATTACTTTCATCAATCCATTTATTATTAAGGCAGTAAAAGTATTCCTATGATCCATATGTGATGTAACACTTACTTGTTGAACAAATGATTATCAACTTTGAGCTTGGAGTATGCTCGAAAGTCATCGGGTAGAAGCATAACTGGTATTGAGACATGGCTGAGTTCATTTATCTGAAAGAATTGATTTGTTTTAGAGAATTTACATGTAAAATTACTATTAGAATAACTTATTCTATGATTGATGGTAATTACTATGTAATTTTCTTGCAGTTATCCTGGAGCATGCTACAACAAACTAACAAGCAAAGGGCCTTGAGGTAAACATAATTAGGTTCGGCTGTTAATTTGGAATATTGATACTTTCAAAAACATGGTGCAGCTGAGAAAAACAGGTTCTTTATTATGACAGTTTAATCTTGGCATGACAAAAGCTTTATTTTCTACACTACCATTAGTAACCATGATCATGATCTATTTATATTCAATTGCAAAGCAAAAGATTCAAATACTAACTTGATAGCATGCCAACATAGTAATAGTTGGTACATTTTAGGTGCAGGTGTACTGGCTCAGAATATTTTTTATATGTAAACAGATTGAACCATTTTCTATATGTAAACAGATTGAACCACAACAAACCAGCGGCTTAATGACATAATTAGTGTGCGTGAATGCGAATTAACCACTCAAAAAGGATTACCCTCCGCCATGATTAAAATAAATGCATTTATCAGAGAAACTCACCGTGTGGTTCACACCCCACATGAAAACAGATAGCAAAGGCTCATTTGCACGAAACAATTTCACTTTCTGATGTTTTACACGAATGTGTTTCTTTTTCAATTTACTCAACCCTGTGGTCGGAACGGACATTTTGGAATTGTTTACAACTTATCGTCGTGTTATACGGTAGTCACTTAGCGATATACGACGATAAAAACTACTCAAACCATTTTGAGATCACAGAAAATAAGAAGACAATGGGTAAATTTATTTTCAATTGGATTTTTGTGGAAATACAACACAAAACAACACCCAACAAGGCGCAATCAAAAACGGCTTTTTGACAGATGAGAGAGAAGGAGAATGGATGGAGCATAGACAATGTAGATAACGACAAAAAACCATGAAGTTAGCTACAAAAGAAAAACTTGCTATATTCACAAAACGTGTAATCTCGATGTCTCGAATCAATCGATATGAGGATCATCGTTTTGGAGTCCCTTGGGCTTCACTAGAAGCTACCTACAATACGGCCAAGAACAAATATATTTATGTCAATGTCACTGTTATCAGTTGACACTTGACAGATGTGGTAATATTTTTTGTTTGAGTTGTCGTATGTAGTTTAGTTTTTCGCCAGCCAAATATTACATACAGCAAATATTTGTAGATTTTGTAAAGAAACATAAGAGAAATTAAGCTTAGAATAGAACCTAACAAGAAATCATTCTATGAGTCTAAAATGGTTATTCCGAGTCCGTTTGTGTACTGGGCTCAAACGGAACATGTTGTTACTCTCAAAGTTGATTTGAAAAATGTAGGCAAACCAAATTTTAAAATTGTGGACAATAATATAAAGTTCTCTGCGCATGGGACGGGTGCCCGAGGCGACAGTCAATACGAGTTTAGCCTGGACCTTTTCGAACCCTTGAAAAAGGTATGTAAATTCCTGTTTCTGAACCTACTACTCATGGAAGTATAGGTAGCCTATAGGTATGTATGTACATACTGTCTGTTTCAAATCAACTCATAGGCGACCTTATCTACCGGCATAATCTTAATCGCAGAGATAATAAAAGTAATTTAGTTGTCAAGAACTCTGCACTGATAAATCAGTAAGTAGCAGTATTGAAAAGTATTAAGTTGCCAGACTGCTGCTTTTACTTTTATAAGGTACAAGCTACACTTGATCCTTATTCACAATTCACTAATTGGTTGGACCTTCATATTTTGGCTTAAACCTATCAGTTAGTGAATGCAGTCTGATAGTATTATGTTTATCACTTAAGTAGAACCCATAACATAAGCTCTGGTTACTTTTACGGGGCTAGATAAACCTGTGTGGATTTTCCAGCATTAAGTTGTATACACTGTTGTCTGACTTGGTAGATTAAATTTGAACACTTCAGACTCACATATGTAACTAGGAACTTGCAAATACTGTTTGTTATTACAAACGCGGCATTTTGTTACTTATCTCAGAAATTATGTAAATATAATATTTCAAATAAGAAGCAGGTAGAGTAGTAGGTTCAGAGAGCTTTATACATATGACGATTTTGTATAAGGTAAAGGTAATAATAATATTCCATGAAATTAGAAATCAATAACATTTCAACTACTCCGTAGAATAAAGTCCTTACTGTAGAGTTGATACTTTACAGATGGGACTTTATTCTATGGAGGAGTCAATTTATTTCTTTAGGCTTACAAATTAAGCTTGAGTTGAGCAAGCTATTGAGCTTATTTTGTCAATGAGTATTATGTGAAACATAAATAAGAGATCTCAAATTCAAAAGTTTACAGTGTCTGTTTTGATGTTGTTGTGTTATTGCCAATATTTAATGTATTTTTGTCCAGCTTAATCAGGATGAAGCTGAGAATGTGATTGTTGCCCGAGTTTTTGAAAACCGAGTCGACTTGACTTTACAAAAGGCAAAGGCAGCTTGGTGGCCACGCTTGACAGCTCAGCCTCAAAAACCAGCTTGGTTAAAGGTAAGCTGTTCTAGACAGCAGCTCTCCGATGATGATTATTAGTTTTAGTCAAAAGGCCAAACGGGGGAGGCCTTTTCCATAAGAAAGAAATGTATGTATGTGACCAGAGTTATGTTTAATTTATGTATTGAGATACCTAAAACTACATTACCACTGAAATCTTTTTTATTTATTTACATATAAAATACAGCATACATTATAAATTAAAAATGCTTTAAAACTTGCATAATATATATTTTATAAGGAGATTTAGTTATTTAAATTATAACCTTGAATTTAAATGAATTGAAATTACAACATTGAACACACAGATTAATTTTGACTTGTGGAAGTCTGAAGACGGCCTGGACAGTGAAGAGGAGACTCGGGACATCATGAAGGACTATCCTGAAATGTATGACAGACTGCATAAAGAGGAGATGGGGTATAGAAAAGGTAAATTACATACTTCTATTCTACGTACTGTTGCTAATTTCTGAGGAGCTTTGAGCAGGATTGGATAACTTCAATGTTTCCCCTGTAGGTGGAGCTAACGGCGCTACAGTCCGTAAGTAAGTCCCAAAGATTTTCGACGGGTCGGGTACTTGCCTCCGTGGCGCAGTTGGATAGCGCAGCCCCGTATTCAGGGGAAGGTCGCGGGTTCAAGTCCTGCCGGAAGCGTAAATTATTGGGATATTACCTATTTAATTTCTTTGAGATTACCCCAAGTGCGGGCTTAAGCAATATAATAAAAAAAACTTTAAACTTAACTGTGTTACCCTGGCATCCTTATGTTTGATTAATATTCTTGCAATCTTATGAAGTCTATGATACCACAGATTAGGTAATGTTACTTAAGATACTAAACTCAATGTCTGCGGCGGCCGATAACGGCGACAATTTGACAGAACACTGTCGACTGCACACATTATTCATACAATAAAAGCGACATTGGTGTGTAGACTCCATTATATTACAGGTGAATGCTCATTGCCAAAGAGGCAGTTTTATCACTACATAGTATAAAACAAAGTCGCTTCCCGCTGTCTGTCCCTATGTTTGCTTAGATCTTTAAAACTACGTAACGGATTTTGATTCGGTTTTTTTAATAGATAGTGATAAAAGAGGAAGTTTTATATGTATAATTTAGTATCAGCATTGCACCCGTGCGAAGCCGGGGCGGATCCCTAGTGTAATATAAAACCAACAATCGAATTTTGCAATATTACATTACAGACAAATGCTTGTAGCGAGGGAACGCCTTTTGAATTAGAAGTCTTGATTTACATTGATATTTGTCTAACTCTGAATAATATAATTGGACTTGTCGGAGTTACATTAATTATTATTTTTTCTTGATAATGGTAAAGTGTTTGACCACCATCACACTTGAGAAATATCAAAGTGCTTTATTTCCTTTAGACCTTACAGGACTCTTGGACACGTAATAAAATTAAAATTACATAAGTAAAACAGGGAAATAAAGAGATCACTTTGATTTTTTTGTTCACTTCAATCTTTTTAAGGTAAAGTAAAGAAGCGAATAAGAAACCTTTACCTTGTTAATTTGTTAGTTTTCGAGTTGGAGCAAAAGTCGTCCCATGCTTTTTTATCCTCTAGATAATCTGATATTTAATAAGATATTGTAATAAGCCTTTTTACAAAGGATATGTTTGATAGTTTGTTTGAATTTATTTATTGATAATTTGGGTTTGTGTCCACGGATCCCGGGATCAGATTTAATTGGCCACTGATACCGCCAAGTTTTATCCACCGATACCGGGATCGGTTTCCAATGAAAAATGATTAAATATTTTTATCCACTGATCCCGGTATCCGTGGCTACAAAAAATTACTTCAAATAGTTTTGGAAACGGATCCCGCTTGTAGTGTTTAGAAGTTTAAATTAAAACAAATGTAGGTATATTATTGAATATGTTATATTGATCAACAGTAAATTATTTTAATAATTTTTGCAACTCACTCGGAGTATTGTTGTAGAAGCGTATACATTGCCCTTTAAAAGATACACTAATCTTGTGCAGCCGAGTTTTGGGCAAAGCGAGTTTGTTCTTATTTCTAGTATTTACATTATGTATGTCGCAATTTTTAGGGAATCGATCGATATTTCTATGAGTGTACAATAAGTTTTCATAAATATATTGACATGGTATAGTCATTATATATATTTTTGAAAGTGAAGATGTAGCCTGAGATAGAGCATGCTTTCCCAGAAGGAACTTATTCACTCTGGATTTGAAGACTCCTAGATTGTACTCTACCGGAAAAACAGACGCAAATGTTTTGTTCAGCACTGTCGTATGTCAACCTGATATGGGTGGTATAATTAAATATAAAGGAATTAAAATTGATCTTAACCATTATGTCTCCCTTCCAGAGGACCTAAAACAAGTATACCTGAAGCTCTACAACCTGTTTCAATTCATCGGCTACATGTACATTGTCTGTGTCATGTGCGTGCGCTACGCTCGGCTAGAGGGCGCCTCTGTGGCGGACACTTACGAGCACGTCGGACCTGCTATGAAGTTCCTGCAGCTCATGATGTATCTTGAGGTGCTGCATCCGCTATTTGGGTATACTAAGGTGAGTGAGCACTTTTTATTAACTGTTTGGTAACTAGGCAATTGTTAACGAGCCGGTAAAAAACCACGCCATCTATATGCAACGTTTAGAAACAGATGACACGTTATATCCTATCCTACTAATATTATAAATTTCAAAGTTTGTAAGGATGGATGTAGGTATGTTTGTTCCTCTTTCACGCAAAAACTACTAAGCTGATTGGGCTGAAATTTGGTATGGGTATAGTTTGGGACCTGGAATAACATATAGGCTATTTTTTTAGCCACACGCACGCAGCAGCTAGTCATTTATATGTTTGAGACTACCCGATGCTAGTATAATATTATAAAATCTGTGTCGATACAGCACAGATTACAGATATTTCTGTAGGCCCTTATCTTTGCTCCATGTTACTAACATGGAGCAAAGATAAGGGCCTACAGTAACATGATGTTACTGTTTCATTCAAAATGTTTATTCTCCTACTTCTTCAATTCCAGGGCGGCGCCCTAGTTCCTTTCATGCAAGTGAGCGGAAGAGCTTTTATCCTCTTCGCGATGATCGACGCGGAGCCACGTATTCAGACAAAGCCGGTGGTTTTCATCTTGTTCGCTATGTGGAGCATGATCGAGATTGTCAGGTAAATCAAAGTATTTTTTTTTTAGTTCAAAGGTTTATAACTAGATGTCGCTGCTAAAAGTGAATGATACGTAGATCGCGCTTATGAAGACCTGGAATAACATAAAGGTTATTTTTTATCCCGATAAAACGCTCAATTCAGAGTCCCTACTCTGAAATGCTTCGTAAGCGCGGTCTACGTATCTCACACAACTAAGTAATAAGGGATCTTTGCCCACAAGTTATAGTGCTTGTCTCAAGTTTCAACTAGTCGCTCATCTTTCCATACAAACGTGGAAGGGTAACTACTCCACTGTTTGATGTTGAACATCCAAAAGTAAGGATTATATCAATTTATCTCGTCATTATCTATGTTTATATGGACCAAAACCGTAAAAAAGGTATACATTTAAAAAATACAAGCTTCCAAACTTTCCCATTTCGACACTGATTTTAGCCCAAGTTTGGGCGTAAATAAATAATATACGGAGAAAGAAAACTCTAAAATGGAGTCAGTACCGACTTACTTTAGTTATTTAAAAATTGAAATAAATTTATTTTGAAAAGATACACTCAATAGTTTTTCTACAATAAATATGTATATATAATAGTATAAATAATACAATAATGTGTTAAGTCTTTTCACATTTTTTTACGCGGTCGTTTTAGTAATCAATCATTGTGCATCGCATCGCACACTATGTCCGGTGAAATAGGATACATTTAGGCCTCGCCTACCGACGAGTTCGCGCGACCGACTTGTGCAACCTTAATCAAATACCTTGACCCCGAGATATCCCCGAGAACAGGGGTGTTGTGAGTTTGAAATAGATTTTAGTTTATTAATTCGGAAAACAAATTTTATGTCGGAATATTTACAAAAATGTAATTAATACAAAAGCAAATCATTACTTGAACCACAAAATCGCCTCTCCTATATAGGTAGCTCTAAGCTTTGCTGGAAGAAAACTCTATTTCAGGGTTAAGCTCACATATCTTATTAGGTGATGTAATGTGTTACTGTGTACAATAAAGAATTACAAGAAAAAAACACAATGGCACAGATTTCATAATACTAACAATGGATGAGATGTCACAAATAATATTATTTTTTACGAGGGAGTTAGCGAATTTTCTGTTTATCAAGAGTTTTCTTAGCATTCATCAAAATCGGTGCAGTGGTACCTAATGATAGTGAAAAATATTTACTATTTTTTTTTTAATTAGCTCTTTCATGGGCCGTGGGGCCGCGGCGTACGAATATCAACCCCTCCAACTCAACCCGTGGATGTCGTAAGAGCCGACTAAGGGAACCTACCAGAAGAAGGGCAGCAGCTTCCTTCTGAGTATTTTTAAACACCAACACTGCGATTACCAATCCGCCTGCCAAGCGTGGTGATTATGGCAAATCCCCCCTACATGGGAGACCATCCACCCGATGGACCGACGACATCGTAGCGGTCGCAGGGAGTCGATGGATGAAGGCGGCTCAGGACCGCTATTTGTGGCGTCGTACGGGGGAGGCCTATGTCCAGCAGTGGACGTGTAAGGCTGATGATGATGATGATGAGCTCTTTCATTCCAGGTACCCATTCTACATATCTCAACTCTACAAAAAGGAGATCTACATTCTCACATGGCTTCGCTACACCATGTGGATACCCCTCTACCCGATCGGTATAGTCTGCGAAGCACTTGTCATCATCCGTAACATACCTTACTTGGAAGAGAACCTACGCTTTACCATCTCACTACCCAACTCTTGGAATTTTGCTTTCCACATGCCTACATTTTTAAGAGTCTATGTACTATTACTTACATTCCCTGGCATGTTCTTTGTGATGATGCATATGCGTGCACTCAGGAGCGCAAAGCTTAAGTCGCCGGTCTCGATTAAAAAAATTAAATAGGTCAAGATAAACCTGCAGAATCTTGCCTGACAGAATTATTTCTGCATAAGAAAAGACATTACAGTGTTTCTAGGGTAGGTATTGTTGGATGAGTAGTGTGGGGTACCAAGGACACTTTGATCACATATTAAAACAGGCGTATGATTAAACAAGAACATACATAGAGCGGAAACTTCCGCCCCGGACCAACTCAAGGTCGCGAGAAAATACTATAATAATAGTCGCAGGCGTCGCCGCGCCGACAGCCCGACTAAGATAGACTTCTGTAACGTCTAGGCGCGACCTAACGTCCGGGCGAAAGTTTACGCTCTACTTATGTTCTTCTACTCATATGACAAAGGTAGATGGGGCTTATTCCTTATTGTCCAGAATTTCCCTGCTGGTGTTCATTGGGGAAGCAATAGAGTATCAGCTAAGATACTATTATACCGAAAATATTTCAAAAGTAACTTCTGAAAGTCAGTAATTGGTATGCATTGCCTAGAAGTAACTTACACCCTTATTCATAATAGTCTGCTAACTTAAAGTATTGCTAATTCTCATTCTGTCTTCTTCTATTGACATTAGTCAGAGTGAGAAATAACATTGTTAGGAGCTGTTTTAAGTTAACAGACCATTATGAATAAGGGGGTAATTCATTAAGGAAGTCACTGTGCGGTTGTCATGTGCTACATGGGTAACTGTCCCCTAACACGGGGATTGTTCTCTACGGTAGATTAGACAATAATAACATCGCATTCGAGGACAAAGTATAGTTTTTTTTCTCTATTCTACCAATCCCCGTTCTAGGGGACTGCAGGTTGTAGACAAATAAATAAAGCCAAGGACTGATTACAGTTTGGTTATTTATAATAAAAACAGAGGTTCAGCTCACATCGAGAGGCGGCGCGGCGCGACGCTTATTTTTAAGTTATTGATTCCAAATATAACTTTATTTAATAAGCAAAAAGATAAAAATATATTGACATAATACGAAAACTGCCCGCGACGCTGCGCCGCGCTGGTTTCGAGATGCCTTGCGGCGCAGCGCGACGCTCATGTGTGACGCCCCGCTGCGCAGCGAGACGCCACGTGACTCAGCGCACACTTTATTATGATACTGATTCAAAATATAACTTTATTTACTACACAAATTTATTTTATATTTTTAATATTATTTCGATACAATTATCTTATAATTGACAAAGAAAATAACGATCAAATAATATAAACTAGTATTTACAATTGAAACAATTAAGCTAACTGCAGACTGTGACAAACAATCTACGGGAGCTCTTCTTCTTCTTTTAGCTTTGGTTCTGCATCTGGATTGATGCAATTCTGCCAGTGTCAGTTAGGTATGAATTGCGCATTTAGGAACAATAGATAAAAATTTAAGGAGGTTGAGTTTGGATTTGTCAGAAAATAAATAATTTATATATGTAATCTCAATCAAGTTCGTATAGGTACAAAAACAAACAGAAACAACTAAATTAAAAGTTAAATGAAAAGCGCTAACAGAAGTGACCAATATGCGAAGTAACATAACCTACGTAAAAGCTACAATTGTATACTATTTACAGAAATAAATCTACAAAGTTTAGATACAAAAGGGGAAAATACTAATGGAAGAAGGGTCTTGGAAGAGAAGGGACGGGGGATTTCAGGAGGAATAATATTATGAAGAGAAATTTTAAGCCAACTGGTCCATATCGATACCAGTCTGAAGCGTCCAAAATGATACTTTTATTGACATAATACGAAAATTCCGCGCTGCGTTTCGAGATGCGTCGCGTCGCGTCTCGGTGTGACCCTTATCTGTAGAACAAATGCTAAATGGAACTAGCAATAAGTATTTTATTTATTTCTAAGGGGATCCGGTTTGGTTTTTTCTAAGAGAATAAATAAATGTAGTATTTTGATATCAAAGCGTCGTTCATAATATTATATAATGTTAGGAATGTTATTGTAAGTTGGTAAATGAGTTTGTTGTGTTATGTCTGTTATTTCAATACTTAATATTTTCTATGTATTCCTGCAATTAGGTGTATATATCTGTTAAAAGAAATGCCAAAGATACAAGTTATTGTATACCAAATTATTGTTGCTTTACACCCATGTCCAAATAGTTAATCCGATTATAATTATCCTTTTTAATATAGCCGGGCATCGCATAATATAGCATGGTCGCCAATATGATTTTTTATGAGTTGACCTGAAGTAATAGAATTAAGATTTCCTATATTATTTTTTATGTAGACTTTCATGGAGTTGTGATTTTGTTTGAATTTACTTTCAATGTTTTGCATTTATCTTGTTTCTTTTTATTTCACCTACAAAATAATTGAATGTTTTTTTAAAAACTGGTATTAAATAATGGAAATAAACTATTATTTTATTAAACTGCTTCATCTATCTTATAATAAAATTTATAAAAGTCAAGAGATAACTAAAATCATCATAATTTACTAAGGTAGCAAGCAGTAACAAATACATACAAATTTCATTTTGTATATCCTTTATTGGAAATACTATCATCCATCACTAAAACAAATTCTAATTTGCAGAACCTTCAAATAACTAAAGAAATAAAGAATTTCTGCTACACATTCAAAGGCCACAGGCTTTTAGTTACAGTAGATTCTGCTGCTTTCATTAATATGAAAATTAGATGATTATATTTGTCATAATTAAGCAAGCGAAATAATTTTACTAATAAACATCACTTTTCCATCACCTAGTGGAGTAGAATCAACAGCATTTAAGCCTGTAGCACCTCTTTGAATGCTTAAGTCTTCAGCTTAAGAGTGGTTCTCTGAAACCAGTGGTATGGGTCTGTGTGAGCGTAGAATTCATGGAAGATGGGCTCGATAAACTTATCAACAGGAGCGAGCTTGTACACACGCTCTCCATAGTAGGTGCCCACCTGGAATAAACAAAATCAGTTATGAAAATCACACTAATATTATAAATATAAAGTTTGGATCGATGAATGCAATGAAAAATGGTCTGAAATTTGTATGTAATAAATAGGTATATACTTGGAAGAACATGGGTAATTTTTTATCCCATAAATCAGCTTTCATGGGATATAAAATGTTTCTAAAGATCAATCAATAATTAGATCTTTGTTGACATAGAATACTGTCTATAGGCTACTTTTATCCATGAAATGCCACAGCCGCAGCAACTATTTCTTTATAGTATTACATAAATAAACACTAAGTTGCAATAATCAATTTTTTATAAACAATATTATAAATAACCAGCCCCTACACTTCTTATAAAACATAGCCCTCTAGTGATAGCTGCGTGAGAATTTTCAAAATCACAAATAGTTCTAGAGATTACCCATTACATCCAACACCCAAGAACATATTACATGATTACATCAACTACTAAAAACGTTAACCCTATTAATATTTATATAATTACCTCCCATCCGGGAACATCCTTCATCAGTTCGGCCTCAGCATCACGGTTGCGGCGAATCTGCTTCAGGAACTCACGGTCGCGCTCCGCAAGCAGCATTGGGTAAATGGCCATCTTAGCTGACCTCATCTCTATCGTATCATGCTTGATCTGCTTGTATGTCAGGTTGTAGAGGTAAAGGGCTGCCGTTGTTATACCAATGTAACCAGCAAACATAGCATACCCTGAAATAAATATAGCAAAAATATTTTAGATTATATTGATCAATTTCTCTCTTCATTAGTGGTTTCATACTTCTACTGGGAAAATATTTTCGAAGAAACGTACAATCCCTACAGTCAGACTATTGGAGTATTCTTATTCATAAGCTTCGCTTTGTCTAAATTATAGGGCTGGGCTACAAGGAAACTGGTAGTCCTAACCTACGATAAAAGGTTACATAATCTGTATACAAACTAAAATCAGAATAACTTGACTTACCGCTGAATAATTGTTTAGCCGGTATCCTTTTATAGGGAATAGGTTTATAGCCTCCCGGAGGAGGCAGATCTTGTTTTTTCCACACCACCTCGGCCATTATATCAAATCAATTTTCATTTGTTTTCTTTCAGTTGTAATAAGTGTCAGTAAAAGGACCAGGTTATTTCGTAGAGATTTTTTTTTGAGAGATATTTGTCAAGTTGTTGATGAAGTTCGTCGTTTGAATGACCCGGGAAGAAGTGTGATTTCCATGAACATTAAATTATTACCATGAAAACCGTCACTTTCATGGTGTTTTGTAAAAAATATCTATGGTTCAAATAATATTTTACATTGCTTATGTAGGTACCAAATAAATTCCTTGGTAGGTACATAAGAAAAGATATGTGTTAAGGTGCGTCCCCATTTGTAGCATTTCGCCAAACAAAACACCGTAACATAGCCGCGTAGCTAAAAATGTTGCGATCAGGTATCCGTCTCATACTCCCATACAAAATATCAATCTATGTAAGTTTGCCCGAACATTGTTTGTACTGCTAGTTACAAGTGTGGACTATGTTTTTGTTTTGTTACGGCCAAATGTTACGGGTTACGGGCCGATCCATCCAAAGTCGGTCTTTTTCAAAGGATGTCTGGTTCTGTCTCGATGTTCAGAAGACGTCCACACTGCAATTTTTGTTACGCATACAAGTTTGCGTAACCTTGCGCCGTAACCTACACGGGATTGATGGATCGGGCAAATGTATGTTGTAACAAGAACACTCGCTCCCCGCCACTCGCACCTGCAAAATGGTATCCATCGCTATAGTCCGGGAGCCAGTGACAGATTTACATAACCAAGTTTCTCTCAATCCTAGTAAAAAAATAAGAGAACCTAAGTTGTAGGAAATTTAATTTTAAACAACTGTTGTTATAACCATTTTTCATATGAAATTTAAAATAATCGTGTTATTCAATAAACAAAAATTGACCCTTAAAATCAAGATGGCGGATGATGCAACGGATCTTATACCACGGAAAACAAAATTTTGACTGCCAGTGACCGTGCAAGTCCACGGCAACTTTTTGCAGAGAGGGCATCGCGACTGTAGCGCTGCAACCCCTGCAGTGAGGCCCACTGGTAGTAGGCCCCCATAGTAGGGCACCACACCGCCGCCGCCGTGCCGGCAGCGGGCCCCCCATATATTTCACTTATTTATTTAGCTGATTGTACATCTATACAGCTTAGGTCTTAATGTTAGCTTAGTTTAATAGTACATGCACTCTGTAGGGCACTGCAATATAATTTATATAAGATTTCAAACCGTAACTCCCGCTTCCGGACTACTAGAAACAAGTTCGCGGCAATGTTACGGTGTTCTGTTACGATGCAAACCTCCACCCGTCCACGCTATCCGTAACAAGTTCTCGTAACATGTTACGGTGTTTTGTTCGGCGAAATGTTACAAATGGGGACGGACCTTAAGCGCGAAAACTACGAAATTAAAAGTATTTTTTATGAAACGTTCGTTCAATTCTTACAAGCAAGCACACTAAAAACGTTAGGTTAGGTTAGGTTAGGACCTCGGAGGGAAACGCAACTTAACGGATTGAATAAGAATATATTATTGTTGGATTTTCAAAGAATTTGTAGGTACGGCCATCACCGACGGCCGTACCGTACAATGTGAATAAAACCAATCCGTTCAATCAATCAGTCAAATAATTTATTCGCAGGAATGTATGTACAAAAGCTCTTAATAATAGTAGTAATTCCAATACATTCTGCCTCGTCGAGGCGTGCAAAATTGAAATGTTAGATTTTATACAATAATAGGTTAGTCAAAATTTGATAATACTATTTATATATGTTCAAAATTTAAACAATTTAAAATGTGCGTCAAGAAATCATGTTTGTACTTCGAATAGGTCAAAAAAAAGTTTTATAGTCAAAATATTCCTGCATGTCATAAAAGCATCTATCCATTAACCACACTTTTAATTTAATTTTAAATAAATTAAATTGTATAGCTTTGAGTACATTAGGCAGTTTGTTGTAAATTTTTATTGCCTGGTGAAAGGCATTCTTAGTTACAAGTTCCACTCCATGTCTTGGGGCATAGAGCCGGTCTTTATGTCTCGTCCGTCTCTCCATCACATCTGCATATGTCTTAAAATAATGATTATATTGTTTCACAAACAGGCACATATCACGTATGTACAATAATGTACATGCAGGGCAATGGCAGTATATAAAATTTCTTAAAAAAGGGTTTGCATCTATCCGTATTCCAAGCGCCACAGATTGCTCGTACGCATTTTGTTTAAATTTATAATTCAAAGGCCTTTTCTGCATCTGTTGAATTTCCTCATAAAATTAACCCGTACGCCAAGGTCAACGAGACGTACTCGTGATAGATAAGCTTTGAGTGCTGCGTCTGTAGAAACTAAGGATGGGAGTTATTGGATATTTTGGCTACCGGTTATTAGTTGGGTATTTTGTTTCAATACCGCTAGTAACAACTGGTACCCAATAACGTTACAATACTCTATACCTGTTCTGATTTCTACCCAATATATTTCTAACCGATTTGGTTAGAAATACCATCTAACCGATTTGGTTAGAAATACCAAATACTTGTTGCAACTACATAACTTTACGGGTGAACGGTCCGCTAGTACCTATGCGTAGATGATAGTTAGGTAAGTATAGGTATTGAAGCGTTGGGTAGTTATGGCTCACGGTCGGTTAGGCGCGATGCTCGCTTTGCACAGTTATTCCCTAGCGGTATGCGGATTTTACAATAGCGTTAGATATTTTAGGACCATGCTAACAGGTACTGAGTTAGTTATTGAATACCGGACTCATCTCTAGTAGAAACCCGCAGTCTTAGGCTTTTTATTGCAAAAACAAATATATCTAACTTGTCACAGGTATGTTTGACATGTGCTTTCCAATTGCAGTGCTCATCGAGCCATATTCCCAGGAATTTGGCTGTATTAACTTCAGCGATCTCAGTATTATTACAGTTAATCGTAGGATTTAATTTTTTACGCTTATAAGTCCCAAACTGCATCATATTCGTTTTAGTTAAGTTAATTTTCAAGTTATTATTATCAAGCCAATTAATTGTATTATATAATGTGCGACGACCGATGTGGCGCGGTGGGCGAAGGTCCGCCTGCGACGCAGGAGGTTGCGGGTTCGATTCCCGCCTCGGGACAAATATTTGTACGATCTGCAAATATTTGTTCAGGGTGTTCTGGTCGTTTTACTATGTATAATAAAAAATATCTATCTATGTAATATATTGTATTATGTATATCAAGTACCCATAACACAAGCTCTGCTTAGCTTTGGGCTAGATAATTCTGTGTGAATTGTCCAGCATTATTTATTTATTTATTATTTAATGTATTATTAATTTCACTTTTCAATGTCATACTATTTTCTCCCCTTATAATAATTGTGGTGTCGTCAGCAAATAATATTGTCTTATGTCTAGTAATATTAGGAATGTCATTCATATACATGAGAAATAAAAAAGTGCCTAAAATACTACCCTGTGGTAGGTACTCCAAATCCATTGTATTTAAAGCTAGATTGCACGATATTTTGCTTCCCTTGAAAGACTTTTGCTACTTCAAGTTCAACGCATTGCTGCCGATCGCTTTGTATGATATGTAGCTTTGAAGCCAATCATTTGCTCTACCTCTCATGCCATACCTATTAAGTTTATAGAGCAATCATTTATGATCCACGAAGTCAAATGCTTTGGACATATGTAGTAGTAGCGCAATGACAGGAACATTTCATTTATAGCATCCATTACTAATTTCACAACATTGAAACATGCTAAGGTAGTAGAGCTGTTTTTACGAAAACCGAATTGCTCTGGTTGTTTACTTTAGTTACAAAGTTTTGGAGCCTTTTTAACATCGTTTTTTCAAATATTTTAGAGAGTTACAGGTCTATAGTTATCCATATTAACTCTGTCTCCTTTTTTAAGAGTACGTTGTACCGTACGTAAGTAGGTAGTTACTTATTATGTCCAAGGGGATTTTTTTATTTGCATAAAACTAAAATAATCTGTAACCGTAGGTAGACCGAGGATTTATTTAAACTTCCCTTACCTATTCTTTTC
Organism: Eupithecia insigniata; assembly: GCA_947859395.1. Classification (NCBI taxonomy): domain Eukaryota; kingdom Metazoa; phylum Arthropoda; class Insecta; order Lepidoptera; family Geometridae; genus Eupithecia; species Eupithecia insigniata. The sequence continues at coordinate 3,827,973 of OX402008.1, forward strand.
CTCAGTCTACGTCTGTAACTATTAGTTTCAAGCAAATGCTTTTCCCGCGGTTACGTTTGCCTTTGCACCATTGACTTGCACCATTAATGGTGCAAACGTAACTGGTTAGTTATGTTTGCACAATTGATTAATAGAGTAAAAAAAATTTAGTGTGTATTTTTATTAACAAAGAAAATTACAAGGAAATAATGGAAACAAATTGACGTTGACGTTTCCTGTAATTTTTGACTGTCATTGTGTGTTTGAATTATTTCGAAGTTGAAATTAATCAGCAAATAGCTATTTAAATTTAAAAAATAGAATATGGTATGCACTATTAGTCTACTACTACTCTGTGAAGTTGTTTGAGAACGATTGAAATACACTGGACGATATTGTCAGTAAAAAGAAATAGCTATTTGCTGATTAGAATGTGTAATTCAACTTCGAAATAATTCAAACAATTCGAGTATACAAAACCAGAAATGTATCCTGAATATGTTCGGCGAAACGACACCAGTAATTTTTATAGATAGCGTTTCACCCAAGGCGGAAATAATGGGCGATTTGACGCTACACCAAATAAGTGCTATGACGGTCAAACAAATGACAAAAAAGTTCTCAGCAGTTCGACAATCGCATAATGAATCGATTTAGTGAGAACAAACGTACATTCTACTCTAAAAACCATGTCAAAAACAGACGCTTAACAACAATTTTTTTTGGTTTATCTACGGTATCCTATAGCTCTAAGGTTTTTCAGGGTTAAGCTCGCCTATGTACATAGGTATCTTATTAGATAAGTTGATGTATTGTGTTACTGTGTACAATAAAGAATTACAATAATTACGGTGAGGAAAGCAAGGTTAAGTAGTTGTATCAATTTTAATGTTGCAAACATAACTAATCAGTTACATCTGCACATTTAATGGCGCAAATCAATGGTGCAAACGTAACCGCGGGGAATTTTTTCTTTCAAGTTAGAAGGCATAGAATGGGCCAATACCTGCAGCATAATTATTTATGATTTGTGAAATGAGCAAGGATTTTTTTTAGGTAGTTCTCTACGAACAGTGAGGTAAAAAGGCTACGTCAGTGAACAAAGCAAACAAACCTCACCATGACAACCATAGAGTTATTAAAATGACAACCAATGAGAATACTGTGACAACAAAAGAGAATAAAACCATTCCGTCGACAGCCAAGAAAACTTCGCAACCTTGCTGCATTATTATTTTGAAATAGGTACTGTGAAATACTACTATACTCGGTACTACTTATAAATCTGTGTATATACTCGTACCAACTCGCACAAGACCTAACCGATAAATATTTATTTGTGTTATTCTGTGGCCATCTATCACTAACATTAAGTTACTGTGTAATTAGCTTGTTGGTTTTTATAAAATAGAACAATAATGGAATCGAAAACCGATGCTGGAGTGCAAGCCGATATCCCCGAGCCTGATGAAGAAGTGCAAGAATTGAAAATCAAGCCTTTGGAGCGCATCAAGCTTCATCCGAAAGTTCCTATCGAACCTTCAACCTACAGCAAATATTCAAATTATAGCCGTTCGTGGATCTTACAGGATGGAAGAGACCCTCCTGAGATTGGGAGTGTAATGCGCCAGTCCTATAAAATCCCTAAAAAACCTCCGAATACATCAGGTGTATAAGGTTCCATATTAGTAAATTACTTATTGTTTATATAATATAGACAAAACAATAACAAGAACGTCGTTTCCTAGGTATCCGAAAGCGCATGCTTACAGACTTTTTCTGGGAGCAAATGCTTGATGAAGTTATTGAAGAGCTTGCCACATCTCAACCAGTAGAGGAATATTGCACTGAATATGATTCTAACTATGTCAAAGATAACTTCGAACCTCGTAATTTACAAGTTACTCTTGATACAGACGTAAGGATCTGCAATGTTGTTTACCATTTTATATTCCTAAGGTGCAGCTGTCGTGTACGTTATTTAATTATTTTTTTATTTCAGATGCATTTGAGGTACCCTTTGTACGGTACCGGATCCAGCGCTATTACTTTCTACAGCGAAACTATAAAGAAATGTGGCCCTGTAAGTTTCAGAATGGGAACAAATTAATTAAACATAAAATAGATTGTGCTATGATAGTGCTTTGTGTGTTTCAGGGAGAAATACTGGAAAAGTTCCGTAGAACCCAAGACTTCACTAAACCCATGGGGGAAAGACTGGACGACGGCTGGGTCTTGTAATTTATTGAAATTCAGAGAACCTACCTGTTTAGGTTTTTGGCACTTGTGCTTGCTTATTTTATAGGGTCTTGGGAAATAATTAGGTTTTTATGTAGCTAGGTTCTAACCTACCTACCGTATCTCATCCACTATCTATTCTACATATACAATATATATTATTAAATCTTACTTACCTATAGCATTTTGTTTGTACCTAGTGCCGCTCCGCCACGTCGAGTATCGCCATTGAGAGTCAGTCGCTTCGCTACTGTCATGGAGATAGAATTCTACAGAGTCACAATAACAGTTTAAAAGCATCCGCGAGCCGTTATACATTGTTATTACATAGTTCACAATGAATGACGTTTGCTCGAATTTAGACGTTACTTTGCTTGTATAGTGTTTATTGTCGTTTGTACGCAATGTCATCATAATTCACAACTCTAATCCATGAACTAAGATGACATTGCGTCAGCACAAGGCCATGGGTACGAACAGGGAACAAGGCTACAGTGGAGACGCTATTTATACTAACATTTTATGGAGGTAAGATTTGTGAAATGTGAGTTTATAAGTACCTTCCTTTAGGCGCAGTTAGTATCATGTCTGTGGTACCTTCTCATCTTTTTTTCTTCAATACTCAAATTAGGGCGTGTACATGTGTGTCTGTTTGTTACTTTTTCGTGATCTAAGTAGGTATGCCAAAAAACATACATTTTTGGTACTGTAACTGTATGCATATAACGCCGTAGGATATAACGTTTATCTTTGATTTTCCGAAGCTATTCGGATATATATCATGTTTCCATAAAAAAAAATATAAAACCAGCCAAGTGCGAGTCGACTCGCTCACAGAAAGTCCCGTCCCGTCATAATTAAGTAATGCGTAAAAGAGACTATAAAAACGAATGAAAATTATGTATTCTATACACAGAATGCAAAAAACTGGTTCTCCAAAAAATCGTTTAAACAACTTTCATTTTCTTATCTACAAGATGCATTATGACATAATACAATGGTTTTTGTATAAAAGATACTGTTATTGGTTTCTTATGCCTGAAAATGCCTGTAAATTCTGTTCACTTATGGGGTTCCTAAAATATATGAAGAAAAAAACAAATGTTTCATAATGTAGTATTATATTATGTGTTATTATCATACACAAAGCCAGCACAAAGCATCCGTTTTACTGGATCCGTTTATTTTCCCGTGATGGCGTATGTAGTTGTTGGAGCGAGTTCACACACCTGACGGTATTCCTGATCCAGTAGTCGTCCATATTTTCACAGTTAGAAACCGGCCATTTGTATCAAGGATCATAGAAAAATTTCACTCTTCTCTCATCCGGTATTTTTTTTTAATTCTTCCTTCTTTTTATTTTATTGGTAAGTCTTTTACTATCCAGACACTATGCATATACTATGCAGACTTTGTTGGTAGCTGTAGCACTGCTCTGGACGTACATATTTTTGATTGCAAACGAATGTGAAATAAAGCCGCCTATGTATTCGCTTGCACGCACTACTAAACCATCTTGATCAGCAGAATAGTGGAAAAAATTATATTTGCTTAGGTAGTTTGAATAAGACTTTTTGTTAGGTACGGATATTCCTTCTTATTGAATCTACAGATGTTGTATGTTTTTGAAGTGATTAGGCAACAATTAAAGTCAATAATGTCCTTTGTTCGAGGTACTAGAATAACTTCGAATTTATTGCAGGCTTGAAAAAGCACTCGACAATATGCCTGAAACTTCTTTAATTTTGTACATCCGATCACATCTTTCAAAACTGCAAAATCTCTGTCACATGGGAGGAAAGAGTACGTAAGTATTGTTTGATATCTTTGAACATTTTTGTAGATATCAGACTGGACAACATACAAACCATTAAATGATTGCGGCAAACTGCACCTTTCCGGGATAAAAAGTAACCTATGTGGTAATAAATAATCCACGAATAAAAGGTGTACAAACACACACACAAGCATACTGTCGTGGTAGCAGAGCGTGGTTTCCAAGCGGGTTAAGCCTATAGATTACGGAGAGTCGTAGAAATTACTCGTAAATTATTAAATATATCACATGTACATATATAAATCGTGTTTTTTATTTTCAATATTACTCATTTTACTTACAGATGTTTTTGACACATACAAACATCTTTTTTCCGAACATCAAATAAGGTTGAATAGCAGTAGTATAGAAACTACTTTAACACTTTCCCTTATTCAACACTATTCCAAGGGCAGTGCAAAGGGAAGAGAATCTTGGCCTTGGTAGTCCTTTGGTTAACATATCAGCTGGCTGATCGGTTGTGCCAATTCTCTTGACTTCTATTGCTCCTTCAGCAACTTGCTCTCGAACGTAAAAATGTCGAATACGAATATGTTTTGTTCGCTTGTGAAATTCGGGGTTATGTGCCAAGCGAACAGCTGCTTTGTACGGTGCAGCGCATCCGTGCATTTAGGTATAAGCTAGCTAATTGTCAGATCATCGATATTATTAAGGTCAAATTGTTACACGCGCCTTCCATTTACTTTATTGCATCAGTTCACGTTTTCACCTCATCATGGTAGGCGCGTGCTCACATATCAGTATATCAATATAAGAGTTTTTATCAATCTCTACGTTCTATCATTTATCATAAAGGTGTCCCGTACATCTTTTGGTCCTTCGAGCCGGTCCGTAGGTGACCGTTGTGAGGACGTACTCTTTCATGCTGTCTGATGCTGATTCGCGCCACACCACGGCCTGAAGACATTGATCATCTTCATGAACTGATATGTTTCTAAACATTTTTTCAATGTCAGCTGTGTAGGCATACTTGTACTGCCTCCACTTGATGATAAGTGATAGTAAATCTTGTTGTAGATTTGGACCACGATACATGACGTCATTCAAGCTGCGGCCGCTCGATGTTTTTGAAGAAGCATTAAATACCACTCGAAGGGCCGTAGTCGTGGAATCTGCCTTAATCACGCAGTGATGAGGCAAATAGACCATAGGTTTCAATGAATTTGGTAGAAGCTGCATGTGGTTTAAAGATATATATTCTGATATGAATGATTTGTAACCCTTTTGCATGTCTGGGTTTTTGATAAATCTTTTCTCCAACTGCTTCAATTGTGCGCGGAATTGTTACTAAATATTTCTTCATTCTAATATTGAATAAATTTGGTGTTATTAAATCGGTTGTTAAGAATGTCCCAGCATACTTGATAGTTATCTGCTGTGATACGCAGATGTGAGACAATTTGTTCCGCTTCTCCCTTGAGTTTGCCTTTCAAAAATTGCATTTTTTGACAATTAGACATAGTCCCGTTGTTATGAATAGCCTCTATGTACAGATCTTTGAATGTCATCCACTTTTGATAATCACCGCTGAATGATGGCACTTCCGTTTGAGGTGTTGACCTTTCCCTGTGGCTTGCTGATGAAATCTTCAGAGTGATCTCTTTCTTGATTTTCAGGTACTCGTGTTCATACCTGCTGTACGCTTGTTCATACTCTTGATTTTCTTCCTGCAGTTCACTATCGATTTTCCAGTGCAGAGAGTCGATAGTAGACCAACGCAAGTTTATAGTTCTCAAAAAATCTTCTAGTTCGTAGTTTTCGTTCATGTTAGTGTAATTGACGTTAGAAATACTACGGGAAAATGCTTTAAAGTTACTTTTTTGATAGCGCATCATCTCGTCTAATTTACTATGATTACCACTAGAAGAAAATTGAGGAGGGCGTGAGCTACCTGGTACCGGGGGAAATTCAAACGATAAGGTCTGCTGCTGCGGTGTTGACGCACCGGAGTGACCTTCCCGAGCTGCTGCTGGTGATACTGATTGGCCTGGGTTATCTAATTTTCTCGGCACGGTGAAGGGAGTTGGAAGTTTAAGGAGAGGTTTCTCCTTCGTTATATCCAACAAGTAGTTGTTAATTAATACTCGTGTGTCGTTATAAAATGCTAAAGTACTGTACGGTGCAGCGCATCCGTGCATTTAGGTATAAGCTAGCTAATTGTCAGATCATCGATATTATTAAGGTCAAATTGTTACACGCGCCTTCCATTTACTTTATTGCATCAGTTCACGTTTTCACCTCATCATGGTAGGCGCGTGCTCACATATCAGTATATCAATATAAGAGTTTTTATCAATCTCTACGTTCTATCATTTATCATAAAGGTGTCCCGTACATCTTTTGGTCCTTCGGCTAAGGGCTACTTACAGTGAGCTAATAACAGTGTTCGCGTAAGTGGTTATTACCAGCATATGGATTGCAGTGCATAAGGAGGAAGGATACACCTACTCTATAGGACTGCAAGCAGCACACAAGTAAGATCTTTCCTTTTACTGAGATCTTCTCTATCATTGACATCTCTATACTTGCAACCATGGAGGATCTTGTGGTGACCCAAAATCAGCTCATGGGAGCAATGAATCAGCTCCTTGTGAATTTTAAGAAAGACGGGTCCGATCGAAAGACCGCTCCGTATATCAAGAAAAGGTTGGATACTCTCGACACCTACTGGCAGGAGTTCCAAGCTAATCATAGTAGATTATTAGAGAGTCAGGAACTATCGCATGCATATTTTCAAGAAAATTGCTACGAGCGTACTTGTACGGGACACCTTTATGATAAATGATAGAACGTAGAGATTGATAAAAACTCTTATATTGATATACTGATATGTGAGCACGCGCCTACCATGATGAGGTGAAAACGTGAACTGATGCAATAAAGTAAATGGAAGGCGCGTGTAACAATTTGACCTTAATAATATCGATGATCTGACAATTAGCTAGCTTATACCTAAATGCACGGATGCGCTGCACCGTACATGCCGGACAAATCTACTCATCGACCATGCACACAAACAAACATATCACGGTGGAGCACGTGTTACCCTCGCAAAACTACGGCAACAGTATTGGATAATTGGTGGTAATAGAGCTGTAAAAATGCGGTTACGCCAATGTATCACATGCAGAAGAAATAACCCTTCAAAACACGATCAAATTTTAGGAAATTTGCCTGAATCCAGATCAAATCCCTCAAGGCCATTCTATCATACAGGCGTTGACTTTTCAGGTCACGTGTTTGTGAAGTCCAGCAAGGGTAGAGGCATGAAAAGCTTCAAGGGTTACATATCATTATTCATATGTATGGCGACAAAGGCTGTACATCTCGAGTTAGTGTCAGACATGACTGCGTCCGCATTCTTAGCGGCGTTGAGACGGATGGCTGCAAGACGCGGCACACCATCACATATGTACAGCGACAATGGTACAAACTTTGTCGGCGCTAACAAAATTCTCAAGCAAGAGATACAAGAGATCACAAGCATTATCAATCCAGAATTATTATCAGAGGTCAGTGAGATGGAGATAACCTGGCATTTCAATGCACCAAGCAACCCGAGCGCAGGAGGTCTATGGGAAGCGGCCATAAAGAGCGTGAAGTACCACCTTCGACGTGTCATTGGTGAGCAGAAGCTCACCTTTGAAGAATATACGACTCTGCTAACCCAGTTGGAAGCCGTGCTCAATTCACGGCCGCTCTGCGCGCTGACGGAAGATCCGGAAGATCTGAACTATCTGACTCCATCCCACTTTCTATCAAGCGGCCCATTGTTAAGTATTGTCGAAACAGAAAGAGATCAAAGGACAAGATGGCATCTTACGCAGAAGCTGTTCGGAGATATCTGGAAACGATGGCAGGCTGAATATTTGACACAATTAACATCACGCAGCAAGTGGCTACAGCCCAAAGAAAATATCAAGATTGACGATATCATTATCATACATGACGCTAACCTACCCCCTGGGAAATGGGCGTTAGGTAGAGTTATTGACGTTCACCCCGGCACCGATGGTTATGTGCGAGTGGTCTCAGTGAAGACCAAAAATGGCGATATCAAGAGGCCAATCACAAAGTTATCGATCTTACCAGTTCAAAATCAGTCACATAAAAAAGCTACAGAACAGAGCAAAGACAATCAACAAAGTCCCAAGCCCGATAGAGTGAAAAGAATAGGCAGTAAACTCAGTAACTTCATACTTACAATGCTGCTATTGTTTACTATGTGTGCACAAATCGCACATTGTACACATAACGTATCGTTTTTTAAGGAGCAACAGAGCCTTTATTTTGACAAACTATCTACAATGCAACTTATCAGGGACGAATGGAAGATGGTAATTTATTACGACATGAATCCCTACTGGGAAGGGTCAAGGTTACTGACAAATTATATCAAACACCTACAGGCGTCATGCGCAAAACAAAAACAAAGAGCACAGTGCGACCTGATAGTAATGCAATTACGTCACGGGCTTGTCGAGTTACAATACTACGATCAGCTGCTACTCAATAAACAATCCAACGTCATTGGAACCCGAGTACGTAGAGGCCTTATCAATGGAATAGGAAACGTAGCACATGCATTGTTCGGAGTACTAGATGATGATTTTGCACAACAATATCAGCACGACATTGACCTCGTTATGAAAAATCAAAATCACCTCGCCAACCTTTGGAAAAATCAAACATCAATTATTGAAGCACAATATACCTTTTTGAAGCGTTTAGAACTATCAGTAGACCAACAGCATAAATTATTTAATCAACACATGATAAATCAAGCGCAGAAAAATTCAATTCTTAAACAGGAGGTAGAGAGTGTAATAGCTAATAATGAGTTTACATTGTCATCTATCATCGCCAATAATATACTAGGCAATCTAAAACAGATACAAGATACTCTTTTAGATACGGTTACCGATATTTATCACGGGAAATTCAATATCCATATTATATCACCGGAACAAATCAAAGAAGAGTTGAGCATAATTTCTGGCCATTTATCAAAGGATATATCATTACCTATAGAAAACTTTCACAGCGGAGATGGCTTATCAAAACTGTATCATTTATTAAGGGTTAAGGTGAGAGTTACAGATCAGTACATGCTCCTAGAAGTAAAGATCCCACTTATTACCAGAGAAAACTACGATCCCTACAAGATAATACCCATTCCTGCCATCAACAGAGGTAAAGCAATTACGATCATACCAATCACAGAGCACATTGCGATGAATTTACAACGAGATTCGTATCTACCTATCACAGAAAAGGATTTACAAGCATGTTATGAATTAAATCCTTCCACAAAACTATGTGAGGTTCAGAGCCCTATATATCATATGCATAGCGATCAAAACTTGTGTGTCAAGGACGAAACAATGGAGAGATGTCAAACAATCTCAAAGACGTGCCAAAACAACTGGACATCATTAAATAAATTGAACAATTATTTATTTTATTGCTGCGACAGATGCACACTAAGATTGATATGTAGCGATCAGGTCACATTTGAACACATCAGCAAGGGCGGTGTGCTGTCCTTGGGCAATGATTGTACATTGAGAGCCGATTCATTCATGATTTATGCACACAATCATCACATGAATGAGATTCACGCCAAACCTGATATACTGTCAATCGATATTCCTCCAATTAACAACATTATCAATCTTACTACACCAATCGATGAGAGCGAGAATCGATCAGACGTCGAAGTCAATGACAGACAGACATCCTTGAAGAAGATCGGTCAACAGATCGAGCAGATGAAATCAGAGAGAAGTGAAATCGAACAGATTTCCAGCCACGACGTTCATCACTATGTGGTTATATACATTTTGGTCGCGGGTGGGTGCGTCGCAGGCGTCGCGTTCATGTGGTGGCGAAGGCGGGTGGGAGTGCGCGCGGGCCGCGAGGAGCGGGCCGCTGCTGCTGCCACCGCCACCATTGCTGCTCCGGCGCCACAGCCGGCGCCGGTCTCCATCAGCGATATTGCTAGTGCTAGTGCCAGTGCAAGTGCTAATAAGCGTAGTGTTCAATCAGTGGAAAGTGTATCAAGTTTAGTCGAAAAACCGAGAGTTGTTTCAGTGTTATATAAAAATCAGAAAGTTCAAATGATCGATAAGGCGACTTCACCAACAAGAGTTTTTCACACTTTTCACGCAAATGATGTAGATCATGACATCTAATTAACATAGCGTTTAAGTTTAAATTTACTTAGGCTAACGCATCTTATCATTTTATCATTAGATATATTACTAAACCTATCATTTATCATACAGCATCTTCACCTACATCTCTCGCCCCGGAGCATGTACGGTGCAGCGCATCCGTGCATTTAGGTATAAGCTAGCTAATTGTCAGATCATCGATATTATTAAGGTCAAATTGTTACACGCGCCTTCCATTTACTTTATTGCATCAGTTCACGTTTTCACCTCATCATGGTAGGCGCGTGCTCACATATCAGTATATCAATATAAGAGTTTTTATCAATCTCTACGTTCTATCATTTATCATAAAGGTGTCCCGTACATGCTTCGTTATCAACATGTAGTGGGGGAGTGTACTTGAGTTCAGTCAGCACCTTCATTACTCTGGTCAGCCAAACTAATTCCCTCGCTGCCTCACTGGCTGCTACTAGCTCAGCTTCGGTAGTAGAGATAGCAACCGACGCTTGCCGTTGACTGAGCCAGGATATAACACTTCCTGCATAGCGACAGGCAACGCCTGTAGTTGATCGACTGGTCTCCCGATCACCTCCATGGTCAGCATCGCTGAATACTTCTAGTATTCCTGGTTTATGTTGTCCATACTTAATTCCATAGGAATATGTTCCTTTCACATAACGCAAGATCCTTTTTACTCCGAGCCAGTCTTCCTTCGAAGGAGATTCAAATTTTCTCGAAGCAACACCCACTGCATAAGCAATATCAGGACGTGTTCCAACCATTAAGTAAGCCAAAGCTCCGACAGCTTCTCTCTACGGATACTTTTCTTTATTTCAGGTTTCAATTTTCCCTGAATGAAACGTTTCCTTCTCTATGGGTGTTGTGACTGGGTTGCATTTATTCATGCCAAAACGGTCCAGGATTTTTTTCGCGTACGATTCCTGATTGATGAAGACAGAACCATCATTATCTCGTACGATTTGTAGTCCAAGATAATACGACGCGGGCTTTGTCGTAATCTTCAAACGCTGTCGCAAATCGTTTAGAAATGAGCTCGCCAGATCTTCATCGGTTGCGGCTACTAATCCATCGTCTACGTAAAGTGTGATTAATAGCTTCTTGCCATCAATTATCTTGCTGTATAGGCAACAGTCAGCCTCGCATTACTTAAAGCCCATCTCCAGTAAAATGCTTTCGAAACAAGAGTTCCAACATCTTGGGGCTTGCTTTAAGCCGTATAAGCCTCGATTGAGCTTTCAGACTTTAGGCGTTCCGTCACTAAAGCCTTTGGGTTGAGTCATATAAATTTCCTCCTCGAGCTTTCCGTTGAGGAACGCTGTAACAACGTCGAATTGGACAAGGTGCATGTTTTCTTGAGCGCTGACGCTCAATAAGGCTCTGACAGTTGCCAGACGTGTGACAGGACTGAAGGTCTGATCGTAGTCGATTCCTTTTCTTTGTTTAAAGCCCTTCACAACTAGTCGTGCCTTGTATTTGTCGATTGAGCCGTCTGGATTCCTTTTCGTTCGTAGAACCCATTTGCAAGGAAGCGCTTTTCTCCCTTTCGGCAAATCACATGCCGTCCACACGTTGAGTTCTTTCAGCGACTTCATTTCACTTTGCATTGCTTTTCGCCATTCATCAGAGTCATTGCGTTTCATCGCGTCATCAAAATTCACATCAAAAAGGGGTACGTCTCTGTAATACAAGCATAGTCGTTATATTTTTCAGGTCTTCGAATTTCGTTCAATCCAAACGATCCAAATCCGGTAGCCGTCTTCATCGTAGCCGATAAGCCTTCCTTTTATGGCTTTCTTGTTCATCTTCTTACGTTTTTGCTTTGGAACGTGGACGTAGGCATTGCATCTTATGATACGCAGATGTTTGATAGCCGGTTTCTTTCCAGTCCAAAGTTCGTAAGGCGACTTATCTTTGTTATTTGTCGGACCAGTTCTATTAAGGATGTATGCGGCGGTATTTATCAACTCTGCCCAAAGTTCCTGTGGCATAGGATCATGCGCATACATTATAGATCTCGCAGTTTCAACCAAGGTGCGGTTTTCTTTCTCACTCACACCATTCTGCTCTGGCGTGTAAGGCATCACCAGTCTTTGTCGAATTCCATGAGAGTCTAGCAGTTCTCGAATGGACTTGTTGTCAAATTCGCCTTTGTTATCGCTTAACAGGCATTTTAGTGTATGTCCTTCTGTTTTCATCTGAGTTAGCATTAAGGCGAGCTTATCCTTAACCTCTGACTTGTATTTCAGGAAGTATACCATACGGTAGCCTGTAAAGTCGTCTTTGAATAACACGTAATACTGGAATTTTGAATAACTTGGTTGAAATGGTCCGCAAACGTCTGTGTGTACGAGCTCTCCTGGCGCGGTAGCTCTGGTTCTCGTACCGAATTTAAGTCTGTGAGCTTTCCCATAAATACAGCCTTCGCATAGCTCCTTATCAAGAGGAAGATCTAAGTCCAGTTCGCGTTTAACTGTTGCTTTAACATGCCTCTTGTTTTGGTGCGCGAGCCTTTCATGGTAGAGTTGCATTGTATCGGACGTCGCATAGACTTCTGCGGGATTCTCAGGATGTACAACTTTTAAGTCTAGTTTGTACAATCCTCCTTCTTTTTCACGTCTTCCTATTAAGCAGGGTTCTCCGTTGACATAGAAGATGCATTCTTTTGTCGTTGATGAGAACTTGCTGTTCAAAATCTTGTCGTGAACTGCGAGTATTGACAATAAATTCTTTGTAATGGCTGGTATGTACCAAACATCTTGTAGGGTTACTCGTTGTAGCTTCCCTCTTACATTAGCTTCTATTATTACTGAACCTTTGCCTTTAGCATGAATCATGTTTCCACTAGCTGTTGTTACAGTACGGATCTCGTTGACGCCAAAGCATTCAAAGTTTTGGAATAAGTCAGCCCGGTTTGTCACGTGGCTCGTGGCGCCGTTATCCACGTACCAATTTTCAGTGTCAGGAACGATTGAAAATATTTCTGTGCTCTCTATAGACATCAGAACCATGTTCACGGATTTAGAGGTAGAAGATGTTGATTTCGGATTACAGCTCTTCGGTGGCTTGCCATCTCTGATCCACTTAAAACAGTGTCTAACGCGATGACCAATTGCCTGGCAGTAATTGCACTTTAACTTCTTATCCTTCCCTGTTGTAGACGTAGCGTTGGAGTTTGACACGAGAGCTTCCTGTTGCACGGTATGGTTGCTTTGAAGAGTTCGCTCAAACGCACATAGATGGCTAGTGAGACTTTCAATTGTACGTTCAGATTTAGGCAATAGTAGCCAACTGCTTCTGAAGGAGAAGTAGAAGAATCTTGCAAAGGAGTAGCAGTTCTGGTAGCTCGCTTGTTTTGTCTTTACTTAACTCCTGGTTAAGCTGTGTCCAAATATTTTTCAATTTTGACATGTGGGTGACTATGTCGTCTGCCGGATCTTTTCTGAAGCCAAAAAAACTCATGCATAGATTGTAGGACTTATCTTCGTCTGTCCCGTCGAATAGTCTATGCAGTTCAAGCCATACGTCTCTCGCATTCGTGAATCTCATGACCTTTCTGAGTGTCTCTTCTTTCATATTGGTTGTTACGACGAGAAGAGCAGTGGCGTCAGCTTTTACAAACCGTTCTAGTTCGGCCTTGTACGTAGTTACTGCTTCTGCTGCTGTTCCAGGAACGGGGCTTGCGGGTTTCGGGAACGCACCTTCTACTACTTCCAGCGCGTGTGGAACGGTACGTAGTAGACTGATGGCTTTGTATTTCCATGTATCCCAATTCGATTTTCCTTCTAACAAACCAATCTGCAGTTTCGTTAAACTCTCCATCGCGCAGCTGTGACCATAACCTGTCGTGGTAGCAGAGCGTGGTTTCCAAGCGGGTTAAGCCTATAGATTACGGAAAGTCGTAGAAATTACTCGTAAATTATTAAATATAGCACATGTATATAAATCGTGTTTTTTATTTTCAATATTACTCATTTTACTTACAGATGTTTTTGACACATACAAACATCTTCTTTTTTCCGAACATCAAATAAGGTTGAATAGCAGTAGTATAGGAACTACTTTAACACATACATTTATACTTTTGCTTATTTTTATTAATGTCAGAGGTATGTACTCGTTTTATTTTCAGCTTCAACTATTTAATAAATTTTTATATAACGGATTTTCTATCTTTTTTTTCGGACCTTTGCGTTCGGTTCGGATCTTTTTAATTTTGATTGCCAGCAACACTGGTTAATATGAAAGTGATGGAACTTTTCAAGTTTGATTGTCGGCAACACTGTGGCTGAAAATAAATAAAGCTCAAATTGTAAAGATGCTAACAAAAATTACATTAATCTACGAAAATAACTGAATAATTGCTTGTCTATAATGTCTGGCGGTCTCGTAGACAAAGTTTACATAGGCTTAGACCATGCGCCGGCCACTTTCGATCTAAAAGGACGTATTCTCGGGCCAGTAAGTATCGGTAGAAAGCATTCACAAATTTAAGTTTTTCTCGTAGAAAAACACGCGGGACTAACATTAAATTCGTAATTTCAGAATGGGACTAACCTAGAGTATATACGTTCGGAGACAGGGGTCGTAGCGGTGCTGAAGGTGGATAAGCTAGAGCCTCTGCATCTGACTCTGCACCACAGTCGGGCGGACGCGTTGACGGCTGCTCGGTCTCTGGCGCAGAATCTGATCGAAACCATCCGCGCTGAGCTGGCGCAGTGGAACGCCGCGCAGGCGCCACCTGCGCTCAACGTACCGCCGCCCGCGCTCAGCACGAGCAGCGCGCCGCCGCCTGCCCTACCCGCGCCTGCGCCCGCCGTGTCCACCCCGCCCGCCCTCGCCTCCACTCCGCAGCCAAGCATGCAGCCCGCGGTCAGCGTGGCTCAGGCCTCCTCCAACCTCATGACGGTCCGTCAGCCGCTGCAACCACTCCAGCAGACTCTCCTCCAACTCCAGCTGCCGCAGCAGTACCAGCAGCAGTATGTCCTGAACCATGAGAACGGACAGCTGATACCTATAGTTCAACAAGGAATGCAAGTGCAGAACACAAACTTCAATTTGCCCATTGCTCAGCAGCTCGGCTTACAGCAGCCCAACTACGGGACCCAGATGATTGATCTATCAAGCATGCAGCCCGTCAACGTGACTCAACTGAGGCTTCCCTCTATGATATTACCGAATGGATTGATTCCACAAGCAAGTTTGTCCTCGGCTGACACAACTACAGTCAGTTCTGCTACATCTACCCCAGTGGTTTGTGCTGCTCCGAGCACTAATTCTTCCCAGAAGATCTTGTACAGTGCAGATAAAAGCGATAAGGAGGTGAAGTACCATATTCAAGGTGCTGAGGGGATGCAGTGGACAATGCCAGGGTCGCAGACGATGCTGATTCCATATCAACAGCTGCAGGAACTTGCTGCCAACCACCAGGCATCCACTAATATACAACAGCAATACCTTGTAAGTATATTCATGCTGATTCATCGTTCATGTTAATGTATGATTATGCAAACTATTTTTTATTATTCTACTAGTTTCTGCCCTCAGCTTTATGATGGTGATGATGTGATTCTATTGTACCCTACATGATAACTTAGCTAATAAGGAAGAAAAAACATATTTCCTTATGCCCAATAAATTTTTCAGATCGCCCCTTCACAAACCTTTCAAACTTCACTTCCATTCTCAGCCCAATTGCAGCAGCAACTGCAAGCTGGCACTATAATGCAACTAAATCAAAAGGTAAGTGTTTGACAATAAATAGGTTTTGGTTCAGACAGAAGATCAGCATTGCTATGCACAATAGCTAAAAAACTTTTTTTTTAATTGTATATAGGCCTTCGTTTGACCACAATCTCACGTGATGGAAAGTGATGATGTGGCCGAAGTTGTATCACGAAGGTCTAGAAGACACCTGTTCACTCTTGTCTTGAAGTCAACAA
Organism: Eupithecia insigniata; assembly: GCA_947859395.1. Lineage (NCBI taxonomy): Eukaryota > Metazoa > Arthropoda > Insecta > Lepidoptera > Geometridae > Eupithecia > Eupithecia insigniata. Next base: position 3,844,163 of record OX402008.1, read on the forward strand.
TGCTGAGTCGGTCGCCATTTTTATGCCATTTAAGTTTTGTTTATTACATAGCTAGTAGTTATGTAGTTATTGTAAATAATATTAATGTACTTAAAAATATGTTGTTTTTATAAATAGTGACATATTTTTTAATTTCCCTACAGCCAATAGCAAGCAGTGGGTCATTGATAAATATAATATCAACTGGACAAGCGTCATCTCCACAAATGATTTCTGTGAGCATAATGGGGAGGCTGGCTGTGATCATTGTTTCATTTAAATCACTTAAACATTTTGATAAATTAATTTGTTCATGATTCGAAAATATTTTAGAGTATATTTTTTGTCAATGGTACACAAAATGTTCACAGTCAGCACAAACCATTCATATTAGAATCTCACTAATGCTTTCTTGTTAGAAGGTTCACGGTTAATTTCTTTTAGCTTTTGTTTCACAGGTACAAGGTTCTTTTGCTTTCATTTATTTCAATGTTATCCTTGTCTTGAAAAAGTATAACCTTACATAATTTATCAATTAAATCTACATATAACTGTTACTATTTTTATCAATATTTTATTTTGAGCACAATTCATTCGAAAATACATTATTTGCAAAATAATTTTCTAGCAATCCTACTCATCATGCTTTAATTGTAGCATAATTTGATAGACAATTTCTAACTCCATCACTGTGTGTTTCAGAGTTCATCCACATCTAAGAACGGTCAGGAGTCAAGAGGGCAGAAGCGCCTCTCCGATGGTTCTCCTAGTCAATTGCAGCTTAGACCAATAGCACCAGCTGGGTATGTATTACAGTGAAGTGTAACTTAATTATGCCTGAAGCAAACTGAGCCATTTTGAAGCAAGATAACAACTACAGCAAGGTTTAACGAAACTGAAGACTCGAATAATGTGTTCTAGTAGTTACTTGCATACAGGCACCATTAGATTTCTTAGAAGACTTTAACCTTTTCTTTCAGAGATCCAGCTGATCTTTTGGGCAAACGATGTTCGGTGGATAGACTTAATTATACTTGCTTCTGTCAAAGGATCCCTCAAAACAATTTCAATTGGCCAAGTGTAGTGTTAAAAATTCTAGGCCTTGTAGTGCACGCCAAAATTTTAACAGTTCATTTTACAGGTTTGACGACCGTTTTACCATCAATTGGCAGTAGTCGAATTTCCCAGTCAAAATAATATAATGCTGAAGACTTCTACATTTTCAAGGAGATAGCAATTTAAAAGGATACTGAAGCAGCGTTTATTCGATTTTACACAGGATATGGTCTCCATTTTCATTTTATTATAGCCGTCGCATCATCCCCTTAATTCACTGAATTATTGGGAGGTTAATAATTCAGTGTAGGCAGTCATCATCATCAACCCTTATCAAACGACGCCACGAATAGCGGTCCTGAGCTGCCTCCAACGACTGCCTGCGACGACAACAATGTCGTCGATCCATCGAGTGGGAGGTCTTCCCACACTCCGTTTCGCATTGCATCGCGGTCGCCACTCGAGAACCTTTACTCCCCATCGGTTAAAGGTTCTACGAGCTATATGGCCTGCCCATATAGCTCGTAGAATCAATTTCGGGGTTTATGTTTTTTTGTGTGTGTATTGTAATAATTGGATGCCGCAGGTCGATTAGCCAGGAGAAAGGAGCTGCCAGAGAATCGCGCTCTTGGACAACGGCCGGAGCAGGTACCTATGAAGAATTACTTGTTTAACTATTACTTCCTTGTATAATTTACTTCTCTGTATATTAACCATCGTCTAATTATATTGGTTGTTTGCTAACTGTAATGTGAGATCAAATGCTTTTCTTGAGAGTTCCGTTTGTAAGTGAATAATTACATCACGCCAAATATTTTACTTACTCAAAACTCGTATTTAATCTCAGTCTCAGTAAAAAACTTACCTATAGCTTTCTATATTTTATATTTAGTCACACGCACAGCAAGCTGACGAAAAAACGTATCGGATATAGACATCCGCTTAAGCGCATACAGCGGATCTTATTTCTATAATGGCGCACGGTCTATCATGGTGTCAAATCAAACATTATTATTAGTCTATATTTATTATACGCACAGCAAGCGGACAATCCCTACGGTTATAAACTATCCGCTTAGGCGGTACTCGACAGCGGATCTCCACAACGGTGCATGGTTTATGTGCGCATGGCAAATGCATTATTTCAATTATATATTATAATTTACTCATCTTTCATCTCTCTTACATAGGAGCAGGAGTGAGCAGCGGAACCAATCGTTAGCTGTAACGTTTTTAGTAATTTAACTAAAAAATAAGTACCACCACAATTCAGCGGATGCTAAAGCAATTTATTTTAGTAATAAAAAAAATAACCACCAAAACGCAGCATAGCATTTTATTAGAATAAAAACGTCATAAACTATGAAATAAAATGCGAAGAAGAAGATACTTCAGGAGCTGGATTCTAGTTTATGTATGAGGCACTTCATTTGGCACTGACCTGCTGATATGGCTGTTAGAATGAGAGAAAAATATAACACAAGATGCTGCGCCTTGTAGTTATCTTGCTGCCAATGCATGTTTTTATTTCAGATCCACCTCTAGTTTACATTTCACACAACAGTATTCTGTACCTGAGTAGCCTGTTTAGAGATTTTAACACGGCAACATCAAGATAGAACGATATCCAGCCCTAATACCTACCACTAATTGGAACTTTTCTCGAAACGCATGTAAAAAATGGCTTTCCAGCTTCACAGTAATTCCTGATTAAAACTATGGTACTGGCGCTCATCCAAAGTCGATCTTGGCTTCCGACACAAGACCTATCCAGGCATCTCGGTTCTGAGAGTCGACTTCGTGGAGATCAGTTTCCACTTCGTCAGCCCAGCAGTTCCTGTTTCTAATTGAATTTATTCCAGGACTGGACTTCCCATTGGAATGGGTGCAAAGGAGTCTAACGAAATATAACTTGAAGCTCTGCCATCAAATATTATAAATAAGTAATAATTTTATTTGTTTCACAGAGCAATAAAAACCCAGCAGTGTTCGTGAAAATCCTGATTATCTTAAGTAAATCGCTTGCATGACGCTTTTTGTGCTTACATTTAGTAGGCTTAAGTTACCTTACTTATGTATATTTGTTTAGATGGGCGACGGGCGTGCGGAATCATTGGTATCTCCCTCTAATTGAATAAGTAAGATACACAGCCTTAACAAACCGTGGTAAAAATCTACATAGCGTGAAGAATAAGAGTCAAGTTTTCAGGTTTCATCTTTATAGCTGGGAGAGGGAGAATAGAAGCGGCTGCATCAAACTATTCCTGAGAGATCCCATCCATTTTGTTTTATGCATGTATGTAAAGTATAGTATACTTGCTGTTTTGATGTAAAATGACAATTAGTAAATAACACGTTCAAACATTTGTGCAATCTGCATGCACAAATGTTTGAGCGTGTAGCTGGGCTATAAGCTCTGCGTAATATGATTCTGCTAGCAGAGCGTAGGCAAAGCATAAAAAAATTAATTATGAACAGCGTAAATTTTGTCCATCTTAGTTTGCAAAGCGTTATCTGCAGAAGCTCAGTTCCTTTTTTAAGCGAGCATAGCGTATCTATAGCATCTGAATAGAGCAAGCAGATTGCGGAGCGTATGAATAGCTACTCGGATAGCAGTCCTTGTTCCTGTTTCTTCTCCCACGGATTCCCCCGTTACTCATTCAGGGTGCATTTTATGTAGTAAAGAGTTGAAATCTCGTAATAAAAGTGTTTAAGTACACAAGTGGAATGATACTGAAAGTGTACCCGCTGAGCGCGATATGTAAAGCATATCCCCAGCGCACACTAGCGCCACCTATTTTTTACTTTCAACAAGGGCATTTTGAAAAAACTATTGGGCAGTTTGTAATCTGATGCCTATCATAAGCTTTTTTAATGACTCTGTAATCGTTTTATTTTGTATAGTTTAGATAGAGATGCAAAAACAGAGTTTGGTGGCCACTAAAAGCATCTTCAAATGACTGCGTAAGCTAAACAAAAAACTATAAAACAGAGGAATTCAAATAGTTATGATAGTTATAGATAAGATAGATAGATTTTTATTGTCCAATGTGTTTTTGAAAATTCCTTTGTTTAACGTAAATATAAGAATAAATAGGTGGTGGCGCGCTTGTGTAAGTCGGGGATGTACCTTAAATATTGCTCTCACCACACTTTCCTGCCGTGGACGTAAAACAGCTTATAGCGTGGCACTGCGTAGTTCCGCAAAAGCTTACCTTTTGTTTTATTTGTTAATTAACTGAACTTCCATTCTGCAGGTAGAGAGAACACACTGGTCAGCATGGGCATGAAAATAAACCCGACGCACGGTACCATCATACACTTGTCTTCGGGGCAGCAGTCGAGGTAAGATATTTAGACATAGCAACAGAGAATACACAATAAAACATATATAACACACAGCTCATAAGGCATCACCAGACGTCACCCTCCAATTACAGGTAGTTACAGAAAACACATTTTTTTTTTAAATATTTAAAAAATCATTTAAATACAAGCTTTTATATCATCTATCGACCAAAGTGCTTGGGAAGACAAATCCAACGAACCCAAACTCGACGTGGTTAAGTCGTTTCGTTTCGGAGTTCCTATGGCCACCTTCGGTTTCCATCATCAGACCAGCTCGATGGTACCATGACATTGCATTGCCACCGAACTTACATAAGTATGCCATTCAGCTCAATCGGTCGAGGATAACTGGTCTAAAATTAAGTTGCGTGAAGATTCCACCCGAACAAACATAAAAATCAATTGGGTTGACAAGGTAAAATACATAATTATAAGCTAATAAAGGAACTTAAAAATAAAATATACTACAAATGCAAAGAGAAATTTCAGCGTAAAAAAATGCAGAAATTATGCACCTGCATTTGCTTTAAAAAGAGTAATAATGTATATATCGCCGCCGGATCGTACAATCAGCCCTGTTGTTGAATAGGTAGGCCTATTCCAAACGGCGCAATTCAATTAATTGCCTATCCTGATTGATAGATCACTGCTCAGTAATATGACGAAACCTCATTTAGCAATCTAGTCGAATGAAATTACTTGAGTATTCTCAAAAAATCAGTGTTCGTTTTCCAATCGGCCTAGCCATTCTTAAATCGGACTGATTGTACAATCTGGCGGCGACGTATACTCGAACATTCAATCGATTTAAGAAATATCTTATATATAAAATTTCCATGTCACAATGTTAGTTACCGTACTCCTCCGAAACGGCTTTACCGATTTTTACCAAATTTTATATGCGTATTCAGTAGGTCTGAGAATCGGCTACTATCTATTTTCCATACCCCTAAGTGATAAGGGTTGAAGGCAAAAAAACGTTTGGCGGGTCAGCTAGTACTACTATAAAGTTATAACTTAATGATTATAGCTATATTTTTTCAGCGTTTCGGGAAGAGGCTCGCCGCAAGACAGCTCGATGTACATCCGGCAGCTAGAAAGAGGCATACAAATCCAGAGCAAAGACCAGAAAGACCTAACAAAAGTACAGAACCAAAATGTGCAAATGATAACCGTACCACCAGGAATGACGGTACTACAGAACCCTTTGAACATCGGCCAAGTTCCCACTATGCTGGGACAGCCTAACAACCAAGTTTACATGATCCCATCTAACCAGAACTTGGTCCAACAGGGAATACCGCAACACTTGATCGGCCAACAGATGGTGTCGGGACAAAACGTGACTGTGATGCAACCTAACCAGTTAGGAGTACAGGGCGGTGTGCAATACAATGTTCCCCTCATGCAAATGAACATGCAGCCCAACTCTCAATACATGCAGGGTTTGAACCTCAACTCGCAGCTTTCCGCGCAGCAGTTGAACGCAGCTTTAGCCGGCCAATTACAACTACCCGCCGGCCAACAACTGCCCATAGTCCAGCAACCGTCACTTAACCCTCAGACGTCGCCGGTCCATCAACTGCTGCCTCAAAACTTCATGACACCGACATCCCAGTACGCGACGATACCCCAACAATACGTGATGCCGAACAACACGAATCCGACAAACCCTAACATGCAATACACACTACCGGCGCCAACGCCCAGCAACGGAAACGGTAACGGTAATGGCAATGGGAATAGTTCCGAAGGGGAAAACAGCAACGGGCAAGCTAATTACATCACATCGTCGTCGCAGGAATCTTTCAACCCAGTCAGCGTGGCTCAGGTGCAGCCACAACAGAGCTTCGCGCCGGACAGTCCGACCACGCAAACGGCGATGCAGGCGAACCCAGCGACGCCTAGCTATGGATCTAACGGCGGGACGACCACGCCGACGCTGCCGCCGGCGTATGCGAACCAACCGCCCCCCCAACCGCCACCCCCTACTTACTCATCCAACGGGTCAACATCCACGGCTACTAACTATCCCGCCCCAACCAGCCAGAGCGCACCGCAGCAGCAAACATTCTCACCGTCAACAACCCCAGCTCCGAACCAAACTTACCAACAACCGCCAAACATTCCACAAATGCCGTATCCACCGAATCAAAACCCCTACCCAAACGCAACCGGTCAAAACTTAGCCGCATATGCCAGTAATCAGTACCAGTACACTAGCAGACCGTGGTTCAGACCAAGATACGGTTCCCCCCAGGGGTCGCCATACAGCGCGGGGACCGGCCCCCCTCCTAATGGGCCTCCTATGCCCGTTCCCCCTCCGACCGGCAACTATAACTATTGGCAGGACAGCTGAGAGTTAAACGAAGACATGGACATCGTTATCGAAACGATATTTGAAGAGTATTAGACTTAAATGTTCTATGAGAGACTGCTCTAGTTTAAGTACATTTATGAAATGTTTTTATTCTCTTGATGTGTGTATATTGGTATATATATAGAGTATGTAAAGAATAATTGTGTAGAGTATACATAGATTTATATCAGTGATTTTGAATTTTAGGTTAGGTAGTGAATAAGTGTATGGAAATTTATTTAGAACGAAGCTGAAGGCAGTTGCTGTTCCGTTATTTTCTGTCAGTAGGTACTTACTATGTTGTATTACCTATTGTGTTAACTTATTATTTTATAGTCAGGAAATAAATCACAATGACCATTTTTAAATTCTTCATTGTTTCCTCCCCCCGTAGGGAAAGGCCCTCCGCACATGGAGCTACTCAAAAAGAACTAGTTACAAACTCAAATTACTAAGGAGTTACTTGAGCGTCACCGCCCATATATTCTCGCACAGGTTCGCACACGACGCTACTAGTTACAAACCGGTTAGTAACGCGTTAGCAACTGATCACGCGTGACGCGTCGTGCCGGTCGCTACTAGTTACCGACTTTTCTGTTTTTTTGTTGTGAAAAATGAACGAGCAAAAATTCAATAGTGACTGAAACCTTGCAACTTGAATAGCGTCGTGTGCGAGGTACAGTTTCTAACTAGTTTGTAATTACAATTACCGATTAGTTCCGTCATTTTTGAGTAGCTCCATGTGCGGACGGCCTAGCACTTTGCTTCAATAGTATAGTAATTTATAATAACTATCGTAGTTTACGATACGATACGTTTGGAATACGGAAATTCGTAGAAGAACCAAAGTTACCGACATAGCTCTCAGAATTAGCAGGCTGAAGTGGCGATGGGCAGGCCATTTAGCTCGTAGAACCGATAACCGTTGGTGAGTAAAGGTTCTCGAGTGGCGACCGCGATAAATGCGAAACGGAGTGTGGGAAGACCTCCCATTCGATGGACCGACGACATCATAGCGGTGGCAGGGAGTCGTTGGATGGAGGCGGCTCAGGACCGCTATTCTTGGCGTCGTTTGGGGGAGACCTATGTTCAGCAGTGGACGTGTACGGGCTAATGATGATGATCGTGGTATGCGGAGTTATGAATATAAATGTAAGCATCTTAGAATCGTACTCATCCTGATGATATCCCTCATTAGAGGATGAAACGATCTTCAAACACAAACTACACAGTTCCATACGAGGAGAGACTACAAGAACTAGGGTTAACCACTCTAAGAGAAACATAGAGAGCGTGGAGACCTGATAGAGACATTCAAGATGTTACCAACCACTACAGTATACCAAAGTTATCGGAGACACTACACAGAACTATTTTCACATAAAGCTGAGAAGAAACTGCAACGCGCGGACCAAGTACCAGCAAACCATGGGAGCACATATTGCTTAATCGCGTCCTGAAAACATAAAACCGTTTAACGGAATTAGTGACCAGTGCCCTCTCAATGAACTCTTAAAATTGACTGGATATTATACTGGACGAACATTTAAAGTGCCCTATAAGTATTTTCCATTGAGTTCTATGGGATTTTCTTTTTCATACCTACCTAAACCCTGTTAAAAATAAAAAGTTATCTGTGAATGTTATAGATAAAAGCTTCCTTGTTTGCCAACTGACACTGATGCCATTGATGCCGTCAAAGCGGTAAATTAATGAGCTTCATAATTTTCCTAACTTTTACCCGCAGTTGAACGTATTTTAATCGAATCATAAAGTACTTTTTATATTCGAACCAAAGTTTGCTTCTGAGGCAATCGTACAAAAATGAATACTGAAAACCGCTACGCCGTCCCCGCTTCTCTCTTCATGTTGAAAGAAATGAAACGGCGACAGGAATGGGTGAACAGCGGATATTCCCTTCTGAAACGTAAAGTCGAAGCCCTAAGGTACCGGGGTAGACAAGCAGCGGCAGAGTTGGCGTCGACTCAGGCTATTCTCGGACATACCTTGCGAGAGGCTTACATATCGTTGGCTGCGGTGAAGTTTACTAATGGAGAAAGTAATGCTATGGTGCTGGAGAATATTGGAGAGGTTTGTATTGCGTAGGTCATACATAAAAACTGCTGTTTTGTCGTGGTAAACGTGGACTGATAGGTACATATATGAAGGCATCTGATTTGTGGTAGGTACTCGTTGGTACAACCTTGTAACAAAACTGGTGTAGGTACGTAGTAAAGTAGGTAGATTTGCTTACGAAGCCTTGCGAGCCTGCATAAGATATTAATTGCATAATAATTTTCAGAACATCTACTACTGTACTCCAAATAATGTACCTTCTCTAGCTAAAATTCGGCTGCAAATTATGACGAATTAGATTACCAGAAATTTCTTGACGTATACCAATCGAGCTTTAGGTATTTTGGACGTTCTTTCACTAGTTTAGGTAGGTATCTAGCTTTCTTTGTAAAATCATATCTTCCTCTTGCGCTTAACGCATTCACTGTCCAGTCTCGGTTGCGGAGTGCAGCCCGAAGGGGCGCCAGCACCAGGCCAACCCGGAGATGGGCTGTAGGTACGACGTGGTCAATAAAACACTTAGAACTACTCACTCGTAGATCAAACGATGAAATTGCTGAATGCTCAAGTTCTGCTTCCTATCAAACACACACAAGCTTACAAAATGTAGGTAGGTACAATAGGCAGTAATTTTTCTCATTACCTGCTTGTAGAAGATGAAAGTAAATTATTTCAGGCCCAAGTTCGGGTCCTTCGCATCCAAGAGAACATCTCTGGCGTAGCAACAGTTTCGCTCCAAGCGGCGGAAGACACAGGCGCCAGCGATTCGTTACTATACGCGGGACTAGGCGCTGGCGGCCATCGCACTAGCGAGGCCAAACGAGCGTTTAGAGAAGCTGTCAGGATTCTGATTAGATTCGCGTCGCTAAGGAATACTTGTATTCTGTTGGATGAGGCTATTCGAACTACTTTGAGGTTAGTTCCTACTTACCTCACTATCAATGTAAGTACCTACCAGAGGTGTTAAATATGTGTGGATGAAGCATTAACCACAATTTGAAACACCTATATTATGTAACTAGGTATGCAAGAGAACATCTCCGGCGTAGCAACAGTTTCGCTCCAAGCGGCGAATACAGGTGCCAGCGATTCGCTACCTTAGTAGCGAATCGCTGGCCTGCTTCTTAGTAGTAGTTACTTATAACTACTACTAAGTACCAGGTGTGTTAAACATGTGTGGTTAAAGGTACCAGGTACCGTTAACCACACTTAACCACCTATAGGTAAATAAACCTGTCGATTTTACCGAACCGATTAGTTAGATACCCTCAACAAGCTTGCGTCCAAAATGGAGAGAAGCCATTTTTAGTAGAGCGCGAAAACGTCGAGATTAAAAAGATGTGTTCATCTTTTTAATCAACTTTGCACTTATTGGAGCTATAGGTACCTAATGTACGATAAATACCTGTTTAATAGACTAGTTGTCTATTCGACTAAAGCTGTTAGTTGCTTGCTTTTTAAATTAGGGGAAGGATCGGTAAAGTGGCCCAGGCGGGTAAAGTGGCCACCGTCGGTTTTATGACGAACCAACTACCGCCATCTATCAACGGCATGTGTAAATAATTCATTGCCCGACGCCATTAGTGCTCCCGTAAACACGGACACGTTTGGTTCACGCGGAAAGTTTTTATTGCAAAAAAAGTGATTTGTGTGGTCTATGATCTAAGGTAAGTGGATTAAACATTGTGATAAGTTACTATATACAATAAAAGTTATAAATAATGTAATATTTTATCGGTTTAGTCTATATTATGGACTAATTATTTCACGGCAAACGTTGACAATATAACCTCCTTTGACCTTTGTGCAATTTTATTTTCGTCGCTTGGCCGTTTCGGGTAAAGTGGCCTACTCAGTAGTTAGGTAAAGTGACCTAGTAGACCACTTTAGCCGTCTTAGTTGTAATTTTTACAATAAATTTTAATGTTTATTTTTGTTTTAGATATGCCAAGTACATACAAACGGAAGACGCAGCAGCGAAGCTGCTTCTTTCCCTTTTGCGCCAATATTTTAGAAGTCTTACTCTGCACTGTCGTAAAGTCAGACTCATCGACATTGAAAATGCGATGAGGTCGCATTTTCAATGTCGATGAAACTGAAATGGCTGGAAAAGCATGGACTTCTGCTTTTAGAAAACGTAAGGTCTAAAACAAGCTGGGTAGCTTGTTTTAAACCTTACCTGTTCTAGAAGGTCAACAAATTTTGTAACACTTATTTTATTAAAGCCCTGTGCTCGAGCAAGTGAGGTTGCTTCTGGGCTTCTTAATGTCAGTTCCGGATGACGTTTTCTAAAAGCAGAAGTCCATGCTTTTCCAGCCATTTCAGTTTCTTTATTAAACTTGTGTTCTATATTATTGCGTTCAGCCAACTGATAGGCCAGTCTCCGTACATCTTGTAAAGTTAATCCGTAAAATCGCTTTTCCATTTCTAAAATGTGTCCCACAATTCTTGTTCTTGCTCTGGACTGAAAGTTGGACGACAAGACCCCAATATTTTTTTATTTTCAACAGCTTAGAAGTTTAGTTTCTAATCTTGCTATTGTTTCAAAAAAAGCCACTAGGAAGCCTAAAATTAAGAAACGCGCCAAATCTGAATGGATGACGACCCCGAATGTTTTTACTGCAGCGAAATTTGGTCTAAGTCAAAACATGATGATGGCTGGATACAGTGTTGTCTGTCAGATGGGCCCATGAAGCATGCTCGGGCTGTGATGATTTAGACAACGACTTTCTTTGTGAATTTTGTTCCTAAGATATTTTTGTTTATGATAAGTTGACACCAAAGTTAATAATTAAGAAAAGTTGAGTTCATTTGTCTTTTTGTCGTCTATTGCATTATTTCTAATTAAACTCGAATAAATATAACAAAAAGTGTATTTAATTAAGACTATGCCACTTTACCCGCTTCGTAGGTTTATGTAGGCCACTTTACCTACCCTGGGTAGGTAAAATGGTCAATTTCCCATTTTGATTAAAACTTATAAATGGTAATAAATACTTTGTTATATGTGAAAATAACAATGTGATATCAAAACTACATTAACTTGAGAGAATACATTGATAATATAAGATAAAATATTTTGATATATATTTAAGCTGCAGTCATACAAAGCTTAGGGTGACCACTTTACCCGACCTTCCCCTACCTATTTGCTTTTCACCAAACCTATAGCCCGGCTACACGCTCAAACATTTGTGCATGCATGATTGCACATATCAGTTTGCGCAAGCAAGATGAGCCGGCCACACGCTCCATCTTGCTTGCGCAAACTGTGTTTGTGCATGAACGTCCAAAATACCTAAAGATGAGCCGGCCACACGCTCCATCTTGCTTGCGCAAACTGTGTTTGTGCATGCATGTTTGCACAAATGTTTGTAGCCGGGTTAATAACCGTACCAACGGATCTTGGTCGAAATAAAATTATTTAATTAATTTATTTGCATTTCAGGAAGGTTAACGGAATTGAGAAAGTTATATTGCCAAAGTTGCGGAACACTGAAAAATACATCATGATGGAAATGGACGAAAGGGTAAAAAGATTTGTCTATACAACAACATTGTTATACAACAACATTGTTATACAACAACATTGTTATACTGAATATGCCTTAATCGTAATATTATTTTATTTAATAATTAGCACTCTTGTCGCCTGAAACACAGGATTACCTAGTTCAGGCAAAATTGTTACACTTAGCTATATTTATTATATAAGTGCACTCATGTTTTTTCTATGTACGAGTTTCTTTGGATATATTTTTTTATACTTGGAATGAATTAGAAAAATTGTTGGGGTCTATTTCATAAACCATTGACAATTGTTTAAGGAGAGAGAGGATTTCCACCGTCTTAAAATGGTAAAAGCAAAGAAGATAAGAAAGCAGACGTTGGCTAAATTGCGAGAAGAATCTGAAAATAGTGTGGTCGCTAGTAAAGGTAGGCATTTAATGGTAGTATCAGCGGCTGCCTTAGGGGGTGGCAAACGGGGCAATCGCCCAGGGCCTCGCACAAACAACCCAAGCAAATAAAAAAAAGATTTTTTATAATGAAAAAATCTTTTTTTTTTATTTAAAACTTTTGATTTTGATCCTTTATTATTTATTAAGGTTATAAAATAACGGTAAATTATCGTTAGCTGCGTTCATCAGGGAATAAAACGACCTAAAAATTAGTTTTTTCATAAAGCGCTGACCATTTTCTATGAACCCATGTTCCTATGAAGTACGATTAATGGGCCTTTTGGTAATAATGTTGATTTTAGTAATAAATATCATAAATTATTAAAATCTCGAAAAGTCGAGTCGTATCGAAATTATTTAAAACATGGCTTCATAGAAAATGTTTTATAATTAAGCTACTTTTCTGCTATTGATATTGCTTGTAGAACGCAGAAAATATTAAAAACCGCTAAAATAGTTGAATTTCGCGCGGATTTGTGTAAGATTTCAATCACGGAAACTATTCGATCGACTTAGAATAGCATAGAAAAAAAAATACAGAAGTTTACCCCACTATCGAAATATTGCACCCACTTTTTTTTATTTTGATGCAGTTTTTTATATAGATAGTGATTCAAGAGGAATCTTTAAATGTATAATTTAGTATCAGCATTACACGCGTGCGAAACTCGGGCGGGTCGCTAGTATAATAAAATTTTAGTTTTTTTAATTATTCATAGAAAATACCCAGAACTAGTTATATCAGATCGTACAAAAATTTGTCCCAGGACGGGAATCGAACCCGCAACCGCCTACGTCGCAGGCGGACCTTCGCCCGCCGCGTCAAAGAGGTCGCCAATAAATAGTTTTTTTTTTATTTATACCTACATTTATACCATTTCAGAGATATTGACCTTCCTGCCTACCAACCGTTCGCTGCACCAGCATGGCTCCACCACCATGCTGAGCGTACTTTACTACGAGTCTATCGCCTCCACAGATTCGGGCGATTACAAGCCGTATTGTTACCCGCATTGCTGGGATGATGAGGATTTGCTCTTTTAGATATTCTATATTAATTTCTTCTAATACTTTAGACTATTTAAACTTATTGTTAGTACCGTTTATAGAAGAAGTTCGTTTGTTTGTACCTGATAAGTTATTTTTGCATCATACTCTGTTGTATTATAATTCTAATTTTCGGAGATTCGCTGCGGTGTCCACCAAGGGTCTCAACTGGGTCCTGTCCTGTATTATATTTACTTAATTAATTTAATACTTTTTCATGAATAAACGATTTATACTTTAAACGCTATCTTATTGATTTATAAATTACTTCCATCCCCTCTCCCAAGGGAACCCTACTGAATTCCGGGATAAAAAGTACCTACCTATCCTCTGTCCTTCCTCGTAGTATGAACTCAAATCGTGCCAAGTTTCCTTTCCATACATTGAGTAGTTTCGGCGCTATGCGCAGCCAAGATACAGACAGACATGAAGGAAAAACATACAGTTTTGGCTTCAGTTTCGATAATAGAGTGCCGCCCAAAAAAATTGTATTATTGTATTATAAGGACAGTTTTATTATACACTAACTAGCTGCCGCCCGCGCCTTAACGGGATAAAAAGCCTATATGTTATTCCAGGTCCCAAATTATACCCATACCAAATTTCAGCGTAATCGGTTCAGTAGTTTTTACGTGAAAGAGTAACAAATATCCATACATCCATCCTTACAAACTTTGACATTTATAACATTAGTAGGATTGGAAGAAGAAAACTGGAAGTATATAAGAGCTTCAATTAATAATATAGAAACTATCTTAAGTTAGTAAACTTTAAATAAAACAACTCCATTTTTGCTTTTAACCATATTATATTTCTACAAAACATGATATGCCGGTATAATATGAAAAAATATATGTAGGTACTTAATATTTTTTGATTTTACATTACATGTAAATACTTGTCATGTGTTTTACATAATTTTTACAGATCTTTGAAAGGCTTTTTATACGATATTAGGAAGGGGGTACCTATATGTACTATAACTATACTTATACATAATATGTATGATTTTTAAATCACAATAAGTTAATAAGTAATCCGTGCAAATGATATAACTTAAAGAGTAACTTATCGACCGTACTTTTAAAAACAGTACTTTCTTGTATTTAACACTTATCTAAGCTTAATGTATAATAATACGGGACTAGACTGAACAGGCTAATTTAAAAATAAAACCCGACTGAGTTAATCCACACGATATTGGTAATATCTATTATGTATACGAAAATAATTATAATGTAGAATCACAATGCAAAAACCTGACGTTCACACGGATCGGGTTTTTGCAGGATCGGTTTTTTGTAGGATACGGTTTAGTCACAATACAATTTGTATGTATGAGTTCACACGTGCATTAGATTTTAAGATCCGGGTAATAACCGAATCAGGCAAAACTTCTGTTTTGCCGTATCCTGCAAAAAACCGATCCGTGTGAAGGTAGCGTGAGACGTTTTACAAAATAAACCTATTTACTCCAAATCTCTTAAGGGCACTCTATAGTCAACTGCGATCAGAACCGTCGATATTTTCTATTACATTGTCCATTTTATAAATGAAAAGTAGTTTAGTGTAAAATACATATCTTTACTAGTAAAACATGTTTTTTTTCGCAAACTTTCAATCAAGAGGACAACCAAGGTTTGACATAATATATGTAGGTACGCTACAGCGCCCACTTTTCAGCTTGATCTATTTGCCAGCTACTTTGGAAAGAAAAACCCTCAGATAATCGTCTGATATGTTTTTTTAAATCGCAAAGAACTCATTCACTTTTCAGGAAACCAATTATATAAATCTTATTACCTTCAAGTTACCGGGTTCAACAAATGATAAATAGACAAGAGCTATGCAATAGTAAAAAACGTCAAAGAGGAGAAATATTCAGTCGGGCAAATTAACTATATTTGATAAAGCAAATTAAGGACGGAGGCTACTCCAAGCTCGATAAATATAATATTAGTGAATGATAATATAAACCTGAATACAAAAATATATCATTTGACTATACGAACCTTTACTGCTGCCTTGCATGAGGTAGAGTTATGATTATTATGAAAATATACAGTTCGCTAAGATTTATATTCGCTTAAGATCAATTTTCACAGTTTAAATTGAATGCGATTAACGTAAGATAAACTCAGTTTAGCGCTAGCAAACGAATTCATTACATAGCGAATGTTGATCCGGTTGAAGCTGCACTTAGGTTAACAAACGGTGAAATTGGACCTCCGTACCTTGTCATTTTAAAGAGCGCTTATTAATATATGTAAAGTAAATTATTTAATGGAATACTTATGTACATAAATAAACTGTGTCTTAATTTTTAAGTCAAATTTCCAGATTTAGTGATAGTCAACTTGTGTTAATATAATGTAAATCCTTTATTGGCTGTAGTATAATATAGTATAAGTTATAATTGTTTAAGTTTCGTTAAGTTTATTTCTAAGAGCTGTGGATTTTGTGAATAGATAAATATTAACAGAGTGAACGTGGTGTGGTCTAGTCAACTTTAAAGCGACATGGTACTAAGTGCATGATTTCAGTGCAGCTTACATTTGAATATTAAGGCTGAATTTACAAACACGCTGACGATCAGCGCTGATCGTTCAGCGTCGATGCTTAATGGAGTCTACATACCAAAGTCGCCAACAAGTTGATAAAACACTGGTGTTAATTTCAATTATTATTTTTTCAAAATGTTGCCTTCCCTTTCATAACGATGGAAATAATACAAAAAAAAAATAATAATTTAAAGCTTTTATGTCTATGACCAAATATATGTATCTAGGGCCAAAGTGCTTGGGAAGACAAATCTAATGAACCCAAACTCGACGTGGTTAAGTCGTTTCGTTTAGGTGTTCCTATGGCCACCTTCGGTTTCCATCATCAGACCAGCTCGATGGTACCATGACATTGTATTGTCACCGAACTTACATAGGTATGCCAAATTTCAGCACATTCGGTTGAGGATAACTGGTCTAAAATTAAGTTGCAAGATCCGCACTAACATACATTGACCAGCATACGGAAGACCAGCGTTGGTTGTACACACATACGTATACAACTAACCCATGCTGAGACAGGGACCGTTTTGTGACTCTAGCAAACTGTTTTCTTTTTTATGTTCATTTCTTTATAATTGTATGTGTCTGAGTTACGAATAAACGTTTCTATTCTATTCTATTCATTGCAAGTTAAATATAAGGATTGTAAAAAGGATGCCATCATCTTTAGTACTGTCTAAATATGAATTGACAACATTTTCGACTGCCTAAATTATAGCCCGGCTACACGCTCAACATTTGTGCAAACATGCATGCACAAACACAGTTTGTGCAAGCAAGATGGAGCGTGTGGCCGGGCTCAAACAATTTTGCGTAAGCAAGGTGGAGCGTGTGGCCGGGCTCATCTTGCTTGCGCAAACTGATTTGTGCATGCATGTTTGCACAAATGTTTGAGCGTGTAGCCGGGCTATTAGTCCTACAATAAAATGTCGCACCGACCCGCCCCCGGGCTGTGGTCGTGCTTGCGATTTTGGTATGTAGAGTCCATAGCGTGCCAAACTTTATACTATAAGACGTATCGATACGGATATCGGTCTCTGATATTTAGAAATTATAATCTTATTTCTTTAGAAATAAAATTTGCATAACTGCTAGTTGCCAAATTGAATGGTACAACAATTCTTTCATAGATGAAACATGAATTTTAGCTAAAACAGTAGTTTTGTATACAAAAATGTAAACCATAACGTAGATACCTTCGTTAGCAATAAACCCTGTTTTATGGAAAACTATGGAAGAATTTTGTCTTATTTCGAAATAATTGTACTACCAAAAAATATGAAGTTGGTAGTTTAGACAGTAGCTCGCCCGTACATGCGCTGGCACACGATTTTGAACACATTTGTTACTATCATTCATATTAAAATCTTTTGATTTTTAAAGTGATTTTCTCACTTTACTTATATTCTACGTGAAAATGGTCATCAAAAGTTTCGCTTTCCGAGGGGATATGAACCTGCAACTTTACTTAAAGCCGGCAGTACCTAAACCATGCGAGAATTTCACATCGGTTCGAAAATTTCGATAAGCGTTTAGTCGATGCGACGGTCGAGAGCTGGTGGTATCAGGCGCAGCGCATCAGCATTGCCAAACAGCGGAACAATGCAGCCAGCATCTTGGAGACGCTTCCGATTGGTATTGACTTGGATCTTCTGAGCTACCTCTAGATTGTTGGCTTTGCCACAGTTTGCAGACAGCCAAACTATTAAAGTGTATATTGTAAGTACTGAAGTGTATCTATTTGTTATTTGTCACCTAAATCACTTTTAAATTTAAAGTCGACAAATTTAATCGATAAAGCATTGATGAGCGAAACTTGCGATAAGCATTTTCGTGGGAAATTTCTGAAATACACTTTGAGAAGCCACTTTTGGCACGTTTCACATACAACAGTTATAGAGGTACGAATATGATCTGCATATCACAGATTTTGTTAATTTAATACTAGCTGCTGCTTGCGCCTTCGCCCGCGTTTTATTGGGACAATAAATAGCCTATATGTTATTCCAGATCACAAACTATACCCATACCAAATTTCAGCCGAATTGGTTCAATAGTATTTGCGTGAAAGAGTAACAAATATCGATACAAACTTTGACATTTATAATATTAGTAGGATTTATGAATTTTCAAGCGGTTTTTTTTTAATTCTCGCGGTATTTACCGTTGCTAGGTCAAAATGCAACTTTTTTGTATCTAGGGAAAAACGAAAAAATAGTGCTTTATTCTAGATGGTGGGGGAGATGTGAATCTAAAGACTAAATAACAATAATTATCACCAAAAAAATCTTACAACTATACGATAGAAGACATTCATACTTGCAAGCATTGTTGCTATGCTATGATACAATACTATTTTCTTATGTACGCGTGATGGGAACTTTGAACCTTGATTTATGAAGTTAATTTTACTGTCTCTGTACATCATTATAATAATTATTATGCTTAGGATACGAATGGTTAAAATTTGGTGGATAAAAAGCTTGTATGAGATTACATACTATTTGATATTTTTACTCATATCCTGAAGCAAAAAGATACCTCAATGATTACAAGTAAGTAAAGTTTAATAATTCTTCAAAGTTTAATTTAATGTGTGTTTATTTGTAAAAAAGTGGAAGGATCTTTTTATGATTTTTGAAAACTAAATTCAACCAGATCGCATCACAAAACTCTTTTAAAACGAAATCTCAATAAATATATGTTCTTTTCATTTATGAAAAGCTATACGCTATACTCGTTTAAAAAAATATATCGTTTACTAAAAACTAAATTCTATAGGTTTATAGATAGTTTATATTTTTATACTACACCTGCTCGGAAAGTTGCCTATTCCTTTTCCAAATATAAGATAGAAAGTAAGTCAGTGCAGGCGTATAGGAATCCGGGAGGAAAAACTCTATGGAATTTCATTTCTCACTCGTTTTAGCGGGAGAGAAAACTGTATGGAAATCCATTTCTAACGTGTTATTTTTTTTTAATTTCCTAAATGATCGGCCGGTAGGTATGGTTATTTTCATAATAGGTCAAACGACAAAAAGTTTTTACTCCAAGTCCGCTTGCCTCTTCCGATTTCCGAACAATATTTTGAAAAAAGAACCCAAGTGATAAAGGCTGGCACGGGAAGTTCTTCTAATTTTGAATTTGGTGTAGGCAATTTTATTAATTCTACAGAATGTCGTCGAGTGGTAGTGAAAGTTTTATGACACCGCCAGAAATAAAATATTTATTCTGATTTTTATTTTCCTCGAAGGTGTAGTATAAAGCACTATGTATCACTCGGCAGAAAGTGCGATTCCTACCTCGTGTGTTTTATAGGAATCAGGCACGTTCTCGCCTAGGTGAACAATGTACTATTATTCAATTAGAGTACGTAGGATAGGTATTGTTTCAAAGGTTTTTTTTTACACTGTACCTACAAACGAGAAGGTTCAAAATCCCTCATCACGCTACAGACTACACTTGTATCCCGAATCACTAGACTACTGCAACCTCGCACATCTAGAACAGTAGTCGTTATTGTCCGCACTGCCGTAGTACATACAGAGGGGCGCCCGACACGGCCTTGGCGAGGGCGGACGGTCGTCGTAGAACGTTGATTTTGAGAGGTACAATGTTCTGAAACAATAAAAACGGATAAGAAAATTTGGAATTTTCACAAAGCTTATTTATACCGAAAATAAGCACCACAGTTTGTGTATTGGGTCACTATATTACTGACTCTTGGGCCGTGTGGGGCCGCGGCGTATGAATATCGACCCCTCCAACTCAACCCGTGGATGTCCTAAGAGCCAACTAAGGGCACCCACCAGAGGAAGGGCAG
This sequence comes from Eupithecia insigniata, assembly GCA_947859395.1. Lineage (NCBI taxonomy): Eukaryota > Metazoa > Arthropoda > Insecta > Lepidoptera > Geometridae > Eupithecia > Eupithecia insigniata. The sequence continues at coordinate 3,864,374 of OX402008.1, forward strand.
CAGCTTCGTTCTGAGTATTTTTCAACACCAACACTGCGATCACCAAACCGCCTGCCAAGCGTGGTGATTATGGCAAAACCCCCCCTACATGGGAGACCATCCACTCGATGGACCGACGACATCGTAGCGGTCGCAGGGAGTCGATGGATGGAGGCGGCGCAGGACCGTTATTTATGGCGTCGTATGGGGGAGGCCTATGTCCAGCACTGGACGTGTATGGGCTGATATGATGATGATGATGACTGACTCTTCACTCTCTACCAAACCACTAGTTATTTTCAGATTTGCTTATACATAATTGGTAATAATAGCCCTGCATGTACTTTTTATACAATATTCTTTTTTTTATGACAGTACGCTTGCCAGCGGATATGTGATCGCAGTTGAGGTGTTATATATAACACACACATAAGGAAATTTTTGTCCTTCCTCTGATAGGTTGCCTTAGTCGGCTCTACATCAGGTCCCTACATAATAAATTCATCACCTTGGACCCATTTGAGGACATTTCTAGGATCAAACTCAAAAGGCTTTATGTTCTTTAGTTAACTTTGACCTTTACCTTACATTAGGCTATGCACGGGGATTGTTCTCTAGGGTAGTATAGACTATAATAACATCGCATCGTCATACATTGCGTACATTATTGAAGTTAAGGAATGAATTTCAAATAATTTACGCATTCGATGACAAAGCGACGTAATTTTTATCTATTCTACCCTAGACTAGATTCCTACGCTAGAGGGGAAAGGCTTAAATGGAGGGGTCGACACCGCGACCGCCACGACTCCGTTATGGCTATCATTTAAGTATACCTGCCATTGTTGCAATATAAATCATCATCAGGTTTGCTTCAAACACTTTTCTGCTTCTAAGCTTTTAGTTTGTGCTTCGAGGTTTTGCTCTCTACCCTGACTTCAACTATCAAAGGCATCTCTGGGTCTCTTGGTGGAAGAAGTGGCTTGTCACCTCTATTGGATATATAAAAGAAGCGAAGGCTCCTGTATTTTTTTCGTACTGGTATACAAGATGTACTACGTTCTCTTATATGTATAATTGAAATAAATATATCTATTTCAATTAATACAAAAATATAACTACTACAATTAGCTATGGCTGAAATATGCATTGTATTTTAAGCTGAAATAAACGAATTGAATTGAAAAGGAAAAAGGTTATATATATATGTAGTCATTGTTTCACTATACCTGTCATTGTTGGGTCGCTGTGGCTTGCTGGTGTGTTGCCGCGCTATCTCGTGCGCAGCGCGCGACGCTTCAGCGTAGAACTGAGAGCGGCCGGTTCCGTAGCGCGGTTGGGAGGGAAGGGCTGATTGTTCTTTGCGGTTGCGTTCTGTTGTGTAGCTGGAAAAATTACAGATTGTTAGTTTTCTGGATGTTGGTGATGTTCTTTGGAAAGGTTATCAATTTTCTTCTAATAAACTTAAGTAATTGTCTGTCTCTGTCCTTAGAAAAACGAGCAGCTGTTTAACGACTACCATGGTTTTCGGTCGCTAATACCGTTATGAGGCGTAAAGCCATCTTTACGTGTCAGAGCGGGATTAGAGAAGTTTGACTTCTCTTTATAGCAAACCGCAAACTTTTCGCTAACGCTGCATTGTGCTCGATTATTAAACGCTTGATATGATTCTGCGTTTGGTTTGATACAAATCTGCCAGTGCCGTTCAACAATAACAGCTAACTTTTTATTTAATGTGCAAATTTATGAATACAGGTGTATTGTTCGTTAATTCGCACACTCAACATCATCATCAAAGCTATAATTCTGATTATAACCGTGAGCCGAAAAAAACTGACAATAGTCCAACTCGGATCATCTGCGGGGTTGCTTTGCTGCCGTTTGTTACAACTGGCCCCTTGTTCTGGCACACTCACCCCTGCCAGGCCTCGTTCAGATAGTTCTTGACCATTTCCTCCTGCACGGGCGCGCGCGCCGCCAGCACGCGGCAGCACAGAACCGAGCACACTGATAGACGGCGGCTGAGGCCTTCTGATGGATTGCTTTCGCTGCCTTTACCTGGGGATAAGACCTAACTTATAATTGGGTACAAGGAAAACCTTTTAGAGTCTACATATCAAAACCACCGACTGGCGACGCAGCCCGGCGGCGCGCCAGATTGGTATTGGCCGATGGTGCTGTGAGAATTTTGTTGGACACAATCGACGCGACGTTGCGTGTTACCCAAAGATTTGTAAGAACATGTCATCATATTTTTATTTATAACTCGTATATGTCATTTATATACGACTTATAAATTTGTTATAGGAAAAACAAATAAATGATTTATGATTACACCCACATGAATCTAGATAATTTCCTCGTAGTCCTTTCAAATGGAAAAAAAATATGTCAAAATATTGTAGTTGCTACAATTTTGAAGAATGGAAAATTTGTGGAATCTAACAAACAAACAAGTTATTAGGTGTAGTACTGAATAATGTGCAATATTTATAGAATTAAGCTTTATTTTTGATACTTGTAATTAGCTACCCAATTAGCTGTACGAATTTCGACCCCTCCAACTCGACCCGTGGATGTCGTAAGAGCCGACTAAGGGAACCTACCAGAGGAAGGGCAGCAGCTTCCTTCTGAGTATTTTTCAACACCAACACTGTGGTCACCAATCCGCCTGCCAAGCGTGGTGATTATGGCAAATCCCCCCCATCCCATGGGAGACCATCCACTCGATGGACCGACGACATTGTAGCGGTCGCAGGGGAGTCGATGGATGGAGGCGGCTCAGGACCGCTATTTGTGGCGTAGTATGGGGGAGGCCTATGTCCAGCAGTGGACGTGTATGGGCTGATATGATGATGATGAATTAGCTACCTCTCAAGTTGCACGGCGCGGCGCTCTAACAGGGCTCCTAATACCTAGCCTCTAAGTGAAATGTTTGAGACCTCTCACATTGCATGTATTAGGATTGCAAAATAACTACTTCAATATTAAGAATACCTGTCAACTTAGCCATAGATCCGAAGTTCTTCTTAATCTTGCTAGACATGGACCGTCCGATGCTTCCGAACTGTTTCGCAACCGAGTTCATTTGCTTTGAGCTCTTGGTTGAGAGGGCGTCGAGCGAGCGTCGTAGGTCTTCGGGGGGTTGGTTGGTCAGGCATTCTACTCGTTCTAAGTCTGGATGGAAGATACAAAGATTTATAGTCAAAAAAGTAGTTAAAAATATGGAAAGAATTTTAAATATTTAACGTAACAATATACAGAAGATGTATACTTATTTATATGTTCTTGTATTGCTGTATCATACTAAGTAGTCTAGGTAATTTGAGAAAAAATCTAAGCCTCGTCAAGCTTGTTATCATATATGAGTACAATGTAGTGTAGTGAGTTATATTTTTATCAAATTTATTTATAGCTAAATAGTTAAAAATATAGTTAAAAACTAAAACCCGACTACATAAAAGTATTAAACAAGCGTTCACCTATTGTCCTTATCATTTTCTTTTGATACTTAGGTAGTCGGAGGCCTTTGTTATTAATTGTACCCTAGGTATATGGGGTGGGTGCCCCCGACTACCTAAGTATCAGAGGAAAATGATAAGGACAATAGGTGAAGGCTTGTTTAAGACTTTTATGTAGTCGGGTTTTAGTTTTTAACTTCATTTAATTTACACCTTTTTGCTAATATCTTGGAATCTTTAACCTCACAAAAGTTAAAAAAAAAAAACGGTTTCGGAAAGTACAAACAAAGACCTTTGCAACGATACCACACACGAGCATATTTACTAACATTGAGATCTTCGACCCTTACTTAGACCCCCGCTATTTCGTTACACCCCCATTTTTATCTGACGTCACAGACAGCCTATAACCATCGGGCTATTAAGACGAATCATACGACACCTCATTTGTTGAAATCGGACCCGTAGTTTCACCACTACGTGGGAACACAAAAATCGGCTACATACATACATACATAGGGTGTCAAACTCATAACCCTCATCCTTCGGTAGTCGGGTAAAATTAAATAAAATTCTGTAATTCATTAAAATATCCACTGATCAATTTTTTTATGAATCAATATACATCTGTGCTATGAAAAGAAATAAGAATATATTTATTTATTCAACAGCATCTAGATCTATTTATTGACTTACATAAAAAAAACTGACAAATTGACCAAACACTGTCGGCTGCCTACAATATTTAAACTGGAATGTCACACTAATGTCGTTTGCAAACGTACTTTACTTGAGTATGCACTCCCAAGTCGTCGACTTGGGAGTGCATACATCTAGAACCAAGAGAGACTTAAGAAGGCTACGAACCTCTACGGAAACTGATTATCCCATGCGCCCCATTTCATTCTACGTGAAACAACTCACGTAGAATGAAATGGGGCGCGCTATGAGTGAGAAAGCGCATATAACCATTTAATACGAAGCTGTCATGTAGCTGTGTGCGTGTGCTTGGTGTTGGCACCATTTTTATATTATTTCGTAGTTTCCGATTAATTTTGAGTAAATGATTGATTTCAAAAATATTTTTGATTATTTATAATATTGAATATATTTAGGATGTTTGCAGCGCGACGGATTTTCGAATAAAGGTGTTAGGTTAAAAAATCGCTTGAAGATGACTCGATTTGGTGGTCAAAATTAGTTTCGCTCTCATTTAAATATCATTATGTTTTATGAAAAACTAAACCGCTGCAAACATAGCTATTTTTCATCCGATAACGTATGGAAAATTTCAATAAGATCGGGGACATAGTTTCCAAATGAAGCGGAAAGTACGTTTGTATGGGGAATAGGGCTATCCGTTCCGTTCTACTACGATACGACCGTTTGGCTACTAGCGAAAGCGCCAATCGCACAGTGCGGCCGGTTGTGAACATTTGAGAAAGTTCGTTTTACTAAGCTACTCGCTACTAGGCTCTAGGAAGCCGCTTTACAGTGCGTATGCACCCTTAGACAACATAGCCGTAATCTGTACACACCTAGGTACATATCCAGCATAGCGGACCGTTGATATTCGTCAGGAAGGAGACTATTGATAGTTTTCTGATCCGGGTCCGTTTCCCAATTGAAATCTTCGCCCGGGTCGACGTTAAATCTGAAACAGGGAATTGTTTATTGAAAAAATCTTAGTAAGACCATTTTGTATTTATTTTGTGCGTTTTAGTATTACCATCGAATTGCAGAAACACAACAGGATGGGGAAATAATTCTACCATTTTGCAGTTAGACGGTTTTGCAAAATAGGTATTTGGAAGAAAAAATTAAATATTTCCAGAATTTCTACTACTAGAAATAACTCTGAATACATATGCGAGTATTGACAACTTTTATCTGCATTCTTGCTCTAATCCTATGTGGAGTAGATTAGCCGTTTAGGTTTGCATCTCACCTGATCGAGGTAGGGTTGCCAGCTAGGTCCCCCAGCGGCACTCTATCGCCATCTGACGGTAGCGGCTCGCATGGAACTAGCGCCGAGGAGTGTCTGGCTTCGTAGGCTAGTAAAATCTGCTTTTATCTGCATACTTGACGTCTCTACTTCTAGGAGTAGAATAGTCGTGTGGGTTTAGTTCTCACCTGATTGGCATAGGGTTGCCAGCTTGGTCCTCCAGCGGCACTCTAGCGCCATCTGACGGTAGTGGCTCGCATGGAACTAGCGCTGAGAAGTGTCCTGCGTCGTAGGCAAGCAAGATCGGCGCTCGTCGGCAAAGTTCGGGCTCTAACTCGAGAGGGAGATAGATGCCGCCAAATGGGATGGGTGCTATGGGGTCGCCTTTGAAGTCCTGGAAAGGAATGAGAAAAACTGGTAAGAAATAATGACAAGCGCGGGAAAAAACACATCTCACGGATAATCTGCACCAATTATGTGAAAATGATTAAAGCGACCAGTTCACATAATTTTGATGCAGTCGTTCAAATCAGTTACTACTCTTGCAAAAAGCACGATGTAACGAAAATATGAAATGCTTTGCAAGAATAGTACCTTTTTTACTGGCATTGTTTATAACCATTACTAAGTTAAAAAGCTCAAAAGCTAGTACGCTTTTACAAAGCGTGGCTCGCTTCGCTCACACAACGGCGAACTTTTAGCCAGTGCCGAGAGCGCAGCGAAATTCTCAGACAGCGTAGCGAGTCGCACTCCCTCACCTAGCATAGTGAGCGAAGCGAGCCACGTTCTGTGTATTGATATGATGTGCCAGTGTAGCGAGCGCAGCACCTTTTTAGAGAAATATACAGCGCGAGCGAAGCGAGCCACTTCTCTCTCACTAGCACGCACAAGACGTTTCACGTAATCCATGCAATCCATGTAATCCTGATACACCCTACTTGATTTTTTGTCTAAGGCACTATCTATTCTACTGCTATCTCTCTCCCACTCACCCTCAGAGCGACATCAGCAAACACTATAACCGGGCGCCTCATGACATGTGCTAGCGCGAATACGTGCAGCTGCTCCAGGCCGGCGTAGTGCGGCGCGGCGGGCGACGCGTGCGCGTGCGGCTCGGTGGAGGCGGCGCGCACCGAGTCGCGCCACTCGCGCTCCCACTCCGCCTCGCTCGGCGCCAGCCCACACGCGCGAAGGGCGATGCTCTCCGACCAGCGCCAGCGCCGCTTTATTGCATCTGGGGAAGATGTTGTATCATAAGCAGAGAATAAGTATAAAAGGGATACGTTCCCATTAACGTGAAGCAAAACAGACATAGGCATCAAACAATCAGGCGCGGCAGTAAGCCCAACGGTTTTTCCTGATATGTATGCCTTCAATGTTATGAAATACATCGTCATTTAAACTTACTGGTGACAGCTTCCCCCATCTCTCCAGACAGCAGCGCTTGCACCTTCGTCCTCAAAGCCAGCAGTCTATCATGGAAGCCGTATGCTGCAAGCGAAGCCGCGTGCGGCAGACAATTGCCATCGCCCGAGGTCGCCAGCGGCAGCAGCGTGGGCGCCCCCGGCACGCGGCCCTCACGCCACCAGTTGAGAATGTTGGCAGATTTCAGAGTCACTAGTGTGGCGGTTTCTAGGAGATCCTTTTCTAAGAATGTTCTGAAGGGAGAAAAAAAGATTCATTCCATTTATTTACTATATTTAAATGTGTAGCTTTAATTCAAATTATTCTAAAACAACTCCCCTGTGATTTAAATATAGTTGAGTGACTCTTGGATTCCAATTTAAGTAAAGTAATTCTAAAAACAACTCCCCTGTGATATTAAATATAGCGTGTCAATAGTAATATCACGTTCATCAACATTAGTTAAAAATATGGTCATAAATAATGCAAAAATAAACATTGGGTGCATCGACCAGCGCACAGCAATGTCACAGGCCAGACTGGAACGAATGAAAGCAACATTGCAATTTAGATTATAAAATGCAATTTAGATTATAAAATGCAAATCAGCTTATTGGGCTGCTTCGTATTGAGACGAAGATCGCTATCATGGGACTAGTTAGGAATTATGATGATATTGTACTTTCAATTCAGATTCTTTATTAAACTGTAACGGACCCTAACCTCCGTGTCAGTATGGACCCTAGATTATAGGCTATCGCTCACCTATTTATTAAGAACTTAAGCTTCAGTGACTTTATCGAATAACAACAGTTTATGGATCGATACCGCACTTCCCCTCCCCCGTCATCGACGCCATCGGCGAATGAGAAGACGTATCTGGTTTCCTGGTGTTACCAGTAGCGTTAAATCGTAAGTTCCCGAGCTCCTTGTATTACCTGTATAAATCTGATAACACTACATAATATGTACGTGGTTTTGTATTTACTAATTATTTATCACATTGATTAGTGTTTAACTTACGCTGTTTTGACTGATCTTACAAACATAATAGACGGTTGTAATTTTTTTTACTGACCCTTTTCATATTTGTTTCCCAACTTCTAAGTTTTGTTGTAATAAAGTGGCAACTAGACAGTGACGTCACCTTGTGTCACTCCCGTAGAAGCAGACCTTGTTTTCTTGGATCATGAATAGTCACCTGAAATCAGGCGGGTAGACGGATATATCGGGCAGCAGTAGTATATGGTCCGAGCTCAAAGTGTTAGGTTCTGGGTCGGTGTTGCTTCTCAGTGCCCACACGAGGCCTTCGTTGTCTGTAGCCCGGGATATGCCTCTGGAGAGTTTGCGACCTGGGAAACAAGAAATATTTAAGTTCTGTCAGACCTACGCGGTATGCGCTACCTAGAGCTTGCCTAGAGTAGAGATACATAGTAACGTACGGTGTTACGGGCTGTAATGTTACGTGTTGCACAGCGAGCGTTCGTGCAGTCAGTACGGGGAAAGAAAGCGCTCGCAACGAGCAATACATTTCAAATTCAGGTTGCAGCAGACTGTATTCGGATGGAGACTTATGAATATGTAGAAGCCTGTCCCGAGGTACCCCCCAGGGGGGTAGCAGTAAATTTTGTTAAACTTATATCACACATAAGCGGAGCAGCAACACCGCGATTGAAAGCCTCAAGCCTTAACCTATCCGCTCACTCGATTTTCACTACCTTTATTAGATTAACGAATCTGCAAATGTGTTTCAAGTTTTTGTGTTCTTTAACTTTTTTATTAATTCACTCTACACTGTCTCCGTTCATGACAGGCCTATACATACTGTGCACAGCTGCATCACATACTGGGATACTTTCAAAATATTGATGATAGGTTCTTGTTTAGATAATCTAACCCGCTCGGTTTTTGGTATCAACACACCTTATTTTAACTGATGTTTTTTTTGGAAATGTGCAATGTTTCTCCCTATCGGGGTTTTTTATTCTTTTTCGGTTTTAGTTTGTATTCGAAGAAGCATTCATCGCTGTCACAAAACGCTCATTTGCTACGGTCAAATTAGTGCTGTCATCAACAAAATGTTTTCAAAACCGGGAATCTGACACACTATACACCTATGTAAAGGCGATCCTATTGGCTTTGTTTGATTGACACATTCCAACGGTTAGCTCTAGTGGAACAGCAGTCGGTATCCCGGAAGACTCATTCAGAAGGGAAAGTGACAATTTTAAATGAGTTTTCCTGTAACTGCAATTCAATTTAAACCGACCGCACCGTTCAAGGTTTGTGGTTAACTTAGTTGCGAGATTGATGGAAATGTAGATTAAACTCATCATCATCATTCCATAACAGTCCAGTCTATTAAATAAATAATGCTGAACAATTCACACAGCATCTAGCCCCAAAGTAGAGCTTGTGTTATGGGTACCAGATGTGGCGATCACAATAGGCCTACCATGGCCGCTGTGACACTAAAGCCATCCTAAGCAAATAAAAAAAAATATGGGTACCAGATAACTACTTATATCAGTTATTAGTACCTATTTAATAGAATAAATTGCATATAGATATTTTTTGTTATACATAGAAAATACCCAGAACACCCGGGACAAATATCTGCATATCGTACAAACATTTTTGCCGAGGCGGGAATCGAATCCGCGACCTCCTGTGTGGCATAAATTTTACACTGAAGGATTATGATACCTAGATACTCAGTTGGAGCGGTCTCACTCTTCGCCAAGAGGCCGAGGAAAATTAAGTTCAACAACATCAGTAATAGAACTTACATTCCGGTGCCGGCGTGAGGACCAAGTTCGAAGGTGCATTGAAAGGCATTTTCAGCTCCAGGTTACTGACAGAACGTTCTGGAGCGATGACGTCACCACCTGCCCTCGCCTTTAGCGCATGCACTCGCTCTGCAACAAAGTAATATACATTCAATGCGTAGGACGCAAGGTCTATTTTTGTGCGATGATTCGATATTATTTCAGCGCGATGGCATTTGCGACGTATTTTGGGATAAAGACGGTATTTAGTAAGTGTTTTGGAGAAAATAAACTCTGTTTAGTAGGGACAAGGGTTTAAATGTCGCAAGGGATATTTGCGTCAATGCCAAAAGAATGTCCTACGTAGGTATTTCATTAAGCAGAGAAATATCAAGCATCTATTTCAGCTAATTCTTTACGATACATGTTCCAAACTAGAACAAAAATAACCTTGGAAATGTCTAGAAAATGTTAAAAATAATACTACCTTAAAATCCTAATGAGCTATAATATCTTCATATAGGTACCTCGCACCAAAGATCCTCGCACAAAATACACTTTGCTTTGAAGTAATTAAACGAAAAAAAGTATGGGATGAATCTATAGGTCTTCAAGGATAGAGTGAACAAGATTCTTCTAGGCAAGCGTGCTACATCCTCGTCCGAATCATCACTAACCTACGATCAGGTGAGATAGCGGCCAAAAGCAAGGTTATAAAATGTAAAAAAAAAGTCGCGTTTCAAATGTGGCGCTACAATTGTCGTAATCAAAGTAGGTATATGTTTGATCTGCACCTCACTATAAGTTACTATGTTATTTTCAGTGTTTTTTTATCGGTTTTGTACTGCAGCATCAAATAAATGAATGTCTATGTCTCACAAAGTCCCGATATTCAACAATAGATTGATCACGGACTGCCATCGTATCACTTCCATTGGCATTATTGACATGTCCAGATTTCCTTATTGAGTAGCAGCACGAATAGAACGCTCAAATTGTACTCGTATTTCTTTCCGCTTGTTTTTGTAGGCGTTTCGCGAAGAATTTACGTGTATTGTATTGTTTATGAGGGCTTTAGGTTGGTTATGTAAAAGCAACGATACAGTTAGGCGCGCCTATAGATAGATATATAAGAAATATAAGTGTATAATGTTTCTAATAATTAGTGTTGCCACCTAGCGCAAATGTTTTTTTTATTTTATTTAAAGAGCTTAATCACACTGCGACTATGTCGGCCTAACTAATTAACATGAAAGAAAAACAAAAATAACAAAAACTAAACAGATTAAACTTTCAAGGGGTGCACGCTTGATACTATGTTAATATAAGATCTATGTACCTACAACATGTCTCGCAATAAAGAATCTTGAATCTTTTATAAGTTGTCGCATTCAGTAGCAATGCTCTGCTCGGAATTACATTAGTCTTTGGGAGTGAATTCATAAAATGATGACTTATTGAACTTAGTATTTTGACAAATCATCATCCTAAAATAATTTGATTGTGCTGAAAAAAACTAAAAACCGACTTTTTTAAGTTTTTATTTTTCATCTAAATCACATTATTTTAGGATGGGACCACCTCGGGATCATTCTCCATACTACAGCGAAATAATTTTCCACATCGGTCCATAATGGACGGAGAAATCGACGAATATAGAGGTAAATACATAAAAAGAAAATACATACAGCCGAACATAGGAAGGTTCTTCTTTTTCGTTCTACGTCGGTTAACAAGCAGTGTTTGTGTTATCGGCACTAGATATTTTATTCTACTAATTTATGTAAATTTGACATTTATAATATAAGTAGGAGTAGATCTAACTTATATTATAAATATCAAAGTTTTTAAAGATGGATGTATTATGGATGGATATTTGTTACTCTTTCACGCAAAAACTACTGAACCGATTAGACTGAAATTTGGTATGGGTAGAGTTTGAGACCTAAAATAACAAATAGGCTATTTTTTATCCCGATAAAACGCGGGCGAAGGCGCGGGTAGCAGCTTGTACACTTATAGTTGTAGAACACAAATGTAAAATATACAAAGAAAACAAATAAAAACAGGTAATTGCAGACCATGCAAAAGTTTGTCCCGCAGCACGAATCGAACCGCATATCCTGCTCCTTTAGCCGCCTTGGCCCACTGCGCTAAACAGGTACCATTGAATCATAATAAGTAAAATTGGCAAAACCTGTCGTAACGTACCATCTGCATCGACCCGCTGAGTCAGAAAGTCCAAAACACGTCATAGATCAATAAGAACTGCATAGGCCATAAAAAGATTAAACCTAAACCGACAGCATTGTGAGAGAGAATGCACCCGGTAACTAATGGAGAGAAACTAAGTAGTAGAGAATTGATAAGCGTTTATAGGCATTAGACATGCACACTACTTTAAACTCTAGGTAGGTCGACTTTATTACCATAGCCATCAAAAAAAATATAGATTATTGTTTTAGCTTTTTAATAATGTGATTGTTTCGATTGAATCCCATAATTTTGCACTGTTTTTAAGTTTTGCGGGACAAATACTAATCCTTCGGAAATAAAAGTGGGACCAACTAGGTATTATTATCATAAAAAAGCTAAAGAATTTTCGAAATCGGTCCATAATTGAAGGAGAAATCGACGAACACAAATTTTATATTCATTAGTCTGTAGGTAAGGAAATTTATATGGGCCCTAGAATACGTTTTATATCATCCATGACTGTTCTTATAATGCCTGAAATAAGTGAATTATTACAAAAAAAACATACATACAGCCGAATATAGAGCCTCCGCCTTTTTTTGCTGCACTGCCCCCGGCCCTATCCTTGGGGTAGGGATCAGACGAAACCATACGACCCTGGGCCTGTCTAATTGCTATTTTCCATCATTTATGATTTATCCAGAAAGTATAAAAAACAAGATATTTCATTATTAATTCACTTCATATGTGAATTGAAATCTGTAAGAAAACCAGACTCCGTCCTAGCTTTTTAACTTTTTTCAAGAGGGCGTAGGCCTACACAACTTGGCTAAGAACCATTTAGGAGACTAGACGAGTAATTTCGATACCTCATTTATCTATACTTCAGCAATTTTGATGCAGAGGTAATAAAGAGTGTCTGCCAACCACAAAGAAACACTAGGAAAATATGTATAATACACGACTCGCGGTAATAAATATGGAAGTGGGGTATTGAAGGGGAATCCAATATCCAATGGCACTAAAACACTTTCAACGGGATTACTGGATATTTCTATTTACCATGAATCGCTCGTTGAATGCTATTTTATAAATTTTAGTGTTCATTTCCATGTTCATTACATCACCCTAATATTAAAAATGTGAAAGTTTTGATGTATGTTTGCGGCAAAATAACTGAACGAATAGGGTTGAAATTTTGCTTCGATGTATGTAGTTGTAAACCTCGAAAATAACGGAGAATAAAACGTGTGTGAACAAAGGCCTTTAGGGAGTCAAGTGTCTATTATGAAAACAACCAACGTTAGTGATTCCAATGCGAAATCTTCGATGCGATGATATATTTCAACAATGCTTGAACTCCGTGATCTATCCCTTTGTTAAATCAGATAATGAAGACAAAAGCCTCGATGAGGCGGAACCGCTGCGAAACTGCGATTGACAACGAATAGAGACCAGATTGTATAGGGTTGGATCATATTTACCCACGTGATCCAGTTCTCCAATTGATGCTGTGAATACAATACAAGTACTCTTTATTGCACGTCAAGATAGAGAAAAAGAGAACAGAAAAACACAAACACAGAAACAGTTGCACAAAACTTTTTTAACGTTTGAGCTGTTTAGTTGGTTTGTTTTTTGGGGCTCTCGTGGTCAGACTAAATCGTCAATATATTCAGGAAATAATATATGACGCGATGGAGTCACAGGACCGGAAATAATGGTGCAGTGTGTAAAGAAAGATACAATGGTCTTCGAACATAATTAAGTATTTTTAAACCTACGCTGTCAGAACTTATTATAACTATCCGCCTATCTAGCTTCAGTAGGTATATTCCAAACGACTACGACATTGTGTAAACCGGTTGAAACGTCGGGAAAAATAAGTAAATAAACGCGTAAAGTACCTGTGAATATTTATTATAATTAATAAAAGCCTTTTTAGAATTTACAATACAATTTCTTTCTTGTACACCAACAAGAATACATTAAAAATAGATATTACAAAAAACATGTACATTGGGCGGCCTTATCGCTTAGAAGCGATCTCTTCCAGGTAACCTTTGGATGGAAAGAATTATGTATATGCATTTTAAAAAGGCAGGGGTGTACCTAAAGTTATCAGAAATAAAATATATAATTAAACATTATAAGTTTAGCACGAGAACGAATGACTTTGAGATGCCAGAATTTGATATAGGAAGATGCTAGGCGATAACTATGATCTAACCCAGACGACAGGAAACTAGACCTACTTGGAGCTTCCTGGCAGTTTTATTGGAAAAATGTGATTACGATCCGAGATTATTAGGTCGGAGACGATATACAGGCTATTAACATGAGAGCGTAATTATTAACCCCGATTAGTTTATAGGGAAATGTGAAGCGAAAGTAGAGTAGGTTAGGTTAATCCCCTCAATCAAAATAATCTTCTGTTGTCATAAGTCAGAGTGAGAAATAACACTGCTTAGCCACTGTTTTAAGTTAACAATACTACCTAACCCTCCGTGATGTCATTCACGTGGCTTTTAGAATAAAAGAAAATCCATCAAAAAAGGAAAAGGAAACAAAGAACATGAACACTTTCTGAACAAGGGATCAATCAATGTTTTATTGATAGTAGGTGAGCTAAGCAAAAATTTTAACGAGGTAAGGAACCTATCAATGTCAAGGTAAAGAAACACTCATTTAAAACGACATAACTCAAAGAAGCTCTTTGAACTGTAAAAAGCGCTCGTTGATCACAGATACGAGAGTAACATCAAAGAACGGTTAGTACTGTCCAGGCGATTTGTCTTATGCCAAACGCGGCCAAAGACCCAAGTCATTAGCCGCTAGCAGATAACAAATAGTCACAACAAGAATCTTAACAGCTTGAAATATAAAATAAAGAACTCTTGAATATATCAATACAGCTTATTATTTGATTTTCTGAATATATCGATTAGCTTATATGTTTTTTTTTATAGTCGATAGACCTTCGTCTGACGACTACAATCTAACCTGATGGAAAGTGGCGATGTTGTCGACGGTGTTAACAAAGGTCTAGAAGACACCTATTCACTCCTGTCTTGAAGAGTCTCAGATTGTAATTGGCCGGAAAAACAGAAGCAGGCAGCGAGATTCATTCCTTTGCGGTTGTGAATCGAGACGTCAAGGCGGGCGTTCTGAAAGTCCGAGGTCACAGCTCAAGTAGAAATAGTTTGGAAAACAAACTATCTACCATCGAACTGCTATCGTCAAGCCGCATGCCCAGCGTGGGGATTATAGCATTACCTTCTACTGAAGAGCAAATAAGGTGCTTATCAGTGGAGGCATTTGTCCAGCTGCGGACTACTAAAAGCTGTTAATGATAACGACAACAACTATTGCTCCTATTTGTTTATTATATGCCTTGTAAACAAAAGGAAAAGTGGATGCCATATTCTTGGCATATGAATCGCAAAGTATGAGAGATTGTTTGAATTCCAAATTCCAAGGCTTTTATGTAATAAACTATTGTTAATAATGTATTGTTTAAGGACTCGCTGTTATCAACTGCTATGTAACCTTAGCAGAGCTTACTACCTTTTCGATGCAGATAATATTAGCTTTTAACAGACTCCGAAAAACGAGGAGGTTCTTTGTTCGGCTGCATGTGTGTTTTTTATCTATGTTTGTCGATTTCTCAAAGAATTATGCGCCGATTTTGAAAATTCTTTCTTTGCTTTTGTATGGAGGTGGTCCAGAGGGTAGTATTTGGCCCGCAAAACTTTAAAACAGTGTAATATTAAACGATTCAAAGTCAGTTTTAATTATTTCAAAACAATTAAATTATAACACATTACCTCTTCACTCCCCTTTTGTAGAAAGAAACCAGCTGTTTTCGGTGTTCGCAATTTCGTGCAAAACTTAGGGAACGTACAAAGACTTAATCCGTGGCCGAATTAAAAAAAACACCGCCTCGGTGACGACCCGTAGTATATGCCCAAGACCCCCACCCCCCTCTAGTTTTCACACAATATTAAATATTTTTTTGAAAACAATCTGTTAGAAATAAATTGGTTCATATTTGCCGTTTTAAGTAAAAAGCGCTAAACGTTGAACACTATAATTTGAATATAACTCGAAAAAGTGCAAGATTTCCCTAACTAGAGGATAATGACTAACGTTCGTACGACATAAAGACCTAAGCTGTAATCTGTGACTAAACGTGGTATTTTGAAGACCCCTCCTCTGAACGTGTCACATAGTATGGGTACGTTCTCTTAGTGCCTTAAAATAATTTAGTCATACTAACCACTAGGTGACAAAGACGAGGTAGTGCGATCAGTAGCCGTGACGAAAACGGTAAACACAATGTTAGTAACACTGTTACACGATATAGGTCACACAATCTACTGTAACAGAGACTATAACTTATTTTATAGAGGTACCCTACACGTCATTTTGGGTTAATTTGTGGTGAGTTTGTTTCGATAAAGTTATTGGATTACAAGTAGGAAAACACGCAAGCTTTCTAATCTTTAAAAAATAGTCAGTGTCAGGAAAATCTGGATGATGTATGGATTCTATCGATACCCCAAATCTGTTGAGGTCTTGTGGTTACAGTGGAATAACGTTTAGGTTTAAAAGATATTTACTTTAAAAAAAAAACTGCATGAGAATAGATATTTGGATAGGTTGGCAATGAATGCTGTAAACATTGTGGGTATTGAGCATACTTGTGTACAGGTCGCGTCACGGTTTAATAGCGCTGACCTTGATGAGAAGTGGATTTATGAATTTTACACCGTTTTACAACTGCGCAGAACCCCAATTTCGCCGAACGCTATTAAACCGTGACGAGACGTTTACCTAGAGGTTTTAAGTCTACAATCCCTCAGAATTTGAAAATGGTAGGTAAGTACATCCTCTTTTATATTTTGTCCAGAACCAGGGGCCGAATTCCATAAAATTAATCGCTTCATCATAGCAATAGTGTCGTCTCAGAATGGTACATTTTGACACCTTTGATGAACTTAAATGAAGGAACGCCAGTCAAAAGTGTCAAGATTGAAAGCATAATATCAATCACTCCGTGCAAATAGCACCGCACGCATTATTTTGTTTCTTTAGACGATTCAGCGACGACACTATTGTCATAGTAAAAATATTGGTTAGCAGAATTCGGCACCTGGAGGGCAATTCTGCCATTATATCTACTCGATAAATATGGCAAGAACTGTCAAAATAACGAATGATAAACAAGCGTATTCTCAAAATCTGCAATTCGTTATTTATCGAGGGTTTTTCTTTGACGAATTGTTCGATAAGTCGCAGGAGAACACAGTTTTTGGCGGTACTCGATATTTATCACATGATATTTTTATGCCGTGACGAGTATCACTCGATATAGTATCACGTGATTCGCAGAATTGGAATTTAAGAAACACCTGGGGTGTTTCTTATTTAGAAGCGAATCGTCAAAAAATAATGATTTCATCTCCAATAAATTGATGGACTACTATTAGTACATAATATGTATGAGTTCTTATTGTAACTGTACTCTAATTATTATAACTGTACTCAAAATTGATGGACTATTAGTACATATATGAGTTATATGTTTATGGACCTAAATTAAAATGTAGAGCACTAAACTTTATCTAATTTACGAAGGAAACGAAAACTGATTAAATCATGAGACTTAGGCCAAACGTTGAAATTGAGCAGACACGTAATATTTTTAGAAGTCACGGCATCAGATCTTGGATTTGGGGCAACGACTCTCCGTGGGCGAAAGTAGGATTATCTTAAACTGAATAAGTTTATTACATAATGCATCAAATTATACCTACCAATACGTACCACAGGACGATTTAAGTGTTTCTTTAAAATTATTTTTTAATTTTTACTTTGAACATCTTCGTCAAAGTCTACTAATAAATTGTCAAAATGTATAATGCCCACCGTTAGTAATAGTGCTAGTAAATAAGCAGACTTCACTCTCACGGGCCTGCCTGAAAACCAGCGCGGCAAATGCTCCAATACTGCAACATGCTGAGGCAGGGACCCGTTTTACTCTTATCATCTCATATTTTTTTCTGTGTTACCTACTATTTAGATTTAAGTACTGTTTAGTTAACAAGTTATCTATGTTTTCTGGGTAAATAAATTATCTCTCTCTCTCTCTCTCTACTAAAGATACGACATAATATTCATTTATTAAGTGCTATTTATGATAAATCAATAGGTTACAGCGCTCAACATTTTATACCGAAGACTAGAGAATGTTTTCTGGCAATAAAATCTGGTTCACGACCTTACAAATTGTTTACATTGCCGTTGTTTATATAAACAAATAGATTGTAAACAATAAGACTAGCAAGGACGCGATGTCAATGAAGAACTTGTACGTGATTTAACTTCTTCCTTAGAATCAGATTTTGAATTATTTCCGTAGTTATAGAGAAATACGTTAAAAAAACTAAATATTAATACGACTTTTAGAATAGGTCAATAGACACTCAAATAAATAGGAAACATTAGCAAAGCAATCAATCAAAAGAATAGGTGGCTAATAATTATATACTAAAAGGCTTCTATTTATAAACTTACCATCAGATCGTTTTTCGGGAATAGGGGCGGGTTCCATTACCATTCCGAATCGGATACCCTGAAACAAAGGAATTAACACGTTATTCAAGGAAAAGGAAATGAAATTAAAAGAAATGAGATAATTTATTCAAAAAAGAACAGCATTATTACAAACATATTACCTACCTAGTCGGTAAAATTCGATCTATTTTTGTCAAACAATAAGTACACCTACATATAGGTAAATTTCCCAGAAATAATTATAGTTAAAGTCACAATAAATACCTAATAGTTTACACCCTTTAATTTTTTTTAAAGGTTTAAAGGTAAAGAAGATGTCTCGTTAGAATAATACCACTGCCAACTACGCCGAAACATGCATAGCCAATAGAACACTCAAGTTATTTACCAAGGACGAGTACCTTGTTGATATACAAAAGTGACCAAAGTGACGAATTGAAACCAGAAATAAGCCATGGATAATGGATCGTCACTACTCCCACACAAGATTCAAAATAGATTGAAGTATTTTGACCATTTTAATGATTTGGACGCTGTATGAGGAAACGTACATCAGAGGGATCTTTACGAATTGGTGTCGTTTGACGATGTCGAGGATTTTAAAATACGAACTCCAAGCTAATTAGAATACCTAATCAAATCAAATGGAGCAAGGCGTTAGTTGTTTTCAATACACGCAGCATAGCATAAACTATAAAGACGCAATTCTTGTGTAAATAAGTGGAGCGTTTATTGCCATAATTAAAACTAAGTGGTCACCAAATACACAATAAAATAATTCAATTGCTTGTTATGGTACTTCTCACATGTCGATACCATGCAGTCATCGCTATTTTGAGTTACAGATGTCCGTTTGGAAGATAGCAAAAAAAAAAAACACTTTGAATGAACAGAAACAAATGTCCGGACGTGAAGGTTTTATTCGTTTTTTAACGGAGGACTGGAGGAGGACTTCCACCTGCCTTAATGGTCTAAATATAGACGTATAATTCCATAAAGGGCTTGTTTAGTTCGTGAACACATCAACCACAACAAAAAATTCAACCACACGTGAATTCATGGGTATAAACATAGGCTAAAGATGTAATTTATTTCAGTCATCTTGTCATCTAGTACCCACAACACAATCTCTACTTCGTTTGGGCTAGTTATTGCTGTGTGGATTGTTCAGCACTATTTATTTACTATGATATCACAATTATTATAATTGATTTTTGACTGCTCTAACTTAGCTCACACATTTTATCCTCTATAAAAAACTGATTTCTCATTACACTTCATAAATTATAACTAGTATAGTTATTATAGTTATAATAATTGTGATTTCATAGTAAATAAATAGTGCTGGACAATCCACACAGCATTATCTAGCCCAAACGAAGTAGAGCTTGTGTTGTGGTCGATGAAAAGATGACTGAATAGTTTCACCATATAAATCAAATAGCGCACGCGTCGTTTTGCGCGCTCTACATTTTACTTTTATTGTTATAATTTTTATTACCTATGTAAATACTTCACGTACTTGACCCTACTATTACGCAAGAAACACATATCAAAGGAAGATTCGCCACCTTATCTTTGTTATTAACTTCGTAATTAAACTATCTTTAACTGTGAATCTTGTGGTCCTGCTTATTGAAACTAACTGGCATAAACATTAACTAGTTACTTATCAGATAACTTAGTGATAGACCATGTGGTGCCATACAACTTGGCAACAACTACTTTTTCAACATCATCTTTCATGTAAGGTCATCATCCAGAACCTACAATAACCATAAGCAATTAAAATAAACACCCAACGTCGAGTACACAGGGCAAAACGCAAACAAAACAATATAAATAACGCTATTTACTATTGTTATCTCGATCGAGTCATCGATAGAGCATTAACATCTTCATGACGAATCCCATTCTTATCTATACTTGTAAGATAACCTCTATAATTCATATTGTTTCAGATAACATTTCTATAAAAACTATTTGTCTCGCAGGAATTTATTACGAAACAAATAAATACCCAGAATAGAACTGGGTGATAAAGGATGACGTAGGAAAGGTAAGAAAGAATAAAATACTGAGTTGACGAATAAAATATATTGAAAGCTATTTTCAAAGACAAGGGTATGAAAATGATATGGCGTGTTTTAAAAACGATAAATCGACTTCAAAGTCCCTTACTTATACACTAATTTTAAGTTACTAATCACCAGGGGGGTGACAAAAAAATTATGGGACCCCGTCGGGATCGTTTTCTCTACAATAGTGAAAGACTTTTCAAAATCGGTCCATAAT
Organism: Eupithecia insigniata; assembly: GCA_947859395.1. Classification (NCBI taxonomy): domain Eukaryota; kingdom Metazoa; phylum Arthropoda; class Insecta; order Lepidoptera; family Geometridae; genus Eupithecia; species Eupithecia insigniata. The sequence continues at coordinate 3,885,001 of OX402008.1, forward strand.
TGGCGGAAATATCGCGTAACATACATACAAAAAAAAAACCCTTTTTGAAGTCGGTTAATAATGATGAATAGAATTTATAGAACTTTCAGAGACATCAATGTCAAATTCCAAAACAAATTACTGCTACTGATCGATAGGAAGCCGTGTCAGATTAATATTGCATGACTCAATATTTATAAACCACTATATTACGTCTACGTTGAACACGATACGGAAGAGAATCTCTTTTTCCTTAATAAAACAGTGAATTTAAGGTCAACAAACTAGACTTGAACGGCTAAAGACAACGCGAGATAAAGAAAACACTATTAATAGAAAATGTATGCTAATGTATAAGGTAGGAATAATAGATGCCTTCACTACCAATATCGAACTAAATTCCAACAATTAATTAATTATTGACACTGTTTTAATTTATTAAGTTTTCCGGGACAAGTACTAACTCCACGAGAATAAAATTTTGTTGGGAAAATCTCGAGATAATTTTCTATACAATACCAAAAGAATCATCCAAACTTGACCACAAATTGACGAAATAATCGAAGAACATAACAAAGATTGTAATATTTTAAGGAAACGTTGTTAAAGAGGTAATTTTCCAAATGATTCTAAGGCTTATCTATCACTAAAATACGATTATTTATTTCGTAAATTACAAGATTAACACTGAAGGTTGCTTTTTGCGAACTGTTTTACTGTAACATGTGTCTAGCGCGTGTGTGTTTATTGTTAAGTATATCAATATACCATCAGTTTATGGAATTATGTGAAATCTATGAACGCATACACAAGTAGATGTTAATAAACAATACAACCAGTAATTAATTATATCAAAGCGCTTTATTTTCTTTAGAAAATTTTTCTGAATTTTGTGACAAGTCCAAGAGTCTTGTAAAGACAAGACTCTTGGACTTGTCACAAAATTCAAATACATAAGTAAAACTAGGAAATAAAGTGATCACTTTGATTCTTTGTTCACTTCAATCTTTATAGTTTATAGTAAAGATGCGAACAAGAAGCCTTTACCCTGTTCGTTTGCTAGTTTTTGAGTTTGAGCAAAACTCGTCCCAAGATTTTTTATCCTCTAGATAATCAAATATCAGATTATCTAGAGGATAAAAAATCTTTTTTAGTAAGCCGTTTTATAAAGGACATATTTGACAATTTATATGCTGATCCTAATATCGAGTTTCATCTAAGTGTAGCGAATAAAATTACATATCTTTGTAGAGTTTTTCGTTGTAAACAAAATATCACATTTTTATAAGATCTGTTCAGTCTTTAACTACCTACGAGGAAAGGACCAAATATGTTGACTATAATAGAATTATTATAATCCTTACAAATGCTTCTATTTACACGAAAGTTAAAAACTGACGTAGTTTCGGGGTCAGACAATGTATTGAAGTACGTCATGTCTCGGGCCGGCTCAGCCTTACCATTCATGGGCAACCTTGTTCCTCGGTTGATTAATTCAAAACAATACGTAGGAGGACCGTACCGTACTGAGCGAGACGTATAAGGACCGTAGGTATGTTCGATATACATTAATACATCCGAGAAAAACGGAAAACGTGATTTCTACGCCTTAATACTACTGGAAGCGGAGAAGGCATTATTAACGGTTTCCTTCATTAACTGATTAGGAATTGGCTTAGTTATATCCGTGATATTAATTGCTCCAAACAAATTAATATGAGTAGACAGACGATTGCATTAGTTAGCCCTATTTTTGGTAGGTAATTATTTGTAGAGTAGCTCAAGGTCCGCATTTCGGTCTCATATTGTTTTTAACCGTCTTCGAAAAATGGATGTGGTTCTATGTTCGGCTGTATATGTTTTTTTTTTCGTCGATTTCTCCGTCAATTGTGGACCGATTTTGAAAATTCTTTCACTGTTGTAATAGGTTCTATGTAGTTATTCTATGCTATTTGTATAGTATAGATAGAGAATGATCCCGATGTGGTCCCATAAACAAATGTTCTCGAGAAAGATTATTCCGTAAAATTAAGATTCGAATGCGGTTATAGTTTTTACCCGTCTACCGAAGGACGAGGGTTATGTTATGAGTTTGACACGCTATGTATGTATGTATGTAGCTGATTTTTATGTTCCCACGTAGCGCTGAAACTACTCGTCCGATTTCAACAAATGAGGTGACGTATAATTCGTCTTTATAGCCCGATGGTTATAGGCTATGTGACGTCAGATAAAAATGGGGGTTTAACGAGATAGCGGGGGTCTAAGTAAGGGTCAAACATCCCAATGTTAGTAAATATGCTCGTGTGTGGTATCGCTTCAAAGGTCTTTGTTTGTTCTTTCCGAAACCGTTTATGAAACTTGTGAGGTCAAGCTATCAGCAAAAAGGTGTAAAAATATAGTTAAAAACTTAAATCACTACATAAAAGTCTTAAACAAGCGTTCACCTATTGTGCTTATCATTTTCTTTTGATACTTTGGTAGTCGGCCCCATAAACCTACTTAGGGTACAATAAGTAACAAAGGCCTCCGACTACCTAAGTATCAAAAGAAGATGACAAGGACAATAGGTGAACGCTTGTTTAAGACTTTTATGTAGTCGGATTTTAGTTTTGAACTATATATTTTTTTAAAACAATCAAATTATGTCTGTACAGCTCCTCTTTCTACCAACGAAAGTCATTGCATGTGCGTGCCCGTATATCATTTATCTTTGAACAACGGTGTTATACAATGTTTTGGTGCACTGAAAGCGTGCTTAGAGGGCGTTATAGTATGCTTGCTTGCTGCCTTTTATTTTCTGTGTTAGAGACCTTGAGGTCATAGGTTAATGAATTTTTGAGGTAATAACTGGCCTTAATATTGTTTATTGTTTCAAATATTGTACACTATCCTTAAAGGCACACCTAATTCAATAGTGTACTATCTTACTAATCTAGGTATGTATATATAGCAGAAATCGTCAACAATGGTCCATTTTTCATTTTGGTCATTAAACGATCGTGTCGCTATTAACCTCAGCTCTTAATGAACAATAATGTTCCGTTAGTGAGCTTCATGTCTTAAGGTTGATCCTTTCCAGTTGCCGCAAAATATAAATTATTTTGTGCTTTTTAGTTTTTTCTTCGTTCTACAATGAATAAAACTAGCGAATAAGTAATTTGCCGCAAATCGTAAACTATTTTCATTTAACTTATGAAAAAAAAAACACTTCATGGTATTATTACTGGTACTTTCGGAGCATTTGGAAATACTTATACCAGATTTTGGGCTAGAAACTAACATTTTCCCAAACGCTCCGAAATTACAATAGAACCAAAGATGGTTTTAACATGGGTTCATAGAAAACGGTTTAAGATTTGGGGTAAAATAGTTTTCAGTTAGTTTAATTCCTTTTAGAAAGCAGAAAAAATTAAAAACCACAAATAAATTGAGCTTCGCGCAAAACCAAAACGACTGGTTAAAGTGATTTGATTAGCTTCTTGCCCAAGACTGAGTTTACGTAGCTAGAAGCTGGATATGTTGCAATTATGATTGCTACATTTGGATTAACGTTAGAGCAATCAAGAACTGTAAAAACTCCTAAGTACGAAAGTACGTCAAATCCCATGAGCCCATTGATATTTTTCAACCGACTTCAAGGAAGAGGTTCTCAAGTCTTCTGTATTTTTTTGTTTCTATGTGTGGATATACATATGGATGTGTGGATATTATGGACCGATTCTGAAAATTCTTTCACTATTGTAATTATAGAAAATGATCCCGAGGTGGTCCCATACAAATGTTTGCGCCAGGGGATTAGTATTTATCCCGCAAATTTAATAACAGTGTATTAGTAAGGGATTCGATGTCGATTTTTGTCGGTTTTTGGAAACAATGAAATTATCACAATGACTGGTAACAAACAGTTTCCATGGCAACGGGCGTTAACGAGAGGTAGGTTCAGGTAGTTCTGCAAATTATTCGATCTACAGGCGAGTACGTCAATTTGCATGGTAACTTTAAACTCCTGTTGGGGTGGTGTTCTTCGAAAGATCGAGCAGTTAGCAGCTTCTTCCGTTAACTTTGAAGTTTAATTTATGAAAACAAAAACGTATCTTAACTGTCCGATTTATCTTTTCGAAGAACACATATCCCTAAGCTGAACTTGGTTCAAGTCTGGTGAACCGTAAGGTAAGCGAAAGGGGAATCATAAGAAGCCAGGTTAGTAGTTTTTGCTCGGGAGCGACGCCACCGTCTCGATTTCACTCAGCGAAACGAGTCGATATCGATTTTGTATTACGTATTATCGTTATCTAAAACGGCATTCAAGAAACCTAATAGAATGCTGATATCTTTTGATAAAAGGTTATTGTTTCTTCTAGGAAACTACACTTAGCTTTGCTGTTTTATTATACATAGTATCCGTTCTGTTTACTAAAATACCTCCTGAAAAAAAAAAAAAATATCCTACAAATATTATAAAATATGTCAAAAATTGTAAGTATGGATGTTTGTTCCTCTATCACGCAAAAACTTCTGAACTGATTGGGCTGAAAGGTATGATTATATTTTGGGACCAAATGACATATACATACCTAGGCTATTTTTATCCCATAAAACGCGGGCGAAGGCGTGTGCTGCAGCTAGTATTACATACATTTGAAGTTCAACGGTCGATGTGAGAATGTGTGTGAAATAAATAAATAGATACTAACAACCTTATCATCACACTGGCAATTTACGAGTAATTTCAAAGCGATGCGATGCGGCGAGCACGCCACGACGACGCAGCGAGCATACCGTGACGACGCAACGAGCACGCCGCGTCGACCGACGCCAACGTCGCGTCGCGGCCGGGCATGTTTTGAACACTGGCATGGCGTCGCGTCGCCGGCACTAATCGCGTCGAGCTCGGTGCGTGCTCCCGGCGTCGTCACGGCGTGCTCGCAGCTTCGTCACGGCGTGCTCGCTGCGTCTTCGCAGCGTGTACGCTGCGCAGTCGCATCGCTTTAAAATCGGTCGCAAATCGCCAGTGTCATAACTGTGATAAAGCCTTATATACCTAGATAAGGCGTAAATTTAAGATATTATGTAGATTTTATTTAGATAAAATATACATAATATCTTACATTTACAGCCGTAAATTATGGTCATCGATCAATTGCATCCAAGAAGGATGGTTAGCTGGTCATATATGTATTTGCCATTGTCTACTTAATGTTACAATCACGACGTGTTTGGTAAGTAGGTGAAAGTTGCGTCGTCGCTGCCGAAGCAGTTATTGTTTCATTGAACTTATCTTTTTTACAGCCAGGGTGTTGCCATAAGGCGCCTATTAAAATTCCCACATGAATACAAACATGTTTATTTTAGAGACAATGTTTTATTTTAAATTAATTTAAGTATACAGTGCGAATCTCCATAATGTTCAGAAACTAAAATGAAATGAGGAAAACTATGCTCTATGTTATCGAAGGAAAAAGGTTTTTTGTTTGCGTTTTAATTCTTTTTTTGCTACGAGTAGATCATCTAAACAAAAAGGTGTTACTTGAACCACAGATTTTATAATACTACTATTTTATATACTACTTAGTACTTGAACTAAATGATCAATTACTATGAAACCAACTCGGTATAGATAGGAAATAACAGGAGCTCCTCATTAAAATTGTGATAAAAACAACCCTCAATAAAAAAATATGATTTTTTTTTGTGCAAAATCATCTTAATTAAAGGTATTTATCGCGTACCTTTTGTTATATTTTCCCCTACGTTCCAATGTATGGGTTTTTTGTTTGTTTTTGTTAATAATAACAAAAGGTACGCGATAAATAATCTTTAATTATGTCAACAAATCGCGAAAGTTTAAAAAGTCAAAATCATCTTGTTTTATCAGTATTCGTAATAATTTAAAAATTTCTCAGTAAAATCACACAATTTTTTTTATTACCTATTATTATTAAATTGTAATATCTATCAATGTTATGTTAGGATCATAAGTCAATGTCCTTAATTCTTTCGGCCAGCGCGTTTACAAATAGTACTGATTACGAACAAAACCAGTATCAGGTATAATTATTGGCAAGTCAAAAGTCAGGAATGTTTCCTTCTCATAAATGAATCTTTGGAAAACAACCAAGAATGAAGGGGGAGTTCATTGGCGGAATTAAGATGGCAAATATTATATTTAGGAGAACTCCAATGGTGGCAGAGGACTGGAAACCTAGCAGTGGCTGTTTACAGGCTGAATTATAGAAAAGCCTTGAAGTAACAGAAGAACTGCATTACATGAACACAATACAAAGTATAATATTTAGTAGAAAAGTTCCATTATGTACGTACATAGTTGAAGTTACATAGTACATAGTAAGTACAAAAAAAAATTAAGTGTACACAAATCTTAATAAGTCTCTATGTCTATTAGCATAAGGTTCCAATCACATTTGTACATATGATAAGATGTCAATATGTGCTGTGAGGAATGGAATAGAACATAAAAGCCACAATTGTCACTTCCCAGTGGTAATTACCTGATCAGGTGATGAAATCACATGGTTGAGCTTGCAAATATTTTGTGGTGTTCACAGATGTTTTGCAGTTTTTGTTCCGCAAGCAGAGCCATGGAAATATTTTGGTTTCATCAGATTTTTTGCAGTGCAGATTGACCTCAAACGATGGTTCAACCCAGAACTCAAACGACGGCTCAGCCCAGACCACATCCAGAAGGCAAAATTAATGGCAGTAGAGCAGCGGTTTTTCGTTTTCTTTCTTTTTTAATTTGACAAAGTGGATTACAGTGGGGGTCTAGCTCTGGACTATGGGATGTGTGTACGAATTGGGAATATTTTGAGGCATTTATAGATGTTTTCTAGTGTTTGTTAAATGTTAAAAGTAATTTTTCCCAAATTTTCAAACTGTCCTAGCAGGTTGAGGTCTAGACTATAGTCAGAAGGAACAAACTTTATCAGTGATCGGATCTTACTGTGAACATTCTGTGGTACATTTTTGTGTTATTTGTTGTGGTTTTTGGATTGTAAGAAACAGACCAGACCACTCAGACTAGGACATTGTATTTGTGCTAAATATAACATAATACCTACCCAAAACATGAGTAATATCAGCGAGCGGAGCGAGCCGCGTTTTTTTTTTAACCATATTGTTGAATAAGGTAGGTACATCAGCAAAGGATCTACCTAGACACCACAAGTTTTTTGTGAAGTGACTGACTGCCACCCCCAGCTTGCTCAATATCTTTTGTTTTTAAAGACCAATAGGATCTTCATATTCGTGGGTTTGGTCAGGTACTTTTTTACAATTATGAATGATTAGGGAGTAGGGTAAGAGCAACATTTATGAAAATGTGAATAATTATTTTGTTATAAAATTATTGTATTAGGTCTACTTGTAATAGTAGTAATGTTTTAAATACATACGAATACAGGACTAAGTAATTCTCTCAAGATTAGTTATCTTATATATAAAATTTCCATGTCACAATGTTAGTTACCGTACTCCTCCGAAACGGCTTTACCTATTTTTACCAAATTTTATATGCGTATTCAGTAGGTCTGAGAATCGGCTACTATCTATTTTCCATACCCCTAAGTGGTTGAAGGCAAAACAACGTTTGGCGGGTCAGCTAGTAATAAGATAAAATAGGATGGCCGTGCTAGTTGGCTCAGGTATGCACCTTAAAATGATGGTTACCGGTGATGACTTTGCAATGAAAAAAATCAATCATTATGTTGAACAGATGTTGACTGCCCGTCAAACAAGACAACAAAAGAAAAGGTGTGACCTGTAACCCAAAGCCATCATCATCAGCCGTACACGTCCACTGCTGAACACAGGCCTCCCCCAAACGTCGCCACGAATAGCAGTCCTGAGCCGCCTCCCTCCAACGACTCCCTGCGACCGCTACGATGTCGTTGGTAACCCAAAACCAACGCAAGGCAAAAAAGTTCCAAACTGGAAAGTCAGATCTTACGGCGATGGTACAAGTTAAGCAGGAAGGCGTTATTAATTATTTAAATTAATTTATTTTCTAGGCTATGGTACAGACCAGGACTCCAGGCCAGAGAGTACCCTTAAGTATAAATAAATTAAACCAGGTACCTCGCCTCTACCCTGGGACCGCGCCTGTCTACGCATCTATATAGGATCTACCTATAACATTTAGATACAGACCCAAACATGTCTATGGTAGCAGCTGTTTTGTAATCCTACCTTTTAGCAATCCCACACTAAACAAGTGTGGTGTAACGTAACTGCACGAAACGTATCTTACTTTGTATAACTACTAAACACAGCTAGGGCGTATGGCCAAATAAAACGATGACATTACGATATTTGCTCAAGGTTACACTAAATAGCGCGCGGAGCCAAAAACACAAAACAACATCAAACCTCCAAACAGAACACGACGATAGAATTTATTACGCACCAAAAAAAATACCACAGTACATCATTCTAATGGACAGGTGTTTTTGCATCATATTCGTAAACAAACTCACCGTATTGGGCAAGAGAAAGGCTTATGAAGAAATCACTGAACCATCAACACTGTCAGAAGTTAACAAAACGAAACGGTCGAAAACCGTAAAAATATTTTATCAATATTTACAAAATAAAAACACTTTCCACAACACACCGTGCGTGAAATTTCAATGACAAATGAAAAGAGTGAAATCTGCAACAAATACAACAAAACATTGAACTGAAGTTGCCTACAAATGTTTTGACACTGATAACCATAGAGTAGGAAAAATTAGTGCTGCGATGATTGTAGTTTCGATTCGATTTTCACCTTTTTCCTACTCGAACCGGGACAAAATCCGATTTCCTTTAAAAAAAATTCAGTGATAATTCAAAATAATACCCTGGCCATATGCTTCCTCTTGCTTGCGCAATTTAGTTTGTGCAGTTATGATTCTACAAAAATACGAAACACGAGCATCTCGTGCAAACTGCAAATCGACAAATAAACATTTAGTTTCTGCACGCGACTTCAAAGAAACAAAGGCTATTTCTATCCCAAGGAAACTGATTTATGGTATAAAAAAATTGTCTATGTTTGGTGCCAGGCTTATAGCTACATAAATAAATGCCTTTTTGGTAGAAGACCAGCACTTGGCTAAGTGAACACAACCTAAAACTTAATACTACGAAGACAAAAATAATGCATTTCAGACCGCACTAATAAGGTTGCTGTTTTTGTCAATGCAATATGCGACCTCATTAGATATAGAAGTAGTGTCAAGTTGAGAGATGAAAAAAAAATGTGAGCAAGAATGGTTGTTGTAAATTTGTATTTTACAGAAAAGATTAAATAGTTGATCCTCTAACGCACAGTATCTAACAGGTTATGGGCCTTTATTGACCAAAAATGGATCTAACTAAGGTACAGATCGCGAAACTAGAGGGTACCAACTGGGTACAATGGAAATATCGTATGACGGCACTTCTACGAGGAGTTGATAGCCTTCAAGATACAAGGAAAAATAAAGAAGCCGGTAAAACCTGCATGTGGGGCTGGTACTTCAGCTGCTGCAGATTTGGTTCTTTATGAAGGAAATGTAAAAAATTTCAACAAGTTAGACAGTATGGCATTGTTACTGATAACGAACAATATTGCTGACGACACATTGGATAAAGTCATCAGATTCACAACGTCCAAGGAAGTATGGGATGAGCTGCATAGATTATATGAAGGCGTGAGCGAAGATCGTCTGTATGATTTATGTTTGCAGTTCTTCAGATACAGAAAGGATCAAGCTGATGATATGGCGACGCACATCTCAAAGTTGAAAAACGTCTGGTTCCAGTTGAGACAGGAATTAATGAAAGAAGAGGAGTCAAAGGAACTTCCTGACATTTTATTAATCTGTAAGATATTGGACACTCTACCAGAGAGCTATTTTTCATTTAAGTCGAGCTGGTTGCTTATGTCTAAAAAGGATCGGACGATTGAGAACATCACAAGCCAGTTGTGTGCACATGAAAAGGCGCTTGGTAACAACAGTAAAGACGGTGAGTCTAGTTGTGACGCCTTAGCGGTGAAAACAGGAAAGAAATTTACTAAAAAGGGTGACGTAACTCCAGAGTCAAGTAAGAAAGTAAGATGTTACAACTGTAAAGAAGTTGGTCACTTTAAGAAAGATTGTCCTGCGAGAGGTGTATCTCGTCAAGTTGTAGAAGGCAACAAAGGAATTAACATGGCGTTACTATCTGTGAATACGGCAGAATCTGAAACTGAACGCGATAACTGGTACGTGGACAACGGTGCTACTAATCATGTGACGATGCGAGCAGATTTGTTTCAAGATTTCAGATATTTTGATGTAGATCACACTGTAACAACAGCTGATGGACACGTGATTAAGGCTATTGGGCAAGGATCACTTAACATTGAAGCTAAAGTTAACAAGAAGATTGTCAAATCAACATTGAGAGATGTCTGGTACGTTCCAAAAATTAGTAAGAATTTGTTTTCGGTCTTGTCTACGCAAGATAAAAACCCAGGAAGCGTATTTGAGTCGCGGGTCAATTCTTGTTCAATGAAAATTGATGGACAAATTTCAGTAACTGGAAATAGAAAGAGGTATGGAGGTCTGTACAGGCTCAACTGTAGGATTGTACCGCCAACTAAAGTTACTGTGAATTTGGCACAGAAAGAAGATATGCTGCAACTTTACCATGAGCGGTTGGGACATCAAAATAAGAGGCATGTAAGAGGTCTGATTGAGAGGGAACTCGGTATAAAAACCAAGGATACTGGAGAATTATGCGAAGGCTGTATATTTGGGAAGTCACACAGACTGAAGTTTGGTGTACGAGAGAAAACCAATGAGCCTGGAGAACGCATACACACGGATGTGTGTGGTCCTTTCCCTCTGTCGGTATCCAAGTATCGCTACTTTGTACTCTTCAAAGATGAATTTACGCGTTATAGATTTGTGTATTTCCTGAAAGAGAAGTCAGAAGTACATGAGAAGCTCAAAGAAATGTTGGCATCTGCCAAGGTAGCTGGTCATACAGTTAAAGAGTTATTGAGTGATAATGGCGGAGAGTTTGATAATCAGAAGATACAGAAAATATTGGCAGATATGGGCATAAAACAAAGATTAGTTATGCCATATACTCCGGAACAAAATGGGTGTAGCGAACGGGAAAATCGCACGATTGTTGAATCAGCGAGAGCTATGATGCATGCGCATGAGGAAATACCTCAGAAACTGTGGGCAGAGTTGGTGAATACTGCTGTTTATATTTTGAATAGGACAGGGCCAACTACACTGGAAAACAAGTCACCATTTGAGCTTTGGGTTGGTAAGAAACCCCAAATTAAGCATTTGCGAATTATTGGGTCGACTTGTTACGCACATGTACCGAAGCAGTCCAGGAAGAAGTTGCAAAAGAAAGCAGTGAAATGTATACTTGTCGGTTATGATAATGACGATGGATACAGGCTGTGGAATAAGCAAAGTAACTCGTTGGTGAGGTCAAGGGATGTAAACTTTGATGAGCAACCCTTGGGTGTGCAAAATTCGAGTAATAATTCAGGTACAGCTGAAATTGAAATTCCTTTGGGATTAATGGATATGCATGGAAGTAATGCATTTAATCCTGGAAGTGAACCACAGGTTGCTCAGAATGCAGAAGATTCAGGCAGTAGTGGAACAATCGACAATGATGTTATTCATGATGGAAATGAAGGTGTTGGTACCAGAGTTGGGGACACTGAGGTTTTTGCTAGAGAAGATGAAAACGCAGAGTTTGTTGATAGAGAAGACGTTTTAGCTGAAGAATTTGATGCATTTGATGATGCTAGAAGTGATGATTTCGAACAGAGTTTTGAGTTAGGGGGAGATATAGAAGGAGAAGCCAACGATCATACCAGTGATGAATTTCCTGAAGAAGAAATAATGGAACACGGTAGAAGGGTACTCAGAGACAGATCGTTGCTTCGTCCACCTGAGAAACTCAAAGACTATGTTTTAAATATTTCTAGCTGTGGTTATCAAGAACCAAGCTGTTACAAAGAAGCTTTAAAAAGCTCTGAAAAGGATCTTTGGGAAAAGGCGATGGATTGTGAAATGAATTCCCTAAGGGAAAATAAAACCTGGATTCTTGTGCCACTTCCCAAGAATAGGAAGGCTTTACCCTGTAAATGGGTGTACAGATTAAAACTAAATGCTGATGGGTCCGTGGACAAGTATAAAGTGAGGCTTGTAATAAAGGGTTATAGTCAAAAGAAAGGTATTGATTATGAACAAACCTTCAGTCCAGTTGCAAAAATGACAACTGTTAGGAGTGTGCTAGCTGTCGCAGCTAATGAAAACATGTCAATGATGCAATTCGATGTATCTACAGCATTTCTATATGGAACGATCGATGAAGAAATCTTTATGAAACAGCCTGAAGGCTACGATGATAGTTCTGGTCGGGTTTGTTTATTAAAGAAGAGCCTTTACGGCTTAAAACAGGCTCCAAGATGCTGGAATAAGCGGATCTTGGAATATTTCAAAGAGATTGGGTTCAAAGTCAGTGAATCAGATCCTTGTTTATTTATAAGGAAGACGTCATCTGGAGGAAAGCTTATTGTTGCACTATATGTTGATGATGGTTTGGTGGCTGCAACAAACAATAATCTTATTCATGAGTTTATTGCACAAATGAAGAGTAAGTTTAAGATAACTACAAAGACAGCGTCATATTTCCTCGGCATTGAAATAAAGATGACTGATGATGGAATCAAGATATCTCAGGGGTGTTATGCAAAGAAATTGCTTAAAAGATTTGGCATGGAAAATTGCAGACCGGTAATGACACCAATTGTTACAGAAGACCAATGTCAAGACCAGTCATGTGATGTAAGCAACTTGCTAAGGTTTTATAGACAAGTTGTAGGTGCATTGGCTTACCTAATGGTCGGAACTAGACCTGATATTGCATACGCGATCAGTGTGGTTTCTCGAAGTCTTGAAAGTCCAAAAGAACAGGATTGTGTCAAACTTAAGAGAATACTACGCTATTTGCAATACGCACCAGAAAGAGGAATACTCTACAAAAGAGGCTTTAAGACTGGCATTCTTGAAAGCTACAGTGATGCTGATCATGGAGGGGATTTGAACACAGGTCGTTCAACCACAGGTGTATTGTGCATTTATGCTGGAGGTCCTGTGTCGTGGATGAGCCAGCGTCAAACAAGTGTGGCTATTTCAACTACAGAAGCTGAAGTCGTAGCGGCTAGTGAAGGTGCTCGGGAATCAATTTGGCTTCATAGATTACTTGGAGGTATGACAAAATTGAAGGGCGTGCCTGTACTGAAAGTTGATAACGAAGCTGCAATCAAGTTATCACAGAATCCGGAGTACCACAAACGTACCAAGCATATTCGGATTCGACACTTCTTTGTGAGAGAAATGGTCACAAGTGGAGAGCTGAATGTTAGCAAGGTGACCACGGAGAATCAGCTTGCTGATACATTCACAAAAGCATTAGCTAGACCAAGGCTGCAGAAGCTTCTGAATCTAATGGGTCTCTATTGAGAGAAGATAATAAGGTTGCTGTTTTTGTCAATGCAATATGCGACCTCATTAGATATAGAAGTAGTGTCAAGTTGAGAGATGAAAAAAAAATGTGAGCAAGAATGGTTGTTGTAAATTTGTATTTTACAGAAAAGATTAAATAGTTGATCCTCTAACGCACAGTATCTAACACGCACCAAAAGAAACCATTAGAAATCTCAAATTGCATAGACCATGTAGAATCAACAAACCTTTTAGGAATAGAAATGGATACATGTTTAAACTGGAAAAACCAAATTAATAAAGTAGCAACGAGCTAAAAAAAAATACCGATTTTAAAACATCACTAAATGCCTATTACGCCTACGCACACGCATGGCTCAGCTACTGTATCATAATATGGGGAAACAGTAGTGAAATTAACCAACTTTTCATACTATAGAAAAGATGTATAAGAATATTAGTTAACATCAACGAAAGGGAAAGCTGCAGACCTCATTTTATAAAACAAGGAATATTAACACTAACATCTCTATATATATTTGAAATAGTAAAATTTTATAGGAAAAATAAAAACTTATTCATACAAACTAAAGTAAGACATTTATAACCACATAACCTTAGAAATAAAAACCAATTAGCCCTGCCTTTTACTAAATATCAGTTAGTCAGATCAGCGATCATAATTTATAATAAATTACCCTCCCAAATAAAAGACATTGAAAAGGATCTAATTTTCTATAAAAAGTTAAAAGAATTTATTTTGTCTAAATGCTTTTATAACATAAAAGATTATTTAGAATAAAACAATTTAACATTTTAGTTTACTAATTATAGTATAAGCTTATATATATGTTGTAGCGCCCCAACGGGGTTCATGTCATGATCTCAGTATTAATATTTAGGAACACATTGTACATTGTAACACATGAATCAACAGTATAAATAAATGAATAAATGAGTACGCCACGCCGCGCCGCCGCCACCACTGTAATCACATCATGTTGCCTTCGTTCGCCGGTTGTGCGCGCCTGACACGTGTCGCTAAAAACAATTTGGAGGTCTGACTTCAAATCGATTAGAAACCGTGTTTGTACAACACTACCAATTCTATTATTTAGATTGTCTATGGAAAAAAGGTTGCCAGAATCATAATATTTGTCGTATTTTAGGGAAAAGAAAAACAAGTATTTTAGAAAATATTATTAATTTTCCTGCTGCCGTAGGTAGTTTGCATGATGCATTACATTATAATAAGTAATATCGATGAACATGCTATTATTCAGAATACGCTTTCAAACTTCAATATTTTTTTCTATACGTTAGGAAATATTTTTTTTATTTTAGAAAAGAACAAAAAAAAACAACCTATTTGGAAAATTCACACTCAAAACTTAAGGTTTTTATTTAAAATAATAACAAACAAATACAAAAAACAAGCAATGACGCGGTGCTTGCGATGTATTTTGCGAACCTAGCGTAGGACCACCATTAGGGCACTATAGGGACTGTGGCACAATAATTTGGGAGGCCTATAACCCAGCAGGCTTACTATGGATTATAATATATAACGTAACGCGTTATCAGCGTTATTTGCGCTCATTTTAACGTAAATAACACGCTACGTTAATTTTAACATGTTATAAAAAAAAATAACAATATAAATTAGCGCTTATCGCGTTATTGGCGTTATAATTAACGTAGCACGTTATTTACGTTAAAATTAGAGCAATCAACGCTGATAACGCGTTACGTTATGAGTTACGTTATATGTTATAGAAACCCGCAGACGCGCTGATATAACGACGACGACGACGACGTGCGCAACAAGCTTAAATTGTTGGGGGAAATTATAGCTTGCAGCTGACCACACTACCATAGATTTCCGGCTTCCTGTCGGGCGGGCCAATACCTCGGAAGCCCAATCAAATCATTGAAGTCGAACGCTGTGGGTAAACCTTTCAAAACAAAATCCGTGTATCAAAATTGCGTATTTTATTATTTTGTCACTGAAATTTACAGCGTATGACTGAAAATCGATGGCTGATAATATTCATAAATAATTTTTAAACGCGTAGTGCATAAGTTTTTGTGACAATAATTAATAAAAATAGAGAACTGGATTTTTTATACTTGTGTGATTTTTATTTATTTTGTGAAAATGACGGCATCCACAATGATCGAACTGGAGTCCTGGATCATCTACCAGTGTGTCCTGAACGAGTGCCATGTCTCTAGCAGCTGTAAGTCCTTTTATTTTATAAAAACAAACATTGCTTGTAATACATATCCGTTTCATATTTTATTTTTGTTTATTTCAAGGTTTATTTACATTCAAGATCATAACCTTACTTACTAATACGACTAATTTCCCAAAAATTTAAGTGGTACCTACCTGCCTACTTACCTACTACGACAAATATTTTTAAAATGGTAGAGGACCAAAGATTCGAATTAATATGATCTCCCAATCACAATCGGTACGCACAAATAAAAAATAAATTCAAGCTTTAATTAATAAAGTTTTACCATGGTAGATAGGTAAGCTGTTCTTAGCTTCGTTCTTAGGTAGGTAAGTAGGTAGGTACCTGCCTACCTACGTCCAATTAGTCACCATGATGATACATCAAGCATTATGTTTTCCCTAAACGTGTTTTTCAGGCAAAGGTACCTAGGTAATTAAGGCATTTATTTACTTAGATATTTATTAAAAATAAATGAGGGTAAATTTGTTCGTATTTATTTTATATATTTGGTCAGCTGGGAAAATCCGCTAAAAAAGCCATAATTTATGTTTTGGACGGCTACAAAATATAAACCATCAGTAATACATACTTGGTCAGCAAATATATTATTTTTGGTCAGTAAATAAATAACTGTTTGATGAGCTAAATTAATATTTTGGGCAGCAGAATGAATTATTTGATCAGCAGGATTTTAGTTTCGTTAAGCAGAAATACATAATTATGTATATTTATGTATGTTATTAGAAGGTAGGTGTGTAAAACTGAGAGAAGAATTATTTTATGGCCCCTCTGTCATCCAAGAAACTTGGTTTCGGACCTTCAGCTGAATTTCAGAGTTACCTATTCACGCCCGGGGGGTAAATACTCGTACCTAAGTCTGAATTTCAGAACAATTGGTTCAGTTGGTTCAGTGAATGAGTGCCGACAGGCCACTGAAACACAAACAATCATTATCATCATCAGCCCATACACGTCCACTGCTGGACATCGGCCTCCCCCGTACGACGCCACAAATAGCGGTCCTGAGCCGCCTCCATTCATTGATTCCCTGCGACCGCTACGATGTCGTCTGTCCATCGAATCTCCCATGTAGGGGGGATTTGCCATAATCACCACGCTTGGCAGGCGGATCGGTGATCGCAGTGTTGGTGTTTAAAAATACTCAGACGGAAGCTGCTGCCCTTCCTCTGGTAGGTTCCCTTAGTCGGCTCTACAAAACAAAACAATAAATGTGAATAAATTTGATCAAATCAAAATTAATTTTATAGCGTGCCAAAATCCGAATCACGAGTTGCTGCTGTTCAATGTCACATAACTTGCTGACCAATTTAATAATTTAATCATCAATGTAATCATACTATATTGGCATCAAAAGATTCAAAGGCAAAGAGAAAACACTCTCACATACTTACGCGCAAAACATCATGTCAATTTCAAAACTAACCAGCTCACACTGGCCAGTAGCCGAAATGCAATGAGTCCAATGAGTCGAATGAGTCCAGTAATCAACGTTAATTGCAGTCAGCACACATGTTGACCCTGAATACCCTGATGTTAGTAATAGGTATTGGTTCATTTCATACAGATATACAAACCAACCTAAATCATCATCATGTTAGCGCTGTTTTTTCATACACGATTACGTCACAAATCCAGGACTCAAGCATACGAAAAACAAAAGAGGATCGCGCCTGATTTAAAAAAATTACATAGACACTCAGGAATATATCTGAACTAGCTGTTCCTCACAGTTTCACCCACGTTAAATTAGAATTTTACACTTCTAGGATAAAAAGGTATTTTTCTGAGAATTTGACAGCAAGGACTTCGAACAACTTTTTATAAAGCAAAAAAAAAATACGTATCTTAGTAAATATTCCTCCACGAGAAAGCTGTAAGCCACCCTTTATCCAAAAAGAGATACTTAGCTTACCCTGTATCTATTAAATTACAAGCGGCAATTTTGTAAGAAAAAATAAACAATACTTCAAATCAAAACAAGAACTGGACAATAACTATAACAGACGAAATAAACATAAAATAAAACTCCCCCAATACAACCCTAATAATAATAACTGTTAATAAAAGTCCGCAATTTAGACTTATTAAAATATTTAATAAACTACCTGAAAACCTGAAATGCGAACCAAAAGATAATACTTTTATGAAACACTTGAAAACTAAAAAAAATGCTACTATTCAATCCACGAATTTTTCTCTGATGAGAGTTTAAACAAATACTTACCCAAAAGTGAACTGACATACCATCACCTACAGATTGTTAGTACCTACCTGTCTAATCATAATAAGGATTTTTAATTTTATTTTCTGTGAAAATATTTGACATTGTACGAATATTATTGACAAATTAGCATAGGTACCTATCTATTTTTAATTGTTAACAACTACATCTATGCAACTACTTCAACTTATATAATGAAGCACACACCTATTTTTACTTATTTAAATTCAAAATAATTGTAAAATAATTGTTGCGCCCTGACAGGGTTTTTATGCATTGTGTACCCACTAAGACTACCTACACCTAAGAACAATACCTGTATGCATGAAATCACAATAAATAAATGATAAACTTAATGTTTTACCAGGACAAAAACTGCTATGTTACTCTTCATCCTTTCAACTAACTCTCTGCCAAAAATCAAATCGATTGGTTGCTTAGTTAGGGCATGAAGGAAGGACAAGAAAACAAACACACTTTATCATTTATAATATTAGTTAGGATTTACCAGCAGGAGCGTCCAGCTGTTTCTAAAGTAAAGGTACAATATCGTAAACTAACGTGCTCTCGGAAGTTCACGATTTCCTTGACTCCTAGAGTCAAGGAAATCTTAACTGCTTGTTATGGAATATTTATCTATGTGTACGTGCCTACCACCTACGACAAAACTGAAAATAATTGCACGTAGGTAGGTAAGTATTATAGGAGTTAAGTATAGTTAGATCATGCCTAATCAGTCTAAAGCTATGAAAAACACATATTAGTCGACCTATGCGGCACGGCGGGCGTAGATCGGCCTGCGACGCAGGATGTTGCGGGTTCAATCCAACAAATGTACATATGTATATACGATCTGCAAATACTTGTTCCGGATATTGTGTGTATTTTCTATGTATAATAAAAAATCTATCTATGTATGTATTGTATTATTAGGTACCTATCAGTCATCAGGGCCATAGCTCTAGTACCCATGCATAGCTTAACACAAGCTCTGCTTAGCTTGGGGCTAGATGATGCTGTGTAGATTGTCCAACATTATTTATTTATTTAGTAAAGCAATATGATGATAACCAGGTCCTATTTACATGGATAGATTGATAGATTGGTTTCATTTCATCTGGAGTTTCTTTCATCATCATCATCATCATAATATCAGCCCATACACGTCCACTGCTGGACATAGGCCTCCCCCATACGACGCCACAAATAGCGGTCCTGAGCCGCCTCCATCCATCGTCTCCCTGCGACCGCTACGATGTAGTCGGTCCGAGTAGATGGTCGCCCATGTAGGGGGGTTTTGCCATGTAGTCAAAAGTAAAATGCCTAAATGTGTCATTCTGAGATGACTCCATTGTTATAGTGAAGTGATTCATTTAGTGGAATTCGGCCCCTTGTCTTATTTTAAGAATGTAGACTTATTAGGTGCAATAAAAGTGATTAGAAGCGAAACTTAAAAATCTAACCTGTGTGGAAATAGCAATTAAATGTACCTAAACGCGATGATAAGTACATATTGCTTAAATAAATAATATGAATAGGATAATGGTTCCCATAATGCTTTGAAAATCTCTCTTCGTACTATTTTCTATATATCCTAATAATATTATAAATGTCAAAGTTTGTATGGATGGATGCTTTCATGCAAAAACTACTGAACCGATTAGGCTGAATTTTAGTATGGGTATAGTTTGGGACCTGGAATAACATATAGGTTATTTTTTATCCCGATAAAACGCGGGCGAAGGCGCGGGCAGCTGCTAGTTTAATATAAAAATTCCATTTAGAATAGAATCAATTATATTTATTTCTTACAAAACTTACACAAAATATATAATACACTTAAACTAGGAGAACCATGGACTCTGGATCGAGATATGTAACAAAATGGCTCTGCCTCAGCATCATTACCTACATATTGTCGCAACACCAAAAAATTACCCACAAACTGAAACACGTCCGTGGAACCTTCGAGAAAAGCTTCCAAACGCTGATCGCTTTGTCATCGTTAGTAGGAAACATCAAGTGACAATCATTATGACCCTTATCACACGGAATTAAGGTACAAGCGGGGCAAGGTTGTAAATCGATACCCACGATATAGGAGTTCCCAAGGACCCGACCTTGTCGACGACAGAAAGCTTCATTACGTTTCAGGTGTGTACGGTAAGGATGGATGGGTTAGGGTTGGACGGTTTCGGAGTTGGGTTCCTATATAAGGTTTTCGAATTCAAGAACTATTTTGTAAATAAAGGGGTAACATAAAACTTTTGAAACTATCATGGTTATTTACAACACTAAAGTTAATACAGGATCCGTTATTATCTTTAAAGGGGTAACATAACCAAATAGATTTTGTGGAAAATATTTTACGACACTGGTTTGATCGGATCAAACCAGTGTCGTAAAAGCTCAAATCGCAGAAGCTCGAAACTAATTTCGGTTTTAAAAGCTGTCAGTTCATATCTTTCTCAAAGAGGTTCGGGACATTTTTATGTTATGACCAATCCACATATTTTTCGATATATTCATCGCTTTCCTTTGCAAAGACACATTTGATAGCCAGGCTCGCCATGAATCGGCCAACCTCTCAATCCTTCTTTAGCGGATAGATTATAACGTTATCTATAAAATAAATAATTTGCGGAGTTTTCTTCAGACAGGGTTTTTTTTCGTAGAGACATAAAATTACATAGCCAGCATTTGAATCGTTGCTGTTGCAACTAAGACATTTTAAATTCACAAGGCCTCCCCAGTTTCAGAATGTCCTTAGATCCAAAGAAAATCTATTTTTTTTGGGTTTTTTTGTTTTTTTTGGCTTTGTACTTCATTGCTGTCAACTTTTCCTTCTGTATGTATTTTGTGTTTGTGTGGTACAATAAAGAGTTTTCTATCTATCTATCTATTATTTATTTATAATAAACGAATTTTAAAGAATAATAGTAAAAGGTACGTACATACCTGTTTAGTGGAAATTTTCTTAATTCTTTGTTTTTCACTCAGCTCAAGATTTCTTTACCTAAAAGCTTGCTTAAAAAAGCTATCAAGCCCTTTTAAATAAAATGGATCGCATCGCCGCCACCTGAGATCTTTTTAATCCACTAATGGAAAATAAAATGAAGGACCAATACCTTCTAAGACGAGTTCTTTGCATAATTGCTCTTCTCTTAGGAACTTAAGAAAATTATTTATGTATAAATAGAGCATCACTAACAGTTGATTAAAAAATTTAAGAACGTTGCTTAGGATTGATATCATTAAAATCAGATCAGAAGAATTTAGTGATATGACCGTTTGTGCCTATAATACCTACGCATTCTGTGGAAAAATAATATTTATACTTAAGAGGGAGCCATATGAAGCCATTTTGTGAAAAAGATAGGCATAGGATTTCGCTTTCATAGGAGTGGGACAGAGCAGAGCGTCGTAAGCGCAAAATCATGTTTTTGCTTATTATCTATTAATGAGGACATTTATATGCAAAATTAAGCCGAAGGTTCTTTCGACATTTTTTTATTCAATACCGTGATGACAATAAAAAATCTTGTGATTGATAATTTAAAAAAATTGTTAGTAACTAAGAACATAGATGGTACTTTGCTCAATTATTTCTGATATTTTAAATGGTTTTTTTTTCATGTTGAATAGACCTGTCTTGTATCGCATAAATTATTATGTTTTTCGAAAGCTCGAAACTTATTCAATAAAGATAGGGACAATAAAGGTTTTAACGTAACCCTATTGACGTCTATTCACATACATATATCTGCGTTTTTAACTTGATTGTTTTTACTGATGCGAAGGTAGTTGTTATTTTCAGATTGATTCCCATACTTTGTTTTTGTTTAGATTTCATATAAGAGCCAATTTTTTTTTGAATAATTGTATCTCATAAAGAAATTCATAGAAACAAAGTTAAAATCTAAAAATAACACCACAAAATTACAAATAACCTTCCGTCTTTTCGAAAATAATACCATCAAATTTCTTCATAACTTGAAAACATCTTACGCAAGCTGAGCTTTGAGAGAGCCATTTAATAGCTTTAATAAAAACTCCCGTCTTCGCACGCGACCGTTAAACATGTGGCAGGCCAGCTGCTTGCACACCTGCCTTACCTTTAACAACAAAGACGTAAAGAAGGGAAGGTATGGTGTCCGTAAGGTTGAAAATTGTAGAGCAGGGAAGGTAAGGGAAAGAAATAGAATTTGAAGGGTTTGCAAATGTTACTATTCTTACTAGAGACATCGGTAATGAAATAACTATGCATGTATAATAGAGTGCATAATGTATAACAACAGAAAAAAACAGAGACCCAAAGAAGGGAAGGAAATATGTTAGTAAAGTTCAGAATTGTAGAGCAAAGAAAGGAATGGTGTTTGCAAGAGTCAGAATTGGAAAGCAAACAAGTTTGAAGGGTTTGCAAAGGTTCTAGTATGTAAGTCTTTGGCGATGAAGTTGCTATGCTAGAGTGCATAGGTATATAACAAGAAAGACGGTAAGAAGGGAAGGAATGGTGTGTTAGTAGTTTGGACAAGTTGAGCAAAGAAGGGAATTTGAAGAATTTACAAAGGTTACAAGTTCAAGAGACCAATACATGTTATCAAAGAAGAAAAGCAATTAAACCAACTTTAACTTCATACACGAGAAATATGGGTTTCAACATATTATGTAAATGCGAAGTCATGAGACAAAAAGAAACACTTCGCCTCAAATTAAAGCAGCTTCAAACAAAGAGAGCCCTTTGTAGACAATGCTTGTAGGTTCATCAATGGCCCATAAACACAGGAATGTAATTGGAAGGACGATACTCATAGGACGACCTTGCGAAATTCCATGGCGTATGGATATGATGGCAAAGGAAATATCTAAAGTCTGTGGGCAGAAATTTGCCGAATTCAAGATCTGAATACAAATTAAGATTCCACAATTACATATTGTAAGAAGGGGTCTTGGTTTACTGATAATCACAGCTTTTTGAAGTAAATTTTTGGGGTCTCTAATAAAGATGCCGTTTTAGCTACAAACTTTAAAAAAGTCGTTACTTGATGACATTGGAATGCCGATCCAAAGCGCTTTGCAAACACAATAAATGATTAAGTAAATAAATACCAATTTTTCCTATGACGGCATTATTGGTTTACAATATTTTATTCTTTACCATTTACAATTATACATTGCATCGCGCTATGTAGGTATGGCTTGACTCAAGAAAAAATGTTTGTAAACAATTCACAACACAAAAATGCAAAATTTCCGTTTTGGCTTCGAGTTTGAAATAAATTGTTGCAATATAATTACTAAGCATCAGCTCAAATCGGCAAATAATGGAAATTCTGTTCAAAAATAAAAAAACAATAAATTGTTTACGGTTAAGTACGGGGGTAATGTTTACAAATATTGTGTCCTGTGCTTGGCCGGAGTATAGTTAAGGTACGTTTTGTTGGCAAACAAAGTGGAAATCCATGAGGGACGAGTAAGGCACGTTATCAATATTTATCAAATGCCCCTTGTCCGACTGTATGCGGATAATAGATTCACTGTCACGCGCCAACATGCCTGTATTTCGTAATAAATGATTGTAAGGATCCATTATAGAACTAAGAGTATGAATATTAAGATGAGGCATTGCTAACTACTGTATGGAATATTTCCTACTTCTTTATGCTTGGTTCTTGCTTAGTTCGATAACTATCAGTAATAATTTGTTTTGAAAAAACTCAAACCGACTTCAAATCCCTTTATTTTACTCTGTTTTTAAGTTTTGCGGGACAAGTCCTCGGGAATTAAATTTCGACCTCGGGATTCTTTATACAACTGAAAAAGAATCATCCAAATCCATAAATAACGGAGATAATCGACGAACAACAAAGAAAATCCCCTTTTTTCGAAATCGATTAACCTTCATTCATCACAAAACCGTAACTTCAGATGTAAGGAAAAAAGTATTACATAATATATTTTCAATTATAGCACAATTTTGTTGAAGTTGTAAGAATTCCCGTACCTGAATTTATTCTTAATTTCAACTTTGTTCCAGACTTCCAATCTTTTCAGGACTTCAATATAATTTTAGCATAGCAAAAACTGAGGAATGCGATTATTCACCAAAATCATAGTTTTAAACTAACAAGTCTGATTGCTCTACCTTGTTCAGACCAAAAAAATAGCTGCTACTTTCTCTTTGAATAACTTGATCTTCATGCATGCAGATTTTATCACTTTACTAGTGTCTATCTAGTTGCGGTTTCATAGACAGTCTCCGCTCAATACCGTAAAACTGGATGAATAGAGAGATTCCAGGATTTCCAGGGTGAATAGAAATGGACGAGAGGAATAATATGTTGTGTTTTAAAAACGATAAACCGACTTCAAATTCCCTTACTTTTACACTTATTTTCAGTTTTGCGGGATAAATACTAATCCCCTGGGGATACAAATTTTATGGGACCCCTGCGGGATCATTTTCTATACAATAGTGTAAGAATTTTTCCATAATTGGCGGAGATATCGCGTAACATACATAAAAAAACAACATACAGACGAATTGAGAACCTCCTCTTTTTGAAGTCGATTAAAACATCCCTTTGCCCTCCGCAAAAGGATGGTTTAACAGATGCACTGACACAGGAGGTGAACAGTCACGGACTTAGGATATGTACACTGCTACAAGCCAGGTAATGTTTTGGTCCAGCATTTCGTCCATTTCTATTCACCCTGGAGTCATTCGATTCATCCCGGAGTCTCTATTCACTCCGTTTTGCTTAGTAATGTCAACTCAATGTCCGACGTGGTAAGGTGGAAAAAAAATTCCTTCATTATGACTCCGTCCTGTAAAGATTCCAAGATTCTGAATCTTTGAATCTGTAACTATAAAACTTTTGAGACTATCATGGTTAATTACAACACTAAAGTTAATAACGGGATATTTACCATGATTTGAGTTTTGAGCTCTCCAATATTTCGGCACAGTTTCATGCGCCATGATAACGGAACAACTCAAAACTCAAATCATGGTAAATATCCCGATGGTAACTTTAGATCTGTAACCATGTTTATAGAACCTTCACAGTTACATTTCGGTAGGTATGTATTTTGACCAACCTATGAGTCGTCTCCAAGGTATCCGTTTTGTTATTCAAACAATTCACACAATGGTTGTTTAAATTTTACATGTTTACTAATAAAGAATAGCCCATATAACCTGCCGATTGATATTATGCGATTTATAAAATGTTTAACTTTACTTACCTTCTGATAAAAAAATATATTAAATATTATTGGTCGAATAAAATAAAAGATAATTTTATGCGATCAATAATATTGACAGTTTTGTTTAGATCGTGTTCATATTCCGAAGGGTAAATTAAGTATCGTGTAAGAATTTCAAACATGTAGAGATACGAGTATTTTTGGTTTGTTCTACACTTCTTATCTTGAGATCTCATTCTCATCTTCTCATATCTTCTTTCTCATATTCGACGTGTAGGTTTGGCCGGAGCTAATCGAATCCCGTAGCGGGAATCGACAACGCACCTATTACCTCAACGCAGGTAGAGTTCATTATTCAGATTAAATAAGTTATTCATCAGAGGTGTTCCGACTATGATTTTGGCCGACTAGCCGATTAGTCGGTTGTAAAGAGGCCTAAGTAGTCGGTTGTACGAGACTAGTCGGCCACAATCTTACTATTATTAAATCCTACTCTTTTATTCATTATTTGAGAAATGTCATAGATATATTTTCTTTATAATTTTTAATATTTATTAATATTTTAGAGACTGACTACCAAAGGAAATGTTGCTACATAATATGTAAAACTAATCCTAAAATAATATAAAGTTTTTACTTAATGTGATTCCTCCTTTATACATTTTATTGAGAAATACATAAAAAGTAAGACGCCGGATAGTCGGCGCTCTTTGCTGAGTAGTCACCGACTACGAAAGTGACCGGATAGTAGGCTTTCTTTACCGACTAGTCGGAACATCTCTAGTATTCATAGCAGCTCTGTTAAGTAGGTCTTTAAGGAGCTTTAGGTGAGGCGACCTAATTATGTTAATCCTATTGGAAGCAATTAGGTACATAATGAATCACCTTTGAGGTGAAATGGATTTCCCCCGACGACTGATACCTATTATACCTCAGATCGGAACGAGAGACAAGTATTTAATTAAAAATAGAGTTCGGATTTGCTTAAAAAATTAAGCACTCATAGAAAAATTATGTTGTAGTGAGACGCATTAATCTTGGTCGAAACTGATTAATAAAGTTCTGTCGGAAAAGGGTAGAGGGGCGAGTAACGATAATGTTACAAAGCAAGCATGCAAAGACATGCAAAGACATTTCCAAATGTCTTTGTTAAAAGAGCACCAGAGGCAAGACGAGGCTCTACAATTTATCCGTCAAATGTGATCAAACAGCGAAGCAGTTAAGTAGGTACGTACCACACTTCAGATTTAAAGGGTTGGTCGGCGACGCGGTTTTTGTGTCCCGGATGTAGCAGGCGTCCAACACTTCGGTAAGATCATTGAGTAAAACTATAGACAAAATAACAGATGTTTGATATGTAATGTACTAAAGACCGTTGCAATTTACGACCAATGAACAGTTGCGAGGAAAGTAAACGTGAAGCAATCACGTTCGTGACTCACATCCAAGATGGCATGTGATCCAACTGGTTCCGATGACCGTTACCTTACATTTTTTGTATCGTTAACGTATATTTTCAAATAATCGAGATTTGTAAATTTTTTAACGATCTTGGGCTCTCGCGATTCAGCTGTTTGTGGTTCGAAGTGAGACTAACTCCTTCATTACGTTAAATGTTTTCTTTTTTTCAAGAATTTGGTTCAGAGTTCCCGCTCAAATCAAGTTTCAGAAAATCTGTCACATGTCGAGCAATCATTCACATTAATGACATCTTGGATTTCTTTGTAAGCATTTTTCGAGCGAATGTCTGATTCGAGCATCACCAAAGTGGAATGCATGTTCCATTCTATCGAATGTAAAAACAGATTTTTGCACGAACTAGTATGCTTTCATAAATGCATTATAGTAGATTCATGATGGTATGGTCGGTATTGTCAATAAATAGAAAATAAATTTGAGCTATAGAAAAATTGTTGATCATCGTCATCCGGTAGTGCTATGTCGAAGCCTAGCTTACCTCATTGATGACAGAAGCCTGCCTGTATATAACGTAGATGATGGAAAAAACCTTGAGATGAATATAAATTCCTCGTGTCAGGTAGTCTTGTTTCGAAATCTATTTATTTATTTATTAAAAAGAGCATCCAACATGACATCTCAAGGCAAATTAGTAAAAGTAATATAGTTCATAAATCTATGTGACTTTATATAAACAAAATATCACACATTAACGGAATATCAACAAATAACTTTTTTTACGTGGACAGACAAAACATAAAAATAAAATAAAAGCAAAAGGCCTAGAATTAAGTTGTTAGCAACTTTAAATAATAACCTGTTCTGTTTCTTTATTTTCAAAAACCAGTAAAATGTCACCTGCTTGGTATATTACCTAGTATAACAAGGTATCTCTCAAGTAACAGCAGAGATTGCGTCCAACAAAAATGTTAGGTTCTGCATTCCAAAACACATTCACCCATTTATGTCTCAAAACTGTAACTGTAATCATAACGGATTGTATTCGGTTTCGACTCGCGCGCATGATTTTAATTGGTTATTTCATTTGCATCGTCACCAACTTGCTGTTCCTTAAGTTCAAGGTGATAAGGTCTAATTTCTGCGTTGTCCTTTGCGGCATGTTAAGTGGCATTGAATTGGTAATTATTAAGGCTCTTTGCATCATTTGCTTAATTCGACGTGTCCAGCGATTAGCAGTAATTTCCACGAAATTACCAGCTGTTGTGATGATATCATTGGTTTGGTCGCATCGATGCATTTTTTGCTTGTTTGAATACTTATTATTTACAGAAAAGTTTTCGTGCTTTGTCATGCTGTAAGATTAACATATTATGTAACGCTGTCTCACCAGCCAGCTTCATTCCCATCGTAGACGGAGAATTTATTTTTACCTATTCCTCAGTCTACGATTCCCATAAATGAGGTGAGGCTGTACGTCCATTTTCATCTACATAATTATCCAAGTCCAAAGACAAGGGGGCCGTTCAGGCCAATGTTGATAGGATGGATAGAAACCATAAATATTACTCTCGGGATGATTTTCATCACAAGTGAAGAACAAACTAACCCATTATCATCGATGTTCCTAAACTAGACATACCTAAATGAAAAAATGTTTGGAACATTTTTATTGCAGTCAGTAGTTTTGTAATGTTCAATAAGCCATCAGTCATTACTGTCATTAGTAATTTTCTATCATTCATGTAGAGCGAGAAATCTTGTTTAAATAAAACAGTTAAATAACAGCATTTTACATTTAAAAAGTCTATCACTATTTCGCTAACTGTACCTACTGTAGCGCTTACCCTAACCCTTAGTTTTTATGAGTCCGAAATCATCATTACTTTCATTTACATGAATTCACATTCCCTACAACATGATTGTTTTTGACTGTATACTACCTCTGCGGAAACTTGTAATTAGCCGCCAACAAACATAGACTAGTCTATCCAGGCATATTCTACATTTTCATCTGATTTTTTAAACATAGGTGTAAGTGTTCCCAAAAATGTGAAAATAAATTAATCCCTATTCTAGCCTTCATACGGAGGTTTCATTAAGACTCAAAGTCCTACTCAAAGATTGTAACTATGTAGATTACGTAATTTTTCTTGAGTTAAAATAAAAGGCTTTTCTTTCGGTAGGTACTTCACATTTTCCCCAAACAAAATTAGGGATTAACATGAATAGGAAAATTGAACAACCGACATAGTAAGTACGCCATTCAAGGGAACGTACTTGTACCTACACGTGAAAATATAAGCCAAAATTGTAGAGCAAATTTACAGAAACATTAATTTGTATGCTCGCAAAATACTTGGAGTTTTCTTCGATAATTGAATTTTTCGCTGGAAATAATTTAGGGATAAAACCAACAATTCCAGAAATACACTTGAGAGCAATAAAATCGCACATCCGCACATTTTTACTTAAAAGTTCAATTTTTTTTTTATTTGGAGCTTACAGCAAATTAAAATAAAATTAAATTAAAGTGCATAATCTAGGCATTCGCAGAACTGATAAAGGGTTGACATTTACCTTTAAAAACAACTCATTAGCAACAAAACAATAGACCCCCTTATGTCGCTCGATCCAGGTAAGGCCGGCGGCGGGATTTATCGCAGGTATAAAAGAGTGCATATTGAGGGAATGGTCATCATTTGCATACCAACGTACAGTGTGAAAGGTTCTCTATTGATATTGGCTTCAAACGGAACACGAAAATGGATACTACACCAGAAGTAGCCGCTCAAGTGGTTGCCCTTGTTGAATCGGGGCTTAAGCAAAGTCAAGTGGCTCGACAATTGAGTTTGAGCCGATTTACCGTTCGGCGTGTATACCAGAGGTATCAAGAGACTGGTGGCTACAAACGGCGACAAGGATCGGGCCGTCCCCGTGCTACAACAGAGCGTGATAACCGCTTTCTTATAACGACATCTTTAAGAAATCGTCGTTTGAACGCATTTCAACTGGGCCAACGACTTCAAGAAGTTCGTGAAGTAGAAGTTAGCCGGTGGACAGTCAGAAGACGATTGAGAGAAGGTGGCCTGACTGCACACAGGCCAGCAAACGGGCCGAAATTGACCCCAGCCCACCGAGAAGCCCGCCTTCAGTTCGCTCGAGACCATTTGAATTGGACCGAAGAGCAGTGGAGTGCAGTCCTGTTCTCTGATGAGTGCAGGATGTGCTTGCATGGCAACGACGGACGGGGGAAGGTGTATAGAAGATCGGGAGAACGATTTGCCCAATGCTGCATAACAGAACGTGTCGCCTATGGCGGTGGATCAATCATGTTTTGGGGAGGCATGTCTATGGAAGCAAAAACCGAGCTTGCCTTCATCACCGGACCGAATACTGGTCGCCAATCAAGAGGATTGACATCCATACGATACATTGAGGAAGTACTCGAGAGCCACGTCGTACCTTTTGCTGGGTTTATCGGCGAAAACTTTCTGTTTATGCAAGATAATGCAAGACCGCATACTGCTGGCATAGTGATCGAGTACCTTCAAGAGGTGGATGTGACCGTTATGGAGTGGCCAGCTCGAAGCCCAGACCTCAATCCCATCGAACATCTATGGGACGAGCTGAAAAGAAGAGTTCGAGGCCGAGATGCTCCTCCATCGACTCTACAGGAGCTGCAACAGGCGATCGCAGAGGAATGGGAGGCTATTCCTCAAGACTTTATCAAAAGTCTAGTAACATCAATGAAAACACGGATGGAGTCAGTGATTCAGGCTAGGGGAGGGAACACTCGATATTAATAACAAACTTTAAATTAATTTTATCTTTTAATTTCATAACTTTGACACCAATACTTGAATAAAGAATTTTTTACTAAACATGCATTTTTGTTATTGATCCACAAAAGCATTTTTATGTAATGATTGAAAGACAAATCAGATACCACTGGATAGGTATTAAAATAGACTATGAATCTGCATTACAGAAACATAATATTTTTTGTTTTTTTTTTAGTTATGTCAAAAAATCATGAATGTGCGATTTTTTTGCTCTCAAGTGTAGAATACCGAAAGTTATTCGCAGAATGTAGACTACCAAAATTATGTTCTAGTTCGATCTTGACCCACATATTGTTATATTTTATATTCGTACCACAGCCAATAAACCGATGGGGAATTGGGTACGGAAGAAAGGATTTTTTTGGTTGATAACTCTGATAAGTTCATATCTTTATGTATTGTAAATCAACGTGAAGAACTCTATTATATACATATAACACAGAGTGTCCATGACATACTTACTGACTACCTATATAAAAGTTGTATCAATCATCATCATCAGCCCATACACGTCCACAGCTGGACATAGGCCTCCCCGTACGACGTCACAAATAGCGGTCCTGAGCCGCCTCTATCCATCGACTCCCTGCGACCGCTACGATGTCGTCGGTCCATCGAGTGGATGGTCTCCCATGTAGGGGGGGATTTGCCATAATCACCACGCTTGGCAGGTGGATTGGTTATCGTAGTATTGGTGTTTAAAAATACTCAGAAGGAAGCTGCTGCCCTTCCTCTGGTAGGTCGTAGCAATTTAAGTAATCCCATTCTTGCAGGTCAGACCGCGGGTTTGGTCAGTCAATGCATTAAGATCCGTGACAATAAGTACTTTAATTAACGACTATTACATCAATGTATTTAGAGAAATTGTACATTTTATAGACGATTTCAACTCCTTAGAGATAGCTCTTCTATCTGTTGATTTTCTCTCTTCTATCAAGAATATCCGCCCATTCAAACTCATTTAACATTCTTATGTTAGACTAAATTAAATCCTATCTCCCTTCCATACGTAGTATATTTAAACGAAATCTCCAGTCCTCAGCTAGCTGAAGCGGAACTGCATTCAGTAACGAGATCCTCAGACAAAGGACGTTTGAGGTGACAATACAGTATCCGATGTCCCGACCCATTCTTGTATAACTTTGTTTACTTTACTATCTGCAAAGGAATATGGCCCTTCTTGTGATGTAGTTATATAATCTATAAGAAATATGAGATAAAAGTAACTTGCCTTATCAATAACCCCTAAAAGTACCTTTATGCAAGATGTATTTATAAGGATTGCTGTTGTTTTAACACGACTCCTCAAAAAAGGTCTATTGTTTTCAGGAGTTTTTTACCATATCTTCTAAATTCCAGAACAGATTTGGACATACGGACTATCGCTCCTCGAATCCTTATTTACCTTCTGAGTATCTCTTATGACACTTTTAATATTATCAAAGACCCCTTCGCTTTCTTCTAGTTTCTACGATTACTTCTACGCGTCATGAGTCACTTTAATGTTGTTCTATCCAATTAACTCCTCAATCATATCACACAGAACGTTCCACACTAATACCATCTTTCATATTTTCTCTGCAAACGCAATCCGTCGTAATCATCGTAACAGCAAGTCACAGCGGTTATTGTTTTACACCTCCCACGGTTTCCTCTCGAAAGCCTGGAAATGATTCATTTGGTTTTATGTGAGTGTTTCCGTTGGATAATTGGATATTTCTATTCAATTTATATCATACAGCCTTTTGATGGTTCAATTAAGAAGTGCCAATTTCATTTTCATCGCTGGGTTGTTAGTTTGTTTTTATGTCATCATTATTATTGTTTTCAGGCATTTTTCTCTGTCTAAATTTTGTTTTAAAACGAGTATCATATCTGTTGGTATGGTGATAAATCTAAAAACGCTTTTATAGGGTGTCTCGGTTCAACAAATTTAGTCGTTGACTGCACATTCAATCTTTCCAAACTATGTGATAGAAATCATTTTTGAAATACTACGTGCAATTGCTTGCGTTAATTTCCTGGCACGAGTTCCAATTAAGGCAACGACAAGCATCACTGCACTAATAAGGTATGTAGAATACTTGAATATCATTCTAATGTATCTGAACCGGTATCTTCCTATAACGTCTCGAGGACGCTCAATATTCTCGGTTCTCACAGTGTTATGAACTTGCCACTTTTAGACCGCACCGTGCACAAAGCCGTAACATGTTTGTAAAGTCGTGGGTTATTGTGTATTCAAAGCAGTGAGAACGGAGTGGTTGGGTTTGAATGAGCATTGTGAATGACCGTGAGTTTTGTTCACTCAGCCTTGGATTCAGTTGGGATAGAGACACCAAGCCGTCAAAGGTAGATTTCATGATGCAGTTTCGGCCTGACACGAAGAAGATGATCACAATACGCAAAGTAAGCTCTGCTTAAATAAATAGCTTAGTTAGACATTAGACTGGTAAATCTTTATTAACGAACACAATTATTATTTCAGAATAGAAACGAATTAGAACAAGTATTTACAATTAAAACAGTTGAGCTAACTGCAGACTATAACACTGAGTAAACAAACAATCTAGAGGCAGCTTAACTGATCCATATTAATCGGAAGCGTCCTCAAGACGCTGGCTGCATTGCATTGTTAGTTAGATTGTGGTTTAATGATTATGTAGATAAATATGAGAGGATTCAACTTTAACTAAAAATAGATGTAGGTAGGTACTGGGCGTCAAAACTCATAGTATACTATCCAAATTCATGAAGCAACTTATCAACTCTTGAATGTTATTACTGTTTGTTCCATGTAACCGCCTGTATTAAGTTGAGCACATACGCTCTAAGCCTATGTCTCTGTATTCCTTTATTGCAATTTTTATATGTTTCACCCGTACCTACAGGTGAAACACATTGAAATAAATAAATAAAAGAGACACGGCAAATATCAGACAAGATCTAAAGGTAAGGACGATTCTGAGACATTACAGTGTGAATGCGTCCAGATCACGTTGGCAAGGGGAAGTAATACCAACCCGCGTGATCAATGTCTTCACATTTACCGGCACCTGGAGTCTCACAGGGACCCACGGACCCTTTATCTTCACTGCTTTTAGTGTTTCATATCCTCTCGGTATCTGCGCATGTAAAAGAGTTGAAGGATAGTAGGTACTATCTTTGTGAAACATTTTTACATCGTTGTCACGCCCCATTTAACAGAATCGCCAATGTGAAGGATAATACAATTTGTGAATTAGTTTTTCCTTGTGATGTACTAGGTAGGACCAAAGCGTATGATAAAATATTTATAAGTACGTTACCTAGCATTGTGTGGAAAGAAGCTAATTATACATAGTTATGGTAGGTATCGGTATCGGAGTACCAAACCCAACACTAAACATTAAACATAAAAAAACGAAAATGTTTGTGCACCATCACTTGTGCACTTAACATTTTCACGGCCACCCGTACTCATGTCCGCCTGCAGCTGCGTCTGGCGGGGCAGGGCCTGGCGGCGGCGACGACGTTACGCGCCCCGTGCCGCCGCCGCGCGTCCCTACGGGTCACACCGCCAAGGCTGGGCAGTGAATGCATTAAAAGCGTGACTGTAGAGTTGACCCTGTTAATCGTTTTTTGTCGTTAACCAAATACCACATACATTTCGAAAGTCTTGTTCACAAATTAAATTACCTATGTTATTGTAACTCCATATGTTGCAGTCGATAGATCATTACTTTATCAACCTCATGGTCATGGACTCCATGCTTTATTTGTCTCATTAATACCATGTTTAGTCATCGAACTGAACAAATAAAGATTAGGTCACGCCTGGCCTGAAGCATGACTCAGTCCATGTTTCTTAAGCTCTATTTGTTTAGACGCCATATTTATCGTCGACCGGAAATGAATAGTGCTTGTCTTAAGTGTCTCGTTCCGGTAAAGTGTGTGAACAATGAGTCTGATTGTTTTGACTCCTACAGCGTAGGTACTGACTTGTAAAGCATGGTCGAAAATAAACTGTGCTGTAAAGTAAACCTGGTATTGGAGAATCGTAAGGTACCCTTTTCTAAGGAATATTTTCTTTTACTCTCTGCTGGGTTCAAAAGAGCTTCTTGTGACACTTCCTAAGATCCTAAATGTATATTTATCATTATATTGTGTTAAGTATGTATTTATGTCATCTAGTAGGCATAACACAAGCTCTTCTTAGCTTGGGGCTAGATGATGCTGCGTGAATTGTCTCAGCATTATTTATTTATCCTTGTGCTAGTCTTATCCAGGGAAATTCTGTGGCCGTTACTGTTTCATCTTCCCTTTATTATGGTATTAAAAAAATACTATCAATAACTTGCGTTACTCTAAACCCAGGGTTATATAAATTAAAAACTTAATTATTAGCTATACGTTGGCTCGTACGTTATTTTGTTATCGGTAGAGTTTACTGTAGAATTCTGGGCTTTTATTATATGTATAAGAGCCTAAATGTCGTTTTTGTTTAAATAGGAAACGGTATTTACATATATATTATGTAAATACCGTTTCCTATTTAAACAAAAACGACATTTAGGCTCTCAGACCCAAGTTCCAAGAAAAGCTTCTTATTTTAATATCAACGTGATCCGATAACCAAACACGAAGGGTTTGGGATGCTCGAATATAGGGAAAACACAAAATATGCCCAATTCAGCATAAATTCCAATGTTCCCAACAAAAAGATGAGACGATCGAAAAGGATTGTGAGCAAATTACAGTGTCTCTTTTCTTTATTGGTAGAATTCTCGTTCGAACTTTGAATTTAAACAATGTTGCCATCGTATCTCTTTAACTTTTGCGAGTTCCTAGCGGAACATTGGCGGGTAATGTGGAAATTGTGTCCACCACGCGTGGCAAGTCTTAAAGCTAGGGGTGTCGCTTTTCTTTCGGTTTGCTTTGAAATGCTTTCTTAGCACCTCGGTTATGGTGTCCAACGACTCACTTCGATTTGCTAGTTTAAAAATAAGACGCGTTCAAATCTTATTTCCTAGAAGTACCTATTCTGACTTTGAATAAGGCTAGACTTGTAAATTGGATTATTCCAAAAAAACAAAACATAATTTGTTGTTTTAAAAACTAAAAAATGACTTCAAATTCCTTATTTAAACCCATTTTTTTAGTTATTGTGGCAAATGCTAATCCTCTTGATTATTTTTATGGAACCTTCTCGATATGAGATCATAATAACAGCAAAATAATCAACAAAATCGCCCAATATAGAGGAGAAAAAAATACCCGACGGACATCGAACCTCCTCCTTTTTTCGAATTTACTTAAATTAGGTATGATTCTACCTCTTCTTTAATAATAACAATATTTACTAAACGGAAAATAAGCTGTTTAGTGCGTCGTAAAAACCCGAAAAGCGATAACAATCACGTCGAAGTAGCAACAACCCTAGGAAAGCCATTCACGCTGCGTCACATGTGGTGCGAAGCCGCATGGCGCATTTTCTTTTTCTTTTCATTTTCGTCCCATAGCGTCCGGTTATATTCTGCCTCGGCTGGAATGGATTCGAGATAAAACGTTTTAAATATAGAACGAGGAAAACGTGTAACCGCAAAACTGTTTACGACGTTCATGTGGCCAGTTACTTGTATTTTTTTTCTGATTCAAGTACTAACTTCTAATTATAACAAATTTTCGGTTTGACTGGTCATCTTAATATACGTCCACTACTGCTGAACAGAGCCCTGAGTCCGGTTGAAGTCGGTATCGAGACGTGATCGTGACGTCACATTTTTTTATGGGATTTGCGTAGTCCCCTGTCCGCACGATAAAGGCGCTGTACCAAATCCTATAGAAGAAGGAGATGTCACGATCACGATTCGATACTAATGTCGACCGGAACTTTTGCTGAATAGGTCTCCCCCTAACAAGAGAACAATATGGTTATTATCGTGATCGCGGTAGAAGTGTTAAGAATATACCGAAGGTTGGTCATCCTCTGGTAGGTTTCGTAAGTCGACTAAGACATCTACGGGTTGAGTTGGACGCTTATTCCCAGTTGTCGTCTGCAGTTGTTCAGTACAGGAGAACTGGGACAACTTTTGTCCCAATTAATCTGCGCAACAAAATAGTGGTCGATTCTTGAGACACGACCGCAATGGGTATATTTGTCCCGGCTATACCGTTTACAAAGATTATAATCAAATAATAGAAATAAATTAGAAATAGTATTTACAATCGAAATAAGTTTGATGATAAGTTTGTTAATGAGTTAACTGCAGACTGTTGCAAACATCTACCTGTAGATTAGCCAGTATTTAGCCAGTTGAGCCAGGTGGCCATATCAAGAATACCAGTCGGAAGCGTCCCCGTTCCTGTGTTATCTTCTATTATTCTAACAACAACTAACCTTATTTTCATTTGTTTTTAGTTGATTTTTATATGTTCTTTTTTTTCTTTACAGGAACGCTGAAGCAAGAGTTTTATTTTTTGCCGCTGAATTTGTTTTGAGTTTCCTACATGGTATCATGTAAGTTTTTTTATTTTCTTTTATTTTGCTTATATTTTTTTTATTTTATTCTGTGTTTTATTATTTTACTGTTGTTCGTTTTTATAATAATGCATAGGTACATTAACTTAAATTTAGATACTTAGATACAATTTACTTAACGCACATTTCTTACGATTAGATAAATGGGTTACCCTAAGTGACTCTGTGTTCCCAACAATAAGTCAAAATGTTTCTACTAGGTCAATATCAGAAAACTTTGAATTTCCAGATTTCCAACATTGTTGTTACGTCTTAAAATCTAGTTCCGAATAGGAAATCAATGCGCTTACGGAAGCGCATTGATTTCCTATTCGGAACGTCGTCAGTTTCCAATTTACCGGACTCATCCGGGTCAAGCTCCCTTATTCGCCGGCTCGTCGTATCCGGATCTTTATGTCTAATCTGGCTGAAATTGTCCTGATCTTATTGAAATTGGAAAGGAAATGAGAATAAAAATATAGTAATTTTTTATGCTATGTAGATTCTCGGATCTTTATGATCTCAGATTCTTCGGATACGGGATGACTGATGGTGACTGGTCATCCTGTGACCACGGAAGAGTGTAAACCTGTTGAAACGTCGTCGGGAAAAATAGGTATTATTTTTTATTGGCCATGGTAGGCCTATTGTGATCGCCACAATAAACGCGATAAATACCCGTGAATATTTGAGTGTGTTAAGATCGCGTAAGTTTAAAAAATTTGTAGGTTCTGTTCTGATGTTGGCTACATGGCATACGCAGTAAAATCTTCACATATTTCTAACTATAGTTTCTGCCCGTGTCTTCGCACGCGTTTAATAGAACAGTTTAAGATATTTTCATCCCATAGGAACTGATTTCTGAGATAAAAAGTATTCTGTTTTGTTCAAAGTCTAGACCTACTTTTATGCTAAATATCAGCTCCATAGGTTGAGTAGTTTTGGCGTGAAGAAGTAACAAGTGATGTATGGACGTATGTACATCCATCGATTAATCTATCTAAACTTTTGCAATTTTAATAGCTTCTGCCAGCTACTTTGCACGCGTTTATTAATGGATTAAAAAGTAGCTTATACGTTTAATTCGAGACCTAGAACTACCTGTATGAAAAATTTCAAAGCAATCCGTTCAGTAGTTTTGGCGTGAAGAGGTAACATCTAAACTTTCGTTTTTTTAATATATATGTATGTAAATGTGATGTTTTACAATCCCAGAAGATTATTTATCCGTAATATTATCCAAAGGCGACATTAATATTTGCGTGCAAAGACGCAGCCAGAAATAAATAAATAATGCTGGACATTCCACACAGCATCATCAAGCTCCTAGCTAAGCAGAGCTTGTGTTATGGGTACTAGCATACTGATATACTTATTACAATATATTACATGGAGAATATACTTATTATCTGAGCGCCTGGTCGAAGCGACGCGTGACCCGAGAGCTGGTGAGTATCTGGCGCAGCGCATTAGCATTGCCATACAGCGAGGCAATGCAGCCAGCGTCTTGGGGACGCTTCCGACTGGTATTGATATGGACCAGTTGAGGTATCTGTAGATTGTTTGCAACAGTCTGCAGTTACCTCAATTGTTTCAATTGTAAATACTAGTTTAATTTGTTTATATTAATTGATTGATATTTTCTTTCTCAATAAAGTTCTTATTACAAGATATTTTACACATAGAAAATACCCGGGACAAATTTTTGTCCAAGGCGAGAATCGAACCGGCAACCTCCTGCGTCGCAGGCCGACCTTCGCCCGCCGCGTCACATCGGTCGTCGAGGCCAGAAGCTAGTTAGGTAAGTACCCACTTGGATTTTTTGGTCATATTTTAATATTCTTCTTAGTAATGGATGCGATAAATACTCATATCTTATTATTATATCTTTATATGCGCAATTCTTGTATATATATATATATATGTATATATATACTAGCTGACCCGCCAAACGTTGTTTTGCCTTCAACCCTTATCACTTAGGGGTATGGAAAATAGATAGAAGCCGATTCTCAGACCTACTGAATACGCATATAAAATTTAGTAAAAATCGGTAAAGCCGTTTCGGAGGAGTACGGTAACTAACATTGTGACATGGAAATTTTATATATAAGAATATGTCACAATGGGGAAGGAAGGTTTTCAGCTAAGATAGATGAACCCATAGACAAGGCCATACACTCCCTCCAGCCGTGACATAAACTGAAAAATATGACTTCCTGACATCTATTGACGAATAATAAGACTATATTTTTTATTGTAGCAACTAACAGCACTAACGACACAACAACACTAAAGCTACTCCAGCATATACCAAAAAAAACCAACCGGATCGGTCAACCAGGTACTACCTGATAACTTTAAATCAATAAATAAAAGTTTTATTGACAAAGATCAATAAATTCACATTTAAGCACTCGATAAAGATCAAATTCTCGCAATAAATAGCTCAGGTATCCAAGGCAAGGTGGTTGAAAGGAATGCGTTGGCATGACAACCTTCCGCATGGAAGCGAGGTACTTCATAATTTATGATCTTGCAAGCTATTGGAATGACTAATCTAATGTCTGTACTTGTCTGCAACATAGCAAATAGGTAGGTACTTATAAGCTTGTGCTGGAAACTTCGATGGTTTGCATTATATTTTCTGCATGTAAGTATTAGTTCCCAGTAGGTATTATTTATATCTATAGGCCTTGTGCATAATCTCAAAGTCACCCAGCGAGCTATGGAGAGAGCTTTGCTCGGAGTTTCTCTACGCGATAGAATATGGAAATTCGTAGAAAAACCCAAGTAACCGACATAGCTCTCAGAATTAACAGTTTGAAGTGGCGATGGGCCGCCCATATAGCTCGTAGAACCGATAATCATTGGGAGTTCTTGCGTGGTGACCGCGATGCAATGCGATACGGAGAGTGGGAAGACCTCCCACTCGATGGACTGAAGACATTGCAGCGATTGCAAGGAGTCGATAGATGACGGTGGCTCAGGAACGCTATGCGTGGCGTCGTATGGGAGAGTATACATTCACAGCTGAACATAGGCATGTTCAGCTGTGAACGTATACGGGCTGATTATAGATTATTTATTTTCTAGCTTCCTCCCGCGGATTCACACGCGTTTTGCGGAATACAAGAATCCCTTTTTAAAAAAATCATCGTACAGTTTATAATGCCTATCATAAGCTTTTTCTTAATGTTCATAAAATACATATGTCTTTTATTTCCTTTACAGAAAGGGAATTTGGTCTTGGTGGCCACTGAAATCTGTTTTCGCTTCTCTGTCTTAATTAAACGAAACTAAATTATTTCAGAGGGATTATAAAACAGCTTACGATAGGTATCATAAAATATACATTGGATATATGAAAATACTTGTGCTTAAAGTAATTATAATTAAAAATAGGTGGTGGCATTCGTTTACAATCGCCTTAAGCGTTCCTTAGTACAAAATACTGAAACGATTTCTAGACCCTATCGTGTTCGAGATCGTAACTTTGTTCAGTAATTATTCCTACACAAGTTTTCTTAAGATTTTCTTGTATCGCTCGCGGAAAAGGGATAGATTGGAGGTCATTGACCAAGTACATCGCCACAGGTCATTGAACCTGTAAAATATTTCCGCAATAAGCTTGCCCGTTGGTATGCAAATTGGGTTAGTAAGGAAGTTTCAAGAAATAATTTACAACAATATTGAGAAGGATTTTCTGTTACCAACATTTTGGATCTTTATATACCTTTGTTGGTTCGAATTTATAAAACATAAACAAATAATGCTAGTAACAATTCACACAGTATCATCTAGCCACAAGCTAAGCAGAGTTTGTTATCATATAATTATGTATATAAATAGGTCTAGTACCTTTTATAACAAACTCAGCTGATATGGTTATACATAGTTTATTTTCTAAGAAACACGAAATACAACATTGTTTTCCTGAAAGATGCATGAGACGCATCAGGTGTATGAACTTTACTACCTTGCATACTAAAAAGCGTATATCGCTGCCTGAACGCGGTCACCAAATGTCAACTTTAAATTACATAGAAATACAGTTCATCGATGCACCTTAGTGTATTGAGTCATGTTGATATTTTTAAAATATTGAATGAATATTCAGTTAATATTATTTATACATATTTTCAGTTAATATTATTTATATCTCTTTTTCTGTTATTATAATTTTTTTTCATCTATCAATTCTGTCTTGTATATTTTTTTTTCTTTCCTTGATTTATCGGTAATTTTATAAGTCTTGAAAATTGTTAGTAACTCGTACGTTAGCTATTCTCCATTTTCCTCACAGAAGACATATAAATGATTATAATTATTATTTAAGTTTATTTATAAAGTGTATAAAACTGTTTGTTCTCCGAATAAAATAAAATAAAAAGAAAATAAATATGATATTAAAATTTACATAATACTTACTATATATTACTATATTTTATGTCAATAAAAGAAAAAAATAAAATCAAATACATAATAGAAATAAAATTAGAACTAGTATTTACAACTGAAACAATTGAGCTAACTACAGACTGTTACAAACAATCTACATATGTACTTATGTCTAGGTACGTATGGCAATAAAAGCGTTTATGTAATAAAAACAAAAAATCTTAACAAGAATAATAGAAAACAACAAGGTTACCGTTAAATTACCAAAAACAAAAAGTTAAAATTTAATAACGCATAATTTTTTGCATAAGCGCTGCGAAATAGGTTCAAAATCAAGTTCGAAAACGTACGATAGATCAAATAAATGATGAATGAAAGATATTGTTTCGAACTTCTACGATTTGTTCAGATAATAACAGTGTCATAAACTGCCATACTGCAAACAGCCCATACACGTCCACTGCTGGCCTCCCCCATACGACGCCACAAATAGCGGTCCTGAACCGCCTCCAT
Organism: Eupithecia insigniata; assembly: GCA_947859395.1. NCBI lineage: Eukaryota > Metazoa > Arthropoda > Insecta > Lepidoptera > Geometridae > Eupithecia > Eupithecia insigniata. The sequence continues at coordinate 3,926,862 of OX402008.1, forward strand.
CCATCGACTCCCTGCGACTGCAACAGCTTGGCAGGCAGATTAGTGATCGCAGTGTTGGTGTAGAAAAATACTCAGAAGGAAGCTGCTGCCCTTCCTCTGGTAGGTTCTCTTAGTCGGCTCTTACGACATCAACGGGTTGAGTTGGAGGGGTCGATATTCGTACGCCCACGGCCTTATTTAATTAAACAGCTATATTTTTCGTGGCAGCCAACTCTCAATCAGATCTCCTACTTTAGGCAGGACCAGATTTCCTAAACTAAAATTGATATCTTCCAGAAAGGACAAAAAGTGAAAAGATTGAAAATTAACCCACATTAAAATTCAGGTCATCTCCTAATATTTCGTCTTCTTTGCCTTGTGTGTTTCGTCGCAATTTATATTTTATTCCTTAGGCATACTAAATAAGGCTTATTTTACAGAGGATTCTATTATTTCATTTAAAAAAGAAAACTCTTCCTCCTTAATTTTTAAAGAAATTGAGAGTCTTTCAAATCTGGGGACCTAGTCTTACTAAGATTAAGATTGACTGGATAATTATAGTTTTGCTATTAGTCTCTCCGCAGATGACAATCTCTCTTAGCTAGTTCATCATCATGATCATTAGAGCTTGGATCATGTCTGAGGAACCTATTGCTATTCATAAATAAATAATAATAATAATAAATAAATTATGTTGGACAATCCACACAACATCATCTAGCCCCGGGTTAAGTAGAGCTTGTGCTATGGGTACTACATAATACAATACGTACATATGTAGAGAGATACTTTTTATTATACGTCATATAACACCCGAAAAAAAACATAGCGTCAATGTCATAGAGTTCCCTCTGAGAGAGTTCCTAAAATCATGGACAAACTCTCTGCTCGGACATAACACTGCTGATCAAGAAAATATATATGCTACCTGCTACCAACCGACTTCTAAAAAAGGAAGAGGTTTTATGTTCGGCTGTATGTATCTAAGTTTTTTTTATATATATTCATCGATTTCTCTGTCATTTAGGACCGATTTGATAATTCTTTTGTATTTGTGTAGAATGATAAAGATAAAAAGATAAAATTTATTTATTTACCCAACAAATTAAATAACAAGAACAACAAATAGACAGCCTAAAATTAACATAGGAGACATATATACATAGAATTCTATTAACTAACAATTATTAAAAAAAGGGGTAAAAAGGGTCCCTATCTCAGCATTATGCAGTATTGGGCAAATAATTGTCCAATACTGCGCTGGTTTTCAGTAGAATGATCCCGAGGTGGTTCCATAAAATATGCCCGAGGGATTAATATTAATCTCGCAAAACTTTAAAAAACGGTTTACAACTAAGGTACCCGAAGTCGGGTCTTAGTTGTTTCAAACTATTAAATGATATAGGGGTATATAGCGAAAAGAAAGCAGTTTTATCTTTTCACTGATGAAATATTAAGCATTTCAACTGATTTGATGACATCGACTAGATATTTGCTCATAATGTTACCAGCCAACAGAAAACACCACACAGGAAGCCGTTTCCTGAAGTCTTTATGAGAGGATAGCCAATATTTGCACTGTACTGTAACTCTGACGGAGGGTTGATGGGGAAACTTTTGTGTGAGTTGCTCTCACACAAGGTATTTATAACAAGTGAACAAGGTATTTAATTCAGCATAAATGGAAGTTTTAGTTTATGCACGATAACTATATACGAGTACATTATGTAGTAATTTAGACTAGTTAAATTGCGTGGCTCTTTATCATACGTCCATAATTATGCCCCAAAATAGAAACTTTAAATAAAGATAATAGAAACTTTAATTAAAGATAATAGAAATATTAAAGATAATAGAAACATTGTTTTTTGGTGCTACGTACGATTTTCTGTAACGAATTGCCGCATTTACTCGTCTGGATGTTAAAGTGACAAGAAAATAAACGTTCTCATCTCAAGAAAACGTATAAAGTGACAGCAATAAAATAACAGGGGAGAAGGGGTCTGCAATTATTTACTGTCAGACTCAGGTAATGTATTTAGCCTCAGAATTTCCTGTTCCGGCTTAGTGAGGCGGAGGCCAGACAGAGGTATGAGAAAGGCTTTATTCATCCAAGTTTCAAGTTCTTTATTTGGGTTACATGTCAAATAAACAAAAATATATATCAATCCTAACTAATATTATAGCTGTTCCCCGCAGTTTCACCCAAGTTAAATTCGAATATCACATTTCTAGGGGGATAAAAAGGTCTTTTTTCCCAATTCCAAATCTCCCATGGGAATTTGATGTTTTACCAGGCCAAAAAGTTGCCAACGTTACTCTCCATCCTTTCAACTAACTCTATGCCAAAAATCAAGTCGATTGGTTGCTTGGTTAGGGCGTGAAGGAAGGACAAACAAACAAACACACTTTCGCATTTATAATATTAGTTAGGATTATATATAAATGTGAAAGAATGCTTAGATGTTCGCATATTTTTACCCCTTTACGCCAAAACTACTGAGCAGATATGGCTAAATTTTTGCATAGATTCTATTACCGATTAATATATCACGAAGGTCTTCCAACTCATAAAGAATTCGTTCGTCAAACTGTTATAATTTTAATAGTAAAATACCAATAAATCTGGGTCATTATAACACGTGCCCCGACCTCGTAGATAGATCCACCTTGTTAAAGTATTATTTCCTTGGCACATTATGATGTGTTGCCATGTCAAGGATACAGCAGTGTGCTAGTTTATTTAAGCCTTCGTAAGTTATGATGACCCTCACATACCTGTTAAAAATTCAACTGACCTGGTATACCGAATTAAACATTTAATTAGAGTGTTTTTGTTTCATTCTTTCACTTTATAATGCAGCTTTCTGTGAGCCAATTACAACATTACAACGCACATACCATGCCTACTACATAGGAATTTTAGTGACTCGTCTATTAACCTTTAGATACATTATATTATCTATCTTTTAGTTATAGAAACATCCAGTTAAATCTAGGAATATAGAAAGGTGATGATGATGATGATGAATATTTATGATAATCTTCTTGTTTTATGTTTGGGTTAGCTGATAAAAAGAGATTTCTCTTTTCGTACAGCTTTAGAGTTATTTCTGATTAATAGGAAAATAAAAAAGATATTTTTCAGTCAAATTATCTTATTCCTATAAGCTGCGTTCCTTAATAATGCAAATTGCCAATTTAGGCCGCGAATTTCGCAGATGGTTTAAAAAGGAAACGAGGAAAAGCGAAAGACGAGCTTACACGAGCTTATTTTCTGACTAGTGCTTTAGTAGGCCATCTTATTAGCAGTGTAGCATCATCATCAGCCCGTATACGTCCACTGCTGAACATAGGCCTCCCCTAAAGTACGACGCCACGAATAGCGGTCCTGAGCCGCCTCCATCCAACGACTCCTTGCGACCGCTATAATGTCGTCGGTCTATCGAGCGGGAGGTCTTTGATGATATTTAGATTATCTATGAAAAAAGTCTAATCTTAATTCTCATAGCTCATATATTCTCATGCCGTTTCCACGAACCTGCCTAACTACAAAGTTAAAAGGTCGACCATAAGAACTGCAAACACAAAAACACAATTACACAACCCACTAACTACGCAAAAGCATACTACTAAAATGTCACGGAAAGATCTAGTTAATGTTGAACAATTTGCGACTGTTCGCACGCCACGAGATACCTCTTAAAGCTGTCAAAAAAATCTGGTCCACTCGCAACTAGTATCATGTCTGTGGTTCCACTCTACGAAAATTTACCCATAGCCTATATTATACTTGCCATTAGCACGTTAGCAGTTACCGCCAAGCGCATAAAGAAAGACATGCCAAATGAAAACGAACGTATGGAAATGTACGAAGATGGCCAAACTGCCAAAGGCCAAAGTGTCCAGCGTGGCCTAAGCAAACAAAGCTAAAGTTAGCTCTATTTTAGCTCTTACTATTCTATGACGGAGTTACCAAGCACACGTGGCACCTTTGTGAAATGTCAAGCTCGTTACTCCACCCTGCAGAGGGCACTAGTAATGAGGGCTCGTCAGCTAACCCTGTTCTGGGTAGGTCATGGCAGACGTAATACAATATGGCTTTATTTTAGAGGAGTAAGAGAGAGTATTGTTTGTATGCTCATAAAAATAATTGGGTTATATGATACTGTGATCTTTAGAAAGGTAAAAAGCTCTACCCTAAAAACCTACATATATATTTATAGTTGTCCTAGATATATGATAAAAAATTATACAGATAAGAAGTTTCTTTTCCTATGAGAGAAAAATACGCTCCGTCATATTATTAGACAGCGTAATCGAATCAATTGATTGTCCTTTATGAGAAAAATACGCGTAAATATTTGGGAAATGTTGTCCCGAACATAAGGATCATAATATCGTAAGAAAAATAAAATTGTAAATGCTACCCAAAATAGGATAGAATAACAGTTCAGTCAATTTGCTCAGTACAATTTTATTTGTTAACCCTTTCGGTAACCACAATATACGTTATATTATGATTATATACCGACGATACCGATGTGTACTCGTATGTCCCATTACTGGGAAGACCTCCCTAATCCCCTTCATCTCACCTACAGCCCGACTTTACCCACTGCTGGATATAGGCCTCCAAACTCTTAATCCTCTTACGTGTCTTGAACACGGGCCAATTTGGCATTCTGATAGCATATCAAACTTGTTTCTTTAATTATTAGATAGGACGTACACTTCACTCAAATCCCTTATCTTCTTAGTCGTGCACTCTTGGCAGAGTTGTCGTGGTTATTATAGAGGGTCTGATGAACGGCTGCCCATGCAATACGCCGACATCGTTCCCTATTGGTTGCGTTGTTGGAGGAGTCGGTCATGGTGGATTGTGTTAGGGAGGTGATGAGGTCGGACTATCTATCTAGTTGGAGACCGACCACCTTTTGCCCTCCATTCTGCTTTGTACCACGAGATGCTCCATCGAGTCTTCATTCCGTGTCATGTGCCCAAAGAACTATTCGTATTTGTTTGTACAGTCGACGATAATCTCTCTATTTTTCTTCAAGTTTTCGAGAATCCTCAGGAGAGGTCTCCAGCACCACATCTCCAGTGCATATATTTTCCTCCGCTCTTTTTGTCTCAAAGTCCACAAATAGCATGGACTAATTTTACTTTTGTCTTTTTCTATTTTTTTAACAAGATATAATAATGAGCATAAATTGTCGAATGAATCTATTTAATGGTATTAAGGTACCAAGTAGCTAGGTTAATAAAATTTAATTAGCATCGCCGGCATTCAACTTTACTATACCTATCCCTTAGTAAAGAATTATCTAACGTGTCCACGACTGGAGGAGCAGTCCTCCAGCCCGCCGGAAAGTTGAGTTGATGATCCAAGACTATGATCGTACCTATGATGATGATGACGGTCTACAGAAAATAGGTCACGTTGAATAATTTTATTTGCCTGTGTTTGCTGACTTATCGTAAATGACATAGGTACCTCCTCTTTCTGATATACATTCATAGAACAACTCCTCACAACGCCATCTAGCGTCGTCTAATTTACCTAATTAAATTTCCCTATTGATTTCTACTTCATCTTTAGACTACAGCAAGTACGTAGAGTGAAACGGATCGATGAACTAGCGTGTCGCACGCGACTTCGGCATGCCACAGGACATTTTATTTATAATGTCTGGGATGTTTACTTACATGTCTATGTTTGACTGGTTTGACCCATTTTCTTTATGAGCTTTTAGAAAGAATGGCCCTCGTAAATAAATAATAATATTAATTTAACAGAAGCGCATTATCATCAGTAGACAGCGGAAAAAATGTTTCATTCAGTTTGTAGATTCGCTTTCGCCCCCTCGATGTATTCAAAGACAGACTTCAATAACACTGAAAATTTTTCTATATACTCAGTGATAAAGAGGCAAATTTTTCCAACTGATTTACATCATACTTTTCCTACGGCTCAGCGACCCGAAGTATGTCTTACCCTCCGTTGGAATAAAGGACCAAACAGGCAACATGTCTTAGTTGCCAGTTTTGCCTGACCTGTGAATTTTAGCGTCAGTCCTCCGTTTCACTAAAGGTAAATAGTGAAGGACTTCCAAAAAACAAAGGTAATTCTACTTACCTACTGCTAGCTATAAGATCTTTATTGACAAAGAAAATAACAATAAAATTTTATAAACAAATTAAACTAGTATTTACAATTGAAACAATTGAGCTAACTGCGGACTGTTGCAAACAATCTACGGATAGCTCAACTGGTCCATATCAATACCGGTCGCAAGCGTCCCCAAGACGCTGGCTGCATTGCCTCGCTGTATGGCAATGCTAATGCGCTGCGCCAGATACTCACAAGCAGTCGGGTCACGCGTCTATTAGATAAATTTTCAGTTGGTAACAACTATACCGCAAGCAGAAGGGCCTACTACTACTACTAGCCTTCGCAGTGAATCATTCATGGCTCATAGACTCACGAACTTGCCTCCTCAATTTTTTCTTACGTACAAACATTTCCACGAGAAACTTTTCTAACTTACACTTCTGAAGGGAACATTGTAAAAGTTTCAGGACTTGGTGACTTTCTGTGACTTGTAAGACTTGTAAATTATTTAGGTCAATGTGCTGAATAATTCAGAAAACGTGTCCATAGCGTAGGTCACCCTTTGGTTTTATAAATAACGTAGCGATTGAACCGAGTATTGTAAGTTCGGTTCGATACTTTAAATTTTCTTCGGAATTATAAAGTAGAATTGGAAAATTTGTTTAAAGAATACGAAAGGATACCGTTCAAAGAAAAAACTTTGGATCAAGCAAACTGTAAACGAGATATAAAAGATATCTTGAGGTTTGTGAAAAAAGAAAGCTGGACAGGATTATGCAAAAATATGTTTGGGTCCAACCGGCATCTTGAAGAGACAGAAGATTCTAAATTTGAAGTCAAAATTACAGTTTCGTTATTGATTTGACGGTTATTTTACCTACGAGTGTGGGATGTTTCTTATGTGTTATTTGTACACTTAATTCAATTACTAAGATGATGTGCAAATTGAAGTGAAGAGAATATCAATAACACCTTATTCCTTATTTGATAATAAAATCCATGTTTATAGTATACAATTTGACTTGTCTAAGTGCTTATTTTGTAAGCCTAAAGAAATAAAGTTATTGATTCTGATTCTGCACGAAATCACCTCATCGTCGGTTCTGAGTTTATACACAAAACAGAATAATTTCAACAATGATTTAGAATATACAGAAACGTTGTGATCAGTGACGACGACGCAGTTGCACGCCTTTGAAGAAACGTAGACTTTTGAAGGAAAAGCAATAACAATACAACAGCATACAATTGTGATTCAGTCCATGGAAAACATTCTTGCCACGCTAGCCACTAATAAGTCTAATGTCCAGTAATCACTAAACTAAATCAACGTTATCAGCTGCAACAGTTTCAAACGTTACATCAATCATGTTCAAAGCGGTTATTTCCAATTAGCAGCAGATCCTTCTTAATTAACGCCGCGGTTGTTGCCCTCGATCTTGCAAGATGTGGGTTGACATGACACTGGTTAGGTAAGATGTTTAGGGTTATGGGTTCGTTAAAGATACTTAACGGAGCCCAAAATGCAAAAAAATTAATTAGCCGTGGCTGAAAAGAAGCCTGCCATCATAGAGAGAAGAAACCTTATAAAAATATAAGTATTCAGTTACATTCATATACTTACGATTGTAATATTGTTCCTGGAAAAAAAAATAATAGGAAAAAATTTAAAAATTAAAAGGATTAAAAGTAAATGAAAAAATCCTGGAAAAAATTAAAATGAAATGATAAAGGAAAGTCAATTCGTTTATTTATGTACACTTACATAAGTTCACGTTAACGTAATCTAGCTACAAGCAATTCAACAATTTCTCAGGCAAAGTAACCTTTCAAGAAAAACAAATGTACTTTTAAATATTTTCCCTCGAACGAATTCTGTTCGTTCAATCCTAGATTGTGGAACGGTAATTGCGTCTGGTCCAGCCAGGATAGACACTAGGAGAGCTGCCTTGAATACCTCGGACACATTTACTGGTATTCCTACTATTCTATTGTAAGGGAACTTATGGATGTACCTATTCATTCTTGTACTAGAATGATTTAAAATAAAGTTGGGCAGGCAATTGAGGGTTTCTTATAATGGTATCTACTGCAGAACGGTGAAATATTGCTGTATGGTCTATCGGCGCATACGTACTATACCTACATTATGCAAGAGAAATTAAATGATATCCCAAAATTTACGATTTCGGGGGGACTTGAAAGTCACGCCGAAATCGTAATTTTTTGGGATATCATTTAATTTCTTTGAGATTATCCCGAGTGCGAGGGCTTACGCACGATAATAACAAAAACCCTACTATGCATGAGGTTTGCATTATCATCATACTAGCTGCTGCCCGTGCCTTCGCCCACGTTTTATCGGGATAAAAAATATATAAGCCTATATGTTATTCCAGGTCCCAAAACCCATACCAAATTTCAGCCTAATCGGTTCAGTAGGTTTTGCGTGAAAGAGTAACAAATATCCATACATCCATACAAACTTTAACATTTATAATATAAGTAGGATTTTGGAAAGTAATACTGGCAAAAATAAAATGTGCACTATTTCATGAATTGTATGCTAGGTTTGATGAAAATCAGACCTCATAAACGAATATTCAGAATATTTTGCAGTTTTTTAATCTTAAAAGTCGAACAAATTAAGTCGGCCTCGGACAAGTAGCATCCAATCCAATCCAATATACAGATATTCGGTGTGTTAATTGAATGGAAGCGCAAAAAGCTTTTTGTAAAGCTCAAGTGTTCGGATGGACTGGAAATCCTTGATAATGTTTATCGGTTGATTGACTCTGAAAATGATTGTAGCAAATATATACCTTCCTACCTACTAAGATAATGACTATATTAGGTATTATGTAGCTGATGTAGGTAAGCAAGTAGGTTCAACATGCCTCTATAATAAGTTTTTGGTCCACAAAAAGGAATTCGGCTTTTCGCCCTCTACTTAAATTCGAATACCATAATTTGAGTTCAAAATATAATATGTGGCTAGTTATTGTTTAAGTGGATGCTCGAACATTGGTCAATCGTTACGGTCATTGCGGTAAACATACCATCGTAAATAAAAACAGTACAGAAGCATTTACGAAATACTTTTAGTGTCATGTGAAAACATAAACATCAGATTGTAACCCAACTAATGGGAATTTGTCTGCAAGCTCCTGTAGTATAAAATTAAACCTACATGCAACCGCTTTAAATCTGTAAATTCCGTGCAGCGCGCAAAATTTTGCAAATTCTCGGGGGTTGCATTCCACCCTGTCTGGAGTGTCTGGGCAATTTATGCCGGTGACAAACAGCCCTATGAATCTTCATTGTTCAATACTATGTTTCACGAACAACGCTTCGAAATTACGATTTAGAAATGCGGTTAAAGTAAATCGTAAATCTGAAGTTCTTAGCTGATAAATAAGGCGATAGTTTAGATAAATTTTATATACGGTAAAGTAGTCTGGTAAAAGTAAAACGTGGAGTTCCGAAATAAACGGAGGTTTTTTACTGATTGTGAGAGTTTTTAGACGAGATAAAAAAAGTGGAGATATAATCAGAAATAGGTACCTAGACCTAGAAGCTGTTGGATTATGACTGGTGTAGTATTGAATTATTTATTGAACCACCAACAGAAAAAACACAAAAATTACATTCCGAATCAATAATAACTTTATCTCTTTAGGCTTACAAAATAAGCACCTTGGCAAGTCAAATTTTAAACTATAAACATAGTTATCATTTGAAAGAGCACAGAATCCCCTGCGCTGGAGATTATTGGAATTAGCCAAGGTTTTATACGTTTGTGAAGATGGTGCCCTCCTAGCCGAATTTCAACCACGGCGGCCATGCGGTCAGTCTCACTGGAGACTAGCCTGGTGCGCGGGAGATATTACTGTGCCCAAGTGTGTGAGCAGACACAGGTGCGCTCTATATTCCCTCACTCTTAGGTTTCTGAAGAACTGTGCCTCAGAAACATTATAAAAATTAACGGAGTTGGCAGGGCAACACGATATTAAATTAGGAGAATTAGTTATTTGTAAACTAGACTAGACCGTAATACCTAGTACCCGTGTACCTACTTGAGTTTGATATCAGGTTGCTACAAAAATACATCAATTTTCGTTATGCGCCATTACTTATCACATTTCTCGGAAGACCTTCACTTTGACTTCACTTTGATATTGAAATCGGAGGTGGATAATTTTGTTTTTTAGCCCCATTTGTAGTGTAGAAGCAAATACGCAGTTAGGCGTGTATTATTTTCCTTTAGTCTGTATCATATTTGAGTTTATCTTACTACTTTATGTCCACAACTAACTACAAACAATCGATATTAATATGCCACATGATTTTACCAGGCCGCAGATCTTAATAATGCAGGAAACTATTTTCACATATTATCACATCCCAAAATAAAATTGCCCGGGAAAAACATATCACTAAACATTCAAAATTGCTCTAACTACAAATTTAAGTTTTCATAAAATTTCTGAAAATTGTCTAATTTTGATATGTTTTATTTTCTCGCAATCGAAGTGAAAATTAGATTGTTTTACAAGGGACTAAACCATCCCATTATATACGAGGTTGTTATACTCCCGAGCGTAGCGAGGGAGGATGACAAGACCGAGTTATTATAAGCTTTTATCCACAAAGTTCCTGATAAAAAGTAGCCAGTAGGCCAAGGCTTATACGTATTTTTGAATAGATGCCAATACGGTTTTGCAAAGTTAAGTTAGGTTTAGAAAGTGCAATAGCGTCATCGGTGCCAATTAAAAATAAACGGATATTTAACAGAAAACAATAATGACAGATAACTGATGTGGGAAAGCTTAAGAGCAACAATCAACCTACTAAGTTTTATTAATAACTCTTACAGCTAACTTAAAAACCTATCAACTTTAAGCAATGCCTAAGCAAGCAGGGTTTTTACTCATTCAGACAGATTTATTTTCGACGTATGTATACAGAAAATAAACGACTCTTTGCTGTTTTTAAGAAAGAGGATTAATTTTCTAAAGCGAAATTTAGAGAGTTTTGTTAAATCAACAAAATTCTAATGCTTATAAACTATACATCGATCGGTTTGCAAGCCACCGTCCAAACAACGGGGTTCCTCAAACGCCAATCCATTACAATATTTACCCTGGTTCACCTGTTATTAAGGGTAACAACGGCCCTAGGGAGCAATTTCCTGTGCCCTCGCGAAGGTCACCCTAATGGCTACGTTCACGCCAGGTTTTGTTCAATTCTGACGAGTAATGGTTTTGTGGCGTTCATTCAACTCCACCCCTTCGGGACCGCAGAATGAATGACCATATTTTGTGGAAATAATGTGATATGTTGGAAATATCTAACGTTTTAAAGAGATAGCTTCGCAATTCCAATTTTTCTTAGAAATCACAAAGAAGCTCAAGATAAAAGTGGTGACGAGATCTGTGATAGACTGCGGGCAGAATCGAACGCTTATTCCCAGTTTCCTTGTGCACCAAAAATATATTACAATTGCAAAAATGTCAGCCAATGCCATTCGGCGAATGTCATAATGACAGCAAATGTAAGAAAGTAAGGCGCTCAAAATAAATGAAAACAATATAATCTATATTTTAGCGCTTATGCTATTCAGGTTAAGAACTACATAATCTTGCAGATACCAAGCAGAGTGAAAGTTCTTTGAAAGTCTAAAGCTGTATTCGGCTGCAAATGGAAATAAATTTGTACATTTTATCACGTCATAAAATATAAACACGACATAAAGTTTTCATACTCCTGCGTGGTCCGTGGTTGTGTCGAATGGGGTGTTCCACAGCGACACTTTTATGATCTACTGCGTGCCCGCGGTTTCGCTCCCGTTGAATGATTTTTTTTGCGCGGAACCCTTTTTTTATAGTCTATATCCTATTCCGGACGGAGACAAATCCAACAAATGAAAAATCATTAAATCAGCCGTTCTCGAGTAGAGTAGTGGTGTAACGACACAAATCGAACTAATACTTATTATTGTAGTGGGTGTATGTAACTAACACGACTTTGTTTTATATAGATAGATATAGCGAAAGAGCCTTATTATATCGGCTATCCCGTTTAAAGGAGATTCCTTAAATATCGCAACCCCTTCTTATTTTAAACCATTAAGTAAGTAATTTTGTTTTCCCAGAATGTGTCTATTTGGAAACTTTACAGTTCAATTCTAAATACATGTAGACACATTCTAAACACATGTACACACATGTAGACACATTCTAAACACATTTTGTAACCAAGCCTAAATTGTCAAGTCTAAAGGGTAAATTTGCTACGTTTTGGGGGTCTGGAACATTGACATTGTCCCGTCTCGTCCCTGACTGAGACCTGCGCACATTTGGCTGTCTTCCAAGGCAAGACAGAAAACGCCATTTGATGTGGCACACCGTGCATTAAATATTTTGCTAAAGACTAGAACGTAGGAGGGTTTATGGACTTTGCAAGTTCAGCACAAATGCATCGTAATACCTAATCAAGGAATTTTAATATGATTGATATGATGAAAAAAGCTTAGGTGCAGAACTCTAAGCTGCAAAGTACCGACGTAACCAGGAGAATAAAATGTAAGACTTTGTTTTATGAACTTTTATGAAACTGAAACCTTGCAATCTTGTCTGCGATGGATGAATTGTTTGTCACATTGCATTTGTTTCGAGTCGATTCCTTCGGCTCTCCAAGATGTTTTACTGAGGAATATATCTTGATAATCCATGATATTTGTTCGTTATAGCTACACACAGGTACATTATAGCGGTCGTAGGGAGTTGATGGATGGAGGCGGCTCAGGGGAATTCTGCTTATCACGTGATACTTTATCGAGTGATACTCATTATCACGGGCTAAGAAAATCATGTGATAAATATTGAGTACCGCCAAAACGGCATTTTTGTGCGATTTATCGAGCAACTCATCAAAGAAAAACCCTCGATAAATATCGAATTGCAGATTTTGAGAATACGCTTGTTTATCACTCGATATTTTGACAGTTCCTACCATATTTATCGAGTAGATATAATGCCAGAATTGCCCTCCAGTACCGCTATTTGTGGCGTCGCACGAGGCCTATGGCCAGCAGTGGACATGTGTCCACTGCGGCTGATATGATGATGATGAAATGAATGTGCCACAACAACCAGCGACTGTAGGTAGTAGTTACGTAGCCCACCCTGTGGTTCAGCACGCGATATGGTAATATCCCGCTATCGGGTTCCGACGGAAGGTGTATGTTACGCGGTGAAGTGCCTGGCTCATACACATGCCTTGACTTTGTAGAGCGCATTATACATACATATACCTAGTTGAAGAAAATACACATAAATTAAAAGCAACAGTTCCCGTTTAAATTTCACGTTCTTATTCATAGCAGAAATGAATGGTAATTGTCGGAAACTAAAGTACCTAACTGGAATAATCACACGAGTTTAATGGGAAAGTTTTTTTGATAAAAGGATGGAGGAAGGCTTATAATTTCTTCAGCCCAAAAATAATAATGTCAACCCTTACTTTTATAAACGACATTAAAAAAGGAAGAGGTTCTATGTTCGGTTGTATGGATGTTTTTTGGCTTTTTTTATAAAGTCCTGAATAGTCGGCTATTTCTTTGTGAAGGACCGAGTTTGACAACTCAGCTAATAAGTTGTCAAACTCGGTCCTTCAACTACTATTGTATGGAGATTATATCACAAGTGGTCCCACAAAGCTTTATTCCCGAGGTATTAGTATTTGTCCTGCAAAATTTTGTTTTTGTGTGATTATTGTAAGATAGATAGAATTAACGACATCAAGTGTAATATGTGTAATCTACGGTGGAAATAAATAAATACAAATTTAAAAAACAAATATAAATATTAAGTAGCTTATTTAAAGTAGTTCCAAAACATTCCTGAACCCAATTTTGTAGGTTTTTAAATAAGTATACCTATCATAATGTATCAATCAAAATGGAGGGCAAAAAGTCCCGTTGTTGGTCTCCAACAAGATGCTCGGACCTCATCATCTCCCTAACACAATCCACCATGACCGACTACCCCCACAACGCAGCCTATTGGCTGCGTTGCGGCAACTATAGCGGCGCATTGCACGAACAGCCGATCATCAAGACCCCCATCATAACCACGACTACTTTGCCAAGAGTGCACGATTACGGAGAAGAATGTATCAATCACATACTTACCTATGCGGCTGCTTGAGACGGTTCCCAGACTCAAACTAGCGCCGTCACCAATTTTATCACGTTAATATTATACGTAAGTATTATTACGTTAAACAAATCAATTTTCAAAAATCCCTTGGCCAGTTTGAATCCAGTTTCAAACTTCCTTAGAGATGTACCTAACCGTGTCACACGCTGATTATCGATTTCGAAATAGATGTCGATTTTTCTTAGGCAGGTATCGATTAAAAATATTTTGTTTTTGGTAGATCAAGTTACGAAAAACGTTAAACACACCATAGACGTAGCTATAATATTATATAGTAATATGAATCATAGCAAGGCATAGCGCGGTATATTTTCTATACAAATTTTCGAGTAACCGCACCCGCAGCTATAATTTATATATTATATTATATATATATAGAAAATCGACCGGGATCCCGTGATCCCGGATCCCAGGATGGAATCCTCTACTTGTAGTAGTACTGACGGTAGTTAGATACCTATTTTTCGGAAGGATAATGCGGAAATATGGTCTAAGAGATTTATTTTTATAGAGAACTAGCTGCTGCCCGCGGCTTCGCACGCGCTATTCATGTACCCTATTTCCATCCCCGGGATACCATCTACCTCTGCCAAGATACGTTTAGCCGTTTAGGCGTGAAAAGGTAACATACAGAGAGATAGACCGAGTTACTTTCAAATTTATAATATTATTTATTAAGTAGGATAGGTAGTACAATTCGCTTTTTAAGAGAAATTATACCTACTTAGTAGTCGCATTATAAAAGTAGATAGAGTCGTGGCGTGCTACTCTATGTGCAAAGACAACCCAACTAGTAATCAGAACACTAAAATATAATTATGAAATCCCAGGAATCGACCCCAGCACTTAGTTCCGCTCTGCCAAAAAGTCCTTAGTGAGGACCTGAAAAATCTCCGCGCCGCGCAATTACCGTGGTCGACAGACAACTAAACTCTTCATCGTCATCAATTCCTTCTAAAATTCGTAGGAGGTCAGAATAATCCATCACCATGTTGCACTGCTCTATTTTTTCGCTCTTCGCTTATGACGTCATCAAGTTGTCGCCTATACATGACCATGGCGCTCAGGGAACGGATTATTCGGTCAGGTGCTAGGGATGCACCAGACTTGAGTTATCAGATTTATTTTGCCAGGTTGATTTGATGATATTTTTTTATTCATGTATCTTGTGCTAGTTTTACGTTTTTAACCTTTGGTTTTATTAAAATATCAATAATAATAAAAGATAAGAAATGATAAAATAACATGTTTGAATTGAATTTTGAATAGTTTTCAAGAAATCTATGCCTCCTGCATCACGTCACTAGTTGTCAACTATAGACGACTGTGGCGCTCAGGGCATAGCATTTGCTTGTATGAAAATCTAGGTTTTTTATTTCAATATTTCTCAGTACCTGTAGCTCTAAGAGACTTGTTTTTTATACTCAGATGTAGCTGAGATATTCTAATTTGGGAAATGTAGAAATAAAATACCCGTAATTTTTTTCAATACCTACCTTTATTTCATATTTTTGTATGGCGGGTTTTTTGTCAACTATAGACGACGTTGGCGCTGAGGGCACGGAGGTACTTGTCACCTATAGGTGACTATGGCGGTCATACGGTTAATCTGGAACTCAATTTCATTTCTTAGAAGAACTGATGTTTATACCTACTCCACCTACAGGCATGTTTCAATAACCATAGGCCAACTAATTAAAACATTTTCAAGCCCCTGCAAACATTTCAGGAACGCAAACAGGGTTGAACCAACAAAAACAATGAAATGGGAGTTCATTTGCTTCCATGTTCGTTTCGTCGTAAATTCCAGTCTTCGTGCTCAGCGGTCGTAACAGTAAAAGGGTCTGAATCTATATTTTAGATGTAATTTTGGTTGTTCAAAGCTGTAAGCCTTCATTTTACTTAATGAAGTCCTGGAAATTCACAATAAATAGCTGGTTAAAATTGGTTAGAGCTATAACAATAAGGATTTAAACAAACTTATTTAATAAAAATCCAAAATAACGACTGCTTTACTTTTTTCAAAAATGTGTATGACGATACAAAAAAGTAGCTTATGCATCCAAAGTTCAGGCTTTTAAAAGTTACGGTGGAAAAAGGAACTTGCATACATGAACTCTGAAAACATTTGTCCTTTTTGGGTAGTCGGGTAATAAAGGGTAGTGAAATATTTACCTAAAAAAAAAAACTAGCGAACCGTTCCCGAGCCGACGAGCTTTGTAAAAAGTAGAGAATTTACCGCAGAACCGAACAAAGTAGCTTAGAGTTTGTGTTGTTGTTGTTCACAATTAATTCTTTATTCCAAATACTGCTCTAGAAGTTTATTAACCCTTAACTATAGTCGTGAGTCCAGTGGACCCAGGTTCAAACTTTGAACTCTGCTAAAAACTGCTACGCGTGCCGCAGCTTTCTCTAACCCTTGATACCTTCATACAATAAGCTGAAGAGTGCACAAACCAACGGACGTATTTCGACGAAAAGATTTTGTAACTGTCATTTTGTACTTCTAACGACTTTATTTGGATAGCTTGTTTTTGGTCACTCTTGGTTTTGTTTGATACTACGCGCGCTACGTTTGGTTATGCATGTACAGTTTAAAAAAGAAAAAAATACATAAAATTGTTGAAGTGTTTTTTTTTTCATCACCATAGTTAAGGGTTAAATTAATGTTCAATCATAAAGCTTGCGATGCAATCATGAGATGGACATTGGCAGAATTGCGTCAATCCAGAAGCAGAGCCATCTCGCAAGAAGTTGAAGTTTAAGTTGAGTTAGTATTTTTGAACACGAACCTATACACAATAAGCAACGTAATACCACCAAAGAAAATCTTTATTTGAAACCCCAAGGTCGATGTAATTAAATTTCGAGGGTGTTTCACAACCAGTGACCCTTGAAAACGACCCTCGAACAATGACTTAGTATTTTGCTGAGGCTTTACAAACGATGAAACAGGGACGGAGACGACGTAAAACTAAATACAGGCATTTTCTAATCAATTGGTTTTTTGAATAGATATTGTTTTTAATAGATATTTTTAGTAGGTACTGAAGAAGTGATATTTTTTTGCCAGTTTTTTATCTAATCCTACTAATATTATAAATGTGATAGTTTGTATGGATGGATGTATGGATGTATAGATGAATGGATATTTGTTACCCTTTCACGCAAAAACTACTGAACTGATTAGGCTGAAAAATGAGATTTGGTATGGGTATAATTTGGGACCTGGAATAACATACATATAGGCTATTTTTATCCCGATAAAACGCGGGCGAAGGCGCAGGCAGCGGCTTGTGTACACTAAATTATCAAGAGGTTTAAGTTTCCCCCTTATTCATTACTTATTCCTGCCTGTAGCTTTGCACGCTATTTTTCAGGATAATAATTGGCCCACTGTATGGGTATGTATCCATTTCTGAACCTTGTCACTTTAAAGTACTCGACGACCGCAATTCGTCCGTCAGTAAGTGCATCTTTGTATGACAATTTTCTAAAGTGTACCGGGTAAAACGAGGTGAATAGAGACTCCAGGGTGAATAGAAATGGACTGAATACTGGACCAAGACATTACCTGGCTTGTAGCAGTGGAAGTATCCTTAGTCCGCGACTGTTCACCTCCTGTGTCAGTGGATCTGCAAAAGGATGTTTTTCCTCCGTATTTCGTCCATTTATATTCACCCTGCAGTCTCTATTCACCCCGTTTTACGGTACTGACTGTGCCACGTAAGCAAAGCTGTAAGCAAAACTGTAAGCAAAGCTGTAAGATGCCACATGGCACTACTTTTAGTTTCAGGATTTTTTTCTTTCATATAAAACAACCATATTTTACGTAATGTTATAGGTAGCCATAAACTCTATTATAAGTTAACCACAGAGTTTATGGTTAATAATTGAGCGAATCGTAAAATATTACTATTTTACGATTAACTCGAAATTTTATCAAGTTTTTATTATCATGCTACGTCCCGTTTTGTGTCGAAAAAATACATTACTTTTTAAGACTTTAATAATTAATTTTTTTATGTTTCACACAACTCAGTGGTAAGGCATACCTATAGGTATACCTACGTGGGTAGAGCTTGCTTACGATACGTATAATACTGAGGTTAGAAATCTGATGGCTCATGAAAATATTAAATTTTATTGAATTTGTGTGTGAAGTTTGGAAAGGGTACAGAAGTATTTTACCCATGCCAAAATAACTATCTGTATTTACTCGTATATATAATATAAAACAAGTATCTTACTTACTACCTATCTATGTAATATATCACCAAAAAACTTTTGGTACTACCGTACGTCAAATTACCTACCATCAAAGCATAAAATGGTGCTTACGTTTGATCACCTACATTACGTTTTATCTCTCCCTCAAAGGAATACACTAAACAGATTTAATAAACACTTTCTAAAAGGACTATTTTTATCTCCTCTTCTGAACACTCGATTTACCAGAAGGGTAAAGAAGTATTTTATTCAGATAACGACTTTTTCATCAGCATCATCATCAGCACGTATACCTCCACTGCTGAGCATAGATCTTTGTCTGGAGAACGACTTATCACGTGTCAAACGCAGGGCAGGGCGGGCGGATTTCTAGGGCGGAAGGGCGATGACAAGCTTAGATCCATACTACTTTCAACCGATGTGGTGCGACGGGCGAATGTCCGCCTTCGACGCAGGAGGTTGCGGGTTCGTTTCCCGCCTTGGGACAAATGTTTGTACTGTACGGTCTGCAAATATTTGTCTGGGATGTACTGGGGATTTTCTATGTATGATAAAATTATCTATTGTATTGATGAGTAAATCAGTCATCTAGTACCCAATACCCATAACACAAGGTTTGCTTTGCTTGGGGCTAGATGCTCGGTGGATTGTCGAGCATTATTTATTTATGCTGGCCCGGCAAACGTTGTTTTGCCACCGACCACTGAGGGTTGAAGATTATTACTGTACCTACTAACAAATATCGCTATTTTAAAACATATAGTTAAAAACTAAAACCCGACTACATAAAAGTCTTAAACAATCGTTCACCTGTTGTCCATAGCATTTTCTTTTGATACTTAGGTAGTCGCAGGCACCCACCCCATATACCTAGGGTACAATTAGTAACAAAGGCCTCCGACTACCTAAGTATCAAAAGAAAATGCTATGTGGGAGTATAGGTGAACGCTTGTTTAAGACTTTTATGTAGTCGGGTTTTAGTTTTTAACTATATTTTTTTTACCATACATATATCGATACAATATATGTATATCGATACATTTTTTCATTTGCCCATCCCTAGATGACCCGTTGCCATAGTAACAAATAAACAAGAGGTCTCCATGGCAACGGGTGTGTCATCCTTCACTCATCACATCAAACTAAATTAGACTCGAACTGTAACTAGATGTCGTCTCTTGCAAAATTTTATCGCGCTATCGAAGTGTTCCAGGTGTAATTTAGACCCAGCTATCTCTTAAGAACCTCAGTTTTGTCGGACACCATATAACCATCGGGGTAATGAGACGAATCAATCGATACCTCACTTGTTGAAATCGAAGTAGTAGTTTCAGCGCTACGTGGGAACAAAGAAATCGGCTACATACATACATAGGGTGCTAAAATCATAACCCTCCGGTAGTCGGGTAAAAAATGGGGGTTCGTGTTAGAAAGTGAAAATTTAGGTTTCCAAATTATAAATAAAATGGAATCTAAAAATTTTGTTCAAAAAATAAAAATAAAAATTTTCTTATCACTTAGGGGTATAAAAAATACAACAACAACCTACTCCCCGACCTACCAAATATACACAAAAAAAACATAAAAATCGGTTAAGCCTTTTCGGAGGAGTTTGGTTACAAACACTGTGACACGAGATTTCTATATATGTATACTATAATAAAGACTAAGCAAGTTCTTAAAAAACGAATAAACGAAATTAGCATGTTCATATATTTAAGGAATTCATTATCAATACAATCTCAATCAACGTGCCTTCACAATAATTGAATTCTTATGGTTGTAGGAATTCATATCGGCAGCTTAGGACCAAACGACCTTCGATCTCATAACCATCGAAATTTAAAAACCTAGCAAATAAAATATTCACAGGGTTTTTTCGACACGATTTCGATTTGTAGTAATTTATTCGTATTCCCAATTCCATGAAGCAATTATTCGTTATCAGCTCACGTCCTTATCCACAAACAAGGAGGAGATTTGCCATAACCACCACGCTTGGCAGACAGATTGGTGATGGTAGTGGAGGTGATAAAATAAATAAATTATGGTGAACAATCCACACAGCATCATCTTGTGTTACGGGTACTAAAGGACTGATATATTCAAAACAATAAATTACATAGATATACGTAGATTTTTTTATTATACATAGAGAACACCCATAAGACCCGGTACAAATATATGCAGATCGTACAAAAGGAATCGAACTCGCAACTTGCGTTTCAGGCAGACCTTCTCCCGCCGCGCCTCATCGGTCGTCAAAAATACGAGTACATAGGAGATAGCTGCTGCTCTTCCTCTTTTAGGTTTACGAAAACCTAAAAGAGGAGAGTCGGCTCTTACGACATCCTCTATGGTCTATAACAAGAATCAAACATAATTTTTTATGTGTGAATACACTACTTTACAGTTTTTGGATTTTTCCCTTTACTTGTGCTATGAAGCCTTGCTTCTTGCAAAATTTCATGATTCTAGGTCAACGGGAAGCACCGTGCATGTGATATCATATCTATGTCGTATTCTTACGCCGCGACCCCCACAATGGGTTTTATCTTAAACTAGCTTCTGCCCGCGGCTTTGCTCGCGCTTTTCCGGGATAAAATGTAACCTATATCCGTCTTCGGAATACTATCTATCTCTATATAATTTCACTAAGATCAGTTCAGCCGTTTAGGCGTGAAATCGTAACAGACAGTCAGACAGAGTTACTTTCGCTCAGGATTCTAACAGTTGAATCACTCCGTACGGTCGTGGTTCAGTCTATAGAATCCTTCACTTGATCGTAATTCATCTATGGCCTTCGTTTTAAAATTGCCCTTTATTCACTTATTGCATAATATAATATTATTTACCAGGGAGAACCAGGGTAATGAAATAGGAAGTTACAGAATCCTAACTAATATTATAAATGCGAAATTATGTTTGTTTGTTTGTCCTTCCTTCACGCCCTACCTAAGCAACCAATCGACTTGATTTGTGGCATAGAGTCAGGTGAAAGGATGGAGTGTACTTTTAGTCCTGGTAAAACATCAAATTCCCATGGGAGATTAACGGGAAAAAATACCTTTTTATCCCCCTAGAAATATGAAATACGAATTAAACGCGGGTGAAACAGCGGGGAACAGCTAGTAGAGCAATAAAACAAAAGTTATGACTGGTTGTTAAAAGAATCAGAGTGACCTAGTTTACAGCGGTTCAATTGAAAATACAATTGTTCTATTGTAAAGGCGAAATTGATATAAATAGCCAATTGAGATAGTAAACATTGCTCTCATCTCTCAGTGTCTATCATATAATAATAAAAATGTTTATTTACAGAAAGATTTAGGTACAGTATTCGTACTAGTCTAATTATTGATATCTAGCACAAACATGCTTAAATAAACCTATTAGGGTCAAAGTAAATGACTCCTCGCTCCAACTAAGTTAAAATAACTTGTATTTTATATAAACTCTACACTTGGTAGAGCAATATAAGGCAATTTGCCGTATTGCTTTTTTTATTGGGAGTGATTTCATAACATGGGTAGTATATTATGTAACAAGTACTTGTAGCTTTTCAGTGTGGGTGGAATTACGTGTCTATCATTGCAAGATATATCATTACATAATATAAAACAATTTAAGTCCTCCGCCGCGTCTGTCTGTTCGCGATTAACTCAAAAATTACTAAACAGATTTTAATGCGATTTTCATCAATGGATAGTGCGATTCATGTGAAAGGTTTAGGTATGTGATTTGACAAGGTTTTGTGTAAACTGGTTGAAATATAACGTTAATTGTTGGAAGTGTCGGAAAAAGTCAAGTCGCCTAGCCTGGAAGCACGCTGCTTGAGATATAACAAAACAATGTAAGGTAGGATATTTCTCTACTACCCATGCGAAGCCGGGGCAGGTTGCTAGTATTAAATAAATATTAAAATAAAATAATATTTATTTTTCTAACAAGTTTACAATAAGTTGAGATTCTCATTTAAGTATAAAAAGCTTTTGTTTAAGGCTCTCGCTCTTCTACAACAAACTACAATATCTGTGTATGTAGTCAATATCTATGTAGTGGTTTCTTTTTCACTTCTTCCACTAGTGGACAAAAAATTAAAGTGAAGAGAATATCAATAACACCTTATTTCTTATTTGATAATAATAACTATGTTTATAGTATAAAATTTGACTTGTCTAAGTGCTTTTTTTGTAAGCCTAAAGAAATAAAGTTATTGATTCTGATTCTAGCTTTATGAGATTCAGTTGATAGAATTCCTACTGAATTCACGATATATCAAAGATCATTGGTATCTGTAATGGATCTTTGAGGTTTAATCTTTCTAATTAGATTTACTTTTTAAAACATCAATTTGTAATAGACTAATCTTGCACGCGTATCCGTTCCCTTTTTCCGTCGTAAAAACTAGCTTTTATAGCCTTTTTTAGCCTCAGAATACCGTCTACTCCCCTGTCAAATTTTCATTAAGATCGGTTCACCCCTTTAAGCGTAAAAATGTAACAGACAGGATTACTTCAATTTTTATTATATTAGTATAGATATGGATGGAGTTACTGAACTGTGTCAAAAATTGAGTCGATTGACGTCCCGTACCATTGTATGAGATTTTAAACAGCGTCTCTTGAGCAATCGTGCGTTTGTGGAACTTCCGGCTTTTATTGAAAAACCGATCATGCATTGAATTATACTTTGAGTGACGCACACGAGCAGTTTGTATTGTAAACAGTACAGCCCGCCTTTGTAGGTCGCACCGCAGAAGCTAATCCGTGAATGCAACTTACCTCAACCTTCTTCTTTCCATTCTGACTCTGCCCGTATATTCTAACTAAGATTATAAATGCGTAAGTTTCTTTGTTTGTTTGTTCGTCGTTCCTTCACGCCCTAACTAAGCAACCAATCGACTTGATTTTTGGCATAGAGTCAGGTGAAAGGATGGAGTGTACTTTTAGTCCTGGTAAAACATCAAATTCCCATGGGAGATTAACGGGAAAAAATACCTTTTTATCCCCCTAGAAATATGAAATTCGAATTAAACGCGGGTGAAACAGCGGGGAACAGCTAGTAGAGCAATAAAACAAAAGTTATGTTAACATAGACAATTTATGTGGTAAACAAACAAATTCTCATGGGATATTTACGGGAAAAAAGACCTTTTTATCCCCCTAGGAATATAAAATTCGAATTTAACGCGGGTGAAACCGAAAGGGAACAGCTAGTGTGTCTCTTTTAAATCGGCCTTGAAACTGAACTGTTTCCTCTTTGTTCCAGCAATGGAGGGCGGCACCTGGTGCGCCCGCGACATCTCGCTGCGCGCGCAGAAGAAGTTCCTCTCGAGGGTCGGCGGCACCGCCAGCGCCAGAGCTCTCGTGCTGGATGAGCATGCGGCTAAGCTGTTCGATCAGGTAATACAGTTTCCTCTTTAGTAGTATCTATATAATCACATAAGAGCAAACAATTACATGTAGCATTCTATACATACATAATATGTACATTCTTAATTCTTAAGTCTACAATAAAAATATAATACATAAAAACATATAAAAAGAAAATACATGGCAAAGGCGAGCTTAACCCTAAAAAGAGTTCTCTTCCAGCAAACCTTATTGGGAGAGAGAAATAAAGTTATAAATGTATATATTACATGTTATATATTGTACTAATATTATAAATGCGAAAGTGTGTTTATTTGTTTGTCCTTCCTTCACGCCCTTAAGCAACCAATTGACTTTGTTTTTTGGCATACAGTTAGTTGAACGGATGGAAAGTAAAATTGGCAAGTTTTTGTCCTGGTAAAACATCAAATTCCCATGGGAGACGGAAACAATACCTTTTTATCCCCGTACAAATGTGAAATTCGAGTTCAACACGGGTGAAACCGCGGAGAACAGCTAGTATGTATATAGGTATCATGTCTTTTACAATAACATTCATTTCTACAGTGCAAACTTTTATCTAACTCTAGATTAGGTTTAGGCTGGGTTAGCTCTAAGCAGTTCTAAAAAGGATTATAACTGATCTCCCCAAATGTCTTTCAAAGAATGACTTTATAAACGGACAGGGAATATCTTGTCCCTAACAACCAGGTAGTCGTCGGTCTATGCTGACAAAAACCCAAAATGCGTCAGTAATTGCAACAGCATTTTTAAGCCTACATTATGCTTTAAAAATTCGACTCTACATTAATTATGCTATTTAAATGGAGGCCGCGGATGGCCATGGGGCACTGGGTGGTGGGGTGGTAAACCACCCCACCACCCAGTGCCCCATGGCCGTGTCCGCCACAGCCTAAAGGCTGTGGCGGACACGGGCGGTATAGAGTGCAGCTATGCCTTATGAAAAGTGCAGTATCTAGCTTTTTTGCCAAAATTTAGTTAGATTCTACATATTCGAAATCACCTAAAATTCCATATAACATATCTTTCCAAGGTTGTCTGGTAGAGATCGCTCGTGAGCGATAAGACCGCCAATAGTCACGTTTCTTTTTTTTTTTTGTTCAAATTGTTTTTAAACTGTTTTGTTAAGTGTGCAATAAAGTATTTTCTATCTATCTATCTTTTTTACTCACTTACTTTTTACGTTTAGCAAAATTTCATCAGGAAATCGAGTTCCTGATGAAATAAATATGATATGAATAATAACCTTCGGGGTTCTTAACTTGATATCTTTTATACCGGACTGTAAAAGGAATTGTAAACATAAACTCAGCGTTTGAAAACATCCGTCGCAGGACTTCATAAAGTTATTTCAGTCGGGTTTAAACGGATATGGCAGAGATAAAATTAGCTTAAAACGGGTTTGATGACAAATTTTGGTGACTCAAGTTCATCTTGTGGTTTGTTATTTGACGCAAAACGTTTGAGGTATTTTTATATCATTTACGATGTCATTTTTAAGCTTGAGGTGATTTTGGGTTTTGGTAATTTATTCTATAATACTCATTATCTGCTTATTTAAGGTTAAAAAAATAATTACCAAAAATAAAGTCAGCTTTAGGGCGCGGCGGCCGTAGAGGGCTACATTTTTCTTGCCGAGCGAGAATTTTGCTTGAACTGTCAGAAAACTGGTCCTTCTGGCCCTCCTACGACCCAAAATATGCCCCAAAGTTGTATAAGACCATCGACTACTCCATATACTCCAGCAAAATTCAATGTAATTTTTTATAAACAAAACGGCCATACTTAACCTAAAATTAATTTAGTTGCCATGTATTTTACACTATTACGATTATCACAATTTATCTTCAGAGATCTTTGCTCTAATAATGCAATTATATGAAACAATTATATCTGAAACCTGCCGCCAAGCTCGAGAATTTTAGTCTTTTGGTTGTGGTTGTTCACAAATATTTCACATCGAATTTGGCTGGATTATAGTTGAATGTCCCTGTATGTATTCATGACATGTTTACTAATCTCCAAATATCTCTCTCACTTCAGTTCCTGACTGTCCTCCGCGAGCGCGTCGAGAAGCGTGAAGCAGAGAAGCTCGTGAAGCACGTTATCAAGTCCGCCGTGAAGTTAGGCGTGCTTCGGCGACATGGACAGCTGTCGGCTGCTGACGAGCGGCAACTGGCGGCCTTCAGGTCCAAGTTCCATGTGGGTAACACTAAACATTTGAATAAAGCTGGATATTTCACTCTGCCGATAAAGGATTAGAATGAAACAGAAAGGGACAGGGTCAACTGCCTTACTCTGGTTTGTGGTCACTTCGGGTCACTACACCTTACTATTAGGTATCAGAACACAAAAGACGAGAGAAGCTAGTGAAGCACGTCATTCATTTACCGTGAAGCTGTCGGCTGCCAACGAGGGGCAACTGGCAGTGTTCAGGCCAAAGTTCCATGAGAGTAACACACTTATAAATAAAGCTGGTCATGAAAAAGACCTACAGAAATTTCTTGCCATTTTCACTTTCCATCTTGTGTGATTGTGGTCAAACTAACGTCTAATAAAAAAAGTCTACTATGCTGGATTAAAACGATGACTAGATTGGGACAACAGCTGGCAATGCAGAGTCAGTTCGATCCACAATGAGCATACCTACCTACACAAATTTAGACTTGCCATATGCTTTTACAACCATAAATATTATTGTTTGCACATATATAGCTGTTTGTAAACAATCTCGTGTATTAAATGTTCGGATCGGACGGTGTTTTTGGTCGCTTAGGTTAGGTATATCAACATTTGGCTGAACCTAAATGGTACAGTCAGCAACGAAATTCTATGAACAGAACGTCTTAACGCTAAACCATTTCACAATTGAGCGACAAGACTAAACAACGAAATGTTCTTGTCGTTGTACGGTTACAAAAATCGATGAACACCAATATTCCAAAAATCTCTAAACACTGTACTGTACGTCCGTTTGCTGACCAAGTCATCGCAACCGTCCTTTGTGATAACAAATTTGACAGCCTGTACAAGCATTAGCCTTGACTCGACTAACATGTGGACCAACCATAACATACACTAAATCTTCCTTAATAGGTTACCTTGAATCTTAATAAGAATGTACGTTATCTATTTCAGACGGTGTTAATGGCAGTGGTATCTTTCTGCGAGGTGGACTTCTCGTATGATCGCGGCTTCCTCCAGGACGCTCTTCGTGAATCTCATCAGTCGCTCAAGTAAGTTCCTCCTTTTCTTTATTTTCTTCCGTATTAACGATACAATTAGTAAAATTAAGTTTGTGTTGTTGTATACCTATCTATATCATATAAACATTATCATATAATTATGGTTGATTGTTGACCTTCACGATTTTAACTTATTTAGTTGCTCTCCATTAACAAACAAAACATTCATTCATTACATTCAGCCCACTAGGGTTTTCTTTATTAGTTATTTGAGAACATTTTAGGTATGGTAGCGCACGCTACTTGTACATTATATTAAGTTTCCTTAAATAGGCATGACGACTGATTTTGAGAAACTATACCATGATATTTTTAGACATCTACTGAATGCAAAATAAATCATATTTTGTCAAAAAAAAATGGACTTTGAAGGAAAAATACAGCTTTTAATTAAATTTCGCTCAAAAACTCTACAATACTCTATCTATATCTATGACGTCATAGATGCACGAACATCTGATGATACAGAATGATCATAATATTTTCAAGAGAAGCTTTATCAGCTATTCTGTACCTTTACATTACATATTGTGACGGCATGACGTCACAGTTATGTATTCTCTGATTAGTGTTTAACGTGTCATGGCGGATTGCTGTATTTTGTAGTTTTATTTTATCAAAATAATAATTAATCTCGAT
The DNA here is from genome assembly GCA_947859395.1 of Eupithecia insigniata. Taxonomy (NCBI): domain Eukaryota; kingdom Metazoa; phylum Arthropoda; class Insecta; order Lepidoptera; family Geometridae; genus Eupithecia; species Eupithecia insigniata. The sequence continues at coordinate 3,954,688 of OX402008.1, forward strand.
CATAACATAAAATATAATACGTGGTTTGTAAACTATGACTCAGGTATAATTCGGTAAATACATAATTTTTGTGATTTTAGTTACTGGCGTCATCCCTATTTATTGGTAAATTTGCTACGTAAAGTTTCAACCTTAATTACAATTATTCATTAGCCATAATCAGCATCACAAGCTATTTATAAGTCAGGAAAACCTAAATCTTCCTCATTCCTATCATTAATCACACAATTTTCCCATTTATTCCAGGTCAGTGGTAGAGCGTCATCTATCGGACAAGTCCGTCTCACGACTAGCAGGAGTCTTCGCACTGGCCTCACGAGGGGAGCTACTGGACTCGCTATTCGCTGGGCAAGTGAGCGAGGACGTTCAAAAACTCGCTCGAATGCTACGCAAAGAACTAGACCGAGGTCTGCTATAAGGTATTCCGTCCCACCCGTAGATCTGAAGTTGTGACTACAGGATAGTCTTTGGAAGATGGTAGATCTTTGTCTTTTGAGGGATGCCGGAACTAGTCTGGGTATGTAAAAGGTGTCTGAAGAGTCTCTGGAATGTTCTTCACAGATGTGAGATGATGGTTTTGAGAAGGCACTTGTAGATGCGACTGTTAGACATGGTATAGCCAGTGTGTTGGTAACTGGATGTAATGTTTCGGAATATGACCTGTCAGAGTCAGTCCCGATTTTAATCGTAACTATACACACATTTTTGTCAACAATAACTACAACAGCTTAAGACAAGGAATGAAAGTCATCCCTATGGATAACTATACGGACCAAAGTCCTAACCAAATCCCTGACCTTAGTAGCCAGACGAGGTAGAGTAGTCAAGTCTACCTTGCCGACTATGGGATCACTAATCGTTATCTCCACAAATGGAGATTGGATTTTAAATAAGAAATCAAAGATAATAACTAAGCTGTAGATACTTTAGCACGATGTATTCTTTGTATTGGATTTATTTATTGAATAATTAGTATATCGCGATATGATTTTATTTGGGTGTTCGACACTACAGTAAAAATTGTACCTTATTATGTAATGGTACATTACCCTAGCTACTGTAACACCCTTTATGCACTTTCACGACTGTAGGTCCAATTTACTTCGGTAGATACTTATTATCCTTAAACACCACTTATTTCTACACGAATGCAAGTATTCAAATACTCACAAAATTGTTCTTCTCACTTTCTATCTCGATTTGATTTAAGGTTGTATGAATTTAAGCTTTTATCGCAAATGATGGCTTTTGGCCTAGCCTTTTGGACTGAAAAATTGACATAAGCTTTATTCGAATACTCATTATTAACCTAAGAACTTTCTTATTTGCCACATAATAGTTGTTACCAGTGCTCATGCTGAATATGACAAAAAACTGAATATACATGACATTTTAATCTTGCCACGTTTCTCTATATCACGTTAATTTGAGAAATTAGATGCCACTATGTCGTTGAGGTCTTGCCTCTACATATACTTTATTACAGCGTTCTCTAGATGCATTTAGTAGTTGTAAATATTATTTTAAGATTTTTACTCGTGACTATTTGATGTATTTACACTGTACTAACCTATGGCTTGTTGAGTTCATGCACTTTACGTAGTAGGTACAGTATTTCTCTTGGTCGGTATCTCATTTTCACCTATGACACACACTCACAGAGTGTATGAACTTAACAAGTTGTTTCGCAACTAATAAAAGTTACCAATAAGTAATCTACAACTCTTATATCCATTTATTTAAAATAACGTATCTAAACTTAATCTATATATTCGAAAGATTAAAGAATTTTAACCATATTTACAATGTGTTAAAGGAATAGCGAGGGACCTAATACTTCCCCTTGTGTAAATATTGTTTCTGATTGGTAGTTTTTAGTTTCGATTTAGATTACTACTATGATTACTTTGATCTTGTTTATATCGAAATTTTTGACTTCGGACCAAAATGTTTAATATAAAACGGTTCTAACATATCTGGAAAAACGTTCATATCCTATTTTCTAGCAATAATGCTATCATAGACATGTTAAGTGGTAGTGTCTTCGTGCGCACACCTATCTTGCCTAAGTGTTCTCTGTCGTCTGATCTAATAGATATTCTGTGTTCGATGTTACATATGGTTGCTGTCTGGGGATTTGTGTAGATCTATATTGTTTAAATCTAGCTATTGTTATAGCTACTCTTTAAAAGGATATCTTGAATTTACCATTGCCACCAGTGGTGGCGACTGGGATATTTTATAGCGATTGCTACTAGTGGTGTCAGAGATGGTGGTGGCAATTCAGAATAGACGATTATTAACAATCAAATGTAATGTTACTATGACCACATTCACTTCATTATAATGATATATAGGGTAATATTTGCAGTTGTATGATTACCTAACGATAGATGCCAGTCGAGTGAAATAGTAAATATACATATCTACAAAGAAAAAACAAAAATCTCCAGATCGCAAATACTGTATAGCTAGATAAAATCAAAGAGACGTCCATGTAGGGATTGTATTAAAGAAAGACAATATGAATGTGCAAGTAATTTAGATATTTTGAAAATGCGTTTCTGGGTTGTAAATTTATTTTTTGGTATTAAATGTGGATTATTTGTTTCGGTTTAAGAATAATTATGAATTTTGATGTTTATTGGTTAGATCTGATTTTTGGTGTTAGGTGTTCAAATGTTTTAAAGATAACGCAGTCCTAAATATATTATTAATGACAGATCGAAAGCAGAAAAAGTTATGAAAACGAAATGACGTGGTTTTTACGATATACGAGATTGTTTGTCCAAATAGCTTCAGCATTTTAAATTGGAACCAGTTGATGTCCAATTTTTTGAAGTACTGAGCACGAAATGGCACTTCATAATTTTTAGTAGATTTCCATACATCTACTGATTCATAAAGATCGTCAATTTCACTATTACAGTGAAGTGGACGCTTTATGCACTGTTATTTAACTATTTTTGTTAAGCTGTGTTAGCGTAAGTATGTTATAAGATTTGATATCAAAATATACAATTGAATTAAAAAGTTGTTTCATTAACTCAATTATTAAAATTTTCCTTTCCTTTTTCCTGATTATCATGGCAAACAAACTATGAATTTAATCCCCCGGGAAACAGGGGGGCAATTCTGCGCATCACATGATACTTTATCGAGTGATACCCATTATCAAAACGGACAAAAAATTGAAGTGAAGAGAATATCAATAACACCTTATTTCTTATTTGATAATAATAACTATGTTTATAGTATACAATTTGACTTGTCTATGTGCTTATTTTGTAAGCCTAAAGAAATAAAGTTATTGATTCTGATTCTATCAAGGGATAAAACTATCATGTGATAAATATCGAGTACCACCAAAAATTGCATTCTCGTGCGATTTATCGAGCAACTCATCAAAGAAAAACCCCTCGATATATAACAAACTGCAGATTTTGAGAATATGCTCGTTTATCACTCGATATTTTGATAGTACTTACCATATTTATTGAGTAGATATATTGCCAGAATTCCGCTCCAGACCTAGCCTATCCCACATTAGGCTAGGCCTGTTTTGCGGGGTCATAGTTTATCCACCTAAATTAATCACCACACGAGTCTAAAACCTATGTAATCACATGGTATAAGAAAACAAGGTATGCTCTTCCGAGACACGATAGTCACGTGGGTGTGTCCAGGCTACGTCATCGACGCCATCGGGAGCTTGAGAAGATGAATGTGTTTCCTGGTGTGGTTTCCATTAGCGTAAAATCGTAAAACTCCCCGAGCTCCTGTATGATTCTGATTAAACTATTTGGTTTTGTATTATTGTGTATTTGGTATTGTGTAAATATACCCATTGAATATAACTAACGCTGTTTTGGCTGATCTAACAGACATAATTGACGATTCACATTTTTTTTATTGATTTTTCAATTGATAATATCCTTATTACATTTGTTTCCCAACTTCTACATTTTGTTGAAATGAAGTGGCAACTGGACAGTGACGTCATCTGGCGACACTCCCGGAAGAGCAGACCTGTTTTCTTGGATCATGTGTAATCAAATATTAATATTTGAGGTGTATTATAAGCTTTTTTTGTATAGGTATGTATCGGCAGCATACCAATGTAGTATAGTTCTAATGTAAACACCTAGATTGTTTTTTAAACTTTCGCGATTTGTTGACATAATTAAAGATTATTTATCGGGTATTTATCGCGTACCTTTTGTTATATTTTCCCCCTACGTCGCCCCGTGACCACGATCGCTGTAACGCGATGGAAACGTAGGGGGAAAATATAACAAAAGGTACGCGATAAATACCCGATAAATAATCTTTAATTACACCTAGATTGGTTCATAATAACAGCATGAATAAAACAAACAATTATTGTGAAAGCACCAGTCAATATCTTTTATTCACTAAATTTCCGTTATATTACAAATATGTGTGAATAATGTGCTGGTACATTTTACTGTATATGTTAGTACATGCAATACATATTACCTGAATCTTATCAAGAGACATTACAGAAAATTTTCTTGATAATTTGCTTCATAAATTTGAAATTTTCTTTTATCCATATTAACAAAATTGGATTCCAATAATGTCTTTAGATAAGCATAAATGACGTGGTGAATGCTCGGGTAATTCTACTTTCATAAAATGTTTTTTGAAGCCGTGGGGTCGCGGCGTACGAATATCGACCCCTCCAACTCAACCCGTGGATGTCGTAAAAGCCGACTAAGGGAACCTACCAGAGGAAGGGCAGCAGCTTCCTTCTGAGTATTTTTAAACACTCAACACTGCGATCACCAATCCGCCTGCCAAGCGTGGTGATTATGGCAAATCCCCCCCTACATGGGAGACCATCCACTCGATGGACCGACGACATCGTAGCGGTCGCAGGGAGTTGATGGATGGAGGCGGCTCAGGACCGCTATTTGTGGCGTCGTACGGGGGAGGCCTATGCAGTGGACGTGTATGGGCTGATGATGAAAATGTTTTTTAAACATGGAAGTTGGAACTGAAAAGAACTGTTTATGTTCATTAACTGATAATATTTTAATAACATCAGCGGTGACCAATCAACGTCACTAAAGCGCCTAGGTGGATGAATAACACTTTATGAATGCAGAATTGATTCCTAACTTTTGTTTTCTATAAGTTTTGTTTACTTGCGTGTGCTTTGCTTCTACTACACTCGGGAACATTTACCATAAAGAGATACAAAAACACGAGGTACTCACAGAAACCGAGACGTTATCTACTAATCTTACATTAACAATTAGAATGTTAAGCAAATCGATGAACAAAGCGATGTTTTTATTTACATTTACTACCGAATGGAATGTCTTAGTATGGAGATTTTTAAGGACATATTTTTTTTATAAATAAAATATATAATTTCGAATTGCAGCGTCACAATTAAGCTTTGCCATGCTTTTGCTTTGCTTTTAAGCAGAGCTTTTCGTTTACCCTTGACTACGGTCTCTACGTATAATGTTATATTGTTACATTTATATGTTATATTTTTCATTATACATCTATGTGTTTAGTTTATATTTTTCACGATATATATGGGATCTGAGTTATATGCTAGTTGTATTCTTATTGAGATCAAGTAAGATCGTCGGTGAAAGCATATTTGACACACGTGATGCTAGAAAACAAGCTTTGCTTTATGAGCTTATAATCTAGGGGTAACTATTGTATAAAATAATTTTATCCGTCAATACTTCTTTCCTATTCAATAACTATACATACATAGCTATACTAAACGAGTATTACAGATACACCTATTTCGAAATCGCTTAAATACTATAATAGTTTTCGGTATCAAGCATCAATTATATTGAATTTCATCAATTTCATATGGTTGAGCTGGAAAAAAATTTGGCTAACAATAATTTAAATTTGCTGTTACGTTGTTTATTTTTTTATATATTAATAACATTTACAGTGTCTTATATTTAGATATGTAGAGAATCAAAATGCATTGAAGAGAGAGTAGACATCTACTGCCATTTTTAGAATATATCCCCGTGTATTTTTCAGGGTAGGCATAATATGCATTACTTACATTTTATGTAGTTCGATAAAATATAAGTTTTTCAGTAACTTTACACATTATAATCATCTAGCTACTTTTAAGATTTAAAAAGATACTCTCGCTTCAAATTATTATTATCTACATAAGAGTCTAGCCCCCTTATTCATAATGGTCTGCTAACTTAAAGCATTGCTAAATCTCGCTCTGTCTTCTTCTATTGACATAAGGCAGAGTGAGAAATAACACTGCTTAGCAGCTGTTTTAAGTTAGCAAACCATTATGAATGGTAGGTGTTCAACATTTACTCCTAGTCTTAAAGTAAATATATTCGTAAGGGGACTAGGGAATGGATTCATAATACATTACTGTGCGTTAACTTAATGATGATAAAAATTACTATATCTAGGTACTGATAAGTACTATTACATAGGTACATACGTCAAGCACTAACCAAAAATGCAATAGGTTATGTTTTATCATTCATTGTAAAACCCGTGCAATAGTAATAAGTGAAAATATTTTGGCTAGTAAAAAAATAAATAGTCGTCTGATGAATCGAAAGAAAAAATATTTTTTAAGTGTGATGTTATTTGAAATGTTAAATAGTATTTTATATAAAGGTTGTTGTAGTGCCTAAAGCTGTAGATTACTTGGGAAGGTCGCAATGAACTATCAAAAACAATTTTATAATATTTAATAAATATATTTGGTGCCCTCCCACCTTAAATAAAGTCAAGCACATTTCCACAAAAACCAAATTAAGGTCATCCACTCGCCTTGTTTCAACTACGTTTTTTAGTTCATAATGTCTGTCCTAGATTAGAAAGACCACCAAACTCATCACGATACCAACCAACCTACAAAGTTCGTCACCTATCTGCAATACCCCGATATACGCCTTCACGTATCACGGATTTAATTCCTATATATATTATACGACACGAAGAGAGTAGCCTGAGTTAGTTCTAAGAACGATTTTGTTGGACAATCGGCAAAAGTAACTCTTTCCAACTTTGCTCGGAGCAGAGCGCAAACTCCAAGAGTTGGAGATGTTACGTAATTAAAAGACATAATAAAGTCTTCGAAACTGCGAATAGAATCTCAGGAAATCCAAAGTCAAGAGAAGTCTGAGAAGTCTCTGCTAGATTCTTCCGATAGTGGCAGAAATGTTGCAGAGTTCCATAAACCCATCTACTTCACTGTGGAAACGTGCTAACTTTGCGATAGTTGATATGTCGCTGTAATAATTTCCGGCTTTTCTGCTTTTCGAGCCCAAAGTTAGACCTCTACTAGCTGCCCTACGAAACTAATACATAGTTAGTCGATTAACGAATACAGCGTAGGTAAAAAAATTATAACAAAGTAAAATAGTGTATGCTTAGACTAGGAGTAAAGTAGGTGATGCAGCTGAAATCAGAATGTAAAGTCTAAAACTCGTTGAAGAAGGCTCGATGATCAAAAGGGCAGAACGGTGGTACTTCCCCGGGCGGGCCAAATACTCAAAAATCACTATAAACTTCAGAATAGACTTCACAAATATTTAAATTGAACTGAAAAAGCATAAACTCTGTAAATCCACCCACCTTTTTAGGAACCATTCGAACGACAAAACATACGAATTAAATAAAACAAGTTTCAAAACATTAGACGTTCCGCAGTAATCTACAACTTTGCAAGCTTCCCTCCACCTACCAATTCCCCACCAATTACCATATTTCCCACCAACTGCCATCTTCCCCTCTTTTACCCATAACTACCATCTACGATCCATCTACCATTTCCCCTCCTTCCCCACCCTACTCCTTCAGTTTGTGCCAGTCAGCGATCTGCCGTCGAGGCGCAGCCTGCACCTCGCGCCAGTGGTGGCGTGCGGATCCCGAGCCGTTGGCACCTAGCTCCAGTCTACCGATCACCTGGAATATTATACAAATTTGAGAACCTACCTAGTTTATTTTAATAGGAAGAAACTTGAATAGAAATAATAGGATTTTGTGTTTTCCAAGAAAACATACTTGATTGTAAGATTGTGACATCAAATAAATAATTTAAAAACGTGTCTGGGGCCTATATATTTAACAATTGAAATTTTTGAACAACAGACCAACTACTAGAAACCAATATACAAGTGACTTTTGAGATGGGAGTGGAGAATCCGATACCATGAGAGTTTTTGCTAGGAATCGAACCGATATAAGTTTTTTTCCAAAAATATGACACTACCTTTTTTCACCAACGGATTCGGTTGCTGATATGAAAATCAATCTTTGCGTGCATTATTGCATTATTAAAAATGAAAGGAAATGGCAAAATTTTGGGGGGCTGTGTATAGGTACTTTATATAGAAACCGGTATAATCTGTTTCAATTTCTTGCGTTTGGCTTTAGACCTCCCCATAAACCCATGCCATATTGCAGTAACAATCTACCAAAGCATTTTAAACTCACAAAACTGCCTACATAAAAAGCAAAAGCTCGACTACCAGAGTAAAACGTGCTAACTAAAAGCTTATAAAAGCATTAGAGAAAATGTGCAGTAAGTTACCTCGCTACTAACCTCGTTCTTAGTGAGGCGGTCCCAGTCCAGTACAAGTAGTTCCAGAGACACGTGGTCGAGTGTTGCGTTAGGAGCTGCGGGGACTTCGAAGACGAACGACTCGTTGAATACTGGGTTCAGTGTGCGCTTCTTTACGTGAGTCTTCTTCTTGGCGATGCGCTGGCCGTTGTATAGCAGGTACATTTTCACGTACCTGGAAGATGGAATAGTAGGGTTGTAGCATTTTCCGTAGACAATATACATAGCGTAATGCGTAAATGAGATAATGCGAGTCATAATTTTATTTATTGTTGTCACTTGACCACGACCGGTGCTTTATTTTCTACGACGATGTAGAAAATCGTCCCCCGTCTCGTTATTTATGATTTTAACCCACATGTTGTAATTTCCACAATTCTTGTAAGCAGTATTACCTGCCCTTAGTCACTTTTTTGCCTAACGTCCTTAGCCGGATACTGATTGGGGTTACTGGTCAAATGTGTCACACAGCGAGCATTTGTGCTGACAATATTAAGTACAGGGAAAGAAGGCGCTCGCAACGACCAACCAGACGGATTTAAGCACGCAGCGTAACGTTTCATTTTCGCGAATAGTACATTAGGTCTCGTAGCACCGGCCAGTACTTGACATTAGATACAGTTTCGGTAGGTATCAAAATCTGATTTTTCACAGCTTTCAATGGAACATTAATGATTCCACCAGAACAAATCACCAGAACGATATTTCCTTTCAAAGTTCCCAAAAATCTGCTCTCGCTGCTCAAACCACTAAGGCATATGCTATTCGTGCCTAGGTAGTTTAGCCCTGGGAGCTAAATGGCTTAATTGACCATCTCTGGTGGAAACACATGGCTAAGATGAGGGATCTTAGCCATGTGTGCCTTCAAATTAAGCACTATCTATAGTACTCACGGGTCTGCCAGTCCAGTGACGTCCATCTTGGGTAAGTTGCGTGCCTTCAGCAGTACGACAGTCAAGCGAGCGGCGGCCGGCTGCCAGCACAGAGACACTAGCACCTCGCCACGACCTACACTGCGCATCTATAACAAAAAAACATTGTTACAAATAAATAAGACAGCATCGTTTTAGAAATTCTTAATTATGGATGTTCAAAATGTATGGAGGTCAAACGTTTTGATAAATTCACATGACAAGAATTCTGACCTGGAAGGAAAAGATGCTTGCTAAAAATAACAAACGAAGCTTGATTCCGTTTGATGTCGGATTGTGCACTGATTGTCAACTATTAAACGCCAGTCAGACCAGTGATCCACTATTCCTGATTAAAATGTTACGCAACCAGAGACCCAAGCCATCCATTGGTTATTAGACAGCATATATTGAAAATGCTTTTTACGACATCCGTACATCACAAGCGTAGGCAACAAAAGCTCTCCAGAGCAGGAAGTTGGTAGGGTCCTTGCTAAATTTCTTAGATCAGTGGCTGAATTCTGGTAATCAATCGCTTGCTAAAATGTGTAATTCTGAGATGATATAATTGTTATGGTGAAGTGTTAAATTTAGACGAATTATTTTTGTGTAGGTATCCTGTTTCTTATTTATAGTCCTATCTTCGTTTCTTAATTTCTGCACTGTTACCCTCATGTCGTTTCTTACTCGCTAGTCGTGGGTAGGCTTTTCGAGTGTTTCTATGTGGTTAGCGGACACAATTAACTCAAAACATCAAATGGCTAAAGCAATTTCGATAAAAAGCTATCTAATACTCGCCTGGTTTCCTAAATGCTTCTTAGTTAGAGAAATTTTGTAGGACTTCGCCCTATCATTTGGCAGAAAAAATTAAAAAGCAGGGACCGAGTCAGATTTTTTGTAGTTTTCAATTAATCACTTGTTATAATAATTTTGTGTTGGAGTGATCTTTAGTTCTATGTATACCTTGAGACTGCGCGGCTGTATCTCGCGGCAGAGCGCCATGGCCTCCCCGCTGTGCAGCTGCAGGCTCGACAGCGGAGATACCACCTCTCCAATTATCTCATCGCGGGAATATCTGAAACATCATCCGTGAGATTAGGTTATAGAACTCGGAACCGTTTAGTGGCACTTTTGATTTTGCTTTTGTGTCCAAGATATGGCAATCAACCCTATGCTTCATTTGTAAATGTACATATAAGTCAAGCATAGTCTTGATCTGTAAATTAATAATTCAAGCCTTTTGATTTGTAACTAAAGTTGCAAATCTTGACTTGTTTGATGGTACAATGAAATAATTTAAGGTAGGTGACGTAGAAGCGGTCGTCAACGTATTGACTATACGAGATTGCAGTAGGAAGAGGGAATGACCTAGTGCATATCCACCATTAGCCGTGTAAGTATCCAATGCTGGGCACAACATGTTTGCCATTTGCCTCGGTCCTAATATTGAGCTAAGTTCCAATTCACATTAATCGAATCAACCAATCAATCATCTACTGTTGGTAGCATCATCTGCTAAAGGAATCATGCACACTATGACTAAGAACGTTACATGGTTTTCAACAAAGATTTATATCATCGTTAGATAGGCCCTTATCATAGTGAGACCGCGCCCGTGTTGGTGCCATATGAAATGTCATAGCTCGCTCATTTGTTCAAAGTCTATAAAGACATTCGTGGAAAAACAACTAGCTGTTACATCAGCATGTTCCCACCTGTCAAAGCTGAGGACGACGAAGTGCAGAGTTATGGCACCGAGTTGTTGCGGGGCGAGGCCGTAGAACGTGAAGTCTTCATCGTATACCGGGCAACGGGTCTTGCGGACCACCCTGCAATATAACATAGAAACTATCAACGTTGAAAACTACGTGGCTAATTGGAATGCTAGTTAAAAAAAACGAAACTGTTTCTATAGCAGACATGGAGTATGAATATAGAGTCATCAAATTTGTAGGTAACAACAAACACATACATTACACAGCAAAAACCCATCAAAAAATTGGCTACCATGGTTATCCCAGGCAAATCAAACTTATATTGGGGAGGCGTATAAGTTGTGCTATAAAAGGCGTATAAGCTTCCTGCAGAGCGGTTCTTGCAGATAACTAAATAAAGAATAATAGTATATAGGATAAACTACTGTAATTATACTTAAATTACTTAATTACTAACTAAAACTATAAAAGATACTACTAACATAGACTTTAAAAAACTTTTGATAATCTGTCAATCAATTCAATCCAAAAAATTAAAGGCATTTTTTTTTGTTTTTTTTTTTATAAGTTTTGATTACTACAGATATATCAGACATTATTTCACCAAACACTTTAAAAACAAAGTCTGTTTCGCTGTAGATCAAACAGGCAATTTGGCCACGCTCACAAGCCACTTTACCAACCTTTGCCAAATTTAGCTTTGTAGATAACTCAATTACAAAATTCTTCTATAGTTAAGTAAGTAACAATCAAATAATATAAACGGCGGCTGCGCACTAAGCCAGGCTTCGAACACCTTAAACTAGTATTTACAATTCAAAAACTTGAGCTAACTGTAGACTGTTGGAAACAATCTACAGTTAGCTCAACTGGTCCATATAAATACCAGTCGGGAGCGTTCCTAAGACGAAAGTTTAAATATTTTTTAAAATAAAATTTAATAATCGCGCCATTCAAGAAAGAAAATACTTTTATAGAAATAAAGTTATTTCAGTCACTTAAAACTCCGTTTGAGCTGCCCAAGCCACACAAAGCCTTGGAACAAAGGCACTTAATACGGCCTCTTTGTTCAACTTTGTAATTCTAATCCTGCTCATAAACTTCCTTCGCAGACTTGATTTAAAACGCGTCGTATCACGTATGTATTTATGTTCAAGGGAATAAAATAAGAGGTATCCGTAGAATAGGTAAAATAGATTCACGAATTAAGCACCCAATGAATTACCTGGTAATTGGGAGATTGGAAGGTAAGTTATCGAATCCTCGGCAAATAAATATGGGAAAGTAGATCCTAATTTAATTAGGAAATGCGAATGACCTAATTATCAAATTTATTACTTACTAAGAATAGTACTCGCTTTTCTCTGAAAACGCAGCCTCAAACTGCTCTTGTATGAAATTTCTTTATAAAGTTTATTACAGAGAAAAACGAGAGAAAAATCATTCATATTTTTTGCGAGGAGTGTAAGCAGATTTTACAGAGATTGCCAACTCACGCGTGCGATTTTTATTGAAAAAATCTGCTGCTGACGACGCTGAGGCTGCGTGCGTGTGCTTGGTGTTGGCACCATTTTTTGATATTTTTTCGTACTTTCTAATTAATTTTGAGTAAATGATTGATTTCAAAAATGTTTTTATTATTTATAATGTTGAATATTTTTAGGATGGTTGCAGCGCGACAGATTTTCGAATAAAGGTCATGCATAAAAAAATCGCTTGAAGATGACTCGATTTGGTTGTCAAAATTAGTTTCGCTATCATTTAAATATCATTCTGTTTTTTAAAAACTATCCCACTGCAATCATAGCTATTTTTCATCCAATTACGTATGGAAAATTTCAATAATATCGGGGACATAGCTGTTTCCAAATGATGCGGAATGTACGTTTGTTTGGATAAGTAAAAAATATTAATCTTAGTGGGAAAGCATGAGAGAGGCAAACACAATCGTTATCTACGCGATTTATAGAAATGTATAATGCTATGAGTGAGTAAGTACCGTATGTTTCTAGCTATAAATAGACTTCAAACTTATTATTGTAATTTACAGATAAATTGCTGCGCACTCTGACATTGTAGGTCCATGTAGATAACTCAATTACGAAATTCTTCTATAGTTATGTAAGTTGAAATACTTTTTGATAAAAAATATTAAATCGCGCTATTCGAGAAAGAAAATACTTTTATAGAAATAAAGTTCACAACTTAAAAACACCGTATAAGCTGCCCAAGCCACACCTCCACCTCTAAGTTACTCTACCTTTAAGTTAATTACCACCTAAGCTAAAACAATATAGTATACATATGTACGCAATACCTTAATAAATCTGAAATTAGAAATATCCCGTCTCGCGGATATATCATTTGTGTGCATATTGAAAGGGCGTACCATACCTAGATCTACTCACCTAGTCTTGACCTTGTGTTGTTTGTCGGGCAGCAGTTGAAGCTTCACATACGGATCCGGTCCGGCAGGCTCCCTGCCCGGGAGACCCTGGCAGGAGACCACGGAGACCACCAGAGCGTTTTTCTCGTTCTCATATCTGTAAGGGAGAATATTTGGCTTACCATGGTGAGTAGTTTTATAAGATTTTGGAGAACCAAAGGCCTCTAAATCTATGAAGAAGATTTTAGGGGTACTGCTCCAAAAAGTGTTGGAGTTTTTAGTGGCAGACTGTGGCAAACCTAGCCAATAGATCTTTTTTAAATAGAGAAATAGGCCGAGACGCCCTTTGCTACTCCCAATGTGACGAGACGTGTATAGCTACACGTCTCGTCACGGTTTAATAGCGCTCGACGAAAGTGGAGGGGGGTTTTGCGCAGGTTTAAAACGGTGTAAAAATCTAAAAATCTACTTCTGCGCATCAAGGTCAGCGCTATTAAACATTGACGCGACCTGTATTTTAGTCAAATTGTAAAAGGCCCCGGAGATTGTATGAAAAACAAAGTGAGTAAAGATTTTAACAACAACATTAACACGTATCTAAAAGGTTAACATGAGTTGAAAGTACATAACTTAGTTATGACCCCCTGTCCGATAATTGGATAAAATCGCTTGGTAAAGGTGAAAAGTTCAACGTAATTGAACTAACAAGGGCACTAGTAAATCAGATTAAACCCAGACCAAGCCACCCGACCTCGAAAAACGGTAAGATACTAAATTCATTGAAGTCTACATTTCTTGCGAAAGATAGACATAAATAATAACAAATAATAAATCATCAGGCAACATTAGTCTAGTACAGGATGTAAAATACTTAAAAACTACGGCCCATATAAAATTATACCTTAGTTTAACATACATAAAATAAACTTATTTACTACCACTTATTGTCGACGACGTGTGACACACAATAATATGTACTGTGACTGGTTATCGTCCGTGGAAACGCCAGAACAGCACATTTTTCGACCATAATTCTTCCTTAGTGAAGGTCTAAATATACTCAGTTGGAATACGCATTACAAACGATTTAAAATCATTATGGCGTGACTCCATCCGCTCTACCCTCATCAAGGTGTTGGTCTTCCTCTTCAAATACTCCACATAAAGGGTAGGCTTGTTACTTCATTGAGGTCAACAAGCATTCTCAACATTTTTTCTTTATAACGCAGGAAGGTAAAGGTCGTGTTTACCATGGAAATATTTCAGGGCCAAGATAAAATAGAACCTGTTAAGCCTGGCTCATGAAACCATCTACAAAAACATTTGTTTTGTAGATTCTTGGAGATAGTATCTATATTAAGCTTCGGAGACACCCACGCTGTGAAATTGTAACGACGAAGGTTGAGACTTAGGTTTAGTAAATCGAAAATGCATTATTTTAGTAAATCGAAGAGTATAAATGTACGTATATCTATCTGTACCTTCAATATCTAGGGACTTTTTTACAATATTTAAATGCGAGTAAAGCAAGAATCTATTGTCAAATAACGTTTATTTTTTATTTTCTTGAGAAGACCGAGACAAAAATTATCACGAGTTAATTGCGTAAATGGAACTTCAACCTTTTTCTACTACAAACCGGTTAAATGAGAGTGAGAAAGTGGTGTGGTTCAACCCTACTGGGCATAGCTGTCGCAGACGTCAAATATGCAAGAGTGTGAGCATAAATCCAGCCTACTTTGCCCCAGGGAGAGACTTGACATATTGTCGCAAATATTCGTGAAAAAATGTATAATGTTTTTAAATGAGTCGAGAAAACCGAGAGACACGTCGGGGTTACGTAAAAAGGCAATTTGAACTCTGGGGAGACGAGAGTAAGGACGTGTAAAGGGTAATAAAATGTTGGGAGGCGATGGGACGTTTCTTTTAAAAGATAAAGCTGACTAGGTTGTACATAAATATTTAAAAACTGGGGTCATAACAATACACATTATAAAACAAAACACAGATTGATACGTCGTCGTCGGAGCATAATACGAAGCTTATCTTTTCATAATCCGGATTCTATCCTATGGTTTATTGAAAAATTTGTTCTCAATATAATCTCAGACACAGCCAACGTGATTTGCGACCCTGGACAAATCAATAACTTCTTAAAACCACTTTAGAGACTTGAATTTATTTCATAACATGCTTTTATTTCGAACGAATTTTCTCGTAGCAGAATCTGGTATAACATTAGTAAGTTTTAGCAATAAGTAACTTTAGTACAAAAGAGGCGTATTAAAAGCACCTGTCAGGAACCTAAATGTTGGAACAAAACCTCAACCCAATGTAAAACAATATCCAAAGCTTCAGCCAAAAGGAGACCCTTTGTCTTTTAGATAATAAAGTTCTATTAGGCTTATTTCGTAATGTAGGTCTCCATTTACAGCGGAGGTACCTATCTACTAAATTATGTCCAGCTGTCTTCATGAAATGGTTTATTATATCACTGATTTAGAAGGTGACCTTTCCTCCCTGCTCTGAATTTATTTCGCAGAATTTTCCTTTGTGTATATTTAGTTTCATTCAAGTAGGTCAGTTTCATCTGCATAATTTGAATCAGGCCTTGATTGCTTAACTTCTAAACTGAGAAGTAAGGTTTAAATGTAGGTAACCTAAATCCCTTCGGAACGTATGCGGCTAGAATCTTTGACCTATATCAATATTTTTATTCACCAGGAAAACCGGAAAACACTATAGTCTGTGGTTTGCATGTCTATTCTGATGTTCACCGGATTCTTGCGTGTCAACCCTGTGACCGGGTACATCCATTATTTTCTTGAAAGTGACTTACAATTTGTACTTGGTGGTTCAGGACAAGTTTATGGTTTTCGTTGGAGCAGCTATAAAAAAGCTATTCGTTTTATTGGCCCCACCAGCCGCTAATGTCTTTGGGTTAACCGCACTGAACCTAGGAATTTCGGAACTCTTTGTTTATCTTTAGAAGAAGTATTTTTATTGTATTTACAAAGTTTCAGGGCAAACTAAGAGGCGAGAACTTCATGGACGAAATAAATAGTATCCGGACAAATAAAATCATAGACTGTCATTTCGCCTGCATTACAACGAGAACCAATTAGTATAAGCTATAGGTACTTTATCTGGTAGAGCGCGAGGAGCAATTCGTTAAAAATAATCAATTGGCTTAATTTATTTTATCTTGACAGCCACATGATGTACAATATCTTTATAGCACATCGAGAGTTCTATACAAGTGGTATACTTCCATCTACGTTTTATTACCCTCTACGAAAAATTATTTTATCATTCGTTAACTTAATAAATAGTTGAATTTTTTTGGTGATAGTCATATCGTTAATTTTAAAAAATGTAAATCCTGTATTGGCCATAGGATCTATAAATAAGTTTGTCAATCTTAGTTTCTAAGGGCTGTGGATTTTGTATACTAAATAAATAAATAAATTACAATAATTAATCTATGCCCTCATCGCAGAACTTAATAACTTGGTATTGATATGGACCAGTTGAGCTATCTGTAGATTGTTTGCAACAGTCTGCAGTTAGCTCAATTGTTTCAATTGTAAATACTAGTTTAATTTCTTTATATTATTTGATTGTTATTTTCTTTGTCAATAAAGTCTTTGTGTGTTTAGTTATTATCATAACTTGAGTGAAAAATAAGTTTGAGGTGGCTGGCAAAAACGAAAATAAGCCTTTACCTGGCCTTTAGCTGTGGGTTATCCGATCCCGGGCCAGAATGATTATATTATTGTATATTATATGTATATTACTTGTTATGATGTGTATGATTGTTTTTGTATCATCCATCACATCACACTAAACGTATACAATTATAAACGAGAAAGTTTGGATGCATGGATGTTTGTTACCTCTTTACGCCAAAAATATTGAACGAATCGGGCTGATGTTGCATACAGGCAATTCTAGACCTGGATCTGGACCTAGATCTACTTTTTATCCCATAAATCAGTTCCCATGGGAAAGAAATAACCTTTAAACGTACATATGTAAATATAATTCTACCTGTTCTAAAATAATATGATTCTAAAATAAAATCTAGAAATTTCCCATCCTCTACGAAAAACTCTACCGTCCTAAATAGAACCCTAGCAGGTACAAACAAGGTACTCTAGTAATTGTTTTGCGCGACAAAGGACGAAGCCCGAGTTTGGTATCGATTTCCTCGGTATTCCCGGTTCCACTAGGTTACCTAGCTACCACGGTACGTAAGCACTAGGGACCTAGTACCTACGTACTGCTTGCTGTATTATGGATGAGGCACATGCACGTAGCTTTGAAATATAAACTGGAGCATGGTAGATTTTTATCTAGGGAAGTTTTCACAGCCGGGGTGAATAGACTCCAGGGTGAATAGAAATTGACGAAATACTGAATCAAGACACACTTGTTTTTTAGTAGCATTGCCATACAGCGGGGCAATGCAGCCAGCATCTTGGGGACGCTTCCAACTGGTATTGATATGGACCAGTTGAGCTACCTGTAGATTGTTTGCAACAGTCTGCAGTTAGCTCACTTGTTTCAATTGTAAATACTAGTTTAATTTCTTTATATTATTTGATTGTTATTTTCCTTGTTTTTTAGTAGTGGAAGTTTGTCCTTTGTCCGTCCGTCCGATCTACTAAGATATGCACTGAAAATAATTATCATCCTTGACAATTCCTCTTTTACACGCCAGCTCATTGACTTGACTGACGTTATGATAACTAACATCATTGATAACACTGTGATGATTTAAATAGAAAGAAAGAAAATAACTTTATTTACCTTAAATCTAGGTATTACACAATACAATAACTTAGACACAATGAATTCAAGGCTCATTTTTGTGTGTAACAGAGTGTAGGGAAATATGGCCTACACTCAGCATTGTGCTGAGCTGGGTTTTTAGTGCAGGCCAAAGGCAGGTCACGTCATGACCTTCCGTGGTAGTGCATTTTATTGTCATTAACTTCTTCGATACTGCTCTTCTTCTTCTTTCGAGCATTTGTCGACCAGTAGACTGGTGTAGGCCTCCTTTAAACTCTTCCATCTCCTTCTATTTTGGGCAGTTAGTGTCCAGTTGCTGCGCGCTATCTTTTTGATGTCGTCCTTCCATATCAGTGTTTATTAGTAACTGATTACGAAACAGTGAAGAAAATTGTTTTTACGTAACTGGTTACGAATCAGTTGGTTACCAAAGTGGCTGAAGGGCATTTGTGGCCGTCCCACCGGTCTAAACTGCATTTTGCTACAACTGCACAATAATAAATCGCCTGTTGTAGTAGGTATACATCTAAGTACTATACAAAGTCATGACCGCGACCTTAAGCCAGCACACACACGACCCTTACACCTGTTTTCCACTACAAGAGTTGTTATAATAATGAGCAGAGAATATCTAAGGTAAACGGAATCTCCATTCTTTTCCGCAAGTCTTTAGCTAGAGTCACAACACAAGTAGTCTCGTAACTGTGTCAACTTTCAAAGTATTTTGGTAAGTCTTGGGTTATAAAGGGTTTTTCAACACCGCTCGATTATTTTCTGTGGGGCTACGTGAAATCTCTAGTGTACGCAGATAAACCACAGTCAATTGCTGCCCTAAAGGCCAACATAACTCGCGTTCTTCGTGAAATTGAGCCCCATTTATGCGAAGACGTCCTTCAAAATTGGTCCACCAGAATACACCATCTACAGCGGAGTCGCGGTGGCCATTTGGCTGATATTATTTTCCACACATAATATCATTGAATATTCTTTAAAATGTAATAAAAATTGTGGTAATATCACTTAAACAGGTTGTTTTATTTGATTTCAATGTTCGAGCGCTCTTAATGAAATTCCCTTTACTAGGCAAATTCCGATACCTGTGACTTCAAAATATCTGTGACAAATACCAGTGATAAAATACTAGCTAGTACTTCTACCAATCACGTACAAATTCATTGTTTTACTGATTGAATAATATATTTATTGCAGCAATAGTACCGCTACGTAACGAAAATTCCTCTTGAATTGTATGTGTACATTTCCAATTTCCAAGTATAAAATACTAGGTGTGTCTCACTCTGACTTAGTGATACTATCAAAGAGAGAATATAGAAGCGATATTATCTAGCTGAAGCGATTTATCACATTGCGTAGGTACATAATAAAATAACAACGATATAATATCGTGCACTCGTGACACTGGTACTGCCTGTGAGACAGTCACAGATATATTTAGTTTCTGTCACTGTGAAATACTGCCAATTTTCTATACCTGTGACTTTTATCAGTGACGATAAATACGCCTCGAGCCTATTTAGTAGTTTATTCTCATTTAAATGTTTTATTAGTAGCGCTCCATAGACAATTTTAATGTTTTTGTTTTTGTGTAACTTCATATTTTTCTTTGTACACTTTCTTTGTTCTTTGTTACACAAAATGTATTCCAAAACGGGAGAAGCCAATGTCAACTGAAACTGAAACTCAGTTTATAACACAGAAATCTAAATAATATTTAGATCGTGGTTTATAACTAGTTCGGGAGCCTATGGATTGATTTCAGGTTTGTATCTCTACTTGTGTAAAAAAAATATATATTACAAAGTTGGCAGTCAAGCGTGCGGTAATTAATTTTTAATTTATTTTATACTTGAGATATCTTTTACCTTCCTGCCAATTATTAAGATCTGGTCAGCCGCATAAAAAATATTTAGCGGTGGTACAGTGATCCAGTCAACAAAGAAACTTTAGTGGTACAGTCAACTGGATCAGCTGAACATGGGCTGAACGGCTCCATGGGCATCGAGCTGTTCTACAAACTAGCAAACGAACGCCTATTTCGCAGTGGAAGGCTGCTTTAAGCACAAATCCGTCGTGAGTCACGTCAGTTAAACACGTCTACTTTGTATTCACATCCAACGTAATAGGTATTATAGTTACAAACTCATTGCCTACAGCCATTGGCACTGGCACGTGACGTCATGCATCCATTTCATGTTTCACAACCACAATAGAGCTATATGGTTTTATATGAATCATCGAATAAGCTTATTATTATATTAATTACTAGCTGCTGTCCGGGGCTTTGCACGCGCTTTTCATGTACCCTATGTCCATCCAAAAATTCATTACGATCCGTTCAGCCATTTAGGTGACAGACATACAGAGTTTCTTTCAAATTTATAATATTAGTAGGATAATGTACAGTTATAGGTGAATAGTAAGTTAACTGTCAGTGCGGATTCCGCCCTCCGACACCAAAACGAGACAGAGTATGAAAAAATGTTACGAACTGAATTTGTCACAAATATGATGTATATATATAATACTATTTACAATTTTATAACAGATTAGCGGCCCGTCCCGGCTTCACACGGGTGGATAGAAGGGATCCTTATTTTTTCTTGCAATTAAAATAGCCTATATTAATCAGTGATAATGTAGCATTCAAATGGTGAAAGAATTTTTAAAATCGGTCCAGTACTTTTTGATCCAATTCGTTACAAACAAACTTACATAATGCTTACATACAAATCTTTCCTATTTATAATATTAGTTTAGATGTTGTAGGGTTTGACTTCAAAAAGTTTATATTCTAGTATTAGGATCTTTTAGGTGAGCGGAATTAATTGTCTTTTCTTTTTAAATTTTCAAAAGGTTTTTGGCAGATTCGCGTTAAGAAAATAAAAGAGATTCGATTTTATCGGGGACTCGGACTGGAATGAAGATCTGGGTCATAATTGCTGATGGCCGAATACTCAAACGCAACTCAGATGTAAGCACGTCTTATGTCGCGATATTTTGACAGTTTTCAATGAAAATCTGTCAAAAAATCGTCACTTGAGTCGTGTTTAAATTTGAGATTTGTTTGAGTATTCGGGGGTGAATGTTTTTATTTTACTATTCTTGATTACTTTAATTTCTTGCGGAGAAAATCCGCCGTGATATAGTAGAGCTGTGTAAAAGTGGCGTGTTTCGTAAACCGTACGGAACCGAGTTACCGTCCGGGAGTTTGTTGTTTTGAGTGTTCCTTACACAGTTCCATCACCTCTCTCCACCGCTTTGTTTGTGCTTCCAACTTTAACTTACGTCCACCTTCTAATTGACTGATACACATGTCTTAACACCCGCCTTCTCTTCAATAGTGCCGTTACCTACCACCAATCAGGTCGCTTTGGAAGCGGCTGAAGGTTCGTCGGCCGCTCCCGGCCTGACTTCTACTAGTGGCTGGGTGACCGACGCCCTCAAAGTGTGTCTTGCCGCCATCCAGGCCGCTTGAACAAGTGGCTGGGGGTCCATTCGCCGCACACAGCACCGGACCGCCTGGCTAGACTGGCGACTAGAAGATCAGCGCGTCCCAGGCTGCTGCCGTCGGAACTTAAGTTTTTCTTATATCTTCTGTTATAAGTAGTGTTACAGGCAGTTACAGTCCTTTAATAGGTAATTTGATAGTACGTACCTTAGGGCCGTTACATACGAGACCCCCTAGGAATTTTTGATCCCTTTGTATTAGTTACATCCCGTTAAGGCTACGACATGCAAGTATATTTCACTTCCTTTTTGGCTTGACTATATCTTATCTGTATGTGAGCTATTATTAAACTCTGTTACCTGAACTTCTTTTTTTTGTCAGCGATCGTGTTGACCAACCCGGCCATCCCGTAACCTGACAACTTCCTTCTTAGATGGAACATAGTATTAATCAATAATCGGAAAACGATAGAAAATATACTTATTAATTTTTAGTTAGAGACAAAGTGACCAAAACATTATTTGATTCTTTTCTATGTAATTGTGAAAATATGTTCGGTCTGCTTTAGGCGTAGCTCTACGATGTCTGTGTTTTTGTCACATTTTAGATTGAATAACTTACAAATTCAACAGGGTAGGTATATTATTTGACTTTTGTGACAACGCAACGTTTAAAACGCCAAAACGTAGACTGAGGAAAGGGTAAGCATAAATTCTCCGTCTACGCGACAAAATAAAGGCGTAAGTATACTAATTTCTAGCTGGTTGTCTCGGAATTCCTAGGGCCTTCCTACCCTAATATGACTGGACTACTCATTAAGAGCTGGAAAAATGCCCAAATTATTCCTCTTCCTAAAAAATCTAGACCCACCTCCTTTTCTGATTTCCGACCCATTTCTATTCTTCCTTTTCTCTCAAAGGTACTAGAGCGTCTGGTACACAATCAGCTCAGCCGATTTCTCTCTAGCAACTCCCTCTTGAATCCTCTACAATCTGGTTTTCGTCACGGTCACAGCACCTTGACGGCCCTTTCTAAAATAACGGATGACATTCGCCGGGGCATGGACAGTGGGCTTGTGACTGTGTTGTCATTGCTTGACTTCAGCAACGCCTTCAATAATGTCGACTTTGAAATTCTTACTGCTGTGCTTCGCTCTCTTAACATATCTCCAATTGTTACTGACTGGTTTCAAAGTTATCTGTTTGGTCGCCGGCAACGTATCCGTCTGGACGATGAATTCTCGTCTTGGTGTAATGTCACTGCTGGTGTTCCACAGGGCAGCGTACCTTCTCCTCTTCTCTTCGCAATTTTCATAAACTCCATACCAGAATCTTTGTCTAGTTCCTATCACCTGCACGCTGACGATCTCCAGATCTACCAACAAGCTCCAATCAATGATCTTACATCAGCTATAAGGTTAATAAATGATGACCTCTCACGCATCCTTGTATGGAGCAAAGCGCACGGTCTTCTGGTGAACCCTAAGAAGACTCAAGTCATCGTTGTGGGTAGTTCAAGGACGACTGCTAAAATCGACATGAATACCTTACCTCCTATCTCCTTTGATGGTGTTACAATTCCTTTTAGCAAAACCGTCAAAAACTTGGGTCTGATCGTAGACCATGAGTTGTCCTGGGGTCCGCAATTGACTGAGCTCAGCCGAAAAATGTTCGCATCGGCCGGCTCACTGCGGCGACTGCGCAATTTCCTTCCAACTTCCACTAAGGTAACACTCGCCCAGTCTCTTTTGCTCCCCATCCTTGACTACGCCGACGCCTGTTATCCGGACCTCACTGAAGATCAACTAAATAAGCTTGAGCGCCTTCAGAATTTCAGCATCAGGTTCATATTTGGCCTTTGCAAATATGACCACGTTTCCGAGTATCGCGCTAAACTCAAGTGGTTACCCATCCGACTTCGCAGGAATACTCACATACTATCCCTCTTGTACAGTATCTTGTTCTATCCTCCCAGCCCATCTTATCTCAAGGAGCGCTTTAAATTCCTCTCCGACTCTCACTCTCTATCTTTACGTTCCTCTGAAACCCTCGTCTTAGAAGTTCCTTCTCACTCTACTACTTTCTATGAAAAATCCTTCACTGTACAAGCTATCCGTCTATGGAATGCTCTTCCCCTGGATATCAGACGTGCTAAATCTCTCCCTATCTTTAAAAAACTGCTTCATCAACATTGTTTATTATCCGTGTAACAATTAGAATAACCTTATTTTTATGTTTATGTAAGTTTATGATAAGTAGGTATTATAGTACGTAGTGTAGGTGTAACTATTATTGTTTTTATTTCTTATAAGTAACTCTTAACGCCACCGGCTTTATTGTTCTTTTATGTCCAGTCCATCCCAAGGTTGCCTGGAAGAGATCGCTCAAAGCGATAAGGCCGCCCTTTGTACTTCATTGTTGTCAACTTTTCCTTCTCTATGTATTTTGTGTTGTGTGGTAAAGAGTTTTCTATCTATCTATCTATCTATCTAAGAGCCGTTACGCACTGTCGACTTGTCGCCAGGGACAGAGTCGGTGGCGACAAGTCGACAGTGCGTAACTGACTCTGTCCCTGGCGACCAAAATATAGGCCAAGTCGTCCGAGCGACCGGCGGCGCGGGTGGCGGCTAAGTGCGTAAAAAACTTAAAGTCACAGTCGCCGTCGAGCGAGGTGCTGGCGACCAGTCGACAGTACGTAATAGCTCCAAGTTAATGTGACTGTAATTGTGTATGTATGCCATCATTGCCAAGAAATTACAGCCTAATACTAGCCTGCGACTTCACGAGCTTTCTTCAGGTTAAAATGTTTCCTTGTATATAAATTGCCAGGCCATGGGGCCGTGGGGCCGTGGCGTACGAATATCGACCCCTCCAACTCAACCCGTGGATGTCGTAAGAGCCGAGGGAACCTACCAGAGGAAGGGCAGCAGCTTCCTTCTGAGTATTTTTTAAACACCAACACTGCGATCACCAATCCGCCTGCCAAGCGTGGTGATTATGGCAAATCCCCCCCCTACATGGGAGACCATCCACACGATGGACCGACATCGTAGCGGTCGCAGGGAGTCGATGGATGGAGGCGGCTCAGGACCGCTATTTGTGGCGTCGTACGGGGGAGGCCTATGTCCAGCAGTGGACGTGTATGGGCTGATGATGATGACATTGCCAGGGGTATAATTTTACAGGTAGGTCTAATGTTTTTTAAAAACACCAATTCCATGAAATCTGTGGGCCTATTATGTGATAGGGCCGAAATGTCTCATCGAAATGCTAAACACGTGGACCACCCACACACGAAATGTATAGGCATGCAAATTAGGGAATAAAATAAAAACAAAATATAACAACTTACAAAAAATTACCAGTTAGAGGTGACTTTGGTACGTCTAGGCATTTCTAGAATCATTATCACCACAAAAAATAATAATAATATAAATCCTACTAATATTGTAAATGTCAAAGTTTGTATGGATGCATGTATGGATATTTATAACTCTGACACAAAAACTACTGAACCGATTAGACTGAAATTTGGTATGGTTATAGTTTGGGACCTGGAATAACATATAGGCTATTTATTATCCCGATAAAAAGCGGGCGAAGGCGCGGGCAGCAGCCAGTATAATATAAATGCGAAAGTTTCGATGGATGGCTCGGGGATGGATGGGTAGGTAGATGTGTGGATCGTTTGAATGTTTGTTAATTCTTCACACTAAAACTACTGAACGGATCGAGCTGAAATTTTGCGTAAATGTAGGTATAGAATTAGTCAGTTTAATCGCAAGACAAAATTTAATAATTACTACGAGATGTTACAACCTCTCACCAAGGTATTTGGAATAAGAAATGGAATTGGACTACCTTTACTTTTCTAGCCATAAAACAGTTCCCAATCGGATAGAGAAATAAATAACCTTTTAATTTTTCAATAGAAACAACGCATGTGATGTCGCGGGCATAAACAATCCCTCAATATCATCACCCTTATATGTCCACTGCTGAACATAGGCCTCCTCCAAACGACGACGTCGCGAATAGCGGTCCTGAGCCGCCTCCATCCAACGACTCCCTGCGACCGTTACAATGTCGTCGGGCCATCGAGTGTGAGGTCTTCCCCCACTCCGTTTCGTATTAGATCGCGGTCGCCACTCGAGAACCTTTCCTCCCCAATGGTTATCGGTTCTACGAGCTATATTGCCTACGCATCGCCACTTCAGCCTGCTAATTCTGAGAGCTATGTCGGTAACTTTGGTTCTTTTACGGATTTCCCTCAATATTTGAATGCTGAAATCATAAATCTCACTCACCGCAGCTTGAAATGCAAATCACCCAGGCGTCCATCGTTGTTGACCTCAGGCTCTGACTTGGTCTTCTCAGTGGCGTTGGCGTCGGCGAGCTCCTTGCTTAGCGGTGCAGGTTCGTTTCCCGTGGGTGTGCTGGGGCTCGTGTGGATAGATGGCTGCGAGAAAGAAATGCAAAAAAATGAATAAAGTAAAACGTGCAAGTCGGGCGCGCGTTCTAAGGGCTATTAATTAGTTTCTCAAAAATTTTCATCAGTTTCTTTTATTCGGTGTAGCTAACGCAACCGGATATTAGAGGTCTGTGATGGATGCACAGTCAGACGGGTAATAGTAGGTATGTCTGTTGGCACATAGCATCCCTTTAAAAAAATACAAATACTCCGTCTAATTTTTGCATTTTTGTCGATCTATTTGTTCTCTTGCTACGCCCTGGTGCTACGCCGTAGCTTTGCTACAGGCGTAGCAGTTTAATGGTGCATGATCCGTAAGTTATTATAAGTATGTATATAAGTACATAAGTATGTATATAATAACTTACGGTTCAAGCAAACTTATCGATGAAAAGGAAAGGTTGTAAAGTTTTGATACCTACTTCTTTATTTCTACTAAAATATATGATGAAAATCGGCTTAAAAGAACAAACCATTACACCTAATTCTAACATATTTGATCCTAAATAATATTATACATGCGAAAGTGTGTTTGTTTGTTTCTGTGTCCTTCCGTCAGGCCTTAATTAACCAACCACTCGACTGGATTTTTGGCAAAGAGCTAGTTGAAGGGATGGAAAGCAGCATAGGCTACTTTTTGTCCTGGTAAGACATTAAACTGCCATGGGATATTTACGGGGATATTCGAATTTGACGCGGGTGAAACCGCGGGGAACAGTTAGTAGATTCGATAGGTACCTTATACGAGGGAGTCAGATAATCGAACAATGAACCCAAATCTGTTTATCGTAATGGGGCTGGTAACGGTAACGGCATTAGTTGGGAGGTACCTTTAGTATAACGATATTATCGACAATAATCGTAATCGGGCAAGTGGTCGATTAGCTCTTTTTTGTCGATATGATAAACGTGAATATGGACGAAAATTTTAACGTAATATGCGTTGGTAGACGAATTGCCTAAAACGAACGATCTTAAAAAATAGAATAGAAAAATGTGATCTGAATTATGGTAGGTAGGTAAAACTCGTCCGCTCAAAAACTGTATCAAGGATGATTTGTCCCCTTCGGCAATTAGAGTAAAATCATAACGGACCTGTGGTGGCCAAGATTGGGTCAATGAAGTCAGAGAATAAGTTTTGGCCTGATAAGCCAGGAGCAACTCCAAATATTATCACCTCTCCATAGACTATAGTTAATCAATCATCATTATCATCATAACAGCCCAGACACGTCCACTGCTGGACATAGGCCTCCCCCATGCGACGCCACAAATAGCGGTCCTGAGCCGCCTCCATCCATCGACTCCCTGCGACCACTACGATGCCGTCGGTCCATCGAGTGGATGGTCTCCATTAATCAATCAATATCAGATTAATTCTATTAAAATACGCTTTATGCAATGTCTACACAAGAGGGTGGCTAACGCAAAAGGAGGACTGCAGTGGATAACAATTTATGATTTAATGATTTACCGGGTTATGTGGAGTTGGGGGCTGAGGCGTCGGCGGCTGCGGTTGCGGAGTGGCCGCGTTGGGCGCGGTGGGCGCAGTGGGCGCGGTGGGCGATGGAGACTTGCGCAGATAGTGCGTGGCTGATCCCGGGGAGCGCACGGCAGTGGCGCGCCGCGGGGGCTGGAACACCAGCGCTTTGTCCGGACCTCGTTTGCTTCCTGGACAAGGTAAAAACATAACCTTCAAATGAGTTCGCTTTATAAATTCATAGAAATGGGAATTGGATGGGCCTTCGTATTCTGGTAAGGCCTATCACAAGACGCTGCACATTAAACAAACACCTATCACAATGGGATCTGGGATCTGCACTGACCTCTCTTATGTGTACTCTCGGAGTAGTGTAGACTCTCGGAGTGTATTGTGCACTGTCCCAGCCATACTTACCAGTCCAACTCGCCGAAGTACCAGAGCTGGCCTTTTGGTGATTGACAGCTTCGTTTCAGCATTAATGTAGGTGTAGATTACGTTGGTACCTCAATGCAACTCTTCAATCCCACCTTTTGTCTGGCCTCCTCTGTGGCCGTTCAGTAAACCACGTCTTCCACAGTCTCTTCTTTCTGGAAGCAACCACGACACAGGCTGCTGTCTGTGGCTCCCGTCTTGATAATACTGACCTAGTTTATGGGCCAGCGAGTTCCTGCGTCGTGACAGCCAGCAGGCCAGCACTCCGAGTGCGGCAGCTGCCAGCCCGGCGCCTCCACATACCAGCACCCAGAATGTGGCGCTGTGCCATTCGCCAGCTGTAACAATACAGCACAGTTTTTGGAAAGAGGGTAGTAGAAACTGACAAACTGAGGCATTGGAAGAGGGACCGGGAGCGAATGCGAGATTAGAAACAGGAAGAGGAGCGGAGTGAATTTTTGACAGTTGTCAATAGAAAGTTTGTCTGAAAAGATCAGTTAAACTAGACCCTTACTTCTGGTACCGCCTGTTAGATATTCAGGAAAGTTTTATATTTGATTGATGAGAACGAATTAAGTAAGACACTAAACAAGTTTATCATATCGACGTTGTCAGAGATTTGACCGTAGAGTTTTGTAAACTTAGTCGGTACCTAGAAGAAAGTGGTTTTACACAAAGCTTTGAAAACTATTTACCAGATGCGGCCATTTAATGTGTTCTGAATCGAG
The DNA here is from genome assembly GCA_947859395.1 of Eupithecia insigniata. Classification (NCBI taxonomy): domain Eukaryota; kingdom Metazoa; phylum Arthropoda; class Insecta; order Lepidoptera; family Geometridae; genus Eupithecia; species Eupithecia insigniata. The sequence continues at coordinate 3,983,693 of OX402008.1, forward strand.
GAAATGTCATCGTAGTTCTATAATGTAGAGAAGGCCTCAAAAATCTTTTGTTCAACGCGTAGAGCACCAGAAATCGTAACTTTGCTATAGATCTAGATAGAGGAAACCGCTAGTGGAAGCGTAAATGAAAAAAACATTGGCATATCCGATGTTTATAAGTAGTTTATAAGTAAAGGCACGGAGACACCAAATTATACTGTAAATATATTAAAGATGGCGAAGAGTTCTTCGCGAGATGAAATAACTCCCACGCGAATCCGGTACCACCGAAATTAATGAAAGAATAACAACGTTTCCATCGCAATTATAAAACAATAATAAAGCCGTAATTAATCATTAGTTCATCATCATCAGCTGACGACCGATGTGGCGCGGCAGGCGAAGGTCTGCCTGAAACGCAAGAGGTTGCGGGTTCGATTCTTGCCTAGGGACAAATGTTGGTACGATCTGCAAATATTTGTTTCGGGTGTTCTGGATATTTCTTAGTAAAAGAAAAAATATATAACTATGTAAGTGTATTGTATTATGTACAAATATCAGTCATCTAGTACAACATACCGTAAAACAAGCTCTGCTTAGCTTGGGGTTAGGTATATGATGTTTTGTGGATTGACCAGCATTTTTTTTCGCAGATCGTCATCTCGCCTAGTCGAAGGGCGTCCTACATTGATAAGATTTAAAATAATATTATAGAAATTATGATAAAATGTATAATCCTGAACATTTTCCCAGCAATTGTCTAAGAAAGGATCGCTTGTTTGATCCAATTCACAGTGGATCAATTTCGTGATCGAAATTGATTTCACTCGGACCCGCTAGTTTCCGACACGGAATTGCAGAAAACTCTTGGTGTAGAAATAACTAACTACGATTTGTGAACGACTATTGTGTGAACTACTATTTGTGAAAACTTTTAATTTATTAATTATAAATAAAATAAATAACCATACTTTTATAAAATTCTTCTTTAATGATCTCAGCGCGTAGTCGAAAACACGGGTAATAGTCACCCGTACAAACCACAAGAGGCACAGAAATGGTTGCACGGTTCATCTCGCATCCACATTAATAGGTAATTCAAAATAATTAAAATATAATCTGTACGAATTGCCATAATTCATGACCAACTAAATTTATGAAATCAATATGAGGCATTCTGCTTCTTGAAATTTTATTTCCTCAAATGTCGCATGCCAATAACACATAGTCACTTCGAAAAACAAAATATTGAAGCTCATATTTTTATTTGAGTCTGGCTGAAATTCGGACAAAAGAATGAAAAGTTCAAGGCCAACTAAATCCTTGCATACAAATTGAGGCATTTCGGCGGTGGTTTAGGAAACTTTTTCGTTAAAAATTCATATACCAACATCCAAACATGAAAAGTTTCATACTTACTCACAAAACAAACATAGTACATAGCTGGGCGTACAATGTGTATGTCTGTACTATATTACTAGTTAAGTAGATAAGAAGGAAAGAGAAGAGATTTACTTAATATAATATACTACTATTTGAGTAGTATATTTTACTATGTGTATTTATTTATTTTAATGGTAAACACACGAACTGTTAATTATACCTACTTTTTTTCTGTAAATTTTGTAATCTAGCACTACCTACTAAATTTTCGCCCACATTACCCAAAGGTTGGCAGGTAGAGAATGCTGTCTAGCATTATAACTGGTCACAGCACATACCTATTGCGTGTCACAGGTCGCCGACAATCCGTGGTAGTAAAAAGTTTTATTAAATTATGAGGCATATTACTTTTTAGACATCCTGTTAGCAGGGTTGGCAATGAAAAAAAAAACCTGTTTAAAATATGTTTTAAAACATATTGTTATAAACACGTTTAAAACGTACATAAAAAAAACTATACCTACTTGCACTTATTCATTAATTTCATACAGTTATTTTTTTTTGCCAATTTTGCATTACATTTTGAGATTGTGCATTCTAAGCGACTGCACTCACATCTGGAAAGATCTTCTACCATCGGACTGGTCGTCGCCAGATGAAGCTAACAAGCTCAAAGCAAGATTCAACGCTGCTATGACTCCTGCACATTTTGCTGCTTATATATTACCCCAAATATAAAGGTGAAGGACTATCAGAAGAAGAAGACACAATGGGTATGGAATTCATAGACGCGAGCAAACCACAAGCCATGAAAGATGTCCTCACGTACCGAGCGATGACTTTTCCATTTAAGGACTATATGTTCAAGGAAGACCTATTAAAAAAAAACACATGCGTCCGTGTGGTGGAAATCTTTAGGGAGTAAGTTAGATTTCGGAACCAGAGATCTAACGAATCAATTGCTTACGGCCACTGCGTCTTCCGCCGGAATAGAACGACTATTTTCTACTTTTGGATTAGTGCATTCAAAAACACGCAACCGACTTGGCACAGAGAAGGCAGCAAAACTAGTCACGATCATGAGAGCGCTCAATCTGAAAGAACAATCAACTGTGTCCACAGTTGACTTAAGACTTAGATGTAGCTGACGAAGAATAAGTAGGGTAGGATAAGGAAGGTGAAATGAAACATATTGATTTTCCTAAACTAAAGGTTAGTAGTTAAAAATGACTTAAATACCTACCTCTGATTTATTTTATTATTTTTATTTATTTATTTGTTGGTGTTTTACTATAAAAATCTCTTTTATTGTTTTCTTTTGTAAGGTAAGTACTTAACATTTTTTTATGACAAGAAGTGTTTTAAACTATGTTTAAAACATTTCAATTAAAACATTCTTAAAAAAAAAAAAATGTTTTTCTTTCGTGGAAAAAAACACGATGTTTTGTTCTTTTTTAAAAAAACATGTTTTTTTCCTACTCTTTAGTCATTTTGCTACAAAGGCTAAAAGCCTTTAGATGACCCGCTCATGAGCGAGATACATATTTTATATGAACCATAGTTTTTAAGTACAATATTTTACATCCTAGACTAATGTTGCCTGAAATAAATTATTAATTTATTTATTACCAGCGACCCGCCCCGGCTTCGCACGGGTGCAAATTTAGTATTTAGTATTTATTTTCAATCATAAACTATCATTACAGGACTATCCTAATGCAATAGCTCTGTTCAATTTATAATTAATTATACGTAAACATAACAATTATGTATCGCAAGGGACACAATAATACACACCACGGAGAACATTACAAATAACATAAAACAAACAATGTAGCCCTACGGAGTTCGTTCAGAGAAACCTGAAACATATCTATTTTCTCAGCGACCAAATTGAGCGTGCGCAGAGGAGCTTTCCCAGTAAGTTGGTCCTTGTTTTAGGAATTTCAAATAGACGAGGTTTCTTGCGCCGATTTACATGATAATCGGGCACACACAGACACAATCGCTCCAATATATCCGGGTTCGAAATGTTCCCACGAAACACACTGAGCACGTACACAACTAGCGCTAGGTCCCGTCTAGTTTCTAACTTGTTGTATCCAACCATGCCTAAAATGAACAATGTTGGATACATCAATGGATAGAAGGGGTAGACACCGTAACGCTTCAAGTACAGGTACCGCGTGAATTTGTTCTGTATGCGCTCCATCATTAGGCTGTACTTAGCTTCATGAGGAGCCCATACATCTGCATTGTGCTCTAACTGGCTCCTAACCAGTGCATCGTACAACGCTGTTATAGCTTTCATATAAGTAAACGCATTTGCCGTCCTAAGAATAAAGCCTAAATTCCTGTATGCTTTCTTGCAAACACTAACGACATGCTCTTTAAAGCTCAGGTCGGTGTCCATTCTTACTCCAAGATCCCTTACTGTACTGACCCGCTTTAACCTCGTGTCTTCTATGTTGTAGTTGTAGTGTAGAGGGTTCTTGGCTTTGCTTAACGTTAACACCGAGCATTTGTCGATATTGAACTGTAGCTTGTCCATCTGACTCCACTCCACGACCCTATCTACGTCTTGTTGAAGCCGCATACAGTCTCTGTGATCTTTTCTGGGCAGAAGAAGCTTAAGGTCATCAGCGAAAAGCAAGCACTTAGCTTCTTTGACCTATTCTGGCAAATCAAATTATACATATAAACCTTCCTCTTGAATCACTTTATCTACATACCGCATCAAAATCCTTTGCGTAGTTTTAAAGATCTAAGCATATATGGGACACACAGACAGACGGCGGGAAGTGATTTTATTTTATAATCATCATCATCATACCAGCCGATCGACGTCCACTACTGGACATAGGCCTCCCCTAAGGATCTCCACAATGACCGATTTTGAGCTGCCCGCATCCAGCGATTTCCCGCGACCTTCGCTAGGTCGTCGGTCCATCGCGTGGGCTTTGTTTTATACTATGTAGTGATGCTGGCCTATGTACAACTTTTATGCAATAAAGCATATTCTGTCTATCTACAAGGGGCGTACGGATTTAGTCAAAATAGAGTTCCGGCGGACGAACTGTCGATTTGAGGTTATCCGTTGACCGACGACCAAAAGTTGCAATCAGGTGATTGCAATTGTGTTGATTGTCTTGCCTAGGTAGGCAAGAGTTGTTTGTTTGAGATTGGGTCTGGAAGTTCCATGGTTGTTTACCGTTAGTGTTGGTTGGAAAATAAGGTACCATCCTCCATGTTTAACTAATAGTTCAACGTTTTAGTGGATCAAAGTGGAATGGAATGACAGATCTGCTCTTAGGTACCTATTTTTCGACTTCGATGGGATTTGAAAACGCAACCCTCCTTACCAATTTTTAGAAATTACCCGAGTGTGATAACTTGCCGACTATAAAAATAAAAATCTTGTACCTTCTTATTTGTTACGGGAAAACAAAATGGGTGGTTTAGAATATATGCGTAGAGAAAAACTCTTTACCCTACATATGTACATATATAGAGTAAAGAGTTCCTCTAGAGAAAAGAACTCATTCCATACTTCACTCTAGATTTCATTATAGGTATGATTCCCGTCTTGGGACAAAGATTTGGAATAGCCCGGCTACACGCTCAAACCTTTGTGCATGCATGATTGCACACATTGCTGGCCACACGCTCCATCTTGCTTGCGCAAACTGTGTTTGTGCAATCATCGATGCACAAATGTTTGAGTATGTAGCCGGGCTATTAGATCTGCACATATTTATTTGTTCCAGGTATTCCAAGTATTTTCTAAGTATCATCTAGTATTAGCCATAATACAAGCTCTGCTTAACTTGGGGCTGAATGACCCTGTGAATTGTCCAGCATTATTATTATGATGCATGATATATGATGCAGAGTAATGCTTTATTCAGAAAAACTTAAACTAAACAGTTTGGTAAAAAGGTAAAAGAATTGGCGGCCTTATCGCTTACAGCGATTTCTCCCAGGCCACCAAAATATATAGTTTATATAGGCTTTTCGGCGTAGGCTAAACCTATAAAATAACCATTCTAACAATATTATACAAACGTAAAAATCTGCTGATCTATTTCTGAAAAGCCTAAGTAGGTATCTAATATATCGAGACCCGATACACGATATTTGATCCATCACTCTGCCTACATTTCCATCCTTATCTCATCAAATCCCCTCGAGACAACCTTGGAATAAGGTGGGACGGGCTCTCCAATAATCCTATCGACCCCTACCCATATACAATCTAACATGGACCTTAATACCTGGAGATAGAACTGATAAATGACTTCTAGAATCCGATGAAAAATGGAGACGGAAAATAGATCTTATTACTAGTGCATAGTTATCTGGTATTGTGAAAATCAATCCCGTATCGGAAAAATCAAAAATAGACTTTATTACCTGGAGAGAGGATCGATAGTTGTAGGTTGAAAGGGTATCTGAGAGCTTCTCTGACGTGATGGCATCGGATCTCATTGCATTAGAGTCCCTCAATGTCCCCCTTCACGGAGTAATGGATTGGACGCACTCTAATTGAAAAGTGGATAATGGAGGATTTATTTAGAACTAGCTGTTCCCCGCGGTTTCACCCGCGTTAAATTCGAATTTCACATTTCTAGGAGGGCAAAACCGTCTTTTTCGTAAATCTGGCATTGGAATTTGATGGACAGAACCTGGACAAAAAGTAGCCTATTTTGTTACTCTCCATTCAACTTAGATACTCTGTGCCAAAAATCAAGTCGATTGATTGGTTAAATAGGGCGTGAAGGAATGATAAATAAACAAACAAACACAGTTTCGTTTTAGTCAGGATTCGATTGTGTAGGTGTTCGGATAGTTTTCTATAAACTATCCGAACACTTATACCTAGTTCCATGGTGGTATTCGAATTTCCGTGGGGCCATGGGGTCGCGGCGTACGAATATCGACCCCTCCAACTCAACTCGTGGATGTCGTAAGAGCCGACTAAGGGAACCTACCAGAGGAAAGGCAGCAGCTTCCTTCTGAGTATTTTTAAACACCAATACTGCGATCACCAATCCACCTGCCAAGCGTGGTGATTATGGTGGGGAATTGCCATAATCACCACGCTTGGCAGGCCCTACATGGGAGACCATCCACTCGATGGACCGACGACATCTTAGCGGTCGCAGGATGGGAGTCGATGGATGGAGGCGGCTCAGGATCGCTATTTGTGGCGTCGTACGGGGGAGGCCTATGTCCAGGTAGTGGACGTGTATGGGCATCCACTACCATCATAATCATATGATGATGATGATGATTCGAATTTCACTGTATTAGTTTCTTTTTGAAATTAATAGTAAGTACATTGTTCACAGACAGCGCACTGAGGCGAGAATGTGCCCAATTTCTACCGTGTGTCATTTGAAAAAAAAACACACGAGGCAGGAATCGCACTTTCGCCCGAGTGATACATAGTACATGGTACTAGAGTAAAATCATCGTTTTAGAACTTGCGAAATTACTCGAGGAAATCCAAATTGTAAACTCGAATTTGTGGCGTCGTATGGGGGAGGCCTATGTCCAGCAATGGACGTGTATGGGCTGATATGATGATGATGATGATGACTCAAATCAATAAATACTCATACACGCTCGCGCGATTTTCACTTGGTTCTTTTTTTATTAATGTTCCGAAAACGGAAGAGGCCGATATCATATGGCGGGCTCGGAGTAAAAACTTTTTGTCATCTGGCCTCTAAAGAAAATATTCACTAACGCATTCGAATCGACCTAACAACATTAACTCCAAAGTACAAAAGTAATACATACTGTGGGGAACTTTTGCATACAAAAATGTCGTGCAACACAATACGCGGCTTACGCGGGATCTATTTTGAGCTTACGACAACGTTACGCATATTGTTCTCGCGTTCGTCACGTTTTTGCGTCATTGTATCATGTACATATGTATAACACAGCTTTTATCCGATTACTTAGTAAGCCTTAAGTTATTTTAGCGCGCTTCGTACCTAGGTTTCCACATCAGAGCATAAGTCGTATGTGTATTTCCCTAGCATATCTACCTATGTAGACATTTACTTGTTTACTAATAATATAAATATAAAATACTTTATTAACAAAAAAAATACAATCAAATAATAGAAACAAATTAGATTTAGTATTTACAATTGAAACAATTGCGCTAACTGCAGACTGTTGCAAACAAGCTACAGGTAGCTCAACTGGTCCATATCAATACCAGTCGGAAACGTCTTCAAGACACTGGCTGTATGGCCCCGCGCTGTATGGCAATGCTAATGCGCTGCGCAAGATACTCACCAGCTCTCGGGTCACGTGTCGCTTTGACCAGATGCTCCGATAATGTTTTAGAAACCCAGAGAGCCACGGTACCCCGCGGACCTAGGGTTTCGACTATATAAAATTATAGAAACATCCTAAAAATAAATAAAAAAATATATTATCAAAGTAGAAAATTAAATAGACTTTTCCGTTGCAGCCAACATTTTTATGACGCGTCACGTTACGCGATGACCGCGGCGACCTCACGAACGTATTTCCAACGTGATTCTAATAAGACTTCCATAAAAAGACTCTTCTGTAAATATCTAACTTTGTTGCAAAATTTATAAAAATATCAACTACAAAATCAAACTACTCAGGTTTTCCTGCGAGCAAGATAATATCCCGAAAAAATTCGTAAAAATATGTCTCATAAAAAATATACAGATAGGTAGGTAGAGCATTTTATTATCCAATGTTAATGGATTATTATGTCTGAATAAATGAATTTTCAATTTCAATGCAAACCAGATTTATTTAATTCAATAATATAGGTTAAAAATAAAATGCTGAATATATTTATTAGAGGTCGCGTTGCTTTTTCCAGAGTGATTTCACCATCAAGTCTTGGTTAAGGCAAGTTATCTCACTCGATGTGAAAGTTTGCAAGATATTGATATCGTTTTTACCGAGCACCGATAACATCGATTCTCCATACCGATGTAATCAGGTTCAATCACCTCGTTTGCACGTCACGGCTCAGGGATTCAACCTCAAACTTTGTTTGTGTTTGCTTCCGGGGATACGAGCTTATAGGGTTTCGGCTCTAGAAAGCAACGTAAACAAGGTAGGTATATTATATTGGATAAAGGGTCTTAAAAGTATAAAACCTATTGAATGTAACGTTGTATACGTTTGTGGTTATTGTAATGTATAACTTGGATGGATTTGGATAAATAAATAAAAAATTGGTAAACACACCAAACTCTCTGATTTAATTCTTTACTCTTTGACTTTTTGTATATTGTTCGTCCGTAGGCTGCTCGATCTTAGGTTCGACCTAGGTAGTCGGGAAAGAAGAGGCAGACCGCAGATTAAAGAAAATGTGTTGCCTGCAACCTCGGAAGTAAATTTTTCTAGCTCTATACCTGCAACAATATGTTGCCAGCCTATTATTTATGTCTTAAACAAACGTACCTAATAGGTATATACTCGTGCACACCCTGCATATACTCCTAATGAATGCATAATTCTAGAAAGCCTCGACTTATTAAATCTCCTAAAGACCAGAGTGGTTCAAATTTATTATCAAAAATAAGCAAGTACCTAGGTTCCACAAATTCTTCATATTTCTTGCGCTAAATTCACATTTTTCTTTTTTCTTTTGTCAATAGACATTTGTTTGAGCACAATCTCACCTGACGGAAAGATCCCTAAGGGAATCGGGGTACGTTACGTAAAAGGAGGAAAATTACACCACAACCAATTAAATTATATATGTATTTGAATCTAGGCCAAGCAGGACGATGAATTACTTCAATTCCAAGAAGTTGAAAATAAACAGGGTGCTCCAATCAGGTTTCCGCACGTTTTCCACCCACTGCGGGCTTTCACTTGAGGTGGGTATTGTTTAAACATTTCAGCTATTGAGTTTGTACACTACATTATATTACATTACTAGCTGACCCGTGCCGTAAACATTTTTAGTATATAAAACTCGCAAATAACGTGGTTTAAACGATGCGTGTTTAAACAAATTCAATCAATGATTTTGTATATAAACTGAGGTAGATACGTTTTACCGAGGTCTGCGTGGCAATATAAACTCAAGCTAATTAGCTTGAGTTAACTCAGTCGGCCCTGCGTCCGGCCACGAAGCGAACATGCGTTGCGGGCTTTAGTAGTGCGTAAAAAATAACAAAATGCCACGTTGTGAGTTCAGAAAGTGTAATGTGAAAGCGTTTCAAATCTAACCCACTTACAATTACACTCCAATTCAAGTAAATACTTCCTCACACTCCAATCTTTGGTAAATTGGTGAACAGTGAACGAAAAATATGTATGTATATATGTATAATTAAAGATTATTTATCGGGTATTTATCGCGTAACTTTTGTTATATATTCCCCTACGTTTGATGTATGTCGTCATATATCGAATATCGACCCCTCCAACTCAACCCGTGGATGTCGTAAGAGCTAACTAAGGGCACCTACCAGAGGAAGGGTAGCAGCTTCCTTCTGAGTATTTTTCAACACCAACACTGCGATCACCAATCCGCCTGCCAAGCATGGTGATTATGGCAAAACCCCCCTTCATGGGAGACCATCCACTCGATGGACCGACGACATCGTAGCGGTCGCAGGGAGTCGATGGATGGAGGCGGCTCTGGACCGCTATTTGTTGCGTCGTATGGGGGAGGCCTATGTCCAACAGTGGACATGTATGGGCTGATATGATGATGATGAACAGAAAATTCACTGTTGGTGAAACAAGTTTTATGAGAAGGACGGCGGCAACCTTATGAATCTTGGAAACGTCTTCTAAGTATCGATTTATTAACAAAGAAACTTACAACGAATTAAAACGAATAATTACAATTGATATACATACATAGTTTAGCCAACTGCAGGCAAACAATCTAGGTAGCTCAACTGGAAGAAGCGTAGATCGGTGATTATATACTGGACATAAAAAAATATATAATAAGTATTATATATTATTTATTATATAATACTATATTTATAGAAGTTTAAAAGTATTTATCTCTATACTACCTATTTAAATATTGTTTTCTGTTTACACTCCACCGTCTATATATTTTATGATCACTTCTTGTTAATCCTTAGGTTGCCTGGAAGAGATCGCTCTTAGCGATAAGGCCGCCTATTATACATTATCTGTATTTGTTTTTGTGTCATCTGATATTTTTGTATTGTTTGGTGTGCATTATAGAGTAATATTGTATTGTTCTTTTCTCTCCAGTAGGTCAGAAACTAGAGCATATAATAATGGCTATCGTTATCTCTTCGGAAGCGTATAATTATCTGAACGAAGCGCTCTGCTTGCGTCACCACGAGTTACAATGAAACTTGAGGCTCTATGAATACAGCATTTACTTCCTCTATTTCCACTAAGCATTTATTAATTGGCCATGGCGGTAGCGGTGTAAAAATAGACCCCTACAACTAAACTCGATTAAGGCAGTTTACATAGCGGCACGTAACTTTAGCGCTGCCCGTTATTGTACAATACAAAAGTAAAAAATAAGGTACCTGGGCGGGGCTAGTGGTTCATTACCCATGCACAGCTATCCCCTCCGCATATCGCTCAGCGTTGTAAAGACAATTATCGCGAGGTGGTCCCATAACAATTTTATTCCCGAGGGATTCGTATTTGTCCCTCAAAACTTAAAAAACAGAGTAAATACCAAGGAATTTGCAGTCAGTTTTTAGTTATTTTTCAAAACAACCCAAAAATATGTTTTTAATTTTTGATTAAGCGCATTGAATGTTTCCTGTTTTGATGCTAATGCAATAAATATGATTTCAACATGCAAACTATGATTATAATAATATCAGTTATTTGAGAAATTGGAAAAGAGCACCGACAGCAAATAGCGAGTGGTTCTAGTTTGATTGCTCTGAGCTTACAATGCTCCTGGTAAGCTTTGCGTCTCCTAAAATATGTATGATCCTTCCACAAAAACCCGGGTCAAGCCAACGACCTCTTGGCTAGATTTGTTCTATTGCCATTGGTCTGAATAGTAAGTTCCTTATTATACGTAGAAAATACACGACGTACTTTAGGTAGGTACGACGTACGTCGTAAAGATGCGCGACTGCGGATGATCTGACTAGTCGAATGATCTGCAACTACTAATTGCCTCATTCGACTTGAATATTAGTAATGTACTAATCTTCAAAGTCGAATGACAACTAATGATTAGTAATTACTAATAATAATAAATAATAATAATGCTGGACAATTTACACAACATTATCTAGTCCCAAGCTAAGCAGTGTTATGGGTACTAGTTAACTGATATACATAATACAATATATTACATATATAGATATTTTTTATTATACATAGAAAACGACCATAACACCCTGAACAAATATCTGCAGATCGTACAAATATTTATCCCGAGGCGGGAATCGAACCCGCAACCTCCTGCGTCGCAGGCGGACCTTCGCCCCCCGCGCCATAGAGGTCGTCAAAAATCACCAATGCCCTCTACGAATTGATCATTCATGGCTCCGATTCGACTTTCTTATTCGACCGATTGTTTTGTGTGAATGGAATGAATGAATTATTCGTCGCTTCCTGCGGGGATTGAACGGATTAGTAACAAATTTTTTTAACGAATAGAAATCGACTCTGGTCGTCGAACGAACGACTCGTGATTACTAACCAAATTAGTTACTAATTTGCTCTAGTCATTCGAATAGTCGAATGATTTATCAAGGTGAATAATTCGAATGAAATTATTCACAGTCGCGCATCTTTAGTAGGTCGTGTATTTTCTACGTAACTCGTAGAGACCAAAAGGGGCCTAATCATATTGAAATTGAATAAGAAAATATCGAAAGATAATATAAGGCATTCAGATCAATGGCAATGGCAATGGTAGGTACTTTGGCTTTTGAGATACCTAGCTTATAATTTTTTTCTGAATTTTATCGATAATTAAAATGTCACGTTACCGCAAATCTCGTTTCATGAAAGTTCGAAAATACACATTGCATTATTGCGCTTGCTCTTCGGAGTCAGGAAGTTGGCGGTGTTTTACGCCTCGGAAAGAACGTTAAGCAGTTGGTCCTGCGCCTGACCTCTCTCCGGTCGTGTCGGTCTGCCGTCCCTTCGGATTATGAGAGTGAGGGAATAGAGAGTACACCTGTGTGCGCAGACACTTTTGCTCTATAATATGTCCTACAAACCTGGGAAGTCTCTGCTGAGACTGGCCGCCATGGTCGAAATTCAGCTTGTCGTCTTGTCTTGTTGAGTTGTATAAGTACTTGCCTACGTAGGTATACTGAATCTGGTAGCTTTAGTGAAAAAACACATCGTCCAAAAATCCCCCTTTTAAGTTTCTCTTAGATAATCTTCCTTTGTCTGTAGATGCCAGAGAAACCTTGAAGTATTTCAAAGAAATATTTATTCACAGTAAAAGAAAAAATATTGTTGCAGTGGGAAGGTTTGAAGGGTGATTACTGATTACACGAAAAAGAAGCCTTTGAATGCTAGAGATTCACAATAAAATAACAAGTGTTTCGAGGAAATATTATCCGCAGTGAAAGGAAGCAAATGAACCGTTACACTAAAAAACCTTTTAAATACAAGCTTTTATATCATCTAGGACCAAAGTACTTCGGAAGAAATTTCCAACTAACCCAAACTCGACGTGGTTAAGTCGTTTCGTTGAAGAGTTCCTTTGGCCACCTTCGGTTTCCATCATCAGACCAACTCAATGGTCATTGCAATGTCTCCGAACTTACATAAGTATGCCCAGCTCAGTCCGTTGAGGATAACTGGCCTAAAATTGAGTTGCAAGATTCCACCCGAACAAACATATTTACATTGCAAGTTAAAAAAGCTATTAACATAACCTTCCTTCTGGCGCAGTCGGTTAATAAGGAAGTTCCGAGAACTAATCGATGTAAAGCCAGGAGGTGTCCGTCCGGCACGTCCCATGGAAACCTTCCCCACGTCACGACCCATACCCGAAGTGTCTTTACAAACCTACGGTGCTACGCATATGCGCGTTATTCGTAAACGTGGTCCAGATAAAAATGTTAAATCCAACTACTGACGGAGGAGGTTATAATAATTTTTACCCGACTACCAATGGAGTAGGGTCATAAGATATGTTTTAGACTTTATAGAGTTGATTTAGACTTTAGATTTATGTTAAATTTTAAGAATTTGATCTTTACTAAGTGTACATTTAGGGGATAGGGTGGCGCGGAAGTAGCTGGTCAACTGCTCGACGAAGACATTTAATACATTCACTGCGCTGCCCCGTGAGGTGTGGCAGGGAGGAGCGCGCCGGAGCTCCACGAGACGGAAGACTTCCATATGCGTCATGGGGCAACAAAGTATTAAAAACGGACACGACCTTCAGTAATGAAGAATAGGACTAAGAAGAAGAAGTGTACATTTATGGCATTTACGGAAGTAAAGAATTTTTGATTTAGATTTTTGTGCTTCGGTTAACAGTTGCAACAGATTACTGACAGTGCTCAGAGGAAACGCAAAAATGTCTTCGGAAAACTGAAACAAATAAGCTTCCGATGTTTATACTGAATATGTAACCCCACATTTATAAAATCCATACATTTACTCCCTAAAAACTCAAATGAATTAACACAAACTCTTTTGTTTATCCATACGGTAATACTATAAAAGCTAAAGCAATTCGGTCTGTTACTTTTTTACATGGATCTCAATGAAATTTGGTAGGAAGATAGATAATATTCCGGGGACGGACATTGGCAAATTTTCATCCCGGAAAAGAGCCTGCGAAGCCACGAGAACAGGCTCGTATGTAAAATTTAAACTATCATGGTTGTTTACAACACTAAAGTTACTAACGGGATATTTTACGTTTTTTTTTGTTGATGATTTTTTTCTTGGCAAACTCAAAACTCAAATGATGGTAAATATCTCGTTAGTAACTTTAGTCTCGTATGTAAAATCATAATAATACAAAGAAAGGAGGATAATCCACCAACTTTACAAATAACGTCCTCTACAAATGTAAACCATCCGGGACAAATAGAGCTCACTCTCATATTTCAAAAGGAACCCGATTTACTGAAAACATTTCGCGAAGTTCGCTCGAAGGGAAGCGACCAATGTAAGCACAGATTAGAAAGGTTCTCTTTGTAGACATTTTCCATTCAACGTATTTTCTTATCACGATATTTCCAGTACGAAATAATTTTCAGGTTTTTTAGTGTTACATAAAATAGATAGGTTTATATTATAGTGTCAATCTCAAGCAATTTTTATTTCTATCAATGCTCAAAGAGATTCTTATGTTCATCCTAATTAAAAAATCTGATACCAGGGTAATTTTTTTTGAGCAATTTTAGTTCTTATCAACTTATTAATTATATTATAACTGACTGCGCAAGGTCTGTTACTAAAGATTATTTGAAAGTGCAAACTCAGTACTTTTAGTCTTATAGATTATGACTATGACGCAGTATTACATGGCCACATATGATATTCAAATTAAAGCTAGAAAAAATACTGTCATCATAAAGCTTAACCAGGACGAAATGGCCATAACACTTTACTGAACAGAGCCATGTTATGTCCCACATAATGTCGCAGTGGAGACAACTTTACGAGGGAAATTTGACACAACTTTTCCATTTGGTTCGCTGTCCAGAACGAGTTTCAACTAATAATTTTTGGCAATTTTCTAATAGCTTGTACTGTGGCCACATAAGTTATTTTACGTTGTATATTTTCTCCCTTTTAGATGATCGAAAGATAATCTTTTTGTTTTTGTTGGGATCCGAAAACTGTCCATCCTCCGCGTAGCTGTTGCTACGGCGTAGCACCTTCACAGAGTTGGGAAGCGTTATAATATGACTCTCCCCGCGGTTTTACCCACGTTAAATTTAAATTTTACATTTCTAGGGGGACATAAAGGTATTTTTTCCAGTAAATCTCCCATGGGAATTAGATGTTTTACGAGGACAAAAAGTAGCCTATGTTATTCTTCATCCTTTCAACTAACTCTATGCCAGAAATCAAGTCGATTGGTTGCTTAGTTAGGGCTTGAAGGAAGGACAAACAAACAAACACACTTTCGCATTTATAATATAAGTTAGGATTATTATGTTTTTCTTTGGTAAGTTCTAACACAAAGTGTTTCTTACAATGAAGTAACTTAAGTTACGTTTCTTAGGTGTTTTGTCTGCGATGATAATAGTTTCTAATATAATATTATAAAGAGAAAAGATTTGATTGTTTGTTTGTTTGCATTGGCTCCGAAACTACTGAACCAATTTGAAAAAATCTTTCACTGTTAGGAAGCTAAACTATCACCGCGTGACATAGGCTACATTATATTTAAAAAAATAGGGATATTGAAATGTTTACCCGTGCGAAGCCGGGGCAGCCCGCTAGTTTCTAATACAGGTAGGCTTACAATTACCATACTTGTTCTAGTCTTGTGTGATGTGATGATAGAGTGCGTCTTGACACTTTTTAACCTTTGCATGACGCACATTATATTGAGGACTTACAATACCATTTGTATGGCGCTCCAGATACCACACATACACCACACAGATAGGCTTGTTTTAGAGTAGAAATATAGAGGAAATTAATCCATACTGAAAATTGATTATGGTACCAACCCTTTGTTGTTCTCACTGTATGTTGTTTGAAAGCGATCTCTGGATTTGACGTGACCTATTTCAAGCGATAAATTTAGTTCCGCCCGAGTGAGATTGCTGAGTTTCTAATGAAGAATTTTCAAACAAATTGTTTGAGCCATGAATGTTTATCCAACTACCATACGAGCCTAACATACGACGCCATTTTGTAAGAAGGATAGGCATAGGATTTCGCATTCATAGAAGCGGGACAGAGTTTAAGCGTCGGAAGCGCAAAAAATTGTTTTGTTTTTTTATGGTAAAAATAGTAGTAATTTTGAAAATCTAAAACAGTCACCGTTTACTTTATATTCTGTTTTTTTACTGTACAAAGTATCAAGACTTATTTTAAATTATTTATTGAATACTGTCGATTTTTTGTAAAGTTTAGAGCGAATTTTGTTTTTTTTTTCTTACGATAAAATGTTATGTTGTCGGGTTTTTAAAACATCGTTCTAGCATCAATCCTGAACTATAACATATATTAATCCCAAAGTAAATGCTTCGGTAATGTGGAAGATATGATCGCTGACGCTAAGCGTTTTCAGGCATTACTGGCTCTTAAAGCGTTCCAGAAAGCTCAAAACATAACTAATTTCTGTCGAGTGGTTCCAGTTTTGACGAATTTTTTACAAATTGTTTGATCTATAAAACTTTATTCAACTCAAGGGGTTCCAGAAAGGTCGCCTAAAGTAACTAATTTCTGTTCAGTGGTTCCACGTTTTTATATCATGTCAGAATAAACGGTTCACGCTGAAATTGGAGATTTAATCTGCATTTGGAACGGTACTATTCCCTAAAAAAGACAATGGATTGCAATGTACCTTATATTTACCGAAGACACTAAAGGTGCTGTAACGTTTGGCGTGTTTAAAATCAAATTGCAAATATATACCGAGGATGTAACACTACTGACCTAATTTAATAAGACTAAAATAACATAATATTATAGCTTTAATTTCTCATGTAAGTAACATGTTTGTTGTTAATGGGAAAAATAAAGATTTCTAATCTGAAGTATGTATCAATCAGCTACATTATACAAATTTTCAGTTTGAGCTCTGTAATACACATCTTCGCTTAACACTTTCATTGCCAACGACGCACATGTAATTCTGCGAGTCCTACTAGCTGCGGCGCGACCCGCAGGGGCGACGACGCGACGGCGAGACTGGGCAGTGAATGCGTTAACGCCGCGATTAGCTTTCCACGAGCGACTGAATAATATTAACTACTGTTGGTTCATAGTACCTTGATTAGGATGTAAACTGAACTGGATTAATTTATATTTATTTATTTATGATATTTATATATAATATAAGTTTGCATGTCTGCATCCTGCAGATCATTTGGAGGTTGACTTGATAACTACAACATAGGATTTGAAACTTTATAAAAATTATAAAAACTCAATAGTCTGTCTCAATTTGTACCTCAATAATAATAACCGTCAATACTTTTAGTCAAAAACCACGTCAAAAGGTAGCTTAATTAACAATAATGGCGAATACATTAATGTTCCAAGTTTTCAAAGAAAATAGAAATATCCTTTTCAGTTACAATTATTTTAATAACAGGACTGTCTACTTTACACCCCAGCGTACTTCATTTGTTATTTTGTCATCACGCGGTTGTTATTATGAACACAATGGAATATCAACACAGAAAATAATGAAAAATTATTTTTTTCACTCTCAGGGAAATGGGGGAAATTATGGATACATTATGCAGTCGCTAACTTGAAGCAGTCGATCTTGACTGCTTCCAGCTATCCGCGTATCTCTTAGTGAAGCTTTCAGATGGTTAGATGACGCTATTTTTGATACATCTCCACACTTCTCTGTTCTGGTGAAAACCAGCTGAGTCTAATGGACCGAAATGTCTCGAAAGTTCTCCAAACCAATTCAATTAACAAGGTTTGCCAGGGTACTGGGATCTCTGTCTAACTCTGTTAATTAGTGGCGATTGTTGACTTATGGCCATTGATTGAGTTTAGTTTCGATCTCAGTTTATTAACAGACGTTTGAGGCTTTTAAAAGCCTCAAACGTCTGTCGGGGACTTTCAAGAGGCCTCTCTTTATTGTTCTTGTACATCTCAAGATGTACCTATGGACTTTGTCATACTGAAGAAACGAGAGTGAGACTTGGTACACAAAGCGAAATCTTCGAGGCGAACTTTTAAGAAGACGAGGTACTAAAGTTAAATGAGTCAGACCCAATAAACCTTAGTATGGTGCAGTTACCTACATGTGCATACATCACAAAACAACGACAGATTTGTCAGAACCTTTTCAACTCTTAGCGAATCTAGGGTTGCCATGACTCATCTATATCTACAGCCACCTCTTGTCAACTGCTGGACATAAACCTTCCGTGACTTATGCTTTAAGTGCTCTATGAAAAAATCCAAATCCAAATCCTGACACTGGGCATGCGGGATGGGGATCGCAGTTCCGTGGTGGATTTCTTCTGTAAGGGGTGCTGGGGTCTCCCCCCAGTAAATATCCCTTACTCGCATCTTACGACACCTGCGGGAAGAGTTGCAGTGCTACAAAGCCGGCACCACACGCTATGACTTACCAACCATGCCAACTTAAAACGGATATTTCGGTCCACTAGATATTTTTTTTCCGATTGTAGGATGTCAGTTCTTTTTCTATAGTAACTACTATAGAAAAAGAACTGACATCCTTGTCAGTTCTTTTTCTATAGTCCATGTCAGTTCTTTTTCTATAGTAACTACTATAGAAAAAGAACTGACATCCTTGGAGGTGATTGAATTGGTAATACCCAGACGATTTTAACCCTTACAATGAAAGTAGAGATAGAAAAATTATAAAGTAATCTAGCGTAATTTGTTTAGTTTCGTCATTATCTCGAGTGCTTTTATCTATCTGTCCGATGATAATCAAAAAGTCGTTTATTAGATATTGTACAAACACTTTGAGAGGGGCATTATACTTTTAAACATAATGTGTTAATATTACATTGTCTGGTGACCTCTATCTCTATAAGTTCAATATTCATTGACCCCAATGAGTTGAACCAAAGCAAATAGAAGTATTATAATTAAACTATGAATATCCTAAAAAAAGACGACGATGACTACAGAAAACTGCGAAGCTATTGTTTGAAAGCGACTGTCATCTAAAAAGTAGAGCCATCGACAGATGATGTAGAGGCATTCGAGTCCATTAATATCAATGTAAAAACACCCTATATCGTAATAACATCGCATATCATCTCCATAAATGCTTATAAAACTGCGCATCTGACGATATATGTAACTCCATTTGTTGGCCCTTTAGCATAACAGACCCTTAAGCTTTCGGGGATCCTGGTGAAAAACCTTCAGTGAATGTAATTCTCATAAATTACGCGTAATTGGGATCCATGATGAAGTGAGATTACTTACACGTATCGACTGGCGAAACATCTACCCCCTGAGGGGTCAGCATCTTCCTCACGATGGCCCCCGCGATAACGCTGCTTGATACCGACACTGTGGCGTTTTTCACAACAATTTCACCCAAAAAGTCCTCTAAATTTAAAGAAAATGAAGATTTTCCACGGATCGCGCAACCCAACAGGCTGTTTCTACATTGCACTATTGATTGAGCGGCGAGGGTAGTCACGCATGCGTAATACTCGTATTTTCGCGCAGACGCGGGGGCGGCCATCTTGGGCCGGAAAGACGTCATTTGACAGCTGGGTTTCCGACGCGCTTCCGGGCGTCGAGTAATAACGCCACAATTTTCCGATAACTAATTTCCTGTAGCTCCTAAGTGTTTTATGAATTATTAGATGTATCAATTTTCTCTATTTCGTTTTGTTTTTCGGAGCTGTTACCTGTGGATAATGCTTTTTGTAAAATATTTTGTCCATTGTATAAGCTTAAAAGCTTTGACTTTTCAAATTAGGTACTTAGGTCATTGTAATGAATAACTATAGTTACCTACTGATAACTTGATAATTATTTCTGGGAAAACCTATAAGTATTGATAGATGGACACATTTAAAAAACGATCACATAATTATAAATTAAATTTTATTGAAAATCGTAAATAAATTTACATTAATAAATATTATTACATCACGTGTACAAACGTATGTGTGTAGTGTTTGTGTGTCGGTGGCAGCGAGCTGCGTGTGTGTTGTGTGTTTGTATAGTGTGGTGGAGTGCGGGTGTTTAGTATCCAGCCAGTTCCGCGAAGGTGGAGTCCATCTCATCAGCCAAGCTCTTGTACCTGTCCTTGTTGATTCCGAGCTCGTCTGGGGGTGATAAAACGTTTCATTATTTTATGATTTTAGACTCAATGACAATTGATTCAGGGTCTCATTTAAGAAGAGAGCATTCGACATCTTACTTTAGTTTTTATAAACGCCGTTCTCATCCGGCGTGGATATAGAACAGAATTAATAATGAATGATAACAATCTAAAGTCTATTAAAAAAGACGGTAACTGGTGCCCGAATAAACTATCTCAGTATTAGAATGAGACCCTTCTTGTTAAACTTTGTCCATTTCTTGTTGCGACGGTCTTAAATTAAGATAGCTGAGACATGGGATTTTAGACTTTGAGAGACCACTCAAGTTGAGTTGCAGCTCTATGTTGGTAGAGATTTCCTACTTTTTTTGTGAATTATCTTAATAGGGTCTCAGAACTGTTGAAAATATCACGATTTAGATACAAGACTTTGAGTTTACAAAATTAATAAAGTACTTTAGAATTATGATTTTAAATGGTTTTTTATAGCGAAGCGAAAGCTTTAGATCGAGTAATAAATTAATTATAGCATTAAATAATAATTATATATTACGGAAAGTACCTTGAAAGCATTTGTCCACGGCGGTAGCAGCCAAGCGAAAGACATGTTAACCACAAACACAGTAAGCGTCAATACAGGTTGATCGTCAAAGTTTAAAAGTCAGCAATAATTTTAACGTCATCGTAAAAATACGTATGTCAGCGTTAAAATACGCATCAGATTTATAGATTAACGTATGTTTGATGACGTCATTTTTTTTGCCACTTGTAAATAAAAAAGATCAATACGATTTCCAAAGGAATGCCAGCTATGTAAGTGTCTACAACTTTAGTGACAGTCCTCTAAATAACGATAAGGGTTAGCGTTTAATCATAAAATAGAATGGTTTTTGAAGAGGTGGGATGAGTGACAGTTTGTCTGTGAGTTTCGTTTCCGTGCAACATGTTTTGATGAAGTAATAAAAATAAATAAAACATTTGGTATTATCGAAAAAATATCCTAAATAGGATAATCCGTATTATATCAAGCTGAAATGGTAGGAAATGAGACGAGAATAAAAAAATTATAGAATCTGAAACATTGATATGTGCCAGGGACATCTTGGGTGTTGGTCGGTACAAAAAGGTGACTTAAACTAAGTGCGACAAGGGTGAGTTAGTATCCTGTCAGTTCGGCGAAGGTGCCGTCCAGGTCATCACATATCGCCTTGTATTTTTCCTTCTCGCTGAATAATGAGTCTGAAAAATTAGTTATTAGATAGTAGCTTAGCGATCACAAAATTAAGTTGTTATAAGCTTTATGTACTGCTTGAGAGAAGATATAATAATTCTCTTTATTTTTATAGTTTATTAGGCTCGTTTATTTTGTTATTTGTTAGAATTTTGAAGAATTGTTATGTTTCGATATCGAACTTGTGCCAAATGTTCGAACCGAGCGTCTGCGTTTGCTAAATAATTTTATTGGTAATCCAATAGCACACACTTTGTCATCTTTTCACAGGCATTTGACACCAGTCAAAAGCTTGACAACGTGTGGTCTATCAGCATAAAGATTTTTTTCTATTATGTGTAAGCTTCTTTATGCTGCCACCACATCAAATCCACCAACTTTTTCCAGTCAGTAAATTTGGTGTACTGTCCGCATTCTTTCATGTTATTCCGGGGTTGGGCAAGATAATACCTTCGAGCCTGTCGACTTCCTTCTGCAGTTTCTTGACAGTCTTCTCAGCGAATTCAGCACGTGCCTCAGCTTCTTTCAATTTACCGGTGAGGGTCTTCAGCTGCTTTTTGAATTCTTCTACGCGCTGGTTCGCCTTCTCCTCGGATACTTCCAGGGATTTTAGGGAGTTACCTACGACCTGATCGAGAATTCATAGTAAGATATTTCTTTTACTACCATCAGTTTTAATAAATTAGTTTACAAAACTTACGTACCTATTTGTAGAATGGGATTGAGCATGACTGCATCCCTTATGTTGTCCTGCTCAGTTCAGATCTGAGCGGGATAGCTTGCAATGACGCCATGCTAAATCCCATTCTTTAAGTACGCAGGTAATTCATAGATTTTTATTAATAGCCCAACTAATAAAACAAAATAATTATGGCCATAAAATTTAAGATCTTCTCACATTATCATTCGGTAGAAAGGCTTAGCAATATCATTCATTACAGTCTTTTAATATAAAGACAAAGGCGTTTGATACACGATATAATGTACAACGACGACCGATGTGGCGCGGCGGGCGAAGGTCCGCCTGCGACGCAGGAGGTTGCGGGTTCGATTCCCGCCTCGGGACAAATGTTTGTACGATCTGCAAATATTTGTTCAGGGTGTTCTGGTCGTTTTCTATGTATAATAAAAAATATCTATCTATGTAATATATTGTATTATGTATATCAGTCATCTAGTACCCATAACACAAGCTCTGCTTAGCTTGGTACTAGATGATGTTGTGTGTATTGTCCAACATTATTTATTATTATTATTAATTACAAATCAAACTTTTGTGGTAAGATCTTACCTTGAGTTCCTCCTCAAGTTCTGAGATCTTGGCGTCTCCGGACTTGACACGGTCCTCGGCGACCTCGAGCTCGTCTTCAACGAAGGCCAGCTTGCGGGAAACCTGATGGAATATGTCTGTGTTTAGAAAATTACTTGACGCATTCGACTAAACATTAATGAATCGTCTACTCTTTGTAGCTATTGCACACTTTCTCGACATGAACACGTCATCTCTAAGTGCTTATTTTGTAAGCCTAAAGAAATAAAGTTATTGATTCTGATTCACGTTAATGGATCAAATATAATCGAATTTTAGCACTCGAATCACTAGCATACATTTGTTTTTATTTCGTTTCCTTCGAGTCGTCTTAGGGAAATATCGGGATGTATACCACTCTATACGCTACTTTAGCTCCCCCCTTTAGGTCACCTTCTAATACTCTCAACCAAACAGAACTCAGATTTTATAAAGTCTCATATTGTGACTTTTTGACGTGACTTGAGTTTGCGTTTCAGTTCTCGGTCGTAAACAAGGAATTTATATACTAACGTTAGTATAAAAATTCCTTGGTCGTAAGTTATTCATAGCAAGTGCGATCGTCTATTATTTTTTGGAGTCCGTGTCACTTCAGTGTTATGATTACACGTAAAAACAAAGGACGATCAATCCAGTATTCATTATATGAGCTATAGCGAGATAGCTCAGAACCGAGATACGAGAAGTATTCAGTCGGATGCCAAGAGCGCAATATAGCTCGCTGATCTACAGAAGTAGTAAATAAAGAGGATACCTCATCAGACTTGCCGTCGGCGTCCTCAGCAAGTAAGCGTGCCTCCTTCAACTGATTGGTGAGCTGGTCCATGCGCTCCTCGTCCTGTTGTGCTCTGTTCTCCAATACTTTGCACATACTGCAAACACAGAGATAATTTATATATTATGAACTTTAAGGTAGGGGCAGGGTAGAGTCCGCCTGTATGCAGACATCGCCGTCACCGTGCGAATTACGAGATTCTAGTTATGATAGCTTTATTTGTTGGTTGGTTTATTGTTATGTATTGTTATTGTTAGTTGGTTGGTGGTATGGTTATTCTTCAGGATTTCTGGATTACAATCGAATCTATAGAATAAATAAATAATGCCGAATAACCACGAGGCGGGAATCGAACCTACATCCTCCTGCGTTGCAGGTGGACCTTCGCCCGCTGCATTACTGAGATCATAGATAAATTACATTGCGAAAAAGTGTCAAGATGTCCGTTTATTTCCTCAACACAATCTTATCTGAAGATTACAACAAATTGCTTGAATGACAAGACTTTAACAGTTTTAAATAACAAGAGGAGCTTTGAATACACTGCCACGTGTATTTTCTCGGCAGTAGATACGTAGGACGTACGCTCCTGTCCAGATAAAAGCAAAGTCCATAATGTGTGAGCGTGTCCGAGTATCCTAAACGCCCGAAGGTGAGGATCGACATAAAACGTGTCCACCCCCACGTATTGTCCTTATTTTATGTCGGTACGTCATGTATTTTATGTTAAGAGCCTACAATAAATAAAGCTATTTATAGAAGCTGTTTAGGTCCTAGAAAGAGAAAATCTACTGTATTTTTTAACTTTTTCTTCACAATATTACCTAATCTATCCTTTTGAACTTGCATGGATTTTATCATAATAACTGCATGTAGATGTCGACAGCAATCCAAATGTTTACGTATTGCTGTCTTTAATTTCTATTTTGTTTATTGTATATATATCTTAACACAAAACTAGAGTGATTATGAGATAAAAGTAAGCAAGTACCTACTAGGATACGGCGGTTCCAAGTAGATACCTCGACTGCTTTTGGAAAATTGAAGATGAAAGCTCACTTTAATCCGTTTCTCGCAAACATGCATCGTCGCAGTAATATGAAATAATTCAAAGCACTTACCGGTTGTTCTCATCAGCGGACTGCTGGGCCTCAAGCAGCTTCTGCTGGGCAGTGCCGGACCGCTCCTCAGACTTCTCCAGATCCTCCTCAATTTGCTGGACCTTCCTGTTCATGGCGGCGACATCAGCCTCCGTGGAGGTCAGAAGCTTTTCCTTCTCTTCAAGGTCCTTGTTGGCCTGTTCCAGGTTAGCCTTGTTGGTGGTCAGGTCCAGCTCTACTTGGACCAGCTTCTTCTGGAGTTCACGGACTTCTTCGTTCACCTGGGTGTAAAATATTTATTATAATTTGATCTAAATAAAAATTACTAAAGACCGACTTCCTGAATATTTATATCCGCTCATCAGTTTGTTTAGTTTATCGGAAGAAATAGTCATCTCTAGGGAATCAAAATTTTATGGGTCCACCTTGGGATATTTGATTTTTACTTTCTGGTTGATGTCGATTACCGTGAAAACTGAAAGGGCTAAATTCACGGAGGAGGGGCTCCGAGACTTAAGCCCTTTCACTTTTCACGGTCTTATGGGTGGTTATAATGTATGGATGGGTACAATGGGTGGTTTATATCGCATGTAGAAAAAAGTGGATGCCTTCCTACACGAATATGCCTAGAGAAGTTTTATCTCGGAGGCCCAGATCCGAATTAGGTCACTGACTTACTGGAATATCTACCTAGATACCATCTATTCATGAGTACGGAAAACAAACGTGATGCTCTTTTTTTTATAGGTTCAAGGATGTTCTAAAAAACCAAAAGTTTGTAGGTGGTTTGTTACCTTGTCAGCGCGGAGGTTGGCATCCCTGGCCTGTGCCTCGCTGGTGTCTGCCTTGTCCATGGCATTGTCCTTCTCCAGCTTCATCGCTTGCATCTTCTTCTTGATCGCGTCCATGGTGGCGGCTGTTTGTCTTCACTGCTCGGTCTCAAAATACGCCAGTTACGGCCTGGAATGTGGAAACTGGAAATTAGAGAAGAGTTTACGAATGGTACTTTATATTATATTTAGTATGATTTCTCGTGATTATATTTTTCCTATTGAAGGTTATTTCGTGATCATGATGCATCGAAATATCGGAAATCACTAGAAGCAATCACGATATTGATTCCATTTTTTTTCATATCTGTATTGACAAAGACAATAACAATCAAATAAATGAAACTAGTATTTACAATTGAAACAATTGAGCTAACTGCAGAATGTTGCAAACAATCTACAGATAGCTCAATAGCTAACTATTAAGCATGGTAAAAATGTATAGCGATATTGATGTGTTCTTTTAGAGTTCGCACGACAGTTTTACTGACTCTACAAGGGTTATTTAAGACCACTCGGCTATCCGAGTTCAGAAGCTATCCTCTGAAGCCCATGGGAGCATTATCTAGCCCCCAGCTAAGCAGATCTTGTGTGATGGGTAATAATAATTACATAGATATGTTATTATTTATATAAGAATTAAATAAAAATACCTAGAACACCCGAAACGATTAGCTGATCGTACAAACATATGTCCTAATCGGCAATTGAACCCGCAACCTCCTGCGTTGCAGGCGGACCTTCGCTCGTCGCACTACATCGGTCGTCAGGTAAGTATGAATCGCGCCTGGGCATTAAATGCGTTAAACATTCTTTGAGCATTAATTCTGGAGCATATTCCACACTGTATTCCTATACCACACAGTTTGGCTCGGCGCCAGGTTATGCATAATTGAGTTTGTGTGATACAGTTATAGTGCAACCTCAACTCTTTTAAGGTCAACTGCGACACGAGGTTTTTAGCTACTGAACCATTTTTACAAAACTCTGAAATAACTAGCTGATGCCCGCGGCTTCGCTCACACCTAGTACCTCGCATATTATTATAGTTTAAGAGGGTGCTATATGACGCCATTTTGTGAAAAGGATAAGCATAGGATTTCACGTTCATAGGAGTGGGACAGAGCAGAGCGTCGTAAGCACAAAAATCATGTTTTTTGTTATTTTACAGTAAATTAATAGTGTTTTTGAAAATCTAAAACACACACCGTCTGCTTTAATTTGTTTGTTTATCGTAAAAATTATCAAGGCTTAGTCAGGCAAGTCCTTCTTTCGCGCCCTAACTAAGCAACCAATAAACTTGATTTTTGGCATAGATTTAGTTGAAAGGATGGAAGTACCATAGGGTACTTTTTGTCCTGGTAACGTGGATGAAACCGTGACGAACAGCTAGTAGTCCATATTTAGAACTATGTAGTCCATATTATGTTGACTTTTTGTAGGGGGGGGGGGGGGGGGGTCGTTGTAGCTCAGCGTGTGCTGACCGTCGCGTCGACTCGATCCAAAGACCGTTCTTTGAGAAACGCCAGTAGTCCATATTATCGCCTTAGTCCAAATTTGGCGCTTTAACTCTATACATTGTTCCTACTGTAACTGAAATGATTATTTTGCTTATTGTAAAATAAGGCCCATAGCCTGAATAATTAACTTGTAATAACAAATTCCATCTTTCTTGTTCAGCTTAAGTTTTAATTAGGAACGATAACTTAATGCCTCCTACTACTGGAATGAAGATCAACATTAATTAAATCAAAACTTTGTTCGTGAGCTTCAATTAGATCTATTTTGTCCGTTACAGAAACATGGCTTCTCAACACGGTAAAGTTCTTAAAGACCCACATTAAATTAATTACAGTTACATTTTCAGCGGGGATTTGATGAGATCAAATTAAATGAATTTATCTATACTGGGTTCTAGAATCCAACATATTTTATGTAAACAAAGGTACCATAATGAATGAAAACTTCACAATAAGAGATAGCAATAACAGAAAACAAAATACAGCAGAAAGGTAGTCACTAAAAACAGAAACGCCAACTTTTAAAATGCGTCGTAAATGGTTTATATTCGAGTTAGAAAACGGACGACTGACGGATGAAAGCTTCTAAATCCGACGAAGCGTTTTCCTCCGATGATAATCTCTAAAAATATTTTCCCCCAATGTCTCTTAGATTTTAATCTCTTTGTTTACAAAAACTAATCCTAGAACTGAGTATACAAATTTCCTCAATTCCATTACATTTATCAAGTTGTTAGAGAGATGATCTAGCTCTTTGATTTAAAAAAAATGTCTATGATTCTTATGCAAGGTTCACATAATGACTCTGCCTGCAAACATTTATAAAAGCTAATTTATTGCCCGGATTTTTTCGAAAACTTAGCTGTGTATTTATACCTCTATTTTTATTTTATCGGTCTGGAATCGTTCAAAACCATAGAAGTGACCTTCATACTTATTTATTTTCAATCTTTACGTAAACTTTCATAACCTTTCCCAAATATTTTCCTTAGCCAAGTCTATGAGAACATCATCTAAATTCGTTCAGTTGTTGTTTACATTGGCTTTGCGTCTAAATGTGGTGGGAAATAGCTGGATTTGCAGCTGGAAGCTGTAGTTATAACTGGCTTGGTTACGAATTTTTACCTACCCACTGATTGTTTTTGGTTTTATGGCCGTTTTCCTGTTTATTAGGTCATCGAACAGGATTAAAGTTGTCAATGAGCAAAAAAAGCTGTCATTGTTTTATACATGTTTTCTAGTTGCAAAAAGCCAACATCACGCGGTGTTCCCAGGCGGTCACCCATCCAAGTACTGACCGCGCCCGACGTTGCTTAACTTCGGTGATCGGACGAGAACCGGTGTATTCAACGTGGTATGGACGTCGGCGATTGCTAGGTCGAAATACTCGATCAAATAATAGTATCTTGCATGGTATGGAATGTCATAATAATAGCAAAAAAGCCAACATCACGCGGTGTTCCCAGGCGGTCACCCATCCAAGTACTGACCGCGCCCGACGTTGCTTAACTTCGGTGATCGGACGAGAACCGGTGTATTCAACGTGGTATGGACGTTGGCAATAATTAATTCGAAAGACAATGTTTGTTATTTATTTGTACGATTCACATAATTCAGACCCTTATTTTCAAAGTCGTACACTTAATTTGACCCCAATTTACCAAAAACGCCTCAAATTAGTCCTACCATAAAGTTTCTTCATACGAACATAACATATATTTCACGAGACATAAAACTGCAGTAAAGAGAAACTAGCCCGAATTTCACGGCGAAAATAACGAAGTAATGACGTATCAGTGTTTCTGGCGAGCTGACAAGTCTTGCCGATATATTGTTCAGAAATAAACGTGTTTTCAGACTTTTTTACAGCTGTTGCATGTGTGCTAAATATAATAAACGCTAGGTTTTGTGGCTAATGAAATAACTTTACAAACTCGCAAAATCAGACAACTTTCGACTTAAAACTCATGAAAACTAAACTTACGAGGAATTCAAAATTTAATAACATGGTAAAAAGGTTATTTGGTAGAATGTCGGTAAAGTTATTGTTGACTAGTCGCTGCCTGTGGCTTCGCGCGCGCTTTTCATGTACCCTATGTTTGTCCCCAGGAAACGATGTACCTCCCTGCCAAATTTTATTAAGACCCATTCAGCAGTTTAGGCGTGAAAAGGTAACAAAAAACAGAACAGAACAGAAAGGTAACAGACAGACAGATAGACAGAGTTACTTTCTTTATAATATTTGAGGGATGAAATGCCTTTAAAATAAGTTACCCTAAGGTTCTTAATTATTTCTCACTATATGTAGTTCAGAAACATATATAAAATATGACTAATCATAGAAAAACTTGTCGTTAGATATATATACTTGAATTTTGCTCGATACGCAAAGCGTTGTTTTTGTTACTCAAAACCGTATTTACCGTATTTACCATCATAACATACAAAACTGGCTACTAGCGAAGACAACTTGTTCTCTATACATGTAAAATATTTCATTAAATATAATAATCATACCCCAGAAGCCTATTTCCCTACCCTTGTACCCAGTAAATTACCTCTAGCCTTACCCTTGCATCAAGCAATTACCCCAAAATCATTCCATTATTCCCTAAAATGGCCCTTGACATAGTTGCAAAGATTGCAACCTTCGATGTACGGAAGCACCGTACATCGAAGGTTGCAAATTGTTTCTAAATTAGTAACTTCTATCTTCCAATCTGTACGTAAAATTCCCTCTACGTCATTCTCCGTAGAGGGTCTACGAGGCTACGTCGTAGATGGACAACGTGTTACGTCGTAGAGGGCTATGCGTTTATGTCTTTTGTATGAAGATTTATTATTTTTCATAGGTAATCGACGAAATGTGATCTGAGATTACAATTTAATTACAATTACTAGATAGACCACTGGTTAGCACAGACTCCACCAAAAAGCGTTGAACAGATGAAGACGCCAAAACCCCATATACTCTCAAATGAACAGAAACTGCCAAACCATACCTTTTCTAAAGCTTCTAAACCACAGAATAGACAGACAACAGAAGCCGCTGAACTTTAATTTATTTTACGCGGCGGGTGAAGGTCCACCTACGACGCAGGAGGCTGTGGGTTCGATTCTCGCCTTGGGGCAAATTATTGAACGATTTGCAAAAATTTGTTCTGTGTATTTTCTATGTACGATAAGAAATATCTATATATGCAATGTATTGTATTAATTAGTAAGTATATCAGACATCTAGTACCCATAGCACAAGCTCTGTTTAGCTTGGGGCTAGATGATGCTGTGTGGATTGTCCAGCATTATTTATTTTACACCACACTTTGGAATTCTACCACTATAAAATGGTGAGTAGGTAGGTAGTGTTTCATTCACTTGAGTTACTTGGGTATAGACAAAAGTTCAAACCGAAGAAGAGTTAACTTAACAAAATAAACTTCCATACACATCAACCAGTTTTAACAGACCCGTTGGAAAATTATACGTGCTTGCTAAATAAACAATTTAAAATTGATAGGATCTCGTATCAATACTTTTATCAAAGAAACGATCCTTCGCTCCGTAGTTGCGTATCCAGTTTTCCAGTTCTAATTATTTCAGTGTTTTTTCTCTTACTCTTAGATTCGTTTTTATTAAAAAATATGATAAAATTCCATATAAAGTTAAATTCTACATAGTTCAGGAAGCGGCGAGTTACCCGAGTTTATACGAACTCGCTCCGTCCTGAATATTTGAGTGCTAGATACGGTTACTGGTGGTATAGATGGTAGGTGTTTCCTTTGATAGTGTGCCAACATTCCCCGGTTGTTAGTGTTCAATCGCTTTATTTGCGGATTCAGTATGTTTGAAGTTTCAGGTCGAATGAGCTAGTTTTTTCAGAGGTTAATACAAATCATTTTGCAAAAAAAAACAACTAGTATTTACAATTTAAACAGTTTAGCTAACTGCAGAATAAACGTAACAATAACAGCAAACAATCTAGAGGTAGGCCAAATCAATACCAATCGGTTTATCGTCTATTTTAGGGGTTTGCTGTTGGCAAATGTAGATTTAAGTCAAGGATCGTTAGGACTATGAGTTAGTCTGTATCTTTGATGGTGAGTATTAAGCAAATTGTCTGTTCAAGCTGTTCCTACCAAGCTAAGCCAATTTTAAATGTAATAAATCCAGGGTTCATAATTCATGTTGAAATCAGAAACCATCGCTCACTGGCCGTCCCACATCCGTAAAATATGGGCCACGTCTCAGTCTAAATAAAAATCGAGAGTTTCCTCATCTCGCTAAATAAATACCGATGTTCGTATGCCGCGAATAGGTTACAAGAATCGGCGCGGGAGTCGCGTGGGCGTCCACTATTTCGAGCGAGGCCGCGCGCTGAAACCCGAGTCAGATTCACGAGCGAGCCCGTCGCGGTAACACCTCGCTACTCCAGCACTAGCACAGTAGGTTAAACACCAAATATGCGCACAATATCACCTGGAGCGTCCGCTTGGATACTCCACAGTCCTCACGCACTGTATCACACAATCCTGGGGTTTCTCTCGGGGATGTGGTGTATCCAAGCTGGCGACTGGGCGGCACTCACCTCTCGGGCGGGCTGTTCACACGGCGGAGCGACACGCACTGCGCGCCGCCCGCCCTCATCAGCCGCCGCGCGGGCGGGCGCGGTTATTTTCGGTGCCAAAAATCCAGGATTTCTCGTCGCAATCGCAACTGTGCGCAAGCGGCTGTCACTCTCACACATAGGCCTCCGTTTCGCGAACGTATCGGAGCCTTGAAATTTCTTGAAACGCGGGTCGATGAGATCAAAACATTAGTCAATGCCGGTGAAGTGCAGTTAGTTATGTTGGTAGGCATGCAATGTGCAGACGTCTGCATAATGCAAACCCAACTAATATTGTAAATGCCAAAGTATTGTTTGTCTTTCCTTCACGCCCTAACTAAGCAACCCATCTACTTGATTTTTGGTATAGAGTTAGTTGAAAGGAGGGAAAGTAACATAAGCTACTTTTTGTCCTGGTAAATCATCAAATTTACAGGAAAAAATACCTTTTATAGAATAGAATATACATTTTCTACAATAGAAATGTGAAATTCTAATTTAACGCAGGTGAAACCGCGGGGATCAGCTAGTATCTGACATAGCTTTGTAATTGAGGTTGCCTTCCGAAAATACCGCCCTTTGACTTAATCTATGTACATCATTCATTCAAGTTCACTGGGGGCCCTCTATATGCTTGTAAACTTAAAAAACAGATAATTTTTAATTAATTGTTGATAATTCGTTGAGTACTTGGATATTATTTTGATCTAAATAGACATTCAGTCTATTAATTTATGTAACAGTGTCATTATATTTTTATTGAGCTTTGTAGTATAAACCATCTTAGACTCTAATTATAATTAGAGTCTAAGCCGTTAATTTTATTAGTCTAATAATTATTACACTAATAAAATTCATGTTGCGGCTCTTGGAAGGCATGGGAAAATCTACCAACTTGTATTTGACTCATTTGGTTGGTAAACCTGCCGACCCCTGCTCTAGCTGAATCTTCGACCACAGCGATCAGTCTCAACGAAGACCAGCCAGGTGCGTAGGATATATTATTGTGCACAAGTGTGTGTGCAGACACAAATGCACTCTCTATCCCCTCACTCTCAGAAATGAGATGAGACTTCAAGCTTCAGACGAACAGGGAGAGGCGAGGCGCAGGGCCAATGGCTTAACGTGCCTATACAATGTGTCTGGTCACCGGTGTCGGAGACTTTGGGGGGGGGGGGGGGGGTGAAATCCGGTAAATTTTATCGACAAATCACTATCCCTATTTGTTTTTTCTCTCTCCATGATAAAATGGCAGCCATTTTGTTTTCTGCACGAGTGCTTGTACTGATTAAGCTATAGCTACCCAAGTAGAGGTCCTAGGAAGACGATAGAGAACTCATTTGATAGCTAATAATATAGACAATAAAGCAACGATAACATTGTTGCACTTTATATTTTATAATAGAGGAAAACGGAATTTAAAATAAAAAGAAAGCTTTTTTAAAGCATTTTTTTTAATTATTAGAGTTTTTCATAAAATCGAAACTGTCAAGCTACATGTTTTTTATTTTTGGACGATAGTACAGAATGTATGCTTCAAAATAAGACGTGCATCTTAGCCCTAAATACGATAGTTTAGAAGTTATGACGGTTTGAATATGATCCTTGACTAAAAAACGATAGTGGAGTCCACGAAACCGTTAGTCTAGTTGTTTATTAGCGGGATATTTAAGGGTCAAGGGTCATATTCAAACCGTCATAACTTCTAAACTATCGTATTTAGGGCTAAGATGCACGACTTATTTTGAAGCATACATTCTGTACTATCGTCTAAAAACAAAAAACATGTAGCTTGACCGTTTCGATTTTATGAAAAAGCTAATAATAAAAAAAAATGCTAAAAAAAGCTTTTTTTTTTATGATAAATTCCCTTTTCCTCTATTATAAAATAGAAAGTGCAACAATGTTATCATTGCTTTATTGTCTACATTATTAGCTATCAAATGAGTCCTCTTTCGTCTTCCTAGGACCTCTAATTGGGTAGCTATAACTTAATCAGTACAAGCACCCGTGCAGAAAACAAAATGGCTGCCATTTTATCATGGAGAGAGAAAAAACAAATAGGTATAGTGATTTGTCGATAAAATTTACCGGATTTCACCCCCCCAAAGTCTCCGACACCGGTGACCAGACACATTGTATAAAAGCACTAGCAACCCGCCCCGGCTTCGCACGGGTAGTAAATTCAGTTTTTGAGTTAATCGCGAACGGACGGACGCGGGGCGGAGGACTTTGTTTTATAATATGTAGTGATATGTATGTATGTACATAGAAATAAGGAATCTCAAGAATGTTAATAGCTTATTGGACGACTTTGAACCAAACATATCCTTTGTAAAAAGGCTTATTACAAAATATCAGATTCTCTAGAGGATAAAAAAGCATGGGACGACTTTTGCTCCAACTCGAAAACTAACAACCTAACAAGGTAAAGGTTTCTTGTTCGCTTCTTTACATAACCTTAAAAAGATTGAAGTGAACAAAAAATCAAAGTGATCACTTTATTTCCCTGTTTTATTTACGTAATTTTAATTTTGTGACGTGTCCAAGAGTCCTGTAAGGTCTAAAGGAAATAAAGTACTTTGATATTTGATTGATGATATTATACCTATCTTGTCTGATCCTGGTACTTTGGGGCTGGGCTAGCTGAAAATTTGTATAGGTACTACGCTACGTATGTATGTATGTAGATGGAACTTCTATTTTTGGGTAGGCCCAAAACCACTCACTCCACCTGTGTACCTAATAAAACAAGCATTGTTTGGTATGCTTGTTGACATGAAAGTTGATCTAATAGTATATCTCTCTATATTTAGAGACGTTCATAATCTGACATCATTTCGTGTAGCTTTCGTCGGGTCAGCGGATGTGTTTAGATGCGCATCGTTTATTTAACGAGGTTCACTAGAATATTATATTTGCCTCACTCGAATCCTAAAGGCGATCGCGCTCTGTACGATCCGAGCTCACGTTTTATTTTTTGTTCGTTCGTATTTTGTTTATATACTTACCTACTTATAAGTGCCACCTACAACTGAATTATTCAAAAACATTACTCAAAACTATCATAACCCTAACATTATTAAACTAAACATTACTCAAAACTATCATAACCCTAACATTATTAAACTAAACATTACTCAAAACTATCTTAACCCTAACATTATTAAACTAAACATTACTTAAAACCATCTTAACTACAGAACCTGAGACAGCAGCTAGTTTAAATCTAAGCTTAGAACGGCTCCACCGACTTTTCAAATCTTATACCTAGCGAAAAAGGTTTACTGCAAAAAGGTTATGTAACCTTTCTTACAAAATAAACTAGATCAAAATTTGTTCATCCGTGTGATGTGCACAAAAACAAACAAATATCTCCCCCTACTCTATACTTATAATAAAACTGTAACAGGTCCAATTCTGTTCATTGAAGATATTTTGAATTATTTTTTGAGCGCAGTCTTTTATCGACACTGATGCCAAAAATGTAATTTTGTTTCCATCATGTCTGTCTGTCTGTATCTTGGCCGCGCATAGCTCCGAAACTACTGAACATATTGAAATAAAACTTGGCAGAATTTGAGTCCATACTACGAAGAAGAACATAGGATAATTTTTCTCCCGGATTTCAATAGGGTTCCCTTGGGAGAGGGGATGAAAGTAAAATTGCTTGGCTACGCATAGCGCCGAAACTACTGAAGGTATTCAAATGAAACTTGACAAGATTTGAGTACATAGTATAAGGAAGGACATAGAATACTTTTATCCCGGATTTCAATAGGGTTTCCTTGGGAGAAGTGATGAAAGTAAAATTGCTTGGCTACGCATAGCGCCGAAACTACTGAAGGTATTCAAATGAAGCTTAGCATGATTTAAGTTTATATTACGAGAAAGGGCACAGGATACTTTTCATTCCGGATTTCAATAGTGTTCCCTTGGGAGAGGGGATGAAAGTAAAATTTCTTGGCTGCTGACCTACTGGACTGGTTGGTACAAAGCTCTCGCTATCAATGATGTTGCCGTCGTCCTGGTAGATCAGCACTGTGACAGTCCGGACATTGTGCTGCGTACCCGGGATGACTGCTTGCAATGCATTGGCGAAACGCACCAGGCATTTGATGCTCTTCAGTCTCTACTCGCTTATATACCTACTGTCGTGGCGAAGACGGATACAACTTTGATCTTCGACATGTAAATCCGAAAACTGACGAGACTGGACACTAAAAAGTTTCTGCAATGCAATTCTACGCCTAGATACATTTTACCATTAAGAGAAGGTTGCATTGCTCACATGCAAAGGTTTCGAGGTTTGTTTAACCGTTTTCTGGTTCACTTATGCCAAAATTAAAATAGCTGGTGGAAACTTACGCCAAAATTAAAACGAAGCGTTTGGTATACATCAGAACAGAACTAATGAGAGAAGACTGCGCGCTGAGATTATGTAGATCTGCGAGACGCCATGAAACAAGATAGAAATTGCGAAGATTTAGGACGACTGGTGATTCTTCCTTCCAGTTTTAGAACTGGACAATAGATGTGTAGTGCCCTATTCTCCAGCAGGTACTATCAAAAGCTTCTGAAGCGCATAATATACCTAGGTAAATGTGGAGCTGTGTGACGTCCAGTCAATAAAATCTAGGTATATTTAAATCTATACTATACTACACTAATAAAAATAAGTAAGGTTTGTGTGGTAGTAGGGGGTAATCTCTGAATATACTGAGCCAATTTGAAAATTCTTTTACCTATTGAATATGTTTAAACACGCATCGTTTAAACCACGTTATTTGCGAGTTTTATAGACTACTAAAAATGTTTACCGCCAACGAAGTGGGTACGGGTCAACTAGTATATAAATAATAGTATATACCTAGGTAGTACATATATATATATATATATATATATAGTATACCTGTGCCCTAACCTACCAAAACGCATACCCAATCTTTCTCAGTTTTGTCATAGTACAAAATGTGCGATAAATACCTACTTATTTAGTGTTTTATCCCTTGAACAACGCCACGACATTTTCTTTATTGTTCTAGCACGCCGGTGTGAGTTCTGGATTTTAATGGCGACCATTATATGGATTACCTACTACGACTAATAGTAGCCTATCTAACACATTCTTTGCCCATGACGCACATGTATTTTCCTACTTCTTATTCGAGGTGTAGTTGCAGTGCACACCAACGGGACACATTGCAGACCCTGGGCAGTGAATAGATTTGTTTAGGTTATCTTTCTCGGAATTGGTTGATTTCACACACGTCGTACAATATAATTGTTTACGCCGGAGGTACCTCCCTATTTCTAGGGTTATAAAAATAACACATTTGTATTTGATAAGAAATTTATTTCCATTAAAAAGTCCATCAAACATCACATAAGCATTGTAAGTTCAGAAAAGCTATAAAGCACTGGAATTCAAGAAGTATGGAAATAGAAACCCTATGGTAGAATAAAATTTTAATAAAAAATTCGGTAGAAAATCTATTTGATTATGATCGGCTAAATGACAAAATTGTCATAAAATATAATAAAAGTCACAATAATACCTACCTAGATATGGTAGGTCCTAAAATCAGTTGATCGTTAAGTTTTAAATTTATGTTTGGATCAGAAATTAAAATGGCAAATCATTGGCTTGATTGAGCGCAATTTGGACAAGCTTTTATCTGCTAACGGAGAATGTCAAGGCGCTGGACACAACACAATATTTTAGAACTTCTCCGCTATCTAGCTCATAGAATTAAATTCAAAAAAATAACTTTACATACCAAAAACTTGCATTCATATTCACACAATCGCAACAGCACTCCTTCATTTATAATTTCTAGCCATCTAACAACATCGTCCAAGCATATCAAAAGAAAACTAAAATAAGTGTCCATTTTCAAGTGCAAAGAGAAGCAGCATAACACTTTCCCGCTTTTTCTTCTTTTTCTTCAAGATGCCGGCGGTGGTCATAGACAATGCGGACAAGATGGCCGCTAGTAACCCGAGAGGTCTGCAAATGTCTGGTCGACTTCCTCTGCTATGGATTTGTACTTGCTGCGTTCTTCCACCACTTCATCTGTACGAAATGTTAGTGGGTTAGTAATTAAAATGATAATGGGCGTTAGTTATCGGTTACATTACAAGGTTAAGCGAAATTGTAAGGAGTGTCATCTCTCGGTACTAAAACTTGTTTATATAGGCCAATCATTCAATTAGAATCTCTCGTCAAACGTCTTTATTCTTAGAACTAATTAACCCAATTGCATATATATATATATATATATATAATATACATGCAATAAAATCATTACCTACTTTTGAATGATGCCATCTTAGGCAGGCATCTTATACACCTACCCTACCTAGTAGGTAACCTATCTAAATTAGGTAGGTAGGTGCCTATAAATTATTTTAATGAGCTAAGTAAAGTCTGATGTTGAGATCAAGTATAGACAGCAGTGTTCTTCTATTATATCTCTTTTGATAGTCATCTTCGGAATTTGCTGGTAAGTAGGTACATAATTTACCATACAGTATTGGAAGCAAGCGATATTTATCTACATTTCCTACTTGCAAACTCATCATAATAAGCAGTAGATGCGCCGACTAATTAAGTATAACTATAAGCGTGTATATCCGGGACCCGACTCCGAGGCAAGCAAAATTAAGTTTGTTACATAATTTACTTATATTGTACATAGTAAACTTTGCCTCAGAGTAAGTGCTCAGATTTAGCAGAGCATTTGACCTACATTGCAAATAGCTATTAATCCTGTAGTGTACAGTCACAAACACTATGAATGGTAACGTAACCAACTTTTTGTTAGACAAATTTAAAATAGGTAACATCTTTAGGAATTAATTATAACATTATCGACATAAATAATTGGTTAAATTTCATTCAAGGTGTTTTGATCAACCGATTATAGCTACCTACTTAAAAAAAACCTTTAGTTACCTACGCGTATTTGCTCTATAAATATTTGAAGGCTACTTTACTTTGGATAAATATGCACGATTGACTCTTATTATGTCTCTAACATAAGAAGAGGTAATTAAAGAATAAAACACCAGGATAGTTAATAAATTAAATTTATATTACTCGAAAATAAATACGCCATAAAGCTATGGTCCGTAAACCAAGAGTATAAAATAATATCTATTTGTGAATCGCATGGATAGATGGAATGACCCACAGGACCCGACGAGGGGTGTTCCAAACTGAGTCCTAGGAAAAGGCTTGGTCCTAGGAAATAGCTTGGTACTAGAAGATGGCTTGATCCTAGAAAATAGCTTATTCCTTGAGGATAAGCTCGACGAAGGCGGTGTCGAGGTCGTCTCCGATGTCCTTGTACTTCTCCTTCTCGGCGACGAGCTCGTCTGTACAGTCAGATTTTATTATACCAGAGTTTTTAAAACAAAAAGTTTATATAATATGAATTTAGAGGTGGCGTAACTTGATATAATTTAATTAAATGAACTTGATAGTCCAGAACACAGCGGTATTTGAAAAAATCTTCTGTGAAAAAGAGGAAATAATATATACATTCTACGTAGATTCCAACGTAGGCATTAATACAGAATAAATAAATGAACATATATAAATATATATAGGTATTCTTGTGCTTTACTAATTTCTTAAAAAAAATTGCAAGTAACGCCACCATTCGTAAATATAGAAGAATTCTATTTAATTCAAACATTTCAGTTGCCTAAACAATTTCTCTTTCAAGTCAAGTGTCGCATTAGTGCGTTTGTAGCATCAATTGCGTTTACAGACGATTTTAAGATTACTTATATTTTACTTTACACTGTTTTATAGCAAAATGCTACAAGTGTAGCAGCGTAGGCATAGATCCGTAGAGGCGTGAGCTACGCGTCTACGAATCTACGAAACCTCTACGCTTTGCTACGAAACATCTACTTTGCTATGAAACTTATTTAGGCTCATTGAAATGATACTAAAAAAGGCTAGGGGTTCTACCACTTTTAATTACTCACTTTTAGCAATAAATCGTTTGTAAACGCAACAGCAGTTAAATTATCAAAAAGAAATAGTAAAATGCTTACATGTTGCGGTCCTGGTTATTCTGAAGCCATGCCGTCGTAGCTCGCATTGCGTTGCGAAATAAAATTCATGAGTATTTTCTTATTATTTAGTTCAGCATGCGGTTTCTGTTAGAAAGCTTATGATTTGATAGGTAAGGGGTTTTGTTGGAACAGAATTTGGTATTGTAACCTATAATAATTAGTTTGGCTTGCTTGAAGA
This sequence comes from Eupithecia insigniata, assembly GCA_947859395.1. Lineage (NCBI taxonomy): Eukaryota > Metazoa > Arthropoda > Insecta > Lepidoptera > Geometridae > Eupithecia > Eupithecia insigniata. Next base: position 4,023,635 of record OX402008.1, read on the forward strand.
GTGAATATAGCTTGCGGGCTTTAGGTTTTGTTTGTAACTAAATCGCTTCTCATTTCAGTATCGTCTCTCAGATGCCTGGTCAGTGGTCACGTGTGTTTTGTTTTAATAAATGCAAGGAGATAGCTAGGTACATCACCAGCCTTCTAAATAAGAATATAAATTGAATTCTCGCTCAAAATCTTCGTTTGAATCCTTTCCGGGCTTTATAAGATTTTGCCTCTATAGTTAGTTGCCTTTGGAAAAATACTGAGATTACTTTAGCCTACCATATTACCTATCAGATATCGTGTTTTTGATATAACGACCAGTCCACAATAATGCTAGACATTTTATCTAAAGCATCATCGAGCTCCGTCAACAGCTTGTGTGTCTGATATTATATAAAAAGCAATCTTTGAGTTCCAATCCGAATGAGAAACGATTCTACTATGTAAAATGCAACCGCGCAAAGCACTCGTGGTCAATGGCAGCAAGTGCATCGGTCGCAGACGCGGGCCAGCGGCGGAGCCTCCAGGCCAAGGTCATCAAATGCACAGTTCAGCTCCCCTCCGACGTCGTGGAACAACTCCTTGGACGTTATCAGGTCGTCTGGAAACCGCCAGCGCCGTCAGGGACTATACTTTGAACAGTTCAGCTGGGCTAATGTGAAGCTAGCCCAAAACAGTGCCAATCCATCGCACTAAATAATACAGAATGCCACGTATAGCTTGTTACTAATTTTGTTTATTTAATAAGTTAGATAAGAAATATTCTAGTTGATAATGCAGTGGCAGCAATCTCAATTACGGCTAGTTAGCTTACTGAAAAACGGGGGTGGATGTTTCCTCGTGGTTCCATTCTCTGTTTTTCAGTCTGATTATGTAGCTAACTTCACTAGCCTTTATCCACTGTTCGAACTATACCCCAGTTAGACGGCAATAGCACGCGTTTCTCTCAGTGCATTACCACGGGTTTATGCTCGACATCCGTTTAGTCAGTGGCATGCGAATTACTATTCCATCAGCTATGTTTCACATTTTATTGAGATAAAAATATAGGTTGTATAAAATGTATTCTGTCTTTTGTTTACTGTCCGAATACGCGAGATGTAGTGATTATTTTCTTTACGCGGGAGGGGCTTCTGCGGGGGCTGCTTCGGGAGCGGGAGCGGCTTCAGGAGCGGGGGTGGCGTCTGCGGCGGGAGCAGCGTCGGGGGCAGGGGCGGCGGCGTCAGCGGGGGCGGCGGGATCGACCGGCGCGCCCTCGGCGGGAGGCGCCGCGCCTTCCACCGGAGGGGCCGCAGGATCGCCCTCAGCAGGGACAGCTGGGGCACCCTCCGCGGGAGGAGCGGCCGGGTCTCCTTCAGCCGGAGGCGCGGCCGGGTCTCCGTCCGCCAGGGGCGCGGCACCGTCAGCCGGTGCAGCACCCTCCGCGGGCGGAGCGCCGTCCACTGGCGGCTCGGCGCCATCGACAGCGGGGGCGCCCTCCACAGCAACCACCCCGTCTGCGGGTGGCACCTCGCCTTCTGCCAGTGGAACGCCTTCGGCGCCCTCCGCTGGGACAGCACCGTCCGCTGGGACGGCACCGTCCGCTGGCACGGCACCCTCGATGGGCACCGCGCCATCGGCCGGCGCGCCCTCCACTCCAGGCTCGACGACGACCTCCGGAGGCGGGGTAGGCTCCTTGGGCGGCGGAGAGGGTTCCTTGGGCGGCGGCGTGGGCTCCTTGGGGTGCAGCCGCTCGTACTCCTTGCGCGCAACCTCGATCTGGTGCGGCGTGGGGTCGACGCCCGGGATCAGCTCCACGAACGACTCGTCGATGTCGTCTCCGATGTCGTACAACATCTCCGTGGCTCCGATCAGGTCATCTGTTAAGGCGCGCGCGTCAGCCCCATGGACCGGCCACTCATGCGTTAGCACGCCACGCAGGACCACGCCATGCCCCGTGCTTCGATGGTATGTTATGTACACGCGCTCTCACTTCGAATCGAATGGTTCTCTGACTCTCGAATCAATGATATTTTCAATGAACATGATAGCTGATAGAATCGACGTACGGATTAGCAGGGACGATGAAGGGAGCACAAGTTTTTTTTTAGTAAATGAACACACGGTTAATTAAAAATAATAATATTATATTTTATAAACACTTGTTAGAATAATCTTAAATCATTAATTTATTCTTCACGAACATACTTATCTACCATTATTAATCGACAACATAAAGAGACGGAATTCCATCGATCGTTCGTAAATTTTCGTATTCAAGGTAGGTAGTTAGTTTGTTGTTTGCAAGCACACTACATTCGTCACACGCATGGAGAACGCCTCGTCGCTCCACGTGACGTCAGGTCATCGCGACGCATGGCAACACACACACCGACAATAATTGCCAGCTACAGCATCGAAACATAACGTGAAACGAATCTACTGATGAAAATGTGATTTCAATAATTTAAATAAATAACAACAAACTCAAACTATGACACACGAGGAAAATCATAAGATACTCGAATAAAGTAGATAATGAAATATTTCATTGTAAGCCATATTCTAATAAATATCATTACTGTTGTCATCGCTCACTAAATAAAAATATCTAATCTCTTATAATATTATGTAAATAAAGAGTTCATTATTGCATAACGCTACAGTGCAATCCGCATTGCATGTGAGCCGATTGAATGTGGAATTAAATATTATCTACCGAATTATAGTGTTTACAGCCGAAATACTAAAAAAATGTTCTTAAAAACGTATGCAAAATAATGTGCAATTTTTAAAATAATTAAAGTGCTATTATGTCTTTATTTTTATCATTGAGTTTCGAAACGCAAGCGTTTCTTGGTCCCCAAATTGGAATGTTGACATTGTTGTCCTAAACTAAAAGTGCTCATAAGCTGCATACATCATATCAATCAAAATCGGTATAAACAGACACGCTTTTGAAGTAATGACTAAATTGGGACAAAACATCTCGACAATTATAAGAAGAAATATAAGTTAATTTGTGGTCAAAATATAAAAATTGCACATGGCAGTGTTGTCACAGCGAACACTCGATTTTGACGTTACATTATAAAAGCGGCTGGCAATTACGCTAAAACTAAGAACACCGGTCGCCCGCTCGCCTCATTGCTGCAAAATTTCGAAATCTTATTTCTCAGATTTTTAAGTTGAAACTTGGAATGTCAGTTCGGGCAACACTGGCCCCGGAATGTCAGAAGCGATGTGACATTGACATATCGTAGTGTAACGAGAGGAGCGGGCGAGAGTGAAGGAGTGGGTACTGGCGCGGCGTTCACATATTCTGGATGTCGTGGAGAGTGGACTCCATTTCCTCCTGCAGAAGTTTGCTCTTTTCGCGCTCCCCGACCAGATCGTCTGCAAGGGGGTGAGGGGGCCGCGGTCAGTCTCACACACAACAACATGCCAATCCGTCCAAATATTTTCACAGTGCACTTAAATTTTTCCTCTTTTTTCCGAAAAACTGTAATAATTAAGTAGATATCATAAAGTAGGAAATTAAAAAAAAAAATATTGTTGAATATTTAAAAAAAACACTGTTTTAAAATATTTGAACAAATCAGCACAGGCAACACAAAATTAAATAAAAACCATGCGTAAACTAAACATTGAAAAAACAACATGAAAGTATCGAGCAAACTAGTGGGACGACATTTAAAAAATCATGCTACCAAAGATATGACTAAAGCTCACAGAATTTAGCCTTGCATTCTTATAGCCAAAAATAATGTGAGTACTAATTAAAATATGGTATTGAAGTTGCATAAGAGTGCAAAACTAAAATCTGTTCTGTAAGCTTGTCAGATCAAAACACTGTTACAATGAAGTAAAGAAAATTAGGCTAGAAATTATAGCGTCAAAATGATAGAAAAAGCTCTCAGTCTATTATAGTACAGCATCAAAACTAAGCCAGTTCCAATGACGGCTAATGGTCTGTGCGTTATGTTTAAGCTTTTGGTTATTTTCAAACTGTTATACTTGACTTCAGAGACCTATACTGCTGTACGTTGTAAAATATCTGGACCTTGAAATCTATTCAGAAAATTGCATTATTATCAAAATATATGACTGTCCCTTGCTTTCATTTCTGATATATCTATAACTTTCTAATTTGAATATTACTTTTTATATAATAGTATTGGGATATTACCTTCAAGCCTGTCGACCTCCTTCTGGAGTTTCTGTACGGAGCGCTCCGCGAACTCAGCACGAGCTTCAGCCTGAAACATTGTACAACACTATTAGTTATTGCTCTTGCGGGAACAGCCTGTTTTCTGTCATTTGTGTTATTTTATATTTCATTTACCGTGCTGAATCATTGCCAATGATTTACAGTACAAAATATTTTTGAAAATAATATAGATAAATTCATATTTTTCATCAAACACGAAATGGTGACAGAAAATAAACTGCTTTTAAGAAATTGTAAAGATACATGCAATTTTTAGTGAACTTTAAATTTATCTGAATTGCAAAAACTTTAAGAAATTTTCTCTGAAATAAGACAACTAATTATTTTAATAAAATTAGTGAAAATCTAATAATATTATTTGAAAAATGACAATTATGTTGTTATTTCAAAAATGTTATCAAAACATCTGTTTTAGTAAAAAGTCAAACTAAATTATACAAATAAAGCGGAACACTCATGCATTTACCTTTACCGAAAGCCGCTAAGTGCCGTGTGACACTACAACACTAATGATAACCGTTACCCAGGTACAGAATACGAAATGACTGTGTGAATAATAATAATAATAGAATATTTAATAATAGGGACTTTGGCCGGATGATAAGCAATGTAAAATTATACGATCTAACTGTGACAAGCTTTTAAAATTTGTTTTTGATGTGATAAAATATTGTGAATCATATAAATTTATAATATACCTATTTATAAAATACCACTTGTATATTTAGTTTCAAAATGTTCTATATGTATTTATATTTTAACAGGTATCGCGTTATGTCGGAATAATACCTACACATTGATACTTACTGTTCGTATTTCTTAACGAAAGAAGATATTTACTTTATTAGAAGTATTTGTATACAAGTACACGCTTCATTATTGATTTTATGGTAGCCATTATGTGATATCTTTCAATCGAAACTAGCCATAACTAATAACGTCTCATCGACCAAAGCCCCTGCAGATAGGATGAACAACTTACTTGCGTCAGTTTCTGGGTGAGACTGTGGATCTTATCCTCCACGTGATCGCGGGTCGCCATCGCCTAGCCACACAGAGCCATTACTTACAAGCGCACATGCGCGCTGTATTGTGAATGTACGCCATAATTTATTTAAAAAAATAGAAAAACATTTGAATTGGAATGTAAAACAACAAAAAAATGGAACATAAACATGGATTTGATGGATTTGAATGTAAGTGTTAAGAGAAAACTTGGAATATCATATCAATACATAAAGAAAGGATTCACACTGGTGATATGTGTGAACAAAGTTCTAAAAATAAACAAAAAGTTGGAGATAACGCGAAATTAAGAGAATTCAAAAAGGATAATGACATGAAGGGAGTTTTTAAAGCAAAATCACATTTGACTGAAGTCATGGATTCTCAACAGGATGGGAATAGAGGTTTTGAAATATTTTTACTCATAACGAAATGATAATAAAACAAAAAACTTCATACAACACAATGCGTACATTCACAACACGTTCGGCAATAAGAAACAATTAATACACAGGTAAAGACAGAATAGAAAGACATCATAAATACATAGATGAAGCACCAACCGCATTCAGCGACACTAAGGGGCCTACACCAACAGACGTAGCTTATGACCCATATACGAACCAATTCAAGATTAGTATTTACAACGTCTCGAATAGATTAATCAAAGGGAACAACACTATCCCCCGAAAACAATGGCGATGAACATGGAACTACACCGCAACCTCTATAGACAATATAACTACTGGTTCTCTCCTGCCAACGTTTACCTCTCTGAGTTGTCTGTCCAGCAGTTTAACTCGCCCTTCATACGTCTCTTCTCTTTGCGTCGCCTGCGATTATTTTGTTAACGAAAATAAAAATAAACACAACGAAAAGACGTTCATGCACAAGGCTGTTTTATCTGACAGCCTCATTATACTATGTTATAGAGTTAATTAAAAAACAACAGGAACACGAAATTCAAAAAACATTGATATTACTAAACTAGCAACAGAACTGTCTATGCCTTTTTACCACAGGATCCAGAACCTACAGCGATTTTGATATTAGAAGCGATGCTACAGACAAATCTCAACTCTACCACACTGGTGAGAAATTAATCCATCGCATAGCTTTGAATAATCAAAACCTTTGATCGGAGACTGGTCCCAGATAAATCATGCATAAATAACAAGTCTGTGCACAGAATGCAGTTAGCAAGCGTAGGAAACCACGCGAGTTAATGTCACACCTCCTTTAGGCGGGTGGTGAGGGTTTTGATTTGGTTTTTGTACTCCTCTTCGCGTTGGTTGGCCTGTGTAGAATCGTACATTTTATTACTTTGATCTTTTACGCACAGGCAATAAGAACCTGTATCCTAAATCTATTATCTATCATAGGGTTCATCATCATCTATAAATGGTTGGTGCATCATTCTTTAATTACTTTCTTGGGACTTCATACAATCCCAGACATAAAATATAACGATGGGTCTTCAATAAGTTACAAATACAGAGACTGTACTTTATTTTGAACTACATAAGCTTGCTTACTTAAAGCCGGGTACTAATCAGTGTTACGAGGCGTAATGTAACGTGTTACACAGCGAGCGTTCGTATAGTCAGTACGGGGAAATAAGGCGCTCGCAACGAGCAAAGAGACGGATTAGCACATGACGTAACATTTCATTGTCGTTGCGAATGTTACATTACGCATTGATACACCGGCCAGTACCCGGCTTTGAACGTTGCGTAACTGCATAACAAAACAAATGCTAATCAGTTTTATCTTTCTCCGACTTGCGTCAGGTGAAAACAAAACACTGCTTAGTAATTTGTTGAAGTTATGTAACGTTTGTACAGCTTCAAAAGGTTTATCATGTACAAGACAGCCAAGACATAGCCTTATCTAGGATAGAATAGACAAAAATTACATAGAATAGTTATCGAATGCGGGTTTGTGGTTGGTTGATCCTATACAGTCGGTCGGCCAGCTTTTGAGGAGCTGGGCCCTTGGTGATATATTGTGTCTTAAAGCATTCACTGCTTCGCCTACAGCCGCTTGAGATGCGCATGTAAGTCGTGAGCAATTAACGTGTTAGACAGACTCTCTATACTCTTGTGTTTGAAAAGACCTCAAATAATATTTCAAATTGATCGCTTCAATTTCAATGATCTACGCATTGTATGACATTTTCTTTAGTCTAGACTAGCTGACCCAACAGACGTCCTGTCATTCAATTCAAACTTCAAATTTATTTCAAACGTGTTAGCAAAGAGTATATAACGCTGGGGCTGAGGTTACGTTAAAAAAGGTTATAATAAAGGTAGTAGTTAAGTTTTAAATTTTCTATGTTTCTGTGGAATTTTCTTATTTCTTTTAAATGTAAGAACCTTCTAAGAAATATTAGAAAACATTTTAAAAAGATTAATGAAATCGGCAAAGCCGTTCTCTAGTTATAGCGTGACCAAGAGAAATAGGGGTTAATTTTTATAGATATAGATTATAGCTTATCTAGGCTGTCTGGTAAGGGCCGGTATTTGTAACTTGTTGAAGTTGAATCCTTAAAACAATAGGAATACGGTATATAACTGGTCGGTAACATACCTTCTCCTCAGAGACTTCCAGGGACTTCAGGTTGTTGCCAACGACGCGGAGCTCCTCCTCAAGCTCGACGATTTTGCTGGAATTGGTAAAAAAAACAATCAATTTCTACTGTAGTAGAGTTGAAAATCGTTAAGGGATTGTGATTCTATTTTTTTTTTAGTTATTTCTATATCTATTTATTTTGTAAATATGCCAGTTGCTTATAAAGATAAAAGTTTAACATTGTCTAAAGGTAGAGTCAAAAATTTAATAAGTACTGAGTTCAAAATAGATTAAAAGCATAGAGTATTATTAAAAGTCTAAAATAAAGTCTAAATATCTTTATATTTAGTGTTGCCAGAAATATTTCATTGGTGCTATGTACAAATTGGTTGGTATTTCGCCCTATTCATACTTTATGGGCTTTCAATCAACTCTAATAAATAAGGGTCAAGTATTGATCCATGACCGACATATTAAAGAATGGAGTTACGAAGATTTTTCATTAAAATTTAGTACAAATTATTGTGCAATGCAACGACCGATTTGCGCAATCAAAATGCACATGTGTACATACTTAAATTTAATTTGGTCCACACTTAAGCTAAACCACAAACCGCTAGGTATCTTTATGTTGATACCTATTAAATTGAAATAACATTTATTGTAAGATTACGATTTTAACTTCCAAAAATAAGAAACAAAGACTTACTGTTGATAAGTACCACCGGCAACCACACGAACAAATAAAATAAAATTTAATAGTTATCAATTTCAATGCATAACGATAAAGTAGGTATTTTGTAGTCACATTCAATAAAATATATCCCGTTAATTATTGAATTAATTACCATCACAGTAGTTACAAAAATCAATTAAGTTCCAAAACAGCAAACCTTGGCTTATCAGTTGGCAATAAATTTAAAATTTATTACGCGTGGTAATCGTATAGAACCAAAAAATTACGTTAAATTGCGCAAATCGGCCTTTGCTTAGATTAACTGCACGTTTATTTTTGAAAGCCGATTATTGTTAAATAAACAAATAAAATTGAATTAAATAGCTATTATCTGGTAAATTTATCATGCAATTACGTTGCTTCAACAAAAACTTGTATTAAAAGAAATTTACTGCTTCGTTCTTAGAAAAGAAATCTGCGAAGCTGACAAATTAGAATTGCACTGGACGACCTTTATGGCACAGTGCGTAAATACAGCAGTAGGTAAAACGGTCAGGGGTAACCACGAACATCCTGTCAGTTGAATACATGACAGTAATCATCTCTCATTTCATTTCAAATCTAAAAAACTTGATTCTAGCGATTCAAATTTTGTCGAAGCAACAATTATTATTAGCGTGCATCAGCGAAAATTGCTCATACGTAAATGAAATTTGAAATTGTAATGATTTATGAGCTTTCTTCACTGTTACACGCTAGTTTTGATGAATGATTATTCGTTGATTGAGCTACGAAATCTGATAAACAAGATTATGTCATCCATTCTCGATGTCCATTGCTCTTAATTGTCAGTTTCTTACTTACAAACTAAATACAAATCAATTTGATCTAAGAATATACATGAATCTTTGCAATTTATTTAAGGAAACATACCGAAGACAGCTGATCGCTTCTCTATCCCACCGCGATGGAAAGTATTGTTCTCTTTAATAGGAAACATGGTACTCACAAGTCACTCTGCTCGGCGCGCTCCTCAGCCCTCTCCAGGTCCTGCTCCATGAGGACCAGCTTCCGCGCCACCTGACGCCGGCCGCGCGTTAGTACGCACACACACAAACACACACACACCACGGTACACTCGCGTGTAACGCGCGTCCTTACACCGCTCTCGACCGCGAGCTTAGTGCTGTGTTACTCTACTGCTGGTTATTATACTGTGCAGGGATGTGAGGGAACGGGTTTGGGTTATAAATGACTTCTGGTTCTGAAGGACGTTTGTCTTTTTGGTTAACGGGTTCGGATGGTATTTTTCCACAAAATTATATAAAGAAACTACAATGAACGAAATTGTAATTAGCTATTGATGTAGTATATTATCTACATTGCTGTATGGATCTAATGGCTTCAGCCTTCAGTTCTATTTGTTCATCATGTCTCGTGTCGTGGACCATGTCAGCAGACCACGCATGGTTCGAACAACATTGCATTGTAGCTGGTGGGATGTTAGAGATGATGTGATGAGAGGATTCGTTGGAGATGGAGGGTTACCTAGAAAAATCTCAAAAGCATACAAGCAAATCCATTCAGGAAACGCAAAGCAAGGGTCGAGGGCGGCGTCAGAACTCTAACAACTAAAATAAACGAAGGGTTGTCCCAAAACATTTAGTTCTATAAAATTACTTTTTTTCAATGAAAAAATTATTAATCTAAGTGCTATCTAGTGCATTATCGTATTCGTTATGTGATGTGTGCGGATGCATATGTGCGGCACGCATACGGCCAGTAATTCTGGTGTAATGCGGTGCATATCTGAAAACGAAAATTGCCCTATACCACACATATTCCTGACGAGCTAGCCCGCGCCAGACACACACAGAGGACGGAAGTTTAGTCGACACATGGACATGAAAGTTAACGTAAGAAATATCCATGAGATGGGGCAACCCTTGTTTTTAGTCTGACTAGAGGTTACCGTCACTGACCGAGAACTGTCACTGGCGCTATCCTCGAACTTACAAACTATAGCATTATTTGCCCAAAAGAACAAACCTTTTGAACAAACAATACCAGATTAATAATGGCGTATGCAACTAAAATAAAATAAAATAAAAACTGGCACTGCTACGCAGCTACTGCTACACGAAGACCTAGAAACGAACATGCAAAAAAAAACCGAGAGCCTAGGTTACAAATACCAATGTAGGTAAATCGGGTTACTGTGCGGCATGTTAAGAATGCAAATGAACAACCATGCAGAACGCTGACGAAAATAAAGCCTTCGGACCGGCGCGCAAGCCTTATTATTGTTCAACAGCGATGTACTTTCTCGAGACAATAATGAGACTGACGCAGTCCTTGGGCGTTGGTTGGTTGAAACCTACGATTCGCCGGAGTCAGCACGCTCCTCAGCGCGCTCCAAGTCAGCCTCCACCATGGCGAGCTTACGAGCCACCTGGACGTTACAAACACAAACTGATTTATTATCCAAAATAAAACACGATGGACCAACGAAAGCTGGAAGTCGCGGGAATCCGCTCGGTACGGGCAGGTTAAGAAATACCGGTTGATGCGATCATTTAGGATTTCATGATCCAAACAGGATTAACAAAGGTATTTGAGGAGGCTATGTGGACATAGCTAGGAGCAGTGGAAGACTTTTAGTCGATTATGGACGGATAAATTATACACACGGCTATTGAGTACAATGTACAAGTTGTATACAACCCTCACAAGGCAACTTAAGTAAGGAGACTGGTTACCTTATAAGGAAACAGACCAGCACTCCTTCTAGGGACTGACTTTTACAACCGCTAAGGTCATATGTCAGGGGAAATAGGACATTATTACTATTTACCATCTGGTCGATAATGCCGTGTTTGATCGATGTCGAACGGTAAGCACGGTAATTGCACATTAATAGTGATATCTTATCTATATGATAAGGGTTACTATTCGAGAAACATCGCTGTACTTGAAACAGTAATACATTTCGGAAGCACACTCTATTAGGGGAAGTAGAGGTTAGTATGGCACATGAAAAAACCATTTAATAATCACATTATGGGGAGATCATAGACATTCAAACATTTCCCACTTAATTAAGATCTTTTGATAACGTCTTAGCAACTATCAAAAATTCTTTGTCTTGTTTTGATCAGTGGAATTATACACACATTCAAAAAATACAAACAATTTGATAGTTTTCAGGCACTATTAAACGATTAATTATGAGGCAGGTCAGTTAGGACTTAGGATATCAAGGGTTGAAGTAGACATTCGAAGGAGTTTAGAAGTGTCAGTAGGATGAACTGCAACACGCCTCGGGATGACATCTAGATGACGACTCTAGAAATGAAAGTACGACACACACTTTGCGTAATAATATTCCAAACTGTAACATATTTAAGAAACCCGTTGGGATTCATACAATTTTAATTTTCAACGGTTTTACTATTGTTTTAACTGTAGCTCAGGGAATATAAGGAAATATTTTACTTTCAATTGCATACAATCTTACAGGTAGCCAGATAAAAATACAACTGTGTAGAGTAGATGAACTGTTACACACAGTAGAGGGAGAATGTTATCATAATATCTAGGATTGCAATACTAGCTAAACAATTTATAGAAGTTATAAACTTTATATGATAAAACTATCTAGCAGTTATTGAATAATAAATTCTTGAGAGTATGTTTTTAAATTCCCATAGTTTTAAGTTTGGGCTGGATTAAAATGTTGAAATGCACTATTATATAACTACCTACCAAGATACAATTGTAAATGATAAAATGCATGTGTCATCTCAATTTTGGTTATTGAGTATTGTCAGTCAGATCTATGAGATTTATCAACTCTATTGCAATATTCGGAAGACTAGATATAATAAGTGTGTGTCGTAAAAAAGCAGGCAATTATCAAAACCAAACAACATCGACACTCCATAATAAACACCTCGTCGTATTTCTTGTCAGCCTCCTCAGCGAGGAACCTGGCTTCCTTCAGCTGGTTCTCAAGGGCGTCCATACGCTCCTCATCAGCCAAGGATCTGTTCTCCAGCACCTTGCGGGCGCTACAAGGGATCACAACTTTAGAAGATGATAACTTGAACTTTATTCCTGAAGAATAAGGTATTTTGTTTTCACTGACAGATTGATGTCTGCCCTGATGGGTTGTGTTATGTTAAATTGGACTTTATTCTTAGCGAATATAGTGAAATTTGTGGGTTCAAGGGTGGCCCGAAAAAAACATGCAAGACAACACTAGGAACACACAAAGCGACTTCTGGAAAACCTGTGGAGAAAGACTTTTGAAACCAGCAGTAGAAAGTATGGAGTAGACTTTTTCATTTGGGAAAACTAAATGTGAAATTAAAAAGTTTAAGTTTACTGCTGGTTTCAAACACATTAGAGGAAAATTCAAACAGGGAAACTAAATTAAAAGGTTTTTTATCACCGTTTAATTTATATTCTGCGTAAATAAAAGAAAAACATTCGAAATTGCACAACATTCTATAACGAGCTAATTTATCTTGTCGTTTCTGCAATATTTCGAAAGTTTTTTCAACGAAATAATCCAGTTTTTGTGACATTTTCATTAAAAAAAAAACTAGGCTATCAGGTTTTACGTAAAGTTGTAGGTATAACGATATGTTATTCATGGCATTAAGTAGACCTTTTGGTTTAGACTCTACTAGTTTTTCAACCTGGCCATGGGTTGTATCCATCAATATTGCAGTATGCATACCATTATCAGATTCTAACCCACTTGGCTCGTTGTCAACAGTTCAAACAAGAGAGAGGTTTGCCGGCCGGAGCATAATAATAAACTTTGGCTCTGATAAAACTAGTATGACTAATTTAAGGTTTGCGTAACACCATGAACGATAAACCATGCAGCTTGACAGGCGTGAATGTAGCCATAAAAACATTCATTCATTGTTTTTTTTTAATTTCTTACTGTATTATTTGCTCATTAGAAATTATGGAGGGTCATGTCCAAAAGTTACTGTCGATTTTTTTGTGATGTTTTTCCGTAATTTGTTACAGCTACATTCATGAAAGCCAAGATGCACGGTGTAATTTGTAAGTAAATGACGTCATTAATGAGTATTTTTTTCACCTCTTCGTATTTCTTGTCTGACTCCTCGGCGATGAGTTTGGCCTGAGACAGCTGGGCTTCCAAAATGGCGACACGGTCATCCTCCATATTGGTTCTATTCTCCAACGCCTTGCGTATTCTGGTTAGTGCGGGGCCAAACACATGCGTGTTATAACATCGATAAAAACAATCTATACCGCAAATCAATAGCTCCCAACACTATGAGAGTATGACTTGCAGTATCTATGATATATTATTATGAGTTTATTTAAATGGTGGATGAATCATTTGCCTGACAAAATAATAAATAATTTCTAGATCTACATATTATTTTGTAGGCATAAATTTTAATGGTGTCTCGACTTTCTCTGAGCAACAAGTAAACTAACACGGAAATAGAGGAAAACATAGGCTTTCTGTCTAAAATATGGTGGTTAAGGGCATATAAAATACAAGAAAAACATTCATGCACAACAATATAAAATAAAAGTAAAGATTACTAAACCGGTATGAAATTAGTACAATCCAATTTGAGCGTTGAATTTGAAGAAGCCAAATAATAAAGGACAGTCTCAATGTCGAGCCGTCCAGCAATTTTTGCTTGATAGGTAAGATTATGTATCTTTTCGTTTGAAAAACAAGAATTTACATATTTTTAAAGGAACTCTTCAAATTCAACTTAAAGTCCCCATATTTTTTTCCATCTTCTCAAGCTAAGGTTTCCTTATGATATTTCCTAAAAAATACCAGTATGCAATATAGACTTCTCAATATGATACAACTGCTTCAATATTATTGTCAATTATATCAGAATCAAAGGCAGAATTATTCGTTTAGAATTTACATCAATGCATTTTAAGCAGCAATGCAAGTTTATAATATTGTGGTGTAATATTTAATCCGAGAATCCAACTCTTATTTGGCTAATTCATTTTAATACCCTATTCTTATAATCCAATTATTTTCCCTTCCCTTCGAGCATGGTGTGGACTCACCGTTCGGACTCATCGGCAGCCTGGCTGGCCTCGGAAAGCTTAGCGGTGGCGGTGGCGAGACGTTCCTCGGACCTCTCAAGGTCCTCCTCCAAGAGCTGGATGCGTCTGTTCAGAGCCGCGACTTCGGACTCGGCCTGGAAGGGAGGTGATCATCAGCATATGGAAAGATCCAAATGGTCTTATGAATTTTTGCCCGATATTGTATTGGATTATACTTTTGATTCTTGTGTCTAAGATTCCTCCTGGAGACTACAGATACTACAAAATCAAATATTTATCGAAAGGTTTATAATGAATCTCTTCATACTGAAATTTTCTTCTAGTAGATTCACATTTTTGGACACTGGCGTTTATTTTCATTTGAGCTTTAAATATGTTTGCTGGATATACATTTACTAATACTTAAGTAAGTAAATTCAGGCATAGCATTCTGTGTTTGGTCTTTGATCAATAACGAAATCGATGACATTCTAATAATGGTTCTCTTAGGTGAATCAACTTACACCTACCAATTAGGAACGTCTGCAAAAACATCAAAGAAACACGACGTTGTCCTCAATTTGACCAGCTAGGTAAGAAGCACGATAATTCACTCGTACATAGCCCAAGGCACGTCAAGTAAAGAGAACAACCGATTGTATTGAGGGGCCTCGCCATGAGCGTAAAATTGAAATCGTATAAATTCTCATACACCTCATATGGTCATGGTACAACACTCGATGTAAGAACGCCTTTAAGCAACGATTTAAAGTCGATGGACCCACATTTTTTCTAAAAACGGAAAGCTTGTAATCTTTTATAGATAGAATAAAAATGGACAAAAAAAACGGATACCAGACAGGTAGCGCCCGGGGCGGTAAACCAATAGTGATGCGATGAAATACCGTTACCCTATCGATATTAACTCCACATGAAAAACATCGTACGATGTTAGTGCTGTTACTATACCACCAAGTGTGGTTAAATGCGGACATTGTTTAACGTCTGTATGTACGTGGTAGGAATGCAGTAAGATACATTTTACCAGTTATTTAAATTCACGATGTCACACATGTTATGACATCACATCACGCGTCCTTGCTCAGTCCCACTTTGTGGTCCTTTTATCCTGTGTCGTCGCCGCGCCGTAGCGTGCTAATAATAGTCGTGACAGGCCTGGCAAATCACAGTGCTGTGCTCTTTTAAGCACAATTATTTCAAGAACATCTTTCGACACGCTAACAAGTGCTTCATTAATGTGACTGATTAACATGTCCGCACCGCAACTATGATTTAGAACATTTACCTTGAACTTGAACATAATTTGAATTGCCAAGACTATTTTAAAGAGTTAAACCTCTTAAGTCGGGTCAAAGACCTCTCCTGGAGGTAACAAAAAGTTTCGGTTATAATTTCTAGTTTTTCAAATGCTGGGACTGGGTGTGCTTTTGTAACAGGTGCACTTTCGCCGGGAGAGGCACATTGTTTGGGTGGGATCGGCTAGGCAGACCATTGTTCGTTTCAATGGTCACATACAAAAGCGAGCCCTTTTCCAATAAAATCGTAATACAATACGGTCACGCGACCGCCTGCCTGGTGAATTATGATGGCATACACCCCATGGCGGAAATTACTAAGTAAGTAATACTGTTCAACGTTAAATGCAGTATTCAATCTCGGTAAGGCAAAGGCATGGTTATTGCTTTCCATTTAGAGAACATGGCTCGTCAGCTAAATGAATAGCTGTTTACATTCTAATTAACCGTAAAGTCACGTTCCTAGTTCAAACCGAAACAACCCTAATTTAGAAATCCTCACATTATTGTAAAAGGTGTATTTATTAAATATGCAGCTTAAAGTTTTCAATTAGTTTCTTTCTACCTAGGTACATCTCGTATAGTGGAGCGACTAACTGTTTCCATTGACTACTTTTATTCGTGGCACGAATGACATGTTTAGAGCTGACCTCAGCAATCGTTGATCAAACACGTTGACTCCCGATGTTTATACACGCCTACAACATACCCAAAACTAATCGTACAAGTACTTTTTCAATTGTAAATTCATCTTCAAGACCTGAATTGGTGCCACGGTCAACATTTATGTTTAGAACATAGTTAACTTTCGTACTATCTACATCGAAATATGACTTTCTTATCGTCACTGATACACGTAAGGAGATAAGGCATGCGATGTTTTTCAAGATACCATACATGGCGTAGATATCTCCACTCATTAGCGAGAATGATTCAACATGGAATTTGATCCTGGGGAGCGAAAAAGGTACTAGGTGTTGCACGGCTGTCAAGTGTATGTTTGCAGCTGTTTATGATCTGATCGCATAGGTAGTAGGTAGGTTTGCAGAAGGAGTTACGTCATGTGACGATAACGACGGCGGCGGACACGCCTTGTGGCGCCAACGATCCTTCGAGGACATCCTAAACAAGAATGTACTAGGTCCGAGCTCCACTCCAGCCGGTACGCTCTACATGTGCCACAAAAGACCGGTACACGGCCTCCAACGCAACCAAACCTGTTACGTGTAACAGAAACCGGCACTACTCCACGTACCAACACCCATCTATTTTATAAAAATGCATTTCATGAAACCATTCACTGAGTTTTGGGATTATCTAAGTACTCTGACAGCTTTTGGGGTAGGTACAACACTAAATTCGTTGAAAAGAATGAGGTACCCGATGGAAATAATTATTGTTCGCTGTCTCTTTCTAAGAGATAAAGGCGAGATGATTCCGAAAGGGACGTGAATATGCGTACGTTGCCTGCACACCTAAGTATGGCCGGACATTACTCACAATAGGTATATAGATAGCGTTGATAACTTCCACAATTTGACCCTGCATTAACTAACACAGGTACACATTATAACTGATTTTTGGTATTTCACTCAGCACGTTACAAAACACGTTTCCTTACTTCTTCTCTCCGCATAATTTCCACTTGTAATCGTTTGTGGTACTCCTCGCATTCGTCCTTATATTTCTCCATTTCCTCTTTAGTTTGACGCATTTTCTTCTTTAGAACGTCCAGGATCGTTCCTTGCTGCATGTTCGTCGTCATTTTGATGCACTTTTGTGTGTAAATGGACTTCCTAAGCTATAAAAACGAGAGACACCTTCGCCCTAGTCGCGAAAATGCCAACTGAACTGACTGCCCGGCCGAGATGGGCTCGGCTCGAACGACACAGCCGGCGAATAAAATGGCCGCCACCGAACCCACAACTATGCCTTCACGCGCGAGACGAAAACTGCACTTCGATTGTACTGAGCTGATTAATACTGTTGAACTACTGGGAATTCTATCGATAATTAACGGTTAATTAAATTGGTTTTTCTCAATAATTGAACATTCTCAGAGTGACTTTGACAGCGGTAGACGAAGCAAACGTCACACGTACGTATTGCGATAAGCTCTCAGAGAGACTGCAGAGGGCGGTGGCTCCACCTGTGCATAGTCACTGGAAACTACATCCGTAGGGTCACATCGAAGCTTAGAAAGAAGCCCAAAATATGGGATCGGCGAAACGCTACAATGACCTCATACAATGTAGACTACGGAAGTGGAGTTCAAACTCAGTGATGGGATAATTTTATCGGCATTGTTAAGTTAGAAATTCAAATGCATGGGAATTTTAAGCAAGTACCAATTAGAGTAATGTAATCACTGCATGAGCATGTGAATAAAATGTATCAATGCAATACAAAAGTAAAACAATTGATATTAATATATTTAAATATTTATTAATATGTATGAGCAGACCCAACGAGCATTATTAACGCCATCTAGAGTTTCGACGAGGATGTAGCCTTCGACTTGTACATATGTACCCGACGAGGGCTACGAGTCATCGAGACGGGCGAGCACAAATTCAAGAACCACCGAATTTATTCTGACGTCATTTGGAAAGTATGGTCAGTACCTACCTGTTTAAAATTCCTTGGTAACTTCGCCGTGGAAAATATACCAGTTTAGTATGTCGGTAAAGCAGAGCCGGTTATGTTGTCTGCTAAACGTATGAAACCGGATAATTAGATTCATTCTATTCTAAATATTCATTGTTAATCGTTAACTGATTACCTACTAGTAATTCATTGGAAATAATAGAAACATTCTGCTTAAAGAACTGTTTAAATGGAGTTGGTTTATTTTATTCAAGTTTTCTATCGTTTAGATCGTAGCACTTTTTGTAACAGACTTTAACATGGTCACTCACCTCACCTCGGTTGACTAATAGTAGGTACTTGCGAACATTTTGAACTAATTTTAATGACCTTGGTGCCAGCACTAGGTTGATTTCAGAGTTTTCAGTATTAGCGGGTATTCAGTATTCATTTTTATCTTTTTAGTTGTGTTCGTTATATTTTCCAGCCACTTTATAGGTATTTTGTTACTTTAATTTTGTTTATATATTGTTCAAGCCGTGGGGCCGCGGCGTACGAATATCGACCCTTCCAACTCAACCCGTGGATGTCGTAAAAGCCGACTAAGGGAACCTACCAGAGGAAGGGCAGCAGCTTCCTTCTGAGTATTTTTAAACACCAACACTGCGATCACCAATCCGCCTGCCAAGCGTGGTGATTATGGCAAATCCCCCCCTACATGGGAGACCATCCACTCGATGGACCGACGACATCGTAGCGGTCGCAGGGAGTCGATGGATGGAGGCGGCTCAGGACCGCTATTTGTGGCGTCGTACGGGGGAGGCCTATGTCCAGCAGTGGACGTGTATGGGCTGATGATGATGATGATGATGATGATGAATTTTGTTTATAATATGTGCAAGTTACCAATACATATATCGTTGCATAGGTACTTAGATAAAAAATTTAATGCCAGAATCCATGGATACTTTTTTATTTAGTTTTCCCACAGGTAGATATAATATACCTTTTACTGAATACCTAATTCAAATACTGTGTCTATTTTATGGTACCTTGCGTGAAATATAAACGAATATAAAAAATGTTTATATAATACTAATAAAATTATTCAAAATCGTCGAAAAAGCTGAAAATAAATTAAAAAGAGTCCCTTTAATTAAAACATAAAGGACGTCGTTACATAATTAATTTAAAAAATAATATATTATGCTTTTCCTCGCACGCACCAATTAATAATTTTAACAAATCTTCCAAGAGTTTCAAGTCTGCCATATGTCTCGCAAATCATCGCCATGTGGTCAAAGCGAAGGCTGATTCCAACATGGCCATGTCCGAATACTATTGCAGTCGTGTGACACCGATAGTAACCTTTGATGGACATCTGGACAGGGCATGAATCATGGTTTCCATATTCGTGTTCAAGACAGCTTTTCAATATTACACGCGGTACAAAATCGATATTACTATACACCGATTTAGAATCAAGATATATAAATCCCCGTGTTCAATCCAACGATCCTATCCATCCAAGGTTGTCTGGCAGAGATCGGTCGTGGGCGATAAGACCGCCAATTATCACATTTTTTTTTTGTTACAAAATGTTTGTAAATTATTTTGTTAAGTGTCAAATAAAGCATTTTATATCTATCTTTATGAATGAAAACTTGACAAAAACTGAGAACAAGAACCGAAAACAACAAGGTAACAGCAATGTTATCACTAAAAACTAAAACACTAACTTCAACAAAGCATAATCTAACGTGTGGTAAAAAAAAAAATTCGAGAACGAACGAGATATCAATTAAGTGATGAATGAAAGCTTTCAAAACCAAAAACAGTTTCGAGCTTCTGTGCTTTGCTTCCATGATACTAATGTCGTTAAATATTTTCTACCAATATTCCTTGGGTTTTGTAATCCCTTTTTATTCAAAAAATATCCAGGTTTTTCGAATCGGTTTTTGGAATCGGTGTTCCGCTTATTATGTCGGCCTTTTACATATGTTTCAGAGTTTGTGTTTAGTTTTCTGGTTCTAACTTTTCTTTTATGAATAACTAGCTGTTCCCCGCGGTTTCACCGGCGTTAAATTCGAATTTCAGATTTACAGATTTACAGATTTTCAGACATTTTCAGATTTACAGGGGGGATAAAAAGGTTTGTTCCGTAAATCTCCCATGGGCATTTGATATTTTACCAGGACAAAAAGCCTATGTTACTGTCCATCCTTTCAACTAACTCTATGCCAAATATCAAGTTGATTGGTTGCTTAGTTCGGGCGTGAACGAAGGACAAACAAACAAGCACACTTTCGCATTTGTAATATTAGTTAGGACTAGATGCTGCCCTTAGCTTTTCATCGATACCATTTACCTACCTGCCTTTCATTAAGTTCCATTCATCAAACATTTACCTCAATAAATATAAATAAATAAATAATAGATATTACAGAGCCATGGGGTCGCGGCGTACGAATATCGACCCCTCCAACTCAACCCGTGGATGTCGTAAAAGCCGACTAAGGTAACCTACCAGAGGAAGGGCAGCAGCTTCCTTCTGAGTATTTTTAAACACCAACACTGCGATCACCAATCCGCCTGCCAAGCGTGGTTATTATGGCAAATCCCCCCCTACATGGGAGACCATCCACTCGATGGACCGATGACATCGTAGCGGTCGCAGGGAGTCGATGGATGGAGGCGGCTCAGGACCGCTATTTGTGGCGTCGTACGGGGGAGGACTATGTCCAGCAGTGGACGTGTATGGGCTGATGATGATGATGATGATGATGAAATAAAAGATAACAGACAGACCGTTACTTTAAAATATATAATACTAGCTGTTCCCCGCTAGCATGGGCTAGTCCTAGACAAAGGCATCCCTGATGCTTATCAGGGAGGACTTTGTCCTTTGTCTGTGCCTTGGACCCAAATAGGTACTCAAATGCAACTCAGCACCCCTCAAGTCGTGATTTTCTTACAGTTTTTAATGAAAATCTGTAAAAAATTCGTCACTTGTGAAAAGCTTAAATCAGAATTGAGTTGCGTTTGAATGTATCATTGGGGGTGTCCTTTTAGGTTTTCATATTTTACTGTAAGCACGTGAATGAACGCATTGAGCCACCGCAAATTGGACAGGTGTAATCAACGGTTTTCGACACATTTGAATCAATTACGTGCAATTATTTTATTATTCATCATCATCATCATTAGCCCGTGCACGTTCACAGCTGAACATAGGCCTCCCCCAAACGACGCCACGAATAGCGGTCCTGAGCCGCCTCCATCCAACGACTCCCTGCGACCGCTACGATGTCGTCGGTCCATCGAGTCAAACACACTCTGTTTCGCATTGCATCGCGATAGCCACTCGAGAACCTTTACTCCCCAACTTTCTTTTATTATTAAGAGAATCTAAATAATTATAAATGATGTTCTAGTTCCATTTAAGCTTTTGTTCCACTCTGGTCTATTCTCAGCAAGTGACACAAAAATTGTGCTAATAAACGATTCCTATTCACCATTCGATACCTCGATATAATGCAATGTTCATACAAATCGATATGGTAAGGCTACCAACAGCGTATATGGAAGAGTTATGTTTTGATGAGGCATTGTTGGACTGTACCTTTCGGTTTCAATCGTTTTCAATATTAGCATTTGTTTTGCCGGTACATTTTTAAAGACCCGTGCAGACTTAGTATGCTTATTTATAATATGTTTGCTGTTCGATAACTTCATCCCAAATGTGTGATAGATAACTCGCGGTGACCACATACACTAAACAAACCTCTGGTTTAGTATCTTGTAATATAAATAAGAATGTTTTACGTTTTGATTAATAAAGAAAATACTAATTAGACCTACAAATACTATATAGTCAATGTGTTCCTAGAGTGCAAGTATAGTGTCTCCAGTATTCTTTTTTTTTAAAGTTATCATCGTCAAAAGTCACAAATTCTTTATTTCCGTAAATACAATAAATGTACACTTAGAAAAGATCAAATTGTTAAAATTAAACACTGACATGGAAATAAAGTGATATTTTGATTTCGGTCGCTTCGGTGTTTAGACTAAAGTAAAGAAGCGACGAAGAAACCTTTAGCCTTTTAGGTGAGTTATTTTTCGAGTTTGAGCAAAATCCGTCCCAAGCTTTTTTATCTTCTAGATAGTCTTATATTTTGTAATAAGCCTTTTTACAAAAAATATGCTTAACAATTTGTTTGAATTCATTTAATGAAAGTTTTTTCAAATCGCTCGAAGTTTTTTTGTAGAATTGTCTTTAAAAGATACCTTAAGTTCCAAACCAACTAACTAAAGTTACAGGAAAGCAACTATACAATAAATGTACACTAAGTAAAGGTCAAATTGTTATGTACATCGATGTCATTCTATTTAGAATATATAATACCATGTTACGTTATTTATACTGATGAAGCTAGAAATCTATTCCAATAAAAGTGTCAATCAATGAAACGATGTCATCAATATTTTTATGTTATTTATCCTTATGATTTAGTACCTAACCTACCTGAATGATCTCACTTCCTCGTGTCTACATACAAGTATATACTTAGTTAGAACGAGGAGTCAATGTCTCTCTACACATAGGTTTTAAAACGAACTAATAACCTGTTACTTATTGATGTACGTAGTTAGCTCTATTATTAATAACATTTTGTTCACTTTCCTATAGTTGCTAAGATCTGCTACTTTGTTAAAACCAATTGTATCAAATAAAGTTTTTTTTTTATTACCTAACATGATCTTATGAAGTTTGCAAATTAATTGGCACATCGTTAAAAGTAATAAATAATTTATCAAAAGTAGGTGTAGGTGTTATATTGAAATTTGTTTAATTTCATATTATTTTGTGCATATTAATTGTATAAGTTAAAGGAGACAATAGCACATCATCAGTTCGTGTTATTTTAGAAAGTTGGGAACCTAGATGCATAATTTTGCTTACATTAAGTGGTGTTGACTAATTAAAATGAACAACATCAGTGTAGGCTGAAAGTCTAAAATATAAGGTAGGTACCGCGTCTCATCCTTATCATACCATACCTATATACCTACGTCGGAAGTTGAGAGATATATATAAAACATTCCGAGACAATGAGATAAAATCGTCTCAATAATGTGCCCGTCCAGTGTGCTCACTACTGTAATGTAAACTAGCATTCATAAACTGTTATAAGAAAAATATATAATGTGCAATGAATAACCAACCTTATAACTGAAAACTAAAGGTCTAATTCAGAGAACGTCGGACAGAACGCAGGGTCACGTGACCATCGCACTACAGCAACGACATCTATCGGCCATGCGGGCGATCGAGCGAGTAAACATGTCAAATGGTATTATAGCTCAGCTGATCGCCACGCGCGCTATGCGCCGCCCGTGTGCTGCGAACCATCAAGACTTTCCCGAACACGATTAAAAATAGTTCGGTGCGCATTTGGCCCACGCACTCACACAGCTAACTCGAATAACTGAAAGGACATTACCCTTCTTAATGCCGTGTTCTTGATATTCTGCAACTCATTCTTGATCAGCGCAAACTTCATCATCGTATCGGAGGAGAATATGGAGCTGCCGAACGCCAGGCCGGGGTAGTCCGCACATCTTCTCCGCCGTCTGCTTTCTCTTTCCGCCAGCACTTCTGTGCATTCGCTGGTACATCTGAGTTTCGCTAGCTCAGCAGTCTCAGGGTCTTCATCAGTCGTCTCCGGGGGGTCGAACGAGAACTCCGCGCCGTCGCCCGCGCCACGCTCTTCTCTGAACGAGAAATCATCGTCCGATTCTAAAGAATCTACGTCCTTACTACTATTATTGGTTTCGAGTGCATCATCACTATTCGTCCTTGTCACTTGTTGAGATTCACTAGCACTATTGACACAAGGCACAACATCGTCTGTTTGTAAGGTCACTTGTTTGATTGGCGTATCAGGGGGTTGACTAGGGGCGGGGGCGCGGGTACCCCGATGGTGTTGGTGGCCCCTGCGCCGCGCGGGGGTGCGCCCGTGGGCGTGGGGCGCGGGCGCGGACATCACTACATGAATTCTACTCTCCGCGCGCTCCGTCCGCCCGCAAGGCGGCGGCGGCCATATTGCCTACCTGTCACTTGCAAACAAAACAGTGGCGCTGCAAACGCTGCTTTTAAGCGGCCATATTTGCTTTCGTTGCTGCTTTACCGACAGTGCACATGCATCTGTCAGAATTATTTAGACGGCGGAAAATTTTGAACGCTTCTATTTCAATGCACTGAAAAATATTTTCGTTTTACGTGTTCGTTTCTAAATTACATACATAGAAGTTATTAAGGTTATTAACTTTCTCAAAAGTAAATTTTGTCGGGAGGAATTATTTGGATATAATCGATCATATTCAAATGGAATGTCCCGTAAACGCGCTAAACGTTCCTGAGTTAGACACTGACGCGATCTCCCGAATCTATTTTTACGAAACATCGGGCAGTGGGCCCATATTAGGTGTCGGTGGCTGAAAATAGCGCGCAGCCCCCTACAGCGCTGCGTACGCGGGCATTACTGTTTAAACGTGGAATGCGCTCGGTTCCCGCCAATCATGTGACGTCACAGATAAACAATGAAATAACGTTCCGATTTACATTTCCATAACAGTAATGCTTGGGTAGAATGAATCGTCTCACTGGCTGCTAATCAAAGTAGTTTTGCGAAGTTTACTTAGCAAACCGTGAATAGATAAATAGAGCTTATGAAACTAGCACTAAAATTGTTAAACCATAGGCACAAATTACTGCCACAATCATCCTAGAAACGGAATTTAACCTTTGAAACTTTGATAAATGATGATAAAATATAATACAATACAAAATATAATTATTTTTTGTACACCAGAAAAACAACATTGCAAATAAAGAAACATTAAAAAAGACAAGTACAATGAAACGAGAAAATTTTGCCGCCGCGGCATCAACAATCAATATGGTTGTATTTTTAACAGACTTCGAAAAAGGAGGTCCTGTGTTCGGCTGGCCCGATGGCTGCTACGATGTCGTCGATTGTCTATTGAGTGGATACTCAATAGACAATCGACGACATCGTAGCAGTCGCAGGGAGTCTATGAATGGAGGCGGCTCCGCTATTTGTGGCGTCGTATGGGGGAGGCCTATGTCCAGCAGTGGACGTGTATGGGCTGATATGATGTGTTCAGCTGTATGTGGGTATATTTACGTATGTCCGTCAGTTTCTCGATTTCTTCTGTTTTATAGAAAACTAGCTGTGCCCGCGGCTTCGCCCGCAAAGAATTTTAGTTTTTGCACGGAGCCCTATTCTGTTTAGTTATTCTGCTATTCAGGACGGAGACAAATCCAACAAATCAAAGATCATTAAAATCAGTCCAGCCGTTCTCGAGTTCGAACAAACCCGACTTTGTTTTATATATTACTAGCGACCCGGCCCGGCTTCGCACGGGTGCAATGCTGATACTAAATTATACATTAAAACCGTCCTCTTTAATCAATCTATCTATGAAAAAAACCGCGTTAGGTAGTTTTAAAGATCTAAGCATACATAGAGACAGACAGCGGGCGGGATGAGACTTTGTTTTATACTATGTAGTGAAGATGAACCCGAGGTGATCCCATAATTTTTATCCTTGAGGTATTTATCCTGCAAAACTTGAAAACAGTGCAAAATAAAGGGATTCGAAGTCCGTTTTTATGTATTATATATTAAATCTGTGGTTTTATAGTTTTTTTTTTCAAAACAATCAAATTATTGCTTCGATTACGACAATCCCTCAGAAATACAAAATATTAGTATTGTACGATTATTTCTGCGATTAGATATGGGGCCATCTAGCTATAAAAAAACATTATGAAACGAGCGCTTTATTTTTTCGTACTTTTTTTACATCTTGACTGATAGGAAGCGATAATGGTCCATTGGCTGCATGCTTGCCTAGAAAGATACTGATAATTGGTAAAGACAAGGTACTTACGTTCTGCAGAGCCTTCTCCTTCTCCTCAAGCTTGGCGTTGACCTGCATGAGCGCCTCCTGGGTCTGGTCCAGGTCGTTCTCGATGGTCTGGATCTTCTTCTGCAGAGACCTCGCTTCCTCTTCCGCCTGTTAGTATGAATTAGTTAGAACATAGGTACTCTTTGAAAGAAAGACACATTTATTTGTAACAACAAAAACCGATAAGAGCAGCGCACAATTATAAATTCATAATAAATATCTTCATGACATATTCGAAATTCCATTCGGTCCTAATGAAATCTCGAATATTTCATGATGATATTTTTATTTTATAGCATGTTTATTTTGGAATATGCTATTGTTTAAGCGCCGAAAAATATCATCACGACATATTCGAGATTCCATTCGGTCCTAATGAAATCTCGAATATTTCACGATGATATTTTTATTTTATAGCATGTTTATTTTGGAATATGCTATTGTTTAAGCGCAGAAAAATATCATCACGACATATTCGAGATTCCATTCGGTCCTAATGAAATCTCGAATATTTCGTGATGATATTTTTATTTTATAGCATGTTTATTTTGTAATATGCTATTGTTTAAGCGCCGAAAAATATCATCACGACATATTCGAGATTCCATTCGGTCCTAATGAAATCTCGAATATATCGTGATGATATTTTTATTTTATAGCATGTTTATTTTGTAATATGCTATTGTTTAAGCGCCGAAAAATATCATCACGACATATTCGAGATTCCATTCGGTCCTAATGAAATCTCGAATATATCGTGATGATATTTTTATTTTATGGCATGTTTATTTTGGAATATGCTATTGTTTAAGCGCCGAAAAATATCATCACGACATATTCGAGATTCCATTCGGTCCTAATGAAATCTCGAATATATCGTGATGATATTTTTATTTTATAGCATGTTTATTTTGTAATATGCTATTGTTTAAGCGCTTAACATACTCTTTCGAAATGTTATTAAATAATATCGTATAAAATAACAATAAACACGAATGAGACTTACGGAACTTTTAGTATGTTTTTGATTTGTAATTAAAACAGCAATTTACTGGCAACGCATTTTCAATATAGTATTGCCGTTTTTAATTTACTCGTAAGAGAGATAGTAATAACTTCACTAAGTGTTTAATTATAAGAAAAGGCGCATTTTTCATTACAATGCGTCTTTATAATGGATTCCTTGCTCTAATAACTTTGATAGTAAAAATATAACATTTTTAGAACATAATCTATTTATGTAAATACCTTTGAATAGCAAATTGAAATATAAACGTTGAAATATACCTATTATTTAGTGCCCATTCATTTATTAAATCCAATCAAAAATATGAAAAAACAGTTCCAATAAAAAAGAAAAATTCGAAGGAATTTACGATAAAATTCCTACACAAGTACTTATGGCAATGAAAATGAGCCTCAAGCCGGAAATCACCGGGTAGGTACTGACTGGTGTTACGAGGCGTTATGTAAGTGCGCATATACACGAGCGGCAAAGTGCTAATGGCAGAGGTAACTGCAGCCGTCGACACCTGTCGACGGCAGTCGTCGACACCTGTCGACGGCAGTCGTCGACACACGCCAACGGCAGCCGTCGACACACGCCGACGGCAGCCGACGACGCGTGGACGGCTGCTGTCGATAGTCGACGACGGCTGCCGTCAATGGTCGACGGCTGGCGTCAATTGTTGACGGCTGCCGTGGACAAGTGTCGACGGCTACAGTTAACTCTGCCGTTGGCACTTTGCCGCTTGTTTTTATAGTAAAATCTTATGAAAGGTTTTTTTATAAAGCTTTTTGCAAAACTTTTTTATTTATAATGGTTTCCTGTACCATGTTTTCCACTTTAGTGCTTGAACTTGGTTTCAAGGAGATTCTAACTACATACTATACCTAACTATTTGTATTGGCTACTTAAGGCAATGTATTCTACGTTCACAGGGCGAAGACTGGCCTCCTTACCCTGCTGATCGCACATGGGTTCAAGGACCAATGGGATCCAAACTTAACTATTTTTTATAAGCTACAAAAGGCTGTGTATTCTACTTTCTCTGCGCGAAGGCTGACCTCCTTACCCTGCTGATCGCAAATGAGCCCTAAAACATAGGCTAAGGATCAAAAGAATTCTACCATGACTTTTTTATTTGTAACAGAAGGCTGTGTGTTCTACCTTCTGAGCGCGAAGGCTTGCTGTGGCTTTATGACTTATAAGATACTTCTGTAATATGAGATTCTACCATAACTTTTTATTGGCAACATAAGACAGTGCATTCTACCTTCTCAGCGCGAAGGCTGGCATCCTTGCCCTGCTGCTCGCACATGGCAGCGCGGTCCAGAGCGTTGTCCTTCTCCAGCTTCATCGCTTGCATCTTCTTCTTGATCGCGTCCATTTTGAAGGTTTGTTTTGTCTATCCCCTAGGTGAAAATCTGAAAGTAACACTTGATATTAGAATTAATTAATTTATCCCATAGAATGAGATGGGAAATCAATTGATTGAAAATAAATTATTTCGTAGTTCTTATAAGAGGGTGCGTGTGCGCGTTGAAATCTGTTGAATATAATTTTAAACTTTTTTAATTTCACATTTTTGCCATTAAAACAATAGGTGAATAATAAAATCATAATGAAACCAAAATATTGTACGTTGTATTTGGTAATTGTTATCATTAATGTGATATTCTATAATTAAGCAATGAATAGGTAATATTTTTACTTATACCTCATTTATGCCTTCTATAAGACCCCAACACGGTGCGCGTTCATGTCTTTTGTATGAGAAAAAACAAAATGTACGAAATCTGAAGTTATTAGACGACAAGCTATTTTTTTTCGTTGTAAATTTATAAATGAACAGGCGAAAGCCTTTATATCCATATTGTCCATATCTTACGTTTAAGTATTTTATTTTAAATGTAAATACACAGTAAAATACACATCTACTGGTCAGCCATTTTATCTTTTTTCTCAATGACGTTAAGCTAAGTAATGAAATGTAAAAATCTCAACTCCGATGAGTTCTCAGTCCGCTGGGCTATTTATGGAACAGTAGGGTGCATTGATCTCGGAACATACATAGGTTACCATCTGATTTGGACTAGCAATCCCTTAGCTTTACTAGTTTATACTATCAAACCGAAATGTAGTGCAGTGATATACGGTGGCACCTACTTTTCTGTACTTTAGATATTGACTTTTATAATGCAATTCATTTAGACAACAAAAAAAGTAAATAATAAAAAAACGTTATGTTATCTATTTATCTATGTACACATTACAAAATAATACCTTATCATAAAACGAATTAAGAAAATTATAGTAGGTAAGGTACCTATAGATATAATAATGTTATTTTCTATTTGAGGATGAGTACCAATTATTATATGTATTTAGAAAATCGCAGGTGAGAATCTAACAAAATATTTTTTTTGCAAGACTAAGGGAATAAAACCCTACCTACACTGTTTCTACATACTGTACAATATACTGTTTCTTTCGTGGAACTATCGGATGGACTTATTGGAAAGATCTAATAGCGTGCTTTAACCGTGGAGGAATCACTGCGATTCTTGCGATGTGCGGGCACATCAATTGATAGTTTTTATTCGAGATAAGTGCACAGGTACGTGTAGGCATAGGACAATCTTACTGGTACACGTCTAAACACTTCTAATCTTTGTTTGATTCCGCCACCATCTACCAGTGTACTGTTTCACAATTTTAAAAATTCAAATTCATCGAACACTTTCAAATCCAAATTCGAATTTAAACCTTCTTCAAGGAGCTTGTTAGTTTAAGGTTTGTTTATTTACGGTTTTTGATCAAAACCTTTTTGCCAAATAATTATCGTGTTCTAAATTCACAGACTGCTGATGGTTCCTTGTTTCCGCCTTTCCAAGGTCATGTTTACATCCAAAAGCACTTTATTTATCCCACTTTAATTCTTTAAGGCGATCCTGTCGTGGTCTAATAACTGTCATTGTTAGAGTTACGCCAAGGAATTTATATACTAGTTACGCTCAATTAGCGTTACCTTGTATATTATTATTTTATTTGTGTGTAGGTAATTATGCAGTAGCAGGTGGAAACATAGATTTTAATTTTATCATACCTAGAGAGAGACCTTTTCACAGTTAAGATACTACTAGTATTAGTATCTTACTTAGTAAAGAGTTCTCTCCAAAGAGTATTCTTTAAGAATTTAATGATATCCCAAAAATTTACGACTCCGGCGGGACTTGAACCCGCGACCCTCCTCTTTCTCGATTTTTGGGATATCATTAAATTCTTTAAGATTACCCAAAGTGCGGGCATAAGCACTATAAAAAACCTTAGAGTATTCTTTAGTTGAAAAATTCACATTGAGGTGGTCTCATTTTGAATTTAGAACATGTAATATATAAGTTTTGTAGGTAGGTATGTATTTAATTTTTTAATCTAACATTATAATTCTATTTTTTTTTAATTCAGTTTTAGAATAGTTTTATATGTTTGTATCGTAGGTTTGTATGTGTCATTGTTTGTAACTATAATTGGTGAATTATGCCGTTCTAATTAATAATTAAATAAATTACTAAAATTACTCGATTATTTATTCTGTGGATTTGCTCATATAGGTAAATAAGGAGTATTTTATACCTGTAGTTTGTATTCTGAGAACAGACAAAATTTACAGCTTGGAGTTTGAAATGTATAAAATCAGAATGACGAAAAAGAGTTGCGAAATAACTGAAAAGGATCAATAATGTGACGCATACAGTGATATACAAAGTTGACCCCATCTCCGAGGCGAGTTTAAGACTTCGTCACACCTTCGTTTTGTTGTGAAGCTGGAAACCCGTATTTGTACATGAATGTACAATGAACACCATAGTCACTCACCCCTGAATACTCAAACGCAAATTCTCTCAAATGTTTCTCTATTTCAAATCGCGATTTTTTTTAACCGACGCAAAACAAAAGAGGAGGAGGAGATTCTATGTTCGGCAGTATATATATATATATATTTGTACATACATATGTTCGTCCATTTCTCCATCAATTATGGCCGAATTTGAAAATTATTTCGCTACTGTATAGAGAATGAGGTGCTCCCATAAAACCACCTCGGGAATAAATTATTTTTATACATCATTTTATGTACCTATCTCTTAAAAATTCCGTCGTTTATTTATCCCACAAACCTTAAAATTAGTGCATAATTAAGGGATTCGAAGTTGTTTTTATTAGTATATTATGTGTGAATGTTGATTAACTATATATGTATATATATATATATATATATATATATATATCCAAAGCCAGAGTTGGGTCGCGGCGTACGAATATCGACCCCTCCAACTCAACCCGTGGATGTCGTAAAAGCCGACTAAGGGAACCTACCAGAGGAAGGGCAGCAGCTTCCTTCTGAGTATTTTTAAACACCAACACTGCAATCACCAATCCGCCTGCCAAGCGTGGTGATTATGGCAAATCCCCCCTACATGGGAGACCATCCACTCGATGGACCGACGACATCGTAGCGGTCGCAGGGAGTCGATGGATGGAGGCGGCTCAGGACCGCTATTTGTGGCGTCGTACGGGGGAGGCCTATGTCCAACAGTGGACGTGTACGGGCTGATGATGATGATGATATATATATATCTACAATTATGCAAAATAAGTTAAATAATGTGCCTTAGCTATCTACCGACTTTACCTAATTAATAACATTTTTATCATCTAGCTAGTAAAGAAATGTGAATCGTAAAAAGTTGTACATATTGCTGACTGTACAAAATATTGTATGTATACGTATTTATCACGGTGAATCAAAGGAAAAGCATTCCAAGCAAATTCCAATTGAGTCATTTCGCGATGAAATCTAAAGAACTGCGGTCAGCGCTCGCATATTCTTTACATTACTAGGGTTATTGGGCTAAAATTACGAGAATCGAATATTCAAATCGTTTTATTTTTGAACCGACTTAAAAAGGAGGAGGTTTTCAATGCGTCTGTATGTTTTTTTTAAATATTATTTTACGCGATATCTCCGCCAATTATGGACTAATTTTGAAAATTCTTTCACTATTGTATAGAAAATGATCCCGAAGGGGTCCCATAAAAATGTTATCCCCAGAAGAATAGTATTTATCCCGCAAAACTTAAAATAAGTTTAAAAGTAAGGGAATTTGAAGTCGGTTTATCGTTTTTTAAAACACGCCATATTATTGTTTCGAATAGTATTTTGGTGTTGATAAATACCTAAGTCATTCGAGTGCAATTCAAAATGCGAAGTCTAGTTCTTTCTATGTATGTATAATTTCATAATTCCTCAGTGTATCATGTCAGAGCAGTCAGAGACAAAGAAATAAGTAACAATTTAATACAAACAAGCCGTTTACTTTAAGGACATTATGCAATTTTTTCACTTAAAATGTCTGATATGTTAAGTTTACCCAGAAGTTGACAAAAAAGGCTGTTGTTGCAATGCTTTTCATGAAAAAGACTTTCAGCATACATGATCACAGTGATCACTCTTCTTTGGAAAATAAATATGCCATATTCGTCTTCCTTTACGTCACATCACATGATGGCATTTCGAATACCTAAGGCAAGTACATAACATACCTATCCATATATAAACAAACAGTAAGCAAACAAATGTTATTTTTGTCCAAAACAGCAAACGAATGTACATTATGTTTGCAGATCAAATAAACGCATGCCTCGAGTTCCTTTGTTTGCTACAACAATACCTAGCAGTCTTGCAATAGATATTTACTAATTTTATATTATACTATTATTAGAAACAAAACTCAAAAAAACTCAAAGTGCTTTCCTTTATTATAGACCTTACTAAACAAAATAATGACATGGTCTTGAAAAAAATTAAAACTGTTTTCGGATCTCTTAATTTTACAATGTTTTTAAGTTTTGCGACATAAATAGGTACTAATTCTTCAAAATCTTTAAATCTTTTTCACTTCTTCCACTAGTGGACAAAAAATTTTAGTGAAGAGAATATCAATAACACCTTATTTCTTATTTGATAATAATAACCATGTCTAAGTATAAAATTTGACTTGTCTAAGTGCTTATTTTGTAAGCCTAAAGAAATAAAGTTACTGATTCTGATTATTCGGGAGTAAAATTTTATGGGACCACCTCGGGATAAACCAATCGGGATAAATATATCGTCCATAATTGACGGAGAAAATGACGAACATACATAAAAAGCATACATACAGCCGAAGTCGGTTAAAAAGAGAGATATAGGTATTGTTCTTTCATAATAAGAGCGACAATATCCTTGGAACGTAGATTACTAGGATCTTTGGAAAATATCGACGACTGTTATAAAAAATATTCATAATAGCATATCTATTCAAATTACATGGTCCTGAGGCCCTACTCGGAAAACGGAAATCGAAGTATCTGATTCGTTTTCAAGCAAACGGTATTCTTATGCAAGCGACATAAGAGTTGGTTTTGCACGAAAACGAATCAGAAACTTCGATTTTCCTTTTCCGAGTAGGCCTGCTGTTTTAAAATGCACGTGCAAGAAAACCCCTGGATCTATTTTCCCTCATAATTGTTTTACAACAACTCTGCTTTTCTTTCGATAAACTGCCTATGTATTTACAATTTCCGTCACGTATCATCAATCGCTGACCATGTTTGTCCATCATTAGGCCTTCACGGTGGCGTTGATTAAAATATGCATTGTTTGCAACACAATAGTTCAAATCGTGACGTCAGCAGACCTAAGCTTGACCCGATATGACTCATTGATGTTAAACCTGAAGATCGTAAAACGCAAGTGCTTTATTTCCTTTAGACCGTATAGGTCTCTTTGACACATCAGAAATTTCTTTGTGAATCTAGGGTCCTATCCTAGCTAGATTATCTAGCTAGGATAGGAGCGTATTTTTAAAAGTTTTAAAAACTACATAATATGTATCTAATTATTTAAGCAGATCATGTTTTAGACTAGATTGTTTCAGGTATATAAATTATCAAGACTGTTTTAGGTATATATGTAAATTTTTCATTTTCAGTAGCTACATAAATAAAATTGGTTACAACCTTGGCTTTCTTTACAATCTGCTTCGCTCAAGGTATTTTCCGAATTTCCGACACAAATATGAAAGCAATATATAAATGCTTTATATTTCACTGTTAAACCTAGAAGACAGATTTATATTTGCATCATAATAACTAAATAATTTAAAAGCACAAAAAAAAATTTGATAATTTTCGCTGTTAGACAAAAGATCTGTGCTTTAGTAATGTTCTCGTAAAAATCATATAGGGTAACCCAGCTAAATTCATTCAATGCATTACTGCTAATTCGTATCCAAAAACCCTAAGTAAAAATCATCAGCTGTCTGAAAATCCATAAGAGTCTAATTATAACGCTGCTGAAAAAAAGCTTACGGCCGGCGCGTAAGCGCATGCCTCTTTCGCCCACGCATCTCGCTCTAACTCGCCATTGGCTAAGCGCTGGCAACCTGCCAAAACCGCGGGAATATTCAGAATAGAATGTTTCTATTGGCTGGCCCAAATTGTAACCTGGCACCGCGATATTCAAAAATAGAATCGAGCTGCGATTGCTAAATTACTGGTGAATTTTGGGAATAAAAATTATTCTAACTAGTTTATAAACATCAGTTAATATGCTTCGATTTTTCACTGTTTTATACAGAACCTACAAAACTATGCAGAACTTAAAATACTATATTTTGTAGATACATTCAAAAGCTTATTAATTTAAAAACGTTTATAATTTTTTTTCACTATAAAAAAATCTTGACCCTCAAATCAAAAGTTCAACTGCGCGCAAGCACCCTACTTACCGAAGACCAATGCACCTTGAATAAAAAAAACACACTTTTCCACTGACACTAAGACACTTGGTACTTACATGTCGAGTCGACGCTTGCTGTGTTGCGACTGGCGCGAATCGCGGGAGTTCTCTCGGTGTCGCCTTACGGCCGCGTAAGGAGCGGCCGAGTCGCGGGGCGCGACGTGAGGACGGATCTTGGGGAAAATCCTTCATGTTGCGAATATCTTGAGGATACAAGAGACTTAGAAGACCTCATTAATTATTTGTGTCATTAACCGTTTCTTACACTGGTCGAATACCAGCATGGAGATCTGAGAGTCCGGTGTAAAATACTGTAAAAATCGCTAAGATTTGAACTAAATCGTTGGTATTAACTCCAATGATCTAGTTTAAATCTTGACCATGACTGGGACATAGTCATGTTTATTTTATTGCAATCATTGTGTAAAGTAGGTCTTAGTATCTAGGTACCTAATGTATAAGAGGCACAGTGGTACCCAAGCAGGGCGATGACATGGGACAATTTGTGCAAATAGAGACTACAAGGATCTCTCTTGGAACTCTTTAATTCGAATAGCACGCATATTTTACGAGATAAATACCTAGGTAGGTACGTATTCTATCGGCACATACCATATACACAAGGGTGGAATCTGCAAATCCACAGTCCAAAATACTTATTGCTATATCTAAGCATTATATCAAAGATCAGGTGCTTTCGATTGATAACAGTTCCAATAACAATTTCAGTCCTAAGCTCTTCCTTTTGTACAGACATCAGCAATCGGTTCTGCCAAACCATGGTCTAGGAAATATGTGCCATGCAAGGTATCGAAAATCAGAAAACGCAAATTCAAAAATAATCTGGTAAAAAAACTGGCCCTATATTTCTTGTAGCCGTTTTATTCAGAGATGCGCATGACGGATAATTCTACTAAATCTAAGTGCGTCCGCGTATTCTAAACGTAAATACCACAAACCGCAAACTACCTTGATACAAATTCGTCACATTATTAGGAATTAAGATAGTTCTTTCAGAATTAAAACAGTTCTAAGTCAATACTTTTGAAATCATCATAATTATTGACCACACTTAAGTCATTTATCACGAATATTTCGGCTAAGTTATGTTAAGTCTCAGTTACTTAAGGCGAGGTGAGCCCAGCACTTGCAAGACGCAAGCAAGAAGCAAGACGGTGCGCAGACAGCCGAGCACGATTTTGTAGTTATTTAGGTGCTTCGAAAAATATTTGTATGACATATAAAAAAAATTTCTAGTGATGTCATCATCATCATCATCAGCCCGTACACGTTGCCCGTACAGGCTGAACATAGGCCTCCCCCAAACGACGCCACGAATAGCGGTCCTGAGCCGCTATTCGTGGCGTCTAGTGATGTACTGCGTAATAACGTTTGCAATGTTTTGGTATACAATTTGTGTCATTTTATTCATTTTTCACAGTGATCATTTAAAGTTTCATTTAGAGGTAACTTTGTAATTTTTTTTGATCGGGTGAAATGTCACCAATCGTGTTTTTGTCTAGTGATGCATTAGAAAATATCCTCAACTATAATATGTTTGAATTTCAAAACGATAGGCCTTCTATTTATTGAGGTACGGACAGTTAAAAATCCCTAAATCCGGGTAACCCAGCCTTAACTTCATCTACTAACTTCATCATCATCAGACGATCGACTTACACTGCTGGATATAGGCTCTCTCTAAGGATCTCCACGATGACTTGACTTATAGAACTCTAAAGACGTCTTATACTCGGTACTTAAAAATAAATAAAAGAATTAACTTCATCATCATATCAGCCCATACACGTCCACAGCTGGACATAGGTCTCCCCATACGACGCCACAAATAGCGGTCCTGAGCCGCCTCCATCCAAGAATCAACTTAATTATCATTGATTCATTATACTGGAAAAATACTTCAGAAAATATAAAATAAAATGCTACTATTAGGTACCTAACTGATGAATTTGAGGTGCATATTCAGCAACTTTGCTAGCAGATATCTATCAAAGCCACGATGACCCTAACTCTCAAGCCCAAACTTGGACACCTTCGGGATTATTTTCTATAAATACAATAGTGAAAGAATTATTTAAAATCGATCCATACTGGGCGGAGATATCGCGTAACATACATAAAAAAATATACAGACGATTTAATAACCTCCTCTTTTTGAAGTCGGTTAAAAATAGGGAAAAATCTTCAAGCCTGCCTGAAATAATATATGAAGTCTTGAAAGAATTATTCAGAGGACCAATTCAAAATGCCATCAGTTTCAATGTGTTAACCATAACTACGACCGATGTGGCGCGGCGGGCGAAGATCCGCCTCCGACGCAGGAGGTTGCGGGTTCGATGCACGCCCTGGGAAAACTGTTTGTACGATCTGCAGATATTTGTTCCGGGTATTCTAGGTATATCTATGTATTATAAAAATATCTATCTATGTAATTTATTGTTTATTATGTATATCAGCCATACATATATCCAATAACACAAGCTCTGCTTAGCTTGGGGCTAGATGATGCTGTGTGGATTGTCATTAATTATTAAATATTATAATTATAACTGCAGCAAACCAGTAGCCGAACCCTTGAAATCAGGGTTGGCATGATTAAAACAAATGGTTTTAAAACACATGTTTAAAACAATGTTTAAAACAGTTTGATTTTAAACCGTGTTTTTTATCACACGTTTAAAAACACAGATTAAAACAAGTTTTAAACATTGTATAAAACGATGAGAAAAAAACAAGCTTTATAACTACTTTTCATTGCGAATGAATGATATAAAATGAAAGTAATATTTTTTTGATAAGTTATTTATTCAGTCAAACAAAGATCTAAGTACCTACCAAGTACCAGGATTTATATGGGTAATGGGATAAGATAACACGTATTTTTGAAACATGCATTAGATAGTATAGAATATTAAAAATTTCAATTTAAAATCAATCAAAAACAAAATTATAACAAACAAAATTACCTATATTTAATAAACATTATAAAATCAAAATTGTTTGTCAGTCAGGAGAGTAAGACAATATGACAAGATCAAGATAACAATTATTTTTTCTTTTCCTTATTAAGGTATTTAAAAACTGTAACAAGTTTTGCAGCTTTCTCTGTACCCAGTTTATTTCGTACGTCAGAATGAATAAATCCAAATGTTGAAAACAGTCTTTCAATTCCAGCACTTGAAGCTACAGCAGTGTGAAGCTGAGCCAATAAGTTCATTGTTTGACCATTAATTTGTTTTTTTAATGACTGCCACCATTCGAGAGGTCCGACCTGATTTACTACATGATCTTCAAATAGAAAGTTATGAAAGGGATCTGTCATTGCCCTGTATTTAACAACATAGGGCATCGCCTCTTTGTGATAAGCTTCTATAAATAATAAAGCCTCAGAAATATCTTCACTCGTGAGTTTTTCACCCCTGTACTTAGGATGTAGTAAGTTTGCTGCAAAATGAGCTGGAGACATTGCCATTTCATAACGAGCTTTGAACTTCCTTAAATCATCCAATGAATACTCGGTCTCACGCAGTCGTACATTCTCAAACATATTTTTAAGCTCTATCCATGCTTCAGTCACTTCGCCAATACAGCAGGATGTCTTTTGGGAGATGTCATTTACTTTCAATGAAATTGACAGATCTATAGCAGTTGAATGATTTAAGCATATATCTGACATTATATGCCAATTTTCTAATAACACTTTTAAGCAGTCAGCCATTGTGTTCCACCGTACCTGTTGTGGTATAACAATTGCTTTTCCACCAGCTTCTTTATATTTGGCAGATGCAAAGTGAGTGTATTTGAAGTACCGCATTATCGACTTAACTTTATCAGTAATATCTTCTGCATTCAAATCCTTTGCTAGAAGGTTTAATATGTGTGATGAACAGCCGTATGTAAGTATATCCTCGTGAGAAGCTAGTTCTTCCTGTTGGGCTAAATCTCGTCTCATACGGCTCATATTTGCTGCGTTGTCTGTCACTACACTTCGCACCGTACATTTGTAAGTTTCACATTGTTTTATTGCCGCAGTAGTAACTTTAACCAAGTAGTCAGCTGTATGGCTTTCGGCTCCTGTGTCTATTGTATCAATTAAATGAGATGAGTCTGTCAACACATCGGTAACACAGACACAAACTATCGAGTCCTGCCTGACATTACTCCACCCATCAATTGCCAGATTAACAACTTTGTTTTTCAATTCATTTTTTACGGCTTCTTGAGTCGAGTTGTAGACTTCGTCGAGTAGCTTGCTAGCAATTTGTTTGCGGTTTGGAGGTTTTTATCCTGGGCGTAAAATTTCCATTAATTTCAGTAACTCTGGGTGTTCTACGTGGTTAAAAGGCGTGTTAGTAGCAAACATATAACGAGATAATTGTAAATCAATTTTCTTCTTATCTTCTTGACTTGTAGCAATAATAAATCTTTTCATTGAAATGTTCACGCTCGCGCTGCTGCTGGTACTGGCATTTTTAGATTGAAGAGTAGTAACAGAAGATGTGGGTGTAGCAGAAGAATTATCTGAAGATCGGGAAGAACCAGCATCACTCAACAACTCCTCCTCCACGTCCCTGTCCGCGTCAAGATTTGCGTCAGTGTTAGAACGGGTGGTGGTGCTACATTGCTGGAAGTGTGCCTCCATTCTTTTCACAAGTCCAACTAGTTCTTTCTTACATTTTCTGCAACGAACCCTATTGGTCTTCAGTGTGGTATTTTCTTGGGGGATCGATATGAATTGTTCCCAAATTGCATGCTTTTTGCGTCCTGGAGTTGACATTTTTATGAGGTGTTATCAGTCGCAGAATTAATAATGAAATGAAATGTGAGTTTTTTTTTTTTTTTTCGAATGGATTATAATGCTGTTGACCGCAGATGGCCATGACAGCGTTACCGGGCTTTTGGCGGGCGCAGAGGGCGCCTCGCCGGTAAAATTAGGTTGGGGCGACACGCACAAGGGCCACCACTTAGGTGCGAGCCTCGGCTTGGGCTGTCGCCAGATGCTACACAAGAGGGTAATGGAGGTTTCGCCTAGGTGCACGAATGCACCTAAGGGCGGAAGCGGGGAATTCTTCGACCCCGCATCCGGCGGGGTCGGTTTTTGGTCGGTTGTGTAGTGTGCGGAAGCGAATTGGTTGCCGTCACCTCCGGGTTAGCGGCGGTGATTGGGTCAACGGGGTCACCGAGAACGTGTCTCGGTCTACGGAGGAGAGAATGAAATGTGAGAAAGAAAGGCACTCGTATTTATAGAATTCATATTAAGTAATTCCCCGCCGGTAAAGTCCCGTTAGGAAAGTCCCTAATGGATGGCTGTCGAATGGAATAGTGGTTATTTTATTCCCCTCATTTAAATATAAATATTAGGGATGGGCCTAACTTCGGCATTCTTCCGAAATTCGGTTGAAATGCCGAACATTCGGTATAAGAAAAGAGTGAAATAGTTGCACAATTTTGATTTTAAGATTAATAAAACATAAAAAAAAAACAAATCTGTCATACTCACTCATACCTGATTAAATAAATAAGCCTTTTACATAATTTAAAATCATGGTAATTTATTTATTAATCAAGTAACTAACTGTCATTATCAGTTTCCTTTTTCGACATTTCAATCTTAAGTTTTAGAATTAAAAAATCAAATTCAATAAGTTCTTATTAAATTAGGAAGTCTTATGATTTGAATCAAATAAACTTTTTGAAAATTCAATATATTAATTACTTATAGGTATATTTTATTGTTGTTTGTTAGTTGTTACCATATAAGTGCAGAATAAAAACCCAACTTCGGCATTTTTGATTTTTACCGAATGTTCGGCCGAAATTCGTATTCGGTTCAAACCACATTCGGCCCATCACTAATTAATAAATATTGGGGGTGCCCCTATTCATAGAATAGAATTTATAGTTTATAGGTATTTCCCCGCCGGTATAGTCCTGCTAGGAAACATTCAGGGTGAATGTAAATCGTTTAGTAGTGATTAGAGATACGCAACATAAAATAAATGATCGTTTTTTGTCAATATTTATTTTACTATAGAAAATTTGAAAAGTCACAAGATCTAGTCTGGAAATGAAACATTATAGGTCGAATTAATTTAAAATAATGCCCTAAACTAAAAAGGACAAAAAAAAACAAAAAAAAAAAACAAAACAAACACTTGTTTAAAACAATTTGAACTGTTTGTTTTATAAAATTTAAAAAAAACTGTTTTTTTTCCAACCCTGCTTGAAATCTATTTTTTTTTTTTTCTTTCAAATAATAATCTCTTTTTCTTTTTATGATTGGAAATCTAGGGGGACGCCTTTGCCGTGGGACGAGGTAGGCCGATAATATGAATCAACTTCTGCCACGAAATTTTTATTTTCCACGAATTACCTACAGATGTATAAAAACAACTCACACAGGTAAATTCAGATGTTATCGATGTAACATACTTCATCCTGCAGGCCTACTCGGAAAAGGAAAAACGAAGTTTCTGATTAGTTTTCGTGCAAAACTAACTCTTATGTCGTTCGCATAAGATTACCATTTGCTTGAAAACGAATCAGAAACTTCGATTTCCGTTTTGCGAGTAGGCCCTGATGATGAGTCAACTGCGCGTCATTGATGTTGACCCAGATGGTACGGTTATGGCACCACACCAGTCCATACATTACAGGTATCTTGTACTGTTCAGATACAGTTAATATCGACATGGGTATGGGTAGGTAGATAAATCTCTGTATTACTATGAAACGTAAATACTAGTCTTTTTTTCAAATAAATAAAAAATCCTACTAATATTATACCGATAACCGTTGGGGAGTAAAGGTTCTCGAGTGGTGACCGCGATGCAATGCGAAACGGAGTGTGGGAAGACCTCCCACTCGATGGACCGACGACATCGTAGCGATCGCAGGGAGTCGTTGGATGGAGGCGGCTCAGGACCGCTATTCGTGGCGTCGTACAGGGGAGGCCTATGTCCAGCAGTGGACGTGTACGGGCTGATGATGATGATCAAGGAGAATTTTTAACTACTTGTATCGACGAAGTTTTACAACTAATTAAACTCATCGACAACATCGACTTGCATCCACAAGATAACGTCGATGGTTCTCGTAGTTTACATTTAAATCTAAAGGCCAGACATTAACCTTATTTTTATTCATGACTTAAAATGAGTCATTACTGAAGAAAAACAAATAAGTCAAAAACTCATCAATTCCAGCCAAATTGTGCTTAATTCCGAGAAATATAATAATAATATTATAAGAAATATAATATTGACGACCGATTTGGCGCGGTGGGCGAAGGTCCGCCTGCGACGCAGAAGGTTGCGGGTTCGATTCCCGCCTCGGGACAAATATTTGTACGATCTGCAAATATTTGTTCAGGGTGTTCTGGTCGTTTTTCTATGTATGATAAAAAATATCTATCTCTGTATATATTGTATTATGTATATCAGATATCTAGTACCCATAACACAAGCTCTGCTTAGCTTGGGGCTAGATAATGCTGTGTGAATTGTCCAACATTATTTATTTATTGTTTATTTATTATGTTGACGTCAAGCAGATTTCGCATAAAGATCTTTTTTCGCAACTTTCTCTTACTGGAGCATCCTGTGAAAGTAACTTTACGTAACGTACATATGTACCTTACCTACATATCAATAGAATAGAATATTAATTTATTGTACCTTCCATACAAATAAAAAACAATTAAACAAGAACTTTATGAATAAACGCAAAAAAATCTTAGTAGCTATAGCGGTGTGGAGTCGGATACTCTTGGTGCCTTATTCACATTATTTTCGTATAAGATAGATACCTATGTATATCTAGCGACGACGATGCAATTAATCATTAAAATTTAGTTTTTCTGTCTGAAAGAAAATGTAGATGTTTATTTGCCCTACAACGTAGGTATATACTTAATAGTAGAGAGACCTTTATACCGATACCGATATATGTAGTCATTGTCGCAGAATCGCTGGAAAACCTTGGCAAGATGCTCAGAGACCTCAACACCGTTTCCGGACAAGTGGGTCTGAAAATGAACATGGGCAAGACAAAGATCATGTCGAATGCCCATGTCGCACTTGTACCAGTCCACGTTGGAAACGATGTTATCGAGGTTGTTGATCACTATGTCTACCTTGGCTAAATGGTCCAACTAGGTAAATCCAACTTTGATAAAGAGGTCAGCCGACGAATCCAACTCGGATGGGCAGCTTTCGGGAAGCTTCGCAATATCTTCTCATCACAGATACCACAGAGCCTCAAGACGAAAATCTTCAATCAATGTGTGTTGCCAGTGATGACCTACGGATCCGAGACGTGGTCGCTAACTATAGGCTTCGTTCATAAGATCAGAGTCGCTCA
Organism: Eupithecia insigniata; assembly: GCA_947859395.1. Taxonomy (NCBI): domain Eukaryota; kingdom Metazoa; phylum Arthropoda; class Insecta; order Lepidoptera; family Geometridae; genus Eupithecia; species Eupithecia insigniata. The sequence continues at coordinate 4,067,284 of OX402008.1, forward strand.
GCGGGCTATGGAGAGAGCTATGCTTGGTGTGTCTCTGCGTGACAGAATCCAGAATACGGAAATCCGTAGAAGAACCAAAGTCACCGACATAGCTCTCAGAATTAGTAGACTGAATTGGCAGTGGGCAGGTCATATAGCTTGCAGAACTGATAACTACCGGGGAGTAAAGGTTCTCGAGTGGCAGCCACGATGCAATGCGAAACGGAGTGTTGGGAGACCATCCACTCGATGGACCAACGACATCGTAGCGGTCGCAGGGAGTCGATGTATGGAGGCGGCTCAGGACCGCTATTTGTGGCGTCGTATGGGGGAGGCCTATGTCCAGCACGTAGACGTGTATGGGCTGATATGAGAGAGACCTTTGCGTGAAAAAGTAATCAGACAGGCAAAATCCAACCTAAAATCAAGTAAAACGCATTGATAAAACCAAGAATTTAATTCAATAACGTCCCGTGGATGTGAGTTTTTTGTACTCGTACCTATGTATATACATATATTCACATATATTCGTTATCTGCCGCGCGGGTATTTCTGTACGCAACATGCCATGCCTGAAATATCTCAAGTTTCGCCACAGACTGTTGTTTCAGATGCTCTGGCGCAAGCAAGATTGATCTGGCTAGCTATTACGATGTGGAACGTGACAATTTCTATTGATACTATCAAGTGTTTTCAAACCTTAAGTAGAGATGAAATCCTGAGGGCAATGACAAAAATTACTGAGATATAATCTAACTTTTGTCCGCTTCTTCGCACGTGTTTCCTGGTTTTTCCTTATAACCTCAGCCGGGGACCAGGAAAACTAAAGTTTTTAGAGACGTAAAGTAAAACCTGCCTATACGGAAACAACGAGAAAGAACCTTCTGTCAGCCAGCAATACCTGCGTCTATTTGTTAATCTTTCAATTCCAAAATGAATGCTAGGTATTAATAATACGTATTATAAATCTCAAAGTTTGTAAGGGTGGATGTATGGATATTTGTTCTTCTTTCACGCAAAAACTACTGAACTGATTGGGCTGAAATTTGGTATGGTTATAGTTTGGGACATGGAATAACATATAGGCTATTTTCTATCCCGATAAAACGCGGGCGAAGGCGCGAGCAGTAGCATTATATTATTAGTGTAATTATTAATTGATACATATTTGTTTAGGTGTACCTACTACGGACGTACAACACCTACCATGACAAACAAAACAATTACTTACAATTAGTCAAGTCATCCATGTGCATTAAGTTCATCAGCATTTTCATTTGAAAAAGGTCTGGAGGTAATTTTCTATTATTTATACAGTGTTATTGGTAATAGACTCACACTACGTGAACTGCAGATTCTCAAGACCTGGCATCTTCACAGACATGTTTGTGATGATTGGCAGAACCTTCAGTTCACGCAGTGTCTGTTAATTATCAATAACCCTGTCCACAGCTGGGCAGGGCTCCCCCATACTAAGTATGTATGTACATAGGTACATACATACTTGCCTATATTACAGAATTTCTTCTCCAAGGTCAGTATAACCGGTTCGAAACATTGGAAATATCAACACACGAATACTGGTAGAATGATAACGGTGCTGTATCGAGACTTGCCTTGGATACAAACTGAATATAATTAAATTACAAACATAAGCTCATAGTATTGTTATCGTATCAAAATGTTGAGTTGATCAAGTATTTCGAAGTAACTCTACATCACGCGGTCAGTACTTGGATGGGTGATCGCCTGGGACCACCGCGAGATGTTGGCTTTTTTCCTATTTTATGACATTCCCCACCATGCAAGATACTAATATTTGATCAAGTATTTCGAGCCAGCTATCGCCAACGTCCATACCACGTTGAATACACCGGTTCTCGTCCGATCACCGAAGTTAAGCAACGTCGGGCGCGGTCAGTACTTGGATGGGTGACCGCCTGGGAACACCGCGTGATGTTGGCTTTTTGCAATTTTTATGACATTCCATGCAATGCGAGATACTATTATTTGATCAAGTATTTCGAACTACTTTTCGCCAACGTCCATACCACGTTGAATACACCGGTTCTCGTCCGATCACCGAAGTTAAGCAACGTCGGGCGCGGTCAGTACTTGGATGGGTGACCGCCTGGGAACACCGCGTGATGTTGGCTTTTTTGCTATTTTATGACATTCCATACCATGCAAGATACTATTATTTGATCAAGTATTTCGAATCTGCTATCGCCAACGTCCATACCACGTTGAAAACACCGGTTCGCGTCCGATCACCGAAGTTAAGCGACGTCGGGCGCGGTCAGTACTTGGATGGGTGACCGCCTGGAAACACCGCGTGATGTAGGTTTTTTGCTATTTTTATGACATTCCATGCCATGCGTGATAGATAATAAATTTGATCAAGTATTTCGACCTAGCTATCGCCAACGTCCATACCACGTTGAATACACCGGTTCTCGTCCGATCACCGAAGTTAAGCAACGTCGGGCGCGGTCAGTACTTGGATGGGTGACCGCCTGGGAACACCGCGTGATGTTGGCTCGTTTGCTATTTTATGACATTCCATACCATGCAAGATACTAATATTTGATCAAGTATTTCGAGCTAGCTATCGCCAACGTCCATACCACGTTGAATACACCGGTTCTCGTCCGATCACCGAAGTTAAGCAACGTCGGGCGCGGTCAGTACTTGGATGGGTGACCGCCTGGGAACACCGCGTGATGTTGGCTTTTTGCAATTTTTATGACATTCCATGCCATGCGTGATAGATAATAAATTTGATCAAGTATTTCGAATCTGCTATCGCCAACGTCCATACCACGTTGAACCGGTGTGGTTCTCGTCCGATCACCGAAATTAAGCAACGTCTTTTTGCTTGCTACTTTCCACATATGCACAGGAATGCATGAGTGGAAACAGAATATTGATTTTACCTTGTTTCTCTTATTAAGAATATTTTGCCCAGTAGAGCTCTATCGATACAAAACACAGAATAACTATTATACTAATAATTACCACCAGGTTGTCTGGTAGAGATCGCTCCTGAGCGATAAGACCGCCAATTGTCACTTAGTTTGGTATGTGTGCAATAAAAGTATTTTCTATCTTCTATCTATCTATTTACCACAGATTACGTAATGTTACTTCGTTACTACCATGTACTACGTAAGGACAAGAAAGAGTCTTCCATCATCGATCAAAATCACCAGAATCAAAATCACCAGATCAAAATCAAAATCACCGGATCAAAATCAAAATCACCACCATAAAGGAACACGGCATTTTATGGCAAATCTCAATCGGATCGGACTAAGGACTCAAAGGACTGTGGTCCGCATGAAAAACTCTACTTTTGAGAGCGAGAAAATAAAATAATCAAAACTTACCTTCAGCTAGTATAGTGGTATATTATCTTATATATAAAATTTCCATGTCACAATGTTAGTTACCGTACTCCTCCGAAACGGCTTTACCGATTTTTACCAAATTTTATATGCGTATTCAGTAGGTCTGAGTATCGGCTACTATCTATTTTCCATACCCCTAAGTGATAAGGGTTGAAGGCAAAACAACGTTTGCGGGTCAGCTAGTTATATATATATAATCTGTGCCTTCAGTAAAATATTGCACTTTTTTCACTCCTCATTTTTCTATTTCACACATTATTTGTGGTAAATCTTAAAATATATCACGTGATTTCGACCGCAAACCGCAAAAGTACTCGTAGAATCATATTACAGGAGCGTCGTAGGCCATGAAAGTATTAAAAAAAATTACATCCTGCCTAACTAATATTATAAATGCGAAAGTGTGTTTGTTTGTCCTTCCTTCACTCCTTAACTAGGCAACCAATCGACTTGGTTTTTGGTATAGAGTTAGTTGAAAGGATGGAGAGTAACATGGGCTTTATTTTTTACTTTTTATCCTGGTAAAACATCAAATTCCCATGGGAGATTTAAGGGAAAAGACCTTTTTTCCCCCCTATAAATGTGAAATTCGAATTTAACGCGGGTGAAACCGCGGGGAACAGCTGGTTTTAAATACATTCGGCATTTAAGTCGTTGTGCAAGCGGTACTTAGTAACTTATGTAGTAAGTACAGTCGTCTGCAATGATGTAAGTACGATGTACATTTGTGTACGGTATAAGGTCCATAATCGTACTTTAACTTCAACGCGTTCGCTGCCCAGCTTCTGCGGTGCGACCCGCAAGCAGGGGCATGCCCCAGCTAGGAGGACTTCTAGTTGCACATGTGCCATGTAGGCAGTGAAAGTGTTCGAGTAAGTACACATAAACTTGGCTAATTGCAATTTACAGACTCTTACGAACAAAATTATCTGTTCGAAAATTAAAATCCTAAGATGAAATAAAATCAAACTATCACCGATTAGCCCCGTAGGCTGCTTGATCTTAGGATTAGCCAAGTTTTTCCCTACGAAATTGTAAAATTTTCTCAAAGTTTTTCGTCGACATAATATGTTAAATTTTTGTCATTTACTACACCTAGATATCCTACTAATATGTATTATAAATGTCAAAGTTTGTGAGTATGGATGTTTGTTCCTCTTTCACGCAACAACTACTGAACATAATGGGCTGAAATTTGGTATGTATAGTTTGGGACCTGGAATATCATTTAAGCATTTTTTATCCCGATTAAACGCGGGCGAAGGGGTGGGCAGCAGCTAGTTATCTAATAATGATCATGACTTTACCGCTAAACAATAATTTTATCGCTATAATAGGAATTGTTTGTTATAAACAAGACTGCGTATTTAGCATTTTAATAATTCTCGTACTCATTTGACCATATGCCACAAAGCCTTGTAAGGCCATAAGTTTATTTAGTACCACAGTTGCTGGTTATCTGTGTAGTCGGGTATTTGGTACATGATATAAAGTTGTTTTCAATGTCGACTTATGCATACCAATCGACTAATAATATGGCGTGTTTTAAAAAACGCTAAACGGACTTCAAATTCCCTTACTGTTGCACTTATTTCAAGCTTTGCGGGATAAATACTAATATCCCCAGGGAATAAAAAGTTTATGGGATTCCTTCGTGATCATTTTCTATACAATAGTGTAAGAATTTTCAAAATCGGTCCATAAATAACATACAAATAAAAAAAAACATACAGACGAATTTATAGCCTCCTCTTTTTGAAGTCGGTTAAAAATAGTAGTTTTCTTTAAATATTCAGAATGATTCATCAAGAATGCACCGGAGATGTGTAGATAATTATTTTCAATCTAATTTATTTGGGAATCAAAAGCTTATACTACTTAAATAAAAATAAATTAAGATCCTCTCTCAGAGGAAGCCAAATTGTTATATAAATTAGTTAAATTATATATAAAGCGTAGAAAGTAAGTAAATTTATTGTAAACTATGAGGGTGACATGATCACTCTGATCAGACCCTCTTTAATAAATAATATAAAAAAAACTCATCTCTATGCGATAAAAAAACATACTGTCGAATTCAGAACCTCCTCCTTTTTGAAGTTGGTTAATAATCAAGCCGATTGGTTGCTTAGTTAGGGCCTGAAGGACAAACAAACAAACACACTTTCGCATTTATAATATTAGTTTCATTCTTATTTTAATTAACCGAGAGTATGTTTCTCTTTTCAGTTCATAGGTACCTACTGCTTACCTATGAATTGAAGAGAAACTTGGTAAATAGGTACTTCGCACGCCATCTGTGTAAATTCTTACCAAACTAACGTGAAGAATTGAAGCTTCCTGGAAATTCGTGGGAGATTTTTCATACATTTTCTATTCTGATAAATCAAACCTTTGTTATCTAAAACACCAGTTGCTGTCCAAAGTGAAATAAAACTGAATACCACTGTAGGTATTCATGGCCAGACAACATGGGTCATTCGAGTTTTTTCTCGCATTTGTGGTGACTCACTGGCATAAGTGTGTCAATGTGTCAAGTGTCACGGTAGGTACTTGCTTTGATATAATTTGTAATTAAAAACAAACCTTTCAAGGGATTGCCAAGGCATTATCCTAGTCATACACTTGTAACACCTACCCATGAGAAAATAAGTGGGGTACCCTAGAGAAAAAAATCACTGGGGTACCCATTCTAGCATTAAACTTTACCAAAAATACCAATACAGCAGATTTTGGGTTCAAACAATATCAGCAATACAATATAATGTAAATCAGTGGGAATGAAAAAAAAAACAATATTGTTAGAAACCAAGGTCGGTTGGCGTAGCGAAATTTATTTTTAACACGACATAAACATCACAGTATCCATGCCAAAAATAAAACCAGCGCCTAGGATCATGCCGTAAACATTTAATTTCTATTAGCTTATAACTAAAATAAACGAACAATAAAGTATACCTATTGCATAGCGCGGAGTTGCGTACATAATAATAAAGCAAACGATCAGCCTATTAAAGTTCAAAGTTTTGTAAAATTCTGTCAACTTTATACAACACCTAAAGCCCTCGGCGGAATGAGAAAAAAACACCAATTAGTGCATAGTCATTACAGTTAAGAGAGGCTTATATTATAAGAGTGAATATCTACTGGGTTTTTCTGTGATACTCCGGCGTCGCGTTACCATAATCTTGCAGATTGAACAGTGTAGCACGATTAGTGACCAAATACTTCATAAAATCTTGTATGTAGGTCAAAACTACCTGCAAGGACTTTTCGTCAAGCGCCGTGTAAGCCAGCATCGGCCCCATTTTAGGAAACAAGCGCAACAGATGGATCGATCCGTAGATTTTCGACATCGCTGTGTCTGGGTACTCTTGGATTATCTCGGAATATTGAGGTCTCTCGAACTTGTATAACAGCTGTGAGCCGAGTGTTACGTCGAAATACTCTTTTATACCTTCTGTGATATCTATCAATACAGACTCTTTGCTCGCATTGTGGGTCTTGCTAGACTTTTTGTATGCCAAGTAGTTATCTACTATCTGTGCGACGGTTAGTTTCGCGGGCAGCAAGGCCAGTTTCTGCTGGCGTGTGATGACGTCCCAATCGTCGACGAGCCACACTTTCAGCTCTTCGGGGATCCTGATTTTGACTTCGACTTTGGCCATGTACTGCTCTTCTGTCTCGATTGACGGGTCGAGACGGCTGCGTTTCTTTCTGTGAAGGCAGGAAACAATTGAAAAATTTATGATAATAAAAAAAAAATTATAAAACTGAAAAATACTGCTGAAAAGCATATTGATAATCTTTCAGACATGCTGGTTAAGTTGTCTCTGAAGCTTTATTTCAACCCATATTTGATTGTCATGCAGTTTGTGACGGAACAAAAAATTGGTTTAAATTCCTTGCAGAGTCAAAAAGTTGTTTGATGATCAAAATCAAAAGCAGAGAAAACCATATAGACAAACCAGATGCACACAAATTTCCATATTCACAACCACAACACATAAAAAATCACACAATGTGTCTATTCATATTTGTGTATGTTATTTTAGTAGTTATTTTATAACATTCAAATCTAAGTACAGATTACAATCTATTTATGTGAAAACAGGTCTTAACCCTGTGTTATTTCAGATGCCAACGTGAACTTTTATAGATTTAGTGCAGAGCTTCCTAATGATTAAATGTACACATAAAAGGTTAATAGCAAGGCAAGACATACAAAACCCAAACACAGCACTACATCAACATTTTGTAAAGTAAGTAAAAAGATTTTTATTTGCCGTATTATACTATTTTATTTGAGTAATATACAGTAAATCACTTAAATAAAAAGAAAAACTGACAAAATCGGACTCCACTCAGCATGTGCTACGGTAGAGCAGATCATACCATAGAACTGGTCTTCCGAAAGATTTTTGTTAAGTTTAGAAGGCTGTTTTCATATTGGGCGTGTAAATTAGATTTATCGTGGCTGAAGTTTGAACGTAAATAAAAAAATTACATGGTCGAGTGCAGTTGACGAAAACCTTCAATCTCCAAAACGAACAAGCCACAACCAACAAACTAGCATTACAAAAATTTCTGAACTGGCAAAATATATATCAGTTTACCTTATTTGAAAATGCAATTTATTTTAGCCAATCATTATTTACAAGGACCAGTTAACAGTTCAACCCAAACCACACAACCCAGACAGTGATGGCGGCAGTACACACCCGCCAGGACACCCGAGACAGGCAGAGCACGAGTTTGTACATGGTGCACTCGTGCTCCGCCGTCTCGTCTCAGGAGGGCAATTCTGGCAATATATCTACTCGATAGATATGGTAAGAACTGTCAAAATACCGAGTGATAAACGAGTGTATTCTGGAAAATCTGCAATTCGATATTTATCGAAGGTTTTCCTTTGATGAGTTGCTCTATAACTCGCACGAGAATGCAGTTTTTGGCGGTAGTCGATATTTATCACATGATATTTTTATCTCGTGATAAACGAGTATCCCTCCATAAAATATCACGTGATACGCAGAATTGGCCCCCAGGGTTCCTCCTCGGCTCTCGTCTTGTCTCTGCCACAGTTCAAGAACGACGAGTGTGCACGTGGATCCTCTCGTTGCGAGCGCACGAGACGTTTCGCCAAATGTGTACTGCCACCATGAAAACTCAGTTGCAGACAAGCCCAGGATAGCCAAAGCAATAATATAGTAACTTACTTGGGCTGGTCGGAACCAGAATCTGTAGGTGCATCTCTGCTGCTAGTTTTAGTAGCTTTTGCTGGAGCAGGGGTCGTTGCTTCTGGTTCCTTACCTGTAAGATAATTAATATTTCACACTCCATGCTCGAAAAACGCACTTTATACGTCACGGAAACCACCGAAAGCAAGTGATTATAGCCCTATTGTATGAAAAAGATAGGTTTTACCAAAAACAAATAGAACAAGACCTCTTAGTACGAGTATCGTTGGTTATTATACATATTTTGAGATTTCAAATAAAAAAACTCATAACTCCCCTGGAGATAAATAAACATTACAAGGGAATAATGAGATAGAATTTGGAACATCAGAATATGTAAAAAAAATATAAAGGAGATCTGTACATGAGATTTTCTTCGAAATTCGAACTAGCCCCTGTTCAGTAGGAGGAATAAAAAACTAATGCCGCGAAACATGTTACCAAACTTTTACTTTTTCTCGCAGAAATTGGAAAGTAGCGTAGTATTCTCCTTGTGCATAAAGCTGTCTTCGTCTTGGGCGTGATTAAATCACTCTCGCTCTCAGGATTCCAGTAACTCGGATCGCTTGGCTCGTGATTCATTCTAGAATCCTGAGTTGCGCTGGTGATTCGATGACGCCCGTGATGACACACTGCTTTACACACTTGGTGCATAAACTACAATTTTTACAATAGTCAATTTGCATTATGTACTGTTAATGTGTATTATTAATATATACTAGCTTCTGCTTGCTGTGTTGTTCATGCAGTAACTGAATAAATTTTTGCCCCATACAGGAATAATGTTATTATGCTTTCTATTCCTCATCAGAATACATACTACAGCAACATATGGCTCCAAAACCCCAAGGTTTTGACAAAATCTTGGCAGGCAGATTGGTGCTTGCAGTGGAGCTGTTTTCTATTAGTAAAATTATTCACCTGGAAGTGATTGCTTCTAAGCGATGAGGCCGCCCATTGTACATGTTTTAGTAATGTCTATTTTTAATCTATTCTTGTTGGTGTACAATAAAGAATTTTGTATTGTATTGTATAATTTTTAAAATAACACTTAACTTCAGAGAAGGTATTACCCTCATCTACTCATGAACAAACAAATTTTCCCTCTCTATTAGTGTAGATTAGTAATTATTTTTATATTATAATGTTTAAAAGATTTACTGACAGCTTTGAATGACATTCTGACTTTAATTTTATGGCAGGATATCTTACCAGCCGGTGTAGATGCCCTGGACTCTTCTCGTGCTGGAGTGGTTGCGGGAGTGGTAGCCGCTGCTGCAGCTTCAGACTTACGGCCTTTTGCGGGAGCTGGAAATTAAAATACGAAGTGAGGATGATGAATTGACCTTAAATACTTGAAAGACAGAATAGAAACTCGTAGGCTAAAAGTTCTCCAAAAAGAATTATGTTATAACTTAAGATATTTGTAAATCTGATTTCATAGTAACAAAGTTATATTTTTATTGTTATTTTGTAAATTATTCGTATTATTTTTGTATTACGCTTATTGTAAAATTATCGCAGTTTCTGTTTTTATTTAAATACTTATATGTAGAAATTATTTTGTTTATATAGCATTAATTACGCCACCATTAGGTTTAATGCGTACGAATCCTATCCATCCAAAGGTTGCATGGAAGAGATCGCTCTTAGCGATAAGGCCGCCGATTGTACCACACTAGATATAGTTAGCATTAAGCTCTTGTATAAATATTACATGTATCGATGGTCCAATAAAGAAATATTCTATTCTATTCTAAAGTGGACATTAGAATACATTGTTCAGTCCGTATATGTATAGTATACAAGAATATCTTGAAAATGACTACAGCCATTTAGAGCTTAAAATTTTAGACAAAAATGCCCCTTTACATACATCTCTAATTTTTTTTATGTAAATTAAAATAATTTTGTGTAGTTTTTATTATATTTAATTTTAATTAGCACAAGCGATATGATATTTACAATATTAGAGAGCGATGTGTACAATACTAGATAGCGATGTGTATATTGACAATATTATATAATCCATGAACTTATTTTATTTTTAAGTATTTAAGTTTGTGTTATTTATAATGAATAAAATATCTTATCTTATCTTACATTAAGTTCATCATAGCTTATAGTAGACATAATTTTTTTTTATTAGTTCAATCAGTCAGCAAAAAGGCATTCTACTTAACATTAAATATTAATACATATGATGATTTACGTATCATACAGTGCATTTGTTCCAAGTCAGGATTCAAACCTGCAACATCCTGCATGGCAGGTGGACCTTCACCCACTCACTTATTGTTGATTGATGAGTCCATCATTTTCATCAAAGCTTATAATCAATAAGAAACTTACTTTTCTTAGTTTTAGCCGGCTGAGCAGTGTGGGCTCTTTGCACCTCCTTCTGCCTCTGAACGTTGGCCTCATTGTACTTCAAGACACGGCTCTCAGGCACCCATTCGTCCCAACTGAAAAATTTTTGGAAAATAATTAAGGTTGGGCACAGTCAGTTTAAGAGTCAAGCAGGTACCTACGAAATAGGAGTAATTATGGTGTATGCACTCCTTTATCCACACTGAGACTCGAGCTGATCCATTTAACGTGGTTTTTTTTTGGATCGTTACCAGCCTAACACTGTTCAGAAGCGCAGAATCTTCCTGGGATCTTCGTAGGCTTCGCGGAGTGACCTCGGGCATAAGCCCTATCTTTTAGACATTTTTATAAGCTCTAACATGGTAAGGTATAGTGCGCACTTACTTTTTGTTCCATCCTGCATAGTGTATCAGATATCGAACGTGTTTATCCTTTGTAACAGAGCTTTTCAGGCATTTTGCTTCATAGATTAGCGGCCCGTGAAAACACAGTACTTTCTCGCCTGGAAGAGATTAAATGGAATCTTATAAATGCGTTCTGAGTTTCTCGTATAAATAAGCAGAAATTAATAGATATATGACCTATAAATACAGCTAAAACAATAAAATACCTTCAGCAAATTTCAACTTCGGTGCCATGTTTACATTTTTTATTTATTTTTGTGTAAAATAAAATGGCTGCCAAATCCATCGATTCGTTCACTCATTCTTTTTTTTTCTTTTTTCATTTGTCGTTTTGGACAAATTAGGCTAAAGCCACTAAGGCCATACTGCCTCGTCTTTCGTTATCTTAATACCTATAAGTTTAAACTTAATAATTAATACATACATTTTATATATGTACAATGTAACAATACATTTGGTATATATAGAAGTACATATATACAAAACAAAATTATAATTTAAATTTCACCGATAGTACACTTTATAAAATTATATAGATGAGGATAAGTTGAGACATTTTGTAATAGTTCTTGGGTGGAATGCGGGACCGAATCAGAATTGCCATAAATCTCAAGAAGTCCATCTATCAACACAAGGCGCTGAATGATGAATGATGGACAATCAAAAAACATGTGATCAAAAGTTTGATCTCCAGTGTTACAAAAGTCACATGAAGGCGAATTAATAATTTTCAAACGGAACAAATGGAAATTTAGACAACAATGACCAAAACGAAGACGACAAATAGTTGTATAAAATTTTCTGTTCACAAAAAACTTTTTACGGCAAAACCATGGTTGACTATCAATTTGGGCATCTAAATAAGCATACCAAGTGCCTTTGTTCTGAACCTGAGTATAATGATAAGAATGCCCACCCCAAGATTGACACATGCGTTGTTTTAAAAGACTTACAACGTCTGTGTAAGGTAAATGGACATTTGTATCAGTACTCTCAGGGTCTGGAATGTAATTAGCCTGCTTAACAATAGTATTTGCTAACGAAAATGTAGATTTTTACATTTTCGTTACCAACTACACCTACATATATGTGATGGTACCCATGCAAAATCTACCGTTATATTAGATTCCGTTAGTTCCACCCATAACTGTTTTATTAAATAAATTAAGTAGTTAGTGTTAGCATTCAGTTTGTGGTTTTCCAAATTTTTTAAAACACTCATGCTATATCTAACCACGACCCAATCAGTGTGTGCTAAATTACGACATTGAATATGTTTCAAAACACTCAAAATAACAACAGCTTCGGCTGTAAAAACGCTTGCATGCTTATCTATTTTATGACCAACACCAGTATTCAAAGAAGGATCAAATATGGCAAACGACACAGCGTTCTCATCTTTTGATCCATCTGTGTAAATAAATTTATGACCTGTCCAATCAGACAACATCAAATAGACTTCTTCTTTAGTGGACAAGTCATTATTAATAACTATATTCATTCCTGGGAATTTACTTAAGAAAGATCCTAAATAGCAAGGTAAAATAAGGTAATAATTTGTAAGAAAGAAATTGTAAAAGGCTTTGAAAACCTTGTAGCATAAAAAATGGCTTTGAAACGGAAACAGCGCTGGACAAATTAACCAAAAGACTATTGCTAGAAAAGCTAAACAGTTTCGGTATAAATCTTTCTTTTAAATAATTCAAACGAATACTGATTGGAGGAAGCCTGCACTCAATTGGCATAGCGTTAATAGGAGTACTTCTAAATGCTCCTGTGATTAAACGCAAACATATTAATACTATTTACAATTTTTGCGTCTGCAGCGTAACAAAAGAAACCATATTCGAAATGACTTCGAACTAGAGATTTATACAAAGTAAGTAAAATTTTAGGGTCTGCTCCCCAATATGAGCCGGATAAAGATTTCAATATATTAAATGCTTTTTGAGCTTTGTTAATTATTTGTTTGCCATAATTATTCCAAGATAAATTATGAGTGAGTAAAATTCCCAAGAATTTAACTTCAGATGACACGGGCAATGGAGTATTATTATAATAAATGAGAGGGATATTGGCATGTTTGTTCCCAAAAACTACTATTTTTGTCTTCAATGGGTTAACATTAAGATCTATATCATATTTATTAAGCTTTAATAATGCATCGTTTACAAATTCAGCTGTTTGAGCCAAATTTGCTCCCGAAGCATAAACAACTAAATCATCTGCAAACTGAAGATTTTTAACGTGTGAACCTTATATTAAATTTAAACGACGAATATACAAAATAAAAATTAAAGGAGACAAGATACCACCTTGACATACTCCAACATAACAATTTCTTGGGCCAAACAAGTGCCTGTTATATTTCACAAATACTTCTCTGTTCGTTAAAAATGTGTGAATCCAAACAATAATTTTATTAGGAATGCCTACAATGGACAACTCTTTGCAAAGAATATCAACGTTGACGCTATTAAAAGCTCCGGTAATATAAAAAAATACAGAAATCAAATTATTATTTACAGACAATGAATTAAGAACATCGAGTTGTAGTTGACAGATACTTTCACGAGCTGAATAACTTCGACGAAAACCAAATTGATTGGAAGGTAAAATTTTGTTTTGTTCTATATAAAACTCCAAACGCTGCTTAAGCAGCTGTTCAAATATTTTTCCAACACACGATGTTAATGCAATGGGACGGTAAGATTCTGGGCATAGCTTTGGTTTTGTAGGTTTCAAAATTGGTACTAAACAATCTTTTATCCAGTCCATAGGTATAGAAATAGATTCCCAGAGTGTATTTAAAAGTTTTAAAAGTATCTTTAAACTGGAATTGCTAAGTTTCTTAAAAATTATATATTGTAAGCCGTCAAGACCAAGGCCGTTTCCCTTCTAGAAAAAATGGCTGACTGTAGTTCTTGCAAAGAAAAAGGAACAGATAGGTATTCATTATTAGGATTTATGATAGGTTTGCTGGCTAAGGGAAATCTGTTTACAACAAAATCGGGAGTGTATTTTGACAAAAAATTTAAAATCCAAGAATCATCTGCATTGGCACTGTTAGTATAAGATTTGTTGATTTTACGAACAAATTTCCAAATATGAGATATAGGAGTACAACGATTAAAAGTTTCACACAAATTAACCCAGCCCTTTTGCCTCTCCATTTTAATAGTTCGTTTTTTAACAGCTCGATGCCGCTTAAATTCCAAATAGGTTTCTTCCGACGGGTTGTTTTTGAAATTTAAATAAGCCGCTTTGAAATTTAAAACGGTTTCAGAGCATTTCTCATTCCACCAAGGAAGTGGAGGCCTTTGGATGTTGTAATTTTTAAGAGGACAATGAGTACCTAATTTATTGGAACGAATAGAATTTGGCAAAGATTCCTGAATCGACGACTGTAAAATTTCACAAAAACTACTATACGATTACAGAGGTTTATTATAGTTAATTTGAAAAACGATAAAAAAAAAATATCTGTCTTCCTACTAAACACTTTTCAATCCACCAGCTTATAATTTGGGTAGATGGGCAAGTGATCAGCGTGACAAGATTGGTGAGAATGAGGGCCGATGTTATTATTGTCGATAAGTACATTAATCGAAACAGGAAGATGGTAACTAAAACCAAGAGGACTGTCGTGAACTGCATTCATTGCAAGAGACGGTGAAGCAAAAGACAAGTCTAAAGCATTTGGACGCCAGTTCAACGAACCAATAGTCGTTGAACTGCCGTCATTAAGTAATACCAAATTATTGTCGTCGATAACCTCTAAAACATCTTTACCACGAGATGAGTCAGAGCCACAACCCCAATGGGTATTGTGGGCGTTAAAGTCTCCTGCAAATATAAAAGGACTTAGGATAGACTTTATCAATGTATCAAATTTACCTTTATTAAAAACTGGACTACTATTTGTAGGACTGTAAAAACTAACAATAGTTATTCTTTTGTAATTTATAGTTAAAGTAACATATATTTTGTAGTGAGTTATCGAAGTAAGTATCTATTTTTGTGTAAAAAATGCTATTATGAATGAGAATTGCGACACCGTTGGGGTCGTTGCCGCAATCATTTCGTTCTATATTGAAATTTTTAACTTTAAACGATTTATGAGGTAACCATGTTTCTGATATTATTGCAATATGAATGTTATGTGAATTAAGGAAATACATTAATACATCTTTGTTACTATGTATACTTTGTGCATTCCATTGCATAATGTTGATAACAACCATTATGCAGATGGAGGCAACTTATTTCTAAGGGTTTTATGTAGAGTGTCTTTTATTGACGCAGAGTTAATAGGTACATCTTTGTTATTAATACATTTGGTGATAGTTTCGATAAGGGTTTATGAAAAATCGGATTTCGTTAGGTTTTGTACTTGGGTGTCTAGGGAGCTTGCTGTAAGTGACGGAAAAGCTTTGTTATTAAATAATTAAGCGTAGGAAGCTGAGCGTGACTTGACCTTATTTTCTTCGATTTTTAAATGGGCAAGCGGAAGAAATGGCAATATGATTGCCACCACAGTTCCTGCACTTAGCATCCTTAGGGTCTCTCTGACACTGCCGAAAATTATGTCCCTCGGAACAGATGGAGCACACCTCTGCATTTTTACAAAATTTGGCAATATGTCCGTACCTCAAGCACTTTAAACATTGCTTGACGGGAGGTACGTACACTTTTATTTCATGTCTCCATGAATCCAGGAAGACATGTTCCGGCAATGTGGTGGACGCGAATGTCACCGCGACTGCCTGTGTAGGTATGAACTGCGGTGGACTTGTAGGATCAGGACGAATTCTACGCATGAAGCGTCTGACCTGAATAACTTTGCACGAGCTACCAATCAGTGAGAAAATAACTTTATTCGACAGCTTGGCAGGAACCGAGGAGAGAACACCGGTTATTTCTCTCCCCGGTTATGGCTCCCCACGCCTCCGTTTTTTCTTCATTTTGGCTTATAATAAGCCAAAACAATTCGATTTTGCGAATAAAATTGAAAAAAAATCTCGAGAGCGCGCCTTTCCAAATCGCAGGTTCCCGCCGAAAAAAACCGTTCACTCATTCATTCATAGTGCTTGAAATCATCCGTCGATTTGAAAATATGTTTTGTATTTTAAGTTTTTGATAGAAAAGTCTCGATTCTATTCTGTCGCTTCAATGAGGGGTTTTCAGTGCGAACCATAGAGGTGCGAACTTTAAAAAAGTGGTTGCCATAGACTGTCTAATTTTTGGCAACATTGATTAAGTGCGGGAGTTTTAAACTGACAACTGATAAGCCATAAGCCTTAAATAATGAATTGTACCTACTATCTTAACTACTTAAAAAAAATATATAATTTAATTATGTATAACTATAAGTTATCTGTGTTATTTTAAGCGGACTCGGATGATAAAACAACTATTAAACAATATCTCATTCTCTAGTGTAACGTACTAATTGCGAAAGGAACTCAGTACTAGACTGAGTTCCTTTCGCAATTTATCGCAACATGAACGCTCCCAAATTGTAGTGTGTGTAATACAATAGTGTAGTCATCAAACGACAATAAAATAAAAACAAAATAATTATTAAAATTTTCATGATGTCATAATCCGAATCTTAAATAGTTTGTAGCAAAATAATAATTACCTATGTACAATAGCACTGACTAAACCTAAGAAATACGACGGTCCTATTGGTCTTTAAAAACAAAAGAAATCGAGCAAGCCGAGGATGGCAACCGTTCACTTCACAGAAAAATCACCCTTGTGGTGTCAAGGCAGATCTTGTGCTGATAGTACGTGCATTAATTACGTACATGCCTATAGAAATTTATTTTACTTAACGTATACCAGATTATATACATGATAACTTAATAACATGAGCACATAATTGCCTCAATGTGCTGCCCTGTTTTTGAGATGGAAACGACTTTTTCAAATACAAAAAATATTTGTTTTCACACCTAGCACAAAAAGGTACCTTCTATCGGAAAAAAAGGGCAAATGAAAAATTTTATAGTTCTGTAATGTGACTCAGAAGGCAAACGTTTGGGGTGCATTGAAAAATATATAAAATTTTGCGAGTATTGGAAAATAAAAGACGTTGAAATATTTTACAGAATTGGAGCATAGGTACCTAATTATCTAGAGCGGAGCAAAGTAGGCACATTTTACGGTAGGTACTGTACTTTGACTCCCGAAAAAACGTGCAAAGCCGCAGGCAAAAGCTTGTTTGCATTCTATAATAGGTACTCAACGCGTGGCTACCTACACCAAGCATACATCGATCCATGAAATAAAAAATTGTTGTTATGTCATCATAATTTTTTATTCACCGAAATAGGCAATTTACATTATCTAGCAAGCAAACACCGATAACGTAGCTGACCTTCAGACCGGTCGGGTCCCGCCTGAGCCGCGCCTCCAATCCAAACCAGTAAACAACCAAAGAGAATACAATAACTGCAAGACAGTAGTTCCTCCACCCCAGTACACAGCTGACAGCGGTGCTGTTAACACTATACTCGAATAAAAAGACGTAAAAATGTCTCAACAAGGCCCCGCATTCGATGTGAACGCGATGACGCTGACCCGATGGGTGCTTCATCAGCAGAGAACAGCCCCCACGGCCACTGGAGACCTCACCCAACTGCTGAGCTCTATACAAACCGCAGTCAAGGCTATTCAGTCGGCGGTCAGGAAAGCCGGCATCGCTAAGTTGTAAGTAGTTTTTTCCGTAGTAATGTATTAAAATACCCTTTTGTATACGATTATGCGGTTGACTACCTATACAAGTTCCCGTTCTAGTAAACAAGTCGAGACACACTTGTTTCCTTACCTTTCACCATCTACTCTCAGTTTCATATACATGTAGGTAGGTAGGTACACTTTACCTATCTAGTACAAAAATTAAGTGAAAGTATCTAGGTAGGTTGGCCTTTCATAGGTAGGTAGGTAACCTACATACAGTAGGTACCGGTAGGTAGTTCAGTAGCGGTATGCATTATTCTTCTCGACATATTTTTTTTTAATTATTTTAATTCTTATTTGTGAAAGTTCTTAGCACGAAAATTTAAACAAAATGTATTTTTTTCCATCAAATTCCAAGTGCATTACAATGTTATAATTTTATTTAATTGACTCTCTTACCGCTACAGTTATTCTGTGCTCTACCTACAAGCTTTCTGTATGTAATCAAACAAAATTATAAATAACATCGTGACATTTTCAGACACGGAATCTCTGGCGACACGAACGTCCAAGGCGAGCAAGTGAAGAAACTCGACGTTCTCTCCAACGATCTTTTTATCAACATGCTTAAGTCCTCTTTTACCTCGGCTCTTCTCGTATCAGAAGAAAATCCTACTGCTATAGAGGTAAGAAACATACCCGGTATACAGGGTAGATTTTTTCAACGTGATAGTAAAGGGAGATACCATAACCGATGTTCATCATCATCTGCCCGTATACGTCCACTGACGAACATAAGCCACCCCCAAACAACGGCACGAATAGCGGTCCTGAGCCGCCTCCATCCAATGACTCCCTGCGTCTGCTACAATGTTGTCGGTCCATCGAGTGGGGGTCTTCCCACACTCCGTTTCGCATTGCATCGCGGTCGCCACTCGCGAACCTTTACTCCCCAACTGTTATCGGTTCTACGAGCATTATGGCCTGCCCATCGCCACTCCAGCCTGCTAGTTCTGACAGCTATGTCGGTAACTTTGATTCTTCTACGGATGGTTAGCCGGGTAGTAGCAATACCTAAAAATACAACAATTACAACACCTATTGAAGAGCAAGTGTACCTATCTAGCCATATTAAAGTAGGTAGGTATTTATACAAGTTTATCTGGAGAGCAATATCACGCAATGTTAACATTTCATCACAGAAAAAAACAAATGAAACCGTTGTTTTGACCAAGCTATCGTAGGTATCTGAATGGCATATAATCTTTTATCACAGAGATTTGTTTCTATTTGAAGGCCTATACATAGATTAGATTTAATGATATACCTACCTAATAGGTATATGTACACAATTGTCGTAGTTTTTTACTTATCTATAGTCTTTGTATTTTCAGGTGGAAACCGAAAGACGCGGTAAATATGTGGTGTGTTTTGATCCTCTCGATGGGTCATCCAACATTGACTGCCTTGTTTCAGTTGGATCTATCTTTGCTATTTTCAAGTGAGTCTATAAATCATGCAAACATGACGCAATCTACATTTAAAAAAAAACAATGTTTTAACAAATATCTACAAGATAACGAATTATCACCACTATTCTTAGGTTCTTAAAATCGTGAGTTACATATGAGTAGGTAAACATGCGAAAGCGCTAAAATATAGTATTCTCTAGCGATTTATGTACCAAAGTAACTATAGGTTTAAGCATTTCGGCTTATGTTGCCACCTAGAGTATTCTCGCCTTACTAAGCAGCGTTAGATTTGTAAAACAAGCTTACCCAATTTTTAGAAAAAAATCCGCTGGTGACCCTGTAGAATCTGATGCACTACAACCAGGCCGTGAGGTGGTTGCTGCTGGATACGCCCTCTACGGCTCAGCAACTATGATGGTCCTGTCTTTGGGCAAAGGAAAGGGCGTCAATGGCTTCATGTACGATCCTTCCATAGGAGAGTTCATTCTCACTGATCCAAACATGAGGATACCGGAGAAGGGAAATATTTATTCGATTAATGAAGGTTAGTATTATCGATTTAAAAATAATTTGAAAAATTGAAAAATATTTTGTTTGGGAGACAAGTCACACAACAGATCCAGATTCCGCACGTGCTCGGTGGTCGTTCGCAACCCAACATTATATCCGACTCTGGAGGCCTATTTGAATTTTACAAAGTACGCGATTGCGTGTTTCGTTTAGTTTTTTATAAAAATTGCTAATAGTCTGGAAGAAATAGCTTTAAGCGATAAAACCGTAAAATCCATTAGGTACTGTTCTCTAGAATATGTGTTATATGGGGATGAATAAACGTATTATCGCGACGATTATAGAGATGAAACGCGCAATTAAAACATAGATATTAACTTGAACAAGTACATTAAAATAGGTGTCCAGATCAGATCTAAGACAGCCACGACTCTTGGGTCTGGAATAGACTCAGATTTATCTACAATCACAATTCTCTTTATTGTACACCACAAAGATAAATAAAACACATAGACATTAACATAAACAAGTACAGTGGGCGGCCTTATCGCTTAGAAGCGATTTCTTCCAGGCAGATTTATCTAGGGAAAGAGCGAGGATACATCTTTACTACACTAGCTAGATCACTAGACATCGCTTACTATTATACCTATTCATACCAACAGGATACGCAGCAGAATGGGAGACCGGCCTCAAGAATTACATACAAGAGAAGAAACAGCCCAAGACCGGCAAGCCGTATGGAGCTCGTTACGTCGGGTCCATGGTCGCTGACGTGCATAGAACTATCAAATACGGCGGAATATTCATGTACCCTGCTACTAAGTCTGCGCCTGCTGGAAAAGTGAGTATATCTATTCATCGTCTCTGCATCCATGTTTAGTATAGGCATCTCAAATCAAAAAATCAGTATTTTTACCCATTATTTTATTTGAATCCTTTGCCTAGGCGCTGACCTAGGATATCCTAACCTTATTTATTAAGGGGCTTCCCTGACCCAAATGAGCGCCGCCCGCGCCACCTATTTTATCGTATTATTAAGTTAAACAAAGGAATTTTCAATACAACTATTACCGAGGCATTCATAAAAAGCTTATGAAGGGTATCACAAACGGGCAACGGGATTTTTGAAAATTCTGTTGTCTAACGTAACAATACGATAAAATAGGTGGCGGCGCTAGTTTGGGTTTAGGAACCAGCTTATGGTCCATGCTTGATTATACCAAGCGGTCTAGGTATGTGACGGTGGGTCGTCGGTACAATCGGCGTCAAATTGATATGAGCGTCTAGAGATGAGCCAAATTGATCTGAAAAACATAAAAGCAATTTGATATACGTATTATGCAGTTCGAATCATCATATTGTTGTAGCACCCAAAGGTGTTCAAAATATCTTACTACTCATTGTTTCATATTTATATGAGCAGTCAGGGTGTTCAAAATTATCTAAGCATACAAAGCTCTCAAAGATGACATTTCAAGTATTCATTCAAAAGAGTTTGCATATCTACCTTGAGAGCTATGTTAAGATAATTTTGAATACCTTGGGTGCTTACAACAATATGATGATTCAAACTGCGCATATCAAATTACATTAATATTTTTCAGATCATTTTGACTTGGTACTCTAGACGCTCATACCAATTTGACGCTGACTGTACCTACCTAATGAAACCTTGAGTTATCATCATATCACTATGACCCTTCGTTAAGGGTTCATTCCTTTCATTTCATCGAGTTATCAATGTAAACAAGCTGGATCAAATGTCATATCGATAAAATGTTAAAAGTAGCCAGGCCATCCATTATGAGTCTTGATAAGATTATGAAGAAATACATTTTATTTATGCCCCAGCCCTATGAAATAAATAGGTGGCGCTAGCTTCGACGCACAAAAATATTTGCTAGTAGCGCCACCTATCGAAACGATACAGCAGTTGAGTCTTTACTAATAATAACACAGCCACCCAAAAAATTGTTTGTGCGACGAATCGGACTAAAACTTTTCGACGTATTTTGAGCTGCTGAATCGATATATAAATATCTAAGCATAATAAAGCCAGCGGACCTTCTCAAAGCGATCTAAGGACGCGTATGAATTTACAATACAATACAAAACTCTTTATTGTACACCACAAAGACAAATAAAACACATAGACATTAACATAAACAAGTACAATGGGCGGCCTTATCGCTTAGAAGCGATTTCTTCCAGGCAAACTTTGGATGCATAGAAAATTTTCAATTTAAGAAAGGCAAGGGTGTATACAACTTTAATACATAAAATAAGATTAAACAATAAAATAAATAATGTAGAAAATATATTATTTATATGTAATAAGTAAATAAATACCAAGAGATAGAATATATAGGTACCAATATTTACTTTTCTGACAGATAAAAAAACTTTGACGCGAGCTTTAAAAACAGGTAGAGATCCAGCTTTCCTAATAGACTCAGGTAGTGCGTTCATCAACTTTACGGCCTGGATAGAAAAGGATTTGCCATAGAAACTGGTTCGGTGGAGAGGCATGTTTAATACCAAGTTTTCTGAAGAGCGAAGGATACGAGAAGGATGGGGATGGTAACAGTGGAACTAATAAAGAATTTACAAAATTTTTTGAAGTTATAAAAAAATGGTACACAGGATCTTAATTTTTACATTGAATATCAATTCAGCAGCTCAAAATACGTCGGAAAAGTATAGTCCGATTCGTCGCAACAAACAATTTTTTTTCTTTAGCACAGTGTTATCGAAGCTATCGTCTTCGTCCCAAACACATTAGTTACTTCTATTCTCACAGTCTACATCTTCTAATAATAATTTTATTTCAGCTCCGTCTCCTCTACGAATGCATCCCAATGTCGTTCATCGTCACAGAAGCAGGTGGCGTAGCGTCGAATGGCAAAATACCCATCTTAGACATAGTACCCAAGGCTATCCACGAGAGGGCGCCATGTTACCTTGGCTCTAAGCAGGATGTGGAAGAACTGCTGGAGCATTTGAAGTGAGACTTTGTTGTTTTGAAGACATCCATCCAGCACTGCTACCGCACAGCACAACAATGAGCATTCAAATACGGGCTTACCGCAATATGCGCGCGTGGGCTTTCAAGCGAATGGCTCGCGCGCTGTCTGCTATTTTATGCCGTCACTGTAAAATTATCTAAATAAGAGTTAAGGCGCATATCATGTGACACTAGCGCCCCTCTTTATTTTTTCTTGTATTATCGTTATGGGAAAGAATTATGTACCAAACGAAATAAACCAGTTTCTGCTAATTGTAAATGAAACAAAACTATTAAAGAGGTATAAACTGGGTATTATCAATTGGCGGTGAGAACTTTTGGTAATTCTTTTCCATAACGATAATACAAGAAAAAATAAAGAGTGGCGCTAGTGTCACATCATATTGCGCCTTAAGCCCATATTTGAATGCACGTTTTTGTGCTGTGCTATAGTGATGCGGTCCAGATCTGCGACAACCTTTAGGTTAGGTTGTTTTATCTACAGTATGTTTAGCATGGTACTGTTATGCACAAGACAATAATTATAAGCAAATAATTGTTTGATGAATTAATTTTACTTAAAACATGATGACTATGAAGTCATGATAAGTCTGAATATTATTTGTAATCGAAATTTTCTTATAAGTTTATGTAGAGAAGGTCCAAATTATTACCAAGGGACCAAAATCTATGCCAATACTAATGTAAAACAAAAGAACTGCTACTTATATTGTTAACAAATCTTAGGTTATGAAATAAATACAGAATTTTTGAACGTCATTCAATTTTATTTACATGATAATCCTTATTGCTTTAATGCGCTTCCCCCCAAGCTATATTATCGAACATGGGCTGTTGTTTTGATTAAAGATTGTTTTCTTATTTTAGGTATAGTAATTTGTATTATTATAGGTATACTTTTATATACTGGGGATAAATATTTGTACGATCTGCAAATATTTGTTCAGGGTGTTCTGGTCGTTTTTCTATGTATAAATAAAAAATATATATCTATGTATATATTGTATTATGTATATCAGTTATCTAGTACCCATAACACAAGCTCTGCTTAGCTTGGGGCTAGATAATGCTGTGTGAATGGTCCAACATTATTTTTTACTTTTACGTCTTTGTATATCGATCGAATAGCCGGCACCTAGCAACCTAATTAATAAGTTATATAAAAAATCAACATGACGTCATAGCGGACGCAGAGAGTCGATGGATGGAGGCGGCTCGGGACCGCTATTTGTGGCGTCGTACGGGGGAGGCCTATGTCCAGCAGTGGACGTGTATGGGCTGATAATGATGATAAAAAATCAGTGCTTTATTTCCTTTAGACTTTATAGGACTCTTGGACACGTCACAAAATTAAAATAACATACATACGTAAAACTAGGAAATAAAGTAAACACTGATTTTTTGTTCACTTCAATATTTTTATGGTAAAGTAAAAAAGCGTACAAGACACCTTTACATTGTTAGGTTACTTTATGGGTTGGCTTATACATCAGATAAACTAAGAAATAAAGTGGTCACTTTGATCTTTTGCTCACTTCAATCTTTTAAAGGTAAAGTATAGAAGCGTACAAGAAACCTTTTTACCTTGTTAGGTTTCTTTATGGGTTAGCATATACATCAGATAATATATCTTAGGGGTACTAACTACTCTAGCGTAGATACTCAAGCGCCCAGTCTTAGCGTACCTAAATAGTAAATAAATATTCGTATCTGAATACATTCCGCTATAAGTATTGTATTAATGCTTATTTTTTGCTAAATGCGAGATAATACAGAGCAGTTTTTGCATTAAAACTAACATCAAACATTTGAATTTTCTTACAGTTTAATAGAAATAAGTCCATTGTCCAACCTAAATCTTAACAATTCACCAGTTGTGTCAGTAAGGGCTCATATACACGAGCGGCAAAGTGCCAACGGCAGAGGTAACTGCAGCCGTCGACACGCGCCGACGGCTACAGTTACCTCTGCCGTTTGCACTTTGCCGCTCGTGTATATGAGCCCTAAGGTTCGATTCGCACAAAAAGCCAGCATAAAGATAAATAATCATCATAATAGGAGTCGATTGCGAGACACCGATTTCGATACATTAAGGTATATCGATGCATAATATGTATATTCGAACGTTTCCTAACTCTGAGTGAAAAATATATATAACCCTGCTTCTTGCGCAATAGGGTGGAAACAAGGATAAATCCATGATTCAAGAAAACAAGGTCTGGCACTCCGGGAGCGAAACAAAATCTTATACGGACTTTTTTGTGAGTATGACATACTCTTATCTTCATCATACTCTTCGGCAAAGGATTAGCGCAGATCGAAAGAACAAGCAATAAACACACTGAAAAATTTACTCTATTACACGTGTTACCAAAATCTAAAATCGGGCAAGGAGGTGGCGCTCCCTTTGTCATACAATATTTTCTTTAGTTACCTAGTAAGAAGTCTATTTGTTATAGAAATCTATAACCAATTTTTTTTTTGACAGAATCGTTCTCATCTTCGCTTTACCTACGCCGTTTTACTTGGATATTACACTCATTAAGGCCTGTTATCTCAATTGTCGTTAATTTAGTTTTCAGTTAACATTAACCTTCCTTTAGCGAGCTCTCAACCGATGTTAGATGACGAATGACGATGTCACTGACGAAGTATCCCAAAGGTCTAAAAGGCTTTCACACTTATTATGAAGGGATTCTAGCTAATAAGAACGTTTTCTAACAAGAAGGTTACATTTTAACCGAAATCTAAAAATGAATCCAGATTATACATTAGTTTAAAATCCGGCTATGAATGAAAAAACAAGCCCTCAGCCATCAATATACCTACAAATCCCCTTACAGTAAAAACCCCTCACGGTAAAAACCCCACACAATCATTCTAATCAACCTGCTAAACTGGTCACGAGCTAAGCTTTTTCAGTTTATCGAATCAGTATGAACCTCATTCGCTGAATAACCAGGTGTTAGGCTGTGAGGGCCACGAACTGGTGGAACACATCCAGGATGTGAGGGTCGAGGTCTTGTGTGAAGAGAAGCGTCTCTAGCGTGCTGCTGTATTTCTGGACTTGCTCGTGGTGCTGGAAACAAATAAACAATATAAATTAATTATAAACAATATTATAATGGATGAATAAGTAAGTAAATATATAATTTGATTGTTTTGAAAAACTATCTATAACATAAAAAACCATAATGTTATTAAATTCAGAAAAAATATTAATCTTTCAGGCATACAATTTATGGGACCATATCGGGATCATTCTCTTGGTAATGTTCTATTGGTAATTTCTATAAATGGCAAAAAAAATCGGTTCACAATTGATGGAGAAATCGACGAACATACATACATACAGCCAAACATAGAACTTAATCCCTTTTTCGAAGTCGGTTAAAAAGATGATCCATCTTCGTTGTGTTTCTCTTTGCTTTAGGTCGTGCCTGCTTTTAAAACCTTGAGTTAGGAGAAGACTAACCTAACTGCTTCCAAGCAACCATGTATCGGTTTGCTTGAGAGCAAGTCCCTTGGGTGTGCTTCACAAAAATGCCAGATCAGCGGCTGTCAGACAGCCATTGGTTCCCGTCTATGAATAATTTTTATACATACCTTGGTAGGATCGAGAAGTTGCTATTTTGGTCAAGTATGAAAAGCGAAATTTATGTTGACTGCAGTGGTAACTTCTTTTTTTTCGGTCTGCCCAGCTTAAAGCTAGCAGATTCCATTTTAAATCATAAATCAAAATGCAAAAAGAAAAAATTGGCGCAGCCAACTCACACATAGGAACACTTGGCGCAGCCGTCCCACAGTAGCATTGTACCAGTGCGTTTCGTACTCGCGTGCGTCGGTGTCGCATCTCACAAGATGCTCGGATAGAATCATGATGAAACGTTGGAACACGATGAGGAAGAGCCGCTTCTGGTCCATGTGGGCAGCTTCTAGACGCTCCTCCATGCGTTCTACGGCCTGCGAAACGAGATATTTAAATATATAATGCTGCACAATTTTCACCGTATCATCTGACTCCAAGTAGCAGAGCGTATATCGAGATCACCAGCACTTTTGTTTTTAGAGTGCTTATCTAAACTTAGGGAACATTCTAAGAACTAATTAATCCCAAAAATAGTGAGTCCAAGTACGACGTGGACGGGTCCATGTCGTAAATTTTTGGAGTATATAAATTCGTAGCACCAGAAGTTTCACAGTTTAAATAAGTTATCATCTACGTCAACCTTTGCCTATCCACTACTAAATAATGGCTTCTCCTAATGGGTGCCAGAGCACACTGTCTTCACCTTGCCGCATTCAACTTATGTTTCGATCGTCATCCATGGCCACACGAGACGTCATGAGACGCACCATTAGTGAGTCGCGATCTTGACTTAAGAACCCATTTATCCCAATAGTTAACGGTTCTTCAAGATCTTCAGATATGGTTGGCTCACTTCAAGCAAAGGTCCCAGGACGCAACTGTTAGAGTAAGTATAGTTACCTCTTCAGTGGGTTTATCCTGGTCTTTCTTCTTCTTGTTATTGGTCTCGTCTTCGGAGTCAGAGCTACTTGAATCCGCTCGCGCTAACGCCTCACGAGCCTCCTGCAGCTCAGCGCCTGGAAATAATAAAATGCATGGTCAAGTAAGTCGACCGAGCATCGCATAGTGTGGGCAACGGTAAGCAGAGTCAAATATAAGAAAAAAGCAGTTTGAGTTTGTTATGAACAGAGCTGCTGACAATTTGAAACGGAAATAGAATGATTATAGTCGAGTCATCTTAGTAAGATAACCTCGGAATTGATCGGATACCCAGCTATAAACTCGTATAAACTTGAATTTATGGACATCCTAAAAGTTGTCTCAGAACCTAAATTGGTATGGTGTACGCGACTGTTAAATATCTAATGTCAAATGTCAAAAACATCTATTTTTGGCAAATATCTCGTTTTCTATGGGGTCAAATAGTATTTATTATCACTATTGTAGAGGATTAAATTTCATATAACTTTAGTTTCAAAAAATGTTTTACTGACTCGTTTTCGAGATAGAGGGCGGAGAGCGCGCGGTAATTTATTAATTTTTTTTTTAATTCCTCTATCATGAATTTATGTACTGCATGGAATGATATTTTTTATATAAAACATAAAATAAAGAATTTATTCTTTCTTTTTATACATTTATATAAAAAAAATGGAAAAGAATTTCTTTTTTGCAAATATCTCGCTTCCTATGGCTATTTTTATTTATTATCAATATTGTAGAGGATTTAATTCCATACAACTTTTGTTTCCTACTAGAACTTCGTTTGCACTCTCAGAGCTGCTATAACTTACTGAGTTTAGAGACATGCTTGTTCATCTTATCCACCGTCAGATGCAGAAGCTCCCACAGATACGAGTGCGTGAAGAACGGTGCCATCTCCTTTAACATTAAAAACATTATAAAGTTAAGTAAGTAAGTATAAGACCGCAAACGGCCAATTGAACAGCTAAATAATAGGAATAAAGTTATATCAGGGGCCACGGTGAACCTGCCAAACCGAGAAGACGGCCATTTTTCTCGAAGCATCTCGAGGCACTTTTAATTTCAATTGAAATTGTACCTTACCTTGGAGAAGAGCCAGGTGGCAACCGCGCTACACTCCACGATCTGAGTCTTCAGCATCTTGTCGACCAGCACGCACACCATCTGCGGGTGCCACTGCCACAGTTCCCACACGTTGCGGAGGATGCAGATCTGGGCTTCTTCGGATTCTGCTAAGATCTGAAATAGAGAGTAGATTTTAAAATTTTTACTACATTTTTTTTGTAGTTATTGCAATTATCCTATTTAAATTCCTTATTATTTCTAAATCAAACTAAACAACCTACTGTTACCATTGTGTATAGCTTCTTTGTAGATGAAGACGGCCGCTGAGTTGTTTCTAAATTCACCTCCATGTTTGCTATTCGCCTCGGTCCTGCGCAAGTCGTGCTAATTGTATCTCATGGTCTTAACATTTTTGACAGCTCCACAGAGACGACATCTGAATGAACCTTAAAAACGTAGCGGAACTTGGAGATAGCAGCAAAGCTATGTGATATATTCTTGCTGCCAGGTTTCAGCAACGTCTGCACAAACACACCGATCTTCAGCGGGTTTTGGGGAGCTGCCAGCTGCTCCAAGAGACCTTGGACCATGTTTAGAGCCTCATCAAGCGTCCAAAAACTGCCTTACAAGCGTTGCCTATACTTGCCTTTAAAGTATAGGTTTTGAGAACCCGCTATGTCTGATCCAGAGAATTCCACTCCCAAACTGGCTAGTTTGGGAGGACCCTAGGTGGCTACCTAGGGTCTTAAATACTCACCTTGAAAACGTAGTGGAACTTGGAGATAGCAGCGAAGCTATGCGAGATGCTTTTACTGCCAAGGTTTAACAACGTCTGTACAAAGACATCTATCTTCAGCGGGTTGTGAGGGGCTGCCTGCGCCGCCGCTGGCTGGTCGCCGTCTCTCAGTGGATTGGGTAACTCTCGGAGAACGTTCAGAGCCTCTTCGGGAGTGCATTTGTTTCTAACGCAGACGACGAGTTGGTGGGCCGCTTCGGTTCCGGGGAGGTTGGCTGTAAAGAGCAAATGATTGCTTGATATTGGAAGACTCTGTGAACGGGCTTGTTAGGGGTAGGAGCACCATGTATTTTTCAAGCAGCTTCTCGTGGGTTTTCCTAGATAGTCATTTATTTCCTTCTATAGGTAATCTAACAGAGGTGTTTATGATAGATATGATAGAAAGCAGCCTTTGTCATTTACTGGGCTATGATTTATATCCTTGCGATTTTTCATATAAATGCATTCAGCCGTTAAGTCGTAACAAAGTATCAGACAAACGAGTTCCTTTCGTATTTATAATATAAGTTAGTATGGATGTAGACTTGCGGCCGTCATCGTCACGCACCCAAGGTTCTAGCAGAAAAACAACAGAAAAAAATATTTTTGGAGCCCAGCTATTAAACAATAGATCGACAAATTTTACTACGAAGGATATCTAACTGCAAGTGGTATAGCAGATAAGATACTAATTTCCTCACAATCCGAATTTCCCAAGTAGCAGACAATAGTCGAAGCGCGATAATAGAGCAGGAGCAATTAATGTAGATTCCGAAGGAGATATCCGAACAATACACTTGCGCAAATTCCAATTTGTCTACTCAGATCTATCTGCAACTGAGTGTACAGAGTGATTCAGGGCGATCGAGTCGTCAGATCTAGAATTCAAATGTAGGTAATATTCTACAGAATGAAGAATCTACAGATTGTTTTTAAATATCTAAGCCGTAGGAGGGTTTTATCATCATTTAGGACATTTGGGTTGCCATTCAATATTTTGAGATATTGAGATATTTATAGGTAGGAAAGGAACCTTCCTTTCCTAATTTTTCGAATTGAAACAGTGCAGTGCACCTGCAACACCTGCACTGTTTCAATTCGAATGATAATGTTCAGGGCTCATGAGGTCTGAAGCAACACAAGCGTAATTTTGCAGGTCTGAGTTGCGTAAAATGCGTAGTTTTAACAGGTTATACTGCTCATCGTGTGACACAAATAGGACAACTGATGAAGCGACCATTTTACGCGACTTAAAAAGATGACTTGTGCTCCGCCATATTTCAGAGATTCTAGTGTTTCTGTGCATTTGTGCATCTCTCAATACCAAATAAAAACAATGGTCCCCCATTAGTAAACTGTATAAGCTGATTTTTTTAGCACTAGGTTCAGAACCTGTATCGCGGCAGGACGAATTTGCAAAGAATTACTTTTGGTGACCTACCATTGCAAAATGTACTAATAATTGGACATGCATTATATTTTTAACGGCCACCTTTGACAATTCCCGATTGACTTCAATATTCACAAACTATAATGATAATGGAAAGCGGATTTCCATTCGCCCATGCATGATTTACAATCTCATGACTAAAAGAATTCATGTAAATGAATTCGTCTGATTTGGAAATGCAGGAATGAATAGTACGTTTCAATTAATCAGTTTGCTTTGCTATATTTAAGGAATTTAGCTTTAATTGTTACTTGTTTACGGTTTAGATTGGTTTATTGCATGGAACGTATGAAGTGTAAGAGCTACCAATGAAAAGTAGCAGTAACTGAATCGCAATTCGAACTGGAAAACGAAAGATGGTACTGATGAATAAGATTTTGAGTGGTATAACTTAAAGCCTCATGCGTTTCTGTAATATTTTTATTTCTGGCTGTATTGTTTCAATGATGGACAAATGCGATCCCGTTTTCCGTTCACCCGTTTTCCGTTCACCTTTTTAAAAGCGCTAGACTGTCTAAATAGTTTTCTCCTAAATATATTAGCTTTCCAAAAACACAGCATTGAAATCGGTGTATTAGTGTTTAAGTTTAAAAAAAGGCCTAATAACTATTAAAAAACGTTCAAGTTTCAAGGTCACAGTCATACCTAATAACACCCCTCTTCAAGTAAAAATGATCAATAGAACTAATAACCAACTATCTCCTATCTTCAAAACACGACAAATAGTATACACGACAAGTAGTAGGAGCTTGTAAAAAACAGTGTCCACGAGATGGAAAGTACGCACGCGATTGACAATTTCACTCTGCGTGAGGAAAACTGTATTTCAGGACGGGTGAGTTTTAATGCTAATTCAATCTATTAGTAGAGAATTCCGTAAAAGATAGCGGTTTTAAGTTGGCGTTTAAAATTAGTTTTTACTAGCAGCGCGCCCTGGCTTCGCACAGGTATTTAGCAAAAATATCAAGACCCCTAATTTTTTTTAAAATATAATATAGCCTGTGTCACCCGGGAATAGTGTAGCTAAAAAGTGTAGTAACAGTGAAAGAATTTTTCAAAATGGTTCAGTAGTTTCTCAATGCAAACAATCAAATCTTTCCTCTTTATAATATTAAGACTACAGACTTGATGTGAAATAGGGTATTTCCACCTATGATAAACTTGACATGACGATACTTATTAAAACTACAGAATCACAGGGGAGGAGTGTTGGTATTGCGAGGGCCGCTCTCCCTATCCTCTGTGACCGTGTGGCAGGCGGCGGGGCCACTCGACTGACCCTACACAAGGGAACCTAGGGGCGTTTGGACACGGGGTCGTCTGGCGCCCATTTGGCAGTGTGAGGTTCCCGAGGTGGTCGCGGCGCCTCATGTGTTTTTGGCGCGAAGGGGGTGCTACACAACCCCAGTGAGGAGCCCGATATCGGGCAGCCGCGGTGGGTTCGCGGAAGAGAAAACGTTCCCCCGTTCCCACCACAAGCGGCAGAAGCGGAACACCCTGAGGGTTTTAATGGGTTAAAGTCCCACATAATCGTACTGTCTCCCCGTGGCCGTACGATATGCGTGCGCATTTCCCTCAGGATAATAATAATAAAAGGTGTAACAATAACAACCAGAAAAAGACCTCAAAGGACTCGACCATGCCAGTTAAAAAGAACTTTTAACTGGCATGGTCGTAGGGGCAGGACTATGTACCGCAGTAGACGTTTATGCACTGATTTTCTTTATTTATTTATTTATTGAACTAGTACAGAAATTAATTCTAATTACACTAGTTACACAGGTTACATTATAATTCGATTCAAAATTATATGTATTAAAATAACTAAAAAAAAAAATTATATGTCAAGGTAGATCGGTTATGATGATTAACAATGTCAATTAGCAGAAATTTCAAAAAACTTAATGATAATAGAAAATAACATACTATTCATAATAACAATAAAAATTTGTAGTCAGTATAATTTATAAAAGCATTTTAATTAGGCATCCAACTCACACAGTGTCAGGCATTCCTTGATCAGGCTCATCCACGCATCCGCAAATACATCACAGTCAGGGTTAGAGTCCATGAGGGCATTGAGAGATGAGCGAGTACGTGGTATAGGCGATTGGGCGTGAGCGATTGTTCGGCAATGTGGCACATCAAAGAGGCTGTGCTTCCTACTACGACGGTAGTTGTCCGGGACATAAGCCGCACCAGCCCATCACTAAGATCCGGGGCGTCAATCCTGCCACTGCTGTTATTATTTGGTCATATGTTCTTCTGACCTCCAGACTGTTATAACCGAGGCAGCCCAAGAGGAACTTCGTCGGATACAAGAAAGGGTAATCGCCGAAGCGACGCTTATACAGAAATCGCAGAAAAGCTTTCTGTACCGGATCTATTAAATTTAGTAATATTGACCAGATTACTGGATGGGGCTATGTCAAGTTTGTTTATGCTTTCCGCATCCAACTTAGGCACTTCAGGATGGAAAACACTTGCAAAAAACTGATATGATGATGATAATGATGAAGCTGGCCTCATAGTGTTGACCTAATTATGATTACAATACACAACAAACCAAATACAACACCTATCAGATTCCAAAAGTCAAATAGCCGAGGTTAAGTTTTTCGTTACGGAAACGTAAACATTATGGATTGCATTATGGATAAATAATAATCATATGCCGAGCTCGATACTGCAATTCGAAGCCTTGCAAAACAATTCATGGACCAATGGATCTGGCTATCTCAAATTGAACTGACTGAATACCCGTTAAACGATTTCTAGCTACATCTAAATCTATCTTTATCTGGTGGATATACCATCCACTCGTACTAAGCGGTTTTCCTCCACCTTCATCATTCGCACCGCTAAGGATTGGAACTCGCTGCCTGCTTCTGTTTTTCCTGCCAATTACAATCTGGGTCTCCTCAAGACAAGAGTGAATAGGTATCTTCTAAACCTTCGTGATACACCGTCGGCCACATCGTCACTTTCCATCAGGTGATATTGTGGTCAAACGAAGGTCTATTGTCCATAAAAAATAAAAATTCCAACCTAAGAACTACAGATTCTGGGAATCGTAGTATCGTAGTAGCATTTTCTTTCTAATTTGCCTATGGATTGTTCTTGTATATCTTAAGACATAATTATTGCAAAAGGACTACCAAAGCGGCAAGTCCAACCGTTTAACGTTTGATTTCCTATCGCCAAGATCAGATACAGATAAAAGTAATGCATCTTCACGGAGATTACCCAACAATGGCATAGGAGCCGTACGATTGTATTGCGAAGCTGGAAACAAACGCAACACACATTACTCTAACGAGTTTTAAAGAAATCTACTACCATTTTATTTAAAATCTATTTAATACATCTTAGTTACATTATCCCTGAGAGCTATAAATAAATAATGCTGGACAATCGACACAGCATCATCTAGCCCCAAGCTAAGTAGAGCTTGTGGTATGGGTACTAGCTGACTGATATACAAAAAATACATTATATAGTTATTTTTAATTATACATAGAAAATACTCAGATCAAATATTTGCAGATCTTACAAACAATACATTTGTCCCGAGGCGGGAATCTAGCCCGCAACCTCCTGCGTCGCAGGCGGACTTTCGCTCGCCGCGCCACGTCGGTCATCAAAGCTGTATGTTATCCACGTACGACCTGAGCGAAACCGCGTACAGAAGCTAGTGTCTAATACTGCCATGGTCAGATGTAATAGTCAAATAACTTAAATCAGTGAGATTTTATTTAAATAAATGAATTTGTATCTCAAACACAACACACAAACAAAACACAAAAATCAAAACCAATTATTGCTGTCGTATTTGAAAAATAATTGTCAGAATTATAGGAATGATCTCAAATCGATAAGAAGGTAGGGGGGGGGAAAAATTAGGACGAGCGATGCATAGAAAAAATGGTGAAAAACGGGTGTTCTAGGTATTGTCTATGTATATCTATCTATATGTATGTGTATGTACTATTTATTGCACACCGAGATAGAGAAAAACAGAACAGGGAAACACAAACACAGAAACAGTTGCACAATGGGCGGCCTTATCGCTAAGAGCGTATTTCTTCCAGACAACCTTTTAATATTTGAAATAGTACCGACCGATAGAATTAGTATATTATAGCCGAGCGTTTCTTCAGCGACAATCGATCATTCAGGAAGCACACACTTGTCACCAAACAATATTAATGTAATTAATGATCCATAACCTTCAAAATAATGTTAGTTTTCGCGAATATTTGCAATGTATCGCATGATTTCCGTACATCGTAAAGCAGGCATCAGGTCTGGTACGAAAGGAAAGTCAATAAAACTATTATCCAAGACCAAATGAAAGTGTCATTTCCTTTACGACCAATTAAAAATTGTAAATGAAAAATAAATATAATTTTCACTTCTCTTGCTCAAAAAGTAGCTTAGCAGGCCTAAAACTTAGTATTTTTTCTTTTTAATTTTTGTCTAAAATCATCAGCCCGTACAAAGCATTCGTTCTCTTACATAAAAACTCGACTTCTTGGGGCTCCGTCCACCGTTTTTTTTGAAAATAGAACCGTCTTGTTGATGTTTTATGAAGGTTGATTCTTCCCTTCACGGTAGAATGCGAACTGTTTCGTTGCGCCATTCAATGTTTAATAAAATTTCTGAAAATTGTCTAATTTTGAATTGTTTTATTTTCTCACAATCGAAGTGAAAAGTAGAGTGTTTTACTCGGGCCATGTCATCCTCCCTCGCTACGCTCGGGAGTATAACAACCTCGTTTATAATGGCATGGTTTAGTCCCGTGTAAAACAATCTACTATTAGGCAAGTTCAGGGTCCTATATTCAATCAAGATTATATCGCATATCGAATACATTTTGTTTTTAGAACCCGCAACCTCCTGCGTCGCAGGACCTTCGCCCGCCGCACCACGTCGGTCGTCATATTCACTATTGAAACCACAGAATTAATTTCTGTGGTTAAAACTATTGACACTTTCTTCAGATATATTTCCTAGAATTACTAGCCTCTTGTTCTAAACCCTTTTTACAAGCTTTTATTTAACTTGCAATGTATGTTTGTATGGAACGATGGGCAGGCCATATAGCTCGTAGAACCGATAACCGTTGGGGAGTAAAGGTTCTCGAGTGGCCTATGTTCAGCAGTGGACGTAAACGGGCTGATGATGATGACTGGCTACACTGAATTATTAAGAATATACCTCCCAATAATTCAGTTAATTATGGGGACGATGCGACGGCTATAACGGGTGGAATCTTGCAACTCAATTTTAGACCAGTCCTCAACCGATTGAGCTGAAAGGCATACTTATGTAAGTTCGGTGACAATGCAATGTCATGGTACTCGTACCATCGAGCTGGTCTGATGACCGAAACCGAGGGTGGCCTATAGGAACTCCTAAGCGAAACGACTTAACCACGTCGGGTTCCTCGGATTTGTCTTCCCAAGCACTTTGGTTCCAGAAGATATAAAAGCTTGTATTTAAATATAAAAAATTATTTGATGACGCCAAGGGAAAAATCTGCAAACATACTGCATGTAGGGTATTGTTATATGGGGTTGTCGAAGAGAAGCTTCGACGACCCACTGAACAATCTCCCGATGGCCGGCCACTATGCGTAATAAATGGTATTCCGATGGACCGCAGCACACAACGCGCTTGTTCTATACCCACCCTAACTCGTCACAGTGACAACCAGAGGGGTGGAATCAATACCGCGGCCGCGCCAGTCTGCGTTACACGATGCGCCCGCGCAGCACGCATTGAGCAAAGAATATAAAATAGTTCAGTGGACAATTGCAGTGGGGTGAATCTATGCTAAGATGAGATCCGCATTGCTGAGTGTTTGCTTCGCTTTAATTGTGAGTAACTGAATTTGTTTTATTAATTTTTTTTCGTGTGAAAATTAATACGAACGTTATAGGTACTTTATATTACTTTACTAAATTAACACAAATATGCCATATTCAGAAAGTTGATTGGAAATACCAAAAAAAATACTGAATCGTGAATTTGAAGTTTATTCACATAAAAAATATTTTTTGATTCTCACCACGACGGGCCGAACATCGATAGGGTACTTACCGTTAACGTAGAATTATGAAAAGTTGCAATAAG
The DNA here is from genome assembly GCA_947859395.1 of Eupithecia insigniata. Lineage (NCBI taxonomy): Eukaryota > Metazoa > Arthropoda > Insecta > Lepidoptera > Geometridae > Eupithecia > Eupithecia insigniata. The sequence continues at coordinate 4,104,325 of OX402008.1, forward strand.
CAATAAAGGGCAAAATCTGAAAATCGTGAATTTGTATTTTATTCACATCATCATCATCATCATCAGCCCATACACGTCCACTGCTGGACATAGGTCTCCCCCGTACGACGCCACAAATAGCGGTGCCGAGTCTATATTATTTTTTATTCACATATAAAAATATATTTGATTCTCACCATCGACCGAAAAACCTATAGGGTAATATTTCCCGTTAACCTGAAATCATGAAATTTATACATACATATAAAGGAATATTTCACAAATAAAGGAAAAAATCCGAAAAATGTAAATGTATTTTGACAAAACACAATTTTTTGGTTTTTGCAAGCTACCAAAACCTATAGGGTACCTACATCCCTTGACCTAGAATCATGAAATTGGCAAAAAACAAGGTCTTATAATTACGGAACCCTCGGTGCGCGAGTCCAACTCGCATTTGACGTTTTTATTTATGTATGTTCGTCGATTTCTCCGTCAATTAAGGACCGATATTGAAAATTATTACACTATATTGAGAATTATCCCGAGGTGGTCTCTTAAATTGTATGCTCAAGAGATTAGTATTTGTCCCACAGAACTTAAAAACAGTGTAAATACTATTATATTAAATATTTGTCCGTGAAAATAGATCGTTTAGAACTGAATCGCGTAATACTTTTACTACTGGGTGCAACATATGAATTGGTTGGCCTGATTATATCATATTTCACTAACAAATTTTTGACTATAATTACTTTTAAAGACGGTTACTGACCGGTGTTACGGGGCGTAATGTAACGTGTTACACAGCGAGCGTTCGTGCAGTCTGTACGAGGAGAGAAGGCGCTCTCAACGAGCAACGAGACGGATTTTAGCATACGGCGCGGCGGCGCGGCGCGGCGTAACATTTCATGCTCGCTTTAAATGGTACATTACGCCCTGTAATACCATCCAATATCCGACTTAACAGATCTTGGAGGTTGTGATCAACAATGTATAATTAGGTTTTTGTTATTCTAGAACGTAGGTAAGCCCACTCGGAGAAGAAATAAATTAAATAATTTTGGGATATCATCATCACTAAATAGTATACAACAAAGTCGCTTCCCGCTGTCTGTCTGTATGCTTACATCTTTAAAACTACGCAAAGGATTTTGATGCGGTTTTAATAGATAGAGTGATTCAAGAGGAAGGTTTATATGTCTAATTTAGTATCAGCATTGCACCCATGCGAAGCCGGGGCGGGTCGCTAGTGTATAATTAGATGTTGGATACGTAGTACAAAATCTATTATAAATATCAAATTGATTTATTTCCTTTAGACCTTACAGGACTTTTGGACACGTCACAAAATTAAAATTACATAAGTAAAACAGGGAAATAAAGTGATCACTTTGATTTTTTGTTCACTTCAATCTTTTTAAGGTAAAGTAAAGAAGCGAACAAGAAACCTTTACCTTGTTAGGTTGTTATAATAATTATACATTAAATGATATCCCAAAATAAACTATTTTAGTGTGGCACACCACACTGACAAGGCTGACAAGATACCACAATTTGAGTGTAACATTATATTATATGCTATGTGTATTGCAAAGTGCATGTTTTGTTTCACTAATACGCAATACTACAACCCGGTGTAGTATAAGCATTCCAACAAAGATATTTGTGACCCATTTGAGACTGGAACAGTCTCAAAACAAGTGCTCGATTAAATACTAGATTTAATAAACTTTAAGCTAGAACCACACAATTGTGGTATATTTAGAAACACCCCTGCCTTTCTTAAATTAGTCTAATTCTTTCCATCCAAAAGTTGCCTGGAAGAGACCGCTTCTAAGCGATAAGGCCGCCCATTGTACATGTTTTATGTAGTGTCTATTTTTAATGTTTTCTTCGTGGTGTACAATAAAGAATTTTGTAATTGTATCTTGTCAGACACACACCACGCTAAAATAGTGTGTATTTCTAGCTTTATGAAGTTCATATACCTAAAAGGTGCCACATAATCGGTGATTAAGCCGAAAAAGGGGGATTCTGAATCTAGGAGAAAAGCATGTGGATTTTCTGGACGGGGCACTGGGGACGGGGTGTACATAACAGGAAAGCGGGTTAGGAGACTATCCATAACTTTTAGAGAAAATTTTAACGCCATTCACAGATTTTCTAAAATATAAAAAAGGTTTTTTGGGTATCTGAAAATCTGTCGTGATCGATTGCCATTGGAAGAGTTTTCGTGTAAAATACCCATGTCTCGAAAAGATATGGAGTATCTATGGCCATTTTGTCTGTAACTACACCAGCAGTTCATGATCCAAGAAAATAAGGTCTGGTCTTCCGGGAGTGACTAAAGGTGACGTCACTGTCCAGTTGCCACTTTATTTCAACAAAAGGTTAAAGAAGTTGGGAAACAAATGTGATGATGGTCAATTGAAAAAACAATAAAAAAATTACAACCGTCAATTATGTTTGTTTGATCAGTCAAACCAGCGCGTTAGTTAAATACAAGTCAATGTGATAAATAATGAGTAAATACAATAAACCACATAGTTTTATCAGATTTATACAGGTATAAATAGGTACAAGGAGTTTAGGGAGTTACGATTTTACGCTACTGGTATCACCAGGAAACAGAATCGTCTTCTCATTCGCCGATGGCGTCGATGACGTAGCCTTGAATCACCCACGTGACCATCGTGTTTCGGAAGAGCATACCTTATTTTCTTATATCATGCACCAGTTAAGATAGGAACCTGCCTTTTGCATACCAACACATTAGTTGATCTACTGATCAATTATTGTGTACACTCCTGAATACGAATTATCATAAAGGTTAAATTAGTCGTTATTCCCTCAGACTCTTATGACATTTCCATTCTTACGCAGCGACCGCTATGGGCAACGGTAGTAAGTTACATCTATTCCAATATTTCCAATCTTCCCTTGTTTTGAGTTCCTAGTAAAGGAAGAAATACAAGAGTATATAATCTGTTTAAGGGCCGCCATACACGGATTGCTTGGACCAGTCATTATCGACTGCTTCAAGCTGCGACTGCATATAGTAAACGTATTGTACGTACACAGTACACCCGAGCAGTCCGTGTAGTTGATCAATGGCAAACTGCCCGAGCAGTCCGTCTGGCGGCCCTAACGGGGCATTTTATTTTTCCCATAATAATCTATTCATAGTACCTACCTACAGTATAAACAAATCTTTGCATGTTATAAAACTTTCTATTATTTCTCTTAGGTTCCCACCACACCTTGTCTATTTACAGATGAGTATGAAAACATAGGTAACTACTTCTATATCCGGATTTGACCAACAAGGTTGAGCTGTAGGGTTATTCGAAAATTCCGTTTCCGCATCCTCGACACGGAATCTGACACAGATTCGAGTGATATTCAAATATTTTAGCGGTTGTTCATATTTTTAGCGTTCTTCAAGGAATAAAACTACCGGATAAGTAGTTTTTCACATATCGTAGACCATTTTCTATGAAGCTATGTTACAATAAAGTAGAATATAATGGAGGTTTTGGTAATATGTATTTTTGTAGTAATAAATCTCTTATATTATTTATTGCTCCAAAAGTAGCACTAAATCGAAATTTGTTGAAACATGGGTTTCTAGAAAATGTTTTACGATTTACGGGAAACTACTTTTCCGCTATTAATATTCCTTGTATACCGGAGAAAAAATTAAAAACCGCTAAATTATTTTATTTTCGCGCGAATCTGTGTTAAATTCCGTGTCAAAAGCTAATTCTAAATACCCCTGCAAATCCGACTGAGTTTCAAAGTAATGCTTTTTGACAAATGTTTGTACGAACTGCAAATATTTCTCTCAGGTGTTTTGGGTATTTCCTACAAATAATAACAAATATCTATCTATGTAATATATTGTATTAAGTATATCAGTCATCTAGTACCCATAACGCATGTTTTGCTTATCTTGGTGCTAGATGATACTGTGTGGATTGTCTGTAGCATTATTTAATTTATCAGTAGCTTCTGTAGACAGATTTGCTCACTTGGTACCAGAATAGTTACTCAGGGATGGTCTACAGCCGGCTGCCTGGCTATCCCTGAGTATAATAATATGTGTCTCTAGCATCAATTTTTGTTATGTATCTAATGGACTTTAAAATCAGACCGGGAATTGCCTATTATAAACAATTAAACCCCTATATGATTATTCGTATTCCAACAAGCCTCCCTCACACAACAAGGGCGCCATAATCACCACGCTTGGCAGGCGGATAGATGATCACAGTTGAGGTGTTAAAAATACACAAAGGAAGCGGCTGCCCTTCCTCTGGTAGATTCCCTTAGATACTCTTACGATATGCGCTGGCTGACTAGGATCGCTACGGCCTTAAGTTGTATACATTATAATAAAACAACAAAAATTATCACGAACAAAATATCAGTCAATGCATCAAACGATGACCTTGTTACGCTCACCTTTGGTATGATGAGAATTTCCCATGAAAAATGTCTAAGTGGAGCGAGACGGAGTGGTAAAGAGTCAGGTATGTCGTCGCGCCAAAAACGTCACGATATGTCTAGTACCATACAGAATACCCTTTCTATTATAGTTTAAAAATACATATACTCGGACTACACTAGGATTCGAGACTGGTACAAGGTACTGAAATTTCCCAGGGATTTTTAATTGAAACGTTTGACACTATTTATTTTTTGTGATCATGGTAATAAAAATAGATCTTAAATTTAGTTTTATGTCAGCACAATCTACTCTTTCGTGCTTTCGTACAAAGTTATAACTTGTTTGGAATTTCACCGATAAGGGTAGTAGATTGTTATGTAAATCCCATGTTTTTAAGTTATAACACAACTATCAGACTTCAAATAGATTATTAGAGATAGAAGTGAACACCAGCCACCAAAAAAAGAGAAATTTTCGGGTCTGAATGTGTCAGGGTGTCAATAAGTAATGCTTACGGTTCATACCAAAAAAATTAACTGATAAGTACCTTTTATACGTTTCCCTAATTAAGAATTCTACTGTGCGACCGATCTTGCGTGAAAAACATGAAATAATACATTTTTGTGAATAAGAGATGCCGTTTTAGATACTCGTTCATTTACCAACATATTGTAAAGCCTGGGAAATTGTTGAATTGTTGCTTTGGTAACCGATCTCTGCGATTGTTTACCTACCTGAGCTAGTTTTTCTTTTGTTATTCGTTCGTTGTAAAACTCGTTGATATTTATATAAACAAAGAAAGTGAACAATAGAATTGATAGAAAATAGTATTTTTCATAATATAATAATGTCAAGAGGCGGACAATGATTATACTGCTGAGCTGTACTCTTATAAAATATGTCAATACGATGATAATATTCTTCAAGAATCTAACGAGATTATAATTTATCACTATCACACTTGTTTATGTTCGCGGCTTTGAACGTCTTTTTACCGGGATAGAAAGTCCTACTAATATTATAAATGTCAAAGTTTGTAAGGTAAGGATGTATGGATGGATATTTGTTACTCTTTCACGCAAAAACTACTGAACCGATTAGGCTGAAATTTGGGTATAGTTTGGGACCATTAATGGAATAACATATAGGCTATTTTTTATCCCGATAAAACGCGGGCGTAGGCGCGGGCAGCAGCCTACAAATATGTATGTTATTTCGATTCAACAGAGATCGAATCAATTGTTTATACAAATTAGTTTGTAGTTATTTTAATAACATGCTCAAAACCCTACTATATGATAAATACTATTTATTATACAATTAAAGATTTCACAAATATTAAGAACGTTGACAAATAACCAAATAAGTTCATATTTTTTATTGACTAGCCTACTTCTATTAACAATTTTATTCTATAATTTGACATTGTGTACCTTTTTCATTCCCTTCTATGATATTTTAAAGTGTTTATTTTCTTTTTTATGTATAATGCTTGCAATAGACTAATAATTGCAGGCCCATAAAGAGCAAATTACATGGCTACATTATTATTTCACTGTATATTATTACACAATATAATATTTCACCATCTTTTAACATGTAATTACATGCAATAAATTTACTTCAATTTTATTTTACGCGGGAACTGATAATATAGCGTGTTTTAAAAAACGATAAACCGACTTCAAACCCTTACTTTTACACTTATTGTAAGTTTTGCGGGATAAATACTAATCCCCTGGGGATTTTTGGGACCCCTTCGCGATCATTTTCTATACAATAGTGTAAGAATTTTCAAAATCGGTCCATAATTGGCGGAGATATCACGTAAAATACATAAAAAAACATAGACGACTTGAACGAGAACTTGAGAACCTCCTCCTTTTGAAGTCCGTTAAAAAGTATATGTTATATTATGTTATTCCGGGTCAAGACGCTCATCGTCAGAATATATACGTCCAGTGTTGAACAATCCCCGGGCTATGGGGGGCTGAAAAACAAAGTTATTTTATACATAGTCATTTTTAGAGAGAACCTAGAATGGAACATGCCAGAGAACAACCATATATCAAAACCATTTTCTATACTTACTAATAATATAAAGAGAAAAGATTTGATTGTTTGTTTTGAATAGGCTCCGAAACTACTGAACCGATTTGAAAAATACTTTCACTGTTGGGAAGCTACACTATGCCCGGGTGACATAGGCTATCCAATATTTTAAATACCCGTGCGAAGCCGGGGCGGCCCTCTAGTGTTATCATAACCAATGAATGGTGCCAAATAAAGTTATACCATTGACCATAAAGCAAAATATTTCTCTTCTGAGAGTGAGTAGAATGTTTAATAAAGTACAATTCATCTTTACAAAGACAGATCACTACCAGTTACCGCATGGCTGCCCAAAATGTATTTCAAATATCTTTTAGGAAAACTGTCTGGCTCTTGGAGAATATTGAAATTATTCGATTGGAAACTCGGAGGGGCTGCCTGGCCGCACGCGAGCCTAGCACGCCAACGCCACTTTCCCGCTACCATTTTACTTTCAAACGCATTCATATCCACATTTTTTATATCTAACAATTATGCATTTATGTTTGCAGGTACACAGAGGAGGAAGAGCAACAACCGATGAGGATTTCAGGCCGACACCGATCCCGCTGAACGAGTGGACGGGCGAGAAAGGAGCGCCCGCGCAAGTCGCCGCGGCGGGGCAGGCACCGGCCGGCAGTCCACGCTACTGGGAGGACGCCCTACGACACAGCGTTTATTTAACATTCGTCAGGGACAGAATAGACCAACTTATAGCCAAAGGCAACACCCTAACACCCGACAGCAAACTAGAAGCGCACGCATCTAATGATATTGATGACCACAATCTATGGGAGAAGATAAAAGCCGCCCCATTCGAACGACTCGATGGAGTTGAACTCCCGTTCAAAGGTGACATCGCTCTCCTCGCGAAAGGTCGTCTGTTAGACATCAATGGTGAGCTTCGGTTCACGGAGGACGAGCTTGTGAAGGAGAGGTGCGATGAGAAATGCATGCAAGGAGTCAAAGCTTTATGGTCGGTGAGACGAGTAAGACAAAAGGATACTGAACTGCTACACGGGAAGTATCACTATGAACTGACATTTTCAGTGAATTCCCAAACACCAAAGAAAATCAAAAAGCCCTTTGAGACTCCCGTGAGGACGTTTACCGTGCGCGATGGAACTCCGGTGGAGCAGCCGACTCCACCGCCTTACGCGCCGAGGCCGCAGAGAGCTGTTTGGCTACATAAAAACATCGTCCCGGTTCGTAACTATCCGAACCGAAATCAAGTGCAAGGGTTAGATAGATTATTTTTATCGCTTTTCGGTTCGGACGAAGAAGATGTGCCTTCCAGACCGATCAGACCACATCAGTATGCTTCGACGGTATTTGGTGCTCAGCAAGTAAAGGCAGGATATGTGGGTTCGCCAACTGAACAGTACCATCAGAAGAAACCACATATCCACTCACAGGTATATAAGTACACGAGGCCGCCGCTAGGCCCGCCGCCGACCGTAAGTCAAGCTGAGCATCATTACATGGAATCTGATAAACTAAATATCCCGATTCAGCCTCCAAAAGTACAATATCACTTTTCAGATTCTGATGGAAAGATAAAGATCCCACTCGCACCCCCGCCGGTGCAACTAACTCAATATGAAATCGATGATAAAATTAACAGCATTTACCCGATAGCTTTACCTCAAGCCCAGGCGCCTGCCCCAGTAAAACTAGACCATTCTAGTACTGATAAGAATTACACACCAGTACCTTTTTCTGAGGAAGTTCAACGTTACCTCGATGAGGTAACAGCAAAGCATCCATACAACCCTCCAGCGCCTCAGTATCACTATGATGTTACTACTAAAGTTCCACATATAGAGCCACAGTACAGCACAGCAAATTATAACCATCACATAGAATCTGAATCAGACAAGACAAAAAGTGCAACGTACGGTGGGTACGTTGCGCAGCCGGACTACAGGTATCAGCCATCCAACGTAGTGAAAACTACAAGACCAGCTGTATTGCCCACACCACCGATAGGGTCGCTAGGAGCAACGAAAAACGAAAATTCATCCGAGACATCTACCAAGGAGCCAGATATAGTAACGGTGTCCGCTTTTATATCTCACAAGAAACATCCAGCTCATAAGTTGCAGGCGATGAAGGTCAGCAACTTGCACTTTCCAGATCATGTGCGGCCTCCAGTATTCAATGCTCCTCCAGGAGTATTCGTAGCCGTGGATAAAAAACCATTTAAGCCGATGCCACCTATGAAGTACCATCATCAGAATTATCACTCGCATTCTAAACACGTTAAGACTAGGCCAATAGACTTTCGACCGAGTCCACAGGTCGTCGATATTCAGCTGTTCTCCGAACCAGATCCACTAGCTGACACATTTAGACCAATGCCGGTATTTACCAAAAACCTTACTGAATCTAATGAGTCGAGTAAGGAAACCGACAGTGTAAAATATAAAAGCGATCATCACAAAAACGTACACAAATTAAATACTACGAAACTAGAACCTATTAAACCGCAGCGGACAACAACATTCACACCCGACATTATTACAGCTCAAAGCCTAACTCTAGAAGATAGTGACTCAATGCATTGGGCTAACAGTCTCCTGAGCGCGTTAGCGAAAATATCTCCATCGGTATCACCGAACAATGAAACTGAAATAACACCAGATGAGCCAACCACAACCGTAACAGAACCAATTACCACCGTAACGTTAGCAACTACCGAGGTCAAAAAAGAAGAGGTCGCGACAACGACACACTCGCCCAAGCGAACGCGGCCTCCTCACAAAGTTGTAAAAGCGCAAAAGGAAAAGAAGCATCAACGTATCCTTACTAAAACCACCACTTCTACCACATCTACGACCACTACAGAAAGACCTCGTCACAAAAGACCACCGATTTCAGATTTAACACCACAAGCTAGTTCTGCTGCTACTGGAACGCCAAAGGACAACTGGCAACCTAATCAGAATGAACAAAACGACACAATAACCACTACCCAAGATACTGTAAAGGAAGACGTGATTACTCCTCGACCAACAACCACTACTTGGCCCACAAGAACAACAAAGCTAACAACTACATCAAAACCGGCTAGACCAACTACATCCCCGGAAATCGATGAACAAACTACACCAAAGAATAAGAACAGGTTCAGGCAATCAACGTTATTCTACAAAGGAACCTCAGTGAAGCACGACAAATGGAGTATGCCAGTTACAGAAAATAATAATAAAACCAAGCCAGTACATATCAAACTAAATCAACAATACCAAAGAAGAAAAGGTTCTAACTTTCACGGATACGTTTCGTCAACACCGAAAACTTTGGATGAACAACATCATAAAGCAGAACACAAAGATCTTGCCTATAAAACAATTGAAACAACCACTGAAATGACCCTCGATGTTATTCCTGTCACAACAGAACTGATACAACTTGTAGAAAACTTAGAAGATTTTGAACATCCACCAGAGAATGATGAGGAAGACTCATATGAACAAAAGGGGACAGGGAAAGACGTTGTAGTATTTTACAATGAACGTGACTTACCACAGGACAATGACGAAGACTCAGAAAGTCTCGAGACTCAAGAAGTCGAAGATCACAATATTATTAATGACACGACACTAGCGACTGTGAAAAAGTCCAAATGTAAAAAGAAAAAGCACCAGAACTTCACAACAATAGAGGAACCTCCAGAAAACGTGTCGTGGGAAGTAGTAGGAGTAGAAAAATTAACAACTGAGAAAGCAAGATTAACGACAGAGGCGGATTTGTTAACGCAAATCTTCGGCGGTTACACAGTAGAAGGGCTACCAACTAACAACAAAACTATAGATACAGTAGTTGCGGGTAGCGAGCGTAAGGAGCAAGTCGCAGAGATTAATGACGATCTTGAAGATTTCTTAGACTCTCTTGAAGAAAACAAGTCTGACAAAGACAATGACGAGTACGAAGACGATGAAGATGATGATGATGATGATGAATACTCGTCGCAGGATAAGAAAGTAAATGAAAAAAGAAGTCAAAGGCACGCCCACGACGATATTTCCTATGACGAATACCGCGAACGTCCCTACAGTCTTCTAGAACTAATGGCCATGGAATAGACGACTTTTCTGAGTATGTAAAACTGTCGACGTGTTGCCTACATGGGTAAACTTGATTGAAGATTTTGCGTTTGTGGGAGTTATATGTGGTTTTAAAATGTGGCGCGTGCATAGGTTTTAGCTACACATTGCAATTGAGTTACATATTGGACACAAGAATGAGTAAGTAAGATGGTATACAAAAAGATGCCATTTGTTGAAGAAAACATTTATTGAGGTGGATTGTATCAATGGTAAATACAAAAGTGTTTTATTTTGGGATGCTTAGTCAGAATTTTCGAAGGTGCTACACAGTAGCAGTAACTCATCCAATTATTTGAAAATAAACCAGGAAGAATTCTAATAGGAAGGAGGTGATTGAAACGAGCAGTGGCAAGTTGCAATATAATTTTATAAATAGGCATTTAAACTCGATTCAAATGCACAGTACTGTCGATTACTAACGAACGTGTAAATATTTCTCTAATCTAAATAAGTTTAGGATAAGAGAATACGAGTATTTTATAAATAAAATATTTTTACGATTCTTTCTATTCATTCCTTACAATATGTAATGAGTACCTCAGAAAACCACTAGGTCATCTTAAATCTTAATTAAAATGTCTCAATATTGTCTAAATTATGACCCAGAGATGTTTATAGAACATCAATATAATGATAAATTTAATAGGCAGATCAAAAATTTCATAGAGAATTCAATTCAGTGAATTGCATGGCAAAGGTATGATCCAGGTAGGATGGTCAAAGATTTGACTACAAGATTTGAAACAAAATAATTGATGGGTGGTGAAAGCAATATATTGTACTTAATATTAAAGGCTGTATGATATTGTAGAACGAAAATAACCAATATTTATAATAATTCTCATGTAAAACGAAATGTTGCCGCAAGAAATTAGAAGCATGCGGCAAGCAAAGGTATTTCATAATAGCACATATTGGGGGCTTATCCCCAGCATTGGACTAATATAGTTTGAAAATTATGATGATTAGTAGGGATAAGAACTTACCAGCTCCTTCCATAGAATACTTGTAGATCGGCTCTGGTTTAAGAGGCACTAGGGATGCGAATGCTTCAGGTGTGATGTCCTTGATCCTCTGGTGGTAAGCCAATCTGAAAATGAATACAATAATAATTTGTTGAATTGAATAGTCAGAAATAGCTATACTATTTCTGATAAATCCCAAGAAGGGTTTTGCACCATAGATTATAATAGCTAAGCAATCCTATTAAAATAATGTAGTAGCATAAGAGAGCAATGGACAGCATAAGAGAGTGGTATTGTAGCTTCAGCTTGCGTTTTCCATGCAAAATATTTCAGAATTTTAAGCAAATAAAAACTATAAGCCCATCATAATAAAATACAAACCTTAGGCACTTCCCCAACACTTCTCTGATGAACCTCGGCTTAGGATGATCAGCATCAAGCTGTGTGCACCCCTCCCAATCCTCCCAGGACCAGCGGTATTGGAAGTTGCTCAGGTGGTATGAAAACCAGTTCACGAATCTACGAATGAATGAAATCTACAATGAGTTTTTTTTTTAAATAAATATTTACAGTCCCATTTTGCCTATACTGACTGACCTGTTTGTACTATTTGAAATGAATGAAAGGTGTACCGATTAGAACATTTTTATGATTCTATTCATGTGAGATAAATTATTTGTTTTTGGTAAGGCAAAGCTAGGGGTCAAATTTATGTACAGTGAAAAGTATTGTGCCAAGAAACTTCATTCATCTGAACATCTTACCTGTCAAAGCAAGCTACATTCATAGTATCAATCCTCATAAACAGAATCTCAGTTGCCTGAGCTAGCACTTGAGGCATCGTCGAGGGCTGCAGCTTACACAGTTCAATGAAAATGGACCCATAGCAAATTTCCAGATACCTAGGCCTTGGTAAATTAAACAACTCTGCAAACATCACTTCTACAATGCAGTATTCTAACGGTATCTTTGCTTTGTATGGAAAGCAGATGAGTTGGGCCGCACACTCCTTGCGTTCTAAATGGTGGGCTTCTAATATATTGTGTAGATGCTCTTCAATAAGGAATCTCTCAATAGAATGGGCTCCAGGGAGCACTGGCCCATCAGGGCAGTCTGTGTAGTCAAACATGCGGAAGATAACTCTTGGCATGGGGTAATTGTCACTGTCGTTGTACGGTGGTGGCTGAAAAAAGCAGATATTATTAGTTTTATGATGCATAGCAGATCCATGTTCTTTACAATTAGAAGGGCCTCCTAACTGAGAAAAAAGAATGCTGCTTATCAAGCTACTAATATACCAAACAGTGCATGAACTCAGTTTATCAAAAAGTTACCTGAATAGCTGGCAGAGTATGCTGCAAAGCCTCACAAAGAATTGAGTCGAAGGCCAAATAGGGTCTTGGAATGTGCTTTTCAGACCAATTGTCTTGCTTTAGCTTCCTAATCTGAGCCCAGAGGCAATCCAAATATTCTTCCTGTAAATGAGGAGTGTCAGCTGACCAAACTTTGAGAGCTTGCCAGTGTTTCTTGCTGCGCTTGTTGAGGAACACTTCTATTGTCACCATGAGATGATCTAACTGAGATTCTTTCTTCTCATACAACTCTCTGCCAACCCAGGGCAAAGCTGATAGCACGGCAAACACAAACCAATCTCTCCTGACTTGAGGAACAGCATCTTCATTGGCACAGTCAACTAATGTCTCCAACAGGGTCAACAGTGAAGATGCAGCCAAAACGTGACAGTTCACCAGATCAGATATGAATCTAAGGCAGTATCGAGCAGCGTTCCATTTCCCTGTCTTCAGGTTTTCTTTGAAAGTCTTCACAATGTACTCCACAAATTCACCACCGAAATTGTAGTTTTTGGCGTTGAGCAAACCTACGAGAGTTGCGTAGATGGTGCATTTCTCTGGCATACGTATAGCACATTCTGTAAGGATACGTAGGATTTTCACTCGGAAGGTACTCAAGTCGGCTTCAAGAACGCTTGCTAATCCTTCGAGATTGCTTTCCAAACTAGAGCTGCTTTTCTCTCCAACTCTTAAAATGAGAGACTCCAATCTATCCTCAATGTCTTGATTCTCTGATACACGGCGTCTCTTACGGTGCAAGCGCTCTAAAATAAAATAAAATCAGTATAGAACAAAGTTGTAGACAAGACAGCCTAACCTAAAAACTAATAATGTTTTTACCGTATCCGTCTTCTTCTTCATGTCCCCTCCTGCGATTCATAGTAACGCTAAATATTATTTCCCTTTCCTGATGAAAAAAAATAACGAAAATAAAACAAACAGCCCTAAAATTATTTCAATTTGCCAGCAAAACAAACAGCTTCACTTTTTTCTGCAAATCTTTCAGACTTAAATAATAGTGATGTGAATGTAAATCAAACAAATCAACAAAAATCGCCGTTCAACATGTAATCGATTCAGTTCATTTTTATTGTTATTTTTAGGCGATGATCTAGAGCAACGACTCATAATATTGCTGAAAGCATAATAAATAGGATCTTTTGATTTTTTTGGAAACTTACTGGGTTACGTTCTACGTTCTATGTAGGTCGATGTTTATTAAGAATTAATCATTTTCCAAGTCGATAACACCATTTTTCTCCACACTACCTACACAAATACAAAATGACATTGATAGTAACGTAATTATGACAATGACAAATCTATAAATCAAACAACCATAAAAAAGTTTTTTCTTATTGTTGTTTCTTCTTTTTTCGGCAGAATTGCATCAATCCAGATGCAGAGCCAAAGCTAAAAGAAGAATAATTTTTTTCTTGACTAGGCTTCCATGAGGCTTCCTTTCCAATGCTTGCTTGTAAAGATGCGCGACTGCGAATTATCTGACTATTCGAATGATCAAAAACTACTAATTTCCTTATTCGAATTGAAAATTGGTAATATACTGATCTTCAACGTCGAATGATAACTATTAATTAGTAATTACTAATGCTTCTACAAATGGGTCATTCATGGCTCCGAGTCGACTTTGTTAGTCGAACGATCATAATCCAACCAATCCACGTCGAATAACGAATGAAATGAAGGCCGACTCGGGCAGTCGAACGAATGGAACGACGCGCGACTACTAACCAAATTAGTTTTTTTTTCATTTGACCTGTTGGGCAAATTAGGCTAAAGCCAATAAGGCCGTACTGCCTCGTCTTTCGTTATCTTAGTTCCTATAAGATTAAACTTAATAATTAATACATAAATTACAACATTTTAAATATCTACAATGTAACAATACATTTGGGATATCGAAGTGCATATTTACAAAATAAAATTATAATTTAAATTTCACCGATAGTACACTTTATAAAATTATATAAATGAGGATAAGTAGAGACATTTTATAATAATTCTTGAGTGGAATGCGGGACCGAATCAGAATTACCATAAATCTCAAGAAGTTCATCTATCAACACAAGGCGCTGAATGTTGAATGATGGACAATCAAAAAATATGTGATCAAAAGTTTGATCTACAGTGTTACAAAAGTCACAAGAAGGCGAATTAATAATTTTCAAACGGAACAAATGGAAATTTAGACGACAATGACCAAAACGAAGACGACAAATAGTTGTATAAAATTTTCTGTTCACAAAAAACGTTTTTTCGACAAAACCATGGTTGACTATCAATTTGGGCATCTAAATAAGCATACCAAGTGCCTTTGTTCTGAACCCGAGTATAATGATAAGAATGCCCACCCCAAGATTGACACATACGTTGTTTTAAAAGACTTACAACGTCTGTGTAAGGTAAATGGACATTTATATCAGTACTCTCAGGGTCTGGAATGTAATTAGCCTGCTTAACAATAGTATTTGCTGAAAAATCTACTTTTTCGTTGCCAACTACACCTATGTGTGATGGTACCCATGCAAAATCTACCGTTATATTAGATTCCGCTAGTTCCACCCATAACTGTTTTATTAAATAAATTATGTAGTTAGTGTTAGCATTCAGTTTGTGGTTTTCCAAGTTTTTTAAAACACTCATGCTATCACTAACCACGACCCAATCAGTGTGTCCTAAGTTACGACATTGAATATGTTTCAAAGCACTCAAAATAGCAACAGCTTCGGCTGTAAAAACGCTTGCATGCTTATCTATTTTATGACCAACACCAGTATTCAAAGAAGGATCAAATATGGCAAACGACACAGCGTGGTCATCTTTTGATCCATCTGTGTAAATAAATTTATGACCTGTCCAATCAGACAACATCAAATAGACTTCTTGTTTAGTGGACAAGTCATGATTAATAACTATATTAATTCCTGGGAATTTACTTATGAAAGATCCTTCATAGCAAGGTAAAATAAGGTAATAATTGATAAATGTTTAAATTTTTAAGAAATTGTAAAAGGCTTTGGAACAGAAACAGCTCTGGACAAATTAACCAAAAGACTTTTGCTAGAAAAGCTAAACAGTTTCAATATAAATCTTTCTTTTAAATAATTCAAACGAATACTGATTGGAGGAAGCCTGCACTCAATTGGCATAGCGTTAATAGGAGTACTTCTAAATGCTCCTGTGATTAAACGCAAACACTTATTTTTAAACATATTAATACTATTTAAAATTTTGGCGTCTGCAGCGTAACAAAAGAAACCATATTCGAAATGACTTCGAACTAGAGATTTGTATAAAGTAAAATTTTAGGGTCTGCTCCCCAATAAGAGCCGGATAGAGATTTCAATATATTAAATGCTTTTTGAGCTTTGTTAATTATTTGTTTGCCATAATTCTTCCAAGATAAATGAGTGAGTAAAATTCCCAAGAATTTTACTTCAGATGACACGGGCAATGGAGTATTAGTATAATAAATGAGAGGGATATTGGCATGTTTGTTCCCAAAAAACACAATTTTTGTCTTCAATAGACATTAAGATCTAAGTATGTAAAATATTTATTAAGCTTTAATAATGCATCGTTTACAAATTCAGCTGTTTGAGCCAAATTTGCTCTCGAAGCATAAACAACTAAATCATCAGCAAACTGAAGATTTTTAACGTGTGAACCTAATATTAAATTTAAACGACGAATATACAAAATAAAAATTAAAGGAGCAAGATACCACCTTGACATACGCCAACAAAACAATTTCTTGGGCCATACAAGTGCCTGTTATATTTCACAAATACTTCTCTGTTCGTTAAAAATGTGTGAATCCAAACAATAATTTTATTAGGAATCCCTACGATGGACAACTCTTTGCAAGAATATCAACGTTGACGCTTTTAAAAGCTCCGGTAATATCAAAAAATACAGCAATCAAATTATTATTTACAGACAATGAATTAAGAACATCGAGTTGTAATTGACAGATACTTTCACGAGCTAAATAATTTCGACGAAAACCCAATTGATTGGAAGGTAAAATTTTGTTTTGTTCTTTATAAAACTCCAAACGCTGCTTAAGCAGCTGTTCAAATAATTTTCCAACACACGATGTTAATGCAATGGGACGGTAAGATTCTGGGCATAGCGTTGGTTTTGTAGGTTTCAAAATTGGTACTAAACAATCTTTTATCCAGTCCATAGGTATAGAAATAGATTCCCAGAGTGTATTTAAAAGTTTTAGAAGTATCTTTAAACTGGAATTGCTAAGTTTCTTAAAAATTATATATGGTAAGCCGTCAAGACCAAAGGCCGTTTCCCTTCTAGAAAAAATGGCTGACTGTAGTTCTTGCAGAGAAAAAGGAACAGGATAGGTATTCATTATTAGGATTTATGATGGGGTTGCTGGCTAAGGCAAGTCTGTTTACAACAAAATCGGGAGTGTATTTTGACAAAAATTTAAAATCCAAGAATCATCTGCATCAGCACTGTTAGTATAAGATTTGTTGAGTTTACGAACAAATATCCAAATATGAGATATAGGAGTACAACGATTAAAAGTTTCACACAAATTAACCCAGCTCTTTTGCCTCTGCATTTTAATAGTTCGTTTTTTAACAGCTCGAAGCCGCTTAAATTCCAAATAGGTTTCTTCCAACGGGTTGTTTTTGAAATTTAAATAAGCGGCTTTGAAATTTAAAACGGTTTCAGAGCATTTCTCATTCCACCAAGGAAGTGGAGGTCTTTGGATGTTGTAATTTTTAAGAGGACAATGAGTACCTAATTTATTGGAACGAATAGAATTTGGCAAAGATTCTTGAATCGACGACTGTAAAATTTCACAAAAACTACTATGCGATTCCAGAGGTTGATTATAGTTAATTTGAAAATCGAGTAAAAAATTATCTGTCTTCCTACTAAACACTTTCCAATCCACCAGCTTATAATTTGGGTAGATGGGCAAGTGATCAGCGTGACAAGATTGGTGAGAATGAAGGCCGATGTTATTATTGTCGATAAGTACATTAATCGAAACAGGAAGATGGTAACTAAAATCAAGACGACTGTCGTAAACTGTCCATTCACAATTCATTGCAAGAGACGGTGAAGCAAAAGACAAGTCTAAAGCATTTGGACGCCAGTTCAACGAACCAATAGTCGTTGAACTGCCATTGCCATGTCATTAAGTAATACCAAACTATTGTCGTCGATAACATCTAAAACATCTTTACCACGAGATGAGTCAGAGCCACAACCCCAATGGGTATTGTGGGCGTTAAAGTCTCCTGCAAATATAAAAGGACTTGGGATAGACTTTATCAATGAATCAAATTTACCTTTATTAAAAACTGGACTACTATTTGTAGGACTGTAAAAACTAACAATAGATATTCTTTTGTTATTTATAGTTAAAGTGACACATATATTTTGTAGTGAGTTATCGAAGTAAGTATCTATTTTTGTGTAAAAAATGCTATTATGAATGAGAATTGCGACACCGTTGTGGTCGTTGCCACAATCATTTCGTTCTATATTGATTTTTTTTACTTTAAACGATTTATGAGGTTTTAACCATGTTTCTGATATTATTGCAATATGAATGATATATGAATTAAGGAAATACATTTATACATCTTTGTTACTATGTATACTTTGTGCATTCCATTGCATAATGTTGATAACAACCATTATGCAGATGGAGGCAACTTATTTCTAAGGGTTTTATGTAGAGTGTCTTTTATTGACGCAGAGTTAATAGGTACATCTTTGTTATTAATACATTTGGTGATAGTTTCGACAAGGAGGGTTATGGAAAAATCGGATTTCATTAGGTTTTGTACTTGGGCGCCTAGGGAGCTTGCTGTAAGTGAGGAAAAAGCTTTGTTATTAATAATTAAGCATAGGAAGCTGAGCGTGACTTGACCTTATTTTCTTCGTTTTTTAATTGGGCAAGCGGAAGAAATGTCAATATGATTGCCACCACAGTTCCTGCACTTAGCATCCTTAGGGTCTTTCTGACACTGCCGAAAATTATGTCCCTCGGAAGAGATGGAGCACACCTCTGCATTTTTACAAAATTTGGCAATATGTCCGTCCCTCAAGCACTTTAAACATTGCTTGACGGGAGGTACGTACACTTTTATTTCATGTCTCCATGAATCCAGGAAGACATGTTCCGGCAATGTGGTGGACGCGAACGTCAGCGCGACTGCCTGAGTAGGTACGAACTGTGGTGGACTTGTAGGATCAGGACGAATTCTACGCATGAAGCGTCTGACCTGAATAACTTTGCACGAGCTATCAATCAGTGAGAAAATATCTTTATTCGACAGCTCGGTAGGAACCGAGGAGAGAACACCGGTTATTTCAGCCTCTTTAGCGGGAATGCTGGCACGTAGACCCAACTGATCTAATAATTTTTGAGTTTGCAAAAATTTATTAGCATTATTTGCCATGTCGAAAGTAATGCCTACTTTATACTTGTTAAAAGTTTTAAGGTGCAGAACACCCGATACACCGTGCTCCCTCAAAGCCTTTGAAGAGCCATGCGATCTAGATCATTAAAAGGGCTGTCCTCGTTGTTCGAGAGAAAAACAACGTACTCACCCTTTTTTTGCGTCTTCGGAATATTGACGCGAATATCCCCGTAACCTGAAAATATTATACCTCTCGGATTCCTTGGGCGAGCTTTTGCTCAAGCCCTTTGGTAGCACCTCGGTTACAGTCGAGCAAGACGCCTCGGAATCAGAGCTGCCCGACGAGGACATCCGCTGCTCCGCGTCCGGTGGTGGAGGCTCCCCACGCCTCCGTTTTTTCTTCATTTTGGCTTTTATTAAGCCAAAACAATTCGATTTTGCGAATAAAAATGAAAAAAAATCTAGAGAGCGCGGCTTTCCAAATCGCAGGTTCCCGCTGAAAAAAAAAACCTAACCAAATAAGTTACTAATTTGCTCTAGTCAGTCGAATCGTTCGAAAGATTTATCAAGTCGAATAATTCGAATGGAATAATTCACAGTCGCGCATCTTTACTTGCTTGCTTTGCTTGTGTTGATTTGTATGACTGAATGAGTTTCGATGAATTTCTTTCTTTCTATTTCATGAAGATGAATGTGTTTTTTTCATAGTAATGTCGTGCAATTATGCTGATGGTTTATCACCGTATGAACACAAAGGAATTCTAGGCATTCCAGAAGTAAGTTTCATTCATGTTTTTCCTTTCTCTTTCTTTTTCTCAACAAAATTGGCATTGGCTTTGTTATTTATAAATAAGGTCTAATAAACGGAGTCGTTTTATTCTCATTGGTCCTAACTAAGCACCTTGAAATATATATTTATTTTATAAACCTAAGTAGTCTTTCTCACAATTTAACCTACTAAACCAATGCCACTGTGTTTTTACCTATTTATAGAAATTTGACGCTGACGATGACTTAGACACCAAATGTGAACAGCTAGCTGAGCTGATCAACCAAAGCAAGCATGTTGTTGTTCATACAGGCGCAGGTATTAGTACTTCAGCTGGGATACCAGATTTCAGGTAATCTTAACTTACATATATAATAAATAAGTGGACAATTCACACAGCATTATCTAGCCCCAAGCTAAGCAGAGCTTGTGTTATGGGTACTAGATAACTGATATACTTAATAATACACTACATAGATAGATATTTTTTTAATATACATAGCAAACATCCTCCCTGTACAAACATCTGCAGATCGTAAAAACATTTTTCCCTAGGTAGGAATCGAACCAGCAACCTCCTGCGTTGCAGACGGACCTTCGCCCACCGCCCCACAGAGGTCATTGTTATGTGGACCTGCATATGTTTGCTGTTTCTGTCTAAAGAAGGGAAGATATCTGTAGATTGTCCAGCCTGCTCTAGTTTACCATAGTTATTTAATTAAGTTTATAAACATATTTATTTTCCAGAGGCCCAAATGGTGTATGGACTTTAGAAAGAGAAGGCAAGAAGCCCACCACGGATGTATCATTTGGGAATGCACTGCCCACTAAAACCCACATGATCCTGAAGAAACTAGTTGAATGCAACAAAATACATTATGTAGTTAGTCAAAATATAGATGGACTGCATTTGAAGTCAGGATTACCTAGACAATACTTATCTGAGCTACATGGGAACATGTATGTTGATGAATGTAATGTGTGTAAAAGGTAAATTATTAGTAATTTAACTGATTTATTTATTTACTTACACATATAAACTCCTGGCAAAACATTTCCTATTTTAGCTAAAGCTTTTAGCACTGTCTCATCTCTTTTTGCACTGATTGGGTGGTTTGCCTTAAGGCACTATGTTAGGACCCTTTCAATTTATTTATCACATTTTATAAATGGCACATACACAAATTGTTAAATAGTATTAATTGTTTTCAGACAATTTGTCCGACAAAGTCCTAGTGAAACAGTAGGTAAAAAAGCTACTGGAGAGTGTTGTAAGTCTGAAGAAATAACTGGAAGGCCATGTAGAGGGAAACTATATGATACCATACTGGATTGGGAGCATGCCCTGCCAGAAAATGATTTATTTATATCGGAATTGCATTCAAGGTAAACTATTATAATAAGATTAATTGTATCCTCTGCTGAGCTAATTAGTAGACATTTATTAATTTGAGGTTGATAGTTGCTTAGGGATCATGTTATGTTTAAGCAATTTATTAAACTCCCTCCTCCCCCATTAGTTTAATTAATTGTCCCATATACATTTATTACTGAATGCAGTATAGTCCCATATTCTTAGGTAGGCTTATCCAACCTCAAGTATGTTTGTTATCATTTCAGTGTAGCAGATTTGAGTATTTGCTTGGGTACAACACTACAAATTGTGCCAAGTGGCAATCTGCCTCTGGAGACTCTGAAATATGGAGGAAAACTAGTCATATGCAACCTCCAGCCAACTAAACATGTTAGTATTATGCCCAGCTGAGTAGCTTTATTCATTTTAAAATTAACTCCTCCTGAGTTTGCAATACACTATGCATCATCAAAATAAACTGCTTTACTGTATTACAAAATATGAGACGAGCTACACTTTCTTGTAATTTGTACTTTTACTTTTAAATTTTATATTACTTTTCAGGACAACAAAGCAGATCTCATTATTAGCTATTATGTCGACGTAATACTCGAAAGAGTGATCAAAAGACTTGGCATTGAAGCGCCAGAATACTGTGAGGTTGAAAATCCATCAAAATCTATCAAAATCACCTGCAATGTTATTGACTGGACTTTACATCGAAAATATGTAAAAGCCATGGAGAAAGAGTTTAAACAAAAATGCAAAGGAGTTAAGAAAAAGCGAAAACTCATAAAAGGCGAGAATATAAATCATAAAACACCAAATTTAATACAGTTGGATATCAAAATAAAGACTTGTAAGAAGAAGCGTATAAAAGAGCAAGCGACGTGAAATGTTACATTATACCGTAACAAACTAGAATTAAAAAAAAAATAGATCAAATTAATTGTGTTAAGCATACCTACATTTGAGAAATAGATGTTACATTTTCAATCTTCTCTAGCTAACTAGAAATAATTCAATTTTATTATTTTAAGACTGACATTATTTTTTAAACCTTTTAGTTTAAGGAATATTGAACAGAACAACATATTAAAATAAAATCCTTTTTATTAAATAGTAAATAAAATCTCTTATTTACAAATACCCCATTGGAATGTAAAGAAAAATAACCCTAATGTATAAAAGTAAAAACCCTAAAAACTCAATGAGAATTATACTAGCATCAAAACCTAGAACAATGACTTCGCGTTTTGAATGCACCTTGCATTCAAAACGCGAAGTCATTGTGTGGATAAATAATGCTGGACAACCCATACAGCATCTCTAGACCCAAGCTAAGCAGAGCTTGTTTTATGGGTATTAGATAACTTAAATGCATGGATATAATTTTTTTAATGTTGGTACATAAAAATACCCAGAACACCTGGAACAAATATTTACAGATCGTACAAACATTGTCCCAAGGCGGGAATCGAACCCGCAACCTACTGCGTCGCAGGCGGATCTTCGCCCGCCCCGCGCCATATAAAATATGAATGAATCCCATAATATGGTGGATATTTCACTATCAACCAGACATAAATTAGAGCCAGCGTTACAGGAACTAGATGAGTGTTAAACTACTTAAATGCATTATTATAAAAATAAAATACAGACACAGAAAACACCCAGACCTGGAACAAAATGTTTACAGACCATACATACATTTCTCCCACAAAAAGAATTGAACCGGCATACTTCTGCAATGGCCCATTTGCGCGGAGCCTTAGCTCCGCGCAAATGGGCCACCGACCACAGCCACCGGTGACTGTCGCGCGCTACGGACACTGCTGTAGCGAGTGGCCGCCACCGGCTACACGTATGCGGCGCGTCTATACAAAATATATGAAAAAATATGTTAAGTGGCTGTCGCTGGCCACCAGTGGCTGTGGTCGGTGGCTCGTTTGCGCGGAGCCTAAATTACTCGCTTAGTACTATAACAATGGTATCGCCTCAGAACAACACCTTTTGGCATTTTACCTATGATGAAAAAAACTACAGAAGACCCGCGTGTCAAAAGTGGTCAAGGGTTGAAACCATTCTATCAATCTCTAACACCGCACGCACGATCGATACACTAGCCAAACTCAACGTGGAATGTTTTTAAACAAGCCGTTGCCGCTTCTTTATAAGAAATTTACATTAGTCGTTAATTCGTGATCCTTCAATAAATATTGCTTACAGTAAAACTTTATTGACAAAGAAAATAACAATCAAATAATATAAACAAATTAAACTAGTATTAAAGTAGAAACAATTGAGCTAACTGCAGACTGTTGCAAATAATAGGCCTATTGTGTGGGACGCTACAGGTGTCGACACACTTGCGCCTTCCCATCTTTCAAGGACATCCGTGAGGGCTGGTTCGGCGGCAGATTTGGCCGAGGATCTCAAGAGGCGCAAATACGCAGGTCTCGATAGAGCTTACGCATTTGCTCCCCTTGGAGTCGCCCCTAGGTCCGTGGCTCTACGGGTTTTCAAAAAATTATCTGAGCGCCTGGTCGAAGCGACGCGTGACCCGAGAGCTGGTGAGTATCTGGCGCAGGCTGCGCCAGATGCGCAGCGCACTAGCATTGCCATACAGAGGGGCAATGCAGCCAGCGTCTTGGGGACGCTTCCAACTGGTATTGATATGGACCAGTTGAGCTATCTGTAGATTGCTTACAATTAAATCTGAGACTCGACGCCAAGTGAGTTTTAGTTTATATGTCGAGATTTGTTTACAAACATTCCACATCGAGTTTGGTTAGTGTGTAGAGTTTCTTTCATTTATGTACGATTCTGCGACGATACCATTGTCATAGTGAAGCGATTTGTTATCAGAATAGGGTTCCACGTCATCAGGTGGACCTTCACTCATTGTACCACAGAAGTCGTTATACCATGAGTATGATAGCCATAGAAATTAGTATCAGTCGATGAAATGCTAATGATTGTCATATGCAAGTATACTCCATTCAAAAACCTGGATATTTTTTGTATACAAAGGGGTCACAAAATAATATAATGGTAGAAAATATTTAATGGTATCAACATTAGTATCATAGAAGCAAAGCGCAGAAGCTAGAAAGAATTTTTGATAATGAAAGCTTTAATTGATTTCTTATTTGAATTTAACATTTTTTGCTACACATGTGAGATTATACGTTGTTGAAGTTTGTGTTTTAGTTTTTAGTAATAAATTTGTTGTTACCTTGTTGTTTTAGAAAACAACAAGGTAACAAGGCAAATGTATTATATTTATTAGTATTAAATTTATTATATTAACAATAACAGAACTGTTATTGTTATTAGTTTTTGTTAAGTTTTCATTCATAAATGTCTTCGTTGACAAAAAATATCTTGGATTCTAAATCGGAGTATAATATATCTACGCTAACATTTTGGAAATAACCGACGCTAAATGCATGCTCGGACAATTATCAAAAAAATTATGAAAAGGCAAACAGCAGCTTGCGTTTAGCTTCAGTTGAATAACAATGCTTTTCCACCAGAAGTAAGCTGTATAACTATGCGACGACGGACAAAATATCGACATTTCGTCCGTCTTCGTCGCATAGTTACTGCTTACGTCAATATGTATATCGACTTACGTCAAAATATCGACATGCGAAAATCGAGCGAGATTTCAGCTTCAGTTGAATAAGGATGCTTTTCCACCAGAAGTAAGCTGTATAACTATGCGACGACGGACAAAATATCGACATTTCGTCCGTCTTCGTCGCATAGTTACTGCTTACGTCAATATGTATATCGACTTACGTCAAAATATCGACATGCGAAAATCGAGCGAGATTTCACTGCTGATATACAGTTATGATGGAAAAACATTTTAATGCCTGTTGAAGACCGAAACCCAAGCTAACGGCTTAGCTTGCACAGCTGACGCAGTTTTTCATACATGTGTGCAGACTGCAAACTAAGCTTTGTTGTATGAAAAACTGCGTCAGCTATGCGAGCTTATATCCAAACTGAAAATCTGCGTGTTGCTAGTTTAGCTGGCGCAGTTTTTCATACTATATAGCTTAGTTTGCGAGCTAAGCTAAAGATTTAGCGTTCGGTCTGCCACCCGTATTATTTTATTTTTATTATATTGTTTATTTTATATTAACTATAAAACAGACGCGCTAGTTACTAAATTATCTCTCAGGAAGAAAGTAAGCTGGAATGACAACATCATGACTAGAGGCAGTACCAAGTTGTCCACTTGATCAGTTTTCGCTTCGACCAGCCCAGTTATGGTAGCGGCGACGACTGTTCGCAGTATTAGGCAATTGCCATTAATTAGATCTGCAAAAGACAAAGGCATATTAAAAACAACAAGCAGAATAACAAGACTATCTGCGTGGTGCATCGGCGAAGATCAGCTTGCATCGGAGGAGACTGCGGGTTCGATACCCGCCTCGGGACAACTGTTTGAACGATCTACAGATATTTGTTACGGGTGATCTGGGTGTTTTCTAAGATATTTTTTTTTATTTATTTATGTATGTCTTGTAGTGTAATGTATAAAGTGTATCATTTATCTAGTACCCATAACACAAGCTCTGCTTAGTTTGGGACTACATCTTTAAGATGCTGTGTGAATTGTCCAGCATTTTTATCCTTCTCCTACTAATATTATAAATGTTAAAGTTTGTATGGATGGATATTTGTTACTCTTTCACGCAAAAACTACGGAACCGATTAGGCTGAAATTTGGTATGGGTATAGTTTGGGACCTGGAATACGGCTATTTTTATCTCGATCAAACGCGGGCGAATGTGCGGGCAGCAGCTAGTTTTTTTATAATATTTTTTTAAAGCTATGTGATACTGTACGATGTTCTTGTGGTTGGTATTAAAAAGATGACTTACTAAACAACTGTAGAGCGTACACCGTGCAAATTTGAGAAAGGATATTGAATACTGTCCCTTCCAGAGATTTGTTGCTTTCTGTGGGTAAAATACAAAGTAAAGTAAGTACCTATATCGATATAAAGTGGTTTAAAAATTAGCACTCGACACATCGCTCCGTTTGATAAATCAACAGACGAGGGGTCCCCTACTCCGGCCACGACTCCACTCAGCGGCTGTAGCGGGTCTGCGTGCAGCAGCTGCACCAGTTGTAGGGGACACGCCAGTCCGTAGTACAGGTAAAGCGGGGTCATTGACACTAGGAATACACACCTGACCACTTGTTAAATCCGAACTTGGATCCGAACCAGCTGGCCGCGGAGTCCCCTACTCCGATGGACAGGACTCCGCTCAGCGCCTCTAGCGGGTCTGCGTGCGGCACCAGTAGTAGGGGACACGCCAGCCCACAGTATAGGTAGAGCGGGGTCATTGCTAACTCGCCTACATCCTGGATATTATTAAAATATATACATTAATGTTAGTCATTCGGTAACAGATGACCAGAAATACCAAATTCTAACGTAATTATTGCCGTCCCTTTCTAACGATTGAAAAAAGGGACGAAGTTTTAGGCTAATTAGTTTAGGTTTTACCAACAGCATCACTAGGTACGAGCTAAGCTTCTGCCCGCATGGGTAAAAATAATGGTCGTTTCGACGATACACCAGACAAGAATAACATTATGTCATGGACTTTACACGTTATGTCTTGTTGCTGATCTGCTGCTGAGGATCTGTCCAATTGAGGGCGAAAAAACTAAACGATACCTAATCTAAGAAAATTATACTATGTGTATTTTCATCAGAGCTCTGCGTGCAGCTAAGCAGTTGGTAGAATATACACTATACATTATGCATGCGTTGGATGGAGGCGGCTCAGGAACGCTATTCGTGGCGTCGTTTGTCCCCCAAAGGCCGATGTTCAGCAGTGGACGTATACGGGCTGATGATGATGATATGCATGCTTAGTATTCTATTGTAAGTTAAACTAGGTAGATAATACTATACCGTCTACACAGACCCCGGCGGTACAGCATAAAATATTAGCTTATGCATTATTTTTAAGAACTTTTTGTATCTCATTTTAAGTGAACATTTTTATGAGAAATAAACATCGTCAAAACGAATATGATGCGGGAAGAGTGGCGCCGGATTGTGAAGCGTGCCACTCTTGATATGACGACCACGACTAAGAATAAACAGAATATGTCAAACAAAACCAATAGCAAGAAGCAAAATAGGCTCTATTAATTTTCATTGCTAAGCGATCTTAGTTTTCATAGCAGTCTTAATAACACTGGTGAAAAAGCATGATTTATGTTAAGCTATGGTTATGACGCTACACTTATACACTAGGTTGGTATACCTTGTCATCACTAAAAACATGGAAAGCTGACTGCAGTGCAGAAGACATCGGCTCTATCCCAGATTTTCGGACTGTCTGAAAAAAATTATATTACCTATTTATTAATATCTAATACTAGTATTAGAGTATTATAAATATTTATTTTGTAATCCTAATACATACAGTGTGAGAGGTTTTATATATTTCACTTTGGGGCTAAGTATTAGGAGCCCTGTTAGGGCGCCGTGTAACTTGAGAGGTAGCTAGTTATAAATATCACAATTAAAGCTTAATTGTATAAATATTGCACATTATTCAGCACTACAGCTAATCACATAAGTATCACAACCAAAGCTAACTTAATTTTTATCGGTTATTGCACAGAGTTATTTAGAATCCAAAATCTAGTAATATTAATCCATAAATTCTTTATTTGAGAATAAGTTTTATTTAGGAGTAGTTTTTAATTTATTTTCAAAAGTAATGTCTTTTTCAGATTACTTTATTAATACTTAGTGGAATTTTATTGTAGATTTTAATTGAACGATAATAAGGAATGTTTTTGTATTATATATTTCTAGTTTGGGTTCTGGAAGAGTTATATTATAACTTATCTTTACGCCGCCGCCGACGCCGCCGCTCCGCCGCCGGGCGCTTTTGTTGAATTGGATGTAGGATAGATGTTTGCGAACAAAGAGTGATATTTCCAAGATATATAATGAGGGAAGTGTGAGTATTTTTTCTTTTTTGAAATGAGATCTAAAACTTTCAGGCTGATGAATATTTACTAGGATTCATAAGCAATTTGTTTGTAGTAGGTGTAAATATAATTATACTGTGCATCTGTACCTACTGTACTGTAAGTATAACGATACTGAGTATCTATATTTGAATATAATTAATATAATTATACATATATATAATTATACATATATTAATATAATTATACGGTGCATCTGTACTGTACTGTAAGTATAACGATACTGAGTATCTATATTTGACGCAGACGCAGAACCTTCTGCAAGTTTAGGCACTACGAAAAGCTTAAAAATTTGTGTGCATTGAATTTATTTACTTACCTCAGCTAAGATAAGGAGTCCAAGTCCTATCCCTGCAGCCAGCATCATCAGCTGAGGATCCTGAACTATCCCAGTCAGGAACACCAGAGAAGCCAGTATATGGAACGACTTTCTAGTCACTGTAGTTGCTTTGATGGCCATTTTGGTGCGTAGGGATACCGTTACTATCGAAATGACGAGAAGGAACATCCAAAATGCGACTAATTTTGACTGGAATAAAATGTTATACTTTAAAAAACTTTTAAATACAAGCTTTTATATCGTCTAGGACGAAAGTTCTTAGGAAGACAAATTCAACGTGGTTAAGTCGTTTCGTTTAGGGAGTTCCTATGGCCACCTTCGGTTTCGATCATCAGACCAGCTCGATGGTACCATGATATTGCAGTGTCACCGAACTTACGTAAGTATGCCCAAAATCAATGCCCAATCGGTTGAGGATAACTGTTTTAAAATTATGTTGCAAGATTTAACCCGAACAAACATATGTATATTGCAAGTTAAGGCGGTTCCCTGGCGAAACCGCGGGCAGCATATTTCCTAACCAACTTTTAAAACTCATTACAAACAAACTGACAAATACACCCTCAACATTTTCATCTAAGCTGAACGACGACGTCCACCGCTGGACAGAAGCCTCCTCGAAGATCGCTACAATTGCCAATCCTGCGCGGCCCGCATCCAGTGGTTTCCAAGCAATTTTTATAACAGTGAACTGGCAGCCCGCCCCGGCTTCGCATGGGTAGCGCGACACACTCCAGTAAAGGTCCTATTTATCCGAAATCTTCAACAATTACCCTCATATTTAAGCTAATTCAAACAAAACCTTAATTAATTATACAACTAAAATAATTTTCTCGTTAACCGCTCCATCCATTCCTTAAAATTGTAGAAAAGTCCATTCTGTAGTGTTCAGTCTTTAAAGTTTATTGCATTCAGAAAGACGACGCGGCGGTAGGAAGACCTTGTTCTCTACATATTATAAAACAAAATCCTCCGCCGCGTCCGTCTGTCTCTTCGCGAAACGAAAAAACTACTGAACAGATTTTTATGCGGTGTCACCAGTCGATAGAGTGATTCACGAGGAAGGTTTAAGTATATAATTTGTCAAGGTGAAATATAACGACAATTATCGTTTACAATTATAATTGTTAGAAGTGTCGGAAAAAGTCAAGACGCCTGGGAGATTTCATCGAAAACGCTGCCTTATCTCTTTGAAATATATGCTCTGAAGCACCGAAGCTGGGGCCGGTTACAAGTATAATATAAAGTGCAATAGAAGACATTCTTACCCTGTCTTTATAGAAGAACATAAAACGCACAATTGTTGGGATGGCACTCAAGCCTAGAGCAGAGCAATGAATTGCTATAAATGAGTAAAAAGCACAGCCAATCAACACTATTCCAAGGTATTGAAAATTTCTCTGGTAAACTTTCATTATATACATTGAAGTGACTATTATTCCCACTGTTGTTAGCACAGTCTGAAAAGTATATAAAAATAATTATATAAATAATGCTGGACAATCCACACAGCATCATCTAGCCCCAAGCTAAGCAGAGCTTGTGTTATGGGTACTAGATAACTGATATACAATATATTACGTAGATAGATATTTTTTATTATACACTAGCTGCTGCCCGCGCCTTCGCCCGTGCTATAAAAAATAGCCTATATGTTATTCCAGGTCCCAAACTATACCAATACCAAATTTCAGGCTAATCGGTTCAGTAGTTTTTGCGTGAAAGAGTAACAAATATCCATACATCCATCCATACAAACTTTGCCATTCATAATATTAGTAGGATAGATATTACCCAGAACACCCCAGACAAATATTTGCAGATCGTACAAACATTTGTCCCAAGGCGGGAATCGAACCCACAACCTCCTGCGTGGCAGGCGGACCTTCACCCGCCGCCGGTACTTGACACAGCATTGTCTGATCTGGCCCAAAAGTAGGTAGAGCTTGTGTTATGGGTACCAGATGACTGTTATACTTACTACTTAAATTCTAGACTGCCTCGTTGGTCTAGCGGTCAGCTTGTTCAATTGCTGATAATGAGGTCCTGGGTTGAAATCCCGGGTCAGGCCAAAAGTTGTTATTGCGGTTTTTCTAGCTAGAAAATCACAGTAGCAGCCCGGATTCAGGAAGTAGGCGGTGTTACATACACCCCGTCCTGCACCTGACCTCTCCTTTTATTCGATTATGAGATTGAGGGAATAGAGAGTGCACCTGTGCTTTTGCACACACTTGTGAACTATAATATGTCCTGCAAATCTGTCTAGACTCTGTTGAGACTTGAGACTGACCACCATGGTCGAAATTCGGCTAGGAGGACAAAATTACTAAAATACATTTACAAGTTCTGCTTACTTTGGAGCTTGTGATGCTGTGTGGATTGTCCAGCTTCATTTATTTGTATGTTTTAGTGAAATCTTGTGAACTTACATTTACAACAGTAGATATTATGTCCATAATTTCATTGTGCTCTCCTTTATCCCACACAAGTCTAGCCAGGATCATAA
Source organism: Eupithecia insigniata (assembly GCA_947859395.1). Lineage (NCBI taxonomy): Eukaryota > Metazoa > Arthropoda > Insecta > Lepidoptera > Geometridae > Eupithecia > Eupithecia insigniata. Next base: position 4,135,715 of record OX402008.1, read on the forward strand.
AAGCATACAGCAGTAAGCTCTGGCAGACTACCATGGCTTCGCCAATTGTAAAGGTTTTTGGACATTTCACCAGTAATGTCCTTATTAAAAAACTGAATATGTATATTGTTGGGAATGTGAATACAAGAGAGTATGTCAAATCTGAAACAAAATAATTTTATTAAAACTTATTGAGTACTAAATTTCCTAAAAAATATCCCGAAGAAAATATGTAAATGTAATAATGAGCAGATTCTTACAATAAAATTCTTGAGAAGAAGGTATGGTATAACACACTGATGATACATTATTGTCTAGCTTAACAGCATCATCCAGCCCCAAAGCTTATTTAAAAGGAACCTTGATACTGGTACTTTATGAATATTTGTAATATAATTACCTAGTTTTAAAAATGTGTATAATAGCAGAGTAGATACAAGACTGGATGCAACACATCCTCCATAAATGGACTCCCATAGAACCAAGCCCGATACTGACATAAATGTTATAAATAGTAGGCAATACAAGAGCAAGCCAAATGATACACAAGCCACTAGGTTGTACAGCGGAGATACTTTGTAGATTGCACTGTACAGCAGTAGTACTGCAGGTAAGATAAAACAGCACCAAAGTCCATTACTGGCTCCTGGCCTGAAAATAAAGATGTGACATTGCAACATAACCAGAAAATACGAATATCTAGATAAGTTTGACTTTTGTATCATCAGTAGGTTAGGATATACACTTGCAAGCTATAAACTGGAATCACTTCATCGCTGGTTTTTGCAGACCATATTTTACAGTTTCCATGCAATAAACTGTAGGTTGTGGTATATTATTTTAAAGATAATTTTATTAGCTTTCAAACTCTTTCGATATCATAGCGAAAAAAATGTTCATCATATGTCATGGAATGTGAAAACAAAAGACATAAATGTTTGGAACGAAACATCAACTTTTTCAAACTCCTGAAACCCTATAAAAACTGGGAATTTATGCAATTTTGTCATCAGTCCAATATATCACGTCACTCAAAATACTGGAATTACAAGAAAATGGAAACCACACCAATAGAAGCCGCTCAAATCGTCACCCTAATCCAGCTAGGGTTCTCTCAGCGTACTATCGCTCGACAGCTTCATCTGAGCCAGTCCTGTGTCTCCAAAGTATACAAGAGGTTTAGAGAGACTGGAAACTTAGTCCGAAAGGCAGTTAGAGCTTTCTTGTACATACGTAAGTAATTAAATTTCTGTGGTATGTATTGTCTGTGCATGTTTTTTAATACCTTGTTTCCACGTTATACTCGTTCAAATTCATTGTAATTTGTCTGTCCAAACAATATTGTATTCTCGAATAGTTTTTACAGAGATCTTGGATTATTATGGGAGTTTCTATCGTACTGCCTTCAGTGCTGTTCATATTAATAAATTACAAATAGATAAATCTAAATCTTGAGAAATGAAAATGAAAATAAACAACTTCTTCTTTTAGCTTTGGCAATAAACAATCAGCTGTTTTGACTGTGACAATGTTCTGACAGGCGTGATTTTTTTTTTACATGTTTTTACTCAGTGTTGCCAAATCACTATGTGAATTTTCCCCCAATTTTATTCCAAATCGCCCCGAAAATAAGCTTTTTGTAAAAAAAGCCCCCAAAACACTTTTTATAGAAGAAAAAAATAAGAAAATATATTTAAATTTTTACTGAAAAAAAAAACTTTGCTCGTGCGTGGCTGTTCGCGCTAGTGTAAACAAAATAATGCTTTTTTCTCAAACATGCATGCAAATATTGTCATTATTGTGGAATAAAGAACACGCGAAGTATCGAATTTACAATTAAAAAAAAAAACAAATCCATTTCAGAAGTGTTTTTTTTTATTTGGAACATTACAACGCTCCAGTAATCTTGTATGAAAAGGTGTGCTGGAGTTATTAAAATGCATGTATTATTAATGAAGTTTCTCTACGTTGCAGATATTAGTTTTATTGTATAATTCTTTAGTCGGCGTAAGGTAGTCATAATGGTATAGGACTTTTATTACTTTTTTTTTGTTTTGTTTGGAGGAGGTTAAATTTGTCGTAGTAGCCGTTCTCCAAATTTCTACCAAATACTCTGAGAGTTATAAACAATGTTACGCACTGTTTTTGGTATACGTTTTGAAACTTTGTGTAGTGCTCCTATTAAGGAATTTAGTTTTGCTTTTACGTGTTCAATATGGTTTTTCCATGTCAACTTGTCATCCATCCACAAACCTTAATATTTTACTGTGTACAGATTTCTGAATTTTATCATTATTTATAAATAATGGAGGAAAGGATGGTATTTTTATATTTTTAGCACTAATTATCATGAAGCACCTGTGAGCAAATTATATCTTAGCCATTCATTTAAGATATTTATATCCATTTGAGCGAAGTCATATATACTTTTACCGTAATAAAAAAGACAAGTGTCATCGGCGTATAGAGTTAATACGCAATAATGTACTATTTAATAATATTGTTAGGACGAGAATAAACACGTTATGTAGGTACGTACACTATAGTTGTGATGAGAATTATTTTATGTTTGTGAAGAAAAGTTCCATAATTTCGCCAAAGTTATTTTTACCCCCGTACAATCCTTTTTGGGAGGATTTATGGGGGTAAAAATACAATTATTTCACCAATTTATTGGTGAAATCGTCTTTGTTCTTGTTAAACAGATTCTCAGCTGTATTTATTGAAAACATTTCATACGATTCAAAATGTATGCTAGTCCTTTACGATAAGAGCCTTTAGCACTATCGGCAGCGAAAAGTGTACTAAACTTAATAAGTCGATTTCTGAGGTCTGCTTTAATTCAATTGGTTTTACTGAAAACCCGCTCACAGTCTGCATTTGCATGAGGCAAAAACAGCACTGAGCAAAACCGGCCAATCCAGAGAAATCTTCTGATAATAGTAACATTGCCTAAAACTTATCATATCACGCAGTAGTAGTAGTATATTATTTTCTTTCTATAATATTTTTGGCTATATTTGCGCCGTGGGACCGCGGCGTACGAATATCGACCCCTCCAACTCAACCCGTGGATGTCGTAAGAGCCGACTAAGGGAACCTACCAGAGGAAGGGCAGCAGCTTCCTTCTGAGCATTTTTAAACACCACTGCGATCACCAATCCGCCTGCCAAGCGTGGTGATTATGGCAAACAAATCCCCCCCTACATGGGAGACCATCCACTCGATGGACCGACGACATCATAGCGGTCGCAGAGAGTCGATGGATGGAGGCGGCTATTTGTGGCGTCGTCGTCGTACGGGGGAGGCCTATGTCCAGCCGTGGACGTGTATGGGATGATGATGAAATTTTTGGCTGTGAAACATAGCATAGCGCAAGCAGTCAACATTGTTACAATTTCATACAAGTGTACGAGATTTTTATTTATCTCTATTCTCGTACATGTGCGAGATTTCTCGTACGTCTGGCAACCCTGCTTTGGATCGTGTTGAAGTATTGTATTCTCTTTGCGTGTTTGTTTACTTTTTTCTTGCGTAGTGCCGCAGATTTCCTAGTTTTCAAACAAAAATTCTTCAACGAATACCTAATTTCAAAACAGTCGCTGCTGCCTTACCTACTTTATTCTAATAATTTAATTTATAAATACAATTATAATAGTTATACAAACCGGCCGCACGCCCGCCCGCGCCGCTGCCCCGTACTCCGCCTCCCCGTCAGCTACCCACAGTACCCACCCGCTACGTTGCATTGCACACGCCTCGCGAAATCCAGCCAGCGAAGCGAAGTCGTGTGCGTGATCACTGCGTGATTCAGACATTTTCACAGTTTATCGCACTCTTTCAATAACAACGTACGTGTTTTCTCGCAAAATGTTACGAAACTTGCAGAGAATATCTAAAGTCCAGGTTGCTAGATATTCAGCAGCTCCTGCTCCAAAACCTAACCCAGAAGTGTTGTACACTGGGGTGAGTTATCTTATCATTATCACATTTAGGTATTATTGTATGTCCCTTCGTTCCTTCCTAGATTTATGAATTTATTTGTTGACTTGTTTAGAAAGTTGCAACTATTTTTATTTTTATATTATTTAAATTTTACATCTTGCAATAAAATCAACAATAATTTTAATAAAATATGTAATATGGGTTCAGATGATTAAAATATTATGTGAACAATTAACTAAATCATGAAAAAAAAGTCAACCAAACATGACATAGATATGAGAGAAATTTCAATCTAACTCTCTTTCTACCAGTACCACATACCTATTAAACCTTTGAACCTACCTTTTGTATCTTTAAAAACCTTAATCAGAATGTAAAAGTATTTTTTTTTGTGCAGCTCTTCATCAACAATGAATGGCTAAAATCTTCAGATGGCAAGACATTCCCGACTGAGAACCCAGCCACAGGGCAAGTGATTGCTGATGTCCAACAAGCTGGCAAGGCTGATGTGGATAAAGCTGTCAAAGCTGCTAAGGACGCTTTCAAGTAAGGAACTTTGTTAAGCTTTACTGCCAAAACCGAATAGTGGCAGAAAGTTGCTTTTTTGTCTAAAAATTATTAAAACATTCAAGAAGTTAAATTCAAACCAGAAAATAGAAGCAACTTTTATTACAGGTTCATTATGGAACCCAGTCTCTTATAAAATTTTCCCCTGTAAAGGTTCCTCCTTTATTTATTTTCTAGTTATTGTTTATTGCTGCTGTTTCTATTTAGTACTAGCAGCTATAACTTGTTCTCAAGTTATAGCTCAACCAAGAGAAATAGGGGTTCATTTGTACACTTTATGTTGTGTTCATAATTTTAAAGTCGTAGATTTTTAGACGAAATTTAAGCATTTTGTTTTCATTTTTCACAATTTTGAATGTAAAGTTTGAACTTAATATTCAGTTTCATAAACAGGCACAGCAATTTTACTATTGTTGAATTAAAGTGGTGTGGCAAATCAAAAAGTGAAAATGGCATTTTATTAGAAACACTTATGTGGGCATTTTATAGAGACATGTATTTTATTTTTCCTTTATCAATATTTTTAACTATTTATGCTGTGTGCATAAAGATTGTGATTGAAAATATACCTAGGTATATCCTTCAGGTTGGGATCACCATGGCGGACCATGGACGCTTCCCAAAGAGGCTACCTGATCAACAGGCTAGCAGACCTGATCGAGAGGGACAGAGTTTATCTAGCAGTGAGTACCTTATTTACAGTTGGCCTAGCATGGGGATTGTTGTCTAGGGTAGAATAGAGAAAAATTACATCGAATCATCATACATTGTTTTTTTTTGTCACTTACAGGCAATAGCGTTATTTTATTGGCCATATTGCCTTGATTTTCTTTAGTTTTGTGTAAAATACACGTCTTTACTAGTCAGCCATTTTCTTTTCCTTCATCATCAGGGATCGGAATAGGTAGAGTTTTTAAGTACCAAATGACGTCACATGGCATACGAAATCTTAACATGGATATGTCTTTTAATCCTGGGATCGAGAATTCATATAAATGTCTTCAACAAAATTCCCGGATTATAATTAAATAAATAAATAATAAATAATGCTGGACAATTCACACAGCATTATCTAGCCCCAAGCTAAGCAGAGCTTGTGTTATGGTTACTAGATAACTGATATACATAATATAATATATTACATATATAGATATTTTTTATTGTACATAGAAAACGACCAGAACACCCTGAACAAATATCTACAGATCGTACAAACATTTGTCCCGAGGCGGGAATCGAACCCGCAACCTCCTGCGTCGCAGGCGGACCTTCGCCCAACGCGCCACAGAGGTCGTCAAATTAAACAAAAATTATCTTCTAGAACTTTTTATTCGTATGTTTAACACAACTATGTAATCAAAAAATACGGGGCTACCTGAAATTCCTCCAGCCAGTGGCTAAACCTTTATTGAAACAAACAAAAATGTTCATAAAAGTAGACGGTTACGTCAGAAAAACCAAAAGGTTTTGTTTCATGTAGGCTTTATGTTAAGATATTTAGTACGAGTAAAAATAAAACAAAATGGCGTCTACAAATGTAACAACGCCTTTTTATAACATATTTCTTATGATTTACTTTATATTTTACGGAGAAAACAATGATTGTAGTATTCATATTATAATGAAATACTTGGCCGTTACAATCTACCAAAAACTGACGTGGAACACACACCTAGCCAACGTGTTGCAAAAAGGTTGCAAATAATTACATACACTTCCATGGTTTGGTATGACAAGGCCCTTCAGTCTGCCGCAATCACCAAACCTAGCAGCCTGCAAAGGACTGCCTGCCTTATGGCCACGGGAGCAATGTCCACGTCCCTTTGGCTGGCACTGAATGCATTCTTGGGACTACCTCCCCTTCATACAACATAGGGAAGCAAAGACCAGTATGTATAGGGCCAGCACCCTGGGCCGAAAAAACTGAGATCTCTGCTAGAAACAACTCTGGAATCACCCATCAAGAGTGTCTCCCGTCCCAATCTCCCACGACACGTGTTTGAAAAACATTATATAGTGGAACTGTGTTCCAGAGAAGAGTGGTCCAACAGGCAACTACTCTGTAAGGACGGGAGCCTAAACTGGTACACGGATTGCTCCAAATTAGAACTAAGGCTGTGGAGTGAATGGAGAGCGACTCAGGTTTGGCAACAGCACTAACCTGGGTAACTACGCATCCATCTTCCAAGCAGAAGTATTTGCCATTCTCGAATGTGCTTATATAAATATGCAAAAGCGATACACCAACCAAACTATATTTATCAACTCTGACAGCCAGGCTGCCCTCCTAACACTGGATTCGAAGATAATCAGTTTATTCGAGGACTGTATGTCACGCCTGGACGCTCTGTGCTCGAAGAATATAGTTGTTCGGTCACGCGGGAATCAACGTCAATGAGTGTGCCGACAAACTCGCGCGTTCCGGGGCCAAGGGAACTTAGTTTGCCCCAAGCCGTTTAGTGGCATACCCAAAAGCCTCGTTCAAAGAATCATTTTGAATTACTGCTACGAAGAATAGACGAAGCTCTGTAAAAATTCTACGGGTAAGAATCATTCAAAATCACTGATCAAAGCCTACGATAACAGTTCACCAACCAAATCCTAGCGCCAAGCAGAGACAATCTTCGCATTATGAAAAGAGCCTTAACTGTACACTGACGTCTTAGCAAGCACATGTTCAATTATATGCGACACAAAATCCTGCAGATTCTGTGAGGAGGCGAAGGAAACGCCTTTCCATCTGCTACAAGAGTCGGGAGCACTGATGCAAAAACATAGCACTCATCTGGGTAAGCACCTGCTCAAGTGCTCAGCCCAGACGAACTAAGAGACCCCCAAAAAATACCTTCCGTTCTGCCTGGTTTCCGGAAGGGTAGGTGGCGAACTATTAGCGCAGCAGTTTTCAAGGGTGAACACAAAGCGGCGATTACAAAAGTCTACCATGGCCACAGTGACTGAAAAGCTACCATTAGCAAATTTAAAAAAAATCGCAAAACTATCAAACTTAACAGCAGTTTCAGTCCAACCAGTAAACCAAAACTGTCAGAAAACACAGATTCAATCCAAAAAGCGTAGCCGTACAGAGTAGTCGTACAGATTCACTCCTTAAGAAAATAAATGCGCGCACACTCATCAGACCAAAGCAGACGAGTGAGCAAAAAATGTATCCACCCTCCCCCCCACCTGACTTACCCCTCATCCCGCAACATACCTACGCCTTGTAGCTTTGTTAGAATATGAACTTGACATTTTCTTTCAAAGACAATAAATCTGTCATTGTCACTTTTATCTATGTCTCTCTTGTCGCACCGCCCATGTCACATTTTACAACGTAAAATTATTTATTATTTTGCTTTTTATTACTAAAGTAACCACAATTCTTCAGTAGCGATAGCAATATGAAAGAAAAATAAAATCTACAAAGTGTACACGCTGTGAAGCAACAAATTATTTTTTTACCGATATTACTTATGTACCGTGCAGGAACTTTTTATTTTGGTGAAAATCAATGATTTTTAACTTATATTTAATGGGATGAAAAAATAAGAATTACCTACTTACAATAAGTTGTTTCCAAAGTATAAATTCCCGGAATTTAAAGGCATATCCATATTAAGATTTCGTAGTAGTGTATTTGACGTCAGTAGGTACTTAAAAACTCTACCTATTCCGATCCCTGTTCATCAAACATTGCGTAAAATGAGGTAGAATAGAGGAAAATGACATCGCATCGTCATAAATTGCGCAAAATGTGGTAGAATAGAGAAAAATGACATCGCATCATCCTAAATTGCGTAAAATGAGGTAGAATAGAGAAAATTATCTCACATCTTCATACATTGCGCAAAATATGTTAGAATAGAGAAACATTACATCGCATCGTGCGTATCATTGCGTAAAATATTGAAGTTGAAGGAATGAGTTTCAAATAGGTATTTTACGCATTCAGATTCATTCATTAATTTATTTCTCATAGGCAGGTTACATTGCACATAAGAAAGTCTCAAAAATATTTGATGACGATGTGACGTAATTACCCTAGACGAACAACCCGTGCTAGGTCTACAGCAGGCCAATTCAGATTTTTTCATGAGTGTACATTAAATATTATGCTGCATCATCATTTCGGCTGGACTGCTGGACATATGCCTCGCCCAAAGATCACCACGAGATCGCCACATTAGTATACCTTATTCTTCCATCTCCGCGTATTATATCTTAAAAAACAAAAATATCATTTATGTAAAAACTCTTATGCTTTAGTTGTACCACCGATGTTTCTACGCAACTATAAAGTGGTGATTTGGGCAAGCCCCCCCTTGCATGACAGGTGGCGTCATATGGGGGAGGTCTATGTCCAGCAGTGGACGTGTATGAGCTGATATGAGGACTCAAGTTTAAGCTATGCAATAATTTTTAATCCATAAGAAGTAAATGGCTTTCATAAAGTTTCTTTTATTTATTTTTTATTTGTATCATTAGCTGCTGCCCGCGCCTTCGCCCGCGTTTTATCGGGGTAAAAAGTTACATAGATATTGTTTCAGTTCAGATCCCAAAATATACCCATACCAAATTTCAGCCCAATCAGTTCAGTAGTTTTTGTGTGAAAGAGGAACAAACATCCATACCTCCATTCTCACAATCTTTGACATTTATTATGAAGTAAGATATCCAGAAAATATCAAAAAACCTTATACAAACCAGTTGGCCAGAATGTTACGTAATTTTGCGATTTAAGTAACAAATACCTATTCGCTAATAAGAAAACAAACAATCTCAAATACCTAAAAGCATGTCATGCATGTGGCATTATCATAGCAGATAATTTACATTATGATAACAATAACAGTATTGGAGTGCAAAATGGGTAGAATTTTGCACTCATTCAAATATTCAATTATTATCTAAGAATTTTATGGTGGGGAAATTTACTTCACGTTCGTCCTCACATCTAACTACATGGGGACAAACGGGAATAAACCTTCCCGTTGGTCCCCACTGAGGACAACGCGTGGGGACGAGCGGGAATAACCCATTTTATCGATCGATGTCGGCCTCTTGTCGTATCGTGATTCTATCTTTCACATATAACTATGTAAGTAGGTAGGTATAATAGTGTCCCTGTCGCCGCTGAATCGCACAATCAGCCTGTTTCTAGAATGGCTAAGCCCTTTTCCAAATGGCGTTAATCAGTTAAATGCTGAAATCAACGTTCAACAGAACCTTTGGCTGAAATGGCGTCGTAGTCTTCTCGTTTAATGTAATTTATTAGGTGTTGCGAACGAACTTCAAGCAAAATATATCTGCTAATATCTATACTATAAATAAATTATAGGAATAATAAAAACAGATAGGTAGAGAAATTCGGTACCTACTTAAACGTGTGAATAAAAACAACCAAGATTCGGTCAAAAAACGGACACAGACGAATTAAGTTCCAAAAATTGTTTCGAACTTATTCGCTCCGATGATGTCGTAAAATATTTTTCACCAATAATTCTTTGTTTTTATAACTTCTTTTATTTACAAAAAAGATCTAAAATCTATAAGGAAGTGTCATTGTGCATAGGCAATAACCAACCTTATTCCTGTTTCACAGAGTTTAGAAACCCTCGACAACGGCAAGCCGTACACAGCTGCTTATTACGGCGATCTCCACGGTGTTATCAATAACCTGCGGTACTACGCCGGCTGGGCCGACAAGAACCTCGGTGTCGTAACGCCCACTGATGGGAAATACTTCGCTTATACTAGACACGAGCCTGTGGGTAAGTCTAAGAAGTAAAATTACTTGTGAAAATGGTAGAATGGCAGAACCCGCGGTACTACGCCGGCTGGGCCGACAAGGACCACGGTGTCGTGACGTCCGCAGATGGGAAATACTTCGCCTTTACTAGGCATGAGCCTGTGGGTAAGTCTCAGAAGTAAAATTACTTGTGAAACTGGTAGAATGATAGAACCTACGGTACTAAGCCGGCTGGGCCGACAAGGACCACGAACTGGTAGAATGGTAGAACCACGGTGTCGTAACGACCACTTACGGGAAATACTTGTTCCGAGTCTTAGTATTTTCTATGTATAATATAAAATATCGATGTAGTGTATTGTATGAAGTATCTATCAGTCATCTAGTACCCATAACACAAGCTCTGCTTAGCTTGAAGCTAATTGATGCCGGGTGGATTGTCCAGTTTTATTTAACACTAGCAGACCCACTCGCGTTTTCATTCGCGTGGACTTTAGGGTAAAAAAGCTTCTCGAGATCAGCTGAAACTCTATTGAAAGACTATTTATCCTCTATTTGGCTTTTTCATCTATTCTTGAAAAACGTATTTTTTTATGTAGTTTCAGTATTAATAAAATTTCAAGTCAATAGCGTTGTACATTAAAATCAGTTACAGCCGTTTAAATTCGGAGCCAAACTACGAATCTCAAATTTTGATACCCCGTTTTACCTCATTTTGTAGTATATTTAGAAGAAACATGTGTTCAATAATTTTTTATTCTTAGTATTCTCTGTAAGTTTCAAGCAAATTGGGTCACTGGTTAAGAAGCAATCAATAAAATATTCAACCCCCATTTTATTTATTATTTATTTATTTAAAGGGCATCCTACGTGAAAATCACATTGATGCTAATTAAATACACTACAGTATCTTAAGATCTATATGTTTTCACACTTATGGGACGCCGCCGCAGCGTACACAAAATATTTTGATCAACTAAACTCTTCATTAGGAGTCATTTCATTTATATTTTTTTTTATATACTCGCAAAATTTCAGGTCAATTACATTATACACTAAAAAGTTAGAGCCGTTTAAATTCGAAGTCAAACTACGAATCTCAAACTTTAATAACCCGTTTTACCCCATTTTGTGGAATTTTTTGAAAAATCCTGAAACACGTGTTCAATAGTTTTATATTCTTAGTATTCTCTGTAAGTTTCGAATGGGGTCACTAGTTAAAGAGTTACAAAAAACACCTAAAAAACTTTAACCAAGGGGGGTTCTCCCCTTTAGAGGTGGAATTTCCAAAATTCCCTTCTTAGCGGAAACCTATGTAGTAAAAAATACCTACCTACCAAATTTCAGCTTTCTAGCTTCAGTGGTTTGGGCTGGGCGTTGTCGTTTAGAAAATCGCTTGTTCTTTAATATATTACGATTTTCAAAAACCCTTCATTCTTACTCAACAAGGAGGAAAACAGGTTCCTTGAAATTCCTGAGCTGGTTTATTTAACCAGTTTCGCAATTATATACATATTTAAGCCTCATTCGTAAGTTAGACCTGATACAGTTTTAGGAACGAAAATTATACATTACTAGCTGCTGCCCGCGCCTTCGCTCGCGTTTTATCGGGATCAAAAATAGCCTATATGTTAGGTCCCAAACAATACCCATACCAAATTTTTTTGGGCAGCAGCTATTATTATATAAGTAGGATAATTTCAGTATGATCTGAGTAGGTTAGGTAGGTATTTCATTTATGCGTGTGTATTATTAAGAAAAACCTACATGAATCAGCATTCCTACAAATAAAGTATAAAAAAGTATAAAAATATTTATTTGCAGCAAATACAAAGTTTACTTAAACTAACATATTACATCTAAAATAAAAATAAACGAAGCTTAACTTAAAATACATTACTACAAAATGTACTACAACATTTTGTAGTTTGCTGAGTAGATTTTACAGGTGATTTTCGTCGACTTCCTCACTAGTCTGAGCCTGTATCGAGGAAGTCAGACTTGAGACTAGTAACTAATTGACACTAACTGTTGTGCTCTCATTATTTAGTTTATAGTTAATAAAAATACCATAATCTATACTTATAATAAAACTGTAACAGGTCCAATTCTGTACATTGAAGATATTTTAAAAAATTATTTTGGAGAGCACTCTATTATCGATACTGATGCCAAAATTTTTTTTTTCCAATCATTTCTGTCTGTCTGTATCTTGGCCGCGCATAGCTCCGAAACTACTGAACGTATTGAAATGAAACTTGACAGGATTTGAGTTCATACTACGAGGAAGGACATAGGATACTTTGTATCCCGGATTTCAATAGGGTTCCCTTGGGAGAGGGGATGAAAGTGAAATGTTGCGCGTTGCAGGATAGCGCACGGGGCAAGGGGTAGAGAGCGATAGCCCCCACTAGGGGGCACTGGCAGTGGGGGCCCCAGTAGTGGGGACCCTCCCAGTAGCCCCCGGCAGTGGGGCCCCACATTGCCCCACATTGGGACCTCAGTAGCCTCCACAGTGGGGGGCACCGGCAGTGGGGGCCGCCGAAGTGGTCCCCCCACATTTCCCCGCAGTGGGACATCCAGTAGCCCCCCGGAGCACCCCCCGCAGCACCCCCCGCAGTGGGGCCCCCACATTGCCCCGCAGTGGGACCCACTCAGTAAGCCCCCGCAGTGGAGGGCACCGGCAATTTGCCCCCGCAGTGGGACCCCCAGTAGCCCCCGTAGTGGCCCCCCCGCAGTAGGGCAAAATTTCTTGGCTGCGCATAGCGCTGAAACTACAGAATGTATTCAAATGAAACTTGGCATGATTTAAGTTCATACTACGAGGAAGGTCATGTAATACTTTTTATCCTGGAATTCGTTAGGGTTCCCTTAGGAGTGGGGATGTAAGTGACATTTCTCGGCCTAAATTGGCCTTAAATAGCGCAAAAACTGCTGAATGGGTTCGAATGATACTTAACATGATTTGAGTTCATATTACGAGGAAGGACATAAAATACATAAAATACTCCATACCCCAAAGCCAACAAAATGATTTCAAAATTATTATTAGTGCCGATAAACGACCTACTGGACAGAATCCGGTTGGTACAAAGCTCTCGCTACCAATGATGTTGCCGTCGTCCTGGTAGATCAGCACTGTGACAGGCGGGACATTGTGCAGCGTACCCGGGATGACCGCTTGCAATGCATTAGCGAAACGCACCAGGCATTTGATGCTCTTCAGTCTCTACTCGCTTATATACCTACTGTCGTGGCGAAGACGGATACAACTTTGATATTCGACATGTGAATCCGAAAACTGACGAGACTGGATACTAAAAAAGTTTCCGCAATGCAATTCTACGCCTAGATACATTTTACCAATAAGAGAAGGTCGCATTGGTCACCTGCAAAGGTTTCGAGGTTTGTTCAACCGTTTTCTGGTGAACACTTACACCAAAATTAAAACGGAGTGTTTGGTATACATCAGAAGAGAACAAATGAGAGAAGACTGCGCGCTGAGAATTATGTAGATCTGCGAGACGCCATGAACCAAGATACAAATTGTGAAGATTTAGGACGACTGGTGATTGTTCCTTCCAGTTTTAGAACTGGACAAAAGATGTGTAGTGCCCTATTCTCCAGTAGGTAAGGTACTATCAGAAGCTTTTGAAACGCATAATATACCTAGGTAAATGTGGAGCTGTGTGACGTCCAGTCAATAAAATCTAGGTATATGTAAATCTATACTATACTGCATTAATAAAAATAATTAAGGTTTGTGAGGTTGTAGGGAGTAATTTCTGAATCTACTGAGCCAGTTTTGAAAAAAAATTCACCTTTTGAAAACCACGTTATTTGCGAGTGTATAGGCTATATATATTAACAACTAAAAATGTTTACCGCTCAACGAAGTGGGGAGCACGGGTCAGCAATAAATAAAGCAAATAACGGACGAGAACAGAAGCTTCGTTTTCTTATTGATTTTTTATCACCTGACAACTGGTTTGAGTGGAGCCTCTAATTAACTCGACACACGCTATGTGACACACATAAGTACATGCATGCTTATATACTTCACAACACAAACCATACTATACAAAATCATGCTTAATGTCTTGAAATTGTTGTCAAGCGCATAACCTATGGTCAGGGCAGTGGTCATGTCAAAGAAATTGTGTAGAGCCTTCATTGTATTCATATAATATGGACATATGTAGATAGGTAGCTTTAGTCATAATTACCGTCGAAGACTCCATATTATTTTCTTGTTTCATCAAAAACATGTATGCCAGAAAAGGTTAGAAGATAGCATGAAAATACCTACAACAATACTGGCATCTTACGAAAAACAAGTAAGTCTGCTAGCGCCAATAACCTCTTACTCAATGCTAAAAAAACCAAATGCATTAAATTCATGTTACCTAATGTAAGAGAATTTCCAACGAAGATAATGCTAAAGAATGAGATTGTTGACTTTGTAGACTCTACTGTTTTCTTAGGGTTACATATTGATTCCACTCTTCAATGGAAACCGCAAATTGATGCTCTCGCAGGCAGACTTAGTTCAGCAGCCTATGCAGTTCGAACAATTAGATATATTACCGATGAAGATACAGCTAGGTTAGTTTATTTCAGTTACTTTCATAGATTATGTCTTATGGTATTTTGCTTTGGGGACAGGCAGCTGACATCCAGACTATCTTCGTTCTCCAGAAAAGAGCGGTACGCGCAATTTACAAATTAAAGCCACGCGACTCTTTGAGGGAATTATTTAAAGAAATAAATATTTTGACAGTAATATCGCAGTACATCTATGAAAATCTTATGTATACGCACAAAAAGAGAGATAGCTTTTTGAAAAAGTGTGATGTTCACAATAGAAATACAAGAAACAAGAACCAATTACACATCCCAGCATATAGATTACGAAAGGTAGGGAAATCATTTATGGGCAATTGCGTGCGCTTCTATAATAAGCTTCCATCTGAAGCAACTGAACTCCCTATTCGTAAATTTAAACAGTACATTAAACAAAATCTTATCAGGAAGGCCTTTTACTCCATAGATGATTACATCAATGATGTTAATGCTTGGCCAGATGTCGCTCCGTTCCGCACTGTCAAGTAGTATGTAAGAAATTCAATGTTCTGTTTAGCTTTAAAGAAATATTGACATGTATCTAAATTGCATTAAATTTAGATTTAGATAGGCAAAATAAACATGTATTAGACACATAAGTGATATTATAATGTGCTAGTGGTTTCTTTTTCACTTCTTCCACTAGTGGATAAAAAATTGAAGTGAAGAGAATATCAATAACACCTTATTTCTTATTTGATAATAATAACTATGTTTATAGTATACAATTTGACTTGTCTAAGTGCTTATTTTGTAAGCCTAAAGAAATAAAGTTATTGATTCTGATTCTGCATTTCATTTTCGTAAGCCTCGAGTTGCCAGCATTTTTTAACCAACTTCAAAAGAGGAGGTTATCAATTCGTCTGTATGTTTTTTACGCGATATCTCCGCCAATTATTGACCGATTTTGAAAATTCACTATTGTATGGGTATAGAAAACGATCCCGAAGGGGTCCCATATTTTTTTTATCCCCAGGGGATTAGTATTTGTCCCGCAAAACTCAATATAAGTGCAAAATTAAGGGAGTTTGAAGTCGGTTTATTGTTTTTTAAAACACGCCATATTTATATTCATTGTCCAATGCCCAGTCGCCACTCGCATATCTACTCGTGTTACCGAAACAAAACCTTGCCGGCAAAAAATACTACGTAAAACATCTTCCGTATATATAAAATGCTAGTCATGGTGGTAAACTATAGTTTTTGCACTCTTTGGGTACCACATGTGATCATGAATTAGATCCTAAGCTGTGATGCGACCTCGGAATGACAATAGATCGTTTCGGTTGAATAGGCACATATTATCATATAAGTTAGGTGTGGTGACTATTGACTATTGATATTTTATCACCTTTAGAATGATATCACATTTGATAAAGCATGAAAAGGCGGATTGAGATTTAATTATGTAGATGCTTACATACATGTTTGCGAATATGATTGTGCTTATTGAAAATGCTGCATCATGGAATTTAATGCTAACAAGAAGTGTCGTACTGTCATTGTCGTTGTTTCGGACGGTTACCAGGATGGCCTGGTACGCGCTCGGAAAATATCCCACTAAGGTTCGACGTGCGTTCCTTTCCTCTTCCTGGCTGGTAGACGCACGCCGCCACGCACCCCTGAATGCGTAAGTGTGGGTACGCCGACCTGATGACCTTCGGGAACTTCGACTCGAAGAAAATGAAAGGCAGCGATTTTCTGGTCTGGATCCTAGGCTTCGGCTCGTTCCTATTCTCATCGACGATCAATCGACGTAATCTATCTTACATAAGGGTTTTATCCCCGACAGTCATCATATCAGCCCATACACGTCCACTGCTAGACAAAGGCCTCCCCCAAACAACGCGGACGCCACAAATAGCGGTCCTGAGCCGCCCCCATCCATCGACTCCCTGCGACCGGTACGTTGTCGTCGGTCCATCGAGTAGATGGTCTCCCAACACTCCGTCTCGCGTTGCATCGTGGCCGCCACTCGAGAACCTTTAATCCCCAGCGGTTATCAGTTCTGCGAGCTATATGACCTGCCCGCTGTCATTGTGTTGGAGCAAAAAATATTATGTAGGTATACTACATACCTGGTAGTCATCTTCGGTGTGCAGTTGGCATGCAGTTCCGACGTACAGTCGTTGGAACTACACGCCAATTGTACACCGGCTGCGAACGGACTGCACGCGCGGTTGGTTTGCAGTTCTATTGCAGTCGTGGGTACTAAGTATACTCTGATTTAGAATTGGAGATATGTTATGTCAACAAAGATATTTCTGAATGAAAACTTAACAGATAACATC
Organism: Eupithecia insigniata; assembly: GCA_947859395.1. Lineage (NCBI taxonomy): Eukaryota > Metazoa > Arthropoda > Insecta > Lepidoptera > Geometridae > Eupithecia > Eupithecia insigniata. Next base: position 4,152,866 of record OX402008.1, read on the forward strand.
AAAGTTATCAGTAAAAACCAAAACACAAACTTTAACAACGCATAATCACATGTATTACAAAAAATATTTAAATTAGAATTCGAAAACGAACGAGAGATCAACTACCGGTATACTCATTGACAAGGCGTCTTTACAGCTGATAATTTTGATATGTACATAATAGTTTATAAGTTTATTACAATAGCCTGTTTATTATAATTACTTATGTACTTAAATTTGACAATTCCAAGTATTCTGTATATTTCTATGGAACAATAAATAAACTGAAAGTGAAATTTAATTTAGCTTATCAATTATTATCATACAAATAATTGAATAAGTTTCTGAATCTCAGGCGGACCTTCGCTAATTGTGCCTGAAGTCGTTTGTAATTCTATAAAACGTATTCCAGGCGTATGCGGTCAGATCATCCCCTGGAACTTCCCCCTTCTAATGGCAGCGTGGAAGTTAGGCCCCGCGCTGGCGGCAGGGTGCACGCTCGTCATGAAGCCCGCAGAACAGACTCCGCTCACGGCTCTCTACCTAGCTCAGCTGGTCAAGGTATGTGATGACGGTTTAAGCTGTCTGATCGATGGCTAGTTACCTTGGAACTCCTCTCCTAATGAACATAACGCTGACAATAATTTTTCTATAATACAATATGTAATACAATAATTTACACAACGCCAAAAAGAGGAATTTGGATTTTTGTGTTCAGAGATTTACAAACATTATACATTGAGAATGGCTGGAGCATAGGAACTAGGTAGGTATTGTAAATACCGACGCTGCGTTGCGGTATGGTCCAATTCAGATGAGGTGGTTCCGATGGTGGACATGGAAACAATATTAAATGCTACTTGGATGCAACAAACTCATAATATTAGAATGAAAAAATATTTTGTAACAATTCCGCGTATAACCTCCCACTCCCACACCCATTCTCTGAATTCATCAAAGTAAGTTGTCAACTAGCTTCGTCTCTCCACGAGACATCTTCAGGACACCACAATACTCGACCTTGACATAGAGATAGGTCACCACAGCAACACCGACAGAGTCCAGCCAGTGATGTTGCCTCTCCGAGCTCCTCGCGCCAAGTGAAGCATTGCCTTGATTGCATTGCATTAGTTACTATCAGAGAAGGTTATACGCGGAATTGTTACTATATATTTTTTCATTCTAATATTATACAATGGATTTCCGTAAAGTAACGCCTGAATCTATTAATTATGCTACAAACTCGTAAAGTGTGAAACATACATGCTTACTGATTAATGTTATCTGTAATAGAAGATAAGACATCGCATTCTCTCGAACCCAATGTATCAAAGGTCAATAGCCCCACGTTCAACCTTCTGATAAATAGAATACGAGTAAGAGTCAAGGCACAGTGGCATCGTCTGCAAACATGACACAAAGGTGTTTTGTAGCTGGGTACCCCCAGTGAGCTCAAAACCAAAATCAGCCGTGCGCCTGGTCGAAGCGATGCGTGACCCGAGAGCTAGTGAGTGTCTGGCGCAGCGCATTGCCATACAGCGCGGGTCAATGCAGCCAGCGTCTTGGGGACGCTTCCGACTGGTATTTATATAGACTAGTTGAGCTACCTGTAGATTGTTTGCAAGAGTTAGCACAATTGGTTCAATTGTAAATACTAGTGCCAATTTGTTTCTATTATCTGATTGTAATTTGCTTTGTTAATAAAAAAACGGCTCGTTCAGTTTTTGTATGTTTATTATAAATATCAATAACAGTTGACTGCTGTCTATCAGTTAGATATAGAGCTACTCCCTTTATACTAATATTTTTTTATGGGACCATCTCGGAATCATCTTTTAGACTATAGCAAAAGAATCAGCCAAATCGGTACATAATTGATGGAAAACTGACGAAAAATCTTAAAAAATAAACAAAAAAACATACGTACAGCCGAAAATAGAAGCTTCAATTTCTTTATTGATCACCATAATAGTGTAGGTGCCTACACTAAAACTAAATTAGTGTTACCAACATAAAAATCATATCAAGCGTCAGTGTCAACATAATTTATCTATTCTCATATTATTTTTTTTCGAAGTCGGAAAAAATTCATAATAATAGAATTTTATATTCGTTTGCAGGAAGCAGGCTTCCCCGAAGGCGTAGTGAATATGCTGCCGGGCTATGGAGACGCGGGCGCCGCGCTCGTCGACCATCCCGACGTGGACAAGATCGCATTCACTGGTAAGTGAATATACCATCCACTCGTACAAAGCGGTTTTCGTCCACCTTCATCATTCGCACCGCTAAGGAATGGAACTCGCTGCCTGCTTCAGTTTTTCCGGTGAATTACAATCTGGGTCTCTTCAAGACAAGAGTGAACAGGTGTCTTCTAGACCTTCGTGATACAACATCGGCCACATCATAACTTTCCATCAGGTGAGATTGTGGTCAAACGAAGGGGAAAAGTTTACGGTTCATTATTCAAGCATCCCTAATTAGCACACATTTATGAATTTCTACCATACTATTGACGGTGTGGAACTGAGCGACATCTGGCCAAGCATTAACATCATTGCTCAACCATCAACCTTTTTCAACCGACTTCAAAGAGAAGGTTCTCAATTCGACCGTGTATGTTTCTTTTTTGTATGTTTGTTACGCGATATTTCCGCCAATCATCGACTGATTTTGAAAATTCTTTCACTGAGTATAGTAAATGATCCCGAGGTGGGCCCATAAAAATGATATCTTAGAGGATTAGTATTTATCCCGCAAAACTTAAAAAAACAGTGTACATACTAAGGAATTTGAAGTCGGTTTTAGTTATGTCAAAAAATAAAATTATCTATAGACGAATTTTTAAAAGAGGAAATCGTAAAATTACATTTTTGAAAAATATCATGTCATACCTACTCTATTATTATTTATTTTATCAATTTGAACTGATTTATTATTTTCATTAATTTATAATGAATATTATTTATGCCGTGTACATATCTATTCAAAATTTGAACTATTAATGCTAAAAATAAGTAAAAGTGAGAACGATAAAACTGAGAACGATGAGAACTTAATTCATTTTAAAATCTACAATTTACTACCATAATTTCGCAAATAAAAGGAGCAGAATCTAGTATCCATAATATTATAGGATAAGATAGCCTATTGTAAAGAGTGTCTCAGAAATCAATCCGTTTTTATTCGACGCCTTACTGGAGGTCATGCATGTCACGCGCATGCCGTGTTTATTTTGTATAGCCATGGAACGTTACAGTTACAGAGACCGCAACGGGCTTTTTGCGAACGAGCTTTTGCAAAAATAACTGTTTGACTAGGCTTACTCGGCGTCTGTACTGGCTAGATGCTTTTTTATCGTACTTAGTATTATAAATGTCAAAGATTGTAAGGATAGGTGTATGGATATTTGTTCCTCTTTCACGCAAAACTACTGAACGGAATGGGCTGAAATTTGATATGGGTGTAGATTGGGACCTGGAATAACATGTAAGCTATTTTTATCCCGATAAAACGCGGACGAAGGCGCAGGCAGCAGCTAGTTCTTTCATATAACATTGTAATTTTAAATAACCAATCAAAAATATGAACAATAAAAATTATACCTAACGGAAAATATCCCGAATTATCATAAGTACTAAGATTGTTTGCAACAATCTACAGTTAGCTCAAGTGTAGGTTGTAGTTTAATTCTATTAGTTATTGTAATTTTCTTCGTCTCCTACCACCTTTGCCCAGCATCGGGACGAAATATAGGCTGAAGAAAAAAGTTATAACTACATATCAAGCTAATTTCCGTTCCCAGGTTCGACAGAAGTCGGCAAACTAATCCAGCGTAACTCAGCGGGTACTCTAAAGCGGATAACCCTGGAGTTAGGCGGCAAATCTCCCAACATAATCCTTGGCGATGTCGACTTGGAAACGGCTGTGGAGGCGGCACATACCGCGCTGTTTTATAACATGGGACAGTGTTGTACCGCTGGTGAGTCTACTTTGAACCTAAATGCTATAGAAATGAAGATTAGCTGTTTTTTTATTAATAACGCTAACGCGCCAACTTGCAACATACTTTGAACACAAGGATCTTCGACAGAGCCTACGCATTTGCTCCTCTTCGAGTCGAGACCCTAGGTCCGTGGGGTACCGAGGCTCTCCGGGTTTTTAAATAATTAAGTATCTGAGTGCCTGGTCGAAGCGACGCGTGACCCCGAGAGCTGGTGGGTATCTGGCGCATTAGCATTGCCATACAGCGGGGCAATGCAGCCAGCGTCTTGGGGGCGCTTCCGACTGGTATTGATATGGACCAGGTGAGTAGCCTGTAGATTTTTTGAAAAAAAAAAAACAAGTGTGATTCATAGAAATTATATAAAATCCCGAAAATTCGACTTCGACGGGATTTTAACTCGCAACCTCCCCTCAGACAGCACAGTCACGCCCTAACTAAGCAACCATTCGACTCGATTTTTGACAGAGTTAGTTAAAAGATGGAGAGTAACATTAAATCTTTCATGAGAATTGGATGTTTTACCAGGACAAAAAGTAGTCTTGGGAAAAGGGACCTTTTTATCCCCCCTAGAAATGTGAAATTTGAATTGAACGCGGGTGAAAACGCGGGGAAGAGCTAGTAACATAATAAGTATGCCATGAGCCACAGACAGCAGCCTGTGTCGCGGCTGCTTCCAGGAAGACTGTACGGCCACGGAGGAGGCCAGATGGAAAACGAGTCTCATAGAGACATCAAATTTTTGAATACACCTACACTAAAACGACAGCAGAAACACATGAACTTCTATTACAAACACACTTCCCGGGGTGCCTTATAGACGGTGAAACAGAATGGCACAATGCCATTCATTCACACCATCGGCTACTGACTGGGCGGTAGCACGCTCAGTCTTAACCGAAGTTAAGGTAAACTGGGCCGTTAACACATTCAAACCATACAAGTCGCCAGGCATGGATGGAATATTTCCCGGCCTCCTGCGTTGGGGTGAAGCACACATACGTACGGCGTTGACGGAGATTTTCAGAGCCTGTCTGGCCTTCCGCTACGTACTGCTTATGTGGAGAGCGGTTAGAGTAATATTCATACCCAAACCGGGAAAAAGCGACTACACTGAAGCAAAGTCCTATAGGCCGATCAGTCTCACTTCATTCCTACTAAAGACTCTGGAGAAACTATGTGATGGACATATAAGGGATAACATACTGACAATAAATCCACTACACCCTCAACAACACGCCTATAGCTCAGGCAAATCAACAGAGTCTGCGCTACACACAGTAGTAAGCAGATTAGAACAAGACATCTCAAACAAAACACTCTGTCTTGCAGCCTTCATAGACATTGAAGGGGCTTTTGACAAGACTAACTTTAACAGCATAACGGCAACCCTAGAGAAGCACAGAGTAGAACCAACGCTGGTAGATTGGATCATTAGCATGCTCAGGTTGAGAGCAGTACGGATCGACGTAGACGGGGCGACCAGGGGAGTGGTGTCAAGGGGATGTCCACAGGGCGGCGTCTTGTCACCGCTACTGTGGAACCTTGTAGCAAACGATTTAATCACCAAGCTCAATGATCAGCGCTTCTACACGGTGGGTTCTTCACGGACGATCTTGCGATACTCATATCGGGACACTTTGCCAGTGTGGCGTGTAATATTATGAATAACGCACTAAAAGTCGTCGAAGCATGGTGCATAGTCTATGGATTAACCGTGAATCCAACGAAAACTGAATTAGTAATGTTCACCAACAAACGCAAACTAGGAACCTACCAACTCCCGTTCCGATTCGACACACAACTAACATTATCCGATGCAGTTAAATACTTAGGTATAACTCTCGACAATAAACTGAACTGGGCAACACATTTAGAAAACAAAATAAAGAAAGCTACCATCTCATTCTGGCAGTGTCGTCGAATGCTAGGCAGAACTTGGGGTCTCAGCCCAAAAATTACCCTATGGCTCTACAACACTGTAATCAGACCATCACTGACATACGGTGCTCTAGTTTGGTGGCCGAGAACGAACCAAAGCACTACCAAAAACAAACTACAAAAATTCCAGAGACTGGCCTGTGTAGCGACGACAGGGTGTATGAGAACTGCCCCCACGGCAGCAGTCGAAGCCCTGATAGGTCTAACACCACTGCACTTACATGTGCAACAAGAGGCAGGCGCAGCTACTTACAGACTCTGGGCTTTACGTTTACTGGATCACGACAATAGAGCACAGCACACTTCTATTATAGACGAGTACGCTAGCAGCAACCCTATGCTACTCTCGATTTACGATAGGGTAACCAAAAAACACCTATACACAAAAAGCTTCACTGTACAAATGCACGAAGAGCCAAGTGATAGCTCAAATGTACACGAAGTTAGAATATACACAGATGGCTCAAAAATGAAAACAGGTACCGGGGCGGGAACGTTCTCGGAAGATCTTAACATACACAAAACAACAGCACTGGGTGCCCACAACTCCATCTTCCAGGCGGAATGTGTAGGTATAATCCAGGCTGCTACCGCAGTGCTACGAAGAAAGGTAACTGACCCAAACATCAGGATCCTCTCGGACAGCGCGGCAGTACTACAGGCCCTGAACAGGAAAGAACCCAACTCGGGACTCACTATACAATGTCACCAACTGCTAGAACAAGTAAGTCCAACAGAGTTACTCTACAGTAGATAAAAGGACACAGCGGATCCAGAGGGAATGACGAAGCTGATGCACTGGCAAGGAAAGGTTCAGAGTGGCAACCAGCAGGGCCTGAACCAATAATTCCCCTACCTTTCAGCCAAATCCGCTCGTGGATCCGTCAACGTACAGTCAAGCAACACCAAGACTACTGGGCAAGTATTCAGGATTGTAGGCAGTCGAAGGAGGCTTTCCCGGACCTAATTCCGAGATACCCCCGAAAACTCCGCAATCTGAAACGTGACAAACTCCGCCTAATCGTCGGTATAGTCACAGGACACTGCATGCTTAACAAACACCTTTTTAATTTGGGTATCACGGACAGCCCCCTATGCAGAGGGTGCATGAACGCAGAGGAGACGGCCGCGCATGTGCTTGTAGAGTGCAATAGTGTAGCCACTCAACGACTACAGTACCTCGGGACACCAAGAACGCCCAGGGAGGCATGCACCGGCGTCAGCGAGCTGCTGGCTTTCCTGGAAGACATCGGGTGGTTAGACTAGCGCAGCCCCCCACCCGACACGCAAAAAGGGCCCACCGGTGGCCTAGTTGCGGATACCAGTCCAGAAACAAGTAACAAGTAGAGACATCAAATCCGTTAACAGATACAGAAAAGCTGAAACGAAGCTGTCAATCACCAAAAGTCTTGCTCCGATACTTCAAGGAGCTGGTTAGGGCCTAGTTAGGCAGGGGGACAATGCACTATACACTCCTATGCGAGATGTCAGTGCAGATCCCAGTTCCCCCACTTAGAAGTATGCCATTACATTCATGTCTTCTTTTTTGCAGGGTCCCGTACATTCGTTCAAGACAATATCTACGATAAGTTTGTGGAGCTGTCTGCCGCGCGTGCCAAGAAAAGGGTCGTTGGAGACCCATTCAGGCCAGACGTGGAATCTGGACCTCAGGTTGGTTTACAATACAATGTACTTACAAAAAGACATTACATGTAATAATCCGTTAAAGCGTAGGCGTACCATGACATTACATGAGACACAAGTACAATGGGCGGCCTTATCGCTTCGAAGCGATCTCTTCCAGACAACCTTTGGATGGAAAGAATTATGTTTATTTAGATAAATACTCCTCAGGACACATACGCAAAGGAGGATTATGGCATAATAACCACGCATAACAGGCAGGCGGATTGGTGATCTGATCGCAGAAGAGGTGTTAAAAACACAAAAGGAAGCTGTTGCTCTGGTGGATCCCTTCGTCGACTCTTACGACATCCACGGGGTGAGTTTGAGAGGTCGTCTATTCTTAGACTATACAATCGGACTACTGAGACCTAATCTCAGTCATTTAAAATAGTAATAAGATTTTTCTGTTCTCAGATAGACGCAGAACAACACGGCAAGATTCTCGGCCTGATCAACAAAGGGAAAGAGCAAGGTGCGCGGTTAGTAGCAGGCGGTGCGAGACACGGCGATCAAGGATACTTCTTACAGCCCACGGTGTTCAGTAATGTGGACGATGGCATGGACATTGCGAAACATGAGGTAAGGAACTAAACTCCTTGTGCTAGGTCCTTTAGTTACGAAAATTCTTCATTGAAAAAGTACGGCCGGTAAGTATTATTGACTAACAACCTTATACATAATGGTCTGCTAACTTAAAAAAAATAAAGTTAAAAACGAAAACCCGACTACGTAATAAAAGTCTTAACACTTTCAATGCCAACGACTCACTTGTCCATGTTCAATATGCCTGCATTTCCGAGGGATGGGGGTACGAAGAATGTCGATTTGAAGCGCTGAGTGCGGGCCAATGGGATATCCACCGTGTATGGATGGGGTGTAACATCGTCAACTTCCTGACTCCGGACTCTTACTGTGATTCTTTTGCTAGAAAAACCTCTATAACTACTATTGGCCTGACCTGGAATTTGTACCGGACCTCATTCTCAGCGGTATTCTTTTGTAGATGTTTTGGGGGCACCACTGTGAAAAATTGTCCAATTCTGTCCGCTCCGTTAAAAATATCTTAAACTAATCTAATGAAACAAATAACAAAATATGAGCAAATACCACATCTAAATATGTATGACCAATAAGGTTGAAATTATTTTAGAAAAATGTATATTTGCTCCAATTATTTAGCAAGGCGTTTTAGAAAAACATTTTTTGAGGTTTGTTTAGTATTTTATTGAATGCTAGCTGTTCCCCGCGTTTTCACCCGCATTAAATTCTAATTTCACATTCCTAGGGGGATAAAAAAAACTTTTTTTTTCCGTCAATCTCCCACGGGAATTATATGTTTTACCAGGACAAAAAGTCTATGTTATAAAATATATATTTTAAAAGTCTATGCCAAAAATCAAGTGGTTGGTTGCTTAGTTAGGGCGTGAAGTAAGGACAAACAAATACACTTTCGCATTTATAATATTAGTTAGGATATAGATTTTTTTTTTCTTACGTATTCCAGATTTTTGGCCCCGTCCAAAGCATCATCAAGTTCTCTCAGTTGGACGAGGTGGTGGAGCGAGCCAACAACACGCCGTACGGCTTGGCGGCCGCCGTCTTCACGAAGGATCTCGATAAGGCTAACTATATGGTTCAGGTACATACAATGAGATAAAATGAGATTGATTTTTCACCAGAGCTAAGCGGCGAAAATTGCATGCGCCTATTGGCTATGTTAGTTTAGCTCTAGCGAAAAAATCTTTTAGTTATTTTACGTTCTTCCAGTCTAAACTTACGCCCTTTATAGATCTACACAGCACCAAAGCGTAGTGAATAAAACCTAAGCCTAAAGTAAAACTAGAATGAAGAAGACCTTCGGGTATTACCTAAATTGCGCATCCCACTTGTTTTATTATTTAATTATAGACGAGCAGCTGAGAGTTTATATAACAGTGCTTTGAATTTATTGACTACACTAGTTTGTCTCATAAAGTGGTCAGATTGTGCGTTCGTAACCAGTGATCCAGTCTGTTTTTGAAGCTGTTCACATACGGAGCTGTTACAACTTCTTCAGGAAGCCGGTTACAATTGTGCACAATGTATTGTCTTAGAAAGTTTCAAGTCATTTATTGCAACCATATTGTACAAACAGATATTATATATTTGAAGTGACGTTATTTTAAAAAGCTTTCTTGTGATATCTGCTTTTATAAGTTATAAGCTAGCAGTTATTATACTCGTAGTTTTCCGTTACATTGCGTAAGCCATTTGCTATGAAACCACGCTAAAACAAACTACAAATCAAATTAGAATTATAAAATCATCATTATATCAATAGATATCAGAATTACACTATACTACTTGACTAATCGATTCAAAGTTTGTTTTAGCAAATGGCTTAGGTACAATGTGCACGAAACTCCTTATCTGCCATCCAAATTCCTTGTAGTGTCACACTAGTGTAAAAATAGATACAGATATAGTGTACAAAATAGTAATAATCCGTTTCTTTTCGCTTGACCTAACGTTTTTGTATGATTGAATTTCAAAAACCTATTGGACATTACTGTTTCGGACTTCAGTCTATCACCGCCCTATATTATCATAATCCGAATAGAATACAAACATCAACCTTACAAATAGTTTCGTTTTTACAGAGGATCCGCGCCGGTACAGTCTGGGTGAATGACTACAACGTCTTCGGAAACCAAATACCCTTCGGTGGCTTCAAGGAGTCTGGAATCGGACGCGAAAATGGACCTTATGGCATCAAGAACTACACGGAAGTAAAGGCTGTTGTCGTAAAACTTACTGAAAAGAACTCTTAAAAGTGTTAATAGAATCAACCCCTTAACATATGGACATCCTAGATAAGCTTTTGTCTAGGCAAGAATAGAGAAAACTGTGTTAATATTTTAAGGCTTTTCCAGATCTATGCGGTATTCACTACCCACAGCGGTAGCGTTAAGTTTAGCTTTCACAAGTCTGCGTTATTCCATAGAGTATTTTAGTGACTACCGCTCTGGGCAGGTCTGAGTGAACTGAACAGGCGTACCTTTCTTTTTTCTACCCTAAATAAGACCTTGCCTGGGCTGTCCATGCTGAAACCTACTGTAGTTAGTTTTCGCTAGACCGGCTTTTGTATAAACCACCAATTAAGAGAATATTGAATATTGAGAAATAATAGAAATATTTATTATTATTTAATGTAATTTTTGCATTCATTTATGTAATGGTAAATTGATTAAAACCGAAGATTCGGGGGTGCTATTTAGATATTGGCTATAGAAGTTAGAATGCACCTAGATCCAAGATTATAGGAAATATACTTTTGGTACCTACTTTAAGTTAGGATATAAGAAAAGTTGGAAAGCATTTATTATGTAGAAAGATGAACTTATTCACAAAATTGTGTATGCGAAAGTTCTAAGTGAAAAAACTAGGTCTTCCAGAATAGCTCTAAGTAAAACTTTTGCTTTTCACATTTTATTATAAGCCATTTGATGCCATATTTACCTACCTACTTATTTTGACACTGTTCAGGACAGAATTGCTGAATAAAACTCGTTGTTACTCAATTATAACGTTTTATTTTTAACAGTTAAATCTAATCAACCACACGTCTTGTAACAAGTTTAAAATTATACGAAATCCCAGACAGTTTGTATAATTTGAAAAACCAACTGATGAGTTTATAAAAAATAATTTTAGGATTAAAAGTACGAACCACAAACTTTGGCTCATATAAAATCTGTTAAAAATTTGTAGAAACATGAAATATTTAAGAAACAGTAAGAGGAAAGAGAAATTCTTAAAACAGTGCTAACTAATCTAAAAATCACAACAGTGGAATGTAGGTGCCACTTAATCTAAAAATCACATAGCCTTGCACCTATACAACTAAAAGTATAAAAAATAAAAACAGTAACTAATACAACAAATCTTGTGTAAGCAACTCTAAGAAAATACTTGATCTTTGGATAATAGAAATGCAATCATCTGATGGAATGATAGTGTTTTTTTACATAATTTAATTACTTTATTATAGAAAAAATATAAATAAGTGTCAACTGCCCTTGTCAGATAAATAAAGCACTAGCATTAGTAGAGATTAACATTAAATGCTAATCGGTTAACATTATTTATCATAGTATCAAATACTATTTGTACTTTTGGCTTTGATCTTTGATTCTCGGCCTTACCTCAATCTTTGTCCGCTGCATCCTCATTCAAAGCAGCGAGATTTTCTTCAGAGATTTTGTCCATATACCCCAATCCTGCAGCAAATGAACTGATTTTCACCTCCTGTTCTATCTCCTTCTCGAGTACTTCAAAATCATCATTTTCTGGACTTTTGCAGTAAAGGCACTCGTCAGACGATGAATCTTGGTAACTAATCACATTCTCAATGTTCAGTTCCACCTCGTTATTGTGGGTGGCGAGAGACGGGCTGCTAGCGCTAAGTACCCTGGTCTCTTGCACGATGGGTGCGAAGACCTCCGATTTAGGTCTGGGTCGTACATCCTTTTTGACTTGATTGACGTTGGGTGCTCGCTTTTCTTTGGGAATGATGCGCTTGATTCTCTCTTCGATCAACGATATGCTCCTTTTATATACAACTGTGTCTCCCTCGCAGCCGTCGATTGCGTCGCGTGACTCGGTGTCTGAGTTGTCACACCGGAAGTAGATGGTGTCACAGCCATTCTCCTGCTTTACCTTGATGAGGCAGCATTCATCCTCCTTCTCACACAGGATCTCGTGTAGCGAGCCGTGCAAGGGTATCAGTTTTACTTTCCCGCCAAAGTTTTCGTTCATGTGTGTGGAGAGGTCGTCGTCTATATAAAGGTCTTCAGTGCTTTTAGCTTCCTGCAATAATTGATTGAGCCTATAAAATAAAAATTGAAGCAGATTCAATAGGTACCTACCTACCTACCTCCGTGTAATCTGACCTAGAACTGCTTAATAAGAATAAAAGGAAACAACACAATATTATAAACTAGCTGCCGCCCGCGTTTTATCGGGATGAAAAATAGCCTTTATTTATTCCCAAGTCCCAAACTATACCCATACCAAATTTCAGCCCAATCAGTAGGGCTAGCACAGGCTTTCTTGTCTAGGTAGAATAGATAAAAAATGACGTAAAAATGACATTTAGGTGTAGAGAGTAGAAAGTTTTCTTCGTTCGAGAACACGGCGTTCGGAAGAATAAGCGGTAGAAATGTTTTCTATTCTACCCTAGAGAGAGTCTACCGATGCGAACATGGGGATCAATTTACTCGTTTCTTGACATTTGAGAATAGAAACATTTATTCTAAAATTGTCTACACCTCTCGAGACCTAGACAAGGTCTTTCTTCCCTCGCATCTCGCAATATTTGGATGTTTAGTTATATTATTATAATACTCTTTGATTTTTGGGGTTTTTGTGTCTAGTTAATGGCCCCGCAGCCATTACGAGCAAATGCAACATAAAAAAATCGGAGAATAATTTGTTTGTTTGCTCCAAAACCAAATTAATCTCCGTTATTCTGTATTGTATATGCTCTGAGTTTAATAATCTTCATTTGCCGCCTTTGCCAGAGACAGTATTTCACCGAAACATTTTGTGAAAAGATTTCGGTATTTCTTTCGTCCAATAAAAGAAAAATACATCTTTGAACGAAAGAAATAACCCTTCAAAACATTGTAATTGACAAATAAAATAAAGTGACATTTTGGTGTAATCAAAAAACGTTTCGTTTTACGGGCTCAGTTTTCTTTTTAGCGATACGGCTGGTTTTATGTTGATTTTCTTGGTAATGAAACGCAAAGAACGAACTTTTTACAGCATTTATATTTTTTCTATGGTTTGGTTCCCGTTGCTATAGAAAGGGCTTCTCTACGAAGAAACTGTTTTCTAGGGTTTGTTTCTCGAAACGGCATATTCGGGCAAGAGAAAGATTATGAAGACAAGAAACTTTCTTCTCTAGTCTAGGTAGAGTAGAAATGCAAAGCCCGTGCTAGCGGGGCAGTTCAGTAGTTTTTGCGTGGAAGAGGAACAAACATCTATACATCATCCATCCATTCTCGGAAACTGACATTTATAATATAAGTAGGATGCGAAAGTTTACTTTATTACCGCTTTACGCAAAAACTACCTACTAAACGGATCAGACTGAAATTTTAGATCTAAACTCTGTAAAACATAAAAGATTCTTTGTATCCCAAAAAAACGCTTGCTAGAAGCTAGTGACGGAGTAAAAATTTAAGGATGTACAAATTACACAAGACAACAAAAATGCGTTGTGTATGGGTACTTAAGGACAGGAAAGGAAATGATGCACAACATAAAATAAAGGTCCATATTGAGAGTCGTTAGAGCTCTAACAAAATAATACTCACGCTCACCTGAATAGCATTAAAACCCTGACACCGCTTCAAGGCATTGACCGGCACATCCTCAGTCAAAGTATCCTCCAAAGACTCGTTCAACTTCTGGGTAACCACAGGTTCTCTACCGCTGTCGCAAATCGTAACATTCACACAGTTATCCAGCACTTGCAAACTGTTCTCGCCTGAACGGTTAAACGTAATCTGCAGCAGTGGTTTATTGTTCCCGTTGATTTTAACCCTCGAGAATGTCTTAGGGGGTTCTTTTTTGATAGTTTTGTCATGATCATCGTAGCTCAAGGATTCTAGGATGTTCGCGACACCCTTGGCCAGCAGCTCTTCATTTCTTTGAGACGTTACTGTGGATGTCTCGTCGATGTCGTGAAGCAGGTGTTGGAACTCTTTGCGGATTAGATCTCTAATGAACTCTTCAAGTCCACTTGTGTCCGTTGCTTGATCAATCTTGTTAATTTCTTCAGTAGAAGTTCTGTAAAAAAACAAGGTTTATTTATTTATCCCTGTAACATCATAGAATGCAATAAAATAAATAAATGATTGACTACTGAAAATCTTACGGAATAAGACGCGAATTAGAGTTATCAACGAGGTATGGACGTTGGTTGGCGACAGCAGATCTTGAAGAAATAGCAAAAAGCCAACATCACGTGGTGTTCCCAGGCGGTCACCCATCCAAGTACTAACCGCGCCCGACGTTGCTTAACTTCGGTGATCGGACGAGAACCGGTGTTTTCAACGTGGTATGGACGTTGGCGAGAGCGGGTTCGAAATATTTGATCAAATTTATATCACGCATGGCATGGAATGTCATAAAAATAGAAATTTACATCAAAAAACTAGATTCGTCTTCTCATTCACCGCGTCGATGGCGTCAGTGACGTAGGCTTGTGTCACCCATGAGGCCGTAGTGTCTCGGAAGACCATACCTTATATTAATTTATTGTATCACTAGCTGACCCGTGCCCACTTCGTTGGGCGGTAAACATCGCAAATATCGTGGTCAATAGGTAAAAGAATTTTCAAAATTGGCTCAGTAGATACAGAGATTACCCCCCTACAACCTCACAAACCTCACAAATTTTTATTAATGTAGTATGTATAGTATATAGATTTAAATATATCTAGATTTTATTGACTGGACGTCACATAACTCCAGATTTACCTAGGTATATTATGCGCTTCAAAAGCTTTTGATAGTACCTACTGGAAAATAGGGCACTACACATCTATTGTCCAGTTCTAAAACCGGAAGGAAGAATCACCAGTCGTCCTAAATCTTCACAATTTGTATCTTGGTTCATGGCGTCTCGCAGATCTACATAATTCTCAGCGCGCAGTCTTCTCTCATTTGTTCTGTTCTGATGTATACCAATCCCTCCGTTTTAATTTTGGCGCAAGTGTGTGGCCAGAAAACGGCTCTCCTGCAAAGGTCGCATTGCTCACCTTTGCAGGTGAGCAATGCGTCCTTCTCTTATTGGTAAAATGTATCTAGGCGTAGAATTGCATTGCAGAAACTTTTTTAGTGTCCAGTCTCGTCAGTTTTCCGATTCACATGTCGAAGATCAAAGTTGTATCCATCTTCGCCACGACAGTAGGTATATAAGCGAGTAGAGACTGAAGAGCATCAAATGCCTGGTGCGTTTCGCTAATGCATTGCAAGCGGTCATCCCGGGTACGCTGCACAATGTCCCGCCTGTCACAGTGCTGATCTACCAGGACGACGGCAACATCATTGGTAGCGAGAGCTTTGTACCAACCGGATGCTGTCCAGTAGGTCGTTTATCGGCACTAATAACAATTTTGTAATCATTTTGTTGGCTTTGGGGTATGAACTCGTATTTTATGTCCTCTGTGACCCACCCGGCCCACTGCGGGGACAAACTGCCGGGGACCCCCACTGCCGGGGACCCCCACTGCCGGTGCCCTCCACTGTGGGGGCCTACTGAGTGGGTCTCACTGCGGGGAAATGTGGGGGGCCCACTGCCGAGAGCCCCACTACCGGTGCCCCCACTAGGGGGGCTAATGAGTGGGTCCCACTGCGGGGCAATGTGGGGGGCTACTGGGAGGGTCCGGTTGCGTGAGGGGCCCCACTGCCGTGGTCCTTACTTCTGGGGCCCCACTGCCAGTAGAGAGCGACAGTGGGGGGCTATCGCTCTCTACCGCCCTTGCGCCGCGCGCGCGCCATCCTGCAACGCCCAAAATTTCACTTCCATCCTCTCTCCCAAGGGAACCCTTCTGAATTCCGGGATAAAAAGTATTTTTTGCCCTTTCTAATAATATGAACTTAAATCATGCTAAATTTCATTTGAATACATTTAGTAGTTCCGGCGCTATGCGCAGCCAACAAATTTTACTTTCATCCCCTCTCCTAACCCTATTGAAATCCGGGATAAAAAGTATCCATGTCCTTCATCATAGTATGAATTCAAATCCTGCCAAGTATTATTTGAATACATTTAGTAGAATCGGCGTTACGCACAGCCAAAATTTTTTACTTTCATCCCCTCTCCCAAGGGATTAAAATCCGGGATGAAAAGTATCCTATGCCCTTTCTCGTAATATGAACTTAAATCATGCTAAGAATCAGAATCAGAATCAATAACTTTATTTCTTTAGGCTTACAAAATAAGCACTCAGACAAGTCAAATTTTATACTATAAACATAGTTATTATTATCAAATAAGAAATAAGGTGTTATTGATATTCTCTTCAATTCAATTTTTTGTCCACTAGTGGAAGAAGTGAAAAAGAAACCACTAGCACATTATAATATCACTTATGTGTCTAATACATGGTTATTTTGCCTATCTAAATCTAAATTTAATGCAATTTAGTTTAATTTTAAAAGATTAAGTTTTATTTGAATACCTTCAGTAGTTTCGGCGCTATGCGCAGCCAAAAAATTTTACTTTCATCCCCTCTCCCAAGGAAACCCTATTGAAATCTGTGATAAAAAGTATCCTATGTCCTTCATCATAGTATGAACTCAAATCCTGCCAAGTTTCATTTGAATACATTCAGTAGTTTCGGCGCTATTCGCAGCCAACAAAATTTACTTTCGTCCCCTCTCCTATTGAAATCCGAGATAAAAAGTATCCTATGTCCTTCCTCGTAGTATGAACTCAAATCCTGCTAAGTTTCATTTAAATACGTTCAGTAGTTTCGGAGCTATGCCCAGCCAAGATACAGACAGACAGATATGATGGAAAAAAACATTTTTCTTCAGTATCGTTACCAGAGTGCCCTCCAAAAAAAAAATATTCAAAATATCTTCAATGTACAGAATTGGACCTGTTACAGTTTTATTATAAGTATAGATGCTACTTACGTTCTGTCCAAATCCTTACTCCACGTGTGGTATCGCTCTGACTCACGAGAAAAGTTCAATCCTTTGGATATTGTGTCACGCGCTTGACAGAATTGCTCCCAGTTCCCTCCTGAAATATTAGAATTTTTTGTCATACTAGAAAAATCATATACGCCGTTAGTGTTGTTAGCGCACAAACCAACTCTATAGATAAATTTATAATGTACTAGCGACCCGCCCCGGCTTCGTACGGGTGGAATACTGATACTAAATTATACATATAAACCTTCCTTTTGAATCACTATCTATTAAAAACAACCGCATCAAAATCCGTTGCGTAGTTTTAAAGATAGTTTATGTACATAGGGACAGACAGACAGCGGGAAGCGACTTCGCTTTATAATGTAATCAGGATATTGACAATAAAACGATCCTACGAACTAGTAGAAAGAAATTTGATTAGTAGGTATCTATTTCTTGTTATGCTTCATTTCAAAATTTTGAATTTTTAATGCATCAAAATAAACTTACCTAGAATGTTGTTAGTTGTTGGTTAGTAGATTTGAATGGAAAGCTGCATGCAAAGAAAACAATTTATTTATTAATAGAAAAAGTTTAATCAAACGATCGGTTTATTTTGAGGGCAGGGTGTCGGTATTTTTTCTTTTCCCGTCCCTACTTTGACTGATTGTTTTCAGTTACCGCCACCAAAAGTTAAATGGAAACATTGGATGATTTGCAGCACAAACTGAACAAAGACTTTTTACCGTTGCTGCTTGGGGAAGCAGGCGTTCTAAATGACTTATAAGGTCTCCTCGCGTTGAGTTGTGGCAAAGACTTCTGTAGAGTATCCACACAGTGAGAAGCAGGTTTCACAGCAGATGTTTGGCTTACACAACTGCAAAAAAAAACACTCAAGAATCAAAAAGCCAACATCACGCGGTGTTCCCAGGCGGTCACCCATCCAAGTACTGACCGCGCCCGACGTTGCTTAACTTCGGTGATCGGACGAGAACCGGTGTATTCAACGTGGTATGGACGTTGGCGATGCTAGGTCGAAATACTTTATCAAATAATAGTATCTTGCATGGTATGGAATGTCATAATAATAGCAAAAAAGCCAACATCACGCGGTGTTCCCAGGCGGTCACCCATCCAAGTACTGACCGCGCCCGACGTTGCTTAACTTCGGTGATCGGACGAGAACCGGTGTATTCAACGTGGTATGGACGTTGGCGATAGCAGCTTCGAAATACTGTATCAAATAATAGTATCTTGCATGGTATGGAATGTCATAATAATAGCAAAAAAGCCAACATCACGCGGTGTTCCCAGGCGGTCACCCATCCAAGTACTGACCGCGCCCGACGTTGCTTAACTTCGGTGATCGGACGAGAACCGGTGTATTCAACGTGGTATGGACGTTGGCGATAGCTAGGTCGAAATACTTTATCAAATAATAGTATCTTGCATGGTGTGAAATGGCATAATAATAGCAAAAAGCCAACATCACGCGGTGTTCCCAGGCGGTCACCCATCCAAGTACTGACCGCGCCCGACGTTGCTTAACTTCGGTGATCGGACGAGAACCGGTGTATTCAACGTGGTATGGACGTTGGCGATAGCAGCTTCGAAATACTTTATCAAATAATAGTATCTTGCATGGTATGGAATGTCATAATAATAGCAAAAAAGCCAACATCACGCGGTGTTCCCAGGCGGTCACCCATCCAAGTACTGACCGCGCCCGACGTTGCTTAACTTCGGTGATCGGACGAGAACCGGTGTATTCAACGTGGTATGGACGTTGGCGATAGCTAGGTCGAAATACTTTATCAAATAATAGTATCTTGCATGGTATGGAATGTCATAATAAAATAATAGCAAAAAAGCCAACATCACGCGGTGTTCCCAGGCGGTCACCCATCCAAGTACTGACCGCGCCCGACGTTGCTTAACTTCGGTGATCGGACGAGAACCGGTGTATTCAACGTGGTATGGACGTTGGCGATAGCAGCTTCGAAATACTGTATCAAATAATAGTATCTTGCATGGTATGGAATGTCATAATAATAGCAAAAAAGCCAACATCACGCGGTGTTCCCAGGCGGTCACCCATCCAAGTACTGACCGCGCCCGACGTTGCTTAACTTCGGTGATCGGACGAGAACCGGTGTATTCAACGTGGTATGGACGTTGGCGATAGCTAGGTCGAAATACTTTATCAAATAATAGTATCTTGCATGGTATGGAATGTCATAATAAAATAATAGCAAAAAAGCCAACATCACGCGGTGTTCCCAGGCGGTCACCCATCCAAGTACTGACCGCGCCCGACGTTGCTTAACTTCGGTGATCGGACGAGAACCGGTGTATTCAACGTGGTATGGACGTTGGCGATAGCAGCTTCGAAATACTGTATCAAATAATAGTATCTTGCATGGTATGGAATGTCATAATAATAGCAAAAAAGCCAACATCACGCGGTGTTCCCAGGCGGTCACCCATCCAAGTACTGACCGCGCCCGACGTTGCTTAACTTCGGTGATCGGACGAGAACCGGTGTATTCAACGTGGTATGGACGTTGGCGATAGCAGCTTCGAAATACTTTATCAAATAATAGTATCTTGCATGGTATGGAATGTCATAATAATAGCAAAAAAGCCAACATCACGCGGTGTTCCCAGGCGGTCACCCATCCAAGTACTGACCGCGCCCGACGTTGCTTAACTTCGGTGATCGGACGAGAACCGGTGTATTCAACGTGGTATGGACGTTGGCGATAGCTAGGTCGAAATACTTTATCAAATAATAGTATCTTGCATGGTATGGAATGTCATAATAATAGCAAAAAAGCCAACATCACGCGGTGTTCCCAGGCGGTCACCCATCCAAGTACTGACCGCGCCCGACGTTACTTAACTTCGGTGATCGGACGAGAACCGGTGTATTCAACGTGGTATGGACGTTGGCAGGTAAAGAGTTAAAATTTTCGACCGTGTAAGACTTCCGTAATGTAGTCACAAATAGATAGACAAGTTTTGTTTTGTGTATTATTAGTAATACAAAATGTTGCTGCCTTTGTAACTACATATTTAATTTACCTATTAGCTTCAGGTAACGACATGGATCTTCCAGACTTCTTGTTGGCCTCGTATATCCATCGCTCATGTATTGCAACAAGCGGTTTCACATTCATATTCGCTAAGACTTCGTCATCCACTTTGTATTTAGGATGGTTTTTAGTAATCGGCATTTTTAAATCGAATGTGCTCTCGGGTGTTCCGTTGTTTTCTGATGAGTTGGAAGTAGTTGGGTCCATCCTGTGAAAATAAAGGATATACTTTAAAACCGATAATTTTTGTGATTGGTAGCAACTTATTTGGCTTACGTGTATTGGGCACAAAATTCTATAATTTCTACTGAAATGTACTAAACAACGATAATTCTAGGCATTTTATAGATTCGCTTTTTGATATTAAGACGGAACCCAAACAAGCCGTATGTAGTTTTAAATATTAATTTTTGATCTGTTGTTTTAAATGTTGAAACTGTTGAAAGTACACATTTTAGCGACTAAAAAAATACGCTCATTTCGCCTCAAGTAAATAAATCTTATATCTTTAAACGAGCAATTCTTATATGTATTTATATAATCTGAATCTCGGAAACGGCTCCAACGATTTTCATGAAATTTAGTATACAAGGTGTTTCGAGGGCGATAAATCGATCTAGCTAGGATGATTCATTTTTAGAAAATGTAGTTTTATTTGAGTTTTCATAAATCAACTTTATCGATACGGCACTCCCATTGACAAGATTTCAACGCTACAAAGCCTTCATCATCATGTATGACAGCTTTTTTTTAATTTACTGCATATACTCGGATATAGGACGTAGATGAACCCATAGACAAGCCCATCCGCCGGGACTTATAGTCCATTATTTTTGTTCGTTGATAACCAGCCGCGACATAAACTGAAAAATCTAAAAGCTACTCCAGCAGGTGGCTTTGTTAAGCAAGACAAAATCAATGAGTGTTTGGTTTGAGGTTAGACCAAGAAAATCAATTGTTTATTTATATTATTTGTGTCTTTTTAACTCATGTGTTAAATATACTAATAATACTGGACAATCCACACAGCATCATCTAGCCCCAAGCTAAGCAGAGCTTGTGTTATGGGGTACTAGATGACTGATATACTTAATACAATAGATCGATTTTTTTATAATACATAGAAAACACCCAGAACACCCAACAAGAAAACTATTTACAGTTTACAGATCGTACAAACATTTGTCCCAAGCCGGGAATCATACCCGCAACCTCCTGCGTAGCAGGCGGACCTTCGCCCGCCACACGACATTGGTCGTCGCTGGTAACATTACCGTGTCGCTGGTCAAGCGGCTATGTTTTGATCTTTAAAGACCGTAAAAAACAAGACTATACACATATTCCTACTCTTCTCTATAAAAAAATTATTATAGGTACATATGTATATAGTGAGTGATAAAATGCTTGCATATTCACCTCTTGCTCCCTTCGACAAAGTCAGTACTAGTCGGGGTTACCTCACCATCTTGATATACGAAACTCTTTTCTAAAATCTCTACATGAACTTCGGGCGAACAGCTTGATGACTTCGGCTGAGTTTCAGGACTCTCTGGTGGGATATCAGGGTTTTGGAATAGACCTGCAAAGAAATAATTCTTGGAATACAAAAATATTGGATGGGGACAAAAAATAGCAAAAAGCCAAGATCACGCGGTGTTCCCAGGCGGTCACCCATCCAAGTACTGACCGCGCCCGACGTTGCTTAACTTCGGTGATCGGACGAGAACCGGTGTATTCAACGTGGTATGGACGTTGGCAACAAATTTATTTAAATTTAACATTCATACTGTTGATGCTATTCTAGATTATTGGTTTTCAAAAAAAATATCTTAGCGCCTGGTCGAAGCGACGCGTGACCCCGAGAGCTGGTGAGTATCTGGCGCAGCGCATTAGCATTGCCATACAGCGAGGCAATGCAGCCATCGTCTTGGGAACGCTTCTAACTGGTATTGATATGGACCAGTTGTGCTACCTGTAGATTGTTTGTAACAGTCTGCAGTTAGCTCAATTGTTTCAATAATTGTAAGTACTAGTTCTAATTTGTTTCTTTTATTTGATTGTAGTTTCTAAATAATTACTATCAATAAAATAACTGTTACGCATATTAAAAAAAAAATCACATGATTATAAACCATACTTAATAGAAAAAGTTCTAGAACTTGGGAAAAAACACGACTTACTTGCTTTGTTTTGCGTAAAATTGATTTCTTTGGGTTGTACCGTTTTCTCGGGTAAATCACCAGAAAGCCATGCATTTTTCCTCAGCTTATTACTACGCGCTATAGGCGTGGACGGCAAGCTATAGTTCTGTATATCAAAGTTGTATGATGACTTCTCAACTCCATTTTGATCTTTGAGCAGTGGCTTTATTGAATCCAACTTGCAATCTGGTACTTTTATATGCAAAGGTTTGTACGATTTCGGTGTGAAGCTACGGCTTAATTTAGTAGTGGCTCGCTCGTAGCTATTGTCTTTATTGCTGTCGTCGTTAGCAGCTAGCATCGCGGTGCGGTTTGGGCTTAAAATACTACAGTATTCTGTAGAATCACTTCTATGCAACGTGCCTGGAGATTCTATGTCTTTGATCCGCGCGCGTAGCTTTGCTATTGGGGTTGAACAGGCGCTTGAGAAATCGTTTTCCGGTAGCAGTTCGTAGAATTTGCTTATTTTGAGAGCGCTACACTCTGTTTTATCATCATACTCTGGTATTCTGTATTTCTGAGCCATCGAATGTGTAGGATAGGTTTGTTTTATACTTTCGTATAATGGAGTATCACTTTTGGTGTCCTTTTCGCTAGTTTCAGTTAAACTAGAGCTGTCTTCAGCGTCCTTATTGTTGTGAACTACTGCTTGGTGTTCAATGTGACGAGGGCTCTGGCATTCAGAATCAGTGGGTGATACGTTATCCCATACTGACGTACTAAAATTAGACTTCGTGCGTTGTTGTAGCCTTGCGGGTATCATTATGTACTCGATGTCGTCTAAATCTCGCTGAAAATAGAAATATCATGTAAATAAAATTACAAAACTACTACAATAGTTAACTAATATTTTTCCCTGCCTGGCATGACAATCCTTCCAGTCAAGAAAAGGAAGAACAAAATAATAATTTGGCAGCAAAAAGCCAACATCACGCGGTGTTCCCAGGCGGTCACCCATCCAAGTACTGACCGCGCCCGACCCTGACTGCTTAACTTCGGTGATCGGACGAGAACCGGTGTTTTCAACGTGGTATGGACGTTGGCGACAGGAACGCTAAATCAAGTGAACATTATGCTTATTTTTATTATGACGTCATTGACGTCTAGCTATAACAGAATCTCTTACCTTGACAGTTTGAAGATTTTCTTGAAGGGTTTCAAGGTCAATTCTCTCAGTTCTTTTGAGCTTCAGCCCAGATTGCATCAAAGCTAACAGTCCGCCCGGATATGTGCCGTCTTGGGGCAACTGCATACCAGTTTCCCAGAGGGTGTATTGCTCCTTCAGTTTGTCATATGTCAGCAATTTCCATGGAATCAAGGCTAAAATCAGATATTTTTACTAAAGTAAAAATATGTAATATAGAGGGCGCAATGCGTGCCATTTTGCGAAAAGGATAGGCATAGGATTTTCGTTCGTAGGATTGGGACATACATAGCATGCGTTTTTTGAACGGCGGCGTAAGCGCAAAAATCAAGTTATTTTTTATATAACACGATATAGAAAACTCCGCAACTTATGAATAAACTAGTTTAGCCCTTAGCGGTCACACGGGGTAACTAGTTACCCCAGGCTCAGAAAAAGTGAAATTAGAAAAAGAAAGTTAGAGTTTGAAATTGATATATCAATTTCAAACTTTTTAATTGATATATTAATCGATAAATAAATTTATCAAAACAAATTTATCACAATCAATTGATATATCAATTTCAAACTTACTACCATTACTTGTATACAAGTAAGACATCTGCCGGTAGTAGACAAGTGTGAGATGTGACTCCATTACATATAAAGCCGAAAAAACGCGTGGTGGCGGCGCTTTGAGGGTTCGTTTTCTCTACGCCAGGTAACTAGTTACACCGGTGTGGCCGCTATGTGGCCTGGCTGAGGTGTGGTCGCTAAGGGTTACGAACGAAATAATTAGTAATAACATATGAATCAAAACACAAGTAAATTAAATAGACCGCAGGGTTCCCGAGATATCTTTACTTGACTGTGTAAATCCATCTTATGATAATTTTTTAGGCTGCTCCGTGGAAAATTTAAATAAGTTCACAGTCGTTCTTTACAATGAAATAGAAACCGGCTGAAAGTACCATATTCATGAACAAGTTATTAATTTAAAACTATTTTTATAGTTAGTACCAGACTCGTTCCAGCACTTTTTCACATTTTTAGCTTAGAACTTTTTAAAGTTTACAAAAGAATTTAAATAGCTCACACAAAATATAAATAAAAATCATTTATTTCAGACCCGTAATAGTAGTCAGCCGTTTTGAAGCTTCGAGGGGTAATAAGGAGTATCCGATAACCATTGAAAAACGTTTCCCGCCCTTACAGGTAAAGTGTACATAATGTACTTGAATTACATATTTTTTGTTAAGGAATCTATTAAAAATCTTCCTGCTAACAACTGCCTTCTCATAGTGATGCTTAAAGTGTCACTTAATAAATTACCATTGCAACTCTCCCAGAGAATCAAAGAAAGCGAGTAGGCGTCGCTCTTCGAACAAGGCTGCACCATTCCCATCTCATCAGGCACGAATAGTTCAGGCGCTTGCCAACGGTACAGCTCAGAATTTATAAAATCTTCATACGGCTTACAAACAGCATGCGTCTTCAAGTATACCTCAGAAGGATTTGCCGAAAGCAATGGCTCGCTTTCAGATGTTTTGGAATGTGTGTCTGAAAAAGCAAAAAGCCAACATCACGCGGTGTTCCCAGGCGGTCACCCATCCAAGTACTGACCGCGCCCGACGTTGCTTCGATGATCGGACGAGAACCGGTGTATTCAACGTGGTATGGACGTTGACGACAGGTAACTCGAAATACTTGATCAAATACCTAATGCATTACGTTGCTGACGAATAATTTTTATGATATAAAAATCACATCAACGACATCAACATGCATTATTTTCATACTTTATGTTATAACGAATGATGTATAAATTTCTAAACATCTATAAAAGCTTATAATAAAAACTTGTGAAATGCCTTACCATCTATATTCACATATCGAGGCTCTGCTGAGTATTCTTCATAATCTTTTGGTACATCAATATATTTTAGGTTTTTATTAATACTGGCACAGGGTCCTAAGTCGGCTAGCTTGGCGGTGTCATGGCTGGTTATCATAATGCTCATGCTATTGAGCTGTGTGTGCATGATGCCATGCATTCGTAGGAATACCAACGCGTTTGCGATATCCAGCGCGTATTTTACTGAAGTCTGTGCGCTCAGTATTCGTCCCTAGAAAACAAAAATTATAATGTAGTCGAAATCAAGCTAGTAGAATAAAAGGTATCCTTCAAACCAAAAAAGGACACCAACTGATGGTGTTAACGGGTGTCATTGGTCATTTTCTAACTATGTCTTTGTATTGGCACCTACACATCCAATAATATAATAATAATTGTAAAGGTTTGTGTGAATTTTTGTTACATACCACGTATCTCCATAACTACTTAACTTATTTACATATACATATTTTGGTATATGTTCTAGAATAACACATATGCTAATCTAATTTTAAAAAAATTAACGTCTGGAACCAATGGAAAATGTATTATTCCATGGTTCGATTTACTCAAAACAGGATATAAATAAACTACAATGTAAATAATCAATCATGTATTTTAATTTTTTCGAAAATCACCCTTTGACGGGGTTAAACAGGGTCGTAAAGTTTATCAAAGATTTTATTCCTTGGTACGTTTCGCTCAAAACTCGATACGCGGCCGAAGCCGTGGGGCACAACTAGTTTAAAAATAAAATTAATTTACCTGAACATGAAGTATGCCGAATAGTGAATCAACGCATCTTTCGCAAATGATGTGCACATTATTATCGATTTCGGGATAAATACCCATTAGAAGTATAATGTTTGGATGGCGGCATTTTCTGAAAATATAAATGAAGTGATTAAAAGTTACATTAATTAAAACATAGCAAGGTGGCAAAAAGCCAACATCACGCGGTGTTCCCAGGCGGTCACCCATCCAAGTACTGACCGCGCCCGACGTTGCTTAACTTCGGTGATCGGACGAGAACCGGTGTATTCAACGTGGTATGGACGTTGGCGATGCTAGGTCGAAATACTTTATCAAATAATAGTATCTTGCATGGTATGGAATGTCATAATAATAGCAAAATAGCCAACATCACGCGGTGTTCCCAGGCGGTCACCCATCCAAGTACTGACCGCGCCCGACGTTGCTTAACTTCGGTGATCGGACGAGAACCGGTGTATTCAACGTGGTATGGACGTTGGCAAGAGCTCAGTGGAAATACGAGTACTTGATCAAATAATAGTACCTCGCATGGTATGGAATGTCATAAAATAGCAAAAAGCCAACATCACGCGGTGTTCCCAGGCGGTCACCCATCCAAGTACTGACCGCGCCCGACGTTGCTTAACTTCGGTGATCGGACGAGAACCGGTGTATTCAACGTGGTATGGACGTTGGCAAGATTTCAGTGGAAATACGAGTACTTGATCAAATAATAGTACCTCGCATGGTATGGAATGACATAAAAATAGCAAAAAGCCAACAACATCACGCGGTGTTCCCAGGCGGTCACCCATCCAAGTACTGACCGCACCGGACGTTGCTAACTTCGGTGGTCGGACGAGAACCGTTGGACTCAACGTAGACGGGACCTTCGCCCGCTACTACGCTACAGTGGACGTCATACAATTCGAAGTTTTTGGCTGTACCTGTACTCACCTAAGGATATTGATTTCAGCATTTTGCTTCTTGCGAATGCTGTTAATATTTACTCCGGTCAATTTCTTAATTTGCACAGGAACCACGCCCCACGTACCATGATTCCATATCTTTCCCTTGTCTATGTTTATATCGAGGTGCCTTGAACTTACTACTGGGAGACCGTGGGTACTTGTATCGCTCTGGAATATAATCATAATTTCAAGGAACCAGATAATTATAATTATATATTTAAATATATATTGCTATACCAGCAACATTAAATTAGGCCAATGCGAATTGGCCTAATTTAATGTTGCATAGCCGCAAAAAAAAAGAAAGATGAGGATAAATTATGTCTATAGGTACAGAGTAGTTTTTTGAGAACGACTGTGATGGCCAAATCCGAAACCACGAGAGTAAGAGAAAATTCGAGAAAGGAGTCATCCGATTCCCAGCCCTCGATTTATAAGAAAACAATAACTTCATACAATTTCCTTTTTTTATAGTTTACTTTCAACGGAAATCGACCCGAAAGATTAAAAAAAAAAGATATATTATTGAATGTCCTGTATTATTGAGGCAATGGATTCTGATGCATACAAGGTTCAATCTTTAATTCTTTCTTTAATTCTTTATTGTACACAATAATACATTTTATCAACTAAAAAGATTATGTACATAGGCGAGCTTAACCCTGAAAAGAGTTTTCTTCCAGCAAACCTTAGAGTTATAGGAGATCTTTGCAAATAAATGTATTACTAAAAATTCAAGGAAACAGCCTTAGGTTAGATAAATGCTGAACGAACATTTTGGGGATAGATGGATTGGGAATCATGGTCCGGCAAGATCACCAGATCTTACACCACTTGATTATTTCCTATGGGGTTACAAAAGGAACGAACTTCAAAAAGCTCGTTACGTAACGGTTGACTGGTTACAAAGCTGATTGCTTGATATTTTATCGAGAATTAGTCATGGTATCAAATGCGGTAAAGCCTTCAGAGAGACCTATAAACTTATGCATTGGAGACGATGGAAACCATTTTGAGCAACTTATGAGTTGGTAAAATTGAGATATTAAAAGTAATTTGTTAAAAATTTGCTACATTTGCCTTTTATTTTAGTAATATATTTCTTTGCAAAGATTGATCCTTATCAGCAACGACAGCAACAGAATCCATTGGTTCAATAAACAGGTGTCTTTTTTTTAAATAATCATTCGGGTCGATTTCCGTCAAAAGATTTAAATAAAAACTAAATAAGCCGTTATTGTTTTCTTATAAATCGAGAGCATGGCTCTTTTCATTACTTTTCTCTTACTCTCGTGGTTACGGACTTGGCCAGCACCGCCCTTCTCAAAAAGACACGCTATATGTATATACGCTATATCTGCCAATAAAAACTCACTGCCAGTGACGTCAGTTATTCGTGATCATGGCGCATGAAACCGTGCCGAAATATTGGAAAATAGGAAATAACACAAATCATGGCAAGTTTTAATATCCCCCATAATTAGTGATTTTAGCGTAAAAGTTGAATTTTAAAGTATCTATAAAGGTCCGACGAAAATCAGAAGTTACCTTGCTATCATCAGATCTGCTCGTTGGTGGTGATTTGGGCATCAACTGCTCATCCGCCCAATCATCCAGCTGTTTGAGCTCAGCTATAGCTTCCAACAGCTTATCAGTACCGCTGTTACTAACCATATTACTTTCTTGACTAGACCCATTAACATCACCTGCAGTGTGCCCTCCATCCACATTGTCGTCGCTGGATCCATTTCCCAGAAAGGTCTGTATATCGAGTGGGAGAGAAGTGTTATTTTTAAACACTGGATAGAAATCAAGCTGATTCTCCTTGAAGTCTAATTGTTTCTGTGCTGGGAAATCTGGAGATCGGGTTCTTCTGCTATGATAGCGCTTAGCTTTCTGGGGTTCGGAATAAGTCTGGTAATTTCCAGGCATGAACACCTGGTTTTGAAATAGGAACTGTATGTTAGGAACTCCTTCGTTTGCCTTTTCCGGTGTGTTGCTCTGCGAGCGTTTGTTCTTCTTGTATTTATAGGCGGACCTCTTTTCATAATTGAAAGTGTCGTCTGGTGCACAGTCTAAGCACGCCACGGGGAGAGTGTGCCGGCCGCATCGTTTCAGCTTCTCTGGCGTTATGGCTAATTCTTCTTTAGCCCCGCTTGATCGTCGCGCTTGGAACTCTGCTAAGTCGCGCTTGTATTCGTCTGTTCGTATCGTGCCTGCTTGCGTTGTTGCATTCTGGCGTGTTTCTGTGATTTGATCAGAGGTAGACTGTTGTGACGGCGGCGTGATACTGCGACGGGTCGTCACGGTCAGACGCTCTCTGCAATTAAAAGAAAACATTTTTATCAGATTTGCATATAAACGGTGCGGATAGCCTTA
This sequence comes from Eupithecia insigniata, assembly GCA_947859395.1. Classification (NCBI taxonomy): domain Eukaryota; kingdom Metazoa; phylum Arthropoda; class Insecta; order Lepidoptera; family Geometridae; genus Eupithecia; species Eupithecia insigniata. The sequence goes on from OX402008.1 coordinate 4,182,584, forward strand.
GCCCCCATACAAACGTACTTTCCGCTTCACTTGGAAACTATGTCGGGGACATAGTTTCCATCTTATTGAAATTTTCCATATGTAATCGGATGAAAAATAGGGATGTATGTAGCGGTTTAGTTTTAAAAAAAACATAATGATCTTTAAATGAGAGCGAAACTAATTTTGTTCATCAAATCGAGTAATTTTCAAGCGATTTTTAGGTGTCTTATTCGAAAATCTGTCGCGTTGCAAACATCCTAAATATATTCAACATTATAAATAGGCAAAAATATTTCTGAAATCAATCGTTTATTTAAAATGAATCGGAAACTACGAAAAAATATCAAAAAATTGTGAAATTCCTTCTAGTTTCTGCAAACGCTCGCTCACACGCGGGGGGCGAGCTTTGTGTTTGATGGTTAGACGTGCTTTCTCACTCATGGTCATAGCGGGCCCCATTTTATTCGACGTGAAAAAACAACAAATGAGGTTCGTAGCCTTCTTAAGTCCCTCCCTCATTCGCGTAAGACCCGCGGCCTAGTGAGTGAGTGAATTCACCTCGGTTGCGGCCATCCTCGTTTTATGCGCTTTTTGGATTGGTATCTTACAAACAAAACACCTTATAATCATATCATAGTTTTAGAGATATTTAGAAAATCGACAAAAAGACATTGAAACCGTAGAAATACATTTTCTACTTTTCTGGTATATTTTTTAATCCAATATGTAATGGTAAGATACAAATTTACGAAACGCAGCTATAAAGGTATAAAAACTAAAATAAATTTGCGAAAATATTTTGTTTACGTCTGTACATTTGAATCATATTTTTTTGCGTAAAACTTTGCATTCTCGCATTTTATTTCAGTGCGTATTATTTATTTACTATTTTATTGCTGAGCATTAACACGAAAAAAGCTAACACAGGACATCGGAAATATGAATTTTTCCAATTTCAGTTTAGGGTTGTCACTCAAATGTCCTCAATTCATCATCATCTAAACCACTATGTACCTATACTGAGATAATACTACTTCCACTATTAAACAAAGGCCTCCAAACAGCACGAAAAGGAGCTAGCTGGATCAGTCTCCATCCACCGACTCCTCGCCATCGCTACAATGTTGTCGGTTTATTGATGGAGTAGGTATTTCCTTGACTCCGTTTCATGTATAATCACGTAACGTATGTAACACTTATTTCACGTCCGAAAATAAATAAATCCGTTCCTTTACCTAAAAAATGTAGGTTGTTCACTAAGAGAGACAGCTGACAATATTTATCTAATCCACTGGACTCCAATCTATAATGAAGCTACAAAGTCACGCTTACATTACAACAGAAGAAATAGAGATCCAATCCGACGGTGAAAATAATTTTAATTATTTATTTATTTCAATAATTAAAAAATATACTCCACATTCACCCTGTAAATTTAAACATAATTTTTGTAACAACCCTATTTCCATAGAAATGGAAGACACATTTGGAACCGCAATATCATCGAGATTTCGCTATATTTTTTTCAATTTATGGGTAGATCCATTACTAAAACCGGCATTGATTGTTGGCAAAAAAAATATCTAGTCATAATAAAATATCTAATCGAACATAAAACGAGAGACGAAATACAAAAAAACACACCGCGCTGAAATCAGAGCTTACCAAACGAAATATTAAAACTAAAAGATGGATGGTGGGGACAGGTGCACTTAAACAATGTTAGCTCATTTGGCTTTAGCAATGGCTGGGAAAAGTCTATACAATGTTCCAAATGATGTCTGATGGTCATTGGGGCAAAGCGTTTAAAGCGTGGGAGTGTCGCGTCGCCGCGTTTCACGGCATACAAATTACTGTTACACCTTTCAATGAAATGCGTTACTAAATAAGAAGAAATGTCACACATTTTTAGTTAGATTAAACATGTCATGTTTTGAGAAACCTTATAGTTTATTTATGTTGAATATACCACTTTGTTGGGGTAGCAAGGGCAACATCCAGCCAGAGCATGTCTGTCACAGCTCCTGGCTCCATCGAACAGGGATACCTTAATCACTTGCTTTCGGTTACGGCTACTTAAGGGCCTACAATACCTCACCAATGTGTGAAAAGGATAGGCTTGGGATTTCGCGTTCATATGAGCGGAACAGAGTCATAACCGCAAAAATAATGATTTTGTTTTTTTACGGTAAAATTAATAGTAATTTTGAAAATCTAAAACACACACCGTCTGCTTTATACTCTGATTGTTTACTGTACAAAGTATCAAGGCTTATTTTAACGTATCTATTGAATAGCGACGGTTTAAAGTACAGTTTAGAGTGAACTTTTTTTTCTATCGAGAAAATTTCATGTAATCCTGTTTTCGAAACACTAGTGGTCTAGCATCAATCCTGAACTATAACATATTAAAATCTCAAAGTAAATGCTTCAGAATTGTGGAAGATATGACCGTTGAAAATAACTGATTTCAGATAGTATCAACTCTTTACGCATACAGTGCGTTTTAAGAGCATGAAGTGTAAAACAAAAACACCTATCAGAAAATTTAGGCAAAGGCCAATGTTACTTTTGTAACGCAGGGGATTTTTTCTGTACTTACGATATTATAACACATCGCTGAGGTCAGTGTTATCGATCTCTTTGTTTTCGAAATTGCTGACTGGTAAATCAGTAGACGCCTCTAAGGTGGATTCAGTTTCTTGGTTAATTGGTCTTTGTTAAGTTCATTGAATTGCAAAAAAGAAACAATGACGTTCAGTTATTTAATGGAGTAGGAAATAATTACATTCTTAAACTTATACGAAGTAACACTACCTAATCTGTGATCGCATGTACAAAGGTATACGGTAACTAACAACCTAACAAGGTAAAGGTTTCTTGTTCGCTTCTTTACTTTACCTTAAAAATATTGAAGTGAACAAAAAATCAAAGTGACCACTTTATTTCCCTGTTTTACTTATGTAATTTTAATTTCGTGACGTGTCCAAGAGGTAATGTCTAAAGGAAATAAGGCACTTTGATATTTGATATTTGGTTGGCGAATAAAAGTGAACAGGCAACTTTTTAACTCTTCGAATTTGACAAGAAAAGTAAAAGTAGTGAGCCTAAATAGGCATGAACCGGCGTTAGCGAGCTGCTAGCTGACTTGGAGGACATCGGGACCAACGCGTGGTAGTTGCGGAAACCAGTTCAGAAACAAACACAAAAGAGCCTAAGCCTAGTTTAAACAAAGCGGCAGAAGCTAGTTAAATACTAGCTTCGCTACTTGCCCGCGACTTGTCATTTTATTTTTTATTTACTTGATTACCGAAAATTAATTGAATTCCAAACTTATATTAATAATATAATTTATTTATTGACTTACAGATCATTTAACAGCCAGATGATTATTATGATATCAATGATTGAAAATTAAAGGGAGGTCTATGTTCAGCAATGGACGTGATTGAAAGATATATATTGCCATCGAGCGTGAAAGTAATCCGTTGTAGATAGTTATTTAATAAAGGTCCACTATCTTTTCGGTGGTATAGAGATCACATAATCGTAATATCCAGTAACTACTAACCGAATAATAAATCAGTCTTTAGATAATAATCGGTAAAAGAAGGCCAACAGCAGACAAAGAAGTTTTAAAACAGATAACAGATCTTAGACAGAGCAAGGTGAAATCACGGTTAATGAAATCTTGCCATAGAACTTTATTCCTGTACAGAAAAGGTTCAATTTCTTTCTGGCAATTTCAAAGAACCAGCATTCGTGGCTATTACTACCTATAACAATTAGAACACCAGAAAGTGCAAGTCCGTAAGCACTAAGCTACAAAATGTCTCGCTATTCTAAAGTTTCGTTCTTATTTACATAAGCTTAAGGTTCAAATAGGACTTCATTTGTAACAATGGTCGTAGACGTTATTTCTGCTCTTTTTTTTTTTTAGCGAAAGAACGATTTATAATCATGACAAATGGACGTTGAACTTCGTTACACTTTTACCGATTAGCGATTAGTTTAGCTTCTGTACTAGATGACTAGACGAACGATCAAAAGATGGCGCGGCGGGCGAAGCTACGAAGGCACGCCTGCGACCTGCGACGCAAGATGTTCGATTCCCGCCTTGGGACAAATGTTTGTACGTTGTACGATCTGCAAATGTTTATCCCGGGTGTTCTGGGTATTTTCTATCTATAATAAAAAAAATATAAGTATTTATAAGTATGTAGAACATCAGTCATCTAGTATAATAGTACCCATAACGCAAGCTCTGCTTAGATTGGGGCTATGTTGTCTGGATTGTCCAACATTATTTGTTGTTACTCTTGTTTCCTAATTTTTCGAACATTTCCTGTGTAATAATCCGGTAGTATTCAATTTACACTTCGTTGCATGCATTGAAGAATTTCACAGAAGCAGTCTTTTCTTATGTTCAAGTACTTCATAAAAAAAATTTTAGGTACTCGCAATAAACATTAAATCAACTGCTTAGAAAGAACTAGAAATCGGATGCCGAAATCCGGTGGAAATCTAAACCGAAGGAATACCTATGGCGTTGTAGTTATCTAGTGCTTGTTTTGCATTTTTGTGCCTATATTTTGCAGATAAAATAAAACCTGAAAAGGGCCTCGAGATATTTCGAGAATAGGTTCCCGGTTGTTACTGTGTACTCGACTTGGCAGGGACACTAACGTGAGTCCTGATGAGACGAAGAAAAACATAGACAGGAATGTTATTTGCTAAGGACAACAGATAATGTATCATGTATAATATTCGGTAAGGTAAAATTTGTTAGTTTGGATGAAGAAGGTCTCCGTAACTACAGGTCTGTTTTGGAAATTATTTTACTAATTATTAGAAAGTACGATTACCTATCCCTGCTACGTTTTTATCTCGGTAATACGTAACTCGCGGGCAAATAATATTAAATAATGAACTGAAAAGTACATACCTACCTACACAATTAAAATTTTGTTGTGTAATTTTTAAGAAACACCCACAAAGATGATCACATTTGAGTGATGCATGAAATACATACAAAATAAGCTGTCTGGCCATCTATTGATTGTACTAAAGTACACACACAAATAATTTAGTGAAAGTATAATTTCAATACAAAGATGCAGAGTCAAAAGCTTCGAGATAGAAACGGTGTAGTAATTAATAGAATGGAAGCTTCAATCACGATTTGTATTCTTTTGTTAGCTTGGTTCGAAGAATTTCCGATGTCGTGCGAATGGGGAATAAAATTGCTTCCGAAAGTAGAGAAGATTCATCAGTTTATTGATTTATGTATTTATTTATACATATATTGTGTTGCTTTTGGTACGGCTAGTCACGAAACGGTATAATTTAATTATGACGTACCTAGGTGCCTAGCTGAGGTGCTCAAACCAATAAATTAAAAATTATTTGAAAATTATTTGAAGAATATTACCTGACTGTATTGTTTATAGATTGCTGCAAAAAACGTGCTTTCTACACACAATAAGTAAAATCGAAACTGTGAAAGCATAGGATGAACGTTTTTTTAATGTTCGGCACATGCCATGCTTGCACAGTGTAAAATTTACCCCAATTTTTGTTTCAACTCAGTATTTTAACGAAAACCAATAGTTTTTATCATCATAAGCACCAGAGTAAAACTCTGGCATCGATAGACCTCGTAGTTTTTTTATTAAAAATTGTCAAAGTTACACTAAATCCACATCATGAAATATACAAAAAAAAAAATAAAGAAAAAAATGGGGCTACTTTTTTAAGTTTTATGTATATACAATGGTTAGACACATAATAATAGACCATCAAACAAGTTTTTGACTTTCTACTGTGAATAGATTATTAAATAATAATACTTTTACCTTTTTTCTTTTTTTTTTGTGTCCACTTTTTATATGTATTAGATCGTAATTTCTAAACTAAACGATTGATCAATCAAACCTTTATCTATAGTATTAAAACCATAATTTAATTCCGCGTAAATTTTACACTGTGGCTTGTTAATATGATTTGATCAAGTATTTCGTTGTATTGGTGATCGCAAAAAAGCGCAAAAATGCGGTGTTCCCATGTGGTCACCCATCCAATACAGATACATTATGTAATAAGTAGGTACATACTTTTATTCGTCAACTTATGAAAAGATTCTGAGAACAGCAATGATTCGGGGGCCTTATCGCAAAACGATTGTGACAAAAATAAAGGATGGCGGTGCTGACCGCGCTCGACATTGCGTTTTCAACAGGGTGTGGACGTTGGTGAGAGAAGATTCGAAATACTTACTTGATCAAATTTTATTATGACGCATGGCATGGAATGTCATTAAAATAGCAAAAAGCCTACATCACGCGGTGTTCCCAGGCGGTCACCCATCCAAGTACTGACCGCGCCCGACGTTGCTTAACTTCGGTGATCGGACGAGAACCGGTGTTTTCAACGTGGTATGGACGTTGGCGAGAGAAGGTTCGAAATACTTGATCAAATTTACTATCACGCATGGCAAGGAATGTCATAAAAATATCAAAAAGTAGGTGTTCCCATGCAGACACCCATCTAAGTACTGACTGCACCCGACTTTGCTCAGATGAGAACCAGTGTTTTCAACATGGTATGGATGGACATTGGCAATACGGGTGCCAAAATAATTCTACTACTACTTTCTGACATGTTAGAGTTCTCAGAAGAGTTCTCCATGGTTCCTTCACAGGTGCAACCTTCACCCGTACGTATCTATTTGTTCCAACCTCCAACCATTTACCAATCATCATCATCATCTTTGCTGTAGGTCTAAGGTACTTTACAAATGAATAGAGGAGAAGCCTGAATTTTATTTAAAGAATGTATCTGCTTGTTACAATAACAACAATTTATTCATTAGATAAGTAGGTTGGGTTAGCTTATGTACCAACAGCTTAATTATTGGCCTAGCTAGGATATTATAGGGGTATAGAACATCATTTCAAGTATCCTTTTTTCAAGTAACCTGATTAAAGTGCAGTACCTAAATAGCACAAAGCAATGCTCAGTACAATGATGGATTGGTTTTTCATTGAAATGGAATGAAAGGAGTCTATACTTCGCTGATGATTAAACATTTTTAAGGCACCGCCTCTATTACATCATGGCATGGTTATTGTTAAGCTGTTTTAAACTTGTAGCCAACTGGTTTGAAGTTACAAAATGCTTTCTTCAACTAAGTTTTGTACAAAAAAAAATTGAGTCACAGTTAACACTGTGCAAAATATTATTTGGTTTTAAATTTTCTACTATACATTTTTGGGATCTATGAGATCTCTCTTATAAACCTAAAAGGATTTCATCATAATCATCATCAAAAAGAGGTAGATATCATTTCAAGTGCCAAGCAGGATTTTTAAAATTAAAAATTTATATTCTGGTCAGATATGTACCTATAAAAGCCTAGATTATCTCTATTGATTTAGACAGAACCTTCTTTGGCCAATTAAAATACCCAGGTACCTACCTACTGTGAATCAAAGGCAGGCATATTAAAGGTACATGCAAGTAGGTAGGTATGTTACATACCTCCAACCACCCACCAAATACCTATTACTCAGTAGGCTATCTGCAAATTTACAAATACACAGAAAGGTATTTAGGTATATCATCTTGAACAAAATAGACTTACTGACACAACATCTACCTATGAGAGATTTGAAATAGATTTCAAGCAAATAATTTGTTTCAGGTTAGGTAGGTATACCTACTCATTTTGCAGTTCCATGGTTTCAGGCATGAAAAGCTCTGTAATTGGCAGACAATAGGTATAGCAAATTCAAATTTTATCACGCAAGATCAAAAAGTTGTTTTCACGCTAGTAGGTAGATGTAGGTACTTACCGGCGCAACCACTTGAAAACTCCCATGTCCTGTGAAGAATCCACTTTTGTTCTACTTATTTTACACTATACAAACACGAATGCACTCTTGCAAGCTATTTTTACTGCGTACAAAGAAAAAGCTAACTTTTTTCAACGGAAACTCTTTTCGTAGCACGCGGAACATTACCGGCGGATTACGTCCGTTCGTCATAAAAAACTGCTAGCAACAATGACTACCGATATATTGTGCGGTCAGACAAAACATCACGAACAACGCGCCATTCGCAATGAGCTGAATTTAGTTTTTTGTACAAATTACTTTTCGTCTCGGTTCGCTGATCCTCTTGCGGGGGTCGCTCGACGCGGTTTGCACTGTGCAGCGTTCAAATCTAGTTTACCGCGGTCACAGGCTAGGCTAGGCTGCTCGTCGACCGTACAGCGAAATAGGCGAGCAAACCACCTTCAATGCCTTCACTAAATATTTTATTTTACAGAATTTTTTACGAAACTTTTGGATTTTTTGATTATTCTAAGAATTCAACGATTTTTTTTACCTTGGTCTGCAGATGCAATCTGTTTCCGATTTACTTTTTGTGGCCTTGTATTCGTTTATAAATTTCTTCATTGCAGAAAGGTGCTTGAATCAAACAATAGCACAAATCTTTACTCTAAATTCCATGAAAAATTATAAAAATATTTTCTTTCTCGTAATTATTTGTTTTGATTTTTGTCTTAGAGGAAGATTTTTGTTGTCATTCATTTGACTTGAATGATTCATTCAATTTTATTTCCTTTTCCGTTTTTCATTCTATTTTCCCAACTCTATAAAGAGGGGTTTTCACTTGGGAATTTGAGATAGTAGGTTGGTCACCGGAATATTTTGCTGTACTTTATCGTCTCCTCTCGCACTAACTTTGTGAGATGTCTGTGAGGACCAGACTTCCCAGCGTTGCGTTGTTTGGCTGCCAAAGGAGGTATATGTATATGACAAGATTCTGGGACTATATACATTTTTTAGGTAATGAATTCCGCCCAAAACCACTAATGAGAGAACTCATTAGATGCGGAGAAAGAGTTTGCTGATGATGATGATAATTATTATAGTGACTTAAAAGTTACCTATAATCTCTATGTATATGATTTTATTATACCTTAGTATATAAATTCCTTGGATTATACATCGATGTCACTTTAGGAACTGATTTACTATGCACGCAAGATAGATTGTCGATCGATTCTGTTTATTTCTTGGAAGGTTGTATTGTAGGTACAGGCGTATGTTCTTGTCTACTCTACTCCTACTACTACTGGTAGGTTGATATATTATTTATAATGAATTCCAATGAAACTTAGCATGATTTGAGTTTATATTACGAGAAAGGACATCAAATGCTTATATCCCGAAATTCAAAAGGGTTCCCTTGGGAGAAAGGATGGAAGTGAAATGTCTTCTGGGTAGCGCATGGCGCCGAAACTGCTGAATATTTTCAAATCAAACTTAGCATGATTTAAGTTCATACTACGAGAAAGGACATATGATAGTTTTTATCCCAGAATTCATTAGAGTTCTCTTGGGAGAAGGATGGAAGTGACATTTCTTGGCTGCGTATAGCGATGAAACTACTGAATGTATTCAAATGAAACTTACATAGCATGATTTAAGTTCATACTACGAGGAAGGACATGTCTTCTTTTTGTCCTGGAATCCTCCATCCTCACTCCCAAGGGAAGCCCCCTTGGGAGTGAGGATGGAAGTGTAATTACTCTGTTAGTTTATGCACTATGAGTGGTTAGCGAATTTTATTATGTTATCATCACGCTTGGCATTTTTTGTACTGTGTTACCGTCAGTTATTTATGGAACGTTATGTCGTGCAGATAATATTAAAATCAATTCGTGTTCAGTGATTTTCGTTGTGACTGTGCGTTGTACGTTATCTACTACGAACGTTTTATAAGCTAAGAGAGACGTCATGATGGATGAATTCAATCAAGGTCTTAGACCGTCTTATTTACATTATCTAAGGATGGCATAAATGGCTTTGTTTTGAGCCCTACTACGGAACGTAGGCAGCTTGATCAGGGTTTTGAGCATAGTTTAAAATTATTGGTCCTAGGTTTTGAGTGACAAATTTCGAACTCGCGTCCATTGATCAAAGTCGAAGTAGTTTCTACTTAACGCTAGATGGCGTTGCTGTCAAACTTCGAAAGTGTTTGGTTCGAAAGATTATTTTATTTACAATGGCAGCACCATTATGCACCATTCCGTTTCATTCTCAAACAATAATTCATTCATTCAATTTTGATTATCGAACAATAGTGACAACTGTGACAAGAGACAACGATGAACAAATGTATTGTATTCTCTTTGGAACAAATGACCTTGTTGTCAAAAGATTAGTTTGTTTTGTTTACAATTTTCTGACCAACCAAATGACCAACTGTTGCGCTGTTGCCTGTTGGTTGCCTGTTGCGTTCGTTCGAATGTAGGTAGTTATTGTTCGAATTTGAATATTTTGAATTTACAACTATTTTTGAGAAGTTGAGAAGATAGCTTCGGATTTAAAATGGATGAACTTCGAGGACCTAACATTCAAATTGTGTTGCACGTCAAAGAGGGTAAATAATTGTTCATACGATTCTTGTCATATTAAGCTCACAGGGTTATTATAATGAAATATCTTTCATGGCGATTTTTTTTTCAGGCCTTGGGTTTGGTTTTCTGAGAACTCCATTTATAGTCAGTGGCTCTCTGAATGGGTACATGCTGGAGACTGATCCTTTGGTGCCAAGTCATGCTCCTATATTTGACGCTGAGTTAGTTTGGGAGGCAGATAAAAGGCGATTTAGAAGGTACCTGTACAATTTCTTGCTCCTTGAATCTTTTTGATAATATTACCCATATCAATCAATACCTGAATCATACTTGATGCAGGATGTAGCAAACCTGGAGAGCCAGCTACCATACAAGCTCATGCAATGTAAATTTGCTGCTTTCTTTCTGGTGCATTGGAGCTCAGAAGTGACCCAAAAGCATGCCCAATGGTCATGTAAACACACACTGCTATTGCATCACTATTTTCTTTCCTAACTTTGCTGATGCTCTATCGCGTGTCTAGATGCAGATGATAGATTTTCATGTACAGTAGTTGAGCACTATTCAAACTAAAAGTCATACTTAAGAGAAATGATGTTGTTTCAGCCTCCGCATCCAAAATGTGCCTGTGAAGGTGGAAGTGTTCACAATGGGCACACAAGGAAGGAAAAACAAAGTTGGTTACTTGTTGCTCAGTCTCTTGGGAGCTCAGCCTTGCCCTTCAAATAAAATAATAGATGTTAGTACTGCCAAAAGATATGAAAAGGAAAACTTAAGAAAGAATTATTATTCTACTAGCTGCTGCCCGCGCTTTCCCCCACATTTTATTGGGGGGGAAAAAAATAGCCTATACTTTATTCCAGGTCCCAAACCATACCCACACCAAATTTCAGCCTTATTGGTTTAGTAGTTTTTGCATGAAAGAGTAACAAATATCTATACATCCATACATCCATCCATATAAACTTTCACATTTATAATATTAGTAGGATTAATTTATACTAGAAAATATACATTTAAAACATTTTAATACATTTTAAAATAAAAAAAGCTTTATTCCTAAATAAAATAAACATAACAGACATCCTCTACAATAGGTAGGTACATTAACATGTACATTTTATTATGTGTAAATGACTGTAGCAGGTCGTCAATGTATATTATCAACACATTCTTTGATTTAACAAGTATTCCCTTAAGTCCCTCTGGTTGTTATAAATTAAACTGCTCTCTCTCCATGCTTGCCAATCACCTCGATCCTGCTCCAGTCAGGGCCATGTGCAACCCAAGGTGTTATAGATATCATCATATCAGCCCATACACGTCCACTGCTGGACATAGGCCTCCCCCATACGACAACACAAATAGCGGTCCTGAGCCGCCTCAATCCATCGACTCACTGCTACCCCTAAGATGTCGTCGGTCCATCGAGTGGATGGCCTTCCATGTAAGGGGGGGATTTGCCATAATCACGTCGCGCGGATTGGTGATCGTAGTGTTGGTGTTGCAAAATACTCGGAAGGAAGCTGCTGCCCTTCCTCTGGTAGGTTCACTTAGTCGGCTCTTACGACATCCACGGGTTGAGTTGGATGGGTCGATGTCGATGGTAGGTGTATATGATGACGAGTATGGCAAAACTCTCCCTACATGGGAGACCATCCACTCGGACCGACGACATCGTAGCGGTCGCAGGGAGTCGATGGATGAAGGCGGCTCAGGACCGCTATTAGTGGCGTCGTATGGGGGAGGCCTATGTCCAGCTGTGGACGTGTATGGGCTGATATGATGATGTACTCAATTATTATCAAATAAATAGTTGTTTTAACTAAATTATTTATTATCAAATGATTTCAGGTTAAATATGCCTGGCATAGGCTTCTTGGTGTTGGATCGGAAGGCAAGTGCTGCCACCCTCAGCTCATGTTGAGTCTATCCATTGAAGATAGAACGAATACTCCTACACCTGTAAGTATACAGTATTTCTGAGGCCGAATTCCACTAAATTAATTGTTACACCATAATAATGGTATCGTCTCAGAATGATAGAATGACATTTTGACATTTTACCTTTGATGATAGAAACTATAGATGGAGGGAAGTGTGTCAAAAGTGTCAAGCTTTTGTCTATTAAGCTATCCATATAACTGGCACTGCACGCTCTATCTAGAGTTTCATTCATCTATGGACGATTCAGCGATGATACACTGTCATAGTAAAGTTACTTGCTACTAGCTTAGCAGGATTCAAACCTTTTTGATCTCAGTAACTCTGGCCTACAGAGACATAGATCAAGAAGAAAAGGACACAGTTCTTAGATAAAATCATCTTCAGTTTTCTTAATAAGCAGCTACTGCACAACTACTGTTTTTTTTTGTTTAGCCTCCTTGTTCCACCCGCGGAAAGGCCTCTATAGGTCTCCAAACGTCGCGATCTTTTGCAGACTCTCATCACTCTATTCTAAAGGACAGCTATTGCTGTATACAGCAATAGCTGTCCTTCAGCTGTTCATCGTTTTTAAAACACGCCTTATTATAATAAGGCGTGTTTTAAAAACGATGAACCACCTTCAAATTCCCTTACTTTTACACTGTTTTTAAGTTTCGCCGGATAAATACTAATTTATTAATCTATGGGACCACCTCGGGATCATTTTCTTTGCAATGGTGAAAGAATTTTCAAAATCGGTCCATAACTGGCTTAAATATCACGTGCGAAATTATTTGAAGTCGGTTGATAAAAAAAATAAAGTCATAACCTGCAATCCTTAAAATATTATGCACCTTATTCTGGCCATATAAGACTCATTGTAAGAACGGATCATGCTCATTCATAATAAATAATAATGAAATAATTCATAATAAATATAAATTGTCCAGATTGGACCAATACACACAGTACAATCTAGCCCCAAGCTAAGCAGAGCTTATGTTAAATAAAGGTACTAGATGACTGATATAAATACTGATACAATACATAACACAGATATTTTTTTATTGTACTTAGAAAATATCTAGAACAAATATTTGTAAAGCGTCGTGTGGGCGGGAAATGAACCTGCACCCTCCTGTGTCGCAGGCGGAATATCGCCCGCCGCGCCACATCGGTCGTCAAATATATACGTCTCGTAATCAGGGGGGCGAGTCTATTCGACGTTAGTAACGAGACGTGATTGTGTCGTTTCCTTTTCCTATAGGATTTGGTACACCGCCTCTATCGTGCGGACAGGGAACTACGCAAATCTCATAGAAAAATTAGACGACACGCTCATGTCTCGTTACTTACGTCAAATAGCCTCACCCCCTGTTACTTGTTACTTGTTTCTGGACTGGTTTCCGCAACTAGGACACAGGTGAGCCCTTTTTGCGTGTGCGGCCCGATGTCCTCCAGGAAAGCCAGTAGCTCGCTGACGCCGGTGTATGCCTCCCCAGGCGTCCTCGGTGTGCCGAGGTACTGCAGTCGTTGGGAAGTCACGCTATCGCTCTCCACAAGCACATGTGCGGCCGTCTCTGCATTCATGCACCCTCGGCATAGGGGACTGTCTGTGATACCCAGATTAAATAGGTGTTAAGCATGCAGTGTCCTGTGACAATACCGACGATTCGTCGGAGTTTAGACTCACCCCTTGGTTTGTTATGTGGTTTTAATTCATGAAATTCTTTTATATGCAATATTCTTGGTTCCAGAGAAATGAGCTACGTATGTTTCACAGCAATGAGATTGCCTATCCAACTTACTCTTCAAGCAATCAGCCTACAGTGAAGAATATGCTTTTATCACTTAGTAAGTTTTGTTAAACCGTGGGGTCGCGGCTTACGAATATCGACCCCTCCAACTCAACCCGTGGATGTCGTAAAAGCCGACTAAGGGAACCTACCAGAGGAAGGGCAGCAGCTTCCTTCTGAGTATTTTTAAACACCAACACTGCGATCACCAATCCGCCTGCCAAGCGTGGTGATTATGGCAAATCCCCCCCTACATGGGAGACCATCCACTCGATGGACCGACGACATCGTAGCGGTCGCAGGGAGTCGATGGATGGAGGCGGCTCAGGACCGCTAATTGTGGCGTCGTACGGGGGAGGCCTATGTCCAGCAGTGGACGTGTATGGGCTGATGATGATGATGAAGTTTTGTTAAAATAATAGACCATTTTAGACCATCATCCAATTTAGTATCATGTATAACACTCAGTGCTTCTGTTATACATATATTAGCTGATACTATAATATATGTATAGCAGGTAATTTTGACTCAGTGACGGGGCGTAGCGTGGGTTGCTACTCCGGGGTGGATTTCTACCCCCCGAGAGTTGCTTGAAAATACCGTCAACTCCTAAAAATAATACGTAAGACTCGCGACATCAGCAATCGAAGCGAGCAGCAGTAATTTTGGAGTTTGGTGAGGTTAGCATAAATACAAATAAGCTAAGACCATAACGAGCGGAGATAGCCATAACATTGTACTGTTTTTTTTTCGGCTATTAACAATTACGTAAGAAATACCGAAAACACAGACAAAGAAATAACAATCTTTTTATGATCTGGCTGTGCGTGTGAGTTTCCGTTCACCCCTTCAGATTTGGGTTCGGGGCACCCCGAGAGGTGCTAAGATGGCACCCCTCGGAGCTTGGTACCCGGGGCGGACTATTTCATTTCATTTAGTATTACAGTTACGAAAGCCTGATTGCCATCATCATCGTAAAGTTTATAGTCAAGCGCGGGTCAGATTATGCTCAGAATGCACCTTGTTCTTGAAGCTCATACTTCAAAACGCACAATGTTCAATCGGGCTGGTGAGCTGGCGACTGCTGAACATAGGCCTCCCCCAAACGACGCCACGAATAGCGATCCTGAGCCGCCTCCATCCAAACACTCCCTGCGACCGCTACAATATTGTGGGTCCATCGAGTGGGAGGTCTTCCCACACTCCGTTTTGGGCTGTTCGATTGTGAATCATAATAAAATGTAGCCATTGTTCCCCAGATGAATACTTAGAGGAGAGTAAAAAGACTGTTACTTCACCGGACCTTCAGCCTAAGCTGCTTTGTGATGAAGGACTCATCATGATTGGGAGTGGAAAGCAACTCTTTGTGCTGAGCTTTGTTATCGGCGCGGTGGAAAACATAGACCTGGTATGAGAGAAAGTTCAGAAGTCCAGCATTTTTTTATTTATTTGTGTATAGTACACAAATAAATAAAAAAATGCTGGACAGGACATTTAGAACATAGCCTAATTTAAATAATAATAATAATACGTGGTCTACCACGTATTACTGAAAACCTGGGCCCGTACTCGCAAAAACGAAATCGAAGTTTTCGATTCGTTTTCGTGCAAACTGTGATCTTATGCAAGCGACATAAGAGTTGGTTTTGCTTGAAAACTAATCGGAAACTTCGATATTCCTTTTCCGAGTAAGCCCCCAGACTGCAAATATAATACGTGTAAAGCCGTGTCTGCTAAATTATATCTATGTATGAAAAAAAAAATATCCTGGATTATTTTTATAATTGATTATTTTAACTGCTTTTGACACAAAAATTTAATATTTGCATCCCTGCTTGCCACCCTACATGGGAGACCATCCACTCGATGGACCGATGACATCGTAGTGGTCGCAGGGAGTCGATGGATGGAGGCTCAGGACCGCTATTTGTGACGTCGTCGTATGGGGGAGGCCTGTGTCCAGCTGTGGACATGTATGGGCTGATATGATGATGATTATACATGCTTGCGGGTTGAATAGGTACATTTGACATGACGCTGGTTATAAGATCTGACATGTACCTGTAATAATATATTCGGCAAATTTTTTGATTTAAAAGGTTTAAAATCTAATAAAAATTTTGACTTCTTATTGATTTCAGTTGCTCCCAGAAAATGTTTTACCAAAAGATGTAGATTTCCTTGTCAAATATTCAGTATTTACTCACAACATAATGACCGACAGGTTAGTACTAGTTACGCTTATTTACAAAATATTTCAAAGAAATATTTGGGGAGGCCTAGTCTAGTATGATATAATTTAATTTGAAAAATGACACACCTAACAGAGCCAAAATTGATAAGGTTTACATGCTCATAATATTCATAGGGATATACTAATTTGATCGAAAAGTTTCCGTGACATGGCATCTGATACAAATCCGGGCGAAAACAAATATTTTAGCAGATTTTAATATTAACTGCGCTCTAAAAGGAATAAAACTACCCAAAAAGTAGTTTTTCATAAATTGCTGACCATTTTCTATGAACCCATGTTCCAATGAAGTAACGATTAACGGGGCTTTTGGTAATAATGTTGAATTTTAGTAATAAATCTCATAAATTATTAATTTCGCCAAAAGTCGAGTCGAATCGAAATTAGTTCAAATAAATTTCAAACGACATTTCAACATTTCAAAGAAAAAATACATGGGTTCAAATAAATGATTTACGGCAAGCTATTTTTCTGATATTGATATTGCTTGTAGAAGAGATACCAGTCACTACAGGCACTGCCCAGGGATCGGTCCTCCTTACATTATCTGGCATTTGTCAACGACATGAGTAACGTAGTAGAAAACTGCTCGGTGTATCAATACGCTGACGACACATGTCTCGTAGTCGCCAGCAAGGACATTACAAAAGCGGAAACACTATTACAGCGTGACTTCACAAACCTCTGTAAATGGTCACACGACGCGGGACTTGTACTAAATTCTGACAAGACAAAAGTTGTTCATGTTCGCTCCAACCACTTATTAAACGTAGACCGCCCACTAGTAATAACTGCACACAACCACGAATGCCTGCATAAGTCTATAGTACATAGATGCAGATGCAGAAATTTAGAACAAGTTAGTCAATACAAATACCTAGGTCTTATTGTTGACGATAGATTCAACTGGGGTCAACATATTAACCATATATGCAACAAGCTGGGGGTAATGCTAGCTAAATTTGGTATACTAAAATATAAAGTACCCTTTCACGTTCTAATTAATTTATATAGCTCGCTAGCCGAGTCATTAATATCATACGGGCTAACAAGCTATGGTAAAACATTTAAATCCTACCTAGACAAAATTTATAATATTCAGCTGGGAATACTAAAAATAATAATACCTAATAAAACTAAAATTAAGCTATATAAAGATGACAACATTACTGGAATATACAAATACAGTAAATTATTACCAATTCATACAAAATTTAAAATAAACATTTTGACAGAACAATTTCCAAGCAAAGACTTTCAAATAAATATTAGTCACAAGATTACAAGGAAAATTACCCAACATAAACTTGTAGTACCCAAAGTCTGCAACTATTACGGCAAACGTACAAATAGATATCTAATTCCTAAACTAATTAACGAAATGCCGTTTACAATTTCATCCGAAATTAACAATGACAATTATACATTTAAAATTAAAAAATACTTCTACGACTCACAACAAAACCTATAAATTCATATTAATCAATATTTATATATCCAACTACTTCATTGTACGTACGTATCATACGTACTAAACTAAACGCTGAAATAATAACCATCGTAACTTCATTTTGAAAACAACCTGTATAATGTTATCAGTTCGCTCCTTTCACTGACGAACGGGCGCCGAGTATGCGTAGGTACCTACGCTAGCATACCGGATTGCCGATCATTTTACGTGATTTTACCCTAGTACTTGTACTTGCAGGGTGTGGCCTGCCTTAACACTATTGGTTATTGTAATTGTTATTGTTTTTATTTTATTTAATAGTATAGTGAGTGTACGGGTCGAATGTACCTATCTAACTACTAAGGTATATAGGTAGGTACATAGCCTTAATATAAACATATCTCACCAATTTGAGACTGGCTAACATACAAACCGGAATTTTCTACGGTTTAAGTTATCTTTAATATTATAAAAGAAGTAATTAACGTGTAACATAAATAAAGGAAAAAAAACGCAGAAAATATTAAAAACCGCTAAAATATTAAAATTTCGTACGGATTTGTGTTTGGTTCCGAGTCACGGAAACTTTTCTATCGAGTTAGAATAGCCCTGCAGGCCTGTATTATGAAAGCTTGCTCAGTCATAGATCGATGACTGCCCGACGTTGTTTCTCATATTATTAATAATCTAAATAGCATGAACATAAACCAGGGACAAGTTTTGTCATACGCGGATGATACGCTCTAATATTTTCAGGGAAGACATGAGAATGTTTAAAAAAATCTGCTGAAACAGGCCTGAGAAAGGTTGAAACATGGGCCCGTACTCTTAAAGACGAAATCAAAGTTTCTGATTCTTTTTCGTGCAAACGCTAATCTTATGACATAAGAGTTGGTTTTGGACGAACACGAAAAAGAAACTTCGATTTTCCTTTTCCGAGTAGGCCCCATGGCTAGATATTAACCTCCTAACATTGAATGTATCTAAAACTAATTATATATGTTTCTCTATATACGACTCCACCCAACCTAAAATTTTCAACTTAAATTTCATGATAATGATGACGATGCTGATGATGACGCTAGTCCTGCCTGTTTTTGCGTAAATAGAGTAACATACGAAATATCTAGGCATCATGCTCGACCAAAGTCTACCCTGGCACATGCATACGGAACTGATTTTGAATAAAACTAGAAAACTGATACATTCAAAACACAGCATCAATAGATCTCCTCAGCCAAATTTTTATCTCATTTGGTCAATCAGTCATAAATAAGTTATTACTTGCCGATTTGTGAGGGTCTACAAAAATTTAATTCCTAGAACTAGAATAGAATAGAATATATTTTATTGCACAATAGTTGTATATAGGCGAAAATAATGCTGGATAGCATTCTCTACCTGCTAACCTTTGGGTAGTGTGGACAACAATTTGAATTTGAAAATAATGCTGGATAGCATTCTCTACCTGCTAACCTTTGGGTAGTGTGGACAACAATTTGAATTTGAAAATAATGCTGGATAGCATTCTCTACCTGCTAACCTTTGGGTAGTGTGGACAACAATTTAAGGTAGTGCTAGATATCGAGAATTACAAGAAACATACAAGTATATATATAATTAATAATTCGTGTGTTTACCATTAACATAAAAACACATTTAGACGTAATAAAATATACTACTTACACTATTAGATACTTAAGAATACATAAATACATATATAAATAAAGTATTAAAGCGTACCGAATTATTCCTGACAAAGAAAGTAATTATAGACTCTAGATCTGAAAACATTTATTGAGGATACCTCGCGATATTCCAATGGAAGACTTTCCATAGGCGAGTTGCTTGGACGGCAAAGAACTAAAGAGAGCACAACGTTTATTATTAAAAGTAAAGTTTTTGATTGAGAATGAGTGAATGAAATGAGTTTTATCATAGCTGTAGCACTAGAGCTCGAATAAAACATAGGCTACTTTTTATCCCATATAGTTCCTATGAGATAGAAATAACCTTTAAACGTTTTCATAGGAACAACGCGTGCGAAACCGCGGGTAGAAACTAGTCATTCATAATACGGGCCTAAGATACCATTGGTTCCCTTTATATTTCAATAGATTAACTAAACCATTTTCTAATCCAGAGCGAGTGCAACACCATCTATAGTTGGTGTCTCAGCGCAATTCAACCAGAAGACTTGTCTCCGCCTCTCCGCCGAGCTGGCAACACTGACGCGTTACTTTGCTGAGTGTCCTCACGTGGTGCTCAGACTATGCGCTAAGGATAATGACATTGGTAACATTGTTTTGATTAGAATAATATCATATTTGACCGACAACACCATCTATAGTGGTATATCGGCCCAGTTCTATCAGAATGTGAGTCAGGTTCTAGTTGCCTACTATTTATTAGGGAACTAAAAGTCGATACCTGCTGCCTATTTATTGAGTAACCAGCCGTATACCTACGTATGAATTTTATTAAGGCGTTACCCCGACCCAATCAGAGCCGCCACCTATTTTATCGTATTATTGCTACCTATATTAATAGTTTTATATTGTATAGCTTAGGAGGAGATCCAAGTTTGGTGGCCAAAAAGTGCAACTTCGCATCTCTTCCTAAACTATACAAAATAAAACTATTACAGAGGCATTAAAATAAGCTTATGATAGGTATCACAAACTGGCCAAGGGATTTTTGAAAATTCCGTTGTTTAACGTAGATATAATGATAAAAAAAAAGTTGTGTGCGAGCGGGACAGCAAACATAAATATATCGCGCGCGCTAGGAGCCTTCGTATCCTGGAGTAGCCTCTTCATGACGTAGGTATCCTAGGTATACTACAAATAGACGTGTGTCCGCCTCTCCGCCGAGCTGGCAATATTGGTGCGATACTTCGCTGAGTATCCTCAAGCAAGGATCCGATATTGGTAACGTATTTTGGATTAGAATTATTTTATATTGGATCGGGCATTGTGGCATCTTTGGGGAGGCCTACATATGTATGTTCGCATGGCTGAGATGTTGTTGATGGTTAGTCTTATAATTGACTTTATCTGATTTCGGTAAGTCTTTGATCCCCAACCCGTATGCCCAGCGTGGTGATTGTGGGCATTACCCTCTCCCCATGAGATAAAAAAAGATCAATCAGGGGGAGCCTGCGTCCAGCAGCGAACAAATATAGGCTGTTGAGGTGAGGTGAGGTTAGTCTTTGCGATCATAAAATGCTCTACGAGTATTCGCGAACGCTTAGCTTTTAGCCAGAGTTTAGCTCAACCTGCGGAATATCCCAAGCGATAACCCAGCATTCTTATCTGATTTCAGGCATATGCAGCATGGATCTCCGCAAACTCATTCCCACAGAAGACATTGCACATTTCGTCAGTAAGTTCTGCAACGAAGACAGAGCGCTGACCATCCACGAACGGTGTTATATACTGCGGTGCGACGAGGTAACAAAAGAGGAGAATAGGCGGCCGTACGTCGATGTGGAGATGAGCTTGAAGTATGTCGGGGTTAAAGGGAACACACAGGTTAGAAAACACTGCTGTAAACTGGAAATGACGTACCATTTTTGTGAACTTCTAAGCCCGCACGGTAGAGGCGCTGTACCAAATCCTTTACAATACTGAAACGTCTCCATAAAGTCTGCATACTATGGAGAAACCAAACTCAGAGCTCAGATACCGAAAACCAACATTACCATGCTCCTACGTTAATCAAAAAATAAACCATAACACACGTTAAGTAAGTTCAAAGTCCTTTATTAATATTTCAGAAGCCTAAAACCCTATCAGCCCGTAGTGCGACTCAGCTGAAGTCGGGCCGGAGAGGTGAACAGATCGACACAGATGTTCCGGACTATAAGAGCGGCAGCTGCACCAACTTGGATTGCGACTTGGGAGCTGTGGCGTACACTAATATATCGACGAAGAATACAGCTAGGTATGTCATTAGCTGCTTTTAACCTGAAATTGTACTGGGCTGAACACATCTGCCGAATGTCTAGCGACTTGTGGGCAAAGAGTACTTGTTACTTGTTTCTGGACTGGTTTCCGCAATTAGGCCACAGCAGAACAGCAGTAGGTTAGGAGGAGATGCGAAAACCAAGTTTGGTGGCCAAAAAGTGCAACTTTGCATCTCTTCCTAAACTATACAAAATAAAAGTATTACAGAGCCATTAAAAAAAAGCTTATGATAGGTATCACAAACTGTCCAAGGGATTTTTGAAAATTGCTTTTCATCCCATCTGTTCGAAAAAGACGACTTTGTTCGCCTATATGTGCACCCAAAGGGGGTGTTTTCTATATGGAACTTTTAGCGGGCAGAAAAGAACTTTTATTCCTCTTTATAAATTCCTAATTCAAAAAGTGCGCGGAAAAGTGTATTGCCGCGCAGTTGTTGAATTCGGAACTTCTCTCTTAGTTTTCAGCGCCAGCAAAATCGAACGCAAATATTGTTTGAATAAATACTGGCTGGTAAGACGCGACGGGCCATATTGCGCCGACGCCGCCGCGCCGGCTGAATGAAAAAAAAAAGAAATCAAATTAAAAATGCGCGAACTACAACCCGCTTTTTCATAAATTTTCACGGATTCGGTTTTGTTTTGAAAAATGAGTTCAAGTGACAGTGAAATAATAATATTAGAATAAAATATGAGGCACCTTTTATTTTCTCATAGAGGGTGATGAAAAGTAGAGTGTATCACTCGGGCGCAAAATATATTTCTGGCTCGGGCGACATACTTTGAATCCCTCGCTACGTTTAGGATTCTACTAAAGAATCGCTCGCTCGCTCGGGATTCTACTGTAGAATCCCTCACTTCGCTCTGAAAGCGCCCTCGCCGTAAAAATATTATTTTGCTCCCTTATGATACAATCTACTATTGTTTAACGTAATAATACGATAAAATAGGTAGCGGCGCTAGTTTGGGTCTGAGAACCGCTTTAGAAGGCTACGAACCTCTCCCAAACGGAAACGGATTTTCCCATGCGGATTTCTTGTTGTTTCACGTAGAATGAAATGAGAAAGAGCGTCTAACCATCTAATACGAAGCTGTCATGTGGCTGTGTGCGTGTGCTTGGTGTTGGCACCATTTTTTGATATTTTTTCGTACTTTCCGATTAATTTTGAGTAAATTATTTATAATGTTGAATATATTGAGGATGTTTGCAGCGAGACAGATTTTCGAATAAAAGTGTCTATCATGCATAAAAAATGGCTTGAAGATGACTCGATTTGGTGATCAAAATTAGTTTCGCTCTCATTTAAATATCATTATGTTTTATTAAAAACTAAACCGCTGCAAACATAGCTATTTTTCATCCGATTACATATGGAAAATTTCAATAAGATCGGGGACATAGTTTCCAAATGAAGCGGAAAGTACGTTTGTATGGGGAATAATTCGTTCCGTTCTTAAAGGCTTTTTTTGGTGTCAAAAAGTAATGATATTCCACTAAAAATAAATGTGAAAACTTGCCAAACCCGTTCAGATAAAACCGATAAATTCGTTCAGATAGTCTCTTCACCAATAAAAGAGCTGAAATCATATAGTAGATAAAAAGATAAAGATAAAATTTATTTATTTACCCACAAATAACAACAACAATAAATAAACAGTCTAAAATTAAGATTAGGAGACATATCGAATTCTACTAAACTAAGAATTATCTCAGCGTTATGCAGTATTGGGCAATAATTAATTGCCCAATACAAAACCAAAACAGTCCAATACTGCGCTGGTTTTGTGTAGGGCCCTTGTGGAGTGACGACGGCAGAGTGCCTAACAAGTACATAATTATGATTATTAGTAAGTACATTATTATTATTTAAATACGATACATAAGTTAAAACTAGGATGGTACCTACTTATATTTACACATTGTACATACATAAGAAATCCAAGCATATCTAAAAATATTGTTCACTCAACCAACTGACTTGACTTCTTGCACTCACGTCGCGAGACTGACAGGAGATTGACATAAGTGTAGAGCTGGCAACCCTAATTTACATTTGGTACCAACATGACAAACAAACGAACGAAAAGCGGCGCTGACATCGTTCGTGGCGGCGTTAGCGCGGCATTTTTTCTGCGATGCGAATATAGAAAGGTGCCAAGTTTTTTAGTAGTAATCTTCATTCGTTTTGCTAGTTTGCAAAGATGAGAAACTAAATAAAACAACTTGGTGCATTAATAAATTTATTTAATTGTTATAATACATTGCGATAGTGCAAAACAACGATGTTATGAGAGGATCAAATTGTTAAATCTTAAACAGAAAAATCTAGAAATACCTGTCACAATCTTAAATTTATATAAAACTAGCTGTGCCCACGATTTCGACCCCGTTAATTGGAGTTTTTGCGCGGAACCCTATTTTTTATAATTTGTATCATATTCTGGACGGAGACAAATTCAACGAATCAAAAATCATTAAAATCGGTTCAGCCGTTCTCGAGTTATATGTGGTGTAACTAACACGACTTTGTTTTATATAGATAAAACTAAATGTCCCGGCAAACCTCGTTCTGCCTTAGAATCAGAGATGACGTTGCATACGAAAAATTTATCTATGGCAAAAATAATTTCTTAATAAATTCTTCATATATATTTTTGGTGAACTTTTCATATTTTCAATTAGTTATGGTGATTAAAACAAATCAAAGATCATTAAAATCGGTCTAGCCTTACTTGAGTTATAAACGGTGTAACCGACACGACTTTGTATTACTATATTTATACAGGTGTTTGGTATTGCGACCGACATACATTTTTTAAGGGAGTTGGAGGGCTCATAGCATTTCGGTGGTCAAACTACTCGTAAGAGATAAAGTGCTAGCTAGGATCATGACCCATGATTGAGCAGACACGTTTTTATGATTTGTTCTCTTTCTCTTAATTTATGACATTACAACCACAAACAACAAAGGTATGTGGTTGGTCAATATAAAGGCGAGATTTTTGACGATTTAAAAAAAACTCTAACCTAAAAAATAATATCTCGGCAATGCCCTATTGCATTAAATGCAGAACCGGTTCTGTTTCCAGATTTCTGAAACCCGGTTCTGATACGCTGTCAGAACCGGGGGGACCGGTTCCCCCGGTTCCAGTTAATACGATTTAAAGATTTTTTTACGATGAAAATAAATCATGTATCATTTGAAAATATATGTCATTTTCTGAAAGCAGCTAAATAAACGGGACTTAAAGTTCTTCAGGGGCTGTTAAACTCTATTATTCTCGATGGATAAACACCAGTGGCGTAAAACAGGAGCCTGGTACCACCACACTCCTGTTCTGCCTATTCCTCTGGTGTTTCCTATGTGAAAAGTTTGTGTGAATATTATAATATAGATAGAATTAACGACATCAAGTGTAACATGTGTACCTACGGTGGAAATAAATAAATACAAATAAATACAATACAAATTCCATAAGAATGGTGACAATTGTGAAAAAGTTCTCCTAGATATCTATGGAACCATCTCACTGCATTTTGACGGTGCATGGTACCGTCATTTTATTTATTTCTTTGAATTAATCACGTAGGGATTCCCTAGGACCCATGTTATAGATTGCACGAACAGCCCTCATCTGCAGCACAAATATGGTGTTAATATCTGCAGCTGCCCCCACAGCAGTACGTCATAAGAAATAATACTATGGAAGTAGCTAAAATAGACAACTCTAGAAGTATCAATATCTGTAAGATGGCGGATTTTTTTTATTGCATACGCTGCAGATCTAAGTCTCTTCGATAGCTTATCTACGTGTGGGCCCCATTGAAGTTTACAATCTAAGGTTATTCCTAAGAATACGGTAGTGTCTACAATTTAAAAAGTTTCTCCATTTAAGTTTACATCAGCATTAATCAGGTAGAATAAATCTATTTTAACTAATTATTTAGTTTTGGTTTCTTTTAGCAAAATATTGACACTAAACCAGTTACTATTTTGTTTATATCATCAACATTTATGTTTTGTCTAATCATCTTAAAAATTGAAGAAGTATCATTAGCAAACAATACAATCTCGTGATTATTTTTAACGAGGTGAGGCAGGTCGTTAATATAATCCAAAAATAGGAAAGGACCGAGGATAGATCCCTGCGGTACATCCATTGTAACTACAGATCCCGAAGACCGTTCATCTGGAGTG
This sequence comes from Eupithecia insigniata, assembly GCA_947859395.1. NCBI lineage: Eukaryota > Metazoa > Arthropoda > Insecta > Lepidoptera > Geometridae > Eupithecia > Eupithecia insigniata. The sequence goes on from OX402008.1 coordinate 4,208,584, forward strand.
GATGAAGCGGGGCCCGCGCCCGTGCGAGTAACATGCACCGCCGTTGCTGGGCAGTGAATGCGTCAATGTCAACTCTTTGTATTCTATCACTCAAGTAAGAAGATTCAAAGAGGTGTCTTTTACTCAATAGTGATGTAGTTTCCTGATTAATGTTCCATGGTGTACACAATCGAATGCTTTTGACGAGTCACAAAAAACATCTAAACGCGACTTCGCCCAAGCATCATCAAAAATATGCAATACCAACACCAGCATCAGTAGTTGAACTGCAGCGAGTAAACCCAAATTGCTTACGGTGTAGCAGGTCATTGCCATTGAAATGCCGAAGCAATAAATGTAGAATAAGTTTTTCAAAAACTTTGCTGAATGTAGGCAGTACTGATACTGAGTACTAATGACGGCAGTGGTCAGGAAGAGTAAGCTCTTCTCTATCTTCCGAAACTGTTCACCTCTGCATTGGAGGATAAATTTAAGCTCTTGGTCTGGGATGGATATGGCATCAATATCATTGTCGATTACAGCATACACCTTGATAATATAGTAATTATAAGGCCGAATCCCTAGTAAACCTAAGAAAGATCCTCAGAGCCCACAGCACCCGTCAGGTATGTCTTAAAATGACCATGGGTAAAACAAAGATTGTCGAATGAATGTCGCACCCATTACATGCTGAAAATGATATTATCGAAGTTGTTAATTACTACGTCTACATAGACCAAATAGACCATTTGATCTATGTAGACGTAGTCTAACGTAACTAGGTAAATCCAACTACGATAAATTGATCAGCCGATGAATCCAATTCGGATGTGAGCCGTTCGAGCAGCTTCGCAATATATTGTCGTCGCAGATATAGAAAAGCCTAAACAAGAATGTCTTCATTCAATCAATGTGTTCTGCCACTGTTATCAATACCTATGAATCCGAGGCGTGGTCTCCTATACAAACAAGCTCAGAATTGCTCAGAGAGCTATGTTTAAAGTTTTATTACTTGAAAGAATGCAGAATGCGGGAAGCCGTATAAGAAAGTCACCGACATATGTAGCTCTTAGATTATTATGTTTTTAAATATTTTTCAGGTAGGTAGTTATATATCGGTCGTTAAACCTTGTACCTAATCAACCTATTTTCTTTCTGAACATATTTTCCTCAATTTTTTTACGCGTATTAGTACTTGAAATTAATCCAGTTTCATTTTTCAAAGGAACCGGGTTTACTGCTTTTGGAACCGGTTCCACACATACCTTGCAAGAACCGGGTTTACCCGGGTTTTGCAGAACCGGGTAGAACCGGGTGCATGCCCTACTCGGCAACCTTGATACTTAGAACATTGATTTTGCCGGAGAAATGTAGCCCACGATACCCCAACTCCCTAATTAATTGTGTCGGTCCCAATACCAAACAATACCAAATACGTAAAAATCTATCGACGCTTATGTATGAAACGATACCTACCTAACGACAACCTATGTGGGTTATGGGGGTTTGGCGTCATTCATGGTAATCACAGACCATAAAATTTGAATGGTAGTACTTAGTTTAAAAGCCATAGAGTTTAACTCTGATAGAACCTATTTTCCTAACTGGGGCAGACTGTTAGTCTTTGATAATGGTTTCGTCGCAGGATAGTCCATAGATAAAAGAAACTCTAGCTAGATAGTGTGTGCGGTGCTATGCACACACTGTCGGAGAGATTGATAGATTGGTTTTAATTCAACATTGACACTTTTGACGCGCGTGTAGTTTCTTCCATAAAAAAAACAAAATGTGTCATGCTAAGACGATACCATTGTTATGGTGAAGCGTTTAATAGAATAAGACCCGAGTTCACCATCAGATGGTTAAACTTTAAACAGTTGTTTTCACACTTTTGACACAAGTTTTCATACATTTAATGTCAAAGTAAACAGACGAAGCTGCATAATTGTCAGAGTATCTTTTGTGAATGCCAGCCTTAGGCCCCGGTTATTTTTCGATCCTTACTCCATTTCTATGTCACTAGCAATAGGTCGTGTACTACCGCGTAGATTGCGAGATGAGGACATTCTTCCTTTCTTCATGTATTTGTACGCAACGTTTATTACATAGAGTACAATTATTATCCCCAAACACGATGCTATAAAATAAAGAACTTTGTCGTCTTTTGTCTTTTTTTCAGTAAATTGCGCTTGGTTTACAGGAACTTGCTTTTCAAGGGATTTCTCGAATTGTTCTCTTATTGTGTCAATTTTATTTTGCATTTGTTTCATTTCAATACGTATGTCATCAGTATCTTTGCTGTTGACAATTCCTTGAATAATTTCAGAATTAGCTGTGTTTTCTTTACCAGTATGATTAAGCAACTGTAATACCAATTCTTTAAAATAGATTTGTGAATTGTTGGTGAGCTCTTCTATTTTTTTTAAATAAATATCGGTTTGTTTTCTATAAGCTTCAGATTGTGTCAAATAATCATTAGTATTTTTCTGAGTTTGGTTAGATAAACTTACCATTGTTTGAATGGAGTCAACGATCTTAGTCAACTCTGAGTCCATTTGATCAGATTTGTCTTCTGACGCATTTTGTTTTAAAATGTCAATTGATGAACGCAAATCTTGTATTGCATTTGTAAATTGATTGAATGCTGGTCTGATGTCATAAGAAGTGGTGTTATTGGCAATTGGCAAAATCAATCCATTTTCTTTAGGAACACTTTGACAAGATATTCCATCCACATTTTCGGAATGAAAATCTAAATTTGCGGTCGTGAGGACGCTCTTGAACTTTTGAGAATAATGTGAAATTTTTAGCTCATAAAGATCATTACAGGAAATTTGATTGCCGCCGATACTTAGTGTATTTGTATTTCTATCAAAAAACTCTTTAAATCCTAATTCATTAATGTTGTTGTTATCTAAGGCTAAAGTTGATGCTAGTGGCAATAATCTAGGATCAAACGTTTGGAGCGCATTGCTGGATAAGTTTACAAAAGATAAACTCCGAGCACCATCGAATGTGCCAAATCGCAACAATTGTATATAGTTTCCGAACAAGTTAAGACTTCTGAGGTTTGAAACGTGTATAAACGACCCAGGTTGTATAAAATTTATTCTATTCAAACTCAAGTCAAGTTTGATTAGAAAAGGCATATCTTGGAAAGAAAATTTATCAATTTTTGTTATTGCATTAGTGCTGAGGTTCAATTCTTGAAGTTTTTTAACGTTATATATAAATAGTTTATTCAAGTCCGTGATTCCACAGGACCGTAAATCTAAATTGACGATTTGAGTACTTGCATTCTGGAAGGTAAATCTTGGTTTTACATGGTCTAAGCTCACCTGATATAAGTTTAGAAGGTTATTGAATGAATCGCCTATGATTTCCATTTGCGTGTTCGACGAAAGTAACAAATGACTTAACTGGTGTAATTGATTAAGAGCATTAACTTCCATTTGACGGATAGCATTGTTGACTAAATTTAAAATACGCAATTTTTTTAGCCCAGAAAATGTATTGTTTGTTATGAGTCTTATCGCATTATCATTCAAATATATTTCTTCAATGTTTTGATTAGTCGACATATTAACATTAAAATTTTCAAGCAAATTATGCGATAGATCTAGTATTTCGATAGACCCTGTTTTTGTAAATGCGTTGTATTCTATGGTTGATAATAATCCGTATGAAGAGTTGACATGTCTCAAATTCGGTAAACCGGAAAAAGATTCATTTTGAAAAGAAGTGGTTCTTGTGTATGACAAGTCAATCGTTTTCAAACTAATCAACCCTTCAAACGTATTATGGTCTAAGGAATTCACAAAAGGGTTGTTCGTTATTATCAATCTTTCGACTTCTTTTAAACCCCAGAAACACTTTAATTCAACTTCATTTACTTTGTTATATGACAAATCCAATTCTTTTAATGAAAGTAGATTATCGAAAACAGATTTGGTTAGTACTTTGATACTATTACTCCGCACATGAAAAGAAGTTAAATTCTTAAGGCTAGTTGTTTCAAAAGTTAATTCTTCGAAAAGATTATGTGACAAGTCAAGAGTCGACAATAACTCCAAGCTGTTAAAGGCGGAATGAGATATCGATGTGATTTTATTGAAACTAACATTAACATAAGTTAGATCATCACTCATATATTTAAAACTTTCATTTCCTAGTGATGTTATTAATCCATTACTTAAATCTAATTTTGCGGTATGAATTCCTTTTAAAGTATCCTTTTCAATAGTTATATTAAGATAATTATTTTTTAAATTAAATTCTGTTATTTTATTCCGATCAAAAGCTCTATCTTCAATGTAGCTGATGTGATTGTTCGTTAAATTGAGTGATTGCAACTTACTGTTGTTTTCAAATAACAAATTTGTTATTTTTTCTATTTTATTATTGCTCATATCCAAATATTTCAATTCTAAAAGACTTTTGAATGTTTTGTTTTCAATGGATTCAATCAAATTTGTTGATAAATTCAATTTCTGCACTTTGTTCAATGTACTTAGGTTGTAATCTGATATTTTTGTTAGATTATTATTCTGTAGATATAATTCATTGAGGTCCATAAACCTCGTAAAAGAATGGCCGATTTCTAATAATATGTTGAATGAAACATCTAAAGTCCTAAGACCCAAAACCCCTTCGAATGTCAGGATATCAAAGCTTTGGATCAGATTGTGTGACAAATTCAGGTTTTTCATTTCTGGGAAAAGGGAAAAGCAAGTATTGGGAATGGATTCCAAGAGATTTTGACTAAGATCTATTTGTTCTATGGATCTTGATGCAGAATATGACATCTGAGGTCCCATTTCCAAACTTGCTATGCTATTATTTTGTAAAACAATAGTTTTCGCCTTTGATAATGCAGAAAAGGCATTTAAATTAACCACTGAGAGACTATTGTTGATTATTACAATTTTTTTCGCTTGAGTTAACTGGTAAACCCTTTGCGGAATAGCATTCATGTCTCCGTTACTTAATTCCATCGCTTCAATATTCTCTGGCTTATCAATTTTTGCAAAAATATCGTGCTCATCGTCGACATTTTGGACCGTGACATATAAAACGTAGTTAGTCGAGTAAGTGGTTTGCATGTAACCGTTTCTTTGCCTTTGGTAGTCATATCGATTATAACTGTGAATCCATTGCTCAGTCTTTAAGCAGTCAAATGAAGTATGATCAAAACTTATCTGCCGATCACACTGAAGAGAAAAAGCACAGACACCATTAACTTTATCGAGTTCGTGCACCTGACATCCTTTTGCTTGGTTCAGTAAAGAGACCGAAACCATCAACAATAAATCTGTAAATTAAGAAAATACAAGTTGGTAATCTGAACATCCTACTAATATTATAATTAATGTGGGGTATAAAAGCAAAGGCGCTGTCCGTTCTCCCGGAGAACAGACAGTGGCGCCTTTGCTTTTATACTCAAAGTTTGTAAGGATGGATATTTGTTACTTTTTCACGCAAAAACTACTGATTAGGCTGAAATTTGGTACCTGAAATATTTTGGGACCTGGAATTCTTAGGCTATTTTTTATCCCGATAAAACGCGGGTGAAGGCGCGGGCAGCAGCTAGTAACAAATATAACTATACGATAGGCTAGCTTCTGCACTGGGTTTAAGGTGGAAGGCCCGCATGAAAAAAACGGGTTTTTACTTTTTTCTACGATGTACAAGTAATTTCAATATAAGTGATTTAGATTTAGATAGAGAGCAGATTAAAAGTTTTGCATACATTGTAAGTCATTTGCTATGAAGATTCATATTTCTTTGATTCTATTTGCATAGATATGCAAAAAGAATTTTGGAAGTTATTGTAGTTTTGAAAGAAAAAATGAAAGAAAATGTGTTTCACGATGAATCAACTACTATAATTAATATAACTGATAAAATTACAAAATTAAAATTACCTAGTTCTAAAATAGCTACAAACGGACGAAAAACGTTATGCTGAGATGGGACCTATTGGTTCCAATCCCATTTCAGCATAATTGCTGTAGAGTTAGCTGTGTTGTTTCATTTTATCACCAGTGTTTGTTACATACTTGATTTTTCTGATTATTGTTAGTTCATTTTGTGTGATTATTGTTAAACTTAGCTGTACACACATATGTATGTTTATGTTACAATGTAGATTACAATAATTTCTTTGTGTTATCTATAATTTTAGGTGGCATTGTAATGTGTTTTGTGGGTTAAATAAATAAATAAATAATGTTCTGGAGTCTACGTAATGTTGATTTTGGTAATAAATTTGGTATAGATAAAACAACTGTGAATTAGTGGTTTGTTAGGTATTTGGGTTCATAGCTGATGATACAATGTGACCAAAACAACATAACTGCTAGCTTATTTAACTTGTAAAAGCAGAAATCACAAAAAAAGTTTTTTTTAATAATGTTACATTACATATTATCATGCATTTTTTCTGGGATAAAAGTATAAAATGCCCTCCCTGGGATACAAAATCTATCTTCTTAAGGCGGTTCCCTGACCCAACTAGCGCCGCCACCTATTTTATCGTATTATTACGTTAAACAAAGGAATGTTCAAAAAGGAATGTGGAAAGACGAGAGAGAAAGAAAGATAATTTCAGTTAAATAAATAATATGATAATGCTGAACAATTCACATAACATAATTAACGCAATCAGTGCCCAGCCTTGCCGGTACGAGCCGGCCGAGGCAGGGGCGCGCTGCCCCGCCTCATGCCCCTCTAAATGGACATGACGTACATCTGGGGCCATGAAAGTGTTAACAACCCATACTCAGCAGAGCTTGTGTTGTGTTACGATAACTAGATAATAACATTTTAATACAATACTTCACTTAGATAGTTTTTTTTTAATTATATATAGAAAACACCCAGAACACCCGGATTTGCAAATAGTATAATAATTTTCCCGAGGCGGGAATCTAACCTGCGTTTGTGTCGTATATAAGTAATAGAGAAATTTACTTACAGATTGAACACCCAAAAATCATTCTGATCAGGTTTTCATCAATTTTGTTGCAAACAATGTGTTTTATATTTATACTCTTGAAGAAAACCCGAGACCGGTATGTACTTTATACTAGGAGAGTCCGAATAAAACTCATATAAAAATAAAAAAACTAAACGTCTGCTCCGTACGGAGAGTATTCTAAAATTAAAATACAATAAAGAGATAACTTTAATATTGTGATGATTCATTTGAACAAGAGCTTGATAAGTCTTGTAATGATAATATGTCCTTTCATAGGTTTTAGGGGTCCGGACCTAAATTTTAAAGAATGAAAATCATTAACTCACTACGCCAGCAACTAGGCTACACAAGATCAATGTGTCTTATAAAAAGCAAAGCTTTTACCACAAAACTCCCGAGTGAGTTGCAAAATTGTCGATAAGTAAATAAATAAAAAAAAAAATACAAACATATCCTTTGTAAAATGGCCGACTACAAAATATCAGTTTATCTAGCCAAAGAGTAAAAAAGCTTGGGATGAGTTTTGCTCCAACTCGAAAACTAACAACCTAACAACGTAAAATGTCTTGTTCGCTTCTTTACTTTACCTTATGGGGTTAACCCGACACAAATCAATGAACAAAAAATAAAAGTGATCACTTTATTTCCCAGTTTTACTTACGTAATTTTAATTTTGTGACGTGTCCAAGAGTCCTATAAGGTAAGGATATAACGCAATTTGATTTTTTAGTTTTGATGGGTGACGGCGTCTAGTTGTTTTTTCGATCAACCGAAAAATACGATTTTAGGGTTATTATTATTTATTTTGCGAAATAGTTTTGTACTGTGGTACGGAACCCTCCGTGTGCGAGTCCTCGCGCTTGGCCGGTTTTATTTTACATCATTTAAGTATTAAAATTTTACGGTAACAATATATTTTTGAATGTGTAACCCCAAAATTGTGCTGTTGGGGAATACCCAGTTAATAAAGAATTGATACAAATGGAGTAAATACTTACTGTCAGTATTATATAATCTGTACTACTGTGCTATCTGTTGCCTGCATCCGTTTGATAACAATGGCTAAGTAGGTAAACAGCACTTAATTGAATAAATAAGTATAGTATAGGCATTAACTTAGTAAGATGGAAGAAAGAAAATTCATTTATATGAACCCTGAGACTTTTAATTAATTTATTTGAACAAAATGCATATTATATAAATAGATAGGTACAAAACAGATATAAAAAACTATTTAAAAAATACATAAAATAAATTTAATTAAAAGTAAATTATTTTCTAGACACAACCAACATACAAAATACTCTGGTACTGAAATAAAAAAGACTACTCAGTACTAAGGGCGCGTTTCGATACACATAGAACGTCAGTTTTTGCAGGATCTATTTTAGCGGATCCGTCACTGCTAGAGGTAATAATGGCAATATTCACGCAGCATTTACAGGACCGATTTGAACGGATCCGATGCTACAGGAGGTAATATTAACACAGCATTTTTCGCACACACAGTTTAGATCCGATAAACTGATCAGTATTTCCTTTGTGTGTGGGATTTTTTACTGGATCCGGAATAATGACGTATAAATATAAACGGTCTGCTGCATATTTTGTCGGATCGGTATTTTTTTACTGGATCCGGCACACTGCATTGTGTGTGAACTTGCGCATACAATTACGCCAATTACATACGCCATCAAATAACGGACCTGTAAAACGGATCGCTATGTGTACGCGCCCTTACTACTTAAGTACTCGCACTAATTAGTACTTAGGTACTTCTAATATTTTATTTATCTAAAAATTGGGGCGCTTTATTGACTCTGAAATTTTGACTATGTGGTTGTGGTCAAAACAGTGCCAGCCCGCTTTAATTATTGTAATCTAGTTTCTGTCCTTGCCTTCGCACGTGCTGTTCGTGGGTAGAAAGAATCATCTTGATCTGTTCAGGCTTTTTAATTATCTTATGAAGTTAATATTTGGAGATCTTCGGCCAAAATATGTCCTGGGCCCGTACTCTTAAAAACGAAATCGAAGTTTCTGATTCTTTTTCATGCAAACGCTAATCTTATGCAATGGACATATGAGTTGGTTTTGCACGAACACGAAAAAGAATCTTCGATTTTCCTTTTCCGAGTAGGCGCCCAGATATTCACAAACGTTTGCCTTTATAATATTAGTGTCAAGGATTAATATGACATGTCAAATTTACATACTGACAGTGGTTATTTAACGTACTAGCTAGTCTAAGCATTATCATCAGCTATTATTATTTATTAAACTAGCTAGTCCATCATTCACATAATAACAAAGCCACACGAAAAAAAATCTTGGCCCAGGGGTCTGACTACGTTAACTAAGTATATGTTTTTGGGGTCGCTGAATCGGAATCCAAGGTCAGATTGATCCCATTGACCCCCGTCAGGGTTGTGACATAACCTCAAAAAAAACATAATCAACGCTGTCCGCTCACATAGGGATTATAGGGTAGTGGTAAATGGAGTCACTGGATTTTAGAATAGATGATTATAGGATACATGGTTATGGAGTTATAGGGTTATGGGTTTTGGTTTGTAACATTGATAAAAAGCAGATTGACTTTGATGATTTATTTTCTTAGTATGGGGGTTACAGGGCTATAGGGTTAGTGGTTATGGGATGAAGGGTTATAGGTTATTTAAATGAACTGATTAGTTTTTTGGTTTGAAGCTTGATTAACAGCGTAACAGGGTTAAACAGCGAGAGTTGATTATCGGGTTTTTGTTTTGACGTTATGGCGAAATTCTGACGTGATGGGCTCAATCTGGATTCTGATTCAGCGACCCCAAAAACATACATTAAACCCTGTTTTTTTTGTTTTACGTGGCTATGTTATTATTATTACTTAACTCATTTATTTCAGGTTTAAAATCCATAGAACACGTACGAAATAATAGAAATCTTACAATCAAATCAGATTAAATAAAAAGTTAGATTACTTGATGATAAAAATGGTATAATAACAACGGTAACACCCTGACCACCCTGACGCGTCAGGGTGGACTAGTGTTTGGTCTCATATGTTTAAGTAAAATTTTTTATTAGCTGCAACTAAATATTTTTATACTTTTATACCCAAGTAGTGCAAGCCCAGAATGATGTACCTACATTTTTCTCTGAAATGTGTTGATGTTTGTTACTTCTTCACGCCAAAATGACTGAGCAGGTGGAGTTAACATTTGTTATATACATACATAGGTGTAGCCCTAAACCTGAAAACAAACATAGGCTACATTTTAACCCTTTAATCATTTCCTATGGAATAGAAATTATATTGAAACGTTTCCATGGAAACAACGCGTGCGAAGCCGCGGGCTAATAATTAATAACATCTTTTAGGTACAAAAACGCCTCCGGCGACGCAGTACTACAAACAAACGACATTGCGGATCTCATCAAGAAGATGTGTGATTCATTCGCGCAGAGCCAGGAGAAGCTTCTGGAGTCCCGGCTTAAACCGACCACGAGCGATATGCAGGTATTTATTCATCATGATCATCAGCCCGTATACGTCCACTGCTGTACATAGCCCTCCTCCAAACTACGCCACGAATAGCGGTCCGAGCCGCCTCCATCCAATAACTCCCTGCGACCGCTGCTACAATGTCGTCGGTCCGTCGAGTGGGAGGTCTTTCCACACTCTGTTTCGCATTGCATCGTGGTCGCCACTCGAGAACTTTTACTCAACGGTTTTCGGTTCTACGAGCTATTTGGCCTGCCCATCGCTACTTCAGCGTGCGCATCGCCACTTCAGCCTGCTAATTCTGAGAGAGCTACGTCGTCGGTAAATTTGGTTCTTCTACGGATTTCTGTATTCCAGATTCTATCGCGTAGAGAAACTCCGAGCATATGTAGCTCTTTCCATAGCTTAAAACACCCTTGGTTTTTATTGATATCTAATGAAATTATTAATATATTGTTTATTAGCAAAAAAATTACAAAGAATAATAGAAACAAACTAGAACTACTATGTATTTACAATTAACCTAACTGCAGACTGTTACAAACAATCTACAGGTAGCTCAACCAATCCATATTACCTAATACCAGTCGGAAGCGTTCCCATTAATTAATATCATCACGATAAGGTGCCTGGGCTAGGTTAATGAAATACATTTTGAAATAAAACTTTTAAACTTTCGCGATTTATTTATTAAGATTATTTATCGGGTTCTTATCGCGTACCTTTTGTTATATTTTCCCCTACGTTTCCGGTAAATAAACGATAAACATCCGATAAATAATTTTATATAAATTCTGTAATATACAAATTGAATTGATTTCCAGGTGCAATGCGAGCCAGAAAGAGATGTGCCAAGCCAGATGGGAGATGCAAGTAGAAATGGTTCGCCTAAAAAGCTGTTTATTGGCGAAGAAAGGTATGATTCAATATATGGAGTTATAGATAGAAAATGCGGTATTGCACTATTTACAAAACAATTAACAAACAATTTGGTACAAAAAATGTGACAATTAGCGGTCTTATCGCTCAAAAGCAATCTCTACCCGACAACTGTGGATGATAGGATAGGATCGTTGGATTGAACCTGGGGATCTGTGTGCATTATTAATACAAGCGAATACAAATTAAAAAAATCTAATTATATAACAAATGTAACATCCGAATACCTACGCACATTACAAAAATACCTAAATACATAAACCTACTTATACTTATATAAATACATACATTCATACATAACTACATTTGATTAAGGGAAATTAGGGTGTGGTCAGTGACAGCTGGACATATAGTGCTACTTTACCATACTTTTGAATATTGGTAGTGACTTTGCACGCCTTACTGATACTGGCAATGTCTTCCAGAGCTATACAGCACGGGCTGCTATTAGGCCTATACACTACACGGTATTCAGGGACCCTTACCCTAAGTAAGAGTGGTGTAATAAGAGTTAGAGCGTAAGGGTCCCTAACTAGGGCGACCGGACGGTCCCTGCAAGCCTTGCTCCCTAATTGCACGTACAATCGAGTAGTGTATTAAAAAAATCAAATTCAGACCGTACACGGAGAGTGAGTGAGCCGGTGTACCGTACACGGAGAGTGAGTGAGCCGGTGTTCAGTGCAGTGTAATAATCGAGGCCCTTGCAAGGGGCCACGCCCTCCCTAACTACCGGGCCCTGAATACCGTGTAGTGTAATAGGCCTTTATATTCAGACTCTTCTAGCAATAAACAGTGCACGATAAGATTTTATTTTATTTAGAGAATACCATTTTTTTCTGGCGATTCCGGCGTAAGAATTGACCTGGAGGGGTCAGGTCGTGGATATCGTAAGAGTCGACTAAGAAAATCATCTACCAGAGGAATGAGTGCAGCTTCCTTCTGTGAATCTTTTACACCTCAACTGCGATCACTAATCCGCCTACCAAGCTTGGTGATTATGGCGAAACCCTCATGTTTGGAAAGGCATTTTCAGCGGTGGATGTACTTATGTTTAGTTGTTATAGAATTTTCATCATCATCATCATCATCATCAGCCCATACACGTCCACTGCTGGACATAGGCCTCTCCCATACGACGCCACGAATAGCGGTCCTGAGCCGCCTCTATCCAACGACTCCTTGCGACCGCTACGATGTCGTCGGTCCATCGAGTGGGTGGTCTCCCATGTAGGGGGGAATTTGCCATAATCACCACGCTTGGCAGGCGGATTGGAGATCGCAGTTTTAGTGTTTAAAAATACTCAGAAGGAAGCTGCTGCCCTTCCTCTGGTAGGTTCCCTTAGTCGGCTTTTACGACATCCACGGGTTGAGTTGGAGGGGTCGATATTCGTACGCCGCGACCCCACGGCTATATAATTTTAGATGCTTAATTTAATTTTTCAGGGATGATGTCCTAAACTTAGAACAATGCAAAAGCGATGCTTGTATCTGTGCAGGCAAAGGTAAACATTCCGCAAGTTTTTACAAATTACATTATTGTGAGTAGTTAATATATGTACATATTGAGTAAATGTTGATATTTGTAGTATAAATAGATTTATGGTATAGATTGATATTTGAAGAATAAATAGTTAAATTAATGATAATAACATTATGAAAATAAGCGGGTTAACTACGAACCTAGTTTTTGTTTGAAAAACACCAACGTTTCATCTCGTAATGAGGGACTTCATCGGATCGACGACCTATGTGGCTATATGTGAATGATAATTTGTTTTAGATAAAATAAAAGCTTTAATTCCATTGGCTGACCGCGAGAGGCTATTGCAGAGATATGTAGACGAATTGGAAGACTGGAAGGAAAAGCAACAACAATTATTCAAACATCAAGTAAGTACTTAAGGCCTCTACACACCAAACCCGCCGGTCCGCCGCCAGCTTTGCCCTTGTCTTGCGATAATGATGCCAGCGGGTTGCGCTTGCGCGCGCTCCCCGGCGGGGTATGCCGGCAGCACTTCATGTTCGCTTGATCACCTTGCTTGCCGTTCACACACAGGTAGACAGGCCGCAAATGCCGCCGGCAAAGATCGTTCCGGCTTACAATGTTCTAATGCCACCGGCCTCACCCGCCGGGTAAAGGCGGCGGGCCGGCGGGTTTGGTGTGTAGAGGCCTTTACATCCTAAACTTTACTAACGACAGTTCTTGTAATAAAGTTTTGAAGTGTCCCTATATCAATAAGTATGAGGCATATACTGGAATAACAACTTTTTTAGAATATGGGTAGTATTTGTTCATAATCTCTCATTCTCATCATCGGCCTATGCTAGTTGCCTGGGGCGAAGTCCACTACATTAATCACTTCACCATAACAATGGTATCGTCTCGTAATGACACATTTTGGCATTTGATGAAAGAAACTACGGATGGAGGGACGCGTGTCAAAAAGTGTCAAGGTTGAAATCAATCAATCTCTCAGTGCAAATAACCGCACGCACGTCTATGATATCGTCGCAATAATCGTCCATAGATGAAAGACACTCTAGAATCTAGAGTGTTTTTCATCTATGGACGACATAGTCATAGTAAAGCGATTGGTTAGCGGAATCCGGTCCCGAGCTGCTGAATATAGGCCTTAGTTAGTGCCCTCGTCAGTATTGTATTCTCTTTGGTTAGTGCCGAACCCTGCTGAACACCGGCCTCCTTATGAGTGCCATAGCGCCCTGTCTTCAGAAACACTCATGAAATATTAAAATAATAGAAAATAAACTAAAATGCACTAAATACACATTATCATTGTTGGCCTTATCGTTTTATGCGATAAGGCGCCAATTTCAATACCTTAGTATAGGATAACTTTAATAATATACCTACCTACTTTATGTTATATGCGGCTATGAAATGAACGATTATCTATCTACTATCTCCAGTTAAAACGCAAAGAAGAATACCATCTAGATCTACTTTCAAGAGAATGGACGAAGAAACGCATCGAGCTAGAAGCGAAACTCAGCAAAGGCATAGAACAATGCAGGAACCTCGCCGCGGATCTCAGTCGCGCTACGGACGACTTCAGGCTGCGGGGGTATAGGAATACTGAGAGGGAGAAAAAGGTAAATTTTAACTTTATTTGGTACTACAGAGAGTAGAAATTATGATGAACGGGGCGGATGGATAGAGAAGTGAAACTCAGCAAAGGCATAGAAAAATGCCAGAACCTTGCGGTTGATCTCAGTCGCGCCTCCTACGACTTCAGACTGGGGGGTATAGGAATACTTAGGGGGAGAAATAAATATTTAACTCATTAATTTGGTAATAAGGGGAGAGAATTTAAATGAATTTGTTTGGTTACATTCGAACTTTATAATGCCACTACAAAGAGTTAAAATTATGTCGGGAGAGGAAAAGAACGAAAGGATACAGGAGTGAAACTTAGTAAAAGACAAGTTAATTTCGTAAATTTCAAGTATAACTTCAAGACTTTGCATAGTAATTGGTCTTAGAATAACATAAAATGCGTTGGTAGCGCTTGGGAAAACCGTTAACTTTTTTAACATCACTATATGCCTTTAATAGATCAGCTCTATTATATTGAAAATCTGTTCATGTTCAGTAGTCTCAGCGAGTGAAAGAGTAACAAACATCTCGCGAAACTTAAATTTTGCCTTTTCTGTTATTCTATTATTATATTGTTAACAATATTTACAGTTACTAGATGCAAAGAAAGCACTAGAATCTCACTACACAGCGAAATACCAGGAACTGAGAGAGGCCTCCCAAAAGATGGAGGACGAGATGAACCACCGGCTCAAGCTGAAGGACATGCGGATCGAAGAGATTGAACTGAAACTGCAGCAGACTGAGAAACAAGTTGACGATTTACAGGTTGTCTTATTTTTTTAACCGCCTCAAAGAAGTAGGAGGTTCTGTTGTCGGCTGTATGAATGTTTTTTTAAAACTTTTTTACCCTTGTCACATAGCCATCGAGTAAGTAAATAAAAATAGGTGAAGAGGTATAACTAAAAGCGTTTTAGTTGTTTACGCGTATATGCGTTGCTTGTGAATTCTCAGTGCTCAGCAATGTTTCTCGTTTTTGATATGTATGAAATTTTGCTACAGATTGTTCACAGCGCCATCTAGACGCGAGTAGAAAAGCTTCCTATGGATGGTTTTTAGAGACGGAATCACATAAATCTTTTGTTTCAGAATAATTTGAAGAACAACGAAAAAGAATCAGAAAACAAGTATTCAGGACTAACGAAAGATCAAACTGCAAGTCTCATTCAGGAATTGGTAATTTCAATTTATTTTTTGCAATATAGTAGGTACACTACATCTATACTATAGTATTATATTTGTGGACTAAGGTATGTCCCGCACTAATAGCTAGTCTCCGAGACTGGCCGCCCTATCCGAAATTCGGCTTGCATGTCGCGACACGCCAAGATAAAACAAACGTATGATAATACCACCCTGCAGCCTACGTTTTAAACAACGCGTGAAGGAAGCCGGTTACTTACCTGCTAAACTAGGCGTTTGTCTTGCGGCCAATGGATACTCGTACAAAATATCAGGTTTTGCCTATTTTCTAGGTTGTACTAGTAATTTAAATAGTAGAAAAGGAGTCTTGCGCGCATTGTAAGCCATTTCCATGAACCCACTCTAAAACGATTGATTGCAGTTTTATTTTCACTCAAGCATAATCTATACTAATATTATAAAGAGGATGTAAGTATGTTTGTAACGAATGGCTCAAAAAGTACTGGACCGATTTTAAAAATTCTTTCACCATTTGAATGCTACATTATCACTGATTAATATAGGCTATGTCCTGCATTTACTGTACGTTTATGCCTAAATGTTTAAAAAATAAATGTCAACCCGTGCGAAGCTGGGGCGGGCCGCTAGTGTTAAATAACCAAAAACAGAAATATGCCTTAGCCGTTCCCCGCGATTTCACCCGCGTTAAATTCGAATTTCACATTTCTAGGGGAATAAAAAGGTCATTATTCCCGTAAATCTCCCATGGGAATTTGATGTTTTACAAGGAAAAATACTTTTTTCCTGCAACATAGGCTACTGCCTATGTTGCACTCCATCCAACTTACTCTATGGAGTTAGTTGTAGGGATGGAGAGTAACAACCAATCGAGTTTATTTCATACCGAAAATCAAGTCGATTGGTTGCTTAGTTCGGGCGTGAAGGAAGGACAAACAAAAACACTTTCGCATTTATAATATTAGTTAGGCTAAGGATGACAGTTATGAATAATAGTTAAACGATCCGGTGCTGCCCTCTATAATAATGCCCTATATAATTCCAAGAGTCATAACATAATGTTTGTTTGTTTTCCAGAGATGTCTAGAAGAGAAACTCGACAGTGCGGTACAATCCAAGGCGTTCTTCAAAGAGCAGTGGGGCCGCGCAGTCAGGGAATTACATCTCATCAAGCTGAGCACTCGCAAACAGATGCTGACTCAGTTGCAGCAGGACAGGCGCCAGTTAGGGGAGATGGGGTAAACACTGTTGTATGACAAGCTAGCTATAGCCCGTAGCTTCTCTCGTGGTACTTATAATGTACAATCCAATGTGTTCTTCAAATAACGGTGGGGCTGCGCAGTCAGAGAATTACATCTCATCAAGCTGAGCACTCGCAAACAGATGCTGACTCAGTTGCAGCAAGACAGGCGTCAGAGGAGATGGGGTAAACACTGGTGTATGATAAGCTAGCTATAGCCCGTAGCTTCTCTCGTGGTACTTATAATATACAATACAAGGTGTTCTTCAAAGAGCAGTGGGGCCACGCAGTCAGAGAATTGCATCTCATCAAGCTGCGGACTTAGTTGCAGCAGAACAGGCGTCAGTTAGGGGAGATGGGGTAAATACTGTTGAATGGCAGATAGCTATAAAAAAAAATTCAGACCCACAGTTGATCTATAGTTTTTTTTTTATTTGCTTAGGATGGCTTTAGTGTCACAGCGGCCATGGTAGGCCTATTGTGATCGCCACTTCGAGTGTTCACCCTTGGAAGCTGCGGCGTTTATAGTTCGCCACTTACCCTTGCAGCTGCGAAGACCTGTAGGCTTTTCTTCGGGGTGGTGTCTCGTAGCTCGTCTGGGCTGAGCAGGTGCTTGCCCAGATGAATGCTAGGGCGTTTCATCCGCCTCCTCACAGACTCTGCAGGATTTTGTGTCGCATAGCCCCAAATTGAACATGTGCGACAATGTCCGGTTAGGGCTCTTGTCAGGATGTGCTTAGCTGTAGGATTTGGTTGGTGCACCGTTTATCGAAGGCTTTTTTTTGATTTTTGATCTATAGTATAAACCAATTTGAATAAAATACAATACAATAATACACAATCAAATTAAAATAAAACTAAGCTAGAGTAGTACCGTGGCCTAAACAGATCATCGAGCCACCAGCGATGATACTGGTTATAGCTGCTGACTATAGCCCGTGGCTTCGCGGTACTTACATAGAAAGAATAGAGGACAGGACAGGCGCCAGTAAGGGACGATGGGGTATGCGTAGATTCAGATTCAATAACTTTATTTCTTTAGGCTTACAAAATATGCACTTTAGACAAGTCAAATTTTATACTATAAACAGCTATAAATATAGTTATTATTATCAAATAAGAAATGTGATGTTATTGATTTTCTTTCACTTAAATATTTTGTCCACTAGTGGAAGAAGTGAAAAAGAAACCACTAGTACATTTATATATCACTTATGTGTCTAATACATGTTTATTTTGCCTATCTAAATCTAAATTTAATGCGATTTAGATTCATGTCAATAACCATTACCCTAAGCTGTAATAAAATTGTAAACATTGTATGTTCGCCTTCGCGTACGTGTAATCCTGGTCCCACTCAACATGATGTTTCGAAAAACATAGTTTAAAATCCAAATGTGGAAATGGGAGTCCTTAGACATTTTGACGACTTCTGTGGCGCGGCGGACTAAGGTTGCTGCGGGTTCGATTCCCGTCTCGGGACAAATGTTTGTACGATCTGCAAGTATTTGTTTCAGGGTGTTCTGGATCTTTATAGTATATCAGTTATCTAGTACCCATAATACAAGCTCTGCTTAGCCTGGGGCTAGATAATGCTTTGTGAATTGTCCAGCATTAATTATTATTTTAATTTATTTGTGACATCGTCACTCGACATTGAACATATGATGTGATTTTATTTCTAGGTATCTCTATTTATACAGCTTAATGACACTGTGTTTATGTAGCTCTGACTAATTTACAGAAAATAATACAAACAAAACCTTGCAAAAACGAGAAAAAACTAATCAGATTGAACTTACCGAGATCAAAGTTTTGTGTTCTACGAATTACAATGCATATGTATGTGATCATTATGCCTCACGTGATTCTAACAACAATATCAATACTCACTGATCGCAAAGTGTTATCTAGATATAGGTCGGTATTTGGGCATTTTTCAGGCATCGCAGAAATTTATTCCTTAGGCGAGCGTACACTGTACCCTAAATTATAGTAACTCTAAATGCTGAGGCTATCTAACTACCTGTTTTAGATTGGACACAATTGAAGACCGAGACGAGACAGCCAGCAACCCCATGGACATAAAGAAACTGAGAGATGACTTCTACGTCGACCTTCTTGCGAACACGCCGGCTCTCGAGTCGCATTCTATGATAAGTACGTTTGTATTTATTGTTTGATATAACTAGTCCAAATAAGACCAAGACGAGACAGCCAGCAACCCCGTGGACATAAAGAAACTGAGAGATGACTTCTACGTCGATCTTCTTGCGAACACGCCGGCTCTGCAGTCGCATTCGCCGATAAGTACGTTTGTATTTATTGTTTGATATAACTAGTCCAAATAAGACCGAGACGAGACAGCCAGCAACCCCGTGGACATAAAGAAACTGAGAGATGACTTCTACGTCGATCTTCTTGCGAACACGCCGGCTCTGCAGTCGCATTCGCCGATAAGTACGTTTGTATTTATTGTTCGATATAACTAGTCCAAATAAGACCGAGACGAGACAACCAGCAACCCCGTGGACATAAAGAAACTTAGAGAAACTTATCAAATAAGAAATAAGGTGTTATTGATATTCTCTTCACTTAAATTTTTTGTCCACTAGTGGAAGAAGTGAAAAAGAAACCACTAGCACATTATAATATCACTTATGTGTCTAATACATTAGTGTTAGTGTTTATTTTGCCTATCTAAATCTAAATTTAATGCAATTTAGATACATGTCAATATTTCTTTAAAACTAAATAGAACATTGAATTTCTTACATACTACTGACAGTGCGGAACGGAGCGACATCTGCCCAAGCATTAACATCATTGATGTAATCATCTATTGAGTAAAAGGCCTTCCTGATAAGATTTTGTTTAATGTACTGTTTAAATTTACGAATAGGGAGTTCAGTTGCTTCAGATGGAAGCTTATTATAGAAGCGCACGCTATTGCTCATAAATGATTTCCCTACCTTTCGTAATCTATATGCTGGGATGTGTAATTTATTCTTGTTTCTTGTATTTCTATTGTGAACATCACACTTTTTCAAAAAGCTATCTCTATTTTTGTGCGTATACATAAGATTTTCATAGATGTATTGCGATATTACTGTCAAAATATTTATTTCTTTAAATAATTCCCTCAAAGAGTCGCGTGGCTTTAATTTGTAAATTGCGCGTACCGCTCTTTTCTGGAGAACAAAGATAGTCTGGATGTTAGCTGCCTGTCCCCAAAGCAAAATACCATAAGACATAATACTATGAAAGTAACTGAAATAAACTAACCTAGCTGTATCTTCATCGGTAATATATCTAATTGTTCGAACTGCATAGGCTGCTGAACTAAGTCTGCCTGCGAGAGCATCAATTTGCGGTTTCCATTGAAGAGTGGAATCAATATCTGTGCCTCCTGTGAAAGGTGATTTAACTCGAGTTGACCCTTTTTGTGTTTATTACATAGAAATTGTCAGAAAAAAATTACGATTTTTTAGGTACAACTCACGTCCTTCTATCTGCTATAGTTTCGGAGATAATTTGGTGTCAAGTGATATAACTGGCAGGATTTTGGCAAAAATATCGTGAATTTAGATATATGTCAAGTCGTAACCCCTTTAGGTAGTAATTGCCTCACACTTTTTTCGTGCCTCGTGGTGTAAGAGCGATTATATTAATTTACACACTTTATTTTTCAGTATATTTATCGTGAATATTGATATATTTAGAGTTATATCACTTTGCACCAATTTTTTTCACTGACTGATTAGGGTACAACTCAACATGTACCTACTAATCCGAATCTAAAGTTATGCCTGATTTGTGATAAGTGATGCATCTCGACTTACATCATTCGACACAAATATTTTTTTATGTGTAAATATAAATGAATATGAATATAAATTGAGTTGTATCTAAAACTAAAACCGGATCTGTTTTTTTTATGAATTACAAGATGTGATCTGTGATACAAGTGCGAACATGACGAGAGAGGCGGGGGTGCGCGGGGCGAAGTGAAGCTGAAGTGACATGTGGCCGGAGTGTGAAGGGAATAGAGGAGTGAACGACATAGCTTCATGTCTATACGATTCTATCATAAATCAACTGCCGCATTTAAACCCAAATGCCAAGAAGCTGATTATGTACTTTGATAGTGGCCCGGGTCAAAACAAGAATTCGATTATTACAACAATGTTGATGCTAGTGGCTAAACTAATCTATCTATGTAAAGGCGAGAGCTACACATAGCGGGTATCATCCTTGGTTGCACAATATGATACACCCGAAGATGATATCCGCCAGGTGTAGAGACTATAGCAAAGGAAAATCAAAATAACAAAAAAACGCCATGTTATTGTGGTGAATGGATGGATTGGGTAATTGGGCTATGGGAGAAACTATGGACGCCTGCCATAAACATACTCTCAATACTGTTACCAGCGGCAGACGGTGGCTTGCCGAATGCTGGATGGGTTCCTCTAAACATTGGCGTAAATGTCGGTAAAGGAACAACATCGGTGCAAACGACTAAGGGGTGTCGAGAGGTGCGGCCCCGATTTCACCATCACGAAGACAGTGAGCGGGCTTCCTCGTTATTACGCCATTAGACACTTCCACCCCCGAGTCTACATCCTAAGATGCATCTCTCACGACTCCACTCAGACCGGCCAATGAAGGCAAGCAATAGGTGGGGATCTGGTTCTCTTGGGATACCACTCCGCAAGCGGAGAGGAGAACCAGGAACTTCCCCGGGAGCACTCGGTATTCCCGTGGTGTCGCTACTCACCAACAGCTCTCCACAAGCTGCCCTGCAGGTAATTATTATTGTTAGTATTATTAATTTTCTCAGTGTATGAATCATCTAATGTTTACCTGTTATTTGTATTTCAGTTTACCAATTTACTTGTTTTTGACTGTTTTTAATCCCTCTCCTTTTTAAATTATTAGTTTTATTTATGCTTGTACTGTGTATCTACTCTATTTCATTGAAATGTTTGACATGTATATTTTCTTGTACCAATAAGTGAATCTGAATCTGAATCCCCGAATGCGTTGATTGAGCGTAAGAAGAAGCACACGAGTATGGATATTCACTTGCCAAGAGATTGGTACCAGCTAGTGAGTACAGCTTCAAACAAAACAGCAAAGTTCACTGTTATCGAGATGACTTGATATGTTCTACGATTTCAACATTTTTTCAAAACAATGTTATACTCTCAGAAAAACCAATACTGACACTGAAAAGTGTCTGTGGTGCAACGTTTGATCTGTTTTGTATACCAAAGAAAACATGACCCGTTTTTCTTACAAAACAGAATTTAAGAATGTTGAGTACATGAACATGGATTGTTATAAACGATATGATTACAATAAATACAGTACTGAAAGCCTACCACTCCAAGATTACTATTTCAACCGAAAAGAATAAAGATCTATTAGATTTGCTGTGCTTTATTCATGAGAGCTCATGAGTTTTACAGTAGTCTGAGCTGCAAGAATCATGTCAAAGACACTGCTCCGGATAATGATATTCTGATAATGAGTAATTTCTAGTTCATCTAACTCCCAAGACCTATTAAAGGTTTTATTTTGATTTAAGTAGGTACTTTTTTGTTCTCTTCATTCTTTTACGACGAACTAACTGCCTCACTCATAGAGTCGAATTACTGCCTTAGGATAGGTTAACAGCTGTTAACTGTACTGTGTAAGTTTTAAAGTGTTAGCAAATTTTTTGTTTATTATTTTTCTAGGTTTTTTTTAAGGATTCACACAATGGCTATGCTGTTATGTTTTGTACTGAGAAGGTTCACTTTGATTATTGTGATAGCTGCGTAAGATTGATCTGTGCCAATTCTTAGTATTTAAAGTTAAGAATACTTGCATTTAAAAAGATCCCTATTTACTTCTCCTTATAATTTTTATAAAACTGTGCCTTATTTGTAAGTAAATTCATAATTTTGAAGACTTCAATAAACGTTAATTATTTTTCTAAAACTTGTATTAATTTCCACCATACAAAGGTATTTTAATGCAGGATATAATTGGACTTGTATCATTTAACACATTTTTATAAAGACTAGAATTTTAGCAAACTGATACAATTCAGGTAAAATATGAAAATAGAGGACTGATAAGTAAAAAAGTCGAATCTTTGGAGTATTATTTCTATGATTTGTTTGAGCAACATTGTGTTTTGATCATATTATTATAAGTTATTGGATTTTTTCACTTCTTGTATATCAGTTGACACAAAGACAACATAAATGTGTAACATAATTTAACTGTACTTGTATCATTTATCACGTAATTTTATCACATAATAGAAATTAAAAAGGGTACAACTGCGAGTTTTTCATGAATTACTTCAAAACTATAATTCTTATCACAAAAATATAAAAACACAATGAAAGTGGATGTTTTGATCTACAAAATAAGGTACTTAAATGTAACCTAACCCACTTCGTTCACAAACTAGAATTTTTTAAATCTTGTTTTTGCTGTCCTGTAAAGTAGTGATTTTTCAGTTGTATCACCGGTCACAGGAGGCACAGATATGTAACCCTAAGAAAACAGTAGAGTCTACAAAGTCAACAATCTCATTCTTTAGCATTATCTTCGTGGGAAATTCTCTTACATTAGGTAACATGAATTTAATGCATTTGGTTTTTTTAGCATTGAGTAAGAGGTTATTGGCGGTGAACCAATCTAGTACGTGTGAAAGCGCATCATTTACATCTTCATAATTACATTTATTTGTGTCAACTTTAAAAATCAGTGAAGTATCATCAACAAATAAGACTATATCACACAGATCTTTGCTAAAAAGGGGAGATCATTTACGTATACTAAAAATAAGAAAGGACCTAATATTGATCCTTGCGGGACGCCTAATTCAATTTTTGAGCCCCTAGATCTTTCTTTACCAATATCTACTTTTTCAACTCTATCAGATAAATATGATTGCATAAGGTCCAGTGCCTTGTTTTGAATTCCATAGTGTTTCAATTTTCCAATTAATGTAGCATGATCTACACAATCAAAAGCCTTAGAAAGGTCACAGAATATACCAATAGCGTTTTTTGCTTTATCCCAGGCATCCAATAGATGCTTAAGTAAAACTGTACCAGCATCGGTTGTTGATCTACCCTTGGTTAAGCCAAATTGATTTTTATGGAGTAGCCTATTAAGGTTGAAATGAGAGGAAAACTGGGTGAGAATATTTTTTTCAAAAATTTTACTTATTGCTGGAAGTATTGAAATTGGTCTGTAGTTGGCCGGATCAGTGTGACTTCCAGATTTAAAAAGAGGAACCAGTTTACTATATTTCATGAGATCAGGAAAAACTCCTGCGTCGACACAACTATTGAAAATAAAGGCCAAACAAGGAGCCACTTCCTTTATAATTGAACTTAGTACTTTGGTTGAGATACCCCAGAGATCCTCAGTATTTTTGATGTTAATAGACTTAAACGTTTTGACTATATAATTGGCATTTACATGAGTAAATATAAAGACTTCACATTTTTCAACAGATGATTCTAATAATTCAACCGCCATCGAAGGGGAGGAGTTTAGAGTCCGGGTAACAACTTTAGGGATATCGGAGAAGAATGCATCAAAAGCATCGGCAATATCCTTTTCATGTATAAGAATTGAATTAGTAATTTTTAACCATATTTCTCTGTTACGTGGCTTTGAGAGATGACTTCTACGTCGACCTTCTTGCGAACACGCCGGTTTTGGAGTCCTATTCTATCAGCCACAATGAGAGTTCAGTACTACGTTATTTTGAACAACATTTGGAAATGATAAGAAATAACAATAATACATTTTAATATTTACGCAGGCAGTATTTTTTGATTGATGATGACATACCCAGTGATGATTACATAATACTTCTAAATCATTAACAAAGCTTTTACTTTTATAAAACCACTTTATAAAGTCATGGTCGGTAGAGCTAGGTTTCAAATAAACAACGTATACGTGAAAAGGGCGACCATAGCAGCTAAAGCTCGCCCATAGGTCCTTGCCGACGACAGTTTCGAGGTCCAACCGCCGGCGAAGGGTAATGGGCGCGCGCGCAGCCCATGGTACTCCTCCCTATGGTGTTCTTCTATCCCGCCACAAGATGGACCAGTCCCCACATATTAATTCAAAATCTTCTACAGAGGTGTCCTTACATAATTCTGTACCGGCCACTAAGTTATGCTCAAGTAAAGTAAGAATGTTACGCCACATAACTTTGTTTTTACGACGCGCCCATTCTGGTGAAAAGCGCGTAAACACCGTTTTATTGTAGTCTGGTCAGGCCACGATAGGCCTGCCTTGTTGCGCTGGTATTAGCGTTAGGATTAGTTTCACTATCGGCTCTTCTCAGACTGGCTGTCCTCCTGTAGTTGATCCATGGCTTTATTCTGGCGTTGACGGGCCACACGTCGATTGAGTAACACATGTTATAATGAAATTCAGGAACGCCTATCTTATAAGACTTGTAACTCACTTTGGGCGTTAACTCCTCCACAGTGCAAGATCCCGTTGGGCACAGATGCTTTAAATACTCACGAACCTCACAAACGCTAGATGCCATGTTCCAAAGTTGGAAATATCGTACAGGGTCGACCGCTTTCAGCGTAGTTATCTCTGGTCCAGCGGTTCCGTATAGTGAAGTTGGTCCTCTATTTTTTCGCTTCTTCGCCTCGGTCCATTGTTGGTCGGCTTCAAGATCATGAGGATCATCAGGTATACGCGAAGCGCCAACGATAGTACTCTCAGTTTCTTTCTCTTCAGTAATAGAAGCTTTAAGCAACCCAGACTGAGTGGATAGTGGTACGGCGCTACGTTGTTTAGTTAACTTGGAGGTTTTTGGCTCCTGTATACTCCGCTCTGCGAGTGCAGCCTGTGCAGACCTAGAAGGAGCACTGAGTGTCAGCCCTTGGCGCTCTCTCGAGATTCCACTTTCATATTCTTCAAGTTTAACATTAAGTGTGACCACTTGCTGGGCGTAGCTATCTAACTTCACCTCATAGGTTGAAATAAGTGAAAATGCTTTGGTGAGCTGCTCTTTTATGAAATTCATCTCGTTTCTTACGCTTTTGATTTCCGTAGAAAGATCGATAGGTTTATCGCGTCCAAAAGTTGAAACCATGTTGGTTGGGAGAGGCATCTTCTTTCTGAAAGTTACATTTGGATCGTGAACTTTCTTCGAGCCTACGGGAGTGGAGCTGTTGTTTCCTCCTTTTTTGGCAGCGCAGCAGCATTCAGGACACACCCAAGTATCCTTTTCGTCATTACTTGAGTTTCTTCCACCCGTGCACAAAAGATGATATAGCTTGTTGCAGTTACCGATCACACATCGGATATATTCTTCTTTGGGAAGGATGTCACTGTTACACGCAGAGCAACTCATGGTGGAACTATGACAATAATCGTAGTCGCGCGCTATTACTCGCTTGGGCGGTTGCCAATAGGTAGGTATTGGCCAGATAGTAGCGCGCGCGCTGTTAGGAGTCACTGCGCCGCCGGCGATCCATGCAAGTGAGCAGGCGCGAGTTGTCGTAGGTCAATTACTGACGGTTAGCAGAATAATTTAAAATGTTTTTACTTGTAACTTTGGACCACGGGGTCAAATAGGAAAGTTACAGTTACCAGAAAGGATTTATTACCTACCCACAAATTCTTTAAAGTAGCAATAGAGTCACGTCACTTATTTCCACTTTATAAAGATCAGCAGCAAACGATCAATGATTTTGCTTTGGCGAATGGCGTACGTCGACGTATCATAACACATTTAAGCAATTATCGTTTTTGTTATAGGTACATCGGGACCAGACGGATATGACAATATGTTTGAGGATCTAAGGTGAGTTTTTGGTTCAATCTCATATTAGTTATTTATAATTATTTATTTAGGTATTTTTATTTTTTGTTGCTACTAATTCATTCTGGAAAAAATTGCACAAAGCTATAAAAACTTGATTCCCGAGTTTTTCAACATATCAAATCTAATTTTCTTTTTCAGAAATGCGCCCCGTAACCCTATGAATGATAGACTAAACGAGATGATCGAAAAGCGTGACCGTCTAGTTCGAGACGAAAACCCCAACGAAGATACACTGACGCAACTGAACCATGACATTAGGAATATGTTACTTAACTGTGGCACTTGACATTCTGTTCAGATCCTACTCTGTGACTTTGTTATTAGTTTACTTGGGTTTCAGATGTTTTTACAATTTTGATGCTGCTAAGGCACTTTTCTCACCGCCCCGCCTACGAGCAAGCGATTTGCTATCAACTATTGTCTCGCTCAAGAAACGAACAAAATATATAATGTACTTACATATTTTGTTCGTTTATATTCAGTGTCAATAAAAGAGACATACGACCGAATACTCAATCGCAACTCAGATTTAAGCTCGTCTCAAGTTGTGATTTTTTGACAGTTTTCAATGAAAATGTGTAAAAAATTCGTCACTTGAGAAGTGCTTAAATCTGAGTTGCGATTGAGTATTCGGGGGTTAGGTACATATTATATCAATACACTCATGGTCAACTTTAGAGGAGCGCAAAAAAAGAGGCAAATTGCTCCACTTTAAGGCTGTCTTCCAAAAATGTTACACTGAGCGTATCTTTCTCCGGATTGTCTCAATACTTTGGTCTTTCCATCAACTGGACTCATCAGTAAAGAGATCTTTTCCTGAAGCACCATCATCCCAATTAAGGTGCTAACGAGCAAAACTGGACTGAACTACTCTATGAATTTTGGTCAACAATGGGCCTGTGGCAGGCAAGCACGCCCCTATATTAGCTGCCTTAAGTCTTCTTCTCGTTTTGGTGCTAACTAGAATGAAACAACAGAACTACATAGTATAAAACAAAGTCGCTTCCCGCTATCTGTCCCTATGTATGCTTAGATTTTTAAAACTACGCAACTAGCTTAGCGTGTGCTGACCGTCGACTCGATCCAAAGACCGTTCTTTAGCGAACTTCTTCTTTCCGGCCCTTGTTGGGGGCACGGAGGGAGGCCTCGAGGCTATGCCTCTTTACCCCGGCTTCAACTCGAGAGGTGACGACCCCTCGGTCCTTGGGTTGAGCGCTGGGCTCTTTTGCGCTGGTTTTTTTTTTTTTTTTTTTTTTTTTTTTAGGCTGCATTTTTTTTATGATTTAGTATTGTTTTTTTTTTTTTTATTTTATAATACAACCCAAGGACTCACGGAGGTTCTGCGGGGACTAGGTCCCGCGGCAGGGGTCGCCACGGACGATCGTTGTCCGGAGGCCGGGGCAGGTGAGGCGCGAGGTGGCGGAGGTGTGCGTGCCTTCCGTTGTCGGCGCGGTCGTACATTCGACGCGCCGACTGGACGACAAACTCTTCGATGCTTTGGACCTGCAGGTCGCGGGCGATGACGTCGTTCCTGACGTAGCGGCCCGCGCCCGTGCAGATCCTGAGGGAGATGTTTTGCAGCGCCTGGACCCGGTCTTTGTTGGTTTGCGATAGCAGCGCATACCAGGCCGGCGCTGCATGAGAAACGCCGCGCCGGTAGTCCATATTACCAGTCCATATTGACTGCTTTTACTCTAAGATAAATAAATAAGTAATAAAATTCCTTCATTTCAGACCCGTAATAGTGGTCCATATGAAAACAAACAGTTATAAATACAATCGACAGCTTAATTACTACATGGACCAAGCAGAAAATAATATGCCACTTTGATAGGCGTGGATAGGCGTTTTGGTCCGAACAGATCCGCAGAGCCTCACGTTCCGCAAAAGATCCGTAACGGCAACGCTGGACTGTACGCTCGGCCGCGCTGGGTGAGTGGCGCTAGTAATCGCTCGCCGCACTCGCTCACTAGCTTGTAGCCCAACGAGACAACTATAGGAACCATCGCCGCCGCCGCTGCCGCCGCCGCCGCTGCCGCCGCCGCGCCGGGCGGCGCGTTGAGACAAGTGCCTAAAGCTTGCTGAGGTTTTAGCTTCATACAGTGTGCTATAGCTTAGATAATTAAATTATTTAGCTATAAACAGCCCACAAATGTTATAAATTAATTGAAAATAAAATGAAATGGTAAATATTGTCTAGTCATGTGTAGATTAATCACAATGGTTAGGTACAACTACACTCTTTTCCTATTTATTAGAG
This sequence comes from Eupithecia insigniata, assembly GCA_947859395.1. NCBI lineage: Eukaryota > Metazoa > Arthropoda > Insecta > Lepidoptera > Geometridae > Eupithecia > Eupithecia insigniata. The sequence goes on from OX402008.1 coordinate 4,237,633, forward strand.
TGGTGGTGTGGAGAATGTCTTTCATGGTTACCTGTGCAGAAAACTAGGCCTATATAGGTACTATAAACTACGTAGGTAGAGTAATCGCAAAACTTAATGAGCTCTGTGAACATAGGCACGGAAGCAATACTGCGCAAGTACAATCAAATAGAAAAGTGATATTTACCAACTAGCGACCCACCCGGACTTCGGCTAGAAATCGTTTTTATGGTGCTAATAGACACACCTGTTGCAGCTGCAGTCCACTGAAGTACCATTTTGAGGTTAAATTCATCGGCTTCTTTTCTCATAAAACTTATGACATCGAACACCATTTTCCATGTTTGACGATGCAGTACGTTATTCCGCCCGCGAGGCATATTTTACTTTTAAGAGAAACAGCTAATATCAGGCAATACTCCATAAAATCGCAAGAATAAACTATCAAGTCAACGAAACGAACACCGAACAACCGTCAAAGACTTTGCTGCGTCATTGTACTCAAAAGCATTCATTCGACATATTGCCAACTAGATTATAAATAAATTTGCTAATTAAGTAATTATTTCATTTTCAAACTTGGGTTAATTGCGTTAGATAAAAAGTTTAATTTCTTCTAACATTGTAGGTTTTAAATAATCTGTCATTGAGTATAAGATGTTTTTACATGTTCTATAAATATTGAATTGAAAAATATAGTAATGCATAACAAAATGTGCTAGACACAATAAAAATACGCCAAAACTCGTGCTGGCAACCCTGGTTTGACAGTCAGGTCCCCACCCCGCTTTTTCCCTGACAACGCCTTATTTTTGGTTCAGTGCGCAGCCGTTGAAGCCAACTTCACAGAGCTCATAAAGATTTGCGCGTACTCTATCTACCTCAAGCCTCAAAAAACCTATAGGCATCGATATATGTATATGTGATGTATATGTACTACGCACTAGATTTCGCCATGCGAACACTCATTTTCTTCGACTAAACTGTACTGCAATCCATACACTTTAGTGCGGCTTCGACATCACGCAGCGTGGACGCGTATGGAGCTACCCTATTAATGTTAAGTGTGAATCTGGACGTAAATAACGAGAAATAACAATTCATTAGTCGAGTACGTAAAATTAGTTGTCGTATTATGTAAATAAATAGGTAATTATATCGTAATACCACAAAAGATAGAAATGATTCTTCATAAATATACACGCCATTATATATGATTCTGACATAGACTAAAAAATTCAGATGTTCCATTTCAATACCGGTTGTAGGTAAAAATATGTGATTGATGGAAGGGATGACAGACTTGACGCTGCAGTCCTACTAGCGGCGCGGCGGCGGTGGACCACAGCCTCTAGTAGGACTGCAACAACCACAAGTGCGTTGTCGTCGTCGTGGCACTCGTGGGCCATGAAAGTGTTAATGAGTATATAATAACTAAATAAAGAATTGAAACTTACCGAAACCATAGACATGATACTAGCTGCGCCTTTCTGTGACCGAAACAAACAAGCAAAGATCCTAGGCAAACGGGTTCAACAAAAATCGAGTTGTAGTTGCGTTCAATCGAAATCGATTATCTTTGGTCGAATGACTTAATCGACATTGACAATCGACGAATTCTGACAGCAACAAACTAGTTTCGTTCGTTTTCGTAAGCAAAATGAGAATGATGGTCTGACGATAATATTTTCGAGATTTATCTTAATTTTCTTCAGAAATCTACGTTGTCGTAGTTAAATTTGTTGCACAGTTACTGGTGTTAAGTGTAGTGTCTGTTTCGTTACAAGATATACTTCGTATAGTAAAACACACAATGGCCAAATCAAAAGTTACTGGGGCCACTAGCAGACTCAAGCAAGACTATCTTCGTCTGAAAAACGACCCTGTGCCATATGTTACAGCCGAACCAGTTCCAGCCAATATATTAGAGTGGCATTATGTCGTGAAGGGTCCCGAAAAGAGTCCCTATGAAGGCGGATACTACCACGGAAAAATTATATTTCCTAGAGAGTTTCCGTTCAAACCGCCCTCTATTTACATGATTACTCCGAACGGAAGGTTCAAGACGAACACTCGGCTATGCCTGAGCATCACGGACTTTCACCCCGACACGTGGAATCCTGCATGGTCCATCTCCACCATCCTCACAGGCTTGCTCAGCTTCATGTTAGAGAAGACACCTACTCTAGGATCTATAGAAACTTCAGATTACCAAAAGAGATGTTTAGCCTCAGAGTCCTTGGAGATCAACATTAAAAATAAAATGTTTTGTGAGCTGTTCCCAGATTACGTAGAGGAGATAGATAAGCTACTGAAGGAGCGCCAAGAGGCTATGCTGCAGGCCGGTGCCACCAATCCGGAGGTTGAGGTGACTTCCGAGCAGTCCAACCTTCAATCCCTCCTGACAAATCTATTTGTACTAGTTGGCTTCGTTTTTCTCTCTTATATGGTGAAATATGTACTTGTATCTATATCTGAATAGATAATAAACTGGTCCATAATGTAATGTAAATATTGTAATTTATTTTGTACATACATAATATTATTTGCTAGGAAAATTTTGCTTTAAATATTGAAAGTTGAGAAAGTGAAAGCTACCACTTTTCTAATACCTGAATGGATTATGCAACATTGTTATGTATGATGTCAATTTGATTGTAATTTTGTTTATAAAGATAGCCAAAGACAGTACACATTTTACTTGGAAAGGTAAAATTATTGGTATTGTATTGGTAATTTTGAACTTGCATCTATGTTGGTGTTAATAAAGACTAATTTAGTATTGTATGATAAATGTTAGGATAGAGCATAACTAGCACAACTGTGATTTTTTTATCTTCATTACAGATGTATCAGTTAGTAACGAGATGTTTATCATTATCTTCAATGTTCTTTAGTTAAGCTTACATGTAACTATTTCCTTCTTGCATTTTGTCTGTATTCTTTTGAAACTATCATGGTTATAAACAACACTAAAGTTAACGGGATATTTACCATGATTTGAGTTTTGAGTTCTCCAATATTTCGGCACAGTTACATGCGCCATGATATCGGAACACGGAACTCAAATCATGGTAAATATCCCGTTAACTTTAGTGTTGTCTGTATTCTGTTTACAAAAACTAATTGCAGGTGATGTTGATGTGAAATTTTTCTAAAATTATTGTCAGTAGTATGTTAAAGCCAATTTTGTAAAAATAGCTACTTTTTATGATTTTTTTGCATATTGCATTGTATTTTATTAGTCTTTTTGTTTCATAGAAAGATAACAACCACCAACACACTGCTTACTTTAATGCAGGTAATAAATTACAATGTACTCTGTACCACTATATCAAAATTAACTGTATGTAATATACATACCTATCTTGTCTTGTTTATATGATGACTGTGATTATTATATTTTAATTAAAATATGTTGTAACACACATTTTTATTTTTATTACCCCCAGTTAAGCCTATAGTAACAAAGGAGATTTCAATTAAAAAATATAAACAAATTGGAACTAGTATTTACAATTGGAACAATTAACCTAACTGCAGACTTACAAACAATCTACCTACTGGTAGCTCAACCACATCAATATCAGTTGGAAGGCTTACCTACCCAAAGAGGCTAGCTGCATTGCCCCAATGTATGGCAATGCTAATATGCTGCACCAGATACTCAACAGGCGTTAGGTACTAAGATGACTGATATACCTACCTCATACAATAGATAGACAGATATTTTTTATTATACCCACATAGAACATACCCAGAACAAATATTTGCAGATCGTACAAACATTTGTCCCAAAGCAAGACTCGAACCTGCTACCTCCTGCACCGAAGGCGGAGGGCCTTTGCCCGCCGCGCCACATCTGTCATAGGTACAGTACGAGGAAAGAACGCGCTCGTAACGAGACTGGCGGTATCCGCGTCTAAACGAAAATCGATCCATTTTTGATTAGTTTTTGTGTAAACGCTATCTTACTTTATTTATGACTGCTTGAAAACAAATTGGAACAAAATTCCAATATTAATTTTAATAATAAAACAGGTTACTACCTTTCAACTCTATTACTAGGTTACTACGGTTTTATTTTTCAGAGTAGGTACCTAATTTTAACACACGTCGCGGGGCGGGGCGGCATATGTAACATCATGCTCGTTGTGAATGCTACTCACATATTACGTCACACCTAGGATATAAAAAAAAACATGGATTATTTATTATCATTCCATTTATTAAAATTACGGCTACATAAATAGGTACATTGAAATAGACACCCAATAAGATCATAACCAGACCTCACCTAGTGTGGGATAAGGGCAGGAAAAAAAAGACCCAATAAGATCATAAGATAAGTTAAAACAGTACCTGTTAAAAACATGGATTATTTATGTAATTTAATTTGTTAAAATTGCTATGTACATCGAAATAGATCCATTAAGATCATAAAAAATAGGTTAAAACAATATCTGTTAGTATAATAAAAAAATCCTACCATGTTAGCAGAGAAACTAAGTTAACGACAACGTTTAAACTGAAATACAGATTTTATATGAAAGCGGCACGTAGGTAACTTTAGCGCTGACCGTTATTGCGCAGAAGTAAAAAATATGGTACCTGGGCGGGGCTAGCGGTACATTAACATTACCCATGCGCAGCTATCTCCTCCGCATAAAGCTCAGCGCTAGACTTACGTGCCACTACTTGTAACTACGTACAAAACCTAACTAAAAAGGTACTACAATAAAATGTACCTATGTATGCTGGCAGAGTTATAGCCTTAAAACCTAAGTGATTAGATTAGATACGTACAAAGCCAAGCAACTTCTATATAAAATAATACCACCATTATAATAAACATTGAATAACACAATCAACATTGCTAAACTAAGTTTTAATGTTTACTGCTGCTGGCTAAGTTGGATCATTTAAGATCTTTGATCTGGGTTTTGCTGAATAAGATGTAGTTTATGTTTCATGATTTGATTAAATGACCTAAAATAAAATACATTTGTTTGTTTATGGAAAACAAATTTTCTTATTATGTATATTTAGATGTGCAAATTAATCTTCTTTGTATACGTATGTGCTAAGTAATATTATACATTATGCTAATGAATAATAATAAATAATGGTAGACAATCCAGACAGCATCATTCATCTAGCCTCAAGGTAAACACGGCTTGCGTTTTGAGTACTGGATGACTGATATACTTAATTATAGATTTTTATTATACCCAGAAAACCTGGATCAAATATTTGCAGATCGTACTAACATTTGTTCCAAGGTGGGAATCGAATCCGTACCTGCGTCACAGGCGGACCTTCACCCGCCGCGCCACATCGTTCGTTAATATAATAGAATAGTTATAAATTAGTACCTATTTGCCTAGTTTATGTGACGCTACCTTAATAAAGACACTTAATATTTTTAACCTATATATCGTCGGCTTACTGCAAGAAGTCATTAGTCGCAAGAAGTCACTAACTGCGTTAGATACACCAATGAGTTCGTCTCGATGAGCTCTACATTTTGATAAAACTCACTAATTTGTAGCTCTTCAAACTTAGAAGTTATGGCTTGGTAATAAAGTCAATAACTGCATTTTTTGTATATCTGGGTTCATAAAATTCATTAACTTACATTAATAAATTTTAACCAAACAAAAAAAACACTATTGCCATTTTTATTTTCATACATAATTCATTTATGTGACATAGCAACATTTTAAAAATGCTTTTACGTTTGAATAAGTTTTGCTTTAATTCATTATTTGCACTTATCTAGTTTTGTCGTATCATACTTTTTGGAAAAAAAATACTAACGGTTTTTAATGACTTCTATCAAAACGAGTAACGTCTACACTGAGTTTTTTATTTTTTATAGAATTCATTATTTACACTTAATTACTTTTGCCGAAACATAATTCATGGCAAAAGAATACTATTCGCATTAAATGACTTCTTCCAGAACAAGTAACGTTTAAAGGTACCATCACCATTGGAGTGGTAAAATTAATTATAGGTCGTTGACAAGTTTTTGCTAAATTATTATGTTAAACTTAATACAAGACTGAAATCGCTTGTTTTATTAGTGATTTTTGTTATTGTAAAATTATACAGGTAAATGCAAGGTAATGACTTTTGCACACATACATTTACGTGTTGCTATGCTACTTGTGAGTGCGCGTGCCGCGTGGCTGAAGTCGTGGAAGCGGGGCAGAGGGGTATTTTGTTCGGGGCAGCCCCCCGCGTCTCTGCCGCGCGCCGCCGCCGGCTTGCCGCGATACTGGTTTCTTTCTCGTTCATTTGTGCGCCAGCCGAGTAGCTCGTTGCTTATGTTACGTACGGTAGTTAGTGATTTCTAGCAAAATGGAAACAAATTTGGTTTTTAAGCCGGGACGTGGTTCTTTGATGTTAAAAAAGCTTGAAAATAATGGAAAAGGATCGCAAGACAAAAATAATAATGTAAGTAATGTATCAATATTCTATTAACTTAATGATAAATTAAATGTTCTTACTCTTTGATCAAGTTTGCGTAGGTATCCACTGGGTTATTCCCGTATCCACCTGAACTTTAAACCAAGGATGGTGGCTATAATCTGAGCGTTTATACAACATTAAATAATTGTAATAATAGGCTTCACATTACATTTTTAAGTCTGAATGCATGGTTATTTGAAGGAAAGGTTTCGTGCAATACCTGGCGTAGGTATTTATTCCTCCCACAAAGCAGTGATTCTTATATTGATGATTGTATTGTATTTTTTTTTCGAACAGACATACACAGACAGACGGACATCGAAGTGTTAGTTATAGGGTCCCGTTGGTATCTTTTAAGTACGGAACCCTAAATATGACATTAAACTTTTTAATTTAGACAGCATTCCGTCTGTATCTATGTTTTAACTATTTGATCAACATTAAACTTGCAATAGGTAGTTGCAATTCGCAGTGAGGGTCAAATTAACATACCTACCCATCTAAGAAATGAAATAATGACCCTGGTCGTGAAGGCTTACGCAACATGATTAACGTACCTGTCTACCAAAAACATATTTATATTAATACGTATTTTCTAATTTCAGATCAACACTGACGTCAATCAAAATAATAGCCCACCAGCTACAATTATAAGTCAACAAATTCAGACACCAATGACAGCGATCCTGAATATTGAAAACGTACTCGATATTGTTGAAGGCACACCGCGCGAAATCGTTATACAACGTACAGTAAGTATCAAAAATACAGATTCGGTATCTTCAAAACCCTTGAACGTACTTAACTACAAAAAACATTTACATTTATATTTATACTAGCTGCGCCCCGCGGCTTCGCACGCGTTGTTCCTATGGAAACGTTTAAAGGTGATTTCTATCCCTCGGGAACTGGTTTATGGGATAAATAGGAGCCTATGTTTGATTCCAGGATTGGAATTACCTGTATGCAAAATTTTAGCCCGATCCGTTTAGTAGTTTTGGCGTGAAGAGGTAACAAACATCCATACATCTATCCACCCATCCATCCAAACTTTCGCATTTATCATATTAGTGTGATTAATATGTAATTTCTAATTTCAGATCATGACTGATGTTCATCAGAATAATAGCCCATTAGCTACAATTAGTCAAATAATTCAGACACCAATGGCAGCGATCTTGATTAATGAAAACGAACACTCGCCGAATATTTTTGAAGGTACACCACCCATAAATCTCGCTACATCACGAACAGTAAGTAAGGAAAACACAGATTCGGTATCTTTAGATGACGGCAAACTTAAACAGTATACTAGCGAAACACATTCTGATATCATCTCTGATGTGAATCTAGATACCAGCCCATCACTTATACAATTCGAATCGGATTATGTACTAGCTACAGATAGTCAACAAATTCAGACACCAACGAACTTGTATGATGCAAATGAAACCTCACCGGATATTATTGAAGACACGCCACCTTTAGTAGCACCGCCCATAATCATTAGACCACGAAAAATAGTAAACGAAAATTTGGTATCTACTGATGACAGCGAACCTGAAGAGGGTACTAGCAAAACACTCTCTCATAAAAATACACGCCTTCTGGAAGATTTGTATGATAATTCAGACGACTCTGTAGCTGATCCGAATTGGATGAATCCTGCCACAAATACGGACGTCGTTAGTGACGCTTCCGAGCCAGAAATTAGGACACCAAAAAAAATTAAAACGGCTAGATGGCATAAGAAAAAAGAAGACACTTATAGCAGAAATAAACAAAAAAAATTACGGTCACAATGCTTACCATACAAGAACTACAAAAAAGTTGAACAACCACCCAAGGCTCCTAAACCTAGCGATTGTAAATGCAAAAATAACTGCTCACAGAACTTTACGGAGGAAGATCGAATCAACATTTGCAAAACTTATTGGGGTTTAGCTAATTACAGCCGTCAAAAAGATTTTATACTCATGAATGTGTCGGCCAACCCTCCACAGAGAGTGTATGTAAACGCTAAAAGGAAACGAACTGTATCTCGTTCTTATTCCTTTCAATTAGCTGAACGGAAGATAAAGGTTTGCGAAAAATTCTTTAAAGCTACACTCTGCATATCGAATGGCCCTATTATCAAAGCATTGACTAGCGTTGGAAGCGCTGGCAATTATGAAGGAGACGATAGACGAGGGAAGCATGAGCCATACAATAAAACAAAGCAGGAAGATGTGGACTTTGTCAAACAACACATCCAAGCATTTCCAACAATGGAGTCGCATTACTGTAGAAAAACCTCTTCTAAAAGCTATTTGGACAGTACCCTAACGATCTCCAAAATGTACGAACTGTACGAGGAAACATGTAGAATAGCGACTAAATCTCCTGTTTCTATAAACGTGTACCGTAAAATATTTTGTACAGAGTATAATCTTGATTTCCACAAACCAAAGAAAGACCAATGTCTGTTGTGTCACAAGTATAACTACGCCAAAGCACAAAACTCACCCGACCTTGCCATATGGCAAGAAAAATATAAAGAACACATGTCACTAAAAGAGCAAAGCCGAGAAGACAAAGAGCGGGATAAAATTAGAGCTAACGACGATGAAACCTTCAACTCGATCACAATAGACTTACAAAAGGTACTTCATATGCCAACAAGTAACGTTTCCCTACTTTACTACCTTCGGAAACTGAACGTGTACAATGCAACTATTTATGAAGCTCGTACGCCGAATGATGGTCTCTGTTACCTGTGGTCTGAAGTTGATGGGAAAAAAGGAAGCGATGAGGTGGGAACAGCATTGTTTCTTTGGATTAAGCGTCTACCAACTACAGTTACCGAAATATCAATATTTTCTGACACCTGCGGTGGCCAAAATCGCAACCAATATCTCTTGTGTTTACAGCTGTATTTGGTTCAAACAACGCATATTGAGATTATTGAACACAAATATCTGGAGTCAGGCCACACGCATATGGAGGTAGACAGTATTCACAGCGCGATTGAGAATCAGATGCGTTTGATGCCCGTGTTCTCGATGATAGATCTTTGCAATGTTATAAGATTAGCAAGGTCGACGAGAAACAAAAAGAAGGGTACTGTTGTGAAGAAACCGTATGAACCGATATTAATGAATCACACAGACATATTGGACTTGAAAGATTTAAAAAATAACTTAATGCAGAATCGGTCTCTTCGGACTAATGGTGAAAAAGTACAGTGGCTGAAAGTCAAATGTTTCAGGTTTGAAAAAAAAAAACCTAACATTGTTCTATACAGGTACGACTACAAGTCAGACTATATGGAAATGGATGTGTCGAAAAAACGTAAAACCGGAACATGCCCCCAGACAAAAAATTTGCGAAAACGAAAACTTAACGTTGAAGCTGAAAAAGAATTTGAGTATAGCGCTTACATCCTTAAAAAAGCCTATAGCAAAAAGCTATCTATTACGAAAGCAAAGAAGAAAGATTTAATGAAAATGTGCACTGAAAAAATAATACCCCACGAACTCCACCATTGGTACGAGAACTTGCCAGATAAAGAAGGTCCAGATTATTTACCCGAAGATGACTGCTCAAATACGGAAGATGAGGATTAAAATAATATTAATTTCTGATTATTTATCTATGGAGAAATGATTAAAGTCTGAGTTGATTGTAATAAGTTAAATTTTTAAGAAATTATGATTATTTTGTTCATTCAAATAACCATATTTACTTTAAGATAGATAAGTAGGTTTTTAGGTAAAGCTCAAAGTCTATATTTTGTAACCTATTTATGTGTTTATAACTCTGTTAGTTAGCAGTATTCTTTGCTAAAAGCTTAGAAAGTGTTTTTGACTAATTCATGTGCCATTATTACTAATTTTAGTTATTTTATTAAGTGTTTTTGGACAAACAAGGTAATTCCTTTAGTTTTTAGTAATAAAAGACGTTATTTTATGATTATTTTGTCTTTTATTACTCGAAAGAGGCCACTAATAACTTCGTTGCAGAAATACTTAACTCCAGTTTAGTCAAAACTTTTTATCGCAAGAAGTCATTATCTTTGCATTTTTAGCTTTTAAAAAAATTGCCATGGTTAAATTTATACTGATTTCAGCTGATTATAAAATAATTACATATCACTATATATTGCCGTTTAAATTATATTGATAACTGCCGTAGTTTTGATGATATGGGCTCTTAAAGTCATAAAAAGTTTAAAACTGCTTTTGCCACACTTTTGGATTTGTCGGTTAATGACTTCTTGCAATAAGCCGACGATATAGCATCCCACACAACAGCTAAAAATGTTTCAGGTCTAAGAAATTGTACAATATAATACATGTAGGTACCAAAATCTTTTTGGATTTAAAATTTTTTCAGATATTTTCGAAATAATAAGTAGTAAAATATGATTATTAGGTTACATTAATAGAAAAGTCTCCTTGTCAGAAAACGTTGAATCTATATAGTACGACTTACAATGATATAACGTGCAGGGACATAAATTGTTAGATGGGCATATCATCACTCCTTGTCTTCCTCATCATCATCCCAATCACTAACTAAAATCTTGATTTTGTCTTGCTTGATTACAGATTTTGTGTCCGGTACATTGACCTCTGTGTCAGCTGTGTTGTCTATAATTTCATCTTCTTCAGAAATTGTTGAAGAATTGTCCTGACTTTCTGGATTGACTTCAGGGATAGTTACTGGTACTTCTGTATTAATTAAAGTGGGCTCACTTTTATCATCTTCTTGAGAGTCATCCCAGTCATTTAATAATGATGATATCTTTACTTTAGGATCTAATGTTTCACTTGGTCCTGATTCATCTTGGGAAAGTAGCTCTTGTGGCATAGCCTCATCATTTTCAGATTGTTTTTTCTGCTTTGCTGTTTGTTTTGCTAATTCATGCTGAATATTTTCTATGGACTCTTCTACTTCAGATTCAGTATCAGCATCAGCCCGTACCTTGTTGGAATTTTCATTGGCATCTTGTGACATATCTTCCTCTGACCACTCAGAAGCCAGAGTATGAATTTCCTGAACTACCTCAGTTGGAATTAGATTATTTTTATTGCTCTCTGGTTCAGCACTTGATTCAATAACTGCTTCTACTACAGTTTCATCTACTTCATTCTGATCATTTTCATCTATTCCAGCCCCATGGGTGGTAATACTATCAGAGTTCGGATCATCCATTCTTATGATTTCGGTCTCGACTTCAGATATATTATCAGATTCAGAAATTTGATCTACTGCCTGTCCCTCCATTTCATTTATATGTTCAGTTTCAGGAATTTGGTCTACTGCCTGTCCCTCCATTTCATTTATATTTTCAGTTTCAGGAATTTGGTTTATTGTCTGTATCTCCATTTCATTTATATTTTCAGATTCAGGAATTTGCTCTATTGCCTGTATGTCTATTTCATTTATATTTTCAGTTTGGTGATCCACATTTACAGAATTAGAATCAACATTGTCTATTCCATTTGTGGAAAAAACAGGCTCATCCACCTGCATTGGAATAATTTGTGCACTCTGAATCAGTTCTGACGCAGGCTGTAAGTTTTCAGGTATGTCATTGTGGGTCTCTTCAATTTGGCTTATGACAGCAGGTTGGCTAATAACAGTCTCCAACTTAACTTCTGGAAGATCAATTATATCGTTATTTGATTCTTGTGCTTTCGAAACTTGAACTTCTTCAGGGTGTACAATGCTTTGGAGAACAGCAACTGAGTTCGGGGTATTCATATTTTGAGCCATTTCCCCCTGCCATGTTGTAACTGAAGGGTCCAGAATCTGTGCACGCGATACTGGAGAAGCTGTGCTAACAGTTTCATAATTATGTGTGAGGATTCCAGAAGCATATTGAGGGTCTAATGCTTGTGTTGTTAGGAGTTGGTAACCTTTATTAGGGTCACCCACATGCTGGCTATAAACAACTACTATATTAGAGTTGTCTGTGACCACTGCTTCTTCTGATGCATTAAGTGGATAATTGTCTTGTATTATCATCATATCACTGTTCTGTGTGTTATCTAAATCAATTCCTGTGCTATTTAGTGTAGTAGCTTCTGAGGTAGTCAAAACTGTTAAAGTTTTATTTTCATCTGCAGCATCAAATATTATATTGGGGTTAGCTGCCATTAAAGCTTTATATTCATCTTCATTAGAAACATAGATTGGGATTGATTCCGCAAGGTTTCCTGTATTTTTCATCAAGATGCTAGCTTGTTGAATATTTTCATTTGTGCTTATCATTGCAGCATAATCCATGGATGTTGATGGTGTTATAGATTGTGGGCTTGATACAGATTTCTCTGGGTCCAAATCTGATAGAATGTATTCATCTGGTAATTGCCTTGCTGCTTTCCTGGGAATAAGCCTATCACCACTCATAATATATTCATTATTATCTATCATAACAATTTCTTCATTTCCATTATCAAATGACATGTTTTCAGTTTCAGTTGGAATATCATGTATTGCTTTCGCAGCTTTTGATTTAGCAGCTACATCTTTTGGAGCAGGGGTAAGACCAGTATTCAAAATTGTTTGCTTAGTTGGTGATTTTTTCGGTATAAGTTGTATGTTGCCATTAGATGTTTGTTGAATATGATATTCCAAGTTATCTTCAACTTCATTTACAACTGGTTCATATTTAATTTCAATTGTCTCTTTTGATTCATCATCAGATGCATCAATGATACCATCTTTTACAGCATCTACTTTGTGATGTGTTTTTAGATGAGCATACAAATTGTTCTCTCGAATAAATACTCTCAAACAGTAGATGCACTGATGATTAGGTTTTCTATCCGCAATATACTTATGTCCAGTGCTTTGAATATGATTCAGCAACATTTTGGATGAATTGAACATTGAAGGGCAGACATTACAACGGAAGCTTTTGTTTTCAATGTGAGTCAACTTATGCTTGACAAGCAATGCTTCATTCAGAGCAATGTAATTGCAATGTTGGCATTTTGGGAAATGATGTGATGATGGTGGTTCCACACCATGCTTGGAGTATAGATGATGCAGCAAGTGATTTCGTTTAGACATCCTTTGTCCACAGTGCTCGCAGATATTTTGGACTGGTTTTTCTTTATGCACTTCCACTAAATGCCGGCGGAACTTGTAGTAGCTTGTGAAGTGCAATGCTTTGCCAGGCGTTCCACAAATCAGACATATCCACGGCCCTTCTGTATTTTCGGCGCCAAGTGCAATCAACCTGGCTGCCTGTTTAGAATCAATAACATCAGTTTCATAGGTAAAGTCAGAAATTGCACCCGTATTCATATGTACAACAGGTTGGGTTTGCTGGTGACATGATTTTTGTTTTTTAACAACAGCTTTGGATGGAGTTGGATTATTGAAGATTTTCAATTTAATATTTTTGTTGTTCTTTACCAGATGTGGGTATTTTTTGAGAACTTCACTTATTATCTTAGCGTGATCTAAACTGGCACTTTTGTTATTTTTTGGGGCTTCAATAGTAACTTTAGTAGAGTGCTCTTCTTCTTCATCTAAAAGTTGATCAAAAAGTTGATTTGGGTCTTTGTTGCATTCTGTTTTAACATTCACCTGGTCAAAATTTCTGAACATTTCAACTTCATCAGATATCATGCTTGAAGATGTTTCCCCGAATAAGCTATCTTCAGACTCTTTTGTAACTTTTTTGCACTCTATAATGTCTAAGGTCTTTGACTTTTTCGAAGTGGATGGTAATCCTTTATCTTGCTTTGGGCGTTTAGCATATTGCTTAGTTCTTTCTGGATGAATCATCAATGGTTGAGATGTGTAAGATATATTAGTAAAGGAATTTTCAAAGAGATTATCTGTATCCAACTCCTCGGGTAGTTCATATCTTGTTGGCCGGGGTTCACTGGGGACAGACTTCTGTGGTTTAAACTGTCCAAGAATTTCTAATGGAACTGGAGAAGGAGCACGATACATCAGCCCACTAGTGGTAACATTCATCACTGATGTCTTGTTCGAAGCATACTGATGCTTTTTATCTCTTAAAACCACAGTAGTTGTTTCAAATGCTTTGGCATGAGAGCGCTTATTCGATGTAACAACAGGAGGTTGTACCATTTCTAATGATGCTGTTGGTGGAAATTTAGATTGATTTACCTGCTGTCCTTGAATATTTTGTAGCCTAGCTTTTTTAGAATAGCTTTGTGTGGTTTTGGCCTTAGGCCTGTGTGAATCGAGAAGCTTGGTTAATACAGGCATGTTCATGATTTCAGAACATGCATGCAGCTTTTCTAGTAGTTCCATCCTGAATTCCAGTTGGCCGGTGTACATAAAGTTGATGATGGGAACCACTACATCGGCTTGGAGGTCGTCCGGCATCACCAGGCAGTCTTCGTACATCTCGCATGTTCTCTCCAGAACCTCGAAGTACTCTGTGCAAGAGCTGAGCATCAACCGATGGACCTTTAGTTGCGCATTGTCTTGGAACTGGAGCGTCAAGTCGCAGTAATCGGTACGGTTGAAAAAATGCTTGAACCTCTGGAGGACATAAATCCCCCAGTTGTCCACTCTTACCGTCTTTGCCGCACACATCGTGATCTTTTCAATCTACCATTGCAGGTTATATTCCAAAACTTTCTCCCTGAAAATGAAAAAACATATTATTAACTAATAGCATAGTGAGAGTTACTTACAATAGAAAGTTTGCGGCGATTGAAAGGCATATACATTTACGTGGGGCAAGGGACGCCAAGGCGAGTCCCCGAAGCTTCATTTTTTTTGTCGTATTTCACTTGAATTTTCTGCCACAACAAACGCTTTTATGTTCTAGGTACTTACGGGAGGAGTTCAAACTATGTTTAGTTTATAATTCAATAAGTTAGCTTCGTCAAAATCACAATTCGAACACCAAAAACGCAAATTACTGCAGCTAGCAAACCATCTACAAGTCAAGTTGAAGGAGAAAACGCAAGATGGCGGTGTTCAACGACCTCGATATCGTTTCCGTCCGCAGTGACGACATGAACTAGTCTAAAAGTCATACCAGAATCATAATAAACACTTCCATTCATTTATAAACCACTTAAAATGTATACTAACGAATTTTATTGTAACAAGAATTTCATCACTATTTACGGTACTTTAAGATGGTCTAAATTATTGCTTTGGATTTTAATTAAACAATTAAGTTTTAATTTTGACTTGAATAAAGAAGTTTACAGTGGCGCTCTCTGTGCGTGCCGGTGGAACGGGGAGACTATTGATTGACCGCGTTCTTTGATGCTGCGCGGTGAATGGTAGCGCAGCGGACATAGAATTTACACCTCTATTTCTCTGTCCTACTTATAAAGTAAGAATGTGTACGTATAACGGCAGTAGATGGCTCTGCATAGTTAGCTCTAGCTTTTAGTTTTGAATCAAACTACTAGATGACGCTGCTAGTCAATGCGCCTAAATAATTTTTCACTTCTCTTGCTCAAAAAGTGTATCATAATAGTGTAGCTAAGCGGGCCTAAAACTCGAGTGTAATACCTCGGGCTAAAAAGTATTTCTTCTTTTTAATTTTTGTCTAAAGCATCAGCCCGTACAAAGCATTCGTTCTCTTACATAAAAACTCGACTTCTTGGTGCTCCGTCAATCTTTTTTTGAAAATAGAACCGTCTTGGTGATTTTTTATGAAGGTTGATTCTTCCCTTCACGGTAGAATGCGAACTGTTTCGTTGCGGGTTAAATAGAGATTTAAAAAAAAAGATGGTATCGGCGCTAAATCTCCAGAATTTTTTTCATTCCAAATCACAAACTTTTACGTTTAACTTCCTGACTTTTACTTCCAAATTGTGAACGTGAAAAATGTCATCAAGTGATAGTGAATATGCTAATATGCAAATGGAAGAAAAGGGCAAAGAAATAATTATGAATCTGTTGCCGACAAAATCACGTGGAATATATTTAAAGAGTTACGAAAATTTTATGAAATGGAGAGATGAGAAACGTGTGGATTCTTTTACAGAAGGGGTTTTTCTCACTTATTTTGATGAATTATCGAAAAAATTCAAATCGTCGACTCTTTGGAGCACATATTCAATGTTAAGAATGACCTTACAAACGAAACACGACGTCGATATTAAAAAATATGTAAATTTTTAACGGCTTTACTGAAGAAATTGCCCACTGGATACAAGGCACAAAAATCTAAAGTCTTGACGACACAAGAAATCGAAACATTTTTAAATAACGCTCCAAATAAACAATACTTGGCAACAAAGGTGACCTACTTATGTACTCTACTCAAACTAAATAAATAGATACCTACCTACATACCTAAATTATGTACCTAGGTTATTACGATTATTAACACACTTATTTTTTTGTTCAACAGGTTGCTTTAATTTATCATCAGTGGAGAATACCTTAATATAGTTAAAGCCTATCAGGAGTTACGTCCCACTAATGTTTCAACGAGAAGATTTTTTCTAAATTATCAAAATGGTAAATGCACAAGGCACGTCATAGGCAAAAATAAATTTGGTAATATGCCTAAAGATATTGCCACTTATCTAAATGTACCAAATCCGGAACTCTACACGGGCCATTGTTTCCGCAGAACATCCGCGACTCTGTTGGCGGACTCTGGTGCGAATATAACGACATTAAAACGGCACGGTGGATGGAGGTCCGATCAAGTGGCTGAAGGTTATATAGAGGACTCTATACAAAACAAGTATCACGTCACGCAGCGGATTACGGAAGGAATCAATATTCTACCAAACATTACAGAACCCCAAGCATTGGATGAATATGTCAACTCAGCTGAAGCCGCGCTCAGATCTTAATAATGCAGGAAACTCAAGCATGAGTCGAGTCTCTCCAACTTTTACTCCACAACAATCAACTCAAAATATTATCACATCCCAATCACAGAGAACCGAAATAAAATTGCCCGGGAAAAACATATCACTAAACATTCAAAATTGCTCTAACTGCTCATTTAATTTTTAATAAAATTTCGAAAATTGTCTCTAATTTTGAATTGTTTTATTTTCTCGCAATCGAAGTGAAAAGTAGAGTGTTTAATCGGGCCAAAACCACCCATTATAACTCTGTCTTGTCATCCTCCCTCGCTACGCTCGGGAGTATAACAACCTCGTATATAATGGGATGGTTTAGTCCCTTGTAAAACAATCTACTATTTTTGTTTGATTTATTAAGGAAAACGGCCTACGTAGGTACCTACTATGTTATAATAATAAATAAAAGCCGTTTTCCAAATCAGAGTAATACACAGGTACTTACTCAATGAAGTATTATTATAGTTACTTATTTTGGTTGATCATTTCATGATGGCATTCAGTTTTAGTAGTGGTTAAAAAAAATCTGCGTTTGCAAGGAATAAAAAACTAACTGAAAAATAATTTGCTACATAACGTAAACCATTATTAAATGAACCCATGGTAAAATCAACTTCGATTCATATGTATTTTCGGCTATTTTTCAAATGCTCTAAAAATACCAGTGAAGTTTTTTCGTAAGCTCATAGAAATGGTTTATGATTTCCGGCAATTACCTAGGTACTATTTCGCTAGTTTTATTCATTGTTGTAAAACGCAGAAAATATTACCCGAAACGATCAACCCTAACTCAAGATTTTATTTTTATACCTACATAGGCAGGTATGTAGGTAAGTACTTTCTCTAATGTTTTAATTGTACCTATGTTTTTTTCCTGCATATTTGAATAATATTTTATTAATCTATTTATTTCACTACGATGTCGTCGGTCCATCGAGTGGATGGTCTCCCATGTAGGGAGGGATTTGCCATAATCACCACGCTTGGCAGGCGGATTGGTGACGCAGTGTTGGTGTTTAAAAATACTCAGAAGGGAGCAAGGAGGACTCCCTCGCAGGGAGTCGATGGATCGAGGCGGCTCAGGACCGCTATTTGTGGCGTCGCGTCGTACGGGGGAGGCCTATGTCCAGCGGTTGACGTGTATGGGCTGATGATGATGATGATGATGATTACTTCACACTGTCATGCATTATTTATTGTTCGTTGAATTGGGCACCCATCTTCGGGTGAAGGTCTCCTCCATCCATATCAAGGTCTATTCGACATAATCTTTTTTCTGAGGTAGAGATGACATTGTATGTTTTGTTTATAAGTATTTCTTTTTGATCAGAAAACCGACTCTATTTTCTCCACTTTTCATTTATTACCCGACTACCGAAGGGCGAGAGTTATGATATAGTTTTCGTGTTCCTCTATTTTAGTGCCTTTCTTTTTTACTGTGATAGTTCTATGAGATCTCATTATAATAGGTATATTTTTCATACAAAGTTCGAGTTCGTCCAATCTTCCCATTCCGACAAGGCCTCTTATATTGAAGGTGCCTATGTAAAATAGGTTTTTGTCAGTTTTCTTTGATGGATGGAGGGTTTTTCTAAACAAGGTATGTAGTTCTGTAAGTACTGAGCAGGGGCGGCTCTCCATGTAGCGCCCGTGTGCAACTTATTCCTAAACGCCCTCATGTAATAGGTACAAGCACGATCAAAATGAATACGTTACGTAGGTACCTACATCATAAACAAATACTTTTCGAGCACCAAGCTGCGAAAGAGTTAAAACAAATCCGCAGTAGGTACGTATAAAACAAGAATAAAGACGGCGAGCGAAACGAGACGGAAGATTTTCATACTTTTGGTTAGCCTTATTGCGTTGGTTGTCACAGTGGCAGATTGTGTATGGTGATAAATGCAAGGAAGGAAAGATAAGGGCGAATCTTTGTGATTTTTCTGGCAGCGGGTAACAAAGGGAAGGCGGCGAGCGGAGAGAGTCGCGTAAATTATTGATTTGACTGCAAACCACTAATTTTTAGCGTCCCGCTCCGCTGACCGATAACGTTCAGGGCTTATAGGTGGGGTCTTCAAACCCCCACCCCAAAATGATTTTCTGTCTACGACCCTAGGGATATTGTTTATCAGTGAAAAAGATTATCGGCATTCGTACACGTGCGTTTGAAAACCTCGCGTCCCTGACAATTAAGTTTTAAAACATTCTCATACACCCTAATGTCCCATGATTATTGGCGTCATTCATTACAGAAAAATAAAAAAGATGCCATACATTCGTCGTCAGCGACAGTCGTGAGTGATGACACGTGCTTCTAAGTAATCTATGAGAGAAAGTAAAGATATTTATTTTTAATGTAGACCACTGCGCTGGTCTATACAAAATAATAAAAAGACAAGCAACTAGAGGATCTATGGATCTAAAAACATTTTAAAGAACTCCATGATTCAGTTCATAACAATTAGATAGTTTTTAGCGACTTCCTTTGCTAACTGTACCTAAGCGAAGCACTTTAATCTTGGTAGCTTATCTCCACTATAAGTAGGTACCACTAATCTGCCATTCTGCCCACTCGAAGCCAGCCACTCTTCGTCTTGTAAAACCAAGAAAGTAAGCTTGGAAACCACCTCAATGGTTCTTCAAACCACGCCTAGCTGAGGCCCCGCCCAACCGTGCTGGGCGGTGCAAATGTGGATCTGAATATTCTGAATTCAGTTGACTGCAAACTGTTGGAGAGAACGCACGTGTTTGTGGTGGGTGAAAGAGCTGACGATCGTGGTGAGTTTTCTTTTCTTTGATTATTTTAAACAGATTGGTATAAGGTTGGATCTCTTTGGTAAAAGCTGTTCGGAAGTTCATGTAGGTCTTGGCTACTGCGTGGATGGCAGTTTCAGTTATAGTAACTGCCAGCATTATTTTGGTATTTTGAGTTTATAAAGTTTTTACTAAGTAGTTTATCCTCTTTTAATATATAGAGAAAAACAATGTTTTTTTTAAAATCAGTTTTATTATTTTGTTTTACCGTTACGGTCCCATAGTTGATTCTGGGCCAAGATTTTCTTCTTCTGCCGAGGAGTGGCAGAAGAAAAGATAACTTAACACTAAAAAACATAATGTTATGAAGTACCTACTAATGTTTAGTAAAGCCAATATTAAATGTTACTCTCCATCTTTTCAACTAACTCTATGCTAAAAATCAAGTCGATTGGTTGGTTAGTTAGGGCGTGAAGGAAGGACAAACAAACAAACACACTTTTGCATTTATCATATTAGTTTGGATAGGCAGTTAGGATAGTTAGGATATAAAATAAAATAAAAAATATTATTATACTCACTTTCCTTATTTATTTTATGGTTTGGTTAGTAGGATACTGTATAATATAGCTCGTAGAACCGCGACAGCGTTACAATGCGAAACGGAGTGTGGAACGACTCTCTCGATGGACCGACGACATTCTCGCGGTTGCAGGGAGTCGTTGGATGGAGGCGGCTAAGGACCGCTATTCGTGGCGTCGTTTGGGGGAGGCCTATGTTCAGCAGTGGACGTATACGGGCTGATGAGGATGATGATGATGAATTATTTATACAATACACATGAACCAACTGAGCTATCTTCGGACTGTGGCAAAAAATCTAGAGGTTGCTCTGAATTTCGGCCACGGCGGTGGCGGCCAGTCTCAAGGAAGACTAGCTAGATGCGCAGGACATATTATAGTGCACAAGTGTGCGTGCAATCACTGGTGCACTCTCTATTCTCTCACTCTTATAATACTACATATATGTATATACGTGGCGTACTTATCTATTTACATACCTTTCCGCAAAAACTTTTATTTCCGTTTGAAACCATAAATTTTCCAGTTCATTTTAACGTTGAAAGGCGCAGACAGGACGAATCACAATTAAATTATTAAGAGACAGCTGCCGAGCTGCTTGAGGCGTAGTGGTTAGTGGCGCTGGTGATTGCGGTTCTATTACTAGTTCTGGCCACATACAATACAATACAAAATTCTTTATTGTACACCAACAAAAATACAATAACTGCCTAGATACATAGGCTTTACTAACCCAAATATGTAATGTTTTTTTGCACTAAATAAATATCGTATCTATCTTATAAAAATAGACATTATACAAAAAAACATGTACAATGGGCGGCCTTACCGCTTACAAGCGATCTCTTCCATTCCAGGTAACCTTTGCATGGAAAGAATTATACGAATTTAAGAAAGGCAGGGCACCTTAAGGTAGTCGGAAATAATGGTCTAAATGTCTGGTAAAAAATACAATAATGAAAACATGGCCTGATGAGAGAGTTTTCTGAAGCCTGGTACTGACCGGCGTTACAGAGCGTAATGTAACGTGTTACACAGCGAACGTTAGTATAGTCAGTACGGGGAAAGAAGGCACTCGCAAAGAGAAACGAACGAGACGGATAGTGTTATGCTCGCTGCAAATGGAAAGCCCCGTAACACCAGTCAGTAACGCTTAAGACTTTCTTCAGGATTTGTGTACAAAGGATGCCCTTGGACTAACGTACAAAACTTTTAATTTTCTTCTATTTCTCTCTCTTCTCTTCTCTCTTCTAGGTCGATAAGGAGATAGCTAAATCAATAAATAAATAATGTTGGACAATCCACACAGCATCACGTAGCATCGTCAGTTAGTTATAGCTGTTTATCGTACTCAACAGAAATAATAAGAAGGCAAATAACAAATATAAATACTGTATAAAAAGATACATTTTTAAATTCTGGCGCGATTATCTTTTGCTTTCCTATACTGGAGGGCTGGATTCGTGACGTCAGCGTGGACATCAGCGTGGACAGGACATTGTATGAAAAAACCACAGAATCGGGAACTTATTATTCCCAATTCTGTGGAAAAAACAAAAGACAATGCGGCAGTTTTTCTATACCTAGCTACTTTCTCATTTCTAAAATATTACCAAAAACACCCTTTACAAAATGAATATTTACTTACATTCAATTCTGGAATCATCTGGCCCCACAGCACAATGGGTCGTCTCCAAGTCCTGCTCGCTATTTTTTTTGGGTAGTCTTAGTTCTATTAAAATCAAGAAATTGATTATCAATGCTAAAATCTTTTAGAAAGAACGTAGGGTATATATTATATCAAAAAGAAAATGACGGAAAATATTATCATACTTTGAAAGATGCTCAAAAGAGCCCCAAGTATAACAGTGAAGCTACTTCTGAACGAATCCCAATTCTTTTTTATTTTTCCATTCTCCGGAAAGTTTCCATGTTTTTTGCATCTACAATGGAGCCCGTCATTTTTTCACCCGCTTTACATTATTTCAAATAAGGCTCTTTGAATCACTGCATATTTTAGTAGCTTTTAATTTTTTGTCATTCCTTTTGGGGTAAGTTTTTATTGAATATATACTTACATACCTACTAGGTAGCATCGTAGACGAATTGAAATAGGAAAAAAATATAAGTAGAGGTAAATACAGCTGAAAACTTTTATGACCCATTCACGACGGACATGTAGAACTTGCTGACGTTGTACACTCTTTATTGTACACCACAAAGTTAAATAACAAAACAGACATTAACATGAACAAGTACAATGAGGCCTTATCGCTGAGAAGCGATTTCTTCCATTTCTTTCTTGTTTTAGCTGCAGCGCAACCCGCAGGGAAGGGCGGGATGAGAGGCTGGGCAATGAATGCGTTAATAACTTCCCAAAAATAGCGACAGTTTAAAATATACTACGTGTATTATGTGTTATGTATTCATCATCATCATCATCATCAGCCCATACACGTCCACTGCTGGACATAGGCCATACGACGCCACAAATAGCGGTCCTGAGCCGCCTCCGTCCATCGACTCCCTGCGACCGCTACAATGTCGTCGGTCCATCGAGTGGATGGTCTCCCATGTAGGGGGGAATTTGCCATAATCACCACGCTTGGCAGGCGGATTGGTGATCGCAGTGTTGGTGTTTAAAGATACTCAGAAGGAAGCTGCTGCCCTTCCTCTGGTAGGTTCCCTTAGTCAGCTCTTACGATATCCACGGGTTGAGTTGGAGGGGACGATATTCGTACGCCGCGGCCCCACGGCCAATTATGTATTATGTTTCAGTAATATTATATTAAAAATACAGCTACAATGAATTCTTTAAGTTTTTTCTTTAAGTCGGTAAAAAAGGACCTTGCATATATATATATATTCTTTCTGTACTGAAATACCTTACTCATGCTACAAGTTTTTGTAGCGCATCTACGAAGCTACCAAGAAGCGCCTACGCAGCGTAGCATTCTTCGTAGCATTACCTTGAAGATTATTCTCCATCGAAAAGTTTAAAGGCGAATATTGCGGGTCAGTGAGAGCAAAATTCACTTACAAGACAACAAAGAGATTTCAAAATACATCATTCTGATCACTATTACTTGATATAACTATCTATGTAATATATTATTATTATGTATATCAGTTATCTAGTACCCATAACACAAGCTCTGCTTAGCTTGGGGCTAGATGATGTTGTGTGCAAGGAATTTAGTTGTGTGCACTGTCCAACATTATTTATTAATTTGTAACTTGAGAACGGCTTTACCAATATAATTATTTTTTTTTATAAAAAAATTCTAATACTTCGTGGAGGGTTCTTGTTATATAAAAAAATAAGAAAATTGAAAAGTGCAGAAACTTAGAAAATTTAAGATACTTAACGACTCGACTACCTTTATTAAAAACTTTTTTAATGTAACTTTAGCCCCAGCGTTATATACGTTATATGTTAAGCACGTTTGAAATAAAATTGAAGTTTGATTTGAATGACAGGACGTCTGTCGGGTCAGCTAGTAGACCATAAAAAACATACACTTGAAGATGCACTTGAATTAAGAATCTCCTCCTTGAAGTCGGTTGAAAATATGGACGCAAATAATAAAGATAAAAAGATAAAAGTGATAGAAATTTGAAACTATCATGGTAATTTACAACACTAAAGTTAATAACGGGATATTTACCACTTTTTTTTTTGAGTTTTGAGTTCTCCAATATTTCGGCACAGTTACATGCGACATGATCACGGAACAACTGAAGTCACTGCGAGTTAGTTTTTTTTCTTTGTCTTTTACTACGAATGTTAACACTACCATCGGTTTCATTATCGAACGCAACTCGATCACGACACACAATACTGACGGTATCTGAACGCGACCTGGTTGATACATCACATCAATAAATCATTTGTTTTTACAATTAGTTTGAGAAAGTCCATTCAAGGATTTTTTTTTTAAACAGATTTTTTATTTTTCTGAAGCAGTTTCTAAATAAACGCACGATTAATAAACCATAATTCCCTGTGGTAAAAATAACAAAGACTAAAATCAGTCCGCAGTATGCAAATATGGGCCGGGACAAAAATGCTAATTTCCGTGGGAGAGAGCGTCAAAGTTTTTAATGTCATGTGACGTCACCCCCTACCACCCCGTGGGCTGTCAGGGGATGATTGAAAGCTCCTCATTTGAGTTTTTTATACTTAAAAAGTCATTTTCTGGAGTGGTTGTTTGAGGAAAGAAAATAAGTTTATAATTGGTAACGAATAATCCAGTACAATAATTTGATTGTTTTGAAAAGCTAAAAACCGACTTTGAAATTTTATTGTAATTTTTTTTTACGTTTCGCGGGAGACTTTCGTACGTACTAATCTCTGGGAATAAAATCGTCAGGACCACCTCGGGATCATTCTCTATAGTCCATATACATATATATATAAAAGCGAAAGAATTTTCAAAAACGATCCATAATTGACAGAGAAGTCGACCAGAAATACTTATAAAATACATACATATTGCCAAACATAGAATGTCCTACTTTTTTCGAAGTCGGTTAAATAGTGTCTGCTTTTATAGGAAAGTGGTACAAAGGTTCGCTTTAAGAAGAGTACCTTTAGTGCATTGCGATACATGACATTAAGAAACGAATGTGCTACACCTTTAAACTAACACTTTCATTGCCAACGAAGGACATGCAGTTCTGCGAGTCCTACTAGCTGCGGCCCGCCCGGCACCCCTGCGGATCGCGCCGCAGTGAATGCGTTAAGTATCAGAAGTACAATTATAAGCAGCCAGTGATTTGGGGACGCAGTCAATTGTTATTTTGGATCAGTTCAGCTACATTTTCGAACCGTCTGTATTTAGCTCAACTATTTAAAGTGTACAGCAGAGCCCAGAGTCCATGACGATAGTATAGAGACGAGACCGTGAAGTCTCATTTTACCATAGGTTTACACGATTTAGAATCAGAATCAATAACATAATTTCTTTAGGCTTATAAAATAAGACTATATTAACTCTCGCAACATTACAGTGTCATCTCCGTAACACCTTATAATGCTGGGGGCCTACTCGGAAAAGGAAAATCGAAGTTTCTTTTTCGTGTTCGTGCAAAACCAACTCTTATGTCCATTGCATTAGATTAGCATTTGCACGAAAAATAATCAGAAACTTCGATTTCGTTTTTAAGAGTACGGGCCCCAGGGTTGGAAAAAAAACAGTTTTTTTTAAATTTTATAAAACAAACAGTTCAAATTGTTTTAAACAAGTGTTTGTTTTGTTTTTTTTTGTCCTTTTTAGTTTAGGGCATTATTTTAAATTAATTCGACCTATAATGTTTCATTTCCAGACTAGATCTTTTGACTTTTCAAATTTTCTATAGTAAAATAAATATATTATAGAAGAAAGCCACTAAGTTCATTGTTTGACCATTGTCAAACAATGAACTTAGTGGCTCAGCTTCACACTGCTGTAGCTTCAAGTGCTGGAATTGAAAGACTGTTTTCAACATTTGGATTTATTCATTCTGACGTACGAAATAAACTGGGTACAGAGAAAGCTGCAAAACTTGTTACAGTTTTTAAATACCTTAATAAGGAAAAGAAAAAATAATTGTTATCTTGATCTTGTCATATTGTCTTACTCTCCTGACTGACAAACAATTTTGATTTTATAATGTTTATTAAATATAGGTAATTTTGTTTGTTATAATTTTGTTTTTGATTGATTTTAAATTGAAATTTTTAATATTCTATACTATCTAATGCATGTTTCAAAAATACGTGTTATCTTATCCCATTACCCATATAAATCCTGGTACTTGGTAGGTACTTAGATCTTTGTTTGACTGAATAAATAACTTATCAAAAAAATATTACTTTCATTTTATATCATTCATTCGCAATGAAAAGTAGTTTTAAAGCTTGTTTTTTTCTCATCGTTTTATACAATGTTTAAAACTTGTTTTAATCTGTGTTTTTAAACGTGTGATAAAAAACACGGTTTAAAATCAAACTGTTTTAAACATTGTTTTAAACATGTGTTTTAAAACCATTTGTTTTAATCATGCCAACCCTGACGGGCCCTGATATACAGGCGAATGCGTAATTGTTAGCTATTGCAGGTTGAGTGTACTCTAATAACTCTTCATAAATGCTAAAGTTATCCATATGGACTCAATGTGACATCTCATAATGCAGGTTTGTGTTACTTGGGTAAGTAAGCACTTAGACAAGTCACTATAATTAAACAGTTATACATATAGGTAGTTATTATTATTCAAAAAGATACAAGGTGTTATTGATTTTCTCTTCACTTCACTTTGGTACAGCGCGCTTCTATCGTGCGGACAGGGAACTACGCAAATACCAAAATTAATACTACGTCGGTTTATAGATTATTTATTTTCTCAAAGAACATACATACAATAAGTTCACTTAAATGAGAAAAACTAAATTAATAGGTACCTACTTATAAGTATATAATTTAATGTATATTTGAGCACGAGTCTGCTTACCTGATTGAA
Source organism: Eupithecia insigniata (assembly GCA_947859395.1). NCBI lineage: Eukaryota > Metazoa > Arthropoda > Insecta > Lepidoptera > Geometridae > Eupithecia > Eupithecia insigniata. Next base: position 4,264,754 of record OX402008.1, read on the forward strand.
CACAGCGTACTTATTAAAAACAAAAGGAGAAAAAAAAACAAGACACCTCAATCTAGCAGATGTAGGAATAAAACTAGTTCGGTATTTTCCATAAACCTAGGTAAGGTCTCCAATCTCCGTATCAATCAATAGTTAATCTTATTTTTTTAAAAGTTTTATTGATATTTTAAATACTCGAATATGGAGACATAATTTATTTTTGGATTATATTTAATATTGTCTGAAATAAACGTATTGAATTGAATTGAATAGTGAATATAATATTAAACCTACGTATCCAAAACCAAACCAGCTTGATCACGGATACATCTCGATAATATCGTCAAATGAATTCGCGGCTCTGTTCTAATTTGTTACTATGATCGGTTTACATAACGTTCACTATAAGATGTCCCCTGCCTGCCATAGTTCCAATCCAACACCAAGTCAGGGGACATCTTATGGTGAACGGTCTGTACAGACTGACTGTCGCGCAGTCTGTCAAAAAACTTTCTTCAGTGTAGAATTATGTAGAAACTATAAGTAAAATTTTGCCATCTTAAAAATCTTAATTCACTGAGTACAGATGCATTTTATCTGCAAACTCACCCCTCGTGCGCACATGACTGACAGATCAGGGTCGAAATATTATTAACTAGTGCAGAAAGGGGAATCTGAATTCGGATTATTTCGACAACGGAAATCCAACGGGCTGGAAGAGTTAACAGATTAATTTAATGCTAGCTGCTGCCCGCGCCTTCGCTCGCGTTTTATCGGGCTAAACATATGTAGCCAGTGGGTATAGTTTGGAACCTGGAATAACATATGTTATTCCAGGTCCCAAACTATACCCATACCCAATTGCAGCCCAATCAGTTCAGTAGTTTTTTCGTGAAAGAGGAACAAACTTCCTTACATCGATATTCACAAACTTTGACATATATAATATTAATAGGATCATACAGCTAGACATATATCGATAGGCTTACTCGATATTTTTTTAACTAAAGTCCCAGAAATATTTGCTTAGATGAAAGAAGTGTCCTTTTCCCAAATTAAAGATAAAAGATAAAAATTATTTATTTACCCACAAATCACAAGAACAATAAATAAATAGTCTAAAATTAACATAAGGAGACATATCGAATACTAATATACTAACAATTATTAAAAATGGGGTAAAAAGGGTCCATATCTCAGCGTTATGCAGTATTGGGCAATTAATTATTCAATACTGCGCTGGTTTTCTGTAGGGCCCTTGTGGAGTGACGACGGCAGAGTGCCTATCAAGTACATAATTATGATTATTAGTAAGTACATTATTATTATTTAAATACGATACATCAGTTAAAACTAGGATGGTACCTACACATTGAACATACATAAGAAATCCAAGCTTATTCAGATGACACAAATATTTGTTCCGAGGCGGGACGGTCCGTCTGCGTAAATTGGAATACGGTAATAGCCGCTAACAAAATCGCCCCATTTTTCTTTAAATTGTAATTTTCTGCTCTATCCTTCTAATATTTTATTTAGCTTTATAAATATCTCAAAACAGAGCCTTTAGTATAAAATAAGGAATAAAACTAAAGTATACAAACTATAAATTTAAATAAACTAGTACGACAACTATAAAATGTAGCACCTTTACGGGGTAGGTAATTACCATGGTGTTCGACATGACATTTGTCGCCTGCAATAACACCGCGACAAATCGCGCTCGTTACGAAAATTACCGCCTCTGACATTTAGCGGACATTTGTCCCCCTGTCGTGTCGACGTGTCGTCCACGAAATATCTACGTACAAATTACTTTACAAGCAGTTGCGGTTTTGTAGCACAAGAGCTAGACTAGATTTTTAATTATTTTGCCATGCGTACCTACAACATGAAATTATGTCCAGCGTGTCCGTTGGACACGACACTTCCAGAGCCAGAAGATTACCTATAGCTTCAGCTCAATTCAGATGTATTCGTGAGTGTCACTATCATTCATACTGTTTTCACGGATTGTCTCCATTTCGTACATTCTTTTGTTATGCAAATTACAAAAAAATTGTGGCAGTTTATACACTGGCTACCTGGACCGTCAAAGTAAAAAGTGATTCAATACGAAATAAACTAGTCTTGTTAAAAAAATAAGAGAATATTTACCGAATGGAAACATATTTGTAGTAGGTAAATACTTATCATGAAATACTACATACATATATGTTTTCCTAGCTCATAAGCTTTTATCTTGTTTTATTTTATTTTATGTTTTTTAATGAAAATGTAGCCAAGAAAACGTGAACATAGTACGAGTGATTACACTGACGACAACATCTGAATCGACCAGTTGGTATACTAATAAAATTAGAGTTGGCGTTGGCATATTCTTTCTCTAGATTTAATAAAATTACATTTATTATTCTTTTAGAACGTTACACAAATAATAAAATCTTCATAAATCTTTATTTTGATTTAAGTTACACGTTTATTTTTTAATTAAAGTAGCCTTGTGGTCTTTTAAAGATGCCTTTAAATTAAAATATTCTAGGGTAGAAATAGTCTTATATTTTAATATAGTCAACGAAGCATAGCTTGCATTCATCTCTTGCACTAGTTGTACCATAAGAAGGGCCGAACACACTTAATATGAGGTTACGAACTAATATCATTATTACTAGGGCTGCCATTGCCACTTTCACCCCTCCACTATTTTTAGCGGCATTGTTCTCTAACCAATAATTTTATTCAATAAAATGTCCGCTTCTTCTGACAATGTAATTGTTGTGTGGTGTTTGGTTCGCGTCAGCTGGCGTTTTAAGTTTGAGGTCACTTGATTCATATTTCAAGGGGTTGACGACTAACGAAACTGAATATTTTTTGCTACTCTATTGTACCGTTACAATTTTAATCACCACTATTAAAAGAAAACGACTCTACTAAAATTTCTTTCTTCTACTAACTTTTAAAAGTTTCACGGCAGAAACAATATTGCTCATTAAATTCGAATTTGCATCAAAAAGAGCTTGTTTAAAAAACAATTTGGCAATAATAAAACCGACGAGATTGGCATTAATTAGACGCTTCTACCGACAAGTACTTACCTACCCCTGCCTCCCCATCAGAATGTCTTTTAGACAAATAAAACTTTGATTTGAGATTTGATGGGAAACTTTACGACGGCGGCTTGGCTTACCACCCAGTATTACGTTGGGTATAAAGGAGTTTCTGAAACTTGGGGATTGATATTAATATAAATAGGCATTTCCATAAAAAATTATACCTGTAGCATTTAAACGTAAAATATCCACAATAATAATTTTTCTTAGGTACTAACTGTTTCAAATCAAAATGGGAAAATCGTAATAATAAGAAGGAGTCTTTCTTTTGTAATCAATAAATGAAAAACTTTAATTGTCGTATTAAATATTGTAACGATTTTGCTCAGTTAAACTTAATCAAGTGAAATATAAACCCTGTCAAAGTTTTAAAACAAGGAATTAACAAACGAAAATTAATCCTTGCTACCGGATATGTCCCAATAAAGTCGCCATCTTCCTGCCATATTGTTCGCGCGCAAATGGCGTCCCGTCGTCGTCTTCGAAAGAATGGCGCTAATTAATCAAAAGTCGCTTACTCTGATTTCCATGGAGACTGGCAATGAATATTTCGATATTTTGACGTAAAAATTTCTACTTCATCCCTGTTCGTTTGAAGAAGTTTTTTAAATCTTTTCTGAAGGAAAAGGGATGTATTGTGTTGTGTAGAGAAGTCATTATAACCTTTAGAAATTTTTGAGACGTCTCTTAATATTCGACATATTTAACATGTTTCGGGATAAAGGAGTTTCACGCCGTCAATAAATGAACTTTTCAGACAGAATCTATAAACCTAACTAATGGTAGGAATGCATTACTGAATTGCGTTGAACATGCTCTGTTTTTTTGTTTACTTAATTTCAAACTCATCTGTCTGTTCTCTACCCAACATTATTCTTTACCACCCGCGATGCTTTTCTAATGACATCTTTTGTATTTCGCTTTTAGCGCTCGATATTTGTTTGTCTCTGCAAATCTGGTAGATTGCGGTTGTAATCCCTTCGTTAATATTTGCGGGGTATTGAATGGGTATTGCTTTGGTTGTTTCCTTATATTGAGCTGATCACGGCTTAGTATCAATTTCTTTAGAATATTGAGTACCTACTTATTATATTATTGTCGAGAACGTCCAAAATAAGTAATATTCATACTTAATATACATTGACCAAGGTATTGGGCCGGCCCCATATACAAAATTTCGCAATTTCAAAGTGGAGTTACAAAACTTTTCTCTTGCCTTACATTAGACTTACCTATTCTAATAAATCTCTGAGAGAGTGTTTACAAGAATATTGCCAAAGCACATGTCCCCGCCGCGCCGTGATATTTTATTAATAGCATAGATTTATAGCGCAACTTTTTAATATTTATGGCGGCAATAAATCGCGCGGGAAGGGTTGATGATTTCCTTCCGCTAGGGTCTCCAGCAACAAGTAAGACGATATTGTTTTTGTGGAAATATTGAAGAAGTTTGTTTGGAATAAGTAATTAATATAAGCATCTCTATTTTTTTTTATTTCTGTAATTATCGTACACATCTCCCTATTAAAGCACAAGTTATTAGTGTATTGTAGTTATCCGTAATAAAAACACTACAGTAGGAAGTTACAATAGGCACGTTCCACCCAATAGTAAATTTTCTTAAACAACACTACTTATCAAAAATCATCCTCGACAATAAAATTAAATGTAGAGTCTGGTCTTATTTTATTCTCTATGTATTATTTACCCCCACTTACTATGTGTCCGGATATATTTAACGTTAATAAAAATAATAAAAATATCGAAATTCAAAATATATTGACCGAAGTGTTGATCCGCAAGATCCGGAATTGGCCTCTTTCGCGTTAATATACTAATACAGCACACATTTTGAGGCACTTTCTGTAAGCACGATAAGTGCAAATGGGCCTAGCATGAAAAATTACTTTCTCTTGAACGACGACGTAGTAATAATTCTCATGCTCGCCCATTGTCTCAGTTTACATAAATCATACGCAGTATGTCAACTGTCTTGGATCCACCCTTGTGCCCGTCGGCAAGGACAATCTTAATGTCGAGGTATCTGTGTTCTGACAGAGGATTTACACTGGTGCCCACAATCGTTGTAGCATGCGGGAGAAAGCGAGAGACTTTGGTTTGGTTGGACTCTCGAGTTTTTTTAGCATTGATTATATACAATAAGTAAATATCATAACATTAAATTGAATCGATCTGAATTTCAATTTGAATTAACTCTTACTTATTATCGCGTGAAGAAAACTGTTTTTTTGTTTTTTAAAAAAATTACACCCTTAATTTAATCGTTCGTAAGACAGTTTCCCTGTATCTCATAAGGGACAGTTTAGAAACTCCAAAGAGTTCCACAAACTGTCTCAGTCAACTCTTCGCGAATGTTGACTAAACTCTTCGCGAATTGCACGCTTTTCCAAAAACGCTAGGGTTTTCACATTCCAGTGCGATTCGCCAGCGGTTTTCGAGCCCCAGTGTGCAACCCTGCAATCACGTTATTAGCCGGGCGGCGGCGCGAGGGACGAGGGGTGGATTAAGATATAACCGAGATATTTGACGACGAGATCTGAAGGTAGCCGGATTGTCCATTGTTTGAACTGTGGATAAAGGTCTGACCATAACTATGGGTACGCCAGGTTTTATTTTATGAGCAGATTGATACGCAAAGTGTTCGTATAGGTCGGCCTCGCCCGTTGTTTTTTTATAATCGATATAGGACGAAGCTCTGTCGACTATAGAGCGTGACCTAGAGAGCGTGATATAGAGTGTGACCTCAACCTTACCTGATGGAAAATAATTTAGTAAAGCCGGAAATACACATGCCAGTAAAACGGAACAGAAGCGGGCATGTAACCTAAAAGTTAACCTGGTTTGCAATTTGCGTTCTTGATTGCCTGCATTTCCAAGATGACACATGACTGCACACTTTTCATTCTAATCATAAGTCAAGCCAATAAGTGTCAGAAAAAAACGTGCACCAACGGTGACTCATCAGCTGCTGGCATGCCTCTAGCTGTCTGCACATGGCGGTTTTGCAAGCCCATATTTCATATTGCTTACCACTATATCAAATTGCTTACCATCTACTTGCTTGCCTAATAATATTATAAATGTCAAAGTTTGTATGGGATATTTGTTACTCTTTCACGCAAAAACTACTGAACCGATTAGGCTGAAATTTGGTACGGGTATAGTTTGGGACCTGGAATAACATATAGGCTATTTTTTATCGAAGGCGCGGGCAGCAGCTAAATCTCCATAATTGTAGAGCATCATAGGTAAATTAGGTACAACATTTGATCCGCAGTGGGAAAAGAATCCGCACTCATTTTCCTCAGAGGTGGACCTCGTCCACTGTGCCACACATATTGATATTATTTAGTGATCCTCTTAGACATCCGAAAAGTATGTATCGAGGCGGATAAGTATTGTTCAACCCTAATTCTACTAAAAGACAGACCGTATCTGACGATTAAATGTAAAGGGTTTTGAATAAGGTACTTGTAGGGCTTTGTCAGATGAAAGATAGTACGTAGATATTATTTTATTACGAGGAATAAAAATATAAAGTGACTTAATATTCAATGTCGGAAAATTGTTTTTTTTTTTGTTCCATTATTCATTAAATGAACAGGCGAAAGCCATATTAGCCATATTGCCTTGTCTTACGTATACTTGATATTAAATTAAAGCCGGCCAAGTGCGTGTTGTACCACGTTAGTACTATCAGTGACAAGCAAAACTAATTAGTATATAGTACTACCATAGACAAAATATATATATATGTATATCTAATTATTCAGTGCATATGCAGAGACCCTACGAAAGTCTAGAATAATCCAAGATTAAGCAGCCTAGCTACGTTAGAATAATAAGACGTAGGTAATAGGTATTTCTTTAGGATCGTTTATTAGGAAAGTTGCTAAGAGTCTATTAAAAATTGAAATATGTATAGAGGTTGGTTCACAAGAAAACCATCAACCGGATCGGGCTAAAATCTATATATATAAAAGAATATAAAAGAAAGAAAAGTTGTGTTAGTTACACTATTTATAACTCGAGAACGGCTGAACCGATTTGGCTGAAATTGTGGTGTGGTGTGCAGGTACCTTGGAACCAGGAAAAGGACATAAGATAAAAAATTAAGGTTCCGCGCAAAAAAATGAGGGTTCCGCGCGAAAAAAATAATTCAACGGGGGCGAAGCCGCGGGCAGCAGCTAGTTATACATAAAAGTAGATCTAGATTAGATTAACGTTATTGATTACTTTTTACTTGCGGCCGCTGGGGCTCTAAGGCGCTTGAGTGGCGACCACGTGCCAGAAGGTGCAGTGTGGGTAGGCCCCCCAAACGATGGACCGACGCCTCGCGAAAGTCGCGCGAAATCGCTGGCTGCGGGCACCAAAATTGGTTATTGTGGAGATCCTTAGAGGTAGCCTATGTCTAGCAGTGCACGTCTATCGGCTGATATGATGATGATGACTACTTTTTATCCTGGAAAAACGCGTCCAAAACTGCGGGCAACTACTAGTTTATCAAAAAGTTGCATATTCGCGATATCATCATGCATTTACAGATAATATCATCGCTCCGCATCCGTCGTCGGCTTCCGCTGTCACTCACCAAGTGTTTTGCACTTCTCTGATTTTACGAAAGAGGTTTAAAAGTAGGAACCGCTGTTGAAAAGTTAGAATAGTCGGTGATATGGATCACTTGAACATTGTTGGCAACAGTCTGCAGTTAGCTGAACTGTTTCAATTGTAAATACTGGTTCTAATTTCTTTGTCTTTGATTGGAATTATCTTTGTTAATAACGTTAAGACACCGTAAATTTAGGTGTCTTGGTTATTTTCAGTAACCGTTAATGTGGTTTATTGTACTTAAACTAGACAATGCCGTTGAGAGTTGTTAAAGACATTAGTAAGACTATGGCCAATGAAACACACGTCCATAGAGATGGTTTTTTTGATTACTTACTTTGACTATAAAACCGTTCCAATTATGGCTGACTAACTTTCGCCACTATTCTATACAATTGTCTGCCACATCTAGTCCAGATAAAGCCGTGTCCACACAGTTGGATCTGTTGTAAAGACGCGTCCACGCGTCATCCGCGTAAACAATAAACCTTTCAGCCGCTTCCCGCGCCCGCCGCCGCCGCCATTGTCGCGGCGTGCCATTGTGTATGAGGCTTTATTCGCAAAAAATGTTTCTAATCGAGTACATCTACTGAATTTGAATATAAAAAATAAAACGGATGAAGTCTGGTAGGAAGCTATTTTATCGAAATAGTTCAAGACAAAGCCAGAAAAAAATCAGAACTACCGGATTTAACGCATACACTTATGTATAGGTAAAGTTACTGGATTAAATAGGGTGATATGGGCGAAGGTCCGCATGCGGCGCAGGAAGTTGTTGGTTCGATTCCTGCCCTGAGACAAGTGTTTGTACGATCTGCTAAAATTTATTCCAGGTGTTCTGGGTATTTTCTATGTATAAAAAAAAATATCTTTGTAATTATTGTATATTATCAGTGATCTAGTATTCACAACACAAGCTCTTGATGCTGTGTGAATTGCCCAACATTATTTATTTTATTTTTAGCGTTTTTATGATTATACGTTCAGTTCAGTTCGGCAAGCAAAGTAAGACAAAGCAGTAAATACGAAAGCGTGTTATGGCGACTGTATTGTAAAGGTAAAGCGTGAGCGTTGAATCAACGAACCGTTTTTTAAAACAGTTTTTTCTACAGTTACGGGTAACAAATCAACCGTTTTCTTTTTACCGCAAAACTATTTGATTCTATCAACTAGATAATTAATTCAACGAAATACAAAACGTTTAACACATATTACACATTCCTTCTACTACAGTTAACGTTTCTAAGAAGCGTTAAAAATCCGTTAAACGTCAACTGGTTTTTCAACTAGTTGACCGTTTATAAAAAACGGTTTCGTTTCGTTAAGGTGTTTCCCTGACTAACCCTGACCCTAAGGTGTTCTTTTGTTTAACGTAATAATAATAACACTAGAATTTTCAAAAATCCTTTAGCCATTTTGTGATACCTATCATAAACTTTTTTTTCTACCTCTGTAATACTTTTATTTTGAATAGCATAAGAAGAGATGCGAAGTTGCACTTTTTGGCCACCAAACTTTATGTATGTTTTATTGAATCTACTTAGTACTTAAGAGTGATTTTCAATAAGGCAAGAGCGAAACTCCCTAACACAGGTGTCTCCATACTTAAAAGGGGATTTCCAAGAAAAAAATTAAGGAATGTATAGATTAAGTTAAAGAAATAAACTATTTTATTTTATTTATTTAACTAGGTTTTCACATCTCTTCCTAAACTATACAATCATTTTGTTAATGATTACAGAGGCATTAAAAAAAGCTGATCATAGGTATCACAAACGAGTCAAGGGGTTTTTGAAAATTCCTTTGTTTTATGTAATAATACGATAAAATAGGTGGCGGCGCTGTTTGGGTCAAGGAATCCCTTTAACGCAAAAACAGTCAACGACTCACTAATAAAGTAAAGTAGGGGGGAAACTTTTCTATACAGAAGGCTGGTAAAGTGCATAAGTGGCAGTGGTTGACTTAATAATCCGCTGAAATGATGATGAAGAACCAAAGTCAAGGAAATAGCTCTCAAAATTAGTAGGCTGAAGTGGCAGTGGGCCGGTCATATATCTCGCAGAACTGATAACCGGAAAGTAAAGGCTCACGAGTGGCGGCCACGATGCAACGCGAAACAAAGTGTTGGGAGACCATCCACTCGATGGACCGACGACATCGTAGCGGTCGCAGGGAGTCAATGGATGGAGGTGGCTCAGGACTGCTATTTGTGACGTACCTATGTCCAGCAGTGGAAGTGGGCTGATATGATGATGATGATGGCCTTCGAGCAGCTTTCGAGTTTTATGCATCAAGAATCTGTGTCGTATGTAACAACGAACGTTTCGAATAAGTGGGAAATGTTACCTCAGAGTCGAGGCTTTAAATAAATCGTCTGAAACCACGCGTTACGAAAGCCAGACAAAGTAAACGAAGTCTGAATCACACTGTTTGCTCATTAGATTTGCCGTATTCATGTATTCAGAGGATTTTCTTTGTGGATTAGAGTGTGTTTTTGGTAGATAGCGGAAGCGGATATTATTTGTAAGGAAATGTTGCAGGCAAACATATCAAAGAAATTAAAAAATTTGCTCTACTACAAAAGCTAACCAAAAAATATTTGCCACTTCCGAAAATCGTTTTGATAACCGTACGTTTGGTAACGTATAGTGTGGTAAGTTATATGACGTGCCGTACAATTATTAACATTTTAAGCCGTAAAAAATATTTGCAGATCGTACAAACATTTGTCATAGGGCGGGAATCACACCCGCAACCTCCTGCATCGCTGGTGTACATTCACGCGCCGCACCACATCGGTCGTCAAAATATAAAAATGAATAAATCACATGAAAATACTATCCAAAAAATATGATATTAACAAATATGTACAACTAGCTGCTGCCCGCGTTTTATCGGGATGAAAAGTAACCTACCTACATGTTATTATATACCTACATACGAGTATATGTTATTTCAGGTCCTAAACTATACCCATGCTAAATTTTAGCCTAATCAGTTCAGTAGTTTTTGCGTGAAAGAGAAACAAACATCCATGCATCCATCCTCACAAACTTTGACAATGTAGGATGGATATGGTGTCGAATTGAGTTAAAGCTCGTATTTGTGTCGACTCAAATGTGATGGGATCGACACTCTATTTGAATATCCGAGAGGGAAAGCGTGTAGCGAGTCGAAACGTGAGATTTACTCCCAGAGCGACATCTGTCGGTATAACCCGACAAGTGGCTTAAAAAGGATAAAACATGAGAATTTTATATTTTTTATCTATTTATCTTCACAAAACACACTGACTGCAGCCATAAAATAATATTATTTTATTACTCACGGCTTATGGTTCGATGCTATTTGCTGTTTTGTTCGGTTTAGGTCAAATTTTTGAATTTTTTTTTTTGACGACCGATATGGCGCGGTGGGCGAAGGTCCGCCTGCGACGCAGGAGGTTGTGGGTTCGATTCCCGCTTCGGGACAAATATTTGTACGATCTGCAAATATTTGTTCAGGATGTTCTGGTCGTTTTTCTATGTATAAAAAAAAATATCTATGTAATGTAGTGTATTATGTGTATCAGTCATCTAGTACCCATAACACAAGCTCTGCTTAGCTTGGGGCTAGATAATACTGTGTGAATTGTCCAGCATTATTTATTTTTGAACCCTGATGCACTATGATTAAATAAATAAATAAAAAGTGTGTTTATTTGGACGTTTTCCATAAATTACACATTAAGTAGGTACACTAAACAACAAATAAATCAAAGAATTTTTTTTATCCTTGAAGTTATTCATAATTTAGAGTGCCATTCAACAGAATCCCGACCTGAGGGGCCTAAAGAGTTAGAGTCTGAAGAGAGGACCCTGTGGAAAGACTGCATAGTGGGCGAAGCAAACTTGCTGCCTACGTATACATCCTATAGGATGGTGCTTAATAACAAAGAAAATTACAAATTACAATCACGGGCCTGTCTTAAAACCAGCGCAGTATTGGGCAAATGCTCCAATACTGCAATATGCTGAGGTAGGGACCCATTTTACCCTTATACATAATAACCATCTCATAATTTTTTCTGTTACCTACTATTTAGATTTAAGTATTGTTTAGTTAATAAGTTATCTATGTTTTATTTTTGGGTAAATAAATCATCTCTCTCTCACAATCAAATAAAAGAAACTTATTGAGCTAACTGCAGACTGTTACAAATAATGTATAGGATTCTGTTGCTCTACATATGTTCTGCGAAGCATTGAGGCCATTTTTTGCGTATGATTGATTGGCAACAATATTTTTTTTAAACAAAGTAACATTTCCAGTATGTAAAATTTTTATGAAATGTCATGAACTTGCTTTGCTTGTAAGTGTAACAAAGACAATAATCCTATTGTCAAACAATTTAGGGAATCGTCTTTTTTGATGCCAAATGAGTAAGAAGATGGAGAAACCAAACAAAACGTCTGATACTTACCTACATTATGTTTTCTGGCCTGCTTAAATCCATCGCAATTTCTTTTCAAGAAGCACTCAAGTCAACATGATTGTCGTAGCGCAAAGCCTGTATATAAGCTCGTAGCATCGTAGAACCGTAGCTCGTAGCAACGTAGCTGGTAGCTCCGTAGAGGCGTAGCTTATTGCCTACGACACAAAGAAACCACGGTACCGCTACTGAATAGCGGTATGCTCTGGATGTAGAAAAAATGGATGTGGCTTATAGGAAAATAAAGGTGAAAAGCGGCAAAACTTTAAAAACATTTTCATAAAAAAATGAGAAGTTTAAAAGGCATGTATGTAACAATGCACAATGCTACATAATTATGTGTTTTTGAATTTGTGTTTTTTCATATGTATTATTATGTTATTAGCACGCTGTAAGATTTTGGTTAATTGCCAATATACTGATTTAGTACCGGTTTAGTATTTAATATGTAAATTATTGTTCTTTATTTTTAGGTACCTACAGAAATGATTAGTAACAGGATTTTTTGTAACAAATATGTACCACCAGAGTTTCAATAGCTCCTACATTCTCGCAGAATTAATATCCAAAAAAATTAATAATAAATAAAATAAATTAATAATAATATAAAAATTAATTAATTAATTCTCATAAAGGGCCTCTGTGCTGTTGGCTTCGGCTCCACGCATGCCTCCCAAAGGACCGGGTCACTATATGGCCCGTGATTATGGAAATGAGAAACAGAATAATAAAAAATAAATCTATAAATTCAGTAGTAACAATTACTTTAAACTCCAGTCTCGGATACGGTCTAAAAAAATTTATTCTCATTATTAAAAACTTAACAATTTACTTATAATACGACTATTCATAGTTTGTTTGCCCTAGCTTTATAAATTTTATTGTAAACAATAGTCAAACTGAAATTGAATATAACCGAGAATTAGTAGATCCATGTCGTTGCTTTGACGCGAATGTAAATACAGTAGGTATGCCTCTGCGATGCGATAAGGCTTTGTTATGAGGTAAGTATCTACAGACAGAGGGAGGAAATATAATAAAAACCCTATGAAATAAGAATCTGAAGCTTTTGCCATGTTTCCCTTTTAACATCATTCATCGTTTAATAAAAATCTTTGAATTTTTTTGACATGTTCTCGCTTTTTATTATCAGGTATAGCTTTTTTAGTAGCAAAATGTAGTTAATTGGAAATTAAAATCGTTGTAGTTTTTAAGAAGTACATACTTACTTACCTAGATATGTTTTTAATTCACTTTTAATGTTTTTTATTAATCTAATCCTTAGTTGCCGCATTGGTACCACGCGCGAAAATAGGCTGGCTAAATAAGTACCTATAATAACAATAATAATATTGTCGCCTCCTTAACAAGTCTTTGAGGAAATTCTTCCTTTCCACATAATAATGCCTTAATCACGAATGTGCTCATTAAGGATGTTTGATGAAGCTTTGAAGATCTAACGTCTTCGATCTATAACGTCATTTAAGCAGCCCCTTGTGGGGTGGCGTTAATCAAAAATAAGATGTAAACAAACAGATATAATTATATATTTCTTACATTTAGCTTAGTAGGTAAAAATGTAGTTAAGTTTCACATAGTTTGTCTTATGATCTCAAATAAAAAATCACTGAAATTTAGTTTTTATGATGACTTCTTTGGTGCAGCTGGTTGGGGTCCACCTGCACGCAGGAGGTTGCCGTATCAATTCCCACATCGGGAAAAATGTGTGAAGATATTTGTTCTGGGTGTTCATGTTGTTATTTTTTGTACAATAAAAAATATGGGTCTATGTAGTGACTGTATTATATTATGTATATCAATTATCTAGAACCCTTAGCTTGGGACTCGATAATGCTGTTTGAAAAGAGCATTATTTATTTATTGATTTGATTAATAACTCAAGCAAAAATTCTTTAAATGAGTTTTGTAACTTTATTCTTCTACTATTAGTGATTTCATCAATATTCAATCAAGCTCCCTTTACCATTCCCGTTTTTCACTACAACTCATTTACCTATGTCAGCGGATACGAATCGAGTGCGATCGTTCATTCAAGCGTCATTACATTCGTTCATTTCATTCATTCGTTCTTTTATCGCGACACAGATCACGTTAGGAAATTGGCTACATTCAGATTTCTGGGCGAGCGAGCTTTTTAATTAGTGCTAGATCCGGCTTTTGCAATCGCGATGATTTCTGATGTTTGTGGAAGAATATCAGCTGATAAATTGACGACATTATACATATTTCCTAAGCTGAGATTTTTTTATGTTTAGTTGCCATACCAATCTCCCAATAGCGCAGATCACGCAACTATACGGAAATGGAAATTAAGTATATAATCATCATCAAATCAGCCCATACACGTCCACTGTTGGACATAGGCCTCCCCCATACGACGCTAAAAATAAAGATTAAGCATATGTCTTGCGGGAAATAGATTTTCAACTAGACCTTCGGGAATCGGCCACATAGCCAACGATGGACAACGATTAGCTGATATTAGACAGTAGTATCTTAGTGAGTATCTGCGGCAATAGAATAATGACAATCTCACTATTTTATTCAGGGATATCTCCGGGAATAATCAAATTACCCATCCCATTTTTTTTTAGATTGGATTATAATGCTTTTGACCTCATACCATCCTTATTTCTGTTACCACATCTATAGTCTGGTCAAGCTGTTATAGTCCGCTAAATCTATCATGGCCCAGATGTTCACAAAAACAAAAAATATTAAATTGTGGAAATACTTAGTATACATATATACCGACCGTATCTTAGACGATAATACTATTTATATCTGCAATAAGGGATCTAGCGAAGGTTATGGATGATTTAAAAACCGTATCTACGAGAAAACCAACAATAGCATCCAACTTCAGTAAAAAAATTTGCGAAAAATCCGCATCCTAGTTAAAATTTGGAGCTGAGAGCACCTGAAAGCCGACGTCAGTCATCAAACAGATGGATGCGGCTGCTATCTTTTATTTTTGTGCGACGGCAACACAAAATGAAACGAAGGGATTACGCGTTTCAAATATTTTTTTAGTTTGCCAATACGTACAAAAAGTTGTTCAAAATTGATTACGAAAACAATGCTGAAAGTGTATCTGTCTACACAACATGTTTCGATTTGTTCGTGGGAACATAAGACCTCTACCTCTTTGGTAGAGGTAGTATTTAATACTTATTTTACACTATTTGCTTTACTGTGTTGTCAATTTGTTCTTCTCCTAATGTCTTTTTTTTTCTGATATTATCTTCCGTTTTCTTAATTCTATAAGTGGGTAGGTGAGTACTTACTGCTTTATTATTAGAATTATAATTTTCTCATTCAAGTAATTTTGTATTGAATCTCTCATTTATTATTTCTTATTAAGTGCTATTTCTGTTCTGTGCAGTATCAGGGTTGTGTTTGTCAGTAAATTTATCTCTATCTCTATTATAATAGCTCAACAAAAATTAAGATAGGTAGAACTCAATTTAGTACCTAAATCCGGGAATCACATCTTCACACTAATTAGTATAGTTTTGAAAAACAGACAAACCTATTGAAACGTCGTCGGGAAAAATAGGTAAATAAACGCGATAAATACCCGTGAATATTTTAATAAAAATGTGTTCAGATCGCGTAAGATTAAAAAACTTTATAGTATTGAAAGTTTGAATTTGAAACTTTGAAGCGTGGTTAGGTTCTTCATGGCAAATCTTCTCAAAAACAAACTAAATAGTTGCGGTATAAAAGTAGTTATAGATTTGAAATAACAGACAGGTAATTGACGACCGATGTAGCGCGCAGGAGTGAAGGTCTGCCTGCGACGCACGAGGTTGCGGGTTCGATTTCCCACCTTGGGACAAATGTTTTTGCGATCTGCTAATATTTGTGGGTGTTCTAAGGTATTTTCTATGTATAAAAAAATGCATTCTATTAAGTATATCAGTCATCTAGTACCCATAGCATGAGCTCTGCTTAGCTTGGGGCTAGATGATGCTGTGTGGATAGTCCAGCATTATTTATTTATTATTATTTATTAATAAACGTTACGAGAAGCTAGTTGTTCTAATAACAACATTATTAAAGCGGATCGCTACAAATCTTTACCACATAAGGCGATTTCTCCATAATTTAATCCCAATTCATTAAGAGCAAGAGACCGCGATAAATCATCGTACAAAAGTACAGTCGCTCGGATAACCGGGTACGTTTTAAAGCTGTCATCGGCTTAGCACCCCTGGGGGGTGGGGTGCACCCCCTACACCCCCGGCGGCACTTCACGTGCGTTTTGACGCGATTATCATACCGAGCCGGTATCTGAGAGCAATATTGTTGAGGTTCGGATGTAGGAAGGACGGTGGTTTGGATGCGGTATTTATAAAATTTTATGGCTTTTTTTAAGGGAATTATATTATAATCTGTGATTTTTAATGAAATAATGAAACAGGTATTGTATGATATATGTACTTTCATGGATAGGTACATCATATACATTTATAACATATATACAGGACCGCTATTCGTGGCGTCGTTTGGGGGAGGCCTATGTTCAGTAGTGGACGTGTACGGGCTGATGATGATGATACATTTATAAAGATAAACATAAAATAAAACTAGTAGACATAGAGATAATCATTTATGTAATCATTTTTTACATGTACAGTACACACAAGATGAATTAACAGTTATGAAATAAATATAAAATACTTAATCATTAACTAAACAATAAAGAACATAGGTGCAATACGTTGAAAAAGAAACTAATTAATAATAAAAAATAAGTAAGTACCAATAGGTTAACAATATGTCACCACTAGTCTATTCTTTCCTTATACATGACGGCGTTACTGCCAAACTAGAGTTTAAAAACGATTGGAGAAGACTATAAATGTAGTTAAATAAATTTGAACAATGGTTTTCAAAACAAATTTTTGATAATAGAGTTTGTTACACTTTTAACTTAATTCTATTACAGATCCAATGATTTAATGCGTAACATTTGCAACTTTCTTACCTCACATTCAAATGGCGACGATGGTGCTATATCCAAATAATTTTTCTCACATCAAGGACCACCCCCGACGATGTGGTTTTTGAATCTGCTTCCTTTGTGACGGTTTTAATATGGAAATTAACGTTCACCGTGTGACGCGAACACCTCAAAAACGGTATTTACCATTTTACAACCACTTTACCTTAAAAATGCACGCCTCACGGCTGAAAATCGCGTGAGCATGAATTGTAAGCGTGCTAAATCTCGTGTGGAAAGAATTTGTTAGTAAATCCGTACATTGCTGCCGGTTTTGGCGCCTAATTGAATTTTTTATGTATTTTAGCGGCGGGGTTTTTTTGGTTTTATTTTTCAGTGGAGGGCTTGCGGGATTGTTGCATTACGGTTTTTAAATCGCTTTTCTGTTGGGGATTTCCATTTTATACATCTAAATAGACTTTTGCACAATTTTTTCTCTAATTTTAAAAACCAAAGCGTCAGTAATCTCCATACATTACTACGTCACTTCATAAAACGAATTGAAAGTAATATCACAGCAAATTTAAAATAGAGTGAAATAATAGTAATTTTAAAATATTTTAATTTTTAAGAACAGAAATCGAAACATCCTTCTACCATTTCACGCTACAGTTGAACAGAAACCTCATTTCCAATAATAAAAAAAAGTCCGTGGAAGCGTTTTTTTCCCTTCGCAACGGAAACCGGTTTATAAAGACATCCAGATAATGATCTTGTACTGTGATAGCTACGTATGCTGCGCCGTAGAGGTGCTACGAAACTCGTAGGCTTTTGATAGACGAATGCTACGACTGTAGAGGTGCTACGAAACTCTTAGGTTTTTGCGGATGCTACGGTTATAGAGGAAAACGTTTGTAGAGGAGCTACGAAATTCGTAGGCTTTTGATAGACGAAGGTATCTAATGATTATGAATCATTTCTAATTCACTAATGAATAGCCGACTTTTTTATTATTTAAAGCTGTTTCACGTTTTTTTAATCAAAATAAATGGAAAGTGCGCTTAAACGACATTATAGACAGGGAAAGCTCCAGCAAGATGCCGCTACTTACATATTTTATTTGTTTGTGTGTGATAGTTCTGTTATAAAGTTCTGTGGTATCGACAAATTTTCGAGTAAGGATAATTTTATTGTATCGCAAGTTCATAAATTAGAAGTCGTGTAGATAAATAATGGGATTGAAGATGACAAATAGACAGCATACTGTTCCGCTTAGATCATAATTAATTAAATGTGATCTATATGGAACAGCATGGCGTTTTCATTTTCAATCCCATTCTTTATCTACGCGACTTCATACTTTATTTGTCATCTTCATACTTTATTACGTAGTGAGTATTCACTACGTAATAAAGTATGGAGATGACAAGTACTTTCCCAGACATATAGATGATGGAAGGGTGTTCATATGTTTGCGAATCGTCGCGAAGCACAGAATAGATAATAGTTACACTCGTATCAACTGTTTGAATAGAGAATACGTCGCTCTCAATTTATTGTGGTGTAGGGTTGACACGCGGTGGGGTTTAGTTTCTAAAAAAATCGTCGTCATTTGGTTTCTGTTTTAAACTTGTTATTGTAGGTATACATGTATTATCAAAATACTGGACTTTTTTGTGTTTCTTTAGTATTTTTATAAATTGTGTTCTGTGTACGTGACGCCTTGGTTCCTACGGAAGATCAGCGTTGTGATAGCTATACGTAATGGCTATCTCACCCTAATGCAGAGTCGGACGCTATTTCGTTGCATTAAGTTTTCTAATTTGTAAGTTGTTTTTATTTAGTTTTTATATAATAATGCTGTATAAGGTTGTATAAAGCTAAGCTATCTACTATTAATTTATTTGTATATAAATAAAAATTTCACTTAAAGTTTCTAAAAATGTTGCCTCAAGGGGTTAAAATATCAAAGGAGATGAAAGTATGTATGAAAATCACACTGTCACTATTCTACACGGACGAAGTCGCGGGCACAGCTAGTAGTGTATATATCGAGTAAGCCGAGTTGTATGGTGTCATCATCATCATCAGCCCATACACGTCCACTGCTGGACATAGGCCTCCCCCATACGACGTCACAAATAGCGGTCCTGAGCCGCCTCCATCCATCGACTCCCTGCGACCGCTACGATATCGTCGGTCCATCGAGTGGATGGTCTCCCATGTAGGGGGGGATTTGCCATAATCACCACGCTTGGCAGGCGGATTGGTGATCGCAGTGTTGGTGTTTAAAAATACTCAGAAGGAAGCTGCTGCCCTTCCTCTGGTAGGTTCCCTTAGTCGGCTTTTACGACATCCACGGGTTGAGTTGGAGGGGTCGATATTCGTACGCCGCGACCCCACGGCTTATGGCTGTATGGTGTACTGACCAGATATTTCAGTGCATACTCGGTACATTCATTTTAGATGCAGATAATGTCAACGTAGATGTTAACATTTCCTTGCTCGTGACTTACGTACCGTTACGTTTACGCTACCGGAGCTTCAGTTGGACCTGAAGGGGTGCGCCGTCAGCATTGGAAGAGTTAAAATCCTCAAATTGGACAGCCCTACTCTCCCCCGCTACTCGTTATTGTCCCACAAATCCGATGTATCGCTTTCACTTCAAACTCACTGATATGTTAATGTTACATTTAATTCCTATCATTCAGGGATCCATATTAATATCTATGTAGGTGTTTGTGTGTGTGTGTGTGTGGTGCCTTTGTGATCGAGTGACTTCATTAAATCAGTTTGTGGAGTGTTAAACTAGATGGTTTGGGTCGGGAGGGATATCTCAGGATATCTAGAGTGAATTTAATATATATATTTTTAAATTGGGTACATTTGAATTTGCTATTGTTATGTAAATTTTTATTTATAGATACATATTTCTTTATAAGTACCTATACCAAAAACTAAATGACTTGTAAATATGATTTTACCAATAAAATGACTACCTGAATATCAGATAGGTATTTTGTGAGAAGAAAGTTGAGTAGGTAGAGTAGAGTGGTTTTTCTAATCATCACACCAATATTATAAATGAGAAAGTTTGGATGTTTGGATGTTTGACCTCTTCACGCTAAAACTACTGAAACGATCGCGCTGAAATTTTGCATAGATTAATTCTAATCCTGGAATGAAACTTCTACTGTTATTTTTATCTTTCTTCTACTTTTTATCCCCTAAATCAGTTCCCATGGGATTGGAACCATCTTTAAATGTTTCCGTGCGAAGCCGCGGCCGAAACTATAGTTCTAAATAATGAACTTATTTAACCAAAATAAGTTCATTCAAGTTCAAGGTGCTTCATTTCATTTACACCAAGGACACTTGAAGACGTCATGTGTAGCTTAAACATTGTTATTAAATTATTTGCAATATATTAGAAAATAAATTTAATTATTCAAAATTTGACGAAAAAACTATTGTTCAAAGGAATAGAAACTCAGTATTCCTAACTAAATATTTTTTTCAATAATCGATAGACCTTTGTTTGTCCACAATCTCACCTTATCGAAGGTCTAGAAAACACCTGTTCACTTTTGTCTTGAAGAGACCCATAGGTTGTTATTGGCCGGAGAAACAGAAGCAGGCAGCGAGTTCCAATCCTAAGCGGTGCGAATGATGAAGTTCGAGAAAACCCGCTTGGTACGAGTGGATGGTATATCAACCAGATATAGATGGTATCGTGCCGTCTGTCTACTTGTCCTGGAGTGGAAGGGAGATACTTTTAAGTGCTCAGTTCAGTTTGTAGATTTCAGTTTTACAGTAAATACTTACTACTGGGTAATTTTCGGTACTTCATATCCCATAAACTAGTGAAAAAAAGTCTCACTTTTATATATATTTTACTAAATCTAAATGAGAACCTAATACTAACAGTAAAGCTACATTATCCACCTGTGCTTTTTCCGTGTGCTGTTTCAGCCGTAAAACTGAATACAGAAAATAAAAATACAGGCTTAATCAAAAGCGGAGAAGTAAGCAAACGAGTTCTGTCCTCAAAAAATAAATCCGTAAAGCAAATCCGACGTGAGCCGGATCCGTCATTCCAATATTGCCAATAAAACAGCGGTGAGCTGAAAAATCGATGTCGGCAGACTGCATCGCTTCGTGTTGTTACGATATATGGTAGGTACGGTATGGTGTAACAAGAAATAGAGCAGTGCTTTTTGTGTTGTTTCTATTCAGCTTGATGGGATAAGTAATGTACCTTTAACTGAATTCATGGGCATTTATCGCGTTTTAGTTCCCTTCCGACGTTTCGGCAGGTTTACAGCGCTGGCGTGGTCACGAAGGCGACCCGTGACCACGGCAGTATTGTCAGGTAGAGTTAAGAAGGTCGACGGTAATACCGCAGCCGCCTTTACAACTTAGAAGTTTAGTACAGTCGACAGCTCGGGTACTTGCCTCTGTGGCGCAGTTGGATAGCGCATCCCCGTATTCAGGGGAAGGTCGCGGGTTCAAGTCCCGCCGGAGTCGTAAATTTTTGGGGATATTATTAAATTCTTTAGAACTTTAGTAGTCCTTTGGTTTTAGGTCAAAGAGTAGATGATCTTGAGAGTTAAATACATGAAAATGCTCTTCAAAAGCTTTGCTTCTGAGAAGACTTTGATCATAGATGGCTCATAGAATTCTAAGAATTACACACAAAAACTTGCCCGCGCTGTACTGCCGGTAAGGTTTTACGCATGAGGTCTAGTCAAAAGAAGTGGTCGCTTAAACGGATGTGGGAACCCTAAGTTCCTCTTACTACTTAGTACATTTTAATATCTCACTCAACCCTGTCGTTATTTAGGAACTTGCTAGGTGTCAGAGCCAAGTGGACGCCAACACAATAGCGTCGTCAAATCCAGTTTCAGACTCCTGAGAGATAAAATCCACAGAATACTAGCAGTATAAATCTCCACAAGTGCATACTTCCTCCATCTAGCGGAATACTCCGGTACTTACGTATAATGGCGCGAGACGCATTGTTCGCGAGATAATCACGGTTGGGAAGCTGTTTATACGATCCGATACGAAAAGTACTTAGACAAGGCCACTATAAGCGACGGGAGGGGCGTAGCACCAAACATGATTTATGTAGGTACCTATTCTTTTCAGTTATGTGCAACTGTCTAAGGCCAATTTTTTATAGTAAAAAACTCCAGTCTTAATTGATAGATTAGTAGGTAACTGGTAAGCGGCAAGGTTTTTTACAAAAATTTGTCAAAAATTAAAAGTCAATTCAAATCCTTTTTGAATCCATGTTCATTAGGCACACGCAAAAGACCAAAATCCAATAAAGTCGGCGACGTCTCGCCGGTATTAAAATGTAGCTACTGCTATTGACAATGATATTTGACTTGAACTTACATGTCTAATAAACGAATAGGAAAAATCTAATGTAAGATTTAGTAGCCTACGAAAAATCGCGTGTTGTAAAGTGCCCCACGAGACACCCCATTCACGCCGCATCCCATTCACATCAAGAGTCCGCTCCGAAGGGTGCTCGCTCATTTGCAGATTGATTCCGATTGTAATGGACTCTCCTTTGTTCCAGATGTCTGTACAGGAGGAGAAACCTGCTGAAAGCCCGATAAAAACCCAGCTGCGGGAGCTGAGAAACACAGAGCTGGTTTCCAGACTGTTAGCGGCAACCCCCCCTTATCTTTACAGCGCGTTGCCTCTCCAACCTCATGCGTTTTTCTTCAGCGAAATGCTAAGGTCCTTCGTGAACGCCCGCCACGGTTGTCGTCCCCCACACTACCATCGGCGTTTCAAACGCCGCTCACATAAATACTTCGCGGAGAATGAAGAATGGCGACGCGATTACAAGCAAGAAGACGAGAAAAAAGACGAAACCAAACCTGAAGTTCCTTTAGAACTTACTGTGGATAAACACCCGAGGGTACGTGAGCCTTCTCCAAGGTATTCCCCTAAAGTGGAGCATAAGAGTGACAGCCCGGGCCCTCCAGGCAGGCAGTCGTCGTTTGTCGATGTTGGAACGGAGGAATTACCCAAGCCATCTCCTCTCGGACGTTCAGATATCTCCCAAGCTAATTTAATCTTGCCCCCTCCTCCGCCGATGTGGTACCCACCCCTCTACAATCCGCAGTTCGGAGTAGACCCCCTTAACTTTTTCATCGACCTCCGCGTTTCAGGACATATTTATGACAGAAAACGTATGGAGAACGACGCAAATGTAGCATCGGAAGTTCGTACAGAAGAGTCGGGCTTAGATAAGCGCTTTGGCAGAGATTTTGGGCAGAGAACTCGGCATGCTTCGGCTTTTTCCGTTCCCGTTCGAAATGCTGAAGAAAAATACTTTGATTGTAATTCTGGGAAAGCCAATGGGACCTCGTATATAATGAAGAATCTAAAACGTGTGTACGATGACGTGCATACGGCACAAGATGGGAAAGAAAAGATTAGCAAGAGCGATGAGGATCCTAAGGTGGAGTGTTCTGATGTCGATGATGATGACATTATTGGATAGGATGATGGTGCTTGACTTTACAAGATTGAATAGTCTGCTCCTACTTAACAAAGAAGTTTCCTGCTTTAAAATCATTGAATATAATAAGCTTTAAGAAACAGTATTAGATGGAATGTATTCTAGTCAAGATGAAAAATAATACACCTACCTACCGCTGTATCTACATAGGTAGGTACTTACCGATAAATAATGTCTAAGAAAATTGTTGATGTTTCTATTATTAGGTATCTAATTCTATTTCTAGTCATGTTGTAATCCAAGAATAACTTAGATTAGGTAATTATTTGAAAGGCAAATAAATTCAAGAAATGTTTTGTTGGTACCCAAGTAGGTACTTAATATAATTTTTCTTGAATTTATTATATAGGTAGGTATATGTATGCATATCTGTTGGATATATACACTCCTATAAATGTACCACTATCCCTAAATGTACTTACCTACCCACTTCACTAAGCTCATACATACATAATACACGTCTCGTCATGGTTTAATTAGCGGCGAAAGCGGAGGGGGTTTCTGCGCAGGTGTAAAACGGTGTAAAAATCTAAAAGTCGTCTTCTGCGCTATTAAACCATGATGCGGCCTGTACCTAACACTGATTTTAATAAATAATTAACAATCTTCATAAATTGTTTTCTTATTAACCAAATACCTTTCTATGATATAACCAAGACCAAACTTACTCTGGAGCCAGAGACTGAAACCTAGGAGCTAAGTATAACGTAGGCTGCTACAAAATTTGACTGGAACCAGTCTATGTACCTATAATCTAGGTAGGTACCTATTCTATATATAGGTACCAACCTAGACACAGATGGATTATTACCAAAATATATATCCAAAAATTTAATCATGAACCATTCATTAGTCCTGACCTGAGATTAGTCCGCAACGCAACCTTCTACTCGGACGAGAATTTGTTGCGTTGTTAGTCATCCTAGTAGACTACATTCTACATTGGCCTTGTTTTGGGGTTCATGTACATAAGGTCACTTAGAAATACATTGCACTTCTTGGGCTTGTGTGGAATAATGGAACACGTTTAATGGTAATGGTTATGGTTACTGGTTTACTCAAGGAATTTTTAAACTAAGTTACGTTAGTATATAAGTTCTTTGGGTTTACTCTTCGGCAATCTCAGTATTAGTCACAACCCCCTAGATGGCGGCGTTGTACTCGATACATTTAAAAAAGAAGAAAAATAAAAACTTACTGTCACTGTCAACTTCTTTTTTTAATTGTAACTCACTGTCAAACGCTATTATAGGTCGTATGTCAAAGTCAAACCGGTGTCAACCATTTTAGTATTGCCACCTATACAAGATTAAATAGCTACTACTCAAAACTCCCTTTTTAGATATCAACTGTTTTGGTTTCTATTCTATGAAAGAAATTTATTATTTTTGAGAAATTTATATTTGTTTTATAAATTATAATTTTATTTAGGCAGGCCATTACAAATGTAAGCTACCTACGCTTTCCTACTTAAATAAAATCCAGTGGTAGATCTACCAAAATAGTTTTTTTTTCTGCACATGGCAACACCAGTCACCACGCGATTTTCGTGACTTTCTTGAAATTTGTTCGGTCTTCTCGAAGAAGTTTTTGTGATTCACGAAGTTTATTTTTCTTGAAATTCTTTCAATATGTTTAGCCAACAACCAATTGTAGTGCTCAGTAAGTATTTAGGATCAAAAAGTAATAATTTCTTAGCTTTCTTGAAATTTCTTTCAACTGTTTTGTCTTGCAGGCCAAAACACAAAACGTGAATCCGGCCGGAAGGTTCAAATCGATAATATAAACGCTGGAAAGGTAAGATTATCTCAAAAGTGTATATAATAAGTTATTTTCGGTGCAACTGACGTTATTCAGTGATAAAAATGTCTGTGTTCTGTCTATTTTAGACTATAGCCGACATAATTCGAACATGCCTCGGGCCTCAGGCTATGCTGAAAATGTTGATGGATCCTATGGGCGGTATAGTGATGACCAACGACGGCAATGCTATCCTCCGCGAGATCACCGTGCAACATCCGGCCGCAAAATCCATGATCGAAATCGCCAGGACTCAAGATGAAGAGGTTATAATTTTCACTTATTTTCTACAAATATAACCAATAACAAAGGAATATCACTTCATTAATGTTACTACTGCCCGAAGCAAATATCTTTGAGAATTACAGGAAGTTTGATTAGACTTTTCGCTTTATTCAATCTTCCTGCAAAATCTGTACCTATACTAATTTTTCCAGGTGGGTGATGGAACAACATCAGTAATAGTCCTCGCTGGAGAGATGCTGGCAATTGCAGAGCAGTTCCTCGTGCAGAACATTCACCCAACAGTCATCATCAGAGAGTACAGACAAGCTCTCGAAGACATTGTCAAACTGTTGACAGACAAAATCTCCATACCCATTGATATGAACGATAAAGAGAAACTAAGAGAAGTTGTAAGTTTATTTCTTCCTTTGTACTTTTGTATTTTCCTATCCATATAAATATTTTACCTACCACCTTACTCTGAAAAGTTTGGTAGTACATATTTATACAAATACATTTTTGATTCTGTTTCACGCATATTGTAAATAATGTCACTTCAAATAAACACCCTCAGAGCATGTTTCTTTATCTTGAATATGAAGGTAGAAATATTTAAAACTAGGTACCTGTGCCTATGGGTTCACACATGGTTTTCAAGTATTCTATGTCAGTCCCTGAGTTACCATTTACCTCCCTGCCAAATTTCATGAAAATCTGTTCAGACATTTAGGTGTAAAAAGGTAACAAACAGACAGACAAGAGTTCTGACTTTGATGTAACTGAATCACTTTATATTTTAACACATTTAATTCTACCCTGTGGTTGTTGCTTGGCAATTTCAATGTCCAGGTCGAGTATTGTGGTATCCTGTTGATGTCTCGTGGAGAAACAAAACTAGTTGATGCTTTGATTAATACTATCAGAGTAGGTTATACGCAGTATTGTTACTAAATATTTTTTAATTCTAATTTTATGTATAATATTTTACATTTAATTCTATTAAAACCTTCATAAATTATTTCAGATCCGTTCATGTGTGGGAACCAAATACATTGGCCGCTGGGCAGACCTCGCTGTAGATATTGCACTGGACGCAGTCAACACTGTCACAATCAACGAGAATGGCAGGGTTGAGGTTGATATCAAGAAGTAAGTAATCATTTATACATATATAATGCAGGACAATTTACACAGCATCATCTCCCCTGGACTGGTGACGTCTGACCGATGAATTCTGTATGTAGGTTACCTACTAGATTTAAGTGTTTATAATTATTTATGTATCTGTTTGTGTGTGAGTAGGGGTTAATCCTTCAATATACAGAATTGATTTTTATAATTATTTTATTCATAAAAATTAGAAAGCTACACTATCTTGAACTATACAAAATAAAACTTCATTAACATCTTGACCTGTTCAATGATAGCCTTTCTTTATATGTATCTGATTGTAAGATTGTACTTAAGTTTTAATGACTGTTTTAACCTAGATAGTAATCATTTTGGTGTAAAGTGAATGCAATTATGAATTTTTAATAAATGGCTAGCTAAAAAGCTACAGTTTACACCAAAATGCTCACCTATTTCCTGTTTTTATTACGATAGAAACATTAAATAGGTGGAGGCGGTTGTGTCAGTCGGGGTAGCGCCTGAATCAGTATTTCTGATCAGAACTTACCCACAGCTACGCGAAAATCGAGAAAATCCCCGGCGGTACGATCGAGGAGTCCAAAGTACTCAACGGAGTGATGATCAACAAGGATGTCACACACCCCAAGATGCGGCGCTACATCGAGAACCCCCGCATCGTTCTGCTGGATTGTAACCTCGAGTATAAGCAGGGAGAGAGCCAGACCAATGTCGAGATTCTAGGAGACCAGGTATGATTATCGTCGATCCCTCAGTCTTCAATGCTGGCTCCAGGCCTCCCCAATTGCTGCTATATTAATTAACTAGCAACCCGCCCCGGCTTCACATGGGTAGTAGAGCATATTACGGCTGCACGTTTTGTCTGTCTTAAGATAACATAAGCTTGATGCGTCGAATTACCTATGTGGATTAGATTTAAATAGCTTTCGAATTCCGCATTGTACGTGACCATTTTTTTGGAAGATCCGCCCTTTTTTTAGATCTATAAAAGAGGAATACCCCACCTTGTATTATTTTTAACTGACTTCAAAAGGAGTAATTTTTTTTTGTATGTATGTTACATACAAAAAACACAACACACTCCGTCCGTACAGTGGTCATTTGTTTACATTAATATTATATAAGGGATATATAATATCAATGTAAACAAATGTTCACTTAACCACGTCATGATGAGCCGTTTGTCTTCCTCAGGACTTCTCAAAGCTGCTGCAATTAGAAGAGGAGCACGTCCAACGACTCTGCGAGGACATCATTGCAGTCAAGCCTGACATCATTTTTACTGAGAAAGGAGTCTCTGACTTGGCTCAGCACTATCTCATGAAGGCCGGCATTACCGCTATTCGCAGGTAAAAATTCCTCCGTTTGGCCGTTTTTAACCGATCTCGAAAAAAGGCGGTGGTTCTTGTTTTGCTGTATTTTTTTTATTGTGTTATCAACAGACGGCTGGCTAGATGCTACTTTGCCATTTTGGTGGTATAAAAAGAACTTCACTCATCCATCGTTGACCGGATCTATGCCTCAATGTTCTCCTGATCCCGATGAAACGCGGGCGAAGGCCAAGGTAGCAGCTAGTTCTTCCATCTTCGAGAAGCCAGCCAGCGTAGACGAAAGCTCTCAAGACTCATATTTTTTTTCGTTCGGCAAACCAATTTTGTAATGAAATCAACAACAAATTACAGATTACGTAAAACCGACAACAACCGTCTCGCCCGCGCCTGCGGTGCTACTATCGTCAACCGCACAGAGGAGCTCAAGGAATCCGACGTCGGCACCGGCGCTGGAAAGTTCGAGATCAAGAAGATAGGAGACGAATACTTCGCCTTTATCACAGAATGCAAGAACCCCAAGGCTTGTACCATACTCCTGCGGGGAGCGTCCAAAGATGTGCTGAATGAGATTGAGAGGAATCTGCAGGATGCTCTGCATGTTGCTAAGAACTTGGTAAGCTATATCTAGGGACTTATCGAAGCTCCTGCCTGGCTTCACTCACCAGCGGCACATACACTAAAGAAGTGTAGAGAGAAAGAGAACAGTCTGTCTGTTCTCTTTCTCTCTACAGAGAAACAGAAAAAGTTATGAAATGAATGTTAACACATTTGAAACAGAATTCTTAAAATATTGGAAAATAATTACTTCAATATAAACTACTACCCGCGCACACTTCGTTGGGCGGAAAACATTGAACAGTTTATATGGAAAAATGAAATTGTTAATTTTACTATATTCCTCGCAATTTTTCCATATTTTCTCACCATATATTAAACCTTCCCTGGACTACGACAAACATTTCAAAACCAAAATCAGCTAAATCGGCTCAGCCGTTCTCGAGTTTTAGCTGGACAAAATACAAAAAAAAAAAATACAAAAATGTTTATTTGCCATTTCACTTACTTATTAAGATACACGTTACTGGCGGTCCCCGCACGAGGCAAGCCTGTGTCGCGGGAGGCCCGTTTTCAAAAAAGTAACTTTAATGGAAAGGATTAGTTGTAACTTATACAGGGCAAACAAATTAAAGACTATTATTATGAACCTAATCAATATGATGATGAAAACAAATTAAAACTCTAGTTGTAACTGATACAGGGCAAACAAATTAAAGACTATTATTATTAACCTAATCAATATGATGATGAAAACAAATTAAAACTCTAGTTGTAACTTATACAGGGCAAACAAATTAAAGACTATTATTATTAACCTAATCAATATGATGATGAAAACAAATTAAAACTCTAGTTGTAACTTATACAGGGCAAACAAATTAAAGACTATTATTATGAACCTAATCAATATGATGATGAAAACAAATTAAAACTCTAGTTGTAACTGATACAGGGCAAACAAATTAAAGACTATTATTATTAACCTAATCAATATGATGATGAAAACAAATTAAAACTCTAGTTGTAACTTATACAGGGCAAACAAATTAAAGACTATTATTATTAACCTAATCAATATGATGATGAAAACAAATTAAAACTCTAGTTGTAACTTATACAGGGCAAACAAATTAAAGACTATTATTATTAACCTAATCAATATGATGATGAAAACAAATTAAAACTCTAGTTGTAACTTATACAGGGCAAACAAATTAAAGATTATTATTATTAACCTAATCAATATGATGATGAAAACAAATTAAAACTCTAGTTGTAACTTATACAGGGCAAACAAATTAAAGACTATTATTATTAACCTAATCAATATGATGATGAAAACAAATTAAAACTCTAGTTGTAACTTATACAGGGCAAACAAATTAAAGACTATTATTATTAACCTAATCAATATGATGATGAAAACAAATTAGTACTCTAGTTGTAACTTATACAGGGCAAACAAATTAAAGACTATTATTATTAACCTAATCAATATGATGATGAAAACAAATTAAAACTCTAGTTGTAACTTATACAGGGCAAACAAATTAAAGACTATTATTATTAACCTAATCAATATGATGATGAAAACAAATTAAAACTCTAGTTGTAACTTATACAGGGCAAACAAATTAAAGACTATTATTATTAACCTAATCAATATGATGATGAAAACAAATTAAAACTCTAGTTGTAACTTATACAGGGCAAACAAATTAAAGACTATTATTATTAACCTAATCAATATGATGATGAAAACAAATTAAAACTCTAGTTGTAACTTATACAGGGCAAACAAATTAAAGACTATTATTATTAACCTAATCAATATGATGATGAAAACAAATTAAAACTCTAGTTGTAACTTATACAGGGCAAACAAATTAAAGACTATTATTATTAACCTAATCAATATGATGATGAAAACAAATTAAAACTCTAGTTGTAACTTATACAGGGCAAACAAATTAAAGACTATTATTATATAGACAAACGAACATGAATTGATTTTTATATATACATACATATATAAATGGATTGTTTCTCTTGCATAGACATTTAGCTTTTGGATCTTCACAATCGCAATTCAGATAAAAGCATGTTTTAGACGTCGCGATTTTTTACAGTATTTAATGAAAATCTGTAAAAAAAATGTCACTTGAGACATGCTTTTTGAGTTACGTTTGAGTATTCGGGGGTTATTCAGTTCATTTTTTATTTATAAAAGCTGGACAATCCACACAGCATCATCTAGCCCCAAGCTGAGCAGAGCTTGTGTTATGGGTACTAGATGATTGATATACTTAATACAAGATATTACATACATAGTTATTTTTTATAACACCCTGAACAAATATCTGCAGATTGTACAAACCTTTGTCTCGAGGCGGGAATCGAACCAATATAACACCCATGTTTATTTTAACTAACTATTAGTCAATTATTTCAGGTGCTGAACCCACGCCTAGTAGCTGGCGGCGGTGCTGTCGAGATGGCGCTGTCACAGGCTCTCACTGCCAACGCGGCGCACAACACTCCTTACCGCGCGGTCGCGCAGGCTTTAGGTAACACTTACTATCATGTCGCATCAACCCTAAAGTAGTTAGGCTAGCCCTTGTTAAGCCACCCAATGGGTGAATGCGGGACCCTATCACTAAACCTCCACTGTTAGTCCATCTGTCTGTCCGCCCTTCAGCGGGCTGTACCTCATAAACCATAAAAGGAAGACAGTTAATCAATAAATCAGGGTTAATCAGTAAATCAGGGTGTGTACAACAAACTACCAAAACCCCTCAACAGAGGGGCTTGCATTTGCCTAAGTGTCGCGTTTCTTCCAGAATTAATGGACAAATTGCTGTTTTGAACTAGTTTTTTAAGATTTTTTTGTATTTACACAGTTTCGTTAGTCAGCAAATTTATATTTATTTATATTTTTGTTTTAAATATTTTTTTTATCTCTATCTTTCAGAAATCATCCCCCGCACGCTAGCTCAGAACTGCGGCGCCAACACAATCCGCACCCTCACAGCGCTGCGAGCGAAGCACGCGGCGGGCGCTAGCACCTTCGGCATCGACGGGGAGACGGGGGCTATTGTGGACATGGCCAAGAAGGGCATATGGGAGCCGCTCGCTGTCAAACTACAGGTTTGTGGAGTCTTGAAGACTTTTTACATACACGGAAAACAATAATCCCCCTATTCATAATATTCTGCTTACTTAGAGCATTACTAATTCTAATTCTGTCTCCGTCTATTGACATAAGTCAGAGTGAGAAATAACACTGCTTAGCAACTATTTTTGAGTTAGCAATAGCACTACATAGTATAAAACAAAGTCGCTTCCCGCTGTCTGTCTGTCTCTATATATGCTTAGGTCTTTAAAACTACGCAACGGATTATCATGCGGTTTCTTTTAATAAATAAAGTGATTCAAGAGGAAGGTTTATATGGTTTATTGCACTCGTACGAAGCCGGGGCGGGTCGCTAGTTATGAATAAGGGGTAAGTGTTTTTCACATGCATACGGTCACGTTCGCCGTGCCATATAAAGTCGAAATATATGAGCTAAATAGACAGCTTTTACATGGCACGGCGACCGTGCCATGCCCATTTGGAGCCCGTCCCGTGCCCGTTTGGCGCCCGTCCCGTACATTTGTCTCTGATTTAGAATCCAAGTATTTTATGTCAACAAAGACATTTATAAATGAAAACTTAACAAAAACTGATAACAATAATAAAAAACAATAAGGTAACAGCAAAGTTATCACTAAAAAACTAAAACACAATTTTGAACAACGCATAATCTCTCATGTGTAGTAAAATTTCTATTCGAAAACGAACGAGAAATTAAATAAATAATGAATGTTTCAAAACCAAATTTGTTTCGAGCTTCTGTGCTTTACTTCGATGATACCAATGTCGTTAAATATATTCCACCAATATTCCTCGGGTTTTGTAACCCTTTAGAAAAGAAACACGCGTTATTTACAAAAAAAAACGTTATTCCAGGTGTACAAAACAGCGGTAGAGACAGCAATCCTGCTCCTCCGAATTGACGACATCGTGTCCGGTTCCAAGAAGCGAGCTGACAAGGAGCAGGCTGGACCCGCCGCGATGGCGGCGCAGGAGTAACTTCTACATTACTTACAATATAACTAATTACTATTGTACTGCTTGAAGACAGAATTGATGGCAGGAGGACTATTTTAATTATCGAACACGAAATCTTGTGTTGCGTTTCGTTCGGCAAATTAGTGTACTCTTATTTGCCGAACGAAGACGAATATGATAGAGTTCACTAAATTAGAGTACGAATTTGCATAAATAAAGAAACGAAACGAACGTTTGCGTATTTTCGAGAATTAAAATAGGCCTTCTGAGCCCCGAGTTCGGTTACTCGATTGTATCGTCTCGACGACGATTCGTTCTATTTTTGTATGGGATTTGGTACAGCTAGCGTGAGGAAACGGAATAATAAAGTCGTGTTAAAACGTTTGAATGGGCTGTGCAGGGTATTTTGGAACAAAACGAAAGTACTTACAATACGTTGTGTAGCTGGTTATGAAACATGGCTGCGAAAACTGCAAGTACATTCCGTTCTCGTAACTGACTTGACTTGACTTCTTTGTTATTGGCAATATGTGTCTGGGTTGCCACTTTTCTGCCATTCTCGTAACTAGCAAGAAAAAAATTCCATGTTCGTATCTGGTTATCAAATATCAGTTACGAACGTGGATTAAAGGTTTGTATCCACAAAATATCCCAGAATCCATACATAGTTTAACGAAACCTGTGAAAAGTTTTTTGATTCTGTCTTCAAGCAATAAACGTATTAAAACTTAGCTTATAATAATTGTCAAGATTGAATCACAATATCCTGTTTGTATTCAAATACAATCTCGATAGCTTCGCGTAAAGTGCTAACACGATGCCTTATTTATAAATAGTTCCAATCGAACGTTTTTATTTCCTCTTCAATAGAGTGCATTTTTGTTTCCGTTATTCGTCTTCATCTACGCCTATTGAGTGCATTTAAGTTTTTAAACGGATTATTTAAAAGTGAACAATAATAGTATTAAACGTTTTATTATATACTCACAACAAATCTGATTGTTTTATTAATAAATTACCTCAAAACAAGTAATTGTCTTAAAACTTTCTCCGTTCTTACAATGGGTTATGTCGTTTTGTAGGGTCTGGGACTCACTAGTATACCTTTCGACAGATAATACTATAAACGGATAATACCAACTGCCAAATTTTTTACGTTTAAATTTCATTAACGTTTATTACCAACTCGCGGGATATACCATATCGCTATTTTTGCACTTAATATTTTGTCAGGTCTATGGTGGGACTCTATTACATCAACCACACCATACAACGGATACGTTCGAAAACACATATAGCCTCATAGTCAAATAAAGCTTTTAGAACCGAATGTATGGAAGTATTTCCTCGGTGAAAACTAATTAGATAAATAAAAAGAAATAAATAATGCTCGACAAACCACACAGCATAATCTAGCACCAAATTAATTCGTAAACTAAGCAAACTTGTGATTATAATCAATTTTAACAAAATCCTTACAGTGCTGCCATCTGCCGGCCAGCTTTAATCTACCCAGACAAGTTTTACGCGGGCTCAGCCGCTTACGTATTTATGGAAACCTCTTACGGTGGGTACTTGATTATGTAGTTCAATGCCTGCTCGGTAGGGGTTGCTTTGCAAATAAATAAACAAACGAAAATTGCTTGAAATACATATGTAATTATAATAAATGTTTCTTTTTTCTCTTCACAAAGATTGTTGAATATTTAAAAACGATAGGTAAAAGCATCATTGTATTTCAGAAACGAGCATTTTTATAGCAAATCGGTCATATATTTAAGCTAGATTAGGAGCATCATAAACTATTATTTCAAGCCGTTGCAGTTTATCAAATCAAGTAAAAACCTAGCTACCTAGAAAAATTGTTATGACGTAAAGATATTTCGTAAAATTCGGCATCTCCGTTGGTAATGCAAAAGCAAAAGCTTGTTAATACATGGTTCGTAGTTTACCCGCTTACCTTCATAAAAAAATGCTGTATGACGTTGAAAACGCCGCGCCGCGCCGGCTCGCGTATGATCACCAAGCAGCTTCGGGCGGGATCAGTACCTACCTACCTACTTGGATGGCTGACCTCAGTTAAAGTTTGTAAAAATTGTGTTACTAGCTGCTGCCCGCGCCTTCGCCAGCGTTTTATCGGGATAAAAAGTAACCTATATGTTATTTCAGGTCCCAAACTATACCCATTACCCATACTTTCAATCAGTTGAGTAGTTTTTGCGTGAAAGAAGAACAAACATCCATACATCCATTATCACAAACTTTGACATTTATAATATTAGTAGGATAGGATGTTTGTTATGTTAGACCTACTCGCTACCCAGAGCGTTTTTTATAGTCGATAGACCTTCATTTGACCACAATTTCACCTGATGGAAAGTGGCGATGTGGCCGACGGTGTATCACGAAGGTCTAGAAGACACCAATTCACTTTTGTCTTGAAGAGACTCAGATTGTAATTTGCCGGGAAAGAAGAAGCAGGCAGCGAGTTCCATTCCTTAGCGGGGCGAATGATGAAGGTGGAGGAAAACCACGTAATGGATGGTATGGCGGCCTGTATACGAAACATAGAAAAGGCCCGGGGTGGGATGACGTGCGAAACCGAGCGAAATTTTTCACTGTTGCTCTGGTAATAGTGAATACGACGTAGATCTGATTAGGCCTATACCCATAGCTGTCAGCCCAAAAAGCGATAGTATCAGACACTGTCACTAATTGTGTGTCAGACAATGGAAGCTCAGTCACTGTGACTGCGCTCCGGGCGACGCGGTGGACATTACTGTTGTGGATCCCGTGGTGGCTGGTCACGGAAAACTATGAGAAGGTAAGGGAATTTTATTTATTTTTACCTAAAATATTTAGAGAATCAATAAATAATTTATTGCGGTTTTATTCAATACTAGCTGCTACCCGCACCTTCGCCCGCGTTTTATCGGGATAAAAAATAGCCTATATGTTATTCCAGGTCCCAAACTATACCCATACCTAATTTAAATCCAATCAGTTTAGTAGTTTTTGCGTGAAAGAGGAACAAACATCCATACTCAAAAATTTTGAAACCATAGTATAAAACAAAGTCGCTTCCCGCTGTCTGTCCCTACGTACAATATATTTAAAACTACGCAACGGATTTTGATGTGTTTTTTTTATAGATGGTGATTCAAGAGGAGGGTTTCCATGTATAATTAAATAATACATGTAATGCAATGCTGATACTAAATTTTAGTAAGTATCAGAATTGCACCCGAGCGAAGCCGGGGCGGGTCGCTAGTTTATAATATTAGTAGGATAAGTGGCTGAACATGACTCT
The DNA here is from genome assembly GCA_947859395.1 of Eupithecia insigniata. Classification (NCBI taxonomy): domain Eukaryota; kingdom Metazoa; phylum Arthropoda; class Insecta; order Lepidoptera; family Geometridae; genus Eupithecia; species Eupithecia insigniata. Next base: position 4,300,940 of record OX402008.1, read on the forward strand.
TAGACGTATCTACTCGACTCTTGAGTCTTGCCTATCACTTGATCGATCCTCAAAATTATTTGGTACATCCTGCTAATATTATAAATGTCAAAGTTTGTAAGGATGGATGTATGGATATTTGTTACTCTTTCACGCAATAACTACTGAACCGATTAAGCTGAAATTTGGTATGGGTATAGTTCGGGCCCTGGAATAACATATAGGCTATTTTTTATCCCGATAAACCGCGGGCGAAGGCGCGGGCAGTAGGTAGTATTACATAGTTCGTAGTAGTTCGGTACCTAATAACTTTTACGACTCAGCGATCTGAAGTGTGTATTGGCATCCGATAATGGAAGTCGCCATTATGCAGCTGCACAGGACATACGCCAGTATGTCCTGTGCAGTTATTTGGTTTGGTCTAATAAAATGGCATTTGAACTCAAATTTAACCAGAGAGCCTAATCGGAAAATTAAAATTGACCTTTCTGGTTTGTATTCGTGCTAAAATCTACTCTTGTTTATGACACATAATATGTATTGCGCGAAACGTAGGTAATCGTTTTTACGAGTAGGTACTACGGATCCAGGTCTCAATTGACTGAATTTGTTGAAATATTTCTACCAAAACTTTCCAATAATCGAGACTCTGTCGGTACTTGGTAGAGATTTTTGTAGAGGTTTGTCTCTATAAAATTTGCTACAAAAATCTACCAAAACTTTCCTATAATCGAGACTTGGTACTTGGTAGAGCAAGCCAGTCTTAAAAATTCTGTGAATGCAATGTAACTAATTTTTATTAATAAATAAAGGAATGTTTCCTTTCTGTAACACTTCCTATCTTCAATATTTCTGGTATTTGCCCTTCATGTCCCATGGCCGCTACTTAGTCTCTGTGCTTAGGGACATCCTGTTTACCCCTACCTAGTTTCTGTGTTTAGGTATGAAGGGCAGGTATTCTTTGCCAAAGGAATTACTAAAAAGGTTATTTTCTAACTGTATAAACCTCCAGTAGCGGGAAATGGGGAGGTTCGTAAAAATGCCTCTAGTGTAGGTCCTGGTGTAGAACGGAACATTTATTGAGTAATTCGATAAGCTTTAAGTTAATAAATAAATAATAAACTTTCTGCCTAAAAGTTATATAGTTAAAGTATCAATACAAAGTTACAAGAACATATTTATAAAAAGTATAACTGTTGTATCCAGCAATTGACGGTTTTAATCCTTGCAGAGATTTTTCCAGTTGAAGGAGACTAGGATTTTGCATGCGTTATTGTCCAAATATATTCACACATTGAAAATTTATATAATAAATAAAATAAATAACTATTATTGATAAAGATTTAAGACTTAAAATTATTACATCATTGTTCGCCGAACTAGGATAAACCTTATATCTTAGGGACCACCTTCCTTGGGTTCTTCAGATAACACAATATGTCATACTAACGTTACATTCTATAATTCTATTTTAGTAAAAATTGGACCAGTTGGACTACCATCTGCAGTTAGCTCAATTGTTTCAGTTGTAAATACTAGTTCTAATTTGTTTTTATTATTTGATTGTAATTTTCTTTGTTAATAAAGATTTTTGGTTTTTAGTAAAAACAATTATACGAAATTATACTTATTGTAAGTGAAGGGTCTCCTGAGGACACCAGTCTCAGAAGAGTCTGGGCAACAGATTCTTGTTTCTACAACTGTCACTCAGATTAGTTTCAAAACCTTGTGAACTTTCTAGCCCGCGTTTTCGAATGCATTTGTCCTGGATAAAAAGTAGCGTATAATATGTTGTTCATGGTCCAGACCTTCAAGTATACTAAATTTCAGCCCGATCCGTTCAGTAGTTTTAGATAAAAGTCGTTCAGTAGTTTTAGATAAAAGTCGTTCAGTAGTTTTAGATCAAAGTCGTTCAGTAGTTTTAGATCAAAGTCGTTCAGAGATCAAAGTCTCGGATCAAACACACAAGTTCACAAATTCTCACCTCTATAATACTGTTTGTAGGATTATAGTATTTTTAGCTTAAAACTAGGTAATCATAGGTTTGTCAGCTCATTGTTCAAACCTAACGGTTAAGGCTAACTAGATCCAAATGACCCCTATTATTCACACCTATTGACCTGACCCTTAAGTAGGTCAATCGCCTTTCAGTGATTCACAATAACAAAACGGATTGATAGTAAATAGACATAGGTTTATTCACAGTTTATGGAGCGGAACCAACTATCGCCGAACCCGTGGGACTTTACTAGTCTATTGTGATTATTGATCTATTGTTGATTTTGGTAGTTTGGATCTATAGATTTCTTCGGAATGGCACTCGTCTATTGTGGTTTTACGAGTATGTTGTCTATTCTTGGTTTTGCATGTTGAAATTGTCGAAACCATTGAAATGATGATGCTGTGTGGATTACCCAGTCCAGTTACCACGTCCCAAATTCGTCTTACATAAGCAAAACTAGGAAATAAAATAATCACTTTGATTTATTGTTCACTTCAATCTTTTAAGTAAAGTGAAGAAGCGAACAAAAAACCATTACCTTGTTAGGTTGTTACTTTTCGAGTTGGAGCAAAACTCGTCCCAAGTTTTTTTATCCTCATCTATCATTTTCATACATTGTCTGTTAGTTTGTAGTAGGTAAGCCATTTTACAAAGGATATGTTTGACAATTTGTTTGAACTTATTTATTGATCATTTTTGCAACTCACTTGGAGTTTTGTTATAGAAGCGTATACATTGCCCTTTAAAAGATACATTAATCTTGTGTAGCCTCAGTTGTGGGCACAGCGAACTTATATAGGTCGTTCTTCAAATTTCATATAACTAGGTTGTTCATAGCTGGTCTCTGAGGATCCCCGTTTTTAGGAATCAGGAAATTAAACAAATGACAATAGCTCGTGGGATTTTGGTAGAACTCTTGTTATTTGAATTTTGTGGGCAAACAAACAAAAATATCTACCTAAAGGCCTGTATTAGCATGTGAAAGACTAGCGGGAACGGACTGCGCCTTTCTATTGAATCCAGTGTTGTAAAGATTCATCACAAACTGTTTATTTTTAACCGACTTCAAAAGGAGGAGGTTCTCAATTCGTCCGTATGTTTTTTTTTTATATCTCCGCTAATTATGGACCGATTTTGAAAATTCTTTCACTATTGTATAGAACATGATCCCGAAGGAGTCCCATACATTTTTATCCCGAGGTGATTAGTATTTATCCCGTAAAACTTAAAATAAGTGTAACAGTAAGAGAATTTTATGACGGTATATTGTTTTTTAAAACACGCCATATTATTACAAGCTCTTATTCTACTTGCCCTGTTAGTTTGTGTGTGACAAATTTTGCATCTGAATTTTAGACCAGTTATCCTTAACCGATTGAGCTGATATTTGGCATACTTATATAAGTTCTGTGATAGTGTAATGTCATGGTACCATCGAGCTGGTGTGATGATAGAGACCGAAGGGGCCCATAGGAACTCCTAAACGAAACGACTTAACCGTGTAGAGTTTAAGTTCGTTAGATTTATCTTCCCAAGCACTATGGTCCTCATAGAGGATCAGCTTGGTTTTTATAAAAGCTTTTTTAGAATATTAACAATTAACTATTTAGTAACTCAACTCTTGGAAGACGTTAGAGCGCGTTCCCACCGGGTCGTGAAGACAGAAAGTCGTGCAGATTTCCTGTCGTCCACGACGCTTTTTTTTTGTCGTGACGATCGATTTTCAAGGCCTTTGGGAACAGCTAGAATCGGAATAGCTAGAGACGATAGTCGTCCAACGATAATTTACGGTGACACTGGTGGGATTGCGCCATTTAGAGGAACCTACCAGAAGGGCAGCGTTTTGCTTCTGTGTATTTTTAACACCCCAGCTGCGATCAAAATCTGCCTGCAAAGCGTGGTTTTAAAAAATCCTATCTCAACAACCGTGATACTTAGGAAATTGATTCTACCGGAGAAATGTAGCCCATGACCCCCCAACTCCCCAAAAAATTATGTCGGTCCCAATACCAATCACCTGTAAACCTTATTTTATTTTTATTACAGTAAAAGACAGATTTTCAAGGTAATGTCATCAGTGGGAACAGCTACCTCACTTCTGTATGTTCTGCATGAACAAACTGTTAAAACCTGTATCCCTATTTTGAACATTTACCACCTTTTAAAATTTACAAGTCCAACGATAATTTACGGTCACTACAATTTACGGACTCGTGGGAGCGCGCCCTTAGAGTCGTCCACATAGTCACTATTTCAGAATGGAAGCGTTTAAAACGACGAGCGACGTGTCTAAATTAATACTTTCTCCAGTAATTTGATGTCCCTGATCAATTTATATGCTCAATAAGAATATAAACACCCATTGACCTGACGCAATAAAATAATTTTACCAACAATTCGGTAAAAGCGAGGTTGTCATTACGTAGATATTCACGGTCCGTGGACGGCTTCCGTTGATTCCATCACTTCCGGCGGTCACTGCTCGCTAATGAACAAATATTAATGAATTTGCTGCTGGATGGTTTGGTTTTGATTGTCTGTGTTTCGAAGTTCACACTTTATTGCGGTAGAGCTTTACAATACAATACGAAAATTCTTTATTGTACACCAGAAAAACAACATTACAAAGGGATGTTACATAGGACAAGTACAATGGGTGGCCTTATCGCTTAGAAGCGATCTCTTCCAGGCAACCTTTGGATGCCGATGATGAGCTTTGGTAGGTACTTAGGTAGGTACTTCTCTAACAAAGACGATGTTATTTTTCGAAGTTGGTAGGTAAATTAAGGTTGTAACCTAGTACCTATAACCATTCAAATTCGACATAATTGGTTCCTAGTTCAGCTTTTCAGAGAAATTGCTTCGAAGCGATAACGCTGCCAAATTTAATTATTTAGAATTAGAGGTAGGTAAAGGCAAAATATGCATTAATAGGTAAAAAAAATCTGACCGCGACGGGTGAAATATTATTGCATCTTAGTAAAAAAAAACTTATCATGTTTCAGGTTTTGAAAACTTCAGCATTATGAGGAATTTCAAGGCGATTTTTTGGCTGTCCATTATCCAAACTGCCATCTGCTTGGATCTGCAGCATGATTTCGAGGATCAAACTGATGTAAGTAAATGATTTTTAATTTGTTATACTCTAGCTAGGCTAACAGAAGGCGAGGTATTGAGGACTCATCAAGAAATAAAAAATCGTTTATTTTGGAAAAAGAATATCAATGGTTAAAACGATGCCATCTACAGGAGTTCTTAAAACTGTTTTAGATGAAAACGGCCTCAGCCGAATTTAAAGAATCCAAATTTACTACTACCTAGTTACTAGACTGAAAACCAGCACTCCTGCACACACTCGATCGGCTACTTGCTGAGTGGGCTACTTAGTACCAATCCAATGCTTACTTGTGCTAGGACCTATCTAATGTTTATCTCTCTACGTGTTATCTAGATCGTAGATCTTAAATACAGAAATAAAATATTACCTACTAGGTTTATGTGTTGTGTCTATATCCTACTAATATTATAAATGTCAAAGTTTGTTTAGATGGATGTATGGATATTTGTTAGTCTTTCACGCAAAAAGAAACGATTAGGCTGAAATTTGGTATGGGTTTGGTTTGGGACCTGGAATAACATATAGGCAATTTTTATCCCGATAAAACGCGGGCGAAGGCGCGGGCAGCAGCTGGTAATCAATAATGTACTTTCTTTCTTTCAACTGTGAAAAGACCTGTCCGATTACTTCGAATTCTTATTGCCCGACTACCGGAGGGTTATGATTTTAGCACCCTATGTATGTATGTATATAATTATGTATGTATGTATGTAGCCGATTTCTTTGTTCCCACGTAGCCCTGAAACGACTACTTCGATTTCAACAAGTGAGGTATCTATTGATTCTCTCTTTTGTCTCAATACCCCGATGGTTATAGGCTATATGGTGTCCGACAAAATTGAGGGTCTTAAGAGATAGCTGGGTCTAAATTACACCAGGAACACTTCGATAGCGCGATAAAATTTTGCAAGAGACGACATCTAGTTACAGTTCGAGTCTAATTTAGTTTGATGCGATGAGTGAAGGATGACACACCCGTTGCCATGGAGACCTCTTGTGTACAGCTGTTGGCATGGAAACTATTTATTTGTTACCATGGCAACGGGGAAAAATGTATCGATATATATTGTATCGATATATGTATGGTAAAAAAAATATAGTTAAAAACTAAAACCCGACTACATAAAAGTCTTAAACAAGCGTTCACCTATTGTCCATAGCATTTTCTTTTGATACTTAGGTAGTCGGAGGCATTTGTTACTAATTGTACCCTAGGTATATGGGGTGGGTGCCTCCGACTACCTAAGTATCAAAAGAAAATGCTATGGACAATAGGTGAACGCTTGTTTAAGACTTTTATGTAGTCGGGTTTTCGTTTTTAACTATATTTTTTGTAATATTAAAAAGGTAACGTTTATCCCAACTAAAGTTTGTTTTCAAATTACAGGTCAACATAGAAGCCGACCCGGTAAGAGATCGACGAGGAGTTATTGAAGAGGAAAAGTACTACAACCTTCAGTCTAACAGACAGGGCAATCCAACACCATGGATCCCTGGTCCGTTACCCCCTGAAGACCCCACAACTAAAATATCTTTCGCCATCGACAAAGATGCTTACCAAACCACGGAAAGAGTAACTGACAAACCTACCGGTCGAGGAGCAAGAGCCTCCAACGAAAACTGGATAAAACTGCCTTACCCAAGTCACGATTCTTCATCGGGAGACATTCTAACTCCCCCGCAACCTTCAGGAGAACTCATCAACTCCAGAATGCCTCGCGTCAACTTCGTCACACAAAACAAAGGCTTAGAAGCATCAGAATCGCGGAACGACAAAGAGTCAATCCAGAGAGCGACAAGGACGGACGAGATCAGAACAGAATTCGTCCGCCCTGATGAAGAGAGAGGGAAATATAAGCCTGTTTATCCCAGACAAGCGATTTTCTACCCTGAGGACACTCGCAGACCTTTCTACGACGAGCGCTTGTATCCTATCGCTGATGACATGTACCGTAGGGATCCTTACTACGACAATTACGAACCACGCCGGTATTTCCCTCTCATGCCTGTTAACGCTCCCAGAGTGGACAGATTTGACGACCCTTACGATAACTATATCCCAAGGAAACCTAAAAGGATAATCTACTATGCTCACTTGCCTGAAGTGGTCAGAACTCCACCCAGTGTGGACCTAAGATATCGCTATTCCGTCGATCCTTACAGGCCAGATGATGTCTACGCTAGAAACGGGAGATACGACTATAGATTCAGGAATAGGTACCCCTACTCTCCTCTAAGGAAAGAGGAAAGAAACTACAGAGATTTGCTGCCAGCTGGGACGGTTAAAGACAAGAAAATCGAGGAAAAAGTGACGCCTACGCCAATTTTGCCACAAAAGGAAGATAAAACTAGGAATATGAATTTCAACAATCCTAATAGGAACGTGAATAGGAACCTCATCAACAGTCATCAGTATCATGACAGTAGTGACAGCTACAATATCCCTCAGAAAACTTACCAGGATAATGTGCGGAACGACGAGTCTTATCTGAGATATGATGAACCGAATCCTTTGTTTCAAACAGCGGTTGATGATCATTACCATAGGAAATACTGAAATACCTAACTAAAACTTATAAAATGAATGACATGTTTTGATCAATGGGAGGTTTTCTTTAATTTCGACTCTTAGATTAAAATCAATTAAGAATAAATTCTTGGGATATTTGAGACAGATTTGCTTACCGCTACGTTTTATATCAGAGATCCATAACGTGTTTAAGATTTTCAAACTTACACGATCAGAACACACAGTAAATATTCACGGGTATTTATCGCGAAACGTCGGGAAATATACATAGGTAAACAATCGCGATAAATACCAGTTTTATATTTATTGTAATGTACCTAATAGTGTACTTACAATGATGTAGTGCTCCTTTTTAAAAAGAAAAGCAAATATGCATTTTTTTCAAAGACTTAAAGAAAATCTCTCATTGCCAGTTTGAAAAATATCGTGAATCCCTAATGTCTACAGTTATTTAATGTTAGACGGCGTTTAATTTTGTACTTGACACAGTGTCCGCGACTTGTCACCAATAAAATTAATAACAAACAGTTTTGCTAAAATTATTCGGCTCGGGGTGCCACCGACAAATTGTACAAGCAATAAATCGACCATTTAATTTAAAACAACCGAGGGTGAAGATGAATTTCATTAAGAATTAATTAATGTCATTCTTAAGCCGTTTTTGTTTTCCCGCGTAAAAAACATCTGTCGACGACGAGTTTTCTTGAGGTAATTAAGCAATAAATTTTGCGGCTGGCAACACCGGAGGTGGGGGCCAATTACAGAACGCCAGAAAATGGCGGTTCTTGAACAAACGTGACTAATTAGAATGGAGGGCTTAGAAAAAATCCTACGACGTGACAGCTGTAATCAAGGGGATGGATTTGGTTTTTTAAGTTTTTAATGTTGGGGCTAGAGTGGTTGGATAAATGGGGCGATAAATTACTGGGTAATTAAATGTCTCGTCTGGGCCGTCGGGCGGGTCGACGGCGTAAATCATTTTGGCGAGATTCGGCATTGAGACTAATCGCTCTCCTTCGTGCAAATGGCGCCTGTTTCTAAATTTGAATTCAAATGATGCCTTCATTACTGCCATGCAACATAATGGAACGACTGGTTGGCTATTTCTGTACGTTTCATCCTAGTGTGAACAGACCTAATCATATAACAGACATTAATCATCATCATTTGTGGACCGATGTGCCGACCCCACCTAGTGCGGGATAAGGGCAGGAAGATTTGTCGACCGTTGTGGCGCGGCGGCGGGTGGGGTTCCACCTGTCGGCGCAGGAGGTTGTGGGCTCGATTCTGGCCTTGGAACAAATGTTTGTACGATCTGCAAATATTTGTTCCGGGTGTTCTAAGTATTTTCTATGTATACAAAAAAATATCAATGGAACTTAATTACTCGTAGAAAAATTCTCGAGTAAGCTTAAGACCTCTAAGCCACATTAAAAATACCCAAGCTTTTAAATTATCCTCCACAAATTCATGAGGGATTCCCATACATAACGACAATATTCTCCAAACTAATTAGCAAATACACTAAACTACCCAAATCCCTTGAACAATAACTATTAACATATAACCCGGACAATCCTAACCATTCCCAAATTAATTTAAAGTCGCAGGACAGTCGGATAAATATTAATACGTCGGCCCGGATAGGGTTGGATGGGGTAAGTGGATGCACACTATCTGGGGGCGAACAAAAAGGTAAGTACCTACCTATTTGAGATAAAGTACTTGAATTCTACTAGATTTTAACGTGTGATATACACGGTTATCTGTAATGTTTCTTTTTTTATAATTACTGTCTAGATTTATTATTATATGTCTCTATAATTTAATTTTTTCTATAGGATATTCTATGTGAATAACTATGGCTTTGTTAATCTTTACATTAAATTAAACCTATACATATATTGCAAACTAATTTAGAGCACAACATTAAAAAAACATAAAAAAAATCTCGTGGTTCGCAATATGAGGTTTGCTACTTGCGTCTTTATATCAAACACGGCATTCTAAAACATTTACGGGGTCGGCAGCGCGAGTGTAACGTCTCTGACGTTGCAGGTGTCCATATATGGCTGCGGTAACTGCTCATCAGGTGGACCGCACGCTTGACTGCTACCTTTGTGTTATAAAAAAAACAGAATCGATTTAGCCCACTTTATCAGGTGTTTTCCTTCATGAAACAAGGTGTAATTTTTTTTGTTGAAATTGAAGATGTTTCTGTCTGATGAAATAATAATTCTGTCTTCTCTTGCCCTTTATCCAGCTTGCTCCATGCCAAACACACCTTAGCCCCCGGCTCCGACCCGGATCATATCTCCGGTGATGAATAAGTAATATAACGGTTATGTTATTAAGGCGAAGCGAAAATTATCAATTTCGTCCGGGTCTTGTCTGGGACGAAACGACCCTTGACTTGGGGCATATTTTGACGTCGCAGGGCTGTGCTGAGATAATGGATTCTTAACCCATTCGCTGCCCAGACTTAGCGATGTGACCAGAAGGGGCGGCACGCTGTAGCTAGCTGGAACAAGGAGATGTGCATAATGGACAATGAACATCTTAGTTTAAAATTAGTACTTACCAAAAAAATAATAATTTCTTAGCAATAAAAAAACGATTATAAAACTATAGAACTGTTGGAAGGAGAAGACTTCCTGGTTGCGCAATATTATGCCATAGACTCTGTTTAAAGATTGTATTTTTTTTTCTTAAACAACACAAAATACATCTCATTTGCCATAGAATATTATGCCATAGACTCTGTTTAAAGATTGTATTTTTTTTTCATAAAACAACACAGAATACATCTCATTTGAATGAGAAAAACAGAACTAAAACGTTTTTAGGTATTAGTAAAATTACTAGGAGAAATCTTAGATCTTTAATAAAGCTAGCCTTAGAATATGTACCTTTCTAAAGTTTAAGAAGACGGTCGTCAGCCAACATTACGTAATGGCGCTGTAGGTAAGAAAAACTACAAAAAACCCTAACCTGTATTGATATCACATCAATAAGGCTTTAATTTATTAGTTGTTCACTAAGGATGGGAGTTATTGGATATTTTGGCTACCGGTTATTAGTTGGGTATTTTGTTTCAATACCGCTAGTACCAACTGGTACCCAATAACGTTACAATACTCTATACCTGTTCTGATTTCTACCCAATATATTTCTAACCGATTTGGTTAGAAATACCATCTAACCGATTTGGTTAGAAATACCATCTAACCGATTTGGTTAGAAATACCAAATACTTGTTGCAGCTACATAACTTTACGGGTGAACGGTCTGCTAGTACCTATGCGTAGATGATAGTTAGGTAAGTATAGGTATTGAAGCGTTGGGTAGTTATGGCTCACGGTCGGTTAGGCGCGATGCTCGCTTTGCACAGTTATTCCCTAGCGGTATGCGGATTTTACAATAGCGTTAGATATTTTAGGACCATGCTAACACGTACTGAGTTAGTTATTGAATACCGGACTCATCTCTATTGTTCACTGCTGGGCAGTGCATTCTAGATTATGAAGAGACATCTAAGAAAAACATAAAATACATTTTCGTACCGCTTTTAGAATTGACAACCCTAATTCCACCCCTTTTCCGTCATCCACATACGACATAAAAGCAATTCTGCAAATTATTATTGACATGTTAACAAACTCGAGTTGAGGTGACCATTCTACATAGAGTCTGATGTATAGACAAATTACGTCTCATAGTTAGAGTCTAAAATGTAACGGGATGGGATGACAATGGGACTTATGGACCAAACATGGGACTTATGGGGCCAGTATGGGGTTTATGAGACAAATATGGTGTTTTCGATGCAAATAAGGGTTAACTAAGCTTTAGCGCCTTGAGATTGGCCTGGGGAGCTTTCGAAAGTTCGTTTAAGACAATTTTGGTGGTTAATTACCGTAAATTGGAGTTGGCAACAATTTGACTACATAATTAAGCATTTAGTTATTTGTTTGATCATTTTTCACTTACTTAATTTGACGAAAGAGAGGCAGGTAGGGCTGGGGTCAGTTCGAATTAGATCACTACTCGACAGTTTCTAAAATTGGTCTCTGTCGTCAACTGGTCACTTTTGCAATTCTGCGTATCATGTGATACTTTACCGAGTGATACTCATTATCCTGAGATAAATATCGAGTACCGCCAAAAACTCAATTCGCGTGCGACTTATTGAGCAACTCATCAAAGAAAACCCCTCGATAAATATCGAATTGCAGATTTTGAGGCTACGCTTGTTTATCACTCGATATTTTGGCAGCTCTTGCCGTATTTATCGAGTATATTGCCAAAATTGCCCTCCAGGACTCTATATTCCTTATCTGATATTTACACTCTGTCTCCCAAGATCTGATATTTACTGAAATACTGAAATTTATTTGTACCTACATTTTTTGTTTGTTTGCGCAAGTTGACTTTTGTGTCAATGCAGCCATGATAGGCCTATTGTGATCGCTACTATATTTATACAATACAAATATCAAATAATTTATATAGAATAAGGTAAATAATAAATAGGTTACCAATGAACGATGAATCTAGATGACAAAGCGTGTTGTTTCTCAATTATCTACCAAAAATTACCGCTATGAAACCAAAAATATTGCCAGTATCAATACTCGATATTCCAGGAAAATATGATGTTATTTATAATCAAGAAAGGGTTAACCTTGTATCCGTCCGCAAACATGGACCCAATTAGAGGAGCTCATTCTCTTATTAGATCTCGGGCAGAGATGTAGCTGGTAGCGTAGGCTCTCCCTGCAAGAAATACACTATTTGATAGAATAAAGAGGTCCTACTGTAACTACTTAGCTGGTGCTGTAGGCTTCTGAACTGCTTGAAATGCACTCGATGGAAGAATAAGGCTAATTATCCTATTGGTTCTTGCCCGGGCAGAAATGTAAATAAATAAATTAAATTATGCTGGACAATGCACACAGCATCATCTAGCCCCAAAGTAAGTAGAGCTCTTATGGGTATTAGATGACTGATATACATAATACACACACATAGACAGATATTTTTTATTATACATTAAAAATACAAAATATTTGCAGATCGTACAAATATTTTTTCGAAGGCGAGAATCAAACTCGCAACCTCCTGAGTACTATCCAACGATCCTATCCTGTAACGTAGGAGACTGAAGGTCTCCTACGTTACAGGTACAAGTTATTTTAAGTTTTAAGTTAAGGGACTTCAAGATCCTAATGGTTGGAAAAGGAAAGAGGACAAATTTAGAATTTTTATTAATGATACCTAACTTATACAGTAACCTTAGGTGTAAGATTTGAAAGATGCGTCTATTGAGAAGTCGGCAGCTGGAGCTGGGTCTGCTCCTCGAAGCTCGGAGTCAGTGGTTGTTGGAAGCTGGAGCCAGGTCTGCTGTTCGAAGCTCGAACTCAGTAAGCCAGCGGATGCTGTGAGCTCTGGACCTGGGAGGTAGGAGAGATGGGTTTAGAAGATTAAGGAGTCTAGGGTTCCTCAGGGCCAGCTCTTCTTCAGGATAGAAGGAGGTCTTCTTCAGAGGCCAGGGTAGACTTTTCTTCAGTAGGTATTGGAGGTGAGGAACTTCTTCAAGGTAGTAACTGTCTTTTCAAGACCCAGGAGTGAACTGATACATTCTTGCGAATGTGCTCTATTTATATCAATTTGTTTTTAAACTCCGAAATTCCAATTGAATGGTTTGAATACATTACCAGCCAGCGTTTATTACAAAGGTTTTAGTTAGATTCCATATAAAAACTTTTACAAGACCCTATTAGCGTAGAGTTTTCATGTCAATTATACGGAACCTATCACATTTTAGACGATAAATATAGAGTTTTGACAGACATTAAAATGACAGTAAGAGAAATTATCGATGTTTTTCTATAAAAAACATAGCTTTAGAATCAAAATATAAATTTCGGTGTTTTTTGCTTTACAATAAGAAAATTACGCGCTATCGATGAGTGTATGAATCATTTTATAGAAAAAAAATAAGAAAAATTGGATTTTCTATCGAAATCACGAGAAACATGTATAAATAAGTTAAGTAAGAGAATGGAGGGACTCATATCTTCGTTTCCAAGTAAGAATTTACATGAATATCTAACGAAAAGTACACAAATCAAAGGTCGACATTAGTATGAGAAGATTATCTTCGATTTCAAATATTTACATGAAAAGGTAAGAAAAGTACAGAGTTTCTAGATAAATAGACTCATATCTTCGATTCTAAGTCAGTATTTACATAAAAAAGAAAGAAAAGTACAAAGTTTCTAGATATCTTCGCTCTTGACCGATAAGACTGCCACTTGTAACTTAGTTTTAAAGTTGTTTTTGTATTTTGTTTTTTACCATGTTCATGTTCATTTATTGGTAAAATAATTATTACACGTCAATCCTTATTATACATAAGTATAAGTTATTTGTATACATATAATAGTTAATTATAGCATCTATAATAACAATAATTCTATAAGAATATTAATTAAATTACATATTGTACATATATTAATTCCATGAATCAAATTTAAAATTAATCAAATTTACCATTAAGTGTGCAATAAATAATTTTCTATCTAAGCCGCGCAGCGCCGAGTAAAGGAAGAAAACGAAATTGTTTTCTTTCAATTATAAGAATAAGCTTGATCGTCACAGATGAGAATACAGATGTCATTAGCATAATATCTTCAGCTTCTTAGGAGCAGGTTAGGACTTAAGCTATATAAATATAATAATTGAAGATTCTATAAGGATAGCCTTATAGAATCTTCAATTATTATCTTTCAAATCTGCGATGGTAAAATCTTGGTAAATATCTCGATAGTAATAACTTTAGATGATAAATAAGTTTTTCAGAATTCAACTAAAACAACGGTCTCAAAAGGTAAAATTTTAGCTGCAATAGCCCAATATACAGAGTGGCTCATCCCGGTAGGACTAAATCGTAATTCCTTCCTCAGAGACGCTGGTAATGACTGTGCCCCGGGCCACCTTCTATTTGCGTTGCGTTGCATCTGTCACTGTAAACAGTCGTAGTCAACAGTAACACTTGCTAAATAAAAGCTCTAAATGGATACGTTTTAGCAACCAGAGCTCAATGTACTGGGAAAATTTTAAGACAACTGTGAAAGAAAATTAAAAAAAAAAACCCCTCTTTCTTCTGGTCACGCTATAACTTGAGAACGTCCTTACCAATGTCATTCACCTTTTTTAAATGTTTTCTAATACTTCGTAGAAAGTCCTATCATTAAAAAAATAAAGAAAATTGCGCAGAAACTTAGAAAATTTAAAAAAACTTAACGACTACCTACCGTTATTATATATTTTTTTAATGTAATCTTAGCCAGCGTTATATAATATAAATAATGTTGGACAATGCACACAACATCATCTAGCCCCAAGCTAAGCAGAATTTGTGTACTTATTTCATATACTTAATACAATATATTACATAGACAGATATTTTTATTACACATAGAAAACACCCAGAACACCCTAGATAAATATTTGCAGATCGTATAAACATTTGTCCCAAGGCGGAAATCGAACCCGCAACCTCCTGCGTCGCAGGCGGATCTTCGCCCGCCGCGCCTCATCGGTTGCTCTATACTCTTTGCTAAGAACATTTGAAATAACTGTCAGTTGTTTGATTTGAATGAACGACGACTGTCGGGTCAGCTAGTACATACATATTAAAAATTACGCTATTGCAGGTATATTCTGTTTGCTATGCAACTCCGAAGATGTCTTGTTTACGAAGCTAAAATGAATGTCGCCAAAGTAAATTTTGTCTTTCGACACAAGAACTCCTCCAAAATCCCTGAAAAACGGTAGTAGGTACCTGACTACTGATAAGACAATTTAAACGCCAACAAAATGCACCTGGACTTCTTCATGCTAAACTCAGTTAAATTTTCGTGGATACAAGCCCAATCATTTAAGTTCGTGTAAAAAATGTTTTAAGTACCAAACAGCAATAAGTTATCGTCGTGGATCATTAAATTATAATCGTATGTCACCGCGACGCAGGCGACAATGTATCCTCTACCAGGAAATATCGAATACCCATATCTCACCAACCGTTAACTGAGGATAGGACCCCACATAGCAGTGCGAATAAAAGTGATAGTCACAGTGATAGTTTATTTTGCGCCAGTTTCTAAAAGTAATGATGTAGCAAGCACCACTAAGTAGGTTAGTTTTTAAGCTACTGATCTCCATTATATTTTTTGAATATAGAAGGAAAACGTGACAGCCCGCGTCAGCAGCGCGAGACAGGAGTAGAGAAAATTGTGGAAGCTGTGTGAGATACTGTTTTTTCTGTTGTTTGATTTAATATATGTTTTTCCCTTTTATCCAGCCAGAACCCCTTCTTTTACTGAGCACCGCCCTTACAATGCTAAATTATGATAAGGATCTTTGTGTCTGAAATAAAATCATTTATTTATTTATTTAAAATTCTTTTTTACATTGGAAAATGACAACGGTTGTGATTTTACCTAATTGGGTTCATTTTATTCACATTGTTTCACGTCTTATTTCTTTCTAACTACCCGCGCCTTCGCCCGCGTTTTATCGGGATAAACAGCCTGATGTTATTCCAGGTCCCAAACTATACCACTACCAATTCCAGCCCAATCAATTCAATAGTTTTTGCGTGGAAGAAGAACAAACATCCATACATCTACACTCACAAACTTCAACATTTATAATATGATTTGATAATAATTACCATATTACGCTGTTATAGGTAGTATAAAATAATATTTATTAAATAATAAAATTACAATCACATAAATGAAAAAAAAACTAGTATTTACAATTGAAAAAATTGAGCTAACTGCAGATTGTTTGAATGTACAGTATTTATTTATTTCTTGATATGCAAAACAGAAAACAATCGTATCATCATCATCATCATCATCAGCCCATACACGTCCACTGCTGGACATAGGCCTCCCCCGTACGACGCCACAAATAGCGGTCCTGAGCCGCCTCCATCCATCGACTCCCTGCGACCGCTACGATGTCGTCGGTCCATCGAGTGGATGGTCTCCCATGTAGGGGGGGATTTGCCATAATCACCACGCTTGGCAGGCGGATTGGTGATCGCAGTGTTGGTGTTGAAAAATACTCAGAAGGAAGCTGCTGCCCTTCCTCTGGTAGGTTCCCTTAGTCAGTTCTTACGACATCCACTGGTCGAGTTGGAGGGGTCGATATTCGTACGCCGCGGCCCCACGGTTTACGAATATCGACAATGAGTATAAATATGTATATAGTATAAAATTAGACTTGTCTAAATGCTTATTTTGTGAGTCTAAAGAAATAAAGTTATTGAAATCTCAAATCTGTCCATTGTAAAAACCAGGACAGCAGACAGAGAGACGTTTTTTGCAAGACGGGATGGAAAGTGCTGATCACCACAGCAAATGTAGCTTAACCTTAACTCATTTTACTTTATGGGTGACATTTTATTAATTTTCCAACATACAATGGAATTATTTTGTTTCTTAGAACAATCTTTGTCATATAAAGATTTGCATACTTTGTAAGGAATTTATGGAGATGAGGTTATTTACCTATGACACATAGTTTGGTTATTAAAGGTGGTTATAAAAGGTACTATATGGCCATCGAATAAAAAAATATGATGGACATTTCACACATATAATCTTGCCTCAGTGTGAGGATACAATGTTATGTGAACTAGTATTAAAAATGTGTACCTATTTATGAAAACTTGCTGTAGTTGCTGTACCCTCATAGAAATATAGAAAGAAAGAAAAGAAAGAAAGAAAGATTTTTATTCACCTTACGAACTACTACAAAATAACTCTAAAATATTTAATACAAGGTTAAGTGGTTTTGAATTTGTGCGTAGCAGAGCGCAAGGCAAACGTGGCTCCGCTCAGCATTGTGCTGGATACACACTGATGTATGCACCCAACGCTGGTTTTCAGCGGGAACCAAGCGAATCACGTCACGACCCTCTAGAAGTGCAAAAATATCAATCGGTTCCGTAAAAATAGTGACGTGCTTAATTTAAATACTAGAAATAAGAATAAACTTGCTGTGCCCACGACTAGGCTACACAATATTAATGTATCTTTTAAAGGGCAATGTATACGCTTCTTTCTACACCATACTCCAAGTGAGTTGCAAAAATTATCAAATTGTCAAACATATCCTTTGTAAAAAGGCTTACTACAAAATATCAGATTATCTAGAGGATAAAGAAGCATAGGATGAGTTTTACTCCAACTCGAAAACTAACAACCTAACAAGGTAAAGGTTTCTTGTTCGCTACTTTACCTTAAAAAGATTGAAGTGAACAAAAAATCTAAGTGATCACTTTATTTCCTAGTTTTATTTATGTAATTTGAATTTTATTACGTGTCCAAGAGTCCTGTGACGTCTTAGGGAAATAAAGCAATTTGGTATTTGTGTTTATTGAAGTCTTCTACTAACAATAAGAGTTGGTACTAAAAAAGCGCCAAGTCCTGTTTATTTTATTGTAGTGCACACTCCACATTTTAAAGCGTTTGCTCGCAATTTGAATTTTGTGATGTGTCAAAGAGTCCTGTGAGGTCTAAAGGAAAAGAGTACTTTTATATTTGAGTATAATCTTGTCCAGTGTGAGGACACAATATGTGATTATTAAAAATGTGTCCTTGGTGAGCGTGCTTGCGCGCAAATATACAGGGGGCGATAAATGTGTTGCGTTTCAAATGTGGGCGCTACAATTGACGTAACAGAAGGGTATTTCTGGTGTGCGGTCTCAGCTGAGGAGCCCTGATTTCGCTGACGATAGTGTAGAGAAATGATCGTGACGTTTTTTATGGGTACAGCGCCTCTATTGTGCGGATAGGGAACTACGCAAATCGCATACAAAAATGAGACGTCACAATAACGTTTTGATTTTATCGTCTAACGAAACTCAAGGCTCAGCTTATACAAAAAATGACTCGCAGCGAGAATAGAACCCTAAACTTCTGTGAATCAGGGGAAACTACGCCAATCAAGGTATTATCTAATAAGATATTTTATCCATTTTCTCTATTTCCATGATCACGGGCCATATAGTGACCCGGTCCTTTGGGAGGAATGTGTGGGGCCGAAGCCAACAGCACAGAGGCCCTTTATGAGAATTAATCTAGAGGCGTGAGCTACACATAGCGAGCATCATCCTCGGTTGCAGAATATGATACACCCGAAAATGATATCCACCAGGTGCAGAGTAGTCTCTGCAAGGAAGTCGTTGCAAAGGAAAATTAAATTAACACAAAAAAACCATGTGATTGTGATGAATGTATGAACTGGGTAATTGGGCTATGGGAGAGACTATGGACGCCTGCTATAAACATACTCTCGATACTGTTACAAGCGGCAGACGGTGGCTTGCCGAATGCTGGATAGGTTCCTCAAAATGTCCGCGTAAATGCCGGGAAAGGAACAACATCGCCTAACCATCGGTCGTCTGGAAGAAATTGCTTCTAAGCGATACGGCTGCCCATTGTACTTGTTTATGTTAATGTCTATGTGTTTTATTTGTCTTTGTGGTAAAGAGTTTTGTATTGTATTGTAACATCATCGGTGCAAACGACTAAGGGGTGTCGAGAGGTGCGGCCCCGATTTCACCATCACGAAGACACGTGAGCGGGTTTCCTCGTTATTACGCCATTAGACACTTCCACCCCCAAGTCTACATCCTAAGATGCATCTCTCGCGACTCCACTCAGACCGGCCAATGAAGGCAAGCTAGAGGTGGGGATCTGGTTTTCTTGGGATACCACTCCGCAAGCGGAGACGAGAACCAGGAACTTCCCCGGGAGCACTCGTGGTGTCGCTACTCACCAACAGCTCGCCACAAGCTGCCCTGCAGGTTGTGGCGAGCTTATTAACAATTATAGGTTTTCATTCTTTTTTGCCGCAATAGATATACCATTCTTTTGGAGTCCATAGTGTTCTGTCGCCGTCGATGTCTCGATACGACTGATATAGAGTCGGCAGCCGCGACAAAGCGCGCCATTAACGATACGACACGACTATAAAATAGCCTGTGGGCAGACGACGTGTAGGATTCATTGAATGCTGCTCTACCATTACATAAATATATCTGTCTGGAGTGAGGACTAATTAACCCCATACTTATCTGGTGGATTTACCATCCACTCGTACTAAGGGGTTTTTCTCCACCTTCATCATTCGCAAGGCTAAGGATTGGAACTCATTGTCTGCTTCTGTTTTTCGGGCCAATTACAATCCGGGTCTCTTCAAGAGAAGAGTGAATAGGTGTCTTCTACTCGTAGACCTTCGTGCTACACCGTCGGCCACATCGTCACTTTCCACCAGGTGAGATTGTGGTCAAACGAAGGTCTTTGGACAAAAAAATGAAACCCTGCTCTCCAAGTTTAAAAATAAAACTGAGTGTCTGGTCGAAGCAACGCGTGACCCGAGAGCTGATGAGTATCTGGCGCAGCGCATTAGCATTGCCATACAGTGCGGGGCAATGCAGCCAGCGTCTTGGGGCTTCACACTCGTATTGATATGCATGAGTTGAGCTTCCTGTAGATTCATTGTAATACATTTTTAGTATTTTAAAGAAAACTTGGAAATAAAAGCTTTTATATTATTTAGGAGCAAAGTGATTGGGAAGACAAATCTAACGAACCCAAACTCGACGAGGTTAAGTCGTTTCGTTTAGGAGCTCCTATGGCCACCTTCGATTTCCATCATCAGACCAGCTCGATGGTACCATGACATTGCATTGTCACCAAACTTACATAAGTACTTATGCCAAATTTCAGCTCAATCGGTTGAGGGTAACTGGTCTAAAATTTAGTTGCAATATTTCACCCGAACAAACATACACTGCAAGTTAAATAAAAGCTTGTAAAAAGATATGATATGATCCGGCTTACTTTTATAGTGAACTTACACATTTTCTATAAAATCCTTACTAATATTATAAATATTATAAATGCGAAAGAAACTCTGTCTGTCTGTCTGTCACGTTTCACGCCAAAACTACTAAACAGATTTAAATAAAATTTGGTACATAGATACTCTAGAGCCTGAGAAAGGACATAGGCTACTTGTTAATGCGAAAAAAGGGTTGAAAGAGGGGTTGAAAAGTTGTATAGAAGTATCGTCATTTTTAGCTTGGAATTGATTTTTTAGGCTGTTGATTAGATATAAATAAAAATGTCATTTGAAGTTTCTACAAATTCTAACCTCAAGGGGGTAAAATAATAATTATTATTTCTCTACCCACTGTCACTATTCCACGCGGACGAAGTCACAGGGACAGCTAGTCTAAAATAAAACATCATAATACTTAAAATCGAATACATCAAAAAACTGATAAGATTTTGAAAGGAGCATTAAACTAAGTAAGTTGGGTAGAAATTGTACCTAGAGAACAAAAGGTACTAAAAAATGCTGTCTTTTTTTCACATAAAGGCTCTTCGGATGTGTGAGTAAACAATTTTTCTACCAACTCGTTTCTTCTTTCACCTCCTGATAGGACAAAAATCCATGGTAGAGCAGCATTTCCTACAAAACCCAGGCGCTACAATATTTCGCGGCGTGAACACATTACGAGCGATCATTTCATATTATATTGACTTCGCGAGATGTTCGGCCGGGTATCGAACCCGCTACAGCCTCCGATACTGAAACTAGGGATGGGACATACTAAATCCGTTACTATATGGACAGCGGGAGTCCCGCTGTCCATCGAGTATATAGACTTCTACCACATCCTATCCAACAAAAGATTTAGATTTTTCTTTTGAACCCCAAAATTGTAAAAATATCATAAATTGTAAACTGTAATAATCACATAGACGAATGATTCGCTGCTAAATTAATAATATTTTTTTTTCAATTAAACCCTTAATTTGTTGCTTACTAGGCAAAGGTCACCTCCACCCCGATCTCTAATTAATTACGAAGGTATTCATCAAAAAACATTTAGGTAATATATTTGTAATTAAAAAGAGGAAATCTGTTTCCTATGACGAAACGAAACTGCAGATTTGAGAGTTTTTCCGTCATCAAAGCTTCCATCAAATAGATCAATTATTTTGAGATAAGGAATCTCAGTAAACTAAATATGAAGGGAGATAAGATATAGGCAGCTACCTACCTAACCTCCTAGCTTTTGATTCAATAAATAAATAAATATATCATATTTCGAATAATATAATATAAAAAAAGGTACGTACTACTCACACACACTAATTATAAAATATATATTAAATAACACCTATTACCCTACGCAGAAAACATCCATATAGGAGAGGAGAGTATAGACTCTCCTATACTTCCTTGCTGATAGCAGCAATAGTTCTCAGGATACTGTGCGTACTATCCCGGACTCTGCGCATCAGGGAGGTTTTTTTGCAGAGAATAGCTATGAACCCATCTACTTGGTACTTCGCAAACATCGCTAACGCACTGCACTAGCGGTAGCCCCAACATCATCCTGAAAATATTGTTGTATTGTATACGCCGGGTCTCCAGCGGTTTCTTGGCATCCATAGGTTTCCCGTATAGAAGCATTGGCAGGGTTATATTCAACTCTTCGCTACAACGGGAGAACCTACGAATTAGCTTAGTGCCTCGAACCGCCAGAGCCCTGCGCTCCTTCTCTATATCCACAGTATTTAAGGTCTTCGATCAAATCTCCCTAATCCATTTTTTTTACTATTTCATGATTTATTGTTTCAAATGAGGCTTTATTCATTGCTTTTGCCTCAACCCTACCCCAGAGCTGGTACCGACAGCTACGCGCATATTAAATTGTCTTCACCGCCGACATTTTTATTATTTATGCGAACATTACCCTGATAAGCGAGTTTATCTTGATTCGATGTCATAAACGCAGATATACGAGTAGGTAACTTACCCGACTGCGGAGTAAAAGGCCAATAAGAAAACACTTTTTTCGACAAGAGAAAATATTATAAAACATTTATTTCGACACAAGTTATATAGAACTAGCTGTTACCCGCGACTTCGTCCGCGTGTGATTTGATGTCATATTTTCATACTTTTGCGGGACCATAACTGAAATAAACAGCATTTTTGTTTGAACTTTCAACCCTTATTTTGGACCACTTAGAGTGCGAATTTTCAAAATTCCATGTCTTAGTATAGTACGCACTTTCGCACCAATACCTACGCACCCTGCAAGTTTCAAGTCTCTAGGATAAGTGGTTTAGGCTGTGCTTTGTTTGTCAGTGAGTCATCTACTGTTTTATAATATAGGTATGTAAATTGATGAAGTTAACATAACGAGAAATAAAAAAGAGTACCAACAGGAAATTAGTAAAAAAAATATAGTTATGCCAAATATTTTTATAATCAAAATTAAAGTCAGTGAAAGAAAATCTTGTTTGACTTTCTTTTCCTCTCCTATATTGTGGGTGAGTGTATATTTTTGTTGTAGGTATAATATAACAACCCTCTTGTAATAAAATCCTGAAAAGTTTTGTAAAGTTCCAGTTGAAACTCGAGATCTCAACGGAATCTGCGGTACACATAGAAAGTTTCCAGAAAATTTCGCTCGGAAAACACATTGCTGGCATTTTGTTTGTGAAATGCTGAATTTGAAAATGGAAAGAAAATTATAGTAAGAAGTTTAGAGCAACGTGTTTTTATTCTATTGAAAGAACCTATAAAATCTTTATATAATAAATAATTAATTTTCTTTTTGTCGTTCCATTTTCAATTACCTGAAAGTTGTAATTTTTTTCTTCTAAAACGAGTTCGCAACCTCCATCGTCACTATGCCTCACAAAGGGCGTCTAAGCAACCGGAAGAATTAAAAAAATATAATGTACCTACCTAGAGTCCATGTAGGTAGGGACGAAGAAAGTTTCCAACAAAACTAGAGGGTTTTATAACATTAGGTATGTGTAGGACGTCGGACCCAGTAAGTAATAATACGATAGGTAGGCAAGTTCTGATAGGTAAGTAGGTATAAGTATTGTACAAACTTATCTCTTGCATAATGGATTTGCCCTGATAGGTTTCCTTAAGTGATTGATAGCGTTCGTCCTTGGGAGTTCTCGCGTTAATGTTTCGGAGTTTGATACTGTTAGATAGGGCCCTTGGTAAGACGTGTTATAAGGCAAGTTGCCGCGATAGGTCGATGCGTATCATTTTGCGATGACTGACCTCATTTGAAAAAATATCATTCAAAAGTTCGAACATGGTCGTCAAAACCATATGTCAAAAAAACCTTTTTTGACATACGCACGTGTCACCACGCAGAAGAAAATTAAATAATTAGGCTTTTAAGCTTGGTTTATTTTGATCTAAATTCAATAGTACCTTCAAAAAGTCACATCCAAAAAACAGTGTTAAACCAACGCTCGATTTGGTTGATTTTCTAGCGGTCAAATTGTAGGGATGAGCTGATAATTTATTCGATGGAAATTATTGCAAATGGTAATAAATCCTACGACGGCATCAAAAGCGGCAACAGAAACGCAAAACGCAATCTGATCAAAACTACATCTCCATTAAAATATATCAGTAGTCATGTGATGACGGATCGCCGCAGCTTTGTTGTGTTAATGCTGGTGTTGCCAGCAGACGGAAAGTTTTTAATGTAACGTCATGGTGGAACCCCAGGGACCTTTCAGGAGTTTTCTCCCTGATACATCTCTATTTGGATATCGAGGGATGGTTCGTGAATATATGGATTTGTTTGAAGTTATTTGAAGTCTTCAAAAGTGAAGTTTTTGTTACGGAATAAAGATCTGGTAAAATTATTAACTACGAATTTTACTCCAGAACTGTATTTGCTGAGAATTTTAGGTTTATACTAGCTGCGTATATTTATAAATGCGGTGTTGCCGCATTTATAAATATATTAGAATTATTTGATAATTCCACCTATGTATTAAACCTGTTTGTTTGTATAGAAACAACGCGTGCAAAGCCGCCGGCAGAAACTAGTACAAAAACGTTAAAAAGCTTTTGATAGGTATAACCATGGTATAAGAAAATAAGGTATGCTCTTCCGGGAGTGTCGCCAGGTGACGTCACTGTCCAGTTGCCACTTCATTTCAACAAAACGTAGAAGTTGGGAAACAAATGTGATAAGAGTCAATTGAAAAATCAATAAAAAAATTACAATATGTGACAACTATATATGTTAGATCAGTCAAAACAGCGTTAGTTAAACACGATTCAATGTGATAAATATAGAACCACATAGTTTTATCAGATTCATACTGGAGCTCGGGGAGTTACGATAGTACGCTACTGGTATCACCAGGAAACAGGGTCGTCTTCTCATTCGCCGATGGCGTCGATGACGTAGCTTGGCGACACCCACGTGACCATCGATGATCGGAAGAGCATACCTGTTTTCTTATACCATGGGTAACACAAACTGCCCAATGGATTTTTTCAATTCCCTTTTTAACGTAATAATAAGCATAAATAGATGGCGGCGCTAGTTTGCGTCGAGGATGTAACCTTATTGCGCGCACCGCTCGTTACTCTTACATTTTTAACAATCCTAAAAGCAGACCGGAACCGGATCAGATAAAGCAAAAGTTAATTAAAATATAGGGAAAAAGTTATTTTCTACACAATTCTTATCCACAAAGTCGCACAATAAGTCATCTAAATACGATTCTCAAATCTCCTGCTAACCTCCATCTTGCTTATCTGAACTCGCAAGTCGCAACTCACGCGGGAGATGACAGATGACCTGTCAAACGGGGGTGCCGAATGAACTGGAGCCGGAAAACTCACAATTAATGCTCACGCCACGGCTAAGTCTACTCTCACGCTTCGTTACAAGTGACATTCTGTTGTTATTGTTAAATAGCACTTGAAAGTTTCTGGAAAGTTCTGCTTGGAAATTATATTAATAGGATATTTGTTTGAGAAAAATTGGATTTGAAAATGGAAAGAAAAACACATGAAAATTACTATAATTAAGGATCGTCCATTATATTTCTGATTGAGCATAATAATCAGCGGGTTTTGTTAAGCAAGTTTAGCTTAAGTAGCAACGTAAATAAATAATATTATGAACTAAACTTGCTTTTCTCTACGTCTGTAAAATTATTGCCCTATTCGGTTTAACTCTGTCGGAATGGGTAAGGAAAGTCAGTCACGAATGAAAAAAGCCATTAGGTAGAAACCCATAATCCACTTTGCTTCGGTATGCCGTTCCAAATTCAATAGGTACAATTGAAAAAATTGACATCGAACACCACAAACAAAAGGACCAAACCGCATCATGCAAAACAGATTCCAAAAGTCAATTTCCAAATTGCCCAGCTACTATAAAGTCAACCCTCCTTAATACAATCACACCCCGTCCTTGTCAACGTTTTGTTTCCTCTTTTGCTCACCGATTGAACAAGATCTCCACAGTCAATCCCTAAGCTACGCAATCCTAGAACCGACCGAGGTCAACGCGAACTGGCAACATAACATAAAGGAATCAACAGCGCCACCAAAAAGACTCAAATCGTTTCACAAAAAAAGAACACAGGAAGAAAATAATCCATTAGTTGGTTCCCGCGCAAATGCCTCGGTCGTTAAGGGGATACAACACGCGAAAAAGATCAAAAAGCATTCTGAATTCCGAACACGGAATTCTATTATTTTCGTCCAGTCGAAGCTGGGATTCGAAATTTAAATGTACTTTAATTCAATTCCTATTTCCGTTCCGTTTTCAAAATGTTTTCTTTTTAATTTTCATTCGGGTCCATGCGAGCTTGTTTTCGTCCATTCATAGTAACGTGAGTGATCTTTTGTAGGGGCTCTCTCTGAAATTGGAGCTGAGCTGCCCTCTCCAATGTTTTTGCCTTTTTGCGAGATCAAAATTGCCTTTCTGTCGCGTTGTACGCTATTATTCTTTTTAACTTGACTTGTTTAGGCTTATCCAGTTTTACAGCACTTATCTAATCGATTTAGAGGCAATAATCTCAGCTTAAAGCTATCAAATACTTTAAAATGCACTCGCGACATCGCCCCCTCGTTTCGCAGTGAAATGTGGCCTCAACATGGCTCGTGACATACATTCTAATAGTTTTATTGGGGGAAAGTTTACTTAGGGTGTACAAGAGTCACTACAAAATAAATTTAAGTGGTTTGATACCCGGCAAATACTTTTCCTGGAAAACTTTCTACGGAAATGAACTCACCCGGTTTTTCATTGAACATCTAGTTTTGGAAAATGATGGTAGAACCTTATTTTCGTTGATTGGAATTGGCTTTAGAAAATAAAAAATAGTATAAGTAGGTTCCGCGTTGAGAGGAAAGATTTGGGGGACGCCTTTGTCCAGCTGTGGGACGAATCGGGCTAGTAAAAAGTAGGTACTTACGTATAATTAAATTGTAGGTGGGTTATTTCCCCTAAAAACAGATTTTTTCTAAAACTTAATCAATTTTGATCAAGAAATAAACAAAGTTTAAGATCACCACCAATTTAAGTCAACTGACCGTTTAAAAAACCCCAATACGATCCTAAGGCTAATCTACCGTAAGCTGTTGTAAATACTCTGTTCCCCTCGACCGGAAGCGGATGTTTTCAATTGAATTTCACGTCACAGCCTTGTCAAGTCCGGTACATTACGTCGGTCAAGAATCTTGGACGAAAGTCAATCGTGTGGTACTTTCACTTGATAAGATTTTGAAGGGGACGTGAGGAATGGATATTTGATCAGGATATATATTTATTTTTACATTTTAAAAATATATTAGGGTAGAATATTCATAGCGCCTATTAATTCCATAAAAAATGATCATAAATTCATTAATCTGACGCGACGATGAGCCCCAGCAAATGGCAGTAAATTCGAATCTGTATTTTTAAATATGAAAACATAACAAGTTTCTTATGCAATAATTTTTAACCTTAAAATTGTTGGATTAGGGTTGATATTGAAATGAAATGTGTATTTTAAATACAACAAACAGACATTCTTTAGCAATAATTTTTACGCTTAAATTGTTGTCTTATGGTTGATATGGGAATGAAAATTGGGAAGAAAATTTATGGTAAATTGAGTAGGGTAAAGCTACCGTGCTTCGCACCACATCAGATTTTTCATCTTCACGACAGGAGGTCGCTCCCGGTATAGTCCATATCCAATATTTGCTTTACCCTGCTGTAAATGCATTCTTATTAATACTTATACTACAGCCATTTTCAAGATACATTATATGTGAACCAGTCACACACAACACAAAAAAACGCGAACTCTCTTTTGAGCGCTGAGTTTGACAAATAATAACAGCATAGGTACCTGTCTATTCATCTTAAAAAAATTTAGACATAGATAATTTAAAACTCATGGTAAAAAATCTTTGTGTCTAGGTAAGGTACCCCACTAAGTAAATAGGGTTGAAGATTATTTTATCATAAAACGGGCTGAAAGTTCAAAGTTTCTTGCGGTATCAAACGCTCCAACCTTCACGTAAAGTTAAGAACAACAAAGACTCCTGTCAATGTTCTGGCATCCCACAAATGTCCCGCGGTTTTCTGAAAATTCACCATTTTGAACTTTCATACTTTTGGCGGGTAATATTTCATACTAATATTCTGTTTGAATAATTTTCTGTCTTTGTTTTGAATTGTCTTTGTTGCGGAATTCTTTTTGGAACGCCTTTGTAAGCATAAATTAATTTTGGGATGCTGCCGCTATATTCCCCATGTTTTTTTCTTTTGATGGAATGTTTTTTTACCCCCTAAATAAATTGTCACGGTACGCTTATCTTTAGAGCAGAATTCAGCTTCTTAATTTAAAAATAATTCGAGTTATAATGACTCACTTGCTGCTGAATTTCCAATTTGGAATGAATTTTTTATAAAACAAAAACTCCTTGGATCATTACACAACACAGTCATTCGTCATGAATCGTTTTCAGCACATTATCACCATACGCGGAAAGCTAGTTGGCGCCATCGCGACATCCGGTAAACACCGACAAGTCATTTCCGTTTCCGCCGGATACAGCCAGCCGGGCATCGCGGATAAATCGGGTGGTTAATTCGCGCGCTATTTATTTGTCTCACTTTGTATGGCTTGTTTCTTGTCTCCGCCCGATTCTCTATGCTCCGCTTCTAAGTCAATTACCCAACGACATAAAAAAAGCAAAAAGGTTAATCCTCAAAGTAGGTGAAAAATTAAACGAACGACATCTTTGGATCTTCTTTAGGAAACTTTGGATTCGCTTATCGATTCTAAATTCGAACAATTTAATCTAGCCCAAAAACAAAAGATAAACATTCCAAATTCAACTTTTCGCGCGTTAGGTAAGTAATCAACATTCACACATCAATCTCAACTTCCACACTCTTCCGCAACTCCCAAAAGACGAAAGTTCATCTCGAAAACAAAACAAGATGTCGTTAGTTCCCCGTTTGCGACTATTCCATCAGCGGGCGGTGTCCCCTGACCCGCGTTTGGCTGATGGCTAATGAACCGGCTGTATCGGCAGGGAGTGACCAACTGGGTGCAAAGAGGTTCAAATACTAGAAATGCAAAAATCGTAACAACTTCCTTGTGTTCCAAACTTGCTCACGGCTACACGGCATGTAGGCAACGTGCTAACCTAATGCACTAAAATCAAATAAAGACTTCACTAAATTATGGAGTAGAATGTGCAATTAGATACTAGAAGATCTTTTACGTTATTATGAGCAGTTTTTATACCATGGGTAACAAATCTTATGTAAAATCGCACAACTGTAACTATATCGCGATAACACTAAGTCATGTGCTTGTTAATCCTAATGCTAAATAAATAATTTTGTATTTGTATTTTACTCAGTATAGAGACCAACAACCTTGCCACACATAATTTGATTGCAAAACTATTACCGATTTCGAATCCCTTAGATTTAAACAGTTTTGGAATACATTTTTTATGGGAGCACCTCGAGATCTTCTATCTATACAATTGCAAAAGAATCATCCAAATCGGTTCGTAAATCACGGAGACCGCGAAGGACATACCTACATAAAAAAACATACTTACAGCCGAATATTAAACCTCTTTTTTTCGAAATTGTTTAAAAATATGAAACTCAGAACTGATAAAATAAAAGGCTAAAGATACCACAGATCTTTTAAGACTAAGATTTGTTTAATCATTGATTTCTAGTCGTAATGAGGTGGAAAAATAACGATTGTAAGTTATCTATTTATGGATATCTAGGTAGAGAAACCGACAGGAAGCTTAAGTGCTTCTAATACTTTCACTGCCACGACTTACCACTTTCCCACATTCAGAAACGTTCTCTTTTATTTCTTCACCAATTATAATATTGATATTTTCGTCCAGGCTTATTTCCGCTACAGTGTTTTTGTGACTATTTGTCCAAATTATTGATGTCCATCATTATCATCCAGGTTGTCTGGCAGAGATCGCTCTTGAGCGATAAGACCGCCCATTGTCACTTATATTGTTTTTGTCTCATTTGTAAACTGCTTTCTAGTTTTAAGTGTGTAATAAAGTATTTTCTATCTATCTATCTATCATCATCAGCCCGTATACGTCCACTGCTGAATATAGGCCTCCCCCAAACCACGCACGAAGAGCGGTCCGGAGCCGTCTCCATCTAAAGACTCCCTGCGACATCTACAATGTAGTCGATCCATCGAGTGGAGGTCTTCCCACACTCCGTTTCGCATTGCATCGCGGTCGCCACTCGAGAACCTTTACTCCCCAACGGTTATCGCCACCCCTTACTTTTGTCCACTTTGTCCAATTCTGCCGTCTAACATAAAGGGATAGGAGCGATCTACTAAGTTCCTTCCTCTGAGCAAAATACATACAAACGTTCTGCACAGCGGTTATCCTGCCTTTATGTTCGAAGGCTTCTACGAATTTCTACAAACATCATGAAGAATGTAGTAAAAAGGTAGGTATATCTAGGGAACATTGTTCTATGTAGGGTAGAAAAGCGGACATTGGTTAATTACGTGCGATAGTCGGAGGCTACGAGAGAATGATTGCCGCGTGGTAACGATGCTCTTGGACTTACCGTCTTCGTGTGTCCATGAACACAGCGACGAGATTAGCGGTTCTATAGGAGGCAGCGGGTAGTGGTTCATTACGTGTAATAATTGGAGGCTACGAGAGAATGAATGCCGCGCGGTAACGATGCTCTTGGACTTACAGTCTTCGTGTGTAGAGGTGAGCGTAGCGATTCTATGGAAAACAGCAACCGGGTAGCTATTCAATCCCGCATCAAAATCTCAATCCCGAAAGCTTATTGGGACGAGGTCAACAATGTCGCTTAGATATTTTATTATGGTCTCTAATAATGACAGTCTCGAGTTCCTGTGATGTTGATATACAGTAGTAGTTTTTTGTGCATTATTTGCGATCTTACTAGTATAATCCACTTTACGTAGTGTGGATCTTTACCATCATTTTGTTCAGGGTGTTCTGGTCGTTTATCTATGTATAATAAAAAATATCTATCTACATATGTAATATATTGTATTATGTATATCAGTTATCTAGTACCCATAACACAAGCTCTGCTTAGCTTGGGGCTAGATAATGCTGTGTGAATTGTCCAACATTATTATTATTTATTTATTATTTATTTATCATAATATCATCTAAGAGAGAGCTTACAGCCATTGCTTTTAGCTTAAAGCCATTGTTTTTAGGTCTCCCTTAGATGTTATTTTCCTAGACGAATTCGGCCACGGCAGCGGTCTCAACAGAACTAGCCATAAACATTTTAATAATATTCCAAAAATATTATTAAATTCTTTAAGATTACCCCAAGTGCGGGCATAAGAACTATAATAACAAAAAACCGTGGAACTAGCCATGTCCGCAGGACATTCCTTAGTTTCCAAGAATGTGCGCAAACACAGGTGCACAGCCTAATATAATTCATGAACGAAATAAGCCCCAAATCGCTTGTTACGTGGCGTGTTGAAACTAAGCACGTACTCAGTAATGTCATTCGGCAGTCCGCACAAACAACTTGTTTATGGCACATTTCGTGTTCGCACAAACTATTTCACCCTAACAATATACCGTTCTACCACTAAAATATACAAATATACGTACGTTTGTAGTTGCTACGTAAGCTGGCAGTAATTCTGGCGTTGCGGTGGTTTCAAATACTGAAATTGATTATTTTGTTCATCTTAGGTGAGAGAGGGTAATAAATAAAAACTGCTGGACAATTCAAACAGTCAAAGCAAAGCTGAGCTTGCTTTATTGGTACTAGCATAGAGTTAAAACACGATGCTTTCACAGCAGTAGGATGGTGTCGCTCAACAATTCTCTTGATTTGGAAGGTAAAAACGAATCTATGTGCGTTGTCACACGCAGGCATGGTTCTGTATGTGCTCGCCCGCTGTGCTACAGAGGTCGTCAAGTCTTCTGTTCCCAGTAGGTAAGTATTGTAGGTATGCATTTTCCATTTTCTGTGTTTCTTTTAGTGTTTGTTTTAAAATTTGGAAACTATTTTAGTAGGTAGGTAAGTATTTTTTGCACAACAATACAATACAATACCAATACACTTTATTGCACACCAAGGTAGAGAAAAACAGAACAGGAAAACGTAAACTCAGAAACAGTGACACAATGGGCGGCCTTATCGCTTAGAGCGATTTCTTCCAGGCAACCTTTGGACATACAATCAAAACTCTAATATCTTGTAGGTACCTAAGTTTTGAAAGCATTTTGGTCCACTTTAAAGCTTTTTAGTACAAGCAAACAATTCAGACAATAAACAAAACAAACACCATCAATCGCCAGAACACTCCGAAAATCATTAAACTCCGAAACCTCTCCCTCAGGCTAGAACCAGGTAACTGCATTATTATACCCTTCGGTACAAGTGACAAACTCATAAACATTTGTCACTCGACGGACCGTCCAAGTAATTGCGATCCGTATTACAAAAACCAGCTTATACAGAACTACGACAAACCCGACTCTGGAACTAAATTTTAAGCACCTGCAGTCGATGAGAGGTCGGTATAGAATGGTTGGCGCATTACTTATTGGTGCCCCAAAACGTTTAACCGATCCTGTTCTAAATTTGAACAAATAATTTACGAACGGTCACTCTTGACACCGCTTTGAATGTAGGGTTGCTATTTGCCAACTGCTTAGCTAAGACAAATTAACATCACAGGTTCTATATCTCCTGACTAAAGCAATTACTGCTTCAATCATCTAGGTATCTACCTATTTATATGTTGATGATATTTCTATATTTAGCAAAAACACAAGGGTTATTATACCAGTAAGTATCTGACCAACATCATCAAGCCAGTCATATAGCGGCTAAATAGTAGTGGTTCTAAGTTAAGACTACAATAGAATATTCTATTTTAAATAGCTCTGCCTAAAAAATTACATAGCTTTTGCCTATTTTATATATTTTCTTTAATTTTATATAAAATAAAGACGGAAGTACCAGCCCTAGAGTTCGATGAGTAATTGCGTCGAATGTCCGCGACCACGGCCGCGGGCAGTATTGATGAGCATCGAGAGCGCAGTTACCAACAAAACGATTAAAGTCCTTAGGACAATGACGTGATAGAATCGAGTTTATATGAGCTTTTTGAAATTTAAAATTAGAATTCTGAATTCAAGATTTCGATTATATTCAAGATTGGCTTAACCCAGACATTTTTCAACTTTTAGAAAGCTAGTATTTCATTCCACCTGGACCTTTCAACAGTGAATAAATCTATCATCAATCATATAGAGGTAGACATTCGTGATACATAGTCGGGGACATCGTATCTTACCATCAGATGAGATTGTAGTCAAACGAAAGTTTATTCACGATAAAAAGAAAAAAATACAACCAGTATTGATTGTGATTTGAAGAATCCAGAAAATTTCCTTGGTAAGTTTTTTCTAGAATAAATTGGTGATGCTTACCTAGATGTGTAGGTACTAGGCTTGAGGCGTATTTATCGTCACTGATAAAAGTCACACGTATAGAAAATTGGCGGTATGTCGCAGTGACAGAAACTAAATATATCTGTGACTGCACACAGGCAGTACCAGTGTCACGACTGCACGATATTATTTCGTTATTTTATTAGGTACCTACGCAATAAATCGCTTCACCTAGATAATATCGCTTATATATTCTCTCTTTGATAATATCACTAAGTCAGAAT
Organism: Eupithecia insigniata; assembly: GCA_947859395.1. NCBI lineage: Eukaryota > Metazoa > Arthropoda > Insecta > Lepidoptera > Geometridae > Eupithecia > Eupithecia insigniata. The sequence goes on from OX402008.1 coordinate 4,334,740, forward strand.
GAGACACACCTAGTATTTTATACTTGGTAATTTGAAATGTATACCGCAATGTAACAATATTGTTGAAAAAATTACCGTTGAAATTTATTCGGTTAATAACATGCTACTGCTACTTATTCATCGCTTTAATCGCATCAGTATAATCCAAGACTAGTAGGTACTTAGCAAAGGTTGTAAATTTAACTATTCTGTCTCCAAATAACATTAATTTGATTCCGTAGATTTTATTCTTGAATCTCAAGACGGGTCCTTCATTTCGTTCGGTCGATCAAAGCATCCAAAATGATGATGCTTAACATTACCCGCATAATTTGATAATTCATACAATTTCCGCCCTAAAGTCGTTTAGATAATAGTAATTTTATAACTTGTAACACTGACATGGAATCTCTTATGAATATTTCATGGGACCACGACAGGCCCAAAATATTAGGCGGTTTTTTGAAGTTCTGTGCTCTACAATCTCCATTGTGAGAACGTTGAGTCCTGTATTTTACGTGTTTTTTCAGGATAAAATGAAGCCGATTTACCATGGTTTTTTTTTTAAGATTTCAGTTCGATTCTATGAATTGAGCATTTATGTATGTACATTCATTCAACTTCGAGCTTCTGACTGGTATTCATAATGGACGAGTTGAGCTACCTGTAGATTGTTTCTAATAGTCTGCACTTAAGTCAATTGTTTTAGTTGTAAATACTAGTACTCATTTGACATTCTTTTTTGACATTTGCCGAATTTAATTGGGTGACATTTTTGCAATAATAATAATACATTTTTGGAGCACAGGAGTACTGCACAAGAAAACTGGGAATAAGGGGTTTCTAACATTTGTTTCTAATATTTGATCATAATTATCTTTGTTAATAAAGTATTTTTAACTATAATATTTTAATTTTTCTCAGATACTTTCCGTTCTTTCTTTCTAGTTGGAACCCTTCTTTTCATTTTATCGCAGCGTGTCCAGTAGGCTTTTAGTTGACAATGTTTTTATTAGACACCCTGTATTATAAACCCATCATTGTCCCACACTTATTCATCACAGACTCACGGAATGCAAAAACACACAAATATTGTCACTGAACAAATAAATATCGTTATATTTATCGTCGACAGGAGACAAAGGGTCGAGGTAATTACTCGGAAGATGCGCCTCCTGTGGGGTGACGATCACGATCTTGGCTCTGCACCATACAGTTTTTAAAAACACACTGCCAAACCAACTTTCATCACAGAATTAAATTTATTTATTCTTTGTATTACATACTTTTAAAGAATTTTAAGGATAAAGTTCCGAAAAGCCCATATTATGCCGGATCGACTTGTAATTTAGTGTACATTTTTATTATTATTAAGAAGCAACTAATAAAAAAAAAATTGTGCCAATTTTCGTTTACATATTTGTACTTAGAAGGTCAAAAAACGTACGTGTACCAAATTTCAAGTCGATCCGGCATAAGGGCTTATCGGAACTGCACCCAATTTTAATGTACCGAACCTAATTTTATAGAAAAGCTACTCTAACACAACTATACCTAAGTGAAAAATTTACATTCTGTCCTTACCATTTAAAAGATCTCTAAAACTAATCTCATGTAGGTAATAAAACGAATCACACAATAATTACCAATATCTGATCTACAAGATCAAATATTTCATTTTACAATATTTTGTTGTTTTATAAAATCATTTACTGTAGAAAATAAAAAAAAATTAGCGCAGGTAGAACGCGGTCTGCGCCTACTACGATCATCAGGGTTGCCAGAATACGAGGTCAGAAGTCCGATTAGGTATCCGAGTCCACTCGGGCCGAGTAGACTCTGATCGTATCAACGCGGCTTTACTTGATTCGCGTATGACCCGCGCGGGCACGTTTTTGTATGCAATTCATAAGTCATCGCGACCCAACAGCGTTGACTCAGCAAACGGACTGAAGTAGAGCTTAAAAATACGGGAGATCTAGTTAGATATCGTTGAACTTTTTGTTGTCAAAATGCATCTATATAAAAGGGTGAGGGAGGTGTGTGGCTGCCAGTACCAAAGCATAGATTTGAAAAGTTGGACGAATGTGGAATGAAATCACCCTGAATTGTATTTTCCCTGTATTTTATTTTCCCTGTTCGGACAACTTTAGGCCGAAGCCAGAGGGACGAACACGGAATGACTCGTAGTTTCGTTCATCCGAGGTTCATGTCAACTGCTCTTGTAATAATAGTTTCCCTGACAACTGACCAGTGATTAACTCTCACCATCCACCAAGACGCTGTGGCGAGGGGTCATCTAACCTAACATTAATTACTTGACCGCCGCAGATTCTGCAAACTTCCGAACGTCTTCCGAATCTTACTGTTTGTTTATTGGTATTAGTTTGAGCTGTTCTGGTTACCTTTGTTTGATGGATCTTTCGAAGAGAATGACTTGCGAGTAGTTTGATTTCTGGACCACAATATCTGAAAAGTGAAAATGAAGGAAAAGAATTGGAAAACTTTGTCAACGGTCTTAAGAACGGAACGGATAGCCTTATTCCCCATACAAACGTACTTTCCGCTTCATTTGGAAACTATGTCCCCGATCAGCGATCTTATTGAAATTTTCCATACGTAATCGGATGATAAATAGCTATGTTAGCAGCAGTTTAGTTTTTGAAAAAAACATAATGATATATTTAAATCAGCGCGAAACTAATTTTGACCACCAAATCGAGTCATCTTCAAGCGATTTTTTATGCATGATAGACGCCTTTATTCAAAAATCTGTTAAGCTGCAAACATCCTAAATATATTGAGCATTATAAATAATCAAAATATTTTTGAAAACAATCGTTTACTCAAAATTAATCGGAAAGTCGAAAAAATATCAAAAAATGGTGCCAACACCAAGCACACGCACACAGCCACATAACAGCTTCGTATTAGATGGTTAGACGCGCTTTCTCACACATTGCGCGCCCCATTTCATTCTACTCGTACGTGAAACAACAACAAATCTGCATGGGAAAAACCGTTTCCGTTTGGGAGAGGTTCGTAGCCTTCTTAAGTAAGTTTATTTTGAAGTGGTTTCTAATCCTTAACAATGATGAATTAGATACGTAGGTACATAAATATTATATTTTTGTTAATTTTAAGTCAGCTCCGCGGAAAATTGCCCAATTCTGTCCAGTTCTCTAAAATTAATCAAACATACATAGGGAATAAATAACAAAATCTGACGAGTATCTGATCTGCACGAAGAATTTAAAGGTTGAGCAATATACTCGTAGCTCTCGTATTGATAAAGTTCATTGTTTTTACAAAGACCATTTGTCTTATCGAAAAAAAAAATTTTTTTTTGCAATTATACTTTTATTCTTCTCTACCACATATCCTATCTACTGATTTTCTCCCTATCAGCTAGTGTTATGTATATTATTTATCTGTGTATCCTACTAATATTGTAAATGCAAAGTTTGTAAGGATGGATGTATGGATATTTGTTCCTCTTTCACGCAAAAACTACTGAACTGATTGGGCTGAAATTTGGTATGGGTATACTATACCCATCCAGGTCCTAAAATATAGTTTGGCACCTGGAATAACATATAGGTTATTTTTTTTCCCGATAAAAAGCGGGCGAAGGCGCGGGCAGCAGCTAGTAGTATTATATTATCTCTCTATCAGTAAGTACAATAGCATAAGGCATCCTTAAGTAAACAAAAGTGTTGATGGGGTAACAATGAATCTCGGTATCGGCGTATTGTCGCCTGATAAACCTATCTCCGGCTGAGTGGGCATCCTTGTAGGACACCGCGAGGGTACAGGGATTAAGCTAGGATGAGGTAATAGGGTACCAATCTAAAGTTCATACTATACACAGCATCCATAATGTCAAGATACTTTTTTAAGAGAGACACTATTTAAAAAGTTCTTTCACAAAAAATCACGATAAAAATATGTACCTATAGTGCAAGTAGGTAATAAAGATCAATAAAACAACTGTAATGTCGTCTGAAAAGTCAATTCCAAAAGTCACAAGTCGTCAGCACCGTCACCAATATTCCTTCCAATCGTAGTTAACCACTCAGCATCAAACTAAGCAGAGTTACTGTTAGGGGTGGTATGGTGGGGTTAATTAATGTATTAACAAAGATACAACAATATTTTAATAAAAATTACCCCGAGCACCCGGAACAAATATCCACAGATCGTACAAACCTTTGTCCCAGGGCACCGTAAACGTAAAGGTAAAAGTCATCAATTCTTGTACCTTTTTACCAAACTGTTTAGTTTTAAGTTTTTTCTGAATAAAGCATATACCATCCACTCGTACAAAGCGGTTTTCGTCCACCTTCATCATTCGCACCGCTAAGGAATGGAACTCGCTGCCTGCTTCAGTTTTTCCAGAGAATTACAATCGGGGTCTCTTCAAGACAAGAGTGATTAGGTGTCTTCTAGACCTTCGTGATACAACATCGGCCACCTCATCACTTTCCATCAGGTGAGATTGTGGTCAAACGTAGGTCTATATACTATAAAAAAGCATTATCTATCTATCTACCGTCACCAACATTCCTTCCAATCGTGGTCATCCACTTAGCATCATCTAGCCCCACACGGCAAGTACAGCTTCTGTTATCGGTGGTGTGATGGGGTTAATTACCTAATACATTACAAAGATATCTACATATTTTTAATTTTTCTTAAAAAATATCCAGAACACCCGCCCCAAATATCCATATGTCGTACAAACATTTGTTGCGAGGCGGAAATCGAACCCGCATGCTTCTGCATTGCCAACATTCAACTGCTGTGCCTCAGAGCTCGATAAAACGAACAGTTACCAAGGTCCGGTACCCCCTCTCCACGTCCTTAAGTACGTTCCCAGCTGAGTGGGCATCCATGTACGAGTGGTTTACGCGGCGGCGGCGTGCGGATTTATGCGCACACGCACCCGTCCGCATAGATTAGCCTGATAGATGGCAGGACTCGCGCTTCGTTGTCATTGGAACTGTGGGAATGTAGAGTAGGAACTTTACTTAGGTCTAAGAACAGACTTTTGCCTACCAGGGCATTAGGTACATTATAGTGAACGTAATATAAAACTTAAATAAAACTATAGTCCTCAGATGAACACCAGTCATGTCCTGTAACAGAAACGTGGCTAAGAGCTTGCATTAATTTTCTGTAGGCTGCAAAACCTGCCAGTATTTTTCTGATTTCTTTTTTTCTTCTCACCGCACACTTGCCTATTAAAACTTAGGAGGTGGTTAAAACTAGCGCTTGTGCAACTAGCTAAATCAATAGAGCTAACACGGGGATTGTTGTCTAGAAAAGAATAGAGAAAAATTACGTCACTTTGTCATCGAATGCGTAAATTATTTTATATTCATTCCTTCAACTTCAATAATGTACGCAATGCATGACGATGCGATAACATTATTGTCTATTCTAACATAGAAAACAATCCCCGTGCTTCGCCTAAGAAGGCAGAATCGAAAATTCCAAATGCTTCCTTCAAATTCAACTGTCTTCACAATACAGAGTATCGCAATTAGTCAATAGGGGAAAACAAGTTATTTGGCGAGTGCCTATTTCGCCCGTGTTTATTATCCCCACTGTCCCCAACTAATTTATTGGGCCCTTAACGCCCTTTGCCTTTAGATGGATCACCTAATTTGCCATTAACCTTCAGGTGTGCTGTACGCCATAATTTTTGTTTCGGAGACCTTTATTTCTACTACTTAGTTACAGACCAGTTGGTTCAGGCGAAAGAATAAAAGGCAGGGAAAAGTAGGTAGAGCACCTACTTTTCTCTGCCTTTGATTTTTGATACAAAAAGGCCAGGCATCGCACACTTCTTCTGTGGCGTCTAGGCATCCACGTTTTCTTACTGTCAAAAATATTTCGAACAAACTGAGAGAGGGCGCTTTTTTCAAATTTAGTGGCATAGACCGTGCTTATTTAGACATGACATCCCTTTACAACCTAGCTCTTCTCCGTTAAAATCCACGCCATAGATCTAAGGTTAATAGGGGTTTTTTCAGTTTTGGAAGCACCTCATTGTGTCATGTGAAAAGAGATCAAATCCTTTTTACACTTCAATTATTTTGAAAATGGAAACAAACTGCGTCTCAATGGAAACGAGCCTACGTTTTGCAGTAGGGTGACAATATTTCTTAGCCAGCCGTGTTATCGAATTACGATTTACGATGTTGGGCATATCTGTCGATGCTCATGTTCGACTTTTTACATCGACATGTTTTTATCTTTTTACATTGTCCGCCAGAAATATTTGTCGCGCCGGGTGATATTTATTATGAGATTGGGTGACCGTGCGACAAAGTCTGCTTTTGTTTTGTTGTTGCTGTTTATGCGTTTTGTACGCGATTTTGAAGTGCGGATCGGATTTAAACTGACTGTATTGGAATTTATTTTGTTTTGGCGCGGCGGTGATTTTCTTAGGAGAACATTAAATTTCCGTCTACATTAAAATATCACCATGTTTCTTACTCCTTGTAAAAAAGTTCCCTCAAATTAGGTAATAATTAAGTTAGTAATATAGGTATGAACTAAAACATTCTTGTTTTTGTAACTTCATGATGACCTTAATACACAATAACATCATCATCATATCAGCCCATACAGGTCCACTGCTGGACATAGGCAATACATAATAACAAAGATACCAACGTATTCTAGAGCTATGTATATAGCTCTAGAATACGTACATATGTACTAATTGTTATAATCGAGTAAAATATATCATATCAGTAGATACTTTGATCAAATATTTAATTCATTTTTAAAACTGTCACTCCAATCCAATTCACTTTAACATCCTTGTTTTATCCCTAGGGGCCCTATAAGGGCAATCAAAAAAGCAGACCGTATCATAAAACTTCCGCAACTCAAGTTAAATCATGGGAGCCAACCTAAAAGCTCCCGCAATCATAATGTTATTTTGCGGAGAAATAGTGTCGTTAGCGTGAATGTTTCAGGTGTGACGTAAGTAGCTATGTCCTGCGTGCTATGATGAGCTGGACTCAGGACTTGATTCAGTTTGGATTCTATTTCTTTCAGGCATATCAGTGCATTAATAGAGGTGCAAGGATTTTGAAAATACTTATTGACAGACTGGCTATGTTTGACCCTATGCGTCTTATTTGATAATAATAACTATGTTTATAGTATAAAATTTGACTTGTCTAAGTGCTTATTTTGTAAGCCTAAAGAAATAAAGTTATTGATTCTGATTCTATGCTGAGTGGTTAGACTGCTAGTTCATTCAGATGTGTTAAATGTGTTTGTGAGTTTATAACTAATGCTAGTTTTGCCGTAAATTGATGCATTTTTGTTCGTTTTTATTCGTAATCGGATTGCAGCAAATGTGTGGCGAAATTAGTATGAATTAATATGACTCACGAATCGATTTGAATTGACAAGCTGATAACCTGCTTGATTATGTAGGATCAACGTATTTGTAATAACAAAAAATGTACCTCTAAGAAATCTCACGACGCATATCGAATGAATTGCATAGATTGAGGTTGTTTTGAGATTAAGTTAATGCTTGCAGAAATTAAAGGGCACAGTAGAGTTTTTCGATAAAACTTTTGAAACTTTCATGGTTATTTACAACACTAAAGTTACTGACGAGTCGGGTAACGGTATTGGAGAAGTCAAAACTCAAATCGTGGTTAATATCCCGTTAGTAACTTGAGTGTAGTAGAGTTTTTGCTAGGTACATTACATAGCTATTAATCGTGTTAGAAAAAATCTGGTTAACTTGAATGCTAGCTTTTCCTGCTATTAAGTACTAAAAGAGTCACGATAGACCCTAGGCTAGGATAGATATTAGGCTTTATCCTAAAATAACCCTAAAATGTATACCAAACCTGCCCTGAGTCCATACCCATCGGCCATCAATAGTAACAGTCGCCCCACGAGAGTCGTACGCCCGCGGTGAAATCATTCCTCGCGCAAAATATCAATAAAATACAAACGCGTGCACCGGTGGGACTCGTTCACATCGCGCTGCGCGTTACAAATGGCCTTAAGTGCTGCCCTGCCCTTTGATAGGACACTTTATTTTTTAGTGGTTGATTTTTGCGTAATGGCAGTTTGATTCGTTAGGTAATAAACAAAAACCCGTACAAAGATTTTAAAGACTACATTTACAAGAAGGGTGCCTGGGAGACATCGTTCTCAGAGATATGGCCGCCTATTGTACTACTGTTTTAATTTATTATTTAACTATAAAAGGGAATTTTTATTTATATATTTTTTTGTAAAATACAGTCTTCATTCATTTATTCTTATATCTAACCAACCAATTTGCTTAATTAGACGATTTCAAACGTCTTTTTACCCTTGTAGTAGGTACGCATACCTTCAAGTCTAGAAAAATAATACCATTCGCAAGTCTAGACTGACGCGTGTGTTAGAAAATAGCCAGTCCTTGAAATTACACACCTTTAATATGCTTTGGTAGGTAGGTAACTAACTAGGTAATCAGTTTTCAACAAGATCTAAGATTTCACAATTTTAACAATACTTTACATTGTGTCGCTTCTATAAGTGCAACTCATAAAATAAGATTCGCTTAAATTGAGCTAAGTTTAATTAATACAAACCCGTTTCCGAGAATTTGGTCCAAATTAAAGAATAATTGACAATCGAAAATCATAGCTGAATATAGTTTCCTACAATAAATAATTCTGGACAATTCACACAGAATCAGCCAATATTTTCTACTACTTTTTAACTGACTTCGAAAAAAGGAGGAAAATCTAAGTGCGGCGGTATTTATGGTTTTTAATTATATGTTCGTCAATTTATCCGTTTTGCTGTCGTGTAGAAAAAGATCCCGAGGTGGTCCCATAACATGTTTGTATCCGAATAATTTATACATATTTATCCCGCAAAACTTAAAATTAAGGGATTCGAAGTGGGTTTTTAGTTTTTTCAAAACAATCAATTTATCCCACCAATCATCATCATCATCATCATCAGCCCATATACGTCCACTTCCGGACATAGGCCTCCCCCGTATGACGCCATAAATAGCGGTCCTGAACCGCCTCCATCCATCGACTCCCTGCGACCGCTACGATGTCGTGCATCGTCGGTCCATCGAGTGGATGGTCTCCCATTTGCGATAATCACCACGCTTGGCAGGCGGATTGGTGATCGCAGTGTTGGTTTTTAAAAATACTCAGACGGAAGCTGCTGCCCTTCCTCTGGTAGGTTCCCTTAGTCGGCTCTTACGACATCCACGGGTTGAGTTGGAGGGGTCGATATTCGTACGCCGCGGCCCCACGGCCACGGCCCGTAAATCCCACAAATATGTTTATGGCCCGTGTAAAATTCCACAAATATGTATAATAAATGTGAAAGTTTGTGTGGATGTTTGTTACCGTATCTCCGTAACTACTTAACTTATTTAGATGAAATTTGGTATGTAGAATAACACATAGGCAAATCTAATTTTGAAAAATAACCTCTGAGGGGTTTAAAAATGGTGGTGAAGTTTGTATGGAAAATTATTAGTCCTTGATTCGATTCACTCAAAATTCGGTATAAATAATTTACAAAATAATTAAGGCGGTTCCCAGACCCAATCTAGCACCTATTTTATCGTATTATTTCGTTAAACAAAGGAATTTTCAATATCCCTTGGCCCGTTTGTGATACCTATCATAAGCTTATTTTTAATGCCCCTGTAATAGTTTTATATTTTATAGCTTAGGAGATGCGAAAACCAAGTTTGGTAGCCAAAAAGTGCAACTTGGCATCTCTTCCTTATACAATTCCTTGGTATATCGTAATAATACTATAAAATAGGTGCGGCTCTGATTGGGGCGAGATAGCGCCTCAATAACGTATTTTATCTTTTTTCGAAAATCACCCTAGTGTCGTAAAGTTAGTATCACATACATATTTTATCCGCTCAAAACTAGATACGCTGGCAATGCCGCGGGGCGCAGCTAGTATAGAATAGATAGGTATTGGTTGCTAATCACACTGTCATTGGTTTTGCCTTTTTGACCACAATCGATACTCGAACTCGAACTCTATTGAAAGCACGTACCTCACTAAATCGAGGGTCACAGAGACCCTCAGACCGAGCACTCTACTGGGTATTTATTGGCCGTAATTAAAAAGAAAACAGACAAAAGGCGCAGCTGATTCGAACGTGAGCTGAACATTTGAGTTGTAGTGATGTGTTTATTGTAATTTTAAGTGGGATATCATCGATTCAATTAATTGTATCACGTCATTTTACATTTTTGTTTTAATTAAACCATTCTGAAAAAAAAAACAATGATCTTAAAAGTAATATTAATAAAGGTAATTTGTTTATTAAACCCCCAACAATAACATTATAGCCGGCTTATACTCTAGATAGGCTTGAGGCGTATTTATCGTCACTGATATAGAAAATTGGCGGTATTTCACAGTGACAGAAACTAAATATATCTGTGACTATTACACAGGCAGTGCCAGTGTGCGCGATATTATATTATTGTTATTTTATGAGGTACCTACGCAATAAATCGCTTCAGCTAGATAATATCGCTTCTATATTCGCTCTTTGATAATATCACTAAGTCAGAATGAGACACACCTAGTATTTTATACTTGGATATTTGAAATGTATACCGCAATGTACCTAACAAAGTTGTTGAAGAAAATACCGTTTCAATTTATTCGGTTAATCAACACGGTCATCGCTACAATAAATATATTATTCAATCAATCAGTAAAACAATGAATTTGTAAGTGATTGGTATACTAGCTAGTATTTTGTCACAGGTATTTATCACAGATATTTTGAAGTCACAGTAACGTAAGTCACAGGTACCGGATTTTGCCTAGTATAACCCAAGACTTACTCTTGAACGTTACGGCTAGGTGTAAGTATAAGTACCTACCATAGCCTATTATATATATTAGCTATACTATTGGTTATAGTTGTACTATACTACTTTTAAATGTAAGCACATTATGTGAAGAGAACAATTAATGATTTATTTATTATTTAATTTACCTGTGTCTGTAAATCTAGATTATGGAGAGTAATTTGGGAGGTTTATCGATAAATGCAAAATCCACCTTATCGATAACCGGACAACACTACTGATACAAGTCGTGCAAAAGGACTTTTATCATTCGCGACCGATACGAAGACTCCTAGATTCCGAGGCGTAATTTATTGCCACCCTACTTTGCCAACTTTACCTTCCTACCTATTATCAACTTTACTTTCCTTTGCCATAAGAATAAAATTCCCTTGAGCTCTATATGTTTGATATTGCAACGTTGATTTATATTGGATTGTGTTGCTTCGAAATAAAGTTCAAAATGATTGTAACTTTACGACACTGAACCCTTTTGTGAAAAGTGTTTGACAAATAACTTTGGGCACTCCGTTAAATGATAGCAGTTGACCAATGATTGATAGGTTTTTTACCGTTTGATTAAACTTTGGCTTTTAAAGGGTCCCGAGGGTTAATTGATTTCTATTTAGATATACCTACTATATTAGAATATTCTATCCTTACCTTACTAAAATGTATAAGCGCAGATTAGGTAAATTTAAGTATATTTTGGTTTCTGAAAAACAGTTGATACTAGTTCAGGAGCCTCATATTGTACGTTATACTTGCTTTTATGTCAAGACAATATCGTTTTTACTTAATTGTTGCGTGCTTTAATCTCTATAAGCATGGTAATGAAAATATATAACTATTTATAGTATTCTATTATGTATTATAATTCTCAGTCATCTAGTAGGTACGCAGAACATAAACGCTCTGCTTGGCTTGGTGCTAGATGATGCTATGTGGATTTTCCAGCAATATTTATTTATCTTTCCCGAAATCCTGAAATGAATCTTCCTGAATAATCTGATGGTCAACCATCAGATTATAAATTCTAAATAACTAAATAGTCCTTATTTAACACGGATTATATGAAAATGTTTCACGCATTAAGACAAACCTACATTTTCATACCGCGAAAAAATAAGGACCGATAACCGTAATTCATTGAAATCAGCCCCCATAAACACTGGTCTAACGCGTACTGCCGCAGAATATAAAACAGGTAGCCCTTAGAGCGGTTTCACATTAGGCCGGACCGTCATGACCAAATTTTCAGTAAAGACAAATATCTGTACGAAATACAATAGTAGATTGTGTCACAAGGGAACAAAATAATGTATTTAGTGCGAGAGCGATTTTTTTAATTCAGAGCCACAGCTCCACTAGGCCACAGCTGGACATAGGCCTCCTCTAATGAGCGCAATAGCGTACCCTGTATTCAGCTTGCCAAATTCAGCCGCTTATTCCCAGTTGTCTTGTGCAGTAGTTCTGTACAGGACAACTAGGATAATTTTTTAGACAATTCCCAGTGGTCCTGTGCCCTGTGCATAAGGCTACTGGGGCAATAGTTGACCCAATTGTTCTGTGCACCAAAAACATATTTTATAAGCATCTTCTTGCAGTCTTTAGCAGATCGATTTCCCATCTGGCGGAAGGGCGTCCTACACTACGTTTGCCGATTCGCGCATATTGGCTTATGTATTCACATTACAACGACCCGATAAAACTTTTATTCCATATATTGCATATATTTTTGTTCCGTTATTACTGTCAGTCCAACCTAATGTGAACCCGCTCTTACCTTTCGGTTATCAAAATATCTCTCAAAATATAGACGACTTTCGAAAAAGGTTCTAAGCAAAGTAAGCAGGAAAAAGGTTGTATCTTTAAAAAAAGTAGCGAGTTCGGGAATCAAACGAACTCTTTGCCTAGCTATAGGTATGCTGAGTGGCAAGTTTATCTTTCGTATCGTTCAAATATTTGAATTTGAAAAATAGAATAAAATGATGTTCCTGTAAGAGCTTGGTAAGTATTCGCATTAAAACGTTTGAATTTCTAAAATCGTTTAATGTGTTGTTCCTATAGGCGAAGTAACACTATGTACCTAATCTGTGCTATAGGTAGGTACTTACCTAAACAGAGATTTCATTTCCTAAGAATACCTACCTACTCATAGGAAATGAAATCTCTGTTTTGCAAGCTGACTCTGGTTAATACAGGTCCATAAATTCGTGAGTCAATATACTGATACTATTTCTACCGCCTTTTGGTACATTTTCATTTGTTTATTTGTAATTGCAGCCATTGAGAGGCGAAAACGTTTGTTTCGCCTAGATAACCAAACTAGATAACTGGTTGTCTATGTGGAAAATTTTCTGCGGGGACAACCAGCTACCTAGCTGGAATTTTATTTCCACCTACACAACTGTCTGGTAACTAGTGGTCTCGGAGGAAAATTATCTTCCGTGGAGACAATCAGTTACTTGGATGGAATTTTCATTCCATCTACATAACTTTGCTACTAAGATAATAATAGTCTAGGAAAGTAGGTAAATCCGTAGAAGAACCAAAGTCACCGAAATAGCTCTCAGAATTAGTAGGCAGAAGTGGCAGAGGGCAGGTTCTATAGCTCGCAGAAGTGATAACCATTGGGGAGTAAAGGTTCTCAAGTGGCGACCACAATGCAACACGAAACGAAGTGTTGGGAGACCATATTCACTCAACGATAACATAGCGATCGCAGGGATTCGATGGATGGATGCGGCTCAGGACCGCTAATTGTGGCTTTGTATGGGGCCTATGTCCAGCAGTGGATGTGTATGGGTTGATATGATGAAAGTAGGTATTATCCATAAAGACATCAATTTATAAGGGTTTTTATGAGTTACTAGCTGCTTGTTCAGGGTGTTCTGGTCGTTTTTCTATGTATAATAAAAATAATCTATCTATGTTATATATATCAGTTATCTAGTACCCATAACACAAGCTCTGCTTAGCTTGGGACCAGATAATGCTGTGTGAATTGTTCTGCATTATTTATTTATTATTTATTGTAATCACCTAATCAACTTAGTTAAACGTTAAACCTATTGTGTTAGATCCGCAGAGCGAGAGCGCTGGTGACCTGTAATACAGATTTTTTATACCCTTTTCTAATATTTGATTTTTAATATTAGAGCATACATAATATATCAGGTCATATAAACCAAACTTTCTGTATAACCTTTGTGAGAGAAAAATAAATGATGATTTTATTTATGTTTTTTATCTAACCATCTTGGTACCAATCTTGGTTATCTAACCAGTTCATAAGATGAGCTTTTCAAACTTCCCTCACTTAAATCTATTAAAAACATTCAAAGATAAACCACACTAAACCAGCAGTTTCCATTCACAGCACTCTCAAATTACCTTAAAGTGCGGAAAAAAGAGGAAATCGCGATAACATCTGTCGTACAACCCCTTTGCTGGTAACCCCATGGTATTACCATAACCTTTATGGGATGGAATAACGGCCGGGGTCAATAGTGTCCCCTCGATAGAAATGATGTGTGACATGTACGCGGTGGAAAAAAGGTAGGGATGGGGAAGTTGGCTAACTTGGGAAAAATATCAGTTCTCCTGGATAAATCTGGTATTACATACTAAATATAAAAAAATATTACATTAGGTATAATATTATATTATATGTGTCTGTGAGGTTATTTGATTGATTTATAAGGAGAAAAAGGAAGAAAACTTAGTGTGCGAATGAATTTTGAATACGTATCTTCTAAAACAAAGTGTTTTTTTTTTTATTGTAAGAAAAGGCTCCTTTTAGTTTTCACTTTAAATTCTGAATCGGTTTATAATTAATATTTTAAATCATTTTTAGCTACACACCTTACATACCAAATATTATGATAAAAATAATGCTTTTGGCATGTAGGCTTGATCAGCGGTTTTTGTCGGTGACTACGTAGTAGAATGAATACTCCCGATTTTAGAAATTTGTTCTTCGAACTTTCGGCCAGTGTGTCCAACACTACAAAGGGAAGGTGCCCTTAGAAGGGGATCTCGGACACGTCTTGGGATTTAGGGAATCCCACAAGGTGAGCTACTTTCGCTAAACATTGGCATTGTAAGAATTTTGGCCACTTTCGTCAGCTTAGGGGGAGCATGTTGAAGTCAAAGAAAAGCTGAGAAAATTCAACTATGGATGCATGCCGCCGCCGTGGCAAGAAAATTTCACTGGGTGTTGTCTACATAAGTAGGAACAAAATTGAGAATTTTGAAAATCTTCTAATATAAAACGAGTGAATTTTTTTATTCTAAGAATCCTTTTAATGTTCACAATCCAAAGTAGAGAACTTAGTAACTTCTTAATTTAAAAAAGGGAGGCGAAAATACACTTATGACTACCAAGTAAAGCTTTTTCGCTGTCATTTATCTGTCTAAAAATCCAAGTGAGCTGGCAGCCCCAGATTGAACCACTACCTACTTGCAAGTCCAAGGACATGGTTACTTACGTTACGTTACGTACAAGTATACGACGGCCGTAGGCCGAAAATTCTTTGGCAAATTCCATTTCTCTGACTTTTCCGTCAACAACGGTGAAATCGAACCCAAACGTTCCTTTTTCAAAACAAACTGTAAAAAACAACCAAGACCTCTTTCCTAACCGAATTCTGGTAAAGTACAAAGCCTGCATTAGTATCTTCTGCTTCTTATTTGAGCTCCCAATTATGAGAGTTGCGTGTCCAAGATTCTCTCACTAATGCATGCAAAACAATACCTTTCTGTTCACATAATGAATGAAAGTGAGTAGTATTGCACAAGTAGCGAACAAAGCTTCCACACACCTGCGAATTAGCATTCAAAATTAGCGTTTATACCCCTTTAATTAGGGTATATTTTTGAGCTTTTTCCGATCGGTCATTATTCTAATGCTTAGGATTGGTTTGGATTGCATTAAGGTTATACAGGATGTCCTATTAAAATAATGGCGGTATTTCATTCAATAAAAGGCGATTAAGTTGGGTGCTTGTATTTTGGTTACTTTTACTTGTATTGGTCGATTGAGGTAATTTGATACTTGTGTCCACTCTAACATACATGCAAGAAGCACAGACGGATTAGCTAAAAAAAAATTGAATTTATTCCAACGATATCAGGATTCAATTAAATTTGAAGATTTTATGTTAATGGATCCGCATTTTTGATATACAGCGAGGAAACGCAGGACATTTTTGACAGCAGATAACGCTTGTGACAATTCAACGCTTTTCTTGGAAGATTTTTCATGACGAAGCTTAAGATCTTCTGTGACTCGGTCCTCGCAGTGGTCAGGGCTCCACGAGGGTTTTGACTATCTTCAAGTTTCATCTTAAATTTAACGCGACCTGCAGAGACACGCCTGCCGCCCGGCGCTCCACGTACCTACCTGATGATTTTGTTTTATTTTCATTTTAATTTACATGGAAAACAAACAACTTGTAATACATCAATGTGTAGAAACAATGGTTTAACTAAAGCTTAACAGTTTTCACTCGTAGAACATAAATAAGCTACAACTAAAAAAAAACTAAGGAGGTTGATAAAAGATAGCCTGTTCGTTATCAACTAGTTGGGTTGTTTATAAGAGCCACAGAAATCAATGTTAATCCAGATTAACATTGACATTTCATGATGAGTAATGTTCCAAGTCCATCACATACAATAAAAGAGTTAAGACATTGATTATAAAAGTACCAAAATGCCTCATCCTTGCAAGTGACGAAATGAAATGATTACAGTGGCTCCCTGTTTTACGCCTGTAGGATATGTTTTATTTTGTCTGCCCGCGGTTACGCATCGCATACCAAATCACCACATTTTGGGGAAAAACAACCTTTTTTGACGAATTATGGACAATGAATGGGTCTTCCTTAGGCCAAGAGAAACTAAAAAACATCCTGTTTTACGCGGTTACCTACCGATAAAAAGATTCTTACAGAAATCTTAAATTTAACCTTCTAATATTCTAAATATCTATTTCACTGAAGTCGTCCTTTCCTAGCTCTACCCAGATATACTGTCACACTCGTTAGGTATATTTAACGATATTTATCTGGCCAACTAACTAAATCTACACATGTTTATGCAAATAAAATGATCTTTATCTTTAAATATATAACATAGCATAAACCAACAACTTGATCATAAAAACGAAAATGCAAATTAATAGACTACACGCAGCAAATATTCTACCAACAAGATGCAAAGTGTTCTACGTCAGCTATTTACCTAATTGGGAGAGCAGTAAATCTATTCGCCTCCGATCACCCCTTCCGAGAGGTCAAGCCCAAGCCCCCTCCCTAGGGAGACCCCCGATTGGCATTCTTTATTACAGAGGAGTACGAACTCCTGGTAAACAACTCTTTGGTATTGCATTTAACGCGCGAAATATTGCTGGCTGGTAATTGGATCGAGTTTGAATTAGGAACTGGTTGTTCTTAGTGCTTGAAGTTTGCATTGCAGTGCATTCCAAATTCAAATACTACTGAAAGGAATTCTCTACCTTATTAAAAAATCTATCAATAAAAGGATATTAGGATTAAGATACTACTTGATTTTAAATCTTGAACTTCAATATTCACGTTGTATTAACATGCAAACGCACCTACAGAAAATTGTAAGGCACAAACAAAAGTCATCGCAATAAAAACAAAGGAAAACAAAGACACCTCGCCCTCGCGTCCCCGTCAAGCGTCTCGAGCATTCGCTTTTCAAATATTAAAATTTAATCGGTTGGTTGTCGCGAGTCAAATTAGGCTCTCTTGAGGGACGGGCGATACGGTCAAAGAGAAGGTACTGTTTAAGTAAAGGGGCTTTTTTTTTTTTTTTAAACAGATTGAGTTTTTTAAATGTCTCTACATAGTCTAGTCAAAAGCTACGAATATAAATTTGACTTAAAAAGTTTTCGTGAATTATTGGCGAATGTGCCGATTGTACCACTAACATTTCAATTTTGTAGGTGACTAAAAGCTTGATAAGAAGTTTCGCTCAGGCATTTTCGTAGAGATCATCGGTAAGTGGCCATGTTTATGCCTAGTTATAGAAAACATGACAGAGCCTTCCGTATTTTATTTACAAACTCGTGTACCTAAAGACGCCAAAAGGCAACACGAAATAGCTGTCATGATATTCGTTGTAGGATAAGAAACATTGGCTGTGCCACTTCTACACAATAGTTATGTACTCTTTGCTTAATCGTCGGCAGTGATACGGACAACGGTGTAATTGCCGTCGAGACGAAGAAAACTGTTATTAATTCCGTTCGCGCCAACCCTGAATGATTTACCAGACACTTTGTATTGTCCCTAGGTATTCCAATTTTAACTTAATATTTCATTTGTACTTTGGGGAGCGGTGTCTATTGTTTTTATTGTCGTTGGCTGTTGATAAAGTTTTATTGAGTTTTCTGTTCTGCTTATACAATGTTCTCATTTTGAATTGGGGAATGGAAATTCATTGTAATAAGTAGGTAATGTATCAGTGGCAGGATTCGCAGCTACCATGAAACGTCAAAAAGCCGTCCCGTTGCTCGATGCGAGCGTCATCTTTCCCCGTACTGACTGCACGAATGATCGCTGTGTAACACGTTACATTACGCCCTGTAACAATCAATACCCGGCTTATGAGGCTTTATTCATCATCAGCCCATACACGTCCACTGCTGGACATAGGCCTCCTCCGTACGACGCCACAAATAGCGGTCCTGAGCCGCCTCCATCCATCGACTCCCTGCGACCGGTATGATGTCGTCGGTTCATCGAGTGGATGGTCTCCCATGTAGGGGGGGATTTGCCATAATCACCACGCTTGGCAGGCAGATTGGTGATCGCAGTGTTGGTGTTTAAAAATACTCAGAAGGAAGCTGCTGCCCTTCCTCTGGTAGGTTCCCTTAGTCGGCTCTTACGACATCCACGGGTTGAGTTGGAGGGGTCGATATTCGTACGCCGCGGCCCCACGGCCATGGCTTTATTCTGTACCAGGTATTATAACTGGTTTTACATAGGTAGAGGGAGAATAACTAAACTGCTTTATTCCAGTTCTACAAACGTGCTATGTGTCAGCCCGGTCCATTCAGTACTTTTGCGTTGTCTGGTGACAAATATATGTATATAAAACAAAGTCGAGTTGAAACAAGTCGTGAGGTAACACCTCACTTATAACTCGAGAACGGCTGAACTGATTTTTATGATTTGTTGGATTTGTCTCCGTCCGGAATAACTAAAAAAATTAGGGTTCCGCGCAAAAAAATTAATTCAACGTGGGCGAAGCGGCGGTAACATACATTGATGGGCGCCCAATTCACTGGAGCACCTCGCGACGACACAGCGAGCACGCCGCGACGACGCAGCGACCACACCGCGACGTTGCCGCGGGCGCTCAGCGAGCTCGCTGCACAATCGCCTCACTTTGAAATCGTTCGCCAATCGCCAGTGTGATATCACTCTCATAAACTTAAATTGTACTTAGACACCTCAATCACTAAGGTCCAATTTCACCATTTGGTAAAATGGTAAAATTAAACGCGATCAACGATCAACATAAGATTAACTCAGTTCAGTGCTTTGTTTAAGCTGAACTTAGTCTAACAAACGGTGAAAATATATGATCATTTTCACCGCCTAAATTCTAAAATTTTCGATATCCGTCAATTACATAATAGTAGTTATCATACAAATCAATGAGTACCTATCCATACCGTAATCTTTCCGTTCAATTCAAGTCAAACCCGCTCCGCCTATCACTAAGGTCACCCCCCATGACCCGGTCTGTCGTCCGTCGCACGCGATCGATACAGCCTCCTGCACTTGAGCTTTTTAGCCCCCACTCCCTTTCGACCCCCCCTAATAGGACGGGTAGGGGGGCGGGTTACGGTCTTGGGTTATGTTGCCATTTTTACGTTTATTTCAGCTTTTGGGTAAAGCTTAAGTGAATTAGATACTTTTGTTGGTTGGTTGGAGTGATGGTTTTTATGGGTGTTATATTTTGACATGGTGAGTCCATTTAAACTAGGTAGGTACTACCTACGTATTGGAATTTGGAACGATCAAATCCAACTTTAAATCAAACGAACTATTGTCATGGGGCTAAGCTCCGCGTACCTACTATAATTTCATTCAGGTACAAGTAGAGACGACTTCAAAAAAGGAGGAAGTACTCAATTGGGTTTTATTTCTTAGGTTTTGTTTAAGTTCTTAGGTATGTTTGTTATTCGATGTCTTCGCTAATTGTTATCTAGATTTTCATTATGAATGTAAGTGGGTTAACTACGAACCTAGAATACAATAGAATTGGAAGAACACCATCGTTCATCTCTTAACGAGGGAGTTCATCAGGGTGAGTATCTTGATTTTGATAATTCTTTCGCTATTGCTTGAATGAATCCCGAAGTGGTCCCATAAAACTTTAATCTCACCGAATAAAAAGATTTTTTATGCGATAGCAGGTAAAAAAATATTCAAAGTAGAAAATACCCTGGTTTAGGTACCTACTTCTCTAACATACCTACACAATAAATCCTAGGAAAGGAGTACATTTTATCCGGGTCACTCAAACCTATTCACATAAAACCGTTTCAACCTCCTTTTATCGTCTTCACCCGCGCCCGCCCAAGCTATCCAACCTTTTTACTACAGTGACATAACCTCCTTCCTAAAGTACATTGACATAAAACCTCCTTGTCGCCACGCCCTTTGGCGACAAAGCCTTAGACCACGCCCATGGCGACACTTTCCACCAATGGGAAGCGAGGTAAGTTTTTTATTTGAGATAATGAGTGGGTATGAAAACTTTAATGCTTGGGGAGGTTCGGAGCGGCTAAGGAAATGGTTCGAGTGCTTAGAAATATCATATGAAGTTTGCGCTTGCTGTAGGTATTTTTATAGCTTTATGTAGTTTAGTGCATCTCTTTTATACCTAATAAATTATAGCTATAAATTATAGTTATTTCTTTCGGTCTCAGTGATAAGGCTGCCTTGTACTATCTTTATTTTAGATACCAGATTTTTTATTTATGTAATTTTTTGGTATAGTAAAGTGTTCAGTCAGTCATTCATTCATAATTTAAGTGGCCCTCTTTCAGTATGTAGCTTTTTTACTTTTTCAGTAGGTGCTCTTTCATCTGTTTTAAGCAAATGACGACCTCTATGGTGTTATAAAAGAAGGCTCGTCTGAGACGTAGAAGGTTCTGGGATCGATTCCTGTTGCAAGACAAATGTTACAAAATGTTTCTTGACATAGCTGAAGGAGCTATTTAATAAATAATTAAGCTGATTTCCGCCCCTAGGCAGTTAAGTATTAAGTACTTAAATGTTTCTTTACTTAATTTACTTAAAGAAGAAGCCTATGAAATAGAGAAAAGTTAATTTTGATATTTTTTCATACAACTTTTCAGTTGTACTTTCAGTTGTGCTGGTACTGAAATGGATCCGTTGAGCTATCTGTAGATTGTTTGCAACAGTCTGCAGTTAGCTCAATTGTTTCAATTGTAATTACTAGTTTAATTTGTTTATATTATTTGAATGTTATTTTCTTTGTCAATAAAGATTACTGAAAGCTACCAGATGCCTGATATACCTATAAAGTACTTTTACCCCGAGGCCCAGAACAAACCCCTGCAGATTGAGCTATGTACAAACATTTCTAGTTCCGGAATCGAACCCGCAAACTTCTGCGACGCAGGCGAACCTTCGCCTGCACCATATAGGTCGTATAAGTCCAATAAAGCCTATAGACTTTTTTAAAGAAGCGCTATCATAAGTCATTCCACGAACGAACATTGACTAGTAGCCGATGGGCACTACCTAACGATGAAGCGACGCGACGCCCTGAGGCGTAGGGTGCAGGTCAGGGGGTGGCGACTCCTTTTATTCTAAGGAACTCTCCTTTGTTCCGAGGGGGATTTGGGTTCCGTTTGCAGATTTTATTCTGAGTTTGACTTTTCGCAGTTGGAGATTTTCGTTTTCGAAGAAATGCTTAGTTTTAATTTTTTTTTCCTGATGTCAACAGAAGCATATAAGGAGGTACAGTAATATGTATCTACCTACATTAGGAAAAAGTTAAATACCATAGAACTATAGTGATATTTTTGATTTCGGTCACTTTGTTATAAGCTAAAGTACGAAATCTTTAGCTTGTTTGTTTTTAGGAGTTACCTATCTTAATTTAGGAGAATAGCAGGAGCGTTGAGTGATACAGAAAGTTTTGATTTCGATTCGCGCGTTTTGAAAGTTCTCTAACAACCAAACGAAAAAGGTTCATTCCAAAACATTGTACGTACTACTTTTACGTCGAGATGGCTATGTTCGATTGACAATATCTTAAAATGTGAAACATCTACAGCTGTAGGTAACATTGTTAAATTATAGCCTATTTATCCTCGTTTACTGATATAAATACAAACATATATATGTAGATCAACGACCACGATTTTGCAGTGAGGCTCGATATAAAAAAAACCTTAGAACTTTTTCACAAATTTTCGATTGTATGTGAGCTGTGTATTTTTTCAATATTTTTACAAATTAATTTCGATAGATAATATTTCCCTGAGTGAAATAAGGTAGCTGAAAGTTATAGTTGAAGGTATATTAACCACTCGTGGAAATCAAAATGTATTTATTTTTTAATGCTGGACAATTCACACAGCATTATCTAGCCCCAAGCCAAGCAGAGCTTGTTTTATGGGTACTAGATAACTAATATACATCTTATATATAAAATTTCCATGTCACAATGTTAGTTACCGTACTCCTCCGAAACGGCTTTACCGATTTTTACCAAATTTTATATGCATATTCAGTAGGTTTGAGAATCGGCTACTATCTATTTTCCATAACCCTAAGTGATAAGGGTTGAACGCAAAACAACGTTTGGCGGGTCAGCTAGTAATACAATATATTACTTAGATAGATATATATTTTTTATTATAATTAGAAAAACGACCAGAACATCCTAAACAAATATTTGTCCCGAGGCGGGAATCGAACCCGCAACCTCCTGCGTCGCAGGCGGACCTTCTCCTACCGCGCCACATCGGTCGTCAAAATGGAAAATTGGCTACCATTTACTGAGGAAAAGGTTCTGACCAGTTTTTCAAACATTCTCATCGATAAATTTTGATCTACTAATTTAATACAGGTATTGTATCCGTATCATGTATATCAGTCATCTTATCTATCTGTAGTATCCATAACACAAGCTCTGCTTAGCTTGGGGCTAGATGATATTGTATGGATTGTCCAGCATTATTTATTTATTTTATTTATAATTTCTCCTGCTTTTGGCATCTCTGTATAGGATTCTGTGCATTTTACCAACTGAAATCTACTTCAAAAACTCCGGTCATAAATAAAGCAACAACTCAATACAAATACTTACCTACCTGTATACTTAACCCTAAAGCGCCCACCCTATTCATCCGGGCCTATTCAGCCCACACCTAATTTGTACATTTTTACATTATATAAAGCTCCTTTGATAAAAAAGCTCCATTCATTGAGGATACATTTATTAAAATGTATACGTGTTGTCTTCAATGATGTCTGAGTGGGTCGTGTCTCAATGACTGTTTACTTTGCGTCCAAAAGGCCCTTTCAGAGAGAGCTTCTTACGAATAAAAAGCATTTTTTTAAATAAAAAGAAATATACATGCAAATATTATGCATACACGAAATAAGGTTACAACTTGTAACTTAGAACGAAAATTTCAGTTACCTTTGAAAAAAGCCGAAGAATGGAGAAAACGCACGTTGCTGTCATGGCAGAGGGATATCGTCACTCAAGAATTTTCTCTTGAATATGAAGCCAAAACAAATCTATGTGTTATCAAGTATGTACTTTAGTGCTTTCACCCATACAAAAGCACGTAAACGAAAATAATAGAAAAGAATATCTTTACTGTCAAAGGTGAAACACATCAAATATTAAGGAATTATATAGAATATTAATATGAGAATAAAAGCAGACGTATTAGTCGTTTTTTTGGCTTCACCGCGTTTCTGCCTTTTATCATTATAAGCCTTATTGTTTTAAGGTACTGATACCAGTACCTTAATGCAGCATTCTTCGCGAATAAAGTGTGAAAGCAATGTTATATCGTATAAAAGGCCGAGAAAGTCTCAACTCGCGTGTAATCAGGGAACAATATCCTTTCCAGTACAAGGTGACTCTTACTACCTACATATTATAAGTCAATATCCATTATGAATTATCTACGGCTATAACGCGACAAAATTGCGTATAATAGGTCTAAGTGGCCCTAGTTGAGATTATAGACTGCAATGTAAGAGTCTGTGACAAATTGTGTGACATTGATAATGTAAGGGGATTAAACGAGTCTGGGACATTAGAGGGCACAGTTGGGAAATGACCCTGAAGGGGTTAATAAACTAGTGCTTTAATAAATTATCTTTACCGATAATGCAACGAGTATTTTGTATGTTTGTAAGTTTGTTTGATCTGAGCTATTTCCGGAAACGACTTTTGTAACAGAGAATTGTTTCACTGATATTTTAGGTATTTACATGCATTCCTGGTTATAAACACTAAAATTTAATCAGGCACTACTTGAGCGAAGCTGTGTGCGTAAGCTAATACTTAATTGCAGGTAAAATAAGCTCCAATCACTTTTCGAATCCTACTTCCTACTAATATTATAAATGTTTGTGAGGATGAATGGATGTATGGATATTTGTTACTTTTTCACGCAAAAACTACTGAACCGATTAGGCTGAAATTTGGTATGGGTATAGTTTGGGACCTGGAATAATATATAGGCCTATATTAGGCTATTTTATATCCAGATAAAATGCGGTCGAAGGCGCGGGCACCAGCTAGTGAATAATAAAATTAACTAATTCACTCATCTAATTTACTTACCCTCATTACAACCAATTGTAAATCTCCGTAAAATCACGGGTCAGTTTCAATAAATATAGCCAATATTTATTAGTCCAAGAAACTCCGCCATAACAATACCTTCGCTAATAAACCCTCGCATAAAAAGCAAGTGAAGGTAAAACGACCTTTGACTCACATAAAGATGCAAATCAATAGGCTCTCACCGTCTCTCGCTAATTGGCTAAGAAAAATTAATTCCGAGAAAGGGTTCCGAACTACCCCCTCAGGACCATTATTAGGGTACCGTGAAACTGAGTCGTAGCATTTCCAAATAATTGAACATTGTGCACAAAAATATGTAAATGAGATCCATGAAAATTAACTTTTTCGTCATGAATTATGTCGTTGTCTTTTGGGTGTCTTCGGGGAGTTTTTTGAGATTTTACCAAGGGTGATTTTATACTTACCTTTTATAAGGGGCTAAAAAACCCTTTCGAGGGGTTAAATGATTAGAAGTTTGAGTGTTGAGTAAATTTTGTGAATCTCCACCGGGTTTCGTTTATGATGTTGGGTTTAATGGTTTTTATGGATTTTAGGGAAGAAATAATCTTGTTGACTTTCTTTCAAGAGTTTGGAAGCTATAAGATATTATCTAAATGCTTTTCGTTCACAGTTAAATAATGAGAAAAAAATATTTTTGCAGTTGTAATGTTACAAGGCACGAACTATATTTTAGCACCTTTTTAAAGGTGTCTCTCCCATAACAAACGTAAAGGGTATAAAATAAAATAGCTTCTAAATAAAGTGTTCTCTTCCCAGAATATTGGCACCACGGGTGTTAGTTAATACTTATTCAAAGTGAGAAAAAGATTTATGATAAACGCAAATCTAAAACTATTCGTACTCGTATCAGAAAAATGGCAAAAGAACTAAAAAATTAATATCATCTATACTTGAAAATATTAGGAAGTTTTTTATCATTTATGTATGTATTATATTAATAAAAATTGATGTTGTTTACTATCTGTGCACTATCAGCCCTTTTTTCTTATATCTATTTCTCCATCCCAAGGTAACCGCTCTCAGCGATACGGCCGCCTTTTGTACTGTCTTTATTTTAATTTTAGATGAGTATAAGAGTTTTATGTAATTTTTAGTAGGTACAATAAAGTGTTCATTCAAATATCAAATATCAATATCAAAGTGCTTTATTTCCTTTAGACCTTACAGGACTCTTGGACACGTCACAAAATTAAAATTACATAAGTAAAACAGGGAAATAAACTGATCACTTTGATTTTTTGTTCACTTCAATCTTTTTAAGGTAAAGTAAAGAAGCGAACAAGAAACCTTTACCTTGTTAGGTTGTTAGTTTTCGAGTTGGAGCAAAAGTCGTCCCATGCTTTTTTATCCTCAAGATAATCTGATATTTTGTAATAAGCCTTTTTACAATGGATATGTTTATAGTTTCTTTGAATTTATTTATTGATAATGTTTTCATTCATTCATTATTGAAAATTCTAATAATCCGAAGGTACCATACACAAGTTATCTCCCACGTTCCCTGACTTCACAGATTTGCATAAAAGCACTATAATTGCACCCTGCGACAACCGATCTCCGATAATATGTATATGTATGTAATGTACTACCTATATACAAATCATTCCTTCAAGACTTTCAAACACAGCTTACAGGGGAAGTGGCTTGCAGTTGGTTCAATAGGTACCTATTTATATCTAAAATAAATAAATAAATAATGCTGGACAATCCACACAGAATCATCAAACCCTTATACTTAGCTGAATGCAGAAAATATTAAAAACCGTTAAAAAAATTGCCCGAAATTGTGTCAAACTCCGTGTCGAATATTCGGTAGTGGTGTTTTTGAATAGCGCTTTTTTCTCTGTCCTGCAGAGAAAAAAGGCGACTTCTTTTTTCGAAGACCAAGACACATGCGCCATAGGAGTACCCAAGTAAGTTGTTCACAGCATGATCCAAGAAAATAGGTCTGCTCTTCTGGGAGCTTCTCCAGACGTATAGTGACGTCTGGAGAAGCTCCCAGAAGAGCAGACCTATTTTCCACTTTACGAATATTTCAACTAAATATAGAAGTTGGGAAACAATCGTGGTAAAGGTCAATTAAAAAATCAATAAAAATTACAATCGTCAATTATATTTGTTAAATCAGTCAAAACAGGTTTAGAGTCAATGTTGTAAAATTGGTAAATTAAATACAAAACCACATAGTTTTATCAGATTCATACAGGAGCTTGGGGAGTTACGATTTTACGCTACTGGTAACACTAGGAAACAAATTCGTCTTATCATTCGCCGATGGCGATGATGACGTAAACTGGAGACACCCACGTGACCATCGTGTCTCGTAAGAGCATACCTGTTTTCTTATACCATGGATCACAGTAACTTAGCTTTTTCAAATACGCTGTGTCCACGATGAATGGCTTGAATGCATCAATTGAGTTGTTAACACTCCCAGTGAGAGCTTGTGCACATTATCTGTGCTTTATGGCTATTGTTGATAATTTTATTGAAATAATGCACCTTTGTGTTATAAATAATTTAATTTTAAAGCTTTATTCAATGGCAGGATGTCGGCGGATGTTTACACGGAAATCTTAAAATGAATAAAGTTGGATTTATTAATTTTGGTCATCTTTATATCGATTTGAAATTGCCTCTACCATGAACGAACCTTTGTTAATGAAAAAAATAAAAATTAATTAATCCTTAAAGGTTATTTAATTAGTTATCTACAAAAACATTTGCTTTGTCCATTATACCTAACAAGAAAGGTGTTGGCCTCAATGCTGCTCTAATTTTCATCTAAATACGATGTTTTTCTTCACGTGTATATTAATTTAGTATGTATTCATTTAATTTATCAAATTTAGAGAATGCTTTGTTGATATTTTACAATTTGGCCTTTGCTCAGCAATAGGCTGATCAAAAACCATAATTATGTATTTTTTACGTTTTTCTCGTATTTTATGTATCTTTGATATAATCCCATCATTCACTCATTAAATACTGTTTTACCAAAAGTAAAATATAAGAGATATACATATGAAATTGCATGTAGGTATGCTTTTTAACCTTTTGGTTTTTAAGTTTTTATTGTAAGCTATTTTATACAGTCTCGTGCCAACTAAAGTACGAGACAGTTAAAAATAGCTCGAGAGGTTTAGGATGCCTTTATAAATAGTATTTAAACTGCATAGGTAGAACTCTAATGAATTTCCTCTCTACGCAAATTTACGAAGCAGTCGTAGCAGTACGCATTCCGTAGCTGTCTACGTCAATAATCGACGTAGCGGTGGGTATGTGCCCACTCATCGGAAGTAATTAGACGTCAAAGGGTTAAAAGTGCCCCTACATCATATTGAGTATCTAGCAATATGTTGGGGATGTTTGAGGGTTAAATCGAAAATGTTACTGTTTGCAATGGTTAACAAAACTTTAAAATCAAATAATGATTGCGTTTATTTTTGAAAACAATACCTAATTATGTACCTTATTAAAGAAATATTAATAATGTAAAGATTAGTGTTATTGTATTATGTACAGTTTATATTCTAGTCTTAAAACTATGATAATGACTAAGTACTTACCTACTTACTCACATAAATTATGTTAACCCTTAACGACCACAAAATACTAGCCTAACATTCTAATTTGTCAAAGGGCAAATTAGTCCCAATTTCGGACTCATCATAAATTCCCCTTCTGATACATTTTAAATGCAAATCACCGTTTATTGAAGTTGCCAAAAATGCCAACAGATATTTTAGAGTCTTTTATGATCTAACCCTAAATTACCACCAAATTCCTGCCCGATCTTGTCACAGGGAATAAGTCTCAATTTTCGCTTTTTAAATATTAACCTAATCATACGTTGAGGACGCTACAAAGTCGCCAAAATGGCGTCAAAGGAGGATAACCTAACAGCCTATATTTATACCCCCAATTTACACATTTCAGTCACAAATTTCTTGCGGCATAAAAAACCAATTTCGGGGCGAAAAGTGTAGCGTAAAAAGCCAAAGTGTAACATACGAGGCTTCGTAATATCAATTTGCCTTTCATACATTTATTCATGGCGCGTCGTGGCAGGTCATATAATTTATATGTTAGAAGTGGAAACAATCGTATGTATTTACGAACGATTTGAGACCAATCCAAATGTACACATAGAAGGTTTAGGTCTTACATATTAGAACTTTTATAGTCTACCAAGCGTTAGATGAAAATCAAGGGGGTGAGTCTATTTGACGTTAGTAACGAGACGTGATAGTGACGTCTCAGTTTTGTATGGATTTGCGTAGTTCCGTGTCCGCACGATAGAGGCGCTGGCTGTAACAAATCCTATAGAAAAAGGAGACGTTATGATCACGTCTTGTTACTAACGTCAAAAAGACTCCACGCAAGTACTATGTATTTGCGACGAGCATAATAATATCTGATTGGATGTTCTATTAATTACTATGGTCATTTCATAAAAACTTTTATTTTAATCCATGGCATTGTTATTAAATAATCCAAATGAACTGCAATGCAATTTCCAATATAAGCCGCCCAAGAAAGCATTCCAATATAAATTGTCTATGGATCATTGCCATCGTAGAAAAAAATCTAGGTCTATGTTGCTATCTGCCTATAAAGTTATTGATCTGAATAAAAAAAAAAACTAGTTACCTTGGCTTTCAAAATACTTTAGATATAAGGAATTCGTTGTTGGATATTATTGGTCATCTTGGTCGTGATAAAAAAACAACAGACGAAAAAGGGTTAAAGTTTGCCCTCGCCGCAAGTAAAACCGCGCGAGCCCGTCTAGTGATACAGGGTGGGGCACCTAGGCGGTGGGCATTATGCATACGAATTCTATGCCACTCTTGGGGGCAGTTACTTAAGTCTGTGAGATGAGTTGCCCAGAAGGGATTGCTTCAATGTTGATTTATGCAGGATATTTTTAATGTTTTGTGTATGATGTATTATTGTGATTTTATAAGCCCTTATAGGTTTAAAGGATGGATGGAGGCGGCTTAGAACCGCTATTTGTGGTGACGTATGGAGGCCTAAGTACATGTGAGAGTATTGTCACACTGTTCTTTTAATATCATAATAGTTGGGCAGGCCATATAGCTCGTAGAACCGATAACTGTTGGTGAGTAAAGCTTCTCGAGTGGCGACCGCGATGTAATGCGAAACGGAGTGTGGGAAGACCTCCCAGTCGATGTACCGACGACAATGTAGCGGTCGCAAGGAGTTGTTGAATGGAGGCGGCTCAGGACCGCTATTTGTGGCGTCGTTTGGGGAAGGCCTATGTACCTATGTTCAGCCGTGGACGTATACGGCTGATGATGATGACTCATAATAATTTATCAATGTCTTCTTCATTATTTGCAACTGGATTTTACCCACTGATGGGTTGGGAAAAGCATACAGAATTAGGAGAAACAAGAAGCCCTAAGTTCAAGTCCATACTCATACTGAACATCTGGAATGGGTGACTCTCAAAAAGTTTGTGCCTTTTTATAGGTAACATTGGTCTAGAGGCGGCTCAGGAGCGCTATTTGTGGCGTCGTTTGGGGGAGGCCTATGTTCAGCAGTGGACGTATGCGGGATGTTAATGATGATTAGTCTATAAGTACTAGGCTACTCAAGTACAGGCCTCTTGCATTGAACCTATGGTTTCGAAAACCGGGCCTACAGTTTTTTTTAATAAATCTGGTAAAACATGCCACATCAATATTTTACCATCCGTTATCGAATTTCAAGTGAAAAATAATATCAAGCACGTTATATAAAAATAATCTGGATTTTATCTCAACTACCTACAAATAATCACTTGATAAATACTTCAACCAAGACCCATTTAAATCACCAAACAGCCTCTGGCAAATTCATTTGACCATTCCGTGTAATGAACCGATAAAATTGGGTCAATATTTACCATCCTGTATAAAGTTGGTTTAACCCAACCCATCAATGCGAATCGACATACTAACTGTTGCATAATCTGTACCAGGGTTTATAGTAACGGTTGGTTACTCTGTTGTTATCCTATACTAACTGGTGTTATTCTGTGGTTAGTTTGTGTTTCATAGAAAGTAGTGGATATACTGTGGTGCTCATTATAAGAACTGAGTGAAACTATTTTAATGCAAAAAAGCCACGAAAGGAATTCTGTCTATATGTTACCTCTGTACGCCTAAACGGCTGAACGGACGCTAATGAAAGGCACAGAGGTCAAGTTGACCTCTATGCCTTTCATTGCGATAAAAGAAGAACTATTTTCCCCGACGTTTCAACAGGTTTACACACTGTCGTGGACACGGGATGACTGTAAATAAACGTGATGACCCGTGAATATTTAATAACAATTTGGTCAGATCGCGAAGGTTTTAAAAACTTTAAGAGAAGAACTCTTCGAGTCTTTTCAAAGTCTCTCACTCAGCACGGTGATATTCGCATACCATGAGCTATAAAACTCTTTACAGTCTCTGAAATGTTTTCCACTACGGGCTGCCACCCTCGGATTTACCGCTAAGTAGACCGGAATCGTCGCAACCGTGTCCAAGGGTATGTCGAACGTTGCCAACGCACCATGAAGCACCGTCTTCGCCAGCTCGTTGTCAAAGTTCCAGAACAACAGCAATTTTCCCAGACCAGAGTCCGAGCTGTACATACTTACTCCACTCCCTCTGATTCTTCTATTGTGTCAACAATATCCCGGTGGTCTTAGGCTACTTGAAAAGCGCGTGTGAAGGCGCGGGCAAAAGTTAGTGAATAACAAATAGGAACATTTGTATAGAAGAGCTCTCTAGTCCTACATCCAATAGTACGTTGGCATTGCAATTGATCCCAACCGCCTGAGGGCGCCATCAGCAGGACAAACAGATGTGCAGGCCTTTGACATGGGTTTCACAGGTAGGTAAGTGGCTGGCCTATTAATTTATTATGGACTAGCTTCTGGCATCGAGTTGTGTACCTACTACCTATACCAAATTTGTGAATTAAGACCTGGCGTCTTCATAAACGTGTTCCTGATGATGGGCAGCACCTGCAGTTCACGCAGTGTCGGCGATTTACCAATAACCCTGCATAACTGTACATAGGGGTTAGTTTCCTGAAAAAAATCTATTTAGTCTGTCATTTACATTACCAAAAAATATAGAATACGTATTTTTTTTTCAATTAAAAAAAAATTACTAAGGTGCGTTGAAGTTCCGCGTAACGTCACGCCTTGTACACTTTTTACCACGAAGTGACGTCATGAGTAGGGTTCCCAACCCTCCCGGAATGCGCGGGAGACGACGGTAATAATTTTTCATCTCCCGAGCTCCCGTGAAGCAATAATATCTCCGGTTTTTCGCGGCGAGACAAACTGTACGATGAGGTTGGCATATTGCGTGAAATGCAACCACATCTCATTGAAGAGAATTAAGTGATTTACGCTGGTTTGATTTTTTTACAAAATCGAAAGATATCTGTCCTGAATTGAAAAAGCTTGTCACATTTGTTCTTTCCATTCCTGTCTCTAATGCATCCTGCAAACGCGTACTCAGCGTCATGGAACAGGTTCATACCTGTTCCATAGCAAGGAAAGAAACCGAATGAATATTTCTTTAGTAAAAGCAGAGTTACAAATACTTACAAACTTTGATGTTTCATGTAAAACCTTTTACGATTTTGTGGTAAAAACCGTCAAATATTAGATGCTACTCGAAAGCAAAGTAAATATAAGTTTAAAAATAAAAATTAATAGTTATTTGAGATTTTCATTCAAAACTCCACCCCTTCCCTTCGATTTCCTAAAATCCTCCCGGGTTAGTTAATTACAGAGTTGGCAGCCCTAGTCATGAGCCACCTCTCCTGAAATTTGATGTGCGTTTACTTTATCAATTTTGATTGATTTGATAAAGCAAAAAATGTGTGTTCAATATTTATTGATAATCCAACTGACGGACAGAATTATTATTATTTTTATCTCGGAAACATCCCTATTCCGTTGATGGTCTCTAATCAGAGTACTGACATAGGAAGTACTTAAAGAAATCGAGAAAATTGTTTATTAAGCACATATAAAAACACAGTCAAAGTCGTGAAAGTCATTGAAGTTTCCCTGGCCTACATAGAGTGTTGCACCATTACCACCATAAAAACTACAGGTAAAAGTCCGCCTGACATTTCCTGAATAAACCATGTGATTCATTCCCATGAGCCTAATGCCGGAGTTTTCCTATTAGTGGTAAACATTACCCCCACATTAAGTAAGCTGTTTAGTGCTAGGACGTACGAATTATTAATCCTCAAGGGTTTCTTAAGAAATTATTGTCGTTTTTCGCCCACAAGTTCCTGAGTTTAGGAGGCTGGCCGCATTGTTCCGTAGTGCTGGTGGGTTTGTAAGTTGTTGGAATTCATTACCATTATTAGCATCGTTAAAAAAGTTGCATTTTGGGTCAAAGCGAAGATTTTCTGAAGCAGGAGCTTGATTTTTTAGTTGCTCTAAGTTCGTGCGCTCGAGTTATATTTTTACCCGAAGACGGAGGGTTATTGTGTGAATTGTCAAGCAACGAAAAATAGGATCCGGTTCTCGGAAAAATAGGATTCGGCTGTGTTTTTTTTTAATGTAAATGGATGTCAGTTATTGGAGTCCGATTTTGGTAATTATTTTACTTGTGTATAGATAATGGTCCCGAGGGTATCACCTCGGGACCATTATTTAACATTATAACCGAGATTATTTAAAGCGTAGATTTTTTTTTTGGTTGCGTAAAAATCATCTAAAGTCTGATTCAGTTATTTGTGCATTTACTAACAGAAACAAGTACAAACAACACACAAGTAACTAAGTACCTACAGTACAGTAATACATCATTTCTTATGTCAATTTGTGACATCTGAACAAATTTTGCGAAAGGGTGGAGGGAGTCACCACGTCAATCAAGTCCAAGTAAGTACCAAGTTGAGCTCCGGGGTTTATGACAAATAGTAAAAAAGTGGTTAACGATCTACCTAATCACTGAAAACATCAGTTGAAAACTCCTGTTTCCGGTTCACACTAATGATGACCGACGACGACCATAAGGGGCTTAAAAAGTTAGGAAGTTTAAATTAAGTTAATTTTAATATTTAGTTATTAATTATGTAAGTTTTAATAAAATCAATAATTTTGTTTGTTAAGTAGTTTTAATTTAATTTATCTGCCAGCTTGCAATTCCCAAATAATCAAAAAACTTTTATATCACACACGCTACTAGCCATTTATGTATAGTATTCGCAGAAGAGCCCTCTATCAATAGTTGAGCACAACTCGCGCCGGCCATGCGTCTTGTCTTGACCGCGCCCGCATTGTGACGTCACTTCCAAGAACTTTGTAGTGTTGATACTTTATACGCTGGGTATTTTCTTTTGGATTCCACTAACTGCCACTCCTGGTTCAGGTTTTCTAGTTTTCGAAGGGCTGACGTAATCTTTAGTTATATTGAGTTCTTTAAAGATTTACGTGAGACCCTAGATGTCCTCGAGGATTATACAGTGGTTATTGTTTACAGAACGCGAAAAGTTAATGTTCAAAACCACGGTCAAATTAGTCTTTACTTTCTTATGACCACGCGGACACATATTTACTTAATTTTCAATATTTTAAAACTGTAACTTTTGAACCAAAGAATCAAAACATCTCGATCCACACCGAGTCCCGGTCAACCATTTGGGAAATCTGCTACGGATTGTGTATAATTTATTCTCGTGAATATTCTTAAACTATCGGCTCTGCGGCTGCGGCTCTTGTTTTATGCCTCTGGACGAGGGCGAATTAGTGGCCCCCAGGGGCCGCTGCTAAGTCTGGTTTTGTTTTCCTGTAGTTTATATCGGAAATTAGTACCAATACCACTGATATCGCAAACAGTTTGAACGACTTCAATATTTTTAGTATCCTAAGAATTTTTGTATTGAGCGAGTGTCGCGGGTAAGGCCGTGGTTATTGCCAATTTCAATAAAGAAGTGAGAAATTTACATACGGGTTACGTAAATTAAAAAAACCTTAGGGCCATACACTTGAGGCCATTTAATTTTCAATAAGCAAGTTAAAAAATTTCAAGTACGTATTATATTAATGTATGTATTTATTATATAAATAGATATCTACAAAAACAGGGTTTTAGAATATATGTATATATTATTATTTAGAAAATTAAGCAATGTACTAATAAAAAAATAATAAAAAAAAATATATCAAGCAAGTACACAAGGTTTTTATTAATTATAATTTTAAATATAAAATATGACTTTATTCATTCTCAAATCACGATTTTTAGTCAGTGTTAAGAATAAAAGTGAAAATATCGACTTCTTATAAAGAACTTCGAAATCTGCCCACACACATGCAAACTTTAGAAGTACGTAATTAAATCTAATTTGCATCCGAGTGTTCGGGTAATAATTTGTTTAGATTCTTTCAAATTTCAACGCTTGCTAAGCTAAGTATATTATTTCTAAAAACAATCAAGTTATATCATTATTATTAATGAATATTAAAACAACACTTAAACTCTATAAATCAATGTTACCAATAAATGCCACACGCCCTAATTAATAAATGCGTTTAATACAAAAAAAAATATTATTAAAACAACCAAACAACCCCCTAATAGCCATGGTCTATCACAGTAGGGTTGTTTACGAGAGGAAATAAGAAGGAGGAAATTCTATAATAGCCGGATAATCAACAAATTGTTTAAAATAAACTGTCCTATATAAAATGCCATCATGAGAGTTTGTGCCGTTTCAGCCAAATGAAATAGCATTTTCCAATCCTGCTGTACTTATTTTCACAATTTAGATTTCCTTCCACAAAAATATGGCTACATCTACAGATTATGAATACTATTGAAAGAAACTGACATCCAATTTTGTTCAGACCAATGTTTTCTGCAATGAAAACCGGTTTTTTGTTGGACTTCAGTTTCTCCTAACTGTAAAAAAGGTCAGCCATTATCCGGCTAAAATCCACTCAGTGTTACCAACCCAACGATCCATTTACCAAATTGACTGAATTATGCGTCCCTAACGACGCCCAAAGACATTAAAAAAACGCCTTCGAAACTTTTAATATCGTAATAAGACTTTGATTTAATTTCCCTTTATCATTATTTATGTAAGGATCCGCGGAAAAATGCGCTAAGTCCGGGTTATTATTTTTTCGTAGCTTACATTCTCCCCTTTGTTTTTTGTGATACGTCGGGAGGGTTAAATTGAGGCGGGAAAAGTGCTGTCGTGTTATAAAATATTAATTTTGAGAACATGCTAATTGTTAAATCAATCATAAGTTTAGTAAAACTAGATAATGTATATCATACTCGCAATTTATATTTTTATTATATTAAGTATACAAGTCATCTAGTATCCATAATACAAGCTCTGCTTAGCTTTGCGCTAGAAGATGCTGTGTGGATTGTCCAGCATTATTTATTTAAATATATATTATGTTCATGCGTGACCTGCGACGCAGGAGGATGCGGGTTCGACTCCCGATCTTGGGACAAAATTTATCCCAAGGCGAGAGTCGAACCCCGCCGCGCCACATCGGTCGTCAGTAGTCATAGAAGAGGGTAGACAGTTTTTGTCTCAGATGCTCTCCATTAGTTAATTTGCGGATGACAAAATTTCATGGATACCCCAACAATCTATTCCGTAGTTTTGACTTCGAATATGAATCAACGTTATTGTTTAAATTAATTCACCGGTCAGCTAATTTATCCTCGACTCGTGTGGTTCAAAGGTCATAAACCTATCCAACTTAGACATTCGAACCTGCTCTCAAAAATGTCAATAAATTCAAGCATCAAAAGTGTTTTGTCTTAGTTTTCAATCGCGTCCAAACGTCACCTGGCTGTCACATAATTCGAAAAAGGAAAACGTTTTCCCGCCGATATTTCCTGCAAAGTTGACAAGCCCTGTCAACATGACAAGCTAACAACTTGTTGAACAAAGCTGTTGACATTGTCCGGTTTTTGTGAACACGTCAACTAACAATGGCATTGTTAACAATAGCTTTCATAATATATTCGTAGGGGTGGAAAAGCGGGGGAGTTTCTTTATAACGGGAGGGGAACTATATTTTGGTAAGTGATAGGCATCGTGTTTTTTATAGAGTGTTGATTATATTATTTTACAAAATCAGTTCATATGAAGTAAACCTAATAAATTTTTACTTCCTGAATGATGATGATTTTATCTGAATATATTTCCCGCAAATCAGGCCTTTGACCAGCTATGGGAAAATGGGCCAAGCATAGAGTAAAAACTCGCTGCTATCTCAGCAGAGGGATAGTGTCATTCAACAATTTGTGTAGCCAAAAACCGATCTAGTATGTTTGTTTTGACAGCACGTAAATACAGTGATGTCACTCAACAATCATATGATTGAATGCTGCCAGTGAATGGTATTTTCCCTAAAAATTTGGGTAATTTTCTTGTTTTAACTAGCATGTGTGTGATAACTCTAATGTACCTAATTAACGTCATTAAACAAAATTAAAAAAGAATCAATTAGAGAAAAGCGCTCTTGCGACCACAAATGAT
The DNA here is from genome assembly GCA_947859395.1 of Eupithecia insigniata. Taxonomy (NCBI): domain Eukaryota; kingdom Metazoa; phylum Arthropoda; class Insecta; order Lepidoptera; family Geometridae; genus Eupithecia; species Eupithecia insigniata. The sequence continues at coordinate 4,372,080 of OX402008.1, forward strand.
GTCATAGTATTTATTGATACCAATTTTCAATTTGAGTTTACAATTTGAATATTCTCAGAATATCGTTGAGTGATTTTGAAGATTCTTAAACGACGGTTTTCCCTTGTAAATAAGCACTATGTATCATTCGAACGAAAGTTCGCCCCAACACGTATGTTCATATCCAGTGTGGATTTATTTCTCTATAAATTTCATAAACTACTGTTTAATGCAAAATTACAAATTTAATATTTGTACTTACCAGTGAAATGAAAGTGCACTAGTGTTATTTTTCATATCAGTAGCGTTTGAACACCCTTTTACCGCACAATTGTAATATTTTTATGTGAAAACTGTTTTCCGCGCCATTTGATGTATTGTACTAACGGTTCGAGTTTCAAAATTCGCCGTTACCGGCGAATTTTCTTGGAGCCTTATAATTCTACGGGGCTAAGTATCTATTTTGCCATTTGTTTCTTTTTTATCTGGTCATTTTATTTCCTATTTAGACAATTCTGTCTCAGACAGTATCTGACAGTAACATAATAAATGACACTGATCCGAAAAAAATCATGGAAAAGGTTGTAATTTTCAAAAATGGGTATTTTTAGAAGTGGGTATTGTAAGAAGTGATTATTTCCAGAAATGGTAAATTTTCGTTAGGGTCATAATTAGGGAAGAGTGGAGATTTATTATTGTAGTTTAAATCCGTTGGAACGAAAATAACTGTCTCCATCTTTCAAACATGTAAGAACGAACAATCTGTCCCAATCAATTAGTCAAGTAGAAACTGAAAATATTAGGGGAGGCAAGGCAAGATTTCTATTAGTAAAAATTGAAATGTCCCCAGTTCCTCATAATCCACGTTAGTCATGCTCTAAGGTTCGAGGAGACAGCATTTTACAATTTCTGAGTGCCATTACAGCCTAAATGGTTTCGGAAGATAGTGCGCAAATAGAGCGTAAGTTGTAAGCTGAAGCGGCAACTTCGAAATACCTAAGATAATCATGAAACGAGAAACTGAAAAAAAATGCGGAGTTTTGGTTCATCATCATCATCATCATCAGCCTATACACGTCCACTGCTGGACATAGGCCTCCCCCGTACGACGCCAGAAATAGCGGTCCTGAGCCGCCTCCATCCATCGACTCCCTGCGACCGCCACGATGTCGTCGGTCCATCCGAGTGGATGGTCTCCCATGTAGGGGGGGATTTGCCATAATCACCACGCTTGGCAGGCGGATTGGTGATCGCAGTGTTGGTGTTTAAAAATACTCAGAAGGAAGCTGCTGGCCATCCTCTGGTAAGTTCCCTTAGTCGGCTCTTACGACATCCACGGGTTGAGTTGGAGGGGTCGATATTCTTACGCCGCGGCCCCACGGTCCGGAGTTTTGGTTACGAAAGATAAATAGGTTTTGGCAATGTTTTTTAGTTATTCAAGTTCATTCAGATGTGGAGCTCAATCCACCATACAATTTATTTACTGTCCTTTTTATCATGGCGTGCCAAATCAGTGAGGGGATGACAATATTAGTTATTGTCATCCCCTAACTAACAAGCATTGGTCAAAAAAATTAAGTGAAGAGAAAATCAAAAACACTTTATTTCTTATTAGATTGTTTTATTTTAATTATAGTTGTTTATAGTATAAAATTTGTCTTTTCTAAAGTGCTTAATTTGGAAGCCTAAAGAAATAAAGTTATTGAAATCTGAATTGCTGAAAACACAAAAGTGAGACTCGTTCGCGAGAATTGTCTCAATAGTTTAAAGTTTCGTTTTGACCGTTACTTGCTTTACGGCGCCTACGCTTTTTAGATTTTACTCAATATTTTTATAGCTTTGTATTGTATCCCTAGCTTGGACTACAAACAAATCCGATCAAAAAGAGGGTGATACCCGGATACCTACCCTTAATGCGTTTGCATAATGTTCGTCATTAAAACATTATTACGGGCTGTTGGCGACCCTTAAGACGTCCCTCCTTATATTAACCTGGAAAAGCCAGACAGGAATTAGTGGAAAAATATTACGACACAAATGCATTATGAAAAAGATTCGAATATTATTAAAGAAGAGTTAAATATAAAGATTAATTTATTTGCTTCAACATAATGTAGGTTACAGTTGTAGGTCTTAAATATGCTTCAATTATGTTCTACCTGAAAATTAGGCATGCAAATATTTAAAATTACATTTATAGTACGCAAATTGTTCACAAAATTAAATAAATGGTCTAAGTTTTAGATCGTCAACTAAAAAGTCATTAATATTGTAATAGCATTTACTTAAGAATAATTGTTTTATTTAGCTTTAAACTCTCACTAAGATTCAAAAAGGACTTCGGTAACTTATTATAAATTTTATGTGCCATCCAGACTATACTTTTTTGTACCAGTGCAGTTTTGCAACTAGGCATACAGAGTCTGTTGTTATCTCGTCTGTTACATGCCGCAATGTCACGCACTTGTTACCCGACTACCGGAGGGTTATGATTTTAGCACCCTATGTATGTATGTATATAATGTATGTATGTAGCCGATTTCTTTGTTCCCACGTAGCGCTGAAACTACTACTTCGATTTCAACAAGTGAGGTATCGATTGATTCGTCTCATTACCCCGATGGTTATAGACTATATAGTGTCCGACAAAACTGAGGGTCTTAAGAGATAGCTGGGTCTAAATTACACCTGAGACACTTCGATAGCGCGATAAAATTTTGCAAGAGACGACATCTAGTTACAGTTCGAGTCTAATTTAGTTTGATGTGATGAGTGAAGGATGACACACCCGTTGCCATGGAGACCTCTTATTTATTTGTTACCATGGCGACGGGTCATCTCATCATCAGCCCATACACGTCCACAGCTGGACATAGGCCTCCCCCGTACGACGCCACAAATAGCGGTCCTGAGCCGCCTCCATCCATCGACTCCCTGCGACCGCTACGATGTCGTCGGTCCATCGAGTGGATGGTCTCCCATGTAGGGGGGGATTTGCCATAATCACCACGCTTGGCAGGCGGATTGGTGATCGCAGTGTTGGTGTTTAAAAATACTCAGAAGGAAGCTGCTGCCCTTCCTCTGGTAGGTTCCCTTAGTCGGCTTTTACGACATCCACGGGTTGAGTTGGAGGGTCATCTAGGGATGGGCAAATGAAAAAATGTATCGATATACATATATTGTATCAATATATGTACGGTAAAAAAAAAATAGTTAAAAACTAAAACCCGACTACATAAAAGTCTTAAACAAGCGTTCACCTATTGTTCATAGCATTTTCTTTTGATACTTAGGTAGTCGGAGGCACCCACCCCATATACCTAGGGTACAATTAGTAACAAAGGCCTGTGACTACCTAAGTATCAAAAGAAAATGCTATGGACAATAGGTGAACGCTTGTTTAAGACTTTTATGTAGTCGGGTTTTAGTTTTTAAGGCTGGGTTACCCGGATTTAGGGATTTTTAACTGTCCGTACCTCAATAACTAGAAGGCCTATAGTTTTGAAATTCAAACATATTATAGTTGAGGATATTTTCTAATGCATCACTAGACAAAAACACGATTGGTGACATATCACCCAATCAAAAAAAATGACAAATTTACCTCTAAATGCAACTTTAAATGATCACTGTGAAAAGAAAAATGAATAAAATGACACAAATGGTATACCAAAACATTGCCAACGTTATTACGCAGTACATCACTAGAAAATATTTTTATATGTCATACAAATATTTTTCAATGCACTTAAATAACTACAAAATCGTGCTCGGCTGTATGCGCACCGTCTTGCTTCTTGCTTGCGTTTTGGAAGTGCTGGGCTCACCTCGCCTTAACTATATTTTACAAACAGATGACGGTTTTTTCTTACAAATAACGCCACTGCGAAAATTTATAGCGACGGAAGTGAAATAATTTTATGCTTAAATAATGGTTTGCAACTATCAGTCATAGGTATGCCGAACATGGATCTAATAGTTAGTTTTTGCGCTTAAAATATAATATTTTTGTCGGTAGAGTTACCCCACAATATTATCCCAAATCTGAGTATAGATTCTACTGTCCCGTAATAAGCTGTGACCTTTGTAAACAGTTTGCATAGAGCGTATGCTCAGCTACTGGTTCGTTTACTCAGTAGGTCTATGTCGCATTTCCAATTAAGTTTATGGTCAATTTGTACTACTATATCTAAATGAATTATGATTGTCAGTTAAGCATATAGGTTAGAGCACATATACCTCTTTAAACTGGAAAGGTTGGGTCGAGCCAAACAAGTTTGCTATTGGGATTTAAGAGCCAGTAAAGTCACAGTAGCTGCCCGGAGTCAGAAAGTTGGCAGTGTGACACTCCCGCGCCTCGGAAAGCAAGCCGTTGGTCCTGCGCGTGACCTCTCCCCGGTTTAGTCGGTCTGCCGTCCCATCGGATTATTACATTGAGGGAATAGAGCACCCTTGTTTGCGCACATTCTCAAAATAATGGCCTAGGAAATTATTTTAAGTATTAGCTATTTACCTAGGACATAATTTTAAGTACTATTCGGTTGCGGTCTCTATAGCCGGCAAGTCTCATCGGAGACTAGTCATGTGGCTAGTCTACGATGATCGTCTCCGAGACTAGCCAGCGAGGCCAAAATTCGGCCCAGACCACATCATCATACTAAGATATTTTCGTCTCAAGAGTTGATCAGTTCCATTAATCTCCTGATTTCTGAGTCAAATGGTTACCATGACACAGTGTAATGAGTATCGCAGAACGCAGAGTCACTGTGACAGTGTGCCTGACACTGTGACAAACGGCCGTGACTCGCGAGCTTTTCATTTAGAGGGGTGGGTTGTTTTCCAGGATAAGATATGCTTGGATTATGTACGATAGATTTGTAGATTTGTTTTTTTATGGTTAAGGTTAAGGTGTTGTGTATGATTATTCCCAGCAATTTAGTTATTTGTCCTGCAAATTTAATAATAAGTAGGTACAGTGTAGGTAAATACTAAAAGGTTTTAGGACAGAAGGTAAAAATAAACTGAGAGGATCGAGCTGAAATTGCAGTACCTTGAGAGAATACTGAATATCTTGATCGATGATTTATCTATGTATGAATCCTACTAATATTATTAATGCAAAAGTTTGTTTGTTTGTCCTTCCTTCACGCCCTAACTAAGCAACCAATCGACTTGATTTTTGGCATAGAGTTAGTTGAAAGGATGGAGAGTAACATAGGCAAATTTTTGTCCGGGTAAAACCATAGATCTAGAATTTTTTTTTGTCTTAAGTCTATGGGTAAAACAAATTCCTTTTATCTCCCTAGAAATGTCAAATTCGAATATAACGTGGCTAAAACCGCGGGGACCAGCTAGTAGGCAATAAAAAAGTGTTACGAAACCACAGACATCGTAGAGCTATTAGAATTCTGTGTACGAAACTTTCTTTACTGCTACGAAATAGCAATCGCTACGCTACGGGTGTAACCAACCTTAACGCTAGATGGCGTTAGGAGTACTTTTACGAGCGAAAGCTCTTAAAAACTATGAGCAGAAACCATAAATTTTCACGGTGCACGGTGGAGTTTACTTGACAGTCTTGTTCATTGTAGAGGGTGATAATTTGTTAGAAACAATCCATTGTACCTAGGTACCTATTTTGTTTTTAATGAGTAGGTGGATATTTATCTTGAATACGATCGAAATATTAATTAGGGCAAAATTTAGGTAAGTACACAATTTATTGTAAATACTGGTTCTAATTTTTTTTTGTCAATAAAGATATAAAAACAAAAACATTCTTACATTGGAATACATTTTTACTAAGTTCATAAATAAATTGGATATTGAAAACCAAACAAAGGTGTCGTCTATCTAACCTACTTTAAAAAATATCTCGTTATTTGGTGCCTCAAATCGGAAAATAAACTTAAATAATGATGACAGTAATAATAAAACAATATAAATCACATATTTACCTCGTTACAATTATTTATAAAGGTAGGTTTAGACTACGTGAGTGAACCGGTCTCGTTTGTCTTGGGTTGAAAACAACATTTAAAATAAAACCGGCTAAGTGCGAGTCAACTTGCAAACGGAGGGTTCTGTATCATCGTTACATAACTATTGCTTAAAAGAAAACTTAATAAGTGTTTTTTGCTAAATTGAAAATGCAAATAGTCATCATCACGCGGTCAGCAATCCAAGTACCGGCTGACCGCGCCCGAAGTTGCTTAACTACGGTGATCGGTTCTGAACATGGTATGGACGTTGAATCACTTGATTATTAAATTTCTTTTATTATATTTTTTTTGTATAGCGACATTACAACACACTCTGTCAAAATTTTAGATATTTGAGATACAGCCCGCTGGAGGACGGACTGACGACGACGTACAGGCGAACAGATAGCGGAGGCTTAGTAATAGGGCTCTGTTTTCACTCTTTGGGTAAGAAACCCTAAAAATTATGTTTCTAACTAAATTAGTGATCTCATTGTCTAAGAAAAAAGGATTGCAGCCAATTTTCTCTGGAGGCCATTTTATAAGTGGATCCTTCAGGAATCGATGGAATTTTCCAAATATTACTAGCAAACATTATTTTTTTTTGTCGAAGTCTGAGATAGAAAACAGAGCGTAGAATATACAAGTTTCCGTTGTTATTTCAATCTTAATCGAATCGATACGTTATAATTAAAATCTCGCCCATTATGATAAAACTATTTACTTATAATTATGACATTGCAATCCTATCGAAAAACCAAACTCTGTGGATATATCCAGCGACGGAATATATTTTTATGCTATAAATATATTATTATTATTTTCGTATAAATGCGCCTTAGGATAACCTCAAGATCGCGTGCGCATTAGTGGGTTATTGCGCAATGGTGCCGCTACAGTGCGCATGCGGGCCGCCTGAATCACTTCCTCTGTACACACGTCCTGGCCTTGTAACAGGTGCGTTGCGGTTGACTCCGAAGTTAAAGTTAAGATTTTTTTTCAAGTTTAAGTGCTCCAAAGGCAAAAGCCTCCTACCCCATATTTTAATTCTCTTTAGCTTCTGCAATGGCTGAATCTTTATTAACAATCTCTTCGGCGTAGCGGGCAAAGTTCCGCCTTCGATGCAGGAGCTTGTGGGTTCGATTCCTGCCTCGCTATAAACTTCGTACTGCAGGTATTTGTTACCTGCAAATCGTACGAATTCGTACGACTCTGGGTGTTTTCTATGAATGTAAAAAAATATGTTTCTATTTGTATCAACTGGTACTAAAATCTTTTAGTCTAGTAGTACCCAAGCTCTTCTTACTAGATGAGGCTAGATAATGCTATGTGGATAGTCCAACATTATTTATTTATTAATAAAGATCAACCTCATCCCGCCATGTTGATGATGCTCTATAGGTCTCTACAGTCCAGCAAAGCAGCGAAGCTGAGTATTTGTCATTTGATTAAAAAGAGGAGAATGTTTCACTCAATAAAGTAATCTAACCATGTCTTTCCTGGTCTAGCAACCCTTTATATAAATATTAGCTCTTAAGCAATCTCCAATGAAAAGACTATCCTTTTCAAGTTTGAAAAGTTTTCAATTACAGAAAAAGTAGGTCAGTAGGTTACATTAACTCATCGCAGTTTTTTAAAAGTGTTGTATAAATAAAGCTTTGTTACTTCCATTTTTCCCCTGCTTTAAGGATTTCGACAAAAATGGGGGATGTACCATCTTTATAAATCTTAAAAAAATATTTTGAAAAACTACTTATCTCTATACCAAATTATTTTCCAGTAGCAACATTTGGCACTATACGTTTTCGGTGTGGATGGGCAATTTTCCATTTCCTTCTTCACCATTGGGCCCTGGCCTTGGGGCCCAACTGGAGTACACCAGTATGCGACGAAATCCGCGATGTATCATTGCCTTACTTGTAGCATCCGCAGGGGCGATCGCGGTTTGAATCCCGTGTCGGTCCGCGAATTACCTAATAAATTATCGTACTTACAATCGATATAAGGCCGGCGCACATTGGAAACTGTCAGACCGAGAGTAGACATTTTGGATTTAATATGATATGATGGAGGTTTTAGAAATATTTTCTTAAATTTCTGTGCTTATTCAGCGAGGTCGCGAGCTTGCACAGGCTATAAATTCGGCCAACGGTCTACTTAGTTAGGAACATGCTTGGCCTAGTCACAGTCAAGATTGAATAATAAATAAATAACCATGGTGGACCTTGATTCGCTTAGGCCTGAATAATCGTTGTAAAGTCTGTTGTAACCGAACTTTTTGTTTTGTGTTCAGCTTGTTCGAATGACAGAGCTGAGCGAAAGAAATGAAAAATGCCATGACTTCCACAAAACAGTGGTTATTGTCTGTTTCTCCTAGGATCGTGAAATAACTAACTACACTATTACTCTGAAAACCTGCTTTAAATACGATTTCATGGGAGCCTGCCTACTAAATAAGTAAAGATTGCTTCGAAGAAATCACTTCTAAGCGATAAGGCCGCCCATTATACTTGTTTATGTTAATGTATATATGTTTTATTTATCTTTGTTGTGTACAATAAAGAGTTTTGTAATTATAAGTATTGTTTTGTGGACCTTTTTCTTTTTTAGGTTTCGAAACGTAAGCGTGCCTACCGGCCTATACAATAGTTGTTTTATGTTCTGTGGTTGTGTTTAGCCAACAATGTCCTTCCTCGCTACGGCGTACATCATATTTGTGTTATATGAAACGGTGTAGTGTCCAATAGCTACGTTATTATTCACGGCCATTTTTTCGTTACTCTGAATGTGTTACCATCTTCAAGATTTCTTGTATGTAAAGCTGGGATAGGCGAAATATAATACGGCGAGTTTTAATGTCCTGTCATTATGTTTGGAGGTCAGATGGTAGAGGATGCGATTTCATTTGCCATTCTATTTTTTATAGCAAGTCAGGTAGGCTTTGGAGTGTAGTATCTATACCTAGTAAGACTTTGCTATCTCATGATAGTAGATTTTCTTGGTGAATTTGCATCATCGTGATTCTGTTTTACAGTTTTAATACCTACCTACCCTTATTATGATTGCCAAGCTATCAAGCATTGCAATTTGTCCACAAACGTTTTGGGTCAAATCAAAAATTATTAACTTTCGTAAATACAATAAATGAAAACATAGAAAAGGTCAAATTTTTTAAATTAAATACTCACATGGAAATAAAGTGGTATTTTTGATTTCTGTCGCTTAGGTATGTAGACTAAAGTAAAGAAGCGAGATAGAAACTTTTAGCCGGTTAGGTGTTATTTTTCGAGTTGGAGCAAAATCTGTCCCAAGCTTTTTTATTTTCTAAGATATTCTAATATAAGGTCTGATGTTTTGTAGTAAGCCTTTTTACAAAGGATAAGAAAGAGAGAGGCTATTTCCAAAAAAAAAAATGTCATTGAGTTTTTCACACATCATCTAGCCCCAAAATTAGGAAAGCGTGTATTAGCGTATGGCTGATGCCATTTGAAGGTCTTTTTTTAATGCAAATTTTTGTCCCAAGGAACAATCCGCAACCTTCTTTATCTCCGCACCTTCACTCACTGGGCCACAGAAGTCGTTTTGCATCCCGCTTTATCATCAGCAGTAAAGTACAGGATACGACCAATATCAAATTCTGTCAAGGATGGCACGATGCATCTTACTGATTGCTGGAAGCCACGATTGCTACGCTCTGATTATTTGCGATTTTAATTATGTTTTTAATTTGGGTTTGGACCGACTAAAGAATGGCAGTCTAATTATCTGTAAAACCTTGTCTTGTGGTATCTAGCAGCGCTATTCAGAAACTCCATTACCGAGTCTTTGACACGGAATCTGAGTTACATTCTGACGGTTGTGATGCGCAAAATTCAAATATAATATATTAGCGTTTTTAATATTTTCTATGAAGATTTGGATTTATGCAAGGAATATATACCTATAGCGGAAAAGTAGGTTCCCGTAAATCATAAAACATGTTCTATGAACCCCCTAATAACTTTCTTTTAACTTTCGATTATTGCTACTTTTGAATCAATTAATAAATAATAATTTAAAAATGAAGTGTAAAACATTAAATATATGTAGATTTATTACTAAAATCAACATTATTACCTAGCTGTATAATAATAATGCTGGACAATTCACACAGCATTATCTAGCCCCAAGCTAAGCAATGTTTAACATATTTTGTTGTAAGATAGGTTCATAAAAAATGGTCTACGATTTGTGGAAAATAATAACTTTTCTGATAGTTTTATTCCAGAAATATTAAAATCTCTAAAATACTTGAATTTCGCGCGAATCTGCGTTAGACTCCTTGTTGTAGACTCGAAAACCGAGTTTCCGAATAGCCCTGCAGAATATTCACATTCATATGATCATTTATTGTGATTGCATGCACAGGTAGTTTTAGTTTTAAGTTTAAGTAAGTGTTTAAGTTTTAGTTTCAAGTAAGATACAGGTGTTCTTAGGTGTTGGTAATCTTAGTGGGTACGCAATGCATAAAAACTCTGTCAGGGCGCAACAATTATTTTACAATTATTTTGAAGTAAAATAAGTTGTTAATGATATTCATGCAATGTCAAATAATATGTTATATAATATACATAATATATATATATAATCTACGTATGTTCACAGAAAATAAAATAAAAAGTCCATTATTATGAATATTATATATTATACAAATTATACGAAAGTACAAGTGGCTTCGAATCCTGGCTGCAATTTTTCTTTATGTATGCGGGTTTCAAATCTGAACTAAATTATGGTTAAGAAAAAGATCAGGTATTCCGTTCTCTCCACGCATTAAAGCGGCTTTGACGAAATTTTTACATCAATACAATATCTTCGTGCCAACTAATTTATTTCCTCTACTAAGTAAGGCCCTGACACCGGAACAAATATCCCAAATGCGCTGCTATTGTGAAGACCTATACGCCTGCATCATCCGCATCAATTCGATCATATTGAAATTGCCGCAGAATCGGGTGCAGTTTTAACAGGGTGTATCAATAACTACCGTACTAACAAGCTGAATCGAACTGTATCGAATATCACATTAATGAGTGCACGTAACACCCTCGATGCGTGCGCGCATAGCGTGATGTACGCATCCGGTCGCAGGGAGCGAGCGGAAGCTGAAACTGAAGTTTTTGTGGCGTGTGTGATGTCATTAGAGGTTTCCTTTTGTTTTACAGGGGAAGTCAAAGTAGGTCATGTGAAAAACATGCAAGTTTTTTGTTTTTGGCATTTTGTATTGATACTTTTATAAAACGTATTATTATTTATTACTTATTTACGTTTTATTTCTATGATCACGGGCCATATAGTGACCCGTGAGCCTTTGGGAGGCATGCGTGGAGCCGAAGCCAACAGCACAGAGGCCCTTTATGAGAATTAATCTAAAGGCGAGAGCTACGCATAGCGGGCATCATCCTCGGTTGCTGAATATGATACACCCGAAGATGATATCCGCCAGGTATAGAGACTATTGCAATTACGTTTTATTATTATTATAAAAATAATAATAATCTAATCAATCTAGGGCAACCATAGACCTCGTGTTATGCGTTTTGTGACACAGGCTTTTGACGGAACTGAAGTTCAACCTCGGGAGTATTTAGCCTGTGCCACAGAGCGCATAGACTACCTAAAGCAAAAAGTCTATGCGTGGGCAAGTCGCATAAAACGATATAAGAAGCGAGTTGACAGATTTTGGCAGAATCGCATTTTTCAAAGTGACCAAAGGAAAGTTTACCGCGAATGGGATAAACCCGATCTACGTGTGTCCGACGGTCAGGTACCGGATGCCGAAACTGGAAATATATTTTGGCGAGGCATCTGGTCCACACCGGTCGAACACACGGAGGCGGACTGGATGAATGTGGTAAGAGCTGAATGTGAAAACATCGAAACCATGGACGCCATTACTATCTCTTCGTTAGATGTAAGTAATGCAATCCGCTCGGCCCAAAATTGGAAAAGTCCTGGCCCGGACGGATTGCATAACTTTTGGCTGAAATGGTTTCGATGCTCACATTCGGTTCTGGCCGCACAATTCCAAGAAGCAATTGAGATCGGGTCACTCCCACGTTTTATGACGACAGGTGTAACTTTCCTGCTCCATAAGTCTGGTAGTACTGCGGAACCAAAAAATTATAGACCTATAACATGCTTACCTACCATCTACAAGCTGCTTACATCCATTCTGACTACAAAAATTAACACACATATTGTTATAAACAATATTTTGGCACCTGCTCAGAATGGATGTAGGGTTGGGTCCCGTGGTACTAAGGAGCTCCTCCTCATTGACATGGCCATTAGTCAACAGGTCAAACGTGGCAGAGGGAACTTGTCGGCTGCATGGATTGACTATAAGAAGGCTTATGATTCGGTGCCTCATACTTGGCTTGAGAGGGTCTTAGAGATTTATAAAATAGATAATACTCTAAGATCATTCTTGGGATCATGTATGAGGCAGTGGACCACTATCCTTCGTCATCCAGGCAGCCGAATGGATCCATCTGCCACCAATGATCTGATAAGGATAGAGAGGGGTATATTCCAGGGCGACAGCCTGAGTCCCTTGTGGTTCTGCCTAGCTCTGAATCCACTCAGTACTCTACTGAAAGATTCAGAGATAGGCTATCGCCTTCGAAGGGATGGTGAGGTTATTTCTCACTTGATGTATATTGATGATCTCAAACTATTTGCGCCGAATAAAACACAGTTAATGGCCCTCCTGAATATCACACAGATATTCAGTAGTGCTATTAACATGGAGTTCGGCGTTGATAAGTGTGCGGTCATACAAATACATCGGGGGAAAGTTGTAAATTCTAGTAATTTACAACTTTCAGAGATAATTTCCCTCAAATCTCTCTCAGAAGGTGAAACTTACAAGTACCTTGGTATGCCAGAAGCGTTGGGTATAGTGGACAGGGACATGAAGCAGTCGGTGAAGGAACGTTTCTTTTGTCGCCTTACAAAAGTGCTAAATAGCCTTTTGTCAGGTGGCAACAAGGTGCGCGCTTTCAACGGCTGGGTTATGCCACTGCTCACTTATACTTTTGGCATACTAAGATGGACTCAGACTGAACTAGACGCCTTGGACTGTAAGGTTCGTCAACTTTTAACCACTCATCGCATGCGACATCCCCGATCTTCGGTTATGAGATTGTATATCCCGCGGAAATGTGGTGGTCGAGGCTTTTTAAACGCCAAGACCCTACACAACCGTGAGGTATGCAATCTCAGAAATTACTTCCTTCAAGCCGAATACCAGATGCATCGCGATGTGGTTGCAGTTGATAAGAACCTTACCCCTCTCTCTTTAGCTAACGAGAACTGGCGCAAACCTACGGTGATGAGCATTCAGGATAGGAAGGCTATATGGGAGAGCAAAGAGCTACACGGGAGATTCTACAAGGTTCTCACAGGACCTGATGTAGATCTCCCGAGTTCAGTAAATTGGCTACGCTTCGGTGACCTCTTTGGGGAAACCGAAGGTTTTGTCTGTGCAATTATGGATGAGGTGGTAAAGACGAACAACTACCGGAAGTATATTATGAAAGATGGCACGATCGATATCTGTCGAGCGTGTCATCTTCCTGGGGAGACCCTCCGTCATATACTTTCGGGTTGTTCGCACCTTGCTAACTCTCAGTACTTGCACAGACACAATCAAGTAGCCAAAATTATACACCAGCAACTTGCTCTCCGATACGGCCTTACCGGTTCTGAAGTTCCGTATTATAAGTACACACCGGCGCCAGTTCTCGAAAACGGCCGTGCCACGCTCTATTGGGACCGATCTATCATTACAGACAGGACTATTCTCGCGAATAAGCCTGATATTGTACTGATAGATCGGTTAGAACGGAGGGCGGTGCTCGCTGATGTCACCATACCACATGATGCTAACCTCGTTAAAGCTGAGAAAGATAAACTCAGTAAATATCTTGACTTGGCTAACGAGGTTGTCAGCATGTGGGATGTTAATTCAGCGACCATCGTTCCGATAGTCGTTTCAGTTAATGGCGTAATAGCGAAGAGCCTCGATCAACATCTTATGAGACTCTCGCTAGGAAGTTGGATCAAGGGTCAGATTCAAAAGGCGGTACTCCTGGAATCGGCGCGTATCGTCAGGAAGTTCCTCTCTCTGCAGCCCTAGTCACCGGCCGCTTGAGCCTAGCTTCGCGGCCGGTGATCCACCGTTTTGATATATTTTTTACTGTAGATTAGTTTTATATGTTACCTTTTGTATTTTCTATAGTAAAAAATGTATTTTAATGAGATTTAAAATAAATGAAGTGAATAATAATCTTGTACATCGTACATTTAGGAGCACTAAGAGTTTTAAAATAAAACAATGTCATCGTCAAAAGACAAAGAAAATAACAATCAAATAATATAAAGAAATTAAACTAGTATTTACAATTGAAACAATTGAGCTAACTGCAGACTGTTGCAAACAATCTACAGATAGCTCAACTGGTCCATATCAATACCAGTCGGAAGCGTCCCCAAGACGCTGGCTGCATTGCCCCGCTGTATGGCAATGCTAATGCGCTGCGCCAGATACTCACCAGCTCTCGGGTCACGCGTCGCTTCGACCAGGCGCTCAGATAATTTTTTGAAAACCCGGAGAGCCTCGGTACCCCACGGACCTAGGGTCTCGACTCCAAGGGGAGCAAATGCGTAGGCTCTGTCGAGACCTGCATATTTGCGCCTCTTGAGATCCTCGGCCAAATCTGCCGCCGAACCAGCCCTCACGGATGTCCTTGAAAGATGGGAAGGCGCAAGTGTGTCGACACATGTAGCGTCCCACACAATAGGCCTGCCCAGCTCCCAAGGGACTAAAGTCATGCCGTCGGGCCTCTTACCATCGTCACGCAACAGACCATTCGGTTCGAGAATAATAATCGTCAAAAGTCAACTTCAACTACAACTTTTTTTTTAAAGGCGCCACTTGCTCGTCAAAAGTCTAATATAAAATTGTTAGCTTACTCGCCTAACCATTTCTGACATTCAACAAAACATAAATTCTTAGTTACTTTGGACAAAAAAAACATAGAACTTCAACTTTTTGTTCCCAACGAAGGAAGTAACAATTCTCGCAAATTCCATGATAAAACCGCGTCTTTGAAAAACACGCCACACATTTTCCATGACTTGGCAAGATTCATGCTCGTAAGTGTAACAAACACACTTCAACCACATCTCCGATCAAAAAGATCCGATCGAATCTATTCTCGTCCACACGTGCCTACTTTTATTTGCCAGACGTGTAGGGCTACATGAATATCCCAGAAGTGTACAGTGTCGTGTGCAAGTGTATCCAAAAATATGTTTAAAACAAACATAATGTTGGCTTTTAAAATAAATATGTCGGCGGATTACGAAGCTTGCACATTATCGTGGCCGGTGGTGTACCTATCTACTTAATTGAAATAATCCTGTCTTGTTACACTTGGTGGTACTGAAAGTGCATAAATACCTACATAAATTATTGTTTCACATCTTCATTTTAAGCCACGACAGGGCCCAGAAATGTATAGACCTTCTTTTACTTCTAGACCTAAAGATCTACATACAAACTATTTCTATGATTGTTAGAAGGAACTTTCAAATCTTATTGGAATCATACAAGCAAGTATAATATTTTTAAAACTTTTGAAACTATCATGGTTACTCACAATACTAAACAGTTTCGCCAGTTATTTCGTGATCATGGTGCATGAAACTATGCCGAAATATTAGAGGACTCAAAACTCTAATCATGGTAAATATTCCGTTATAAATGACTAATATTTTAGTTTAAATCCTATTCGAATCATACAAAGGTTCAACTTTGAATTTCTGCTCAGATTTTAATGATTGAAACTATGTAGATGGCGCTACTAGTCGCAAATCGAGTTTGCTCGTGATCTAAAATCAAGAGTGAGATGCGAAAAGGTGTTCTACAAGCCCTTTTCTGCTATTTTTCTAACTTTACCTCACATATTATTTATATACATATACCTGTCGGTAAAAAAGGACTCTACTTAATAGAGTTCTATACATACATAAGTACCTACAAACAGTACTATTGCAGGTAGAGGTTTGTACGTATGTACTTACATACCTACGTACAAACCTCACGTACAGTCTACTACAGTATATAAAAGTTGTGTCCGTCTGTTGTGGTGTTGTTGGAGCGTTATACATACACAACACACACTAGTGTGACTCTAGCTTTAGACACACAAGATAGACATCCCCTTTGCAAATCTGTTATTGCAAATTTTATACCAGTCCTGTGTACAATCCTCTTTACCCCGATATAAAAATCAACGTTGACCAGAGCCAGATCACTTAGGACAAAAAGAGATCGTGTTTATGTTACGCACCGCGAAACGGAGAGTTTAATATGGATGGCTGGGCTACGGGGCAAGTTATGAGAAATTAGCGGAATTTTAAGACAACGCAACAAAAACAAAATACGGCTTTTGAAACACTTATTCCCTAACTTTTGTCCTAGTCCCAGTAGTCTTGTGTAGTCTTGTGAGGATATCTGTACAGAATTACTGCACAAGACAGCTTCTTCCACTAGTGGAAAAAAAATTGAAGTGAAGAGAATATCAATAACACCTTATTTCTTGATAATAATAACTATGTTTATAGTATAACATTTTACTTGTTTTATTTTGTAAGCCTAAAGTTATTGATTCTGATTCTGAAGACAGCTGGGAATAAGCGATATGAATCGAAAATTTTAGAGTGCGAATAAGAGTAAGTGAAGATGGACCTGTGATATTTCGTTGTGTATTCACGTATTTAATTATTTCCACCGTAGGTACACATGTTACACTTGATGTCGTTCATTCTATCTTATAATATTCACACAAACTTTTCACATAGGAAATACCATAAGGGATTGTTTGTACAAAGAAAAAACAGACAAACATGACACTTCGTGCTTTAAATTTACAAAATAACAAATTTTTGGCTTTAAGAGGTCAAAAATCAAATAAGAATAATTTTTCAAAATAAAATAATAATAAAATAAATACTAAATTAAAGAGTATGTCAAAGTGCTGCTGCAGGGCGTGCGTAGCAAAGTATTGTCGTAGGCGGGTAAGTAAAGCTACACTATGCTGGAATCATTTATCGTCATTTGTTTTTATCCTGAATGGGATTTTAATTACGAGTAACTACGTACGACCAACTAGCTGAACTGGCAAACGTTGATTTGCCATCGACCATCGAGGGTTGAAGATTACAGTACTAACTAATTAATATCACTATAGAAAATTGAGGGTTATACGTATTTTTTTATGCCATAAAATAAAAAAATTGTCAAAAAATAATAATTTTTGGGCAGCAATTTTAATATTTTCATTAAACACTTCTTGCTGAAAATATTATAAAAGTTTTTAACAATAGAATTTTCCGGGAAAATCGACTTTCTTGAGCTTTTTCTCCGAATGTCCAGTCTTGACCTTTTATGGCCCTCTCTCTCTCTTATTTATGTATAAATAATATGTTCATGAAATCCTGCTACAAATTGTTATGAAGGTTTCGACCAAAGAGTTTTCCGGGAAAATCGACTATGCTTGAGATTTTTCTACTATGTCTAGTCTAGATAGAAATAGATAGATAGAAAATACTTTTATTGCAGACTTAAAACTATGAAATAATTCACAATTTAGACCATAAAAACATACATAGGTGACAATTGGCGGTCTTATCGTTCAAGAGTTGTCTTGTAGAGATTGCTCTCGAGCGATAAGACCGCCACTTGTAACTTAGTTTTAAGTAGGTTTTTGTTTTTTACCAATAAGTGTGCAATAAGGAATTTTCTATCTTTCTATCTATCTAAGAGTTATCTCTGCCAGACAACCTGATCTAGACTTTCAAAAGGCCACTTCTCTCTCTCTCTCTCTTATAACTAGCACCAGCACCCTGTTTACGCTACGATACCGATAGTTGGGAATTGTAACCGTTTCCGAGAGTAGATCGGCGTGTGATACGATATCAAACAGACGAACAGGCCAATCCGCTTGACAGATATCGATGTTTCAGCGATTTTACGATTTTCGAGGAATAAGCAATTTTAAACGAACGAATTTATTCATGACAAAACCTGTAAATAGGAATACTACTATTATCTTATATATAAAATTTCCATGTCACTATGTTAGTTACCGTACTCCTCCGAAACGGCTTTACCGATTTTTACCAAATTTTATATGCATATTCAGTAGGTATGAGAATCGGCTACTATCTATTTTCCATACCCCTAAGTGATAAGGGTTGAAGGCAAAACAGCGTTTGGCGGGTCAGCTAGTTATATATATGTATATAAGAGGACTAAATGATTATTGTAAACATTTATTATATATTATTTGGTGATATTATAACATCTTATAGTAGACATATATGCAATAAATAAATGTATCAGAAAATACATACGCTTTTTAGGTGGTCTGCATTTGGACAAGGTTGACTGGAAGAAATCTCTCTCAGTGATAAAACCGCCTTTTGTACTGGTTTTATGTTTAGTTACATCCCCTTTGGACAAACTTTCTCAAGAGGTAAAACAGGAACAAGAAAAAACGGTGAGGGGGAATTCTGTATATTTTAAAATTAAGTTTCCAGGTTTCTCCCCTAAGGGGAATTTTACAAGGGGGAAAACTGGACTAACCCGAAATATTTAATTAATAAATATTTTAGGTACACGAAAGTGTTCATTCATTCATTCATTTGGGGACAGTGGAAAACATGTTGGGAAAATTCTCTCGGTAGAAGTTTTTTTTTAAATAAGTAAATAAATAATGCTGGACAATTCACACAGCATTATCTAGCTCCAAGCTAAGCAGAGCTTGTGTTATGGGTACTAGATAACTGATATACTTAATATAATACACTGTTCTGGACGTTATCTATGAATAATAAAATCTATCTATGTAGATTTTATTATACATAGATAACGTCCAGAACACCCTGAAGAAATATTTGCAGATCGTACAAACATTTGTCCTGAGACGGGAATCGAACCCGCAACCTCCTGCGTCGCAGAGGTCGTTTGTAATGTCGCTGCATTGAGTCCCAGTCGTGGGTAAATTAAAATTTGCCCCGCGATTTTAATAGAGTTTAAAGACATGACGCGTTCATATTGAATCAAAATATCCTTAGTTTACTTTTATGGGAGCTAACAAGAATGTTTATCTTATTGAGTCTGATGATGATGATGATGCCCTCCTAGCCGAATATTGACCACGGCGGCCAGTCTCAACGGAGACTAGCCAGATGTGTAGGACAAAGTGCACAAGTGTATGCCCAAACACAGGTGCACTCTATTCTCTCACTCTCATAATCAGATGGAACGGCAGAGCGACACGACCGGGGAAAGGTCAGGCGCAGGACCAACGGCTTAGCATGAATCTTTTGATGATTTGAAACCAGCCCGTAAAGTATCCTTTAAAAATGTCTATCAAATAAGCGGTTTCGTTTTATTGATCCTACAATAGCCTTTATTTCAACATGGAAGTTCGAATTTTGGAATCTTATTTGAATCTGATAAAGTGTAACGTGTACAATAATGTGATTCTTTGATAACAGATGGCGCTAGGAGTATCAAAAGTCACTGAGCGACTAAGTTAGTTTAAACATAGTTGTCATAAGAATCATATTTTTAATGTTTGTTCTCTGTTATCTGTGTTATCCTACTAATATTATAAATTTGAAAGTAATTCTGTCTATGTGTCTGTTACCTTTTCACGCCTTAACGGATTTTTGTCAGGGAGGTAGATGGTATCCCGGGGACGGACATAGGGTACATGAAAAGCGCGTGTGAAGCCGCGGGCAGCAGCTAGTAATGATATAACCACAGGGATAAAATTTGAAATTTAAATAAAAGGAGCAATTTGTTCTACAGGGATGTTTGTTTGTTCCTTACCTATCTAAATTTAAGCTACGTACGTAGGTAGGTCACTCAAACACAATCAAAGGAATATTACTTTTCTGCAAAATTCACGTGTTTTTCTTTAAAACAATCGCCTTATTGTGCGTAAACAAATTTGAGTCCTGTCATGTGTGCCCGCATAATTATTTTACAACAGCAGCGGCGACTTTGAAAACAATACAGCATGGTGCCCTCATTCATTCAAGTCGGGTTTTTGAAAGGGATTCTAAGTAGCAAAATTTACAATACCTACCTAAAAATTTCGTATTACGATACTTACCTAATAAGTATGAAGGTTGGTAGGTGTGTTTCCTTTGTGCTAAAAACAAAATATTTTTCTACGAAAGCCAAAAAATATTTCGGCGAATTTTTTCTTCGAAACATTTGCTTCTCAGGTGGGTAGGTACGAGTATAGGTAAGTAGATGTTAGTAAAGACATGCTTCGTTTAGAATACGAGGATGTAATGTTTTACACTTGATGTTATAAACTGCTATACACTTCTGAGAATATGTATAGGTTACTATACCTACCTATAGATACTTGGTAGTTTTGATGGACTTCCAAATACGTTACTGAGAGCAAACTATTTTGAAGCAACTGTTGTTTTGATTACAGTCTATTCTTGGAAATCACTACTTCAAAGTAAGCATTGAGATCGTAAATTAAATTGTTTCAAGTTGAATGACTCGAATAGGTAACATCAAGTGGATTAGGATGTAGAAGATAGGTACCTATAGAGCATAAGAAGTAAGATGTTTAAAATAAGAAGACCGGAAATGGGTCTGGCTTCCATCTAGGCGAGTCTCTGCGGCAACTGCAGATGGAACCAACTACTGGGTCGTATGTGGCTTACGTAACAGCAAGCTCAGATCATGTGTTGCCCGCTCGAGTGTTTACAGTTTCGGTGTCGCCTGTCCCCACCGCGCATCGATCCGCTCCGCCCAGCGCGGGCTCCTCCCACCTCCCCTCGCGCCCCGCACACCCACCCCCGCGCCCTCCCCCGCCACCCGTTGTCGCCGCCGCCCGCGCTCGGTCACCTGTGTCGCACGTCCTCAGTCGCAAAGCGGCCGCGTCGTGCGCCACCCGCTTCGCAATACGCGCTCTACCATTATTATGACAGTGACGTGATGGAAGGCAAAGAGTTCGGTGCGGTTCCCGGCTTACCGGCTGGCTTGGACTATTTCATGATGCCTCGAGTGAGCCAGCCCGCGCCGCATTTTGACTTCAGAAAGCTCGGCGCTAGTTTCAGCGGCCGCGACGATGAGAAGATCGAGGAGCGACGCTCGCCAGAGTACCACGATCGGCGCGAGCCGCCACCGTCGCCCTGGCCGCTCGGCCTCGGCGTCCAGTTCATCAATCCAGCTACCGGCAAGAAGCGAGTGCAGTGCAACGTCTGCTTGAAGACTTTCTGCGACAAAGGAGCGCTCAAGATCCACTTCTCTGCGGTTCACCTGCGGGAGATGCACAAGTGCACGGTGGAGGGGTGCACTATGATGTTCAGTTCTCGACGTTCGCGGAATCGACACAGTGCTAATCCCAACCCGAAGCTGCACTCACCTCACGTGCGGCGCAAGATATCCGCGCACGACGGTAGGTCCGCTCAGCCGTTCCCGCTGTTGCCGGCGCTGGCGCGGCTGCCACTACCACCGCCGTCGTTGCTGCCGCCCGAGCTGGCCGCGCGCTTGCCGCCGCCGATGCACGCACCCGGTCACACGCCGCTGCCGCCGCGGGTGCCGCTGGACGACCTCCGCAACTTCAGTGAAATCGAAAAGATGTACAGACACATGCCGCCACCCGAGGAGCCGTCTCGTAAGGCGCTAGATCTAGTGAAACCTTCCCCTAGCCACGAGGAGGAATCCAACCAGTATAGTGATGATTACAATGACGATGTTTCCGATGATGACATCAAAGAACCAAGTGAAGGTAGGAGTGAATCCCCTGTAGCTAAAAGACTAAATTATGACGATGAACCCGAAGATTTAAGTGTAAATAAAAATAAGGACGATACCAAATCTATCGCTGAGCGAACTCAGCCCGCCAGCGGCCGCACTGACCCCACCGCCTCGGATGATAAAACCTCATTAGTTCCAAATAAACGTAAGCGAAAAAGCGGTAACCCCACACGGTGTTCTCAAAACAACGAATACAACGCATCCGATGAAGAGTTTCACGGAGATTTATTTAGAAATCTTTCGACTCCCGGCTCGAGTCGCGCTGAGGAAGAGCCTTTATCATTAAAAAAACAAAAACCTGAAAACTGGGAGTCCTTTCAGAAAAGCGAAGAAGCTTTAGACGCGGAATCAGTGACGCGAGTAAAAGCCGAGAGTGAATCCGACGACGAATCTAGCGCACCGAGCGTCGTCCGGGAAGGATTGAGATTGCGTTCCGATCTGTACACGCCAAGCGACAGCGGGAGTGACTTGCACGCGATCGAGGAGCGATTAGCGCGAGCGCGGTCCCCTTCCGCCAGCAGCGACAGACACGACGACCTGAACGATCTCGAAATCCCAATTGACGACGAAAACCCCGATCGGTGTACCGCCTGCGGCAAGGTATTTCAGAACCACTTTACCCTGCGAATGCACTACAGGAACGACCACTTGAAGCTCCTTCACCCTTGCGACGTGAGCGGCTGCGACGCCGCCTTCCCTTCCCGCCGGAGTCGAGACCGACACAGCTCAAACGTAGATCTGCACCGACGACTATTGTCCACCAATTCACCCGACAATCGAGACCCGCGGGCCCCTTTTGAAGTGAACGCGGAGCTGCTAAACAAGTTGTATTCTGACATCAAAGGACTCGCATCTACGCTGGAGAGCTTGCGATATGGTAATGACGACCCGGCTCAAGTACCGAGCTATGTTGCGGAGACGATGAAGTTTTACAGTCGGAATCTGACCGCACTGCAATCGGGGTTTGGGTTCCCGCAGTTCGGGGAGAGGGGGATTTTCGCGAACCCGTTTCTGATGGGTAACGGAGTGTCGCATGGAGGGCCGTATGGTGCCCCGGCCGGAGCTCAGTCGGCGAGAGAGTCAATGTCTCCTCTGTCCGCGTCGTCGCCCCCGGTAATATCGCCCGGGAGGCTCGACGCGGCGCACGCTCGCCCCAGAGACGACCCAAAGCTGCTTTTTCGAGAGACGTCAGAGTCGTTCAAGAAGATGACGTCCCTCTGCGAGCGTCAGGAGCAGATGTACCAGCATCATGTACCAGTGTCATGACGCAGCCGCTACCCGCGCTCTTCCTGGTGAATCCGCTCCTTAGCAAACCTCCCGCGCGATAGACTCTTGTACTTATCTATATTTAATTGTTAATAATATTAATTGTGTTAATTCTATTTCGTATTTCGTTTTGTATTTCTTGTGATATTTAGACAAATATTATCGTAATTATTGATCCCACGAACTGTAAGTTATTAGGGATAGTGTACCGCTTTGGTAATCAGTTGGCGTTTGTGAAGAGTGCAATACTGGCTCGAATATTATAAATATTAATGGACTCGGCGTACGGTATGATATCGTGTAGATTCGTAATCGATGTTGAAAGTAAACGTTATTATGATCAGCTTCATTTATTGTTCTGGCGCAATAAACTCATTGAGGAAAAATCATTGTGATTGTTTTTTATTTCGTTGGCTAGGTTCTTAGCTCGGCGAGCTGTAGGCTGAATTAGCGAGCTGATAATCTGGCTACTTTGTATTAAATAACAATACTGAAGTTAAAGTAACAAACAAGTCTTTGTGGCGAGTTATTCAGTTGGAAACATAATAGGTGTACATTTTTATGGTACACGTTTTTCTTTTTGATTTAAACCCGAATAACATTTTGGCAATGTATGTTTTAGGTTACAAAAGAATTAATATCTTAACCCAGATTTTAGCATAAACAAAACACCATAACGCATATGTATAGTTGAGAAATTTGACTGGCCAATTCTTATAGGTATGACAAATATGTTGTCTATTACGAAACCAAATTAAAACAGAGATGTTTGACTTCAACCGCTTCAAAGAGACCGATCGAATAAAACTCAAATTAAACATTATTAGAGTTAATTTTGGCATTCAATTTAAAACTACTTATGAATAATCAACAAACGGGTTTCCATTACGATGGATCTTTCACAGAAGCTATTTTAAATTCATTCATTTAATTTGGTGTTTCATTAGACAGAAAAAATATAACTTCTTACCTATTCTATGTTTATTGTATATTGTGCGTAAGCCCGCACATTCAGGGTATCTAATTTCTAAGAAATTAAATGTTGCGGGTTTACGTATATCCCTTTGAAGTAGATTTTTTGGGATGTTATTTAACCATCTATTTATTATCTATGGGTCTAGATATGGTCCCACTGTATGATTAAATGGCAGAGACAAATGGTAAAACCATTGGGACCTATTTATTCAAGTTAATGGGTGTGTCTTCGTACACAGCGTGAGCTAGAACGATTTTTTGACAGTTCAGTAGAATCTGCTCACAACCGATGGTCTGAAGAAAATATTGTGCACCAAGGCTTATGCACATTTGACAGATTCTATGTTTTAATTTGGTAAGAACCCAAAATCCATCTTATCTAATGCACACACAGAATCAAAACTCAAAACTCAAAGTACTTTATTTCCTGTAGACCTTACAGGACTCTTGGACAATTAATGTGAATGTGGCCTCGTATAGGGGTGGCCTATGTACAGCAATGGATGTGTATGGGCTGATATGATAATGATGATATACCTGACGATCGATGTGGCGCGGCGGGCGAAGGTTCGCCTGCGACGCAGAAGGTTGCGGGTTCGATTCCCGCCTTGGGACAAATGTTTGTACGATCTGCAAATATTTGTCTCGGGTGTTCTGGGTATTTTCTATGTATAAAAATATATCTATCTATGTAATATATTATATTATGTATATCAGTCATCTAGTACCCATAACACAAGCTCTGCTTAGCTTGGGGCTAGATGATGCTGTGTTTACTGTCCAATATTATTTATTTATTTATTACCTACCTAGTAAAAGTTTGGTTAACCTATTCTTAAAAGTTTTTATTTTTTATTTTCTTACAGTAAAACACGTGTTTGTTTTCAATACATCATCTTGCCTTATTTGGCATGTGTTTGTATGAAACAGGTTCATCACGATTCATTGACCCAAAGTACCCTCTCACTAAAGTTGAAAGGCTGTTGGTGTTTACTTAAATAACTATTTGACTCTGCATCTTAACTTATTTGGTATCATAATTTATTTGTATATCATTTTAGCTTTATTAAAGGAATATAATCATAGTGCAAACAACAAAAATAGGAAGCGGTGCGACCTGCAGAAGTAAAATACTGTGTCGCATGTCGCAACGCCCACCTCCGGGATTAGAATTAAATAAGTTCCGATAAAGTAAAGGTATATAATGCAAGTAAATACATAGGTACACGTTAACAATAGGTTTCTCTTATTTGATGAAATGACTTAATGATTAAAATTTAAGGTATTAATTGTTTATAATTTTTTTAGCTTTTTTTATATCTTGAAGTCAGACTTATAAAAGTATCTTATGCTTTTTCATTAGGAATCTTTCGGACTCAGCAAATAAATAGGTAAGGTACCTATTTAGTGTAAGTACATTAGAAAGAAAAACAAGGATTAGGTAATTACTAGGTCGAAAAGGAGATCAAACATGGAAAGAAACGTTTTTAATTGTGAAAATCTGGTACATAGACCGCTTACATAAAATATCTGTCTAAGCCATTACAATCATTATACATACATATGTACCTACATACATGTACATTATAGTAGCTAAGTACAAATTATATCTGACGTCAAATTACTTAATATGAACACTAGAAAACTTCGTAGAAAACGGGCTGGAAAACGGGGCCATCTCGGGAACATTTTCTATGTTTCTTTTTACAGAAGAATAATTAAAATGTGGTTCATGAATCTTTCAAAAGTTTCCCCTTTTTTGGAGTCGGTTACTATCGAAATATTCATTTATTTGATAGCGATACTACCATTACTACCTTGCTAAGTATTAGATCTTTACTTTATGCACTATAGAAAATCCCAAGTCACAAAATAAAATCTGACGTCATCATGACCTCCAGCGGTAAATGAAAAATCTTCCTAAATCCAAAGCTGTTATTAAGTGGCATGTCCATTGCCGTGGGAAGCGACTAATTGTCGTAATGCTATGATTTAATAATAGGGCGACGGTCAAAATTTTAATGAACTACATAAGGTGGAATATACAACGTCCAAAAAGTCAACACGTTCCGCTGTGTGATTTTTGAACAAGTTATTTTAATAATCTGGTCATCTCAGGACGTTAATTTCGTATGATTTCATATATTTTAGTGTGAATTTATGCATACAGGTATTGTTCTTAGGTGTAGGTAGTCTTAGTGGGTACACAATGCACTAAAACCCTGTCAGGGCGCAACAATTATTTTACAATTAATTTGGGCTCAGCTGAAAGAAAAATGACATAGACACTGCATAGGTTGACCTATACACAAACCACAAACTTTACTATTTCGCGAAAGATCCCTGTCATCTATTGAGCACTAAAACAAATAGATTTCCTTTTTCAGAAAATGCCATTTTGTGTTGATGTTTTTAAATGTACCTAAACTTTTATATCATGTACACCCAACTGCTTGAGTATACAAATCCAACGAACCCAAACTCGACGACGGTGGCCATAGGAACTCCAAAACGAACTCGTTTCGTTCTCCATCATCAGATCAGCTCGATGGTACCATGATATTGCATTGTCAACGAACTAAAATAAGCATGCCAAATTTTTGCTCTAGCCACAGCTAGCAGATTGAACTTACATTTGGCATTTAGGTCTAAAATTGAGTTGCAAGATTTATCCCACATAATCTAACAGGGCAAGTAGAATAAAACCTTTTAAAAATGGCTTCAATCATGTATGTCAAACTTTTTAACATTTACCTGAATCTGTCTGGTCTCTATGGTCTGTGCGCCATGTCTTTGTTACTTTTGTGATCAAGACGAATCCAAAGATACTATTTTGGTTTAATTTCGTTTAGCATCTCGAGCTACAGCTACTTTAAGCATTACTCTTCTTCTGCGAAGTCATGTAAAAAGTACCCTTATGGGATTGTTCTCTAGGTAGAATATTCAATATGACATCGCATCGCCATGCATTGCGTACATTATTGAAGTTGAAGGTATGAATTTCAAATAATTTACGCATTCGATGACGAAGTGACGTAATTTTTCTCAATTCTACCCTAAACTAGACAACAATGCTAGGGGGGCTGGTTCCGCTTAGTGAGTTTTCAAAGAATATATTCACGACAAAGTTGTCGAAAAACAAGAATCAGTTTTTGACCTCATACGAATTACATATGTAAAGAATTCATAAAGCTGATACTAAAATGAATAGATGAAGAAGCAGAGATCATGGGACTGCTAATATAGTTACAAAATGACAAAAAATACTAAAATAAACCACACATACGTATACATAATATTACTAAGCTTCATCAATCACGGCAAGCAATTAAAAATATTCAAAACAAATGACATGTTAAATTCTACAAAGCGTTTTGTCAAACTTAACAACCAGTTATTAAGCACTGAGATAGAAAAAATGGCAGAGCATTTTAAGTCTTGATGAGATTGTAATTGCGTTAAATTTTTTACAAGTAAACTTTAGAAATATGTAGTGTATGAATTTAAAATAACTATTTATGCTCATCCAATGAGTCTTGCAATCTTCGGAAAATTACGATGACTGACGAGTCTTGCGAATATTTTTGTGGCCCTAGTTCGACTACTGCCTTTACTCGATGAGACACCACAGCGAGGTAAATGTTGTTACATTTTCGAAAAATAAACAGACATACATACATAAGTTGATGAAATAAACCTAAACCACACAAGAATATAAATAAATAATGCTGGACAATTCACACATGCCATACAGCGGGGCAATGCAGCCAGTGTCTTGGGGACGCTTCCGACTGGTATTGATATGGACCAGTTGAGCTATCTGTAGATTGTTTGCAACAGTCTGCAGTTAGCTCAATTGTTTCAATTGTAAATACTAGTTTAATTTCTTTATATTATTTGATTGTTATTTTCTTTGTCAATAAAGATTCACACAGCATTATCTAGCTAAGCAGAGCTTGTGTTATGGGTACTAGATAACTGATATACTTAATAGAATACACTACATGTATAGATATTTTTTTATTATTCATAGAAAAGATCCAGAACCCACTGAACATACATCTGCAGAACATACAAACATTTGTCCCGAGACGGGAATCGAAACCATTAAATAATATCGACTAAATATCTTAGATATAAACATAAAATACGATTTAACAAAAATATGTTTCTCTACACTTACATTTTTTGTTCGCTATTAAATAAAATGTACGTAATGGTCTATGCAGGACATGTAAAAGAAATCCGAAACAAAAAAAATACTGTCCCTCTATCATCTATAATAAATATTCACCATCAAATCTTACAACAGCAAAACAGTTCCTCAAATTGCTACTAAATTGAATCTAAGCAATCTAAATATCTCCTTCCAAGATGCTTACATTACAACGGAAATCTAAATTGCCAAGACGCTGCCGGGCACCACGTTAGTTTATTAATTAGGGTTTGACAAACTATGCGGTAACAACCCTTTGTTTGGTTATGAGATTTGTGCTGGAGGATTAGAATAATAATTTAGTAGGCAAGCGCCTTTAGGGAGTTTGCGGAGGCGGCTAATAGATGGAGCTAGCTTTCGTTTTGTGGTTAGTGGAACTGAGAGTTTGATAATGGAAAAAGAAAGAACTGTTTTTTTTTTTAAATATATCTTCCCTGTTGTGAAAATATGTAAGTTATTAATCCGAACTTCAACAAGTTTTGGGCCCGTAGCCGAAAAAAGAAAATAGAAGTTTTCGATTTTTTTCGTAAAAACTCTTAGAAATATGAGAGTACATGGTAGGTAATAGTTTTACAAAAAATATCGTTTTCGTTTTCCGAGTAGAGGTTACATAAGTTTATTTTAGGGGAAAATAAGTTTATTTTAGTTATATTTTGGTCAATCCGTAGTATTGACCAAAATATAACTAGTTTATAGCATTCTGACAAACAATTGAACCAGTGGACCATAAGCAATTTTTCGGAAAATAAGTGGTTTCCCAGAATATTCTTACTAAGTCAGCCTAATAATTATTACGTTAAACTCATCCTTTATTTCATAACTACTCTAAGTAAGCTAGCCATTACATATTCATAGAGATTTCGTATCATGTTTTAACAAATAATTACTCGCTCATCCCATCAAAAAGGCCAAAGATTTGCGCAGCATCTTCAAAGATAATCTGAAGATTAGAGAAGACGTACCTACTGCGTGTTCTTAATTAACATTTGACAAAATACAAAGCAACGCCTCGGGCTTCGCCTTGGCGATGCCAAAAATTATATTACTATGGTAATTATTTAAGAGATAGGATAAATTTTATAACGATCTTAAAATAATGTGGAATCATAGGTGGTCAAAAAGTTTGCTAGAGCTTGTCTGTGGAGCTATGAGGAGATCAAAGAGAGTAAGCAATTGAATGTTAAACAAAAAAAAACTTTTATGCTCCGATACTTTTAGCTATTACATGTAATGTAATGATAATCTTTGTCTTTGATATTCTGAGACTGTGTAAGTACCGGGTAAAATAGGGTGAATGGAGACTCCAGGGTGAATTGAAATGGACAAAATACTGGAGCAAGACATGACCTGGCTTGTAGCTGTAGAAGTATCCTTCATGAGGAAAGGATGTTTTTCCTGTATTTCATCCATTTCTGTTTACCCTGGAGTCTCTATTCACCCCTTTTACTGTACTAAGATTTTATTGTGATATACGGGATTTTCGCCATCTATCAGTAGAGCCTATATGTCCAGCCGTGGTCAAGTATTACGCTGAAGATGATACGGGATTATATATTTTTGCTGTCAGTTCTCTATCGGTTTAGTTCTGAGCCGGTAACTATTTTCTAAGGCCAATTTTTCCACCAAGGCAGGAACATTAGATATTTCCAAGTCAACGGGTGCCTCAAGGCAGAATATAATCCCCTGTCCCTTACAAGCGTACAGTTCAAGTGAGAATTCTTAATGATTCTTTTAATCTCCTCAAGAATTCAGAAAGGAGTTCAAAGAGAAATTACAGGCTCTCGGCAAGTTTTACAGAATCGCCCAAAATGCTGGTTAATTATAATTTTTTGCCTTGCGTTTTCTGTTTTATGTTGACTAAGATCTTAGACAAATAATTTTGGGGTCATTTTAATGGATTACTTAGGTAATTTAAACAAGGTACTGTAAGGAGATTGTTTGGGTAGGTTTCTACTAAGCCTTATTTTGCCAAACCAATCAGCGCGGGTCGATATTGATGTATTTTTATGTGTATGACTATTACTATTTTCGCCGCTGATTGGTTAATTAAACGACGAAAAATTAAAAAGGAGGTTCTATGTTCTGCTGTAGTGTTTGTATGATCTGAAAATATTTGTCTGAACAGATTGGGCTGAAATTAATATAGGTGTAGAACTACCGACACCTAGGTCTCTCGGTATTCTAGAATAAAACATAGGCGACTGCATCCTAGAATAGAATAGAATAGAATATCATTTATTTCGACACACACATTAAATACATAAAAAACAAACAGAAACATAGATCACGGAAGTTCTTATCCTAGGTTACAAAATTGATTGGCGTTAGTTCGAGTTTTGCCCCATGACCCTGTGCCGAAATAGGTGTTGGCTCAGCATGTGCTGAACTGTTGCCGCTCAGCGCTGTTTTTCCTACTAATATTATAAATGTCAAGTTTTAAAGATGGATGTATAAATGTTTGCTCCTCTTTCACTCAAAAACTACTGAACTAATTGGGGTGAAATTTGGTATGGGTATAGATTGGGACTTGAAATAACATATGGCTATTTTTTATCCCGATAAAATACGGGCTAAGGCGCGGGCAGCAGCTTCATCCCATTAAATAGAAATCCTCTGGAATGTAAATAACCTTAAAACGTCCCGATAGAAACAACACGTTCGAAGGTGCGGGTAGAAACTAGTATTATTATTATTATAGAGATACAGCATCAAAATGCGAAGTTTTGTAAAATATCCCTCAATATCCATTGTCAGCTTAGACAATTTGACGCATGGAAAGAAGAGCGTGAAGCTGAACAGATGGACCATTACTTAAACATCTACGAGTACGTGGAATTATTTTAGTCTGCTGAATAAACAGCATTTTTAACTTTCAGAATAAAGAAACTGCTCGGTGGTTAACCTTTTTGAATTTACTTGAATCGTTGTGGGTGTTAATGAACTGTACGTGATGCCGTCAAATCCTAATCCTAACTAATATTATAAATGCGAAACTGTGTTTGTATGTCCTTCCTTCACGCCGTAACTAAGCAACCAATTGAATGGATTTTTGAAATAGACTTATTTGAAAGGATGGAGAGTAATATAGGCGTCCTGGTAGAACATCAAATTCCCATTGGAGATTTACGGGAAAAAGACCTTTTATCCCCCTAGAAATGTGAAATTCGAATTTAACGCGGATGAAACCGCGGGAAACATCTAGTAAGACTATATCACTTGCGGGTAATCTAAAAAGTTGCCATCATAATCAGACCAGGCCTCCCTTAATGTCTTCAGCTTGTCGCATCTAGTATCTACCAGTGGGCTTTCGCATTCGTCATAACATTAAATAATTTGATCTCCAAAATCAGAATTTTGACGTGAACAAGCTATTATTTTAATTATCCCATAATTATCACGCTTTTTGAGGACATGTCTCGGTAGGTAACTTCTCATTTAATTCTGCTCCCTCTGTGTTTTAATCTTTGTCACGCTCACCCGTCGCCGGTTCATGAATAATGCACGTGTTTTTGATCAAAGACAATTGAAACGTCAAGTGTCTAGGGATACGCGTCATGGTTTTTACTTGTCTGTTCTGTTAAGGATTTATACTCTTTGGTATTTTGCATTTATTTTGGGTGAATAGTGCTAGGCGTACGTAATAATATTTTGGTAGTTTAAAGTTTTCTAGTTAGGATTAAGAAACGCATTATTAGTTTCACTTTTACCACAAGACTCTTCTGGATATAGACCATCCTTAACAGTAAAACACCGCTAAGGAATGGAACTCGCTGTCTGCTTCTGTTTTTCCAGCCAATTACAACCTGAGTCTCTTCAAGACAAGTGTGATAGGTGTCTTCTAGACCTTAGTCATACACCGTTGGCCACATCGACACTTTCCATAAGGTGAGATTGTGGTCAAACAAAGCCATATCGAGTATACAAAGAAGCTTTCTAAAAAAAATTCTAAGAAGAAAGAAGAAGATACTCCAAGAAAACAAAATAATGGCTTACCGATAAGATTGTTTCTTAATAAAAAAAATGTTAAAATTTCCAAGAACATTCTTAGGTGTGTACGAGGCGTACACCTGAGAAGGCGTCTAGTTTTTGAAACTGACAATATTCAACAATTCTGATCGTTGCCTGGACCAACACCGGAAATATAAAACCCGTAAGTAGGTAGAGTTACTTCCGCCACGAATTAGATAAGTAGGAGTTCAAAAAGTGATGCTAAACTATGAACCAATCACCTCGAAATTTGTTACACGGATATAATTATGGTTAACACCGTGTTAATGATGGATCTCAGAGGGTTCATAGATCAGAATTGTAGGAATTCGAAACTCAAGGTGTAGGGTAAGGAAAGCCTTGAATTGACAGTAAAGATTTCACTTAACTAGCATTCTGACCCTGCGAAAGTAGATCGGTAATCAGTCATTTCTATGAACTGCCTGTAAACGGCGAGATGAGCGGATGACATCACTAACAATGCAGGGCGAACATGGGCCCCTCGCCTGGACTCGCAAAAACAAAATCGAAGTTTTTTATTATTTCCATGCAAATGCTAATCTTATGCAAGCGATATAAGAGTTGGTTTTGCACAAAAACTAATCAGAAACTTAAATTTTCCTTTTCCGAGTAGACCCCCTTGATGAAATTGGCGCAGGACTATGTGGAGTGCTACAAAAGTTTAGAGGCCTATACCACAATGACTATAACAAGAAGTCGGGTTGCGGATTATGATGATGATGCCTATGAACGAAGTTACGATTACCTAGGTGGGAAAGAAAAATCACATATAGGCCACATAGACATATATACCTACTAACCATGCAAAACATGTACTATGGTAGAAATTTGCTAAAAACTGGACTCAGAAAAATTTGATTTAAGTATTAATTTCTATAGTTATCGCGTAAAACAAGATGAATAGAGACTCTAGGGTGAATAGAAATGGACGAAATACTGGACCAAGGCATTATCTGGTAAGTGGAAGTATCCTTAGTCCGTGACTGTTCACCTCCTGTGTCAGTGGATCTGCAAAAGCATGTTTTGCTCCAGTATTTCGTCTATTTCTATTCACCCTGGAGTCTCTATCGACCCCGTTTTACGTACCTATTTGTAGATGGACGATGGAGTACAGTAACTTGGAAATGGTTGCAAATTAAGGATGAGAGTTATTGGATATTTTTGCTAACGGTTATTAGTTGGGTAATTTGTTTCAATACCGCTAGTACCAACTGGTACCCAATAACGTTACAATACTCTATACCTGTCCTGGTTTCTACCCAATATATGTCTAACCGATTTGGTTAGAAATACCAAATACTTGTTGCAGCTACATAACTTAACGGGTGAACGGTTCGCTAGTACCTATGCGTAGATGATAGTTAGGTAAATATAGGTATTGAAGCGTTAGATAGTTATGGCTCAGGGTCGGTTAGGCGCGATGCTCGCTTTGCACAGTTATTCCCTAGCGGTATGCTGAATTTACAATAGCGTTAGATATTTTAGGACTGTGCTAACATGTACTGAGTTAGTTATTGAATACCGGACTCATCTCTATTGCAAATGGACACTCAACGACAAAGAAGCAAACCATTCCCGATGGTCATACGTCATACAATACGGACAATCGACAACCTAACCGAAAAGAGTGGAAGATAATTATTTTAGACATTGTATGCGTGAATTATACCATACACCATCAAAAACAATCATTGAGCAAAGATACTTCAATAAAAAACAGATAACCATAACCCAACATGGGGTGACCTGACTTACAAGTCGCTAGCGACATAATGTTACGATTATGGCAGTGTAAGGGGAATCTTATATGGTATGTCGTGTATGGCTTTTTGGTGGCCTCTATGGGGTTTTTGGAGTTTATTGGCGAATTAGCTGATGTTATGCCACCAGATGGCATGGAGTGCCGTTGGTATGGTTGAATAATCTTATGGTTTGGGGTTGAAATGTCTTCGGAAGTTTTGTAATTCGATTTGAATTTTTTATTGCTAATATTTCTATTTTTTTGTTTTGAATTGTTAATTCATATAATATTTATTGTTAATTAATAAAATATACCCCGAGTGCGAGGGCTTACGCAAAAACCTTAAAATATATATATGTAATTATATATAATTATATTTATATATGAAACATTCATGGCAAAGGCGAGGTTAAGCCCAAATAGAGGACAAAAGATTTAATTTTAACTTATTTTACGTTATTTATTACTTAAAAAAATATTTATATGAATTTCGCTTATCAAATATCTGATTTTCTTTAATGTAAGATATTTATGAAACCTGGTTAGGTTACGAAGATGCAAGTTATGAATACCTACCCATAACACAGGCTCTGCTTGGTTTGGAGAGTTATTCCCAACGTCTCTCGTGGCAAGTGCTTAGTCGCAAAGTCTCACGAAAAGTTTTCCCAACGTCCCACGAAAACGCACCTATGTCTAACGTCTCACGAAAAGTATTCCCAACGTCTCACGAAAATCAGAGCGTCGCGTCGTGATTTACAATCTACATCATCTATTCTGCCGTCCTAAAAAGAAATGCCGTATCTATGTTGGCGGGCTAGATGATTTTGTGTGAATTTTTCAGCAATCTTAGTTTTTGTTAGTGAAAACTTTCAAAAGTCATTTCTTTACAAATTCATCAAAGAGTTTTTCAACAACAGTAATATCAATTAAATAATCAGTCTCCAATGCACTCGGTTCCTCCAGCATCAAGTCAAGATACTATCTGTTCATGATCGTGTCGTGATCGTGTCACTTCGGGTGTCTTCGTAATCTCAGTCCTCTAGTTTCAATAATGTCAAAGAAAGAACGTGACAGATCGAAGTGATTAAAAAGGCAGACAGTGCTAGACACGGTTATATTATAAATTTTTGGATCAAAATGTGTCATGTTCCTACAAAGTGTTGGATTGGATAGGATGGTTGGTATTTTTGTCTGATTCTTCGTCACTTCATGTTATCAATATATGACTAATTATAAGTTATCTGAGCTTTAATCCTCTTTTTGTCGTCTGTTGTTCGTGATCACACACACCGAAGGTCCTTCCTGAAAGCCGGCGTTGCTCAACTTTTGTGGAGCAACATTAACCGAGGTAAGGCCTATTGGTTTACTGGGCAGGCACTTGTTTGGGCCGTTTACGACGCAGAAAGTTGCTAGTTCGATTCCTGCCTCTGAGTTGGTACGATCGGCGATCTGCAGAATGCTTGTACGATCTGGAGACATTCGTTCACGTAATGTATTACCTATATCAGGTAAATGTTGCCTGAAAGAGATCGCTTCTACTTGAATCCGTAGCGCAGTTGGTTAGTGGTTAGTGCAGTCCCGTATTGAGGGGAATGTCGTAGGTTCAAGTCCCGCCGACACCATAAATTTTTGAGATATCATCGAAAGTTTTCCTTCTCGGATTGCTTTTAAAAAAAATAACAATCAAATAATATAAAGAAATTAAACTAGTATTTACAATTGAAACAATTGAGCTAACTGCAGACTGTTGCAAACAATCTACAGATAGCTCAACTGGTCCATATCAATACCAGTCGGAAGCGTCCCCAAGACGCTGGCTGCATTGCCCCGCTGTATGGCAATGCTAATGCGCTGCGCCAGATACTCACCAGCTCTCGGGTCACGCGTCGCTTCGACCAGGCGCTCAGATAATTTTTTGAAAACCCGGAGAGCCTCGGTACCCCACGGACCTAGGGTCTCGACTCCAAGGGGAGCAAATGCGTAGGCTCTGTCGAGACCTGCATATTTGCGCCTCTTGAGATCCTCGGCCAAATCTGCCGCCGAACCAGCCCTCACGGATGTCCTTGAAAGATGGGAAGGCGCAAGTGTGTCGACACATGTAGCGTCCCACACAATAGGCCTGCCCAGCTCCCAAGGGACTAAAGTCATGCCGTCGGGCCTCTTACCATCGTCACGCAACAGACCATTCGGTTCGAGAATAAATTAATAATTGCTTTTAAAATTACCGTCATGTCATTGTGGAACGTCTAATGAACTTAGGATCAATAAATTTTATGAATGTCTGAAAAATTGCCAACGATACAAAAATGGCAGCATCAATGTGATTTTCCAATATTTTCCGAAATAAAACACGTATCATCCGAATACAATGCAATTTGCAAACGAATTGTGACTGTCACCTGTCATGGTCGTCATTCTTGAATTTAGCTGTGACGCAAACCCTAGCGGTGTTAAGTTTATGTCAAAAAGTTAAGGGGTTCTGTAGGATTTCGTTTTGTGCATTTCAACTTTTCGATTAGACTCGCTGTTTCTGTTGCCACAGGGGTCTTAAACGCTTCGTTTTTTAATCGACTTCAAAAGAAGGTTATCAATTCGTCTGTATGTTTTTTTTGTATGTATGTTAGCGATATCTCCGCCAGTTATGGACCGATTTTGAATATTCTTTCACTATTGCATACAAAATGATCCCGAATATTTTTTATCCCGCAAAACATAAAATAAGTGTCAGGGAATTTAAAGCCGGTTTATCTGTTTTTAAAACGTATATTATAGTTATTATAAATTCAAACTCCTTATTGTCATTTGAAAACCTTGTCTACTAACACGTTGGTGATGACAAAATAAAAAAATCTATTCTGATGAGTACACATTAAATAAAAAGTCTAACTTCGAATAAAATGCAAACTTTCGTATTAGGTATAAAAGTATAAAAATCAGATTTTTTATCATCATCATCATCAAAGCCAATACACGTCCACTGCTGGACATAGGCCTCCCCCGTACGACACCACAAATAGCGGTCCTGAGCCGCCTCCGTCCAGATTTTTTATATGTTCGGCAAAACTTGACATCTTGAACATCACTTCAATGTAATAATACTGTAGAACTTTTTGTTTTATCTTTTTGCCAAATTATGCAGAACCCTAAAGTATCTCTCCCGCCATTCGAACTGCAATAGATACAGTACATACGTCAAAAATCTCACTTCCGGTTGTCAAGCCAGGGCTGTCTCTAATGTTCGCTGAATTTTGCATGTGAATGCTTCACGCGGGGGCGGTAATGTGACAAGCGACAACCCTGCTGCTTACAAAATGGGCTTGAATTTAGATCGTGTTTTGTTTGGATGAAATGCATTTTTGTTTTTGCTAAAAAGACAAAAGAGTCAAACGTGTCAGTTAGTACCTACTAGAGAACTCGTCATGTAACTAAATAGAAGTAAAGTGTAACATTACCTAATCTGTAGTAAAGTTTAGAAGAAAAGAGCGTGCGTTTTGATCCCCACAACATAAGCTAAATTTAATTTTAAATTAACATAGCATAATTTTAAATAGACTATGCTAATGCGCTAATAGATTCTATGCGAATGCTAATGCGCTGCGCCAGATAACAGTTCTCGGGTCACGCATCGCTTCGACCAGGCGCTAAGATAATTTTTGAAAATTTGGGGAGCCTTGGTACTTCATGGACCTAGGGTCGAGACCCTAGGTCCATGAAGTACCAAGGGGAGCTAATGCATAGGCTCTGCCTACGGTTAGCCTTAATCCTTCCTTTCCTTTTTCCTGTTCTAATTATAACTTGTGTATTCTTGTGTGTCATATTTTAATTTAGAAATTAACGACATAAAGTGAATACTATATGCAATACCTACGGTGGAAATAAATGAAATGGAAATAATATCTTAACCGTCCTCTTTTTAACCTCAATATCTTAACCTAATATCTTGTTTCTTTCTGTATAAATCACAAGACTCTCCCAAACCTCCCCCACGTCTGGAGGCTACTTCAGCAGTGGACGTATTTCTGCCGATGAGCTACTCTGAATATGTATAATCAAGAAAATTGTATAAGACTCTTCCAAAGTATTCAAATATTATATTAATTAAACTTCGGCTCTGGTAGAGCTTAACCTAAATCTAAAATAGATTTTTTAAATCTATACAAACAGCGGCGTACTTGTTTACTGGACAATCTCTGTGGCTAAGAGGTGGGCTAGGGTGACCATGAGATTCATATTCCATTCAGAAATTAATAAATAATGCTGGACAATTGACACAGCCCACATCTAGTCCCAAGCTAAACAGAGGTTGTGTTATGGGTACAGATGACAGATCATACAAACATTTGTCCTAAGGCGGGGATCGAACCCGCGGTTTCACGCGTCGCAGCAGGCGTCGTCTGTCGCGCCGCATTATTTATTACCACCTATTTAATCATACTAAAAAAACTTTTTACTATCTGAATAACGTGCTACTGAAATTACTGAATTTAAAAACGATTTTCGAAGGCTTCGTTCAACTGCTGTCGTCGTCTTTACCAATATATATTATTTTCACTGTATGATACTGAGGAATGCGGTATCGAGCGCGCTTGCAACAGAAACAGAGGTTGAAGTTTGAATACCGGTGACGCTTGATCACTGTCAACTGCGCAGAGTACTGCAAATACAGAGAATTCGGCTATGTATCTAATAGTCTGGACGCATGGTCACCGCAAGCTACTGAGAAGTGCGGTGTATCGGGCGCGCTCGCAACAGAAATAGAGCTTGACGTTTGTATCCGCGGTGGCGCCTGTTCACTGTCAACTGCGCAGAGTACTGCAAATGCAGAGAATTCAGATAGTTTATAAATTTTTCAGGATGCTTGGTCACAGCACACGCCTGGTAATAAATAAATATAAATGTTGAATAAGTTATTAGGATGAAGCTTTGTGGACTGACCAGCTTTATAAATTAATTAAGATTAAATTATACTATCAAAATGTTACAATTATTAGATTAGAAGCTTAAGAATAAATAGGTTTTATTCATTTCAGTGATTTTTTTCCATGGTTTAATGGAAGATTCAATGATCTGGAGCGATCGGGGATTCTAATCTGCATCTATTAGCTAGACACTGATTTTATTCAAGATTTAATAGAAAATGAAACATTAACTCGCATTACACCGTATTTACAAGTTATAGTAAGAATGTGTAACTCTGTGTGTATTGCTCTGACAGTTAACTCTGTGTACACACTACTCTATCCATCGAAGGAGGGCGCGTTAAAATTGAAAATAAATTCAATATCAATTTGAGCACGAGCCAAGTGCTGCATCGTGGCCGTCGATACGGGACGGTAGGTTCAGCGCAGACGAACCATTGCTGTGTCACTATGGCACGAGAGATTAAAGTGGCAAGGGCGAACAAGTGGCGATATATAAGCAAAAAATAAATTAATGTATTAGTTAGTATATCAGTTAACAAATAGGTACCTTTAACAGATTCTTACTATGTAGATGATGCTGTGCGGTTTGTTCTGCATTATTTTTATAGTTATTAAACGTGGTTCATCTAATATTTTTTGTTCGATGAATGGAGGTACGAAATTCATCTAAGGTCGTATTTCCACTTTCTTGAGACACCTTCTCTTCTTTAGAAAATTCTATCCGTTTAACCTCCTGCAAGTTATTCAGTATTCGTGAATGTAATATTATTTTTTTTAAGTTGAAATGATAAATTCATCTCTGGAAGCATTTTTACCTTAAAATCGGTTAAGGTCGGTAAAGGTTATCCTAGTATTGTTTATGCCACAAGACTCCCCTAAACATAAGCTACAAGTATTTTGGCCGCATATAGACTGCTATATGAATACGAGTAATAAAGAAAAAAAAATACCCAATGAGCGATGAAAATAGTATGAGTGATTATATTCAAGAATAGATCTGAATCGACCAGCTAATCCGACATAATAGTATTAGCCAATCAGTTGAAAACTTAAAAAAATCACCTACGTATATCTACCTACTACTGCTTCAGTCCATTGAATAAAAATTAAACCACATCAATGACAAATAAGTATCTCGTTTGCAGCGACCCCTACTCGATCACCACTCGACATCGGACCATGGATGTCTATGGGTATTAAGATACAAGGATGAATATAAAAACATTATCGATCGCTTTGACCGCGGAACAGGTTCAATTCAGTGTTGGACGAATGCCAAAAACTGAAAATTACAGGAATTGGAACAGGTCTTGTCTTGAGTGATTGAGCTTAAAAACGTAGGCTTTCATTATTTGTCATCGTCATCTTTGGCCTTTACATCTAATCACTACTGAATTGATTTTCCGTTTTCGGGCTAGTTTGGGCCGAAGCTAGTGGGACCAACACGGTATGAGTCCCATGAAGGATGTTTTGTGAAGTTTTCATTATTGGTAGGTATTTTCTTTCACATCTTGCACATGTTTTTTGGTAAATATATTTTTCTTATGGTTTTGGATTTTATGACTTTCTGCTATGACGATGCTTTTTACAGCTATTTACATTGTAATTTAATTTACATCATCATCATCTGCCCATACACGTCCACTGCTGGACATAGGCCTCCCCCGTACGACGCCACAAATAGCGGTCCTGAGCCGCCTCCATCCATCGACTCCCTGCGACCGCTACGATGTCCTCGGTCTTAATTTACATATTTGTCAAAATTCCTAAGTTCTTTAATTGTATTTCTGTTTGTCTGTTTTATGGCTTTGAATTACGCATAATATTATGCTCCTGTTATTGTGAACTAGTTCTCCTACGGCGAACCAGAACGGGAAGTGTCCACTGCTGGACATAGGCCTTCCCCATACGACACCACGAATAGCTTAGCCGCCTCCATCCATCGACTCCCTGCGACCGCTACGATGTCTTCGGTCCATCGAGTGGATGGTCTCCTAACACTCTGTTTCGCATTGAATCGAGCCCGCCACTGGAGAATCTTTACTCCCCTGCGGTTATCAGTTCTGCGAGCTATATGACCTGCCCACTACTACTTCAGCCTTCTAATTATGAGAGCTATGTCGGTGACTTTGGGTTTTATACGGATTTCCGTATATATAATAAATGTGTATGATGACCTAATCCAAGTCATAAAAACAGCGACAGAAAATTCTTGGCCAAGATTTTGTCATCTTTCAATTTCAACTAGTTCATACCCTATAGGGCTCCTTTTAGTAAGGTTTA
This sequence comes from Eupithecia insigniata, assembly GCA_947859395.1. Classification (NCBI taxonomy): domain Eukaryota; kingdom Metazoa; phylum Arthropoda; class Insecta; order Lepidoptera; family Geometridae; genus Eupithecia; species Eupithecia insigniata. The sequence continues at coordinate 4,413,361 of OX402008.1, forward strand.
GGGAGTGGAAGCAAATAGAAATAGAAAATCATTTATTTATTTATAAATTATTATGTAAATATTATATGACACTCAAGCTGTTCCCCGCAGTTTCACCCGCGTTATTCTTGTAAATCTCCATGGGATATTGATGTTTTACCAGGACAAAAAGCAGCCTTTGTTACTCTCCATCCTTTCAACTATGCCAAAAATGAATTAAATCGATTGATTGTTAAGTTAGGGCGTGTAGGAAGGACAAACAAACACACTTTTGCATTTATAATATTAGTTAGGATGGTACACTGGCAGAAAATAATGCGGACCAGAGGCCCAATTCTGCTAACACGAGATTACGTTTCTGAATGTGCCAAAGTTCCATTATTTCATATGAAATAAACGGAACGGTTGGCACATGCCAATTGTATATTTATAAAATACTTTAAGCCGTGAAAACAAGTTCTCCGAAGATTGGTTTATTCTGAAATGTCCGCGAGCCTTGTTATTCCAATATTTGATTGACGATAATCACTGGAGGAAGCCCCGACTCTGATTACCATTTTCGATTGTCTCTTATGAGACTGGTGTCCTCAGGAGACCCATCACTTCTTGTGTAATAGTCACAGTATTGCTTTTTACTAAAATATAATGTAACGTTAGCTTGATATATGTTATGTAAGGAATCCAAGGAAGATAGTCCTCAAGATAAGTACAGGTTTATCCTAGTTTGGGAATCAATGATGATCAATTTTAAGTCCTAAATCCTGATGACATATCGTAGCGATCGCAGGGAGTCGATGGATGAAGGCGGCTCAGAATCGCTATTTGTGGCGTTGTATGGGGGAGGTATATGTCCACTGCTGGACGTTTATGGGCTGATATGATGATGATGATGATGACATACATATAGGCTGATGCCATTACTAGTCAACTACTGTACATACAAAACAAAGATCTTATTGTACATCACAAATTTAAATAAAAAACAGATATTATCATGAACCTGTACCATGGGCGCCCTTATCGCTTAGAAGCGATTTCTGCCAGGCTTCCTTTGGATGGTAAGAAAATTTATATTTTAAGAAAGGCAAGGGTGTATAAAACTTTAATACATCAAAATTCCTATTCCATAGGCCTGCTCTAATGATCCCCATAGCACCCTGTCTTCAGTTTCGGGTATCTGCCTCCAAGACACATTAATGGACGACGTAAGCTTGTGTTGGGTTGGGTCGTATACTCCGATTCAAAAACCTGGATATTTTGATATGCAAAGGGGTTACAAAACCCAAGGAATATTGATGGAAAATATTTAACTACATTGATGATCGAAGTAAAGCACAGAAGCTCGAAACAATTTTTAGTTTTGAATGCTTTCATTCATCATTTAATTTATCTCTCGTCCGTTTTCGAATTCAAATTAAAACATTTTTTTGCTACATACGTGAAATTATGCGTTTTTGAAGTTTGTGTTTCAGTTATTAATGATAACTTTTATCTTACCTTGTTGTTTTCTGTTATTGATATCAGCTTTTGATAAATTTGCATTCATTTGTTGACATAAAATATATTGGAATCTAAATCGGAGTATAGATCGTAGAAAAAAAAACAAACGTTAGAAAATGTGCGAGACTGGCCACACTACAAGCGTTTAATTTAGCTAGTTATCTGGATGAAGCCAGGTGATATCTGTTTTCTGGATTTTTATTTCGATGTTCGCCTCACTGCGGCCATTCCAAATAACTTAGATACGCGCCTAGCAGCAATAGAAACACCCATCGAAGGAACCTCAAAGCTAAGGGCCGCCATACATAGCTTGGAGGCGTACACACATACACGGAACCGCTCGAGCTGTTGCGACTGCTTCTGGCGATCGTGCGGTCAAGCAATCGCCAGGCATACACTGTCTGCTCGAGCAGTCAACTGCTCGAGCGGAGTTCGACAGCTCGACCTCCTCTCGCGTTCTTCATTCCACGTCGTTGTCATGATTTGAATAACGAGCAGTGGGTTTAAACTGTCCAGCAGTTATCAATGGCAGCTTCAAGCTGTTGACTATGACTGCCCGAGCAGTCCGTGTATGTTGACCAATGGCTAACTGCTCCAGCAGTCAGTATGGCGGCCTTAATCTAAGGTAGAGATGAGGAACTATTTACCCAAATGCGCAAGAAGGGGGGTTATGTTTTTAATGGTGATGATAACGTATAATTTATAGTCCTTCAGAGTCGAGGCCAAGAGCTTTGGCCGGATTCGACCGTTGCAATTTGGAAGCATACCAATATCAACCTTGTTACGCGTATTCTCTACGTGGATTGTTCAGTATTATTTATTTTTTATGTATTAATAATTGTCCGGCATTATTTATATAAGCCGTGGGGTCGCGGCCTACGAATATCGACCCCTCCAACTCAACCCGTGGATGTCGTAAAAGCCGACTAAGGGAACCTACCAGAGGAAGGGCAGCAGCTTCCTTCTGAGTATTTTTAAACACCAACACTGCGATCACCAATCCGCCTGCCAAGCGTGGTGATTATGGCAAATCCCCCCCTGCATGGGAGACCATCCACTCGATGGACCGACGACATCGTAGCGATCGCAGGGAGTCGATGGATGAAGGCGGCTCAGAATCGCTATTTGTGGCGTTGTATGGGGGAGGTATATGTCCACTGCTGGACGTGTATGGGCTGATGATGATCATGATGATGATTATTATTTTTATTTATTATTATTATTCTCGGTGGGTAGTGAAAGCGTGAGCGAGTCTGTGACTGATTTAATTATAGAGCTTTACGTTTTTGTCATGTAGTAGTTATCTTAAGTCCATTATTTACGAGATTATTATTCAAAGCAACCAACATAATCCACTTCAAATTCTTGGTTAATGACTCTGCGTCTGGATTGACACAATTCTGCCATTCTCATGATAGCATCGCAAGCTTTATTATATGGATTGCACATTAATTTATTAAAAAAATATAGCAGTATTTACAATAACCGCCGCCTCCATCCATCGACTCCCTGCGACCGCTACGATGTCGTCGGTCCATCGAGTGGACGGTCTTCCATGTAAGGTTTCGCCATAATCGCCACGCTTGGCAGGCGAATTGGTGATAGCAGTGTTGGTGTTGAAAAATACTCAGAAGGAAGCTGCTGCCCTTTCGCTGTTAGGTTCCCTTAGTCGGCTCTTACGACATCCACGGGTTGAGTTGGAGGGGTCGATATTCGTACGCCGCGGCCCCACGGCCAAGCAATTACTTTTTATTAAATAAACACATAAAGAGACTTACAGCTAATTAGAACTTTATATCATTATTATATACAAAACATAAGGCATATTTAATTTTCGGGGAGAAACAGTTGTAACGGTATCGATTGCCGTCGTTATAGAGGTGATAGCAATTCTAATTACAGCGACGTTATTACTGTCACTTTTACCTACACTTTTGACTCATTCCGTGTACGTAAAAATTGCATCAGTCACTCTACTACTAATTTATTAGAAATGCGAATATTTGGATGTTTGTTACCGCTTCACGCTAAAACTACTGTACAGATCGGACTTAAAATTTGCGTAAATTATAGTTTTAGACCTGGATTATTCTTTATTGACAAAGAAAATAACAGTCAAATAATATAAACAAATTAAACTAGTATTTACAATTGAAACAATTGAGCTAACTGCAGACTGTTGCAAACAATCTACAAATAGCTCAACTGGTCCATATCATCCAATCATATAGACCTGGATTAGTATGTAACAGATAAGTATGTAAAAGAATTTATCTACCTATCTTACTCTTGGTATTTATTTATTTATTACATATACATTCATAATATATTTTTCACTTCTCTTGCTCAAAAAGTGTATCATAATAGTGTAGCTTAGCAGGCCTAAAACTCGAGTTTAATACCTCGGGCTAAAAAGTATTTTTTCTTTTTAATTTTTGTCTAAAATCATCAGCCCGTACAAAGCATTCGTTCTCCTACATAAAAACTCGACTTCTTGGTGCTCCGTCAATCTTTTTTTTTTGAAAATAGAACCGTCTTGGTGATGTTTTATGAAGGTTGATTCTTCCCATCACGGTAGAATGCGAACTGTTTCGTTGCGGGTTAAATAGAGATTTAAATAAAAAAAAAATGGTATTGGCGCTAAATCTCTAGAATTTTCTTTATTCCAAATCACAAACTTTTACGTTTAACTTCCTAACTTTTACTTCCAAATGGTGACCGTGAAAAATGTCATCAAGTGATAGTGAAGATGCTAATATGCAAATGGAAGAAAAGGGCAAAGAAATAATTATGAATCTGTTGCCGACAAAATCACGTGGAATTATATTTAAAGACAAAAATTTTATGAAATGGAGAGATGAGAAACGTGTGGATTCTTTTACAGAAGGGGTTTTTCTCACTTATTTTGATGAATTATCGAAAAAATTCAAATCTTCGACTCTTTGGAGCACATATTCAATGTTAAGAATGACCTTACAAATGAAACACGACGTCGATATTAAAAAATATGTAAATTTAACGGCTTTACTGAAGAAATTGTCCACTTGACGACACAAGAAATCGAAACATTTTTAAATAACGCTCCAAATAAACAATACTTGGCAACAAAGGTAACCTACTTATGTACTCTACTCAAACTAAATAAATAGATACCTACCTACATACCTAAATTATGTACCTAGGTTATTACGATTATTAACACACTTATTTTTTTGTTCAACAGGTTGCTTTAATTTATGGAATCAGCGGTGCATGCAGAGGAATAGAGCTTGCCAATATAACGGTAGAAGACGTAGAAACGGATACAAACCTACAAGCTGTGAGTCTGCCGAACACGAAAACAAACAAAGAGCGTAAATTTGTCATCAGTGGAGAATACCTTAATATAGTTAAAGCCTATCAGGAGTTACGTCTCACTAATGTTTCAACGAGTAGATTTTTTCTAAATTATCAAAATGGTAAATGCACAAGTCAAGTCATAGGCAAAAATAAATTTGGTAACATGCCTAAAGATTGCCACTTATCTAAATTTACCAAATCCGGAACTCTACACAGGCCATTGTTTCCGCAGAACATCCGCGACTCTGTTGGCGGACTCTGGTGCGAATATAACGACATTAAAACGGAACGGTGGATGGAGGCCCGATCAAGTGGCTGAAGGTTATGTAGAGGACTCTATACAAAACAAGTATCACGTCACGCAGCGGATTACGGAAGGAATCAATATTCTACCAAACTTTACAGAATCCCAAGCATCTACATCGCGAGATTGGATGAATATGCCAACTCAGCTGAAGCCGCACTCAGATCTTAATAATGCAGGAAACTCAAGCATGAGTCGAGTCTCTCCAACTTTTACTCCACAACAATCAACTCAAAATATTATCACATCCCAATCACAGAGAACCGAAATAACATTGCCCGGGAAAAACATATCACTAAACATTCAAAATTGCTCTAACTGCACATTTAATTTGTAATAAAATTTCTGAAAATTGTCTAATTTTGAATTGTTTTATTTTCTCGCAATCGAAGTGAAAAGTAGTGTTTTACTCGGGCCAAAACCACCCATTATAACTCGGTCTTGTCATCCTCCCTTGCTACGCTCGGGAGTATAACAACCTCGTATATAATGGGATGGTTTAGTCCCATGTAAAACAATCTACTTTTCTTCTTTATGTAAATTATTGTATTATTTTATTTTATTTTAATGTTTTACCCTTGCCTTTCTTAAATTGTAAATTTTCTATCCATCCAAAGGTTGCCTGTAAGAAATAGCTTCTAAGCGATAAGGTCGCCCACTGTACTTGTTTATGTTAATATCTGTGTTTTATTTATCTTTGTGGTGTACAATAAAGAGTTTTGTAATTTTAATTATCACGAAAAGCACGTGTGAAGCCACGGGCGGAAACTAGTCTTTCATATACAGTAGCCCACGCAATCATTACACAATGAGGACACTCTACCGAAAATGCAAGACTTTGTTGCTTATACTCGCTGAAACTATTCAAGAAAATCTTCAAAACCCATTAGAGATTCACGTTCCTGAAACTTTACGACAGTGACGTCACCTCATCATTTAACGAGCTTCAATTCAATATCGATATAAAATACGTCAAGCAGCGGTCAAATAAATTACTAAGTGTTCCGTACGTTATGAGTTTTCTATTTGCGTCGTCGCGTCAGTCAGGGCTTTGGCGTTTCATTTTTATGTTTCTATTTCACAATCGATAAACCGGATCATCGATAAATCTGTTGACAACACTCACTTGTATTTTAGCTTTCATTTTAGATTTTACGGGCTGATGCACGCGGATTTATTCACTTCAGGCACTGAACGGGGGAAGATTAAATGGAAATAAGTTACGTTAGTCTCTCTGTGCAGTAACCGTTAGAAATTAAGTTAGCTTTGGTTGTGATACATAAGTGATTACTTGTAGTACTGAATAATGTGCAATATTTGTAAAACTAAGCTTTATTGTGATATTTAAAATTAGCTGCCTCTCAAATTGCATGGCGCCCTAACAGGGCTCCTAATACCTAGCCTCTAAGTGAAATATTTAAGACCTCTCACATTGTATGTATGTATTAGGATTGCAAAATAAATACTTGAATAGTATGTATTTCGTAAGTAGGTACTGTTACGATATTATTTCGCAATAAATGTAACGTAGGTAACAAAGGTCTGGCGATGCAGCTTTGTTACCTACGTTACATTTATTTATTACTCTAGGTACCAAGTACCTGGTAAGTAGTTAGCAAGTCTTGCTTGCACGGGCATTTCTGTGGGAATGCTTTCAGTTTGGGTTTGGTCTTCGTCGCGACAACGTCACTGTTTCACCTTAAATTGTACCAAGTCTAATAAATTCTAGTTCCAGATTTTTTATTTTTTTTTAATATTACGGGTTCGGACAGGGTAGTCACCCTATCCGACACCGTAACAGTAGTTCGTAAGGAATTAAAAAAATGAAAAGTTCGTTGCAAATCCTATCCTTCAGAGAACCTCCGGGCATAGCTCTTTCCATAGCTCACTCAGCAACTTTGAACTGGTGGACTAGCCCTATCGTGAGCGTCTACGTCTCAGTTCCGTAGGTGATTCATGAATCATGACGCACTGATTAAAAACATTCGTTTTAAAGCATTTCGATATGAATGACGAGAAGACTCGATGTAGTTTCCCAACTGCCAATTTAAGCTGCATTGAGGGCTAGCCATTTCTATAAAATCGGTAGGAAAAGGTCAAGCAGTAAGATCTGGGTTGAATATATTAAAGAGACAGCATGGGTTTTAAAAAAAATATCTGAGCGTCTTGTCGAACCGACGATGACCCGCGAGCTGGTGAGTATCTGGCCGCAGCGCATTAGCATTGCCATACAGCGGGGCAAAGCAGTCAGCTTCTTGGGGACAGTTCCGACTGGTATTGTTATGGACCAGTGAAGCTACCTGTAGATTGTTTGTAAGAGTATGTAGTTAGTTCAATGGTTTCAATTGTAAATCATCATCATCATCATCAGCCCATACACGTCCACTGCTGGATATAGGCCTCCCACGTAAGACGCCACAAATAGCGGTCCTGAGCCGCCTCCATCCATCGACTCCCTGCGACCGCTACGATGTCGTCAGTCCATCGAGTGGATGGTCTCCCATGGGGGGTTGCCATAATCACCACGCTTGGCAGGCGGATTGGTGATCGCAGTGTTGGTGTTTCAAATTACTCAGAAGGAAGCTGCTGCCCTTCCTCTGGTAGGTTCCCTTAGTCGGCTCTTACGACATCCACGGGTTGAGTTGGAGGGGTCGATATTCGTACGCCGCGGCCCCACGGCCAATTGTAAATACTAGTACTAATTTGTTGTAATTTCTTTATTAATAAAATCAGTTAGTTAAAAATAATGTAGCACGGTCTACGTGTTCTAGTAACTATTTACTGAAGCGTGGTTCTAAGGACCAACACTGATCTTTTTCAAGTTCGATATAAGAAAAAAGAAGTAGGTACGTGAACAAATCAAGGGTAAAACCGAAGGGTGCTGATAAATACGAAGACTACGGTCCGGTTGGTCACCATACATAAATAATGTGGTTGTCCGTCGAATGGTAATCTCTGGACTGGGAAATTTAGCACTTTTTTGTTGGAGGTAAAAGGTGTAAAAACTAAAAGTCTATTTTTAACTGAGGATTTCGGGAGTTATCTAGAGTGGAATACAAAATAATTATTGTATATATTAATATTATATAATATAATTAAAATTTAGATACAAACAAATGTGACGAAGAAAGTCAAGAAAACGTTGGACCGGTTTTCATTTAAGCTATGAAGTCTAGAGTCCATGGACTCACACCTGGCTGCTCGAACGCTAATCAATTAATAGGGCTACTGCACTGTTAAAAACCGTCTCTTTCCACCCTCCGATACTCCGTTGCGCCTTGGCTTACGATAAGACTTTTTACAAAGCATATGCTTGACAATTTGTTTGAATTTATTAATTGAAAATTTTTGCAATTCGCTAGGAGTTTATTGTAGAAGCGTATACATATCTTATCTTAGATAATCTACCCGGCTGTTTAGAAGATCAGTGTATGCACAACATGCTAGTGTAGTCTTCTCTGAAAGATCATCGGACGGTCAACAGCGTTGTCGGTTACATACATTTGACATAAAATGTATGAAAACTTCTGCCAAACGGTCAATTAAAGTGTAATTGTCCGATTATCTCTTAGAAAAACACCAGATGATGTCCACCATCAGGTGGGTAGATCTCGTTTTGTTAGGTAGGTAGGTACTGTCGGTAAATCTAAGCAAAAAATTCTAAGCTTAAATTTCTTGCGGTTAAAATGTTTTTTCAGATTCAATTCACAGAGCGACTTAAAGATGACCCTACAATTGTTAAAGGTTGTCGAGTATACAAATGAAAAGTGACAGAAAAGCGTATAAAACACCAGTCAGTAAACACCCTGTACAGGGATCTATCTCACTAGGGGACGTCAATGCATCGCGATAGCGCGAATATATCAAAGACGAGTGTTTTATTCAGCAGTTGTAATGTTACGGACGTGATGTATTTATTGCCTCGTGGAACCCGCAAGGGGCTAGCCTTGCGGGTTCCAAGAGCGAAGACTCGGATATTAGCAGCGAAATGTAGGTAAACATCCTGAAGAAACTCGCAAGTTTGGTTACTCTATTTTCTAGATCTAGCAGAAAATAGGTCAGTGCCTGTTCGAGTCTATATACTCGCGTATTGTAACATTTGTAACCGTTTATTTTCTATAACTTAATGAAGGAACTGTTATAAACACCAGTATATTATTATGAAGAAAAACACCAGTATATGTATATTAAAAAGTTTTATCACATAATACATACTTACTTTAATAGTTACTCTCTACCGTACCGCATTTCTTACATTCTAATTGCGTTACCCTCGTTATTTATCAATAATCATAGAGTAAAAACTCGTTGCTATCTCAGTCAATAATCTTTTTCAATATTATATTTTTCTTCGTGTTCGCCGGGGATGCCTTGGCTATTTCTGCGCTACTTTTGTTCTGACATTTTGAATTTGACAGATAAATGCATTGTCCATAAACAAATTCAAAACAACTATTCACATTTAACCGACTTTACATAAGGATATGGATGCTCTCTTTTTTTAATTGATGTTAACAGAACGCAATATTTTATGGACATGTAGGTAATATGTCTGGCCGCGGGGCCGCGGCGTACGAATATCAACCCCTACAACTCAACCCGTGGATGTCGTAAGAGGAATGGCAGCAGCTTCCTTCTGAGTATTTTTCAACACCAACACTGCGATCACCAATCCAGCCTGCCAAGCGTGGTGATTATGGCAAAACTCCCCCTACATGGGAGACCATCCACCGGACCGACGACATCGTAGCGATCGCAGGGAGTCGATGGATGGAGGCTCAGGACCGCTATTTGTGGCGTCGTATGGGGGAGGCCTATGTCCAGCAGTGGACATGTCTGGGCTGATATTATGGTGAATGTTTCTACTCAATAAATATAGAAGCTCTCGTTGGTCCCGATAATTCTAGTACTATTTTAGAGTCTAAAGATACGTATTTAATAAGAAACAGTCTATGAAATATTGCATAATTTTATTCAGTCAAAGTAAATAAGCACGTGAACGGAGTTTCAGAGTCTAGCAGTGACCTGTTTTTTACTTTGGATCGACAATTCCAACAAAGCTAAGATGGTTAATGCCCAAACTATGCTATATTGGTTTCATGGACGCGTTCGATTCAGCTTATGGGTGCCTCATAGTCGACGTCAACGTGCCCATGCGGGCAGCACCGTCGAGGCTGGGCAGTGCATGTGTTAGTCAAGGGCTGTTGAAACTTATCGTTACAATACCTATGCTCCCTAAATATCTCTTAGAAGCGAGAAAGGCTAAACATAATCAAAAATATCATAAAATGCAAAAAGTGGGTGGGACGAATTAGGATAGGAATTTCAACAGAATTCCTAACGCCAATCGTTACAAAAACACTCCCAGATATTGATATCAATATCAATAATAAAAGCGGCAGTCTTTTATAAATCTTAAATCATTAAATAATGCAATTACAATCAAATGCTCTGTCACTAGTCAATTAATAGAGAGCTTCAGTTGAAACAGCTAGCTCACTCTAGCATAAACAGCTGTAGCAAATACAACTGCGGTCAAATAAATTTTCAGTGCTATCCTAAGAAGTTTTTTCAGTAAAATATATATTTTTTGCAGTCCCTGGCTGTAATGGATCTGTAACGGAAGAAACACGTTCATATCAACTATCCCATCATAGTGTGGACGCGTTTGTCGCCGTATCAGTATTGACTTTTGCTCCATTTTTGCATATATCCGGAGTTAGCTTCGAATAGTTTTTGGTAAAACTTTTATTATAAGCTTTATTCATCTGTACTATAGAAAAATTCTAGTTAAAAACATAGATTCATGTATTATTATTTTAAATTACTTATCCTTTTCCTGAATGCCAGGCAATATGGGTGCTTGTCAGTTTTTAAGTAATTAGGTAAGTAAAGTGAGCTCTCTGTTTTTAACTCCAATCCCCAGTTCTCAAGTTCACGGTAATCAAGAAAATCGGTCAATCTCGTCTAATTAAAATATCAGTAACAGGAAACAATTAGTAAGTCGGCAGGTATCAGTGTATGTAATAAACTTTAATAGTGCCGACGAGATTTTAGAAACGTGACGATTAGGTATTAGAAGGTAGGTAACAATTTAAAGTTACGACAGCAAACATTTAAGTCATCTTAGATCGCTAGATTTTCTTTTCATTTTCAACCAAAGCGCGGAGCTCAGCATATATAATGTAAAAATCTACCCCGTTCTGAATTTTTCCATCTTTCAATAAAAATAAAGAACTTACACAGGGATTATTCTTGTTGTCAACCACCATTCCCAGACACTGACACGTTTTTAAAGAAACGTGCTGTGGCGTACATCAAAAATGAACGCACCCTCACGATAGTGCGAGGGAAGTTTGACAGTCGGTCTGTCCAAAGAAATGACTTGAGAAACAGGTGGTTGACGGACAGACGTTGTAGACAGATGAGATGAAATGACTCGAGGGACAATAGAGAAGGATTTCCTACCGGTCTCTTGCTTTCTCGGTTTTACGAAGATATTATAATCTTATTGAGAATTGTATGTGCCGTCTTTGGTGTCTCTCAAGAGTTCCGTAACACGTTCCATAAACGTTCTATTTGTGCCTACTTTGGTGTTCGTGCTAATGTGAAGAATAAACATTTATTGGATATTACTGTGTTTTGGTGTAACCTACAGACTTCCTTACCCGTAATACTAATACTCCAAAGTGCCAATATCCAGTAGTTAAAAAATATAGATTTGAATTCTCTCTCTTCTTTACTACGATCATCTATCATCCAAGCAGCGCATCAGTAATCAGCATTGCCATACAGCGGGGCAATGCTGTCAGCGTCTTGGGACGCTTCCGACTGGTATTGTATGAATCCTTGAGATACCTGTAGATTGTTTGCAACAGTCTGTTTGCAGTTAGCTCAATTGGTTCAATTGCAAATACTAGTTCTAATGTTTCTATTATTTGATAGTGATTTTCGTTGTTAGTAAACTTTATTTACTACGATCAAAACAATAATTCGAAAGGTAATACTACCAGTAACTGTCCGATGGCTTAAATTATTATATTTTTTATCAACCGATTTTTAAAACGAATCTACCGGTTTAATAATTTTATGTTCTTTATTTATTTTATCAAGCCCACAAAATAATGCAAAAATTTGGTTTTAGACACAGGTTTTCAAGGATACCGTTGCACTACAGTGTACAGATAAGTTATAACCAGCGAGTAGAATTTGCACAAAATTTGCTTACCCGTTGGCAAACGTAGAAAAAATGCAAAAATTTTGATTTAGACACAGGTTTTCGAGGATATCGTTGCACTACAGTGCAAAGATAAGTCATAACCTGCCAGTAGAATTTGCACAAAATTTGCATACCCGTTTGCAAACGTAGGCACGGTCCAACCGTAACCAGTAACCTTTCATTCAGATCTCACGATTATTATATTTGTTAATCACGGCTACTACGCGATTTCTATTTATAAATGATTACAATAAAACTTATTATAGTGCGGGCGCTAAGAAGTTTTATCAGACACTGAGAATGCAGAGTGGAGGATTAAGTGTTTAGAGAAAATCTTGCATGAAAAGAAAATTTTTGCCCTTTGATTTCTCTGATATGTTTATTGCCCACAATTTATAATAAAGGTAGATTTGTTTGTGTTTATTATTTTTATATAGAATCCCACCCAAGGAATATCTTTACCAGGAGACAATAGAAAGAAATACAGACACTTTACGTTTCCAGTTCTAAAAAGTTTCCTCGAACAATTTATTGTAATTCTTTGAGGAATTTATAAGAAGGACTTATATGTTCAGTAAGATACCCTTTAGTAAATTACCCTAGGAGTATAGTAAAAGGCATTTAGGCACATTTAGATGAATCTATTAAGATTGAGTTGAGCAATTGAATAGGTTCGTGCCAACGTGCAAATGTGTTCTAAATTATTACTTACAAAAATTGCTCTTCAATTAAAATTTTCAGATTTTAATCGTAATACGGTCAAAAAGTGTTATAAGTAAATGGTAAAATAAGGAGTACCCTCTAACCGCTAGACGGTACACCTTATTTTGACATTTTCCAATGAAAACTGCGAAAATGCAACAAAATTATTAATTTCATTCATTAATAATTGCATACATATACATACATTATTACAGTTCTAGCTTAGGTGGTAGTTAGGACAAAAAACACCGGTCGTGTTTCGCATTTTCGACAGACTTCTCTCGTTCTATTCCAAGGGAAGGCATCTCGTTAGTCATATACATCGTGATTCAGTTGTTTCAGTGATGTACAATCAAATCATCTGTATAAACTGTGTCCGGCATAATTGAGAATCGTGAACTCCTGATGCTGAGTTTTGCAAATAGGTACCTAATTGTTGTGACTAATCGGTTGTTTGTTTCCATTGTTATATTACACCTAGTGGCCGTTATTAAGAAAGAATATTAAATATTATATTTATTTTCTCTTGCAAAAAGATCGTTTACAATTTTTTATAGTTCAGGTATTGTACAATCAAATCTTATATATCATCTTTATTTTGCAAGAGACTGGTGCCACTGTGAGGTTTAGAAAACCTGTGGAACGGTCACGATATTAGTCGATATTGTGTGGATCAAAAGTATAAAAGTCTTGTTTTGTTTTTGTCTTGGAAGAAACAAAACACCAGTTTCTGTTCTGGTTTTTGGTAAGAGGTAATGGGATCTCACTGGAAGATAAGGTGCAGCATTATTCAGGGCCCTTTCATAATTATCACTTTAAAAAAAAAACCCGAGTATTAATGATAACAACGCTTCGATTACCCATTGTTCTGGTTATGAAGCATGGTTTGTCCAACAGTGGATGATTGCGTTAACTTTTGTGCTTATTTTTTGTTTATTTTTGAAAATCTTATTCGAATTTTACATTTTAGCATTCTCTAAGACCGTCAGGATCTGTGCATTATAGTATTGTAGTTTGCACAACTTGTAACTAGCAGTCCCGCTCACAAACTACTGAACCTTGAAAGATTTTTGGGTACGTATGTACGTTGAGTTCGGTGCTTTGGTAGATACTAACCAATGCTTTATGTACGTATTCTTTGACTGAATGAATTAATGCAATATTTCATACGCTGCTTCCATTAAGGATAGTGATGCGAATCTATAGCCTGGAAAAGTATCACTATATACACCGACTTAATATACAAAAAGACTCCCTAAAATAATGGGTCAAAAGCTCTATAATAAGCTCCCTTTAGGTTTGAAGCTGATTCAAAATGAAAATAGGTTTAATTTAGAACTAAGGAATCTTTTAATTGACAAAACGCTATATAGTATCAAAGAGTTTTTAGAAAACGACTACAGTCACTTGGACTTCAATTGCAATACAAAGTTGCCTGACACTGTCGTAAAGTGACCTAACCTAGAGTCAAATATTATTTAAGGATCATATTATTTAAGTTTATCTATTGACTATTGCCCCTCTACAGCAAAATAGTATTTAAGATTCTTGACAAGTCATACATCTAATGACTAGTCTATGCATCTAATTAAGTATATTGTATATTTGTTATTTGTGTGCCTATTGACAATAAATGATCTTATCTTGTCGGGACTAACGAGAACTTAGATATTTATCAAGCTAACAGAATACGTGTGTATGAAAACAAATATTCTTTCATAAATCAAAGAAAATAAATTCGTGGACGCCTTACACCTATGGTATTTGGCAGTTAAGTATCGTTAATCAATGGAAACAAACTTCTGTTGTGCACGTATACAAACGAGGACATTCGTAGTGTTTATATCTAAACATTAATTTGTATGGCGAATACATTATTACATGTCATGTACCTACCGATAGATATTAGAGATGACATTCAGATAAGCTTGTAATACTTAAGAACTTTGGTTGGTAGGTTTTTAGGTGGGTACTTAAGAATCGTCTTAAATTGATGAACGCAGTACCTATACAAACAAAACCCACCTTAGTATACATAGTGGCACGTAACTTTAGCGCTGACCGTTATTACGCAGATTAAAATAATAAGATACCTGGGCGGGGCTAGCGGTACATTACCCATGCGCAGCTATCCCCTTCGCGTATCGCTCAGCGCTAAACTTACGTGCCGCTACTTGTAGGCGAAGTTATCGAATTGAAACAAATAACTTCTTTTTTTTATTAATCGGGTCCAATAGAGGACTAGTATATTCTAATGATGATGATGATGATAATAATATGGTGTTTTTTCGTCAGATTCGGCCATTTATTTTATTTATTTATTTTATTTTATTTATTGACATAATTAGAACGCCATGTGCCATAAGCCATGTGTTGCATCGATTAATTCCGCGTTCGTCCTACAGTGGCTTCGGCCCAAACTAGTTCGAATACGGAAATTCAATGGTGATTTCATTCCTTATTCGTCCCATTTCAGATTTCTAACAGAAAATGAGCCAAGGTACTTCCACACACTTCTCGAGTAGTAGTCTTGATTAATCATTCCGTGTAACTTTTCAGCCAAATTTACATACTTATAGACGTATACAACGTATATTTCATAATTATATTTCTCTAGCTGTATTTGAGGAACTGATTTGGATGGTATGTCAGTTCAGCTTATGTTAGTTTGGGTTGGAACAAAAAATTGGGTAGAAAGCAGAAGGAATGGACAAAATATATGTAAATGTTGGTCGATATGAAACTTATGGAAGAAGGAATTTCTTTTTCATCTTCCTGCCCGTGACGTACTGGGTTAGAAGCTATAAATAAATAAATAAAAATAAAATAAAAATATTTTATTTCAGATAACATACGATACGTTTTAGAGTACATCTTGGTTTGACTAGATAGCAGTTTTGAATAATTCGTTTTCTGACTAAATCTCAATATGACCACATCGCGTTAGGACTACACAGCGTTTGTACTAGATCGCCATAAGGCCTCATAGCGTAACGACTATGTTTTTAGTTGGGGTCAACGCAAAATGAAGAAGAAAGACGAAAGTTATCATTGAATAACCCCAAGGCTTCAACACTCCACTCTTGACACGAAGACATCATAACGCACCATCAATCAGCCATCCTAACCAGGTGGTTATCTGGTACAGAACAGGGGTCAAAAAACTCCAAGAGTCGCTCCACTATCATATTTATGATCTCGCCTGTCCGTTCGTTGATTAACTGAGGACGAATAGCACCCTTTGACCCGATATATGACAAATGACCAACAAATTGTAGCTATTCATCTATTGCCAGACAATAAACGCCTTTACGACATCATGATAAACTGGTGCTAAACACAAGTGCTCGTGCTTTTTCAAGAAGCTTTTTATAGTGCGGTCTCGTAAAAGATCTAATTTTGATGGTTTATCGATGATGTTATATTGGAAGTGCTTGGTTGAGATTATGAAGAATTATGATTGCGGAAATTCCAAGGAAAACTAATTGTGTCATGTTTTGATTCGTCATGGTTGTGTATCGAATAGTGTGAAACATAACAATCTGGTTTAGTTTTTTACTGAGCAGAGAATAGTGACTAATACGCTCTTCTGTTGTAAATTCTTCTTGAAGCTTAGTTTAGTTTATCTGAGCTAGATATTTTTTGTAAACAAAAAAAGGAGCTACAGATCAGAAACGTTGTTGAATTATATTTTACAACTTCGGTATCATTGGAGCAAGTGGCAGATTTTTTTTATTTACAGCTTTCATACATCGCTTCATTGGTCTCTCATCTGTTTTCGCACTCAAATTTGCACCTTTGTCGCTGTGCGTGTGTTGAATTATGCGTTGTTAAAGGTTGTGATCTTGTTTTAGTTAACCACTAAATATTGTTTTCTGTTATTGTTATCAGTTATTGTTAAGATATCATACATCCTCTTGTTTACAAAAAATACCTTGGATTTTAGAAGCGATTGGACTAGGTATATTCTTTGAGAAGGCCTTTTCAATCCAATATAACCTACTTCCTCAATACATTTCATATTTCAATCTCCTCCAGATAAAAATCCAATTACGTTTAGAAGACAATTCTCACTTAAGGTCCCGTCTCGAGGTAAAAAACCTCGTCATCATCGGAAGATAAAGGTCTCCTTCTATCGCCTATCAATCTAACATGGCCGCTCTACGGGGGTCTACTATTAAATTCGTTTATTTCCCACTTGGACACGATGAGACACGGCGTTTTGCTTTGTTGTTTTTGTCGTGGTGAGGTTCTACATGTTTTTTTGGGGGTAGGTAAAAGGTTGAGACAGAAGTTTGCGATTCAATCTTTGTTTATGTGTTGATGATTTTAAATGCTTTTTGGCGGTTCAGCTGATAATTTGAAACAAAGCATGTTAATTCTGGTTGTAATAGATATGATGTGAAATCCTACTAATATTATAAATTTGAAAGTAACTCTATCTATCTGTCTGTCTGTTACCTTTTCACGCCTAAACTGCTGATATATATATATATATATTTGGATCTTAATGAGATTTGGTAGGGAGGTAGATGGTATCCCGCGAACGGACATAGGGTACATGAAAAGCGCGTGCTTAGCCGCGGGCAGCAGCTAGCTGGTGATAAAGCTACGAACACGGAACTGCGCTAATAGACCTGCAACTTTACAATATGGAGTATATTGTAAAGTTGCAGGTCCATTAGAGCAGTTTTGGTTGTAGTGTTTGGACTCGTTGCTTTTAACTAATTTACTTCAAATACCAAGTGATTTCTCCTATTTACAAAACATTGAGTGACGATGGAGCCACACAAGACCCGATTTTTGTAAATAAATAAAGTATTTTATTCTTTATTTGATTGGCAAGCAAACCATAATATTTTTTTAAACCATTGAAACCATTTATTCATTGTGATTGTGGTACATAATTCATCAGGTCTTAAATATAGTTTTTGATCTACACAATCTACTCTTTCGAGCGTACAAAGATTTTATAATTCGATTATAAATAGCATGCAGTAATACATTCTAGAGATAAATTGTTAATTGTTTGACATAATTATAAATTAAATTTAATCACATAACATAATAAAATCAAAACTTAAAATGAAAACAGCTTTATAATGTCACAATAATCAAAATAATCAGAAGTCACAGAAATCAAAATAATAATAATTCTAAAAATAATTCAATTTAGGTATGTCTTTTAAAAAAATTCTTTCATGTCATAAAAACAATATTCCAAAAGCCAAGTAAATAGTTTTGTTTTTAACTTGTGGAGGGGCAAGGAAGTTATGTCATTAGGTATATTATTATAAACTTTGACCGACATATAGAAAATACTTTTGCGACTAGAAGATAGCCTAAACATAGGTGCGGCCAATTTGTTTTCAAAACGTTCACGAATTCTTGCACTCTTAAATTCAGGTTTTTTAAAATAAACATTTTCATATTTTTTGACGAATAAACATTTTTCATAAATGTAGAGTCAGCACAGAGGTAATATTTTAAGAGCTTTAAATAGTGGTCTACAAGATAATGTTTGGTCCCATATGTTGCATAATGCTCGAATGCATTTTTTTTGTGCAGTTAAGAAAGAGTATAACAGAGTACAAGAGACAGCCAACTTTAATAATGAAAATCTAATTAATTACAATACAATACAAATTCTTAATTGTACACCAAAAATAGAATACAAAAAACATGAGACACAAGTACAATGGGCAATTAATATTTTGTATAAAAGCATGCCTCTTTCTTAAAGTGGTCATTAAAGAGTCAGTAAAGAGATGTCAGGATCACTGAACCAGACCTGCCCACAGCGGCGATGAGAACCGGATGAGAAGCAGGTTTTCAGGATGCTGTTATGGCTGTCATAAACTCTGTGGATCAGGGATGTTTCTTTGCGGATGATGGCTTCGGAGCCATCCATTTGATATTATGCAAACATCACCGATACACTGCAGAAGCGAGGCACCTCCAACATCATCTTGAAAATATTATTATATTGGATAGGTTTGCTTGCGTTTTTGGTATGACTAACACACAGCTGCCCGTGTACAGATTTTGGCAGGCTTTGAAAACAGTTACCTTGACTTGCTAGTAACCTGTAAATCGGGAAAACCTGCAGGCTAGCATATTACCTCAAACTGCCAGCGACCTACGCTCTCTTTCAATTTCAGTGTTTAACAGGTTTGAGGTAATTTATTTCCTTTCAAAATATTTCTTTTAGAAAATTATTTAGGCTGCATTTGGCTTGAAATCAGATACAATAGCCTGATATCTCAGCCTAACTCATACAGTAATAAGAGTTTCTCATCTCTAGTTAAGTCAGGGGACAAGCAATTTCCTGATCTTACTCATATGATCTTACTAAAGTTTAGTAACTAAACTCATATTTATCTTCCTGTGTACATATTTTGGCAGGCTTTGAAAAGAGTTACCTTTACTTGCTACCTAGTTACCTGTACACTGGGAAAACTTACGAGCCAGCATTACCTCAAATTGCCAGCGACTGACATTGAAAGGGACCGACATACGCTCCCTTTCAATGTCAGTTTGTAACAGATTTGAACTATTTTATTTCCTTTCAATTTCTTTTTCAGGTACTTATTCAGGCTCCATTTGGTTTGCATTCAGATACAATAGCTTGATATCTAAGCCTACCTCATACAGTTATTTGAATTTCTCATCACTAGTTAAGTCAGAGGACAAGCAATTTCCTGAGTCAATAGTTATCGATGGCATCGCTCGTACCGTCGAGTCATTAAACAATTTCAATCGTGATCGAGTCACGTATCGAATTTGAAGAACCTCTTTCTAATCAACTATTTATTGTCAAACGTCCTTCAGCAGTGTGAGTTGTTAGCTCAGAGCGATTCGATGAAAAATCGATTAAGAGTCTTAATCATTCATTTTGTACCCTTAACTACGTTAGTACTTCGTTAGACCACAATGTCACCTGATGGATAAGGCCGGCGGTTTATCATGAAGTGTGTAAAATGTTGCGGATTCCCTTTGCATGGACATTTTGCTTCAACTCTTTGAGCGTAGCAAAAACTTCTTCAGTGTAAGTGGTCGTTCACATAGAAGTCCGTTTACAGGCATGTTTTATCGTTTGCGATTTTATTCGGCGGTGGCGGATTTAGTCGTAGTTGCGAGCGAGCGAGTTCATACACATGTGTATGAACTCGCTCATATTCGAGATCCAGTAAAAAATATCGGTTCCTATTACGGGTCCGTTTCATCGTGCATGGTTTTATTCGGCGATGGAGTGTGTAATTGTAAGATTGAGTTCCCACTCACAACATTGTTAAAATGTTAATCCATTTTATTGGATCGACACACATACTGATTCAAGATTTGTAAATGCGGAACATTACCTCTAGTAGCGACAGATCCGTTAAAACGATTCTGTAAATACGGACTTACTGTGTGAACGAACCTTAACCTTTTATGCCTTGCACCAAACACGTTTGTCATCTGCCGGCGCCTCTACGTCCCAAAACGAACCCAGTTCCCACAGCAGCGATGTAATGAATCTCGTTTCTTGTATGGTTATTTAAACTTTTAATTATTAAACAAATTAAACATAGGTTTCAACATAAGTTCCTAAGCATATGCTTAGGAAAAAGATCTTTTGAGGATCTTGTAATCGGTAACCACTAAAAACCATCTCTAGAAAGCTTTGTTTTGCTGTTCGTCGTAAATATTTACCGCATGATCTTACTTAAACTCATATTTTCACTTTAAGAATAGAATAAGAATAAAAATGTTTTATTCTTAACTCAATCAACAAAAATAATTAACAATGTATTAAAAATAAAAGACAATACAGCCAAATTTTGGCCTTGAGTCACAAATCGGTCTCTGTCTCAGCATGAGTTAGTTATAAACACGTCACAACCAACGCTGACAGAGCCCTTTGGTGACGTCACGGAAGACAACACATAAGGCAAAAGTAATACAATAAAATAAAAAAACTTAATTTAAGGCAACGACATTATATGATGCGATGTAACCGTGCTTTGTAACCGTTTATTGATGCGAATAAACAAACTATTTAATACTCATGCAAATGGTTAAATACATGAAACGTTCAATACTTAGCAATAACTATTATACAATATAAGAAATCGATACCAAAAAAAATTTTTTACTTAGCGCTGTCTTATTCTAGGGTTGCGGTATCAATATCTCGGAATATACATATGTATATTACATAAGGACCTATATATTTTTGAACAAACTACGACATATATGTAATTTAATTACGTTAAACTGGAAAGTTAAATAAGCATAGGTCTGGACTGTTTTGGGGTCAAAAACCCCAAAAACGGAGATTAAGTAGTAGAGAAGGGCTTACAAGAATGATTTCTTACAATCAGATAAATAATTTTCACACAAAAATGACGTATTTTATGACACTATCATCCCGCGTAGATAATTAAAACAGTTAACGAGCTTTTTACGAATAATGAGATTGTTTTTAATTTAAATTATAATTAATATGATGACTTATACATAGTGATAAGATAAAAACAGAAGCTGGAAATGACAAAGAGAAAGTACCTGAATAGAATAGAATAGAAAAATCATTGATTGCCTTATAAATACTTAATAATTATAATTTATACTCACCAACAGCTCGCCATAACCTGCAGGACAGCTTGTGGTGAGCTGTTGGTGAGTAGCGACACCACGGGAATACCGAGTGCTCCCGGAGAAGTTCCTGGTTCTCGTCTCCGCTTGCGGAGTGGTATCCCAAGAGAACCAGATCCCCACCTCTTGCTTGCCTTCATTGGCCGGTCTGAGTGGAGTCGCGAGAGATGCATCTTAAGATGCAGACTCGGGGGTGGAAGTGTCTAATGGCGTAATAACGAGGAAACCCGCTCACGTGTCTTCGTGATGGTGGAATCGGGGCCGCACCTCTCGACACCCCTTAGTCGTTTGCACCGATGTTGTTCCGTTACCGGCATTTATGCCAACATTTTGAGGAACCCATCCAGCATTCGGCAAGCCACCGTCTGCCGCTTGTAACAGTATTGAGAGTATGTTTAAGGCAGGCGTCCATAGTTTCCCCCATAGCCCAATTACCCAGTCCATCCATTCTCCATTCTCATTTTCCTTTGCAATAGTCTCTACACCTGTCGGATACCATCTTAGGGTCTATATCATATTGTGCAACCAAGGATGATACCCGCTATGTGTAGCTCTCGCCTTTAGATTAATTCTCATAAAGGGCCTCTGTGCTGTTTGTTGGCTTCGGCTCCACGCATGCCTCGCAAAAGACCGGGTCACTATATGGCCCGTGATCATGGAAATGAGAAACAGATTAATAATTAATACTTATTAATAAGTCCGACTTACTTAAAGACATAAAATAAAATAATAAATAAAATAGAAAATTCAGCTTTTGCTACATGCGTTATATTAAAATGCATAGCGCTGTTTTTCAATTTACTCTTCTCGGGTTGCAGCTGGTCACCGAGAGGTTTAGGTCTCTCCTACAACTTCAAAAGGGACAGTAGAGGTGGAGAGGTTCTAGGTTCTATAAGAGTCATTATCATCATTTTCAGGCTTAGAAGCACATAGGTATATTATTAACCGACTTCAAAAGGAGGATGTTCTCAATTCGTGTAAAAAAGTTTTTTTGTATGTGTGTTACGCGATATCTTCGCCAATTATGGACCGATTTTGAAAATTCTTTCACTATTGTATAGAAAATGATGATAATGACTCGATTTTTTTCTTTTTTATCTCCAGGGGATGAGTATATATTCCATAAAATTTAAAAACAGTGTAAAGGAATTTGAAGTTGGTTCATCGTTTTTTAAAACACGCCATATTATTTCTAGTTTTATTTACCTACCTACTTGAAACTAAGGCATAAAAAAACAATGGCTTCTACCCGTTGCATCACTCACGTATTAATTTTTTTTTGCCTACAATCTATAAAAGGAAAATTATTTATTAATTTCTTGAATAATAAGTAAACCTTTATTATTCAAGAAATACATTTATAAATAATTTACCTTTTATGGAATGTAGGAAAAAAAAACAACCACATTACCTACATACTCACGTAAAGAAGACTTATGTTAGGTTCTGTTCTGATATGCATGTTACTTATACGTAAACACGACATTTATTATATTAACCGTTACGAATCTACTTATAAATAATATACACTACACAATAAGAAAAACTTTGAATACTTACCCCATAATATATAATAATATAATAAATGAAAACAAGCTATTTGAGAATAGACCAAAATGTAATCTTATACAACATAAAAATCCTGTGCCACAGTGTTTGTAACTCCTCTGAAACGGCTTGACTGATTTTTATGTATTTTTTTGTGTTATTTTGGTAGGTGTGCGTGTATGTTGTTATTTATTTTTATACCTCGTAGTGATACGGGTGGCACACCACATTTACTTTTTTGTTTTTGGGACAAAAAAAAATTAATTTCTAAATGATTGGCATTAAAAAATACGTATTATCCTCAATTTTCACCTTTCTAACACCAACCCCCATTATAGCGATATTTTTTAAACCTCAGTGGTCGATGGCAGAACAACGATTGCCGGGTCAGCTAGTGGTATGTAAAATATAATAGCATGCATACGTAAATTATGATTAAACAGACTGTTCCTTTCGCATTATTAGTACGGGTAACGTTAATACCTATACCTATTACCTAGGCGACAAAACCGACAAACAAAGACCATAACCAAGTAAATTAATTTGCATGGGTAATATATCTATGTTCGTATTAAATTATACATTAATGTTACGGTCTTACCGATTGTATGGTGCTATTTATATTTATCCGTGATATTAATGAAGTTGAATTATGTTATTACCATTCTTAGCAAGAAATATCGTTCCCACACACGTCGGACTTTAGTAATACCTAGTAATAATAAGAGTAGGATTTATACATAGTCTCCCCCATAGTCCAATTACCCAGTCCATCCATTCACCACAATAACATGGCTTTTTTGTTATTTTCATTTTCCTTTGCAATAGTCTCTACACCTGGCGGATATCATCTTCGGGTGTAACATATTGTATCAACCAAGGATGATACCCGCTATGTGTAGCTCTCGCCTTTACATTAATTCTCATAAAGGGCCTCTGTGCTGTTGGCTTCGGCCCCACACATGCCTCCCAAAGGACCGGGTCACTATATGGCCCGTGATGGTGGAAAAGAGTAGGTACGATTTTAAGTTCTTACGGTACAAATAGCTTGAATAATAATTTGGCATGTTTTAAAAAACGATAAACCGACTTCAAATTCCTGAACCTTCCTTTTGTTAACGCCCGTTACCGTGGAAACTGTTTGTTAACAGTCATTGTGATAATTTGATTGTCTGAAAAAATCTAATAACCGACTTCGAATCCCTTACTTTTACAGTTTTAAGTTATGCGGGATAAATACTAATCCCCTGGGGAAATTATGGTACAACCGCGGGATCATTTTTTATACAATAGTGAAAGAATTTTCAAAAATGTCCATTAATGGCGGAAATATCGCGTAACATACAAAAAACATACAGACGAATTGAGAAACTCCTCCTTTTTTGAAGTCTGTTAAAAATAAATCTAAAAGCTGACAAAAATACAGCATCGTCTAGCTCCTAAGAAAAATTTACCAGATCACTGACTGTCCTTCAGTATTCCTCGAATTTTGCTATTTTCTTGACAACTTTTGAGGTTTTTCTATTCCTAAGAAACTATTTCGAAATCGAACGTGCAACAAAGTAAGAAAATGTCAACCAGCTCCAAACACACAGTAGTGGGTATTCCAGCGGATGATTAGGGCGATCACGACCCGTCGTTTTCCACTAAAATTAAACAAATCTGATGGGGCTTTGTCACCGGTCGTGACTGCTCAAGGTCGCAATCATTGCTAGGGCTGTCAAAGAAATCTTAGAAAACATTGTCTTATTCAACACTAGCGACCCGCCCCGGCTTTGCACGGGTGCAAATAATACATATAAATCTTCCTCTTGAATCATTCTATCTATTAAAAAAACCGCATCAAAACTGCCAAAATGCAAAAAAAAACACTTAAAATCGTTCGAAAACTGTCATAACGAGGATAGTAGTCAGTACATACATTATGTATGATAAAAAAAACGAATAAAACTCTTTTTTCAATGTTTGCTAACCCTGCAGCGACAACAGGTAATCAAGTGACGTCACAGATGCAGCCTTCACGACCGCGACATCCAAATCGCGACATCCAAATCGCGACATTGCGGTCACATTAGTGCGCTTATTACAACACGACAAGGACTATGTCATTTGGACATTGAGAATTGCTATCTCCAAATGACATAGTCCAGGGGCCGAATTCCACTATACTCTAACTCGCTTCGCCATAACAATGGCATCGTCTCAAAATGACGCATTTTAACATCAACTTTTTGTTTAATTTTTATTGGATTGCATTTATTAAACTTTTATAGCAGTATTTACAATAAAGAAAAAACCAAAATGCACAAACAATAGCTAAAAATAAAGAAATACAGTGAAATTAAATTGAAGTAAATCAGTAGGTATTTTATTATACACCATTTTCCACCTACTTTACCTAGGTATATATTTTATTTAGTGTTATTGGCAGGTTTAGTGCCTATGCTTCTATGTTACTTAATTATCATTTACTTACCCCATAATTTTTTTTCTTACCGATCACTTTTTGTTCTATTCAAATATCCATTGATGCCATCTTGTTTCATTTATATTTCATACCTATTCTGTTTTGAGCTGGATCTGAGATCTCGTCTGTCTACTCTACATTGTTCTGACTGAAAACCTCTCTTTCACAAACAATCCTAGGTTTTTGTGTTAGAGCACCAAGCTGAGTCAGGACCTATTTAGACCTACGCAGACGCGCTTGACTTCTTACTGAGTGGGCTACTTAGCCGGTAAACTGGCCGCGGTAACAAATGATACCAAAAAAATATGCAGCTAAATTGTCCATGGTATCATTTGTTACCATTGCACAGCTCGGTCTTTGAAACGTTTTACCTACGAATCTGTTTATTCTTTGGTATTTGTCAGTGTCTGAATGCGTTAACAGTCACCAACCCAATGCTTACTAGTGTTAGTACCTACTTATTGTTCATCTGTGTATTTTTTACGTCTCATCTAGTCGGTTCTAAGTAGTCTTTTATTTGTTTGTTTGTGTGTTGTGTTCTTCCTAATAAATAATTTTCTTTCTTCTTTCTTTCTATAATATGTCTCGATGTTATTAAGTGACATAAAACTGTTACATCGAATACATCCGATGATATACTTTCGTTGATAGAGCGTCAACAAAGATCTGAAAAAAAAAAGGTTACGTAGGCTTTGAAATAAAGAAGCTTACCTTATGGACATCGAAATCATCATGGTCCAAAAATATTAAAGAGGTGGACTGATAAAGTTATTGTTATCGTTATCCTGAGACTATTTTTACGGTAGCTATTTTTAAAAGTTTATTACGAGGTAGAGATGAACAAACTACTCTGTGTACCATCAACATTTATATGGAAATATTTTTTTACGTATTTTTTTATTTACTTATTATATATAACCTATTGGAAAAGGTAGAGGTAGGCAAGGCTCTACCTATGAATAATATTTTTTTTCCCGTCTATTTTTATAGGAAAATCATAGAAAGAAAAACGCATGAATAATTGCATTAACCACAATAGATGATAATCTTTTCGACGACATAGAGGATATCGTAAAAAAATCGTGAAAACATCGTTATGGTAATTTCTACGGACATATTCTACTAGTGACATCTAAGGTTAAAATCTACACGAGCTATGTGATGTTGAATAATGTGTTTCCATTAAATAATTGAGATTTACAAAGCGAAGTAATAGGGTGCGCTTACGGGAAAGCACACCCGATTATTTGGGTAGACAGTGCTAGCAGTTGGGTAGCTTAGGGGGCTTCCCTGACTCAAATCAGTGCCGCCACCTATTTTATTGTATTTATACGTTAAAAAAAGGATTTTTCAAAAATCCCCTTGCCTGTTTGTGATATCTATTATAAGCTTTTTTAATGCCTTTGTAATATTATAGTTTTATTTTGTATGGTTTAGTAAGAGAAACGAAAACCGAGATTGGTGGCCAAAAAGTGCAACTCCGGGCTAACGGCTATTTGAAAATTCCGGCGGCGGCGCTAGTTAGGGTTTAGGGAACCACTTACATCGAGCACCTACATACGGGAACCACCATCAGTAATTGAAATACATCAGAGTTAGAGAAAAGTTGTGACCTCGACTTATGAGAAAACCAAAACTGCAAGTTTAGATTTTTTCGCGTGTCCCCTTTTGTGCAACAGAGGTTGCGCAACTGCGAAAAGTTGCGCAACGGGGCTGCATTTTTGGGCAACTTAAGTCTTTTAGTTTAACAGGAAATCGAACCGATTGGTTGTAAAAAAAATATGACACCCTGTATTTTTGCACCAACGGATCCGGTTTCTGATAAGGATTAATTTTTATTTGAGTTATTTTGTTCCATCTTTTGAATGCGAATGTTTTTCTCTTTGAAAACGACTCCTAACACAGCGTGCTTTCTTACATCTGGTATGTGATATTCAAAGTTGAAAGCTGAGAACGAACGTATTTAAAGTTGTATTTTTTTAAAGAGAATTTTATTTTTGCAAGTTTGTCGCAATTGCATTTCTCTTACATACGTTCTTACTTTATTGTTAGGTAGTTCGATAACTACATTCATTCAATTCCATTTTGATTATGAAGGAAATATTTTTTTCATATTTAAAAAAAACTTTAATTACAATCTTTTATATCATATAGGACCAAAGTTCTTGGGAAGACAAATCTAGCGAATCCAAGGTCGACGTGGTTAAGTCGTTTCGTTAAGGAGTCCTATGGCTACCTTCGGTTTTCATCATCAGACCAGCTCGATGGTACCATGACATTGCATTGTCACCAAACTTACATAAGTATGGCTTTCTGCTCAATCGGTTGAGGATAACTGGTCTAAAATTGAGTTGCAAGATTCCATCCGAACAAACATACATTGCAAGTTATATAAAAGCTTGTAAAAAAAAAGAGGAGGATTAGTCAAAGCATTTTTTTTGGTATTTTTGCTCAGTAAAATTTTTCTTCACAAAATATACTTTACCAGCTGCTGCTCGCGCCTTCGCCCGCGTTTTATCGGGATAAAAATAGCCTATATGTTATTCCAGGTCTCAAACTATACCCATACCAAATTTTAGCCTAATCGCTTCAGTAGTTTTTGCGTGAAAGTGTAACAAATATCCATACATCCATCCATACAAACTTTGACATTTATAATATTATTAGGATTTATTACTCTTGTGAATGCACCTTTATGGAGTAACATCAATAGAAAATATAGTTGTTTACGTGTTTCCCATAGGTACAAATCAAACGCGACAAAGTCACGATTTAAACTAATGACATCTTATTTTCTGACTGCGACTCTTCGCAGCTCACGATCTGTACATGGACAATTGGATACGTGCACTATGTATGTTGTTTAGGTATAGGTATGTACTTGTACATAGCGTACAATTGTCATAAATAAACAAAAGATAAAGCAATAAAAAACATAATTATTAGGTTTATAATCTTGGAATCATGGTATAAGAATATAAGGTATAATCTTCCAAGACACGATGGTCACGTGGGTGACACTTGCTTACGTCATCTTCGCTATAGGCGAATGAGAAGACGAATCTGTTTCCTGGTGTTACCAGTAGTGTAAAATCGTAACTCCCCGAGCTTCTTGTATAACCTGTATGAATCTGATAAAACTATATGGTTTAGCTTCGGTTCACACTAAACTTAGGGAACGCTTCCGACTGGTATTGATATGGACCAGTTGAGCTACCTGTTGCCGGTCTGCAGTTAGCTCAATTGTTTCAATTGTAAATACTGGTTCTAATTGGTTTCTATTATTTGATTGTAATTTTCTTTGCTAATAAAGACATTTAACACTAAATACCAACTAAGAGGTCGTCGTTATGAACCAGTACCTGGCTCTAAACTTGAACGAATAAAGATAATTTGGTGTCATACAATTATGAGCTTTAATCGCAAACTGGATTTAAAAAACTCTTGTTCCTTTCTTACCAAATTCGTTTCAATTCACACCCTCGATCTAGTTCATTATGAGGAATCAGCACTGCTGGGTAGGTAAGTACCTCGTATTTTGTTCGCAGATAGTATCAGCGAATTTGAACCCTATCCTCATATTCATAGTGACTAACTATGCTTAAGTAAAATTTACGAAATGGACTAATACGAACTATGTTCTAATTAGTTAGTAAACAAAACACTAACGTTACGAAAAAAATAGTGATGTGATGCAATGGATAACCATTTCAAAAACCAGAGATGGTATTTAGAGTTTGTAGTAGAACAAATTCGTAGTTTTGATATTAAAAAAAAATCTAATAATGATGGGTGAGTAGGTTCTTATCTATTAAGTAAATAATCTCAAGATATCATCTCCGAATGTAGTTATGTATTTTTTATTATTATGTATTATGAATTGATGGTTAAATTTGAAGAACCTTATATTTGTTATAATAAAACTAATTTACGCAAAAAAATACACGTGTTACTTATAAATAGATGAGGACCCATCTTATCAAATTAAAAATTCGTAGCTTCGCATTTTTATTAGTTCTTCCGAATCCGAGCTTAAAATCGGAGTGATATCGATAATTTCGCATCACTAGTACACACCTAGTAACATACTTAAGTAGGAAAAAAACAATGATTCATTCATACAGTAAATTAAAAAAAAAAAAATTGAATGGCAATTTCTGTCGTCTTTTGTATTTTGAGTAAACTTTTAACAACTTCACGTATTAGTTCACGGATAGCATTTTATAAGAAAAAAAAAGAACTTAACATTGACACTGTACCTTTAATCTGCATTCTCGTTATTTGGTAACCATCCTCTAATGACAGTTCTACTTTTAAAATTTAAAAATAGATCCTATCGATCAAACCTTCAAAAGTGGGATTACGTAAACTATGTCTCCGATTGTCTATTGTTTTGTGAGTCTTTTTTTACTAACTTTATAGTATTCTGTGCTTTAATATGATGTTGATTTGTATGAGGATCTGAAGATAAGGCATTGATTAAGTGAAATGAATTATTTATAGAGGATTATATTTTAATCTAAGCAAATAATCACGCTAGATGGCCTAGTTCTAGCTTTTGACGTAACCTCTCTTTATGCTATTTCTCACACGAAAAACATACATTTTCGTATGTTGGACAGGAAATAAAGCTGGACATGTGATGTACACATATTTTCGCCAACATACAGCCACATACAGCCCTGAAAATAATATTTGTGTGTTTTATTAATATTTGTATTTTAAACCAATACTTGAAATACAAATATTAAATGAAATCTCACACAGTGGGACATCCCACCAAGTAGGAATCGATCCCCCAGCGATTGTTTCCAGAACCGTCGGCCACTACGCCACAGTCATCGTCCCATGAACAAATAGGGATATTTCCTGTGAACTTATTAATCAATGCAAGACGAACTAAAACGCTCTGCGTGGTAGTTTGGAGATTTCATTCAACTTCCCTCAACACAATATTACGTAATCTCGATTTGGATTTACTACTAAGCTAAACCGTAATGAGATGCGTCGACAAGCTATTATCATTGAGTCACTGCCTACACCGTTTAGCTATAGGCAGGGAATATCAAATAATAATACCTAGTACAACTGTAGGTTGTCAATAAACTTTATGTTCTAATTAGCTGTTGCCTGAGCCTTCATCTGCGTTTTATCGGGATAAGAAATAGTCTATATGTTATTTCATGTACCAAAATATACCCATACCAAATTTCAGCCCAATCAGTTCAGCAGTTTTTTGCTTGAAAGGGGAGCAAACATCCATGCATCCATAATCACAAACTTTTACATTTATAATACTCAATCATCATCATCATCATCAGCCCATACACGTCCACTGCTGGACATAGGCCTCCCCCGTATGACGCCACAAATAGCGGTCCTGAGCCGACACCATCCATCGACTCCCTGCGACCGCTACGATGTCGTCGGTCCATCGAGTGGATGGTCTCCCATGTAGGGTGGGATTTGCCATAATATTCAATCATTAAAATTCAATCATTCAGTCATCAAAAAAGCCTTGGTCAGCAGAAAAATAGAATAAAAGAGAATCTTAGTACCTTAGATCGCACATGAGTTGACGAAGCGTGGCTATACGTGGAATAAATCTCAATGGTCGGTTTTCGAACAACTTATAATGTTCGAAAAGCGACCATTGAGAATTATTTTCTTGAGCCAAAAACACTCTGCAGCAGCTGCCGCAGACCCATAGCCAGTCGAATTAGTTAATTCGCAAAATACCTCGATTTTAGCATCCAAAGCCATAAGTTGACCACTAGTCTAATAAACTTAGCACCGACGTATAAGGACACCGCTTTTATCACTGCAATGAGTTCAGATAATGCAGGATTTAGAGGACGCCGCGCCGCCGCCACCATCCATTGAGATAAAATTATCAAGCGAAATGATGTTGGCGGTGGCTTTTAGCTAGAAACAGATTTTGTCTTTGCTTTACACACATACACATGGCAAATTTTACCCGACTGCGCAAGAAGAAGGATTACGTTTTTTAAGGATTAAAATTAATGCAGATAATGCTTTCAAAGTATTGTACATTACAGACTACGGGCGGGTGGTATAAGTTATAAACTCGTAATGCCATGTTAGTCATGTTAAGCCTCTGTAAAATTTTAAAGTAAAAAATCTATATATGCAGGGATTACAAAGTTTATCTCATAGTGTTTTTAACTATAACACAGTATATAACAATAGAATAAGCTAAAATAAACTTCATACAGGCTAAAACATGTTTGTATAAAGCCCAGAATATATGTAGAAGACTGGAAATAATTCAAGCAATAATAACCCGAAAGGAGCCTTATTAAAATTAAAATTAATTGGTTGGATATAAAAGTAAGAAGATACAAGCAGTGGAAGTGTATGGGCTGCTATGATGATGAAAAAGATATATTATTTGTCTCTGGATGGTTGACTCAACGACATTATCGATGTCGTGCGACGTGGGTGCGTTGACACGGCCGAGTCAAGTGGCTCATTGCAACACCGAGCCCACACTTGCTGAGTCAGCCTGTTGTGCAAACGAGGCACAGTGACTTTGACATTACGAAGATCGGCGATATTTCTGTCCATCTGCAGTTGGTCGAGTCATGCGAGCTAGGCTTGATTTGTGGTGTAGATTTTTAAATAATAATAATATAATTTTTGAATAAACAGGTTAATAGTCCGTAGTCTCCCCCACAACCCAATTACCCAGTCCATCCATTCAACACATCACAATAACATGTTTTTTTTATTACTTTAATTTTCCTTTGCAATAGTACACCTGGCGGATATCATCTTCTTCGGGTGTATCATATTTACAACCAAGGATGATACCCGCTATGTGTAGCTCTCGCCTTTAGATTAATTCTCATAAAGGGCCTCTACGCTGTTGGCTTCGGCTCCACGCATGTCTCCCAAAGTCCGTGATCATGGAAATGAGAAACAGAATAATAATTATTATTATAATCTATATTACCAGTACCTATTGTTGTAATAATAGGTACTGGTTATAATTATAGGTACTGGACAATTCTAGTACCCATTACACAAGCTCTGCTTAGCTTGATAAAAGAGTAGGTGTACGTAACTTTAGCGCTAACCGTTATTGTGCAGAAGTAAAAAATAAGGTACCTGGGCGGGGCTAGCGGTACAGTACCCATGTGCAGCTATCCCCTCCGCGTATCGCTCAGCGCTAGACTTACGTGCCGCTACTATACACACAAAACATACGATAGTGCGTTTTTTATGATAAAACCACTAATTTAGTGGAATTAGGGCCCAGGATGTTTACTTTGTAAAACGAACGAAGTTGACGGGTGACGGTGGATAACCCAAACAAAGGTCACCCGATCCGTTCTTTCGATGACCTTACTATGCAAATAATTCTGACATTTTCACAGTCGTGGATAGGAATTAGCAGCACTCGTTCTCAAAGTCATAATATCAGCCTGGGATATCCACTGGTTCCTAGGTATGGAAGGTGGCCTTAGCCCTCCTTTCGTTTCTACCAGTCTCTTCTACCCTCCCTGTACTTCTCACATCCAAGTATGCTACAACCAGAAGACTAATTGTAGTGTAATTCTCACATCCAAGTATGCTACAACCAGAAGACTAATTATAGTGTAATTCTCACATCCAAGTATGGTACAACCAGAAGATTAATTGTAGTGTAATTCTCACATCCAAGTATGCTACAACCAGAAGACTAATTGTAGTGTAATTTCTTAAGCTCTCTTTATTATCATAGAAATCACCTTTAAATAATAAAAAAAATACTAGTATTTACAATTCAAACATTTGAGCTCACAGTTAACTGTTGTAAACAATTTAGAGGTAGATCAACCAATCCATATCAATCAATACCAATCAGAAGTGTCCCCAAGCTGACTGTATAAGAACGCTGGACATAGGGATTTAAAAAATATTGTCACGTAAGACATTGACCTGTCTATCACGTTCTTTTGATATCTACTATACCTTGTTACGTATATAACTATTACCATTAAAAATAACAGCGATGATTTTTACAACAGCATGATGCGATGACGAAACTGTATGTCGCTCCCACAACGACATATAGTTTCGTCATCGCATCACGCGAATCGGAGCAATTTGGGCATATATCACAAACAACAAAAAAGTCACATTATCTGCACCAAGGGGCACAATCAGCTGGTAATTGTCCCAGACTGCCTCAGGACACTATTAACATTGCAGTAAAGGTTGTTAAGGTGCTTACTCATTGGTGTGTGGTGAATGGTGTGTCGCCTTTATCTGGAACATAGCCCGGCTACACGCGTGTGCATGCATGATGTGCAAGCAAGATGATCTCGACCACACAATCTATTTTGCTTGCGCAAACTGATTTGAGCCCGCCCACACGCTCCATCTTGCTTGCAACTGTGTTTGTGCAATCATGCATGCACAAATGTTAGAGCGTGTAGCCGGGCTATAAAACTTTCATAAAAAAGATTTTTACTTTGTAGATAATGTAGTTTGTAAATCACGACCACTCTGACTTTCTTGAGACGTTGGGCATACTTTTCGTGAGACGTTGGCCATAGGTGCGTTTTCGTTAGACGTTGGGAATAAATTTCGTGAGACGTTGCAACTGAGCACGTCTCACGCGTTGGGAATAACTCAAAATTTTGGTAAGTCGTTAAAATAGTATTCTTATACTATAAGACATGCCACTTAAAATTATTAGACTGCCTTCATGTATCAATTCACACAATTTTAAAATAAAATAATTCTTAATCTTGTTCCCTCAAGTATAGAAGAATTGTATGCCTGTAGTTCCTATTGCAAAAAGTGAATGAAACAGGTCTTTCTGACGTTCCAGAGATTGTAGAACGATAAAGATATATATAAAAGATAAAGAGAGTTCGAATAGTATATCTAGCGAATCCTCTAAAATCAATTAATAATAAATTAAAAATAAAATAAAATCTTTTACCTTCCAGTAGTCGCGCGCGGTCTCCGAGTCCGCAACGAACTTATGATATTTTTTTTAATATGATTTTACATACAATATATTTATTTTCATTATCAGGCTAAATATACAATGTCGTAAAATATTTATTCGTCTTCTGTAACCAGACACGTAATATTGCGGAATCACAGACCGCGCGCGATACTATTTACCACGCAAGGGTGCGACTGCTCGAAGTTTAAGAACTGTTGATATGGGAGTTGTTCGCAATAATGTTATTGTGTCTAATGAAAAACTCCAAAACTAACATATGTTTGTAAATAGAACTCATTCATAAAGTTGTACAAAACTCCAGACATTATTGTATCCACCATTGTGCATGTTCTCTAAAACCTTGAACTATGACTGCCAAATAAGTCGTGGACACGCTATTAATGGACTATCCATATGGTTTGACTGTTGAGTCTGGTACCAATTTGCTAGGCTCCTTAGACTATTTTGTATTGTGTGAAACATATAGTGAAGTGATATAGTTATTATAGTCATTGGAAGCATACAAAAATATTGTATCGAACGCTTCACTCTTACGAACAAGTAAAATATACTAGCATAGTATTAAAAAACCCACAAAAACGTGGTAATTGCTGTTTGGCAGACTTGGATAATTTATTTCATTATACCATTGAAAACATCGGTATTCGCAAAAATGGTTGGTTAAAAATGTCATGATCATAGGCATAGTCGCAAATAAGTATGCTTCAAAATGGTGTTTTGACAATAGGTAGGTAACATGAAACTTATTTAGGTATAAGACCATGTATAAGACACGTCTGTAGAGTTCCAGGCGTTAATGTGGGCCCGGCATGACATACTGCTATTGTTGCCCAAATATCAGATGTAATGTCCTAGGAAGCGTTTTTGTTGAAAAATTTGATTTGGCGTATCAAGGACTTCTCAATACAATACAAAGTTGTTAAATTTACAATCGGTGCCTCGATTTGGTCATTTTTATTTCGATGATTGATTTGCTGCAAGTTTTTTAGTTTAATCTGTGTTGTTCTAAACAAATCTTTTAATTTTAACTTATTTCTGCCGTTGGCTTTTCTCACGTAATATGGTGTTTTTACTTTAATTATCTACTATGTGACGCGGTTTATGTTTATGTCAATAGAAGAAAGCAAACGACTCCTATCTAATTAACGTAATCATCATCATCATATCAGCCCATGCATGTCCACTGCTGGACATAGGCCTCCCCCATACGATGCCACAAATAGCGGTCCTGAGCCGCATCCGTCCATCGACTCCCTGCCACCGCTACGATGTCGTTGGTCCATCGAGTTGATGGTCTCCCATGTAAGGTTTTGCCATAATCACCGCGCTTGGCAGGCGGATTGGTGATCGCAGTGTTGATGTTGAAAAATACTAACAAGGAAGCTGCTGCCCTTCCTCTGGTAGATTCCCTTAGTTGGCTTTTACGACATCCACGGGTTCAGTTGGAGGGGTCGATATTCGTAAATAGGATTGCTATTTAAGTTTAGAGCTCCATTTAGCCTCAAATTTCTCAATTATCGTTATGCAATCGGGTATCCCAAGCAATTCTGACTAAGCAACTTTGTCCTACTTCCCAGTCAAAATCAATATAGACCTGAATGAAATACTTATTTGTTGTTATCTGACATCAACTCGCTAATAAATCTAAAATGAATGGTCTTACAATCAAGACCTTTGTTGTTTGGAATTCTGTAGACGTCAGATAGCGGATGAAATTAATCAGAAAAAGGTATAGAGAATATTATTTCTGAGAATATAAACTTACATTAACACCCTTAAAGCCTGGTAGCGCTAAAGTCCGGTACGCTGTCATGGCCATCTGTAGTCAACAGCATTATAATCCTTTTAAAAAAAATATGTCACCATCGCATCGCAATGCGATTGCGAGCACGCCGCGAAGAGCAGCGAGCATGCCGCGATGACGACGCTGCGAGCTCGAGGCTTCGTAGCTGCGTTTTGAACACTGATTTTCATTGGCTTTGATGGTGCTAATGGCAGCGAGCACGCCGCGGTTTCGCAGCATGGTCGCTGCGCGATGCACTATGCACTTATAATAGTTATAATTTTTATTTACTTGACTATAACGATGCCTATTTATAGCTGATCTATTTATTAATTTACCATTTTAAAAAAACCTTCTTTATTCCCCCCTTTTTCTTTCGCTGTGAATGTCTATTTTATTGCTTTGAATTATATTTTGAGCACCATTTACTGTAAACTATATTTTTTTAAATTTACGTTTCCACATGTGTCCTGTGCTCCTATGTCGAATAAATGAGTATGAGTGAGAGTATTGAAGTTTGTCTAACAAGTTTTGTATTCTATTATTGGTCAGCCATATCACATCATTTCAACATTTTTTGATTTGTCTCGTCATTAGTTTGATCAAAAATATTTGTTCAATGATTTTCATCGATAGATAACCCCCTGGTATAGCCCGACTACACGCTCAAACATTTGTGCATGCATGATTGCACAAACCAGTTTGCGCAGGGAAGACGAGCCCGGCTACACGCTCCATCTTGCTTGCGAAAACTGTATTAGGGTTGAGTCATTTTATATTGGTACTGAAATATTAAAAAAATCTTCTTAGGATAAAATGAAGATATCAAGCTGTTCTAAATATAATAAAAATAACAACTTTAATAAGTATATCAAAACCAAACCTAATTTTATTATGAGACTTGGAACGATCAGGTGGTCCTATCTATGAACACCTCTGTATACATAGCGGCACGTAACTTTAGCGCTGACCGTAATTGCGCTGAAGTTAAAAATAAGGTACCTGGGCGGGGCTAGCGGTACATTACCCATGTGTAGCTATCCCCTCCGCGTATCGCTCAGCGGTAGAATAACGTGCCGCTACTTTAACGTCGAATTATTACTCATATTCCTTTCTTCTGAATTGAGTTAATTTTATTTTCTATCTTTATCACCCTACTTTATTAGCCTGCCTATGCCGTTCTACTTAAAACTCCACCTTTAGCGAGTGGATTAGGTGGGTGGTGCTAAAACTTAACGACTTAACTTGATACGATCTGATTAAGCACAATGTTGCAATGGAATCACCGTGACTATTGAAATTACGAGTTTCATCACGAGTT
The DNA here is from genome assembly GCA_947859395.1 of Eupithecia insigniata. NCBI lineage: Eukaryota > Metazoa > Arthropoda > Insecta > Lepidoptera > Geometridae > Eupithecia > Eupithecia insigniata. Next base: position 4,451,149 of record OX402008.1, read on the forward strand.
TAAAACTACTTCTGAATGATCGAGGTACCTATAATGCTGAATGGGAATCTATTGACCTCAGTAGCGGGGACGTTATGTTGAAACATAGTTGTACTATAGAGTTAGAAGCAGAATCCACGTTGAAACAAAGTGCACATACAAAGAAAGAAATATCAAAGCTTGGGTCACAATTGTCTATTAATACACGTTTTTGGTTGACTAATTTATGACGGTAATGAAACAGACCTCAATGTTTGAAAAAAAGAACACATTTTGAGAGAAAGGAAATATTAATTTGCTTGAACTCATTATTAACTAAATCATCTTTGGTAGAATCAAATTATTGGTGTACAGACTAATGATTTGATTGTTTTGAAAAAACTAATAACCAACTACGAATCCCATAATTTTACGCTGTTTTTAAGATTTTCGGGGTAGGTTAGGTTAGGCCTACTAATCCCACGAGAAAAAAAAATTACGGGACCATTTCGGGATTATTCTCTATACAATAGCGAAAGAGTTATCAAAATCGGCCTGACTGACGTAGAAATCTAACGAAATTGTTGTGTTTACCAATATCTTGACCAAAGGCAGCAGAGATAATGTTGCCGGATGTACGTATGTTTTCAACCATAAAGACACTGTTTATATCCATAATTTAATAAAAAGCAGAAAATGTCTCTCCAAATAACCTATGACGCTATGGTTTCCCCCAAGAATGAAAACAGTTCTATTAAATCAAACAGATACAAAGCAATACTGCGGCAGCTATTATTGTACATATAGCTAAATATGTGGTAATGGTAGACATAGAAGAACGCAAGACAATTTTCCCATAGCTAACTCGTCAAGTCATCCATATAATCGTGTTTGCAAGAACTCATAAACAATCAGGCAACAATCAAAAGTCACCGAAGATTGTATGACTCATTGACATAGTGTGGGGAAAACAGCTGGTTGAATAAAAAAAAAAAAAAAACATACATCAGCTGAAAATACAACCTTCTTTTTTTTCAAAGACGATTAAAAATCTCTTCCCTCAAAACAGAATCGATATTAAACGATTTTGTTTTTATATTTCTTCGATACCAACATATTTTTTTAACCTCATGTGTTACCAACTAGCTAGTGACGTGCCGAGAACTAATAGATTTATGACAGTTAAAATTTATAGTAAATTAATATTTATCGCTCTATAATTGTTTAGTGGTGATTGTTTATGTGCAAATTTATGGCTGCCGATAGCAGTTTGTGATGTATTTAAAAGAAGAATTAATAAAATATTATAGCTAGGTCGTCGAACTCTAACGTTTTGGCAATAAAAAAACATGTCTTTGATCTGGGGATTATTTTTATCAATTCTTGGTTCAATTCAGTTGGAGAGAAGTTGATTTTTTTACTAGATTCTTCTCATGGCTCTGCACGCGTCTTGAGGATATAAAGTAGCATATGTCTTAGCTTGGTCTAGATCTAAATTAGACAAACTTTAGCCCGATCCGTTCATTAATTTTGGCGTGAAGCGGTAACAAAAAGTTTTGCCTTTATAATATTAGTGTGATTTTTATCAATAGAAATAGAAAAATTATTTTATCACTCGTACAAGTTCATCACCACATATATAAAACAAAGTCGCTTCCGTCTGTCTGTCTGTCCCTATATTTGCTTAGATCTTTAAAACTACGCAACGGATTTTGATAATAGTTGAAATAAGTTGAAATAATAAAATAAAAAGGACACATAAATATACTACTTGCTCAAGTCACAAAATGGTCCCTGTCTCACAATCAGTACCTATACTAAGATTAAAAAAGCAAGCATTATTAAGATACTTACCGATTTATTTTTGACGCCATTTTGTCTTCTCTATTAAAGAATGTGACAAATTCGTACGATCATTTTAGGCTTACAAAATAAGTATAAAAATTGTCGCAATTTAGTAGTATTCATTAAGAATGTGACAAATTCGTACAACACGGAACACCGTGAGAAAGCATTTTTGGCAACGGTTATAGTCAACATTTTGAGCTTGACACGAACGTGTTGACTGCTGTCCGATATCGCTTGTTATTAAAGATTGTTCGATGTATTGGATTGGTCTGAGTAATAAGAGTCGAGACTTTTAGATGTACATCTTACATTTGATTTTCTGCGCCATAAATAAGTAACTCATATACAATAACTGCATTCGCGTAAGGTCTGCGCGGGCAAGTTTTCCTAGTATGATGAGTCATCCTGGTGTCAATAGATATTACTATCTTTCTTGTCAAAATGTATCTTTTCAAAAAGCGTTATTTTTACAGTATGTTTAAAATTTAAAAAGCTTTTTGTAAGAATTTTGAACTCTTAGGAGATTTGTGACTTCGATTTAGTGACGACCGTCTGTGGCGCGGTGGGTGAAGGTCCACCTGCGACGCAGGCGGTTGCGGGTTCGATTCCCGCCTCGGGACAAATGTTTGTACGATCTGCAAATATTTGATAAGGGTAGTCTGAACGTTTTCTATCTATAATAAAAAATATCAGTTATCTAGTACCCATAACACAAGCTCTGCTTAGCTTGGGGCTAGATAATGCTGTGTGAAATGTCCAGCATTATTTATATATTTATTTGTATTATAAGCTATTGGCAATAAACTTGCTCGTATATGTATTTTTGTCCATGAAAATCACTACAAATAGTATAAAACAAAGAAGCTTCCCGCTGTCTGTCTGTCCCTACGTATCGATCTTTAAAACTACGCAACGGATTTTGATGCCGATTTTTTTACTAGATAAAATGATTCAAGAGGAATGTTTATAATGTATAATTTAGTATCAGCATTGCACCGTGAGAAGCCAGGGTGGGTCGCTAGTTATCTATAAAATAATATCAAGCTAGCTGCACGCCAGCGGCATCCTCGTGACGAACTAAGTGTGCGCTCGCTCGCCAGTTCGATAAGACCCTTATGGCCCGGCCACACGCTCAATCTTGCTTGCGCACACCGGCTTGCGCAAGCAAGATGGAGCGTGTGGTCGGCTTATCTTGCTTGCGCAAACTGTGTTTGTGCAATCTGCATGCAAAAGTGTTTGAACGTGTAGCCGGGCTATTAAGTTTTACAAAATCCCAGTCTTCTAAAGTTTACACCTTGAACCGTTCTGCAAAAAGGCGATCTCCCACGGTTATTACATCAAAGTGCTTTATCTCAGTACTAATTGTACGCGTTTAGTTTTTGTCCAATTTGCGACGTTACCTATGCGCCCGCGCACTAGGAAATCGATTTGTCTAATGGTATCGAATGTTCAATGTTAGGTGCTATAAAAGGAATGTGTCCACTAAGGTGCCTCGGAAAGCCGGTGGTCCTGCGCCTGAGTTCTTTCTAGTCGTCTTGGTCTGCCCGTCCCATCGGATGACGGTAAGGGAAAAGAGAGTGTACCTGTTTACGCACGCACTTGTGCACTATAATATGTTTTGCGCACCTGGCTAGTCTCCGTTGAGACTGGCCACCGTGGTCGAAATTCGGCTAGGAGAACATCATCATCATCAATGTTAATGTATGCTTTAGTGGCCACCAGCCTTAAGGTAATATGAACTAGGAAACTGAAACTAAGGTCAAGCAAATCATGATTTTCACGCAATGTCGTAATGATAATTTGACAATTGCATTTGCTTCTTGCATCGTGATCGTAATCATTCATGGGTCATTATGTCATTAGAGATGATTATATATTGATTTTTATCACTACAGATTATAATAAAAAGTCCTACGCCGCGTCTGTCTGTCTGTTCGCGATAGACTCAAAAACTACTGAACGGATTTTCATTCGGTTTCAACCAAACGATGAAGTGATTCATGAGGAAGGTTTAGGTGTATAATTTGTCAAGGTTTTGTGTAAATTGGGTGAAATATAACGATAATTGTTGGAAGTGTCGGAAAAGTCAGGCCGCCTGGGAGCTGTCATCGAAAACATCGAAAACGCTGCCTAATCCCTTTGAGATATGATTTACTACTCGTGCTAAGCCGGGGCGGGTTGCTAGTTACAAATATTTTATACTCTATACATAATATTATAAATGCGAAAGTTTGGAAGGATGTTTGTTACTTCTTCACGCCAAAAGTACTGAACGGATTGGGCGGAAATTTTGCATAGGTAATTTTAGGCCTGGAATTAAACATATGTAGATAAATATAACTAATATTTATCCCCTAAATCGGTTTCCATTCGATAGAAATCATATTTAAACGTTTCCATAGAACAACGCGTGTGAAACCACGGGCATATACTAGTCCTAATCCTAACTAATATTATCAATGGGAAAGTGTGTTTGTTTGTTTGTCCTTCCTTCACGCCCTAACATGACAACCAATAGACTTGATTTGACTTGAATGAAAGGAAGGAGATTTGATGTCCTGGTAAAACATTAAATTTCCATGTTACATTTACGGGATAAAATACCTATTAGACCTGTCTTTGTTTGAACCTTCATTTTAAATTGTCCAGACTTCCCCCATTGTTTTTTCTTGTTCCAGTTTTCCCCCTTAAGAAAATTTGTTCAAGGGGGAAGCTGGAAATTTAATTTAAAAAAAGGCAGAGAATTCCAAACAACTGTCAACTAATACCGTAACATGAGCAATTGCATTGGGCCCTATCGCTTAGAAGCGATCTCTTCCAGGCAACCTTGGGATTGATAAAAAATTTACAATTTAAGAAAGGCAAGAATATAACTTTAATAGATAATAATAAGTGCAATAAATATAAATTAAAAGTATTTAAAATTGTTTATAAACTCGATTGTAATTTCCCTAAAAATATAGTAATCTGAAGAACACTAAAGATGATTCTATCAAAAACAATAGGAAAACTATTCAAAACTCCTTCACTTCCCGACCAACCCGAACAAATAATGCAACAAAAGATATTTCACCTTTTCCCCTTTCTGTTGTGTCAAAGCATACTTTATTCGAGGTTAAATATTGCATGGTTATAGTTTAAATACCAAATAAACGGTGTGTGTATTCAGTCCGTCGAAATCTTGAAAGTTTGTTCCAAAGAAAAATTACATAAAACCAATCGAATTGTGACCTTAAAAAAGTGCCTTTTCAGTGATTTCACGTTCTGACCATCGCGATAAATGACAGTTCTTGTATTGACATAAGATTATAGAATAAGATATCAACTCGTTAAGTGGTTGGTCCAACGCCTGACCTCTTCATGCGACGATCACAGGACCCCCGGTCCTGTGATCGTCGCTTCCGCGCCGTCCCCGTGTCGTTGTAAACGTGTTAGGCACCAGTTGCACCTACAAATCCAAACGCGCGCTTGAATAATAGCGCTTTTTTGAGTGACATTATGTATCGGATACATTTTAAAACGCGCTCTTTGAAACGACTTTATGTGTACATTATCATCATCAACCTATGTTATTCCACTGCTGGACATATGCATCCTCTAATGACCGTCATATTTTTTATGTGCATGTACAGTAAACGTCTCAAATAAGTTCCCAATATTTTTCAGACAACAACGGGGATACTTAATTTTGACGCTCACTGTAGTACATTTATAGTACCTTTATAGTATCTAACTAATGAGTATCATAAGGCTCATTTTCGCTTTTTATGTATTTAACTATACTCAGCGAAGCGAGACGATGCCGGTCTGTTTACTGGTTTCCAACAGGGACAACTTTAACTGAATAGAAATTTCCAACCATCTATAGTCCTTCATAGTGAAAGGACGTAGGGCAAAGAACCGGACAAATCCATGAAAGCTAAAGCAAATATTTGAAAAGTTCACGGAGGCTTGCCACCTGCGGTCACCCTACTGTCCACTCGGTGGAGTCATAAAGAGCTGATAAAAGATAATTTACATAGATCAAGGGAAGGTTGGGGGGATCAAGACCGTCGAGTTCCTAAATTTATGGTATACAAAATACAAAAAAAAAATATATTTAATATAATTTTTAAAGCGTTTTCAATATTCTAAAAGTCCAAAGGCGCCAAAAGACCCGCTTTCTTGTTTTTGCTTGCCATCTTATTTTTAACTACACTACGGCGTGGCAGCTATGTGGATAACTAATATTATAAATACGAAAGTGTGTTTGTTTGTTTGTCCTTCCTTCATGCCGTAACTAAGTAACCAATCGACTTGATTTTTGGCATAGAGTTAGATGAAAGGATGGAAATTAACATACTTTTTGTCCTAGTAAAACATCCAATTCCCATGGGAGATTTACGGCATATACGGCTTACGAATTTAACACGGGTGAAACCGCGGGGAACAGATCGTGTTCTATAAATATAGAAGATGTAGGTAATGCTATAATATCTTGGTCATGAAAATCTGTTTTGATTTTGTAAATGCAAATCACACCAAACATATCAAAAGTCACAGTTCCAGCTCTTTATCAGTGCATAGAATTTTTCCGTATACCCTTATTTTATTTCGCGACTCAATACGCTCTCTATTCCGGGTCCAAGTGTGTACTTTCCCTTTGAGGCAAGGGTGAGAAGAATACTGAACGACCCTTTAAGGGCCTTTAAGGCTCAAGTATCGAATGACCTTTTCTTTTGCTATTTTATTAGTTGTCGTACGTGCTTCGTAATTGCATTAGGTTTGGGTGAAATATCAAAGGGTGAAGGATTCAAGCTTGGAGAAACCTTTAGGTGGTTGGTGAGGAAAATTGATTAAAAAAGAATAAACCAGCCAAACGAAAGTGGACTCGCGCACCGAGGGTTCCGTACAAACATCTGGGTATGTGTATAGTTTGATCATGGTAATATTGTTTTGAAACTACATTATTAACAATTTTAAATTGAATGCCCGTCTATCACTTTTTTCTGAGAATAATTTTTTTTACTAAGATTGTGATTTTTGTATAAAAGTAAGAGACAATGCTTCATGCCAAATTTCGTGATTCTAGGTCAACGTGAAGAGCCCTAGACGTTTTGATTCCCTTACATTCACGTGATGGACGATCATGACACAAGTAATATAATTTTTCTGGGGATATATGTATAGTACATAGTTTTAGGAAATACACATGGTATCTTAATTCAAGCAATAATTGCATTTTCTTGAACAGGTTAGGAGTTCGTATCTGACTTAACAGACCTCTTCCTTTACAACTGTTTCAAATCTTAAAATACTATCCCTATGCATAACCAAATTAATCTCATATTGTTATCTCAACAAAATGATCGTACTCGGAGACTGTTTTGACCCGCCCTAGGCAGCGTTTCCGCCCTATGAGTGTTGTGACTAGAAAGCAAAGATTAGTTGTACAGACTGATGTGGTTTTTTAAAGACTTGGGAAAAATTACATCTAGAAGACGTCAAAGTACCGTAGGATCCGAATAAATTAAAAAAACAAGGTTTGTACATAGGTGTAGGGAAAATGGATGGAGGATCCTTAGATTTAACTTTTTCCTTTTGTTTATTAGGTTGTTTATAGAGAGAATTGATGAAGGATCCTTGGATTTTAGTTTTTGCTTTTGGTTATTAGGTTGTTGTGACGGGAAAAATATGATAACAATGTTGAGGCTGGTCAGTAAAATTCACTCTTAATCTAATCAGCCGAGCGGATCCCACTGCTTGAGGCCTCGCTTCATCATCACATTCAGTTTTTGTCTATCTTGTCTGGCCTATGCTCACGGGTGGACATTGTAGGTCTTTTAATATTGCTGCTATTAATCTCGATCAAAAGGCCTCCCTTCGAATAATTTATAAAGCAAGCTTAATTTTTCATAGAAAAACTCTCTGATTGTAAAATCTAAAGTATGTAAAAAATTGGATTTTAAACTTCACCTTTAAATATCTACGTAGAACTTCTCATTTATTTCAAAGCCTAGCTCGAAGGCTTTCATTGAATTGGGCTAGATTACAAGTAGGTACACATTTCTCATTAATTTCAAAGCTCGTGGCTGTATCAAGGACTAATCTATGGCGCACCTACGCGCTCCTCCAGGCTCTGCCGTGTCTTAAGTTGAACACAATGCCCGTTTATTGTTAAATACAGTACTTTGCCTGTTACCACGGTTGTACGTGCTAATGTTGTTGGGATCGAAGGATTTTAGGGTGAATCGCGAGGTATTTATGAGCTAGTTGAAAGGTATAGGTTAGCTTAGGTTAGTGAAAGGATAACGTCCTTTCACTAACCTAAGCTAACCTATAAACTTTCTGTTCAATAAAATAAACAGAAAGTTTATTTTAAAATTTTTGCACAATCTTGAATTTTTTAGCTGAATGAAGCTGAATATTGAAATTCGTTTTATAAAATAGTATAAAACCTCTTACACCTTGTACCAGCCAAATCAGACTGATACCTAATATGTATCGTTTCGATTTCTAGTTTACAATTTGTTTCCACCAAAATAAATAATACTGGATAATCCAAACAGCATCATCTACCCCCATCTTAGTTGTTTCTACTAATGCGTTGCGATCAAGTAATTAAATCTAGTCCATTAGAAAATAAAATAACAATCCAATAATATAAAAAAATTAAACTAGTATTTACAATTGAAACACTTGAGTTAACTGCACTGTTACAAACAATTAACAAGAGGGCTGGTTCGGCGGCAGATTTGGCCGAGGATCTCAAGAGGTGCAAATATGCATGTCTCAACATAGCCTACGCATTTGGAGCCTACGTCCTTGGAGTCGAGACCCTAGGTCCGTGGGATACCGAGGCAATCCAGGTTTCCAAAAAAAATATCTGAGCGCCTGGTCGAAGCGACGCGTGACCCGAAAGCTGGTGAGTATCTGGCGTAGCGTATTAGCATTGCCATACAGCGCGGGGCAATGCAGCCAGCGTCTCGGGAACGTTTCCGACTTGTATTGGAATTCGACAGATGTTTAGATGTTTTAAAAGTCTTTAAATATCAGACGCGCTGCATTAGAACCATGTTTAACCTTAAAGTAACTGACACATGTAAACCCTTTTTCCTTAAGTATACAATTTTGACTCTACCATCACTGTATATTTTAGAGACAGCTATGTTTGTCAGAAATAATCAAAATCTCTTCGGCCGACCTTCGGATTTCGTTGTGCGTAATAGGCGCGATAACAATAAAGTCTGTCATATAAAAGTAAAAACCACAATAATGGGCAAAAGTATCTTTGCTATGGCACCCTCCATATATAATAAATAACCACAATCTATAAGAGTGCTGCCGAATATGGAGTTTCAGAGAAAATTAAAAACGATTCCTTCAACTAAATGCTATTATGCTATAAATTAATTTTTAATTGACAAAGATTTTTCTGCTTCATGACATTCGTTATTCTTAAGTTGCTTTCAGCATTAGTCTCAATTACAGTTTTATTTTATTGTTAGCCTAGTTTATTTGCTTTTTGTTATTTGTACACACCGTAAAGGTATGAATACATTGACACACATAGACATAAAACACCTGTTCCTACATGTATTTCATGCAATAAACGATATTTTACTTTACTTTAATGACATGGATCAGTTGAGCTACCTGTAGAAAATAAAATAAAAAATCTAAAATACCAATTCTGCTCCATTGAGAGATGTAAAAGGGAACAGAAGAGGCTGTTAAAAGTAAATGGAAACAAACGGAGCCTTGAGTGGTTGATCATCATAAAGTCCGCTAGAACTGGCTAGATCACAGAAATCAGTAATCAATTAAGTTTATTTTGTTAAGGCTTACAAAATAGCTCATATACAAATCAAAATTAAAACTATCCGAACCGGTAGAGTTCACATCTTGCATATTGGCTATAGATGTCGCTTTCAAAGCACAGCAACGTTGCATAAACCATGTTCCATCTTTATGATAGTTGTCTACGATACTAAGCACTTCTATTAGTAAAAGCATACCGTTAGCAACAAAATTACAACACTAGCCTGCCATGGCTGCCATTTGACCTGTTTACGTGACAACAGTGCATCCTGCAATCACGTCTTGTCGAATAATGTGCACTTCAAAACTGTAATAGCAGCTATTTGCTACATCTGGTAGCTGGATGAATAATTTGATAGTGATTCGGATTATGGGGACATCTTTGGCCATTGTTGTGAGAAAGCCATTTGAGAACAGTTTTATTCGGTTTCAAGAAGCTCACCAAAACCGTGAACGTTTTTGGTAAGTAGTATAGGTTAGGGAAGGTCGAAAAGATAAAAAAATGGGTAGTTTTTCAAATATTATTTTTTTATCTGTAAAATAGAGAACTTTAAACGGATAATTGTTATATTTGTAGTATCTAACGACACAAAAATAAAGTGGTATCGCGAGTTTTTCTAGTTCAGTAGGGGCACTCAGTGCTATATTTTCCCTTAAAAAATGTCCATCTTTCACCATGTCTTATTACAATTTTTCTTAAACAGTATCTTCTACTTTAGCTTCTAGTCAATGTGGCTAATTCGCGATGACCCAGTTAAAAACAATTGAATGCAATATGTCAGTAAGTGCCCCCGCCTAATCTGCTCTTTGATCGCGGCATTATTGTTATAGAAAACAATAATTCCCTCCAGTGCGCATGACATTAAGAAATTATTAGGTTGAGCTGCATCCGCGTAAGATTTGCTTCAGGGCTTTAGGGCCGGTTTCCATCGGTTAAAATCTACCAACAGAATTTTGAATTCATCTTGTACATGACGCTATTTGGACACAGTGCTATTTGATAAATGTGAATACAAATTCATACACAATACTATTATACAAGGAAACTAGAACAAAAGATAACGTTTATCTTTATACTGTGGAAGTCATTGCTCAAGCGAAATAGTATTGGTAGGTAGTCTAACTTGATTATTGGGTATTTTACGTATTTATTTCCTCCAAGTTTTTATAGTTTTTTTTTTATAAATTTTCTCCATTACGAACTGAAGAACATAATCGCGAAATTCCTAGTGCACAACGGAAGTTAACTCATGTACTTAACTGAAAACATAAATTCTAAATAGTACTACGATAGCACGCGTTTTCCCGGGATAAAAAGTAGCCTATGTCCGTCCCCGGGAACGTCTACCTTCCTACCAAATTTCATTGAGATCCGTTCAGCGGTTTAGACGTGAAAGACAGAGTTACTCTAGAGTCTAGCTAATTCATACGTATTTTCTTCGATAGCTGCTTCATGGCTGCTTCTGAGGAGGAATTCAAACCTGCATTCTTTTGTTTACCAATATATCACCTGCTTTTGAAAATAATATGCGCCGCCGCCGCCGGTCAGTTCCAGTCAAACTTTGGTGTGCTCTGGCTCTCTTTCAACTTTTGGTACATTTTTCACCTCCTGATCAGAAGGTCTAATGTTCAACAGCATGAAACGTCTAATGAGCAGTAAATCTATACTAGCAAAATGTCAATGTAGCAAAACGCCCAACTATCAAAAGGTCTTTCCTTTGATGAAGATGTAAGATATATGTGTTATTGGCCAGATGTCGCTCCGTTCCGCACTGTCAGTAGTATGTAAGAAATCCAATGTTCTGTTTAGCTTTAAAGAAATATTGACATGTATCTAAATCGCATTAAATTTATATAGGCAAAATAAACATGTATTAGACACATAAGTGATATTATAATGTGCTATTGGTTTCTCTTTCACTTCTTCCACTAGTGGACAAAAAATTTAAGTGAAGAGAATATCAATAAACCTTATTACTTATTTGATAATAATAACTATGTTTATAGTATAAAATTTGACTTGTCTATATATGTGTATCGTGCTTATTTTGTAAGCCTAAAGAAATAAAGTTATTGATTCTGATTATTGTAAGTTTGAAAGGTAATTCCTAAAAATGACATGTTTATCTGTTAGTAACGTGCATTATGAAGTCCGGACAGATAATTTTGCACAGGGTCCAACTCTTTTGACGATGATATGAATACCCAACTACAGTGCCAGATTCGTTAATGACTGTCACAAAAAATTAGAATTGTCGTCGGGAACGTCACTTCTTTCGTGAGATCCTGATGATGAGATTGTGAGATGCCTTTTATAATAAGTCACTTCTCTTCTCTCTCAGTTAGTGTCAGTTATTAGTGTGCATTGTACCGAGCTCATATGACGCCACCCTTACAGCATCCCATTGACCGTAGACAGGAGATGTATAAGCTCATCACGGCGTGGGCGAAGCCGCGGGCAGCCATTCTCTACGTTTCACTCGCTGCCCTTTTAGTAAGGATCGGAAAGGTGATTAATATCATTCTGATGTTTCTGATTTTCCGGTGAGATGATTTTGATTATGAAAATTATATTGCAAGTAATTTGAACTTGGCCGTTGGCCTTCCTGAAGCGAGCGACATAGCTTTATCCATTTTTCGGCAAAGTCCGCTGCTGTGCACCTAAATAATTCTGTTAATTTTATGTATCTTATGATAAAAACGTAATAAATAAATTAAGCCCCTTTCAGGTAAAGACACGTTGTTGTTGTTTATAATACTTATTACTTATTATAGAGCGGGGCAATGCAGCCAGCGTCTTGGGGACGCTTCCGACTGGTATTCATATGGACCAGTTGAACTTCCTGTAGATTGTTTCCAATAGTCTGCAGTTAGCTCATTTGTTTCAATTGCAAATACTAGTTCTAATTTATTTCTATTATTTAATTGTATTTTTCTTTATTAATAAAGTATTTCTTTGAAAACATGTTAATAAACCAATTTAGACTCTAATTATATATTATGTATATTAAATTTAGATTTTAATATTATATATAATATATAAATATTATTTGATATCTTATATATTAAATTTAGTTTTTAATAATCTTATCGGTGGCTTGTGATTCAGTGACAGTTTGGATCTGTAATGTCTGGTGAGAGATAGCTCATATCGATATTATTTTGGCTTATCCCGGCATCCCAGTTCAGAGCCTTAGTTCGGTTTCACGCTTTGAATCCAACATAAAACTTCATCACGACAGTCATATGAGATTTTCGTAGATGACATATCCGCAAGAGACTAGTGGAATTTTAAGCGGAGTGAGTCTATAAGATCAGATCTTACTGATTTGTAAGATGTTATCCTAATGGATGATGATGTTATAAAAAAAAATGAGGCGCACCACTTATTTTTAGTTATAATTTAGTTTTGAGTAATAGTTTGTTGGTTAAAATACGGGACTGTAAACATATTCATACCAATGACTCTAAGTCCATTTAATAATTAATAATAAAAAAGAGGCACTGCACCAAATCCAATAGAAAAATTAGAAGTCTCGATGACATCTCGATACTATCGACAAACTGAACTTAGGGTTTTGAGCTGTCTCTCGCTAAGTAGGTATTAATCAGGCCGGTAACTACAACCGTATCACCCTGCATCCCCACGTTTTAGCTATTTTACAGATTAAAGATTGCTATATATTGCTAGAGCTGCAATAGTCGGTAAAATTTACCGTTCGTGACGATTCGTCGATATAACAAGTTAATAGCTGTTTGCATTTAAATAACAATAATATACACGCCTACTGCTATTAAAGTTAATCGCAAGATCTTTCTCAGGGATGCCTCGGCTTGGATATCATGGAATAACGTCCTTTCAAGGCTGTGCTTAATCGAGATCTAATGAGTCAGTCATGGTAGACTTTCAATTGTATAGGGCTTCAGAAGATGGGTCGGTTGTAGAGGACCTTGTGCCACAGTGAATTTCTGATATGCTCTATCCACGCATTTATTTTCTTTGACTGAATGAATGCACTTCGTAACCTTATTTCACCATCTCCCTTCCACTCCAAGACAAGCAGACAGACGGCACAATACCATTCTTATTTGGTGGATATACCATCCACTCGTACTGAGCGGTTTTCCTCCACCGTTATTATTCGCACCGCTAAGGAATGAAACCCGCTGCCTGCTTCTGTTTTTCCGGTCAATCTGGATCTCTTCAAGACAATTGTGAATATGTGTCTTCTAGACCTACGTGATACAATGTCGGCCACATCGTCACTTTCCATCAGGTGTTATTGTGGTCAAACGAAAATATACATATATTATATTATATTACTATATAAAAAAAACAATATTTCATAGAATCTGCTACATTTTAAGAATAGAGATGCGAATCTATGGCCTCGTAAAATATCGGAACTAACGAGAACTTCGGTATTTATCGATCTGACAGTTTATTTGTATATAAAAACTGTATTCTTTATACCTAAACTGATAGGGGTAATTTTGAGGAGAAACCGAATAACCCTGAAGAGTAACTTGGTATCTAAAATATTTTGAGTTTACCTCGATCGAAGACCTTGGCTGCCACTTGGACTTAGATTAACTGTAGGTACCCGGGGTTACATCTTGGTGGATTTAATTACAGGTTTTTATTAGTAGGCTTACTTACCCGCTATAACATCAGCCATCTGAACCAGAGAAAGTCCCGTCAAAATTAGTTCAGCCTTTCCGGAGATTAGTCGGAACCAATAGATAGAGAAGATGCAAACTTTTAGCAATACTATTAATTGGGTATTCAATGACTGATAAATGAAACGCCAATTGCCTAATAAGAAGAAATATTGAAAGTTTTCCAAAATTCTGGCAGGGGCCACTCGAAGACATGCCTTGGACTGAGGAAATTAAATCTCAATCAATCGTGACAAGAAAAACGAAAGATAATGGCACACGTCTCTATACCTATAAATATAAAAGGTACAACAAAAGGGCCCGCCCGTCTATCACGTCTTGTAATTACCTTTCTTGGCGCAGCCGGTGGATTCTCGGTGTCACGCCATATGTCCCTGAAGTGGGGACGGACTCAAGGGTCAATGGATATTTTGAAAATAATAATCTAGCATTATCAGTACCAGAAATACCAAAAAACATGGGTAAAAAAGGTTCTAATCGTAATGAATTTAAATTAAGCAGAAGCTAAGAAATTATCCCCAGTGTGAGGCTTACGCACTATAATAGCAAAAACCTTAAGCAGAAGCTATTTCAATGTAACCGACTGAAGGTTAATATCATGCCGTATAGAATTACGCAATCTTTCGCCTTTAGTCACAGTGAGCTTTTCAAGGAAATATCGTCCAAAAATCCCTTTGTAAATTCATGGAGGACCGAAATACTGGATAATGTCCTAAAAATTTACACTAAATTTTAATGAAAATAAAACTGTATTGATGATGGAGATTCGCTGAAGAATAACTTTATTTGCTCCTAAAAGATAGCAACACGTCCACACAACACCAGAAAAATAACCTCACAAATGACGTCATCAAGCACACCTGAGCAAAACAAGAACATTACGCTTTGTCACGTACGTGATTTAATACAGTGATCTGTCATCCCGAAGCCGACCCTGGGTCATGCCACTCGTACCCCTTAATGGCAGAAGGACATGCGTTTCACGTTACTTTATGGTGAGAGTGTGGTGAAATGTTTGTAAGAAAGAAAACACATAAAATAAGAGAAAACATGATGTTGGGAAAACAGGTGTTATTTATTCCTGTTTTATTGTTCTTCTAAAATGTGGCTCTCCACTACTAGAGGTTAGCCGTCAGCTCAGCGAGTTTTTCGCGATCTTGCGCTAAACAAAGTAGGCCTTCGACGCTGGCGATATTCGTCCACTCACGGATGTTCCGCAACCACAACTTATTTCGTCTGCCAACGTGTCGTTTACCCGCGTATTTCTTTATTGCACAGCAAAAGATAAAGTAGAAAGGTAAACGACCGTGGAAAAACTGAAAACTAGACGAGTTTTAACGAAACAGGGGTATAGAAGTCAGTGGGCAAGAGTTGTATAGTTTTATACTTCCAATTATTAGTATAAGAACAATTGGAAGCAATTGTTCTTATGGAGGCAAATACAGGTAGGATGAAAACCCTCTATTAATTAAGAGAAAAATAACTTACCTACTTAATAACGTTGGTTGATATTTCTTTTCCGCTGTTTCTGGAGAAAACACGCTAATAAAACGCATTAATCGCTCCCCCACCATCCAAGCTCGCTGCCTTACGAGTGCCTCAAGCTTCAAGTGTGGAAACGTATTTTCTCTATTTTGTTGACAGGACAGGGTCACAAGTGGAGTGCCTGTGTTGTGGTCAATTGTGTGGAAGTGCCTTTGGTTTCAGTTGATTTCTTGTGGAGAAATATTACTTCGAAAAAGGCTTCCGTCGATAGGAATAATTGTAATTTCGAATGAATTTTCGTCGATGATTTTCCACTGCTTTTGCATTATTGGTTCTTTTACTTTCGCCTATTTGCTTTTAAATTGGTAATTACAAATAAAATTGAATAAAATACAAACGTAATAATTTTTTTACAGCCTATTACAAACTGACAATTTGCGAGCGATTTCAAAGCGGTGATGCGATTGCGCAAATCGGCCGTAAATCATCAGTGTGATAAGGCTTTTTGGCTCTGTAAATGACCTATTTTGGCCCAGATATGTCAAATTTAATCATAATTGTGGTCAAGTAAATAATATCATTTTAAACAAAACTACGAAATAAAGAGTAAATGGATTTTCTTTACTTCTCATTAATGAATGATTGAAAAATTTATTAATGGTTTTATCCCTCATCCTAAAAACATGCAGGTGACATGAAGAGGGACCTTTATTTGGATCACTTGAGGTTTAATAATCAGAACATTCATTTAACTTCGATCTAAATATCCCAACAGTTAGCTCGTCACTACGAAGCCTGAGACTGAACAGTGAGGTTAAATCAAGGACCTCTGCTATCTGGAAGCGTGTCAAGAATTCCGGGAACTCGGCAATGTCTGGGCTTCAGGAATCTTGACACTTTTGGGATGCTATCGATTCTCCAAGCAACTTTCCTGCAGATTTGGTTTACGACTGTCAGTTTCCGTAAACCGTTGTTCAAGGAATTTATTAAATACCCTGTGTTATATTTTACATTAAAAACTTTCTTGGTTTGACGAATTCATTATGGTTGGAAGCGGGTTAAAAAACAAAACAAACTAGGTTCGTAGTTAACCCGCTTACAATCAACGAACCTTGATTGATGTCTCTCAGGATTTGCTTTGATTTATATTTTGATATGATAAACTTACTAAATCACTACATACATAGTATAAAACAAAGTTGTTTCCCGCTGCCTGTCTGTCCCTATATATACTGAGATCTTTAAACTATACGCGACGGATTTTGCGGTTTTTTTATAGATAGAGTGATTCAAGAGGAAGGTTTACTGTATAATTTGCACCCGTGCAAAGCCGGGGAGGGTCACTAGCTATATGTTATAATTTCTCATAATTTAATATCTTCTAAATTTAAACTATATATTTTAAAAAAGTGATCTCCTAATTCATGATTAAAATTTAAAACGCAACTATTCTAAAATTGTTTGTGTTGAGGCAACTTCATCATCATAATCAGCCTATACAAGTCCACTGTTGGATATAGCCCTCCCCTAATCAGCACCATAATATGCCATAAGGCAAGTTAACTCACAATCATATGAAATCGAAAAAAACTCAATGAGCTAAGTATCTCTTCCATTCGGTCTCAACTTGTTAAAGGTCGGAGACTCAATATCACCCGATTCTAACTTCGGACCACACTTAGACCGTGACAAGTTTATCAGTAACCTTTGGGACTTAAAGACAGAATAAATCTAAAGGTATAAGCGGCGGACATACGGTGAAAGTTCTATCGGATCGGCAAAGCCTAGAGGCTACATCCTACGCTGATGGAGCTTATTCTGAGGTACGATGTGACTCCGATAATAAAAGTAGGGAGTTTATTTTGGATGGCATAGCAAAGAGGCTTCAAATTCAGTCAGTTCCTCCAAAATCTTTTTAATACTGCAGATATTGGTATTTTGCGAGCTAATTAAACATAGCTGTCGTGAAAAAAACTCACGGCATAAAAGACTTTTATGCTATGGCTTTTGAAACTTTTTTCAGGAGTCCTGAAAAAAGCCGTTATCTTACTTATTCTGGAGTCCTGACTCAGTAAGATAAACAATTAAGTTAAGTACGGGATATTTACCATGATTTGAGTTTTGAGTTCAAGTTTTGAGACAAGAGGAAAGAGGTTAGATCGATATATCTGCCAATAAAAACTATCTCGCAGTGACTTCAGTTGTTCCGTGATCATGTCGCATGTAACTGTGCCGAAATATTAGAGAACTCAAAACTCAAATCATCGTAAATATCCCGTAATTAACTTTAGTGTTGTAAATGATAGTTTCAAAAGTTTTAAAGTAAGATAAAGGCAACAAGAGTCACAGATTTTAAATGCTTGTTGATTTTAAAATTACTGTCCAGGTTGGACCTGGGGTGGACCTGAAGTAAAACCCAAGAAATGAGAGATGAATCATGATGATAAATGGCTAAGAGATGGTAGAGAAAATTAGGCTTAACTTTAAAGCCCATGCGTACAAGGAGAACAACAATCCCCATACTTATAGGTAAGCTAGGCTAAACTTATAAAAGCATATTATGAGAGCCTTTCCCAGCTTTTTCTCTCGTGTGCCTCTGAATAACTCCCAGAGTAGTGCTTCACCCACAAATGCGGTGGACAAGCTATAGGCCATTAAGGATTTATTGCCAACGGATTGCTATCATTACGCCTCACCGCAAGATTATGTTGTTTGAATACGTTATTAGACGAAATTGTAGTATTGTCGCGTTGCTTTATTGTCGAGTTTTAGTTTTACCGTTTTAAATGCGGTGTAGTTTTAAAAGTGTATTTTTTGTTATTACACATTAATACTAGCTAACCCGCCAAACGTTGTTTTGCCTTCAACCCTTATCACTTAGGGGTATGGAAAATAGATAGTAGCCGATTCTCAGACCTACTGAATACGCATATAAAATTTGGTAAAAATTGGTAAAGCCGTTTCGGAGGAGTACGGTAACTAACATTGTGACATGGAAATTTTATATATAAGATTATAAATGCAATAGTTTGGTTGCGTAGATGTAGGCTAGAAGTAAACTGTTTGGGTTTAAACATTTTATTCCATAAATCAGCTCTCATGGGCTAGAAATCACCTTACGTTTCTATAGAAATAACGCGTGTGAAGCTGCGGGAAAAAACGAGTGTATTATAAATTTAGCTGGGGAAGCTGATGCAGAAAAAAATATTTGCAAGACTAGATATGTAGGGTGCTGTTGAATCCAAGCAATAATCAAAACACTTCGACAACTCAATGCAAAAATCCGCTTTTACTGATCTATTATCACTTTCCTCTCGATCGATTTGGTTAATGAACCAAATGAGCCTGTCCCTACTAAAACCAGCTAAGTCCCAACTTGGTATCGCTTCCTGCAAGTCCGTCGTTTAATTGCGTTCCAATGAAGCGCCACTAATTCCCCCCTCTCCCCCAATTACCCCAAGAAAGTCCGAAGTTTTCGTCCCTTCTCCGATAACACACTTAGTGGTAAGGGCATGTTTTAGGGAAGCTGTAAAAAGTATATAAAAGTAACCCAGAAGTAAACACACTTTACAAAATATCTAGTTTTTCAAAAAACTACCTATCTAACACAAACTAAGACCTTCTAACCTGCTGTCTGTCAAAAACTCAAAGAAACAATCATGGTCCGAATTCCAAAATTAATCGCTCACAATATTAATATCGTCTCAGAATTAAACATTTTGACATTTTACCTTTGATGAAAGAAACTACAGATGGACGGTCGCGTGTCGAAAGTGTCAAAGTTGAAACCAATCTGTCAATCTTTCTGTGCACACGCTAAATAGAGTTTTTTCATCTATGGAGGATTCTATGACCATGCTACTGTCATAGAAAAACGATTGCTTAGCAGAATTCGACCCCAAAAACTTTAAAATTGTGTGAATACCGTTTTACACTCTTGACACTAATATTAAAATGCGGAAGTTTAGATATTTGAAAGTTGATGACATTACATACACATTTCAATACGCCAAAATTACTGAACGGATCAAGCAGAAAAGATTGGTAAATGTAGTTCTAGAACCGGAGTTACATTTAAAAGTAATATTTTTAATCAAAGGACCATTTTATTCTATCAAAAATTGTACCGTAAGATAGTGGGATCTAAATCTTCAGTAAGATCGCGCCCTAACCACAAGGTTCAATCAATGAAGGACAAAACGAAACTGCCAAAGGCCAAACGATGTTTGGCGGTACGTGAGACGCTCTTAGTTTTTGCTTATTTATTGTTTTTGTTATTGATGGCGCGATAATAATTGTCAAATTATTTTCAGAAGTTATGTTGATCATTAATTTTTGAGATTTTATAGAGTTTTGGACAATAATAGACATAAATAAGCTTCCGTAAGCTCGCCACCCTAAATGGCAAATTAGTGATTGCGAAGTCATGACAAAAATACTATTCTATCCTGAAAGACGTTGCTATCAATCCAGAGAGTTGGCGGCAAACTCAAAGTTACAGTGCATGCAAGGATCAAAACATTGAGTTTCATTTCGAGCAGCCAACATTCAAATGCATGGGCCATAACAGAAGAGACAAGCAATAGTAAAAATAATTTAAAAGAAACCTGTACTTGTAGGGTGGGTAGGGTGGTGGATCAGGCCAAAAAGCTGATCATGAGAAGCCAAAGCCACCAATGTCGCAAACTCATTCCAATACGCAACAGTATCTAGCATTACTTGTGACAGTTTAGCCGGCGGCAGCGCGCCACAATAGCGATTGTTCCTAACTCCTCCTTGCGCGAGCGCATATTTATTTCAATTGCCTATTGATGCAGAATGTGGATATAGTTGTGAATAGGATTTCAATACGCCGCTGCAGCTGGTCCTGATCTGTAATCGGTCTAAACGTTGTGCTGCATCCTTGAATCTTCTTGTAAAGGTAATTTGTACTATATAAACTATACAAATTTATAACTCGACAACGTAATTCTGTTTATAATCATCATTGACTCAGGCGTTTATCTTCAATCCAGGTATCTTGAAAATGCATATGTAGTTCCTGAAAAGGTAAAAACAAAATTTTACAACACTTTGCAATTACCTATCCAATAAAAAAGGCCGCAATTTTCAAAATATCATCTCATAAACAACACTCGATTAAGGTCAACATCAGCCCTATTAATCCCAATATCACGTACGATGTACAATTCTCTCATTGACTATTTGATAATGATACCTAATTACGGTGTCAGTACAAATAGGCATGGACTCTTGACCAGGATGCCGACACGGGGCTTTTTAGCTCGTTACCTATACGTGTTTTGTTACGTCCAGACATAATCACATATAATTTGATGTCAATCGAACGGGCGACGATCTCTGACATTGAAATCCATTGATAAAGAACAAAAAAGTATTACAGAATAAAAAACGCGTCACGACGAAAAACCAATGATTACTGGTCTTCGGTAATTGTGGTATGCGTTTGTTGTATCTAGGACTACTCCGCCCCCCTCTGATAGTGCAGCAGTGGATGTGAGAGGGGTATGAGAGTCAACTATCGGAGGTTTCGTTAGAGTGATGTATGAAAAGGTTATCGAGCAAAACACACGTCCGACAGTAGACGGAGTACAAAAGACTATCTTGTGCGCGTCGCGGGAAATCACGTTCAGATTGTATGTAATTAAGCTCAAATTAAATGAATTATCATTTTTGGTAGCGGTTGCTTTTGAAGGTGGAATTTCAATGTCACATGTCATTCTTTTGAAGAAGCACAAACGCAATGAGACTTTAAATTTATATTAAAAAAGTACGTTAGGCTTTCGGTTGGTCTATCCGGGTACTTCATATTCATTAAGTTTGCTATAACTTAATGAATATGAAGTACCCGGATATAAATTATAGTGAAGTTACTGGTAGGTACATTTTTCGGTCGAACATGAAAGAAATTGAAAACCTCACCCGGTTAATTACAAAAACATAAACAAAAGGGAACAAGTCCGACTCAGTCGATATAAAGAAATTGACATAACATATCAAAGTCGGCTCCAATAAAACAGATTGACTTATAATGAACGCGACCCGATAATCGCTGCGATCTGTCGTGAGAACCCGCGGTAACTAAAAGTTTACAACTCTGGTTGAGGCAATAGAACTAGCGACGAACAGAAGCTTCACCTTCAGAGAATTGAGAAGCTTGAATTGAGAGTATTCTCGATTGTAGAGTCTTTTCTAAAGCACATGTTTAACATTAGGTAGGTAAGTACATATAGAAATAGAGTTCTAGAATTCAATGTATGAATCCTCATAAATTTTTGCACGCTCGATCATTTGCCAGAATTGATTTGTTTTAGGTATTTCAGAATCAGAATCAATCAATTATTACTGTAGGCTTACAAAATAAGCACTTAGACAAGTAAAATTGTATTCTATAAACATAGTTATTATTATAGAATAAGAAATATGATGTTATTGATAATCTCTTCACTTAAATTTTTTGTCCATGTGTGGTTTCAATTACAGGCCAGGGCAAGGTGAGCTTTTAGCTTTATGATTAATCATCATAAAGCTGAAAGCTTACCATCATCATTGGTTTTCCTACATGCTTTTTGTGTTTCTACTGTTCGTCTCCTTTGTTCTTGTTTTTGATCAGTAGCTATTTTTTTCTTCTATTAGTTATTTTCCAGTTGGTCATATTGTTTCCGATAACTAATGTACCTTTTCTCTAAACCTGCCTCTTATAAGTTTGCTAGATTCGATATCTTCTAAAAAGATGTAGAATGATCAACCTGTTGGAGCGATGAACGAAATTCGTGGCCCGAAACATACACCAAAACGCACAACACTCAAAGAAAACTACCTATTCCGGATTAGTCACGCAATTTGTCAATCAATTCTCCGTCACAAAGAGGCACCGGACTCCATTTTATGTCAATTTATTTAGAAAACCTGTTGATGGGCGAGTTTTTTAATACATTTGTAGGTTCCGAATGTGTTTTTGAGGCAAGTTGACAAATTTGCGATTTAAAATACTTTTTTGAAAACTATTCTACTCTTTGCTAAAATATATATGTATAACCTTAAAGTTTTTGGTATTGTGCTTACCTATGACAGATAATTCTGAAATTTTCTTAATTTAAGTTTACTTGAAGAAATATGTTGTATTTTGTATTTTCAAAAACATAATTATGTTCTCATATTTTATAACTAAGGTAATATATCTTACGATTCCCATGTTTTTTTTGCTACCTATACAATAAAACCTTACGATAAAACTAGCACATTTAAATGGTGTGTAATTTTTACTGAACTCTAAAAATGCTTTTACGTTCACCGCTCGCATATTAATTCCCATAAAATTAATTGCGATGACAAATCGTAATTGCTCGGAGCTGGTTCGTTTATCGTACAAGTGTAGGTAAGCTTTTATTGTAGGCTGTATGTAACTCTTATAACATTTGGATGTAGATGCAATGTACCACTAAATATGTACCTTTATCTGTGTACCAAGCGAGGGAGTCATCGTTCACATTGTTTGTGGACGTTATTTTAGTTTATCTGGTCTTCCTACTAATATAATCAAAGTTTGTAAGAATGGATGGATGTATAGATGTTTGATCCTGTTTCACGAAAAAACTACTAAACTAATTGAGCTGAAATTTGGTATGGCTATAGTTTGGAACCTGGAATAGCATACAGGCTATTTTTTATCCTGATAAAACGCGGGCGAAGTCCCGGGCAGTTACTGTATTCACTTATGCAGTTCAGTTCACTTATTCGTGGAGTACCTAAATTTTTATATTTAATATAATTTATGGATGTATTTTTAACTTTTCTGATTAAACTTATATTAAGATTTGTTTTAATTTTTCTTAGCTTGTGCATAGTAAACAAGCAATTACTTTAGCACTATAGGAAATTTTCTAAAACTATGATTGTGTGCTTTGCCTCAGTTATTAATATAGTTATAATATATGTCCACACACATGTACTTTCGGTTATCAGATTTTAGAAATTTTACGATTAACTATATAACTACCTACTATTATTTTTATTATGAAGATACATAGGTATGAAAATAGGGGGTTGACAGAGCTTCTATTGAAAAATTACAAGATAAATACACATAAAGTACCTTTACAGCCATTTCCTACATAGTATGTAGGTAAGTATGATGACCGTGGAATTTTTTAAATGTTTTCAAATGTTTATTTTTATGTCTTGGCCTCAATAGTCAACTAGGTCGCAATCGCCATTTATTTGTAGAAATATTCATAAAATTCAATGTCTTCGCTATTATAACAGTTGAAATGACCCTTACTGCTCAAAACGTGTCTCGAAACTTCTATGAAATGTCTCGAAACACGACAAAAAAATTGAGTTTTAATCGAGTGGTCGCAATTAGGTAGCAATTCTACGATTCTATCGATTACTAGCGTCTTCATAATAGTGCGTAGCAAATTCTTCTATGCTAGCCAATAAATCTTTGTAGCTAGGAATTTCATAATTAAATATTTCGCGGAAAAAAGTAGGTTCATCAAACTGTGTGGTGTTTCTCCATGTAAACTATATATACCTATCTACGTATTTTAATTATTTTTTATTTGATATTTATTTTAATATCGGACAGTAATATCAGAATATAATAGAAAAGTGAGGTAATAGGGAGTGCAACTGTGTTAGCGGACACACTTGCACTCATGGAAGTCTCCGGTGTTGAGTTTGGCCGCCCCGTGGCAGCTATTCCGCTAGGAGGACATTTTATGAAAATCTAAATTAATCACTAATAATGCAATATGATTGACAATTTACGTAGCATTTCACTGTCGATCCTCTATCCAGTTCTAAGCTAGGCAGAGCTTGTGTTACATCTTTGAATAAGTAGGTTCCTAAGTTTTAAGAAAAAAAAACAAAATTACGTATTTTTATATTTTATGAACATTTTAATTTTACTTGGTGGTATTTTTTAACTAAGCATGACAATTATTATTTGAATTATTGTATTGTTTTTTCACAAGCAAAGAACATTCTATTTAGCAGATTTTGTATGTACCTACTGTGCGTAGGTACGTGTTGCTTTGATACATACATGCCAATAATCCGGCGAGATTATGAGGACCAATTTATTTATAACTAGCTACTGCTCGCGCCTTTGCCCGCGTTTTATCGCGATAAAAAATAGCCTCTATGTTATTCCAGGTCCCAAACTATACCCATACCAAATTTCAGCCCAATCAGTTCAGTAGTTTTTGCGTTTATTTTTGACATTTTAGTTATTGTACACAAATTAATTTTTTTTATATACAATTTTAATTTATTATTGACAATCTATCAATTATCTTTTTTTATATGAAACTTGTTATCCTGTGAATTAAAATAACAACGTGTAAAATTCCGACACAATCTAACAAATTGTTTGCGAATAAATGAATGAATGAATGTGAAACAAATATCCATACATCCATCCTTACAAACTTTGACATTTATAATATTATAGTAGGATACCGCCAGTGTAATTTACCATGTCTTATATGAATAAACTATTTGGTTTGTTTTCAAGAATTTTAGAACAAAACGGTCACGCTTTGCGAATCTTTGCCGCTTTATCTCATTTTTAGAAATCGCGTTGTGCAATTCACATGTCATAGTAACGCCAATTAGCCCAAAACCCGACAATTACTAGAAAGTAAAACTTGACAGACCACTCAATAGTATTGTTTAGTTTAGTAAATCCGTTAATTTGATGTAGTCAAAATTCCATTCATGTTGGGAAATTACACTAGGCAATATTTACTTTCAACTTTGCAATCTGTTTTTGCAGTCTCCTCTGACGCTTGTTTATTTTTTAGAGATTTAAGATCTCTAAAAAAAACACAAGCGTAAATTAACGACCAAAATTATTGCGTCAAACGACACAAAACCCAATTAAAATTAACTGTAAGGTTCATTATGAATGTACTTGGGACTTCTTCAGGGTGAGTGCGGTTCGCGTCGCGCTCGTTCAACGTCGCGGCGCACACTGAAAAGTCCCTCGTTAAGGGATGAAACGTTTGTGTTCTTCCAACAAAAACTAGGTTCGTAGTTAACCCGCTTACATTCATAATGAATTTATCAAACTACGAAAGTTTTTATAGTAAAATAACTGTTAACTGTGTGCTGTGATGCTATTTTACATCGTGATTAGTAATATGATAAATAATATGATCCAGATTTTGCTTATCCGTTCCAAAATATGTCAGTTGAATCTGTTAGGTATTTTTAGGTTCATTTTATTTATTTTACAAGTTGACTTAAATAAATAAATAATGCTGGACAATTCACACAGCATTATCTAGCCCCAAGCTAAGCGGAGCTTGTGTTATGGGTACTGGATAACTGATTTACATAATAAAAATATCTTTTTATGTAAAAGATATTTTTTATTCTACATAGAAAACGACCTGAACATCCTTTACAAGTATTTGCAGATCGTACAAACATTTGTCCCGAGGCGGAAATCGAACCCGCAACCTCCTGCGGGCGAGGCAGACCTTCGCCCACCGCTCCACAGAGGTCGTCGTGACTTAGACTGGACAACTACACAGCATCATCTAGCCTAGTCCCTAGCTAAGCAGAGCTCGTGTTATGGGTACATGATAACTGATATATTATAGTAGATATTATATACTTTTACATACATGGATTTTTTATACATAGAAAATACCTAGAAAAATCGGAAATATTCTCTACATATCGTACAAACATTTGTCCCGAGGCGGGAATCAAACCCGCAACCTCCTACATCGCTGGCGGAACTTCGCCCGCTGTGCCACAGATGACGTCAGGGCGAGGTAACACAATGATAACTTGATATTCTGACTGTACATTATTAGTATTAAGCCGTTTTATTTCCCAATTTTATAAACAGTACTTAGTTGAGTTTAAGTAATATTAAATATCCATGGTTGTCTGGTAGAGATCGCTCGTGAGCGATAAGACCGCCAATTGTCACATTTCTTTTTTTTGTATCAAATTGTTTGTAAACTGTTTTTTTATGTGTGCAATAAAGCATTTTTTCTATCTAAATTTAAATAACTTAGTAAGTATCGTAAGAATTATTAGAACTAAGCAAATATTGTTCTAGGACGTTCTTTTAGAAACACGGGCCGGGCCTCCTTCAGCCTGCTATACAGTTTCTAGACATATTATCTAGTAACAGCGCCATCTGTAGCGACGCTAGTTAAATTTCCTCTTTTTTCTTTACTTTTAATTTTTTAATTTGTTTTGGTTACATTGCTGCAAATAATAATTGCTTATTTAAATGTTTTGTATTCATCTCTGTGTAGGACAGACACGTATATATATAATTAAGGCGCATAGTGATGTGACACTAGCGTCACTCTTTATTTTTTCTTGTATTATAATACAATTATCGTTATGAAAAAGAATTACCGAAAGTTCTCGCCGAGTTGATAATACTCACATCACTATGCGCCTTAAACGAACACACGGAGGTGTGTCCACGTCCACAAATGAAACTAGCAGCTCTACATTTGCGACACACTCGCTGTCACACTATATGAGTCCAACTAATTGACTGCCCAATAGGCTTACTGCAATCTGAGTCTACACAATAGGCACATTACGTGTTACATAGAACAAAGTACGAGGTAAATAACGTATCTCTGTAATTTTCCGGTAAGTGACCGCAACAATAGACGTCTTCGAACAAACAAAAGACGGGTTGAGCATTGTTTCCAATTTAAATAATATAAAAGACAAAAGAACGATAGCATCTGACGACGCGGCCATTTTTGTTGTTGCAAACGTTGCTGGTGTTATCGTCGTGCTGGTTTAAAAAAAACATGGAATACCTAATAGCACATTATCATAAAAAAAATCTGCCCTTTGCCTAAGAAATAAACCATAGCCAACACTTATTCTGAGAGGAAAAAATCATGAAATCTCTAAATAGTGAAGGCTAATCTATACTAATATTATAAAGAGGAAAGATTTGATTGTTTGGTTGTTAGCATTAAGTAGGCTCCGAAACTACTGAACCGAATTGAAAAATTCTTTCATTGTTGGGAAGCTACACTATCCCCGGGTGACATAATTTTTGTTAAATACCCGTTCGAAGCCGGGGCGGGCCGCTAGTTAGATATAAGTAGAATTATCACAATAGGTACTAAGTGTTAGAGATCTATATCTACTAACGGTTTTCCCTTCAAAGTTACATTACTTTGTGGTGGCAAAAGGGCTAGCGCTAAAATAATAACAAGGTAATACTCACATTTTTATATTCAGCACGGTGTATAAACTGACAACACCTAGTTCGCTTATTTTAGAGAACCTCCCTATTTCAGTGTCGAGACTCGAATGCCCGGCGCCACACTCCACCTCGACTGAGATCAGCAACGATCGGTAATAGTCGTAAACAGTCGCGCCGGCCCCCGATTGGTGGCGGCTAAAGCGTTGACAGGTGTGGCGTCGAGTCAAAACACTGTTTCTTTACTAAATTGAGAAACAGTGTTTTGATAATAATTTTACTAAAATAATATTCAATCAAAAGTTATAAAAATCTACATTGTACATTACAACAGATAATGATTTATAAACAATATTGCTCACATAAGTATAAGTATTTTATTATTGTGGAGATATATAATATCTAACTACAACTTATGTGATGGGCCATTTGCTTGTTACGTCTCCATAAAACGTCTACATAAATTAGCCCGCAGAAGAACGGACAATGTTAGGTGCATCGCCTCACCGTGCGTGATACAAGCCTGCTTTTTCTTCTTGTCTATGGTCCGAACACTACTCGCAAAACAGAAGACACGCGGTAACATTCCCGCCTTTATTACATCTGCCATTAGAACGACTTTGAATTTAGAATAGGGTAAATGCATCGTGGTCGGGCAGTGTCAGCCGTCACGGTTGCTAGTCGTTGCTTCACAAGTTGCAAAAGCTGTCGTTGGTTGATGACTACACTGATATGTGTAACGGTATCTTTTTTTTATTACTTCACAGTGCCCGCTCCGACAATTTACTGGAGTGCGTAAATTAATACGAGTTGATTGGAACGTCTTCCTGTTATGACGTAAATTTATTGCTAGAAGAAGCTTACTGTTTTGGGTGAGTGAGCTTGATAAGTTTGTATTTTCTACTACTAGATCAAATTTTGCTAGAACTGTTATAGATAATGAATGAAAAAAATTAGGTATTAAATTATTACTAATTTAAAATTTTCAAAATAGTTTTTGAAAATTTTCAGTTTCATACATTTTGAAATAAATACATTGAAAACAGTCGAAAAATTTACCACCTTATCTATAAAGTTTGTAGAGCAATTCATTTGAAATGTATATCTTAGGTATATGTATCTACTGTTTTTAGATATTCATCAGAGAGCGAAGTACAGACTTCGCTTTCTGTATATATTCTGGTGATATTATATCAACTCTAACTCGATCTCTAACTGGTAATATTTCTATAATTGTTAAAAAAACTCGAGTAACACTCACACTTGACAGATTTTGCCTTATACAGAAATCTCTTATAAATCAACGTTTCTAAAACGGACTCTGTTTTTTCTCATGAATAGTAGAGCTGTTCAAAATTCAAACAACGAATGCAGAGCGGAAAGAATTTGTCCCGAAATTGGTCAGTTTACCCCAAGGCGAGCACTAAGACGTGTGTGGTGTTATTATGCAAATGTATGGTCATAGCCGAGGGGACATGACTTAGGTAGGACACAATAGGGTTACATGGTGGGAAAACTGTTGCAAGCTGAATGATACTCTTGAAAATTGCAGCCTTGTTTTTTTTTATAGCTTCAAAATAAAGGCTTATACGAGGCTTATCCACCTGGTTGTTTTGGAATTCCGAACTTGACCCTATTTTTTCGCTAAAATTACTGGACTATTAGGTCGGTATCGGTAGTTAAAATTTGCAATACGAAAGTTAAAGTTTGCAATACGAAAAGAGTTTTCAAAAAGTCATGTTAATAATTTTTTATAAAGAAAATCATTCAACAAACGTTTTAATTATAAATTACTGGAGGGATTTTAGCGATAGTAAAATATGGGCATTACCTTATTTACTGCTTAAATATTTGTCGGTTCTTTTCGAATGTGAAATTATACCTACAGGACCAAAAATTATGCAACTCCATGTAAGACAATCATAAGTTTTGAAGGCGGTGACGGAATCTCAAAAATTTTGCTTTAAATTTCGAATGTGACTAGCAGTCACCTCGTGGAACGCCCTTGGGAAAAAATCATAACTTTAGACCAAATTGAGATGAGAAATCATGCTTCTAATTTTGAAAATGACTCACTTTGAGCACTGTAAAGTTATCTGTGTTGCTTTGGGCCTTTGCCGACTTATCTTAATATTATTTTTAACTTACATTCTTATCGTTTCTTCTTATCTGTATCTACATCGATTAATTTATACTTTTCACTGTTAGGGATTTTAAATTTAGATTTAACGTTTTTTTTTTGTCAACAGGCAGTCACCTCAAAACAATGTAATTTTCCACCAGCCGACCAAAGAGGTCTCACCTTATCTCCGATCTGTATTACCACCAAGTAGCTGGGTAATAAAAGTGTATAATTTGAAATCTCGCAGCGACGGTGGTGACCGCTGGTGAAGCCTTCTGTGACCGTTCTGCTAGACAGAAAACTGAATAATTCATAGTTCAGGCAATTAAATGTCTTACGACAGTAAAAACTGGCACCATCCTATAGGATTTAGAATGGAAAAAGTTCAGTTGCAAGACTTGCAAGAAAAAAGTAAGAAAGGGGAGAAATTGTATGTGATTATTTAAATAAAGGGACATTGACAGAGCGTTGTCTAGGAAAGGTTGTTAACATAGCCTACCTATGTGATGGTACATTTCTGATACGTTATTTGCTGCCGTTTACTGCATACTTACCGAAATTCATACATACCAAAGTACAATCTTTGCGAATTGTTTAATTTTAACATTATTTCGCATATTTGCTCTATATTTTGAAATTTCAAAATACAATGGAGATGCAGTTCTGGATGCGAGAAAGAGCGTTAGCCAAGTTCGGATTTATCACTAACATTTTATTTTAGACTGTTGTCACAGGCCGAGAAATATCAATGTCAATGATGACGGTTTAGGCTGTGGCACTGTCATGTTATCTATGGTCAAATAGATAATTTGTAATGATCTATTTCTCGCCCGTTTCAACGAGTATGATGACGGTTCGTCAACATCGACGATTCGTCATCGTCATCCACAGCCCATGGTATCCCAATGTTGGGTATAGGCACAAAATACTTACTACCTACCTTAGAAATTAAGTCAGTAGGACCTTCGATGTAGTATGCAATTCCAGGACGTAAATCTTTGTCCTTGTTGTGACGCCTGAGTTTAGTTTCTTCGTAGCATTTAATTTTAATGGCTCCGATTAAAATTTTCGTGAAATCCACCAAAACGCTCACCTAAATCACTGGATAATTAATACCTACATTTAAACTTAGACTAATAATTGCATTTGATCCGAGGATTACGAAGAGCCTGTAATCTTTTGCAATTTTCTCTTAATCGTTCAAGTTTTATCCCTCCATTTTACTCAGACCTCCGATGTTACCCTGTTGGATTACAAACACAAGTAAAATGTGGTTTATGGGGTTTTTTGTTGACTGGTTGATGGTAAACGGTACCTCGAGACATTTGGACTTATGTGATAATGCTAGGGCAAAGAAATTTGATAATTCGCGGTTAGGGAAACGATCGTTTTAATCATAAGGGTCGCATAGTTAGTGGACCATTTATAGAATAGAGGATGCATAGAGTTGTAGAAATTTATTTAGACTAGAATTTTTCTTGAACGTGAAGAAAAATGATGCCTCATAGGTATAATATATGTAGGTACCGCTATAAAACTTTGTTCGCTTGGTTTTTTGCCTGCTATATTTTTGAACCGCCAGGTACAACATGAATTTACTTACCTACCTATTACGTAAATTTCAAACTATGTGCAAATGTTTAAAAAACATCATCAACAATCTTAACAGGATCGAAAAAGTACTTATCTACATACTTTGAGCTTCTTCCAAACGTTGATTGTCCTAAACTGCCGCAAAATAAAATTAAAAGTGTCGTATCGTCGTCATTTGTCTTTTAGGACTCTGAAGATGCACAGAATGGCAACTCCACTGATTTTCTACGGTCACGGCACTCGACCATTTATCAGGGACCCGTCAAAATCTAATTGTCCCGCCTCGCTAACCGTCATGACCGTAATTATGCCCTTATTTTTTTCAAGAAATCGATTTATAAGTTTTTTGTTCGATAGACAATCGAGCAATTTCGGATGTTTCGAATATTTGTGCGATTATTAGTTCGGGAATAGGGATCGGGCTGTTCAACATTTTATGTGACAATCTAAAAAAACAAATTGGATACAATTATGTGCGATATGATTTTCGAAGAGGGATTCTCTTGAACTAAACATTTTTAATCACATGCAAAAAGGACAGGTAGTAACTTACCTAAGCAACCATACACCCTAAGGGCGGTGTTCTCTGAGATATGAGAGGGACTCCGTTTTGGCAGCCGAGCTGGGCAGACGTGTTAACAAATTTTCTCTAAATATTTTACTATAACTGTTAGCATAAGTACCTACCCTAGGTAAGAAAAATTGTTGGGCTGTTGAAGTTTTATTTAATATACCAAACTTTATGATGTTTCTCAGATAAGTCAAATGTATTTCTTTTTGAGAAATAGACTTGCATAATTATTTAGAACTATATAATTCGTCAAACCTATAAAAATATAAATTAAAAAATGGTTTAAATCTATATAATCAGAAAATCAGCAGCTTCGTTGGTTCACTTTGACGCAAGTATGATCCAGTTCTGTAGTTCTCGAATAAGTTAGATAGATAGAAGATAGAAAATGCTTTATTGCACACTCACACACTTTACAAAATAATTTACAAACAATTTGATACAAAAAAATATGACAATTGGCGATCTTATCGCTCACGAGCGATCTCTACCAGATAATTTTGCAATACGTTATGCTGTTTATGTAATTTTTCAAATAAATATAATAGACCTTTAATAAGTTTGTATTGTATTAGTTATCCAAAAACAATTTATAAGTTCTCATAACATTTTACCACAAAAAGACAAATAGCTTCCAGTAGAATGGTCCAACACAAAATTTGTAGATAAATTGGTAGCCATTTGATAAAATTACATGGCTTTAATAGCATCCTAAGCAACAAAAGGCGTTCCTAATCGTCTTTTCTTATTTAGGGGCTGTACCCGCAGCCGGAGTCGGGGGTAGTTATTAGTGAACAGTAGAAAAATTACTTAAGTGTAAAAAACAGAAGGTGACGGTGCGGTGCAGCGGTGGCCTATCGAAATTTTATAGTAGGCAAATTAGTAAGTAAGTAGTAAATTTATTCATCCCGCTATTCATGGCGTCGTTTGGGGGAGGCCTATGTTCAGCAGTGGACGTATACGGGCTGATGATGATGAAATTTATTCATCACAAATACATACATGCATCCTACTAAGCTGCTTCTACAAAATATGCTTCTTTCACTATCAGTCCGTGCTCAAAGGGTTTCTTATGCTTTGCCAATATGTACGAAATTTTGATAGACACGATTGTTTGGCTGTTCTTTATGAACATGGATTGCTCTGCTTTCATAATAAAAAATAATAAAATAATTAAGACATCATGATATCAATTTGATCTCTACACTAGGATACCCTTGTGCTTTATTATGTAATTTTTTAATAGTTGATAGTTGGTTTGACCACATTCTCACCAGATGGAAAGTGACAATGTGGCCGACGGTGTATCACGAAGGTCAAGAAGATACCTATTCACTCTTGTCTTGAAAATACTCGGAATTAACTATATTTCAAAGTTTTGTCCTGAATAACCTATTGACCCAACTAGAATGTCGACTGGTACTGTTGTGTTTGATGGAAAAAGTCATTAATAAATAAAAATTATTTATTTCATCACCAAGCCATAAAATAAATTGAAATTCACAATTCACTTAGAAGACTGGGTACTATAACATTTAAACATATTTCTAGTGTCTTCAGAATAACTTTACTGTTAAAGAAAGCTCAAGTCATTAATATTGTAGTAGTATAAAGCGATAAAATTTTAAGCCAAGTGCAATCTGCATTTGGTTTTGGCTAAAGACATTTTCCACCAGATTCGTAAAAACTATTGAAATAGCGGTATATTCGGAATGAGGCTTCTCTATTCTTATTAGAATACAATAAACATATTTTTTTTTCATGCAGGTAATTTTTTATGACATCTCTCATTTATTATTTCTAATTAAGTGCTATTTCTGTTCTGTGCTGTATCAGGGTTGTGTTTATGAATAAATATTTCTCTATCTATCTTTATCCCTATGCCGAGACGGCCTGATGCTGATAACCATAACGGATATCACAAATAGACACCACTAAAATATACAAACAAACCAGTCTCCAAGCATATACAGAATCTCACGTTCAACATGATTAGATTCCCATTTCAAGCAGGACTCAAGCTATCAATCACTTCCCGGGATAATTATAGGGATTAAGGGAGGGTCCCTACATCCCAGGTACGTGGACGTCGGCCCTTTAATAGGCCCAAAAACGGTATGCTGCCCCGTGCATCGGAATTAAAGAGTTTTTAATCAAACGTGATCGAGGAGTCATGCATTATAGTGATTAAAAATGAAAAAAAAAATTGACCAGTAATATCAAAGCTGTAAAGTTACCATAAAAATTGTGTAAAGTATGCTAGATGAATTATTATATGTTCTTTTGTCTGTAATTTCAAGTAGTTAAATAATCTTATGAAAATTTCAGATTTCTAAATGTTGGTACTGATCTACCAACATCCAAACTTATCTACACAAAAATGGTCTCGGGATCAACATTGGTTTAAAACAAAACTAATGTTTACCCCGATACACTGTCAAATTCCGAGGCGTGTCTCGGGGTGAACATTGGCTTACAGTTACACCAATGTAATGTCATAAACAATGTTGACGCCGAGACTCTTATAAAAAATATTTCATTGTACCTCTAACATAGTGAAAACGTAGTAACAAGATCTGCTTACTTTGGTGCTAACTGATGCTGTGTATATTGTCCAGAGTTATTTACCTGATAATATACCGTCAGGGTTACCATTGTCGGTGTTCAACTTAAAGCCTATAACAATTATTAGGTACAGAACACACAAATTAAAACAAATATTCGAAGCAAATATCTTAAAATCAACAATATAAATAAATATACTTAATGCTTAAAACGATTATCAACGAATGCAAGATTTTTAAGAAAAATCATCAAAGTAGTTAATAACAAAAACGGCAGTGGTCCAACTAACGTATTATTTGCGGTTGGTCTAATTGAAAAGGCCCCTGTTTGAAATTAAATGAAGGCATCCTTTCAATGCACGTGTCATTTGTTTTTTAACATTTGTTATTATTTATGTTTATCTAACGTACGGTAACCAATTATAGGGTAGGTAAGGCTTTTAAAACAAATTATTATC
Organism: Eupithecia insigniata; assembly: GCA_947859395.1. NCBI lineage: Eukaryota > Metazoa > Arthropoda > Insecta > Lepidoptera > Geometridae > Eupithecia > Eupithecia insigniata. The sequence continues at coordinate 4,486,457 of OX402008.1, forward strand.
TCAGCATACACATGCACTGCTGAAGGTGCCTCGCCAAATAAGGGGGGTTTTGTCATTGTCATCACGCTTGGCAGGCGGATTGGTGATCGCAGTAGAGGTGTTAACAACACACAGAAGGAAGCTGCTGTACTTTCTCTAGCCAGTTGTTTGAAATCAAGAATACGGCACCAAAACTATGTGAACTCTTAAAATGGGACGAATTCGGAATGAAATCACCACAGAATTTGATTTTACCTGTTCGGACTAATTTAGGCCGAAAGCAGCTGGATGAACACGGAATAATTCACTCTTTTGATACCCACAAACTGAGAGTCGTCGGTTTCATACGCACCGACCGCTGCAGTTAGATATATAATATTTTATACATATATTTTGAATATTGTTAGAAGCTAATTTTATATTCCTTAATGGCTGTCCCCTAAACTATAAAAAAAGATATACCAACTCCTTAAAAATATCAGCTCAAAATCAACAGCGTTTTAAACCAAAACACAACACATTGATGCTGTCAATACTCATTATTAAAAGCCAAAAATAATGATGACAAAACACTAACGACACGCGCAGTTGAAAACACAGCTTTTCAGAACAGCTGAGGTGGTCATATTGAAACAAATATTTGACACAAAAACCTATAGGTTGGTCGCTCGGGTAAACGTAGTGTAAGACGATCTCCGGTCAGTTGGGATGATCTGCGAAAGATTCCATGCAGATGCTGCATGCGGCAAGCTTAAGACAGGGCACTGAGGGCACTGTGGCGCGCATTAGGAGAGTGTGATGCTCTTATTTTCAGCTGTGGACTAATATACGCTGATGATGATGTGTGTCGGCTTATAAGGTTAGCCATAGATACAACTGCATATATCAAAAATCACCAAGGTGCCAAAACATTCTTACTCAATTTAGTAGTCTGGGGAGCTAACCAGTAATCAAGCAAGTACCGGAACTAGGTGTTTCAGTAGTACCGTAAAAGTATCCTACTAATATTATAAATGTCAAAGTTTGTAAGGATGGATGTATGGATATTTTTTCCTCTTTTACGCAACTACTGAACTGATTGGGCCGAAATTTGGTATGAGTATAGTTTGTGACCTCGAAAAATATATAAAAAATTCCCCGATAATGTTTTATCCCGATAAAACGCAGGCGAAGGCGCGAGCAGCAGTTATATTAGTAAGATACCAGCTAAGCTCACTCAGCCTGTGGTTAAAACGAAAGCTTTCATACACCCCACCAAAATAGAAGGTGAATTGACAGATGACAAATTAGAACGTTAACACTACGGTCACGGCAAACATCCACCAGTCTTACAAGAACCATACATTTCGTCTAAATCTCTCAAAATATTAAAAGAAGGCTCACCCAAAGAGGTCGTGATAGTGTGGATGGTAGGACTAAATATTTCTACAAGGCTAAATATGATAAAATACATCAAGACATTGTCGTTAGAACAAGATAAATGGCAGCAAGATGTTGGTAACATTAAAAAGATTAGTTTGTATGTATGTTTGTAAACATATGCTCAGAAATCATTTTCTTTGTTAATAAATTGGATAGTTGATGAGGTTGGGAGATGTGATTATGAAGTCTATTGATATGGAATGACTGTTGATGTAAGAATGTTTACCATAATTTGATGGGTTCTCTACATATCTTAAAAACAATCTTTTTTGTTCTTTAGAGGACTTGTCGAAGTTTGCAGGTCAAATCTACTGCCAGGAATATATATAAATATAAAATATGTAAGTGAAGCTGGACAATTCACTCATCATCACCAAGCCCCAAAATTAGCAGAGCTTGTGTTATGGTTGGGGATATACGTCAGACATCACATACGTAGATAGACCATTAAGAAAAGAGAGGTCGAAGTTCTACACATACACCTATAACTCCACAGACTAACTCTACTGCCATACGTGTTGTAAGGTATTTAAGACCAGGTTCCGTCTGGCGAGCCATTAGGGCTCATGATAGAAGTGACAATCCGTGATGTCTAGGATCGCCGTTATCGAAATCGATGTGGAGAACTATACATATAGAAATCCCATAAGAGCACAAAAAAACTAACTTCAGATCGTAAAAACATTAGTCCCGAGGCGGGAATCGAGCCCGCAACTTCTACGTGGCAGGCCGATCATTACCATCTGGTCCGTTGAGGTCGCATCTCGGGATTCTGGCCTTGTATGGCCAGAGTAAAATAAAAAAGTACTACCTCACAAAAAAGACTACATTCTCCTCCAAAACAACAGCAACCACCTAATCTTAATCAGAGTTACCTTCGAAAGCTCAAAGAAAAAGGGCTCTCACAATACGCATAAAGGTCGACCCTCAGAGTGCATGGGTGTGGCAAGCTTAAATTTTCGCATTGACAGCTGAAACTGCCCTTAGGGACCAGACGTGCTTTTAGTGCCTTTATTCGTTAAAGAGCAGGTACATAGTAGGGTAAAGTGGTCAGGATCATTTTGTTTTGTTATTTCCCTTTTTTATAGATCTTTGTGATACATCATCGGGCACATTATCGTCACTTTCCATCGGGTGAAATTGTGGTCAAACGAAGATCTATTGATATCAAAAAGCCTACATGATGGCTTGTAGGTATCCTATTAAACGGTGGGTGTAACCTGCTGATTAAAAAGAACAATTCATATTTCGCATTAAAATATAATTCAGTAAGCACCGAACTGTTTCGTATTGAAATGTTTTCATGGTTTCAAGTGGTCAACTGCAATAGCTTTCTTTAGTAGAAAAGGTGTTCATTTCAGTATGTTCGGTGCACACAGAGCTATCTAGATAATTTTTCTAGGATACATGGTGGCTAACCTAAGGCTCATTAATCAAGGTCACTTATTTCACGACATGTCTCTAACTATCATGATTTCAAATTTGACCATCCATTCTCAAAAAGCTCTCAAAAAGCTATATAGTGATTTAACAATAGTTTTGCACTTTGATTTAAACAAAACTAAATGCTTAACCACGGCATTCGACCGTCTTCACAGTATGGTTAATGCGGCATCTAGTTTACGAGTTGTACTGTTATTTGTGACCTTTGAGAGCGGAGGCAATGTATGAGTATTGTTCTTTTTGGTCAAGAATTCTTTACTCGGTCCCATTTCTCTGAGCGTTCTACCTCGAAATATCTAAGAAATTGTACATTAAGGAGTCTGGGAATTACTTTAACTAAATATAAAAGTAGCATTATTTAAATTACAATCAAGATTTTTGATAGGTAGTGCAAAAGAGGTTTTGAAAGAAATTTAAAATAACCAAATAATAGGAAAATTTTATAAAAATATAATAATAAAATTTATGTTTAAGGAACTTAAACATTAATACAATAGTAAAAGAAAGAAGACAGGTTACGAAAAAACATCTATCGTATGTGTAACCCATGTCTCACCTACGATGTCCTCCAATACATTTCGACCACGGCAGCCAGTGTTAACGGAGACCAGCCATGTGTCCAGAACATATTATAGTGCAGAAGTGTGTGCGCAAACATAGGTGCACTATCTATTCCCTATCATAGTACGATGGGAAAGCTGTCCGACATAAACGGCAAGAGAAGAGAGATTAACTTATCATTCTTGAATAAACACCTGCGACTTGCGTAGACCAATATAAACAGAATGACATGGTCAATGCGTCAAATCAACACCCAGTCATACAATTTTGTCACAAATAAGAAAAAAACTTGATCACCTTGTTACTAAATTTACATAACAATAGAACATAAAAAAATTGTGGCGGTCATTTGTTTTCATCAATTTGAATATCAAATACAATCTCAATTTATCTAAATATCACCATATTTACGCTTCACAATGGCTTGTTATATTGTATTCACTCGTTATTATGATTTATAAGAAGATTTTGTGGAAGAATTAGATGGATCAGATTAATTTCGCTTAATGTGCTCTAAAGAGTTGTTCCGTCAATATTATATTATGAAATCCTACTAATATTAAAAATTTGAAAGTAACTCTATCTATCTGTCTGTCCGTCTGTTACCTTTTCACGCCAAACGGCGGTACGGATCGTAATGATTTTTTTTGAGATGGTATTCTGGGGTCGGACAGAGGGTACATGAAAAGCGCGTGCGAAGCCGCGGGCAGCAGCTAGTCCAATATAATAAGTTCTTTGTATTCCAGCTGTCATAATATTTGACACACGCTTGACACTATAACTGGCTATCAATCAATGCTCTACGAAAATTACATGCATTGTTCCTCTCACCCATATGTCTCCGCTCCCCAAATTGATGTTCCTTTGACTAACTTTTCGTATTTTCTGATAGAGACCTCTGAGACCATATTGACATATAGGTTATCGTTCAATGAGTGATCAATTTTGACAGATGTATAGGTCTCAAGGGTCATTGCATATACATTTCGATAAATATAGTATACAAAGCCTCTACTGTGACCACAATTTTAAACGTGGCAAGGAATGGAACTAAGATACATACTACGGATGTAAGCAAGTTTATAACGAACCTTATTTGTGTCGGAAGAACACCAACGTTTCATCCCTTACCTAGGGACATAAATAAGATTCGTAACAAAACAGCATTTAACAATTTAAATGTCTTGATAACAATGAACATAGGTAAAATATAGGATTCAACGGATTGAACATAATTTGGTAAACGAAGCAACGTAGGATAAGAAGGATGAAAATATCTCTACATAAAAACCACAAACAAAAGCCTCAGATAAATATCAATTAATTACCTTATTGATAGACAAAGGGCACAGCACCGATGTCGTGCGCTAAGCAATATTGACAGACTCATTACTTGCACTGTCTTAGGGGGAGGGTTGTTAGATATGGCAGTTAATGGTGATATATTTTCTTTATCGTTGTAGGTGAAAAAACATGACGTGGACTATGAAAATGGACACGGCGTTAAAAACAATGGCATAGTCATTACATTAGAAAGGTCAAATAAAAACTAAAAGTTAACGATAGAGCAAGGGGGAAGGGGGGGGGGGTTGCCATAATCACCACGCTTAGCAGGCGGATTGGTGATCGCAGTGTTGGTGTTGAAAAATACTCGGAAGGAAGCTGCCTCTGGTAGGTTCCCTTAGTTGGCTCTTACATCCAAGGGTTGAGTTGGAGGGGTCGATATTTGTACGCCGCCTTGGCCCCACGGTCAAATAAAACATATGTACATAAAAAGCACTTAAAGAGAGCAAATTCATATTACCAGTTTTTTTTTAAATCATAGACGCTAAGAACTTCTTGCCTATCGGTGACCAAATAAAACCGATTAAATCGCACAGTTACGAAGAAAAACAAAATATGATACTTCATCAAGGCCCAAGATTTCCTCGTGATTTACTGCACCAATTTGGCCCAAAAGAGGTCCGAATACAAGTGGACAGTCGCCTCTATCTGATCAAACATGTCGTAAATAATACTCGGCCTGTATTTATCATGGCCCCGCGAAAACGTATTAGGATTTATGGGCCAGAAAAATATAGCCCAGAGCAATTTTGGTTAATTTTGTTTGATTTTTGGTTCTAGGAAGATATACTCGTTGTGGTCATTTGGGCACTATGATTTGTCAGAAATTATTAAAATAAATCAAACCTAATTTCAAATACCAACATAATGAAGTTTATCTTATTCTAAAATGTTTCCAATAATTATTTTACAATTTATTCTATAGACAAATCTTAGCAAAAGCCATACTAATTTGATACTAATAAATAAATGTAACACTGAGTCCGCCTGTGACGCAGGAGGTTGCGGGTTAGATTCCCGCCTTGTGACAAATGTTTATACGATCTGCAAATACATGTATTTGTCTCGGGTGTTCTGGGTATTTTCTATGCATAGTAAAAAAATATCTATGTAATGGTTATATTGTATTAAGTATATCAGTCATCCATAACACAATATCTGCTTACATCGGGGCTACATGACGCTGTGTGGATTGTCCAGCTTAAAAAAATCATGAGTAGATTAATGTTTCCGAATCCACTTTGATTGTCAACTTCCCAACTGCTCACTCCATATAAATCGTTCTTTGGTTCCGAATCATATTATTTTCACTTCTGATATTGAACTCCCCTACGATCCAAAACGTATAATAATCCTTAAATAGTAATAACTAATTGTCATTTGAAAAACGTTTCTCACAGCAAAAAGCAACATTAAAGACAGGAAGAGGATACGTCCAGTGAGTACATTAGCATTAAAACGGTCACACAATTACGTTCTGATTAGTATGTCGCCGAGAAGTGAATTCATTAGTTCAGCTCACCTGATTTTATTTAATTAAAGGGCTGACTTGACTACAGTTGGAGAGGTTAAAAGAGAAGTGTTACTAAAGGTTAAAGTAAACATTTTATAATGGTGAACATTTACAGAAGTAGCAATTTCCAGAAGACATCATTCTTCATCATCATTATCATCATCATATCAGCCCAAACATGTCCACAGCTGAACATAGGCCTCCTTCATACGACGGCACAAACAGCGGTCCTGAGCCGCCTCCATCCATTAACTCCCTGCGACCGCTACGATGTCGTCGGACCGTCGAGTGATGGTCTCCCATGTAGTCTCCCATGTGGGGGTTTTTGCCATAATTAGCAATATGATGCGACACTAGCGCCACTCTTTATTTTTTCTTGTATTATCGTTATGGAAAAGAATTACCAAAAGTTCTCGCCGCCAATTGATAAAACCCAGTATAAACTATTATTATACTAAAGAGAGGCGCTAGTGTCACATCACTATAATGCTCTTTGATGGTCATTTAAAAAAGTTGTCATATGCAGAAGTGACTACCTAATTGTAAGTAGTGGTCATTTCGTGAACTGGAAATTTTTCGTTTTGGTCATTTATTAATAGTGGTAATTTCTTATTGCGGTCCTTATCCGCCAAAAGGAAATATTATGGTACCTAATTAAAGATTATTTATCGGGTATTTATCGCGTACCTTTTGTTATATTTTCCCCTACGTTTCCATCACGTTACAGCGATCGTGATCACGGGGCGACTGGATGTACTCGGAGCTACCGCCGAGAATTGATGGCAGTATCCACGACTACCCTCAATCCGTCTGCAGAATCAGGAATGTCCAAGTTCACATTACGACACACTACACTGACCGTGTCTGACTGCAGTACAGGCGGATCACGACGCACACACTTATTTAGCACAGGATTCCACGAGGAAGAGAGACGAAAACCATCTTCACGATTAAAGTTCGGGTATTTTGTGATCTCAATCGCCTCTCGAACCATCCTTTTGTAGTAGTGGCGTTCACAGGATAGAACTTTAGGGTCATCTAGCTCAATCCAGTGGTTACTTCCTGAGTCTAGCAAATGTTCCGCTATCGCCGACTTGTTCAGTTGCCTATTTTTGACCGCTACTATGTGCTCTTTCACCCGTTCGGCAATCGTTCTTTTAGTTTGCCCTATGTATGAGCGGCCACAGCTGCAGTCAACTTTGTAGACGCCTGGTTTTTGTAGAGTTATGACATCTTTTGGTGTTCTGAGTTGCTGAGCAACTTTTGCGTGGGGGGTGAGAACTGACTTTATTGAAAACCTTTTCAGGATATTTTCAATTTTATCCGTCACCCCTTTCACATACGGCAAAAAGATGGGTTATGTGCTTACCTCAGGCGTTCTTCGGCTTCTCCGCTTTATGTATCTAGCACTTACATATCCGTTCTGTTTTAGAACCTTCTGAACATGGCTGAGTTCCTCCTCCAGATGTTCAGGGTCACACAGAGCATAGGCTCTGTTCGTGAGTGAGGAGACAACGGATTGTAAGTGGTGCGATGATGTGATGCGGCGTTCAAGTACTTGTCGGTGTGAGTGGGTTTTCGATAGACACTGTGCGCTAAGGAACCATCTGGCCTCACCATCAATTTGACATCAAGAAAGGCTAAGGTCCTGTTTACCTCCAACTCGTGTGTGAACCGGATGTTCGGGTGTATGGAGTTCAGCGTCAGCACCAACTGCTGTACTTCTTGTTCGCTTCCCTTCATAATGCAGAAAACATCATCGACATAACGCTTCCATAGCTTTACACCATGAGCGGTAAAATCCAGCTTACTCTCAAAATGTTCCATCCAGATGTTGGCCAGAACTGGAGCTACTGGGCTCCCCATGGCCACTCCATCAATCTGGAGGTAGTGCTGCCCACGGTATAAAAAGAAGTTTCCGTCCAAGCAGTGTTCAAGTAAAACAGCATATTGGTCTGGGAGTTCATTATCCTTAAGCTTTTCCTTCACTACATCAAGACAGTCCTGAAGCGGGACCTTGGTGAAAAGTGACTCCACGTCAAAACTCACCATAAGGTCGCCTGGATGGACACTACAGGTCTTGATGATCTCCACAAAATACGGTAGGTATAGGTACGCGATAAATACCCGATAAATAATCTTTAATTATGTCAACAAATCGCAAAAGTTTTATTATGGTACCTACTTCAGTTGACTAAAGAAAGCGTAGGTGAGGAGACAAAACGTTTCAATTTGTTTGTGCAGGTAAGTGCAGTTTATGTCTCAACACGGTGTTACACACTATTTTCGGAACAGATTCAATATATCATCAGAAACCTTTATTAGTCGACTGCTGGACATAGGCTTTTCCTAATGAGCGCCATAGCGCCTTTATTTAGTTTTCCGTATCCAGAATCTACATCGACCGCTGGGGAGTAAAGGTTCTCGAGTGGCGGCCACGATGCAACGCAAAACGGAGTGTTGGGAGACCATCCACCGACGATCGTAGCGGTCGCAGGGAGTCGATGGATGGAGGCGGCTCAAGACCGCTATTTGTGGCGTCGTATGGAGAGGCCTATGTCCAGCTGTGGACGTGTATGGGCTGATATGATGATGATGATGATCAGGGATCTACTAACAGTCTGTCTCAGGTTGTTACCTGGCCAGAGGGCATAGTCCTGGTGTAAGGAGATTTATGACATCAGAACGACCATTTAAACATTGTATCAGGAATTCTCCTGATATAAAGTTTAAACCGTCGTTAACCGTGTGATGCAAGTGACCCCAGTAAAAAGTAAGTGAAATGTCCTGAGCAGCGGAGCGACTCGGTCTCAGGCGATGTCACTGGTCTCTAGGCTAATGTATTCATATAAAATAAATGTTTTTTACTGAAATGTCATGACGTGTGATTATAACGGGCGTTACCTGACGGAGCCATTAGGTAAAGTACGACTTTGCTCTAGACTTACAATACAATACAATACAAAAATTATTTATTGTACACCAGAAAAACAACATTACAGAGAGATGTTACAAGTACAATGGGCGGGCTTATCGCTTAGAAGCGATCTCTTCCAGGCAACCTTTGGATGGAAATAATTGTGAATTTAAGAAAGGCAGGGAGTGTACCAAATATAATTTAAGATAAATATTAACATAACATTATAAATACCTAATAATAATAATAGATAAATAAATATAATTAATTGAAATATAAACCTACCAAAATATATAAAATATCCAAAAATAAAATACCTACATAAATAAATAAAAAGTCTATGTAAAGTACTCAGTCAGAAAGTATTCACTTGTCCGACTTTGTCCGTTTTTGTTGACATATTGATGTTTCTTTAACCGTGAGGGCCTACTCGGAAAACGGAAATCGAAGTTTCTGATTCGTTTTCAAGCAAACGGTAATCTTATGCAAGCGACTTAAGAGTTGGTTTTGCACGTAAACGAATCAGAAACTTCGATTTTCCTTTTCCGTGTAGGCCTGGTTACTGATCAAAGAGACAATACGTCGAATAAAGTCCTTATGGAAGTTATTAGGCATCGCTTTATGTATGAATCGACTGAACAAAGGACAATCTCACTAATATTATAAATGTTTAAGTTTGTATGGATGGATGTATATTTGTTACTCTTTCACGCAAAAACTACTAAACCGATTAGGCTGAAAATTGGTATGGGTATAGTTTGGGACCTGGAATAAGATATAGGCTATTTTTTATCTCCATAAAACGCAGGCGAAGGCGCGGGTAGCGGCTAGTAAGGATATAAATACAAGAAGGAAGAATCTCGATACACCTGTTCAGCCTAGGTTGACTTTAATTCGACTTGAATTTTTGCATTGAGTCTAATTTATGTAAAACTATAGGTACCTACATTATAATAGTTCTAAATCTATGTTAAATAATTAATGCTGTATCTATCTATCCAGGTTTGCCTGGAAGAGATCGCTTAAAGCGATAAGGCCGCCCTTTGTACTTCTTTGTTTATTAGCATTTGATTCTGTATTGTATTTTGTGTTTGTGTGGGATAATAAAGAGATCTATGTATGTATTAATCTTTATTATTTAAGACGAACACTCACGACTTTGTACAACAACTGTCAGTAATTATTGTAAGGGGAAGCACTCACTACCAAACTATAAGTTATTTCAAGAATAGCTTATAATTGGTAATGAGAGCCCTAAATAAGTGTCATTTACTTTTTGTTAACCGATTTCAAAAGAGGAGGTTATCAATTCGTCTGTATGTTTTTTATTATGAAAATTATTTCACTATTGTACAGAAAATAATCCTTTTCTCCCCAAGCGATTAGTATACATCCCGCAAAACTTAAAAAAAGTGTAAAAGTAAGGGATCGACGTCGATGATTAGGTTTTTGAAAACAGTCAAATTATTACAATGACTGGTAACAAACAGTGAATAATGAGAGTCGATGGATGGAGGCGGCTCAGAACCGCTATTTGAGGGTGGTGGTGTCGTATGGGGAGGCCTATGTCCAGCAGTAGACGTGTATGGGCTGATATGATGAAAGAAAAAACGCAGTTTCCATGACAACTTAAACAAGAGGTAGGTTCAGGAATTTGCAGTCGGTTTATAGTTTTTTAAAACACGCCAAATTGTGGGACATCCTTTTTGAAATGTATGTATGTATGAGATACGTATCAAAAAGCGGGTGAAATGTCTTGATCAGCAGAGCGACACGCTCTCGGATTGTCTCGGGTCGCAGTATGTTAATACGGTAATTATACCTGATTTACATAATACGTCCGAGACAACGGAACGGAGACGGTAAGGTGAATTAAAGTTTTGTGTTATTTGGTTGGAACGACTGAGCCACTTGTTTGAATCGTTGCGTATAGAACAGGCATCGAATTGTAACAATAATAACCGATTGCTTTACTATGATAGTAGCTGTGCCCGCAACCTCGACCGCGTGGAATAGTGACAGTGTGATTTTCATACCAACTTTCATCCACTATTCCCTTTGATATTTTAACCCCTAGGGGAAAAATTTGTAGACACTTTAAATGACATTTTTATTTATATCTTAATATATATTATAATTAACAGCCTAAAAAAATTAATTCCAAGCTTTTCGCTTTAAAAATGACAATACTTCTATACAACTTTTCAACCCCTTATAACCCTCTTTTCGCATTAAAAAGTAGCATATTTTGTCGTTTCGCTTAGGAGTTCTTATGGCCTTCTGACTCCTTCATCAGATCAGCTCGATGGTACATTGCACTGTCATTATTATGCCAAATTTCAGCTTAATCAGTTGACGATAACTGGTCGAAAATTCAGTTGAAAGCTTTGTCCCATACATACTAGCATGGCAAGTTATATAATTGCTTGTTAAAAAAGATTTTGTAGCTTGACGCAAACATCAATAGCAAACTCTGGCTCGTCGTTAATTGAATATGCCACTTCGTTAAACAAAGAACCAATTACCAACCAGCTGAAATGACAGTGGGCTGGGCCCATCACACGAATTCCCTGAAACGTGAACTTGTCTCTGATTGCACGGCGCCAGCAGAGCCTCCATAAAGCGGTTTACAATAGCTCATTGAGCAGTAAACTCGGCTCATGATCGTCGTAAACCGATGACAGATGCTAACGACACGCCAACGATAGCCTGTAAAAACTTGGAATTCCATAAATAAGGCTGGGGCCTGTACATTAACTTTCGCGCAACTTTCATCGGCATTTTACAAAATCGTTTATAAGTACTTGATAAATATTGTAAAAAATAAATTTAGAACTCTATCTTCTACAATATAATCCTAATATACCTACAAATCCACGCTGCAATGTAGCTGTGTTACAGAGAACAGATTCTACCCATTTTATCATTTTAAATTTTATCCATAACAAATTTACCATCGTTTTCGTGCATAAAAACTTTCTCCAGAATATCTTTCTTTTAAATTTTATAAGGTGAAGCTTTTTCTAATAATACAAAGTCGATGCAAAGATTTCTAGATTGACAGATCAACGTCGATTGTTATTAAAAATCGTGCTCGTGGGGAAATTTTGGTGTATTCATGTCGAGTATTTTCATATAATAATACCTTTCTTCGATGCAGCTTGGGCTTTGTCTCAAATTTGAGTTAAAAAATTATCGCATCGTTACATAAAGTTAAAGTAAAATTCGTGTCTTTTCCTATACCCTTCCAAAAGAGTAATAATAAAGTTCAGTCTGCACAATTTCACCTTTGCGCGAAGTATGTATGTATAGTCCCGTCATAAACAAACAAACAAATTATCCCTAGCGTCATTACCTTTCATCAGTGTGCACCATACTTAATATGCCTAAGCCAGACTGCAATGCAGTGTCTCTAGCAATAGCTACATCATTTTGCAAGCTAATTTGATGCTCAATAAATTATTTTGTTTTCTTGCACATTGGCTTGTCACATAAGATTTAACTGAATGAGATAAATAAAATGTACTTTTTTCTCTGTCTTTAAAACTTTGTCAACTGCTTGACTTGCCTTCTCTTACCATACGTGTATCTAACACAAGGCCCTTGGAAGCATTGCTGTCTTTCCACTTATTTTATGGAGTACTAGCTCCTGCCTACGGCTTCATACGCATATTTTCGGTACAATAAGTAGCCTATTTATCTGATTTAGGCTATATTCTACATACATGCCAAATTTAATCTTGATCTATACAGTAGTTTTGGAGATCCTAGGTAATAAAATAAAATTCACACTTCACAAACTTTCTGCTTTTTAATATTTGAGTGATTGTGACTATTATAAAGTCACAATTACTCAAATATTCTACAATACAGCGGCTACAGATGTCTGTGTTGTAGAATCAGCCCATTTGTAGAATGCCTGGGCTGATTACAAAACGAACGGTGATTGTTGGGGATACCTATATAATTTCATTCGACGAGAATTCCAAGTCACTTTTAGCCATATCTCTGAACCCCTGTTAAACTTAAAGTTCAACAATGGCCATAGGTAATTAATTGAATTGGGCCGTGGTGAAATTGGCCAAGCTATTATACAAACGGGCTGATACTACGACCTGGCGGCGGCGGCAGGCAACTCTCACGTGAGACGTTAGGAATACTTTTCGTGAAACGTTTGGAATATCAACGTCTCACGAGAGACGGTTAGGTTAGGAATAACCCATCTATAATGTTCCGAATTGTAAAAATAAAGTGGATAGTTGATTCTAGATAAGCTACTCCCACCTTCAGCGATACCGATAGCCGGTACCTACATTGTATCGGCTCTACCACTTTAATACTAGTCCAATAATGAGTCCGCGAAGTAATTATAAAGATGCCATTAATGTTTTTTTAGTCTTTTTAAGATAATGAAGCGTGCGGTGCGCGGGATGATATGTATGTACTTTACGATCGACCTGTGCTGAGGTTATGGAGCCTGTTGCTATGGAATATTGCATTAGGGAATGGAATATGATATAAATGAAATGAAAAAGTTTATTTATACTAAATATATTAGAAACACTATAAAGTTTATAGTGTTTCATATTTAAGTATTCACAAGACGTACTTAACACATTGTATGAAACACTAAGCTAGGAATTTACGATTCAAATTTAAATTCAAACAAAACGGATGGAGAGAGTTTAAAATTGGAAACTAGAGTTTCACCAACTGATGTTGGTTTGATGCCAAAACAAAATACAGGGTTTCAAACCATGTATTTTGTTTTGGAATCGATTTAGTAGTAGATCGATCCTTCAGAGGTAGATCGTGATCATTTTGGAGAATGGCGTTATGACCCGAAGGGACGCGTCCAACCAGCAAATGTGCGTCGTTGGTAGTGCTAACTTCAGATTATTCAAGAGATATGTATAATTGAGACCGCATCCTCTTCATTATGAGACTCAGATTTATTTGAGAAAATTATTACATTATCAGAATTATCATCAACTGTTAGGCCCTTACCTTCAAAGTTTTTGTATCGTGAATTGTATCATCATATCATCCCATACACGTCCACTGCTGGACATAGGCCCATACAATGTCATCTGTCATGTTGTTGTTCAATTGTATGCTTACTGTTAATCAGCATATCAACAAATACCAACTTTATGGAATTGGTTTTTCTTTCCCCCGCTTTCGCTCATGCCCAACGACAATGCGCCTCAGGCATACAGCGACATATAATATCAAACACCTTTTTTTTGTTCTTAGTGTTGCTTTAGTGGCACAGCGGCTATGGATCAAACACCTTAGAATTCCTTGTAAATCTACCAGATAACTGCGAAAACCCAAATGTCGTGCACAAGTAGTCGACTCGTAAGCCTAAAATGGCGTGAGCGGGTTAGCTAACTCCTATTTCCCTCCTATCCGCGCGCTATCGGCAATCTACGCCCTTCCTCGTTGCACAACTGTGTCGGTGCCGTTGCCAGTTCTTGTAGTTTATAGCTGTGATACACCTTCTTTTGTTTTGAAGCGTAATTTGCCACACGTAGTAGGTATCTTTCATGGACACCAAAGTCGGTAACATAGCTCAGCGGCGAGGCGAGTTTTTGCGGCATTTCGGTTTCAGTGTTTTAATATTGTAGTTGTTTTTCTTCATAAGAAACTCGTTTTCTTTTATTAGATTTTGTTTTAATTTTACTTATTCTGTTCATGACTTGTAATATTTGTTTTTAGCAATAAAATACCTGTCAATCTGTAGGCAGCTGACAGTGTTTTGTCAACTTGTCGGCGGCTCGCCGACATTGGTGTGTAGAATCCGTTATGAATACTACACACCGAATTCGCCGACACAGCCCGTCTCGTGGTTGCAACACACGCTGAACTTTTGGAAACTGAAAAAATTCGCTCCTGTACCAGAAAAGTCAGCTAAGTCTGATAGTAGGCATCTCGCTACTATCCTCTTGATTTCAAATAATAGGGATATCTAACAGTGAAAGACATTTTAGTAGATAATGCCCTTTCTCTTTATCGTCTTAAATTTTCTCAAGGGAAAAACTGGATCAGAAAAACCGGTGAGGGGGAGTTCTGGGCATTATAAAATTAAGTTCCCTGTTTTACCCCCTAAGAGGGTTTATCAAATAAAAAAACACAGATGTAAGCCCCTACTATTGTAAGTTCCTTCGGCGGTTCTGTCGGCTCTAACGACTTCCACGGACTGACTTGGAAGGGTCGACTCTTTCGTCAACCGACCGGTACGGCCAACAACGACGTAAACGTGTCAGTAGGAACTTACATTACTTACCATTAATGACACAAGCTCTGCTTAGCTTGGGGCTAGATGATGCTGTGTGGATTATCCAACATTATTTATTATTTTATATATAATATTTATACGTATACTTAGTAGGTACAAAATATCATGTTTGAGAATTATAGATGGAATAGCTCATATTTACGACAGCGTAGCGGTCCCAGGCCGCAGGGAGTCGTCGATAGATAGGGCGGCTCAGGACCGCTATTTGTGGTGACGTATGGGGGAAGCCTACGTCCAGCAGTGGACGTGCATGGGCTGATAAGATGAGCTCATATTTTAGAGTTCATACATAACGTCTTCTGAGCTAAGCTACGTGTAACTTCTACTGCTGCGATTCTCCTTTCCTCTCTTACTACCATTTCCAACTTCACGTCACGGTCGATGAATAATCCTCCGTTTCGATACAAAAGTCAGCATAGTACAGACATACATGGCATGTTTGCTGGAACGATTAATGTGGTATAGCGCTAAAAAAACGTAAAAGACCAAAACCACACAAGCGGCGTGTTTGAACAGTATGCGGTGAACCGCGTAGCACTTTTTCTATTACGTGTGGCTTGCAGTTCCGACGTTGAAATGCTAGCAATGCTATCGCAAATGTCAATAGCCAACCAACATATTTTTGTAGCAACAGTGTGTAGGCAATATCAAATTTAAATGTAAAAAAAATCCATGGGCTAAGGGAACCTAACGGTTACTATTGAAGAGCTGAGCCAGTCAACCTGGGCCCTGTGTAATAAATCACACTAATATTATAAATGCGAAAATCATCATCTCAGCTAAAAAGAAAATGTTGATTTTTAGCTAAGATAGAATCTACTTTGTTACAGTTGTTGTACAGTTCTTATTACTACAAACTAATATCATTACCATAAAAAATAGATACTTATGTTTGTTACCAATAACCAAAATTACTGAACGGATTGGGCTGAAATTTGATGTAGTGGTAGTTTACACCTGCTTTATAGCTAAGGACCCAAGAAAACGTGTGCGGAACCGCGGGCATAAGTTAGGCAGCACAAGCAGGATGAACTCAAAATTTTATTTTTTGGGTTTTCAAAATGGTAATTGAATTTTCCTACTTCCTACCCGTGGAAAGATCCAAGATATCAATGATGCATAGGAAGCTTTTACTCGCGAATTTGCTAGCGTTTTTTTGCTGATAAAAAGCATATTAGAATAAATTTAAGACTTCCAGTTCCATTGTAACTAAGTTTCAATCATATCCGATCCTTTGTTTTGTAGAGAAGATGATGTGTAAAATCATAAATAATAATATGTATAAAAATATATGAAACCTCATATTTGTATAGAATTTTACGGTGATCACCTCCAAGCTGATGCATCGACGACATTTTAGCGGTTGCAGGGAGTGATAAACGCGGCTCGGACTCGGACCGCTATTTGTGGCGTCGTTCGGGGAGCCTTATCAGTAGCGGACGTATACGGGCTGATGATGATGAATACCGTTGGTAACTCTGATTAGATCATCGGTAACTCTAATTAAAACCACGTCCTTACGTTCCAGTTCAGAGCCCCCAAGGTAGACCTTTCTTAGACCCATCCACCTGATTGTGCAAGCGGTACACTTCTGCCCGTATCCACCAACCGCATCCATACATATTTATGAGGTGTCTATAATATACAATTTCTATTTATTATCTCCATAATACAGGAAGTGGTAGCACTTGATTGTCTTTAAAGGTCACTTGAGTATGCAATATTGGATAATATATGAAGGACTGGCATAGTTTTTGACATAAATAAATATGCTGGAACTATTATTATTAGTGCATATATTAAAATTAACTTAGCTTCTGGCTGTTATATTTACAAATTAAAAGGAGGAAAATATCATGGTAGTGGCTCCAAGATTCGAGGCAATAAATTCATAAACTTAGAAGTTGAAGTAGGTAAAGAATTTTAAAAAATTTACGCATGCGATAACTGTTTTTATTTCTATTATTTCTCGATAAAATATCGCTTGATATAATATGTATGTATTGTGCCGGGTTAAAGGGATATTTGAAAAATCTAAAGTTTGGGATGTTTTCATGAAATTATTAAGTACGAGTAAGTTTTTATGTGTAGTGAACCCATAGGTTATCTTCTTAATAGTACCTCGGTAACTTCAATTCCATTTTGAGAATACATTTAGGCACACGATAAAATTCTTAGGATTATTGAAATAAAATTATAAATTCATGACCATAATGTAAGGGTAATAAAGCAATGCTTGTGCTCACCACAATGATTATCCAAGTTACGATGACATAAATAACGAATAATATACGATTCGCATGCCAATAAAAATAATAATTGTTGTTACGGCGTAGTTAAAGTTGTCCTTCACCTTTGCCGCTTTAGTTTTATTTTTATTTAAAAGACGACAGTTTTTTATAGTCAATAGGCCTTCGTTTGACCACAATCTCACCTGATGGAAAGTAACGATGTGGCTGACAGTGTATCACGAAGGTCTAGAAGACACCTATTTACTCTTATCTTGAAGAGACCCAGATTGTAATTGGCTCGAAAAAACAGAAGCAGGCAGCGAGTTCTATTCCTTAGCCGTGCGAATGATAGAGTTACAGTTTTATAGTTTTAGATTCACATGTAAGTACGTACATACATATAAACCCAGGTATTACTTTAAATTATACACCGAATCTACATCGGGTTAATACTCTTTTCTATTCCACTATAGAATACATTGCAAATTAAAAAGCATGTATTGATGTATCAAGAATCTAGGCAACGATTCGGTTTCCGCTCTAGGCAAAACCTATGTCGCTGTAACCAGAAAACATAATAAGGCATAATGTATTTTTAAATTGGCAGAAAATGTCATGTTTTTTCAGACTCACTGATAATGTATTTCGTATCTCTTTTTTTTAGATTTATTAAATTTCGTTGATCTTTGATTTTTTTCGCCCATCACATTGACATACCATTAAAGTCTATCAATACTTTTAAAGAATCATCGTCCATAAAGACTTTGAAGATGACCAAACACCGACAAAGTGTTTGGTTTGACAGCTCTTCGTGTACCCTCTATAGCTAATTAATAAGCAGATACAGCCACTTAAGATAAGTAAAAATATTTTCATCCCGAAACTGCACCGGATATAGATTGTATCGGCATGACAAAGCGTGGCGCCAGGAAAGTTCTATCTACTTCTCTTCGATTATCAACCTTATTGTTTCCTTCATTACGACCGTTTTTATCTCCATCTTTAACCACATCACGTACAACCAAACCTTTACTACGAATACCATCTCTAGTTTCAACGTCTTTAGGTTCAGTATTCAACGTTTTATGTATATTTTCATTATCATAGTAAGATTTGTCAGCAACATCACACTCTCCATCAAATTTGGCTTCTAAATCATTGAGGCTAAAGTCTTGTTTAGAGCAACGTGAACGTGAAGTGGTTTCTAAAAGCTTCGTAACAATCTCGAGTGCAGGTGGTATGACTCCTGTGTCTCCTAAAATAAATGAAATGGTCATTGTGAGATAAGCTTCTTGGTCTTTGAAGGAGCTGTGTAATGGACCGGCTTTTAGAAGGAAGCGATAGCAAGTGGTTATGGCCTCTTACGATAGAGCTATCGCTGGTTTATAGTTTGTTTTAGAACAATCGTAGTACCTTACTTGCTCTGTGTGTTTGGGTTCACATCACACAGGTTTATTGAATATTTTTGATACATGATTCCTTAGGGTATTCGAATGATTTTGTTAAATTCACCTGCCTGCATGTTTAATGTCCGTTTATTTTTGAAGTTTAGAAACTCCTTATGTGATTTTAGTGACATCCCAAACTTTTGTATTTGCAACAGTAGGTAACTTCTGTTACAAATGCAGTTTTATCGATTGGATATATTTCATAACGAACGAACAGAATGAAATAATATTAATTTAGCGTGACAACCAAACAGTCAACACTTTTAACGCAATGTAATATTTGGGTTGGTGCAAACATAGAGCTGAAGCGTTCAACGAAGATGAAGTTATACAAAAAAGTGATTTGTGGGAGTTGATAAGGCTGCAAGGTTGCTAATAAATTAATTTGAGGTAATAATTAAAACATTGCCAATAAGAAAACTAATCATACCTCTAGAACTATCGGCTTTATTGTAGATAATGTTCTCTTATAGGAAACAACGACAGAAGTGGCTATATTAACTAGATTTTATAATTATCTGAACAAATATTTTGAAGCATGAAGGAGGCCTTCTTTATTATTTGGTATACCGACCTGTCTTAACACTTTAATCGACACATGCTGGTCTTCACGTAGCCAAATTGGCGCTCCAGAAGCACCTCCTGGAACGCTAAACGCACGTATGCATCCAACATTGAATAAAGGCCTCCCCCAATGGAGGTTAAGAGAAACTAGAAGTAATCACCCTTATTATAAGCAAACGACGCTCTCTTCTTCAATGTATACCAAACACAACTACAAGATTACAGCGAGGGTGCGATTATTAACTGTCGTCTACCACTGCGAACAGCTGATCAATCATTCGGAGGATATTAGCGGAAGCATACGGAGCTTTCTTTGTTTTGTTAGAAAATTAAAAGAGAGACAGCACTTGTTTCAAAATTTAAAACATGGAATTTCCAAAACCCCAGCCAATACGTAACATTTTTTAGGGAATTTCGACCATCATAGCATTTAATCGTTTAAACGGGAGTCGTTGTCTGGTGATGAGGTTTTAAACGGCTTTACAGATTTTATTAGAAGAAAGCATCAAGTCACATTTAAAATTAACATGGAAAAATTTTTTTTTGCCTTGCTTAGGTATGACAACCTTTGTTGCGCGGCAGGCGAAGGTCCGCCTGCGACACAAGAGGATACGGGTTCAAGTCCTGCCTTGGGATAAATGTACGTACGATCTGCAAATATTTGTTCCGGATGTTCTGGGTATTTTCTATGTACTTATAATAAAACATATCTATCTATGTAATTCATAAGTATATCAGTCATCAAAACACAAGGTCTTCTTATGTTTAGCTTGGGGCTAGATGTTGTTGTGAGAGTTGTAAAAAAGATATTTACATTGAGTCTTTAAGGGATTCTTCATATTTGTTTGCTTACTAAAAGCTCGTATGATGGCAAAAACTTTGATATCATAACTATGTTTATCGTGGGAAGCCCTCACATGCAAAAGATGTTGACTTATCGACACTGATTGCAGTGATACCACGTTACATTATTAATAAACTCGGATGACACCTTTAATCTCGCCCACTCGACTTTATGATAGTGATAAGCTTTTTATGAGCTTTCGCGACATTATCAGGATTTGTTGCCTAGTGATGTTTCCGACTGGGCTTAAAAATTTGCTTGTGAAATTTACGTTAATTTCTATAACAGTTATAAATTACAGTTTTACGTTTGAATTTTAATATCTTACTGGTATTTAAAATCTAATATTTGTAAATATATAAATGCTAACTATACGAAATAACCGGCATTTAAAAAACTATTAAGTACGTAAACAATTCACAGTAGCAGCCGGATTCAGAAAGGGCGGTGTTACATCACGGGGGTGTATAGGCCTTAACGTGCTTTCCGAGCACATTAAGCCGTTGGTCCTACGCCTAACCTCTCCCCGGTCGTGCTGTCTGCTGGCTTTATCTTTGCTAAGACTGGCCGCCGTGCCTGAAATTCGGCTAAGAGGACATCATGAACAGGCCTAATCAGATCAAAATTAGATTTAGAGTTGTGATTGTCTAACAAATTCTTGGTATTTTTTTTTTTGAAAACTTTAATAATACCGTCGTTTAAGTGATATTTTTTTGTCAAAAACTAGCTGTTCCCTTGTTAAATTAGAATTTCACATATCTAGGGGGATAAATAGGTCTTTTTTCCCGTAAATCTTTCATGGGAATTTGATGTTTTACCAGGACAAAAAGTAGCCTATTTTACTCTTGGTACATCCTTTCAACTCTTTCTATGTCAACTCTATGTCAAAAATGAAGTCGATTGGTTGCTTAGTTAGGGCGTGAAGGAAGGAAAATCAAACAAACAAACACACTTCTCATTTATAATACTAGTTAGGATTACGTAACGTTACTTCAGTTTGTAATTCCTCACAAGAAAACAAGACCTGAACTTCACACACAAACACACCCAACAACACTTTCCAAGACTGAAAGTTATACCTACTCGAATCGAAATTGCCTGTGTGACCGAAATGCCAAGAATCCAAGAAATTCTACCACATTCTTATCACCCCTACTGTCACAGAGGCTGTCGTAAGTGTAATTAGTTGGGGAGACGTCACGTGTCCGTGTCCGTCAAGTGGACATTGATTGCGGTTCATTTCGTGAGGTCCTGGCCTAATGTATTGTATGATATTCGGGAACACAAGCTTTTATGAAGCAGGAGTATACTCGTACCTACTGAATAGGCACATAACTATATTCATATTCAGCGTAAGCATTCATATTAATTGTTTTTGTTTTTTATTGATTGTTTTTGTTTTTACGTACTTACGTATTGTATTAGTTTATTTTGTTTCTAAGTTAGTATTGTAAGTATGTTTGAATTATAATATAATAGTTCTGTTTATTTATGTACTGTCTGTGCACTATCACCCAATTTTTCTTATATCTTCTTCTCCATCCCAGGGTTGCCTGGAAGAAATCGCTCTCAGCGATAAGGCCGCCTTTTGTACTGTTCATTTTTGTTTAGATATAAGATATTTAATTAATGTATTTATTTTCTAGTACGATTTATTGCAAATATGTAAGCATGTACATAGATAGATAGCTTAGGTTCTGATTAGAGTTAGTACATACGTCCCGTTTGGGTATAGTAATTTATTATTTTGTCACAGCTTATGTATCTAATTTATATTACATAGCCTATATAGCTAAAATTCTGATATTTCAAACGATCAAAGTAATGCGAATATATAACTAAATGAGATCATACTGTTGGATTGGATCCCATTGCTGTAAAAATTACTTCTGGCCATTTTTTATATAGATTCCAGTCTAGGGTATTTATGGACCTACTAGCTGATGCCCGCGCCTTCGTCCGCGTTCTATCGGGATAAAAAATACCTTATATGTTAATCCAGGTCCCAAAATATACCCATATCAAATTTCATCCTAATCGGTTCAGTAGTTGTTGCGTGAATGAGTAACAAATATCCATACATCCATGCCTACAAACTTTGAAACATAATATTAGTTGGAAGTTGGATTTACGGTATGTATGTGAAGATGCCAGGTTGTTGTATTGATAGTAGTAGTGTTGCACCCTCCATTCAATATTCGTTCTTTAATAAGGCTTTATTTGGAACTAAACTTAAAAACACTCTGTACACAAATGTAACATGGTGGGTGTGGGTTACCCTAGTAACAGTAGGTGTGAGAGTGGGAGATCGATCTTTATTAATTTAATAATTGGGTTCCAGACACACGTTAAAATTTTAAGAATCGGAATCAGAATCGATAACTTTATTTCTTTAGGCTTACAAAATAAACACTTAGACAAGTCAAATTTTATACTATAAACACACAATATAATCACACAAGTCAAATTTTCAACAAATATGTAAGGCATGTCGTCTTCACAAATGAGTTTGTGATGATGGGCAGAAACTGTAGTTAATTATAACTCTGTATATTCACTGAAAATGGTAGCTGAAATTACTTGTTAGCTTTCATACCTACTATAAAATCTCAAACTAAATTGTTGCCTCATACATAACCAAGTATTAATAGATGAATCAACTTTTTACCGACCCTTTTGTGTCCCTGTCATGGAAAAAACGATAAAATCTGTATTTCAGTTTAAAATAATTATGATTGTTTTAATGTTAAAGTAAACTTCTCCAAATATGGTAACAGATTCTCTGTTACCATATTAGGAGCACGGAGGGGTCGATAAAGAAGTTGATTCACCCATTTAACAAAATACCATTTTATTAATCAGTAACTTTATTGATTGTTGTCCCTGAAAATATTTCCAATGGATCAAAGAAGATTCAAACCCGAACGCAAAGGTTCAAGGGTCCAAAGCACGATCAGAATCCCACAAGGTCAGTAATTAACCCACCCCTAGGTGTAGTAATCCCAATGCGGGAGAGCTTATACGTGTAACGCAAGATAATGGCAATGCCAATCATTACTGCCACGATAATGCTTTGTTTTTCTTAGAAATGCTACTTGGCTGATTATTTTCGGGGGCGTTTACTTTGATTAGTCTTTTGGTTTTGGAATTATGATTGTAGTGGATAAAAATTATCTTGCTCCATTATTGTATGTCCACTAAATATTTATTGACAACGAAATAACAATCAAATAATATAAACAAATTAAACTAGTATTTACAACAAGTATTTTTTTGGGCCGTCGCAGGCGTGGCTTGGGATGCACCGGCAACAACGCTGTTCACGTCCTTGGGAATACTCACGCTGCCAGGTATCGTCATCTTCCAGGTTACGATGTACGTGCGAGCAAATCATGGAGCGTTCGCAACACGTGGGGACGTACGCGCCCACCGGTATGGGACCCGTGGAGCTGACAGGCTCGCCTCAGTGGGGCACAGGTTAGCGAAAACGGATAGGCTCACCCACGTGCTGGGACCTGCTGTATACAATCGACTACCGGAGCATATTATCACCGCACCCAGCTTAGAGTCATTCAAAAGCAAGCTAAAGGTATGGCTCATCGAGAAGGCGTACTATAGGGTCGAGGATTTTCTCGACATAAAACTTGGGAGGTGACAAATTTTTTTATTTAAATTAAACTTATTACCTAATGTATTAATTATTATTTTACTATGTAATTAACTAATTTTATTTTATTTGTTAATAAGTACCAATGTTAATTAAATGACTTGTAAATATGATTTTACCAATAAAATGACTTGATGATAAAATGAATGATAATTGAAAAAAAAATTACAATCAAATAGATTGTTATTTTTTTTTTCAATTAATTCTAACATGTTAAATTTCTCCATCATGTGAACCAAAGAGGTCCAGCCTCAGCTTAATGTTGCTCCACAAAAAATTGAGCAATTCTAGCTATTTAGAACGAAATAACTCATTCTAGAACAAAGTTTGTCATCGATCGATGGATCTTGATCCATGACGTCCTTTCTTTATTTTGTACTAGCTGTTCCCCGCGGTTTCAACCGTGTTGAATTCGAACTTCACATTTCAAGGGGGATAAAAAGGTATTTTTTCCCGTAAATCTCCCATGGAAATTTGATGTTTTATCAGAAAAAGTAGCCTATGTATCCCTCCATCCTATCAATTAACGCTATGCCATGTTATAACTCTATGCAAATCAAGTTGATTGGTTGCTTATTTAGAGCGTGAAGGAAGAACAAACAAACAAACACACCTTCACATTTATAATATTAGTTATGATTTTGTTTTATTATTATTTTTGCTAAACCTCGGTTATCTAACCAACATTGTTAGTTACATTGTGTTTGAAGTCCGATTAAACTCCTTCTTCCGGCAAATCAAACCACTCCATAACCTTGCAAAATTGAAAAGCAATTTCAGTCCATGCTTCTTTATTTTGAACAAGGAATTTAAATTTCGTCGAGTTATGGGAATTATCCTGGTCAGGATTGAGTATAATATTTTTAGAAATGGCACACATGAGTTATTTTATTGTTGAGTGAGCGACTCGATATTTATCATTTAGAAGTCGTGAAACAGAATGATACAATACGTTTTAGCTTGCGTGACTTTCGAGGCTTAGAAAATTATTTAAAATCTTAAATTCTCCTTAATTTGCTTATGCAAAATCCTAATTATAATGAAGTAATGTTTATCTCCAATAAAGAATAGACGAAATTATATTAAAAAAATACTGCAAAAGTCAAACATTTAAATAAAGTGACATAAGGCTGATATTCGTGACAAAAACAATCACTTCTAACATTCGTATTTCTAAGACCATCACGGTCGTCGGTCTTAGAAAATTACTTACATGTTGAGGCAATTCCGCGACCGCAAGTGAGGTATGACCATCGAATAAACAGGACTTTGTCGTGCCGCCACCACAAGATTGCCTGAGACATTGTCTTATGCCATACATTCAATAGACGTGTGTGAGAGCCATACGTGATTATTCCGGTCCAAGTCTTCCTAAAAAAAAACATACATCCTCTCACTTTAAAACCTCTTTCAACTATAAAAATAATTTCTAAGCAGTGTTTTATTTCTCTGGCTCTTCTTTTTGAGATATGCCACACGAAAGAACGAACCGCAGGCTGCTACGATCTTCGCGAAAGAAGATCCTATATAGAAGAAAAAAAATTACAGTGTTTTGTTTTGTCTGGCTTATATCCTACTAATATTATTTGAAAGTTACTGTGTCTATCTGTCTGTTACCTTTTCACGCCTTAACGGATCTTAATGCAATTTGACAGGGAGGTAGATGGTATCCCGGGCACGGACATAGAGTACATGAAAAGCGCTTGCGAAGCCGCGGGCAGCAGCTAGTTTTGAGATAAGCCAGATGAAAGAACGGAACGCAGGCTGCTAAGATCTTCGCGAAAGATGATGCTATACATAAGATAAAAAAATTACTCGTACCAGTTGAAAGAGGTTCAGGTTGAAGATGGCTAGCTTAGCCCCTAGAGAGACACGTATCATAGGTGCACTGGGAGTAGGTGGTCTTCACTCCACAGATGCTCCGCAGCTTTTTACCTTTACGGTTATGATTTTAGCACCCTATGTATGTATGTATGTAGCCGATTTCTTTGTTCCCACGTAGCGCTGAAACTACTACTTCGATTTCAACAAGTGAGGTATCGATTGATTCGTCTCATTACCCCGATGGTTATAGGCTATATGGTGTCCGACAAAACTGAGGTTCTTAAGAGATAGCTGGGTCTAAATTACACCTGGAACACTTCGATAGCGCGATAAAGTTTTGCAAGAGACGACATCTAGTTACAGTTCGAGTCTAATTTAGTTTGATGTGATGAGTGAAGGATGACACACCCGTTGCCATGGAGACCTCTTGTTTATTTGTTACCATGGCAACGGGTCATCTAGGGATGGGCAAATGAAAAAATGTATCGATATACATATATTGTATCGATATATGTATGGTAAAAATAAATATAGTATAAAACTAAAACCCGACTACATAAAAGTCTTAAACAAGCTTTCACCTATTGTCCATAGCATTTTCTTTTGATACTTAGGTAGTCGGATGCCTTTGTTACTAATTGTACCCTATGTATATGGGGTGGGTGCCTCCGACAGGCGTTACTTTGCGGAAATCCATTGCACAATACTAGAATGAAAAAATATTTAGTAACAATTCCGCGTATAACCTTCTCTGATAGTATTCATCAATTGAATTGAATTGATAATAAATATTTTTTCATTCTAAATCCGCAACTTCTGTTTATTCTGTGCTGTATCTCTATTGTGTCAATAAATATCTCTCTATCTATTTATCCCCGCACCATGTTTTTAAGTGTTGGTTGGCAGGATGCAAATGATATGATATATATATATATATATATGATATGATGTAAAACCCCCCCTATATGGGAGACCATCCACTTGATGGACCGACGGCATCGTAGCGGTTGCAGAGACTCGATGGATGGAGGCGGCTCAGGACCGTTATTTGTGGCGTCGTATGGAGCGGTCTATGTCCAGCAGTGGACGTGTATGGGTTGATATGATGGTAGGATGTGTAAGAACACCATGATCATCACCATTTTCTATCCACTGCTGGGCGTCGGCATCCCTTCCTTTATGGCATTCGCCTCGCTCCTGTCTGTGGCACGTAGACATTCACGAAACAAAGAATCCAGGTTTTTAGCATTCTAGCTATTCATTCATTTCTATTCATTTCTATTCATTTAGCATTCTTTGTTTGTTATAATCTTTCTCTTCTTCCAAATGTGTTGTTGGCAGTGTGTCCCAATAACATTTACGCTCTTTCTACCACAGCTGGCTAATAGGCCTCATTTTATGTATGCGATCGCCTTGGTCCTGTAATTCCACGTGTACACTTATCATACAAAGCCTTCTCATTGATGGCAGATTCACTTGCGACGCTGGAAATTGCGAGTTCAATTCCCACTAAATATTTGTACAATGTGCAGATTTGACCGAGTGTTCTGGATGTAATAAAATTATATTTCTATGTATTGTATTATCTCTATCAGTTATCTAGTACCCATTATCACAAGCTCTGCATAGCTTGGGACTAGATGATGCTGTCTGAATAGTCCAGCATTATTATTAGTCTTAGCGTTATTCAGGCGCTCGCTTGATGTAGTCGAATTTACTCCACGCATCTTCTAAGTCTCTGTTGGCAGTGCGCGTTAGTAACATCCATCATCTGTAACAAATTGTTGAGGTCGCGTGAGTGATGCACATAGTAAAAGTAATGCGACTTACGCAATCCGTTTCATAACTGTCCAACGATTGCCTAAAGCAAGACAATTTTACAAATTGATCCGTCTCTTAATAGGAGCAGAGTGAATTATTGGTCATTTTTAGGGTTCGGTCGTAAGTTTTAGGTGCTTGTCAAGTGTCTATTATGTTTTTATTTTCATCTGTTACAAATAATTACACAAAGAAGTTTCAATTACCATTTGAAACTTAAATTGAAATAGATACATTGTAAAATACATGTCGAAAAGGCACAAAGTTACTCATACATCTCTTGCATCCCTGCATCTAAAGGTATAAAATATAATAATTATTTAGATTTCTAAATATTTGGATTCTGTCGGGTATACCTGTGTGCATTCACCCATTACATCAATAATAAGAACATCTTGGAACGAATAAGTACAGAAAAAGATTGTACAGCAATTTCTATCTTTGTAGTACCGTTTCTTTTTAAATTTGCACAAACCTCGAAATTCTCTACGGAACCACAATTCAAAGATTGTCACTATATTTTTTCTTAAGCAACTCTTGCCGGATTCACACGGCCTTTGTCTTGCGACATTCCAGATTTCGTTGATGTCGACAATGAAGACAGATCGAGATAAGAAAGGGATTTTGTACTTTTAAATGTAGCATTGTTTTAAGTTGGGAACATTTCTGATATGTAGATTTGGTAATAGAGGTATTTGTATAACGCATATAACGTTAACCCAACGGACGGTAACGCAACGCTCAAAATGCAAATTTATGCAGTCAAATTATTTAAAATCTTAAATATTAATCGCGATAAGTTAAAAATAAACGTGGTATTTATAAAAAACTTTGATTGAAAAACAGCCTATCATAAAGTACAAAAGTACAGAGGCATAAAAAATACATAGAAGCGATGCGCGGTACAAGTGCGAACAAAAAGGAGATAATGAATAACGCTTAATAAGAAATCAATTGATGCCTTCTCACGGAGCGGTGGATTGGCAGGGACACACACGCCTCATAGAGTTAATGACTGTGAGACAGGGCAAATAGAAGCTTTTTAATATTCAATAGACTACAAAGTATACGATGGTGCTAATAAAGATATGAACTTTGATTTTGAAAGCTAAGATATCAGCGAGTAGAAACCTAGTAATGCAATATATATCGTAAGACTAAGTACATCTTACAATTTGATTGATCCTGTAATTATAATAATACTCAAATAACCGGGACACTATAAGACATAGTAGTGAAGGCCTATATAGCGGTAGATATAGAAGCAATGTGTAACATGGGCGTCAATGGTAAATAGTGATGTTACTTTTGAGGGCTGTAGAAGAGGAAGAAATTCCCGCAGTAGGTGGGTACCTACTGCGGGAATTTCTTCCTCGATATTTGAATCGCTAGAATTGTAGGTTAGGTGGGTACCTAACCTACAATTCTAGCGATTCAAATATCTATCCGAAATATCACGACACTCGAAGGTCGACACCGGCTGATGAATTGAAACAATGATGTCACAATTAGAAGTAAAGGCTGTACAGTGACATGCAACGTCAGATGCTAATCTTGGTAACGGATGGATTGAACCACGGGTCAGGCCATGTGAGATGCATCGATCTTGGAGAAGACTGATTAGATAAGATGGAATTTCAGAGAATTATTTTTCCAATGACAGATTATTCTGAGTCGCATCCGTGCTCGCCTTCTCACTTTTTTTTATTAATCAACAATAAGTAGTATATCGTTGTCGTTATCAGTGTTATGACATGCTATGTGTTCTGTCGAAGTAATTTAGAATCATCATCAGTGTATTCCAATGCTGGCCATAGGCCTCCACTTATGTGCGCCATAGCGCCCTGTATTAAGAATGCTTCTGTTAAAAGTGAATACGAGAGGCTTATAATGAACAGATTTACAAATGGATAAATACCAGAAACACTTATTAAGGTTTTCACGGACAGTTAAATAGAATAGTAAAAACTAACTTTAATTCAATTCTTAGTACATATAACATAGATTTAACTTGCAAAAGTCTCACTGGACTGTTAACGTGAGTAAGAGTGTACAATCAGTTTAAAAAAAAGTGAGACCGTTGCATTGCACAGTAGTACAACAAATTGGTGTAGCAAAGAAATAAAATTCTAAATGTCATCAATATCGCTCATGATCATCTCAAACAAATGTTATCCAAACAAAAACCAAGTCAAGAGCGACTTCCACATGTTTATTGCCTCGAAATCACCCGAATTTGAATCCTATGATGTAGCTGTAAGGTTCACCGATTACAAGGTGTTTGCCAATATAGCAGATGCTTAATGCTTATGCATTGTATAGAACCGTGTATGGAATTGTCACGAATGGTTTTTATGACACAGAAGAAGTCAATGTCGCTTTTAATGATCAATAATAGTTATCTAATGAAGTGTTTGCCTTTCAATAACGATGACGGAACTATTTTAACGATTTTAACTAACTGGTTTTAAACTTTTTCAATATTGCTTGAATTATCACCTGGTGAACTTAAGCGTGAATTATTTGATGAATGTTTTTTAGGTAAAAGTTTGAAATGCGACAGCAGTAAATTTATCTTTAATATTGTAGAAATTTCTAATCAACACGTACTTTCAATAGTAGAATTTTATGTTAGGTAAATAGCTGGGTATATATGAAAAATATTTTCAAGTAGCTGTGGTACAAAAAATCGTGTGGTGTGTGCTCCAATTATTGTTTACATTAGAAAATCCATCAAAACATTTCGAAAGTTTTAGACTAATCGAACAGATAGATGATCTAAATAGCCAAACAAATTGTAACTCAAATCGGCACATCTATGTCAAATGCAATTGAAAAACATGGAACAACTGTGACCCCGTCAGAGGAAATCAGATACAATCTCAGAACATGACATCTCGAATCAAAAGACAAGTAGGTATTGTTTAAAAGAAATAAGCGCTTGCCCGAAACAAACCAATTTTGAACTTTAGTGGTTTGACATAGCAGTGAAAGGCGAGAGACATTTGTGAAATCAACGTCAGAATAGTAGCCATTATCTGAGAGAACATACGTTTGAAAATAGTAAAAAACCATCAAAATATGATTAATAGGGCCGCGGTGTGAGGCTTGGACTCGTGTGTGATTCTTTCCCCTGACAGATTGTCTCGACTCTCTGACCTGAGCACCCTGCGGCGACTCTAATGATGTTGTCACCGCACTTTGGTTTATCGATATCGATGGAATCTTGTTTATCGACAAGGTTGGTGTCTTAACTTTAATTAGAAGAAATTTTGAATAAAGTGTTCGACAAGATAAAAATGAATGAGTATGAGTTTTTATTGAGCTTTGAATCAAAAATGTATAAATCCATTTGTAACCGAATAGTAGTAATAGTAATGTAGGTGGATATAATCATAGTTCCTATACCTATTCGTACATACAAGTACAACTAATTCTAGAACGAAATCATTTTACAAATGCTCATGCTCTGACAAGCTAGGCATCTATCGATAAAATCACCTGTATACGCACATCACTACCGCGAGTCGGACAAGATTACTCTCAGCACGATACTGTCCCGTCCGCTCGTTCGCGACGCTTTGACATCCCGACATACCAACAAAATCATCATTAGACTACGAAAACTTTATTTCAACGACATCAGAGTCTAAAATCCCAGTGTTGTGCCGCAAATTATATTTCTCAGTACGTCATACGTTGATAGACGGCCGATCCGGGCCAGTGTGAGAGCACACCATTTTTTTACTTCAATTTTGAATATGCAATATAAAGATATTGAACGATTATTACTCACGATTCTGAATATGTTTTAAGTGTTTGACGTTTGGTCGTCGGGTCACAGAAAGTTTTATAACGAACTGTCAGAACGTAAATGAAGTTTCAATAAATAACTATTCGGAAGTTGAATTGATCGGATGAAATAGCATAAATAAATATTAAGTTCGTGATTATGCAAGAAGTTTTTAATAAATAGTCGATAAGGGTGTCATTATCAATAAACATGTTTTGCATATCACTACGTTACCTTTAGGTCGACGTTTAGAAAATTTAAAACCTTACGTGACGTCAAAATTCTTTAGTATTGATAGTAAGTATCCCTCTCCATTCAATAATTGTTCTCTAGATAAACTTTATTCGAAACTAAACTTAAAAACGTCTCTGCCCTCAATTAACAGTGGGTGTTGGAGTGGGAGATCGGTTTTTGGTAATTCATTGAGTTCTGGAAAAATGTGTTTTTCGTTTTGTATTATAAGAGATTGTCAAAAAAAAAAGAAAGATAAGACCAATTTGACTTTACAAATGTGTTCGTGGTGACGGGCAGAACTTACAGTTCACGCAATGTCAATGAATTACCAGTAACCCAGTATAATAGAGAGTAAGCTAAAATAAAAAGAAAATACATAATATGCTAACCACATTTCATATCTCATACATATAAAGTATTAGAAAAATGATAGAAAGTAATAAATATATTCAATTATGTTATGTCAAAATATCCTGGTCCATTCAATATTCCTTAACTGTATTTGATTTATGAATCAAATACTTTTTGGCTTTGTTTAAACTTGTGAGTACTATCAATTTTATTTTATATATTATTTTGACTTAAAGTCTGGTGTATCTCGGTAGCTCCAACTATAAATAACTTGAATCACAAATTATATTTTTTTAATTTAATCGTACCAATGCCATCAACCTATAAAATAATTCAAATTTGTTTTTTTATAACCCATGAAACGAGTCGTAAAGCTATAAAAGTATGTTTATAAACATTCGTTTTAACAGATATCTGGGTATGACAAATCTCGTTTTATTATTTTTGTGAATGTCTGTCATTTGGTACAAATTACTTGCTCCGTCCATCATTAATTGGTAATATAGCAACTGATGCAAGTATTTGTAAAAGTCCTATCAAGAGAATAAGTAATCGAAAAATTTAAGTAGGATAGGCTTTGTTTCTGACTAAAACTTCAGCAGGAGAATATTCAAAAACCGTATTTCTATGGCCATGATTCCTCCAATCGCAACGATCGGATAAAGGCGATAAGTCACTATAATTACGTGAACATTTGACACAATCCGTCCTCTCCATGCCGTGAATAAAGCTTGATTCCCAGCATTATACATCAATCTGGTATCCAGTTAAGGGGACGAACCGCGAAACATCAGAATGTGTCTCACGTAAGTTCGGACCTAGTGGTGCTAGCCCAGTTGGTGAAGTTTATAAACGTAGTTCTATCAGAAATATCTTGCCTAATTCTAGACTTTTGACCATGAGAAAAAGAAACTTAGTTCGATTAATGACAGGAAGGAATCTGGAAGCTGCGTTCTTTCAATACTGATGATAATGCTTCCATTACAAAAAAACGATGTCGAGGATAGAGCAAAGTAGAGGAGTCTTACATGAACACGAAGAGAGAGAGAGAAAAATATTATGCATATGGAAAATTTTAAATTTTTTTGAACTTCAACTTCTTTAGAACTTCTGTAGAGCTTTGATTACTATTGGGATTATGTTTTGGCTGAATGGTTAAGGAAACAGCTACTACCTACCCCGCCATAGATATCTTTCATAATATAGCTGCCATCCCCGGCCTGTGGCAAGCCCACCAAGTGGCTAATGAAGTGTATTGGTTGATATGCAACCCGCGGCGGTGTGCCTTAATGATACGATTGACAGTACAGTGGAGTGCCGGGCAATTGTTTCTTGGCGCAAATACTTGGAGCTCCGAAAAAGGCGAGGGAGCTCCAGACTTCAGAAACCTTCAGATTTCACGTTTACAAAGAAATCAATTATAGTTTTAAGATAAATGATGGTTAGAAGATTAATCATGATGGTATGGCTGGTTATAAGCTACTGCTAAAAACGTTACAAGACTGTTGCATGTGAATTTTACTTTTTCTAATGACACAATCCTTTAATGGTCATGATGCGAATTTAACACCCAATCCGAAGAGATATTGTAATTGAGAAAAACTAAAAGAGTGACGTGATTTTCTAGAGTTTTATTGATACTATAACGAGATACCTTGCTCAGTTTTCGTAGCCTCAAGATGCAATGGATACCATGAAGACGTATTTAAATCTCATTGACGTCTTGTTCAGAATACTTCGCATAATGGCGCCTCGGACGCGTCTCAAATAATATACGATATTTTACTTCTTTCAACGTTATTCAAGTTGACTGACATTTTTACTTCTTCAATCTCAACTGAGAGAAATCATTAAAGCTCGCCATCAATGCTGCGTCTGGATAAAATCCCTTTCATGAATTCCAAGCACATTTCCGACACATTCTGTCCAGAAAATTCTGAGACAAGTCTCATACTAATAAAATGTAAATTTAAGTTCACACGATAAAAAATTCAATGATCGCCTCTATACAAAATCATGTCCAACCTTTAATTTGGCCAAATTAAAATCTGCCACATTTTATCCTTGTCAGCGGTTTTAAAAATAACGGAGCCGTAATTCATCGATAATAATAATTATTTAGGTGACAAAAGTAGGTCAAACTAATTTTGTGTAGTTACAGTTGCTTTACTAAAATGTGCTTCTACCTCTACTGTATATTAATTTCAGGTAGCATGTGTGACAAAACTATGGGTCTTTATTATTTTGTACCCAAGGACGTTAATAATCTTGGTAAAACCTACCCGGGTAAAATAAGACGTAGATAACGAAGACTTCATGGCATTTCGATAGTGATTCTTTAATCCTCAAATAAAATTGTAGATTGTCTGAGCCAAAATTTTAACGACGGCACTAATATCGCAAGAAACTCTGCCTTAATCGAACCAATTTGCCTGTCCCATGGTGATTTGTCAAATCCAATCACGAAAAATTCCAAACTAAAAATTTTGTTAGAATATAATCACAATGTTCGCGGGGCTTTGAGTTTTTTGTCCAATAGCGAACATCCAATTTCAAAACTAATTATGGGTCGTGGTGACGATGACTATAACATACCTGTGTCATTAAGAAGAATCTTCAGGGTAAATTGTGCTTTATAGTGTTAGTTCTGAGAATCAATTTTGATTAGATGCACCGTGCTGACACAGATAAATTTTGATCTGATAGGATTCTCGTATCAAGAAAAGACAATTGATCAGATGTGAGAGACACGACAACTAAAAATAATGTAGCTAATAGTTAGCTATAGGGGATAGAAAGTCTCATCGAAAAATATGAAAAAGTGAAACCTACTAGAAAGGAAAATTAAGCAGTTTCCGGAAAATACACTGTGGTATTCTAAGTATTCGACTTCTTTTTTGTATAAATTGGAATTTGTATATGCCATATTCTGAGGCGCTCAAGCACCCAGCAAAGGAACGCCGTCATGTTTGTGTGACAAAAAAGTATGATTGATGGTCACTGATGTCATCACAAAAGAAATGTCAGTCACTGAAGAGTAGTCTTTATTCCGCTATATTTACCGCTTTGTGGACTTATTACAAATGTGTCAGATCTAAATTAGCTTGTTTTTAATGAGATTCTGTAAGTGGAAGAGGAATGGGAGGTTTCGAAGGCGGATGTTGAAGATTCAATGACAAGTGAAAGTGTTTAGGTTACTTCTCCGTTAGCAGTTTTTTGTGCTTGGCCAAGTGACATTTAGTGAAGCCTTGATTGAGTTGCTAATAGTAAATAAAATGTTAGTATAAAGACCGATGCAATGATCTAAGTAAAATTAGACCAGGACCAGTGTTATGACCCAGCATGTGCCACTGATTTTACTGATTTAACGGTCGGAAGATAGTGACAGAGTGAGACCAGTAGACCAGTGAACCAGTGAGAGTAGTAGGGGCAAACGAATATGTTATATTTTTTGTATAAAGAAATTTTCTAGTCAAAAACAACTGAATATTAATGGTCCTATCTGAAAAACTATGATACAAAATGTCCTTCGTAGTAATACTGACAAATCCACCCATAAAATACCTCACAATAGTCACTTGGACACCCAAAGCTCTATTACCAACGGCCATGACCTTTGCAGTCGTGAGCGAAGATCGTGACATCTAAATAGTCGATGCTGAGGTCGCCAATCAATGACGGAAGTGTACCTGTATCCAACAACTGCATAACTCGAAAATCAAATCGTGTGACCATATACCGTTTGACAATATGACTGTCGTTTTAATTCAAGGCCTATTTAAAATTATGGAATAGTAAAAGTTTCAAATTGGTTCTTTATTTTCTAATTCAATCTGGTTAAATTGAATGATGTCATAGTTTTCCTAAGCTTTAAAGAAAACTTTAAGACTTGCTTGCACTTGATTTATGTAAATTATTATTTCAAAATACTAAAATGGTACTAAACCAAATAGTATGAAAATCCTAAGCTAATTAATTAATTATTGACATGGAATGCAATGAAATGTGAACGGAATTTTGGAACATTATACTGTTCAGCTACTTCATAGGTGTTTACATGACGGAAGGCTTCATACGTATCGAATTTTGATGATGTGATGATAAGGGTACCGAAGGCTGATGTAATTGATCTATTGAACATACCTACTTGCAATTAACAAACGTCAATGTTTAGCGTTAGACCTTAACATTGACCCAACAAAAAAACGCTTCCTATACAAACAA
Source organism: Eupithecia insigniata (assembly GCA_947859395.1). NCBI lineage: Eukaryota > Metazoa > Arthropoda > Insecta > Lepidoptera > Geometridae > Eupithecia > Eupithecia insigniata. Next base: position 4,522,935 of record OX402008.1, read on the forward strand.
TTTCAAACAAACATTATAAACTGGAACTGTCCCTAAAAAAGTCTAAGGCTCAAGCGTTTTCACGAAGTAGGTAACTTTATTGAGAAAGGGGAAAGCCAAAATTATATTTTATCATCACATGTACACAGAGTTAGACGTCATGTGACGTCAAACGCGAGTTCATTAATGTAGCAAGCTACTGTGTGCTAATGTTTTCATTAATGTTATTGGTCACCTTAGTTATAAATGTACTATTTAGTTAGTGGATAAGTTGTTCAAAATTAAAGTCGGCCAGCAAGAAGCGGTAGCTCAAGCTAAAATGCTTCTACCACCCCTCCAAATACTTAAAAACATAAGCTCGAACTGACCAATGCGTCAGACAGATCCTAAGCCGGATCAACCTTGACTTCCAATCATGGTTTGTCAATTAGCAGGCCATTGTGCGTATGCGCAGCGATCTTATCGAGACAAAAAGTATCACGGCTCAGCCCGATTAGATTGAAGTTTTATGAAAAGTAAAAGTGCCCAGCGCGAGGTAATTTGCCTAAAGATAGGGAACTATACTCTGATTCAATAACCTGGATATTTTAAGTATACAAAGGGGCTACAAAACCCAAGGAATATTCTTGGAAAATATTAAACGACATCGGTATCATCAAAGCAAAACACAGAAGCTCGAAACAATTTTTGGTTTAGAAGCTTTCATTTATCATTTAACCGATCTTTTGTTCGTTTTCGAATTCAAAACACATTTACTAAACAAGTAAGGATATGCGGTAATGAAATTTGTGTTAGTTTTTAGTGATAACTTTGCTGTTACCTTGTTATTTTTTTATCAGTTTTAGTTGAGTTTTTATTCATAAATGTCTTTGTGGACATAAAATATCTTGGATTCTAAATCGGAGTGTGTGAACACAGGTTACATAGTTAAATTGTAAATTATATGTACCTAGATGACTTCTGTGCAACAATGAATTAAGGTCCGTTTAAGTATACATAGTTTATGAAATCGAATTCCGCCGCGACAAAATCTTAAATTTAAAAAATAAAATAAAAAATCTTTAATCTGTTAACAAATATTCTCCCGGGTCCGGTTGTTTTAAATGCGTAATATACCTACCTAATGTTTGAAAACATTAAAAAATACAGTGCAAAAGGTCAGACAGTCATCTAGAACCCGCAACACAAACTCTGCTTTTTTTGGTCAGACACCATTGTTTGATAATTATATACCTTTATAAAACATTTTTATAATTATAATATTTTAAGTACGCAATTATTTGGTAATGGCTGATTAAAAATGGTCATCCATCAACACCTTTCCAGGATCTATCAGAAAATACTCGTATGTCGTCATCTTTTAATTACTCAGATAGATTTAAACTTAATAACTGGTTCCAATAGATGGCAAATTAAATGTCACTTTAAATAAGTAATTAATATAGATAAAGCAATTAAATAGACAGATCATTGGGTTATAATAAATATCACTATGCAATCTTGATGTTTAAAAGCTTTTGGAATTGGTAATAAACCTGATAGACGACATACCATAATACCGACCGTACCGAAATAAAGTACATAAAAAGAAGCAAAATTCTAAAGAAAATTATTTGATACAAAATCACAGAATTTATAAATCTCCTTAACAGTGTAAATAATAAATAATGTGACAGAGAGCAAAAGGAGCAAGTTTAAATATTTTTTTAACATAAAATTCAAATCAGTACCAAGTACCAATATTTGATAGCTATTTTGACCTTTTCATAACCACCAAGCAAAAAGTAAACAAAAGTAACGTGAATATAAATAATCACGTCCATAAAAAAATATACAACGCAATAGAAAATATCAAAGCTGCTATAATAATACAGGAAAACGAAACAATGCGTCCAATTGACCTCTATCGGAGTACAAATCTATGTAACGTCTAATGTTTCGGGTGAACGTTTTAAAGGGAAACTTGGCTCAGAATTGGATATTCAAGGTTATGGTGCAAGGTTTACGCTGTAGCGTTAATCGCTATATACAAGCTTAAATTAATTTAATACCGACTAGCTAGATTATTAGCCCCTATCACCTATTATAAACGACTTCATGCCTTGAAGATTTTTGCATAGCTTCTACTGTTTTTTTCCCCTACAACCTCACTCAGTAGTGAGTGATAATATCCGACGACTTAAACATCACGATCACGATGATTAGTTGTCCAATAACGAGTTTTAAAACCCTTGTCTCGAAATGACTCAGGTTCTAATTGTCTCTAAATATATTATGTAGAAGCCATCAGTGAGTTCCACACTTACATAAGCAACAAATACATAATAGAAGTAATGGCAAGTGGATGAAACGACCGTATAAAACTAGAAATATTTCTTTATTTCTATTTTATAGTCGATAGACTTTCGTTTGACCACAATCTCACCTGATGAAAAGAGACGATGTAGCCGGAGGTGTATCACGAAGGTCTAGCAGAAGATACCGAAACTGATAGTGATGACACTGTTCCTATCTCCTTACAAGTTGATTTTTACATAACCTAGCGTCAAAATGCTGCTATAGCTTAAAAGTTTGTCACTTGAACCACACAACACGGAGCACAAGGTGTTATTATGTAAATGATGAGAGCTTAGTTTCGGCTGAGTCAATACTCCGTAGAAGGTAATTGGCGACACGTTCATACACCGCCGCCCCTGGGGCAGGGAACTGTCGATGAACTGACCCATGTCGATGAAATAATATGAATGACTTTAATAAAATAACGTTGATATGTAGAAATGTTAAGTTGTTTAGTTTATTTTACTATAAAAACTTTCGTAGTTTGACGAATTCATTATGAATGTAAGCTGGTTAACTACGATAGTTTGTGTTGTATTGTTTAGATTACTGTAAGAAAGATAAAAGACTTATAAAAACTCTTTTTAGATTATAAAAATGTTTTTTGTGTGTATTTTATTCATTTAAAATAAATACTTTATGTTGTTTTGGTAAAATTGCTTTTAAAATTGCCAACTGCCTCGATATTCATAAATGGTGTCAAAATCAGATGTCGCCAAAATTCTGCTTATTAAAAAAAATTTGAACTGCAATAAAAATTATGCCACTATTTTATTTCGATTGTTATGAAAGGGACGGCAACGTTTAGCCCTGTCAAATTATATTAGTTTTGGGGCCATCTGAACTGACACTAAAGACTCTTTCGAATGTGGTACCAAAACATAATGGACATTGAAGAAGAAAACATAAAAGGAAGTAATACAACAAACAAAAGTCAAAGCTCAATTATTGAAATTCAAATGCACACACAATTGCTCAATGACATAGCGATCCATGATCATTGACACTTGAAAACCCAGGAAGCCTGCATTCCTTTGACGTCACGTCACGATTGTGCAGCAATATAATCAGGGCTGCGCAGTGACAGTCACCTGAATTATAGCCTGAGATGCGATCGTGTGCCTGATAGGGATGGGATTGGATTTATCGATGGATTGACGCGGAAGCACTGAGAAGTTTGATTGGTTTTCTTAAGTTATTGGGGTGCCATTGGTTCTCTGTTGGTGCTAGCGAGAGAATTGATCATTGGGAATTAGATGACATTCACGGACTATATCAGCAATTTACTTTAGTATGACCAATAATAAGTGAACCACTATCACGAAGTTGTATTACCATTTGCAGCGACATTTTATCCCGGATATCATGACCTCATCATTTAATGAGTCAAGTACATCGATTTAAATATTAAAATTAATTATTTTATCTCCAGTGTTGATCAATAAAACAATTTGATAAATTGCCACGATAAGTGACAGACATGTGATGTTTAGTGCTCTTTTATATGGATATATATAATACCTGAATAATAATTAAATTACTGAACACGAGTTATTAAGATGTCAGTATGACAATCTTTATCTTCAACGCTATCACTTTTAGATAGCGTTGAAGTTAAAGAACCTACTTTGAGGTTCGTCATTATTGTCCACTTTTACACCTGAGTTATAAGTAGTACCTAAGAAAACCTATTCAATTTACTTCTCATACAAATGATTCAGCGATACCAAAGAAATAGTGCTACGGTATGCCTAGTCTTTTATGGGTGCTAGGATTTTGATGCATTTTTCTTGTCTTGTCTTACAAGTTTCTACCGCGATGGACCTAGACCCGAAGAGCGAATTCTACCAAATATATCTCTTAGTTTTCACTATAACAATGTCTTTGGAGCCATGGGGGTGAGTATATACTTTGAGGCAACACGCGTGTAGTGTCCTTGATGTTGCAGGCGTCCGTAGGCTGGTGTAACCGCTTTCAATCAGGCGGGCTGCATACCTATTTGCTACCTTAGTGGTGTTAAAAAAACCACTGTGAAAGTGAATACTAATCAATAAGACTTAACAAGCTCCTTGTTCTGCAGATTTCTATAGCAATAACGATCTGTATTCCATAAAGATTTCGTATATTATTTTTGATGATGCTCACTATTCGTCACAGGCATTTCTCAAGACATTACAGTCTCGACCACTCACTAGTCGCCAATGTCGAAACCCTCATGTGTAACGCCGGACAGTCGCGGTCATTAAATCTTGCCGCTCTGTTACCCGATGTCCAATGTACACCGTATTGTATAGCGGTCTATAACTGGACTGTGAATGTACATTCGTATCTGTCTCTCGAAAGATGGGGCTTTTGAGGTTGACGATACGATCTTCGTTTAGCCACATTATGATTAGGTATTTTGTAAAACTCTATGTTCGATTGGTAGCTAATTCATCATTGAGTGCTGGGCTGAGATTAATCCTGCCACATGAACAAAGCCCTTTGAACGTCGATGTGTGAAAAATCTGTTATTATTCATCAACCAAATGTAATCTGAAAAAGCTCTTACTGATGGTTATGAATCCTCCTAGTCAAATGTCGGCCACGGCGCGGCGGCCAGTTTCAATTGAGTTTGAAACTCTATATACGCTATATCACTATATATAAAACGCGGGCGAAGGCGCGGCAGCATCTAGTCAGAAATAAATAAAGCTTGAAGGAACTGGGTTGAAAAATGGATTGCCAAACCACAGATACATTATTATTACTATACGAAGTATTAGAAGAAATAACATCTAAAAAGTTTACAATAAGTTCCCGAAATCGTATCGACTAAAAGCCCGTGCGTAATTAAACTGGTACACATAAGTTGGTGCCGCGCATGACTCTGGTACACAGAGTCCAGACGCCATCAATAACAAATTAGTTTTGTTTCCACTTCTATTCCAAAACTATATTGTGTTAATTCTATAGGCACTACAACAATAGGTACAAAAAATTTATCGGCTACACACAGATCATAAAGAACTTGGATTTGTTTAATTTAGAATCTGCTGCTATGTATTTACCATAATTTTCGCCGAAAACTCATTAATGAAAAAAGAAAATGTCTTATAAAAAGTTATTTCTATCGCCTATATTGAACTAAACTAAAATTTATTTATTGCATTGTAACATAGGGAAATTATTCCAAAATCAATTATTTTGGAATTGTTGGTCTATGTAGCTGAAAAATTGATAGTTTAAAAATATGAAGACCAAAAACTAAATAGGTACCTGCCTAATAACACGTTGGTAATAAGAAAACATAAGACAGTTATTATCATCATCATCAGCCCCTATACGTCCACTGCTGAACATAGGCCTCCTCCAATCGACGCCTCTCTCCAACGACTCCCTACGACCGACACAATGCGAAAGTTACGTAAGTAAAAAGATTTAATCGAAATCGAAACAATTTATCAAACAAGTTTCAAAACAAGCAATAAAATTAATAATTAAGTCTACCAGGACAAGCACTTCGAAAAATATCTGTAACAATTTGTTAAGGCTATAAATGTTTAACATTGGACTTCAATTAAGCCTAGTTTCCTAGAGACAGGTATTTCTTAAGTTCGGACTAAGCTATAAGAACATAGAGATTTGAACTTTGAAACATCTTTAAAATTCAATTCCATTTTTTGATGGTATTTATTGACAGACGAATTATTGGTGTTGCCATTAAAAGAATTTTGAATTCCTCCAGGCTCATTGCTGTGTCCTTTACTAATAAATATTTCGTTACAACCATATTGTTATTTTTACTATTATTTCAAGCCTGACAAATAAAATTCGTTGCTATGTCATCATGATTGACCCATCCATCTTTACTTGCATACGTTTCCCAGACGGTGCAACTTCAAACTCCAACCAAACAAAAACATTGAATAAGCTACGGTCATTCCGTCTTGTCCGTCTGTGTTATTCCGATATCAATAACGAATTAAACACTGGATAACAGTTAATTGATCGACCGTGGTGACATTTCACCGCGGACGCCTCACACGGGCGGCTCCTTTGATCCCTACCCGCCATCTTGGATAACGCGACCACAAAGGGTACCGCTGCGATTAAATTCGTACGTACAGATATGTGACAGTTGTCTAGTTTCATATGTGACCGTTGTTCAACTATTCGCATACACTTTTTACAAGAGTCGGCACTATTTAGTGTTAATTGGTGAATTTTATAAACAGCGACATCGTGATGTTTGATCTTTAATTGCAATTGACAGACGTGTTATTTTCTTTGGTTATTAGGTGATAGTCAGAATGTTTTAGCGGGTATTTTGATGAAGTTAATTCAAATTATAATGACCCATATAACGAGGCGGCTTTAACAGAAGTAATTTAATTACTGGCCCGATATAGTTGATTATCTCTCAATACTCTTCGAGAAAAGACAATTAATGACAAACATCTTTTGATCTTGTTGTAGCTCTTCTAATGTCTCTTCCCTTGGCATTATTCTTGCCAACTAATGATGGTAAGAAAAATGCAAATTTTTCTTGTTTCTGTTTTAATTTCATTACATTCTATCTATATAATATGATCTACTATAATAACATCTAAACACTGGTTTATCAGTCTTCATTGTCTAAACATAATTATTAAATCCTAATTATTTATTTTTGTCGGCAAAGCAAAAGCTAATTATAGCAAAGGAGTTGGTGAGTTTCAATTTCCGCCTTAGGATATATTTTGTACGATCTGCAGATTTGTTCCGGTTAATCTGTGTATTTTGTACGCTCTTTATGCATCTATATATGTAATTTAATTGTTTTAATTATAACAATTATAACAAAAGCTATCTTAAGGACTAGAAGATGCTGTGTGGATGTTCAGTCTTATTATTTTTATTTATTTATTGTGAATGCATTTATAGTAAAGTCCCTGACCTAAGGAAATCTGTTGAGGACTATTTATATTTTATGCTTAGCCAAAGATAATGACGTAACTAAGACTAATTGCGTCTAAATATCATTCCCATCGTTTAGCAAATTATTCGGCAAAAGAAGATCACGACTTTTAAACTTACGCAAAATAAAATCACGACACTGCAGTGAACTATAGTACGACATCACTATACAAAATCGATATTCACTATTACTTTTATTTACTGGAATAACTTATATTAATAATGCAATAGTTTGGATGGATGGATGTTTGCTTGTTACTTTTTACGCCAAAACTAACGAACGGATCGGGATAAAATGTTGCATAATGTAAACCTGGAATAATACATAAGCTATATTTATCCCTTATAACAGAGAAAACCTTAGAAATAACCTTAAAGTTTCCGTGGAAATAACGCATGCGAAGCCGTGGAAAGAAACTAGTAAACCACACTGCCGACAGACTGTTGCATAGTTTGGCAGTAAAGATTTACTGTAATGTACTTTTAAGTTCAAAACTAAACAATTAAACAAACAAACATATAAATGATTAAATATATTTGGTTAAGCAAGTATAATATTTTCAGATATTTTATATAGAGGTACGTAGCAAGAAAAAGGCTGCTAAAAGCAGCGAAAACATTGTAAAACCAACTATCTCGATAGAGATAAAGTTGGAATTATTGCAAAAGGTCTTATTGACTAAGTGTTTGACAATAAACTTGATGGTCCATGAAAAATAGAAGACATGAATGCAAACGACCGGTGACGAAACTTATTTAGATGAGCTAGAATTGTGAAATAGTACTGTAAGAAGTCCATTATGATAAAATAATGGCAATAGAGAGATCGCAATCTAATGAGATAAATAGACTAGATTTAAAGTGATCGAGTGATTTTACTTTACACCTTTCGACACAGCTTTTGGATTGATTCATGGGATTGCAGTCATAACATTAGATATTATAACAGAGGTTTTGTTGGAGATGATTTGATAAACAAAACAAAAGAAACGCTCAAAGAATGTGATGTCATACAAAATGTGAGAAAATAATTAAAACCAAAAAATGACAGTGTGTTGACCTCCAGTCGGCAATTTTGATACAAAGTCTGTAATTAAGTTTAATTTGTATAATTAAATGTGTCACTCAAATCACTGAAGCGTCTTTTGAAGGATTTTGGGCAACGTTGGAGGTGATGACGTCATCGCCAATTAGAGATTAATGGTGGGAGTTGCAGTTGTAGTAATGTGGTGGATTGAAAAGAATTGGTTTTTTATGGTTTGAGTGATATCAAAGTTATGGATCTAGATTAGGACGGTGAGTTCATACATTCATAGGCACTTTAGAATTCTATCATAGCTTTTATTTGAATCATCATCACACAATGGAAATTTGAATTTGATATTGAAGTCTAAATTTGGAAGGGGCTGTGTTTTTTGAGGTTTTTGGAAGGTCAGATCTAAGGTCTATTATTTACACAATTTATAAATAAATAATGCTGGACAATTCACACAGCATTATCTAGACCCAAGCTAAGCAGAGCTTGAGATAGATGGGTACTAGATAACTTATATACTTAATATAATAAAATACTTAAATAGATATTATACCTATGCCGTACGTACCTAGGTCGTAGTATAGATGAGATATTATATTACAGTAGTAGCCCCTCTTGTCAATATACACAAAGCTTCATCAAATTTTCTAGATTTCTGAGTAAAATCAATTTAACCACGGTATAAGAAAACAAGGCATGTTCTTCCGAGACACGATGGTCACGTTGGTGTCTCCAGCTTATGTCATCATCGCCATCGGCGAATGAGAAGACGAATCTTTTTCCTGGTGTTATCTGTAGCGTACAATCGTAACACCCCAAACTCCTTGTATTAGTTGCATAAATCTGATAAAACTGTTCGGTTTTGTATTTATCAAATTATTTAACACATTGACTCGTGGTTTAACTAACGCTGTTTTGACTGATCTAACAAACATAATTGTCGATTCACATTTTTATTGATTTTTCAATTGACCCTTATCACATTTGTTTACCAACTTCTACATTTTGTTGAAATCAAGTGGCAACTGGACAGTGACGTAACCTGGAGATACTCCCGGAAGAGCAGAACTCTTTTCTTGGATCATGAATTTAACAATCCTGGAACATATGACAATAAATAATGGCAATAAATCATTAATTTCAGGCAACAATTATCTAGTACAGTATGTAAAATACTTAAAAACTACGGCCCATATATATTATAGTGTAAGCAAAACTTTGCTAATAAATATTTTTATACATTATATGAATACAATATACGGAATTCCCCCATCTTTTTGAATTTTCGTCACTTCACCTGTTTGTAATTCGAGTAATTGAGTTTTTCTATCGCAAACCGTCACGGTAGGGGCGACGTCCATGGGTAACGAATCTAGATTGTATCGTGATAATTGAATTTACTGTGCTCACAGCCCATTGCTAGTACAATAATTTGTTACGACATGTTCCAGGATTCTTAAATTCATGATCCAAGGAAACAGTTCTACTTTTCCGGGAGTATCCGGGAGTATATTACATCTAAATTAAAAATAAACGAAGCTTAACTTAAAATAGTGATGCATAGGTACTTTTTCTAGTTTGCTGAGTAGATTTTACTGGTGATTTTCGTCGTTTTCCTCAATAGGCTGAGTCTGTATCGAGAAAGCCAGACTATTAGACAGATATATACCTTATTCTTAACGAAAAAATCTATACGTATAGTAAGAGGTAAACGAGTACCTAGGTAATCTTTTTTAATATTTCCGGGGTGCAGCAGACGAAGGCCGGCTGCGACGCAGGAGGTTGCCGGTTTGATTCCCGCCTTGGGACAAATATTTGTAAGATCTGCAGATAATTGTTCCGGGTGTTCTAGATGTTTTCTATGTATAATAAAAAATATCCATCTATGTAGTATGCATGAAGTATATCAGTTATCTAGTACCCATGACACAAGCTCTGCTTAGCTTGGGGCTAGATAATGCTGTGTGAATTGTCCGGCATTATTTAATAATTTATTGCTAATGAAATTAACCATGATGTTCCAGGTAATTCAAAGAAAAATACAGAAATTTTCAAATGTCAAGCTTAGAATTCCGTCAAAGCCCATTAAATACCTTGTATTTAAAGAGCTCGTCGAAGATGGAGGAATTCCGTATACCTAATTCTCTACGCACAATCGGTAAGTAGGTAAAGGATAGCCTAAAAAATAGTGATTTGAAAATTTATCATGGTGTTTGAAGTCCCATTTCAAAGAAGGTTAGCAGTTATTGCTATCTAGTATTATGTTCGCCTATGTACAACTTTTGTGAAATAAAGTACATTATATTCACTTCCACGAAACAACCAAAACCAGCGCAAGTAGAATCCAGCAGTTCCGTTTAAATATCCATAATCTTGCATCACCCATTGACAACGTCCCATTCATGTGTATCCGGCGGCCACACGCGGCATATTTAACGGGGACTTTATTTGGCAGCACATATTGGCGCCTAGTCGCTGCGACTTGTTGTGTAAGAAATTAAAGCATAATTTAAAACATCATGCAAAACAACAAAGCAATAAAAACTATGAGAGGTAATACAACAAGATTGATACACAAAATGGACCTTGTCTGAGCACATTGTGTTGGGTGGAGTGCGTTTGCAACTAATGTTTCTTAGTAATAGAGCTTTTTGGTGACATCACGTACAAACATAGTGTGATCTTATAAAAAAATAGTATAGTATGCGCTTGAAAGAAAATAATATGAAAATTGTGACCGGCCGCTGCCAGTCGTTGAGTCTAGTCGCCAAGCTGTCACATGTCGCATAATGTGAGCAGCCCGTTAACGGGGACTTTATGGGATTGTCCCGCTTTATGCGGAATTCGGGAAATTCGCCAGAACGTCGTCCCGCCTGCCCCGGTTCAGTGTCGTTTGAATGAGTTTACTGGGAATGCTCTTAATGGGGTCGTAGTGTTTGTTTTCTGTTTGGAAACGTTGACATTTATGAGACGACAAAGCAAAACTATAGGTTTTTCAGGCGATGCAAGCTTTTATAACCATTTCCTGGTGTATGCCAGTAGTAGTGCAAGTCTGCATTTTTTTAGATTGATTTTCTATCAAACAGATATCTCTTAACTCTGTTATTGGAGCAAAGTTTGGAAAAACTTAAATTTGAGAAAACTTTTCTCCCTTAACTATTCATTTTATAGAATAGTTGTCTGGCTATGAAATGAACATAGTTCTCAATCTCCATCGGTTTGGAGTATGTATAACTGACGCAAATAGACGATGACTTCGACAAATGATACATCGCATACCACGAATTCGGCACACCTCAACCAATTGACAGATAAGGAAAATTCAATCTTCATCCGCTCTCAAGAAACACGTCAATGAACTCACGTGGTAAAGTAAATCTATAATTAGTGCTACACTTGCTCTGGTTTGTGTCGTGGTTGCTGTAAAAATTAATGTAAACAAATACTTGCTCACACGCCGGGGTGGGCTGACAACCGAACGATTTTAGATGGTGCCTGTTGTAAACCAATTTTCAGGAGATATGCGCCTTTTGAACTCGGCGGTGAGTCATTGTATTTCTGGGTGGGATTTGTCATGGCTATTGTTTCGTGGGAGACACATTTTTATGTTTACTTTATGAGACAGTTTTAAACTATCCAGTTGGTTGGTAACACGAATAAACATTCTTACGTGCCTATTGATTTTTCTTAGTGTAAAAATACATGGGATAATCCTATCCTTAACTGTTACTAGTAGTAAGATTGAGAGAAGGAAGAGCACTGGAATTAACTGAGCACTGGAAACATTGAAAACAAAATCAGTGGATGTACAATATTTTCAAAAAGCTACTGCTTACCAATTCTAACAGAACAGATTCAATAATATTGGCTCTTGGCTCGCAATTTTAACACAGGGCTTTTAGTTATTGTGTATGTGATCTAAATAAAAGTTTTGGATTAGTTTCAATAGCCCGACAATAATGATAATACACAGACTCATTTGTCTTCACACAGTCGGTTAAAAAACGGAAGTTTACGCAACAGCCAAGCAGAAACAATTTATTCAGCGGCTCGTAAGGAATAGTTCACGCATGGCGGCTGTCGATGAAAGTGGTTGCATCACGGTGCGTGTTTATTTGCACTGAAGTGTAAGTGGGGGATGCTGAATGTATTTTTGAATCAGGAATTACTTTTCCAGCAGTGTACGAAACTATCCGTACGTTTTTTTAGCTGTATCACATTAGCCTGTAGGTACTGGTTTATTGCCAGGACACACAGGCTTTTCTTTGAGCGCCTTATTGGCTCTTATTATTAAGGGCATTACGCTTTATACCTACCTGGCTGGGCATGGGTTTTGCACTTCAATGATACTGCCATAGCTCTAAAATCATAAAAAGTCTAGAAAACCATCTTATTTGATTGTTACTGTGATATTTACCACAAAGCTTTACCTACTCTCATTTCACTATCATGTGTGTACGAGGCATCCATACCATTTAATTGTTCACACTTCTACGTTCCAGGTCACAAATCGTTAACCCAAAACAATAACCACAAAATTAAATCAGAATCCAACGCCCTTCAAATCAAGTTACCCTTATTAGTTCTAAGCCATTTAACACGCCATTACATTTTGTATAACAAGACCGTTAATTGATTCCGATCACAGCTGTGACAAACATGAAACGACTAAAGTAAGATACGGTGACAGCTTCCGTTTCACAGCTCATTTTGAATTCAACTTAAGTACTGGCACGAATAGGGCAGAAATTAGCTTGATGTTTAAAAGTTGGAGGGAAATGGATTGGGTTTTCGTTTTATTGTGATGTTTATAAACATTTAAAGCTTTTACGTTACCTTCACCTTTTTTACGGAGTGATTTTCAAGGTGCCACAAAATATTAATTAGAATTTAAGCTGTTTAATTTAAAATCTTACGTAAGTGTCTGCTCAATTGTAAAATATCTTTTTGGTTTCTTAGAGAGACAATTGGACGATTACATTTAAATTAACTTTTTGACAGTAGTTTTTTACATTATACGTCGAATTTGGTAATCGTTCCTTTATCTTTTCAAAGAACACCTCATCACATGGTAAATATTAAAAAAATATTTTTACCTATTTATCACCTTTACCTAATATTGAAACTAGTATTTACAAATGAAACAATTAAGCCAACTGCAGACTGTTGCAAACAATCTACAGGTAGCTTAACTGATCTATTGTATATCAATACCAGTCGGAAGCGTCCCCAAGACGCTGGCTGGATTGTCCCGCTGTACGCATAGGGCAGAAATTAGCTTGATGTTTAAAAGTTGGACGGAAATGGATTGGGTTTTCGTTTTATTGTGATGTTTATAAACATTTAAAGCTTTTACGTTACCTTCACCTTTTTTACGGAGTGATTTTCGAGGTGCCACAAAATATTAATTAGAATTTAAGCTGTTTAATTTAAAATCTTACGTAAGTGTCTGCTCAATTGTAACATATCTTTTTGGTTTCTTAGAGAGACAATTGGACGATTACATTTAAATTAACTTTTTGACAGTAGTTTTTTACATTAAACGTCGAATTTGGTAATCGTTCCTTTATCTTTTCAAAGAACACCTCATCACATGGTAAATATTTAAAAAATATTTTTACCTATTTATCACCTTTACCTAATATTGAAACTAGTATTTACAAATGAAACAATTAAGCCAACTGCAGACTGTTGCAAACAATCTACAGGTGACTGATCTATATCAATACCAGTCGGAAGCGTCCCCAAGACGCTGGCTGGATTGTCCCGCTGTACGGCAATGCTAATGCGCTGCGCCAGATACTCACCTAATATTGCCTTTTATAATAATTTGCTTAGTCTCTATCAATCTGTTAGGTTAGATAACTAATCCTCACGAGGAGATCAAAATAACCCCTACTGCTGTTTTAACGCTGGTCCATTGTCTTCGAATCACAGATTGTCATTAACCAGGAATAGAATGTTGTAAACGCGAATTTATTGTCATGTTTTAACGGGACACATGTTTTAGCTGTCACCGGTTGTGTTAAACTTGTAATGACGCATTTCTGAAAATGTTTCAGGCTATGAGAACAATGTCTTCTGTCAACATTTGTAATGTTTTCACCTGTGTTAAAGTGAATGAAATGAATGAATGAATACTTTAATGTACCTATTAAAATTACATAAAAACTATTATATATAAAATTAAAATAAATACAGTACAAAATTATCGCTGAGACACCGATTTCTCCCAGGCAAACTTTGTGTACGACATGTTACTTTTTTTTGCGTTTCACGGCATCATCGTTTTCTTCACCAGCTCGTATGTGTCCACTGTTGAACATAGGCTTCTCCCAAACGACCTCTCCCAAACCCGCCGCCGACTACACGGCATTTAGCACTCTATATTGTAATTTGACTTTTATTTGTGTGAAGCGATGAGGTAAATCATCTATCTTACTGTGAGGTCAGCTAGATGATGCTGTTTGAATTTTACAACATTATTTTACTATTACTATTTTATTTATATCTCTATTACATATTTTTATTTAATATTTTTATTTTAATTATTAGTAAAAGTTCATAGTTCATAGCTATTTGTGGCGTCGTACGGGGGAGGACTATGTCCAGCAGTGGACGTGTATGGGCTGATGATGATGATGTTCATAGTTTTATTACTATAATTAAAATTAATAAATTTTATCACAATAAATTTCACCACACATATATACATATGTACATTCCCCGGCATACATAATTTACAAAGACAGTAAAATTAAATTCTGAAAAATCCTAACAATTTTTCATCTAATTCCCACTAAAACATAACATCCGCACTAATCTCAATTTGTCTTTTCCAATGTAAACATCAGCCACATCAAACGAGGGAGTGATCTCAATGACAAAATCCATTAATTCCGTCGTAATGCCGCCGGCAATCGGTAAACAAATGAGGCAAGTGACAGATTCGTTTGGCAGCGTGACAACGACGCTGGTGGCGAGGTTTATACTGACAGCAAATTAGACTTTCGATTATAATGATGAGTTGAGAGAGTTGACAATGTTGGAGAGTTGGGTAATGCCAGGTGAGAGAGTAAAGGAACGGGATGTAAAGAGTTTCCTAAGCTTTCAAGTCTCGCCGAAATCGTAAATTTTTGGGATATCATTTATAATTTTTCGAGAATACCCCGAGTGCGAGAGCTTAGTATGCACAAAAAACCTTATCTAAGTTAAACAAATAATTTAGTAAAGACTGAAAATTTTAAGTTTTTTCATGACTTTCAGATCAAACGAGAGATCTTTTAAGACATCATCACTCAAAGAAAACCAATATGAGGCTGACAAGGTACAAAAAAATGCTCAAGACTAAGACTCCATTAAATCTAGTAGAGTACCGGCTGAAGAGATATCACACCGCATTTTTATCAAGGAACAAAATTAAACTCACAAATCTCAAAGCAGACATTAATTACCAACTGAAACATGAAGAATATTCGTCATTCCCATCCGCTCATGACATCTGCCGTCCACGAAACATAAACAGGCTTGTCCCCAATTGTGTTCGGGGAAAAAACAGATTTAAAACATTTAAACTTTTTTCCCGGAGACACTTCTTCGTAGACGTACTGCTGTATCTATTTTAGGTTTAAAAGCTTTGTGGTATGTTACTTGCATTAGTTTTAGTGTTGTTCTATGTGAGCAAATGTATTTCGACAATTGACTAATGGCTTGGCAATAAACTACACCGCAAAGATAAACCACAGTAGGTAAACATACAATACACACACATTTGAACAAAGCAACCAAAATGCAATATCAGTTCTTTTTTGTAGTAAGGTTGGATAAAAAAAATCAATGAATAAAATTGATCTATGTAAAAATATCTGCTAAAAATCTTCTAAATTCAGATCAATTAAAAAGGAATGTATTGTAATCGAGACAATCGAAGATATTGAGTCTATTTTATTCAAAATGCATTGCAGGTCAGTAATCGAGACAAAAAACAAAGATCGATCTCTCGATCGAACAGGCGTGTTTGTTTCCACAGCGCGTTCCGTGGATATAATTAGAGGTGCAAGTGCTAAGCATCTTTCCTCGACACGCTTCGACTGTTTGTTCGAGCGGTGGCGTCCCGACGACATCGACGGCGCCGCCTGCACAATTTACATCCCACACAATCAAAACATCGCACGAACGAAAACACACAATCGAATTTGAAGTTTGAAAACATAAAGATAAGGTTGAAGTTATAATGATGATGAACAACAGATTGGACAATTACATGTCCAAGACAAATCAAAGACAAGATCAGGAAATTAGACTTTGTTTATGTTAGAGGAGAAGACAAAATCCTTTGTTTAAAACGTTTCGCGGATGAGCGCCTGCAAATGGACCAGCATTGTTTACAGTGTTGACACGAGGAAACTCGTCAGCGGAAGAAACCGCATTTGGGACGGACAGGGTATAAATTCACGATGAGTGACAAGTAAAGTTTATAGGTCTATAAATACAAAAATAGGGGGTCCGTTTGCTACAGATTGTGAGCTGTCACATGCGGATTTTATGATCCAGTGGGTGAATGTATTGTTGTTTTCTAGTTCAGGGATAGTTTAAGAATGTTTTCGTGACACAATTTCGATTGGAGTTCATTATTTTTACAAAGAAATATATAAATATATTATAAATATGTTTTGACTGGATTAAAGAATGCAATATTTCATTGACATGTAATCTGCCAGCTCCATAAATATCGAAACTGTCGCTATCTGATACATATATTTTGAGCCGACAGATTTGCATCGCAATTTTTAAAAAGAAACACTGTTTATTAATTTTGTAACATTATTTTATTCAGTCAAAGAAAATAAATGCTTGGACGGAGATTGAGGTAGCACACTGGGAGATAAAAAATCATATCAATATATTCAAAAAGTTTTGTAGAAGCTGCCTAGTCATTTACTTTCAAACCATTTTGAAACATTATTGCATTATTTTTGTGCAAGGGTTCCTTATTCTCAATTATTTCAATCTTGTCAATCTCTAGGTATTAAAAATGTTTAAAAACGATATGGAAAACTCACTCGCTTTTGTATAAAATCAAAGCCATTAATGTATATGTCTCCAGTCAACATATTCATAATTACCAGTGGATCAAAGAACGCAAGTCCTGTCGCCCCGAACCTTTTAGCCTAAAGCAAAGTCCGTATTCACCATGATTACATCTACTGCCCCATCATCAAGGTTGTCAGGTAGAGATCGCTCGTGAGCGATAAGACCGCCAATTGTCACATTTCGTTTTTGTATCAAATTGTTTGTGAACTGTTTTGTTAAGTGTGCAATAAAGCATTTTCTATCTATCATCTTAAACATTGGCGTTTTACATCCATGGAATCTTTATAGTGTTTTTTTCAATGTGGTGTTAACTTTGCATCACCCCAACTCTTGTTGCGGGTATCGTAGGAGAAAACTAAAAGCGCAGAGCGATTTTTTGTAGCGATGCTGGCACGTGCGTTTTGTAAACGCGCGACAACATTGCGGCTGTAAAACGCGCGACCATCTCAGACGACATTGGGGGAACGAAGAGTGGAGAAGGATGCTCGCATGTTCACAGACATTTCTGTATCGATGCTAAATCGCCACAGAGTCGCGACTGTATCGATGTGAACGCCCGTCAGCATCTCGCTACATAAAGGCGACTTTTTGTAAAACAGATCCACCGCCGATTTGTGATCCTTGACACATATGGATAGCATGGGCTTAAGGCAGTACAATGATAAGAAGCATTAAAACTATTTTTTTATAATTGATAGACCTTTGTTTGACGGTTATCAAAGGAGGCCTTTGTCTAACAGTAGATTACTATAGATTACTGGATGATTCTCTCTTTTCAAATGTAGAATGATTTTGAGATGGTCCCGTAACATATGTATTTATTCTTGAGGTATTAGAATTTGTCCCGCAAAACTTACGTCCCGATAAACAGTGTAATAACGTTTTTTTACAATCACATTATATCGATACCAAACGTGAAACACCGCGTTATTAGCGGGTATGGTCATAGTGAATAAGGATTCCTGTTGGTGGAGTGTCAGCTCAATTTAAACTGTGATTATGCCAGGTACTGCTCCAGGACAAATGCAATGAGAACTCTAATTTGATGTCATCGTGTATGATGTCATGATTTTTTTGTAAGAAATTAGATTTGTTGTATAAAGATAAATTCATGTCATATTCTAAGTGCAATATGCCATGCAAGTTCATGAAAATTCTGTAATAACTTTATTGACATAGTAAATAACAATCAAATAATATAAACATATTAAACTAGTATTTACAATTGTAACAATTGAACTAACTGCAGACTGTTGCAAACAATCCACAGATAGCTCAACTGGTCCATATCAGTACCAGTCGGAAGCGTCCCCAAGATGCTGGTTGCATTGCCTCGCTGTATGGCAATGCTAATGCGCTGCGCCAGATACCAGCTCTCGGGTCACGTGTCGCTTTGACCAGGCGCTCAGAATTTGTTTTGCTATGCAATTTATACTTAAAAGAAATGTCTTATTTGGTCTCAACAATTAAAATGATAAAATAAATCCGTTTAAATTTCGCCGAATTCATTTATCAATGTGTGAATGTTAGCGGGCTATAAACGAACCTTGATTGTGTTGGAAGAACACCAAAGTTTCATCAAAACATGGTTCGTAGCTAACCCGCTAACATTCATGCATTCATAATGAATTCGTCAAACCACGATATTTTTTACAGTAAAATACAATAAATCAATCTAGTGAATATGTATAAAGCCCAGCCCTAATTTAATAACCCTCGTCCATCGGTAGACGTGTAAAAATGTTTAGATATTTGTTTATTGCACGTTTCCAGAACCTTCTAAAACATAGAAAACACAAAATAGAATAAAGTATTAAAAAAAAACACAGCAGCAAAAAAATTATGGAAAAGTAACGACAGCTTTTATTATTGTTTAGTTTATCTGTGACACGGAGCTCGTTTTGTTTTTTTATTAGGTTGTTAACTTTTTGTCAAAGCGAACCAGCTTTGTTTTACGCACGAGTAAAGACGTGGGCATACGAAGAGTTGAATTGAAGGACTAAAAATATATATACAGTGAACTACAGCAAGATTGCGGGATAAAATATAGTTAAATATTGTATTTTGGAGGAACGAGCCTGAACCAATAAATGTTGGGCTGTGATAGAATATTAAACAGCGGGGCAATGCAGCCAGCAGCATTTTGGAGACGCTTCCCACTGGTATTGATATAGACCAGTTGAGCTACCTGTAGATTTTTTGCAACAGTCTGCAGTTTGCTCAATCATTTCAACTTTAAATACTAGTTCTAATTTGTTTCTATTAACTGATACTTGTTAATGAATATTAAACCAAAAAAGGTAGGTACTCTATCTAATCTAACCAGTCTTTTAACCATTTTACGAGTCTAAGTGCTTATTAAGCACTTAGACACGTAAAATTTTAAGACCGGACAGTTTTCAATAAATTTATCATTCAAGAAATAAATTTATTGAAATCTGAAATATTGCAATCCCTGTCGGTTTTTTGCCAGCGTCTGATTTTGTACTGCCAACAACTGATTATTCTGTCGTCTGACTTAGCAAATTATGTACGTAGTAGGTAGTTTCTTTTACTCCTGTGGCTATAGCTTTATAACCTCTGATCTGACGAAAGCCCAGAACTTTTTATACGTTTTCATATTAAAAATGATACTATTCGCCTCGAATAATGTCATAACGAATCAGTGTTGCCAACAGTAACACATGTTACCATTAAAAAAAGTGTGAAAAACATATAAAACAGATCGTAAAATAGTTTGTCTCTACTAAAAGTCACATTAATGAAAACAAAGAATATGTTCCTTAGATCTGTTTTTATTTGTATATGTTTTAATGTGACGATAAAATTTATTGTATGTTCTGGTATTTATTGTAGGATTGATGGGCTGTCGTCGGGTGTCTCTGTGAGGTCGTTATAAACAAAGCGGACGGTCAGACAGACTGAAATATCTCAGAGCTGTTTATTGATGTAAGAACGGGATATTATGCAAGTGACAAAATTAGACATTATTCTCTGGGGTGTTTTGTATTTATATTTAAAATGAGACAGGAAAAGAGCTAAAGATTTTTAAGGAATTTTTATAAATTCTGTACTGTATTTTACAAATCGAAAAAAAGTAGATCCGAATGACCCAGCGAAGTTTGTAAAGACGTTTGTTACCTAAGATCTGAGATCTAAATAAAATTTGACGTTCCTAAAGAGCATAATCCGACGTAAATAGGTATACATTTTATCAAGGAATAGCGAGTGCAGAATCTACTTATTATAATTTCATCATCAGCCCATATACTACGTCCACCGCTGGAGATGGACCTTCCCCATACGACGTCACAAATAGCGGTCTTGAGCCGCCTCCACCTATCAACTCCCTGCGACCGCTACAATGCCGTCGGTCCATCGAGTGGATGGTCTCCCAACACTCCGTTTCGAGTTGCATCGTGGCCGCCACTTTCACACCTTTACTCCCCAGCGGTTATCAGTTCTGCGAGCTAGTATATATATAACCTACCCAATACCCACTGCCACTTCAGCTTACAAATTCTGAGAGACATAGTTCTCAGAATTTGTAAGCTGAAGTGGTGACTTTGGTTTTTCTACGGATTTCTGTATACCGAATTCTTTAGCGTAGAGATACTCTTAAGCATATTTCCAGTCACTATTTATGTATAAATCATTGCCTTAGAATTCTGTCTTTGAAGGTAAGCACAAAAGGAATCATACAGTAACGTTTGTGTTAGAAGTGGTAATACCTACAGTACATTTAGTAAAACAATACCACAGCCCATAAAATAGAGTAAACTTGGTCTTTGACCAACTTACCAAACGATAGACCACACACGTAGTTAGTTGTGATTTTTTGAGAGGTTTACTTTTCTCTAGCTACCCAAAACAAAAGGGAATACGTGTAGCTAGTCAGTTTTTTTAAATTATCTTGTCTTATTAAATTAGACATTGCAAATTCCAGATTTCACTTTCAACTTTATTTCTTTAGGCTTACAAAATAAGCACGACAAGTATTTTTGTATGATCTTAGCAGATCTACAAAAAATAGTTTTCAGTTTGTTGGTTTAATGTAGATAATATTTCTTAGACCACTAAAAACGGAACTTTGGAAATAAAAAAAATACAAAAATGTTTATAATAGGGCTCAGGATGTATGTATATAATCGTTCTTTACAAATAAAAATACAATTATAGAATAGAAACAAATGCAGCCAGCGTCTTGTGGACGCTTCCGACTGGTTTGATATAGACCAGTTGAGCTACCTATAGATTGTTTGTAACAGTCTGCAGTTGGTTCGATTGTTTTAATTGTAAATACTAGTTCTATTTTGTTTCTATTATTTGATTGTTATTTTAATTTTTAGTATTTTTTTTCGCTATTGTCACATCAGATCTAGTACCTACAATATTTAAAATTCAAACAGTTGAGCCAACTGCAGACTGTTACAATCAAAATTATATGTGCTATTGTTGTACTAACCTCCAAACTACGAATTATTAAAAAGATCGTAAAACTATATTTACATACACGCTGCGGTCCCAGTCTTCACTGTCTGTCCAGGTTTATGAGTAGACCACCCAAACGTCAATTGGAACGGTCATTAAATATAGAGATGGTCTATGAAAGGCGGTCGACAATATGGATCATGTGGTGTATCATGCAAACAATCGCCATCAAATCTAAGACTGTTAATTTTAGGTCGTGGCTTTTGGATTAGATTTGGATTGGTCTGCGTAGTAATTTTGTCTCAATTCGATGAAATATCCTGGAAAAACTATTTTATTCTTTTTTCAATAGACTGAAATTTTTTTATTTTTTTGTGATCGTCGATTTCGTCGTTATTTTATAGACGTTTTGGTCCGTCATTTTATAGACGGTTTGGAATATTCTTTTGCAGTTGCATAGAAAATAATCCTAATGAGGTCCCATAACAATTTTTATTTATTATATTAGTATTTATACTGCACAAATTAAGCCAATTTAAAACTAAGGGATTCAAAGTCGATTTATCAGGAAATCTTCTTCGAGATTACAATCCAAGCCATCGAATTTCAATACATCTAAAAAACTTATCCTTAACTAACGTGGTTTGTTGCTAGTTAAATTGGATGACATTTTCCTCAGTAGTCCGCAAATTATTCTTAAGGCTTGTTTCTGACATTATTAAAACCTTGCTAACCTATAACATCACTGTTTCCCCAAAACAGTAAGTAATGGCATAGCTTTTATGGAGTGGACATCAATCAATTTATTGTTATTTATTGTATTTTTAAAAGAAAAAATACTATCGAGTCCAGTCATTTGGTGGTTTTATGAGGAAAGTTTTCCGGGAGTTTTGAAAATGGCTAATTTTACTACATGTCGATGGGTACGAACTCCACGGGTCATCTATCGGGATTATAAACTTTTCTCAAGGTGTACCAAGTCTGTCTTGCTTTGTATAAAGTTAATTGTAAATAAAATAGAACAGAACAGACATACACAAAGCCAAAATCAATA
This sequence comes from Eupithecia insigniata, assembly GCA_947859395.1. Classification (NCBI taxonomy): domain Eukaryota; kingdom Metazoa; phylum Arthropoda; class Insecta; order Lepidoptera; family Geometridae; genus Eupithecia; species Eupithecia insigniata. Next base: position 4,545,803 of record OX402008.1, read on the forward strand.
TCTTATTTTACGAAAAGCACTAAGATCTTGTTAATTGTTACAAAATCATGCCGTATACAGGCAGTAAGTTTTAAGTTTTAAACCTACAATTAAAGTTAGGATTTTATAAGTTCTTCTACTTCGACGGACTTGAACACGCAAAACTCCCTTGGTATTTATACAAAAAAATTATAAAATGTATACTAAAAATTTATATAAATTTCTTAGAAATTATCCCCAGTGTGAGGCTTACGCACTATAATAACAAAAACCTTAAAGTTGCTCTATGAAATTCTAAGTTTTACATAAATAAATAAAATAAAAAAACGTCGACATCGTAGCGGTCGCAGGGAGTCGATGGATGGAGGACGCTCATGACCGCTATTTGTGGCGTCATATGGGGGAGGCCTATGTCCAGCAGTGGACGTGTATGGGCTGATATGATGAAATAAATAAATGCTAAGTTCTGCGGATGACATTCAGGAGCATTCCTCCATCTGGAGAGACCACTACTCTTGTAGTGTCGAACTTCATCTTCTTCGGCGTATTCTTCGAAAGATCTACGCTGAATTTTGATAAAAACTTGATGAGACATACGCCCGATGATAGTTTCCCGAATCGCATCCCTGTAAACAAAAGAAATAGATGTACCACCCACCATCCCTCATCACAGGTTCACAGGATAAACTCAAAACCTGAATTATGACGTATCTTTATGTAATTTTTACTAGGTTTCTTGATCAAATTACCTTAAAAATATTAAAATGAAGAGAATCAGACTATTATTAGATACTTAATTACCTATACTCTAATATTGATAACTTGTATTATCATATATCAATAAAGAAAACAGTTAATCAAAAAAATAATCGTACCTATACAATTTCTAGGGCCCACTCCGAAGGACATAAATGAACAAGGGTGACGCTGTCCTGCCTTTTCTGGTGAAAACCTTTCAGGATCAAATATATGGGGATTTGGCCAGATTTTCTCATCGTGATGAATTCCATACGCTGATACTAGCAATGTCATCCCCTTATCGACTACTACGTTTGTACCAGGAACTTCGTATTTTTCTTGAGCAACCCTCCTTAGAGGATCTACTATTGGGTACATACGAAGAGTTTCATTGAATACTTTTTCCAAATATTTCATCTCTTGAAGTGCATCGTACGACACCTCACCATTATGTTTCGCCAGGACACGGTCTATTTCGGCTTGCAGTTCCTTTTGAATTCCGGGGTTCAGCGCCAGCTGGTATAGCAGCCAGGTTAGGGTCATAGAGCTAGTCTCATAACCAGCCGCACGAAAGCTTGCGCTGCAATCACACTTTCTGTTATTTCTAAATATCTTTGACGCGTTTGCTTGTTTATTTTTGGTTTTTGCACGTTTTCTTGCTGTTTTAGCTCCAATATCAAATCCATGAAGTCCTTTCTGTTTGATGGTTTATTATGTCTTTGTTTCATAACCTCGGACACCAAGTCATAAAAAAACGATGTTACAAATTTCGGGAATAAAGATGCGCTTAGTTTCTTTAATATACCAGGGAACATCATATCGAGTTCTAAAGAATAACGCACAGTAAATATTGCCTTATCTATTGTATTGAGAGTTTCTAATTCACAGTCCATGGTTTCAAAGTCAAGCCCGAACGCACAGGCACTGATGGTGGCAATAAAGTACTTTTGGAGAAGACCAACCACATCATGTTCCATCTGCACGGAGGTCTCTTTATCGACAAAGTCGATAAATTTGTCTCCGCGTTCTACCATCAGGTGAAGCATGTTCTTCAGCTTACCCGTCGTGAATATCGGTGTTAATTTGGTCCTCAATAATTTCCATGTTTCACCATCTGCATGGAACAGATTCATTCCTAGACCTTCCTTACTGAATTCAAGGCCGCGATCAACAAACGTATCAAAATCTTTGATCATTACGTGTTTTATGATATCAAGATCTCTGACAAGGAGTGCCGGAGTAGTCATCCTATACACTCCAACAACTTTTTCATTGGGAAACTCTTTGTATAGGTCACAAAAAACCTTGTACATGGTTTTCTTGCGCATGGTAGATTCGTAAAGATTGCCGAAGAGCGGAACGGGTGTACGACTCACCACATTTCTTTTTTTCCAATATCCAAAGTTTCTCGTAAAAAAATAATAGAGTGCACACGGCAATATCATTAGACCGAAAGTCAATAAAATCATGATCACTTTTTACTACTTTTTACTATGTTTGTTTGCACAAAGCGTCCAGCTATTAATGAAAATTCGCAATTTAAATCGTATCCAATTTGAGCTATCATCATCAGAAATAAAAACGTCAAGTGCGACTTAGATTCGCGCACCGAGGGTTCCGTAATTATAAGACCTTGTTTCTTGGCAAATTTTATGATTCTAGGTCAACGGGATGTAGATAGGTACCCCATAGGTTTTATTCGCTAGCAACAACCAAATTTTTTTTAGTAGTGGATGGACTACAACTATACGATTAACGGATTTTTCTCTTTGCTTTAACTTATGATTGCGTTGATTTATGTCACGGTTCCGCGAGGTTACGGACCTGAGTATTTAATTAATATTAATTTTAACTCGATAGCTCTACGCGTTCCTGAGAAAAGAGAGTTGACAGATGGACAGATGAACAACAAAGTGATCCTATAATGGTTCCTTTTTCCTTATGTGGAACGAATCACTAAAAACGTTATCTACTTATCAGAAAATCTTTATTCAACTGCATGCACCTAATGTTATTGTACTGAAACAAATAATGAAGGTTCTCACATAAGTAGCAGTGTAGTTTTTCACAATGTGAACCGGTATTCAGAAGGGCAATGAATGACAAATGTCAACTACCTGTAACCTATCTAGCAAAAATAGCAACCAATAAATAATAATAATCTTATATATAAAATTTCCATGTCACAATGTTAGTTACCGTACTCCTCCGAAACGGCTTTACCGATTTTTACCAAATTTTATATGCGTATTCAGTAGGTCTGAGAATCGGCTACTATCTATTTTCCATACCCCTAAGTGATAAGGGTTGAAGGCAAAACAGCGTTTGCCGGGTCAGCTAATCATATAATATTTTTGACTTCTTAAAAAAACGTGTTTAAATCAAACTAGATCTAGTGTTTTCTGCGTTCACAGGGTATAGGTACTTCCTAAACTGCACTTCGTACGCCGCGGCCGTGGGACCGCAGTGTACGAATATCAACCCCTCCTATCTATCATCCCTTCCTTCTGAGTATTTTTCACTAATCCTCCTACCAAGCGTGGTGATTACTCCTGAATGGTTTCCCCTGCGTTGACCTGGCTCTGCATCGATACTCGACTCGTGTCATTGGTAAAGTCGTCTTGGTAGCAGGCATAGTAGATTTAGGAATGGACGAATGTAATAAAGCAAATAAAGTGTTCTCAGAAAAGTAGAGTTAGATCAGTTAAACATTGAGCCGAACTAAATGAAATTGCGAAATTCTCCACTACATGGGAGACCATCCACTCGATGGACCGACGACATCGTAGCGATGGATGGAGGCGGCTCAGTACCTACCGCTATTTGTGGCGTCGTATGGGGGAGGCCTGTGTCCAGCAGTAGACGTGTATGAGCTGATATGATGATGATAATAATGATGAAACTAAGCAAGTTCTTAATATACTAGGCTGCTTTTTATAATCTATACTTAGACCTTTGTTTAACCACAATCCCACCAATATTTTCAGCAATATCAAATTAAATAAAGGCAACATCAGAGTTTCCAACTATTCGATAAAATTGAGGCTGGTCCAGGTGCTATTCTGATACTAGCTGTTATACTCGCGTGACAATGGAATGATAAACATATATAACGGAATGAAACTTGTCTTTAAGTACCTACTTAAACACAGGTTTCATCCCGTTGTATACGTTAGGATGATATAGCATGTCCATCATCCTCCCACGAATGCTTTCAAAGTTACAAACTTAAAGGGCACAGGTGTAGATAATATCCCTCGTTGGACTGTAATCCAAAAATTACAAGTCAGCATGGAAATTCTCGTAAACTTTTTCATATTTCTCGAAAGTCTGCTAAATTACCCACTTTATAAATCATTCAATAATTTTTAACATGCCCTGTTATATTACTTGTACCTAAATGAATAAAGATCATCATCAAATGATTATCTAAACCTCTTCCTCAAGTAGCGTTAACCCTTTCAGTAATCGTAATCCAAAATAGCCCGTACTTTAGAATTACAAGGGAACTACCCGAATTAGCTCGGCCATTGAACTGGTACACGTGTTAACCATTTTTATGTCTTACATTTTGTCATCGCTCACTTTATTGTGTGGGGGATAGAATTATCTGTTTGTCACTTTTGTATGACTTAAAAATCCTAAATTATCTCATGTAATTTTAAAGTAAAAGATTTTTGTTCTACCAGAACAGATGAGTAATTATATAATAAACAGAAAAACTGTCAAAATCGGTGGGTTTTCTCCATATACACTTGACCGCACACTTGACCCTTAAAAAAATAATTTTGAGATTTCATACATTGATTGTCAGTTTGTACATTCCTTCTTTAAGATTGAAATTTGCACAGAAAAATATACAGTTCTTGGCAAAAGTGTTACGAGGCTCCACCCAGTTTATGAATGTAGAAACTACCTTAAAAAATGCAAATTTTGTGGAATCTCTCATATTAGGTATATAATCTAATTAAAATACAAGTATCTAACTCTAAAGAAATAAACCTAAAACAATTTTTTATTTCGCTTGTAAAGGATCCAAAAGAACCAAAAGAATTCTCATCAGCCAAAATTAATTTCACCCACATACGTGACAGAATGTAAACAAAATTTAATTTATACAAAAGTTCATCGGTACAAGGATCAAATTAAAAAAAGCCCCCCTTGTTTACGTACCGTATCAAAGAGATGCTTCTTACAATTAACATTCTTTGTCTCTAGCGTTATGTCATACTTTCTACTTGGTTTAAGGTACACGCGATCAGAATGGGAAGGAACTTTACCAAAGTAAATGTCCTACTGATTTTGTTTTTGTACGAAATTGTTCCATCTCGTTCTGATTACGTGCTCGCTGTAGATTTCAATGCGATGATTTTTATAACGAAATGAGAGAGAGATCCACACCTATTTGATACGTAATATATATTAAAATAGTATAAAAATGAAATCAATAAATGACCAAAATAATGGCATAATTTTAATCAATATATTGATGATGTTGATTTCAAAATTTTAAACTGACAAAATAAATAACCAATACCGTGAAAAAAAAAACAAATAAGAACTTAAATGTAAGCAAACTTGTTAATTGTTTGCAACAGTCTGCAGTTAGCTCAATTGTTTCAATTGTAAATACTAGTTTAATTTGTTTGATTGTTATGTTCTTTCTCAATAAAGCAAACTTTAAAATTGTTGTTACAATAAAATACAATACACTTTATTGCACATCAAGAAAATACAAACATACAGGAAAATAGATAATAGAGTTACACAATGGGCGGTCTTATCGCTAAGAGAGATCTCTTCCAGACAACCTTAGAATAGACACAAAGCAGTTGCACATGTATGCAACTGCTTTGTGGCGGTGTGGTGGCGAATTACTTAAATATACAATACATAATATAAAATACATACATACACATACTAATACAGTATTAAATGCATTAGTTAATATTAAATATGTTTTTGGGGTAGGTACTATTCATTTCATCATGCACCGCATCAATGAGAACGAAGCTTGACTAGCACATCTCCCGTGCAAGGTCATACCTACGTGATAAACACAGTTCAAAAGGGCTTTGATGTTGTTTTTCTAGGGAATTGCGCTTAAAAAGTTCAAAAAGCGTTTCTAATTAATAGGGTTGACGTTCAAAAAGATGTTTCTTTATTGTTTGCACTATTGTGTACCCTGAAGAATGTTTACTGGAATTATTGAGTGCTTTTAAAGACGGCTTATTTAAAATTACCTGCTTAAAACTCCATATCTTACCTGACATGACATGTGGATAAAATAAGAATTGTTATTAAAATTGTTTTAAAACAATGAATTTTTTTAAGTTATTTATTTTATATTTCTTACCTATTGTAGTGTAAATATATGTCTATTCTGTTTAAAGTCCTCTTAGAAACTAGACATCTAATAAAAGAGTTGCATGTGGGAGGTATTTTTTTCCATTTAAATCCAGTCTTCTAGAAACCCTGCAAAAAATCGGCAAAAACATAAACGAGGCGACCACAGAAGTTGACATTTGACAAAAACGATGAAAATTATCTGTTCCCCTTTATCGAAATTGTGAAGCCTACCGTTTTGCGACCGTACTGCGAACTGTCAAAGCCTTTACTGAAAAAACAATAACAAGTCCTACCAAAATAAAATTGCTATACAATATTCAACCTAAAATCAATGCAGTAAAATTTAATAAATCAATACGTCAAAATTTTGCCCAATTTTATATCACCAGACTTGAAGTTAGTGAGTTATAAAATATCTTCGTTGACTTTTTTGTGAGACAGTATTCATATCGTTGAGTGGACACACATGTTTATTTGCTATTTTTAACTTTTGAGAAGAGGACAGTGGTCACTCTTGCAGAGGCTTTCAAAAAGAATGAGGACATCACACAGAGATGCCGAGTTTATAATGCTATGAAACAATTGATTTTAGATATTTTCTATTCAGTGGTACCTATCATTCAAAACAACTACCATGCGCTGTATTGGATGCACACCATTCTATTTAAACACTATAGAGATCAGATCAGTAGTTGGACTGCTGCGAAAGAATGACCCTTTTGAAATTTAAATCACTCTGAGAATTTCATGCCTTGATTGTACCAACAACGTTTCTTTTGAATTCAAGGAAATCAAAAAAAATACTTACTCTGCAGAACGATACTGGCCATTCCTTTATCTCCAAAGGTCAGACCACGGTATCGAGCACATAACCTGGATATGTGCACGATGGTCGACGGTTAGATTCCATAACGGCCTTTTCTGCCATCAACTTCAAATGTCATCATATAAATCATTTAAAAAACCCCAGTGTTCATAGTGTTAACCACCCCAGTAAGTCGCAACGCTGCGCCGCGCACTGACCGTGCCATCTCATGAATAATGCAAACTGCACTTGTAACGGACGTGCGGTCTTCCTATGTACAATCTGACGGAGTTTATAAACTTTTTTGACGGGAAAAATAAGTAGATTGGATATTGAAATTGAAAAACTACAATTCCAATGTAAAAACCCTTCTTATTTAGACATTTAGTAGTTCTTTAAAGTTGGTAGTCGCCTACAGTTTACATCAAAATGCTTACTATCTGAATCTCTTAATATCTATTATCTCAATGTATATTATGAAGTTATGGTACTGATTCAGAGAGAGATACACAAATTCTTACATAAACCCCACTTAAAGTTATCCACCGCACCAGTTAAAATTGTATGTATCGTCTTTTGAAAATATGCAAAATGAGCTTAATCACGCTCCTGAAGCTCAGCGAACCAAAGTAGATCTTATTTTCCAACACAAGATCTCGAGCTCCTCTCTAATGGGATCTGACAACACCTAAATAGACCAAAATATTTAAAAATTCTATCCTGGATGAATAGTTTCCTATAGAATTAAATCTGAGAACTACAAAAACATAAACTTTTCTGTCATAATTTATCCAATATCAGCTCAAAGTCCACAAATTAGAAACGCAAGATAAACAACTCATAAAACGCTATCAAGATCTCACTTCATAATGAGGATAATGAACAGCCCACTTTAATTATTAGAACAGCCCTAACAAGCCTTTTAAATTGTCGTGAAGCGTGACAAACTCATGGAAGGCAAAGGGCCACGCACCACTGAGTTCCCTTGCTTATGACTTGTTCAATACAGCAAGTGTTGACCTCTTCATTGTTCTTCTATGGAACATCATTATTTCTAGACGATTTAATCTGGTCTTACAACGATTCGGGTATGATTTTTTATTTCTTCCCTTTCTAATAATAGTATCTACTACCTACTTATTCTTAATAAGAGGGATTCTAATCCTCCTGTTCAAAGGATGTTACCAAAATATCTAATAAGAACAGTGAAATTTATACTTGAATGAAATTTTACCGAAGAATACCTGCTAGATTCACTAATTCACCAGGCATCATCACTATTTTACTTGCTCTCAATTTATTTTATTTTCCAAAACAAGACATTCATGATTACGTATGCTTCGTTTTTTTTATTCATATATATGTATATTTTTTTTATCGTTAATCTTTAATCTAATAGCGTGTGCTCTGATGACACAAATATCGTCGTTGTCATACACATTATTTCAGTATGTAGGTAAGTAGGAGCATCGCGTGATTTCGTTACGTGTGAGGCAAATTGTCGAATACTTACGTAGTTATCAATTAACTGTTTCCTTTTGAATTATGTGATGTATTTGGACATGGAAAGTAGGTGAGCAGGAAGTGGTGCTGATTTGTTGTGTTTAGTTTGAATAAAGGATTTCCATTCAATATTGATTATTATTTCTAAGAATTTTTAATAAGACCTCAAATTTTTTTTTTCCACTTCGACGGGACTTGACCCCGCTACCCTCCCTCAGTACGGGATGAGCTAACCAATCGCGCCACGAGGTCATGTAACGTAGAAGTCAAAAAACTCTGCGACTTCCTTCGGTCTCAAGCGCCGAAGAGAGGAATTGATCATTATTGTTTCGCTTTTCGTAATAATTTTGGTTCTACGATAGGGTGCACTATGGTATAGTTGTCAGTCTTATGTCAGTCAGTATACATTCATGTCAGTTGAAGTTCACATAGTCATTGCGAGCCCTGACTCGCCTGGGCTTATTGCAGGTATAGCATGGCAACAAGCTAAAGCAAACCAACCAAAGGCAAGGTGGCTTCCTTGCCTATTAGGTCGTTATCACAAACATCGTTTGAAAATGGTGTTAAAGAGGAGATTTGATCAATTGTAACTGCACGATGCAAGCAAGCTGCTAAAATTTATCGAGTATTTTGGTAATAGAGGTCCAAGTTTCGCTAATATAAGAGATTGGGAAAGTCGATAGCATACTTTTATACTCAATAGGTATATTTTTCTCATAATCTAAATTTTACGCAACATCCCATGGAACCTTCAACTACTTACCACGCAGGTTGTAATTTCAGAACAATTACTGCAACAATTTACTAACACTAGGTAGGTAAGTACTTACCTAAGTTTTCAGCAACATCGACATCGGGTTTCCATGTTCAGTTTCCTATGTCCCAGTCACGTAAGCGCCGGAAATTGCATTCCCTGCAGACGGTGACGATGACGGTGATCGGACTTCTGCACGCAACACTGTTCAAAGATAATTATTTAACTGTATACTTGAAAGAAATTAACATTTTAACAAGCTTTTATTTTACTTGCCCTATATGTTTTTGTGGGACATATCTTGATAACTTTTGGCTATTTTTGCTCTACTTTTGTCAAGACTGTATCGCTTGACCCGTAATAGGTACCTAGACAATTGAAATTTTGACACGGTGTGTATAAGTATTGCTGCTATATTAGTAAAAATAATAATAGAACAATAAAATAAAATCAATTAAATAATTGGGGGTTCAACTTTCATACCAAGTTGAGAAGCGATCACCGAAGTTAAGGCGCATTGTGATGTGACACTAGCGCCACTCTTAATTTTTTCTTGTATTATCGTTATGGAAAAGAATTACCTTTTCGCCGCCAATTGATAATACCCGATATAAACTATTTTTCGATACCACACTAATAGTTTTGTTTCATTTAGTACAGAAAATAGTTTATTGCGTTTGGTGGCCACCAAAGACGGGTGTCATTATGTTTTCTTTTCGGTAATTATAAAAAACCGTTCTTAGGGTTCCTTGTACGAAATAGCTATTTACAATGGTATGGAACCCTCTGTGTGCGAGTCGACTCGCACTTGGCTGGTTTTATTTAAGTTTTACGGGATAAGTAAGTTTCTATGGGACCATCTCTATACATTAGTAAAAGTTCATCCAAAACGCTTATTCCACAATTGAGGAAGTGATCAAAGAACATACCTACTTAAAAAAACATACATACAGTCGATCAAACATACAACCTCCACCTTTTTTGAAGTCGGTTAGAAAGATTATCATAGAATGAAAGGCCAAAGGCGTTACCTACTCAGACAAAATGGATTACTTTGATGTTGTATGGCCAATTTTGCTGAATGTATGAAATAGGCAATATCATTTCACTTTTAAACGTATGAAAGTACTATGACATGAAAGGACTAATCGGCTGAGTGGCCCTTATAGGAGAATCAATAGGGTCAATCGACCTAAGGGATGGTATCTCATGTTTTCATTTCAATTTCGTTTGATCTACTGAATTTATATTTTGAACAAATAAAGCCATCCGAAATGGGATTATTAATTTCACAGCATAAGCATAGGTACAAATCACATGGATTAAAACTTTAAAAAAAATTAGCATTGAGGTTCTATGAAGAAATCTAATGCTTAGGTTTATTCATATTACGTACTAACTTTTTGTTTCTCTCAATTAGTAGATTGTAGTGTCGCATCTAGACCTGACTTTGAATCGTCATTGTGTTTGTGGATTGTCGTGTTCTGATTGTGTATAAATATTTTACGAAAAATATAATAGTTTCTGTTTCCTGCTATACATTCATATTAGCGCCTTGCAAGGCCGCTACTAGATAGACCGGAACTACTTTTCGTAGTATGACAGCAATCATATAGGACTCCTAGTGAAACTCTTAGCTCCTTATTCTTTGTTTCGTAGTCTTCGCGACTATTTGCAATAATTATGTTTATCACATTCTAGTTTTCGAAGGATTTTGAGTGATCCGTTGCATTAAAAAGGAAAGGAAGCACTACTTGCCAAAATACAAGTTTTTTACAAACTTAGTTTGACAATTAGGGCACAATAATTGTAATGTACATAATTAGACATAAATACATTTTTTTTATTAAAGCAGTAGCTCAAACTTTAACAGGACAGCGGTAGTAACCTAAAACATTTTTCGTTTTGTTATTGTGAAAATCCACACTAGCCACTCTGTTTTGTCTTAAACTTTATATTATACTCGATAGGAATGAACTAACCTCAAGTACGTTGTAGAGGTACTAATAGTTATTAGGTACTTTAAGTTAGATGAAAAGTTGTTCCCAGAAAATTAGAAGATGCATAATCCCAAGGAACTACAGCAACACTCGACAATTAAAAATCATAATTACCATTGACTTTAACAAAGAAACCTTTTCACGGGGAGCTCATAAAAGTTTGTTGGCTGATTAAAATTTTTTAACGAGACGAGCCAATTATGACCCTTGACTACTCAAAAGCGACCCTTGCTACAGCTTTTTTTCAATCTCATAGTACAAAGTGTTCGTATAATTCAGAGCTCAGATTATCTTGGTTCGTGAAGCCCGCGTCATCAACTCAAAAGGGGGGCGTGGTGGTACAAAAAGCTAAAGGATCAAAGTTTTCAATTCATTTTGCTTTATTTCCTGACATCCATCATTTCATGCTGCTCATGTTTAGTGGTGTTGCGATTTGTATGTCCCGGTTTACAACAGATGCATACGTATTAAGTTGTCGGGTCAATTTAATAAATTTTGATAAATTAGCAAGGTGTATTTTAAGCTGGGATAGCTTTCACGATGTGAGTTGGTTTTATGTCATTTTTAAATAAGAGGGCAAGTTAAAATATCATACCTATTCCAAGCCGGCTTGTATCATCTTTAAACAACAATATCCTTAGACACTAGGGTTCCATAACAGACAACAGTAAGTTCCTACTTGGTAGCTTTTGAATTGTGATTTTAGTACAATTTATATACATATATCTAGCTATAGCCTTGTGGCTATAGCTAGATATATATAAATTGTACTTGCATATTACATATTATAATTTGATTGTTTTGAAAAACAAAAAACCGACTTCGAATCCCTTTTATTATACATTGTTTTTAAATTTTGCGGGATAAATTAATAAATACGAATCCTTCTCATATACAATTTTTATGGAACCACATCGAGATCATTTTCTATACAATAGCGAAAGAATTTTCAAAATCGGTCCATAACAAAAAATATACCTACAGCCGAACATAGAACCTCTCCGTTTTTGAAGTTCATTAGTAAATGCAAAAGTTTGGATCGTTAGATGTTTTTTACTTCTTCAAGCCAAATATACTGAACGGATCAGACTAAAGTTTTAGTTAAATATAGTTCTAGACTTGGATTAATATTATAGGCTACTTTGATTCTAGAAAACACACGTAAAGCTGAGGGATGAAGCTACTCGAAAACATCAAAGAGATGATAGATCTACACAACAAAATACATTATTCAAAAAAACTATTTCCCGTTTGTCACACCCTGATCACCTGCTAAATATGCATGCAAGCAACCCTATGCACCGCAAGCACTCAAATTTCACACCTCAAAATAAATTTTATTCCTGCCCTCACTCCAGTAAACTTTATGACCGTATAAGAAATCGCAAGACCCCTTCCCTTATAAATAGTATGCGATTTATAAAAACGAAATGACCATAAAACGTAAGGAATTACCACCCTTAGCCAGTGGCATATAACCGTTTTGTTATTCAAGTTGCAGTTAAAGATTGAAATATAGGCAACATAACAAAAATCTAATGAGCTAGACCAGATTTTCGATTCATAATATGAAGTTTTCCATTTTAAAATAGTTTCAATTTCAAGTGTTGGTTTGTAAACACGAGAAACGAAGATATTGTAGAGAGTTTCATCATCTTCATAAAATATCAGTGAGGTATTTAGTACGAAAATTGTTTAGAAATATTTGTAGGTAACTTTTTAAGGACAAACTATAAAAAAAATTACGTTCTCTCAGATATTATTATCATCAAAGGTTTTTCTTATTTTTCCGAGGTTAACACTGAAAATGCAACATTCTTATAGACAGAATATTTATGTGTTATCGTCAAAATATTTATTATTGTGTCTGAGGCAGCCCTTTGTGCGACACGGAGATATTTCGGGGGTGTGAACTGGGCATGCTCCTTTAGTGATGTGCTTGAGAAATATCGATACCTAAACAAAAACAATTTCAAAATCAGGTTCAACGCTGGGTGAAATTTTGACATGTTTTACTAAAAAATATATATAATCTTTACTAACAAACAAAATTACAATTAAATAATAGAAACAAATTAGAACTAGTATTTACAATCGAAACAATTGAGCTAACTGCAGACGGTTGCAACCAATCGGCAGGTAGCTCAACTGGTCCACATCAATACCAGTCGGAAGAGTCCCTAAGATGCTGGCTGCATTGCCTCGCTGTATGGAAATGCTAATGCGATGCGCCAGATACTCAACAGCTCTCATGTCAAGCGTCGCTTAAAAAAGATGCCCAAATAAATATTGAAAAAAAAAAATGTTTATTTGGTAAACCTTTCAGTTAGTCAAAAATATTCGGAAATTGAAAATTTATTTCATTCGCAACTAAACAAATTCTACTTCTAAATTTATTAACGTTATTATGTAGGTATGTTTCAGACGGCGTAAGGTTATACTAGACAGCTGAATAAAAAATTGAAAAGAACGCTAATGCTTAACAATATCGTTATAATATTTCCTAGGTACCTACTGTTATCTGAAAGCTAATAGGAAGCTATCGCAAAATCCCTGGGCCTGAACTCTTTCATCTCAAGATACAATACACCACAAAGTAGTCACTCCAATATCAAACTCTATCATCCATGAATAAGAAACGCATAAAACTAGAACTCAATCATCGAAATCGATCCCATCCCTACGTTATGAAATATGCGATTCCTTATACAAGAGAAGTCTTTTATGTATCCCTAGGGATGGTCTGGTCAAGTAGGTTATCACAAGTAGCCTCGGGTGGAATGAAAAATTTATGTCTCAATATACGGTCAGCGTGGATCGCGTCTTGTGTTATGAACATCTCTAGGGCATTGGCGTGGATGGATTAAATTTTTTGAGATTAGGTTTATGCTGGCCAAAAATGTTTTGTTAAGAAGTATTTTGCCAGTGTCAAAAACATCCAGTCCCAGCGTCAATTTTGACAGAGTCATGGTATTGGTTAAAATCGTCGAGAAAGAATCTAATTCTGAGGACTAAAAATTAATTGTATCCGTGATGTTTTCTGCATAGGACCTGTCTACTTGCAAATTGTTTTTGAACGCGGAAGTTAAAAGTACAATGCATTGTCTAAGTGCCCACTCCGAGGGTAACAATCAGCTCAAAATTCAACCTTATTGAAATCATAAAAGGAATCTCAGAAATAATGATCTTGTCATGAGATTGCTTTCAGAGATAACTTTAATGTTATCATTATAGTGAGTATACTGGGGACACAAATATTGCAAGTCATCATACCGACCAGTTCAAAAGACCTTGTTATTTCTTGGAAATGGAGACAGCTCTGGAAGCTTCGGGTGTCTATTTATAATGGTTATAGTAAAGACGGAGATGACATTTGACGTTGATTTAGTATTGTCGTTTTAATTCAAGCATTGTCATTTTGTCGAAGAGTGGTAGGTTGAGTGGCCGCCGGGTTCTATGTCCTATTATGTCGCCGTCCATAAGGTCATACCTATATGATTCGTTTATGATATTCTTAACAAATACATTTGGATTCAAACGGCAAAGGACAACTACTGATATCGGAAACAGAGAGCCGAGAGTACAGGTCTATTCACCAGCTCAGTTATTGTGAAAAGAGATTATTTTTTAACAATTGTAATGTAATTTTGTCGTTATATCTACCAACTTAGTGACCTCCAAGAGCAAATGAGAGACAGAACATACAGAGATATTACAAATATCGTTGGATTCGAGGCGAATCGGTGAGTTGACAAAAGAAATAGTCGAGTCATCGAAACGAATAGTTGTGTCCGTTTAACTTTTTTTTGGGTATAAAAAACTCGTAATCGTTGACGGCTCTACCTGTGATCTTAGAGGATTTTATATTGAAAAAATAATGATTTAAATAAACTTTTGCAGAAAATTAAAAAGTTAAAAGCAGTTTAAGCTTTTCAGCTAAATATAAATCTCTCAGAATGAAATTATAGGTATCTAACAAATTGAAATTTAATAATTATTAAAAAATATAGCCATAGGCGACAGCATCGTTTCAGCCAATCACTGATCTGACACAATACTTCCAGACAAGCTAGTATTATATTACACTCAATTTTCATTCTCATGTCAATTCAACACTTCCAAAGGCTCAACAAACCAACTCCCCTACAAGTGAATAAATCTCATTTTTCTCATCGTTTAAGATAGGGTTGCACAGGTGCAGGCATCGATCAACGTCAGCCGTGACAATTTGACGTATGAGACAATCTGGCCCATGCAAAACACTGTAAGGTTGGTTATATGGAGGCGAGAATGATTCTGTTAATATTTTAGCAGTTTGGAGAAAACGGTTTTTAGCTTTTTGTGCCCAATTGTGTTACTTTGCCTACTTCCTTACTGTGGCTAAAGTTAATCTTGGTCTTCGACAAAACGATTCTCCAGGCATCTCAGTTCTGAGCTATGTTTAGCTATTTCCACTACGTAACCTGATAACTATGACCTCGCTTTGCTTGATAAATCAATTTTTTCAACTTAAACACTAATAAATAAATAAACATTGCTGCAATCCACGCAGCATCATTAAGCCCCAACTAAATAACAACTAATAAACTTAGATATACTCGTGATATTTCCGCTGGAAGTCCAAATGACATTAAAATGCTACTATTGCTGGTTATGCTACTATTGCTAGGTAAAGGGTATTAATATGCAAAATTTCAAATCAACAATAACTAAGGTCATACAAATTTACTACAGATGACGGCTAAACCAAAACGCATGTAAATTATTCAAATAGCTAATTTACAACATACCTAAATCTACATACGCTAAAATGAGCACCATGTAAACCTATCACAATCTCACTTTGACAATTTACATCGTCAAATAGATGTGAGGTGTCATGTTGGGGTCGATGAAAATTGTAAATTGACTCAAAGTGGATTTTTAGGGGCCGTAACCGACAGGAAAATTGATGCTGTCAAAGGAGCTTCATTCAATTTGCGGATTATTAATCAACGAGGGCACAGAGAAGGTACCTAAGTTAAGATGTATTGGGTGAAGCCTCACTGATGTATTGTATTATGTTCTGGATGCGTCCGAGGGACTATGAGACGTGAGATACTAAAGCGACAGTTCAAATTTCGGTGATGGATAGATGTTTCACTTTTAATTACCAATTGTACGGTATTGTTTAAAACCACTTTCAATGAATCCTGATGCATGTTTGGTAATGCGTATTTTCAGGCTTTAATGAAAAACCTCTACTTTTGTAATTAAAGGCCGTGCCTTTAAGAATCTCTATAATGTCTAACAGAAGTTGCATCTACATTAATGCCAGTAGTACAGAAATGGATGAAATAAATGCAGTTCTAAGTTAATAGCAACAAAGTTTGTTTTGCCTTAAAACCAAATTGTGGATTGATCAGAGAGGGTGCCAATTACTCGAGCTATGAGGACGCATCTTTATTTAGTTAATGGATTGTGCGGTTGTTTAAATTGTCTTTACAATTGCTTTTATCGTTGTATGTAAAAGACTTCATTTGGACTTCTGTTTTGTCTTTAGGCACATACATACTTACAGCATGCAAAATCATGATTCAAATGTTAGGACTTCTAGCGTAGGTAAAGATATCATTAAGTTTATGTTATCGATGTATTTTATAGACTAAAATTTTCTATTACAAATAATTTGGAAGCATTATTCATTGAAAACACGTGACCATGGGTCATACTTTGTCCTTTCATTTTCACCCGATATCAGATCAGCAATTTAAAATAACATTTTCGAATTTCAAAAACAACAATCGATTCCTATAATCTGAATGTCATCAAGACGAATCCAATTTGGCGTTCGGGTATGATTATGTATAATCATCCAAACATCGTATTGTCATCGTATCGAATTATGCAACCGATGATCGAATCGAACCAATTCGATTACTGGCGACAGATGTCTTCGGACGTGACGAATTTTGACTATCGACCCCAAAAACGTGATAAGCCCCTGCCCAATTCTCAATCGACAATAAACCTTGGCATATTGGTTATAGAGGTATCTTTAGTTTGATGAGAAAACTAGTGTTTTCGTATTAGTAATCAGCCAGTTCAACCGCAAATTGTTGTCCCTCGATCAGACGTTGCCAGGAAATTACAATTTCAATTTTTATTTACGAGTCGGTGTAGTATATTTGTTGGGAGTAGATAATTCATTTTTAGATGTTTAAATCTCATTACTCGTTGGTTTGCTTTATTATCATCACTTAATTGGGCCAGTCGATATGAGCAAAATCATTGTTCTAGTTATTACAGGAAAAATCTAAATCTTTTACTAGCCCAAAAGCTTGCTTCCGAAATCATTAACCTAAATAGAAATTATCTACTTTAAACACAGGAGTATAACTTAGTACTGAACAATTTCATTTGCAATCAAGAAAAATAATATATCTACTTGCTTAATTGATACAAAGTATTTTAGAAAAGATCAAATGGAATTACTAAAATCACCATACAATTCTGCAGTTTCAATCAAGAAACTATAACTTAAAAGTTTGCTGGAAGAAAAGTCTTTTTCAGGGTTAAGCTTGCCTATGTACATAATCTTATTAGATAAGTTGATACAATGTATTACTGTGTACAATAAAGAATTACGAAGAAAGCTGTTGTAGAACTTTCAATCAATATTACGTAAAATAGGTTTACTAAGGCACCCTCGTTAAATTATTATATCCTCAAAGAGTCAAGGTAAGGTGTAATCGTGTGAGAATATATCTAAGTAATTGTAATATAGGAAAAAACATTGAATCGTCTATCATTTGAGTGTTGACTGGCGTTCGTATTGTTTTTGTAAATGTCATCCTGAGCGATGAAGGCCGCCACAAACGATTGCGGTTCTCTTTGTATTTAGCCGTTGTACCTTTTACCGTCTATGTTAGAAGATAAAGCGTTGTTGAAAGATAAAGGGTTGGGTAATTTTGATTTTTATTACATCTTCTTCTTACTTAATAACATCTCTACAGATAGCATCCTAGGGACCTACCGCTCCTAAATGTGACACGAGTGAAAAATGACCAAACTTTTTTAATGGAAGATGACATGCAGTAGCAAGATCTATTGTAAAAAGCTCCATCAATAAGAATAAGACCGACTTTCGACCTCCATCACTCATCAATACATTGTGAACCGGATGTCACATCACTATTTTGAGGCTTAACACTGGCCGCTGTCGCAACCCTCCGATAAAAAGAAATAGTATTCGAAATTCAAATATCATCGCAAGATATATTTCATCTTGTCATAACACGGTGGGTCAAAGGCAGATGAAAAGTTGATAAATTGCAGTTCAAATTTGGAATAATGTCTTTTTCACTATTCACGGGCTTGGCTCGAAAGTGATGACGTAACAGGATCCTCAATTTTGATGGGGGTTGAGTTGCGTATCTATTTATCTTGTTTGAAGAACAGATGAGAAATTGTACGTAGGTTTTTGGTATATCTACCCACCTTTCTGTATGCATTGTTGAAATATTACCTAGTATTTTCAATAGTTTGACTTTATTATCTAAGAATGGTTTTCGGTGTTTTATTTTGTCAAGGTAGTGACTATTTCATACATATTATTTAGTTATTAGTTCGTAATTATAAGACATATTTCTTTCTACATTTTTAAATTATGTGACGATATACCTTTATCAAATCCCGTCCATAATCTGGTCATCTTCATTTACTTCTAATACGAAGTCGCAGGCTAATGGAATCCTTGACAAATGATGTGGCTAATGATCTGAAACAGAATAGTTATCAAACTGAGATTACTTACGTAATGAAGGAAGTTTTGGGTGGGCTTTGTCAAAGGAAATATTGTAATACTTGTAGTGACCTCACACAGTCTCTACAAGTATTTTGCTCAAGAAATCAACATTGAATCTTACTAATCGTCTATCTCATAAGTCGTTTTATTTCAACAATAGCTTTTATATTATATTATAGTCTTGAAATTTATCTGTAAAAAATTTCAGCACTGTCCGGTCGGCGAATTTGTCGTGAAGGTGTATCAAACATCCCAACATATCTTTTTATATGACATCAAAAAAAGTAGGTTCAATATGCGCCGATTTCTCCGTCAATTGTGGGCCGAATTTGATGATTCTTTTGGTTTTGTAAAAAAAAATAATCCGGAGTCATGCTCGACAGATTAATATTTGTCCCACAAAACTTGAGAAACAGTGAAAATGTAAAAAAATCTAGATCTGTGTTTTGTTTTTGTCATTAAATTATTACAACTAATATTGCCATGTGACTTGTTTATCCCAAAATAATGTAGATGTTTGCTAGTTTTTACGTTAATTATGGAAATATTCACTATCACCGCACATAGAACTATGTTTATAGTATAAAATTTGACTTGCCTGAGTGCTTATTTTGTAAGCCTAAAGAAATAAAGTTATTGATTCTGATTCTGATTCAGAGACAAAATAATAAATAAAACCATCCAAAAATCTAATTTGCATTACAGTTCAATATGGTGATATTTCAGCCCCCTTTGCATGATGTTGTATTTTTCCCCAATGCTGCAGAAGCATCCTTAATTACAGAGAATCGGTAGGACGGTAGTTATGATAATTCCTATAAAAGCCACCGCATTGATTCTTTTGTCGTTTGCGGCAACGATAGTAAGGAGATGGACTCCTTACTATCGGTTAGCTATTTTGTTTTCAGGATTGCACATACATTTCAGCAACGTGAGTAGCCTTTGCAGCAACTTACCTAATAGTGGTTATTTGTTTTTTAGGATGTCGAAAATTAAACAATATAACAGAAGAAAACATTATATGGCTGAATCAATACGTTTGGAAGAAATTTGGATGGTGTTTTCCAGTGATGTTACATAAGTAGTTCAATTTATTTTAGGCGATGTAGGGTGAAGTCGATGACTTTGTATGAATCTACACCTGAATGCAACAAGCACACGTCTCTAGCACAGATAGGTTTGGACAATGATGAGCTTTTTAAGAAAGTAATGAAGCGATGACTATGATTTAAGCTCGTGTGATAATAATAAACTACGTTTTATATTGTCAACAAGTAGGAAGCTCCTGAACTCAGTTTCACTAGTTAGCGAGTAAATTTATATCATCATCATCATCATTTGACGACCTCTGTGGCGCGGTGGGCGAAGGTCCGCCTACGACGCAGGAGGTTGCGAGTTCGATTCCCGCCTCGGGACAAATATTTGTACGAACTGCAGATATTTGTTCAGGGTGTTCTGGATGTTTTCTATGTATAATAAAAAATATCTATCTATGTAGTGTATTATATTAAGTATATCAGTTATCTAGTAAGTACCCCATAACACAAGCTCTGCTGAGCTTGGGGCTAGATAATGCTGTGTGTATTGTCCAGCATTATTTTTTATTTATTTATTATATCAGCCAGTATACATACGTCTTCTGCTGAATAAACGACGCCATGAACAACGGTCCTGAGCCGCTTCCACCACCTCTTCCCGCGACCGCTACAATATCGCCGGTCTATCGAGTGAGAGGTATTTTAAATTGGAGTACAATAAAGTAAAGTACCCAAAGGAAAGACGTCAATGGTACCGACCAATGCCTTCTCCACACTAACCTGTCAGCGGCAGTCGGCGCAAAGATGACTTGCAGCGAGTGACTATGATGTATGTTCGCGTCGTAATGAGAGGCAGGATCCGTGCCCTGTATCCCTGCCACGATACACTTTACGTTTTATATTGTCAGGTTGTAGAAGTATTTGATTCCTGAAATTTAAATTGTAACTAGCTGACATACTATCACCTACCGATTAAGTAGGTACAAATACGTTCACTATATCGTGGCTCCTCGAAACAAGAGAGGTTTTGCCATAATTACCACGTTTGGCTGGCACATCGGTGATTGCAGTACAGGTGGTTAAATATACAGGAGAAAGCTGCTGCTCTTTATCTTGATTTAGGTTCCCTTAGTCGCCTCTTACAACATCCATCTCAGAGCGCACCAGAGAAAATAAAATAAAATTTTACAGGGACAATGTCGTCGTAGCCAAAATCGGCAAGGAGGAGACTGAGAAACAAAGCTAGCTTTTAACGCTTTAAACCGGTACCATTGTACATTATACTAAACATTCGATAGTCATTATAAATGTGGACCTGATTGGCATCGATAGCAGCTTCCATTTGGTAGTTCATTAGGCTAACGCCGGTGATGCCTGATAGATGCTTCAGAGGTATGGAGAGACCGTGGATTTATGACGCTAAAAAGATTTTGAGTACTTAGGCCAATGTTGGGTACAGCTTTGAGTTTTCTTGTGCTTAACTGTCGTTAAGTTTCTGTTACAACAGTAATTTTATGCGTGAACATTTCAGCATTGATCAACAATCACAAAGTTAGAAAACCTTGTGGCAATTGAATAAAGTCCCTAAAGGTTTAAATAAAAAAAAAACTACAACGTATCGATAGATGTTTCCTCTGCCAACAAAGATTATATTTTCGCTACTTTATATTATTTCATGTAATGTTTTTCGCTAGGAATAGTTATTGAAGCAGATTACTTAGAACATAACATTACCTTTCAAAATATGTGACCTCCTATATGTCAAAGTTAATCTACGACGACGATTCACTAGACTTGTAGTCAAACACCTCTCTACACCTTTCCATATCCCTATAACATTTTCCCATTAGTAGCTAGCACCCTCGCGATTGACCATTCAGGCCTTTGTGGTCAATTTTTTCCACGGCTGTCGTTAATGGAGATTTCTCTGATAGCTTGTGTCAAACTGCGCCCGCGCATACTGTCAAATCACCGTGATCAAACGTGAGCGCCGGGGAAAGAACTGGTAAGGTAGAGTGAGGTTTGGTAAGTGGGTTCTGTATTATAGAGAAGTAGTGTTGGGTGTTTTTGTTGGTTATATTGAAGCAAAAGAGGTGAAGCATAAATAAGTGCATGAATAAATAAATAATTTTCTGTCTGTTATGACACGCATCTTAAGAGCCACCTTAGGCCCTTACTCAAATGGAAAAAAGTTTGATTACTGATAAAAGGAAGTCTTATCTGTAGCCGTAATGGAGGAGTCCTTTGCCCAGCATAAAAATTATAGGCACCTGGTAAAACAAATATCATAACGATCTTCTACTATAGCAAAGATGAGAGAGAGATGAGAGACCTTCCAATGTTCTTGGTCGTTCTTTAAACGTTCTTGGAAAATAATTAACAATAATAATAATAAACCTGCATGGCAGCTTGTGGCGAGCTGTTGGTGAGTAGCGACACCACGGGTATACCGAGTGCTCCCGGGGAAGTTCCTGGTTCTCGTCTCCACTTGCGGAGTGGTATCCCAAGAGAACCAGATCCCCACCTCTTGCTTGCCTTCATTGGCCGGTCTGAGTGGAGTCGCGAGAGATGCATCTTAGGATGTAGACTTGGGGGTGGAAGTGTCTAATGGCGTAATAACGAAGAAACCCGCTCACGTGTCTTCGTGATGGTGAAATCGGGGCCGCACCTCTCGACACCCATTAGTCGTTTGCACCGATGTTGTTCCTTTACCGGTATTTACGCCAACATTTTGAGGAACGCATCCAGCATTCGGCAAGCCACCGTCTGCTGCTTGTAACAGTATTGAGAGTATGTTTATGGCAGGCGTCCATAGTTTCCCCCATAGCCCAATTACCCAGTTCATCCATTCACCACAATAACATGGCTTTTTTGTTATTTTCATTTTCCTTTGCAGTCTCTACACCTGGCGGATATCATCTTCGAGTGTATCATATTGTGCAACCCAGGATGATACCCGCTATGTGTAGCTCTCGCCTTTAGATTAATTCTCATAAAGGGCCTCTGTGCTGTTGGCTTCGGCTCCACGCATGCCTCCCAAAGGACCGGGTCACTATATGGCCCGTGATCATGGAAATGAGAAACAGAGTAATAATAATAAATAATGTTGGACAATTCACACAGCATTATCTAGCTCCAAGCTAAGCAGAGCTTGTGTTATGGGTACTAGATAACTAATATACATAATACAATATATTACATAGATAGATATTTTTTACCATACATAGATAAACGACCAGAACACCCTGAATTATCAAGAAAATCAGGATATGTACGAATCAGAATCAGAATCATTCATATAATCTATCTCCAAAAGATACGGTATATCGTATAGTCAAAAAGCGTACAAGAATTAAATTTGGAACCCTAAAAATAAAAAAACGACGCGTTAAATTCGAAAGTGTCCTGTCAATATACGGCACGATTGAAAAGAAGTGCTTGTTGAAGGAAAAAGTTTAAAAGTTTATGTTGTAGCTAAGTGATCAAATGTATGGTAATGAGATGGGTAGATGATACCCAATTTAATGCTTAAGACCTATCATATTAACCATGGGAATGGGATTTTTTATAAACGTATCTGTTTATACTTGTGGTTGTCACTTAAATATGAGGAGTATATTAATACCAAGTAAGGATTAAGTGGAGGAGGCCTTCACCTTACATGAGGGGTTCTTAGATGAATTTGACATAAGTAGAATATTTTAGTAAATTGTTTCATTATATGTAAAAATCCGCCTGCCGAGCGTGGTGATTATGGCAAATCCCCCCTACATGGGAAACCATCCTCTCGAATACTCTCGATGGACCGACGACATCGTGGCGGTCGCATGGAGTCGATGGATGGAGGCGGCTCGGGACCGCTTTTTGTGGCGTCGTCTGAGGGAGGCCTCTGTCCAGCAGTGGACGTGTATGGGCTGATATGATGATAATGTGAAAATTATATATACTGTATGACATTCATTAATCTTAAACTTGAATGTATTAGAAATGAAAATGAAATAAAAGACTATTTTGTTTAATTTATTTATTTATTATATTTTAAGTATTATTTATTATATTGAGCGGCTTTACCATCCTGGACTGCGCAGGGGAGGGAAGTCAGTGTCTGCCCAGCAGTGACTTCCCCTGCTCTAAATCATAAAAATTAACAAAATTAAGTAAACCGTTCACATTGGATTCCAATCAAATCAATAAGGTGGAAACCAATGCGAGATATTTTCTTAAATTCCAGTAGAGGAACAGAGGTACGTAGTAGAAAATCACATGGCTAAGCACTGGCCTGACCTGTAAACTAACATTTACAAATTGTTTATTCTGTTTATTCTGGGCTAATATATTATTTAATGCAAACGACTTTAACGACGACGAATTTTCATAAAAAGATAGAGAAGGTTAAACTTATACATAGGTAAAGTGGTTCCACACTAATTGTAAGGTCATAAGTGGACTAATATTTTATTTACACCATACCCAAAAAAACCGCGTGTAAATCAATCTACACAAAATTAATTCATTCATTAAAATCGCAACCACTCCTCACCTTCAGACCGTCAATTTTCCCACCGAATGTTTCCTTAATCAATTAGCCTCCTTGCATCTGGTCAAACCACATATTGCCCAAGTTATAATTTGACCGTAACTTGCGATTGTCACGATTAGCCGAAACGGTGTCGGTGCTCAGCGCCACAAATTTATTTCTGCCGGTGGATGAAATCGGAACTAACTTTGTAACGATATAAACATTCTAGAAATGTTTGTTACTAGCGCCATCTTGATGTGAACGGATAACATTGTGGCATTACTCCGATGACATTATGACATGCGAATGTAGAATTGCAAACAGAATTGATTCGTTCAAAAGGGATTTATTTCTACATATATGTAAATTGATTTGAAGTAGAATTTGTAATCAAAACAGATTTTGCTGATAAGCAAAATAAAATATACAAGACAAACACAAAGTAAATTTAGAACAATGTAGAAAGAATAGGGTCGTTGAGGAATTAAAACTAGAATTAATAGCGGCCGTACCCACTATACGAAAATCCTCTTGTATTATATTGCAAAACTATGCGAAACCGCGAAACACACTCTTAATTCAGACGACCGATGTGGCGCGGCGGGTGAAGGTCCACCTGCGACGCTGCGGTTGCGGGTTCGTTTTCCGCCTTGGAACAAATGTTTGTACGATCTGCAAATATTTGATCCGGGTGTTCTGGATGTTTTCTATCTATAATAAATATTCTGCATCACATCGGTCGTCATTTTTAGAAAATTATCCCGAAGGGGGTCCCTTAAATTTTCTATCCCCAGGGGATTAGTATTTATCCCACAAAATTTTAAAATAAGTGTAAAAGTAAGGGAATTTGATGTCGGTTTATCGTTTTTTTAAAACACGACATATTATTTTTGGATGTTATTTATGTTTCTAGATTAACAACAAACTTTGCATAAGCTAGGAACCGAAGTTACAAATTCACCAATAAAGGTGCGCGTCAATGGCAAACTACGAGTGGACACCTCAGCGTATGAATAATTGAAACCACCGCCCCGGGCGTATGTACGCTACGCAGTCTATGAATAGTGCATTCGTTGTTCACACCTCTTTTTGCTTGCCTATTTTCAGTGTTTCCAGGGTTTTAATAGTTACCCTATTCTATCAAAACGACCTCTGTGGCGCAGCACGCAATAGTCTGACTGCAACCTACTGCGAAACCCACCCTTCATTCAGACAACCGGTGGGGGGGGAGGGGGGTGAAGGTCCGCCTGCGACGCAGGAGGTTGCGGCTTCGATTCCCGCCTCGGGACAAATGTTTTTATCATCATCAGCCCGTATACGTCTACTACTGAACATAGGCCTCCCCCAAACGAGCGACGCCATGAATAGCGATCCTGAGCCGCCTCCATCCAACGACTCCCTGCGACCGCTACAATGTCGTCGGTCCATCGAGTGGGAAGTCTTGCCACCAAAGTTACCGACATAGCTCTCAGAATTCGCAGGCTGAAGTGGTGATGGGCAGGCCATATAGCTCGTAAAACCGATAACCGTTGGGGAGTTAAGGTTCTCGAGTGGAAACCGCGATGCACTGCGAAATGTTTGTATGATGTGTTGACATTTTTCTCTCTTCATCATCTGGGCGTTTTCCTTATTATAATGTAGAAATATCCATCCATGTAATACTGGATCGTTGTCATAGGTTCTTAGTACGTAAATTAGTTACCCTCGGTATTCGGTAGAGACATTGTAAGTGGTATCGTAAAAAGGAAAACTTTTATAGTTTTCGTAATTTATGCAAGACTCTTAGGACTACTGGACATTGTCCCCCATCGTTTAGGAGCCGTAATAAGGTAGATTTTCTCATATATTCCAAAACTACCAAAAATAATATATCGTTTTTTCATAAAATAAAATGGTTTACGATCTGCTACAAATTCCTTTTTCGCTAGTTTTGTACTTTTCAAAACGTAGAAAAAAATAAAACCACAAAAAAAATTGGATATCTTCGCACATCTCCGCTTTGGTGGAGACAGGGCCTCAGTATCCCATCATAAATTAAAATGAAGTAATCAACGTAAAAAAATCATACAAACCACCATCAATAACCAAAGGCAGTTTTTATACATGTTTTCACAGTACTTATACATAAATTAAAGTACTTACACCAATATTAAAGCATGCAAATGATATTTCCCGCGTATAATTATAATCGCATCCATCAGCGCTTGCGCACCCTGAGGCTCTCTGGGTAAATGGTTATTAGAGGTACCGACGACATACGCACTTGTATGGAAAATATTATACTTCCATAGATACGTATGTGAACAGCGGTGTGGGTGTTGTATATAGATAGATTTCTTCCAGGTGACCAAGGTGAGTGGAAAAGATAGAAAATACTTTATTGCACACTTAACAAAACAGTTTACAAACAATTTGAACGAAAAAAAAATCTTAGGATAGCGGTGTATTATGCTAAATTAATACTAATTTACCAAAATGTATTAAACTAATACACAAATACTTAAAATATTACCATACTAATATTTAATACTGAGCCAGTGACCTTTTTGTGATATTTTAATTTTATATTAGTTAATAATAATTTTATATAAGCAATTTATGTCACATTTTTTATGACACAAATAAATATTTTCTGTTTATATCTCTATAAAACATCTAAATATATTTATTTATTTATTTTGTTCACATTTACATGTATACAGCTTAGTCTTAATAAATCTAGTTATAATTTAAAAAACAATGACAAAAACGAAGATTAGATGATCTTTGTTGTTACTATTAGGTTATTACCTAATCTGATGTGATACCAAAGAAGTGATTGTAAACTTTACATTTGAAAGTGTGCTGTGATATAGTCTTTCTTATATCAACTGACAATTCGTTCCATTTCATAGTCTGACAGCTTGTGTGAATGAGTCGCTATAAAAAGAAATTCGCTGAACTGGAGCCACCAGAAGTAGAAAAAGCAAAATATACAGAAAAGAAGGTACGAGGAAATATAGAAAGAAAGAAAGTTCAAGGATCACCGATGGACCAACCATATTAGATCTGCAGTTGGTGATCCCTTACTTGAGTGTAGTAGAAATACTAAAACAGAGAAAGATGGCGTGAGATGAATATAAAAAGCCCCCAAGAATGTATATGATGACCACAACCGCTCTGAAAACAGTGTTACGAAGGAGAAGAAAGAAAGAAAGAAAATTATTTATTATACACAACCCACAAACAAGCTTTGGTACTTAAATTAAATAGTACTTAGTACTAAAAAAATAAATAATGTTGGACAATTCACACATCATTATCTAGCACCAAGCTAAGCAGAGCTTGTGTTATGGGTACTAGATAACTGATATACATAATATAATAAATAGACTACATAGATAGATATTTTTTACTATACATAAAAACACCCAGAACACTCTGAACAAATATTTGTCGGACAAATGGTTGTACGACGAGGCGGGAATCGAACCCGCAACCTCCTGCGTTGCAGGCGGACCTTCGCCCGCCAGGCCACAGGTCGTCGAATACACGTAGACAGACATAAAATATAGATTAACATTAAGAAACATTAATGAGTTCCTTTTAAGAAAGCGTTCTCCATCTTTGGCCACATCTTCACTTTCTCAAGTGTGATGGTATTCAAAAGATTGACCAAAACGCTTTATCAATAAGTACTAACACAAGAAGACCTTTTCTATTATATTTATATCAAGGTTTAGGGTTTAGCTTACAACATCGTAACCATTGAACGCCATAACTGAACCTTAACAAAGTTATTCGTCTATGTCGCAAAGTAGGCGTGACATTTTGCCTTAGAAATGTCAAAGCAATTTGGCATCGATTGCTTTTGGAATGGGTGCAATAGTAAGGTCATTTGACTCATTTGTAGTACTTTGATTGTAAGTAGCTTGGTGATTTGACCGATTATGGCGGACTTGAATGCGAACAAGCATGACCTTTGAGTTGTTACCTTTGGAACGAGTAGGTGCCTAACATAGAAAATATACGATGACCGATGAAACGGCGAAGGTCCGCCTGCGACGCAGGAGGTTGTGGGTTCTATCCCGCCTTGGGACAAATGTTTGTACGATCGGCAAATATTTGTTCCAGGTGTTCTGTGTATTTTCTATGTCTAGTACGTAAAATAATATCTATTATATCTATGTATTACATCTTTATTGATAAAGAAAATAACAATCAAATAATATACACAAATTAAACTAGTATTTACAATTGAAACAATTGAGCTAACTGCAGACTGTTGCAAACAATCTACAGATAGCTCAGCTGTTCCATATCAATACCAGTCGGAAGCGTCCGTCTATGTATTGTATTATATTTATCAGTTATCTCATAACACGAGCTCTGCTTAGCTTGGGGTAAAATGATGCTGTGTGGATTGTCCAATATTATATATTACAATTACAAAATGCTTTATTGTACACCACGAAGAAAACATTAAAGATAGACACTACATAAAACATGTACAATGGGCGGCCTTATCGCTTAATATACATAGTTATTGGAAATAATTCGAGCTCCTGCTGATAGAATGCCTAAACTATAATTTTATTCCATTCTTCATAAAATCATCGCTAGACTATGACCATATTATCGTCACAGATTGACACATTTTTGTATTCTAGGTGGGTTCATTAGATGAAACTACAGATGGAGGGACGTGGCTTAAGGCGGTTCCCAGACCCAAGCTAGCGCCGCCACCTATTTTATCGTATTAAACGAGAATTAAGAGATTTTTGAAAATTCCTTTCATTTAACTTAATTAAATGAAAGGAATTTTCAAAAATCTCTTGGCCAGTTTGTGATACATATCATAAGCTTTTGTTTAATGCCTCTGTAATAGCTTTATTTTGTGTAGTTTAGGAAGAGATGCGAATTTGCTTTTTGGCCACTAAACTCGGTTTTCGTATCTCCTCCTAAGCTATACAATATAAAACTATTACAGAGGCATTAAAAATAAGCTTATGATGGGTACCAAAAACGGGCTAAGGGATTTTTGAAAATTCGATGGTAATAATACGATAAAATAGGTGCCGGCTCTGATTGGACCGGCGCCTTAAAAGTTATTTCAATACCGAGAGAATACCACCGCACGAACTATCTAGAGTTTTTTTCATGTATGGATTCGACATCAATATTCTGCGACACTACTCATACTCATTCCTACCCATTTATTCGCCGTAGGAGCACAGGACACACGTCAATTTACAAAAATATAGTTTACTATAAATGGTGCTTATATTATAATTCAAAGCCATAAAACAGACATGACAGGAAAACAATCAAGATTTTTTTTTTAAATGGTAAATTAATAATTAATAGATCAGCTGTTGGCCGTGGGGCTGCGGAATAGAATATCAACCCCTCCAACTCAACCCGTGGATGTCGTAAGAGCCGACTAAGGGAACCTACCAGAGGAAGGGCAGCAGCTTCCGTCTGAGTATTTTTAAACACCAACACTGCGATCACCAATCCGCCTGCCAAGCGTCGTGATTATGGCAAATCCCCTCCTACATGGGAGACCATCCACTCGATGGACTGACGACATCGTGGCGGTCGCAGGGAGTCGATGGATGGAGGCGGCTCAGGGCCGCTATTTGTGCCGTCGTACGGGGGAGGCCTATGTCCAGCAGTGGACGTGTATGGGGTGATGATGATGATGAGATCAGCTGTAAATAGGCATCGTTATAGTCATATTATATCATTGTCATAGTAAAGCGATTGATTAGCAGAATTGGAATCCGAATTCTTCCTTTACCATGGCAATGGTATTGTAGCAGAATCGTCCATATATAATAGAAACTCTACAGGCGTCCCACCATCTGTAGTTTCTTTCTTCAAAGGTAAAATGCCATAATGTGTCATTCTGAGTCGATACCATTGGTACGGTGAAACGATTTAGTGGAATTCGGTCAAGGTCAGGTCAAGTACCTACTTACTTCTAAAGTTTCAGTTCCATTCGTTCTTAGTTTCGGTGTAGGTAAAACGAAACATAAAATCATAAAAATATATTTATTTACAGCAAAGACAGTGGGCTAGATTGTCTAAGCAGCAAAGATATCATTTTACAGTAAAATGGTAATACAGTAAAATGGTCTTCAGTAGGTATGTATGTTGTCTTGTACCATCTTAGCGCTCCTCGCACTAGCAGCGGTTAACCGCGGGGAGGGCTAACCGCGCCGCTTTTCCAGTTTATTACACAACCACTTGTGATAACCGCCATGAAATTTTGACCGCGGCGTTTCAACCGCGCGGCTACCCGCTAGTGCGTAATGGGGCTTAGAACTTGGGGTGAATGTTAATGTGTGTATTATGAGTATGTAGAAATGAAATCAAATGAAAAATATTTGTCTGTGTATTATATTTGTATATTGTCTATTTGTCCACATTACAAACTAATTATTTCATTTCCTTAACTAAGCAAAGAAAATTACAATCTATTTATTGAAACAAATTAGAACTAAAGAATTTTATAATATCCCAAAAATTTACGACTCCGGCGGGACTTGAACCTGCGACCCTCCTCTGAATACGAGGATGCGCTAACCAACTGCGCCACGGAGGCAAGTACCCGACCTGTCGAAAATCTTTGGGATTTACGGACTATAGCGCCGTTAGCTCCACACCGTTACATCGTCGTATTCAGAGGAGGGTCGCGGGTTCAAGTCCCGCCGGAGTCGTAAATTTTTGGGTTATTATTAAATTCTTTAAGATTACACCAAGTGCGGGCATAAGCACTATAATAACAAAAACCTTAGAAATTAGAACTAGTGTTTACAATTGAAAAAATTGAGCTAACTGCAGCTGCAGACTGTTACAAACCCAGTTCAGCTACCTGTACCTAGATAGGTACAGGTAGCTGAACTGGTCAATATCAATACTAGTCAGAAGCGTCCCCAAGACGTTACTGGCTGCATTGCCCCGTTGTATGGCAATGCTAATGCGCTGCGCCAGATACTCACCAGCTCTCGGGTCACATGTCGCTTCGATCAGACGCTCAGATATTTGTTTTAGACCCGGAGGGCCTGGGTACCCCACAGACCTAAGGTCTCGACTCTAAGAGGAGCAAATACGTCAACCAAACTAACTTTCATTTCATTCAACTACATTCATCAACTAAACAAAATATCATTCTGTATATAAGTAAACCAAAAGCTGCAATGTTATCAATGGCTCTGTTTATAGTTCATGGTATTACAAAATAATACAAGAATCTAGATTCAAAATCAACACAATCAGACGCCTATCAGATACATAAAACAAAACACAATTAAGGCCAGCGATTGTATACCAGTCAAAGAGGCTCAAAGACAGCTTGATTGTAAAGATTTTACCGTGACCCATCTTTTACTCAATGACACCTCACGAGTACGAGACAAAAGAACAAAGCGGGACCATTATGTTACACAACTATGATTTCGTGGTAGTGACGCGTAAGACAGAGTCTTGGTCTCGTTTTTAAGCCACTGTTTTAAGCAGTATCATCAGCATCAGCTTGTAGCAGACCATTGTTCTTCTTCCACTAGTGGACAAAAAATTGAAGTGAAAAGAATATCAATAACACTCTATTTCTTATTTGATAATAATAACTATGTTTATAGTATACAATTTGACTTGTCTAAGTGCTTATTTTGTAAGTTTAAAGAAATAAAGTTATTGATGCTGATTCTGATTCTGATTCTGTTGGAGTGCGGCTTGGAATGAGACAAAAAAGGGAGGAAAGAAGGATCATTCGTTCAATAAATGGTAGGTATAATTCGTTAAATGAGATTTGAGACTTGTTAAATGACGATTATCTAAGTCAAGGTGACAATGGTAGACCACAAATAAATAAATATTGTTGGATGGTTGGTCCACGCAGGATCATCTAGTCCCAAGATTAGCAGACCCACAATGTATAAAACTGTAACGGCAAAAGAAAATGAATCTTGTTGAAAGAACAAACATCATACGCTTCGTATTAACGTAAAAGAGCGTAAGAAAAATTGAGTTTGTTTAGGGATTTTCAACTTAAATTTTTAATACAGTCATAGTCAGCTTAAACTAACACTTTCATGGCCCAAGAAGCGGATGTCGTTTTCCGACCCCGTGTAGCCCCCCTGCGAGTCGCACCGCTGAGTCTGGGCAGTGAATGCGTTAAACTCAAAATATGGTTATGTATGCACCAGATTCAATTTTCTCCTAATTATCATTCTCACACTTTGATTGGTCTTCCCCAGTCTTGTTCGGCTCCCACACTATTTTATATTCACGCACAGTGAGCTACATAATGACATATACTGATACGATGGTACTCTCGTGGCGATCAGCCAAATTGCTTTGACCACCTTTCACGTCCACCAGCCTTGCTTCACCATCGATACAAGCGAAAATATCTTCTAAGTCCTTGACTTTAAGAACTTTGGTTATTACGTGAAGAATGTTGTCTAAATCAAAATCTTTGTAGATCACCACGCCTCCCGTTGCGACAAATGGGGACAGTTTCTTTGGTTTATTTTAGAAGCTGCTCAACATTATGTTCTAGTGTGTGGAGTTTGAGTTGGATTTCCATTGTTTGGTGATGAGTAAGAGGCATCATCATTAAGCTTTGATTGTGATTGCAAAGCACTTTGTACAGTCTACAGTAGAATTATTATCTAAGATACCTTGAGTTAATGTTATGTGTTTCTGTTGGACATATTTCCCTGCTCAGGGTGTTTCATCTATCTATGTTTGTGTACTTTCTGTGTCATTTGTCATTGGATCTTACCTATTCAAGCATTTGTGTGACGCATCACAAGGTTTTTAGCGCTTACCCCTCACACTTGGGGAAACTTCTAAGCACTAAACTTTTAGCGCATTTCGGTCTTGGAATAAAACATTGTCAATGACTAAAGTAGCAAAAAAATATAAATAAAAAAATTAAGCCCAATTAATACTTTCTCTAATTATGAAACAGAAATTCCAAACAAAACTTTATTTTATTAAGAAACTGAAATTAGGACAATCGTGTCAAGATACAACCATGCAAGAAGATTTATGACACTTAAGATTTTTAAATTTCATACTTACAATGGTGAAAGAATAAAGCCCTCTTATCTATAACTTTTGGAAGGTTGACCCTGTCAAGCTATTTCTATCGCTAACAAAACAAGGTCACCTTTTCCGCCGCCTAATTACAAGTCCAATTCAACTTCCCAAATCTAAAATGTCCGTACAAAATCCTGTTACATAAGAGCACGGAAACTCCGGGCACGTATAATCATAGAAATTATAATAATTGTCAGAACGCGCGGGAGGCGGGGCCCAATGACAATCACGCGCGTAGACCTAATGAACGGGTGCGCGTGCGTCGCTCCACTCATACAGGTGTGCTTTAGTGATGGGAAAAATGGAAATCATAGGAGATTTAGAAAAAGCCAGAGGGAGAGATGCTTTATTAAAAGTTGTCAACTGTGATGTCATCATCATCATCATCATCAGCCCATACATATCCACGGCTGGACATAGGCCTCCCCCGTACGACGCCACAAATAGCGGTCCTGAGCCGCCTCCATTCATCGACTCCCTGCGACCGCTACAATGTCGTCGGTCCATCAAGTGGATGGTCTCCCATGTAGGGGGGGATTTGCCATAATCACCACGCTTGGCAGGCGGATTGGTGATCGCAGTGTTGGTGTTTAAAATAATAAACAGAAGGAAGCTGCTGCCCTTTCTCTGGTAGGTTCCCTTAGTCGGCTTTTACGACATCCACGGGTTGAGTTGGAGGGGTCGATATTCGTACGCCGCGGCCCCACTGCTTATGTACTGTGATGTATATGGACAAAAATACTAATTCATAAGGTTTTGTCGACGTGCCTGGGGCCTACTTGGAAAAGGAGGGGAAAATCTAATTTTCTGATTCGTTTTCGTTAAAAACCAAGTATTATGTCACTTTATGTATGTTTAACGGTTGCACGGAAACTTCGATTGCGGTTTTTGTAGCCGAAATAGAGGGAAAGTCTAAGGCTGCGTTTTCGGTGGACAGCGCGAGCGTAAGGGGAAGCAGTTGAGCGAGTTTACCTCAAGTTAGCTCAACTGTTTCAATTGTTATAACCAGTTCTATCTTTGTTTCTATTATTACCGTCTGTCCAGAGTCTACGTCTGATCTGAACAGATACCTACATACTATATTTCAGCGTCTGTATCATGCGGATAGGGAACTACGCTCATACAAAAATGTAAGTCTTGTAGACAAGATACTATCAAGTACAATCTCGAGGCTCTGTTTTTTGTGACTGTTATTTTTTGTGACATTTCAGTTTCAGGCGCCATATTGCCTACTTATTGATCAGGCGTGCTCGTCTTAACAAGAGTCGACGTTACGGGAATCGATTTACAGGGAATCGACAATTCAGCTAAACTAAAACTATCGATAGTGTCACATCACTATTACTCTCATGGTGTCGCTATGTGCTATGTCGAGTCATGCATTCATTATCAGTGTCGTTTTATCTCGGAGGTAGAGCGTCACATACATAATAGGTACATAGTTACCTGCTTCGCCTGGAGTCATATTTATCATCTTTACATTTTTTGTGGGTGAGGCTTATCATCAGCGTCGGCAAACTGTTGTTTTGTCAGAAGGTAAGGTAGTACCTAATGTTAGTTTCATAAGCCATGTGTGTGGCCACCTCAAAGAGTATGAGAATAAGTCAGAACATCAAGTTGTCGTTATTGATGTTTTAGATGTAGGTATTTTGCATGAGACAAGTAGAACTAAAAAATATCAGATTATGAGTATAAAAAAGCTTCGGATGAGTTTCGGGTCGAAATTTCAAAAAAATTGGGCATAAATGGCTGTAACTTTTGATTGTGTAAGTTTGATTTATATCACGTCTCCTAGTGGTTACGGACTTGATTATTTGATGTTACTTTCAACTCGATAGCTCCACACGTTCCTGAGAAAAGAGGGGTGACAAATAGACGAACGAACAGACGGACAACAAAGTGATCACATACAGCAGAAAATAGAACCTCGTCCTTTTTCGAAAACGTGAAACCAGCAACGTTAATCATTCCCATTCACAGAACCAAGAGTTAAAACAATATATTTAGATTTCAAGTTAATTCACATAAGTTTTCATTCACATAACCAGTGACAATTTTGACGAAGACAAACAACCTTCTTGATCTAAAATATATTTCCACATTTACCAGTTTATGTCATTTCTAAAGATAATTACGGCAACCCAGAAGGCGACATTACCAATCAACGAAACTACCAAATAGAAGACAAAACGTCAAAGTTATTTATGCTTTACGTTAGACCACACTTATAATTATCGACGGGAATCGAACCCGCAGTTATGGCCAATAATTGGGAATGAACAGTGTCTAAGTATAGTGCCGGAGTCGTAATGTTGTTTTATGGGGTTCTTAAAAAATAAATGAATGTCATTTTGGCCGACACTGCGGTAATTGTTGAGAAGAATATTTGGTTTTTGTCCTCCCTTACTAGATACCTGGTATTTGTGTGTGTATTGATGATTCATGGACTTACCTAGTAATTTCGTTTGACCACATCGTCACTTCCCACCACCATGATGGAAAGTGACGATATGGCTAACGATGTATCACGAAGTTCACAGTTTTATTATTTTATCATTCAGTGCAATGCGACTGTAAAGAGCACAATACTCACATAATATTACATAAGCATAGATAGCCGTGGGGCCGCGGCGTACGAATATCGACCCCTCCAACTCAACCCGTGGATGTCGTAAGAGCCGACAAATGGAAACCACCAGAGGAAGGGCAGCAGCTTCCTTCTGAGTATTTTTCAGCACCAACACTGCGATCACCAATCCGCCTGCCAAGTGTAGTGATTATGGGAAATCCCCCCCTATATGGGAGACCATCCACTCGTTGAACCGACGACATCGTAGCGGTCTCAGGGAGTCGATGGATGGAGGCGGCCCAGTACCGCTATTTGTGGCGTCGTATGGGGGAGGCCTATGTCCAGCAGTGGACGTGTATGGGCTGATATGATGATGATGATGATAGGCGAGCTGGTTGCTTCTATGTAGCTTAGCAGATTTCTATGTATAGCTTGGTAATTTGCTTCTTTGTTAGAGTAGCTAAGCGCTTGGCTCTGTTTAAAATCGGAAAAACACGTGTGTTTAATTTTTTTTACGAAAAAATTTGGTATGGTCCAGTACCACGGTGATATAAACGGTTAACACGTTGTCTGCTACTGATGCACTCAGTCTTCTACGGCAGCTCACTGCAGCGATGCAATTCAGAGGGGCGCGAAGGTTGACGTTCGCCTTTTGCAGTGTGACCAGTCTAGTTCATTTTCAGATATACCATCCAAGCTACCATCCTGCAGTGCTGCAAAGTGCCACAGCCTCAGTGAATCAAGACTAGTATGACATTGCCAACATGTAAAAAATAAATAAATAATGCTGGACAATTCACACAGCATCATCTAGCCCCAAGCTAAGCAGAGCTTGTGATATGGGTACTAGGTGACTGATAAACTAGAATACTATAGATAGATATTTTTTTTATTATACATAGAAAAGACCCCTAGTACTCACTCGAAACA
Source organism: Eupithecia insigniata (assembly GCA_947859395.1). Taxonomy (NCBI): domain Eukaryota; kingdom Metazoa; phylum Arthropoda; class Insecta; order Lepidoptera; family Geometridae; genus Eupithecia; species Eupithecia insigniata. The sequence goes on from OX402008.1 coordinate 4,582,865, forward strand.
TATATTTGCACATCGTACAAACATTTGTCCCAATGCGGGAATCAAACCCGCAACATTCTGCGTCGAACGCTGACCTTCGCTCGCTGCGCCACATCAGTCGTCATTATGACTGAACCATAACATCATTAACCAATATAACACTCACTCGTTTTTGAACACTTTATACATAAGTCTGCAATCAAGATCGACAATCTGCCTGACGAACTCGTCAAACTTTTGTAATAGAATCGAGCAAACTTACAGCGACAGCGAAACTACTGTAATTCAGGCCTACCATAGACTTTGTAACGTATAGACGTGACATAATTTTAAGATTCTTCGCTAGGGACACCTAGATGATGATGAAAACGGTTAAAAGAATTTGACAAGAATAAAAAAGGCCTGTTACACGGCAGTGGTTGTCTTAAGCTGTGTTAATAATTATGGTGGTCTTTAGCTTGTAGATATTCTAAAATTTTCGAGCGAGGACGCTACTTTTGCTTTAGCTTTGTGAATCAAGGGTTTAAGTTTGTTATCAGCAACAGGTTAGGTGGTATCAAACTCATGTCACAGTATACTTTGGACTGCTCACCCATACTATACTTGCACAAGATACAGGTCTATCCTAGTTGATGATCAATAATTTAAAGTCTTTAATCTTTATCAATCAATAAACGTTATTTACCAATCAAATTTTAAGTGGCCCTTGGCCGACACAAAAGAGAGAAACCTTCACGTTGCACTACTTGTTGTTGCACTGTCTGTCTGTTGTTGCACTCACTGTCCCTTATGGTGCTTCCTTTTTCTGTCGTAATTATAACTTGTGATAATATTTTAATTTAGAAATGAAAGACTTCAAGTGTATATGCAATACCTACGGTGGAAATAAATGAAATGAAACTACATCCGTGATCATCACAAGCCGTATCTACTATCTTCCTAGCTCTACACCAGTCTACTGCTGGGACAAAGTTGTTTAATCGGCGATAAAGGAGGTTTAGTCGGTGACTTGCAGTGCCTGGTACTAAGGCCACTTCACACGTACGGATCCAACTATTTAATGGTGTTGATGTGAAGTGCTTTATTGAATACTATTTTTAATTCAATAAATTAATACACTTAACGAAAAGCTGGAAGCTATTTTTCCCAACGTGCCTATCCCTATCGTGCCTAGGCGCGTTGGGAAAAGTTCGATTCTAGCCAAAAGGAATTGAAGCTCTATTTTGACGCGTAGATTGTCCAGCATTATTATTATTACTACTTTTTTTTTATTTAATTCGATTCCTTTGGCGCGCTTTCTCCGACGACGATACCACAGTTTGAACCGAATGCGCTGGCATTCGATTCAAACTGTGGTATCGTCAACATAAATTGTTTTCTTGTGTAGATGTAAAAAAACAGATAAACATTTTTTCACGTATTCGTGATGTTTTATAAATAAACAATGTCTTGCATAATACGCCCAGTCAGATTAATCAACCGTCTTAAATCAGAAAAGACAACAAGTTACAAATTATTAACTTCATATTATTTCGTGTCTAAGCTCCCCTTCATGACTAAATAACGAAGGTACGGTTACCAAATTATGTATGTCATAGATTGTTTGTCATCCGTCTCAGATCGAACCCCTGCTGAAGTTAGCATTTATCTTAATTTTCTTACATCTAGTGATGGGGTATCTTTATACCTATCGATAACTGCAAGAATCGATAAAAATACAAACCTATATCGATGATGTGATTGAAAGCTGAGTCTGATCCATGAATAATCTTAGCCAGGTAATTGTTATTAATTTCTGATAAGTATTAATTCAATGTTAATAAAGTAGTTGATTAGAAGTCAATAATTCTGATGAAAATAATAGCTAAAAATATTATTTTTGTATCAAAAGTAAGATGCGTTTGGGTCAGAAGTTTAAATGTCAGTAAATTCTGAATAATAGAAATGGTATACATAGAAAATTGTTTTTTAATATATTATGTGGATTACTCAGCATAATTTTTTTAGTTGAATGCCCTTAGATTATAGAGTCTCCCTGCAGGGCAAAGGAAGCACTTGACTTTTGTCTAGGATTAGAAGAAGAATACCTAAATGTCATGATGATGTTTCAGGACTTGAAAAATAAAATCCTTACTATCGATAATAAATTCAAAGGAACAGGAGTACTAGACATCCCTACGTTAGAACAAAGAACATTGATATTAATTCCACCTTCCCGTACCAAATCACGTCTCTATCTAATTATATCGAACCTGCGACCGGTAAATATTAAATTATGAAATTCGCGACTTTCCTCCCCTTGGGAAATAATAGGTTGTTTTTAAATGAAATAAGGCGACGGTTGTTTTCGTCCCCTTTCCAGAATTAAGCGTAATGGTTTCACCCTTTACGGTCGTAAAATTATGGTAACTGCTAAAAAATTATTTTTTATAGTTTACCGTAGTTCATAACTATAATATTTCTTATCCTAGTGATATTATAAACTTAATCTTTTATAAAACCTAGGGCCAAATTTTGATAACAAATCGCCTTATATGACAATGGTGTCGTCACAGAATCGTCCATAGATGAAAGAAACTCCATTGAAATCATTTATTCATTGTGATTGTGGTAAATAATTTTTGACATCATTATTTATTTTTACCATAATATGATTGCTTTAACGCATCAACATATCTTAATACATTTTTTTTTATTTTATTATTTAGTGTACAGCGTTGATGCGTTACCCTAATTATATTACAATCTAGCCAAGTAGGCTAATGAGTAATTTTGCTTTGTCTTAGTTTTATAGTAATTATTAAAATAAGAATGTGTCCATTGGCACTTTTCTTAGAGTCTCTAGTTAAGGGGAGGACACTTTGTTTATGTGTTCATTAAAATTAGCACTAATTATTCACTATTTATGTTTAACACTACACTAACTCAAAAGGTTTAGTTCTCTTGAGCCTTCTCACTATGTCTCACTATGTTCTCACTATATCTTAATACATAAATATAGTACTCATAAATATAGTTTTAGGTCTATACAATCTATTCTCTCCTTCTCTCTCTTCCTCTTTTTTGAGAGTACAAAGATTTTATATTTAGATTACCAAAATTCTACTATATAATGTATTTATAGATAATGCGTGCGGTGCTATTTGCATGGAGAGTTGTCTGGAACGGTTTAAACCTTGAAACTATTGACAAGAATATCTCTATCAGTTATTTCTTGCATCAATAGAAAAGTGCCTACATGTGTTTGTATTTTATGCCATTACCATAACACATATTTACCTTACCATTGTTATGCTGAAGTGTTATGGTATGTTATCGTACGGGGGAGGCCTATGTCCAACAGTGGACGTGGGCTGATGATGATGATGATGATTTTATGGTGAAGTAATTATTTAAGTGAAATTAGGGTTTTTAGCAGCTGTATGTTCATTCTTAAAGCAAATATAATCATATTATTCTAAGCTAGCTTTTACTTGCCGCTTCACTTGCGTAACTATTAAAATCTCATTATAAACTTTTCATTTCAGCTTTAGTGCTACTAGCTCCTTGTGGCTGAGCGTAAGGTGCTGCATACGATCTTTCTTCCGACTAGTCGAGCGAATAGATCCTGGCGCAGTCGGAACAACCAGGAGCTAGAGGACCTGTATGCCGAACCAAACGTTATAGGCGAGTTCAAGAACGATGGCTAGGACACATCGAGAGAATGGAAGAAGATCGGGCTGTTAAGAAGGCATATGTGGGAAATCTATTGAAGCGTAGTCGGCAGCCCTAGGTACCGCTGGATCGACAAAGTTTAAGCCGATCTTCATGAACTCGATGCCCATAGCTGGGGATAGATAGCTTAGAAACGAGAGGCCTGGAGAAGTTTTGCGTCGAAGGCCAAGATCCACTTTAGATCGCTAAGCCACAGAAGTAAGTACCTAAGTCATAACAAACTCAACTTACCTAGCTACCTTCTTAGGTAAGTTGAACCCAAAGCAAGCCCTACAGCTTACAGATACATTTTGTAGACCACCGAAACTTACTTTTATACATATAAATATGTCGTTACAAAGGGGCATTCCCTACCCGGCATCACCGATTTTGCTCAAAGTTATAGCACATGCCTTGACTAGAAATGAAAATACCCAGAGTGGCAATTTCAGATGGCCAAGCGTGCCCTTATAAGGTGTGGGGTACGTCAACATTTTTATGTTTTAAACGCTTGCCCATCTGGAGTTACACTTCGGATATTTTCATTTCTAGCCAAGCCCTGCATGTCACTATAAAGAGTGAAATCGGTAGTGACGCGTAGGCCCCCTTATAAGTTATTTTTTGTGTATAAACGTAAGAAAGTCTTTAACCCTAATTTTGTAATTGATGCTAACATTTTCAAATTCCATCTAAATAGGTTAAATACTTAAACACAGTCATTTGTGTAAAACTCTTAAGACCTCTTTAGAATAAACCAGATTATATTGACACCGTTCTTTCTCAGAACATATATGAGGTGTAGAGTTTCTTTAAAATGGTGGCTTGATGGTACAAAATCGGTAGCTATTAAATTATTAATTCTATGGAAAATGTCATAGCCGCGGGTAGAACATTTCTTAGATTCGATTTGAATATCTAAGTTGTTATTACATTGAATAAATGCATTTTGTTGAAAGAAGAATTTATTTTAGATGTGAATTTTGGAAGGTACCCACCTTAGGTGGGTTAGTAATCATTATTACCCGACTATCGGAGGGTTATGATTTTAGCACCCTATGTATGTATGTATGTATGACCGACGACATCGTAGCGGTCGCAAGGAGTCGTTGGATAGAGGCGGCTCAGGACCGCTATTCGTGGCGTCGTATGGGGGAGGCCTATGTACAGCAGTGGACGTGTATGGGCTGATGATGATGATGATGTATGTATGTATGTATGTAGCCGATTTCTTTGTTCCCACGTAGCGCTGAAACTACTACTTCTATTTCAACAAGTGAGGAATCGATTGATTCGTCTTAATAGCCCGATGGTTATAGGCTATATGGTGTCCGACAAAATTGAGGGTCTTAAGAGATAGCTGGGTCTAAATTACACGTGGAACACTTCGATAGCGCGATAAAATTTTACAAGAGACGACATCTAGTTACAGTTCGAGTCTAATTTAGTTTGATGTGATGAGTGAAGGATGACACACCCGTTGCTATGGAGACCTCTTGTGTACAGCTGTTGGCATGGAAACTATTTATTTGTTACCATGGCAACGGGTCATCTAGGGATGGGCAAATTAAAAAATGTATCGATATATATTGTATCGATATATGTATGGTAAAAAGTATCGATATTTTGATATATCGATATTTTTGCTCATCAAAATTGTGCAGGCAAGCGGTGGAGCGTGTTGCCGGGCCATAGATCAATGATACTAACCCCAAGCACTTACCCCCTTATTCTTAATGCTCTGCTAACTTGAAACAGCTGCTAAGCAGTGTTAATACCCGACTACGACGAGGATTATGATTTTGACACCCTACGTATGTATGTATGTAGCCGATTTTTATGTTCCCACGTAGCGCTGAAACTATTGGTCCGATTTCAACAAATGAGGTGTCGTAGGATTCGTCTTAATAGCCCGATGGTTATAGGCTGTGACGTCAGATAAAAATGGGGGTCTAACGAGATAGCGGGGGTCTAAGAAAAGGTCGAAAATCTCAATGTTAGTAAATATGCTCGTATGTGGTATCGTTGCAAAGGTCTTTGTTTGTACTTTCCGAAACCGTTTCTCAAACTTTTGTGAGGTTAACGATTCTCAAACAATTAGCAAAAAGATGTAAAAAAAATATAGTTAAAAACTAAAACCCGACTACATAAAAGTCTTAAACAAGCATTCACCTATAGTCCATAGCATTTTCTTTTGATACTTAGGTAGTCGGAGGCACCCACCCCATATACCTAGGGTACAATTAGTAACAAAGGCCTCCGACTACCTAAGTATCAAAAGAAAATGCTATGGACTATAGGTGAACGCTTTGTTTAAGACTTTTATGTAGTCGGGTTTTAGTTTTTAACTATATTTTTTTTGAATCTTATAGAAATATGAAATGAGTATAAAAGTGGTACTCGCGCTACTTGGAGTAGCGCGAGTTCACAAAAATCACATTCGAATGAAACTAAATTATGATAGGATTCCAAGGTTTTGTTATTATAGTGCGTAACTAGAAATTAAACGTTGTGTCAAAAATTTACAATTTCGGCGGGACTTGAACCCGCGACCTTGCCCTCAATACAGGACTCCGCTAACCAACCGCTACGAAATCAAGTACCCGACGAAAATCTTTGGGACTTCCTCCGGCTCTAGCGCCGTTAGCTCCACCTACAGGGGAAACATTGAAGTTTATCTAGACCTGCTGAAAGTCTAAAATTACATTTAGATCGTTTCATACTGAAATCTCCAACTCGTTGTATTATATATGTCGTTATTTCGTGTGTTGTAGAAAAGTGGATGCGCGTTGAAGTCTTTTGTATGCTACGCCGGTCTGTCGTAGCATAGTAGTAGGTATAGGTACATGCTACGAAGAACTACGTAAAATTTTATGTCGAGAAAGAGAACCAGTTTCCTACACAACGGTAAAATCTGCAACTCTCTGAGACGACTATTTCAATAGAAATTAGAGTTTCGTGATTTTTCTCCGTCCACTCACTCAAATGGTCATTCGCACACATGTCTTTTCTCGCAAATATCCATTCGCGCGCAAATATATGCTTGCGCTAATGTCTACTCACGCAAACATCTACTTGTAAAAATTTCATTTCGCGCTAATATCCATCACGCAAGTGTTTCTCGCGCAAAAGACTTTTGCGCAAATGTCCTGCAACCCGTTGTATTAGAACGCCTCTACCAATATGATTGCATATAATTCATGTCACATACATAAATTTTTATCAAAATGTATGAAAAACCAAACAAGCCCTTATAAGATAGATAGATAGATAGATATATGGTTTATTTGATTCACAAACATAGACAGCACAAGACAAAAAAATAAACATAGACATTGTAGTAGGTAGGTATTAGTAAAATATACTTAACAATAACATTGGTAAATATTTTTAGGTAAGTAAAACACACAAACAATTTAAAAAGAAGAAAAAAACATCAAATATTACAATAAGCATAAGAACTAAATTTTAAACTAAGGGTAAGAGTAGGTGCCTACCTACCTACACGTAGGCTAGTCTCATGTAGGTATGTCAGTGCTGCCAAGGTGAGCCAAAATGGATCAGTCTCAGCTATCTATTCTAGTCTAGTCTATAAAGCAGTCATCCGCGACCATCCCCAACAATAATTGAAATGCCATCAAAACGGTAACCATCCGTTAAAGCAGTAGTATACCAATCAAGCATTAAAGGCTTCCCTAACCACCATAGAATCACATACCAAATTGCCTCGAAAACTCAAAACGGCGCTAGCATCGAATTCTTTACTAAAAATCTACAGCAATTTTGCAGCATTCGCTTTAGTTCCATTTTCGTCCACCCGAAGCGATATGTTGGTACTGTATGGCCAATTACAAAGTTAAAAGAGAATGCCACAGGGCGTATGGAAATTTGGATTTGGAATTCGGGACCAATTTAGCTGGAGGTGCAAGGCGACAGTGCCCAAACGCAATAGGAAAGGAAAGGAGTGATCAAAATGATCGTGTATACTTAGATTGTTCAGACAAATCATGGATAAGAGCATTGCTGCCTGGTTTGCAGGTAGGTATGAACTTCCCCTTGACCGTTTCAAACTTGTTACAATTTTATATTAGGTACATATGTACTTAAGAAAATTTTTGGACACATTTGTTCCAACCTGAAGGACTCGGGAAAACAACACTTAGGTATCTAAAACACTGAAAAGTTTTAATTTAATTTGAAGATAAATACACTTTGGATTCTTCCACTTCTACAAACACTAATGTCGTTTGTGATAAATGCATAAATAAACAATGATACAAACTTTGGTCCCGAGGCGGGAATCGAACCCGCACCGGTCCTTCTCTGGCTGCGCCTTAAAGGTTACAGCTGTCACTGAAGCTATGACTTGGCCAATAAATGTGTATTTATTCTGTGGTAATATTACAAGTCTATTAACGCATGTTTGTTAAGTCTACGATAGCAATTTAAGTTTACTTTTGACTTTAAATTATTTTATCTGAATATCTACGCTATACTGCGAGGAGTCACAATATTAATACCGGGTCGCGTCGCGCTCCTCCCAAGGGGTTTCTAAATCATCCGTCCCTGTCGCTCCCTTGCTGGCGCTTGCACATCATCAAAGTATGGATAGTCCTTACCGTCTTTATTTTAATTTGTTTTAAACACTTGTATAGACTATGGCGAGTGCACTAAAAGTTACAAGGTAGACATAAATAACATAATAGATGCTTAAAGTACCAACCTCTTACAGGCCAACACAGCAAGTATAAAATCATCAATCATATTTATCTTCCTTTACGAGAGCATAGAAAGATAAAAATAAATTTTACGCAGTCCATTCTCATGAAACGCGTGTTTTTTATATAACCGACTATGAAAAAAGGAGGAGGTTCTACGTTCGACTGTATGTATGTGTGTTTTTTTTATTGTAATCAGAATTGTCCCAAAATGGTTCCATAAAAGTGTTATTCCTGAGAGATTAATAAAATATTAATCAAGCAAAATATTAAAACAGTCTAAAATTAATAGATTCGAAGTCGGTTTTTCAAAACAATCAATTATTTTATTCAGTTACCCTCAGACGCCGTCTACTGCTATAAGTGCGTCCACAAACAAAGGTGGAACCTATTATCTTCTTTTTTGGATTGAATAACACTTTTTTATCGGAGCTGTCAAAGCATTTGACCACGATCACACTTAAGAAAGTTAAAATGTGGCGTAAGATAGGGTACGCTTTCACAGAAGGAAGCTGCTACCCTTCCTCTTGTAGGTTGCCTTAGTGGGCTCTTAGGACATCCACGGGCTTAAATGGAGGGGTAGATTCTTACGCTGTTACCACCACGGTCTGAAAATTTATTTCACATCGTGAATTTACTTCAGACCGTGATTACTAAATTTTGTCTTATCCACCCTACTCTTTAAGCCGAAGCGCCTCCGGTAACATTCGCTTTACGCTGTAATTTTTCTTATGTTATTTATTTATTTATTACTCTGAGTGATCTATATCACGTCATATCTTACACTCTTGTAAATGGGCTGGCATTTATTCGGCTGACTGTACCGCGGGCTCTTTGTCTTTTATTAATTGTTCGCTGATAGTGTTTTAATTCAGTATAAATATATTTTGAATGCTGGTTATTGATGTGTTTCTATTCTGTATTAGAATTTGCCATTAATCATACTAATTTGGACAAAATATTATATGTTGAGTATAAGACGGATGTATAAGGTTGGTAAAAAATCCATATGACTCTAATTTTAGTTTTAAGACGCCTGATTATTGAATTGGATAAAACAATGTCGGTCGTTTAATATCCTAACAAATATTATAAATGCGAAAGTGTGTTTGTTTGTTTGTTGTTCCTTCACCCTAGTTAAGCAACCAATCGACTTGATTTTTTCCATGGAGTTAGTTGAAAGGATGGAGAGTAATATAGGCATCTTTTTGTCCTGGTAAAAGATCAAATTTCCGTGGGAGATTTACGGGGAACTGCTTGTATATAATAAAAAAAAGCTGGACAATGCACACAACATTTTCTAGAATGTTGTGTGAATTGTCCTATGTTAAGAAAATCATGCTTTATAGGTAGATAACTGATATTCTTAATACAATATTGGTACATTGATATTGGTACATTGACATTGATATTGGTACATTGATTGGTATTTTTTATTACACTTACAAAAAATAAAATATTAAGCACTTTTAACTTAATCTACTGATAGCGTAAACTTCCATTGCCGTTCTTTACGTTTTATTAACTAGGTACTGATGTTTTAACCCTTTGACCGCCATAGTCACCTATACATGACAAATCACCTGAGGATCCCTCAGTGCCAATGACGTTCAGAATATCTTTTGTCCACTTTGTGCTTTGGGGTAGAGAACACGGGAATGCGTTTTTGGCGTGGCGGTCAAAGGGTTAAGGCTGTGTAATTGAGTTTTATCTATCTAGATATTTATTAAGGTAGGTTAAGTTAATTAGGCTGATAAGAAAGATTACTTAACTTTAACACTAGACCGCGCCTATCTTTTCTATCAGGAGAGAGCAAGAGCGAGCTCTTGCTCTCTCCTGAGCAACGATATTTCCTAGTTGAATTCGGGGTCTGATTTTCTTGTGTTTTTTCCCCACTACGCTATAAACAAGTCACAAAACCATACAAAATCAAATCGGTTCATTCATGACCAAATAATTTACTCTAATCAACATTGAGCTTGAATCAGTTTGGTCGCAGATTTTAACCCCTTTTCTCGGTCATTTCTGAACAATAACGTGACCGCAGATGTAACCAGCAGGTGTTGTTATAAACCATGTTCTGTTCACGGGCGGAGCGAGCCACTTATTTCCAGTTGTCTTGTGCAGTTGTTCTGCGGAGCGAGCGCGAGTAGCGTAAAGAGAAGCGTAGCGTAAGGCGATTTTTTGTGCTGGGACCTCTGAATAGTCCTGAATAAAGATGCGCGACTGTGAATGATTTTATTCGCATTATTCGACTTGACAAGTAATTGTAACGATTCGAATGACTAGAGCAAATTAGTAACTAATTTGGTTAGTAATCGCGTGTCATTCGTTCGACTGCCTGAGTCGGTTTCGATTCAATCCCCGCAGGAGCGACGAATAATTCATTCATCACTCAAAACCATCGGTCGACTAACAAAGTCGAATCGGAGCCATGAATGATCCATTCGTAGAGACATTAGTAATTACTAATTAGTAATTTCATTCGAATTTGAAGATTTACTTGATTTTTTATTATATTACTAATATTCAAGACAAATAAGGAAAGTAGTAGTTGTTCATCATTCAACTAGACAGATAATTTGCAGTCTGGCATCTTTAGTCCTGAAAAAGAAAAAATGCTTTTTTTAATGATTTGTTTAACTTTAGACTAATATTATAAATTGGTACATTGCATTGATCATTATATGAAAAAAAATATAAGCTTTTTGAATTAGCCAAAGCGTGGTGATTATGGTAAAACCCCCTCATTTCAGGCACGTTCAGCAGTGGACTGCTGTGCTGATTAGCCACATGAAAATTTTACATTTCATCTGGCCCCAATGCCAGAATTTCTGTTGTGTTGTTTGTGAGTACCGGTAGGATATTATGAAATGTGATAAAGATAAGGACTTGTGGAGGAGTTGAGTTACAGGTTAATCACTTTCCAAGAAAATAAAAAGGCGGCTCATATAAAAAAAAATATAATAGAAAAAAAAAGTATGTATCTTTGACTATAATAAAGAACTAAATGATTGTAATAAGGTAAGTAGACTAGTTTAGGCGGCGGATGAAGATGATGAATAAGGTAAAGGTTATCGCTCAGCTCAACGCTTTGCTCATACAATGCACACCACCTTAATAAGACCGGGGACTAAATTCCCCATGGCAATCCTTGACGCAACACATCGCATAAGTGGCAAGAATAGTTATTAATATTTTTATGCTTTTTGACTTTAATGCGTGGTCATTCGGACCCTTGCTTGTTAAGATTTTTTTGCCTCCCTCGTTAAGCTAATTAGTGATAAACGAAAGCAGCTGCTTTTTGCGGTTAAAAGGTTATATTGCCGTTTAGTTTTAAGCTTTAATGGTAGGTACCGAAGTTATGATTTTTCTTTTATACCTACCTACGTACATAGTTATTAACCTTATTCTTCAAACTAGCTTAGAAGTATTTTTAAAAAGAAGCGATGCGAATATCAAAACACCACTGTAAATACGAGTAGTATATTTTAAATACAGGGTTTTACAAAACATTTTCTAGCCCCAAAGACGAAGTAGCATTAACTAATAGTAAGTAGAGCTTTTTGTCCTTCCTGTATCTTCCGCTAAACTAAATTGATCGAGAACAGTGATACACCATTTACAACTTATCGATAATAATTCGAGTTTATCGACTATCGACATTGCGTGCGGGTGTCACCGTTATCGAATTTAGTGTCTCGCGTGCGTCTCCTATCGTGTGTAAGTAAGTCAACGTCTTGCTAATTGATGTCGTGACGTAGTGATGGACGGATGTCGAGGATATTCATTTAGTTATATTGTTGACATTGATGACTTCATAATTTTTTTAACTGTTCATGGATGGAACATTCACATTACATACATTATTGATATTTTGCATTTTGCTCTCTAATTAGGTGTAGTGCTTGTCATAGTTATCGAGGCAGGTACCCATACTTAGAACTGCTTTTTCGTACGCTGATTAACTCATAAACGATTTAATCTCTTGTCAAATAGTTCTTTCTCTTGCCAAATTGACGTTGATAAGAAACTTGATTATTGCTTAGTTAATTAGAGAGATGAACAATCGGCTGTTTGTTTCCTAAATTGTGGAATATAATTAACTTCAAAATAACAGCGTAATTGGATAAGAGTAACCAAAAAATCATAACAAATTTTATTGTTTACCTATTTTGTTGATAAAAATTCAATTGAGAAAATAAGTAAATTAACTACTATTGCATCGATATGCTATTTACATGTTCATCGATATCGATGCATCAGCAATCTAACTTGTATCCCCACTATCTTAGAATATTTTAGTGATGCGAACATAACTCGGCTGTCGTATCAGCGAGCTGACAAGATGGATAGATGTCAGGATTGTCACGTTTCTGGTATCATCTCGCTAAGTGATCAGTGACAGAATGCAAATAAAGTCCTGATATGCGACCACTTTACCTGTATTTATTGGATTATGTTAATTGAATTGATATTATCCGTACAGTTTCAAAGATAAACTACTGAGTGGCAAGTGGCAACCAGTGCTGACATCGTGTGAAATAAAGAACACGAAGTAGTTATTGAAGGAGATGTGTGCATAATTATAACAGAAAAAACAAAATGAAAATACAGTCTATTAAGTATGTAAACGGGTTTACTACGAACCCAAGAAATAAGTTATCTATAAGTGATTTATATGTTATGTGCACTAAGCACATCCTTTATTAATAAATAAATAAATAAACATTAATAAATGTTTGACGATTGGACGCGGAGCGCGCGCGTTTGTTACTGCATTAATTCTGATGATAGACCTCTTTCCCTCTTAATCCTTGTTAAGGGACAGTTTGTTGGCATTCATCCAACACAAACTAGTTTCATAGTTAACCCGCCTACATTCATTCACATTCATAATGAATTCGTCAAACGACGATAGTTTTATAGCAAAAATTAAAATGATTGAAATAACTAAAAACAGTAGGATTTGGAAGCTGGTCTTTAGGTAATCATTAAAATTTGCTTTAAAGACACTGAATGAAAAAACATAAATCAGTAGGTACCTACAGTTGCAATTTTACACTATGATAAAATTTTGTGGAAGTAGAATTGAATAATATTTTTTTCCTTTGCAAAATATAATTGTTGCGGAAGCGACTTCCTATGTGTAAACGCTCGCACACGTGGAGTGGCTTGCCCACTTCCTTCATATCCGACGTGTATGCAACTAGAAAAATCGCAGTCAGTAGAAACAGTTGTCACTTAACTTTAGCAAGAATTTGCGGAAGTTAGGTACTTGCCAATGGATACTATGCTGAAGGAGATGCTTTGTCAAGTACCTGGGCGTAGAAAGTCAAGTTATTAGGTAAGTAAACCCAAAGATTTATATCGTACACTAATGAGTAGTTAAAAATTGTGTTTTTTCCAGTAAAATTAATCACGTACCTAACTGTTATTATAACCATATTGTGTGCAATCATACTGCACACACTTTTGTGAAAAAAAAGGTCCCATCATGCCCTAAAATCGAAATGTCTAAAAGTGTGCAATCTGGGTAGTACCACAGATTAGCTGGTAATGTTACTTAGTAGTGCGGCCAGAACGCAACAGCGGAAACACAGATTTATAAAACGGAAAGAAAAATAATAGTTATTTAATTATACCTAGGAGTGAAATGTAACGCTTTTGTCTTTATTTGTATGTTTAGAATTTATGTTGCATTTGCGAAATGCGCACGATTGCATTTTGTGACACTTTTCAACAAAAAATGGCAATGTTACAGCACGTCCACCTGGCACTGTGTTTAGATGTACACTGATTCCAAATGAGCGAGCTATCTCATTTCATATGGCACCAACAGGGGCGCGGCCTCACTACGGTAAGGGCCTATCTAACGATATAAATCTTTAGGTAAACCACATAAGTCAAATAAGACAAATCAAACAAATCTTTACCAGGAAAACCATACGTGCATTCAAAAATAATTACCCACAATAGTTTGGAACACGAAAGGACAGTTGATTAGTTCAAAGAACGAAAAAGTCAGCTTTCAGAAGCCTATAATTATCTAAAGCGAAACCATTTTGGAGAAAACGATGATTTAGTTAAACGTTTTTAAAGCCTTATTTTGATTTGTTGCCCAAACATTAAAGGGATTCAAGGGCGTAGAGATTTGGCAGCATCTGCTGGAGACTGGTGGTTCTAGTTTTAATTTGTGAAGAGGACGAAAATTGCGAGTTTCGTTATCGAAGGCGGGCAAGACACACTTCGGATAGCGCCATAAGTCTAATTTGCGATATTTAAAATTACTTATTTACCTTTTGAGACAGTTGTGTATGCATTAGTTAGATTTGATAAAAGATTACTTTATGTAATTTTTATTAGCTTGTAATAATAATGCACACAGATCTCCATGTTCAATCCTCGCTGGATTGAACATGGGGATCTGTGTGCATCCTATCCATCCTCGGTTGTCTGGTAGAAATCGCTCGTGAGCGAGAAAACCGCCAATTGTCACATTTTTTTGTACCATATTGTTTGTAAATTGTTTTGTAAAGTGTGCAATAAATTTATATCTATCTAGTATTTTACTTCTCTAGCAAACAATCTTATTGCTTTTAACCCAGCACAAGATGTATTTGAAGTCGTAGAGGCTTATGCAGGTTTGTTTTATTTTAGCCTGATTTTTAGTTTATATTTGCTTCCTCTTTCCTTCCGTTGTTCATGTTCACAATGTATTCAATGTAGTATATTAAATAGGTACGTTTATTGCTTCGTTTGCTCGGTTGTTAAGAAATGCTCTTCAAACAAAACATCAGTGTGTATCAACGAAGAGGCTGAACCAAATTGCCGGTTCTTGTCATGTTACAATGGACACTAATTAAGAGCCCCTCGGTTAATTAGATTCAGAGTTTTTCAAAATGAAGAGAATTTTTCGCTTTGTTTTGAATATGCGTATGAGAGGCACAAGGTAATTTGTGGTGTTCAAGTTTTTGATTAGAGGTTGCCATTGCCATCACAATATTTAGACTACCCAAATAATTTAATTATTTTATCGAATTGGACTTATCAATAATCTTAACCAACTTAAATTGGGTTTAGTTTATTTCCACGCTCTTGAATACTACACAATTATATTATGCGATATATTACTAAATAGGGTGAACAAGAACTAAACTAAAACTTTCCAAAAGACCCTTATGACTTAGTGGAATCCCAGTTTTTGAAAATCAATGTTTGGCAATTTTTCATTGACTGCAACTATAGGTGTTCTAGATCTTCGTGATACTCCGTCGGCCACCTTGTCACTTTCCATTAGGTAAGATTGTGGTCAAACGAAGGTATATCGACTATAAAAAAACTTTACTGTATGGCTGACTGTACCTAATCAAATAATACAAAAACGGAGACCAAAGAACACGGAACTCAAAACGTCGCAGATCTGATAACCCGAACAATAGAGAATCCAATTTGAATGCGAGCCGCGGGAATTCTTTACTAATTTGTTAGATGTCTTTAGTTTGACGTCTCTGAGTTTTTTGTAGTGGCAATATTTTTGCAGCATGTTATAATACCTACTTTATGAATTTTTTTTCAGATTTTATGTAGCCGCATTGTCCTAAATTTCAAATCCACCTTGATATCTATCCCCACCAACTATCTACTACTAATCAAATAATTATCTAGCGAGTAGGGATATAGTGGTCTATATATCTACTTCTTCTGGAAAATCAAGAAGAAAATCCTAAAAAGTGATCAAATTTATAATAATACTATCGACCCGCCCCGGCTTCACACGGATGCAATGCTGATATAAATTATATATATATAAAAGTTCCTCGTGAATTACTCATCTATTAAAAAAAACAGCATTAAAATCCGTTGCGTAGTTTTAATGATCTAAGCATACATAGGGACAGACAGACAGCGAAAAGCAACTTTGTTTTATACTAATTAGTGATATCTTATTATTATTATTATTTAGGTGTATCGAACAGATAGATTTTAATTCGAATAAATAAAGTATCACTGTGTTTTTTCATCTTCCGAAATCATCGTGCCACGAACGTTGACAAATAATGACTTATTCATCATGCTAATTCCGCTAACAGCAATCAGAGCTCTGTAATTAAGCTTTAACGTTTATTACTTAATGACACTATAGGACGAAGATGCGACAGACAGGTCCCTAGACCACAGTCTGGCAAATGCAGTACAGCAATTTACTTTTATTACAGTGCTCGCACGAGAACTATTCCGGTTATGCGAGCAGCATGAGGGAGATGCGTGAAAAATAATGTCCGCTTACAAATAATTATAATTACGTCTTCGAGTGTGCCTTTATTAGTGTGGCCCCGAAAATAGGTAGTATTTTTAAGTACTTAATTTTTTCCCTACCACTGGTGCTTGAATTTCTTTAAAGGATTAGTGACTATCTAGCTCTTGTGCGAGAACCAAAGAAGCTCTAGCAAGGTTTTTACGAAGTTAAATCAAAAAAGCGATTGGAATATGTTACCCTACGCGGGAGAAAGTATGTTGCTACAATATGTTATTTGTGTCAATGTAAATTTGATAAAAACGACTCCTGCTCTGAAATGCGCGAAAGATCTAGAAGATCTAGATAACGCGTTCACTGCCAAGTTGTGCGCTGCGACCAGAAGAAGCGCGAAGCGGGGCCTTGCAGTGGTATTCAACGTGCTAATATGATAGGCATACCTATCTCATTAGCACGTTGAATACCAGAGTTGGTATATACGGCAATTACAAGTTACGTCATGTATTAATAATAAGGCTCTGAAACATTTATTTTGAAAACTGTGTTTTGCATAGTTGGTCTTAAAGTGGTAGAGCGCGTTATGTAGCGCATGATATAGTGTAGAGACTCGCGCGTAGTTTACCTTCTATCCAAGTTTACTCTGTGTCAATAATTTAATTTAATATGTCAAAGTAATCAACGAATATTTGCATAATTGCTGTTAATTATAAATAAACCAGGGATTTCCTTGTTTATAATTTAGATGTGTTTCGTAATTGTTGAGATAAGATATCGTACGCATTCGTAAGAATTCCACTGCAGGTATAACCCTAGTTTAGTATTTATATGTATATTTTCCTATCACCATGAATAAGAATCAATTTTTTTTTATGGCAATAAACATCATTACAAAATTATAGGGTTTTTTTCTACATATGACGGATGGGCATTACTTTTCTATTTTTGTACGTGATGTTTGGCCTACAAACTTTGTAGACCAAACATCACGTACGCCTGAATGGACTATTTTGGTTGGTCCTTATTTAATGAGGACCAACTAAAAAAGTCCGTTCAGAGGTTATATCAGTCATACTTAGGTACTATACTATGCCTGAAAACATTTGTACACTATGCAAATATTTTGACTGTGACGAGGGTGTGTTTTGGTTGTTGTTACCTATGTATTTGAAATTCAAGGAACAGTGAGACCAAAGGAAGTGGCTACAAAACTATCGAACAAACAATTACAATCCGATTCGTATTTTACCTGCAGTCACGCAGAAATTGCAAAGCATCCTGTTGAATAATCTATTTTGAGTGCTGGCAACATTGTCTTTAGATTTGGACACCCACTATTTTGAGCACTAGAACTAATAATACCTAGAGTAATGTGCTGTGTATTTCAAAAACGTCCTACAAAACTGTACTTATTAGTTTTGTAGACTTCTAATTTTAGTGTTGGCAACATTGTCACTTTGCCACCGGGATGGCGACACCACTTTAGGCGCCAACGCGCGTGCCCGCCATTGTAAACAGTAATTGTGAGACGTTCAAATTTCAAAAACATCTCAAACCGACGTGACGTTATATCCGGTGACGTTCCGTTTTAGCAAAATATTAGTAAGTTATAAATGTGTATAAAATTAGCAAATGGTAAGCTTATGTTTTGTCTCCAAGAAAAAGGTAGGTACTACCAAACATTATCAAAAAAAGTTATAACAATTATCTAGAGTAGGAGGATATTTTCAGTTCAGGTACCCACTTCGTTCTTACCTGCTGAAATTAGCTGAGTTAAACAACAAATTAATTCGAGTTTTAAAAACAAAAGAACTGGCAAGCCAGACACATTTCGAGTTCAGTCTGAAAACAGCACAGCCATTAACTTTTCAAAACGTAATTAAAAACGACAACAAAATGTTCCGTTCCCATAAACTTCTGGGAACAAAAGTCGTGTCGCGGACATAGCCAATGGCAAATTTCATTTATATTGCGCTGGCGACCAGA
Source organism: Eupithecia insigniata (assembly GCA_947859395.1). NCBI lineage: Eukaryota > Metazoa > Arthropoda > Insecta > Lepidoptera > Geometridae > Eupithecia > Eupithecia insigniata. The sequence goes on from OX402008.1 coordinate 4,601,492, forward strand.
AAAGGGTACCGAAAAAAGTTAATAATTGACCGTCAGATTTATAGAATCCTTGGAACATAGGCGGGGACAGACGCTTATGAGATTTCGTCCTCTTTTTTCGTCTGGGAGCTAAATTAAATTGACTTCGGTCTTCGTCCTCGGGCTTTTTCGGATTATGGTTTGCGTTTGGGATATGACAGTTGTCTGCTGATGATTAGGTACCTCATCAACTATTTATGGTTTATAGAAAAGGTACTACTACGGTTTATGTTTCTTTTTGAGGATAGCAAGTTTATCAAGATGTGTGAGTTCGTACCTAACCTGGTACCTACGAAGTTAAGGTAGATAAGGCCTTAAAGATTTGTATTTAATGTGTAGAATGCAATACATTTTACTACTTGATTTCAGAATAAATCTGTGGAAAAATGTACTTAAAAGCTCTTTATTCCAATTAAAATTTTACTAGATTAAGAAAAAAAATTGCCCTAGGTACCTCTTACAATTAATTTTAATAGAAATCAAGACTAAGTTATTCAAACAATGATTTATGTATTATAATTTAATGGAGTTTTTATGCGAATCAATTTGTGACACAGAAAGATCAGAAATTGATACAAACAAATCAATTAAAATCTACATAATTACCACAATGACAATTCTTTACTCTGAGAGGTCATCTCAATGAGAAATCAATTTTATATTAATTATCTAAAACAAATTTAGCTCTTGCTGCTGTTGTAATAAGAGTTGGAATAGTTTGCTTTAAAAACATTAAAAATAAGATAAAAAAAGGTAAGATAATCTGCATAATTTGAACAATTTATGTTTCCATGCAAATGAAACAATAGACTGTCGTGTGACAAGCGATGACAAATTACTTTAATGGACAAATTAGTTGTTGTCTAGTATTTTTAAGGTCAATGTCATTTAAAAATCGTACATTTTTGTTTTGAATCAGATACAAACGGTTCGGATCGGAAGGAGAGAGCGCAAACGCACTAAGGCTCAATACTAATTGCATTGAATAAAAATAAATAAATAATGCTGGACAATTCACACAGAATCAGCTAGCCTCAAAGTAAATAGAGCTTATCCAGCATTATTAATATTTTTATTTTTATAAAATCTTCAATATACAAAATCATTAAAACCGATGTTTCATTTAGTGACGCGTCCGAAGCAACGCACTTTTGCAGGTTCAGCATTACTGCTTTTTCAACAACCTTGCGGTTGAAATTTCCTATAGTCGGCACTCCGCATACTGCAAAATTCAGCAAAGTGCGAAAGTCGGCACTACGAGTAAGTTCCGAAATCGTCCCGGGTTCGTTTTGCGCGATCCGTCAACAGCGATGTGTCATCTTTCACTCATCACATCAAACTAAAGTAGACTCGATTTTTAACTAGATGTCGCCACTTGCAAAATTTGATCGCGCTATCGAAGTGCTCCATGTGTAAAACTACTTCAAAACCCATTTTCATTATTCAGGAATTTGAAATCGGTTTATCGTTTTTTAAAACACGTCAAATTATTCAAAATTTTCATAAGGTTTACTTAACCTAACCTACCAGGACTTAGGACCGAAGTCTTAGAAACGAAGTCTTACGATGGTTGTTCCACCAAATAGGTCACCACAAACTTCCGCGGACTAAATAAAGCTTGAATCGATTCGATGGATTTACTGTCGGCTTGTCTAATTCGACCAGATATATGGCGTAGAGGGTTTAACAGCTCTGCTGCGTCGGCTCTGTGTAGTTGACTTACTGTGGCCTATATACTGTGTCTGTTTATGTTATTTAGTTGGATTTTGAGGATGGCTTGTGTAAGGATATTGAGCTAGGAAAAAAACGGTCGAAGCGACGACCTCTGTGTTGCACGTGCGAAGGTCCACCTCCGCGCAGGAGGTTGCGAAAGTGGCGGGTACGTTCATTAAGTACCCAATTCTAATTCTAATTCTAAGTGGGGGAACTGGAATCTGCACTAACATCTTGCATAGGAGAGCATTGTGCATTGTCCCCCTGCTGCCTAAAAAAATACGTTTGAAGACCTCATTAAGAATACACGCACACACACAAGACAAGAACCGCATTCACCCTGAAGAAGTCCGTCGTGAAGGGATATAACGTTGGTATTCTTCCAAAACAAACAGGTTCTTAGCTATCCCGCTTACATTCATAATGAGGACATACTTACCTACATACAGAAAATCATTCAGTTACAGAAGATCCGTGTGCGCGAGCGCATATTTATTTATTTTTACCGAAATAGAACTTGTACGGTCGTCGAGTACGTTCGTTTTATACGTGAGCAATTTCAGTGGAATCCGACTCGTGGTTTATGTCTTAATCATGGAGGGAATTCCACTAGCCTCGTAAAGAAAATATTATAATTTCATCTGATAACTTCATAAAATCTTTGCGAGATTGGATTTACAGTCAATGTGTGTAATGATAAATCTGATCAAATAAATTTTATTTAATTCTGAGTGTGTTTTAATTGCTTGAGTTGTATTTTTTTCCATATAATTATCGATGCTGACGTCATTTTTGCAATTATAATATATTTTTGGTACACAGGGCAATTGCACAAGACAACTCGGAAAAGTGATAAATCTAGGCCTCCACAAGTCTAGGTACTTTTACGAAAAATTAAAGAGGATCGCACCAGTTTTTGAGTTTACCTAATTAGGTAAGTCCATAATATACCTACACAGGCAAGATGATAAATCTAACATGGGTCCCGTAGTAGGAGTAGGTATTAATTTCATTGCAATGTGGTACAAAAGTGAATATGGATGCTTAGCCAAGGTGAAGAGACGCTGTGAAATTGAGATGAACAAATAAGAAACAAAGAAGACGAGCTCACACATTATAAGCGATAGGTACCTATTCCGAGTTAACAAGAACTAAACCATTTTACAAAAGCTGAAACATAACTTGTTATAATTAAACCAGCAATGCAGTCTCCAAATTACCAAAATGACCAAAGTTGTAATTTCAAGGTTGTAAAATGCAGTCTGTCGTGCTAATGTCAAAAATGTTAAATATTATCCGAGGCGAGGTTTTAATAATCGAGAGGAGTCTCTGCGACGCCCATCGCGTTACACCGGCTCCCTGCTAGGGGGGCCAGGGATTTGGGAATACGAGGTTATTTTGGGAATTTGTTCGGAGAGGCTGTGAAATTGTGCTGAACAAAGAAGAAGAGCTCACATAACAAGAGCTAATCCTAACTTGTCAATAATAATAAGAGCTAAAACAGCAATACAGCCTCCAAATTAACAAAATGACCGATAAGTTGTAATTTAAAGGTTGTAAAATGCGGTCTGTCGTGCTAATGTCAAAGATGTTAAATATTATCCGAGGCGAGGTTTAATAATGGAGAGGAGTCTCTGTGACGCCCATCGCGTTATACCGGCTCCCTGCTAGGGAAGCCACGGATTTGGGAATACGAGGTTATTTTGGGACTTAATCTTCAGCAATTTTTTTTTGAGTAAGTAATCACCACGTTTAATACAGCAGGGCTACGATAGTCCGAACCCCAGCTAATCCGAACGACGCCCTCCCGACCTCTGTGCAACCGCTGTTTGTCTCTATCGTCTCGCAGTACCGTGTACACATTTTACATTGCTACGTAAAAATACTTTTGGAAAATTGAAGATAAAAAAGTTTTTATGTCGCTAAATACTATACTCATACTATAGGTAGTCATCAAAGCACTATATTATAATTATAAAAAAGAATGTGATTTAAAGAATCGTATTTTAATTTTATACGAATTTTGCGTTTCAACTGTTTGTGGTCCGAAGTGAGACTAACTTATTTCTCATTTTATCTACCTACAGGGGTAAGTCTCCACTTTCCTGATATAAAGGCATACATCATAGAATAATTACAACAACAAATAGCCCCGAAGTAAACAAAACTCTAATTATTAAGCACTAGCCTCTGCCCGCGCCTTTGCTCATGTGGTACGCATATAAAACCTACCCTATGTCTTTTTGTAATAGTGTGGCTATCAATAAGTGAATTAATTTTTAAAATTGGATAAGTATAATAAAAAGATTACCCCTAAAATTCGGTTTACAAACTCGAAAATATTACTTACCTCTTTATAAAATTAGTACAAAGTAGTATAAAATCCGACTCAATCCTGAAGTATGTAGTGTCACCCTACACGAACGTGGGAACACTATGCGTCCGCACAGCTTCAGCAGGCGTGGTCACCCAAGTGCTTTGTTTTTCAAATTATTTCCGGACGTCGTTTATAGAAATTACCAAGATAACCAATTTATTTTAGACGCTAAACACGAGAGCCCATGAACTTGGCAATGAAAAATAAGAAAATAATTAAAAATAATAATTTAAAAATAAAAACATAACAATGGACAAATCTTTTTCGAAAAGATACCAACTAAGTTGCTAATAAATTTCGAAAATATGACACCATGACATGACATTAGTCAAATCTCTATTCATTTGAGGACAATCGAATGTCCTTTATAAATAAAAAAATAAGCAAAGGCGCCGACAACAAAAGATAGGTAATCGATTTATAGGTCGATTATTCTCATGTAAATTTATCAAAGTGCGTTTTACGTCGCATGTGTGGGTTCCGTACTAATTAATTTTATAATATATTTTAGCGTTGAAGAAACGAAGAGATACTCAAAAGGTGAAAAGGTGTCGTCGACTGGACCACAGGACTAAAATAGCAAGGGATCGGGCAGAATCAGAATCAGAATCAATAACTTTATTTCTTTAGACTTACAAAATAAGCACTTAGACGAGTCAAATTTTATAATATAAACATAGTTATTATTATCAAATAAGAAATAAGGTGTTATTGATATTCTCTTCACTTAATTTTTTTGTCTACTAGTGGAAGAAGTGAAAAAGAAACCACTAGCACATTTAAAATATAACTTATATGTCTAATACATGTTTATTTTGTTATATCACCGCGCCACGCCAGGAGTTAGGCAAGTATTGTACTTACCCTGTATTTGAAAGACAATAACTATGAAGTATAAATCTATATCTTTTATCAAAATATAATAATTTATTTTGCAAAAAAAAATACCTTTCTAAAATTATATTTGGTAGGTTCTATCAAATAGACAGACTGAGCAAAGTAACCCATAATGAGATAATCTCTAATCAATTTCGATAAATTGAGGCCAACTCTACAAAATCTAACAACGAACCCTAAAAATCGATTATCCAATAACTCGATTCCGTGTCACCCGTAACTAATCGATGCCGTGCCTAACAATAGTATTTCTTCATCAGTGACAAAAACAGCGGGCCAAAATACAAGATTATGGGCTGGGATATGGCTGGCTCTACGTAATCGGCTTAGGTACAGGATGTTGGAAATATTATTTAGATCATGGCATTGGAGTATTTTTATTATTAGAGCGTTTTTCGAAAACGACTACGTCTTTTGATTTTGACGTAGAATATCTAGCAACGAAGGTATCGCAGAAATTGGTTGTATACGTTATCTACTTTAAAATGGACATTGATTATTAATAATAAATAAACAAGAAATGACTATCAGTCAGTAAGTATCATATCGTAAAGTTCATAACAGGACAAAAAAAAATATTTTCGAAAAACATTTCTGCTTGAGCAAATAGCTGGGAAAAAGCGTCCTTGCTTGCCCTCCACCCAGAAATTGCAATAACGAGCAAACTTACAATTAGACTAGAGGAAAATAACTTTTCCTGAACAATTACCTATTAGCTACAAAACATCAATTAATACTAATAATATAAATTCGAAAGTAATTCTGGCTTTTTCTCTGTCTGTCTGTTACCATTTCACGCCTTAACAACTGAACAGATCTTAATGAAATTTGGCAAGGATAGAATAGATGGTACCCCGGAGATGGAAATAGGTTACTTTAAACCCTGAAAAAAGCGTGCGAAGCCGTAGGCATAAGGTAGTTATAATATAATTTAATTGTACAACCAGCTCTGTTCCATTTCGCATCATCCTGTACGTAAAGCTGTCCATCCACTCCACAGGGAGGGCGTTTAAAAAGCCGTCCGCTGCGGGGCGCGGGCGCCGGCCGACCTTTGTGCTTTTTAATTTTACTTTTTAATCTGCCAGTGGGCAAGCTGACGGATAGCCGGCGCTCGGAATTTGTTTATGGTGTGATGAATTCTAATTGTCTATGGGATAGATTGGGCGTTTTGGAGCGCGATTTGGAATATAATAATTCTTTTGATTCTTTGATTGTTTAAATTTTTTAGAGAACGAAATATAAGATTACTTTTATTCTTTGTATTTACCCAAATTTGAAACTGCTTAGAAGTTATATAGATATTATTTTTACGATTCGTTAACTCGACCTTGTCTGACATTTTCGGTGTCTTTAAAAACGGCTATATTTACTTAGCAGAAACTGTGTAGGTACGAACTACCTACAAAAAGTCTTATCAAACTTATAAGAAAATAGAAATCAACTTATTTCGTCCACAAACTATTTATTTTCTGAAAAAACTATATACATAAATTTTATTACAATACTTTTTCACGTCCTGGAAAAAGTATTTCGATTGATTTAAAAATATTAGTTCCAGTCTGTACAGTGTAATGACTGTACAGAGTTCATGCACCTCGCAATTTAAAAAAAGAACATGACTGGTGACACTGACTTGGGCATCACAAATCGGCATTAACCGTTTAACCGCCACCCATGGACTGATAATACAGGATGTTCATTTACAATCATTTTGCACTATTACTATACCAAACTCGAGTATTAGGCGATAGGATTGAAAAGAGGCTGGTGCCCCTTAGTGAGACAAGGAAGCCTATAAAACACCTACCTCCTTGAGTAAAACAATATGAAAGTTATTAAAAAACAATCATGCCTCTAGATCAGTATTTTATTTTCACACTGGGACCTACCTTTTTCCCAAAATAACCCAAGAATCAACCCTTGTTACTTACTGTGACTAAGTACCTACTTATTAAAATAATTCTAATAGCATCTGGCTATCTTTTGTTCAATCTAGACTTTTGACATAGCGTTATTTAAGTTTTTAAAGCTTAAAATTATATTGAACTTACTTATTTACTACACAAAAAAATTGTGAGCTAATAATTTTATTAGTGTCTAAGTGTCACAGTAGCAATCTTTATTTTAGAGTCCAAATTCAGTCAAGTTTACCAAATAATCGCTTACTCATTACGTTACGTTTATACTCTCAACCATTTTTGTCTTTGTATTTATTTAAAACTAGCTGGTGCCCGCGCCTTCGCCCGCGTTTAATCGAGATAAAAAATGACTTATATGTTATTCCAGGTCCCAAACTATACCCATATCAAATTTCTGCCTAATCGATTCAGTAGTTTTTGCGTGAAAGAGTAACAAATATCCATACATCCTTACAAACTTTGACATTTATAATATTAGTAGGATTTTTCTATTCTTACAGGTATGACCTAATACTTCTTCTTCTTCCACTAGTGGACAAAAATTGGAAGTGAGGAGAATAACAATAACCTCTTATTTCTAAATATAGTTATTAATAATAACTATATTTATAGTATAAAAATTGACTTGTCTAAGTGTTTATTTTGTAAGCCTAAAGAAATAAAGTTAATTGATTCTGATTCTGATACAGTACAGTAGTCAACATTGTAGTAATTCCTAAGTGATTCCTTTGTAGCACGCTGTATAACAGATACCTTCCTAAATTAACCGTCTTACGGACGTCGATGTCAACTTGTCACTCCGTCACGGGTTAAAAGCATGCGGGACTTTAGTCCGGTGTCAGGTGGCCGAATGTTTTTCTTAATTTTCGTGTCTTTTGATTGTGTCAACGCTGTCATATTTTCTTTCTTTATGCCGTTGTATTTTTTCTTTTTTAATCTAAAATTTGTCATTGTTGTTTTACCATTCTGAATTATTTGATTTAAAAGTGTATGGTACTCCATACCCATCCTACCAGAGGAAGGGCCGCAGCTTCCTTCTGAGTATTTTTCAACACCGATACTGCGATTACCAATCCGCCTGCCAAGCGTGGTGAATATGGCAAAACCCCCCCTACATGGGAGATCATCCATTCGATGGACCGAAGACATCTTAGCGGTCGCAGGGAGTCGATGGATGGAGGCAGACCAGGATCGCTATTTGTGGCGTCGTACGGGGGAGGCCTAGTCTATGATTAGAGATAGATAGATAGATTTTATTAGTATGATTATGATTATATGGCAACCCCACTTCGAGTTTACCACAAGGTTTACCATTAATCAATAATTTAGGTAAATAGATATTTTTACTTATAAATAAATCTATCATTTTATCCGTTTTTTCAGTGTGCAACCCTAAAAAGTTTATTTTTTTATTTTTCTCAACACCTTCACAATTCACCTAATGAAACCCTCATCATCAACGAAAAATCATTTGAAGGATCCAAAAAATCGTTTCAAAGATCCGAAAGTCATTTCAAAGCCCCGACTTAACACATCCTGCGTCCATGATATGCAATATGGTACCAAGTGGGCACAAAAGACCCGCGTTCATCAACGGCGATGATGTTCCAAAAGTACATTTTTTGTGACACTATGACACTGGACACGATGGAACTCGGTGGTAGGGATGTAATCAGGGCGGGTTAAGAGGGCAGTTATCGGTTTTTCGTCAGAAAATTGAAGCACGTTTACCATATTTTTTTGTTTTGAGAAGAAAGATATAGATTATTTCCAACTGTTTTCTAACACGTGAAATACGTGTAACAAGAGAGGCCGTTGCCCAGGTGTAACAGCATAGGTTATGAAAAATTTAGTTTAGTTACAATGTTAGGTATAATGAGGTTGGGTGTGTACCTAACACGCCCAACCACATTATGTAACTAAAAAGACATTAATAAACACCTTAGCAATAATTTTATAAAATAAATAATAAATATTGATCAACGCAACGTGCCCTATTCTTCATTTTAGTGAATCTAGAAAAACAATCTGAAAAGAGTTGTAATATTCAGGCCTAGAGTTATGCTATGTCAGCGAGCATCATCGCCACCAAAATCTATAACCATCACGGAACCGTTGCCCCTTTTCAACCAATCCTGAATACATTCCCACTTCTAGGCCATTGTCGCTAGCAGGGCCAGCAATTATCAGTTAATGACGTTGATTAGAGTTCGGTGCCTCAAAGGTATTGTGATTGATTTTTTTTTCTTGACGCATGATTTCTGTGGATGAGTTGTCATTGTTGTTAATACAATATGAGGTAAGGTGTTAAGGTATTTTTGATATATTTCTTGGTCACTACTAGTTTAACTAACTCTAACTAGCTTTATATTAAACGAATCAACCGGTTTTACACTTTAGAATAGAATAGAAATATTCTTTATTTCACACCAAATATAAAAAAATATAGTTAAAAACTAAAACCCGATTACATAAAAGTCTTAAACCAGCGTTCACCTATTTATTGTCCTTATCATTTTCTTTTGATACTTAGGTAGTCGGAGGCCTTTGTTACTAATTGTACAGTAGGTATATGGGGTCCGACTACCTAAGTATCAAAAGAAAATGATAAGGACAATAGGTGTACGCTTGTTTAAGACTTTTAGATAGAATAGATAGATAGAATATACTTTATTGCACAAAACTTGTACATAGGCGAGCATAATGCTAGATAGCATTCTCTACCTGCTAACCTTTGGGTAGTGTGGACAACAGTTTAGTAGGTAGTGCTAGGTTACAGAATTTAATATTGAATTTTTACACAATAGAATATATATATATATATATATATATATACATAATATTATTTACACCTGCGCAGAACCCCCTCCACTATCGCCGAGCGCTATTAAGTTGTGACGAGACGTGTACCCCTACGGGCTGAGGCGAAAGCGTTAGGCCATCTAAGTACTATGATTTTATGAACGGAACAGATAGCCTTATTCCCCATACAAACGTACTTTCCGCTTCTTTTGGAAACGATGTGCCCGATCTTATTGATATTTTCCATACGTAATCGGATGAAAAATAGCTATGTTTGCAGTGGTTTAGTTTTTGTAAAAACATAATTATATTTAAATGAGAGCTAAACTAATTTTGACCACCAAATCGAGTTATATTCAAGCGATTTTTTATGCATGCTAGACACCTTTATTCGAAAATCTGTCGCGATGCAAACATCCTAAATATATGCATTCAACATTTAATCAAAAATATTTTTGAAATCTATTTCGACCACTGCGGCCAGTCTCAACGGAGACTATCTAGGTGCGCAGGGCATATTATAGAGCACAATTGTGCGCATAAACACAGGTGCACTCTCCATTCGCTCTCTCATAATCTGGTGGGCCGGCAGATCGACAGGACCGGGGAGAGGTCAGGTGCAGGATCAACAGCTTAACGTGCTTTCCGAGGCACGGGGGATAACACCGCTGATTACCTGACTCAAGGCTGCTACTGTGAAGTTTTGTTACTAGAAAAATCGTAATAACATAAACCTTGGCCCGATCCGGGATTTGAACCGGGGACCTCATTATCAGCAGTTGAACTTGCGACCGTTAGACCAACGAGGCAGATTATAAGTAGGTAGGTAATTAACTTGAAAGTAATTCTGTCTGGATAAGAAATTGAAGTGAAGAGAAAATCAATAACACCTTATTTCTTATCTAATAAAAATTACTTAATATATACTGTTTGAGGAATTAAGTTTTACTTGTTTTGTGCACAAAATAAGCACAAGACAAGTAAAATGTTATACCAGCCTAAAGAAATAAAGTTATTGAAATCTGAATCCGTAATCTGTCTGTTACCTAGATTTTTACAAAAAATATCTGAACGTGAGAATAAATTTAAGCGAGATCGCGGGCAGAAAATTAAATAATGCTAGAAATAAATTACATTATTTCGATTTTCAGCGATTGTCCAGAAATCTTGTTATTCTTTCTTGTAAGTACACAGTAATACATTGTATCAACTTATCTAATAAGATTATGTACTTCCATAGGCAAGCTTATAAAAAGAGTTTTGTTCCAGCAAACCTTAGAGAGGCAATGGTAACAGGTAGAGGAAGCGTACAAAATAAATGAATCGAACAAGAGATAAACTAAAAAAAGTTGTTTAGTCGTTAAATCGTTTTCAAACCTAGTCCATTTTTGATAAGTCTCACTTTTTGCAGTACAACATAAAAAATCTATTATATTTTGTTTCAATTTCCTCAACATTCGTCTTTCGTCTTCCTACAGTGACATTGCAGAATTAAAAAGTCTATCGCATCTTATTAGACCTTCACACTTTTATTTTAAAGTCTCATTTTCATTGAACCAGTTTTATTCAGACACCGAAGACTTTTTCATCTGTCACCAAACTCGGTTCAAGGACCGTTAGCAAAAAAAGCAGAATAAAGGGATCCTCACACGTAGCGGCGACAAAAAAAGGACGGCATGTTAATTTTGCATGAAATGACTTTTTCAAGAGCCTGTCAAATTGAGATTTTTGATAATTGGAAAAACCTGACGCGACATTTGGCCTGACATGTTTTCTTTTCAAATGATGAAGAACAGTTTCTGTAACGTGATATTTTGAGAATTATTTCATTATATTTCATCTGGATTGGAACTTTGTATTAGTTGTTACCCTCAATAAAAGGGTGAATATGTGTCTTCTAGACCTTCGTGATACAACGTCGGTCACATAATCTCTTTCCATCAGGTGAGATTATGGTCAAACGAAGGAATATATTAAATATACTAGTACAAAAAAGATAGGTATATTGTTCTACGTACAATAATTTAAAAAATAAATTTCTAGCAAACATAAATAAATACAACATAAAATAAATTTCTGGCAAACATACCTACACTAAGTAGGTATGTTTGCCAGAAATTTTTAATAAACAAGGAGAAAAAACCCAAAGAATATTGTTGGAAAAAATTGAAATAACAGAATAGCGAAACAATATATGGTTTTAAAACCTTTATGAACGATGTTAAGATCGTACCATTAAATAAAAAACATATCTAGTTCAAACGAGTAATTTAAGACAACGTTTTAGAAATGTTTTAGAAAATCAATCGTTTTTCAAAGCTTATACTTTTTTATTTTGTCACCGAACCTTTTTATACGAATAATAATTTAATTTCTAATTGGATTTCTGTTTAAATCTAAGAAAAACATCTTTTTATCAGAAATTTAGTACATAATTACCTAGCTATTGGCCTTATAAAAACTCTTGAAAAATAGGATTGTAACTACCGGCAAGTATAGGTACGTTTTTGCAATAACTCAGTGCAATAAATCTGCTTCTCAAATTAAATCAGTTTTTTCGTAGGAAATATATCGAACCATGTCACTTAACCTCGATTTGGTCATTATAGTAGGTATAATTCATCACATCAGTCCCTTCCCAACGTCTTACCTATAAACCAATAAACACATTTTTTCTATTATTTCCTTCTTAAAAATAATCTCCTATAAGGACATCAAGCCTTGCCGATCCACGATCTTCCCAGAAACTTTAACACTCCTGTTCCCAAAAATGACCAACGTATCTTGGACCCTCCCAATCAATGCAAAACGACATTCACCTGTAGTTTTGCGTATACATTTAAGGGTTAAGGGGTCTATTTTTTTTGGTTGTCCGTTTATAACTGCAATTTGGAATTAATTGAAGAATTATTGTGTCGCGGCATCGTCTAATTTAGTTTAAAAAATCTTGGGACATAAAATGTGATATAATTGGCATGACAACAGGTTTACGGTCAGGCAGCTTATGGCTCAATTCTATAGTGATAGATTGGGGCAGTTTTTTTTTTTATTTATTTTGGTTGTTAAATGCGACAATGGGGACAGGAATAAAACCTGGGTTTTTAACCCCGTTTTTTTTTGTTTTGCGAACTCTACCCACATGTTGATTTTTGTTTTTTAAAATAAATCAAGTACTTACCTACTGACTTCTTAAACTCTCTACCTACCTGCCAGAGGAAGGGTAGGAGCTTCCTTCTAAGTATTTTTCAACACCAACACTGCGATCACCAATCCGCCTGGACCGACGACATCGTAGCGGTCGTAGGGAGTCGATGGATGGGGCGGCTAAGGACCGCTATTTGTGGCGTCGTATGGGGCATAATCCGATGGGATGGCAGTCAAACAAGACCGAGAAGAGGTTAGGCGCAGGACCAACAGCTTAAGAGCCAGTAATACCTGAAATCGCTTAGCATCAGCGATCATATCTGCCACAATACTGAAGCATTTACTTTGAGATTAATATATATTATAGTTCAGTATTGATGCTAGAACGAAAATACGATTATATAAAAATATCTTAGCAGACAGATTGGCCGTGGGACCGCGGCTTACGAATATCGACCCCTCCAATTCAACCCGTGGATGTCGTAAGAGCCGACTAAGGGAACCTACCAGAGGAAGGGCAGCAACTTCCTTCTGAGTATTTTTAAACACCAACACTGCGATCACCAATCCGCCTGCCAAGCGTGGTGATTATGGCAAATCCCCCTACATGGGATACCATCCACTCGATGGACCGACGACATTGTGGCGGTCGTTGGGAGTCGATGGATGAAGGCGGCTCGGGACCGCTGTTTGTGGCGTCGTGTGGGGGAGGCCTATGTCCAGCAGTGGACGTGTATGGGCTGATATGATGATCTTAATAGAAAAAAAAACAAAGTTTGCTCTAAACTGTACAATAAATCGTCGCTATTCAATAAATGCTTTCAAATAAGGCTTCATAGATAAATAGATAGAAAATACTTCTATTACACACTTAAAACTAGAAAAAGTTTACAAATGAGACAGAAACAACATAAGTGACAATGGGCTGTCTTATCGCTCAAGCGATCTCTGCCACACAACCTGGCTTCATATTTTGTACAGTAAACAAACTGAATATAAAGCAGACAATGACTGTTTTAGATTATCAAAATTACTATTATTTTCACCGAAAAAAAAAACATGATTTTTGCGCTTACGACGATGCTTTGCTATGTCCCGCTCCTATGAACGCGAAATCCTGTTCTCACACAATGGCGTCGTATGGTAAACTCTTAACGTTCTTTCCGAAGCAAAATGGTAAAAAAACACCGCCAATAGGAGGACGAAGTGATAATGCTCTAAATAGTGAAGTTTTTTATAACGCACTGGGTGGCTCTCCCTACTAGAGGTTAAGTACATAAGTACCTACCTAGATCTATACTTACCTACCTACCTACTTTGAATGAATGAAAATCCTACTACTTAGGTAATATTTTAAATCTGAAAGTTTGTATGGATGGATGTATGGGTATTTGTTACTCTTTCACACAAAAACTATTGAACCGATTAGGCTGAAATTTGGTATTGGTATAGTTTGGGACCTGGAATAACATATAGGATTTTTTTTTCCCGATAAAACGCGGGCGAAGGCGCGGGCAGTAGCTAGTACTTTATACATTTTTAAATTACTACTTACTACTTTAATGCGGTAGATTCAAATATCGCGTTTTGCATTTTGACAGATGATCCGCGATCGTATCGTCGCTTGCAGCGCTGTCCTTCCGGTTCCGATGGCGCCGTCGGCTGTTATTACCACTTCCGGTTCGGCTCAGTTTTGCGTGTTTGCTTTTACCTGGAAAATGGCGGTTTATTTTTGAATGTTTATTCATGGCATTTTAGAGAGGTCAAAATAAATGATGAAAAAGCTTCCTTAGTCTCAATTTTGAGCTCCAAGCCATATGTAAAGACGCTACTTTTTAATAAAATATATGGTTCACTTTACAACACAAAAAATCTAAAATACATTATTTCTCAAATAAAAGACCTAGCTTTACGAAAATGAACTGTAATTGCAGGAAGTAAGGGTAAAAAATCCAACACCGCTAGCCAAGTGCGCGCAACGGGCGTTGACCTCTCAATGTCCCGTTGTCACCAGAATGTCATTGGATAAAGGCGACGCTTCTCATTGGCTGGGAATGTCGCAGGCGGTCTTGCGACATCGCCTATTGGTCTCAATTGTCACATAGAGGGCGGGGTTTATTTAAATTAAATTAAATACAGAGCAAGGATTGAAAAATGAGCTCTATTTGTGTCACCGTGCGTGTTTTGGTTGGTTGATATTTTTTTCGCAGTCGCTTTTCTTGATGCCTTACGATTATATTTCGCATAGCTCATGTTTCTTTGTACATTATAAGCACTGCCTTACTGCTTATTTTTACCGAAAAACTGTATAAACCTATATGAGAGGTGTCAAAGCACCCAAAAACGTTAATAAAAGTTGATCTCTCTACCTAATCGTTTTTTCTAGAAGTGTGACCCGGGACACGAGAGCGGGGTAAGGGGAGTGGAGCTGTATCGATCGCGCCACGGCCCCGCGACCTTACAGAAATCGCACGTAAAAACCGCGGGAAAGGACAGTGGGTTAGAAGAGCGTGCGAGGTGGAATTTTGAATTTGGAAGTTACCATGGCGGTAAAAATATTTTAAACTAGCTGTTGCCCGCTTTTTATCGGGATAAAAAATTGCCTTTATGCTGCCTTTATGTTATTCCAGATCCCAAACTATACCTATTTGTATGGGTAGGCCCATACAAAATTTCAGACTCATCAGTTTAGTAGTTTTTGTGTGAAAGAAGAACAAACATACATCCATCCATACTCACAAACTTTGACATTTAGGTAACGAGTTGCTGTCCGCGCCTATATGACTGCGTTTTATCGGGATAAAAAATATCCTTTATGTTATTCCAGGTCCCAAACTATACCCAGACTAATCGGTCCAGTAGTTTTTGTGTGAAAGAAGAACAAACATCCATACATCCATTCTCAATAACTTGACATTTATAATTATTAGTAGGATGTGTATGTGGTGTTCTTCCAACACAACTTACATTCGTAATGGATATTTTTAAAGCTTATATTTTTCAAATTATCTATTAATGACAATGATCATACGTTTTAGGAATAAAAAAAATTGGACCAGTACCTTCGTACCTAAGTATCTTCGATCGATTCTTAATTTCAGTCGGTAACTTCAAATAATGGTAAAAATAGACTAATCTGAAAAAGAGGTAGCTCAGCTACTAGCTAGGTATCAATCAACTTCTTACTGAAACATCGCAGATTTTGATATTTTTCGTTCTGGCTCAAATTACCAAGGCATATCTACAATTTCTATGGAGAGGAAATAAAATATTATTTTTATAATAGTTTCAGACCCATGGCGTAACAGAGGTTAGTAACCTCAGTTACGCCATGGGTCAAATTTATATACCAACTAACCGATCCTGTACATCCAATGGTGTCCTGGAAGAGATCTAAATCTAATTTGCGATAGGTCTAATCTAATAAGTAGGACCAGTTGAGCTACCTGTAGATTGTTGCAACAGTCTGCAGTTAGCTCAATTGATTCAATTGTAAATTCTAGTTCTAATTTGTTTCTATTATTTGATTGCAATTTTGTTTGCTAATAAAGTACCCTTACTATAAAAAAAGTAAAAAAAGTACGATCCTATAAGTGATGCCTAAGTTTTAGGTATATAAAACTTAGGCAAAGAGGTAGGATAACAATGAGATACCAAATGTTTTTTTTTTAATGAAGAGGTGGATAGTACAATCTTAAGAATCGCAATATATTTTTATTGCCCGTTATTTTTCTGTGAATCATCAATCTTATAACCGCACAATGCCCAACATCTCATCATTTTCAACCCTCTCGATGACGAGTTTGATTGCCAATAGTTTTTAATGATGATTGTGAACACGAGGCACCGTGTTACACGATACATAAAACAATAGAACGCTTTTACACCGATTTCGAGCTAACCTTTTTCAAAATGAAGCATGAGACCTTCTTTTACTGTAGGTGAAATGAACCTCTTTTTGAACCGTCTTAGTCATTTCAATTTTGGAACAGAGTTTTCCTTGCTCTAAGCATAGTAACCTAACATTTGTTTTTTATATAAGTTGTAAATATTTCCCAAATTTTTTAATGAAAACATAAAATGTAATCTATTAAACTGAACTATGCTAACCAGCAAGTCCAAAAGAAGAAAAAAAACCTAACATTCTTATTCTATCACGTTATAACTACTTACTTACCCCCGAATAGTCAAACGCAGCACGCCTCAAGTTGCGATTTTTTGACAGTTTTTAATGAAAATATGTCAAAAATTCGTCATTTGAGACGTGCTTAAATCAGAGTTCTGTTTGAATATTCGGGCGTTTGCTAGCTAAAATATCAAAGTGCTTTATTACCTTACAGGAAACTTTAACACGTCAAAAATTCGAATAACATAATTAAACCTAGGAAATAACGTGATCACTTTGATTTTTAATACCTAAAGTAGGATTATACATCAATAAAAATGTCGGCATTAAGTATGTACTAGAAAACAACCTACAAAATTTGGGTCAATAAACGGTAAAAATAAAAAATTGTTATCCGTGCTGGCCGGCTGGATCTTACACCGTATAAAAGACATACGATGCAACAATCAGCCCAGCTAAAGATCTAACCAATAAAAATTCTGTAATCAACCGATCAACCAGGGTTGATGGGTTGATTTAGGACTCTAAAGTCTAAAGGTGGATATTGACTGGGATAACGGGGCGTAATGTAACGTTTTACACAGCGAGCGTTCGTGCAGTCAGTACGGGGAAAGAAGGCGTTTGCAACGAGCAACAAGATGGATTTTAGCACATGGCGTAACGTATTATGAATGTGTAGAGAGGACGAAAACACCAAAGTGTAGACAGGACGAGCCTTTGCCACGTCTAGTAACGCTTAGTTTATGTAACTGGCAAACCAGTTATTGTTCGATGTAAGAGCGTTCGCCCACGGCGCGGCGCCTTTTTGTAACGATGCTCTCGCGATGCTGTCGCATCGATACAGTCACGATTCTGTCGCGATTCAGCATCAATACAGAAATGCCTGTGAACATGCGAGCACCCCTCTCCCAATCATCGTTCCCCCAATGTCGTCTGAGACGGTAGCGCATTCGCATCTATTCTACCATCCAGTCGTCGCATCGCTACAATTGTATCGATACAGTCGCGATGCTGTCGCGCACACAGCATTGCTACAAAAAGTCACCGTGGGCGCGCGCTTTAAGACTGGTGCATGTCTACCTACCGGCATCTGTCATTTTTAAGTCGATAAGCCCACCAAGTTATTTACATTTTAAATTGAGATTTATCTGAGGTGAATGCTAATTCTTAAGAAAAATAAACGTGCTTAAACCTCATCATGCTCGAGACGAATGCAACATAACGCTCCGTAACACCGGTCAGTAGGCATCTTAAAGTGTAGTCTAGGCCGTGCCAGTGGCGACGTGGTGAAGTGCGGAACTAAATGCATTAGCGACCGCCAGCGAGTACTAATTTCATTTTTATTACTCGATTGATTGTGCCAACGGAGTTTTATTGAGGAATGGGATTGACCTATCCAACCTTTGTTTTGTGGAATTACTTTTAGGTGGTAGCAATTTATAGGATATATGTATATACCCTATAACAGAGTAGGTAGTCTATAGACTACTCTAGGTAGGTAGGTAAGAGTAAGGCATGAATGGCTTACAAGAAAAATCATTCGAAAACGATGAATTTGCTGATTATTTATTTTTGATTTAATAAAAAAATATCTAAAAACTGACTTCGAATTCCTAAGTAGTTTAGCAGTTTTTTAAGTTTTTCGGGTTAATTACTTATCCCTCGGGGGAAAAAAAAAATAGGTCCGCTTTGTTCTCCATGCAATAGCGGAAAAACTTTCCAAATCTTCCCAAATATTGACGGAAAAATTTACGAATGTATGAGTACATAAAAAAAATACATAGGTACAGCCAAACATAGAACCTCCTCTTTTTCTTTTCATCGGTTTAAAACAGTGTTTTATCAACCAAAATCAATGTTTGCTCTCAAGTGGAACAAATGATAAGTATTGCTTAATATGTTTGGATAAGTACCTAATCATAAAAATAGTTTTGCTTTCTTGTTGAACAAATAACTGTTTTCCGTAGAGACAAATCATTTTAGCAGAACATTGCAAAGCGTAGGTAATGTAACTGCGCCAATTCTTACCAAAAAATTTATGATGATTAAAACCTCTCATAACCTAACCGACAGAACTTATATTTGATAGTGGCAACACTGACAACTTACAGAACGCATAATCATTTAGACATCCATCTGCCGTCCGCGTCCGTCAATCCCAAACAAAGCACAAGTTATCAAATCCAACTGGATTAAAAAAGCACACCGTTACAGATGCTATACCGATGCGTTGAAAACGATGCAATGAACTGAGAGATGGAAACACCAGTCTGTAGCATCCGTCTATGGATGTATGAACCGTATGCTCAAAAAGTATGAACTCTAATTGAGAAAAATGTGTTATTATTATGAATAGCGAAGTGCTTGTTACGGCTACGCTGCGCTGCTATGAGGGTCTACGTCGTAGCGCTTAGCTACGAAGTAGCTACTCGTACATAAACAAGTAAAAATAGATAATTTGTTTTAAAGAAATTATTAGTAGCTTTTACAATAGTAATGGCAGACATTAGTATAGGACGCGCATGACTGCCTCGATGGTCTAACGGTCGCGTATTCAATCGCTGATAATGAGGTCCTGAGTTCAAATCCTGGGCGAGCCAATATTGCTATTGGGATTTTACTGGCAAGAAAAATACATAGTAGCATCCTGTCAGGAGTTTTGCGGTATTACACTCCCGTGCCTCGGAACGGAATGTATGTTGCCGTTGGTCCTACGCCTGACCTCTCCCCGGTTGCGTCGGTCTGCCTTCACATCAGATTATGAAAGTGATAGAGCATACACTTGTGTTTTCGTACTAAATAGTATGTCTTGCGCATATTGCTAGTCTCCGTTGAGATTCTCTGCCGTGGCCTCAATACGACTGCATCATCATTAGTGCGTCCACGATCAGAACGATAGGGATGAATTCATTCAGAAGTATGGTGAGGTATGTACTATGAGAAATGTAACGTACAATGTTTGATAAACTTAGGTTCAGTCCCTTTTTGATGGCGCGCGGATCGAAGTACCTTACAAAAGATGGCGACGTTCATTTTGTCTGATAAAAAACATAATATATTCAAGATTTTATGTATCGGGTATTTATCGCGTAAGTTATTAACAAAACGTACGCGATAAATACTCGATAAAAGATCTTTAATATGTTCCATACATTCCAATAAGTGCAATTGCGAAAGCTAAAAACATATTATTTTTTATTTAAAATCTCTAATTACCTACGCCTCATCAATATCGTATCCGCCCTACGTCACAATAATCTTTCAAATAATATTATAAACTGATTTTTCAAACCAAAATAGTGACATTTCGCGACTCAATCGTCTATTTGCCACGAGGTATGATAGCTCTACCACGCTCTACCTACGCGCTATCCTATATTATCCCTCCTCACACACGTTTTACCAACGCCAACAATAGGTTATTAACAATAAGCAGATGCGTCCGAAAGCCACCTGAGCGGAACGCACGCGTGGCGCGTACTAAATCATAATGTTTAACTGTAATGACGCGATAAAGAACCCAACAGGGTACTGAGCGAAATTCGCCTTTGTTTTTTCTTAAATTATTTTTGTGTCTGGCAATATTTTCATATTTGGTACTCGAGAATTCGTCAGAAATCAAAGTTTAAGTATTTTTTTGCTTTCTCGTCGCAGAGCCATTTGAAGGTACTTAGAACAAAAATATAAAATAAAACGGGTAGTGGGTAGATAATAATGAAATCTGATAGAATGCTATTGAATAATCCCTTCCGTTCCAAAAATCATTATCCTTTCAATTCATTATGCAACGATGACACGTGAATAATAACATCCCCTTGACACAATAGATCCGTTAGTCGCATTAATAATACCCAATGATTCCCTCATTATTTTTATGTTTTCATTTTTTGTGTGCTGACAACACCGAAAATTTCGAATGTCACGCCTCGTTCGGGCGCGGGAAAATAAACGAGATTCTTGTTTCAAACAAGCGCCAAAAAAGTTAATTTTTTCGAACATGTTTGGAAACGTTCCGTTATATCCTCATTAATCGAAGGATGTGACCCTATCACCACAATGTGTTATTTATTTAATTTTTTGTAACGTTTTGTCATCAGTATACCGGACATAATCGAATTTCTGATAAACAGTATGAGATGAAATTGGTTTCTTTATTGATGGGCCTTTTATTTGGTTGAAGTAAATTAATGTTTGTAAGTTAAAGTCATCGTTTGCCTGTAACAAAGATGCCCGGATAAGTGTAAAATAATTTGGTACTGTCAGTAAGTTATTTGGGTCCTTTTAACTTAGCTACCTGTCTGCCTATCCACCAATTATTCCGATTCGTAACACAGAAGTCTTCAGGCGGTTGACTCACACATTCCCAAAGCTGTGGACCCAAACCGCCTGTGGCCGAAACAAGACGCATAATTACAGAGATCACATTTACGAATGTAAATGCGTTCGAGTGTACCCCGTCATAAATCATGTTGCGGTCATCTGCCGCCCGCGGCGCTGCCGACGCAGCCGATATCAACACCAAACGTTCAAGACCTCCCATTCTTTTAATCTTCCTCGGCTCTACAGTTCCAGAAAATCTGGTCTTCTTTTCAAATGTGTATCAACGGAACGTATTGTAAGCTGTGCGTTCTTTTTTTAAATCGCGGCGGGCGCGCCTGACAGATGTAGTAATGTTGCCATGTGCGTTTGATAGGGTATTTTAATACGTATCAAGTTTACATAAAAAATATTGGATCCCTCAGGTTCCAAGGTATCTAAGAAAGACCGCTGACTTGCAATATTGTAGGCAAAAAATCGCCCACTTAATTTTGCATCAAGATATTGCCTCTATACTTATGACATGACAATAAGACGATAGTATGCAATCTACTTAGATCAAGATAGATAAATCTATAAACAAAGAAGATATGTACATGTATGTATGTAGGATTCTGACAGGAATAAGTTCTACATAACGCAGGCTTCTAAAATCTTTGGGTATAAGTGACGTTCTCAAAAAAACTTTTAAAGGTAGTTTGTAGTAAATATTGGTACCTATCTATCTTGCTTTTGTTTTTTCTTATTTATTACATATACATAATATATTTCCTCCTTTATGTATATTATTGTATACCTAATTTTATTTTATATATTAATTTCGTATATACCCCTTGCCTTTCTTAAATTGTAAATTTTCTAACCATCCAAAGGTTGCCTGGAAGAAATAACCCAAAGGTCGCCCATTGCGTGTCTATGTGTTTTATTTATCTTCGTGGTATACAATAAAGAGTTTTGTAATTGTAATTTTAATGTTTGTGTGAGCAAATATTCGTAAACATTGCGTACAGACTTTTAAAATTCAATTACACAAAATGATTCAGTGCTGTATTCTGGCAACTGTCAACACATTCGATGCTAAAGCGTAACATGACGCGATAAATTCATGGAACGAATGCTTATCGAACGAGATCGCGAAGGAACTCTGTAATCTGTGGCAAAGAGCTTTCGACAACCGGCAATTAAAAATGATAATCTTAAGGCTTTTAAATTTTTTAGGTATTTCAAGGTTTGCTGTACGTTAAAAATAGATGATTTGAGACAAAAGCCGTACCAAGACCTTTCAGTTGAGCACAATCTCACCTTACAAAGTGACGGTGAAAGTTACGAACCTACCTATCCAGAAGCCACATAAGATATGGTTATAACAAACTAGCTGCTGCCCGCGCCTTCGCCCATGTTTTATCAGGATAAAAATAGCATATACTCGTAATAAGTTATTGCAGGCCCAGAAATACGTGTATGCAAAGCTTCAGCGCGATCTGTTCAGTATTTTTGGCGTGAAGAATTAACAAACATCAATCCATCTATATAAAAATCGCATCTAAACTTATTATAAATATAATATCGCATTTAAAATACTACAAAAGTTTCGCATTTAAAATATTAGTGTGATTATTATTATCCCGAGGTTTACATACATTGCATCACCAGAAAACCATATCGGTAAAAGATGATAGAGGAAGGAAGAACCGTTTAGTGCGAGCGAAATAAAACTAGCAAAAGGTTAAATCTTTGATATTATGTTGTATTCAAAGTTTACGATGTGTAACATGGACCAACACATCACATATGCAAATCACCGAAAGCTCCCATCTTAACCCTTCTCGACCCCGCTAATAAAGCCAGCAATTTGCTCGCTTTTTTCTTTTTTTTCGCTTCAATCAAATTCTCTGAGGGGGCGATTATTGACGAAATGTTTGGTCCTGTTTGGTCGTGCGATCAAGCGAGAATTACCAAAATGGCGGCCACTTGATTAGAGGAGGTTTTAATTGCATTTAGGGGAGATGAATCCTTATATGAAGCGATTGGTAAATAAATACTTTGGTTTTTTAAGACTCTTTGTAAAAATAATATGAACTTACATTGGTTTCTGCTAAATTACCTATGTATAGTTTATATGATGATTAAATATAATATGTGTGTTTTTTATCTTGTATAAAATATATAAATAAAATCAATACCTAAGTTTTGTTTTCAGCTCAACAAATAACTCATAAAAGTAAAAGACGTATAACTCAAAACAAAAAAGCGTCATTCCAAAAACAAAAGCGAAACTCACGCACAAATTGCCGTAAAACAACAATAACACAGTACCTACAACAAGTAATAACGCACCGTGAATCACCTGCTAAAGTCGACTAAACCAATTTAAGCGACAATAGGGCAATTTGCAGCGACAACGACGACGTGCGACGCTGATTAATTGCACGGTGTCGCGATGTCGCGTACCAGGCCTCGTGTGAAAAACGCCTTATGACGCTCTACAGGATGATATGAAACTGAACGCCCATTATGTCCACGATCCGTACGTGGACATAATGGGCGAAAGACGCTGCTTGGCGATTCAGGAGGTCTACTTTGAAAAACGATCGAAGTTGATTTCGATCGCACGGAACAAACAACCATACCACTAGGTAAGTTGTTTCGGGTGCGTCACCAAATGACACCTTTCGTTTCGTATCTCTAAGAAATAAAAGCCAGAATTATATTCATCAGTGTATCATTCATTGCTATTTTCGTCGGTCATTGGTTTATTATATTCGTAATCAAAATGCAGCTAATAAGCGGCGAAATTGTATGAATGATACACCAGCTGGTGTGACGACATCAATGTCTTTTAGGAAGACTGTTGGAGGCAGCTGGTGACCACAATATGAGGAACGCATTACCTAATTGAATATTGTTATGATTTTTCAAGAAAGGTTTTCGATATTTCCGATAAAATGGAAAATATGTTTATTGACGATATTAAAATTAATCACAACTCCAACATCGCAATTTGGGCGTTTTACTAAGATTAAACATTTCGTAAGCTGTAATAAAAATAAATACATCTTTCCACTTTTAGTCTTTTCGGATTGTATTTATTGATTGATTGTTCGGATTGTAGCGGTCGCAGAGAGGCGGCTCAGGACCGCTATTTGTGGCGTGGTTTGGGGGAAACCTATGTTCAGCAGTGGACGTATACGGGCTGATAATGAGTCTTTTCGTAACACTTCATAAGACTGGTCAACTTTAACCTCACACAGTCACACACATCAATCACTTTTGACAGCTTAGTCATAATACTCTACTTAAAAAAATTAAACACCCTGTATCCGGGTAATGACAACCAGTAGGTAGTACAATAAGGGGGATCTATCACGTGAATGACAAAGGGAGCTTCCCATCGTTTTGTTTAATAGAATAGTACACCTGCCGTCAATTATTGAGGCAGGACTTTGTCGATACCGTCCGACGACGTATCAAACCTTGGTAGAAGTAGTTCTGGTACAAACATAATTGCCGATTGTCATTTTTTTATAGATTTTTCAATTGACCCTTATTTGTTTCCCAACTTCTACATTATGTTGAAATAAAGTGGCAACTGGACAGTGACGTCACAAGAGCCACTCCCGGAGGAGCAGACCTTATTTTCTCGGATCATGTTCTGGTATAAGCCTGCGGGCAAACTTCGCACTCAAATTATATGTATATAACATGAAAGATGTAAAATTTGTTGGATGCGCAATTGAATAGGTAGGTACTAGTTTTTCTATCATTATCATCATCAGCATGTACGTTCACAGCTGAACATCGGCCTCCTCCAAACGACGACGCCACGAATAGCATTTAGTTTTTTTATACCTACCTATAATAATTTAAATTTATGTCCACGATATCAAGTGTACTTTTAGTATCAGAAAAAAAGACTACTTAATCGTGACTGTAACATCAGAAGTTAAGTAAAAACCTATCATTCAATATTCAATACCACATATTAACCCAAGAAAAATTAAAATAATTTTCAGCCCGACTACCCTTTTACAAGTACCTAGTACCTATCCATTAAAG
Source organism: Eupithecia insigniata (assembly GCA_947859395.1). Lineage (NCBI taxonomy): Eukaryota > Metazoa > Arthropoda > Insecta > Lepidoptera > Geometridae > Eupithecia > Eupithecia insigniata. Next base: position 4,626,861 of record OX402008.1, read on the forward strand.
GCATCATCTGCCAGTCTTCGTTGAAATACTATAAAAATAATATTAAAAAGTACTGAATTTGACCTTTTAGTATCGCATCTGAAGCACTTAGAGGGTAGAATAATGCTTATAGCGTAAAATATGTCAAATTAGGAACGTAGAAACTGTATTGATAATAGAAAGTAAGTACCAACAACTTAGTAAAGTAAGAGTTACGAAAAATGAGCTGCAAAATATACACATGGGGATTTCAAAATGAAAGAAACATTTTTGATTTAGATTCTTCCTTTTTCTTCCAATAATGGACAAAAAATTTAAGTGAAGAGAAAATCAATAACACTTTATTTGATGATAATCATCATCTCAGCCCATACACGTCCACTGCTAGACATAGGCCTCCCCCATACGACGACGCCACAAATAGCGGTCCTGAGCCGCCTCCATCCATCGACACCCTGCGCTCGCTATGATATCGTCGGTTCATCGAGTGGATGGTCATCCCAGTGATCGCAGTGTTGGTGTTGAAAAATACTCAGAAGGAAGCTGCTGCCCTTCCTCTGGTAGGTTCATGGTTTGATGATAATTTTTTTGGTAAAAAGTAGAATAGTTAAAGTGCGTATTTTGTAAGCCTAAAGAAATAAAGTCATTAAATCATGAGATTTCATTCATCTGTTGTCCGGTATCATTATCAAATCAATGGAACCTTTTTAAATAAGTTGTTGCTTGTGGTTTTGTTTTTAAGATTACATTACTGATACCTTGTTTTTTTCCGTAATTCTTATCAGTTTTTGTTATGTTTATATGCATTGTTTTTGACTTTGCTTACATAAAATATCTTGGATTCTAACACGGGGTTTAATTATATGTATAAAATAGCGTTTTTTTTTATTTATTTATTTATAAGACGAGCTTAATTCCCAATATCTTATTCACATCACACAAACAGAATCCAATATGTAAATCCGAAGCTATAAAGCCATGAACACACTCATGAAATATGCACGCGACAATATTAACCGGCCGCATTAATCAGCGTAAATTGATTAATCGTCCGTTAATTGAATTACCAACACTTTGGCGAATTGTGTCGGTAATTGTCACTCGGGAATGGTCACAGGGTGGTAAAAGCAGCTAGGTAAAATTATAATTGTTAACTGTAATAATCCTGGGGCACATAAGCTATGAGAGTGGGTGTTTTAGAGTATTAGCAATCTCTAGCATAATGGTAGTTCGTGCACAGGATAACTTAAGCTCTATGTAAGTACAATCAACGACAAAAGTCCTGAACAGTATCTGTTTAGCGACTGTCTAAAATAAAACATACAAGGCTATACGAGATATTGAAATAACTCAATATTCTTTTATTTCTGTCGTTAACTTTAATTATTTGCAGAACGTTAGTTTTTAAAAAAACCTCTACATAATCACTGTCCTTCTTGCGTGGTCGGGTAAAAGCACAGGCTATTTTTGGCATGAATCAGCGGTTCTCAAGATCTGTAACCGCTCGGGACCCGCGCCCGCGGCTGTCACCTGTTATCGTGTAATTATGCAAATTTAACGGAAAATTGCCGCACGTCGGGCCGTGTAATCCACCGCGTCGCGTCGCACTGTCCCGTTCATTTACTCGTTAAAAACTTTACTTTGTGTGTTCGCGGCCTAATCAGCGTTCGACAGTGATGAAGCTTTTAAGAAATAATGATGGGTTTTCGATGACAAATTGTCTTTGGAAATCTGAACGACGAATTTTGAACGGACACGTGCTTCTGGATCTTTAAACTAGAATATCCACAGTACCTATGAATAGGCGTTAGATAGGGAAATTATTGAACAACAAGTAATTAATTAAAAACTAGGTAGAAAAATACCCGACCTGGTCTATTCGCAAAATTTGGAAGCAAAGGCCTGCAAAATATAGCCAAGAATATATAATAACAGACGAGTATTTTGACACCTCGCGTATAAAAATCATTTCACCCATTTGGATGCTTCAAGGGAATAAAGGGAGATATATCTTAAGTCCATACACGTCCACTGTTGAACATAAGCCTCCCCCGTACGACGCCACAAATAGCGGTCCTTAGCCGCCTCCATCCATCCACTCCCTGCGACCGCTACGATGTCGTCGGTCCATCGAGTGGATGGTCTCCCATGTAGGGGGGGTTTTGCCATAATCACCACGCTTGGCAGGCGGATTGGTGATCGCAGTGTTGGTGTTTAAAAATACTCAGAAGGAAGCTGCTGCCCTCCCTCTGGTAGGTGGGGTATGTAGTACCATACTTTTTTAAATCAAACAATTCAGAATGGTAAATGGTTTCCGTAGTCGGATCTTACGACATCCACGGGTTGAGTTGGAGGGGTCGATATTCGTACGCCGCAGCCCCACGGGAAAGGTAGATAATTACTTTTACTTTAAGCCAAATTATGGTAATTTACTGCTAAACTTAAGTTTTGGAATAAAGATGGCCTCTAAACAAAAGACGGTGTCAATTTAGTCACAGATTAGGTAATCTTACTTCGTAAGTTTAGTTTATCCTAATATTAGTTTTCCCTATTAAACCATCTCCATTCTAGAATACGACAAAACTATTTAAAATATACCAGGTTCTGGTGCGTGAATATAAAAAATCCAAGGTTTTGAATCAGCGTTGTATTGAGAGTCACGGAGCGTGCCATGCTCGGTGTCACATTCCTAAATCGAGTTCTTCACATTGAAATCTGCTAACGGACTAAAGTAAAAGACAGTAGTAAGCGGATGTTGGGGCTCAAATGGAGTTGAGCAGGGCACTTGGCCAGGAGTAACGACAGGTGGACTAAAGGACCGACTGGGAGACGGTTGTAGGAATAGAGGACGTCCACCGTCGTCCGCGCTGGGTCGATGACAAAACCAAAGGCCCAGATTACCACAGGACTGAGGCGAATGGCATAAACATGGAGAGGGTATTTCATTATCATCATCAGCCCGTACACGTCCACTGCTGAACATAGGCCTCCCTCAAACGACGCCACGGATAAGAGGGTATATAAATACCTACATTTATAAACCATCTCTATGTTTATGCCACTAGTGGTTTCTTTTTCACTTATTCCACTAGTGGACAAAAAATTGAAGTGAAAAAAAAAATCAATAACACCTTATTTCTTATCCAATAACTCCCTTCCTTATAGGTATAAAACTGTTTATAGTATAAAATTTGACTTGTCTAAGTGCTTATTTGGTAAGCCTAAAGAAATAAAGTTATTGAAATCTGAAAACTGCCTACGTCCAACAGTGGGTGGGCAAGGGCTTACGAAGAAGGTTTTGAATAAAAATGTCACATTCGCAATTTATGGCTCAGCCACGAAAATCGATCCCCAACCACAAAACATGTTGCTGACATTAACAAAGACTTTGACCACACATTGGATAGGCATGATGCTTTCACGACATTCATGAGAACACGCGACATACCCGCGACATACGACAAACCACACATTATAATAACCTCCAAATGACGCCGAAAATAACCGAATTTCGACCACTAATTGCGAATCGAAAACCGCAGTACGAATTCGAGCTTGTTATCGATATTACATGAATTACTCGATAATTTCTCGATCGGACACGCGATTTTAACAGCGCGATCTCGTTAACAATATGGCTGATAAATACGCAACCAATAAAATACTGGCAGTTGGTTAATAAAAAACAGTTAAATTACTTACTAATCAGATAATATTAAAAATAATATCTTCAATCATCAGATCACTCAATATTCGTATCTAAATGGTATCCAATAAAAAAGAGTCTTTACTCTGTAAGAAATATTAAAAATGGCCGCACTAACGCCATATTTTCATTTCGAACTTCGAATACCTACAACTGTCATCTGTCAACGCCATATTGAATTGAACTTTTTTCGTCGTCTATGTACAGGGTGCACCCATAGCAATTAACCCTTCAAATCGTCCGTTCACAGCCCTTTGTTAACCCTTTCAAACTCGAGCTATTGTGTCAAATGTCATCGCTGAAGACTGAATTAAAAGTGGGTGGGTATAGTTTTTAGGGATCCCTTTGCTACGAGGCGAAAAAAATGCCAACTATTGATATGTTCAAGATTGAAGTGGCTGACATTCTTATGAGATATCTACCATGATTTAGAGCTAAGTAATTAGTGTGAATTCAGATGTCGCCAAAACTAAACTAAATTACTAATTAAGCAGCCCTAAAAATGTTGCCATCCCTTTCATAACGATCGAAATCAGAAGAACCTCGTAATTTTTAGGCCTATCAAATTAGTTTAGTTTAGTTTCGGCAACATTGAAAGTGCCATCATTGTAGTATACCAAATAATACAATAGTGGCACTTTCGATATCGAATAAGAAGAATAATTATCATGTCCATAAAATTTAATTGGGAAAACAAAAAACGAAATCTATCACAAGTAGATATGTAGATCTACCTACTTGTAATAGGTAGATATATTTTAGTTGACCATTATGTAACTACATCATTAGATTTTAAGTTTTGTTTTTTTTTTTTTTTGCATCGATACTTTAGGTACTTATTTGATTATTTTAATGTATCATTGGTCTTTAATGCTTCTTTATTTGAATAACACTAGGTCTTTAGTTTGTTGGGTAGAGTTCCTTTTAAAATCTTCACATCTCTATACGGAACCATTCTTTTGCATGTCACTCTCAATTCACGATTTAGTTTTTATTTCTATCCATCGAATAGTTTTAAAATTGCTAGGGTTGTAAGTGGCTAATAACAGTGGAACCAAATGACAGGCTTAAGCAGCTCTCGACTCGTAGAGTGCATAGTTTGAAAACCCTGAAGTGCCAATTTGACTTTTATGGGGTTTTGTTTGATTGTTTACCTACCTACTACCTAAGTATGTATTTATTGATAGAGTTCCTCTAGGTCTATTGAACGATAAAAATGGCTGAACTTCGCATTTTGAGATTTTCATTTCTCTTCTTGATAGTACAGCAATTTTCTTTCCTGACTGGCACCTAGTATTATTGATATAACCTGCATAGAAACCTAAAGAATGAGATTGATAATGTCATCAGATTGGGACAGTATGAGGGATGACGTCATTCTCAATCCCATTATTTGCGTACTTATAGAATTTTATCATAATATCCATTACATTAATACCTTTTAACTAAGTAACAAATTAAGCATGTAATTTTTCAGCGGGATTTTATTGATACGTACTACCTACCTGAATTCAATTTACCTCTGATATTTAAATCTACATTTTTCAGGTCCAAAAACAGAATACAATTACAATTTTCTCAATGCTATATATATATATATATATATACATTTTTTACCTAAGTGAAAACTTGTAAATTAGCAGATTTACTTATTAGTAGCATTGTTTGCGCCGATCGGTTTCCGAACGCAACCTACATGTGTTTTTGAACGAAGGAGGTTAGCTGTCACTTCAAGCTTTGACGAGAAAATGTGCCACGCTTTTGAGATTTTAGAAATTGTAATTTCTCACCTAATTAAAGCCATGTCGATCTAAACTATTATTTTATTTTAAAGTTTGTTCCAATACCGAACAAAATTGGCGACCGTGACAGGACACGAACCATAAAAATCAAGGAATTCATTCACCGGAGGTCAATGAACTTTTTGCCGACGCCGACAATATCTACGGCAGGGACGAAGGAAAAATCTACGTAACCCATTCGCAAGGAGCATTGGAGGTGCCTACGTCTTGGAGCCGTCTACTCAGCTGACAACACAGCTGAGGATCCCGGATACTAACCCTTCTGCTCGCCTATCATCACGCGCAGGGAATTGGAGGTGCCTACGTCTTGGAGCCGCCCAAGCAGCTGACAACAGCTGAGGATCCCGGATACCTACCTCTCTGCTTGCCTAACATCACAAAGTGAGCCCGTTCCTATCATTATCCTACTTTACTCCCCTTCTATCTGTGTTATGCCGAGTGTCTTTGTCTCCGAGTGTTTTGTGAATTCTTTTATAGCGAGTGCTAAATGCCCACCAAAAACAATGTGTCTACCGAATTAGCTGTAAGCACATTGCCTAGGAATTCTCACCAAGGGAATCTGCACGCTAAATAAATTGCACGCCTAAATCATTCTAATTCACTAGCCCACGCCGTGCACTCGCCCATTGTCGCAATACTGTCCTTTATATCAACCAACATTTGCATATCTTCCCAATAAAATATTTAGCAAAAAACTATTTACTTACTATTTGTGAAACTCTTGCAATCATTCTTCACTTTCTAATTGCATCATAATTTCTATACTAATCTTACCCTTAAGTAAATGCAGCCCCATACTTTCAGTCTACTGCGATCAGATGTTTAGTGTTTCGACATTGATTCCAGCGTATGCGGGTCAACAACCTCGAGCGTGCCTTTGTTTCTGCTGTCACCTGAGTACCTGTGCTGCTCAGCTGTTCGTGTGCTTGCTGACAAGGTGTCGGGCCTACCTCTATTGCCCGCCGATGAAACAAGGAGCGTATTGTATACAAATCTAAGTATTTACTTGTTGTTCTGATACTTCTTCGCAATGACTTCTGAACTAAGTTTGAAAGATTTAACTACAAGGCGTAGTTCCATCAAGGGACGCGTTACTAAGTTTAAAACATATCTAGAGACAATAATGACATTTGAGAGCATTTCCACTGTAGAAATCAGCAAGCTTGCGATGAAGTTATCCAGAATTGAATCGTTATTCACTGAGTTCGACGGGTTGCAAAGCCAAATAGAAGTACTTAACGAGTCAAGTCAAGATGCGGAATTAACCACTCGCGATTTAATAGAACAAGAATTTGATCATTGCATTTCTATTGCCCAAGATTTTATTCAATCACATGGTAGTTCACCTCCAAAGCTCGATGAAAGCAATACTTCTAGTTGTGCTCATCCTAACAGCTGTCATCATCATGAACAGGATGCATGTGGTTCGCTAGGTTTCAAATTACCTACTATAACTATACCTAAGTTTGATGGCACTTATAACAAATGGTTGGAATTCAAAGAAGTATATTCCACACTAATTCACGATAATTCTCGAGTTCAAAATGTTCATAAATTTCATTATCTTAGCTCGTATTTGGAAGGTGAAGCTGCTCGAGTACTAAGTAACTTAGAAGTGTCAGACAAGAACTATCATGAAGCTTGGTCCCTTCTCTGCAATCGCTTTGACAATAAGAGGCAACTTATTAACAATCATTTAAAATCACTATTTTCTATTGAATCCGTTCGTGAGACTGACAAGTCTCTTAGGTTTATTATTGACCATATAAGCAAAAACCTACGTGCTCTCAGCACACTAGGACTACCTACTGACAAGTGGGATGTCCTAATCATTCATATTCTAGTGGCAAAGTTGGACAACAGTACTGTATTCAAGTGGGAAGAACACCGTAACAATTTAACTGAAATACCTACTCTTGATAATTTCTTTTCATTTTTGAAAAATCGTGCTGATGTTCTCGAAACTGTTAACAGGAATAGAACTGACAAACAAGCACACACCAAGCCAACCTCAAACAATTCATATCAAAACAAAACACAAGTAAAATCTATGGTTGCTACATCAAAGGGGGCTACTTCCTCTTCACCTCGTCACTCTGAATGTGCAGTGTGCTCTGGTAAGCACCGCATTTATGAATGCACAACATTCAAGTCCCAGACGCCTGAAGATAGGAACTCTACTGTGGCTTCACTAAATTTGTGCACTAATTGTCTACGATCTGGGCATACTAGTCAAGCTTGCAAACTTCCCGGTTCATGTCGCTCTTGTAAACAAAGGCATAATTCACTGCTACATTTGCCGGATGTAGTGGCTTCGGCTTCTAGCCCACCTAAATCTGTGGTCATGTCTACTTTGTCGACTTCAGATATATTATTGTGTACCGCTAAGGTTCGCCTAACCAACCCCAATACCAATGAAACCATTTGTGTTCGAGCGTTACTTGACAGCGGGAGCCAATCGTCATTTATCACTGAAAGTGCTAAACTAAGACTGAACTTGACTCCTCAGCCATCGAATGTCAGTATCGTAGCCATCGGAAACAACACTCTAAATCTAAGTCCCGAGCGATGCGCTCTAAAACTACATTCTATGTCAACTTCATTTGAAGTAAATATGTGGTGTTTAGTATTGAAAACTATAACAGACGATCTACCAAGGCATCCTTTCAATATTAATTCACTGAAACTAAATGACTTAGTACTTGCAGACCCCTGCTTCAACGAACCATCCCCTATTGATATGCTTATTGGCTCTGACCTGTTTTGGGATTTGATAGGTTCCAAACAGCAGTCTCTAGGAGTCAACAACCCTAATCTTCGTAGCTCCAAGCTCGGATGGCTCATTGCTGGTCCTACGCCTAATCAAGGCCCAGTCCCGCCTAAAAGGTCACTAGCTTGTAATTTTCTGATGAACAATGAAAATCAAGTAGACATCGAAAGGGACTTACCTAAGTTCTGGGAACTTGAAACCATTCCCATAGCTCAACCTCTCTCCGAAGAACAAAGACTTTGTGAGAAATTCTATCTCTCCACTTCAAGTCGAAAAAATGATGGCCGCTTTTGTGTAGGTATTCCACTTAAGGACGGAGTAGATAGTCTCGGCGAATCCTATTTTATAGCAAAAAAAAGGTTCCATAATCTTGAGGCTCGATTTAAGAAAAATCCTGAGTTAAAAGAGATGTATTCAGACTTTATTCATGAGTACGCAGACCTTGGCCACCTTACAGAGTCTTCGGAAACTAAACCTCCCAATGCATATTTTCTTCCGCATCATCCAGTCATCCGAGAGAAAAGCGAATCCACTAAACTCCGAGTAGTATTTAACGCGTCGGAACCCACTACTTCTGGCTTTTCGGTCAATGACCTCCAAATGATAGGCCCGACAATTCAAGATTCGTTGTTTAACATTCTCCTTCGATTTCGACAGTACCGTTACGTCGTTACTGGAGACATAGAGAAAATGTACAGGCAGGTGAACGTAAGGGAATCTGATCGCAACTTACAACTAATTCTGTGGCGTGACGATGAGACTGAAACCTTGCGCACTCTAAAACTAAATACCATAACTTATGGTTTCGCGAGTTCTAGTTTCCTCAGTACTAGGTGCATTTGGCAGGTCGGCGACGAGTGTAACGACTCTAACATTAAGACCATTATTCAAAACGATTTTTACTGTGATGATCTCATAACTGGTGCCAATACTGCTGAAGAGTTACGTTACATTCAAAGCACCGTCTCCAAGGAGCTTGCTAAAGGTTGCTTTCCACTAAGAAAATATCGTTCCAACTTACCAGATCTTCTATCTGACTCTGAGTTTTCCGAAGACTCAAATTTAATCATCAGCAATGCCGCTAGTACACTTGGTATCGGCTGGTCTCCCCAAGACGATTATATAAACTTTCCTCTAGACTACTCATCAAACACTAAAACGACTAAAAGAAACATTTTGTCTTCTACGTTTAAAATCTTTGATCCCTTAGGTCTCTTGTCTTTGTGCACTATTAGCGCAAAAATCCTATTGCAAAAAATTTGGGCCGAAAAAATAGATTGGGATGAACCTGTCCCCCACTCTATCCAAGTTGCTTGGCAAAAATTCAGTCAACAAATCAGCACTTTATCGTCTCTTAAGATCCAAAGACATGTTCTAGCTAAAAACACCGTTAATGCTGAACTTCATTGTTTCTGTGACGCTTCCCAGCTGGCCTATGGAAGCTGTATATATCTTAGATCTGTAGACAGAGATGGCCATGTGCACGTCAACCTACTATGCGCAAAGGCTCGTGTAGCACCCATCAAGGCTTGTTCGATCCCTCGCTTAGAATTATGTAGCACTCTTCTAGGAGCTGAATTAAGTTCCGCTGTCAAAGGGGCTTTGAGGATCGAGCTGAAACGCTCTGTGTTCTGGACCGACTCCAGTGTTGTGCTTGGCTGGCTAAAATCCCCCAACAAAACTAAAACCTTTGTAGCAAATAGAGTGGCCGCTATACGTGAACTTACCGATTCTGATGCTTGGCGTCATGTTCCTACTTCTCAAAACCCTGCTGATCTTGCCTCGAGAGGTGTAGAACCAAAGGAAGTTAACAACTTGGCATTATGGTGGCACGGGCCTACATTTCTCAAACAACCCGAGTCATCCTGGCCCAATCTTTCTATAGAACGGAATATAGAGCTACCTGAATTAAAAGCGATGCCCGCTTTGGTGGCGGAGGATGTACCTCCGGTACCAGACTTTAATCTGCAAAGATTTTCGAAACTTTCGGTCCTACAAAGAGTTGTAGCCCAAGTTTACAGATTTATTCACAATTGTAAAAAACCAACCAATAAGCTAACGGGAACCCTACAAGTTCATGAACTAGACAAGTCCATAACTGTTCTCATTAAAATTGCCCAAAATGATAATTTTTCAAAAGAGATCGTTACACTAAAATCAAATAAATCTCTCAAACCAAATACTCATCTCTGCTCGCTCAGCCCATTTCTTGATGATAAAGGTGTACTTCGCGTTGGAGGTCGTATTGATACCTCTTCCTATCCCTATGAAAAAAGACACCCTGTTGTTTTAAAATCTAATCATTATCTAACTAAACTAATTTTTGAAGCTGAACATTCCAAACTTTTGCATGCTGGCCCTCAGCATATACTCGCTTCAGTCCGAGAGCGTTATTGGCCTATCGGAGGTCGAAGGCTCGCTAGAGAAGTTGTACGACACTGTCTTGTTTGTCGTCGATTTAAGGGCGAAACGATGACTAATATAATGGGGGGCTTACCCGCTCATAGAGTAGAACCTGACTTCCCTTTCAGTACTGTGGGGACCGACTTTGCAGGCCCGTTCTTAATTACAGACCGTAAGGGTCGAGGGTGCAAGATAACAAAATGTTACCTATGCATTTTTGTTTGTTTTCGATATAAGTGCCTTCACTTAGAAGTGGTTAGTGAACTCAGCAAAGATGCGTTTATACTTACCTTAAAACGATTTATTTCTCGTAGAGGAATGCCTAAGATTATTTATTGTGATAATGGTCGCAACTTTGTAGCGGCCGCTAAAGAACTAGGCAATTTTCTACAGTCCAATTCTGACTCTATTTGTGACTTTGCTGCCAGTCGGGGCATTGAATTTCGTTTCTCTCCCGTATACGCTCCTCATTTCAATGGTTTGGCCGAGGCCGGCGTTAAGTCAGCAAAACATCACTTACATCGCACTTTAGGTCAATCTCACCTAACCTTTGAGGAATTGACCTCTGTATTTACACAGATAGAAGCTATCCTAAATAGCAGACCCCTATGTCCTTTGAGCCCATCACCTAATGATTTCCAGTCCCTTACTCCAGCTCACTTTTTGATTGGCAGACAAATGATGGCGATCCCCTCGTCAAACTATCTAGACTGCAATAAGCATCGCCTCAATCGGTTCCAGCGCTTGGAGCAAGTCAAGCAGCACTTCTGGAGCAGATGGTCCTCAGAGTACATCGCTGAGCTTCAACAAAGAACCAAGTGGCGAGTGAAGTCGAGAGATCTCAAGCTGGATGACCTTGTTTTGATAAAAGAAACTCAAACGCCGCCCTTATCCTGGCGCCTAGGGAGGGTCAGTCGTATCTATCCGGGATCTGACCACACGCCTAGAGTGGCCGACATAGCAACGGCCAATGGCACGGTAAGGAGAGCCCTTAATCGGCTGGTCCTGCTACCTAATTCTGAGGACAGCGAAATTAAGGCTTGAAAGCTCACTAAAGCTTTCAACGGCCGGGAGGATGTTTGCGCCGATCGGTTTCCGAACGCAACCTACATGTGTTTTTGAACGAAGGAGGTTAGCTGTCACTTCAAGCTTTGACGAGAAAATGTGCCACGCTTTTGAGATTTTAGAAATTGTAATTTCTCACCTAATTAAAGCCATGTCGATCTAAACTATTATTTTATTTTAAAGTTTGTTCCAATACCGAACAAAATATCACGCATGTATTATGATATCTTAAGCTAAGACCTGGTCAAATCATAGCTGTTAGCATACATAGTTTATTAAAATACGTAAAATAAAAAAAATACAAGAAATACAATTTTCTTAATAACTCAAAGTCTTATAGTGCAGGTACTTTTTCCATCAAAATGTCCAACATAACCACCTCATTACATTGTTACATGGCGTCCTCACAAACGCCTGTGTGGCAAACAATTCAGATAATGTTTCTATGCGCGGTGCATCGTGACCTGCTCCCGTCGCCGTGCAAGAAGCTAAGGGTATCGTATCTTAGTTTTCTAATTTTATCATACCAAGGAGTTAAGGTCGTTTTTAAAAGGAGATTGAATCCGGAACTAAGTTCTAGATTTAGATTTTTAATTCTAGATTCCTCTTAGGTCAGTCAACGGTCTATAAACAAAAGACGGTGATTGTCACGGTTGTGTAGGTATAGATATGGGATATACCTACGATTTCGGAGAAGATAATGATCATTTAGGATTTTAGAGACAATCAATGAACACTGCAACACGACGTCGAAGGACAGAAAAATCATATAATATTTTTAGGGATTTATTTCTAAGGCTTTTAAGGATTTAAAATTTAGCGTTTAGCGTGTCTAAAAAGGATAAACCAGTTGATAGATAGATATTACGTATTATATAAGTACATAAGATTAAACAAGACCACGGAACTCTATCATCAAAAATAATTTTTTCCTATACATTATAGGAAAAAATCATCAGGAACGCCAGCAATTCTCTCAGACTCTTTAATAAAATATCTCAACATTTACCTTTTTACTACAAACAAACACGATTTATAGACAGTATCGCTTGATGATGATGCTGTAGGCTGTTGTAGGTTCCATTTTAATGACAGCTCAAGTCGGAGTCGGTCGCGATCACGCAACACGTGACGAGCGCTTCGTGTGAACGCGCCTTTACGTTTTACTTGTACCGATCGCAAAAAAACTATATACACTTAAATAAAGCTCTTCATTTTTACAAACCAACAAACAATAAAATATTCGAAAACCTTAACTCTTTTAAAATAATCTATAGACCATTGTTTGAATACAATCTCATTTGATGGGAAGTGACGATATGGCCGACGGTGTATCACGAAGATCTAGAAGACACCTCTCTCTAGAAGACCCAGGTTGTAACAAAGACTTTAGGTTGAAGTTTAGAGATCAATACCTATATTGCTAATTCATCAATACCTATTATTATTACCTATTTATTGCTAATTACTATGGCCGCACCAATTTTCACCTTACATAGCTAAGAACCGCAAGTTCCCTTTTGCGCAACTTACTTGAGCAAATTGAGCTATGGGACCCGTTCTTATCGGACTTATGTATATTGGTCCCCATTGCTCAACGTAAGTTGCTCAACTCAAAAATATTAACAGGTATCCATTAGTAAATTTAGAAAAATTTGGATATGACAGTCAATAAAACAGGATATATAATAATTACAGCCAATGTCAAATATTGCAGTTAAAGTCAAAAATAGCATCCGATAACAAAAAAAACGAATTGTGACAAATATTTGTTAAATCGGAAACTGACCGTTTTATACATAGGAAAAAAAAAATTGAAACTTACTTCGAAGTGCATCAAAGCTTTACCTGCCTTACTGCTTTGCTGACGCTACCAAAAGGTTAAGGTACAATAGACAACACATAAGCACGAGTAATTGAAATTATTATTTACAATGATTACATAGTAATTCTAGTAATTCTACACTTGTAAATTGATTCACCATTGCATTGAATGACAAGAATGACATTCACTGAAGCTTAATGAGATTTTAAAATCTTTTTATTATTTAGCATGCACAATTAACAGCGTAGTTACTTTAATCGTATCGATGGTTTAAGGGTCAAGTTTTATGGTGTTTTTGGGTCGTGAACTGTTAATAGTAAGCATGGTTTTGCGTAGGTATGCATCATCATCAGTCCGTATACGTCTATACGGGCTGATGATGATAGATGATGACGTAGTTACGTATCTTACTGCCCAATTATGAAAGTGCCGTACAATTGTCAGGACTTGTAAAAAGGTTTCTCATTAAAAGCCAAACTAATCAAAAGGGAATTATTAAGAAAATTTAAGGTTTTGTGAAAGATATAACACTTACGAATTAAGCTAACCGTTTCCATACCTATTCTTGTTTAAAATTGATTTTATTATAGTTTTTCCAAAAAGTGTGTAAGTGCAAAACGCAAAAACAGTCAAAGCTAAGCAAAAATGGGAGATGGCAAATTAGTTCATAATTATGATACTTTCTTATTTTGGCCAAGCCCAAAATTATTATATTTTTCTCAAACCATCCAGTTTCTACGATTGCTTCAACAATTCTCACATAGATGCTTATAATTTACCATGCTATGTACCCTGACGTTCATTTAACCATATCGATCCCCTACGGCACCCTTAAATCAAAATCTGGGGACCCCTGTCTCAGCATAATTTCGGATGACTAAATATGAATCTTTGCTCAAATAAGGGTTGAACGGATACGACCCCTGATTTCTATGCAAACATCTCAATTACTGTGCTTATTAAAGAGGGGATGATTATTAATCAAGCCGTTTTGTCTCCGTAAATATGAGATGATGTTTTATGTAATCTTTACGTTCAATTTTCGTTGTTGTTTGTTTTTGAAACAAGGGATTCCTTATTCAATTTAAAAAAAAAGGCTTTTTAAATTGTTAAATCGCTGGATCGATGAAGTTGAAGCCGATGTCCGGAACTCGATGCCCATACATATGGGCCCATAGCTCTTACCAATTGGTGAGAGACAGCTCAAAATCAAGATGCCTCGTGAAATCTTGGGTCAAAATCCATTTTCCGCTGAAAACCAACGCTGGGTGCACACATCAGTATGTATTCAGCACAATGCAGAAAAATCTAAATCACGTAACCTAACCTTACATATTTACACCAATCTATTGTGTAAGTTCGTAAGGTAAATAAAAATATTTTATATTATTTTGGGTTGCTGATCCAAAGGACTAGGTAAAAAAAAATATGAAAATGCGTCAGGACAACAAAACTAGTCAATACCTAATGGTAATGACCAAACATTATTTTATCCTTTGGTATTGTTATTTTTTTTTTAGATTTTCAGCTTTTATATCTAGGTACCTAATTATAACATATAATTATGCATAAAGAGATAATTATGTATGAAGAAACCCAGCTCTTCAGATTGCAGAATTTCCTATGACCTTAGTATATATCGTCGGCCACATTGTCACTTTCCATCACATGAGATTATGGTCCAACGAATGTTTCAGATTCATCAGCATATCAGCCAATACACATCCACTGCTGGACATATGTCTGCCCCATACGATGCCACAAATAGTGGTCCTGAGTCTCCATCCATCGACTGTCTGTGACCGCTACGACATCATCGGTTCATCGAATCGATGGTCTCCCAAAACTCCATTTCGCGTTGCATGTCGGTCACCACTCTAGAACCTCTACTCCCTAGCGGTTATCGGTTCCACGAGCTATATGACTTACCCACTGCCACTTCCACTAATTACTACTACTAATTTTAAGAGCTAAATATGTCGTTGACTAGGGTTCTTCTACGAATTTCCGTATTATGGATTCTTAAACGTAACAAAACTCCAAGCATATCTCTCTCCATAGCCCTCTGAGTGACTCTGAGCTCTTGGAGGAGGCCTGTAGTAAGCGATCACGTCTGTATCCTAGCAAAAAAAACTACTTTCTATTCCCCCCTCCCTGGAAGCCCTGTGAAAATGTTTTTTAGGTTTGATTATTATATATTATATGAAGTATTCAAAATGTTCTTCGTTTCGTATACAGACGGTACCGAAAGGGGTTCTTCTATCACAACAACCAGGTGGTATTTCCCATGAGTATCGCTGCAAGAATCTGCGAAATTCAAATTCTGTTTTGGTAATTTATAGGTACCTAGACTTTCATGAATATTGGTCTAAATACAATACAATACAAAAATGCTTTATAGTACACCACAAAAACAACATTACAGAGAGATTTTACATAGGACAAGTACAATGGGCGGCCTTATGGCTTGGAAGCGATCTCGAGGAGTAACAACAGAAACTAAATGATATCCAAAAATTTACGATTTCTAAAATTCATTTCAGATATCTTCCATTACTTTTTAAGAAAACACACACGTGCTCTATATTTTTTAACAAGAATTAAATATGCATCTAATTGCTTCTTGCAAGAAATAAAAATAGTACTAACAACAATAATAAATCATTTACGAATATTCATGTATTTCTCATGTTTACAGGATCTAGTCAGATACTAGTGCCTGTTTTATAAGAGACTGATGCCTGAAAAGGTTTAATAACCTGTATTATAAATCATATAAAAATGAATGTTTATGAGGTTGTATGTTTATTACAGAAGATCTCCAAAACTACTTTACACAAACATTATGTAGATATGTAGATCAAGATTTTTAGCTTATAATGTAGAACAAAACCCGACTTGAATAAATACATACTTTTCATTCGGAAATATGGCGTCTATGGCCCCGGGGACAAATCACAAATAAATATACCCAACGCACAATTCCTTAGTCATAAAATTTAAATAAATTTGACAACCCCATCATTCCTCACCTCAGTCAAACCCTAGGTGTTGTCACTAACAAGTACCTATACCTAGTACCTACCTACATGTTAATACATAGGTAACACGATAGGGGTTGCAATTTGCACACCCTATACCCTAATGAACCTCGTTAGCTGATAGAGTATGCAAACTGATAATATGAGGGTATATGCTGCAATTACATATAATTTCCCAGGTTTACTACTTTACTATTATTATTATTTTTAATTAGTAGGTACTTAATTCATTAATTGTAAGTACTACCCACCGTTATAAGTACAAAATTGTAAGATACAAAGGAAGAGCACTACTTGCCAAAATACAAGTTTTTCACAAACTTAGTTTGGCAATTAGGGCACAATAATTGTAATGTACATAATTTGAAATAAATACATTTTTAATTTAATTTGACTAATTTACTAATTTACGGTACAAATAATACAAATACATCTACAAAATGTTTACCTATTTCGTTATACAATATCAAATTAAAATTTTATCCGTGATCGGAATGTCCTTTTTAACAGACTTCAAAAAAGGAGGAGGTACTCAATTCGACGATATGTTTTTTTAGTTTTTTCTTTTGTATGTTACGTGATATTTCCGCCAATGATGGACCGATTTTTTTTACAATTGAACAGAAAATGATCCCAAGGTGTTTCCATAAATTTATCCCCCGAGAATTTGTATTTATCCCGCAAAACCTTAAAAACAGCGTGTAAAAGTAAAGGATTCGAAATCTAGGTCGTGGCAACGGGCGTAAAAAAGAGTTAGGTTCAGGAACTTGAAGTAAGTTTATCGTTTTTTAAAACACGTCAGATTATAAGTATTAAATACTTGTATTAGGAGGCCTTACTGTATTAGTATATATAAATAAATCTTCTTACAATAAAACACTTTACATTCATAAAATTAAGTAAGAATAGGTAAGAATAATGATAAAACGTTGAACAATTTTTTTACACATACCTACCTATTACGATACTTTACGGTACTTTCAGTTTTTTATGAACGTCAGATTTCCTAGAGCCCGATTTCACCAAACAAAAATATTATATTCACTTACCCATTGTATTAAAATAATATTAAACTATGCTTTCCGTTTGGTGATATTGGCCCGTATCCCGAGTTTGGGCGCTGGGAGGTGCGACACAGTTTTAAACTTATGCGTTTTTCCAGTGTTCCATTGTATCTTAGCTCTATATGTTTTTGTTCATTCCAAATAAATAAATTACAAATTTTTAGTACCTATATAGACCTACGTTTGACCACAATCTCACCTGATGGAAAGTGATGATGTGGCCGACGGTGTATCAAGAAGGTCTAGAAGACAACTGATCACTCTTGTCTTGTAAAGCTGTAGATAATTCTGCCACATTATTGAGACATTCATGTTTTTTTTTCAAAATCTTTATTGACAAAGAAAATAATAATCAAATACATACTATAAACAAATTAAACTAGTATTTACAATTGAAACAATTGAGCTAACTGCAGACTGTTGCAAACAATCTACAGATAGCTCAACTAGTCCATATCAATACCAGTCGGAAGCGTCCCCAAGACGCTGGCTGCATATCCTCGCTGTATGGCAATGCTAATGCGCTACGTCAGATACTCACCAGCTCTCGGGTCACGCGTATTCATGAAATTAGCTTTTTCTCATAAGAACTTGAGCCGGTTACATACTGAACGGAGTGTTACGGGGTTTAATGTAACGGACGACCGATGCAGCGCGGCGGGAGAAGTTCCGTCTGTGACGCAGGTTGCGGGTTCGATTCCCGCCTTGGGACAAATGTTTGTACGATCTGTAAATTCGTGTTCCGGTGATCTGGGTATTTTCTATGTATAATAAAAATATCTATCTATATATGTATTGTATTATGTACCTATATCAGTCATTTGGTACCCATAACACAAGCTCTGCTCAGCTTGGTGCTAGACGATGCTGTGTGAATTGTCTGACATGATATATTTAATTATTTCATGACTATATATAATACTAGTTGTGCCCGCGACTTCGTCCGCGTGAAATAGTGACAGTGTGATTTTCATACAAACTTTCATCCCCTATTCCCTTTGATATTTTACCCCCTTCAGGATAAAATTTGTTGAACTTTTAAATTCTATTTTTATTTATATCTAATTAACAGCCTAAATAATAAATTTCAAGCTTTTAGCTTTAAAAATGACGATATTTCTATACAACCTTTCAACCATTTACTTTTTTTGCATTAAAAAGTAGCCTATGTCATTTCTCCTGTCTCTATCTATCTAAAGTGTACCAAATTTCATTTAAATCGGTTCAGTAGTTTTGGCGTGAAAATGTGACAGACAGATAGAGTTACTTTCGCTTTTCTAATATAATATTAAGTAAGGATTGTTAGTATAAATGCAAAAAGTCTATTGTTAGAAGTATAATGCATCATAATAACCATAGCTGAAAAGATTTCAACAATCGTGAATAGTATAAAAGCGACAATGATACAGTGATTATTGCGTATTGACTCCATTATTATTCAATTTGAACTGTTAGACCATTTCAGTGCCATGTGATAACAAGACTATCACATTCTTAGTGACAACTTCTTTCATACAAAAAACAACTGTATTCAATAACAGAAAAAGTCAAGTTTAACTTGTCGCTATCTGTGCGACGATAAATTTGAAATCCAAATTCGAAATTAAAATGCTAAAGGGAATATCATTTCTAGTTTTCAACAGATAGAGTCGATGGTCGATTGTCGCAGGTTTGTGTAATATGAATGACAAAATTATTAACACGAATTTTTCGTGCAGCGATAATGAGAGAATAAACGCTTTGTAGAATTAACGTGTGCGTGGTATTGTCGTATGTCTCTTGTTATTCTTTATTGATACTCTGACGTTGATTGTACAGTCACGATTGTTATTTTACTTTTGATCTTGTGACACACGCCTAGTAAAATATCCCTAGTAAAAATGTGGGCAAAATTGTTTTTTCTTTTTACTAAAGTAGAGCAATGCCATTCGACCGCTGTGACGCGGCGGGCGAAGGTCTTCCTATGACGCTGAAGGTAGCAGGTTCGATTCCCGCCATTCGATCTGTAAACATTTGTTCCGAGTGTTCTGCGTATTTTATCCTATTAATAGGACCACGAGGGAGAACTGTTTCTCCTAGTGCAATTAGTATGTGTGGTTGTGGAAATTTTACTTCTGCAAGTCGTTTCGCTTCCCATTTTTATTATATTATTGTACGTAAATTAAGTTTCTAAAGACGTATTAATTTTTAATGTTACTTTAACACTATTTGAATTCTCTGTAAGCAGAATGGACGACACAAGATGGACAAAAAAGGTGATCGAATGGATACCACGACAGATCAAAAGAAGTAGAGGATAGCCACGGAAACGTTGGGACGACATGTTTAGAAAAAAAAATCGTACCAGAATGGATGAGACTAGCCAGAGACAGAAAAGCATGGAGGGATATGGGGGAGGCCTACGCAACACAGGCGACTTCTACGAAAATGTGACATGTTATATAATTCGATTAAATAATAATTTTTAATACTCATATGTAAGTTAATTGACATTTTATTGTAAAATTTTTTTTTTTTTTTGTAATATATGGGCTTTATTGACAAAGAAAATAACAATCAAATAATATAAAGAAATTAAACTAGTATTTACAATTGAAACAATTGAGCTAACTGCAGACTGTTGCAAATAATCTGTTGTAAAATTTAGTAGTAGGATAAAAGGCTTTATTATTTATTTGAATTCTCTAGTCAGAAAATTATTGAAGCAAACTAGCGCCACAATCTAAACCTCTTCACAAAATGCACCTTATATTATCATCGGCAACATTAATAATATTACATTACCGTAACCAGAAAACGCAGACCTGTCAAGTATCTTTATCAGCTGATATTCCCATATAAAAGCACCAAAGGGAATAGTGAAGAGGGGATCAGGCTGTGCTGGCCATGACATAGAGTTCTTATCGGCGGTAGCCACGCGAAATGTGAATTATGGTGGTGTCTCAAAGCAGGGTTCGTAATCTTTTGTGATTTCTTTCGTAATGGCTGTCTCAATTTGTCGATGGTAATGTTCGAGCCCGAAGATGGATTTAATGTTAAACAACTGTACATATGTATGTTAGGGTCAGTGATAGAAAATTCGGGCACTTATTTACATAAAGTTGGCAAGAAGACGTAACATGGAGCGGTTAACCACTTCTTTCGGGAATTCGAATGATTTCCCGGTACTTTCGGAATTTTCTAGAATGTCGATGTTTTTTCGCCGGCACCTTATTTATAGACGAAATATAAGACACTTTTATTCTGACGCGTTTTACACTAAAGCCAATATTTCCAGGGAATATTTTTTTTTTTTTAAATGTATTGACTATTGAAAAACTTGTAAGAACAAACATATCGCGTATCGTGGTCGGAAACGTAAGTTTTAAAAAATTCTGGAACTCTCGGGTATTCATCCGAATTCCCGAAAGAGGTGATTTTAACCGCTCCATGGTCATGGTCTAGTCCGAATATCAAATCGCTAGTGCATCATAAGTTGGTAGAGTCATCGCAAGCAACGGTTTCGATGACATATTGCTAAGGCTTACAAATAAATAAATAAATAATGCTGGACAATTCACACAGCATTATCTAGCCCCAAGCTAAGCAGAGCTTGTGTTATGGGTACTAGATAACTGATGAATACAATATACTACATAGATATAATTGTTTTATTATACATATATAGAAAAACGACCAGAACACCCTGAACAAATATTTGCAGATCGTACAAATATTTGTCCCGAGGCGGTAATCGAACCCGCAACCTCCTGCGTCGCAGGCGGACTTTCGCCCACCGCTCCACATCGGTCGTCAATACACCACCGACATGCAATACAATAAGCACAAGTGAGACAGTACTTTCGATCACTTTATGAGTGTCCGGGATAGCTGGTGATTGGTGCTACGAGTATGTCGTCTAGCGTATAAAACAGGTACCTGTTTTAAACGCTAGACTAGACAAAGCATCCGTTTACGCTGATAAGAAGTCAAACAATTTAAATTATAATAAAGAAGGAGACAATTACCACTTAGTACCAAATTCAAATGTTATTTTATTGTAGAGCCAATCATTATTTTAGACTCGCAAACTTAACAGTTGAACATCGTCGTCATGATACCAATAAACAAAACCAGGAAGCCTTGCTTATGTTGACTGTACCAAAATATTTCGTGCATGTGAGTGGGAATTAATTTTTTTAATTTAATTAGATGTAATTGGGAATATTTTTGGGTTGTGATGAAAAGGAGCCCTGATAATATGAGAAAGGTTTAGTGAATCTATGTATGTCCATGGTGAGCGAGACGTAAAAATCGTCCCTTATCACTTCTACGGCATGTTCAGCAGTGGACACATGTTGTGCTGGTGAGAAAAATGTATTATGTTTATCCAGATGCCATTTTGAAACGTTTTTCCCAATTTTGAATTATAAAAATAAGATTAAACGAATAATCAAAAATTATGTTGTTTTTCTTCTATTTAATTTTGTCAGAACCCTTTCAATTCTTCAATAAGTATAATACTGAAAGTCAGCGATCATCTTCCCAAACTCTTCCTTACCCAGGACTAGCCTAAAATAGTTTAGTATTCTGCTTTCTCTATGCCAATCCATTGGCTCATTTGGAAATAAATCAAGCAAGATATTATTATAATAATTCAAGAAAGTGAAAAAGCAACAATGCTAAGACAGGGCAGGTTTTGTAACTCTATCAAACTGTTTTTTTTTCTATGTTCGTTTCTTTTTAATTGTATGTGTCAGTTACAAATAAATGTTTCTATTTATATTTCAAATGATGTGCCAATGCCTTGACAAATATTAACCCTTCGTCCGTCACCCCAAATTTACAAAACAAATTGTAGGGTTTCAGCTCCTTGACGACGCGATATATGCTTATTGAATAACATTGCGCAGTTATAACAAAATGGCGGCGAGTACGTAATGAATGAAACTGATCCACAATGCAATCTATACGCCGATTCAAAACCCTGAATATTTTTTGTATACAAAACACAAGGAATATTGGTGGAAAATATTTAACGACATTGGTATCATCGAAGCAAACCACAGAAGCTCGATACAATTTTTGGTTTTGAAAGCTTTCATTTATCATTTAATTGATCTCTTGTTCGTTTGAGTATTCAAATAAATATTTTTTTGCTACACTTTTGAGATTATGCTTTGTTTTTAGTGATAACTTTGCTGTTACCTTGTTGTTTTCTGTTTTTTCTGGTTAACCCATTTTTGTTAAGTTTTTATTCATAAATGTCTTTGTAGTCTTTTTTACAATGAATAGGAGAAAACAAAACAACTCACCATACCAAAGATTGAGAAAAGAAAAGAAATAAAGAGAAACAGGCTTTGATTACTTAGACTTGAAACTATCGTACAGTTTTATGGCCACTAAAATGTGCGATTTCTTAACCGCGAAGTGTATGTACGTATAATTGATAGTTATTATCATCATGACCCAAATATTTACACAAGATGTGACATTTTACACACTCTTCAACATAAAATATTCTCCTGGGAAAACCCATAACAGGCCTGTCATCTTCATAATTGTATCATAGGGTATTAACCCTTCCGTGCCCACCGCTCGGGCCTTCGGATAAAAACCTAACCCTATAACGGCCATGGGCTTAAGTGTTCAATTAGAGGTGCAGTGTTAAAACGAGCGGCGACACTCAGAGACCGAATCTACTCTCAACTGTACAAAGAAGGTATTGATGCATTTTTATAGACCTATGAAAGGTAAGAAGTGCTCTAAACAGAATAATATTTTATTCATGTGACGATTCACTTGACTCTTCCTAAATAAGACAATTTTTTTTTTAATTTTATTGACACTTACTTCATTTTCGTAAGATTTTCTTTTATTAGCCATAAAAAAGAGCTAGGTTCCGTATCCTTACAGTCTTGGTTTTATTACCTATGTATTTTCATTTGCAAGATAAACCCAGACTTTAAGAAACTTGCTAACCAAAAAGACAGCCAAGTTCGTCATTTTTGGTCAGAAGTAATAACTGTAACGTAATAAACGGTAACGTTTCATTTTGTAGGACCCAAGAGGACATTTCTAAAATGTTCCCAATATACATGTGTTTTATGAAATGAAGTTTTAGACTTAGCAAGAAATTCATTTAACTAACTGTTCCTTTTAATTTGGTGAATGACGTAAATGTATTTTCTTATTTGAGGTATTTCTACAATTTAGTAGGTCTACAGCGGCACCACAAGGAAGACTGTCGCAAGCCAATGCAAAATGGCTCCTTTGTCTGTTGTTGTCCTTCTTAATTCGTGACTTTTATGCGTCAAAGTGATTCACTGGATTCTTACCACTGACCATAAAATCACAAATTCTCAATACTCTTTCTGTATCTCCTTAAAAATACAGTTGAAATTCCTCTGGCAGACTTTCAGAGTTCAGCGAAGCACTAAAAGCGACAAAACCTTTTTATTTGAAGTGACGAAACGTTGACAAAAACTGCGGCAAAATATTGTGTGAGTTAAGGTTCAAGGGTTTTCCTTGAAAGCGTATGACTTAATATATTTTACATTGTGAAGAAAGTTTGGAGGTAGGTGCTTATTTAGATTTTTTACTAACGTAAATAATATAATAGTTGACCCTTTTAAATATTTTTCAATAATGTAGGTACTATTTGACGTTGGTAACGAGACTTGATCGTGACGTCTTCTTTTTCCTCAGTATTTGGTACAGCTGCAGCGCCTCTATCGTGTGGAAATGAAACTACGCAAATCCCATATAAAAATGAGACGTCACGATCACGTTACTAACCTCAAATGGACTCGCCCCCCTAATTTTACAATACGCGCATCTGATAATCTGGACTGAAGTAAGACGGACAAAACAGAGAGAAGAGTAAGTAAGGCCTATCATTATCATAGTGCAAACTTTCAAAAAGAAAAAAGATTCATAAAGCAATCATGTTTTATTATTAGAACGTTCAAGTGACCTAATTCCTATCGGTCGTCCGAAGTAACGCTGGAGACACAAAGTTGTGAAAGACCTAGGTATAAAAACTTTGTGCCGTATGTAAAATTTTGTTTTGTCTTGTTGGTTTGTGTGCTGGAATGGTACACAGTGGCAGTCAGAAATGGTGATGTAAATTCTAAATAAATTGTCTTGCAGCCATTCGTGGTGAACTTTTTTAATAGATAAAAGATAAGGAAACTAATATCAATAAATGCATTCCCCTAATTCGGATACCATCTATACAATACTTACCTTCAGACTTAAACTTAACTTCAGAAACTTAAACTGTTGGGCTATTTGAAATAAGACGACTATTTTAAATTGTTATATACATATATAATAGTTACCTTCAAGCCAGTATGATCTTTAAGGTATGCCTCCTAATATGACCGCAACTGTACCTTTCACACTTTCTCAACATAAACCAGGTTAATATGTAGATATTTTAATTTACTTTTAACGTACCATTTTTCAAAAAATGAAAACGTCCATCTGTAGCGTACTGCATATCAATAGTTCATTAAAACCCTACACCCTTGACCATCCGATCACCCTCCATAGTTATTATTTTTAATCCCTTAATGACGTCCCAGATTTCATTACGGCGTGGGGTGATTGGGGTGAGGGTGGGACGCATTTGGACAATTTTGAGGGGTTGTTTTGTTGGCCGATAGGTGTAGTGTTTTTTGATTAAAATTCTGCATATATGTAGGTAGGTTCGTGGGATGGTACATAAAGGCTCGTACAAAAGGGTCAACGGCAGTGATTTCGTATAAAATAGCAATGAATAGATCACGAAAACAGAAAAATAAAAAACACTCGAAAACAGAAACAGAGCCAACCTCTATCAATACAATCAAATTATAAACATTTCAAATGATACTTAAACAATAATTAAAATAACACTCGGCGGTAATGTATCAAACGATTTGTTAGTCTTTATCTTCCTGAAAATACAAAAGAAGAGAAAGTCAACAAGAAAGAAGAAGATACAATAAATAGCACCTTGTTTCTTATTTGATAATAATAACTATTTTAATAGTGTAATTTTATACTTACAAATTTGACTTATGTGCCTATTTTGTAAGCCTAAAGCAGGGATGAGGGGAAAGTCATTCCCTCGTCCCTGGCCGCAAGAAATAAAGTTATTGAAATTTTAAATCCACTTACTCGTTTTTCTTTTTCACGCCACAACTTCTGAATGGATCAGGATGAAATTTTGCATAAATATGGGTCTAGTCTAGAACTGAAATAAAACTATTTTTTACAGAAACACGCGCGCAAAGCGTGCGAAATTACGCTCGATAACTAAATTTTCATATTTTTATTAGTTAGTTTACGGAAAAATACAAGTTTTGTAGGAACAAAAAACAATAAGTGAAAATTTGAAACTTCTATAATAACAGCAGCATTCAATATTTTCAATCGCTAATCAAACACTTGGTTGAGCGTACCCACGTTGTTCTTTATCGTAGAGATATTTCAATTAAAAATAGCATGCACTTGCCAGGATTCTTTATAAAACCATTATTCGGTTCTATTCAAAACTCCTTTCTTAATAATTTTGGGCACTACCGCTAACTTAACTTTAAATACCTTATTTTTTTAGTTTTTACGCAATCACGGACTATTCCAGATTTATATATCCGGAGAATCTATATATGTAAAACTATAATGAATAGAAAACCCGCAACTTCCTGCGTTACTTGCGGACTTTCTTCCGCTACGCTATATACAGTTCGTCGTAATCCTTACTAATATTATAGAACGCGTTTGTATGCATGGATGTTTGTTACTCTTTTACGCAAAAACTACAGAATAGATTTGAATGAAAGTTTGCAATAATATAGCTTATACATCAGAATAATACATAGGCTAGGTACAATTTATAAAGATAGTATCTTTTGTTAAATGGTGGCCGCGACTTCTTCTGCGGAGGATTAGTACTTCGAGTAAGTTTATAAGTTATTTTTTGGGCGGGCGTAGCCGCGGCCGGGTCAGCTAGTATCTAATAATCTTGACCGGATCTCGATGATCTGAAGCTTTTTAAAATCTATGGACTATGGAGCTTATCCATTCTGGCCATGCAACGTGTTGACATTGACTACCTGAAAAATTTCCTGCGTCTGTTTTTTCCGGTAGAGTACAATCTACAGAGTCTTGTACTCTACCGGAGACAAGACTCCGTATATGAGTAGGGGTCCCGACTGAAAATTCCTTCTGGGAAAGCGTGCTCTATCATAAGCCACATCTTCACTTTCTCAAGTGTGATGGTGGTCAAACGCTTTACCAGTATCAATATTTAAAAAACAGCTAGTAATTTCCATGAAAATATTAGGTACTTCGGCCGGACGCTGTTCTTACAAGTTCTTTGGAAATTTCAAAACCAGAATTTCACTCAACAACAATCTAAGATCAAGCAGGCTACGTTCCGTACAACAATAGATTCCTAAAACATAATGTGACGAAGTAATGTCATGTACCCACTTACAAAAGTGTTTTGTTTCTTGTTTCTCGCCTTATCTCAAAGCAACCATGAGAATGACAGTTCCAACAATGAGATATAAATTAAAAATAACGTACCACTGCTATAAAGATAATCATTCAATTTCCTAAACATGATTTTGGTTAGATGTTGAGGGAAGAGTACTGTGTCCACTAAAGTAAATTTTCATCCAACTTCGCAAAAAAGAGAAGGTTCTTTGTTCGGGTAAACCTATGTATGTGTTTTATGTATGTCCACCGATTTCTGTAAATTGTAGACCGAGTTTGATTCATTGTATACAGAATAATTCCGAGATGGATGGATGGTTTCATATAAAATTGTTCCCAAGGGATAGTATATGTTACGGAAAATTTTAAAAATATTGAAAATTTGGAAATTTTGTTTTAATCTAATAATTACCTAAACGTTATCACACTGAAAATCACATTAAGAATTTTGAACTGAAGTCGGCGAATCGACTCGCACACGGAGGGTTCCGTACCATCTTAAATAACTATTTCGCGGACTCTAAAAACAGAATATCTAAAACATCTTATAAGCAAAAAGCCAACATGACGCGTTCCAAGTACTGACCGCGCCCGATGACTTACTTCGGTGATCGGTACTCAACTTGGTATGGAGTTTTGACCCTTTAATTAATATTTTTTTTTTAATATTTTTGTGATAGCAACAATAGTTATAGACACTATGTTAAAATTTTTACTGTGTACCTATTCGGTACGGTTCAAGAGATACAGCTTTAACAAAAGTACTACAATAATTTTCATAAAAAGCAAGCAATTTTTTTCAGCTGCATCTTTAATTTGAATATATATCTGATTTTTATTATGTGTATTATATCGGCAATAGAAAGAAATACACATTCTGTGAATATTACAAGTCTGCCTTTTACGATTCATGTGATACATCCCGCTGGAGGACGGACAGAGAGACAGTGGAGGCTTAGTAATAGGGTCCCGTTTTCATCCTTTGGGTACAGAACCCTAAATATAGTAAGTTTTAACGTTCCAAATAATTACACAGGTAATTGCGTTTTACATTTTAAAACACAATGGTCAATGTAATCAAGCTTCAGTGGACCTCATGCTCAAAACTGCTTTAAATTAAGTTGTAGCAGAATAATGAGTTATTTTATTTTCACATGCCTCCGTGTGAATAGTGAGGTCTAATTTACGGGCTTATTCATCATTCTACAATTAATGGCGACATGCTTAAACTGAAGTAGTTATAATTATTTCTAGGCATGGTCCAAGAAAACAAGGTCTGCTCCAGGAGTGACTCAAGGAGACGTCACGACGAGTTGCCACTTTATTTCAACAAAACGTAGATGTTGGGAAATAAATGTGATACCTAAGGGTCAACTGAAAAAAAACATTGGCCCATACATATTTGGCCCAGGTAGATGTAGTCTTCCACGTATACCTCATTTACGATCAAAAATATACAGACGCCTTGCAGGTAAAGAAACAAGTAAAATCTTAGTTTTAATAAATAATTACTTGATAAAATACATAGTACTACGTATCATCATATCAGCCCATATACGTCCACCGCTGGACATAGGCCTTCCCCATACCACGCCACAAATAGCGGTCCTGAGCCGCCTCCATCCATCGACTGCCTGCGACCGCTACTATGTCGTTGGTCCATCGAGTGGATGGTCTCCCATGCAGTATTTGGGGATTTGCCATAATCACCACGCTTGGCATGTGGATTGGTGAATGCAGTGTTGGTGTTGAAAAATACTCAGAAGCTGCTGCCCTTCCTATGGTAGGTTCCCTTAGTCGGCCCTTACGACATCCACGGGTTGAGTTGGAGGGGTCGATATTCGTACGCCGTGGCCCCACGGCCACTACAACTACTGTAGGTATACGTACTAGGTATATGTACCTATTTATAAATCTGTGTTGATAAATTCCTACAAAACAACCTTCAGTCAAAACTATACACGTTTATTTTTCTTAAAAAGCATGACACAAACTAAAGAATCTTACACACTCTTGCGAAAAGTAGGCATCTTTGTCATGCCGCTTCTGACCGCCGAAATTACCAACAAAAAAGTCCGTCTTTACTCAGTGCGGGTAAGGGACATCTATTAGCATATGGCAATGTTTGAAAGCTACCGGAGTTCGTTGGGTCAATGTTGACATAACTTAAGAAGGGATGTTGGGTTTGGGAAGACCAAGACGTCTCATGAAATGGTATTATAAACACAAACGAATTAGCATTGGTTTGGGTCACTACATTTTTTACGATTTAGCAAAGCCGTTCAAAGGGTTTTAATCTATTTTATATATGAAATATAACGTCTCTACGTTCTATTTATACTTTTGATTATTTTCGAACATTACATAAACCTGGCTGGTGAGTTTTATAAGATTTTTTCTAAAAAGACTGTTGGACATTACGGACGAAATCACGTCTTAAAATTAAAACTAAGCAGGTTTTATCTGCAGAAAACTAACTGCGACTGCGACCTCTTCCTTTTTTGTTAATATCCATTATCTCCCATAAGTTACTAAAAAAGGTTAAAAGCCAACGACAGTAGCGCCACACAGAGGAGGTCCCATCCTGCTTCTAATCAGTCCAGCACACAGTGCCTCTTTGCCACGCCGCGAGTGTGTAAACTCCTTTAAAACTTCCCAACCTCCTTAGAAAAACGTCGTAAGTCGACCTCTTTGTTAACACCATTGGACCTTTTTAGCAAGAACTTTTTAAAAAGGACTAATGTTGTTTGGACTTCGTCGCCACAGACCACCGTTGAATGTTTGCTGCTACTGCTCGGCTACAGATTAGTGGTAGCGATGTATTTTAAATAACAATGTCTACGTAATGAAGTAAGGTAATAATGTTTACGGGAGATAGTTAAAACAGTGTGGGCCACCTAAGGAGAATGATGGAGGTAGTAAAATTCTGAGTAGCTATCATTACTTTGCTATTTGAAGGCTAACTGAAAAACGCCCATACATTAAAAGGATTCGCCGATATTTTTAAATTTTTTGATGCATCCCAAAGCAAGTGAATATAGAGAGACATAAAGTCTCTGATCATGGTAGAGTAATAAAAAAAATTCTAAGTGAATAATTGTTAGTCTCACTACGGACCACAAACAGTCGAAATGCGCGGGCCCATGTGAAAATTCCTCCTTCGCTATTTAGTGATCGCTACACTGTGGAGTTACGCCAAAAGCTCCAACACAGTTTAAAATAAGAACGTCTCGAGAATTCCTATCAGTTGATACCAATTTATGACGTAAAACGTAGCTGCCATCAGTGGCGCCACTGTTTGTCCGAAATAACCCGCAATTCACAACTCTCAGAGACGTCACTTGATCGGCTCTAACAGAACGAGTACGTCAATGAGACTATTTTAAGATTGATATAATGTAGAGCTGGTAATACCATCTTTTTTGATGTGAAGAGAATATAAATAACACCTTATGTCTTATTTGATAATAATAATTATGTTTATATTATAAAATTTGACTTGTCTAAGTGCTTATTTTGTAAGCCTAAAGAAATAAAGTTATTGATTCTGATTCTGATAATTTATTATGAATGAGTTCATAACCATTGAGAAACATTACTTCTAAATAAATACGTTCAACCAAGAAACTAATTAGGTTCATAGATGCCTAGTTTAAAAAAAATATACGTT
This sequence comes from Eupithecia insigniata, assembly GCA_947859395.1. Lineage (NCBI taxonomy): Eukaryota > Metazoa > Arthropoda > Insecta > Lepidoptera > Geometridae > Eupithecia > Eupithecia insigniata. Next base: position 4,657,654 of record OX402008.1, read on the forward strand.
TTTGTAAAAAGAAATTGCTAGTTTTAATGAACGTACTATCCTAGTGCATCAACCACGAAGTGAGTCTTGGCTTCCGACACAATATATTTCCACCATCTTCTGTTCTGCGTAGTCCCTCCAGTCCGGTGTGAAGACTTGAAGTGAGCGAAGGTCCTTCTCCACTTCGTCCTTCCACAGGTACCTGTAATAGACAGTTTAAATACAATAATCATTGCCATTCGAGATAGCAAAGGGCGATTTCTTCAACATTACAAAGCATGTTACAAAGATTTTATCATTTAACATTTACAACATATGTAGTTTTAACTCGTCTTATAATTATAACCTCTCTATATAAATATTAGACTGAGACGGATCATTACGTCAAACCTCCTTCACTGATCCTGGATTACACATCTATCTGCCGACTATTAATGATGGATTACATACGTAGACCGGCGCATCTTGAGATGTTGTTTAGAGACATTTATTTATTGGGCTACTTTTTATACAGGCAAAACCTTGTGTAACAGACAATAGACCTAGGATTGTTGGTAATTTTATACCATGATTAATTATGTAGAAGTTTATAACCTACACCCGGCACTACGTGCATCCTGTCTCTGTCAGCAGAGTATTTTACACAACATCATCATCATCAGCCCATACACGTCCACTGTTGGACATAGGCCTCCCTCGTAGGACGCCACAAATAGCGGTCCTGAGCCGCCTCCATCCATCGACTCCCTGCGACCGCTACGATGCCGTCGGTCCATCGAGTGGATGGTCTCCCATGTAGGGGGGGATTTGCCATAATCACCACGCTTGGCGGGGGGATTTGCCATAATCACCACGCTTGGCAGGTGGATTGGTGATCGCAGTGTTGGTGTTTAAAAATACTTAGAAGGAAGCTGCTGCCCTTCCTCTGGTAGGTTCCCTTAGTCGGCTTTTACAACATCCACGGGTTGAGTTGGATTTTTTTTTACACAGGTATTTAATTTTTTTCTCAACTTTGTGTATTAAAATTGTGTGTAAAATTTTTGAACTTCTTTGTTGTGGTCGGTATACACGACCACAACAACGGTCTGAAATAAACGTTTTTAATTTTATTATATTTTGTATATTTTTACAATTATTCAACAAGTTCTCAAAACTGTTAGATCATATTGTATGTATGTGAAAATTCAGTTTTTTTTTATTTATTCTAATTAGAATGATAGGATAACCAACTACGAGTAAAATAATATCTAAAACAAAGAGCTGAAGTCTTAAAAAAAGCTGTTTTCAATAATTTTACAATTACATGGATATACATATCTATGCATTCAGTACTGCATACTAACATTGTATTCAAATCTACCTATGCAACATAATTGTTATGTCTAATAAAAAAATCAGGACTATCATCTAATATTGTTGTTTCCATTTGCCTACACGTAGAGAAATAACAAAAAATATAGACTTTAAACCATGTTCCCCATTGTCCACACGAACTAAATCCCACATCACCCTCCGAATCACAATGTTATGGGGTGTAATACCATCATTCGCAGCACGCCCCTCCGCAAATTGGATTCATGGACAGAAGGGACATCGTTGTATCATCGTGGATGGTGCAATGCAACATGTTATTTAGTCAAAATAATTTCAAATTTGTATAAGAATTATCAATTCATAGGTAATTTTTATATTAATTACTTCACTACATGGTACTATAAATCAAAGTCCTCCGCCACGTCTTTCAGTCGATTTGTTTGTCTGTTTTTAAATTTATATTTTCAACTATAGGTTCTCCGTACGTACAATAGTTGAGAGCTTTCATTCTTCATATCTTAAGTATATTCCGTTGAATATAAGATACAATGGCTACAATAATAGAGCCTATTTAATAACTATTCACGGGTAGCTTAATAGCAGCCGTAATTAATGTGAATAATAATTATAACATGTTACGATCGCGTAAGTTTTAGAAGCTTTATAATATACTCTGCCAAAATATGCATGCTATCCTTTTAAGAAGCATCTCACCTATATACGCAGTAAGAAGCCAGCCAAATCTTGTACCAAAATTAATAATTTTTGCAGGCATAAGACATGTTGGCATAAAACCATCCACAACATACTCGTTGCATAACATAATCCGCGCGCTAAGTGCACTTGTCAATACGCGTCCACGAACCCAACGCTCTATATCCACTTTCCAAATACAAATATCTGTAACAAAGTTCATTGAATTTTGAACTTATTGTGGAAGATTTTAGGTAGATTTTATTTTAAATTTGTTGTGCAAATAGTTCGTTGGTAGTCTGCCATTTTGTAATCCGTCAGCGTAAGTGCAATTTTTCAATACAGGGGGGTATTAACAACTCTACATACATAGGTAGGTAGGTACTTTTTTCATGCAAATATTATGTAGATAGTAAAATTACTATTTATAAGCTGAATTAGTTATATTTGAACGCATACTTAATCCAGGCATAGGTGAATTTATTTCGTACCCTAACATACTTGTTATGGCATCAATAAAAAATAATTACGATTTAAATCTACCGTATTATAGTTAACAAAATGTTTGAAATTGAATTTAGTACAAAACTCAAACAGTGTAGAAAAGAGGAGTAAGTTTGCACAGCCATTAAAGTGTTTGACTTGCCTTGAAAGCCTCGAAGGCTCATAGATTAAAAGGCATTCGATTTGAAGGAAAATAAGTACCAAATAGATTCGTATTAAAGATTTTTAAGATAAATATAGCATAGGACAATTACTTACGGACTTAGACTAGGTCTAAGGGTTTTTTACCATATCATATGAATATGAATATTATTTTATCTTGTCATTACAACGCTATAATGACACACTTTTTAAGCAAGAGAAGTGAAAAGTAGAGTTTATCACTCGGCCCAAAACCACCCATTACAACTCGAGCTCGATTTCATCTCCCTCGCTACGCTCGGGACTATAACAACCTCGTATACATTGGGGTGGTTTAGACCCTTGTAAAAAACTACTATTTATATGGAGTTCAATATAAACAATGGAGTCAAATATATACCTTGACTTGATATATATCTTGATATATACTCGATGCCGCTATTACTGGCGTCGTACGGGGGAGGCCTATGTCCAGCAGTGGACGTGTATAGGCTGATGATGATGATGATGATGATATACACGATCCTTTTATGATGGTCTATTCGATATCTAATTGAATAACATAATATAATAGTAACATAATAATTGAATTATGTTACTTAGGAATTAATATGTTGACTACTCTATTGTATTAGGGCATACCTGTAAGAATAGAAGTAATGTTTTAAATAAATATGTTTTATATAATATAGACCATCTAGACTAGAACGATTGCTTGGATTTATTTATTTATTTAAAACATTACTTCTATTCTTACAGGTGTGCCCTAATACAATAGAGTAGTCAACACAGTCTATAATATAGACCATCTAGACTAGAACGATTGCTTAGATTTATTTATTTATTTAAAACATTACTTCTATTCTTACAGGTATGCCCTAATACAATAGAGTAGTCAACATAGTCTATAATATAGACCATCTAGACTAGAACGATTGCTTAGATTTATTTATTTATTTAACCTTTTTATTTAATAGAAAATACCTTGCAAAACTTCGGAAGTAGGTATTATTCTAATTAAATATGAATGCAGCGTAATGAGTTATGCAAATATCGTGGATGGTGGCTAACGACCGAGGGAGTTTGGGGAGAGAAGGCTCTTGCACACGATTGTGAGCTGCAGAAATTACGACTGTTTCAAGAAACAATTTTTTTTAATGGTTGTTTGCTCACGTAACAAAATCTATCGATCTAGACTAAGTTACAAGTCCTGACTCATAACTACATATAGCTGATTCATCTATACTTATAATAAAACTGTAACAGGTCCAATTCTGTACATTGAAGATATTTTGAAATTTTTTTATGGAGGGCACTCTATTATCGATACTGATGCCAAAAACGATTTTTTTTTTCCTTCATGTCTTTCTGTCTGTACCTTGGCCGCGCATAGCTCCGAAACTACTGAACGTATTAAAATGAAACTTAACAGGATTTGAGTTCATACTACGAGGAAGGACATAGGATACTTTTTATCCCGGATTTCAATAGGGTTCCCTTGGGAGAGGGTATAAAAGTAAAATTGCTTGGCTACGCATAGCGCCGAAACTACTGAAGGTATTCAAATGAAACTTAGCATGATTTAAGTTCATATTACGAGAAAGGGTATAGGTTACTTTTCTTTTCAAATTTCAATAGGGTTCCCTTGGGAGAGGGGTTGAAAGTAAAATTTCTTGGCTGCGCATAGCCCCGAAACTACTGAAGGTATTCAAATAAAACTGGGCATGATTTAAGTTCATACTACGAGGTGGATACTACGAGGATAATAAGTATTACATGACCTTTATCTAATACTTATTATCCTGGAATTCGTTAGGATTCTCTTGGGAGTGGGGATGGAAGTGACATTTCTCGGCCTAAATTGGCCTAAAATAGCGCAAAAACTGCTGAATGGATTCGAATGATACTTAGCATGATTTGAGTTCATACTACGAGAAAGGACATAAAATACGAGTCCATTCCCCAAAAGCCAACAAGTTATTAGTGCCGATAAACGACCTACTGGACAGCATCCGGTTGGTACAAAGGTCTCGCTACCAATGGTGTTGCCGTCGTCCTGGTAGATCAGCATTGTGTCAGGCGGGACATTGTGCTGCGTACCCGGGATGACCGCTTGCAATGCATTAGCGAAACGCACCAGGCATTTGATGCACTTCAGTCTCTACTCGCTTATATACCTACTGTCGTGGCGAAGACGGATACAACTTTGATCTTCGACATGTGAATCCGCAAACTGACGAGACTGGATACTAATAAAGTTTCCGCAATGCAATTCTACTTCTAGATACATTTTACCAATAAGAGAAGGTCGCATTGCTCACCTGCAAAGGCTTCGAGGTTTGTTCAACCGTTTTCTGGTGAACACTTACGCTAAAATTAAAACGGAGTGTTTGGTATACATCAGAACAGAACAAATGAGAGAAGACTGCGCACTAAGAATTATGTAGATATGCAAGACGCCATGAACCAAGATGGAAATTGTGAAGATTTAGGACGACTGGTGATTCTTCCTTCCAGTTTTAGAACTGGATAATAGTGATAGTGACTAATGTGTAGTGCCCTATTCTCCAGTAGGTAAGGTACTATTAGAAGCTTTTGAAACGTATAATATACCTCCTAGGTAAATGTGGAGCTGTGAGACGTCCAGTCAATAAAATCTAGGTATGTGTAAATGTATACTATACTACATTAATAAAAATAAGTAAGGTTTGTGAGGTTGTAGGGTATCTCTGAATCTACTGAGCCAATTTTGAAAATTCTTTCACCTATTGAAAACCACGTTATTTGCGAGTGTTATAGGCTATATACATATATATTAAAAACTAAAAATGTTTACCGCTCAACGAAGTGGGCACGGGTCACCTAGTAAATAATAAATGAATTACTGAAAATTATTATCTTGACTACAGAAATGTAAAACAAAATACCGAGAGACGACGATTGTTCACAAAGTTTTCTGCTTGTAATCATTTCTCGAAAAAACTCTAAGTACCTAGGCTTATCAAGAGGCCTTTATCGAGATTCTTTTACAGGCTTAATTTTAGTTATTTACATAATATCTTTTTACATAATATTTAGTAATCTCACATTCTACTTAAATACTACTACAATGTCTATGTTTGTTTTTTGTCTTGTGCTGTCTATGTTTGTGAACCAAATAAACGATCTATCTATCTATCTTAATTAGTTAAGCAATAATATTTTAGATTATAACGACATCAAGTGTATTATATTAATAAGTACCTACGGTGAAATAAATAAAATAAAAAGAAATATATTGATCAAAAGACCACCTTTTACGGGCTGAGATGAATGTGTCAAATTAGGTCGCCTCAGTCAACAGCACGCCACATCAACTTTGTCCTCATCTACCAACACCGAAGGCCCTAGCCGCAGTACAGTCAGAATCATCTCAAGTATTCAAAACAAAAGCGTTTTCTTTAGGAATTGTCTGAAGGGTTGATTATACTTAGAAGGACTTTGGGTTGTTCGGCATTATTAATTTTGGCTTGTTTTGATCGAACTTGGGACAGATGAATGTTTAATTAGCTACAAGGAACTTTGAATTATTATCTAAAAACAACGTCGCGTCAGTTATATATGGAAAATAAATAGAAAAATTCAAAAGGTGTTTTGTTATATACATATATTTTATTTTGTATTTTATGTGAGAGTAACTTACCTATATAACGGTTATATTAGATTGTGAGATAGGAACATTGAAAACTTATCTACATATGTTCAATAATTTAGCTCTACCTACTAAGAGCCGATGTCGAGTTACGATTATAAAATAAAAAAATAATTTGATTTAAGCTTCTTATGAAGAGGAATAATATTTGACTTGGCTATGTTAAAACAACATGCTAACTAAAAAGGTTTAAATTATGAAAACTTAAATCGTTACATCGCAGGAAGTCAAATCAAATTTATTCATCAGATTTTTCCAGGTTAAATTTAGTAAGGGTATCAATCACACTATTCTACTCATTTTCAACTTTTTTCTCTATACTTATTTTTTTGCTGTTGGTTCATTTCTTTTTTTATTGGTTATGGTTTAATCCGCTAAGGAATGGAACTCGCTGCCTGCTTCTGTTTTTCCTGCCAATTACAATCAGGGTCTCTTCTAGACCGTCGTGATACACTGTCTGCCACATCATTGCTTTCCATCAGGTGAGATTGTGGTGAAACGAAGGACTATAGACTATAAAAAACAGCCAGTAAGCGGAAAAAATAGTGCCTACTTATGAGTGATACACTAAAAATACATCTGAATCGAAATAATTATGTACATGTTTTAAGTGATGTAACCCACGGTCTTAAGGACTAGAAAAGAAGTAAGGGACTTAGAACTAAGAGAGAATATTCAAAAAGGTTGCAAAAATATAACCTTTTTGAAAATTCTCTCATAGCTTAGTCGACTGTACGCTAATGCAAGTTCTTGTGAAAAAATCACCTGTTGTTTAGCCAAGTCATTATTGTAATGCTAGTCGCCATTTGGCCAGCCTCCCCGAGTGGTCTTGCCATGCATTATTTAACAGTCTTTAGTGCTTCGTAGCTGTTGGCGTGCCCCCTACCTTCCCCGATTTGTGTGTTCTAGATACCTATATATTTTAGGTATTAGTTATTTAAGATCGATGTGTCACGGCGGGCGAAGGTCTGCCTGCGACGCAAGACGTTGCGAGTTCGATTCCCGCCATGAGACAAATGTGTACACGATCTGTAAATATAATGTTCTGGATATTTTGTGTGTGTAATAAAAATATCGATGTATGTATTATATTATGTACATCAGTCATCTAGTACCCAAAACACAAGCTCTGATTTGCTTGGGGCTAGATGATGCTGTGTGAATTGTCCAGCTTATTTATTCATATTTAATTATCAGACTGGCAACCGTGGTCGATATTCGAATAAAGAGGACATCAACCATCTGCACCATACACAAACTAATCACTTTGACCCTACCAGCTGAGAAGGTCTAAGCATTGACCTTTTATGGAGATACCAAAGTCAGCGGGCCGCTAACATGCTGACAAAATAGTGTCATCTGCCAACAAAATTGAAATCCCAAACCCGCCGGGCTGTCGCTGACTTTGGTGTGTAGAGTCCATTATAATGAGTTCCAGGAATAGAATAGAATATCATTTATAGTCCAGTGTAAAAACAAAATTGTTCTTAAACCTAGTGCGCGACGTAATACAATGGACTAGTCAAAGAGTTTACAGATAAACATGTTAAAAAAAATTACGCGTACAAAATTTATACCTTTTTTCCACTAAAAACCTTATTGATAATCGAGAGTCAAACCATGGACTTCTAAAGCAACTGCGATTTCTAATCCCTTCTGTAGAGAAAACGACTGCCATAACCATGATTGAAAAATTTTAGTGGGTGATTTTGCTCATCTAAACGTTTATTATTTCCATTTTATCACCAAATCATGTCCAGAAATATTAATTTTTCAATACATTTGGAGCTGACGAGATTCCTCACGTTTTTGATAGTCTTTGGCAGAAAGACTAATTATTTCTGGTGGACCAGGCGCAGACTCAAAAAGACACAGACTACAACCACGCATTAAATATAAATAAGAAGGGGGATGCCCTTCTTGCATCGCAACATTTTAATAAAATCCTCAGCCATAATGAAGTTGGGGTCCAAACGCAAACGGCCATTGTACCCCATTATGATATAACCGAGATAATGCACGGGAAATGACGTCAAAAGAAATTTAATTCGCGTAACGATGAAAGGGTTAAAGGGACCGGGCTTGATAAATAAAGGGACGCGGGACCCCGGGGGTATTACCGGACCTTTTTTGCTCTACATATTGATATTAATGCTTGAATTTTGACAAAATTGCGCGGGGTTTTAAAGATTTATGATGACGGCGCTATTTTGGAAGTTAATATCATTAGCAGACGGTAAACGGACCTTGCTACACAAAATATCATGAAGTTGAAGTCTCCTTGGAAAAATAGATTGTTGTCTGGCTTGATTAAGAAAAATTGCACACACACAGTACGTAGGTACGCACTCCACATTTTAGGGTATTCTCAGGAGTCTTAATAAAAAAAATGGTAAAACAATAACTCGAACCCAAGTCAACGACAATTTCTTTTCAACATAGATTTCATGTTGTCATTTAAATGTAGAGCTATTTAAAAAGTTTGCATATATTTGTAGTCTCAACATTCGATAGCCCGGCTTTTTGTATATCACTTAGGAAAAAGAAGTATGTACTACATCTGAACCAAGTCTGATAATTAGATATACTAACAAAGAACCTGCAATAAACTAGATACCATAATAGTAAATAATATAAGAGAAGCAGATGCAAATAAAGCTATTGTATATATATTTCGAATGTTATTATGTACATCCTTGATACAATTATCAATAATGTCAAACACGACATTGTACCATTATGTGCGTATAATTAATAGATAAAGAGATAATTTACTTAATTTATAACGACATAATTGTGCAGTTAAACCTAGCATACACGATATTTATAAACCATGAACAATATCAACTTTCTTAAAATACAGCATATATAAAATAATAATAATACTCGGCTAGAGAATCATCATCATCAGCCTGTATAGGTACGTCCACTGCTGAACATACATAGGCCTCCCCCAAACGACGCCACATCCATCATGTAAAAGCTAACCATTACGGCAGAATATTTTTATATTTATGTAATGAAGCCTTCCTTACCACCTTCATTAATTTAGATTTTGGCGCGTTTCTCCAACCGACAACAACCTTTGGAAGCATCTGTCAATGTCACTGTCAGAATTTATTGGAGTGAAAAACAATACGACAGTGGAGACACAAGAGCATTAGACGCAGAGCCATTAACCAAACGGTTGAAGTTGAAGATTTATAGAAAAGCTAAAGATAATTATTGTTTCCAAGTATTTAGTACTTACCTAGTGAAATAGTCGCTTTTAGTGTTGTTTCTCTTTCAGGTAAAACTACAAACAGTGTCAATTTCTATAGTTTGTCAGTAGAATTGTAACTAATAAAACCTCCACTCTTTCAGAGCAACACACAGAATGTGATTTTATTTCGCCCCAATATATGGACCTTATATTTATATTTTTTCTTATCCATGTCGTTAATTGTGTAGTTATATGGTTTAAGGTGAAGTTAGGTGTAGGCTTTTTCTTTTAAAGACGACGCCATGAATAGCGGTCCTGAGCCGCCTCCATCCAACAACTCCCTGCGACCGCTACGATGTCGTCGATCCATCGAGTGGGAGGTCTTCCCACACTCCGTTTCGCATTGCATCGCGGTCGCCACTCGAGAACCTTTACTCCCCAACGGTTATCGGTTCTACAAGCTATATAGCCTGCCCATCGTCACTTCAGCCTGCTAAATCTGAGACTACTTTCACCTCAGTTATAAAAAACGCTGTAACAGTTTTGGTGCTTGGAGGTAAGGTGTCCGCCAATTACATAGGCTTTTATGTGAACTCAAAAAACAACCCACTCGTGGGTAAAAATCCAGAGTCAGCATCGCGGCGATTTTTCACTACTTATGTATCGAAAAAACTTGCGAAAAACTTTTGAATTTATGGCCCATTCTCTGATGTTGGTTTTCGTTGATAGATTTTCTTATACATACATCTACGAGTAGATAAATAACTTTGTTCTTGCAAAATATTCGTGACAAGCATAACCCTATAACCCAATGAAATATTCCGAGGAACCCCACACCATAAGCCTGTAATCCAAGATACGATATCTCATTTTAACAAAACCGACATGCTTTCATGTAGGTACAGTCAGCGTCATGTTAGGTAAGTACAAAAACAACAGAAATAATGTACCTAAGTCATTTCAAAATTACATATACATAGATTAAAGATTTAAGATTCTTTGCCCACTTTGGAGTCGAGACCCTAGGTCCATGAGGTAACGACGGGTTTCCAAAAAATATCTGAGCGCCTTATCGAAACAACGTGTGACCCGAGAGTTGGTGTGTATCAGGCGCAGCGCATTAGCATTGCCATACAACGGGGCAATGCAGCCAGCGTCTTGGGAACGCTTCCGACTGGTATTGATATGGACCAGTTGAGCTACCTGTAGATTGTTTGCAACAGAGTGCAATTAGCTTAATTGGTTTAATTGTAAATACTAGTTCTAATTTATTTATATTATTTGATTGTAATTTTCTTTATTAATAATTGATTAAATAATTATCGAATTAGATTAGATACTTATTATACTCGGAACTTTTTAAATAAAAGAACCACGTGCACATTTTTCTTACAAAGTAGTCATCATACTTCTCAGAATGCAATTTATAAATCACCACTATTATTGTAATATTTCGTCAAATAGAAAATTTGGTAAGGTATACATATTTTCGCAGCTGACTGTACATACCTGCAAGGAAAGTTGAGAACAAACACGTAGGTATCAGATACTTCATTAATATTTTACAATCATCCGATGTAATTAATCTGGTCCCATCAGAGACTAAGGGTTCATTTTGTTTTGAAATACCTTGTGAATTGTTTAGCGAATATTTCAATTATTTGTGGCACAAAGTTATTTGATGTTTGAAAATATTTAATTGATGTTGCTTGTGCTTACTTCAAGAGTGATTTTATGTATCTCACAGTAATGTTCCTGAAATAAATTATGTTTTGGAACAAAATTTTAAACAATTGTCACTGATTTTATTATTTCTAGCGCTACATTACCCATGCGCAGCTATCTCCTCCGCGTATCGATCAGCGTTAGACTTCGTGCCGCTATTTGTATTTGGTGAGTTGATTTGCTTTTAGGTGAAAAAAGCCTTAATGCACACGCAATTAAGATAAAAAATATAAAAAGCAACAAAAATAAATTCCTTCATAGTCGTGCACTCTTGCTTGGCGGAGTGGTCGTGGTTATGATGGGGGTCCTGATGAACGGCTGCTCGTGCAATGCGCCGCCATCGTTCCCTATTGGTCGTAGTGGGAGCAGTCGGTCATGGTGGATTGTGTTTGGGAGGAGATGAGGTCCAACCATCTAGTTGGAGATGGAATACGGTAACGGGTTTATCTTCATTTTTCGGATTGCTTTTTATTAGAGAAATTATTTTACTTCGAACGAAAAGTCTGATTGCTATCGAGCGATTTTTGAGTCTACATATGTATAAAAGAAAAAAGAAAATTATTTATTAGACACAACACAAACAAGCTTCGCTCAACTTTGGTTCGGTAGTTGGAAAGTCTATCTATCTATATTATAATAGCTGCTGCCCACGTCTTCGCCCGCGTTTCATCAGGATAAAAAATAGTATTGTACTGTAATGTTATTCCAGATCCCAAATTATACCTATACCAAATTAGTTCAACCCAATCAGTTCATTAGTTTTTGCGTGAAAGAGGAACAAACATCCACACTCACAAACTTTGATATTTATCCTTCCTACTAATATTATAAATGTCAAAGTTTATATGGATGGGTGTATGTATATATGTATTTGTTCCTCTTTCACGCAAAAACTACTGAACCGATTAGGCTGAAATTATGGGTATAGTTTGTGACCGGGAATACTAACATGTTGGCAATTTTTTTATCCCGATAAAAAGCGGGCGAAGGCGCGGGCAGCAGCTAGTAATACACATTATAGTAGGACTGTTGTGAAACCAGAAAAGAACCAAGACCAACCAGCTTGAGCCATCATTTTGACATGTCCGAGCTAGTAGGTACGTCTTCACATGCAAAGCTACCTAATTCATTCGGTTTCAACACATTCGTGATTAGAAAGTACGATTATTAGAATAATTAAAAGTGTCTGCCACACGACTATGATCTTAGCGGCCAGTCGTAATGATTCCTCGAGTTTCGGCAGCAATGATAGCGTGAAGGTTTGCATGGTTCGCAAAAAAGGTGCTGATGTTTGTTATAATCGGTGTCAGATAGCTCGGCAATACTGGTCTTTGACCTATCTTCTTCACAAAATGGAAATGGGGCATAAGTTTAAATTTTGCATTTATTAATCCTTTGGAAACTTATTATAATTACCCATAAAATTATAGACCTATGTTATTTTGAATTTATACATGTTCTCGATACTTGAATTCTTATTTTACACACAATTCATATAGGTATATTTTTTCAGTCATTTTAATTTAATTTGGTACCTAAACTATAAAATTATTCATTAATTACCTAATTAAAATATCACCGGCTTAAAATTATTCTGGTATTTTATAACATTCAATATGTGAATTATTTGAAAACGTATAAATTCATTAATTCTTCCCGATTTCGATTGTGTTGTTTGCCTTTTGCTTCCTAGTACGTTTGTACCACGATACTCTAACTTCACTGTATATGACAATAAATTTGAAAGATGCTTTAAAAAATTTTTTTTAGCTTAAATATGATTTGTCTCAATTGAATGACATCCTAATCCTAATTATTAATATTATAAATGCGAAAGTGTGTTTATTTGTTTGTCCTTTCTTCCCGTCCAAACTAGGCAACCAATCGATTTAATTATTTGATTGATTTTTGGCATAAAATTAGTTGAAAGGATGTAGAGTAACATAATCCTATGTTATTCGACCTAAAGGAGCCCCTTTAGGTCATGGAAAAATATCAAATTCTCAAGGGGGAGTCACAGGAGTATTTACATTTTTATCTCCTTAGAATGTGAAATTTGAATTTAACGCGGGTGAAACCGCGGAAAACAGCTAGTTTTTCTCATTCGACGGAGAAAAAAATTAGTTGATAAAAATAGATTGTAACTAAACTCTTCAACGTTTTGTTGCTAACGCTACAGCAACGCTTCAAATATAGGTAGTTACGACAAGTCCAAACATAATATTTCACTATCAAATTCACACGATCGCCTCTGAGCAACTGTCACGATCTTCGACATACGCAACTTGTCCGATTGGGGCCACAAAACAAGCGGGGATCATGAAAAAAACAAGGTCCCTGGACCGAATTCTGAAATATCACCCGTCGTTCACTACGATTACGAAGGTTCGAAATTTTAACAAGATTCTACATTTCGGCTTTAGAACTCATCTATTCGTCTTTGAGAGCAACAAATTAATTTATTTTTCAGAATCACCGGACATCTGTAGAGCTATAGCAGAATATATACGCAATCTCGGCCGGAAAAGTCGAAGCTTAATGAAAAGAGACATAAACGCTGAATAAACCAGGTTACAGAAAAATAGATGTCGTCGCCACGGCTCTGCACAAAGCAGAAGGCAGAAAGCGATCAAGACAAGCCGTGAATAAAAATCTTCATGAGAAGAGTCACAATACGAAATGATGCAGGATGCTAAATCATATTTTGTATAATTTAACAGCGACAAACACGGTTCTTTTTTAAGGCAATATGGGACGTGTTTCTTGAAATTTTCAATCGGTGAGTAGAGTGACGGATCGATGGGAAAATTAAACGACCCGAAGTCCCACCGGGACCACGGGAAAACGCTATTTTCGTAGCCCCACAACACCATCACCTCGCACACCTTACTTGTTTAACATGCTCATTATTTTCTACCGTAATTTTTATGCTCGTACATTTCTATGATTAAGTCTAACTTTCCTTTTTAGATTATTATTTTTACTTTGTAATTACAGGGTTTCATTAATTGAGTTATTTATTAAGCACATCAGATGATACATAATAGTGATTAATAAAAATATTATCATTAAACATTTTATATTTATGTGAGTTTGTTGTCTAGAGATCACTATCCATGATAACTACATAAAATCAACGCCAAGTATAAATTTTTCATTGTATAAATGGCCCAAAATATGTTTTTTTCTCATACAAGTTACGTTCAGTTACAATCATGTGACCGTACAATTATATAATATAGGATTCCCGTCATTAACGTCGTTTACACTAATTTCAGGTTGTCTGGTAGAGAGCTCTTGAGCGATAAGACCGCCAATTGTCACTTATGTTGTTACGTCACTTTGTCGTTCGATTGTTATTGTCTCATTTGTAAATTGTTTCCTAGTTTTAAGTCTGCTTTCGAACTTTCGAGCTTTCGATCTGTTTGTGTACTACCTACCATATTAGGTCACATAGATCTTACCCCATGTATATTCGATCCAACGATTCTATCCATACCAGGTTGTCTGGTAGAGATCATTCTTGAGCGGTAAGATTCCAGATTTCAATAACTTTATCTCTTACAAAAACAAGTCAATTTTTATATTATAAACAGCTAATAAGACCGTTATGTATTAAGACCGCCAATTGTCACGTGTGTTATAATTATTTCATTTGCAGTACACTTTCTTATTTGAAGTATGTCATAAAAGTATTTTCTATGTATATATAATGACGACCTCTGTGGCGCGGTGGGCGAAGGTCCGCCTGCGTCGCAGGAGATTGCGAGTTCGATTCCCGCCTCGTGACAAATGTTTGTACGATCTACAGATATTTGTTCTGGATGTTTTCTATGTATAATAATAAAAAAATCTATCTATGTAGTGTATTATATTAAGTATATCAGTTATCTAGTATCCATATCACAAGCTCTGCTTAGCTTGGGCCTAGATAATGCTGTGTGAATTGTCCAGCATTATTTATTTATTATTTATTTATATCTACAGTTGCATTATAAGATATGTAACCGCCTATCTTAAAGCTGCCGGTTGCTTCACATCTAATTACCGAATTAAGAAATCGTGGTCGATCTCTCGTTAAAGACAATAAACCTATCATTAATCATTGGGAATTAGTCTGCAATCATTAATGATGATATTAGGTGTTTTGTGCGTGCCGAATTTTGATGGGTTCAAGTCTTAAGAATTTTTTCTACAAATTAAATTTCAATATAGTCTACGTCAGAGTCACAGACGTAGCTATAATATTATAGCTACGTCTGTGATGGACTATATTGAAATTGCCTTGCTATGATTCATATTACTATATAGTAATATGGCATAGCGCGATATATTTTCTATACAAATTTTCGAGTGACCGCACACGCAGCTATAATTTATATTTCTATGACGTCACCAAGCCATACGTAATTGCTTGTATTGCTTGCTTTATAGCACGGTATATTACTTTTATTATAGCTACGTCTGTGATTCGTTTGGTTCCCGCTGAAAACCAGCGTTGGGTGCATACATCAGTGTGTATCCAGCACAATGCTGAGCGGACCCATGTTGCCTTGCGCTCATCTACACACAAAATCAAAACCAATAAACCTCGTATTAAATATTTTAGAGTAATTTTGTAGTAGTTCGTAAGGTAAATAAAAATCTTTCATTCATTGATGGGCTTATGTCTATCTGTCTTCTAAACAGAGTCCTTCAAGACTAAGAAGTTGTTTTTGTATAGTTTTTAATTTTAAATTTAGCACCTAGTCCCTATCGACTTAAAGTCTATATGTACGTTTCACGTATAGGTAAAAATAAACATTTTTATTTCTCTCTCCCTTTAAGAAATCTGCATTTAATGTTAGAAAAGTTTGCGGATGGGTATTAATTAATTGAATTTTTTCCTTTCCCTTTTGTCAAATGAAAGCCTTGAGCACCTACAGGTTTAGTGAAAAACTGCAGATGGTATTTAAAAGGTAAAATGTAAATAGCCTACAATTTCCAAAGGAATAAAAATCACGAGAACTTTTCCTGGTTGACGGTCTAGACTACACCTTAGATAAGGTGAATATGAGAGAACATCAAACAAGCAAGCTGAAACCGCCCGTAACATCGGCGTAGGTAATGTTACTTCACATCGGTCAGCACCCGGCTTATGATATCAAAGACATAGCAAAAGACAGAGGAGTCTGACCGAGAAAGCTGACTCCATAGGTAATAACTACCTGAGAAGAGAGAAGGAGAAAGATTTCAAAAGCCTATAACTTAAACCATATACATCTCGATATAAAGGAGCGAGGGCGGGCCGTGATTGTCTGAAATCGTTCGCACTCGGTAATTGTTGATCATTCGATTGGACCTTACGATGCATTCACCAGTTTCTAATACTGCCAGTCTTTATTGGCCTTTTTTTCGAGATAGGATGTTGGTAATATATTTTTTAAGTTAAGTCGTGATATTTTTTTTTTATAATATGGTATTAAGAGGCAAGATTTGGGGTGATTTTCAATGCAACTTAAAAATTATATCTCTAATAATATCGTGACACCTGGAATGCTGTTGGGTCTACCGGAGAAATGTAGCGCAATTGTATTGTATTTCTTTATTAATCATACTTAATCTAATCTTATAATTATTCAGACACTCTAAACCAGAGCTTTGTTTAGTGTCTGCGGTTACAACGAGTTGCCACACATTTGACATGAAGTTATCGAACAATATTACTATATATAATAAACATACTTAGTCTAGGTACTGCCTATGTGAGCGGTTGAAGCAAATGTCAAGACCCCCACAACCCTCCAAAAGACCTTGTTGGTCCATGTACTGTATAAACAGCATTATTTTCGACCCTAGGTGCTTAAATGGATGGTCATAACGGTCATAGTGGTCATTGTTTTCAGGGTTGGTAAAGGGTAGCCACACCGTCACCGTACCCACATCAAATTTTCAGCTGCGCGCCCGGCCGCACATAAATCAAGGAGAAAACGTAATGACAGTCATGTGTACTGATGTAGAAAAGTGTTTCTATGTTTTTTTTTACGCATAATACAAGAAAAAATGTAAATGGCGTTGTCGATCTTTTTATGAATTTTAACAAAACACCTCCAATTTTTTTCTCTTATACTACTTTCGGCTGTATATTGTATTTTTTTTTATTTTTTTTTTATGTATTTTGTTGGTAAATCCGTCTATTTTGGACCGATTTGGATGATTATAGTTTGCTGTTGATACCTGAAGAAAATGATTCCAAGATAGTCCCATAAAGTCCTTTAACTTTTTTCGCGAGCTATTAGTATTTGTCCAGCAAAACTTAAAAACAGTGTTTTAAGGCGTTCGGAGTCGTTTTTTAGGTTTTTTTTAACAATCAAATTTTAAAAAGATGATATGATATGTTTTGTCTCACGTTTGTTTGCAAGCGAGTAGCAAGAGATAACAAAGTATTGAGTTCATGTTCCAAAATGCTGTCCTTAATTATAATCCTATCCTACTAGGAATAAAATAATAGATACAAATAAGCATAAAACTCAGGTAGAGTAGAAATACTTACTCGTATTTTTAATTCCTATTTCAATGTACTAAAATTATCTACCTATTTCATTTCATTCAATATTCTATCTTCTACCGCAATACAAAACGTAGTTCTACAAAACCCAAGTTCCTATTCCCTACAAGTTTTCTGTTTCACTGTCTGCCCTCCCTCGCAGGATCGCATCTGTCTATATTACATCTGTAGCTACATGTATACATATAGCTAGTGGTATCAAAGCGCGCCCTACTGCCCTTAAATGGGGAGAGTGACCTATTTGTAGGGATTTTTGGTAGAGGTAAAAGTTTACTATAGATTTATTCATTTGGTATGAGATTTCTTGTTAGAATTATGAGACACTTCTTTTCTTTTGTTTTACACAACAAACAAAAGATAGTTCAGTTTTCATTTTAATTACGTTGGTACCAATTTTTGTTCTATTTACAATTTTATTAGGCATATATTTTGGCGATTTAAATATCACTCAAATAACTGAAGTCTCTAATTATATTTTTCTAATAGTAGGAGATTTAACTACTGAAGCAACCAAAATGGTGTCTTCTATTGACGAAATATGCTACGCACTTCGGGTCGCGCTGAGCCAAAGGTAAGTACTAGTAACAGTAAGAAGCAGTAGAGCAAATACTAAATAGTTTGGTGTAAAAACTAAAAAGAGTAGAAGTTCCGTACACTCACCGTAATTATGTTTCCAGATTTCTTATCAGTCTTTCATATTATTAACCTTCACTTTGATAGTTTTTCACACAAGTCTCAAGACATCTTATTACCACAACACAAGCTCTTCACCCTAGGCTACTCAGAACGCATCTGCCGTGTCCCTTCTCAGGCCCTTAAAAAGGGATTATTAATGCACTTACCTCTTTCATAAAAGATTATTCAATATGGCGAATACCAAGATGGCGGGTTGGGTGCTTTACGTTACCTTAGGGGTTATATTTATAGCTCATAATCTGCATTGATAATCACCGGTCGACAATATTTTTCTTGTCAGGAGTGAGATGACGGGTAACAAAGCGTAATTGAGCTTTGTAAGGTTTAAATAACTGAATAAGGTAAGTACTTAACATAGGTAACACTTTTTATAAGATAAATGGCAATGAAAACATATTTTTATTTAGTTTAATTGAGTTCGAAATTGAATTGACAGTAAAACAGAGGTGACAAAATGAAAATGGTAGATTAATTTAATAAAAAAAATTAGCTACAGCAAAAAAGCGATAAAAAAATTAAAAGCTCACATTGTATCAAATGTACAAACAGGAGGCGTATGTCTGCCCCGGTGACCGCTAAAAGGGCCTATACACACCGTACCGTAAAAAACATACAAAACGTCTTTTTTACCCTCGGGGTAGAGAACAGCTGCGCTTTTGTATAACAATGATACAGCCATGTTATTTCCACCAACCTGGGGCAATCGGCACACTGGGCTATAATCCGACCATGCTAAATATCCCTACGATACTCCATCCATCAAATATTGTGGGAGTCTTTTCGGTTAGCAGGGTTATAAACGATTGCGCAGGCCGAACGCGATGCCCTTTGTTAAAAGTCACGCTTGATTTGGGGCGAAATTGTGTCCTTTTTGTTGTTTCATTCCGCGTGATGAGTGTAAAAATCGATGGCATTATTCGACTCTCTTTTCAACCATGCTCTCAAATTTAACGGCTGTCATATTTTTGTACACAAACTACACAACACAAGTAAAATATGCAATTTAATTTAAAGTATACAATTTACGACGCGATTGTACTCGCACGCTCAATTCAAACGGCGAATACAATAGGACAAAAGAGTGTAGGTAAATAAGGCGACATGCGGTGACATTTTCCATTCTGTTCCACATTCAAAGCGGGCGCTCTCATTGGCTGGGTTTTGGTGACAAATGAGCGACAAATTTCCGCGCCAGCCAATAGGAGGGTGGGTTGAGTTGTGCTGTGAATAATCATTAATGTCATTTCAGAGATACTTTTACATAGAGTCGTATAAAACGCGTTACATTGTATAATCTGTGACATTGTGTAGCGTAGAATGTATGATTATCCGGCAATGTAAAGGATTCGTATTCATATCTAGTACCATTGTAGATAAGTATTTAATTGTACATAGGTCTACAATTTGCTCATTGTAGTCCTAGGACCTATAAGACATTTTTTGTGAGTGTGTGAGTGAGATACACTTCATTGTATTGAGCATTTTGCCCGGGGAAAAAATTGATTTATAAAGTATGTATCTATAGGATTTAGGACGTTTTATTTGCACTTTTACAGTCTTTTTACATTTAATTAATATTTACCAATATATTTACAATATATGTGTATACTCCTTCTTTATTTTTCTTATAAAAAAGAAGATAAAATTTATTTATTTACTCACAAAACTAAACCACAAGAACAACAAATAAACAGTCTAAAATTAACATAGGAGACATATAGAATTCTATTAACAAACAATTATTAAAAAAGGGGGTAAAAATGCTTATGCCTAGTAGATAGGTATAATTATATTCAACTAGCTGTTCCGCGGTTTACCCGCCTTAATTATAATTATGGGAAAAAAGGTGTTTTTACCGACTTCAAAAGAGGAGGTTATCAATACGTCTGTATGTTTTTTTTTTGTATGTATGTTACGCGATATCTCCGCCAATAATGGACCGATTTTGAAAATTCTTTTATTGTATAGGAAACGATCCCGAAGGGGTCCCGTTTTTAAAAACACACCATATTATTTTCCATAATTCTCCCATGGCAATTTGATGTTTTACCAGGGTAAAAAGTCTATGCCCATGTTACTCTCCATCCTTTCAACTAACTCTATGCCAAAAATCAAGTCGATTGATTGCTTAGTTAGGGCATGAAAGAAGGACAAACAAACAAACACACATTCGCATTTATAATATTAGTTACGATTATACAAACTATAGTTACCTACCTACTACAGCTATCGATAGGCATGTCTACATATTGACTTATTGCATCGGCATTTTGTCATACTCTGGCACTTTTGATTTAATGCCTACTTAAGCTAACTAACAAAATAATCCGGAGACCTAATTTTTCATCCACCACACACACCATAGCGTGTTCCAAGCAGGAAAACAGCCAGATTATCCACTTTATCGCAACAATTACCCGCCATAACGTGCCTCGTAAACCGAGCCTGTCGTGGCGATCGACACTAAGATACCGCTTGGCACTCTATTTCGTCGCGTAAGTTGATACGGGGTAGTTTTGCGGGTAGGCTGTTACTTAGGCCTTATTATGAGACTCTATAAAACCTGATTATAACCCCTGATCCCATATTATGTGCCTAAGGTAAGGTTAGGTCTTTACAGCCTCTTTGTTAGTGGTGTTGGACATTTTTATATGTGAATTTTCACGTAGAATCCTAACTAATGCGAAAGTGTGTTTGTTTTTTTGATTGTCCTTCCTTCACGCCCTAACTGAGCAACCAATTTACTTGATTTTTGACATAGAGTTAGTTGAAAAGATGGAGAGTAACATATGTAACTTTTTGTGTCGGTAAAACATCAATTTCCAATGAGAGGTTTAGGGGAAAAAATACCTTTTAAGCACCCTAGAAATGTGAAATTCGGATTTAACGCGGGTGAAAGCACGGAACAGATAGTAATAAAATATACCAGATTTTAGGCAAGCTTTCAACTGCTAATTTCGTCGTCTCTTACCAGCGGTGAATTAAACATATAAATGAATTGAAACTGCAAAAAAAAAAAACTATTACTTTCGGCTTCTAATTTTTTGTCTCAAGTGTCTGTTTATTCATAAAGAATCTTTTTACTAAACTCAGAAAGCAATAATTCTTAACCGACCCTTCGTGTATCCAAATAGTCGAAAATAGCTTGTAGTTTTTCTATTACCCCCATTAAAACCCTTCAGACTATACGCCCTACGCGTAAAGATCTACGTAGATAAGCTCATGTCATTTGTTATTTCGTGTGTTGACACGAAAACGTGCTGATTGAGGTCGTTATTGTCGATTGTGTCGGATAAGAGTCGTAAATTGCCTCTCGAAATATGAAAATAGCTAGTTGTGATGTTAACGATCTTATGGTGCTTATTTTTATGTGTACGGTACTTGATAAGGGTTTTTGGTCCTTGTATTGATGAATGGGTTACAGGATTGACTTTCATGTTAAAAATTTAGGTCGGTGGGTAATATTTTGGTTAGGTATAGTTTCCAGCTATCTTGTGATTATGTATTTTGTATTTTCTCAAGCTAATATCGAGTTAAGACTTGTTTGCCATCAGGGACGATGGAAAATTCTATATTTTATAATATTTTAACTCATCCCTGTTTGCCATATAGTTTTATAAAAAAAACAGCTTTTTCCTATCTGGCAACTATTTAATATCCTAACCCTCATAAAATGGGTGACACAGTCAGCTCTTTTACTATGATACGAAATGTCAATATCAAAATGTTACGCAACAGAATTTCAAATAACGCCAAAATAACTTTGTCCTTGCTCTGAGCTTTGTCGTTAACCCATAGACTAATAATAGACATCACCCAATCCGACGTATCCTATTGCATTCAAATTCATCCCAATGCCAAAACAATAACCAAAGCAACCTTGTAGCCACCATTAAAATCAATCTCAACATTTCGTTATCACCTCCAAGGTGAAATCATGACTCATGATCACTGAAAACAGGAGGTCTACTTTGAAAAACGAATTACGAAGTTGACGGATGACGGATCGCGCGAAACGACTGACTATCTATTCGTTTTTGATCGATGCGTTCGTTTGCCCTATTATGAAAATGCTTTTAGCTATTATTTCTTAGTGATCCGAAGTGAAAGGCCGGATCAGTTGGTGACACATCCGAAGCCACTTTTTAAATCATGACGTCGTTTTGTCTACGTTTATCATTCGCACACGAATAGCGGAATTCGGCTTCGAATTCCCTGTCCGCTTATTTTTTCCACAACATGGATTTATTTAAAAAAGATTCACTTACATTAAGAAGAGACTGTAACCAAGTACACATCTATTACATTAAAATAATTTTGTTTCTATTCCATTAAAAACTAAATCATCATATCAGCCCATTCACGTCCTGCTGGACATAGGCCTCCCACATACGAAAAAAAAATTCCCACATCGAATCCCTTATTCCATTATTTTACACTGTTCTTAAGTTTTGCGGATTGACGGAGAAATCGACGAACATAGGTTCAAAAAACATACATCCGAATATAGAACTGTTTCCTTTTTCGATGACGGTTAAAAAACAACACTTGGCGATGCTCTTCATTTTGTGCGATCCGTATCCGAAACTGTATATCTCGCATTTCAAAGTAGGCCTCCTGTATGGCCAATGTATTGTCTCAGTGATTGACACCACACGGTCTAAAGTCCTAAACAAATGATCTAAACTCGGCCATCACGAAGGTATAATTAAATGGGTCTCGTCTGTACGTCTGTACGTCTGTACCGCTAATGATCGGACATCAGTGTTTACTAAGTGTTCGTAATGTTCATGCAAACAAATGGTAGATGCTCCAGAAGTAGAGCGGGGAAAATTCTCATTATCTGTTACACACATATTTGTAACAGAATTTATCCTAATTCGGTGCGACGAAAAACTGCAAGCTTTGTTATCCGGGCTTTTTAGACATCCAAGCTTTTACTTACCTACCTCTTTCGTCCCGCTCTGTCTGTGCAAAAGCATCCTCAACCTTTCAGCCAGCGCTGTCATTAGCTGCTTCCGAGTCCCCATAAAGTTTTATTTACTCTTATTTTTTTTAATGATTTGATATATCCAAATTATTCCAAATGGCCTGTAAGGTCTTACAAAAATAACGCTAGCTATTTAAGGCGATTCCCAGACTCAAACTAGCGCCGCCTGATGGGGTCGGCGTGGCGCTTTAAATTTAAAATGTTATTGATGAAGAAAATTGTTAAGTATTTTTTTTTTTCAAATTGTAAAACCTCAGTCTGAATATTGCTACCCCATCACTATGATCCGAAGCTGTGACCGTCCCACGGAAGTCCGTGTTTGGTCATGTTTAGCGACTATTGGTATTTGTAGCGCATTCAGCACCAAATCGTGTGAATGAGTTATGAACAAAAACCTATGCTTGTATGTGAGACTCATGATTATCTATTTTGAAATGTTTCTTCTATCAAGCTACAGAAAGCCTAAGTTTTCAGTATATTAAACACTATAATATTACAGATTACTAATTCTAAAGTTATAATATATTATGGCACATAAAAATACCTATAAGAAAATATTAACAAAGCTGAACTAAATTACCAGTTTAGCCTAATAAAGAATTCAAGAACTTTGCAACTAAAATTTGACTGATTTGAGAAACACAGACACGTTAGTAGACTGTCATACGTATAATAACGTAGGTACTTACTGCTTCATGATTGGATCAGTACTTCAAAGTAGGCCGTGTTTGCACCGCCCTGACTCTTCCCGTAGGTGTCGTAAGAGACGACGAAGGGGCATCCCACCAAACTCCGTTTCCCAACCTACATGCTTGTGTAGGGACTATAGGCAGAGGTGAGGTGAGGGTACTAAGTATAAAACGATTATTAAAAATTTTCAATAGATTTTCGTTGACAACAAAAAGTGCAAATTACCTACCTTAGGGTTTTGCTCGATTAAAATCATGTGAGGTTCCAAATCTTGAGATAAGTAGGAAGGTAAACAAAAATGGTAGTATTCTCTTGGTAGGTTGTTCTTATTGCAGGGTAATTTAAAATTAATTTGTTGTAATTTGCCTCAAAAGCTAAAAGCAGAATAGAGCCACCACAGGCGACAGCTCTGTAGGCATTTAACACATCTGCCATGTAATTGAAAACAAATAAACAGAGCAATGTTTATTGTGTCACAAGTTTATTCTTACCGCCGCCATTTTAACCAGACCTACCTCTCCCCCTCTATCTGATAAAAATAGGTAATTCAGGGGAGTAGTATAAAAACTCAGAGGTCTAGTTATAGTGGTGGATTAAGGGCCTTGTCATTGCCAGTCGCGTCATGTGGTACACATTTGTTTGTATAAATTTAAATAAAGAACGCTCGTCGGCCATATGTCGCTAGGCAGAACGTCTTGACACTGCCATTCGTGGAAACTTGTTCCTTGGATAATGAGACCTATTCTGTACAATGTAGGTCCACAATAAAACTTTCAATTACAAAGTAGGATCGACTTTGTATGGTTGGTGACATTTTGGTACATTATATGTGACAAAATGACAATCAGTAAGGCATATAGGGAGGGTAATAGTAAGCTACCTTATATTGGTTTCATGGACGAAATTATCCTTCTTTATGGGAAGATGATTCTCTTCCGTAAAAGAACAAAGGAAAGGTCACATTGATTATCGTTCTAAAAGGAAGAATACCTTGGTTGTCATCCTAAAAGCTAAATACAAGAATCAAATAAATCCAAATAGCTTTTCATTAATTCTTTTGGTTAGTTCTTCCTTTTAGAACGATAATCAATGTGACCTTTCCTTTGTTATTTTACGGAAGAGTATCATTTTCCCATAAAGAAGTTGTATTTTTTATGTAGTTGTATGTTTCTATTTAGCTTTTAGGATGACACCCTGGTTGTCATCCTAAAAGCTAAATACAAGAATCAAATAAATCCAAATAGCTTTTCATTATTTCTTTTGGTTAGCGACTGTACATAATCAAGCTGAGTTTTATAACAAAGGAAATGCGAACGAAAAGCAAATAGATATATCGATATATTTTGAAATCCTAGCTTTGGCCCGCGCGATTCAAAATATTTCAGCCCTAAGTGGAACTCCCAACTCTCAAGTAACTCTCTGTATTTTGAAAATCGCAAATTAATATTATAAATATGAAAGTTTGTGTGTATGGATATTTGTTACTCTTTCACGAAAAAACTACTAAACCGATTAGGCTGAAATTTGGTATGGGTATAGTTTGGGACCTGGAATAACATATAGGCTATTTTTTATCGCGATAAAACGCGGGCGAAGGCGCGGGCAGCAGCTAGTTTTTGACAATAATTTCGCAAACGAAACAGTCATGGCTAAAACACATAAGTCACAGTGCCGCGTTTATCCAGCTATTATCCAGCATTTCCATGATACAGGGGTTAAGGCATGCGATTCGTGAATATATTCGCGTTCGCCGCGACAATGGCATCGCGATAGCATCGCACCGCCCAGCTAAACGTGTACCGTGACCCTGGGCCTCGACTCTGGAATTATCAATTCCAATGACATAAAATTAAATGGAGGACAATCCACAAAGCATCATCTCAGCTCCAAGTTAAGCAGAGCTTGTGTTATGGGTACTAGATGACTGACTGATATACTTAATATACAATTTAGTACATAGATATTAGATTTTTTTGTTGATACATAATAACTATATTTATAACCGTCTATAGTATAAAATTTGACTTGTCTAAGTGCATATTTTGTAAGCCTAAAGAAATAAAGTTATTGATTCTGATTCTGATTCTATTATAAGTACCTACATAGAAAATACTCAGATCAACTGAGACAAATAATTGCAGATCGTACAACATTTGTCGCAAGGCGGGAATCGAAACCGCTACCTCATGCGTCGCTGGCGGTCCTTCGCCCGCCGCGCCGCATCAGTCCTCAAATATGTTTTTATTGGTTTTGGTCCTGGTTCTTATTGTACAGACGCTCTCGGGTTTTTAAAATTTTATAAGTTTCAGGTCAGGTCGAAAAGACGCGTGCCCCGATAGCTGGTGAGTATCTGGCGTAGCGTATTAGCATTTCTATACAGAGCGGAGCAATACTGCCAGCATCTTGGGGACGGACTGGATCAATTGAGCTACCTCTAGATTGTGTGCAACAGAATGCAGTTAGCTCAACTGTTTCTAAATAAATAAACTGTCAAGGTATAAAGTATCTAATGTTTGCGTGTTAGTTTAAATCACTTTAGATGTAACTTAATTCTAGTGACGGTTTTCAGAGTCGGGGCGCAGCCAAGCTTGTGTAGGTAATCCTGATGCTATCTTTTGGACGTCCTTTCAAGTGTGTAATTTCATTCTGATAGATCTAAATTGTAAACAATCAAAGAGGTTTATATTTTGCTAGGCAAAAAATATCTGCCGATATTTGTAACCTGAAAAGAAATATAAAAAAATACTGATTAGGTAAGCTAACCATTCATCATCATTATATCAGCCCATACACGTCCACAGCTGGACATAGGTCTCCAAACGACGCCACATCCACCATGTAAAAGCTAACCATTACGGCACAATATTTTCTTCTTTTTAACCATATCGTGTATATGGTCTAAGGTGAAATTAGGTGTAGGCTTTATTAGGGTACATCCTACTTATTTTATATACTTATGTCAAAGTTTGTACGGATAGATATATGGATGTATGGATATTTGTTACTCTTTCACGCAAAAACTACTGAACCGATTAAGCTGAAATTTGGTATGGGTATAGTTTGGGACCTGGAATAACATATAGGTAAATTTTAATCCCGATAAAACGAGGGCGAAGGCGCGGGCAGCAGCTAGTAATAACATAATTATTATAGTGCGCAATTATTGTGTGCGATACAAGCAAGCATAGGTGCACTCTCTATTCGCTTACTCTCATGGGACTAAAGACCGACCCATCCGGGGAGAGGTCAGGTGCTTTTCGAGAACAGCGTGTTTTTAGATACTTGGCATAGAGTCAAAGATAACTTTTCTGATTTCAGCATTTTTCTGATTTTTTTGGAACTTTTCCAACTCAAGTTCAAAATTCCATAGATATAGTACATAGGTATAAATTTTTATGCTTTTGAGATTTTAAAAACCGAAATACATAAGTTTGTAAATACGTACTGCTTTGCTATTTACTCAACTACCTACGGAAGAGCGTTTTGAGGTTGGCAACATATGTTTGTACAAAATATATTTGTTTGTAGCCGATATTTATGTGCCCACGTAGCGCTAAAATTACTAGTCCGATTTCAACAAATGGGGTTCCTAATATGGATTGATTCGTCTCAATACCCTGGTAGTTATAGTCTATGTGTCGTCAGAAGAAATTGCGGTTCGGACAAGATCCGGGATCCAAGTAATTTCACCAACCATTTTAGCATCTAGCTTAAAATTTTATTCAGCCCTGCATCTAGGCCACGCTATAAATCCCCACCCCCTCAACCCCTCCCCCGATGGTATCCACACGCGAAGGCTCGCACTTTGTATACAACTTCCGGCGGCGGTCGTTTCCGGTGGACAACTTGACCGGATGTCGGTTATTCTGCCTCCATGTCACCTTAAGTACGTGTTGTGATTACCAGCGATTTATGGGCTTAAGGTTTATTATTATTTCATCGATATTCATTTTAATAATGAAGGGGTAGGTGGACATACCTACGTAGGTCATAGACGGTGTGTAAAAATAGACCCCGGGCTGCAACTCAGGTCGTTGATGTCGTAAGAGTAACTACTACTAGTACGAGTAGAGTACTAAGATCTAAGCCTACTAGAGGTAAGACAGCAGGTTTCTCTTCTGGGATAAATAAATAAATAAATAATGCTCAATAATCCACACAGCATCATCTAGCCGCAAGCTAAGCAGAGCTTTTTGGTTACTGGATATGATAGGTATAGATACCTACTTAATACAATTTATTATATAGATAGATATTTTCTATTACACTTAGAAAATACCCAGAACCGGGTTTTCTGGGTATTTAAGGTATATAACAAATATTAGTAGATCGTACAAACATTTGTCCCAAGGCGGAAATCGAACCCGCAACCTCCTGCGTTGCAGGACTTGCAGGAGAATCTTCGCCCGCAATCCGCAACGAGCTCGTTGAGAGCGCCTTCTTTAACGCTTAACACGTTACGTAACGCCCCGTAACACTGGTCAGTACCCGGCTCGATACTTTATTGCAAAGTTCTATCTCATTTTGACAACGCGTGGAATATTTGAGAAACTATGTGTTGCCCGCGCCTTCGCGTTTTATTCTATATGTTATACCTATGCCAAATTTCAGCCCAATCACTTCAGTAGTTTTTGCGTGAAAGACGAACCAACATCCATACTCACAAACTTGGACATTTATAATATTAGTAGGATAGGAAGTAGGATATGACGTAAAATAGATAGAATATACATATTTTATTGCACAAAAGTTGTACGTAGACAGGCATAATGCTAGATAGCATTCTCTACCTGCTAACTGAATGAATGAATGAACACTTTATTGTACTAGAAAATAAATACATTAATTGAAGATCTTATATCGAAACAAAAATGAACAGTACAAAAGGCGGCCTTATCGCTGAGAGCGATTTCTTCCAGGCAACCCTGGCTAACCTTTGAGTAGTGCGGTCAGTGAGTGTGTGGTGTGTGAAAGAACTACAAAATTATTTATTAGTTATTGCTAGATATCAAGAATTACAAGAAACATACAAAAAAATAAGTATTTACTATGACAAGGTTCCGTTACATTCAGATCACGCGCAGATTGAACTATACCTACTCAAAGTATTATTTCATCTTTTAATAATGGTGGGTGGTAGAGCCAGAGCTATTTCTAAAAATGTAAACATATGACAAACCGTTTGATCATCCTAAGAATTCCATTCGACAACATTTCTAAAGATCGATTTCTCACATTAAACACACTTCTCTCGAGTTATCGACCTCTATTCACAACATCGATGTCCACACTCTGAATCACATCTCTAGTACCAGCCTTTCCATCTACCCTTAACCTTATGTCTATTATATTAAGATTGATTTTAGTTTTCTTGATGTATAGTTTAGAGTTGGGCGTGTTATAACGATGGTGTTTGGAATATAAACAAATGTCGATCGAAAATAGATATTGTCGTTGTCACTATAAGGCGTTGAAAAAACAAAGTCGAGTCGAGAGTCTTGAGATATGGCACTTTTAGACCGGGTATGGATTTGCGACTTAGAGACTGACGAAGCGATATGTAAGTGTGGTCTTGGAAAGTACTTGCTCAATATCCGTGTCGTCCGTGTACATTGTAAATATCAATATTAGGTTCTGATATATAATATTTCCCATAAACCCTTAAGGAAAATACAGTGAAATTCAATTAACAATGATCACAGCGCCATCTCTAAAAAAACACATAGTTAAATCAATAAATAAATCAATAAATAAAATATACGTATGATTTAATTGAACATTATAAGGTATTCACTTTAATGCAAATTATTTAGCGTTTGACTAAAAAAAACAGTAACCTCACCAGTAGGTATCTATTTTTTTTTTTAGTTTTATGTCAAACTATTCACACCTCTTTGAACTCAAAAGTCTCAGAAGTGCACCTGTAACAAATATTTTTTAGATGTTAAAAAAAATAATTGCGCGTCATCCTGGCAATGAGATTTAAAGAAATTGTTTTGGCAGTTCTAAACTTATTTTTACGGAAGAATATTATTTGATATTTGATGATTTTGTTTATTTCAGTGATAGATTATATAATTTTTTAAACAACATAATCGCTAAGTAAGTGTAAAATCATGACCATGAGAAAATTGTGATGATTTTGCCGTCGATAGCATCGATATTGAAGACTATAACGATGTTAAAGATAAAAAATGATACTGATGATGAAGACAAAGTCGATGATGAAAACGACCTCTATGTTAATGATGGTTGTGACAATCGATTCACTTTCGTCATTGGAACTGCAGAATCCATCTCGCACAATAATTAGATGCTTATCTATAGAGTCCCACACAGTGCGCCAACGCGACAAGACGACACGCGGCGCATGCGCCTGGGAACACGGGGACTGATTTTATATCACCCGACACGATTCTAAAACTTGAGCAATTTTCAATCAAAAGATTGACTAGGCATAATTTTTATGATAAATTGAAGTACTTGTCTAGAGATTGTCTATATTATCTATAGATTGTCTATCTGGTCCAAAAACACAATTTTTTTGGATTTTTTGTAATGTATTTCATGATCTAAATATGTATGTATATCAGTCATCTAGTACTCATAACACAAGCTCTGCCTAGCTTGGAGCTAGATGATGCTGTGTGGATTGTCCAGCATTACTTATTTATGTATATTTTTTATTTGGCTCCATCGGGATACTACACACAAATAAAGTTGGCATGGCCGTCTTCTGAAAAACGTAATCTATTTTTAGATTGCCAACGTTATTTATTGAACTATATACTACATACGTATAGTAATTAGTAGAGCAAGTTCTTATAGGTTCTACCCTTAAGATAAGTACCCTACCCACTTTACTTGGTTATTATATGTATTAGTGTAAACTGTAAACAATAAGAAAAATAAAATCCGCAATATGTTAACCTGAATTCGGTAGGAAAAACCACTTATTTTAGATTGAAATAAAAAAATCGGAAACTGACGGTTCGCGTCACGACAATTACAGCGATAACATAACGACGTATTATTTATCGATAAAATATCGTATGCTATAAATAGGAGTCTCTCATTGCGACATTCGTGACTCAGCCTGCGACTTTCTGCCCGTGTGGGCGCTACAAAGTGTTGTAATTGTTCAAGTAATTGATATTTATACAGACAAGATCGAAGATAGGGTGTGAATTAGGATTTATAGTTATGAATCGTCTTTATGCATAGGCAGGTATAGCTTTGTCCATTTAAGGATGACTAGCTGCTGCCGCGCCTTCGCCCGCGTTTTATCGGAATAACAAATAGCCTATTTGTTATTCCAGGTCCCAAACTATACCCATACCAAACAGCCCAATCAGTTCAGTAGTTTTTTCGTGAAAGAGGAACAAATTTCCATACTCACGAACTTGGACATTTATTATTTGGCCTGAATTTTCACACAACAACAATTAACATTTTTAATAGCGATATTAGTTAGTACTGTGATAAACTTCACCCCTCAGTGGTCGATGGCAAAGCAACGTTTGCCGGGTCACCTAGTTTTATTATAAAAATATCGTATTCATTACTGACGTAAGTGCAACGAGCGCTCGTGGATAGCGCTCAGAGAGATGCAGAACGTGCGCATCAAGAACCCCACTCATCCTGAAGAAGTCCCTTCGCAAGGTATAAACTTTTGTGTTCATCCAACAGAAATCCTACTAATATTATAAATGTCAAAGTTTGTATGTATGGGAATGAAAGGATGTATGGATTGTTACCCTTTCACGCAAAAACTACTGAACCGATTGGGCTGAAATTTGGTATGGTTATAGTTCGGGACTTGGAATAACATATAGGCTTTTTATCTCGATAAGACGCGGGCGAAGGCGCGGGCAGCAGCTAGTAAATAAATAATGCTGGATAATCCACACAGCATCATCTGGAGTCCTAGACATGATCCTAGACGTAACGTATTAGAGAAATCTGTAATATCTGGTTTTTAATAAACGAATTGTGAATCTAGCCCCAAGCTAAGCAGTGCTTGTGTTATGGGTACTAGATGGCTGATATACATAATACAATACATACATAGTTAGATTTTTTTATCAAGAAAATACCCTGAACTCTTGTGACAAGTATTTGCAGATCGTACAAACATTTGTCCCAACTCCCAAGGCGGGAAACGAACCCGCAACCTCTTGTGCTGCAGGCAGACCTACGCCGCCAGGCCAGATCGGCCGTCAAATATAATGAAACTAGCTGCTGCTCGCAGCTTTGCAAGCGCTTTTCATGTACCCTATGTCCATCCCCGGGAAACCATCTGCCTCCCTGCCAAATTTCATTAAAATCTGTTCAGCCGTTTAGGCGTGAAAAGGTAACAAACAGACAGAGTTACTTTCAAATTTATAATATTACTAGCTGACCCGCCAAACGTTGTTTTGCCTTCAACCCTTATCACTTAGGGGTATGGAAAATAGATAGTAGCCGATTCTCAGACCTACTGAATACGCATATAAAATTTGGTAAAAATCGGTAAAGCCGTTTCGGAGGAGTACGGTAACTAACATTGTGACATGGAAATTTTATATATAAGAAGATTAGTAGGGATAAATAGGTTCGTAGTTAACCCTCTCACATCCGAGACCTATATACGTCTACAATTGAGCAATATAATTTTACCGAAATTAGGTATTGCGACGACATTGATACAATTACGAACGTAGTACCGACGTAACTACGTACAATTAGGCTATTTACAATACGTACCTACAGCTATCGAGTCTCAAGTACGGCACACTTCAAGGTGGGTCGTTACCTGCACGCCACACGTATTGTTCAAATATTTTATGGCTTTAAGGCTCATTCACACAGCATTAGTTTTAGCGGATCCGTTTTACAGGATCCGTTTATTTTCCCGTGATGGCGTATGTAGTTTTAGGAGCGAATTAGCACACCTGACAGTATTCCAGATCCAGTAAACAATTTTTTCCAGTAGCTAAAAATCGATAAAACGGATTTACTGGAGCCGAAATACTGTCAGGTGTGTAAACTCGCTTCTACAAGTAGTAAGTAGGTACGTCATCACGGGAAAATAAACGGATCCTGTAAAACAGATGTTGTGTGAATGAGCCCTTAGAGCCGTGGCTTTGCATGCATTTTTCTGGAATAGAAACTTTTTTATAGTCGACTAGCTGTTGCTCGCGACTTCACCCGCGTTTTATTGGGCTAAAAAGTAGACCCAGATTTTAATTGGCTGGAAAAACAGAAACAGGCAGTGACTTCCATTCCTTAGACCGCTAAGGAATGGAAGTCACTGCCTGTTTCTGTTTTTCCAACATTCGTACCGACAAATGATGAAGGTGGAGGAAAACCGCTTAGTACTAGTAGTATATCCACCAGATAAGGATGGTATTGTGCGTTAATGGGGCTACTATATATACCGTATACGATTTCATCGAGAAGGAATGGACAAAAGTCATTGAATACGTATTTAGACTAGATATTTTTTTTTTTTGCATCGCGTCGTGTCGTAAAATGCGTTCTTTCAAGAGAAATAGTACTAATTATGCGCTGGACGGCTCAAATCAAAGCTGCGCTGAAGGGACCTCTACATGAATGCACCAGGAAAGCGGCGGTGCGGGAAGAATCGACCACTCTGTCAAGAGTTTAGCGACTAAGAAGAGTAACTAATTGTGTGACTTTTGGATGAAATCAAATATTTGGTGCGACTCTTACTCAAAAAAATTACACTCGTTGGACTCTGAAATAAAGCTCTTTAACTTAGAAATTGACGCAATGTACCTTACCTACATACCCACTTACTTAAAACAATTGTTCCAGTCCTTGGAACTTGGCGCGCGGAGCTCGGAGAGACAACATCACCGGCGGGACTTCATTCTTCATTCTAATATTGTAAAATGAATTGTTACATTTTGATTTAGCTGTTAGGTTTTAAAAGTATCAATAAATAAATAAACAAATAATGCTGGTTATATCATCGTCGAGATCGTCATACTCTCCCGACGGAGAAACAAACAAGCGTATAACCTTCTCTTATAGTATTCATCAAAGTAAGTTGTCTACTAGTTTTGTCTCTCCACGAGACATCTTCAGGACACCACAATACTCGACCTTGACATTGAGATTGGTAAGCACAGCAACACCGACAGAGTCCCGCCAGGTGATGTTGCCTCATCTGAGGCAACATCTGAGGCAACATCACTGGCGGGACTCTGTCGGTGTTGCTGTGCTTACCAATCTCAATGTCAAGGTCGAGTATTGTGGTGTCCTGAAGATGTCTCGTGGAGAGACAAAACTAGTAGACAACTTACTTTGATGAATACTATAAGAGAAGGTTATACGCGGAATTGTTACTAAATATTTCTTCATTCTAATATTG
Source organism: Eupithecia insigniata (assembly GCA_947859395.1). NCBI lineage: Eukaryota > Metazoa > Arthropoda > Insecta > Lepidoptera > Geometridae > Eupithecia > Eupithecia insigniata. The sequence continues at coordinate 4,692,204 of OX402008.1, forward strand.
TGCAATGGATTTCCGCAAAGTAACGCCTGAATCTATTATTTATATTAGTGTGATGTTCAAGGCTCCTTTACTACACTTTCAAGGCCTATTTGTATTTTTGTGCTTTCCACGATTACACGTCTTTTTCGTTATTATTTCATCTAGACATTCTCGTCTATAGAGGATTATATTTCGTTTAGTAGGTCAAATTTTATTGATAACGTTAGAGAGGTACTTTTGGCCTTTGTGTTTGTTGTTTGGAATATATCAACGTCAAAATCTTCATCATCTATCATATTTTTCAAGGAATCATATTTTTTACCACATGTTTTCAAATCGTATGACGCATGACGCATTTTGATATACTTGTTATGTGACTAATAAATCTTTAGTCTTAAAACGCTCGACTTCAAATCTGAAACTACTTCGAAAATGTATTGGACGTACTTTTTTATTGTATCTACTAGAATTATGACTTCAAAAGGTCAGACAAAATCTAATTTCTAGCTACCACAGTCATCAAGCTTCTAAGATATAAAAACAAATTCTCTGGTCAAGTGTGTGTAGGAGTGACAGTGTTCTTTATCTTATTATTTTTCTTTAATCACCGTAAGAATGTTTATAAATAAATAAATAACCTCTACCATTTAGGTATTCGTATCTGAGCTAAAGTTTGTATCCACCTTCGACTATATAAGATTTTAAAGAAAATATAGGTTCTATTGATAATATTATGATTGTGTGGGCTTTAAGTAGGTAAACCTACTTATCGAGTCATTTTTAATAGATAATTACCTAAGATAATGTTTATTTATACAAAAAATATATTTCTTAATTGTTTCCACCTTAATTAATAAAATTTACCCAGTGGTGGAACTAGTCTACGTGAGCAGATATAAGTCAAATCCTTTGTCGTGTTTACGAACGGACAGACAGATTTCAAAAAACTGCGCATTATTTGACTTTCGTTCTACACATACATAGGTAGGTTGTTCACAAAGAGAGAAATACATATGAGAAATACTACAAATTTAAATTATATTTTAACTAGAGGTAGTTACCATTGCTAACAGTCTAGAGGTCCAATTGAGATCCAATTGATCCAAATCAACACCAATCGGAAGCGTCCCAAAGCTGCTGGCTGCATTACCCCGCTAGATTTGATTCTTCTAAATTTGTTTATTTGACTACTGAACCCCAAAAAAGTGGGCACCACAAAAAGCCGGGGTCACACCGTTGATTAATGAGGCACTTCTTTGTTCATTTGTCTTGCTATACTTATTTAGACATTAATTCGTGTAACAAGGCTTTGTTTCGCAATCTTGAGATGCTGTTGCTTTAATTGAAGTAGGGTTGGAGGCCTCTGGAATGTCAGTGTCAGTTTACTTTGTTACTAGCTGCTGCCCGAGGCTTCGCACGCGCTTTTCATGTACCCTATGACCGTCCCCGGGATACCATCACCTCCCTACCAAATTTAATTAAGATCCGAGGCGTGAAAAGTTAACAGACAGACAAATAGATAGAGTAATTTTAAATTTTATATTATTAAATAATTAGGATTAGACTTAAGGCTTAACGCGCACTGAGGTATCTCATCGCGCGTTTTTTTCCGCAGGATTCTGCACTCGTATGTAAATTGTACGAAGCTACACGTACTTGCGAAAAATCACCGAGCAATAATAATTATTAAACCAAATCTGTGTTTTGATAGACACAGACTAGACCGCGCCGAGCTGCGATTTAAATTCATGCAAATGTTTGGTCCACTATGGAACGCGTAAATGGAATCATAACTAGATAGAAACTGACAAATATTTCTCTTTTCTAGCGAAATTTAGACGCACGGTGAAATTTCACTATGCGGGCAAAGCCATAAGAAAAAAAATATTTTTATTGCTAAGAATAAGAAAATCTTTATTAATAGCATTACATGATTTACAAGTATTGTACTAAGCTATATTTTATCTTTTTACTTCAGGTCTCCATCAATAGTGGTAAGTGAAAAGTAAAGTAATTACTTAAGTATCTAAACCCCCTTGGACAGGTTAACGGTACTTTAACTGGACAAGATTTATTATAATAATTTGAACGAACTCAATAAAAGAAGCCAAGTAGCAAAACTCGCATACACTACGCACTATATATATATATAGCACCACGGTCTCCACGGAGGACCAGCGCTATGATATGATCTGCTCTACCATAGCACATGCTGAGTGGAGTCCGATTTTGTCCGTTTTTCTTTTTATTTAAGGTTAATTTTCTGTACTCATCTGTTCTGGCAAATAAAAATCTATTTACTTTTACTAAAACAATCTGCGTTTTGGATCAAAATATTAATGGGCAATTGAAGCTATATTTACTGAAGAACTAAGATAGGTACAAAACTTTATCAGTAAAAATAAAATTCATCATAACAGCCCATAGTGCACCTCCACTGGTGGATGGGGACTAGAGATGAGTCCGGTATTCAATAACTAACTCAGTACCTGTTAGCATGGTCCTAAAATATCTAACGCTATTGTAAAATCCGCATACCGCTAGGGAATAACTGTGCAAAGCGAGCATCGCGCCTAACCAATCGTACGCCATAACTACCCAACGCTTCAATACCTATACTTACCTAACTATCATCTACGCATAGGTACTAGCGGACCATTTACCCGTAAAGTTATGGAGCTGCAACAAGTATTTGGTATTTCTAAACAAATCGGTTAGAAATATATCGGGTAGAAATCAGGACAGGTATAGAGTATTTTAACGTTATTGGGTACCAGTTGGAACTAGCGGTATTAAAACAAAATACCCAACTAATAACCGGCAGCCAAAATATCCAAAAACTACCATCCTTAATGGGGACATAGGCTTCCCCCATACGACGACGCTACAAATCCTTGCAACCGCTATGTCGTCTGTCCATCGAGTGGATATAGGTAAAATTCATACTTACTTACATATTTTATAAATTCAATTGTAATTCTGTATGTTACTTTTTCATACCTAAACGGCTGATCTTAATTACATTTAGTAACGATATTGATCCCCGGGGCGGACATTATGCTGTATCCCTATTATTACGAAAAAACGTGTGTGAAGCCGCGTGCGCAAGCTAGTTCCCCATACTTTTTACAAGCATAGCAGCCATCTGGATGACTGAAAATATTCCGAAAACCACCAAAACAGACACTCTAAGGGACCACCCACACCGAGCCAATAAACGCTTCGTTTATGACGCCGAAACGCGTATATTTTGTTTACACTACTTTTATAAGCTACTTTTCTAATTTAGAATGCAGTGCTCTTGACCCTCGTGAAAAATCGATAGCTACTTTGGTTCTATTTTAAGGGAAAAACTGTAGATAAATTCCTTGAAATAAAAACAGAGAGAACAGGGATTCGGTGCGTTCTTGTATAGAACGATATTCGCGAAACGTTGATAAGCATATTATATTTTTAAAAGTAATTTTAATTGTGGCCGCGTTTATCCTCTTCTGTTTAAGGTGGTGGTGGGTCACGCATAAAAAAAATCGGGTTTGTACTATTTTCTAGGTTTTAAGTACCTAATTCAGATAACAGATTAAAAGATTTGCAAACATGGTAAGCAATTTTTTGCAATTCGCGGTGATTCATAGCAAATCTGCTATAAATCCTCGCTGAAGAAAACTTTGAATCAATTGTGTAATTTTAACACCATAAATAAATTGTACGAAAATTGGTTTAGCATTTTCCTAATTTGTTATTTACCTACGCAGTCACTTTATTGATCCGATTTTATGTAGGAATCTATATAAAATTAAAATGTGAAGCATTAAAGTTCTCACATAATTTTCCCCCACTGAAAAATTCCACAGACAACAGACCACCCACTCAGAACAATAAAGAAGTTTATAACGTCGATAATAATGTGTGTTTACAGACGAGTCGACACTCGGACACTGATCTTTCTGCTTCAATATTTAGGAAAGAACTTCCGTATTTTACCTCAGCAGTGGTGTATTTAGCTATGTATTTAGTTAAAGAGGTAGATAATTCGCACAAAATCAAATGAATTTTTCACCATATTATGATGTTCTCAAGTGTCTATATTTTAGAAACTAATCTGCTTAGCTGGAGAAATTATAACGCAAGTGAAGATTATAATTGTTTAGGTATATTTTAGTGTTAAAGTAATTTAAACTTACGCGATCTGAACACATTATTATTAATGAGTCATCCCGTGACCACGACAGAGTGTAAACCTGTTGAAACGTCGGGAAAATAGGTAAATAAACGCGATAAATACCCGTGAATAATTAATTATAAATTTTAGTGTTCATGCTCTTTTTCGGCGGACTTCTTTTGAGTTTAAGTGTGATCCAAGAAAATAAACCCTACTAATAATATAATACGAAAGTTTTTAAGACGGTGAATTTGTGAGAGGCCGAAGACAAGACAAAATTACTAAAGGAATCGAGATGAAACTCTGCAGGTTTTTTTATAGTCCTTCGTTTGACCGCAATCAGAGCTGATGGAAAGTGACGATGTGGCCGTTAGAGTACCACGAAAGTCTAGAAGACACATATTCACTCCTGTCTTGAAGAGACCCAGATTGTATTCGACCGGACAAACAGAAGCAGGTGTTTTGGCATTTGGGCATTTTGTTGTAGATCTGGTTTTGCTACGTTTTATCTTGGTAAAATGTATGCGAAGCTACTGGCAAATGCTAGTAAATTACCAAATAATCACCAAACTTCAAGTAAGGTGATAAGCAAAATATAAAAACAAAGCGCAATTATCTAAGAATGTATTGAATAATTATATTTGAAAGCAAGAGCCAAATCTTGTATAAATCAAATTTTGATAGTTAAATCAAATAGCGTTGAGATGAAAGCATTAGCGTTATCGTGAATTCTTAAATTTTATTGGACGCTAAGCTATAGCCACACATGTCATTGTTAGGGCAGCAGGGAATTGCTGGCGTAAAACCGTCAAGGGGTGGCGTAATTATGAATAAGAAGAAGAAAATTATACAACACTAGAAAGGCACAAAAATAAAAGTTTACTCAGTACTTACTAAATAATACGTAGACAGACAAAAAACACAACTGAAAATGTATTAAGAAGAGACACACCAGTGGTTGTTACCGGCTGGTAAGACTAGAGGATTTAGATATTGTAAGCCAGGTGTAGGCCAGTCCAGAAGCTGCAATTAAGAATTGCACTGTCAATGTCAAAAAACCCAAGATTTAATCATCAGCTCGTAACGTAGCCCCTTTTTTCATTATAGCCTATAAAGACAAGTAGTATCAATCAATAGCGGATGATGAGGTTATAATTTCAACCTTTTATGCAACAGTAAGGGATGAGTATTCTACCTTTGCTGGTGCCGACAAAGTTTGGTCAGGTTGCTTTGAATCAGAGTGGTATCGAAATAGAAAAGTATGAACAGTAAGAACTATGAACTTGAAACAATAATGATATCTTTCGAGTTTCTATTATAAATAGTAGAAACTCGAAAGATATTATTTTAAATGAAGTAAATGGAATGAATTTGATTGAAATATGAATCTTTAAACTTTATTATATATTTTAAGGTGTACTGGGTATGTACTATTGGACGTGTAATGCTATATTTACCATAAATTGGCCCATTGAATCATTGAAACTGTGACTTTTGTATGTCTCTCTGTTTTTTACCTATATACGACTAAACGGCTGACCAAATGATAGTAAAACTTGGCAAAGCGAAACATACATTATCTTTAAAAACAATATACGGAAGTTTTTATAGAATAATATATAATATAAACACAACAGCATAGCAAGCGTTCATCGAACTTACGACATGGCAGTTCTGGTTTGCAATAGGTTATATATTCTTACTCTAAACATGTAATAAATATCCGCCTCACTTTTATTATCACAATCGACTTTTATGATTTTATTGCGGCCAAGCTGTCAACTTCTGGGAAATGTCAGAGATGCATGTCATTAGTGATTGTAAAATAAGATGACAGTATCGTAACGAGCCGGTTAATTAGTCGGTTTATGAGTGCATCGAGGGTTAACATAGAGTAAGGAATAACAGAGGATGCAAGTCAATGTAAGTAAAAATCTTCATATAAAATAAATATGGCCAGGCTTTAAGCGGATAAAAGTAAACGATGTATCTTGTCCACTTTTGAAACTATCATGGTTATTTACACCACTAAAGTTAATAACGGTAGGTATATTTATCACGATTAGAGTTTTGAGTTCTCCAATATTTCGGCACAGTTTCATGCGCCATGATCACGAAACAACTGCTGTTCCGTGATCATGATCGCGCATGAAACAGTGCGAATTCAAATCATTGATGGTTCAAGTGATCAAGGTAAATATCCCGTTATTAACTTTAGTGATGTATCTTATTGTTATTTTATTGGTCTTGAAATACTTCTATATAAAACTTCTGTACGTTTGTCTTATGCCAGCCACGCACGCTACGGTACACCGTAGAGGTCTACCTTTTCAGGTAGACTGCAGCATGTGTGGGAATAGACCTGAGCAGGTTTTCGAACCTGCGCAGGCGATCGGCGACAACCATCCACTCGATGGACCGACAACATCGTAGCGGTAGCAGGGAGTCGATGGATGGAGGCGGCTCAGAGCTGCCATTTGTAATGTCATATGGGGGAGGCCTTTGTCCAACGTGTATAGAGCTGATAAGAGGTTTTAAATGGTATCCTACGGTTTTCTTTTTCAATAGTAATGATGTATCACTTTTTTATTAGAAGTTGTAATATCTGTTTTTGTACTGATTACATCGTCCTTTAGGTACTTACTTTTTCTCTATTTTATTCTTATCCTTGTCAACCCACTACTGGGCCTCTACGTTTATTCTGTTACGCTCTTTATTTTTAGGGTCCGTATACGCAAACAGTGAATACGGGAACCTATTACTAAGCATACTGCAGCAGCTGTCAGCGGACTGTATCCAATGAATCGTAAAAAGTCAGTTGAAATTTTTAAAAACTATGTATTTCTCTTGCCGCTATAACAACGAATAATCAAAATAAAATAAAAATGTATTAATATTTAGGGAAACTCTCATACTAAAATCGTGTTATTTTTTGGCTATTTTGCTGTACTATTTTTTTTGTCTCTTGAATCGTAAAAGATAGACAATTGATTTTTTATAGAGTGTGCATTACTATTGCCACTATAACAGTAATAAGTAAAAATAAAACAAATTCTATGAAAGGGGCAACGATTTTTTATTTATTCCTTATTTATTTCTCTTGTACTAATTTTTTTGCATTATATAAAACGTGAGTCACTTAAATACCCTTTATTGACAAAGAAAATAACAATCAAATAATATAAAAAGTAAGTTAATATAATTCTCCATACACATAATCCGTTAATTTCATATAGGGGTATTAAAATATGATCAAAAACGGAGGGAACAGTGCTAGTAACATGATGTGTCCCGAGGCGACACCACGCGCAAAATGTTAACTGTCATATACAAAGATGGATGGTTTTATGTTGAGCTTTAGATATGTACACTTTCAGTTGTTCATGTCATTTTGATAACTAAATAAATACAAAGAGAAATAATTTTTGAAAACAAAAAAAAAATTCTTATCTTGACTATTTTTATTTTCATTTATTATTTACCAACCAAATAACGAGAAATACTACTCTTATGTTAAAGAAACCTTCGCCTGTCGTAATTTATGAGTGTCCACAAATGTGATAATTTATGAGTGAATAATAAAAAAAAGTTAAAATAATGGGGATGAAACCAGGGTGATACATAAAAAAAAACATAAATTCAGCAATAACAAAACCACAGTCGAACCTCACCAAACAATGAATTGTAAAAGCAACCCCTTTGACATCAGACAACCGCACAATTTTTCAATATCATGGCACCGAGTATGATGCTACAAATTCGACACTCCTGGCGAATGTGAACCCGAGATTGGAAGCAAGTTTTTAGGAACGATATTTTAATCGGAGTCCCCTAGTTAGGGCGTGGCACGTCACAACAGCTGACATGACACTGGAAACGTGAAAATAGAAAAGCGGAAGTCAACCCCCACGTATCAATCAAATGGCGATGACCGTGGAATAAAGAATAATATTTTACGTTAAAAGGTATAGCATTTGCCAGAGCATTACACGTTCTTAGTAATGGTACAATACAGACAAATGCTTAGTTTCCTAAAGCATTTTCAAGTAATGTAACGTTCTTGCGAACAGAGATCGACCACTTGCTGTTTTTTTAAAACACGAACCAATCTTCGAACATGGTGCTCGCATGTTTTGTTACAACCTGATTTTAAAAACTAAAAAACGAGCGTTTTTGTGTAACATTTTATTGAGCAAAAGCAAGTGAGCGTGGCTGACGGGGGACGACGGGGAGGGAGGAGTGTATGCTTTATTTCAATCGTAATATTTGTCCCAAGGCGGGATTCGATCTGCAACCGCCTGCATCGCAGGCGGACCTTCGCTCTCCGCTATACATCGGTTGTCGTATTAGACAAAGCTTGTCCTAAAAAGATATACATAGGTATTATTTCTGTTACTTAATATATTCGTTACAATAATAAGGGTCCTCTTTTAAGCATGATTATGCTTGTGTTAAAAGTTAAGATTGAAGTGAAGAAAATTAAACGCCGACATAGTGCTATCAAACAAGCTGAAGATAGGATGGCGTGGTAAGAGCTGGAAACAGCTAGTCAACTCCTCAACCAAGGCTTCAGATACGACCTTCAGTAATAAATTATCCTAACCTCCCTTCTACCACCGGACAAGCAGACGCACTGGTAAATACCACCCATACCTAGTCGACATACCACAGTGCCGAACCAAACGTTCCCGCTCTACATGCATATAAGTCCCGGTAAAGGAAGGCCTTTTACTCCATAGATGATTACATCAATGATGTTAATGCATGGCCAGATGTCGCTCCGTTCCGCACTGTCAGTAGTATGTAAGAAATCCAATGTTCTGTTTAGCTTTAAAGAAATATTGACATGCATCTAAATTGCATTAAATTTAGATTTAGATAGGCAAAATAAACGTGTATTAGACACATAAGTGATATTATAATGTGCTAGTGGTTTCTTTTTCACTTCTTCCACTAGTGGACAAAAAATTGAATTAAAGAGAATATCAATAACACCTTATTTCTTATTTGATAATAATAATTATGTTTATAGTATAAAATTTGACTTGTCTAAATGCTTATTTTGTAAGCCTAAAGGAATAAAGTTATTGATTCTGATTCTGAAAGAGTGGAACGAACTTCCTGCGTCTGTTTTTCTGGTAGAGTACAATCTAGGAGTCTTCAAATCCCGAGTAAATAAGTTCCTTCTGAGAAAGCGTGCTTCATCTTAGGCCACATCTTCACTCTCTTAAGTGTAATGGTGGTCAAATTTTATGATTATCAATAATGAATAATAATAAAAAAGAACTCGTTAGAGAAGAAGTGCACGAGCTGTTCATAATTCTACTGCTCACATGTCTCGGTCTGTTAATCAGGTAGGTCATATCCTTCGAATTCATAATAAATTGTTTTGGTTGCGACCGCGATGCAATGCGTAACGGGATGTGAGATGACCTCCCACTCGATGGACCGGCGACATCGTAACGGACGCAGGGAGTCGTTGGATGGAGGCGGCTCAGGACCGCTATTCGTGGCGTCGTTAGGGGGAGGGGAGAGGCGCTATGTTCAGCAGTGGACGTATACGGGCTGATGATGATGATGATACATGTTATAGTATGATACTTATCTGTGCATGTAACAAGTACCTATCTCTATTTTGTACATTTGGTAGGTACTTTTTTGACGCCCGCCGTAGTTTTGAAATTTTTTCATAGCCAAGGTTGATTCATGGTTTGAAATATTTAAATGTGTTCATGTGTTTATAAACACAGAACAAAATCTACATAAATGAAGATTTTCATTGTACAACAAAGTAAACAATAGACGATCAAAATATCAACTAAGTATATATATTTTTATTTTTTTATAGATGGAATATGAGTATGAATTAAATACACTTGGAACTTAAAAAAGTCTATTCAAGTAAGGTTTATTCGAAAATGTCAATAAATTCGAATCTTTTTATTCGATTTTTAATTTTTTTTTAGTTCATCTATCCGTCAACCTGCCTTAATTAATAATATCGATTAGCGACCACACTCGCTTCTAATCACTCGAGATTCAAATTGTAAAATTCGAATAGTAAATGTCATCTCATAGATTGCCTCCGTGTTCGCCTACGCTTAGATTTATTACGAGTTAGATTTATTACATTGGTAGCACTGCCTTGTCGCAATTAGCCGTCGCTGTTGTTTGGATAGGGAAAGACAAATTGACAGAGTTTCAGTAGCAGAGTTCTTCGATTTACGAACAACGCCGTTTACGTTTACAATTCTACCAATCAGAAGCAAGCAAAGTAGGTAACCAAACCAAAGCTTGCTATGTTGTACACTAATAGTACTGATACCTTCATTTATAAATTAATGTAATTTTATGAAATCAACGAAAATGTTAGAGCATTTACGGTTTAACGCATTTAGTGCCCAGCCTCGACGGTGTGACCTGGCTACCACTACATTAAGCTTCAGGCATGTGCATCATGGGCAGTGATAAGTACTAAATTTAAGGATCTACAACAATGGTATCAAGATATCTAAGAAAATATCATAACATGACGTTTAAAAACATCCTAAAAAATAAACGCCCTCTACAGCAATGACTAGCAATCTCTCAAAAGTTCGAAAAAAAGGAAAAGCTGTTTTTCCTCTTGAGATATCAATTTGGGAATATTACCGGTTAATCTGTCACATAGATACGCCCGGGGTCCGTGACGTAGAATATAATAGTAGGGGATGGGAAAATGTGTCACTTATGCCACTTTTATTGTGACTGGTAACCCTGTACACCGTACCAATTGTATGTTCGTCTCACAGGTGGGACAAATGAGAAAATAATATTTACTTTGTAATGTTTATAACCAAATTAATAATGACACAAAATGCAAGACATTTTGGAGGATAGAAGAAATGAAAAATCAATCAATTCTGATTGTCTGGGTCAATGGTTTCTCTGATAAATTGTGTCTTTATATGTAGAACTTGTCAGCCAATAATAAACCATAAACATACACTAACAGAGTAACCTTTACATTGAATCCAACCCTCAAGTGACACAGTGGTTCTTTTTTTCTCCCCTAGTTCTTATATCTCGGGAAAAATGGCGAGGGGACACGATGACGACAATCTTGTTAATTTATCAATTGTTTGTCTAAGTGGAAGTTAAGAGGAAAATTCTTTTTTATCTCTTTTCACGAAGGATAATTGTTTGGGGATGTCTAAATTTATTTTGTTAGGAGTTTTTCTTCCGACGACGCGACGATACGCTTGTTCATTTTGATTTGAAGCTTTGAAGTGCACGATAGGAATTTTTAAGAATTTTGGTTATTTTTTTATTTATTAAACTTTTGATTGGTCTTAGTCATATACTTACTAGTAATTTATTAACCAGTGATATTTTATTGCACAGTTACATTAAAAAAACTAACTCGTTGTCATGAAAAAGAAAATCTAGCCTGTGGTTTGCGGTGACATTCCTCATTTAGTTGTTTATTCATACTAATATTATAAAAGTCAAAGTAACTTTGTCCATGTGTTACCTTTCACGCCTAAACGGCTGAATGGATATTAATAAAATTTAGTAGGGAGGTAAACAATATTCCGAGACGGATATAGGCTACTTGAAAAGGCGTGCATAGTCGCGGACAGAATATATGTAGTAGTAAATAAAGTTTTTAAAAAGCAAACTTTCTTCAAACTTTCTTCTTCAGAAATTATAAACATGATCTACGTAGGTACACCTTTTTTGCATCAAACCCACAATTTTCCGTCACTATATATTATATTGCATAGAAAATAATGAAAAACTTCCGAGATAAACCCCAAGGAAAATCCCTCCTATATTTCTCCATCTACAAAAACTGCGATCGTTTAAAAAGACAAAGTATCACACGTTAATCCCCCCGGTGCTAAAATCTTTTATCACGATCCCCCGGCGATCCCCCTGGTTGCGCTTTTTTATTACTTTCCCGGGGGTAACACTGGGACATTGTAATTGGTCTTTTGTTTAAGAGCGATACTTTATGTTTTGTGCCTGTTTTCGGTTTTAGACTCTGCTTGATTACTGACGATGGAGAGGTTATTGCAGGGTTAAAAAAAATCGGTTTTTTAATAATGACAATAAAATATTATTTTTTATATTTACAAGCTTCAACCACCTGAATACTGATATATTGTAGAAACATAGGTCCAAAATCATCATTATTTCTATAAAAAAGAAACACATTTTTTTATGAGGGCTTTTGTCGGGTGAATTATGAGGGTATGAGGGATTTTGTCCGTCCTTTTGAACTTGATCTTTCAAGTTGCTCTTCTTTCGATTTGACATTAGAAATACGACGCCAAATAGTTTTAACGACCAACTTTTTCAACAAATAGTTTTATACAAATCTAAAACCCCTAGAGATAAACACCCAAATGAAAATGTCCAGTGTCATCATCACCTGAAATCCTATTGAAGACCCCTGTAGCGCAGCGGGTAAAGGTCCTCATTTGACACAGAATAGTGTAGGTTCGATTCCGGACTCGGGACAAATATTTGTAGGATCTGCAGTTATTTGTTCACCGTGTTCTGAGTGTAATACAAAATATCTATTAATGTGTAATAATACGAAATATATATTTAAGTATAATACAGAATATATATTTATGTAATGCAGAATATATATTTATGTAATGTTGTATCAAATATATCAGTTAACAAAAACCCATAACACAAGCTCTTAGCGTGAATTGTCCCGAATAAAAAATGACTACCCTCGGTATTAGGCCTTCAAACTCTTGCTGATGCTCTCTCTTCTGTCCTGTCACACCAGCAAACGAAGTTCATCAAAATAATGATTTTATCAAACTAAACAACGCGAAATTCCTCGGATCAATAAAGACCCTTCTTACGTTTGTCTTAATACCAGCTCAGTAAAAATTAAAAAGCGTAATAAAATAATAAATAACAGCGACCGGTTGAGTAAGGACTAAGGAGCTTACTGAAGCTTATGACGTACTTTGATTTTGCGACGGCACAATGTAAAGATTGTGAAGTTGTGCAATTCTATAACTCTTCAAAGCCATACGATACGTCTTTTAATAGTACATTGTACACCTAGGCGAGAAAGTGCCTCTATATTACAATTTTCTTGTGAAATTATAAAAAAATGTGTTTCCTACTTATATAGATATGGCTGCCTGGGTAACCGAGTTTTGTAAAGAACTCTAGATTTGTTCATATCGAGATCTTGTCAGATAATTCACTTCTTATTAAATGAACACATTAAATGAGACAGCTATTGAACGACCACAACCTATGCATCTATTATAACTAAGAACCCTATTCTCATGTAAGTGACATTATATAATTTGTCTTTTTGAGAATAAATGAATATTAAACTTAATTCAACCTTATACCTGATATACCTTCGAATGTTGTAAGTACAGGGTGACATTGAATTACTTACCGAATTCTTTATTCAACCACAGAATAACTATTATAGTGTGGACTACGAGTATGTATGTGTCAGAAAATAAGCGTTGCTCTACTCCTTGTGGAGAAACATCATGCTGAGATGGCACCCATTGGTTTGCTGAGTAGAGTAACTTGTAGCTATTTTAAAACTATTAGTACATCGTACACCTAGGCGAGAACGTTCCTAATTCCTCTCGAGTGTATCATTTGAGGCCCGAGGCGCAGCCGAGGGCTTTAAAACACACGAGGTAGGAATCGCACTTTCTGCCTGATACATAGTTTTAACATAGTTTCTGAGTGATACATAGTGCTTTATACTACAACTTCGTGGAAAATAAAAAGCAGCATAGATATTTTATTTCTGGCGGTGTCATAAAACTTTCACTTTTTATCACGGGTTCTTTTTTCAAAATATTGTTCGGAAATCGGAAGAGGCATAAGGGGACTTGGAGTAAAAACTTTTTGTCGTTTGACCACTAATGAAAATAGCCATAACTACTCTATTATAAACACCCGATCTTTTAAGAAATAAAAAAGAAAAAATACTTTAGAAATGGATTTCCATACACTTTTCCCTCCCGCTAAAATGCGTGAGAAATAAAATTCCATAGAGTTTTCCCTCCCGGATTCCTATACGCCTGCAATGACTTACTTTCTATCTTATATTTGGAAAAGGAATAGGCAACTTTCCGAGCAGGTGTAGTATAAATATGTTTTTATTGTTAATAAATACATCACAATAGTCATATTGTGTGATTGTATAAATAGTGTACTGGTAGTTATATGTATATCCTATAGTATTCAATACTTATTGTTAGTCAAGATGAAACAACATCTAGCACCAAAGCGACCACCAGAGCAAATACTTTGAACATATCTACTATGATATTTTCATGCAAATAAATACGTCTTAACTTATTGGTTTCATAAGTGAATAGATTTCATGGATTCTTTGTCGCCGCCACGTTTGTTGTCACTTTGGAGCGACGACGCACTGGGTGTCGTCGTAATGGACATCGGGAATTTTAATTCTGATTCCGTTCGTTAGGGTTAAATCCTCTCCTCAACCTAGAAATGGACACATTCAAAATAAATCTCTATTAACGCATTCACTACCCACCCTCGTGCCAGGTGCGACCCGAGCACACTGCAATTACTCGAACTCCAAGTACTACATGTGCAACGATAGTGTTAATAAGAAATGTCTAAAGAAATATCACTATACTTGTTCCTACTTTCAGTTGTCTCTTGATGCCAAGCCATTTTGCTCAATACGTTGGAAGCTGCTGACTTCGCTGACTGGGTTTTAATCGCGTTAATATTTCGAACTTGTTTAAGGGCGGGCTTATACGAAATCGTGGAATAGAAGTTATATTTAACGCCAATACCACACCAATAGTAAACCTAACGATACCTATTGGGACCCAATTACCAGATCATAGATTTATTTAAATAAGAAATGCTGGACAATCCACTCAGCATCATCTAGCCGCAAGCTAAGCAGAGCTAGTGTTATGGGTTCTAAAGTTTTTATTGAGATAACTAAGTCTATTTCGTTATTTAACTTAAAGCTAGAATAGAGGGGTAAGCTGGAGGATATCTGAATAAAATTATTATGATTGCATAAAATTCGTTTATTTAATTAGGAAGAAGAATTTCACTTCATAGACTCCATGGGTGATCGCAAAACTGGCTTCTATTTCGGTCAACAGATTAACATTGCCATTCAACGTGGCAATGCTGCCAGCATTCTGGGCACTCCGCCTTCTGGTGATGGCTAAGATTTTTAGGAAATTTTGTTTGTATTATTTTTAAATATCTATTCTGAAAAAATGTTTCGAAATAGAGTAGAAAAACAATCAGTTTCAGAAAATGAATACATTTAAAAACATTAGGTTCTAAACAGCGATTGTTTTTTTTATTGAACTTTATTGAGACTTAATCGAGTGTTTGACTAAATTATACAAAAAATATTACAATACACAGAAACGAGTCTACACAACCCTTAAGTAGGATGGTTGGTGGTACATAATCGATTCAGCGTGAAATGAAATGGTGTAGAAACTTATCAACTTAATTTATGGGATTACCAAAAGACTATAAAGTTTGACTCATCAGGCTTGCTTTAAAGGTTGTTGCAGAACATTTGCTTTCTTTTTTGATAGGTAGCTTTTACATTACAACAATAATAAGATTATTTTGAAAAAACTGCGCATCTTATGATTTTTTTTTTATATTTATGCACCTTCTACGAACTATTAGAAAAGTTATAGCCGGACCAAGAGAAATAGGGGTTCATTTTTATATATATCGATATATGGGATTTGAATTCTCTTAAAGGTTTTACTGAAGTAAAACCACAGACATGATACTAGCTGCGCCTGAAGGGTCAAACCAAATCAACCAACAATTGATCAAAACGAACGAGAACAAAACAACGAACGAAGAAAGGAACGAACATGAAAGAGTTCCAAATCCTCGCAAAATATTGACTCGCATAAATATGTATGTAACTTTGTAAGATAAACCAGGCATAATAACTTTACATTTGACTGCGGGGTGCAAACAAATTAAAGGATCCCCAAGCGAGGAAAACAGTCTTTTCCCGCCGAAAAGTGCCTCCATATTACAATTTTCTTGTGAAATTATAAAAATATATATGTAGATATGGCTGCCTGGGTAACCGAGTTTTGTAAAGAGATCTTGTCAGATAATTCAACCTTATACCTGAGATACCTTCGAATGTTGTAAGTACATGACGACATTTGAAAATAACATTGTATTACTTCCCGAATTCTTTATTTGACCACAGAATAACTATTATAGTGTGTACTACGGGGATGTATGTGTCAGAAAACCAGCGTTGCTCTACTCCTTGTGGAGCAACATTATGCTGAGATGGCACTCATTGGTTTGCTAAGTAGAGTAACTTGTAGCTATTTTAGAACTATAATAATTTATATTTTGTGAATTTGTCAGTTATATTACAATAGTTGCAAGCTGTACTTCATAGGGAATCAACAAACACATTCATTTTTTCTTTACTACGTAACTAGGTACTTTTTCTGATGTATAAATAATGAAATTTAGAAATTAATATTTATCTCAAACCTTTGAATACCATGAACGTTATCCAAACACATTCCAAACCACCGAACAGTAGCTATTCTCATAAATGTAACCATAAACAAATCTTTGTCGTCGTAACCCCTCGAGCGCCAGGGGTTAGATGAGCATAGATAGGATCAGGGGTAGAAAGGACCGCCTGTGATCATTGGCGCGTATGATCCGCACTAATATTCAGATCAGAACATTGTTTCCGTGCTGTGGCACAGGACTTTGACTTTTAATCAGTTAGCAAATATTTGCATAAACTTGCCTAGAGCGTAGGAAGCAGGAGATAGCTGGTGTACTACATATCATATGGAATGGAAGCAATTAGAAAACGTCTTTGCCGAAATTGGGCAAACAGATTCATTAGTTATTAGATTGCTGATGTCTAATTTTAATAACTTCATTTGCGTACAGCCGGTACGGGTTCGCTATTTGTATGAAATTGGTGAGTCATCGGGTTAGAGAGGTAGCTTATTGTAGACCTAGTTTATCAATTATGGGTAGAAGAATAACGTGTGTGTTAATATAATGTGTCTGAAGAAAGATTGATTTTTTATTTTCTGTAAGGACGATGTTAAGGTCACTAGGAAGTTTTTATTATATATTCGTCCTATTTCAAAGAAAAAACAAACGTAATCGTTACCTTGAAAAAATATTTAAAAAATACATAGCTACAAAGTTTTAAATTAGGAACAGTTTGTTTAAAATATTTCACTTCAAATTTGGCTGGGGTATAGGTAAATATCTGTCTAAGAAGACAAAATTTTATTTAGTGGGGCGTCTGTGGCACTTTTTAAGTTTGGAAGAATCTAAATAAGCGTCATTTTACGTTCGTAAATAGATAGGTAACTCTTTATTGTACCACACAAACACAAAATACAATACAGAAGGAAATGCTGAGAATCAATGCAGTAGAAAGAGCGGCCTTATCGCTTTCAGCGATATCTTTCAGGCAAGATTAGGATGGACGGGACATAAGAGAATGATATAGATGGAAGTTTATGGTAGTAGGGTACACAAAAATATACCAGCTGTCCTTATTCCATAACCTGGACACTGCATATCGAGGAGGTTTGTGCAATTGCATTAGGTTGCGACGCGCCAGTGATTCCCGAATTGGTTATGGCTGAATGGTTTCTGGTATGTCACTTAAATCGCATGCAAAATTAGCTCGGGGAAGCGCGGTTTGGACGATCAAAGAAATATCTGTGGTAATTGCTATTACAATCAAGAGGGCAAAATAATACTACAGCTATGTAGTTTTTATATCCCTCAGGGGTTAACCAATGGTTTCCCTATTCAAACGCTAGATACCACAGATTACATTTCTTGGATAGATTTGACATCTTTCTTAAGGTCTTTCAATCAAATCTTAAATTTATTTTTATCATGTAAGACGTAGACTTAAGTATTGTACAATAACAGTCTTAATTATTGTAAGGGGAAGCACTCTCTACCAAACCTCAAGAATTTTTTTGTGAATTGCTTATTTTGTTACTCAGAACCCTAAATAAATGTCATGTAGGTACTTTGTATGCAATAAACCATTTTTTATGGCAAATCATTTTGTTGGATGTAGACATGAATCATGATATTTATATCTCGACCCCTTGATGTCATGATCGGTTTTTTTTATTTAATGTACTCTTTTAAACAAAATTAAATTGGCGGATCACTCTCTAAGGATGAAAATCCGCGCCGCCAACTACAAATTTATGAAAACCTCTCAGGATTGAAATCGTAATTTTAAAGATAATTCCTTACACATCGAGCTATCCTATTACCCATCAAAGACAGTAGCGTACAGACGTATTCTCAAATTGCATTGGTACAGTCGCAGATAATATAGCAAAGATTTGCTCACGTACGCGTCCTACGTTTTGTCATTAATGTACAATTGCGTACACAAGTGGCGTGTTTGGAAGACTGGCGACGTGCGGTACCTGATGATTGGTGCACGTACGGTGGTCATTATTGGACATCGTGATCGGCGGGTACAGGAGGGGTTAAAAGTGTCTACTATAATGCACACTAAAATACAAATAGTTAAAATACCAACATCGGCTTTATGGCTAAGTGCGCTCTCTGTCAGAAAAATCTGATAAACACAGATAGGAATTGTTGATGGGCAGGCCATATAGCTCGTAGAACCGATAACCGCTGGGGAGTAAAGGTTCTCGAGTGGCGACCGCGATGCAATGCGAAACGGAGTGTGGGAAGACCTCACACTCGATGGACCGACGACATCGTAGCGGTCGCAGGGAGTCGTTGGATGGAGGCGGCTCGGGACCGCTATTCGTGGCGTCTTTTGGGGGACGCCTATGTTCAGCAGTGGACGTGTACGGGCTGATGATGATGAGGAATTGTTGATATGGGCGATTTGTTATCAGACATCATCTAGGAAACTATATTTGATTTTTTATACAACATACGAGTATTTTGTAAAAAATTGTGGCATTGTTGAAGTGTGATGATGACCAACAAACTGAACTCCCTATTCGTAAATTTAAACAGTACATTAAACAAAATCTTATCAGGAAGGCCTTTTACTCCATAGATGATTACATCAATGATGTTAATGCTTGGCCAGGTGTCGCTCCGTTCCGCACTGTCAGTAGTATGTAAGAAATTCAATGTTCTGTTTAGCTTTAAAGAAATATTGACATGCCTAAATTTCATGCAATTTAGATAAATTGCATGAAATTTATATTTAGATAGGCAAAATAAACATGTATTAGACACATAAGTGATATTATAATGTGCTAGTGGTTTCTTTTTCACTTCTTCCACAAGTGGACAAAAAATTGAAGTGAAGAGAATATCAATAACA
Organism: Eupithecia insigniata; assembly: GCA_947859395.1. NCBI lineage: Eukaryota > Metazoa > Arthropoda > Insecta > Lepidoptera > Geometridae > Eupithecia > Eupithecia insigniata. Next base: position 4,711,718 of record OX402008.1, read on the forward strand.
CCTTATTTCTTATTTGATAATAATAACTATGTTTATAGTATACAACTTGACTAGTCTAAGTGCTTATTTTGTAAGCCTAAAGAAATAAAGTTATTGATTCTGATTCTGAAAAAAAAACTAAGTCTATAAAAACATTTTTCACGAGTGTACTCACGTTTTTCATTGACGATACAGTCCCTGTGTTTTATTCTTATGGTGAGACAATGGCCACTGATTTTAAACTCGTATTTTCTTATACCTCTTGTAAATTCAAGGTCAAAAAATCAAAATGGACAGAAATTGGAATATAATCAAGACCTGCGTCAAAGCTTATTTACATTTAATAACAATATTTGAGGAAATACCATTTCCCTTTTTATATTATACTATATCTGTTCAACATCTTATATTCCATTAATCATCTAAGGAAGTACATACCTCCTATTTATAAATATTTTATAAACCTGTCATAGGAATATATAAATAAATTTAGAAGTAAATAATAATATGGCAATTATCATAAATTTTTGATTTTGATGTTTTTCATGTGTCACCCTCCGTTCGCGGATCAAATTTAAAACATAGTCATTTTCTACATGGCAATCTAATATGATCTCTGTAGGAGGCATTACTCATAGACCATCCGTAATAAGATTATTTTCCCATAATCAGCGAAAACAAAAGACACGATGAGATTATTACATACGCAATCAGCTCTGGAATGTGCCACAAAGGATGCGCAAGCACATCCAACATATTTTTCCACAATACAGCCTCCTGATGGGTTAAAATTGAAAATTGACACTTAGATAGCTCACGATCTAGCAAAATTGACAACACAATTCTAATTTTTACATTATCTTTTCTCTTTCTAAGGTCTTATGATAGAAAGAGAGGTCTTGTAGAAAAGGGCTCAATTCAATTTCGAAATTACGATACAATAGGGTACTTACCCGCTACCAATATGAGAAGCGAAAATTGGTTGTAGCTATGATAGTGTGAACGGGTCTATACTTAATCCATGATACAGTGCTGCATAAGGATGGCAACATAATGGAGAAGAACCAAATAAGAATACAGATACATTAAAATTATAGTTCCGTAACTGGGCCATAAATACTAAAGTTAATAACAGGATATTTACCATGATTTGAGTTTTAAGTTCTTCAATATTTTTGGCACAGTTACATGCGCCATGATCACGGAATAACTGTACAAAAGACAAATAAAGACGGTAGATTGATATATCTGCTAATAAAAACTAACTCGCAGTGGTTTCAGTTGGGATCATGGGGGTAACTTAAAATTCAAATCATGGTAAAGATCTCCTTATTAACTTTAGTGTTGTAAATAACAACGATAGTTTCAAAAGTTTTGGGCTAAAATAAATAACTTAGGTTAAAATTGAAAATAATTATTATGCAGGTTAAATAAATTACACAACAATAAATGGTAGGTAATTTCATTTTGAGACGACAAAGAATATTTTTAAAGGTATCATCTAGAATTTGTATAAAATGTGTGAAACAAACGTTGAAATCCCAGAAATAGACAAGAGTTCTGGCGATTAGTATAGTACTTAATTGAAAATTGAGCATGATAAACAAACAAAAACTAGCCAACCCAACAAAGCTGCCGAAACTTTCGAGCCGTATCTCACAAACACCTTCATCGCCATATCATCAGCACCCAGTTATTTGCTCTCGAATCGTGTGAGAAAAACACCACAGGTTACTTCAAAGCCATCGAACTAGCAATTTCAACGCGAGCCGGAATGTCAAATGTTGTGAAACAAACTGTACTTACAAACTTAACTTTTCCGTCGACAGCGTCACTAGCGTTATTCTTACCGTAGGTAATAAAGAGAAACTTTCAAGTGAAGGTAGGAGGTTTGATTTGTCCAACTGTACGATTAAAGTTAGTTTTGTACGTGTGGACCCTACGTGAGTGTCGTTTGTTTGATTACAGTGGTATCGATAATTTTATCGTGGTTGTAGCGATGGGTGTTTGGAAATGTTTTCTCTTTCTCTTGATATATATACTCGTATATTGATATAAAAATAGAATCGAAAGATATTATTGATTGAAACTTGTAGGAAATATTTATTATATTGTATATTGATATTTATATTTACAAAGTATGTTACCAATTAACGTTTTTAATAATCATTGAATATTTTGAATCACTACATTTTTCAAATTGAATTAAATACTGATGACTGAAAAATAAACACACGGCAAGACTTGCCGAAGTAGGTGAACACAAAGCCTATGTTATTGCCTATCTTAAAAATTAGTCTTTCTACTAGATAAATCTACTATATCTAAAGATATGCGAAGTTATAATACCCACGTCATTCACTCAAATCGTAATTCAAAGAGACGTTTCAGCCGGCGTATGAACTACCAAAGGCTTTACCCAAACTAAAGCTCCATACAACATCATGTCACTAAGCACACACGCTAACAAGAAGTCTTCTCACTTCACTGCTTGAAACATTTTGACGCCGTCATTTTGACAGCTCTTTTGGACCACCGACTTTACTAAACGTTTGAATTTTAGCTTTTATTGCGAAGGAATAGAGTCTAGTCGGTGTTTTAAATGCGGTGTTAGATAGACACTTTACGAATTCCTTTATGTTATTATATCTTAAAGTTTCAAATGTAGATAGTGAACCGTTTAAGTTGAAGATAGGAGTGATTTTTGACTGGATTTTTTGTAGGAGATAAGATTTTTATGCCTAGAGTCAGAGTCATGAAGATGTCAGACAGTGTATCGAATGACACATTGCTAGAATTTGAATATATCTTGCTGAGAAGAAATTTCACTGTTTTTGACAGGTTTGACAGGAGGCACGTAGGTCTCTGGCGAACGTCACACGCGACAGACAGACAGACAATGACATGCTTTTTGTTAGTATAGCACTTGAATGTTATTCGTTTATGGGTGATGGATTGTTGGAACTTATAGTCAGATTTAATGGAGATTATCTCAGAGATAAATCAAAATTCAAAATGTTCTATTTCCTTCAGACCTTACCGGATTCCTGGACACAGCACAAAATTCAAATGTACTTAAAACATTAGAGACTATTTAAAACATTTTTATCTTAGCATTTTCAAAAACAAATAAGTATATTTTCAAGGTATCCAAAGGCAACGTTTATCACATACTTGACCTCTAACCAATAATTTTGCCTTGTCCAATAAAAAACTGTTTTGATACGTGATCCTAGAGCAAAGCATCAAGACATGTCATTACACTAATAGTTAGTTTGAACAAGAAGATTGCTGTGAAATTGTCATGTCTATAGCCAAGATCAGTTGTGATTTATGTTACAAACATATCTTCCACTAAATCGTTCGGTGGACAAAATAGGAACGGAGGTGCCTTAAAATTGCTTTTGGATTCTAATATAATACTCGTCGACGACGCCGCTGTTGACAGATAATAGAAGTTAGTTTTATTGTAGACTCTGCAGAGCAATTGATACCTAATATTTATCTTCATTTTGTCTAAGTGTTTTGAGGTCTTATCAAATTCTTATTTTTGTATTAATAGAAGACATGGGTATTGTATTAACACAAAAAGTTATTTGAATTCGATTGTTGATAAGGAGGAATTATAACTTCGAAAGGCGCCTTTCTAAAAAAAATCATTAGTCTTTTGAGGTATTATCGAATTCTTCTACCTACTCTATACCTATGTACATATTCTATCAACACAAAAAGAAGATTTTGATACGCAGGTTGCGGGTTCGATTCCCTCCTTGGAACAAATGTTTGTACGATCTGCAAATATTTCTCGGGTATTCTGGTATATTCTATGTATAATAAAAAATATATGTATGTAATATATTGTATTAGTAAGTATGTATATCAGTTATCTAGTACCCATAACACAAGCTCGGCTTAGCTTGGGGCTAGATGATGTTGTGTGGATTGTCCAGCATTATTTATTTATTTATTTGATAAAATAATTGGCTGAGCTACACTTATCACTTTGGAATATAAAAAAAATTATAACAACCTACACTCATACTTACCGAATATACACAAAAAAAAAATAACGTAAAAATCGGTCAAGCCGTTTCGGAGGAGTTTGGTTACAAACATTGTGAAGCGAGATTTCTATATTGTAAAGATTACGTAATAAGGTTCTCCATGATAATCTTAGTTACTAGTTTTCTCTTACTTTTTCGTAAATTAAAAACTAAATTGTTGGTACAGAGGTCATACGTGAGATTTCACATCATGTCACCCCAATCAACAAACCAGTTCTTGTTTAGAAGACGAAGTACCAATTACCGGCACGAAAATAAGTACAGAGAGCTCCATCGATAAGTAAAGCCCCTTTTAAGTTTGAATACTATATTTTACAGTAACAATATTTCTGTTTTGAAATAAATAAATAAATATTTCTGTAAAATAAAGATACCAAACGGTTCCCAAAGGTTGATCGTTTCGTGTTGACGTGAGATAAACATTTTTGAGGTTTTTTTTCTGCATACCTACAACAAAGCTACTAACGGAAATGTTATTTGCCGCAAATCGTAAACTATTTTCTATGAGCCCATGATAAAACCAACTTCGATTGAAATGTATTTTGGGAGTTTATGGGAAAATATTAATATTTATCCTAAATGTCTTATGTTGGGAACATAAGAGATTTAGCTGCTCTGCTCCAAAAATACCAATGAATCGAAGTTAGTTTTTTCATAAGTTAATAGAAAATGGTTTACGATTAGCGGGAAATTACTTTTCCGATAGTTTTATTCCTTGTAGAAAATATAATAAATTCAAAGCCTCAAAAACATTTGAATCTCGCGCCAGCACGAATCAATCAACCTTAAAATCAAATTCACGAAATCAATTATCTATACTAATTTGACAGCAATAAATTATATTATATAATAATTTTAATAACCAACATACCTAGGAATTCTTTTTTATTGATTGTCAAACCTATCTGATAGGTACTCGGCTGACTCGGCTCGAATTTTTTTCAGTAATATTATTTTATGTCGGTAGTTTACCGCGCTGTCTGTCCCTTTCATATAGATCGAAATAAATAGAATGGCATAATTTTATATTTGAGCGATAAGGCCGCCCACTGTACTTATTTATGTTAATATCTATGTATTATATTTATCTTTGTGGTGTACAATAAAGAGTTTTGTAATTGTAATTTTAGCCTACCCACTGTCAAATAAGTTTATATACATACGTAGGTATTATATATGTACATTTCAATTACACAGGTTTTGTGAAATTTTAATTGTCGTAATATATTAACTCAGATTAACAATGAAAAACAAAACCAAATTTAATAAATTAGATACGATGACTTATAACCCGACAGGGACTGGGAAAATTTCGCACCACCTATCGATGGCGCTATCTGTACCCACCACTTGTAAATTAGAAATCTTAGTTACAGTTCCACCTGTGTAACCTCCGAGGACCTGTTCTGATGATGAATGGCGTCCGTCTCATTAGCCGGGTACGCTCGTGACATCAATTTGCACGCCACGATGCGCCTGAGTTGGTACAGTCACGAGCTGATTTATTTAGTTATTTTTCATTATTGAAGAAATCCTTTTCTTACCAGAATTAATATTCTATTATAATTAAATAATATTAATATAATATTAATTCTGGTAAGAGACCTTCTGTATTTGCACATTGTTGTACGTGTAAAGTATACAGTATATTTGTGAATGTTTAACTATTTTACAGGCTTACTTACCCAGTAATGTACACTTAACTATTTTTCAAAACTAACTAACTAAAATCACATAATATAAAAACAAAGTCATGTTAGGTACACCAATTAAAACTCAAGAACGGCTTGACTGATTTTAATGATCTTTGATTTGTTGGATTTTTCTCCATCCTGAATAGGAGAATAACAAAAAAAATGGGATCCGCGTTAAAAAAATGTCGATGGGGCGAAGCCGCGGGCACAGCTACTAACTAATATAAGTTTCTTTAGATATTACCCTATCACGACTCAACGTCTAAATATAGTCATAGCCAGTGACGCGCTCTACGCTAAGGTGTCACGGAAGACCAGCGCTGCAGTTGCTCCCCGAGCTCCTGCAGCACGCGCTGAGTGGCAGCTTTTTGGTCTCACATTGTATTTTTTTCTCTATTTAACCCTTTTCACTATTGTATTTTTGTTTTGTGAACCAATAAAAATTTTCTTATCGTATCTTAAATTGATCCACATTTGTTTTTGTAGTTTTTATCGAAATGCGATAAAAAAGCTATCTGTCCGTTACCTTCCTTTTCACGACTAAACAGATCATTATGAAAGTGATGAAAGTACATAGGCACAGAATAACTATGTACATAGTACACAATATGTACATAGAACACAAGTACATACTACACATATTTACATAAGCTACATTTATTCAGTGAAAACACGGGCAAAAGCAGGCGACCTTTTTATATTTATTTGTCACGAAAACGGTGGCTCTCTCACAGAACGAGTTTACTAAATGGTTTTATATATCTCACGGCTAATTGTATTGTGAATTTGAATAATTTATTAGTGTCTGTCGCGTTTTGCGGATTATGAGCGTTATTTGCATGATCATTAGAGTTTATGATTTATTGGTGGTTTTATTGTTTACTAAAACTGTTTTCGAAAGCTCCTTTTTCGTTTATTGTTTAAACCCAATTTTAATGCAGGACATATAAAAAATATGTGTTAACGGAGTAACTCCGTTAACACACATTTTTTTTATTTATGACTGAAAGAAAGTATGCAATATTTCATAGACTCTGTTTTTTTTTTAAATAGTGTTGCGAATCTGTGGACCATCAAATATTGGGACTAACGAGAGCTTCGGTATTTATCGAGCTGACATATTACGTGTCTATGAAATATTACATTATTTCATTTTTAATCAAAGAAAATAAATTCGTGGACGGAGTATAGGATATATACTGGTTTGAGATTAGCAAAAGCTTGGGACGGATTTTGCTCCAACTCGAAAAATAACACCTAATAGGCTAAAGGTTTCTTCGTCGCTTCTTTACTTTAGTCTACCGAAGCGACCGAAATAAAAAATATGACTTTTGTATTTACGGAAATAAATATTTTATATTAATATTTGATATTGGAAGTACCTACTTTTTAGCTTGATGATAAATTTAGTTATTTATGTGAGCTTTGAGTGTAGCCATTATATTTTCAGAAGGGTATTTTTATTTTTACTATCTTTGCAACATTATGATCCTGATAATATACCTTATGAACAACTTTTATAATCTCCACTAATTAATTTACTTTCATTTTAAAACCACAACCATAAATATCCATCAAATTATGAATACTACGCGGGCGAAGCGGCGGACACAGCTAGTGTAGTTACCTACTATAAAATCGGCGAAGCATCGATTATTAAGTAAGGACCTACGCAGGTTATTTACAAGTTTTTAGTTAGTTACCTACCGTTTAAAATATAAAAAAACCTACTTTAAAAGTCCATTACCAACTTAAAATATCAGATGGACATCAAAATTACTTGTGTAACCTGTCACTTCTTCCCCGAAACACTGATGACATTTTGATGGCAACTTTGCATTTGCTTTACATTTATTACTTCGCAGCGGGAATTAAAATCTTGTTATTTTCATTGATATAAATTATTACTGGATGCGATTTGGTGTTGAAGTGAACAAAAAGTTACTGTTTTAATTTCCAATTTTACATTACTATGTAATTTGAAATTTTTATGTGTCCAAGAGTCCTGTTTTCATATTTTATGAAAAATATTTCTCTGTCTAATGGTTTCTAATTCATTTACCTCGATTTACTATCTATATATACTTACTGTTTTCGTGTTGCTGTAAACTAAATAATGGTTTTTGTTCATTTATGCCATTATGATAGAAAATATCCTACTAATATTATTAATGTTTGTATGGATGGATGTATGGATCTATAAATGTATGTATGGATATTTGTTACTCGTTCACGCAAAAACTACTGAACCGATTAGGCTGAAATTTGGTATGAGTATAGTTTGGGACCTGGAATAACATATTTGTATCCCGATAAAACGCGGGCGAAGGAGCAAGCAGCAGCTAGTAAGATTATATTTTAGATTTCTTCTCGTGATCTAAAAATAGTCAGCAAACAACGAAAAACATTGAACAATTATTTTGGAAAAACCTCGTTTTTAGCCCAACGTTTTACATCAAGCTTATTTTTCTAAAGCCAAATTGTCAAAATCTCACGAGATGGAAAATGACGATGTGGCCACACGGTGTATCACGAACACCTTTTCCATTAATTCTAACTCCTTTCAAACTCAATAATAAAAAAAGTCCCGCATCCATTGAGCCTCCGATCCCACCGATAATTTTTCAACACACCATCTAAGTACCTATTGCGATCATAGGTAGAACATCACCTATAACATAGTTCTACCCCCAATCACGGAAATAACTACCTTACTGCACAGTTCTTAGAACCTTAAATCTATTGCTCTTTCGATCTGGATTAATATTACACTGCCACGACAAAATCAACTGTATTTTTATGACTATATGGTAGATTTTAGTCATTTGTTTGAGCTGCAATGATGCGAGCTCTTCAAAGAATCGTGACCAGGCCATACGAAGCACCTGACGTTGTAGTTAATGTAACTACGGAACGCAAGATCTTAAATACCGGTGTTGGTTTAACTGAAGGTAAGAAGGTATGAAAGATAAACGACGGTTAAAGGACTGTCATTTTTGACAGAAGTCTAACGGCTGGTGTTGTTGATCTTACAAACATATGAACACAATAAAAGTAGTATATTAGGTACGTCCTCCCCTACTAATATCAGCTTAATTTAGTTTTGGCGACATCAGAATTGACGTACCTAATCATCATATCAACCTGTTGGTGTTGAAAAATACTCAGAAAGAAGCTGCTGCCCTTCCTCTGGTACGTTCCCTCAGTCGGCTCTTACGACATCCACGGGTTGAGTTGGAGAGGTCGATATTCTATGCCGCGGCCCCACGGCCACGGCCAGTTCTGTAACAGTAACTCAGTAAATTGTTATTTTGTAAAAACCACATATTTAGATACAAGGTATCAATCATTAACTATTGTAAATAGCAAGGCACATACATACTTGTTACCTTATAAATGTTTTTTTCTCAAGTCACCTAAACTTTTCTAATAAACACTAATAAAATTTTCTATAGGTAGATAGCTTCTTATGGATCTTGCAACAGTTGCAATTGCCACACCATGAGGCTTGAAATATCAATGGCTCCCATAAATAAGGTGTGAAAAACACCAAATTATATGGAAATCTGGCTTAGACCACGACGCGACGGTCGCATGTCATACAGATTATATAATTTTTAGGGTACCTTCAGTGTATTTCATTAGTTCAAGATTAATTTATAATTCAATATTATGCCCACTGCTGCCTGCAGACCGCACATCTGCAGTTTATCAATAAATATTTATAAAAAATATATTACTCATACGGATATTTTTTTAAACGTAAGGTAATAATTTAGTACTCTTATAAGAGAATAATTGGAAAAACAGTGTGCATGCTTTGTAACATTTATAAGGTTTTTTTGTAAGTTTTTGTATAGGAGTTTATTAGTACATGCATAAAAATAATTTTTCTACAATTTTAATCGCCACGGCAATCGATTAAGGCTAAATAACATATGTAACATCATCATCATCATCAGCCCATACACGTCCACTGCTGGACATAGGCCTCCCCCGTACGACGCCACAAATAGCGGTCCTGAGCCACCTCCATCCATCGACTCCCTGCGACCGCTACGATGTCGTCGGTCCATCGAGTGGATGGTCTCCCATGTAGGAGGGGATTTACCATAATCACCACGCTTGGCAGGCGGATTGGTGATCGCAGTGTTTGTGTTTAAAAATACTCAGAAGGAAGCTGCTGCCCTTCCTCTGGTAGGTTCCCTTGTGTAACAATCCACTTATATTATTAACTTATCGGCTGACTTTGCGCAGCTTTGTTGGGCTAGTTGAGGTTGTGTGCATTTTTTTACTGTGACTGAACTCATCGCTAACTCTTTGTGCTCTCGCTTGGCCGGTTTATTTAAATCATTTCATGGCGTGATCTTACCTCGAGTAAGAAGATTAATTTACATAAATAAAATAAATAGTACTTTAGAATTTTAGATGGTACCTATTCAATTTTGAACCGTATAAAACTGAGTGTTGATTTTAGGAAGTAATAAAAGCTGAGTATCTCTACTCTCCATTTTAGTTCAGAGATGCGATTCTCAACGTCTTTCATCTTAGTTAGATATCGGATTTGTACATTGGGAACATGGTCTATTTCCTATATATTATTACTAGCTACTGCCTGCGTCTTCGCCCGCGTTTTATCGGGATAAAAAGTAGCCTATATGTTATTCCAGGTCCCAAACTATACTATAAATTTCAGCCCAATCAGTTCAGTAGTTTTTGCGTGTAAGAGTGGAAAGAGTAACAACTATCCATACATCTATCCTTACAAACTTTGACATTTATAGAATAGGATAAGCTTGATGCCGATATGCGCCGGACATCCAGCGGCGGGGTGACGGAATTTCGACAAACGTTATCTCGATGCATGGAAGCTCGACAAATATCGACAAACGTTAGCTCGATTCACGGAATCAGAATCAGAATCAATAACTTTATTTCTTTAGGCTTACAAAATAAGCACTTAGACTAGTAAAATTTTGTACTATAAACATAGTTATTATTATCAAATAAGAAATAAGGTGTTATTGATATTCTCTCTCTTCAACTTTTTGTCCACTAGAGGAAGGAGTAAAAAAGAATCTCGACAAATTGTAGGTCGACGCACGGAATCTCGAAAAACGTTAGGTCGGCGGAAATGGATTTGCCCCGCGATGTAAGTGTCATCGCATCTTCCATATCACTTACATCATGAGCGCCTTTTTTATTAACATGGAGGTAATGCATATAATCCCCACGCAGGTCATGTGGCTTGAGGATCACACGACGACGGTGGTAGACTTGTTCTGCAGTAGGCGCTGGCGACACCCACAGAAAAAGTTGGGATAGAGAGGAGTTTTATGCCGTAGAACCAAAATACATTGGACTTGCCTGGTCAACCACCTCACCATTCATAAACCTTTGGTTGGTGGACTTGGTGGAGTAATTCCTGAAATAATACACTACGGGACAAAGGAAGCTGAAAAATTTTTAGGAGGCCTAAAAGCAGCAATGGGCCACATGTCTCTGATGATGATGATGACTCTACACTTGGGTACTCTCTCTGAAAGCAAAACAAACTGCACCTAGGCACGTAATAACGACGGCATTTTTTCATAATGCACGTACGAGAGGGCACGGTCGTGACCGGCTCTTGACAGCTACTTTTTAGCTTCATGTTCGTTTTGCGCTGCGTAGATTGCTCTCTTTGTCTACTCGTATTTACGTGCTCGCCGCGCCTTCTTATTCGCGAGGGTCAATGGAAGAATACGGGACAGATGGGTCGACCTGAAAAAGTGGCACTGTCTTTGACAGTTTACGAGGGAGCACTAAGCGCTGACTATACAAATAATTTGACCATAATTTAACTTTCGCGAAATATTTATTTCCTATTTTTTGTATTTTGTTTTTCTACCATACTCGTATATTAACTAATTTGGATTTCGACGGTAAGAAGTTATCAAAAGCAATACAAATACTGTAAACTAATAAAGTGAGTTAAAAAAAATAAAGAAAAGAAAAAATACTTTGACCAGACTGAAGGTTTGACATGACATTTCTCAAGTGTGACGGTGATCAAAAGCTATTATCAATTAAAATAAAAAACCTCCTAATGACCACATCTTTTCTTCGGCAAAAGATCACTGCCATCTATACCTATAGAGTTCTAAGTAACAAAGCGGTCTTTTTCGGCCTCATTGCAGAATTTATGCACGATTTTCGCGAATCCCCTTCTGTAAGCTAAATCTCTGCCAATAATCACTTGTTGTCCCGACTTGTCCTGTATTCGAAGAATGCTATGGGAACGGGTAGCGCTCCCATAGCCAGGTTACAACTTACATGACACGAAATTATTGAGACACAACTCCCTATTACCCCATTAAACTCCGACTATGTTTAAGATACAAACTCGTACGCTTTTTGCGATAAAACCTCTTTTTTGTGAGCTTGATTTACGTTTTTGAAAGAGTTGAATCGACCTATGAGAATGCCGCCGTGCGCTATTAAAACAGGTAGGTATTGTGTACGTTTCTGTGATCCAGACAGTGAAAATTGTTTGTATTTTATACAAAAGTTGATGGTCAAAGTATTGGATTTCAGAATGTGCTACGCAAAAAAGCATCTTTTATGCAGAATTTGTTTTCGATTATTATTATTGTAAGTACGTTAGGTATGGTTTTTCTCATACATTTTTATTTTATAATGGTTCTTGTAGAGTAGATGTAGGTTTACTTTTTTCACATTTCATAAACTCTGCTACACAGTTTTTAACTTTTGCAATAGTGAGCCCTCAATAATACACTGTAGTAGTTAGTATTTTAGGGTGTAGTATAAGGTACAAGAATTTTTTTCTTCTCTCAATAAAGATTTTCGTGAGAACGTAGGTAACTATTTATTGGCAAGTAGCATGTAGGTAATAAGATTTTTTTTATTAACAACTAGTTGCTACCCGCGCCTCCGCCCGCATTTTATCGGGATAAAAAATTGCCTAAATATATTATTTCCCAACTATACCCATACCACAGCCCAATCAGTTCAGTCGTTTTTGCGTGAAAGAGGAACAAATATCCATACTTTCATCGTTACAAATTTTGAAATGTATAATATCAGTAGGATGTGCTCCGAATAATACAATATTTTTCTTTATCTTCTTTATGGGTCACAAGTTAGTTTTTTTTAAACACAAAAACTAAAACCATGAGTCATTGCACTGTATAACTGAAGTGAGGAAGTGCAGTACAGTCAGCGACAGCGGCATGTGAAAGTGATTAGCACTGCACAGAGCTGCTTTGTCGCGGACAATGCTGCGTTGTGCTGGATGATCGGGGAGAGTGGGGTCAGATGGCTGTGATTATTGTTAAACAAAATAAAGGCCGTGGTGATGTGTAGGGGTTGGTTTATTTATGTATAGGTTATTCTGATAAAATATTAATATAGAGAGACAAAGTGATGAAAAATCACTGTAATTCATAAAATGGAATCAAATAAGTCAAGTTAGTGGATAATCTAGAAGTTGGAATTGTTTTAACTTTTTATTCCCTTTTAATTTGATTTAAAAATAATAAGTTGTTAGAACAATAAAGATTTTGTTCGCAAATTTGGTCATAGTACAGTTTTATAAATTAGGTTCACTCAGTTGATATGTTAGTGAGGATTATCAAGAGATAACTAACGTTACGTTAAGATGCGCATTAATTTTAATTTAATATTAAACTTTCCTACTTTCCAAGTAAAGCCCATTCTCCTCAGACAGCGGCGATGTCGCGTGCGATCGAATTTCCAGAACAACGGCTCTTTGTCCTTCGAGCCAAGAACAAAAACACCGTGTTAGCGGCACTTCGCGCTGCAATTCCACGACCCCTCTGCTAATTACCCCCTTTTTACCACCAACCTACCAGAACCCAACCATCATCACCCAAAACTCAAACGAGAGACCAGCATAAAATGGTAATAACACTTATCCACCAATTTATCAGAAACCGTAATCGCCACTTTCGCGTGGGATATCAAAGGTCCGGTAAAAATAGTCGGTGTTCAGTGCCAAATTTACTGAAACCACTGGTAATTGCAAGACAATGCGATACGAGTCATAAACGTTTGACGGGGCTATGCGAAGGTGTCGACAGTGAGTCAGTTTGTTTGACGCTGTGTGGCGCCGTTGTTCTAATAGGACTCCAATTTTAGGTCATGCGTTTGTTAATAATCAAGGAGAATGCGACGAAAGAAGGAAACAAAACAGTATCATAAGTGTAAAATATTCCAGGTATTTTTGTGAATTACCTTATGAGTAATGTATAACGTAAATTTTTAAAAGGTCGCAATTTTAATTTGTTTTTCTTACAATTCCATCGTTCCATCCACGCTGATGTTAAAAATTTACCTCTAAGTATGTAAACTAGGTACCTCATCCAGCAACGAAATATCTTTCAATTGACATCGAAATTAAACCACCTTATCAACATTTCATTTGTTAATGTTCAATAAGTTGTACAACCGCTACTCAAGCTGACCATAGAAATAAAAAACTACACAAATAATTGCAAAATGAACAAAATACTCCAATTATATTCCCCAAACCCTATAAACATTTTCAAAGTAATACAAGCAGGAAATCAAACCCAATATTTGTACAACCACTCGTAACAAGTACGTAAAGTACCTTTTCACAAGAGAATAATCACTAACAGCGAACTCAGACCCTCAAAAAGATCGACAAAAACTCCAAACTCAAACGGTGCATGAAATAAAGAAAAAAATTACGCAAGTGAGCAACCGTCCTATTGAATGCATCATAAAAATATGATTGACATGTTTCTTAATATGACATCTTTTCCGCCCGGTGATATTTTTTTGTCGCCCGTTTGCCCCTATTTCCTTTACTTCCAAACCGCGACAACAACCAACAAATCTGACATCAACTTTAAGCTTTCAATAGATATGATAGAGTCGTTTTTCTAATGGATTTTGAGTAAACGAATGACAATACAGTTCTCCAGATTCCATTGGAAAGGAGATATTAAGTCCTCAGTAATTCAATTACCTCTTTGTCATATTTAGGATGTGGATTATGTTTCTATTGAGCCGCCATGTTTTAGCCCGAATTGTGATTATGTACAAAGGTATAGTCTCTCCTTTGTCCTTTTGTTCATTTATGTAGTTTGAAGACACCGCTCGGTTGGGTTTTCTATTTTGTTTGTGTTATACAACTACTATTATCACAAGTTTTCAGAAAAATTATGCTAGAAGATAAATGCTAGTCTTAGTAGTTCTTTGTAATATTAGCGTCAAAATTAATTATTTTTGGCTGTAGCAATCGAGGCATCAGCATCGTCAAATCAGCCCGTGGATGTCGTAAGACCAGATTAAGGCAACGTGCCAGGGGAAGGGCAGCAGCTGCCTTATGTGTACTTTTAACACCGTCACTGCGATAACTTATCCACCTGCCAAGGCATGCTCACGTAATAAATAAGTAGATAAATATGTAAATACTAACTACTGGACAATGCACACAGCATCATCTAGCCCCAAGCTAAGCAGAGCTTGTGTTATGGGTACTAGATGACTGATATGTATTTACATAGGTATTTTTTTTATTATACATAGAATCTCCTGCCAGAACACCCTGACAAATATTTGCAGATGGTAAAAAGACAAAAATTAGTACTAATCGCACCTGCAAACTCCTGCATCGCAGTCAGATCTTCGCCTGCCGCGCCACATCGGTCGTCAAATATGTAATTTATGTGCGTAGATAAGAAATTATTTTTAGTCAGTAATATTCAAATTCAAGATAATGTCAAGCTCTGGCAAAACGCTCAGTTCAGTAACTTTTTTGGCTAGATCTGCTAAAAATAAGGAGAAAGTAGCAATACCAAGAAGAAATAAAGAGAAACAAGCAATACTTTATATATAACTCCGTCAAACCAAACTACGTCACAAATGTCAATAATTCACCAACATTGACTCGAACTAATTAAAATTTCTGAGAAACTGCCCATTTATAACACTTACTGATATGTCCACGTTTGAAATGACAAGTCGGTTTGTCTGTCTGTAGGTCAGGTGGTCACTGGTGACTTCATAATATTGACAGAACAGGGCTATCGCTATCATACAGTGAAATGTTATGATAGGTCTAGAAATTGTCGAGTGATATTTGCCGACACTAACGTTCGGTAGAGTCGGCAAATATTAAAGGAAAATTTCTACCAAACGACTCTAGCAAACGTTGGTGTCGGCAAATATCAGTCACAATGAAATACATTAGGTGGACCTACCTATGTTTTATCCACTAGCAGGCCTATTCGGATATCTCACTCACTCTTATTTTTTTAAAAGCTTTTATTTTTCTTGTCCTGTATGTTCGTGTTGGACAAATCTTGCAACTGAATTTTAAATCAGTTACCCTCAACGGATTGAGCTGAAATTACTTATGTGAGTTTGGTGACAATGCAATTTCATGGTACCATCGAGCTGGTCTGATGATAGAAACCGAAGGTGGCGATAGGAACTCCTAAACGAAAATACTTAAACACGTCGAGTTTGGGTTCATTGCATTTGTCTTCCCAAACACTTTGGTCCTAGATGATATAAAAGCTTGTTTTAATAGTTTTTTTAAATACAAAAAAAAATATTTTTACTGCTCATATTGATAACGAGTAAAAAACAAAAGAAAATTGTTGAGTGAGAGAGAAAAAAGATGAAGTTGTGTGAAGTTATATACTCACCAACAAATCTGAATCGTCCAGCCGAGATGGGTGCGTCGCGTCGCCAAGATGGAATTTGGAGCTCAAAAAACCTGTTTTTGGCACATAATTATTGCGTTATATACGTAATGTATATTACTATCCAATCTTCGTAGAACATTTATAGGGGAAAGCACCCTCGCATTAAATCTGACTAAAATAGAGTCAGAAATGCTACTTTCCTAGTTTTAGATGGAAATTGATAACAATAAATTTAAGCGCGCAATTAAGTCAAATAATATGTTATTCCAGGAATGACTCAGATTGCTACTGTACTGATGTACTACGACAGACAGCTGATTAAAATGACACGACCAGACAATACGACCAGACTGATAAGTACCTACTGGTACCTACCTACCGACTTTAGTGCAAAGAGAAACTACCCTCACTAACTACCCATCCAAAGAGAGTAAAGGCCAATAAAAATCAACAAGGAATAACGTAAGCATGTACTTTAGCCGTGGCAGTTACGACGTAAAAATCTGCCCCTCCAACACACCCCATGGATGTCTTTAGAGGCAAATTTAAGAACCAGCTGAGAGGGCAGCAGCTTCTTTCTGTGTATTTTTAACACCTCTACTGCGATCAATTATCTCCTGCCAGCTCAAACTACTCTACTATCGCCCCAGTTTGGAATGTATGGAATGGAAGGAGGGAATTGATTTATTTATTTTAACAAAATCTACAGGCCTTAAATCTACGCAATTATTATAAAACAATTAAAACCGCCACCGGCCCTCTGACAATTAGACAAAATATAGTCTACACACTAAAGTCACCGGCCTGCCAAAAAGTTGACAAAATAAAGTCTATCTACACACCAAAGTCATCGGCCCGCCGACAAGTTGACAAAATATAGTCTATCTACACACCAGTCATCGGCCCGCCGACAAGTTGACAAAATATAGTCTACCTACACACCAAAGTCATCAGGCTGCCGACAAGTTGACAGAAAAGTGTCGTGTCGGCTGCCCACTAGATTCATACACTAAAATTTTGATACAAAACCGGCGGGCTGAGCCGGTGGCGCTTTTTTTATCGTTTTCATTATGATGTTTTTTTTGCATTGGTTGCCCAACATCTCTCGGTATAGTTCGCTATCAGACGAATTGTAATAAAAATAAATATTTGAGGTAATACAAAGAGGCGATAGAGGTGACAAGGCTGGACCGAATGGCGCGTTAAAGAGTAGCATAGTGTAGGTAAGACTCAGTAGTGTATTCTCACGAGTTTAGTAGATAGATAGAAGGCATTACTCGTAAATAAACCGATAAAAACCGGTATAAATAAACTCCTTGATTATTCCCGCCTCCAATAATTAGCAGATTGGTCACACTCACAGGACTTACGACTGTGAATCGAAACAAAATTATAATTACTCGTAAATCGAATCGAGGAGATCGATTCTCGATTATAAGTATCGGAATATCGATTATCGTTAGTGTGTGAGTGGTCACGATGGGTGCGATATGGTAAGTATGTGTGAGTGAGGTTAGCCATACACTGACCCATTAGGTTAGAGAGCGTTCTATATTTTGGCCTCTCTTTCATTGAAGTTGACTCTACCCGCGTATTTGAAATTTTTTCGGGGATTAAATTCAATGGAGTATTGTAGCCAGATCCACATTTTACATAGTATACAAATGTTTTTTCAGCTCTAGCTTAGCGTACCACACCGAAAACAACTATGAAAAGTTTCAGTCCGACTTGTTCAGGAGTTATAGCGCGACTCCCTAAGTCGCGCTTTTAGATCTTAACCTTGACCTGTGTCAAAGTTGCGCGAGCGAATACATATTTAATCAAATTTCAACTTTTTGCATATTGCGATTTACAATGACGGCTAATAAAATGTAACTCAAACTATTAGGTAAAGACTCCCAAAGCCCGAACAATGCACTCTCATGAGCACTGAGATTATGTAAGTGTGTGTATGGTTTTCAATGTGTGTGTATAGGAACAACAGATTTATTGTTAATGGTGTCCCGAACGTAATTAAAATGGTTGATGTTTCGCCCGGCCCGCACCGGCCTTCGTCAGGGGATGTAGAGTAGCTTCGTTTCAGAAACTGCATTTATGTCAAACACCGCGCATCGGGCATGGGGCAGTGCGCAAGCTACGAGTGTAGCGCATGGGTTCTAGAAAAGTATGTACATAGCTCTTAGTTAGTCGAGATTGTGGTCAGACGAAGGCCTATTGACTATAGAAAAATACCTATGTATTTTTTTTTTAACCTCCAAACTCCTGAAATATGTGTTTTAAGTAGCAAGAAGCATTTGAGTCATTTTCGTTTCATCGTACTTTACAAAAATATATTACCTAAAACAAAAAAGTTATGTCTAACATCACGCTGTAGATACAGTTACCTCTTATTTCGTAGACGATCTGCTTTTACAGCTCCTTATGAAGATTTTGATTCTACATCGTCATCGTCATTACAGCCTGTTGTCTCTACATCACACTACTCTACGCTCCGTACTATGTAGTGGTGTTATAGATGATGGACGATAAGCCGGACTGTGGGATCTCACCTTGTGCTATATGAAGGGACTGTGGCGCCATCTGCCCACACTTTTATTTGTAGAGATATCACCTGGCTTTTAATCTATGTATCGGAAATGGAAAATGTGATGTAGTTATTTGTAAAAGCAAGGAATTATTATTATGATGCTGAATAGTGTTTTATACTTTTTCAACTTTTGCTCATTATATAGGTTTCTTCATCTGGAATTCGAAATTATTCAATGATTTCGGCAAGATTGGCCCCTTATTTCCAGTTATCATGTGCAGTTGTTATGTACAGGACAACTTTTGTCCCAGTTTTTGTCCGTATGAGGCGTAACTTAGATTAAGAAATAGTTTATTAGCTTAATCTGTCTTCACAAACTTTACTTACCAGGTAAATAAAAACTGTGGAAACTCAATATCACGCAGTAAATTTTCTAAGGGTCTGTTTTCTTTAAAAGTTCTTAGAACAAAAACGTACACTCATGAAATAAACTAGGTAGGTACTGCATATTAAATGTAGGTACTCTTATTCAAAACAACTAATGTAGTCATAATTTCTGACGAAATGAAGGTACTTTTGAAACATAAATCTTCTGATCCGTCTGATTGATTGATACCAACGAGATTTTCAACGACAAAACCGCAAACCAAAATAAACTGTCATACTCACCACTGAATCATTTTTAACTGACGATTAATCAAAATTCCACCGGTCGACCTTAATTATTAGACACGGGTTTATTTAATTTATTTTAGTGTCCAATACAGTATGGGTCGTCCCGAATATCGGGTGGACCCGCCCTGCTATTACAGGCCATCGGATGATTTATCATTATCGTCAATTTGCAGGGGCTTTACACTGAGGTATTAAAACACCGGTACGGACTTTATCATTTTTGTTAACCCTCGAAACTATCTTCTAATTTTGATAAAACCGGATGAATATAAAAATGTGTGAAGACTATAAAGTTGTTGAGTCTTTATAAGTATATAAATTGCTCTAGGTATTGATCCAAATCGAAGAACAAAACTTTAAAGATTGTCATGTAACGTCATGAGACAAAGAATGAGGGTAGATCAATAGGTAGGTATATCTCCCATAACAACTCACTCGCAGTGACTTCAGTTATTCCGTGATCATGGCGCATGCAATTGTGCCTAAATATTGAGAACAATAAAAAAAAAAACATAAACCATATGGTAACCGATAAATTAAAAAAATCACTTTTTGAACAATTTTAAACGTCGTGATGGGACTAGCGCAAATTATTAATGTTAAGTCTATATAGAGCGTAGGTAGGTAAACAAGATTTATCTGACAAAAAAATTTTGCTCATTTTATTTTTCAGCAATGAAAACCTACCGAGGTACCCAGTTCTTCCATCGTTTTATATTCAGAGCCATCAATTCGTACTTATAACTTTAATCCAATGTAAAATCACCTTTACCGAGCTTATTACGCGTTTAAACAAAAACAAAGGTGAATCTCGTTCATCCAAGATATACAAGCACCATACAGTTTAAAGCTGTTATACGTTTGCTTTATATAGCTACAAACGTATGGAATAAGTTCGTGAGATCGTAATATTGATAGCGAGATTGGGCGATTGTACTGGAAGACATTACGGGGAAGTCCTATACAAGCGATGATTTATTGGCTTATGCGGCGTGAAATAAAAGGCTTGAATGTTACACCATTGCTCTACTTGTTACCAAAGAACCTAAATGTGTATGGCCCCGGAGAATAAATATCTGTACTATTATGTGGAGCCGTTATGGCCTTGTGGGGGAATCTCGACTTTCAATTTGAGAGATGTAGGTTCGAAAGGTTTCAAAAAAGTTATGTGTGGTTAAACACATGTGAAAGGAGGAGGAGGACAAAATGAAAGGAAGAAAATTTATTTGATTGAAAACAGTCCTCAAAAAACTAAAAAACGTCAATTCATCAGCGGCAAATACGAAACACATGGCGTTACCACCCCAAATCCGAAACAATATCTCATAATCGGATACAAATCGTATAACGATCGACATTTTTCAATCGCTTTTTACCAGCCCACAATTAATAACCCGTAAAAATCATTAACAAGAGAGACAAGAGAACAAAAGTCGCCGTCCTTTGAGGCATGTCGATGAAAAAATAAAGGAATGGTTATGGAGTAGCCCCGCGGCGCGCGCGCATCGAACGCTGTTCCGCTAAACCAACACGGGATGTGTCGACGCAAGACCGCGTGATGTCGGAGCGAAACTACCAACCAACCGACACTGTTGGAAATTTAATTACGATTGTATAAATACTCAGTGCCGAATGCAAAATATTTTTAAATTTTTAACGCAATTACTGGGATATTTGTAGTTATATTTTTTAAAGATTATATTTACTCTGCAAAACATATAGTTATAGTAGTTATAGCACAGATTAGGTAATGTTACGTTATACACATAGTTATAGTTACACCTACTATGAATTTGTTCTGTTCTGTTGTTCTGTGTGGTGTTGATTTAGATTATGCTAATACATATTTACATAGTTTAGATTTGATTTTCATAAAACCGAATAAATACCCAGAGATATTTTCAAGTTTCAAAATCTACACGAAATTGTAATCCAGGTTCAATTGTAATCCCAGGCACAGCGGCTTGATTCAGTACAGATTCTGTACACTAAAACAAAATCAAATTAAAACGGAATCGGTACAATGATGGAGTACCACATGAAACAAAATAAAGCATCGGCAACTAATAGAATAGCAGTCGGGCGCCGGATCAGAGACTTCGACACCGCCTGATGGCTGCCCCCTGCTGAGAGAATACCTGGTGACAGCCTCACAGCCCTCTATGTCTTATCATGTCTCACGCATATCTCCAAACATTGGAGTAAGTGCAATTTTATGGAGATCATTGGGTATGTTTATTGCTTCATTATTTTTGTCAATGTTATTTTCAATGACATTGTTCATCTTCTTTGTTTGTGCTCAGAATGTAATGGCTTATTATGATAATAAATTGATCATTTAGATTATTATAACTATTATTAAAAATATATAGCTATAAGCTCTGCTTAACTTGGGGCTAGATAATGCTGTGTGAATTGTCCAGCATTATTAACGATTGTTTAATTCGTTGGATACACGTAATAATATAGATAGATAGAAGATACAAAATTCTTTATTGCACACCTATTGATAGATACAGAAGTACAAAAAAAACAATTTTAAAACTAAGTTACAAGTGGCGGTCTTATCGCTCGAGAGCGATCTCTACCAGACATATATAATATATAATAAAGTAATAAAACGTAAATACGTATAATATAAGGTTATTTATAAACGTTTAACATGTTATTATAATTAGATTTCTCGAATATGTCAAACACTGTTCCACCCAACAAATACCTACAAACAATAAAATTTCTACAAAGGTATTTATACCAATCAATAAACAGTAATTACCCGAAATCAATTACCAAAACTATCTTCAATATTCGCAATCCATAAGTAAAAGATCCATGGCGTCTCGCAAAGTACACATCTTGGACCTGCGTGTCTCCTCGCCGTGCCCATAACGACTTCCCTATATTTATGCGCTTTTGTCACGACACCGGCCAATTGGATGTCCTGATAATTTACAGTAACGTGACGACATTAATATAGGGCTGAGTGTGCGGTCACACTGATGATAAAGATGTGGCTAGGAATAGTATGAATGTGAACGGAGATACCACAAAAAGAATAAGGTTTTAGAAGGGTGTATAAGCAGTATAAAGCATTTTCGTCTGATGAAGCACATCAGCATTGCATTGATATAGAGAGATTCAACTAGCGTCTTGTGAACGATACCGATTGAAATTGAAAGAGATCAGTTTAGGCACCAAGATTTTTTGCAACAATCTGAAGAGCCCTCGAGTTCGTACGCGAAATAAGCACTTAAAGTTATTCAGGTACATTATTTGACATTATTTTAACTTAACGGCTGTTTACAAATATGTTGTTCCTTGTACGACAAATGTTTTTTGCTTTAAGTATTAGACAGAGAAAACGATGGATTGGTTCGATAAGTCGAGCCATAAAATGAGTAGGCAATTTTTACTAACGATAGCAGGCAAAAAAAATGACTGTAAGGAGCATATTTTTATAAATTATCTAGTGACTGAACGTCCAACAGGAAGATATAAAATAGAATATGTTATTCAGTTTTAGTAGGTTATATCTGTGTGAAGTAGCTCTTTATTTAAAGTTTTTTTTAAAGCTTTATTAACCCTTTCATGACCTGAGACGCCCATGTCTATCCGGCGCGCTCCTGTGTGTCGCAATGCCGAACTGGGCCTACATATATTACATAGGCTCAAGATAAAATGTCAAATAAATTATTCATCCAATATGCGCGAGTAAAATCAAAGAAATATAATTTAATTCAAGATTCTGCGTTATAACGTCGCGTAGAGATTCTTAATCCAACTCCGGTGTGACCGAAGCTTGGCGCATTGATGAAGTACCTTTTAAGAATCCTTATAATCCCTCGCTGCGACAATATTTCCTGTCAACATTTATTGCCTATTTATTTATGTTGAAACTTTAATTGAAATTATTTTTTATTTATTTTAAGCATATTGATGCTGTACTTCCTTGATATGTAGGATTGTTGCGTGCATAAGTCCTGTGAATTGAGTTTTTAATAATAATTTCACGTCTTAAGTATTTTAACGAAGTTTTATAAAAAAAACATATATTTTTACAAGAGCATAGATTTCAGATTTCAATAACTTTATTTCTTTAGGCTTATAAAATAAACACTTATATACAAGTCAAGTTTTATACTTTAATCAGCTTAAAATATAGTTATTATTATTACATATAAATAGGCATACCCAAATCCTATCTTTCAAATTTAACACACGAGGCAAGGTTTGTCAAGGGCAGAATAGCGAAACATCAATATTTCATCAAAATTTTGGTATTTTTTTAGAATTGTAATCATTTTGACGTTGCGTTGACGAGCGTTTGGTCAACTCTCGTTAGTTACTAATTCTATATTTGACAAATATGGGTAAAAATGTTTACTGTTATCCGTTTATTTAATTTTTTACTATTTTTCTAACTCGTTATAAAACCTTTTTATAGCATTCTGTTTCTATATACATAATTTATTTGAAATTACTTTTATGTATTAGTTTAAAAAAAAAAAAACTACTATGTACCATTTTTCTTACTCGTGGAACCATTTACCAGCCTTCTGTTTCTATGTACATGTTTTACAAAATAATTATTGGCCACTCGTTTTTCAAAAAAATAAATATATTTTCTACTAAATATTAGGTTTAGTAACTACCCTACCAATTTCATCATCATCATCAGCCCGTACACGTCCACTGCTGAACATAGAACGACGCTACGAATAGCGGTCCTGAGCCGCCTCCATCCAACGACCCAATTTATAAAATAATAATTCAAACCATTAAACATTTAATGCATGGAAGCGCAAAAAACAAACAAAATTTAGTATAAAAAATATCAAAGCTCATTGATTGACATTGAGAACCGAGTTCTATGATTGAGAAGGTCTAGACAAGTAATATGGCGGTCTTATAGCTCGTATAGCTCTTATAGCTGGTAAAGCTCTTATAGCGGCCCTAACAAAAATCATTGCACAATTACGTGGCTAAATAAAGGCCGGGATTGCTTCAATAGCAGATAACACTTTCATGATTCGAACTCAATTATTTGTGATTGCCAGCCTTATTGTGGCAATTGCTGGGATAGCACAATCTAGTGGTTTACTGAAATTGTACAGAGCTAATGCTGTTTTGTAACGGTTTTCGTTTGTGATCTGTATGGCTTGCATAGTCCTGATATGCCTAGGACGGGACACATTTTTACCCGAATTCTAAAAAAGGAAGGTTCTAAGTTCGGCTGTATAGGTATATTTATTTTTATATGTGTTCGTCGATTTCTCCGTCAATTATGGACCGATTTCGAAAATTATATTCTATTATTTAGCTATTGTATAGAATGATCCCGAGGCGGTCCCATAAAAATAGATTTGTTCCACAAAATTTAAAAACAGTGTAAAATTAAAGGAGTCGATGATAGTTTTTCCTAAATAATCAAATTTAAGGAAAACAAGTTTGTTATACACTTTTTTCTTGATCAACTTTCTATCCTATTAGGTTAGCAGAATGAGGAGTATTATAACTCCGAATTTTTAAGAATTACCTAATTAATAATAACTGCCGTGTTCAAAAATAGTACTGTTTAACGTGACAAATGTTTAAAGTACACTGAGAAGTACCTACTAAGATATTGGTGCACGCGTCAGGGGTGTTCTACTGCTTCACACTAGCGCCGCCACTTTAAGGCTAGCGTCGACAGGTCGGCATCGGACGGTCAACGCTAACCGCATCAATGGGATTAGTAATAAAATAAAAAAATACCTAACTTGTTCCATCAATCACCAATATTAATAAAAAATACCTAACTCGTTTCAAATTTTCCGAGTTCTCTCTACAAAAAACAATCAAAATCTTTTCATCAAGTAATTTTCTTTTACGGAATTCTTGTCAGATAATGTCTTATTGGAAGGAAGGAAGGAGGAAGAAGGAAACCAAAATTTTTAGAAAAAGAATTGTGACCTAAGTGTAGAAAAAAATACCAAAAATACGAATCACAGAACTATATCGAGATAATAATATACTCTGTGATACTAGTTCTTAAATACGTTCTTTCCGGAGAGGTTAAGTAGTCATTTTCTTTAACCGTCCCACTAAAAAGAATAGTGATTGGTAGATTTTTTAGTACATCTTCTACAGTAGTTTTCTTATGTCATCGAATAAACCAAAATGGGCCAAAATGTCTCACCTATCTGAGAGCAAACTTTTACAAAATAATCATTTAACCATCAGACCTACGTACTCTTCCTGTAACTTTGTTTATTATTATTTTTCAGTCGCTTTTTGTAGACTTTTTTATAAGCCATCAGTATTTAATCATATACCTACTTTTTAAGTATGCTGTTAATTTGCTGAATAAGGTTTTGAAGTTGTTTCTTTCCTTTGATTAATTTTTTTTTACTGGAATCGCTGCCCATTCTCATTATTGCGACCCGCAGGAGCGCGCCAGATAGACATGGGCGTTTCAGGTCATGAAAGGGTTAATAAAGCTTTAAAAAAACTATAAATAAAGAGCTACTTCATACAGATATAACCTACTAAAGCGTCTTGGGGACGCTTCCGACTGGTATTGATATGGACCAGTTGAGCTATCTGTAGATTGTTTGCAACAGTCTGCAGTTAGCTCAATTGTTTCAATTGTAAATACTAGTTTAATTTCTTTATATTATTTGATTGTTATTTTCTTTGTCAATAAAGTTATACTAATTGTTAGTTAAAAACTAAAACTTAATAACATAAACTAAACAAGTTACCTCAAGGAAACAAAGCCTCGACTTCAAAGAATAGTCTGAACTAAAACGAGGAAGCAGTAAAAATTCATCCCAAGTACAATAGCGATAAAGCTAAATATCCCACAATTGGCTTAGATAATGATAAAGATAAGACGACAATTGAATTGGACGACTAAATTGAACAATTGAATTGTGACGTGCCAATTAAATACCGCTTTAGTTAACACTCGTTTATTAAGCTAAAAGCTTTTTAAGTCGAGGAGATTATATTTGGTGTCTGCTATCGAAAGCAATAGGTATTGCTTTTGTTACCGGTCCACCATTTACTAATGACGGGTTGTCGGCAGTTCGTACACTTGACCCTTTAAAAAATAATTTAAGATTTCATACATTGCTTTGTGAGTTTGTACACTCCTTCTTTAAGGTTCAAATTAGCATAGAAAAATATACGGACCGATTAAAGATGCGCGACTGCGAATTATCTGTCTAGTCAAATGATGAACAACTACTAATTTCCTTATTCGACTTGAATATTAGTAATCTACTAATCTTCAAAGTCGAATGAAACTACTAATTAGTAATTACTAATGTCTGTACGAATGGATCATTCATGGCTCCGATTCGACTTTGTTAGTCGACCGATGGTTTTGAGTGATGAATGAATTATTCGTCGCTCCTGCGGGGATTGAATCGAAACCGACTCAGGCAGTCGAACGAATGACTCGCGATTACTAACCAAATTAGTTACTAATTTGCTCTAGTCATTCGAATCGTTCGAATGACTTGTCAAGTCGAATAATTCGAATGAAATCATTCATAGTCGCGCATCTTTAAGACCGATGTGGCGCGGCAGGCGAACGTCCGCCTGCGACGCAGGTGTTAACGAGTTCAATTCCCGCCTTGGGACAAATGTTTGTACGATCTGCAAATATTTGTCCTGGGTGTTCTGGGTATTTTCTACGTATAAAAAAGTAATATATTGTATATCAGTCATCTAGTATCCGTATTACAAGCTCTCTTTAGCTTCGGGCTAGATGATCCTGTGTGGAATGTCCAGCATTATTTATTTATTATTCTGCCATAATCACCACGCTTGGCAGGCGTATTGGTGATCGCAGTGTAGGTGTTAAAAGCACTCAAATGGAAGCTGCTGCCCATCCTCTGGTAGGTTTCCTTAGTCGGCGCTTGCGACATCCACGGGCTGAGTTGGATCGGTCGATATTCTTACGCCGTGCCGCGATCCCGGCGTAACATTTAAGTTACAATATTTATTAATGTTTTTATAGTATATAGTATAGATCTTCGTTTGACCACAATCTCACCTAATGGAAAGTGATGATGTGGCTGTATCACGAAGTCTAGAAACCTGTTAACTATTGTCTTGAAGAGGCCCAGATTGTAATTCACCGGAAAAACTAAAGCAGGCAGCGAGTTCCATTCCTTAGCGGTGCGAATAATGAATGTGGAGGAAAACCGCTTTGCACGAGTGGATGGTATATCCACCAGATAAGTATACTAGGTAGCTAGCCTTTTTGATCATCTACCTACTGGACCGAGCATGTGAGCTCCCACAACTGGGAATGCCTATTGCGCCATTCTGTCTGGTATTTTACCATCTCTTCTCTTAGAAGGATACCTAAAAATATTCTAGAAGGACAGGTTTACTTTTTAACCGACTTCAAAAAAAGGACATTGTTCTATGTTCGGTAATATATTTTTATAATTTATTTTTTGCTATTTATTTCTCAGTTATTCATTGATTTGGAAAACTCTCACGTTGTTGTATGGAGAATGAACCCCGAGGAGGTCCTATAAAAATTTTATACCCGATAGATAAGTATTTGTCCCGCAAAAATTTGAAAACACTGTAAATACATAAATATAAAAGTCGGTTTATAATTTTTTCAAAACTATTAAAATATGTATTATGTATATTATGTAAATCTATATCTATAAGACTGCTGCCAAATATGGAGTTTCAGAGAAAGTTAAAAACGATTCCTTCAACTAAATGCTATTATGCTATAAATGAATTTTTAATTGACAAAGATTTTATGCTTTATGACATTCGTTATTCTTAAGTTGCTTTCAGCATTAGTCTCAATTACAGTTTTATTTTATTGTTAGCCTAGTTTATTTGATTTTTGTTATTTTTACAAAGATAATGCACACCGTAAAGGTTTGTACATTGACACACATAGACATAAAAACACATTTCAATGAATTTCAATTCATTATTGTATTCTATCCAAAAGCAAGCAACGACTGCAAAAACCATTCTAATTATAACTTGTCCGATCTATAGTGGATACAGAAGGTACCATCAATAAGGACAGCCCTTGTGTCCCTATTATTATCTCACAAAGCGTCCCTATCGTAACAAAAACACGCCTAATGAAGTCAGGGCACAGTTTTATTTCGCCGATACTTTTTCACATCGTAAATTTCCGTCAGTCACAACCAATCGCATAAAAAAAAATAACAGCTTTTTAAAATGAACTTAACCCCGCAAAGCATAAGGTGAAGAATGGTTTTTATCGGCGGCATAATAGCATAAAGGTACAAGTCAAACTGTCAAGGTTCCCGGTCACTCTTGGGCAATGTTTTTTTTTGTGTTTTCTTTGGCGGTGCGTTTATGGGACCAAATGACACGACAGGTGACGACTTTTTTGTTAGATGGAAAATATTGTTATGCAGTTTATTGCGTGTTCTCTGACAGATCGAAATTGTTGAGTCTAATTTTCTCTTTTCTATGCAGATGTTACTATTGTATTATGTCTTTATATTTTATAACACAATCGCTTAAAATTTTTATAGGTTACGTTACAACGTCATATTTAGCATTTCTTTTTCAGTGGTTAATATAATGATTTGGCGTGTTTTAAAAAACGATAAACCGACTTCGAATTCCATTACTTTTCCACTGTTTTTTAGTTTTGCGGGATAAATAATAATTCTTGTGAATGTAATTTTTACGGGAGCACCTCGTTATCATTTACTATATAAATATGAGAGAATTTTTAAAATCGGTCCATAATTGGCGGAGATGTCGTGTAACATATAAAAAATAAACACACAGTCAAATGGAGAACCTCCTCAATTTTTGAAGTCTGTTAATAAAGGACTTAAGTTTTTTCAAAGCCTAAAAAAAATGTGAATGTCGAAGATGCCTTTAAATTTGTCATCCCGTTTATAAACAAATCATATACCTAGGTCTAGGTTTTAGAAGTTAGAAATAGGTACCTTAAATGAAGTGAATAGATGGGTACTACATAACCATTAAAATAAATACGACCCATGATAATCTGTGGCCATTAGTAAACATCACTCAAAACTACGAAACAATGGTGTAACCAACCAACTCTATGGTATTTGTAAAGCACTTATTAAAATTACATTATGGACACAAACGTTTGTTGAGTAAAAAACATAACTTTAAACAATTTAATGTTGATGACTGCTTGATTAAATAAAAGTCATCAGTCTGGTACTTACGTCTAATTTTTCAATGCACTCTGTATTGAAACTCAAAATCGGTAGAGAAACATAAAAAATCTGTTACACGTACATTTTTACTTTTAATACTGCCGAACAATTATAATTGGACGCCAGCTACTAATCCTATAGCCAATTTCACGCATTTATAATCGAAGTGGGTGGTCAATGACATTACCATTGTCCGAAATGAAAAAAAAATCGCAACAGTAAGATTTACGGATTCATCTCAAGCGATACAAATGCGACCCCTGTGGGCAAAACCATGACAAGCCAAAAATGTCACAATCCTCATTGTCGAGTCATTGTCCAATAATTGCGCGGTGGCGCTACCGCATTGTGTCGAAATGGGATGACAGAAAAAAACTTTTGTCGGGTAAAAGTCACTTTTTCACATTTTTTGCTCGCATTAAACTCTAGTTCTCAGGTTGACAAGTGACAGAGGACAAGTGATTTCTAAAACGGATTTGCTTTGTTGTCGCGCGAAAGAAAATATTGGGTTTGAGTTGAACAGGTTATTTTCATAGTAAGCTCATAGTAAAAATTGATCTGACCGTTTTTATGCTGCTTCTTTGTTGCAAGATGTTGTAAATTTATTAGAGGTATAAAATAAATGACGGGCTAATTACGTTCCGAGTCATTTGGATTCTAGCAAAAACATCTCAACATAATTAGTTATTCACCCGCCTGAATACGATGAAAGCCTACACTAAGCATTGAGCATTCCTTCCCCATTAGTAATGCACAAGTGCGCTACTGAAAAACCAACATCTGCGCAAAAAACGTCACACAAAATCCGCAGCACCGCAGTACTCATCCAACTTGTCCCTAAAAGCGCTCGTGGTGACACCTCCCCGTCTTCCTCCCACCCCAAGCGCCATTTGTTCCCGTCTCTCTCGCACGCCCGCGCTTCAGATCCAAAAGCGACAAAACGCGACATACTCTTTTGCCACTAGACGACCGAAGCGACATAGCAAGTGCGCGCAATACTAGTCTCTACTCGACTTAGTTTTAAAGCTAGCGCCTCGAATTGCGCGACACATTAGAGGACATCTCCCTCTCACTTCAACAATGCCGTAACTCTAATCAGGTCCAAGCGAATTGGAGCTTTTAACGATTGGCAATAAGAGCGATGTCTGTGAAGAATCAAAAAACGCGCTGTAAAGACACAGTTTTCAAATGTCACGGTGTAGTCGTCTCTTTTCTCCTGAGTCCTGTCGCATCTGGCCGGCTAGGCTCCTTGGCATCCTTCAGCATGTATGTACCCCGCGTATCTTTCATCCCGCTCTGTGGCGGCTGAAGCCCAGTGTCCGGTCCCGCAGACTGTTAGACGGTCGTGTTGCCGCCTGTGTATGATCACACGATATATCGTTTCGTACGTGTGTATGTATAGCATTAGATGTGAAATGTACTGTGCAGTGACTCTGAGTGTCGTTTGATGTTTGTTTGTGAGGAAGACTGTAAGAAGCATTCATGATTCAGGTTAGTTGGATGTTTTATTTTTAATTGAACTGTTGGAACTGAAGGCTTTGTACGAAAATTTTGCAAAGCTCTCTGTTTTTTAAGCAAAGGACGTTTTTGATTAAGACCTTTGTCTTTCGTTTGAAAAATGCTAAATTTGGGACACCATGCTGTTCTAAGGTAGGTTTATTCTACAAGAAAGATTTTTTGAAAAATATCTAAATATATATATAAAAATCTAATAAAATAAATAAAAATAATGACTTATGGCCCAATAGGTACCTATATAATGATGATTTATTGACCTTTGATTTCTTGTTATTCATTCTCACCACCATGGCCCAGTAACAGGATAAATTACGTATTTTGACCTAATTGGACTTCGACTAGTCCATTGTCCAATTAGGTCAAAATACAATTTGTTGTGAACCATAGAGTAAAATATCGCTGCTACCTTTAAAAATTCATACCTATCAAATGTATACTCTAGAAATTTTTTGAGACTTCAAAATATTAAATCGTACTCTTGTAGGTAGTATAAAAGTATTTCTTTCTTCTATCGTATAAAAGGTTCAATGTTTCAGATGTAGCTTTGTCTGCCCATCATTTAGGTAGGTACTGGTTTTACAAGTAGTGATTTTCGTACGTCACTTTAACTATCCAAATTAATTTAATGATAGCGTATTGCCTTGAAAATGTTAGATTTTATGATAATAAGAAGCACACACTCAAAATACTGAGTAATTATAGAGTACCTAGTAGAAAAAAGCACTTAGGTTTCTGATTACTCAGATCTATCAACTCTCTGTAGCGTAGAGTAATTGTCTGTTTTTTCTGTCAAACATATATTACATATGTTTGACAGAAAAAACAGTCAATTTTTATATAATCCATAAAGCGTATACAGTAGGTAGTTTTTCCTTGTATGTATTTTCATTTACCTATTCTTATGTTTATGAGGTAGGTAATATTTTCTAAAAATATATCCACTATAATATTAATGGTATTCCACTTTCATGTCAGTTATCTAGTACCTACCGATACCTAACATAAGCTTTGCTAACTTTGGGGCTAGATACTGCTGTGTGGATTGTCTAATTATTTATTTATTCTACAAATTTAGGCCATTAACATTATAATGTGTCGAGTCACTTGACTGGGTAAATACACTTTATGGTGCGTTTATAACTGTACTGTTTAGTATACGGTTACTGAACGTTCACATAAGTTAATCAAATCAGTTTCCATCAAGTAGACATAATCATAAATTGTATCTCAGCATAATACCAAGTATAAATCACGACGTTTCCTACTTCTGCCGTCAAGCAGCAGATGTCTGGATGCGCGCGCGCCGCGAGCGTGACGCTATTAGTTCCACGGACTGCCGCCGAACGCAGCGCCACGCCGCCGGCGCAAGACATGCTGAAATTACTAGATCCCCTTTGAATATAATGTAGGTTCGAAACCAGATCATAGAGATCGTGATAACTTGTTGCAACTGATGTAAATCTTCATAAGACAGAATCATTTACTAAATTTCTAAAGAAAATTTAATTACAAACGTAACTTATTGAATTAAACTAAGGATTAGATAATTAAACCGCGATCAGAAATAATTACCTTCAAAGTGTCAAAGATATATTTTCGAGAAATATGAATTATTGGGTTTTCTCCAATGACGTCCGATATCAAAACATAGAACATATGGACATTGGATCACTGATACTTAACGGTTAGAAACTTGAAAGCTTTATATCTAATAGGTATCTGATGTTATTTGCTAGACAGCGTAATATTGGTTTGATTTCATTAGATTAGTCGGACGAAGTTAAAGGGCCCGAGAGCCGCCACCTATTTTATAGTAGATATTATTACGATATACAAAGGAATTTTCAAAAATCCCTTGGCCTGTTTATGATACCTGTCTTAAGCTTATTTTTAATGCCTCTGTAATTGTTTTATATTGTATAGCTTAGGAGATGCGACATCCGAGTTTGGTGGCCAAAAAGTGCAACTTCGCATCTCTTAAACGCTTATAATAGATATCACAAACTGGACAAAGGGGCAAACTGGCAAAAGGAATTTCTGAAAATTCCTTTGTATATCGTAGTAATACGATAAAATAGGTGGCGGCGCTAGTTTGGATCAAACTCGGACGTTCATTTACTAGTGATTATAGAGTTTAACTTACACAAAAATCTGTGAATTATTTTATTTAAAAGAAAATGAGTATCTAGTCAAACATTCAGACTAACTAAATAAAGAAAATTAAAAAGGAAGTATATTGAAAGGTTTTCACGGTTTAAAATAATATAGTTACTAAATAAAATTTGGCATAAGTGCTT
Source organism: Eupithecia insigniata (assembly GCA_947859395.1). Taxonomy (NCBI): domain Eukaryota; kingdom Metazoa; phylum Arthropoda; class Insecta; order Lepidoptera; family Geometridae; genus Eupithecia; species Eupithecia insigniata. Next base: position 4,745,383 of record OX402008.1, read on the forward strand.
ATTTTGTAAACCTAAAGAATTAAAGTTATTGATTCTGATTCTTACGTAATAATAATTGTGAACTAGCAAAGTATTTACTAAACCGATCAACAAGGTTTTGGCTATAGATTGTGGATCCTATTTATGTGGGCACCTTATACAAGTTAATGTTATTGATTAAGTAATACTTATTAGTATTACTATGCTGGATAATTCAAATAGCTTCCTCTAGCTTTAAGATAATCAGAGCGGGTGATAAGGGTACCTAGGTACTAGATTACTGATGCAAACTGAACTGAGCAAAGACATTTTCCACATTAGGTAATAATCAAATCAAACACCTAATCATTTATTTCAGGAATAACACGTCATACCTAATACTATATTAGAAAGATACTTAGATATTTTTCATTATACAAAGAAAAGTCCCAGAACACCCAAAACAATTATCTGCAAATCGTACAAACACTTGGCCCTAGGCGGGAATCGAATCATCTTGCATCGCAGTCGGATTTTCACCCGCTGTGCTATGGATCTAGCTTCATTATAGCCTATGTTTAAACTATATCAGTGAAAAAGCTCGCACCTAATAATTTAAAATGATTTCTTAAAGGCCTAAGCGGCTTCTAATTCCGTCCTTACACTTCTTGCGTCAGTCTAAGTAGGGAGTCAAGCTTTCGTCATAGCTCTAAGCAAAGTCAGGGTGTAAAGGCGGCTTTATATTTGAGGTGTATAAACTATAAAAAGGAGATAAGCCAAAAGGTTAAAAATTTAGTCGGTACCTAGTCGAAACATAGTTATGTACTCCGAATATTTTGTTTTGATGAAAATAGAACACAATTGGTATTGAATTGATATAATAATATGTTGAATATAATTGAATATCTACCAACTTATAGGAACTAAAAGATAAACCATCTCGCAGTACTTTGAACTTTCTAGTTGTTCAACACAATTCAAAGTATGTACATTGTTAACAATAATAATAAATAGATATATGTATGTATCTCGATTTCAAGCATGTACATTTTAGTTTATTTGGTTTCGCATTGCTTGGCATAATTTGCAGCTGATCCTAAGCTCCACCATACTGGAATATCTCTCGATTGTGTACAGCAAGTCAATGACATACTCGTATGAAAAACGAATTTATGTTTCATTTGTTTACCTCCAACTATACAAGCGAATGAATGAAACTAGAAACAAATGAATCACAAGTCATCTTGCAGTTGATTTAGTCAGTTTACCTTAAATCTGGAAATCTGTTGTGGTTGGCAAGAAGCAAATGCCTCGGCATTATGCCCGCCCTTTGTGCTTTTCTCTAGTGCAATTAACTTTTAAATAAATAAATATGTAGATATACCTCTAGAAAGATCATCGTACTCAATAGATAGAGATCTTTTTTCTTGTTTTAGTGCTGTCGCTTTGTGCATCGCAGTTCCAAATGATATTTTAGTGCTTGGCACGTAGAAAACGGCTTCGGAGAGATACTATTCGGCGGAGCTATCTCCTCCGAATCTGGTCGGAGTTCAGTTTAATGTTCTCTCAACCACTGAAGAAGTGCGAAATTGACAGTGCTGTCGCTTAGATAGGACACAATTCATCATTTAGATCTATTATTATAATCGCCAATTTTGTGGTTTGGTTGGATGCTATCAGGAATTGCAGTCAAAAACAAGGTTTGAATTGTCAAGTAGCTATAGATTTTATTGTGAGAATAAATAAATAAATTATAACAAAACGCGACGCGTCAGCGTGAAAGAACCCTAAGGCACTAATGCAATATAATATTTGAGCCCTTCCCAACCATTACAGGCAAGGTGGAATATTGAAATAAATCGCGGGTCATCAGCAAAATGCATAGTTTGCGGAGGCCATTAGGCAGATTAGGTTCCAGGGAGATTTCGTTTACCTTTGGAAGGAAGGAATCTTGTTAAAATACGAGTAATATCCTGTGGGATGATGAGAAAAGCTTTGAGGCATTTTAAGGACTGAAAAGTTTTCAAATTGACGAGGCAATTTACTTTTTGATAAAACTGACATCTTTTATTTCCATGAACATGTCCCTGGCGGGTGCATCCTCCCATTTTAAAATTTTATCTATTTTAAGGTTATTTTCTGTCACTGAAACCCATTAGGTAAGTGTGTCTTAAAAATTGATTTCGACAGACGAAGAAAGAGATTATATTTATCTAGGTCCAAAACTTCATGCTTACGAAATTTCAGCTTGAAATAAATAAAAAAACAATTATTTATTAAGTACTTTTGTATGGCGTTGTCTCGGGTTAAGCACACATCCCTAGAAACTTTCGAATTTACAATTAGTATTAGCCGGTAAAAACGAAACATCGCGAATAACGAACAATCTACCAATTAATAAAATTAAATAACCTTTTTTTTTATAGCTAAACATAAAATAACAAAGTATATCCTATTTTTTCATGCAGTAGGACTAGGTAATAAGTAAACTAGGGACATTGGTCAAGTAGATAATGGCTATGGCAACAAAATGGTCTGCAATCGTTTAAATAACTAGCTTCGAGCATAAAGGTAATCAGCATTTAGACGAACTTTTGGTTAAAGTTCGTCTAAATTAATAAAATGCCTACAGTAGGCTTCTTTCTTAAAAAAAATTAAGAGACGAAAAACAAAGGAGGTGGGTTTCTATATTCGGCTGTATGCATTTCTTTTTATCTTCTTCGTCAATAACTACCTATCTATTCATTGTAAGCAATTTTGCCTGAGTACAGGTTTCACCTAGTTTATGCACACGTATCTTTAGAATTAAGTTATTATTATTCTGATGTTATTCATATATCTAAAGATATTTTTATTAAATTTTATTTAGGACCGATTTGGAAAATGCATTCGCTATTATATGGAGAATAATTCCGAGATGGTCCCAATAAAAATTATTCCCGAGAGACATGTATTTGTCCAATAAAACTTATAAAATAGAGAATTACTAAGGAATTGGAAGTCGGTTTGTAGTTTCTTCAAAACTATCAAATTATTCGTTTATAAGATTTGATTTTGTTTCTTTCTGTTTAACGCACTAGGGCACTAGGGTCATCATCGCATGTGCGACAAAGCCCTTAAACAAAAAAGCTTCTTTCCCTAAGAGGGTTACAAGTACTTACCGTCATAAGTAGGGAGATATCTATTCTAAGCACCGGGAAGATCGATGTCGGAAAGGTCAGTTGGTTCAAGGTTGATAAATGTTTACTTTCGTAGTTACCTTCAAGTTAGCGTTTGACGAGTGTCTGCATGCGGCTTCACACGCATTGTTCCCGGGTGAAGAATGAAATAATCAATAATGCTAGACAATTCATACAGCATTATGTAGCTAAGCAGAGTTTCTGTTATGGGTAATATACTAGATAACAGATTTTTAATTATTTTTTTTTTGTTTTCCTTATAAAATAAAAGTTACAAAACTAATTATGAATATAATTTATTTATATTACCAGTTGAGCTATCTGTAGATTGTTTGCAGCATTCTGCAGTTCGCTCAATTGTTTCAATTGTAAATACTAGTTTAATTTGTTTATATTATTTGATTGTTATTCTCTTTGTCAATAAATAAAGATTTATTTATTGTAATTGGACCACCTACGAAAGATACACATTGCAAGTTTAGAATAGGTATGTATGTATGTGTACATAACTAATACATACATTTTGTTTTCCCGCAATTACAGGCGGCTACATCTAACTATAATGATATGACACATAATATAAAATTATTTAAATAGAAATTCATATAATCTAATTATTATTTGTAGGTAATATTAAGGACCTCTCATCAGGGCCTCTCTATTTTGTTCCATGCTTTTCTGTCTTGAGCTTTGTTTAGCCAATCTATGCCAGCCGATTTGTAAATTTCGTATATCCACCTCTCTTTGAGTTAGCCTCACTTCCAAGAAGAAGAAGCGCGCAAGAAGTTGCATCGCGTGAGTCCAAGTGAAAATAAATGATTTCTAGTAGGTATATCTTCGGCCCACGCGTCGTTTGTTATAAAACTCAGCTTAATTTTTTGACCTGCCTCTGGTTCTTTCGTTTTTGCTCCTATTCATGTTGTTATTTTTTCGATCCATTTGATATTTTCCATACGGGCAATATGGCCCGCCCGCGCCGCAGTAGTATCAGTTAACTAGGTATAACACCTACTGAATATAATTCAAAACAAAATATAAGATTCCTGTAATTTTAGAACAGAATCTGAAGATTGAGTGTACGTTGCTTGCTTTATTCTATTTTGGAATGGGATTGACTACAGCGCCTCTGTCGTCCGTGGGTAGAAATAAAAAATTTCATCACACTAATATTTTAAACTAGCTGCTGCCAGGGCCTTCGCCCGATTTTTATCGGGATAACTTCACTCAACCAACCAATTCGTAATGGAGTCCTATGGATTGGTAGATCCATGGTAGAGCCGAAAGTTTTTGATGCTTCTTATTTTTATTTTTCATTGAATTCGTTTGATCTTTTAATTATACACAAATTAGCCACCAAATTTGGTCAAAGAAAATTTAACCAAACAATTATTTTCGTTCTTATGCCATATTCTTGAAGATATGACTCTAAATTTTGGTATGCAGTTACTAGTAGCGCCATCTATTATTAGAGCACTGAACTATCGAGACTTATTTTCAGGAAAATGCAGTACATGGGGATTTTATACTTATTTTTTCCTTTGATTTTAGTAGTTTACCACTCGTGTTTAATTCTCAGTTTTGATACATGATTTAGACACTACTGTCACTCACTTTTTTTATCAATCTAAAGTGATTAATTGAAGATGTATTAACTAATTATTAACCAACTGCCTTAGCATATAGAAACCGGAAATTAAAAAATACATACATAGTGTGTACCTAATGTTAGGTGTAGGTCTGTTCATCATCCAATGTCATCAAGATAAGATATTTTTAGGCCTGCCGTAGACGGACGGACTAAAGTTCTGATACTTATGTGACTAAAGCTCTGACTTGCCACTGTTAGAGGTCCGTCTAATCCGAGCCTTAGCTTAAAAACCAATTAAGCTTAAGGTACAGTCACGCAAAAAACTGGCCGTCATAATACCGATCAATCAAGTCAATGATCAATCAAAATCGTAAATAGCCATGAAACTATTGATTCGGAGACGTTAAACTTATTTTGATTTGTATCTATTTCTATATAATATGGTAATACTCCTTCCTGCTGTCCATTTTTATAATTCAAGATTAACCTACTTCTTTATTGAAAATGGTGCATTCGTTTTGAATATAGAATAAACCGACACATCTACACAACGCAGGCCTCCCGCTGATAGGCTTTATTGGATTTTATCATATGGGGGGCAATACCCATAATCCCCACGCTGGGCATGCGGGCTGGGGATAGAATTGTTCTGCAGGAGACGCTGCTGGCTGTGAATATCCCCAGGTGGAAATCCCTTAGTCTTAGGACACCCCGTAAAAGGATGGTTGAAAGGAAGACTTGGGTGGTGCATTTTCAAAACATCACAATACCAACAAACTCAGACCTAAATCTTACATCTTCTCTTTTTAGTTAAGGGTTACAACATTGTATGACTTTGACCGATAAACATTCAGGTTGCTTGGGAAGTTGCCTACTCCATATTCAATCTCTACACCACCAATCTCTACCTACATACATGCAAAATCAAACACAAACACACACATATACTTATACACTCACACTTATAACTCGTACATACTCATACTTGCGCACTCATCATAAATGACACTGGCTTTAGATTAGTTTGAATGGTTTAAATTTAAGTTATTAAAATATTATCTATAGTTCTCGTTTTTGTATGAAATTGTACTCTAGAAGTCGAGATAATCGTACTGGTTTGTGAGAAGGGCGTTTTTATTTTATGATACAGTTTTGAACTTCTGCAAATGACATCGTTTTTACCACTAAATGATCATGATCAGACCGTATACGTCCACTGATAAACATAGGCCTCCCCTAAACGACGCGACGCCACGAATAGCAGTCATGAACCGCCTCCATTCAACGATTCCGTGCGACCGCCACAATGTCATCGGTGCCATGTATAAACGATTAATACCTACTTTAAAAAAAGCGACTACATTGGATTGATTTGATTAATAGGGTATGTACCCCATTTTGCAATATGTCACTTTAAAATGAACCTACAAACCTTTGAAATATTATCATTATAAATTAAAGGATTGGTAAACGTAAAGCTCAAATTATAATTATTATTGCGCTGCAAAATTATTAGGTGCAAAGTTGCACGGCCTCGGGCGCGCCTGCTATCTGATGCGTCGGACAGGCGCATGATGAGCGAAGTGATAGGTTCTGAGTTATGGCGGCGAGTGTACCTGGCTTGTGCAGTTTGGGCGTTACCTAGAGCTTAAGAAATGCGTATGTTTTAGATTTAGGGCGCTGTTACCCAATTGCCTTGCAAAATGCCTTAGCCCGTAATAACAAAGCTTTATCACTCATCGGTCTATGCTAGAGTAACGCTTTTCACTCAAAAATAGATCGATAACTGAGTAAATTTCATAATCCGGGCCTTATAGAATACTGTATGTCGGATCTTTCTCTCAAATACCTACTGCAGTATCACTACTCAACCACCATTAAATTTTTTCGTTTTTTTTTTTAACCACACAGCATAATATAGCCTCAAGTTACGCATGTGTTCTGGGTATTAGATAACTGATATACATAATAGAATACCTAAATAGATAGAATTTTTTTTAAACAAATAAAATCTCTGTAATAAAATCTCTGTCACTTAGGACAACTCTGGACTCAACTTATATAAAAACCAAGTAACAAGGTAACAGTATTTATACTGTTACCTCGTTACTTGGTTTTTATGCTTATACCTTAAGGTACCTTGGTAATACCTTTAGGTACCTAAAGGTATTTATTTACGAAGTCACGGTGGTATTTTGGTACCAACTAATGCCTATTTTTTACCCATAGAAACTACCTATCGTCTTCCCAAAATCAGTTTCGTTATATTTTGGCAAATTTACAATCCCCTTATCAGTAGGGTAAAAACACCCATTGTCGGCTGCTTGCAACTGCATTGTCTACAGTCCCACATACGGCACAACTTCAAAACCACCGGCCGCTTTTTCGCGGTAACTTGTCACTGTAAGTATTGTCCATTGGACGTTTATTGTTCTCAAAACTACTAAAGGAATGTTTTCAACACGTTTTGTCGAATACCTAAAGAAATGATAAGAATGCGAAATTGTTCTCGGAAAGTAACAAATACCCAAAACGTAGGTACACATATATCCGAAAGATGTGTTGCAAAATTGTTGCGGTATAGCCCCTATGTAATTATGTAGGTAGGTTGCTATTGTTACATTAAGTTTTCTTTCTTTAATGTGAACCAAGTAATATGAACTTTTTAAAATTCTTTTCCAAATAAGATTTTATTCAACTTGTGTCAAAATCGATAACTAACATTAAATAACCTTTTACAATTGTATTATGAATTGATCTAGCCGTCTAAGTAAATACTTAATAAAAAACATTTAAGATTGCAGTTTTTTAAAATCAAAATAAACTATTAAACCTCTACTTTTGATATAAAAAATTGGCTAAAAGCACGTGTCAATAATAAAAGCAGCTACATCTAATGAAAAAATCCTTCGTTACAATCAAAAAAGTCACCTGAGCCAGGGATTATAAGCCACTGCATCATAACCCAATTACGACCCATTGTTTAACCTGGGCATCTTACCTACCTGTACCTTAGTGACCTTCAGTTACCGACATACTGAGTATTTTAACTATTGTTTTGCACAGGTAAGGGATAGTTCACGCCTTACCCCCACCCTTTGCGGCTTCTTTAACGTTTTAACACTTGTGTCACAGGATAATCTGGATTAGTCGTAGTAGTCTAATCTTACCGACAAGACGTTGACACTTCGGGCTCGAAAAAACCTAACACATTTGAACAACTGTAAAAATAGTATTTTGAGAGTCACGCGTAAAACTGAGACTTTTTTACCAGTGCAGTGTGGTGTGATACAGTTTTCCCTATGGATTATAGTGACATAAGCAATCTGTTCAATATGAGTGAATACAGTGATAATGATAACCATCTGAGAAATCTAACCCAGTTTGTGAAACGCTGGTGGGAAGACGATTATTATAAGGTAATTTTTGGATACATAATTGTGAAACTCGTTTCGGTAGCTGAAGGTTAAATGCATAAACCTAATAATCTGATGCGCAGCACACGCTCCACTGAATTTGTTGTTCTAGATTTTATTTTGACTAGTTGCTAAGCCTGAGTTCAGTTCTTCTCTGTTCCACATTTATCTTAATTTTCAGAAGGCCTCTCTAAACCAGAGTTTATAAGTTTCAAATAAATTTGTTTACCAATAAGTATTTCGCGTTATTTTCACAATATTTAAGTCAGTAGCCAGGTGTATTATTACCCGCTAATATCATAAGCATTTAAAATATCTAGTTCATTAATTATTTTGAAAACTAGCTTCTTTTAATTCATTGACCTCTTCAAATCACACTACTATTATAAATGCAAAAGTTTGAATGATTGGATTTATGTTACTTCTGCACGCCAAAACTACCGAACGAATAAGGCTGAAATTTTCATAAATGTAGATCTAGATCTGGTACAGAACATAGGCTACTTTTTATGTCAAATCAGTTCTCAATGTAAAGAAATAACCTTAAGTTATTTACGAGCGTTTCCTTAACTATACTCATATATTGAAATTAAAAATAACGCATGCGAAGTCGAGGGTAAAAACTAGTCAATAATAGCTTTCAAACATGCAAGTTAAAATTTACATCCCTCCTTTAAAATTCATAATGGACCGCTATCGTCCCAGCCAATAAATAACGTCCCCTGAAATCTCCGATCGATTGACCCCTGGCTCATCCAATTATTATTTAATACCGCCAGGAGGCTTAGTCCCAGATTAAGATAAGCTATAGCAGAGCCATACGTGTCCACACCATATCATTATACTAAGTTAAACGATCTCTGCCTGGATACTGTCACAGTTCGTAGAGAAAGGTTGGGTTGCTGCATGACTCATATAGGGCCTCATATACCATCTACCATACCTTTACCCTATGCGTATATTGATTTACTATTTGTATGTATATTCCAGTCCTACTAGTCTATTTGTTTGAGAATTTCAATTTAAAGGCGCAAATTTTAGTCTTGACGAACTATTTTTGAGATTAAGAAAACGCCTCGCAAAATAAAAAAATCTAATTATGTATCATCTGGTCTACGAAAGTACCATATAATAATACTAAAGTAATTTTTGTAATAATTTGGATGTGACTAAATATTATTTATTTTTAACAAAAAAGTATGAGGAACGTCATAGCTTTTATTTTAAGCTATGAAATGAGATCTAAATTGTATCAAAGCCCCTTTAAAAGGTTAATTGGAAACGTGGACAGATTACAGTGTCTCTGTAATAATGCAATGTAACCAACAATTTGTGGTTAATGGTCAATCGCGGGGGAAATGGCGTTTGAACGCTGCGTTTAAGTTTATTGCTAATATTCGGGATAATTAAATAAATTGCGTTTTCATGACAGGTGGTAAGATTTAATACTATTTCATTAAACATGTGTCTATATATATAAATAAATAATGCTGGACAATCGATCCAAGCCGCGTTATCTAGACCCAAGCTAAGCAGAGCTTATGTTATGGGTACTAGTTGAATGATACACATAATACGATACAAACATAGATATTTTTATTATATGAAGAAAATACCCGGTACAAATATTTGCAGATCTTACAAACATTTGTCATAAGGCGGGAATCGAACCCGCAACCACTTGCGTCGCAGGCCTTTGGCCGACACGCTACATCCGTCAATATAAATATCTCACTATTAATGTAAGCGGGTTAACTACGAACCTAGTTTGTGTCGGAAGAAAACTTCATCCTGATGAAGTCCCTCGTTAAGGGATGAAACGGCGGTGTTCTTCCAAACAAACTAGGTTCGTAGCTAACCCGCTTAAATCTATAATGAATTCGTCAAACTACGAAAGTTTTTATAATCAAGTGCTGTTCGTCAGTCTTGTTAAAACATAAAAACGGCTAGACCCATTTCATTTTTTTTTTGTATGTTTGCTCTATATTGATGTGTTCTAAAAGGAACAAAATGACAGTGATAGGAATTTCACGGGGTCATTTAGTTATTTATTAAAATTATAAAGCAATCCATTTATTATAAAAATATTAACAGTTGTTATATCAGGAACAACACATTTCTATTGTTTAATGACGCTAAATAACATTTTTTTTCTGTAATTATATGAAAAAATTATAATAAGGTTATTTCAGAATTGTCCACAAAAACAGGTTTCTCAGCTTTCTATTAAAACACTGATTCATGACTTAAATGATAATTAAATTAATAGACATACACGAAATGCCCACCCACACTCTATGATCCATTGTTAAGCGAACGACAAATATTGATACAATCGCTGTGTTTGATGTCGACAGACAGTACACAGCAAACATAGGTGCATGATCGTAGCTTTCATTGTACTTTTCGGGAATATCACCATTTTATCTGACAGTTATAATTTTTTCGGAAGCCCACCACCCGTACCATAACGGACACGTTTACCCTATAATAGAGTCAACGTGTTTTTGACAATTATTATAATATAGAAAATAATAAATAAAATTTTAACCACAGAAGACAGTATTGTCGTTTGAAATACTGCTTAAACCAAAAAATAATAGATAGATAGAAAATACTTTTATTGCACACTTAAAACTAGAAAACAGTTTACAAATGAAACAAAAACAACATAAGCGATAATGGGCGGTCTTATCGCTCAAGAGCGATCTCTGCCAGACAACCTGGTAATACCTACTTAACAAACCTAACAAAGACGATCAGTTTATGTTATCTACTCGCAGTAACAATGTATACTCTAGAATCCAATATATTTTATGTCAAAAAAGACATGTAAGTATGAAGACTTAACAAAAACTGATAACGTTAACAGAAAACAACAAGGTAACGGCTAAGTTATCAATAAAAACTAAAATATAAACTTCAACAAAGTATAATCTCACAGGTGTAGCAAAAAAAATTTTAATTTGAATTCTAAAACGAATGAGAGATGATTATATATGAAAGCTTTTAGAACCGAAAGTTGTTTCGATCTTCTATGCTTTGCTTCGATGAGACCATCCGCTCGATGGACCGACGACATCGTAGCGGTCGCAGGGAGTCGACGGATGGAGGCGGCTCAGGACCGCTATTTGTAGCGTCGTATGGGGGAGGCATATATCCAGCAGTGGACGTGTATGGGCTGATATGATGATGACGATGAAATACAAAATACAAAGATTTATACAAAAAACATCCAGATTTTTGAATTGGAATATAACTAGGCAGTAAAGTTAAATAGGTATAGTATATCACGTATACGTACCGCGAAATATGAATAATATTAACTAGATAGGTAGGTACTACATACTAGGTCTGCCCCTATGTGAACCTAATTATAAGCCTCGGACACATCGCGTCCGCATTAACTTCAGACCTGTGGTACTGTGGCGAGCTAATTTATAAAGTCTTACTGAATAGGATTAAAGAGGTTTGCGCACCTGTAAAAATCAATGCACTCAAAGGTAGTACGTAAATTTTCTCTGAATCATCATCATCATCATCATCATCAGCCCATACACGTCCACTGCTGGAAATAGGCCTCCCCCGTACGACGCCACAAATAGCGGTCCTGAGCCGCCTCCATCCATCGACTCCCTTCGACCGCTAAGATGTCGTCGGTCCATCGAGTGGATGGTCCCCCATGTAGGGGGGGATTTGCCATAATCACCACGCTTGGCGGGCGGATTGGTGATCGCAGTGTTGGTGTTTAAAAATACTCTGAATATGAGACCAAAAAATTAGCGGTAGTACCTATGGCAAAAATATCCACCTACGTTAATGAAATCCTAGATTAGGGCTTATTCCAATATATACACATATTCTGGAGTTTTTATCCAGAAATTCCCTGCCGGCTCAAAATACACGCAGGGCATTTTTGCACTAGAATTCCAGAAATCCGCTGATCCACTTATTTACACCGTAAGTAGTTCGCAGTTAATTTTTCAATTTAATATTGACCTACAGTATTGTGCTTATAAATTATGTCTTTATTTGTCAATAGCTCGATATATCATGAAATTCAAAATATATCATATCCACCAAAAACTTCCTACTAAAAAACACCGTTACCTATACAAAAATCAAAAGACCTCGGATAGGTACGCAATAACTTTTTCCCACAAGAAAAACACAAAGTTCGCGTTTAAGATCATTAAGCAAAACGCATTGCATTTTGCGCTTCACTGTACCAAAACCTGTTTACTTACTTCATGTATCATGAACAATATGGCATGTCACGACAGAGGAAAAACGAAGATATGGAATTCTGAAAAAAGTACGAAACAAAACCTTAATACGATGTTGTAAGGTGCTTGTCGCAGATATGTTTTGGTAGGGTTGCCAATATTCTTGATAACTTTACCATATTATTTTTCAAAGAACTTTGTCATTTTAATTTGATGGAACAATTCCCATTATAATATATATACCTATTAGTAATTTCAAAACATTGAATAGTTTTTATGGTGTCTAATTATTATTTTTAGTAGGCAACTATCTACCCTATTATCATCCAGCAGTTTAGCAAAGGTGTACCCATAGTGAGAAATAAATACAACTCTCTTCAAATTGGAACTTAAAAACCGCTTCCATCTTCAATTCTTCAGCTTTATAATAATTACCAAACATTAGGTCTTTTAAAACACACGTATTTTAATAATTACCCATTTTAAGCCCGACAACCCTTGCCCGAGTAAAAAATGCCATGAAATAAGTCCGCTTGTCCATTGCTCTCGGTAGGCGTGGGTCAAAGATGCGCGTCTTTTTACTCGCTTTGCAAAAATGAATGTGCTCTTAACGGAATCAAGGCATGTTTTGAAGTTATATTATAAAAATATTGTCGTAAACCTTCATTTCGGACAAGGACAAAATCATACGTAGGTATAATGGCGGTTAAATCTCAATTATTTTATATGTTTATATTGGTATTTTTATGTCATTACAATTGTATAATTTTCTTAAAAATAATACTAGGTACTTAATCACCTGCTTTCAAGTTAACAAACCTATATTTAAACGAAATTCTATACTACGCCCAAAACATTTATGTTAATGTCAAAACATTTATTGTCATTTAAATTTTCTTTTCTTGAAACGGTTCTCATAACGTCATTTATGATAATTCTCGGTTTACAATCCTTTTCACTCAATTACCAGTCACAAAAACCGCACAAATAATCCGAAAGCATTCAAAAACCTGTGATTACCGACCGAGTCGACTCCCAGACGTATGTTTTACTTAAACGACACTTTATTATCTCGATTATCCATTTTGTGGCATTAGAAACAAAATATTTCATATAATTGCCGAGTTTTACCGAAAATTGCCTCTGACGCGCCGGTACCAAACGACGATTTAATTTTCCCCAGAAATAGGGTACTTAATTGTAGGTATGGCAACCCCATCGGTTACACGGTATAATCGAGTGACAAACTGTTTTAAACAGCTGTAATCAAAAGATTGTATCAAGAAGGGGCGGGTGCCGGTGTTATTTTTCAAATAAAAAGTCGAGATTTTATCGAAGTTTTGTTTACGGGTTTTTTTATTTGGGTTGATTGGTTAGGTATAATAAAATACTTATTATGTTTTCTTCTAAAGAAATGTACCTATGTACTTACCATAAGCTTTTGTGAGCCGAGAGCTAATGAGTATCTGACACACGCAACGCATCAGCATTGCCACACAGCGTAGGTATTGATTTAGATCAATTAGGTTACCTCAAGACTGTTCACTACAGTCTGCAGTTAGCTTGACTATTTTAATTACAATTACAAGTTGTCATAGGTATTAAGTCCTATCCTACTCCTACTAATATTATAAACGTCAAAGTTTGTAAAGATGGATGTATGGATATTTGTTACTCTTTCACGCAAAAACTACTGAACCGATTAGGCTGAAATTTGGTATGGGTATAGGTTACGATCTGGAATAATATATAGGTTATTTTTTATCCCGATAAAACGGGCGAAAGCGCGGGCAGCAGCTAGTATGTTTATAAATTTTCTTAGAGAACTCTATTGATAATAATTTATACTTTACTAGCTGCTGCCCGCGCCTTCGCCCGCGTTTTATCGGGATAAAAAATAGCCTATATGTTATTCCAGGTACCAAACTATACCCATACCAAATTTCAGCCTAATCGGTTCAGTTGTTTTTGCGTAAAAGAGTAACAAATATCCATACATCCATACCTCCATCCATACAAACTTTGACATTTATAATATTAGTAGGATGACTACTCACCAGAAAAAAAATTACCTTATCATTTTCAAAATAAACGTTATATACTAAAAACAATGTTTTAATTAATACTCTTATAGTAAGCACGGCTCTACTATTCCCATAAGGCTAATTATCCGAATTACCTACTCAGTGTGTGCTGTGCAATGTTCATGTGCAAATGATAAGTTTCAAAACCCAGTAACCATATTACTTTAATTCAAGTCTCACAATTTCAATATATCCAATCAGAATCAAAAACTACTCGTAATTCCAACGCTAATAACCAAACCGGTGTCTCTACCAAGCTTTTTTGTTCATTAAACCAAGTTAAGTGCTTAAATTGAGTCGAATTTAACTTTGACATAGCTCGCTCACCCCGCCCGGTTAAATGAATAGTAATTTTCGAAATGAAATCGTTCTCAACACGCGACACCCAAACCACTTTTCTATTCTCAAGTCGGCTCAAAACCGTCATTTCATACAATTTCACACAATTGCTCTGCGTTCCTGGAATTAATTTGATATTAGCCTTTGGAAACGCAAGGTGCGGTTGCCTTATACTTATTTTGGAGAGTCATTTCAAACCCCGTGGTTAAGCTCTAGAGTACAGATTATCCAATCTTTTAACGTACTATGCTCATAATTTTGGTGGCAATGTTTAATTTTGTTAAATACCGTTTTGTGCGTCGCTTCCAAAATTATTCATATTTTATAATAATAGCATCAGCAAGTCAAGACACTTGCTGATGCTAGGATTCGCTTAAGCATAAATATTTTGCGTCATCCTAATAAGCTGAAGTCTCTATAGAACATGTGTTCATTACCATCCCTAACTACTTATTATACCTACCTTGGAGAAGCATTTAACAAGTCAACCTTGTTAATTACAAACATGAATAACTTGTAGGTGCTAATGCAGTTCACAAATATTAATGACACTTTGCAATGTATAATTTGCCATTTGCATAACTTGCGTATGTAAAGGTACTATAGTATGTTTTATTATGAAATGTACGACAGACGACAAACGAGAACGCAAAGTAAATTCATTAGTACCACTTTGCATCTAACGCCCGAATACTCAAACGCAAATCAGATTTAAGCACACCTCAAGTGACGAGTTTTTGACACAGTTTTATTGAAAACTGTCACAAAATAGCGACTTGAGATGAGCTTAAATCTGAGTTGCATTTGAGTTTTCGGGCGTACCTCTCAAATAGATAGAATTTGACAACAAGCAAGCTTGTTGCTTGATAACAAAAGGTACTTGCAAATAATATGAACTCATAGAATCGTTTTCTTGTTACAGGAATCGCAGACCAGTAGTGCCGAGAGATGGAGCGGACGAGGAACAGAGCACAACTTGGCTCTCCAGCAGATACTCAAACTGCAGGAAGCCAGGGCCCTTCACAAAACATCTCTCTTCCCCCTCTACAAGAAAAATGGAATTCCCTCCCCACCCGGGATCGACTACGAGGAAAAGAAAGCTTACGAACCTACAAACCTTGAAAACGAGTTCAGAAAACTAATGGAACAGTCAGGAAAGGATGCTCGTAGCGAAGAATCCATTAAATATCTCCAACACATGATGGAAGCCAGACAGCACTACGAACATTTAAGAAATATCCAAGAGAGAGAAAGGCAGCATGAAGAAAGTATAGCTATAAAGAAAGAGACAGCTTCACCCAGGAACTCTCCAATAAGAAATATCTCTCCCCAAACCAGAGTCTCTTCAGCTGAAGCATCACCGAGCTACAGTGATGTCAGACTATCTACCTCATCCAGTCCTCTATCAGCCACTAGTCCAATCAACTCTTCACCTTTAAACCATCTCCAAAATATGCAACCTTTTGACTTCAGGAAGAACAAACTTAGTGAAAATAAAAATAGAGAAGAAAGACGGTCTTACAACTTGGGTACAGCTGAGAAAGCTACAATGGACTTGATGAGGAGTCAGTTCTTTAACTTCCCATTACCTGGGAATCTTCCCATGCCTCCAATGTCTCTACCCTCGTCGTTCAATCACCCAGCTGCCATGGTTGCTGCTTTGAGTCAAAATCCAATGGGTCTAGCATCACTGCAAGCATTGCTTCCTCAAATGTCAGCGAAGCCAGTTGAGACCCCAGAAAAGAAACCGGCTGACCATTCGAGCAAAAAATCAGACGAACTTAGATCAGAAGATGAAAGTGTACTCAACTTGAGCAAAGATGCTTACTCAGAACCATCAGCTAACCACAGAAGCATGATGCTCGGTAAATGTATGAGCCCTCCGAAGCGACAATGGGGAGCGAGCCAGCTACCTCTTAACCTCGGCACACATTTTATCAATCCCGCAACGGGAAAGAAAAGAGTGCAATGCAACGTATGTCTCAAAACTTTCTGCGATAAGGGAGCCCTAAAAATCCATTTTTCAGCAGTTCATTTACGTGAAATGCATAAATGTACAGTCGAAGGATGCAGCATGATGTTCAGCTCAAGAAGATCACGTAACAGACACAGCGCTAATCCAAACCCAAAGCTACACTCTCCTCATATGCGAAGAAAGATTTCACCTCACGATGGCAGAAGTGCTCAGGGTCATTCAGTCTTGATCCCGCCTCATCCTGCAGGATTAGGGATACCGACAGTAATGAACCCAATGCACGCGTTTGGCTCCTATCCTCTTTTGAACTCTTCACCAAACATGAGGCACTTCCCATCCAATATGGCATTAGACTACAAAAACATACCCATGGGTTTTTCTCCATATGATCAATCCCATCCATTGAGGGAATCAGATTTGGCAGAAAATAAGGATGATCAACAAGGCGAGTCAGATGAAGATGATGGAATTGTTGTTGTAGCAGGTGACGATGATGACGATGATGGCGAACACATAGACACCAGTGATTATTACTCAAACTTAAACAAATCTTCAGGATCAGTCGAAGATTCCGAAACGGATTACGATCAAAGAAGTGTAAGTGACAATAATGAGATAGAGAATCGTAGAGACGGAACAACTAGTCCCGAGGTTTTGAAAAGAAAACGTAAAAATCTTAACCCTACTCGACTACAAAACGTATCGGAAAACGGAAACAGAGAGGCAAACAGCCACCACGATGATGAAGAGGAAACTGCAATTGAACTCAAAAGGGTTAAAAAAGAGACAGAATATCCCAGCGACAATAACACCACAACGGTTCACAACGAAAAAGTAGAAAAAAGGACTATTAATGAAATTCCTAAAATTAAGGAAGAGCCTAGCGATGACAGTGCACAAGACTTACGAGTAAAAGAAGAACCTGTTGATGTCTCCGAAACAGTAACAAATTACAAAAACACAAGCACTCCTAATGACCATTTCTCCTCAGAAAATGCTCTAAAACGCTTAGAAAGCTTATCCAGAGGGGATTTCCCTCATATTCCTAGGAGAATAGATGCCCAAAAGATTGCACCTTGCAACTTATCTATGAACGACTCTATCGACTTTTCCGACAGATCGCCATCATCATCAGTGTCCAGCTACGACTATACTCAAGAAGACAACCACGGTCAAATCTTCGGTCATTTTGATAGTGGCTTCTTCATCAACTCTTCAGACGTTCCTTTGGACCACGAGACTCCCCACAAATGTACAGTTTGCGGGAAATTATTCCAAAACACCTACATCATGAAATCCCACTATCAAAATACACACTTGAAAATTATGTACAAATGTTCCGCTGACGGATGTAGGGCAGCATTTACCTCAAGGCGCAATAGAGACCGCCATAGCTCAAATATCAATCTACACAGAAAGATTTCAGAAGATGTTAGAATATCCGAAAATTCCTCACGAATCCTAGATAAACTACGAGAGCAAATGGAACTGATATCAAGATACGATGAAGTGGAACGAGCTGTACCATACATAGATTCACACAGCTACTATAGAGCGAAGGAATCTGACAAGCTAAAGAGTTTTAATTCTCTGCCTTTTAGCACCCCCTACCCACCGTTGTTACCAGAAGCGTACTTAAACAACAGAGATGTGTTCGCTCAACATCCCTTCTTGTTCACCCCTTTCGGTATGCTGCCGAACTTTCCCCCTCTTCCTCTAAGTTTTCTTCCCCCAAACTTGAACGCTTTCGGTTGTCAAAATCAATTCCCTTCACCCAAGAAGCTGAGTTACTGTGTGGAAGATGAGGCACCGCGACCGAATAAAGATGGTTTTTATCCATGTCGGGGATGCAGAGAAACTTTCAAGGACTTGTCTGGTCTGAAACACCATTGTGAAGCAACCCACGCGCAGTCCCTTCACAGATGCTCGCTCTCTGGCTGCAATGCGGCATTTTTCTCGAGAACTAAGAGAAATATTCACTACGAAGCCCATGTCTCGCGAAGACAAAATGGTAGAGTCCATGTGAGTCCATCGTGACCGTTTGCTAATTTCAGTCTTAAGAGATACTAAGTGGGTTGAATATTCGATGCATTTGTGATTTTTTTAGGTTTACCGAATTGTTTCGTTAGATTTTGACTATTACCAGTACCCTCAATTCTCATTGCGTAATTTTGTATAACTTATAGTCGGTATATTAAGCTTTTCAAAACAGTCGATTTTTTTCCGGTTCCCCTTTTAAAACTGTAAAAACATAAATAAGTAACCCATAGTCGTCGATAGTTCATTATTCGATGACTAAAATATGTAAACTAAAAAGTTAAGTAATTAAGTTTTGTATATTTTTTTGACATTCCATTGTAAAGTGTGCAATAACTGTGTAAATATTGTGTTTGTATAATTGAAATCATTTTCAATATTCATATTAGAATAATAATTATAGTTATTAATCCTTCATTATCTATCATAATTTGTATCAATGTTTTGGTGCTAACTTATAAAAAAATATTCCCCATGTAAATAGCTTAAAATTTTAATGGTTGTATAGAATTAAGATGTAGTCAGTAATCAATATTGTTATTTAAGAACCAAAAAGTATTACATTATTAGTTGTAAGAAAAATTGTATAATACAATTTTACTTCAATAAATTACTTCCTTTTGCCAAACGATATGAATATATAATAAAAATTTAAAACAAATCATAACTATGTATTTTATTATCATTACTCAACACCGTACATTTTCTAAAAGTATTTTCCTAAAATAACTATACTCGGTTCTAGTCTAATTATAGAAACCAAGATATTTTAAGTGAACAAAGTTCAATGAATTAATTTAACAACTTTTGAATGCACTTTGAGGCCGAATGTAGCGATTTCGTTTAAAAACTAAGAGCCAGCGTAAATACTCTTAGCAAATAGGTCGCTAAAACCAGAAACGCAAACTTCAACAACGCATTATTACACAAGCAATAAGCAGCAGCGAAAAAGGTTTAAATTCGAGTTCGAAATAGGACGACAGACAAATGATGAACTTAGTTTGTTTTTTATTTTCAATTCTAAAAATGTTTCGACATTCTGTGATTTGGTCATAAAATATTTTCTACTCATATTTATTTGATTTTGTACTTAATCCCTTTGTTTACAAAAATATTTGGGATTCTAGAACCGAGTATAAGAGAATGTTCTTAAAAAAAACACCAAACTTGATATAAAAATGATATAACAGTGTGATATAAACAATCACAGTAGATGAAAAAGTAGGTATATAACATTCAAAAAGCCTTCGAAGGTACCACCTAACATAGGTTATTTATAATAATCCAAAATTTAGTGGTCAAAATGAATAGATAGGTAAAGGTAATGTCGACTGATGTGGCGCGGCGGGTGAAAGTCCGCCTGCGACGCAGGGGTTGCGGGTTCGATATCCACTTTAGGAAAAATGTGTGTACAATCTCTAAATATTTGGCTCGGGTGTTCTGGGTATTTTCTATATAGGCATAATAAAAAATATCTATATGCTATATTTTGTATTAAGTATATCAGTCATCTAGCACTCATAACACCAGCTCTGCTTAGCTTAGGGCTAGATGAAGCTGTGTGGATTATCCAGCATTATTTATTTATACAGTTGTTTTGTTGGTTGCCAACCGCACCTAGTGTGAGATAAGGGGAGAAAGAAGAAGAATCAACTCTACAACTAAATCGCTGATAGGATATCTTTCGGAAACCTTTAAAACTACCTAACAAAACCGAAACAGAAAGAGAAAGAAAGAGAACTGAAAAGGATTGGGTGTTCTCGAAAGTTAATAATGTTTAGCGATTTATGTTATTATTCATCGAGAACTATCTATTAGAAAAATACTTTCTGATCAGAAAGTCTAATTTTTAAGTTGCCTAAGAAGTAAAATGCCTAAATGCGTTACTACGCTAATAATGTCCAAAGGCAATGTCAAAAAAGGCCTCATAATACAAACTATAATGAGAACGAGCACTTCTCGCTAGTTTCGGATAAATACTAATCAGCTACGTTCTCTTTTTGAAAATTAAGCAACCTAACAAAAACAACACATGTCGTATGTCGTAACCCCTAGAGCGCCTACCATGAATAAACTCGATCATGTGTTACGGGTGACATTTCACTGTCACGTCACACGCGACATTTCGCTGTCACTCTACGTGACATCGCGTGTTGGGCGCTGGTGAATTTTTAAACTTTCCATTATCGAGCTTTATTCTATTAGGGGACGACAAATTGATTTCGAAACCAATAGCTAAGTAGGTGGTAGATTATAATAAGTAGTTTTCGGCACAGATAATGACCCTTCGACATAGTATCAAAACGAGGCCTAAAAATTTAAATAGGTTAGTACCTACTATCTACTACCAACCTAATAATCTAATCCATGTAGAAAAGAGGCTTAAACGCAAAATCAGTATAAGTTTATAGCTGGATGTCTAAAAATAAGGAGGTAGAAGTTCTATTGAATAAGGTTGAGTTGGTAGTAGAAAATTATAACAAGCTATTCATTCCACCTGGTATCAGCCGTTTCTCATCCCACATTAGCATAATCAACTCTCATTAACCATTTTAGCATCTGAAATGCAAAAGAATAAAATCCAAAACACGAAAGAACAGCAAGCTAAGTATTCAATAATAAACCTTTATGTCCCGATATAAAACTCAAATTTTATAAAAGAAACAAAAATAAAAACAGTGGTTGCCGAATTCAAAATAAGAACTCGAAACGTCCCGCTTGTCAGCAATTTGTTTTGAAAAGAGAACATTTTTAATTCGGCAAAAGAACGAGCGTTCTATGTTTAAAAAGAATCGTCACGCAAGCTATAACTTATAGGGTCTTGTACACATTGGATATTTTAGAAAAAATCTTTAATCATAATTTGTAGCAGGTTTAATAAATTCGGGAACCAGTTAGCTAAGTTCGTACTTCGTCATTCATTATTTTATATACCTTAATTCTTTACTAACTAGGCCCAAAAGATAGAATAGATAAGAAATAAACATGAGAATTAATATTCTGAAACAAAACGTTTTATCTTTAAAATAATCATATATACATACATATATATACGAGTACATACAAACTTTGGCGATTAACATGGGCAGTCAAAGCGCACCTTTACTCACAACTCTAAATTTAAATTCAAAAAGTTTCAAATGGGGCTTTCTAGAACGTTTTTTGCTAATGACTGGCTTCTTAGGGAGCCCATGCTTGTTGGTTATTTAAACGCAACGGGCGGTCGTCTAAAATCACAATGTCCATCAAAATTAACACAGTATTTATATATGTAAGTACGTATCTATAGGTACCTATTTCTTTTATTAACGCACTAGCTGCTGCCCGCGCCTTCACCCACGTTTTATCGGGATAAAAAATAGCCTATATTTTATTCCAGGTCCCAAACTATACCTACCCATAACAAATTTCAACCCAATCAGTTCAGTAGGTAGTTTTTGCGTGAAAGAGGAACAAAAATCCATACATCCATAACCACAAGCTTTGACATTTATGTAGAATATTAGTAGGATTCACTGACCAGCCTCGGCGGTGCGACCAGCAGCGCGGCGCGGGCGCGTTCTGCTGCAAGGACCTGCAGAGTGTGTATCGTGCGCCATGAAATTGTTAAAGCCTGAAAGAACTCATGTATTCCAAGTTAGACTGTGTCCTTGGGCACGAAATTTATTTAATGGAGAATTAACGAACCTGTACGCAATCGAACAAGTCAAATGCTCTCGAACTTTTTTTTTTACTTTGTTGCCAAAATAAGTGACCGAATACAACACCAACCAACAAAAAAGTTAGGTGCCATAAAGCACCAAACTTTTTGTTGCCATTCCCGCCTTCTCATTGTTCGAAAGAGGTCGATTGATCACGCGACAGACCGCAGCCCGGGGGTAGCAAAGAACAATCGCATTCGACCCAGTGCCAATAATTTTGCGCACGGCCAACATTGGAACTTTTGAATTTGCATACAATATAGCCCCTACAATTCTTAATTCTTCGCCAGTAGCGCCACCATTCGCACGTAGTATTGTATTGGCGAATTCGAAATATGGTTTTTGGATTTGGAAGTCGCCCCAAGCGCCACCGCTGCCATATCGCACGCAATCTTGAGAACTGTCATCATTAAATAATTTTATTTTTTGCGAGCAAGGAGTTTTTATCGAAATCCAATTTAGACAATCACGAATAAATACCACAGATTAGGTAATTTTACTAAAATACTCATTTAGCGGGACCAATCATAGTTTCGAGAGAACGATTATCTTAGAGAAGCCATTCGTAGACGATCTACGAGCGTGCTACGCTCGATCATGCTACGCGTAGGTTAGGTACTCCACATTTATTCCCAATATAAAATACATTTAATAATGTCGTCAATAACGTCTAAGGATGGGAGTTATTGGATATTTTGGCTACCGGCTATTAGTTGGGTATTTTGTTTCAATACCGCTAGTACCAACTGGTACCCAATAACGTTACAATACTCTATACCTGTTCTGATTTCTACCTAATATATTTCTAACCGATTTGGTTAGAAATACCATCTAACCGATTTGGTTAGAAATACCATCTAACCGATTTGGTTAGAAATACCAAATACTTGTTGCAGTTACATAACTTTACGGGTGAACGGTCCGCTAGTACCTATGCGTAGATGATAGTTAGGTAAGTATAGGTATTGAAGCGTTGGGTAGTTATGGCTCACGGTCGGTTAGGCGCGATGCTTGCTTTGCACAGTTATTCCCTAGCGGTATGCGGATTTTACAATAGCGTTAGATATTTTAGGACCATGCTAACAGGTACTGAGTTAGTTATTGAATACCGGACTCATCTCTTATAACGTCTAGTACTTTATTTTTATTCCCTGTCGTCAAGTGTAGCATCAATGTATCAAACCGTATTTTATTTAAATTGTTTCGGATTCTGTTTAAAAGTAAGTTTTATAGAATAGAATATACTTTATTGTACAAAAATTGTACATATAGGCGAACATAATGCTGGATAGTATTCTCTACCTGCTAACCTATGGGTATTGTGGACAACAGTTTATATTGCAAGTAATGGTTAAAAAAAGGCTTAGTTGGAGTGATGCGATTTTCATTTGTTTTTTAGAAATGATTAAGCTGAAGTCACAAATCTATCGACAAAGAAGGTACTTACATAAGTATACGTAAACCATAAGACGGTCGCGCCAACTTTATTTATGCAACCTGTAGGTAATATGTATACCTAAAAGCAAATTTAAGGTGACATAAAGTCTTTATTGACAAAGAATTTAAGTATTCAATTTATCTTGATAAGCGCTCAATATCGAAATTATTCAATGCCAAAAATTCGAAGCACGTTACAGTGAATAATCTTTTATTCAGTGAAAATGAATCAGTCGATCACAGTCCTTGCCAATGTAAGGACACGAAAGTAAGTTCCCACAGTGTCCAGCCCTTAGGCGGTTGCTGGGCATTCCAATATTGTGAATATTTGGAATAGCTGAGGAGGATGGATAAGGTATGATAATGACATTCAAATGCTAACGTATGTAGGAAGGTATCTATCACCTTGGCATTTTGGGAAATGATTTTGTCTGTATAAGGACAAAGTACGGACTGACCTACATAGGTTAGTAGAATAGGAATGTTATAGAGTTATTCGTAATTCACTGACACTGTGTGAACTGCAGGTGCTGCCCATCATGACAAACACGTTTGTGAAGACGCCAAGTCTTAATTATAAAATATTATTTTGGTAGTAGGTATGTAGTACACTATTCCATCCAATAGTTCTTTAGGCTTTATTTGACTATAGCAGAGCCGTTTTTAAACTAAGCTTAAAAATGGCTCTGCCATAAATTAACTGTGGGTTTAGGAGTTAAAGATCAGTCTTTAGTAATTCATTGGGTTCCGGACAAACGCAGTTTTTTTATTTTTTATCAAAGGATATTTAGAAATTGCAATAAGACCTGGCGTCATTACGAACGTGTTCGTGATGATGGGCAGAACTTGCAGTTTACGCGGTAACAGTGCAACCTGTAGGTATAAGTAGGTACTAGGTACAGGTACCTAATGTGTTCACTGCCCAGCCTCTGCGGTGTGTGGCGCGAAGGAGCGTGCCGCCTGCCACGTCGTCGTCGCAGCTACAATAGCGAGATATTCGATATGTGCGTTATGGAGAATGATAGTGTTAAGTAGGTAGGTAGGTAGTTCATCTAGCAAATTTATTTGTTTCTATCATCCCGGAAAGTAAATATAAGCCATTAAAAACAAAAAAAAAATGATATTTCAACTTCAAATTCAAGCTATTTATCCCTCTGACGTGCATTCAGGCGTTTAGGGGTTATTTTGACCACACGAAAGCCAAAGGCGAAATCGAATAAAATATCGATTTCAGAAGCTCGTGCCGTGGTAACGATTTACTCTAATTCCGATAATATTTAAAGGCACGCTTCGAAATAAATTGATGCACGCAAATACTGTATAATGAGTAGGTAGCCTTTGTTTGATTGACTGACTTTTGATGTTACCAAATTAGGAACCAACGAAAATAAGCACGGAACCTAATCGAGATTAAATATTTTTCGGTTTTTTTTTAAGTAGGTAGGTACTCATAAGGATCGCCACCTAAGTAGGTAGTGGGTATTTTTGATTAGAAATTGTTTTATATCCTTTTCTTTAAAAAACTTATGATTCCGCCCAACAACCTTTATTTCCTCATTCAAAATCAAAACATACATAGGTAAGCAAATTCAAACCCTGAATTCCAGGAAACTCTCAAACATAATACAAACGGTACCGTGGGCGGGCCCTTCTCGGTTGGTTAAAAATGTCACCCACCCACACGTCCCACTGCGGCATTGGTGGAAAATGTCACTGTGTCGCAACGCGTGACACTTCTGATTGGTTGAGCCCCGCCCCTGCGTAGAACTTGAACTTTGAATCTACTGTGACTGTTCCAAATTAGAAGCTAGTTTTTTTTTTAAGTTTTTGTCTATGAAAGTTTTCTTTTTTTATGGAATGAGGCTACAGCGTTGTGTGTATTCTGCTTTGTGATGTCTCGTGAGAGGAGAGCTTGCGCGGAACTATTGATTGAGACGCAGTGGGGGCGACGCCCGACGCGTCTCGTGCAGAGGTGACAAATGGTGTCGCATGTCCATCCAACGGATTAGTTATTCAACCTTAGGCTAGACCAGAAGGTTGTTTTGAGATAGTGAAATAGTAATGGTGTTTATTGAATGGAGTATATTTCCTACAAAAGATAGAGTATGGAGATAAAATTACTTCCAAGAAAATTCAATGATATCGCATACTAACAGACTGATATAAGACAAATGTTCAGACCTAGTGAAATAAGAATTAGAGTTGATGCGCTAGTAAAGGAAGAGTTTGGAGGTTGAGAACTTAAGAACGTATTCAAAAAAAAAATCCTAAAAAAATATAATGCCATTGTTAGAAACTCTGGAAACACAGTAGAAAAGTAGCGGAAGCACACACCTTGTTATGGAAATCACATTATTTAACAAAGACACAAAAACAACAAAGCGACAAATTGTAACGTCGGCAGAGTGCCCAGAATTCTCGCAAGATTGCAACGTTGAACGGCAATGCTAATTC
This sequence comes from Eupithecia insigniata, assembly GCA_947859395.1. NCBI lineage: Eukaryota > Metazoa > Arthropoda > Insecta > Lepidoptera > Geometridae > Eupithecia > Eupithecia insigniata. The sequence continues at coordinate 4,771,777 of OX402008.1, forward strand.
GTTGACCAAATAGAAGCCAGCCTTGTTATGAAAGCTTATATTACCTACCTAGTTATTTTAATACTTATGCCTAAGTCTTATAAAAACGTTGAAAGCTTCTTCGAGTGCCAATTTTAATCCCATAAACCAATTAGGCAGTTCCCAAATAACAGCACGCCTCACAATAATAAAGTTTTAAAAGGCGGTACCTGAAAACTCCAATTAACTAACGAACTTTGTAAAAACGAAGAGCTTTCTGTAAAAATCTGCTTTATTAATGGCTCATTTCGGAGTCGGATCACAGATGGTGGAGTAACATCAGCACAGGTGTAAAGTTTCACTAGGATCTTACCCCGGTAACAATTAAGTGAGATCAGGAAATATAGGTTACTTAAATCTACAAGTTAGTTAAATAATTATAAATAATAAAATAGTTTATTTTCTGTAAGTCTTACATATTGGTATATAAATATAAAAATAGTATGGTGTTTTAGACCTATTTCACCATTTGATTTAACTCCTCGCTCTAAGTTCAGAAAACTTGTGGTTAGGTAGGTACTAAGTACGTTAGGTACTAAGTAAGATAGGTACTAAATAGGTTAGGTACTAAGGAGGTAATACGTCTAGTACCTATTATAAACTACCATCGGCCCGCAGATTCGAATGAGTCAAATTATATACTAAAAGTTATTATAAATTATGAAAATAATGATTTGCTCTTTATGCTTCAGCATGTGAAAGTAACTGAACCTGTGTATTATATATTTAAGATTAAAAGACTAAACAGATCTTAATAAAATTGATAAAGACAGAGATATTCAGGAAAAGTACCTACTGCGTGCGAATACAGATCCTGGTATCCCTTTACACGTGCTTTACTTCTAGAAAGACTACTACCTTAGTTAGCTATCCCGGTAGTATCGCGTTGTTACATTTTTGAATGAGATTTTGTACAGCGCCCCTACCGAACGAATATGGAACTACGCCAATAGACAAATGGAACATTTTGATGACGTTTCGATACTATCGTGAAACCGACTTATTTTGGGTTTATTTAAATTAAATTTACTTACATACTTATGACACAATAATTAAATAATAACCTCAATAATCTACATTAACAAATAATAATGAATTTTGTCAAATACAAAACGTTTTTGTCATTTAAAGTGATACAGGCGCTGTAGTTCCGAACGGAAATTAACACTTGAAATTGAATCGATCTTGAAAGTTCAACGAGGGTTCGCGAACAGGAATTTTCGCGAAACTGGATTTTAGAAAAACGTATTGATCTGAATTATTATACTAACATACATACATACATACATATAATAGTTCTGTATATTTATGTACTGTCTGTGCACTATCAACCCAATTTTTCTTATATCTTCTTCTCCATCCCAGGGTTGCCTGGAAGAAATCGCTTTCAGCGATAAGGCCGCCTTTTGTACTGTTCATTTTTGTTTAGATATAAGATCTTTAATTAATGTATTTATTTTCTAGTACAATAAAGTGTTCATTCATTCATTCATTCATTCATACATAAGTATAGGTACCATGTACCTAATTCTGATAAAACCTGTCACCGGTACTAGATACCTAGGACTAGATTTGTAATCTTATAAGGAAAAGAAAGTAATTAAACATAATTTTCTTGTTTTGATAAATTCCTCAATTTTATACTGTTTTTAAGTTTTGCGGGATAAATATTAATCTCTCGGAAATACAATTTTATGAGACAAGCACAGGATCATTTTCTATATAATAGTGAAAGAATTTTCAGAATCGGTACATAATTGACTCAGAAATCGACGAACATGCGTAAATAAACATTCCTACATGCAACCGAATATAGAACCTCCTCCTTTTTACGAAATCGGTTAAAAATTAGGAAAAATGGTTTTGATTGTTATGTACTTACTTACTGTAGTTCGGTGTATATTTATAGTACTTATATGTTTATTCGATAGAAAATTTAAATTATTTTATACTGTAGTACATACGCAGGTCTCTTAACTGTCTATTGAAAGAAAAAAACGCGAGCGGGTTCGCCATAAAATAAAAATTTACGTTGGGTCATAAATACCCGAGGGAATATCAACAGGTTATCTATACAGTTTTAGAGTTAGGTATTACATATTGTCATATGTGTGTTAATCTGTTCGCGAAAAACTCAAAAACTACTGAACAAATTTTCATGCGGTTTTCTCCAATAGATGGAGTGATTCATGATGAAGGTTTAATTATATAATTGGTCAAGGTTTTGTGTAAAATGGTTTAAATATAACGATAATTGTTGGAAGTGTCGGAAAAAGTCAAGTCGCTCGGGAGTTTTTATCGAAAAGGCTGCCTAATTCCTTTGAGATATATGCTCTACTACCCGTGCGAAGCCAGGGCGGGTTGCTAGTTAAAAAATATTTTCTTGACAGCCTCTACTCTATCAATAAAACAGTGAATAAAAATGTACGACAATCGTATGTTTGTACTCGGAAGTTCTAGCATTCTTTTGCTTTGTAACTCGGGTACAGTTGTGAACAAATTCGCAATGGTTTGTTTGTATAGCACATTTTCAGACATTAGTTGTCTGAATCAGAATCAATAACTTTATTTCTTTAGGCTTACAAAATAAGCACTTACACAAGTCAAATTTTATACTATAAAATAAATATAGTTATTATAATCGAATAAGAAATAAGGTGTTATTGATATTCTCGTCACTTAAATTTTTTGTCTACTAGTGGAAGAAATGAAAAAAAAAAACACTAACACATTTTTAATCTAAATCTAAATTTAATGCGATTCAGATACATGTCTATGACTTGAGACAAGTATACCGGGTGGATTTTTGAAAGGGGGCAACGATGGGATATAACTTAATCTATGTAGCTACAGCTACATACTCATTTACAGATTTTTTTTTACAATAAGCGAGAAAATTGTCTTTTTACACAAAACCTTTTTTTGATCCTGTTTCTTGTTTCTTATCAGAAACTTGTATGGGACTAACTGAGTTTGGAGTACCTACTAAAAAAGTAAGAAATCGCAAAAAAACGTTTCCTATACATTTTATGCTGCGGTTTATATACAAAAAAATTATAACTAATTTGGCTGAATAGTAGAGCGGAAACTTCCGCCCCGGACCAGCTCAACGTCGCAATATTAGCCTTGACGTCAAACAGAATACTCAGTCGGGCTCGCGGGCGTCGCAGACAGCCCGACTGAGAAAGACTGAGTCTGATTCTGTACAACGTGATGGCTAATATCGCGACCTTGAGCCGGTCCGGGGCGGAAGTTTCCGGTCTAATGGTATTGGTTTGTGTACGCGACTGTAGTACCTACATTACATTAAGACAGGCAGAGTGTAATGTTTATCTGTGGAGTGGCTTTCAGCGAAGCTTTACAGCTCTACGTAAACTTTTATTTGCGAACCCATCTTATTTCTCTACCGTATAGATAGATGTTAGGTTAAAGCTTTTTTTTGTGTATAATTTCTTCGTTTGACCACAAGATGGAAAGTGACGATGTGGCCGACGTTGTATCACGAGAGTCTAGTAGACACCTATTCACTCTTTTCTTGAATAGACCCGTATTGTTATTGAGCGGAAAAATATGAGCAGGCAGCGAGTTTCATTCCTTAGCGGTTCGAATGATGAAGGTGGAGGAAAACCGCTTAGTACGAGTGGATGGTATATCCACCAGATAAGGATGGTATTGTGCCGTCGCGTCCGTCTGCTTTTTAGTGTGATTGTAGGACAATGGGCAATGCATGTAATCTTTTTATGATTTGAATCAATTCTTTAGTCAAATTTACAACACATTAAAAAAAATGAACACTCATAGAATTATAATAAGAACTAATCAAAACTACAATCTAATTCGGGTCTGTTCATGTTCTTAATTCTTCAATGATCTAGCAAAACAAGCTAAAAACCTACTAATTACAATACTTACTATAAAAAAGGAATAAAGTACATACGGAAAAGCTTAAGTATGTTAACTAAAGCTAGCTAATAATGTGTGTTAGTTTATACTTCTTTTGGAAGGATGGAAGGACTTTGTGGCTAATAAAAATAGTAGATTGTTTTACAAGGTACTAAACCATCCCATTATACCTACAGTGTGAATTTTTGAGATGGAACACTAAGGGCAGTTACCTTAACCGTTTTAATTACAGGAAAACGTGCCTAGGAGACCATCCTTAACTTTTAGACATAATATTCTGAAAGGCATTCACAGATTTTAGAATGTGTAGTCAGCAACAAATAGTAGATTGTTTTACAAGGGACTAAACCATCCCATTATAAACGAGGTTGTTATACCGGATGACAAGACCGAGTTATAATGGGTGGTTTTGGCCCGAGTAAAACACTCTACTTTTCACTTCGATTGCGAGAAAATAAAACAATTCAAAATTAGACAATTTTCAGAAATTTTATTAAAAATTAAATGTGCAGTTAGAGCAACTTTGAATGTTTAGTTGATATGTTTTTCCCGGGCAATTTTATTTCGGTTCTCTGTGATTGGGATGTGATAATATTTTGATTGTTGTGGAGTAAAAGTTGGAGAGACTCGACTCATGCTTGAGTTTCCTGCATTATTAAGATCTGAGTGCGGCTTCAGCTGAGTTGACATATTCATCCAATCCCGCGATGTAGATGCTTGGGGTTCTGTAATGTTTGGTAGAATATTGATTCCTTCCGTAATCCGCTGCGTGACGTGATACTTGTTTTGTATACAGTCCTCTATATAACCTTCAGCCACTTGATCGGACCTCCATCCACCGGGCCGTTATAATGTCGTTATATTCGCACCAGAGTCCGCCAACAGAGTCGCGGATGTTCTGCGGAAACAATGGCCCGTGTAGAGTTCCGGATTTGGTAAATTTAGATAAGTGGCAATATCTTTAGGCAGATAACCAAATTTATTTTTGCCTATGACTTGCCTTGTGCATGCACCGCTGATTCCATAAAAAAATAACCCATTAAAACATTTTTACCTCGCGCAAACACGAAACGATCAACCTTAACCACATACTTTAGTAGATACTAAGAATTTAAATCAAAAAAAATTTAAACCGCATGACCAATTTGTATCTATCCTAGGTAAAAGGTATTAATTTAACTTCTTCCCTGCCCAATATTAGAATGAAGAAATATTTAGTAACAATTCCGCGTATAACCTTCTCTGATAGTATTCATCAAAGTAAGTTGTCTACTAGTTTCGTCTCTCCACGAGACATCTTCAGGACACCACAATACTCGACCTTGACATTGAGATTGGTAAGCACAGCAACACCGACAGAGTCCCGCCAGTGATGTTGCCTCTCCGAGCTCCGCGCGCTAAGACTATATAAAGGGGGGTTTTGCGGGCAATGCTTCACTTGGCGCGCGGAGCTCGGAGAGGCAACATCACTGGCGGGACTCTGTCGGTGTTGCTGTGCTTACCAATCTCAATGTCAAGGTCGAGTATTGTGGTGTCCTGAAGATGTCTCGTGGAGAGACGAAACTAGTAGACAACTTACTTTGATGAATACTATCAGAGAAGGTTATACGCGGAATTGTTACTAAATATTTCTTCATTCTAATATTGTGCAATGGATTTCCGCAAAGTAACGCCTGAATCTATTATTTATCTTAGATCAGCAGGTACAGCTGAACAGGCAAAATTATACATCAAACTCACTCAGTCACATCGTATTGCAGCTCAAAATGTATGGTTCAATCAACAGTGTAAACATTTGGGGGTTATTCCATCTTACATTAAAATTAGAAGTAATACAAATAGTAGGGCAGCTAATGTTGCTTTGATAAGGGCTAGGAATACTTGGTTAAATGAGGAAATAAAACATTGGTTTACTATCAGAGACAACTATAAAACTCACTTGGGAGTTTTACACATGGAGTTAGCTTATTCCTTACACAACATAGAATTTGATTTACTAGATAATAAAGCTAGGGAATACGCTGCTGAGTTAGCCCACAGGAAATATATAATTCAGACAGGGAAATTAGATCGATTAGTTAGAGACAAACAGAGGGTAGACCGACTAAGGGGGAATAGTAATACTGTGCAGCAACCATGTCCTCATACGTTCTATCAACGCGTAGAAAATCATAGTGGCGTCCAGTTCACAACTTCAGAATTATCACTGTTAGAAAAGGGTCTTAAATACAACTTACAACCAGTTTTAAATAAGAAAACTTTGGAGATTTTGGCTGTTGATTCAGAGATGGCAATTGTTAGGGGTAAAGCTGACGAAGGGGTTAAACATGAGGTAGCCTCTTTAAAAAAAGAGGCAACATCACTGGCGGGACTCTGTCGGTGTTGCTGTGCTTACCAATCTCAATGTCAAGGTCGAGTATTGTGGTGTCCTGAAGATGTCTCGTGGAGAGACGAAACTAGTAGACAACTTACTTTGATGAATACTATCAGAGAAGGTTATACGCGGAATTGTTACTAAATATTTCTTCATTCTAATATTGTGCAATGGATTTCCGCAAAGTAACGCCTGAATCTATTATTTTCTTCCCTGCCCATAAACCCAAAAAAACAAACTTACCCTACCCTTACCCCGAGATATTCAAGACCCCGCAAATAAAAATAAAACGACAGTAAAAAGCAAATAAAATGTCCAGAGGTTCGCAAATGAAATGGAATGCAAATGTGAGGAAAGGTGAATAAAGTAAGAAAAGAGGGTAGTTTTGTAAGCACTTGCTTAGGGTACAGTGCTTGGGGTACTTAAGCATCAAAGTTATTTCCTTGTGATAGGGTTGAAGAGTGCACCTTTATGTATAGACAGAACATGACTGACGATTTGCTCTAGAATTTTTCAAGGGGCTATTATTGCTCTAAACTAGTGGCCTTAGCTAATACTAAAGATAGAGTAATTAGTTATTAAGTGTAATAATAATAACTGTTTTTTTTCCATAGGCTCCCCCATAGCCCGATTACCCATTGCATCCATTCATCACAATAACATGGTTTATTTATTACTTTCATTTTCCTTTGCAAGTCTCTATACCTGGCGGATATCATCTTCGGGTGTACCATATTGTGCAACCAAGGATGATGCCCGCTATGTGTAGCTCTCGCCCTTAGATTAATTCTCATAAAGGGCCTCTGTGCTGTTGGCTTCACCTCCACGCATGCCTCCCAAAGGACCGGGTCACTATATGGCCCGTGGTCATGGAACTGTTTATTTTACGGTTTTAAGTAGGTACGCAGTTAAGAATTTCGTTTTTTTTTACGTAAGAAGAGTGGTTTGACTAACCATTTCATTTGACTTGACTTTCAGCTCATTTTGTGAGCAAAAAAATGTATACTTACTTACCTTATTGATTTGTGATTTCTGAAATAAATGAAACCAACCCAGCAATCCAATTACGCTCCAGTCGTATGTAATTTCTCGAATTAACTTATTTTTATAAAAACTACGACTTAAAATTACATAAACTAATCTATGCTATGGCTCTGGCCGACTACCCGATTGTAAAGGCCACAATCCTAACTAATATTACAAATTAAAAAGTTTGTTTGTTTATTTGTTTGTTAGTTTGTCCTTCACGCCCTAACTAAGCAACCAATCCTCTTGATTTTTGGCATAGACTTAGTTGAAAGGATGGACAGTAAAACAGGCTACTTTTTGTCCTGGTAAAACATCATATCCCCATGAGAGATTTAGACGGGGGATAAAGACGTTTTTATCCCCCTAGATATATGAAATTATAATTTAACGCGTGTGAAACCGCAGGGAACAGGTAGTCTTTCTTATAAATCCTACTTATATTTTTATCAAGAAGAAATATTTATATATGTTATTGAAGATAAGAAAATATTACGTTGTTTTGTCAGTTAATTAAGAATTTGGGTGTGGCCAGATTATGTTACTTATTTTAAAACACGTCCCCAGTATTAAATAACACAAATAATATATATGCGAAAGTGTGTTTGTTTATTTGTCCTTAATTCACGCTCTAAGCAACCAATCAACTTAACTTTTGACATAGAGTTAGTTGAAAGGATGGAGTTTTTGTCCTGGTAGAATCGAAGGGAGATTTAGTGGAAAAAATACCTTTTTATCCCCCTAGAAATGTGAAATTCGAATTGAAAGCGGGTGAAACCACGTGGAACAGCTAGTTTTAAATAAAAACAGGACCACATTACAAAACATATTTAATTGCATGTTCTGAAACTTAATCTGGATGGAAACACCTTAAGGGGCTACCCCGACACAATCAACACCGCCACCTATTTTATCGTATTTTATTGATAATACAAAATCCACAGCCCTTAAATACTACTTATTCTTATATTAAATACAAAACTTACAGCCAAAAAAGGATTTACATTTTATAAACTATGATTTTTAAGCAGACAGTCGAAAGATATAAGTATAATACATAAAAAATAAGCGGAATACTTTAAAACAATACTTTTTTTAAACTTAAATTGCGTTTTACACTTCTTACAAAATATTAAACTTCTCATACTCAACAGAAGTATACAAACTTAATCTAATAAAAACCAATAGTAATTAGTTATTTAAATTAGATTGAATTAGGTTCATCATCATCATCAGCCCATACACGTCCACTGCTGGACATAGGCCTCCCCCGTACGAGGCCACAAATAGCGGTCCTGAGCCGCCTCCATTCATCGACTCCCTGCGACCGCTACGATGTCGTCGGTCCATCGAGTGGATGGTCTCCCATGTAGGGGGCTTTTGCCATAATCACCACGCTTGGCAGGCGGATTGGTGATCGTAGTTTAAAAATACTCAGAAGGAAGCTGCTGCCCTTCTTCTGGTAGGTTCCCTTAGTTGGCTCTTACGACATCCATGGTTTGAGTTGGAGGGGTCGATACTCGTACGCCGCGACCCCACGGCCAAAAATTAATTACATTAGGTTAAATCGTATTATTACAATATAAAAAGGAATTTTCAAAAATCCCTTGACCCGTTTGTGATATCTATCATAGGCTTATTTTTAATGCCTCTGTAATTGTTTTGTATTGTGTAGCTTAGAAGGAGATGCGAAAACCGAGTTTGGTGGCCAAAAGTGCAACTTCACATCTCTTCCTAAACTATACAAAATAAAAGTATTACAGAGCCATTAAAAAAAAGCTTATGGTAGGTATCACATACTGCACAGGAATTTTTGAAAATTCCTTTGTTTAGCGTAATAATACGATAAATTAGGTGGCGGCGCTAGTTTGCGTCCGGGAACGGCCTAGATTACCTATTATTTTGTTTGATAAAATATCATACATATATTTTCTTCATTACTTATATTTAAGAGATTAAGTGATTACCAAAGGAAATATTGTTTTACATTACAATATGTGTAAACTAACTAAAAAAAAGCCGTGGGTTCGCGGCGTACGAATATCGTCCCCTCCACCTCAACCCGTGGATGTCGTAAAAGCCGACTAAGGGAACCTACCAGAGGAAGGGCAGCAGCTTCCTTCTGAGTATTTTTAAACACCAACACTGCGATCACCAATCCGCCTGCCAAGCGCCCCCCCTACATGGGAGACCATCCACTCGATGGACCGACGACATCGTAGCGGTCGCAGGGAGTCGATGGATGGCGGCGGCTCAGGACCGCTATTTGTGGCGTCGTACCGGGGAGGCCTATATCCAGCAGTGGACGTGTATGGGCTGATGATGATGATGATGTGTAAACTTGATTCTAAAATTAAAACATTAATTTACAATCTAGCTTTTTTATTTAATTATAATATACAAGAAATTTTTTATTATAATATACAAGAATTTTTTTATTATAATATACAAGAATCCTACACAAGAAATAATTGAGTCAATCTTACACCCCTATAGGGGTCGGCAATGTCGCGTAAAGCTGTCACACACAAACCTCACGAACACTGATTTATTGACAAATATCGCATGTGTGACACAGCACATTTGACACCCTGTTTATTGGGAGAAATAAAAATTGTTGGTATTTTCTTATAATGATTCAATGCAATGCTATTTTATCCCCGAGGGATAAATCAGTATTTGTCCCGAAAAAAATAAAAAAACAGTGTGAATACTTAAGGCGCATAGTGATGTGACACTAGCGCCACTCTTTAGAGTTCTTGTATTATCGTTATGGAAAATAATTACCAAAAGTTCTCAATATGTAATACAAGAAAAAATAAAGAGTGGCGCTAGTGTCACATTATAAAAGGCGCTAGGTAGGGCTTAATATGGAAATTAAAGTCCGTTTTTAGATTTTTTAAAGCAAACCAATAATTTATGAAAATTTGTTTAGGTCTTACTAATAAATATTACAAATGTCAAAGTTTATGAGTACCTATAGATGTTTGTTCCTCTTTCACGCAAAAACTACTGAACTGATTGGGCTGAAATTTGGTTTGGTAAGCGATAAGGCCGCCCATTGTACTTGTCCTATGTAACATCTCTCTGTAATGTTGTTTTTCTGGTGTACAATAAATAATTTTGTATTGTATTGTATGGGTATAGTTTGGGACCTGAAATAACATAGTCTATTTTTATCCCGATAAAATGCGGGCGAAGGCGCGAGCAGCAGCTAGTAGTAAATATAAGAGGCATTTTGTTCTTATTTGCTATTCAAAAGTTGAGTTTTAATTTATTTTCTGTCAGTGTTGCTATCGCCAGAACTAAATTAGTAGCTGGTAGATATCTAATCTAATGGTACATGTAATCAACAGTGCATGCAGCGTGAACTCTTAATCTGTCTGTCCGTCTGTTTGTCAGGCTGCATAGACCATCTGCTTCCCGCTGGGAGAAACTTACTGATAACATACCAGAGCAGGCGTTCATACAAAATAGGAAATAAAGCGTAGGTACTTTTTCCATTATAGTTTTTTTTATGTTTTTTTTACTTTAAAACTTGATTGACTAAGAAAATAACAACCTAATAATATAAACAAATTAAACTAGTATTTATAATTGAAACAATTGAGCTAACTGCAGATTGTTGCAAACAATCTACAGGGAGCTCAACTAGTCCATCCATATCAATACCAGTAGACGCGCTGGTTGCATTGCATCACTGCATGGCAATGCTAATACGCTGCGCCAGTTCTCGGGTCACGCGTCGCTTCGACCAGGCGCTCAGATATTTTTTTGAAAACCCGGAGTTCCTCAGTATCCCACGGACCTAGGGTTAAATTACTTTTACTAAGGTATTACCGATAAATACACTGCCATTGAAAAAGAATGAAGGGCGGTAAGCCTCAAACAAGCCAAACTAAAAATAGATGTTGTATGTGTTTCTTGTATTATTGATATTATGACGAATGTGAGTATCAAGACAAACCTCTTTAGATTTTAGGTACAAAACCTTTTTAAATATGTATGTAGGTACTTATTAGGTTAGTAATAAATAAAAAAATAAAAAATGGTAAGTATATAAATAGGTTATTATACACACATCAACATCGTCTAGGGATATTTCATATTTTCTCAATTTACTCAAAATTTGTTATAAATAACATGCAACATGTATATATTTTTGAAAAGCCCGTTTAGTAGACTAGACCTTCGAATACAATAGAAATATTTTTATTGTGTAAATAAAATTTTATTCAATAAAAAACAAAATATGAAAAAATTTTACATTTAGGATGTTGTGTTTTAAAAAAAACATGCAAAATTATGCGAAATTTCCTGTTTTTTGCAATTATACGAAAAATCAGTAGTCAGTAAAACCACCCATGACGTTCAAACGGTCCTGCAACGGGTTTTCATGCTTTGAATCACGTTATCAAAGTCTTGCTGCGGGATATTGTCCCAGGTCCTGCTAAGATGCAAAAAAAGTTGCTTTTCAGTCGCGATGTTTGCAGGAAAATGGGTCATAGCCCTTCTTTGGAGCATGTCCCATGCATGCTCTATGAGGTTTAGGTCTGGCGATTGCGCAGGCCAGTTTAAGACCGACACGTCGTGCTCCTGCAGCCAGCTGGTCACCACTCGCGCTGTGTGCGGAGGAGCATTGTCGTGCATGAGCGTGAATTCTTGGCCCATTTGTAGTCGATGGGGGTAGACTATTGGTAATAGCACCTGGTTACGGTATTTTTCATCGGTCATGGTGTTTGTGATCCAAACGAGATCTGTTCTTCCACCAATACGTATTCCCGCCCAAACCATAACTGGGACAGTTATGGTTTGGGCGGTATCGATGGACTTCCTGAAGGTGTTGCAGACGGCTCTCACGACCAGGAACTCGCCATACACGTACTCTTCTTGAATCGGGATGGAAACCGAATCGGGACTCATCGGTAAACAGCACCGCAGACCACTGGTTCTCTTCCCAGAGCAAATGTTTACGAGCCCACTCTAATCTTCGTCCACGATTTCCTCAGCGTAGTGCTGGAGTACGAAGCGGTCTGCGAGCATGAAGGTTGGCTTCATGCAGTGTTCTCCTCACAGTTTGGTCACTCACCAGCAACTGGTGCTCTGACTGGAGCCTTTGACTCAACTGCATTGCCATAACATTTGGTTGTCTTCTAGCGGAAACTTGCAAAAATCGGTCTTGTCGCTGGGTGGTTATGCGCTTCCCGCCTGGGTGTCTTTCAGCCACTTCACCGGTAGCACGATAACGTGACCATAACCTTGAGATCACGTTTTGTTTTGTTCCAATCTCCTCAGCAACACTCAGCTGAGTAGCCCCAGCTTGGAGCATACCTACTGCCCTTAACATTTTATCTCTATTTAAAAGGCGCCGCCGCATGATGCATTTAGTAGCATAAAATCGAAATTAATTAATAACGTGTTTTAAAACTTCAATTTGACACAAAAAATTACCATAAACTATGGAAGATAAATTGTAACTTTCGACCTTCGCTATAGCAATGCCGCGCAAATCTTTTGTTTTTTATTCATTTGTTCAAATTCAAATTTGGAATCATTCAAAAAGGCCTAAAAAATAAGGTTTCTTCAAAAGATTTTAAAACCGGCCAGTATTTTTAGAGTTCAAGAACTTTATACAAAATATCCCTAGGCGATGTTGATGTGTGTATTACCTATGTAGGTATGTTACATAACATATGTTATAAAAATAATCGCCATGACGATGGGTCACTCTCACCAATTGGCTACCTATTCTTGCTATCAAAGCTGGTTTTATTTATTTTTTGTTTTAGCGTTTCGACTAAATTACCTAGTATTAATTTTGTTGTTTTATTCGTGATAAAAAGTAAGACAGATACGAACTGATTACCTACGAGTATAATTTTTATACTATTTTCATGGAAAAACCATAATCTTCGTTACATATGTTGCCTCAGTGTTGGCTATCTTAGATTCCCATACTTTTCAAGTCGACAAATTCGCATCTCTATCGTAATCTCTAAAAGAATAAAAAACTTCATTCTGTCATCTATATAGTCTTCATACACTCACCTACCCACTCTACTAAATGGTTGTCAGAACTGGGCTCTATCAAAAAAGGTAATCGCTAAAATACAGGTCAAAGAGCAACAGAAAGGAGCATGCTAAATGTAAGGCTAAAAGACCGCATCAAAAATTCAGACCTGAGGAAGAGAACCCAAATAGCCGACGCAGCAATACTAGCCTGCCAAATGAAATGAAGATGGGCGGGCCACGTGGCACGGATAACTACTGATGGGGGATGGACAGAGCGCATCCTACATTGGTACCCGCGCGACGCCGACGCCCGGCGTGCGCGCGGGCGCCCTCGCCAGCGCTGGAGAGATGACATAGAGGACTTGGCCGGTGTCACATGGACACGACACGCCGCAGACAGGACTCTGTGGAGATGGATGGAGGACGCCTTCACCCGAAGATGGGTGCCCAATTCAATGGACAATAATAATGCATGACATACCTAGTGAATTTATTAAAATATGTAGATTGTGGAAATATTATTCATAGATGCATGAAAATACATATGTATTGTAGGTAATAAATTTCGAACATAAATGTATTATTTAATTTAATGTAACTATTTAATTTATACCACAATTTAATGCATAATAAAATGTTAATATAAAATAAAATTAAGATAAATTGGAATACTAAATGGTAAGTTAAATTTACATCCATAGAATACCGAAATGTTATTAAAGACTGTTTTGGAAATAAATGGCTTACTTACTACTCACCTGTCTACAACTAAGGAACTTAATAGTCGTGCATGTACCAAACAGCAAATAAATGAGTGGACGAGGAAGGTACCCGTAAGGTCTACTATTATTGCACTGTAAAAAACCTATTTAAAAGGACTTTTACTGAAACTAACACTTATTATACCAACAGAGACGCAAAGTTCTCTGGCGCCAATTTTTCATTCTACCGATGCGTGAAAATTCTAAAGTCACTGGCAGGTTCGTTTCCATAAACAATGCCATTAGTGGAGCGCGTTACGCGGCAGATTTTAAATTTGGAACGCGCAGCCATTCGTCATGTCGCGCCAGCCAGCAACACACCGTGAACGAGCAGTTTGCGTTTGACATGTTTTGATCCTTTCGCGATAATTGATTTCAGAAATAAATGAAAATGTCCTACAACCAGAAATAGAGAACAGACTCTACAAAGTAGGTACCTACTCTAGAATGTGTTGTTCGATTAAGAAGTAAGTATGTAGTACTTACCTACGAAACTCTGAGGGGATAAGAGTCCCTAAATACGGAACATACTTTCTTTTATATTCAATGCATGAAAAAGTAAGTTGAACAAGTCTACATTTAAAAAGTATCAAAACTATTCTCCCTCGCAGTTCTCCCGTTGACTAATGACGTCATGTGTCCCAAGCAGCGCAATCGGCAAATGACTCGAGATGAATTTAAAATTTGAACTGAGAACGCTAACGAGTGTGGTTTGCTTTCAGGAAAGGGATCTTATTAATAAAACGAGTATTTTGACGTTAGGTATAAAGTTATCGACATAGCAAAGAATGTGTGTTTTCCAAAAAAGAAAAAAACCCTATTTACCTTTGAACTCAATAGATCACAGGGATCTTTCGCGGAAAAATAAAGGTGGTGGTAGAGTAACAAATAAGGAAATATTATGTAGAGTGTCCTGTTAACCTGGGCACGTTCTATGGTACCTATTTTAATTCCAAACTAAAGCGCGCCATCTTTTCAGTTTGGTCAAACTATGTTTTAATTGGAAAAACGCCTCATTAGTATATTTTTAGCGTGGGCCGGCTATATCTCACGAAAAACAGACCACCGCTAGTATAAACGAGTTCTTGAATGCAGACCGCGACTCGGATCAGCTGTGCGTAATAATCACCCATCCAATAATTGAAATTTGAAAACCATTTCAAAGACCTTGAAAGCCCTTTGAAATGGCCTTCGTAATTTGCAACTGTATGGTGAAGGCCATTGAAATAGCTTTCAAATGTCAATTATAGGATGGGTGGTTTTTGCGTAATCATACAGCAGGTGGGATGTAGCATTGCAAAGATTTCCACTCCAGGACAAGCAGACGGACGGCACAATACTATCCTTATCTGGTTGATATACCATCCACTCGTACGAAGCGGTTTTCCTTCACCTTCACCATTCGCAACGCAAAGAATGGAACTCGCTGCCTGCTCCTGTGTTTCCGGCCAATTACAATCTGGATATTTTCAAGACAAGAGTGAATAGGTTTCTTCTAGACTTCGTGATACACCGTCGGTCACACACATCGTCACTTTCCATCAGGTGAGATTGTGGTCAAAAGGTCTATCAACAGTAAAAAAGGACTCTAGGTAGAAGGGCAGGGCGCTATAGCAATCATAAGGGGTGGCCTTTGTCCAGCAGCGGACTACCTATAAACTAATATAGGCTGATGATGATGAGGACCTACAGAATGGATTTTGAACCTTATCATTCAAACCTGAGCTCTACTTTACTTTATTTTATAGCCTACAGGCGTGGTTCATAAGAATGTGACCGTCCTCCTTTAGGAAAGAAGTCTACGAACCTCTCCCAAACGGAAACGGATTTTCCCATGCGGATTTGTTGTTGTTTCACGTAGAATGAAATTGGGTAAGCTATGAGTGAGAAAGCGCGTTTAACCATCTAATACGAAGCTGTCATGTGACTGTGTGCGTGTGCTTGGTGTTGGCACCATTTTTTGATATTTTTTTGTACTTTCCGATTAATTTTGAGTAAAGGATTGATTACAAAAACATTTTTGGTTATTTATAATGTTGAATATATTTAGGATGTTTGCAGCGCGACATTTGCGAATAAAGGTGTCTATCATGCATAAAAAATCGCTTGAAGATGACTCGATTTGGTGGTCAAAATTAGTTTCGCTCTCATTTAAATATCATTATGTTTTTACAAAAACTAAACCGCTGCAAATATAGCTATTTTTCATCCGATTACGTATGGAAAATTTCAATAAGATCGGGCACATAGTTCCCAAATGAAGCGGAAAGTACGTTTGTATGGGGAATAAGGCTATCCGTGCCGTTCGGTCAATTACACTATATTTTATAGCCCACAAGCGTAGTTCATAAGAATGTGACCGTCCTCCTTTAGGAATGCGAAGCACATCGATATGCAAGCCCTGGGGCAAGACAATAGGTGACTTTTTGTCTTTCGCATTCTTGGAGCTCACTTGGATCACTACGATTTCAGAGCAACGCTATACAAGATAAAGTGCTTTCTCAACTAGTCTGTCAGAGATCGTATAAATAGATACTCTTGGTTTTTTAGGAGTACGAATATAATAGAATATAATATATTTTTAATTGCTCAAAGATTTACACAGAATACATAGTAAACTTACAAGGGGAGGGCACGACTTTGGGATTTCATTTTGCGATCAGCTTTCGCGTATTAATTGGTTTTCACTCCTTACAATCCTAATGCGCAAAACTCAATAGTTTCAGAGAAAATGGCCTTAAAAATCCGAGAAAATAGAGTTAAAAAAACAGTATCATTGTAAATTGGGATTCGAACGCCCGACCGCATAGAGTATATTCCTGAAACTTGCGTTGCGCGTTAGGATTGTAAGGAGTGAAGACCTTAATAGAGTACAATTAATACGCGAAAGCTGATCTCAAAATGAAATCCCAAGGTCGTGCCCTCCCCTTGTTAGACTAAGAGGAAACAGATTTGAAGTGTAGGTACCTAAGTACAGTAAAATGGCTCTGCCTCAACATTTATGTTGGTTGGTTTACTTGCTAACTAGCAATCTGCTACTTCTACTCGTGTCTACTTCAACTGCCAAGTATCATCCAAGCAGTGATGCTGAACCTTTTTAGTTGCCCACCCGTTTTGTGTGTGAAGTGTGTATGTTTAAAAGTGTGTCTTGAAGGTAAGTAGGTAGTAAGTTTGCGGGTGGAATCTCTCTTGTAGGTAGGTTCATACTATGCCCACAGTTGATGTAGAGAAGGTTTAGCTAACAAGCCGACTGGTTGAGTAAAGGACTCTTCTTTAGCACGCCATCCGACAATAACCACAATAAAAATACCTACAATTAATTTGAAAAAGGTCCGTCGATTACCTAACCTGCATTTTTTATCCTATACGTGGTTTGGCACGCGTCCATTTTAAGATTTATAAAAACAGTTATCTACCTACTTATTTTGTTAATTCTATAATGTTAGGTAAGAAATAGCTACTTTTGTGAAATATAGCACCATATGCCACAACGACCGTCAAGGTGACCATGAATAGAATTTTCCTGAGACATCTTGTTGCTAGCTTCCATTCTGTCGTCGTCGGTCCAATGGGCGTCAATCTTTGAAAATAAAAAAAAAATGTTTTATGACAGTTGGTATAATATAATACTTTTTTTTCACACTTAATTTTGTGTGATTTGTAAGTCTTTTGATTTATGAGTTATTCCGCCCAAGTGTAAATACCTATGAGAACTGTTAAATAGCATTGGGTACCCTATCTCAAGTAACATTTTAGAGGGCATCCAAATATGACATGGAAACCAGTTATGCGACAATTTTATTCTCTTTGAGCTCTTGGCTACATTGATAAGTTACATATCTTGTAGGCACCTAAGTTTTAAAAGATTATTTTTACACGCCTCATTAATAACCTTTTGTTATTATTATATTTAATCCATAAATTATCAGCTAGCGTTACGGAGTATCTGTGCAGTGAGACGAAACTATCGTAAATTAATAGTACCTATACGTAGGTATCTGCTTTTTTTTATCAAGATAAGAAAATGAAAACCCAGGTGCCATTCCATACCATAAAACATCATTAAAAGTTACTGATATCAGTTATAGGTAAGTTGTTATGATGTTTAACTTTAGTTGATTAAAAAACCCGGATGTCATACTATAAAAAACTGTTGACTGATTTTTAGAACGTGACGCTTTTAAAACGTAATATTAGAACGCGTTCTACGTTAGTAGGTAAAGATACATACAACGTATAAACTAAATTTGAAAATTTTCAGAAAAATTGAGTTACGTTTTATGACACGTTACGTGTTACGTTTTCATCTTTTGATATATATAATGTTTAGTGAATATACTTACTATTATTAAAAAGATTACTATTGGAAAAGATAAATAATAGATGATATATATTGTAAATCACGACGCTCTGACTTTCGTGAAACGATGGGATTACTTTGCGTGAGACGTTGGCAATGAGCACGTCTCTAGTGAGATGTTGGGAATAACTCATTACTATTAACGCTACAGTAGAGCCGTCAGCAGTCAGAATCACACCTAGGTAGACTGCTTCTTGATTCTGACAGCTGATTGAAGTATTCCTAAAAAAATACCCTAACGTTCTGAGTCATCATGGTCACCCTGTAAAAGGGAACAAGCTGCTAAAAGTAGCTATAATTGCGGGTTTACTAAATTGTAGGAAGATTAGATGATGTCGGTAGTGTAGTGAACGAAGTTCTGCCTGAGACACAGAAAGTAGTGGAGTCGATTCCCACTGCGAGACAACATGTGTATACTGTTAGGTATCTAAAACGCATTCAATGCCCAACTTCGGCGGTGCGACGCGCAGGGGCGGCGTTACACGGAGCTGGAGGTGGGCAACTGCGTCGTGGGCCATGAAAATTTTAAGTAGGTAATTACGGTACACCTTATACCTACAAACAAAGGTAAAAAATTTAACAAATGATTTTTTTGTCATTCTGTAAAATCTGTTTTTTCGTAAGTTGTTACTTACTTATTACCCGACTACCGGAGGGTTATGATTTTAGCACCCTATGTATGTATGTATGTATGTAGCCGATTTCTTTGTTCCCACGTAGCGCTGAAAGCTGGAGGTATCGATTGATTCGTCTCATTACCCCGATGGTTATAGGCTATATGGTGTCCGACAAAACTGAGGGTCTTAAGAAATAGCTGGGTCTAAATTACACCTGGATCAGTTCGATAGCGCGATAAAATTTTGCAAGAGACGACATCTTGTTACAGTTCGAGTCTAATTTAGTTTGATGTGATGTGTGAAGGATGACACACCCGTTGCCATGGAGACCTCTTGTTTATTTGTTACCATGGCAACGGGTCATCTAGGGATGGGCAAATGAAAAAATGTATCGATATGCATATATTGTATCGATAATGTAGGGTAAAAAAAAAAAGTTAAAACTAAAACCCGACTACATAAGTCTTAAACAAGCGTTCACCTATTCAATTCAATTCAAATCATTTATTTCAGCACCAATAGTACCATATACACACACATAAAAATTCATACAGAGCATTTAAAATTGATGTAACTAATTTAACATTACATAATTTAACATCAGAAAATTTAATCGGCCCAAATTACACATAAAATTTCAATTACAAACCGAGCTAAAAAAAATAAAAATACAGTACATTTCATCAATATAAAATTAAAAATAATGTCTAAATAAAAATTGTGTAAAGTTCAATCAATTAGAATTAAAATAAATAAAAATAAAAATGCTCAAATGTAACCTACCTCACACAAAGTCATTTTCTTTCACATGAAGCTGCGACAGGCGCCACAGAATAGGGCAATCAGGTTTTCTCGCTAAAATCCTCAGCAGGTTATTCGCGCTAGAGTGGACGCGGCGCAGCAGTGATGCGGCTCTCTTCCGCATGATGGCATGGAACCCATCTGTCTGAGCGTCAGCAAACATGCCTGATGCGCTGCAGCACCTGGGCAGACGCACTAGCGCTCTAAAGCCGTTGTTGTATTGGACGCGTAGAGCGTTGACTGCCCTCTTGCTATACCTGACCCACAGACTGCACGTGTAAAATGACTGGCAGAAGGCCTTAAATAGCGTGACCTTTACTGCTCCCGTGCATCGTGCAAACCTGCGGGCCAACATATTGCTACGGACCGCCAACGCTCTACGCTCCCTCTCTATGTCCTCGTCGTCGCTGAGATTTTCTGTGACCCAGGTACTTAAAGCGCTTCACTCTTGGCAATTCCACCCCATTAAGGAAGACAGGAGGTGTAATAGATACCTTCTGTTCCTTCGGGTGGAAAACCAGAAGTTCACTTTTCTGAACATTGTACCTGAGTCCGTAGGCCCCAGCATATTTCTCACATATTTTGAGCAGCTTCCTAACAGCACTGATCGAGGGTCCTAGGAGCACCATATCGTCTATTGTCCATAGCATTTTCTTTTGATACTTAGGTAGTCGGAGGCCTTTGTTACTAATTGTCCCCTAGGTATATGGGGTGGGTGCGTCCGACTACCTAATTATCAAAAGAAAATTCTATGGACAATAGGGTAACGCTTGTTTAAGACTTTTATGTAGTCGGGTTTTAGTTTATAACTATTTTTTTTAGGATTAGAGCCTGCGACCACTAAACCTTCGTATTTATAAAAGCTAAAAGTTGTCACACACACAGGCGTCTGGCACCTGGCAAGATGTAAGAAAGAATCATTGAAACTGACATCTTTGATAGTTCCCAAGTACCTAGTTGACTGATTAGTACAACGGTACCCACAGAGTGTGTGATTCATAGACCGACAGGACTTGTTGGAATCATGCGCTTGTTTTCCCGGTAGACCCTATGTCCTAAGTTGTTGTTGGTCCAAGCTTCATAGTCGCTGATTGCTCCTTCCTACTGTCGGGGTATGAGCAAAGAAACTTTCAGTTTTTTTTTTAATAAGGAAGGCCTAGTTGTCTCTTGCTCTTGGGCTAGTACGATATAAAATTAAATGCTCAATAAGGAATACTTAATCTTGTTTTAATTTATTCCTACAAGTAGCTACTATAGTACCCACAGAGTGTCTGGTGGACCGACAGGATTTGTTGGGTTCATGTTCTAGTTTTCCCCGGAAGACCCTATGTTCTAAGTATCACGGCACGGTTGTTGATCTAAAATTCTAAACTATCTATCTAATGGCTATCTCAACATAACGCTGAATCGGACGCCATTTCGTAGCATTGAGCTTTCTAATTTGTAAGTTGTTTTTATGTAGTTTTTTTGGAAAAGATAAATTTAAGTACCTACTTCACATTGTTTATGCTATGAATAAAGATTTCTTTCTTTCTTTAAGCTTCATAGTCGCTGATCGCTTCTTCCTACTGTCGAGGTAGGCACAAAGAAACTTTCAGCTTTTTATAAAATAACGAAGGCCTAACTGTCGCAGGCTCTCGGGCTAGTTCGATGTAAAACTAATTGCTTATAAAAGAATATTTAATCTTGTTTCAATTTATTTCTACAAGAAACAATAGAATAATAAGTGCTCACGAGGTGCTCACTCAAAAACGTTTGTTGAAAACCTACCGCGACTAAATCGCCAAACTACTTGTGTTATTTTAAGCTGAAAAGAATTCAGTCTTGTATTTACGTAGGACCTGCGTACGTCACCTTTTCAGGCATCTTTTCAGGGTTCCATACACGAACGGAGAAAACGGGACCCTATTACTAACTGCCCTAAGCCAACCAACTAAGCCTCTGCTGTCTGTCTGTACGTCTGATTATTAGTAAGCTGTATCTCATAAACCGTAAAAGATAGACAGTTGAAATGATGACAGAGTGAGTATTTCTATCTGTATTTTTGCTAGAAGAAATAATAAAATTTTAATAATTAAATAAGGTCACGCGCATACCAAGTTTAATACCGATCACCGAAGTTAAGCAACAGTGGGCGTGGTCAGTACTTGGATGGTGACCGCGTCATTTTGGCGTAAAACGCCAAACGCGTAAAATGCGTAGATTTTAGGATCCATCAAAAAAAAATGTATCTTAAGGTTTTTCTTGATTCTTTGCCAAAAGTAAGGGGCTGCCATACCTGGACTACTTGGAACAGTCATTATCGACTGCTTCAAGCTGCGACTGCAAAGTAACCTACTGTCTTATACGTACACACATACACGGAACCGCTCGAGCAATTTAACTGCTTCGGGCGGTCGTGCGGTCAAGCAGTCGCCAGGCATACACTGACTGCTCGAGCTGATGACTGCTCTCGCGTAGTTACCTCCGCCCGCGCTCTTCATTCCACCACCCACGCGCCTCCTACACGCACGCTTCTCGAGCATTATCAACTGCTTCAAGCAATTATCAATGGTAGCTTCAAGCTGTCGACTATATCTGTCCGGGCAGTTCGTGTATGTTGATCAATGGATAACTGCTCGAGCAGTCTGAGTATTGCCGCTCTAAAATAAATTACGTATATAAAGTTTCTAACGATGATAAGGAACCCTTCGAGTGTGATTCGACTCGTACTTGGCAGGTTTATAGAAATAACACATATTCAAAAATTGTCAGTAATCGTTCGGACAAAACTGCGACATGACGACTTTGTTGCTTATTTTATTCCTGTTCATATTTTTTTACTTCAAAAAGTCTACAAACTACTGGAAGCTCAGAAATGTAAATGGTCCAAACCCAATTCCAATATTCGGGAACATAAAGGAGAGTTTACTAAGGAGGAAGAATTTAGCGGTTATCTACCAAGAAATCTACAGGAAGTTTTCACAAGAAAAAGTGGTTGGAATATACACGATGACATCACCAGCTTTACTGATCCGTGACTTGGAAATTGTAAAACAAATATTGGTGAACGATTTTGACTGCTTTTCTGAAAGAGGTTTTCTAATTCCCAGTGAAAAGTTGGGGAATAGTCTATTTCATTGTGATAGAAACACTTGGACTGAGCTTAAGGGAAATATTACCCCTTACTTTTCAAGTAGTAAGTTAAAAAGTGGTTTTGATGCGATATCGGAACGCGGGGATGTTTTTGTTGAACATCTAGAAGCGCTAAGCAGTGATGAACCAGAACAAGAACTACATAAGCTTTTCAGAAAATTCGGAATCGACGCCACATTGCTTTTTATATTCAACTTGAACGTTGACGTTTATAATGATGATAACGTGGATTTTTTCGAGAAACTTGATAAATCTATTTTTACAAAGTCTTATCAAAGTGAATTGAGTATGATGCTACCTAGCATCATGAAAATTATGAATACATCCATTTTCGGGGATACCATTATAAAATTATGTAACGATATTGTGCATAATACCAATCACAATAGAAAAAATAATTTGGATGCAAAAAGCGTAGTCCACAAGCTACTTGATTTAAAATATGTACCAAAAAGCCCCATACAAAATGGAAATAAGAAAAATGATGACCCAACAACTGATAAGAATGTGAACAATAAACTTGAAATAACTGACGACATTATAGCATCGCAAGTATGTCTTCTGTTAGCTGCTGGTTACGAAAATACAAACTTAGCCCTCTCTTATGCTTTCTACCACTTGGCAACAAATATCAACGTACAAAATAAACTGATCGAAGAAATTGACACAGTCCTAACTCAAAACGATGGAACAGTAAATTATGAATTATTAAATAGTATGTCGTATATCGCGAAAGTGTTCAATGAAACTGTAAGGTTGCATCCCCTTGCAAATACGATACAGAGAGTAGCCACACAAGACTACACTATACCAGATACTAATGTTAGAATAGACAAGGGAGTTATTGTGCTAATTTCCCCTTTTGCTATCCATCTAGATGAGAAATACTATGGAGATCCTTTGAAATTTGACCCAGAAAGGTTCAATTCAGAAAATTTAAGGACACGGCATTCAAGTGCTTTTATTCCATTTGGATTGGGACCGAGATCTTGTTTCGGTATTTCATCTTAACTATGTATAGTAAAATAGATAACAAACAATTGTATTATTTTATTGCGTTAACAACAAAACCAATGTTTTCTGAAACATTAATGTTGCATCAGATCATAGTATCACAGTACATGATAAATTTATGTAATTAAAATGTAAAATTCACAAATCATGGTCACAATACATGAATAACATACAGTATGTAGGTAAGATGGTATGTAATCCAATATAAAATGGACAAACAAAATGTTCAATATTATTCTGTCCATTTTATCGATACGTAAGATATTTTACCTACTTATGTACATATGTGTTGAAATATAATTATAATATAATAATAAATAATAAAATCGTTTATTTCAGCACCAATTTAATATACACACATAATATTGCTTTTTTTACAGGCAACAGACTTACCAAATTGCTCTTCAAAGTCGCGATGGTAAAGATTTTATCAAAATTCTCTGTGAGGCCTTCGGAAAAGAGCCGAGAAATAAAGCTGGATCCACGCAGAACCATGATGGCCGCAGAAGGAGGAATCCATATCAAATTCTTGCGTAGGCACCGATGACTACTAGTGTTACCTGCGATTACAACGAAATTCCCCTGTTTAACCTTACGGAGGCCTTAGGTGCACTCTAGTGTCTAGGGTAAGAGGATATTGTCAAAGAAAATAACAATCAAATAATATAAAGAAATTAAACTAGTATTTACAATTGAAACAATTGAGCTAACTGCAGACTGTTGCAAACAATCTACAGATAGCTCAACTGGTCCATATCAATACCAGTCGGAAGCGTCCCCAAGACGCTGGCTGCATTGCCCCGCTGTATGGCAATGCTAATGCGCTGCGCCAGATACTCACCAGCTCTCGGGTCACGCGTCGCTTCGACCAGGCGCTCAGATAATTTTTTGAAAACCCGGAGAGCCTCGGTACCCCACGGACCTAGGGTCTCGACTCCAAGGGGAGCAAATGCGTAGGCTCTGTCGAGACCTGCATATTTGCGCCTCTTGAGATCCTCGGCCAAATCTGCCGCCGAACCAGCCCTCACGGATGTCCTTGAAAGATGGGAAGGCGCAAGTGTGTCGACACATGTAGCGTCCCACACAATAGGCCTGCCCAGCTCCCAAGGGACTAAAGTCATATTTTCTCAGCTTTACTTCCGAGTATTCAGTAACATCAAAGATTTAGTTTTTGATATGCAATGCTTAGAATACTTAAAAAAGAAGATCATGAGGCTCACTAGGCATAGACTGTTCATTGACTTTTTCACGATATTTTTCTTGTTAAGAGATTGATGATCAATAAACATTTTGCAAATCAATAAACGTCTTAAACAAGATTTTTTTATTTCTTTTGATAAAATTCTGTCATTTTACGATTTCTGATTTATTCCGGTCCTAAGAAGGAAATAAAGGAATATTTTTTTACGATACTAACAAACCTAGTCTTGGTATCGTTCGTTCTGAAACCCTTGTTGAAAAACCTTACAGAGTTTTCAGAACAACATAGAAAAAACATTTTAAAAAGATAAAATTCACTATCAATAGATATAAACTATTTAACTTATTTTAGCAATACCATGCAAAAATCTTATCAGAAATCCGATAAAAAGGTAAAAGTCATAAATATATAAACTCATTCGTAGCATGCTCATTAAAGTATTATCCACTTACAAAACCACAACTAACACATACGATAAAAGTTTTCTATGCTAGTATAAATAATGCCTTCCCTATAACAGTGGCACTATAAATTCTGTTCAAAATCAATCAAGAATTCCTAAACTCTGTTTTTTTCTCGTAAATGTTTTATTTTTATTAGTTAGGTAACTAAAATGTAATTAAAATTAACAACTAATCTGAAGCTGGAAGCAGTTAATGCCAAATATCTTACCATTTATCGCTAAAACAGAGATATTTTGTGTTTAGGTATGCCGCTATGCCTATTATTTTAGCAAGAAAAGTGAAAGAAGAAGTGTGAAATGATATAGCACTTAAAATAAAATCACAAAAAAAGAGTACAGGAAAAATTCAAAATGGTTGTTTCAGTACTGATTGGGTTTATTGTGTTCTTCATTTACTATTACTGCACAAGGACGCTGAGTCACTGGAAAAATAAAAATGTGGTCGGACCCAAGCCACTGCCTTTATTCGGCAATCTACTAGAAAGCGCCCTAAGAAGAAAGCATGTTGGAATCATATACCAAGAAATATACAACGCTTATCCAATAGAAAAAGTCATCGGCATTTACAGAATGACAGCACCAACTCTGATAATCCGAGATTTGGACGTAGTGAAACAGATTCTCATCAAGGACTTCGAAGCATTTCCTGACAGAGGAATTGCGTTCAGCAAAGAAAAACTTGGAGATAACCTGTTTCATTGTGATAGTAACACTTGGCGGGTTTTGAGAAAAAGATTATCACCAGTTTTCACTTCTAAAAAGACAAAGAACATGTTCCATGTTATAGTTGATGATGGAAATAAATTTATAGACTATCTAGAGAATGCTGCTTTAAAACAAAGGGAACAGGAAATGCGCCAGCATTTCGAAAAATATACGATGTCAACTACAATTGGAGCGGTTTTTGGTATAAATGTTGACCTATACAATACAGATCAGGAAACAATCAAAAAGGCAGGATACTACTCTTTCAGATCAACATTCGCTGCTGAAATGGATATGCTTTTTCCAAACATTTTAAAGAAACTCAACATGTCACTATACAACGAACATATGCACAGATTCTGTCGTGCAATTGTAAGAACAGCTATGAAACAAAAGAATGGAAACTTTTTTAGGAACGATGCTATCGATATTATGCTAGGATTAAGCCAGGAAGGCAAAGTACTCGCTTTAAAGCGACACAAAGACGAGGAAGATGTGTATATGGAGATCACAGAAGACGTGATGGCAGCTCAGGTGTTTATAATGTACATTGCTGGATTCAGCAACAATGCCTTAACTTTGTCCTACTCACTCTTCCATTTAGCAAAACACCCTGAAGTTCAAAATAAAGTTCTGCAAGAAATCAATGATGTGCTCGTCAAAAATGACGGGGAATTGACCTACGAATCTGTGAAGGACATGGTGTACCTTGACCAAGTTTTTTATGAGACTCTAAGACTGAACCCATTGACTAACTCAGTGCAAAGATCATCTGCTCGCAGATATCAGATCCCAGGGACCGATGTGATAGTTGAGAAGGGAACCACAATGATCATATCGCCTTATGCGATACACCGTGATGAGAGAAACTACCCTGATCCTGATCAGTTTGACCCTGAGAGGTTTACCGCAGAGAATTCTGCGGAAAGGCATCCCTGTGCTTATATACCTTTTGGGGCTGGCCCGAGATCTTGTATTGGTAAGTTTAAAGTTCAAAATCATTAGGATTTTCCAGATTATTAAGTTTTTGGCAGAGACATAGCCAAACGGCGTACAAACTCTTTTGAAACGAAGGAATAAAACAAAATGTCACCTTGCTCCAAAGAAAGATAATGGATAAAGACCATGTAGTGATTACCGGATGATGAATGCCCGCACAATCCCCAACCGCTACCCCATTCGACACATCCAAGACTTCACGCAGAGTATTGCTTTATTATTTATTTTGACAATAGATAACTAACGCGTCTAATGTATGATACTTTTTGATACTACAGAAGCGAAAGTAATTCTGTCTCTCTGAGTGTCTGTTACCTTTTTACGCCTAAACGGATCTTAAAGAAATTTGTCAGGGCGGTAGACGGTATCACGGGAATTTACATACCTACGCTCTTTTTATCCAGGTAACGTGCGTGCGAAGCCGCGACAGAAGTCAATCATAAATCAGATCAATATCTTATTAACGCGTTCCCTGTGTGTGCCGCATTAGACCTTCTGGGCACTCGTCTACCTAAATAAGGCTTTCTAATAGAGAAATGGGGGACATTCTCCCCTAACATGAACATGATACAATTACATCCCGCGTACTATAACCATTTAAGATTAGTATATCTGAGGCCGAATTTTGCTAATGAATCGCTTTACTTTGTCCCATCCCTCCATCTGTAGTTTCTTTCATGAAAGTAAAAATGCAATATGTGTCATTTTGAGACGATTCCATTGTTATCGGCTGAAGTTAATCATAATAAGATAGATAATTCAGTGGAATTCAGCTCCAGTTATAGGTACTAATCAAAAAATAAGCTCTGCTTGTGGCTAGATGGTGCTGTGTGAATTAGCATTATTTTTTTATGATTATTGGTAAACCAGTATCTAAAATCATTATATTGATTATTCATTTGATAATAATTACGTGTATTACCCTGCGTCTTTATTTACATAATCTATTCTGGTTAATGAAAGTTATATCTTGTCAATAAATTTAACCGTACGGATATTGTGTACTCTAGATTATGATCATATTTTTAACCCTTAAAATTATTTAATTATTTATTGATTTGATAATAATTACATGTATAACCCTGCGTCTTTATTCATATAATCTAAGTATACTGGTTTATCTTATCTATTATGTATATACGGATATTATATTGATTGAATGTGTATTCTAGATTATGATCAAAAAGAAGAGATTTTACTTTTTAATAGACGATTAGGAATATTATCTCTATTTTAACTTAATTATATTAATGCTGGACAATCCACACAGCATCATTTTGCTAGCCCCAAGCTAAGCAGAGCTTGTGATATGGATACTAGATGACTGATATACATACATAAAACAATACATTAAATAGATTTTTGAATATAGAAAGTACCCAGAACACCCGGAAAAAGACGGGAATCGAACCCACAACCTCCTGCGTCGCAGGCTTCTCCCACCGCATCGGTCGTCAAAGTCAACACAACTGATAATCGTGCCGAATCCGATAACTACTTGTTTAATCATAATAATGGATAAATCAAAACTTTCTGATAACAGGCTAAAAAAATAAGGAAAAACGAAAATTTATTAAATCTCTCACGTGGTTATCAATAAAACGTATGTATCATATAAATCGTTTTCAAGCATTAATCGTAATAAGATCGATAATAGATTATGTCAAATAAAGCCTGTGATATGGGCTATTTATAAGCCACAAAGGATTCACGACACAAAATACGGTAAACATTATTTATTTTTGAAATAGTAAATGTTTATTAGACAATACAAAGTAAACACATATAAAGTTGGTAAAATAACTACAATGTGTATTATCGAACCTTGATCAAACTAGATAATGTTTCGTTAAATTTCATCATTTAAACTACAAATCCTCCAAAAGTTAGAGGTCTATCTCTTTTAATAATTAAAAGAGATAGACCTCTAATTTTAGGAGGATTTTTTTTCCGCATCCGCATCGCTTTGGTTTTTGAGATGGATATTTTTTTCAGGTTTTTGTCCATAATTATATGTCACGCAAGTACTTATCGGCACATCTCGTTTGATCAAGGTTCGACAATAACTACACATTCTATAACTAAAACGATGAAACATAGAATATACCAGTTAGAATACATAGAGAGATTACATAAGTTCGGTCTACTAGCTAAAACAATAGAAACCCAGGTGAACAGTGGTAGCTCATCCGTGGGCAGGTAGATAGAGCATGTGTTCGTAGGTACATATGTACAATGGATCTTGGCTCAGCGTGGTGCTTTAAAAGAGGAACTATTACTGCACCAATAGACGCACTATTACTGCACTAATAGCAGGATTATTATTGCACTAATAGCGGAATTATTACTGCGATAATAGCGGAGGTATTCACTGCACTAATAGCGGAACTATTACTGCAGTAATTGCGGAATTATTATTGCACTAATAGCTGAATTATTATTGCACTAACAGCGGAATTATTATTACACTAATAGCGGAACGATTACTGCACTAATAGCGGAATTATAATTGTACTAATAGCGGAATTATTATTGCACTAATAGCGGAACTATTACTGCACTAATAGAGGGACTATTACTGCACAAATTTCGGAATTATTATTGCACTAATGGCGGAACTATTACTGCACTATATGCGGAAATATTGTGAAAGGGCGATAGTTTTCAACCAAAACCAGTGAGTTTGACGAAGTAAGAGTTATTTTTTCCTTGTTACAGGAAGACAGTTAGCAAAACTGCAGTTCGCCGTAGCTCTCATCAAAGTGCTAAGAAGGTTCAAGATTGAACCTTCAGAAAGGACCCTAAAGATTGAAGACTATGACCCTATGTACACGCTGATTGCTACAAAGGGTGGAGTTTACGTGAACCTCGTTCCTAGATATACAGAAATAGACTGAAAAAGATTTTAAGTTAACAGCGTCTTACTCAACGACCGTCTTTTGCAGCATACATATTATATATAGTTTTACTAATGCGGGTAGAGCCGGTCTAGGACTGCGAGCGATTGCAACGTGACATAGACCATATTTTCCGGTGGGGTCATGATAACGGACTCTTTTTTAATGCATCCAAATGCAGTACTAATCCCTACGGTCATGCAAAAAATCCTGTTATACATTACTATTCGTTGGGTTCGGAATTTCGGACCGAGTGCATACTGTTCGTGACCTCTGTATTCAAATGGACAGGGAATTAAATTTCCGAAGCCATGTAGTCGCTATTTGTAAAAACGCTTTCAGAAATCTGGGATTTATATTACGACAATCTGGCGACTTTCGCAAAATCATCACCATTAAGATACTGTTTAATGCGTTAGTCAGAAGTAGATGAGAGTGTGGATCTATCATATGGAGCTCTCATGAAAAAATGTACAGAATAAATATCTAAGATTTCTTTATTTAAAGTTATACGGAGTTTACCCATTTTCCCACTAATATATCCCACTTTATTCGTTCTGGGTATGGTAGGGTATTTTAAACTTGAAATTAGAAGGGAAATTATGCTAATAATGTACATTTTTAATCTGAATAGAGGCATGACACCGAACCCTCTGGTTTGATGAATATATGACTGTATTTGCAATTCCGAGGGCAAGAACTAACCTCCTGAAGAAGTCCCCGTTCACACGGGCCCTTCGCACTATCAATAGTTTATGTGCAAATGAGGATGTTGATATATTTTAGGTATATATCCTTGCCAAAACTCAGGGATGCTGTTTTAATTTTTTTGGATAAGACGCATAGAAATAAGTTAAGATGTAGTATATTTTAAGCTAAATAAGTTATAGTTAGTAGATTGTTTGAGTAATTTTATTTGTGTTTTTTGTATTTTATATTTCTTTGTCGCTTTGGTGCTGTGCTGTAATGGCAATGTAAATATGTAACTAAATAAATAAATTATTTTTAAAAAGTCCAGCATTTATTTATTAAGTAATTTAATTTAAGGACTGATAGATATTTACGATAAAAATATAACTTTTTAGTCTACTACTACCAATACCTCAATAAATCGATGAAGGTACTGAAAAAGTTATTTCCTTATGTACCCATAGGTATCATGGCTATAAAATCAAGCTTCCCTAAGTTCCTTATTAAAAATGACACAAAGATGACCATCTGTAACTACAATATCTGCGCAAACGCATTGTACACGTCCGTAGCAATCGCAAGCGAACGGCGAACGTTGCGTTTTGAAAAAGGAACGTCATCCATTCGTCACGATTCAGTTAACGATAAGAAAAATGAGGTCTTGTCAAAGCGTTGATCAAAGTTTTAGTAGACTCTACCAGTTTTTCCTAGGCGCGTAGACAAAACTAGCTAGTTCCCCAGCAATAACAGGTATCGTTTGTTCTAAGCTGTAAGGTTCGCGAGGAACTTCCTCCCACGAACAGTCTGGTAGTAGAATAATCTCCCTGGTGTTTTCCCTCAAGGCTACAACATGGGGTTCTTGAAACGGGTCTTCTAAGACATTTAAAGGGTCGGCAATGTGCGTGTAATGTTCCTGATGTTGCGGGCGTCCATAAGCTGTAGTAACCGCTTTTCATCGTGCGGGCCGCCTGCCGGTTTGCTACATCGACTACGACTTTATGGTTAAACTTTTTTCTGTAAAAAAAAATCATCATCAGCTTATGTTAGTCCACCGCTGAAAAGAAGCCTCTTCTAATAAGCACCATCCTTAGCTTGCCATCATCCAGTATCTGCCTGCAGTCTTACCACCTTATTCATAATAGTCTGCTAACTTAAAGCATTGCTCATTCTCACTCTGTCTTCTTCTATTGATGCAAGTCAGAGTGAGAAATAACACTGCTTAGCAGCTGTTTTAAGTTAGCAGACCAATATGAATAAGGGGGTTATTTTCTTCCCTGTTCGACGTTTGAATATTTAAAAATTTTGTTCGATAAAATCATTCTTTTGTTTTTATGAGCAATCATCCGCTGTACCACAGAATATAAAATAGTAGATAGACGCACTAACGCTGTTTTTCAGGCTGAATTTCAGACAAACATCAGTTTCTATAATAAATCTTCAGGTCCTTATCATTTCTCATAACTTGTAATTTAGGTACGTTGGAAATTAAAATGACTGACATTGGGAATGCTCAGCCAAAAAGGATGCAATTTAACGTAAAAGTTGTTCTCTTTTAGCGTGGGAGCGAGCGAACTTGTTATTTAACTCGCTTGCATAATTTGCATTAATTTCACCTTTTTCTGCACCGATTTAGTACAATGTAGTCGCTTGAACGGGAACAAGAATTAAATTCAAGAAAAATAATACCAAACTATGTACATATGTACTTATAGTTTGAGATATTAGAAGAACCAGTGGGGCTAGCACAGACTTTCTTGTCTAAGTAGAATAGATAAAAATGACGTAAATATGACATTTAGGTGTAGAGAGTAGAAAGTTTTCTTCGTTCAAGAACACGGCGTTTGGAAGAATAAGCGGTAGAAATGTTTTCTATTCTACCCTAGAGATGAGTCTACCGATGCGAACATGGGGATCAATTTACCCCTTTCTTGACATTTGAGAATAGAAACATTTCTTCTAAAATTGTCTACACCTCTCCAGACCTAGACAAGGTCTTTCTTCCCTCGCATCTCTCATTATTTGGATGTTTAGTTATATTCTTTGATTTTTGGGGTTTTTGTGTTTAGTTAAAGGCCCCGCAGCCATTGAGAGCAAATGCAACATAAAAAATCGGAGAATAATTTGTTTGTTTGTTTGCTCCAAAACCAAATTAATCTCCGTTATTCTGTATTGTTTAAGCTATGAGTTCAATAATCTTCATTTGCCGCTTTGGCCAGAGACAGTATTTCAACGAAACATTTTGTGAAAGATTTCGGTATTACTTTCGTCAAATTTAGAAAAAAAGAAAAATACATCTTTGAACGAAATAAATCACCCTTCAAAACATTGTAATTGACATTGATAAATAGAATAAAGTGACATTTTGGTGTAATCAAAAAACGTTTCGTTTTACAGGCTCAGTTTTCTTTTTAGCGATATGGCTGGTTTGATGTTAATTTTCTTGGTAATGAAACGCAAGGAACGAACTTTTTACAGCATTTATATTTTTTCTGTGGTTTTGTCCCGTTGCTATAGAAAGCGCTTCTCTACGAAGAAACTGTTTTCTAGGGTTTGTTTCTCGAAACGGCATATTCGGGCAAGAGAAAGATTATGAAGACAAGAAACTGTCTTCTCTAGTCTAGGTAGAGTAGAAATGAAAAGCCCGTGCTAGCGAGGCAGTAGGTTACTCGTAAAGATACCTTAGTCAATTAAGAGACTGTTGAAATGGATTAGTATGTATGATGTATGAAATTACTTTTGTATTTTATAAACTTCTTTAAAAACTCAAAGGTTGAAATGGAATGAATTATAAGTCTTACTACTAAATAAATAAGTAATAACTGTAAGTATTAATTGTAATTTTTAATGGATTATTTTGTTACCTACTGAAATACCGTATTTGACGTATTAATTTGAAGTTTCTACCAATATTAGGTATATTGTATTAAGTATATCAGTCATCTGGTACCCATAACACAAGCTCTGCTTAGCTTGGGGCTAGATGATACTGTGTGGATTGTCCAGCATTATTTATTTACATTAACCCGTGTCGGGAAACCCCCCATTTTGCGTAGAAAATTAATCTTTGCCTACTGCCTCAGATTAGAAATCGTCAACTTATGATAAAGTTGTGTCCTGTGTTATTTTAAACAAATTAGAACCAAAGAAGTAATGTGGCGTTTTCTTTAAAAAAAGTCGACCAGACTGAAAAGAGGGCGCTTTTTTACGTGGAATTTGTAAATTATAATTTGGCGTTTTAAAAAACGATAAACTGACTTCAAATTCCCTTACTCTGTTTTTAAGTTTTGCGGGATAAATACTAATCTCCTGTGGATACATTTTTTATGGGACCACTTCAGATTCATTTTCTATACAATTGTGAAAGAATTTGCAAAATCGGTAATTAATGGAAATATAGCGTAACAAACATACGAAAAACACATCGAATTGAGAACCGCCTCTTTAAAGTCGGTTGAAAATGGCATAGTTTGTGCTTATTTCGACATGAATTCCCATTGACATCCTTGTTACTCTCCACGAAAGGTCCACGCCATCTTAGATTCAATTTCACTGGATGGAAAACGCAATCATTATAGGATAAACTCAGTTTATCGCACGAGTTCAGCGCCATAACCAGCGGTCTTACGCCCGATTTTCGAGTATAACGTAGCTAAACCAAAAGCTGTCATGTCACACAAATTTAACCTCGATTAAGCTGAACTTAGTTTTGGCAGTGAACGGTGATATTGGACCTTAGTAGTTTTTACATAAAGTCCGAAGGCAACCAGGGATTTTTTCTTTTTTTTTATCTTTTTCTTCTACGTACCGATGACGCTTACATCTAAGTATGTACTTTACAAGACAGTTGAAGTCATGGGAAAGCCCCCCTGAGGGGGTAATTGTCCTCGAGGGAGGGAGGGGGACTGTAAACAGCCGGAAGGTAATTTGCGTATCAGGAGTTGCCGCGATTGGTGCGGACTGTACTTAGCCGTTAATTGCTTGGTAAGGTCAGCAGATAAATTGAGATTGTATTACTATTTTTGAAGCAAGTTATGAGTAAATTATCCTTTATAGGAGATGACACTTAATACATATATTATAAACAAGCTTTCACTTGTGGCTCTGTCCGCATTTTTCCGTGATAAAAAGTAGCCTTTAATATTATTCCAGGTCTAGAACTAGATCTATGCAACATTTCAGCTCAATCTGTTCAACAGTTGTGGCGTGAAGAGGTAACACCAAACATATCGATGTTTCACATCTACGTAAATATCCAAACATCTAGCTTATAAGATTAGTGTGAAGCAAAAGTTTGGATGTTTATTAGGTACTTACTAAAAATCTACTGAACGGATCGAGCCGAAATTTTGCGTGTACCAACATCCGCATTTATTATGTCGAGGATCAATGACTTTTTCATCAACCGTACCCTCTCATTTAGGAACCGAAGCCCTGTTCTTTCAAATACGTATTAAATCTGATGAGGTTCTGTGAAACCGCTTGTTATGCCGCAGTTTCAGTTGTTATGTATAGTTACCCATTTGAACTTCGAACCATCCAAGAAAACAGGTCTGCTCTTCCGGGAGTGTCGCTCGGTGACGTCACTGTCCAGTTGCCACGGTGTTTCAACGCAATGTAGAAGTTTGAAAACAAATGTGAAAATGATCAATTGAAAAAATCTATAAAAAATTACAAACGTCAATTATGTTTGTTAAAGTAAGTCAAAACAGCGTTAGTTAAATACAAGTCAATGTGTTAAATAATGGGTAAATAGAAAACCATATAGTTTTATCAGATTCATACAGGAGCTCGGGGAGTTACGATCGTACGCTACTGGTATCACCAGAAAACAGAGTCGTCTTCTCATGCGCTGATGGCGTCGATGACGTAGCCTGGCGACACCCACGTGACCCTCGTGTCTTGGAAGAGCATACCTTGTTTTCTTATACCACCATATTAGGTACTGAAACCTAGCGCGGCCTGATTCTCTTTTTTTTTTCGTATACAGGCCTACTTTCGTTACGAAATTTCGTTTTCTATCGTTCGGTCGTTACTCAAATCGTACTTATACGGAAATTTTGTACGAAGTTGAGCTACTTCTCGACTTTAAAATGATGATCGTATATTTCTAATCTACTTGACAGTGAAATTTTGGTTCTTACAAAGGTTTATATGTAGGTATAAATGTAGTATAACGACAGAGTCATAAAATATGTACATCCGAAAACAGCTTTTTCGTAAGAAAGCGAGAGTAGCTACACCTCAGATAACTCTACATATTGAGTTTTGCGGCCGTACTTTGCAACTGGGGATGAAAAGAGCAGGCCTCCATTATCGTCAAATTTGTGACGTCAGCGTGGTTAATTGTATGAAGAAACAAAAGACAGTAGCGCCAGCTTTTAAAACAAGTTAAAACAAAATATAAAACTATTTTAGTCAATCCGTACCTTTAAATTTTGAACGATTCTACTCCACACAATAACTGCAAAATATACGAACCGATATGACAGCGTGCTTTTAGTGAAATTAGGAAGTTCAGTTAGTGTAGCTTATTTTTATTATTTTTTTGTGAATTCAATGCGACCACTATTTCACTACATATTATTATTATAAAAGAAGGTCCTCCGTCTGTCTGTCTGTTCGCGATAAACTCAAAAACTACTGCACGGATTTTCATGCGGTTTGATTCATGAGGAAGGTTTAGGTATATAATTCGTCAAAGTTTTGTGTAAATTAGTTGAAATATAAAGATTATTGTTGAAGTGTCGGAAAAGGTCAAGCCGCCAGGGAGTTTTCAACGAAAACGCTGCCTAATCCCTTTGAGATATAATAAAACAATTCAGGGTGAGATATTCCTCTTTCATCGATCTACGAAAAAGTCCGTGATTGTACATATCTATCTTTTAAGGATAGCTTACTATACCCATTCTATCACAAATATGCTGAACTACCCGTGCGAAGCCGGGGCCGGTTGCTAGTATTTTACAATTACATTATCTTGCCAAATATTAAGGTTAATTCAAATTAGGGTATTAAAATTGCCTAGTTTTGCATGAGTTTATCCATGAGCCGATCTACTGTTCATATCTCTCTTTGTGATAGAAATCAGTCATCAATAACTGATAACAATTAATAACCTGCGTCAATAACTGATAACAATTAAATAACATTTCGTAATATTAAACATTCTTCCATTAAACAATAATAATTTGGTTGTTTTGGAAAAACCAACAACCTACTTCGAATCCCTTCATAATATAGGTAATGTTTTCAAGTTTTGCGGGATAAATACTATGACGTAATAGATGCACGAACATGATACAGAATGATCATAATATTTTCAAGAGAAGCACATTGTGACGGCATGACGTCACAGTTGTGTATTCTCTGATTGGTGTTCAACATGTCATGGCGGATTGCTGTATTTTGTAGTTTTATTTCATCAAAATAATAATTAATCTCGATCAAAACATAAAATATAATACGTGTTTTGTAATCTATGGCTCAGGTATAATTCGGTAAATACATAATTTATGTGATTAATAGTTACTATCATCATCTCTATTTTTTGGGACCACTTCGGTATAATTTTCTATATAATAGCGAAAGAAATTTAAAAATCGGTACATAATTGGCAAAGAAATCGACGAACATACATAAAAAATACATTAATCCATTCACATGTAGTGTAGAACCATATGAGTAGACCGGAAGCTTCCACCCTGGACCGGCTCAAGGTCGTGGCTAGACGTTAAACAGAATACTCAGTCCATATCAGTCGGGCTGTTGGCGACTCCCGCGAGCCCAACTTAGATAGACTGAGTAGTTTGTCGCGATCTTGAGCCGGTCCGGGGCGGAAATTTCCGCTCTACTCATATGGTATTATCTACTTATGTTCTTGTCTACTACTATGGCAGAACCTCTTTTTTTATAAGTCGACTAAAAAGTAGAAGTCCTTTATAAGAAGCTTTAGAATTTGTTTTATACTGAAACACAATATCTTTTATGTATATCCATAATTTTCACAATACTTAGTCCAAAAACTCACGTTACCCTTAGCGCCAATGCCGCAATTTCCCCATTTTACCTTACTTTATGTTCACTTAATCTTACACTACTAGCAATAAGGTGTCAAATTGAATAAACTTCTTTTACATCATAATGCTCGGAAAGAAGGTTTTACAAATTAAGCAAAGAGGCTGTGTAAGATGGTAATCGCAACACAGTACATTTTTATAGGAATTCCATTTTCAAATCTCATTACGTCACACTTTGTTTGAATTGTAAAGACTTTACAGTTCAAGATATGCAAAACTCCTTGGTGACACAATCTCTTTTCTTATAAAATGATAAGAAAATTTTTAATGAAAAAGAAACTATGGAAATTGCGGCATTTCATTTGTGCGACTGTAATAAACTAAAGTTAAAAGTTAAAACTGTAATAAACAAGTTTAAAGTGGTAGTTCAGTATGTCAAGTACTTCATCAGATGAAGAACTGGTCCGCACGCCTGATTTCTGTCATCTCGAAGCAGAAGATGTTGTCCAAAATCTTT
The DNA here is from genome assembly GCA_947859395.1 of Eupithecia insigniata. Classification (NCBI taxonomy): domain Eukaryota; kingdom Metazoa; phylum Arthropoda; class Insecta; order Lepidoptera; family Geometridae; genus Eupithecia; species Eupithecia insigniata. The sequence goes on from OX402008.1 coordinate 4,810,286, forward strand.
TAATAAATAATTAATTTTTTCTAATAAAAATTAAATTTTGTCATACCTAAGTATATAAATGTTTTATTTGCCTCGCCATTATGATGTAAACTAGAATGCTTACCTCGGTTGCAAGTAGCTATTACACCCTCGAACTATGTTCTCGGGTGCACTCGATCCATTAGCGCCCTTTGCGAGCGCTCGCAAGGGCGCGAAATTGGATTGAGTGCTTCGCTCGGGCGTCTAAATATCTCGGGTGCACTCAATCCAATTTAGGGCCCTTTGCGAGCTGAGCTCGCACTGGCGCCAAATTGGATCTTGTTCTGTAATAGCTCCCTTACTACCCTTGTGTAACAATCTACTATTATAAGACAGTCCAGTAAAAAAGTTGTTACTTTTGCATTCTGGGAGGTCCGATAGTGAACCGTTGTCATATCTATTGTACTGTTCAATGAATATTAGAGAATCATAATTGCTTTATGATTTTGAATAATTGGTCATAATTGCATTATGATTTTAAATAATTGGTTTAACAATGAATCAGGCGGATTATATTTTTCTTTAGAATTCAACAGTGGCTAAAGATTTGTTGTTATTATAACATAAGGCACGTTTCCTTTTGTTGTTTGCGGCGGCCAGCAAAGATTTATACAAACGGACAATTGTATTGTTAGTATTTGTAGATAGTTAATACAGGTGTCTAGGTAAACAAATATGTGGGCAGAAGTTAGTTAAGCTGTAGGAAGAGCAAAAACAAAGTTAAAAATCACTACATATTATAAAACAAAGTCCTCCGCCGCGTCGGTATGTCTGACTGTTCGCAATAAACTCAAAAACTATTGAACCGATTTTCATACGGTTGTCACTAATCGATAGAATGATTTATGAACAAGGTTAAGGTATATAATTTGTCAAGGTTTTGTGTTAATCGGTTGAAATATAGCGATAATTGTTAGAAGTCCAGCCGCTTGGGAGCTTTCATAGAAAACGCTGCCTAATTACTTTGAGATGCAACAAAACAATACAAGGCGAGATATTTCTCATTTATAGACGCTACAAAAAAGTCACCGATGGCATATATGTATTTCTCTTAGCTCTCTTAGCTATCTTTAAATGATAGCTTAATAGGTATACCCATTCTATCATAATAAATGATCTACTACCCGTGCGAAGCCGGGGCGGGTTGCTAGTTACCTTTATGTCAATCTAAAAAATCGTTAGAAAGTCTAGGACCACAGATCACCAACAGATGGTAAAATTTTAAACAATTGTTCTGATGTTTTTGTTATTATAGTGCTTAAGCCCGCACTTGGGGTAATCTTTTTGTTTAGCGCAGTCCGGACCTCCCAGAAAGCAAAAGTATTCATGGGAAGGTCGCGGGTTCAAGTCCTGAATCGAGTCATATATTTTTGGGATATTATTTAGTTGTTCTTATGTTTTTCACACACATTTTCATATATTTAACGTCAAATTTAACTGACGAAACTACCTAACTGTCCGAATATCTTTTGGTGAACACAGATCTAAGGAAAATAGATACTTTTATGTTAAATCAGGACTTTTTAAGAAATCGCAAACATTTTCCACTACGGAACTATATAAAAAAAATATAGGTAGTATGATTGGCCAAAGATAGAACTCTAATTTTTCATGATCTAGAATTGCACCGATAGTAAAAAAATACTTACCTACCAGTAACTAAACGAGATCTAATATCAACATCAACACGGTAATATACAGTTACCTACCTACAGGCTCCTAATATACATATATTACTAGGCTATCGTCAGCTAATTTGGTCACATAGCTAGAAGAAACCCAGATAACCTAGAGAAACTAGTTGTTGTGGGCAAAGTGGACGAGAGATCACGAGACCAATCACCAAGCCGTTGATTTGACATTGTGAAAGAGATCACTGGACTCCCAGTGAACACTGCTCTCAGACAAGCCGAAGACAGCGTGGCATGGAGGTAGCTGGTCAACTCCTCAACAAAGGCTTTTCAGGGCGGGCACGACCGCCGTAATGAAAAATACGATGAAGGAGGTTTTCCCTGACTCTCACTCCTGTTTCATAATATATTTACAGGCATCACAAATGTACATTAAACTAAAAGGCAAGACTCATAAAGACCTATTACTCGATTAAGGCTAGAAGTCTATAACACCTTAGTAATTTCAGATAGCGAAAACTCATTGAGCGAGTCGTTTCATAAATTGGAATTACATCAAACACCCGCATCTTGGCGACTATTAAATCGAAACACTTTATTGCGTAGGGCTGAACCATGGTTCAATCAAGGAGCCTTTAATTTAATTTTTAATTTAAATACTAAAACCGAGCTAAGACAACCCTAGAAAACCTCAAGTTTTTCGGGACACTAGAGAAAAATATCTATTTCTTGTCTCTACAAAAGTAGAGACAACAACTTAATTGTTTGTTCGGCACTTTTGTAATGAGTATTTAATTTTATTCTAAGGAAAGTAGAAGACTATATTTAGAAGTCGGTTTTATTTTATCTGGCGCCATCTATTTTCACTTGAACACACTTGAACACACACACTGAAAACTTGGATGCAAAACCCTTTAGCCAGAAGGCGTCACCGAAAGCAGATGGCGTTTTCATATGATTACCTACTGGTAATCCTATGAAAACGCCATCTGCTTTCATTTTAGAAACGCCGCGCTACCCCTCATGAGGTGGATTATTCGTTTTTTGGGGCCTTGAGACAATACTGAGATTAGAGCAAAAATTTTATAAGATCTTACTTTGAAAGTAGCGCCATCTATTTAAATTACGCTTAAATAAGGATTCTTTTCTAGAGTCTAGCAGCCTTTAAAAGTCCGAAGAACCCAACACTAAAGTAGTGACATTTGGTTTTATCCGGCATCGTGTAGAATAAGTTTCTGAACTAGGCAGTCTTATTTGTACCTAAAATAAAGACAGACCCTAGACAACCATGCAAAGTCTAAAAGTCTTCAATACCCAGCACTAAACACTAGTCGCTAGCATCGGTATCACAGTTGCGATCGTGCGTTGGCAAATGATTTTAATTTTCCAATTATACAGCGAACAGTAGAATTTTTGAAGTTTACAGACTACCCTAGTCAAAACATTAAACGCAATTTATACAGAAAGTTGGGGTGATCCCTAAAAATGAAACCAGTCCCTAAGAAGTCTTAAGACAACCCTAACCTACAAGGTCTCAAAGTCCTCAATACCCAGCACTAAACAGTAGTCGCTAGCGTCGGTATCACAGTTGCGATTGGGCGTTAGCAAATGATGTTAATTTTCGGACTTTACAGCGATCAGTAGAATAAGTTTTTGAGTTTACATACTACCCTAGTTAAAAAATTAATCGCAATTTTTACATGAAAAGTAAGAGTGGCGATAAATCAGTCCCTAAGAAGTCTTTAGACAACCCTACAAGGTCTAAAAGTCCGCAATACCCAGCACTATACATTAGTCGCTAGTGTCGGTATCACAGCTGCGATCGGGCGTTGGCAAATGATGTTAATTTTCGGATTTTACAGCGAAACAAAGCAATTGTTATCTGCGGAACCATCGCTCACGAACGTCGCTATCTGAGGGTGCTCGGACTTGCTTGTAAGGATGGCGGTGCAGTGGGAGGTTAAACTCGGTATTATGCCGATTGCCGAATGATTATTACGTAACAGATATTTATAAAAAATTATGTATAGATATGTATAGAAATGTGCATAGTCGTTGAATAGCAGAAGCAGAATCACTCGGGCGATTCGACCTAATAAACACACGTGACGGGGATGATCTTAATAAGGTGATATGGTCAAAAATTCTAGAGACAATCGTCGTCGGGTAGATTTTAAGCTTAAGTGTAGGATCGTTATTTACCGTAGATCTTAACTTTAGTTTAGTTTTCTAAAGGATTGCCTCTAAAATCTAAATTGTCGTGCCAGAACGAAAACAAAGAGTCGAAAATAATTGAAATGATTACGAAATTCACTGCATTCCAAGCAATGCAAGACAGACACCGCCAACAGGCTTCATTGTTATTCTGTGAGAACATCATCTCGTGACGAGAATTTGAATTATTTAATCGATTCCAAAAATTCTAATGCAAATGTGATCGATTGACACGAGCCAAATAGACTAATTTAAGAATTACTCGATAAATTATGGCCCCCAGCTAGCCTTAGGGCTTTACTACTGAGTTAATGCGTCGAAATATCTCGAATTAGATTTAAATCGATTTGATTAGGTGATTTTGTGTTATTCGGTGGGAATTTTATGGATTTTTCAGGTAGCACGTAAGCCAGTTGCGTTATTTAAATTTGATGATGATACATTTATGGAAATACTTAGCCTGAAGTTAATTATTAAGATTTTTTGATTGGAAATGATTTGGATTGGAATTGCGCATTGTTTTTGGAACTCAGTTAAGTTCCAGTTTTACTCTTATAAGAGTAAACTCACTATTTGATATTTTGGATATGATGTCTTTTTGCATTTATTTCGACAAACTTCGACCTTACAATACATAAATATGGTGGGCATTTTTCAGAGTATTATCTATTAGCAAGATTTTTTTTAAAATAAAATAATAACCCCAAGTGCGAGTTGGACTCGCGCACCAAGGGTTTCTTGCCAAATTTCATGATTCGAGGTCAACGGGATGTCTCTATAGGACTCTATAGGTTTTGGTCACTTGCAAAAACTTTTTTTGTACAAACATAAAATTTACGATTTTTGGATTTTTTCTCTTTACTTTTACTATAAGGCCTTTCTTCTTGCAAAATTTCATGATTCTAGGTCAACGGGAAGTACCCTAAAGGTTTTCGGTCATGGTGAGAATCAAATATATTTTTTTATGTGAATAAACTACAATTCTGTTTAAGTTTATTTTGAGCCCGAAGAACCTAAGCAGAGAAAATATATTTATAGCAATTTTATGCTTGATCGTCAAAACATTTATTTCTCTCTAAAATATGTACAAAGCCCAGTGTACCTAAGCCCTAACAAAGTGCAATAGCGTTGAGAAACACGCACGGCAGTCGGCCGAATTACCAGCGCGATACGATCTCGGACGACAAATCGCACGACCGCCGCGCCGCGCCGTCTGTACGGGCCCATAGATGCTGATAGTATGGGAACTTGATAGGTGATAGAAAAGAATATGGAGGGTTTAAGGAATTTTGAAAAGAGTCCAATGGAAACTTACTCACTGCTAATAACTACGCACGCATCACTACATAGTGTAAAACAAAGTTGCTTCCCGCTGTCTGTATGTCCCTATATATGCTTAGATCTATATTATCGCATCACTATGGCGTATAGTAGGTAACAGAATAAACCATTTTCTGCTAAATGTTCTTGCACGCATTGTCTGCTGCAGGTATCGAAAAATAGTTTATACTGAGTATTATCAATTGGCGGTGAGAAATTTTGGTAATTCTTTTCCATAACGATAATATTAGAAAAAATAAAGAGTGGCGCTAGTGTCGCATCACTATGCACCTTAAAACCACGCAACTGATTTTAATGCGGGTTTTTTTATAGATAGTGTGATTAGAGAGTTTTATAGGTATTATTTGCACCCGTGCAAAGCCGGGGCGGGTCGCTAGTAGACTATATGTACCTATGTAGTAGCCTACTATACCAGCTTGCTGCAGCTAATTTGCTCAGATGAAGACCATTGTAATCAATTTAATAATATATTTTTCATATTTTTTTCGAAATATTTAAAGACACTATGTCATTCCTTTCTTATTAGGACTATTTGAAAGTAAATACTTTGTTTCCAAAAAATTCAAGGATGCTAGAGGTGACTATATATATTATATGTTAATGGTAATGCAAACAAAAAAGATATTGTTTATAGTTTAGAGTTAAGTCATGTGTTTTGTGATTTTTCCTGTTAAATTGTCACGGAATACGCTGCGGTTGCGATGTATAGCCCAATAGAGCAGTAAATCGTGCGGGTATCGCCTTCGCGCGGATCGTGAGCGATCTAACGCGAGGTGTGTTCCTAACTATACTCCGATTTAGAATCCAAGATAGTTTATCGCAACAAAGACATGATGACACAAAGATGAATGAAAACTTAACAAAAACTAATAAGAATAACAAAAAACAATAAGGCAACAGCAAAGTTATCACTAAAATCCAAAACATAAACTTCGACAATGCATAATCTATTATGTATAGCAAAAAAAATTGAAATATGAATTCGAAAACGAAGGAGGTATCAATTAAATGACGAATTAAAGCTTTCAAAACTAAAAATTGATTCGAGCTTCTGTGCTTTGCTTCGATCGACTAATGCCTTTAAATATTTTCCACCAATATTCCTTGGCAGGGAGTCGTTGGATGGAGGCGGCTCAGGACCGCTATTCGTGGCGTCGTTTGGGTTTGGCATAGAATCTAACAAACGTTTAAATTGATTTTGCTTTAGTTTATTTCGATTGAAAGGTAATTTTCAATAGTCACTAAGTATACTATCAATTATTATCTAGCACCCATAACACGAGCTCTACTTAGCTTGGGGCTAAAGAATGCAGAGTGGATTATCCATCATTATTTATTTATTTATTTATCGAGGGTCTACATAGCTATATGATGGAAATCGGTAAAATCGTTCTAAAATACGACACAGCAATGTAAAAGCGTCGTCGTTGAGGGCTCTGGGTTTTTGTTGAATTGGCTTACCATAATAATTACCAAGGTAGGTCCTATTTTTCTTTTGCTTTAGTCATTTATATATTTCAATTTATTTGTCTGTATTAGTTGTAATTTTATAACTATTATTAACATACTCGTACATATCAATTTCCTAATAATCCAAGCCGGAACCAAAACGCCCAGAATTTTGGCAGCAATGCCACGTTCAATGGCAATGAAATTGAAGCCAACATTCCGACATTTTCTAAATAATTACTCATTTAAACATTATGATTCTATTCTTTGAAAAAAAAAAGTAAAATATGGAGCTAGATGGAACAAACCTACCGCAAGGCGTGAGCTTGGTGCCCATGGTCACACGACATCGCTAATTCCTTATTACGGCGAGATCTCAGCTCGCTCGATACAATAGGAATGCTGTTGGACAGTCACGAAGTGATAGCTTTATGATTGTGGATTATGTTTCTTCGATTGGAGGTATTCAATTATCACGATTGGAAGAGATTTGTTTTGAAATACAATTTATAGGTAAATTTTTTTTTCATATCAGATTTTGTTAAAAATTGTTGAAATTCAAATTTTATGATCACATTGAATAAAAAATAACTTAAATAAATGAAAACAATAAATATAAATCAAAAATGTTAAAATACAATACAATCAATGATACAGTCACTGTTCTAGTAGTTCGTTAACAAAATAGAAATTCTGCTCGACAACCAACATTTCACTTTGATTTTGAAGCGTCTTCAGCTCTGACGAAGTCTGGTAGTTTATTGTACACTGTCGTACTCATTGATAGAGGAATAGCCGGTATTGGATTGGATGTTGATCCTTGAAATTCGTCAATAATCTCGCGACTTCGTCCGCATTTGTAACTTCAAGATTATTTTTAACCAACTTCAAAAAAGGAGAACCAGAATCAATAACTTTATTTCTTTATTGCCCAAAGGAGGTTTTGCTCTTTTCGGCTGGCGGTTATTTTTGACAGAAAAGTTAGAAAATGATAACGGCATCATCTCCTTGCCCGTTTAATCTTAAAAAGGTAGCAAATAAGAATATTAAAATACTATATAATATAATATAATAAATATTTTAATATTCGGTAAAAATAAAATAAAATAAAATAAAAATAAATAAATAATAAAACTAGCTTCTGCCCGCGTCATCGCTTGCGTTCTTTCAGGACAATCTTAGGTGTTCATTCATACCCAGAACTACCCCTATGCAAAATAGCAGCTCGATCCACTCAGCTTTGGCGTGAAGAGGTCACAAACTTTATAAGTGTGAAGTGTGATATGTAGGTATTGATAATTAGAATGGCCTTGATTTTGACGTAAGTAGATGGTTATCGTCATGATCCAAGAAAAGGTCTGCTCCTCCGGGAGTGACACAAGGTGACGTCACTTTCCAGTTGCTACTTTAATTCAACAAAACGTAGAAGTTGAGAAACAAATGTGATAAGGGTCAAGAAAAAAAATTCAATCGTCAATTATGTTTGTAAATAAATAAATTGGTAAACACAAAACCACATAGTTTTATCAGATTTATACAGGTAGGTAACTAAGACAAGAGCTCGGGGAGTTACGATTTTACGCTACTGGTAACACCAATTCGTCTTCTCATTCGCCGCTGCCATCGATAAAGTAGGCTTGTGTCACCCACGTGACCGTCGTGTCTCGCAAGAGCACACCTTATATTATTACTAGCTGTGCCCGCGACTTCGTCCGCGTGGAATAGTGACAGTGTCATACAAACTTGAATCCCCTATTCCCTTGATATTTTACCCCCTTGCGGATACAATTTGTAGAAATTTTAAATATATTTTTTATTTTTATCTAAATAACAGGCAAAAAAAATTATTCCATGCTTGTGTAGCTTTAAAAATGACCAAATGACCATACTTCTAAACAACCTTTCAACCCCTTACAACCCTTTTTTCGCATTAAAAAGTATATATGTCCTATGTCCTTTCTTAGGCTCTAACTAAAGTATATGTGTACCAAATTTCATTTAAATCGGCTCAGTAGTTTTGGCATGAGAACGCGACAGACAGACAGAGTTACTTTCACATTTATAATATTAAGTAAGGATTATACCATGTTATCGTAATCGTTTCTGTAGTATCGTATCGTTCCGATGTCTTTTCCAGCGTCAACGCACTGTTTATACAGATACATATATCTAGAAAGTAGGCAAACTACGCCGTGCTTTACTATGTTTTACTTCGAGTTGAACTTACGCCGATGGGTGGTCGACAGATAAGATTGAAAAACCCTTTTCAAGTTTATAATGAAATGTCTAAACTTAGACGAGTTTTATTACTAAAAGCTAGACTAAGAGCTGATCCATTAAAGATTATTTTATCGAGTATTTATTGCGTACTTTTTGTTATTTCTTCCTATACCATAAATACCCGATAAATAATCATAAATATGTTAACAAATCGCGAAAGTTAACGCCATAGTCAAATCACCTGAGGACCCTCAGCGCTAACGACGTTTAGAATATATTTTGTTCACTTTGTGCTTTGGCGTGTAGAGAACACGGGAATGCGTTTTTGGCGTGGCGTTCAAAGGGTTAAAGATGCTTTAGGACCTGCCCCCCTAGCATGGGGATTGTTCTCTAGGGTAGAATAGACAATAATGACATCGCATCGTCATACATTACGTACACTATTGAAGTTGAAGAAATGAATCTCAAATAATTAACGCATTCGATGACAAAGTGACGTAATTTTTCTCTATTCTACCCTAGACAAGAATCCCCGTGCTAGGGGGGCTGAAAGTCAGTAAAACATAACGACCCTTTTCTACATACAATAAAAGCTTCGATAATGGTTGATTTTCCTAAATTATTTCGTAGAAACAATTCGTTTCTGAGGATGTTATTTTAATCAATTAAATAATTTTGTTTTTAATTAGTGTGATTTCATAAGTTTTTAATTTAAAACTTAACAGTTGGTTCCGGAATAATGGCGTTTTAGTGATCCTTCATGAACCTTCCTAATATCATGCAATTATTCCGGAAATATACATATATATACACATACATACACTATCGGCCACATCGTCACTTTCCATCAGGTAACATTGTGGTCAGAAGAAGGAATATAGAAAATTTAAAAAATAAGGGTAGATAAAATACAGATTTAAAGGCCAACGACGAGAATATGTTAAACGTCTCATATTCTGAAACTTTTATACAGACAATATTTTTTACGGAATATTGACCCCGCTGATAGATTTACATCATACTGTACCTACATATATACACCACAATACGGTTTCCCATACAACGAATAAAAGGCGCTAAAAGCTCACGTTTTCGTGCGAGGCAACAACCACCTCGTAATCGATATAATTACTAGTAATTGAGGGTTAAATCCGAAGTCGTGAGGCTTAATTGTTCGTTCCCACGGTTGACGTTAACTTCTTGGCAGTGTGATTTTGGACCGGTTCACTTGTTTAAATACTTTTACGTATTTTCAGGCTTTTGCGCTCCGGTTTGAACCTGTTCTGCGGTGATATATTTATTCTGAGTCATCGAGACCGGCGCTTGCATAAATTTTGAAGTTATTAGCGCTTGCTCGTGGTTTTGTTCCATGGTGTTTGGATTAAATGGAGCGCGCACGTAAGCTCTAGATTAGTTAACAAAATATATTATCGTAGTTCTAGAAACTGCTTAATACAAACAAACGTATATAAATTAAACTGTGTAAAAAGATTAAGTGTGAAATCATTCATTCACCTGTCAACAATAAGGGAAGTTCATAGTCGTGCATATACCATACAGAAAATAAATCAATCGACCGTCTCCGATTCGAAATCTGGATATTTTATGTATACAAATGGGTTAAAAAACACAAGGAATATTGGTGGACAATATTTTACGACATTGGTATCATCGAAAGCAAAGCATAGACGCTCAAAACAATTTTTAGTTTTTTGAAAGGTTTCATTCATAATTTAATTGATCTCTCGTTAGTCTTCAAATCAATATTGTTTTTTTGCTACCCTTGTGAGATTGTGCGTTGTTTAAGTTTGTATTTTAACATAAAATATCTACTTATTTGTTGACAAAGAAAATAACAATCAAATAATATAAACAAATTAAACTAGTATTTACAATTGAAACAATTGAGCTAACTGCAGACTGTTGCAGATAGCTCAACTGGTCCATATTGGTACCAGTCGGAAGCGACAATCCTAATCCAATCTTTAATTCTAAAATATCTTGGATTCTAAATCGAAGTATAGGCACGTCGTCAATAAAAATGGGCTCTTGTAGAATTTTGTTGTAAGTCTTTGTTGTGGTGTGAATTTGTCCAGCATTATTTATTTATCTTTGGCGAATAACTGTCACGTAAAGTTCTGGGAAAATTGACTCCGTTTTATATAAAACCATTACTAATAATGTTATAAGATAATAAAAGAAACATACCTTTAAAAAATTTATTTCATCTTACAACTCTTCTTATGCCTCAATATCTCAACCGGCGTCATATAAAGCATCTTCTCACAACTATCACACTTAAAATCTTTAGCATTGGGTTTATTTTCCCTCGTGACTTTAACCTCCTCTGTTTTGACAGGTTTTGACGAGCACGTGAACGTTTTGTGCTGAAGTCTTTCCATAGGGGAGAGGCAGACTGCTAGCTCGCAGTTTGGGCAAGTCCATGGTAGATTGTATGTTTCGTGGTAAATGTTGTAACTCCAATCGGTGTCGACGACACTGAAACAATACAAAATAAATCCTATATATTATAAATGTCAAAGTTTGTAAGGTGGTTTTGATATGGATCAGTTGAGCTACCTGTAGATTGTTTGCACCAGTCTGCAGTTAGTTCAATTATGAATCCTTCCTATCCTACTTCCTATCCTAGTCTTAACTTATGTATCGTACCATCCTAGTCTTAACTTATGTATCGTGTTTAAATAATTATAATGTACTTCCTAATAATAATATTTATATACTTGTTAGGCACTCTGCCGTCGTCACTCCACAAGGGCCCTACTGAAAACCAGCGCAGTATTGGACAATTATTTAACCAATACTGCATAAAGCTGAGATAGGGACCCTTTTTACCCCCTTTTTTAATAATTTTTAGTTAATAGAATTCTATATGTTAATTTTAGACTGTTTATTTGTTGTTCTTGTGATTTAATTTTGTGGGTAAATAACTAAATTTTATCTTTATATTATCCTATCGTTATAATACGGATAAGGAACAAATAATCATACATCCATACGGATGTATGAACATTTGTTCCTCTTTCACGCAAAAACTACTGAACGGAATGGGCTGAAATTTGGTATGGGTATAGTTTGGGATTTCAAATAACATACATATAGGCTATTTTTGTTCCGATAAAACGCAGGCGAAGCCGTAGGCATCACCTAGTCTTTAAAAAATCTCATATCGTCACGATGTTTGTCATGTTGACGCACTCCTTCGAAACGGCTCGACTGATTATTATGATTTTTTTTAATGTATATTTGGTAGGTATGAGAATAGGTCGTAAAGTATGTATATATTTCATATCGCTAGTTGATTACGGTGTCCCAATCCAGAACTTTTTTCAATTTTTTTCTTATTTATTTGGCAGAATAAGGTTTGCCGGATTAGCTAGCAATATAATAAAAATATACCTACAATAATCCATACAAAAATTATAAGTTCGAAATTAACGCTGTTTGTAATCTTTTCACGAGGAAACGGCTGAACGGATCTCAATGGAATTTGGCAGAGTTTCCGAGACTCATTCGGATTTCAATGCTGTCTGGGTAGCGAATACCGCAGGTCTAAACAGGCCTTCACTCACCAGTTAAAAACCACATTATCCGTAACATAAACGCCTTTCACTCACCAGTTAAAAACCACATTATCCGTAACATAAACGCCTCCCTTCTTCTCATTCGCACGGCATTCGAAACCCTCTTCAAACGGGTTAGGATCTATACTCGGATGTACTTCCTCACTCCCATGGTATATAACCTTCAAATCGCCTGGTAGCAATCTCTTTATTGAGTAGTACACTTGACAATTCATGTATGAAGATATGTCGCAGGATAGTTCGTATTGTTGTTTCTCGTAGTTGAAAGGTTGCTTTTCTAGCTCTGCTTCGACGGATTTGTTTGGGTTTGCGTCTGTAATAAAGTGTTTGATGAATTACTGAATTCTGCCGGTCTGCTGGTAGAAAAGTACTTATTATTAGGAAATAATAAGTACTTTTACGATGTTTGTCGTGTCAGGAGGCGAGCGAAGAGACTACGCCGCACTTTTAACCTTTTTCGTCTCTTCGTTCAACATGTAAACTATTATACCTGTGTACTTATTTAAATAAACGATTCATCATCAGCCCGTATACTTTCACGGCTGAACCTAGGTCTCCCCCAAACGACGCCACGAATAGCGGTCTAATTGTTGCCATCATATTAGGGGGTTTGCCAAAATCACCACGCTTGGCAGGCGGATTGGTGAACGATGTTGTGTTGGTGTTGAAAAATACTCAGAAGGAAGCTGCTGCCCGTCCTCTGGTAGGTTCCCTTAGTCGGTTCTTACGACATCCACGGGCTGAGTTGAGGGGTCGATATTCTACGACGAGGCCTCACGGCCAATAAAAAAAAAACGATTCAAACGATTAGGTATGTATTTTTATTTTTGTACTGTGTGGTACGTGCTAAATGTATGTGCTATACCATCATTCCTTACCATCAAGTCTTCGATTGATTAATGCATCCCACCGCTGTCTTAGTTTAGTAGCTTTCATCAATAAGTTCACTCCATCATCCGGATACGGGAATTCTAGAAGCAGCCATGAGTCGCAGACAATTCTAGAAATAAAGAAATAATTTTTATTTACCTTAAAACTACTACATAGTACTTAATTTAATTGTATAATGTACCTTTTTGATTTTAATGTATCTTTTAATTTAACCAAAGTTTATATATATATATATATATATATATATATATATATATAACTATGTATTGTGGTTAGTTAATATATTTTGTGTTGGTATTGACCAAGGGCTGCATTTAGGTACCGGGACATCTTGATGTCCCGTGACCTAAATGCAGCCCTTAACAGAATACCAGCGCTACAGCATGGCGACAAGCTGTAGCATCAAGCTGAGCTAGGGGCAATTTCTCTGCCACAATAATGTACATATAACTGTCAAATGTGTATTTAAGCTACTAAAATTTCGTTGCGTTTTCCTCTTTAAGTATAATTTAGTTCTAAGTAGTTTAACTTTAAATTTCTGGCTTTTTTATGTTTATTGTGGTTTATGAGATATAAATAATTTTCATTTCATTTCATTCTATACACAAAAGCCTTACAACTACGTTAATTAATACTAGCTAACGAAATAATTTAGTTTTGTACAATTTTTATGGAAAATATGTCCTTCACTCAGCATTGTGCTGGGTGCACACTGAAGTGTAGGTATATCCTGTGTTGATTTTCGAAGACCAGATGGATCGTGTCACACAGTGAAACCGGGTTTAGCTGCAACTTCAAAATCTACTGTAATTTATATCACCAAACACTTTTTTACGTCTATACAAATCATAAAATGTATCGATGGGATCAGTTGCCCGATTCAAATATTCATTAGGTCCACTGATCCCGCGGGATCAGTTCAAGCGGCCTCAGTTGACTAAAGACCCATGTCACGATCGTTAGGTGCGTGTTGAAGATATCAAAATAATCAAAAGAAGAAATAAGTTTTCTATAAGGCTGAAATTCGTTCACTTATTAAGAGTACTTCTGCATGGGCTTGCTACGTCGTATTCCAGGATAAATGCTAGACAATCCACACAGCATCATCTAGACCCAAGCTAAGCGGAGCTTGTGTTAATGGGTATGACTGATATCTTACGGAGATAGTTATTTTTATTATCTATGTATTGTATTTTCTATGTATGATACACAGAAAATACTCAGAACACCTGAGTCAAATATTTGCAGATTGTACAAGCATTTCTCCCAAGGCAGAAATCGAACCCGCAACCTCCTGCGTCGCAAGCGGACCTTCACCCGCCGCGCCACATATCCGCCCATACATATCCACTGCTGGACATAGGCCTCCCCCATACAAACCCACAAATAGCGGTCCTGAGTCGCCTCCATCCATCGACGCCCTGCGACCGCTACGATGTCATCGGTCCGAGTGGATGGTCTCCCATGTAGGGGGAGTTTTGCCATAATCACCACGCTTGGCAGGCGCGCCACATCGGTCGTCAATTATCTAAATTCCTCTATATAATTTTAGCAAAATTATGATTGCTTACGTTAAATTATTTACCTGGAAAATCCCATATTAGTGTCAATCGAATGAGCTAAGAGTAATAACGTCTGCGCTGCCGGCATACGCATTGAGTTTACTATGTAAGGCTTTGTCGTTTCTAGGAGGGATCTGTAACAAAAATTATCTTTAAGGGGGCTTCGTGAAAAATTATCCAATTCCGTACTCACCGTTTTAAAGAAATATTTAAAACGAATCGAGTTAATCGCAAAATATTCTTAATATCTGATCTATACGATAAAATGTTTATGTTTTGTGTAGTTTTACAACAAATTATTGTAGAAAATACAAATAATGAGCGCGGGGTTTTAAACCTCACAGGAAACAGAAAACACCATTTGAAAAAAATACTTTAAAACTACTACTAGAATACAAATCAATTAAATATTTCCTTTAAAATATAAAGATCTTCGCAGTCATTATTAGCTTCAATAAAATAATAATAAAAACTCAAAAAAACATACTCTTTGTAGAGCGCCTTATAAAATAAAAGCAAATTTATATTTTTCAAAATTTCAACTTTATTGGTCATATTTTGATATAATATTGGTCATATTACGAATTTGTTTCTTTACATAGATTCGTTTTAGATAAATATTTTAAACGATGCGGACATAATTGGTCAGTTTTTCACTTATCCCCCTTAGAAACTGTGAAATAAACGAATATAAATTCAGGAATAGTAATTCCCTGGATGTTTTTAAAGTCAAGAGAATAAAGATTTTGGCCATAGTTTGTAGAAAATAGTTGACTATACATTACGTACAAGTAACACAATATCTGATGTCGATGCGAAAGCGCCAGCTTCCCTTTATAATGCGGACAGGTGTGGATGTCTTCTTCCGTCAACTGCAGCACTTTAGACTGCTTACCGAAGTAGGAAGTCGGGTGGAGGAATACGAATGGCTTGCTCCATGTGTGGTAGAGCTGTTCTGCTATTGACTGCAAATAAATATAGTTAAACTAACAGCTGCCCGCGCCTTCGCCCGCTTTTTATCGGGATAAAAAATTGCTGCGATACCAAATATCAGCAATAGGGCTGATATTTGGTATAGATAATACCAAATATCAGCCCAATTAGTTCAGTAGTTTTTCGTAAAAGAAGAACAAACATCCACACATTCATCCGTCCATTCTCACAAACTTTGACATTTATACAACAATATTAGTAGGATAATGCTAAACAATCCACACAGCATCATCTAGCCCCAAGCTAAGTAGTTATAAATGAAGGTTTTAGTTATAAAGATGATACGTAAATTTTTATACAGGTTACCCTACTCATGGGATAGTCCAGAAATCACCAGTGAGAAAGAAATGCTGCTGGATAATTATATATCTTGTAATCACAAGTAAATGATCCGAATACCGTAAATTTGTAGTTAAATCACAATAAAAATTGTATTCTCGCCTCGGACCAAAACCAATAGAGTACTAAGGTTTTTGTTATTATAGTGCTTATGCCCGCACTTGAAATTTACGACTCCGGCGGGACTTGAACCCGCGACCGTCGTCGAAGTCGGTGCCGTAAATTTATGGGATATTATTAAATATTCTAGAGTACTTCCCGCCGACCTAGGATCATGAAATTTGGCTAGAAGCAAGGTTTTATAACTAAACGTAACCCTGGGTGCGCGAGTCCGACTCGCACTTGACGTTTTATTTTATTTATTCCTTCTTCTCTAGAGTTTCACATAGAATCACAGAATCAGAATCAGAATCGATAACTTTATTTCTTTAGGCTTACAAAATAAGCACTTAGACAAGTCAAATTTTATACTATAAACATAATTATTATTATAAACATAGTGAAGAATACTAACCTTGCAATGATTAAATTCGTCAGCAACAGCCACTTGTGGGTACAAGGCACGACATAAAACTATCTGGAACAAAATAAATAACGAGTCTTTTCAAAATCGAAAACACAGGGCGAAAAAATTTGACGTACACTCTAACCCAGAAACCAGACTATACATTACCGAAGGATTTTGATGCGCTAAATCCGAATCTGGCCGCAGAATTCCTCTATCACGTCAGGATTTTGAGATATCCTAATCTTAGAGCAAAAAGCACCGTTTTTGCTCATTTCTGAGGTCACGTAGCCCGGTAGATCCTTTTTCCTCTAAAAATCTATCAATCGTATCGGAAAGTACTAGTCTTCAAAAATAGTTAGATTTTTGAGGAAAAAGGATCTATCTCGCTACGTGACCTAAAAAATGAGCAAAAAGAGTGCTTTATGCTCTTTAAGGTATCAAAGGATATCTCAAAATCCTGACGTGATAGAGGAATTCTGTGGGACAGATTCTGATTCAGCGCATCGAAATCCTTCGGAAATGACATGTATAGTCTCTAGCCCAATTCTGGGTAAATAATTTTCAGCTTGTGTAAAGTACCTGTAACGTTTGATTTTGAATCTGTGCATAATCTTCTTATCGCTTCTTTTGCCGTGCCTTATTGTGTTAACAGGAGTACAGAACTGCTAACCAGATTCTGGCTAGCTAAGTTCACGACTGGACATAGGCCTCCTGTCTCCTGTGTGTGGCCTCAAATCATGCGCTAAAGTTATGGCAATCCGCCTTTTATTTCATAAATAATTTATTTCTCTTCATTGTTCAATTATAAAGCTTAGATTTCAATAAATATTCAAGCACATGCTAGATTTTGTTGGGAACGCTCGTAAGCGCGCGCTTTAAAACCCTTCGCACGACTAATGCCCAAAAATAAAAATGTCCAAACAGTAATTTTTCCATGCATAAACGATACGCTTTTAAGTAATGTACACTCGTTCTTAGGGCCGTGTTCGTACTGTTATAGCAGTTAGCCATTGATCAACATACACGGACCGCTCCTCTTGCAGTCATAGTGAGCTGTATGTATGTATACCTACCACTATGGGGGTAGGTGTGCCTTCCACAGTAATAAACTAGCTACCGAGTAAGACGGACGTTTCATTACCTTGCGACATACCATTTGACGACGAGGTCACTGTCTACCCGCGAATAAAATATAATGGCGAGTTTTCTCGGTAATTTAGGCGTTTTCGACTACAAATTACACGAATGGGAAGTGTTTTTCGGTAAACTGACGCAATTTATAAAACTGAACGGCATCGATGAAGAAAAACAAAGTGCTGTGTTGCTAACGCATTTGTCCGACGATTCGTACCGTCTGCTTCGGAACCTCGTTCACCCGAAGAAACTCGATGGAGTCACCTATAAGGAGCTAGTGATTGTACTCAATAAACATTTCACGCCAAAAAGGTCAACATTCGCCGACAGGGCGAAGTTCTATGAAGCGATAAAGTCCGATGGCGAAGGCATTGAAGAATGGGCAGCACGGCTGCGAGGCCTAGCCGTTTATTGCGACTTTGGCACAGAACTGGACACGCTACTGCGGGACCGTTTTGTGCTAGGCTTTAGGACAGGACACGAGCCTGACAAACTTTTTGAATGCGACTCAAAAAAACTTGACGCTAGCGCAGGCGTTGGAAGTCGCGCAAAAGGCATCGTGCGCGCGGCAGGCACGCGCAGAGGCCAGTACCGTCGTCGTCGTGAAGGAGGAGCCAGTTTTCTACGCGCGGGCAGGTGCTCGCAGTTACGGCGGCCGCGGCGGCGGCGGCAGCGGCAGCGGCGGCCTGGGCAGCGCCCCGGCGGCCCAGATGGGCTCGCAGGCAGGCGCTGCTGGGTCCCGCAAGGCTGATGAGGGCGGCAACCAGTCGCGTTGTACGGTGTGCGGTATGAGGAACCACTCGGCGGATACGTGTAGATATAAGAACTACAAGTGTCAAAAATGTGGGCAAAAAGGCCATCTTAAGAAAGTGTGTGGTTCTACAAAGTGTAATTTACACAACATTGCAGTAAACGGTACGGAGTCTCTTGCTGAAAGTGACTGCAAGGAATGTGAACTTTATAACTTGAGGTATGTAAACTATAATCCTATCAAAATTGCAGTACATGTGAATGGAATTGAGTTATGTATGGAACTGGACACGGGATCGGGTACTACGGTTATATCAGACAAATTATATTTGGAGTATTTTTCAAAGTTAAAGTTGCATAAGAGTGATATTAAAATGTGTTTATACAACGGTCATAAAATCACGCCTTTAGGTTATTTTACAACTGGTGTTAGGTATTCTAACGTTTGTAAACAGATAAAATTATATGTCATAGAAAATGGTGGGCCACCGTTGTTGGGGCGTGATTTCATGACACATTTTAAAATATATTTTTCATCATCAAATAACAATATTGAATGTATAAATAATAACATTGAAGAAGTGCAACATCTATTAAAACTTTTCCCGGACGTGTGGAAAAATGAGTTAGGTTGTTTTAATAAATTTGAAGTCGAGTTGCAACTTAAAGATAATGTAAAACCGAAATTTTTTAAGCCACGATCTGTACCATTCGCCCTTAAAGAAAGGGTTAGTGCAGAAATTGACAGATTAGTGAGTTTAGGTATTTTAGTGCCAGTTAACCATTCGGAATACGCAACCCCAATTGTACCAGTCCTGAAAGAAAATGGAAAATTGAAGATAGCCGGTGATTTTTCATGTACTCTGAACCAAGATCTAAAGATTGATAAGTATCCGTTGCCACGTATCGAAGAAGTGTTTTCTAAAATAGGCGGTGGAGAAAAATATTCCAAGTTAGATCTAAGTAATGCCTATAATCAATTTAGATTGTCCAAGTCATCTCAATCGTTGGCCACCATATCGACAAATAAAGGATTATTTTCCTACTCTAGATTGGTCTACGGCCTAGCTAATGCCCCTGCAATTTTTCAAAAAGCCATGGAAACACTTCTATCAGGTCTGGATGGTGTAAGTATTTGGCTTGATGATATTTGTGTAACAGGCAAAACCAAACAAATCCACTTGTCAAGGTTGCGGGAGGTTCTTAGAAGGCTACAAGATGCAGGGTTACGGTTACAAAGGGATAAGTGTGTTTTCTTCCAAGATAGTGTTACCTACCTAGGTTACGTCATAGATAAAAACGGATTGAGAACTTGCCCCACTAAAGTTGAGGCAATAACCAATGCGCCTGCGCCTACCTGTGTTTTAGGTGTTAAACAATTCCTAGGTGTAGTTAATTATTACAGGAATTTTATTCCTTCCGCATCGGCGGTATTAAATCCACTACATGAGCTTTTGCGTACGGGCGCTGAGTGGCAGTGGGGAGAACGGCACCAATCGGCCTTGGAGAGCGTGAAGCGCGAGCTGGCCAGCGACCGCGTGCTGGCGCACTTTGAGCCAGACGCGCCGCTGACGCTGACCGTGGACGCGGGCCCGTGCGGGCTGGGCGCCGTTCTGGCGCACAAGGACGCCGACGGCGGCGGCGAACGTCCTATTGCGTTTGCCTCGCGCTCGCTGTCAGCAAGCGAGAAGAATTATAGCCAAATTCAGAAGGAAGCCACGGCCATCATTTTTGGTGTTAAACATTTCCACCAGTACCTCTACGGTCGCCAGGAGCCATTTATTTTAAAAACTGACCATAGGCCTTTACTGTCTATTTTTGGAAGAGGAAAGGGTATATCTGTAACGGCCGCCTTACGCCTGCAAAGGTATGCTATTATTCTGTCGGCCTATAACTATACAGTGCAGTATGTAGACGGTAAAAATAATCAAGTCGCAGATTATTTTTCAAGGTCGCCTTTATCAGACTCTGTTAGCGATGAAATGGCGGGAAGTTCTAGGCATTTCTTATTTTTAGAAGCAAACGTCGAACCGGTTTTATTTGATGACATTAAACGGGAGGCTTCTACAGATAAGGTTCTGACCTTAGTGAATAAATACATGAAATATGGCTGGCCTAGGAAAATAACGTGTAAATCCATTTTGCCGTATTTTCAGTGTAAAACTGATTTAGAAGTTATAAATGGTTGTTTGTTTCGAGGCCACAGAGTAGTTATTCCAAGTGCGTTTAGAGACAGAATGCTAAAAGAATTGCATTCGGCCCATTTTGGGATTGTAAAAACAAAAAGTGCAGCGCGCAGTAGAATGTGGTGGCCAGGAATAGATGGTGATATCGAGCGATGGGTAGGTGCATGCACCGCTTGCGCCGCCGTACGCGCCGCGCCGCCGTCCGCGCCGCCGTCGCCGTGGCCGCGCCCGCCGGCGCCGTGGCACCGGATACACATAGATTACATGTCTATAGGGCAGGCTGTGTACTTGATTGTGGTAGATGCGTATTCCAAATGGTTAGAGTGTGTGTTTATGGACCGTGGCACTTCTACAAGCGTTCTTATTCAAAAACTAAAAGATATGTTTTCTAGATACGGCGTGCCTTGTGTAATTGTATCGGATAACGATGTTAAAATAAGCTCAGCAGAATTTCATGATTTTTGTCGAGTTAACGGAATCCAACATGTAACATCACCTATATATCACCCGGCGAGCAATGGTCAGGCGGAAAACTCTGTCAAAACTTGTAAGAAAATGATAAAGTGTGTTATTTCAGAATGCAAAAACCAAAAAGAAATCAATAATAAATTACAAAGCTCGTTATTTGTATTTAGGAACACTGTGCATTCTACAACCGGCGCCACGCCGGCTATGTTAATGATGGGGCGAAACTTACGTTGTAGGTTAGATTTAGTCTTGCCTGTAGATAAAAATAAAAATCTGAACGAACAATGTAATTTAAAACCAAGTAGATGTTTTAATGTGGGCGAAACTGTATGGGCGAGGTGGTTCGTTGCAAGAAGAAGTGTGTGGTGTATTGGTATAGTTAATAAGATAATGGGAAACCGTTTGTATGAAATATTTTTTAAGGACTACGATACTATATGTAAAAGGCACGTCGATCAGTTAAGGAAATATATTAGAGACAGTACTGCTATTCAAAATGAAAGTATTTCTGAGGTCAGCGCCGGTAGTCCAGTGATGTTAGACCCGCCGCCGCCGTCACCTCCTTGCACGCCACCGCCCAGAGCGTTACTCCGATCACCACCACCGTCGCCGGAAACCAGTATAGTAGTAGAACCATCGTCACCACCTTCAATTACTATTGCTGAGGGGGTAATAGAGAAGAGGTCTGCCGTGACTGCCCCGAATAACAGTCCAGTGTCACATAGAGAGGCGGAAAGGGGGGAGGCCTGCGAGGTGATGATGGACGAGCCGCAACCGGTGGAGCTGCAGGTCAACCCTAGTGTTGAAAGTATAAACCCAAGTAGTGCAAACGCCAGCCCAGCGGCTGGGCGTTCTAGGCGAGACAAAAAGCGTGTTAATTATAAACCTTTTTACTATGTTAATTGTAAGTAGGTAGATTTTGTTATTTTAATAAGTTAGTTTATAGGAACCTTTACCTTGTTACAGGTTCCCAAATTAGTGTTGGTGGGATGAGCTGTATGTATGTATACCTACCACTATGGGGGTAGGTGTGCCTTCCACAGTAATAAACTAGCTACCGAGTAAGACGGACGTTTCATTACCTTGCGACATACCACATAGTCAACAGTTTAAAGCTGCTATTGACAACTGCTCGAGCAGTTGATAGCAACTACTCGCGGGCTGGAAACGCGTGACGTAGAATGAAGAGTGCGGGAGCAGCCGACAGCTCGTACAGTCAGTGTATGCCTAGCGGGTGCTTGACCGCACGACTGCTCTGCTCGAGCGGTTCCGTGTATGTGTGTACGTACTGACTTTTACAATACAGTAGTAGTAAACTACTGTATTGTATCGTACATTTGCAGCTTTAAGCAGTCGATAATGGCTGCACCAAGCAGTCCGTGTATGGCGACCCATACTGTGCCCTAGTATTGATAGATTTAAGTAAAATATGATGAGAAAAATACCTTCAGCATTATAAGATCCCGTCCACTAGAAGCACTGGCTCCAGAGATCAGCGCCTGTATCCTCGAAGCGTCATTCGTCATCCGAAACTCGATATCCTTGATATCCATGACGTCATCTTCATTGGCCTTCTCGTCGACAATTTCGTAAGAGTCTACTTTGAGGCGTTTCTTGCGTTTGGAGTCTTCAGCTGCTTTTTGCTTGTATTGCCTGGAATAAAGATTTTTATTTTTGAACCGACGAAAAACAAAAGATGTGTTTAATGTGTTTAATTTCATCTGTATGAGTTTTATTTTTATATAGGCATATACTGTACTCACTTTATCATACCTTTTAATTTTTTTTTAATCTTTATTTATTAAATGCAGTTTTGTCACACAGTGACTATGTCACTCCTATCTTAGGCTTCATCATCACAATCGATGAGGAGGATTGTAAAATACTTATTTAAATAATAGCATATGGCTTCCTCGGAGTACGGGGAAGAGAAGAAAATGTCATTACAAGTACTTACGCTCTAACCATATGAACACCTAAAATCTTGTCGTAGTGCCTCGTTACGGACACACTCCGTCAGAACATGATGTACATACCTTTTAAATTAATTATCATTTATTTTATATTAAAAAACAATTTTAATTTGATTTTTGGCCTTTTATAGCCAATCATTTGTTATTTTGTAAATATGAAGCACGAAAAAAGTCATGTCTGTTGTTTTTTTTTTTGCACAATCCCCTAAGTTGGTTTTCTTATGTGAAAAGTTTGTGTGTGAATATTATTAGATAACTAGAATTAACGACATCAAGTGTAACATGTGTACCTACGGTGGAATTAAATAAAGTACAATACCAAGTGCCGCGTGAGCGAAGCCACGAGCAAAAGCTTGTAGGCAGGCATCTTAAGGACCGTATTATGTAAACACTTATGCCATAAAAAAGCGTAACTCAAGCATAGATCGATGACTGAGCTTTAATGCGATGAAATACTGGTCTTAATGCGATGAAAATGTACCTTCTCATATCTTTCAATTGTTTCAACTGGCCATGCCTCATCGCTCGTTCCGCTGACGTCATCGTCTCTGGTTCTACAGTTTCCATAAGATTATTCATCTAAAATCATAAATATCAAGTTAATATCGGCTATTGAAAAATTAACTTACGAAACAATGTGAATAAAGTTGAGATTACCTAGCTGATGAAGTTCTCGAGTATTCGTCATACACAATAATCAGTACCATTATTATAAATTCTAAAATAATTCTATCTGTCTGTCTGTTACCTTTTCGCTACGAGACGGCTAAACAGATCTCAATTAAATTTGGCAGGGAGTTAGATAAAATCCGGAAAATGACATAGGATTTTTATCCCGGAAAAGCGCAAGCGAAACCGCGGGCAGAAGCTAGGTACCATATACATAGGTACACAAATACAGTATCACTACATATTATAAAACAATGTCTTCCGCCGCGTCTGTCTGTCTGTTCGCGATAAATTCAAAAACTACTGAACGTTCATGCGGTTTTCACTAATCGATAGAGTGACCTATGAGGAAGGTTTAAATATATAATTTGTTAGGGTTTTGTATAAATTAGTTAAAATATAACGATAACTGTTGGAAGTGTCGGAAAAAGTCAAGCCACCTGGGAGCTTTTATCGGAAACGTTGCGTAATCCCTTTGAGATATAACAAAACAGAACATGATCGGATATTGCTCTTTTATAGATCTACAAAAAAGTCCGCGACGGCATATATCTATCTTTAAGTATAGCTTAGTAAGCTACTGCCGTCCTCTAAACTAGAACTCTAAACACATCGGAGGAGATTTCTTTGTTTCACTTATATCGTATTTAATGTAAAAATTTCACTTAACTGCCAACTAAATTTTGGAATGGTTGTTAGACGGAAAGATAGAGAATTTTGAACTGTATCCGACCCTCAAATGACGCTTTTCCCCTAAAAAGTCAAAAAGCGGTAATTCACCTGTAATAAGCTTCTCAGCTGTGCAGCAAGTTTCGTTAGCTCGTAAAGTCGTTGCTCCTCAATGCCCCTTCTGTTACACCAAGCGCGCCCTCCTCTGTTTTCAGCCTTCACTGTTAGCCAGGCGCAGTATAGTGATAGCAGTGTTAAAGGGTCACCGTGGTCTGATTCGTCGGGTTTTCGAGAGTTCTGTGGAAGGGAAACAAATGATTCTTCACAGTAATCATACTATCAAACTATATTTATTTAATATCATACGAAAGACTGGATGTTTAGACATTTAGATGTTGGGATGTTCGTTACTTCTTCATGCCAAAACTACTGAACGGCTGACTCGGGCTGATATTTTACATATACCTGGAATAGTCCATTTTCAATAGTCGATAGAACTTCTTTTGACCACATTCTCATCTGATGGAAAGTGACGATGTGGCCGACGGTGTATCACGAATGTCTAGAAGTCACCTATTTAATCTTGTCTGGAAGAGACCCAGATTGTACAATAATTGGCCGCAAAAACAGATGCAGACAGCGAGTTCTATTCCTTAGCGGTGTAATGATGCAGGTGGAAGAAAACCGCTTTTTACTAGTGGATGGAATATCCACTAGATAAGAATGGTATTGTGCCGTCCTTCTGCTTGTCCTGAAGTGGAAGGGGGATGGTAGGATCAGGTCATGAAGATCCTGGGAGCATTCTCCGAAGTGTAACTTATAAAAGATCGAGAGACAAGCAACCTTGTGGCGGTGTTCGAGACTTTGGATCTTAGCCTCTGCAAGGTACTGCTAATGAGTCTGAAGGCTCTTCGTTCTATCGAATCTAAGGCTGCAAGCTGGTATTTGGCCGAGGCTTCCCAAACATGGCAGCAATACCAAACCTCCAAACCAGACCGTGCTTGAAGGCACTTGATAGGCATTTTATCCCATAAATCAGTTTCGGATAGGAATGACTTTTAAACTTTTCCATAGCAATAGCTTGCGAAGCCGCGCACAGAAACTACGAATATGGTACGAAGTATGGTATGGTTGTACCTACAAATAAACTCGGTTAATAGTGAAATCGACCCTAACATGGTTTGAACACTTTGAACCAAGGCTCTATAAAGCCAAGAAAATGATTGCCTTAATTTTTTTGGCTTTATAGAGTCTTGGTTCTCGAGGATCTCAAAAAGATTTTTTTTGCTACAAATTCATTATCAGTTGATGTTACTTAGTGAGAGTAGCCAAAGGGTTTTTCTTAAATAACTTAAAATTACTCTATCAATTTGCTTACCAAAATGCTTCACTACGGTCGAGGGATCATCCCAGAATCATCACGTACAATCCTT
The DNA here is from genome assembly GCA_947859395.1 of Eupithecia insigniata. Taxonomy (NCBI): domain Eukaryota; kingdom Metazoa; phylum Arthropoda; class Insecta; order Lepidoptera; family Geometridae; genus Eupithecia; species Eupithecia insigniata. The sequence continues at coordinate 4,836,336 of OX402008.1, forward strand.
AGATTAAAGAAAAACACCAAATGCGTACGGTGATGCGGTAGCAGCGAATCACCCATGCATCAGGGACAAAGATACATATAATGTAGATGGTTCCTAACTTGACACTACACATGCGTCCCTTTAGTGCATTGTTAAGTAGCATTCTTTAGCCTAAGGTGACGGTGAGACGTGGAAGTCCAAGTGGAAATAGAGAAAAGAGCTCAATTCTTTCAATCAGAATTAGCTTTTTTGCAGAAAACGCAAAAAATTGTAAGGAAAACGATTGCTCTGCAATTTCTACTCACATAAAATTAAATACATTTAGCGACCTACCTCACACTCAAAATCTCGATGAGCCCTCGTGGTATAAATAGACCGTATCCCCAAAGCGGCTGCCAAAGCCAGCGCGGAGTCTCGTTTGTGAGGGGGCAGAGTTGCCGCGCCGATCACTAGCGCCTTGGCTAGCGACACTTCTACGGGGAGGTTTGATAAGGCGCGCCCTAGGGAGGTCAGTTTCTCATTGAATGTTAAGGCACCCTGAAATAATAAATATACAGAACAGGTGATTAAATGGTAGCAGATTTTTATGGGAATAACAACTAAGCTAACAATTTTTTAGATGAATAGATTCTTGTGCAATAACCTCTACTGCATCTAACGAACATGACTCCCAGAGAGCTCATCAACAGAAGCAGAGATGCTAGCGGCACTCGAGATACTTCCGAAGTTCAATTGTTGTCTATAATAGAAAGAATTGCGCGAAAGAAGAAGAATTGAAGCGTTCTCAACGCTCTCTTCCGGCGGCGTGTCTAGGAACGGAAACCGCCTCACATAACTGACTTCCAGAGACATCAGATATCAGACGCAGGGATGGTAGCGGCACTCGAGATACTTCGGGAGTTTATTAATGTCTATAATAGACAGAATGAGCAAAAGACTTACATGTTGCTTCAACTCTAAAATAGCGTTCTCAACGCCCTCTTCCGGCGGGGCGTCTAGGAACGGAAACCGCCTCACATCGCTGACTCCTAGAGAGCTCATCAACAGAAGTAGAGATGCTAGCGGCACCCGCGATACTTCGGGAGTGCTGAATGGTTCCATGTCGTTGAATTGTTTCTCGGAGTAAATTCTGTAGCAGACGCCGGGACCTGTAACAATGAATGAGTGAATGAACGCTTTATTGTACAGTAGGAAATGCTGAACATTTTTCATACAGCGCCCTCTAGAACTAAGCTGATAAAACCTTCGTATTATTAAAACCAAGCGCAAAATCCGCCAAAAACTACGTGTGTGTGTGTATCTGTTTACCTACCAAACGGATAAATCTGTTTGAATTAATTTTTCTTTTGTTTGAAAGGTAACGAAGTACATCGAGATTGTTCATCATCATCATCAGCCCATACACGTCCACACCTCGACATAAGCCTCCCCCATACGACGCCACAAATAGCGGTCCTGAGCCTCCTCCATCCATCGACTCCCTGCGACCGCTACGATGTCGTCGATCCATCGAGTAGATGGTCTCCCAACACTCCGTTTCGTGTTGCATCGTGGCCACCACCCGAGAACGTTTACTCCCCAGCGGTTATCAATTCTGCGAGCTATATGACCTTAACTTTCTTCTTAAGCTTACTAATTCTGACAGCTTTTGGATATTAGGGGGTAAAACAGTATGAATTAGGTACCTGTCCTCCCAGCACGTCCTTTCCTCTGATCAGCGCTGGCCTTCGATATCCAGAACTCCTTTAGCCTCTGCATCTTAGTTGTAGAGTCATAACTCATTTCTTTAACCTTCCCAGAGTCGACTACGAAACGGATACCGTCTATGGTAACTGAAGTTTCAGCTATGTTTGTGGATACTATGCATTTACGTACGTGTTCTGGTGGGTAGTCGAAAACCTGGTAAAAAAATATTCTTAGTGGCATTGTGTTACAATAAAAAAGCCAAGTATGAGTCGACTCGCACACAGAGTGTTCCGTACCATCGTACCTACATAACTATTATAACTAGCGCAAAAGGAACTCATATCATAACTAGCGCAAAAGGACCACAAATCATTAAAATTACTAGCGCAAGACCAACACATATCATAACTAGCGCAAAAGTAAAACATATCATAACTAGCACAAAAGGAACACAAAAATAGTTTTTTTGCCTCCTTATAAAATTCACTATCCTATCAAAAATCGGTAGGAGTTGACAAAACAAAACGCACCTTATCCTGTTCACCCAGAGACAATCCACTATGCAGCGGTAGTACTATCCAGTTCTTGGTCTTTTCGGCGTACTGTTGCGCCGCATCGCATATCGCAGTAATCTCTTGTACTCCGGACATGAATATTAGAAGATCTCCTCTTTCATCCTCTGTTAATGTTAAAAGGTTTAGAACATTCACTGCCCAGCCTGTGGCGCTGCTTATGAAGTTGCTGAACATGCACGTATCATCATCATCATCATCATCAGCCCGTACACGTCCACTGCTGAACATAGACCTCCCCCGAAACGACGCCACGAAAAGCGGTCCTGAGCCGCCTCCATCCAACGACTCCCTGCGACCGCTACGATGTCGTCGGTCCTTCGAGTGGGAGGTCTTCCCACTATGTATGCATCATGGGTACTCTATGTTTAAAGTTTTATTGATATGGACCAGTTGAGCTATCTGTAGATTGTTTTATACAGTCTGCAGTTAGCTCAATTGTTTCAATTGTAAATACTAGTTTAATTTGTTTATAATATTTGATTGTTATTTTCTTTGTCAAGTTTTAAAAAAACATTTTAAATATTACATTTTATGTTAAATAATGCGATTGTGTGTAAAAGAATATGAATAGGAAGAAAAAACAACTTAATTATTGTCAAAACCTAATAAAAAATATTCGAAACTCAAAAAAAATAAACTTTATTCACAAGTTGATTCAAATGTTAAATATTCACAGAATCCCTTTCAGACTCCCAGATTCCCTTTCTTTAGTACACAATTTACGTGGCACCTTGTCGATTAGACTAACAAGTCGCTATAATATCGCTATAAGTCTGTAAAAAGTTAATTTCAATTGAAAATAAACATTTCATTTCATTTCATCTATCTTCAATCTCTGTGTGTCCTGGTAGTAATACACAACGTGAAAATTACGCGTCCTACGCCGAAAGATCAGACTGTTTGGTAAACTTTTGTTTTACGATTTTGTCTTCCCACTACAATAATCCTATTCCTGACTATTATGATAAATGCGAAAGTGTGTTTGTTTGTTTGTCCTTCTTTCACGCCCTAACTAAACGAACCAATCGACTGAGACAAGATAGTTAGTTGAAAGGATGGAGAGTAACATAAGTTTTTTGGTCCTGGTAAGACATCAAATACGCATGGGAGATTTACGGGAATAATGACCTTTTTATACAAAATTATACAAATGATAACGCGAGTGAAAACGCGGGGAACAGCTAGTAATTACTATATATAAAGTTGTTTATAGTATCAAACTTGACTAATCTAAAAATAAGTGCTTATTTTATAAACCTAAAGAATTTAAGTTATTGAAATCTAAAATCTAAACGTTTGTTCTAAGGAAGGATACTTACTTGGATATTTGCTATCAATCAACTGCATGATTTGAACGTAGGGCTGCGGGTCCAATCTATCGTCTCTTGATGGTTTCTCATCTATAAACACAGGTTTGTAGTTCAGCTCTATTGGAAACAATCGGCCCGGCACCTGTGAATAATTACGGATAGTTGTTTACGAGGTCTGCAGGGCTATTCAGAAACTCCGCTAACGAATCTTTAACGAGGAATCAAACACCAATTCGTGTGGAATTCAAATATTTTAGCGGTTTTTAATATTTTCTGCATTTTGCAAGGAATATACATAGCAGAAAAGCTCCCGTAATTATTGAAACATATTCCATATAATCAAAATTTATTAAAACATGGGTTTGTTTTAACAGAATTACGATTTAGTGCTACTTAAAGAGAATTTACTAATAATCAACATATTACCAAAAGCTCCATCATACCATGCTTTATTGTAACATGGGTTCTTAGAAAATGGTCTACGATTTGTGAAAAATTACTTTTCTGGTGATTTTATTCCTTGCAAAACGCAGAAAATATTAGAATCCGTCACAATATTTTAATTTCAAGGAATTTATGTCTGATTCCGTGTCGAAGACTCGGAAACTGAGTTTTTGAATAGCTTTAACCCTGCTGATCTCATTGAGGCGACATCTCTATCACTTCTATCTACCTGGAAAAGATCTCTTCTAAGCGTACTTATGCTGTACCTACATAAGTCGTCTTATGTATTGTCTCTTTGTACTGTATATCCTCGAAAAGTTGATCAACTTTTGTGGAGCAACATTAAGCTGAGTGGGATATTTCTAATTGCCATATCAAAATTACCTGAATAACAGCAGCGGATTCCGCAGCGAAATAATCCTCAAACAACTTAATATTTATCGTAGCGGACATAAGGACCAGTTTGATATCAGTCCGAGTATGGATGAGGCACTTAAGAACACCTAATAAGAAGTCCCCCATCAGATGTCGCTCGTGAATCTCGTCCAGGATGATGACGTCATAATCTGGTAGGTTTTCTGAAGACATCTGTAACATCAAAAACAGTTATCAAAAACTCATTTTATATACTATTGAATATATGACAAATGCATTATAAGCAGAGCCATCTAGTTTAGTAAAAGAAATCAATACATGGTGAGGTAGCAAAATTGTAATTACAAAAATTATAGAATAGTGGCATATCAATATAATAGTGGCGTTCAAGATCTGTTCTAATGTAATTTAGTTATCTTGCTAACCTGAAATTGCACAGTGCAGAACTCAAAAGGCGATTTGTTTTATCAGAGGCCAAGACTCTAGTTAGGGCTCATTCACACAGCTAGTTGTAGTAGCGAGTTAACACACCTGACAGTAATCCGAATCCCGTAAACGATTTTTTCCAGTAGCTAAGAGTCCGTAAAAAACGGTCCGGTAATAATCGTTTACTGGATCCAGAATACTGTATTGTGTGTGAACTCGCTCCTACAACTACATACGCCATCGCAGGAAAATAAACGGACCCTGTAAAATGGATGCTGTGTGAATGAGCCCTTACTAGTCCCACTTCGAGTTGCACAACCAATGCAATAAGAATCACACTTTCACTACACACTGTGCTGGATATTTTTCAACTCTTCACGCAAAAACGAATGAATAGATCGAACTGAACTTTTGTATACATGGTAGTTCTAGAAACTTCGCAAGGAACATAGGCTCACTTTTTTTAACATAAATCAGTTCCCATATGATAGACATAACCTACAAAGCTGCGAGCAGAAACTAAGTAGTAAATAAATCAATAATGCTGTTGTATCATGAATGCTGGGATTCTAATGGTGCATCCACACAGTTGGGCGGTGGCACAAGCCAGTGGCAGAGCCACCCTTTGCAGTGTCCCTTGGCGGCTTCGCTTGTGACCATGTCCTCGGGCTATGTGGATGCACTATAACTGACCTGCCTCAGTAAAAGACCTTCTGTTATGAAGCATATTTTAGTATCAGCTGTTTTACTCTTCTCAAACCTGATCTGGTAGCCAATTTTAGTTTCAAATTGTGTTAGTGTTTCAAAAGCCACTCGCTTTGAGAGTGAGACACAAGCAATTCTTCTTGGCTGTGTGCAAGCTGGAACCAAAGATGAAAATAAATATTTTTAAAGACATTTAGCCTTAGATAATGGAATTTTTGACCCTGGATATTTTTAAAGACCATGGTCATTTGTTCAGTAGATGTTTTATTTATTTTTATTTAAATACTTTATTGCACACATTTAAGAAAATATACAAAACGTGAGCAATGGCATTTTCTACCTGCCAACCACACATGGTAGAAAACGAAACAAAATGGCGTGCTATAAATAAATCTAAGCTATGTAATAATAAGTCTAATTAGTTACATTAGAGAAATCTACAGCAACATAGTAATAAACTTAACAAAAGTACATATATTATCTATAGATATGTATATAAAATATATATTATAATAGGTACCTAATTACAATGTCTTAAAGGAAGGTAGGGAACAAAATCACAAGTAGTGTTACTTAACTAGAAATCGGGTAGATATTCCTTAAAAAATGCTCACGTATCAGCTTTTTAAAACAATCCTTTGATTCGAATTTCCTGATATCATACGGAAGAGAGTTCCATAGTCTAACAGCCTCATAGAAAATGATTTTTCACGAAAAGATGAGCTGTGTCTCTAGGAGAAGGTTACTTGATGATCTGAGTGGTCTGTCATGTTTATGTGATTCAGCCAGAAATGAAAAACGGTCCGGAAGCAGATGGATCTTTAAGAGCAGAGAAAAGAAGACAAAGCACCCTTACGCTCCTACGTTCGCGAATTGGGAGCCACTTGAGCTTAGCTCGATATTCGCTTATATGGTCATATTTGCGCAAACAAAAGACTAAACGAATGCCAGTATTAAGGAGACGGTCGAGGTGATTTAGTAAGTCTTGATTAAGATCAATGAAAGCTACGTCTGCATAGTCTATGATTGACAATAGAAGAGAATTCACTAGAGTGAACGTAGTAGGGGTTGGTAAAAAATTTTTTAGACGCAAAATAGAGTGAAGATTAGCATAGAATTTTCGGGAAATTTCCATGATATGGGGAATCCAGCTAAGTTTTGTCGATTCGATGTCCATTGTAATAGAGTTGGGGTAGGGTGTCAAGACAAGCGATTTTAGCAAGTTGTCGCTAAACCACCGATGATTATAGCCTGGCACTTGTCTGGGTAAACTTTAAGGCCAGATAGGTTAGACCAGGACTGTAAACGAGAAAGATCCTCATTTAAAGCTTGGATAGCAGTATTTAAATCATTGAAGGGAGAGGAATTATATAGCTGAAGATCGTCAGCGTACATGTGGAACTGGCAAAGGAGGTGCGAAGACAGCATGTTAATAAATAGAGAAAAAAAGAGAGGTTATCAGATACCTCCTTGAGGTACACCTGTCTCAATGTCCGTCCACTCTGAAAAATCTCGACCATGTCGAGTTCTTTGACGCATTTTACTAAGAGAAGAAGTGAACCAGTTCACGGCTGATTCGGACAACGCCAAGTTTTGGCAGAGCTGCAAGTAAAAGGTCATGATCTACTGCGTTAAACGCACTGATGAAATCAATACCAGGACTAACACTGTTAAGTGAGTTTTTTCCATGCTAGTTCGCAGATCTTCAGTTATATTTAAAATGCCGAATAAGTGCTATGCTCCTTCTTGAAGCCAGATTGAAAAGGGTAGAAGAGCTGATTAGCTGATAGTAACGCTGTTAGCTGAGCATGTTCTAGCGGTTCAATTATTTTTGAGAAAAAAGGTAGGATTGATATTGGTTGGTAGTGTTTCAGCATAGAGGGGACAGGTACTTTAGGCAAGGGGGTAAAATACGCCATTGATCTGGAAACTGGGACTGGGTAAGAGAATGGTTAACTATGTGAGTTACAGTGGGGAGAACAAATTACAAAATGGGTGAGATCATCAAACGACCAATATCATCTCTACCTATGGCTTTGGTTTTGTGCGATAAGATCGGCTTATGAATCATATCCTCACTAACTTGAATAAAGTGGAAAGGCTCAATGGCTGGTGGTGACATATTTGCGATTTCAGTTAGAGCTGCCAATTCAGCTTTTATAAATGGTCCAGGTTTCATCATATCGATGACGTTTAATATTTCTGCTACAAAAGTAATAAGTTAACGTGCGTCAGAAAAAAGAAAAGACTGCCATCGCTTAAAATTATGACAGGTATAAAATGTAAGAGTGACAATACAAAAAATTATAATTCTAAGAGGGAAACTGTATTGGCAGGGGGTTTACACATGCCTAACCAGTCCATTTCCGAAAAGTACTGGAGTAGGACTTTAAGTGTTTGACAGCTTCATTTCAGCTTGATGTGGACAGGGTTGATGCCTCAAAAACTCCTCAATCCCATCTTTATTTTTTGTACAAACCATTGTAGATGACACCAAGCATTTGTAAGAGAGAGTATTCTGTTGTGTTCACTTTACTCTTCCTAACAAATACTTGTAGTTCAAATTGATGAAAGTCTTAGATCTTACCGATGTTTTGGAAGCCTGCCTCATGTAAGTACTGAGGCACTTGTGTAGACTTTCCACAGCCTGTGTCACCAGCTATCACTATGACCCGCTCATTTTTCACAGCTGATACTATTTCATTTCTGAAAGATGAATAGGAAGTTACAACTTGGTATAAGTGTATAACAATTAATACCTAAAATATTTTTGTAACAATTCTGAGTAAAAGCTTCTCTGATAAGATCCGAAGGATTTCCACAAAGTTACACCTGAATCTTTTTTTTAAACTAATATCTATTTTTTTATAGCAATACACTTTCATGGAAATAATAAATAATGCTAGACAATTCGAACAGCATCATTTTCATTCAGCCTCATACTAACCAGAACTTGCGTTATAGGTACAAATAAGTGATAAAGCATGTAAAAATATTTTTTTAAATGTAGCTGTTAATTTTCCGTAAATTATGTAAATAAATAAATATAGGTGCTTTACTTAATACAGTACCTTACACAGATAGATATTTTAAATTATGCATCAAAACACCCATAACATAGGGAATACAATGAATAAAATATTATGCTATAGGACTGAGGGACTTTGGAAATAATTACCTAAATTTAGCAACAGGCAGATCTTTCTGTGCCTGTCTCAGCTTCTTCAGCTTCTCAAATTTTGCCTTATTTTTAAAATCAATGTATATTGAAACAATGTTCAGAAAAGCATTGAATAAGTTGGGATCCAGCCTTCTCCTGCCCCTATTGTCATCATGAACAGTATCAACATACTTCATCATTGTTGTGAAGTTAATGCAATTAAATTTAGAGAAACCCGATGATGTATTATCATCAGATATGATTGGTTTTCCAGCCTTTTTCAATGTTGCTTCATACTTCTTCAAAAACACCCAGAAGTCCTCCAGATTGTTAACAACTGTGTTACTATCATTGCTGTAAAGGATTATTTTGTTTAAATCTCTTTTATAGTCCTCAAAACTGAAGATGTCGTCGGCTTTTGATGTGCTTCTCCGTCTTTTCTGTCGTTCTCTTTCTTGTGATGGTGAACGTCTACGTCTCTGGTAAGTCCTTCGAGGACTAGGGCTCCTCCCCATATTTGTAGGTAAATTGAGTTTTTTTACAATCTAGATTTACTAGGAATAAGTAGTTTTGATAACTTTACACACTATACAGCAAGATTTCTATGAAAATGCATTTTGTAAACAAAACAAAACGTTGACTTGACTGTAGCAACTTATGTTGTCAATTTTGACATCGACATAATAACTATTTTGACTTGTTATTGACATACAGAAAATAATAATCTCTTCTTCTTATTCCGGCCCTTATCCCACACTAGGTAATATGTCTTTTTTATTACTTTCATTTTCCTTTGAAATAGTCTCTACCTGGCGGATATCATCTTCGTTCGATTGTATCATATTGGTAGCATTATCCAAAGATGATGCCCACTATTGCTCTCGCCTTTAATTTTCTTAAAAGGCCTCTGTGTTCTGACTTCGTCTTCACGCATGCCTCCCAAAGAACCGGGTCACTATATGGCTCGTAATCACGGAAATGAGAAACAAAATAATAATAATAATGACATAATTACATAAAACAATAATGACATCAACAAAAACATGGTATTGTACCTTAGAGAATCTAACTCGCTGGGATTATTCGGGAAATCCCCCACGGCCTTACTCCGTAGGGGATTTAAGGAAATTTTAACCGGTAATTCCCCAAATCAAATCGAGCGGTCTCTTAGGGGATTTCAGGAAAATTTAAAAATAAATTAATTCGTAACAACCTTTACCACGTCCCCGCTGCTGGGTTAGTGGGGCATAAAATTTAAATATGTAGTAATTAAAAAATATATTGTTCATAAAAATGCAATAGATGACGTTGACGAGGCCAAATATCTAAAGTTTTTGCAAAACAACACGAAGCGAGGTCCATAATAATAAAAAACTTGCTTATTATTATTTTATACAAGCGTGTGTCATGCTTGTTTTTGTTATTTCATTTTTAAGTAATAAAATAATTTTAATCTAATCATAATAATGTTTAACTTGAATTTATGTCAACGCTAAACAAAACAAAAATAACGAGTAATGAGCAGGACATAAAAAAATGAATCTACCACCTTGGGATGGCACTCCTTAATATTTTGAAACATAAACCTTAAAAGGATAATAACTTAAAAATATCCAAATTAATTACTCTCAGAATTTTTTTACTAACAATAGAATACGTAGGTGTTCAAGTTAGCTCTTTATCACGTGTACTTCTGAAATATTTTGGTGGTGACAAAGATTTTTCAAGTGGTCTCAAACTTAACGAACAACGATAATTTAGGTATTAAGAATAAATTCTTTGTATTATCTCACTTTTATCAACGGAAAAAATACATCGACTTAAATAAGTAGCGAGGACGTGAAAGAAAAAGATTACGTATCTAACTGTGATATTTACAATGAAACTGATTAGCTGCAATTATTTTTAACCAACTTCAAAAGAAGGAGGTTATCAATTGGTTAAGGTTTTTTTGTATGTATGTACGCAAATGAATACTTTTCAACGCAATAAAAAAAAACCAATAACGCTCTTTACTTGTACACTAGATGGCGCTGCACAAAAATCAAGAGAAAATGTATATTGCCATAAAATAAGTAACAAAACGGGTGCCATTTTATAAATTTTTTGGCAGATTTTTGACACTGATAAGCGTCATCTATTTTAATCTATGGCAACCACTTTTTTTTTTAAAGTTCGCATTGAAACCTCTCATTATAGACCGATTTTGAAAATGCTTTCATTATTGTATAGAAAATGATCCTGAAAGGGTCCCATAACATTTTTATTCCCAGGGAATTAGTATTTATCCCGCAAAACTTTAAATAAGTGTAAAAGTAAGGGAATTTGAAGTCGGTTTATCGTTTTTTAAAACACGCCATATTATACATATTGTTTATTTGTGGTGGAGTTAACATTGATTCTATAGTATTTTTTGTTTTTATTCATAAAACAATGTGTAGGTAAAGAACAATATAATAATTATACATAGATTATCAAATAATCAGTGCATTGAATAAAAATTATAGAACTTTAATTACCACCAAATTTAAATACCATCATTTGATAGAAGAATGGCATTAATATCAAAAACCAATACTATCTATCTAGGAATCGTAGACTTATCGTTTATACGATATGCATATTATTTCTAAGGACAAATTTTCAGGATAAGATCATACATTTGGAAGTCCGCAGGCAAAATAAGCGTTATTCGTTGCGTCGTCGTTTAGGGGAGGCCTATATTCGGTAGTGGACGTACACGGGCTGTTGATACAGATGATGATGAGGCAAATTAAGTAAGATAATAAATCAATAATGGCTGGTAGAATATCAAAACGCTATTTATTCATTCGCTAGCTATTTATTCATACGCTCATTTTGACATTGAGACTGCTACCAATTATCTGTAGAGTTGGGCGGGGCGCCACTATTTAATGCCAGCGTTTCAATTATGCATTACCCAGCACTGGGGACGTGTTGTAACATACTATTTTAATAAAAAGGTTGTAACAAACTAATTTATTTTTTATGCTTGAGCTATGAAGGGGATTTCCGGAAATCTCCCACACGATGGCTCAATTTTACTAAGGGGATTACCGGAAAACTCCGGAAATCGGCCGTGGGGGATTTCCGGAATAATCCACCCGCTGTTGTCTGCGAGAAAATGAAAAGGATGCATGGCTATGCAAATTAAAAGATGCCGAAAAAGAGAAGGCGGCCAATTTGAATTTTTTTGTGATTTAAATTCATTCAGAATTTATTGTACAGGTGCGGTGATAAGCTCGGGGCTACGCAAAGAACGACCGCATGTCATGGTCGGCGAGCGTAGAGAGCCACGAAAAATTTGTGTTTTTAGTCATTTCACGGTAGTGGTAGGGGCAAGCATTGTACCACAACCAGAAGCACAATATATTTTCGGCGAGTGGAATAAGCCGCGAAAATTGTCTTGTTGCGTAAGATTTTTTTGTAGTGTTTTGCGTACCTCCTAACCTTGAATAAAAATTAAACGAGGCCCAGAACACAGCAAAAAGAAGGCAAAAAAGAATGTCGGCGAGCAATTCAAGTGAATTGACTTAGAACTTTGGATGATTTGCATTTGTCATTTCAGGACCTATAATTTTTGAATAACTAGGGGGGCAAATGCTATTCTATCGCTTTCCAAACAAATCTACCACGATACCCGGTGTCGCTAGAGTATTGAGGTATTAGTCAACCTGATATTGCAGGGGTTGCAAATTTCTACGCCTGCCTTCAGAAGTGCAGGTTTACTTAAAATGTTTGAAATAAGTATTATAATTTATTTAACGTTCTCGTTTCACTTTGTAACCATTATCTTTGTAACTCAAAAAATCAAAAACTTTTCTTCTTCTTCATCGTATTCTTCATTATTGTTGTTTCGGAAAGTCTTCGTCGAGGAGTTGACCTTTACTGCTTACATGCCACCCTATCTTTGGCTTGCCCATCTCCCGCATTATACGCCATAATTAGTTCAACCGAGCACAATCAAAGGCTTTCGAGTAGTTATAGCACATGAAACGGCTGACCTGAAGCCGCTGCATGCCACAGCGCCGCGCAGCCGTCGTGGGTCGCTACGGCTTGAAACCGCTAAGGCCAAAAGCCTTACAGAAAACAAATGAAAAAAAAAATTAAGACGATTGTAGCGCCCTCTGTTGCCAATCGATGTACATTTTTTATAATTTCCGCCATTGCGTTCCGCCATTTTGCTTGGTCGCGGAGTGAACGTAGAAATAATTCTCATGTAAATTATCGTTTTTAGAAACTATTTTAGTTTAGTATTGTGTAGAGAAACACGAATGGCTTGTCTAAATACACTAAAGTTAGAAATAAAAACTCTAGAACAAGTGTTTCCGAAAAACCATGAACGGTTTCGGATAATGTCAGCGAGTGTCGACGAACTGACCTGCAGATTCGTTGGCAGGAATGGAAAGAAATACGAAATTCACGCGAATATCACGGTAAGTTCTATAATTTTGTAGAAAGTAACCCCTGGGACGCAAGATTTGATAATTTGAGGTGCATTTATTGATTAACTGACTTGGGACAAAGGGTCGTTGTTTATGAGGGCAGGGCTGTCAACAATGGTTTACGGAAGTCGACTTTACATTTCCCTGTCGTGTGCGATACGTTTACATGCTTTCTCAGGTATTTGGATAGTCAGAATAAGAGGTTTGTGAGAAATAATCTCATGTTTCAATTGCTCAATAACCTGTATGTTGCATTGCAATGATCGGCCGTAACGAAGTGTATCGTATCGATCATCGCCCGAGAACGAGTCGCGCTGCATTCGTGAATCATTACAGCTATTTTATAGAGAGAGTAACATCTGTTTTGTTTGACTAACGGTATGCAGGCTCGTTTTTGGGGACAATAGGCTGTTAGTCATTCTCTACCTGCTTTTTGTCAAGATTTTTTGTTGACAAATGACATAGACTACAATGATCCTCTCTGGGGCCCTCACAATAGTCAATTTAGATTATGTATATAGAAACATACTAAATATTTTTAGTTTCTTATTGCACAACATTCTCTATCATTTATAGTACATTGTATGTCTCATACAATGTACTAATTATGTATTTTATAGAGGCAAGCACATTCCTACCATACTAAGCTTATCAGTATTATTGGCTGACAAGGTAGGTCTCTAAATGTGTGGTTAGGCATAATGAACTCTGATGCCAGAATCAGTTTGTTTCTCCTCAAAGGGCTTTGTTCTTCCTTCCCACAAATGCAGCGAGCAGCAAATCATCACACAATACATTATTATGTTAAGTGAACTTGTTTTCGAATAGTTATTTAATGAACATACAAGAAAGCAATCACATTTTCTTGTGGACCTGAAAATAGAAGACATATTTAAATAAATCAATAAACTGTAATGATTTTAGGTATTTCATTATGTATGGAAAGAGTGTCATACATCTAATTCAAATTATGCAATTTTTTGTGTTGTTGTACTCAGGAGACCTACCCCACAACACCACCGGTGTGGTTTGCTGACAGCGAAGATCCTACTGTGACTAATGCAGTCACAATCCTAGTGAACACTCAAGGCAGAGACAATCATGTTATAAATCAGGTACCTATATAGCTTACTCACATTTTCATGTTAAAAACAGACTTGAGAGAATAAAACACCTCAGCATAAATAATGTCCACTGCTGTTCAAGGTTACCTGGGAGAGATTACTCTCACCTATAATATGCTATAATACCTATAGTATGCTTTTTGTACTGTTTATTTTTTATTTAGATGCAAGATTTTTTATTAATGTAAATTTTTAGTACATTAAGGTGTTCATTCTTACTGCTGAATGTGTGTGTTCCCAAACTTAAACTTGGGGCTTTTGCCGTAACGACTGCCAATCTTGGCAGGCAATTTTTATCAAACGATGGGTTTAAAAATACACAGAGTTGCTGCCCTTCCTCTGATAGGTTCTCTTAGTCGACTCTTACGGCATCTGTGGATTCGGTTGTAGGGGTAGATTCCACACCGCCACCCCCACACTAGATGAAAACGGAAATTAAGTTATGTGGTTTACATTATTTTGAATTTTAAGAACAATATTCACGCTCCTGTCTTTGAAACAATATTGATATGATTTTGAATATACCCAGTCCTTAGATACCAGTTCAATATTGCCAATTGTCTTTGAAGATGTTCAACACACACAATGAACTATTTGGACATATAAGAAGAATAGAACTTCTATAGAACTTAAGAACTGCTGTACAAAAATTGCCCCTGACACCTGATTTTCTTAACATACTATGGTAAACACATTCACAGAGAGATAAACACATGCATAGACAGGCGTGATAACGCCCACACGTAGCACACAGAGCCAAATAGGGTTACACTGACAACGGCAACAAAAATTGTGTTCTTACATAAATATTCTTAACACTGTAAAACATTGTAAGTACGTATTTTGCGGAGTTAGTAAATCTCTTCTTTTCTTTTACGTTCGAAGCATGAACTATGTCGGCGACCCTAGATATACCGATTGTCATTTCTATCATGAGCCCTAATATGGCTCGCCAGACCTAACTTGGTCTTAAATACCCTACAACATAATATTATGGCAGTAGAGTTGGCCTGTGGCGTTTTAATTGGGTAGGTAGGTAATTATTTGCTTCAAATAATATTTATATTATCAGAATGCTGATAGCTGCCAACAAAGTAGAACAGAAAGTAAGTAGTACTAAGAAATGGTGGTACTAAGAATGGTAAGAAATGTCTCATTCAAATGCTGTCATAGCTTGATAACAATTACTTGCTCAGTTGTGATTACTCTAAACTAGACATGGATGGTAGTGATTCGCCGAGTACTCGGCTTTGTAGCAAAAGTAACGTGGTAGTGGGCGGCGCGTGGTTATTTCCCTTACACAGAGTAACAGCACGATATGGCAGCGCGACGAATCTGTGCACGGGTAATCCACATTGTGCGGGGAAAACCCTAATTTCATAATTTGTCAACTCATTTGTCACTTTTGTAAGAGTATTCACGTGGAAGAGGTTACGCTCGGTTATGTATAATTTAATTATTTTATGTAGACAACGCGTAATTTATTACAAGAAGTAAGTATTGATAAAAACTGGCTTTTTGTCATTATTTCCCCTGCCATATAATTAAGGCCGAGTTCTCTGTACTCGACCATTAATACTTGGTGCTCGGCCGAATCCGGTGAGTACCGAATTCAAACCGAGTAATCGTCCCATGTCTACTATAAACTATAAAGTGATGGTTAGGCAAATCATAGAAATCTTTGACATGGCTTAATCAGGCAAATCTTCACTGAATTAAAAGATCTCTGTCATTCGCACCGCTAAGGAATGGAACTCGCTGTCTGCCACCATTTTTCCGGCCAGTTACAATCTAGGTCTCTTAAAGATAAGAGTGAATAGGTGTCTAATAAACCTTCGTGATACACCGTCGGCGTCATCGTCACTTTCCATCAGGTGAGATTGTGGTCAAACGAAGGTCTATCGAAAATAAGAACAAAGGTTTCTTAGTTTTCAAAGTTTTGCAAGCCTGTTTTGCTAGACTATCATAAAAGGTAAGTTCAGCTTTGTCTGATAGATAAGTTTCATAAAAACTGCTGTTAGTGGCCTTTGGGTACCCTAGGAAGATTAAAATAAATAAATAATACTGGACAATCCACACATCATCATCTAGCCCCATAGTAAGCAGAGCTTGTGTTATGAAAACTCGTTATCTAATGTTTTTTTAAAATAATATAATAATAGTTAATACATTACGCATTCATAGATATTGACTTGACTTCTTTGTTATTGGCAATATGTGTCTGGGTTGCCACTTTTTTACTATACAGAGATAACTCACAATTTACAAACAAACTTCAGTTATTTTATAAAGGGTCTGTTGGATTTATATCTTACATTAGGAACTGACAACAGTGACAACCCCTTTTGTTCATACCTGTCCCTTGAGGCTGCTTGCAAAGGGGTTCGCGGGAAACAGATAAAAACACGACCCAAACTAGGTACTTTTTACAATACGTATATATTTCAAAAGGAATATTATTTTACAGTGTATTTTATAAACAATGGTCTTTATGGTACTAATACTGATTTATGAAATTGCTTGATAAAGAATTTTGTTTATCTGATTTTACATGAGTATGTACTTGTTCTATAACAAGTACATACTCATATAGGCTGATGATGCTATCATTATCAGCCTATATCTAGTTCACTGCTGGACATGGGCATCCCCTTATTGACTCTTATCACTAGGGGGCAATGCCATTAAATAAATAATGTTGGACAATCCACACAGCATCATCTAGCCCCAAGCTAAGCAGAGCTCGTGTTATGGGTACTAGATGAGCTCAGTTCAGTTTGTTTATACATAACGTTTTGAGTTACAGGTGGTCATTGGTATACATTATACCATGTATTACATAGATATTTTTTTATTATACATAGAAAATACTCAGAACACCCGAGACAAATCTTTGCAGATCTTATAAACATAACGTATGTCATGAGGCGGGAATCGAACCTCTTGCGTCGCAGGCGGATCTTTGCCCGCCGCGCCACATCGGTCATCTCCACTCCTACGCTGAGTATCCGGGTTGGGGATCGCAGTGGAGATGTTAAATACATATAGAAGGAAGCTTACGCTCTTCCTGTGTTAAAAATCTATCACAAGAAGGAAGAGCGTACGCTTTCTTATTTGGCTTATACGGCATCCACCACGAGCTAAGATGTAAGGTCGATTTTTATGCCCCGACCATCACGGCATCACCGCCACCGTCATGGCATCATCGTGACCGCAACGCCATTATCGCGACCGATTCGGCATGTAACATGGACCTATTACTTGGACTAGGTACTTAAATGGTTATGTGTAGAAGCCATTCGCTGCCACCAAGGCAATGTTTAAGTTCTGCGAAACTTCACTCGTTTGTCTTCAACGCACCGTTCGAGTCGAACCTGCATTACAAATAAAACAACCGGCACCAGGGTGATGTCACACAAGTTGATTTTTGTTGGCAGTGAACGGGTTAATTCAAATGTCATGAACCTAATCTAAAATACCATTTCATTCATTCAACAACTTCTTACTTCACGGCTGTATCGGTGCTGCCACAACGTTCATTAGAATAGAAGAGAATAGAAATATTCTTTATTGCACACCAAGATAGAATAACAAGACAGGAAAACACAAACACAGAAATAGTTGTACAATGGGCGGCCTTATCGCTAATAGCGATTTCTTCCAGGCATCCTTTGGATGGACACGTAATTATTGTATAGGTATAGACATTAATTCTATAGCAGCATATATGAGGTTATTATTTTATCTAATAAAATAACAAGTACATTGAACTTCAAAGCAAATAAAGCGTTGGTTTGGTTTCTAAGAGTTTTTGTACTACGCATTGTTCTTAGAGTTTAATTGGTTCATTTATAAACATGGCAATGGCAATTGTTATCTGACCAAACGGAACTTTTCAGACGAACACTAAAGGTGAAACTGAAAAGTTCAAAAGTAGCCTATGGGTTCGAAAGTCAATATACATAATACAATATTTTTTATTATACATAGAATATACCAAGAACAAATATTTTCAGATCGTACAAACATTTGTCCTAAGGTGAGAATCGAACTCGCAACCTCTTTCGTCGCAGGCGAATAATTAGCTTGGTCGTGGTCGTAAAAAGTAGAATATAATAGAAAAAATACATTTATTTGGACACAGGCACAGAAGAATAAGAAATAAACAAACGGTAAAAACATAGGTGGCGTCGTTTGGGGGAGGCCATGTTCAGCAGTGGACATATACATGCTGATGATGATGATGAAACAAAAAGATAACATGAAGGTAAGTGACACAAAAGTGATAGTAGAAACAGGGGTCATCTTAGTCAAACAGAAAGAATACCAACCAATAATCCAGAATATCTAAGTTAATGATTCTACATATCCCATAGACAAGTCCATTCTTTATCCTCTCTCACGGAAAGTTTACTTCTCCTTTCAGGTTGGCATATTGCTACGAGAGCTCTGCAAGCTACATGGCGTACCAGAGCCTCCAGATTTGGACTCGCTTTCTTTACCTGTGCACCCTGCGCCCCAGCTAAGGTATTTATTACCTACTAGTTTCTGCCTGCGCCTTCGTACGCACTTTTCCGGGAAAAGTAGCCTATGCCATTTTCTAAGGAAGAACTTGGTCTAATTAAAATTCGTAAAATCATCACAATTAAAATAACAACAACTATCTATAATTATCCACTGAATTACAAAAAAAAACAACTTAAAAGAGCTATAAGCTGTAAGGCTGTAAGTAAATGAAAGAAAATATATTACAGTGTTAGCTCACTGTTTCAATCGCAAATACTTTTATTGTGAGACAATTCACACAGCATGATCAAGCCCCAAACCAATTGTAAGTAGAGCTTGTTTTTTGTAAGGTACCCACTAGTACTTAGAAAAATTCATTTGGACAAAGAAAAACACATACACTAGCAACTCAAAAAAGTAGTAACTAAAGTAAATTAAGTTATAAGCAAAAAAAAACAGCAACTTACGAGCTTATTCTGTAAGTTTATATAGCATCTCTCCGGGATATTTATTACCTATCTCCCTGCCAAATTTCATTAAAAGCCGTTGGGCCGTTTCGTCGTGAAAGTGTACCAGAAAGAGAATTAGAATTTCCAATTTATAACATTAGTATGGATAGAAATCCACACAAAGCACTTATGTAGATACGTTCCAATACCTGAATAAGGGACCAAAAGAATTGTCATTGACCTACGCTTACGTTTTCCAGTTATTGATTTCTCAAAACAGGAATATCCACTTGAAAAAACCTAAAATGCTAAATTCTTCTCTAAGCGTGAAGGTATTAAATCTTGTAAAATATGTGACCCTCCATTTCTTTCCTCATTTTAGAAGCCAGTACAAACTAATATTGCTTGGAATGCTGTGTAGATACACGAATTTGTGTTTCTAGGTCAATTCAATTATTAGTTTGTAAATTTAAAAGTTACCTACTTGGAAACAGCCTTCGTATGAGATAGCATCAAAGATCCGAGTAAGCAACTTTAAACATAGGAAATGATGAAACAAAACTGACATTGCATTATTATTGTTACTGTATATTATATACAATGTAAGGTCGTTTGTGAGATAAATTCATGAAAAGACATTTTTGCGTATTAGTAACATTAGCTTACTTGTATATCAATAGTGACACAGACGTAACATTGCTGTAACCTTCGGGAGCGTAACGCACCTTCAGGGATAAGCCCTTTGTCCAAACGAATTTTTGGAGGACATAGAGAGCAGATTTTTGACAGTTTTCGAAAGAAAATCGAATGTGGCGAGAAAACCAACAAAAATTCACTTGTGTTTCCTACAGAAAACGCATCCTAAGAATCAGTGGAAATTATCGCACCATTATAATGTTGGACAATCCACACACATCATCATCCAGCCCCAAGCTAAGTAGAGCTTGTGTTATGGGTACTGGATGATTGATATACATAATTTTTTTTTTTCAAACATTGAAAATACCCAGAACACCCGGAACAAATATTTGCAAGCCGTACAAACTGTTGTCCCAATTTGTATTGAACCCGCAACCTCTTGCGTCGCAGGCAGACCTTTGCCCGCCGCGCCACATAGGTCGTCAGAAGTTATAATGTGTTATTGATTTAAATTTCACGCCAAGACTCAGCACCAATACACATTCCCTTGAAGGTCGTCCCTAAGAAATTATTTATGGTAAAGGCATTTACGAAATTGGCATGTAGAAACTTTTAATTGAAAAATTAATTAATTGCATTGCAGAGAGTAAATATAATTTTAGCGTGCTCCTTAGTTTATGTGGGCATTCACCTGATATTTAACAGACTTCGAAAAAAGGAGAAGGTTCTATATGAGGCTGTATGTATGTTTTTTATGATTGTCCGTCGATTTCTCCGTCATTAATGAACCGATTTGAATGATTATTTTGCAGTTGTATAGAGGTAATCCAGAGGTGGTCCCATAAAATTATTTTTTTTCGAGTTATTAGAATATATCCCGCAAAACTGAAAAAAAAAATCACCTAAAACTAAGGGATTCGAAGTAGGTTTTCAGTTTTTTTCAAAACTATCAAATTATGATAATTATCATTGCTATAGCTCGAAATTCTGCCATTGCATGGCAGTATCGCAATTTAACCCTCAGAATCGCATTTTATTTTAATATCGATAGGTGCCCTGTCGATCTGTCCTACGCGAGCAGAGAAATTAAGATTTCAGATTTATTTATCTAAACAACATTAATATGCCTATTCTATGGTTTTCTCATTACAATGCCTATTTCCAGAGTTCCAAGCGTGACATCAAATGGGGCCGATTCCGGCACAGAGGAAGACGAGGAGATGGCTGCAGAGGAGGATGAATCTGAGGGAGAAGAGGACTTGCCATTAGAGATGGTGGACGATGCCGGGCGCAGCAATAAGGTATGCTACATTCCGAGCTAGTTACGATTCCCACTAAAACACGTTCTGGTACACTGCACAGCAACAGAGAAGGCCAAAGGTCGAAGAGTCCTAGAGAAGAGAGTGAAGAGTCTCATTGAGGCATCAATCCTTTCCACGGTAAAGCTGAAACTAGCTATCAACAAAAGTCCTCTGGTACTTCAGGACGCCGGGCTGGTTAGGGCCTTGTTAGGCAGGGGGAAAATGCAAAATACACATTGTATGCAACACAGTGCAGTTCCCAGTTCTCCCACTTAGAATTAGATTAGACTTAGGCAGTGCGCAGCAGAACCGATAATCAAGAACCAGAAATAGACAAGTGTGTGTTTTGGACCAACAAAGTGAATTAAATGATTTAGTTCCGCGCCTCAAATGTAATGTCTCAATGTAATGGAATAATCAAATGCAATTCAGATTCAACCAAGCCTAGATCCTACTAATATTATAAAATGTCAAAGTTTGTAAGGATGGATGGATATGGTATGGATATTTGTTCCTCTTTCACGCAAAAACTACTAAACGGAATGGCCTGAAATTTGGTATGGGTATAGTTTGACCTCGAATAAGATATAGGAAATTTTTTATCGTGATAAAACGCGGGCGAAGGTGCTGGCAGCAGCTAGTATTAAATATTCGTCCCCACAAATTTTATTGTGTTCTTAGTAGCCTTTCATGTGCATTACTTGCTAGTACCTACATACATGAGGGAGGTGTAGATAAAATCAATAAATAATGCT
This sequence comes from Eupithecia insigniata, assembly GCA_947859395.1. Classification (NCBI taxonomy): domain Eukaryota; kingdom Metazoa; phylum Arthropoda; class Insecta; order Lepidoptera; family Geometridae; genus Eupithecia; species Eupithecia insigniata. The sequence goes on from OX402008.1 coordinate 4,858,236, forward strand.
GGACAAACCACACAGCACCATCTAGCCCCAAAGTACATAGGTGGAGCTTGTGTTATGGGTACTATATACTTAATACATTACATAAATTGATAGATATTTTTTATATACACAGAACAACCAGAACACCCGTAACAAATATCTGCAGATCGTACAAACATTTGTCCCAATGCGGGAATCGAACTCTTAACATGCGTCGTTGGCGGACCTTCGCCCGCCACGCCATATCAGTCGTCCTTAGATGGATGTCGTAGATGCGGATGTTCCATCAAAGTATCGCTTAATTGACTCATTAGAAGCGAATTTCTGTGAACTCATTACTAGTTGTCGAGAGGCGACTCAGATCCTAGAATTTATTACCCTATATTGTACGATCTGCAGATATTTGTTCAGGGTGTTCTGGTCGTTTTCTATGTATAATAAAAATATCTATATATGTAATATATTGTATTATGTATGTATATCAGTTATCTAGTACCCATAGCACATGCTCGGCTTAGCTTGGGGCTAGATAAAATTGTGTGAATTGTCCAGCATTATTTATTTATTATTAGTTTCACTAGCAGCTATTATTATAATATTCATCTCATCCAATCTCAACGGAGAAGAGCCAGATGCGCAGGACATATTATAGTGCACAAGTTTATGCGCAAACACATGTGTACTCTATTCCCTCACTCTCATAATCCGATGGGACGGCAGACCAACACGACCGGAGAGAGGCCAGGCGCAGGACCGAGACGGCTTATCGTGCTTTCCACGGCACGGGAGTGTAAACACCGCCAACTTCCTGACTCCGGGCTGCTGTGAATTTTTCTTGCTAGTAAAACCAAAATTGCAACTATTGGCCCGACCCGAGATTTGAACCCAGAACCTCACTATTACATCGAACCAACTGACCGCTAGACCAACACAGAAATTCTAATTGGCGACAAAACTTGGCATCTGATCGAATTTGTTTTATTTGCGACATAATCGGTGACGCTTCGCATTACGCATCCGAATAGGAAAATCTCTATCATTTGCACTACTGAAGGCCACGTATTAGTAAGATTCGGAAGGCAAATTCTATCAATTTTAAATTTAAGGATGTAACTTAATAATAGCGCAGCTCTACCACAAAAATATTTAAATATTTCCCTTAACTCGTAACTGTAGTTATACATTATAATGACACTAGCTGACACGCCCGCAGCTACGCCCGCGTGGACTAAGAAGAATATCCGACCATGCATTGTTTTGTTATATCTCAAAGGGATTAGGCAGCGTTTTCGATGAAAGGTCCCGGGCGCCGACACTTCCAACAAATTTCGTTTAGGTACCATAAATCAGTTATAAGAATTAATAAAACCTCCGACCCATCGCGGACTTTTTAGTAGTTGAACGTAGTGAAAAAATCCCAAGTCTATGGAGTGAAATCGCTCCATGGACAGCGTTTTCGACGAAAGCGGCTTGACTTTTTCCGACACTTCCAATAATTTTATCGATATAAATTAAATATTTTTGTATATTAACATCATCATCATCATCATCATCATCATCATCAGCCCATACACGTCCACTGCTGGACATAGGCCTCCCCCATACGACGCCACGAATAGCGGTCCTGAGCCGCCTCTATCCAACGACTCCTTGCGACCGCTACGATGTCGTCGGTCCATCGAGTGGGTGGTCTCCCATGTAGGGGGGGATTTGCCATAATCACCACGTTTGGCAGGCGGATTGGTGATCGCAGTGTTGGTGTTTAAAAATACTCAGAAGGAAGCTGCTGCCCTTCCTCTGGTAGGTTCCCTTAGTCGGCTTTTACGACATCCACGGGTTGAGTTGGAGGGGTCGATATTCGTACGCCGCGACCCCACGGCCGTATATATTATATTTCAACCAATTTACCTTGGGGGTTGGTTGATAACACCGACCCTCAGCTCCTAACAATAATGGGTACCTAAGATATCGGCAATCGGAGCGAGCTGCAGTAATTTTGGAGTTTGGTGAGGTGGGGTTAGCAACAAAGACATAAGCTAAGACGACAACGAGCGGCGATAGCCGTAACGTTTTTCAATTTTTTTTCGCCGATTAACTAAAACCTTAGAATTACAAAAAGATATAAAGGCGGTGAGTAAAATTTTTATGATGAATCACTATCGATTGGTGAAAACCGCATGAAAATCCGCTCAGTAGTTTTTGAGTTTATCGCGAATAGATAGACGTGGCGGACGACTTTGTTTTATAGCTTAGCGAGCTTGCCGCTCGACCTTGCTGACCGCAAGCCTTGTTGTCCATTTGCATAATATTCTACGGCGAAACTCCCGAGTTAATTGCAAAAAGCATCAATAAATACTTAAATTCAAACAAAATATCAATACTATTCTTAGTAAAAAGTCTCTCTACTACCATGTTAGCGAGACTAGAGAATAAAAAAGCTTGGGACGGGTTTTGCTTCAACGCGAAAACAAACTTGGTAAATGTTTCTTGTTCACAACTTTATTTTACGCTACCGTCTACCTTCGGTATAATAAGTAGCCTATTATCTAAGCTAGGCTACTAAATATACGCCAATTTTCATCTTGATCTGTTCAGTGGTTTTAGAGATTCTAGGTAACAAAATAAAATTCATATTTCACAATCTTTCGGCTTTATAATATCAGTAGGATTAGCAAATATTGAGGTGAATAAAAAATGAAAGTGACTACTTAATTTCCTAATTTTACTTTGTTATTTAAAATGTTTGATGTTTCCAAGATCCTTGTAAGGTCTAAAGGGAGTTAACCACTTCGAATTGTTTTTTTTTATAAGGCAATTTTGTGTAAAGATATTTACTCTAATATCTTCTTCATACAAATTAAGTTTTACAAGTAACATAAGTATAATATTTATATTTATTTCCAGGATGACATGGAAACTGAACACATAGCAACACTAGAACGGCTGCGACAGAACCAACGGCAGGATTACTTGTCTGGCAGCGTCTCAGGCAGCCTTCAGGCCACAGACAGACTCATGAAGGAGCTCCGGGATATCTACCGGTCATGCTCATTTAAAAACAACATGTATTCCATTGGTAAGAAACAAGCAAATATGCAGGTCTCGACAGAGCCTACGCATTTGCTCCCGTTGGAGTCGAGACCCTAGGTCTGTGGGGTACCGAGGCTCTCCGGGTTTTCAAAAAATTATCTGAGCGCCTGGTCGAAGCGACGCGTGACCCGAGAGCTGGTATCTGGCGCAGCGTATTAGCATTGCCATACAGCGGGGCAATGCAGCCAGCGCGTCTTGAGGACGCTTCCGACTGGTATTGATTGGGACCAGTTGAGCTATCTGTAGATTGTTTGCAACAGTCTGAAGTTAGCTCAAATGTTTCAATTGTAAATACTAGTTTAATTTCTTTATATTATTTGATTGTTATTTTCTTTGTCAATAAAGACTTTATGTCCTTTAATAAAAATAAACATGCCATTCTACCGATATGCATTTCGACGCAGGACCACCCCTTTTGTAGATAGACTAGGTCGCTTACAAAACGAACGCTGATTTGGTGGAACACCTAATTTATTTAATTCGACGAGATGTCCAAGTGACGTAATGAGAAGTGTCCACTGACAATAAAATTTGCGGGAGTTGACTTGCGCAAGTGACTTCTAAGTTGTAAGTTTTAGTGGCTTGCCGAACTTGTTGCAAGACCCATGTGTATGCAAATGGAAAGTCGCAGTCAGTGGAAATAGTCGTCAATTTACTTCTGCAAGAAATGAGAGGTTTGTAATGCCAACTTAAAAAAAAAAGTGGTTTCCAGAGACTAAGATCGATGGCGCTGTATGAAACTCAGTGTCAAAAATCTGCCAAAAAAATGTGTGAAATGGCGCCCGTTTCGTAATATATTTTATGATAATTGACATTTACTTTTGACTTTTGTGCAACTTTTGCTAGTGTCAAAATAAAAAGCGTGATTGTTTTTTTTTAAATAATATTGAAAAGCCTTCTGCCACTTTGCTTTAGATATAGTTTTGAATTATTCATTGATCGTTCAACAATCAGCATAGGAATTTAATTGAATGGCACCGTTTTGTTCATTGCCTAGTTATTATACAAACGGGCTGATTCTACGATCCGCCGGCGACATGTATATGAATCTGGGTTTAACAATCTGGGCAAACATGAATGTAGTCCAATACGGAAAAGTCCAAACGAATGTAGTACAATACCGAAAAACCCAAATACGGAAAAGTTAATCTCGATAAATCTGTCAACTGGCTAGTAGCCTGCTGGATCCCACTGTTGGGCAAAGGTCTCCCTTCCTTTCTATACATCCCAGTCCCGGGAGTGGGTCAGTCCGAGCAGTGGGCGTCCAGTTCGTCGGCCATCTGTGCTATACTTGAAATATATTTTTTTCTGATTAAAAGGAATACAGTATTAGCATTATTATGTTATCTGCAGTGACGTGACGTATGCCTCAAATCGAATGATCTGACCTAATATTTCCTGCTACCGTTCGACCTTTAAGGGCGAGCTTTCCACTTTGCCTTTTGGTTTAAGTTTAAGGCTGGGTTACCCGGATTTAGGGATTTTTAACTGTCCGTACCTCAATAACTAGAAGGCCTAAGGTTTTGAAATTCAAACATATTATAGTTGAGGATATTTTCTAATGCATCACTAGACAAAAACACGATTGGTGACATTTCACGCGATCAAAAAAAATGACAAAGTTACCTCTAAATGAAACTTTAAATGATCACTGTGAATAGAAAAATGAATACAATGACACAAATTGTATACCAAAACATTGCAAACGTTATTACGCAGTACATCACTAGAAAATATTTTTATATGTAATACAAATATTTTTCAAAGCACCTAAATAACTACAAAATCGTGCTCGGCTGTCTGCGCATCGTCTTGCTTCTTGCTTGCCTCTTGCAAGTGCTGGGCTCACCTCGCCTTAATTGTAAAGCTATAAACTCTTGGGAAACATTGCAGTCCTTAACACATATTTTTGATTAATTTTGTAATTTTCTCTTCCGCGAAAGTTGGGGAAAATCTTACCAAAATTGCTTTCTACAAGTCCAACTCTTCAATTTATATACCAATATTTATATTTTTTTTACATTCCATATTTATACGGTCACACGGACCACTTGATCATGCCAAAGCTACATATTTAAATACAAGAAACAATAATTAAAAACAGAAAAAATAATAATAAATGACTTCCACAGAACTAGTAAACGACTCCCTCTACGAGTGGAACATCAGACTGCGATCAGTGGACCCAGACAGCCCTCTCCACAATGACCTGATGCTGCTAAAAGAAAAAGAAGGCAAAGATTCCATCCTGTTAAACATTATGTTCAAAGAGACTTATCCTTTCGAGCCGCCTTTCGTCCGTGTCGTCTATCCTATTATATCTGGTGAGTACTTATCTGTATTACGAAGATAATAGTATCAACCGTATCAACCAGACTTGATTTACTTCTAAAGAGTGAAAAGAATCCATCAGAATCAAAATCAATAACTTTATTTCTTTAGGCTTAAAAAATAGGCACGTAGAAAAGTCAAATTTTATACTATAAACAGTTATAAATAGCGAATTGATTAAGGTTCTGACAGACAAATTAATCTCCTGCGATCTGCTGCCGACTACTAATTGACCTGCGTTAAACTGAATTACCGATAAAAAGGTCAAAACATACCAAAATCCAATTTAACAAACAAAAGGATCAAAAAAAAAATAAACTTCCGCATTAAAATACTGAACCTCCGACAAAATTACTAAGTTACCGACGACATGTAGGCGTCCCACCTCCACAAGGTGTTATTGATTTTCTCTTCACTTAATTTTTTTGTCCAATAGTGGAAGAAGGTGAAATCCTAAACGGTACTTTCTTCTCTACGTTCTCTAATCAAAGAAATGTATGCCCATCTTGTACACCATAATTACACAGTGGGGAGACAAGCGAACCTGGATTTTTCATTGACCGGTGCTAAGCTGAACAGCGTGACGAAAACTACGAGTAAACTAGCTCGTGTGACCAAACTCCAATATCATTTTACTGTCTCCACTGAGGCCTAACTATACGCTACACCACTACACACACGTGCAACCTTATATTATAAGATATACATGCACACTTGCGCACGCGCTACGGTAAAAAGTTTAAAATTGCGCTATCGTGCAGTTAACTTCTCGCGAGGCATGGGTCATACAAGTAACCACTTACATTAACTAATTGAAATTAAGTAATACAATAAAAATACAAATGCCGCATAAAAATTTACAGTAAATTCTGGATTAAGTAAATCAATAAAAAAATATCATAAATGTTATGTGATATGTTATGTTTTTTATGCTATTATGTAGTGCGCAGATGCTCAAGCTGATGCTTCAAGTATCAAAACGGATAGTGATTTTGATCAAATACTTGTCTGGTTTCCTAAATTGTTCTTAGCTACATTTTGTAGGGTTTTAACCAGTCATTTAGCGAAAAAGGAGGACCCAGTCGGTTTTTTTATATTATTCAATTAATTGTTTAATATTTTTGTCCTATTTCAGGTGGCTACGTCCTTGTCGGCGGCGCGATATGCATGGAACTCCTCACAAAGCAAGGCTGGTCGTCCGCATACACGGTAGAAGCGGTTATCATGCAGATAGCGGCCACTCTCGTCAAAGGAAAAGCTAGGATCCAGTTTGGAGCGACCAAAGTGGTGTCACAGTCACAGTACAGTCTTGCGCGCGCGCAACAGAGCTTCAAATGCCTTGTGCAGATACATGAAAAGAATGGTTAGTATCACTATAAAAACTAAGTACGTCGGAATAGACCTCTCCAACCCAGCACGTGGATATGTCGTACGAGTCGACTAAGAGAGAAGAAGAACCAGAGAAAAATTATGTAGGTTTTGTGTATTTTTAACATCTCCACTGAGGTTACCAAAACAGCTGCACAACATGGTGACTATGGTATTCCCCCCCTTGTTTGTGGAGGCAAGTTCCCAAAAAGTGAAGAAAAGACTTGCTATAAACAGATACATGACAAAAAAAATCGCGTTCATCAGAGAATTAATAGCCTGGAATGTTTACTGTAATGCATCTAGTTTTTAGATGTTCAATGGTGGGATATGCCATAGTGTCCATGTCCCGCACATATTTTTCCGAAGTTATAACGGTGTACGAATGGTCATGGCACACATCAACTTGGAAAGTGATCGATACAGTATCGCCTCGTTGTCAATCAGACTTACCGACCAACCTAACGTTAGCCCGTAACCAAAGCGGATCTTGAGTACGGAGAGACGTAAGCGCAGGGACGACGACGTAAGCGCGGTAACTGCAGTCGAACACGCACCGCTCACGCGCGTGAGCATGTCTCAGGCGAGGCGATTACGTTACGAATCCGATTAGTGTGCGTTGCAGTAGGCAGATTCATACAAAAAATACTGAAAGGCTCGAGTTGATACGGTGTCGATCTCTTTCCGAGTTGATATGTGTGCTATGACCCTAAGGCGATACGGTGCCGATCCCTTTCAGAGTCGATATAATGTGCTATGCTATGATCCTTATGGCAGCATATGGACATGGCACACATTCGGCTGCAATATTTCAGTCCTACTAGGACTGAAACCTGCAAACCAATCACTTGACTATAAATAAGTAAATAAAATATTAGATAACATTGGCATCGTCGCAGAATCGTCTATAGTTCAAAGAAAATCTAGTATTTGCGGTTGGTGCTCCATCATTCGCTCATTTACGTTTTCATTTTTTTTAGTTAGATTGCCATCACATTGGTTCCTTCATGAAGCGATCGAAGTGTAGTAAGGAATTCGCAGTATTTTACGAACTTTATCAAAAACTCTGTTTGGTCAAATCTACCGTCAAGCCAAGGGCCGGCGAGGGGACTGCAATAGAAGGCGGGCACGGGTAACTTTAACTGAGCCGAGCGCTATGAACATTATTTCCATGTACGTAAAGCACAAAATTGATGGCGGTCATTGTCAGTTAATGACGTAAAATGCCTAGAAAAACTTGTATTCATGCTAGGCTGCTTTATCATCATCATCAGCCCACACTATTTCTTTGCTGGTAATAGTCTTGTTGGGATGGATGTTTTGGAATAATGTTTCCATGGACATGAAAGAACAAAAAATAATGAGGAGAAACTTAGACTTTGTTTTGTTTCAGGATGGTTCACACCCCCCAAGGAAGACGGCTAATGGAAGCACCGCCGTCGTGTTAACATTAAGACTAACGTGCTACAGTAACGCCCAAAAACGACTACTATCAAATTGGATAAGTGATTAATTTGATTTAGTGTAAATGTCTTCAATATGATTCCATTGGACATTGTGTCACACAATTCAATATATTAGTATTGTGCTGAGTATTTAATGTTTAAATGACTGAGTGGACATAAGGTCGGTGTTCAAGTATTGCATGTGTACTTTATCGTTAAGTGCTATAAATGTTCTGAGTTAAGTCCGGGCGTTATAAAAATACAAGACTTATAGGAAATGTTTAAATGTGTAAAACGTTTTTTGTAATCATTAATTTTTTCTCATACAAGATATCCCGTGGTAGCATTAGACGTTACTGAAATGTAAATTCTTTGCATTTCTCTTTTAGTTGTCGAAATAAAACGAAAACCTGTGATTCTTACACTGTTTTGTTATTTACATTGCTTACCGTCAATACTGTAAACATAATGTACTTGCACCCCAATTGTAAATTGCCATATCTTCAGTTACAATAAATATTTGAAAAATGTGTATCGTTTTTCATGCATTATTGACTCGACAAAATCATACATCATACACATCATAATTTTGACTTCATTCGTTCCTTATAGTTTTCCATAAATAACTTTAGACCCACAATGTGATCATCTCCGCCCGGTTTGTTTATCCTCTTACAAACATCTATGTCATTCATGTTCACTAACCACTGTTTTAGTTTTGGGAATCTGTAAAATAGAATCAGACGTAAACGAAAAACTTAGCAAAATAATCAATTGAAACAAAAATCTTCAAAGAATGTGAATAAAATGGTAAAATGTGACAAAGAGGATCTTTTGGTAGTTATGGAATACCCTGAAGCTAAGATTGTGATCCCTTAATTATTTTGGAAGAAATCTTCCTACATCTAGCACCTTAATCGTAAACGAAAACCTTGGCAAAATAATCAATTGAAACAAAAATCTTCAAAGAATCTGAAGAAGATGCTAAAATGTTACAAAGGATGTTTTGGTAGTTATGGAATACCTTGAAGCTAAGATCCTGGTCCCTTAATTATTTTGAAAAAGATCTACATCTAGCACCTTATTCTTTCAGTTTTTCATCTACTAACCTTTTCTCATCAACAGGACACAACCCATCTAAAGTCGACATCGTGGAAAGAATGCTCAAGTCCGCAATGGTCATAACATCACATGCCACATAAAATGTCTGTGATAGGTAAACTTCGAGCATACCGTACGCTCGCTCAATGCGGCGAACCATTGATTTTGTCACCTCTCCTAGCCGACCAGTGTATACTTGAGCCTGAAAATTAAAATGGCTGAAATACGATCTCCGATAGGGAAGCTATTAACGCGCTGCCATATTGAATTCAAGATGGCGGAAGACAGGCCTACCCTGATTGACTCACCCTGGCCTGTAGAGCAAGCAATAGAAATTAATCAAGCCTATTATTATGGTAGATAGTTAGATCCAAAGGGGTTGTTCAATTATTAAAGACAACGAAGAATGTTCAACCAGAACTATTAATGAAAATGTAGGAAGGTTTTTTCTCACCATAACTATTTGTAAACTAGGAAAGAGTATTCCACAATCGAAGAAAAGCCTTTGCAAGACAGTCGCTCGCTTTGTCTTATCAGTTGGGTAAAGCTGAGAATGTTTATGTCCGTACGTTTCCATCAGGTAGATTATTATAGCGTGACTGAAAAATAAGGATTTGAGTTGAACGCATTTTGCAAGTATTGTACATTTCACAGAAATATATCGTGATTTAGTTATCGATATGATATAGTTTTTTAATAGTTCTGGTAATAACTGACAAGACGTATAGATCTGTGGTAAAGTTTTTGAAGTTCTCGTAAGAGACATGAATAAAATTGTAGGACGGAAAGAGCTTACCTATCCGCTAAACTGAAGTCTCCATCCAAGAATAACGGAATCGTTTTCATTGGATTTTTCTGAAATTATTAATATATTACAATAATTTTCATGCAAAACTAGATTCAAGACTGTTTAATTGTGTTCATGTTGTACATATAGGTCTTAATATATACAAAACTAACCCTACTGAACAGGAGGTCTACTGCATTTTAGCTGTGATTTTAGTAAGCCTCTATTGCACATCATTTACAAGCACGTTTGGAAGAACACTTTTCAGCGAACTTTGATAATAGGTGCATATAGGATTGCTTGCCAAGGGAGAGTTTTGGTCACCATTCATTCATAGTCCCTGGAAGTTACCACCAGTCACAATTGATCATATAAAAAATGCGAAAGTTTGGATGAATAGATGTATATACTTATGTTTGTTACTCCTCACGCCAAAACTACTGAACGAAATGGGCCAAATATTGCATAGATGTAGTAGTTCTTTCTAAGCCAGGCAGGAATAACATAAACCAGTACTTAGAATATATTATTGCAATTTTAACATATATTAATAATAATAAAAGTTCACCAAGCTCAAAAGCACAGAATTGGCAATAATAGTAACTTATTATTCCTAATTCTGTGCTCTAAACTTAAGACTAATCCTTTTCGCTATGCAAACCTGAATCAATTCCGGAGTATCTTGTTCCCGCGTTAGTGGGTTCAAATCCCTGAGCTCCACATCTATGCCGAGGATATCAATGACCATTCTAACAGCTCTCGATGGAGGACTGGCCTTCGTCTGGTAAAGTATCGGCTTTGATTTCATGGTTGTGAATTCTGGATATAAACAAAGTTTTTACAAAATGTTTGAATTTTTATAGTTACCAAGGAATGAATGAATGAACACTATTGTACTCAAAATCTTATACCAAATAAAAAAAACAGTACAAAAGGCGGCCTTATCTGCTGAGAGCGATTTCTTCCAGGCAACCTAGGGACCGAGAAAAGATATAAGAAAATAAACTAACCAAGGTAATCTACTCATAAGACTATAGATCAACTGTATTGTCAAAATTTTAAACTTATAGATCTCCCGACCTTTGATTTCCCGACATTTCATCATGTTCAGATATTCCAGATAACAATAAAACGCCTTTTATTTACAAAACAAAGTTAAGACCACATAATTCTGCCATCTATCAACAAGGAAATCATAATCTCACAAAGCCGTTATACTTTCACTGGTAAGGTAGGTATGTACCTATATGTCACACCGCAGCTCTACCATGTCTGTGATGTCACATATTAAAAAAACATAGGTAAATAGTGCATATAGAATGAAGGCTTTGGGCTTTACTATATTGGATGGACTGTATTCCCAAAGGGAATAATACCCTTTGGGAATACAGTCCATCTTAGTTTAAGCTCACCGTTTGGGTTGTCTTTTTCTTCTATTTTGATGTCTAAATGATTCCGAAGTAGGTAAAAAACAATAGTGTTTTCGCGCTTGAGTTGTTATGTTGTTGAATGTTCGATGTGCTCGCTCTACCTCGCTACAAAGTCCAACCTCGACTCGACTATCTCGGGCGTTGACTAGGGCGATGAGCCGATGATAAGCGAGTTGTTTTGGCAACCAACAGATGGCGTTACTTTATCTGTTTATGAAATTATTTCACACTAGTTTCTGCCAGCGGCTTCGCACGCGTATATTCGGTAGGTTTATTGAATAGCTTATTATCTAAGTTTATGTTCTAAATCTACGCCCATCTTAATCAGGAGGTTAGTAGCGAGACGTGATCGTGACGTTTCCTTTTTCGTGCCTTTTTAACCGACTTCGAAAACGGAGGAGGTTCTCAATTCAACTTTTTTACATGTATTTTACGCGATATTTCCGCCAATTATCGACAGATTTTGAAAATACTTTCACTATTGTATAGAAAATGATCCCGAGGTGGTTTCATAAAAAATGTTTACCCAGGTATTTATCCCGCAAAACCTTAAAAACAGTGTTAAAGTAAGGGATTCGAAGTCGACGTGGCAACGGGCGCAAACAAGAGGTAGGTTCAGTAATTTGAAGTTTTGAAGTCGGTTTATCGTTTTTGAAACAAGCCAAATTATTCCATACTATTTGGTACAGCAGCGTCTCTATCGTGCGGACTATGCAAATCCCATTTATAAATGAGACCTCACGATCACGTCTCGATGAGACGTGGTCGTGCGTCTATTTGACGTTAGTAACGAGACGGTCTCGTTACTAATGCCATATAGACGCACCTGTTCAGTAGTTTTGGCGATCTTTCGTAAGAAGTACCTAACAAAACAAAATTCACATTTCATAATCTTTCGACTTTATAATACCTACTTATTAATAGGAAGTAGGATACTCTAGCATGGTCACAATCAAAATCCTTCACACACAATCGTCGAGTACCTAATCTTTGTTCTTCCTTGGTTTTAAATGTTTGCTGTTTCAGTTCTAGATGTTAGCTGGGAAAAAAAGAATGCTTTCATTGAGATGGCGCGGTGAATCAGCTTGAGAGAAACTATGCCATAGGTACTGTTTATTGAGAGATTAAAGTCGATTGATAGCACAAACATGGTAGAGCTGAGATTTCTGTGATCGAAAGTAACCCATCCGACTGTAAGTTATATGTAGTACTTATTATATAAGTAGGTACAGTGTGGATTTGTTAGACGGGACAGTAAGGGAAGGTACCTACCATAACCCGTGTAGCTACCGGAAAATGGTCTAAGGATCCATACTTGTTAGAGAAATGTTTAATCACATTCTAAGTTTGAAAAAAAAATACAGTTAGCAATAGAATTGGTATTTTACACGATTTTTTTTTAATGCCATTCGATCTTGACTCTTATACGTATCAAAAACTTCTATTGGACCAACTGAAGTTGGTTAACTAGGTACTAAAAAAGTCAGAAATCATAAACGAACATTTATTATACACTTTCCAAGGAGTCCAAGAGTATTTTTTTTTAAATAAAACTTTAAGGCCGCCCGTTGTCCTTGTCTATGTTAATGTCTATCCCCCTTATTCATAATGTTCTGCTAACTTAAAACAGGTGCTAAACTGTGTTATATCCGTTATATCTCACTCTGACTTATGTCAATAGAAGAAGACAGAATGAGAACTAGCAATGCTTTGAGTTAGCAGACTATTATGAATGATGTGTTTTATTTATCGTTGTGGTGTAGAATAAAGAGTTTTGTAATTGTACTTCAAAGACCTTCAAGGTTTGGTAGAAAAAAAGATCCCGTAGGTAGCAATAAGCGCCTTAGCAGTTTGACTTGACAAGGTCGATTAGTGGTTTCGAGAAACTGTCGCTTATCCCTAATCTGAGAAGGGTTCCCTCACATTTCTATTTTAGTTATTGGTACTAACTTGGTACCTTAAGTACCCATTTCTAGGTAGGATTTCGGATTTTCCGACTTTTTGTCGTTCCGGGAATCCGGGAAATTTTGTAAAATTCTTAATTTTTTTTTATTTTGCCTTGAAAATGTCAATAAAAACACATTATTGATTAAATAAGCTATTATTTGTTATTTGACTCAGAAATAATTGAATATTAGGTAGGTATCTACCTACCGATCGATCCTAATCAGATTAGAAACTTAATGATTTGTTTCAGGCATGCAAAATCAAACTTACAATATTAAAATTCTCAAGTATAACGTAAAATAATAACGTATAAAATAATATTTTTAGCTTAAATCTTAAATTATTTCATAAAGTAATAAATAGATACTTGAGAAATAACTAAAGCGCTAAGTGTTTAATAATGGGGATGAATGAATCAAAGAGATGTAGGTAGGCGTTATGTAGATTTTCATAATAGTTCGGTAAAGAAAAAGACATCCAATTTTTTCTCGAAAAATCACCACTAAATACATCACCCACAGCCAGTTTTTGTCCACTGCTGGGTAAATGCCTCCCGAAGTTCGTTCTTTCCACCATGGTCCTGTGCTAGTCAGTAGGTAGGTACTTATGCTAACATTATGGTAAGGAGAGATCTGGGCGCGTCGTCTATTTAATGAAATGAAATTATTTATTCAAAAAAGACTGGCATTCATCATTAGCCTGTACACGTCAACTGCTGAACATAGGCCTCCCCCAAACGACGCCACGAATAGCGGTCCTGAGCCGCCTCCATCCAACGACTCCCTGCGACCGCTACGATGTCGTCGGTCCATCAAGTGGGTATATATGTATATGAATATTATAATATATAAAAATATTTTTCACTTCTCTTGCTCAAAAAGTGTATCATAATAGTGTAGCTTAGCGGGCCTAAAACTCGAGTTTAATACCTCGGGCTAAAAAGTATATTTTCTTTTTAATTTTTGTCTAAAATCATCAGCCCGTACAAAGCATTCGTTCTCTTACATAAAAACTCGACTTCTTGGTGCTCCGTCAATCTTTTTTTTTGAAAATAGAACCGTCTTGGTGATGTTTTATGAAGGTTGATTCTTCCCTTCACGGTAGAATGCGAACTGTTGAGATTTTAAAAAAAGATGGTATTGGCGCTAAATCTCTAGAATTTTCTTCATTCCAAATCACTAACTTTTACGTTTAACTTCCTGACTTTTACTTCCAAATTGTGAACGTGAAAAATGTCATCAAGTGATAGTGAAGATGCTAATATGCAAATGGAAGAAAAGGGCAAAGAAATAATTATGAATCTGTTGCCGACAAAATCACGTGGAATATATTTAAAGAGTTACGAAAATTTTATGAAATGGAGAGATGAGAAACGTGTGGATTCTTTTACGGGAGGGGTTTTTCTCACTTATTTTGATGAATTATCGAAAAAATTCAAATCGTCGACTCTTTGGAGCACATATTCAATGTTAAGAATGACCTTAAAACCAAACACGACGTCGATATTAAAAAATATGTAAATTTAACGGCTTTACTGAAGAAATTGTCCACTGGATACAAGGCAAAAAAATCGAAAGTCTTGACGACACAAGAAATCGAAACATTTTTAAATAACGCTCCAAATAAACAATACCTGACAACAAAGGTAACCAACTTATGTACTCTACTCAAACTAAATAAATGGATACCTACCTACATACCTAAATTATGTACTTAGGTTATTACGATTATTAACAAACTTATTTTTTTGTTCAACAGGTTGCTTTAATTTATGGAATCAGCGGTGCATGCAGAGGAATAGAGCTTGCCAATATAACACTAGAAGACGTAGAAACGGATACAAACCTACAAGCTGTGAGTCTGCCGAACACGAAAACAAACAAAGAGCGTAAATTTGTCATCAGTGGAGAATACCTTAATATACTTAAAGCCTATCAGGAGTTACGTCCCACTAATGTTTCAACGAGAAGAATTTTTCTAAATTATCAAAATGGTAAATGCACAAGGCAAGTCATAGGCAAAAATAAATTTGGTAACATGCCTAAAGATATTACCACTTATCTAAATTTACCAAATCCGGAACTCTACACGGGCCATTGTTTCCGCAGAACATCCGCGACTCTGTTGGCGGACTCTGGTGCCAATATAACGACATTAAAACGGCACGGTGGATCGGAGGTCCGATCAAGTGGCTGAAGGTTATATAGAGGACTCTATACAAAACAAGTATCACGTCACGCAGCGGATTACGGAAGGAATCAATATTCTACTAAACATTACAGAACCCCAAGCATCTACATCGCGGGATTAGATGAATATGTCAACTCAGCTGAAGCCGCACTCAGATCTTAATAATGCAGGAAACTCAAGCATGAGTCGAGTCTCTCCAACTTTTACTCCACAACAATCAACTCAAAATATTATCACATCCCAATCACAGAGAACTGAAATAAAATTGCCCGGGAAAAACATATCACTAAACATTCAAAATTGCTCTAACTGCACATTTAATGTTTAATAAAATTTCTGAAAATTGTCTCTAATTTTGAATTGTTTTATTTTCTCGCAATCGAAGTGAAAAGTAGAGTGTTTTACTCGGGCCAAAACCACCCATTATAACTCGGTCTTGTCATCCTCCCTCGCTACGCTCGGAAGTATAACAACAACGTATATAATGGGATGGTTTAGTCCCTTGTAAAACAATCTACTATTCCGTTAATCTAATGCAAAGTTTTTTAATTTATAAAAATTTATTAATATTAGTTTCAAATATAGCCCCTCTAAATTAGATATTAACATAAACTTTACTATTATTGAATGGAGGGGGGATACCTATTACCAATACCAAGTTTATAAATTAAATCCTGGACTTTGATGATGGGCAGAACTAGTAGTTCACGCAGTGTCAGTGAATTACAAATAACCCTGCATAATATGTAAATCAAATCGAAAAAGCCGCCCTTTGTACTTCATTGATTGTTAACATTTCCTTCTTTACTGTATTTTCTGTTTGTGTGGTAAAAGCTGGCCCGTGCCCACTTCGTTGGGCGGTAAACATTTTTAGTTGTTAATATATATAGCCTATAACACTCACAAATAACGTGGTATTCAATAGGTAAAAGAATTTTCAAAATCGGTTCAGTAGATTCAGATCTCTCCCTCACAAACATTACTTACTTTTATTAATATAGTATAGTATAGATTTACATATACCTAGATTTTATTGACTGGATGTCACACAGCTCCATTTACGTAGGTTTATTATGCGCTTCAAAAGCTTTTGATAGTATCTACTGCAGAATAGGTCACTACACATCTATTGTTCAGTTCTAAAACTGGAAGGAAGAATCACCAGTCGTCCTAAATCTTCACAATTTCTGTCTTGATTCATGGCGTCTCGCACATCTACATAATTCTCAGGGCGCAGTCTTCTCTCATTTGTTCTGTCCTGATGTATACCAAACGCTCCGTTTTTATTTTGGCGTAAGCGTACACCAGAAAATGGTTGAACAAACCTCGAAACCTTTGCAGGTGAGCAAGCGAACTTCTCTCATTGATATTTTTTAGTGTCTACAGTCTCGTCAGTTGTCGGATTCCCATGTCGAAGGTCAAAATTGTATCAGTCTTCGCCACGATAGTAGGTTTAAAAGCGAATACTGAAGAGCATCAAATGCCTGGTGCGTTTCGCTAATGCGTTGCAAGCGGTCATCCCGGGTACGCAGCACAATGTCCCGCCTGTCACAGTGCTGATTTACCAGGACGACGGCAGCACCATTGGTAGCGAGAGCTTTTTACAGATCGGATGCTGTCCAGTAGGTCGTTCATCGACGCTAATAACAATTTTGTAATCATTTTGTTGGCTTTGGGGTATGGACTCGTATTTTATGTCCTTCCTCATAGTATGAACTCAAATCCTGCCAAGTTTCATTTAATACATTCAGTAGTTTCGGCGTTACGCGCAGCCAAGAAATTTTACTTTCATCCCCTCTCCCAAGGGAACCCTATTGAAATCCGGGATGAAAAGTATATTATGTCTTTTCTCGAAGTAAATACTCAAATCTTGCTAAGTTTCATTTGAATACATTCAGTAGTTTCGGCACTATGCGCAGCCAACTAATTTTACTTTCATCCCGTCTCCCAAAGGAACCCTATTGAAATCCGGGATAAAAAGTATCCTATGTCCTTCCTTGTAGTAATAACTAAAATCCTGCAAAGTTTCATTTCAATACGTTCAGTAGTTTCGGAGTTATGCGCGGCCAAGATACAGACAGACAGACAGACAGACAGACATGATGGAAAAAAATTACATTTTTAGCTTCAGTATCGATAATAGAGTGCCGTCCAAAAAAAATTTTCAAATATCTTCAATGTACAGTATTGGACCTGTTACAGTTTTATTATGAGTATAAATATCGTTATAATTTGATTGTTTTGAAAAAACGAAAAATCAACTTCGAATTTCTTAATTTTACACAATTTTTTTAGTTTAGAGGGATAAATACTAATCCCTCGGGAAGAAAATGTCTACGGGACCACCTTGGGAGAGCTTTCTAAAAATTGCGAAAAAAATCACAATCATTCGATACTTGACGAAGAAATCGACGGACATGAACATATGTACATAGTGTACATACATACAAAATACAGACTTCACAATATCGAAATCAGTGAAAAAAGATACAGACGTCCTTCTTTTTGGAACTCTGTTAAAATGGTCATAAATAGGGCTTAGGAAAGTCGCGGGGTTTCTTTGGAATATAGTGGGTTCTTGTTTTATCCGAAGGGCATTTATTTAAATGTTTTAAGAATTTCATCATAAATAGGTCAATAACAATTTGGACTCCATGAAAACAATCGTTATTACACAATAAGCAATTTTTTAAAAGTATCTACTTAACTAAAGGCCTGTATGGTACCTTATCTAAAACTAGTGTCAGAAAATTTGTCTCAGTATGGAACATTTGTAAACAAATAAGACACGGACTCCGCGTAATGCGTGCGCCGGATGGCCTCAGCCAGCATGACTGAAATATCAATGGTTTGTAGCTTCGGGCATAGTTTCATATTCTTCTCTTGCGGAATTGTATTCGTCACAACCAATGCTTCAAGACACGACCCGTTGATCTTGTCTACAGCGTTCCCAGCAAAGATTCCATGAGTGCAGATCGCGTAGATTTTACTCGCACCTGCATCTCGCAAAGTTTCAGCTCCTTTCACGATCGTATCGCAGGTATCTGCTAAGTCGTCTACCATTATTGCTATCCTATTTTTCACATTACCGACAAGTACAGTGGAATCTCCTTCATTCGCCCTTTGTCTCTCCTTGTGTATGATTGCGAAGTCTATGTCTAGCCTGTCTGCTATAGCGGTCATTCTTTTAACTCCACCTGCATCAGGGGAAACCATTACCATACTCCTCCATTCTGGAATGTTCTCCTTGATCCACTTTGTTATAGCTGGTTCAGCATATAGATTATCGACAGGAATGTTGAAGAATCCTTGGATTTGTGAGGAGTGCAGATCTATTGTTATGACGTGGTCTGCTCCGGCGACTGATACCAAGTTAGCTAACAGTTTCGCTGCGATTGGTGCTCGGCTTTTCTCCTTCTTGTCTTGCCTGGAGTAAGGGAAGGAGGGTATGACAGCAGTGACTCTGGAAGCGGATGCTATCTTGCAGGCATTGATCATGATGAACAGTTCCATAAGGTTGTCGTTGATGTCTCCGCAGCCGCTCTGTACGATGTAAACATCTTCACCTCTTACCGACTCTCCGATTTCAACGTTTGTTTCTTTGTTGCTGAAGGTTTTTGTGGTGGCTCTGCCTAGATCAAGACCAAGTCGTGCTGCGATCCTTTTCGCCATTTCAGGGTGTGAGCTTCCGGTAAAAACTTTGATGTTCGGCATCCTTGCTCCTGGGTTGGCAAAGTTCTTCTCTTCTTTATTTATTTCCGCTTTATTTGCGTTGGCTTTCATTAGTGTGAGGTTGGGAGTGAAGCGGCACTTCACAGCTTGAGTGTTAGTAATGGAATAAGTATTTTGTTATTTGCTTTACAAATTATCTCGGTTCATGTTAGGGTCAGTTCAATACCTTTGTAATCTGTTTGTATCCCCCGCAATGGAACTGTGCTGTTGCTTTATCTGCTTCACAAACATTAATATAAACGCTGTCATATGAAATTTTGGTCATATTTACTTTGTTTAGGGTAAACACAGATCCATATTGTCTAACAATTCCTTTTGTAAATATGGATAGTTATTCGTTTCATATAAATATTAAACGAGGTAGGTATATTGTTACATGTGTGTTTATTTACATTCACGATAAGAGGGTCGAAGCGCAGATAAATAAAACGATCCATGAGTATAATTATTGCATCAGTTTCAGATAAAAGATACTAAGTACTAGTTCTGCTTACGTATTTCCATCTGTATGATAACTAAGTATTGTGTAATTAATATACATATGAATGAGTGTTCCCTTGATGCAATCTGAAAAACCAACACCATACTTTGCATAATTAGGTCAATGTTCCAATAGTTAACCATTTAAGGTGCATAGTGATGCGACACTAGTGCATCTCTTTATTTTTTCTTATATTATCGTTAGGGAAAATAATTACAAAAAGTTCTCAGCGCCAATTGATAATACACAGTATAAACTATTTTTCGATACCTGCAGCAGACAATGCGTGCAAAAACATTTAGCAGAAAATGCTAATACTAAATGAAACAAAACTGTTACAGAGATGTCGAAAAATAGTTTATACCTACTGGGTATCAATTGACGGTGAGAACTTTTGGTAATTCTTTATCATAACGATACTAGAAGAAAAAATAAAGAGTGGCGCTAGTGTCGCATCACTATGCGCCTTAAGCAATATTTAAGCTACTTAATTTCATGGTCTGGTTATTTAATTATATTTATCCCATTTTTCGTTGTTGCTCATATTTGCATGATATTTAATTCACTAAATTACGTACATACATTGATTACTTTATTCAACTAGCATTTTGAAAATAAAATAAAAATTATGAATGTTTTACGTACTACCATTAGATGACCAACCTGACCGTGCAATGTACCATTACTTGACCATCTAGAATGTATGTATGTATAGTATGTAATATGGCGTGTTTTAAAAAACGTTAAATCGACTTCAAATTCCCCTTATTATTACACTTATACACTTATTTTAAGTTTAACGGGATAGCGATAGATAGGGATAGATATTTTATCGGGATAAATACTAATCCCCTGGGGATAAAAATTTTATGGGACCCCTTCGGGATTCTTTCTATACAATAGTGAAAGAATTTTCAAAATCAGTCCATAATTGGCGGAGATATCGCGTAATCCTCTTTTGAAGACGGTTAAAAAACATAAATCCATAGAATTGTATGTTTATTGAGTACTTAAAATCTGACAAGACAAAACCAAAAATAGTATTTCTACGTGTCTGGCTTCTCTAAACGTATTTCCCATGGAAAAAGTATTTGTGCTTATTTCATAACTTTGCTTATCCAAATTCACTACCAGTCCGGGGAAATACTCTATCAATAATGCCGTGGGAACGAATATCGACCCCTCCAACTCAACCCGTGGATGTCGTAAGAGCCGACTAAGGAAACCTACCAGAGGAAGGGCAGCAGCTTCCTTCTGAGTATTTTTAAACATCAATACTGCGATCACCAATCCGCCTGCCAAGCGTGGTGATTATGGCAAATCCCCCCTACATGGGAGACCATCCACACGATGAACCGACGTCATCGTAGCGGTCGCAGGGAGTCGATGGATTGAGGCGGCTCAGGACCGCTATTTGTGGCGTCGTACGGGGGAGGCCTATGTCCAGCCGTGGACGTGTATGGGCTGATGATGATGATGATGAATAAATAATGATAACGTAGCTTCCATTAAATGATTTACCAACACTGTGGACAGCTTAAGGAACACTCACTGTTAAAAATGTTGTTCTAATATATGAGCACCCAGCATAAACCCACGTGCTACAAAACGCAGAAATATTGCTCTGAAGATGTAAACCAACTATTAATTATGTCGAAAAAACTAAAAAAATGCCATAAATATCGCAGATTCCACAAAGATACTAAAAATCTTGATCTTAGAAAATTAGACGAGCGTTTACCGGGTGCCATTTTCAATCGCAAAGAACTTTGAATCAGTCAACCAATAGGAAGCTTTCTCGTATGTCAAGTTTACGGGAACAGTGTTGCCGTAATATTTGGTAAAATATTTCGTCTAAATGTGGTAGGGTTTTCTTACAGTAGGACTTACGTGTTTTGGTCAGCTTTTGGTACATGTTCAGCTATTGGAACATTGACCCATATGTTTTGCTCGCTATATTCTTTATCTAATAGGTAGTTATTAGTTCGTCCATGTCTATATCGATACATTACCTACTCCAAAAATCGAATGAGTATTAAATGTAATTAATTTGTGGGTTTGATTCTCGCCTTGGGACAAATGTTTATACGATCTGCAAATATTTGTCACGGGTGTCCTGGGAATTTAATATGCATGGTTAAAAATATCTAAGTATCTATGTAATATAGATAGGACCTATTTTTTTTTTAAAAAGCTGGAAAATTCACCCAGCCCCAAGCTAAGTAGAGCTTGTGTTATGGGTACTAGATAACTGATATACTTAATATTATACACTACATAGATAGATATTTTTTACTATACATAGAAAACATCCAGAACACCCTGAAAAAATATCTGCAGATCGTACAAACATTTGTCCGAGGCGAGAATCGAACCCGCAACCTCCTGCGTGGCAGGCGGACCTTCGTCCACCGCGCCACAAAGGTCGTACATATTATATACGTACCCATAACACAAGCTCTGCTTAGCTTGGGGCTAGCTGGGTGATGCTATTTAGATTGTCCAGGATTATCTATTTTGTTTGGCCTAGAATGGAAGCTAATAGCTTTTATAATGAGAGAATGCTTTAATTTTTTAACCACCACTCTAAATTAATTTGGCTATTTTTCGAAGCTGAAATTATTGTTTTCTTCATTATGTTCATTGAAACAGAATATTCATTAAAATAAAATAACCCAAAACTCGTAATTTTTTTATTGAAACTCAAATAAGTACCTAATCGCTTATAAAATATTTGAAAAGGATTATATTAACGAAAGTTCATAAAACTTTATTTATATAAAATCTATCGAAGCACCTTTAATTAATTCACATAGGCCAATATGTAAATCTATATGTCGGCTATGATCATAATTATTCATTGTATCATTCAGACCGTAAATATTTACTTCTTTGACATATAAATCAAGCTCTCTTGCATCGCACTCATAATTGATTTCTCCTTGTGAAATTAAGTGGCGGTCATTTGCAAGTAAATAAACTTTTATGTTTTCTGATATGTAGTAAACACCCTCGGCTTGACAGGTCCCTCCCGGGTTGTTAGGTTCTATAATGTTGCAATCCAGCGCAACGGTTAAAGAAATATTTGAAGAGGTGCGAGTGGCTTCTGCTGAGAGTCTGACGTCCTGTAAAGAAAAATCTTTTTAGATGCACATATAAATATCTTTGCTATATTTATTCAGGGTTTATTTGAATAGAATCTGTCATGAAATATTTATTCTACTTATGTATAACTAAACAAGCAATAAATCCGTTCAATAATTTGGTAGAAAGTACTTTTAAGGGCTCAGCTCTTTTAAATTTAAACGCAGAAGAGCAAAAAATAGGCTGTAATTATCTTTACGGTTTGGAAGAGGCATGTCTGAATTAGTATGTATGTAAGTATACTATAATTACACGCAAAGTTTGTCGAAGCAAATAACTCTAATTTATAAATGCGAGAATTTTGGATGTTTAGATATATGGATGTTTGCTACATCTTCACGCCAAAACTACTGAACGGATCGGGTTGAAATTTTTCATACAAGTAATTGTAGGCCTGGAATAAAACATAGGCTTATTTTCATTCCATAAATCAGTTCCCATGGGATAGAAAAAAAACATTTATAGTTTCCATAGCAATGACGCATGAAAGCTGCGGACAGAAACTAGTAGTTAAATGAAGGATTCCAGAAAATGAGTGACCCTTGACCTCACAAACAAAGTTAGTAATTGAATACTTTAATACTATAGGAAAATCCAATTAACACAAGTTGTTCGCCTTCGTATTCTGACAAAAGTACCTAAATCTAGGAAAGGAGACAGAGATTGCACGTTCCATCAGCACAAGATCTGCCTTGACACCACAAGGTAATTTTTCTGTGAACTGACCGGTTGCCACCCCCGGCTTGCTCGATTTCTTTTGTTTTGAAACACCAATAGGACCGTCGAATTATGTGGGTCTGGTCAGATACTTTACTCAGTGCTATTGTAAATAAGCTATAGCACTTTGTAATTTAATTTGTGTTCCCGAAATGCTTTTTGTTGCCATTTATAGCAATAAAAGTGTAGTTTCGCGGAACCCGTCCACTCATTAACAGCGCTTTATGCAATGATTTTCTCTCTCATAAGGGCTTGGTCTTGCCACGTATTGCATTTATTTTGTGCTGTAATTTTTTTCAACGTGGTTTAACGATTTTGTTTTATTTATTTATTTATACAATGGGCTCACAAGAAACACTTACAATTAGTCAAGTCAAATAATTATATTAATAACATTTCAAAAGCACATAACATTACAATCATAGAAAACTAGCTGCTGCCTGCGCCTTCGCCCGCCCGGGATTAAAAGTAACGTATATGTTGTTTCAAGTCTCAAACTATATCCATACCAAATTTCAGCCCAATCAGTTCAGTAGTTTTTGCGTGAAAGACAAACAAACACCCATACATCAATTCCCACTTACTGACACTTCTATATTAGTAGGATTCAATTGCGATTTACTTTAAGTACCTTATACCAACTCAAAAAATTTCAGCCATCACAAAAGAGGCTTTGACCATTTGAATAGTTTCTTTGAAAACTTTCCAATTCTTTTGAAAACTTTCCAATTCCTTTGAACTTACCTTTTGAAGAACAATGACAGATCCTGCCCTTATAGCAGTAAAAAAGTCAAATTC
The DNA here is from genome assembly GCA_947859395.1 of Eupithecia insigniata. Lineage (NCBI taxonomy): Eukaryota > Metazoa > Arthropoda > Insecta > Lepidoptera > Geometridae > Eupithecia > Eupithecia insigniata. Next base: position 4,882,776 of record OX402008.1, read on the forward strand.
CGTAGTTCCCATCGTCACAGCATCGCCTTCTTCGCCTTCCAATTTGTAACCACTCCAAAGCTCATACCAATCTCCCGGAGGCATCCACATGTGAACCATGGCCTGATTAGGCTGCAAATTCGGCACTATCACCAAGTCATCCCCAACACTAAATTGACTTGTCAAGTCTTTCAAAGCTTCTGACTTCGGGAATTGGTAAAACATCGGTCTGAGCAATGGACCCTCTTGTAGTGTGGTGTAGAAATACGGTGCCAAGCTCATTCTAGTCTTTAGTGCATTGATCATAAGACTCCTGTGAGTACCTTCGAAGGATAGTGGGTCCCTGGGAGTTAATTTAGAAGAGATCCTTATCATGGGTAGGTATGTGGCTGCCATATACCATTTCACGCATAAGTTGAGATGAGCTGTAGAGTCGAAGTTTTTTGTGTCGCCACAAATAGGCGTGGACCATTGCCAGTGGCCTGATATACCCCCTAAAGAGGCTTGTATGAGTTCATTTCTCAAACTTTGCCAAGAGGTGGGTATTTCCTGTCGATACCAAAAGGCTTTTCCATACATTCCATGACTCGAAAGCCAAGAAGGCACTGGCTTGAATTCGCCGAAGGCACTTGCAAATTGCGTTCCATATTCGTTATGCCTGTACAAGTGCTTTTCTCCGTAATTATTTATGGCGTCCCATTGTGGGATGTGGATTGATGCGGTTTCGAAGTGCTGAAATTAAATTGTTTTGGTTTTTTCATTGTGAGCTGAGCAAATGTGGTAACTGTTGAAACATGCTTATTATTTCTAGTCCTTTATCTCATCTAAATTAATGTGATAACTAATAAAATACATTTTAAGATGCTTTCAACATTTTCTATATGCTCAAACTCTATTTTGTACATAAAAATTATTGAAAAAATGAAATTCAAAAATGTTTATTTGGCACGACACAAGACATACTTAAATAAGAAACGCTAAGCTAGGAATTAACAATTAATATTTTAGAAAAACAAACAAAAAGAAAAGTATACAAATTAAATCTAAAATACAATTAAGGCTATGTTTAAGGTACTAATAAGAACTCTATCGAACAAATCTCTTTTCATACTTCTTACTAGCTTTGGTACTGCCACTAGCTGCTTGGTAAACCACCGAGTGTCGAGCCAAAAAGGTGTCAACTCAGCATGTTGCTGAGTAGGTAAGTGGGATTCCCTACTCAGCGCTGGTATTATGTTGACCCTCGTGACGAAAGTTACGTTACCAATGGCAAACCTCTACACACCCTGCTTTTTATATGCTCAGGCTCAGCCAGAAGTTAGTGGCTTATTAAACAGTCCATGTTTCATATCATCTTAGAAATAATGCGAACGTTTTAACCTTTTCTATAAACCCATGTAACGTAAGTAACTTTCGGATAACGGGGCTGGTTACAATTTTAAAAACATAATCGATTTAAGATTCATTATCATCATCATCATCATATCAGCCCATACACGTCCACTGCTGGACATAGGCCTCCCCCATATGACGCCACAAATAGCGATCCTGAGCCGCCTCCATCCATCGACTCCCTGCGACCGCTACGATGTCGTCGGTCCATCGAGTGGATTGTCTCCCATATAGGGAGGGTTTTGCCATAATCACCACGCTTGGCAGGCAGATTGGTGATCGCAGTGTTGGTGTTCAAAAATACTCAGAAGGAAGCTACTGCCCTTCCTCTGGTAGGTTCCCTTAGTCGGCTCTTACGACATGTACGGGTTGAGATTGTCTATTTAAGATAATCTATATTTAATTCATATTTTAAGTGTTTTTGTGTGTTATCTCTAATAAATTTATCTCTACATAAAACCCGTAGAACTTACCTGACTAAAGTACGGCAGGTGTAATCTAGTTTCGTTAACAAGCTTTTCTGCCTCATCCAGTGGCCAGCTATTTTCCAAAACAACTGCATCTACGCTCTCCGAGTAAACCCATAACTTTTCCATAAGCTCCTTGGTAATATTCTCGTAGTTAGGATAAATAACAGTGTAGTTTCCAATTAATCCTATATACGGCCCAGTGCCTTCGGAGTCTTGTAGCATATAATCCTCAAAGCCTTGCACTGGGTATTTACAAATATCGGTTCTAATTTCTGTTTGATTTTCTTTCTCAATCTCGCTTGGCTCGTAACGTATCTGAAAATATAAGTTAGCTAGCTTTTCCCCGCGGTTTCAACCGTGTTAAGTTCGTAAGCCATATATCTCCCATGGGTAGGTATTTGATGTTTAACCAACAAAAAGTAGCCCATGTTACTCCATCCTTTCAACTAACTATGCCAAAAATCAAGTTGATTGGTTGCTTAGTTAAGGCGTGAAGGAATGACAAACAAACACACTTTCGCATTTTTAATATAGGATAATTTGATTGATTTGAAAAAATTAATTAAAACTACTTCATGTTCCTTAGTTTTTTTTTTACATCATAACGATGTAAAAAAAAAATAAGTAACTAACTTAATTTTTGCTGGGCAAATACAAATCTCTTGGAAACAAAATGTTTATGGGATCATCATCTCTTTTGATGGTTCTTTAGTTATGGTATAGAAGATACCTTCATCATCATCATCAGCCCATACACGTCCACTGCTGGACATAGGCCTCCCCCGTACGACGCCACAAATAGCGGTCCTGAGCCGCCTCCATCCATTGACTCCCTGCGACCGCTACGATGTCGTCGGTCCATCGAGTGGATGGTCTCCCATGTAGGGGGGGATTTGCCATAATCACCACGCTTGGCAGGCGGATTGGTGATCGCAGTGTTGGTGTTTAAAAATACTCAGAAGGAAGCTGCTGCCCTTCCTCTGGTAGGATCTATCTATCATCTTCTATATTTAAATGTTTTGATGAATAGAAGATGATTATATTCTATACCATAACAAAATAATCATCAACATCCCCACTTGACAGAGAAATCGGCGAACACACGTAAAAAACATACATACCTACAGCCGATCATAGAACCGTATCCTTTGTTCAAAGTCTATTAAACGTAGAATGTCTAGACTGGCATAATAACCTTTCCCTTCTAGGAAATTTCTCCAGCTATCGAAATTTTTATGTTGAAAATATTCTTCCATTCTTGGAATAAAACTCAATGGGGAAAATTGTATTGTTGTTTTTACTATCTTTCTGGTAATTTTTCCATCACCGTTTAAACCTTCCCTGGACTACGACAAACATTTCAAAACCAAAATCAGCTAAATCAACCCAGCTTTTCTCGAATTTTAGCGAAACAAACGAATAGCAATTGATTTTTATATATATATATATATAAATAAATAATGCTGGACAATTCACACACATAGTCCCAAGCTAAGCAGTGCTTGTGTTATGGGTGCTAGATAACTGATATACTTAATATAATAAACTACATAGATAGATATTTTTTATTATACATAGAAAACATCAAGAACACCCTGTACAAATATTTATAGATCGTACAAACATTTGTCCCGAGGCGGGAATCGAACCCGCAACATCCTACGGTGCAGGCGGACCTTGGCCCGCCGCGCCCCAGAGGTCGTCGATATATACACTATATATATACTTACATAAGGCGACACATGTGGTACAAATCGTTTGCCAGCACTGTGCAGCATACCAGCCCCCTCATCCACAAAAGCTACTGGCTCCGTCTCGCATGTACCATCCAACACAATAGGGGTGACACAGTGACTTTCAAATGGCAGATTGTGCGCGACTGCTCCTTTGATGAAGTTGTTCAGTTCTGCTGTGCTGTTCTGTGTGTCAGGATGTTCACTGGAAAATTTAATACTTCATCATAATGATCTCATAAGCGTCCACAGCTGGACATAAGTTCTCTCCCATACGACACCATAAATAGCGGTCGTGAGCCGCCTCTATCCATCGATTCCCTGCGAACTCTTCAATGTGGACGGTCTATCAAATTAATTCATAAGAGCCTTATGACACTGGCGATTTGCGAATGATTCCAAAACGATGCGATTGCGCAGCGAAGATACCGTTACGACGACGCCGCGCGGGTACGCAGCAACCTCGCCGCGATAAGCACCGCGTCGCCGCGCCGTCGACGCCAGTGTTTAAGGATCGCTGCACACGGGCCACCAACCACAAAACGCCGCCACCGGCATATTTCCTGTAGTTTTCATACATTTTATATGGACTCGCTGCACACGGTCCGGCGAGTAATGTATGAAAACTACAGGAAATATGTCGGTGGCGGTGTTTTGTGGTTGTGGCCGGTGGCCCATGTGCAGCGACCCTAATACCTGCGCGGCCGCGGCGTGCTCTCTGCGTCGTCGCCACGTGCTCGCTGTGCAATGGTATCTCTTTGAAATCGCTCCCAAATCGCCAGTGTGATAAGCCTGTTTAGAATATGAACTACCTAGTTAATATTCTAACCCCCTCTTAAGTTTAACCCTTTGACCGCCATAGTCACCTATACAAATCACCTGAGGACACCTCAGCGCTAACGAGACGTTTAGGATATCTTTTGTTCACTTTGTGCTTTGGCGTAGAGAACACGGGAATGCGGTTTTGGCGTGGCGGTCAAAGGGTTAATAACCATTATTGTTATATCTACCTGTATAACTTTCATCTCATGGATTTTATTTAGTGTAGTATATATTTTAATATCTAATTAATATTTTTTTATTGTGCATTTTTAACAATCGCCTGTTATTAGCGTAAAGGTTCTAATACCTGCCACAATAAATATAATTATAAAATACATATATTCATCATCATCATCATCAACCCATACACGTCCACTGCTGGACATAGGCCTCCCCCGTACGACGCCACAAATAGCGGTCCTGAGCCGCCTCCATCCATCGACTCCCTGCGACCGCTACGATATATATTATAAGCCGTGTACATATATTATTATATATTATTATGCACTAGCCGCTGCCAGCACCTTCGCCCGCGTTTTATCGGGATAGAAAATAGCCTATATGTTATTCCAGGTCCCAAACTATACCCATACCAAATTTAAGCCTTATCGGTTTATTAGTTTTTGCGTGAAAAAGTAACAAATATCCATACATCCATCCTTACAAACTTGGACATTTACAATATTAGTTGGCGTTCCATTCTTGTTACATAGAAAATCCCTATTTCTCTCACAGCGTAGGATTTGTTAAGTTATTTCACTAATAACTCTAGCCAGCTACATATGTACCAGTGTCACTAATCGAACACTTCCTAAGCCATCATCATGTACGGTTGTAAAAGCAAAGCTGAGATGATATTTATCATATCGATGATTATGCCTTCCTAAGCTTCTCTTAAAAGGTCACCTCGATCTCTAGTAGAGATGAGTCCGGTATTCAATAACTAACTCAGTACCTGTTAGCATGGTCCTAAAATATCTAACGCTTTTGTTAAAACCGCATACCGCTAGGGAATAACTGTGCAAAGCGAGCATCGCGGCTAACCGACCGTGAGCCATAAACTACCCAACGCTTCAATACCTATACTTACCTATCATCTACGCATAGGTACTAGCGGACCGTTCACCCGTAAAGTTATGTAGCTGCAACAAGTATTTGGTATTTCTAACCAAAACGGTTAGATGGTATTTCTAACCAAATCGGTTAGATGGTATTTCTAACCAAATCGGTTAGATGGTATTTCTAACCAAATCGGTTAGAAATATATTGGGTAGAAATCAGAACAGGTATAGAGTATTGTAACGTTATTGGGTACCAGTTGGTACTAGCGGTATTGAAACAAAATACCCAACTTATAACCGGTAGCCAAAATATCCAATAACTCCCATCCTTAATCTCTAGACCAATCCATCGTTTCCACACGACTATATTCAATTTGTCATCAGCCCGTCTCTGAAAATTTCATGTATCTATCTACTCCGGATCGTGAAATTAGCTCGTTTGTAGAATGGCTGGGCATGTCCTAGTAACCTTTAGCCATATTGTTAAACATTGATCGTTCAACAATCGGCGTAGACTGTATAGCGCCGATTTGCAAATGGCCTGAATATATCCGGCGCCGGCAACATTATGTAAGTAAGTAAAGTATGTAAGTAAATAATTTATATGTCATATAAAAAACACACACATACTCGCACAATTGGTTTACATCTTAAAAATGGCAAAACTAAGACTTAACGTATAGTATATGTACTTATAATTTTTTTATGTTAAAACAAAAAGTACAGGCAACCTATACTAACGTTCCTTTTGTACTAGTGGAGTAGGTAAGGTACCTTCCTATAATTATGTAAGGTACAATACCTACAATTAACGTATTTGCCAAAACATTTTCATAATCCGGCATTCTGCAAAGACAGCATCGTTAATTTTATTTTGTATCCCATGAGTTTTCCTCCATTATATGAGACATAAAAAACAATGTGACTTGGTTTGACCTACATGCGTCATACTAGCTTATATGAGTACGTAAATCTAAATGTTTGGATGTTCGTATGAAACTTTTTACCGCGACGTACGAATATCGACCCCTCCAACTCAAACCGTGGATGTCGTAAGAGCCGACTAAGGGAATCTACCAGGGGAAAGGCAGCAGCTTCCTTCTGAGTATTTTTCAACACCAACACTGCGATCACCAATCCGCCTGCCAAGCGTGGTGATTATGGCAAAACCCCCCCCTACATGGGAGACCATCCACTCAATGGACTGACGACATCGTAGCGGTCGCAGGGAGTGAGGCGGCTCAGGACCGCTATTTGTGGCGTCGTATGGGAAGGTCTATGTCCAGCAGTGGACGTGTATGAGCTGACATGATGATGATGAAACTTTTTAGATTTGGAATACTTCTCGAAAAGGTCTCTCCAGAAAAAGCTTTAAAAAGAATTAGTAGTAATTGCTTCATTAAAATGATTAGACGTTCGTAAAAAACCTTTTAAAGGTTAATATTTGCTGTTTTTTTATATTCGATAGACCTTCGTTTGAACACAATTTCACCACATAGAAAGGGACGAATGTGACGATATGGCTGACGGTGTCCTACGAAGATGTAGAAGACACCTATTCACTCTTGTCTTGAAGAGGCCCAGGTAAATGGTCTTACGACTTTGTGTAAAAAAAAAATTGTCGAATTAATAATGCAAAGGTTAGTGCAAAGAGCGAAGCCGGAATGAAAACCTAGTTAAGACATAAATATTTGGCTTTTTATGGCAATGAAACTCTCCACTTCAAATTTAACTAGGAAATGTGATGCCAATTTTTTCTGCGACCAGAAATTGTGTTATCATTTGATATTTCCTCGTATACTCTCAATCTAAGACGACATGTTAGGAAGCTGTTACACTCGTCCAATTGACGGTTGATTTACGACTCAATGAGATGTGCCAAAGCCAGCTTAGTTCCTGGCTCAACTCATTGATGGATCGATCGCTGATGCCTTGATGCTCTCAGATCAGTCTAAATTCGATTACCTACTTATAAGATTAAGAATGAGAATATTTATTTGTACAAGGTTATAAAACATTGTTTATGTACCTAGGAGTAAATACAGAGTTGAGAGACATATAGAACCAACCTATTTGTAGCTAGCTTATCTAAATTTTTAAAGCTATACTGGTAGTATATTTACGTCCATGAGCACAAACCTGCGTCGACGAACGGCGCGTATTCAGTATACGCGCCGTTCGTCGACGCAGGTTTGTACTCTATGGATAGTTTCTTTGTTATCATGCTTAGTTCAGAGACCTGTGTCGAAATGTAATTTCGTAGTGCCACTCACAAACTCAAATTATGTTGGTGCTTAGATAAAAATATAAGGGCTTTATCTATCAAATGCCACTCAGCTTGTTAAATGAACACACTTTTAAACAAATAAAATTGATTTATCCTTTTGAAGACTGCAGACTATAGACTGACTGACTCTTAATCTTAGAGTAACCCTATTTCATGTAATAAAGAACGGCTAGGTAGGTTAACGTTTTCTCAATCCTATTCCGATTATATTCAAGTTCAAGTAAACACTACCAGGTTTCAACTCTCTGAGTCGTGTAGGCTATTGCAAAAAAGCACGATTCCCAATATCGTTACTTGGGACACAGATGATACTGTACAGCCTATTGTGCGTACATGTATAGTTTTCCAATGCTTTATCGAAAAACATGAAAGTTTTAGGCTTTTAGCGAATACTGATTTTGCGCCGCTGAACATCGTGACCTTTGTTTATCAGTCAATCACTTTCTAGGAATAAAGCAATCATTATTGAGCATCGATTAAATAGTATAAAGCCTCTTTAAATAGCTCTCATAAACAAATATTTCTTGGAAAAAGATAAGCTTCGACAAACTTTGTAGGCGGTTTGTATTCACCAGTGTTAAAAAAAAATCTCCATCCTGAATCCTATTATAGAGAAGGTACTTTTGTTATTATATCTCGGTTAAGAATATCTGTGATTCCAACAAATCACCGAAAAAGAAACTCGAAACGTCTTTCTCACCTGCAAAAATGAGCCCCCAACATCCAATACTGGAAGTCATTTTGAGTTCCAATCAATTCTCTTACATTTTTCATCACATCTGAAGGTTCCGGTCCAACAAACACGTGGAACTTCAAACCGAAGTTCGTTATACTCCTGATCAGCACCACATTGTCCTCACGAAAAGAAACCTCTGTTGGATTCACTGTGTCTATTAATAACCCATGATAGGTTCCGTTGGTTTTGGCAAATATCAACGGTACGGTCGTTTCACCCCTGTGATTGTAAATAACCTTGACCGTATTTCCTTTTATAGGTATTTCTCCAAAACCATACATGCTTTCATCGGTCAGTTTGAACGCTATCTCCCATATGTTTTTTGACGCTATCAGTGGACCCCTTGCAGTGTTGAAAATAGTTCTTCCATTAGAATTGACTATCACGTTTAGTTCTGCTGAACTAACCTCTACATCGTAATCTTTATCATTGATTCTTCGTCCAGTAAACGAATGTTCGGCAGAGTTGTAGAAGGTTAAACTCAAGTGTGATGGTGTAATTTCGTCTAAAGATAGTCTGATGTTCGTCAAACTGCTCTGAGACTGGAAAGGAACTGTGGAGACCCTCGGTCTGAGGAGAACATCCTCTGTCCAAGGTTGATCCATGATGTAAGAGAAACGGGAAGGAAATCGGTGATAGCACATGTTATTTGCAAAGTCGTAGCAACATTGTTGATGGCATTCTGCTTCTGAAATGTTTCCCAATCCACAGGGTAGTCTTGAAGCTCTCGGGACGAGGCAGGATCCAAATGAAAAGCCGTCTGCACTCTGTACTCGCATTCTTGAGAAGAACGCGAGCTGGTATATAAGTAACGGGGTTGCTATTGCCACAGCTATCAATGCCAGGGCGACCTTTAACGGCCTGTTCAGTAACAGTTGGTGGTACCATTTAACATCTGCAAAAGATGGAAGAAAATTATGTAATGTTTTTCTGTCGTGAGGTTATTGACTAAGAAGAGACTCATGCCATTGATCGCTTAATCTAAGCACCTATAGAACTTAATGTGAATTAATTTCACATTAAGTTCTAGAAGCAGACAGAATTTATAATTTTGTTTTAATACTAATAAATTGTTGTATGGGTCCTAATTTGCAGTTGTCAGCAGCATAATATATTTCATCGTAGTTTATTCGATTAATATACCTATTGCAATTCTGCTAACTTTTAATTGAATATGCGTTTAGATTTTATATTATATAGTGACGAGTTTTATCAAGTTACCACAAGTAATTTGAAACTTACTCTTGAGTTTACGAATCTCGAGAAAATAGGTATAATACATAATACATGGACAAATCAGCATCATCTAGCCCCAAGCTAAACAGAGCTTGTGTTAGGGATACTAGATGACTGCTGATATACATTACAATTATATTGATAGATATTTCATTGTAGGTATACAGAAAATACCCAGAACACCCGGTACAAATATTTGCAAATCGTATAAACATTTGTCCCAAGGCGGGATCGAACCCACACCTGGACCTTCGTCCGCCGCGACACATCAGTCGTCGGGGGTGTTCTTCACTATTTACTAGGCCTAACAGCGCGCGCCAACACGACTTTTTGAGTCGCTACAGTCACGCTGCAGTCGTGATGCCGCCGCGCCGCCGCGCGTTTTCGGTCGCGCGCTTGCAGCGCTACAAAAAGTCGCCTTGGGCCCTAGCTCTAAGTTTTGCAAGATACTACTAGGTAACTAGGTACAAACGGTAGTGATAGGTAGTACATAGTACCTAGGTAGTACAGCCCTCCTAGCACGGGGATTGTTGTCTAAGTAGAATAGAGAAAAATTACATCACCTTGTCATAGAATGCGTAAATTATTTGATATTCATTCTTTCAACGTCAATAACGTTCGCAATGTATGGCGATGCGATATCATTATTGTCTATTCTACCCTAGAGAACAATCTCCGTGCTAGGGGGGCAGGTACCATACAAATAAATCTGTGGTGTTTGGTATTTACACGATAAGTTCAAAAACCGGATGTTATATTTGACGTTTAAAAAAAATGTTAGGTACTGAAAGGAAAAGACTAGTATTTTTTTTATTGTAATGATATACCTACTTAGAATAAGTATATCATTCATTACAATAAAGAAATAATGTGTTTTTTATTGTCATTATTGTGTCTTTTTCTTTCAGTAACAAATTTTTTAATCTCCAATTGCTCGTCCTTTAAAAACCAGTTTTTTAAGTTATCATGTAAATACCAAAATCCACAGAAATGAATATTTCCGGATCGTCTGAGACGTCGTTTATCTAATATTGATAACATACATTGCTTTTAACAAAATAATAATATAGTAATATGGTAATACATAATTATGTTTCACACAAGGGAATTTTATGTTTTACCAGGATAAAAAGTATCCTATGTTACTCTTCATCCTTTCAACTAACTCTATGCCAAAATCAAGTCGATTGGTTGCTTAGTTAGGGCGTGGTGGAAGGAAAAAGAAGCAAACTATCGCATTTATTATATTAGTTATACATAGCGGCACGTAACTTTTGCGCTGACCTTTATATCGCAGAAGTAAAAAGTAAGATGCCTGGGCGGGGCTAGCGGTACATTACCCATGCGCAGCTATCCCCTCCGTGTATCGCTCAGCGTTAGACTTACGTGCCGCTACTTGTAGGATTACTTACTAATAGTTCAGGATTACTTACGGCTAGCTTGATCCTTGCCATATTGCAGATCTATATCCTCAAAATTGTCTTTCGATTCGTTCACGTGTGGAATCATTATTTTATTTTACGTTGTGATCTAAAACGAGATTATTAATATTAGAAGTTAGGTAGACTTTCCTCTTTACTAACATATATTTTCTTAGGAAAATTTATCGTTTATCTAACGAGTGTTTTATTCTACATTATTATATTGGGCTAGTTTTTATCCCGTAAACCGCGTGTGAAAACGAGAACAGAAGCTAGTGGTCCTATTTTGTAGCATTTTATTCTCAGTACCTAAATATAAATATAGGAAATAAGGTCATAGACCATCTACAAAAGTCTAAGGATTAGGAACGAATTGCTGAACAATCCACAGCATCATCTAGACCCAAGCTAAGCAGAGCTTGATATACATATTACAATACATATATATATATTATATACATAGGAAATACACAGAACATTCCGGATGTTCTGTGTATTTCCTATGTATATAATATAAGTATTTGCAGATCAGACATTTAGCCCAATGCGGTAATCGAACGCGCATACTCCTCCGTCGTAGGCGGACCTTCACCCGCCGCGCCACATGGATGCCGTGGTTGTCAAATGGACATTGAAGTAAGGATGTCAATAAAAAATATCATTAAATCATGATTAAATCAATAAAAAATTACAATTATGATAATTTAAGTAAGAAATACTCACTAGGTAGGGACACTGTTCTATGCCACGGGCCTACTCGTAAAAACGAAAATCGAATTTTCTGACTAGTTTTTGTGCAAACACTATCATCCTAAGAAGGAGATTTAAGAGTAGATTTTGCTTGAAAACTAATCAGAAACTTAGATTTTTGTTTTCCGAGTTCGCCCCCAGGACCTGAAATTCTCATGTGTACCCTACATATGTATTTACAAACGTAATCGAACCCACAAATTTGTGGGTTGCGCCACGGGACACTGTCTTTATTCTGGGGGGTTACAGCCAAACAGCAATGTTCTCTTTTTTTTCACCATCAATAGGTACCTATAGTACCTACAACCAGTTCTTCCTTTCTCTTTTCTTAATTAGTCCCTTTCATTTAGGTAAAAATAGTTGAACAGATGAATACTCCAAAACCACATTCACACTATACCACAGAAAACGCTAATCCACACCATTCTCTTAACCACTAAACCCGCAAGATAACAGAAACCGAGAATCAATCTGAATCAAATCTAGCGCACTCTTGACTCGATTATTCAGTAATTTCTTTATGTATGTACGTTTAGAGATGAAATTAGCGTTTCTACTCACCGAAAGTTTAGGGCGTTCTGTTATCTCACGGATTGAGCTGTTTAAGAAATGTTGTTCTTTAGCGTGTTCTGTAGTTTTGTGTGTATACGTGTTTTTGGAGTCTTCGTATTTCTCTTTTCGGCGGTGACTGTACTTCGTACAGCAGCTCACATCTCATCCGTTTCAATCAGCTGAATTCAATTCAGGAAGCGGAAATATCCATGACAAACGAGCACAATAAGTGCGTTGCTAACTAATTCGCAGGTTCATTGTTTTCTAAGTGCCACGTTTATGTTCTCTATCGCTGAAATTTCTTGCTAAGGGCTTTTTATGCAAACCTCTTGAATGTAAACACGAGTAGGTTAGGTACCTACTCGTGTTTACATTCAAGAGGTTTGCATAACTAAAAATATAAAGGTTTTCGCAGATCAGGACCTCACTACTGCCACACTGTACAAAAATATGCATTCAAATATGCCCATGTTTGCATGCACATTTGATTTGTAATATTTAGTTGGTACATATATTTATATTGACGGCATTAGATAACAGCAATAGTTTATGTGCAGATAAGCATGTTGATATATTTTATATGTCCTTGAAAAAATTCAGGAATGTAGTTTTATTTATTTTTTAACGCATAGCTATAAGTAAAGTTGTTTATTTTAAGCAAGTTTATTAAGGTATAGTAGCTTGTTTATGTCATTTAAGTTGTGTTTTTGTATCTATTTTTATATTTCTTCGTCGCTTTGGTGCTCCACTGTAATGGCAATGTAAATATGTCACTAAATAAAAATAAAATAAATAAATGAACAGAAAACTCGCGGACTACTCATTTGAAGCTTGCGATAAGTCATTTCGTCAATGTAGGTCAAATGTATCTAAAGATACCTTTCCTACTCGTGTTTACATTCAATAGGTTTGCATACATTAAAAACCCTTATCACGAAATTTCAGAGATAGAGAACAACAAAGATAATATAGAGGTACGTGATCCTTGGAAAACAACGAACACGAAGAATCAGAATCAATAACTTTATTTCTTAAGGCTTACAAAATAAGCACTTAGACAAGTCAAATTTTATACGATAAACCTAGTTATTATTATCAAATAAGAAATAAGGTGTTATTGATATTCTCTTCACTTCAATTTTTTGTCCACTAGTGGAAAAATTTAAAACGAAACCACTAGCACTTTTATAAATCACTTATGTGTCTCATACATATTTATTTTCAGAAGGAGATTATGGAGTCGAATTGCGACGTCGACCTTTACCTATGTAGGTAATAGTGGGGTTAATGTGGTTAGGCTGATATGATAAAAGTGCCAATGTAAGCACGAATAGGTGCCTATCTATAAATATAAAGGATTTCGCAGATCTCCTGATCTGTGATATATATGGAGCTTGTAGTAGGTATTATAATATATTTGGAGCAAAACAAGAAAGTTGGTGGGTAAGTACGTATTACTTAGCAGGCTGCTACGACAGATAATGGGACCAATAATTTAATTTCTAAGGAACAAGTCTTATAAAATTTAGTCAGAATCAGAATCAATAACTTTATTTCTTTAGGCTTACAAAATAAGCACTTAGACAAGTAAAATTAAAAGTAGTAGGTATTATAATATATTTGGAGCAAAACAAGAAATACTTAGCAAGCTGCTATGCTACGACAGAATAAGGGATCAATAATTTAATTTGTAAGGAACAAGTCTTATAAAAGCAACACACAAAGCAAAAGTTGACGAGTTTCGGGACAAAAGTTGAAAGTCTCACATACAATGTTCCTGACATTCAATAATCCTAACTCTCTAGAAAATAGGAGGTTAACGACCTTTCAATTTATGGCAATGACAAAGACAATTATCGTCTCTAAGTGCACTATAAATATAAGTAGCCCTTATTTCAGTTTACGGTTTCAATTTATGGATGAACAACTTAGATGAAAATAAAAATATAGAGATAGTAGCGCTTAGTAATTACTAAGCGCTACTATCTCTATATTTTTATTTTTGGCACCTACTGAAAGCGTGCGCATTATTTATAACATTTGATTTTATTTCTATTCTATTAGTAATTACTAAGCGCTACTATCTCTATATTTTTATTTTTGGCACCTACTGAAAGCGTGCGCATTATTTATAACATTTGATTTTATTTCTATTTGTTTATAATTATTGGTAATAGTATTATTTCTAAGTTTGCAACTTGTTTGACCTTAAATTACTCTTGGGAATGTCACAAAATTCAAATTACTTAAGTGGCAAGTCCCTAAAAAAAACGAGAAAGGCACTTCCTATTTAAAAATAAATTAAAGAACTTCATGGAATTGTCTTAGTTTTGTTCTTTGTTTGTATATATGTGTGTATGAGGCCACCTTACGCAGCACTGACTCCACCAAAGACCAGCGCTATGGTATGATCTGCTCTACCATAGCACAAGCTAAGTGGAAACCGATTTTGGTTCGGTTTCGTTTTGTTCTTTGTTTGTATGTGTGTGTGTGTATGAGGCCCCCCTGCACACCACGGACTCCACGAAAGACCAACGCCATACAAGCGCTACAGAATGATCTACTCTACCATAAGCACACGCTTAGTGGAAACCGATTTTGGTTCTGACGACCTCTATGGCACAGCTGGCGAAGGGCGAGCCGTGAAGCAGGAGGTTGGTAGCCTTCGTAATTTGGTTTATGTAACCTAAACTTTTGTTCGATTATGTACGTTTATAATGGCAAAATTCATAAGTTTTACAGTGGTTGTGAAACCTATGATGCAGAGAAACAATCTTGTAAGTCCTTAATTATTTTTAATTACTTAAAAGTCGTTTTGTATGATGTCAGCGTTCCGTCCGTTCATTTTCATATTTATTTAGAATAAACTTGGATTAAATTATAACTGAACTATCTGTAAACATATTTTGCTCTTCTTGCTCGAATTCGAAAAAAGGAGGACGTTCTATGTTCGGCTGTATGATGTAGGATGTTTTTTAATCTATGTTCGTCTATTTTTCCGTTAATTATGGATAAATTTTATATTCGTTCGCTATAGTTTATTCTCGAGGGATTAGTATTTATCCCGCAAAACTTAAAAACAGTAGAAAATAAAGGGATTTAAAGACAGTGTTTAGTTTTTTCAAAACAATCCAATTATAATCATACTTTTTTCTTACGTACATGCTACTAAAAACTTACGTTAGTTTTTCCTTTCTAATTGATTAGGTTTTACTAAAAGCAAATCTCAACTTAACACTACAAATTTAACACTAAACAAAACGCATTATTTCACTTTCATTTGCACCAGCATTTGTGCACTGTTTTTACACTTTTTTGTTGATAAATCAATCCACTTTGTTCTATCACTGTTTATCTATTAATGACGAAGGTAAAATACAGATTAGGACTCTATAATGTTTTCATATCCGTTACAGTAAATGATAAGATTCTGATTGTAGAATTCATTATGATAAGGTAGATTTTCACGATAAGTTCTATTTTTTGAGTGAAATACAAATCTGTGTCCGCCAAGAAGGTAATTATGTATAAACGGATATCATCATCATCATCAGCCGATTGATTCCACAGATGGACATAAGCCTCCCCTAAGGATCTCCACAGTGACCGATTTTGCGCCGCTTGCATCCAGCGTTTTCCTGCGACCTTCACTAGGTCGTCGGCCCATCGCGTGGGGGCCTACCCACACTGTACCTTCCGGTACGTGGTCGCACGCCTTGCGGCACCAGCGGCCATCGGTCCTACGAGCTATGTGCTCTGCTCACTGGCACTTCGTGAGTTGAGTTTCGCAATTCTGAGAGCTATGTCGGTTACCTTGGGTTCTTCTTCGGAACTCCTCATTTTTGATTCGATTTCGCAGAGACTCCGAGCATACTCCATTGCTCTCTGTGCGACCTTGAGCTTTCTGACGAGGCCCATAGTGAAGTACTACGTTTCAGTGCCATATGTCACTGGCACTGAAACGTACAAAGGACATATTAGGGGTAAACTTTCACGCCGCGCGTAGGAAGGCGTAAGAATTGACCCTTGACATTACATTTAAGGGGGCTCAGTGAAATATTACACAATTCTGTTCTCTTAAAATATTTATTTAAAATTACTTTAACATTTTTATTAGGTACTAAAGAGGGACGTTTCTAAAAGCTTCATACCAACCACAGTACCTTATTATTTAGATTTCTGTGATACCAATATTACGCACACTTGTTGCCACGTACGCTAGTCAAGACGTATCAAGGCCCTATTTTGTATGGCAATATAATTTCCTTTCTATGACAACTCGTGTTCAGCCTAACCTAATTGTACCTAGTTACCCCTCATATTCGTCGTATACGTATTTCTCATCCTATTTTCACAAATACCTACCATTACGCATTCACTACCCAGCTTGGACAATGTGGACATGTGTATCATGGGGCATGAAAGTATTAACTGATTTGTAATCTTAGAGCATCTGAACTTCTTCTATAACCCTGTGACTCGCATAATAACTTGCCATGAAGGAAGGTTCTGGGTATTTTCTATGTATAATAAAATATAATACCCTAGGTCCGTGGGGTACCGAGGTTCTCCGGGTTTTCAAAAAATTATCTGAGCGCCTGGTCGAAGCGACGCGTGACCCGAGAGCTGGTGAGTATCTGGCGCAGTGCATTAGCATTGCCATACAGCGAGGCAATACAGCCAGCGCGTCTTGGGGATGCTTCCAACTGATATTTATTTATTTATTAAACATGTACTTCTTTTATATTGATATTGACCAGTTGAACTATCTGTAGATTGTTTACAACAGTCTGCAGTTAGCTCAATTGTTTCAATTGTAAATACTAGTTTAATTTGTTTATATTATTTGATTGATGTTTGTTATTTTCTTTGTCAATAAAATATATATATCTATGTAAAGTACTCTATTAAGTATATCAGTCATCTAGTCCCATGACGCAAGTTCTACTTAGTTGGTGGATGTGTGGATTATTTATTTATTTATTACAAAACGGCGTTCTCCTATTTATCTCTCAAAGCACAACTGGGTAGTCCCTGTTAACGATTCAGACCTAAAACAACATTGTATATAGTAGTACTAAGTATCTACTTACTCTAAATTTACTTCAGGACAAAGCTATTACTTGTTATGTACAGCTGAAACGTTTTATCCTTGATTTTTTACGTCTATACCTATGTATAATTTTGTGCTTGAAGTCTGTAGATTTAAAATTAAAAAGTATTGAGCTCCAGTTTAAATAAAAATCTATTCGGAAGCGGGGTTACGAAAGTCTATGTAGGTATACTTAAATAAAATATCTACAAATTTTATTGAAAACGATCTAATTTCTTATTGATTGAAAACGATCTAATTCCTTATATATTAAATATGTAGGTACCAATAATATCGTGGTTTGTTTAGCCTGTTTGTCATGCGTTTGTTAAAAGACATTTAAAATCTTATGATTTTAATTAATTAATAATAACTTTCGTAGGTCTTCATTGTTGATAGACCTGCGTTGGACTACAATCTCACCTGATGGAAAGTGACGATATGGCCGACGACGTTTTGTCACAAATCTAGAAGACACCTACTCACTCTTGTCTTAAAGAGACCCAGATTGTAATTGGCCAGAAAAGCAGAAGCAGGCAGCGAGTTCCATTCCTTAGCGGTGCGAATGATGAAGGTGGAGGAAAACCGCTTAGTATAGGTACGAGTGGATGGCTTGTATTGGGCACAATATTTATATTTCTTAAGTTTTTATGCACCCTTGTTTGATTCTTTTCAAAAATAAAATATTAAAATTTAATTTGGAAATTACCGACTCCATATTCATTCGATCTAAAAAGTGCTACCGAGTTTTCTTTGATATTATTGGTACCTAGTTCAGATTACCTATTGTGAATTCCAATAGGTAATCTGAATTCCACATCGATACGTCCCACTTCACAATTTGAGATTGGTTTCAGGTGAGCTGTCGAACCTGTTGGTTCGTTTACCTTATCTACGCATTTCGGTTATAAGAGTTCAACGCTCTTTGCATTTTTGTTATTGGTGTTCTTTGCTTCATATTATAAAACAAAGTCCACCGCCGTGTCTGTCTGTCTGTTCACGACAAACTCAAAAACTACTGAACGGATATTCATGCAGTTTTAACCAGTAGATAGTGTATTCATGAGGAAGGTTTAAGTATACAATTTGTCAAGGTTTTCGGTTAATTAATTTCGGAAAGCGCTACTTAATCCTTTAGAGATATAATAAAACAATACATGATGGGTTATTTATCTTTTATAGATCTACAAAAAAGTACGCGATGGCATAGATATATGCCATCGCGTACTTTTTTGTCTATGCCTAATACTCAGTCTATCTCAGTCGGAATCGCGGGCGTTGCCGACAGCACGACTTAGATAGACTGAGTATTCTGTTTTACGTGTAGCCGCGACCTTGAGCCGGTCCGGGGCGGAAGTTTCCGCTCCACTTATATTCTTGTCTACTCATATGCTTTCGGTCATCATCATCATATCAGCCCATACACGTCCACAGCTGGGCATAGGCCTCCCCCATACGACGCCACAAATAGCGGTCCTGAGCCGCCTCCATCCATCGACTCCCTGCGACCGCTACGATGTTGTCGGTCCATCGAGTGGATGGTATCCCAACACTCCGTTTCGCGTTGGATCGTGTCCGCCACTCGAGAACCTTTACCCCCAGCGGTTATCAGTTCTGAGAGCTATATATGACCTGCCCACTGCCACTTCAGCCTACTATATAGTCTTGTCCTGAGACCTGCCGAAATTATAGCTATCGTGATAATACCATTTTGGGTTTCAAAAGGGAATTTGTATAAACGATTTACAGAGCCATGTAATGATACAGAACTCAATAAGTATTATCTGTAATAATGCTTTCACGCATTACAATAAAAAGATTTATTATTTAGATTCATCTTATTGTGTTCAACAAAATATACTTTACGATTCTTTAGGATTATTATGAAAATTATGAATTCATGATAGAATCAGAATCAATAACTTTATTTCTTTAGGCTTACAAAATAAGCACTTAGACAAGTCAAATTTTATACTATAAACATAGTTATTATTATCAAATAAGAAATAAGGTGTTATTCTTCAATTGATATTCTCTTCACTTCAATTTTTTGTCCACTAGTGGAAGAAGTGAAAAAGAAACCACTAGCACATTATAATATCACTTATGTGTCTAATACATGGTTATTTTGCCTATCTAAATCTAAATTTAATGCGATTTAGATACATGTCAATATTTCTATAAAGCTAAACAGAACCTTGAATTTCTTACATACTACTGA
Source organism: Eupithecia insigniata (assembly GCA_947859395.1). NCBI lineage: Eukaryota > Metazoa > Arthropoda > Insecta > Lepidoptera > Geometridae > Eupithecia > Eupithecia insigniata. The sequence goes on from OX402008.1 coordinate 4,902,528, forward strand.
CAGTGCGGAACGGAGCGACATCTGGCCAAGCATAGCAAAGTTCTTAATTGCTATGGAATAAAAATACAATCTGTCATAAAATTTTTATATCACATTTAATTAGTTGAAATATGTAACATTTTTACAGAAGAACGATTCCTATTTCGTATACATTTAGGTACTTTTTAGTATAATCTTTCAATGCAGGTTTGGCACAACCTGTTAATCTTTTGTTAAATTAATTTTATTAAAAATAATCGCTATTACCACAACACAAAGATTTAAAATGGGGCTTGAAGATTTTGACCCTAGCATCGGATAACACATTTTTTTCAACATCGCGTCGCACAATGAAATTTATATATAATGTACATATTGTTTGGTTATATTATAACATAATGTCCTGAACAGTCAGATTTTTGAAATATTCATGAAAGAAAAAATAATTGGACCAATAGTTACTTTCATCTGTGATTATTTCAGAAACCTGACGCTTTACGACATTATTTTATAGAAAAAATTTTATTTCTTTAATTATGAAATCCAAATACACCGGTGACTTAATACACATATTACAACATTTGTACTAAGCCGCAAGGGGGGGGGGGGCTTGTGTATATATTTTTAAATTAAAGTATTTATTTAAATATTTAAAAAGCATTTGTTTTTCTTCCTGTTCGTGTTTTAAAAATTTTTGGGTCTTGCTATTAAAAAAATCGTAGAACTAAAGTTGGTTGTTTTGGGATTCAGAAACCAACCCTTTACTTACGGCTTACTACACAAGTTTCGTGGCACCCTGTATCTAACTTACATTGCGCATAGCTATTTTGAAAAATAAAACGGTGTGGTAGCCTTTGCTAGGGCTACCCTCCATAAAAACCCTTCAAACTTCTTTAAAATAACTACTTTTATTACGAGAATATTAATTTTCTTACAAAATGACTATTACTAAATAAAAATAATTTAATATTAATAATTAATATTAGTTTTGTTTCATTAAGTTGACAATTACAAATCATTATTTTTATCAAGTTATTTAAGAACTATAAGAATTTAACAATTCTTATAGTTCTTATAGTCAATATATACCTACGTACTAGCATACAATCATAACATCAACTTTTACTATTATACACATTATACTTATTAAGTATATATGTTATACACAATGTTCACATGCATGTTATACAGACAGGAATGTTTGAGAACCTGTGCACACATTACGTGTACATCTGAAAGGTTTTGTGTATTTATGGTACCTTGCATTTAATATATATATTAATTTCCAAGGTTGTCTGGTAGTGACAGCTCGTGGGCGATAAGACCGCCAATTGTCACATTTCTTTTATGGTTTCAAGTTGTTTGTAAACTGTTTTGTTAAGTCTGCAATAAAGCATTTTCTATCTTCTATCTATCTAATACGTGAATAGCTATTCGTACGTAAGCACTTATTTGAGTACGTATGATTGTTTATGACTTTGATGTTTTTTTTATGTATGTTTGTCGATTTGTCCGTCAATTTAAGGACTGATTTGGAAAATTATTTCGCTTTTGTATTTAGAATGATCCAATGGTGATCCCATAAACATTTTTTTCCCGAGGGATCAGTATTTGTCCCGAAAAACTTAAAAAAAGATACAAGGGAATCTGAAGTTCGTTTATAGTTTTTTTTTAAATACCAAAACTAAACTAATTTTAATTTTAGGGTACTTTTACTTTTCTTCGTAACGTATCCAAAAGATTGTATGCGTCAGTGTTTTTGAGTTTCATGACGCAACCTAAAGAAATGTACTAGTAAATAGTAATGATAGTGAGCATTAGAATTTTTTTTCTGTACATCCTAAATCTATGAATAATACAATAGAATTAGAATTTTTAATATATCAAAAAAATCAAAATCAAAGTTATTTATTTCCATACTAATTAATCTATAGGGACTCTTTATTCAACCACCAACGTATAAAGAAAACACATACATAATTAAGCCACAACACACTCTTTCACTGAATTCGGCAACCGAATATCAAGAACCTTAAGGTAGGGCATCAATCATTCAACATGTAGGTGGAACTTTTACCTCAGAAGTTAGAACAAACAAAATATACTACCCATAAAATATTCTTAGTAGGTATACTAAGAACATATAATGTATACTAGGTTGTACAATACTCGATAATTTTATATACCAAGGTGTTCATTACGATACATTGAGGTTGTATTCTGAGGTTCCAAATTCAAACCTTAGATATTACTCCCTTGGGAATAATGAACGTAACTCCCAATAGAGTTGTATTGAATATGGAACATCAAAATATGTGAACAATTTTTTACCAAGGAGGTTCGTGTTAATTCGCCAATGAGATCTTCGAAATTCAAATGAACCTCTGTTGAGTTGAGAAGACGGAATAAAATACTATTGCCGCGAAATACGTTACCAATCATTTATTTATTACTAAGTGTGAAATAAAATTCATGTCGTACATAAAACTGTCTTTGTCTTGAGCGCGATTAAATCCCTCTCGCACTCAGGATTCTAGTAACTCCCTCGCTTCGCTCGTGAGTTATTCTAGAATTCCAAGTTGCCTCGGGATTTTATGTAGCCTGTGACATAAGACTTGCTAACAAGGAATATCCTACATTCTAGAATCGAGTATAAGCTCTATCCTTACTCGGTTACCACGGAATCTCACAGGGGCACAATTTTATTGTGTTGTCGTTGGGAATCCACTGTTTTTTCTAAAGTTCCCTTATATAAAGTACCTTATCTATACTCCGACTCAAAAACCTGCATAATTTTTGTATACAAAGGAGTTACAAAACCCAAAGAATATTGGTAGAAAATATTTAACGACATTGGTATCATCGAAGCAAAGCACAGAAACTCGAAACAATTTTTGGTTGTGAAAGCTTTCATTCATCATTTAATTGATCTCTCGTTAGTTTTCGAATTCAAATTTAAACATTTTTAGGAACGCATACGAGATTATGTGTTGTTATATGTTTAGTTTTTAGTGATAACCCTTGGTGATAATTTCGCTGTTACCCTGTTGTTTTCTGGTATTGTCATCAGTTTTTGTTAAGTTTCCATTCATAAATGTCTTAAAGAATTTAATAATATCCCAAAAATTTACAATCCGGCGGGACTTGAACCCGCGACCTTCCCCTGAATACGGGGCTGCGCTATCCAACTGCGCCACTGAGGCAAGTACCCGTCGAAAATCTTTGGGACTTACGGACTATAGCGCCGTTAGCTCCACCTGCAGGGGAAAATTGAAGTTATCCAATCCTGCTCAAGGTCTAAATACCCCAAGTGCAGGCATAAGCACTATAATAACAAAAATCATAAATGTCTTTGTTGACATAAAATATCTTGGATTGTAAATCGGAGTATACGAAGGTATTTAAGTGACATTTGGCGGAGAATGCATCACAAACACTTCACAGCTATGCGCTGGTTTGATAGACACAGTGGTCCTTTCGCTGCACACGATGGGATCCGAGTTGATGCTGAGGCGGGCTGTCAGGCAATCGTCGAAATGCACGGAGAACTTGCTTTTTCTTCTCGCCTGTTGGAAAAAGTGCATCTTATAATCGATAAATTCGACATAGCAGATGAAGGGAAGCTATGTTCAGCTGTGGACGTGTTTGGGCTGATATGATGATGAATGAAGAGCATAGCTTGCCTCGACATATTATGTGGTTACTGGTCGGACGCTCATGTGGTTGTATGACCAGAAATGTACTATGCTGATGGTCTTAAGGTAGAACGTGACATTACAGCGCTGTTTATTCATAGCTCTGCCTAGTACAAATCATGGATATAAATGCAGTTTTTTAGCTTCACCGCGCAGTAGCATAGAATATTATATCAAGAAGCTAGGTACCCTAACATCACAAAAAGTTTTTAATAAATTATGTCATAGCCAAATAAAAAGTTTTATAAATTACGATTTACAAATTTAATAATATCCCAAAAATTTACGACTCCGGCAGGACTTGAACCAACATACTGACAATAGAGCACAGCACACTTCTATTATAGACGAGTACGCTAGCAGCAACCCTATGCTACTCTCGATTTACGATAGGGTAACCAAAAAACACCTATACACAAAAAGCTTCGCTATACAAATGCACGAAGAGCCAAGTGATAGCTCAAATGTACACGAAGTTAGAATATACACAGATGGCTCAAAAATTAAAACAGGTACCGGGGCGGGAACGTTTTCGGAAGATCTTAACATACACAAAACAACAGCACTGGGTGCCCACAACTCCATCTTCCAGGCAGAATGTGTAGGTATAATCCAGGCTGCTACCGCAGTGCTACGAAGAAAGGTAACTGACCAAAACATCAGGATCCTCTCGGACAGCGCGGCAGTACTACAGGCCCTGAACAGGAAAGAACACAACTCGGGACTCACTATACAATGTCACCACCTGCTAGAACAAGTAAGTAAGTCCAACAGAGTTACTCTACAATGGATAAAAGGACACAGCGGATCCAGAGGGAATGACGAAGCTGATGCACTGGCAAGGAAAGGTTCAGAGTGGCAACCAGCAGGGCCTGAACCAATAATTCCGCTACCTTTCAGCCAAGTCCGCTCGTGGATCCATCAACGTACAGTCAAGCAACACCAAGACTACTGGGCAAGTATTCAGGATTGTAGGCAGTCGAAGGAGGCTTTCCCGGACCTAAATCCGAGATTCTCCCGAAAACTCAGCAATCTGAAACGTGACAAACTCCGCCTAATCGTCGGTATAGTCACAGGACACTGCATGCTTAACAAACACCTTTTTAATTTGGGTATTACGGACAGCCCCCTATGCAGAGGGTGCATGAACGCAGAGGAGACGGCCGCGCATGTGCTTGTAGAGTGCAATAGTGTAGCTACTCAACGACTACAGTACCTCGGGACACCAAGAACGCCCAGGGAGGCATGCAACAGCGTCAGCGAGCTGCTGGCTTTCCTGGAAGACATCGGGTGGTTAGACTAGCAGCCCCCCACCCGACACGCAAAAAGGGCCCACCTGTGGCCTAGTTGCGGATACCAGTCCAGAAACAAGTAAGTAAGTAGGACTTGAACCCGCGACCGTCCCCTGAATACAGGGCTGCGCTATCCAACTGCGCCACGGAGGCAAGTACCCGACCTGTCGAAAATCTTTGGGACTTACGGACTTTAGCGCCGTTAGCTCCACCTACAGGGGAAACATTGAAGTTATCCAATCCTGCTCAAAGTCTAAAGTTACATTTAGATCGTTTGACGAGAGGTATCGCGATACTTCGTCGATACCTCGTCTAACGATCTAAATTCTCTATGATTACCCCAAGAGCGGGCATAAGCACTATAATAACAAAAAACCTTACAATTTACGAGCTCTCCCCTCTGAAATTGAAATGAAATAAAATAGTAACATTCAATTATTACTTATACCTCCAAGATATTCTAAGGCGAGGTATTCGACCTTTATTCGAGTCACGATTTCTCTCCTGTTATAAAAGTGGCAAAGATTTTGATGAATGTTTGTTACTTTCCAACTTAAAAGGATTTTTGAGTCTAGCCACAGATTATTTAATACTGTCTGTCTAAAACGGCATTTATCAGTTTTTTTAAAGTACGTAAATAACCGTACTTTATTCTAAATTCCAGCACAAACCAACACTTGAGAAGGAAAATCTACTACTAAACGACTTGTTGTTGGTAAGAAAATAGGTTTGCAGGCATAATTTTGTAGGTTTTGCAGGGATAATAAAATCTTTCAATCAATGTTATACCTATAGTGATTAGGTTATACCTATTTTGGATTGATGCCTTCCTCCTAGTAACGTAACAGTTCTATGAAATCATACAAATTGATTTGGTTTCATTAATGTAGGGACACATTTCAATGACCCAGCGAATTACTGCAAGTAGGTCAAACGTGTACGGCGGCGAAGCAGTATAAGTACTTACGCCAGTCTTCTGTAAATTGTAATCCATCATTGTAGCAACTTGTGTTTAAGATTCAAGTTTGTTTTTAATTTGCAATTCTAATACATACAATGTGACAGGTCTTAAATATTTCACTTCGGGGCTAGGTATTAGGAGCCCTGTTAGGGCGCCATGTAACTTGAGAGGTAATTTTAAGTATCACAAACACAAAGCTTAATTCTACAAATATTGCACATTATTCAGTACTACAGCTAATCACTAAGTATCACAGCCAAAGCTAACTTAATTTCTATCGGTTATTGCACAGAGTTATTTAGGATCCAAAATCTAGTAATGTTAATATTAATTTAATGCAATGTCCATTAATTTTTTAATTGAGTAGGTAATAAGGTTTATTTAGGGGTAGATTTTTAATTTGTTTTTAAAAGTAATGTCTTTTTCAGATTGCTTTATTATTAGTCGAATTTTATTGTAGATTTGAATTGAACGGTAATAAGGACTGTTTTTTTATATTTCTAGTTTGGGTTTTGGGAGAGTTGACCTATTTTAATGCCGGGCCGGTCCAGGAATATAAATCTAAAGTGTAATTTCGTTTATTCATTTACAGCTATTCGGTTGTTCATCGGAATACATATATCCCTACAATTACTAAGCTGGGGGCTAGTAGTGGCGGGAACGTAAGCCAAAACAAACAGACAGACAAACAGTAATTCAAAAAATTGTTTTATTGTTTTCAATAAAAAAATGTTCTTGTGACATTACGAACAGACACTTCAAAGTTACTTATATAGATTTTCATCAATGTTCCTATTCCGCTTACTAATTGAGTTATAATTTTAATATTTGAGAAAACTACAAACTGACTTTGAATCCCTTAATTTACACTTTTTAAGTTTAGTGGGAGTTTAGGTACTCGGCAATAAATTTTTGTAGGACCACCTCGGAATCTGAAAATTCTATACATATAATATATAATTCTATGCGATAGCGAAATAATTTTCAAATCGGTTCGTAATTGCCGGAGAAATCGACGAACATAGGTTATGAAGGAGGACAATAAATGATTTATTATTATTATAAAAACATACATACATGCAGTCGAACCACCTCCTTTTTTAGAAGTCGGTTAAAAAACTAAAATAAGTAAGAACTTAAACTTCACTTGTCCTAATTCGCATTATGAGTCCATTCACTCTCGAAAAGCTCAAAAAGCTCTTTTAATGCTCATGAATCTTACTCTATATTAAGAGCAAGAAACCTTTTGCAGAAACAAAATAGAACCCATATTATCCTAACAATTTTACGAGATGAATAAATGTGTCAATTCGATACAAGAATAGATCTATTATAGAAAGATAGTTACTGTTATTTTGAACTCAGCCTACAGAGCTTTAAAGTTCAAAGCTACTAGAGATCGACTGAATGGCGGTCGTATAAAGTCAATAATGTTTTTTTATACAATATCATTTCCTAAACACCCTATCGGGAAGGAAAATCATTATTCTACAACAGGCACACTAACGTATTTAACAATATCGAAAAATGAAAAGGAGCTTTTATATGGAACAAAGACCTTTGTGAACTGTAGAGATTCACTTCACTGATTTTGTAGCTTTGGAAGTGACAGCTACAAATAGCAACGGAGACTCAAATGTAGTTATTTTTTTCGGTAGCTTTCTGGTTATTATCCCCTCGTTTAATCAACCAATATGATCTGGTTTTTGCTATTATAGTGCGTAAGCCTCACACTGGGGATAATTTCTAAGAAACTTAATAAATAATGAAATTTAAATTTCTTGGAAATTATCCCCAGCGTGGGGCTTACGCACTATAATAGCAAAAACCTTCAAATAAAACAACGTGACACCTCTCATCAATCGTACTAAACGTATCTTTAGTCATTGAACAAGTTTGGATAAACTTGAATGTTTCCCCTGTAGGTGGAGCTAACGGCGCTTAAGACCGAAGGAAGTCCCAGAGTTTTTCGACTGCTACGTCACTTGACCTCGTGGCGCAATTGGTAGCGCATCCCGTACTGAGGGAGGGACGCGGGTTCAAGTCCCGTCGAAGTCGAAAAAAATTTGAGATCTTATTAAATTTCTTAGAAATATGATTTGCCATTTCACAGAGCACCTATATTATTTATTTATTTAAATCACGTGGGACTCTATTTTTACAGGATACACCTAATACAATAGAGTATCTATTCCTTACAAGCTAGTTGTTTTCAAACACTTTTGAACATTAGTGTGTACGATACAATTAAATTACATTATTAAGTCAAATACAACATTGCCTGGTCGAAGCGACGCGTGACCCGAGAGCTGGTGAGTATCTGGCGCAGCGCATTAGCATTGCCATACAGCGGGGCAATGCAGCCAGCGTCTTGGGGACGCTTCCGACTGGTATTGACATGGACCAGTTGAGCTATCTGTAGATTGTTTGCAACAGTCTGCAGTTAGCTCAATTGTTTCAATTGTAAATACTAGTTTAATTTCTTTATATTATTTGATTGTTATTTTCTTTGTCAATAAAATTTGTAAAATACAACATTATATAAACTAAATATCAATAAAATTCAATCATATATTTCGTCAAAAACCACAGTTTTCCGATTTAGCATAGAATTAAATTTCTTTTTTTTTGTCATAAATTATTATAATCCGCATCACAAAAGATATATAAAAATTATATTAAATATTATGCCAATACATAAAAGTTTCAAATAAAAAAATATGTAAACCATTTCATCTCTAACAATAACATAAAATTAATAAAACAACCCTACCGAGTTCGCTCATAGGGCAGTGGAACAGGTCAGCCTTCTCTCTCGGATACCATATTTAGCGTGCGAATGCCACGCGTTATTAATTATATTGCGCATTATCAATGAGGTCTCGGTCTACCACGAAACAGGCTTAGCCTAGGGCGGGGATTATGCAGCAATTTTCTTTTTCTTTATTGCACGAAATAAAAACAAATACATTTATTTAAATCTTAAATCTAGAGAGGTTATGGTAAAGGCGAGCTTAACCCAAAAAGAGTTACCTTCCAGCAAACCTTATTGGGAAAGGGAGACAAGTTTGTAAGAGTTTGTAAGAGTGTGCGTATGTTATAGAAAGTAAACTGAATCAAATAAATTATTTTGTATTTAGTCTAGTTACCTACTTCTGGTTTTTCTACATGGCTCTTGGTACTTACATTATTGTTGTGGTTTCCACCTTCAGCTTTGGTCGAACACTTGCCGTTTACATTCTGTCCAGTAATACCTGCGATCAAATATAAAGAATCAAGATATGAAAACAAGTGAGTAACTATATATCGTGATTAATTCATAAAATTTATAAGTAAAATCCCAAGTTTAAGTATTCCGATAAATACTTGTTAGTCTGCCGACCTAGATTAAATTTCCGTTAATAAACCTCTCCCTAGTGGAAGGGTTTTGACGTAAACTTTTAATCATATCTTTCATTCTCAGCTGCTCTATAAATAGATAGTTAATCTGTACTTGGTGTTCTAGATTTCTATTGGATGATTGCCACGGGTGGCGTTTTTTGGGGGTTTTAATTTGTTCTGAGTTTTACATAGAATAAAATTAAATGAAAAGTAATTTGGCGCAAATTGTGATGTATTTTCTATGAAGCCACCATGAAACCAACTAAGATATAATTGTGGTTTAGATCGTTTTGGAGCATTTGGGAAAATAAGATATTTTGGGCTAAAAATCAATATGCCCAAATGCCCATTCCCAAATGCTCCTAACTTGTTGATTTTTAGCCCAAAATCGCTTATTTTCCCAAATGCTCCAAAACTACCAATGAGCCTATCTTATATTACTTTCTCCCTAGTTTTTTCCTCGGAGAAAGCAGAATAAATTTTAAACTACATAAAAAATTAATTTCACGGCAACCCGTGACCGCTGCCCACTTTCTGCAGTGTGCCCGAAGGCGCAGGCACCCCGCCGCCGCCGCCGCAATACTCAATGTACCGATTATATTGAAATTATTGTAGGTATTTTAAACACTCTATGTTCCTACGCTTTAATTATCTTGTGGTGCTATTTAATATAATTCCAAGAGGATTGTCGGTCGGTAGTCTACAAGACTTACAAATTGTTTGACGTGTAATATTAGAAACAAACATTATTTTGGCGTTCCTACGACGAGCGGCTTCATTATCATCATCATCATCAGCCAGTACACGTCCACTGCTGAACAAAGGCCAAACGACGCCACGAATAGCGGTCCTGAGCCGCCTCCATCCAACGACTCCCTGCGACCGCTACGATGTCGTCGGTCCATCGAGTGGGAGGTAGCCACCACCTAGTCTTACTTATAATAATGTTAATCAAAGGAATTTTCAAATATCCAATGTATAGTTTATCACACCTATCCTAGACTTTTTTAATTCCTATGAAATAGTTTAGTTTTGTATAACTGACACAGAGAAGCGAAAACAGAGTTCGGTGGCCACTAAGAGCAACTTCGTTTTTCTGCATAAAAGAAATAAAAGAAAACTATTTTATGGGTATTAAAAAAAAAGCTTATGATAAGTATCATAAACTGTACATTGGATATTTGAAAATTCCTTTGATTAACGTAAATATAAGAAAGAAAAGGGAGAGGCGCTAGTTTGAGGCATACGCCCGCTTAATGAGTCCTCTCGACACGTTATAGATATGGATTAGCCACAAATTGGCTGCAAGGAACGACAGAATGGCTGCCAACCTTGGCTCCCAGCCGAGAGACTGACACGTGTTATTATTATATATTCACGATGGTGCCATTTACCGTGAAAAGCTCGTAAATTATACATCACCTACCATTACTATGAATAGATAATTCCTCTCAAATATTGATTTTCAAGACATTAATCCTGTTAAAGCCACTAAAACCCTGTGCCAACATTAAAAAGAAAAACAAATTAAATTAACATCTAATTTTGTGGCCTTTAAAAGCGAGCCTCGCGATTTAACCAACCCATTAAAACTGTCCTTGTGTAGATGACGAAAAATTTACTTTAATTGAAGTAGGGGAGAATATTATTTTTGTGTGTTTTTGCCTTGATGTCGTTCGTTAATAATGCTGGTATTTTGTTATACTCGTTTTTAATGGATCTACTTTACAAATGTAATTTAACATTGTTTCGTACGTACCTAATCAAGATAATTTGGGTGTAAAAACCGCTGAAGCGTGATTTCAAATTTCTGACGAAATTCGAATTAGGTAATCGTGATCATTGTTTATCCATTGTTTGATCCATCTATTGTTTTGATCACGATTACCTAATTCGATTTTTCGTTTCTCATTTGTTTCTCTATAAGGTGTGATTTTCAGTCTATTTGGAAACTCAACGGGAAAAGCAGCAACGTTAAAATATTTCAAACATTATATATAACACAGGTGTGATAATGTTTTCAAAAATTCTATCGGAATATATCTCTCTTTCTTTCCATGGAGGGATGACATGCATGTTCTTTTGGTTGCCTGGAAGAAATCGCTTTAAGCGATAAGGCCGTCAATTCTTTGACCTTGTACTAAACTGTATGCCTAATAAAAAGTTTTTTCTGAATAAAGCATTATCTCTCTATTATCTTGTCTTTGGCTTCCAGTAACTTGGTACTGAAAATTTATTGACGTTTTTTTCACAGGGCCAGCAGGTGTACATATAGTACCAACCTGGTATGTCTGTCGTTGGGGTATGGATACAGAACACCTTCCGAAAGGTCTTGGTAAAGGTCCTCGGGTCGACGGTGAAGGTCCCATAGACCAGAGGATCCATGCAGGAGTTGGAGACAGCCATGATGAAAAACAGGTCCTGGACTCGTGGAGACACGTGCATAGCTGACTTGCGGTCTACCATGTACCTGGAAACAAAATTTTGTTAGTTGGTCACCGAACTGCTATCTCCAAACCGCATGCCCAGCATGGGGATTATGGCAAGAGCCCTAATGATAAGAGCCAGGCGCTTATCAACGGTCATTGTCCAACAGTGGTGTGTCGATGATTCATCATCATCAGCAGCCCATACACGTCCACTGCTGGACATAGGCCTCCCCCGTACGACGCCACAAATAGCGGTCCTGAGCCGCCTCCATCCATCGACTCCCTGCGACCGCTACGATGTCGTCGGTCCATCGAGTGGATGGTCTCCCATGCAGGGGAGGATTTGCCATAATCACCACGCTTGGCAGGCGGATTGGTGATCGCAGTGTTGGTGTTTAAAAATACTCAGAAGGAAGCTGCTGCCCTTCCTCTGGTAGGTTCCCTTAGTCGGCTCTTATGACATCCACGGGTTGAGTTGGAGGGGTCGATATTCGTACGCCGCGGCCCCACGGCCATGTCGATGATTATCTCTCCTTTATACGAAGTTCTTCGAGGACATTAGTCCGATGCGCGGCCACGGAATCCTCAGGAAACATCTCCGGCACCACATCTTTATTGTATCTATTTTCCTCCTCTTTTTTTTTTCAGAGTCAACGTCTCACCTCCGTTCAGAAGAATGATCATTATTCCATATCTGTACCTATCTCACGGGAACCGGTTTGAAATTAATGGTCACTCTGATCATAAATGCGTTTCGGTTACGATGGAACCCTAAAAACCTTCCAAGGCCAGCATAACGCGGGTAGATAATTTTAATTAAGAATACCCTTCCAAGTGACCGAATTTTTGTGACAACAACCCTTCGACAATGTTCTTTTAAATTTCTAACTTTTCAGCATATTTTCATTTATTGCAATGAAAACATTACAAAGATTTAATAAAAAAATTATACAGTAATACAGCTAAATATACCTACAGCTTGTACAACAATTGATTTGTGAACTATCTGCTTTTAAAGTTTATCTATCTATACTTATCACTACATAGTATAAAACATGTGCCGTGGGGCCGCGGCATAGAATATCGACCCCTCCAACTCAACCCGTGGATGTCGTAAGAGCCGACTAAGGGAACCTACCAGAGGAAGGGCAGCAGCTTCCTACTGTGTATTACTTACTAACATCTTACTGCGATCACCAATCCGCCTTCCAAGCGTGGTGATTATGGCAACCCCCCCCCCCCCAATATGATGGTAACAAATAGAAAACGGCCCCCAGTCCCCGGCAGCTCCGCTATTCCTGGTCACGGTAGCGGCTATGGTAACGGCGGGGCAGGGGGTGCTAGGAATCTCCGGCAGAGATTGAGCTGAAGACCTCCCACTCGATGGACCGACGACATCGTAGCGGTCGCAGGGAGTCGTTGGATGGAGGCGGCTCAGGACTGCTATTCGTGGCGTCGTTTGGGGGAGGCCTATGTTCAGCAGTGGACGTGTACGGGCTGATGATGATGATGAGTATAAAACAAAGTCGCTTCCCGCTGTCTGTCTGTCTGTCTGTCCCTATATATGCTTAGATCTTTAAAACTACGCAACGGATTTTGATGCGGTTTTTTTATATATAGAGTGATTCAAGAGGAAGGTTTATATGTATAAGGCAGATTTACGTAGGCAGTCGGGTTTTAGTTATTCACTAATTTTATTTCTACTTTTTGCTGATTGCTTCAAAGTAGTAAACCTGATTAAACTAAAAAAGTTTTGGAGAGTATAAAGCAAGACCCTGCGAACTCGTTAGACTCACCAATGTCTTCTGTTCTGACGTCAAAATGCCCATATTTATTTTCTTTGTCTGAATGAAATATTTCAGAGACTTCTTTCTTTTTATTTAACTTTCTTTTTAAAAAGTGGTGCCTAATGCTAATCTATCGACTCAAAATATTGTGCCTAATTTTCATTGAGCTTTCGCTCTGTTATTACCGAGCTGACATAATACGTTTCTATAAAATATGGTATTATTTCATTCAGTCAAAGAAACTAAACGCGTGAACGGCGCATACATAATATGTCAACGCCGCCGGGTTGGTTTGTAGAATCAGCTTGTTTGTAGAATGGCTAGGCCCATCGCAAAACGATAGATAATTGCCTATCTATACCTATTGGTTAACGATTAATATGCCTACGTCACATACAGCCGGTTTCTCGAACGCAGATCATCTTCATAATTAACTATTCAATGATCAAATTTCTGATCAAGTATCATTTGGGTTGCTCGAACATTGATTACGTACTATGATTTTGAACAGAGATTAGTTGACCAGTCTGTCAAATCATTGTAGCAAATCCCTTGTCAAACATCAAAATGGGTTTCTGGAACGCTAATTAGGCATTTTTCTTTAGTCAAGCGCTTGTCAAATCAACGATCAACTAATCGGTGATTTTGCTCTAATTAGCTGAAATAATTACTACAATTTACTGCGTTTGCTAAGTTCTAAACCTTGTTAATATAAAACAATTACTCCAAAAGTGGTTTAATTAAATTTCACAATACTTGTGGCACGTTTTATCAATAAAAAATACTTGTACCTAAAATAAAATAACCTCTTATATTGTAGGATGTCGCTTTCGGATTTAACTGTGAGCAGCAGCAGTGAATCTGATGAGGAAAATACACCTGGACCCTCAAGGAGGTTCAGGGCTGGAGTAGGCTTTTTCTCAGGGAGAAGTGGAACAGGGTCCGAGTCTGGCATAACTTGAAGGCAAACCTTCCCTAATCGAGACCCCCTCGGCACGTAGGCATAATGCCACCAAACTAGTCGTTATATCAGCCTGGGATCACCCACTGCTGGGTATAGGCCTCCTTTCGCTTCACCATAATACCTACTTATAAATAATATTTCCATCTCTGACACAGACACTGGCAAATCGTAGCGAAACGGAAGCGGCGCCATTAAAGAAGTTGAAGTAGAACAAGGATTCGCAGCGCAGCGCAAACATGTGACATTTTTGAAGTTTAGAAGTGAACGATTGAACTGAAGGAATGATTAAATTATGTGTGACCATATGAAAATATACACTGATTTGAAAATCATAAGATGATCATTGATTAGTTAATTTTTGTCTAATCATCGTTCGTGCAACCCGATTTGATTTGACCAGTGTGTCAAGTTAATTGCTTTGTCAACTGATTTGCGATTTGATTAGCGCTCGAGAAACCGGCTGTTAGTCATCCCGTCGCGTCAAATTAATTAGTTATTCCATATAAATATCAGCGTTCGTTTTGTAATCAGCCTAGCCATTATACCAACAAGCTTATACTACGAACGAGCCCAGCGAGGGCGGTGATATATAAGAAGAAGAATAAGAATGAGAATGAGAATGAGAATGAGAATAAGAATATTTATTTTCACAAATATTCTTATTCTTCGTATTCATACCACCTACATTAATTCAAAGTTCGTAGCATTCGCGTAGAGGTGCTACGGGCGCTACGAAACCATTCCGTAGACCCTCTACGAACGAATGAAATTTAATTCTTTCTTTGTGTAAATGATTTAGAGAATCTGGAGTGGAAAAGGGCAGCTGAGCCATTTTAATTTTAAAGCAATTGCGAGTCAAGTTCGCGCTATTGCGTAGCATTACCAGTAACTATGACGACCGATGCGAAGGTCCGCCTGCGACGCAGGAGGATACGGGTTCGATTCTTGCCCTGTATTTTTTTGTGTACGACCTACAAATATATGTTCCAGGTGTACTGGGTATTTTCTACGTATCATAAAATGTATTTATCTATGTATGTATCGATTGACCACCGATGTAGCGCGGCGGGCGAAGGTCCGCCTGCGACGCAGAAGGTTGCAGGTTTGATTCCCGCCTTGGGACAAATGTTTGTATGATCTACAAATATTTATATCAGGTGTTCTGGGTATTTTCTATGTATAATACAAAATATCTATCTATGTAATATATTATTAAGTATATCAGTCATCTAGTACCCATAACACAAGCTGTGCTTAGTTTGGGGCTAGATGATGTTGTGTGCATTGTCCAACATTATTTGTTTATTTATTGTATTGTATTATGTATATCAGTCATCTAGTACCAATAACACAAGCTCTGCTTAGTTTGGGGCTAGATGATGCTGTGCGGATTAAAGGGCTTAAAAGCTTATAAATCCCTCTAGATTTATGGAAGACACGCACAAGCTTTGCCGTAAACCTATAACAAGAAGTAATCATGAGGACTATAATCATGAAGTATGTATCATGACAGTGGTAAAATTTCGTCAAAAATGGCGGACACATGTTTGAATTCTCTTCTTTTTCTTCTTTAGCATGTACCCATGGTACATGCTAGTGACATTGATTTACATTGACGTGTCAAAGAAAATCAAACTCACTTTATTGTATATAAATATATAGAACTTTTTGAACATACGGAAATAACTAGCTGTTACCTTGACCCGCGTTTTATCGGGATAAAAAATAGCCTATATGTTATTCCAGGTCCCAAACTGTACCCATAGCAAATGTCCAATCCGTTCAGTCGTTTTTGCATGAAAGAGGAACATACCTATAAATATATTATTTATTATAGAAAACATACAGAATACTCTGATATTGAATTTTGTGTCTGATTTACCCGGTTATTTTCAAAACGTTTTCTATGAGCGTTTTTGGATTTAGGATGAGATAAAGTACATTTGCAAGGTTTTGAAATCCACTTGAAGTTTGAAGTTGTTTCAGAGTATTTATATGAAAGTTGGCTTTAAATTACCCAAATGGAAAACAATATTCGGAGTTGGGTATGAAAATATTATACTATCAATTTATTTAAAACTATATCGAAACTTTTTAAATAATTTGTGAAGCTACTCCACAAACTCTAATCAATATTCAAAAGTATTAATTGCGTTTATTTACTTTACGATATGTAATGTTAACCATACATAGGTATTTATGTTAGTTCATTTGTAAATTGCGATTCATCTCTAGGTACCATTATTTGATTAGCGCATTCACTGCCCAGTGGGCGCACTGCCGCATCACCTGCGCGTCTTGGGCCATAAAAGTGTTAACGATCAATCGATTAGCACATTGCTTTTTGTAACATTGTATATTTGTGGAACCAGTCAAAATTGTTTATCAATATTGGATGTGATTCATTACCCAATTTTAAACTTTTGAGAAAAGCTTTGTTAACGTGAAAGATGAACTTACTAAATCAAATGGAACAAGGTTACGGAACACAAATTCAATTTAGTTAATCTCAAACATAAACCCGTGAGAAATCGCCCCCGTAGAACTCGATCGCAATCATCAGGCCCATCGCAATCAGAGCCCAGTCCAGAGATTAGGTAATGTTATGCCCTGAGTTCTATTTGAGAATAGTAGGTATGTATACGTCATCGTAACGTTTTAACATTTTTGAACAGGATGTCTGTAGTTCCATGTCCACACGATAGAGGCACTCTACTAAGTCCCATCAGCAGGCTATCTTCAAACATTTCGTGTGTTTTTGCTTGCGAAGCGTTTAGATAGGGCACCGAAGTTTTCCTCTCTACCCCGATTTCAACTTGCAAAGGCCTGGGTAGTGGAAGAAGCAAATACAAAATAATTTATTTGCCATTAGGATTAATAAACACGTGACTTAATGTTACCTAATAGAAATTACAGTTATATGATTTTAAATAAGAACATTGTTACCCATGGTCCCCGAACTAGGCTATGCCTGTTTCGCGGGGGACCGAGTGTACAGATGGATTTCCGTGAATAGTAATAGCGGTACACTAGCAAATATTGTAATAGAGTTTGCTGAGAAGTAACTAAATATAAAAACACGAAAGTTATAAATAAAAAAATTAAGCTTAAGCAGAGCATCGCCTTTGGTGCTATAGCGATTTATCTTTTCTTTCTTGGGCTTCAAACTTTTTTTTCTTCGGATATCTTCCTGCTTGTGGTAATTAGACTTCACGATGACATTTCGATACTACAGTCAAACCGAGCTCATGGCTCTGATTTCAGTCGTATCACATTCTCCAACGGAAGATCAGTCTTGTGATAGCTATGCGCAATGGCTATCACACATAATGCTGAGTCGCTCGCCATTTGACATATAAAGCTTTTTTTCTAATTACATACCTAAAACATAGAAAATTAAAAAAAATATATTCAAAGAAACTCGTACATAGAAAAATACATAGTGCACTTAATAAATAAATATAGCTAAGTGTAACTATTTTGCCTGAACTAGGTAATCCTTTGTTTCAGGCGACAAGAGTGCTAATTATTAAATAAAATAATCTCTTAATATTACGATAAAGGCATATTTTAGTATAACAATGTTGTTTATTTTACAAACGGTTTATGATATTATTAAGGAATCTAACTTATATTGAGTATAACCAAATTAATCACTATTTTAACTAGATTAACTTAATGTATAAAAATATAATTTACTTGACAATATCTAATAGCTTCTCTGTTTCATCGTATCTAATAGTAATGTAGTTTTTATATTGTTAAATGTTAAATAAAGTTTTTTTTATTCTTATTTATTATCTAGTTTCATAAAATTCCACTAAAATCCGATCCCAATCTTTTGTTAACGATATATTCAATAAAAAAATCTGTATTTATAAATTGATATTGGAACTGTTTTTTTAAGTCTCATACATCTTCTTTATCTTGTTAAGCTGTTGGATTGGAAACGGAGCCTACGCAGCGCGCACGCAGGTGGAATAATCCTAAATATTGACGCCACGTACGATATTTAGGTTTATTCCACCCCATCCCATTGAGAGAGGAAAACCAAACAAAATAAGCTATAGTACTTAACGGTGTCTATAATCAAGTTTTTCAAATATGACATAAACAAGTTTTTAAAAAATGACACTAAACGTCAAAAATCACGGAATTCATAAAAAAATTACAACAAAAGTAGTACGACGACATTGTAGCGGTTGCAAGGAGTAGGGAACGTGTATGGGCTGATATGATGATAACACCTGAAGTCAAAAACAATACCAAATGTCAAAAATGATAGAATTTAATGTTTTGGTTCGGTATCGGTAGATATGCTGAACCCGTGCAGGCTGTACCATAGAAATCAATACAAAGCAACAAATCCTGCTTACGCTCCGATTCTGATCCGGTGGACGCACAGATTTACAACTTTTTAATACAAGTTTAAAGTTTGAGGAAATAGACCGTTTTAATCGCGTTGGGAAAATTGCCACCATTTTTGCATTATTGCCATCTGTTATTGTAACTAATTAATGGTTCGGTCGAGGATTTAATTTCATTTCTGTTGAATAATATTGTTCTACGAACTGGAATTTGTAATAAAAAGTTTCTAAGCATTCGTGGCCTGAAAACGTCAACCTTTATCAAATTCTTGAAAATAGAAGGTATTTCGTAAAATTGGTGTTACCCTAGACTGAATTGATGAAAGGTTATGCAATTGAAACGGCGAGTTTCAAGCTATACAATTTTTTATGAAAGTTTTGAAGTAAACGCCATATTTCTTAAGGTGGGTTGGGTACTGACCGGTGTTACAGGGCGTAATAATGTAAAATAATTCGCAGCGAGCACAATACGTTACGCCGTGTGCTAAAATCTCGTCTCGTTGCTCGTTGCGAGTGTCTTCATTCCCCTTGCTGTGTACCTAACACGTTACATTACACACCGTAACGCCAACCAGTAACCACCATTAGGTTCTGAGAATTCTCAAATTAATTAATTGGACGGACCTCGCACCCCTTTGGCTTGAGTCGAACAAATCAACAGAATTCATCTGTTTCTGTTTGATTCCTAGAAATGTTTGTGTTTCTTTCCTTTGACTCTCTCAGTGCGAGCTTCTCGTAGTCAGTAATCTCAAATCAAAAAGTCCGAAGTATTTTTAAAAATATTGCGTCGTTTTTCAAAAAACTTGGGAAGCCAAGCTAAACGGCGCCTAGCCGAACAATTTTGTCGTAAATCCATTACCCTTATGACCCCTCCTGTATCGACTCGTTGCCAGAGGCATCACGTACCTACATTTTCGTATAGATCTCTGAAATTGCCGCCGGGGGGTATTTGCCCGGTCTGCGTCCCTCACTACCCCCATTTAATCCGACTGTCAGCTCAGAGACCTGGGTAAGCTGACCACTTAACCAAGGTCCCTAGTACGTAGTACTAATAAAATATTTGAGACTGCACTATACTTATTGTTAGTCAAATAGTGGTAGCGTTCCAGCAGCAAGCAAAGACGCCTCGCACGCGGTAGGTGGCGCTGTTCCAAGCAACGCAACATAACCAACCGCTCCAGAGAAGTAGAAATAACATACGCACTAACGGTAGAGCCATTGTTGTTGTCATATTTAATTTTTACTGTTCAACTCTCTTTACTACACTGCTTGCAGTCTGTGGTACTTTGGTAGGTACTGCATCAGTTCTTACCAGATAGTTATAGCATATGGCAGCCAGCAGCAAGTTACACACTGAGGATGGTGACAGTCATGTGATAATTCCTGCGCCTCGCTCTCGCTAGGTGGCGCTAATCCATCATTAGTAACCGCTAGTGGAGTTCATATGCACTCACGTTTATTTTGCATGAACTTAAGTATACTACTACTGTCTTTCTACACAGTTTGCTTAGTAAGTACTACACTAGTTTTTACCAGATATTTAATCAAAAGTGAGTATGTCAGCTAGCAGCAAGCAAACACGGTTACGATGGTGACAGTCATGCGCAACTTCTTTCACCTCGCTCGCACTAGGTGGCGCTGATTCATCATTACTAACTGCTAGTAAAGTTCATACGCACTAACTTTTGTATTGCATGAACTTTTGTTGTTGTATTGCATTCTACTACTCTCTCTTTACTACACAGTTTGCTTATTAGGTACTATACTAGTTCTAACCATATAGTCATAGTAGCGTATGGCAACCAGCAGCAAGCGAACACGGTGACGATGGTGACGGTCATGCGCAACGTCCTTCGCCTCGCCCGCGCTAGGGGGCGCTGATCCGAGCGACGCAGCATGACCCGACCGCTGCCGGAGTGATGGTACTTGGCTGCAAGAAAGTACAACATTAACAGAAATATTTCAAAGTAAGTCATTTATTATAAAAGGTGTAATTATGACTAGCTACTGCCCGCGCCTTCGCCCGCGTTTTATCGGGATAAAAAATAGCCTATATATGTTATTCCAGGTCCCAAACTATACCCATACCAAATTTCGGTTCAGTAGTTTTTACGTGAAAGAGTAACAAATATCCATCCATCCTTACAAACTTTGACGTTCATAATATTAGTAGGAAGTGGGATAGGATTAATAGGATATAAATGAAAACATACAAATTTTGCTAACGTTTTCGATTAGAGTCGAGTATTAGATATAGAGTATAGTATTAGAGGAGCGCTTTCACACGTACTAGATTGGTTCACCACCAATAACCTCTTACTCAATGCTAAAAAAAACAAATGCATTAAATTCATGTTACCTAAGATGTTACGTAAGAGAATTTCCAACGAAGATAATGCTAAAGAATGAGATTGTTGACTTTGTAGACTCTACTGTTTTCTTAGGGATACATATTGATTCCACTCTTCAATGGAAACCGCAAATTGATGCTCTCGCAGGCAGACTTAGTTCAGCAGCCTATGCAGTTCGAACAATTAGATATATTACCGATGAAGATACAGCTAGGTTAGTTTATTTCAGTTACTTTCATAGTATTATGTCTTATGGTATTTTGCTTTGGGGACAGGCAGCTGACATCCAGACTATCTTTGTTCTCCAAAAAAGAGCGGTACGCGCAATTTACAAATTAAAGCCAGGCGACTCTTTGAGGGAATTATTTAAAGAAATAAATATTTTGACAGTAATATCGCAATACATCTATGAAAATCTTATGTATACGCACAAAAATAGAGATAGCTTTTTGAAAAAGTGTGACGTTCACAATAGAAATACAAGAAACAAGAACAAATTACACATCCCAGCATATAGATTACGAAAGGTAGGGAAATCATTTATGGGCAATTGCGTGCGCTTCTATAATAAGCTTCCATCTGAAGCAACTGAACTCCCTATTCGTAAATTTAAACAGTACATTAAACAAAATCTTATCAGGAAGGCCTTTTACTCCATAGATGATTACATCAATGATGTTAATGCTTGGCCGCACTGTCAGTAGTATGTAAGAAATCCAATGTTCTGTTTAGCTTTAAAGAAATATTGACATATATCTAAATTGCATTAAATTTAGATTTAGATAGGCAAAATAAACATGTATTAGACACATAAGTGATATTATAATGTGCTAGTGGTTTCTTTCTCACTTCTTCCACTAGTGGACAAAAAATTGAAGTGAAGAGAATATCATTAACATCTTATTTCTTATTTGATAATAATAACTATGTTTATAGTATAAAATTTGACTTGTCTAAGTGCTTATTTTGTAAGCTTAAAGAAATAAAGTTATTGATTCTGATTCTGATTCTATGCCTGATTTAGCGTAATCGAGCCGACCGAGACAATTCAGTTTCGTTCACTGATCAGAAAAGTGAGCCGAAAGTAAAGGGCAAAGAACTTTCACTTTAATAATTCTGGAATATTTTCACATATCATCGTGTAGTATAACGGACCACTGATATTATGTTATCACTTAGCCAATTGGCTCAATAAGCTCTGATACGTGGTGGTGCCAAAGGCAGCTGGACTTTTTCTTGATTACTTTAGTAAATCTAATATTACAACGAAGCCTTACAATATTATAGAGATTAAACTTTGTGCAGATGCGAACTTGGTATATCAATAAAAAAAAAATTCTTTAGGCTTGTAATAATAATCTAATACAATGTAGTCTAACAATTATCTTGTATTTACATAACACTGTAGAAGATAATAGTTAGATTTTTTACAGAACACTTCACGTGTTATTTCCGTATAGAAGAAGCTAAATCAGGAAGCGAATAAAGACCGCTATTCGTGGCGTGGCGTCGTCGTTTTGGGGACTCCTATGTGCAGCAGTGGACGTATGTACATACGAGATGTAATCTGTTCGTTGGATAAATGAATTGATCTCTATCAGGGGTGTGTGACGCTACGGGCTGGTGCTAG
Organism: Eupithecia insigniata; assembly: GCA_947859395.1. Lineage (NCBI taxonomy): Eukaryota > Metazoa > Arthropoda > Insecta > Lepidoptera > Geometridae > Eupithecia > Eupithecia insigniata. The sequence goes on from OX402008.1 coordinate 4,925,364, forward strand.
TGGTTTATAAATTTATAATTATATTAGCTGCCGCCCGCGCCTTCGCCCGTGTTTTATGGAGATAAAAAATTGTCTATATATTATTGCAGGTCCCCAACTATACCCATACCAAATTTCGGCTTAATCATTTCAGTAGTTTTTGCGTGAAGAGTAACAAATATCCATACATCCATCCTTACTTTGACATTTATAATATCAGTAGGATTTAGTTATTTTAAGTTTGTGTTAAAAGTGCAGGATGTTACGTTTCAAACTTCGTGTCTATGGTCATCCATTGGTTACCTAAATAATTATATAATTTTGTACCGACTGTATGTTCAGGGTGGGTGATCTAAAAATAAATTCTTTTAAGTCACTGATTCTCTGTCACTTCAATCAGTTGCCGGTGTGCCTACTCGCTAAAAGCTTCACTAAAAGCTTCCTGACTCTGAGAGCAGTGCTTTAGTGTATGTAATCTGTTCGTTAGGTTTGATTTCTTTTGAACTACGTACGAGCTTATGCACTCGGCTTCGGAAATATCCTATAAAGTACACGAGGCGAACTAAATAACATATCGGTAACAATTGTGTGGTTTTGACGAAATATTTGATTTAGTTTTATTGATATTTAGTATAAATAATGTATAGTTTGACAAAATAATGTAATTTAATTACACATGTACACTGACAAATATTTCAATTTATCAGGACCCCATCTTAAACACATAGTCTCAACGTCATCATCTCATCATTAGCTCAACGTTATTATTGAATTTAGTAATTAATCATCACGCTAATATTATAAATGATAAAGTTTGGAATGGTTTGGATAGACATATGTATATGTAGATGCTTAGATATTTGTTACTGTAAAAGTTTGCCACCCCACACCTTGAGCAAACAGGCACTGTTATTTCTTCACGCCAAAGTAAACGATTTACTGGTAGAGAACTCTTTTTAGGGTTAAGCTCGCCTTTGCCATAAATTTTCTTGTTAATTTTTTTATTTATTTACTTTTTTGTGTACTTATTATAGAATGAAGAATTAAACTACTGAACGTACCGAAAATATAATTCCGCACCTGGAATTACACAAATTTTTATCCCGATAAAACTCGTGCGAACTTGCGGGGCAACGCATTGGAGGAACATTTATTCCTTTACTAGATTCTTTCCGATTCTTTTTCTGCTCAGTTAGCTTATGGCGAATACAACCAAAACTGAAAATCTAGTTATCATAATACAAAATTCAAATCAATTCGGTGACATTATTTATCCTAACAACAAATTATTGTATCCTAACATACAAATGTATGTACTTCTAGACCTTCGTGATACACCGTCGGCCACATCGTCACTTTGCATCAGGTTAGATTGTGGTCAAACGAAGGTCTATTGTCCATCATAACCCTCCGGTAGTCGGGTACTAAAAAAAATTGAATTTTTTAGCAAGAAAAATTCGGCAAAACGCTGGAACTTCGACTGTGACGACAATATTATTTAAGACAAGGACTTGTCTAGGTTGGGCGTCCACGTTAAGCCTGTCCACTCAACACCTAGCAGTAAGTCAGATTATCTGACCTACTGCTAGGTGTCTATCTATCTCTCTATCTATCTGACTCAGATAGCAGTCTTAATTGATGCTTCTGGATCAACGAGGTCTGGCAACGAGGTCTAGTATTATTGTACTGTGAGTTATGTGCCCTGTCACTGCTACTTGAGTGTTTGTAAGAGCGTACTACTCTGCCCTTTAAGAGTTGGAAAAATAATCTAAGGGCCGACAAAAAATACGAGATCTTTTATACAAAATGAGCTGGAAAACATCAATTTCCTTCAGTCTAAAGCATGTGCTTCTGACAAGATTAATGAATGTAATAGCTAACAAAACAAGAAAGTGACGTACAAAATATCGATAAAAGTATGAACATCACCATCATATCAGCCCATACACGTCCACAGCTGGGCATAGGCCTCCCCCATACGACGCCACAAATAGCGGTCCTGAGCCACCTCCATCCATCGACTCCCTGTGACCGCTATTATAGTGTCGGTCCATCGAGTGGATGGACGTAAAGCATGAAAGTCTTCAGTAATTTCACTAAATTAATTAATTTAGAAACTAATATAAATTCTTTGATTGTAATGTTATTTGTATAATAAACTATAAATAATAGATACAGGCGTTACTTTGTGGAAATCCATTGTAAAATATCAGGATAAAAAGTATTTAGTAACAATCCCGCGCAAAACCTCTAATTAGATTCAACAAAATGCAATTGGCGTGCACCGCCCGCCCCTCAATCAGAGAAGATAAAAACAGACATACGCAATATAGAATTGCCAAGTCACTTACCCTCCAAATTCAAGCACACACATAACTTAATTGTAGAAGAAATACCACACCAACTACACAATGAAAAAAAGGGTGTGGTTTTGTGTGTGCTGTATGTAACTTTTGATTTAATATTATACTACATATGTGCGTATTAAGATACTTTATTTTACTCGTAACTTTTTGATCTGAGAAGATTTTATCATATTTTTCTAACTCTGATCCCACTCCACACTAAGTAAGGTCGGGCAAAGCGTGTTTTTCTTACTAAAACAACTTTCGTCAGCTTTTCTTTCCGCGGCATAGTTTGGATGTGTTTTCAGTACACGTTCTGTCAATTTACACTAAGCATACTATTTACCCATGCAATACCCTTTGAAAACTGTAAAAAATCCACTCTGTCTACCGCGAAATAGATAAAAATAGCTTTCTGTACCTAGAATTGACTTTTTCTTATCGCTAGTCCTAACAACAACTAAACGCACAAATTGTGAATGTGGCTCATAGATAAACGTTTTACGAAATGAATGAGTTATTTCGCTCAATTAAATTTCTAATTAAATTATTCTAAATATAAATTAAATTATTTATTTTATTAAATATACTACGTTCCTAATCAATGCTCCTAATCAATTTACGAGCACAGTGGCGCGGTGAACAAAGGTCTGCCTGCAAAGCAGGGGGTTGCGGGTACGATTTCCGCCGCTGAACATTATGTTTGTACCATCATGATGCGTGAGATATTTATTGAGGGTGTTCCGGGTGTTTTTTTAGTAAAAAATATATGTATATATATTTTAATGTAGTGTAAATATATCAGTTATCTATCTATTAGGTACCAACAACACAAGTTAAGCTCTGCTTAGCTTGGGGCTAGATAATGTTGTGTGAATTATCAAAAACAAAACCGTATGTTTGCATATTTACATTAAAAATTTTTCATGTTTAGTCGTAACTTTTCCTAAAAATACATAAATAAATAAACATTAGAAGGGTCATTTATTACAAGAGCAAAATAAATAGCTATTTATACCCCATACTTCAAAAGGATTATTTATGGTTATTTATCTATTATAAGCATATTAAGACTTTTAACAGCAAAGCTGCTTAAACTCGTGATTTTGCATAACGTAGTTCTCGCTTCAGATTCGCCCTCGTTTATCGCCCACTGTTCTATCAAGCTTCCCTTTTCAGTAGTTCTATTAGACTTTGCCAAAGCTTTTTGTTCAAGACAATTTGGTCCTTTCGTAACCAATCAAGTTTTTGTGGATGACCGTCATTTGTTTTTTCTGTCGTTTGCATGCCTTAAAATGGCTCTTTCCCATCTCGTAACCATTTTAAAACAACTGAAGAAAAGTTTTATGTTTTATAAACGTTGCGTTTGGAATCCCTTTTCCATAAATACCTACGAGTAGTGTCTTTGAGTACAGTCACGTAGAAAGATACTATCTTAACAAATCACCTTACCTACCGATTGAATCTATATTAATAATTTCGTACCGGTCTACGGTAGACTCGAACGAAATGCACATCAAATTAAAGAGCGTAAAAAATTAGTCAATCCGAGTAGACAACTTATAGACGCAAAATTCGGATTATCGAGTATTTCAATGAAAAAATGCTAATAAATTGATTTTCAATGGTGTTGCGAAATAAACATGTCAAATGTCATCACGTGTCACAGATGACATGGGTTTGTATTCCGTTCTCCATTGTCTTATAGCCCGGCTACACGCCCAAACATTTGTGCACACGCTCCATCTTGCTTGCGCACACTGGCTTGCACAAGCAAGATGGAGAGTGTGGCCGGCCATCTTGCTTGCGTAACGGTGTATGTGCAATCTGCATGCACAAATGTTTGAGCGTGTAGCCGGCTATTAAGCATATTTTTACAAACTTCTTGCGTCTGAGATCCGACATCAGCTTCTTGATTAATGGTTCTGTGTTTGGATTGACGCAATTCTATCAGTGTCCGTCTCATGGCAGCATCGCAAGTTCTAGCACATTATTTACAATCGTAGACTGCGCATAGAGCATAAACTCCTAAATCTACGTTTACAAGAAAACATGTGAATTTCGCGCGGATGTCACAAATGATATAGTAAGTGCTTACTGGGCCTAAGAACCGATGACTACAGAAGTATCATTTACATTAGGTATATAAAAAAATTGTGGAATATTATTATAAGGCTACATTTTACCCGGGTTTTCATCTAGTAAATTATAATTATAAGCAGATCTGAAAATGTGAGATCTTTATATGTATTGCTCACGGCTTCGCACGCGTTATTTCTTTTATTTTTTTTAGTTTTATTCGCTCCATAACCGCGGCCAATGTGTGCTTGTGCCGCGTTGCTGCCACGACGGTAATCATATTCCATAACTACTCCAATTTTTGACGTACGATGATGAAAATGATTCAAATGCGATGAAAACATAACGCTAATCAATAAACATATGGCTAATTTGGAAAAAAATAATCTGTGTTATTAGTTTAAATTAGAATTATTGGCCAAACTAAAATTATTTAGATTTAAAATGGCTAGTAGTGCAGAACGGAAATGTCATAGGTAAAGACCTAATATTATATAAAATTTCAGCCCAATCCTTTCAGTTTTGGTGTGAATAAACATCCGTCTATTTAAGTGTGATGTGATTACCTAATGAACGCCTGAGACGTCGTTTCCAATTCTTATATAGTGGATTCGGCAAATTAAGTTCTTGCCAAATTACATTTAGAGAACCTTTCTGGATTATCGTATTTTAGAATTTGAGAGAAGTTGTAAATCACTTGAAGAGCTTTTACTCAACTTTGAACAACAAACGAGTGCTCCTTCCATTTCTCATAAAACTTTTGTCGTTTGATTAATTTCAATACAAATACCCAAATAACGAATTGGAATTAATTAAGATACGCGATATGGTCCCCTTGAAGTCGAGACCGTGGGGGTAGGTACTGAGGCTTTTAAAATATTAGAGCGTCTGGTCGTAGCGACGCGTTAGCTGGTGCGCTGGCGCAGCGCATGGGCATTGGTGACCACGATCACTGTAACGCGATAGAAACGTAAGAGAAATAACACAAGGTACGCGATAAATATAAATAATCATTAATTAAACTAATAAAAATAAATCGAATATAATAAAAAAAATCTAATATAAGTAAATAACCATTAATTTGTCTTTTACCTGAATTCTCCTTAGAATTATTAGAAATCTCCCAGAAGATGCACAAGTAGCAGACAGAGATGGCAGCCAGCGGTAGAAAGTACATCGCGCAGAGACAAAACACGTTGTAAGCGAGCTCATGCTCTGGTAGAGAGAAGGCGTTGAAAGACACGCACTGTTCGAAGTCAACGATGGTTGGGTGCTTCATTACGCGGAAGACGATGCTCTGAAACAAATTAATGAATAAACGATAAAAGTTAAAACTATTTTTTTCTCTCTTTATTGGTTATTAACGCATTCGTTGCTGCCGCCGCTGTTGGAAATATAAACCAAACTGTGTAGAACAACTGTTGTAGGTGGCGCTGCTCACCATAGACCAGTAACACTTGTCATGAACATCTAAGATGGCGATACATCGTAATGTCGTTTTACTGAATAAAATTCGTTCCTAATTTTAACCTTGGTTTTGCTTATAACCCATTAGCCGAGCCGTACAAGGAGCCGCTTGTGCGTCTTGGGCCATGAAAGTTTTAACACTAAAGTCATTAGTAACAGGGTATTTACCATGGTTTCTGTTATTTTGTGTTTTTCAATATTTCGGCACCATTGCATGCGCTATCATCCCGGATTGACTGAAGTCACGGTTAGTGAGTTTTACTGGCAGATTTACCGAACTACAAAAGATGAGGGATCCTTTGTCTATTACTACGAAAAATATCAGTACTACTGGTTTCCCTATCGAATTTTGTTATTTGTTATTTTGTAATCATGGCGCATGTAACTGTCCCGGTGTTCCTCAGTTATAAATGGTATAACTAACCCAACTTTGTTTTTTTTAAATATTGATATCTCGATATACACCCTCTGATTATAGTACCCATTGTATAACTGGTAGTTCCACTGGATACCACGGTTAGCAAATGCCCTATTATGGAAACTATCTTTCCTTTTGGGTGAAACCGACTCTATTTTGAATTGCTTCAAGAACTGAAATGTATATTATCATAGCTGTTGAGATACAGCTCAGAACCGAGATGCCTGGAGAAGTCTTGTGTCGGAGACCAAGACCAACTTTGGGTCGCTGAGCCACAGGAGTAAGTAAGTATGTAAAATGACTACACAGAGAAACTTTTTGTAAAAAGAACAAATCAATAAATATCCTTTTCTCTGGCAATGCTACGGTTCACCGTCAAAATTAATTTACATTACAATTTCGGCAAATAGGTTTAGAACTAAATTTTTCAAAGTGCGAGCTTTTTATTTCGGACTATTGTGTAGACAAAAACAATATCATAATAAAATTAAATAGTTTGGCTCCCAACATTACAGTTTTAGATAAATGTTCACTTCGCCTCCTTGGTTCACCAATTCTTGATGAGTCTTTTCAGTCATTTGTAGATGAGAAAAATCAAAATTTCAACAAAACCTCGGACAGACTACTGAAAATTAATAGCCATATGGCTTTTACAATTATTCGATTTTGCTTGTTTGTACCTAAATTTACGTTTACAGTGAGCTCTTGGAAAGCTTAGACAACATAATAAAGAATACTTTATCATCAGTTTTGAATATCTGTTTGGATGACAAGGCATGGTCGCAGGCCTCCCTGCCTGTCAAATTGGGAGGCTTAGGTATCCGCAAAATTTCAAGTTTAGCCCTCCAGCGTTCTTGTCTTCCGTCTACCGCACTAGTTCTTTGGTGGAAAATTTTTTAAAGCCGTCTTTGGTCTCACCTGGAAATTCATTCAAAATTTCGTTATTAGACGAGGCTCGAATGGCTTGGCATAGTGCTTGTCCTGATGCTGCTCCTCCAAAATCTCATTTGACCCAACGGCAATGGGACGGGCCTCTGTGTGAGTTGACACGGAATTGTTTGATACAAACGTGCTTCAGCTCTGCAGATCGTGCCCGTCTCCTGGCCGTTTCTAAATGGGATTTCTAATCAGGACATTGGTTGCAAGCACTTCCTTCATATAATACTGGCACTTTATTGGATCCCGTAACTTTCCGTATATATAGCAACATGTCTTCGGTTGGGTGCAAGGTGTTGCGCGCCTCATCAATGCCAGTGCGGTACTGTAGTCGAACAGCTTGGTCATCATAGATTATCGTGTACTGTCGATTATCGTGTACTGCGGATGTCTCGCCATGCCAGCCTTAACGAAATTATCCGGCGGGCCTTTGTCACCGCTAACGTACCAGCTAATCTCGAACCGAATGGTTTGTTGCGTGACGATGGTAACAGGCCCGACGGCATGACTTTAGTCTCTTGGAAGGTGGGGAGGCCTATTGTGTGGGACTCTACATTTGTCGACACACTTGCGCCTTCCCATCTTTCAAGGACATCTGTGAGGGCTGGTTCGGCGGCAGATTTGGCCGAGGATCTCAATATGCGTGTATAATTTTTTTGGCTATTTGAGTCTCTGGATACTCTGTGCTTGCATAAGATTAGGGTTTGTACGAAAACTAATCAGAAACATCGAGTTCGTTTTTACGACTAGATACGGGCCCAGATTGTGCAAATTCTGTAATGTAGGTACGAATTAGGAGTACTTATTTAATAGTTTGTTGAATTTCTCATTTATCATAATCAGAATCAGAATCAATAACATTATTTCTTTAGGCTTACAAAATAAGCACTCAGACAAGTCAAATTTTATACTATAAACATAGTTATTATTATCAAATAAGAAATACGTGGGGCCTACATATTATAAATAGGCAAAGTATAATATTTTACTAACCAAATTTAAATTTTAAACGACTAAATAATTAAGACCAAAAAGCTTACTAAACAAAATAAAAACTAACTAAAGTCCAATAATTCAGTTTCCTTTGTCTCATGGCAAAAACAGCAAAAAAAGAACACAAAAAATACGGTAGCCAGCCAACAAAGGTTAACCAGGGTCGTGAAAAATTACTAACGGGTAAAATGGCAGGTTTTTCTGCCATTTTTCGTCCTTTCTCTTTCAAAACGGGTGGGGTCATAAATAAACTAAGGGTTACTCAGATATTCACCAGTTTACGACCCAAAAAAATCACGATGACTAAAAAGTCACGATGATATTTCCAAGTGATTAACTCTATTCAGGGCTGAACAATTCACGTTTCTAAGAAGCTATTACTTGATTTTCTTCTACATATGAAAATAAAAAAAAAGTTAGGCATATTTTAATTAGTTAGACATATACTGTGTCTACTTAAAATTTTCCAACGATCTCTCATATGAGAGCAGAGCTAGTGGCAATCATTATTGAATTTTCGTTTATTTAACTAGAACGCCTTTGTTTAACAGCAATTTACAAAGTGGAACCAAAACTTTTTTAATTAACTAAGGTTTTAATAGTTACATTTTAAAGCTAGCAAATTTTTCAATTAAATGGTTTGTATTTTAAGTAAAGGCTTTCCGAGTTGGTTGAAGACTAAATTCATTATTATTCAAAAGCAGTTTTATTTCTATTTAAAAAATCCCATTACCTGCGGTAAACTACACAGAAGGGCGACAATCCACGCTGACGTTAGCATCGACTTGCTTCTCTTTCTTGCAACGGCAAGTCTCAGTGGGTAGATAATTGCGAAAAACCTAGAACAATGCAAAAAAATCAATTACATTTTATTAAGAATCTAGAAAGGCTCTATATAAGTAGTAAATTATGGACGGTGTCTATATGGTATTGAGTAACAATGGAATGATCAACAGCTGTCGTCAGGTAATTGATTAATGTGAATAAATTGATAGAGAAGTAAGAAAAAAAATATTTGCATCCTCCATTATTTAGCTTCTTTCAAAAAACACTCCGATTAATAATGTTAGTAATGTATGTTGTAAAAAAAATAGTTTGTTTTCTAAATAGATATATGAATGCCACCATCTAATATTGTTTTTCATGTTCAGTCTAGGTTGCCTGGAAGAAATTGATCATAGCGATAAGGCCACCCTCAGTACTTCACCATTCTTGGGATTTCTTTCTTGATTCTGTCAGTGGTACAATAATGTGTTATCTATCTATCTAATAATAATATTTTGTGTTTTAAAAAGCGATAAACCGACTTCAATTTCTCTTACATTTACACTTATTTTAAGTTTTGCGGGATAAATCCTTATCTTCTGGAGGTACATTTTTATGGGACCCCTTCGGGATCATATTCTATACAACAGTGAAAGTATTTTCAAAATCGGTCCATAATTGGTGGAGATATCGCGTAACATACATACAGAAAAAAAAACATACAGACGAAGAACCTCCTCTTTTTGAACTCGGTTATAAATGGCTGGCGTTGCCCATTCCCGTTTTCCTGCTCAACATTTCAATGTCAGTAACGAAATGTTTATGAAATAAGGTGTAAGGAAACTCCGGTTAGGCCCGATTAGAAACTCAATTATTTTTATTATATTTTTGTATTTTGTTATTTCCATGGTTTCGGGTCCTTGAGACTACCCGGCCCGGCTTATTAACGCATTTGCATTGCTTGTTTCTGTTGTTGTTTACGACCAGCAATCTGTAGCAATTGACTTGACCAAGTGTTCCTTGTGAATTTATAGTAAACTCGCTGACCCGCGCGCGATTTCATTCGCGTGTACTTTAGTAATACCTCTAGTAATGTTAGTTTCCATGTTAACCAAAAACATAATATCAGCTTTTCTAGCTCCTGAGATTTCTCGATATGTTAGTGAGTCGCTTAACTCTCTGACTCCACACCCGACCTTTAGGATGTGAATTTCAATAACCTGAAATACATGTTTGTTTATATTGAGTCATATTTCAACGCTACAAATTTTGATGGGCCAACAGTTACGGTTCTGAAGTTATTATAAAAATGACTTTTGACACCATTAGAATACCAATTTCCAAAAATCCGGTTTCCAAAAATTCTTTTGCGGGTGCCTACGTCCTTAAAGGAACCTCCATGCAAAATTTCAGCTTTGAAGCTGTTGTAGTTTCAGAGATCTCTTGATGAGTCACCCAGTTTACTCTTTTATAAATATATATAAATGATTTGAATTGAATCATTCATTCAGAAGGAATGCATTATAAGGCTAAAGTAATTGTGAAAAAAGTGTGTTTGTGCACACACTTGGGCACTATAATTTGTCCTGTGCACCTGGCTGTCTCCGCTGAGACTAGCTGCCCCGTGGCCGAAGGTTCGGCGAGGAGGATATCATAGTAAGTAGATATTTTCAGAATATATTTGCTTTTGCTATGTGCTTTCCACCTCACTAAATTTCGTATAATTGGTACAATCAGTTAGAGAACAGTAACGACTTCACTCCTCCGCTAGAAATTTCTGCTCAAAGTTACTTTCTAGAGGCGCTCTGGCGCAAGTAGAAATGTGTAAAGGGACGATAACATTTTTCGTCATCGTAAACTCATGCACAACTCATACCTACTAAGGATCTTATTGTTGTATTACGAAGAGGTAGTATTTTTTTATCAAACAATATACTCAAACAAATTGACAAATTTATCCTTTGTAAAAAGGCTTACTACAAAATATCAGATTATCTAGAGGATAAAAAGCTTAGAACGAGTTTTGCTCCGACTCGAAAACTAACAAACAAACAAGAAAGGTTTCATGTTGTAAAAAAAAAACAAAGTCCTCACTTTATTTCCTAGTTTCACGTAATTTAATTTTGTGACATTTCCAAGTGTTCTGTAAGGTCTAAAGGAAAAAAAGCACTTTGATATTTAATATTTTCGGAATCATCGGCTTTATGCTCAAGTGAAAGTACATGCATCCAAGTTTCTCTCACAAAATGTTTATTGCCATCTTAAAAGCGCCTTGTTTTACTTGTTCATGTTCAAGTAGGCACGTTATTTTGTCTTGTTAATTAAACTGGTTACAGGCGCTCTGTGTTAGTATTTATATTGTTTGGTGAAATAAAGAAGTTCAAATTAGATAAAACCCGGCCCGTTATGTTAGAAATGGTTTAGTGGTGCGGCTTTCTTAATTCATTATTGGACCCTTGCCATGATTAAAAATAGTCATATTTGCATCTTAAAGAATTGTATATAAGCCTTTTTACATTGAAAGGTTTGTAGAATGTAAAAAGGCTTATTACAAAATATCAGATTATCTCTAGAGGATAAAAACGCTTGGGACGGGTTTTGCACCAATTCGAAAGATAACAACTAACAGGCTTCTTCGTAAAAAGGTTTCTTCGTCGTCTACTTAAATCGAAGTGACATAAATAACAAATATCATTTTATTTACATGTTAGAAGCTTTATGACGACATCTTTACATGTCTATTGGAATTTTATGAATTGGATTTTTTCTAAATGAAAGCATCTATCATATCTGTTGTGTTTTGCGGAAATAAAGAATATTTGATTATGAAATCCACTGCAGGACCCCCAAGAATACTTGACCGCTTTTACTACTGTTAACAAATCTTTTGTGACCGGTCCGTTCTTACCACCTATGATTGCCATCTCCAAGTCCGGCGAGATGTTTCTAGCGTCCACACATTTTCATTTATTGTCATTTGTTCTATCCTCCATAAGTCGCCATATTTTGGTAAGTCGCTATATTGAATCGCCGTCGAACAACGAAAAATCAATCATCATCTCAGTATGTAGTGGGGACGCTGCAATGTAGTAAATTTATTTAAGTAAACTTTTTTACAGTTTTCGTTAAATTTGCAAAACTCATACTACGACCGCACATGAGTCATTTGTTTCTTTGTCTCTAATTTGAGCCTTCACAAAATCCCTTCTATATCTTGGCATCATTAACTTGAGCACCTATCTGGATGAATCTCCATGATTGCGTAGCCAGCCTGCTGGCTGGATCATACGCCTCGTTCACTCAATGAGATTATTATACCATCTCTGCAGAGATGCACAGATTGTAAGCTGGGTACCTACTTGGTTTTCTTTTCTCATTAGTTAATTCTCATTAGGGAGCTTATCTGTGTTAAAAAGAAGTAGGCTAAAGTTTGTTCCTATCCAAATTATTATCATCATATCAACATCATTATCATCCATACTCGTCCACTGCTGGACATAGGCCTCCCCCATAATTACGACGCCACAAATAGCGGTCCTGAGCCGCCTCCATCCATCGACTCCCCACAGCCACGATGTCGTCGGTCCATCGAGTGGATGGTCTCCCAACACATCCAAATCATTAGAGTCAGAGAAAATAACTTATTTCTGCTAGATAATCTTTTTCGTTAGCATTGATAAAATCTTCACCAGATTTTGTAAATCGCAGGTAAAGCCGTCTATTTCTTGCCAAAAAAGATATCGAGTTGCAAAAAAGGAGGAAGTTCTATGTTCGGCTGAATGTATGTTTTTTTATGTATATTCGTCAATTTTTGCGTCAATATTATGAAGCTATTTTGAATGTCTTTCACTTTTGTATATAAAATGATTCCGAAATGGTCCCATAAAAATGATATATGGGATTAGATTAGTATTTGTCCCGCAAAACTTTAAAACAGTGTAACAGTGAAGTTGGTTTTTATTATTTTTTTAATTAATCAAATTATTTATCATTCATTGACATAGATGTCCCCTGATAAGCTGAGATTATATTTTATCACTATTTCTTATCTTACCTATCCAAAGATATACAGACGAGCACGTTCGAAGACAGATAGAGTCCAAACGCTCTTAGCACGAGGAAGAATTTGCAGGCCAAGTTCCCTGCCAGCCAAGCGTTTGTGGTGCGCCAACCAATCTGTGGACAAAAGAAATAATTTTTATTTTTGACACTGTGAGTAATTTTGACATTTGCTGTTATTTATTATAAGTTTCTTTTTTAAACTTCACAAGCGTCTGTGACGATTACTGTCACATATGACAGTAACTGTCAGTTTGATCGCTGTCATATTCAATTAAATCCTACTTATTTTATAAGTATTTTATAAAACCAGAATTATAATTTATAAACAGTTGAGCTAACTGCAGACTTTTGAAAACAATCTAGAGGTAGCTCAACTGACCTACCTACTGACCTATTGTTAATGGCCATTATTGAAAAACATGATCAATAGATGTTGTAGATTGTAATAAGATACTCTATGACTCACGTGAGACGTTGGGAATACTTTCGTGAGACGTTGCGACTGAGAACGTCTCACGTGATACGTTCGGAATAACCCAGAATAAATACCACTCATACTTAGTCGACTTACCCCAGATCTTAACCAAACGTTTCCGCTCTACTTCACTACATAGTATAAAACAAAGTAGCTTCCCGCTGTCAGTCCCTTTATATGCTTTATCTTTAAAACTACGCAAGGGTTTGTGATGCGGTTTTTTTTAATTAAAAAGAGTGATCCAAGCGGAATGTTTATATGTATTTTGTATCAGCATTGTACCTGTACGAAGCCGGAGCAGGTCGCTAGTTCATTATAACTATCGGTAAAGAGTGGAACGAACTTCCTGCGTCTGTTTTTCCGGTAGAGTATAATCTAGGAGGCAATTCAATATACCTACATAAAATTCATATTTAGATTTTTGCTTTATTTATCAAGATTTCTTAAGTGGAAAATAATTACCTATTTGTTCATTGAAGAATAACAACATTTGCTTTATGCAATGCTGAGCACAATAATGATATTTCACTTTATTTTATTTGAGCGTTCACAAAAGTGCCTAACATAGCAAAATTTAAAATGCACAGATTTCATAAGTTACATTCGTTTTTAAATTAAACTATCGTTTAAAATAAAGGGTTTTCCAATATAAGGTGTTATTTTGATATTCGAAGAAAAATGCAATTTTTTAATATAAATTATCGGATGTTTATTTCATATATACATCCGATATATAAAGAGGAAGGTATGCCGTTAATAGTGGAAAATAACATCAGTCAAATGACCACCAGGACCACGCTTACAGGACAATATCCTTTTCATGAAATTTTCCATATCCAAATCACAAAGTGGCTGCCCTATGTCCTCGGTAGCCTCACGAATTCTATCTTTGAGGTCTTGAATCGACGCTGGGCTATTGGCGTAGACCTTCTCTTTCACGTGGCCCCAAAGGAAGAAGTTGCAAGGTGTTAAATCACAAGATCTCGGTAGCCCGTAAAAGATCAATGGTTTCGTTGCTTGTGTGGCACGTAGCGCCGTCTTGTTGAAAGTAAAGGTTGTCCAAATCAAAACCATCCAATTCCGGCCATAAAAAATCATTAATCATCTCTCGATAGCGCAATCCATTCACCGTAACTGTTGCTCCAGCCTCATTTTTATAGTGAATTTAAATAATTTCGATGCGTTCTTGAAGCATCATCATCATCAGCCCATACTCGTCCACTGCTGGACTCCCATGGATGGTCTCCCATGTAGGGGAAAGCATGTATCGTTCCATTTTTATTAATAGCATGGCACTTGTCAAATGTCAAAAAATGACAGCTTCAAAAGTGACATCTACTGAAATAGCAAGCTATTCAAAATAATACCTCTTATTGGAAAACCCTTTAATATGGCGTGTTTTAGAAAACGATAAACCGACTTCAAATTCTTTTTATTTTACACTTATTTTAAGTTTTGCGGGATAAATACCCCTGGGGATAAAAACCCTCGGGATCATTTCTATACAATAGTGAAAGAATTTTGAAAATCGGTCCATAATTGGCGGAGATATAGCGTAACATAGATACAAAAAAAAACATACAGACGAATTGAGAACCTTCTCCTTTTGAAGTCGGTTAAAAAAAGAGATTTAAGTCAAGAAAATACCTGTGTTAGGGATGTTAATTACAACTGTAACGTAAGATAACATAATAGGTATAAAAAATTACTTTGACAATGCTATGAACACTGTAATATACAGATAATATGTACTAATAATTGTAACCTTCATCAAAAATCCATTTATGGATTTCTAGGATCAGATATTAAAATACATAGTTTAATATCTGATCCTGTATTTAATAAATGTTTTTTTTTTATGCTATAACATAATTTATTTGCGGTAGTCTGCTGTTAGCTGAATTGTTTCAATTGTAAATACTAGCTTTAATTTGTTTCTATCCTTACATTGAATATTCTTTGATAACATTGATTTTAATAGAAATAATTTGTTTGTTATAAACTACAACGGAATTTGTTTTGCATTCATTTTCGTCCTGAAAATTGTTCAAAAAGCTTCTCACTCCGGCATGATGTACAAAAAGTTTCTACAAACATGTCGCCAGCTGTAGCATCTGTTTTGAACATTGGAGAGCAATGTAGGTATACCATTTCCCATGTAAAACAAATTAACAAGAAAACTCCGGCACTTTATGGTTCCATGGCCAGACGCTTGGAGCTTCGATAACCATTCAAATCGAAACAGAAAAATGACCCAAGAATAAACTAATGTCAATAAAAAGCGAACTAGTATTTGTGAAAAAAAGTACTGCTAGCTCGCGAAAACAAAATGAGGCGCGTACTGACCCGTGTTATGGGACGTAACGTTATGTACCGTTCGCGGCGTGCATCCATGTGCAATCCATGTGTGTGTGTGTAAAATCCGTCTTATTGCTTGTTGCACTTTCTTTCTCGGTACCGAATTTACGAACGCTCGCTGTGTAACATGTTACATTACACCCCGTAATGCCAATCAGTACCCACCTTATACCAAAGAGTCGAATTCAATCCTGAATTTTATTTTTCAGGCAACTCTGACCGTATTTTCTTTTTCAGTCAAAATATATGTATTTCGACATTACTATGAGAATAGTTGGCACTAAGGGTGCCATGCACTGTACTAAAGTTTAGAGTATTAGAGTATTCTAAATAAAATCTTCCTGATTGGTACGTCCAACTTGGGGTACTTCCCGATCGCCGCCAACTCTCGAACCGACCAGACCAGGCCTTTGACCAGAAGGCCAAATATTTATTTATTTAGTTATACATAAATACTACCGATATTTATCGAAAGTTGAAGTCGTTTTATGGTTTTTATAAACACGCTAAATTATCACTAGAATAATACAGGAATTGTAACTTTCTATCACCACTCTTTGTAACCTATCCAATGGATTAATGTAATTTTGCCGTAGAGTTTCGTAGCGCGTGCTACGACATGCGTAGCAAGTAATTTTCCTGCTCTTATACATCTACCTAGATTCGTCATATTTCTAAAGCTAGAAGTCGTAAAGAGTGTAGTTTTAACTATGGTAGAGAACTATTTCTGTTTGTAGGTGTTTCTTTTTATCCTGTTCTATTATAATTTAAACCTATCTCTCCACAGACTCATCGTGGACAGACCGACCTCACTCAGACAATACTATATATAATATACAAAACTCTTTATTGTACACCACAAAGTTAAATATAAAATAAAGACATTAACATGAACAAGTATTATGGGCGGCTTTATCGCTTAGAAGCGATTTCTTCTAGGCAACCTTTGGATGGATAGAAAACTCATAGGTCCGCCGCCGCACTGTTGAACCTGCCTCCCCAAAAAGGGGGATTTCGCCCCAACCAACACGCTTGGCAGGTGGCTTAGTGATCGCAGTACAGGTGTTAAAAATACACAGAAAGAAACAGCTATCTTTCCTCTGATGGGTTCCGTAGTTGCGTGCATTCGTGAACTGAGATGGAGGGGTAAATTCTTACGTCATGACCGCCACGTCTAACAATCCAAACGTATCTTATTAAAAAGTAGGCAGACAGACGAAAGATACTTTTGCATTTATAATATCAGTACACATTCCAAGCTGAGTCAGGACCTGTTAGACCTCAGAGTTCCCAGGCCCATTGATCCCGCATAGTGGCGGCCACCGGCGGGTTGTTTGGTGGGTCGTCGAAGCTTCTCTTTGACATCCCCACGTAACCATACTATACTCTACACACAGTATGGTATTTGGTTGCAGAGTCTCCTCACGAAAACAAATAAAAAAAATGGACCTGTTACGTAAAAAATGCGCGCTCGACTACGGCTACTTAGTACCAATCCAATGCTTACTTGTGCTAGTGCCTACTTATTGTCCATGTGTGTATTGTCTATGTTTTATCTAGTAGGTTCTAAGTAGTATTTTATTTATTAGGATGAAAATATTTAGTAACAATTCCGCGTATAACCTACTCTGATAGTATTCATCTAAGTAAGTTGTCTACTAGTTTCGTCTCTCCACGAGACATCTTCAGGACACTCGACCTTGACATAGTGATGTAGCTCCTGCTGGGATTAAATCCAGGAGGATTGAATTTATTTCGCTATTAAAATAAATGTATAGTACGGTTCCATTATTATTTCTCATAATTAAATGTATTTACAACACCGCTCAAGCATTATAATGAGCCGAGTGTACCTAATTAGAATTTCAAAAATTTGGAACTGGATTTGAAATAAAGTAATTAATTTAATCTGTGATGAAAATTTTGAGGGATGAAAGATTTTAAGTTTTTTTTATTTATTTATTTGGTTAAAACTTTGTTGCATTAATTTCCAAAGGGTAAAATATGAAAATTATATTATTTATTTATTTTGCTTACATGTACGTACATTTATACAGCTTCATCATCATCATCATCATCATCAGCCCATACACGTCCACTGCTGGACATAGGCCTCCTCCGTACGACGCCACAAATAGCGGTCCTGAGCCGCCTCCATCCATCGACTCCCTGCGACCGCTACGATGTCGTCGGTCCATCGAGTGGATGGTCTCCCATGTAGGGGGGGATTTGCCATAATCACCACGCTTGGCAGGCGGATTGGTGATCGCAGTGTTGGTGTTTAAAAATACTCAGAAGGAAGCTGCTGCCCTTCCTCTGGTAGGTTCCCTTAGTCGGCTTTTACGACATCCACGGGTTGAGTTGGAGGGGTCGACATTCGTACGCCGCGACCCCACGGCTTTTTTTCTTTTTTTATACAGCTTAGATAGAGGTAATACAGATTATGTCAATAGGTACATGCACCCCGTAAGGGCACTGCAAAAACAATTCATTTCTAATTAAATTATCACAATTAAAATAGTCAATAAACATAATAAAAAAATAAAATCTAAACAGAAAACAATAATTTAGTTAGTTAAAAAAAATGAATTGTCGATGTAGAACAATGAATATAAAATATTGATAATTGCCTCACTAAACCAACCCTATTTCATAACGTAGTAGGTAATCAAAACTAATTGCGCGAAAAATTATCAAACAGTATCAGAAGTAACCGTACCGTAAATATCCCGTATTTCCTAAATTAACGCAAGTATATTACTCCCTTGATATTTTCCGGATTCAAATCAAAACTGACTGATAAATAACGTTCAGGGGAACGATCTCATGAAAATTATTATACCAAACGATGTTTTTCTTTCTTTGATCTATCAAGCTTTGCATTGAGATTTACATAATGTTTCGATAACATCTCCATATTTCTCCTTTGGCTCTTTTTCGGATACTAAGTCAGGTACTGACCTGACGTCGTATGCCAAATTCAATACAATACAAAAACACAATACAAATACAATCATCATCATCATCAGCCCATACACGTCCACTGCTGGACATAGGCCTCCCCCGTACGGCGCCACATATAGCGGTCCTGAGCCGCCTCCGTCCATCGACTCCCTGCGACCTACAATACAATACAATACAAAAACTGGTCACTGGACCAGTTTGCCATTAAAACACGATTTAGGTATGTAAAGGGACACGTTTCATCATCATCTCTCGGTCTCTATCCCATGCTAGGTGGCACGACATGTAATTTTCCTCTATTCCTCTATCAGCCGTCATCTAAAGAAATGTGAAAGAGGACATGGTTAAGAAAGGTGTAAGGTGTGTGTATCTCTTTCAGACAATCTATCCATGTTTTATTTTATTTTTTTATTGGTAAATCACAGCTTTACATAACAAATACTTATCCTACAAATATTATAAATGTCAAAGTTTGTATATATGGATATTTTTTACTCTTTCACGCAAAAACTACTGAACTGCATAGGCTGAAATTTGGTATGGGTATAGTTTGGAACCTTGAATAACAAATAGGCTATTGTTTATCCCGATAAAACGCGGGCGAAGGCGCAGGCAGCAGCTAGTATGGTAATACATTCATCACTTATAATGAAGGCAGAAAATATTGTATTTACTCCTTGTTAATAGGTAAACGAGTATGTTAGGTACCTAAGATTAATATATCATTCTATAGGGCTTCAATAAATAGATGATAATAAATACATTCTTCATAGCCTGTATGTTATTCCAGGTCCCAAACTATAATACCCATACCAAATTTCAGCTTAATCGGTTTAGTAGTTTTTGCGTGAAAGAGTAACAAATTTCCATCTATACATCCTTACAAACATTGTCATTTTTATTATTAGTAGGATTAATATAGGATTTTGATTCACAAATCAATGTGTAGGTAATTGGGTTATTATGTTCGTATTGAACCAATGTTTTATTAGGTTTGAGGCCGAAGGATAATTGTAAACAGAAATACATACTTTTTTATTATACCCTCAAACTTTTTGCAGTCATGCTGTTTCCAACTCACAACATCATCATGTGAGTCACGGGCATTGTATGTTAAGGTCATTTACCTCGTAACATTCCTTGACAGTCAAATAAAAAAGCAATTAAATTTAATGTGGTGTCAGCTACGTTTTACTTCAACACGAAACCACAGAGCCTTCATGGGGTCGTTATTTGACGAAAGGCAATAAAACAGAACAATTTTGGTTCATAATGTTGCCATCGCTTATATTTTTTTTCGCTTAATTTTTTTTTCTTGCTAATGGTACAGCGTTTGTCAATTACACACTTGAGAAAGTGAAGATGTGGCCTAAGATGGAGCACGCTTTCCCAGAAGGAACTTATTCACTCGGGATTTGAAGACTCCAAGATTGTACTCTACCGTAAAAATAGACGCAGGAAGTTCGTTCCACTCTTTACCGGGACTTATAATGAAAGTGGAGTGGAAATGTTTCATCCCGCATTGAGACATATTGACAGTTTTGTATTGCAAAATCGAATATTGGTGGAAAATATTTTAAGGCACCAAGGCATCATCAGAGCATATCGCAGAAGTTTAATTTTTTTTTTTGGTTTTGAACGTTCTGTTCGTCATTTTATTCGTATCTCGCCCGTTTTTAAACTTAAATTTTTTACTTTTACGAATTTTTTTAACTCGACGAATTTTTTACTTTTTGACTTTCTAGCTGAGCGTCCAAGGTCTAAAGGAGATAAAGCCCTTTGGGGATTTATCTCTTTCATTGGTTGAGTTTTGGGAATATCTGCGCAACTAAGCAAGGCTTAGTTTCTGCATATTACAAGCTTTCTTCTTTACATTCTAATTGCCCTGTTAGTTTATACGTGATAAATCTTGGAACTGAATTTTAGACCAGTTATCCTCAACTGGCATACTTAGTATACTTATGTAAGCTTGGTGATAAGATAGAGAGATAGATATAAAATACTTTTATTGCACACTTAAAACTAGAAATCTGTTTAAAAATTAGACAAAATCAACATAAGTGACAATGGGCGGTCTTATCGCTCAAGAGCGATCTCTCCCAGACAACCTGGATAATGCAATGACATGGTTCCATCGAGCTGGTCTGATGATGGAGATCGAAGGTGGTCATAGGAACTCCTAAGCGAAACGACTTAAAGACATAAATAATAATAAAATATATATTACACGATATATAACCTCTTGGAGACTCTGGTGTTTCAGGAGGCCCGATACACACATGCATCACACACACACACACACAGACACACATTCTAGGTACAATACACACTCTACCCAATATCACAACCCGAACTCATTAGCACTAGTGTAAATGCAGGATCTTCAATTGAATTACCTAAAATAAAATTATTATTCTAGGAATTTTTGCGTGTTAGTTTTAATCGATTTATTTAAATATTTACTCATATTCTTTCGAGTTTTTCAAAAACTTAGATTATAGAATTATTAAGTATCTGTAACATCCTCTTAAATCCTATCTGTTAAACGCACTCACGGAACTCAAGATACAAGCATTCTTGCTTAGTTTGAGTTCCTCTGCCAATGTACTTGAAATTATTATGCATGTGATTTTGGTCAATAAATATTTTTATTATTATTATTTTTTTTATTTATTATAAGACACACAATTATTGCAGATGGACACACAAATATATAAGGGGCACGTCGAGTTAGGGTTCGTTGGATTTGCCTTCCTGCTTGGGAAGGCAAAAAAGATTTGTTACTCTTTCACGCAAAAACTACTAAACCGATTAAGCTGAAATTTGGTATGGGTATAGTTTGGGACCTGGAATTATATACAGGCTTTGGTCCTAGATGATTATGTTTTTTTAATAATAAAAATATTTAATACAGTTTTTTTTCGTGAAAACTATGCTCCAAAGCCTACTCATATTATAAAGCCAAAATTTGTGAAATATGAATTTTATTTGTTACCTATGATCTTCAAAACTACTGAACAGATCAGGATGAAATTTGGCGTACATTTCAAACATAGCACAACTTAGATAATATGCTACTTAGTATAAATAATGCTGGATTGTCCAGCACACTGCATTATCTAGCGCAAGCTAAGCAAAGCTTGTGTTATGGGTACTAGATAACTGATATACATAATACAATATATTACATAGATATATATTTTATTATTACACATAAAAAATACCCAGAAAACCCGAAACAAATATTTGCAGATCCTACAAACATTTGTTCCAAAGCAGGAATCGAACCCGCAACCTCCTTCGTCGCAGGCGGACGTCCGCCCGCAGCGCCACATCGGTCATCTGAGAAGCTAGTATGAAATAAACTTGCTATAAAAATAATTGAGATCACTATAAATCAACAGTTTTGGCAGCGCATTCTAGCAGCAAATCGTGTTGTTTACTCTAGCTGGAGGGGAGAGGATAAAAGATAAGATGAGCCGTTAATGCGCATCAGGATTTGTTGTTAACCTAGGCAAATTTAAAAAAACAAATCAAAAACCCGTATTAGCATTTATTTTGCTCTGCCACAGCTTTATGAATGGAATTAGTTTATTTGACACTAGCTGCTGCCCGCGGGTTCACGTTATTCTAGAAAAATATAAAAATATTTTAGATGTGACAGTAAGTATGATCTAACAGTAAGTATGATTCTACCGTCTATTAATAACATTAAGGCCGTTAACCCTCAAATGGCCATTTTTGTCTTTTTAGTGGAAACGGATACAGTTCAAAATTCTCTATCTTCGTTTAACAGCCATTCGAAAATTCCCAGTGCAATAAGGGTTTTTCATTTAATAGGATATATTATATAATAAGTGACACATAAATCTCAACCGATGTGATCAAACGTTTTCTTTTCAGGGTTAACGGCCTTCTAGACAGACGGCAGTATTATCCTTATTTACTTTGAGTGCAGCGTGATAATCGTGGCCATTTTTTGGGGAAGCATGTTTAACAATGGATATACGTATTTGTGCTGATGAAGAGGGCCTCCTTAGCATTGTTGAGCCCGTTGCCTCGCGCTCTGAACTGTCTCAACAAGCTAGTAACTAACTGAAAACTAATGTAGACATATTTGATGATGCATGGAAGAAATTCATAATTGAATGTATGCGATTTTGTGACATTGACAGATAATATGTGATTTGACATTATTTATTGTATATTACTTATTTTATTGTATTTATTGTTGAATACATATTTAAAAATTTTAATTCTATTTTTTTAAATTGAATTAATTTTATTTTAATTTGTATTGACTAAATCTAGATTTTGATATGACTTTTATGCGATATTTGTATTTTTTTTATTGTATTACTAAGTTTCAATTAGTTAATGTAAGTTGTTTTTTAACCGTTCTAATTAAATAAATAAATTGATATTGAATTGAATTGATCAATATTCAGAGACCATTTTTGTCATTCGTTCAAAAGTTGCGTTTAGTTAGTTAAAAGTAAAAAAAAAACTATATTAACCTATCAGAATAGGTACTAATAATGTACATGTAAAGTATAAATAAATAAATAATACTGGACAATCCACACAGCATTATCTAGCCCCAAGCTAAGCAGAGCTTGTGTTATGGGTACTAGATAACTGATATACATAATGGAATATATTACATAAATAGATACTTTTTTTTATTATACATAGAAAACGACCGGAACACCCTGAACAAATATTTGCAGATCGTACAAACATTTGTCCCGACGCGGGAATCGAACCCGCAACCTTCTGCGTCGCAGGCAGACCTTCGCCCACCGCACCACAGAGGTCGTCAAACGATAGTATGATGTAATGTACCTAGAGGCGCTTTTAGAATCTAGATACTTACCTCAAGAGGGATGACAATAAAAGTGACCATCATATCAGCGATCACCAAATGCGTCATCAGAAGGTTAACCCTCGATTTTCGTCTCCTGGATCTCATCAAGGCCACAAAAACCGAGATATTCCCTACTGCTCCAATCACTAGTAACGCACTGTAAATTGTCACCACAAAATCCTGCTCTGGGGGGTCTAAGACCGACCCATCAGAGATATTTAGACTGATGGTTGAATTCGTGAAGTTTGATGTCACATCCATGGTAAATTTGTCACTGAAATTTTCTTCTACAGCTTTTCAGGACTCATTTGTTATTGAAGGTTTAGTTTCCCTGTATCGGAAAATTAAAAAAAGAAAGCCTAGTTTGATTATAGGTACAGGTATAAGCACTCACAACACCATTAACACTTTAATGAAATTTTCCAATGTAGTCTACCCTTAAAAGATTTTGGATTGGGCTTGTGAATTATTCATTCCGTATGCTTGATAAACTACGCCTTGTTTCAAATTTCCCCAAACAAATTGAGCACTTTCCTTTGAGTTATAAAACTTCGCGACGCGACCGTGAATTCGTTTCGTAGCGAGGTTGCTACGCGTGCGAATCACGTAGCGGCGTACCACGTAGTGCCGGAATCTACGTGACGCAAGCTCTGAATAAAAGCTCAAGTATTTTTTTTCACGGTATAATACCCAACAGGTGTTCTAATACCTAGTATTAATAAAACATGAGATAAGAATGAAAACACATCAGTACGAAATATTGTTTTTGACTGTTTATTAATAAGCTCGTAACAATAGAAGAATATTAATAGGAACAAACAAAATGAAGCACAATTTATGAAAAATATTATTTATTAGGTCAAATATTTTCTTAAAACTAACTTATAGATACCGACTAGATGATATTTGGTACATAACATGATTATGATAAATAAGTTACACTGGTTCTCAAAAATTCTTAGGGATATCTCGCGTCCTTGTATCATAATAAGTAAGCCAGACTGGCAAGAGCTTTTCCAAAAATGAAACACCTCTAATGTTAAACGAAGTGAATAGAAATGGACGACATACTGGACCAAGACATTACCTGGCTTGTAGCAGTGGAAGTGTCCTTAGTCCGTGACTCTTTCACCTCCTGTGTCAGTGGATCTGACCTCTGCAAAAGGATGTTTTGCTCCAGCATTTCGTCCAGTTCTATTCATTCTGGAGTCTCTATTAACCCCATTTTACGGTACTTTAGAACCCATACATGGCAGGGATCTTTAGCGGAAGTATAGAGATTGTCATGTCAAACTAAGCAAGGTCTATGCTATTTTAATTTGACAGGCCAAAACTAAAAGCATCCGTCTATTCAGATCCATCTATGCAGATCATACCAGCGCTAAGGTATGATCTGCTCTACCATAGCATATGCTGAGTCCGATTGTGTCAGTTTTTCTTTTTATTTAAGATATTTACTGTATGTAAATTACTGATCTGTTCTGGCAAATAAAAATCTTTTTACTTTACTTTATTCAGTCTGGTCAAATTTTTAGACATTTAGGAACCGCCTCAATAGAGAGCGCTTCATTAGCGAATGAAGTTAAAAATATATAATGCAACATTTGATATAAAAGTGAAAATGTTTTTTTTTATTTTCGAACGACAAATAAGGAACATTGTTCTGGGTACCTTTGTCTTTCAGTTTCAGCGTTTTATATTGTTTTACTAAATAAAAGTTTTTCAATTGAATAATCACTGAGTGTAGCTTTTAAATTTGATTTGTACGCATTAGAAAATTATGTCTTATATATTATACAAGGAAACAGCTATAGAAAAATAATATTAATAAAAACTGAACCTCGAACCCTTACTTATCTTCATAATTTTTCTACAAAATAGTAAAAATTTAATTATCAGAAACCTAAATTATGACTCGTAGATATACAAATATTATCTCAAGCAAAAATATAAATAGTACACAATGGGAAGCCAAAATTCGGTATATTTATTTATAATTTTTTGAATTGAAAGGCGAAATACGCAAACTGAAAAGGAAGTTTATAATTTCTAGAAAATTGTAAACAATTTCTAATAACAATAATTATTTTCAAGAGAAACAACCACTGCATGTGAGCTATAAATTTTGATTAACTTGTTCAAAAAGCTTTAAAACTCCTTTCTAATTTAAAAACAAATTGGTTTTCTTGAATTTATTCCATTCTTCCTACTTTAAATATATTTTTTAATCCTTAATGCCGGACTTTTTAGAAAAGTAGGTGATCAAGGCAAAACGAAATCGGGTTTTGTAGGTAGCACGATTGTAATAAAATTCATTTAAAACAATAACAAAGTATATTCGTATTAATTACGGATAACCTTGATTTATTTTGAATATTTTTTCCCTATTTGATTATACCTACAGATATTTATATTTGTTACTGATATAGATGTCTTTTTTACCAGAGATAAAATTTGTTCCAACGAAAAGCTTCAGATTTTGATTTAGATTTTGAAAGGAAAACTTTGAACAATATAAGTAATGAATGAATAACAAACATTACATTCACCAGACCGAATTACACACAAGTTATACTTATAACTTTTTGTTTATTTAAACAAAACGGAAATTTTCACACAATATCATCTGGCATCATAGTAAACAGAGCTTTTGTTTTTTAGGTCTGGACACGGAAAAAATGATATACCACAAAAATTTATCCGACGACGCAGAGGTATGCGGGAATCGAACCCGCACACCTTCTCGGCGGGGGTTCGACTAAAAAAATTATGAGAGCTAAAACTTGTAACTTATAGGTAACTTATAAATTACACACACACTTAATCTAATTCGAAATTAAAATAACACGGCTGATTAGCCCATATTCTATAACGGTTTTTATTTAACCCTGATTATAGAGCTCTCTCATATTTAACCAACTGGTCAAATTGTTCTGTAAACTTAAAACAGAGTGAAACAAAATACTGCCAAGCAACGTTTTTAACACATTGACGAATTTTCGCTGCTGCTAGCTGCGGCGCTACCCTTCACGTCATGTCGCACTGCAGAAGCTGGAATAAAATCGCATAGTTTGGACTTGCGACCGCTTGGCAAAAAGTAAGGGTTAGTTTTTACTATACCATAGCTGAAAAAAGTGGAGATGAATGGAAAATATTGCCTCCAAATAGACATTACTATGAAATTTTATTGCCTTTAAGTTCTCGTCTCTGCTTTTTAAGAAAAGAAGAAACCGTCCTTGTCTTTGTATCCATTTTTCCTTAGAAAAACATCGTCTCCGATATTCTGGCTAACCTTACGTACAGAATTTAATATAATATTATTTAATAATTAGCTTGGCATCGGTGAGACAGATCTTCTGGCTTGCAGTGATTTGTTGTTGCAGAAGCTCCTTATTTCGTCAATTGGCATCAGAAGAAAGACAGGCACGTCGTCGTCACGTTTCTGAAAAATAGTATTTGGCATATTGTAGTGACAGATAGCATATTATGATTATGAGAGTGGAAGAGTGCGCAGGTGTTTGCACACACACTTGTGCATTAGATGTCCAGCGCATATGGCTAGTCCGTTGATACTGGTCATGGACATGATCATCATAGCTGCCTCGATAGGTACCAACCCCCTGTTTAGTTTGAAGTTCAATTCTATCAATGCAGAAATATGTTAAAACTAGAATCACATTCGGGTTCGTAATGATAGACGTTTGTTGAAAAAAAAAAATTTTAGTAATTAAATAATTTTATATATTCATTTCAAACTTCTTTATAAACAAGCTTTTATATCATCTGCCGTACGTTTAGTCGTTTCATTTAGGAGTTAAAGCCAGCTTTGGTCTCCATCATCAGACCAGCGTGTATCCTTTCGTAGGTACTAAAACTAAAACTTTAGATCTGGGCCCAAAATATATTATTCTTTGAGAAAATTGATGCTCTGGACTTTTTTATATTTTTCGTGTGTTCTTATGATCAAATTGGAACCACCCCTGAAAGTTTGGTTTTTACATTTTGTAACTATTATGTTATGGCTGTATATAATATACAAGCCATGGGGTCGCGGCGTACGAATATCGACCCCTCCAACTCAACCCGTGGATGTCGTAAAAGCCGACTAAGGGAACCTACCAGAGGAAGGGCAGCAGCTTCCTTCTGAGTATTTTTAAACACCAACACTGCGATCACCAATCCGCCTGCCAAGCGTGGTGATTATGGCAAATCCCCCCCTACATGGGAGACCATCCACTCGATGGACCGACGACATCGTAGCGGTCGCAGGGAGTCGATGGATGGAGGCAGCTCAGGACCGCTATTTGTGGCGTCGTACGGGGGAGGCCTATGTCCAGCAGTGGACGTGTATGGGCTGATGATGATGATATATAATATTATGTCATAATACACATCTAAGTTCTTGTATAAATATTTAATGTATTGATGGTGCAATAAAGAAATATTCTATTCTATTCTATTCTATTCTAACAATCGAATTTGGTGTGCCTGTAATTTAAGATGTATATATTTTATATGAATACAAATAAATAATCATGCGCCTTCCCATCTTTCGAGGACACCCGTGGGGGCTGGTTTGGCGGCAGATTTGGCCGAGGATATCAAGAGGCACAAATATACAGGTCTCGACAGAGCCTACGTATTTGCTCCCCTTGGAATCGAGGTCCGTAGGGTACCGAGGCCCTCCGGGTTTTAAAAAAATATCTGAACGCCTGGTCGATGACCAGAGAGCTGGTGAGTATCTGGCGCAAAGCATTAGCATTGCCATACAGCGATGCAATGTCGCCAGCGTCTTGGGGACGCTTCCAACTGGTATTGATATGGACCAGTTGAGCTACCTGTAGATTGTTTGCAACAGTCTTCAGTTACCTCAATTGTTTCAATTGTAAATACTAGTTTTTAGTTGTTTCTATTATTTGATTGTAATTTTCTTTGTTAATAAAAATCGTATAAATAAATTTGTACCTGAAATAGTACTTCACCTTCGAAATATGTGAGGTGGTGTTTCCGGGTCCGTAGAAGAAGACCGACGAGTTTGTCATTGATTATTGTGTAGATCTGAAACAAGCACAGATAATAATAAATTAACAACAATTTGGGGAAATAACCTACTCAAAGCATGCATTTTTTTATTTCCATTGAGGTACCAAATTGTGGAAAATAATATGAGTAAATGAAGAAAAATTAAATTTTGATACATCCTACTAAGCGTGTGTATTATTGATTTATGGATGTTTGTTCCCCTGTCACGCAAAAACTACTGTACTGTTTGGGCTGAAATTTGGTTATCGTATGGGACCTGGAATAACATATAGGCAATCTTTTATCCGGATAAAACGCGTGCAAAGGCGCGGGCAGCAGCTAGTATATTTTAAATTTTCCTTTGAACGTCTCCAGAATTCAATTTGTCCATCGTTTTCGCTATCTGCCGCCTAAATTTGGCATTTTCATTCATTGATGGGCAAAAGTAGATTGCAAATGGTACAGATAATTATTCCTCATTTAAGTATAGGTCAGGTATTGTATTGATTGCCTGCCTGTTTTATTATATTTGATTTTTATATTATTCTTGGGAAAACTTTAAGAATATAACAGCTGAACATGAAAAGAGAAAGTTTAATTTTAATTTAAGAAAGACCAATTAAAAGTTTTCGCAAATAGATCTTTAATTTGTGTTTCTTGGTACTTTGTACGTTTCTAAATAAGGTACTTTGTATAATAGTTACCTATCTTTAATTATGGGAGACCTACATGGGAGACCATCCACTCGATTGACCGACGACATTGCAGCGCTCGTAGGGAGTCGATGGATGGAGGCGGC
Source organism: Eupithecia insigniata (assembly GCA_947859395.1). Lineage (NCBI taxonomy): Eukaryota > Metazoa > Arthropoda > Insecta > Lepidoptera > Geometridae > Eupithecia > Eupithecia insigniata. Next base: position 4,954,893 of record OX402008.1, read on the forward strand.
TCAGGACCGCTATTTGTGGCGTCGTATGGGGGAGGCCTATGTCCAACTGTGGACGTGTATGGGCTGATATGATGATGATGAATTATAAGATTTAAGTATCATTTATAACATAAGCAATGAGTGGGTTTTGATGAATGAACTCCTCATTATATTATTTTATTCGCCTTTACCTAGTTTTACTTTAGTTTTCGGTCACAATGCAGGATGGAAACTGTAGTGTCTATTTAAAATCTCGCTGGGGGTAATAGGACCATTTGATGCTGCAAAATATCCGAACCCAGAAAAACGAGGAAATGCTATAAAATCTCATCCCGGATCCTGATTTAGCGATTCTTTCGCCGGTTCCTCACGAACACCCTTGATAAATCTGTGTGCTTTAAGAAGCTAAATTAGACCTCGTTTTTCAAGAGTGCGGAGTTTTTTTTTGTTGGCGATATATACTGGAAATGTTTTCATTGATTTTTTTACTGAAAGAGCTTGCAACTTTAAGGTAAACAAAAAACATAAAATAAACTTTTAAAGCTACAATTTGTGGTTTAAGATATTTATTTCTCAAAAGAATTTATATTCACTTATAGAGAAACACGTAAAATTAGGGTTATATTATTGTGCCTTAGAATATTTGTAAAGTGGAATATCACATTCTAGCATTCTAGGGAACTAAAAAAAATGTTTTAATTTTTGCTTTCTAAAGGTACCTAATAATTAAGGTAATTTACCTATAATGATAAGTTTAAGGTATAGCTAGCAGATATTAAGAGGTTTTGCGATCTTTATTTAGTGTTTCATATGAATTTATAGTAAAAATTTATGATTTGAATATACTTACCTACTTAAAATGTATATTTTTTAGCAAGGAGATTGATTAACAAGGTAACAGAACAGTGCGAAAGTTTGGATGTACGGATGGATGTTTGTTACTTCTTCTCGCCAAAACTACTGAACGGATCTGGCTAAAGTTTTGCATAACACTATAGGCCTGGAAACATAGGCTACTTTTTATCCCATAAATCGGTATTTATGGGATTTTTATTGTAGATTTTTATCCCATGGGAACTGCCCATGGGATAAAAATTGTTCCCATTTAAACGTTTCCGTAGAATGAACACGTGCGAAACCGCGGGCAGAACTATTAAGCATTAATTAAAGAAGTTCAAGTTATAAATATTTGATTGATGTCACTGATAAAAAAAACAAGTTTACTTATTTCGAGCCAAACTAAACTCGGGCAATCACAAATAGCTTCCAATCTGAGCCGCGCACGCGCACGCCAATCTTTAAATTTATGATTGGACAAAATAAACAGTTTATTTTGAATACTCAATGATGCCAACTTCCGTTTGTGCTCATGCAAATATTATTTATCTAGAAAATGTCTGGGCATCCATTTGGTCTTTATTTCAAATGTCGATTCGATAGACATTGAACAAATTGGATAAATGGCATAATTAAATTTCTGATTTATTTTCTCGCTATACAAGTTAAGACAGACAATGTAAATTATATTTTACTAGCTGTTCTCCGAGGTTTCACACGCGTTAAATCAAGTTTCACATTTGTAGAGGGTTATGAAAGTATTTTTTTCCGTAAAACTCCCATGGGAACTTGATGTTGTACCAGGACAAAAAGTAGCCTATGTCTCCATCCCTTCAACTAACTCCATGCTAAAAATAAATCGATTGTTTGCATAGTCAGGGCGTGAAGGAAGGACAAACAAATACACTTCCGCATGTATAATATAAGTTACGATTTGAGAAAGTTCTTTCAAAGTTCCAAGACTAAAAATAATAAGACAGTCATTTGGTCTGGACTTCCGTTTCCTTTTTCGGCCGCGCAAGCATTTGTTTACGTTTCGTTACTAATTACGCTAGAGAACGTGCCACTAAACTATTCCAAATTTAAATCTTGGCGATCTTGAACAAATGGAATGCGTGACGTAAAGTCTCTACAAAATACGCATGACGAAACAAATAGATTATGATATTATGTACTTTACATCTAAACTCATATTGGAAATTATATTACAATATTTTATGTGAAAGATCATCATCATCATCAGCCCATACCCGTCCACCGCTGGACATAGGCCTATATAACATATGTGAAAGATATTTTAATTAAATTAGTTTAAAGTCCGGATTGTTGCCCCGTGATTAGAATTGTTGGTAACCAACATCGAAAAATCACAATCAAGGTTGAATGGGCTTACTATTTAGCCTAGAAAATTTGCTAAATGGGAAACAATAAATATCAATACTAGATTGCAATTTTTTGTAGTAAGGATTTTTGGCAGTGGGTCACGTAAGTAACACAAATAAATAGTGCTTCCCCGTTCAACCCAAAAATTTTCTACCCAATAGGTATTTTGCCCCGTTCGACCCAAAACATTTGATTTTAGTTCCCCTTTCAACCCTAACCTAGTACTAGTTCCTAATTTCTATTGTTTACATTCAAATGACACAGTGAAACACTGAAGTAGCAGGGTCAGTGGATATAAAATAATATACATATTTCAATTTCTATAGTTACGACTTTGGAAAATTTACGTTAAGTAGGTAAAATACAATCTGGTCTGCCAACGTTATTTGGCAGGAGAAGTCGTGAGGAAAGGCTAGAGTATGATAAAGACAGCACAGAATCAAGATAGACATCTCGATCTGCCTCAAACAAAAACGTTTTATTTGTCAGGCGACTAAACAGAACACTATTACCTACTTAGTAAGGAGACTAAGTAGAAGTCGGGTATTAATCGCGTAGCCTGATTTTTTATTTCCGCTACGTTTCCATCGCGTTAGACATAGCGGAAAGTAACTTTAGCGCTGACCGTTATAGCGCAAAAGTAAAAAATAAGGTACCTGGGCGGGGTTAGCGGTACATTACCCATGCGCAGCTATCCCCTCCGTGTATCGGTCAGCACTAGACTTACGTGCCGCTACTTGTACAAGATCGTTGTCACAGGGCGACTGAAAGAACTTGGAGTTACAGCCAGTAATTGACAGCAGTGACCACGAATATTTATGTACCTACCCTTAATTCGTCTTGAATTAGAAATCTCCAAGTTCACAGTACGAAGCACTACACTGACCAATCAGAATCAGAATCAGAATTAATAACTTTATTTCTTTAGGCTTACAAAATAAGCACTTAGACAAGTCAAATTGTATACTATAAACATAGTTATTATTATCAAATAAAAAATTAGGTGTTATTGATATACTCTTCACTTCAATTTTTTGTCCACTAGTGGAAGAAGTCCTAACTATTTTATATCCTAACTAATATTATAAATGCGTAAGTATGTTTGTTTGTTTGTTTTTTCCTTCACGCCATAGGTATACACGTTCTATGCCTGCACGCACAGCCTAGGTACTTTGTTCCGCAAAAATGCGTGCAAAGCCGCGAGGGGAGAAGCTAGTTAAAAATTATCTATCCAAAAATTGCTTACAAAGCAACATCAACGGCTCAGTCAATTAGCAAAAGTTATTTAAATTACCTATGATATGGGCAACACAACATCGACTGACGACATCGTAGCGGCCGCAAGTTGGATGGAGGCGGCTCAGGACCGCTATTCGGGGCGTCGTCGTTTGTGGGAGGCCTATGTTCAGCAGTGGACGTGTACGGGCTGATGATGATGATGAGTACACAACTTGAGATTGGTCGATTTGTCATTTATTCATTGTATAAAATCAATTTCTAATAAAATTATGTAGGTATTATATTCCGTGACGTCACCAAACTGTTCTGTCAGAAGACCAGCGTTGGTTGTGACGTGTTTACAACTCACTCATGCTAAGACAGATAGCCCAGTCGAATTAGAATTTGACACGGATTTCTATTTAGTAGAAATTTTATTTTTCCTATGTTTATCATTATTTTTTTGTTGATTGTTGTTGAAATTTGATTTGTTTTAAATTAAATTTGCTTTAAATATGATACTGATTTTCGGGTATAAATCAGAAAATATCAATAGCATATATCAGTAAAAAAATATCAGAATCAAAATTGTAGGAAATTTTATTTCAAACAAGATAGAAGATAGATAGAGTCATTTGGCGACGACAACGAGATAGATAACACATAATTAGACTGATTTTATTCATAACAAATTGACCAATCTCAAGTTCTGATGCCCATATCATATGTAATTTATATGAATTTTGTTACTTGACTGAGCCGCTGCTGTTGATTTGTAAGTTATTTTTAGTTTGTTATTTTGTACTAACTTCTCTCCTCGGGGCTTTGCACGCATTTTGCGAAACAAAGTACTTAGTCAGTGCGTGCTGGCATAGAACGTGTACACATGGCATAGAACCTGCACACAATGTATACATATAACCCAAATTTTTTCCCGGTCCGTACCTGACGCGAAAGTGAAGAAATATCATAAGTTGTATGTGGTAGTATGTGGGTATCTTCATCATCAGACCGTATACCTCCACTGCTGAACATAGGCTTCCCCCAAACGAAGCCACAAATTTAATAGCGATCCTGACCCGCCTTTATCCATCGACTCCCAGCGACCGCTACAATATCGTCGGTCTTTCGAGCAGGTCTTAAATTCCCACACTCCGTTTCGCATTGTATCGCAGTCGCCACTCGAGAACATTTATTCCCCAGCGGTTATCGGTTCTACGAGATACTCATATACCTACATGGTATAATAATATAAGGTATGGTCTCCAAGACACTATGGTCACGTGGGTGTCACTAGCTTACGTCATCATCGCCATCGGTGAACGAGAAGACGAATCTGTTTCCTGGTGCTACCAGTAGCGTTAAATCGTAACTCCCCGAACTCCTTGTATTACCTGTATGAATCTGATAAAACTATGTGGTTTTGTATTTGCCCATTCTTCATATTTATCACATGGAATCGTCTTTAACTAACGTTTTGACTGATATAACCACAGACATCGTAGAGCGTAGAGCTACGTGTGGATATAACACACTGACAATTGACTTTTTTATTGATTTTGCAATTGAACTTTATCACATTTGTTTCTCAACTTTTACGTTTTGTTGAAATAAGCGGCAACTGGACAGTGACGTGAGCTGACACTCCCGGAGGAGCAGACCTTGTTTTCTTGGATCATGCTTTTATATTGTCTGCCCATCGCTACTTCAGCCTGCTTACTCTGAGAGCTATGTTGGTTACCTTGGTTCTTCTACCGATTACCGTATTTCGAATTCTATCGCATAGCTCTCTGTCGAATTCTTTATTAGAATCTAGAATCGAAAAAAGATTCTAACACATTATCAATTCTGATTAATTCTAACAAAGAAACTGTGTCAGACTAGCTCGCTAGCGACTTTGAGCTTATGCACAAGTCCTATAGTCAGCGACCACGTCTCATATCCGTAACTCATTACTGATAACAGACTGGTTAAAATGGTATAGGTATTGTATTCGAAATCATTATTATACTACCTAAGCTACTGACAGTAAGCTTAGCGTGAAGGGGTACGCAAAACAAACATCGTAACTTTCGAACTTATAATAGGGACATACATATTTTATTAAAATGCCCAAAACACCCGGAACGAATATTTGCAGATCGTACAAACATTTGTTTCAAGGCGGGATCGAACTCTTGCGTCGCAGACGGACCTTCGCCCGCCGCGTTACTTCGGTCGTCGTCATAATAAATAAATACATGTAATTGGAATTGTAATTTGTAATTTTTTATTGATAAAAATATTACATGGTTTTGGTACATAGTGTCTTAAATCCTAAGTTAGGTTTAACTAGACACCAGGGTTCTCTTAAAATAGCAATAATTAAATAAAAATTGGTTGTAAACACGGTATGCAGATAGGCATACAAACACAGCGGTGCCACAGTCATGTTCTCGAGTCGTGTAGCTGTAAGGCGAGGCGCGGTGTGAAGTGGACAATCCACACAGCATCTCTAGCCCCAAGCTAAGTAGAGCTTGTGTTATGGATACTAGATGACTGATATACTTAATGCAATTTATTACTTAGATAGTTTTTTTTTATTATACATAGAAAATACCCAGGAAACCCGAGACAAATATTTGCAGATCGTACAAACGTTTGTGGCAGGAATCGAACCCGCAACCTCCTGCGTCGCAGGCGGACCTTCACCCGCCGGGCCACATCGGTCGTCGTCATAATAAATACATCAACTTTATAGCATACCCGCACTCACAGGCGTGTCCTGCATTCATCATATCAGCCCATACACGTCCACTGCTGAACATAGTCCTGCATTACATTCTGGTAAAATTTCACGTTTACAATTTTACAAATACAAAAAGAAATATATAAGGCTGGACAAGTCACACAGCAACATCTAGCCCCAAGCTTATTGTTAGCAGAGATTATGATATGGGTACCTATACTTACTAGATAACTGATAAACTTTACACATATTATACCCCTTCGGCCACTTAGGAAACCAAAGGTTCGAAACCAGTTTAGACAACAGAACATAGTACCTGGCTGACCGAGCTTTGCTCGGTTTTTTTTTTGGTATTTGCTGGAATAGGTTTAGTGTTGTTGTGTTGTCAGAGCAGTTAGTTGCTACCAGTAAAAAAAAAAAGTATTATTCGCCAATAGATGTCAGGAAGAGTTATATTTTTCAGTTTATGTCACGGCTGGAGGTAGTCTATGGCTTTGTCTATGGGTTCATCTCAAAGAATTTATAAACTAACTTAGTATATAAATTCCTTGGTTCATCTAATCTTAGCTGACAACTTTCCTCCCCCATTGTGATGTCTTATCTGAGGTTAAGCAGTAAATTTAAAAAAGCGGTTATACATGATAGATGAAGGCTTTGTAGCGTCTCTATCTTGTCTATGAGAATGCCCTATCTATAAAGTTGATCATTGAAAACACGAATAAAACTACGTTTTCTAAAAATGAATCTTAGCTAGATCGATTTATCGCCCCCAAACCGCCTGTATATAAAATTTTATCAAAATCGTTGGAGCAGTTTAGACAACAGAACATAGTACCTGGCTGACCGAGCTTTGCTCGGTTTTTTTTTTGGTATTTGCTGGAATAGCTTTAGTGTTGTTGTGTCGTTAGAGCAGTTAGTTGCTACCAGTAAAAAAAAATAGTATTATTCGCCAATAGATGTCAGGAAGAGTTATATTTTTCAGTTTATGTCACGGCTGGAGGTAGTCTATGGCTTTGTCTATGGGTTCATCTCAAAGAATTTATATACTAACTTAGTATATAAATTCCTTGGTTCATCTAATCTTAGCTGACAACTTTCCTCCCCCATTGTGAGGTCATATCTGAGGTTAAGCAGTAAATTTATAAAAGCGGTTATACATGATAGATGAAGGCTTTGTAGCGTCGCTATCTTGTCTATGAGAATGCCCTATCTATAAAGTTGATTATTGAAAACACGAATAAAACTACGTTTTCTAAAAATGAATCTTAGCTAGATCGATTTATCGCCCCCAAACCGCCTGTATATAAAATTTTATCAAAATCGATGGAGCCGTTTCTGAGATTTAGATATATATATATATGTATACAAGAATTGCTCGTTTAAAGATATAAGATAAATATATTTTATATTATACCTACATAGCAAATACCCAAAACACTCGGTACAAATATCTATAGATCGTACCAACATTTATCCCAAGGCGGGAATCAAACCCACAACCACCTGCGTTGCTGGTAAACATTCGATCCCATCGCTACTGAGGTTTTTAAGAATATGTTGAAACTAGGGCTCATTTTACACTGGACTGTAAAGGAAAATACACTCAAAAATCTTTTCTCTCTCTCTCTCTCTCTATTGTGTGCTCGGTAGGATCTATGATGATACATAGAGATAAACATAACAATACCTATACCTACATGCAATTAGATTGAATATTTACAGGGGCGGCAGAGCGCCTAGCTGTGCAGACGCCAATTTGCAGCAGACTGGCGCAAATTGGTGACAAATAATTTCAAACTTTATTTACATACAAATACGATCAGTATCGCGGTAAAAGCTTAGTATGGGTAGGCCTGACGCAAACACACGACCGTGTTTGCGTCTACCACCTTCTCAATAGCTCGGCTCGCGGCGTCGTAATCGGTTGTTATCAGTCGATATAATTCTATAATTGTTTAAATTAGCAAAAGTTCTAATAACCAAATAAAACATTGTTTTTAATTCAAGTGTTTAAATATTTTAGGCACACGTCACACACATTTATTGTCGCAAGGAGTGGGAAGGTGTGTAGACTGCTTTGCTTTGAACTTTCAGTTCAACTTACGGAGACTTAAAATTATGTGAAATAGTGGTTGAATAGTGAAAAAACAAAGTGCATTGTTTCCTTTAGACCTGACCGGTCAAATATATCAAACAACAAAAGTAAAACTGTGAAATAACAGTGGTCACCTGTGACAGATGGTGTAGTCAGTAGAGCCTATAGAGCTATAGAGCATTAGTGTAAAAAACCAGCGAAGTTTTTACATTGAATATTCCTACGTGACACGTGACATGTTACCAATGATTTTCGAGCTTCTGTTGTTCCTTCAAGCAAACATTGCATGTAAGTTTTTAAGCAATACAATACTTTCTTTAATTAATACGGTATGGTTTACCTATGTACCAACTTCATTAATTAAAGGACGGATACAATTATGACTGATTAATTATTTTGTACCTTAAATAAATCCTACTTCCTACTAATATTATAAATGTCAAAGTTTGTATGGATGGATGTATGGATATATATAATAACCCATCATTGGAAACAAATTTTGGCTATATTTAATAAGTAACCAACACATTTAAATAATATGTAATCTGTATGTTTCCTTAATAAAAAAAATATAAAATAAATATTTGTTACCTACTCTTTTACGCAAAAACTACTGAAAAAACTAATTAGGCTGAAATTTGGTATGGGTTGGGTAGGTTGTAACGTATGGGTTGGGACCTGGAATAACATTATAGGTTATTTTTTATCCCGATAAAACGCAGGCGAAGGCGCGGGCAGTAGCTAGTAATTCATAAACAATTGAATGGATTACACGCTTTCAAAACCGCAAAGCTCAATTCTGACATAATTTCCCTGAAACTATGCGCAAATTGAGACGAAGTCAAGACTGCCCGGGCTCGTCCGAGTTCCCATCTCGTATATTTTACTACTTTACTTTGGTATGTATACCTAATGTTTAACAATTGCCTTGGACGGCTGGTATTAGTTAGTTTTAGATGTACCTACAACATTTTTGAGTCAAAAGTGTGTAATTTCCCAGAGTAACTTTCATATTTCTAATAAATGTAACTTAGTCATCACACGTTATTTATTAGAAGTAAGTATATGATTGTTGCCATCATATTGGGGGGGGGGGGGGGGGGGGGGTTGCCATAATCACCACGCTTGGCAGGCGGATTGGTGAGCGAGTAGGAAGCTGCTACCCTCCCTCTGGTTCAGCAGTGGACGTGTACGGGCTGATGATGATGATGATGATGAAGTATATTATTAAGACAAGAACCAACAATTAGGTCATTGGTAAAAACTTAGCAGATAGCTAACATAACACGAAACCTTAAAATAGCAGACAAGGGGCGCCCACGCATAAAACTCGATGCTGTAACTTTGCATTCGATATCTGTATATACAATACATGTATGCATTTTTAAGTTAACCCATTCACAAGGCCGAAAGCCTTATCGAGGAACGATATTAGTTATCTATATAATAATATATAAAAATTAATCCCTAATTCTCTTGGTCCGGCTATACCTTGAGAACAGCTTTACCGATTTCATCCATCTTATTTTTAAATGATTTCTAATACTTTGTAGAAGGTTTTTTCATTAAAAAATAAGAAAATTGCGCAGAAACGTAGAAAATTTAAGAAAATTTAACTTAACACAAACTTTTTTAATGTAACCTTAACCTCAGCGTTATACAATCTTTGCTAAACACGTTTGAAATATCTGTCAGTTGTTTGACTTGAATGACAGGACAACGTCTGTCGGGTCAGCTAGTATATAACATTAAAACTTTATATATTATTATAGTTCAAACACTATGCCTCGTGGGCATCGAGAATGTGATCTGCAGGTATTTGTAGAGTTACTATATAGTATTACTAGCTGCTGCCTACGCCTTCGCCCGCGTTTTATTGGAATAAATAATGGCTTATATGTTATTCCAGGTCCCAAACTATACCCATACCAAATTTCAGCCTAATCGGTTCGGTAATTTTTGCGTGAATGAGTAACAAATATCCATACATCCATCCATGCAAACTTTGACGTTTATTATATTAGTAGGATTATATCTGTGGTAGAGGTAAGACGCGGATTATTCTTCTTCAGACATTCCATTACATTTAAAATGTAGTCATCAGGATCACTATTCTACAAGTTAATCAAAAAAAGAAAGATCGTTAAAACGTAGGCACGAATGAAATAACAAAATGGCGGGTGGGTCATAAATGTCATAATGTAGCCGGGCACAGCACTGTAAGTAACGCGTGGTATCGCTTCCAGGCCGTGCTCTGAAATTGGCGAATATGTTTCGATTGCGTCTGAAAAAGTCAAAAAGCGTGACTACATTTTTTACAGCTTCCGGAAACGGTGATCATGTGTAGCCGACTTTGAATTGATGTCACCCCAACTCTTCCCGCGGGTGTCGAAGAGGTGACTAAGGGATACCCACCAAGGAGTGGGTTGCAGCACCCCCTGCAAAACAGATCCACCAATAACAAACTGGAATCCTCAACTCATTCCTAGCGTGGGTTATGACAATGTCCAATAATGGTAAAGCCATTAAGATGCTCATTAGGGGAGACCTGGCATTCTCTATCTTTTCGTAGGCCTCTGAGTCCGGTCAACAACCCGGGCAGCAGATAGGAAAAAGATAGATGCCTTAAAAATGTGGTACTGGAGGAGAATGCTGGGATACCCTGGACAGCCAAAATAACTAACGTAGCAATTCTCAGAAGCTGAACACGAGGCTCTCTACCAGATGGGTAGCAGATGCTACAAGCGTGGTCTCAGCTACTTTGGTCACATAGCTAGACAAAACCTAGACAAAACCTAAACAACGTGGAGCAACTAGATGTGTTAGGCAAAATGGGTAGGAAAAGACCACGAGGGCGATCACCTGGTCATTGCTGTGACATAGTAAAGGACATCACGGGGCTCCCAGTGACTACTGCTTTCAGACAAGCCGAAGATAGGGTGGCATGGAAGTAGATGATCAACTCCTCGACGAAGACTTTCTAAAATGGGCACGACCTTCAATAATGAAGAATACGATGAAGAAAAAGAGTAGGGGAAGCATACCTATGGCTGTTGATGTGGAAAATGGTTAGTATTCAAGTACATATTTTGCAATCCTAATGCATACATAGTGAGAGGTCTTAAATATTTCACTTAGGAGTGAAAAGAAGTGAGTGTGATAAGGCACGGATGTAGAAGCAAATCGCCCGTTATCGTCATTCCTTCACCTCACCCGTCTCTCTATATTTAGGTATTATTATGTAGGAAAATGGCGAAACTATTGCCCTATTAAAATGTCTCATGAAATAACAATATTCTTATTGTTGAGTCATCTCACATTCCTCCTGCATAGGAGGTTCATAATATATTGTAGGTAGTGTATACTGTAGGCTATTATCAAATATATCATTAACTGTTACGAATTACTTGTTTTTATCCATAGCTTGACACGCAGTGTTTCTATGGAAACGTTTAAATCTATTTCAAATATTTTTTTACCATAAATTCACAGTGAACACTTCACTTCGAGTCAATTGCTGCAAAATATAATATATTTCTTTACCATTATTGATTTATGGGATAAATAGGTCTAGTCTAGACCTACATACATATATGTAAAATATGAGCTGTTCAGTAGTTCTGGCGTAAAGGAGTAAAAAACATCCATCCATCCATCAAACTTTTGCATTTATATATAAGCGTGATCGACTCACCGAAAACAATTCACCAAAAGATATAACTTTGGTAGCACACTGCATTTCCGGGGGAAGAAGGCTCTTGCACGGAGCTTTGCCGTAGTCATTGATGATTTCGCAGAGCTCCTTCATTTCGGTGAACACTCTTGCTTGGGCCTCCGCCCCTCGGAATTCGGTCATTGACCCAGGAATAGGCCTGAAAAATTAATGGTTTAAATGTTTTGTTATCAACGCAAGTTTCAGTTATCTACGAGTAGTACCCATAACACAAGCTATGCTTAGCTTGGGCTAGATTACCTATGCGTGTGAGTTTTCCAGCATTATTCATTAAATATTAGGTAAAATCATTTAGTTAAATGACTTTTTCGGGCATTTTTTTGCAACTTTTGAACACCGGCATTGTGACACGTGTTTATGTTTACATTGGCTGTGTCTCAAGCGAACTAAACAATATAAGAGCTCACGTCTCAGGTGAGCTCTTATTAACTGATTGAAGTAATTTGTCGCGCACAAAATCTACGTATTATCGGTGATCTAAGCTTGCAGAGGAATTTTTGTGGCTGGTTTCCTTAAAGGGAATATTATATAGAAATAAACCTTCGTGGTCCACAATCTTACCAGTTGGTATGTGACGTTGTGCCCGACGAAGTATTACGAAGGTCTAGAAGATACTATTTGCGCATGTCTCAAAGAAACCCATGTTGTAGTCAGCAGAGAAAACAAAAGCTGGCAGCCAGTTCCAAACTATTGCGGTATGATTGATGATAGATTTGATAAGCGTAGAGGAAAACCGCAGTGCTATGACGCAAAATCTGTCCATCCTACAAAAAAATGGATGTTAGCAATTTTAACTTCCTTTCACGCGTCCATGCGTCCAATTGCAATTCCAATAACCATCAATGGATGATTGCCATTCCCAGCCGAAACCGAATGAACGAAAATTGTGTTTTTGAAAAGTTATTAGAATTACTTTATCCATTACGTTTCATTACTTACTGCAAACTATATAAATTAATAATACTGCACAATCCACACAGCATCTAGCCCCAAGCTAAGGAGATTTGTGTAATGAGTAGGTACTAAAAAACTGATATACTTAATACAATATACTACATAGGTAGATATTTTTTATCATGCATAGAAAACAACAAGAAAACCTCGAAAATTATCAGTAGGGAATCGAACCAGCACCTCCTGCGCCGCAGGCGGCCAACGTCCACTAAGCCACTGAGGTCGTTAAATATCAATATCTTATATCAGTGCTTTATTTCCTTTCGAAGTTTCCTTTAGAAAATACAGGACTCTTGGACACTTAATAAAATTCAAATAACATAAAGTGGAGCCGCTTCTCACATGAGAAGCATTTATTTGACTGACAGTACTAAAGCTTGCCTATAAAAAGTGGGACGAATATGGAACTAAACCACTACTGAATTTGATTTTACGTGTTCGGACTAGTTTGGGCCGAAGCCAGTGGGACGAACACGGAATGACCTAATAAAATTAGGAAATAGAGTTATCATTTTGACTTTTTTGTTGACATCAATCTTTTTATAGTAAAGTATAGAAGCGAACAAGAAACCTTTACCTTGATAGGTTGTTCGTTTTCGAGTTGGAGCAAAACTAGTCTCAAGCTTTTTATCCTCTAGAGATAATCACATATTTTGTAGTAGGTATTTTTACATCATAATGCTCGGCAAGAAGGTTTTACAAATTAAGCAAAGAGGCTGTGTAAGATGGTAATCGCAACACAGTACATTTTTATAGGAATTCCATTTTAAAATCTCATTACGTCACACTTTGTTTGAATTGTAAAGACTTTACAGTTCAAGCATTGCAAAACTCCTTGGTGACACAATCTCTTTTCTTATAAAATGATAAGAAAAATTTTACTGAAAAAAAAAACTGTGGAAATGGCGGCATTTCATTTCATTTGATTTGTGCGACTGTAATAAACTAAAGTTTAAAGTTAAAACTGTAATAAACAAGTTAAATAATAAATAATACTGGACAATCCACACAGCATCATCTAGCCCCAAGCTAAGCAGAACTTGTGTTATGGGTACTAGATGACTGATATACATAATACAATACATATGTACATATATAGATATTTTTATTATACACATAAAACTACCAGAACACCCTGAACAAATATCTGCAGATCGTACAAATATTTGTCCCGAGGCGGGAATCGAACCCGCAACCTCCTGCGTCGCAGGCGGCCCTTCGCCCACCGCGCCACAGAGGTCGTCGAGTTTAAAGTGGTAGTTCAGTATGTCATGTACTTCATCAGATGAAGAACTGGTCCGCACGCCTGATTTCTGTCATCTCGAAGCAGAAGATGTTGTACAAAATCTTTTAATAAATAATTATTTTTTCTGATAAAAATTACATTTTCTCATACCTAAGTATATAAATGTTTTATTTACCTCGCCATTATGATGTAAAGTAGAATGCTTACCTCGGTTGCAAGTAGCTATTACACCCTCGAACTATGTTCTCGGATGCACTCAATCCATTTGCGAGCGCTCGCAAGGGCGCGAAATTGTATTGAGTGCACCCTCGAACTATATTCGCCCTCGCTTCGCTCGGGCGTCTAAATATCTCGGGTGCACTCAATCCAATTTAGGGCCCTTTGCGAGCTGAGCTCGCACTGGCGCCAAATTGAATCTTGTTCTGTAATAGCTCCCTTACTACCCTTGTGTAACAATCTACTATTACAAAGAAAACATCAAAGATGAACATGCCTATGTGTTTATAGTTTCAGATCTTTATTTATGTACTTCTAAGATATCGATCAAAAGATTTTTAATCACTGGTGAGAAACAAAATAAGCTTATTATCTAGTGTTAGTTCGGTACGAGCAAATGATCAAAATAATGAGGATACTCGTAGGTAGCAAAAATACTGTACAAAGTAAAATAAAGGCACAAACACACTAATGCAAAACACACAAAATTTTGACGTTGACTATTATTAGAGACAGCTTTGATAAATGTGGCTTTGGTGAGTTTTTAATTTAGTTAGAGTGTTAAGGTCTTTGATATTTTTAGGAAGGTTATTATATGTATAAACGTGCTCCTTCAAACATTATATTTTTCTTGCCATAGTTAGTCCTAGCTTTCTACTTATATTATGTGCATTTCTGAGGTTTCGTTTGTGAATATTTATATTTTTTGTAAATATTACTTCTGAGTGAATGTATTTTTCTTATAAGAATGTTTACCCTTGTAGTATAATATTTTAGCAAAAACTAAACGTAGATTGGGGAATCCGCTTTAGTTACTCACATTGACAGCTAGTATACAATTTTATGTTATTCAATATGACCAGTAAAAAACTTTGTAAATCACTTACTTGCAATAAACTATTTGATATTGACAATGTCAATCTAAATTTAGAATGAATGAGAATGAATAAATGAATATAATACATAAACAATGAACAATGATTTAACAATTAAAGACAAAACAGAATAATTTTTGCCTTGAGTCACAAAATGAGTTACTAATTGTAAACACGTCACGACCAACGCTGGTCCTTCGACTATACTCTGTTCGCCGATAATGTCTAGCAGGGAAATTAGGGATTGCACGTCATTGGTCGCAGATAACGAACATAAGGAGCGTGCACATTGCGAGCGAATTTCAGTTTAATCTGCCTCTTGTGCGATGCGCACATGCTCTTAACCCGTGTTCTCTGTTTTTGATTTAACGTTGACCTGGCTTATTTATTGGACTGATTCCTGTTTACCCCGAGCGATACGTGATACTACACAGTCACAGACCATTCTGTTCAAAATGCAAGAGATGCGTTTTTGAATGGCATTACTATCGGCTTAAAAAATCCATCTTGTGAGTTTTATAATAATATTTATTGAATTGGTTTTGTTCATTTGTTTTTGTATTTTTGTTTGTGTATTTTTCATCATTATCAGCCTGTACACGTCCACTGCTGAACATAGGCCTCCCCCAAACGACGCCACGAATAGCGGTCCTGAGCTGCCTCCATCCAACGACTCCCTGCGACCGCTACGATGTCGTCGGTCCATCGAGTGGGAGGTCTTCCCACACTCCGTTTCGCATTGCATCGCGGTCGCCACTCGAGAACCTTTATACCCCAGCGGTTATCGGTTCTACGAGCTATATGGCCTGCCCATCGACATTTCAGCCTGCTGATTCTGAGAACTATATCGGTAACTTTTGTTCTTCTACGAATTTCCGTATTCCGGACCCTATCGCGTAGAGAAACTCCGTGCATAGCTCTCTCCATAGCTCGCTGGGTGACTTTGAGCCTATGCACAAGGCCTATAGTGAGCGACCACGTCTCGGATCCGTAAGTCATCACTGGTAGCACACATTGGTCAAAGACTTTCGTCTTGAGGCTCTGCGGTATCTGTGACGAGAAGATATTGCGAAGTTTCCCGAACGCTACCCATCAGAGTTGGATTCGTCGGCTGACCTCTTTATCGAAGTTGGATTTACCTAGTTGGACCATTTGGCCTAGGTAGACATAATGATCAACAACTTCGATAACATCGTTCCCCACATAGACCGGTAAGGGTGCGACATGGGCATTAGACATGATATTTGTCTTACCCATGTTCATTTTAAGACCCACTTGGCGGGAAACGGTGTTGAGGTCTCTGAGCATCCTGTTAAGGTCTTCCAGCGATTCTGCCATAATGACTATATCGTCGGCAAACCGAAGGTGGGTGATGTAATCGCCGTTGATATTGATGCCATATCCATCCCAGTCCACAAGCTTAAAAATATCCTCCAATGCAGAGGTGAACAGTTTCGGAGAGATGACGTCTCCCTGTCTCACCCCTTTTTGCAGTGGGATCGGATTTGTGCTTTGGTCCTGGAGACGAATTGACATAGTGGCCTTGCTGTACAAACACTTCAACACTTGGATATACCGGTAGTCGATTTGGCACCGCTGGAGAGACTGCAGGACTGCCCAGGTTTCGACTGAATCAAAGGCTTTCTCGTAGTCCACAAACGCTAGACATAACGGCCGGTTATACTCTTCTGTTTTCTGTATAATCTTTCGGAGCGTATGTATGTGGTCTACGGTACTAAAGCCTTTTCGGAACCCGGCTTGTTCGGGCGGCTGGAAGTCGTCAAACCTTCGAGCGAGACGGTTGGTGATTACTCTCGAAAACAGCTTATAGACGTGGCTCAGCAGTGAGATGGGCCTATAGTTCTTTAGAATGGCTTTGTCACCCTTCTTATGGAACAGTACCACCACACTTCTGTTCCACGCCTCTGGCGTTTATCCCTCGAGAATGACGGAGTTGAATAGCCTCTGAAGGACTATAAGTACTGGTGATCCACCCGCTTTCAGAAGCTCTGTCGTTATTCCATCATCCCCAGGTGCCTTGTTGTTTTTAAGCTGTTTGAGAGCCGTCCTTATCCCGTAGAGGCTGACGTCCGGGATATCTTCGGTATAGTGTCGGGTTAAACGGGCTCTTGCATCGCCTGTCGTGCTATTTGCAGGGCATTGCGATGAGGTGTAGAGCTGCCCATAAAACTTCAAGCTCTCTCAAGAATATACTGTGTATTTTTAGGTTTTTAGTATCTACCTTTTTAGCACCTGGAGCTTTATCTATCACTATATGATCTTGCACGTGGGATGACTCAAAAAGGTCTGTAATTGTAGGTAACGGTAGGTATTGTGCGTTAATTGCAAATTGTTGCAAAAATTTGTATGGTAACGATAATATTTTATCGTTTTATTATATCTAGCCAGGCGGTCCGGTGCTGCGTGCGGCGAATGGACCCCAGCCGCTTGTTCAAGCGGCCTGGATGGCAGCAAGACACAATTTGAAGGCGTCGGTCACCCAACCACTAGTTGAAATCAGGCCGGGAGCGGCCGACGAACCTTCAGCCGCTTCCAAAGCGACCTGATTGGTGGTAGGATATATACTGTATACTGTAATTAGTATTTATAAGGCAATAAATGATTTTTCTATTCTAATCTATTTTAAAATAATTATGCGAACTGTAAATGAAAGGGAGGCATTAATAGGGGCTCAAGTTAAAGGTTACGTGGCTTAAAACAACAGAAAAAAAAAAAAAACTTATATTGAACTACAGCATTGCAAAATAAATTACTACAAATGAAAAGTGTATAAAATATGTAGTTGAGGTGGTAGTGGCCCGCTTGGACGCTATGGATAGAAATATGGAAAATATGGCAGAGCGCTTCATTGTAAACTTGGAGGATGATTCATACTCAAGTGAATTAGAAATTGAATATATTTATAATAATTCTTCCGGTGTTTTATTAATCGGACCCAAAAAAATTAACCCATTTTTATCTGGAAAGTATCGAATCATATGGTAAATTGTGTAGTGAGCAATATAAACACAGCCTAACATTTTAAAAGAGCGGTCACGCCCGCCCGCAGACGAATCATGTCACTCACGGTTTTAGTGCCGTCCTGTTCACTTCCACACAATAAAATTATGAAAGAGAGAGAGCGCCCTATATTATTTTCGGCGAACAGAGTATAGAGGTTTATTCCGGATATTTACAGAGCTTATTGAGTAAATGCCCAATTTATGCTCTAAAAATGCCCATTTACCGAGCATAAAAGGACATTGTGCATTTTTTCAATACGCCCTGTAAATGCCCGGCATAAACCTATCTCTACTTCCGAGAGAGCCCTTTGGTGACGTCACGGAAGATAATACGACACAAATTTAGATTTCAATCATGAATTTAGCCCAAGAGAACTGCCATTTATTACGGTAGGAGATGTAAATGCTGGTTCTTACTTTCCATACTCCTCCCTGGAGAATGTAGGTTTGTGGTTCTTGTCGAAAGTTCCACTGAAGGCTGTAACCTTCTGTAGGTCGGTGTGCGCTTGCGCTTTTGTGTCGAATGCGCGGACCAGGTCTGTTAGTGAAGAGCTCTGAAAAAGACAAAAAAGAAGAACTTTCGAGTTAAAGCTGTTTGACTAGATTAGGTACGGAAACTATTCTCCTTATCTGATATAAAATAATGAAAACGTGATTCATACTCCTTTAAGATCAGGTGTATTTTTAATAAAATATAATATAAAAAATCGTTTAAAATTATGGTGCAACAGAACGCTACTCAAGTTCCCGTTTCCCTATGACGACATCGAGAACAGAATCTAGGTTTTATTAAAACAACTAGCTGCTGCCCGCACCTTCGCCCGCGTTTTATCGGGATGAAAAATAGCCTATAACGTTATTCCAGGTCCCAAACTATACCTATACCAAATATCAGCCCGATCAGCTTAGTAGTTTTTGCTTGAAAGAAGAACAAACATCCATACATCCTACCTCCTTCTTAATTTGTTTTTTTTTTTCAGAAATTGGCTCTTATTTATTAATTAGTTGCCTTAATGTCATTAAAATAATCAGTTTCAGCATCGTAACTTTTGTAGATATTTCCAGTGATAACTATATGAGTTTACAAAAAACTTTGTTCCTCGTTTTTACATTTTTGTTATTGTAAAATAAGGAAAATAAAATAGCGTAGCATCATGAAAACAGATAAACTAAATCTTAAAAACAGTGCGTCATACCTCAAACGTGACAACAATTAAGACCCTTGAACGAATTCCTGAAAGTAGTGCAAACTTAACATTAACTTTTCAAATCAACTTTCAATTTGTTGAAAATCTGTGACATTTGGCTAAAATGTTAGAGTAACTTTTTGGCTAAGTGGTGCAGAGCCGTTATCAGTAAAATTTCCGATTACAATGAATCACATTTTTATTCAAATTGTTAGGTGAATCTCCACCAGTGGCGGAGTTGAGTAGCCAAGGGCCCTTGTCACAGATTAGGTAATGTAACGTTTAGCAAAATAAAATTGGGACCCCTATCTAAAATTTTAAAGCCATATTGATACCTACATACATTACCTTTATATGCGATAATTGCTATTCATAGCTGCTTTTTGTACCTAATTAGAAGAGTTTTGCAGAAAAAGTAATGCAATATGCATTCCTAACACCATCCAAAACTAATTATGAGATCCAGGACCGAAGCCAGAAATACATTTCGGGTCATAGTCAAGCCCTACTAAAAACCACTGACGCTAGAAGCGAAAAAAGAATGTGTTTTTGTAAATTTTGCCAATTTTTTTGTGATAAGGTGACACGGTGGCAGGACATGTATTTGTTATCAGCGAGCGGGGCGACCAAAACAAGTAGGTACGGCCGGAATTCTAATTTACAAATTATAATAATTCAATACGAATAATTAGGTAGAAAATAAGAGTTGTGTTCTGTATTCTATGGGTGGGATACATTTTTGAATGTTCAGTTTGTAGTTTGCCGATCAGGGTCCGGGGGCCCTCTGAGCTTGAGGGCCCTTGTGCATAGCACCACCTTGCCCTTAGGTAGAGACTTTTTTTGAGAAACGAAAATATCTCAGTTTCATCCCCGTGGTCCCCAGTCCTTCAAATGCGATTTCGTTTTTTTTATTATTCCAACCTCAGTTGTCTAGGATCGATTAGCGTCATGAAAAGTTTTTGTACAAAATGCCCATTCCCTTGCTAACGGTATTTTTTTTCAAAATACTTTAAATAGATATTGAAAATAAGTGCAATAATATTCTGTTTTTTGTTATAAGTATCGATAATATATATAAGTGCAATAATTTGTTCAAAAAACAAAACACAAACAAGTCGTCGCTATGTAAAATGATGACATCATAATTCACGTAAGTATGAGTTGCAATGCAACATTCCAATCCAATAATACTTATTTTGACGACCGATGTGGCGCGGCGGGCGAAGGTTCGCCTGCGACACAGGAGGTTGCGGGTTCGATTCCCGCCTCGTAATGTTATGTATCTATGTATTGTAATAACGTATTGTATTATGTACAGTTGCAGTCATATTTGGAGGCACACCTTAAAGATCATAGATTGATAGAAGGTTAATACTATTTAAAATAGTAAATTTAGTCTATTTCTTCAGCCCAATACATTAAGTTTCTGTAATTAAGTTGTATCGATGTTGCCCGAATGAGGCGAATGCATTGATTTATGTTTCCTTATCTTTATCGATTTAAAAAGGTCGTAAGTACCACAAATGGCTGCAAGACAATTTCTTTAGAATTTAGATCACCACTTCTGACCGCCATTGTACATTAGTACCCATAACACAGGCTCTGCTAGCTTGGGGCTTGATGATGCTGTGTGGATTATCCAGCATTATTTATTATTATGATATGAAATGCAAAAAGGTTGGATGTTTTGATGGATGCATGTGGGCGCCGGGCGGCGACGGTAAAATAGTTTTCACCCACCCCCGTGAAAAACAAACTGGTTGCATGCAAAAAAAAACAAAATGTAGGTACCTATCATATCTCCTTAGCTCCAAGAACTATCAATACCTTAGGTTTTTTTCCACTTCCTGCCCCTCTTGCCGCAAGTATTGGTACCTTTAATGGACAGGAGGTTACTATTACTATAAATAACCTTAGTGCCAGAACTGGTAACTCTACCTTATTACGATAAAAACAGTCGCATAAAACATCGATATTATACTTCTCGTAAATTAATTGCTTCCAATGGTATCGTCAAAGGATGACACATTTTGATATTTACCTAAATGTGTCATCCTTTGACCTTAGATGAAAGAAACTACGAGTAGGTACGGCATATCATAGTGTGTGTGTGTATCCCCGATGCAAATCAGGTAGCTTTTGAAAGTACTATGGAAGAAGTTTTGCTGAAAGTATTTACATGTAAAAATCTCATTGTTTGTGGCGACTTTAATATAGATATTTTAGCGAATCCCCTTGCCGATAGATTGCTTAACTTATTCAAATGTTTACAACATACTTTTATTGACCCAACTAGGGTTACCCTAACATCTGCCACTTGTTTAGATAATATTTACTGTAGTGAATCTCCAACCAGCAAAACATTAATCAAGCATTTCAAATCAGACCATTATGGTCAGAGTGTTAACTTTAGTTATAATTTGAATGATAGAAACAATGTTGAGGAATATACCTACAGGCCTATTACAGAGAGCCGATTAAGAATTTTCAAAGTAAAGTGGAACTAGCAGTATCTAATATATCTTGTTCTGAGGACCCTAATGTTCTATTTACCAATCTTTTTAATGTTATAAACAGAGAACACAGTGAAATATTCAAACTTAAAACATGCACAGTTAGAGACAGGGTCGGGTTTACTGATTGGGCCACTCTCGGCATTTATAGAAGTAGGAATAGACTATACGATCTTTATGGTGCTAGAGAAGCTATGTTACATGATCCTGTGTTTCTCTTGTATGTAACCAACTACTCGAAAACATTTAAGAAAGTCTGCAACACAGCAAAGTGCCTATTCTTGAGGAAAAAAATTGTAAACTCATCTAATAAAATAAAAGCAACATGGAGACTAATAAATAACGAAACTAGTAAATCAAAGCCACGTAACAGAGAAATAAGGTTAAAAATTAATAATTCAATTCTTATACATGAAAAGGATATTGCCGATGCTTTTGATGCATTCTTCTCCGATATCCCTAAAGTTACCCGGACTCTAAACTCCCCTTCGATGGCGGTTGAATTATTAGAATCATCTGTTGAAAAATGTAAAGAGGTCTTTATATTTACTCATGTAAATGCCAATTATATAGTCAAAACGTTTAAGTCTATTAACATCAAAAATACTGAGGATCTCTGGGGTATTTCAACCAAAGTACTAAGTTCAATTATAAAGGAAGTGGCTCCTTGTTTGGCCTTTATTTTCAATAGTTGTGTCAACGCAGGAGTTTTTCCTGATCTCATGAAATATAGTAAACTGGTTCCTCTTTTTAAATCTGGAAGTCACACGGATCCGGCCAATTACAGACCAATTTCAATACATCTAGCAAAAAGTAAAATTTTTGAAAAAATTATTCTCACTCATCTGTCCTCTCATTTCAACCTTAATAGGCTACTCCATAAAAATCTATTTGGCTTCACCAAGGGTAGATCAACAACCGATGCTGGTACAGTTTTACTCTTTAAGCATACTCGAATATTGGATGCCTGGGATAAAGCAAAAAACGCTATTGGTATATTCTGTGACCTTTCTAAGGCTTTTGATTGTGTAGATCGTGCTACATTAATTGGAAAATTGAAACACTATGGAATTCAAAACAAGGCACTAGACCTTATGCAATCATATTTATCTGATAGAGTTCAAAAAGTAGATATTGGTAAAGAAAGATCTAGGGGCTCAAAAATTGAATTAGGCGTCCCGCAAGGATCGATATTAGATCCTTTCTTATTTTTAGTATACGTAAATGATCTCCCCTTTTTAGCAAAAGATCTGTGTGATATAGTCTTATTTGCTGATGATACTTCACTGATTTTTAATGTTGACAGAAATAAATGTAATTATGACGATGTAAATGATGCGCTTTCACACGTACTAGATTGATTCACCGCCAATAACCTCTTACTCTATGCTAAAAAAACCAAATGCATTGAATTCATGTTACCTAATGTAAGAGAATTTCCAACGAAGATAATGCTAAAGATTGTAGACTCTACTGTTTTCTTAGGGTTACATATTGATTCCACTCTTCAATGGAAACCGCAAATTGATGCTCTCGCAGGCAGACTTAGTTCAGCAGCCTATGCAGTTCGAACAATTAGATATATTACCGATGAAGATACAGCTAGGTTAGTTTATTTCAGTTACTTTCATAGTATTATGTCTTATGGTATTTTGCTTTGGGGACAGGCAGCTGACATCCAGACTATCTTTGTTCTCCAGAAAAGAGCGGTACGCGCAATTTACAAATTAAAGCCACGCGACTCTTTGAGGGAATTATTTAAAGAAATAAATATTTTGACAGTAATATCGCAATACATCTGTGAAAATCTTATGGATACGCACAAAAATAGAGATAGCTTTTTGAAAAAGTGTGATGTTCACAATAGAAATACAAGAAACAAGAACCAATTACACATCCCAGCATATAGATTACGAAACGTAGGAAAATCATTTATGGGCATTTGCGTGCGCTTCTATAATAAGCTTCCATCTGAAGCAACTGAACTCCCTATTCGTAAATTTAAACAGTACATTAAACAAAATCTTATCAGGAAGGCCTTTTACTCCATAGATGATTACATCAATGATGTTAATGCTTGGCCAGATGTTGCTCCGTTCCGCACTGTCAGTAGTATGTTAGAAATTCAATGTTCTGTTTAGCTTTAAAGAAATATTGACATGTATCTAAATTGCATTAAATTTAGATTTAGATAGGCAAAATAAACATGTATTAGACACATAAGTGATATTATAATGTGCAAGTGGTTTCTTTTTCACTTCTTCCACTAGTGGACAAAAAATTGAAGTGAAGAGAATATCAATAACACCTTGTTTCTTATTTGATAATAATAACTATGTTTATAGTATAAAATTTGACTTGTCTGTGCTTATTTTGTAAGCCTAAAGAAATAAAGTTATTGATTCTGATTCTGTACAAATGGAGGGACACGCGTCAAAAGTGTCAAGGTTGAAACCATGGTATAAGAAAACAAGGTATGCTCTTCCGAGACACAATGGTCACGTGGGTGTCTCCAGGTTACGTCATCATCGCCATCGGCGAATGAGAAGACGAATCTGTTTCCCGGTGTTAACAGTAGCGTAAAATGGTAACTCCCCGAACTCCTGTATGAATCTGATAAAACTATGTGGTTTTGTATTTACCAATTATTTATCACATTATCTCGTGTTTAACTAACGCTGTTTTGACTGATCTAACAAACATAATTGACGATTTTTTTAAAATGATTTTTCAATTGACACTTATCACATTTGTTCCCAACTTCTAAATTTTATTGAAATAAAGTGGCAACTGTGTGTCACCTGGCGACACTCCTGGAAGAGCAGACCTGTTTTCTTGGATCATGGTTGAAACCATAATAAAGGGAAATTATTGAAACCTGGCACGATCCCCTTATGTTTTTCGTGTACTGCAGGCCTGCTTTCACGGCCTGCATTTATCAAATTTCAATTTATTTCATTGCGTACCGTCGTCGTCGCTACTCTAATCGAACGAAAACGTAAATTTCGTACGAAGCTGACCTGCTTTTTCACTTTGAAATGATGATAGTATATTTTACATTGTACAGATTGCACTTGACATTCAAATATTGGTTCTTAAAATGTTTTGTATATAAAAAGTATTTGAAAGTCAGAGTCGTAATATTCGTACCAATGTCTCCGTGAAAATAGAATTACAATTACATACACTATTTAGAGTAGTTTCATCTAAGGATTCAACGTGACGATTCTGTGTCAATACCCTTCTCATTAGTAAAGCGATTGAATAACAGAAAACCAGCTCACAGTAGCAATATGTTTTGTCACTGATTTTTCTTATATTAATTTTTTCCTATGCGATTGTCATAGGCGCTTGTATTAGAGCAAGGAGTCTTTAGCCATAGATAAAGTCGTCAACAAGAAACACGGGATCACATTTCACAGGTCAATTTCCTAGTTCATCAACTCTTCGATTTGACGCACTATTATTATCAACAGAAAAATCACAATAAAATGACAAATTTTGCCAGTGCTGCCAACATGTAGACATAAAAATTTCCCGATAAATTGGGAAACAAATTGAATCCTCATATTTATTAACCTTAAATTATTATTGAGGTAGGTAGGTACTTTAAATAGGTATAACTTAATAATTTTGGTTGTCTAAGTAACGGTGTTCAGTGTTTTTTTTTAAATAAATAAAATTTAACTTATGTTTTAAAATAATGTAATTATAACAGCTTTGACTTATAACAAAATACGATTATATTAATAATTTGAATCGTTTTCTATTTGTGTGAGCTAATCTACATAACGGCTGGGCCCATTTTGATAAAACTTTCACTGACGGCGCGTATACATAGAACGTCCGTTTTACGGGATCCTGTATATCGGATCCGTCGCTACTGGAAGTAGGTAACCATTCACACAGCATTTACAGGATCCGTTATATCGGATCCGTTTTATCGGAGGTAATATTCAAACAGCATTTACAGTATCCGTTATATCGGATCCGTTTTATCGGAGGTAATATTCACACAGCATTTACAGGATCCGTTATATCGGATCCGTTTTCGGTGGTGGCGGTGGACGGTGGTGCAAGTTGGTACACGGTGGTGCACGTCGGTGCACGTCAGTGCACGGTGATGCACTTCGGTGCACGGCGATGCACAATGATGCATGGTGATGTTCGGCAGTGCATGGTGGTACACGTCGGTGGAAGTCGCTGAATGGTGGTGCACTTCGGGGCACGGCTGGTGCACGGTGGTGCACATCGGTGCACATCCACAAACAATGATGCACGGTGGTGCTCGGCAGCATTGCACATGGCGCTGCACGGTTTGCGAAGCTTGCGATGCACCCTCGTGCACCACCATGCATCGCCATAATGCCGTACACCGCCGTGCCCCGTCGTGCACCAACGTGCACCGACGTGCACCATCGTGTATCGACGTGCACCACCTTGCACCACCGTGCACTGACGTGCACCACCGTGCATCATTGTGAACCGCCGTGCACCGTCGTGATGCTAGCTGGTGCCTGCAACTTCATCTGCTTAGGATTAGTACTTCGAGTAGCTTATTTTCTTGCGCGGGCGTAGCCGCGGTGTGGTCAGCTAGTCACCAATAACTTAGGAATACTGTCATGTATGTGAACTAGCTCATACAACTACATACATACATACATACGCCATCACGACTGTGTCGGGTCGTGTAAAACGGATGCTGCATAATTTGTCGGTCTAGTATTTTTACGGGATCCGATATACTGTATTCTGTGTATCTTAACTAATCATTAATTATTATTTCAAATTGCATTCATGAATAATTATTAGGACAAGGATCTTAAAAACATGAAAATAATTGGTATTTTTTTCTTTAGTTGGCAACTCTCTAAACCACTCACACTAAGTGACAGTTCGCCATTGCTATGAATCACTTTTGATTCGATAGAATTCCGTCCGAAAATTTTACTCGTCGATGACTTGCTATTTGCAATATTAAGATCGTGATAATAATAACTGTGTAACACGCACCATTTGTGAAAAAAATAAAACCTTTTGACTGTTAATTAGTTGCAAATGGTTCCATTTTAATTCTACGACTTGACATTATGTTTAGCAACGGAAGATGTTAAATTGAGGTGTGGTATGTCTAAATCAAACGGACTTGGCAACGTTCGCGCGATATATAAATAAAACAAAGAACAGACAGACAGACAATGCTTGTATTTTGTGTCTGACCTTAAATACCAGTCTGGTATTTTGTAGCTTTCTCAATGAGTTTTCAGTTTATTCGAATTCTGGCTTTTCGGAAACTTTTCAGATTTCAGTGGATCGAATAGCTGGGTGCAGTAGCGTTCATAGATCGGTAACACATCTCACACAAAGCACAACTATTAAAGGCATTGATAATGTAATTTAGAAATAAAGCACTCGATAAAATTTTATACATTTGTTTTATTCAACCAAAAGAAACGATCGATCTTACAAACGATTGATTCATAGTTAATAGAAACGAAAAAATAATATGTATGTATGTATTTATTGATTCACTATGCAGTACAGCTTGCAACTATTATAATTTTATTTTATATATCGTTTGTGATTCGGATAATAATAATATATGACAAAAAAAATGATTCGAAAATTTTATTCTATGCTAAATCGGAAAACAGTGTGGTTTTTGACGAAATACATATATGATTTAATTTTATTGATATTTAGTTTATATAATGTTGTATTTGACTTAATAATGTAATTTAATTGTATCGTACACACTAATATTCAAAAGTGTTTGAAAACAACTAGCTTGTAAGGAATAGATACTCTATTGTATTAGGTGTATCCTGTAAAAATAGAGTCCCACGTGATTTAAATAAATAATTTAACTGACAAATCACAAAATTTCAATTACAGTGTTGCATAGACAAGAAACGGTCGACATAATAGACAATATTTGTTGGTATTCCAACATGGTGGGGGTGGCGGTGTAAGCCGAAAATCTAATGAACATAAGTATATAAAATTATAACTGAGAGAGAGCCAGCATCTTGGTTCACAATAAATAAGAAATATTATATGTTCAGCAGTACAGGCTGATAATTATGACTAGTCTCAAAGAATTTCTGTATCGTTAGATATTGACTTTAAACTAGACTACTTACTCAGATTGCTTCAAATGCTGAATACATTGTTTGTAACAGAAATCAGAAACCGTGTTATTCTATGAACTGTTTTTCCTTCAAATACTGAATACAAGTTGTAACAAAATTCTAAAACCGTGTTATTTTATGAACTGTTTTGGTCATACTGACATTGGTAGACTTGCTCTCACCACCAAGTGGTGTGTTTATCTCTTTTTCAATTGCTAAAATACTAAACTCTAACTAATATTATATATGCGAAAGTGTGTTTGTTTGTCCTTCCTTCACGCCCTAACTTAGCAACAAATCAACTTGTTTTTTGGCATAGAGTTAGTTGAAAGGATGGAGAATTGGAGAGTAACATAGACTTAGAGTAACATACTTTTTTACTGGTCTAGAATGGGAATTTAAACATCGAATTCGCATGCGAGATTTACGGGATTAGAGACCTTTTTATCCCTCTAGAAATGTGAAATTCGAATTTAACGCGGGGAACAGCTAGTATAAAATAACTAGTTTCTGCACGTAGCTTCGCACGCATTGTTCATGGAAAAGTTTTAACGTTATTTATATCCCATGTAAACTTATTTATGGGCGAGGTCCGCCTGCGACGCAAACAAATGTTTGTATGATCTGGAGATATTTGTTCCCGGTGTTCTGAGTATGTTCTATGTAGGTATACCAACATAATAAAAACAAACTATCTATGTATTGTATAAGATATGTATATCAGTCATCTAGTACCCATAACACAAGCTCTGCTTAGCTTGGGGCTAGATGATGCTGTGTGATTCAGCATTATTTATTTATTTATCTTTATTACCCTGGATGTTAAAAATATACAAAACCTACATTTTATCTAGATGATTATTAATTGGGCCGTGGGGCCGCGGCATAGAATATCGACCCCTCCAACTCAACCCGTGGATGTCGTAAGAGCCGACTAAGGGAACCTACCAGAGGAAGGGCAGCAGCTTCCTACTGTGTATTACTAACATCTTACTGCGATCACCAATCCGCCTGCCAAGCGTGGTGATTATGGCAAACCCCCCCCCCCTAATATGATGGCAACAAATAGAAAACGGCCCCCAGTCCCCGGCAGCTCCGCTATTCCTGGTCACGGTAGCGGCCATGGTAACGGCGGGGCAGGGGGTGCTAGGAATCTCCGGCAGAGATTGAGCTACCAATCCCAACACCGACGACCCTTGCACCTGGTAGCATACAACGCACGAACATTGAGGACCGACGAGAAGGTAATCGAGCTGGAAGAAGCGGTAGACAAGTTGCGCTGGGACATTATAGGGCTATCGGAAGTCCGAAGAGAGGGAGAGGACACGATAACCCTTAATTCCGGCAACTTGTTTTACTACCGGGAGGGCGACCAGCTGTCCCAACACGGTATCGGGTTTCTCGTCCACAAGTCCCTCGTCAACAACATTGTAAAGATCGAGAGCGTCTCGAGCAGGGTGGCGTACCTTATACTCAGAATCACCAAACGGTATTCGCTGAAGGTCATACAGGTATATGCCCCGCACTCGGGACGCCCTGACGATGAAGTGGAGATCATGTACGACGACATCTCCAAAGTCATGCATGCCTCGAAAACACACTACACTGTTGTGATGGGGGATTTAAACGCGCGGTTAGGCGCAAAGAGCGGCAACGAACTGAGAGTGGGCCAGTTTGGATTTGGACAGCGAAACCAAAGGGGTCAGCGACTGGCCGACTTCATGGAAAAGGAGGGACTCTTTGCGATGAACTCCTTTTTCGAGAAGCGGCCGTCCAGAAAATGGACCTGGCTACACCCCGGCGGCTATAAGCATGAGATAGACTTCATCATGACGACCCACAGGCACATATTCAATGACGTCTCTGTGATCAACAGGGTTAAAACCGGCAGCGATCACCGTATGGTAAGAGCGGCATTGAATATCAATGTAAAGCTAGAAAGGTATCGTCTGATAAGGTCTACTCTACGCCCAAACCCTGTCCAGATACAAAATCCCGAGAGCTTTCAGTTGGAGTTACAGAACCGCTTCGAATGCCTCGCGGAATGCGTAACAGTGGACGAACTAAATAACGGGCTGGTGGAAACTGTCCGTGCGGTCGGGTCGGACATCTTTAGGACCCGCCGCAGAAATAAAACACAGAGACTCTCGGGTCACACACTGGAGTTAATGGCAGAGAGGAGTGAAATGAGGCTGCAGTCTTCGGCAGACATGTCGACATACGGTGCGCTCAACAAACAGATCTCGAAGTCTATGCGACACGATTTGCGCTCATACAATACCAATTGTATTATGAGCGCAATAGAGCGGAACAAGGGCTCCAAAGTGTTCGCAAGAGATCTGTCGCTTGGGCAGAGCCAGTTGACGAAGCTGAAGACCGATAGCGGCAGCATCATTTCCTCCAAGCCTGAGATCTTGAGAGAGCTTGAAAAGTTTTATGGGCAGCTCTACACCTCATCGCAATGCCCTGCAAATAGCACGGCAGGCGATGCAAGAGCCCGTTTAACCCGACACTATACCGAAGATATCCCAGACGTCAGCCTCTACGAGATAAGGACGGCTCTCAAACAGCTTAAAAACAACAAGGCACCCGGGGATGACGGAATAACGACAGAGCTTCTGAAAGCGGGTGGATCACCAGTACTTAAAGTCCTTCAGAGGCTATTCAACTCCGTCATTCTCGAGGGACAAACGCCAGAGGCGTGGAGCAGAAGTGTGGTGGTACTGTTCCATAAGAAGGGTGACAAAGCCCTTCTAAAGAACTATAGGCCCATCTCACTGCTGAGCCACGTCTATAAGCTGTTTTCGAGAGTAATCACCAACCGTCTCGCTCGAAGGTTTGACGACTTCCAGCCGCCCGAACAAGCCGGGTTCCGAAAAGGCTTTAGTACCGTAGACCACATACATACGCTCCGGCAGATTATACAGAAAACAGAAGAGTATAACCGGCCGTTATGTCTAGCGTTTGTGGACTACGAGAAAGCCTTTGATTCAGTCGAAACCTGGGCAGTCCTGCAGTCTCTCCAGCGGTGCCAAATCGACTACCGGTATATCCAAGTGTTGAAGTGTTTGTACAGCAAGGCCACTATGTCAATTCGTCTCCAGGATCAGACCACAAATCCGATCCCACTGCAAAAAGGGGTGAGACAGGGAGACGTCATTTCTCCGAAACTGTTCACCTCTGCATTGGAGGATATTTTTAAGCTTGTGGACTGGGACGGATATGGCATCAATATCAATGGCGATTACATCACTCACCTTCGGTTTGCCGACGATATAGTCATTATGGCAGAATCACTGGAAGACCTTAGCAGGATGCTCAGAGACCTCAACATCGTTTCCCGCCAAGTGGGTCTTAAAATGAACATGGGTAAGACAAATATCATGTCTAATGCCCATGTCGCACCCTTACCGGTCAATGTGGGGAACGATGTTATCGAAGTTGTTGATCATTATGTCTACCTAGGCCAAATGGTCCAACTAGGTAAATCCAACTTCGATAAAGAGGTCAGCCGACGAATCCAACTCGGATGGGCAGCGTTCGGGAAACTGCGCAATATCTTCTCGTCACAGATACCGCAGAGCCTCAAGACTAAAGTCTTTAACCAATGTGTGCTACCAGTGATGACTTACGGATCCGAGACGTGGTCGCTCACTATAGGCCTTGTGCATAAGCTCAAAGTCACCCAGCGAGCTATGGAGAGAGCTATGCTCAGAGTTTCTCTACGCGATAGGGTCCGGAATACGGAAATTCGTAGAAGAACCAAAGTTACCGACATAGCTCTCAGAATCAGCAGGCTGAAATGGCGATGGGCAGGCCATATAGCTCGTAGAACCGATAACCGCTGGGGAGTAAAGGTTCTTGAGTGGCGACCGCGATGCAATGCGAAACGGAGTGTGGGAAGACCTCCCACTCGATGGACCGACGACATCGTAGCGGTCGCAGGGAGTCGTTGGATGGAGGCGGCTCAGGACCGCTATTCGTGGCGTCGTTTGGGGGAGGCCTATGTTCAGCAGTGGACGTGTACGGGCTGATGATGATGATGATTATTAATTATGATAGTTTATCTATAATAGAGTGTCACAATCACAAGTATTCAATGATTTTGGTATGACCTAAGCAATCAAGGGCAACGGAGATAATGACCCATACGACGTACATGTTACACAATATAAAAATTCATGTTTTGAACATTTTATAGGAGGTAACGTAGGATTAACAAATATTTTTTTAGAACCTTACGAAGATTACATACAACAATCAAATCAAATTGGAATAAGTATTTACAATTGAAACAATTGAGATAACTGCAAACTGTTACGAACAAAGAAATTTTTTACAAAAAGTAAATGCTGTATTGGCCGTAGGTTCTATAAATAAGTTTGTCAATTTTAGTTTTTAAGTGCTGTGGATTTTGTATTTTGATATGGCTCAAATGGTCCAGATCAATACCAGTCGGAAGCGTCCCCAAGACGCGGGCTGCATTGCCTCGCTGTAATGCGCTGCGTCAGATACTCACCAGGTCTCAGGTCACGCGTCGCTGCGACCAGACGCTCAGATAAAAAAAAAACCGTACAGCTTCGGTACCCTATGGACTAGGGTCTTGACTCCAAGGAGAGCAAATGCGTAGGCTCTATGGAGACCATGCATATCTGCACCGAAGAACCTACAGCAAACGTTCGATAGACTTTTATGGTCTATGATATTATGAACCATATCTAGCTATATGAATGGATCAAGGAAGCGTGTAGACTTGTTTTTTTCAAAACAACTCATCTGGATGTAACGAATGAACATTGAAAACACGCATAAATAACATTCTGAAGTCCGTTAAAAATATTTTGACATTAAAAAGAGACATCTCAATTTTATTTATCTATATATGTAGATGTATTTGATGAGGTACGTCAAATGACCAAAATTTAACTGCCATACAATGCCGACTGGTATTGATATGGACCAGTTGAGCTATCTGTAGATTGTTTGCAACAGTCTGCAGTTAGCTCAATTGTTTCAATTGTAAATACTAGTTTAATTTCTTTTTATTATTAGATTGTTATTTTCTTTGTCAATAAAGATTACTGCCATACATCGATTTATATTATGTAGGTCGGTGCAGCCCAGCTGTGCGATTACGCAAAAACCACCTATAATTGACATTCCATAGCCATTTCAATGGCCATATCCATACAACTGCAAATTACGAAGGCCATTATAAAAGGGTTTCTTCAATACTTCCGTCTGTTATTTATTTTATTTTTCGTTTATAATGCCCTTTATTTAGAAGGCCTTTAACCCACAAAGGGCCATTTTTTACTTTTTAGCGGAAACGGATACAGTTCAAAATTCTCTTTGTAAATAATAAAAATCTTTTCGTTTAAAAACATTCAAAAATTCCAAATATTTCCAGACTAAAACTTCGTAGGCAGTAAAATGACAGACTTCTTGGCTTGTCTTTAACTTGTCATATGTATTAGAATAATTACCTTTTCGATTGCATTAGTCATAGTTACAATATTGTGTTCTATAAATAAATGAATAAAACATGAAATCAACAAATCCATAAGAGGTACATCGCTAATACGTGGGTTAAAATACTATCTTCTCAGTGCAATAAGGGTTTTTCATTAAATAGGATAAACAATAAGTGACACAGATAAATCTCAACCGATGTGTTCAACCGTTTTTAATCTATGTATCATAAGTTAAAAAGATACAGCTTTTCGGAGTTAACAGTTTTCTAGTTAAAGCGCTTCCCTGAGCCAACTAGCGCCGCAGCAACCTATTTTATCATAAAAATAAAAAACGTTAAACAAAGGAATTTTCAAAAATCCCTTGGTCAGTTTGTGATACCTATCATAAGGTTATTTTTAATGCCCCTGTAATAGTTTTATATTGTATAGCTTAGGAGGAGATGCGGTAACCGAGTTTGGTGGCCACAAAGTGCAACTTCGCATCTCTTCCTAAATTATACAAAATAAAACAATTACAGATGGATTAAAAATAAGCTTATGATTGGAATCACAAACTGGACAAGGGATTTTTGAAAATTCCTTCGTTTAATGTTATTTATGTTTATGATAAAATAGGTTGCTGCGGCGCTAGTTGGCTCAGGGAAGCGCCTTAACAGACGACAGAAAATGGGATAGGTGTTTTGGCGTCATCGCACAGTTGAATGTGACAACATACCTACCTAGTAAAATGTAGGTACCTATTCAGATGTTTCAAATAGATTTATGAAATGACCATTCGCACTTGAATCGAAACGTTTTAGATTTATTCTCTAAGAGAATATGAGCACCTGTTTGCGTGGTGAATTCTTATACAATGACGGTGATAATTGGATCATTGACTTTTAAATTATTTTAACGCGCTCCTTTATGAAAGAATCGCGGTGTGTAAAAATTATCTAAAAAATATGGATAGTCTCCTAAGATCATTTTCCTGTCTACACCGGTTAACACCTCCCCTTACAAAAAAGTCAAAAAAGAAAAAAGTCACCCTGTTTTGATGATGTACTTACCTACCTTATTTTGACATGGCAACAAGAAAGTTTTGCTTGCTATTGCTTGCTGCACGCTTGACACAAAAGGAATGCGAATCTAAATAATTTTCCTTATCAAATACCGTTGGTCATTAAAATGAAGGTATTATGGTATTTTTACATATAATAACAATGTTAAACGTTCGTGGCAATAGCAACGTAAGAATCGACCCCTGCAGCTCGACCCGTGGATGCATAAAAAATATTTATTTCCAAATAAAAGGTTGATAATTTACAGAGTAGGTACTTAAATATCTAATTAGTTTATATACAGTTTTCGAAAAAAATGTCAGTAAGTCCTAACTTATGCTGACCGAAAACCTAGACTAACAAATCTGACAATGCATGGTCTCCTCGTTCTAAGTAAGTTAAAAACTAGTGATAAGACGCGAGGGCTACTCTACCTCGGCAGACCCAAAGAGTGCAGGGTTACGTACTATCGCCGTAAGATCTGCCTTTCCAGTTTGAAACTATTTTGCCTTGCGTTGCTTTGGGTTACAGATCACACCTTCTTTTCTTTGTTGTCTAAATTGACCAATAGAGAGTCCGGGCAGTCAACATCTGCTCACAATATTTTTTGGCTTACGCGGCGCATATAATATGTACATATTATATTATACGGGTGCCGCCTAAGGGAACCTACTAGTGGAGCTTCTTTTCGTGTTTTAACACCTCAACTGCGATCATAAATCCGACGTCTACCAGTCTAGTGATTAAGCCAAAACCCGCCAAAACCCCCTTTGTTTGGAGTAGTCATGTTCACAAGTCGACGTAGGTATAAGGAACGGGAATAATAGGTACGTAAAATAATACCACGTTACTAAAAATCACTAACATACTCGTATTAAAAAACAAAGTTCTTCGCGCATCTGTCTGTCTTTTGCGATAAACTCAAAAACTACTGAGCATATTTTCATGCGGTTTTCACCATTCGATAGAATGATAAATGAGGAAGGTTCACGTATATACCTAATTTGTCCAGGCTTTGTGTAAATTAGCTAAAATATAACGATAATTGTTGGAAGTGTCAGAAAAATTCAAGCCGCTTGGGAGCTTACATCGAAAACGCTGCTTTTGAGATAATATGCTCTACTACCCGTGTGAAGCCGGGGAAGGTTGCGAGTTATTATTGTTTTTATATTGTCTATCGGGGCTGCCTCGCTTCCGCGCATCCCTCATGTTTGCGGAGGCCCAGATTGATGGCCATCATTCGCAAGAACACTGTGTCGCTGCTGCGCTGAACATGCGGTAGCACCAACATCATCCTAAACGATGTAGGCTGCAAGTTTGCTTAGCCCATCATGCCGTCTTTGCAGCCCGCTTACATCCGTAATGAAAAATGCCCTCAGTTTGGAGATGACACGTACACTTATCCATCAATATACAATGGAACACCTGTGGCGGCTGTGAAAAAGTTATTGACGTATATCCATTACAATTTACTGCTTTCATATGTGATATGGATTCTTCTTATTTGATTGAGTACCAGTCAGAGACTTACGAAAGATACAAAAATAACACATATACGCGTTGTAACTGCTAATGTAGCTGCCGACTAGATAGATATACTTACTCGATGTGGAATGTTTTTAAACAAACCACGACATTAAAAACTAAAACTCACTTGCATGGCGTTGAGTTTCAGATAATAATAACTATTGTAAGCAATATTTATTGAAGGAATAATCTCAAATAGGACCTTTTTGGCTCACATGCTGGCACCTTGTTAGAATTAATTATATATATTTTTACCTTGTAAGTTTCTTAAGTGTCTTTATTTCTAATGTGTCTTTAATGTGTACCGATAAAGATATTTTCTTTCTTTCTTTCTAAATCGACAAGTAATAGGTATAAAATGCGTATAAAAAGACGCGGCAACAGAGTGAATTTTAAGCTAGTATGAGCGGTTTGTTTACATACATTCCACATCGAGTTTGGCTAGTGTATATGTGGGTATAAGAATATTATGCATAATAACCACACTAGGAAGGTAGGTACCTGAT
The DNA here is from genome assembly GCA_947859395.1 of Eupithecia insigniata. Lineage (NCBI taxonomy): Eukaryota > Metazoa > Arthropoda > Insecta > Lepidoptera > Geometridae > Eupithecia > Eupithecia insigniata. The sequence continues at coordinate 4,991,558 of OX402008.1, forward strand.
TCAAAAAAAATGCGAAGATATGTACCAAACGCAGTGGCCTCAAGAATTTATGTTCAGAGTTCTTACGGAGTGTTTGGTAGGACGATTGGTGTTTCGTTACATTTGTTCAGCAAATTGATGACATATTGACCATGTATCTAAACCGTATTATATTTAATAGGCAAAATAAACATGTATAGTATCTATTAGACACATAAGTGCTATATATAAATGTACTAGTGGTTTCTTTTTGGTTTCCAACTCGTGGTCCCACCAACTTTGTCTCACTATTACTCATGGTCCCACTCATCTCGAAAAACAAGGGCTCGTGGTCCCACCACTTAGTGGGACCACCAGTCATATATATAAAGTAGGGTTCTCTCACCCAATTCTTCAATTATTGGACAAAAAAATTAAGTGAAGAAAAAATCAATAATACCTCATTTCTTATTTGATAATAATAACTTTATAATAAAGCTGTTTAGCCTAAAAATTACTTATCTAAGTGATTTTGTAAGCTTTATGAAATAAAGTTATTGAAATCTGATATTCGTGATTTTAATCTGGTTTTTTTTTTAAAAGGAACCTCCATGCAAAATTTCAGCGTCGCAGCTCTTGTACTTTCAGAGATCTCTTGATGGGTCCCAGTTACTTCACAATATCTTCTCTCATGGCTCACGATTTTCATTTGATAACTTCCCAAATCGACTTATCTCGAATATCGAATATTATTATTATTATTTGAGAAGCGAATTCCAACAAACATTGGAATCCGGTTGTTAGAAAATTCCGGGTTCGAATCATATTACATGAACATGAAAACAAGATGCTTATGTTTACGGTATAACGCTCAATATTAATGAGAATACGGAGTGTGGGACCTCCCACACGATCGACCGACGACATCGTAGCGGTCGCATGGAGTCGTTGGATGGAGGCGGCTCAGGACCGCGCGCGAATGGAAAGTTACAATGAGGCCGATGAAGCGGTGAATCACGCGAAGTTACTTTTACTTATAGAGTCTGAAATTCAGTCTGAATTTATTTCTGTCTTGCAAGGTGCTAGACTAAATCATACTTTTGAGTGCTTTTGATAAGGTTAGATCTGATTCTAAAACACAGCATGATCCATCGACGCATACAATCAATAAATTATAAATCTATTTATTTAAATATATAAAAATGAACCCCTATTTCTGTTGGTCCAGTTATAATTTGAGAACGGCTTTACCGATTTCACCCATCTTTTTTCTAAATGTTTTCGAATACTTCGTAGAAGGTCCAAAAATATCTACATATTGGTTGAACGATTTGATTTGACATTTCATTCGACTCTACTCTATCGGACGATTTAATGTTACGTTTCCACTAATAAAAACCACTAAATGTCTGATGTTTTCACCATTTCAAGAATAGTTCATTTCGCAAAGACAGCGACTTTAGGATAGCTTGCACCTATCAAGGAGCTACATCTACTGGCACTATATACATACGTACTGGCACTATATACCACAACATTCTTTTAGATAAAATTGAGAGATACGGTTAACGGGGAAATGTAAAAGATCTCATTGAGTCTTACTTGAGTAGCAGACAACAAGCTACTAAAATAACTAGATTATGTCCTTCAACAAGGCTTGAGACTGCATATACTTCTGAGCTAAGAACAGTAAGTTATGGAGTACCTCAAGGAAGTGTGTTGGGACCTCTGCTTTTTATTATATATATTAATGACCTCCCTATGATTACTAACAACTATATGACATTGTTCGCTGATGAAAGCACGATACTATTTACTAATGACCAACTAAATAATATGGAAATTGACATTAATAACTCGTTGACATTAATAATTAATTGGCTAGAATATAATAATTTACACATTAATATAGCTAAAACCTATCTAATGAACTTTAAGCAAAGGCCCTTAGCGGTACCGGATTTGCACATACATTATCTAGATCGCGAGATACATTTTACGGAATCCACTAGGTTCTTAGGCCTACAGATAGACAGTAGATTGAATTGGAAAATTCATACGGAAACGCTCTGCAAACGGCTCTACCAGTACTCATATGCTCTTTACAAACTAAGTCAAATAGCTAACACCACAGCCTTACTAACGGCATATTACGGACACACTGCATCTTTATTAAGGTATGGAGTTATATTCTGGGGTAACTCAACAAATAAAAAACAAGTATTTAAAGCACAAAAGCGATGTGTTAGAGCAATGTTCGGTTTAAGACAGACCGACACGTGCAAAGGTATTTTCAAACAGTGGAAAATCCTAACTCTACCTTCCCTATATGTATACGAAGTTGCAATTTTTACAAAAACCAATCTTGATCGGTTTGATCCGTGCCCACTTGGCAGTCGCAGAGAGGGTACACTACGCCACCATTCATGCAAAACCGCCTTACTCAGGAATAGTGTGTTCTGCATGGCCCCGATTATCTACAACAAGGTCCCTTTGTCAATACGCTCGGAAAGTAATTTGAACGCATTTAAAAACAAATTGCTTAAGCTATTAGAGGAAAAAGTTTACTATACCATTGATGAATTCTTAAATGACAAATTTTAAGCTTAAACATCGAATAATCTTTATTCTTTTATGTGACATCCATGCCTATACTTAACTACTATAATTTTAAGTTTTTTTGTACTGACTCTATATGACATTTTTTTTCTGAATAAGAAAATAATATTTTTTTGTATGTGACTTATCCATTTAACTTCTCCAAATTAATGTTGTAAGCCTGACCATTGGCAAACTAGAGATGCAAATTAAATAATATATAAGACCAATGTAATGTTACCACCTAGTTATACAACAATAAATTCATTTATCATTTATCATTTATGTACGTGCAAGTACAAGTGTCCCTTAAAATTTGCAGGAAATTCCTGAAATTCCTCCGCAGAGCGTAGACGGAAGCATGACTCACTAATGCACGTCAAAACGGCAATCATTCAAACACAAATGAGTCGAGCGCAAGGTCGCTTCGGCGCAGGGCCAAGTTCACCTCCTCTCCCGGGGTTCTAATTATATGAGACTGTCTTTGCAAATGTGCGGAATATTTTTGTTTTTCATTTTGAATTTTGTCTTATTTTAGGAACGTTTACTTTTCCAATCGTAAGGGACCCAATAACGCATTGGCATAGTTTTTTCGCTCTCTTCGGCTCTGCTTCGGCAAACTGTACATTTGCGAAGGTACTTAGAACTCTTCTGTTCTAAATTTCGCGGGATGGCTTGGTGGGTGTTTTTGTTAGTATCCCACTTATATATGTCAAAGTTTGTAAGGATGTATGGATATTTGTTACTCTTTCACGCAATTTGGTATGGGTATAGTTTGGGACCAGGAATAACATATAGGCCATTTTTTATCCCGATAAAGAGCGGGCGAAGGCGCGGGCGGCAGCTAGTTTTATATAAACCATAAAAGTTAGTGTTTAAAAAGCAGACACGGACACATTGTCATCACTTATTTAGTACAGAATTTTCTAATTGTGTAGTCTTGTACCTTTTTTGAACACCTTAATAAATTTTATCGCACCGAGCCCCTTTTTCGATTCGGAATATCAGCATATTTTTTAGAATCTAACGAATATCAGCACATCATCTAAAGTTTAGATGATGTGCTATCGCTCATAGCAATAAGGCCGCCTTCTGAACTTCCGCGATCATCAACGTTTATTTATTTATTTATATTTTGTCTTTGTCATGTACAATAAAGAGTTTTATTCTATCGTGAACCACTCTAGTATAGTGAACCACTATATATACATATGTATATAACCACTCTATAACTATAATATAACCACTATATACATATGTTCTATCGTGAACCACTATAGTAGGTACTGTGATAATGACAAACATTTTATAACCTATAGGTGTTTACCTAGCTTTATGTCTCGAATAGTATGCCAAAATATTATATCTACTATTCACAAAAATGTGTAGAGTATACAAACGGAAAGATTTAATTTAATATTCAGCGTCTGTCTTATTGATAAAAACGTTTGGCACGAAGCCATTTCATTGCATTATCTTTACGAGATTCCACAGGCGTTACATTCAAAAGAATGTCTGAATAATACATATAATTTTCAGCAGCTAATCAAATTATTGTTGCTTCTTGTACAAGCTCAAGGGTTTCTTTTTTAATTTTGTTCATAGTTTTCAGCAATATATGGCGTTAAACCGACTTCAAATTCTCTTACTTTTACACTTATTTTAAGTTTAGTGGGATAAATACTAATCCTACTAATTTTATGGGACCCCTACGGGATCATTTTATATACAACAGTGAAAGAATTTTCAAAATCGGTTCATAATTGGCAGAGATACCGCGTAACATACATACAAAAAAAAAAAACATACAGACGAATTGAGAACCTCCTGTTTTTGAAGTCGGTTAAAAAGACATTTACTTTAGGATGTAGTTGACTCACAATTTGCCAAAATCGCCTCACTCCCCAGCGGCGGGTCGGCAAACGCAGTTTGGGAGCATTGCTGTCCGTCCTGTACCGATTGATTATAAGTTATAAGTTTATATTAAGTTGTGCTTTGAGTTGCTCCTTGCATACGACAGGTTATTAAAACATACTTAAGTGGATTCTCTTTTGATAAACCAAAGACAACGACGCCCTTGTCTTCTTTTTAATTACTTGTTCGCATGGACGTACGAAATTACTTCCCTAATCTAAGATTATGGCATTGAAGAATTGTATGGGTACCTACTCATGAAGGCTACTGTTCCAAACGGTCCCCGACCACATACACCGTTTGTGTATGTGGTCGGGGAGCGTTTGTCGGCATCGATCGATGGTGAAATGGATTAGTCGATCGAAAGTTTCTGCCACACCAATCGATTGATCGTCGATGGATGCCATTTCTTTTTCTTTATTTTCCATGGATGCAATTGATCGATAATCTATCGATTGGTTATTCGACGGGTGTCCGCCGATCAACCAAAGTTACCATACCGATGCCATAAGTGTGGTAGAAACTATCGATTGACGTCGACTAATTCATTCCACCATCGATCGACGATTGATCGTCGATCAATGACTTCGATCGAAATTGATCGACGTCGATCGATAGTTTCTGCCACACCAATCTATCGACGTGAATCGACACATTAGTCGACCGGTGTCCGTCGATCAACCACACACACACACACACTTGTACACCGATTAATCTTAAAAAGTGTTTGAAAATAACTAGCTTGTATTGTAAGGAATAGGAACTCTATTGCATTAGGGATATCCTGGTAAAATAGAGTTACACGTGTTTAAAATAAATAAATAACCAAAGCTACCAGACCAATCGACTGATGCCATCAATCGATGATTAATCGATTGGTGTGGTAGCACCCTTAGAGGAATATCCCGTGACAAATAGCGTGACCTAAAAACGTCGCGTGGCAAACCGTGCTAATGGTAAGAACCAAATTTCAGCCTAATCGGTTCAGTAGTTTTTGCGTGAAAGAATAACAAATATCCATACATCCATCCATACAAACTTTGACATTTATAATATTAGTAGGATTGATGGTACTTAATTGAAGAATGACATGAGCTCGAACTTTTTGATAGATGAAGGTGTTTCAGCACTTTTTTTTTCTCCAGGCTTTATAAATTATTTGCTTGTGTTTTCAGGGTTTCAAAATAATATCAAAAAATATGAAGTGTAGGTACAACGAGAGACGATATCACAAACTGATAGTTTATTTAAACGAGATTACTGCTACAAGCGGTGGCTAGCGAGCTACCTTCATTTTTATTTTTTTGCTACATCTCAAAAACCACAACTCAACAGCGTTGCACTTCTAATAATAGGAAGGATATACTCCTTCATATAAAGCATTGTAGTTATTTCTATGTGACAACATTATGCAGCCACTGCTAAAGGTTAATCCTATTAATGCAGAGGAACTAGCATTCCTTCATGCACTATATGCAACCTTGCAACAGAAACCTTACCCTCGATCGTTTCTGAATGGGATCATCCCCAGGAATCGACAGGAAATTTCCACTCATTGTCACTTTAAAACACACAGATCACAGATTTGTTTTTAATTATAACGCGGAACACGTGCGTACGAGTCGACGTCCAGTTACCGAATGAGCCAAAGCCAAGAATACGGATATTTATATTTGTTTCAAGTTTATGAATGGATGACGTTCCATTTGTGACGTTCACATTCTGCGTTTGAATGTATTCTGCGTTTGAATTTGTAGGAATGTTTGGTATTGGGCGCAGCAGGCGGGAGACTCGCTGATTTGTTATTTTGGATGTTGCGTTTCATTTCATTATAATGGCTGGCCTTCTGACGTGGCCTCACTCACAAAGGCAAGTTGGATATCGTACTCCTCTTTAACAATATAGAAGAAAAACATCAATCATTGTTCTTTAGTTAATTTAAAGAGCAATACGTCTAGCTATCCAGGTTAGATGACCTTAACACAGGATTTGTTGACGATATACAAACCAGAATGTGAAAAGCAAATCGACACAAAGTTTGTGAACAAGTATGTACATATGATAGGTTTATATGTTATTATAGTGTATAAGCCCTCGGACTTGGGGTAATCTCAAAGAAATTTTATTAAAAACTTTCGGTCGATCGATTTCGGCGGGACTCGAACCCGCGTACGGGACTGTGCTAACCAACTACACCGTGGTTGGTATCATTTAATATGATACCAACAAAATGTAACCAACCACATATGTTTAGGATCAGAGTCCCGAGCCCATTTGACGATAGTATCGAGACCTGGGCCGAATTCTGCTATCCAATCGCTTTACAATGACAAAATTGTATCGTCGCAGAATCGGTCATAGATGTAAGAAGCTCTAATTATGGCGGTGCTATTTCACGGAGATATTGATAGATTGGTTTCAACTCTTGACTTTGACATGCGGCCCTCCATCTGCACTTTCGTTCTCCAAAGGTGCCAAATTGTGTCATTCTGAGACGATACCATTATTGTTATTGTGAAGCGACTAATTTCGTGACTTCTCATTTTCCCTACATTTTCCGATAGATTTTGGTACAGCATATTTATCGTGCGGACGGGGAACTACGCAAATCCCATACAAATAAGAGACGTTACGATCACGTCTCGCTACTCGCTCAAATGGACTCGGGGCTCTGATCACCAAGAAGTTGATTGTACTTATTGATCTTAGCTCTGCGTTTGGTTTCTTGATTTAAAATTCTAAGTGCTTTATTTCCTTTAGACCTTATAGGACTCTTGGTCACGTCACAAAATAAAAATTATATAAATATAACAGGGAAATAAAGTGATCACTTAGATGTTTTGTTCATTTCAATCTTTTTAAGGTCAAGTAAAGAAGCGACCAAGAAACCTTTACCTTGTTAGGTTGTTAGTTTTCGAGTTCGAGTTGATAGTATCCAGAAGTTGCATTTTTGTATGAGATTTGCATGTCCGCACTGTAGAGGCTTTGAATCGAATCCCATAGCTGATGGAAATCAAACGTTTCGATGAGGTCTCTACATGATGAAAACCAAACACAGGACTCTGTTTCTAAACTAAATGATAATAATATGGCGTGTTTTAAAAAACGATAAACCGACTTCGAATATACTTTTACACTTATTTTGAGTGTAAAAGTAAATTCGCGGGCCCCTTCGGAATCCTTTTCTATATAATAGTGAAAGAATTTTCAAAATCGGTCCATAATTGGCGGAGCCATCGCTTAACATAGATACAAAAAAAAAATAGAGACGAATTGAGAACCTCCTCCTTTTGAAGTCGGTTAAAAACAGCTGACGTTAGCTAGATACACCAAACCACGAGAAACATAATTGATGTTTTGCTAACCTTCACTGCGAGAGCACTTGAAATAAATATCTGAAGATCAAACAATCACGGAATTCGGAAAAGTTGTATGTTCTTTTGAATATTTTTATCCTTTTGAATTTGTTCGCGAAAATATGAATTTTATTGCTTTTTGGTTTACAACTTCCTTCCTACGAACGCAACGTCTCCGTCGTCACAATCTATTTCTGTTGGATAACAGAGATTCGTCAGTTTAATTTTATTTGCAACTAGCTGCTGCCCGCGGCTTCGCAAGCGTTTTTCATGTACCCTATATTCGTCCCCGGGATACCATCTACCTCCCTGACAAATTTCATTAAGATCCGTTCAATAGTTTTGTCGTGAAAACGTGACAGACAGTCAGACAGTCGCATTTAACACTCATGAAGAAATCGATGTTGGTCTTGTTTGTTGACATAAATATATCATCAGTCACCTCACTGATGATATTACCATATTGACGACCAATAGGGCGCGGTTGGCGAAGGTCCGCCTGCTACGCAGGAGGTTACGGGTTCGATTTCGGCCTTGGGATTCTTTGTACGATCTGCAAATATTTGTTTCGAGTATTTTCTATGTATAATAAAAAATATCTATCTTTGTGTTCATCATCATCATCATTAGCCCATACACGTCCACTGCTGGACATAGGCCTCCCCCGTACGACGCCACAAATAGCGGGCCTGAGCCGCCTCCATCAACCTCCTTGCGTTAAAAATACTCGATACAAACTCCTTGTGCAAAGCATACTCGACATACAAACTCCTAGTGCGAATAACTCCTAGAGATTAGATTGGTCGACCTTTTAGTGAGGGCATCCGTGAGGGCTGGTTCGGCGGCAGATTTGGCCAAGGATCTCAAGAGGCGCAAATATGCAGGTCTCGACAGAGCCTACGCATTTGCTCCCCTTGGAGTCGAGACCCTAGGTCCGTGGGGTTTTAAAATATCTGAGCGCCTGGTCAAAGCGACGCGTGACCCGAGAGCTGGTGAGTATCTGGCGCAGCGCATTAGCATTGCCATACAGTGAAGCAATACAGCCAGCGTCTTGGGTACGCTTCCGACTGGTATTGATATGGACCAGTTGAGCTATCTGTAGATTGTTTGCAACAGTCTGCAGTTAGCTCAATTGTTTCAATTATAAATCCTAGTTTAATTTTTTTATATTATTTTATTGTTATTTTCTTTGTCAATAAAGAAGATTAAAGGATTGAATGAAAACAATTCTAATAAAACGAAACGAATTATATTTGAAATACGGATATTTATTTTTTTCATAAAAATTCTAAATTCAATAATGTGTTTAAACATGTAACATATACATATATGCATTTATACAAAGATATATGCAATGTTCGGTGATATTTTATGCTAGAATTGGAGCGTAACAGACTTAGGTACGATGAATGATAATGATGATCCCAATATACACTTACAAAATAATATTTACCAAGTATTGTCAAATGGTGAAAGTTTGTATATACGAATGTATGTATACGATAATGAACCTGTGCGCTTCTCTTTATACTAACACGAATCGGAATATCTTCATAAACTTTGCAATTTACAAGTTATAACAAGTTATATAACTTTTATTTTAATACTGGATTGGTTTATGAGATATCACTCGATCCAATCGATACAGCAGCCTCCCATTCACAATACCATGGAAATGATTTGTATTGTAAGTATTTACAAATTGATGACCATGATTATGACTTTATTATCATTGTTTGCGGTTCTATTAACAAATTTTAAAACAATTTAAGGTTACTTTCAAACAATTATCTAATAAATAGCATCTATTTTAGAAGATTTCAACTAGATCTATACAACGCAGTAACGCACAATATTTTTACATTTGATCTTTAATATATAAGTCGCATATGTTAAACTTTCAATGAAAACAAGAGAAGATAGTTCTTACTTTACTTTAGATATTGTATATAATTCAATATAATTATTAATATAACGTGCGTAACTGCGTTGAATATACTCGCACAAACACAACGTGAAAATACATTATTGGAATTTTCTATTACTCTAGTTACAAAGATTCAGTCAACACGGAAATGTAATTTAGAAATGAAAACTTATTTATCAATAGACGAGTAAATATATATTTATAATTTATTGAGATTTGGACTAGACAAACCACATTCTCTATCTACAGATATGTAATCAATGATAAATTCTATAATATTTAGAAAATCTAAGTCCCGTGATTGTGAGATGTGCCTCGCTACACATTGTGTATATTTTCAAGGTAATATAATTTATAACAAGGAAAAAGTATAATATAATCATGGGTCTTATCTTGGGGACGCTTCCGACTGGTTATGGACCTGTTGAGCTACGTGTAGACTGTTTACAACGTTGCAGCTGGCTCAATTGTTTCAACGGTAAATACTAGTTCTAATTTGTTTCTATTGTATTCTTTTTGATTATAATTTTCTTTGTTAATAAATAACTCATGTAAACCTATTAGAATTTTGATTTGTCATCTTTTGGTTTTACCAAAAGTAGACCAAATTAACAGTCGTGATTGCCGCCGATTACTTTCTCGAAAACAATTCAAAAATTTGTAATTACATAAGACCATTTATATGTTGTAATAATTTAACACCGTTTTTTCCTTCTCTGATGGGTTATACACCTAATTTAATGTGGATCATCTCATAAATAAGTTTGTTTAGAATTATATCTAAGTCCTCTTGACAGGTAATTATATTATTTGTTGTGTGCACATAGGTTATGTTTCAAGCCAGATCATATTTAATTTATTTTTCATGTATCCTATTATTGCTTGTTATGTGTTTTGCTAATAAACTAAAAAAATAAAAAAACATATGATGCATATAGAGTATGTCAGCTTTTTGTTCTACGTACTCGTCGACACTGTCTTGCATAGGTCTGAAACTCCCGCGACACAAATTTAAGAAAATATAAGTAATGTTACTTTACTGTCAGTGAGTCCCACACAGCAATATATTGACACTGAAAATATACACGTACTAAATTAAAGTGAAGATTCAAAAACTGTGTTTTGAAGTTTGGACTGTGATAAAAGTTTTATTTTAATGTATTAACGATTTATTGTTATATACCTTAACAAATTACATTTGAGCACTGGGGCCTTATGATGGAATGTAACAATATAATGTAAAGAGACACACCCATATACATTGCACTCAGCCATTTACTGGCCGTTGATTTACATTATTGGCACTTTTGTTTGCACTGACCGTTTCTAAGCTTCAAGAAATAATCTGTTTGAGTAATTATATTGTTTGAAAAATTATGAAGTGGGTATTAGTGAAGGGAAAAGACTAGATTCTAATCAATTCACAGAACCAATCAATCATTACCTGCAGGGGATCTGAGATCAGTGAATGGGTGTTATAAAATATTAACTTTAAATAAAAATTTTACCACAATGTGCCAAGATAACAAAGTGAATAAGACGAATGATAAAAAAGTGCGCCATTTGTAACTGATATTTAAAAACGTAGGTAGATGAGGCCTGATTTTAATGTTTTTGGTTAATTTATGAACATTATTATCGGATTTAACAATTTAATTATTGCTCCAAATTTCAACAACGAAATAGTTATAATTATTTGAAAGAGCTTTGCTATATTTATTGTATGAAACCTTATGAAAAACAATTATGATATAAACGATGCGATTTCACTTTTTATAACAATATCACAATTTTCAATAATATACGAAAAGACGTTAGAGATTTCATAGATTACACAAACAGGCCAAGCTTATAAAGTAAGAATGAATTTTGTGATATATATATTAGGTAATAATTTAAATAACATTTTATATACAGTACCGTTAAAGAATATGGACCACAGATACATTGATTGATCACTCAAGGGGACACAAAACAATTTTATAAAATATGACAAATCTTTAGAATAAACCGTTAGCTATCACTATATATTATACCATTTTATATAACACTCATTATCTAACAAACATGCTTTACGTACTCCGCACTATACACGCACTTATACAAAACAACGCTTTTACGTTCAAAGTTCATAGCACTTGTGAAACTTCACACAATTCCGTTTCGAAAGAAGCGAATAATATAACCAACAAAGGAAATAATTTACATAAGGCCATATACTTTACTGTACAATTATAACAAGTAGATGATTAAATAGATAAATAATGCTTTAATATTAGGGATAAGGATTTTAATGTGTCCGTTATTTACGACAGTTTTGGTCCATATAAACATTATTACATAAATCGTGGGTCGATATGTCCACTCGAACGTATTGGGCATTCAGCAAACTATCGAAAGATAGAATTTTAAAATGGTAAAGAGACACGAAGTTTAGATTACTACAATATTTTATCAGAAAGATTACAACAGGTATACTCAATACGAGGATAAAGGCTTAACAGTAACCGCAAAAGTACAGGCGATCATAAGGCTAGTCTAAAGAAATAAAAATCTTTGAACGTATTTACTGAATCCCCACGAGTGGAAATCGTGCGGCGCTCTCAGCCACCTACGGTCAGTCTTTTCTGCTAAAGATTACGAATTTGTGCAAAATATTCTACTATTCGCGTAAAACTTAACCATTATTAAAATTTTATTTACAAAAACCCATCTCGACAATGAGGCGTTATGAAAATGAAATATGAACGAGCACTGACCGGAAACAGCCGGAGCGCCGAATGTGTCGTGATCTGTTGTCATAGCGTTGTCTCCTTCCTTGCGAGATATAAGATACTCTGCCCCACTGCGGGGCGTGACGTAGCTGAGGCCTTCCGACTAAAACGCCGAACGCTTCAACATAGCCGTAGCTCTTGAATATATTGGTTGTTTAGCTCTATGCTTTGTAAAGTGGCACGTATACACTTACTGCACTGTTCACGATGGTCCTGGACCTCCGATGGGTGCTTCCGATCTCATTTCGGATTTGAGTTTGACGAATTCCCTTGCTACCTCGTCACTATGCCGCTGCGAGAGTATCCTAAGGATAGTCCATCCAGTTTCGTCCATCTTGATCCTCGTGCCGAGAGGTAGCCAGCAGGCGCAGGAGCCCTGAGTACAAGGTTTCTATTAGTGATCAAGATATGACACTCGTAAGAGACGTATATACAATATACATATGTATAGAATTCACTCATGAATACGCATACACACACTGGGTCTCCAGTTGCCTAGACTCTAAAGAGTCTGGTGCCTCTGGAAACCCCCCTCACCCCCACATTCAAACACATACATACACACACATAAACAGACACAAACCAGAAATAAAAATCTTGAATTATGTTAATTTGTATTAGCCAGTAATAAAATCCTTTAGTATAGTAACAGATAAGTACCTTTTAAGTTTGTTATTAAATTTAATGATTAGAAGATTTATCAGAAATTTAGGAAATTGGCTTTGACACTACCACATAGTTTGTTAAGCTTCGGTAGTGTCATCGTTTCTATATGTACCTATGAACATCATGTAAGAATGTTCTGAATAAATGATTTTTATTTATTTATTATTTTTATTACAATAACCCACCTGTTCGGCGATGTCGGAGAGGCGCATGATGGCAACACCGACGAGCCTGTCTTCGCGCGCGAAGCAGTAGTCCCGAACGCATACGTGAAGCTCGAACAGATCCATTTGTTCTGATGCACTAACCATGCTGGAATAAGACAGAATGCATTGGTTACAAAAGTTTCTAAACAAAAGAAAAACACAAATGAAGGAAAGCATGGAATAAAAAGTACAAACATTTCGGACATCACTCCTAAAGACGATGCGAAATCTAGGTGAAATCAGTTTAAGTAGGGTTGTTAAAGCGAAAACATATGAAGGCAACACTCACAAATGGAAAGTCTCGTTGAACTTCGGACTCCAGTTATTGCTCTTGGACTTGGTCGCGAATTTCCTCTTCTTATCGGCGAGGTGAGGTCCGATGAGGTTCACTTCTATAAACGGACGGAACATACCACTCTGGATCACCCACTTCAAGTCGTTTGCTGCTACCACTGTAAACACAAAACATTTGATTTGGCCGAGTAAATTTTTTACAAACTTTTCCTTTAAGCCATACGAAGAAGTCTAGTCTATTCAGCTAGAATTATTTGAGACTAATTCTAAGTGGGGGAACTGAGATCTGCACTGATATCTCGCATTGGAGTGTATTGTGCATTATCCCCCTGCCTTAACAGGCCCAAACCAGCCCAGCTCCTTGAAGTACCGGAGCAGGACTTTTGGTGTGTGACAGCTTCGTTTCAGCTTCTCTGAATCAATTATTTGGGTCAATTTATCAGTCGATTGTTGTCATCGTCTCAGCTGATGGACGTCCAAAGCTGTACATAGGTCTCCTGTTAAATTCGCCACAATGACCAGTCAAATGCTGCCCGTATCCTCCATTTTCCCGCTACCTCCATCAGGTCATTGACGTAAGTCTCGGAATCGATACAGTTTGATATAGAAAAATATTAAAATTGTGATGATTGAAGTGCGACTTTTTTCACCTCTTAGTTAAGGGTTAAAAAGTTCGGGTCACTACACAAATTGAAAATAAATTTCACTCAAACTACCTTTGACAGTGATCTTGTGTTCTCCAGATGCTGGATTCGTGAAGAGGTCTACTTGTAGTGACACCTCACCGACGCTGCCTTCTTCAGCCACTGCAGCATCTAAAATTATTAAATCAGGACGATTTTTTTCTATTACTAAGCTAAATAAAAAGCTTGGCCGACTGTCGAACACAGGTTACGTTTTAATTTACGTGTTTATCTAAACACGTAAATCAAATTTTGAGGGTTTTCAAATGTTTATAAACTGGCTGGTACTGGTTTATACATTTAACTCACTTTATCCTATACATGTTAAACTGATACAGAGCAAGACGAGAGCGCTTGTTTTAACCTAAAGACAGAAAAACTCAACGTATCTTATTCGCGAGATTCGTGTCCCGGAGCCGAACAATGAGGGCGTAGCACGAAACGCCAATTGCGACATTTTACAAAGGGGTTTGTAGATTTTAGCCCAAACATCGGCTATCACATAGATTTTCTTTTTCAAAGTCTTGTCTCTCTTTTAAAGTTATAATACATATATTTGGATTGAGTATACTTATTAAATAATGTCATAACATAACGTCCTAAAGCGTCATGACACTGAGATATTTAATATAAAAAAAAACATGAGAACAATAGTTATTTTCATCGGTGAATAACTCAGAAGCTTAACGCTTTAGGACATTATGTTACATGTTTTTTTTTTATTTATATAGCGTCCTCTATCAATATATATAACTTTCACTGACACCAAGATTTTGAAAATAAAAACACAGTGGTGGTCGGCCATGTATATGTGGCCCTAGTATCGGTACTAGGGCCACATATACAAAAAACTTCAAACGCCTTTGGATCTACTGATTATCGATAACAAAGGTGACTTACCCTGATTCTGCTGACTCGTAACAAACGTCCGTATCAGAGTATCAGTAGTTTGCGTGTACAAACTGAGAGCGTATCTCAAAGACTGAAGCTCTGGACTCTTTTCTAAGAACGTCTTCTTCAAGCCATTGCCACCCGCGTGGAAGTACAACTTGATTGTGTCTAGCGCCGCATCTAATACGGCGCATTGTTTTGGGGAGAGAGACTTCTCTGCTGATAGGTGCTGGGAAGATATTAATAAAATTATGTTAACACATTGTCATGTAAGACAAAATTATATTTAATAAAAAAAAATCTCAAAGATGTTTGGGCTTCGACAGGGCTATTTTTGAAATAGAATTTTATTTTTAGAAATGACCGTGAGCGTCAACGCTTAAGCACTATAATAACAAAAAACTAAACATAGTATTTATAAATTGACATAAATAAAATATCTTAGGTATGTACATACATATATCTAAAATACAAAATAAAGAAAGTACAAAAGGCGGCCTTATTGCTTATTTATAATAATTATTTAATAAATATAATTTTATTGTATTATATTTATTTCTATTCTCTTTTTATTCTATTCTTTATGTCAACAGTGCAAACGAGCTGACATAGTATTCACTAACCTCTTTCGAGATATCCATGACACCGGATAGTGCATGCTTCACGTCCTGTTTTCCAACGGTGTTTTTGAAAAGAGATGTCATATCTTCAATCTTTGCGTTCGCCGCTAAATTCTTTGCGTTGTTCGTTAGATTCTTTAACATCATCTGCGAAAAAAGATTTCTTATCATTGTGTTTCAGTGCTCCGTTTAGGTTTTATTAAAGGTTCACCACAATGACGGCTTAGTCCATAACAAATGATGGTTGTTTTTAATATTAATGAATTAAATAAAAAATATATATCCCGACTGTGTTGTTTTAATAGAAGGTAATTTGAAAAGCAAAAAACTGAAATCTGCTAGAAGTCCCCTCCGTTTGTACTACTACCGAAAATGCACCTTAAGCCTACGTTGATAGATATAAATTAAATTAATAATGCTGGACAATTCACACAGCATCATCTAGCTCCAAGCTAGTATAGTATTATAAAATCTGTGCCCCAAGCTAAGCAGAGCTCGTGTTATGGGTACTAGATAACTGATATACATAATACGATACATTACCTACGTATTTTTTATTATACATAGAAAATACCCAGAAAACTCGCAAGAAATATCTGCAAATCGTATAAACATTTGTGTCGGGGCGGGAACTGAACCCGCAACCTCGAGCGTCGTAGGCGGCCCCTCGCCCGCCGCGCTACAGCAGACCTCAACGGTACTTTGTTTCTTAGCCGACAAGAGATAAGTTTTTTTCTTACCGTCTTATCTGTCATTGGAGGTAGTACAACAGTCTTTTCTAGAATCTTCATCACTATCTTCCACAACTCCTTCAGCAGTCGTTTGAGAACAGTCTTTTCGCATGACTCCGCGTACATCGTCAATGAACCATCCTGTAGAAAAATAAAAATAATCAACCCATAGCTACAATAAATAAATAATAATAATAATGCCAGCATTATATATAGATAATGTTATGTGTTTTGTCCAGACAAATCACACAACATTATCTAGCCGATTGGAGCTAGATTCTAGCCCCTAGCAAAGCAGAGCCTGTGTTTTGGGTACTAGATAACTGATATACATAATACAATATGTTACATAGATAGGTATTTTTTATTATACATAGAAAACTTCCAGAACACCCTGTAAATATTTGCAGATCGACAACATTTGTCCCGAGGCGGGAATCGAATGATGATGAAGATGTCCTGTTAGTCGAATCGAGTCGAGTTCGGACACAGCGGTCAATCTCAACGGAGACTTGGAGTCAAAAACTTGGATATTTTTTGTATACAAAGGGGTTACAAAACCCAAGGAATATTGGTGGAAAATATTTAACGACATTGGTATCATCGAAACAAAGCATAGAAGCTCGAAACAATTTTTGGTTTTGAAAGCTTTCATTCATAATTTAATTGATCTCTCGTTAGTTTTCGAATTAAAATTTAAACATTTTTTTGTAACACATGTGAGATTATGCGTTGTTGAAGTTTGTGTTTTAATTTTTAGTTGTAGCTTTGCTGTTACCTTGTTGTCAGATTGTTGTTTTCAGATTTTGTTTTCATTCATCGTCTTTGTTGACATAAAATATCTTGGATTCTAAATCGAAGCGCAGTCATGTGCGCTGGACATAATTATTGTGCACACGGACAGCAAACATGATCGAGGAGAGGTCAGGCTTAGGACCAATGCATTAACGTGCTTTCCGAGGCATGAGAACATGCTAACTTCCTGCCCCTGGGCTGCTACTGTGAGTTTTTATTTCTAGAGAAATCCCAGTAACAATTTTGGCCCAAACCGGGATTTGAACCCGGGCACGTGCTGCCCGGGTTCAGCCCGGGGCAGCTGAAAATCACAGATACAAATAAAAATATTATGCGATAGTTAGATGTATGATTTCTTGGTCGTACCGAAGTAACTTTACCTAATCTGTGGTCGTAGATATCGTGTACAAAGAAAATGCCACTGTAGATGCCAAAGCCAACGATCCAGAACAAAAATTGGCAGATCATTCAAAATATTACATTTACAATTTATTTATTGGTATAGAAAGGACTCTTTCTTGTCCAGTTGGAGGGAAACACGTTTATTCGTGTACAAAGAATTACAAAAGCATATCCAAATATTGGAGTCCTTTATTATTTGTCATAACCTATGGACACAGAGTGTGCCAAAAACAGCAATACAGTTCAGAAATCCGTTTCTCGAAGTCATAAAATTAATTTTTTACATTTTTCTTCCTTATGTCATTCAGAATGCTTTCGGCAACGGTAACGTTTATTTGAGAGGGCGCTTCATTAGTTTGCTCTCAAGATACATAGTTATGTATGTACTTCTCGATCTATTTATAACGCTAATGCATGTACGTGTCCGTTTACATTGTAACATTGTATTACAAGTACGCGATGGACCGACGACCTAGTGAAGGTCGCGGGAAATTGCTGGATGCGGGCAGCGCAAAATCGATCATCGTGGAGATCCTTAGGGGCCTATGTCCATCAGTGGACGTCGATCGGCTGATATGATGATGATGAGATGATGGTGAGATTGTGGTGAAACGAAGGTATACCTACTATTAAAAAAAATACAAATACAAAGACTTTTGGCTCTGATTACCTCTTTGTAATGTACAGTCAACACCGAAATCTAACCGAAAAACTCTTCACTACCTACTCACACACACACACACCGACGCCGCCGCGCGCCGCGTCGTCGGTTGAACTATACAATGTACCTACCGAATCACAACCGCTTACTCAAACCTTAAATAAATGCCTACCCTCTATTATGGTTGGAGATTTATTTTTTAATAACTTGCGCTGGTATCATATTTTTATTTATCTACCCAAGTATCATAAACCCTCTCTAATGCATTCAAAAACCATAGGCAATGACGAGCATTACCAACCAACAGAAATAAACGGAACTGTAATGAACTCATAACATTGAGTTTAAATTTTTAACAGGTGTCAAATTCAAGTGAGTGTGCTATACTAGTATCTACATTCTAACTATAAATCGCACGACATTTTGATCTCGAGTGACACAAGAATAGTGACTTTGTTCGTTTGTCTATGATTTAAAAAAAATATACAGATATTCGAAAAGCCGCAATTTCGAGCTGTCCATAGACCAATTAGTATACTTCGTAAGTAGCTGGAGCTGTCATTCTTTCGTTAGCTTTTTATTTCCAGTTACGAGTAAACAAATTTTCTGATAAGTTGAATAAGTTCTTTATTTCTGTCGAAAATGAGTGACAGTGACTCAGAATAAATAATTTGCTTCTGTATGTGTTCAATTTCTTTTTTATTGCATTACACTGGTAACAATATTTCCCTATGGTTCCTGAACCCATCATAGAACCCTTATGATATTTGGGTAGATAAAGTAGTGTATGCAACTGTACATAATTAGGCATTACAGCACTCGTGTGATGCTATTAAGAAACTCGCCTTCGGCTCGTTTCTTAAACCCACACTTGTGTTGTAATGCCCTCCATTATGCACAGTTGCATAAACTACTATTACTTATCAAAGTTAAAGCTCATTAAGCTTGTATGTTATCTTAGCGTCAGTAAATGTTCAAATTGTAATAATAATGCTTGGACGCTAGCCAAACAAATTAGAAATAAGTAACCTTAAGTAGTCTCATTATAAGTAAACTGTTAAGTTTTTATTGAGAATAAATTCTTTAATTCGAAATCATTATCAGCAATACCAGACATTTTATATTTATTTTTATTGCATCATTGTGTACATTTGTAGGACATTTACTGCTGAAGAATTGTGTGCCTAACGACGTTATAAATAAGGATCCTGAGTCGCCTCCATCTATCGACTCTCGGATACTGTTATAATGTGGTAGGTATAGATGACACGTTAATAATGTGTGGAAAATACCTATAGGGTAATTTTTAAGAGCTTAAGAATTAACCACGTTGACTTCACAAATCTGTCTGTCTGTCTATATACTGGAGGCCTACTCTGGTGCTTGTCATTCGCAGTTGCAAAGTACGGACGCAAAGCTCAACATGTAGCTACTCACGCTTATTTACAAAAATTAATTACAGAAAGGGTCGTTTTCCGATAAGCTTTATAAACTTCATGGTCTTCAGATCGACTCAAATGTTCAAATTATATCTTATCTCTGATACCCCTTACCAAGATGTCCATTAGCGGTCTCAACACCTCATCCGCCTCGTGATGCGCCGGCGGCTGCTGCTGGCCCGGTACGCCGCCGCCTCCAACCTTCTGCAGTAGATCTCCCAGCTCTTTCACACTCGCTGTTATCCGCGTCTCTAGGCTGAAACAGAAGACGTATGGCTATATTTAGAATTCCTTCATTTGTATTCGATCATGTATTCCATGAATATTCTTATTCTATCGCTGAATGCAATGTACCTACTATAATTATATTTAAACAAACGCGCCGTAGGAATTGAATTTAAACAAAGTATGAATTCCATCAATTCATCCAAATTGACGTTGCAGAATTGCTCTGCGTCTGTATTGACGCAATTCTGCCAATGACCGTTCATTATAACATCGCCAGCTTTTAATTTGATGGAGCGCGCATTAGCGAACTTAACAGTATTTATCCTACTAATATTATAAATGTCAAAGTTTGTGAGTATGGATGTTTGTTCCTCTTTCACGCAAAAACAACTGAACTGATTAGGCTGAGTATGGGTATAGTTTGGTACCTGGAATAATGTATAGGCTATTTTTTATCCCGATAAAACGCGGGTGTAGGCGCATGCAGCAGCTAGTAATAAATAACTACTGGCACCGCCTTTTTTCATTTGAGCGCTATCAAACGGCTGTAAATTGAAAAGTAATCTATTCATCATCATCATCATATCAGCCCATACACGTCCACAGCTGGACATAAGCCTCCCCAATACGACGCCATGTCGATGGATGGAGGCGGTCCTGAACCGCCTCCATCCATCGACTCCCTGCGACCGCTAAGATATCGTCGGTCCATCGAGTGGACGGTCTTCCATGTAGGGGGGATTTGACATAATCACCACGCTTGGCAGGCGGATTGGTGATCGCAGTGTTGGTGTTGAAAAATACTCAGAAGGAAACTGCTGCCCGTCCTCTGGTAGGTTCCCTTAGTCGGCTCTTATGACATCCACGGGTTGAGTTGGTGGGGTCGATATTCGTACGACACGGCCCCACGGCCACTCTATTACCATGTATTCAGAAACATACCTAATAGCAAACATAGAAGCCAGTTCATCCAGTGTATTGTTCAGTGTTTGCTGCAAATCGTTCAAAATGTCCGCCGCGTCACGTTCGAGCTTCGTTCCACCCATCGCTTCGAACATCTTCTCTAGTTGAACTCGGAGTTGTTGGATGTTGTTCATTAGAATACAAGCCTGTAATACATTGTTTTAAATTTTTATTATTTTTGCGGGAGAAATAGTGATACCTCTGGATATTTTTTACGGGATCACCCCAAAATACATTAAAAACGTAACAACATACACACAGGCGAACATAGAACCTACTACTCTATTCGTAGTTGGTTGTGAAAATGATTGATTGACATTTTATTTCATCTTATCCATATTCAAAAAATTCAAAGTTCATTATGAATGTAAGCGGGTTAACTACGAACCTAGTTTGTGTTGGAAGAACACCAACGTTTCATCCCTTAACGAGGGACTTCGAGCGAGCGCGACGCGAACCGCACTCACCCTGAAGAAGTCCCTCGTTAAGGGTTTCATACGTTTCATACGTTGGTGTTCTTCCAACACAAACTAGGTTCGTATTTAACCCGCTTACATTCATATTGAATTTATCAAACTACGAAAGTTTTTATAGTAAAATTAAAAGTTGTCAATAAAAATGGCGATTCAAACCAAAAATAGTACCTATTTTTCTAAAATGTTAGATAAAGTTTATCGTATTAATTTTTGTTCTCATGGCCGATGTTACTTTTATTACAAACATTACAATTGTATTTTTATAAAAATTATATGTTTCTTTGAGCCAAATAATGTGAGTGTTTTTTCATTCCAACTTACCACTTTCTCCTCCTTCAAATGTTCTGGAAACTCCTTTTTCACAATATCAGCGTATGCCACCAACACCTTGACAATGGTCTTCGCGAATCTCTTCATATACCGCTTCCAGATCTCAGGGTCTGGACATTCGAGCTTGGAGACGACATCGAAGCATTGTGTTAGTTGAGTGAAGACATCCACCACTGAGTTACTGAAGAGTGCATGTTCACTGGATTTTTGGAACTGGAAGTAAAAGCGTGATTTAAAATTTTGCTCTTTCAAGGTATCGTAAAACAGGGCGAATAGAGACTCCACGGTGAATATAAATGGACGAAATACTGGAGCAATACATCGTGTTACAGAGGTCAGTTTCACAGGAGATGAACAGTCACAGACTAAGAATTTTTCCACTGCTACCAGCCAGGTCATGTTTTGGTCCAGTAATTCGTCCATTTCTATTCACCCTGGAGTCTCTATTCTCCCGTTTTACCAGGTACTTCCCGTACCTTCCAATACTGAGCTGTTTCAAGTCGCGTCAAGGGGAATACTCAATATCATATTTCAAACGCAGATACATGTACCTATTCAAATTGATAAAAGAAATCGTTTGTTTTAGTTTTTGATTCCACAGTGAAAAGTTTGTAGACCCTACGTAGACCCTCTACGAAAACGGCGTAGCACGTTTACAAAGGCATAAAATCTAATCACTGAACAAGCGTTATATTATTTAGATCAGAAAATATCCGAATAAACGCGTTATTAAATGGAATTTAAATATTAATTACCTAGGTTCTGCCCTCGGCTTTACACGCTTCTTATGTATAAAAAGTAGTATGTCCTTCTAGATCTACTTATCAATTTAATTACTAAGCCTTTTAGGCTTAAAAAGTTACATGCTGAAATGAAGACAGATCTCCTTCTGTATTTAAAAAATATTTAAAGGGACTTTTATGCATAATATCTTATATCTTGTGGGTTTCGGGAGCGATAAATCGATCTGATAAGCAGCGTTCGGGAAACTTCGCAATATCTTCTCGTCACAGATACCGCAGAGCCTCAAGACGAAAGTCTTTAACCAATGTGTGCTACCAGTGATGACTTACGGATCCGAGACGTGGTCGCTCGGGTCCGGAATACGGAAATTCGTAGAAGAACCAAATAACCGCTGGGGAGTAAAGGTTCTCGAGTAGCGACCGCGATGCAATGCTAAACGGAGTGTGGGAAGACCTCCCACTCGATGGACCGACGACATCGTAGCGGTCGCAGGGAGTCGTTGGATGGAAGCGGCTCAGGACAGCTATTCGTGGCGTCGTTTGGGGGAGGCCTATGTTCAGCAGTGGACGTGTACGGGCTGATGATGATGATGATGATAAATTGATCTAGCTAGGATTCTTTTTTAGAATATGTCGTTTTATTCGGGTTTTCAATAATCAACTTTATCGATAATCGGTACTCATATACACAAGATTTCGATGATACAAAGCCCTCATCTATCATGTATGACACCTGTTTTTTTTATTTACTGCATATACTCGGATATGACGTCAAAATTGGGGAGGAAAGTTGTCAGCTAAGATAGATGAACCCATAGACAAGGCCATAGACATAAATTCGATTATTTTTGTTCGTAGATAATCAGCCGTGACATAAACTGAAATTCTTATTTTAATATAATTTCTATAAAACACAATATACCAAAAAAAATACCGAGCAAAGCTCGGTCATCCAGGTACTGTATATAATAATGAAATAGAACCAAGTGTGTACTCACCCCATCTCTCTTATCCCTGTTAAAAGCTCCATTCAGGTACTCCAACGAAACGTCATCATTTTCATTCAACCACTGCATCACGAAAGGTTCGAACCATGCTGGGTATTCAGGCACGGCACCGCAGTATGGGGGAACGTCTTTCACATAGTTTGTATGCAGCCATTTCACCTGGAATATAAAAATAATAAAATATAAAAATGATATATAAAGAAGAAAACAGTCAAATCAAAATCACATAGTTTGTTAAATATTCAAGTAAGTAAGTTGTTTGTTATTTTCTTTGTCAAGTTATATACATAATTATCTATATAGTTTAGTATATTTTGTGATAATTTTATATTTAGTGTGTTAATAAATAAAAAAGAAAAGACCTCTTTTTAAAATTTAACGCACCTTTTGTTATATTTTACCCTACAAACAAAAGGTACGCGATAAATACCAGATAAAATCTTTAAAATAACAACTCTGTCTGTCTATGTGTTAGTATTCTTACCTTCATAGGCCTACCATGGCCGCTGTGACACTAAAGCCAAGCTAAACAAATAAAAAAAATCTTACCTTGAAGTGTAGATTCATGTAAGCCGAAGATTTGCATAGTCGATGTTGTTCATGCTCCTCTAACGCATACTTCATGTCCACTGCAAATAGCGACCACATAGTTGCTGCTGATAGCTGTAAAAAAATACGAAATTTTTTAAAAAACCAAAATTAAACTCCAAAAAATAACGAAATTTTTCTACATACAAGAAAGATCATACTTATTGGTTTGTACCTACTCATGCAACTCTGATGTAAGACTCCTCTTCGTTCCTTAAGTTGGATAATATCCAATCAAATCATTTTATATCCTCACAAAATACTATTGTAGTCCTTGAATTCTTCTTCTTGCTGTCCTTATCAATAACGTATGATTCAAATTCATAAGTATTTACACATAATGATCTTCAGTATTGTAGTAGAGCCAAGCATTATTTTAGACTCGCAACTTAAAGATAACTTTGGTCTTCTGCGGATTTCCGTAGAAGAAACAAAACATAGTGCTGAACATAGGCGTCCCCCGACGATGGCACGAATAGCGATTCTGAGCCGCCTCCATCCAACGACTCCCTACGACAGCTACGATATCGTCGGTCCATCGAGTGAAAGGTCTTCCCACCCTCCGTTTTGCATTGCATCGTAGTCGCCACTTGAGAACCTTTACTCGCCAACGGTTATCGGTTCTACGAGCTATATGGCCTACCAACGCCACTGCAGCCTGCTAACTTTGAGAGCTAGGTCGCTAACTTTGGTTCTTCTACAGATTTTTTTTAATGGACAATTGACCTGATGATTAGATTTCCAGTGGCCGTGGGGCCGCGCTTACGAATATCGACCCCTCCAACTCAATCCGTGGACGTAAGAGCCGACTAAGGGAACCTACCAGAGGAATTGACATTGCGATCACCAATCCGCCTGCCAAGCGTGGTGATTATGTCAAATCCCCCCTACATGGGAGATCGTCCACTCAATGGACCGTCGACATCGTAGCGGTCGCAGGGAGTCGATGGATGGAGGCGGCTCAGGATCGCTATTTGTGGCGTTGTATGGGGGAGGCCTATGTCCAGCAGTGGATGGGCTAATATGATGATTGGCTTTCCGTATTCCGGATTCTAACTTATTCTATTAAACTCTTTATCTTTCTATAACCTCACCTGTCCAATATTCAACTCCTGCGGGAACTGGTTGAGTACAGGCGCGTAGCTGTTCCGATCCTCTTCAATGACGGATACGATGAGCGCTATAAGCTTGTGCCAGAAGTCAACTGAGTCTAGTTGGGGGCCGTGGTCTGCGGGGTCGCGCTTAGCTTCGTTTGGATCCACCTGGAATATAGGTTTCGGTTTAAAGATCTTTATTTAAAGTCAGATTCAGATTCAATAACTTAATTTCTTTAGACTTACAAATAAGCACTCAGGGAAGTCAAATTTTATATATTTACTAATAGCTGACCAGGCAAACGTTGTTTTGCCATCGAACACTGCGGTTGAAGAATTTTTTTAAAATGTGAAAAGGGAAGGGTTATATGTATTTTATAATTCTAAATCATAAGAAAAAGTAAAATTAAAATAATTATCCAAAAGTAAAAAGTTTTTTTTTGGGTTCCCGCCCCAACATTCTCTTAGGGGTTTTAAAAATAGATAACAACCTATTCTTAAACCTACCAATTTTACACAAAAAAATCATAAAAATCTGTCAAGCCATTTCGGAGGAGTTTGGTTACAAACACTGTGACACGAGATTTTTATATATATAATATAGATATAGATAGATGGCTATAAATATAGTTATTATTATCAAATAAGAAATAAGATTTTCTCTTCACTTCCATTATTGATCCACTAAGTGGAAGAAGTGAAAAAGAAACCACTAGTATACATCACCTACAAATGTCTCTAATACATGTTTATTTTAAAGCTTTGGTGGAATCTTGCAACTCAATTCTAGACCAGTAATCCTCAACCGATTGAGCTGAAATTTGGCATACTCACATAAGTAAGTTCTATATAACATGCTACTATATAATTAATTATCATATAAATAATTATCATATAATTAATATCTAGTACTTAACCGGTAACCTTTCATTTAGATTTATGTTCTTAGATAGTTTATTTGTAGTTTGATATGGCAAGTGGCTCACCTGAAACTCTCTGTTGTAGAGCTCGTAGCAATTCTCGAATAGAAACTGATAAGTTGACCTAAGGCACGCCTTCACGCAGTCCTTCACTACGGTGCTGGCTCGCGGGGGACTGCTTAGCTCTTGGACCTTAAATAATACAAATAGTATTTTTTACTGATAGTAAATAAATGAATAATGCTGGAAAATTCACACAATCGTCAAGCCCCAAGCTAAGGAAAGCTTGTGTTATAGGCAAGTTCTTGATAACTGATATAATCCTACCTATATCCTATATCCTACTAATATTATAAAAGTTAAAGTTTGTGAGAATGGATGGTATGTTTGTTCCTCTTTCAGGCAATAACCTCTGAATTGATTCGGCTGGAATTTGGTATGGGTATAGTTTGGGACCTGGAATAACATATAGGCTATTTTTCATCCTGATAAAAAGCGAGCGAAGGCGCGGGCAGCAGTTAGTAATAAATAATAGGAAAATAAAATAAAGGAGCCATTTATTCCATAACCGTAATTACAATATCATCATCATCATCATCAGCCCATATACGTCCACTGCTGGAAATAGGCCTCCCCCGGACGACGCCACAAATATCGTTCCTGAGCCGCCTCCATCCATCGATTCCCTGCGACCGCTACGATGTCGTTGGTCCTTCGAGTGGATGGTCTCCCATGTAGGGGGGATTTGCCATAATCACCACGCTTGGCAGGCGGATTGGTGGTCGTAGTGTTGGTGTTTAAAAATACTCAGAAGGAAGCTGCTGCCCTTCCTCTGGTAGGTTCCCTTAGTCGGCTCTTACGACATCCACGGGTTGAGTTGGAGGGGTCGATATTCGTACGCCGCGGCCCCACGGCCATACTTCGTATTGAAATCAACAAATATTTGCAGATCGTACAAACATTTGTTCCAAGGCGGGGATCTAACCCGCAATCTTCTGCGACGCATGCGTGAACTAGCTGCTGCCAGCAGCTTCGCACGCGCTTTTCATGTACCCTGTGTCCGTCCCCAGGATACCATCGACCTCCCTGCCAAACTTCATAAAGATCCGTGCAGCCGCTTAGGCGTGAAAACGTGACAGACAGAGTTACTTTCGCATTTATAATATTAGTTAGGATATACATTATAATATTAGTTAGTATTGAAGCTCAAAGTTGAATACAATTCGCAACTTCTGGGTGCAGACTGTCGGTGTTCTACAAGCACTTTGGTGATTGTGCCCATTATTTACATGACCTTATCCCTACCTCCCCCTTCTACCACGAGACAAGCAGACACACTGGTAAATACCACCCATACCTGGTCGACATACCACCGTGCCGAACCAAATGTTTCCGCTCTACTTTAATTTTAAGTACCGGTAAAGAATGGAACGCACTTCCTGTGTCTGTTTTTTCGGGAGAGTAATATCTTGGGAGTCTTCAAATCCCGTGTGAATAATTTCCTTTTGGGAAACCGTGCTACATCTTAGGCCATATCTTCTGGTCATGTAATGGTCAAACGTGTTGCCATAAGCAATAAAAAAGAAGTTAACATAAAATGATCATTTCAGCTGCGTTCTGGAATGCAGTTCTGACTTTTTGGTGCATTGTAGATGCTTTTTGGTGCATTCTAGATTGATTTTAATCGCAAAATCTAATCTACAAATTCTCTAAAAGCACCATCGAATCGAAGTTAGTTTTATCATTCATAGAAAATGAATTATGATTTGCAGTATACTATTTTCCGTTAGATTTATACAAAAAGCTAGCAAAACAAAAAAATCACCGCAAAGATACAAAATCTCGTGGATCAAGCCACCCTAAGTACTCTTTCCAAATGAACAAAATTCAAAATAGTTTGTAAATACATACCTTCATCCTAAAGAACGTAATGCTGGTAAGCAGATCGACGGTACTCTTGAGGTCCATGAGCTTCTCAGCACTGGAGGCGGGAAAGTTGTTCCGGTACATCGACAAGTCTATCCGCAGAGAGTTGTGCAGTTGGTCCAGAAGTTTCACGAATTTCTCCTTCTGTTGTAAGAAAAGTATGAATTAGTTAATGCCCTTGATGTAGTTCAACATTGATAATGATAAGAAAGCTGAACAATTCACACAGCATCATCTAGCCCCAAGCTAAGCAGACCTTTTGTTATAGGAAAATCTGATGATGATGATGACAAACTAAACCTGAGGCAGATGCCTATATTACTACTTAAACTGTACAATAGTTTTTAATACCAACTTGTTAACCTTTTTTAATTGGTGAATAATTTTTTATTTATTATATATTAGTCCTAGTGCTGGACATAAGCCTCCCCAATGAGCACCATGGCACCTTGTCTTCAGCCGGCATCCAGCACCTGTCAACAGTCTTTCGCAGTTCGTCAACCCACCTGGCCTAGGACGTCCTACACTAAGTTTGCCGTTAGGGTTAGTAATGTTTATTAGTTATAAATCTTTTTTAACTTTCGCGATTTGTTATTATACTCGTCGGGAGTCGTTGGATGGTGACGGTTCGGGACCGCTATTACGTGGCATCGTTTTGGGGAGGCTATGTTCAGCAGTGGACGTATACGGGCTGACGATGACATATTAAAGATTACATATACATATTTATCAGATTATTCTACTAGCATTAAAACTATTATATCTAAAATAAATACAGTACAAAAGGCGGCCTTATCGCTGAGAGCGATTTCTTCCAGGCAACCTTGGGATGGAGGAAACGATATAAGAAAAAAAAGGGGTCTAGTGCACTGACAGTAAACAATAGAAATTTGATTAATTCAATACATGCATATACAAAACAAAAGTGCCTATATTATCTACTAAGCTAAAAACAAAATTTAATAATACATTACTCTTAAAATTAATACAGAGTATAACTCGTTTGTTTATTCTAATAACCAATGTGTATGGTCATGTTTCACTAGGACGTAACTCTAATATCTCATTCTTTCTAAAACTTACCCCAAAATTAGAAGCAGCAAATCTATCCGACGCAGAAACAGCAGACGAAGCTGTGGTGTGCGCATAGTATGCATTGATGTTCGCAAGTAGAGTCGACATCACCGCTGGAACTCCCGCGCACAGGTACTTTGTTGATAGGCAGTGGAAATGTCTGTAATACATACAATACAGTTAGTGGAATGCAAATACCTGGCCATTGATGCAAAACCTTACGATATAGAGATTTATATTATCTTTGATGTACAGCACATACAACAAAATATTATATAGCATGAATGAATATTTTGAGGTAGTGTTTTTTTGTTACATTGTCAATTTATAAATGAACAGGCGAAAGCCTTTATTGCCTTGTATTGCGTTTTATTTTATTTTCTTTGGTTTAGTGTAAAATACACGTATTTACCTACTGGTCAGCTATTTGTCTTTTTTATCTTTAACGCAGTTTATATTATGTAGAGTTTTGTGATGTGCATGATTATTTTCAATTGAAAATATAATGCGTTTACCAATAGACGCATTATAATATTTTCAATTCACATAACTTTTTCTTTATTAGCATTAATGTTATTAAACTTCTTTGCCCTGCATTATTTTGTAAAATTATGTAAATGTTATACCCTTGATCGCACATAGCTTTTAATTTTATGTGTGAACAACTCTGTAATACCTGTTTATCATAAAGCGAACCTAATAACTTAAAAACTTTGGTAATAGAATGATCTTTGAAACACGAGAGAAAACATAAAACATAACCAAAATTCACACGCTGAAATAGAGATTGATGGAGATCATATAAAATCATGGCAAAAATCAATCAATGAAGGCTTGTTCAGCTGATACAAACAATCTAGACTTCCCTCTTACTTATAAAAATCTATTAACAAGTTTTTCCCCCTCAGTTGACATTATACGAGAGTGAGAAAAGGATTACTTCGTTATTGCTTTGTATTAAGAAGGATTAGTCTTACTATTCGTAAGTAGTAAAGACGGAAATTTTGATCAAGAATGCCCAAAAAAGATTTGAAGGTTAGACCAAAAGAGCTGTGTCAGTCAGTGTGGTAGGCATTAATTCTAATTCTAAGTGGGGGAACTGGGATCTGCACTGACATCTCGCATAGAAGTGTATTGTGCATTGTCCCCCTGCTTAATGTGTGCGTGGTTGGCATAAGGGATTTCGATCCATTCGAAAAGCAGAATATTTTAATTTACGATGTCATAACCAGGTATCTGTGGGATCATTATAATACTTTACCTCATAAATAACGTTATCAAAGTTAATTTATCAAGGTAACTCATAAACTTTCTCATAATATTCCCAATTTACATTGTATAGATAATGATATAAACCTGAATCTTTTCTTCTCGGTTAACGACTTTTTAACGAGTGTTATAGATATGTACCTACTTATGATAAACCTCAGATAATATTTTAGGTTCACTAGATATACACTTGTGTATCATTATTACCTGAGCTGCTGATAATGGTATAGGTCCTCTATAACATATTTATATGTTTTTGGGATTCCGTTCCTCAAATGGAAAAAAGAACCCTTAAAGGATCACTTTGTTCTCCGTCAGTCCGTCTGTCAACCCCATTTTCTTAGGAACGGAAAAAATTGGCAAGTAAGGTCTTATAGCACAAGTAAAGGGAAAAATCAAAAAACCGTAAATTATAAGTTTTTTCCCCAAAAAATTGATTCTCGCCATGACCAAATCCTATAGGGTACCAACTTCCTGTTGAAATGGAATCATCATATTTGGCAAAAAACAACGTCTTATAATAACGGAACCCTAGGTGCGCGAGTCCGACTCATACTTGATAAATAAATCTAAAGCTAACGTAACGAAAAAGGTAACATAACGAACGAATAAAATGTAACTATTAAACTGGGTCCCTATCTCAGCATTATGCAGTATTAGGCAATTGTCCAATACTGCGCTGGTTTTCAGTTAGGGCCCTTTCGGAGTGAAGGCAGAGTACCGAACAAGTACATTATTACTGTTTTCATCCACTCAAATGTATATAATTTTGTTGATTTCACTAGTCAACCTAAGTACCCTTAGGTTAACTAGTTAAATCAACAAAATAAAATACTGAAAATAGTTAGGAATAGTCTTTGTGGTCCCAGTTTTTTTCAAAGGTGTGCACAAAGCTGTTGCTATAGGTACTTCTATTTTTATTTCATTGTTTTGTTTAGGTATATCAACATCGTTATCAATGTATTTCCTTTCATATTTTATCTTTATTTATACCTGTCTTCTATATTCCGTGACGTCACGAAACGGCTCTGTCGGAAGACCAGCGTTGGTTGTACGCAAATACACCTAACCCATGCTGATATAGGGACCGTTTTGTGACTCTAGCAAACTGTTTTCTTTTCTATGTTCGTTTCTTTATAATTGTATGTGTCCGAGTTACAAATAAACATCTATATTCCTATTTTAAATTTTTATTATTATTAGTTTAGTAAAACCGTTTTTCTTAGTTTCTCTAGTTTTAGGCTACATTGCATGCATATAATATAAGAATCAGATAAGATCCTAATAGGTAGAATGAAAAGCGACTACTTACATGTATACAACACCATCCTACAAATTAGGTTAAAAAATGTTCCGAAGGAAGAGCATGACATCCTGCCGTAAAACAGTTTTTACTAGTACGGACGACTGTCACCTTACTAAGGTTCTGGTATTGATGACATACCTACCTACCAAATAGCAACAAAGTCGTAGGCTTAGAGTAAATAATCCGTAGTGTATTATTTACATACACTTTAGTTTTATATAAAACCTACCTACTAATGTTTATATAATATATAAATACATATTGTACCAACCTACATAGTTAATATTTTGTAAGAAATAAATAAATGTTTATGTTTTAAAAAAAAAAAAACCACGAGTAGTTTTTTTTTCCATTTTCGATATTAAAACCTAGAAGAAGGTGTAAGAAAGCGCGTTATCGAAACCATAGGCAAAATAATTCACTAACCTATTTAACACCGATTAGTGATAAATAGGATATCGTTTGCGTTAAACGGATTACTTTTAGGTAAATCACGCTTCTTATAAAGCTAAGAATACTTCTTTGTTTTACTGAACGTTAATCCATGTTAGAGCGGTTCAGCTGTCACTATATAGGAATAATTTTTCTATATTATAATTTTTTATATATTATAGGAATAATTTTTAATTAATAGTATGTATCGTGATACATACTATTAATTAAAAAATTATATAGGAATAATTTTTCTATATTATAGTTTTTTATATATTATAGGAACATGGATTAACGTTCAGTAAAACAAAGAAGTATTCTTAGCTTTATAAGAAGCGTGATTTACCTAAAAGTAATCCGTTTAACGCAAACGATATCCTATTTATCACTAATCGGTGTTAAATAGGTTAGTGAATTATTTTGCCTATGGTTTCGATAACGCGCTTTCTTACACCTTCTTCTAGGTTTTAATATCGAAAATGGAAAAAAAAACTACTCGTGGTACAAATAGATTCTATGGTAAGGTTTTATAGTGCTTATGCCCGCACTTTGGGTAATCTTAAAGAAATCTTTGGGACTTACGGACTATAGCGCCGTTAGTCCCAAAGATTTTCGACAGGTCGGGTACTTGCCTCCGTGGCGCAGTTGGTTAGCGCATCCTCGTATTCAGAGGAGGGTCGCGGGTTCAAGTCCCGCCGGAGTCGTAAATTTTTGGGATATCATTAAATTCTTTAAGATTCTATGGTAAATATGAAAATAGTCTCAGGGATTTTTTTTGCACTATGTGGCTATTGCGAGGCACACATAATATTTTCATAGAATTTTTGTCATTCATTTCACGTATGCGGTTTTAAGAATTTAACAAAAAGTCGTCTATTCGAATTTCGTCGTCGAATTTCCACTGTTTCGATACTTTGGAAGATTTATAAAGCCCTTTCATTCATAATAGTTAAACGTACCCCACGTTTAACTATTATGAATGCGAAAGTCTGAATGGATGTTTGAATGTTTGTTATTTCTTTACGTCAAAACTACTGAACGAATCGAATGAAATTTTGCATACTAGGCTTAGAATAAAACAGATACTAGACTACTTTTTATCCCATATATCAGTTCCCATGGCATATAAATAACCTTTAAACGTTTATATAATAATTTGATTGTTTTAAAAACTAAAAACAGACTTCGAAATCTTTAGTTCTAAACTGTTTTTTTTTTTTTTGAATTTTTGTGTTTTTATTCCCGAAGGATTGATATTTATACATATAAATCCTTCGGGAATCGAAAATTTGTATGGTCTTACTTCGGGATCATCTTTTAGACAACTGCAAAAGTATCATCCAAATCGGAATGGAGAAATCAACGGACCTACATAAAAAACATACATACAGCCGAACATAGAACCTCCTCCTTTTTACGAAGTCAGTTAAATACAACGCGTTCGGAATTGCGGGCAGAACGTGACTCGTAAGGAACTCCTTTGAACAGCTGAGAGTTAAAATTAAGACGAGACCATTGACGAACAACAAAATCTACTGTAGGTAAGAAGCATATGGGTCAATGTGCTTTTGTTAATTTTACAGGAGAGCAATAAAACAGATTTATTAAATTCCATCTTTCACATCTCCTACTTTATTTACATTATACAATTTGTTTTAATTCCATTGGAAAGCTGCATTATCTGTCTACGTTTTGAAAAATGTAGACCCACTACTACTGCAAACCAATAATAATAAATTTAATATTTTCTTGAAAGTGGTACTACTTAGAGCCAAATACCACTAACAATGACGCCCCATGTACAGATAGCCCCGTGTGCAACAATGATTTCGAGGTACTTTTCTTTTAAAAATGGTGTCTATCTAAACATAGGCCGTTATGCTGCGCATAAAATTAATGAACCATAGGTGCCAACTATGATAGATAGATCGAAATGCCTCGTAGCTTTTTCAAACTTTAGTGTATCGTTATGTGTTAGCTCTGTATGCTTCAAAGTCATAGATTAAATTACTGAAAAAAGTGGTTCTATGAACATTTAGACCCAATTTTATATTTAACTTTTAAATACTCTGCAAAATTACAAAAGACCTAAGTGTATATAGCTCAAATTATCGAAAACCAAATTTCATATTGTGGTGGATGTACTAAAAGAAAAAGAAGTATTCTGTAAGTCAAAAACATTTATTATAAAAATAAGAAAATAATCTGTTCTAATAATCACCATAAGCTTCGGGTACGTCACTTGCACTGGTGGAGTGAGACAACTGTTTGTAGAAATCGTGACAGCTTTCAGGAACCCACTGCAGGAGAGTTAATATGTCATCATACTTTGCAGTAGAAATTGGTTTTTCAGTTGACCTTACATTTTTGAGACGAGATGGCATTGTAAAATTTTGTTTCGGATGTCTAATGAGAGATAACTCTAAAAAAGGTATGAAGTCTTCAGCCGAGGTCACAAGTTTTATTTTGTAATACAGCCTACCCTTTTTATCTTGTCTACATTGCCACCAGACAGTTACCGATATTTTAAAATAATTCTTATCAGAATTTTTCTTTCGGACTATAAGTGGAGCTGAAGTTTTCTTGCATAGAGACGAAATGTCTTTAAAATCATGTAGAGTCATTTCTGTGACACGAAATGGGTTTTTCCCTGCACATGTCCTTATAAATTGAGCCCAGTCTCTGGGTGTCACTAGTTGCATTGTTGACAACTTTTTCTTTTTTCTTTCTATAATAGAATGGGCATGATCAACCTCCATATGAGTGTGGCCCTTTAACAAGAATTTGTGATTTATTGTTTTTAAGCTCGGGAAATTATGTAGTATCCATTGGTATGCCATCACTATTGCACTATTTCTATTTTGACCAGTGCAGTTATCCGAGTATATTGTTATTTCTTCCACCGTTTCATCAATATTTTCTTCTGCCCATTTGATCAAACAGGATCCGATTTCATTACCTCCTCTTCCACCATAGTTTTCCGGCCACACATAGTTGCTTGTTATTTTTGTTGTTGTGTCATACAGTTAGGTTTAACGTCCATAGCTTTCGAAGATAAAATGACTGGTTGTTCGTCAGATTAGGTGTGGGCAAGCATTTTTGTAAGTCAACGCAAATCACCCGTTTTTTATTAGTATTCGACGCGTCTTTTTTGTCATTGCTTTTCATCTCATATCTATTCTGTGCTTCTTTTTGATGTTTTTCACGGTCTTCTTCTATTTGAATTTTTTCTTCTTCATTATTACAGTCCTTTAACTTTCGTGTAAACCTATCACAGTCGTCGCAAGTGTCGATTCCTGGAAGTTTGAATGATAAACCGAACTCTGTATTAAAAATGAACCGGTAGAGCCATTCTTTTGCAATTTGATTTGGTGTGGCATTTGCCATTTCCATTTTTTGAACATACTGTTTATACATCAAGTTTACGTTTAGCTCCGGACCTAAGAACTTCTTCTGTGTTTTTTGCCGACTGTAGTGGCTTTCGTAAACTGGATATGACGAGATGTGCTTCTTCACAGATTCCTTTACAGCATCAGGTAGTTTATTTCCTGGTACATGATGGCCTCTTTGGTCTGTATGTACCATTCCGCTTTCAAGCACTTTTTCTATGCTTATCTTGACAAATTTTTTACCGACCGATAAAGTATTTAAAAACATTACTTGGCAAACTTTCATTTTCTTGTAATTAACTTCCAAAAAATAGGTAAAGGTATACTTTCGACGATCATCTTCTAATTTTGAGTTTGTTTTTTGTCTGGCTTTTGTATCTTTTGTCACATGGCTTGCCACAAATTGCCGTCTTTGACTTCTATGAATTCAAGTGGGCTGTCAACTTCTGCGGGAGTACTAGAGATGTGATGCAAGGGTGTCAACGACTGTGGATGTGGTTCGACAATATCTATAAGATTCGGTACTTCCAGGTTAGGTAAGGCCGGTGCACTTGAAGATATCGGTGTTTTTGGTTCTGAGAGCTGTGGTTGCGTAATTATATCTGAATTTTCTAAAGGTAGTTCGGGTTCTATGTGGCGTTCTTGTTCAATTTGTTTAGTGGGAAACAAGTCTGATAGTTGAATAAGCTCAGTTTCATTGACTTTAGCAGTTTCTAGTGACAATAACCTTTTCGTTACCCGTTGAATTTCCACTCGTCTATATTTACATGATATACTTATATCGTCGTCCGAGGAATTTTCATAGCTGTCTGGTATATAATCCTTGTCATAAACACTGTCATCACTTCCAAAATCTGCGGACGGGCGTATTATTGGAACCAGCGAACCATCTGGATCTAAAACAAAAAAATATATAATTAGATTGATAAACAATAAATAACTAACCTTAAATAAATAATCTTTTATCCCTTATTATTATTAAAGTAAACAGAGCTTGTGTTATGGGAAACCACATGACTGATATACATAGGTAGGTACCTACTACTTACATAGTGACACAATTACAGACAAATATTTGTAGATTTGTTTTTGTTTTGCCGTACAAAATGAAACAGATAAACGCCGGTAAGTTTTATGTTAGAAACTCACCTTAGAAAGGTACAACGAACTTTGACTAGGTAGATGTAATTCACTTACCTTCTTCTTTATTCGGAACTTGAATTAAATTCTCGAATATCCGTTTTGTTCTGTTATTCATTTTATTTTTAACAAAATCAAACTATCACGCACCAAAACACTGCAACAACAAACTGAGAGGGCAGTAATTATTAGTATCAAACCAAAACAATGCACCCGCTTCACTCGCACCAACATGTCGCGTATATGTCTTTCCTTGTCTTACCGCGCGAAACTGGCGCGCTCTGGCGGAAGAGAATATCATTTGGCGCCAAGTGACAGTTAAACTGATTTGTGTAGAATGTTTTTAGTTGCATAAGGAACTAAGTCGTCATAGACCATGAAATTCGCTAATACACTGAAACTGGATTGGGAGCATAATGAATTAAGTGATATACGAGCTGAATGCAATTAATGATATTGAAAACTTCCCATACCTTAGACCTATATGCATCACTGTATCTTTATAATTATAAATGTAATGGCCGCGTTAAATAAACAGATCGATGCGTCTCGGAAAATTATACACGAAAAGGCAATAAAAAAAAAAACTAAAATGTTACATTGACCCTTATGCTTCTTACCTACAGTATTGTACTCACGTCATTAGCTTGACACGTGACTCGTGAGGATCTCCTTTGAAAATTTTAGAGTTCAAATCCACACCGAAAAACAAAATAAGTTATGTACTCACGTCATAGCTTGATAAATTGCTTCTATCCCGTATCGCATCGCGAACTCATCGACGATCTCCTCAGGGTTCTCGTTGAAGTAGACCTTCCATGCATCGTCCCCCCTCGCCGCGGGCAGCGTTACCGCTCCCCCGTTCTCTTCGCATAGGTAGTGGAACAGGTTCTCGTGGAGACAGGTGTACTGGAAAGAGGGATTTTGTTAGTGAGTTTTGTCTCTTACACGTTATGACGTTAGATCCTGACAAATATTTTGTCAATAATTTGATTTTTTAAAGTTTCACGATTGGTTAACATATAATAAACGAAAATATAACAAAAGGTACGCTATAAATATCCGATCTATAATAATATGATTGTTTTGGAAAAACTCCGTAATTCCTTAATATTTAAACTGTTTATAAGTATCAAATAGTAATTTGTCGTTACTAAAAATGTTAGTCTTGGTCTTGGGATCATCTATAGGTACTAATATTATAAAGAGGAAAGATTTGTATGTAAGTATGTTTGTAACGAATTGGCTCAAAAAGTGCTGGACCGATTTAAAAAATTCTTTCACCATTTGAATGCTACATAATCACTGATTAATATAGGCTATGTCCTGCATTTAAGGAGGTTTATGCCTGAAAATAAATGTCCACCCGTGCGAAGCCGAGATGGGCCGCCAGTATTCTATAAAATAAAAAAATAAATCACCTAAAACCTGTCTACAATTGAGTGACAGAGGAGAGAAAGAGGAATTGATTGAAACCTTTATAAGCAAGATTCTGTTCCCGTTGATCCCGTTGATGAAATCTGCAGCCTATAAATGAAATACGATAATATATTGGAAAATCAACGCGATTATCACAATGTTCTTCATATCTATATATAACATATATATATATTAATTCTCAGTAAAACCTGCTTGGTCCACCCAGACTAGTATTGTGTTCTCTCTGGCCCAACCAACAATTGGTTGTTTACGTGTCCAAACGGACCTTTGAAAGTTGTTGACTCTTATATGTATGTCACTCACTCGTCCCAATGATGGAAGATATTAGATTAGATTGATAGATATATTTATTTAATCAATTTGTATTCATTTTTGTTGATAGCGTCTTAAATCCTAAATTAGGTTTATCTAGACACTAGGGGCACATAACACAATAATTTGTAAGTAAGTATCGGAATGTAGTGCGGTAGGCAGTCCCGTCCGCTGCAGCCGCACACAAGCGACCTGCCAATCACGTGCGAGCGAGCAGTGATTCCCACGCGCTTGAGTTGACTTCTACTACAGAATGTTCGTTTTTCTATAAAATGAGTGAAGCTCGACTAGTAAAAATAAATGATCTTAAGATAATCTTAAGATAGTAAAAATAAATGATCTTAAGATATTTTATAAGGGTTAAGATAATAATATTTTATTATATGTTTTTAATATTTTTTTGATTGAAGGAATGAAACTCAACAAACGATCCAAAAGGAGGAGTTAGACGAATAAGAAACCGAAGCCTTAGAAAGAAATCCAATAAATTGTCTCAAACAAAAGGAGTCCAACCGTTTGCTTAGCAAGTTAAGGCGATTAGTACGACGGTAGAGTCGGCAACAAAGTTGCCGAGGAATTTTGAAACCAAATAAAAGTTTTAGGCAATTATCGCATGACAATAGAGAGTGATAAAGTTTTCTTCATTAAATACATTGGTATATAATATTAGGTATATATGATTAGGATTGCCTAATCCTGACTAATATTATAAATGCGAAAGTGTGTTTGTTTGTTTGTCCTTACTTCACGCCCTAAGTAACCAATCGACTTGATTTTTGGCATAGAGTTAGTTGAAGGGATGGAGAGTAACATCATACATGGTAGATTTACGGTGAAAAAGACCTTTTTATCCCCCTACAAATGTGAAATGCGAATTTATCGATGGTGAAACCGCGGGAAACTGCTAGAATTTAAATAATTATATCTACCCAACCATGTTTCTCTGTAAGTTTCTGTGTAAGTTTTGTAAGAAAAAAATATATTATTCCATTCTATTCAATATCAACCTATATAGTCCATAGCTAGACATAAGTATGTATATCCGCTGATAGTCGCCTTATTGGCTTTTAGTTCTTTAGTTTCCATTATTTCACTAACATATAGGGCAACGCAGCAAGCGTCTTGGGGACGCTTCCGACTGGTATTGATATGGACCAGATGAGCTGATACCAGAACCGGTAGATGTCTGCAGTTAGCTCAATTGTTTCAATTGTAAATACTATATATGTATGTAGTTCTAATTCGTTTCTATTATTTTAAATTTAGTTCGTTTTAGATATATATTTTAAACTAGCTGCTGCCCGCACCTTCGCCCGCATTTTATCATGATAAAAATAGCGTAGGTGTATGTTATTCCAGGTCCCAAACTATAGAATATAATCATAAAACAAGAATATATCTAGTGTGGCACAATCGGCGCCCTTATCGCTAACAGAGATCTCTTCTAGGCCATACCCATACTTCAGCCCAATCAGTTCAGTACTTTTAACGTAATGTTCCTCCATACATCCATTCTCACAAACTTTGACATTTACAATATTAGAAACGGTGCGGAAAGAATTGGGGAATTTTTCACGGAGCTACTTTTGTTGCTATCTCTACAAGACACAGCTGATTTACGATTCGCAATTATAGGATAGGTCGGCAAATAGGATTGATAGTTTACTTCATTTGTATCATTGAACAGTTCAAATAGGTCGATAACAGTGTCAACAATGACATATGTACCGACATAGGTCAAGGTTGTAACGAATTTGTTGAACAAAGCGATTGAGTGATTAAACATTGAAGGTTTTCTATGATGTTACGTTCCGATACGGTGAAAACAAAGATTCTAAAACCAACTATTACACTTTTAACGGTTCATCTACATTCTACATCGTAGACTCTACATGTTACTAGATTTCCAGTTGCGAGATTCTCCAGCAAATGTTATTACTATTATGGCAAGCCTAGCCTAGCTTTGGGCTGTCAACTTAGCCATCACAAAGTTCGTTAGCGATAGCTTGCACAACATGTATCGGGCCAAAATACACGCAAAAAAAATCAACATACCCATTATACAAGTTTTATCAAAAAAATAAGAATTCTAATGATAACCCTTAAATTTTATCTGATAAGACATTTAAGTTATGGTGGCATGAAGAAACTAACGTCATCCTCACCTAAATGAATCCTAAAAACATGAGTTATTCGCAACGTCTCACGTGAAAAATACGTCCCAACGTCTAACGCATGACTATTCCCCGCGTCTCATGAGAGTAGCACCTATTCTCCAACGTTATACCCTCACCACCCCCCTACCACCTATACCAACGTCTCACGAGAGTCCAAGCATCGTTATTTACAATCTTCATCTTAAGTATGGTTTATCTGTTTCTATAGTGTTGAGCAGCCCTCTAAAAAGTGGCCAACATAAGTAGATTAAAAGCTCGTCGTAAATAATAACTATAAATTTTTCTAACAAGACGAACAATATTTTCGTCCGAACAGCCCGATAAACAAAGTTAAGCGAATTAAAAACTTTTCAAAAAGCTTGTATTTTATTTCAATACACGAAACCGAACACACGGGGGAAATCGCAAACTGGAAATAAATTGAAACATCTAACGGTCGACTGACGGTGATAATAAATAGCCATAGTCATTTTTGCCAAAAAAATTGTATCAATCTATCAATTCGAGTCAACCAGCTGGAAACGCGTAATACGCCTTCATTTTGCCGTTATAGACGTATCAAAAGTCTCATAAATTATCGCGTTGGCTCAAATGTTATAAAAATTGACTTTTCGCAATTATCTAGGTTTCTATACCTCCAATGATGTTGACTTATAAACTTGTAGAGCATTATACATTCGAAATCGGTTTGAATTTATTCATAACATCAAAATTATGTCGAGGAAATAGGTTTTAAGTAGACGACAAATTTGTTAAGTTGAAAGAGACAGAAGTTGTATTAGTAAAGCGCCATCATAAATGGGGGCAAATTTGCGTATTCACGTTATCTCCAACTTTCAGTACCCTCCCAGCAAATACAGCCGTTTACTACTAAAAACAAACCCACGAGGGTTTTTGTCCTTGTGTATGGGGAATCGCAAAAATCCAATTTGTTTCTTCAAATAAGCAAGCATCTACTTATTCCAATATCTTGAGTTTGTAGGATTATTCTACTGTTCAAAGTTAATGGTGGATTTGGGAAGATCAGCTTTTATGCAATGCTGATGTTTTATTGATGTGATTTAGAATCGAGTTTGTCTGATTCATGTTTTTCACTAATTCCGATCCAATAAGAGGGCTTATTTTGAAACATGAAATACGAAATTTTGGGTGACGTAGGTATCGCACGAAATGAACCACTTTACCACCAAGTTGCTTCGGGCACATCACCAACTGACATTTTTCGTTTCGGATCTCTACTATTGCCGAGCCGCCGCCCTCGCCACCAGCTTTGTGTGCCGACTTCTTCCTTGACGGCTTTGATAGTAACCAAGCCGCCAACAATTTGTGAACAAGCAAGTTGGTAATGTCGCCGGGCTATACACCATAAGAATCACACATCAACACAATAGTTTTCATAATAAGGTCATCGAAAGAACGTTCGGCTGTTCGTAGTTTCATGCGATCCGACATCCGTCAACTTCGTTATGCGTATTTCAAAGTAGGCCTCCAGGACTCTTACCCACAAATATTCACGACTAGCTGCTGCCCGCGCCTTCGCCCACGTTTTATCGGGATTAAAAGTAGCCTATATGTTATTCCATGTCCCAAACTATACCCATACCAAATTTCAGCCTAATCGGTTCAGTAGTTTTTGCGTGAAAAAGTAACAAATATCCATACATCTATCCATTCAAATTTTGTCATTTTTAATATTAGTAGGATAAAGACCTATATTTACGTTCGACTGCGACCTTGACGATTCTATCTGGAGAGCTCAGAAAGGAGATTCCTGGAGAAATCTGTAGCGTAACCCAAAATACTCAGCGTCACAGCAATATGTCGGTATTGGTTTAATTCAGTGTGCAACAGAGACAAAAATTTCAACATTTCACTTTTTAAAATACCTTTATGTACTTTAGTGGTAGAAAGATTGATAGCACTCTAAGTGCCAGCGCGTCTTGGCTAACGTACAAAACGACAAATACATTCAGAAAGTATTAAATCTGACACGATTCCAATAAAAGAGACCAGAGATCAAACCAATTAATCAGAAAACCGCAGTCAATTGCAAAGATCGTATAAATTCAGTCTTTTAAGTCAGTTTTCGCAGAAGATGGATTGGGGCTATTAATCTTGAGATGTCAATGAAGGTCTAGTCTGTCATGATCGATTCTGATGACTCGAGTAGGTATATATATACTACGCATGCTTTGATAAAATGTTGTTAATCGTTTTTGGCAAGTTCTATCGTGTAAATAACACGTGGATTGAATGGTGATTAACGAAGTCTGTAGGTACACCATATATTTTTGAGGCGGGACGGTAAGGAAAGGTACCTTAACCCTTATAGTTACATGAAAACGTTCCTAGGAGAGCATCCATAACTTTTTGAGATATTCTAAACTGCATTCACAGATCCAAAATCCACTTGTATAACTTACTGTAATTGTACCTACCGTGTCATTCAAATGGGTTGTTAGAAATCTATTTGAGCACTTCGCTTTTTAACCGGCTTCAAAAAAGGAGATGGTTCTATGTTTGTCAATATATTATGATTGCGTTACTATTAATTTTATGTATGTATGTATATATTGTTTTAGTATGATCGTTGATTTTTCCGTCAATTACGGACCGATTTTTATGATCCTCTCCTTATTGTCTAGATTCCGAGATGATACCATAAAATTTTATTCCTGAGGTTATTATTTTGTTTTTTAGGTATTTTCTATGTAGACTAAAGATATCTATCTATGTAATATATAACATACACTCCTATGTGAGATGTCAGTGCAGATCCCAGTTCCCCCATTATGTAATATATTGTATTAAATATATTAGTCTTCTAGTACCCATAACACAAGCTCTGCTTAGCTTGGGGCTAGATGATGCTGTGTGGATTGT
Organism: Eupithecia insigniata; assembly: GCA_947859395.1. Taxonomy (NCBI): domain Eukaryota; kingdom Metazoa; phylum Arthropoda; class Insecta; order Lepidoptera; family Geometridae; genus Eupithecia; species Eupithecia insigniata. Next base: position 5,035,170 of record OX402008.1, read on the forward strand.
CCAGCATTATTTATTTATTTTATTTATTTGTCTTTAAAACTTAAAACACAGTGTAATTTTCAGAATCTGTCCTATAGACGGAGAAATCGACGAACATACAGAAAAAAAATTAGCCGAATAGTACTTTATAGAAGTATCTATCCTGAATGATAATCCACTCAAAATCTGATAACGAAGTTTTTACACGACTTGCCATTTCCCAACAAAACTTTTTGTTTCATAATTGTTTTCTCTAAAGCTTCCATCGGAGCGTAGTAAAGAGCTGAGTAATAGCCGTAAATTTTAAGACTTGAGGAAAATATTTATAAAAATATCTCGTAGAAAACCTTCGACATAAAATAAAGAAGCTCGGAGTAAACGTGGAAACGAGAAATATCCTTTTGAAGGCGTTTTCATCGGAAATGTTCCTATTTACTTCAACACTTATTACCTTCAGGATCTTATGTTATCAATATTAATTACTTCCATTCAAAACCCATAGTCAAGACTTGTATGAGGTTGATTTCGATTTTAAACGACTTCGAAAAAAGGAAAAAGTTCTATGTTCGGCTATACGTATGTCTTTTTACATAATGATATATAACATTGCAACAGTCTGCAGTTAGCTCAATTGTTTCAATTGTAAATACTAGTTTAATTTCTTTATATTATTTGATTGTTATTTTCTTTGTCAATAATGATATATAATGATGATATCTCTTTCAATTGTGGACCGATTTTCATGATTCATTTGGTTTTGTATGGAGATGGTTTCCCCTATCTGTATGGTATAAATTATAATCTTGAGAGATTACTATTTGTCCCGAAAAACTAAAAAATAGTATAAATTATATGGGAAATGTAAGTAGATTTTTGTAAAAACATGAACAATCAATCATTTGCAACTTACTACTGCTAGCGGTTTCGCACGCACTTTTCAAGTAGCTTATGTCCGCCCGGGGGTACCGTCTACCTCCATGCTAAATTTCATTAAGATCCGTTGAACCGTTTAAACGTGAAAAGATAACGGACAAACAGAGTTACTATTGAATTAATGTGAACGCAAAACCTACTTGAGCTTGAGCTCACCTTAAATAATTAATCTTTCTAAGACTCTAAATCAAAGCAGTAAGGTAGCTATTAGGTTAAAGTTTAGTCATCTTCCATTTACTAAGCGATTAGGTGACTCCTAAGACTATGCGAAGATAATAAAACAACCCCTAATTACCTTAGAAACAAGACTCAAGTTTGCACGGAACTCTTTGTAACCGCAAGCGGGAACTAAATCTAGATAGAATTGGTTCGTTCAATTGCGAATAGACGTGCATATTTATAGGAGAAGCAGGTGGCTCTGGCAATATTGAACCATAAATATCTAGAGAAAATTGTCTATGCACGTGCTTGTGTGAATCTCTATTAATGAAGGATGCAGATTTGAAGTATGGAAAATATGCAATATGCATGAATAAGGCTCCGCTTTATTTGTCTCAAGTATCAGAAAAGAGCCTTTCAAATTTTATTTAATACTGATGTTCCTTGCTCGCATGGTTTGTATTGTAACTCAATAGCCTGCAGTGCTCAGAGATAATCTGCGACCTAGTATTACTTCATCATCATCAGCATAAGTCCATTTACAACATAGCAAAGTAAATAATGTAATTATTTGTTGTTTTTTGCATTGTTTTTGTTGTTTCTTCCTATTCTGTTGTAAACGTAGTATTTCATAAATTGTGCAGATTGTTAAAATGTCAACTTAACATGTCTAATAATTTCTTATGTGCACATAGATTAGGTACGTATCAAGCCAGTGCGTATTTTAATTTTGTTATTTTAGTATGGCTTGATATGTCTTTTGTGTCCCAAATAAAAATAAATAAATCAGCCCACCATCTACGTTAAGCAGTAGCTTAACAAATTAAAAAATGAATGAATGAAGATGCCACAAATACATAGTTGCTCGGCAGGATCAATGATCGCAGTGGATTTCAGATTATTCAGATTTCAATAACTTTATTTCTTTAGGCTTACAAAATAAGCACTTAGACAAGTCAAATTTTATACTATAAACATAGTTATTATTATCAAATAAGAAATAATGTGTTATTGATTTTCTCTTCACTTCAATTTGGTTTGTAGGTTTTAAAGATATGCAGAAGGAAGCTGCGCTGCTGCCCTTTTTGTAGATTCGCTGTAATAACAGGGAAATATGTATGCAGATAAGCAACTACCTATCTAGAGTAGAGATTAAGCGTGAACAAATAAATATATTTCATAATTTATTTAATTTTTCGAGAAATGTGAATTTTATTTCGTTCTCCAAAACTACTGAACATGTCCAGATGGATTACGGCGTACATTTAGATCATAACCTAACTTAGGTATGAGACTAATTGAAAATTATAAAAATATTTATTTGCAGCAAATACGTTTACTCAAACTACCATATTACATCTAGTATAAAATAAAAATAAACGAAGCTTAACATAAAATATATTACTGTTGTAGTACATTTTGTAGTTTGCTGAGTAGATTTTACAGGTGATTTTCGTCGACTTCCTCACTAGTCTGAGCCTGTATCGAGGAAGTCAGACTTGAGACTGGTAACTAATTGACACTAACTGTTGTGCTGTACCGAAAATACGCGTGAAAAGTCGCATGCAAAAGCGTGTAATATTATAAAGGCCAAAGTTTGTACCGTTGTGAAGTAGTTTGAAAAAGTTTATCTGTCATCTAGTACCCATAACACAAGCTCAGCTTAGGGCAAGATGATGCTGATTGTCCAGCATTATTCATTTATTTAGTTAAACCAATTCATTGGTGGTTTACCAAGCAGCTAGTAGAAGTACCAATGCTAGTAAGAAGTGTGAGAAGTGATAGTTCCTAAGTGCTAAAGGCAATATCTACCTATTCGGATACCAAAAGCGTGCCCTATGCCACATAGACCTTACTTCCGTAACTCGTTTAGGGCGGTGTAAGGCCCACTTAATTAAAGGTCTCTGCCCATAAATCAAGGAAAGATAAATTGGTTTAAATGGGACCCACCCACCTGATATGGGTGTACAAAATGAGTAACTACTGAATTTATGGTGTGACCTTTAACGAAAGAAAACAGACCTGCATTATTAATGTGAATCAAACTGATTTTAAAAGGCGGAAATTTAAAGTTACGTCTTCACGGAAAAACTACTTTTAGGAGGTTGCGGGTTCGATTCCCGCCTCGGGAAGATCTGCTGTCTCGGGTGTTTTGGGTATTTTCTATGTATAATAAAAAATGTCTATGTACTTATGCAATATATTGTTTATGTATATCAGTAATCTAGTATCCATAACACAAGCTCTGCTTAGCTTGGGGCTAGATGATGCTGTGTGGATTGTCTAGCGTTTATTTATTACTAACGATCCACCCCGGTTTTGCACAGGTGCAATGTTGATACTGAATTATACATATAAACCTTACTCTTGAATCACTCTATCTATTAAAACCGTATCGAAATCCGTTGCGTAGTTTTAAAGATCTAAGCATACATAGGGACAGACAGACGGCGGGAAGCGACTTTGTACTATGTATTGACTTATCATTACATAATATCATTATTAACGAATCAGCTTTCTTATTTGCAAAGGTAAAACGCAAACATATCTTTTTAAAATTAACGAATCAGCTCCCTCGTTAAGAATTAACCAACCTCGTCGGTCAATTTGTTAACAAAAGCCTTCGCTGATCGATATTCGGAAATGAATAGACGGAATCCTAAAATTAGTGGCTCAGCATCGATTTATTAACCTTTTGCATTACGCATGAGAACTCAAAGGGCAATCTGTACTATAGTATGAGTTTAGTTTCCGAACAGCAAAACTTACATCGTTTTTTTTTAATCTACGTCTAGGAAGGCTTTTTAAACTTGAGTCACGACATTGGCAGCGTTCTGTCGAAGCAGACACAGAGCCATCCACCAAGAAGTTGAAGTTGAAAAAAGTTTTTGAGAACGTGACAGTTTACAAAACTTCACCAAAGTTGGCACTCTTATTGCTCAAATGCAATAAACTACTCAAATTCATTCGAAAACCATTATTGAGTTCGTTTGAAACAATTGGATCGTAATCATTCTAAAAAAAGTTGTTAGTCTCAGTATCCAGTTTGCCTGTCAGTTTGTCTCAGCTGCAAGGAGCATAATGAATGGAAATAAAACTTTATCTTTGGGGGAGGCCCATTTTCAGTACTGGACAACTCGGAACTGATATGTTTGCAAAACTCATGCTAAGGGCTCTGCACCTAGATGATTTAGGGTAATGGGTACAAAAGGGTACTAAGTATTGAATCATGTAGATAGGCTGCCATTTTATACAGGAAAGGATAGGGTTCGCACGAGTTACTTCGACGTTTAATGAGGTAGATGGTACATGGGGCTGTCTGTCACCTTAAAATATTTTTTAACCGTTTGAGTCACTTCATGTAGTTAAAAACCGAAAAGTTCGATTTAACCAGATAAGATAAAAAACCAAAGATCATCAAGAAGCATAACCAAAGAAATAGTTAATTTACAGAATTTTACTCAATCCTTTAAAACGGCAATTAAATTAGCGACTTTATTGCAGAAAGCTATTTAGTCCAGGCATCCAAATATAAAGAGAATACTTAGAAATTCATAACAAACATTAAAATATGTGTATTTTCATAGTAATGTTTTCAATACCAAAGTTCGGATTGGGCTGAAATTTCGCAAGGACGTAGGTAAAGACCTATCTCATAAATCAGTTCTTATGCGATATAAATACTTTTATAGTTACTCGTACCATAAAACAACGAGTACACGACCGCGGGCAGAAACTATATTCATAATCCTAATAGCTACAACAACTTTCTTTACAGTCGGGTAAAATCTTAACCAAGTCATCGTCATAGGAACCTACGTAATGAACAGCACTACTATAAATAAATAAGTAATGCTGGAGAACCTGGAGAGAGTCTATCGAGTGGGAGGTCCTCACTCGATGGACCGACGACATCGTAGCGGTCGCAAGATGTCATTGGATGGAGGCGGCTCAGGACCGCTATACGTGGCGTCGTTTGGGGGAGGCCTATGTTCAGCAGTGGACGTGTACGGGCTGATGATGATGATGATGAATGCTGGAGAATTCATACAGCAACATCTAGCCCTAACAAAGCAGATCTTGTGTTATGGGATAATACAATACAAATATAGATACTTTTAGTCTACAAAGAAAACACCCCGAACAACCATAACAAATATCTGTAGATAGTACAAATATTTGATCCGATGCAGGAATCAAACCCGCAATCTCCTGCGTCGCAGGCGCACCTTCGCCCGCCGCCTGCCATAGAGTTCGTCAAGTAAAAACTTAATAACCAAATCATAATGTAGTAAGCGTCGTAATAAAACAGCATCCATAAATAATAGAGTTCTATATAAGAGAAAGTTCTCTTTGAAGCGCGAGGGCCTCGATTACCCTTTGTAAACGAATATTATCTAAGAGATGAGATGAATGGGCACGCTTTGGTTGAATTAGTAAGCACGTCATAGCTACCTTCGAATTTCTTTTGTTATCAGAGCCAGGGGATTTTCTATATAAGGGTTGTAAAGTATATAGATTTTCATAGAATATCTTTTAAATTTCGCAAATATCCTAACTAATATTTTAAATGCGAATGTACGTTTATTTGTTTGTCCTTCTCTCACACCCTAACTAAGCAACCAATCGACTTGATTTTTGGCATAGAGTTAGTTGAAAGGATGGACATATGACACTTTTATCTGACTTAAAAAAAGAGGAGTTTCTCAATTCACGAAAAACGACTGAAAGGGAAAAAATAACTTCTTATCCCCCTAGAAATGTGAAATTCGAATTTAATGCGGGTAAAACCGCGGCGAACAGCTAGTTCATATATAAAACTTAGATGTTTTGTTGTTTTCTACTACCTTTTGAATTGAATTTTTGTTTTCGTGATTTCGATTGTTTTTGCCTTTTGAGACTTTTTTCCACCAGAACGAGAACAAAGTTGTGACATTTTCCGCTATGCGACTTCATTGCCCATGATGCATGTGTCCAGGCCAGACCAGCGTGTGACGCGGGCAGCATCACCGAGGTTGGGTAGTGAATGCGTTAATAACATAGACACCTCGGACAATTGTAAATCCATAAAAATCTAATAGGAATATTAGTCCAGCTCATTTCCATATTGATGCTGGAATCCGGTTGATCCGGAAAGCAGCCGGAAGCGGGGGCAGCGAATTGCTTTAAATCAATCTGACGTCACACTAACCCGGACTAATTAACCCTCGATGCAGTCACATTAAAAATAAATACTGGAGACTTTGATTTGAATGTTTCGCTACGAACTATTTTTAACCCTCTACGCATAAGAGTTTATGATAATTTATTCCCTGCTTTTTGGGCTAAATGATTATTTGAGGAAAAAGAAAATGGCGATCTATATAGATATTGGTGTATTTTACACTAAACTAATGAAAATAAAATAAACGTAAGACAACATGGCTATAATGGCTTCCGCCTGTTCATTTATAAAATGGACAATGTAACAAAACAAAAAATAATATGATTTAACCTCTCTGACACACATGTACCTAAGCATGTAGGTATGTATTTTGTGGCTACATTCATTAGAAATGCGGGTTAGCTCGCCTCGCGTCGTCGTTGGCTTAAGCACGTAATGCCTGACGCTGCAATTTAGCTCTAATTACCTTCGTATTAGGGTTGAACCTAACCAGTCATTATCCTTAGCTCAGATGTTTTTTAATTAACTTTTTTTACGAAGTGAAATATTTTATTTTTCTGCTAAAGGTTAATTTGGTAGGGTCCCAATTTATAAAAAATATATTCTCTCTTATTGGCGTCGTTTAGAGGAAGCCTAGCTATGTTCAGCATTGGACGTATGCGGGCTGATGATGATATTTATAGTTATAACACGATTATTAGAAAATATTCGCAAACGCGCTTTTTCATATTATGAATGACATAATATGCTATGTTGTATGCCGGGCAATGGCCCGGGACACAATTTTGTTCACACACCTTCAATATTTTTGAACAAATTATAAGTATTATTAAGATATACACACATAACTACTGATAATATAAAACTATACCAGATACTGTGTGTACCTTTATCAATAGTTAATATCTATGGTAAACACGAATATTAGACTGTTATTATTGTATTTTGTGTTCTGTAAATTTCAATATGTGGGAGCTCGTTATTATAAATATATCTTCTGCTGAAAGATCCCCTAATATATATAAATAAATTTATAAACGACCTATCCAACGATACTTCACACTATGGGATGTCTCCCTGCAAAATCAAATCAAGATAGAATGTGCAGCTCAGTCGTGTAATAGTAGTAGATTGTTACACAAGCGTAGTAAGGGAGCTATTATAGAACAAGATCCAATTTGGCGCCAGTGCGAGCTCAGCTCGCAAAGGGCCCTAAATTGCATTGAGTGCACCCGAGATATTTAGACTGAATATAGTTTGAGGGTGCACTCAATCCAATTTCGCGCCTTTGCGAGCACTCGCAAAGGCGCGAAATTGGGCGCTTATGGATCGAGTGCACCCGAAAACATAGTTCGAGGGTGTAATAGCGACTTGCAACCGAGGTAAGCATTCTACTTTACATCATAATGGCGAGGCAAATAAAACATTTATATACTTAGGTATGACAAAATGTAATTTTTATTAGAAATATTAATTATTTATTAAAAGATTTTGTACAACAGTGCGGACCAGTTCTTCATCTGATGAAGTACTTGACATACTGAACAACCACTTTAAACGTGTTTATTACAGTTTTAACTTTTAACTTTAGTTTATTACAGTCGCACAAATCAAATCAAATGAAAGGCCGCCATTTCCACAGTTTTTTTTTTCAGTAAAAAGTTTTCTTATCATTTTATAAGAAAAGAAATTGTGTCACCAAGGAGTTTTGCATAGCTTGAACTGTAAAGTCTTTACAATTCAAACAAAGTGTGACGTAATGAGATTTGAAAATGGAATTCCTAAAAAAATGTACTGTGTTGCGAATACCATCTTACACAGCCTCTTTGCTTAGTTTGTAAAACCTTCTTGTCGAGCATCATGATGTAATAGTAGATTGTTACACAAGGGTAGTAAGGGAGATATTACAGTACAAGATCCAATTTGGCGCCAGTGCGAGCTCAGCTCGCAAAGGGCCCTAAATTGGATTGAGTGCACCCGAGATATTTAGACGCCCGAGCGAAGCGAGGGCGAATATTGTTCGAGGGTGCACTCAATACAATTTCGCGCCCTTGCGAGCGCTCGCAAAGGGCGCTAATGGATCGAGTGCACCCGAGAACATAGTTCGAGGGTGTAATAGCTACTTGCGACCGAGGTAAGCATTCTACTTTACATCATAATGGCGAGGCAAATAAAACATTTATATACTTAGGTATGAAAAAATGTAATTTTTATTAGAAATTAATTATTTATTAAAAGATTTTGTACAACATCTTCTGCTTCGAGATGACAGAAATCAGGCGTGCGGACCAGTTCTTCATCTGATGAAGTACTTGACATACTGAACTACCACTTTGAACTTGTTTATTACAGTTTTAACTTTTAACTTTAGTTTATTACAGTCGCACAAATGAAATGTAATGAAATGCCGCAATTTCCATAGTTTGTTTTTCATTAAAAAATTTCTTATCATTTTATAAGAAAAGAGATTGTGTCACCAAGGAGTTTTGCATATCTTGAACTGTAAAGTCTTTACAATTCAAACAAAGTGTGACGTAATGTGATTTGAAAATGGAATTCCTATAAAAATGTACTGTGTTGCGAATACCATCTTACACAGCCTCTTTGCTTAATTTGTAAAACCTTCTTGCCGAGCATTATGATGTAAAGGTACATAACATACCTACAGTCACAGAGGACAAAATAAGCAGTAAGATTTACTTTCAAAAAAATTTATGTTCAAGTATTTATTTTGCAATTCTAATACATACAATGTGGATGTCTTAAAATTTCACTCAGGGCATTAGGAGCCCTGTTAGGGCGCCATGCAACTTGACAGGCTATGAAGGCGATTCTTCTAAAGTACATTACTGGTTTCTCTTTTTGCAGTTTGCTAAATACTTAATTGTGTTCTTGCCTATGCATCACATCACACGGCACACCCAGTGGCTTTAGATACCAGAATCCAATTTGTAACTAGCTCAGTGGGTACATATAAATTACCATCATCTGTATTCTGTGTTAAATCAGCTCCTTGTAGCATCAAAAGAGTAGTCTAGCAAGAGATAACTTGAGTCTAGACTTCCAACTTCTTTAAGCGACGATTAGGACTAACTACGAGTAGGTGATCTCATAATTTTGGCTTATTCCACTTTTGTTTACGTTTTCATTGCCCTTGCAGGTGTGATTGCAATGTGTTAAGAACGCGGGAAATAGCTGGATGTGGATAGCGCAGGACCGGTAATTGTACTGTTTTTAGGGGAGGCCTATATCCAACAGGGGACATCCAGAGATGATAGAGTGTGTCATAAACAGTCTTACGAGTATGTTTTAAATTTCCCTTAAGCACAATTAAAAAGCACCGCTCCTACACTTCTAAAATTAGCACGTGGTAAGAGAGTTTCTTATTCTTATTCTAAGTGGAACTGAAATCTGCACTGATATATGACATACTCCTATGCAAGATGCATAGGAGTACATTGCACATTGTCCCCCTCTGCCTAACGAGACCAGCCCAGCTCCTTGAAGTATCGGAGCAGGACTTTTGAGAGAGAGTTTGCAGCAAGCCACTTGATTTACGTCTTCCTTTGAGCGCCTAAAATTTGGCCACTCCTCTTAGCGACTCATTAAAAAACATTTACACTAAATCATCAACTACAATGTCTAAAGTTCAAGCGATCAATGTTTTAAGGAAAGCAGGCATAAATTAGGTCATCGTGTCACAGGCCTGCGTAATAACGACAAACCAACTCCATTTTCAAGTGTCAAACTTGGTTCTGCCCTCGCTCATACAAAATTCAAGGAATCAATGAGATGTGAGGGGAAGTGAGCACATTGGAACACAATTTCAGCCTGATTTACGCATGATGGATGTCAATGCCGATAGTAATGTTTTCGGATTTAGGAAAAACTAGCAAAGCTACGTTGTAAAGTAGTCTAGATAGGTTCTTAACCACCGTTTACCTCATGAGACCACCTGGTTGAACCCTTGAAAGTTTTTTTTAAACTGCTCTCCTCTCAGATTAAACTTAAATGCGCATTACTTAATATTTGTGACGGTACACCTCAGAAATTGGGTACCGGCCGTTATAATATCTATAGCATATGACTTTTTGTAAAGTTAAGCAGAAAATTTACGTTAACGAACCTATTTTGTGTAATTAGCCATTCATCTTACTTTCCTTATTATTGATCATAGATATATTTTAGGTATTATTAATTTATTTATTAATAAAATCAAACAGTAATTACCATTTGTAACTTACATCGTTTTTAGAATCAATGTTTCTCTTAGTTTAAGTGTATTATGTATTTTGTGTAAGTTTTGTAAGAAATAAACATATATTCTATTCTATTCTACAATGCTTTGCTAGCTTATGAATTATGATACAAACTCAGCATAGGAGTACATTGCACATTGTCCCCCTCTGCCTAACGACAAAATACAACAATAACCTAAAAACTTTAAAAGCTTATTTCGGTAAAATGTCTGTCTTTAGTCCCAAGAGCAAAAAACTTGGCATTAGAAAGCTAATAATGTTGGTATTTTTGATAGTAACTTTGTCGTTTATGTACACCACGAGACGCGTATTCCGCCCCGCAATTTTATTCCATTTGGGATGGGAAATTCAAAATTGTTCCATTTGGCATAGGAAAATCAAAATTATCACGATGTACGAAACAAAAATCTGTTGATGGACGGTCTATAAACGAAAGACGATAGATAGGTATCTTATGCTACGGAACGTAGGCGCCTAGGACTCTGACCTAATGATGTAGATAAATCTCGATTGTTTCGATATTTTTCGCAACAAGCAATTCGATCTAGCAATATTTGCGGCCATTGTAAGCCAATTAGCTTAGAACTCATGTCAAATTAAATTAAATTTTCGTTTGGGAGTCCAAAGATAATATGTGGATGTCAATAATAAAACTCATTAATTTTCTTAGAAAATTGCTCACAATGGTCGCAACACTACCTATTTTCTAGCCATATCACAGAACGCAGAAATTAAAACCAAAAAATATACAACTAGAATTACGACCACGAACTCAATATTATGATCACATTCAAACATAACTCTTGAAAAAAAGAACCAATGAAAACAGAAGCCAACAGTCATTCATTCATACCGAATGCAGTTAATTTAATTTGCACATTTTACCAGACTGCCATCCGCGTATTATCTGGTAATGAATAGAATAATCATATTTATCATACTAGTACGTTCACAATCTATCTTATATATAAAATTTCCATGTCACAATGTTAGTTACCGTACTCCTCCGAAACGGCTTTACCGATTTTTACCAAATTTTATATGCGTATTCAGTAGGTCTGAGAATCGTCTACTATCTATTTTCCATACCCCTAAGTGATAAGGGTTGAAGGCAAAACAACGTTTGCCGGGTCAGCTAGTTATTATATATTTTCGTCATACCCCTGTTCTACGAGGAGCGTGCGTTTGGCAAGTTTTTTGATTGCACTTTAGTTTACTTTCCTAAGTCAGGCCCTATATGGAATACTTGTACAGTCATCTTTGGGCAGGAGCGCCTTGTTTCCAGCTTGAGCCCTAGACCGATTCAAAGACTGAGAACCGATCCTTTGCTTACAGACCATAGGTATTGAAGCACTGAGTCTAAGGAGCGACTTCTCTTCGCTATGTGTCTATGGGTGTAACAATTTGTACTATAGGTGGCGTTCTGGTTAGCTTTTTGACCTGGCGGGTCAAAAAGCTAAGCGCAATTTTTACGTCGCTTACCAACACGGCTATACTGTATTGTAGCTTCATTGGGAGTCGATAGATGGAGGCCGCGCAGGACCACTATTTTTGGCGTCGTTCGGAGCAGGCCATGCTTAATAGTGGACGTATAAGGGCTGATATAATTAAAAAGCTATTTATTTAAACCACCTACAAGTAAAACACATAAATTACAATAAAGGAATATAGGCATAGGCTAAGAGCTATTGTGCTCAACTTATTACAGGCGGTTACATGGAACAACGAGTAATAAAATCCAGGAGTTGATATCAATACTACCTACCTATAATCTCGTCTACATTCCAACTGACATTCCGACTACTGGCATTCCAGTGTACTCTACCCGAAAATGAGCTTCCTAACTCACTGAGCATTAACCAATTGAAACTTATCGCTTTTGCGGTATTTATGATTTATCACATTATTTAGTGAAAACGTAATTATTGTTACAAGCACATGTTGCTAATTTAACGGATTAATTAAATCAAGCTTTAATAATATAGGTATCCGTAATTTTCGGACATATAATATTAATGCGAAAGTAATTTTAATTGTTGATGGCGCCATCACGTAATTACTGTCTACATAATTTGGATGGATAAATTATTCAGGCAAGATTACAAAAAACAATAAGGTGAAAAAAAGTTCATTTAAAAAGTCAATTTTCTTGTTTGAGAGAGAGATAAATAAATATAGAGTCTCTGTAAGGACCCAAAGAACACAAGCCAACTAGCTAATATCAAACAAATAAAAAAAAATACAAATACTGGAAAGCTTATGTAAATCTATGATTTTTTTTTAATGAAATTATGAAATTTGTCGCCCGTTGAGGAGTAAAGGTTCTCGAGTGGCGACCGCGATGCAATGCGAAACGGAGTGTGGGGAGACCTCCCACTCGATGGACCGACGACATCGTAGCGGTTGCAGGGAGTCGTTGGATGGAGGCGGCTCAGGATCGCTATTCGTGGCAACGTTTGGGGGAGGCCTATGTTCAGCAGTGGACGTGTACGCGCTGATTATGATGATGATGATGAAATTTGAATCAGTGAGATAATTCGAGATTTATTAAAGAACTCACAATATTTCATCATGGGCCGTGGGGCCGCGGCGTACGAATATCGACCCCTCCAACTCAACCTGTGGATGTCGTAAGAGCCGACTAAGGGAACCTATCAGAGGAAGGGCAACAGCTTCCTTCTGAGTATTTTTAAACACCAACACTGCGATCACCAATCCGCCTGCTAAGCGTGGTGATTATGGCAAATCCCCCCCTACATGGGAGACCATCCACTCGATGGACCGACGACATCGTAGAGGTAGCAGGGAGTTGATGGATGGAGGTGGCTCAGGACCGCTATTTGTGGCGTCGTACGGGGGAGGCCTATGTCCAGCAGTGGACGTGTATGGGCTGATGATGATGATGATGATGAATATTTCATCGAACACAGCTAAGAAAACTTTCAACGAAGTAATTTTTTAAGACGAAGTTACGAAACAAAATGAACATTGTAGATGCATTCGTTTAAAAGTATAGTGCCACACACAGACAGACACAAACAGACAGACACAAACAGACAGACACGAACATACCGTGATACATACGCAAGTTAAACGTATAATACCCCTGTCTTGATCGGATATAATTCTTTTCAGAGAAGACATACAATTAAGCCTTTACTAGTCATACAGAAAATACGAGTTCCCATCCTCAGAAAGAACATCTGGTACAAAAATAACCAGCCATTTACTAAACTAAAACTGTATTCGGGGCAAAGGGAAATGAAGCTGGAAAACTTTATCTCTCCAGACCACAGAACGCTAAGCGCGCATCCGAAATAAAAAGAAGCCAATTCCGGGGAATTTTACAAAGAAACCATATAATCACATCCACTTAGCGCAAAAACTTTCCCGCGAATTTACTCGTAGTTTTCATCCGCCTTTTTTCTGGATCAGTAACATAAAGAGTTTGCTATGATATCCATGCGCAACCAGAATGGGACAAATTCTTCTCAAAATAAATATTGTATAGGTACATTGACAAAGACAAAGATTTGTTTCTGGACTGGTATCCGCAACTAGGCCACAGGTGGGCCCTTTTTGCGTGTCGGGTGGGGGGCTGCTAGTCTAACCACCCGATGTCTTCCAGGAAAGCCAGCAGCTCGCTGACGCTGTTGCATGCCTCCCTGGGCGTTCTTGGTGTCCCGAGGTACTGTAGTCGTTGAGTAGCTACACTATTGCACTCTACAAGCACATGCGCGGCCGTCTCCTCTGCGTTCATGCACTCTCTGCATAGGGAGCTGTCCGTAATACCCAAATTAAAAAGGTGTTTGTTAAGCATGCAGTGTCTTGTGACTATACCGACGATTAGGCGGAGTTTGTCACGTTTCAGATTGCTGAGTTTTCGGGAGAATCTCGAATTTAGGTCCGGGAAAGCCTCCTTCGACTGCCTACAATCCTGAATACTTGCCCAGTAGTCTTGGTGTTGCTTGACTGTACGTTGACGGATCCACGAGCGGACTTGGCTGAAAGGTAGCGGAATTATTGGTTCAGGCCCTGCTGGTTGCCACTCTGAACCTTTCCTTGCCAGTGCATCAGCTTCGTCATTCCCTCTGGATCCGCTGTGTCCTTTTATCCACTGTAGAGTAACTCTGTTGGACTTACTTACTTGTTCTAGCAGGTGGTGACATTGTATAGTGAGTCCCGAGTTCGTATAGGTACATATGTATGTCACATCCTATCCTACTAATATTATAAATGTCTAAGTTTGAAAGGATGGATGTATGGATATTTGTTACTCTTTCACACAAAAACTACAGAACCGATTAGACTGAAATTCGGTATGGGTATAGTTTGGGACCTGGAATAACATAGTATAGGCTATTTTTTATTCCGATAAAACGCGGGCCAATGCGCGGGCAGCAGCTATTTTGTCATAACCACGCATTGTCAAAATCCTACTAATTTTATAAATCTCAAAGTTTATGAGTAGGGATGTATGGATGTTTGTTCCTCTTTCACGCAAACACTACAGAACTAATTGGGCTCTTTGGTATGGGTATAGTTAGGGACCTGGAATAACATAGATAAACTATTTTTTATCCCGATAAAACGAGAGCAAAAGCGCGGGCAGCAGCTAGTAATTAATAAATAATGATGGACAATGGATTTATCTAGCCCCAAGCTAAGCAGAGTTTGTGTTATGAATGGGTGAGTAAATGGGATGAAACCTTATCAAAGTAATGGAATGAAAATGTTTTTTCACCTTAAATACTAATTACAAAGTACAATTACTTAACACATATTGGGTTTTTTTGTGCGTAGCAGGGTTAAATACCTAATGGTAAAAAAAAACAAGTGTCTATATTGACTGGTGTATTGGCTATGGTGTAGTAACTGTCCATCTCGCGCTAGTTTTCAGTGAAGTAAATGTTGTTTAATTTCGAAAAGTTTCTATATATCCCATTCTTATTGCGCGCGGGCACTAAAGAAAATTTTTTTTTCAAAATATGCACCTGCCAACTGTCTGCAGCTTATCTCAGTGGTGACTACCTCGACAATCAGGGAAGAACTGCGTAGTGGAATACAGTTTTGAAGATTATTCCCATTTTATTGCTTGAATTTTATGAGGAGGTGGTTTTCATGCAAATTTAAACATGATTTGATGTTTTTATTTTATTTTACATAAACTAAAAAGCGTCTTCGAATTCCTATATAACAATATTTTCCAGGTTTTTCGGGACAAATAGAAAAAAAAGGTATAAAATTATAAAGGACCACCCCGGGATCATTCTCTATTGAAAACAAAAAGAACCATTGAAAATCGGCCAACAATTCAAGAAAAAAACGGCGATCATGCATAAAACTAACAGCTAAACATAAAAACTTTTCCTTTTTCGAAGTCGGTTAAAAAGTGGTACGGTGAAAATAGAAGGCATTTCAGTTAAATAATATAATACTTCGTTCTAGTGCCAGCAGTAGCGGTTATAGTGTAGGAGGGTGTGTTGTTTGTTTTTATTTAAATTGCAATTCCATGATTGTTAGTAATTATTATCGTCGCTCGGTGGGGTTACATGCACGCAACGAAGTTTTAATTGCTCATTTCAACCGACCGGATGCGGAAATTCAATAGTTTTTACAGCTTTTTTATAAGGAATAGAAAAAAGGTTGTCAATTAAAAAAAAATACAGCTCTCATTTAAACAACAAATACGAACTTTTATGTGTCAACATTGAAATGAAACTGGTCATACCCAGTTTCATACACTCTGTATGATCACTTTACAACAAAATCCTGCAAAAAAGTTGTAATTAACACTACATTTTCGATAAAATACCGTAAAGCAGGGGTAATAAACATCATAACGCGACTAAAAGTGAATCACTCGACCTTTGTGCGACCACTACACGACCATATTAGTGATTAATACGACTGCTGCACGACTCTATTACGACATTGATTCGTATAAAGTTCGTCGTGATAACGTACTAGCGACGTATTTACGACCAGAGTATGTAACCAAAAGTTAGAATCGGCACGTCGGGCGACTTATGAAATGTTTGTTGGGCAGGTACACAAAAAGAAATGTGAAACAACTTTTTTGTTAAATCGTTGGTCTGTTTAGTAAATCTAGAAATAGCTCAAAACATTTTCAAAACAACCACGTCGTGGGTAATTTCAGCTACAAGTAATTAACTTGAATCGGTACTTCAACCTAGCAACTAAAACTAAGCCACGCTTAGAAATTTTCTCATCAAAAGCCCTTACCCACGCGGGAATTAGAAGTTTCCAACGTATTTTCAGTGGTCGAGAGAGCAAATTTTCAGTGGTTGAAAGTACGAGACGGTGAATTGTTTGCTGAAAATCCGCTGGAGGTAAGAATTTTGTAGAAAATACAGTTGAATTGAAATTGTAATTCGACTCAGTACTATTAATTTATTATGTTAACAAATCGCGAAAGATTTAAAATTAGGACCGCCATGATTTTCTGCATTATTACGCACGTTTCCCACGAAGCAAATGTCTTGCGGCCGCAAGTCAAAATCATTTCTGCAATTGGTATGTAGGTAAGTCCCGCAACTCGTGAGGAAAGCCCATGGAGATTTAATAGAATTATGGCAGGACGAGACAGCGATACACTCGATATGTTTTTGTGGATACACTCGCCCGTAGAATTGCGGCACATGGCAATGGTACTGTCGCAGAATTGTCACGTACACCTAGAATCCTTAGATGAAAGAAACTGGATTAGTGCGTGCGGTGATATTTGCACATAGATATTGATAGAATGGTTATAGTCCCAGAAATTTAAAAATTATTATTTAGATTTCTGTGGTTGGACCTTTGACAGGCGTACCTCTATTTGTAGTTTTTTTTATTAGGTAGAATGCCAAAATGTGTGATTCTGTGAGATCACAGTGAAGCGATTCGTTTAGCACAATAGAGCCTGTGCGCGTTGAGGGAGCAAATAGAAATAAGAGGTCTACTTTAAAATACGAACGAAGTTGATGGATCTCGTCGTTTGCACAAAACGAACGATGGCTGATCCGTTTTTCGATGACCGTACTATGAATATGATTTTGATATTGATTTCTTAGAGATCCAAAAATAAACTTTTTGATTCCTTCGACTCAGCGCGTTTAACTCTAAAAGATGTATGCTCAGTTTAAATCTACATTATTTTACCTCCAAAACATACAATTGGTACCAATTTAAGGTAAAGCTGGCTCATCCTAGCCGTCTATTCATATTAGACTTGCATATCCACCTCCGGTACGGAGATGCTTAACTTTGTGCATACATTTTCCGCCAGTTAGGTACTTTGATAATGATGTACCATTAACTCTTGTTGTTAAAAGTTTTATTAGTAACTCGGAAAATTGTTCTAAATTAATTTGGTCTACATTTACATAAGTATGTATACAGAGAGGTCAAATGAGTTTATAATGAATAACTTTTTGGAACTTCATCACTACATATTATCATACAAAGTCCTCTGCCACGTGTCTGTCTGTCTGTTCTCGATAAATTCAAAAACTACTGAACGAATTTTCATGTGGTGTTTACCAATCTATAGAATGATTACTGACGAAGGTTTAGGTAGATAATTTATCAAGGTGTTGTTGAAAGTATCGGAATAAGTCACGTAGCCTGGGGGCTTTTATCAAAAACACTGCCTAATCCCTTTAAGATATAACAAAACAAATCAAGGTGGGATATTCCTCTTTTATAGATCTACAAAAAAGTCCGAGATGGCATTATATCTATCTTTTAAGGATAGCTTACTATACCCATTCTATCATAATTCGCATACAAATAATGCTCTACTGCCCTTGCCAAGCCGGGGCGGGCTGCTAGTGTCAGATAAAAAATCTCCTATCACGTCCACACTATCACACTAATATTATACATGTGAAAGATTGGATGGTATATATAATGTATATATAATTTGTTACTTCACGCCAAACGTTCGTTTTTCAAAGTAAATCAAAATTGTTGTAGTTGACAGTACTTCTTAAGCTTACTCTGAATAGACTTGATTTTAAGTGAAATTGTCCGTGATAAACCGAAGCTCGTCGTAGTCGAGATTACGGCTCGTTAGTTACATTTACATTATAATGCCTATATGGCCTTGTACGTTAGTCTTGCGAGATTTTACAAACGGTAAAAGCACGATAACTACCTAAACGTAACTAACTACTAAGACTTGCGAGATGATAGTGAAATGTTATTTGTAGGTGAATAAAAAAAAATGCTGTACAATTCACACAGCATTATCGAGCCCCAAGCTAAGTAGAGATTGTGTTATGGGTACTAGCTATATCCTTAATACAATACACTTTATAGATAGATATTTTTATCATACATAGAAAACTTCCAAAACACCCGGAACAAATATCTGCTGATCGTATATACATTTGTGCCGAGGCGGGAATCGAACTCGCAATCTCCTGCGTCGCAGGCGGACCTTCACCCGCCGCGCCACAGTGGTCGTGATCTTGAGTAATATAGGTCACTTACGTTTAAAGTAAAAAAATCTTTATTAACAAAGAAAATTACATTGAAATAATAGAAACAAATTAGAACTAGTATTTACAATTGAAACAATTGAACTAACTGCAGACACAAACAATCTACAGTTAGCTGACCTGGTCCATATTTAAAGTTAAGTTTAAATAATATTCTGAAAGCGAATTTGTCCAGTGTATGATTTCTGTTTCAGTCCATTCGATTTTAATCCGATTGCGAGTGGAACCGGAAACTGACGTTAGACTTAAATTAATATGACGTAAAGGCGATATCCTTGTAAGTGTATTTGAGTTCTATAGTTTTTCCCTTGACGTTATCACAAAGTGAATCTATCTCAATCCAATTAGAGTACTTACTGGAGACGAGACTTTTCTCAGAAAATTTTTTCCCATTTGACGTTCCCTTGAAGTAGGTAACTTTGAATTCTCAGAACGTATCAGAAGTTGAAGTTTAATTTTACAGTTCGATTAAATCTCAATGTGGAGCTGATTTTTTCGGGAAATTGAATATTCGCAATTTTCATTGAAAAAAATCAGTTCACAGTTTTAAAGACTTTTTATGTTTTTACCCAACTACCGAAGGACGAGGGTTATGAGTTTGACACCCTATGTATCTATGTACATATGTTTGTATGTATGTTTGTATTTATGTAGCCGATTTTTATGTTCGTAGCGCTAAAACTATTGGTCTGATTTCAACAAATAAGGTATCGTCTTAATAGCCCGATGGTTATAGGCTATGTGACGTCAGATAAAAATGGTCGAAAATCTCAATGTTAGTAAATACGCTCGTGTGTGGTATCGTTGCGTCTTTGGAGGTCTTTGTTTGTAATTTCCGAAACCGTTTTTCAAACTTTTGTAAGGTTAACGATTCTCAAACTACTAACCTTTTTTTTTTTGCCTGAGGAAATCCTTCATGTATGATCTTCCGTCCCCGGGTGGAAGATTATGTCAGACTCCTACTGACTAAAACCTCAGGGTGCTCCACCGTGCACATGGGTTAGGGAACGCGGGAACTTTCGGGAGTGCTTCCGCGAGCCCCAACAGTGACGTTCCACATACTGCGGAAACCTTCGAGAAGTGGGGAAACACAGGGTTTTTAGTGGCGTATCGGGACGCACATCGCCTACGACCAGATGTTAGGTCATTTCATTATGGGTGAACAAGGGCACCAAAAGCCCTTATTCTTCGCCCGTTTCTCCTTCGGCGGATCGGATCAGTGGAGGAAGCAGCGGAAAGGGAAAGGGAGGACCTTTCCCTTTCCGCTGCTTCCTTCTGCAGGAGAACTTCTTCGCAGAATATGGACACTGTCTGCCAACTTTCCAGATTCTCAACCATAGATTTAACTACGGTTGACAATGAAAGATCATCCCCTACTGCAGCACTCAGGATCTGACGCTGCTGTTCCCACGCGGGACAGGACTCAAGCGTACGCTGAGCCGTGTCTTCGGGACTATCACAGTGGTGACATCTCTCTGTTTCTTCCCTTCCGGCGATACGGCACAGGTACCTCCCAAAACAACCTTGACCTGAGAGGATCTGTGTTGACCGGACGGTCAGTGCTCCGTGTTGTCTTTCCAACCATTGCTGCAGCACAGGTCGGATTGCCTCCACAGTTTTATGACCAGCACTTGGATGTGAAAACCTATTTTGCCACACTTCTACAAGCTCCTCATGAAATTCTGCCCGTCGTGCTTCGATTTCCCTCTGTGCTGGACGCTGACCCCGTTCCAGTTCCTCCTCCCGCCAATAATAAATTGTTGCAAGGGTCTCAGCATCCAAGTCCCAGGGTAGGGAGCCTGCCAGGATACATGCCGCTTCGAAGGAGATCGTGCGATATCCTCTGATCACCCTGATTGCCATCGCTCTTTGCGGTTTTCGTAAGAGAGCGATATTCTTGCTATTCAGGGAGTCCGTCCATACTGGAGCTCCGTATAGAGCCATGGATCGCACGACTCCCATATCTAGGCGACGACAACTAGTGTTCGCACCCCTTAAGTTAGGAAGAAGCCTTCCTAGTGCTGCCGCTGCTAACTACTAACCTAACCTAACCCCATATACCTAGGATACAATTACACTTAGTAACAAAGGCCTCCGACTACCTAAGTATCAAAAGAAAATGATAAGGACAATAGGTGAACGCTTGTTTAAGACTTTTATGTAGTCGGGTTTTAGTTATTAGCTATATTTTTTATGCTTGTATGAAAACTTGAGCAACTTAATGCATGAGTATTATCATTACGAGTAAATTTACTTTTGGAATAACATAAGTTATTCCTTACTCCTACATTTTTCTTATAGCTTTTTAATAAGCTATTGAAAGCTTTCAGATAAAATAGCCCTTATCACCTTATCAAAACATTATATCACTAACGATATAATGCTTTGATCGCTAGTGATGTAGTGTTTTTTTTAGATTAGGGATTACGTCTAGACGTAAAGTAATACGCAAGGAGCGACCAGCGTCGCGCGCGCGGCAATTACGCGCTGCTCTAAGGGTGTTACCACACAAGTCGATCAATTGTCGATGGTGAGGAAGCTTTGGTTGATCGACGAACATCTGTCGATTAACCAATCGATCGATCAACGTCGATTGATGCCATAGGTGTGGTAAAAATTATCGATCGACGTCGACTAATCCATTCCATCGATCGATGCCATCGATCGACGATCGATTGATTGGTGTGATAACACCCTAACGGTATTTGAGCGGAAAAGTGCAGAATTTGAAGGGTTAATCACCACGAACCCACTTTTAGTAATGTTTTTATCTATTAGCTAATTCTGAAATTTTTCATTCATAGTTCTTGAAAGTTTAAGGAGTCGCCTCTGAAAGAAAACTACTTCTGAAGCGATCTTTGCTTGTATAAAGATTTCCTGTGGCATAAACGTTACTCGTAACATAAACGTTACCATGTCAATATATTTATGAAAACTTATTGTACACTCATAAAAATATCGATCGGTTCCCTAAAAATTGCGACATACATAATGTAAATACTAGAAATAAGAATAAACTCGCTGTGCCCAAAACTAGGTTACACAAGGTTAATGTATCTTTTAGAGGGCAATGTATACGCTTCTACAACAAAACCCCTAGCGAGTTGCAAAAACTTTCTATAAATAAATTCAAACAAATTGTCAAACATATCCTTTGTAAAAAGGCTTATTACAAAATTTCAGACTATCTAGAAGATAAAAAAGCTTGGGACGGATTTTGCTCCAACTCGAAAAATAACTCTAAAAATAACACCTAACAGGCTAAAGGTTTCTTCGTCGCTTCTTTACTTTAGTCTACATACCGAAGCGACCGAAATGAAATATCACTTTATTTCCAAATCAGTGTTTAATTTTAAGAATTTGACCTGTTCTAAGTGTACATTTATTGTATTTACGGAAATAAAGAAACTTTGACTTTGACTTTGACTCAAGCATAGATCTATTACTGAGGAAGCTTTCATAATACGGATCTTAAAACAGTTAGGCAACCTTCACTTACACCCGTAACAACCGGTAATTGTCCTCTAAACATTTGTGATGCATCGCTTACATAGCAATACGTGAGAGAGTGAAGGTCTGTTGACGTTATAAAACTCATTAAATAGTAAGAGGTATTTTCCACAAACAAACTAAAAAAACTAAAATAATACCCGGCAGGACAATAGTTCCGTACCTACGTCCGCCTACACCAAGTAAGCCGTACAAACAACTAACAAAATAAACATGAGCATTCAGAATCAACCATTTGAGTTCACAACAAACATAAAACAGGCAGCCTGAATAATTTGCATCATGAAACTGGCCCCCGAGGCCAAATGTGACCAAGAAATTATACTTTTGCATTAGCTAGCAGTTTCGCTTAGTTAGCCGTGGAAAGTTTGCGAATTTGTCCTCGAAAGTTGGACAATCTGAGCTTTTGACGCTTTAGGATGGTCTACTAGGTTTGATTGTTGGACTTGGAGAAGCAGATGGCTGAAATGTTCAGGTAATAGGTACTTATTATTGCATTAAGGTAGAGACTATTCAACCCAAAAGGAAACCGTTTGTGAAACGGTTCAATAATGTTTCCTTCTAATGTTTTAAAATTCCTTTATATTGTTTAGTGTCTCAACACTATCTGCAGTAAACTTAGATTAAAAATATATTAAAACTAGGTGCTGTCCGCGCCTTACCCGCGTTTTAGCGGGATAAAAAATAGCCTATATGTTATTTCAGGTCCCAAACTATACCCAAACCAAATTTCAGCCTAATCGGTTTAGTAGTAGTAGTTTTGCGTGAAAGAGTAACAAATAACCATACATACATCCATCCTTACAAACTTTAACATTTATAATATTAGTAGGATAATTCAGCTAAAAATATTGTTTTATTTGCAACGAATTAAATCACTTGTTGAGAAACAACCCTTATCGACTATAACATCCATAAGCCGTAAGTTTGCGGAAGAACTTCTAGCAAATCATTTATTCAAAGTGTATCCAATTACATTTGTCAGGAGTAGTAATTGTGTGTGACACGTGGCCACTGCTGGCTTGAGGCCAGGGGGCATGGTGCCAATTTTCCCAACCTGTTGAATCACCATCGTCAAACATTATTATTTTAGCAAACACATAGGTAAAAATGGGTATCTACCCCATTCTTATAATTTGAATAATATATTGAGTAGCTTGGGGAAATTCTGTCCCTTTTCCAGGTCACGGCGTTTTGAGTATGTAATTATTTTGTTCGGAAATTTCCGAAGGTTTGTTTTTTTTACTTCCACGCATTTTTCCATATCAATAAGTATCATGAGCACGATTGGTCGCTATTCACGTGAACGGATGCCGAAGTCATTTTGTTTTGTTCTAATAGCTCGGATAAACCATTAAGCCTCCTTCGATTTATTATCGACGATTATTTGTTCGGCAATTTATTAAACGATCCCTATATAACCTATGCTAGCAACGGTATCTATAAATACCCACATATTCGATTTCGCTTCATTCTCTTCTACAAGGCAATGTGCAACACAACAGTCACGCCATACCGTTTTCTAAGTACATTACAAATTCCGAGCGTTTTCCCAGGAAGCAAAATCGTTTAGAATAGTTTTAATAATTGTACATACATATGTACAAATTATCTTCAAATTATATTATGTATGTAAAATTATTTGAAGGGCATTGACCTCATTGCAAATAACTGTCCCTACACACTAAATGTTTTAGTGAAACGTTGGCCGTACAAGTCTTGTTTAGGCTTGTACAGCCATTTTGTGATGACTCTGGCAACATTAAGCTACACGAGTGTACTACAGAGCGAGAAAAAGAACATTTTGATCTCTCATCTTACTTTTGGTCCTGAAAAGTTACTACTACAGAATTATTTCATAGCTACCCACTTTTGATTTTACTTTCCTCGTCTAAAAACTTATTATAAAATATTCTTGTTTCAATAAAGTGCATGGATGTATTGACAGTTCTGGTTACCAAATTACTTACCAATAGCAATAACAGACCCTAAGTTCTCATTTTAAATTTTCGTAATTCTTCCGAGAAAAAAGGTTACTCGATACTTGTCGTCGGAATGAAACAAATATGATAGTCGTGAAACTTCTAATTTACACTTACCTGGACATGATAAGGCGCCACCTTCTCCTCTCCCTTGATCTCGACGTTGATGTGAAGCCGGATGGCTCCGGAGACGGCGGACTTGTCTGTTCTCTTCTCCAAGTTGTACCATACGTCCATTTCACCAGACAGTGTTCGTACCTAAGGGAACAAGATATTAAATGATAATTATAAAAAAAACGACTCGGCCCTCGCGTGTTCACTTTTTTACGTGATGGCACGTTTTGACGCTAAAGACGGTAAATATGTAGCTTAAAACCATATAGAAGATCAGGCGGGTATTTTGATAACTCATTTATCAAAATCGCTTTAGTCTTTTTTCTGCTTGGAGGTTGTAAACAGGGTCCGTACTACTTTTACTCGAAAAGCGCCTCGTAGGTATAAATTTTTTCGAAAGACTTGTTTCTTCATTAACAGCTATATGTCATCAGAATTCTATCAAATACAGAACCATCAACATTAAATCGGTATGCTGTGCGACATTTCATTCTACAAATTCTAAAATTAGGTTTTTCGATATGCTTGTCGAAATGTGTCGATGATGTATCCTTTTCAAGAGATCGTGTGAGATCAAAAGCTGGTTTAATGATATCTTTGTTTATCGTACCAAATAATAATTTTCACATTATACATTCAAATACAAAATTTCATAGGCGTAATTATATTTTATAAGTTAACTATGATATATTTGAAAGAGCTCAAAAATACAGTATTTAAATATTATATTTACCTCAATGATAGTCTGTCCTAAGAAATCATCGGACTCCCTCGTCAGTTTTTGCCTTAGTTTAGATTTCAAATCGTTGTCTTCATCCCATACTCGTACTTTGATACGATCCGAAGAGTTGTGGCATTCACTGAGAATAAAAAAGAAGTTAGTAAGTCCAGGAAACTCTATGACATCATGCTAGTTATTTTATATGTATTTTCTGCCTGGATGCGGCTTGACATGCGTTGTTCCTATGAAAACGTTTCAAGGCTAATATCCTAAATTTATTTATAGGGTAAGTAAGCAGCCTATTATGTTATTTCCGGCCGGGACTTAAACCTAAGCAAAATTTCAGCCTGATCCGTTCAGTAGTTTTGACGTGAAGAAGTAAAAATAACGTATTTCAATCCAATCATCCCAACTTTCTCCTTTATAATATTTATGTGATGTGTAATATTTATGTGAAGTTTAAATGTAAATTTATCTCTTACTATTTCTTCATGCAAGAACAAAAGGACTGACATTTTATAAATAAAAAAAATATAGTTAAAAGTAAAACCCGACTACATAAAAGTCTTAAACAAGCGTTCACCTATTGTCCATAGCATTTTCTTTTGATACTTAGGTAGTCGGAGGCACCCACCCCATATACCTAGGGTACAATTAGTAACAAAGGCCTCCGACTACCTAAGTATCAAAAGAAAATGCTATGGACAACAGGTGAACGCTTGTTTAAGACTTTTATGTAGTCGGGTTTTAGTTTTTAACTATATTTTTTTTTACCATACATATATCGATACAATATATGTATATCGATACATTTTTTCATTTTCCCATCCCTAGATGACCCGTTGCCATGGTAACAAATAAACAAGAGGTCTCCATGGCAACGGGTGTGTCATCCTTCACTCATCACATCAAACTAAATTAGACTCGAACTGTAACTAGATGTCGTCTCTTGCAAAATTTTATCGCGCTATCGAAGTGTTCCAGGTGTAATTTAGACCCAGCTATCTCTTAAGACCCTCAGTTTTGTCGGACACCATATAGCCTATAACCATCGGGGTAATGAGACGAATCAATCGATACCTCACTTGTTGAAATCGAAGCAGTAGTTTCAGCGCTACGTGGGAACAAAGAAATCGGCTACATACATACATACATACATAGGGTGCTAAAATCATAACCACCTAATTTATTTTATTGTTACCCGACTACCGGAGGTACCAGGTAACAATTAAATAAAAATCATTTATTTCAGACCCGTAATGACCCGTAATATATAAATATATAATTATAAAGATAAAATTGTAAACTTAGAATAATCTAGGAGAAAAGCAGTCAAAGCCGCATCCAGAAGCTTGTTAACCATTTCGTAAGTTTTCAATAGTTAGAAGTTTAATATTGTCCGCACACGTGCGTAAAAATCACACAATTCATCACATTCGGGACCTGTCCAATTCTTCCCACCCAAAATACTTTTACTCGCGTGAGTGGTGGGTGGTCAACGCCTGACATCCAAGGGGTTTCATAGCTTAATTTCAACACCCTATCTAACAAGGTGGTAAATAAAGACCAATATCAAATATTTTCTACGTGCACCCTTTGTTTGAGTAGACGTTTTGACATTTTGGCCGGCCGCTCCTAAACACCTTTTTTGTCATGATGGACGGAAATATTCTGGAAATATAATTTGTAGAAAAAAATAAGGAACCACTTTTAAATAACTTACATTTGTGCTACTTTATTTTATTTCAAGACAGCGTTTATTGCTGCGACAATTTATTTCGACTCGCCGCTGTTGAGGTATCCCTTGGGTTCTCGTTATAGAACGGATTCTGTGTATCAAGTGGTGTTGTTTTGTATATTGATCTTTGTTTTAACTCAGTTAGAATGTGAACCGTTATTGTTAATATTAGTAACAAATTCATTATCATCAGCCTATATTGATCCACGGATGGATATCGGTCTCCCCTGATGAGCTAACGCTATAACTAGCGCCCTGTCTTGCCAAAATAATAAATTACTACATATTATAAAACAAAGTCCTCCGCCGCATCTGTCTGTTTGCGATAAACTCAAAAACTACTGAACGGATTTTGCGGAAAATGCGGTTTTCACAAATCCATAGATTGATTCATGGGGAAGGTTTAGGTAGTATATAATTAATTTGTCAAGGTTTTGTGTAAATTGATTGAAATATAACGATAATTGTTGAAAGTGTCGGTAAAAGCCGCTTTCATCCAATACGCTTTCCATAGACAGTGTGTTCGCTCCATAGACTTCATCTATAGACTTCTCTGTATGCAATATAGATCCAAGGAATTTATATATTAACGTAACTTAGTATATAAATTCCTTGCATAGATCTAATACATACAGAGTGATATGTTACATACAGAGTGTGACAGAGGTTTTATTAATCGTTATAACTTATTCATGGTACCTAAAAGATAATTGTTGGAAAAATTCAAGTCGCTTGGGAGCTTTCATCGAAAACGCTGCCTAAACCCTTCGAGATATAACAAAACAATGCATGGTTACATATTCTTCTTGGTCCACGCCACTAGTTACTTACAAATAAAACTTCTCATTCCAAACAGGATTCAGCTCTTGAGGCATTGTCCTGGTCCTCTTCTTCACTTTGCTCACTTGGACGGTGACGTAGGGGTCCGACGTTCCACTTTTGTCTTTTGCGATCAGACCTTGAGCACAAATAACTGCCCGCAACGGGCTAATTTAGCATTCAATGTCAAAAGTGGCAACACATTTCAGCGAATAAAAGGTTATAGATTCCGCAGTGAGGTTCTTATCATAAGGCACGTAGGCTACTCCAGCCAAAATGATACATGAAATATAACTCGTCGATAGGTAGGGGCATATAAAGTAAGTGTGATATAGAATACCATTTCGCGAACCTTGCGATACGCCTCAGTAAATTCCGGCCACCGTTTGCTGCCAAATCTTGTGAAAGTAATACTCCCCAGGTTATTTCATTGCCTCGTTTTTGTTATTATTTTTTGCACGGTACTAAAATTTTTGCTGATAGAAAAAACATCTTAAGTATCCTTAGAACTAAGCAAGCTTACCTTTATACCTTCTAGCGTATTCACCAAGCAGGGCATTAGAGTTCTAATAACCTTCTGAATCTATAAACGGGGTTTCGTGTGATCAAAACGGGTTGGGGTCAGAAGAAGACACTAGCTTCAAACTACCAAACTTTTTATCTATGCCCAATTCGATTTCTAAAACAACTTGAACATAGCGCCTACATCGCAACTTCTAATGCAAACTTCGACGAAGAAGAAAGTTCAGAGGGAGTGTAAAGATATGGGCGGGAATCAAATCTAATGGAATTTTCACGAATCGAAAAGTTGGCATTGTAAGGAAATATAAGTTTTGGGATTCGGGGTTTCTTCATTCTGCATGCTTTAGTTCCGTCTAACCATTCATTTTGCACTACAGAAGAAATTAATTTATCCACAAACGCACTGAAAAGAGAAGTAGTGGAATTAACATCATTGCTGTGAAATGAGTATGCTCCACCATCCCTGTAGTTATCGCATTGTCGATAATTTGTGATGCTCATGCAATTCGTTTAAATGCAGCGTACGCCGCCACATTGTGGTTTTCACAAACATTACCCATTAACGTAGTGAGTATAAAATTGTGTTTTCAGTGTTGGAGTATAAAAATCCCTGTGCGTGACTAGAATCATTGAATTCGTATTATCATTATGGTTAATTGAAGTGAAGTGTTGATTCGTGGAATTTCCTTAGTGTTGTTAAAACAAGCTACATTTTATCAATGGAAGTGATTAGTGGCGGTGCATTAACGACCGTGATCTTTGGTTAGTGTTGAAGTAAGGTATGCAATAGAACGGTTCTTGATATCTGCCTCTCCAATATCCCTGTTAGTTAGAATTATTAAACGGTTTGGCAAGTACGAAGGGATTAAAAGCAGATATTAAAAACCAAGTTGAAAGAGTTCAGGCGAAGAGTCTGTCTAATAGAGTCAAAGTTGCGAGCGTGCGGTTCGTAGCCGCAAAAGACCACCGCAAACCTGTTATAGCAATCTTGCAAGACCACTTTGACGTTCCTTCTATAGTGATTTGTTCAGCCTGTTCTAGACTGTCTATGTGAGTGTCTGGGTCGACGTTAAAAGTCCGCCTGGGCGCCACATGAAAAGAATACCGCAATTTAGTGTTGGTGTGTGTGATGTGACTTCTCTCGGCTCCACGCTGGGTCCCGTTTTGATGTGCTGTGCCTGTGGAGAAACTGCACTGGCGTGTTAGTTCGTCGAACCTGTGATAGCGATTTTGGCGCTCCATTTCGATGTACCATCGAGGACTGATTGCTTGACGGTGCTCATGTGCGCAGAGTGACCCTCTCCCTCGATGCTAAACACGCATCTGTTACATACATTCATGTGTCAGCATCACCTTTTTATGTGGTTTTATCGAGAAGTGGGAAAATAATGTGAGCTACAAAAATATTGTGAATCCAAAGTGATGTGAGGACGGACTTTGCAGTTTTTAATTAGCTAGCATTTGTCAGGATTTTCGGTATATTTATTGGATAGCAAAAAATAAGGAATAACGGGGGGCTAGTGGATCAATAGAGAAGAAAATTGCTCTCATTGAAAATTTGAAGTGATTAGTTTTATAGCAATGCAAAATTTAATATACCTGTTCAATCCAACCTTGTAAAAGAAACAGACGTTAATTAGAATGTTAAGTTACAAATATTTTGATAAATTACCTGATAAGCTCAAAGATTTCTGGCTTGTCGCGTTCTCGTTGCTTCATTCGTTCTTTCATAGCCGTGATGATAGAATTGGCTTTGTCCTCGGCGCCGTGTTTGGAGGACTTCTCGGCAGCCCCTGCGAAACACACTGCTCAGGCGGTGCCAACAAGTCCTTGACACTGCGGGATGCGCCGGGAACGGGCCCCCGCCCCGCGCCCACATCCACTACCGACAACTCTCGACCACAACCTGACTAGAAACCAACTTCAAAACCCAAAACAGCAGCAAAATTATGTTAGATCTGATCAGGTCGTTGACCTCGAGCGGCGCAAGTCGGAGTTGATCTGAGCACAGCGCCTGTCCACTAAATCCAATACATTCCGTCGCATTTTATTAATAAATTCCTCCTCTTGGCGGATTATTAATTTCCGACTCATCAACAATCCGCCAATCCTCGGCGCGTCCGGAATGTACAAGCCAAAGGTCAAGTTATACCCTCTGTTTTGTATGTATACCTAAGTATTATTGTACCCATCTCTGTTTTCATATCTCAGTTTTATTCACATTGATGGTGATTGATAACCTCGACCTCAATTCCCTAAATAAAAGAAGATAAACATAAAGATAGTTGAACAAAAAGATTGTAAAGTCCAAAAATAAACAAAACTAAAGGACCACATATAATATTGAAGTGGGCAGACATCGGATCGCGTGCACACATTGCTAACAGGCAAATCTTTACACATTTAGTGACACTTGGGCTGTAAAGTCGCTTGTGTTACTGAAGCTTCAAATCGATCAGTTAGAAAGTGTGTTAGTGTTAAATGTTCAGTAAAGGGTATAGAGAAGAAATAAAGTAATTTATTGAAGGGCTTTCAGTTCGGCGTTGGGCGGGGCGGCCCGAAGGAAGGGACGCAGGACCGGAATCCCTATCTACGTGATCTAGACAGTCTACACTTCGAAAACTGATGTTATTTCATAGCTTAAAAGGTAAAATAAACACAGTTCAAAAAATATCTGAATATGTTTAAATAATTTGAGAACTATAACTAATGAAAGATAGCAGATAAAACAAAATTATATCCGCCAAAAACGCACAAAAAAAAATTATATTATGATAACAGAAACGTAGGTAACAGTTTAAACAATAAATAAGTGAAACAATATGAAATCCCTAACAATTTCAAAGTGTAGACTGAAATGATACTGGCGTGCAGTCGATGGAACTATACATAATTGTCGGTGATGTCTGGACAAGACGCGTTCATCTTACGACTGTTCACCTTCACGTGCAGTGTCTCTAATTCTGAACAATAGGACATAATCGTAACACATAGAGGATTGCAATAATAGCCATGCACATCGACCAAGCGACGGTAAATTCTGCGAGGAAGGGAAATTCATGCTTATTATATGAGGTCATAACAAGAAAGGTAACAAACAAAACGACACAGAAAATCAAACATATCAAGAGGGAAAAAATTATGATTCAATAGTTCGTATTGCGTGAACCGGTGGATGGTGTTATTTTTATAACCGGTGATCGTAGTGTTGCATGATCATGATCAATGTTTGGTTACACATGACCGAAACATGCAAAGGTTGACTCATGCAGTTAAAATCGAACTAGTCGTGATTTAACTTCACTACGACGAGCTTTTTAACATTTTACCTGTCGGAGACCTTCACCTAGATTGCGGGGTACAAGCAGATTACGACAAACACGTTTTAAATATTTTAGTTAAAAAGTTTGATATTATTTCAAGTACATAAGTACGCCTTGGTTTTGGCGTCCACTATTTGTAAATACAAAGATCGTCACGTCACAGAAATATTTCTCAAATACGTATCACATGAAAAAGGGACTCTATTTTGTTAAGAAATTGATAAAGTATAACGATAAAAATGTTATCAGAGCTTAGGGAGAGATGGAACTCGACACCAGTAATGTTTCGATATATCGTGTATCTATCGACTCTCAAAAAACGAGCAAAAAGAATTGTTTCTTCTCAAAAATCAAAATATTATCTTTGTTATCTAAAATTCTCGGATGCAATATATAGCTGTTTTTAGATATAGACGCAGTGCGGGCACAAAGGATAACTCTTAAGATGTCTGGTGCTTTTAAAGTGGTGCTCCATTGAAACTGCTTTTGTGACAAGAAACGCGGATGTAACCACTAGAGCATCCATCTTGGATAAGTTATTTTATTAAAAGCATTTTTCAATAATAAAATAGCTTCGAAAGCTTTAAGTCATGAAACTTTTCATGAATGTCTAAGTTAAAAGAAGTTTTTAACTTGAATTAGTTGTAGACAAATTTTGAGGAAACAGCATCAACTTTGTTAAACTCATATTAATACACCAGTAAAGCGCTAAGTATAAGATTAAATATTGATTTTCCTTGTCGTGTATCAAAGTCTGGAGATCTCTTCTTGACCTGCGAAGAGACACTTGACTGCTCTTGATATTAATAAGGAGCGAACTTCGCAGTCCACTCTAGCATAACAAATATTTTTGTGATATGTCGGCCTTTGAGGACATGATTTCAAAAAACTTTCATTATTTTGGACTTGTGCTTAGTCAGAATTCGTTCCTTTTACTTTATTATATGTATTTGTATTATTTTTATTTAACAACATAGATTTTATTAGTTCAACTGTAAAATAATAATCAGTTATGATCACATCAGACGGGACATATAATTTAGCGATCAATTGTTTCAGTATCAAAGCACTCTGTGAGCCATGCGTCATTTTAAATAACAGATACGGAAGCCGAGTCCACCTCATAGGCCTCGTCTGCTCTGATCCATAAACAAATTCTCACTGAGCGTAATATACATAGAGTTACCAACGCAGAGCCCCACTTACTCTGCAAGCAGTCAGCGTTGAGCAAGTCTTTGCATTTCTCGTGGCACTTCACGCCACATTCAGTACATCTGACGCCTTGCCTGGCGATGCCCCACAGTAGGCCTTCACATTCGTAACAATACGTTGGAGAAGTGGCGGTCCACAGGACGAAGTTGTGCGGAGTTGTCGATGATATCGGGTATATCAGAGCTTGCAATGTCTTCTTGTAGACGTGCATTTTCTGCAAATATCTTTGCGTTTTAGATACATATTACAGAAATAAATTTAGAAGAAAATCTCATTTTCTTAAAGTTTCAAAAATGAAGGTG
Organism: Eupithecia insigniata; assembly: GCA_947859395.1. Classification (NCBI taxonomy): domain Eukaryota; kingdom Metazoa; phylum Arthropoda; class Insecta; order Lepidoptera; family Geometridae; genus Eupithecia; species Eupithecia insigniata. The sequence goes on from OX402008.1 coordinate 5,068,414, forward strand.
CTAAACTATGACCTCAACAAACAGAAATGGATAAGTGAAAGAATTGAATTTGATGATGTCGCTATGCACTTACCAAACTCTATTTTTTAATACGTTTGATTCAAAAAGTTTTTCATCAATAGGATAGACAGATAAATAGATAGAAAATTATTTATAGCACACTGAATACAACAAAAAACAATAGGATTAACAAACACAAATAAATAATTATATATTAGGTAAGGGTAAATAACATACATAACTTACCAATTCCTCGTCGTTCAAAGTAGCTCGGTGCACAGCAGACGTCAAACCTGCATTCCTCTTCGTAGCAGCCATGGTCTGAACAGAAATATTAAATGATCAAAACGTACCTTATCCCACTATAAATAAGTGTTTCTAAAGCAAAGCTTGATAGATCGAACTGCCTAACTGTCTACTTGAACTCCTGCGCTTCGATTCTGCTCTTGAAAGTCTCTGTTCTACTCATGCCGTCCAAAGCTGTTTTATAAGCTCGTTTTAATCTTCCTATTCTACAGAATTCGACGATTAAATTCGTCTCAACGTAATAGTATTTACAAAAACAATTGCAGTAACAGTGCGTGAATTGTATAAATCATAAGATTTTGTATGTGTGAGAACACTGAGTGTAGGTAATGTATAACACACATGGCATTTATAATTGATGTTATGAATCGAATGAGCTTTCGATTGTAAAAATAATATTTGCTGTGATATTAAAGCCCGTATCGAAAACGAAATTGGCAAGCACGTGCATGGGTCGAGTGGAAACTCTTTTTTTTTTGTTAATCTGATGTTTGCTTTCAGTGATTGCTTATGAGTTTAACTGTTGTTTTATCATCAACTTTACCTTCGTCACTCATATCAGTTATGAGCTGTAAGCGGAATCATGCAATGGCAAATAATATAAATCAATAATAACAATATAATGCAAGCTCACTATTTACAGTGAATGAAAAAATAAAACTGATCCAAATTTAGTTTTATTGTTTCATTTTTCAAAGTATTGCATGCAAAGAAAATAGATATTGTCATTGGGAGAAAAATACCTTGAGAACCTGCGGGTCCATGGTTAGGGGGTAAAATGCAATTATATAATTATTTATCAGGAAGAGTCATCGGTCCGGTGGTTGCTACTCTACAATTTATTGGTGACCCCTATTCTTTAACGGTTAAGGTTTAAAAAGGTTAGCTAAGGATAAGAAGAATACATACAGGTAACATTTAAACAACGATTAAGAAAGAAGGGATAGTCTTTGATAGTTTTAGTAAAATGACAATTGATGGGGAGATTTACCTCTAAGGCTTACTAATTCTGTTCAAAAGCAGTAATGCGTTTATTCTTTAGGTAGTAAAACCGACGATAAATTAAGCTTCAATTATAGTTGAACGTGAAACGTTAAACTTTACTGATAAAATCCACCACTGTCTCCCCATAAATTGTCGACACGTACATCTTTACCGTGTGGAAGAAAACATTTATTACGCGCCTAAAATTACTAAGCTTCAGAAGCAACGTCGATGCCAGCTGTAAATATTTTACGACCAGTTTCAAATACCTTCTACACCCGCCTTGACGCAACCCTGTAAGGGGCTTAAACAATAATATGATCCAAAAAGGGTATTATGGAATATCGGCATCGAATTTCATTTGCCACAATTGGGGAACTGAATAATATTTTTTATTAGACCAAATAACTTCAATTAGCACCCGACTTCTTATAGTGAAATTTTATTATAGAAGGTTTTTGATACCCTTTTTAAATCGACTACAACATTGAGATATTTTAAACCAGTCAAAAATAGTTTATATCAGAACCGGATAGATATAAATGGATATAATATTGCTTGGAAAGTTACTTACGAGTTCTGACACGAGCGGTATCGATTTCCTTCTAGGTCTGATGTCGGGCATGCTGTCAATGTTGCTGTAGAATGGATTATCTCCAGGATGTCTATAAAAAGATTTCAAGTTTATAGCATTAGACATCTCATACCAAAGTTTTCTGGATGAACTCTTACCGCCGCACGTTCTAGACTTTTCAGATTGGAAATATAAAATTTTATGGAAAGATATTTTTCAAAGAATATTATGAAAGTTTTGACTGTCACATACCCGTTCCCACGGCCGCCTTGCTCGTTGAATCCACCGGAGCCATTCTAAAAAAAAACAAACAAAAAATAACATTAAATCAAATACAAAATAAAAGAACTAAAATTAAACATTTTATTAAAACCAAAACTTAATTATTAAATGTTTGACTGCGATCAACTTATTAATAAATAGTTTTACGCTATTTGGTGTTTATTAATATCATAGGATTGTTGCGATACCAGATATTAATAAATTGATCGAATCTCTAAATTAATTATTATTAATCAATATTTACCAAGCTATGGAGAATTAACTGTACCAATGCACGTATTAATAATAATACTGATGTCGATACGACTTATGGACATGAAAATGCCATTTTTATAAAAGTTCTTAAAATCATTGCAGTCATACAAAACTGTCCCAAATGCTAACAAACAATAACAACATACATGAACAAATTCGCTAAGCCGATCTCTATTCTCAAAACTTCCATTTAACACGTAGTTCAAACACCTAAACTCGCTAAATATAGTATTTAAGTGCCAGCTAATATTTTTCTTGTGTGTGGTAACTGCTATACGAATATCTAAGCCACGTAATGACTAGGTAATGAATATTAATGAATATGTATGTATGTATATCGAATTTTGATTTATACTATTATTCTCTCTTGATATGATTGCTGCGTACGAATCGTCAATAATTTGACGAAAATGTACATTTTCAAGTCAGTTTTTTTTTTTATATTATGGGACGTTTCGTGTGAAAATATAATTTCGATGATTTGTAAATATAATATATCGATCTCTGTTCATATGATATGAAATGATATGATACGGAATGATTTAGTACGTAATGCTTTCGAAGCCAATAATTTATAATGATTTAACATTAGCGTTCGAAGATTGAAAGCAAGCACCTGTAACAGAATACTGTAAAATAAAACACCTTTAAGGAGAACTGATAGTCTTAAAAGATATCAGCTAAAATAGCTGATACAGTTTTGAACACTATACAAATGGCACACTATCAAGAAAATCTGTGTATTAAATTGGTTTTCAAGATTGTATGAATCTATTTCTACTGCTACAAACACTTGCTGTTTCCATCTCGATTCTAAATTAAGCAATACATCGATTAACCTACAATACTGTGTATATTTTCCATAATTATGTAAAAGTTATTTCGTGTATACCATACTTTTCATACCATTTTGTAGTCAAGAGGGAATTTTCATTATAAAAGTTTCAGTAGCATTTTGTGTTACAAAGTTCTTACAACCTATCGCTGAATAAAAACCTAATTATTGCCTTTATGCATATAGGTCGAGCGTTGTTATAAATAGCAAGTACATTTTCGTATAGTTGTATTAAAAGAGCACCCTAGTCTAGTACAAATACGAGTTGTACGAGTAGTTGAAGTTAAAAGGTTGAAAATAAGAATCATTTTTCACAACCACAGTTTAGTTATGTACATAGTAAACTTGGATTTAGAAAACAGAATGAAACCCCTCACCTGGATAAAAACCCTACAGTATTAAACATAGAAATTTATGAATGGACGACTATTCTAGAAACTAGGTCCTAAATTATTTACGATTATTCAATAATTGTTACTTCGATAAAATTTAAAGCAGGTTAAATATTTTTGCAATGGCAAAGAGTATTATCAGTCTAACTATAAATAATGTTCTTATGTTATGAATTTTGCAATATATTTTACTACAAAATTTTAGTTCTTAACTCTAATTTCATGGAATTTTTGCATAAGATAACTTACGCCTGCTGTGACTTTGTCTTTCTCTGTAGAAGGAGTAGTTGCTGCAGCAGGCGTCTCGGTTGTCTTCTCTTCAGCTTTTCTGTCTTTCAGTGCTTTGAGAAGCTTCCATTTACTACCAACCGGTGTGTCTTGAGGTTGCGGCGGCTCCCGCGCTGGGGGATCCTCAGCGATTTCTGGCATGTCGTAGTCATCATCTAAATCGTCACCACTCATAACTGGACTATCAGGCCCAGATGTTTCACCAGAACCGGAGTCATCAGCAAATGATTTGTCATCGTCAAAACTTCCATCATCTTTGACGTCATCAACACCTTCTTTAATGGAAGGAAAAGTTGTAATATCTTTCCATGTTTCTTTTGGCGATTCATCGTACTTCGTTTTAACTGTAGCTGTTTTTAATTTCAATTCTCTAAGTACGAATGACATTTTGTCTTTTAAATTTTCTTCAGGTTCTTCGGTGATTTCTTCAAATTCTGGCTCTTCTGGTAATGTTTCTTGTCTTTCCATTTCAAATTGAGATTGATGTTCCATTTCTTCTAACTTTCTTAATTCATAACAATACCATTCGTCTTCAGAATCTATACTGTCTTCAGTGCTTTGTCTTCTTGAAGAAACTCTAGAACCACTTCTCCACGAGTGAGTGCTTCTGCTGTCATCATCATCGTGTTTATTTGGTATTTCGAGGCTCTGTTGATGCCTTGGCTGAAACTTATTGTGAACACCACGAGTGCTTTGTATCGACGGACTTCTTTCTGGTAGCATAGAAGGTTCTTCTACAACAGCACTACTGATGATTTCGGGGGTAGGAGTAGTTTGCTTAGGGATTCTTTTGTCTCGATGATTTTTATTTTCTTCAACGATTTCTTGTTGTAGCTCTTGTTCTCGCTTAGGAGGGGATGTGTCCATTATTTGGTCATCAGATACTGATGAAGACTTTCGCAAGCGATATTTTCCTAGTGCTCTAGAAACAGCGAATTCTTGAGATTCTTGTCTTCTACCATTATAAGATTTATTGTTGTCACTCGATCCATCTTCCGAAGGAGTGGTGATGGATTTTTTAACATCTCCAATAGTCGCAAACAAAGAAGCCGGAGATTGATTGTCATCTTTATCATCCTCATCTTCAAATAAATCGACGTTTGATATATCAGTATCTATATCCAGCTTTTCAAGGTCTTGAATTTTGTCTTGCTTCATTTGAGACACGCGGGCAAAGTGAAAATCTATGTCATCACTCTTATCTCGAGGTATGTTTGTATTTGAGGGGAATTCACTTTCTTCGACAATGCATTCTTCATCATCAATTTCATGAAAACCCTGTTCTTGCAATTCTTGAATCAACTGCTGTTGTTCTATGATTTCTTGGTGATTCATCTTCCGCTGTTTAGGCTTGGGAGGAACTTTGACAAACATGTTACTTTCATGGTTTGAATCAGAAAACACACTATCACTATCCTCTGATTGAGCACTTGACCGACCACCAGACCATTCTGTTTCGGATGTTTCGGGATCTGATAAAGATTGATGACTTGTTTGGTGTTTCCGTCGTGCTTTTTGTAGCAAACCAGACATAGATGCTACTAAGTGATATTTCTTCTTTCTTCGTTGTGCTGATAATATTCTTTCCTTCAAAGTTTTTTCATGTGGTTGTTGCTGCTGTTGTTGTGGTTCTTGTTCTGCCGAGTCAACGTCTATTGGAAGGGAATGTGATCTATGCTTTTTTGGCAAATGAAGGTCCGGTAACCAATGACTCATGGAAGACATAGCTGATTTTAATGAGGAGGCCCGTTTAGGTTTTTTTTGGAGTTTCTCTTGTGTCCTATCTCTCTCTACCATTTTTCCTTTGAGATTGGCAGATATCGACAAGTATCCGGATTCTGATACCAACATGCCACCTGATTCTACGTATTGCTCTTTTCTCGTTCTTGATTGATCTTGACCTTGATTTTCAAAAGTTACACTACCGTTTCTTTGGTCGTATTGTTGTTGTTTGAAGTATTCTTGTTGCAATTGATTTTGGAATTGTTTTCTTTCAGCTATGCTTAGAGAATGTGATTTTAGACTAGATGTCTCCATTGAACTAGAAGGAGAACTCCGTCCCCCTTGCCATGAAAGTTGGTCTTCTAAAGAGGTTCGTTTAGGCGAATCATATCTACTTGAAGTAGGATAGTAAGATAGAGCGTCAATTAGGTTGCCCGGAGGATAACCGCCACGCCCCGTGGGCTTATACCCGTTTTGGTAAAAATGTGGATCATTTCCTCCCATCGTGTTTGCTCTTGGAAGCGGTCTTTTATTTACATTTGCTGCCGACATCACAACTGTTTGAGCATGGTAACTCGGTTCCGGTGGATATGAATCTACTTGAGGTCTTGCAACAGACTCTTGAATTTCATTTCTATCTAATAATTCGGAAAAACTTCTATCTTCAGTTAATATTCCTCTAGGAGTACTATATACAGTAGTAAATACTGGTTGTCTATTGCCTGCAACTGAGTATATGGATGGAGCTTCGTTGCCGTAATAGTAGTCTTGTATATTACTTTGTTGAGTATTTTGATCGGTCACTGAGTATTTTAATTCATTTTTTATATTAGCTTGCATATTGACCAAGTCTCTGGAGCTGCGTAAAAGTTGAGGTACAATCTCCTGCTTACCTAAACTGTAATCACTTTTATCTTTTTTCCCTTCAAACATATACGAGTCAACAAGTGTTTCTAAATAAGGTTTAGCGTCTACATCATACGCCAACCTTTGGACAGATTGCGGCGAAGGAATTCTCATTTTATGAGGATCATGACTGTTATGTGAAATTCTTCCCGTTTTTGGGGATCCGGGACTTTTCTCCATGCTTGACCAACCACTCATAGACGATAACCCAGAATCCGATTTTGCGGCAACAATATTTGCACTGTCCCTTTTCAGATGCTTAGGTGAGGTTTTCGGGGACTTGGGTGATCTTGGACTCAGTCGCATGGCATCAGGTGGTATCGTGGTTATTGAAGAAAGCATCGCCGGATGTGACAGCAAATCATTTTTTTCTGCTAAAGGAAATGAAACTCCTCCATTAGGTGGTGCAGGTGGTGGTGGACTAGGAGATTTCCGTAATCTTATCTCTTCATAAGCTAGTTCTAGTCTGTTTTCGTTCGAACCATTATAAATATCATGGATTGAGATTGGAGAGTGTTGTTCTGTGCTGGTTTTGTACATGTCGTTCAATGGTGACATTCCTTTACTCGGATAGTAATTGTGTCTTGCAGAGTCAGTTATTTGACATGAAGAGCCATACTCAAATCTATCTCGAGAGAGAGCACTGGGTGATTTATTAGATTTTGCTGCATTTATCTCTGCATTAGCGACCGCAGAACTATAAGCTAGCCTTCCAGTTACTGTTGTGTATGGTTCTGTTGAAGTTCTTTCAGGGACAAATTTACGACGGGGAGACAGAGTAGGTTGTAAATAATCACCTTTCCTTTCTATCAGAGTATTATCAGTCAGAGATAATCTCGAAGGGGATTTTTCTCTTGACATGGATTCCTTTGGCGTTGCTAGCATAAAATCGTCAAAACTTTTCATCATATCATTTATACCCCAATTTTCACTACCCGCATATACACTTTTTAATTGCTCGTCAATAATGTTACCATCTTCAACAAGGGTTTTAGCTTCTATGTCTCTATCATGTTTTGATTTCGTTTCTGGACTTAATAGCATTTTCAAGTCTTTCAGTTCTCTTGAATCTTTATGTAACTGGTTTGTGAGCCTATCTAATTCATGTAATTTATCTACAGTAATTTGATCTAATGTACTTAAAGTAGACAAATGCACCAAATCTCTTTCGCTTATGTCAGGTCCACCCTGCATCCCACAATAATTTTTGTAATCTGTTGCACTGAACACTTGCCTTCCATTCGCAGCCAGCATTTCTAGATCTGGTTCTTCTGGTGCTTCCCATATCATATCTAACTGTGACGAAGGCCTCGAAGTTTCCTCGCAAACAAGATCATCACGATAAGCTTGATTGAGACTTTTATAGAAAGCTTCGTCAGATTCCAACACTTCGTCCGTAGGAACTAATAATACAGAACTTCGTCCTATATCTAAACCTTCTTCTATGCCATCTTCAACGCTCCCGCCGTTCCCTAGTATTTCTCTGATGACTTCGAGCCTCGTCATCGGATCTCTACCAGTTACTGTCCGACAGGTGTAGAAGTCAAGAAGCGTGGATATAACGCCCTGTTGGTCTGCAAGCAACGCCTCAAGCCTTTCTAGCCGCTCCCACATGCGCACGTACTCCTGGCTGAGCAGGTCGAGGGCTCGCCAGGCGTACTTGAGCTCCGTCTCGAGAATGTTGAGGCGAGTGCCGAGGCGCTCCATGTAGTCGCTGATGATATAGTCCCCTGAGTAGGGGGGTAGGTCAGGCGGCAGGGCAAGGGAGCCGCAGTCGTCCATGTCTGCCTCGGCACCCCCACTCCCGCCGGCCTCGCTTCCCTCCATCGTGCCGCTTGTGCCGCCGGCCCCGCCACTGTCGTGAATATCGCGCATCATCTTCGTATCGAATAGTGAGATTCACGTAACATTTTTCACTATGAGTCATCCCATATCGTTTTATTATTTGCACTTTTAACACAAAACCGTTCTGATAGTTTTATCGTCACTAATACCATTGTTCCACGTCCTTAGTTTCTCAGTTCATTCCTTCACTTTCACTAATAGACACTTTTATTTTGTACTGCAACTTTATTAATTTCATCAATAAGTTGCTTTGATATATTTTATCACTTCACTGTAACGTCAAGTCGAAGGTTAGGTATTTGTTGGGATCCACTGGTTTGGACATAAGCAGGCTTATGTTCACTCCAGTGTCAAGGGTTAAAAGGAATACCTCGTCGGGACACGTAAACTTCGAAATCTTTAGCGACCCAATTTCGTCAGAAGAATGTTGCTTTCATAAACTTGATAAGACGGATTCCGTAAAGGAAAGTTGACGTGTCCCTTAGGGAGGCAGCTTAGCGGTTCGCATTCGATTCCACGTGAGCAAGTACGTCTCAGAGGTGGAAGGCTTTGCTCGGCAGGAAAGGAAATAGGACAAAACGATAGGAAATTAATGCCGAGTTTCACCACCGCTTCGCTTAAATTAACCTTGGGGTTATCGGATTAGGTAAGTAGGCTAAGATAGTATTGATTCGAGTAAACAAAACTCCGGAATGACTTCATTTTGACGGTAAGCCTTAGGTATTTATTCCATCGAGGAGCGCGTGCCTAAACCACGCTTTTCTTACGTAATGAGAAACGTCTATAAGGCGGGACGTGCGCGGATTACTGAGCAGACTCCCTTTGACACCATATACAGAAATACTTTGAGGATCCTTGATAGTGCGGTACGTAGGAATACCTATCCAAACAATGGTAGTGAACGCTGTGTTATGCGATTGTGAGGGTAAAGTACATAATAAGGGTATTGTTTACTGAATAAATATATTCTCTTAACTTGCAGATACCTAAATATACAATTAGAGCGGCCGGTTGTTTCTTATTTAACTCAAATTAAACTAATGAATAAATAAAAAACCAAATAAAATTTGTACGGAATAAAAGTTTGCTTAGCTTCAATGGGAAAGGTTTATTGATTTATTATTCCAAGGACACGAAATATTAGAGACCTCGGCGTTCTTGAAATACGATTTCCTTATAACAGATTTTTTACGCACCTGTTATAAAATAAAGGCCGTTTATTTGCCCGCGGGGACAATAAAACGATTCTTTTAATAATATAATCGGCAGTTCTTTAGCGTGCGAAGAAATTGATTGCTATGCATAATAACAAGGTTTTATAAGGTATAGTTGCAAAATTTCATTGAACTATTGCTGGGTTACAAACGAACCTGGTAATGTCTTTTTTTATAGGCTTTGTGAAAAGCAGAGGTATTGTTTTTTTTATAAATTACATTTTTATGGTTGTGTACGCTTAAATTCCCTATTTATAGTAAATTTGAAACATACAAAACCATTTCCTCCGTAATATATTCCTATTCCCTGAAGCGATGTTTTCTAACTAATTAACCTGTATTTGATTAACCTTTGTTCTAATTACTGTAAATATTCCTAACCTTGTTTTTCCCAACAAACAAGATACAAATTACAAAATTAAAGCTTAGTGTCAATTACTTTTCCCATAGTATACTTAGTTGGAATGCGTAAAGATTGATAAGGATAAAAAAGTTTTTATTCATCTAATTTAAGTGTCAAGTTAATGCGATGTCAATGTTAATTACTGTCAGCTTAAAGTTTTATCAACTTTAGTTAAAACTTTTTTAAAGTTATTTTCTTAACAAAATATAAACGTGAAATAAAAGTTTCCATTTTTCGTAGAGTCTACTCTCCAGCGCGCTCTACAAATCCAATTATTGTTAGGCAAAAGTTCTGGTACATTTTGGCCAGAATCCAACCTATTCAATTGGCGATTGCTATCCCACGGTTCGTTCTTGTAGGCCCATTGTTACTAATTTTCTTTACTTACCCCCTTCGAAAGTATCTTCGAAAGAAAAATACTCGTACTATTAATGTAATTTGAAGGCGTGATAACATTGCTATAAAAGGAAGGCGTTGTAGGGTAGTTTCTGTAAGGGTTTTCTATAGAAAATACGTAAAAAAACAATAAGAATAAACTGTTTTACAATCATTCAGAACGGCTAGTTTGCACCAATATTAAAACGGAAAAGTTTTCGTAAACTAAGCCACCTATACAAAGAACTCAGGACGAATAATAGGAAGAACTTATAATTATTTTCTATCGTAGCATGTTTGAGACTAAATAAATAGGCAAAATCCAAAATTCGTTGTAGTATACATATGTACATATGTATATATATTATAAATACTTAGTTTGTAAACTTTGAAAATCTCTATATAAATTCCAAGTAAACCTTTAGCTTTCTATATCTAACACAAGTTCCAGCACTCATAGTATACGCACATAAAATAGTGCTAAAGTGTAATGTTTATTAATGTGTAATAATTATTTATGAAGGAGGTTACTCCATAAGCTTAATTAGCTGCGTGAGGTTACGGGTCAGGATTTGTGGTTACACGTAGTGTTTCCAGTTATATGTTAGGCCACAACCTACCCGAGAGTATTATAGCAGTGGAAATGTTGATTATTTTGATTAAACTCTAACGTAACGTAAGTAACTGCATCACTATGATACTTATTTATTTTTCATAAGGAATTAATTATGACAGACAATGCCCTTCTACAGCAGCACTATGAACTTATAATAATTATAATTTTTACTTACATAGCTATCATCATCATCATCAGCCCGTACACGTCCACTGCTTAACATAGGCCTCCCCCAAACATCACCACGAATAGTGGTCCTGAGCGGCCTCCATCCAACGACTATAACGATGCCTATTTACAGCTGATCTATTTATTATTAATTCACCATTTAAAAAAAATCTTGATAGTTTTCCTGTCATGTCTGTTTTATGGCTTTGAATTATAATATAAGCACCATTTATTGTAAACTATATTTTTGTAAATTGACGTATCCAAGTGTGCCCTGTACTCCTACGGCGAATAAATGAGTATGAGGAACGACGAAAAAGGAGAAGGTTCTCAATTCAGCTGTTTGTTTTTTTAAGGTATGTACTATGAATATCAGTCGATATCTTCTCCAATTGAGGTACGATTTTTATTATTCTTTCGCTTTTGTAGAGAGAAAAATCCCGCGATGGTCTCACAAAAGTTGTACGCTAGAGGGTTACTGAGGGCTATCTTTGTAAAACCTAAAAACAGTACAAGTATTCAATACGGTAAAATCAGGTTTTTGCTATTATAGTGCGTAAGCCTCACACTGGGGATAATTTCCAAGTAATTTTAATAAGATCCCAAAATTTTTCGACTTCGACGGGACGGGAAGACCGAAGGAAGTCCCAGAGTTTTTCGAATTCTACGTCACATGACCTCGTGGCGCAATTGGCATCGCATCCCATACTGAGGGAGGGTTGCAGGTTCTAGTCCCGTCGAAGTCGAAACATTTTGGGATCTTATTAAAATTTCATGGTAAAATCAGTTTTCAGTTTTTGTAATAATTTAACGTGTTTTAAAAAAACTTTAAACCGACTTCAAATTCCTGAATAATGATAATGGGTTTGGTTTAGCAGTTTTAAACCTATCTAGATAAAAATGCCACCCAGATACAGGTGGAAGACCGAGGTGGAGAAGGACCTTCGCTCACTTCAAGTCTTCACACAGGACTGGATGGAGGCAGAGCAGTACAGAAGTCGGTGGCGATCTATAGTGTCGGAGGCCAAGACCCACTTAGGGTTCGAAACGCCAGGATAGTGAGTGTGTGAGATAAGAATGAAGTTTAATTTTGTTTGATGACACATGGATGCAACGAGGAATTAAAGGAAACAATACTTAGGTACTAATTTGAAACACGATATACGAAGTTTCTGTTCTGTCGCACAAAACAATCTTACTACTAAACGTGCAAACGTGCGTTGTTTCGGACGCGTCACTAAATGACACCTTTGATTTCAAATCTCTATGAAATAAATGTCAACATCATTTTAATCGAAAGATCATCGAAAGAACGGAGCGGTGGATCTTCGTTTTATGCGATCCGCCATCTATCAACTTTGTAATTTGTTTTTCAAAGACCTCTCCTTTATGCCCGTTGTCATGAAAACCATTAGTTACCAGTGATTGTGGAAATGGTAATGTGATTATGTTTTAGATACATTTTACGGTGCAACGGGATCACCTCATTATAGACTTTTAGACAACAACGAAAAATATATCAAAATCTATTAAGAATTAGCAAAGATATCACCCAAATTGTTGTAGCTAGTAGTGACTTTTCATAAGTATTATGTTTTAATAAGGTTGAAGGGATTTATACTTATTCCTCCGAAATAAAAATATAATGATACATAGATGCTTTTCTTTTTTGAAATTTTGAAGACGGTTAAAGAACAACAAAATCTCTTGGCGACGAGGTAATGTTTGAAGGAACTTGCTAAGATATGTCGTAGCACCGCTACGCCGAGGCACTAGCTACGAATCCGAATCTACTCTGGTAATATTGTTAATTTTAAGATAAAATTGTAAATACTAGTTTAATTTCTTTATATTATTTGATTGTTATTTTCTTTGTCAAGATAAAATATTATTAAATATTAGATCTTCCAAAATAAACGGAAAGTAGGTCAGTTCAAAATACGTGAAGCTTCCGATACCATTCCGAAACTGTTACAACATAAAAGAAACTTCAAGAATTCCCTGAGTCTGATCAAACGTTTTATTTCCGTTTACCTTGGGGGGGTCAGATAGGGGTCAATGGACGATTACCTGCACCGATGCCACAGAATATCCACTCCTAAGATACCGTAACTTTCAATTTCTACCCTCAAGGGTTAGGATGGTTACATAAATCATGCTGAGATACTGATTTATAGATTCTTGGTGGATTTATTACGACAGATTGTTATATAAATAATATGTAGTGGACGATGATAACAGAAAATGATATTGATCGGACGCACACCTTGTAATATGAGCTTTGATTGGTTTGGAATAAGGGTGTTGATTGTTATTGCTTTTACTGGCACCGAGTAAAATTAGGCTTTTTCTTGGACATAAGAGTGTTGCTTAAATAATTAGAAAACAGTCCGATTGTCTGTGTATGTTTGTTAAGTGTAACTATTTATGAAAATATTACGTACATAATTATCTTCGTAGGTATACCTTATTTTTATCAGTAAATTATATTCTTTGTGAACATGCTTAATATACATTATCTGAGGACACCTTACGCTGACTAACTTCTTTTAATTCTGTTTGTAGAAGACGGTTATGAAACTTTGTATAAGAAATAATAATTAAGATATATTGATAACAGTTGAAGGTATAATTTGTCGTTCACAAAATTGATAAAATTTTGTAATGTAAAATGTTAAAATGAAAGCAGAAAATATTTAAATGTCCATATGTATGTATGTTCGAGTCCTTTGCATTTGGTAAAATCAAGCATAAATTTATCTGATCCGTTTTTCCATGACTATACCTTACTAAACTTTGCTATTATTGTAATGGCAAATCAAAAATGGATGCTGGCAAATCATGAATTTACAATGAGCATAAAATTTGCCGATATATCACATCACCGATAATATAAGCAGAATGCTTTACAATCAATCTAAGGTAAGTAAGATAGAACAAAAAGACACTCTACTCCAACACCTGTTTTCATATCGTGCAAATAAAGCGCTAGATATAATTCCTGCCATATAAATATGAGCGGAAGTGGGAGACGGAAGCAGCTGTTGGCAATTGTTCAACGTGCCAGATGGTCGCTCTCACTCCGAAAATTCCGGCACATATATGAGAATGGGGTAAAATTCCTACCGTATTCTCGTGTGGAAAATAAGTGATCGCCATAGAGAAAAACAAATTTCAAGTATTTTTAGAAAAGCAATTAGGCAATACTTTATCACACGGTATAAGAAAACAAGGTATGCTCTTCCGAGACACGGTGGCCACGTGTGGGGATGGCTCTTGCGACGTCATCATCGCCCTCGGCGAATAAGAAGACGAATCTGTTTCCTGGTGATACCAGTAGCATAAAATCGTAACTCCCCGAGCTCCAGTATGAATCTAATAAAACTATGTGGTTTTTATTCACCAATTATTTATTATCACATTGACTCGTGTTTGACTTACGCTGTTTTGACTGATTTAACAAACATAATTGACGATTGTATTTTTTCATAGATTTTTCCATTGACCCTTATTACATTTGTTTCACAACTTCTACACACTACACTTCTTTGTTGGAATAAAGAGGCAACTGGACAGTGACGTCACAAGAGCCAGTCTCAGAGAAGCAGACCTTATTTTCTTGGTTCATGATTTATCATTATCGAGTCGAATTAGCTAAAAATTAACCTACTAAGACTGAATTTTACCGGAGGATTTGCGAAAAACTACACACGACAGATCATAATGGCGACTTCTCGTATTCCAAAATTAAAATACACTGTGGGTCACTAACCCGAGTGACTAAGTGCCGACAACACCCGACTACAATTACATATCACAATTTAAGTTTTTTTTTGCATTGGTACTTAAAGGCGCGTATCACCACAGCGGCAACTATCCCTCCTTTACCCTAACTCGATTTTTGCGTAGAAATGGAACAATGCCCTCTCAAGGCCCATTTTTGGGTTTGTTTATCGTAATGGTATTGCATTTAGAACCTTCGGTGTTTTTGTTGGGAAAGTGATGGTTGCAATTCACTGGAATTGCTAACCTGATAAGTGAAGTGAAAATACAAACATTTGTTAGATTGCTTCTTTTGTTTTGATTGATTTGGGTACCGTTTTATATTTCTTGAGGAGAAGAAAACAAACGCGATTCGATGACGTGTTTTAGGCTCCTTTATTCCATAAATCTTATTTGCACTACAACAACATAACAGAGGTTTATATCAACAAAGCACAAGTTAAACTCTGTTATTTGTTTCACAATATTGTCTCAACGTATTTATGTTTCAAAGCCGTAATATAAACATGAAACAGAAGTCATCCTTGAGAAATCATAACAAACTGCTCATTCCGAGTGAACAACGCAGCGCAACTGTTTAATTTTTCAAGAAGTCGCTCTATTATGAGATGCCGCAAAGATCTTTTGTCTTACTTTCATGAAGAAAACAGGAATAATTTTATTTATTCATCAACACGGAGAAATGAAACGGATGTATATATACATTTTCATATTTTCATAACTGCTGTTTCACACACTAAAACACTGTGTGAGTCAATTATTATTTATTTACTCTTACTTTTTATATTCAAAACATTTATCAATTGTCCACATTCTTGTTTTTCCCCCAGGCATGAGTACCGTGTTTACGCTTTAACTTTTTAAAAACTCATAATATTGCTAGAATTACCAACTCTAATCTAAAAATGCTACTATAAAATTTTGGTCAGCTTATTGTGTATTTATAAAGGTTAAGCTAACTAAAGTTGTACCAGACTAAGGTCCAAATTCACAGTAGCAATTGAACGCGATCAACATAGAAAACCTGTGTTTGTGCACGTTGATCCGGTTCAAGCTGAACTTAGTTTAACAAATGGTGATTAGGACCTAAAATTCTATGGACCATTGCGTTATTGCTACCGATATGTCTCGTAGTCATTTTCGGGTAGGTATTATGATAATATAATGTTGTATAATAATAATCACTTATGTAAGCAAAATAAATGGCTTATTCAACTATATTTTTAACAACTATACTTTTTTATTGTTTTTGGAACTCCACTTAATTTCGGAGGAGGGCGTTGCGACACAGTTTTTAAACTTCTGCAGATGGCATCGTTTCCATTTTGTGATGAATGATGCATAATTTTGTTCCCTAATAAACGATTTATTTCTTTATTTTATTATTTATATTGGTCGGCACTTTAAAATAACTAAGTTTATTGCCTTTTCATTTTTGCTATCAATCGTGATTTTTTATGGGGAATTTTTCCCAGTATTGAAATAATAAGTCCACCTAGAATTTTCGCCCAGTGCGACCAGTCTCAAGAGAAACCTACCATGTGCGCAGAACATTTTATAGTGCACAAGTAGGTATATGCGTAAACGCACACTATATAAATTACTAGCTGCTGCCCGCGCCTTCGCCCGGATTTTATCGGGATAAAAAATAGCCTATATAGTCCAGTTCCAGACCCCAAACTATACCCATACCAAATTTCAGCCTAATCGGATGAGTAGTTTTTGCGTGAAAGAGTAACAAATATCCATACATCCTACATCCATCCATACAAACTTTGACATTTATAATATTAGTAGGAGTAGGATAGTAGGAAGTAGAATTAACAGTCTGAATCAAATTTGCCACATAACTAAAACAAGTACCGAACAGTCCTGATTGCCTACCTAACTACATAGAGATACCAGGTTGGGTAGTAAATTTGGCGCACCGAAATAACATAGACAAATACAGCTGATGAATTAATTACTTCGACTAACGAGCACCAACTTTAGGGATGTAACTACACGTTATGAGAGAAGTTTTACTTGAATAACTTCTTCAATTTAGATGCATAGTGGCAGTTGGGTTTAGATATTTATAAAACTTTTCATCAGCTCGATTATTAAACTCGTGAACCTTAGAAGAGTTACCAAGTTATCGTCACGCAAGTTAAATCTATCGAGCGTCTTTCGCTTGACAGAGTAACGAATAGCTTCCATTGTAGCAGAAAAAGACTTCAATAAAAAACCATACAATAACTATAAATTGTAAGTGCATGTAAAAAATAGATCTGCAAATATTTGTTCCAGGTGTTCTGGGTATTTCTATGTATAATAAAAATATCTAACCTCTAAAAAAAACACAACTACACTTACAAATATCAAAAAAATATGGAACCCGCAACCTCGGGTTCGATTCCCGCCTGCGCCGCACGCGGGCCTTCGCCCACCACATCACACATCGGTCGTCAAATAAAAAATATCTATATTACGTGATGTATAGTATTATGTAATTAGTCATCTAGTACCCATAACACAAGCTCTGCCTAGCTTGGGGGTAGATGATACTATGCGGATTATCCAGCTTTATTTATTTATTTATATATAAATATTATTCTGTGATAGTTTTAAACTTCGCCTGTAATAGATCATTGTGTTTTCTAATACCTTTTTGTCCTCGTGTCTTCAATTTTCGTATCATCTAACAGTAACAAAAATCATAACTGTAATAAAAACACAAAATTAACTCTATAGGGCCCGAGCTAAATCATCAAAATCTTTATGTAAATTATATACTGTAACGGAGTATTTTCTAAGCTACTATCATTAATGAATTCCCAGTCCACTCTACTTAGAAATCTCAGAATTCCTCGCTAGAAATTTTGAAGTCGGCATGTAGATTTTACCCAGCTCGTAAAATACTAGGAAAAACGTGAAATGAACTTGAAATGGGAGCTCCGACATCACAAAACTAGCTAGAGAAAATGAAAATTCATTTTTAAGGAGAAAAATGAGCTTGATTATTTCTAGAAAAGAATGTTAAGTAGAAATTGCAGAATTTTTTAGTTTTTGTATTGAAATGGAATGTATGTATATTATGAAATCATCAGACTTTGATTGAAAAAGATCAGTATTTTTTTAAGTCTATATCATATAGATATATATTTTAAGGATAGCTTACTATAACCATTCTATCATATAATATGCTCTACTACCCGTGCGAAGTCGAGGCGGGTTGCTAGTTTTACGGTTTAACCATAGATAGATATACATGCGTTGTCGCATAGATGCGTTGTCGATTATTCCACCAATGAACCAAAAATGTCAACTCATGCAACAAATAATAAAATTCAAACAGAGAAGTTTGCAGCCCAAAACAAATGAAAGAGCCAGTTAGGTAAGCTTGTTTACGCATAGTCAACCAAGCGATTTTGAACGTGACCGTACCTGGCCCACGGGGGGCTACCACTAGGGTAAAGTGGCAATAACTGCCAGAGTGGTCATAAAATGGAATAAAAGTTATGAAAGAGCTGCCCCACTGCCAAAGAAAAAACTTCTGAAAATCGTAATCAAGTATTTGTTTCATACGATTTCATACAAATAATTCTCGAAATTGATTTTTGTGACTCTCTAGGCGACATTGGCATGGATAAGTGTATATTCAACATACGATTCGTTTCTTAATTAACATAAACCCTGGTCAAAAAAATATACACATCAGTCATACAAATAGAACAATTATTCAATTTTATTTATTGGTCAGGCCAATCCAAGTTTTGTAATTTTTGCAACGCTATTTTTTCAAAAGCTAGCGAGATTATATTTACATTTAAATTCACTTCTAATGGTTGAATGATAGACTATATTTATAAATGGACATGCCTAAGCCAATTTTTCGGCAAAAGCTAGCGAGATTATTTTTACATTCAAAATTCACTTCTAATGGTTGAATGATAGTCTACATTTCCAAATGGACATGCCTAAGCCTCATGTCCATGATATTCTGTGTCAAATTTATCACATCGCGTTTTTTGAAACAAGAATAAAAACGATCGTCACTTTGGGATCATGTAACTCAATTCTCGCAGTCGCTTTTAGTGGTATTTCGAATAATGTTTTTTAGTAAAGGTTTTTTGTACCTATAGAGAGCCTGAAAGATTATTATTGTGTATTAATGTTAATGTAGTAAATGCTGTAGCCGTTTAAGTTATTTTTTTCTTTACAAAAATACAAAATGTAGCTATTTAATGTTTCATTTGTTTTTGACATATTAAAGAGCTTAAGCTTTTAATGAATAACTACGTCAATCGTAATTCGTAACTGTGTAGTCAACAAAGGTACCAAGTTCAAACGGGTAATGAATTTCTTTTTCTCGAATATTATCTCATAAAATGGAACCCAAGAGGGTTCCATTTTAAGAATGTTCCATTGTGTGTACTCGAAATTCTCGACAGACTCGGAAGACCGAGTCTTTCGAGAATTTCGAGTACACACATAATTTTAGCTAAGCATTTTCCGTAGCTTTATCAAAGAATTTCGAGGAACGTCGCAACTGCTACGGCGTAGTGGTTACAGCGTAGAAGCTACGGCGTAGCACTTCTGGTAACGGCTACGGGATGCGCTGACTTGTCACAACGCGTTTCCTGAATGAATGAATCTGAACGAGATGACGAGATCGATCTAGCTCGGTCATTTCTAGAACGAGCTAGATCGATCTCGTCATCTCGTCATCGTCGAAATAAATGTTCTTTCTATTCTTCTTCTATTCTATCTCTTTCAGATTTATAAATTAAATAGATAGAGCGGGTGGTTGTGTTTATCTTATCGTTTTGTCTCAACAAAATCTGACTTAAACCGTGTTTTAAAGTAATTAATTTGATAAATAATTTAAAGTTAAGTATATTTTTATAATAAAAATTTTGTTTTCTTTGTGTCCGTGATATACTGTGCCTGTCCTTATAAAAGTTTTTAACTGCGTTCCGCGTTAAAAGTATATAATAACACGGCACAAATGCATGCCACAGTTCTATAATCGCTGACCCTTTTTCATTGCGTGATCGTTTTATAGCATTTTGTTACAACAAAGCAGCTTGGATTTATTGTTCAAAATAATATAAAAACCTGAGTAGTATTATTAAAAACATTGAATGGAGACGGAAGCGATGGAAACCTGCAATAGGACAGGCGGTGATTAAATTATAATAATCATAAGCTTCGCGGCCGGTGATCCGTTTTGATATATTTTTTCCTGTAGAATAGTTTTTTAATTGTATTTTCTATCGTAAAAAATGAATTTTATGACGAGATTTTAAACAAATTAAGTGTATAATAATAATAGATAACGGGGGCCTGCCTCGTTTTTTTCTTTTTCACTTTCTTTGCTCAGGAGTGGGACAAAAAAGGCTCCTAGAAATAGGCAATGGACTAAAACACGTTCTTATTATAGATTATGAATGTGTTCTAGTCCATTGTCATATATACATATGTACTCGTAGGTATCATAACATAGTAAATGAAACTCGTTACTTTAGTATTATATAGACTTATGAGCTATTGGTGTACGGTTAACGATACAATTTGCTTATTCCCACGGCTCAGGTGTGGGTTCACAACTAACCCTATTAAGAAATACCTAAATCCCAAGCGAATTTGTCTTGCATGAACGCCGCATAGATCGTAAAATCCTGTTACGGAAGCTGTCAAATCTCAACCCTTGCTTGTCCTAAAAACGCGGCCTCGTATTCGCTATTAAAAGCCAAAAACGCGCGATTTCACAAGTTAAGCAAGTTAGTATGTAATCTTAGGCTTTCAAAACTGAATATGTAGAGCGCGTTCCTTGAGACCTAACAGAAGTTTTGGATATGTTAAAAATTACAAATTACTACATAAGTAGAACTAGGAAATAAAATGGTCATTTAGATTTGTTTGTTCACTTCAATCTTTTTTACGGTAAAGTTAAATAAAGTAAAGTAAAAGTATTTATTCTGTGTCCCAAAAGTACAGGCAAAGTTAGTATAAAAAAATACGAGTATAAAGGAGTGAATAAGATACCTTTACCGTGTTAGATTTTTATTTTTCAATATTTTTGTGTTTTAAGTACCTGAATTTAACGCCTTTCCTACTTTAAAACGCAAGCTGTAAGTATACGAAAGTACGGGGAATTTCTATTTAAAATTATCTCACAATGTGTGCCACAAGCTCACTCGCTCAGCGTGGGGCTAACATATATATAGATAGCTCAAAACGTATATTATATTTTATGTGTGTGAATAACAGCTTCGGTCCCTTCCGTTTGCTGACGTTTTTTCATCAAACAAACCGCAGTTCCGTCAACAGTTCAGGGTTATGCCATATTTTTTGTGAAAATGCTGAGATAAAAATGTTTCATGTTCATTCGTTTTTACGGTGCACAGATTTGAGTAATTTCCGAGTTGAAACGGATGATACTGAATTTCAGTTTTGTAGATTATAGATGATATTAATAGTCAAACAATATTCAAGTGCAATATCGGCATTTTTATATTTTTCTCCTTTTTTGTTTCAAATATGTAATCTGCAATGCCTGGTTATAGAAGCGAGACCTTCTAACATAATTATTTATACTGCAACGGAGGTCTCCACTACGGTACACCGTAAAAAAATTATGTTTCAATTGTTTTTTTAGTTCCTTAAATCCATTATATAAATTAAACTTCACAAAGTGTTGCTTATCTCAATAGTTTATGAAATGGAAGCGCTCAATAACTCTTCAGGTTAACAACGCTCAACTAAATACCCGACAGTACACTTTGTCTTCTTGGTAACTATGTACTATCAGGTTTGCTATTGTTCAGGCTAAAAGCGATCAATGCTTCAAACTTATCTACCTAGACTTCCAGCGTTAAAAGTAGAAACACACTATTAATATTATTGTTAAGTTGTGTTCTATCGTTTCAGAGCATAATCGGTTTAATACATTTAGTATGGTTGTAAGTATATGTATATATCCCTACTGTGTTGAAGTGTTCTATCGTTTCAGAGCATAATCGGTTTAATACATTTAGTATGGTTGTAAGTATATGTATATATCCCTACTGTGTTGAAGTAAGTTTTGTCACTGCGATAATGTGTTTTTAACCATACAAAATGTACAGATATCAAAAGCCAATCGGTCTTCTGACGTATCACGACACAAAACTACTCAAAAGTGTTGTTCTACCTCAAATACTAGTTTTATTTAAAAACTTCACTCGTGTAAATGGTATCGATGTGGAACCTTCTAAAATTCCTACGTAATTTGACTGCTTTAAAAATATTTTAAGGAGCTTGAGCCGTAGAATCTCCTGAACATTTTTAATAGTTGACTCAGTGCTGAAGTTGGCAATATGAATGTATTGCCAACTATAGAGTGGAAAGTTTGCGGGCTCAAGCCCCGCCTGCGTCGAGGGACGAGGGACTATAATTTCTTCGAGCTCGAAAAATTTTGCGGTCCCTTTCCTTTCGGTCAAAATAAAAAGGTCAGCAATATTTTAGTGCTTTCAATCAAGTTTTTTGTAACAACTGAATCGGCTCCAATGTCTTTCTATTCATGAAAGTCAGTTAATAATAGTAATTAACAAAATATGAATAAAATATGCTAACTTCTAATAAAGTAATAGAAACGCTTTAAGTCAAAAGCAAAATAGCTCTTAATGACTGGTTAAAAGGTTCAATTTCAATTTAATGTGGCACACCCTTGGTCTCTAGTACGTTATCTAGGTTGTTTCTGTAGCAATTAAATAAATTAAACCACGAAGTACTTTTAGTACACGGCTCGAGCAAGGTGAGCACGCCTTCGAAATTCATCAAGTTTTAATGACTTTACGTGATAATTGGAAGGTTTAGAGTTTCCCAGCTGTGGGAAAAAAATTGGTTGTATAAAACGTATAGATAAAGAATGGGACTGAAAATGACACACATTTGATCAATTATCATTTCGCTGTCATCTTCAATCCCATTATTTTTTCAAACAACTTATACATAGAATGTTCAGATGATATTTTCTGGACTGGTTAAACCTATGTGCAAAAGCACAGGTCAGCTCATTTGATACCCGAATAAAAGGTTACTAATGACCATCGCCTGGATACAATGTCCGTGCCAACCGAACACTAAGATACATTCATCAGCACAAATTGAGAAAGGTAACAGACACGCAGACAAGCGGATAAGCAGACAGAGTAGAGTATAAGATCATTGAAAGTATAGTAAGAATCACACCAAACACAAAATTTCTAATGAAAATTCTCTTCGTCAGAATGTATATATGGTACATAGAGGAGACAAAAAGAAAAGTGCCAAAGGACACTGACACCTTCATTAATAAGTTCTGATAAAAATAAGTTTAAACTGAATTATCTATTAGACAATTCTATGGCTAGATTGTAATTGAATCGATAATTTCTAAAAGGGCACGTGTTCATCGCCAAGACCTTTGTTTGTTTTTATGGAATCTGTTATAGATTGTTTGTTTTCATTTTGTGTAAATAAGGCAGTTGTCACTTATTTTTCCTTATGTTGGTACGCCATCTAAAAATTCGTTTAGAACTAAAGAGGCATTTTAACCACAAAATGTGGTTTACATTGATATTGTGTTTATATTGATGAGAAGTTTACTGTATATTGAATGTGTCAAAATAACATTTTAAATCCAAATTTAGAATCAGAAATTCTTTTATAAAAGTAAAGTGGCAAACAATGCTTCGCCTGGTCATTGTTTATTTCAAAAAGGGCACATATCCTTGATTTTGTAATGCAAGTTTCTCAAAAACTATTATTTTTCCTTGCGACGCGTTAAGATTGAGTGTATTCTATCACATATTATATCTACTAAAACTATTGTATTTTCCCCTTATAAATATTTAAAAAAAATATAATGTTTTTTTCATCCCCTGTAAAATTTTAAACTAGAGAATAGGTACAGTGTGACAAGTTCCCTTTTAGAAATCATCGATTCCGTGTCCTTTTAGAAATCATCTATTTAACTATAATCTAAAAATGTGTATGTTTACTAGTAAATAAAAAAATATATATTCGGTCGAGGGTTGAGTCTATGTAAATGTGGCCATTGTGTTTCACGTACGGTCAGCAGGTATATTGTAAATCCACTTACGCTATTTGACACGGGTTGAATTCAAACTGGTTTGGATTTCCAAGAGTATTTGAATGTAAGCAACACAAAGGAATTAAAAGCACAAAACGAATACACAAACACGAGTTAGAAAAAACAAGTTTCTAACCCTAATTACATTGATGTATTTGGTCTAGTTTAGACATAAGAAAAATATTTCTCTCAGATTTGGTTGATATAGAAGCAAAAATAGAACTCGTCCATAAATATCTAATGTCCATCTCAAAATGTCCATAACAATAGCTATGTAACATTACAAACCGTAACAAATGCTCCGTCACGCAAGCTCACGAGTAAGTAGAAGCTTTTCATGTTCATTGAAAAGGTATATCTAGTAGTATAAAATGAAATACCAACATTTTTCTGGTTTGAACCGGCGGCTGGTCTAATAAGGCCGAGCTCATTTAATTTGCTGTTAAGCTGAATTTAACATCTATCCGAAAGGAACGCGCGCGGAGCGCCCAAAGAAAATATTGAAACGAATGAATTTTGTTTCAATTCCTGACATCAAGCAAACAATTATATCAGCCCATACACGTCCACTGTTGGACATAGGCCTCCCCCATACGACGCCACAAATAGCGGTCCTCCGCCGCCTCCGTCCATCGACTCCCTGCAACCTCTACGATGTCGCCGGTCCATCTACTGGATGGCCTCCCATGTAGGGGGGGGGGGGGGGATTTGCCATAATCACCACGCTTGGCAGGCGGATTGGTGATCGCAGTGTTGGTATTGAAAAATACTCAGAAGGAAGCTGCTGCATTTCCTTTGGTAGGTTCCCTAGTCTAGTCGGTTCTTACGACATCCACGGTTTGAGAGTGAGAGGGGTCGATATTCATAAGCCGGGGCCGCGACAAGCAAATAAATGTGCAGCGTATTGTTCCATTTTGAAGAACGAATTCTAAAAATTATTTCGTTCAGCTCGCAATTTTCCCACAAAAATTTATTCAGCTTTAATCAATGGAAAAACTGTAGGGTAACATAAACATCTTTCGTTTGTGTAGTTACCCTATTTTCTTTTCAAACTCATTCCTTTGTACAACCAACAAACACACTGAATCAATAGTCAATTGCCTCACACATTAAATATTAATAGGCAACAAATCGAAATTGCGTGTGAAATCTCATTAGCTTACAATAAAATGACGTGTAAAATTGTAACCAGGTCACGTTGTCCCCCTTGTACCCCCGGGCCTTTTGGGTCAGGTCGAATGTATTGGGCCCGCATCAAACGATACATGGAAACGATAAATGGTGTAAAATGAAACAGAGACTATGTCAGCCCCGTATTTTAACCAACAAGCTACTATAAACTAAAATATATCTAAATCTTGCAGTCGAGACTCTAGGTGCGTCGGGTACCGAGGCTCTCCAGGTTTTCAAAAAAATATCTGAGCTCCTGTTTGAAACGACGCGTGACCCGAGAGCTGGTGAGTATCTGGCGCAGCGCATTAGCATTGCCATACAGCGAGGCAATGCAGCCAGCGTCTTGGGGACGCTTCCGACTGGTATTGATATGGACCAGTTGAGCTATCTGTAGATTGTTTGCAACAGTCTGCAGTTAGCTCAATTGTAAATACTAGTTTAATTTGTTAATATTATTTGATTGTTATTTTTTTTGTCAATTTATCTAAAACTAAACTAAATAATTTTGGTGCTGCATTATTTTTTTGGTTTAATTTAGTTTTATATTTTTTCCAGATTGCTCGAAAAGACTATATAATATTGAAAAATATAAAAAAAAAATTTTTATAAACGGTACTGTAAAAATGGATTTACTTGAAGAAACATATGGCAAACCGTTCCAGCTAGTTAAAACATATATCCGCCATATTCTTTCGCTGAAAGAATTGTTTTCAGCGGAATTCACTTGACTCAATGGAATTCACTTGAGGCATTGTGACGGTAACTAGCTAAATCCGGTTCACTTCTAATGAGGAGGCGTCACGAACCACAATCAACGCGCGATCCAGAAGATCTCGATCTAAAGTCAATCGTGCTAAAGTTCATTTCTATTTGCATTCACTGCTTGTGTTTTTTCCAATCAACATTCCATTCTTAAATACTTGGGTTTTCTAGTCAATGATTCATAAGTTTGCATAAGCGTATGTAATATTTTTACAGCGACTCATTTCTGCACACATGCATACAGAAACGCCATTATTTTATCTTTACAAAGTTGAGCCTTTTGACCTGCAGTGGGATGACACAGCTTCAATATTTTAATATCTAACTTGATGACAGCTGGCTCTTAAATAATTCATTCTGAAAGCACGGTTAGAAATTATTTCTACTTCTACTACTAGGGAAGCAAGAATACTTCAAACTAAATGACGTGAAATATTTTTGATATTATACATATCATTTCGATGAATAGAGAGGGCACCGATCTGCACTGGGAAGACAGGCTCAATATTTTAATATCAATAAAGTTATTTTCGTGCTCTAAGTCTGCTAGTATTCTCAAAACATGGCTAGGAATTATTTATATTTCTACTAGGTACTAACAATAAAATGTTATCACTTCAAACGAAATATTTTAAGAGCTCAGCCATTCTCGAATCTAATGGACTGAACAAGGAATATTCTGCTATTAACTGAAATCATTTGAAGTGGAAATTAATTTGGGTTCTCGCCACTTTTATCAGTCAATACTGTTCCTGAGAGGTCAAGGTCAATTTTTTCTTTTGCAGAATTTGTATTTCAATGTTAATTTTCATCATTCAATTTTATACTCCCCCGCCAAAACCAAGCTCATTGTAGAATTTTCATTTCCACAATTTTTTTTCTCCTATTGAGTACCTGCTTAGCAATTGTTTACTCTACCTCCGAACAAACTCCGTTGAACCTTGGAACTCTTTTCGTACAAAACCCACAAGCGGATTATTTTTACCTATCCATAAATATTTACAAAGTTTCACGATAGCACAACCGGAAAGTCGAACTGCTAAATAAATGAAAAAATGGAAAATGGTGAACAGAAAAGAATAAATTCAAAAAGCCTGCCAGGTTAAAAATGCCCTGTCCAGCTGTCCGTCACGTTTATCACTTAAATTGGAATCGCATGCAAAATGCAAAACTACGTACGGCTGATATTCAATCAGGACGATTTTGTGCTTGCTTTTTTGTAATTTTTAGCAAGGTGTTTCGGTTCAACTGGCTTCCGTTTTGATGTTCTATTTTACGAGAAATATTATAATAAAACATTTGTCGCGAATTTGTACACAAAAAAAATTCAACGATTCATTGTGGATAAGTAACAATACCGATGTAGCCTACTGTACAAAAATGAAGAAAAGTTCAGAACTGATTGTTTTAAACTTTCGCATAACTTTCATTGTTGACATAATGAAAGTTAAGCAGAACATATTTTTTTTTAAAATCAAAACTCAAAGTATTTTTTTTCCTTTATAATAGACCTGACAGGATTCTTGGACATGTCAATTTTTTTTTATCCTCAAGATCCCTTTCATTATGCTCAACATAAACTATTTAACGCGAATAGTGGCAATTCACAATCATTGTCAACACTTTCCCATTAAATGCGACCCGTAATCCGGTCAATAGTCCAGACGGATCGGTCAGGGCACATTAATTATACGAGCCTTCAAGATAATCGATCAATCACCCCTCCTCCCTCCCCCCACTTGGAATAATACCCATTATTGTCACCTTCGAGACGACTCTGCGGAAACCGAAATATTTGTTTATTCTGCGTCAACGTATCACAGATGATTATAAGAGAACTGCCAGCAGAAATGATGTTTTTAACTGATTTTTAAAATGACGTAAAGCGACAAAAAGCGGTTTCGATGATTATTTTGCTGTTGTATAGAAATTTATCCCTGAGTTTTCCCGAAATTTTATTCCAAAAAGATTTGCAAAAGTAATTTATCCCACAAAACTAAAAAAACGTAAAAAAACGTGTAAATTTTACGCAAAAAATCGTCTTTTAGTTTCTTTAAACAATTACTTGGGTATGTCATGGAAATAACCAGTCTGAGTAACTCAGACTGGTTATCATGAAAGAAAACTATTGTTATAAAAATTACTGTTCGTTTAAAACAAATCATTCTTCGTCAATATTAGCTTCGTAATT
Organism: Eupithecia insigniata; assembly: GCA_947859395.1. Lineage (NCBI taxonomy): Eukaryota > Metazoa > Arthropoda > Insecta > Lepidoptera > Geometridae > Eupithecia > Eupithecia insigniata. The sequence goes on from OX402008.1 coordinate 5,096,588, forward strand.
TAACCAAAACCTAAATATCACAGAAAACAAAAATATGGTTTCTTCTAGTTTGGGTTGCATAAAATTGTATGACCTCATAAAGCAATATCCTAGATAGTAGTCTTTACAATTTACATTATAATGTCAAAGCTTTGTCGTTTTTCACGCAATAATGAGAGCCCTGCCAGCAATAATCAGCAAACTGTCAGTTAATCTATCATTATGGACCATTCTACCTTTCACTTTTACTATTATTACCTTACTACTTCCATATTTCGGTATGGTTATAAGAACACACATTTGTTTGAAGTGTCCACCAGGTGCGGTATTACGGAGAGAAGTAACGAATGATTGTAAGATTTTCCCCTTGTGTTCCGCGAGCTTTTTAACCACAATTTATTTTGTCATTTGAAGAACCATTTTCCACCATTTTTACCATTTTCCGGTAATCTTCCTTTTAAATTGAAACAGTATTTATTACCTCGTTATTTATATAGTTTACATCTTTTTGTTAATGTTTTGTGGTAAAAATACTCAGGATGCTAAACGATTGATTTCTAGGATAGAAAGGAGATAACTGACCGAAAAGCCGACTTCAAATTCCTTAATATTTAAATTGCTTTTTAAGTTTGGTGGGAAAAATTTCCTAATGGAATAAACATTTTACGGGACCATCGTCGAGATAATTTCTATATCTATACAATAATAAAATAATCATTAAAATCTGGTTCACAATATTGACAGAAGAATTGGCGAACTTACATAAAAAATATGCATAAGGCCGAACATAGAATCTTCTCCTTCTTTGAAGTCGGTTATTATATATTATTTATTAACGTTTTTTCTTTCAAAACTGTCACGCTGCCTGATTGAGAGTTCGCACACGTAAACAAACTTATATCTACCAATCTTTGTTGGTCACAGGTTTTATCTAACGATCCCTTTTATCTTATAATGGCCTAAAGCGTATGTCTTCAACAATGGTCTTATCTCATAAGAAGTATAACCATGTATTAATCTTGTTTCTTAGGCTGCCAGAGAAGGAGGAAGATAGGCGTGACATATGAGGGTACAGATAACAATTAGGACATTATTAAAGGACAAGGCTACATAAACCACCAGAGATATGCTGCGCTTATATTGTCAACAAACAAAGGAATGTTTTTTAAGATATGAAATTCAAAATAAGCGCCGTATTTCCACAACGTAATAAATTCATGAGTATCGTCGTCGACAAAAAAACATTGACAATAAAGAGAAAGTAAAAAATGTGGTACATATACCCAGCCACCATAGGAAGCTAAAGTAATTAGCAAGCAAATGTTGAAGTCATTAAAACCTCCCTACACAAACATTTACAAATAGTAACAAAATCGAAAAAAAACAAAACCCAAAAGCTCCATACCAAGCGGTAACAAACAACCTTTTTCACATGCGAGACCGCGATGAATAAGGCTTAACAGTGTGCGTGGCAAAAACTTGCACAGAGAATTTGCCAATGTTCTTTTGTGTTCCAACATTTTACGTATAACGACGGTTTTAACGAGACAGTTGCGTATTTAGTGGAGCCTAGTTTTTCAATTGTCAGATAGCAGTATTTTTTTGCGTATAGTAGACAAAATTAAATAATTACTTAATTCATCATATTTGTAAAAGGCCCCTTCCTTTTATAGGGAGGGTTTTGATGAACATGAGGCTTATATAAAATGTATAACATTAATGAAGTTTATTCCCCAGTTTTTTGTTTCGACTACTAAGTAATCATCAGACGATTGAAAAATCATGTCCCAGAGGAACAATCTATTTTGCGAAGTTCTGCAAAAATATTGGGGAAAACCTTTTTTCTCAATATTTTTCGATTAAAAAAGAATACTAAGTGATAGGATTAATTACCTAATTAATTTTATACTGAATAAGAATATGGCGTGTTTTAAAAAACGATAAATGGACTTCAACTTCCCTTACTTTTACATTTATTTTAAGTTTTGTGGGATAAATACTAATCTCCTGGGAATAAAAAAATTATGGGACCCTTTCGGGATCACTTTCTATACAATAGTGAAAGAATCGGTCCATTATTGGCGGAGAAATCGCTTAACATACAAAAAAAAAACCTCCTTTTGAAGTCGGTTAAAAATAGATACTGAAAATAAAGTTTAGCAATCAAAAGAAAAGACATCAGAAGTTTCATGTAACCACGGTATAGTCTAGTTCTAAGACCTTTTTGTTTTAGTACTACTTGCTTTTTCCAATAAAAATACATACAGTACGAAAAATACTGAGACCCGTCTTTCGAGTGAAACTATTTCTATTTATAAAGTTTATTCATACTATGTCTGGTGTACTTCACAATACGTTTTTATGAAAAGACGAGAGAATGGCTTGGCTTTAGAAAGTAAATAATGGGCTGCAGAAAAGCTACAGATTTTGTCAACACCCGTAAAAAATATTTTTCAGACCATGTTATCTAGATGCAACATATAGAGTAATGTTCTATGAATTTCTGTTTTAATTTAAAATAACTTAGTAAGTCACTCATTCAGTCATTTTAAGCAATAATCAAATCCTAATATTCTAATAATATTTATATATGTCAAAGATTATGAGAATGGATGTATGGATGTTTGTTCCTCTTTTATGCAATAACGACTGAACTGATTGAGCTGAAAGGTATGGGTAGCTTGGGACCTGGAATAACATATAGGTTACTTTTTATCCCTATAAATTGCGGGCAAAGGCGCGGGCCGTACCTAGTAAAGGTTGTATTTTAACTTGGATTGACATACGTGAGAATATTTTGTTTGAAATTCACATAATTTGTGAAAACTTACCGATATACAGGCAAAAAAAAGAGAATCTCAAAAATCTACTACCTAATTCCAAAAATACAGTGTTATTGATTTATAATGAAATTATTTATGAGTTACAAGAATTATGTGAGTTATAACTCTACGAAATATCCACAGACCGTCACTCCTAAATATTCTCATTATTCTGTGAAATTACTAAGTAAATACTTGATTCTAAGAATTGTATAGGGAAAGTCAATTTCCAAGAGGACCTCGAAGTGTCGTTTTGTGAAATTATGAGAAACGTTCTAATGAATCTGTTCTTCGAAAGAATAATCGGGTAATTACATATTAATTGACGTTTTTGATAGATGTTTTCATACATTTTACGTCTTGATTCTAAGAAAAGTTAACCAACGAAGGTTTTTATTTGTCGAATTATCTTTCAAAGAACACGCACGACCCTAAGAAACATCCACTGAGTGACCCACTAAAAACTATGTAATTATGTTTGGATTACTATCATGTGCAAAATACTCTGAAGTAAATATCAGTCTATATTTTGATAAACCAAAGCCTTTAGTGTTTTTACAAATTATGTATAATAATTTCAAAAAATAATAGAACTGAAACTCAAACTCATTATACTCGTAACTCAACATTGTTGTTATTCTCCAGTTCCTAAAATTTACATAATTTTAATCCTAACCTAAGTGACCTTCGAATTTCCAGTTATAATTTATTTATACTAAAAGCATAATTAAAGATTATTTATCGGGTATTTATCGCGTACCTTTTGTTATATTTTCCCCTACGCCACGATAATCTTTAATTATGTCAACAAATCGCGAGTTTAAAAAGTTTTATACTAAAAGCAATCAAATAAAGAAAGAACCCAATTATGCCTTTTCTACTAAACGCAATAGTAACTAGGCAAGCACACGACCTCCACTCATTATATCTTAAGCTCAGAGTATTTCCGTGAGAGAAAGGACCATCATTTCCATCATTAAGAATTTAGCTCACTACACTGGACCGCGCATTGGTGACCGCATTATGAACGTGTTCAGGCAAGACAAAGAAATGTACGGTAATAATGATTTGACAGAGACAAAACGCTCTAGTGGGCTTTGTTCCTTAAAATTTCCACAAAAAGTTAAGATCTTTTTTAATAACAGTGCACATACAGTTATTGTCATGGTAAAACCATACGATATTGTGGGCAGACTTCATTAAGGAAAACTTCAGAAGTATTCCACGGGCGTAAGGGTCATAAAAAATTAGGCTTGACCCAATTACACAGATAAATGTAGCGTGATATATAAGGGAAAATAGTCTCAATTCAGAACAATAGTGAGTGAATACTTTGCGGAAGGATACAAATAGTATGTGAAGAGCCTTTGGATCAGAACACGTAATCAGTGATATCTCATAGATGAATTCTTTATACCAAAACGCGATCAGAAAATATAGGCTACTCACGACTTACTCAACTACGGAAATTGTGGCCTGGATAAAACTTATACGACATTAAAAGTATGTGAGTAGGAATAGAAGTAAAGTTTTAGAAATAGAAGGCGGCAACTGATTTTAAAGTTTAAGCAGACTGGAAATAGAGAAACTTCAGAGCGGAGCTTTGGGACACAGCTTAACGAGATCGCATTAGACTAAATACGTCTAAGCTCCTTGCCTTTACCCCAATCCTCGCTCAAGGTGTCTTTTTTGTTAAGATCCTTCCTTTGGTTACTAAAGAACTTCTTGCAATATTTAATTTTTACTTTGGATAGAAATATACCAATAAAAGTGTAGAATAGTATGTCTAGCTAAATATTCATAGTTTTAAGCGTATCACGCACGTATATCTACGTTTGTAGCAGTTGCTACGAGACTCTGCTAGTTACTTTCAATAAAAGTTTTCAAGAACATACGACCATGGACTTCGTTTTTAGGTAGCTCTTATAAAATTCAATACTTGGTGTATAAATTAAAAGTCATACAATATTCAGACAAACCGCACGCGGTAAGTATCTAAGCTTTCACGGCGGTCCGTTAATTTGTTATAAGTCTATGAATGAATCGAAATATACATTAACGTATAGATACTCTCGATCATATCTGAAAACATGATAAGATTAGTCGCACGATGGTGTCAAAGGTGCCGCTGAATTTTGATTTTTGATCCGGTGAAAATTACTAATAACCAATAACTCATAATTAAACACGTCACTTATTAACACATTCACGTTCACGTGGAATTTTAAACGCGGTTCGACCACGCTCGCGGTGAAATAAAACGCGATTATATCCCGTTATGAAGATACTATGTAAAGGTAACTCTCGGAATTGTTTACGGGGATAGGTAGGAGATATGTGAGGGTAGTTCGCGCCCGGTCGGGTCTGCCGGTTCTGTCAGACGGGCGGCCGGGTCGCGCTCGCCCGTTGCACTGTGCGCGCGCCTGCCCCGACCGCTCAATACCACGCGCCGCGCCCTACACAATCCAACATACCACCTGTACGCTCAGTCACAACACCATGGTTTTTGTCAGCGAGCCATTGAGACTAGCCATGTGTTTTCGATGCCAACCCTTTCATTCTTCCTTTCATTTCTAGCTGTGGGGTTTAACAATGGGTATCGGTGCTGTTTGTTGCACCTGACCTGAAAGGTTCACAACTATGGCAGTTTATACAAGAGTAGTTCATGCCCAAGACTTCTAACCCTATGAGCTTTTTATATTTTAGTTTTAAACATAACTAACGCCCGTATACTCAAACGCAACTCAGATTTAAGCACATCTCAAGTGACGAATTTATGACAGATGTTCATCGAAAATTATAAACACTTAAAATTCATTACCCTTTTACTTAACACTGTCAAAAAATCGCGACTTGAGATAAGCTTAAATCTGAGTTGCGTTTGAGTATTCGGCGATTAACAGTTTTTATTGAAATTGGCCCAACGCTTGTTCAATGCACGGTAATAATGTTCGTCAAATAATATTAAATCTCTAGAGTATTCGCTTACTAGCTGCTGCCCGCGCCTTTTCCCGCGTTTTATCGTTATAAAAAATAGTTTATATGTTATTCCAGATTCCAAACTATACCCATACCAAATTTCAGCCTAATCGGTTCAGTAGTTTTTGTGTAAAATAGTAACAAATATCCATCCATACATGCATCCTTACAAACAAATAACAATAATGACATTTATAATATTAGCAGGAGTAGGATGACTGTCAGCGAATCTAACTTGTACATTTATTGTTGGTTACCGCGTAACTTCAAATGTCCATTTTCAAGATCAGTCTCTAAAACCAAGTGTGTCCGCCCTAGCACAAATGGCTAGAAAGCAGTACCATGTGAGCAAGTCTACCGACTCTACAACAATTGAGACATTTGTTTTTATCTCTCCTACGAAAATGTTTAGAAAAATTTACCGTAAACTCGTAGTACATAAGTACACTTCGAAACTACGTAGGTATCAATATTTTTGTCCTATATAGTACTTAATAGAAATAATTATGTAGAATATTGTGATCGAGCACTCCTATAGTTACCGTGTCAAGGTTGCTTGGTGTATGCTATGTCTCTATACGATGTGGCTAACCTCCCCTGGTACTCAAGTATCGTCTATAATGCAGGGTACATAAAGGGTTATTGAGACAAGATTTTAAGGTATAAATGTTCCAAAACAAATAACTCGAAAAAACACTATTGGTATATCCGATCCATTTATCTCGAAGAAAATCATCTTCAAAGGAGGTCATTCGATGCAGATTAAAGTCCCCTATCAAACCTTATCATTCGACCTATCCATATAACTTTACCCTAAATAAACCTAATCGGCTAAAACTATGTTGGAAATATGCTTTCGACTCTATATAAATTCCAGGGCAAATGTTTGTCTAAGCAATTAAATGTTCACATAGCACTATATCGTGCAGCATGTTACATTCTATCAAGCACTTTCATTAGGAAACAAATTAAATTGGTGTCATGTGAAAGGTTTTGTAACAATATCACGTAGTTAAGCCTCATTTTAGTTCAAATTATATAATTTATTTTAATGTATAACTATGTATGCGCTTTGGCATAAATAATATTAATATTATGTGTACATATTATGTCTGTAAGTCTTTCTGTTTTCTAACGACACAACGGTCTGAATGGATCTGGGATAAATTTGGCAAAGAGCAAATCCAGCGAAAAAACTATTAATTAACCCAGGAAAAACGTAAGCAAAGCTGTACTGTAACGTGGTTCTTCATTATTACAAAGCCCAGCATTTGGTACATATTTTCTTTGTAGGACTACTGACAGAGACCTCATTACTGTGACCAACGCTATCGCACACATGATCAAATCTTATCGATTCTTACCGAACTTGGCGCTTCGGCGGAAAGAGAATATTCTATAGTCAAAGGCATACATAAAAATACTGAGTCGTTATTGATATAATTTCTATAAAACAATAAACTGATATTATATTCGAAGCAACACAGTGTGTAAAAGCATGGCGGAGATAATTATATTGAACCGTTTAAAAAGGTAATTTAACCCATAAGTAGTTTTAGCTCAAAATTAACGGTTCCATGGTAAACTGTAATGCATTCATTTATTTCATTTCATATATTATTCATTTGCTCACATGTATATGTATACAGCTTAGGTCTTCGTATTAGCATAAGTCAATAGTGCATACACCCTGTAGGTATTCTAATTATTTCTTCAGTTAAGTACCTACATACATACATATATTATTAGGTACATATCATTCTCATTTAGATATTTATTAACGCCTAAAAAATCTACTCCTGCTGTTCACTGAAAAGCGCAACTTTAGTGATTTATGAAGCCAAAACAGATTAAGAACACACGTGAATATTACACGTAAACACGAGTATTGTGGTATCCTGATGATGAATCATAAAGAGAAGAAACCAGGTGGTGACTTACTTTAATAGATTTTTTCACTGTGAAGTTGATGTGTATTTTTCTTCTACAAATAGGTTGATGTCTACGTTGTATTTGACGTACATGTATAATACAAAATACAAAAATCTTTATAAGGAACAACATAATGTATTGGGCACAATTGTGGGCTGACTTATTTGACTGGCTGAATTTGAGGGAGGCTGCATGCGGACTACATTGTTGGATCTCATCAGAGAAGATTTTGCGCGGAATCGTTACTAAAATATTTTCATCTACATATTATTTTTTACACTTTAACATAAAAATTGAGCATCATTTGCATTTAGGTAATCAAACGGTATGAACATCATAAACAAAAACTTTAGTGGGTCACTTTATGAAGTTATTAACAATGACTCACTCTTTATTCCGTTTTATAAAAGCTATATCAAGCCCTAGTTAATAAAACAATGCTCTTAAGGACTCGTTTTTACTTAATGACTTGGGATAAAAGCCTGGGCAAGTTTATAGGCGTCATTAGCTAGACACACTGGGTCTTAGGTTTTTGCAAAGAAACTCCTTTGTAGTAGTAAATGTTAGGAAATCTGTGAATATATAATCAGTTGCTTTATTTATAATCAATAGACCGTTTGACCACAATCTCACCTGATGGTAAGTGACGATGTGGCCGAAGATGTATCACAAAGACCTAGAAGACACCTATTTACGCTCGTCTTGAAGAGACTCTGATTGTAGTTGGCCAGCTGCTGTTATTCTTTCCCAGGTATTTGCAGATAAGTTACAGAAGTGGTTTTCTAACTTCTTGATTATTTTTTAGCCCTAGAGTGTTAAAGCTCAAGAACGGCAAAATACTTTTCCTAGATTTTTTGCGAAGGTAGTTTCAATTCTGATATTCTTTGGAGAATTACCGAAGAAGGTAACGAAATAATGCCCTTTTTATATTTGTTTAGGTTCCAGTTATATTAACAATTTTGTTAGAGTTTATTTCAATTTCCGAATAACAAAAGTTCACAGCCCTCTCTCTATTTCTAAAGGTAAAAACCATTAAGTTGAAATATCCCAAGAGATTCTGTTCATAACAGCACTGAATACCTTAGTATTCCGTCTTCAGAATAAACATAACCCGATCTAGACTCGACAATTTCTGGTCCAACGTGTCGTATTCTCATAAATAGTTATCGCAACTCTGAACCTTTACTGTTCTACAGTTCTTTGTTCAGTGATCTGATTCGGAGCGAATTCTTAGGTTCATAATCATTTCAACTACGCAGTAACGGAATTTAGCTCTGAAAGTTTTAGCACTTTTCCCAACCTCATTTATTTTGCTAGTTTGAACAGAATCAGCGTATCTATGTATCTGGTAAGGTCCAATTTCACCATTTGTTAAACTAAGTTCAGCTTGAACCGGATCAACGTACGCCATGCGCTGAACTCGTTCAAAAGAATGAACTGAGTTTATCTTATGTTGGTCGCGTTCAATTGCAACGGTGAAATTGGGCTTAAGTTACGGAAACGAGTGAGTTAGTTGGTACGAAATCTATTCTTATCAGCACAGATATTTCCATCATCATCATATCAGCCCCCATACAAGTCCACAGCTGAACATAGGCCTACCCCATACGACGCCACAAATAGCGGTCCTGAGCCGCCTCCATCCATGGACTCCCTGCGACCGCTACGATGTCGTCGGTCCATCGAGTGGATGATCTCTTATGTAGGGGGGGGTTTGCCATAATCACCACGTTTGGCAGGCGAATTGGTGATTTTTCCATACAGGGACAAAAATTATTTGTCGATAAATACTTCGATTTTCTTTCTCTATCTCTTTCTCTCTCTTACTCTCCTTAACACGTATTATTCCAAACAGGTCTGATTTTCTTGTATTCTTTTTCCACTTCACACACTAGCTATTAGCTCTTTGGATGCCTTAACTGGCCATCTGCGCTAAGCATTGTAGATTTAAACTGTAGCGTAATCTAGACTATTTAGTTCGCCTTTGAACTTTCATATATCGACAAATTCGAATACAACGTGGTTGGATTTGGAATAGAGTAATTCTATTTTGTTGTGCGTCCAAACACAGAGGCGAAAACAGCCGATGCAAAAAAGAAATAAAAACAGAAATTTTATTATTCAATGCAAAACGTTTTATTTGATAAATTTCTTTGTTGGAATATTGGCTGATTTTTCTGCGGTTGCAAATAAAAAGTTAAAAGCTTAATATAACTCCTAAGAGTAGAGTATTCATATAAAGTCTTAAATGTTGTCCGAGCCCGTGGTCACTGCTATTTATCTCACAGTTTTTGCACTCAATAAAAAACTCTATTCTTATTTGATTTAACTCTGCGCCACACAAAGTTTAACTATTTTATAGTCATAAGAAAATTTTACTACTTCGTAACATAATTTATTGTAAAAGCTGCGTACGCGGAGTTAATATCGAGTAATACTGTAAAAATATGCCGACAATATACCCAAATGTGGCTCGCGACACGACAAATTCTAATATAAGAATTCCTAGCCCTGTGGGTGGGATAATTTTCTTAGCCCTACTGTTATCAGGCCAACCAATGTAGGGACGTATGATTTGAGTTATATATAGGATATGTAACCTAAATAAAACTTTATTAAGTACTAGCTAACCCGACAAATGTTGTTCTGTCATTCAATTTAAACTACTGAAAGTTTTTCTTTTTCAAACGTAATACGTACGTAATAAAGGTAAAGGTAAAGGTAGTTGTTAAGTTTTCTAAGTTTCTGCGCAATTTTCTTATATTTCTTTTAATGTAAGAATCAATTACGAAGAAGTAGAAAAGGTAATAGAAACATTAAAAAAGATGAATGACATCGGTAAAGCCTTTATCAAGTTATAGCGGGGCCAGGAGAAATAGGGATTGATTTTTATATATAGAGATTATTCGGAGATGAAAAGTTTAAATGAAAGCGAATTAAGGGCTTCGCTTTGTTGGCTATTATCCGTTAAGGCATCATTCACATTTATTTTCCGAAATAGGCAAGAGGCATAATAAACCTCAAGAACCCAATTGTTCATATTCTAGGAATTCAGCATGAATTTATTCCATTAAGTGGGTAGGTAAGCTGGAATCGACAGGCCACTAATGGTGGCTACCACTTGAAATAAAGTCCCTTTATCATTATATAATGATAAGCCCAGGAACGTAGTCAAAATAACTAAGTGAGAACCTCCATAAGCATCTAAAAAGATGACAGAGAGGTAAAAATAGTCAATATTAACAAAAAAGTTTTACTAAAGGCGAATACTAAAAGGTTTCTGGATCAGTTCCAAAATATCGGTTAGTAAAAGCCAAGACAATAATAATCATCGTAAGAATCTCGAAATATTTTACCGTGTGACAAAGTGATAGTGATATGAGCCTATTTATAGTAAACTTTGATAAACTTTCTTCTCCAAGCTTTTTCCTAGCCAACCAATCAAGTTGTTTTCGATTGACATGAATCTTTGCCATAGGCACCACCTCATTTAGTTATAGTTACCTACTGTACATTATTTTATTTTATAATTTCTGAATCTTATGCTAGAAATAATAAAAACAGCTGTATAGACCCATCCCATAATAAATTAAATGAGAGTCAGCTAAAGTTTTTTTTATATTAACTTCATTTTTATTGCGAAAGATCCTCATAACCTCTTTACGGAAGGATATACTTCGATATTGGCTGCTTGTCTACTATCTACTGCAGCTTAAAAAAGGCTTAATATTCAGAAATATTTATTCGAATGTTTTTACTATAAATTATATTTTGACGTTTCCAAGTACTTGGCTATGGTATCTACAAATGCCAGAACATACAGTTATGGAAGTAAATAATACGTAGGTATTTGTATTTTTTATTCGTCCTTCAGATTTGGGCTAGATGATGCTGTGTGAATTGTTCGGCATTATTAATTTATTTAGCATACTTCCTTTTAGAGGAATCGCACAAACACAGCTTCACAAACCAATACAGTACGTTTCAGCTCCCCAGAGCTTCTATGGACCACCGATCACGTCTGATACCCTAAGTTTATGCCTATTAATATTCAGAGAGGTTTACAACCAATCAGAAACTCCTTAATGCTGACGTCACATAGAAAACAGCAGGCGTCTTTACAAGCTAACATTATTATTTAAACTGTTTACTTCAGAAACGGCTGTTTTATCCTATATATTATAAATGTGAGCCGTGGGGCCGCGGCTTACGAATATCGACCCCTCCAACTCAACCCGTGGATGTCGTAAAAGCCGACTAAGGGAACCTACCAGAGGAAGGGACAGCAGCTTCCTTCTGAGTATTTTTAAACACCAACACTGCGATCACCAATCCGCCTACCAAGCGTGGTGATTATGGCAAATCCCCCCCTACATGGGAGACCATCCACTGATGATGATGATGATTATAAATGTGAAAGTTTGGATGTTTAGATGGATGGATGAGGAGGTTCGTTACTTCTTAATACCAAAACAGATCAAGCTGAAATATTACATGCAAGAATACCCATAACCCATACCACACACATTAATACATAACAAAACGAAACGAAAGAAACATAGGCTACTTTCTAACCCATAATATAAACTTAAAGTTTCTTTGTTGTTTACATTACAACCACTTGTTATTTATAATCCTGAACCTGTTTCCACCCCCCAAACAAGGGGGGTTTAGTTATTATAATCACCACGCTTGGCGGGTGGATTGGTGTTCGCAGTAAAGGTGTTCAAATACACAGAAGGACTACAGGCTCTTTTTTCATTCTTTACTAGGTTTTATAACTATTACTGTCACTAATGACAGTAACTGTCATTTTGACAGCTGTCATTGAAAATTATAATCTTCTTATTTCATCTTTTGCCCTCAAAGGATGTCAATAATGAAAAAGATAGACAAATACTAGATGATGTAGATTGTAAATCACGACGATCTGACTTTCGTGAGACGTTGCGACTGAGCACGTCTCACGCGAGACGTTGGGAATGACTCAAGGATGCTGCTTGCTGCCCTTCCTCTGATAGGTTCCCTTAGTCGGCATACGAAATCTACAGGCTGAGTTGAAAGTATTGATTCTTAAGTAAGACAGGACTTTAAACCACGGATTTTTCAAACTGTGTAAAAGTATTATTATATAGATAGATACTCATAACTCTTTATTGTACCAAACAAACACAAAATACAATACAGAAGGAAATTCTAACGATCAATGTTTAAAGGGCAGCCTTAACGTTTTGTGCGATCTCTTTCAGACAACCTTAAGATAGACTGTATATAAAAAACAATATAGACGATGGCATTTGAGTAATCAGCAACATTGTTCCATAATGACAAACAAATATACTTGAACGATACAAGCACCGATTAAAACCTGCTTTCCAAGCCAGTGGTTGCTAACCTACATAAAATTCGTATATCCATTTCGCTGGACAAGTTGCGTTAGTATGGGTTGTGTCATTCGAACGAGGGTTTCCACTGGCCGCTGGAAACTTGTGTACATAATTTTGGATCTAAATAAATCTTATCTGGGCTAATGCTTTGATCCTCATCATTGTGATTTTTGGTTTATTTGCAAATAATGCTCAGTATTTGTATTGACCCATATGATAGAGCACTTTTTGTTTTTGCGGTGGTCCCAAAATTTGAAAGTCTGTCCTTATTATTATAAAACTTTTCGTATGCAAAGTTAAACCTTCAATTGATTACGAAAACGCTGCAAGTCCCATTTCCTTTAATTAAACAATGACTTGCCAAAATATCTTATGCCATAATCAAAATTTCAGCGTGTTTCCTTAAAATGGTATTTCAAGTAATTTCCCGCATTAGAATGAATTAACTTGAATGTCCCATTTCAGAATCAGGTCACGTGGTGAAGTCGCGGAAAACTTTTAGTTTTATGAATAAAACTTTTATTCATAGAGCGCCTTCTAAGGGCCTTTGGCCTAACATTTTTCAGGCTAGAGTTATTATTGTAATTTATAACGTTTTCGATTTCTTGAATCCAACTTCAAACTGAAATATACGTAATATAATACATACGTAATATTGCTTATAGTTTGTTGACTACCCATACCTATAATACGGAATATCATAAAGGAAATGAACGAACTTGGCCAGGTTGATAAATCAATCAACAAACTACTAACTTCACCTGTCAGGGAAACATGTTGGGAATAACAAAGGGTTACGCATCCCTTCCCATCTCGCAAGCACAATGCTGTATACTGTTCATAATGTACGCAGCGTTGTACGTTATACCGCAGACAGCCATTGTAATTTGTCATGAAAGCTAGACATCACCGTTCGTCTTCTGTTGTGTGATTTGTCTGCGACTTGCGGGTAGGAATGTAGATTTGCAGCGTTTCAAGTGCTTACATTAAGTTTTTATTTGGATGATTTATGAAGTCTGCTTTTTTTGCTAGGTTTTCTTTCTTTATTTTTTTGAATGAGTTTGTTAGAATACAAAATTTAGTATCTAGTAGTTTAATATGTACTAGTAACCTGCCCCGACTTATATTATACGGCTATACGGCATATATCTTAAAGGGATTTTGCAGCGTTTCCGAAGCAAACTTCCAGTCGGCTTGACTTTTTTCCACATTTTCAAAAATTATCGTTATATTTCAAACTATTTATACAAAACCTTAAAAAATTATATATTTAAACCCTTCTCATTAATCACTCTATCGATCGGTGAAAATTGCATGAAAATCCGTTCAGTAGTTTTTGAGTTTATCGCGAACGCGCGCTGCGGAGGACTTTGTTTTATAATATGTACCTTACTAGACCAGTTTAACATCTTGATCTGTATCAGATTTGGAGGTACCTCCTGGCTTGCGCAAATCACAGACACATTGGTTTAATAAAATACACAACGTTACGCCAAGAAAATGGTCATTACTACTTGTCATTTTTACACTACTTTCCCCCCATTTCCGAAGCAGAATTGGCTCGAGCATCGTTTTAACGCCAACAACGAGTTACTCCCAGTTTAGCATTCTAGGCACGCTGCCATCTTGTAAGTTGAATCAGCTGGTAGGAGGGTTTGAATCTGTAGTTTTCATTTGGCTCTATTTTGCATACCTTTCACGTTATAAGGGTTTCGTCGCGGTATGCCTACAGTTTTGCTTAGCCAGCTTTGCGAGTCAAGGTCGAACAAAAATGTTACCAGCAACTCATAAAAGGGGCAACATTATAGATTCAAATTCAATAACTTTATTTCTTTAGGCTTACAAAATAAGCACTTAGACAATTCTTTATACGTAGAAAAGAAATTTCATTTACCATGAACTGATTTCTAATAATTTATCTATTGTATAGGTAGAGATGACTTGAAACCTATTACATGATTTTTCAGGGTTGGCTGAAATCATTCAATTAGTTGGCCAGGGCTGACTCATATAGTATACATAAACGTGCCCGCGCGGGCAGTTTACATATCAACTGGTGGCAATAATCACATCACATTCATATTGTTATTGCGGAAATTTTAATGGATGGAAGGATTGATGTTTGTTTGTTACTTCGTCACGCCAAAACTACTGAACTGATTGGGCTGGAATTATATAGATGTAGGTATAGATCTGGAATGATACATAGGCTTTTTTCCCAAAAATCAGTTCCCATAGGATAGAGACTTTAAATGTTTCCATGGAAACAAATCATGCAAAGTCGCAGGCAAAATCTAATAAAGATGTATATTCAAGAGTTAAATCATCATGGGAGAGCCATTTCTCTATAAAACATGTCAAGAACTCGATAATAGAATAAACTTAAAAGCCTGTAGCTTTGTGTAAATAAGAAAGAATAGCCCAGGCAGGTTCAATACTTCGTACAGTAAATACGCAGATGCAATCCAAATACACCTTCAAATATTTACACCTCAAACAGTAGCTACTTGTGTACTAGCTACTATTGCATAGACTCGCATTCTCTGAGTCTGCTGAGGTAGAGTATCCCTCGCTTATCACAACTTTTTAACCTAGCTAGAGCGAGGAGACGATGCATTGGCAGTCTGGGTTTTCGGTCAGGGTATTATTTACTTACTAGTAATTTCAACGACAGCAGTATAGAACTTAATAATTATATATTTATGTGCCTACTCTATACCATCAAACTGTTATTTGTTTTTTTTTTTTTATAGGCAACTCAACATTGTGAATACGTTTTATTTACAGGGTGTAAGTTAGATATTATTTTCCATAAGGCCTATTTAAATTATATGAACCCAATCACGTGTTTTGTTACAATGCGTTTTTTTTGTGCAGATTGGTATTCTAATTCGGTGATATAGAGTACCAACACTGGCCGAAAAGAAATACGAATTTTTGTACTGAAGAATTGAAATTGAAATCCTGGTACTTTGAATGTTTATCTATACTTTCTTTTTTCTGGGTTTATCTTGGTGCCTTTTTGTATGAACAAAACCATCCACCACCATAAAAAAACTGGTTTTTATCGTATGATAAATGCAAAGTCAAAGTCAAATCAAATGTAAAATACTGAAAATAATGAATCATCGAAATTATTCTGTCGAAATTGATCAAGCATTACTATACGAGACATTTTAATGCGGAAATTGATTTCACATAAATCACACCCGGCAAATATTAAGCACATGGAGGCAGTTATATTGAAATATAAAATCATTGCCTACAAAAACACAAAGCTAAAATCACGCAACTCTAGTACAAATCAGTGAACATTTCAATTAACCGTGTTAGTGAACCTTTCCTTATCTACAAAACGACACTCAGCCAAGGGGTAATTTTATTCTGCATCATAAAATCTGCACTAAACCGTTTCACGGCTATGGGGATACTTTTGGGGCAATTTAGCCATAAACTGGACACAGAAACAGTCAAGGCTGTGACCATGTGACCGTGTCATGTAGGCATAAAATATATAGGGTAAAGAAGAGAAAGCAAAAAACGTGGCCAATGGTAAAAAAATACTTCTAAAAGTTGCAATCATTCATGGTAGGATTTTATGTACAATTTACGTATCCCTACAGCAGCGCAGCGGTCTTTCCGGTGTTTGCCTTATCCGTGCAATTCAGTGTATCTTTGTTGTAAGTATTAGGTTAGGTTAGATGCAATTTATTTTTTACCAATTTTATTTATTTTACCAAATTATCACATTTAAATCTTGGCCCTGTCAAAGCTACAGTGTTAAATTTTAATCTGTAGTCAAAGAGATTGCCAGTGAGTTTCGTTGGTCTAAAATCAGATAGACGATTGGACATATTGGGGATCATGACCGTCGGAGTTTAGCTTTGACCTTTAGGTCTCCGGATAAGTTCCAAAGTGAGTTCCCTAAATCGGAAGAAAAGGAGTACCCTTTTAAAACCTTAAATAACAGGGAATGGTTATCCAGTTGAATACTTTTTTTGAGTTTTGTTGAACATACTTAGAAATTATTATAACTTCATATGACATTCACATCCACGTGATTGCTAATCATTGGCCAATTAGTACTCTTCGGCCTTAGCCGTCAACGGCTACAGTTACATCTGCTGTTCGCACTTTGCCGCTCGTGTATATGAGCACTTATGGCTCTTTAAGGCTCTTTCCACATGCATCACGTCAAGTCACGGTCACTGTGACGTGTTAAGAAAAAAGTTATGAGCTAAATAGACAGCTATCACAGAACACGACGACCGTGCCGGGACCGTGTGTCACCCGTCTTATACATCTACTTCACACGCCGTGACCGAAGGCCCTTGTTTTAGTTTAAAAAATGCTAAAAGAAGTTTGAATAAGTAGGCAATGTGAAAATAATGTACCTACCTTATTTAATAAATATCAGCTTGATACCTATTCGAATAAAGGTACATTATAAAGTAGTAGAGGTATTGGGTTTGACGATCGATGTGCGAGCGACACAGAAGCATGCTGGTTCGATTCCCGCATTGGGACAAATGTTTCTACGATCTGCAAATTTTTGTTCCGGGTGATCTGGGTAATTCTATGTATAGTAAAAAATATTTATATAATTAAGTCGCGTCGGTAAGCGGTCGCAGGGAGTCGTTGGATGGAGGCGGGTCAGGACCGCTATTCGTGGCGTCGTTTGGGAGAGGCCTATGTTCAGCAGTGGACGTATACGGGCTGATGATCATGATGATATTGTAATGTATTGTATTATGTATATCAGTCATCTAGTACCCATAACACAAGCTCTGCTTAGCTTGAGGCTCGATGATGCTGCATGGATTGTTCAGCATTATTTATTTATTTATGTATTTATTGCATGAAAATACCTTGTACCTGCAATATTTCTGCAAGCAATAACATTACGATAGCTTTACTGTAATAGAATTTAGCCCCATTAGCGAGTCGGACTGACAGCGAAAATTGATCAATAAAGCCTGTATTCAATTAGCAACTTCTAGATCGGCGGCGGTAGATAAAACTTGAGGCGAACTAATGAATGTTTATTTTATATATCAACAAGCATGTACTGAAGTTTAGGTGTAAAGAAAACAATGAGATAGTTTTAAGCTTCATTTACATTTATTAAGTCAAACTATGAATAATTTGATTGTTTTAGAAAACTATAAACCGACTCCTTTAATTAAACTCGAATCCCTTAATTTTTCACAGTTTTTAAGTTTCGCGGGACACATACTAATCCCTCGGGAATCATATTTTATGGGACGACCTCGAGATCATTCCCTTTACAACAGCGAAATAATTTTGAAAATCGGTTCATAACTTAAGGAGAAATCGACGAAAATATACAAAAAAAACATTCATATGGCCGAACATAGAACCTCCCTTTTTTCGAAGTCAGTTAAAAAAGGATATCTTACTATTAAAATGTGCAAAACCCATTACAATACAATAAAAAACAAAAGTCTTTATTGTACACCACAAAGTTAAAGAAAATTTGTCAGCATTCAAAGGATAGAATGCATTCCAATCAAATAAAGCAGAAAATCGTACTATCGGCAAAATAAAATTGCTAAAATCGCTACGGAATCACACCAAAGCTATTTCTGGGGCGTCGAAATTCAGATTTGGTATTTACAAAGGCTTTGACTCGCACGTTTCAAGCCAATTTTGGATTGAGGGGTACTGTTTTTTTATTCGCGTGATCTTGCGTTGCTCCGAATTTTCATATTAGAAGAATGAAAATTCAAATCTTCTTTAAAAAATAAAAAATAATAAATTTCTGTGGATAAAAGTTTTCGTCATCAGTCATTTTCCACCGAAAGCTGTGGACTTATAGAATGACAGAATTGAAACTTTAGGCTAAAATTCCAAGAGGTAAAAATCGATAAAATATCAATGTGATCATCATTCTAGCCAAGAATCTTTCCCTGCTGAAATGCGGTAGGCTTGGAAATGGAATTAGAATGGAAGACTTTTCAGTACTTAAAAGATAAATATTACAAGTCATGACCCGCCTTTGAAAAGTAGGACGAATGCGGAAAGAAATCACCACTGAATTTGATTTTCCGTGTTCGGACTAGTTTTGAACAAAGCCAGTGGGACGAACACAGGATGACTGAATTAAATGAATAAATAAACGATACTAATAATATTAACTATTAGCTTATGAATAAAAATCTCAATATCAAAATGGACAGACAACTGGTGAAAAGCCCGTTTTCTCGTACCATCCCTTCTTCCTCATCAGCACACACAAGCATCAAGCCTCCCCCAAACAAGGGAGGTTTTGCCATAGTCATACGACTCTTAAGATTTCATCTTTAGGTGCATCTTATCTTTATTTTTTAGGTGTATATCTAAAATAACTAATTATAATATCTACATACTTTAAATTTAATACAGAGGGCAAGCGCTATTAGCATACCATTCATTCCCGGAATGTGCACTTGGACTGCGCTTAATCAAACAACTATAGGTTTTACAGTGTAAGTTATTCCGCATGGTTGCCAACGTTGCCGCATCTAGCGCATACCACTTGTTGCCACTGCCAGGTGCCAACTGGAGGATTTTACAACGCTCTGAATGAATTTTTAGAACTACGGGGACGGTTATGTAATGTCATGTCAGTAAAATACAAGAGAATTGTATTCTGTGAAACGGTATGCCAGAGAAACACGTGGAATGTCAGACTGGACTATTCTTGAAAGCTGTTACAGTATTACAGTCTATATTTCCTAAGGTTACCTGGAAGAGATCTATCTCAGTGATAAGGCCGCCCTTTATACTTTCTCTATTCTAAGAATGGTATAATTTATTTTTATTTAGTTCCAGATTATACACTACCGTGTTCACGGGTTAACAAAACGGTGTTTAAGCTCCAAATTACCGTGAATATATTAAAAAATACCATGTAAATCACCGTGCAAAATAAAGAGAAATAATAAAGTCGTATGGGGGAGACCTATTGAGATGGTTAAGCCATCCATTGTATTCATTGGATTTAACTAAAATTATTTTTTGTTCCTGTTTCTCAGTAACAGCAAGCATGTGCAAGGCAATTTAAGACAAAACCGTTCCCTAACAAAATATAATTTTTTGCGTATCAGCCACTTTTAAAAACGGACTTTCTAAAACACAAGGAAACCATTCATTCTGACGAAACAATGTAGATACCCGCCTCGAACAGAAACACTTAAGATCTTTAAAACCAATAGCCCATAAAATATACATTTTTATTGCCTTTGAAACAAAGAGACCACATGTTTAGGTGAGATGACCGTGAGATGCTTGGAAAAGGGGCAGGGACTGCTTGTTTTTAGATGACTCCTGACGGGGATGTGGCCTTATATTGGTCCAATCAGGCTGAGTTATTTCTGCCGCACCCGAATTCTTTGTTTTAGATACCAACGCCTACGCAACGGAGACGAAGCGTCGAGGACAGAGAGAGGGATGATCATGGGACAGTCGAGCGAGGACAATCTCGGAGAACACTTGCATTGGAGATATCAATGGGATATTCTAGAGTCAGTGTTGCAAGAATAGCTACAAGTCAATCAATACATTAAATGTAGAGTCAGTGCGAGTTGTATAACTGTGAGAGCTTCGGACTCTAATTTTAGTGCAACACTCATAGAGAACTCGGTAATGTACTATACTGTCATGTTTAAGATTAATCTAGCTCCACAATACACAGCTATCTAAGTCACACCCTTTCAATCGAAACGAATATCAGCTAACAATCTTGACCGCCTCTCTAACCTAGTATCAATACCTATTTCAACTAGAGATGGCTTTACTCATCCCATTACTCACATGTATGATTACAATGAGATGTACCAAAGTACAGAGGAAACGATGTAGAGAAGGAAAGGCTCGCGTAGAGATTCTACCTATACCTCGGTTAAACTCACCTACAATCAGACAAGTCGTGGTTCAACCATTAATTTACCAGAAGACGACAAACTTGTGAATCGTGGACTTAGACGAATTGTATTTAGTAGATAAGAAAAACCGCTCATGTAGTAAATGCCTGATGCTGCAGTGACAGATTATGATACTCTTGAGTTTAATTAGCGTGGAGGTAAACCCACTAGATAGCGAAGGCCTTATAAAGCGATTCGAGATTACGGGATCGAAGATCCATAGAAAACTATCATTCTCAGTTCATGTCAAATCTTAAATGAAACTAAACAAGGTATCGTCACTCCGACACTACAGCAAAGGTTGAGCATGTGTGTACTTATAGTCTGAATTGTGTATAAATATTATGTGTCTTTTGTGTGAATTCTAGCATTTAAGATGGCCTCACAAGAGTTTTTTATTTGGTTATTCGCTTTCTCTGTGAACATGGTCTAGGAGCTGAAATAACCGCTTTTCTTAAACGGTAATTCTGGATAAGACAAGCTAAATAATCATTCTAGTTTCGAAGCTATAACTAACGAAACTTCTTTGAATAAAAGCTTTATCCGACATGCTTGTTTCCATTGACTATATCTAAGGCTTCATAAAGGGATCAATAACAGCAGAAATTATGAGACACATCGGTCCTCAAATTCTATATTATATTCTCATACATTCCAGTCGATTAAACGAAGGCGCATTCTCCTTGTGACATAATTACCGCTGCCATTGATAAACCTTTCACCCGATACACGATTCTGTTAGGTCTCGCATATCTGACTTCTATGAATTCAAGACTAGATAACATCAGGATAAAGTAGCTCAGTAATCTTTGCTCTACTATTCTAGCCCAAAGAGGCTTTAGACGATACCAGATTGATAGGTACTGAAGTTCGTTAGACTGAACGAATTAAGCTAGCAAGCAGCTGAGTTAGGCCCGAAACCTTCCTGTACGAGCGAACGAGATGCACGAGTACGAGACAGCCTACGTGATGGAGCTACATTTGGAGGTATAACTTTGTATAAAGTACTGACATACGCTATAGGTATGTAAGAGTTCCTCACATAAAATCCGTGGTGCTGCTGAGATCAGATAAAATGTGCACTTGTGACATAATTGACCTAATACCAGGTAAATCTTGTGAATGCTGACGCGTGCTTGATGTACGGCTAAACAGCTATCTAAAGGCGATGGCTATTGGCTAGGGGAGACCACGTAGATCGATTCACACACCTGAGTTAAAGCCTTTACATATTCACCGGCGGGA
This sequence comes from Eupithecia insigniata, assembly GCA_947859395.1. Classification (NCBI taxonomy): domain Eukaryota; kingdom Metazoa; phylum Arthropoda; class Insecta; order Lepidoptera; family Geometridae; genus Eupithecia; species Eupithecia insigniata. The sequence continues at coordinate 5,118,857 of OX402008.1, forward strand.
CGGCAGCGTTTCTGGGCACCAAATTACACGTCCTCTTATTAAACAACTGACTGTCGCACTTAACTTGGCCAAGTTAAACTATACTCACAAATCATATAAATAAATCCATGGTAAAATGGGGCAGGCAGCCTAGAGCGCCTTTTCCGTGTCTTTTGATACGTCGACAGCTCCGCGTCCAGTTACGCGTTGAGGATATACGCTTCTCAGCGAATAGACAGTTCAGTTGTGCCCCAATAATCTGATATCAGAGCCAGTCACTGGCGTAGGGTTCCCTGTGTCAGAGTGTAAACGGTCGTTGACTGATGAGAAAACTCATACTGGTTCACTGCACTAATACCACGCCATTGGATCACTTATTGTGATTGTCTGTAAGTTAATTCATCATAGTTTCTTCTGTTGTCTTCAAAATATCTAACTTACACCCCTTCCTTAGAGTCGCTAAGGAGGATACAGGCGATCACGACTTAAAATAAGCTCCGTGGAATGGTCGAGTGATTGTTCCATGTCCATCGGCTTATGTACTGGCGCGTCTAACAGACGCTAGATATAACATTAACGAACCCACAAGCATAATCTGATCTCTTCAACTTCACAAACCTTCCTTGGAAAAATCTAGAACACCCTCGATATACAAATAAATATTTAAAAGACGATCACCTCACGGCTTACCACTACACTATGTCCAGCAGTGGACGTGTACGGGCTGATATGAGGATGATAATAAAGTGTTTACTATATATCTATCCTATTACAAAAAGTGAATCAGTTGAGCTATTTCTAGGTTGTTTGCAATAATCTGCAGATAGTTCAAATGTTTCAGTTGTGGATAACTATTTCTGTTTTTTTGTATAAATTAACTATTAAAAGTGGATTATCTTGTCCGCAGCTTTTTGGGAGAGCTGAGATTTATTTAGTAGTGGGAAAACGTACAGAGGGTAGCAAGAATGCTTTTTTCCATCGTCATTATTAATTTGTAAATGATAGAAAATGTCTACAAACAACAATCTCTCTAAATACCTAATGCATGTTTCACAAGAAACGAAATGTGTAAACCAAGCAGCAAACAAAATTTACAAGATTGAAAATTTTATCAGCAAAAAAACAATTGGGAACTTTCAATCCGTCTTAGAAGCAGAATCTCAGCCAGCCACTTTAAAATTGATTACCCTTAGATATCACAAAGTTAAAGGTTTACAGTTTGGTGCTTGAGAGAAATTGATGAATTTTACTGAACAAATCCAGTAGGAGTTCGAGTATTTGTGGAAATTGCTGTGGATAATTTACGACAAATAAATGGTGAGGCCGCACAACAAATATAGACCTGTATTACTAAAATTGCAGCGTCACATTTGAGCCGTGATATATTTATTGCCCTGTGTGCGCGCAAGCACACCAATGACACATTTTTAGTAGTATACTAATTTGTCCTCGGTGAATGTGCTTGCGCGCAGATATACAGGGGCGATAAATGTGTCGCGTTTCAAATGTAGCGCTCGTAAGTATTTAATATGATTTAATTGTTGTAGTTAATTGTAGTAATACAAGCGTATGTTTGGTGTGCGGCCTCACGAATTGTACTATTTGACGTGTATCCTTCACCAGTAAATGAACACGGCACAACTAGTTTTCGACATTTGAAGACAAACTGAGAATCGTCTGTGAGAACAATTCGCCGAAAACACAATTTTTCAGATGTAGGACAAAACTGGTTATTTCGCGCTATACTTGAAAACTATTTTTCCGATGTAGGACAAAACTGGGTATTTCCCGCTATACCTACTTGAAAATCTTTATGACTATTTCTCGGCAAATTGTATTTTCGGCGAATTGTTTTCGACGAATTGTTCTCGGCGAATTTTCCCCAAATCACTGAAGAGAACACATGATTCTCAGTTTGACAAAGTCGTATTAAATTTTTTTACTTCGATTTAATGGGAAAAATTCGTGATTTTTTTATGAATTACTATTACTGATAAAATACATACTGACAACTCACAACAAGTTAAATAAACGTTTAATACCCATTTTTTACTGTACCACCTACATGTTTATTTCTGATGGATGACTTCCTAGCCGAACTTTGGTCACGGAGCAGCCAGCCTCAACGAAGGCTAGCCGTGTTTACACGTACATGTGCCATAAAGCAGTTGTTTGGGTAAATATGTCACTTTTACGTAACATATAACCTATAAGTTAGCGTGCCAAAATAACCTATAAATGTTTTGTGACCGATCGGTAATTTGTTGAGAAAACAAACGCGTTAAATAAACAGAAGTTTTACTCAGAACCAAAGTAAATCGTTTGCTCGTGAGTTTTGTTGTCTTTGATAAAATATTTGTGAAAGTACAAAACGTTGTCGTCGATTGATTTATTTGAGTAAAATCAGATAAGTAGCTACGTCTTTTTGTTGTTTCTAGAAAATTGTAAAGGGTTTTTTCTGTCAATATCAATTTCCATAAACTTTTCGAATAGACTGTTAATAGCTTTAAGTAGATTTTTTGTGAAGTTAAAAGATCTCTGTATATTTTCTAAGAATTTACAATCTAGCTAGGTCATCAAAAATGCTACACCTGTGCTACGTGGCTCTTAGCACAGGTCTGACGTAGCAAACTACGGCGTAGCTAAAGTTTAGCAGGCTACAACATAATCCTATTCCTACTTCCTAATAATATTATAAAAGTCAATGTTTGTAAGGATGGATGTATGGATGGATATTTGTTACTATTTTACACAAAAACTACTGAACCAATTAGGCTGAAATTTGGTATGGGTATAGTTTGGGACCTGAAATAACATACAGGCAATTGTTTAGCCCGATAATAAAACGCGGGCGAAAGCAGCGAGCAAGAGCTAGTAGTTATTATAGTTGCTTGGTAAATAGGTATAACTAAGACCTGTATTAGTAGATAAATTCCTTAAAGTCTTAACTAAACAGGAGCCTGGAAGGCATCGCTCTTAGCGATAAGGCCACCTACTTATTTGTATTCGTCCTTTTCTGATCTGTATCTCTGTTTCTTGGTGCGCAATATTGAGTTGTACTAAAAAAACAAACACAAACTCTTCATTCAAGTCATCAAAAACAATCCAGCTTTAATATTCCTTGACCCCATTAAATCCAAGCAACGATTTACAAGCTCTACCGAACAATTAAACAGAAATCAAATTAATTAAGCCATCTGTATAACAAAGACATAACTGCGGACGATTGCGTGTAACGTCGGACTTGTGTGAAGTCAGCTATCGTATATCAGCTCATTTATATATCTACATATGTTGTATAAGGCACGATTTTAATAGTTTTTGAGATGGAGCATTTCTGTAAAGTAATAAAAACGCTAACAACATGTGATCTACCACTGACATTTTTACATTTGATAAATGGGAACTTTTGTTCGGCTCCTTTTTTTTGAAGTCGGTTAAAATAATGAAATTATGGCAAGCCTTGAATCGCTTTGTTTTATCAGGCTGTCTAAACCAACAAAACATACGAAATTGAATAATATGCGATAATGTACTCGACGGACCATTATCATTTGGCCCATTTTATGAAACTTTACTACCATAATACCGCTTTATGGAGTTTACACAACAATGTCAGCGAAACAGGCGCATTGATGCGAAATTATGGTGTACAGCAGTCAAGACAGGGTGCTATGGCGCTCATCAGGGGAGGCCTATGTCCAGGACTGGACGAATATAGAATAGAATAGAATAGAATAGAATAGAATAGAATAGAATAGAATAGAATAGAATAGAATAGAATAGAATAGAATAGAATAGAATAGAAATATTATTTATTGCACACCAAATATTAACTCTCATTGCGTTGCAGTACAGAATAATTATATACATTTATGTATGTACTACGTAGTTGCAGTAACATTTTTATAACTATGTTTAGTGTAAATCTTATGACTTGTGTGGTAGGAAAATCCAATAATTGCAATAATAAGCGGGATGTCATGTCATGCAAATCCACTTAGGATTACCTGCTCTCGAATGAAATTGGTTGTATGCTAACCGCTAACGCGCTCCAGTCGCTAACTACCTACGTAATACGGAGTCAACATTGGACATGCAATTTGCATGTATTGCCAACCAGCAATCGGAATTATATAAATTGCGTTGTATATATTATATATATACAACGCATTGTATATATTATATATATACAACACAATTTGATGCACGGCACGTGTCTCTAATGAGATGGAATAAATCTTCTTGACTAACTTCGTGCAATTTGTTTTGCATAAAATAAATGAGGTACAATTACAATTACAAAACTCTTTATTGTACACCACAAAGATAAATAAAACACATAGATATTAACATAAACAAGTACAATGGGCAGCCTTATCGCTCAGAAGCGAATTCTTCCAGGCAACCTTTGGATGGAAGAAAATTAACAATTTGAAAAAAGCAAGGGTATATACAACATTAATACATAAAATAAAATTATACTATAATATACGTAAAGTAGAAAAGTATATATAGTAAGTAAGAAAAATACTATAAGTAATAAATAACAAGAGCAAGATGTCATAGGCACCAATATTTACTTTTCTGACAGATAAAAATCTTTGACGCAAGCTTTAAAAACAGGTAGAGATTCAGCTTTCCTGATGGACTCAGGTTGTACGTTCCACAAATTAACGGCCTAGATGGAAAAGGATTTGCCATAGAAACTGGTTCGGTGGAGAGGCATGTTTAATACCAAGTTTTCTGAAGAGCGCAGGATACGAGAAGGATGGGGATGGGAACAGTGGAGAAACTCAAAACGCTCCTTTAAATATAGTGGAGTGAGAGGGTTAAAGAGTAAGTTATAAAGAAGAGAAAGTATGTGAGAGGTACCTACGTATTCGACGTCGCGCACCTCATTATTATAGCTAAAGGTATAAGTTTAGTGGTTATACACGTATTTTCAGTCACGCAAGAGTGGTTGGCTATCTTATAACTGGAATGACGCCAAGTTCATGACATGTGACTGCCACGATGATGATAAACACGGTGACGTTAAATTGTATAAACTTAAGTAACTTGCGAAAATGACAACCCACGCAAATGCTTACTCGCGCAAATGTCTGCTTGTGCAAATGTCCAATCTTGCCAATGACTTCTTGTACAAATGCACATCCTGGAACGGTTCATCACCATCCAAATAAAAATTGATATACGTGACCTAACTTTTTGAATAATTAGGTAGCTGAATACCTTTATTATATTCACAACTAATATACTCGTACTACTTATAATTATTTATATTATTTGATTGTAATTTTCATTGGTATTATTGGAGTACTAATACACCATTTTCAGAAACACCTAAGCAGATAACGTAATAAAAAAAATAGGGACAACCCAATAACAGAAAACCGAAGGTCATGTTACATTGTCATCACCTCAAGGCAAGGTATTGGGATTTTTCGCTACAATATCAAGGTAAAATAATTCTTATTATGAAGAATAATAAAACAGGGTTGTTATTGTTAATGTAAAAATAACAAAAAGCCGCTACGCTAGGAATAAAGGATAACAAACCATGATCTGAAGTAACTTTTAACGTTCTCCGGTTTTCGATTAAATTATGCTTCGGAACGGATGTTGTTTTAGGTTTTTTTCATTTTTTGCATGAAAAGGTTAAAAGTTGCTTCATTTATTTACTAATATCATCTTGATTGAATATTTGACAAAATCACGCAGGTAGGTGTAAAATAAATAAAATAAAAAGAGCTTTATTCCATATCATCCATCATAGCGAAAAAATAAACATTTTAAAATCCATTCATAATAAAAAATTATACGATTAAAATTAGAAACAGAAGAAATTATTAAATTGATAAGAAATTTTTAATAATGTATACATTATGTCAGGTGTCGCCATATCATGTCATGTCGTATCATGAAAAAATTATTCGTAATTTATTGGTGATATGGACCGCATTCGGCGGTGTATGCCTCCTCCAAGGGTCTCCCGTATTCTCGGTCTTTTAGCATTTTTAGTGTGAGCAAAGACTTGGACGATCGTGTAAGAAAGAGATTGGATCTTTATTTTAAGCAAGGCGAGTCTCCGATATGTTTTTCTGTTATATAAGACAAAGCCAACTCTTTTCTCTCCTTGATTTTTCCTGTAGTAACTTAGAGTATAACTGTCTTAAATTTTAAGTCCTTCTCTTTTAATTTCAGTGATGCTGACGATGTCCCATTTAATTATAGGTAGTGTGTGTTCAAGCTCGATGCTCCTGGTTTCGCCTAGAAGTGAGCGTACATTGAGTGTCGCGATGTTGTATGTACTTTATGATCCTTGGAGGGTGGGAGTCTACTGCCCTCGCGGTGACAAGCCGTTCTGGGGGAGGAACTTGTAATGTGCCATAATCTTGGTTTTCTTGGCTGCTGTTTCGGATGTCTGTTCTTTGCTGGAATGACATGTATTGAGTTATGCTTCAGTTTTCAGTTGTTGGTTTGTTTTTCTTTGTTACTCTGCGATAATCTTCTTTGCTGGTATTGGATACATTTGGCTTGCGTTTGCAAGTCCAGCTATCGTAAATATAATATTTCTGGCATCATTCGCGTTGCTTTGCGGTATTACTATGAGCTTGTTATATTTAATGAAAGCTTTTTTCCCTCCTTCTGTTTCTGTTTTTAGTTAGTCTTGCAAATCTTTCCTTTATTGCAGAATTTTTGGGGGATAGTCTTCCTTAATGTAAATACCAGAATTGGTTAATTTATTTTTATTTTTCAATAATTGTATTTTTTTCCCATAGGTTGTTAGTGTAACCGATATAGGTCTTATTTTGTCACTCTTTTTTCTAATTCTTTTAACATATTGAATCTCATTTTTAAAGCAATCAACTTCCAAACTTTCTTATATTATTTTAACAATTCTTTCTTCTAGTTCAAAATAAGACTTCTCTTGTTCGCTTATGCCAAAGAAAACTAGGTTTCTAATTCTCACTTCTCTTTCTAAGTAATCTAAGCGTTTTTCTTGTGATTCTTTATTTATTTGCAGTTCATCTAGCTGTTCCTTGAAGCTGGTAAATTTTTCAGCTACCGATTCTATTCTTGAAGTTAGTTTGTTATCTGTTTCTTTCAATTGCTGGCCGAGGGCTTGAATCGCTTTAAGGATTTCGTCCATTGTAAATAAATACGGTTGTGCAGTGACCTCTCTCGGATTTTCCGTGTCGTATTGGACGTGTGATTGATTGATCAATGAATAGAACGATTAATGGATATTGCACCTACTCTCCACTAGGTGTCGTGCTAGCTCTACTGGCTGGACGTAATCTGCTGTAACTTATGAGGACACCTTTTACCCAGTACCGTTCCTCCTTGATGTTGCTACTGCATCATAGGTACAGACACAGGTAGGTGTACAGATGATTAAAAAAAACATCTAAATATTCTAGGTAGTATTTCCTTGAATTAATGTGTTTTTAGTTTTTTTTAAAGGCCATCGTTATAATGCCTGATTATCTAGCTATCTACATCTTTTCGTGATTATCTACTTACTTAAAATACATAGAAAAACACAAAGGCGAGATTATCAGCGCCAAATCTCTGGGCACGAGCGTTTCACAAAACATATTACTCGTCCCTTTAGGAATTTACAAAAACGTCGCAACCTGCCAGTTTTCCTCAATTAATTCAAACTCAACGCAGAAAATGCCTGCCATGAAAACTTGGGGTAAATAGACGAACTCAGGTCATATTTGGGGGCAAAAAGAAATTTTATAAATTTTTGTGATTTATTAATTTGCAATCTTAGCGCTTTGTTATATATCAAGGCGTAGATCTAACTCTAAATAAGTGAGATTAAGCTCTGTGTCACGGAGTCGAACTCAGGGTTACAGCAATTAAAGCATTCTTTAGGGTATTTTTAGACAACCACTTTAGTACTATATAAAAAAACAAGGCCTTGCTAACATTTATATTAGGTTTTTTTATTTATACAAAGAAAGTATTTCAAAGTATTGAAATTAAGTTGCCCCTTAAATTATGGTCTGAGTACGACCAAGATCCTTTTTAAAAATTAATGCAAGTTATATCACGTAACACCCACAAATCTTACAAAAAATATTAGTGTGATAATTTAAAGGGTACTTCGTGACACCGTTTGCATGGGTATCGTGCTGCTTTTTAAATTACAAGGTTTTTCAAATCAAGATAAAAACGTTTGACGTTGAGCATTTTTAGTTTTATTTGCCCTTTGTTTAAGGTTTAAATGTAAATGTAAAAATTACTATTAGTTGGATGTTGTCATTTTGAGCCACCAACAATGGATTTGAGCAGGATTGGATAAACTACAATGTTTCCCCTGTAGCGGAGCTGACGGTACTAGAGTCCGTAGGAAGACCCAAAGATTTTCGACTCGTCGTCAGTTACTTTATTTTGGTGGCGCAGTTCGTTAGCACAGTCCCGTACTGAGGTCGCGGGTTCAAGTTCCACAGAAATCGTAATTTTTGGGATATTATTTAATTTCGTTAACAATGGATTAGTTAAGTCACAAAGTGATGTATCTAAGTTAGATGCCAGCCACTGAGAGTTGATACTGAAAAAGAGCTAAGTACCGTTTTTTATCGTGCCTACGCATTCCGCATTTCAGTCTGTTCTCTAATAGCGGACTCGTAAAACGGTAAAACAAGATCATAAAAAAAACAAATCCTGGACAATTCGTTTTGTAGAATTCATGTCGGCATTTAAATTATAGAGCAATTCAAAATGTCTGCAAATATTTCCTGTAACCACATTCGATTAACAGATTCTTTATGCCAACACCTCGTTGATTTTGACACTATTTTCGAAAAGGATATTGAATTTCTTTCTCAAAGATTTTCCGTAAAGAATAGAAGACAAACGTTGCGATTTACCAATTCTACTACAACAGAAGATAAGAACAAGCTATATACCAGGTAGTAATATTCAAACAATGTAAGCAGGACACGGGTTTGCAGACCAAACACAATTTGCCCGGACGCCTGGATGCAATATTCTGATTCTGTGTTCTGAATTTGTGATGCTTTGAGAATTCTTAACTACCTTCAACTATTTATTTGCTAACTACAGTGTTACTTTGTTGATTGCCTACAATTCAAGTATTTACGTGGTCGGCAGCGCGCTCTGACGTTGTAGGTGTCCATAGGCTGCGGTAACCACTTCCCATCAGGGACCCTATTCTGAACTAATCGCTTCACTATGACAACGATCTCGTCACAAAATGACACATTTTGATATTCTATCTTAGCTGAAAGTGACTGCAGGTGGAGGAACGCACGTCAAATATCATGATTGAACCCATTCTATCAATCTCTCCGTGCAAATAGCACCACATGCGGAATGTGGAGTTTCTTTAAATGGATTCTGTTTGACGATTTCGCGACGATATCATTGTCATAGCGAAGTGATTGGTTAGCATAATTGGACCCCAGGTGGACCGCACGCTATGTGAGATAAAAAAAACGACTTAAGCTCCCTTGTGTAATTGTTTCAGTTTGCATACATTTACAAATGAGATTTTCTGTCCTCAAACACATTTTTGTAGCAACCAAATAAGAAAATTCAAACAAAGACAAACTCAAATAACACACCCTGCCTTGCAAATAATCAAAAAAACAACATCACACAAAAAATACACAAAGGAACCTTACAATAATCATACCCTTATAACTCTCGGAGCTTTTGTATCTAAGTGGGTTCATCTTAATTACGTGCAAGGAAATTGCAAAAGTTCCCACTGGAAGTTCAATCGGGAGTTATTACAACTGTCTTCTTACAAAACGGTTCGTATAATGCGGCTTTGTATTTTATTTGCCGCCACTGTATCCACCTTCCTATCCACCATAAAGTTGGAAACAAGGTGTAAAAGGAAAGGAAGAAAATATGTAACACTTCAGAAATGGTTTCAGTCTTGTTTCTATTTACTTTTTTTTTTAAATAAGAGCTCGTACTATCCGATTGTTGGAAAGGGATTAGTGCATTAAAAAAATAGTTAAAAACTAAAACGACTACATAAAAGTATTAAACAAGAGTTCACCTATTGTCCTTATCATTTTCTTTTGATCAGGAACCCTGCGGTCTATGTGGTATTTTTCATAATTGACCAGTTTTTTCATAATTTTTGTACTTTTCTTGTAAATAAGCAAAAACTTTATTTTTGCGCTTACGCCGTTCCAAAAACGTATACTCTGTCCCGCTCCTATGAATGCGAAAAACCTATGCCTACGTACTACCCTTTTCACAAAATGGCGTGCATTGCGCCCTCTTAATGTAAGGTTGTCAAGGTATGTTGTTATGCACTACTTGAAAATTGTTTCTACATTTTCTTGTTTAACCAAAGTGGAAACAGACATAAAGACAAAATTGCAACAAAACTGTACAAGAATTTACCTACAGTTGGCGATGTTGTATCAATTTTTATAAGAGCTAGACGTAACGCGTTTTTAACGACATTAGAATCGTGCAGAGTCATATCTTTTAACGTTTGAGTTTACAGATCTGAATTCTAGCGTATTTTATTTGCACCTTTCATCAGTATATGCATACATACAGTACCTACCAAATTCGTATTGCGAAAACGCTGATTATTATGTATCTACTAGAGTTTTGATTATAAACATGACCGCATTAACACGAAGCTTTGTATCTAGTAAGCACAGAGGAATTTTGTCCCCACTTTGTAAGATACGCATTTTTTGAATTGTTGTTTAGGCTCTCGCGACGCAACTTCTTGCGGTTCGAAACGCTCATTTTTTAAGACGTGAATCGTCAAATTGTTTCTTTTTAAACCTAATATTGCAAGAAAACATGTTTTCAGCGTTGTCTCTAGTTTGTAATATGCAAATACACTTATCATAGCGTATATAGTACGCTACGTGAATCTAATTCACATAAAAGCCCTACGCGATGATCTCTATATGCAAAGAATCAATCTGTTTATATTTTCATCAATATATTCTAGTAAAACGTTTTGGTCCTTTTCGTAAACTGCGTCTCCGGTAACTTATAGCTTTATCGTGTTCACCTCCGGGCATTATGCAAGTGGTGAGTCCCGATGTGGCGCATTGGATCGAAACAGCGGAATTTACGATTGCTGCACCGGTTTTTTCAAATTTCTATTAGGGTACAAAGCTTATTTCAGATTGGTCCAGATTTAAATAATGAAATTTTATCCGATCATTAGGTGAAATGGACTGACTTTTTTACCTACGTAAATAACTAAATCTTTTTGTTTCAGGTAAGTTACATCAGTTGATGTGCTGTGTAACAAAGATATTCCTTATTTTGTCTTCGACAAAAACTGATACTTTACAGGAGTTTTCAAGGTATGGATGCTAACACTATTGAAAGCTTCGCTTGCACAAGCATTCTAATTTGTCATAAGGCTGGCTAAATACGTTTAGCGAGTTGTCAGAGCATACAAATACGTCAAATTCAATCATAATTACCAGCTCCAAATATTTACCGATCCATATGCAAGCGGGTTAAAAAGTTGTATTCTAGAATCAGGTTTAGATGAGATAATTTTTAGCTAAGGGTTATATTCTCGAATCAATTTTAAATGGTTATCTAAATGAAACACAGCTTAAATACAAATACTGCTTGATTATAAAAATTCAACTAAAAACTGACCTTAAGTTTGGTCCAGGCTAAAAATCCGAACTAGAATACCGAACTAAAGCTAGTTGCTTACTAGCCAAAACCAAATAAGCTGAACTGGCCAATAACCGGAGTGTGCAGGAAACTTCGTCATCCATTACAATGGAGGGCAGGTTGCAGTGTGACGCGACACAGCCGTCGCTTCGATACGGCAGTAAATTATTCACCAACCCCTTTGTAATAAACAACATTGTCTGTGCACATTTTATTGGCAATTGAACTGGTCAGGTTTTTCTGAGAGACATTTTATGTTTTTATTCAATTTCCTACCAATTTCAATGTGTAATTGGATCTCCGTGATAATTGATTCACAAAAAGGACAAAGGCCTACTTTCAGTAGGTTCAGTGGGAACAGGACTGATAAGATTAGATGAGAGTTTGGAAAGGTTTTATAGATCTAGACAGTCCAGACAGACCTTTTCAAATAAAATGAAGACCCAGATTTTACTTTTTTCAAAGTTTTTCACTCTGGTATGCTTGTAGCAGGAAACTATGACTTGAGGAAGTCCCTGAGAGATAATCCCTCAGTTTGACAATAACTCTGTAACTTATAAAAACTAGCCGCTGCCCGTGACTTTGTACATGATTTTGAAGTGGCATATGTTCGTCCCCGAAATACAATTTACCTCCCTGCCTTTCATCCGTTCACCCGTTTAGGCATGAAAAAGTAACGGACAGACAGTTCTGCCTCCGATTTTGTAATATTAGTATGGATAGAAGAATCGTTTGTAACACAAATCAGAATGAAAATTAACACTGTTTAGTCATCAAATTTGTTTTTTTATTAAGGGTGTAAATGGCAAATGAGATTTTATCGAGGGTCAAGCCTCAAGTCCCATGGTCAAGTTATTAAGTCATTATGTGAACGACATCGTTAATAAAATAATCGGCCAGTATCAATCACCAACCTGTGGTGTTAATCGCAGTGCTGGGAGTGGTCTGCCAAATTAATAGCCAATTTAATAATAATAGCGGCGTTTGATCAGTGTTGCCATATTGGCTAATGTGCAGCTTAATCTGCCTCTGGTGGGTTATTTTATAGGAGATGGGAGTTAATACCAACAACTGTAAACTTCTTCGTGTTTCTTTTTCTAGATTTCATTTTATTCGGGAAATTAGCACTCTGTTTTCCCAGATAAAATGAAAGGCTAGAAAAAGATACACGAAGAATCTGTTGATTCTTTCAAGTTCATTTCAAACCGCGAGGGAAGACTTGTTTTACATTCATATATTTAGGTCGATTTGTGAGTAAAAATTTCTTTAATTAAAAGGACGTTCTACTAAAGTTTGCGCAATGCCAGAAGACGTATTTACTCTCATATAATCATTAAAATTTAAAGAAAAAGTCTAGGAGGAAACGTGTAAAACAAAATTTAGCGCGTCTTTAAGTCTTAGCGTGCACCTTAATGAAAATCTTTACCGTATCGTAACCCAAATACTTCAAACCAGCTCAAAGGTTCTAAAATTCCTAGATTCCCAAAGGTAAGACTCCGGGAATTCAAAAGAAACGACCATGAATGTTTAAGATAAAATCTATTCCATGAGGTCCCATTGCTGGGAGTACTGCATTGGATGTAGGCGTGTAGCGAAAAAAGATCCAGTGAGAAGCAATAATGATATTGATTTATTGGGCCGGTATGTGAAGTTTGCAATTAACTTTATATAGATAAAACGTTTTGAATATAAATGTCAGAGTCGTCTGTGATTAAGTTTATAGGATTACTTATAAGAATTGACACTTGAATTGAATTTAATATTATATCTGTTTTCTCTTGCAAAATATAAAAACTTACGATGCAGCTCAAATTTTGGTTCAAAATGTGATTTCGGAAATGGTTTGGTAATTAATCCGACCGACGACGCCGATACATTCGTCCATATGTCTATTCCTCCAAACTTTCGCATTTATAATATTAATGTAAAGTACTCTCATTAAAAAAGCTCTATAAATTAAAACAAAAGTTGGTAAACTTGTAGAGGTACGATAAAAACTTGAACCCATTCAAGCTAAAGTGCTGAAACTGGCACACAACCAAGAATCGGTGTGCGCTAAGTCTTAATAATAGGAATATTGGCAAACAAAGGTACCTGCCTGCGTAATACCTACCATACCTTCCACATGAGTACAAAAACGTCAAGTCATGCCTAAATAAAATTAATTATAAACTAAGTTAGACTTACGAGGGAGCCATATGACACCATTTTGTGAAAAAGATAGGCGTAAAATTTCGCGTTCATAGGAGCGGGACAGAGCAGGCGTCGTAAGCGCAAAAATCATGTTTTTGCTTATTATCTATTAATGAGGATTAGGCATTTATATTTATTATGGTGATTACAGTAAAAAATGTTGTAATTGATAGTTTAGGAGAAATATGGTAGTAACAATGAAAATGGAAGGCTTTGTTCAATTATCTGATATCTAATTACTTATTTTTTTTTAAAGAATTGGACCTGTCTTGTTCCGCATAGTATAAAGATTACGGAGAAAAAAGGTTTTAACGTAAACCAATTGACATCTATTCACATATATCTCGACCTTAATCAAAAGCCTAGTCTAGTCTAAAGAAGCAAACATAGGCTACGATTAATACTTATTCGTATTTTCTTTCTATTTTTTAGGCTCATTACATGCGTTGAATGTATTCAAAGAAAGATATATTATATATATTTTTTCCTAAAATAAACACAACTTTGTAACCGTTCATCCTTATTGCGGTTATCAAAAAGCTCAGACCTCTCTCATTTAGTATTTTATTGACAAAGAAAATAACAATTAACAAATATAAACAAATTAAAAAAGTATTTAAAATTGAAACAATTGAGCTAACTGCAGACTGTTGCAAGTAATCTAAAGGTAGCTCAACTGGTCCATATCAATACCAGTCGGAAGCGTTCCCAAGACGCTGGCTGCATTGCCATTTTCTTTATTATTACTATCTACTCTAAGTTGTGAATCAAACATTCTATAAGGGAAACGTTTCGCAAATATTGTTCTATCAACGTCAAGAAGATAATACAAAACAAACTTTAATCCAAAGCTGGAATAAGCTGGGAAACTTTATTCCTGCGTTTTGACTTGACATAAACTCTAATAAGATTTTACGTCTTTAAAACTAAAACTTTTGTACAGTACTAAACTTAAATATTATAATTATAGTGGTCACGCACGGTGACAAGCGTAACGTCGGGTGACAGAGACCTGACGTCACTGCCAAGCTTCAAACGTGACAAGACTTCGGTTGGATTGCAATATCTCAGACGAGGGAACTAGAGTTGTTTGGATAATGAATACTGTGAGTCATATCGTTACTTGGTCTGCATTCTTGCGGGTAGCCAGGAATCCTACTACCTACTATCCTTCTAATATTATAAATGTCCAAGTTTGTAAGGATGGATGTATTGTTGGATATTTGTTACTCTTTCACGCAAAAACTACTGAACCGATTAGGCTATTTTTAGTCAGGCAGCAGTTAGTATTTCCATAAATAAGATAAAGATAGGATAAGATAAAAAATCTTTATTAAAGAAAAAATCTGCCCTCCTTGCAAATAACCAAAATAGGAAGCGATCACTTTCTTGGTCGCTGGTCGCTTTCTGTTTAACTACGCTCAAATAAAATGTCTGAGTGTTTATGTTAAAATAATGCTTTGTTTAACCTATTCACTGCCAAGCCATTGCGTTGCGACCTGAAAGTGCGCTCCGCAGACGTATCAGGTGTGAGACGTCCATGTGTATCATGGGCAATGAAAGTGTTCAATGACATAACAATAAAACTTCAGACGATTACGTAAAATAACTTTACGTTAAGAAATATACAGGATGGCTTTTGGAGATGGGACAGGATGGCCAAGTTCAAAACTATGAGATTAAATAAATTCGTTAAGAGTCATGAGCTCCATTTACGAGAAAATAAAACCCAGATATTTATAAAAAAAAACAGTTTTGTTTTCTGGTAAATAGAGGTCATGACTCCAATCACGAAATTTCTCTAACTCATAGTTACTAATTTTACCATTCACTCCCATCTCAAAAAGCCACCCTGTGTAAAACAAGAGCTACCCTGTATACAAAAGGTAGGCGATAACGGTTTCACCGTTTAGACCACAATTAAAAATAACTACTCCAAACTAAGTATACTCACAGACTCCAAGCTTCACTGAGCTGAGCGATGTTACCAGAAATCGCTTGTTCTTTCATTTTACTAAGATTTGATAGATTTTTTTAATTAACTTTCACGTATAATGTAGCTAATAACTAACTTATGTACTATCATCATATCATCATCATAACAGCCCATACACGTCCACTGCTGGACATAGGCCTCCCCCGTACGACGCCACAAATAGCGGTCCTGAGCCGCCTCCATCCATCGACTCCCTGAGACCGCTGCGATATCATCGGTCCATCGAGTGGATGGTCTCCCATGTAGGGGGGGTTTTGCCATAATCACCACGCTTGGCAGGCGGATTGGTGATCATGTGTGTTATGTACTATGTAGCCTATTAACTAGCTCTATAAAGATGAATTATCAAAGTTATCAATATAACAAAAGCGAACCCAAAATACTTGTCGCGCCCTGACAGGGTTTTTATGTATTGTGTACGCACTAAGACTACCTAAGAACAATACGGTTTATGCAGTCAATGCAGTCTTTTAGCCATTAAATGCTAGGACACATATATGGTTATAAGTTATTATTTAAGTTTATTTACAAAGTGTGTAAAACTGTTTGCTCTCCAAATAAAATAAAATAAAATACCTGTATTATTAATAAAACTGTAAAGTTGACTAATGTCCACTGACTTCGTCGTTCGTCGGCGCAGACGTCTGACTGCGTCCAAGATACACGAAGGATAAGATTAATCCCTTGTGCAAGTGAAGTCTGGTACAGAGCATTTGTTATTACTACAATAAGAAAGCAGCTTGGTGTGCTGGCAGGTATGCTTCATACTTGCTCTTCTATTACTGAGTCTTTGTATTCTGTAGGTAAACAAATAAAAGAGGAAGAATAATTATTTTGTTGAAGTAGAAAATTTATTTGCATTTTTTTGGAGAAAAAATATTGGGACAATATGGATCATCTTCAAAAATTATCTAAAATTAATGATCTTTGTAGTTTATCTATAGTATTAGGTAAAAGTAAAGTACCTAAAAATCATAGAAAAGGAAATAGCTCTACATAGCTTTCATGTACTTATACGCGGACACGGAAAAAGATAGATAGATGATAGAAAATACTTTATTGCACAAAAGTTGTACATAGGCGAGCATAATGCTAGATAGCATTCTCTACATGCTAACCTTTGGGTAGTGTGGACAACAACAACGAAATCCACCTAGCCATTAATGGCTAAGCGGTTTTCAAAACGACGTCATTATTTAAATCACCTATGCTGATTGTTGAACGATCAACGTTCCAACGAAACGTCGTAAACCTGGCTCTCTTCAAGACATAGTGACTAGGTGTCTTCAGCCAGCTTCCAGCCACATCTTTACTTTCCACCAGGCGAATTGTGGCCAAACGAAGGTCTATCACAACATAGTATAAAACAAAGTCGCTTCCCCCTGTCTGTCCCTATGTATGCTTAGATCTTTAAAACTACGCAATGGATTTTAATGCGATGTTTAAATAGATAGAGTCATTCAAGAGGAAGGTTTATATGTATAATTTAGTATCAGCATTGCACCCGAGCGAAGCCGGGGCGGTTCGCTAGTTGATTATAAAAAAGTCACTTAACCATCTCGACGAATGAAATTAATTAGATGTTCCTAATAAATCAGTGTTCGTTGTGTTAACAGCCTAGCCATTCTACAAACGGCCTGATTCTACGACCAGGCGGCGAAATACACAGGGTGTCACGGAAATGGTTTCATCATCATCAGCCCATACACGTCCACTGCTGGATATAGGCCTCCCCCGTACGACGCCACAAATAGCAGTCCTGAGCCGCCTCCATCCATCGACTCCCCGCGACCGCTACGATGTCCTCGGTCCATCGAGTGGATGGTCCCATGTAGGGGGGATTTGAAATAATCACCACGCTTGGCAGGCGGATTGGTGATCGCAGTGTTGGTGTTTAAAAATACTTAAAAGGAAGCTGCTGCCCTTCCTCTGGTAGGTTCCCTTAGTCGGCTCTTACGACATCCACGGGTTGAGTTGGAGGAGTCGATATTCGTACGCCGCGGCCCCACGGCCAGGTTATGGAGAGGAAATGGTTTACTAAGCCGAAAAGGGGGTGATTCTGGATCCTGAGCGGATTAACTTGTGAATAACGATTTTTTTATATCATTTTTATTGCAAAAATATGGGTGTAGGAAAAAAAATTAAGTGAAGAGAATATCAATAATACCTTATTTCTTATTTGATAATAATAACTATGTTTATAGTATAAAATTTTACTTGTCCAAGTGCTTACCTTGTAAGCCTAAAGAAATAAAGTTATTCATTCTGTTTACTTCCTATTCGTGTTTTTTGATATGCACTCTTGCATTATTTAACATTATAAAATATTTAATAAATGTTTAGATAGATAGATAGATAACTCTTTAGTGTACCACACAAACACAAACTACAATACAACAAGGAAATGCTAACAAACAAAGAAGTACAAAGGGCGGCCTTATCGCTTTAAGCGATCTCTTCCAGGCAATGTTTTTGCTTGTTTTTTCAACAAAAACAGTTATTGTCATGAAATTATTACAAGAAAGGTGAAAATCCTTTAAAAAACAATAATAATAATCTAAGAATACATGTACAAGAACATGAAGAAAAAACATCTCTAAGGTTTATAAATAAGTAAAAAATTGTTCCGACTTAAAATCCTAGAACAAACGTTGACCCGCTCGAGGTCCAGAATCACCCTTTCAGTTTAATACCACCGTTTTCTCGGAACCCTGTATACAGTAGCTTTTATAATTTTACGACCTCAGACCTAAAATTACTTTAGCATAACTCACTGGGAAATTTCCCCAAGAATTGTTATCAAACTTGCTAACTTGTCTTAAACAAAATTAAAACATTACCTATACAATTCTATACAAACAATTAAGAACAAAGTTAGGAACAAAACTCTGAGAGCATAGATAGCTCACGCAAGGAAACCAGGCTATTAACAATGGTAATTAACATTAGTACTGTACTGTGCCTACATAGGCCTCCCTGTAGGCCTCCCCTAAAGTGAGCAATGGGCGGATTTTTCATCATAACTACGCTTGGCAGAAGAGACTTGTTTTTTATACAGATTTTTGGTTTGGTACTATAAGAAGTAGCCTTAAAACAGAACTACTACAAGCACTGATAAAGTTTAAATAAAAGGAAAAATTAGAAAATTTGTATGCCTGTATTCATCGAATTTTGAAATATTCGTTTTTTTTCGATTTCCTCATTACCGGATGAGGAAGGATATTTCATAATTGTAAAAAAAAAAACAGTAAAAAGTGTGGTCTATTACCGAATCGAACACGCACTTTTTTCCAGATTTTTGGACATCAATATAACCTCTAATAGACTGTGAATTTCCCAAGGACCTCGCGTTGTATAGAGTGATGTGGAGAGGAGATAAAAGAGAAGGAAAACAGACTTCACCATGGTTGAGAATTATTAAGATCACGACAGTGACAGAGAAAGGCGTCAATATGTTGACCCAGACTAAAAAATGAGCTATCTGCTATCTGCATGAGCGATTGAACGAGGAAAGGAAACAGTATGATTGCTTCCAATTACTCGATTCAATTAATTTCTCATTCGTTCAGTTGCTTATATCTGCGGAAGACTTTCCATTAGACGTAATGGATGGTATTGTGCTAACAAGTGAGTAACTTGTCTTGTTAACGGATAACTAGGTAACTTCCCACTTTTGAAAGTTGTTGGATAAGTTTTATAAGGGCTCTTGGGTGGTTAATTGTCTATGTCTAATTTTAATAAAATATGGAGGTACACATGGCAAAGGTATGTGAATAGTTGTTTTGCAATGTACTTATTAATTGAATAAACTCTTTGTATAATAGGGACCCGTTTTCCATTTTCTAAATTGAAAATCATAACCCACATTCTCAAATTGGATCAAAAACAAAAGAATAATAAGAACGAACATTGCTAGTTTCACGAGTTTTCGTTTAAAAAAATTGGTCTTAAAACTTCTTCGCAATCGAGTTTTAAAGAACAACGCAATCCAAACCATCCAATCACAAAACATTGCGTGGCTTGTTAACTAGAGTAATCTAATGCAAAAACGGTTTCATCCCGTCCACTAACAGTCCGCTTGCAGTGGTGCAAAAAGGTTAAATTGCTCGGATGCGGAGTAGTGCAGTGAGCGGGACAAAGGTCGCTGTGTTATTGCGAGACGTGACGTCAATAGGGATGTTTGAAGACCGGTTATTTTAAAAAATAGTGACTGAACTGGTATATGGCACGACTGAAAAGTTATTTGAATGCCCATGTAGAGAGCCTGATATATTTTCGGGTGTTTAGGTACCGGTTTCTGTAAGAGAGGCGCTTATGCTAGCGAACAGTTTATGTATATACATATTTAAGCCGATCGGCCCGAATTATTCATGAATTGCTTACAAAAATGTGCCAGCCCGGGCCGTCCGCGAATCATTGTATGGCCACATTTCAGTGCCCAAGAAAAAGCAATAACTTAGTAAAAACCCGAAAAGACTACGTTACTATCCATCCGTACAACAAAAGACTTAAAAACCGGACAAAGCGGTAAAGAGCGGACATCCGGCAACTCTAGCCGAGTCATTGTGCAACGTGGCGTAGTGGGACGTATGCGAATCGGAAGCGAGACTCAATGGGAAGATCCTTTTATTTTCACTTGGAATGGAAGCACTTTTATTTCTTTATCACGGTTAATATTATCGCGTCACGGTAGGTTGGCCGCGACGGTTGCGACGTAAAATATAAAATTTTTAGTTAAAATATTCACTTTTCTATTTTATACACGTTTTGTGTTCCGCATGACTAGAACTAACAACACAAATACTGGACTGAACTGTACAAATCCGTTCATAGACAATTTGCTGTATTGGTTATTTGGTTAGGCTTTAGTTATTGTCATTGGCCTCAATAAAGTTTTGGGGTTTCTTATACTACATAACGGTCCAAGGGTCATCTTAAACGGCTTTAACCACTATCTATACTAACGAGTAGATATTAATCTGTTGTCATTTCATAAATTATCACGGCCTACTCCGAAACCCAGAATTTTTTTTATGAAAGAAAAGACGGTCTTGATGACGATTGGTAACGATGACGGTATTTTATTTTAAAAAGGATTACGGCATTCATTATACGCTTACCGTTCCATAAGGAGATGAGCTTGAATAATTATTCCTGCGGAATCGCTTTATTTAGCAATTCAATTCCATTAATTGAAAAAATGCAGATCTATATGCTGATGATCTGATTATGATGATGAGCTCGATACTTTCTATTTAAATGAGAGAAAATATAATAAGACTTAGAAATAGATCACAGCTAACAAATTGTGGGATCGTTGGTACAAATTTGAACCCTAAAACAGCCGATTTGTATTCAGAAAGCTTTTATATTCGCTCATACCAACCCACAGCGATAATAACTCAACCAAATTACTTAATATTGGAGTTATCGGAAAGCTCGACAATTCAAAGCACCTCGGTATTCAGACAATGTAATAGTAAAAGATTTATTTAAACTGGTTGGAATAATTTAAAGTTTAGAACTGTAACTGAAATTATGGCTTTCGCTTTTGGTTTTTAGACAAGTGGGACCAGAGGTACTTTGAATAAATCTGTGCTCAATAGACCCAACGAAACCAAGGCCTTTGGCTGCAAAACACGAACCTGTATCGTTCACCTCTATTTCGGCACAGGATCATGGCCCTATTAATTTGACTAC
The DNA here is from genome assembly GCA_947859395.1 of Eupithecia insigniata. Taxonomy (NCBI): domain Eukaryota; kingdom Metazoa; phylum Arthropoda; class Insecta; order Lepidoptera; family Geometridae; genus Eupithecia; species Eupithecia insigniata. The sequence continues at coordinate 5,140,392 of OX402008.1, forward strand.
CACATAATACTCTAAATTGATAGGTACTGTGACTTGCTGGATTGGATACAATCTACATACGTTAACGTAAGTAATTCGAGATTATTTATCTCGAATTACTTAATGTTTCTTTCAACATATTTTCAAGTTTCAAAACTACATCGTTATTCTGCCAATAAAATGGTTACGCCGTTTGACAACAGCCGTCATCACCGAGAAATTATCACTTTATTATCGGCCGAGTTCGAGATGACGTGACGTCGATCGTTTGTCTACCGCCACCGCGATGTAAGACAAAAACCCGGGCGAATGGTACGGAGTGACGGCAGCATATGGACAAGTTCAAAAGTTTATGGAATAGGCGCTACATCATCAGTGCGTCACATTTCAGCCGGGTTCTAGCGGTCGGACAGAACTACTTATACCTTCGGCGGTTGGTAACGGCACTCTCGCGATGGGAGTCCATCAGACAGACGGGCATAGTAAATGTAAATATCGCTACTTCGGCGCCGTCATCTCGTTATCGGTGACGTCTCGGTGACGGCGGCGGTAGACAAACGGCGTTTAAAATACTTATTTTGTACAAGAGCTTTTGTCGAGATAAATGTTTCCAACCTTCTCGTCATTAAACTAGATTAAGTATCCAATTACTGCCATGGTTAAACTTTTTATTATATACCTAATAAGTAATACATAGGTTAGGTACCCGTTTTTAGAGATTCGCCCAGGTTCGGGGTAAAAAACGCCGCGTCATCACAGAATACTCGAAGCAAACTAGATAAAAATAGTACTATGCTTCGATCCCAACTGCCCTCGAGTTTCTAATTAAAATCTTCGACTTTCTAGTTCAATGTCAACTCTTATCACACATGGATCTGACGAGTAGCATCGATCCAACTCGGGATCCGACCTAGTTCTCAAACGTTTTACCTCGAAAATGTAATATCAAAGCTTGGAGCTTTTTATATGAAGAATTTATGTTACGCACCGTCGTGAATTAGATATGCCGTGTCAACGAAAAAAAGGAACGTTGATAGAATATGGGCGTTCGTTCATGTTTATGTTTATTTGTTTTACTTGCTACAAAACCAAGTCAAACAGAATGAACTGAAAAGGTGTTTAAGGTATAGTGGAATTTACGTTAGGTTAACAAGGAAGAAACGGTCTTGTGGTTAAGATATTTTACATTCAGGTTTTGTTTTTGCTTTGATAAGTAGCAAAGCACGTTACTGTTAAAAAGAATCTCGGTAAAATCCAAGCAGTACAGGATGCATTACATCAAATAAAAAAAAATGAATAATTATAATATACTCAGTAGAATTAACATTTTCGTAAAGCAAGTCTGGGAATTCACAACAGTTAGTTCACACGTTCATAAAAACATTTTTATAGGTAAAACCTATGTAGGTATACATGTATTACATTACTAAAATGCCACCACCCAGCAAGTGTATCTCCAATTCCTATGTTTTGATGAAAATTTTAATCACCCCAAACGTTTCGACTAAGCTAAAGTAAAGGTTTTGCCTTTAGTGCTTCGTGAGACTTAACCGTAGTAAATTCAATCGAAATTCCATTTATTTCCGCTCTCCACACTTGCGACCGTGTTTCCTTACATATGGGTAAAGTTCGCTTTTCATTAAACGGATATGACCTTGCATTTCTCTGAGACTCTATTGTTACGTTTTATGAATACGCGAGATAATGGAGCTAGAGTCCAGCAGTGGACGTGTATGGGCTGATGATGATGATGATGAATGGAGCTAGATTCCCGATAAACACAAGTCAAGTAGTTGTGGCGCGAAAGTCCGCCTGCGACGAAGGAGGTTGATTCCCGCCTTAGGACAAATGTTTGTACGATCTGCAAATATTTGTTTAGAATCAGAATCAGAATCAATAACTTTATTTCTTTAGGCTTACAAAATAAGCACTTAGACAAGTCAAATTGTATACTATAAACATATTATTATTATCAAATAAGAAATAAGGTGTTATTGATATTCTCTTCACTTCAATTTTTTGTCCACTAGTGGAAGAAGGGTGTTCTAGGTATTTTCTATGCATAATAAAAAATATCTATCTATGTAATATATTGTATTATTTATATCAGTCATCTAGTACCCATAACAAAAGCTCTGCTTAGCTTGGGGTTAGTTACATGATGCTGTGTGGGTTGTCCAGCATTATTTATTGTATTTAGATAGATAATGTTTTATTACATAGCTTGATAAAACATTCAGTATTTATTTAAGTTGACGTATTTATTATACCTATACTTACTACTTTTTTACCTCTAGATAGTTTGTAACAGCCTGGAGTTAGCTCAACAATGTAGCTGTTAATGTTTCAATTATATAATACTAGTTTATATATATATATCTATATTTTTTAGTTATAATGTTCTTTGTAACATACAACATTGGTAACATTTGATATGCTATTTATGTATGCATATTTTTAGAGATCATAAAAGATTACTGGCCCGCGGTGCGAATCGATCTCATTCAAATCCGTTCATAAAATCTAAAGACTTTATCCTTCATCAAAATATTCGACCCTTTCAGCATAGCTCTAGATTCCTCAGCTTAATCAAAAATGATTCCGGCTCATAGCCTCAAAAACAAAAATCAAAAGCATTCACGATGGATTCCCAATTTCAATTCCTTTTGTTTCGGATATTCACGGCAAAATATACCTCTCTGAAGGATGAATAAGGTTAAAAATAAAAGGATCAATATTCGAGTACTGCAGGCGTAGTGGATATCAGCTGCTTTTGTTCTGCGGAATAGCACTTCTGTTTGCTTTCGATACAGAAATATAATTTTACTCCGGGTTCTGGTTCTGCAAGTAATATACTGCTCGAAATAATATTATGAATTTGAAATTTTTGCACGTTACCGAGTTAGTGAAGAGTTAGATTATGGCCGAGATAAATTATTACCTTAATATTTTGGTACGGCTAAAAATTTAAACTTAATAGCATTTTATTTCCTAGTAGGTATTATTAAGAAGATTTACGACAATCGACTTTCATGTGTATAATATAGTTCGTTGTGGTTTTATGCAAATAAAGCTTAATGATTCTGATTCCGGTTGAAATATTATTGTTGAGGTTTACTACGAAACAACAAAGCGGTCTACTGTGAAGCGACAATGCAATCAGATTCTCAAGTTTCACCTCGCCCCTCTGTAGTGCCAAACCTTTACATAAACGTCTCTCACAAACTTCATCATAGTATAGCTGAGAAGGACACAGCTTGGTATCGTTTCACAGATCTAAAAGCTAGTTGGTGGAACAATCCGTGTTTTTATGGAGATCTCGCAACTACATTAAAAGTTTTTTTTTCTTTAGCGTTTTGTTAACATATTTAAGACCTGCCCGTGAGTTTGCACGCGTATTTTCTACGGCTATATGGTATAATAAGTTGCGTATTATCTAAGACTATGTTCTCCATGCACGCCAAATTTCATCTTGATCTTGATTAACTTCGGGAGGTGTTGCGGTTTGTTTTTATAACCAGAATTGTGTTAAGTCTGTCTGCGAATGATGAGCCAGTACCTGGGGATGATCGAGCTTCGCTCGGTGTTTTTGGTATATTGTGTTTTTTTAGAAATTATATTTAATACGTGAGTAAAAAAGACACAAATAATATAAATAAACAATTGATTTTCTTGGTTTAACCTCAAACCAAACACTCATTGGCTTAGTGTTGCTTAACAACGCCACCTGCTAGCTTTAGTGTTGTTGTGTCGTTAGAGCAGTTAGTTACTCCCAATTTAAAATATATAGTATTATTATGCGCCAATAGATGTCAGGAAGAGTCATATTTTTCAGTTTATGTCACGGCTGGACTAATAATGAAGTTTATGTCTATGGGTTCATCTATCTTAGCGTTACGTTAGTATATAAATTCCTTAATCTTAGCTTCTTAGCTGACAACTTTCCTCCCCCATTGTGACGTCATATCCGTGATGAAAATTTAAAAAAAGCTGTGATACATGATAGATGAAGCCTTTGTAGCGTCGAAATCTTGTCTATGAGAGTGCCCTATCGATAAAGTTGATTATTGAAAACACGAATAAAACTACATTTTCTAAAAATGAATCCTAGCTAGATCGATTTATCGCTCTCGAAACCCCCTGTTCCGTTGCCGTTTCCGAGATTCAGATTATAGATATATATATATATACATATATATACAAGAATTGCTCGTTTAAAGATATAATAAGATATAATTTTTGACTTCTTCGTATTTTATTGACTAGTTTTATCTGTTACAATCTGAACTTACTGTTTCAAGTAAGCATGTATTTTCAGTATTTTCTTTCCAAAGACGTAATGTTATGGGTGGTCTAGGATTTAAGCTAGCTGTCTTTTACTCACTGTGTGGCAGTAGTAGAGGAGGATAATTAACAAAGTTCATCCCAAGTTGATTTCCTTTAGATCGCCGGTTACTTCATTTACTGTTTCAATGTTTATAAATCTAAATGTTCTAAAACTTAACACATTTATTCAAGTTCTACAGAACTAGACCCTTAATCATTGAAAATAAAGATTTATAAGTTATATTGGTGATTTAATTGAAAAGGGAATTGAATTAGAAATATAATTAAAATGTCGCCACATAAAACGTCGTGGATGAGGACGATTTAATCAAGGTCATCAAGCTTGCCAAGTACTAAACTAGGTCAAAATCATATAAAATGAGAAAAAGAATCGAAAAAGAAAAGAAAAAAAGAGTAGAAGAAGTTTACTCGAAACCAAAGGTAACAATAACCGTTCTACTACTCCAACTAACTCAAAAGGACCGAAAGAAGTAAACTTTCAAATACCAAAAATAACCCATATTCAAATATATCTACAGATTATACAAAAACTCGGCCTGCGAGAACCAAAACACATCTTTTCGCGTTAGCTGGTTCGTCACCAATTTTCTCTATGGTCCAATAATTATTCAGAGAGTCAGCGTGTCTAGACAGCGTAGGCGAAGGCGTGATTTTGTCGTAGACGTCGCGTAGACGCGAACAGTGACTCGTGGCGACGTAGCATTTGTCTACGACGAATAGGATGATGTCATACATAATGATTATTTTATTTTTCCTTAGCCAAACGGAGAATAACGAATAAAAACTAAGGAATACAGGCCTTTTATTTTCGTTTTATTTGCCTGTTGTATTGTTACGGGAACATTTTGTTAGTGATAAATTGATGAAAAAGAGAAAAATAGTCGAGAAGAAATGAGTTTTTCTCGCCAAGCATTCAAAGCGGCGTATCCAAAACTCTTCAAAGTAGATTTTATTTCTTTGTAATAAAGTTTGTGTACAATCTTGATTAATATTTTTATACGTTGACCCTATTCATTTTCAATTCATTCAAACAAGCGGATGCCATAAAGCTTAAAGGAATTGCTCCCTTAAAAAGCCATTCAATTTGTTTCAGTATTTTACGACCACGAAACCCTAAACCGTTTTTAGACTCCTCCAGAGGCGTCTAGGGGACACTCCTTTCTGGATTTATTCCCACTGTGCGTATAAAAACTCTTGTCTTTCATTTGCTTAACCCTTTTTCGAAATACACTCATGGACAAATTTAGAGGAATGCAAAAATAAGGTAGAACTACATAAAATATTTTCTTGTTCACAAGTCTGTGATTTTTCGCAATGTTAAACGATACCGACAGACTAGAGAATATATCAGACGTACAGGACAAGCTCGCAAGAGTACAGAGTGGGATGGCAGATTTATTGTAAGCAGTTATCGCTTCGAGTTGTTCCGAGGTACGAAAAAAGCTACAGGAAGTGCGACAGCACCAAAACGATAAGAAGAAAAGTTAAGACAGCTGGGCATACTTGCTGGCCAGAGGCCCATTGCTTACCACAGGTCATCGAGTAGCTCGGTCCAGCCTTGCTCATTTGCATCTTAATTAGGATGATGACGATTGAAGAGAATTAATCTTTACTAAGACTCCAAATTCTATCAGAAGACAGTTGATGGAAGGATCAAAGTATGGAGACAATCCGGAGAAAGATACGCTCAGTGCAACATTGTTGGAAGAGAGCCTTAAAGTGGAGATATTTGCCTCCATTTTTTGCGTTGCGCTAAATTTGTCCATAAGTGTACATAAGTAAAATACACATACAAAAAATTACATTTGAAAGAAGGTTCGCACAAAGGAGTTCTGTTATGTAAAGCGACCTGTTTAGGATACTTTATCAAAATGCTCCTCGTGTATCCATTTAGGTGACGCTGAACGATATACAATTACCTAAATTATCATAATTTAAGAATGGTTCGTACCTAGTCATTGTCTGAACATAAAATTTGGGTAGGATGTCTGAAAATTATCTCATTTAATATATGTATTAAACGACATGCTGGCAACCCACACTTATCATTTAACAAGCGAGACGAGATCGTGACGTTTCATTTTCGTATGGGTTTTGTGTAGTTCCACGTACGCATGATAGAAGCGATGTACCAAATTGTAATAAAATCGGCTACATATATGTATACATACATATACAGGGTGTCAAAATCATAACCTTCGTCCTTCGGTAGTCTGGTAAAAAAACGACTACTATCCTTCGTCTCGATCACGTCTCGTTACTAACGTCAAATAGACTCACCCTTGGTTGTAGGTCAAATGTTGTACTATAAGACATGCAATGCATGCCAACTGTAATGAGACACCGCTCTCGTACCATTAATTTGTGTAGATGATGCACTTTACACCTTAATGACTATTTGCCACGACATGACATTCTAAAGTCCTTAAACATGTCTGACATGCAAATGTGACAAGAGCATATTTTTTAAATCGTAGTCAAAGAATATTCAAACTTAACACCATCATAATAATACATTTTTATACCTTTTTTCTATTATTAATTTACCAGTTTCTGCCCGCAACTTCGCACGCTTTATTTCTATGGAACCGTTTTAAGGTTATTATTTATTAGTTTATAGGTATCCCATGGTCTCCCATGTAGGGGGGGGGGAGATTTGCCATAATCATAGCGGTCGCAGGGACTCGATGGATGGAGGCGGCTCAGGACCGCTATTTGTGGCGTCGTACGGGGGAGGCCTATGTCCAGCAGTGGACGTGTATGGGCTGATGATGATGAGGTATCCCATGGGAGCTGATTTTTGGGATAAAAATCCTATGTTTAATTTGAGGCCTAGAATTATCTGTATGCAAAATTTCAGCCCGATCCGTTCAGTGCTTTTAGCGTGAAGAGGTAACAAACATCCATCCGTACATCCAAACTTTTGCATTAATAATATTGATATGTATTTTTGCATCATCGTGCAATATTAGTGTGATTGGATTGTATTCGCCTTCCCATGACTCGAATAATCTCAGCGAAATTCGAACTTAACGATGATAATACAAGTAGCAAATTCCACTTCGTTCCTTGACGCTGCGAGGGACGTAGCCTCAAAATTTTAATAATTTACATAACCAATCTGCGGCTGACGTATCGCAACGAGCAAAGTATAATTCTGGACATTATCTGAGCAAATTCAACCGAGCCTCGTTTAAAAAGGTTAAGAAACAATTTAACTCTTTGATTGGAGCAGTTTGGTTGGTTTGTACAACCAATTTGTGAAAAAGATTCACGGCTAATATGCCATGCGTTAATAATCACAGTGGAAAAATTACTGTTTAAATAAACGGAATTTCAATTGGCAAAAATAGTATATGATCACTTTAATGATACGTTTTGCCTGATGGCATCATTTGGATCTTTTGGATTGATATCCAAAAGAGTAGTGTGAATATTGCACAAAATACAAAGAAATAGCTTAGACGAATAACAATCATAAAATATGTGACAAATAAATAAATTAATAATGCTGGAACATCGACACAGCATCATCAAGCCCCAGGCTAAGCAAAGTTTGTGTTATTGGGTACTAGATGTCTGATATACAGTATACTACATAGATTGCTTATCGAATGGCTGAGGATGCTATCCTCAGCCATTCCGAACTTCACCAGACAACTTTGTATGTTAGGTACATCTCTAAAGTCCAATGATCTTATTGTTCAACTATGTGTAGACTGCTGCAAAGCAATATTATAGAAATAGGAACGTAAGATAAGAAGGAATGTAAAAGATCCATAATGAAGTTTGAGGATCAAATCTGCTCGAATCAGCTACACTTCTACTGCGTTCAAAGTTATCCTGGATCCTTTATAAAATTTACTTTTATTTCAAAGCCCTTCAACATTTCAAACGTTGTTTCGACCATTTCGGAGCGGGATAATAATATAAATCATTGCCTGTATACACCAGGATGCGGGGTTTTATACCCGTGACCTAGTTCTGAGCTCTCCGATGTACAATGCTCCGCAAAAGTGCATGCCTTTTTGGACGGGTCAGTGATCAGAAAGCGAACCTTTCTGGGAAGTTACTATTAAAGCTAGTCTTAAATATGTAATTAGCTTGTGGTTTAGTTTGGTAACTAACTTTTTGGAACCAACTTCGTAAGAATTCATAATCAGTTAAGAAAACATTAAATTGTTTTATTTTATAATTGACTTTGGTATTAAATTAATTTCTACTCATCGTCAGCTTTAGTTTCAGAATAGCTACTAGCTTCTGATATATTAGCTTGCTTAAAACTGCTTGATTTAGTTTTTAAAGATAAACGATAAAAGTTATTCGCCTATCAGTAATCTGTATTCAAAACATCAATACGTCACGAAATGCCTAAGCAAAATAAGCGAGAGCAAAATAATTAGAGCTAATATTCATCAAATAAAATATAATGAATTAAATTAAAGCATCTTTGCTGTTGGAAATTAAGATAATTTTGTCCTTCCATTGCTTACGACGCTTTTGCAATCCATTGTACTCTTACCCTAGTAGAGTAATAAAGATACATTCTAAGAAAAAAAATGCTTTCTAGGTTTTTCTTTCCTTCCAGAGGCAACTACACTGCTCATTAAGGCTGTCTCTATGCAAAACTTTTGTTGTTTCCGCCTAGGCGCCAGGACCTCGCCTCGACTTACCAGTGATTAAGGAATGGCATCGCCTCGCCTTCCTTCAGAAAACAAAAGAGGCGAGGCGATTCCATTGCTCATGTGTACGTGATAGGGAGCTTCATACAAATAATACAAACTAGGTGCTGCCCGCACCTTCGCCCGCATATTATCGGGATAAAAAATAGCCCATATGTTATTCCAGGTCCCTAAATATACCCATACCAAATTTCAACCCAATCAGTTCAGTAGTTTTTGCGTGAAAGAGGAACAAACATCCATACTCCCAAACTTTGACATTTATAATATTAGTAGGATTAAATAGTTTTGATATGTAAAGTACCGACCACGAATAAAATAATAAAAAACTGAGAGATTCTGATAAGTAAATACATTGCTAATAAATATTCATTAAATCCTCACATCTGTAAGCCATGCGTAATTTATGAAACGTAACACATGCACTGTTCTGAACTTAATACAACAAAGTACATAAATAAACATTTTATATGATAATAAAGATCCATTGAAAGGTTTGAATAAGCTTTGAGGATTTATTGCCAGAATACATCTCTATTTTGAACGATAAATCTGTTTGGAGTTTCTTGTGTCGCCTCGTTCGTGACTTTGTATAATATACATATGTACATACGTCTGAAATTTTAGAACATTTTGATTCCTTTAGATATTAATGGAAAAAGCTCCATTAATATCTAAAGGAGTCAAAATGTTCTAGAACTCATTAACGAATTCGATAAAATTATGGCTATTTGTTCTCTTCATTGTATAATTTATCATCTATGACTATTTCCCTAAATAAGTAACAATGTAATAATTTTAAAGTTTTGTGAAATCTGTTTTTGATACATTTTGTAGAATCTTTCATTGCACAAAGAAAAACTAGGAAAGCTCTCTACAGCAATACTACATATCTAGATATTAATTCAACGAGAAAACTTTATTCATTTACCGAACTGCCAAGTGCCGCACCTAAATACTGTATGCGAATAGTAACTTCTTCTCATTAGGCAAAAGATCTGAAATAAACTCTAAAACTTAGAGTCAAGACACATTTTTATTCGAAACAGAAGCGCAATATAGACTTCGTTACGTAACGTTCCAGACTTTTCTCACTTTAGAGCGAATCCATTGTAAAATCGACTTTATTCGGATGCATTTGGGTTTAAGAGAGAATTGTTGGTAGATAGGATGACGATAAAGCACGTTTATTGGAAATACTTTGCAATACAGAGTAACGTCGAAGTAACATTACCTAATCTGTGGTAACGTACTGTCGCGTATCTTTTCACTATACTGTCGAGCAATGTCTTTCATGTTGCGGCCACAAATTATGTCATAGTATTTTATTGATACCAATTTTCAATTTGAGTTTATATTTGAATATTCTCACAATATCGTTGTGATTTTGAAGATTCTTAAACGACGATTTTTCCTTGTATATAGCAATATGTATCATTCGGACGAAAGTTCGCCCCAACAAGTATGTTCATATCCAGTGTGGATTTATTTCTCTATAAATTTCATAAACTAAGTAAAAAAGCGGGTTATTTTTTTCCGCGAGCATAGCAACATTTTCACGAAAATGGTGGACAAAAATTTTCAATTTATTTATGAGTTTTGATGACTGTTTAATGCAAAATTACAAATTTAATATTTGTACTTACCAGTGAAATGAAACTTTAATAGTGTTTTTTTTATCAGTAGCGTTTGAACACCCTGTTACCGCACAATACACCATTGTAATATTTTTATGTGTAAGCTGCTTTCCCCGCCATTTGATGTATTGTACTAACGGTTCTAGTTTCAAAATTCGAATGGCGAATTTTCTTGGATGTACCTCGTTTGTGTCAACTGCTATTCTGAGCCTTATAATTCTATGGCTGTAGGTTTTTGCACAGCAGTGTTTCTTTTCCTGTACCATAATTGTTATTCTGTGTCGCTACACTGTTTAAACACGAAACTGAGAGAATGAATAATGAAAAGAATTAATGGTGCACTGTTTTCCGACTGCCCGCCTTTGCTAATGAGAAAATTTGTTATGTTGACCGCAGCAATCATTAAAAATTCAATGTTGTTACATGTTTTGACCAAAACTAATGTGGTTTTTGGTGGGGCGATAATTATATTTAAAATTATTTGATATCCCGTTCGTCCCACCGCCAATATTGGTAGGAGGAACGGGATTACATTTGAAATCAGACTATTACTGTTCTTTCGTCCCACTGGTGGGATCTCAATGTCGAGGTCAAGTCTTATGGTGTCCTGAAGATCTCTCGTGGAGAGATGAAACTAGTTGACAACTTTGATGAATACTATCAGACTGGGTTATACGCGGAATTGTTACTAAATATTTTTTCATTCTATTATTTTCCACTGGTGGGTAGAAAGTAAGTGGGACGAACGGGATATCATGGTTTACTGCTGTCGGTTACGTAATTTCTTATGCATATTTATTGAACAAAACTTGGTATTGGTATCAATTCAGATGTCGACGAAACTAAACTAAATTTATTTGACAGGACTAAAAATATTGACTTCCTTTTCATTTCGATCGTTATAAAAGGGACGGCAACATTTTTAGTGATGTCAAATTATTTTAGTTTTGGCGACATCTGAAACGACACCATCATCATCATCATCATCAGCCCATACACGTCCACTGCTGGACATATGCCTCCCCGTACGACGCCACATATAGCGGTCCTGAGCCGCCTCCATCCATCGACTCCCTGCGACCGCTACGATGTCGTCGGTCCATCGAGTGGATGGTCTCCCATGTAGGGGGGGATTTGCCATAATCCCCACGCTTGGCAAGCGGATTGGTGATCGCAGTGTTGGTGTTTAAAAATGCTCAGAAGGAAGCTGCTGCCCTTCCTCTGGTAGGTTCCCTTAGTCGGCTTTTACGACATCCACGGGTTGTGTTGGAGGGGTCGATATTCGTACGCCGCGGCCCCACGGCCACAAAAATAAAATTATTTTGATCAAATTACTTAGCTACCTACTTTTGATCAAATTGTTTTAATCAAATTATATTTATAGAATCTAGATTGTGTATACATAATAAAGCTCATAATCCTATTATATTTTACTAGAAACAGTAACCTCATCATAAGCGTACCGCAATATTCCCGGTTCCGCATCATATTATATCTGTTTTAGCCTCACTTTCAACCCCTCATAGCCTTGAGTTGTATCCGAGTAATTTCCAATTTACGAATGCGCTCGGGACTAATGAACAAATTCATGGGCTTCATACAAAATCCGTTGGTTTTGGAGACCAATTGTCAAGTTTAGATAAGGTTAACAGTATATCAAAACTCTGTTTACTGGAAGAGTTTTTTGTTTTCTGCCGTTCAAGAAAAAATGCGGTAATCAGTCAAAATATTTTCTTTTAAAGAAATAAACAAAAAGGTATTTTCCATATCTTATTAATACCCAAGGGCTTGAAAATTATAATGTATGCTCAGATACTTTGTAGTAAATATCCAAAATTTTATTCTTTAAATTTAGAAATTTACACTTCTTAATGAATGTCATAACCTAAAAGGCGAATTCCAGTTGGTTCCATTATACATAAATTTTACGCCGCGTGTCTACAATCCACAAGGTCAATGCTCAATGCTCTACTCGCACCGAACTACTGTCGCAGAGAATGTAAATAGGCATTTGTCTCATGCGACCGTGCTTGTAACGGGGACTGGGGAAGACTAAGTGAGCCCATTAGAAACAGTCTGAAACATACATTTTATATCGGTTGTTTGCCGTCTAGATTTTAACTGTTCTTTAACTGTGACTGAGAGAAAAACCCAACAGAAGTTTTGGTCAAGGTTTTGGAAAGTATCGTACTGAGTATATAAAACCTTTGTTAGATGAAAAGAAAAAGAAAAAACGCAAGCACCGCGAAAATCCTTGTCCATGTCAACTGTTCTCATATGCTTGCCCATGCACGGACAACACATCTCAAACAGAATTAGTAAATACTAAATGTGAAACAGTTGATAAAATTACCAGCACGGACAAAATTGCTAAGAAAAAGAAAACACTTTCAATGCCTAAAGAAGATAAACCTACAGCGACCCAAAGTTTAGAGATAGCTAATATGACACAGGAGCCATTAACTGTTAAGCGGAATGAAAAGAATGATTAGTTTATTATGTCTTACTATAAAAACTTTGGTAGACTGTAGCCATAATTTAAAACTCGTTAGGTACTCAGAACGTATATGACTGAAAGAAGCGTATTAAAGATTAAAACCCGAAGAAAAAATGATTAAGTGGAAACAGGTCAAGAGAACGATGAACGTGATGAGAAGGTGGTGACTTGACGTAAAACAGCGGAAGAAATACGTGAGTACTTTTAACTGATCAATACCGAAAGACATTGTAACTTAATTTGGAAGATATCCAAGACTAAAATATTATATTACTGCAATATTACTATTGTTTACTTATTGTTTGTGTTGAATTTTCACGTAATCTACGTCTAGTCTACACGATATACTAATATAATTAACGTCAGCTGTCAGTGCTGGCTAAAGCCACTAAAAAGAAATATTATTAGCAATCATATTTTCATTTGCATTCATTTGCGCAGTGGCCAAGAATATGAGGAAAACAACACTTTTCACACTGCACTCTTTGTGACTGTGGACCCCATACATAATGATATAAATAGATTTATAGCTTATGTCGCATACTGCCTATTTTTGGCCTTGCGGCCGCCGAACAAAAAGTCGCTGTGCGCCATGGCCACCCAAAGTGTTAAAGAAAACTTGCTGACCTAAAATGGTGCGTTTACGCAGATGTTCTTAGATATGCGGAAACCATGACACTTTCTCGGGCACGTACTGGCAAATTTAAATGAAAGAACCTTCCGTTATTAAATAACGCCAAAATTAAACATAATAGAATAATAAAGAAATCCTGGCTAATTAAAAGGAAGTTCATAAATAAATAATTATTTTAATTTATTTTTTAGCCTTTGAGAGATCATCAGATATTACGAAGCCGCAGGGATTACGCGCTTTTAACTAGATTAGCTGTTTTCTTTAAGTAATTTGTTTTCAAGGCTCCTTGCTTGTTTGTAACGCTGGAAAATAATTAATATTCTGTTTGCTGTAGCGAGAAAATATTTTCCTGGCAAACAAAATAAATTTCAGATTTTTATAAGCTTTTGTTCGAATCACTTACGCTCTTTTGCTTTGTACATCAGGTATAGGCAACTCGATCGTCATCGTCAATGGTCTCATCCACAAAGGAGGTTTTATGTAGTGTTTGTTCATGATAGCACTAGCGTAGATAATTGTCATTCCCGTATAGTCAGTAATGATTTCACAACCCAGCCAGCCTCTGCGTGTAGCCGCGACTACAAACATAGCTAGATAAAACGGGTTATTCCCGCTCGTCCCCACGCGTCGTCCCCGTGGGGACCAACGGGAAGTTTTATTCGCGTTGGTCCCAATAGGGACCAGCGGGAAGTTTTTGTAGCGTTCGTCCCCACTTAAATAATAAGAGGATAATTTTGAATAAAATTATACTATGTTTTGTAATCAACTTTAATATACTATTTTACTAAACATTGTAAACAAAAATCAACATGATAAAAAAAGTTTCAGAATTATAGTATCTATCATCTTAATTACTATTTCCAAATAATTTCTAATTGAGTCAGGCATACATTGGTGACTTGTTTCGCCAATTATGTTGGTGTCCTGTAAATGATGAGATAATACCACATGTGCGTCGTGGGCGATGAAAGTGTTAAAAGTCATGGGCAACTCGATAAATCAAATATATACTGTTCTGTCAAATATGAAAAGATCTATTTATAGCGATAAATTTATAATCCTCGTATATTCTACACTTCAAAGCGTTACAGAATTTATTGAATACCTAGCCCATTCGCCTTAGACTTGACCCTTTTCAGCCTTTCTCACAATCCGAAGAATTCGACCGGTGGACGACCCAAATTCAACAAACTTGCTTATAAAGATTTCATATCTTGGTCGACGTAGGTATAGGTAAATTTATAACCCAGGTATATCACAGATGGCTTACGTAAGCCTCGCCAAGTGAGTGGAATAATGATAACTATTCTGAAAATTTAATTAAGTATTGGTAAAGCAGCGTATAGACTTTCTGATTTTTATCAATATATACACATATCAAACATAAAAAAAACTGGTAGATAATCCATTACGCAGATTTTGAGGCAAAACTTAGAGTTATACCTGAAGAAAAAATCGAACAGAAATGAAACAAATTAATTATTTTCGATACAAATGAAACGTTCCGTCAGCGCGGAAAAGGGTGCAAACCTTGTCTGCGCTGACAATATACAAGTACGACGAAATAAAACGGAAGACGACGCAAACGATTTTAAAAAATAGGTACGTGATAAATACCTGATAAATAATCATTAATTTGTGGTTTATGAGTTCAAAAAATTTAAATGAAGAGAATATCAATAACACCTTATTTCTTATTGTTTCAATTGTAAATACTAGTTTAATTTCTTTATATTATTTGATTGTTATTTTCTTTGTCTATAAAGACCTTATTTGATAATAATACCTATGTTTATAGTATAAAATTTTACTTGTCTAAGTGCTTATTTTGTAAGCCTAAAGAAATAATGTTATTGATTCTGATTCTTAAACCGATCCCTCAGCGCATTCGGCTCAGAAAAAAGTGTGCGAATAACTGAAAATGCACTAGATTAAAGGATTATAATCCAAGAGTTAAGTAAATTGTCAAAGGGCAAGAATACGGAAGAACCCATGTAAGAATCACCATGCAAATAAAACAAGGTGAAGTAAATCTCATAGGAACACTGGCCTTACATAATATAGCTTTGAAAGGGTTTCCTGTACTTTCCAACTTCTTGTTTGCAACTAAAATGTGTGTGCAAGGTTAAACTTTTGTATAAGAATTTTCTTTATTATTTCCTCGGACATTTTTAGCCTCTACGAAATTGCTCACAATTTGTTTCGTATTGTGTTCTCGCTATGGATTGTTAGATAGTTTCATTGAATGTCTGAGGGTGTTTTGTGAATCTTTTGAACAGTGTAAATGTTTCATATAATCTATTCGATTACTATTTTATCTCATAGACGAAGGAAATGTGTATCTCTGTAGAACTATGCATTAAAATACTGTGTCCGACAGTTGTATTTTTTTATAATCATACCTTGGCTACCCTTCACTTGAGAAAGCAAAGATCCTATATGGCATATATCAAGACCCTGACTTTATTTATGGTCTAGGCAGCCAGTACATAATTAACCGTGTCTCAAACAGAGCGTATGTATAGCATCGTAAAGCCGTGAAACAACGTCGAACCAAAGATATAAAACTAAGATAAACCTTTGATAAACAGTGTTTATTGAAAACCGATACGGCATCCATAAAATATCCGTTGATGACTTGATGGTCGCTATATGCCAGTTCGCTGAAATAAATTCCTTACGGAGATTGATAAAAGATCTATTTTATGATGTCATGAATACTTAGAATCCTACTGTGTTTTGTGTCAATTGGTGGAACAATGTTGCACTTCGAATATTCCTATGTCGGCTATAGCATAAAACTGGATTTTATTTTATGCAGCACTCTTTTCATTATTGGTACTTTAATTCTATTTCCTAGCACTCCCTTTATCTTTTACAACCACTATTTAGTTTTACTTGCACCTATATTTTGTAGCTATTTAAAATATATTTTAACAGGCCATAATAATAATAATTAATTGTTGATGATAAAATCAATAGTAAGCCAACACCCTACAATTTGGTATCCATTCTGACAAAAACAACCTAAAATTAGGCTTCTAATATGACAAAAAGCAGTCTTGATTTAAAAGGCTTGAGTCTGTTTATAGCCTACTCAAATTACCGATAATTGCGCTAACCAGATAAGGTTACTAAGTGTTAGCCAACAAGAAAATAGGTCGAGCATAAAACTTGGACCAGGGCATTCTCAAGTGCCTTTTTAGTGGTCTCGCTCTTAAGAAAGCGAAACACTTGTATGGCCGAAAGTTTTTGTACATCACATAAAGCGATATAAGTGTACTTCACTTTACATCACTTTGACTCTTGTAACATTCGTTTTGAGAACATTAAAGTGCTACGATTCGTAGCAGCGTAGCACTTGCTACGAAGTTGCTACGGCGTAGACGCATACTGTTGTTGAAACACATTACACGCGTCAAATTTAATTGAGCAAGGTCATTGAGCTAGCTATATCAAATGCCAAGTTTACTGTAATTAGAACCTTTACAACACTAGTATAACATCCAGTTTACACTATACATTGTGTTGGTAAATTCACGCTGCAACCAACTATGGTGCGAGATTAACAACCGAAGACTTACTTCCGAGTATCGTGTTTTTGGCATCAGGAGTACAAGTTATACATTATGTAAGGAGTCTATGATAGTAAGATAAGAATAATCTATTTATTTATCACTTTTTGTCCGCGACTTTGCTCATGTGGTGCACGGATAGACAAAAAGTCACAGGGCGAACTTGGATACCATAAGAATAGGATAGTGGTGGCTGTTATCAGCAAAAAACTTCCCAAACTATTTAAAATCAAACTATTACAGCGGCATTAAAAAAATATGATAGGTAGGACAATTCAACGACTGATGAGGCGCGGCGGGCGAAGGGTCGCCAGTGACGCAGGAGGTAGCGCGTTCGATTACGCCTTCGGACAAATGTTTGTACGATTTACAAATATTTGTTCCCAATGTTCTGGGTATTTTCTATGTATAGGAAACATATCTATCTATGTAATTTATTATAGAAAGTATATCAGTCACATAGTATCAACAACACAAGCTCTGCTTAGCTTGGGTCTAGATGATGCCGTGTGGATTATCCAACATTATTTATTTATTTTTATGGGAAATGTTATTCATTGAGGCACAGATGTTTCCTACACTACATAGCATCAACTATCATAAATCGCAAAACGTGACTACGTGACGCTTTCAAAATTCAATTATTTCAAGATATATTCTATTGTGCGCTTTTTCCTTCCGTATCACGAAATTAAATTTCATCGAGACACTTCCGTCTTGAGCTCACACTTAAAGCTATATTGGAGTTTTTATTCGTATCTATAAAATCGAAATAGGAGTGGTGGATACTGCTGCTCCAGTTTGTTTAATTTTACGAGTTTGTTTGCTATCAACGTAACAAACAAGCCTACAAACTTAGCTTTCTATGATACATCATCTTCATCTTCTTAATCATATCAGCCCATACACGTCCACTGCTGGATATAGGCCTCCCCCATACGACGCCACAAATAGCGGTCTCGAATGGCTTCCATGTATGAATAATAATAAAAAGTTAGACAATCCACACAGTATCATCTAGCCCCAAGCTAATCAGAGCTTGTGTTTTGTATACTGACTGATTGACATCTATATATATAAAAACGAATTGCTGTTCGTTAGTCTCACTAAAACTCGAGAACGGCTGAACGGATTTATCTTATCTTAGTCTTGAAACCCGTGGGGTCGCGGCGTACGAATATCGACCCCTCCAACTCAACCCGTGGATGTCGTAAAAGCCGACTAAGGGAACCTTCCTTCTGAGTATTTTTAAACACCAAAACTGCGATCACTAATCCGCCTGCCAAGCGTGGTGATTATGGCAAATCCCCCCCTACATGGGAGACCACCCACTCGATGGACCGACGACATCGTAGCGGTCGCAAGGAGTCGTTGGATAGAGGCGGCTCAGGACCGCTATTCGTGGCGTCGTATGGGGGAGGCCTATGTCCAGCAGTGGACGTGTATGGGCGAGAAAAAATCGAATAATTTCGGGGAAAACCCTAAAAACATCCCATTTCTATTTCCCATACAAACGTTTTCTAGGGTCAATAAAGTTCATATTAAATTATAATCACTCACTGTTGTCTAAGCAATTTAGGTGTGTTCCTAACGTCAAAGAGTCAATTTGCAATTTATTACCGCTGCATAAAGTTCAAATTCAATCATATCTATAAAAATAGTCTTCGCGTGCGCTTTGGAGGATCTAATGTCGCGTTCCGAAAATAAACAAAAGTGAATCGCAAACGCGACAAAAAATTTAATAAACTATTAGTAGTACTGATTTCCAATTAATTAGATAATTTTTTTAAGTATGATAAATCTTAAGTTTTGTCACAAATTAAGTTTCTGAACATAACCACATTAGATTTGACAAACAACTAATATGTCAATCATTCTGTCGCACTTCAGAACACGGAGATTTATGGCTTAAAGGTAAACTTCAAAAAAATAAATAAAAAAATCAGAACACGGAAAAAAGTATTACAATTGACGATATTGATTCTATGTATGAGTGCAACCTTCTATCTTTGTGAGTGACGATTACCGCTACGTGCGCGAGAACTTTCTTTACTTTTGTGATCCTTTGTGATAGTGACATTCCAAGTAGTGTGCTCTTTTTTGTTGATATTTTGTGATAGTGACACTTTACTGTTAAGTTACTGTTAAGTGAGCGAGAAATTTTCTCACTTTGATTAATTACGTTACGATGCCGAGGAGAAGAGGACCTGACTTAGGTCGTCGCAGTCAATCAAATGTGCAAAGAGCTACCTCACGTGCTAACCACTGATGACCAGAGGGAGACAGATCAAGAAAATAGTCGTATTGCTATGTCAGAATTGCGTTATTAAGTGAGTGACAATGAAATAGATAGGCTTAGAATGCAACCAGTTCGTGCACATCAAACACAACAACAGCGAGCACGACATAATGAAATTGAGCGAATCCGCAGACGCAGTGCTCCTGTGATTCTTGAACGAGCTGCATTCCACTGTGATCCGGCAATTGATTATTGTGCCGACAAATCGGTAACAATTGGGGAAATGAAAATAATTTGTAAATATTGTAAGGCGTTAAAATATAAATAAAATAAAGTATAAAATAATAATAAATCTCTGATGAATTTCTTAATAAAGCATTGTGTGTATGGCCGACTCCGTTGTTGGATGTACTTTGTAGAATGGCAAAAGCGTGGATTGCCACATGCGCACATTTTACTTTGGTTAGTGGACAAAATAAGGCCAGATGAGATTGATTCCATAATTTCAGCTGAAATTCCAGATCAAACAGTTGACCCAAAATTGCATGCAGTAGTTACCAAACACATGATACATGGACCTTGCGGACTTTTCAACTACAATTCACCCTGTATGGTTGACGGCAAGTGTTCCAAGCGATACCCAAGAGACCTGCTTGCTGAAACCATAACGGGAAATGATGGATACCCATTGTATCGTCGGCGATCAGTTGCGGACAATGGGCAATCGGTAGTTGTGAAGGTAAGAGGACAAAATGTTGATGTAGACAATCGTTGGATTGTGCCATACTCGCCAATATTGTCCAAAGCTTTCGAACGCGGCAGACAGAGCGGCACGTCCACCATCGACAACATTAACAAGTTTCTTCACGTCTGTCAAACTGTTGATTTTGCTCGCACTTTGCTGTATGCTGACATGCCACGCTATTACATATGGAATGCATCATCGAAATCGTTTCAGCGTCGAAAACAAGGAACACCAGTTGAAGGACATCCAAATGTATTTACTTCAGACGCTCTGGGTCGCATCTACACAGTACATCCAAATAACGATGAATGTTATTATTTGCGCTGTGTGCGTCTTACCGTGAGGCATGCCAACTATTGCATTTACTTGAGAACGATTCGCACTGGGATGATACGCTCAAGGATTCCGTAATATCTTCATCGCCGCATCAAATTCGTACATTGTTTGCGATATATAGTATTATATATTAATATCGACATGTTTCCCCTCGAATCCAAAAGATTTGTGGGTTAAGTATAGAGATGACATGTCTGAGGATGTTTTGCATCGTGTTCGCCGTGAAATTTTGAATCCTACACTACAAATGACTGAAGAAATTTACAGTGAGACATTGATCATGATAGAAGATATGTGTTTATTGATAGCAAATAAAGTATTGTCGTGTTTGGGAATGACAGCACCCAATCGTCATATGCACGATGCATTAAACCACGAGTTGCAAAGGGAACAACAGTACGACATTGACGCATTGGCCGAAGCAGTTCGTACAAATTTTCCACAATTAAATCAACAACAAAGAATTGCGTACGACACTTTGATAGAAGCTGTGAACAGTGGATCTGTTGGAATTTATTTCCTTGATGCTCCCGGAGGAACCGGCAAAACGTTCTTAATTTCATTGCTTTTGGCGAGGATCAGATCGCAAAATGATGTTGCTCTAGCGTTGGCTTCATCTGGAATAGCTACGACTCTGCTAGAAGGCGGACGAACTGCGCATTCTGCCTTGAAATTACCATTAAATATGCAAATCACCGAAACACCAATTTGCAACATCGCCAAAAATAGCGCAATGGCCAAGATCCTACAGGTATGCAAATTAATTGTTTGGGATGAATGCACAATGGCCCATAAGAGGTCACTGGAGGCGCTGGACAGAACATTGAAAGATCTTCGTGACAACCAAAATATTTTTGGTGGGGCCATGATTCTGTTGTCAGGTGATTTTCGTCAGACTCTTCCAGTTATTCCCCGATCAACTGTTGCTGATGAACTAAATGCATGCCTAAAATCATCGAATTTGTGGCAGTACGTAAAGACACTCCAATTAACAACTAACATGCGAGTATTTTTGCAACATGATGAAACTGCAAATGTGTTTGCGAAGCAGTTGTTAGATATTGGAAATAATAAAGTTGCAATGGACACCTCGATCATCACATTACCCAGAGATTTCTGTCACATCACAGATTCAAAAGAGGAGCTTATTCAGCGTGTTTTCCCAGATATAGCGCAAAAGTTCAATAACCATAATTGGCTGGGTGAACGAGCAATATTGGCAGCGAAAAATAAAGATGTCGAGGATCTCAATGCGACCATTCAGAATTTTCTTCCAGGACAGTTGGTTTCCTTCAAATCAATCGACACCGTTATGAACCAGGATGACGTAGTCAACTATCCCACGAAGTTTTTAAATTCACTGGAATTGCCTGGATTACCACCTCACAATTTGCAGTTAAAAGTAGGATCAGTTGTCATCATGCTGCGTAACATTAATCAACCTCGACTATGCAATGGAACAAGACTGGCTGTGAAAAAGCTGATGAATAACGTCATTGAGGCAACAATCATAAAAGAAAAAACAAAGGAGAGGATGTTTTGATCCCGCGAATACCGATGATTCCAACGGATTTACCATTCGATTTTAAACGCTTACAATTTCCAGTACGTCTGGCCTTTGCGATGACAATAAATAAATCGCAAGGACAGCCTTTAGAAGTTTGCGGAATCAACTTGGAGTTTCCCTGTTTCGCGCATGGACAATTATACGTAGCGTGTTCGCGCGTCGGAAAACCGTCTTCTTTGTTTATTTACCACAAAACAAAACAAAACAAAAAATATAGTTTATGAGAAAGCTTTAAATTGATTAACAAACTGAATCATAACAGTGTGTGTCTGTTAATAAAAATTTAAACCTTATAAATACAATATATTACATAGATAGATATTTTTTGTCATACATAGAAAATACTCAGAACACCCGAAAACAATATTTGCAGATCATACAAACATTTGTCCCAAGGCGGGAATCGAACCCGCAACCGACTACGTTGTAGATGGACCTTCGCCCGCCGCGCCACATCGTTCGTCTATGTATAGTAATTTTGAATTTTATTGTGATTATGCCTTTGTGACTATGAAATTTTCTAAATTGTTGAAAAGAGTAGAATTATGCTTAAAACATGCGTTTCAAATGTGAAAAGTGCTGACTGCAAGACTAGACCCCGCTTGCAAAATAATTCTAAGCTCGCTCAATAGGACAACGTAAATATTTTACCAAAGAAATAAATAAATTTTGTGTTTTCAAATCACACAAATACGTAAACTTTATATATGATCAGCAGCTTTTAACTATCCCTAACCAGGCGGGGCTAAATTTAGATTATTAATATCAAATGAGAAATAAAACGTATTTAACTGTACCTGCAGAATCGCGTAAGGACAGATCTGTGATGACAGAACCTATTTTTTTAAATATATAGATAGAGATAAATAGAAATAGATTCGTTTGACCACAATCTCACGTGGAAAGTGATGATATGGCAAACAATGTGCATATCACAAAGGTGTAGGAGACACCTATTTACTCTTGTCTCGAAGAGACCCAGGTTGTAAATGACAGGAAAAACAGCAGAAGGCAGCGAGTGACTATACAAAAATATGGGGTTTCTGCAGGTTAACCGTTAGTCTAATAAATATAGTGTATTGTATTTACTGTACATCAACTAAAAACCTTAATAGCCACACATAATATTCCGGCCTATACTTACTTGGATAAAACATTAACATTCTCTCAGACACTGAAATAATTATATACCAAGTAAATTTGTTTCAGTAATTATTTTGTAACGTGTTCTTAATTCCAAGATCATTTAAAACACTTGGGGCCTGGATGTTATCTCACGTGGTAGAAATTTATTATTCCACGGAATTTTCTGAATACACGTGTAAATTTAGCATGAAATAAATATGGGATTTACTGGAATCTTCATCATCTTCCAACGTGTATTTTATACATAAAATTGTTTCTCCGTAAATCGGTATACATTTAGAAATAAAATTTTTATGAGAAAAATGCGATTTTTGTACTCATTTTTCTCATAAAATTCTCCCACTCCATCATAATTTCTAATCTAAAAAATTGTACTTACGATGCAAATAGATATAGGTCTTTTAGTAAGAAGTGGTTATCAAAATTTACTCTAACAGAGACGAAAAATCTTTTAAACAAAAAATTATAAATTCTCTACAACTAGCACTTAATGAGAAATTTCTACCAAATAAGTATTATTATGTATTGTTAGCCAGCGAGTTTCCTATGACAAATATTACGTAAACCTTTGGTTTCGTGATAAATAATTCACACCTAATTCCGCCTAAGCTAACTTTAACCCCGTCGATGAAACTCGGCCCGTCTATTCCGTATCCAAGTTACAGAATTACAATTACAAAAACAATCTGGGTCTCTTCAAGACAAGAGTGAATAGGTATCTTCTAGACCTTCGTGATACACCGTCGGCCACATCGTCACTTTCCATCAGGGGGACTGTGGTCAAACGAAGGTCTATTGTCCATAAAAAAAAAAGAATTTCAGTATCGTCGCTGTTCATTTAACATTTCATGGCGCACAGGTATCACATGTATCGTATCCCTGCTGCTCATATAACTGCAACACGCTCTTTCAGGTTGCACCGCAGAGGTTGGGCATTGAATGCGTTAACCATTATATTCGTCAGTAACAAATTTAAAAACAACCATAATGCTGAACATGATCTAGGCAAAGAGGAAGACCAAAAAAGATACCTATGGTCAGACATACAGGTAATGTAACTAGGTTTTCACCTTCGGTTTGCCGACGATATAGTCATTATGGCAGAATCACTGGAAGACCTTAGCAGGATGCTCAGAGACCTCAACACCGTTTCCCGCCAAGTGGGTCTTGAAATGAACATGGGTAAGACAAATATCATGTCTAATGCCCATGTCGCACCCTTACCGGTCTATGTGGGGAACGATGTTATCGAAGTTGTTGATCATTATGTCTACCTAGGCCAAATGGTCCAACTAGGTAAATCCAACTTCGATAAAGAGGTCAGCCGACGAATCCAACTCGGATGGGCAGCGTTCGGGAAACTTCGCAATATCTTCTCGTCACAGATACCGCAGAGCCTCAAGACGAAAGTCTTTAACCAATGTGTGCTACCAGTGATGACTTACGGATCCGAGACGTGGTCGCTCACTATAGGCCTTGTGCATAGGCTCAAAGTCACCCAGCGAGCTATGGACAGAGCTATGCTCGGAGTTTCTCTACGCGATAGGGTCCGGAATACGGAAATTCGTAGAAGAACCAAAGTTACCGACATAGCTCTCAGAATCAGCAGGCTGAAATGACGATGGGCAGGCCATATAGCTCGTAGAACCGATAACCGCTGGGGAGTAAAGGTTCTCGAGTGGCGACCGCGATGCAATGCGAAACGGAGTGTGGGAAGACCTCCCACTCGATGGACCGACGACATCGTAGCGGTCGCAGGGAGTCGTTGGATGGAGGCGGCTCAGGACCGCTATTCGTGGCGTCGTTTGGGGGAGGCCTATGTTCAGCAGTGGACGTGTACGGGCTGATGATGAACTAGATTTTGTGTTTATTATAAACAGTGCCAACAGATGTGATATCAATGTAGTCATTTTTATGACAAAAATAGATGATCAATTGAACTTGTAAAGTGAAGTTCGATCACTATTATATGAGTCACTTCATTCGAAGATATATTATAAACCAGGTATTCTTTATTCTTTTAGTAGATTGCGCAAGTTTTAACAAGTGGGTCAGTGTTTAAAAGCTGGCACCGTTTTTTTTTTTTGTTTCGTTTTTTCATACCATTATCCTCGCTAAAGTCACAAACCTAGGCCTCCAGTATACGAAAATAAAAGGATATCGCACCAGCTTTTAAAAATGTACCTGTAATAGAATGCGATCTCTCCAAACACCTTGCCTTGAATAAGAGAGCACATTTCAGAGAAACACAAAAGCTGACCTCAGCTTTCTTACAAATTTGACTATTTTCAAAAAATATGAGGTCACTCAAAGTAGATTAACTATGGCTGATTCACTATGATATTAATGTGAATTTATAAGTCATGAACATTAACGTTTATTGTATAAAATAACCTATTGACATCAATTTAACAAACAAACCCAAAAGCAATAGTTACGGAATAGGCACACGTATAAATCGTCCTCATGGTATTTCAGCAGCGTAGCACAATACTCACATAACGGTATTCAATCTATATTCTGCCTTGAATGGAAAGAACGCATCGCATTTCTACGAAACACTGTGTTCTACTTTTATTTGTAGGCAAGATGAGTGAAAATTGCGTTGCAGGGAATTTGTTCGCATAAACGCGATTCAGAACTACAGCATTATACTACTGGGAATAAATGGATTCTTATGCGATACGTGGTAACAACATAGATATAAAAAAAATTGCTTAGGGTGGCTTTAGTAACACAGCGGCCATGGTAGGCCTATTGTGATCGCAAAAAATCTACTAACTATCCTTTGAATTCTCGAATCTTCTCCATAGTTACTCCTTTTTCGTGACGTCAATTCTTAGGCATATTTAGATAAGTTGAATAGAACTAATAAGTGATTCATAAGTTCATAAAACTATTTATTTCCCAACATAATAAATAACCCACCTTTATTATATAAGTAGTTTTGTATTGTAAATGATATATGTATTTGAATTGTTCTGGTATTTACTATCTGTGCACTACCAACACCCCTTTTTCTTATATCTTTTCTCGATCCCTAGGTTGCCTGGAAGAAATCGCTCTCAGCGATAAGGCCGCCTTTTGTACTGTTTATTTTTTTCATTCAGATATAAAATTTGTATTAATGTTAATTACAGTACAATAAAGTGTTCATTCATTCATATAATATATAGTACGGATAATATCTTTGTATTTAACTTTTCCTTCTATCGAAAAGATAAAAGCGATGAAGATTTTTCGTATACATTTCTGGCATGGATGAGCCAACTGTTATGTTTCCACCCCGGATCAAACAATGTCTTGCTGGTATCTGTGTTTGCTCAACGGAATTGAATTTTAAAGGAGCAGTCTTCTCATTGTTGAAAAATGTAAATGAGTTTATTGATTTCATATATCGTTAAATTGCTTTGAACAGTACGGGAATGCGTATTTTAGGAATATTAAGTTTTATGGCCGCTATTAAACTTTCTTGTTTACCGTATACTTATTTAAATGGTCACGAAAACTATTTAAAACAAAACATTTTATCAACTATTAAATGGCTTTAGAAGTAAAGAATTAAATTTTAAAGGTGACCGAAGGTCTGAATCTTAAATTTGTTTACCTTAAGTGGTAAACACGTTGACTGAAAAGCTGAATTTGAAAAATTAAGTTTTACCACAAAACAGCATTTGGTCACAAACAAGTTATACATTTTAAGGGAATGTAGTGTTTAAGGGAAATAAAAATATTTTATTTATTTCTTTCTTTCTTGTTTTGTTCCCGTAGTAAATTATAAACATGTTTACATCTAACCCGTCGGAAAGCGGTCAGAGTAGCCTAAAACAACATCTATTAAAAAATTAATTGGATCCATCATCCATCCAATCACCATAATTTATACCTAGGCTACTGTTTGAATAATCTTATGTCTACTTAGGTTAAAAGATAAATAACGAAAAAAATATATTACAAAAAGACAATAAGAATAAAATACAATATTTTTATTTGCAACTTGAAAAACATGCTGTAAAATTAAAGTTAGTACGGACAAACAGACATGTTTGTTTTAAGTTACAATTAAGTCTTGCCAACGTACTGTACCTATCTGTTAGACAATTTTACTTTGTGCTTCATAAATATTTCTTTTCTTTTCTGTTATTTTAAGCGAATGCACTAAACTCCTATTGGCCCTAGTTATTCCCCATCTCCTCCATGAACCGCAAATGCAATTAAACGTTTCTAAAGGCTATCTGTACATTGCAAATCCTCGCTCTTTGACGTTCTGACCTATTGCTCGCTTCTCTAGAATGTGGTAAAACATTGCCGTACAGGATTGCGGCCAGTGGTGTTTTAATAAAGTTATACAAAAGTTTTATTCCGTGAGGTGTTTTTTTTTAAAGGTTAAGTATAAGTGTTTTGTGTTATATAACAAGTTTAAAAAAACGTGGAAGTTACGTAGTTGATCGAAAGGACATTTAGGCAGAACGCCTTATCCTACGTCTAACGTCCTAAAAGGAAAACGGCATAGGAGCACAGCGTCCTATTAGCAACATGACCTTGTTAGTTTAATTTCCTTTGATCCGTAATTTTTGAGATATACATACGTATATAAGAATAAGCACTCCAGATCAAGGCTGTAGTTTTATATAATAAGATGTGCTCAATTTTCTATCCATCCAAAGGTTGCCTGAAAGAAATCGCTTCTAAGCAATAAGGCTGCACAATGGGCGGCCTTATTATAGCATTGTGTTACATGTTAATGTCTATGTTTTTTATTTAATTTTTTAGTGTAAAATAAAGGGTTATCTATTATTTATTTCAGTGATAGTGATTGCGTACTTATTAAAGGCATAAACAATTAATGGTATAAATCCAGTCTAGTAGACATAAAATAAAAATGACCAACTTTCACGGGCTCAAAGCAAAACCCTTCCTAAATCCCTGTGTAAATCATATTGCCAGGCTTTTGAAATATTCTCAGATATAGCTAAAAACCTGACAGTGGGCAAAAGTCAAGCAACAGTTGAGAAGTAAGGGGTGCGGGGCGGAAAATCAATAGAGGAACCGTTTCGCCCCGCCCGCCAAAACATCCCTTGATATGTGTGGCTAGGTTTTTATACCGTGAGTGAAGTATAAGTAGCTTTTGCACGCGACTTTGCTACCTCTGTACCCGGATAAAGGTACTTCGCTGTTGTGTTGCACCAGGTTTTTGCTACATTTTGCTGTTTTCTCGCAATCCGACCGTAGTATATGTATGTATTAGTACCTACTTCATACTGACGGAATGAGCTAGCTAGACTGATAGTAAGTGGCAACACTCTGCAGTTCACGCATGCTTTACGATGCACTACACTGCGTCCTGAATTCCTGAGGATGTCCTTTTGAACGTTTCGTTTCGACACTGGATCAAAACACTTTTACTAACTTTGATACTTTGTAATCGATTTGGATCAACGTTGGATCCTTGAAAATGATATGTGGTACGAGGTGTAAGAAGGATATGACCTTGTACGGACGCGGTGCGGGTCGGACGGGTAAGGATTACTTTTGAGTGAAATTACGTAAGATGAGGGGTGATAATTCTGGGATTTATTTTAGGAGGGGGCCCAAATATTCTGATAGTATATTATAGAAGTATATATGTAGTTGAGTAAACAAAATGATTTAAAGGTGAATACATTTTTCTACGTAAGAGTGAGACTTTGTATGCAATTTTTGTACAACTTTTGTACATCTAATAAAGTAGTTTTATAAGAAACTACTAAGGCGTTAGAATCGACCCGCTCAACTCTATCGATGTCGAAAAAGCGACATAAATAACTCTACTGAATGCTGATGATGATGACGAGAAAACTAGCAACTTCCTATCTTTGACTTTTATACCAGATATTTTGTTTTGAACTATGTAACGACTATGCCTTTCGCAAAATTAGGGAACACAGATTATCTCGAATATTCTCAACTTACAATAACGATAACAAGGCAAATATTACTAAGCTTTATAAGAAGGCAAAATGTTTGTGAAGACGTTATTTGTAATAACATCGCCAGGGGCCAGTTGTAGCGGGCTAAGTTAGACCCGTAGGGCTTATTCGTTAGATCTTTAATATTATCCTGATTTTGCTTTGAATATTCATTTCCGAACTTTGATCATTTGTTGTTTTTGTTTTCTAGCAAAATATCTTCTACTTAATTAAATAACAAACCTTTTCCTATTCAAAAAAGCGTGATAAATTGGGTCGGTTTTCTACGAAAAAGTTCTAGGCCAAATAAACATTTTCTTATACAGAGTTCTTACGGCTCCCTCCTAACAAGCACACATCCCCGTCCCAAACGGCCGACGAATCTGTCAAAATACTTTTCGGGTACAGTAAATCTATGTATATCGCTTATTCAAGGAAACTTCGATGCCATAATTTCATGAGATATAACAGAGTCATTAATCTTGAGTCAAGGCGTTTGTGATTGATGGTGTTTTGATTATCGAAATTAAAGTGAAGCGTTAATTGATTATACAAAGCAGCATCGTGAACTGAACATCAATATATCAGGAAATAATACATTTTTGTGGTGTGCCTTAAGGTTTTTAACATTGACGTGTTCATTACATCACACTAAGACTGATGTGGGGCGGTGGGCAAGGTTCCGCCTGCGATGCAGGAGGTTGCGTGCGCGATTCACGCCTTGGAACAAATGTTTGTACGATCTGCCAATATTTGTCACGGGTATTCTGGGTATTTTCTGTGTATAATAAAAATATATATATCTATCGTAATATATTGTATTATGTATATCATTCATCTAGCATCCATAACAGAGGCAATGCGAAAGTTTGGATGGATATACATATGTTACTTCTTTACGCCAAACCAAGTGATCTTTTCGGGATGAAATTTTGGATAGATATAGGTCTAGAAATCGCGCCTTCAAATTCCACAAAAACATGCTACTATTAAGTACAAGTTTATGTTTTTTCAAAATTATTGCAGCTATTGTACGATAACCCTGAATCTTCTTTGAAGTATTATCCCGCAAATAATCCCTTGGATAAATGTTATTCTCTTTTATTACGCTTAAATGTCGTGCGCGTAATTTACAGCTTTTATTTATCTTTTGTTTGGCTAATTATGTTATTTAAGATTCAGGACAATTCTCCTGAATCTGTCCTGAATTATGAATAAAACAACAGATTCACCCAGGCTGAATACAATTTACAGTCGCAAAATTCTATTAAAACCCATGAGAAATTAAAAAGTCAGTCATAAGTCATAAGTCAAAAATTATTTATTTCCGTAAATACAATAAATGTAACTACACTTAGAAAAGATCAAATTGTTAAAATTAAACACTGACATGGAAATAAAGTGATATTTTGATTTCGGTCGCTTCGCTGTGTAGACTAAAGTAAAGAAGCGACGAAAAAACCTTTAGCCTGTTAGGTGTTATTTTTCGAGTTTGAGCAAAATCCGTCCTAAGTTTTTTTATGTTCTAGGTCAGATAGAGAAAAAGCCTGCAAATTTGTAAATAAGCGTGCATGAAATAACAAGAGCAAAAACAACAAGTGAAGATTTAGAATATTAAGGCGTGTTTTAAAAAACGATAAACCGACTTCAAATTCCCTTACTTGCACTTATTTTAAGTTTTGCGGGATAAATACTTATCCCCTGGGGATAAACCCCTTCGGGATCATTTTCTATACAATAGTGAAAGAATTTTCAAAATCGGTCCATAAATGGCGGAGATATCGCGTAACATACACCTCCTCTTTTTGAAGTCGGTTAAAAAAGAAAAGAGCGTACCTATAAGCTCTCTTATGTGTTATCCTTGATGATTGTTGAACCGAAAGGTTATTTTTATTCGTCTATTTAGAAGTCGGGAACTCTGTTTATATGTGCTCATTAAAAGCAAACCAAGATTCAACAACCATATAAGTAAAACAAGACCATGCAGGGCGTTTTAACCGTTCCATCTCGTATTTACCAGGCTATGCCCGCCAGCAGTTTAGACAGAGAGATGTCAATTCGCGTCCTGAAAGCCTTTCATGTGATTTATTTGCGCTTTCGAAGTCAAATCTTTTCGGTTATACGGAAATAACTAATGTTATGCCTATGCGCGATTTAATGGCGTTAATGATTTTGGCAAAAACGGTCTAGTTGGCCTATTGGCTCTTTATCCTACTTTATAAATATATTCATCTATTGGCTATTTCCCTTTCCGTGTAGAAAGAAAAAGTCAAAATAATAGCAAAAAGTCAAAATAATAACAAACTAGTTGTGCCCGCGGCTTCGCCCGCATATAAAAAAAAATTTAGTTTTTGCGCGGAAATCTATTTTTTTTTTAGTTATTCTGCTATTCAGGACGTGGACAAATCCAACAAATCAAAGATCATTAAAATCGTTCCAGTCGTTCTCGAGCGTTCGAACAAACCAGACTTTGTTTTATATAATTAAGATAAAGTAAGATTACTGAAATTTAATTAAGATATTTGTTTCATATATATAATTATTAAATAAATCATAAACTCGTAAATCATAATAAACGCACGAAGGTTTTTTTTTCTGTAAATGATAACTGAAAGAAAAATCGGTGTATGTTCCTATATATTTTGTTTACCGTTTGTTTATTTTATATTTTTCTGTACCTGTGTCCAAATAAATGTTTATTCTTTTCTATTCTATAACAACCAAATAGCTTTGACGGCGGCATATCAATCGTATATCACAAGAACTAGTCAGTATTATACCTGCCGCGTACCTACTTGCCATTATACATTATAAGTAGAAAGAAAAGTACTTCAAAAAATTCAATTCAATTCTTTCCGTTTCTCAAGTGAATAATAAATCTAAGAGCAGGATATGAATTTTACCCAAAAAAATTACGTGACGCATTTATCAAAGGCGTGATTGAAACCGCACGTAGAAATATTTTTATAGAGTTTTGGCCCATCCGAGCATACGTTTTGATTGCCCCACGTTTCCGGAATATCAACCTCCCTGCCTTTACTACAAAGAGGATTTTTGTATATACTTAATTGCCAAGAACGGTGGTTAAATAATTCATGTTTTATTTTTTATAAATTGCTTTTTACAGTTGCTTCCAAAAATCGATCTGTAACCATCGGACTGTACAGTACTCCGGTAATTTTGACATTTAATAAAGTTCCATCCTCTGTCCAACCTGGTTGTGATTGACTTACAATTGTTTTTTATTTTCTCAGTTTATTATTTATTTATTAATATAAATAAGTACAGAAATATATTCTAATCACAGGGGTTACGGGTTCAAAATACTATGTATTTAAATAAAATTGGCTTAAATTAGATGTCAAGATAGATCAGATAAGAGTTATAATGTCAATTTAATAATGGCTTAGTAATAGATTCCCGTTTTCACCCTTTGGGTTCGGAACCCTAAAAAGATAAATTTTATCTGACATTCGTTGGTTTACGAGATGTACTTATGTATTTACCTAATTTCACTTCCAAACTACATATTTTATAGTTTCTAATCGTCTGCAAGGTAAATTGGGTACCAAGAGGTAAGAAAAGTTACTAAGGGTTGACGCATACTCTATTTTTAATAAGAAACTCTACAAATTAATAATGAACTGAAACTGAGAACTAAAAATACAAAGTATATAATAATGTCATCAGCTGCGATGTAAATAATTACAATGCTAATAAAGTTGTTTTGCAACAAAATTGCAAATGCAACTTTTATGTTAATACTCTTGTATAAAAAAACGTAGAAGCTCTTCAACACTTTTAATTGCGATTTTCAGTCGTTTAGTTTAGCTTTTTTCATAATTATTTCAACATTATATCGAGCCCTTTATGTGAGTTAGTTAATTGAATAAATACCTACGTTGTTGTTAGAATAATAAATAACTAAGAAAGTCAGACATCTTCTTGAAAGTTAATTCTTTGATTTATTAGTTATTAAGTATCGAAGAAGAAATTTAGCTAAGGTAGGTTCAACAGGAGATCAAGGTGTGTCTAGAAAATTGTTGCGTCTCTTTTTGATTTGATTTCCTTTGCAAAAAACTTACTGATTATATATTATGTAATTGTACTCGGTAATAGGTAATGATGATTGTACAAGAAGAACTCAGTGATATTAAGATACAAAGCATACTAAGTTTTTTTTTTATAATTAATATCTTCGTTTGACTGCCATCTTGCCCGATGTAAAGTGACGATGTGGCGAAAGAGGAACAAACATCCATTATCACAAACTTTGGCATTTATAATATTAGTAGGATTTCCATTGCTCAAGCTCAGTCAAAAGTTCACAAAAAAAAACACATCTTTGAGATAGAACAGCACAATTTCCATTGCAAATGAAAAGCAGTACAGCTACCGGTTAGCAGAGTTCCCAAACTATCGTTAAAAACAAATTAATATTCAACATGCGCGAAGCGTGTAACAAATGGTTAGATTACCCAGGTAATGTACTCTACTAATTGCAAGTTATTGCTGGTAGTTCGACTGAGGGAGGGTTATGGTTTTTACTACCATTTACATACTAAATACTGTTTACAACATAGAAGCCCTTCGTTTTTCTAGTGTCGACTTCAGTCAGAATAATAAAAAAAACTTGTTTAGTAATTGTCTAAAGTTGCGATAGATTTATTAGTTATTAGCTTACGTTATTTTAAGTGTATTGATCATAATTATATATAAATAAGATACAATAAAGAAGACAACTGCAAACACGAGTCTGATGTAAGTCCTCACAGTTGAATTTTTTGTCGATCATCATCATCATATCAGCCGGTATACGTCCACAGCTGGACATAGGCCTCTCCCGCGCGGCTCAGGACCACTATTTTGTCGATATAAAAACGTAACTGTAGGCTCAATTTCATCAAATCTGGCCAAAGTTAAAAAATAATATTTGAAAAAAATAGCAATGTTAAAAACTAATAAACAAATATTAGGTTCAGTTTAAAAAAAATTGACTCTAATATTTATGTTCAGCAGTGCACGTATACGGGCTGATGATGATGATGATTTATTGAGAAAAGACTTCAATCGAAAAGAGATGGTAATTGTGTATAAGAATCCACAGGAAGAAAGTGAACATAATTAACTATCATTTTTAGTTTTCAAAATAAGCTGTTTGTTTTCTCTATATTGTACCTGAAGTATATAGGCGCCTATTTCATGTGCTAGTTTAGGCGTTCATGATATATTCAAACTTTCTTAAAGGTCAAGCTAGACCACTTATGCTGTCTACGATGACGGCTAAAAGTAGCAAGTTTAAAGTAGGTAGGTACTTCTAATCGGTAACGATAACCTTACGTAGGTATGTACATACATATGTAAAAAGATTGAAATCAAATAATAGAAAGAAAGTAAAAAGAAAAAATTATTTATAGATACACAAAGGCAAACACTTCAATACAAAGGTTTTCAGAAATAATTTAAACTCTACCTTAAAGATAACAAGTACCTGCCCAGTGAACCAATAGGCCCCACCTAAGCTTAATGTTGCTCCACAAAAGTTGAGCAACGCTGGTTTTCACGAAGGGCCTTCGGTTTTCACTTCTTCCACTAGTGGACAAAAAATTGAAGTGAAGAGAATATCAATAACACCTTATTTCTTATTTGATAATAATAACTATGTTTATAGTATACAATTTGACTTGTCTAAGTGCTTATTTTGTAACCCTAAAGAAATAAAGTTATTGATTCTGATTCTGGTGTGTGTGAACACGGAAAATAGACGACTAAAAGAGGATTATACCTAACATAACGTATAATTAGTCATATATGTATACATATTAACAAAAAATTTAAACTTAGTTAAAAATAAAATAAAGATATATTTAAACTACTAATAGACTACCTAATAGAAACTATTAGAACTAGTATTTACAATTGAAACAATTGAGCTAACTGCAGACTGTTGCAAACAATCTAATAATGTAGTTAGTTTGATATTTGATAATAATATATTATTTGAAATGCAGCAATGTAGTTAATTTTTTTTGTGAAATATCATAAAGATAAGAAAATGTTTATTTGCGTTTAAGTAGATATTTACTAATAAGATGTTAAACAATTATTAATTTATTAGTGGACTAATTGAAAACAGCTACAATGTTCCTTGTTTTAGTCTCTATTTTGTTTGTAGATAAAATAGGCTTCTACACATGAAATACTACACGTATTCCAAAGGGAATCTCTACCAGGCAACCATTAAATTCAAAATATTTCTACCAAGAGTCGTAAAAAGCTAAGCACGGTTGTAAAAAAGGTTACTAATATTCTTGATTCTGTTGAAAGAAAATGTATCGTTTCTATGGAGTTTTAGCTATTCTTTTTGTGATCTTATAAACTAGCATTATCGATGAAATAATTTTCCTCCAATCTTCCTGCCATGTCCATACTTACCAGGCATATAGACAGGAATGAGGGTTTTGTCATAATCACCATTGATTATGACAGAACCCTCATTGTTTGTCTCTATTTTCAGTAGTGGACGTTCATGTGGTGATGAAATAGTAGGTCGAGGCGAAAAAGTGCCCGATTTCTACCATGATTTCCTCATTTGAATCGCACTTTCTCTCGAGTGATACATAGTACTATCTACGAGAAAAACTATCGTTTTACATTCTTCAAAACCACTAGAGTAAATTTAAATTCTTAAATCAAATGGCAATAAAAACGCGCTCGCGCCATTTACACTTGGTTCTTTTTTGAATTATTGTTCCGAAAACGGGAGACGCCAATATCGTATGGCAGACTCGGAGTAAAAACTATTTGTCGTTTAATCTACAATGAAAATAACCATAGCTACCGGCAGATATTGAAGAAAATAAAAAGAAATAACACGTTAGAAACAGATTTCCATACTTTTTCTCCCGCTAAACGCGTGAGAAATGAAGTTCCATAGAGTTTTCCGTTCAACATTTTAGTACTCCTGCAATGGTGTAC
The DNA here is from genome assembly GCA_947859395.1 of Eupithecia insigniata. Lineage (NCBI taxonomy): Eukaryota > Metazoa > Arthropoda > Insecta > Lepidoptera > Geometridae > Eupithecia > Eupithecia insigniata. The sequence goes on from OX402008.1 coordinate 5,176,702, forward strand.
TTTTTGCCTCATGTTTGAAAACGGAATAAGCCAAGAAGGGGTAGTATAAAATGTATAGCTAGAGCTGTATCTTTGACAAAGAAAACCAACATCTTTCCAAATCGATTGTATCTACGAAAATAGCTTCCGTCGAAACAGCGGCGTGCCTCCATTATTCAGGGGATCACAGGGTATTATGCACCACAGCGTGTGACTGACAGACTAATACCACATAACGAATGCACACAATTATGGAAGTATATATAATGCAGATGAAGTTATATAATGGAAGTATATATTAATGATGGAAGTATATAAAATAATGGCAGTATATATAATTTACTAGCTGCTGCCTGCGCCTTCGCTCGCATGATATCGGGATAGAAAATAGCCTATATGTTATTCCAGGTCCTAAACTATACCAATACTAAATTTCAGCCTAATCGGTTTAGTAGTTTTTGCGTGAAAGAGTAACAAATATCCATACATCCATCCATACAAACTTTGACATTTATAATATTAGTAGGATAGGATAGTAGGATGTCTAATGGAGGGGAACTTAGGTAAACTGAAGACCGGTTAAAATTAAGGCTTTAACGCTTTCACTACTCAGCCTCTGCGGTGCGACACGCAGGAGCGCGACGCGGCTACATACTAGAACCACGTACGTGTCGTGGTAGTGTGAAAGATCAAACTAACAGCGTAAGAAGATATATTTATACAGCATGTAGCCTCAGCTCTCAGATATTGTCTTTAGAAATAGCTATCTACGCTAAGAGACTGAGGACTAGTAAATATTTTTATATCCCGTGGTGTCCTGGACACGATGAGCTGATGATAATTTAAATGAGTAGAATAAGTTAAATCTTGGTAATTTTAGAAGAATTATGTTAATATCTTTGCAAATACTAGACTTGGGAGTAAGAATCAAAGTTTATTTAGATAGCTTATAAGATTATCACTAATTTAAGACTAAATAAACTCACATGTAAAATAAAAGAGTAAATTTAGATGTAAAAAACAGCTTAAGACGAAGTTAAAAGTAGCACAAAATGCCGTTGTCTGCACTGAGTCTTATTGGAAAACCCTCAGAAAGAAAAATAGATTCCACCACACGTGCCATCCACCCCAGATGAAAAACTAGATGGAGCACGGACCCTGACCCAGAGAATGTATAAATCTGATATATAGAAACGGGTAGCCCACTCACTCAAAGTAGCCCAACTACTAAGCAAGACTAGAGCATTTTCAGTGAATAGGCAAGTTAAAGTTTCATTGAAAACTGGGACAAAATTCACGAGCTTCCACTCCTGTTGTAGCCGCTGAAATACAAACAGGTTATAACTGTTCTGTTCATAGAATAGTTAAAAACTGTCCAAACCACCCCTATTCTATTCAAGGTAAGATAAGGTATATCACTCATCTGGTACCCATAACACAAGCTCTCAAGCTCTGCTTACATTGGGGCCAGATTGTCGTGTCATCCGTGTGTGAAAATTTACAGCAGGTATTATTTATTTAATTGATGCAATAAAGCTGCCCATCAAAAAACTGCATTCCAAATCCACGTATCAACTTGCTCTATTTCTTTTAGACCTTACAGGACTCTTGGGTTGGAACCGTCACAAAGTTAAAATTATTTAAGTAAAACTAGGAAATTAACTGATCGCTTTAATTTTTTGTTCACAAGTAAAGAAGCGAACAAGAAACCTTGTTATGTTTTTTGTTGTATATTGTTCCTTTTCGGAGTTGAATACCCATGTTAGGTACAGCTAAATGCAGCCTAACTAGAATCAACCGACAAACCTCAGATCTGTATCAAAGCTGTACCTATCTATTACTGGTGACCGCTAGAATGGCAACAGGAAATATTGGGAGCTATTGTGGTGGCCATTCGGCGTCTGAATGAGGTATTGTACCTCGGGCACAAAGCCGGTCAGGGTTTATCAGTTGACTTCGGTTGACCGAGGACTACTACCCGAGTATTAATATTATGGCTATGTAATGTCCGTTATACAGCCGCAAGTATGTATAGTGATACTAGCTGACCTGGCAAACGTTGTTTTGCCTTCAATCCTTATCACTTAGCGGTATGGAAAATAGATAGTAGCCGATTCTCAGACCTACTGAATATGCATATAAAATTTGGTAAAAATCGGTAAAGCCGTTTCGGAGGATTACGGTAACTAACATTGTGACACGGAAATTTTATATATAAGATAATACTATGATGGATACTTGGTATGGTGCTACCGCTAATCACAATGCACTTTGTTTTAAATTTCACATCAGCGTATGTTGAATATTTGTAAACCAAAAATTTGCCCATTAACAGATGGGAAAATATTTAGATGAGGTTAATTAACCGACTTTAAAAAAAGGAGGAGGTTCTATGTTTGTAATAGTGTGTTAGAAAGCCGCAAGTATAGTGAAATATGATGGATATTTGTTACCGCTAAATACAATGTACTTCTGCACTAGGTTTTAAATTTCACATCAGCGTATGTTGAATATTTGAAAACCTAAAATTAGCCCATTAATAAATGGCAAAATATTCAGATGAGGTTCATTAACCGACTTCGAAAAAAGATGGAGGTTCTATGTTTGCAGTTGTCTGGTACCTTTCAAATAAATGGCTATCCTGTAACGATTGCTCTCGCGTTTGCTTGTTACGATTGCTGTCTATGACTATTTTGATCACCTTGATCTCATAATTATTTATTACAATATCTACTATGATGCTAGCATATAGATTTTTGTTTACTTAAATAGTTTTATGCATGTTAATTTTGGTCTCTATTATATTTTACTATCTTGACTTCCAGCCTCTCTGCCCGTAAAACCGCTATGTGTCGCCTCCAATACCGCATTGATTACCTAATTATAACCTTTCAGAACAGCGGTGTGAAAGTACTTCGTTTAGGTAAATGATTGAGACTGATAGCCCCATTAACTAATGGAGGCTGAGGTAATCTCCTTTCACTAGACTTTGATGTATGAGCAAATTGAGTAAGCCGAGTTTATAATTAGATGGTGATATCTAACAAGTTATAGAACTTTGTTGGGCTTTAGCAATCCCATAAGTGTTACTTATTCAAGTTCAAGAATCAATTTGCTATGAGGGATTGGATTATTTGCTTAGATAGAGCATTAGGACCTATATAGGATGCCGCGGAAAGGATGTACTAAACCGAAAGCCCTGGACCCCGAGGGCATCAACTTGTGAATAATGATTTTTTAACAATTGTTAAGCCCCTCGACGTTCATATTCACCCCTTTCGGCTTAGTACACTCTATCTATTGCACCCTTTATACACAAACTGTACCAAGAGATTAGATTATACCAGGGATAAAAAATCCCTAGGACCCTGCTTGGATAGCTTTCTTAGCCTAAAATAGCTCCGATCCATATCGGAGGAAACAATAAAAAAAAGGATAGCTTTCTAGATGAAATAATGTTCTCCATAATCTTTAAAATCCCCTCCACTACACTTCGCTATTTTTCCAAAGTTTTAAGTACATATTCTATCTAGGTATAATTTTAAAGATTCAGGACTTCACGAGTCTAGATTCTTCAAGTCAGAAAAACACATTTTATTTGCTAAGCATTTCTAAATTGATTCAAATCTGCTAGCTCTCAAACATTTTCAATTGAAATTTATTTCAGACCGCAACTTACAAACTTCTCTCATACCTACTTATTTCCATTTTTTATCTCTTCAGCCTAACGGAAAATCGACCTTGGGAACAAACCACAAACTTCCAAAGAAAAGACTCAAAAGATTAAAAAGCGGCTAGCGTGAGATTCGCTGATCTCATAAAAATATTCCCAACTTTGGCTTAATTGTATAATTTACGCATCCTTAGGCCTTTTCTTTGTGACACCTTACGTAATGAGACAGAAAAGGTAACACAAAACGCCAAATATTGATTTCTGTGAGAGTCCAAGTCTTTCCTTCTTGTTATGTTTGTTTTGGAACATCTCACCCCTTCCAATTTAAGATTAGAACAAACAAAAGAGATGAAGAATAAAGGGCTGCCTCGAATAAGTGGCTCGACTTTATGAATCACATTAATATTCGTGTTGGTTATAATCCCGTTTAAGGGCTTGAGGTGCCGGGGGGTTTATTACTCGTGACTGTAAATAAAACGACGAAATAATTTAAATTTTACCTTCAAACGAATCAAATAGACCTGTTATGTTTTTCGTTTATTTTCACGACGTTTCCTTTGTGATATTATCAACCTAAAAATTAAAAGTTGATTAAATTTTATACAAAAGTTTCGCATTATTTGCTACTAAAAAAAACTGTTATAATTTGACCTACATGGTTACAGCTCATTAATCATATTATTTTATCCTCTACGTAAAGAGTTATGTTGTAGATAAAGAATTTATAGACTAACGTAACGTTGTAGAAGATACATTGAAGGTAAATATCCGGTGAAATTTACCATAAATTTCCACCCGCGTAACTTGAGTACACTTCATACTTAGTAACAGTAACAAGGAAAGGAGGGAACACATAAATCACAGCACTAAAGTTTGTTGCATTTTGAATTTTAACTCCTACTTGCTTATGCTAATACACTGAGTAAAATCTCAGTAACACTTTATACTGAAGCTCGTACTGTGGAAAGGATAGCAGAAATTATTTTAGACTAGTTTCTGTACGCGGCTTCGCACGTCTATGTTTGATTCCAGGCCTTACAACTACCTGTAATGCAAACATTAACCCCGATCCGTTTAGTAGTTTTGGCGTGAAGAGGCAACAAACATCCATCTATACCTACATACATCCAAACTTTCGCATTTATAATATTAGTGTGAAGATACTTTTTTACTATCTTCCTTGCAATTTTTCCACCTTCCCTTGACTACAAACAAACATTTCAAAACCAATATCAGCTTCATCGGCCTAACCATTCTCGAGTTTTAGCGAGCCACACAAACAGTAATTGATTTTTATATATAGATAAGTAATTGACTAGTTCGCTCACTTAATTTTGTTTGTAAAAAGGCACAGGGTCAAAATATGTCTATAGAATGTCTAGAATCTAAAAAGGTTTTCAGGTGCTCCAAATCCAACTCATTAATACCAAAGAATGTCTAAATTGACGACCTTCTCTACAGATCCAACCTAACAACCTTTTCAGGCAAAAAAATAAAAGAAACATTTGTGACCTAAGGATGAAAATCTCTGTCGCTGAAGTAATTTCTCATGCTAACAGGATAGGGTCCTCTGAGATACTTATCTCATGCGAGCTCCCATCGGGCCTTTACAGATCTCATGATAATGTAATATACATACATATCTATGTATTTGTTGTTCTATTTGAAAAACGGTGTTTGATTTTACTTTGGACTAGCCTTTATCCTTGAATTTGTGTGTTTCTACCGCGCTGATTTAGAAAAACGAAAAGAGAATAGATTAGAAAAAACATGATAAAAAACTTCTTGTTTTTAAAATTTAAAAAAAAAAATTTAAAAAATTTAAAATTGTGTAATATAGATAGATAGATAGAAAATACTTTATTGCACACTTAAAACTAGAAAACAGTTTACAAATGAGACAAAACAATACAAGTGACAATGGGCGGTCTTATCGCTCAAGAGCGATCTCTGCCAGACAACCTGGAAATAATATATATTATTTTAAAATAATTAGGCCATATTTCTAGGCTTCACACGTGCAGATTAAGGCGAGTATTTAAAAAGCTATCGCAAATGTTTACCATACGCTTTACCAAACAATGCAGTGACATTTTATTTCATCAAATATTTGCAACAAAGCGTTTAAACGAATAAACTAACGTCGCGAAAATTCCACAGTTTTTACCTACGTTGAAAATGTTATTGTTAGTACTAGGTATATCACGTAGTAAAATCATCATCATCAGCCCGTACACGTCCACTGCTGAACATAGGCCTGCATAATTGGGTTTGCCATAATCACCACGCTTGGCAGGCGGATTGGTGATCGCAGTAAGGTGTTAGTAATACACAGTAGAAAGCTGCTGTCCTCCCTGTGGTAGGTAAAAGCACGCAGTAAAAAAGCTGAAATAAAATATGATAAGCATTACTCGCTCGTATTTCAGGATGCGCTAAACGTTCAAAGCACATAAAACTTGAGTGTTCAAGAGCTTTACATTCGTATATCCCTGCGTAAAATATAAAAAAAATCCTCTCTTGTAGTTTCACCTATATTCCTTATTTTATTACCAGGAATAAAAGCGGCACGGTTTTAATAGCTTTGGTGCAGAACAAAGAGTTTTTGAGCTGAAGTGTTTTTCAGAAAATTCTTGAGGAGCCTTGTGACGTTAATTTACCATCAAAGATCGGGGCAGAACAAATGGTTTTTTTTTATTCCTTTTATGATGAGAACAGATTTTGAAAGTGCTCGACAAGGAAATAATTATCTGTCAAAAATTGCCTGTGAGTGCTGAAGCCGCAAAAACTTCCGCGATCAAGTTTGAAATATGAAAATTGTTAAATTTCCTTGTTACTAAAATGCGTGAAATTGAAATTTTCTAGTCGAACGCTTGTTATTAGGGCCCTAGTTTCTGGTTTTACGCTTCTAAGTTTAAGTATTTCAATTAATTATTAATTCACTCAATATTTTAAGAAATATATAAAAAAAAAATCAGTTATCTAACCCACTCGAGACCTACTCGATGGACCGACCACATCGTAGCGGTCGTCGCAGGGATTCGTTGAATGGAGGCGGCTCAGGACCGCTAATTCGTGGCGTCGTTTGGGGGAGGCCTATGTTCAGCAGTGGCAACGTGTACGGGCTGATAATGATGATATAGACCTACCCATAACATAAACTCTTACTTTGGCTTTATAATGTTGTGTGAATTTTTGAGCATTATTTATTTATTCTATAACTCAGACTGCCACTTTATTTTTAGAGAATTTTACAAACGACAGCTTAAAGTAAAGAAATAAAGTATTTTTCATGATAAAGAAGAAACTTTCATTCACAGTAAATGAAATATGTTAGTTCCATTATTGCTAACAAGCAATTCGTGTCGGCATCGGTGCTAACTTACAAAACAAGTTACTTAGCTCTTTGAATACCTTTACACTTAGTTCACCGAAGAAGAGAACAACTATCAAACTTTGGTTACAATGTTAATTAATTTCTGTACCCTAGTTTTATTATGGATGGTAAGTGAGACCAATTAAAATCCTTGTTATCAATCAAATCATAAATTCTACCAAAAATATAGATAAATTATATGAAAATCTACTTCCACCTACAATGGTATCAAAAATCGTATAATACATCTCAACCCAAAACGGTTGGTGTTGGGTTGATATTTATCAAGTTTTAAATAAAAATTATTTTAAATAATGCTGGACAATCCACACAACATCATCGAGCCCAACGCTAAGCAGAGCTTCTGTTATGGATACTAGATGACTGATAAACTTAAACTAATATATTACATACATAGATATTTTTTATTATGCGTAGAGAATACCCAGAACACCCGAGACAAGTATTTGTAGATCGTAGAAACATTTTTCCCAAGGCGGGAATTGAACCCGCAACCTCCTGCGTCGCAAGCGGACCTTGCTAGTCGCACCGCAATGATCGTCGTCAAGGTTTTGCGACAATTTCCAAACAATTTTTTTTAAAGTACCTATAGCTTTTAATACTTTATTTTACCTAAACATAACACGGTATTGTTTACATATATTCTTACTGATATTATAAATGTGAAAGTAACTCTATCTGTCACGTTTTCACACCAAAACTACTGAACCGATTTAAATGAAATTTGGTACACAGATACTTTAGAGCCTGAGAAAGGACATAGGCAACTTTTAAATGCGAAAAAAGGGCTGTAAGGGTCAGAAAGAGTAGTTGAAAGAGGAGTTGAAAGGTTGTAAAGAACTATCATAATTTTTAAAGGTAAAAGCTTGGCATTTGTTTTTTAGGCTGTTGATTAGATAAAAATAAAAAGTTCATTTTTTGACAAGTTTCTACAAATTATACCCAAGGCGGTAAAATAATAATTATTATTTCTCTACCCACTATTCCTCGCGGACGAAGTCGCGGGCACAGCTGGTTACAAATATATATATTCTCTCCTCCAACCATAATTTATTGTCTCAATTAGAAGACACAAATCGATGGAATGACAGGATCGAAGTTCGGTCATACCCGACACTTGAGCAAATGAACGCTCGAATAAACTTAGACTGTTTGTACTAAGACGTGACTGCACTTGAAACTTAGTTAACAAACTTAGCTGAAGATAAAGGAATTAGGGGCATGATGCCACGGAATCGCTGTGACATAGTGGACACAACACGTTTAGACAGGGAGATCCAATCTACAGGATCAAATAAACAAAGGCTCAACAAACAAAGGCAATCGGCTGTTTAAATGCTTCAATCTGCACCATCACAGAAACTCATCAATGTTCCAAACGCGAGCTTATTAACTTACCAAATTAGTAAAAAAACATTATGAAACCAAGCACTTTCTACGAAACTGAAAACAATCGTCTAACATTATATGGAAGCCTATTCGATTTCAGATTGGAACACCTCATAGATAAATAAAGAAATAAATAATGCTGGCCAACCCACACAGCATCATCTAGCCTCAAGCTAAGCAGAGCTTGTGTTATGGGTACTAGATGACTTACTTAATACATTACATTATATAGATAGATATTTTTTCGAAGACCTCCCAATCGATGGACCGACGACATTGTAGCGGTCGCAGGGAGTCGTTGGATGGAGCGTCGATTGGGGGAGGCTTATGTTCAGCAGTGGATGTATACGAGCTGATTATGATGATATTTTTGATCATACATAGAACATACCCCGAATACCCAGAGCAAATATTTGCAGATCGTACAAACATTTGTACGAGCTGATTATGATGATATTTTTGATCGTACATAGAACATACCCCGAATACCCAGAACAAATATTTGCAGATCGTACAAACATTTGTCCCAAGGTGACAATCGAACCCACATCCCCTGCGTCTCAGGCGGACCTTCGCCCGTCGCGCCAATTTAGTACCTATTCTAACAATAAGATCAAAACAAAATGTTGTTTACATCAAAATTCAAGATCACGAATGTTTCGTAAATATTTCCAAGATTTTCTGGAAACTGCAAGTTATTTTTCTGGTTCTTACTTAGAATACGTATTGACATTATTACGTATTTCGAAGAATTTTACCAACTTTTTCCAAGAACGATTCTACAAAAAAAGCCATTTTACTTACATCAATCGTGTGACTCATAACGTAAAGGTATTCGTTTAGTAAGGTTAATTTAAATTACAACTAGCCAATTCGTAGTAATCCTCTATATTTTATTTTGCAAAAATATGACGTTCCACAGTTTCATTTGAAGTTTTAGTTGATTATTTATTTGTCCAATACTAAATGTAAAATTTCAGCCAGCGGTGGATTTATTGCTAGAGGATAAATCTAAAAGTTTTTATGCATTTCAAATATATTATTGAACCACCAGATTAGACCACGATAAAACCGGAACCAAACAAAACGACAGTGATGTCAAATTGTCAAACTAGCATGTCATTAACAGGCTTTACTTTTGTCCGTGATTGAATGTCAGTTTGTTATAGTCCGAGTCAGTTGTCCGAAATATGTTCATTAACAGACCGTTCACTATAAGATATCTTATCATCTTACGTTCACAACAGTGACATCTTATGGTGAACGGTATGTACATAATATCGGTCGTTGTTTTTCGTAGTAGACGCCCCGTTCGCTGACAGGCCAGTTTCACTCTAAAATCCCGACCCTATTTTGTGGCTTTACGCAAATTGATTTTCTCTAAAGCAAGCTATAAATTTTGGAGTACTCATTCAATATTCAGGATCTGTACATATTCCACGGATGTGGTTTGTTTTTGTATCCGAAATGCATGTCTGAAGTTTTGCATTCAAATCAGCAGAGTTGTTTGACCTACATGCGATATATTATGCTGGCCGCGAAGATATTTGTTCGATTCAAGTTTTCTTTAAAATATTCATGTTTTTAGAGTCCTTTTGTGGTATGGAGAATAGAAATTGAGTGTGAATTTTTCGAATAGATTCCCTTTATTTCGACAGATTCTAAGTACGTTATCAATAAAACTGTTCGGAATATTGAGATAGGTGCATATTCAGCTTCCCAAAAGTCCAACAAACGTTTGTTGAGACTCGTTGTTGTAGAGTCGAAGAGTCGTTTGTTTTCTTCAGTAGACCTAATGACAAATTAAAATAAAAGAAAACACCCATTTTTTATTTAAAGATTTTTTTAAATATGTTTGATATATATATATACAGTAACTAAAAAAAACAAAAATTATGTATTTACCGAATTATACATACCTGTGCCATAGATTACACGCCACTAAAATCATACTGTACCGTTATAGAGCAAAATTGAAGTTGTATTTTTAAAAGCTGCTCTATTATTCCTTCAGAGCAGAGATATGATTTATTTTATATTCAGTAGATATATAAAAATATTTCGGAGAAGTTTCTCAAAATCAGTCATCATAATAAATAATAAATATATAAATGCTGGATAATCCACACAGTATCAACTAGCCCCAAACTAAGCAGAGCTTGTGTTATGGGCCCATAATTGCGTTTATTAACTTAGACATTATATGATGTAGATTATGTAGGTTACCAGGTTCAGGGCCTATCTTAATTCAAAATGACTGTGATATATTCACAACGAGTTGAGTCTGTCGATTTCTATGTATTCTAGTTAAATCTTAAGGCACAGGTATATGTGAATTGACGTCAATTGGGTTATGTTAAAACCTTTTTTCTCCGTTATCATTAACGAAAAAGTTTCGAAAAAACATAATAATGTATGAGAAACAAAACCCCTACTTTTCAAAACTGAAAAAATCAATTTTAAATATCAGAAATAATTAAGCAAAGTACCGTATTTTCTTTGTTATTTTCTCCTAAACTATGAATCACAAGATTTTTTATTGTCATCAACGTATTAAATAATGGAATACCGAGGGAACCTTCGGCTTATTTTTGCATATAAATATCCTCATAGATAATAAGCAAAAACATGATTTTTGCTCTTACGCTCTACTTTGTCCAGCTCCTATGAAAGCGAAATCACAAAATGGCGTCATAATTCTAGAACAGATACGCATGGTTTGATCGTGAATCGTCACCTCTTTTGTTTCTGGACTATCTTTATTAGGGATCCGTACCGTTTTTTTCTAAAAAGCAAACGTCATGTCATCGTATTTTACCATGGATGGACAAAATGTGTTCTTCACATGATTCTGCAATATACGAGCCAATTGACAATAGCTATTGATCTCGCGTCTGCGTCCAATATATTGACACAAAATAATGGCGGGGCCCTTTTGTCTTGGCATATTAAACTGGGAATTGATGGTGCGTGAGTTTCAATGTCACTATGATGTGATGTTTAACTTGTTTGCGGGTGCCCTAAATGGGAATGAAATCGCTGCCCTAACTGTGGTGCCCTTAGAATCGGTGCTCATAATGGGAATAGTTCGTTTAGATGCTTTAACGTTTAAAACGAATAGGAAACAAGGTATTTTTGCTTTGAAGGTAAGATTCAAGTGATTATAATTATTAAGTTAATTGATTAATTATTTTGACTGTTTTGAGGCATGGTGTGGCGCGAGCAAAGGTTCGACTGCAAACGCAGGAGGTAGGCAGGGTTTGATTCCCGCCTTTGGGACAAATGTTTGTATGTATAATAAAAATATATATCTATGAAATAAATTGTGTTAAAGTATATCAGTCATCTAGTACCCATATGGACTAATTAGCATTGAAATACCTATGCATAATGTATATTTTATGCAGAGAAAAAACCTACTTAATAATTATAATTTCTGTAATTTTTCTATAGACGATCAAGTTTGTCCGATGATTAAATAGCTAGGTATGTTTTATTGTCTCTCCAATCTAGTCAAAAAACATTGATGTGAGGCAAGTTAAGGTTATGTACGTTTTTATTTATAAACCACTTTAAACTTAATGTTTCCCTTATTTATGTTGTAACAATATTATAAAAACGCAGTGTCACCTCCCTATATTCACAAAATTGTTCATTACACCAAATATGGCAATAGGATTCAGAATGACTGCGTTAAAAAGCGTTTTTTGCGCGTAACGCCCGACCCGATTTCCTGTGCGGCGCAAAAATAAACATGTGTACAGTACACGGCACTTATCTACACAAGTTGGAGAAATAAAAATTATGGAAAGAAAGCAAAATGAAACAAAACTATTTATTTTTTTTCTTATTGAAAAAGTTAAAGCCTACAACCATTTTCTATTGTGAAAAAAATATACATCACGAAGAAAACTTTAGTAAAACTTTTAGGTAGGCAGAGAGGGCAAAAAGGTAGGTAAACTACTTGGAAATGAAATTCTATCTCAATTTTCTTTTTATTGACAATGGTCAAGCGTTTAGCCACCACGACGTACATAGAAGCCGCGTAGCAAACTAAAGCGTAGCAAACTAAGACGTAGCAAACTTAGACGTAGCGATGGCTCTTATTCTCAAAACATAATCAACGTATACGTAATGAGGAAATTAAATGTAAAAATATATATTATTACCTATCTCAATACTACTCCAAAGCTTATATAGGTAGACACGTTATAGGTATTGTGCCCTGTACTGTAACAGACAAAGAAATGAAAATGGTCGCCCAATTCTTGGTCCCCATCGCGAAATCTTAATTAGATGGGCAAAGTTGCCTTGAATGGCCGAAACGTGACTTTCTTAAGAAATTGGACAACATAACCGTTGCAGATTTATGATTCGCTTTAAAATTTGATATTTATAACAATTTGAAAATTCTATAGTAATTTGAAAGGTTTGTTTTTGACATTGTTATACTCTTTTCAACAGATACAACTTAGTTATAGTGACATCGAATACTTGAATGTGAGAATCACTGGTGTTACGTACAGAAATTTTCTTCCTCACCTTCACACAAGTGTGAAAGAGTAGTGTTATTCAAAATTCAAAGTGCTTTGTTTCCTTTAGTTAGTTACAGGACTTTAGGACACGTCAACAAATTCAAATTACAGTGATCACTTAGATTTTTTGTTAACATATTTTTTTAAGGTAATTAAATAACTGAAAAAGAAATCTTTACCTTGTTAGGTTGTTAGTTTTCAAGTTTAAGCAAAACTCGTCTCAAGCTTTTTTAGTTTTACACAAATGTTTTATGTGAACATTAAGCGGTCGTCAAATAAATAACGAGTCATTCAAATTGAAAAAAACAGGCCTAACTTTATCAAAGCCTTTTCTTTTCATAGATTTCAATGAAACGCCTAAAAAGGATTTCTCGGTATTTAACCCTAAAAGGGTTTCTATGAGGACAAAGAGACGTTTTCGTAACAAAATTTTAACTGTAAATTACTGTAGGTGTAAACATTTACATTTTCTCTTTACTGACTGCATAAAAGGGTTATAAACACATAGTTTTACGACGCCCAACAGTGTTTTTATGGTTTACAGCAACATATAAATCTTCATAAAAGTATGGCACTGAAAACATTTTAGGGTCCAATTAAAATTGCGTGAGCATTATGCTATAGAACAAAGTTTGAAACAAGATTTGTGAAACGAGTAGAGTACTTTGACCGTGATTGACCACTGAACGGTCATAAGTTTGGTCCAAGGTTAGATATCTCAATGACTTAGATATACTCTCAACTAGTTGGTGCCCGCGCCTTCGCCTGACTTTTATCAGGATAAAAATAGCTTATAAGTTATTCCAGGTCCCAAACTATACCATGACCAAATTTCAGCCTAATCGGTGCAGTCAGAAATATCCATCCATACATACATCTTTACACTCCAACTTTGACATTTATAATATTAGTAGGAAGGAAGTAGGATAAATTTCTTGCTGAGAAGAAAAGTGCTGCAAAACAGGAATTGAGGAAAATATCATGTTAAAATCGACATGCCTAACACAGAACCAAGCATTATGAACAGGCATAAGGTAGATCTAAAATGTTTGCTTATTGTGTCCAGTTAGTTTTCCAACAACAAAGCCAGTTGGCTTTCTACGCCACAAGAATTAGAAGTATTGAGTTTTTTCAAAAAGATTACACAATTTAGTTAGGTATACAGGCAAAGTTCACAACGCCTCAAGGACTGAAAACTATGCGGTAAAAGCTAAAAGTAATCTTAAGTTGGAGAACAGGATCTCTTTAACAAAATTTATTACTGGTTAGTTTTCAGAAGGATCGTTGGAAACTTTCCATTTTAGAAAGGAAAAGATTCTTAACAATATGCACTAATAAAACGTTTGTAAATCCTACTAATATTATAAATGTCAAAGTTTGTGAGGATGGATGGAGGATAGTTTGTTTGCTGGGCTGAAATTTGGTATGGGTATAGTTTGGGACCTGGAATAACTTAAAGGCTATTTTGTTATCCCGATAAAATGCGGGCGAAGGCGTGACCAGCAGCTAGTATGGTATTAATCCCGTAGAAGATTATGAAGTATTTTTAATATGAAGTGCATATTACCATGCCCCAAAGGGGATTTCCCATCACGTCGGATTGGTGATTGCAGATTAGGTGTTAAAATTTACACAAGGAAGCCGCTGCCCTTCCTCTAGTAGGTGCCATGGGTCGCTATGTGTAGGTACATAATGTACTTATGTGTTTTATATTTTTTCTACTAATAATATACTAAACTTTAAGCCGGATATACACGTGCTAGTACAACGGAACAGTAGCGTTCATGCTAGTTAACGGCATGTGCAAGTAACTGGCACACAGTAAATTAAATACATTTGAAAGATAAACTGGCATCCAATTTGTGTTCTTGCATGCCTGTATTCCCAAGTCATATGACTGTAGCTGGCAAATTTTTATTCTAGTTCACGTGTCAAGGCGACGCATGTCATAAAATAACCCTTCTTGCGCAATCGGGTAAGAAATGTGCGCCTTGCGGCGACAACTCATCCGCTACTGGCATGCCTGTAGCTGTCCCTTGCGTTCACACGTGCTGGTTTTGTAGCACCCCGCGTCCCTTCCCTCGTAAAGCATGCCAGTAAAACAAATTACTTGCCATCTACTTGCTTCCTAAATACATGCATGCCAGTTAATGTATAGAATAGAATAGAATAGAATAGAATAGAATAGAATAGAATAGAATAGAATAGAATAGAATAGAATAGAATAGAATAGAATAGAATAGAATAGAATAGAATAGAATAGAATAGAATAGAATAGAATAGAATAGAATAGAATAGAATAGAATAGAATAGAATAGAATAGAATAGAATAGAATAGGATAGAATAGAATAGAATAGAATAGAATAGAATAGAATAGAATAGAATAGAATAGAATAGAATAGAATAGAATAGAATAGAATAGAATAGAACAGAGTAAAATATAACAGAATATTATTTGTTTCGCGCACACACATTAAGTACATACAAAACAAACACATGACACAAACAATTTATTAGCTACGTAAATAACTTTTTTATAGCACTGAGTTTAGTGGTCCGAGACGTTTTAAATGTCCCATTTATTAACAGAATTTGCGTTATTCCATATTTAAGCCTTTTGAGTATGTATATTATTATGCCATATAATCATATTGTGGCAAATTAAATATCCCTGCGCAAACATAACTACTTTAACAATCTACAATGCACTACATCGCACCCATTTACCTCATGTGTCTGTATTGTATTTCAATTTGTATTAGCATACATATGTATTTAAATTTCAACCGGACAAGCCAAAAATTACAAAATATTGACAATTAAGAAAAACTCATAAAGGTCGCGGTTACAATTAAAAAACTCCTCCGGAAAGTCAACTCTGTGCGACTTTAGCGTTGACTATACGAAATCAGTTCGAACCGATTATATGACTTCGGGTCGATTAAGGTAGAATGCCGGTGTGTGGTTGGTGCAAACAAACGGTCCTGGCCAATAACAAAGAGAACGGCAATTAATGTATAATGAACCTTGTGTTTACTACAGCACGTACTATATTAATAATAAAAAACTTGAGTTTTTCCGCTTTGGCATCAAACAAAGCAATCCTTCAAAAGGAAAGAACATAGTAAAGCTTTCAATTCATAAGTGAAATTAAAATAAACCTTACTCTTTACTGTTTAAAACTCGTTATATATTCACGCACTAGTAACTGCAAAAAGCTTTTTCACTTGATTATATAAGCTTAATTAAACGTATTAGGACCTGCAGGCCTACTCGGAAAAGGAAAATCGAAGTTTCTGATTCGTTTTCGTGCAAAACCAACTCTTTTGTCGCTTGCATAAGATTTCCGTTTGCTTGAAAACGAAACAGAAACATCGATTTCCGTTTTCCGAGTAGGCCCTCCGACAGGACGATGGCCGCATCTACTAAAGACTTAATGAAAAATGAAACTTTTAAATTTATTGGTTTAACCTTTTTAATTTTCATACTCGTGACACTTAAGTACCGTACGACCGGGTTCCGACTTTAAACTCATATTTTGAGCGAGAAAACGGAATAAGTAAAAAAAAGTAGTGTTTTTCTTTTAATTCTACTCATAAATGTAAAAGATTGCATACAAGTTACTTCGCTTTAGAAACTGAAATAAAATTGAGACGAAACGAACGGAAACGAAAAAAAAACTAAATTAAATTAAATTTTTTGCATAAAAAACATTGACAGACAATTCCAAAATAAATCATTTTCCTTAATTTTACTGCTATTAGTTAGGTACCTACTTTAAATATATGTATTTTATTAATTCTTCACGCAAAAACAACTGAATAGGTTGGCCTTCGTTTTTTTTAGCAAAAACGCATGGGAACCCGCACGCTGAAGCTAGGGAGAAAAAAGTTGAAGAAACCAGACGCGCAAGTCAGATTCACACTTAGCCGGTCCTGAAATTCAGACAATAGTAGAATTTCACCCGTTCGCGAATTGAGTTAAATTATTCGAATAACTGGTTATGAGTGTAGATGGCGCTACTCGCAAGCCTGTTTAAAGCTTACTGATTAAATTTGCATCCGGACCCGTACGTACTTTAAAAGTCCACGTACAGCTTAGAGCCGTGGTCCGGAACCTTAGTTGTTTTACGGACAGATTAGGTACACTGCTAGAAAAATATTTAAATTTATTGAAGCTGCCCGGAGTCAGGAATTTTGCGGTTAGACTCCCGTGCCTCAGAGGTAGAACACCTTATACTGCAGGCCTACTCGTAAAAACGAAACCGAAGTTTTTCATTCGGTTTTGGTGCAAACGCTATCTTTATATGTATGTATATGTAAGTGACGAGTTGGTATTGCACGAAAACGAATCAGAAACTTTGTTTTTGTTTCCCGGGTAGGCCCCCTGGCGAAACTAAACTTGGTTGGTAACTAAGAACAAGAGCAAGTATACACAAGACATGTAGGTACTCGTAACTTGAAGGGCACTTTATTTCTATGTCAGTTAGTTTTAAGAATTTGACCTTTTCTTAGTGTATGTTTATTGTATTTACGGAATTAAAGAATTTCTGATTTAGATTTTTTGATTTTGGTAATTTAAACATTATACAAATGCAGTGCGGAACACGGTAATGCCTAGCACGATAAACAGTAAGTCCCGTGCATATTGATACCTATTTTGATACCCGAACGGAGGATATAGCTTAAGCATCAATATGTACTCAGGCACCTTAAAAATAGCTCAGAGAGCCAAGCCGTCTGCGTCCTCATTTAACCGGGGAGGTATTCAGGCACCTGTGCATATCGGTTCTCTCAAATAAATAAAATAACCATTGAGTGGCCTGTTTGAAATGCGATGAATAATGTCTTAAAGCTTTCAAAATAGCGCTTTTGGGGAAATTTGTACCTATTTCTACTTGTGATAATGTTGATATTCACTTGGTGATACTTTGGGCCTATTTTCATTTGTAATTCTTTTCAAAACGACCTTATACATATCCCAGTAAATCTCGCCTAGGAAACTAAAAATTCAAATTTCAAGATTGAAATAAAATTGTATGGACCCTTATTTACAGATATGTATATAGAAAAGAAGATAGAAGTTTACAGTTTTAAAACCAAAGCACTCACTATCTTATGCTAACTATAAATCTATGTATGCTGTATCTTAAGTATATTATAAGAGTATTAACTATAACGCTTATTGTTAGCTTGGCATTATGTCGACATGCTGGAACTCACATACCCCCATTACACACTTGTACACGCCAAGTCAATAAGTTATAATTTTTTTATTCGCACTTACATAAATATTTCGCTTTCTTGACGCTTTTGATACTCTAAATGTTCGTTGAAGTTATAGTATATGTGAAGTAACATCAGTTATTTTCTAAAAAGAAGAAAAATCTATTCGGCAGTTGATGAAGAAGCGATACAAATAATACAAATAAAATACATTACATACACATTTAGATAGATAGATAAATAGATAATGCTTTATTCAGAAAAACTTAAAACAAAACAGTTTGACAAAAAGGTAAAAGAATAGGCGGCCTTATCGCTTAAAGCGATTTCTTAC
Source organism: Eupithecia insigniata (assembly GCA_947859395.1). Taxonomy (NCBI): domain Eukaryota; kingdom Metazoa; phylum Arthropoda; class Insecta; order Lepidoptera; family Geometridae; genus Eupithecia; species Eupithecia insigniata. Next base: position 5,195,232 of record OX402008.1, read on the forward strand.
AGGCAACCAAAGCTTAAAAGAAAAGATCAAAGGAAGGCGGTGCAGGTATTAAATATGAAAATAAAACTAAAACGAATACAAACTTAAACAAACTAAAATAATCCTAATACACATATACCAAATAGAAATATACACTAATACATAATAACAAATACATAGCTAGTAGTAAGTTGAGGGACAAATTACCTAGTCTAACCTAAATAGTATTCATAGACTTTCTTTTTAAAAGTGTGATGACATGTGTTTTTCTTTATATCAGTAGGTAGATCATTCCATAATCTGACGGATTGGGCTGTAAAAGAGTAGCTATAAAAGGATGTTTTCTGAACTGGAGCCACCAAAAACAACGTTTCTGAAGATCTAAGAGAGAGGTCGTGAGAAGAATGAAGAAACTAAAATCTTTGTTTGAGATACGAAGGAGAAGCAGGATTGAACAGTATAGAGAAAAGAAGGGACAGAATGTGCAAGTTCCGGCGCTGGCGAATGGGAAGCCATTTGAGCTGGCTTCGGTAGGCAGAAACATGGTCGTACTTGGAGGCCAAAAATAAATCTGATGCACATGTTTTGGAGGCGCTCCAGCTTATTAAGCTGATCCTCTGTGACATCCAAATAACATGCATCCGCATAATCTAAGACAGGAAGAAGAAGGGAATGAGCAAGTGCAGTTTTAGTAGCGGTGGGGAGAAAATTACGCAGTCTTCTTAAGGAGCTAGCAGAAGCAAACAGCTTTCGACTAGTCACCTCCATCTGAGCTCCCCAAGAAAAGGTGCGGTCAAAAATAATCCCCAGGTTTTTGATGGTCTCGCTGAAGGGGATCGCTATTCCATCGAAAACAACCTGCGGAACTGCCGACCAATTTAGTTTGGACAAGGTTCTAGAGCTGCCAATTATGATGGTTTGAGTTTTAGAAGGGTTGATCCTTAGTCCGTGCCGCTTGCTCCACTCAGTTTGTAGATTTACATTTACACATACAGTTATTTTTTTCTTCCTTTTTATCTACCATCGGCTGTTCAGCCATAATTAGATGTGGTCTTGGGTGGATATTGAGTTGCTATTCCAGTGAATAGCACCATCTTAAAGTTGGCACACTTCAGTTCCTTTGGTCTAGGTTTAGAATATGCCATCTCTTGAGGCGTTTAATGTGATCCTTGTCTTCACATACAGTGAAAATAAGTTACTGTAATGCCTATCATCTACATAGTTTTACCGAACCAAGTGGTTTTCCTGCATTCTACCTGTGACTCTAAGCAAACTAGTTCTTATGTCCATTTTGGAATACCACGTTTATAGCCAGCTACAACAATAAAATCCAACAATAGTTTAGCCGGAAAGTGCGCCATTCTTTTCCGCAAATTATCCGGTTTACAGGCAGTGCATCACGGCATCCGGTTTACGAGAACACCTGCGCTCGGCTCTGTTCATTTTATGATTATTGTGCGCATGATGCAAACATCGCAAATTCGAATCCGGAATGTGAATTTTAGTTTTAAGGGTTCCGTACGCCAAGAGTGAAACCCTATTACTAAGCCTCCGCTATCTGTCCGTCGGTCCGTCCGTCTTTTCGCGGGCTGTATCTCATGCATCGTAAAAACAAGACAGTTGATATTTTCACAGAATGCGTATTTCTCTTGCTACTCTTACCGAGAAGATTTTTTTATAGCCTTATATAAAAACCAATAGGTATTCCTCGAAAGATAAAAAGTAATCGGAAAGTATTGCGTTAACAATTGATTCAATTAAATCCTTTCCATTTGGCAAATTATTGAATTTCTAAGGGTATATAATTTATATAGGGAAATATAATTTCCATTGTCTGAAAGGCTTTAGATATCTACCACTATTTTCTGCCCGGTACTTCGCACGTGTTGTTTTCGGGATGAATGGCCTGTAGATATAAATATTTAATAATTGTTTAATAGAAACGTTGTAAGGTTATTTAAGAGAACTATATGAAAAAAGTACCCTATATTTCAGGTGCAGTTCTTTATTGCAAAGGCAATAAAATACAAATGCATTAAACTTAAACTTCAAAGTCTATCCTACGATGAAACTGAGAAGCTATTGGATATTGTCAAGTAAATTATATTTTTATACATTAAGTTAATCTAGTTAAAATAGTGATTAATTTAGCTATACTCAATATAAGTTAAGTTCCTTATTAATACCGAACCGTTTGTAAAATAAACAACATTGTTATACTAAAATATGCCTTTATCGTAATATTAAGAGATTATCTTATATATAAAATTTCCATGTCACAATGTTAGTTACCGTACTCCTCCGAAACGGCTTTACCGATTTTTACCAAATTTTATATGCGTATTCAGTACGTCTGAGAATCGGCTACTATCTATTTTCCATACCCCTAAGTGATAAGGGTTGAAGGCAAAACAACGTTTGGCGGGTCAGCTAGTCTTATATATAAAATTTCCATGTCACAATGTTAGTTACCGTACTCCTCCGAAACAGCTTTACCGATTTTTACCAAATTTTATATGGGTATTCAGTAGGTCTGAGAATCGGCTACTATCTATTTTCCATACCCCTAAGTGATAAGGGTAGAAGGCAAAACAACGTTTGGCGGGTCAGCTAGTCTTATATATAAAATTTCCATGTCACAATGTTAGTTACCGTACTCCTCCGAAACAGCTTTACCGATTTTTACCAAATTTTATATGGGTATTCAGTAGGTCTGAGAATCGGCTACTATCTATTTTCCATACCCCTAAGTGATAAGGGTAGAAGGCAAAACAACGTTTGGGGGGTCAGCTAGTTTTATATAATAATTTGCACTCTTGTCACCTGAAACACAGGATTACCTAGTTCAGGCAAAATTGTTACAATTAGCTATATTTATTTATTAAGTGCACTCATGTTTTTCTATTTACGAGTTTCTTTGAATAATTTTTTTTTTTACTCATAATATTAGCACTCCTCGAGAAGTTTTGGCTTCAAAGAAACATAAATTTATTCATCCAACCAAATTTTTTATTTATAATATTAGTATGAAAACTAATATTTTAAAGACAAATCTTTACTCTTCTTCCACAGCTTAATTGAAATCATCAAGCTTGGCAACACAAAAGCAAACGCCGATGCGGGGGCCCCGACGTCATACCCTCTTTTGATATATTCGAAACGATACAACCGACTTATCACTACTAAAATAGAGTTGAAATTCGTATGTTATGAATATTGAAATCGGGGCTCAGAGTTAGGCCTCAGTGTTCATTGCGTACGCATATGAACAATACTTGTACGCGTATGCAACAATACATACTTGCCACTTCGCGTGGAGATATGGTGGCCTATTTTGAAATATTTCAATGATCTTTCTGTTTGAGTTGATTGTGCTTTGCCCTTTTTACGAGTTTGGAGGAGATTCAGTACAAGAAGATCGTCTGGGAGAAGAAGTGTAATATGTAACCTAATAAACAAGCAAATATCAGAAATAGATATCTTTGACCATAGTTAGAACAAATTTTAAAATGTTATGATGAATCATGCAGTCCATGAACCTACTTATTGTTTATTTTTTTCTAAAAACAGTTTTATTCTTTAGCTTTAATTCACCTATTTTTTCTATACCTTTCTTTAGAATAAAAGTTTTTTTAATTTTTGTTTCCACAGTGCGTGCGCGCAATCTACGGAAAATGGTATGTACGCAAAAAAAAACATATGTATTAGAATAATTACCTCATCAATTGTATTATATATATATAGTTACAATATGTATGATGTTTGCGTTTTTTAAATGAATAAAGAAGTGAGTGTATTAAATAAATCTACACCACCATTGAATTCCATAACTAGGATTCGTAATTGATAACTCTAGTGCTCGGTATACAATACATACATTTTACCGCTAGCATGACTACCTCATTGCTCGAGCGGTCAGCTTGTTGAACCACTAATACTGAGGTTCAGGGTTCAAATCCCGCGTTGGGTCAAAATTGTTACTGGGGTATTTCTAGCTAGAAAAATTCACAGTTGTAGCCCAGAGTCAGGAAGTTGGTGTCGTTACACCCCCGTACCTCGAAAAGCACGTTAAGCCTTTGGTCCTGCCACCTGACCTTTCCCCGTTCATGTCTGTCTGCCGGCCCATCGGATTATGAGAGTGAGGGAATAGAGAGTGCACCTGTCCTTGCGCACACACTTGTGCACTATAATATGTTCTGCGCATCTGGCTAGTCTCCGTTGCGACTGGCCGCCGTGGTCGAAATTCGGCTAGGAAGATATTACATTATTATTATTTCTCAAAGCCCATATAAACTCTCATTCTCATTATTGAGACTTATAGTCAAGGCTCCAGGCATCTTATGTCCCTTTATTCCTAACGCCCAATTTCTCCATGATCCTACATTATTAACGATGCGTAGATAGCTTTCAGGAGCAATGCGTAACGATTTATAATCGTGCGAAATTAGGATCAACCTACGTTTCTATTTCCGATACCTAATTGTAAACCCCTATCTCTTCTAAATTACAGTTCTATGGACTGCAAATGGCAAATAAAATAAAGTCTACGTGCAAACGTGGCGTAAAGCGGGCTTCCTTTAATTGACCTGTTCCACTTCCATCTGGTTTTAACCAGTTTTAAAAGGTCTGATACATGGCTGGAATTCAATTTCAGTCATGTTAATTTTTATTAAGATTAACACTGAAAAGTGTAACTACTTATTCGCAATTTTTTGTGATATTACATGATGTTTAGTGAAATAATTATTTCCCATAAGTTGGAAATCATATATGACCTTTCAGTTGTTTCGCGTTAAGATATATTTAAGTAAGTATAGAAGAAGTAAAGACCACGCCCAAACATCATGTTCATTTGAGGATTTTAATCACGATTATTATGTTGTTTTTTTTTCGTACCTACATTCACTACAATAACATTTCATGAAGACGTTTATGTCTGGAAAAATCGTCAAAATAAACTTATGATAAGAAAAGGAGTTTATTAAGCGGAAATATAAATAGTTTTGGAAAAATACTGTATATTTCCCGAGAATCAGATTAAAAAAGATTTGTGCAGGTATTCGTAGGTATGATAAAATCGTGTATTCGGATTAAACCAGTTATATTCGGCTCTCGTTTTATCAATTAAAAATAATGACTGGTGAGCAAGATTTTACGTGGGACGAGCGGGGAGAGTTCAGATTTTTCATTTGTAATTTTTTGTTGGCTCTTTGTCCGCTTTCTGTGTATATTTTATTTTTTATTTGAGCTAGGAACGGGTGGCTTACCCAAAAAATGATAAAAAATGCTGAACAGTTCACACATTAATTAGGTTATATTTATAGTGAAAGATTTCATATATGTATGTGATATGACCCAGGTTCCTGCCCGGCCTTGTCCTTCATCATTCTCATTTTCATCTCTACCTAACTGAAACTGAGTACATATCTGCCTGGCCGGACCTTATCTCGTCATAGTTACTTTACTGAAACACGCCGAAATAACGATTGGTTAAATTCGTATTGATGTGTCTTGAGAATTCTCGGAGGCGTTTAAACTGAATAGACCGAGCACAATAAGGTTCTTGCGTAAGAAGCCTTCAAAGAAACATTCATTCAGAAATTTTCATTATTTTGTATACCGACGGGCACTGCTGAAACTTCACAATAATGCTAATTTGAATCAATCTAAGTTTTATTAGGTCAAGAGTTCTGTTGAAAACTAGGTAAGGCGTTTGTAGGTAAACTACAATACTCATTTTAAAACACATCCGTGGGGTACCGAGGCTCTCCAGGTTTTCGAAGAATTATCAGAGCTCTAGTCGATGCAACGTTTGACCCGAGAGCTGATGAGTATCTGGTGCAGCGCATCAGCATTGTTATACAGTGGAATGCAGCCATTATTTGGGATCCGCTTTCGGTTGGTTATTGAGCGACCTCTAATTGTTTGCAACAATCTGTAGTTAGCTCAGTTGTATCAATTACAATTGATACTCTTTTTCTATTAAAATACTAAAATTCTGGACAGAAATAAAACTCAATTTTAGAAAAATGTAAGTAATACTTGCATTTTTCTAGCTTGAGCATTAACAGTTCACAAGCAGCATCACAATTTTATTTCGTTTATTTGGTTTTGTACACGTATATTGTTTGAAGCAAAATATACATATATTCTGTGTAATTACTAAATGTGAACCAATTTTATTTTGCTATCATGATCGTTATTTCCCTGAAATAGGACGTTGGTTTTTTAAAACAAACTGCGACGCAGATTTGCAAATATGTCAAACTAAAGCCTTCCATAGCGGAGTTAAAAAATCCCCCTGCAAATGGTTCATACATCAAAAATCCTGCAAAGCACAGATTTTTAAAACCCCACACAAAACAGCGAACTTCGCTAACAGTGAAATATTCCTCTGTCACGTTTTGGGCACTGTATTTTATTTGCTTGCCTCAAAATAATGAATATTCATACCATATCATGCGAATAAAATAGATAAGACTGGAATAGGAGCTAAACGTGAATTTTGTGAATATCTGTTGGGTTTGATTCGGATATTATGGCCACTTTACACGTCCCACAATTTCCCACTTTATAAGCAACGAGTATGGAACTTTGAATGATAAAATAAATAGACCCGAATATTTTACGGGTAAATACAAAATCAGATGAGAGAATATTATTTGTAAGACTGCAAAGATGAGAGAATCCAACAATATTATATGGAGGTGAAGAAGAAATTGATCATATTTTTTTTAATAATCTCAGTTATCGTAATGCTCATTAAGTAGTTTTGCTGTTCTATTGAAACTGAACCATAGTTAAGATTTAGAATTGGAATTAAAATTGCTACATACATGATGGCATCTTTTGACTTGAAAGAGCCCTTACATCTGGCAAAGCCATTTCTCACAATCGTTATGAAGATCTTTATGACTCTACAATAAGACTCCATCGATTTTCACACTATGTCGGTTAGCTCGCAAGAACCCCATTAAATCGGTTAATTAACTCTCGCCCTTGTTGAAGTATTGACGCTAAAATAAGGTCACTCAAATAAAACTAAACGAGTATAGAATAAAACTGTATACATATAAATAGTAGTTTTCATGGAAATAATCTTAATTACTATGCTGAGCTCCAATTAACTTCGAGTTAAGCAAACACGCCTTGGTTTCTGGAAAATGTACGTTATTATTTTGTCATTACCCTCTTTACTGTAATAATAATGAATTTTTAAATATTAAAAAAAAATTAAAATGTCTGCTGCATTTAGTGCGACAACCGCAGGTTAGTTTAGATCGAAAACCTGCAAAAATACCTGCATTACTCTTGGATAAAATAAGAAAACTGAACAGAAAAACCGATTCATTAAGAAACAGCAAAATTAAATCAATCAATCAGATGAACAGGTGCAAATGCAATTAGTAGGTACCTATTTCTAACAACTCTAGATTGTTTTAAGTGGTTCCAACGAAGAAATAAAAAAGTAGAAATGAAAAATACTACTTAAATTCCCTGCAATGCCCATACATCTTACTGCTAACCTAATCTCTATAGACAGCGTTCAAGTAATTTTGAGCCAGATTATACTTTTCACATTTTTATCGCAAAGTATTATCTATACATAACAAGTTTGCTATTTAAATAAATTACTCAAATTGTCCAATGGTCCCGTTTTAACTTTACTAGGAAAATTTCATTGTGGCCTTTACAATGTCACCGTTATAGTTTTTGATGAACTGTCAATTGTGACTATTATCTGCCCAACTGTATTGTTATTGTCTAGAAAGTTACATTACAAAACAGTCTAGTTAATAGTAAGTCTTTATCAGCCATTTTCAGCCACTGCTTTGCATAGGTTTTGAAGAGGTTTTATCTTTTAAAGAGTGTACAAAGTGCTCGCCATACATGAATATCACTAACTTCATAGACACCAATGTAAGAATTATTGAGAAAAATGTTGGAGATGGCAGGTAAAATATTCCATCGAATGTGAAGACTCTCTTTCCAATTCCGCATAAAAATGAACTGCATTTTCATAAGGTTATTCCTGAAATCCACTCCATTTTACTCTCACTCCTATAATTTATAATCGCATGAACAAAATTCTGAAAATTGATCCACTGCATTATAATAAATGTAAAAAAAAAATTAAAGAACTGGCTCCTCTCACTAACATTTTTAAAAGTGAGAATTATAGACTCTGATATAAATTCTGTTTACATTTTTTCATAGTATTGTTTCAAATAGATTAAGTAATATTGTTTTATATGAACGTCTGATCTCCTAGAGCCCGATTTCATAAATGATGAAAATATTGCATAGTTTAAAAAATGATGATTTTACCCCAAATTAAGTTTGACAGAGAGCTGTTTCATTGCGGTTTTGACATGAAATGACTCATTTCATTTCAAATTTGAAATTATAAAAAATCCTGATAATTACATTCATGCTTCTCATTTTTGTTACGTTATTTCATTACTTACTTTACTCAGGGATAATAATAGGTACATATTATCAAATTATTGATTTTAGAATCACACCAGAAGTTTTGAATCACATTATTATCGTTATTTTAACAAAGCAACAAAGTTTACCTCCGATTTTTAGAATAGACTATATTTTTATTTGTTATTATAAGACTTGCACCGAATACATCATAAACTTGGACTAAGAGCAACCATATTTAAAGTGCAAGTCCAGTAACAAAATTGCTCTGCCTCAGCATGTGTTGGTTGACTAGCAAACTAGCAACCAACGCTGGTCTTCCGTATTTTCATTTCCCAATGTCGCCCAGAGCAAACATTACAAACTCATTCCAGAATTTATCGCACAATAAAACTGCTAACATAAATCTTGCTACCTCTTATATAAATCCCATTCAAATATAAATTCACATGTAGCAATATCTGATAAAACTACCTCTATTCTTTGGAGGCTATACATGGTCATTCCGCTGACCGAAATGACAGCCCAAAAACCAGGCACGTGATAAACGGAGTTTTGTAGCATTTTCGTACAATCTTGGTAAGAACTGCTAAAATTAAGTACCGTTAGTTATAGGGCGACATTATGTCCACTACATAAAATATTATGAATAATATTAGTAATTTTTCATCGTGATAAAAACGGTAGAAAGCTATGATTTACCACGGCCAAAAATCTTTTAAATACCAATACTATTCCACTCTCATATAAACACAATCTCTAGTTTTTGGGTCTATGACGTTTTGAAGAAGTTGAAGTGGATTAGAATGATCGTGTATGTCTTACTTCAGCAAGATGTGAACGAAACTTTAAGCGCCTTTTCAATAATCTTATGCGACTTGAGGGAGCGTCGAACAGGGTTTTAAAAGGTTACCTTTTCCTTGTTAGAAATACACTTTGGAGAGGGCCATTTTATGTGACAGCAATTTTTAGTTTTCAGGTGGAGATGGGGGATAAGCTCGACTTTTCAATAAAGAATGGGCCCTTCGTGCAGAGTTTCAAAAGAAATGAATATACGTATGTATACATCGTCCAATCCAATTTATTTTCCTATGTATATATTATACTTATATTTATCTGTTTAAGTCATATATGCGTGCTTGTTTCAGAAAGTAACACAGAAAGTAACGCAAATCTGCGAAACGTAGATAACCGAAACTTTTATCTATTTATATTCCATATCCCTTCCAGTCTATGTAGTTTGGCTATAAATCTACAATAGATTCTACTGTAGTTTTGAATAACTTTGGGATAGAAGATGTCTTGTTTTACTCCTCTGTTAATATGAAAACTAATAAACTAGCCAACCGCAATGTAGATAAAACTCGCTTGGCGTCGAGGTTCATATATAATTGTAAGATATATTTATTGAAGGAAGGATCGCCAATCGATCAATCAATGTATTTTATATATAAAAAGACGTGGCAATAGAGTGAATTTTAGCTTAAGTATGGGCAGTATATTTACAAAAATTCTATATCAAGTTTGGCATGTGTATCTGAAGGGCTAATAGCGGCCAGTTTCACTCTATTCGTCCTGTTTTTTACCCGACTACCGAAGATCGAAGGGTTATGATTTTGTTTAGATACTCTTTTTAGTACCTTGTATGTAATAATCCTCAATACCTTAGACTGTGAGGGCTCCCCATATGCTACTGGAAGCATGATAGCACATAACGGTATTATAAATATCCTTTTTATATCGTAGAGTTCGTGGTAAAGACAGGTAAATAATTTACTTTAAAGCAAGAACTAAAGGTGTTTGTTTCGCTCTAGATACTTTCGTTTCGCTCGTGGGATGAAATACAGCTTTTATTTTTACGGACAATAAAGTAATGCAGGTACTGCAGTATTGTAGCGGAGTTGGCTGTAAATCAAGCTTTTATATTTTCTTTAGTTCTAATTCGACGTTTGCGAAACGAAATAATTCGGGTAAGTTACTTGTAATAAGCGCCTTGAATATATAGCGAAACATTAGAGCTACGCCAGGCTTACAAAGGCATTCACGTTTTCCACCATTTTGAATTTCATTAATATGTGAGGAAAATTTTATGTAGGAATATCACACTGCTGCACCGGTAGTATTGACAGCAGATACATTTTTTGTCTACGCTAGAATAGGGAAAATACCATACAGTGCGTAAATTTTACCAGTATATCTCAAATATTTTGTCCATTCGATGCCATTTTTACGGGACTTCCTTATCTTCTTCTCTACTCTAAATAAATAAACAGTGGTCTTACATATTGCACTACAACATTGGTACAACAGTTTTTTGTTTAAGACCTATATCACCATTTGGTTCAAGACGAATAAACAGCTGTGTTGATTCATCATCATTTCAGCCCATACACGTCCACTGCTGGACATAAGCCTCCCCCATACGACGCCACATATAGCGGTCCTGAGCCGCCTCCATCCATCGACTCCCTGCGACCGCTACAATGTCGTCTGTGTTGATTATCCTAGCCCCATTGAGTCATATTATGTATCCTAGACTTCTAAATACGTAAGTAGGTACTTAGGTGGTAAACGTTTCAGCACTATTCATCCCCACAAGCATTTATGCCCACGCGTGACCCGAGAGTTGGCAATTATCTGACACAGCGCATCGGCATTGATATAGCAGGGCAATGCAACCAACGTATTGAGAACACTTCCGATTAGTATTGATTAAGATCAGTTGAGCTATCTCTACATTGTTTGCTACAGTCTGCAGATAGTTCAACTGATTTATGTGTAAATCCTTCTGCGCGTAACTAAACTTCACCGTATATCATAGATCATTCACGAAAATAAGTCATTCTATTCCGTGATAATCAAAAGGCAATATTCAGCGCTGGAAGTTGCTATCGAATCATAAACTTCACAATATCAATCCCAATAAAGGCCGATTGGCACTCCGTGCTATTGCCAACATGCGTTCAATCGGAACATCATTCGCCAGAGGCGTTTGTGTGAAAGTAAAGGTATATTCACACGGTTGGGTCACGATTGCTGCTTTGTGTGCGATTGATGATTGTATCAATCGATTGATGACATGGAGTATTCTATTTCTATCTAGACATTATTTTTTCTGTTAAAGATTATTTAACGGTTATTTAGCGCATTCCCTTTGTTATAATTTTCCCCACGTTTCCATCGCGTTACAGCGGTCGTGGTCACGGGGCGACTGGATGTACTCGGAGTTCCCGCTGAGAAACGTAGGGGAAAATATAACAAAAGGTACGCGATAAATACCATATGTTTATTATATTATTATATATAGTAATATTGTTCGATAACTTCATGTCAAATGTGTGGCAACTCGTTGTTTAGAGTGGTTTAGAGTGTCTGAATAATTAATTATAAGAATAGATTATGTTTGATTAATAAAGAAATACAAATACAATACCCTATAAATAATCTTTAAAATGTTAAGCAACCGCGAAAGTTGCAGAAAAGAAGTGTTATTTTTTTTTAGTTCTCATTGGTTATAATTTTTATCTGTTTTGTTTCGTCTTTCTACTTTTGCTACGGCGTAGCGCTACGGCGTAGCGCTACGCCGTTATGCTATTTGGTTTTTCACTAACTTGAGAGTCTATAGATTCATTATTCAGTGTAGTTTTTTGTGATGTGAGTGGATGGCCAAATCCATGAGTTTGGAAAAAATTCGTCAAAGGAGTCATGACCTCGATTTATGAGAAAACAAAAACTGCATAATTACAAGATTTTTTTTCTTTAACAATCATCATAGCCTTTTGTAGGAAAGCTCAACGATTGATTTTTCAAAAAAAAGGCAACTTGTGCACCCACAGATTTGGTTGCTAATAAGGATCGATCGAGAAAATCGTCAATAATCTGTTGAGATGAAAGATCGTAAATTCTCCACCACTTACCACCAATCAAAGACGTGAGATCATTGTTGTACACGTGAAATAAGCCTGATCGACGTGCATTCGCCGCCACCCGATTGCTATCCCATTGGGTTTCAGATCTGCGAGATACATCAACCAGGAACCAATCACGAGACATTGACATTCTGATCGAAACTAGATCGAAAGATCACGAACGTCAAAATATTGTGCAGTGCTAGCGTGACTTGGGCAATATATTTGATCGGGGACAATAATGTTTGATCTGGCCATCTTTGCTCGCATAGTTTGATGAAATAGGTGTTAATGTGTTTGCTATTCTGGTTGTCTTTCTACTTTTTAGTGGCACATTCCCAACAAAGCAAAATTATTGATTTTGCTTTCTGCGAACAAAAAAATTCCATCCGTGTTATTTCAAATCTACTAATCTCAATCATATCTACTGAACTCAATGTCTGACGGCTATACGAGCTTTTTTTATATTTCTTTGTATCTACTATTGGCTGTGTGGTATCCCACTCGATGGACCGACGACATCGTAGCGGGCGCAGGGAGTCGTTGGATGGAGACGGCTCAAGACCGCAATTCGTGGTGTCGTTTGGGAGAGGTCTATGTTCAGCAGCGGACGTATATGGGCTGATGATGATGATGATGACTATTGATGTTTACTCATAATAACGAATGGTCATGAGTGAAATACTCAATAGACGGTGCAGCATTGAAATTGGAACACTTCAGTGCCTTTGCACTTTGAATACAAAATGACATTTTTAATTGAAAGAGATCTGTATAATCTGCATTGGTCTAGCTTGAGTACCATAAGGGAACGAAGTACGCGCATTAACTCCAAGTAGTTAAGCCGAGAGCTTCCGCAAAAAGATAGCAAAGTTGCCAGAGTGCCGCTTAAAAAACAGCCACTTCACTTACAATAAAACAGTATCAACGCAACTTGAACTTGGTTTACGTCCCGTAAACTTTACTGCGTGTTAAGTTAAAACGAAAAAGTTAGGTGCGTGTTGTTCATGAATGTATACGTAGATTTTAGATGAAACATTTAGGGCTCGAGAGAGTCTGAACTACTCAAGTTAACTTTTCTGGTGAAGAAGTTTGAGGATAAATGGTCATTAGTCATATTATAACTTAAAGGTTTTTGTTATAAAAGTGTGTAAGTCAAGGAGCCAGTGAGAGTAATTTCAAAAAAAAATGTCCCAAAAATGTTTAGCTCATCCCGTACTGAGGGAGAGTTGCGGGTTCAAGTCCCGTTGAGGTTGAAATATTCTTGGGACATTACAATAGTTTAGGTTTATTTTCAAACACGTGATATTGTCTGTATTTCCATAAAAAAAGAATTATATCATCAAAATACAGCATAGAGAACAAGTAAATTTCACGGTTTAATAATATCCATTTTTGTTCTCATAAATAAACCATTAGCCTACATTATACATAAACCGAGCTAATGCCAATTAGCAATCGTATTTAGTTTAAAGCAATAAAAAAAATACTATTAAACTAACAATAAATAACGGATAAGGTTTATGAATCGTTGGAACCATTTTCCCCGCGATTTTAAACCGCATCGAACAACGGAAAGATATTACTGGTATAACGTTCCACCAAATAACGACTTGGAATTTCCGAATACCATATATTTAGTCCAGAATCAGCTCTGTGTCACTCCATTGCAAAATTAACTCTATCACAGTGGTTTTAGAGAGAATATATGGGAGAATTGTGAGAAATTGAGTGAGTGCTTTTGCACGTCGTCAAATGGAATGGAGCTGTCGCGCTGAATTTGAGTTCGTTGTATTTACAGAGGAGCAAATTAACCCAGCTCTAATTGTGTGGTCTAGTCTTGATAAAAGAAGAGCCAAGAAATTGAACTGGTTAATATTCATATTGCTACCACATATTCGGTTCATCTCATAGGAAACAATAAAGACTTTTTTGAAACAATTTTGTATCAATTTGGTATAACAAGCTAAATTCAAAGATTATTTCGCGGCTGGGAAACGTTACGTTGAAACTATAAAAAAGCCGTTCCAACTCCCGGTATCTTATCGGGAACGCATCCTATGAAATCAAGTTTGTTAATGCAATACGAAGATACACAAAGAGAGAGACTAAGAGATGAAAATCTATTCGAATCTAAGAAATCAGATTTTGTCAAGTAATTAAATTGCACAATTGAGAGCTGGTGAGTATCTGGCGCAGCGCATCAGCATTACCATACAGCGGGGCAATGCAGCCAGCATCTTGGGAACGCTTCCGATTGGTATTGATATGGACCGGTTGAGCTACGTATACATTTTATGCAACAGTCTGCAATTAGCTTAACTGTTTTAATTGTAAATACTAGTTCGAATTTGTTTCTACTCTTAACTGGGATTTTCTATGTTATTAAATTTCATCAAAATATCAACGTTGTTAGTGAATTTTCCGCCTACACTCATGCAAGAACTATTATTTCACCCACGTATTTCTGGGTATCAAATTATTTGACACCAGCTGTAACCGGCTTCGCCCCCGTTGTATTAAAATTTTTAAAATTGTGCGGAACCCTATTTGCTTTTAGTTATTGTCCTATTCCAAACGAAGACAAATCCAACAAATCAAAAATCATTAAAATCGGTCCAGTCGTTCTCGAGTTATATGTAGCGTAACTAACATGTCTTTGTTTTATATACGAGTAGCTGCTGCCCGCGCCTTTGCCTGCGTTTTATCGAGATAAAAAATAGCCTACATATATGTTATTCCAGGTTCCAAACGATACCCATACAAATTTCAGCCCAATCAGTTCAGTGGTTTTTGCGTGAAAGAGTAACAAATATCCATACATCCATCCTAACAAACTTTGATATTTATAATATTAGTAGGACAGATTTACATGCTTACATTAATCTAAACAGATTTTTTTTAAATATCATAACCCATTAAAAATATAAGAATCGCAAAATAGGGTCTCCATCTGGGATATAAATTTTAAAGTTCCTGGATTCATACTTTATAAAGTTTATTGGATTAGCGTCTCATTTAAAATCACCGACGCCTCTGGAAATTGAATCCTAACTTTATTATGTTAAGGTCGTTTACTTCTTTTCCTGAACGTTGCGAATAGAGTGCATTCTATTTAAATCTCTCATCGGATAGTCAGAGAGGACTTGGCAAAGCATTTCTTCATCTTTGTGACTAGAGAAGGTTTAAAGTACGAAGAAGACCTTTTAATATTATAATTCACATTCAATTGGAATGGTTCACTTCTTTAAAAATCCCGAGGACCTAGGTTTTCGCCTCCAAGGGGAGCAAATGCGACGTAGGCTCTGTCGAGACCTGCATATTTGCGCCTCTTGAGAGCCTTGTATTTCGTTTAAATGTGATTGTAGTGCGCGAATATAATGTATTTGTAATTCCGCGAAGTGACAAGCAAAATTCAATACCTAGTATAAGAACGACTTATATCTTAAATCTTTTAAAACTATAATGGTTAGTAATACTCAAATCAAAGTGCGTGGTCATGGCGCATGCATTTTAGACTCAAAACAACATAAGTCATGGTAAATATCCCGTTATTAATGACTTCAGTACTTACATAAATCATTTCACATTTCGCATAACGCTTTCACGCCTTTTTAACGCATACAGTTTCATGTGACCCAGCTCCAGTGACGTGGCCACTCCATGAGCATGTTCGTCCTGGACAATGAAAGTGTAAGTATACCACATTCACTGCTCAGTTATGCGCGCCGAAGGGGCGTGCCGCAGCTCCAGAGACGTGTAGAGATGCGTGTGCATCCTGGGGTCCTGCTCAGAAAAGGAAACTCGAAGTTTCTTATTCGTTTTCGTGCAAAACAAACTCTTATCTCGCTTGCATATGATTAGCGTTACAAGAAAAGGAATCCGAAACATCGATTTCTTTTTTACGAGTAAGAGCCCTGGGCAATTAATATTAATCAACAAGGATCTGTGCATTAATTATATCAAAATAATATAAGTTTACTGTAGGCAATCACAGTTTTGTGCACACAATACCGTGTGTATTATGTACACAACACTTTCTACATCAACGACATAGCATGAATTTATGCCATAATTCTGGGTATGAAAACTTTGTACATAACTGAAACTTCGCACGGCACGTGAAGATATTTTCGACGCGTGTTTCGGGTACGAACTGGTTCTTGGCAGAATGCGGAGCTTGCTGAGTATTTTAGTGCAGCAAAGTGCCTGAATGTGCGTTTTCGGGTTAGATTTAGGGAAAATAGAGCTGACTCCAGCTTTTAGGAATTTTACGTGATTTGATATAGTGAAGCTGAATCGAACCAAATCTGAATAAGAGTCAGGTAGGTTTTAAAAAAATACTTAAAAAGAGGAATTTTCAACTTGTTCAGAAAATAAAAATGATCGAAACGTACATAAGTAATTCTTATAAAATTTTAGGACTTTACCTTTTCGTTTTTCATTATTTAAAATTAAACGTAACTGGTGATTGCGTTTCCCCGAAAAACATTGTTTTGAAATTCTTTGTTTGGAACCTTTGGTTTTTCTGGGAAGGTCTAATTGCTAAAATCATGTAATTCCAACAAAAATTCTCCAGAGTTCCCAATTTCATCAAAAATAAAAACAAACTAAGGGCACCATAAAAAGGCCATTATCCATTATGTAACACAATAACAATCCTTTAGAATATCGCTTATAATGCTCGCGAGGACCTTTTCTTTCCGCAATTAATCTTAAGGGTTCGTTCTTGCCGAACGATTATGTGCTTTATACTCTATCTTGATAAGGGTCACAACTGCTCGAGGTTGAGTCAGAAATTGCTGTGAAAATAACCAGCGTAGGTTACGCGCTGAATACCTATGTGGTTTGATATAAGTCGAGAAACAAGGAGTTCGAGGTTGTCTGTTTGTATAATAAAACATTATTTAAGGAATAACAATAGATCTAGTATAGTTCTCTAGTATCTACAAGTAATTATTCAAAAGGTTTTTGTTATTATAGTGCTTATGCCCGCACTTGCGATAATTTAAAGGAATTTTAATAATATTCCAAAAAGAGCTAACGGCGCTATAGTCCGTAATTCCCAAAGATTTTCGATAGGTCGGGTACTTGCCTCCGTGGCGCAGTTGGTTAGTGCATCCCCGTATTCAGGGGAGGGTCGTGAGTTCAAGTCCCGCCGGAGTCGTAAATTTTTGGGATATTTTTTTTTTTTAATTAAAATTCTTTATTTATTCAAAAGTTAGTTAATACGATTATTTTTAAAAATGCTAAAAACCGACTTCGAATCACTTTGTTTATACCTTTTTTTTCGGGTTTTGCGGTATAAATACTACTCCTCAGATTAACATCGTATTTACATTAACTGCAAAAGAACCATCCAAATCGGTACAAAAATTACGTAGAAAACAACGGACACACATAAAAAACATAAATACAGCCGAACATAAAACCTCCTCCTTTTGTCGAAGTCGGTTAATAAATAAGAATAGGAAGAAAAAGGTTTATATACACATTTCATTAAGGTTTATGACAAGACAGAAGAAATTGACTGAAATATGACGATATTTGTTGAAGATGCCGGAAAAATAACACCGACTATGACTGGAGCTTTTCTGGTGTGTGCTGCTTATACGAATATAGATAAATGTAATAGGTACATTTGGTATTACAGAACTGCTCAGCTATACATGAGAAAACCATAGCGAACTTGGCTTATATAATTGAGACTGTAGGTTATACATATAAATGGAACTGCATATTATATAAAAAGAGCTGCATTTCTCTGCATCGCTCTAATAAACATTAGTATAATAAGGAAGCCGACAGTACACATACTGGATAAGCGAATCAGGAGTTTAATTTCGAGACAGTTGACTGTGTTATGTTAGAAATTTCTAGTACAATTATATTAATCCGTGTTTATTGAATTGTATAATTAAATGAAAATGAGAAAATATTTTTAGAATTTTGTAACTTTGTTCTACTTTCTATGATTTTACCAAAATGACTACTCACAAATAGGTAATTCAATATATTTTACTAACTTTTTTCTAGCTGTACATTTTTATTTAGGAATTGGGTATTGGACAAACAGCTGTTATTTAGTTTAGTTAGCATCTTTCTAGTGGAGGCTCTAGGAATATTTTTATTTTTTAAGCAGCAAAATTATTACTAAATCAATTGGTGCTTGACTCACCTGAGAGTGGTGAGTGTCTAGCGCAGCGCATCAGCCTTGGCATACAGCGGGGCAATGCAGCCGGCATCATGGGGACACTTTCCATTGGTATTGAAACAGATCAGTTGAACTACCTCTAGATTGTTTGCAGTCAGCTCGCCTAATTTAATAAATAAATCCTAGTAGTTATTTATTTCTACTCCTTAGCTGTATGTTTCTTTGTTAATAAAGTTTTCTGAGAAATGGCAGTTTCTTGAGGCTACGCAATATTCTCTACCTTTATTCGGGTTACGGTTTTAACAAGCTATTTACCTATATTGCCAAAATGTGGAGCAAGTTATTCCAGAGGATAAGCGTCTCTAACGAGAGAAAATAATATGAGAATCATACCCTATTTGCGTGTAAAGATATTCAGGCACCTGTTTTCGAATTTTAGCAGATACAAAGTCTGGATAGGCACTCGTAACAACCTTTTATCACCACTCCCTAACACTATCTAAAGATTTTTCTGCCTGAACATTTTGGTAAAGTGGCAATACTTATTCGTTCTGGATCTGTACGTGTACTTGCCAAGATAGCAACTCCTTCTTTTCGGATGCTCTAAATGGGAATAAAATCGGTGCTCTAACTGTGGTCCTCTAAAAATCAGTGTCCTAAATGGGGATACTTAAAAATCTAAATCAAATTCAGATTCATTTATTTTGCGAAACATGGGTTACAGCGATGTTAAATTTAAATAGAATGAGCACAACCATGTTCAGCTTGACAGCATGCAAAGTCACGATAAATAAATACAATGACAATACCTAAATTAATAAATAATGAATTAATCGCCTTTTTCTAGAATTTATCCATCAAATGTTCGATAACATTAACTTTCTTTTTCTACTTTGTTTTAGGAAATAAAAAAGTTCTCAAGTATGGGCTCGAGGAAGCTAGAAGTTTGTTTGGCAAGCAAAAGCTCTACTTGAGATTCAGCTAGTTAGATTTTTTAGTAACTTTTAGAGATTGGGCAAATAACTAATGAGAGTTTCTATCCGAATGCTCCTCCATTAGTAAAATTCTCGTAGTTATGTGACGTTATAAATGGTATAAGTACGAGTGGAATAAATCACTCTGATCGCTCATAGCCTTAAGCATATGAAGTTTAATAAATTTTAGATAATCTTTTCAAAGATAATACTATCTTAATAAAACTTATGTGAGCGAAACCCTTTGATAAGTTACAACATAATAAATGATATCAACAGTTATGAACTTTCAAAGCGAAAAAAATGCCCATTTAATATTCGGCTTCTCATAATTTGTTTTTATCTTTTAATGGTGAAGTGGAAGAAGACATCGCGTCGTCTTTTGTTTCTCGGAAAGGTTGGCCAGAGTAATATAAATTCTCTGCTCGGACAGAAAAAATACCTGTACAATCTACAACATAAAACAATGTCAGAGCTCCATCAAATTCCACTAAAACCATTTTCCCATAAATAGCACAGTGAGAACCATTCAGCTGATATTGCGTTTTCGAATACATTCGATTGGCTGCCAAAACGTCATAGCAGCTTCCCATTCGAGTCAAATATCAAATATCAAAGTGCTTTATTTCCTTTAGACCTTACAGGACTCTTGGACATACATATGTATGCGTTCACATATGTTTGAGTGCGAATTAACACGCATTAGAGTATGCGTTCAAATATGTTTGAAGTTTGGATGAATACTTTACAACCATGAATGAATCAGGGCATAACTAATGACACATATAAAACTACAAGCTGCTGCCCGCGCCTTCGCCCGCGTTTTATCGGGATGAAAAATAGCCTATATGTTATTCCAGGTACCAAACTATACCTATACAAAATTTCAGCCTAATCGGTTTAGTAGTTTTTGCGTGAATGAGTAACAAATATCCATACATCCATCCATACAAACTTTGAAATTTATAAATTAGTAGGATAATATAACCCATACAGTTTTTTTTTATTTGAAAACATTGGGAATATCCGCTCAGAACCAAAATTTAAAGACAAACTCAATACCCAAATTGATTTATTTCCTTTAAATTTTAAAGGTCTCTTGTACACGTCGAAAATTTAAATTTGATGTTGAGCTTGTTAAGTAGCTTTTGTGAAGAAAAATTGACATTATAGAATAAAGCTTATCCTATCTAGTACCTAGATTACAACTTATCAATTTATTAGGTTAACGTTTCTCAACGATAATTAGTTCCATTTTAAAAAGAAACTGCTGTGAAATAAAAAAAAAACTTGAAAGCTTTCACTTGGATTTGCAAACGAGTTACTCATACCATGTAACATACTAAACGAAATGGGAAATTAATTTTGAATCCAATATTCAACACAATCCTTTTACTTACAAGCCGGGTCCATTCTCGTCGGTAAAATGAGTTTCTTTCAGGACTTGCGATGTCATTTCATAGATCCCATTCAACATTCCCGTTTTGTCTCTTTTCAATGGGTAAAATGTTAAGTCTGGATTGTGGTGGTGCGATTGTGTAGGAATTTAATTTTACCATTATTATGTGATGGTTTATTGTGTTGGGAATTAATTAAGTGACAAGTAAGTTTAGTTAAAAAGGGAATGTGGAAATTCTCTGACGACTAATTAGAAACCCTATAAACTGATAACTGTCGGAACATCATAAACAAAGCCCAGAAATGTTTTCTGTTCAAATTCTATAAATTTTTTTAGGTTACTTTATTAATTAAATCAAAATCTGAATAATTAGTTTCGTTTAACAGAGCCCAACCTGTTATTAAAATCGACCTTTTTTGTTTCGAATATGCATTAAAAATTTTTTTTTTGAATTGTTAAAGATTTTTATATTTTACTTAACTGATCTCATTTTTAGCTTCGTTTAAGAAAATACGACTATAGAGAAGAAATTATATTCGAAGTTCGTTGTTTAGCGGGTAAATAACCAAGTTGGGCACGGTCATAATGAGAACTCCAAAGACAAAGTAAACCCCGGAAAATCGCATCGTTCGAAATGTGGTTAGCAAACAATATGCAAATGATTTCCAAAAGCTCGCGATACCCATTGCTGCAAAAACATTGCTCGCAAGTTTAGGGTAAAGGCATACCGAAAACGAGTAGGTACATAAACATAATTTTTTTCATCAATAATCACCTTCTTTTGACCAGATTCTCACCTGATGGAAAGTGACCAACGATGTATCACGAAGGTCTAGAAGACACCTATACACCCTTGTTTTGAAGAGACCCGTATTTTAATTGGCCAGAACCAGGCAGCGTGTTGGTACGATATTTTGAAAGCACATTGAACCCTATCTCTACAATGTAACACACATACTTATATTATATGTGCTCCAAAACACACAGCATTGTTGGAAGAATGGTTTGTATTATTTGCCTTTAAATAATAAGTTTTAGGTATACTTTACCGACTTCAAGTCTGTTTTGAGTCTATGGTCTTCATCAGGAAGTAGCCGATCCAGAGTCATGTAGAGCGGCTGTCAATGTCAATTCATAGCGTTTGTGTAATTTGCCGCTAAAAGCAACAAAATTTTTCCTTACAAGTTTTTTTAGTGAAAAAACTGTGTTTATTACGTAATTAAAGTGTTTTTGAGTGCATAATGAGTGCGCTCGAGCAGATGGATCAGGCCGCTGCTTCGGAGGAAGAGCGTTCTGATCGCCAATCTGATTCTGAACTAAAGGAAGCCTCTTCATCTTCGGAGGATGAGGTAGGTCTGTCCTCGCCTCTACCTAATAAAAGGCACCGAGCTGGTAAGTCATATAAAGATAAGGAGCGCGATCATAAAATAGACACGTTGATTACCCAAGTTGGGTACATCACAGGTTATTTGTCGCAATATAACACCGAGTTGGCCGGCCCTAGTAGTCAACCTGTTGCAATCCCCGCGCCTAGTCCTTATCTCACAAATCCATGTTCTGATTCTAATAAGTTGCAGCTAGGTGAATTGTCAACAAATTTTGATGAAAGAAAGGTCATCCCACCATCTGATGAAAAAAGACTAGAAAAAGTTAACCTTCTTCAACATTTTGACTCACAGGCCTGGAAAGGCATGAGATACAAAACTACACTACAGGGATTTTCAGCTACCCCGGGTTTTGTAGCTCTCAAAGTTAATGAAGAGTTGTGTCACTTCAATAAAAGTAAAGATTACCTAGCTTCTGCTGATAACATATGGGCAGGACTTACCAATGCAGAGTTGGAACGACAAGAGTTATTGAAACAGAGTCTACAGGATCTTGTTAACTGGGCAGCTAGGAATCCTGTTGAATTAAACCCAATGTCTTTATTTGAAAAGGTATCTGCCTTACTTGGAACAGATTCGCCTCTTCATAATTGCTCTGAGAAAATAATGCAAATTATTTGTGGCAGACGTGCAGAATGCATTGAAATAAGAAGAGATAGAATTTTGAAAGAGATAAATAATCCTATGTTGAAAGCTACTATGAAAGACATCCCCCCAAGCGCAGAGTACTTGTTTAGTCGAAATGCTTTACAACCAGTCATTCAATCACTGGGTGGCTCGCATGTATGGCTTAATAAGCCAGAGTACCTTAAGGAAAAGAGAATAAGTCATTCTAGGCCTTCAACAAACTTCAGACAGGAGAGACATAATAAGAAACCTTACACTCGCACACCTATGAATAATAGGGGTGGCCGAACTGACACAAGAGGCAAACAGAAAGGTTATCCAGGCCAGCAAAAACACAACTTTCGAGGTGACACAAAAAGAAATAACCAAGACAAACAAGATTGACTATATGAATACAACAAAGCCATTCAGGGGGGGATGCTTAAAGCATTATACACAAGCATGGGAAGAATTAGGGGCCAACAAATACATTTTACAAATAATATCCAAAGCCCGCATACCCTTCACAAATCGGCCTCCACTAATACATTGTTCAAAGACACAGTTGAGAAAGTTCAACACCCCAGTTTCACCAGATATGACCACCATCATTCAGGAGTTAATAGCAAATGGAGTTTTGGAAAGACCAAAGATTTCGAACTCTGGATTCCTTTCCAAGATGTTTTTAGTAATGAAACCAGATGGGGGGGTACGTCCAATATTCGACCTGAGAGGACTAAACAGACACATTACAACAAAATACTTCCAACTGGTGTCACAAGCCGATGTAGTGAAATTTTTACAAAGGTACGACTGGATGGTGAAAATAGACCTGACGCAAGCCTATTTTCACGTGCCTATTGCAGAGTCACACCGGTGTTTTCTAAGAGTTTATTACAACCATCAAGTTCTGCAACTGTCAGTCCTACCATTCGGTCTTTCATCAGCCCCTCGAACGTTTGCTACACTAACAAACTGGATCGCGGAGATCTTACGAGGCAAGGGTATGAGAATTTTAGTATATTTAGACGACTTTCTTCTGGTAAGTCAGGACAGAATCCAACTTCTGGATCAGGTCTCGGAGACCTTGAGTATCCTAGAAAACTTGGGCTGGCATATAAACTACCTAAAGTCAGTACTCAAACCGTCTCAGGAACTGGAGTACTTAGGAATTTTATGGAATACCAAAAACTTTACCATGGCCTTACCTCTGGTAAAAAGGACAAGGATAAAAAGTACAATAGCAAAGATTCTAGAAAGAGGTTGCTGCAGCTTAAAAGAGCTTCAAGTCATATTAGGGCTACTAAATTTCGCAAACCTGACCACTCCCAGAGGGCGCTTACACTGTCGCCTAACTCAAAGGTTCACAAGAACTTTTCATCAAGGCAGAAAATGGCTGAAAAGAGCTACGCCACCCGCAGTCAAAAGAGATCTAGTTTGGTGGCAGAGTGCCATAGATCACAGCATAATTCCCCTACAAAACAAGGAAGTAACTCACTTCTTGACCACAGACGCATCGGATGCAGGCTGGGGTGCTCACCTCAACGAGAGACTCCTGTCGGGCAGGTGGAGAGCATATCAAAAATTCTGGCATTCAAACATAAAAGAGCTGTTTGCCGTATACAGTGCAATAAATCTAAACCAGAGCTTCCTACACAATGCTCATGTCCTCATACAGTCGGACAACAGGACACTGGTAGCATACATCAGGAACGAAGGGGGAACGCGATCTTTTGCACTACTCGAGCTGACAACGAAGCTCCTAGAGCTGTCGGAACGCCTGAACATGACACTCTCGGCGGCGTACCTCCCGGGGAGATACAACGGCATAGCCGACCGCCTTTCCAGAAATCGACCTGTGCCGGAATGGCACTTACTGCCCCCGGCCTCGGAGGCCGTATTCAGAACTTGGGGCGTACCAGACATAGATCTGTTCGCATCAAAAGAATCTGCTGTAGTAGACCACTACGTAACTTGGGACTCCAGAGATGGATTCGCCGACTTTTGCGACGCCTTCAGTCGCCCCTGGAATTTCAGTCTAGCTTGGGTGTTTCCACCACCCAATCTCATTCCACGCGTGCTACATCACCTCAATACAGCAACAGGCATTTACCTAATAATAGCACCTCTATGGACACATTGCTTCTGGCTACCAGATCTGAAGGCACGAGCTCTGTCCGAACCTCTCGCAATAACGAACCTGAACAAGAATCTCATAGATCTCACAACTGGCAGGAGACCTCCAATGGTGGAGAAGCTGGAACTCCTAGCTTGGAAAGTTGGGGGTGGGACAGTAAAGTAGCACATTGGTCTGCAAAAGAAAGGGATTTACTAAAACGAAGTTGGCGAGAATCGACATTAACTACATATAAAGCCCCGATTAAACGATGGATTGCATGGTGTCAAGTCAATAATGTTGACTCCCGAACTCCAGAGGGAAACGATGTAGCTAGATTTTTAGCCAAATTATACCTTGAAGACCACCTAGCTTACCGAACCATACTTTTACACAAGTCTGCTGTTTCCACCTACTCAGCAACCAGTTCTGATGATATTGCAAAAAATTTCTTTGTGCATCAGATATTAAAAGCCATATCATTAGTAAAACCACCAGAAAAGAAAACACTCATATGGGATACAGAGTTATTATTTAACTGGCTGAAGCACAATCCATCTACAGAATCACTATTTGATACAGCAAGAAGAACAGCCATTATTCTACTATTAGCATCTGGACGTCGAATACATGACCTTACTCTTTTAGATTTGTCCAAGGACAACCTAATTACTGATGATGAAAAACATGAAATACTGCTATGGCCAAGATTTGGCTCAAAGACAGATAGTGCTGATAATAGACAGTCTGGTTGGCTACTGAAATCACATCCAGAAGAATACTTATGTCCAGTAAAACACATAAAAAAGTTAATAGAAGCCATGGCTCACAGGCGAACTAAAGAACCTGGGTTAACAAGTTTGTTTATTTCAATAACAGGAGTAATCAAACCAGCTACTCAGACTATAATAGCTGGTTGGATAAGATCAATACTAAAGGATGCTGGAATAGATGCATCTCCTGGTAGTGTTAGATCAGCAGTAGCTTCTAGAAGTTTTTTGGAAAATAGACCTATTGAGGAGATTCTACGCAGAGGCAATTGGAAAAGCTCTCAAACCTTTAAAAAATTCTACTGCCGTACTGTTACAAGGAGCACAACTCAGATACAAAATCAGAGTACTGACCCTGACCAGTTGTTAAATAATTTCTTAATACCTTAGTTGTTTGGACCAAAATTTTACTAGATTAACATAGATCTCATGTTTAATTATAAATGGGAGCTTGAATTTAAGTACCCGTATTTAATAATAAATAAATACTTAGATGTTTGTGATAATATTTTATAAAAAACTTGATTTTGCATTACATAATAAGTAATAAGTGTTGATTATCATTGATCTCATTTGATATTAAATAGAGATTTAAAGCTTATTACATTCATAGAATTTAATAATTTAGAAACTAGTAAATGTTTCCTTTCAAAGGTTTTCAAACTTTCTATAGAGGTCTTAGTGCCTACTTGTGACTGATTTTATATGTATGTTGATTAATAATTTAATAAATACTTATTTTTGCATAAATACATTTTAGTTTGGAGATCACATAGCGTTTGTGCCTACTCTTTCACCAGCAGATAACAAACAGGTCTTCCAACAATGCTGTGTGTTTTGGAGCACATATAATATAACCGTTTTGCATAAAAACAAAACGGATATTATGTGTGTGGAGAAACACACAGCATAAGCAAGGTGCTTGCTGGTGTTGGGAGACACTATGAATTGACATTGACAGCCGCTCTACATGACTCTGGATCGGCTACTTCCTGATGAAGACCATAGACTCAAAACAGACTTGAAGTCGGTAAAGTATACCTAAAACTTATTATTTAAAGGCAAATAATACAAACCATTCTTCCAACAATGCTGTGTGTTTCTCCACACACATAATATCCGTTTTGTTTTTATGCAAAACGGTTATATTTATTTCACTATGAAAGAGACGCGCGTTTCCTAGTAATGCTTGCAAATGTCCGCGACTTTTTTATCTTTATAGAAAACTGTGCCTTCCAATGTAATGATATTGTTCAATATCTTCGAAAATTCTCTCCGCTTCCGTTCCAATGTGCTTTGAGCCTTACGCTGACTCGCGTCAACTCCGGTTCACCGATCCCCATAAAGAAGCAAACAGACCGCCCGAACCGCAAAGCTTTATCCAAAGAAATAATATGAAGTTTACTGAACAAAGGTATCAAAATAACCGGTTGTCGTTTTACATGCACTTTGTTACTTGCAATACCGGTTAGCTCCAATTTTGTTTTGGAAAATAATTAATCAAATAGGTCTAAGATAAGTTGTCAACATAAATACATAGTACCTTATAGTAGAAGTCTTAAAAATTTATTCAACAGCGATTGCACCTCCAATTTTAATTTCCACAAATGCTTGAAGATTTTTTTACGACTAGGGAAGAGTTAGAATCTGTTTTCGTTGCAATATGTCGCTTGCATATTGGTTTCTTAGGTAAGTAAGGACCATTGAACTCTATTACCAATGGTAAGGACCTCATAATTCAACGCAGTCGGTTATAAAAATGATCAATAGATTAATTTTTAATGTAAGTGGGTTATCTATGAACCTAGTGTTGGAAGAACACCAAAGAATTCCTCAAACTACGAAAGTGTTTATAGTAATATTTTGATGTTGTAGATTGTAATGACGAAGCTCCCGATATGCCTCATGTGAAACTTTTCGTGAATCGTTGGGTATATGCATCGTCTGACACGAGACGTTAGGGATAACACATTTTTACTTTATCCAGAAACTAAAATGTTAGATACAATAGCTTAACTCAAAATTATTTTCTGACAAAATTAAACTAAAATTTGCATAAATAGTTTGTTGAGAATCCTTCCTGAAAGAGAATCCTTCAGCCCAACTTCTATCAAATTGCAATTAATCCAGCACTTAACTCCTTTGCGAATAGCTGGGTTCCGTTGTGAAACTGGAAATCCCTTTTTACGGCCCCCCGTCAGCTAAGCTATACTCAAGAGTCAACAAAACAGATAGTCCACTTAGAGCTGAAAAATAGAGAAATAAGTAGACATTTAATAAGTAAGCAGTTAGACTATTGAACATGTTTATTCAAAATGTAGATAAAATTCATAAGCAAGCACAGAATTAATGAACAGTCGTTGGATTCTTGAGATCAAATCTCAGAATTGAAAATAAAATAATTGTAATTTTTTTTTTTTCTCAAATACAGTGCCGTACAGTGACGCACATAAAAATTATAACAACACTTTATTAGGCTCATTTAAACCTAACGATGTATCATGAAGGTCTAGAAGACACTATTAACTTTATGGTTTTTCACTTAACTAAGCTTAAGCGGACTATCTCATTTTTTATAAAATGATTAGTGCACAGTTAATGTCAACAAAAACTTGTGCACATTTACTGTCAACAAAAACTGAGCTAGCTGTTTCCCTTCGTATCCCTAAGTAAAGATAAAGCTTAAGATTAACTTTGGAGCTCTACCTGCAGAATTTGTAACGGAATCGATGTAGAATTTACAACCATACTGTTAGTACCGTACTTTAGATCCAGGTGATAATAACGAGCGCGAGTTGGTTCGAAACGGTCGTTTTCATAAGGTGGTGATATGCTAAGCATTTAAATAAGGTATTTTAAGTTTGACTGCCTCGTTGGTTTAGCGGTTAGCTTGTTCAACCGCTGATAATGAGGTCCTAGGTTCAAATCTCGGGTTGGGCCACTAGTTGTTATTGGGGTTTTTCTAGCACGGAAAAATCACAGTAGCAGCGCGGAGGCAGGAAGTTGGCGGTGTAACACTCCCGTGACGCAGACTTTTAAATTTTTTATCTAAGCTAACTTTCATTTATCATTTAATTTGTTTGTATTTTTTTTGTTATTAAAGTTATTTCGTCTGTCGTAAGTTTTCAAATTCGAATCTAAACCATTTTCGCTGCGCTTGTGCAACTATGCGTTGTTGAAGTTTGTCTTTTTGATTTTAGTGATTACCAAGCTGTTAGCTTGTTGTTTTCTGATCATGATCTAAATTTTTGTGAGTATTCATAAAATATCTTGAATTATAAAACCAAGTAAACGTACCTAGCTTATTTTGTTTCACCTTTTACAGCTTAACCATTTACACCTTCTACGCTTATAGCTTTCGATCTAACTGATTAGGCCGTCTATTTTGCGAAGTAAACTTTACGTCCGACAGCGACAAGGGATCATAAATTACACTAACTTAGTTTAAATGGGTGAACAGACTGAACGTTATTGCAACTCGTAAATTCTCTACAGTTTCTATCCGTTTAGCGAAAAACGGGATCATCATCATCATATTAGCACACGTCCACTGCTGGACATAGGCCTCCCCCGTACGACGACGCCATAAATAGCTGTCCCGAGCCTCCGTCCATCGACTCCCTGCGACCGCCACAGGATATTATATTATATAGTATGAATTATAGAGTTGTTTATGAAATCGCTACAGATTAATATACTACATACTAGAATACTACATTCATTACGAGAATACTGTATTAATTATCAAAATACTACATTAATTATTAGGATACAAACATATTAAATTAACTACTACATACTAGAATGCTATATTAATTCTACATTACTACATTACATACTTTGTGTCGTTCTGTTTCCCTCCTGTCGTCTCATATTTATTATTATTTATATAAATTTGACTTACTTTAGCTTTTCAGATTGTTTTCATTTAATGCAATGAAATGATGCTTCGAAGAGACTGCGTCGATATGCCTCAAAAAATTATTGCCCACTTGGACTCATTTTTAGGCGCTAGTTACGCTTGACCAAACATTTATTTATGGCAAAAGCTTTCTCCAAAAAAAGAGCTGATGTTTCTAAAAAAGTGTACCTCCTTTGGTTATTGGAGCCCCCAGACTGTCCGAATTTAAGAAAACACTGTATAAAAAAAAGAAACTTCAAAAACACATTGCATTAAACTTTACGAAAACATAAAAGTATCGGGTTTACATAAACATTCGCACTGAATGTGTTCTTTGACTTCCCAGAGAGGCAAAAGCGGACGTAGGAGAGTACTTTTACATTTATAGTTCGTGATATACAAACATGTTTTATGTAAATCATAGATAGTAAACTACGATATACCTGTACTCCGGACACACTCAAAATACAATCTTTGTATACATTGACCACAAACTAAACCTACAATTCACTTTCTTGTTATTGTTTTTTTTGCCAGAATTGACAGTACTTATCGATTTGAACTCTTTCGTAGAATGCGTAACGCTGACAATTTTTTTAACGGTCGCTAACAAGATAATGTAGGTAAAGACTTTAATAATATCCCAAAAAATGTACGACTCCGGCGGGACTTGAACCCGCGAAAATAATGTAGGTAGGAGTGAATTAGTGCATACTCCCTAGATACACCCATGGGTAAAGGCTAGATACCCCCATGGTTGTTAAAATTAAAGAGGGGCACAACCCTGCTGTAAATTTAACAGCAACTCGCCCATATACCTCTATGAACTTAGGCCCACCAAACCAAAACACAGCAATAAGGTTGGAGGCAGAATTAGACATGGTTCGGTGAAACTTCCCTAGGGCATAGGCTTCATAACATTCAACTATGAATTGCTGGTTGTATTATGTAGAATCAATTTATGTCTTTGGTCTCACCTGGAAATTCATTCGAAATTTCGTTCTTAGACGAGGCTCGAATGGCTTGGCATAGTGCTTGCCCTGATGCTGCTCCCCCAAAATCTCTTTTGTCCCAAGGGCAATGGGACGGGCCTCTGTGTGAGTTGAGTTGCTCTGCAGATCGTGCCCGTCTCCTGGCCGTTTCTAAATGGGAGTCAGGAGATTGGTTGCAAGCACTTCCTTCATATAATACTGGCACTCTATTGGATCCCGTAACTTTCCGTATAGCAACATGTCTTCGGTTGGGTGCAAGGTGTTGCGCGCCTCATCAATGCCAGTGCGGTACTGTTGTCGAACAGCTTGGTCATCACGGATTATCGTGTACTAGGGCTGCCGGTCGGATATCTCGCCATGCCAGCCTTAACGACATCATCCGGCGGGCCTTTGTCACCGCTAACGTACCAGCTATTCTCGAACCGAATGGTCTGTTGCGTGACGATGGTAAGAGGCCCGACGGCATGACTTTAGTCCCTTGGGAGCTGGGCAGGCCTATTGTGTGGGACGCTACATGTGTCGACACACTTGCGCCTTCCCATCTTTCAAGGACATCCGTGAGGGCTGGTTCGGCGGCAGATTTGGCCGAGGATCTCAAGAGGCGCAAATATGCAGGTCTCGACAGAGCCTACGCATTTGCTCCCCTTGGAGTCGAGACCCTAGGTCCGTGGGGTACCGAGGCTCTCCGGGTTTTCAAAAAAATATCTGAGCGCCTGGTCGAAGCGACGCGTGACCCGAGAGCTGGTGAGTATCTGGCGCAGCGCATTAGCATTGCCATACAGCGGGGCAATGCAGCCAGCGTCTTGGGGACGCTTCCGACTGGTATTGATATGGACCAGTTGAGCTATCTGTAGATTGTTTGCAACAGTCTGCAGTTAGCTCAATTGTTTCAATTGTAAATACTAGTTTAATTTCTTTATATTATTTGATTGTTATTTTCTTTGTCAATAAAGAATCAATAATATGATAAAATATTTTTACCTAGTATCATCACACACAAGCTCTGCTTACTTTGGGGCTAGATTATGCTGTGTCGATTGTCCATAATTTTTAACGTTTAGTTTGTTAGTGGAAAGCCTTTCCATGTGTAGAAAAGTAAAAGGACTCTATTTACGCCGGTGTTGTTTGGATTTTGCTATCCAAATATTTGACAAGGTAACCATTTCAAGGTACGGAAACTGAAAGTGACAATTTGGTGTAGCAAAAGCGTCTGGAATATTTATTTGAGGTAGCTTCTACTTTAGGAAAGCTGCGATATTTACCACTTCGGGAGGGAGGGCCAATTCTGCTAACCAATCGGCTTACTATGACAATGGTATTGTCACAGCATTACACATGTTGGCATTTTGCCTTAACCTTTAACTGGTGACGTGGTTTTTGTGTAACGTTAGAGGCATGACAGGCCTCGGTTGAATATATATAAGTAGGGAAAGTAATCCCGGTATACCGGGATCCCGCATGCATTTTGCGGGACTAATCTCGGTCGAAAAATTACGAGATGCCGCTGGATTGGCAGGATTACAGCGAGGGTGGATATAACTCTCTAATGATCACTGATCCAACCACGTGGAAGTTGAGCGAGCTTTTTTAGCCACTGGCTACCTTGTGAGCAATATAAGGAGCCGTTTAGCAGACAACACAATTAATTCACTCACATATTTACGCCGCTATGTCCTTACTAATGTTTAATTTTCATATAATACAGAAAATTAAACATTAGCTAGGAGATTAATTAAACAATAGTTAACGTTAACGAGAATTGAAGATATGTGCCATAACGTGTTCATGTGTTCATTTGCTAATTTGATAATTGTTAATGGTAACTATATCAATTTGTTTTTCTGATGTTTATGTTATGCCAATTTATTTCTCGTGTTTTATTGTAATAATGTCAATGTTAATAAACCATTATTTCAAAAAGCTCGTTTGAATTTAAAATTAAAACCATGAAACGACGTCTGTATGGTTTTTATAACGATTGATTTAAGAGGCCTAAGTCCACTCTGTGGGATCCCGCAAATACTGGGATTTCGCGGGACTAAGTAGGTTCAGTCCCGCAAATACCGGGATTAAAATTATCTTGCGGGATCGCATTCCCTAAATATGGGTGATAGTACCTACAAAAAAGAATTACTGTAGCCTAACTAAGTACTTATTTTGTATTATTATGGATATTCATCTATTATATAAAACAATATTGTATATTCTATCATTTTTATTTAGGAAATGACAAAAAAACATAGCTCTCTTATTCTTAGGAAAAAAGTGTGAGGCCCGACGTCACCAGGTAAAGGTTAAATGAAAAAAACTACAGAGGGAGAAACGAGTGACAAAAGTGATAAAAACCATTCTATCAATCTCTCCGTGCTAATTGCAACGCACGCACTATCTAGTGTTTCTTTCATCTGGACGATTCTGCGACGATACCATTATCATAGTAAAGCTATGGGTTTGCAGAATTGGGCCCCAGAATGGTTGATGGCTCAAAATTAAAACCAATGCTTTATGCTCAAACAAATACCTATCCTTTCCTTGGCCCAAACTTTGGCCACGGTAGTTGCCCTGCCAAATTGAGTAGATTGCCTCCACTGGGAACACTTTTCTAGAAGCATCTCGAGGCATTTTTCACCTATGTAATATAATACCATTTTTATTCACAATTTGTTTTGTTTATTCTAAGTCATTCATTACGCACATACATTACAGCATCATCCCGGCCCGAAACCATCAAATTAAAGGCGTTATAGCGAATTTGTTTATCAGCATAAATCCCAGGAATTTACATAAAAGCCTGATTTCACAACAGACATAAAATAACTTAATTATAAGGTTGCTCTTGAAAGAAAGAAAGAAAGAAAGAAATTTATTTGCCTTAAAACTACCACACAATACATACAATGACTTACGGCTATTTAAACCTAAGTAGACACTTTCATTGCGCAGCAGAGTTAGGGCAAACATGGCCTTCCCTCAGCATTGTGCTGGACGAACACTTGTGTGTCCACCCAGCGCTGGTTTTCAGTGAAAGCCATGGGCTTGGAACGTCACAACCGTCTAGAGTGGTCTTGTACCTTTCAGCTAGGTAATGGTCTAGAAAATATCGGCATTATTTGTTTCACCAAGACAGGTAATTTGTATCTAATAAATCACCTTCAGTCTGAGCTCTCTCGCACTCACACACCACACCCACACCAACACACGCATATACAGCTTACACACACACACACACACCCCCACACACACGCTCCCAGATTGCATACCATAATCTCACTTATTGTATATTTTAAATTTTTAAACTCGTAGGGATTGTAACTATTTTTTTCATTCTAATATTTTGCACTATTTCCGCCTTAATGTTTTATTTAAATAAAGATATATTCCATGCTCAATATTCGATATCCAGACTTTTAGTTTTTTGTTGTTCTTTTCTAAATTTTCATACATCTTGGTGTTCAATAAATATATTATATTGTATTGAAATATTGTATGAACAATTTATATTTATAAACGGAATAACGGTTTCAATTTCCGAGCTCTAATAAATTAAATATCCCAAAACAATTAGTACTCTGTCCCTTCTAAATCCTTACAAATGTTCTAAAACGACACATCTCTAAATTACTGCCATAATCCGCTGGCAAATTCCCAATGCGTATTGAAATTGTCTTTCAAATTAATTTACGATACTAAACAAACAAGAATGTTATACTTAAAACTGGTTATAAAAAAATTAAGCGGGCGCGATGCCCTTTTTCGTATACTGGATGTCTGGATTTGTGAATTCAGCGTGGATAATTGTATGAAAACATAATCGCGCCTTCTCTAAAAAGTAAATTATTAAAATCTGGCGTGATCCCATTTTGTTTTTCGTATACTATAGTCCTGGTTTTGTGACGTCAGCATGGATAATTGTATAACAAAAAATACAATCGCTCCAGCTCTAAATAAGTACCCATTAAAGTGCAATTAGTTCACGATTCAGTGCTTATAATTTTCTTGCTCTGAAAAAGTAAAAACCAACATGAAATTCCTTAATACTTTAGACTGTTTTTAATTTTTCCGAAACATACCTAAAATCCCTCATGTTTTTTTTATGGGACCCTTTTGGTTTAATTCTGTCGACATTAACTAAATAATCATTAAAATTGATCCACAAAAAACGGTAAATTACAGCAACTGTTGAACTCCACATTGTTAACATAACTTGAAAGTAAAACCCACAGACTCTTCATACGCCCTATTCACTTTATATTTACGTTTTGTTGAGAGGCTAAAACACTTCAAATATCATTAACTTGAAAGTGCTGCCAAAAAGCGAGCGATAAACCGTCATGCTGTATTAAGCTCAGAGTGTCGTGTTCAATTTGTTAAGCATTGCGCACACAGCCTAAGCTCTACGCCCCGGCTTAGCACATCCAATGTAGCTAGAACTCCAATTTGTACCCTCGCAAATGAGATTCACACGAGGGACAGCCACAACAGCCGCTTTTCAGCCAGCGGAGAGGTTAAATGGATAGAATTATTTATTTAGACAAAATCAACATTGTATTTTGTTTAGAAATCTTATAAAGCTAGTTTTTGGGTTAAACTAGACACCGAGTTCTAACCTGGTTCAATAAGAGGTAATTATTATTGAAACTAAAAACTAAATAGATACACACGTAAAATATTTATTGTTATTGCGAAATAAACATAATTATAGATCGAACAACTTAAATCTATACAATTAAAAAGGCGGCAAAAACCTTCAAAACTGGGACAAATCGAAGCAAGAACTTGACTTTGACCACGGTCGGACATCTGGGAAATGGGAATGAGTCTAAATATTTTAACATATTTGTTTCTCCGTCGGGAGAGTATGACGATCTCAACGATGATATAACCAGCATTATTTGTTTATTTATTTATTGATACTTTTAAACCCTAACAGCTAAATCAAAATGTAACAATTCATTTTTGTTACAGATGCTTCAACTGGAGGCAAATATGTTCGCAGAGGACAATTTCCTCACATGGTGGGTAAAACAAAATGTTCAAAGTAGTTTTGCTATCTAGCTGTTGTAAACTATTATGCGTGTATAGGTATTGTATTGCCCTGCGTGTATAACAACATTTCCAGGATGCTGTTGGGCCTGCCTCATTGTGCATTGCTTCAGAGATGTTCGCAAATACTTTCACTGATAGTTTCACGGCTATTGTACGAGAGCGAGTAGCATCATACTTGAGCAGTTGAGCAGAGTGAGAGGTAGTAACAAAAGTATCCTGAAAGATATATCTGACAAAAATATCAGTGTCCTACACTGCACCACTGGGTGAAATCTATAAAAACGTAGATTTAGTTATTTTCATTTTATTTTCTTTGTTGTAATTGTACACTGTCTGTAATGTTATGTTTTCCGTGGACCTTTATTATCTGGAAATAAAATATTTGATTTGATTTTAGTATGATTATTGTCAATTAATAATAATGAACACTGGAACCTAAATAAAATTATTTTACATCAGCGGCCACATCGCAACTTTCCATCAGGACAGATTGTGGTCAAACGAAAGTCTATTTTATTATTATTGGCCTCGGTCATCCCATTGCGGAGCAATGTCTAATAATTATGAAAAATATAAAGCAAACTATTTAGTAATAATTCCGTGTAAAATCTTCTCTGAAAACAAACGGAGGAGAGGCAAAACCACTGGCAGGACTCTTTTGTTGTAGCAGGCACTCTCATTGTCAATGTCAAAGTCGACTATTGTGGTGTCGATAGTGTCTCGGAAACGAATTTTTTTTTCGACTTACTTTGATAGATTTTTTCACTATGGGGGGTGTGATTTTTCTCCAACTACTTTCTTAGATTGTATCAAAGAAGGTTTTGCGTGGTAGTATTATTAAATATAGTCCTAAGCCAAGAATATAAACCCATTTCTAGAAATGCTATGCCGATTGCAACACGGCGCAATTCAATTAATTGCCTATGACGATGCTATTGTTGGCCGATCAATAGTTTTATGATTTTCTTTCAATCTTCTGATTCAGTTTTCAAGTTTTATAATATCCATTCGTAAGAAACCCTTTGATAGGTATCAAACTGACTGACAATGATTTGGACCGGCTCTCTGTCACCACCGGTTTACCGTATAGCCTCAGACTTCTCCCTAACGTTCAATAATATGGTTAAACTTCCGCCATTCCGAGGAATTACATTAAATAGATATTCCCAACAAATCAGCTTTCGTTCGTTTTGTAATCGACCTAAGCATTTTATAATCGGGCTGATTCTACGATCGGGTACATATTTATATTTTCGTACCTTGTGTGCTTGTTAATATTAATTTAATTCATTTATTTTAGGGGATATTTCATAAAGCTATTATTAATTTTCGTTTTGCATTTCTACAGGCGTTGCTTGGCTATGGTTCCGATGATAAAACGGAGTGGAATTGTGCCGGGTCCCTTATCCACAAGAACATTATTCTCACTGCCGCCCACTGCACAAGCCATAGGACTTTGTAAGATAAGTTTAAATTATAACAATTAGCAATACGTAAAATAAATGGTAGGAAGTTAATATTTTATTCTTTCTAGGAATATTGCAGAGAAACAGCCGGAAAACGAGGTACTGCAGTCTGCAGCAAACTGAGACAATTTTTTGCAGTAAATATGTATAATAGCCAATTTTGATTATGGGATTAAATGGTATATAATATATAAATAGGTATATACATATATCTAAGTAATTAGGTATAATTGTATGTTGGTTTAAGTAACAATAAAAAGTACATTACTATCACATTCTGTAATGTCTGCGTTTCTAGCAGCGTTAATGATGGTCGAAAGTACAGCGTAGCGCAGCCTTGCTATCACTGTAATGGCAGGTCCAGGCCATCACAGTGATAGCAAGAGTAACAATGATGACCAAGCTAGAAGACAAAAAACGTTTAGAGAACGGTTAGTTTGCTGCCATCATGACGTGACCAGCAATGCAGTAATTGCGGACCATGGCTTGTAATATTGCTATACTCAAACAATGCGACTAATATAAATAAAACCAGCTTAGGCAACTTATTGCTGGAGGTAGTGTTGCCAAAATATCGAAAGTTTGCCTATCGATAGTTGAACTTGAATATCGGTAACTCTATCGATAGGTCTATCGATAATATCGAAGGAGTGACGTAGGGTACCTAGTTCAAATTCAACATTCAAATTAAAAATTTCTTTATTGTTTAATCATATTGAATATTTGTAATAAAATCGATAGTTTCAAATATAAAAGTGACCAAACTATAAAAACTACCATATTACAAGCATTTTTGAGTACCTGTACGTATATTTATAACTTTTTTTACAATAGGGTCGTCGATTAATCACGTGATTGGGTTCGAAAGTGAGGAGGGGGTTCGATAAAAATCATGAAATATCACAAGGAGGGAGGATAGTGTAGTGAGGTATTACGTTTATTTATTTTGTCGTTGAACGCGCAATTTTTAAACAACCGAATTGTTGCCGTTGCTAGGCAACGATTCCCCCGCCCACGATGAGCCCGAATCGCAAAAAAGCGGACATAATTTTTTTTTTATTTGTTTATTCTCATTTCGCCATTCGATAATTCTACCAAAACTAAAAAACTTTTGCTCTATTAAACTTTTGACTAGGCCTTATATAGTTCAGGAGTTAAAGGCAAAAAAACTACTTTTTTTGTATGGGAGGCAACCTTAAAAGTTGAATAAATAACCGTGTTTCACCTTGGTTCTTTCTGAATTTTTTATGGTATATTTGTGGTATTATTAGGCATCAATTAGTTATAAACAGGTGGGTGCCAAATGTTGCCATTTAGAGTTACGGCGCTAAAACCGAAAAAATATATATTTTTTGGTCTGTAAACTTATTTTGATAAATCTTATTTTTCTATTCGATAGTTTTATCTTAAATACATATATTATATTATATATCTTTTTTAGCCTTGACTTATAGTTTAGGAGTAAATAGCAAATAAGTGATCTTAGTTCAGGAGAGCCGATTTTAAAACTGCTATAGAAGGCGCATTTCACCTTTATACGGTATGAGACTTAAATGGGATGAGTGTGGTACTGAGCCACATCATAAACTCTAAGAAACACGTATGCTATATTGTGTACTTTTAGCTATATAGCTATATAATAAGTAACAAATTTTTATTTTTAATCTTATAAGTTAAAAAGAGCACAAATTGCATGCAAGACATTGCCTTAGTATCTATAGATATTTCAAAGCTAGAGTTTACCTGGAAAAGGGTGTGGCAGACACATGCGTGTCCGATTTCGATGTGATCCGCTTTTTTTGCGATTCGGAACCATCGTGGCCCGTCGCGACGACCGCAAGATTATACCATTAAAGTTATTATTCTGAAATGTTACAGATACTTTGACAAAAAAATACAAGTGATGTTGGGAAGGGTTAGTCTTAAACCTCACATATCACCAGGGGGGCGGAGAGTTAAAAAAATTCAAAAACATCACGTGATTAATGGACGACCCTAATCTCTAAAAGGTTCTAAAAGATCGAAGAGAAGAAGGTTAATCGATTCGTTACAGAGCTAAGTGGAAGAAGATTGGTGAGGATGACTCGCCAGAACAAAGACTCGCAAAAGGTTGTAGCGCCAAAGGATTTATTAATCTGTGTTGAATGCTGTATTATGATTTGTTCTGCAGACTTTTTCATAGCCTGCAGAGCTTTCATAGCCCATGAATTCATTCCCTATTTTATGAACAAACTTTTAAAACAATTCGCATGTTCTCTTTATACTGAGGGTCTCTTGTATACAATGACGATAAAATGTACTAAGTTACCTCAGCTTACTAACATGTATGTATTTTGAAGTGTTTTTTATTTTACTGAATTTTTTTATCACTTACTAAAATATTTTTTCAGCTGTTATTAGTGCATATGCATCAATCGCAAATGTTGTGCAAGCCTGTAATGAGCACACATTCTATATTATAATTTTCATTTGGTTTCTTTATAAATGTTTTATTGTAATTTTATGTTGGCATTGCCTTATAATTTTAAAAAAATCATACATAACGTAAATTTTTTACGGTGTTTCTCGTCAAATTATTTTATGCTTTTTCAGAGGGCCTGTCACACGTGTAGGCCTGGGAATGTTAAAACGTTCAGATCATCATCGCCATTGGTGGATAGGAGAAGTTTCGCAGATCATTCCATATCCCGAATACGGAGCTCCTTCCAAGTACCACGATATAGCACTGCTAGTGATAGGGGATAGACTGTAAGATTATATTTTTAGCTTCGATCATCAATACCAACTAGATTTAGGATCACATACTAAGTCAAAGTTAAATGCCATCCGTATATCATATGAATATAAACTTAGCATACAGCTATATTTTTTTACTAACGAACTGAGACCAAAGTTTTAAAACAGTTTAAACTTCAACCTAATTCCAACCTAGTAATAGAGTCACAAATATTCAAAATATTATCTTGTACAGTCAGCAACGAAAGCATAAACACATCCAAAATTACAAAACATTTAAACACTGAACCGTTTCACAATTGAGTGGCATACTAAACAACGAAGTTCTCTTATCGTTGTACAAAAATTGACTAACCAATTTTCCAAAAATAACGAACATATTATAAAACTAACGTTTTACTGAGTTAATATATCTTTGTCACGAGTGCTGCACAGTTATGTTGGATGTGTTCATGGAGTTTCGTTGCTGACTGTACCTACGATTATACGTCATAAAAAACGAGCAAAGCATTAAATTACTACACATATAAATTAACAAACATAGGTTTTGATAGCATTTAATTATGTGTGAAATCAACCTTAAGAACAACAAATGAATTACTTTCCCGTTATTGTCTTGCGAGCTACATTATTTTGTTTCTTTTATGTTTGCTTCTACGAATTTTATGGTGCGCTAGTTAAAAACGGTAATTTTAGTCAAAATTTGATATTATTTGTTAGTTTAAAGCATAAAATATAAGCTATGCTACATGAACATAGACACCAAAACTATGACACTCCGGCCGTTTAATTGCTTTGTCGGGGCATAATTTTTGCAACTTTTGAATACACATTGCGGCTGTGACACGTGTTTACATTGGCTGTGTTTCAAGAGAACTAAACAAAATAAAAGCTCACGTCTCAAGTGCACTCTTATTTACTGAGATATTTTTTTTTTGCTGGCCAAAAATCTAGTTGGTATTGGTGGTTGAAGATTTTTATCAGAGATTGGTAATAATAATTAATTTTTAAAATATTTATATGTTTTATTGATGTTTTCAGTGAAGATATCCCTGACATAAGGCCCGCTTGCATAGGTAATGCTGCAGCTTTTGATTACGGATATGACCAAGCTATTGTAACCAGCTGGGGTTCTACCGGATGGCGTATGAAGAACTCTGACGTCATGCAACAGGTAGAGAAACTTATTTTTCGGTGTTAAAATAAAAGTAAAATAAACGAGTTTTCTGTGTATTTTCTATGTATAATAAAAAATATATGTATATATAATTTATTGTATTAAGTATATCAGTCATCTAGTACCCATAACACAAGCTCTGCTTAGCTTAGGGCTAGATGATGCGGTGTGGACTGTCCAACATTATTTATGAATTTTTTTGGTTCGACCGTCTTCATTGGTATGTAAAAATCGATGTAAATCATAAGGCGCTCTCCCCCACTGCAAGCATTGTGCCCTATCAAAACTGGGACGCCACGGCGACATCATCGTTGACAACGTATCCAAACTATTGTATGGTAGACGACTTTGCCTAACCGTTGCCAAGTGAGTTAGCTGCCACATAATACACCATGAATAGTTTGTATACGTTGCCAGCGACGTTGCCGTGGCATCTCGGCGCGGTAGAACCAGGTCTGAATTGAACAATCCAATAAGATTACATTTTGATCATTCTGCTGTACTCGAATCAGTTGTTTTTACAATGTCAGACAAAGCGGCTGCTCGTATCAGGTTACATTACAGGTCAATGTTCGCGGTGAGGGAGAGCCACCTTCAGACAAAAAATAACGAATTGACACGTAAATCCTTCGGTCGAAAAACATTTGAATCTAGTAATTTGACTGTCCTGTTTTGTTTTAAATCGGTATATGTATTGGAACCGATGTGGGAAGCAGACGTCGATTAAGCTGAGTTGGGACCATTTTGTAGCTTACCTAATTGTAAGATTAAGACCAATACCTTTACACTTTCTTCTGTATTTTATTTAAATAACGGTTCATTAATTGTATTTATGTATGTTAAATTACAAATAAATATTTTTGATTTGATTTGATTTGATTAAATTGCTATGACATCATGTTTTCTTTATAGGGATTTTCCTCTGATAAGATTTTTGATGTAAGGGAAAATAACTTTTAGTATGCTGACTTTCCAGGTAACACTACAGGAGTTGGATACATCGATTTGTGTACATCTGTACCCAAAACATCGTCACTTACAATCCGGCTACAACTACCCCACGCAGTTGTGTTTTGGTCACTATAAAGAAATCAGAGATACTTGTGAAGTAAGTTACCAATTAATATGATGAAAGACGTACACCTATAGGGTTTCTACTGACAAGTGATACGACAGTCCGCCGGTCGACGTTCGAGTTTTCATATGTATCAAATGAGGTATTTAAACCCAAAACTTTGTTTATACATTTGAAATGCCTCGATGGTCACAAATATGGGCAATATTGTGGGTAAGAGAAATCAGAATAGAATGAATGAATAAATAAATTAGCAAGAATAAATTAGGACTGGAACGAATGGCACAAAACACACTCCTCGCTCATGCGCCATTTTGCGTATTGTTTGTAAGAAATTTAAAAATATCCAAAAAATAAATCGACTTCGACGGGACTTGAACTCGCAGCCCTCTCTCAGTACGGGATGCGCTAACCAATTGCACCACGAGGTAGTTGACGTAGGAGTCGAAAAACTCTGGGAATTCCTCCGGTCTCTAGCACCGTTAGTTTATATATTCAGTTTTGTACCCATGAGCACCCAGCACTGGGTGTTCACAGGCTGAATAGAGAGATTTCGAACAGGAGTTATGCGTATTTAGAAAAAGAAGAACTTTGATCATGACTCTCCTTAAAAACGTACTGCAAAGTCAAGAACTGTCGTGTCTACAGCCGGGTACTGACCGGTGCTACGGGCCCTAATGCCATTCGCAGCCAGCATGATAAGTTACGTACGTCGTCTTATGCTAAAATCCATCTCGTTGCTCGTTGCAAGCGCCTTTTATCCCGTACTTACTGGTTGCACGAACGCTCGGTATGTAACACATTACATTACGGCCGAAACGCCGGTCACTCATCTTTCATGTTCGCTTGTAAGAAGAGTCATATTCTAAGTGTTTTCATGCAATAGGTATTGACATAATCCTAACTTCCTAACAAATATTATAAATGCGAAAGAGTGTGTTTGTTTGTTGGTTTGTAATTCCTTCACGCCCTAACTAAGCAACCAATCGACTTGATTTTTGCATAGAGTTAGTTGAAAGGATGGAGAGTAACATAGGCTAATTTTTGTCTGTACTTTTTGATTGTCAACAACTTTATGTGAAATTCGAATTTAACGCGGTTAAAACAGCGGGGAACAGCTAGTTGACATATATTTCTGTATTTCCATTCCAGGGTGACAGTGGAAGTCCATTACAGCAACACAGTCTATCCCAGGGCTGTGATTACGACATCATCGGCGTAACATCCTTTGGACATGGCTGTGGCACGCCAGGGTCCGCCTCCATCTTCACCAGAGTTTCTTTCTACGTGGAATGGATTAACAAAGAAATTGAAAAAATTGAGATGTCCAGGGACGTATACATAAAGGAGAATGGTTTCTGATTGAGATATATCCTGAACTGCGTTTCCAGTTGTAAGTTAAAATAAATGGGTCATATTTTAAATACGTAAGTGCCTATTTATTGATACTGTCATAAAAATTACTTTTCAGTTGGCAACGAGAGGTTTTTTGTCAATTTTCAATAGAACTCTAGTGAACTAAATTGCAGCCGAAAATGCAGCCAAAGACAGTCATGCCATGTTAGTAGGTTGGTAGGTAATTCTTTACTAAAAAGGTGTACCAACTTAATATTTATCAAAGTTCCTAAAAACAAAAGATATCTCCATGTATTATGTATTATACTTAGGCAGTTAAAAAATACTTTAGCGATATGCTTAGATAGAGTAAATCTGTAGATAGGTACTTATTTCACACACAATTGTTGATATTGTGACAAGGTAATATATTATTAAAAATTAATAATAGTCGATGTTCCTTACTCCCCACCAATGATCAAACCTACCTACCTATTTGCTTCCTTACTTTAAAATGAGCTAAAATGTATCTATAAGTTTCTTTTAGC
This sequence comes from Eupithecia insigniata, assembly GCA_947859395.1. NCBI lineage: Eukaryota > Metazoa > Arthropoda > Insecta > Lepidoptera > Geometridae > Eupithecia > Eupithecia insigniata. Next base: position 5,239,229 of record OX402008.1, read on the forward strand.
TTTAGTTTACAATTTATACATTAAATTTGAATTTTATGACAAATGAACTTTGTAAAACTTATACTAACTTAATTGTGACAAGTAACTCCATCTATATACTGAATGCGCAAAAAGATTAACCTGAAAGGCACACCCACTGAAATTCAGCCTTCATAAGTTTCCAAAACCATGCGCTTTTATTTCAGCTCTCTATGCGTAACAGAGATGGCGCTGTTTTAAGTTTGCCTGTTTGTTTTTTCTCATCGTTGCAGATTACTTATTTTTAGTATAATAAATAATAAAGCAACTTTATTATTCTTTCTCTGTTATTGTTATGTGGAAATTTCAGCTCAGCTGCATCGTGACAACATTTACAATTGAATTAATTCTTACAAGGAAACAATTATTTTACTAAAAGGCAGCCTTAAACTTAAATACTCGAAAATTAAAATTAAAATAATAAAATTTAAGAACATATTGTAACACATGAATCAACAGTATAAATAAATGAATAAATGAAAAACATTTTGAGATTAAGTCTCCATGATATGCGTAGGTATACCTACATAGCCTAGTAATTTCCCAGAGCTACTGCAGCAGTTCTTATAAATCAGGAAGCGGAACAGTATGTATGTCATGTTTTATTTATGCATTTGATATCCAAACAGCGACAACTTCGCATCAACATCCTATCACAACGGAGTTTGTTTGTGTAAACATTACGATAATGGCCAATCATGAGTAATTATACTCGTTTATGTGTTCCGTTTCTTATAATGCAGCTACTTAATTGTCAACTTTTTTCATAGGAATTTTGTTGTTAGATTTGTAAAGAACTGACGGGATTTGTTCAACTTATTATATCATTTTGTTTTACTTATTAAGGCGCAATATGATGCGACACTAGCGCCACTCTTTATTTTTTCTCAGCGGTGAGAACTTTTGGTAATTCTTTTCCATAACGATAGTACAAGAAAAAAATAAAGAGTTGCGCTAGTGTCACATCACTATACGCCTTAAGGAAACTGGCACTATTTATAACTTATTTATATAACGTTGTTATTTCATTCGTAGAATAAATTTTGAATCATTTTATAACTTAATTTATAATTAAAGCTTTTTAATTTTCAAATGTAACCTTGACTTTCATTTATTATAATCTCACCTTTTTACTAGCGACATCTAGTTGTGAAAACTGGACGAAGACTCTGTAGTAAATAGTATGTAACGTAATCTAGAAGAGCAAACAAATCTAAAACAATGTCGTAAAAAAATTATATTAGACGATTTTGTTGTATTTCTTCTTTACTTTCCTATACGAAAAACATATATAAAAATTGTTTAGGATAATCAAACTTTGTTGTTATTTTAATATGGGGCTCTATTGTAGCGTGCACGAACAATAAAACAATCCGAAGAAGGCAAGCAAACACTTCAGTCATCGCGTTCAGTTTTGCCAAAACAAAACAAATCAAGCTGAAATCCTAAACAAAGCTGGTTTGAAAACATTCAGTAGTATAGAGTTAATTGCGCGAGCCGCGCATAACAACGCATCGCCTATTTTTAAATAATCTCGTATCAAAATTAAAAACAACATAAATAGATTTAAATGTATTTTGTTATAGTAAGAATTAAATCACATTCAAATTGTTATATTATTTTAAATTATGTGTCGGAGTGCTGATTATGAGTGATACAAAGAAACGGATATGATTCGTATTACTTTTTTTCTATTCGCGGCGTTTGTCGCCGTTACTTTTCAGGTATGTAAATGTTGCTTGTTTTTTAATTACTATTTTGTTTAAATATGCAATAAAATATTCATCATCATCATCAGCCCATGCACGTCCACTGCTGGACATAGGCCTCCCCCGTACGACGCCACAAATAGCGGTCCTGAGCCGCCTCCATCCATCGACTCCCTGCGACTGCTACGATGTCGTCGGTCCATCGAGTGGATGGTCTCCCATGTAGGGGGGGATTTGCCATAATCACCACGCTTGGCAGGCGGATTGGTGATCGCACTGTTGGTGTTTAAAAATACTCAGAAGGAAGCTGCTGCCCTTCCTCTGGTAGGTTCCCTTAGTCGGCTTTTACGACATCCACGGGTTGAGTTGGAGGGGTCGATATTCGTACGCCGCGGCCCCACGGCTTTATATATCGAATACTAAGTACGTGGATTTTACCTGAAATTAGGTTAATTTAATTAACTTAATGTTAAAGTTAAATATTTTAAAAATGTGTTTTGTTATGTTTAAGTATAAAAACCAGAACTAAGCGGAGACTTAGCTATGTTACAATATCAACAGTTGCTCTCAACTCTCCTCCGTTGGTAGTCGGCTAAAGGAGTGTAGGTACTTTACAAAAATATGCTGAGAAAACTGTATTCAATAACCGACAATTACATAATATTTACCGCACATGTGCTCACTAAAGCCCTAAACCAGTGCTCACCACCCAAAGCTTTTGAGAGTAGTTTTCATAGCTTACTTAGACACGTACATACTCGTAAATTGTAGAAACGGCAATAAACCAAACTCTGTCGTAGGAAGTTTGTCGATAAATTTCCAAAAAACACAGGCCTCGTACTTAGCTACAGCAAAAAAACCTAAAAAAGTCAAGTTACATCGGTACAGAAATAAAAAATCTACCTACCATTGTTAGTAGCTCTCAGGTTGATATGGTTGATTTTCAGTAATCAACATCAACATTGCTACAGTTTTAGTATCTACCTACCCAACCAATATCTACCTAAACAGATTTCACAAAATTTTGTCCATAACCCGCGACTAGTTTTTATCAAAAATATAATATAATGTAATAATTAATTAGGACTTTAAATAGTACATATGTTTGTTAGTTTTAAAGAATTGAATACTGACTTTCTATTATATCCAAACCTATTGTTCTCGGAAAATAAAACTTTCCTACATTTATTCCCAACGAGGATTTCAACAATAATTTTTAAAAATATTTTGTACATACTTTAGTTCCCATCACATCCATGCATAAGTTGAGGTAGAGTCAGCACGAGAATCTTCTAATAGTATATAGTAGGCTTAAATAGTCAGATAATGTACGAATACTAAAAATATGTAAACAATTAGAACATATAGAATAATTGAAATAGAATATACTACCTTTTTAATGTTGCTGAAATTAATGTATTATTAATTATTAACTATAAGAAATCAGGACGATATGGCATTAATAGATATTTTAATAAAATTAATAGTAAATATATTTTATTTAAAATAAGCAGTTTGAAAAATTGATTATTTAGAAACAAAACATAGAAACTTAAAAAATATGCTTTCGATTATACAGGGTGCTACAAAACATGTGTACTAAGCCGAAAGGGGTTGATTCTGGGCCCCGAGGGGTTCAACTTTTGTACTTCGATTTTTGGAATTTTGAACATTTTCTTACTTTGTTTTTTTAAGTTTTTAAAAATTATAACATTATTGATAAGGTTTTGAAATTTCAAAGAATTTACGTCATTTTTTGTTATAATTTCATGACAAAACACTGGTTTTCCTGAAAAAACAACCAAAATTTTGAGCATTTGGAAATATTATTTAATGTTACGTAATGCAAAAATAAGTATAAAATAACACAAAAAGAAAGATAAACAGACATGTTTATTTTTCAAAAATAAAATATTCGAAATTCAAAAAACCTGTGTATTGCAATGTGTCATGTCGTGAACATTACAATGCAAATACTCGTTATTGCACACCAAGATGCGTGCACTCTACGTGTGTCTTATGTTTCGTGTTTAGAACTTACTGGCACGCTGTTCCATTTGGCTGTAATACATAGTTGGTTATATTGTGAACTCTTATTTTTTCAGACCACAGACTTTCAGGATAATCTAATAAATGGATACCGAGCCCTCATCGCGGATATTCAAGTTCGGACTCAGAAGTCCAGAGAAGACATGGACACTCTCGTATCGCAGATCAAGCTGCTCATGAAGAATGAGGCAGATAAGGCGATCAACTACATGACAGTTTATTTGGAGCAAATATCTTTATATTTCCAGGTGAGAATACTTTATTATAGAATTATATATAATTATTTAAATTAATATAGAATATAAAAATATTTATTTTTGTCACAAAGATATCCTAGTATTTAGATAAAGATATAAAGATTTTGCGACATCTCAGTTACCCTTACAAGAAACTACGCTGCGAGTTGACACGAATTCAACGATGTTCCGCACCTGACCCTACCTTCCAAACTTTTAATTCCAGGATCTTAATTTTAATGTAGTACAGTTTGTGAAAAAGGTTCTTTCAAAACCACTTATTATAGTAAAAAAAAAAATTATAATTCCGAACTTGGTTCACAATCTACCACATGTCTCGATAGGTTCATTCAAACTAAGCTATGATCCTAGCCGCCGGTACTTGATAATAGTGCAGTGGGCCCAAACCATCAAATAAATCTTCCATTGAAATTTCCCAGGTGATAATCCACGACCGGAAGCCGCGCAACGGCACATATTGTAAGGAGAGTATTGTCAAGCTGCTGGGAGAGAATCTACAGCTAGCAGATGAAAATGTCACACTGTGCCTGGCGCTGGGCTATCAGAGGGTTCAGAGATTGCCTGGTATGTACCCACTTTAACTCACAACCTTGGAGACCTACTTTCAAATACGAAATTTCGGATGAATCGTACGAAACTAATGTTTTTGAACTCGTCACTGACACTTTTCGTTTCGGATCTCTGAGAAATAATTGTCAAACTCATTTTCATAGTGGGGTCAACAGAAGAACCGATAGGTTTCTCGTCGTTTTGCACGATCTGACATCCGCCGACTTCGTAATTTGCTTTTCAAACTAGACTTTCTGGGGTGTACGGACAAAAGTGCTGACGAAACAAAATGCATAAAAAATATGTTAACATTGTCAGAGATCAAGTTCTTTGTAAATGAATCAACTGGTTAAACATTGCTAACAGATAATCTTGAAAACGTGACCGTAACCTCCGCTTCTTTTTTTTTGTATCGACAATGGAAAATGTTGTTTATAAAAAACAATAAAACCCAAACAAAACCCATTAGTCATCAGCATTATTTACTTTATGTTTGTTCAATTATTTTTCAATTATCATTAATGGAGATCATTGAAATGTAATTTACTATATGTATATGACCTACTTTTAAGTAATTTTGCATGCCTATGTGTTTTGGTAAAGTATGTGACACTACTCTTATCTTTAAAACCTTGTATTAAGACCATATTTCTTGCAATAAAAGAATTGATTGATGATTGAAAAAATATAAAGATTGAATGCCCACAGCACGTGATTGTACCGCTCTTGCCTAGTGAGTCTAATGTAATTTTTTTTTTTTGATCGAAAATGATAATGCGAAGATGTAATTGAAAATATGGCCTAAGATAGAGCACGCTTTCCCAGACGGAACCTATGCACTCGGAATTTGAAAACTCCGAGATTGTACACTTCCGGGAAAACATACCCATATGGTGCAATACAAGACTTTAAATTTAATTATTATTTCGGAGTAAATACAAGACATTTTGAGCATAAAATGTCAGCCAAATAGCTTCCGCTCTAGACGCAAGGTATTCCGTCAGACGACAAAGATATTTTGAGAGAGATTCTGAGCATGTTGAGTTTAAGCAAAGAGCAAGATTTATTTCAGTTTACCAGTTTAAGCACTGATGCCTTTATTCCTAGCACACACGGTGCACTTTCCAAGTAACAAATAATACACTACAATCTTAAGTCGGTACTCGGTATTAAGTGAGAAACTCACAAAGCTGCATAAATTAAACAATCTGCATTCTAAACTGAAAAGCAGTGTTTCAAAGTGAATTTTATATTGCAGAAAAACTTCAGGTGCACTTCGAGACCCTGGAGAATCTCAAAAAGTACTCTGCCTCGAAACTGTTCGAATGCCAGAAGCAGCAGCAAGTTGGGGGAAACTGCTCTCACGAGAGTCAAGACCTCGAGCGCACCGTGGTAAGTATCAAACTTATACTAAAAGGTAACTAACTACATCAAAATAAAAGCAGGTCTAAGTGGCATAGTTTGCTTTGAAACAATTATGATGAAACTTGAGGCAATAATATTACGATGAACAGGTTTTAAAAAGTTTGTCTTGCTTTGAAACAACACAAAGATGAGAAGATAAAAAGAGGAGATAAGAGTATTGATAGACACAAGAAAATTTATCTTCGTTGTGAGTTTGACACATTTGGTTTTACCAAAACGTCATCATAATAAATTAAGTACTTACAGACCGTTCACGACGAAGATGTCCCCTGCCTGCCATAGTTCCAATATCACGTCAGGGGACAACTTATGATGAACGGTCTGTAGCTAGTAACGCTAGGCTATGTCGGCTAATCTCCGTTGAAACTGACCGAAATTCGGCTAGGAGGACATCACGAAGTATGAGTACGACAGAGCTAATTTGAAATCATCTTATAGCAATAACGAAGACCGATGTGGCGCGGTGGGTTCGAATCCTACCTTAGGACAAATGTTTTTACTATATGCAAATATTAATATCCAGTTGTTCTGGGTTTTTTCTATTTATAATTTTATAAAAACTATCTATGTACGCATTCATTGTATTATGTATATCAGGCATCTAGTACCCATAACACAAGGTCTGCTAAGCTTGTCAACATTAAAAAAGCAATAAAACATCCATAAACTCCTTTGGCAATAATTAATAATAGCAAATTAAATTAACTGATTCAAAATATTAAATTCAGAGTTAATTGTGTTGAGGTTTTTAATTTGAGTGAAAATACTTCATTTATTTCACCGTATCAATCAAAGGTACAAATTGGTCTCGGTTTTCATACTCTTTGAAGAATATATAGATTATAAAAAAGGAATAAATAATGCTACAGCATTATTGTGAATTGTACACAACCCACACAGCATTATCTAGTCACAAGCTAAGCAAAGCTTGTGTTACGGGGATGACTGGTAATACTTAATACATATATTACATAGATTTTTTTTTATAAATAGAAAATACCCAGAACACCCAGAACAATATTTTCAGATCTTACAAACATTTGTTTCTTCGAATAATGCTACATTTTCTTATTTATTGTTCGTTTACTAAAAACAACGATAATTTCATTAAACATGAAGTAGTAACGAGCCTTCGTACAAAAACAATAGCATTTATTTTGAAAGTTTTCCGACACGGTCCGTCCTAGGAATGAGTCTGTTCAACAAATAACTCAGAATAATAAAACCAACTGAAGTTTTGCATAAAATCAATTGTTTGTACAAACAAAAGTTTAACTTTTGCCTTTTTTCAATTATTTTGGATGTAATTATGTATATTTGATTTTGCAATTCAATTTGTAAACCATTATTATTATGTAAGTAGGTAGGTATATTAATATTCACACACCAGTCCAAACTACTGGTAGGATTACATCAATACCACTGATACATTGACAGCATTGTAATATTTGACATGTTTTCTGTGAATAAATGATTCTATTTTATTATATTCTTTTGTATATTAATTTTCCAGTTTCTCTACGAAACGTCACCATTTCCGGTGGTGATGGCAGAAATCGCTATCCACGGTTTCAAAGAAGTCTCGGATCTTAGCGTTTGCCTCAAGGACATCATCTCAAGAATGATGACCCACTCAGTAAAGGTCATCGGTGACTTCAACAGATGTATCCACAATATCGAGATGCCTAAGCTCAAGTATCTACTCAAGTTCATGAAGAAATACGCCTAAAGTTGTGGGCTAAAGTTTGAAAAGTACTAGTTAACCTACTAAACAAATAAAATGCATCTTAGCTCTACTAAAACATAGTTTTACATTCTATTTTTTAGAAAAACTACAATCTTAGCTATTAAATAGTACTAAATATAAATAAAATTTATAATTAAGGTGTGAATAATTTAGTTTGGTATGAGATAAATTATTAATACTTTTAGAAAATAAATAAAATAACTTGTAATCGTTTTATTGTTCCTAAAACTATTACTTTTGTAATTATGAATTAGATTATTTTGCGTTAAACGCGATAAAAAATATATTAATTATATAGTAAACTATTTTAATATGCGTATAATTATTATTGTTTTAGCTATAAAAACCCCCACATCTTATAATCATAATCATTCAAATACACAAACAGAAAACTTTCCATCGATGAGAATTGCGAAATTTAAATAAGAATGCGTAGATAGTTGAAAATTCATGAAAAGCCAAGCGTATCCCTATGCAACTCCTTCCTTATGCATTGCTTCCATTCGATTCACTGAATACGAATGTAAAGTGCAATTCTATGAAAACTTTGAAAATACATTTACGTGGATACAAAAAGACTAGGTATTCAGTTGTCAGGTTAATGAGGACTACAGCAGAATTATAAATATGTGTATGTGTACGCAGTGTCAGAATTCCTTATTGGTACTTCTACTTGGTATATTAATTTGAATAAGGGTTTTATAAGTATTTATATCGAAATATTTTTTTCAAAGCATTCAGGTCGGCGAGCTAAATTTTCAGAATAACGATAGAAGCTCAACAATTTCCCTTTATACCATTTATATAGCTGAAATACCTTTTTCAATTAAGGACTCTAGCCTTTCAAAGGACCCTTCAATTCAATTATACTTATAAATACGAGTAAACTTAATTTACAACCTTATTGAGAGAATTTTAGCGGAATCCCTGACCATGATAATGACATACCTACTGTTGGTTGATACGGGTATGATGGATGTGATAACGCCACTCATAAAAGTAATCCGTTTGATGACACTATTAAAGTTAGCTTGTTTAGTTCATCCGTTGAATAATCCATTATAGCAAACCTAACAAGCTTAGACGTCGGCTGTTAAACCCAGTAATAAGTCGAGAAATTTACATATGTACACTAACATAAATCAACCATGACATGAGGTAACATTACTCACCAGAGTTATAAGTACATCACTTGACATCGGCTGATATTTGAGCAACCTGCTGAATCTGAGCGTCCTCTGTGCCATCGTCAAGGGACCCACGGGTCTGGACACATGGATGAGCGGAGAGGACGGCGGGCGCGACGGCGGGGTTGAAACAGGTGGCACATTCCGTCTCACTGTCTCCAACGGCACAGTCCGAGCGAGAAGCGAGTCACTGCCCACTGAGTTCGCACTGCCACTGAACAAGTTCATCAGATCGCCGATGGACCCACCACCACTTGACCCTCCGCTGCATCGTAGCTTGTCCAAGTCTGTCAAACTCGACCCGCGGCGGACGCGGAGCCGCGACCCACTCACATTTGAACGGCTCTGGAACGTGGCATCGCGCCGCACATCCGCCTCGCTGATCGCCTGATTTACCTTCCTACTCCGGAACATGTTTACGGCATCACACACTGAAGGCTGTGAAAGTTCTAAATGCTCGCACTCGATAAAGACTCAATTTGCATACAAATGACAGGTGAGTTCGTATCATTAAGTGTCAGGGCCACCCGCAGGATGCCTCTATCGCGTCCTCGCGCGCTTCCGACGCCATCGCTTGCGCAAGGAACTCTACCTAAGCTGTGTACGTGTTTATTTACAAGTTTTTATCGAACACGCTTAGGGGTGCGCCCGCAACAATGTCTGCTCGCAGACTGAATGGTGAGTGCGTGGAGTATGTGCGTGGAGCTGGAGAGCATTCAGCTGGACTAATGAGGTGATCGGGTTCAAAGGCGGGGAACACCGCGGGCGGTCGCCACTTCGCTGATAAATAGATGAAAGTTGCGAGAGTTTATACTTTAGCTATATTAATTGGTTGGAAATTTATTCGGGACGCTCGAGTAACATGGTTTGTGTTTGAGCACAAATCCACAGATAGCGAAGCCTTAGTTTCCTATTTGCAATAGGCAGTACTATCGGCAAACGATGATATCAAGCCTATTTATGGGGTTTGTTCTATATATTTAATTTTGTCTTACACAAGGTGAAAATGTCAGGTTTCAGTATGAAATGCTAGAATCTCAAACTTGAGACCCAAACTAGGGCAATCAGCGATCAAGTTCCTATAATAGGTTCTAGAAGTTGGCCATTAGGTAATTTCCAACTCGAAATGGAACTTCAAAGCTAGGATTCGTATTGGAAACACCTCTACCGTGGCTTAGAGCTAACGTGGTCTGAAGTTTGACGTTATTGAGAAACTTGAGCTTGAGCACAATAATATGAACCGTAGAACTAATAGGTTTGTCATAATCAAAAAAATAGGTAATAGTTCCCACCATTTCTGAAGCACGAGAAGAAGTACTCTCCTCAAAACAATATCCACTAATACAAAGTGCCTTTATCGTCAAATATCAAAGCTTATCCATTGGCATCTAAGGATAGACAAAGATAATCTAGAAACCTTTACCAACCGATCCTTTTAACATGATTGTAAATTACATGTAATCAGGACTATTTCGCTAGTAGGTTCAGAATCAGTGTAAAGCCATATTCTTCAACATATAAATGTACTCTAACAATAAAATAAGGTCATTTCAGACAGATTTCTGAGGCCACAGCTAACAGCATTCGCGCATTATCGCCGCAGGGAGTTGCTCCGGTCAGCCCACTGGGATTCTATAGTGCCTTGCTTTTACATTGTTTCTAGCTATACAGGGTGTCTCGTACGAAGTCGACGTTTTCGTATTTTTTTCGATCTTTTATTCAAAGCTACAGGACTGAGGTATTTGCCTAGCAGATGGACACTTAATAGCTTCAAGCCAAACCTACGCGGCCTGCGCCTCAAACACGTGGGACGCGAAGCGGAAGCGTCAACCGTAAAGTGTGCAAGGCTGCATTGAGGCGCCATTGCAGCATCCGCTGCGTCTTAATTGTCTTAATTGTTTTTTAAAACTTAAATGCACTTTGATGTCTTCTACGTTTCATGTCCAGGCATTTTCTACTTGCTAATCAAGAGGTACAGACCGTGACAGTTAGGAGAGCATTTTTGAAAATTTTTAAGACCATTATGAAGACTAATGTTTAAATTAATTTTTAGACGGGATAAAGAAATAAGCTAATGATACTAAGCCAAAATAGTAAATACTTTTGGATAAATAAATATTTGTAGCCTAAAAATGCAATCATTGACTGCTATATTTTTTTTTATAAATAAGTAAATAGTCCTGGTCAACAATATAAAGGACCGATAAGGCGAATAATTATTGCCACTTATTTTCTAAGTAATAGACTTGTAGGTTGTTAGAAATAAACAGTGAGTATTAAATTTCAAACTCTGTCCTCAATCAAACTTTCCCACAGCAAATAGAAAATCTAGAAGGCAACACTAGATTTGCGAAATTGAGTTAGTTTGATAACATTTTGCTAAAACATCCGTGGAATTCATAGATAAAATGTTTTTGTAAACAATTAGGTAACATTGATATTAAATTACGAGAAATTGTTCGTTTATTTAGCGTATTCGTGTTTTGAGAAATGTCAATACTTTATTTTCTATGTATAGTAAAAATATCGATCTACATAACATGTATGTATTGTATTATGTATATCAGTCATCTAGTGCCCATAACACAAGTTCTGCTTAGCTTGGGGCTAGATGTTGCTGTGTGGATAGTCCAACAATATTTATTTATTTATTATCATTTATTTATCAATATTTGCATACTCTTTCGAAACCGACTGATAGAAGGACCAGATTAAATCTTATTTTTGAATTTGTTGTATGAAATCTGAAACCTCGCACACTTGCCCGCACTGATCGTGAGTCGGACGAATCTTCACAATTCATTTTTTTTACCCGTTCCTTTAGCTCCTCGACGCATTCGGCTCTCATAGAGTGATTTGCGTTTAGATGTATTGAAATATTGACAAAGTTATAGAAGAAAAAACTGTACCTACTATACTACGGCCAAACTCAAGGGTACATACAATGTTTGTAAACATTGTCCCCATACTTTATCTAAAATTACTTTCTTCTTAGTTTTTGGCAGATTTCGAACTACTTGTCTATTCGAGCTCTTTCCTACAATGCATACTACGTACTAATAAATTCAAAATTGATTCAAAAATAAAATTTTGGATTTTCAAGTTCTGAGTAATCTACAAACATTAAACCTTAAGAATGGTTTAGTTATAGGTTGTTACAATTCAGAATGTTCTAGAACTGTAGGTATACAACGTGAGGATTTTTGAGATCTCCACTGACAACTCGCATAGGAGAGTATCGTGTCACACAAATTCACACAATACACTCCCATGCGATAGGCGTTGCAGAAAGCGGTAAACACACAAACTTTGTGTGTGTTTTACAACTGTATAAAAAATTTGTAGCCGTTACACCCATAATTAAAGACACAATATAGACCATCTTAATTGCAACGAAAAGTGTCAATAAACGCCCGTTAGGGTATTAAATCGCTGTCAGAGGCGAGCTGTAATCATAGGGGGTAGACACCTACTGCGTTGTATAAAGGAGACAAAAGTGTTGCCATGAGAATATAATAAAAGTAGACACTGTATTTCTTTTTCTAATATTCTTCAAGAATTTTGGTACGGGCGATCGTCGCGGGTAGGCGCTATGTTTAAATTATTTTATGATTTAAATTTTTTATATGCGTTTTACTAATAATAAAAGTAAGGGAAAGGTAATTTGTCGCAAATCGTTAACTATTTTCTATGAACCCATCATAAAACCAACTTCGATATAATTTTATTTTGGGAGCATTTGTGAAAATGTTGATTTTTAGCCCAGAATCTCATATTTTCTCAAATGCTCCAAATCACCTTAATATGAAAACGACGCTTGCTTAAATAAGCGTTGTAAAACAGTGGTTAGTTGTGGTAGAAATAACACTTTTTTTTTAATTTTACTAGAAAAACATCTTTAAGTCCGCAAATAACCCTGTATAATGTACATAAAGCGCACATAATCCAATGTACCCAGATACTGCAACTTTTTGTTCATCATCATCATCATCATCAGCCCATACACGTCCACTGCTGGACATAGGCCTCCCCCGTACGACGCCACAAATAGCGGTCCTGAGCCGCCTCCATCCATCGACTCCCTGCGACCGCTAAGATGTCGTCGGTCTATCGAGTGGATGATCTCCCATGTAGGGGGGGATTTGCCATAATCACCACGCTTGGCGGGCGGATTGGTGATCGCAGTGTTGGTGTTTAAAAATACTCAGAAGGAAGCTGCTGCCCTTCCTCTGGTAGGTTCCCTTAGTCGGCTCTTACGACATCCACGGGTTGAGTTGGAGGGGTCGATATTCGTACGCCGCGACCCCACGGCCAATTTTTGTTCATAAACAACAAAATATGGCTTTAATATCAAAACCCCATGAAGTTTTATGCTTCGTGCCATAAAACTAAACAATAAACACGCTTCAACGACCGACAAAATTGAGTAAAAGATAAAACGGATCTCAAGTCATTACTTGGAGGATAAATTATTTATGATTGTTAAATAAAACATTGCTTACTAAAATGGTAAAATAATAATCAAATTATTTACATGGAATTACATTGTTTTACATAATTCTTTAATATCTATGGATCCTCATTCTTTCACCTAAAGTTTAAATCAGAGTCCGGTTGACGATCGAGACGTAATTCGGACATCTCATTTCCCATAGGATTTCGTACAGTGCCTTTATTGTGCGGACAGGAATCGAAAACGAGACGTCACGATAACTTCTCGATACTACGTCAACTGAACTAAGGTCTCAGACGCACTAGATACGTCATCCATAAAAATAGTTTTGTGTTTGTTTTATCCAGGACAGTGTTCGTTTCGCAACGAATTTACGATAAACGTTATTTCTCAAACAGGTTTCGTTATCAGTTACATGCGACCTTATTTGTGTAGAATACAAATTACTTATTTATATTTTATGCATTGGTACCACTTACCTGACAATCCGAGTGATAGCTGTTAATTCTCCATAGCTCAAAATAACACGTTAGTTAAATAAACATTTAGTTAAATAAATAGGCTGGCGATGAATTCATGAAAATATACTTCTTGTTCGTTTATCAAAATAAGAAATTGAAATGCAAAGAACAGATAAATAAAACACAACCAAACAAAATAATGAAAGAAAATTAAATAAGATAAATAACAAAACAAAAAACAGAAAAAAGAATTACAAACCAAAGAAAAATATAATAATAATGATGTAGATTATCAAATAAATAAATATTAAATAAATAAATGAAAGAAATCTATTAGGTAAAATAAATCTGAATTCTTCGCCGAAATCAAAAGAGTACTCACGTTCAGCTGCATCACGATTTTGTTGTACGCCCGATGCCACCTTTGTTTCGGCGTCAGCTTTGGCTGCTCCGGCTGAAACTGTTCAATCTCATTCCTCTCTTCCTCTTGAAAGACCTCCTCTTCATTATACTGCTCATCTGTTAGCTCTTCAAATTTCTCGTCCTCTCTGAAACTCTCGTCCTGGTATGTGTCGGATCTGTATTCAGGGTCGTCGTAAACTTCGGGAACTTCTTCGTTTTCTTCAGGCACCTCGTGGTATGTGGTTCTCTCTTCTTTGAACGTCACTTTTGATTTGTCCAGGGAGTCTGAAAAATTCATAGAATAAATGCGCGTAATTGTTAAGCTTGTATCTCAAAACTGATTATTCCGATAAATTCCTCATTTCAAGATTCTTAACTTTGGCGTTAAGGTGAAGTGAGTCCCAAAACCCATGTATGACTGTATGAATAATCAATTTTAAGGCAAGAAATCATTGATTTTTTTATAATTTTTTGATAAGCATCTATAGTTTAGGATTCTAGTTAGTAACTTATGGGAGCCGAAACACTGACTTAACTTGACTCGATACAAAAAAATCGCGATGTTGGCTCTAAATCTTAATTTTTACTGAGATACTGCTACGGAAAAACCAGTTTCTTTTGGTTATTATTTAACATAATTCAATGATATTTCGTCTGCGTGTTCCTTAATAAATACGATAGAGGATTATGGTTTTATTTTAATACAAAAGAGTATTATTAGAGAGCAAAACCAAATTTAAAAATAAAAATTGGTGAATTTGCGCGCGGGCCGGCCAATCCGCGGCTCTTGCCATCCTTTCTCGCCTTGCCCGCGCGGTGGTCGCTGGTCCTTGTCTCGCAAAACCGAGCTCACTTCATCTTAATGCAATCTTAAAATAGGGGATTTAGTGGTGCATATAATAAATGCAGGTCTATTTGCTTAATTGAGGCTCATCTATTTGGTTTCCAAAGAGAATATAGTAAAAAGAAATCGATCCTTACCTTCTTGTGTAGTAGGAACAGTCAATTTGTCTTCATGGTGAAACGAACTTTGTGACGTTCTTCGATCAACTGCGGTTACCGAAGGCGTTTGGCTAATGTGGCTCTGGTAACTGTCTACCGACGTTTTCCTCGCTACCGCCACCGTCCTCGTCGGTGACGCAGTTTTCTGTATACTAGGACTAGGTAGCTCTGACAACCGCCTCTCTATCTCATCAGGCGCCTCCTCAATTATCATATCGTTATATTCGTCTTCACGATACCTGTCCAAAGACGTCATGTCTTGGCTTTGATCGAATTCAGTCTTATTGTACTCGTCCTCGTAGGCACTTTCGTCGAAACTTGCTTGCATATCCTCCGGTGCGTCGGGCAAAGTCCGCGTCCGACGCACTGGGGGCCTCTGTAACGACTCTTGTCTTCTCAATGATGGTGTACGTGGTAATGTTATGGGCCCATGTGTCGTTGTGACTATCGTAACGGGCATCGATGTAGGGACTTCTGGGACGGACGTTGTGACGGGAACTGTTGTACTCGTGAATGGTGTGACGGGTGCTACTGATGATGTGAATTGAGTGACGGGGGCGGTGGTAGCCGCCGGTGCCAACGGAGGATGGCTTACCGCAGGGGTGGCGACGGCAGCCGCTGCCGCACCAAATAAACTGCCAAGCTTTTTCGCTCCTCCTGCCATAAACGAACCTAAAGTTGCCGCTCCAGTCAACACAGTCGTTTGCAACTGCTGAGCTGAAGCAGTCTGTTTCGCTTGCTGCTGTTGCTGCTGCTGTTGTTGCTGTTGCAACTGTTGCTGCTGTTGATGGTATAACTGCTGTTGTTGTTTTAACAACTGATCTTCTTGAAATTGCTGTTCTGGTGTTAACTTTGGCTCTTGATGTTGCAGTTCTGTTGCAGGAAACAACGGCTGTGGTTGCTGGTATGGAAACGGTTGATCTTGTGTAAGCTGCTGTAATTTCTGATCCTCCAGATACTTTTGATCGTAGCTTGGCAAATACTGGTTTTCTTGTTTGTCCTGATACTGGCCATCTTGGTACTGTTGGTCTGGTTGATAATACTGATATTGGTCCTCAAAATTCGAATCGTATGTTCGCGTGTAATTCTGATCGAGATAGTCTTGATGGCTTGTGACAGGCGGATCACTTATTGATAATGAGTATGGATCTTTAGAAGATAAGTATGAATCCACTTCACTCGTAACAGGATAGGAAAACTTTGTCGTACTATCCGGTTCAGTCCATGAAGTTTTTTGAGCTGAAAGTTGAAATATGCCACTGAATAAATTGTAAGTCAACTGATCGTAAAATGCATGGAAGAGACGGCTTGACATCTTCGTGCGTAAACAAACACTGATTCAATGTCAAATCAAGAGTTTTAAACGGATGCCGTTATCATTATTGAATGGAATTATGCAGAATTCGTCACAAGGGCGAGCCATTATGTTTATATTTGTGGGAAAACAGTTTGATAAAATAATTGTGTGGGCGAAACATAAAAGGTACGGGCTTGATTCATGCGCTGTAGAGGATAAGACTTATATCACACTGGGCCTCGACTCCGGCAACTGATATTTATTTATAGAATGGCTCAAAATACTTAAATAATATTATTGCAGTGGTACATTGTATTTCTCCAGAGTCGGGGCTTTATTTATACAACTTAGTGTTTATTTTAATGGTTTTACCGGCTGCAGGCGGAGTGGCGTGTGGCGTTTCATCGAAGAAGGGTTGCATCCCGTCATCATCATAACTGCAAGGAAAATTTCTGATAAGATGAGATAAAGATAAGATAATTTTTATATGGTTCACACAATACATATCACAATAATGAATACGATACTCGTACGCAAGACTCATCATCATCATCAGTCCGTACACGTCCACTGCTGAACATAGGCCTCCCCCAAACGACGCCACGAATAGCGGTCCAGAGCCGCCTCCATCCAACGACACCCTGCGACCGCTACGATGTCGTCTGTCCATCGAGTGGGAGGTCTTCCCACACTCCGTTTCGCATTGCATCGCGGTCGCCACTCGAGAACACCAACTAAGTACATTTCAAATCAATGTAGCCATCGAAATCGTCAGTAATGGTTAGTAAACTTATGTAGAACACACATATACCTATGTACATAGATTTTTCTATTTACGTACTGTTGTACTATTATAATATACGTACTATAAATAATAAATAAATAATGCTGGATAATTCACACAGCATTATCTAGCCCCAAGCTAAACTGATATACATCATAATACAATATATTACATAGATAGATTTTTTATGAGAATAATCTACAAATTCACGATTTTCGGATTTTTCTTAGTTGTGCTATAAGACCTTCCTTCTTGCCAAATTTTATGATTCTAGGTCAACGAGAAGTACGTTATAGGTTTTGTGTGCATGTGATTCCCTTGGATATGTCAAATGCATATCAATTTTGGTATAAACGGCTGTAACTTTTGATTACGTTGAATTAGAAGTTTGATTTATATCACGGCTCGAAGAAGTTGAGTATTTCATGTTAATTTCAACTCGATAGCTCCACGCGTTCCTGAGAAAAAGGTTTGACAGACGGACGGACAGACAAAGAGATCCTATAAAGGTTTCTTTTTCCTTTAAAGGTACGGAACCCTAAAAAGAAGGAATGAACACTCACCTAGCACTATAATTATTATCTTGATAATGATCAGTGGCAGTGTCCTGGTAATCAGGTTGGTACCCGTAACCATCGTAACCGTAACTCATGTCGGGAACAATTTTTTCGGGTTCTGGGAACAAAAAATTAAACGACTCATTACAACTGTTAGTTTTTAGTGGCTTTTTCTAGAGATCGAGGGCACTGATGGCACAACAGGCCTTCTTTGAAACAAGAAATACGAAGTTTCGGGTGACAGATCGCACGAAATGACCAATCTTACCACCAAATTGCTTCGGACGCGTCACCAACTGACCTTTCGCTTTGGGTATATAAGAAATAAATGTAAATGCATTTAAGTATTTTCTTTGTGGGGTCGCAAGAATGGATGAGTAGGTATCTATCATCTACTGAATAGGCCTCCCGAAGTTGACGCCATTCCAGGCTAGCACCAATTATTTGACAATTATTGAATGACAAAAAAGAATTGCACATTGTTCTCAAGTAAATTTTCCGTCCATTCAGGTCAGTCTACGTAATGCAATAAATACTGCTATTAGATCTAAGGAGGCCCCTTGCTGGACGCTATCGTAATATTACTTTGGCACCACGTTGGGCTTGTTACGTCTAACCTAACATTGGCACCATCATACCGGGTATGTAAGGCACGTGCGTTGCGGTAGGCGTGATGTCATTCCGCGGCAGAGAGGCGAGCGGCAGCGGCACAGCACCGGGCGGTGGCTGCGGTAAACGGCGTCCGCGGCCGCTGCGGATCGAGCCGCTCTCGCTGCCGTGGTGGCCGCTCGGGGGGATCGGCAGCGCCCGCCCGCGTTTCGGCGTTGACGAGGGCGTTGCTGAAAAGTAAAAAAAAAAATATATTAGCTTGCAGCTTGCTTTGCCGTGGAGTATTAGAAAACCGCAAAACCTATTTTTTGATTGTCTTTTCTCCCAATACTGGGTGGTCTTTCTAATAGTTTATCTAGAAAATACTTAAAATAACAGTTACTCAGTTAAATTCATACCAAATACTGAAACCGAAGCTCCGAAAATCAACCTGCCCCACGTTGGACCCCAATAACGTTTTTGGTGTCCAATACGGGGTAGCCAATCAACAACTTGGTAACTCTGGAGTTACCTGGAAGACTTGCTGCCGACCGTCGCGGCCGCGGTCTGAACGGCGCCATCTCATTGTAGTCCGAGTACCGAGATGAAGGCACCGTCTGGAAATAGATTTAATTAACGAATTTATTCCCAAACAATTAAAATTACAATACAATACAATAAAATTATTTATCGTACACCAGAAAAGGAAATTACAAAAAGATGTTACAAAGTATCATATATAGTGCCTAATTGTACTTGTCCAATTAGGTGACCTAAAAAGTCTCAGAGCAAAAAGTTTTTAGTAAAAAAGTACACAAAATGGGTTTGCTACTGGAGCACGGTAATAACTGGAGTAACTAAACATCAGCAGGATTAACCTTTTTCGGCGACTTATGTTAGATTACGGAATAAATACGGTTATTTGATGACCTCAGTGTTGTGTGCTTTTTCACAGGCTTTCTAAGAACAGTTTCTTAAAACAGACTTCGTGAGGCCACTTTGGATTTAAAGACCTCGTCTTACAAATTCATCTCGTCCTACCATTTCCGTCTGGGTCTGCCGAGATATATTTCGTCTTCCTTCCTATGATACATTATTTGTCTAATCCATCTCATAAAACTCTCTGTGCCTGGGTCTGCTGCAATATTTCTTAGCTTCTATATTTCTAATAGGACCGCTATTTGTGGCGTCGTGCGGGGGAGGCCTATGTCCAGCGGTGGATGTGTATGGGCTGATGATGATGATGATGATAATATTTCTAATATCCACGTCCTTACGCTATTTAGGAGGTAAGCTTGGCAAACCCCCCTCTTGTTTAAGGGATCGTTACCCGTGGATTTGTGTGTGTGCTGTGGTCGGTAAGCTTATCATATCAACCTATGTATATCTACCCACGTCCTCCTATCTATGCTACTCATATCGATCATGGTCATTGTCAGTTGATCACATTCAGGTCAATCGATCGATATGATCAACCCATCTAGCATATGGGTTTACCAGCGCAATATCATGTTATACTATAGAAAACAAAATCCATACCTAATTCAATGAGTTTTTACAAATAGAGACGTCATACTCATTATAAAGAAATAAAAACGTGGCAATATTTTACTATAGATACCTACACAGGAGCTATGGAATCACTTAAAAGGATAAAAGATCACAGAGATATATAGGACCCCGTTGTCAGAAAGAGATAAATATACGTTCACAGTTACATGAGCGGCTAGCTGTCTGACGGCCCATGACAGCCTATGTCATCGCATAAGCTAGCAGCTAGAGTGAACTGGGGTAAAAAAGGGACATTTATTTTGTTCATGCTGCATGCTGCAGCATAAACAAAATAAATATGTCTTTATAAGTTTGCGAAAAAAAAAATCGTAACCTACTTTTCACTTTCCATCAAGTGTTGAGAAGAAATTGTTGACTATGTCGTTGGGATCCATTCATCTTATCGTCTGCCTATGTGCTTGTCTACTCACACACAAGAACATAGGTAGAGCGACTTTTGCCCCGGACCGGCTCAAGGTCGCGAACAAAATACTAATATACACTTGCGAGCTCTAAACTGGAATCACTTCATCGCTGGTTTCTGCAGACCATATTTTACAGTTTCAATGGAATAAACTGCAGATTGGTGTATACCATTTGAAAAGAAATTTTGTTAGCTTTCGAATGGTATAAAAATTATTTAAATTTAATTAAGTTTTCTATCTTCATTTAGTGAATTATTACAATAGGTCGAAGTTGTGGATGTTTAAATTAATAAGAAGTAATATGAAAATATCAAATTTTTATTTAAAATCTTTGTTATTTCCCGCTTAATATTTTGTATTGCCCCCCCCTGGCCCTAATGACTGCTTGTAAACGGTTCTTCATTGACCTAATGAGGTTCCTGATGGAATCCTGTGGAATTTCCTGCCACTCTTCGATAAGAGCAGTTTTTAGGTCTTCTATTGACGCCGGAGCTGGAGATCTTCCTCGTACCCGCCTTTTCAGCTCGTCCCACAGGTGTTCGATAGGGTTCATGTCAGGGCTGACGGCTGGCCAGTCTATTGTGGGAATCCCGACTTCTTCCAGGTACTGTCTAGTCGCACGAGCGGTGTGGCAGCGGGCATTGTCGTGCATTAGCAGGAAATTTTCGCCAATAAACCCGGCGTAAGGGAGTACATGGCCCAGCAGAATGTCGTTGATATACCTTTCTGCGGTTAGTCCTCCTCCCCGACCTCCACCGGGTACGAATACCAGCTCCGTTTTAGCTTCAATTGAAATCCCCGCCCAAATCATACAAGACCCACCCCCATATGCCACTGTTTCCGCTATACAGCATTGTGCGTATCGCTCTCCCGGTCTCCTGTAGATTCTCCGTCGACGGTTGCTGCCATGCAGGCACATCCTAGTCTCGTCCGCGAACAAAACTCGGCTCCATTGCTGTATATCCCAATCTAAGTGATCACGAGCAAACTGAGGTCGGGCTTGTCGGTGGGCTGTAGACAATTTGGGTCCCGTTGCTGGCCTTTTTGGGGTCAAGTTAGCTTCTTTGAGTCTTCGCCTCACTGTCCACTCGCTGACAGTTCTCCCTTGCACTTCTCCAAGCTCCCGCTGGACGTCAACGCCGTTAGATGTCGATTTCGGAGAGAAGTGCTGACAATAAATCGGTCATCTCTCGCCGAAGTGCATCGCTGTCGTCCAGATCCTGGTCTTCGGACTAAGTTTCCAGTCTCTCTAAACCTCTTGTATACTTTGGAGACACAGGACTGGCTCAGATGAAGCTGTCGAGCGATAGTACGCTGAGAGAACCCTTGCTGGATTAGGGTGACGATTTGAGCGGCTTCTATTGGTGTGGTTTCCATTTTCTTGTAATTCCAGTATTTTGAGTGACGTGATATATTGGACTGATGACAAAATTGCATAAATTCCCAGTTTTTATAGGGATTCAGGAGTTTGAAAAAATTGATGTTTCGTTCCAAAAATGTATGTCTTATGTTTTCACGTTCCATGACATATGATGAACATTTTTTTCGCTATGATATCGAAAGAGTTTGAAAGCTAATA
Source organism: Eupithecia insigniata (assembly GCA_947859395.1). Classification (NCBI taxonomy): domain Eukaryota; kingdom Metazoa; phylum Arthropoda; class Insecta; order Lepidoptera; family Geometridae; genus Eupithecia; species Eupithecia insigniata. The sequence continues at coordinate 5,261,269 of OX402008.1, forward strand.
AAATTATCTTTAAAATAATATACCACAACCTACAGTTTATTACATGGAAACTGTAAAATATGGTCTGCAAAAACCAGCGATGAAGTGATTCCAGTTTATAGCTCGCAAGTGTATATATATAATAGCCCGACTGAGATAGACTGAGTATTCTGTTTTAATAGCCCGGCTACACGCTCAAAAATTTGTGCATGCTTGATTGCATAAACCAGTTTGCGCAAGCAAGATGAGCCCGGCCACACGCTCCATCTTGCTTGCAAACTGTGTTTGTGCATGCATGGTTGCACAAATGTTTGAGCGTGTAGCCGGGCTTTAACTAGCCGCGACCTTGAATCGGTCCGGGGCGGAAGTTTCCGCTCTACTTATGTTCTTGTCTACTCCTATGCTACTTGTACCCATTTTTCATTAATAAATTCATCTTTAGGAAATCTATAATAAAATGAAGTTAATGTTGATAGTCAAATGTTAAAAAATCTTATATTTACCTACTACAATAGATAAAAAATACGTATTGGATACCAATGGAAGAATAATATTGTAGCAAGCTAGGAAGGCCGATGTTATATTCGATCACCCAACCTCCTCTGCGGCGTTCGAACTGACAACATCGCGCGCCCATTATCTCCTTCTCTCTGTCACTCACAAATGCATCGCACTAACTTGTCTCGTTCGTGTAGGTGGCAGAGCGGCAACAGAACGGGAGTGGTTTTTGAATAAAATAAAATTTACGATTTTTAATTTTAATGTTTTAATAGTCTAAACGCTACTTATAAATGAAAATAATGAAAAGAAACATCCTACCTGATTTTTACAGCCGTCCCAGTATAAGTACTACACTTTCTGAACTCACAACATGGCATTTTGTTATTTGTTTCGCACTCCAAAAGAACGCAACGCATGTTCACGTCGTGGCCAGACGCAGGGCCGACTGAGTTCACTCAAGCTAATTAGCTTGTGTTTATATTGCTACGCAGACCTCGGTAAAACGTATCTACCACATTTTATAAAGAATATCATTGACCTAAGTACTTACTTGTTTAGGCGGCACTTGAGGTAGCTGTACAACAGACGAGCGGCGCTTCTTAACTATACTCTCGTACTCCGTCGGCGTCATTCCGTATCCGTCATCGAAGAAGTACTGTCCCCCGCTGTCCCATTGCCGTGTCTCGTCTCTCACGTCTGCCACATCCCCTACGTATGATGTTTGGTATGAGAAGCTAGTGGAGTCATAGTATTCCTCATAGCTTTGCTGTTGTGAAATGTGTGTATGGTCCCTGGAAGGAAAATAATGAGAATTAAAAAAAATGCTGGACAATTCACACAGCATCATCTAGCCCCAAGCTAAGCAGAGCTTGTGTTATGGGTACTAGATAACTGATATACTTAATATAATAAACTACATAGATAGATATTTTTTATTATACATAGAAAACGCAGGCGGACCTTCGCCCGCCGTACCACAGAGGTCGTCATTACCATACAGTATTTACTTAGACCTTCACTTTTCCCAACCACGATCCAAGAAAACAAGGTCTGCCACTCCGGGAGTGACACTTGCACGTCACTATCAAGTTGCCACTTTATTTCAGCCATGATCCATGAAAACAGTATTAGTATTTAATCAGCTTCATTCTAATACAAAAAAAATCAAATCAATCTGTCTTCATGAAGCTGATTTTGACAATGGTTTGACAATAAAACACAGGTTCCTAGAACCTATTTCAGGCACCAGTCTTCACAAAACAGGTTTTGACAATACTTACCTACGAAATTCTTAACCTAGTATATCCATTGTTATATTGTCAATACCTTTGTGAAGATAAATAAAAACACATTTAAAGAAACATTTTATCAATCTGTCTTCATCAGACATTCCTGGCATATATCCTGGTTATGTCGCTGCACTAGGGGTTTCGGCACACACCTTACCTCACATACAAATAGGCTACTAAAAAAGCATGCGAAATCGATGACAGAAGCGAGTTTTTAACTCATCTATATCCTGTACTGGTCCTCTTGGATAAGTGCCTTATGGCTTTCATCATTATTATGGGGGTATTGCCCACAATTTTCACGAGGCATGCGGTTTGGGCATTTGGTTTTTTAATAAAAAAAATATCTTGAGCTTGTCAGCCCTTCGCTTACCTAATGTGCGTGGTGTTTGTATATGTATCGTATCCATAGCCCATATTGTCGTCGTACAAAGTACTCTGTCGCTCCAAACTCGGCAGGCGTTGGTCTTCTAAAATACAAAAAAAAGTTATATACTTTACATACTGTATTTATATTCTGATTATGACTGTAAAGGTGTATAATAAAATACCTGAGGTTAAGAGAATTGCCATTTAATAAATTTAAGACAAAACTCCGTATGTGGCTCATAGAGAAATGTTTTTATGAAATCAAAGAATTATTTTAATGCACAGTAAATTTCTTAGTTATTTAAGTTAAATATTGTAAGTTCGTAATTAACGGACAAACTGTTGTTTCCATCTTATTGTTTAAGATCTCTTTGTACACAGTTTCAACAATCAATTATCTTTATCTTTACATAAAATAAGTGTATTTTTAAGTAAGGGATTTTTTTATTTATGTTACGCATTTGTGGCGTCCTATGGGGGAGACCTATGTCCAGCTGTGGACGTGTATGGGCTGATATGATGATGTTACGCGATATCTCCGCCAATTATGGACCGATTTTGAAAATTATTTCACTATTGTATAAAATATGATCCCGATAATATAAGTGGAAAAGTAAAGTCGGTTTATCGTTTTTTAAAACACTCCATATTATTTTAATTATAAATCAACCAGTGGAAAATTAATTTTAATTTTAAGTTTTTAACCATAAAGGATTCTATTGCTTTAGATTTTTTGGAAACTCAAAAAAGAGAGACAGTCCGATGGAAGTACCAGAGTTTTTCGACTCCTTCGTTACTTGACTTCGTGGCGCAATTGGTTACCACATCACGTACTGAGGGAGGGTTGCGGGTTCAAGTCCGTCGGCACTCGAAAAAGTTTTGGGACATAAAATTTTTTGGGAACTTGAAAAAACATTTAATTTTTCATCTTTATTGTCATGAAGTCAAAGTTGAGATAATAATTTACCTGCAGATTGCCAATCAGCTGCTGTTTGCCATGATATGGCAGATTCGACGCTAGCTTGTGCATGCAGTTGTGACCACGTATCTAACCTGGAACCAAATAAAAGGCACTTCAGTCCTATATAATTGTAGAAGGAAACCAAATAAGACGCACGATTGTGGAAGCAAAAACATAGTACCTATCTCATAACAGATACTAAATTTTTGCTATATATAGGGCTCCGTGTCAGAAAGACTTCTCTTGATGTACTACCACTACGCATTTATCTGCCTTTAAGCAGTTCCAGTCCTGTGCTCCACATTAATTTTACTTGCCAGTTGCTAGGTTACCGGCACTGACCAGTGCATTGTAGAGCACAAGTCTTATAGCCCGGCTACACGTTCAAACATTTGTTGAAACTCAGTTTGCGCAAGCAAGATGAGCGAGAGAGCGTGTAGCCGAGCTATTAAATGTTTACCCTGCGAGGCATTGCTCTGCGATAGGGCGGTCGGATTCCATTGCGCACGAGATTTTTTTTGTTGATTTTTATGATTTTCTCCTTTCTACAAGGAATAAAACTAGCGGAAAAGTATTTTGCAGCGAATTGCAAACCATTTCTATAAAACCATGTTGTTACTAACTTCGATTATACAATGGTGGTAACCAAGGGTACCTGATTTTGGAACATTTGGAAATTTTATAATTTTTAGTTAAAAAAGTAGCTACTCATGACTACAGTACCTCGGGATACCAAGAACGCCCATGCACCGACGTCAGCGAGCTGCTGGCTTTCCTGGAGGACTTCAGGTGGTTAGACTAGCAGCCCCCACCCGACACGCCAAAAGGGCTCACCTGTGGCCTAGTTGCGGAAACCAGTCCAGAAACCAGTAACAAGTAAGTAAGTAGTTAAAAAAGTAAATTCATAAACTGCTCCATCAGTACCATTGAATTAAAGTTAGTTAGTTCTATCATGGAGTCATTGGTATGTTTATGTTTAGCGGCAAGTTACATTTCCCCTGCATTTATTCCTTAAAGAACGCAAAAAAATATCAAACCCGCAAAATATCGATCTCCTGCGCAATATAATCCGCACCGCCTCAAAAAAGAAACAATTACTGTTATAAAATATGGTCACGATGGTGACTTATTTATTAATTTATTTAGCACCACCAACAAAGGATACACTAAAAGAACACAAACATCACCGCTCAAGAAGGCGTCACCAATTGTGACCCCCCAATTATAGGAAGTAACAGCTAACGTATAAAATTAAATTAACAATGCAAAACACAGCAAAACACTTATAAACTAAAATATAATATTAAAAATAACCAATTATAAAGAGGACGACAGGAGAGTCCTATTATAAATGTCAAAGTTTGTTAAGTTGGATGTATGGATAGATATTTGTTACTCTTTCACACAAAAACCACAGAACCGATTAGGCTGAAATTGGTATGGGTATAGTTTGGGACCTGGAATAACATATAGGCAATTTTTTATCCCGATAAAACGCGGACCAAGGCGCGCGCAACAGCTAGTATTGAATATATAAGGATGCTAAATCTCACCCTTAGATTTGGGTAGTTCAAGCTATTCACCAAGACAAGGATAATGCCATAGCATTATTTACTCATCTATTGATGTGATATCTATTGTCTATTGATGTGAGTGTGGAGAGGTGTGTGGGAGACCTCCCACTCGATGCACCGACGACATCGTAGCGGTCGCAGGGAGTCGTTGGATGGAGGCGGCTTAGGACCACTATTCGTGGCGTCATTTGGGGGAGGCCTATGTTCAGCAGTGGACGTATACGGGCTGATGATGATGATGATGATGATTATGTGATATACATACATAGATTTCATTGTTATTTTACACGTAGGTTGTACTGTTATTTTACACGTAGGTATTATTACGTAGGAATCACAGTTACCGACGATTATTGTGTAGGTAGGTATTATCTTAGTTGAGTGAGTGACGCGTGTATTGTATATTCTCTGCTCTCACCTGTTTGTTCTCGGCTGACTATTGTAGTAAAGTGGATCTGTGTCACCGTGTATGTGGTACTCTTCCCTTTCATACGAATTCTCTCTCGAAACTTCCAGCGATCTCTGAAATGTGCAAGTCTTTATTAGTATCGAAAACGAGAATAGCCATTGTAATCATTTTTGATCAGTCATCTAGAACCCATAACACAAGCTCGGCTTAGCTTGGGGCTAGATGATGCTGTGTGAATTGTCTAGCATTATTTATTGAGTAGGTTCATGTGTAAATCGAGTTCTCAAAATAAAGTGAGATGAACCCCATATTACATACGAACATAAAGTGTTATCTATGTACTCAAAATTTATCAAAAGTAATATATGTATCTCGCGATCTGTAGGTGAAATTCCCTATACAATATTTGAAAACACTGACCCCATACTTAACATAATAAAATTCACTTGATTTTTTTGCAGGAATTACACTACACGTCGATTTGAGCTTTTCCTAAATAATACCGACCATAAATTCAAGCTCGACGGCTGGCGCTGCAGATGGCGTATTCCAACGGGTAGTTGAGTCCTATAGGCCTATCTATGGATGTCGCGGTCTGTACTAGGTATTACCTGTGGTGAGTGCATCAAATAGGCCGCGTTCCGGAACTGACTGGCGCTGCAGTTGGCGTACTCCAAAGGGTAGTTGAGGGCTATAGACCTACCTATGGATGACGCGGTCTGTACTAGGTGTTACCTGTGGTGTGTGCATCTGATGGGCCACGTTCCGAAACTGGCTGGCGCTGTTTTTGGCGTGCTCCAACAGCAACAGGTAGTTGAGGCTTGTAGGAGCTAACTATGGATGACGCGATCTATTACCTGTGATGTGTGCATCAAATAGGCCGCGTCCTGGAACTGGCTGGCGCTGCAGTTGGCGTGCTCCAACGGGTCGTTGAGGTCTATAGCACTATCTATGGATGACGCGGTCTGTACTAGGTGTTACCTGTGATGTGTGCATCTGATGGGCCGCGTTCCGAAACTGGCTGGCGCTGCAGTTGGCGTGCTGACCCACCGGGTAGTTGAGATCCGATGTGTAGTCGGAGTCTTCAGAATAACCCGCTGGAATACATAAAATGTATGCATAATTAGCAAACCAACAAATTAAGATGTAAAATCTAGTTTTGGTGTGTTTTAAAAACGATAAACCGACTTCAAATTCCTGAATAATGATAATAATCGATTTCGAATGCGTTACTCTGCGCTGTTAAGTTTTGCGGAATAAATACTAATTTTCTGGGGATAAAAATTATATGAGACCACCTCGGGATCATTTTCTATATTAAAAGTGGAAGAATTTTCAAAATCGGTCCATAATTGGCGAAAATATTGCGTAACATACATACAAAAAAACAGCGGAATTGAGAACCTTCTCCTTTGTGTATTGAAGTGTTAGCCTTTGTGTATCAATATAATTTTCTTTCTTTGTTTCTTTTTTCAAGTCGGTTAAAAAGAATTTTACTTATATTATTTACAAAATAGTGTCAAAATCAGCACTACAAAATAATACTTTCTGACAATACCCTTACCCATCCAATAAAAGCCAACATTCAGATCCCTTACGCACAGCACAAATTAACTACCGTTACTATTCACCCCAAGTTTCCAAAACCTGATCCGGTTCAAGAAAACACAACATTGGCATACAACTGGTTCAAATTTCTGTAAAACAGCGCCTTAACCTATCGCCGAACCCGTGCTCTATCGCGTGAGGTCATTGTCCTGCGGGATTACTACCCGATTATTTGATTGTAGTTCACTGAGTGGTACATTAACCTAGGTTGGTTAGGTTAGTACCATTGTCTGAATGAAACAGTAGTGTTATCATATATGTTTGCTTGGCTTACGACAATTTCACGACCGACTTACTCTTCGCATTGTGTCTGCGTGATCAGGCCCGCATCCCCTCTGAAAACCCCTCTCGTATCATATCTCGGCAGCTATTGCGAAATTCCCAAATTCCACTAAATTAACCGCTTTACCATAACAATGGTACTGTCTCAGAATTACACATTTTGGCATTTTACCTGACTTTACTTTTGATGAAAGAAACGACAGATGGAGGAACGCGTGTTAAACGTGTCAAGGTTGAAACCAATCTATCAATCTGTCCGTGCAAATAGCACCGCACGCACTATCTAGAGTTTCTTTCATCTATGGACGATTCTGCGACCGTACTATTGTCATGGTAAACCGGTTGGCTAGCAGAATTCGGTCGCAATTTTCTGTCCTGCGTCCCGTAAATTCCACTCCAATCAAGAATTCGGCCCCTGCTCTGTCTCACTGGTGTGAGTTTTAGCTATTGGGCCGGTGCGGTATCCACCACCTACCTATCTATTAATATGATGTGGGATGGATGTCACTTCTGTAAGATACTTCCAATAAAACAAGTGTTTAAAAAAATTTTATGCAAAATGTATTCGATATTCTATTGGTTGTTTTAACACATTGCTTTTCCTCTCTATTTTGGTGTAAACAGGGCATAAGTAAGTTGTCAGGAATGTGAATGGCCCAACCAGGCACTTAAATGCTAGAAGGTCGAATTTGTTTCGCGACAAGGTGATTTCCAACAACGTGTGAATGTCAGAAAATATGTGCCAATCACCTAGACTTGGTGTGGTTTTTGAGAGAAAGGTACGCAATCAGAGTGAGTATACCATTTTAGATTCTGTTTTTTGAACACTTAAGATGTTTTTTGAAATCTCGCACATAATATGCCGCACCGTCTTGGGCTAATTCTTCGTTTCCTCCGCCTCCCTCCGCACATTTGGCTCGGAAGGTAAGCCTACAGTTTTGTCTTGATCATGATTCACATTGCTATCCATTTGCTACCATAAGAATGAGTGGAATAAAACTAAAAGCATTTTTGCGGCCTGCTCTATGATTTCAACGACCGTACCAAAAAAATCCTCACATAAATACCGGTTTATAAATACTTCCTTACTTACAATAAGCAAGTTAAGGGAGGCCTATGTTCAGCAGTGGACGTATACGGGCTGATGATGATGATAACAATGAGCAATATACTACATCTGGGACCTCGCTTGTTCCGCCGGTTCCGCGTCGAGAGTGCCGTAACCTATGGAAACCCGTACAAATAGAAAAGAATAGAGTAACAATAAGCAATACACTGCGTCTACCTTCTCGTTTTCTCCGTCCGCACCGTTCCGAGAGTGCTATAACCTATGAAAGCCTCGTATGGAACCAGTTCTGAAACTCCGGTTCTGTAGACGGCCGAAGGGGTTCATACAAACAAAATAGACTTACAATGAGCAACATACTGCATCTGCCTCCTTGCTTGCTCCGCCCGCTCGGCGTCGAGAGTCCCGTTGAGCAGGTCCAACTTCCGCTGCAGGTCCGCGCCGCCCGTTCCTTCTGCATCTGGAATGGGAATAAGAAACTTGTAACAGATTGAAGTTGTTTGTTGTAATAGATTGAAGGTATATTCTTTAAAAGGGAACCTGTCAATATTCTTTGATTAAATACTTTGAAGCTAGCTTAAATTCTTTTGAAATTAAGCCTCTCCATGTTCCTTAAATTGAAATTAGAACCATACTGTAGAATTCTTCAAGTATTTAGTAATCGAATAGGAAGGAGTCTTTAAATGCTTTCTCATCATTGTCATCATCCTCGTCAAATATACTAAATATATTATAAAAATAATTAATTACCTCATCAGTAAATTGAAATATAAAGAAATTATCAAACTACATCAACCACGTGTCAATTAATCTGTGCTGAGAGTACTTAGTTTGAGTTGTGTACTGTCGAACACTTTCTTACTTTTCGAGTCATTCCTATAGGTACACATTTAAAAACTTGCAGCGCCCTTACCGGATCTAGAGGAACTACTTTTCGTAGTTTGACAACGATCCAATAGTTTCGTTACCTCGATGATAGTTTTGTAATGATTTTGAGAGATTTGTTTCACTTTGACCCGACAGCGGCAGTCACGTTCGCGGCATTGATATTAATAAGTAACTAAATAGAGCACTCGCAACAGCGCTTGGTCCGACTGGACTAAGTCCAGGGACTCACTTACTCTTAGTAATGTACGAAACGTCATTGTCTCCTTGGACACTAGTCGTCACCAATCATAACAATAATAAATCTCATTGAAAATTCATAGAAACGCCTTCAATTTGTGCTTTAAGAAAAATTGAACACACGGGTACAAAATTACTCGTTAGTAATTACAGCTTAAATTTTATCTATCAATGGACGTTACTACCAATCTGTGTGATTCAATTTTCAAAGTGTGCTACGAGTACCTTATAGCATACATTGAACCTTATAGCTTACACTGAGTCGTAAGTTTTTTCCGTTGCGATTTATGATTGAAGTAATTGGCGTACCAAGTCTCCCCAAACACGTCAACCATAGAGGTAACACATGCTGGTGTCAAAGCAAAGGGATAATGTCACTCAAAAATATTCTTGATTTTGAAGCCAAATACGAATCGATGTGTGTGTGAGTTGACAAGCATTATTTGTATCTTCAGTGGGTACTTCAACGCAAACGGACGCACGTATGTACATATATGAATAGAAAAATGATATGTAATCTGCACACCGCCGTCACAGCGCGGAGCACACTCCGGTAGCTCACATACCTATTTATTGAAAAGAATAATGTTGTACCTACCTGTAATAATATAATCACAGTACCTACCTATACATAGTAACCTATTGCTATTTATTAGCTTTACTGTGTTGTCAATTTGTTCTTCTAATGTATTTCATGGACAAAAAAATGAAGTGAAGAGAATATCAATAACACCTTATTTCTTATTTGATAATAATAACTATGTTTATAGTATACAATTTGACTTGTCTAAGTGCTTATTTTGTAAGCCTAAAGAAATAAAGTTATTGATTCTGATTCTGATTCTATTTTTTTTCTGATATTTTCTCCCGTTTTCTTAATCATATACATAAGTGGGTAGGTGGGTACCTACTGCTTTATTATTGGAATTTAGAATTATATTTTTATCTTCGTAATTTTGTATAGCATCTTTCATTTATTATTTCTAAGTGATATTTCTGTTCTGTGCTGTATCAGGGTTGTGTGTGTCAATAAATTTTTCTCTATCTCTCTATCTCTATCTATGTATTAAACGCATGTTTTGGCTACACGTTTTTTTTTGTTTTTGTATACTATCATTGTAAGCCTTCTTCTTCTAAGTCGTAATGGTTCTTGAAAACTTTTTCGTAATCTTATTATGTCCACTGGTACTAAGCACTCAGTTTACGGCTTTTCGAATAAATCTACGTAAAACTGTCACCTTCAGTTTCTGATATTGGAAAGAAAAGTCAAAAATAACTTTAGTTCTACTTGGAAAGACTTCCAAAGATCTTCGAAGTAATAGAAAATTTGGAAAAATGTGCTATGATGGATGGAGTTAACTTTTTCCTAATTTTTTTTACAGTAAAATAAGTTAACACTTTTGTGTAAAGTAAAAGTTAAAGAGAGTCTTCACAAAAGAATTTTTGCAAACTCACATCTTCAGCAGAAAAAGCAAAAAATAAAGTTAAACCCTTCATAGCGGAGCATAAAAAAATTACTTACACTTACATAGGGTGCCTTTTAATATCATCAAATTATTTCCACCCACACAGAGGTCGCTCAACTACCCTAGTTCAGTTATTTAAATAGGTTTGGTTAAATTATCCGTGGTTATATTTAAACATAACGCACCAACGGTTAGGGCACTCCAACTTCTAAACAATTTCTTGCATCGAGTTCCAGCATGTCGATATATTCCATGACAAGTGTTATAGTTAATACTATTATAATATTTTTGAGTTATAACATCGATTTATAGTTAATAGCATAAGATAGTAAGTGCTTTGGTTATAACACTGTAAACTTCTATCTTCTTTAATTAATAAATAAATAAATAAGCCTGGCGCTAATTTTTCCTTCCCCAAATATTTTTTTCTATATTACGAGTATATCTAGTAGAGATATAATTATATTCCAGAAACGGGTCTAGTACTTACTAATGATATTCGCCCGGGAAATAAATTTAATCTTAGGAATTGGGTCGCAGGAGTACTAGCTGAGATGATAGGGCAATCATAGGCAACGAGTTGCTCTAGATTGCTTTGATAGGATCTGATGAAATTAATTTAATGCAATAATGCGATAGTGGGTAACCTGGTTTACTGGGTGATCGAATAACTTTTAGTTTTTTTATGACTTTATGTTACAGAGGCAAACAGGCTGTTAATGGCTATTTATTGGCTATTTATCTTTATCGCATACCTTGTGTTTTAATGTGTCGTCCTACTTAGATTTTTTAAGTACCAGACTACCTATGTAATAAATAAATAATACTGGATACTACAATTCACATAACATCATCTCGCCCCAAGTTAAGCAAAGTTTGGGTTATGGGTACTAGATAACTGATTTATACTTAATATAACACATTACATAGATAGATATTTTTAATATACTTAAGGACAAATGTTTGCACGATCTGCAAATATTTGTTCAGGGTGTTCTGGACGTTTATGTTGTCTAGGTATAATTCAAATTATCTATCTATGTAGTGTATTAAGTAAATCAGTTATCTAGTACCCATAACACAAGCTCTGCTTAGCCTGGGGCTAGATGATGCTGTGTGAACTGTCCAGCATTATTTATTTATTTATAGACAACATTCAGAACACCCGTACAAACATTTATTTATTACGAGGCAGGAATCGAACCCGTAATCTCCTGCATCGCAGACGGACCTTCGACCGCTACGCCACTGAGATCGTCCACTAGGTAACTACTTTCTTAGTTCGTGTCGTTTATATACTTGTATGACGAAATCTCCCACGAACTTATGTCAATCATATTTCTCTCAAAAAATTCTACGAATCAGGTATAGCAAAAACATGGATCCCTTTTTCTATGACTTCTACGCATACATCCGAAACGGCGATTTTGTTTTAGGCTAATTCTTTATTACAAATAATCATCGAGATTTTTTAACTCTCAATTTAAAGAAGGCCTCTGCAGAATTTGTTTCACTTCCAACCCAATTTTTTACTGTTAACCTAAATCCCATCAAAGTTCACGCAATCATGGGAGTTCAGACCCATAAAATTCCGGTATAAAACTGTTTCGAAAGAAAGGGGACCATAGGTTATTAAAATGTTATTCGAAGCGAAGTGACTTGATTTACTAAAACGAACTTAAACATTATTAGGCATAAAATGTATTTCCGTTTGAACTGAGGCTTTATTAAAATAACTTACCTAAAAAAAGTAAAGTTTCGTGTTCTTTTTACCGATAAATCAGGTAAACATTACCATACTTAAATAACCTTTTTGATTGGTAGTAATTGCGGTGTGACGTACATCGTTGCCCAGTTTTAGAATGATTTATAACTTGTTTTTTTTTATGGAAAACTAACGCCAATGTTCGCTGGAAATAGAAGCTTTTAAATAAACAAGGCTTCCACAAATTTGATACTCAACCTTAGAAGTTGAAATTAAGTAATTTAAATGTTTGTTTATTAAAAGCATCGTTCCACAATTCGCCGGTAAACAAAATAATTTGATTCAAGAGAGTTTTCACGGTTTAAATCGATTCTATTTCATACTTAAATGAATCTTATTTCAATGCCTTAGAGTGCAAAACTACAAGACCATGAGCATTATTAAACCAACGATATACGCCAATAACCATAAAGTCGTAGGAGCGTAGCTCGTAGCTTCGTAGCACATACTCGTAGCAAATAGCTACGCCGTAGACATCCCGTTTAAGTACAGTATAATGTGCGTTCTACCCATAGAGAAAAAATCTAGGTCTATGGTTCTACCAGAACGGGATAGAGCCATTTTAATCTGAAACAAAAGCGGTCGGATATTAGCTTTGAAAAGGTTCCATCCCATTCTGAAGAGAAAATCAATAACACTGTATTTCTAATTGACAATAATTTATAGTTTAAAATTTGACTTGTCTAACTCTTGAGACGTAAAATATTTATTATGACAAGGTTCCGTCTCATTTTAATCGAGCCCGGATTATAACACAAATTTTATTATTAGAACCTGGGTCATCATGCTAGCTCAGAAGATGCCCTCGTTTCGTAAGCAACCGCCCAGCTCACCTAGACACGTAAGAGGAGACTAAGGACCGTATACTCATAGATTTAGGTATCATATTTGAAAGATAGAGATTTTATAGATAGACGTAGGTCACAGGTTTTCAAAGAGTTTCTTTTGTTCAGTACTATGCGTGAAACACGTTGAGTTATTTGAGTTTTTAACGACCAACGTTATCGCGTAGTTTTGTTTTTGACGTAGCCAGTGAATTGTTGTGGCAACAACAGAATGGATGAAATGGCTGTTTTAGTTTTTATTAGAATGCCTTTATGCAGGTCACCGCCTAGTATTTACTTTTATTATACTGTTACAATGTGTAAATTTTACCTGTGTCGAGGTAAATTCCAAATGAATTGTTGACAAAAAGTATGTACTAATGAAGCACTTTCAGCTGCGTTCGATTTGTAGTCACAATTTATCCATGTTCAGCTTCATAAACAATAACACATTAAGTCCTTAGGCTTGGTAAAGCAATGTTACCAAAGATACATGTACAAGGCCTTATTTCACACTAGCTGCTGCCCGCGGCTTCACACGAGCTTTTCATGTACCCCATGTCCGTCCCCGGGATCCTATCTACCTCCCTGCCAAATTTCATTAAGATCCGTTCAGCCGTGTAGGCGTGAAAAGGTAATAGATAGACAGATAGTCAGAGTTACTTTCAAATTTATAATATTAAAGAGGATTTTTGCGGTTTACATTCATTAGTTTGACATTTACGTCTTAAGGACGCTCAGTAAGGCTACTCCTAGATTGTTTGCAACATTCTAAAGTTAGCTCAACCATTTCATTTGTATTTTTTATTGTATTAATATTAGTTGTAATTTTCTAAACTAATAGGGAACGATGGCAGCGCATTGCACGGGCAGCCGTTCATCAGGAACCCCAATTATAACCACGACCATTCTGCCAAGAGTGGACGACTAAGAAGAAATTTCTGAACAGTCTCATATAATATCCAGTATATTATTATGTACTCTGGGCTATATAGGATATATATATATGTATTATATAAGATATATATATATATATTATATATTAATAGAATTATATCTATAAAACTAAACATTTAAATTATGTTGAGTTCAAAAGCTCCAACAGTTAAAATAGCTCTACGGTGTCGTACTACAGGAGTTGTTCGATACGAGCACGCGAAAAGGTTAACTTACCATACGCTAAATGACCTCCAAAAGGTCGAGTTCCTTTTTCTCGACTTACAATCTCGTTACAAATTGAGATTCATATTCCAACATATTTGTATAGCGACAAAAACGCAGTAATATGAAATATTTACATTTCACAATATTTGCTGGCTCCGAGCAGTATAAAACATCGCTCGGAGCTTTAATATCCAGGCACAAAGGACTTCTTTTAGAGTTCTTTTGGATCTAAAAGTTTGACCCCGAATCTTGAACCCTACGTACGGCACTATATTGATTAAAATGCGTTTTTAATATTCTCCTGTGCAACAACTAGCAAAGAAGAAGAAAAAAAAGAAATAAAGTTATTGATTCTGATTCTAGCTAGGTTATAGAATATCGGTGAGCCAATTCATAAGATATTGTTATCGTAATTTCATTTGAACATATAAATATTTATAAATTGTTTATAGTCATAGTTCACCTTAAAAATACAAATTAATCTCAACTGCACAAATTATTTTAAGATACATTAATAACTACAATTGCTGTCACTCGTTTAAAGACTCCTGTTCTTGGAACAAATTGCCCGCAATCGCGACAAGCAATTAGGATCGTGAATAAGCCGGGTGGTTCTTTTGCAAAGCTTGGGAAAAACCCCTGGCATTTGAGGAGAAAACCAATTAAAATACACAATAAACTTTGAGACCTCAACGTCCTGATTATGCATCTTTATATATACAAAAATCTCGTGTCACAGTGTTTGTAACCTAACTACTCCGAAACAGCTTGACTAACTTTTATGTTTGTGTACATATATTCGGTAGGTCTGAGAATAGGTCGTAAACTATTTTTTATACCCCTAAGTGATAAGGTATTTCTTATTTTTATTTTTTTATGATTTGCCATTGAAAAATACATATAAACCTGCATTTTCCCCTTTCTATCACCAACCCCTATTTTTTTATAGCGATATTATTGAGTACCTTAATAATCTTCAACCCTCAGTGGTCGGTAACTGAGCAATTGTCGATCATTTACGGGTGTCACTTCTTAAACAGCAAATAGTTCGGAGTAGCGATGAGTACAAAGCTCCTGTCTCTCTCACACGTTAGTTATTTTTTATTTCACTGACAAAAGCTACGTGGGAACATAAAAATTGGCTTCATACATACAAACATACATACATAGGGTGTCAAAATCATAACCCTCGTCCTTCGGTAGTCGGGTAAAAACAACGTTTGCCGGGTCAGCTAGCACTCTATGTCTAAAAACCTTCAAGAGACATTGCAGATCCTAGTTTTTCCACGCATTTATTGCGTAGAGCCAACCGCATTGCGTCTATTGGCGTGTATGGATAACCCTAAACTTCGATATAACTTATACACCATAATAACTTGTGCGTGACCAGGATAGGTCGACACCTTGTCTAAATTAATATTTTATGTCATATTCCTGCTACATTCAGCGCATTGTCAATGGTATGAAGCCTGCTGGTCAATGCAGATTTATTAGTAAGTTTATCACTAATACTATTTTCGCCGGTCATTGATTAATTTTATTTTGTTATATATAAGCATCAAATAGAGCAGCGTAAATAGTATGAAATTAAATTAAAATATGAAATTAAAAAAGTTTATTTAGTTTGACTTGACACTTTAGGTAAGTGTCAAGTCAAACTAAATACTACTACGAAACTCGCTTATTTTTTTAATCAAAGATCATTTAAATCGGTCCAGCCGTTCTTGAGTTATAAGTTGGTAACAAACACGACTTTGTTTTATGTAGATACATATATAATAATAAATAAGATAAATTGAGGTACACTGTACACATTGTATTTTATTTTGTAATTTTTTGACATTTCTAAGTATTTTGTATGAGTTTAGAGATGAAATGACTTTAGAATGACTTTAGATGACATTAAATGACATCAAATGACTTTACACAAATTCACGTATTCTATCTGTTGATTGCGGTCGGATAAGGTTAAGTAGTTTATAGTTTTATTAATCAAGTTTTAATTAGAACTAGCGGTGCGAGAGCTTCCATTATACATTAAGTTGAGTTGAATTAGTGATGGCGCTGTTTCGTGTCTAAAATTTTATCTAACATGTTTTCCCGCTAGAGATGTGATATGTAGATTTGTGTAATTTCATGCAGAAAACTCATACTCGCTTGATTTTTAAAGCTAAAAATCATATTTGATGTGTTTGAATAGTATATTCCTAACACACAATAATAATTATCTAGTGAGGCAGCTAATGGGTACACTTATACTTCTTAAAAAAATCGTATCTTTGAACAAGTACACAAGTATAACAGGTTACATGTTGAACAAAGAGACGACAAAAGTTAAAAACTGCGGCGTAGTATCTTCGCCCGACTCCTGACACGACATTAAATAATCATAATGGTAACACTTTATTTGCTGAAATGTACATAGGTATAAGTAGGTCTTAAACATTAAGTTAGCTCACTCCATTCTGTCTCAAAGTGCTTGCTAAATAACATTCGTTCATATTCGTTATATGTACATTTATGTATAACGTACATTAGTAGGTACCTAATTAAGTTATAAATTTAACACACAGACTTACATAGATCATCAGGAAAAGGTTAAAGTAGAGCTTATGGTAAATAAGTTCTTATTATTACGTTAGATACTAACATGTATGTAGATTATTTTAACTACTAATTTAAAATCAAGCTACGAGCTACACAACCGATTTTCTAACAAATATGATGTCAGTAATCAACGTCGCCCGAATACTGAGCCGCAAATCAGATTTGAGCGGGTCGGCAAATATCGATTTTTTTTTTGACTAATTTTCATGGGAAATTGGTAAAAAAAAACCGCGTCAACGTATAATCAAATTTAAAGAGAGTTCGGATGACCAGTACTAACGCGCTTTGCGAGTACTCGTTACTACTCGTTAGTCTTATAAAAAGTACGTGAAATTGCGATGAAACGCACAATCATCTAAACACAAAACGGATGTTACATTCATATAAAAGTTCGCGTCAACGCGCGATGGCCTACGTCTAGACTTTTTCTCTGAGCGGCGGCGCCACGGTAACCCACGCCAATGCGTGTTAACGCGCGCGCATTTGAACGGTTGATAAACAAATGTCGTTGTAGTGCGAGAAGTCACTAAGTGACGCGCGATTTGTAAACGCGCGTCAAAATTTTGCCATCTGAACATAAGACTTAATGTAAGTAGCGTTTGAATATACAAGGGGTTAGGCAGAGCTATAAAAATAAAATTATTGGTCGTTTAGTACAGATTTTTAAAAAGATTTTGCGAAACTCTGTCTAATATTGTAATCATGGATATCTAGAGTATATATTAATTTTAGTCAAATGGTAGGTTCATCTGCTGTAAATTTATTTGGTTGTATGTATAACAATGTCATAAACTTATGGCAAGTTCAAAGTTATAATAGGCATACAATAGACAAGGCATTTAATAAGGTACGAGTACCTACTAATACAAAGTTGCATGTACTACCTATTACTAATAAGCTTACTGCATAATAGGGTATTGAAAAGCTCCTTAACTGCTAATGAGGCTGTCCGTAATTCCTTCTCCCTGGTGAACAAGAACCGTACATTCGAACAGAAAGCAATAAAAAATTCAAGGGCTCATGCGAACACTGTAATGTATACCTAAGCGAACGCTATAGATTTCATTAATTTTAGAAGTTAAATGAGTGCTTTCAGGTCTTTAATTGAATGTAAAAAGAAAATTGGGATCAAATCAATTAAAGGTAGAAAGGTGACCTACTTTGTCGGATTGAGTCGTTACGCAGAAAATACTGAATGTTGCGTGTTTTTTTCTTACGGTAATTTTCTAGGAACTTAATAAACAAGAAAATCTCTTTAGGTAGAATTACAAAAATAAGGTAAAGTCTGGGTTGACTCTTACTCCAAAAGTGTTAAAAATACAACCGATAAACTCAACTCAATCATTTTTTGATACGCTAAATGTAGACTGATAAAACAGCAAAATATTAATCCTATCAAATCTTGATTGTGATTTTACGTAGTTAGGTTTTTTGGCATGTATCACAACGGAGGACTATTTTCAAATTACCGTAAAAAATTGTGTATCTCATAAGTTTCGTCGTTACGGGGCGTAATGTAACGTGTTACGTAGCGAATGTTCGTGCAGTCAGTACAGGGAAGGAACAAGCTCGCAACAAAGAATGCGACGGATTTTAGCACATGGCGTAACGTATCATGGTCGCTGCGAATGTTGCCGAACAGTATGCCCCGTAATACCGGTCTTACAGACAAATAATGAAAAATATTCTCTTACTATATTCAGAGTTAAGAATATGGTCTGAATGAGTTTCAGACCATATTCTTTAGCATAAATATAGTAATTTGACCCTTAATTTCATTTTAGCTCGTACTGTAGTAGCGTGTGTAGCTGTACTACCCTACGGTAGAAACCATCTCTTTATGAGATTAAAACTTATTCACTGTCGGTAAAAACATATGTAGTCTGAAGGCCTACTCGGAAAAGGAATAACGAAGTTTCTGATTCGTTTTCGTGGAAAACGAGCTCTTATGTCGTTTGCATAAGATTACCGTTTGCTTGAAAACGAATCAGAAACTTCGATTTCCGTTTTGCGAGTAGGCCCTCTGACGACATTTACATATACGGATTCATAAGCGTTTAACTTAATATAATGGCACTTGATATATAGCATTACCATTTCTGAACCAAGGCTCAGCAGTGTGTACAGCTAGAGTCCGAAGGAAATCCCAGAGTTTTTCGACTCCTACATCACTTGACCTCGTGGCGCAATTAGTTAGCGCATTCCGTACTGAGGGAGGGCTGCGAGTTCAAGTCCCGTCAAAGTCAAAAATTTTGCGACATAATAAAATTTCTTGACGTATAACATGTACTCACTATGTGTTTCACAACATTTCATAAGACCTCAGAAAGGATAAATGATATCATCATAAAACTTTTGATACCATCATGGTTATTTACTGGAAAACTCAAAACTCAAATCATGGTTAATATCCCTTATTAACTTTAGTGTATGATAAACATAAATTAAATAAATAAGTAATGTTGGACAATCCACACAACATCATCTAGCGCCAGGCTAAGCAGAGCATGTGTTATGGGTATTAGATGACTGATATACATACATAATACAATATACATATTACATAGATGGATATTTTTTATTGTACATAGAAAATACCCAGAACACCCGCGATAAATATTTGCAGATCGCACAAAACGGACAAATGTTTTGTGCAATCTGCAAATATTATGATGTATGATATTATCAGTGTAGAAAACGGAAGAAAAAATTATAATAGGTCGCATCAACGTACAGAAGCGATCATCTGATTAAAGATCGATCGACAATTTAATTTAATTACCTCGAAGATTTCTTTATTCCATCTAGTGCGACTTCGATTATCTGTTTGGACACAAATAATCCAATTTGAGGAGTTGGAAGTGCGAACACTAAACGATTTTAATAAAGAGATAATAAGTAGCGATATGTCAGCTGATAAGAAGTGTGAAGTCTGCAGAAATTTTATAAGTCTTGTAGCAAAGTTCCCGAAGATACCTTTAATTCAACTTTAAATCGTGTAATAAAAAAGAAATTGGGCGCGGAAAGCCATTTTCAGTGAAACATGCCTTGAATTTTGATGTGCAAAGAACGATAAAGACCGACCTTTCGGAAATATCCAAGTTATTCTTACTCGCAACATAGTTAAAGGCAAAATGTGGTAACTGCTTCCTGAATGTCAACGATCAAAGATACAAGGGGGGCTTTTGGGACGTGTTACCTACAAAATATGGGTATGGTATAATACCTGTCTACCTACATGAGAGATGTTTTGATACGTGTAGGCCAAGTGAGTGCCTTGCTGAATAAGTAGATACATGAAAACTGATTTGTTAGTTATAAAATACATAGAGAATGAGAAGCTAAGCATAAAATTTCGGAAAAGTTGGAGGAAAGAATTTAGATAAATTCTCTACACAATGAAATAATTTTCAATTTATGCTAGATCTTGCAAGAATTTTACTTTTCCTTGAAAAAAACTAGCAAATGTAACAGATATAATGTACTTGTGGATCATTTTCAATGTATGCTAATTCTTGCATGGTTTTTACTTTTCCCTTGTTCACAAGGGAGCAGAGTGCAATAAAGAGCTCCTAAAAGTTGGCTACCCTTTCATAAGACCTATCGTTTTTGCTCGTTTAATTTAAACCGACGAAACATAATATCGATTTGTTTACTAATAGGATTCACAGCGATATGAATGATGCCTCAATGAGCATCAAAAGGCCTTCATTACGCTCAAGTTAACACGTTAGAACAAGCGCTGGGAAATATCAATGTGAAAATAAACTAACAGGTTTTTCATCATTTTTGTTATTGGGTGATACGGAGGGTGTATTAATAACGGTTTTGGTTTCGATATAGGAATTTCATATTTTTATGCAAGATAAGTTTTGCTAAAAAAAATAACAATCAAATAATATAAACATATTATACTAGTATTTACAATTGAAACAATTGAGCTAACTGCAGACTGTTCAAAACAATCTACAGATAGCTCAACTAGTCCATATCAATACCAGTCGGAAGCGTTCCCAAGACGCTGGCTGAATTGCCTCGCTGTATGGCAATGCCACATACTCACCAGCTCTCGGGTCACGCGTCGCTTCGACCAGGCGCTCAGATAATTTTTTGAAAACCCGGAGAGCCTCGCTACCCCACGGACTCGACTCCAAGGGTAACAAATGCGTAGGCTCTGTCGAGACCTGCATAATAGACCTGACCTGTATTAGATTTTCTGACTTTTATAAAATTTGTTTAATTCTTTTATTTCTTAGTTTACAGGAGAACACATTGTTGTTTTTTTGGGCTTATTTGGGACCTAGTATATTATTGTCACTTCGTCATATAAAATAACTATCATAAACACTAAGTACTCATACGAAATGGTGAGTTTATGCAAAACATGTAACCCGAAAAGTATGAGATAATTTGTAGCTCAGAAAAAAAAAAATTGTAGCATTGAGAAACCTATATAAACAAAAGAACATCAAACTGTGGTAAATCATACAATGGAGATAAAAATTGTAATGAATTACTTGTCTACTCTATGCGATTGGAGACTAGGGTCATAGAATCACTGTAAGGTACCGTAGCTACCTATTTAAACTCATAGATTGATAGCATATCCAAGCGATAAGACCCATGTTTATATTCAGCACGCAAAAACTGGGAGCAAACCGTACTAGATACCTCATAAAAATTGCATTTCACTGAAGATAGCTCGAGAGAACTTAAAGGAAGTAGTTTGAAAGGTTTCTATACCCTAGTTTACGCTGGTTGCTGGGTGTAGAATAACTAACTTTGAGCTAGTTGGTCCTGATTAAAGTAGTTAGAAGATTCAATTATGTGGAAACTCCTAAAGGTTTCCATTGTTGATGTTTAACTTTTGCGTAGATTAAGTTCGTTTAACCAAACCAAATAATTTGAATATATAAAGAGAACCAAAAATATTAAACCCATGATGAGAATCTAGCTTTGAACCACCTTAACATGAGAAGGAAGTAAGCCTTCCTGTGGAATATAGTTATAATATAGAAAGAAAAAATATTTATTCTACACCAGAAAAACAACATTACAAAAAGATGTTACATAAGACACGTACAGCGGGCGGCCTTATCGCTTAGAAGCCATCTCTTCCAGGCAACATTTGGATAGAAAGAATTGTTAATTTAAGAAAGGCCGGGGGTGTACCAAAGATGATTTAAGATAAATATTAACATAACATTATAAATACCAAACAATATACGTGTTTTTGAATAAAATACAAACTTAAGAGCCTTATCGATCACACAGGCGATTTGCAACTATTTAAAGGTGCGTGCACAGGCGAGCTTGCCACGATTCCTAGGAGCTCCTACGTGCCCGCGGCGTCGGTCGCGTCGTCGCGAAGTGCACGCTGAGCACTGGCCTCCCTTTAAAATCGCTCGCAAATTGTTAGTGTGATAAGGCTCTTAGAACGCCTGCATCGATCCAAAATTCAAAAGTAGGTAAGAACACACGATAAAGCCGCCTTTAAAACAAAAAAATATTAAATATGTTTAAGCATTTGTGACCTATGGTGCCAAAAACAGACCTCTATTTGAGTCAGTAGTAAAAAATGGGTATTTCGTAACGCGTAACACATGTGGCACTTTTATAAAATCGCCAAAAGAGCCGTAAAATAACGTAAATATACTTACAAAACCTCTCTGTATCTCCTTTTTGTTATAAATAGAATTCACATCACTCACTCGCTTCAGACAAACATTGATTAGACCACTTTTGTGCCGTTTCACATACAACACGAACGAGGCTACCATCCCTACGTTCTATGAAGAGGAAAGAGGAAAGGGAGATAAGGAGGATGTGAAACATCCTTTATAAACGTTAGAGATTGCTACTGTAATTTAGCATCTATAACCGTGACACTAAAGCTGAAAATACCATCATATGTTATAATTGGATCGTAGATTGACATACATTGATGGGATGCACATAACAAATTATAATTTACCTGTTGGGTGATTGTTTTCATAACACACGCTGTTTGTGAAAACATCGGAGCGTTTTGATGTGTTCATGGGTGATATTTACTCGAAAAGCCACAATTAATATGAGATTGTTTACGATCGTCACACGTGTTATTTGTAAAATTGAGAGATAAAATGGAGATCAAATGATAATATTATGTAAACAAGAATTATTCTGCAGCATAAGAAATGGAAATTCTATATTTAATTTAAAGAAAAAATATAGTTAAAAACTGAAATCCTACTACGTAAAAGTCTTAAACAGCATACACAGATTGTCTATATAATATTTTTTTTATATAGACAGCCTATACAGGTTTTAGTTGTAAACAATATTTGTTCCACTTTTTTCTGATTGTTTGAGAACTATAAACCTTAAGACCCGCAACTTATAAAGTCCTGGAAAGTACAATCAACGGCATTTGCAATGATACCCCACAAGAGCATATTTACTAACAATGGAATTTTCTACCCTTACTTAGACCCCGCTATCTCGTTAGACCCCCAATTCCGTCATACTTCACTAAGCCTAATCACCAGGGTATTGAGAACATTTGTTGAAATCTAGAACATAAAAATCTGCTAGAGTTGTATATATACATATACCTACAAACATACACACATAGGTTCCAACCTCATAACCCTCCGACATTGCTAGTCGGGTAGAAACTGACGCAAATTGCGACAATTTATAACACAAAATTGCTTCCCCGAAAATTAACACCCTTCATCCCTACACGTCCTACACGAAACAATCCATCAAAATCGACCTTTTTCTCGACGTTCTTACAACGTTAATGCATTTTGTTCAGTATCATGTTTTATAAGAATTTTTCCTTGAAACATTAGTAGGTATTATATGTATTTAGTTACATTGTATCAGACATTTCACTAACAATATAATAACACAAGGGAATAGCAAATATGTATATAGTAATCAAGAATGGATGAAACGGAAAAGACATATTTACACACATTTTGTATCATTCAACTGAACGTTTTTTGGGTGCCTTTGTTCGCGGGTGAGTTAGCTGAGTCTAACGCCGGTATTATGAAAACTTGCTCAGTCACCGATCTATGCTTGAGTAACGCTATGGCATAAAATGTCACTCACGGGTAAAGGTCGCCTTTAACAGAGAGGGTCCTAACTACTTTTAAAATATCAATATTTAGTTCAATCGAAATAATCATTATCTATTTAAATAAAATATTGAAATTTGTATTTTTTTTTTGTATTTATTTATTTCCACCGTAGGTACAAATGTTACACTTGATGTCATTAATTCTATCTATCTATCTTATAATACTGACACAAACTTTTCACATAGGAAACGCCATAAGGGATTGTACTGTAAAGCAACTTTAATCGTTAAATCTATCTACTGACATGAATTCTATTATATTCTTATTTCATCATTATAACTTTTATTATAAGCTTGATTGGATTAATGTTTTGTAAGGTTATGATATAAAATGCTTTTTTTTATAATGTCAATCAATCTATGCCTCCATGATCGATGAAATGATGGGTGTCTGAGCAAGCTTTCATAATACAGGCCTATGACTATGTGACATCATGGACTATAGTGACATTAAATAATATTAATATAACAACATAAATTAATATCCAGCATTTACATTTGTCCCGAGGCGGGAATCAAACTCGCTACTTGCTTAGGGTTTAATTTATTATGAGGTCGTCATAATAAATTAAACATATACATAGATTCAGAGTATTCTGGGTCAGTCGTGTGACTGCCGCCGTCTGGGCGGGTTGCGAGACTCGTGGGCGTAAGTACTGTTGTGTAATCTGTAGAGGTAACTCTTGTGTAGGCTGTGGGCAAGGTCGCGTGACGTAGGCGAGGGGGTGAGACGAGTTGGCGGGAATTCATTAAAACTGGGGAAAAGTCTTGATTAGAAAAATAGGGATGGAATCAAGGAGTCTGATGCTTCGATCTCGATGTATTGGAAAGACACGATTGACAGTTTAATCTAAGTTTTAATTAGTAGAGTCTTATTTTTCTGATAACCAACTCTCTATTTATCTCAACTTTTTTACTACTGAATAATTGTGTTCTATCGTTATTTGAAGTCGGTATTAATTCATAAAATACAAAATACAGATAAGAATCGTTACTAAAAAATCGTTCGGAAATCCGGGAAAATCAGAAAAGCTCACTCGTACACCGCGCAGTAAAAATTCCAATAGTCATAGAGAGTAACAGGAGACTTTAGGTTAGGTGGCCCAAAAACTAAACTATCTCATATCCTCAATCCATACTCCCTACTAACGAGGACACACAAGTTGGCAAGTAAAATATAAACCGTTATAAAGGGACTCAGAAACGCAAATAGGTGGCCCAAAAAAGTAAACTATCGCACGTCCTCAATTCATATTAACCAGGACACCAGGACAGTTGGCAAGGCCTGACGGGCGCCGGGTCGGCACACTTGAGGACCTGCCAAGTGATCCCTTGTATTGATTGAGACGGGAAATTATGGGTGAAATCATTTTGATAATGGCTTTGTGTCCGTGTCTAGAATCTTCCGGTACACTGAACCTACAGATTTCACAAACCTTTGTTTATATTATACTAGGTGACCCGACAGACGTTATCTTGTCATTCAATTCAAACAAGTGACAGTTATTTCAAACGTGATTAACAAAGAGTATATAAAGCTGGGGCTAAGGTTACATTAAAAATGTTTATAACAAAGGTTGTTCTGCGCAATTTTCTTTTTTTTTAATTTAAAAACCTTCTACGAAATATAAGAAAATATTTTTAAAAAGATGAATGAAATCGGTAAAGCTGTACTCAAGTTATAGCTGGACCAGTAGAAATAGGCGTTTATTTTTATACATATATCTATCTACATATACATATATGTAGATAGATTTAAAGGTTTGCGTACGTAGATTCAAGCAAAAGGTGTCTTGTCTTGGGTTAGTAAGTGAGTACCATCTTCAAGGTTCAATTTTTTTTTGAATATATTCCAAGAAATTTTATTATTAATGAAACATCGATCAAACTTCAAAAACTTTTGTGAAGTACCTTATATTTGTAGGTCAGCAACTATCTAGTTCCTAGAATCTCTCTCGTGATTGTTTCAATCTTTTGTATGATACACAATCCAAATGCTGAACAATCAAAATAGTTAGGAGCGTAATAACATACATTACATAATATGAATTGCTCTCTGAGGTTTGCCTGGGCTCTCATACATGTCATCCTTTTCTCTGGCATTCTTTAAAGGCTCGATTGCGGTGCCATGCTTAGTAAGTATAATGCATGAAACCACGCTGTTGGACGGCAAACGTGTTCACGTAAAAAAAGACTACTGCCAAAGCTAGAAACAAACTATTTTGATATTGATTATTGATATTTGATTTTGATGAATTACATATGTATGCTATGATGATGTTGAAGATGTGAAAACGTTAATAATAAAGAAACTGAAACTGGTACGTTAGAATTATTTTTAATACTTTTTTATGCTACTCAGGTGGCAAATAGTCAGGCGGTCTACCTGATAGAAAGCGATTACCGGAGTCTATGGACGCCTGGAACACCTTATTACACGCTCGTTGCCCCCGATTTTCACAGCGACACAACACACCATAACACACAGTAATAAGTGTTTATAACCATACTATTATGTAAGAAACCGATATGTCTCCGATGTTCCACAACATATTACACCACAGTAGATACAGTACAATGGGTGTGTCAGTGACCACCAGAACTGGTTTAGGTCGAAGTACGTTGTTAATTTCCCGCATTTAGCACTCAACTTGTACCAAAGGCTTATTCAGGCTTGATGCTTGTGAATGCATCGGATGTGTGTATACGCTATTGTGTTCAAGTTAGAAACCACACTGTGCTTCTACCGTTTATTTACAAAGGACATAAACTCGACTACACACTCGCAATGAGAAGGGACAGAAACTTTGTTCTAAACAAGGATTGTTTCGCATACTGGCTATGGTAATGAGATCGCAAAGTTTCGGCTGTCACAAAGGGCTTATGGAATTACAGTTGCCTTATACCATGCCTAAGGTTACTTAAAGATTTATTGTAACTTCTGTGACCCATAAGTTCAGAAGATCTCTGAGAGGGATTTGAAGTTTTGTTATAGAAGATGAAAGAGGTATGAGAGTGAAGGTCCTTTATTTAAGTACAAAACGAACCTGACCGGTGGATTAGGTTTATACAACTGAGCTCTGACTTCGCTTTAGCGATGGTAACGAAACGTCATCGTGACGTCTCATTTTTGTATAGGATATGCGTAGTTCCATGTCCGACCGCTAGATTCGCTTTACAAATTAAAAATGAGACGTCATGATCACGTGTTTATCGTCAAACTACTATCGATCGTCAAACCGCACTCAGGGCTAGTTAGACTGGTTGCAGCAAGAGTAAGTAAGCAAATTTACCAGTTATCTAACTGGTTTAACCGGCCCCCCTAGCACGAGGATTGTTGTCTAGGAGAATAGACATAAATTTCGACACTTAATGCGTAAATTATTTGAAATTCATTCCGTCAACTTCAATAATGTACGCAATGTATATGACGATGCGATGTCATTATTGCCTATTCTACCCTGAGAACAATCTCCGTGCCAGGAGGGTTGGACAAGTTATTTTTCGGTCTTCCCTGCTCTATATCAGTGTCCATTTCATTTCAGACTATAAGAAAATGACACCTTATTTTAATGCTTCCCATAACATCAATTCTTTCTAGATGCAGTATAAGCCAAACATCGCGGTTGACAATCTTCCACGTGTTAAACATCAGTCGGATCTTTAAGGAGTCTTTCTTCTGCAAAGTATACAAAATTGACCGGTGGGGCCCGTGGCGCCAACCACGGTGCCTCGTTGCATCATCGACTGCGCCTCGAGTTCAACCTATCATCTGCCTAGATAACAGTGATACTAAAAAGTATGTCCAGTATAGTATTGTACTTACCAAAAGGCCGTTCGAAACTTCAGTCAAGAAGCAGTGCATGGCCGGTGAGGCCGTTGGAGCCGACCATGGCGCCTACTCTTTTTTTCAATTGTGCCTCAAGTTCAACCTACCATCGGCCTAGATAACAAAGATACTAAAGAATATGTCCAGTATAAATTTTACTCACCAAAAGGCGGTTCAAATCGGCAGTCCAGGAGCAGCGCATGGCCGGTGGGACCCGTGGTGCCGACCACGGCACCTCCTCGCATCATTAACTGCGCCTCAAGTTCTACCCAGCGGCCTCCAACCTCCTGCTGTAGGAGCAAACAAGAGTTCCGGTTAAACATCATCATCAGCCAATGCTAATTCACTAGTTGCCATAGGTCTTTCCCAATAAGCTTGTTCGCTTGCCGCATCCAGCACATGCTTGCCTAGAATATTTTAAATTCATAACTATCAGGCCCAACAGAGACGTTGTCCTGGCCAAAATTATATATTAGAATAGTATTTTTATTTCCGCGGGAAACTCGTCCCGTTTTACCCTAGTTTATACATATAATACGTTACACTATATTCTGTTAAAGTCATAAAATATTTTTTTCGGTTAAAGCCATATTCTAGGAATTTTTACGTATTTATTTCGTTTCCACAGAATTTAAAGAAGTACTACAAAGCAGTAAAAGACGAATACGATAGTACCTAACTTCTTGAAACTAGTTGAAGTGTTTTCACTGGGGTAGTGTGATCCACCACACGTTCTCTTACTTTGTCGAGATGTAGCCCATCTACTTGAAAAGCCTAAACAAATCCAAACTTTCCTTCTTGAAACATCTCAGAAGTTAACAACAAGATGGCATTATAATTTTACTCGACATAAAATATCTGACGCAGAAAAAACACTCTCGTACCGTTTGAAATATTTCAGGTACGATATTTGATGGCTTAAAACTTTTTCAAATAAGAATCAAATTAATATAAATATTTTATAAACACACTAACTAGAAAGAACAGCGCGATTGTTAACGCCCCGCCACTTTTCTATCTTTAATGCGATCGCTCTACCGCTGATTGAGGTGAGCGATGATGATGATGATGTCTTCCTAGCCTAATTTAGACCACGCGGCCAATCCCAACGGAGACTAGCTATATGTGTATAACATATTATAATGAACAAGTGTGTGCGCACAAACACGTGCACTCTCATAATCCTATGGGCACTAGATCGAAACGACCGAGGAGAAGTAACGCGAGGGCCAAAATGGCTCAATGTGCTTTTCGAGGTACGGAGTGATTCAAAAGTTTTTGTACGGCTTGTGCGTACGCCCAGAAGCTAAAGCAATTTTCCCGCAGGCATGTACAATAGCTATACAATTAGCTACCTCTCAAGTTGCATGGCGCCCTAACAGGGCTCCTAATACCTAGCCTCTAAGTGAAATATTTAAGACCACACACATTGTATGTATTAGGATTGCAAAATAAATACTTGAATTCTATTTGTTCAACAAGTGGACAAAATGATTGTTGAACGTGCCGATATTACAGATATTATCACTAGCGAAGCAGTCTAAAGTAGAGTCACGAGCGTAGCGAATGGGTCTAAAGTAGACTGCTGACCTAGCGAGGGATTTAAGAGGCACGAAACATTTACTCTCGAGTTGAACATACAACTTCTCACCTCGACTAGTGAAATTATTTTGTAATGTATAATGAGGGCAGCTCACAGAGGTGCAACTCCCATAGAAAGTCCAAACCTGTTGTTTGGAAGATTATTTGAAAATGGCGCTGTCCGCCTCGACTTCACAAGCCAAGTTGTCCGGATACACATAAAAATGGCACTACCTTCAGTGAGATAGTTGACCTCCCCTGGTGCAGATCGCGTCTATTTTTCTTTTTTCTTCGCTGGCCAGCGGGAACAAAACTTTCCGTTGGTCGTCACTGGGGACGATCGGGAATAACCCGTTTCAATAACTAATTACACCATTGGAATTTAGTACATTCTGTATTCAAATTACTTTTTCAATAAGTTGATCCTTTATTCCACATGTAAACAAAGTCTTGTGGTACAAGAATGGAGGGCAAAAAGTCCCGTGGTCGTTCTCGAACGAGATGGTTGCACCTCATCACCTCCCTAACACAATCCACCATGACCGACTGCTCCCACAACGCAACCAATAGGAAACGATGGCGGTGCATTGCACGGCAGCAGCCGTTCGACAGGACCCCCCATCATAACCACGACCACTCTGCCAAGAGTGCACGACTAAGAAGAAGAAACAAAACCTGATGTTGCTCACTGTTTTTGAGCAGCAAAGTCACCGTTTTCGACCGAGAGTGGTGAAAATGTTCATTGTACAGAGAAACTTATTTATGAAATGAAATTGTTATAATAAGTTTTAAAAGTTTTAATGCAGCCTACTTTATCTCTGACCGAGGGATGTCTGGCCACTTTGCTAGAAGCAGAAACATTAGAATGTATATATATAAATTATGCCAAGGGTTTACGCAGAACTGATTACAGTTTTCAGTTCTGTATTAATCTACATATTAGTTGACGAGGTCGTTTAGATCTTAAACAAAATACTTCTATAAACTTGCGCACCTACCTTATCTTTTGACTTTCAAGTTTTGAAAAGTTATTGATACAATAACTTTTCGAATTCTTCATTAGTTGTATGTATATTACGTTCACACAGAAGGCCTGTGATGGATAGACAGACAGATATATAGGTATATATTGTACGTAATATACATACAACTAATGTATTCTGAGAAAAATTAGACTCGCTACGTATACGCTAAATAAGACTCGGTATGCGTCTGATTTTTCACAGAAAAAGTTTTTACCATACCCACTGCGAATCATAATCCTAAACAGAAATCCAAAAAAAGAACTGCTTTAGTAAACTTGATTCCATTTTTCAGTGAAATTTGAGCACGTTTAAACACACACACGGCGTAAATAAATAAATAATGCTGAATATTTCACAAAGTATCATCTAGCCCCAAGCTAAGCAGAGCTTGTGTTATGGGTGATGATGGTGAGATGATGACTAGATGGCTGATATACTAAATACAATATTTATTTATTTATATATTACACAGAAATACTCAGAATACTCAGAACACCCAAGAAAAATATTTGCAGATCGTACAAAAATTTGTCCCAATGCGGGAAACCGCAACCTCCTGCTTCGCAGGCGGATCTTCGCCCGCCGCGCCACATCGGTCGTATATACCACATCGGTCGATAGTGTCTAAACGGCTATTTCACTGCAGTTAAATTAATATTATTTTTACACTGACTACCGAAGGGCGAGGGTTATGAGTTTGGCACCCTATGTGGTATGTATGTATGTACGTAGCCTATTTCTTTGTTCCCACGTAGCGCTGAATCTACTACTTCGATTTCAACAAGTGAGGTATCGATTGATTTGTCTCAATACCCCGATGGTTATAAGCTATATGGTGTCCGACATAATTGAGCGCCTTACGAGATGGCAGGGTCTAAGTTACACCAGGAACACTTCGATAGCGCGAAAAAATTTACAAGAGACGACATCTAGCTATTATTGCTGAGTGCCCACAGTGCACCTCGTGAGTGGTTCACTCAACAATAGTTAAAACCAACTAAAATAATGGTAAAAGTTGAACATTTCAGAATGTTTACTCGCTACTTCTGTCCGTCAGTAAGCGGATTAGGATTATGCTCGGCTTGAGTGTACTATAATATTTTGTATGCATTTATTCTTTTCTCTTAAAGCTTAGGTTAATTTCATAGTGAACATGATTTTGAACATACAATAAAAAGAGAATAAAAATATTTTTCCCAACCTCGATGGTAATTTTATTTAACAAGCTTTGTAGATTATTATAAATATTCACGGGTGTTCACTGCGTTTATTTACCTATTTTTCCCTTTTTTTTTTACCTATATTTCATAATAATGTGTTCAGATCGCATAAGTCTCAAAAAGCTTTGTTGCCTGGAGAAAATAAAATTGTATATTTTCTTAGAGCTGCGTCGCAGTCGAGTGAAAGCGTTATAATTTTGGGGTGTGCCAACAAAACCTGTCCGATAAATTAAATTACTTCAATCTACTTTTGAAACACATATTGATATAAGATTTTGATATAAAATTTCATCGAAAAGTGTTTCATATCCACTACAGCTCACGCTCTTAGTACCCACTTAAAAAGCACGCATGCCGTTAACGGCGTAATAAAAATAGCATACGTGAGTAATGACGTAAGCTCATAACAATGACCTTAACCCATTATTAGGGGTTGTAATGCTACGCTATCGTAGACGTGCTACGGCACGCCTACGCGGCCGCTACGAGTGCTACGAAACGCCTACGAATGTTACTGACCATAGAACAATTCACACGTCAATAAATTTATGTATATATTATATTATGTAGATTCTTTGGTAGTAGATTTGTTTGTGGATCGGAAATAACTTAAAGGCTATTTTTAGTACTTTTAGAGCTACGAAAAAACAGTACATTCCATCCAACTCCGCATACAAACATATAGTAAAGCATTATATAAATACGGTAGTCGTTAAATTTTATTTTACTACTAATTTTGTATATAAGGTTTCCTACCTGTATCTATAAGTTACAAAAAGTGCTCAATAATATTCCACTTTGTTAAGTATCTGTACTGGCAATTTTTTCTCGAGGCTCTGCACGGTTTTTAAAATAGGACAAAAGGATCATGAATTTTTAAGATCATCCTATATG
This sequence comes from Eupithecia insigniata, assembly GCA_947859395.1. Taxonomy (NCBI): domain Eukaryota; kingdom Metazoa; phylum Arthropoda; class Insecta; order Lepidoptera; family Geometridae; genus Eupithecia; species Eupithecia insigniata. The sequence goes on from OX402008.1 coordinate 5,293,939, forward strand.
GAGAGCCCTTTTTATACAACTTTAATTTTGTAATAGTATAAATATTCCATCACATCGGCCAGTTAGCCAGGAAAATAATAGAGGGCCCAGATAATGTTCACAGCGACAGTACAACCAATTAGGACTGATCAGTATGTAACCATTTTGTTACATTAACATCTGAGCTTTACTGAAACAAGTCCCAAATTAACTATGCAGGTAGACAAAATCAAAACTACAGACGATACTCTAAAATATCTGATACTCAGACGATTGAAATTCTGGTACGTGTTGAGACGAGAATACCTACCTATCTCTTTATTAGACTTGTTTACGTCACAGTCATGATACTAGCTGCGCGTGGTTTACGTTCATAAAAATTTATGACGTGTCAAAGTGTTTTGTCTCGTCAGTCACGTCAAGTGGATTATCTTACTTTACACCAGTAAAGTCTATAGGAAATAATGCACTTTGAGTTTGAATTTGTGCGAAACCCTGAATTTGTCCCTCACCTCAGATCAACTTCACTTTATTTTACTTTTACTAATTGTGCTACATTACTAAGTGGCTGTGTTAGAAATAAATATCTTTAAACCTACACCAAAGCGCGCTTTGTCCTTTACACTCCCTATCAATTCAACTTTAAAGAAATAACTTAATAAAATCGTTTCATTCCATTTGGGAGCTACGATGGCACAAACAGACAGATACACATTGTACAGATATGTAGACTCGTTTAACTTCTCACACCCCCTTTTCCCCTTTTTTGCATTAAGGGTTAAAAATGTACTCAAAATGAGAGCCGCTGCCTACCGCACAGATAAGTTTGTAGCACTGACGCGGACAACTCATTAATATTGCAGTAATCAGATCAATTACGATGCAAAATAGCAACTTATTCAGTAATTTAGCGCAATTTCAGCTCGCTAAATGCACTTAATTATTAGTAATTCTGCTGGGCTTAATAGGGCAATTAAGCTTTTTAAAAGAATGGCTTTTGAATCTAAACGTACGTACATATGTCTATTCGAATCAAATGCTTTTGATTGGGGATTTTTTTATTTAATTGAAACAAATGAATTATGACAATTCTTTCGACTCGACACGGAAAAGTATACGTGTGTAGTGTAGGTTTCATAAGATTTCATACAACGTATTCTTTAGACTTTCGAGATTTTGGCCCTAACATTGGCTACAACATGGTTTATTTGTACAAGTGTATAGAGGACACTTGTACAAATAAAAACGGAGATATTCACATAATATGAAAAAAAATCATGCGATCCTATAGTTATTTTCTGTGATTATCTCAGAATCATGACGCTTTGGGACATTATGTTACGGGACCTTGTGTCCTCAAATAAATATTTTTTATTGCGCGCTGCGATTTTGACAAAAATACTCTGTGGTAGCCAATGTTCTGACCTCCATATAAAAATCTTCAAACCCCTTTCGATGCCTTCGGTTATTTTGTCCCGCAAAAGTGTTCAGCTAAATAACGAATTGTACAAAATATACATTCCTTTTTTGAATTAAAACTACTTTTTTAAATGAATTTTATATTTATTTAGAGATAGAGATAGAGAAAAATGTATTGACACACACAACCCTGATACAGCACAGAACAGGAATAGCACTTAATTAGAAATAATAAATGAAAGATGCTATACAAAATTACGAAGAGAAAAATATAATTCTAAATTCCAATAATAAAGCAATAGGTTACCCACTTATATGATTAAGAAAACGGAAGAAAATATATTATAATATATTATTACTTATACTTGTCTCTATATTATTTGTATCTCTATATCTATGTATTAATGTAAATTTATTTATACTTATCTTTATTTCTGGTAAAAACAACCTTTTAACTTTTTGTTAGTTGTAAGTAAAAGATTACCGATTCAAACTTTTAATATTAACTTCTATTTTATTTGCTGAAAATTGAGTTTAAAACTTTTTATTTTAATCATAATAAAAACAGTCACAAGTTCTGCAAAAACTTTTAAGCGCTTGTAATTTTATCTCAATTCTCGGTATCTTGTTTTACGAAATTAAGTCCAATTTTTATGAAAATTAACGTCGATTGTCCATTGGTCAATAGCGTGGAAAAATAACACATTTGCTGTTCCAGTTTTGCAAGTGGCTTGATAGCGCTTGTAGGTAGCGATCGCAAGAGAAAGATTTTTGCAAAGTATTTGGCCGTTTATTGACTTTCAAACCTACGAAATTGTTATATTTATTTTAGTTTTTCACCAGTTAGCTCTTCTTCAGATATTCGTTTTTCTTGTCACTTTATGATATTTTTCTTTTATTTTTTCGTTTCAAAAGAGTTTGTATGCCGGTTGGCTATGTCTCCGCCACAGTACTCCCCCCAGAGACCATCCTAAGATGGGCGATAATAATCTGGGAATCTCACCCTTCTCCCTGATCGTGTACCTCTTACTTTTGCATCAGGTGAGGCGAAGGCAGGAGTCACATTCCCTTCTGGTGGCATTTCCTCGTAAGTATTTGAGGTAAGGACATATGCTGGCTTGAGTCTTTCTATTGTTACCGTTTGTTCCTTCCCTTTTACTCGAAGTTTGTAGACTTTGGTGTCCCGATGCAGTACTTCGTATGGTCCAGTATAGGCTGGCTGAAGAGCTCCTCTCACGGTGTCATCGCGGACGTAAACATGAGTAGCTGAAGATAGATCCTTGAAAACGAAGATGTTTCGTCTGCTATGTCTTGACGCTGGCTGTGGACGAATGTCGTCCATGATAGAACGCAAACGTACTGCAAATTCTGTAAGGTCGCTGGTTGTTTTTAGGGTTCTGCTTGGCTGCAGAAATTCTCCGGGCAGTCTGAGGGATTCACCATAGAGGAGTTCAGCCGGTGACGACTGGATGTCCTCTTTGAAGGCGCTTCTCATTCCCAGGAGTACTAAAGGTAAGCTTTCTGCCCATCTTTTGTTTTCGTGACATATGATGGCCGCTTTGAGCTGTCTGTGCATTCTTTCAACCATTCCATTGCTTGCAGGATGGTAAGCTGTGGTCCTATTGCGTTGGATGCCGGCAAGTTCTGAGAGCTGCTTCATCAGCGCTGATTCAAACTGTTTACCGCGATCCGTGACTAATTCTAAAGGACAACCATAACGCGCAATCCAGTTTGAGACGAAGGATTTTGCTACTGTTTCTGCCGTTATATCCTGCAGTGGAATTGCTTCGGGCCACCGAGTGAATCTATCGACAGCGGTGAGAAAATAGCGGAATCCGTGATGGAGGTAATGGTCCGATTAGGTCTATATGCACATAGTTGAATCTGCCGCTTGGTAGTTTGAAGGTTCCAATCGGTGGCGATACATGCCGTGTGACCTTCGTACGCTGGCAGGCGTGACAGAGCTTAGTCCACTCTCGACAATCTTTGTTGATGCCAGGCCACACATTGCGCTGGGCCACGAGTTTTGCTGAGGCGTTAGCGCCAGGGTGGCTAAGTGAGTGCAGGCTGTCGAAGACTTGCCTTCTGTGCTCTTTCGGTACATAGGGTCTAGGTGTCGGAATGCTGTCGTCGCAGTAAAGTTCCAGTGAAGTTCCTGGTATGGTTACTTTGACAAGCTTGAGCGATGTTCCTCCTAGCAATAGCTGTTGAAGCTCTGGGTCAGTTTCCTGTGATCTCGCCATTTTCTGCAGTTCGACAGGCTGGACTATCTCCTCTATTCTCGAGAGAGTATCAGCTACGACGTTGTCTTTTCCGGAAATGTGTTGAATATCCGTGGTAAATTGGGCGATGTAGTCAAAATGTCGGAACTGACGTGGCGAACATTTCTCTTTGTGGCCGTGAAACGCGAAGCAGATTGGCTTATGGTCTGTAAATACTATAAACTGTCTAGCTTCTACGACGTGTTGAAAGTACCTTATAGCGTCATATATAGCGAGCAATTCTCGGTCGTATCGTGAGTACATCTTTTGCGTTTGACTCAATTTTCGGCTGAAGAAAGCGAGTGGCTTCCGCCGTTCATCGTCGTTTGAGCTGCTGCAGTACGGCACCAACGGCTACATCTGATGCATCCGTGACGAGCGCAAGTTTTGCGTCCATATCCGGGTGAGCTAAGAGCGTCGCGTGACATAGGCTGTTCTTACAGTCCTCAAATGCCTGTAGCGTTTCTCCCGAAATGTCTATCGAATGTGAGCCTTTTACAGATCCGGTCAACACGGTCGTTAATTTTCATTATGCAGTGGAGCTTGGGACTCGGCAGCGTCCTGGATAAATTTGCGGTAAAAGTTGATCATGCCAAGGAATCTTCTTAGCTCCTTGACGGTCTTCGGAATGGGAAACTTTATGGCTTGGATCTTACTGTCTAGGGGCTTTATGCCGGCAGAAGATACGTTGCAGCCGAGGAAAGTAACCTTTTCTGCACCGAAGGTGCATTTAGCAGTGTTTATCACCATCCCGTAGTCTTTAAGCCTCGTGAAAATTAGACGTAGGTGACGTAGATGAGTCTCTTCATCGGAAGAGAAGATCAAAAAGTCATCCAGGTAAGTGTAGCAGAAGTCCAGGTCTCTTGTCATCTCATCCACGAAGCGCTGGAATATCTGTCCAGCGTTGCGGAGCCCAAATGTCATATAAGGAAACTCGTACATACCGAAGGGCGTCGTGATGGAAATCTTGGGGATATCTTCTGGATTGACAGGTATCTGGTTGTATGCTTTCACGAGGTCTATCATCGAAAAGATTTTGCAACCAGCAATACTCTGCGTGAAGTCTTGGATGTGTCGAATGGGTTAGCGGTCGGGGATTGTGCGGGCATTCAGCATCCGGTAATCACCACATGGTCTCCATCCATTATCTTTCTTTGGAGCTAGGTGAAGTGGGGATGACCATGGGCTCCCTGATGGCCTGGCTGTCCCATTCCTCAACATGTCTTCAAATTCCTGTTTTGCGATCTTTAGCTTGTCTGGCGCAAGTCTCCTTGGTGTGCAGTAGACGGGTGGTTCTGTGGTTCTTATGTGGTGAACCGTATTGTGGCGTATGACCCGATGTATACCTGCAGGGCGAGTTATTTCTGGAAAGTCCCGGAGTAGATCTAGGTACTTTGACTCGCCAGTTATAGTCTTTACTGATGATATGCCGGTCGATGCTGGCACCGGGGCTGCGCTGACTGAGAGTGACGTTTTGTGATCGATAAGGCGCTTGTTTCGGCAGTCGACCATGAGGTTGTAGAAGGACAAGAGTCGACGCCTATGATCGCTTTTGTGACGTCGGCGATAGTGAATCGCCAAGAAAAAGCGCGGCGGAGGCCAAGATCTAGCTCCATCTGCTGGAATCCGTACACAGCTATTGGGGTTCCATTTGCTGCGAAGAGATCGACATCTTTCGTTCGAGGTCGCCGTCGTTTTAGGGCGGACTGAGGAAAAACACAGATATCGCTGCCAGTGTCGACGAGGAACTGCGTCTTCGTTCGTTTATCCGTAATAAATAAGCGACCACTTGAACCAGGGCAGTCATGTGTCCCTACTAATGACTGCCTATCGCGCGCGTTCGACTCTGCCGACCACTCCCTTGTCACTAATAAGCTGCAGTTCTATGGCATCCGAGGCCCTGCGGTGTCTATAATGGCATCGTTTTTAGCCAAGCGCACTCAAGCCGTGGTCGGCGATGGGGGTCGAGCGATGTCTTCGGAATTGAAGAATACCATGGGAGTTCCGCAGGGGTCGTGCTTATCGAACACCCTGTTTAGCTTGCTACTTAACGATCTACCCGCTGCAGTCCGGGGCGCGGAAATCTACATGTATGCAGACGACGTAGCGGCTGTGGTGACCGCGCCCACGGACAGCCAGTTGGAGAGCGGGCTAAACTCGGTGGTCGAACAGTTGGAGGTATCAGGCAAAACGGCCTCGCACTGAACAGAGACAAGACTTGCTTCATCAACTTTAAGCTCAACGGTGGTAGACCAGCCGCCCTCAAGGTACATGCAGGAACAACGGGGCTGGAGCAGGTGTAAACGGCAAAGCTGCTTGGTTTCCAGCTCGATAGTTCGCTAATATGGGACGCCCACATAGATGGAGTCTGCTCGAAACTTGGACGAGCTTCTTTTGCACTGCGCAGGCTGGCGAGTACAGCCACCCGCGACATTGTGCGCTCCTGTTACTTCGCGACAGTCCACAGTACGATTACATACGGCGAGGAACTGTGGGCGCCAGCCAGCGATGCTGAGCGGGCCTTCGTGATGCAGAAGAAGGCTGTCCGAGCCATAGTGGGCATCCCGAACGATGAGTCATGCAGAGAACACTTCAAGGAACTGGGCATCATGACTCTACATGGTGAACAAATATACCAAGTAGCCTTGTTCACGCACCTAAATTTGCACCTATTCCAGCACCGAGGGGTTAACGCAGTACGCGCTCTCCGCAGCGATAAACACCAGCACAGGCTGGTAATGCCCACACATAGGCTACACAAGTCGAAGAGATCGGTATTCATCTCGGGCCCGGCAGTCTACAATAGACTACCAGATAGTATCCGTAATGCAGCTTCAACCGCAGCGTTTAAGGGTCGTTTGAAAACATGGTTGTTAGAGAGGGTTTTCTACAGCATGGGTGAATTCCTCGAATTACCCGAACTGTAGAAGACCCCCCCGACCAACTAAACAGCCATTAGGTACACATATATAAGTATAGTTAATATTTAGATAAGTATAATATTATATATATTTCACAAGATGAATCATAAATCATATAAGGAATCATAAATCAGATAAGTGCTAATTATAATGTATTATAATTGTGCAATCAACAATGGACGTGTAAAATTGTATTTTTATTAATAAATTCCCCTTCTTTCCCGTGGTTCACCTATATTCTTGTATTCTTGCCGCTGGCTTTTCCCGACCCTTGTTTATAATCGCAGGGTTTTAAGCATCTCCGTGCCAGGTCACCGTATCTGTGGTGGAATATGCACGTAGGGAACTTCTTATATTTCGATGCTGATCGTGTGCCACGTCTTTCACCGCGTCCTCTGTTTCGGGAACGGGATCTGGATCCTGTCGAGAGTGCTGCCGCCTGGCGGCTAAGCTCGGCAACTTCCTTGGAAAGCCTTTCGATCAACGAACTATGCGCTGTGTCTGTAGATGCTATCTGCGGGGCTGCTGGTACGAGGTCATGGATCTTGTCAGCGAGGTCTGCGAGCGCGCGCAGTGATGACTCAGCTTGGGAAGCGACGACAATCTGGATGTTACCAGGTAAGCGGCTTCTCCATACCGTCTTTATGAAGTCATCGGGGATGCTCGGACCTGCTAGATGCTGGAGGTGACGGACGAATGCTGACGGACGCCTGTCGCCTAACTCTTCGTGTGTCAATAGCTGGGTAAGTTCCTTTTCACGTGACGCAGATAATCGCTTAATAAGTTCGCTTTTCAACAAATCGTACTTGCCTCTAGCTGGCGGATTGACTAAAATGTCCTTTACCTCTGCTGCGTATCGGTGTTCTAGTTGGGCGCTAACGAAATGGTATTTTGTCTCGTCGTCCCTTATGCCGGAGAGTGCGAAACTCCCTTCGATTTGCGCGAACCACACGGCAGGTTCTTCGGGCCAGAACGGCGGAAGCCGAACCCCGACTCGAGAAATGTCGGACGGTGGGCTTGTGGGTTCCTTGTCTTGCGACATCCCTGCCGTACTCTTCTCCAGTCAGATGTTGATGATGTTGAAGAATCGTGTTCAGGAATCCAGTCGTCGGGTTTCAGCAGGAGTCGTACGAGGTAGTTGACGGCTGGCACGTCGGGGTCACCAATGTAGGTAGCGATCGCAAGAGAAAAATTTTTGTAAAGTATTTGGCCGTTTATTGACTTTCAAACCTACGAAATTGTCATATTTATTTTAGTTTTTCAACAGTTAGCTTTTCTTCAGGTATTTTTGTTTTCTTGTCACTTTATGACATTTTTCTTTTATTTTTTCGTTTCAAAAGAGTTTGTATGCCGGTTGGCTATGTCTCCGCCACACGCTTATTCCCAGTTTTCTTGTGCAGTAGTTCACACTGGCAGTTCCAGTTGTTCTGTGCACAATACTACTGAGACAAAAATTATGCCAGTTGTGCTGTGCACCAAAAATACAAGAAGTTGCGTCTAGTTTTGGGACTTACGAGTATTTTTTATGTCTTTTAGAAAAAAGACATTCGTTGAATGCTATAGAAGTTGGTGTTGTTGAAATTACAGTAGGTTTTAAGAACGCCATTGGACAATGTCTACATAAGCTTTAATTACCTACCCGACTACCGAAGGACGAGGGTTATGATTTTGACACCCTGTATTTGTATGTATGTAGCCGAGCGCTGAAACTACTGGCCCGATTTCAACTTCAAATGAGGTGTCGCGTCGTATGATTCGTCTTTATACCCCGATGGTTATAGGCTACGGGACGTCAGATAAAAATGGGGGTCTAACGAGATAGCGGGGGTCTAAATAAGGGTCATTCATCAATAACACCTTATTTCTTATTTGATAATAATAACTATGTTTATAGTATAAAATTTGACTTGTCTAAGTGCTTATTTTGTAAGCCTAAAGAAATAAAGTTATTGATTCTGATTCTGATTCTGGTCGAAAATCTCAAAGTTAGTAAATATGCTCGTGTGTGGTATCGTTGCAAACGTCTTTGTTTGTTCTGTCGGAAACCGTTTTTCAAACTTTTGTGAGGTTAATGATTCTCAAGATATCAGCAAAAAGGTGTAAAAAAATTAAGTTAAAAACTAAAACCCGACTACATAAAAGTCTTACAAGCGTTCACCTATTGTCCTTATCATTTTTTTTGATACTTAGGTAGTCGGAGGCACCCACCCCATATACCTAGGGTACCTACAAGTAGGAACAAAGGCCTCTCATATTTTTTTTATCTTAACAGAATATCAAGAGGCATAGCCATTATATTTTTCTGTCTCTCTCTCTTTATTAGCCCATATATGTAATTACGGACAGTGGAGAACATTCAAGAGGATTGAAAGTCATAAAAGTGTTTATACAAAAACTTTAGATACTGGACTTAAAAACTTGAACGTGTTATTTGATATTTTTTCCGCGAAAAAGTCGCAGCTATTTCCGTTCATTTCGTGTCTTGCACAAAGCAAAACCAGAACGCCATGCATGAACAGAGCCTTGAGCAAATTGCAACGTAAACACGTGATTATTTTACCATAACAATGAGACCTACATCCGTCTCCTTCACTCACCTCGTTGTATACGACGGAAGTAAGAGGCAGATAGTGGTAGCCCAGTGCTCGGTCCCAGATGACTCCTTTGTTCCACACTTCCACCAACAGACCCAGGTTGATGTCATTGACCTCACTGCAACGAAAAGAAAATTCGGATTTTCAAATAGATCTGTTAATAGAGTCGCATTTGTCCGCGGTTTTGCATGCATTATTTTCGTATAAAATAGCCTTTTATTTAGGTCGGGTTACACATGAAGGTATTCTAAGTCTATTATATGGTTATACATGTCATGTAGGTGTGCTTTTCATATTGATCTATTTAGTAGATTAAAAAAGAGGTCACATCTACCCAAACTCTCTTTACTATCAACATACCAATCTAAACAACAAAAATCTGAGAATCTTCAAATCCTGATTAAATAACTTCCTTTTTGGAAAGCGTGCTCCATCTTAGGCCACATCTTCACTTTCTCCAGTGTCACGGTGATCAAACAATTAACCATCCTTCTAATGTCAAAGTTTGTATGGATGGATGTATTGATATTTGTTACTCTTTCGCGCAAAAACTACTGAACCGATTATGCTGAAATTTGGTATGGGACTTTGGGACCTGAAATAACATATAGGCTATTTTTTATCCCGATATCTATCCCCGCGGGCGAAGACACGGGCAGCAGCTAGTTACTAATAAAGTAGTAACTTATTTTTATGCCTATTAAAATGTGTATTTGCGGAATTTTGCCGATTCTACCTGTACATTATATTGTTTATACGAAAATAAAGACTTTTTAATTCTTGATTCACTTTATAAAGGACTTCGAAAAAAGGAGGAGGTTCTGTGTTCGAGTGTATAAATGTTTTTTTTATTTATGGTCGTTTCCATCAATTATGGACAGATTTTTAAAACTCTTTCACTGTGTAGAGAATGATCCCGAAGTGGTCTTACAAAAACTTTATCCCCGAGGGATTAGTAGTTATCCCGCGAACCTCAAAAACAGTGCAAAATTTTAGGATACGAAATCGGTTTTTAGTTTTTCAAAACATACAATTTATAATTTTAAATATCTTATAATAAATATTATGACTCAGTTTATAGTGTGGTTTATGGGAAATACATCATTTTCATTTCATTATCTCACTGCTAACCGAAGGCCTATAGACCCTAAAAGGCATTAAACCTAGATATGCATATTCATACGCCCCTGAACCTACTATTTTTAAGCCTACTAATATTATAAATGTAAAAGTTTGTATGGATGGATGTATAGATATTTTTTGATACTTTTTCACGAAAAACTACTGAACCATTCGGCTGAAATTTGGTATGGGCATAATTTAAGATTTTTTTTATAGTGTAACCTGGAATAACAAATAGGCTATTTTTATCCCTATAAAACGCGGGCAAAGGCGCGGGCAGCAGCTAGTAAGACCATAAATTGTACCTGATATCTTTATGAATAAATGATTCTGATTCTGATATCTTTATTCCCTCTACCAGTGCTGTCAAATCAGACGGGTTTGAGTTATTCCCAATGTTTTTACAATCTTAGAAAATCAATAATTCTTCAAACCAACCCCGTTCCCCTTACTTTGAAGAAATTAATACACTAGGGAATTTTTTGCTTTCATCGCAAAAGAGGAAATATAACCTGATTAATGTTATTAATTAACATTTTCTTTCATTAACAAGCAAACGCGATTATGAATTCAGGTCACGCCGGCCTTTGCACATAACTATTCGATTTGGTATACACGAGGTGTTTGGAGGAAGAAAGTTCTAGGTATTGTATAATTTTATACATTTTGTCTTATTTTTACGGATAATTTTTATTTCAGTATATTTATTTAATTTCTGACATATAAGTATATTTTATTTTATAGTATCTTCGTTTGATCACAATATCACCTGATGGAAAATGACGATGTGACCGCATCTATAATCTATTTTTTTTTACTTGTACTCTAATCCCTTTCTGTTTGAAATGTTTACCATGTATATTATGTACTAGCTGACACGTGCCCACTTCGTAGGCCGGTAAAAAATTTTAGTTGTTAAAATATATAGCCTATAACACTCACAAAAGACGTGGTTTTCAATAGGTAAAAGAATTTTCAAAATCGGCTAAGTAGATTCAGAGATAACCCCGTACAACCTCACAAACCTTACTTATTTTTATTAATGTAGTATAGTATAGATTTACATATGTATACTCGTACCTAGATTTTATTGCCTGGAATTCCCACAGCTCCACATCTCCAATTACGGACTAATAAAATGGTAAACAAGAACACTACAAAACCAAATCATCGAAAATCTGTTTTGAAGAATTCATGTTGTCATTTACATAAATATAAAGCCATTTAAAAGTTAGCAAATATATATTCCCAGTCTCAACGTACTCGCCAGGCTCTAATACAAAAAATACTACTTAACTAGGTACATAAGTAGTATATTCAGTAGTTTTTGCGTGAAAGAGGAACAAACATCCATACATCATTACAAACTAACTTTGACATTTATATTATTAGTAGGATTGTAATAAAAACTTGTAAGGTTTGTGAAACCGCTACAAAGTAAGCCCAACCGAGCCGTACCTACAAGTTTTCGCGCTTTAACGCCACTACATAAAAATTTCAACATTTCCCAACGTGTTCAGACTTCTTATATGAAAAGTTATGACGCGATTAATTATTTCTAGAGGCCTTTTTCTACATGAGTCGACTTCATGGTCTTAAAAACGACTATTTTATTTATTGGAATAATATTTATAGGTTTAAGGTATAGAATGAACTAGAAGGAATAGAGGTAGGCAAAAAAAAGATGGATAAATTCGGTATGACCTGAGTAAGAAAGAAGTATGTGCTTAGATGACGCACGATTAAATCATCTCATCATCATCAGCCCATACACGTCCACTGCTGGACATAGGCCTCCCCCGTACGACGCCACAAATAGTGGTCCTGAGCCGCCTCCATCCATCGACTCCCTGCGACCTGTGTGTTATGGAAAGTAGATGACTGATATATGTACATACTTAATTCTTTACATAGAAATTTTTTATTGTACATAAAAAAATACTCAGAACACCCGGAACAAATATTTGCAGATCGTACAAACATTTGTCCCAAGGCGAGAATCGAACCCGCAACTTCAAGCATCGCATGCGGACCATCACCTGCCGCGCCACATACGTGCGTCGTCGTGAAAATGGTTGAAGTGAATGGAAGAAGAAAATCAATTAATATATAATAATTTTACTTGGCAAGAAACAAGCATAATCACATTTGAACACATTAAGAAAATACAATTGTAGACAGATTAGCTTGGGGCTGGATTCCGGGATAAAGGCAAGAAAATTATGATGATGATGACCTCATCATCAATCTATTATCTTATATATAAAACTAGCTGACCCGTGCCCACTTTGTTGGACGGTAAACATTTTAAGTTGTTAATATACGTATGTATATATAGCCTATAACACTCGCAAATAACGTGGTTTTCAATAGGGAAAAGAATTTTCAAAATCGGTTAAGTAGATTCAGAGATTACCCCGTACCACCTCACAAACTATAGTATAAATTTACATATACCTAGATTTTATTGACTGGACATAACACAGCTCCACATTTACCTAGGTATACTATGCACTTCAAAAGCTTTTGATAGTACCTACTGGAGAATAGGGCACTACACATCTATTGTCCAGTTCTAAAACTGGAAGGAAGAATCACCAGTCGTCCTAAATCTTCACAATTTCTATCTTGATTCATGGCGTCTCGCAGATCTACACAATTCTCAGCGCGCAGTCTTTTCTCATTTGTTATGTTCTGATGTATACCAAACGCTCCGTTTTAATTTTGGCATAAGTGTCCACCAGAAAACGGTTGAACAAACCTCGAAACCTTTGCAGGTGAGCAATACGACCTTCTCTTATTGGTAAAATGTACCTAGGCGTAGAATTGCATTGCAGAAACTTTTTTGGTGTCCAGTCTCGTCAGTTTTCGGATTCACATGTCGAAGATCAAAGTTGTATCCGTCTTTGCCACGACAATAGGTATATAAGCGAGTAGAGACTGATGAGCATCAAATACCTGGTACGTTTCGCAAATGCATTGCAAGCGGTCATCCCGGGTACGCAGCACAATGTCCCGCCCGTCACAATGCTGATCTATCAAGACGACGGCAACATCTTTGGTAGCGAGAGCTTTGTACCAACCGGATGCTGTCCAGTAGGTCGTCTATCGGCACTAATAACAATTTTGTACCTAATCATTTTGTTGGCTTTGGGGTATAGACTCGTATTTTATGTCCTTCCTCGTAGTATGAACTCAAATCATACTAAGTATCATTCGAATCCATTCAGTAGTTTTTGCGCTATTTTAGGCTGAGAAATGTCACTTCCATCCCCACTCCCAAGGAAACCCTAACCAATTCCAGGATAAAAAGTATTCCATGACCTTCCTCGTAGTATTCAAATGAAGTTTCATTTGAATACATTCAGTAGTGTCAGCGCTATGCGTAGCCAAGAAATTTTACCCTACTGCGGGGGGCCGCTACGGGGGGCTACTGGGGGTCTCACTGCGGGGCAATGTGGGGGGCCCACTGCGGAGGCAAACTGCCGGGGGGCACTGGCAGTGGGGGCACTGCCAGTGCCCTCCACTGTGGGAGCCTACTGAGTGGGTCCCACTGCGGGGGGTACTGCGGAGGGCTACTGGGGGTCCACTGCAGAGAGCCCCACTGCCAGTGCCCCCACAGTGGGGGGCAATGTAAGGGGTCCACTTCAGGGGGCCATCTGCCGGCGGCCCCCACTTCCGGGGCCTTACTGCTGGTGCCCCCCACAGTGGAGGCTACTGAGGTCCCACTGCGGGGAGCTACTGGGAGGATCCGGTTGTGGAGGGGCCCCACTGCCTGGGGCCCCACTGCCAGTGACACCCACAGTGTGGGGCTATCGCTCTCTATCGCCATTGCCCCGCGCGCCATCCTGCAACGCGCAAAATTTCACTTCCATCCCCTCTCCCAAGGGAACCCTTCTGAATTCCGGGATAAAAAATATTTTATGTCCTTTCTTGTAATATGAACTTAAATCATGCTAAGTTTCATTTGAATACCTTCAGCATTTTCGGCGCTATGCGCAGCCAAGAAACTTTTCATAGTATGATCACAAATCCTGCCAAGTTTCATGTGAACACATTCAGTAGTTTCGGCGCTATGCGCAGCCAACAAATTTTACTTTCATCCCCTTTCCCAAGGGAACCCTATTGAAATCCGGGATAAAAAGTATCCTATGTCCTTCCTCGTAGTATGAACTCAAATCCTGCCAAGTTTGATTTCAATACATTCAGTAGTTTCTGAGCTATGCGCGGCCAAGATACAGACAGACAGACAGACAGACAGACATGATGGAAAAAAAATTTTTGGCATCAGTATCGATAATAGAGTGCCCCCAAAAAAAATTTCCAAATATCTTCAATGTACAGAATTGGACCTGTTACAGTTTTATTATAAGTATAGATTTCCATGTCACAATGTTAGTTACCGTACTCCTCCGAAACGGCTTTACCGATTTTTAGCAAATTTTATATGCGTATTCAGTAGGTCTGAGAATCGGCTACTATCTATTTTCCATACCCCTAAGTGATAAGGGTTGAAGGCAAAACAACGTTTGGCGGGTCAGCTAGTACTAATGTATAATATATACCTACCTAGGTATAATACCATTATTATTGTGTTGAAAGCTTAATAGGCTTTTATTGATAGCAGGGATCATAAAATTGCAATTAATTTATAAATCGGAATGCAAATTAAACTTTAACAAACTTTTACGCTGTCAATTTAATTTGATAGCTGGAATTTAATAAGTTTAAAATACATTGGTCGCTGTCGATGGCCGCTCATTGGTTTATTTTCATTTTTTATATACTCAATCAAATGCAGTCAATGAGAAGAGAAAATAGTATAAAATAAATCAATAATGCTGGACAATTCACACAAAATCATATAGCGCCAAGCTAAGCAGAGCTTGTGTTATAGGTACTAGATAATTGATATACTTAGGGGGCTACCCCGATCCATTGTTGTTGCAGTTGTATTAATATCGCTGGTATTTGAATCATAATATCACTGGTATTTGTATCATAATATTACTGGTAGTTGTATTAATATCACTGGTATTTGAATCATAATATCACTGGTATTTGTATCATAATATTACTGGTAGTTGTATTAATATCGCTGGTATTTGAATCATAATATCACTGGTATTTGTACCATAATATTACTGGTAGTTGTATTAATATCGCTGGTATTTGAATCATAATATCACTGGTATTTGTACCATAATATTACTGGTAGTTGTATTAATATCGCTGGTATTTGAATCATAATATCACTGGTATTTGTACTCAAACCACTTCAGGTGGTGACGAAAAATTTAAAATTTTGTCAAAATGACCGAGGACAAATTACTGGTTTTATTTGATATCGTTCTGTGTTTCTCTTTCTCGCATTAGAATGAATAATAGCCCATTTTACGGAAGCGCGTTCCATTATTCACAATTAATTTAACGTAGACGCTGCGGCTTTATTGTGGCTGCAACAGTTGCGATGTTTTTAACTAAATAATAATATTTTTTTCCTACCATTTTTATAATTTTCTAAGATCTTCAAATCTCATTTTGGCGCAAGGAATCAAACTATTTAAAAAGAACTTAAAGCTGGGCGATTTAGTGATTTTCATACGTACTATTTTCTATTTTCTGCTGATTGGTTCATTTTAATTACGAATAAGAAACAAAAGAAAATCAGCGGCGAAAATATTACTTCTGAATTGACCAGCTCAGGTAGGCAACAAATTGTATTAGCGATGTTTCTCCCATTGACGTGACATTATTCCCCTCAAATAGCAGCTATTTCCCTTCCTGTCAACCTTTTCCTAGTCACAATAGGCCCTCGAATCAACCATGAACAGTGAGTTGGAAACACTCAATAGAGTTAGACAATACCCTGGAGCGGCCTGTTTGTTTTGTAACAAGTGAAACTGGCGCCCACGTACAAACCGACCGTTAAATCTGTCGTAAAACCGAAGTTAGCAACTGCAGACATGGAGAAATATTGACACAAAAGGGAGAAACAATAGAACAACTCCCTTTGGAATAGGAAACAATAATAGTGATAGTTAATTGATGCTATGGGACCGAACCATACTCTGTTAGCTTTTGGCAGAGATACGGGTTCAAGCCCCGTTGGAAACGAAACTTTTGGACAATTTCATGATGTATGTTTTGAGATGAGTTAAGACGGAAGGACTGAATTCTAGGTATTATATGTATACTATATACCTACTGTATTGAGTATCAGCTCTGACGCGCAATAACTAGACACTTTCAATGCGAATGTTTAATTAAGAGGAAACTAACTTTGCCTGTGGATTCACATACACTTTTCAAGTAACCTATGTCTGTCCCCGGAATTCTGTTAACCTACTTGCCTCATTAAAATGCATTCAGGCAATTATGCGTGAAAAGATACACACAAACACACACACAACAACAACAACACACCTCCCGGTCAAACTCATTACAATCCGTTCAGGCATTTATATGTATGTAAAGCTACACACAAATACACACACACACACACATATACAGAATGACTTTCGCTTTTATAATATTTCAATGGATAATTGATTGAATATGTCTCGTCTAGAAAAAAAAATCGGAGAAATAGATTGGTATTCTGATGTGTTAAAATTGCCACAGATTAATTTAATACCTTCACGTTTCTATAAAAATTATAGGTGAAACGGTGAAAAGGGTTAAATGCAGGTCACATTGTGGATCATTTTAAGTTCACGCCCGCCCTAGCGTTGATTTATGCGCCCCCGCCCTCCACGAAGGTGGTAAGTAGGTTGGCATTCCCGCTCAAAGTATCAAAATAAACAAACATTAAGGCCTTTGTGGCGGTTTTATCTTTAAATATTGTTCTCTTGGATCAAGAAGACATCAATAAGCATTTCTTTTTCGGAAATTTGTTTGGTTTTGGAAGGTTTTTTGGAAGATGGTCTAGGTTTATTTAAGAAGTAGGTAGAATCATATAATGCAGCAATTTTTTTAAAGCAGTTTAAGTAATTACGATTAACTGTTTTCTTTTTTCAAAAACTTCACACCAATTATTTTCTATTGTTGTGTGGCAAATTTATTTGACTCTAAAACCATAGAACTGTAAGAATAATTAGTATCATTTAGTAATGATACTAATTATTCTTACAGTACAGTACAGAACTGTAGTCAGTTCTGTGGTTATAGACTCGAGTTCTGTGGTTGAATAGAAATAGAAGCTTTTGTAGTCAAAAGCCTCAATTTATATTAACTTCTAAAACAAAGAAGCTATTTTAGGATTATCCTCTCTATTTCATATTTAATTTACTTTCTATTGCTTAAATCTTAACATCTATGTATAGGGTATATAGGGTGGCTTTTTAATATGGAAGTGTATGGCTACTCCAGTTGTTTAAAATAAATCGAAATATCTGTTTGTGTACGAATACATTGTGTTACATTTATTTTCAATTCTGACAGTTTGATTGCCCGCTGAAATAGCAGATATTGAAAAAAGAATATGCAGTTTATTTTCCCACAAATCAAGCCCTTCTGAGACCACGTTTCTCTCTTATTCTAATAGTTTTGGATTTGGCCACATAGTATGCTGCTATCTCAAAATGCAGAGAAATGTAAACTTCGTGTGTGAAACTTCGTCTTAATCCATGCCTCGCTAATTGCACCCATTCAAACGCTAACAAAACGGTTATACCCCATTATGAAGATCTGTCTTTATTCTTAGAAACATTCAAAAGGTCAAATATTTCAGATGTTCAGGGCCTTTAAGCTTTTACAGATAAAAGAATAGGCGTAAAAGAATAAGATTTCAATGTCAGATTGAATTTTTCTTTGGTATAATCTGTACTTTGTGATTGCGTACACGATTAACAATTACTTGTGTTCAGTGTACAAAACATAAACCGTTTTGGCTGATTATAATTATCTTCTATGCTTTGTTCTGTTCATAAAAATTATAACTATTATAAGCCGTCAGTTAATAATAATGGACTTTTGGTGAATAAACATCAAACTCTCTCTATCATAACATATATGTTTGATAAACATCAAACTCTCTCTATCATAACACATACGTTTCATAACATCTAGAATTACGACATGCATTGATCATTTTATGGTAAAAGTAGCTGGATCATGGAAAACGCTAGTATTTGAACAACAGTTGACCGATCATTCTCCAATATTACTATATATAAATAATGCTAGAATTTCTAGATCATCGATCACACATAAAAAAATTACAGTGGATTATGAAGGAATTGGAAAAGTATTGGAAAATGAATCCTGGTTCGACCTATATACAATCGATGACGCGAATATTGCTACTGATATATTTACCACAAAACTGCTGTCTATAATTAATGACAATACACAAACCAAAGTTCTTTCTAAGAGGAATCAACCTCTCAAGCCCTGGATATCAGTCAGTATAGTACGTTCGATAAAAAAAAGAGATAAGTTACATATGAAACTTAAAAAGACACCACTAAACAAAGAACTAAGGGATAAATATAATAATTACAGGAATACATGCAACAAATTAATAAAAGATCTAAAAGCTTCATATTATAAAAACAAATTAGAAAAAGAAAAAGGTAATATTAAAGAAACTTGGAAAATTGTAAAAGAAGTGTGTAACTTTAGTCAGGTTAAAATGCCTCCTCTAGATCTTCTGAACGTCTGTAATAGCCCCACGGCTTCACTTAATAAAGTCAACCAGTTTTTTACGTCTATCGGTGACAAACTTGCTAGTGAAACTCTGGTTAAACTTGATACAACAGAAATTGATCTGGCTTCTCGGATACCTGTATCTTCTGCTCCTTTAAAGTCTATGTCATTATTACCAACGGATCCGTCAGAGGTTAGATCTATAGTTTTACAACTAAGGTCACATAGTGCGCCTGGGTGGGACAAAATTACAGCAACTCTACTGAAAAAATTCTTACCTTCTCTAGCGGAACCTATTGCTTTCATATGTAATCTTGGTTTCAACACTGGTACATTCCCAGCTTCTTTCAAGAAAGCAATGGTTAGCCCTGTATTTAAGGCAGGTGATAAGAAAAACCCGTCTAACTATAGACCGATCTCACTGTTATCTACACTCTCCAAAATTATGGAAAAACTCATTAATAAAAGACTTATGGTATACCTTGAGAAAAATAACCTCCTTAGTGTCAACCAATATGGTTTCAGACATGGACGCTCCACTGAAGACGCTGTACTAACTCTGACCACACTGATAAAAAAGTACCTAGATAATGGCGACAAGTGTATTGGCGTCTTCTTGGACCTACAGAAGGCGTTTGATACTGTGTCAATCCCTATTCTTTTGTCTAGATTGGAGAGTGTGGGTATTAGAGGGATCGTGCATGACTGGTTTACTGACTACCTATCAGGAAGATCGCAAAGAGTTCGAGTCGATGGACATGTGAGTGAGAGTACTGCGTGTACATTTGGTGTACCTCAGGGTAGTATACTAGGTCCAACACTATTCCTTTTATACATCAATGAACTATGTAGTACTACCCTGACGGGATTAGACCTTCTTATGTTTGCAGATGACACTGTTCTTCTTATACATGACAAAACATGGCCAAAGACTACGCTCTTAGCAGAGAATAATCTTGCAGTTGTAACACATTGGCTAGAAAAAAGTCTCCTAACTTTAAATACCAGCAAAACAAAGTACATGTGTTTTAGTAAAACAAGTTATGGATCTCCTGCTACTGATATTAATCTAAAAATACACACCTATCCCTGCAACATCAACACTGAACGAGAGACGCCATGTCCATGCTCTACTCTTTCCCAGGTTGAGTCAATTAAGTATCTTGGCGTGCTTATTGACGATAAATTGAACTGGAAACAGCACATTACGGCACTTACATCTCGAACAAGGAAGTTGATTTATATCTTTAAAACCTTAAGATCTGTAGCCGATAAAAAACTATGTATCCAAATATATAAGGCATTGTGTGAATGTATTTGTAGATACTGCATCTGTTCCTGGGGTACTGCCGCCAAAACTAACCTCATTGCGGCTGAACGGGCCCAACGGTCTGTCCTAAAGGTCCTCCTGCATCTTCCTTACAGACATTCTACTACAGACGTATACAATACAGCCGATGTGTTTAGTATTAGGAAATTATTTATTTTTGAAACACTTAAGCGCTACCATAAAAAAGTAGTACCCTATTTGCCTGTATCTTCAAAAAGAATATTTCGATGTCCTGTTCCGAAGGTTAAGTCCCGTTTTGCCAATAAACAATATAACTTCATTGCTCCCCAACTCTACAACAAATTAAATAAAGACCTTAAATTAAAATCTATAAAATCGCTAAAATCATTTGAATTTAAAAAAACACTTTTAGATTGGCTTAAAATCTATGATTATGAGGGCATTGAAAAAATGCTCACCGACCTATATTTCTAATTTATACACGCACACTACTTATTATTCATATTATCTATATCAATTTTATTAGTATTGTTGTCTAAAAATTAATTATCTAATAATTAGAATTATCTTAAGTTATGTATATGTTTTTTTTAAAGTATATCTTATTTTATAGTTCATTTTCTGAAGTTAATGCAAATTTTTAGTTTTTCATTATTATTGTAATTCCACATTAAATTTCTTACATTTTCCTGATTATCTATAAGTAGGTTTTTCATTTTTATTTGTATTTTTAATTTCATTTTTACTTTAGTTATTGTTTTCTTATTTTCTATTCAAAGGCACATTGTATAAACTTTTTTAAGGAGAAGCCTTGGATCCTGAAATACAGCCTAGGCTAGTTCAGGACCCTACGGATTCAATATTGTACTGAAACCCTGTAATTGTGTCCAATAAATGATTATTTTATTTTATTTTTTATTTTTATATCTAACAAAAGGTTATTCAAACTGGTCTGTATAAAATGAGTGATCCAAGAATAACCTAAAATTCTTGGGTCGCTCATTTTCTACAAACCAATTTCAAAGCCAGATTCCTGTATCAATTCGTCTAGACAGTAGATCCTCGTTGCACGATGCTCAGAATTATGTAGTATCGTGGCTTATTGTAAGAATATTTCTCAGAAGAAATCGCATCGAGGACCGGTAAGAGGAGCCGGATTTACTTAATCTATGATTTACTGATTGCCAGTTTCCGGCTTAAAAACAGGTGGTGATTATCCTTAATAAAAATACATTAAGGCCATGGTTACAGTAATGTTTATACACAAATCAAAGCCAAAGCAAAGATTAGCAAAGCTTTCAAATTAAAGGAATTGAAATCGTATGTAATATTTCACAGTTGTCCACGTCAAGTCGGTCAAATTCAAATAATTCGTTGCGTTCAATTAGATTCCCTAGGTTCTCCGGCGCAGTCATCAAATTACCATATCCTCAGCAGACATGCTTCCACTCCTAAACGTGCTTCTCTAAAGAAGGGGGGTTGATATAATCACCTTGCTCGGCAGGCGGATTGGTGATCGCATTAGAGCCGTTAAAAATAAACAAAAGAAAGCTGCTGCCCTTCTTCAAATTACCTCTTGACCACAGTATTACAAAATATTTCTAGTGATTTCAGTACAATCACCCAATAAACAATAATGACATACTGTAACTCAACCAAAAGCTCGTTTGTTAAATTGAAATCATATTGCAGCTATCGCGAAAGTCAACTTGCACGTCGATAAAAATCTGTGTCAGGCTGCGATCAATAATGGCATAGCAAAAGATACCTTATCAATAAGCAAACATTATTAAACTTTAGTGAGTTTCGCTTGAGTGTATTAAAAAAGTTTACTACTAGTGCGCGCTAAGTTCGACCATTGCCAACCGAGACTTTTGCCGGTACAACCAGTCCGTGGAAATGGAAAATGTTTTGGTAATAAACGAATTGGTTGGATTAAATATAGGCATAACTCATTCGGGTTCGATTCCCAACAAGAAACAATATCAGCATGATCATTTTTGTATTTGATAAAAATATTTGTTCCGTTACGGATATTTAGCATAAAAGTAGATTATCTGTGTGTAAGGTGTCTGGTCGAAACGACTCTTGGCCCGAGAGCTGGTGAGCATCTGACGCAGCGTATGAGCATAGCCATACAGATGGGCCAGTGTCGTCGGGAGGTTACCTAATGGTCTGGCTGAGATACAGTACCAACTAGTTCGGGGGATGGTGAACCACCAATGCCGTCCGACTCACAGACAGTGGCCTGACCTAACTTCTACACACAGCTAGCTACAACTAGCTAGCTCATAGGTAGCCTTAAATAATAAGGTGCCTTGAATTATGGTTGTCTGGTAGAAATCTCTGCAAGGGATAAGACCGCCAATTGCAGGATACGGTAATTAGATTTTAAGAACCTCCTACTATACTATACTGTAATTTTTCCTGCAATAAAGCTTTTTTTATTTTATTTATTTATTTATTTATGTTATGGATCAGTTGAGCTGCCGCTCGATTATTTGCAACAGTCTGTAGTTCGCTCAGCTGTTTCAATTACTAGTTCTAATTTCTTCCTATTCATGTTTATGAATTACTTGTTTCTGCCCGCGGCTTTGCACGCACTTTCCCGGCATAGAAGGTATCCTTTGTCCATCCCTGGGTGTCATCTACCTCCTTGCATATACTTTCATTAAGATGTATTCAGCCCCCAGGCGTGAAAAGTTAACAGAAAAACAGACAGAGTGACATGCAGACAGACAGACAGAAAGACAGCAGAGTTACTTCAGAATTTATAATATTAGTATGGATTTTATTGGTAGCTTAACAAGGCCAAGTAATTAACAGTTAAGTAGAAATAAATAAGCCATTCCGAAACAAATTATTTCCAGTACGTTTTACAACCGATTTTGCTTATAAAGTGTGCTATAATTTGTTGACGATTGTGTAGGTAGAGCAATATAATTTGTATTGCCACGCCAGCTACCATAAAAATGAAGATTTCGAGACGGGAAACGATGTCGTGAAACTTATTTTTAAACATACATATATCAAAATGGTTTTCCTAAAAGAAATACTATATCCTAGCTCAGATCCCTGTGAACAGAGTCTATTTATTGTTAAATAGTAGAGTCTTATGCTGTTCTTATATGTCACTTATGGTGTTTCAAGTTTTTTTAAGATCTCGCAATCAGAAAACATTATAATATATATATATATATATATATATATATATATACATATCCACGGGTATTTATCGCGTGTATTTTTTCCTATTTTTCGCAACGTCTCAACAGGTTTACCCTCTGTCGTGGTTACGAATGACTGATGTACCGAAGCTACCGCCTCTGCGAAGCGGGCCTACATTTTTTTATAACCACCCTCACTTGGTCTTCAGAACTAGGAATGTCCACTCGGACGACAAACAACAATAACACTGTCCACGACGCTATGACGCAATAAAAGTGATAAATACTTACTCGTACTAATACTAATATAAGGTGTTTCAGATTCATAATATGACCGATATAAATAAGATACTAACCTAGATTTAAACGGTATCAAGTTATGTACTAAACTGAATTGCATTTATATTAAAATTTATTCAAGAAATTCAAAGAATTTAGTCGGAAAGTCCCGAAAGCAAAATATTCCTACTACATCAAAGAGATGACACGATGGTTAAGGTCGAGTAAGAATACAATAACCAGACACCTACCGAGATAAGAAAAGATTAATGGAGGAAACGCGTGAGGAGGCACTCGACACCTTATAATAATATGATGTCATGACAATGGTTTTATGGCATTTTTTGGTGCTTTTAATAAACA
This sequence comes from Eupithecia insigniata, assembly GCA_947859395.1. Taxonomy (NCBI): domain Eukaryota; kingdom Metazoa; phylum Arthropoda; class Insecta; order Lepidoptera; family Geometridae; genus Eupithecia; species Eupithecia insigniata. The sequence goes on from OX402008.1 coordinate 5,317,984, forward strand.
AGGCTACCTTGCCTGTGATACAGCCCTTAAGGCCCTATCACATAAGGTATACGCGAGCGAGGAGGTATACCGTTTTTGAATCCCGTGAATATTTTTTTTACATTGTTCCAAGCGTTCTAAGCGGGTTAAGTACGAACCTAGTTTAACTACAATTTTTTTATAGTAAAGAAAACATCTGGTATATTTATGGAATTTGTGCATTATCAGAATGGGACGGGACCTTGTAAAAGTAATTCTTTAAAGCGTATTTTCCGTCACATTTCTGGTCGTTGTCGAGGGATACTTAGAACCGTATCAGTAAATTTCCGGTTTCATCCCATGAGGTTCAGAAGTACGCTAAAGGTTTCTTGGTCACTTCTTTACTTTAGTCCACATTTGAAGCGGCAGAAATAAAAAACATCACTTTATTTCCATGCCAATATTAATAATAAATATTTGACCTTTTCTAACCTTACATCTCAAAATTCTCAATAGATGTACAGTTAGAAAAGGTCAAATTCAGCAAAGGTCAGATATTTACAGAAATAAAGAGTTCTTGATTTTTGTTCCATCCTATTTGGATTACGCACGGACTAGGATAACCGTACCTTTAAACATCATTTGTTTACATACGACAAGAGATAACTATTCATACATATATTATCGTACTATCGACCCGCCCCGGTTGTGCATGGGTGCAAATTACACTATAAAACGTCCTCTTGAATAACTCTATCTAAAAAAACCGCATCAAAATCCGTTGCGTTGTTTTAAAGATCTAAGCTTAAATAGGGGCAGACAGGCAGCGGGAAGCGACTTTGTTTTATATTATGTAGTGATTACTAGTCCCTCAAAATTGGTTATATTTAGGATAATACGTTACAAACGACGTAGTCCCATATGGCGGCTCAAAAGGTCGTGTAAATAAATGAGGGAGTCGAGCAAAATGCTAAGTCTAAGTCTCAGGTTTGCAGAATGACAAGTAGCTTCCTGTGTCAGCGGGTTTTTGATTACATTAACTTTATTACATTTGCTGAAACTGTAAGTATCTAATGGACCTTTAAATAAAATATAAAATATGCCTACGTTTTATCAGCGCCTGGGTCTGTTGCCCATAAGCCATAACAAAAACTCTGATTACTCTGGGGGAAAGATAATGCTGTGCAAATTATTTGTATTATTTTTTAATAAAGATCAAATTTTTGATGCCACAGAATAGGATAATCTAGTTTCTGTCAATATAATCTACCTAATTCAAAAATCTAATAATATCAAAATTCTCACCATTTATTATCTAATCTTAGGTACCTACCTAATTCTTTGTGTAAATTTTCATCAAACAGTTGCATAATTTGGTCCATTATAGCAAGAGACAGAGGCATGGAAAACGGAAATAGAAAAGGCGATTGCTTGACAGCAAAAAATACATCATGGGCAAACCATGTTTTGAAGACCGCAAAATCCGCTTTCTGCTCCCACTGCCCAAAACATAGAAAGAATACCTTGAGAAAGAGCTAAATTAGTAGAGCCAGCTAAAAAAATACAAAAATACTCACAATAGGAAGTCTTGCTCCCAACACGGGGTCGGGCCCTTAACTGTCACCGTCGTGGACTTGACATTCTGCAGCTTGAGTGTCACGTACGTGTTAAATTGAGTTGCTGCAACAAAAATAAACCTTATGACATGTGGGGCAAGATTCAAATCATTTCAAAATTCTCAATGTGTTGAATTGTGCTGTAAGGGATAATATACCCTAAGTTGGGTATTTTTAAGGTGTGTTTCATGTATATAGGTTTGCATTTGCTTAGTGTCTGAATGAATCTAAATGAGGTTCTTTCACATTCTTTTAGACTTAGACATAAGCAGAAATAATCTTCTAAAAGCATATACCTACGACTTTTCAAGCAATAACTTTACAAATGACAAATTTATAGAGTTACTAGCTTTTTACCGTGGCTTTGAACGCGTTTTACCAGAATACAAAGTAAAATTAATTTTATTTGGGATCAAAGTTTCAGCCGTTTCGGTCCGTTCCGTAAGAGTAAGTATAAAGTGAGGTGTTCTCTTCGGCCAAACATCCTAAAACTTATCTTCTCAAACTTCCGACTTATAATAGTAAAACTCATAAGATAGAAAAAATATTGAAAGAAAAAATAACACAACTTACCGGGTATTCCAACATAGCGCGCTTTTTTCACTGAAACAAACAAACAAAACCATGAGTTGTCAGTTTTCTACAGTGGCATAAAAACTCAATAGCAAGGAATATAATTAGCTGTGAAGGAATGCCATACTCATTGCGTTACCTTGCGTGTAACACGTCATGTTATAAGTTGGGTAAACCGAGGATAAAATGTAGGTACAGCTAAATTAGGACCAAACTCACTAGAAGCTTGTATATGGCCCTAAAAAGCCTAGGAAATAAATTGCGGTCGTGATGGCCGAATTTAGAATGCATTCAAATATTCAGATGTTGCCGAGTCTAGCTTCCCGAGCTTGTTTATTTCAAATAGCTATGGATCTCTCTCTTCGCTTTATGTAGATTAATATATAAATTCTATAAATCTGAAACCACAGTAAAACAGCGAAAACCACAATTGTGATGTTGCTATGATATGCATGACAACATGACGTGAACGTGTTTACTGATATGAAAATGAAAATTTTATATCTGATTAAATGCAAAAGGCCTCTTCCCAGCAGTTGGACGGAATGTGCTTAGGAAACGCCAAAACCCTGTGGTCAAGGCACTGAGGATGGTAGTTTGCATGGTATATGAGAAAACTAACGTATATAATGTATGGGATCGACCACACTGCAAACGTTTAACTGTCTGACGTCTGTTAGAAGCCTGTTTTCGCATTTTGCGAATAACCTGCTAAGATACCTTCCAAGCAACCAAAAAGGTTCTTCTGAGTTTTAAACAGGGGAATGCTGCCTTTACTATAACAATCGTATCGTCGCAGAATCGTCCATCGATGAAAGAAACTCTAGATAGTGCGTGTGGTGCTATTTACACGGACAGATTTATCGTTCCAACCTTGATAGTATGAGTCAAAATTTTGACACGCGTCCCTCCATCTGTATTTTTTTTATGCACAGGTAAAATACCAATATGTGTCATTCTGAGACGATACTATTATTATGGTGTAGCGATTGATTTACTGGAATTAGGACCTTTGAGTAAGTTACATTAAATTGAAATAAAATTGAATGATTCTCTCATTATATCGTCGCACTCCGTAGCCAATTTCGTGAAGGTCTACGCAGCTACGTAATACGTAGCGGACAATTTCCCTACAAACCATTTGTTGCCTGCCAAAGTTTAGACTTTCAAAACAGTACAGCTAATCTCCCGAGGGCTGCCAACGCAAAAACTTGAACTACCCGGCAATCTGTATCAATTTATCAACTGGCAACCCGCCCTTCCAACTTCTACAAACTAAGCTCATTGAAACAGACCACTTCTGAGTGTCACAAAAACTTTAATTCGATATTTAGATACTGTGTGGCGTAGAATGTTTAGTTTACTTTGGTAGAAGTCTGGTGGTAGATTGTTTTAGTGTTTCGTGACCACGCACGAGAGTCACCCCTATGAGTAGGGTATGCGAGGGCGAATGGGTGCTTCCATGCACTCTCGCACAGTATTTTGTTGGAGTTTCTCCTGGAAATGACTCAGTATACTGGCTATTTTATCAGAAATAAATACACGCTTGAAGACGTGCCTAAACTTTGTTTTTCTCTCACTTCACCTTTATCTCTCTCGTAGCTAACTCCTGAAGCAGAAAGCTATATTCAGAAATATAAAAAAACATATAAACGGCTCCTAGCTTCGTAGATATAAACAAACATTACAAAGTTATAAATTTATATAGCATGCACATTCTCGTAACAACACAAAATGAAGCACTATTTAAAAGCCTCCACAGTTTAGGCGACCCGTTTGGAATGTTCCCAAAATACTGACCACAGAGGCGTGCCTGTGTCCTAAAGAATGCGAGTAGACGAGTTATATAAAAACAGGAATGTCAAATATTCCAGCCCGACATGTTTAGAACGTGACGTCATCGTTGAAATTAAAATGTGTTTGATAAAAAAATATTCCGACGTATACTTTTTTCGCCACGGTGGCAGCCATGTCCCTACGAAGACTAGCCAAGTACGCAGGACATAATTTTAGTGCGCAAGAGTGTGTGCCAAGTATTCTAATAAGCATCATCTATGAAGTAATTTTGCGTTACTAAAATTGCTATGGCGGAAAACAGATTACCAATAAACGATTACTTCTCCTTAACAGCAATGTGTCTTAAATACTTCCTCAATGGGCGAAACGCCATTAGCTGTTTTGGAAATAATGAAGGTAGTACATACCACGACTCAGCATGAAAATGTTCGCAAGAAGAACGTTCAGCACGTTTCTACACTTTTGTAGAGCTAAAAATATCGGATTCCTAGGTGGTAAAGAGGTTTATTTTACGATCTGACCCATTTTGATAGCACTGAAATCCAATGCATCCAGTAGCAACTATTTTTATTCGAGCATAAAATATTATAATCATTTTCATTCACTCATCATCAGCCAGTACACGTTCACTGCTGAACATAGGCCTCCCCCAAACGACGCCACGAATAGCGGTCCTGAGCCGCCTCCATCCAACGACTCCCTGCGACTGCTACGATGTCGTCGGTCCATCGAGTGGGAGGTCTTCCCACACTCCGTTTCGCATTGCATCGCGGTCGCCACTCGAGAACCTTTATTCCCCAACGGTTATCAGTTCTACGAGTTATATGGCCTGCCCAACGCCACTTCAGCCTGCTAATTCTGAGATATTATAATCTTACCATAGAAAATACTCTTATTTAAAGAGTGTTGCTAGCTTTTAATTTGTTTTTCATCTTTTTCTAAATCTTAGCCAATTCTACGGAGAAACTCAATGAAATTGCTACTAAGTCAGTACAGTTAAGTCGGAACAAACTTGCTGGACTTAGATGAGAGAGATTCTGAATGCGCTCTGCAAACTGCGATCGTGCAAGTAAGTAATATATGTAAATGTGTTTTAGAAGCATCTTTACAAATGTTTCAGATTTTATAAATGAAGTTTCACAAATTTTGAGAAGATTCACCGCCTGTGCTGTTTTATAAGGTTTATCGTATTTAATACATATAAACTTTTGGTAGGTGAGTATATTAGGTTAAATTAGACTCTGTTCCACACGCGTTTCGAAATAAAAAGAAGCATATGTCCTTTTCGGGATACCTACAACCAATCGTCTTGCCAAACATTAAGATCCGTTTAGTCGTGGAAAGTTAAAAGACACACAGACACAGTCATTTTGGTTGCCTGGAAGAAATCGCTGTAAGCGATAAAGCCGCCAATTCTTTTACCTTTTTATCAAACTGTTTAATTTAAAAGTTTTTTGTTTTTCTGAATAAAGCATTATCTATCTATCTATCATTTTATAATATTAGTACGCAAGTAGACAAGGATGATAGGATAAACATTTGGATTGTAGACGTTTAAATTATTTATATAAAATTCTAACCCTGTGTCGTTATGCGGCAAGTTGTGTGCATCGGCGTGACTTACTTCTAGCTTCAGGTAAAGAATGTGATTAGGTACATAGTGAGTCTTTAGAAGTAAAATTTAAAAAGAGGTGCAAATGTTAGAGCCACAGTAAAAAGGTCAACAGGAAGAGTAATTGCTCAGAGTAGCTTCCTCGGACATAATAAAAATAACGAGGGAATTTCGCAGTCAAATGCCTTGGAGCCTCTCCAAGGCATTTGACTGCGAAAGTCTGTTTTGACTGCGAGTATCAAGTACCTGTTTAAATATTTACCCGGTATCCGGGTTGAAGTGTAAAAGTAGTACTCGTATGAAGGGAGGTTTTGTTTAAGTCCCTTGCTATAGACAGGTTTAGCAGATTTCCTAAAATATTTTTTTTTATTCGCCTGTTAGATTACACTGCAGGAAAAAACCTCCCTTTCCTCTTTCCATTTATCTCTATTAAATACCAGTTCTAGCCACTGACAAGATTGATTTAGTAACAAAAAAGCTACCTACCTTCAAACTATTACGTCTTACTACTAGATACCTACTACTACTAACTCTGTTACGTTTTCGAAACAACAAAAATAACATTTCGACTCCCACTAATAAAAGGGTCACAAGTGTCAAAATTCAAAAAAATTGGAACATTATTAACAAAGTGATTTAACAATGATTTGTCACTGATAAAACCAAAGGCTCTCGTATTGTACTGGTTTCTCATTAATAACCACAAGACACGCAATGGAAAGCTTTTGTAACCCACTGAAACACACCGTCCCTATTTTTCAGCCTAAAATGAGAAAGACAACGATATTTTAGCGGTATTTTCGGCTTATTTTACATCGGCCCCGTTTAATTTATCAACGTTTTGAATTATGTCCTTTGTCTGCCTATTAATTAGTTGGCTTATATTAAGTACATAAAGCTGTGGCAAACTAAAATTTGAATAGGTACCCACAGTCAGAATGCCCAAAGTTAGATAGTTTAGGCATCAAGTCGAAAGTGACTCACAGAAAGTGAATCAGGTTTTTACCATACCCAGGTAATTAAATTTTTATTAAACAAAGAGTGACACTGCCATTATCATTAAGCTCTCACGTTTTATCCATAAATGCTGGTATTTTAAAACTAACAATATAACTCTTTCAGTGCAAAAAATACATTAAAGACGCCTATTGAGTTTCAGAATTCGCGGATGAACAAAAAAGGTCACTTAAGTTTATTTATAGCTTGTACAAGCAGCCCTCGCAAACCGGGCGTCATAATAAATATAAACAACGAAAATTTTATTGTATCTAGCATTGTACCGCAGAGTTCCAAACATTTAATTTTTGTTAGTTTTATGCTATATAATGTTTGTTTTTGACACCTGACGTTATGCTTGACGTCTGTCATTAATTGCTGAAATTTACATCGATCGTCAAATATTATCGACGATTCTGCAAAACTGTAGTAAAGTAAGCCATTATTGTTGTCAATTCTGATGTCGCTAAAACTAAACTTTTCTAATTTGACGACACAATGTTGCGGTCCCTTTAATAAAGATCGAAATATAAGGGATGACATAATTTTTAGTCACAATTTTTGCTTTAAGTAGGTATCAGGAAATTTAATTGTTTTTAGAATATGAATGGATCGTGCAGCGGTTGCTATTATTGTGGCATGAAAGCTAAGATATTAAGGTGCCACATTAAAGGGCCCGTTGTAAAAATCCTATCGTTGTTTGCAAAAAGCCCGCCTCTCGACCCTTTTCAACAGAAACTCAAGCACTAACTGAGAACGACCCTGGAAATTGAATGCTGGGGTTTCCCCTCCATTTTACATGTCAGTTGAGTTTTTCGTTTTCAAAATAATTTAATGTGATTAAAAATAAAAGTGGATAAATGTAATTTTTTCTCAAATCAAGTGGTAAATAGGTAATCCACCTGATACTTTTATTGATAATAATCTAGTTCTAGTAGATCTATTCCACATTTTTCATGGGTGATCGGGGGTGAGTCTGTTTGACGTTAGTAACGACGTCATCATGACTTCTTATAGGATTTGTTACACCGCCTGTATCGAGTGGACGGGAACTAGTCAAATCCCATGCAAAGATAAATCGACACGATCAAAAGATTTTTTTAGAAAAGTTCGAAAGCTTTATTGTAATTTCATGAATTCCCCATAGTCATCATTCTATCCATTCATTTAAAAATTAAAACTGATTTGACTTCATTAAAAATTAAAAAGAATGATGTGAATTGTGAATCGACGATAAAACAACATTCGCTTACGAGATTGGGCTCGTCAAAAATTAAGGTTTCTGGTCTCTTTATATCTCTGAATGGCAGGCACCACTTGGGCACTTTGCCAAATTCATATTGCAACAATTTTAAACTTCAGTGACTGTCATAATTAAATAACGAGGAACCTTCTGAGTATGAGACTATTAGTACTTATAACCAGCAGAAGACACAGCACATACATATGTACATTCTACAATTTATTTCTTTGGGATGAAGATGTCAGCCATCTCTTAAATGTAAAATTCAAAATCAAAAATAATGATATTATTTCGAAAATAAGGGTATTTGCTTATTATACTTACCTTCACCAACATTCCTATCGCTGTAGAAAATTCAAAATCAAAAGGGTATAATTTCGAAGATAGGCTTGCATACTTATACTTACAAAAAGTGCTGCTCACACAATCTTTTATTTTACATGTTGTTTTTATTTTGTACATTTTGTTTGGTTGTAGCTTTAAGAGGTTTGAAAAAGGGGCAAATGGCGAACACAAAATGGACTCCCTCACATTAGCTACGCCTTTTGCGTACAAAAGGGATATAAGAAGACCTTTATCTCAATAAAAACCAAATGTGTGCAACAGAAAAAGTACCCGATATCTTTGGGAACTTATGTAGGTATCTGTCCCTTCGTGGAATACGTGTTCCTATAATAATATGACTCACCATATGCGTTTACAGCTTTTTTCTGATAAACTTGATGAGTCATAAAACCTTATCATTTTCCTCATTTCCCAATAGTAAAACCCGAAAAACAAGCTACCAGTTTCTCATAATATAGTCGTCTCGTCTTATCAAAGTAGAACCCACCTACTCAAGTCTCTCCGTAAAATCAGCGACAAACCCGATCCGTTGTGGATTTATGGAGGAACTATGAACTGAACTGTGCCTGGATATTGTAAAGCGACAATAAATTGCAGAGCAGTAATAAATTTGGTCCCGGGGACTACACCATGAATCCTTAAGGGTACAGTTTTCGCCGGAACAGCAAGATTCGTTGGGATTATTCTTAAATCCGAAGAGAACTCGTATGTTCCCATTCCCATACAATTTATCCTAACAAATTGTTCTTCACTTGTTCTAATTATTTGCAGTGTATGATTTAGCTATTCCGGAAAAGAAGAGAAATACCTTCTCTTGTATTGCCTGATGACTGTATGATTTTCAGACTTTTTGGTAACATCCTTTTGCAGCTTGGTTATTCGTTTCTTCTTCGATTCGATTTCTTTCGAAGAATTTGCATAACTCCCGATAAGTTTAGATCAGTAAAATTGTGCCTTTTCCAATGCGATTTCCGTATTTATTATCATCACGTACATTTTCTTAACGCTGCGCTGTAAAAGCTAACTTCTCCTTAAAATCGATATCGACTCGCAAAAAGGTTTCCAACAACCATCCGTCCCAAATGATCGTTTGCGTTTTATCACAAAATAATGAAGGTAGGTACATTTTATATTGAATTTCTCCCAAAAGATTTAAATAATGTTGAAAGCTTCCTGAAATAGGGTTTTTGAATTTACTATTTGCTGAAACTATTGATCGTGTTTATTCTAGTTATCTATTTTAAAACTGGTTGTATTGAGTATGAGTGAACAAAGTTTAGTTACCACCTACTCAAGTCTGCAAAGTTTTGAACTTTTGGTATGTACCACAGAATAAATTTGAAATATCCGGGTAACAAAATTTCGTTATAGCTGAAGAATGGGCTTATTTATTTCGCTGAGATTTATAGCTTGCAAAGTCACGGTTGAAGGCAAATGTGGATGGGGTCGAGTAGGGACTAAAATCGCATTGGAGGTGGGTAAGAAATTAATGGCAGCAGTAAGCCAGTAATGTAGGTAGGTATGTTCTTAGCCTCCTTCTGGTTTCATTGTAATGAGTTTCGATTATTTTCGGAAGGAATTTTTAGAAAAATAAATAGACAATAGAGAAGTTTAGGTATTTATTAGGTTTATTTAGTCATTATTATTGTAATTTATGTATGTATGTATTGTATAGCTAAGCAACCTACTATTATTTTATTTGTCAGTTAATCTGTTGTACGATAAAAAATTTTGCATACTTCCTCTACCTGCTCCATCGCTTCTCCTATAACTCTAAGGTTTGCTGGAAGAAAACTCTTGTTCAGGGTAACCCTGATCAATAGCTCCCTTCCTTTGCGGTTCTCCGAACTTAAGCTCGGCTATGTACATATCTAATTAAGTAAGTAGATGCAATGTACTACTGTGACCAATAAAGAATTACAAGATAATCAAATAGTCACGTTCTAATACTTTACCGATTCGATTTTTTATGACAATCGATTTCGTTTATGAACAAGTTCTAATCGATTTTGATATTTTTGCTCAACATTTGGTATTACTATACAGATATACTTAGCAGTCTAAATGACTTTATATTTAACATCCGAATATTCAAACCAAAAACAAGTAGGTATTACTTTTGTTTTTTTACAAATTTAACTCGTCAAAAAGTCCGACAGAATTTAGAAATTGGGTTTTACCTTCGAATTTTAAATCCATAATTCATAATTTAAAACCTGAAACCGTTCCGTTCCGTCTCAAGTTTGACTGTATACAGAGTGTCCCACGGCCAAGGGACATAGCGTTGCCCGCCACGTACGTACAACATAGAACATAGACATAATTATTGACTGAAAGGAAACGTTCCTTTTTTTACTCTTATTAGCTTATATTAGAACCTGCCTAAATAAGTATATCTTTAAGAATGCTCTCTGTTGGCGTTACTTTCTTAATAAATAAGTCCCATGGCCGTGGGACACACTATAAATAAGTAGTCGAGTTATTATTAATGCAAGCATTATAATTAGAACGTCTATCGTTGGACCAAGGCTGAAAGTTTTAAACGGGCCCATCGATTTAAAGTTTAAATATCTTTTTATCATCGATGTTTTAGGTTTATAACTTCTTTTGATGAAATTGAAACAGTCGATTAATTTGGTAAGTATTCTTTTGGAAAGATTAATGATTTAATTAGGTTCATTCCGCGGCATAAAGTAGTCTGTTTTATTCCAGACATAGAATTACCAATATAAAAAATTTCAGCCCGATCCTTTCAGTTGTTTTGCCCTGAAGAGATGACAAACCTCCATCCATACATCCTAATTTTCTCGTTTATAAGTGTGATTCGAAAGTATGGATGTTTAGATGGATGATTGTTACCTCTTTACGCCAAAACTGAGCAGACTCTAATCGTGTATGGGCTGAAAGTTTTCATATGCCTAGGTAATTCTAGGTCTGGAATAAAACATAGACTACTTTTTATGCCGTGGAAATAAGCTAATTCCTTTGTATATAGTAATAATACAATAAAATAGGAGGCGGCTCTGATTGGTTCAGGGTAGCCCTAAGCCAGTTTATTAGCCCATCTTCTGCTATATTTCGCCAGACGCTGTTTGATGGCCATTATACGTTTATTGTGAACTTGACGCTAAGTAATTGCTGTTGTAATTGGCAGTTTGGAAGTACCGAGTCATTTATTATTATAATTTTATGATATAAAGGCAGCTCTTAAGCTGATGCGTGTATATCTGAGTCTTTGTCAATGCACTTTAAATATTTGTCCAGTCAATTTTTAAAAGAGTTTTCATAATGTTCTGTTTTTTTTTTACATAACAGCGATTGTTTTTTATTAACGTTAAAAACAGTATATGCAAAATATACCTATGCTAGGTTATTTTTTTTATGTATAAATACAAACGATTATGATTCCCACCACGGGACAAATGTTTGTAAGATCTACAACTGTGACAGCAAGTAGGTACATTGATACCCACCGGAGAAATGTACCCATGACCCCCCTAATTCCAAAAAATTATGTCAGTCGTAATACCAAACATGCTGTATACATACATTCGAAATTCGAATGGTCGGTTTATATTGTCCCTTTATTTATGCTAACTACTAAAACAAAGCTAGAACCACACTATTGGTGTGGTGTGCATGACGCGTCGTCGGATGCATAATCGTTTTCATAAAGAGCGCAGTAGCACAGAGAACGAAGGTCTGCCCGCGATGCAAGAGGGTTGGGGGATCGATTCTTACCACAGAAAAAATGTTTGTACGGTCTGCAATTATTCCTTTCCGGTCTGGGTGTTTTCTATGTACGATTATAAACCCACCATTCCACAAAACAGTGTGGTTCTAGCTTAAAGAGAACGTGCTTTAAACAGTAATTCACTAATACAATGCTAATCTAATACCGATCGGAAAGTTCACAAAAAGTTTGCCAGACTAAAAATATCAGATATCGTAGCGTGCTTGCAAGCTGTTAAGCTTACCTTGCAAAGTAGGTATTGTGCGGAACATTTACCTAACAACATGAAATATAATAAAAAATAGGTAGGTACCTCTATTCCAGTCGAATTGGATGTACAATGTTTGTAAATAAACCACCCATAGGTACTTAACCTGAAATTCACTCTGCTACCGCGTGTTATTAAATTTTTTTGATTGGATGTCCTTGCTTCAATCAATATTACATAAACGAATAAATATCTGAATAACTCGACGCCAAGCAAGTGAGTTTTAGTTGTTTTTATTATAGTGGTTTGTTTACAAACATTTCAAATCAAGTTTGGCTAGTATATAGGAAAAGCTGTATAAGCTAATATATATATCTAGCTATTCTGCTTATATAATAGCTATATCTAGCTATTCTGCTATAGGTACACACATACATACATATGTGTGTGTGCGTAGGTATATAAATATGTAAAACAAACTTGGGCCAGTTACACCATTAATATTTATCACTCGAGAACGGCTGTACCAATTTTAATGATTTGTTAAATTTGTCTCCCATCCCGAATAGCAGAATACTATAAAACAATTAGGGTTACGCGCAATAAAATCTAATTTTACGCGGACGAAAGAGCGGGCACAACTAGTTTATTATATTATATGTTGAAACCGTATAGGTTCCTGCAAGGGATTTATTATTTATTACGAAATAATAAATAAACTGACTTCAAATTCCTGAATAATGAAAATTGGTTTGGAAGTAGTTTTACGCCCTGAACACTACGATAGCGCGATCAACTTTTTCGAGTGGCGACATCTATTTAAAATTCGAGTCTTATTTAGTTTGACGTGATGAGTGAAGATGACACATGGATGGAACAACGAATGAAAGGAGGCCTACACTAAAACACGAATTACGAAGTTTCGGTTAACGGATCGCACGAAGCTAAACAAATAAATAAATAAATAATGCTGGACAATTCACACAGTATTATCTAGCCCCAAGCTAAGCAGAGCTTGTGTTATGTGTACTAGATGACTGATATACATAATACAATATATAACATAGATAGATATTTTTTATTATACATAGAAAAACGACTAGAACACCCTGAACAAATATTTCCAGATCGTACAAATATTTGTCCCGAGGCGGGAATCGAACCCGCAACCTCCTGCGTCGCAGGCGGACCTTCGCCCACCGCGCCACATCGGTCGTCACAAGGAATGACCTTATTGCTGAACGTGCAAAAGTGCGTTGCTCCGGACGCGTCAATAAAAGACATTTTGTTTCGGATCTCGAACAAATAAATGACAATAATTTTCATAGAAAAGTCATCGAAAGATTGGATGGGTTCATCCTTCGTTGTACGCGATCCGCTATACGTCAACTTTTTATTTTATTTTTCAAACAATTGTTTATGCCCGTTGCCATGGCAACTATTTGTGGTAACAAATAGTCATTGTGAAAATTCTATTGTTTTCAAAACTTAATAATCGACTTAATTTTACACTGTTTTTAAGTTTTGCGGGGTAATTAATTAATAATCCCTAATAATCCCGGTATAAATAATCCCCTGGGGATACAATTTTTATGGGACTACCTCGGGATCATTTTCTATACAATAGTGAAAGAACCTGCAAAATCGATCTATAATTGGCGGAATGAATACGTAACATACACAAACAAAAATTACATACGAACCTCCTTGAAGTTGGTTAAGAACTGGAAACTATGTAGGTAGTGTACCTACTTACAATATGTACTTCTTTCGCCAAACCTTAATGAGATAACAAAACTTATTTGATATAAAATCACTTAAACCTGTTTACCATGACTTGTGGTGATTTGAGTTATCCTGTTCTCCACAGTTGCATCATGATCCTAGTTGGGAAACAAATGTGGTAAGGGTCAATTGAAAAATCAGGAAACATCCCTCAATCACCACAAAACATCCCATCTCGGGCACAGTTGCATGCTAACTAAATCACTGAATTATTTTTACCTTAGTTGTTAGTTATTCGAGGATATCGTTTCACAATGTCGTTTAAACGTCAAAGTGATATTTCTTTCCATAATTATTGCCCATTTAATGTAAATCTCATAATTATTAAAATAATGCCATTGCAATCTTGCCTGTCTATCTCACATATTGCCTTGTCTTACGTTAGTTTTATTTTCTTTAGTTTTGTGTAAAATAAACGACTTTACCGGTCAGCTTCTTAGTTTTTGGCATATTTTTTTATTATTTTCCATTGGCAACGGCTGACGGTCTGGGTATTCTACCGTAAAGTTACTATGGAAGATCAAAGAAAATATATAAATAACTTACATTGTGCAAAAGTATTTACTAAAATAATTAAGTATTTCCACTGCAACATTTATTTATCTATTTTTTAGGTTTCTTCGTCGCTTCTTTACTTCAGTCTAGGTACATACCGAAGCGACGGTATGTACCTAGACTGAAGTACGGCGATGTATTTACGGAAATAAAGAATTTTGACTTTTACTATCAAACCGTGAATATCCGTTCTAAAATCAAAGATATTTTCTTTCAACAAAGAAATCGATGAATGAAAACGTTAACAAAAACCATAAAACAACAAACAGAAAACAATACTACAACAGCAATTGAAAACAACTAAAAACTAAATAAAATACAAACTTCAACAATTTTTTTTAAACTTACGCGATCTCAACATATTTTTATAAATATATACGGGTATAATTCACGGGTAAATAGGTAAATAAACGCGATAAATACCCGTGAGTATATATATAATAATCTTCAACAAGCTGCGCACAGCTTGATTAATCTACGAGAAATCTTAAAGTTCGAGTTCGAAAACGGACAAGAAAAAATACCCGTTAAATTGTACTAATAATATATTTACTTATGTATTATTTGGCCCAAGTGAATTAACGAACGCGATAAATAACCGTTAAATTGTACTTATAATATATTTACCTATATATTATTTGGCCCAAGTGAATTAACGAACATATTACAACTTTAATCTCACGCTACTAGAGCCTTAATAGGAATACGAACTTATAGCAAGTTTGTAAATTTGCCCACAACTTGCGAGTTCACTAATTAAAACAACGCAGTCTCAAGTTAATTAATCTTTCTCAGTGATCGAAGATAAGAATCTTATGTATTTAAATTATAACTTTTTGAATTATAAGCGCGGATTTGCGGATCTTTAAGGAGATTATTTTAATGTATGGAATTGATTTCTTTTCAAGAAGGTCCATTAGTCCTACCTTCTAAATATATATCACCAGTTTACATTACAGCTTATTATTATTAGTTATACTAGCTAATGCCCGCGGCTTCCTACGCTCTTTTCCGGAATAATTAGTAGCTTTTGTCCGCCTAGCGATACCGTCTACCTTCCTGCCAAATTTTATTAAGATCTGTTTAGTCGTTTAGGCATGAAAAGAGGGCGTCCGCTAATTACGTGAGGCTTTTAGGGGGGAGGGGACAAGCCAAATCTCACTCAATCTCACGTGGGGGAGAGGAGGTCCCGGCAAATCTCACGAAGATAATGACATTTCCACGATAGGTGGGAAACATTGTTCGTTTTGTGTTGGTGTGAGATTTATAGAAAGTCTTCTACGATTTGCGACAAATTACTTTTCTGTTAGTTTTTTTTCCTTGCAGAACGAACGAAATTTAAAACCACAAACAAATTTGAATCTCGTGCCAACACGAAATGAGCAAGCTTATGTAGGTATTTTGTTGTTTAGATTTTTGATTCCAGACTACGTTCTTAGAAGTCTTACATGCAATGCAATCAAGCACAGGTTACTTCTTATTTACCTAGATATGTATGTACATTAAAAATATATACGTTTTGAAAAATTTCACTTCATATTAAGGGAAAAATCTCACGTGAAATTAGGGGGAGCGGAGGAGGTCGAGCAAAACGTCACGGCATCAATCAAATTGAAATTGTTCAACGAACCTACGGACACTGAAATATTTAATCTCTTCAAAATGATAAACTCCTAATAAAAATGATTATATTGAATTAATTATTAAAGGAAAAAAATTCTTATTCCTGTAATTATATGTAATTAAGTTGAAAATTAATACTCAATGCAGGTACATTCTTATAAAAAAATAAATAATTAACAAAGTTCTAGTCTATAGAAATATAGAAGTCCCATAGATGTCGCTGCTAAAAGTGTTTTGTAGATCGCGCTAACGAAGCGTTTCACGAAAATGGTCGGTCTGGAACCTCAGTGTAGAACCCTTACTTCTTCTAAAGCAGCGACTTTTTCAATTAAAGTTTTAGAATGACGCGTCTTAAAAGCCGTCTTGTTCTTAAAATTTTGGGGCAAGGAATTTATATTATAAATTCCTTGTTTAAGGGATAATGGTGTCAGTCGATGGTGGAATGGAGTAGTCGACGTCAATCGATAGTTTCTACCACAGCAATCGTTGGCATCAATATTAGTTCCTTTTTTAGATATTTTATTATACAATCAAAAGTTAGATTAGGTTAATCCATATCAATAGGCACCAGTCGGAAGTGTCCTAAAGACGCTATTCTCGAGTATTCATTTCTAATTTGTCACACCAAACAATAAAATCACACAATGAAGGTACGTTGTTAACTCGCTTACATTCTTCGTGAAAAAGAAAGTTGATAGTTGTCTCGGAAAAATTATTCACAGAATTTATTTTTGTTACCTATCTATATTTGTTAGTTACAATTAAATGATGATGAAACTTAAGTAACTACGATTTGTTTACATATTTATAGTTGGTAGGTACTTATTTAAAGTAAATAGGTAGATACTGAACTATATTTCGGCTTGTTTCACGGCGCGGCGGCTTAACGGATCTTTATTTGTGGTATAAGACCTTGCTTAATTTTTTTGTTTGACTTATAATGAAAATAATAACTAGCGGTTGATACTTCAGAAAGTTAAAAATAAAATTAACACGTAGTTAAACCGCTTACATTCATAATGAATTCGTCAAACTACGAAAGTTTTTATAGTAAAATAAAATTAACACGTTAGAAATGGATTTCCAAATTTCCAAATCCTTTTCTCTCCCGCTAAAAACATGAGAAATGAAATTTCATAGTTTTCCGTACCGCCTACAATGACGTACTTTCTACCTCAGGTTTAGAAAAGCAATAAGCCAATTTACAAGCAGGTGTACGAGTAGTATACATTACGATATTATTTTTGCAACAAGTAATTGACATAGTCCGACATAGTGAAATAGATCACGGGGCTCCCAGTGACTACTGCTCTCAGACAAGCCGAAGATAGGGTGGCGTGGAAGCAGCTGGTCAACTCCTCGACGAAGACATTTCAAAACGGGCACGATCTTCAGTAATGAAGAATACGACGAAGAAGAAGAGAGAATTGACCACTAAAGTTATTTAGAAAGAAGAAAGAAAGAAAATCGTTTTATTTGGCCATACATAACACATTACATAACACGAAACATTATAGCTATAGGAAAGTACAGGAAACATAAAGAAAATAGATAGGAACAGTGTTAGGGGCTAAAAAGGTCCCTGTCTCAGCATTATGCCGCTACAAGCCGAAGCTAGTAGCGGCGCCGGTTTTCAGACAGGTCGTAGTGTGGTGGCACAAAGCTGAATACATTTTCTCAAGGTACCTACAAGATATTTAAATACAAAGAATACAGGAAACAAGAGAGAAAAATAAGAATTTATAGTATTATGGTATTAAAATTAAGTGTAGTGTATGTATAAAAAAAAAACATAAAAAAGACTATATATATATTTTATACGGAGACTTTTTCTATATAGGTAGATGTTTACTATAATGCTAGGTATTATATATCACTATCTGTGATATATGTTTTTAAAAACAAAAAATATGTTCAAATATCCTATTTTAAATATATATATTTAAAACGAGAAAAAATATGGTCAAATATCTTAATAAGAATATGAACAATATGGATATTTGACCATATTTTTTGTTTTTTAAAACATATATTACCACAGATAATGAGGACCTAGCATTATAGTAAACAGCTACCTACATAGAAAAAATCTCCGTCTAAAGTGCGGAAAACGAAGTTCTTTCAGTCCCGGATACCTAAGGTACTCTCTAACGGGTGTAGATTCATAGAATTCTTTGTTTACCGAGCATTTGTGTTTTGCTTTCAAAGTAATTTAATTTAAATACTTTATTGCACACATCAGGGTTGTTGCTGATGCCGTTTTTTGACACATCAGCGGATGCTGATGCTGATGCTGATTTTTGGTCTTGCCATCAGCGGATGCTGATGCTGATTTTGGCCAAGTGCGTGTCGGACTCCCAAACCGAGTATTCTGCACTTATTGAATATGGATGATTCTACCAATCGAAATCGAGTCTTGAAAAGCTATTCAATTTTTAGCCGACTATCAACGGAGGAGGGTTATGAGTTTGGCACCCTGTGTATTTATGTTTGTATGTAGCTGATTTGTACGTTTCCACCTAGCGCTGAAACTACTGATCCGATTTCAACAAATGAGGTATCAATTAATTTGTCTCAATGCCCCAAATTGCAATTTTCAGTGCCGCTATAACATGATTTTTTAAAATATATAATAAAATTAAAGGGCTAAAAAAAAGACATATTTTTGGTCATTTTTTGTTCGACGTTAACATTTGCTGTATCTGTTGAACCGTTTTACGGTAGACAGTTGAAATCAGCACAGAATATGTATAGCCAAAATAAAAATTAAACAAAAAAGCGGATAAGTTCACACTAAGTTGAATTTTGATCACGAAACTTAAGCAACGTCAGGCGGAGTCAGTACCCATCCAAGTACTGACGCGTTAAGGCTTTTTGGTTTTTTGATGCATCACAAATTATTTTTAAAGAACTAACTGTGGATTTCGTAAAAGGCGACTAAAGAAACCTATTTGAGGAAGGGCAGCCGCTTTTTTCGGTGTGTAAAATAAATTAAGAACATAATATTTCTTTGGTTTCTCTTTTTTTATTTAGTGAAAGTGGAAAACGTAGTATAATTTTTAAATTCTGTACGATGTAACGTAACCCTTTGGATCTGAGTCTACTCATACTTGGCCGGTTTTATTTCATTACATTGAATAACACATTATCAAAATTTTCGGATGGTTTCCTGTTTATGCTGCGAGACTTTGTTCTTGTCGAACTTCATAATTTGTAGTAAATGGGAAAACCTTAGGTTTTGTTTTCCTTTTTCAGGTTTCCATAAACGATCATAAATTGACCACTAACCAAACACTGACCACTTTATTGCATGAAAAATGTTATAATACAGGGTTTGGGCTTATAGTTCGTTCCACTCCACTAATTTACTGATTAATTTGGCTTGCAAAATAGATACAAAAACTATACTTATTTTTCATATTATTTGTAGTATTTGTTATTGCGTTCACGCAGAACTTAAAATTAACGATGAGCAAGAAATTTCAGGTTTTATAACGGCAGTTGCCCAAAATAACAAAGAAGGTAAGGCAATGATACATTTTTAGAGACATATGTATTCAGCAAAAGAACAAAGAACCAAAAAAATAATGCAGCGAGCGGAGCGATCTAAGGATTATTCAAAAATTTTAGGTATTAGACGTCTGGGACCTTATGTTTTATTTAATTTTATTTTATTGAGGAAGCGTCTCTTTTTATGGAATACCAAGCTGCAGCCCTAATCGCCTTCCCTGAATCAAGTTATCTGATAGACTTTAGAATGTAATTTAATTTAAATCTCAGTATTGCTTACAAATAAAGCACTCAAGATCTCCCTCTTCTGAATACGAAAATCTAGTGGTCTTGGCAACTTCCGACGTCATCAAATTGAAATCATAAATAAATATATATTTTACTAACTCGCGGTTTCACCCGCGTTAAATTCGAATTTCACATTTCTAGAGGAATTAAAAGGTCTTTTTCCCGTTCAGTAGTTTTTCGAGAATTGAGACCCTCCTCCTTTTTTGAAGTGGGATAAAAGTATTATAACCTATTCCAGGACATTTTTACCTGTGTGCCAAATTTGAAGCAATTCCAAAATATTTCTGATATTCCTGTATTCGAAAATTCCCATAAATCTCATAGGAATTTGATGATTTACCGAGACAAAGAGCCTATGTTACTCTCTATTATTTATTAATTAACTAACTCTATGCCAAAAATCAAGTCGATTGGTTGCTAAGTTAGAGCGTGAAGGAAGGACAAACAAACAATCAAACACACTTTCGCATACCGCGGGGAACAGCTTATATTAAAATAATCATTTTTGACGTAGGGGAAAATATATAACAAAAGGTAGCGATCATGGTATAAGAAAAGAAGGTATGCTCTTCCGAGACACGATGGTCACGTGGGTGTCTCTTGCTTACGTCATTAACAACAAACATACAACATACAAATCTGTTTCCTGGTGATACCAGCAACATAAAATTGTAACTTCCCGAACTCCTTGTATTACCTGTATACATCTGATAAAACTATGTGGTTTTGTATTTACCAATAATTTATCACATTGATTAGTGTTTAACTAACACTGTTTTGCCTGATCTGACAAATATAGTTAAAGATTATAATTTTTTGTTAATGTTTGAATTGACCCTTATCACATTTGTTTCCCAACTTCTACGTTTTGTTGAAACAAAGTGGCAACTGGACAGTGACGTAAGCAAGAGACACTCCCGGAGGATCAGACCTTGTTATCTTAGAACATCGTAGCGATAAATACCCGATAAATAATCTTTTATAAAATTGCTGAACTAAAATACTTCGCACCCCACTACTCTACACAAGATACGTTCGTAAAATAATAAATACGAATACAAACGAGTAAAGAAACCTGTAGGTATTTCACCTAACACGCAATGTGTAATATTATAAGTGTAAGGAAAACATGACAACACTTCCTCGGGTCATGTCGCGACTCGAACATCAGCATCAAAAATCAGCATCGATCAATGCGGATGCTGATGCTGATGCTGATCTTCAAAATGATGCTGATGATCAGCGGATGCTGATGCTGATATTCGCAACAACCCTGGCACACATTTAATAAAATATACAAAAGGTGGGCATAATGCCAATGGCATTTTGTACCTGCCAACCACACATGGTAGAAAACAAAACAAATAGGCGTGCTATAAATAAATCTAAGCTATGTAATAATAAGTCTAATTAGTTACATTAGAGAAAACTACAGCAACATAGTAATAAACTTAACAAAAGTACATAATATTTATAGATATATACAATACATATATACGATATTATAGTAGTATAATAGAAATTAATAATTACATTACCTAATCACAATGTTTTTAAGGAAGGTAGGGAACAAAAACACAAGCAGTTAAAAAATGGTTGAGTTACTTAACTAGGCGTCGGGGAGAGATTCCTTAAAAAATGCTCACGTGTCAGCTTTTTAAAACAATCCTTTGATTCGACTTTCCTGATATAATACGGAAGAGAGTCCCATAGTCTAACAGCCTCAATAGAAAATGATTTTTCACGAAAAGATGAGCTGTGTGCCGGTATCTCTAGGAGAAGGTTACTTGATGATCTGAGTGGTCTGTCATGTGTATGTGAGTCAACCAGAAATGAAAAACGGTTCTTGAGGTAGCCGGGAGCAGATGGATCTTTAAGAGCAGAGAAAAGAAGACAAAGTACCCTCACGCTCCTACGTTCGCGAATTGGGAGCCACTTTAGCTTAGCTCAATATTAGCTTATATGGTCATATTTGCGCAAACAAAAGATGAAACGAATGCCAGTATTAAGGAGACGGTCGAGGTGATTTAGTAAGTCTTGATTAAGATCAATGAAAGCTACGTCTGCATAGTCTATGATTGGCAATAGAAGAGAATTCACTAAAGTGAACTTAGTAGGGGTTGGTAAAAATTTTTTTAGACGGATAATAGAGTGAAGGGCAGCATAGAATTTTCGGGAAATTTCCTTTATATCGGGAATCCAGCTAAGCTTTGGATCGAAGATCATGCCAAGGTTCTTGACTGTGGGTGTGAATGGTATTCGATGTCCATTGTAATAGAGTTGTGGAAGGGTGTTATGGCAAGTGATTTTAGCTAGTTGTCGTGAACCACCAATGATTATAGCCTGGCACTTGTCTGGGTTAACTTTAAGGCCAAATAGGTTGGACCAGGACTGTAAACGAGAAAGATCGTCATTTATAGCTTGAATAGCAGCAACCTATTAGCGGATTATTAAACTTCATCATATCAGCCCACGTTTGAACATAGGCCTCCCCCATACGACGCCACAAATAGCGGTCCTGAACTGCCTCTATCCATCGACTCCCTGCGACCGCTACGATGTCGTCGGTCCATCGAGTGGATGGTCTCCATGTAGGAGGGGGTTTTGCCATAATCACCACGCTTGGCAGGCGGATTGGTGATCGCAGTGTTGGTGTTGAAAAATACTCAGAAGGAAGCTGCTGCCCTTCCTCTCATAGGTTCCCTTAGTCGGCTCTTACGACATCCACGGGTTGAGTTGGAGGGGTCGATATTCTTACGCCGCGGCCCCACGGCCATAAAAAGGCTTATTAAACTTATTAGGAGCATAATCACGTAAAGCGGTTTAATTTTGAATAACCGACCTCGCCATTATTTCAGAGATAGCAACGTAATGTAGAAAACAAAGAATTTTACACGTAAAAGAATCGCACCCGTTGTTTCTAACTGCAAACTGATTTGAGGCTTAAAGTTGGAGCAATAAGGGTGAAAATGGCAACAGTTGGTACGGAAGTTTTCGTATTATGGACGAAGGCGATGGCAGGGAGCCAACGGTACTGCCATGTCTACCGATTCAAGTTTTGCCTCGACATATTAAAATAATCTCATTATATACATGTTTAATATTTGCAGGCTAATTAAAAAAATTATAAATGAAGTAATTCATTATTAACAAATAAAATTAGAATCAAATAATAGAAACAAATTAGAACTATAATTGAAACAATTGAGCTAAAGGCAGACTGTAGCAAACAATCTACAGGTAGCTCAACTGGTCCGTATCAATACCAGTCAGAAGCGTCCCCAAGACGCTGGCTGCATTGCCCTGCTGTATGGCAATGCTAATGCATGTGTCTTGAATTTTTCAGTAAAAAAACATTAACCTCGACTAGCTAGTACCTACCTACTACACTTATGTAGATAAACGCAAAAAAAAAGGTAGCATAACAAAAAATATTTTCTTGTTCCCAAGTCTGTAATTTTTCGTGGAAAGGCCAAAGTGTAGAGACGACTACCCGAAGAAAGATACGCTCATTGTAACGTTGTTGGAAGAGAGCCTTATGATAGATGGATTTTTCTAAATTTTTTTGCATTCCTCTAAATGTATTCATGAGTGTACTATTAGTATAAGGTGCTTTTGAAATGTAATTAATCTAAGTACTTGGATGGATGGACGGATATTATATTTCTTACTTCTCGCCAAAACTACTGAACTGATCTGAATAATGAAAATATTGCATTATTTAGATGTAGGTTTCATTTCACAAAGAAAATAACAATCAAATAATATACAAAAATGAAACTAGTATTTACGATTGAAACAATTGAGCTAACTGCAGACTGTTGCAAACAATCTACAGATAGCTCAACTGGTCCATATCAACACCAGTCGGAAGCGTCCCCAAGACGCTGGCTGCATTGCCTCGCTGTATGGCAATGCTAATGCGCTGCGCCAAATACTCACCAGCTCTCGGGTCACGCGCCGCATCGACCAGGCGCCCAGATATTATACTATATATAGTTTTTTTATAAACCCGGAGAGCCTCGGTACCCCACGGACCTAGGGTCTCGACTCCAAGGGGAGCAATTGCGTAGGCTCTGTCGAGACCTGCATATTTGCGCCTTTTGAGATCCTCGGCCAAATCTGCCGCCATACTAGCCCTCACGGATGTCCTTGAAAGATGGGAAGGCGCAAGTGTGTCGACACATGTAGCGTTCCATACAATAGGTTTCATTTTATCCAATATTTGATCATAGAAAGTGAAGTGAAAGACAATCTCAGTGGCAGCTTAGGTGATTTGGCCGTATGGTTAAATAATCACTTTGAGCATAACTGTCCAACCATGGATCCGATAAGTGAAAAATTCGATAGGTGTACGAGACATGTGAAATATGCTAGTAACTTAGTTCAAAGTCCGTCGAGGTGTTTTTGAGACAAGAGGGTTCCAAGGGGGTCATAATCAATCAATTAAATCTGGTTTAGTCTCATACGTATATTTGAGTACATTTCAAAATACATAGGTTAATATTTTTTATATATTGTACAGTTTTTTAAAAAATCCGCGCCATTACGTCTCGGAATTTCAAACCGTTATAACATAATTCCAGAAACACTCGAGACATACCCCCGTTCAACCCCGTAAGAAATAACAGAAAAATAATCGTTATTGTACACCAAAAAGATAAATAAAACACATAGACAAGTACAATTGGCGGCCTGATCCCTTAGAAGTGATTTCTTCCATTAAATCATAAGAAAGTCACAACGATATTGTTAGGGGCTAACTTAGGATAGTTTCCACGGGATATGAATAACTAAAGATTGCATATCGACGCGTCGGCGTATGGCGTGACGCTGTAAACAGCTATGGTATTTATATGAGACCAAAGCTTTATATTTTATGTTTCTTCGCATATTCTTTTTATTTAGCTTTTAATTTGGTTTGTTTTTGTATATGAACTTGATTGAGATTATATAATTCCTTTTTTCTGTAAAATCTAAGCTCAACCTCCTTAAATTTTAATCTAGTATTGTTCCTAAACGTGCAATTCACACCTAACTGACACTGGCAGAAATGCATCAAACCAGATGCAGAACCAAAGCTAAAAGAAGAAGAAGAAGACCAAAGCCCCCAAAGCCTTACCTAAAGTCCACGTGACTAAAATCACGATCGGACAGATAGTCCACTAATAAATTCAGAACCTCATTTGTACTCAACTCTATCAATATCGAACTGAATACCATTATCTGAAGTTGATGAGACGCAATGAATTCGCAAATATTCACAAAGCATTTTATATTCTGAGTATTACAGTGAGTTTGTTTCGCTGGATTAATAAAATATCATGTTTTAGTGATTGAAGGCTACTTACCATGTAGTTCCAGATATTTGTCTCTGAAATCTGCGAATATTCAGGGGAAATAAGTAGGTTTATATGTACCTACTTACTTACGCTATAGGATATACATCATGATCCAAGAAAACAGGTCTGCTCTTCCAGGTGTGTCGCCAGGTGCCGTCACTGTCCAGTTGCCACTTAATTTCAACAAAATGTAAAAGTTGGGAAACAAATGTAATTTTTTTAATTTCTAATTTATTTATTTGGAATGAACAAAAACATATACAGCTAAGATACAATGGAACACTGGAAAAGCGCATGAGTTTAAAACTGTGTCGCACCTCCCAGCGCCCAAACTCGGGATACGGGCCAATATCACCAAACGGAAAGCATAGTTTAATATTATTTTAATACAATGGGTAAGTGAATTTAATATTTTTGTTTGGTGAAATCGGGCTCTAGGAGATCTGACGTTCATATAAAATAATATAACTTAATCTATTATTAAACAACGATAAGAAAAAATTTAAACAGAATTTATAACCAAAATGTATGTGTGTGTATGTGTGGAGCTCCTGAGGACACCGGTCTCATAAGAGTCCGGGCAACAGGAGCTACCAGTGTTGTGTGTGAGAATGTGATAAGGGTTAATTGAAAAATCCATAAAAAAATGTGAATCGTCCATTATGTTTGTTAGATCAGTCAAAACAGCGTTAGTTAAATACAAGTCAATGTGATAAATAATGGATAAATGCATAGTTTTATCAGATTCATACAGGAGTTCGGGGAGTTAAGATTTTACGCTACTGGTATCACCAGGAAACAGAGAGACCCACGTGACTATTGTGTCTCGGAAGAGCATACCTTGTTTTCTTATACCATGATATACATTAGGTACAATAGTATACACCTAGGTATCCTTTTTGCTACGCTTGGTTTAAAAATAAAAAAGACTATTATTGCTATTCTCAGCTTCGTAATGTATGAAAACATCTGTCAACAACGCGAATAAAAACGTGATATTCCGAGTATCTCTTAGAAGAACTTATGATCCTTAGGTTTTGAGCTTAAATTCACTGTAAACCAAAGCCAGAATAGAATACAATATCACTCACTCTTCATGTTAACTATTTCGAACTATTCAGATGAAACTGACATGCATGGCAGCTTGCACAATCAAGTGCTAGCAATGATAACAGGGTGATTTAAAGATACAGCCGTCCAAAATACCAAGCTTGGCCAAGAAAGAGCAACCATTTGGAAAACCACGTGGCTAAGTTCAATGGCGTATGATACTAGTCATACAATTCCATATTCTGACGCATCAGCCCCGTAGATTTTGGCAACCGCCCCAAAAGTTTGCTATCGGCATCAGTCCATTGCCGCCTTTATCCATATCAGGCCTCTATACACAAGGCAGTCTCAGGCCACCGCGAGGCCCTGTGGCACACAAGAATCTGGGGCCCTTTTGGAAAGTAAATAACACTGGCCATGTGCGAATCGCCTCGGCACGGATAGTCCCATAACATCGTACAAACGGAGTTCGCAAAAAAAAAATACAAGACACGGTCACACACATCAACGACAACCGAAGCAACCGTGAAATTTTTACGATCTGGCTGTGCGTGTTAGTTGTCATTGTTGTTGAGTTTGGCATCTGGGGCGCACCCCTTTCGGCGCCTTCGAGACGATGGGAGCCCTAGGCCCGGGCCCAGCATACCCTTATGGTAAAGACGGTACTATCTATACACTTGCAATTCCCTACCGATGGGTCAGCGGAAGAGGATCTTAGCTGCCAGCACAAGACTTCTACAGGCATCTCTTATCTCCGTTCTGAGCAGTCTCTCGCCAGCTAGTAAATTCAAGCATCTATCTCAGCTAGAGATAGAAACTAATTCAATGGAATGTCAAGCCCCTGCCTTCGCCTGGCGTCTAAATGAGTTATAGCCCTTATGCCTGGAATGCGATGACGCAAATACGCAGTGACCCTGACCCTCGACGCTGACGCGCCGACGAACGCACAAAACAAAAACTTGGGGCCGAAGCTTTCAAAGGGCGGACTGCCATTAATAATTGAATAGTTAATCTGGCTTAGCATGATGTTTGTTGAGACTATTAGCGCGGTGAAATACAAACGCGTAAAACAAAAACATGGCCATAAAATACGAACTAATTTGGCATGTAGCGTGAATGGATATACATATCTGGGTTAACTAAGTACTGATTTTGTGTTAGAAAACATTAGATATTATCAGAAAATGTTGATATTATCGATGGCATAGCTCATTGTCAGTGGCAGCCACTGACAAGTCGCGGTCGATGGTAATAAAAGAGATCTGCACTTTCATCATCATCATCAGCCCGTACACGTCCACTGCTGAACATAGGCCTCCCCGAAACGACGCCACGAATAGCGGTCCTGAGCCGCCTCCATCCAACGACTCCCTGCGACCGCCACGATGTCGTCGGTCCATCGAGTGGGAGGTCTTCCCACACTCCGTTTCGCATTGCATCGCGGTCGCCACTCGAGAAACTTTACTCCCCAGCGGTTATCGGTTCTACGAGCTATATGGCCTGCCCATCGCCATTTCAGCCTGCTGATTCTGAGAGCTATGTCGGTAACTTTGGTTCTTCTACGAATTTCCGTATTCCGGACCCTATCGCGTAGAGAATCTCCGAGCATAGCTCTCTCCATAGCTCGCTGGACTTTACGTAGATATTATTTCTGGCGTTCGGTACTTTATTAATCAGTAAATCATTCAATCAATACAGCTTATATATTATTTATTGTTTTGTTATTTACGAAAGTACAATCCTAATGGTAGATCATAATCTAAGCTTGGCCTTTCGAAAGTGGAAGTATCTGTATTAACCCCTCACGACTCAAGCCCACGATAGTGTTTGTTTAATGTAAATGCCAGGTAGCCATAAAATATTCAGCCTGTTCTGTTTCATATCATGAACTTAGATCATTTGTTATCACAGAGTAAGCCAACAATATTTTGTAGGGTATTGAAACAGTGTGTTTGATTTATTATTCTCTTTGAGGTCTTTTGTCTCGAATTTCTTGGTATTTATGTTATTTGCGTTTTCTTTATATTCATGAGTAAACCATAATTCTATGTAATTATTTTAATTTGATGTTTATTCGTCAAACTATAGCATAACGTGCATAATACAATGATCATATATTACCTAAACTCTTAATAACGTGAGTAAAAAGTAAGCAAATATAAAGTTGCAATATTCTCGCAAAGATTGGCATAAAAAAATCTGTATCCGACATTGAAAAATTACAAGTCATTTACGTAGCAGCCTCATAACTTTCCCGTACATTCTTAATTCTACGTGGCACGTAGAGCCCCTAACGAAATAGCTCGCGAAACACCGATAAGATAAATACGCAAACTTCTTTAATTTATGGCGTCAGTCAGTTACTTGAAGTGCACGATCATGAGCCACTTCTCTATAACTTTCTGCGGTGATTTTTCTTGTGTGAGGTATGGAGATATTAAAATGCACTTTTGTTATGAAGAAGGAGCCCATTTGAAAGTTGCTTCGTCAAATAACTAAATAAATAAATAATTCTGGACAATTCACACAGCATCCACTCCAAGTTAAGAAGAGCTTGTGATATCGGTACTATACGTGATATACTTAATACAAAACCTATCAATAGATATGTATGTACATATAACAGATAGACTATTTTTATAGATATTGTAGATATTTTTCATTATGCATATAAAACACCCAGAACAGCCGGGACAAATATTTTCAGATCGTACAAACATTTGTCCGGAGGCAGGAATCAAACCCAAGATCTCCGTGGCGCAGCGAGCGAAGGTTCGTCTGCGACCTAATGGGTAGAAAGAGCGGGGCCGAAAGAGGCTGACAGTTTTTGTTGGTAACATCGCGCGCGGCGAACAAACTTCTTGATAGTGACAGAAGTTGTTACAGAATAGACCTACCGTGATCGACCTTAAATACAACCTGAATACAGTACCTCTACGCCGTAGACATTTCCTAGCACTTGCTACGAACTTGCTATGAAAATACTGTATCATATCAGGGGGCCTACTCGGAAAAGGAAAATCGAAGTTTCGTTTTCGTTTTCATGCAAAACCAACTCTTATGTCGCTTGCATAAGATTAGCGTTTGCACGAAAAATTATCAGAAACTTCTATTTCGTTTTTTACGAGTACGGGCCCAGGTATGTTTCTTCTATCTTAAGATACATTTATTGTAAGACTAAGCTGCTGCCCGCACCTTCGCTAGCGTTTTATCGGGATGAAAAATACCTTTTATGTTATTCCAGGTCCCAAAAGATACCCATACCAAATTTCAGCCTAATTGGTTCAGTAGTTTTTGCGTGAAAGAGTATCAAATTTCCATACATCCATACATCAACTAGGATTATTAGGCAAAATAGCTCAACAATTTTTTATTATTAGTCAAACACATTATATTTTGGCCAGGTAGACAAAATTAAATAAAAAATGCGGTTGGGGTAAAAATGTCACCAGGTAAAATTGTCCTCGTAAAAATCTAGCGTAACTTTGTCATCGCTCAAATTATTTTAGGGTAAGTTTGTCACTGCCTACTTTTAAACCGCTACAGTACAGTTAGCGAAATAGAATAGAATAGAATATACTTTATTGTACAAAAGTTGTACATAGGCGAACATAGTGCTGGATAGCATTCTCTACCTGCTAACCTTTGGGTAGTGTGGACAACACTCTTGAATGAACAACTTTCGAAATAGTGAAACATCTTTTTCTATATATCTTTCTCTTCATCTTTTACTATCTTTCTTTTACTTTATGTACTGTAATAAGTTTGAATTATTTCTAAATCTAGATTTTTAGAATCTGAAACTGCGCTGGGAAGTCCCAATGCAATATCAAAATTCAATGCACGTATGGACCGTATATTTGCTCTGCAGCAATCATTCTGAGCCTCATACAATATTAAATATTTAAGATTTATGAATTCTATATATTAGCATATAAATAGCTCCTTATAAATTATATTCCTGACAAGGTTGCATCGAGCTTATACCACCACCGATCGATAAGTCCGTTTTTTTCTTTCATGAACGTCCTGCAAGACTGAATCTTTAATAAAATAATGAATTTGGTAAGGTATGGGTATAGTTTGGGAATCGGAATAACATATAGGCTATTTTTTATCCCGTAATACGCGGGCAAAGGTGCGGGGAGCAGCTAGTCACAAACATAATTCAAAATTTATTTTGTCCCAGAAATAAACTACTTTCAGATGATCCAAGGTAGGTTGTATACATACATACTAAATCTATTACAAACAACCATTTTACCAAAACTAGGCATAAAATTCTCAGACTTGGCAATGTTCATTTTGGTATCAAGGCATCACATAAAAACCATGGAATCTTTCATTATTCCGTGGCAGCACTCGATAAACGGGCTTGCATAATTATAAACGACCTATTGACGTGTTTTCAAAGTAAGGCCGTTTAGAAAACTACGTGAACCTCTGCACGCGACACCAACTGTGCCGTTTAGGCTTCGAGCAAACTAAGAGTGGGGAACTGGTGACTATAGCCATATCTAAAAGAAGAAAAAGACACAAGTTGGACACTTTCGTCCCATCTTAATCTGTGCAAATATACGGAAACCATACCGAAACGAAACGGTGATTTGGAATCGAATTATAAACCTGAGCCCAGGGACGAGCCTGCGCCTTAAATTTTCTTTGAATGGATATGTTTCCATTTTATATTGGTGCGAAAACTTGAAGCATCAAAAAAACCTGCATAAAATAAGACTTGGAACCGGTTACGGGAATCAGTGACCTGTGCCCCCTCAGTGAACTCTTTTAAAATAAACTGGACAAACATTTACAGTGCATTGACAAGGACTGAGATATACACGCATAAAGGCTCATCTAACCTAGCTAGATACAAACGTACTTTCCGCTTCATTTGGAAACTATGACCCCGATCTTTTTAAAAATGTCCATACATATTCGGATGAAAAATAGCTATGTTTGTAGCGGTTTAGTTTAAAAAAAAACATAACGATCTTTAAATTAGAGCGAAACTAATTTTGAACCATCAAATCGAGTCATTTTCAAGCGATTTTTTACGCATGATAGACACCTTTATTCGAAAATCTATCGCGTTGCAAACATCCTAAATATATTCAACATTATAAATAATATAAAATATTTCTGTAATCAATCGTTTATTCAAAATTAATCGGATAGTACGAAAAAATATCGAAAAATGGTGCCTTGACCGAGCACACGCACACAGCCACATGACAGCTTCATATTTGATGGTTAGACCGTTAGACGCGCTTTCTCACTAGTTTACCAAATATAGCGTGCCCCATTTCATTCGACGTGAAACAACAACAAATCTGCATGGGCCCATCCGTTTCCGTTTGGGAGAGGTACGTAGCCTTCTTAGGTATAACAAAATAATAAATAATAACAAATAAACAAAAATCTAGCCACTGATATCAAGCTCAAGTCGTATTACAACAAAACAAAATGCAATAAAAAGTACAGGAAATCAATTTTCAGAAGCACGTTTTAATACGAGAGGCATTGTACTGAAAATATCATCTGTCCGTGAATCGTAGCGTGAAAATGGACGACATTGAACAAGGAACACGAATAAGCAGTCGTTTCGTTTCGATCGGGAGTTTTCGTGCCAAATACGAATGAATTTGCTTATATCTTGCCTAAATAACGAGTAATGTATCTCATTCCTTTGAGTTTGAAATACTCCCTCTTTGAATACATGTAGGGTATCTGGAACATGTATTCCTTTTTTTATTATTATTGTCCTTTATTATTTTCCAATTTTATCGTGATATTTTTTTAATGGTCCACAATCCCACCGGACCGACTACGAGAGGGTTATAATTTCGACACCCTATGTATGTATGTATGTGTGTAGCCGATTTTTATGTTCCCTCGTAGCGCTGAAACTACTGGTCCGATTTCAACAAATGAGGTGTCATATGGTTATAAGCTTTGTGACGTCACATAAAAATGGGGGTATAACGAGATAGCGGGGGTCGAAGAAAGGGTCGAAAATTTCAATGTTAGTTAATATGCTTGTGTGTGGTATCGTTGCAAAGGTCTTTGTTTGTACTTTCCAAAACCGCCTTTGGCCCAAAAGGCCTTTGTTACTAATTGTACCGTAGGTATATGGGGTGGGTGCCTCCGACTACCTAAGTATCAAAAGAAAATGATAAGGACTATACGTGAACGCTTGTTTAAGACTTTTATGTAGACGGGTTTTCGTTTTTAACTATATATTTTTTTTAGTTTTCTATTATTTCACAGTTGCACAGGTAGGTTCATTATTTCGTTGAGTTCTTATGAATAGTTTGTATAAATTCAGTTGCAAAATACTCAAATAATAGAAACTCTCTTTATTGTACCACACAACACAAAATACATAGAGAAGGAAAAGTTGACAACAATGAAGTACAAAGGGCGGCCTTATCGCTTTGATCTCTTCCAGGCAATAATGTATTGCGGCAAAGTGTAAAACATAGACATGACATTCACATTTCAAAGGGTTCCCTGTATAAATTTATTATTATGGGAACCCTCTATGTTATACCCAACTCGACGGGTATACCCAGCTGAGACCCAGATCATTTTGGTTGTTGCCATCTGCCCTTAGTTAGGTATTAATGCTGGATAAATCTCGAAATTTTTATAAAACATCTTTGAATCTCCGAATTTTCTAACTCCTGCAAGAACTAGATAAAGCGAATCTGTCATAAAGCGAACAAGGCGTACTTACAAGTATCTCGATTCATACGAATTTTTGGATTAGTGGATGGATGTTTATTACTTCTTCACGCCAAAACGACTGAACGGATTGGGCAGAAATTTTGCATATGTCTAGTCTTGGAAAAGGCTAACATATTATAGGGTACTTTTTATCCCAGAATCCCTCAAATAGAAATAGCCCTTAAATATTGTCATAATTATAACGAATGCGAAGCCGCTGGCAGAAACTATTACCTAAAAAAAGCACATGACACTTCTTGTGTGAACTTTTATGATTATAGGATTTTTTTTATCAAACCATATCGCACAGTTGGATCTAAGACCTAAATCCTTCCATCGGTCTTTGCCAAGAGCAATTTCTCACCAAATTATATGGTGTAGAAATCGTCTCGCCAACGCTTCCGTGGCCGTCCTTTCTCTCTTCTTTCCCAAAATTGACAAAGCTTACAATTATATCGATTATTTACATGAAATATGGAAGACATTTTCTACTTTCTTTGTTTTTATCGATTAGTTTATCCCAGAGGAGACTTTTTGTGTAGCTATCCCGGTTGTGTATTTTTCTTTTGTATTAGCTTTTATTTCGAAAATGTTCGCCAAATCCCTTTATCCCTGTTTTATTCTAATAAGCTTAGTTGCTTGAGTATTAGGGAAATGAAATAAAATATTCCGAATTAAGTTTTTACTGGATAAGTCTATAGATAAATACAGCTAAAAGCTTCTTATAAAACAAAAGCCGGTCTTGGAACGTGCTATTAATTCTTTTGTTTTAATTGTACGTAACTAATTAAGTTCATTTTGAAATGGGGCAGAAGCATTTTTTTAGAATGTTGGGCGAAAGTGGAATATATCGATCTTTTACCTAACAAGACTTTTATACTCTCAGAGTTGCCGTGACGGCGGGTTTTTTTGTTAAATATTTAATAGTCATTTGTTTGAACACAACATTCCTGTACCACCAGAGATCAGTGACGATGTATCACGAAGGTCTAGAAGACATTTATTCACTCTGGTCTTGAAAATATTGAGAAACCCAATCGATTTTAGACGACTTCAAAAAAGGAGGGGTTCTATTATCTGCTGTTTTTTATGTATTTTTGTTGATAACTCCGTCAATTGTTAAATGATTTTGATGATTCTTATTTTTTATATAGAAAATTATCCCAAGATGGTCCTATAAAAATTTGATTACCGATGGAGTAGTATTTATCCCGCAAAACATAAAAAACAGTGTAAGTATTAAGGAATTCAAAGTCAGTTTTTAACAAATCAATTAAATTAGACGACAATTGAATTATCTACCTGTGAGATTGTTTGCAACAGTCTCCAGTTAGCTCAATGGTAAATACTAGTTCAAATTTGTTTCTATTATTTTCTTTGTTGATAAACGATTAAATTATGACACAATTATTGGAAGTAAAATTCTACAACACATGAGATGGTGTTATTTTATCATTATGCAGTACCTACGAGTATTTCCTTTCTTTGTAGATTCATGCTGACTGAGTGTTAATTATTTCGATAAAATGTTACAAGATTGTTCTTAATATTGAATAATCGGTAGGTACTTAAGAGAAACCAAATCGTTAACACTCTGATGGCTCGGGCATGTATTCCGAATAGGGGAGGATCGGGCAGCCAACAGAGCGCACATGGGTCACCTGGCCGAAGCCTATTTATTGGTCGTCTGACGTACCGCTGCGCTGGAGCGACGAAGTTGAGAAAAACCTCCAAGAACTTCGTGCTGGACTGAAACGGCAAGGGACCGGAAAGACAACTGGTGATCTCTGTATTGGAGGCCAAGATCCATTTTGGATCAGTGCTGCGCTACGCCAGTAAGTAAGGTAGGTACCCAAACAATTTGTACAAAAAAACATTCTAAAATTTTGACAAAAAACATCATCATTCCCTTATTTAATTATTCATCAAAGCTAAATGTTTTTTAAAAACTCTGGTCTTAATTAACGCTGATACAGATAATGTCAAAGGGTTGCCCACCTGCGGTACACTGACCCACATCACTGTCTGTTTAGCAGTTTTGTGCGTACCTGTACACTGTACAATGTAGGAACCCCGCTTTATGTTTGCGGTTGCATGCAATGACATGATGGCAACCTGATTCTCGTTTCTCTTTGGTATAAACCATGGTATAATAATATAAGGTATGGCCTTCCGAGACACGACGATCACGTGGGTAACAAAAGCCTACGTCATCGACGCCATCGGCAAATCGGGTTTTCTGGTGTTACTAGTAGCGTAAAATCGTAACTCCCCGAGCTTTTTGTATTATTATCTGTATAAATCCGATTAAACTATCTATGTGGTTTTGTATTTACCAATTATTTATCACATTGACTCGTGTTTAACCAATGCTGTTTTGACTGATCTAAAAAACATCATTCTTGGGTCAACATAATTGACGATTGATTTTTTTTCAATTGACCCATTACACATTTGTTTCCCAACTTCTACGTTTTGTTGATATAAAGTGGCAACTGGACAGGGTCATCACCGTGTGTCACTCCCGGAGTAGCAGGCCTTGTTTTCTTGGATCATGGTATAAACGTAGGTATTAATAATGAACCAGATCCAAAAGGCGGTACTCCTGGACTCTGCGCGTATCGTCAGGAAGTTCCTCTCTCTACACACTACACAGTCACCGTCTGCTTGAGCCGAGCTTCGCAGCCAGTGCCGTATTGAAATATTTTTTACTGGCGAATAGTTTTATAATATTTTATTGTATTTCTATGGTAAAAAACGTATTTTATAACGAGATTTTGAATAAATGAAGTTTCATAATCTTATACCTTTAGACGACCTCGGAAACGGCTCCAAAGATTTTCACGAAATTTAGTATACAGGGGTGTTTGGGGGCGATAAATCGATCTAGCTAGGATTCATTTTTAGAAAATATTGTTATATATATGTTTTCGAAAAAAAAATACCGGTCATTCAGGTACTAATAAATAATGTTGGACTATCCACGAATTAATTTTAATGTCGCCGACCTGTATTTCTCTCCAAAAGTAAGTGACGAAATTGTTTAGCAAAAAATAAACTTTTCATCTTTTTCTGTATATGTTACACAAAACGAACGCAGAAAAATAAAAGCGCGTCTTTGTAAAAGTAGCCAATCACTTATTCATAAATTACTGAACGCACTCCAAGTTTTATTAAAAATCGTGTATGTTGGTATGTATACTGACTTTCGTCGCTGAAGTACAATAAGGACAGTTTATAAAGAATTAAAATTAAGGATTATAAATAAAAATAATCATTTATTTTCTCTCACAAAGGTTAAAAATTAAGGATTTAGGAATCGTTTCGCTCCATTTCATAAAACCCAGCTTCCGGATAACATTTAGGTACCTAAGCTTAAACGCACCCACGCATCCATCTACAAACAACCTTTTCAAACAGAAAACACGAAATAAATTGTACATACCGACCTTCTCCATTTAGTAATATTATAGAAAAGAGAATATTGTGATTATTATGCAAGTACATTGACTTTAACTCCCACATGAATTACCAATTTAGGCCACATAGGAATGGTAGCAGCACCCTTCTTAACGCACCCACTGCGATCACCAAAGTGCTGTTAAGCGTGGTGATAAGATATGTATCTTCTTCTTCCTGCCCTTATCCCACACTAGGTGGGGTCGTCACAACATGTATTTTTCTTCCACTATCCTCTATCAGCCGTCATCTCTGTACTTACACCTTTCTTAAACATGTCCTCTTTCACACAATCCATCCATCTTTTCTTCGGTCTTCCTCTCCCCTTATTTCCGTCCACATCTTTTAACACTGGTGATAAGTAATGTACATATATGTGCTGAAAAAGAATCATTATTTATTTTATTTCCTTTAGTTGCCTACCTAAACTCCAAGAAATATAATTATAAAAAACGACTTCGACAGTATTGGACATGGGAAGGGTGGCGGTTTCAAATCCCGTCGAAGTAGTACGGAATGCGCTAACCAATTGCGCCACGAGGTTCAGTAACGTAGGTGTCGAAAAATTTGGGACTTCCCTCGGATTCTTGCACCGTTATACGTCTCCGTCACCTTTCACATTGCTCTAAGCTTTAAACAAAAACTACTCCGGAAATGTTTCAAAGGCTCATCAAACTTTCAGCATCTTCAGAGGGATATAATCTAGGCTACGCGGTATCATAAAGGTAGGGACCCCTACTAGGGTTGCCAAACCTACTACAGTATCCTACTAAATTTTAGTTCAATCAAAAATATAGTAAGCGGAACTTCAATATTTTTCTGGCCTCAAAATGGTCAAAATGTCAATATGGCTAATCTAAAAATCAACTCGCTCCGCTTTCCGGTATAATTCTTGATTGTTCTTTATTTGTCCTAGGTAGACAACTCTTTCAAGCCCCATTAAATAATCACCCCAATTGGCCACAAGAACGGAAAGTTAAAGTCTCCCCAAGACTTTGCCTGCTAGGTTATCTCCTTTTGATTCTAGAACCATGTATACAAGGTTCTAGGACGGAGATAAAATTAGAATCATAAGAATATATTTTACGAGACTGGTATCATTGGAGCAAATCGCAGAAGCTCGAAATAATTTTTGGTTATAAAATATTTCATTCTTAATATTTTCCGTCTCTCTTGGGTTTTCAAACTTGAATTTTGTTCAAATCCTATTTCGAAAAACTTTTTCACTGCGCGTGTGCGTACATTGTTGTAGTTTATGTTTTTGTTTTTAGTGATTAGGTACCTCGTTGTTTGCTTATCGTTATTGTTGTCAGTGTTTGTTAATTTCATCATATTATCAGCCGATCAACATCCGCAGCTGGACATAGGCCTCCCGTGACCATGTTTGGAGGGGGGGTTTGCCATAATCGCCACGATTGGCAGGCAGGTTGGCGATTGCAGATTTAGTGGTTGGTTCGTTCTACAGGGGGCGCTGCTGCCCGCTCCCCGGTGTATAACCTCTTACGACACCCGCGGGAAGAAGTGGGAGTTTGTTTTTTCTTTTTTCATAAATGTCTTTGTTGACATTAAATATCTTGGATTATTGAACCGAGTATAGGAATCCATCCACTCACATGCTTACTGTTAGTCACGTACGGCTATTAGACGTTGTGATCATGGCACCGCGACGCAAACCGCACTCACCCTGATGAAGTCCCTCGTTAAGGGATGAAACGTGATATTCTTCTAACACAAACTAGGTTCGTAGTTAACCCGCTTACGTTCATAATGAATTCGTCAAACTACGAAAGTTTTAATAGTAAAAAAAGCATTTTTCTGTTGGAATTACTCGAAATCTCTGACAACAGTTCAGTTAGTCAATATTAGTCAGTCAATGTTTGTTCAAATCAATCAATCAAATTTCAGTTCATAGCTTATCATATCATGATAGTTGGTATACTAACTAATTCACCCAATTATTTGGATTAAGTTCTATAACTTATGTAAAAACCTTGATAATTTTCAACCAACTATCAACCTATGTTGATAACATAATACTTATACTTAAATATCTAACTTTTATAGGTTACTAGCAGCTGCCTGCGGCTATGCACGCACTTTTCATGTACCGTATGTCCGTCCCGGGGATACCGTCTACCACCCTGCCAAATTTCATTAAGATCTGTTCAGCGTTTAGGCGTGAAAAGGTAAAAGATAGACAGAGTTACTTTAAAATGTATAATATTAGACATATATCCTACTGGCTGTTGCCTGCGGCTTCGCACGCACTTTTCATGTACACTATGTCCGTATTATCCGTCCCCGGGATACCATCCACTTCCTTCCCAAGTTTCATTAAGATCCGTTCAGCCGTTTAGGCGTGAAAAGGTAACAGACAGACAGATAGACAGTTACATTCAAATTTATAATATTATCTATATAGTAGGATTACTTATTATCTAACGATTTTTGATAGAAGTCTAATAAGTTCTTTTAAATTGCTTTTAGTTATCGGAAATCGAAGCAGTTTACTTTTTGAAATAAATAAAGTCTGTGGATAGAAGTGTGATACTTTTTCGAAGAATAAGACATTAATCTCAGGGAGAAATTAATCTTAAGGTGGGTACTGACTGGCGGTACGGGGCGTAATGTAACGTACAACGAGCGTTCGTGCAATCAGACCTATGGGGAAAGAAGGCAATGCAAGCACCTTCTTGAACTACAAGCAATGAGATGCGTTAGCCCACCGCGTAACGAATCATGCTCATTACGAATGATAGGTACGATTCGTTATAATTGAAACTTAAAAACTTTGCTCACGTAGATAGTTACAGGATTTATTTTGGGACAAATATTTGTACGATCTGCAAATATTTGTCTCGGGTGTTCTGGGTATTTTCTATGTATAATAAAAAATATCTATCTATGTATGTAAAATATTGTATTATGTATATCAGTCATCTAGTACCTACCTACCCATAACACAAGCTCTGCTTAGTCTGGGGCTAGATGATGTTGTGTGCATTGTCCAACATTATTTATTATTATTATTAGGTTGTCAATTCGGCGTCGTACGGGGGAGGCCTATGTCCAGCAGTGGACGTGTATGGGCTGATGATGATGATTATTATTAGGTTTTCTCTGATAACCATAAAATATCATAACTCCGGTTCTAAACTGAATTGACTTCTTGAAAGTTTCGATTAGTAACATAAAAAAGTGATGTCCGATTTTAGATACAGCAAAATAAAATAATATTTAGATATCTTTAATATGTACAAACTTTCAACCTAATAGGCAATGAATGTATTTTTTGTTCATCTTCCTTCCATCGTTAAGTTATGGGATTTTATACCTTAATATCGTGATAAGTTTTATCCGAAGGACAAAGTTATAAATCACTGTTTACATCATAAACCTCTTTAGTACCGGGGAAAAACTAAAGCTCTTTATCCCCGTCGATCTAATATCCACGATGAAAACTCATTAAACGCAAAATATAAGCCATAACGTTGTTTATGAAACTAATAAAATGTAAGAATAGTAATAAATTCTCTTCTCGACCTAAACCCACTCAAAAGGCTTGAAAAGAGATCCTTTTGTAGTTTGTGTCCACTGGCCATTATATTTACTTTATTACTGCGATATACTTTTATTTTCAGGAATTTAAGCTGTCTAACGGGTTTGTATAGTGAGTAAATTCACTGGAAACCATTCCCTTCAAAGCCGAACACAGCAAAACTGAGGCCCAATAGGCATGACGACTGATTTTGAGAAAATACACCGTGATATTTTTAGACATCTACTGAATGCAAAATAAATCAATTTCTGGTAAAAAAATGGACTTCTAAGGAAAATAACAGATTTTAAAATTGCATTTTAAATTTCGCTCAAAAACGCTACAATACTCGTGGCTGTCTGTGACGTCATAGATGCACGAACATCTGATGATACAGAATGATCATAATATTTTCAAGAGTGGCTTTACCAGCTATTCTGTACCTTTACATTACATATTGTAACGGCATGACGTCACAGTTATGTATTCTCTGAATCGTGTTCAACAACATGTCATGGCGGATTGCTGTATTTTGTAGTTTTATTTTATCAAAATAATAATTAATCTCGATCAAAACATAAAATATAATACGTATTTTGTAATCTATGGCTCAGGTATAATTCGGTAAATACATAATTTTTGTGAATTTTAGTTACTGTCGTCACCCCATTCTGCTAATTCTATCGCTTCGTTATTATGTATAGATAAAGATAAATAGACATTTATTGACACAACAGAAATACATCACAGAACAAAAAGAAGCAGAAGATAAGATAGTATATACCTACCTAACTTACATACTAAATACCAATAAGCTAGCTAAGCAGGTAGGCAAGCTAGGTTGTGGATAGGTCGGCTACCGACTATGTGCGCTGTAGCGATGCAGGCCAAAAGGTTCCACCTCAGCTTTATGCTACCTCACATAATACATGCAAGATAGGGCTGGTTTTCAGATGATTACAATTGTATCGTCGCAGAATCACCATGTAGAGTACTAGAACGCCATAGTGTTCTAGTACTCTACATGGTGATTCGGTGGCGATTCGGCATGATACCATTATCATAGTGCAAGTAAAGCGCTTGGTTTAGCAGATTTGGCCACTGCTTGGCTGCAGAAAATGGGAGTAGTAGGTATTTCCCCTGATAAGGCATTTAACAAGGAGCCGCAGCCCTACCCTTCATATTAAGTTTAGTAATAATGGAGACCCTCATGTCATTTGTTTGTTTAGATGCTATTGCTAATTAATGTACTTCGACATTATGATACCTTTAAAAAACTTTTAGATATTGTTATTCAAATGTATGTAAAATACTGTCTATGGTAACAACAGGATGTCAAGCAGTCTCTTGCTCGACCTAAATCGAGATTAAATGGGTTAGATCACAAAAGGGAACTCTACCGTTGCTGCTCTAGGTACGAGGTATCCAGAG
Organism: Eupithecia insigniata; assembly: GCA_947859395.1. NCBI lineage: Eukaryota > Metazoa > Arthropoda > Insecta > Lepidoptera > Geometridae > Eupithecia > Eupithecia insigniata. The sequence continues at coordinate 5,359,372 of OX402008.1, forward strand.
TGCATTTTACGTGAAGGTAATAAAACCTATGCGGGGTCTCCATTTAGAGGTAAACCTCTTTAGAACTGTAACCTTTTTGGTTTTGTATTTTAAATAAAGAAAAATATATAATCGACACAACACCAACACACAAATTTTGGACTTTGTACTAGATCACACGTAAACTGACAAAAAAAACACAGGTAAACATAAATTATGTAACTAACTGAAGTAGGAAAGCATTAGGTTGGTACTAAGTAGCCCACTCAGCGAGCTGATGAACGCGTGTTGGAGTTGTTGCTCTATGAACCGTACAGTTTTATTTATTTGGACGCTGGAGGTTGCGGGTTCGATTCCCGCCTCGGGACAAATGTTTGTACGATCTACAGGTATTTGTTCAGGGTGTTCTGGTCGTTTTCTATGTATAATAAAAAAAACTATACATGTAATATATTGTATGTATGTATGTATATCAGTTATCTAGTACCCATAACACAAGCTCTGCTTAGCTAGGGGCTAGATGATGATGTATGAATAGTCGAGCATTCTTTATTATTTATTTATATTTATTTGCGGCGTTGCAATTTATGAACGTTCGGTAGTTATTTCCATATTTCTTTATTTGCTCTTGCCATCTTCTGGTTCACAACGCAAAAAACTCAACCGTTATACTATTGCCATTTTCCCAGAAACTGATGAAACTTAGATAACTGTTTCTCAACGTAAGTAGATAAATATTTTGTGACTGAAAAAAGTTTCGACCGTGTAGCAGTTGGCATCACCTGATCCAGTTTCTAAATCACCTTTCTTCCCGCGACATAAAGTTTGGTATAGCTTGACAACCGACTATCTAAAAACCATTTTTTTATACGAATGTGTGCCATCGACTAGGAAATACCGAAGTTTACGCATTAGGCATGATGTGTTTGTAACAGCTTGTAAACGTTAAGTTAGGGATGCCATTTGGAATAGAATAGAAATATTCTTTATTTTAATCTAGTATCTTTATTCTATTTATTATTTTAATAATAAAAATAATAAATAGAGAACACAAAAACAAATACAGATAATGTACAATGGGCGGCCTTATCGCTAAAAGCGATCTCTTCCAGGCAACCTTAGGATGGACAAGAGGTGTTCGAAAAAGAATAGACGATGGCGTTTAAACAGAATATAAAATTTATGTATGTAGGTGGTATAGAGATAAATATAAATACTTATGTATATAAGTAGTAAGTATAAGATGTATACATATAAGTACTTGAAATAGTATGTAACCTTTATTCACACTTATTGTTTTTTTACACAGCATTACGTACTGATCTCATACTTTTTATATCAAATTAGGTAGGTATGTATATTTGAAACTAGCTGTTCCCCTCGGTTTCACCCTTTTTAATTTTGAAAGCCGTATAAGCCGTAAATCGCCCATGTGAATTTGATGTTTTCATCAGGGCAAAAAAGTAGCCTATGTTACTGTCCATCATTTCAACTAACTCTATGCAAAAAATCAAGTCGATTGGTTGCTTATAGTTCTATTTTAATATTGATGTTACAGACGATAGTAAAGAAGTTACTTAAGGAATCAAAGAAATCTTTGGAAGCGCTGAAAACATAAAAAAAATATCGTAAAATAATAAGTCCCTTGAAAAAGTTTTGATATAATGTTAAAAGAGCTAGAATACCTTAGTTTATTGAAAAGGGTTATGACATATTTATATGCGGGATAAAGTTTGACATATGAAACCCTTAGGATTCAACTATAGAACAGTAGGAGCAAATCACGTTGAAACATATTCGCTGTTGGACCATTTTAACCTACTAAGTTTTACTTTTATTTATAAAATAATCTCATCTTAATATAATATAGGTAGATATAATCAATTAGATCAAAATCGTAAAGCTATTCGTAATTTTTATCAAGTTGTTATGCTTAGATTAAGATAAATCAAGAACCTTTCACATTTATCGCAATTGTTGCAATTGGTAATATAATTGTGAAATTATTGACAAGATCTCAGAGGACCAACTCGTATGTGACATGATAGAAATAGTTTATGAAACATTCAGTTCTGAAACATTAACTATTCACGTGACACAGATATGTCATCCGAAAACAGCATGGGTTACCGTCCCAACCTTTCCTCTCCCTATTTTATGGCACATAGCGTGTGACTTCCCTAGTCCCACGCAAAACAACGCGAGTGTGTGCGTAACACAGATAACACATAACAGGGTAGATAACCTTGTAATTCACTATTAAGTGTTCTCGGAATTTACTGGACAAGATTGCGTTGCCTCTCTCTCTATTGAAATAAATGGTTCTGTAGTTATATGATCATTCTTTAGCTGTCTGGTTCGTCCGAATTGAATTGCGAAGCGTCTCAAACCTGACCACTAATACCTGAGCACATTCAATAGGCGTCCATAACGACCACAAATCGCTGCGTAACCCTCAGGTCTTCTACACAAAGGACACCATTAACACACCTGTGACGCTGAGCAAGGACATGTTGGGACATGGGTGTGGGCTGGCCCGTCGACCCGGGGCGGTCGGCGGGGCCGGCGCGGCGCCTCACCGGCCGCCGCGGGGCGCCATACTTCACTCGCGGCCCGGCAGGTGACGCGGCCGGCTACCGACTGCGACTGCCGCCAGAGCCGCCCGGCACGCGCCACAACCCGCCACTACGACACCCATCCCTTTCCCACCCACAACCCAACCACAATACAGACAAGGACAGTTGAAATTGGTCCGGCGAAATCCGCGCCTGCGTGCGGCAAAGTCCTGACATCACCGATGCCCGGATTATTTTCGCCCGGCGAGGTAAATACCCTCACATTGATCGGGCACGGTTAAACTTGATGCAATTATTGCACTGCCCTAGTCCAGTCGGTGCAGTTATTACGGGACGTGACCAGGAAGCCGGCACTTTGAACTCTACACGTATGAAGTTACATGCATAATTTTAATCCGTGATATGTTGTAAAATCTGGACTATGATTGAACTTTTCAGTCAAAAGATGCTCTATTTTAGGAACTAGGTGAGACGTTTTATTGCGTCTACGAAGTTGAGCATATTAAAAGCGGGTGAAAGATTTAGAGGCGTTTCTGTGAGTAAATGAGTATAAAAGCATTGGTGCAGGCAACTCATTCCCGGGTGTATTTAGGGCTGCACGCTATGGGATAATTTATTCAACGTCCCCGCTACGCCGTAGCACGCCGTAGCCATAGCGCTACGCCGTAGGCCTCGGCTACGGGTATAAAACGAGGCAAACTAATTATTCTTGCATTCAAAAACAACGTCTAGCATACAAATGTAGTTTTAACTTGTTGTTTTGTTGTCTTATCATTTGTAAAACTTTTTTAGAATCCATTAACAGAAATTTCGTTAAAAAAACTACGAAGAAGCGGGCATGTCTGAGATATGAATATTACTTTTGAATACAAATTCCAGAATAGCATAGAAAATATGAAATAAATTTACTCGCAGAAAATGGAACGCGTGGCGGAAAATTAATGTATGTTTGTAATTTTGTAGAGGCGCTACGGCGTAACACTTTTATATTTTTTTGCAATGCTATTTTATTTTTGTCTGGATGGAACTGATTTTCCGGTTTGATCTTAAACATTCAAGGATGACAAGGCCTCATTTCATCATAATCGTGTCAACATCCACTACTGGACACGGAAATGTAACGAATAATAAGAAATCTTAACAAATTTTTACAGCACATTTAAAAGTAAATAATGTTTTAAATCAGATATCAAGGTGCTTTATTTCCTATAGACCTTACAGAACTCTTGGACACATCATAAAATTTAAGTAAAAATAACAAATAAAGAGATCACTTTGACTTTTTGTTCACTTAAACCATTTTAGGGTTAAGTAAAGAAGCGAACAAGAAACCTTTACCAACACCAACAAAACGTGTATAAATATTTAAAAACGAAATGTGTTTATAGTTTTTAAAGACCGATAATATCATTTCATTATCACAGAAACACTTGATACTTGACTCGTGAATTGGTAAATGACTCGTTTTTCCATCTCTGCATACCTAAATTATAGAGACACCAAGCCACTGAACAAATAAAAATATCTAAATTATAAGAAGACTAGGTGCTGCCCGCGCCTTCGCCCGCGTCTTATCGGGTTAAAAAATATGTTATTCCAGGTCCCAAACTATACCCATACCCAATTTCAGCCTAATCGGTTCAGTAGTTTTTGCGTGACAGTTACAAATATCCATACATCCATCCTTACAAACTTTGACATTTATAATATTAGTAGGATTAATACGAAATCTAAAACTTCCTAATTGGCATTTTATACTTTGACGAAGGTAAAAACGAAATTAATGAAATTTACTAGGTAGGTAAACAATATCCCGGGGACATACATAGACTACATGAAAAACGCGTGCAAAGCCACAGGCACAAGCTAGTAAGTTTTTATACTTCAACTTCAAAGTTTAGTTTTTGTGCCATGTTTCTGAATTGACAGCAATATACACAATTCAAGCAGATAATTCAAAATATATGTTCTATGTTTCCAAACATGGAGTTTTATCTCGTCGACTTTAGATACAAACTCGAAAAACGCGTAAGTATATAAATTCCTTGGAAAAGGTACAACCATCATTAGATCTCAAAGTCTCACCGATTTTTAATAAGCAAAGCTAAGAATACTGTCGAACGTGTACCTTTCAAACAAAAATATAAAATCAGCCAAGTGCGAGTCGAACTTGTACATGAAGAGTTCCATCCCATCGTACAAGGTTTAAAACTGTGTATTTTTATTACTATATCAAGTAAAAAAACGCTATTGCTATTCGCTATATGATTATATAGCAAGCGCTATTGCTCTAGATTCGTATAAAATCGCGTTAGTAAGACAAAGGTAGAGTTCTCCACTTAACAATGCACCTCACGACGCCCCCGGACTTACTCCGGAACTTCGTAATCTTCTTGACGTGAAATTCTAATGGCCTATTTGTTTCTTACAAAGACTTTATTTACCTTGATGAGCTTTTCAGATAGTTTTGTTTACTCCATTTGTCTGATTAACGTTCTATTACCCACAATACAAGCTCTGGGGCGGAATTCTGCTAACCAATCAATTTTACCATATCAGCCCATACACGTCCACTGCTGGACTTAGGCCTCCTCCATACGACACCACAAATAGCGGTCCTGAGCCGCCTCCATCCATCGACTCTGCGACCGCTACGATGTCGTCGGCCCATCGAGTAACCAATCAATTTACTATGACAATGGTATCGTCCCAGAAACGTCCATAGATAAAAAAAGAAACTCTAGATCAAAGGTAAAATGCCAAAATGTGTCATTCTGAGACGATACCATTGTTATGGTGAAGTAATAATTTTAGTGGAATTCGGCCTATGCATAATTTGGTGCTAGATGATACTGTAAGAATTTTCCAGCGTTATTTATCTAATTTATCGGCAGAAATCAAAGTGTTTAACTGACGCGAACGTTTTTGGACCCTGTAGGTACATAATTCGTTAAACAACATTGTAACACCGTCCTCGGTAACGGCATTAGAATTCCTTACATTTCCTATTTTTATTTGCCTTGCGCCTGTAAATTATAAAAGTACCCATTTCTTGAATAAAACTTAAAATGTCATATCTTGGCCATGGCTGAATATGCCTCTCTCAAATGGGGGACACAAGGGGTATTTCGCCGTTGTCACCATGATTGGTAGGTGGATTGGTGATCACAGTGAAAATGTTGAGTAATACACAGTAGGAAGCTGCGACCGTTCCTCTGGTTAGTTCCCTGTTACGACCTAAGGTCTGAAATGGAAGTGTCGTTTCTTACGCCGCCGTGACCATCGAATGTACACCACCATGACGATTTCAAGCCTAAGTAAAGGTCTGATTTGAGTGACGTAAGTTCCAGAGATTATTTTGTGCTTTAATAAAGTTACCGTCACCGAAAAAGGGCACGGTAAATTAAATACCTACGTCTGCATACAATTCCACACATTTTGCTTCCCTATTCTATTGGAACGGAAAAAAAACGAGCCATGCTTTCTCGGGCAACGATAATTTACAAAACTACGTAGGTAGTCTGTAAGTTCCATTATCACGTCTAAAATAAAGTCTCAACTCGTTAGCTTCGTGTCTTGAACTCACCCCGAGTGACCTGTGTCAAGAATACTCAAGATAGACCGTCGTCTCTCCCTTTCCACTTTTCTAGCCACATATGTACTAGACACAGCCACCCGACATTTTCCGAGAAACATCCCTCTAATCCAAGATATAAGAAGGTGCCTACTCTACTCCCGTTTCAGGATTAGTTTTCAGTTCGGTGAGATTAAATCAGGGACCGACGTAATAAATCCTACCCCAAAACGGTATCGCTCCGGCAAATCTTTTAATTTTCTTTTGCATAATCAGATTAGTTTTTGTGTCCGATGGCCGCTTGTTGAGCGTCAAGACTTACACAAATAAATCTTTGTCAATGAGTTGTACAGTTACCATCATTACGTAATAGCACGTGGTGCCAAAGAAACACGAACGTTCACGAAATCTCCCGAGCCAACCTGATTATCGATCCGAACGGGCCCGCAAGCGGTTGTGACGTCAGACTACCTACTATAAGCTACAACTACCCGCAATAAACCAAAACGAAACTCAGGCCGACGCGACAAAGTTCAAAGTTGACTGGCTTGAGGTATGTTTTTGAGATTTAGCTTTGGAAGGGACCTCCTGACCCATATCAGGGCTGTCGATGCGTATAATGCGTATGCATCTGTATTCTACAATTGGGAGCAACATGTGTGGAAATGGTGCATCGCCTGACTTATTTATGTGACAAAGAAAAGGTCTTCTGAAAATCATGGAAAGATATGGAGGGCGCGGTGCCATTAAGATTGATTGTAAAGAATCATTGAAGGGAATTTTAGGGAAGTAGAAACCTACTTGTTAGAGTTCCGTACCCGAAGGGTGAAAACGGGACCCTATTACTAAGCCTCCGCTGTCTGTCCCTGTGTCTTTCAGCGGGCTTGTATCTCATGAACTGTAAAAGGTCGAAATTTTCACAGAATGTGTTGTTTGTGCTTTTACCGCTAGAACAAGAAATTATATAAATAAAATAAATATTAAAATAAAAGCCCATACAAGAAACTAGATTTTTTGACTATTTTAGTTCTCCTTTTGGCAAGGCTGTCTCTTGAACCGTAATAGATTGGCAGCTGAAATTTTGACATGGTGTGTACATATAACTACTGACGCTATAAGAACAAATAATAGAAACAAAATAAATCCATACCAAATTTAGTACCGATGGGGGGGGGTTGTACTTGGATGGGTGACCGCGACATGTTAGCTTTTTTATTGTTTTTCGACAGTAACAAAAATATCCGTTTTGTAGGGTTCTCTGCGTGCGTGTCGGTTTTTAACCGGTGACCGGTTTTTACGTTATTTCATTTACTTAGGTAGAATATTTTTGCGTTAGATAAAATTTAGAATTTCAAGAGAACTACCAAGCTAGCTAAAATATTTCCGAATATAAAATAAGAGATATTACAATTACTCTTCCTGATCAGAAGTCGAATATTTAAGTTACCTAAGAAGTAAAATTCCTAAAATGTAAACTAGTTCGATAGTAGGTTAGTAGAATCTCTAAGTATAGACCATACTTAGAGATTCTACTAACCTACCAGAGTTTTAAAGTAAAATCGCCAAGGGTTTTCGAAATTTTGTAAAAAAGTTTGTTTAGCTTGTATAGAACGGTATAATCATATTTATCTAGGTATAACATTGCCATCTAACCAAACAGGATGGTATATCTAGGCACGTATAGGTTCTAAGAAAGCTTAATCCATCTAATCATGTCAGGTATTACCTTCGCGAAGCAGCGGCATCTCGTTAAGCCTGGGTTTAAAATCGCTGACGCAGTACAAATCATCTGGTGTAATTGGGTATCTACATAAAAACATTACTGAAACAGAAAACAAGAAACGACAATAGATAAAATTGGGTAATAGACGTTACCGACAATAGCGATCTCTTCCAGACAAATTGATGCTATTGTGGGTACAGATGTGACTGTATGTTAGGTACCTACCTGATGTAGGTAATGGTCATTGTCATTCTTAGTAGTAAAGTATTCATTTACTCTTACTATATACTAACTTATAACATATACGTATAAATAAATAATGTTGGAAAATCCACACATAACTGTTTGGTTTTGATAAATAAATTCCTTTTTTTAGTTTTTTTATTTGTTGACTCTATGGACCCGCTTTACCTCTGGGCGTAGGTCGAAATGAAACCAGACCACCACGTGCTGTCCTAGTATCATTTTCCACTACAAGACACTTCTTATCTACTAGGGTAGCATAAACGTGAAAGAAATAGGACCTAAGCGAATAATCAATGACGCTAAGATTCCGTAAATCTGAAAACGCAAGTACGTAGGACCCCAATAATATATTTACCTATTCATCATCATCATCAGCCCGTATACGTCCACTGCTGAACATAGGCAGGAACCAACAACGACGCTACGAATAGCGGTCCTGAGCCGATTCCATGCAACTCCTGCGACCGCTACGATGTTGTCGGTCCATCGAGTGGAAGGTCTTACCTCTACCTATTACGAAGCTCTAACCATCTTTCGCGGATGTAGGTACGTATTGTCCATTCAATTTTCATTTCCCAGTAAAGGGATAATCAACGTTCGGAATAGATAAGGCCAACGTAACCAAAGGAGCGCGGTCGTTGACGGTAACTTCGTATCAGACTCAATTCTGTTCAATTTACACCAATAAAAGGATATTCTTATTACGCTAACGGTTCGGTACGCTTGCGAGCGGAATATTTGACGGGCTAACGGAATTTTGCGGCATTTTTCTGTACTAGATAAATAATGTGCGTACAGTCAACGGGTAAACCTAATACCGCTTTTTTAAGATTGCTTTTTAGCGTTGACTTCATGAAGAGCACTGCGTAACCTATAAAATTATAAAGGCAAAAGTTGTCACATAAGGAGAAATGTGTTTGTCACATAAGTACAAAAACTGTAGTAACTCCAATCCTACTGAATAGTTCAAGACGTGTACATGTAGAAAATAATCTGATTTAAGCAAGTTAATAGTAAACTTTTTATTCTAGACTTCAGCACCTACGACAAAAGTCTAACCACTTAGTATAGGTGCTGCAACCCTAACGTGGAAGCCAATCAAAAATGTCTAGATTATTTAGTTAAATATCATAAGACCATAAAGTGCTTGATTTGAAATATTTTTTTTAGGTACAATTCGTGCGAACTAGTTTGGGATATACCAAAAAAGGCAGCTACTTGCTTGTACCAAGCCTTGTAGGCAAGGCTAGGCGAGTCAAGTCCCGTAGCTTTAAAATGTAGCACTGCTACGCCGCTGTAGAGGCTCTAGACCCTCTACGTTGCAGCACTGCAACGCCGCCGTAGAGGCTCAGTCCCGTAGACGCTCTATGATGTAGCACTTCTACGCCGCCGTAGAGGCCCGCTCCCCCGCTCAGTCCCGTAGACGGTATACGTTGTAGCACTGCTACGACACATTTTAAACTAGTATGAATAATTGAACTCTATTCTACTAAAATTAAAATTATGTACCTTCTGTCCGTTTTCGTATTTTGCTTAGGGCTGGCTCACAGGAAACCCAAGCTAAAAGAAAATATCGTAAATTAAAACATGAAAAAGTATTGAAAAAGACAGACTACGTACTTAAACACAGCAATTCATCTAGGCCCAAAAGTTAGAACTTATGTTTGAATTTATATGGGCACCTGATGAAATGAATATTAAGCTGATTTATAAATAAAACTTTTTGTATTATGTTTCAAATTACATAATTATTTATTATTTCATTGGAATTCTATAAACAAACACAACAATACATACATAGAATACTAGCCATATTGGTATTAAAATGCTTAAATAAATACAAATGTTATTAGAAAGTATTTGATACAAATTCTTAAATAAATTAATAAGTATTTACAATCTTCTTAAAAATACTCAACCAAGAATAATATGTACATGTTAAAAATATAAATAAATTGGAATTATGAATCAATTTTATAGATTAATTCCCTTAGTAAAGCTGCACATTAATACAACGCCACTACCGCACAGAACAAACATGTGCTTTCAAATATGGGCTCAAACTCGTTATCTTTAGATACCTTTTACAGTGACAAAATCGCTTCCCACAAGCTTCAAACGAGCGAGCTGTCTGTCATCTGATGCCGTTAATATAAAACGCATTTAAATGTTACGAGTTAAAGCCCCTATTTGAAAGCACATTTTTATTCTGTGCGGTAGCGTTGCGCTTTTGATCTGCGACAACCCTAATGATTATATATCGAGACCATAGGATCATAAATCATAATCAACAAACCTATATTTTCGTTTATCGTTTATGGCGCTTTTTTACGAAAAGAATGGTCTTGGACAAAAAAATATTGATTGTTAAAAATTGTGTCCATCTACCATAAGTGCCTTCTCATACATCCCAGTTTCCGGGTAGCTGGTGCCGGGTACCCGGTGGCGAAGTGTATGGGTGGGCATGTGCGATAACTTTCACGCGTACAAGCATAATTTGCATAAAATTCGCCGGCGGGTACCCGGCACCGGGTATCCGGCGGCTGGTACCAATGAGTATACAATAACTACCGTGGGACGTATGAAAATGCAGTTGTTGTTACACATCTTGACTGTCTACAGACTAAAGTTGGCGATCCGCCGACACGTTGACAAAACACTGTCGGCTGCCAACAATAATCCTGACACTGAAATGTCCCATGAGCACTGGCAGAAAAGTGCCAAACCAGACACAAACTGCCAATAACAATGAAGTCAAGTCGCCGAGCTCTATCGTGGACTGCGTGTTAGATCCCATTCTGTTTCATAACAACATGAGACAGAGAAAACTGGAAGAACGGAGACAATGTGAAAGAATCAGAATACGGACGCGATGGCAAAAGATCTGAAAAACTTTAATGAATTCATTGTCCAGCCACTGCACGGAGATGCTTTACTTCATGTTCGGGCAATGAAAAAGTGTTATGGGGCTCGCGAATGATGGCCCAAAATCACGATAAGTGGCAATTATTTATATTGCAGAGATTATTAATTATGGCAGAAACCTTTGCACAACAATTAGATGATATAGAGTAGACATAGTTATAATAGTAACTCAAACAAAACAAACAATAAAACTAAGTTCACATAACATTATTCAAACCCTCAACAAACTTCATATATTTGTCATGTCTATCTGCATAATTATCTCCATCTTTTTGTCTCTCCTCATCAAACATTTTCTCATGATTGAGCAACACATTGAATAATATACTCGAGTACACTCTATTGCAATCATACCTCACTATTTTAGCTTGCTTCTGCTGCTGATTACATTTCCGACAACTCTTCTTCACCAATGCTCCATTTAGCCTCACAAAACCAAAATAATCATACATTAAAGTCACAATCTCATGGACTATGAATCTCCTATGATACCACAAAGTCTCATGGTGCCTATAAAACCTTAGTAACTCATTATTTAAAGTTAACTCAAAAAATAATATTTGAATATGCCGACAAACCCAAACATAGTCCGTTGTACAGTGGCAAGTCTTATTGACATGACTTAAAATAAGATTAATCAACTGTTCTTCAGTGTATGACATGAGATTGTCTTCAGAAACCTGGTTGGAAGCATTTTTAGGGTAACTGGTAGAAATTACACTAACCAAACTTTTCCGAGAATTATTTTCTATGTTCCCCTCGAAATTATTCCAACTTGCGTTATCAATTGATAGAATATTTTTTATACTAAATTGTCTGTAGTGAAAGCAGCTGAAATCTGAAATATGTTTTGATGCCCATCTCTCGGAGAATGCATATTCTTTCATGTATAAGAGTGAGATATCATACTGATTTCTTTTTTTCAATGTGTTTACAATCCACATCCGGTGATTCCAACTGTGATAATTGTTAGGGCTTCTTTCTGATGCCAGTTCACATATCCTAAATTCTTCATTTATAAGGTTTTCTATTATGTTTGGCTGAACTGAATCATCTGGAAAGAAAAAGAGTTTATTTTTATTTACATAAATCACATGATTTACACAGTTCTAGGAAAAACATGACATTTTCTACTAGAAATTCTAATTTTAGGTGAAATCAAATCCAGGCATTTTGAATAAATTACCTGGCAATATTTCCTGTAGGAGCCATCGTCGGTATGAAAATACATCATTGCATTTTGGTTTCCGTGATAGAACAATCTTGGTGAATTGTAACTCAAATGTCTTTTCTAACAGATGGAACTCGACCATCTCTCGCCTTTTATTCCATAAAGTGCTTAGTTCGGGATTGATCAGTAAAGTTACATTCAGCATTCTTGTTAGCTTTTCAGAATTGACACAATTTGGTTTGGAAGACTTTCTTTTAGACTTCGAGAAGTATTTATCCATAAGTTCATTGTAGCAATAAATGTAGACGTGTTTCACACTCCAAGACTCAAGTCCAAGGCAATTCTGCGAATGTAGAACAGGCGACTTATTCCTAAAATTATTATCCAAAGGAATAATGTCGAAAGCGCATCTGAAATTATAGAAGTTATGCGTAAATAAAGTACACGAAACAATGCAGTTGAATTCGTGCCAAAATCAAGTAAATATTTACAACTCAGCGTTTTTCGACATCACATTATCGATATCTCTGATAATTTTCTCCACCAAGGCGAATTTGTCTTCCTCCATGCTCTAAATCTTTGTTTTGTGAAGAAACTCTCACTGTATTTACCTACAAAATAAATGGAAGATGGAAACTTTTCTTTCAAATATCGAAGAAATTAATGGAAATGAATGGATGGATGGATTGTGAATTTTTGACAGTCAGTTTTTTTTTGTTTTGTTTTTCTTGACTTGACTTCTTTGTTATTGGCAATATGTGTCTGGTTTGCCACTTTAATCGGGAGTCAGAGGGAATTTCTTGAAATAGAAAGTTGGACTAAATTGATTTTGACAATGACAATTTAGAATTACTTTATTGTCTTTTACTGCTTATCGGGTTGGACCATTAGGTTGGACGTACGAAATTATTATTGATGCATATTGCATGCTCAAAATGCGATAATCTGTGCCCATGCTAATAAAAGGTCCAGACTCCACCAAAGCGAAGGTATTATGTGCGGAAATGTCCACAAATAACTCACCTTATAGTTTCGGATATTCAGAAGATTCCGAGAAATCAAGCTAGTATATGGGTATCCAATACACACAGTATTTAAAGCAATAAAGCGCACTAGCGAGAAGATTCCGAGAAATCAAGCTCTAAAGTTTTACATGCAGCTTAGGCTAGCCTCATACATCCGGAATGTCTTTCAGAATTCAGAAACAGAATTCAGATTCTTAATTCAGGAAGCCCAGAATCCATACAATTTATACATTCTCCACATATATTCTGATTTTTTCAGGATCAGAATTTATCAGATCGATCTGTAAGAATGATACTGACGAGCGTTCTGATCGGAATATTAAGATTCTGAATTCAGAACGCGCGTAATTTCATACATCGAGTAGTGGCGCACACATACTCAAATCAGATTCTGAATATAGCCAAAAGTAGTGCGATTAGCAAGCATTTGTTCTTCTTCCATAGTAGTCGTTTGCATATGCTGTGATCCACGAGAGTATTGATCAATATGAATTTTTAAAATATGTGTGAGATAAGGTGGCAGAATTCAGTATCTAAATTCCGTTTCGGAATTCAGAAAGACATTCCGGATATCTGAGGCCAGCCATAAACAGAGTATATTTTAACTGGGACACCCATAACCAGAGGAGATACAGGTACAGTTTCTTTTGAAACATCAGCTCTTTTTTGGAGAAAAACATTTTGGTAATAAGATAATTTTGGTCAAGGGTAAATAGGCCTTAAAATTCATCAAAATGGTATAAAAATGATGCCAATCGAATCGACTCCATCCCTTGTAAGGATCATTTTATTCGATTGGATGAAAAAATCTGAGCAGCGGAAGCGGATAAAATGTATCCACTTACAACTTTTAAGTATTTAATACTCTCGCTAGCGCAATCCAGATTCGCTATCTCTTGAGTTTTTTTTATTTGTAAAGTGAATGTTGCAGCTACTTGAAATTTGAATTACAGTTATCACCCAGCACGCTGACTACTTAGCAACCGAACCGTGTTGCCGAGGAAAAATCTACTAGGATATACGAGTATTAGCTGAGCGTAAATCTTTGTCTGTTTTCTCGGAATCTTCTAGCTAGTGCGCTTTATTGCTTTACTGTGTGGATACCATTAAGGTACACTACTAATCTGCTGAGTCTCATCCCGATCTGAATTTCCGAGACCGTAAGGTCTTTTTGTCAGCTAGGGCTTATCCACGGAAGCTGTGCGGATATGTGCACTGGCTAGACTGAAGCGGAAATGTGTGCTGGCTAAAGCGGAACTGAGCCGCGTGTGGCGGGCGTTAGATGTTTGTTGAGAGCGGCGCTGCTCCCTGCATGCCATTAACATCTCTTCTCGTCACCGCTGCGCGTGAAGTTGTCGCCAGCTTGCGAAGCACAGCACCCCCTGGTGCTGTGCCTGGTGCGTAGCTACTGCCGCAGGCTGTATCAGCCGTATCAAAGATACCGGGATACGATACCCCAGATTACATGGGCCTCAAACTGTGTAAGCAATTTTTGTTATGTTCCTTACAATCTGACTTTAACTCTGAGGGGGGGCGCGGCGGTCACTGGCAGTCTACAATTTTTTCCGAGTTTGCCCCTTTTTGAGCGAATTCTACTGGGCTATTTGGAGTTTGTTGATTGTGGGGTTTGCAAAGAACCCCACCTCAACAACGACGATAACAAACGGAGATAGCTGCAACATTTTTCAGATATTTTCGACGATTAACAAAAATGTAAGAAATACAAAAAGATACCGATTATTATATACTTATAGGCGGCGAGCGAAGCGAGCCGCCTTAATTTTTATGAACTGGCTGTGTGTGTGACTTTTCGTCGTCACCCTTTCGGATTTAGGTTCGGGGCCAGGGCACCCCAATAGGTGCCGAGAGGGGAGGCGAACCAAAAAGTCAGTTTCTAAAAATCCAACCAAACATCGCAAAAAACCTTTTCAAATCTGCTGGTCAATTCAGGTGTACCTATGCGTGACTGTATTCGACAGACAATTTTTGCCTCAAATTGGCTGCATTTTGACTACGAATAAAATACAAAAGAAAATGACCTAATGAGCGGCGAAAGCAAGAAAGTCATCGGCCGGTTTGATACCGGGCCCCGCTAGGGTTAGCTACGCCACTGCACAGCACACATGGTGGTATCCACTGAAGATGAGTGGAAACGAAATGTATCAATAACGACGTATTGGTTCACACAGTCATCTTCTCTCTTCTCGTCTCCACTACGTCCGGCTCGAAGCCCACCTGTGACAAGCCCAAAAGATTACAGCCTGTCCAATATCAAGTACAAAAACAGAAAAAATTAAAAAATCTAAATCGGGCGTTTTGATACATCCTTGTTTTTTGTGAAAATTAAAAAAATACTTGTATTTTCTGGGAATAAATGTAAGAACTAAGAAATGTCATAGAATGGGTCGCCTTTAGAGTTCGTGAAATAATTACCCGTAGGGCCTTTGACCCTATTTCGACCGAAGAAATATTTGTTATATTAAACACGTTTGAAATGTATTTTCTTCGATTACTTCGTTCTGTTTCTGTCTGTTCGATTCTACTATGAGTCACAGTAATTCTGAAGCGTTCAAGTGTAGTGTTATCGGTTTCTACTGTGTATAACCGGAGAAATGGCTGATATGATACGCGCTATGGGACCCCCTGTGAAGGATAAGCTGGGTTCTCCTTCTACAGAATCTGAGGATGGTGGTGGCGATATTGCAGAGTTGACTGCTGACCTAGAACTGGATGAAACTGATGGCCCTAGTACTAATGGTAAACCTTTGCATATAATATGTTGTGTTCAAAAGGGAAGTCAAGGTCACAGGTAGGTAGTTCAAATTTATTGTTATCATAGAAATTTAATTTATATTTTTAGACTAATACATAGTTAAACCAGAGATGTTGCAGATGCAGATTTTATGTGGATCTGTATATTTGCATGCTCACATCCATGATTTATAAGAATTAGTGGTGAAATAAAATTATAAGATAAGTAAATTAAACCTTTTGTTGGAAAAGTGTGTACAAGCACTTTTCTTACAAAAGCTGAGACTTTAAATTTTTACTCTATGTGAATCCTTCTTTTTCTTTATTTTTGTTCACTCTTTTATGAAAATGCCTGACCAAGTATGTATTTTAGTAATTTAATGCACTTAAATTGATTTTATGGTTGTTTATTCCAGCTTTTTACTATGTTAGTACTTATAACATTCAAATACAGTTGTAAATAATTGTTAATTAATAATAATTGCAGATGAGATTATTAGCAACATCTCTGGTAACAACAAAATATATGTACATGGAAAAAAAATTGTGTTAACACTTAGGTATTTTTTATTATTCTATTAGCGAAAACCTATTATTAGCAGAAGTGCTTTATTTAAATTTTATTATAATTAGTTAAGCTGATGGCAATCTGAATTGAATAAATAAATGTTGTAAGTTCCAATGAGACAGGTAAAGTTTGTATCATCCACTGTCTTATCCTTACAGCCTCATATTATCATAATACACTCTGTTTTTCTAGGTGAAAGACAGGCTGTGCTCGCTCCTCCAGAAACAGAGTGGTACCATGGCCGACTGGATAGATACACCTCTGAGGAAAGGCTCTGGGCAGCTGGTAAACTTGGCAGTTACTTAGGTCAGTAACCACTTTTAAAATAAATCCCAAAATATTCATAATAAATAGCTGATTTGTGGCATACATAGTTAAGATTTGAAACATAAGTCCGTTTTCAGTTCGAGAGAGTGATCGGAAACCAGGATCCTATGTCCTGAGTTATTTGGGCAGAACTGGAATCAATCACTTCCGGTATGTACCCATGTTATTGTTAACAAAATGTAATTAAAATATCATAACAGGAAGTAAACAAATGAAAAGTAACTTACTATGTATAAGTTTGTTATCTGTACTAATATTTACCATGCATGCATCATTAACATTATCTATTGTAGTTATTTTTTCTTACTCTTACTTATTTTTTACTTTTTCCCTATCTCTGTGTTCTGTGAAATATAATGTGCAGCTTTTGGGTTAGACTTTGTTCCTGGACAATTTCATGGATTGTCTCCACTAAAGGCTGAAAAACTAAAGGTCCAAATGTACAGACATGAAGAAATGCCAGCATCATCTATATTTAACGAATGTATTGGCGATTTGACACTGTCTGCATTTTTGTCATACAGAATAACTGCAGTGTGTGGTGATTATTACATCGGAGGTCGTCAGTTTGATTCCCTGACTGAGCTAGTTGGCTTCTACAGCCATTGCTCCGATTTACTGAAGCGGGAAAGACTTGTGGAACCAGTGCCTCCGCCAGAACCGGTTAACGATAAAAAGGTACTGCATGGGATTTAAATCACTGCCTATTAATAATAACACAACAAAAATAATCACGAATACTTAATGCTGTGAATGACTCAATGTGTTTGGATTCAATTCACTAACTAATTATTTATGAAGGACTGACTTCAACTCTATCCCCCTTATTCATAATGGTCTGCTAACTTAAAACAGCTGCTAAGCAGTGTTGTTTCTCAGTCTGACTTATGTCAATAGAAGAAGTAAGAGTGAGACTTAGCAATGATTTAAGTTAGCAGACTATTATGAATAAGGGGATATAAATACAACACAACATACTAACTGTACACATATGCAGGTTTATTTTGTGTTTACCTTAATTAGTATTGAATTAGGCTTGGCACAATGTAGTGAGGTAAAATTAATAATGCAAGAAAATAAGTGAATTTAAAATGCATTTTGATAGTCTAAGTTGAAAAAGTAACTACTCTAAATGGTACTGATTTAGTTTACTTTTTGGTTTTCACTCGATGTGCACGAGTAAAATTTATGTAGATACTTTTTTCAACAGAGGGTGGTAGCAATTCTCCCATACACAAAGATGCCCGACACAGATGAGCTGACCTTCCAGAAGGGAGATATATTCTTCTTACACAATGATATGGGTGATGGCTGGCTGTGGGTTACTGCACACAGGTAAGCTTTATTTTATGAATGAATACTTCTTGGCGTATAAACCCCGAGTCTTGGCCTCCAACACAACATTTCTATTATGTGTAGCCTTTACCTCGTCATCGTGGATCTGTGCCGCCCGACTGGTCGCGGGCTAAGCGGCACTTTTAGGAAAGAGCGCTGTTTACTGTGTATCCGGATTTATGTATCAGTCAAATACAAAAAAGTGTGAGATGCCTAAACCTACCATTGGTCTCTCATATTCATTAGGAATCAAGCAATCTACATAAGTTACGTATTTATATTCTCTACCGACGACACTGTTAACCCAATGATTCCACGCATACATGTGTTAATTGATTTGTATGCTAGAAATTGTTAAAATGTTGTTTTAAAATTAAATACGCACGAGTAATTCTTATTTCGTTGTCTAATTAAGGTCTTAACCATTAGCTTTACCTTGGTTTTAATATGTTGAATAGAAATTATTATTTTTTCCTGTTTCCTGTGATTGAGCGTGCAGTTTATGCATAGTTATTGAGGCAGGCAGAATATACCACAGAATATACTTTGCTGATCTACTAACGACAACCTGATAAGAAATACCTTTGCACTCTTAACCTGCCAATGATGGTCCCACACCTATGTTAAAAAATCTCGCGTCATTATTTGCCAGAGAGCTATGCAACGCGGCATCCTAAGAGTCAGACTGTCTGACCGCCAAAATAAACTTAACGATGCACTCCCAGAGTGAAACAGCAGATTTAGCTCAAAAAGTATGCAAAATTACAATGGGACTGGGCCGGACACGTGTACCGTATGCCGGATTTCTGGGCGAAAAATATTACAGAATGTACTCCAAATAGGCACAGGCGTAGATGGAAGGACGAGTTGGAAGAGCACCAAAAAGACTGGCTATGACTGACTAAATGCCCAGCAGTGGACGTGTATGGACTGATATGATGACTACAAAACTACATAAACCGTACCGAAGCTATGCATAATCGTATTGTTAGACGACAATACGTCGTGCTAACAAAATTATCTAGGCTACATTTATCCTGGATAAACACATGCAAAACCTTGGATAGAAGCTAATAAATAGAAAAACCGTAATGATAAAAATTCACAGCGTAAGTCGCTCGTCCCTCACTCTTCCGTTGACCTTTGACTATGGGTCAACGAATGTGCATTGAACTACGCATATTCATTTACCGTAGAATTATGCGAATGGGGTACTTTTTGCCACTCTTTCTAAGCTGTTGTTCAGTCTTAATTGTTATTTCAGGGTGGAACGTGGTCTGGTACATACACCTTTTTCATTTTTATGCGTAAATTCTTGACCTATTAAGGTTAATGTAAGTTTTTGGGTTTGTTCTAAGAACTAAATGAGAACCGTAGTCAAGGCAGCTACATAATTCCTGCATCCTAAGTGCAATAAGCTAGATTTTACAAGATACCAATAAAGTGAATCGAAGATCCGACGCCTGGGGCAAACGTGTTCTAGAGTGGTGAGCGCGATTGGGTAAACGTAGTGTAGGACGCCTCAGTGGAGGCCTATGTCCAGTATAGGACTAATATAGGCTGGTGAGGATGATGAATTGAGTGAACCTGCAGACAGGAGTAAAGAATAAAACTGGTTCTAAATAATCTGTTCTTCCCCAGGACCGGAGAGCAAGGCATGATCTTCCGAGAGCTAGTCGAAGACCTGGATCCAGCAATAGATCCGAACACCGTCTTCTCCTGGTTTCACCCCAACTGCACTAAGAGCGAAGCGGTGGATATGTTGGTGAAAGCGGGCCCGGGGAGTTTCCTCGTACGGCCCTCGGATAACTCGCCAGGAGACTACTCTCTGTTCTTCCATATCAATAACCAGATACAAAGGTTAGTTTTAACACGATAAGTAAAGCAATTAAACTCGTTTACCTCGCAGCTTCAGCGGTGCTCGCTACAAGGGTGTTCCGCTGCACAAATATGATAAGCACTATAAGTTTTAAAGAAATACTGACATTTGAAAAGCTTTTAGTTAAAGAGAAATCGTATTTCATTCATATGCAAAGTATAATTCGATCTAACAATACATAATGCGACCGTTAGAAACATACATGATTCTCAGGCTTTTAACAAAACTTAGTGTGACCGCCAACAATTCGATTTCATCGCGCGATGACTTGCGAGCTCCCATTTCCGGTTTGAAGCACGCAAATACGCCCGCACTTAATGTTATATGCATTTTTGTCAATGAGGACCGCTGAGACACATACAAAAAATCTTATGTTTTTGTATGTGTTTGCCATTTCCATGATCTCGAGTCATTTAGTGACCCTGGTACTATGGGAGACATGCGTGGGCCGAAGCCTACAGACAGCACAGAAGCCCTTTATGAGAGTTAATCTTAAGGCGAGGGCAACTCAGCGGGTATCGTCCTCGGTTGCACAATATAATACACTCGAAAATGATATCCGCCAGGTGTAGACTATTGCAAATTTATTTATTAAGAAAACAGTATATCATCATTACAGGTTCATATCACCTCGTTTCATTCCAGGTTCAGAATAGAGAAGAAAGGAGTGCGATATCTGATGGGAGGTCGTACGTTCGAGTGCTTGGACGCTGTTATCAACAGATATCGCAAGGAGCAGATTGTCGAAGGACATACATTGGGACAACCGGTATGTCTTTAATATGCAATATTTTCGTATAGATTTGTGATCATCATTATTATGTGGAGCCAGTGTGATTGTTGTTTGTTTTTTATAAATATAAAGCTTTATTGCAGGAATGATTAAAGTATAGTAGGCACAGGAAGTTCTTAAAAACGAATTACCGTACCCTGCAATTGGCGGTTTTATCCCTTGCAGAGATTTCTACCAGCCAACCTTGAAGACACATTATTTAAGGCTACCTATGAGTTAGCCAGCTGTGTGTAGTAGTTGGGCTATTATGGAACATCTTTTTTATTTGGGAGGAGGGTTTATGTATTCAATGTTTTCTTTTTAATTCTTCTTCCACTAGTGGACAAAAAAATTAAGTGAAGTGAGTATCAATAACACCTCATCCCTTATTTGATAATAATAACTATGTTTATAGTATAAAATTTGACTTGTCTAAGTGCTTATTTTGTAAGCCTAAAGAAATAAAGTTATTGATTCTGATTCTGATTCTGAATGAATGGTTGCGATGATGTTTATTATATTCAAGCTCAGCGTTTGTTTTGATCCCTCGTAATACACGCCTTACACGATACAAACGTCAGCACAGCCCATGGTTAAGTTTAACTATAGAACGGTATGTCAAACGCCACAATGATACTTATATCATTCTTATTTATTTAGAAACAACATCATTACAGGTTTTTTGAGCCCTAAGGCGATATTATATCTAGTACTACTACTATATCTATGTTAGGTACATTGTAATTAGTCTAATTGTAAGGTACAGATACTATAGGTACTAATCATTTAGACATTATATACCTACGTTTAGTTTCAATTACCACCTTCAATTACTACCAGCGTGGACAGATTGCCATTTGCCAATATGTCGACGCTGTTAATGTAAAGGCGAGTGACATGGGGACGAACTTAACATTCTGAATCAACAAAGAAAATTACAATCAAATAATAGATATAAATTAGAACTAGTATTTACAATTGAGCTAACAGAAGACTGTTGCAAACAAGCTAAACTCAACAAATTTTTAGCATTTTGATTACATCATCTTATGTTTGCAGCTCATCGCCGAGGGTCACGTGATCGAGCCTCAACAGAATGCAACTGGCGCTGCCGCCGAGAAAATATACGCAACGCTTAGAGAGTGCCGCGACCAGATAGGTCTCAAGAAAACAAAGGTGATTACGTCATGCATGGTTTCAATTCAAGAGAATTCATAGGCCAATCAAGTGTATTTTTTTAGTTGAGGGAAAAGCTTTATGCAATTGTTCTTTGTCTTCCATACCGACTCAAAACTCAAATATTACGCTCATTTGGTCTTCAAACCGAACCTACGATTAGTGTTATCGATTCGATTGATACCAAATGTTAACGAATTCGACAGAAATAAAATGTTTCTGTCCTTTTTAGTTCGACTATACAGAAAGAGACGGCGGCATTTCAGCGCTGTTAAATAAGTTAATTTGACACCAGTGTCTTATTTGCTTTCAGAAGTTTTACAGAAAACATATTCATTCACCCATTTACAAAAAATCAATTGAAATAATCCTTTTTCCAGGGTATAAAACACCAAGGATACCTGAACAAGAAGTCTGACAAACTCGCCAAGAAGTGGAAAGCGTTGTATTTCGTGCTACTGCAGGAGGGAACAGACACGCATTTATATTTCTACGACTCGCCGAAACGGACGAAGCCGAAGGGACTGATCGATCTTTCCTGCGCTTATCTTTATCAGGTAATTTATAGCTATAATAGCTTTAGTATAGATTAGATTCCAAATTCCAATATGGTCACCAAAAAACAGTTATAAATACGTGACGACCAAATGTACTAATTGGAAGTAGGTTCACTGTTAACGAGTTGGTAGAAGATTTTCAGTTTGATCAATAATTATTGGAAATTTTAGTGTCATCTAGTATCAAATTAAGCAATATTTAATTTTCATTCATATTTTTGGGAAAAAATCCTATGACAAATTCACTGACACAAAAGTTACCAGAATTTACATGGCGCCATCTAGTTTTGAACTTAGCAACGCTGCGTTTTCGCTAGTTAATATAAAAATAATATTAGATAAGCGATACACAAAAAACTTAGTATAGAATCTGTGAATCATCTCGTAACCATCAGTTACTAAATACAGTATCTTTGCAGGTTCACGAATCCCTCTGGGAGCGAGAATTCTGCTTTCAACTGGTCGAGCGCGCGCTGCCATGTCTGTCCACACACACGTTTTTAGCTGCCAACAGTGCGAACGAGGAGCGCGCCTGGCTAGAGGCGCTCAGACCGCTGTGTGTGCCGCAGCAAGCGAGGCATCAATGCAAGGTAAAGTTATAAAAAAAATCTGTATCTATTGTTATAAATACCAGTCTATAGGAGCCGTCTCGTAGGATGTCTCATAGGAGCGCTGCCATGTCTGTCCACACACACGTTTCTAGCTGACAACAGCGCAAACGAGCGCCTGCGCGCGAAAGTTATACAACGTTATGTTATAAGATATACTGGAAACGACTGCATGGGTTCACGATTCCCTCTATAAGAGTTCTGCACTTACGTTTCTACGACCTTTTGGATTGACAAAGCGGAAGCGGATCTATGTGAATTTGACGATAGAATCTAGCGAGAGACGGTTCAAAACGAATATGCTTGGAGAAGTCTTGCGTTTGTGGCTATGATCCAGTTTGTTTCATTGTATTCTCTCGGCATATGCGCAGTGAGCACTAACCTAGACATAGGAATATTTAGCATAATTACGTTATTTTATATCTGAATTATTAGGATCTGCACCGGTGCTTCGTTTTATTAAGACTAATGATTGATGTGATTATTATATTTCGTTTTAAGCTCTTTCTGCCTGAGAAACAGGTTGACCTAACCTAGTTCAGGCAAATGTATTATTTTAGACCTTTAGAAAAACAGATTTGACGCTTGTAATTCATTAATTCGCAGTGCTGCCGCAGCCTATTGATTTTACCTATGATTTCCTCAGGTGGCGAGAGTGGTGTGGCTGCGAGCTCTCCGCGTCCGCTGCCTGACGGCGCACCGTTTGCCAGCGCGCCTCGCGCCGCGGCCGCACCTGCGTATAGCGCTGGGGGCCGCCCCCGTCGCACGCACGCGCGCGCGGCCATCACCCGACCCGCATTGGGATGACGAGTTTTTCTTCGAGTAAGACTAGCATCTGTTTCTTGTTTTAAAGTCAGCTGCGAAAATATGTATACAATGCCAAGTTTTCAAATTGACTAAGTCATAGAACTAGAATTGTTTTTCTACGAAAAACACCAACAAAGCGTGGGAGCGAAAGGTTTTAGTCAAGTAAACACCGCCGAGAGAAAAAGAGATACCGAAACAATTGCCGGTATATGACATAATTTTTCGCGAGACGCGGGGGGGTCTGGCCTGTTCACAAGCAGATGTAAATTTAGTGGATTTTGGTTCTATCTATTACTTTATAAGCGCGCCTTACAGACAATTGACGATCTTGCCTTTCTCTATTGACATAATTTACAAAAGTATACAATATATATAGGCTAATGGCATTTTCTACCTGCCTACCACAAAAACGTGGTTGGCAACCATCCTCTACTTGAAGTTTGTTTGGAGAAATTCATGTTGGTAAATTCTCCTTTTTCTATTACAGTGATGTTCCGCCAGATGTCACCTCATTCACAATCACCGTGCACAACACAGGGAAGAGAGGCAAAGAGTCTGAAGTAAGATATTATAAGCACTAGGTATTTACCAAATTCGTAAGGCTTGGTTTCAAATATCTTAAATATTTATTGACTGAACACATTCTCAGTAGCTTTCACCTGTCTTATGACTATTATGTAGCTTACCATACGATTACGCTTGCGCTGAAATCATTCAACATAGTCTTCCCCGTATTTTGAATGTTGACTACCTTAAAGTTTAATTTACGTTTCAGGTCGCCGAATTAACGATAGAGCTAGCGAATCTCGCAAACGGCGAAGAGATTGAAGAGTGGTACCCATTGGCGGGGATGACTCCAATTGGCGAGTGGGGTTCTTTGAGACTGCGCATTAGGTAGGTAATATTTTTTACGCTTAGTTATTATTAGGGAAAAGACCTTACCAAAGAGAGTAACACAACAATACAGAGCGATGGCACAAAGAATATAAATCACTCAGCACAGTTTCATTATCTATTTTATTTATAGTGTATAGTGTGCATCTGTCCTTAAATGCATAATGGACTAATTTTGAGTCTTAATTAGGAGGCAGGAGTCGCTGCACTATAATCGAAACTAGTATCTATACAATAAGAAAAAGCAATTTCACAGTCTGATACGCTATCATTCAAATTTCATCCAAAATTTAACATTGTTTTTGGAATTGATAGAAATATCAGGAATATTTAGGAGAAAGAAATAATCTATTTTACTGTAACAATATTCAGGAAATTAACAGCAAACCTAGACTAGTTAAACAAATAGGTGCTGATGGCTTATTTTAAATTTCCACTAAAAGTTACTGAAATAACACAAAACAAATTTTTTGTTTTATTACTTAAACAAAGTGGTGATTAAGATTGGAAGTATTTAGAACAATATAGTTACTTAAGATAAACTGAATACTTTTGCTAACTAGAATTAAGACACGAAAAAGTGAAGAAGAGTTATCTTTTTATGTTCTTGATTTTTATCCATGGCTATTGCGGCATAATGACGTAATCTTTTCAACAGATATATGCAAGAACTGGTAATGCCCCGCGAGGAGTACAATCCCCTCCGTCAGTTGTTACTCGAACCGGGCTTGCCGGCTGTGAAAGCGTTGGCGGATCTATGTCGCACGGACAGACAGCCTTTGGCTACTTGTAAGTTGTATATTTTAGTTCCAATGTTAGATTCTTACTAGTATAATTTATCAGTATAATCTTCGGTCAATTGTTGCTCGAACCGGGCTTGCAGGCTGTGAAAGCGTTGGCAGATCTATGTATGTATGTATGTCGCACGGACTTACAAGTAGCCATGATCCAAGAAAACAAGTCTGCTCTTACGGCAGTGTCTCCAGGTGACGTCACTGTCCAGTTGCCACTTTATTTCAACAAAATGTAGAAGTTGGGAAACAAATATGTTAAGGTTCAATTGAAAAAGCAACAAAAAATGTCTATCGTCAATTATGTTTGTTAGATCAGTCATAACAGCGTTAGTTAAATGTGATAAATAATTGGTAAATACAAAACCACATAGTTTTATTAGATTCATACAGGAGTTCGGGGAGTTACGATTTTACGTTACTGGTACAACCAGGAAACAGATTCGTCTTTTCATTCGCCGATGGTGATGATGATGTAAGCTGGATACACCCACGTGACCATCGTGTCTCTGAAGTGTTTTCTTATACCATGCAAGTAGCCAAAGGTTGTCTAGTCTTTGGCTACTCGTAAGTATTTGAAGTTCCGTTGTAAGATGTCAATGACTTTCGCAGAAAGCGACCTAAGGGGTAGGTCTTCCCTTCGTCCCTCAGGTCGCTTTCTACGGACTTTTTACTTTACTTTGGTAGGTAAAAAGTCATTTAAACGCCTGAGTAAGGTCTGTAAAATAATACAAAATGTTAAACAAAAATAACAAAATAGATTACAACTTCTTCACAAACAAAATTGATTGCCATGAACAATCTAATCGGTGAAGCATTAGGACATGAATATTTGATTGACAGTCAAACTATCAAACAGCAAATAAGAGAGTGGAATAACCATAGTAATGAATATCAAGCTGATATATTGGTTGAGTTTGACACAGTTAGATGCCTATCCAAACGTACCTACGTTCGTGATTGTAAAGTTCTCAATCAGGTGATTGAGAACTTTACAATCAGTTCCACAAATCTTACCTTATCTTACCCCATTTGGTTGCAACTCCCAACCTGAGTGGTTGTAAATATAATTGTTATTAATTTCTAGCGGTACTCCACGCATTCAGCGAATGCAACCGCGGCGCGGAGCTTGCGCGTGAATTGGTGTGCGCCGAGGTCGCCCGGGAGACGGACCACCGCGCCATGTTCCGCGCAGCGTCGCTAGCCACGGCCGTCGTCGATGAGTTTATGAGGAAACATTGCAAGCCCTTCTTGCAGGTAAAATATTTAACTATAAAAACTTTCGTAGTTTGACGAATTCATTATAATTAAACTAGGTTCGCAGTTAACCCGCTTACATTCATAATGAGGTTAAATATTCTTAGGCACAAGAAATGTTCATTATCCTTTCACGCAGAAATACGTTAATACAGAGCTGCAAAGGCCGTGTGTTACAGTTTATTTTTCTCAAAATTAGGGGCAAAAACTGGTTTAACTAAGAACACTTAAAATTTAGACGAATGGTTTGATATACCATTCATTCAACATCAAAATTGTTAAAGCCAAATTCATAACGGATGTCAGCGGGTTAACTACGAACCTTATTTATGTTGGAAGAACACCATCGTTTGATTTCTTTAATAGTGACTTCTTCAGGGTGAATGCGGTTCGAGTCGCGCGCGCTCCGTCGCTTCTCTGCAGTTCCTAGTTACCCGCTTAGAACCCTAATGAAATCGTCAAACTACAATAGTTTTATTTAAAATTGCTATGCAGTTTTGTTTGTTTACTTATGGTATTATATCTTGGAATTTCATACCTACATAA
Source organism: Eupithecia insigniata (assembly GCA_947859395.1). Lineage (NCBI taxonomy): Eukaryota > Metazoa > Arthropoda > Insecta > Lepidoptera > Geometridae > Eupithecia > Eupithecia insigniata. Next base: position 5,386,859 of record OX402008.1, read on the forward strand.
TTTGGTGTTTAGGAAGTTTCTTCCAAAACTAAGTCAAGTAGGTACCGACTAATTATCTGTATAAAGTAATAAAAAATCCCAGATAACCACATACCCTGGCAGGTAAAAAAGAGCACAACAACGAAGCTCTCCCTCTAACAACAGTTGTATTGCTGTGTGTGGTCGAAAGCGAATATGGCATCAAAAATCACACGTCATAGCAGCTTTGATAGGCCTCCAATCTCCATAAACCTAGTTAAATGAGTACCTTTTTTCAACAGGCGGCGATCTCAGAGACTGTTCAGAAACTGATAGACGCGAAGCAATCCGCAGAGCTTAACCCTACGAAAATGGACTCGCCTGATGACGCCTGTAACAACGCAGAGTTTTTACTCATGATTCTCGATCAGGTAAATAAAGTATATAAGTATATATTAAAATCACTAATGTAGTGAGAAAGTGATGAAAGAGAATCAGTCTTAAACAGTCTAGATTCCTTATGTTTGTTATGTAAGTTGAGTCTAATAAAATAGAGTCGAGTGTTTTTGTAAGAGTAAATTTTTCAGAGATTTTTGTTATATTTAGCTCTTCTAGGGTTACGCTAGAAGTTTAGATATGATGTAAATAATAGTAAATAATTCTCAAACAGATTCAAGTTGTTCCATTGATAAATTAAAGAACTATCAGCGTGTCTAAGCAAGGTCTTATCATCTAAAACGGTTTTAGTTGTATACGAAACTAAATAGGTTTTTTTAAACTCAGACGTTTATCTGCATTTTTCAATGAAGAATCATTGAAAACGCTCGGTAGAAACCGAGCCTACACACTGAAACAGAATTATGTATCGTCTCTTCTAGATAACGCTATCAATCTTCACATCGCCCGAAGCCTGCCCGCGGCCAGTACGTTACCTCTGCGGCTGCCTGCAGCGAGCCGCCGTCGCCAAGTGGCCCAACGAAAGATTTGTACGCACCAGGGTTGTGTCCGGTATGTTATAGCAAAGAGACACCGTGACCTAAACCAGTTTGAGATAGTCTTACCACATTTTTCAATTAGAAAACGGAATTGCGATGCAAGAAAATACCTATCGATCAATTGGAATTTGTCCAGGACTGGGTGCGAACTTCAAAAAAACTGCTAAACGTGCAGGGATTCGATGAAATGCCTAGAGATTTGGTAAAAAATACCGGCCGGTCGTCGGTCGTGTCGCCTCAATGCGCCGGATTCACACCCGCATTTTCGGACTGTCTTAAGCAACGCAAGCATTGACATAGGAAGACTCTTTGAAACCTTATCGTCTGTTTAACAGGGTTCATATTTCTGCGACTGATCTGCCCGGCCCTAGTGGAGCCCCGAGCGTGGGGTTTGGTCTCAGCCGCGCCGCCGCCGCATGCGCAGAGATCTCTGCTGATGGTGGCCAAGTGTTTGCAGAACCTTGCTAATCTTGTCGAATTTGGAGCTAAGGTATGTGGACTAGACTAAGTAAATATATTTTTTTCTTTTTTTACGCACAAAACATGAGTCAACAAAAGTTTTAAAGAAGGTTTGCTACAGAGTAAACATTAAACTCTTTAATCATAACTAGCTTCTACCCGCGCCTTCGCCCGCGTTTTATGGGGATAAAAATAGCCTATAATGTGATTCCAGGTCCGACCCTGCCATACCCAGCCCAATCAGTTCAGTAGTTTTTGCGTGAAAGAGGAACAAACATCCATACTCACAAACTTTGACGTTTATAATATCAGTAGGATAGTTTGGTAAATTAAAGTATTGCTAATTTTCATTCTGTCCTCTTCTGTTTACATAAGGCAGAGTGAGAAATAACACTGCTTAGCATCTTGCTTTAAGTTAGCAGACCATTATGATTATGTGCGCGTATAGGTACGTATGCGTACCTAAATCACGTACGGCGAGCGCGCCTACCTAAGTATATACGAGAGCGTACCTGCCTTCTCAACATTGACCACAAATCGTTTTCACAGGAGCCTTACATGGAAGTTGTAAATCCCTTCATTCTCAAGAACAAAGAACGCATGGTGGTGTTCTTAGACCAGCTCAGCAATGTGCCAGACCCAGGGAACGTACCCACCAGCTCTAACAACAACTTCGATATTGGTGAGTAATTAAATAAATAATGCTGGACAATCCAGACAGTCTCAAACTAAACAGAGCTTGTGTTATGGATACACAAGTCACCCTTTCCACGGTGGGTGACCGTTGCGGTCAAACGAAGGTCTGTTGACAATAAAATAAAACACGATAATTAATAAATTTATATCATGTACCTGTACATATGTACATCACCATTCATTTCGCGACTTTTATCACTACATAATATTGTGAAGCAATGTCATCTGGCGGCGTCTATTTTGTCTGTGTTTAGACATCTCTTTTCCATCAGTCAACACTGTGGTAAAACCAAGGTTTATCGATTATATAAAAAAAGAACGCGATAATTATAATAACTCAAAAACCACCAATGTATTCTCATACGGTTTTCATTTCACCAATAAAAAATGGTTTGTTTAAAAGTATAATTCATATTACATGGGTGATATTTCAGCCAATATAGAAATTTTTGAAAATTAATATGTTGAAAATATCTAAATAAAAACGTCAAGTACGAGTTGTACTCACGCACCGAGAGGGTTCCATAATTACAAGACCTTGATTCTTGCCCATGATTCTAGGTCAACGGGATCTAAGTATAGATTTTGGTTGCTTGCAAAAACCAAAATATTTTTTGTGTTTACACAACAAATTCACGGTTTTCGGATTTTTCCCTTTACTTGTGCTATAAGGCCTTGCTTCTTGCCGAATTTCATGATTCTATAGTGTATTTCTATGGATCTATGATCTATAGTCCAGTCATATTAGGAGTTGCACCTCGGAATGAAAGATAATAAGCTATAAACTTTCCAAAACCTTTATTTTGATATTCTGAAAGTTGTCTCAAAAGTGTCATAAAATGTCATGTCCGCGTCTTAAGCTATTCAAGGTCAAAGGTAAAAAAAAAACAGTTTTTGCTAATATCTCGTTTCTTGTCTCGTAAGTTTTAACAAGTTTATAGCTTATTATCTTACATTCCGAGGTTGACCCTCTTTTTTGACCTAAGTGACTGGACTATTAGGGAAATACCTTATAGGTTTTGTGTGCATGTGATGCCACCTGGAAATTTCAAAAAATTTGGGCGTAAGCAGCTGTCACTTTTGATTACGTTGACTTAGAAGTTTGATTTATATCACGGCTCCAAGATGTTACGGACCTGAGTATTTGATTTTAATTTCAACTCGATAGCTCCACGCGTTCCTGAAAAAAGAGGGTTGGGCCAGTCGGACAACAAAGTGATCCTATAAGGGTTCCTTTTGCCTTTTGAGGTACGGAACCCTAAAAATCAGTACAATTCCACACAATGTAGCACATTTCATGGTCACATCATTATATCAGCCGAAAGACGTCCACTGCTCCAGCAGTAATGAGAGGCCTATGTGGACATGATCGCCACAATGACAGATCCTAGCACTTTCCAAGACCGTGACACTGATGGCCTGTCTATGTGAATTAATCTTTCTGGTCTTGGAAAAAAATGCATTTTAGATTTTAGCAGTAGCGCAAAAAAGTTATCTTCAGCTTTTACCTCAAGACAAAAAATCGTACAGGGCATCTCTTTCTACAGTATCCAAATTGAGCGAGACTAGAATTCGTAAGATAACTGACGTGCTAACCGGAGTAAAACCAAGTACAAGGCAATATTTTATAACAGTTACATTCTATTTCAGCTAAAGAACTAGCAACACTGCACCACATCTGTGTGTCTCATCTAACGGAGCTGCAAGGACTGGCCAAAACGCAGCCAGCAATAAGGAAACTGGTGACCGTGACGGAGATGCTCACTAAACACAAGCACAAGTATCTCGAGATGATCAGATAAACTTACAGGTACATTTTGAACAGCAAAATTGACATAAAATCAGGGTCCCTCAACTCAAATAGCGGCGGCGCCACCTATTTTATTATTACGTTAACACAGGCGCGTTGTCACAGACGGACTTTCACGCGCTGCGCCATTGAGGTAGTCACACAAACCAGGATATTTATCTTTAATATGACTATATTAAAGATAAATATCCTGGTTTTAAGGCGCACACTAGCGCCACCACTTATTTTTTCTTATTATTAGGTTAAACAAAGGAATTTCAAAAATCTAAATTGGGTAGTTTGTGATACCTCTCATAAGCTTTTTTTAATGCCTCTGTAATAGTTTTATTTTGTATAGTTCAGGAAGAGATGTCAAAACCGAGTTTAGTAACCAAAAATTGCAACAGCGCATCTCTTCCTAAGCTATACAAAATAAAACTATAACAGAGGCTTATCGATAGGTATAAAAACTGCTCAAATTAATATTTTTGGAATTCCTTTGTTTAACCTAATAATAAGAAAAAATAAGTGGTGGCGCTAGTGTGCGCCTTAAAACCAGGATATTTATCTTTAATATAGTCATATTAAAGATAAATATCCTGGTTTGTGTGACTACCTCAATGGCGCAGCGCGTTAAGGTCCGCCTGTGACGCAGGAGGTATCGTGTTCGATTCCCGTTATAGATCTGTTGCTGTAGTGTCTGTTCTATACCTTGTACTGTCGTTTCGGCTGGTTCAGATAAATCCGTTGCTGAACAGAACAAATATCTGCAGCTTGTACAAACATTCGTCTCTCTGCCGTATTCGGCCCCGCAATCTCCATTATTATGTGGTAAAATGTTAGTTTTGGGCTTGGGTTTAAGTTATGTTACTTTAATAAAAAAAAAGAAATGAAGATCTTACTAATATTATAAATGTCAAACTTTGTGAGAATGGATGTATGGCTGTTTGTTCCTCTTCCACGCAAAACCTACTGAACTGATTGGGCTGAAATTTGTTATGGGTATAGTCTGAAATAACATATAGGTTACTTTTTATCCCGATAAAACGCGGGCAAAGGCGCGCCCAGCAACTAGTATGTGTATAAAATAAGTACTTATTACGTGTAAAATTAACCTTTTTGTTGCTTGATAACATTTCACTTGTTTCAGGGTAAAAACGTAGCGGAAGCTGTTAATCGTAATTAAAATCGTACATACGTTTACGTAACCTAAGAATTTACCCATTATCAGAAACGCAGTCATCAAGTAGCTTTACAATTGGATGCTTGCTACTTGACAACAGGATATTTCTGGTCACTTCCTTTGTCCTGTACTTTCAAAAACTATTAAAAGGTATTTTGGCAGGTTTGAATGAAAAGTGTAGGAAACGTGGATGAGTGTCATACATCTTCCAGCTGCTTTAAATAAAACTTTCAAGCTTTTTCGTGCCAAAAACTGCGTTCTATTATATATTTTAAAGTAATATCGATTGAGTTTATCATAAACTATTTGTATTACTCAAATTGCCTAATCATTTATTTATAACAAAAGCTCTCTAGTATGATAAGAATTTTACTCCCAATAATTTAAGTGTGATTTTATTTTATATTTTTAACAGTATCATTTGTTGTGGTCATGGTCCAAAATAAAACTCACTTTTTTCTCGCACTTACCAATGCATCGTGGGTAAGAAGTGCATTTTGATTTGAGAGAACATCTTTAAAATCCTACTAAATAGTCATTGCGGTTCGCCTGGGATGATGGCGGGATTAACTATTAATGTTGTCGTAGATCAGGGCCGCACAGCATCAAAATGTGCATTCAAATATAGGTTTTAACTCTTAACATTAAGATGTATGTATTTTATATTGAAGGCATCAGATGACAGACAGCTCGCGGGCCACTTGTTTGAAGCTTGTGGGAAGCCATATTGTCATTGTAAAATGTATGTAAAAATAACGAGTTTAAGCCCATATTTTAGTGCACACTTTTGCGCTATGCGGTAGCGGTGTTGAATTGATGTGCGCATAGCTATATTTTATGCCTTACTTTCTGTAGGCCAGGCCAAGAGCGAAAGAACTGGCAGAAGGCATTTGCCGTGCCATGAGTCAAGGCGGCCTGCAATAAAATAAATAATCGCATCTCAAATAAGCACAGTGGCGTGTCAAGTGGCGAATTTGTCAGACATGACGTGTCGGACTTCTTTCAGATTTTTGTTAAAAACTCAAAAAATTGCAGAGAGACGTGCTTAAATCTGAGTTACGTTTGAGTATTCTGCCGTTAGAGTCTCAAAACCATCCGATAACAAATATCAAAAGCTCATTAGCACAGCCAAAAATTCTTAAATATCAATTTACCAAAAAGACTGGGCATTTCAGCAAAATTAAACTTAAATAAAATCTTTAATACAAACTAGGAGCTAATGCTTTAGAATTAAAAAGAAAATTAGGCCTTAGTATGACAGTAAGAGTTATTTATTCTTATTTAACCCTTTTGTACTCTTATGTTTATTACTTTGTATTCTATTAGCATATGTAGGATATTAGATTGTAGACATACCTATTATTGTAGTTTGTTTACTTTGCAATTATGATGGTATTTGGATCCCTTTGCAATATTTTTTGTTGCTATAAGTTTAGGGGCCCTATTCTGCTAAACTATCAACTTAACTTTGACAATGAATAGATTTGTTTGACTTGTATTTTTTGTATTAATATCAGGATGACCAATGTGAGTGCCAACACAAACCTCTTGGTTTTATTGTACAAAACTTTACTAAATGTCTATTATGTTGGTAATAAATAATAAGTTTTGTCACAGAATGTCATCTTTTGGTATTCTACTCGAGATGAAAGATACTACAGATGGTGAAAGGCGAGTGAAAATTTTCAAGTTTGAAACCATTCTATCTATCAACCTCCGAGCAAATAGCACCGCGCTTATTATCTAGTGTTTCTTTTATCTAAGGATTTTACGTGACGATTTTGCGACGTTACTATTGTCATAGTAAAGCAATTGGTTAGTATGATTGGGCCCTGGAAACACAGTTTGATATATTGTCTTCCTTTTTAAATTTTTAGCTTTAAGATTGAACGACAACGCTATACTTGTTAATGTATTTAACTAAAAACAAGCTAGAGGTACTTGTTGCTAGGATTTAATCACTTGTGAATAAAATCCTAATATAAAACACCAAATAAGATGTAGTCATGTTGTGTATTTGTGGTAGGACTGATGAATAATTAGGGTTATTTCGGGTATTTACGCTGTTTTAATTTCCCGAAACGCGACGTTTCGAGCGCGTTACTAACTATAGTAACGGGCTCACCACGAGGTCCTAGAATTAGAACCCAATGAAACTTATATTAGGTATGTTAGCGAATCGCAATAGTTTAAATAGGTATTGGTAAATGCCCGATAATTCAAAAGGTTGGGACCGTAGATGGTTTACTGATTTGATCTTCGTATAAAGCTACTATATGACAACTGTGTGCTTTTTATCTACTAAAATATTCTCTGTGATAATGATAAATTGTTCTGTTTCATTCTTATTGCATTTGTTATATCATTTTGACTTGCATACACAAAGACTCTACTCTATTTAAGTCTGATTATGCATTTTAATTATTTTCGAAGAAACTATGTAGTTTTCAAGATAGCAGTCTTTGAGTCAGTGAATTATTAAACGTTAAGATTTCCTCTTCCCCTTTGCTCAAGAAACCAGAAAAATTTACATTTCTTGTGCCATATAACTGTAAATATTACTACAGTAGCTTTGTACATCACAATGTTGCTAGTGTGGCCAACACTCGCAGCGCGTATTTGCTCGAGCATAAAATAGACACATAACATGTTGAAGTTAATTTTTAAAGTGTGAATGATGGGAATTGGTGTTTGGAGTTCGTATTGAATAAAAGCTAATTTCTGAACGATGCTATGTGCAATGCAATCTATGTAAATGCAGAGACTTAACTTTACCAAATTCGTTTTGTTTGCTAACATGGTGTTGATAAATCTTTATCTCAATCACCTCGAGAGTCAAATACTAATGCACCAAGTACATTGTGTGTGTCAATGCATCGAAAGTACACCTGTTTTTCAATTTAGTACCTATAAAACCTAATACTAACTAGAATTTAGAAAATTAGAGAATGTCTCGTCAGTATCCAAGTGTGAATTAGCTTAACTTAGAATAAACTTAGACTGAATTAAGTTCCAACTAGTTGGATTTAGTAATGTATAATATTATGCACTAGATTTTCCACCAAAATTGTTAAGAAATTGAAATTCTTTTTGTTGGCCTTTTTGATGAACTTTTTTATACTGAAAATATTTGTAATTGTGGTTAGTTCATAGCATTAACGTTTTCGAATATTTCATATATATAGGGAATTGGTTGGTAGGTCTCTTATTGCACAAAAATACAAAACCGGAATTGCATTGTTTTCCATATTATATTTTAGAATATTTTATATTGAATTTGACACTTACAGGAATGTTTTATTATATCTTATGGGTTAAGATACATAATTGTTCTCAGCTGTGAAATGATGCACATAAACTGCATTGAGCACATCTGTGGCCTGCACAAGCTATGAATTACTTAGTGTAAGTAATATACATTTTTCCCTTTTCTTTGTACTATATTTTAAAAGATCATCCAGGCCTAGAATTTGAAAATTCATTAAGTATACTCACAAAATATATTGCAATGGTTAATAGTGATAAGTAGTAATTATTTTTTGTGAATAGTATTACATTTTGCGACTTTTTTTTATAATCTTCAAATCTATCCAATAGCTGTTTTCTATAAAAATTTTATCTGCGCTAGGAATCCAGTCTCGTAAAATAAAGTATTCAAAATAGTGGTGTATTTTTATTTAATGAGAAAACTAAAAGATTCTGGTAGATACAACCATATAAACTATTCCCTGACACCTAAATAAAAATTCATATGTTGTACACAATACATAGGAGTAAAAATAAAATCTACTGTGTGGTCACTGTAACCCTAGTTCCCAGGAAGTGAATTGATGATTTATTTAAAATATTTTTTTTAGAAATTAATTTTGTAGTAGGTCAAAATTTTTACTACAGAATGGTAACCTATGTATGTATATTCTGAATGTCTATTTATCCTCAGATCTCTAAAACTAGTTTTATTTTGTATAAAAATCAGAACTTTAACCAGTCCTAACTTTTTACTGCGACAAAGCTCTCATAATGAAAACCTTGACACAATGACACATTGACACAATTAGTTACCCTATCTGGTTTTAATATAAATGTAAATGAAAGTTCTGATGTAAATAAGTTAAAATTGTAAATATTTAATTTTATTTGTGTGGTTTTAATAACCATATTTATGTTGTTTTTAATCTGTTTATAATTTAATTTGTATTCTTAGTAAAAATCTGATTGGTGTTTTTAAAATTTACCGCTAATATTATTGTTGTAATCCTGCCTCCATTCCTTGACTAAGAAACTTCCATGAACTGGGCACTGGCAGAAAAGTGGCAAACCAGACACATTGCCACATTGCACAAAGAAGTCATTATAGAAAAAAACTTTCAACTGGCTTGTTTTAGAAATTAGATTCTTATCCAAGGAACCTGAGCATAAAGCATAGGGAGAAAACCAGACCAAGGGTGCTATTTATATATATATATATATATAACACAGGATACCTTGATATAAAAATATTTATTTACAAATGCATACAAATTGGTCTTGTGAGAAGACTAAAGTTTAGAAAAAGTTTAGAAAGTAAGTACTCCAGATCTATGTGAGGAATAATATTGAAAATGCCATCCCAATACAACAGACTGCAACATAAGGGGATTTTCTTTCACCAATCCGGGCACACTTCCAAAAAGTTCCTAGTAATCTGAAACAATAGGCTAAATGTTAGCAGGGTGCATGATCCTACTTCCAGCCGCTACCAATGTTATCAATGCAAACATTTGTCAAGATATTTGGGAAAAGCAAAAAACGCCGAGTTCTAGACCAGGAATACTATATAACTTCATTCCCGAACTTTATGTAACTTTATCTACCTTAACCATGACAACATACCCAGTCTTGTTGCGATCCATTATACTCGTAAAGTAAGATCTCAGGTATGCACAAGTGCAGATAAGAAGGAGAATCACAGTCAGCAAACTTTGGAAATTAAACAGCGCACCAATCTGGAACAAACGAAAATAATTTCGATTGCATTGCAGGTATACATTACATAAATTTAGGATATCTACATACCATAATCGTTAGCAAACACTTAGATCAAAGAACACCAAAAAAAATCACTTCGTCTCTTATTTTCAGTATTTGTTTTGTTATAATTTTAATTCTCCAATGTGCTACGAATCTCATATAAACATCCCATTAAGATCAAAGAGAATACAATACATTAAGATGAGTCCGGTATTCAATAACTAACTCAGTACCTGTTAGCATGGTCCTAAAATATCTAACGCTATTGTAAAATCCGCATACCGCTAGGGAATAACTGTGCAAAGCGAGCATCGCGCCTAACCGACCGTGAGCCATAACTACCCAACGATTCAATACCTATACTTACCTAACTATCATCTACGCATAGGTACTAGCGGACCGTTCACCCGTAAAGTTATGTATCTGCAACAAGTATTTGGTATTTTTAACCAAATCGGTTAGAAATATATCGGGTAGAAATCAGGACAGGTATAGAGTATTGTAACGTTATTGGCTACCAGTTGGTACTAACGGTATTGAAACAAAATACCCAACTAATAACCGGTAGCCAAAATATCCAATAACTCCCATCCTTACATCCCGGGCAATCAAATTTTTGACAGTAGAATATCTATCTTGCTTTTGAGTTTGACGTCATGGTCGTGCATGACAATAGCATATGCACGAGACAATTAACAGTAATGAGTTGGCAGCTCTGTTCATTCATTCATTCAGAGAAGTTCAATTCAGTTCACTCGCAGACGTAGACTGAGCATAGAGTAGGTAAGCAAAAATCCTCCGTCTACACTCGCAGAAGTCGCAGACTAGACCTTGGCAATGTGACCATTTGCGACAGATTTTTTCCATTTTGCAAGATTTGGGAGATTCATAATGTAGGTAATTTTTTAAGGCGGTTCCCAGACCCAAACAAGCTCCGCCACCTATTTTATCGTATTATGTGGCCAAAAAGTGCAACTTCGTATCTATTCCCAAGCTATACAATCTATAACGATTACAGAGGCATTTAAAATAAGCTTATCATAGGTATCACAAACGGGCCGAGGGATTTTTGATAACTCCTTTGTAAATCGTAACAATACGATAAAATTGGCTCTGATTGGGTCGGGGTAGCGGTAGTGAAATAATCCGTATATTGTTGTCTATTTTAAATTTTCCATATACAGGATGTAACAAAAATAACGGACCAAACTTTCATGGGGGGTTCAGCTTTGAACACAGAACACGGGAAAAATCTTAAACAAAAAATCCCGACTTGTTTTTCGAAAATATAAATTAAAAGAAAATCATCAAACTAGACTAGGCAATAACTGATGCATGTGATTATTATCATAGAATCAAGAAAAATGCATTTGTGGTACCACCTACCTTATCTAAGGCGCGTTGACTGATCTGTAATAGGGTTCATAATTCTTAACACCTTTATTAATTTGGTAACCAACAGACTTTTGTTATAACAAAATTTTATTTAATTCTGTTTTGACGTCTATTGTGTATGTGCAGTTCTGTATAGCGATCATGTGAGTGCTAAAAAATATTTATATTTTGCAAATAGTCTTGGGTCACAGGTCTAAGTGACTTACGTTACTGCGACTTCAAAATATCTGTGACTAATACCAGTGACAAAATACTAGCTAGTATTTCTACCAATCACGTACAAATTCATTGTTTTACTTATTAAATGATATATTTATTGCAGCAATAGCACCGCTACGTAACGAAAATTCCTCTTGAATTGTAACGCAATGTAACAACTTTGTTACATTGCGGTATACTTTTCAAATTTCAAAGTATAAAATACTATGTGTGTCTCATTCTGACTTAGTGATACTATCAAAAAGCAATATTATCTAACTGAAGCGATTTATTGCGTAGGTACCTACCTAATAAAATAACAGCGATATAATATCGTGCACTCGTGACACTGGCACTGCCTGTATGACAGTCACAGATATATTTAGTTTCTGTCACTGTGAAATACCGCCAATTTTCTATACCTGTGACTTTTATCAGTGACGATAAATACGCCTCAAGCCTAGTCGCAAACTTTGCAAAAGCTTTCTTATGTTTGCTCATGTCAAACACTTCGTTCGAGAGAATATTTACCTACACAGAATCTACAAACAAAAAATAAGAAACAGGATCAAATATATATCAGTTATAATAACAATAAAAGAGAGGATAGAGAAACACGGAGACTGTCTCCTATATACCAAATATAGTTATGATCAAAACGATGTCGTCAAAATCTATTTAAATAGGAAAATGAAGATTAAGATTGCGAAGACATTAGTGATACAAAAAGTACTCATAAAAAAAATAGTGTTTTACACTTTTGTTGTTTCAAAAAGTCCTTTGAAAATGTAGTGTATTTAATAAGTAGTCCGCAAACCCTATAATTATGAAAAATAACAAAGATGCTACCTAGATAGTATTTACATGAATAACTTGAGCTAAACGAACGATAGCAAGATAGCTCAACTGATTGTTTAGTAGGTAGTGAATGTGTATATTTAATTTTTTTCGATTCCATGAGGGAAATAGTAGGAACGCATATTTTGGCATTTTTGACGTCCAGTTTGGCAGATTTTGGCAGAATTTCTAGCCAGTGTGTGTCAGAACCGCCACTTTTGAGATGGTCACCCTCGACCTTGAAGTTTTCATTTCAATCAAATTCATTCAATTCAATCCAATTCAACCAAGCTTGGAAAGAATAATTAATTTTTGAGTTGATCGCGGTCTGTGTAGACGTCATCTTTGTTTTGCTTACCGTGAATTTCCTTTATTGTTCAACTAAATACAAAATAAGGTGAGTTGTAATATCATTGCAGAAACTTCTTCCTTGTAGGTGTAGAAAAAATCGTTTATTATTGAATTCTCTATGGATTGGTGAGCGTTTCCTTGTACTTTTCATTTCTGTTCACACGACGCCATTTTGTGTTCGCGATCTTTCTTTGTTCTAGTTCCTTTGTTCTTTGCCCTATTTGATCGATCGCATTTTTAGTTCAAAGAAACCAAATTTATAGTTATTGTCAGACATCTCAAGATTCGATTGACGATTGTTACAGATCTCATCATGCAAATTTTCGTGAAGACCCTCACGGGCAAGACCATTACCTTGGAGGTCGAGGCATCTGATACCATCGAAAATGTGAAGGCCAAGATTCAAGACAAGGAGGGAATCCCGCCAGACCAGCAGCGTCTCATTTTCGCTGGCAAGCAGTTGGAAGATGGCCGCACTCTCTCTGATTACAACATTCAGAAGGAGTCCACACTTCACTTGGTATTGCGTCTGCGTGGAGGCATGCAGATCTTTGTCAAGACCCTCACTGGCAAAACTATTACACTAGAAGTTGAAGCTTCTGACACTATTGAGAATGTAAAGGCTAAGATTCAAGACAAAGAGGGGATCCCGCCAGACCAACAACGACTGATCTTCGCCGGCAAGCAGTTGGAAGATGGCCGTACCCTTTCTGATTACAATATTCAAAAAGAATCCACACTTCACTTGGTATTGCGTCTGCGTGGAGGTATGCAGATCTTTGTCAAAACCCTCACAGGCAAAACTATCACTCTTGAGGTGGAAGCTTCGGACACAATTGAGAATGTGAAGGCCAAGATTCAAGACAAAGAGGGAATCCCACCTGACCAGCAGCGACTTATCTTTGCTGGAAAGCAGCTGGAAGATGGCCGCACTCTTTCAGATTACAATATCCAGAAGGAATCAACACTCCATTTGGTGTTGCGTCTTCGTGGAGGCATGCAGATCTTTGTCAAGACTCTCACTGGTAAAACTATAACTCTTGAGGTGGAAGCTTCTGACACCATAGAAAATGTAAAAGCTAAGATTCAAGACAAAGAGGGAATCCCGCCAGACCAGCAGCGTCTCATCTTTGCTGGCAAGCAGTTGGAAGATGGCCGCACTCTCTCTGATTACAACATTCAAAAGGAGTCCACACTTCACTTGGTGTTGCGTCTTCGTGGAGGCATGCAGATTTTTGTCAAGACCCTCACTGGCAAAACTATAACACTGGAAGTTGAAGCTTCTGACACTATTGAGAATGTAAAGGCTAAGATTCAAGACAAAGAGGGGATCCCGCCAGACCAACAACGACTGATCTTCGCCGGCAAGCAGTTGGAAGATGGCCGTACCCTTTCTGATTACAATATTCAAAAAGAATCCACACTTCACTTGGTATTGCGTCTGCGTGGAGGTATGCAGATTTTTGTAAAGACCCTTACTGGCAAAACGATTACATTAGAAGTTGAGGCTTTTGACACTATTGAAAATGTAAAAGCCAAGATTCAAGACAAAGAGGGAATCCCACCAGACCAACAGCGTCTTATCTTTGCCGGCAAGCAGCTGGAAGATGGCCGCACTCTTTCTGATTACAATATTCAGAAAGAATCTACACTCCACTTGGTATTGCGTCTTCGTGGAGGCATGCAGATTTTTGTAAAGACCCTTACTGGCAAAACTATTACACTAGAGGTTGAGGCTTCTGACACTATTGAAAATGTAAAAGCCAAGATTCAAGACAAAGAGGGCATCCCGCCAGACCAACAGCGTCTTATCTTTGCCGGCAAGCAGTTGGAAGATGGCCGCACTCTTTCGGACTATAATATCCAGAAGGAATCTACGCTCCATCTGGTATTGCGTCTTCGTGGAGGCATGCAGATCTTTGTCAAGACTCTCACTGGTAAAACTATTACACTTGAAGTTGAAGCGTCAGACACAATAGAAAATGTAAAGGCCAAAATTCAAGACAAAGAGGGAATCCCGCCAGACCAACAGCGTCTTATCTTTGCTGGCAAGCAACTGGAAGATGGACGCACTCTTTCGGACTATAATATTCAGAAGGAATCTACACTCCATCTGGTGTTGCGTCTGCGCGGAGGCATGCAAATTTTCGTCAAAACCCTTACCGGTAAAACAATCACTCTTGAGGTGGAAGCTTCTGACACTATCGAAAATGTAAAGGCAAAAATCCAAGACAAAGAAGGAATCCCGCCAGACCAACAGCGTCTTATCTTTGCGGGCAAGCAATTAGAAGACGGCCGCACTCTTTCCGATTACAATATTCAAAAAGAATCGACGTTGCATTTAGTACTCCGTTTACGTGGAGGCATGCAGATTTTCGTTAAAACTTTGACTGGAAAAACTATCACTTTGGAAGTAGAGCCTGCTGATACAATTGAGAATGTCAAAGCAAAGATTCAGGACAAAGAAGGAATCCCTCCAGACCAACAGCGTCTGATTTTTGCCGGCAAGCAGCTGGAAGATGGGCGCACACTATCGGATTATAACATCCAGAAAGAATCTACTCTTCACTTGGTACTTCGTCTGCGCGGCGGCGACTATTAGACGCTGAGCCAACTGATGAGATCTGTAGCAATTGTAGTTGAAGAATATTATGTAGGTTAAATTCAATACTCTTGCTATAAGTATGTAACCATTCCATTTATCTCAATAAACAGTCGTAGAAGAAATAATCTTTCATTTTCTGTTAGGTTACCCTTACCTTACCTTAGTTCTTTAGCTAGGGATTTTTAGGCTCTTGTAGGTATCAACTGCAGTAACCTCGTGAGGTGCCTGGTAAAAAGGGGTGAATAGAGACGAAATATTGGACCAAGGAATTACTGGCTGTGGAAGTATAGTCCGTGACTGTTCACCTGTGTCAGTGGATCTGACCTCTGCAAAAGGATGTTTATCTCCAGTATTTGTGTGAGAACTTTTGGTAATTATTTTCCATAACGATAATACAATAAAAAATAAAGTGGCGCTAGTGTCGCATTACTATTCACCTTAGCGGTACAGCTTGCGTCATGGTTTAATAGCGCTGACTTTTCATGCGCAGAAGTCTATTTTTATACCGCTTTACACCTACGCAGAACCCCCCTCCACGAGCGCTATTAAACCGTGACTAGACGTGTACTTATTCCTCACGAAGGTGTTGGTACAAACAAACGTGCCTATTTAGCGGTTCCTAGGTTAGGTAAATGGCGACAGGTCTTGCCTGGCTCGTGTCAAATCAAATAAAACGCGTCAAATTGTTAACATTTTATTAGGAGGCGAAAACGAGCAATAAGTTTTTGGGATAAATTTTAATACAAATAAATGATATTTGCATCTCGTAAATCGTCAAGTTACACTATGAAATTACAGTATTTAAGATTACAGTAACATGAACAAGAATAATAAATACATCATAACAGACAGTTAATTGTACCATAGCAAAATATTTCGAGAGAGTCGATATAGGTAACATCGTGTTCTCGATACAAACGTACACTAAATACAAATAGTGTGCCAACAATTACTTCTCAAGATAATGTTGCTCGAGGCCAATAATTGTTGCGTTGATGAGATCGCACAATACTATATTTGGTTAAAATGTTAAATTCGGCTGCAAGCATCATTATCAATACGAACCAGTGCTGCTACACTACAAGTGTAAAACAGCACTACCAACAGTAAATTGCTCTATAAAATATGTCATCTCATTTGATACTCTACGCACACGTTCACAAGCCGTTAGAAAACATTTAAACACAACAACAGTCTAAAATATTTCAGTAAGGACAGTGTTAGACGATTTAGGCATACAATTTAATTGTAAACGTGAGATAAGATAGTGATTGAATAGAAGACAGCAAACACTGATCTTTTACGAACGTCGCTAGTTAGAACCTCACTGGATAACACTGAAACATGACGAATGTTGTAACATTGATTTACTCGAAATACTTACAATAAGAGACACTTGAAGATAGAACAATTACTTTATGAACTTACATACAACTAACATTAGATCTAGGTATTGTCCTTTGTATGCCAGAAATGTGATTACCATGGAGGTCAACAGAACTAATGAATAAGTACCTATTGATCTATTGTATGATCAACACTCATGGACAATTACAATAATGACAATTTAAACCTTAGCTCGTAGTGCATTGCGATTAACAATTCCTACTATTGAAGAGGCCATGTTTTTTACTTATGATTTTTGGTATCGATAATGCATAAAAATATAACTAAAATACTAAGATCTCATAAGTTTACGGCTAAAATACGTGACTTAAAAAAATTGAAGATAGTAAAAAAAATGTATAAAATGTGGTAGGTGCAGAGCGCACCAGGTAGCATGATACCTAATTATCACAATGACATATAATAATGTAATTATTTATATTATCAATAATAGCTTGCCAATAACACATCGAACATTAATTACGCCATGGATTCCTGGCAAGATAACAATTCTTATACCGTCCTCCGTCAAATTCATTCATTATAATTTTTATAATACGTTATATTGTATACATTCTCCATTTAGATAAATAATTACCCGCAAAGATATAACTATAATTTCTTAATTTCATACGTAAACTACTGCGATATTCTATTAAACATTAATTAATTAATGTGCTTAATATGAATGGTTTAAACGTAACGCAGACAGATGCCAACTACATACAGTTCGGGTGAAATTACTAGTCCATTTTGACGGCAATAAACTGCATCCGACAAATTCTCAACTGCTGCCTAGTTAGATCGTCTGAATTTAAGAGTAGAAAATAGAAATACAGTACCAACAAAGTTTTGATTTTTAAAATATCAACATTGGAAATGTTTACTGCCTCAAGGCAGGCTCTTTCAGTATTTTCAATCTATGGTGGAGTTTATATCCTTACTGCTAGATCTTTGATTAACTGGACACTGGCAGAAAAGTGGCAACCCAGACACATATTGCCAATAACAAAGAAGTCAAGTCAAGGCAAGATCTTTAATTGATCAATCGTGGCTTAAAGACAATCTCCGATTTATGAAGTGTGTACTTTCGCGCAAGAAATTCCCTTACAAGTGTTATAGTTGAATTATGAATGACGTTACAGGTAAGTTACTTAACAAATTACAACTTATGAATACCAACTAACAGCTGTCAACTAGGTAATTAAATTCATTTAAAATGAAAATGGCAAATGTCTTCTAAATTAAATTATATAACGTCTTTTAAATTTGGCAACATATTGGAAATTATTGTTAAAACTACATAAAAACACTTATTGGATTCAATTTAAAGGTTATTTTAATTTTGAATTATTTTCATGATGCTAAAGCTAAAATAAATCGGGAAGACCAAAATTATATTAAAACAATATCAATTCATTTACAATCCATGGAATACGCTGAAACTTTAACATTGAGCTTTTGACACAATATCAATAATAATTATAACAAATAATTTTATATAATACTGTAAAACAGAGGATTAGACGGTAAAATTTAGATTTATACATTATTTAGGTACGTATGTGTACCTTACGTACGTGTGTGACGCAAACTTTTATAAAAAAATAATAAATGCAATCTATTTTTATCGCGATAGTACAATTATAAATAATTATCCAACGCAAATGAATGTTGCTATACAAACACACGTAACAAAGCGGGAATGTTTTAAATATACTAAATAACCCAATCGCAAAGATTTCCTGATTGTTTCAAACTGCATAAAAAGAGAACGTCTCTTTACTTAGAGACAGCTTTTGTAAGAGTATTGTCCTAGTACTAGATAATATTATCTAAAAAGCTATCTAAGTAAAGATACGTTCGCTTTGTTACAAAGAATCAGTAATTTTACTTTAGAACAAAGTGTCTTTCGGCCATCGCAAGCCGTGTAGCGCATTTGATCAAAATACTGAATCACCATATGGATAAGAGGTGAATTTGCACTAAGAATCGTTACATACATTTATTAACAAATGTATAGAAAATAATAGAATATAAATAAATTAGAACTTGTATTTACAATTGAAACAATTGAGCCAACTGCAGAATGTCAACTATAAATATGAAATTAGAGTTAAATTAAGAAATTAGCGAAAAAAGCTGTATTTTCAACTCGTAAAGTTGATATACAGCTTTCGGCTGTCGGATATTCTGAAAAGTGCAATATGCCAGTTCCGAATATCTCTCTCTGTATGCATTCAGTGAATTAAAATTTTACCTCATTATTAAAAACCTGTTGACTTAAAACAGTTGCTATGCAGTATTTTTTTCACTCAGAATTATATTAATAGAAGAAAAAACTATTGCGTAAAAGATAGGAAAGATTTATAAATTTTAGTGTTTTCGCCAAATAAGTTGCGCTACACAAACGAGCGTGACTACTGAACACTTGTTACGTTGTATCTAGGTTCATTTTAAGTTAGGCACAGACAGAACAAGATACTCTTTCTATTACACCATGAAATTTGCGTCACTGTTCTTCTAAAACAAATTTAATCGGACCATGATTTAATGTACAGTCAAGGAGAATTTGTTAGCTATGTGTGGCTAACATAACACCGGTCTAAACATATCGAGCAAAGTAAAATAGCGTCTTGCGCTATAGACACAAGAGTGACTATTGTAATTACATGTTGGGCAATGGAACAGTGACTTGAACGTAACTGATTGGGAAGTACCCGGTCTTGCCGTGCACTGAGCCTTCGAACCAGTTGTCGTCAACCTTGTTGATTAGCGTGATCACGTCGTTTTCCTGGAACAAATGGATGAGTTTGTTTGAGTCAAAAATAAATAGATATTTTAACAGTGCAGAGTCTGGCCGAGAAAGGAGAACTTGTGAGGGTACTTAACAGATGACTAGGTTATGAAGATAGAGTTCATGAATGGTAGAAGCACCCCATTATCCCAAAAAAATATAGGAAAAAGTATTCTTTGTTATACTTTTAGTCCTAAGTTATTTTTTTTATATTTAGATTCTGACAGCTTGGCAGGCACAGCTGCAACACGCATCCAATAATACAATTAAAAAGAAAACTATGATATATGGAAGGTATCAATACAATAATGCAACAAAATCTAATCACTTTTTGTGAATTTTAAGTAAAATGCTTTTTAGAAATGAGTTTAACATCACACTCAAGTCAAGTCCACCACTGCTCGTTCCCCTGCATCATCATCATATCAGCCCATACACGTCCACTGATGAACAAAGGCCTTCCCCATACGACGCCACAAATAGCGGTCTTGAGCCGTCTCCATCCCCTGCGACCGCTACAATGTCGTCGGTCCATCGAGTGGATGGTCTCCTTACATTCCGTTTCGCGTTGCATCGTGGCCGCCACTCGAGAACCTTTACTACCCAGCGGTTATCAGCTCTGCGAGCTATATGACCTGGATACTGCTAGGTATAGGCTTTATTTCTTCCCACCATCCTTCTCAAAACTTCTTCTTAAAAACAACTTAAGTAGTTTCAGTTTTAGTATAACAACTTTCGTAGTTTGACGAATTCATTATGAATGTAAGCATTCATATGAAGTCTCAGTTTACCTTGAATCCCAGCTCGCCCTGGTTCTCAGCGTCGAAGTCGTAGAGCGCAGTGCAGCACGGCCCTTTAGCCGGCGCCACAGGCGTCCGCGCAGGAGACTTTACCGGCGACGGCAGCGGGGATGCTAAACACAACAAGATTTAGAGGGGGTTCTTGAAGCTTTGGGTGCATTTTCGTTTGGCAGAAAACGGGAAACAATTTTGGCAGTTCTTAATGGTACGTGAACTGTCTGAAATTAGAGCCCGTTGTCTACCATAAATGCAACCTGGTCAGCGTTTGAGCAACGATTTGGATAACTATTAATATGAACTTGATTCATAAAATAGAATATAGTACGTTAATAAAACGAACCTGGGTTGCCTTTAGCCCTAGAAATAATAAAGTTTGGGTAATATATCAAAATTGTTGCTTTGCAGGCTCTCACGGAAGGTTGTTCGTACATAAAAATGATTAAACATGATATAGGCAATGAATGAATGATGTAAGGAAAATATATAAAATGCAGATGAAAAACCATCCGTAAAAATTTTCAAGGTCCTTTAAAAGCTCAATTCGGGCCCAAACAGTCGAAAATGTGATGTAGTAAGAGAAACCAAACGTGAGCTAGCTTGTTGAGCAGATACTAAACTTATGTTTCTACAATTTGGTCATAAGTAGGTACTTCGTGTTTTTTATACAGTTTTCTAAGTGTAGTTTCTGCTTCAGAAAACACGAGGATCATCATGTAAATAGACAATCTCACACAATCAGTCTGTAGTTTTATCTATTTTTTTTTTGTATGGGTACCATGATATGAAATGCATTCTGCCTGATCGAGTGACGTAATGGTAAAAAGCTACTTTATGAAGTAGATAATAAGCGCTAATATGAAATTCACAGAACATTACCCAAAAAACTGAACAAAATGATTATGATATTGACATGCACACTGCGAAGCTTATTAAATATTTTAATGATAAAACACGCTCAAAATAAAACGAAAGCCACCCAGTACAAAACCTAAAAGAACTCAAAATCAATCCAGAAAAGTATATTCTAGTAGTTTGTATGCGAATAGTTTTGTGTACAGTAATCCCATTTAACATGGGATTACTAAAGTTTACGTTTATACTTAAGTTTACACTTAGTCATTAGAAAACTGTTTCTTTGTAGCACAAAGGCAATTGAGTTTTGGTGTATGTCTTATGTCCTGCTTTGAATTTTTTATCGGATCGCGTGTTTATGTTCGTTTTAATATTAGCAGTTTGATCAAAGCTTCGCAACGTATTTTATGAAATATGTTATGTATTGGCTCTGGAATCTACGCGTACAATTTTTGGAGCGTTGCACAAAATTTGTGAGAAATGTGTCTGAGTGTGTGTTATTACGTGATTAGTGTGTGTGTAGTTGTAGTTGTGTATCGTCTCGTTGAAAGCTTTTGAACGTCAATTTTATTCCAATGAGCGTGTGTGTTTTTTAAATTCCTTTGTGAGTTGATAGGTCATGTATGTGTCTGTGAGTTTCTGTGTAAGTTTTTAGCGTTGTGTCCGTGTGTAGGTTGAGAAGTGTGTTTGTGTGTTACCGTTGTTGGAGCGTTGCATGCTGCCAGAGCCCGGGAATAGCTCCAGGTTGGAAGGCGGCTTGTGCTCCGGGGTTCCAGCGTGCGACCCACCCTCTCCACGACGCAAGTAACAATACATCCCAACTCAGTATCATAATCATATAACCATCTGTTTACTAAAATACCTAACTAAAATAAAAGGTTCGCGAGTCAGATCAACGATTAGCGTCATTTGATAAAACTGTATGTCTTATTATTTGTGCCTACAGTACCTGGAATGTACAAGAATGACATGGAGTCGTCATCGAATGCGTAAAATAATTGAATTTCATTCCTTCAACTTTACGCCATGTATGAAATTTTCTCTAATGTCGTAAACCTAGACAAAAACTGCTATAGACGGGCTCAAGTACCATGGATTTAATAGGCACTTTGAGCAATCCATATTAGCCTATGCTCTTAGGGTTGCAGTCGAATAGTTGCATCTCCATGTTGACAATAAATAGAAACGAATTTTTGACATAGTAGCTGCTGTAAATGTCAACATTTTGTGTAAATTGTAAGAAATTATTTCGATGTGCATGTCAACAAATTAGTCTGTATCTGGTAATATATATTAGAAAGAGACAGAAGATACATCGATCTACTCGCTCTAATAGGAAAGATCACGAACGTAGGGACTTTCATATTGTATAGAAAGAACATCAAACATTTAGATTTAAAATGCCTATTTCATGAATAAAATCCTTCCAACTTGTAAAAGTAAAAAACGGTATAATACATTGTTGAAGGATATTTTTCATGAAATAGGCTAAAATAAAATACGTATAACAATATAATTAGGGAAATAGGAAGGTATGGGAGAGGAAAATTCGGCAACCTGTAACAGAATTTCCTGTACAATTACCACACCATCAACAAATCAGTTATTTCGACCCTGTACACTATTAGAAAACAATATAATAAGCCAAAAGGTTAAAGAAAATCAAATCAACGTTAACTAGAAAATATAAAATCATATACAAAAGATTGTGTAAGTAAATTGTTGTGCATTAGTGACAATATGTTCCAATACCAGAATGTGTGGGGTGTGTCAAAACCATTTATTTTTAAATCAGTTTTTCTTGGTTTTCATCAGAGATATACATATTTATAGGCTGAACCTTGACAAACAACTTTGTCGAATCAGTACAAATTGTGCTTCTTTATCGGATACCCACTAAATTACTATATACATAAGATACGACAAAGTGTCGTCACGAAAAAGGCGAGACCAGAATTACAAGTAAAGAACATCATTATCTCGAGCGGTTTTTCAGATATAGTGGCGGATGAAAACCAATCCTATAGAAATGAATTTAAAGTTATTTTTAAAGCCGATATACATATTTGTTAGTATAGTAGTTGAAATATGAGTGTTACTACTGTGTTCTCTTATTATTGTGCGTGAGAGATGAACTGTGTGCGGAAAGATTTTGATTATGTACTGCGTTGTGAAATTACTTTTAAGTACCAATTCTTACACCCTTTATCAATTCATTTATTGATTTCGCAATACTTTTTAATTATTACTCAAAATTTTATTTTTTACATAAGCTGACATAGAATATAGCCCCAAATTGAATTAGACAATCGAGACCAAAACCAAATTCTCCACTACACGACTACAAATCCGGTTAAAATATGTACAAATACGCAAACTCTTACGTTAAAGTTTTGAGACTATCTGGAAAATTGTGTAGGTAAACTACATTCAAATGTATTTCGAAACTGAAAATTATTTACACTACCGGAGCGAACCTAAAGTCTAAATTTACGCAAAAGGTAAACACATTATAATGTCATAAACCAGCAATCTTACACCAAACCCTTTAAAACACAATCCTCTGAGCCCCGCTACCCAAAGCAGTACATACCAAAACCCAGCAAAACAAAACAAAATCACCTGTCCAAGGATCCCTTAGTCCGTTAAACTGATTTCTCGGCGCCGGGTGTGGTTTGAACCCTCTCGAATTCGAATTCGGCCTCAGTACATCGTTACTCCAGCCAGGTTTCGATATGTCGAAGCCTGTTCGGGTTTTAGCCGGCGAGTCCCACGCCTTCAGTGGGTCAACTGTGCTGAGGTCGCCGACAGAGGAAGAGGGGGGGAGATTGCGAGAGAGGGGAGGTCTGGAGAGGCTCTGGGAGGAACCGTAGCGCCTACCATGGTTCAGCTCGTGAATGCCCTCGATGTGTAGATCGGCGAGGGTCTTTGGTACGAACTCCAGTTTGGGACGGTTCACGGCCTCCTCTTTCCTGTAATTGAGAGAATAAAGTAAGCTAAGGCTACTCCAGGATGACAAAGTATAATATACTAGCTGACCCGACAGACGTTGTCCCGTCATTCAATTCAACTGACAGTTATTTAAAAAAAATGTGCTTAGCAAAGAATATATAACGCTGGGGCTAAGGTTACATTAAAATAAAGTTAGTTGTTAATCTTAAATTTTCTAAGTCGGTCGTACGATCGGTGAAATTCAGTGTTAATGTTTGTGTTTTTTGTCTCTCGAAGGTCTAAAGATATCCGAAAAATGGTTGTGACAGACAGACAGACAAAACGAAATTACAGGTGGTCATGTTTGAAAATTTAATAGTCAGGTAAAGTCCAGGCGTTTTTGCCACGTTCATTATGAACGTAGTCTAACAACATCTTCGTTAAACGTCTATTTTAGTAAATAATGGATCAAGTTTCCTAGTAAAGGAGTGGGTCGTGGCAAAGATAATTTTAATTAGTAATTTTAAACGCTTTCTGCAGGAAAAGGCTTTATTTAGTAAATTGCGAGGGTTCGAACATATCTATTTTCGCAAATTATTACAAAATAAGCAATTAATTTCTCGAAATTAACTTTGAGCTTTGACAGTTCAAACACACACATAGACAGTTCAAAGGCGTTCGTTTTATAGAAGAAATCGTATCCATATTTGATTTTAAGCCGATTATCACAGTTCTACTTTCTTCTTCTTTATGCTATTTATTATTTTTAAAATTCAACAAAACGACAAATTACAACAAGTATTTACACTTACATACCTATGTATATGAATTTCCTAAAATCTAAGCCGTCACCAGAAGGCAGATTGCCCAGAATGCTGGCGAATTCGTTAACCGAAATAGAAGCCAGCATTCTGATCATCAGTTGACTCTATGAGACATTGGGTAAGATCTTTATAAATTGCGTGACCCCAAGGACCAAAGGTTTCCAAACCAAACGGCCACCTCGCAGCGGGTAACCTCGCAAGATAAGCTGATGTTGGTTTCGGAGCCGGCCTGCCTTTACCTATGTCCCTGCAGGAGCTTAAGATGGCGCTATCACCTCAGTACCAGAGACCTGTTTTTTATATTGGATGTTTGAAATATTTACCTGATAGTACTAGAACCTGCATTTCAGGCAAAATCCGGTAGTGAAACACGGAGTCGTGAAAAAATGTTTTCATGAGTATTTTAATATCTAAGTAGTGAATAGCTTTAAGTATATTATCTAGTAGCTACTAGTACTAACTATCAGTTATCTAGTACCCCACAGGCTCTACTTAGCTTGGGGCTAGATGATGCTGTGTGGATTGACCAGCATTTTATTTTATTTTCATGTATAACGTTCCGACAGTTTTGAATTTCCATAGAAGCTATACCAGATAAAATGAATGAAGACTTACTTCTCCATAAGCGTAGCAACAAGTCCCTGTAGGATTTCTGTGCACTGCTGATGATACTCCAAGAGTCCTTCGGCGAAGAAACTCAGCTGCGCCACTTGTTCTACCTGTAATTAATCATCCATTAGCCAATCTTAAACACAACATTTTCAATTTCGAATAAAAAGATATTTAAAACGAAAACAAGATTAGTAACAAACATCCAAGTATAGATCGAAAGTAAAAAAAAGTAAATTCAAAACTTTCGCATTTATAATTTGCAGTCAAATTTAAACTATTATTTAATTTTACTTTTTAAAATTAAATTTTAACTTAATTTATAACTTTCGTATTCAAGTTTTGCGTAACTTTCGTATATATTTTATAAGTGCGACTGTCAATCATAGCTTGAGTGAGTGACACGCATAATTTGATTTGCGTTTGAGTATTGGGGGTGAGCTTAGCAAAACTTTCGTATTGAGTCAACACTGCTTGCAGATTCTTGAGATATCTTGCTCCAATATCATGGGCCTATTGAAATCTACAAAAGATGAGGTAGGTGGCATCACTTTACTTGGGGTCAATTCAGCACACACACACAGACACACCCCCTCACACACACACCCACCTATTTGGGAGCGGCAGTAACCGCAGAATTGCGTACCAGAGCGATTGGTAAAGGGTGACGGGCAAGCACATGGATTGTTATCTTGGGTAGAATAGAGAAAAATTACGTGACATCGTTCATTGAATGCGTATAATATTCAAAATTCATTAATTCAACTTCAATAATTTGAGCAATGTATGACGATGCGATGTCATTTTTGTCTATTCTACCCTAGAAAAGAATCCAATGGCCCGGTAATTTTTCATAGTTGGTGAAATTGGGCTAACGCTGCTAGCGTGTTAATTTATCATTATAATCAAAGTTGCGGTTCGCGTGAGTTAAGAGCGCCTCACAGTCTGCAACCGCGCTGTTTGCTACCACTGTACCAATGTACACACAATTTTGTTTCTAGAATAAGCACGTTGACAAAAAAAAGTAATTTTACAAGAATCTAAAACCTGTGAGGTTACGGTTCGAGGATTTAAATAGAAATTAAAATGTAACTTACATCATTGTCCAGTAAATTGAACATGCCAATCTGTGCGAGATGCAGCGATTCAGCGAACTTGTCCTCCGCCTGTCGAATCTCGTCGTCTGGAATGTGAGAGCCTGATGTACGCATACTTCACAAACGTACACGTACACACAAGCAACGTACGCGCGTACATACGACATACGCACGTACCAACAAACACACGCGTGGACATAGATCGTACGCACGTACAAATAAAAGTGTACAAGCCAAGTACGCGTGTAAAAATTTCCGCGCGTAAAACGCAATGCACACAAGCAATAGTGTAAACAAAAACGTAGGAGTAAAATAAAGAGGCGTAAAATAAAAAGTTTGCATACAGACCAAACGATGAAACAAAAAACTCAGGGTAAAATGATGTGTAAGGACGGCGCGGCAGGAACGGGACATGAAAAAAACATGAGCGTTTATTATAGGATATATAATTACATGTAGTGTATTGTGGTACTAATTTACTAGGCTCATACTTTAAACAGAGGTTAACTTATACTTGAGTATAGATTTAAAGCAATCAGAAAATCTTTCCTGAAGTAAAGTTTATTCCGCTAAGGCACCTTATAAACGTTATTCAATGTAAGCAGTGTTCTGTTTCCTTTAGGAAAAAAACCAATAACCTGCTGAACGAGGGTGTCTTCAGAGATTTGCTATGTAGCATCAAAATGTGTCAAACGTACTAAGAGATTGCTAGATTTTCACGGCGGTCTTATTTGTTGGTTTGATACAAATTCAAAGCTTAGCAACATAACACTTCTCTGATAGGTCACTCTTAAACAACGTTGATAAGAGTTCTATAATAAGAGCCTTAGGAGTGTCTATTGTCTACGGTCTTTTCTAAACGGGCTGAAATGGTCTAGCGATAAATATTATCATACCAGTGCGAGAAGATCCGTGACTTGGACTCATATACGGACTTGCCCTACCCGGGCCTAAGCCTTCGTTTATTCAAACAAAGATAAAACACAAAATTATTGTCATGTTGAAATAATAATAGGATAAATAATAAGGGATTATGTGGTAAGAATTTGAAGATAATCACCTTTTGCTTGTCTCCGCCGTTTGCAGTCGAAATCTAGTCGACGGCCTTGGAGTTTCTTTCGGTGATGCTGTGAAATAAACATAGAAAATAAGTTAGCTCAGTTTTTTTTATATTGTCCGAGTTACAGGGGCGTCAAGAGTAGATTTGAAATCTGTTTTTTATTTAGGGTCCTTTAAATTTCCCGAAACACTGTCGTGGTACTCGTAAAAACGAAATCGAAGTTTCTGATAATTTTTCGTGCAAACGCTAATCTTATGCAAGCGACATAAGAGTTGGTTTTGCATGAAAACGAAACTTCGATCTTCCTTTTCCGAGTAGGCTCCCAGGACAGTGTTTTGTAGACTTAAGGAGGGAAAGTATCTTAAATATTGTAGATAGAAAATTTTACTGTAAGAAGACTTCCTTTTGATTTAGAAACCAATTTAAAATACATTCAAAGATTTTTGACCTGCCAAAACGTAAAAAAAAACACTCGTAATTTTACGATACCGATCAAAAAACTCAATCATATGGATTATTTTTTTCCAAATGACATAGTAGCATAAAATAATGACTATCAAATTTTACATTTATTATAATAATTACGGTTTGCTTGCACATGAAGGGAAATTATCTTAAATATTGTATTTAAGATAATTTCCCTCGATGTGGCAAGGCCGTGCGACGTCCTGTATAATATTGCATTCTTTTATTCAGTTAATGAAAATAAATGCGTGGACGGAGCATAGTTGTATTAATTCTTAGTATCCAGATCCTGAACCAATATTGTGCACATCATACAACAATTTGTTACGCGACGGGGTTCGAACCCGCAAACTTTCACGTTTGGACCTTCACCCACTTCGAGACTAAATCATGAAACTAAAGAGTATGAACTGAACTAAAGAGAATTTAAATATTCCAAGCACAGGGACATTTGAATATTATGAGAGGATTAAATTGAATTTTATTGCGGAATGGGCCTCCGGGGAGAGTCCCAAAGTCTTGTTTTCTCACGTTTTACGGAATACTCTTGGTGTTTGTTGTAGATATTTTAGGAACGTGCTCAAGAATCTTTCTCAGCACTTAGGTACTTAGGAAAACCAGCTTTAGATACCAAAATTCAGCTAACTCAGATTTCAGCTTATTTTTTACTTGGGGCTGATTTCACCACAAAACTAAGGTCAGTCTAGACAAGTTCAGTTTCAATATGAATTGATATTATACAAGCGTTATTTAAGTTAACGCATTTACTTCCCAGCCTCATCAGAGCGAAGCAAAACCAGGTTTGCTACAGCGTAATTTTTAGGTACTTACAATTACAATTACAAAATTCTTTATTGTACACCACGAAGAAAACATTAAAAATAGACATTACATAAAACATGTACAATGGGCGGCCTTATCGCTTAGAAGCGATCTCTTCCAGGCAACCTTTGGATGGAAAGAATTATACGAATTTAAGAAAGGCAGGGGTGTATCTAAAGTTGTCAGAAATAAATAACATTATAAATATCTAACCACAGAGGATATATGTATATTGTCTATAGCAACTTAACTAAATATAAAAATATATAAAAATATATAAATACATAAATAGATACCTATTCATTTTTGTAAGAGGAAAATTTCCTTGACACGAGCTTTGAAAACCGGTAATGATGCTGATTTTCGAATGGATTCAGGCAGTGCATTCCACAACCTTATGGCCTGGATAGAGAAGGATTTGTCGTAACAACTGGTTCGGTGAGGTGGTATATTTAATACCAGATTTTCTGACGACCGGAGGACACGAGAAGGATTAGGATGAGAATTGTGGAGGAATTCAAAGCGTTCCTTTAAATAGACGGGAGTTACAGGGTTAAAGAGAATGTTATGAAGAAGAGAAAGGATATGGGCATTTCTGCGGAGACGGAACTTAATTGCAAAGGAGGTTTTAAATAGTTTGGTGAAAACAGGTCGCACTAATTGAAGTTAAATTAATATTTATTCTTACCATAACTTCTTTCAAGTCCTTCGTCTGCAGATGGTGAAGCGGCTCCAAGAAGCTCTGCTTGATGTTGTCATCGAGAGAATACTTGACGTCCGCCATTTGCTTTAGAGCTTCTCCAAACTCTATCATGCATTGCGCTGCCGAGTACACTATGGATTAGGTAATCTCAAAGTAGTTCTTGTTAAATAGGGGTTTCTACTCTACAACCAAAAGAAAACAGCCCTATGAAAAGATACGAGTAGCTTCATAACTTCAAGTCTACTGGGAACATGCCATGGACATTGATTTTTACATAATAATTTATGACATAACTAGCTTTTCCAAAAGATTTGGATAGTACATTAGACATACATAGGTGTGCTGATAAGGTTTTGTTTCTAACAATTAGTTTGGATCGATCAAAAACAAAAACATACTATATGATCTCCTAGTATACAGTCAACTGTTTTGTTTATTTTAAAATTTAAGCAGCAATGAACTTTAATACGTAGCAAGAGGTACCTAATTTTCAAATACTCGTACTCGATTGCCACTATTCCTAGACTGTCCCCGACGCCAAGGTTCAAAGGAAGGCATATATCGCTTACTTCCTCTGATCTCTTACAATCAGGAGCTCAGTAATAGGCTCATTTCCTTTGCCTTTGAAAATTACAATTGACAACAGACAATAGTTCAGGGTTACAAGGATATTTTTATATCGACCTGTTAAGAGTACTATTCAGTACTATCATCCCAACAAATCCCAATTTCGTTACTCGTTGTTATCAGGGTTCTTTCATGCAACATCGTTAATCTGAGCTCAAAGTTATCTTTATCATGGCCTTCAATTTAACCTGAGCTAGAGCTAATTTCTTTTTTTAATTTACGCCGAGAAAGTATAATTACCTACCTAAAGAGAAAAACTTGATCAAAGGTCAATCGGTTTCTGAGAAAGCAAGATGTTTAGACTCTAATAAATACCTCCCTAGCACCAGTGAATTTTAAAATCTCGAAATAGACTTACAGAACATGGAGTCCTCTCCGAGTTTCTTGCCATAGAACAGCATGCAATCTCCAAGGACTCCTTCCGGTTGAGGGTAGGTATTGCTTTTGGCCTGCCCGCTCAGTTTGCTGATGCCTTTCACGGCCGCCATCTTGGCTCGGGCTGTGGGGTTCGGCTGTAGGAACTCCTTCGTCTTCGTTTGTAGCTCTTCAACGAGTTCGCAGGTTACGTCTGTTTTCTGGGTAAAAATGCATCTCTTAGTTAATTATCAAGAAAATGTAAGCACATTGGTTACCAAAATACCCATGTTAATTTTAGGACGTTCCGAACGTTCTAAAACATTAAGGCTGTGTTTTCAAAAATCTACCAATCTCTATCCAAGAAACTCGAATGCAGTGTCGGTCATCTAATGCAATTTGGCAACCATAGCTATGCCATCTACTATCCATCTGCTTCACTTCGAAAAAACCAGTCCTAAGGATGAGTAAACTAGTCTGTATCATGATGATAACGATGACTTGCTCCAATCAATAACAAGCAGTAAGCCATATACATATTCAAAGCCATATAAAATCAAATTAATTCACTCACTCTTTCCATTTCCACGAAGTCCAAATCCAGTTTTGTGCCCTCGGCACCGCCCATCTTTTCTGTGACATACTGAAACAAGAATAAAATAGATAAGTAAATATCAACACTATACTACTAAACATAGGGATCACATTACTTTATTTTCTGTCCAGAGCTGAAGAAAAATCCGGACATAAGTTTACTGGTCGCGACATCCGAGATCAGTCTAGCTAAGCTATTTTATCTTTTACACTGTTGTGATTACGGTTCATATTGAAATAGCAATTTCTAGAAAACAAATGTTAACAGGAAAAGTTGTAGGAGCGATGAACCGATTTTAAACTTTATAATGGAGGATATAAAGCAAATGTTACGGGAAGGTCGTTGGAACAAAGCCCAGGTCGAGGTCTATCTGTGAGTAGCCTTGGCCGGATTGTGCTTTTATCAGTTTCATTTAAAATTCTCCCGCAGCGTTTTATGATGAGAGCTCCATCACCTTTATCTCACCTCTCCTTTATCTCCTACTAGCTGCTGCCCACCCCTTCGCATTTCAGGCCAATCAGTTCAGTAGTTTTTGCGTGAAAGTGGAACAGACATCCATACTCACAAACTTGACATTTATAATATTAGTAGGATCCTTTCACTCCTCAGCATCCATAATCAGTACACTTGGCAGGAGGATTGCTGATAGCAGTTGAGGTGTTAAAAATACACAGAAGGAAGCTTTTTTAGGACTTTCAAACTTTCGCGACTGGTTAACATATTAAAAAAGGTAGGGTAGGGGAAAACTCATAATAAATAATCTTTAATATGACTTTTAGGAGTCGATTCTTACCCTGGGGCCATCCCGTTTTTATAAGGACCATTATAGTTATAATCTTTAATTTGAACACTGCTGTCTTGGTAATGCGAAGATACTATTTTGCGCGCGCCTAATTTTCGTAATACCATGTTCTCCGTATTTTCTATGTATAATGAAAAATATCTAGCTATGTATTCTATTATGTACATATATCAGTCATCTAGTACCCATAACACAAGCTCTGCTAAACTCGGGGCTAGATACGAGTAATGATGTGTGGATTATCCAACATTTAAAAAAAGTGCTGGTTCTTATTCCTTACGTACTATAAACCAATCTGTAGTGAGTGAAGGTGAAAGCTTCTGCTATGAATGGGCGTAATTAGCGTTTCTTTGTACTTAATTGCCATCAATTAAATTACGCTTTGGTTCTCCTTTCAAGAATTTGACGTCAGAGCTTCTCTGCGTAGCAGAAACCGTACCCTGTTTCAATAATATAATTCTAGGAATATCTTTGAAAGGTAAACAATTGAGTAGCTTATTGAAAGTATCGACTTATAATTACAAGCTTTTTAACTTGCATTGTATGTAAATATGTTTGTTCGTGTGGAATCTTGCAACTCAATTTTAGACTAGTTATCCTTAACTGTGACAATGCAATGTCATTGTACCATTGATCTGGTCTGCTGATGATGAAAACCGAAGGTGGCTATTATAGGAACTCCCAAACGAAACGACTTAACCACGTCGAGTTTCTCTTCCCTAGAACTTTGGTCCTAGATGATATAAAGCATTGTATTTAAAAGTATTTTTTTTTAAATGTATTTCTGAGAACAGTAAAACCTTAGAGTACGCACCAAGTTATATTATCAAATCTGTGGTGCGAGAAATTCTGCATGACCTTGTCGGTAGAAATACTTTACTGCCTTTATCATGCGTCGTCGTAGTCGTAAAACCTTGCAATACCCTTTCAGATAAGAATCAAATTTTATTTTAGTACAAAGCTCGGGATAGGCGGAATGCTATAACTGAGGCGGGGCGGGATGAAAATATACGAGGTCCAAGGGTTTCTACCGACCAAGGAAGTAATCGAGCCAATACCGTTTTGTTGAATGTAGACACAAAGCTGATTTACCAGACTAGACATTTGGGATTATGATAATAGAGATGCACCTGTGTTTGCGAACGCCCTTGTGCACTATAATAATGTCCTGCGCATGACTAGTCTCAGTCGAGACTGGCCGATATCAGCTAGGAGGATATCATGTAGGTATACAAATAATAATAATCTATATAAATATATATAAATGAACCCCTATTTCTCCTGGTTACGCTATAACTTGAGAATGGATTTCGTGATTCCACTCATCTTTTTTTTAATGTTTTCTAATACTTCGTAGAAGGTTGTAACATAAAAAAGGTGATAAGAAAATTGCGCAGAAACTTAGAAAATATAAGAAAACTTAACGATTACCTTTATTGTAAACTTTTTCATGTAACCTTAGCCCCAGCGTTATATACTTTTTGCTAAGTACGTTTGAAATAACAGACAGTTTTTTGACAGGACAACGCCTGTCGGGTCATCTAGTTATATAATAATAATGCTGGACAATTCACACAACATTATTGAGCCCCAAGCTAAGTAGAGCTTGCGTCATGGGTCCTAGCTACAATTGAATACATAAGACATTTTTTTATTATACACAGTAAAACTAACAGTAATTCTTTCCATCCAAAGGTTGCCTGGAAGAGATCGCTTCTAAGCGATAAGGCCGCCCATTGTCACATGTTTTATGTAATGTCTATTTTTAATGTTTTTTTCGTGCTGTAAAGAATTTTGTAATTGTAATTGTAAAACATCCAGAACACTAGGGACAAATATCTGCAGATCGTACAAACATTTTTCCTGAGGCGGAGATGGAACCCGCAACCTACTGCGTCGCAGGCGGACCTTCGCCCGCCGTGCCACAAATTACTGCAGCCTGTGTTTATGTTTAGGCTACGCATTAATCACCAACAACGACGGTTCGTAGTAAACGCTTTTCCAAGGGCACAATACTACATAATCCTACTTCCTACTAATATTATAAATGTCAAAGTTTGTATGGATGGATGTATGAATATTTGTTACTCTTTCACACAAAAACTACTGAACCGATTAGGCTGAAATTTGGTATGGGTATAGTTTGGGACCTGGAATAACATATAGGCTATAATTTATCCCGATAAAAGGCGGACGAAGGCGCGGGCAGCAGCTAGTAAGGTAAAGGTAAAAGGTGGAAAAATATCACTGCTCCCAACGAAAAAAACTAGCTAGACTCCGATTCAAAAAATAACAACAAGAGTTTCCTTTTTGTTTTCTGTTTTTGCAAAGTTTTCATTAATAAATGTCTTTGTTGACATAAAATTTCTTGGATTCTAAATCGGAGTATAGGCGGGTACTAAGACGTCAACATAATTTTCCTTGTCTGCTAAAACCTTACCTAATTAGCTGGAAGCTTAGCCGATATGACTTTGCAGCAGGCTTGTGCAGAAAATTGATCTAATGTAGTTATTAATGGTCAAAGTAGAGGTTACACTCGTGCTTTGCAGGAGGACTCTACAACGTGTTGCCCGGCCTTCACCAAACAACCAATAGAAACTCGAATACGTTATGGTCATGTGACGCTATTTTTGACCGACTTCGAAAAAGAAGGTAATTTGAGGTTACTCGTGCTTTGCCGGAGGACTTACTACAACGTTTTGCCCGGCCTTTACACCAAATAAATCAATAGAAGAAGATCATGTGACACTATTTTTAACCGCCTTCGAAAAATGGGGGAGGTTTTAAGTTCGGTTGTATATATGTTCGGTGATTTCTTCGTCAATTATAGAACGATTTTGATGGTTCTTTCGTTAGATAGAGAATGATCCCGGGGTGGGCCCATAAAAATTTTATTCCCGAGGGATTTGTACTTGTCCCGCAAAGCCTAAAAACTGTGTAAAATTAATATTCAGATGTTCTAGACCTTTCCACAAAGTAACAAATCATACTCCTACACAGTTTCATCCCACCCACGCAACAGGGAAAGGTCACAGCTGAGATGCAATTACCGCGCAAGTCACCTGAATGGCAGGCAATCAAAATAAAGCACTAAAAGGTAAAATGCATTCGCGAGTTCTCGTACAATGTCACAGGAGCAGTGAAGCTGGGGCGAAGGCCGGTTTAATTGGGGCATATCGGCGATATAGGGCAGGGAGGGAGGCAGGCTCTAGGTCAAGGCTAGCTGGCACCCTCGGCCCGTCTCCGCTCGATGCGTGGATACGGGGATGTTATTTCCTTGGATGTTAATATCGAATAGACTAGAAATTTACTCTCTCTACGACTATAAAGTAAAGCGCTTAAAGGACATGGAAATGATCTAGAGCTTACTTTAAATAATTACTAGATCTAAATGGCTTATAAAACAGAATATGGAGCACTTGAAATACTGGCACTAAACAGAGAAGAATAGAAAGAGAGGAGGGCTGCAGTGGGACAGAACAGGCTCTAAAAACCAATGCACTGTTTATTGTTCTTTGGTTTGATTGGAACTGAATTAGTTTATCAGTGTATAGACTAAGAAAGCACCTACAGCGGTGGATTGCATTAAATTTGGTCGTCTCGTATTGCCACGAGATTATATTTTTCTTTTATTTAATTTATTTCTGCGTTCTACTAGGAATAAAAAAAATTGTTTCCAAGATTTATTCCACCAATAATTCGTAAGTTTTTCTGGGTGATGATATGATGTCCTTATTTAATGTGATCTTTGTATTGTGTGTTGCAGTGTCAAACAAATATTTTATCTATTTATCTAGCGAAAAAGTAATATGCCCTCAATCGTAACATAAGAAAAACTAATTTCCATGCATTGGTATTTTGGTGCATTTGGGAAAATACGAGATTTGGGCTTAAAATCAACATTTTCCCAAATGCTCCTCCTCCCTCACTCTCTTAGTGTGTACTTATTAAAAGTGATATTAATAAATCTGTCGCTTAATTTAAAGATTTAACTCCCACAAGTTGGTTTCATTTACAAAAGTAACTTGCGTAAGATTTATTACTTCAAAGTCACAAATTCTATTCTTAGAAATATCCGTTCAAAGTTTTTATTTCATCTTTCATTGATTTTATTACCAAGAGTATTGAATACGCTTACCAAGAAATCATACACAGAGTAGTCCTTTTAACACAAAACAAATGATTGTACGGAGGTTTGTACCTTATGAGAAAAATAAAGAAATAAAAGAAAAAATAATTTTCGTTACACGTGTTTGTAAACTTATGTAGAAGCTACGAGTCGTAGCTTCTCGAAGCGTTATTGCTACGAGAAGCTCGTAGCTTCGCGTAGCTGTTAGCTACGAGCGGTTTTACTACGAACTGTAGCAAGCAATAGGGTAGTGTATGACGTAATTTGATAAGAATGATAAAATTCATGAATAAAAATGTTTCTTAATCAAGTAAAGATTTTAGGACTAACGCCAATCCTACACATTAATATCGACGATAAGCGAAATATTGATGTCGATATTATTCTTGTATAATCTAGTTTTGTCATGCCCGAATATCCCCTGATACAACAGCACTTTGCTCATAGCATAAACGTTCACAATTGAGTTAACTTGAGTACACTGCGTGAGAAAAGCCTTGGAAGCAGCGTGTCGCGTTCAAACAATGTTTATTTTCCCCCC
The DNA here is from genome assembly GCA_947859395.1 of Eupithecia insigniata. NCBI lineage: Eukaryota > Metazoa > Arthropoda > Insecta > Lepidoptera > Geometridae > Eupithecia > Eupithecia insigniata. Next base: position 5,423,729 of record OX402008.1, read on the forward strand.
TCCGTCGTAAAACAACATTACGCGGCAAGTAAAACCGATAATTTACTCGTAAACCCCGAAGGTTATAACGAAGCCGGGCAAAGTTGAAGCATCAGCGTCCTGATGATCAGCAATAAATCAGAGACGAGCTTCGCCTTAATAATTGATCAAGGAAATTATCTCGATAAAACAGGGAAGTTTCTGGTCCATCAATTCAATTTGTGACATGACAGCCTTAGCGAATTGTATAAGACGGACAAGGTTATCTAAGGGGACGGAAGACTGGACCGTAATGATAGCAGGTAAGCCGAATATACATAAAGCTACGTAAAGTAAAACTGTCATGTGCCTGTAAAGAGACTTTGATCTTAAAAATCTTATTCACGAGTCTAATCTATACTGTAAAAGGAAAAAGATTGGATACTGGAGAAGTAAAGATATATAATGAATATTTTATAGATGTTCGTTAGGTCCAGAAAAAATAATATAGTTATCAAGCACTACACTTAAACTTATTGCCAGCAAGCTGATAAGTAGAAATTTTCAAAATACATCCAATTTTTTTTATTAAACTTTTCCGATAATAGCTTCTAGTTAAATCTTTTTTCTGTGATCGGTAATCGGATTATTCGAACCCCGAAATAACTCATCCCATTCGGTAGCTAGACTACATAAAATAAAGCTTTCTGTCTGGGTATTAAAGTTTAATATCGTAAAGCTCGAATATGCCACTACATTCAGAAAAGGATAGTTCATAAGTCGGGTTAGCCATTATTCTGCCATCAATCACACTCTGATATCCTTGTGGCTCACAGAACTGTAAAATGATGATATTGGCAGGACCTTAGCTAGACTACCAGTATATTTTGTAGAAAAGTATTGAAGAATCTTGTGAATAGAAGCATGCAAGACAAGTGAATAGGTGTCTTCTAGACTTTCGTGATACATCATCGGCCACATCGTCACTTTCCATCCGGTGAGATTGTGATCAAACGAAGGTCTATCAAATATAAGAAAAGTTAGGTAGTTTACGTAGTAACATATCGACGTCATTAACATGACTCATGAATGTGAGATTAATGACGTCATTGCTACACGCGTGCCTTGCTCGAATATGGCGCCCCGCAGCTCAACGCTATGCACGTGGTACACGCACGTTGCTAAAAAGTGGGCGTGCATAGGGTGCGTGTATAGTGTGCGCTGCAGTGGAAACGTAGACCCACGATATCATCGGTAGATTTTAAAAACAGTTGTTTATGGTACACTAAGCCCCATTACGCACTAGCAGCGGTTAGCCGCACGGTTGGCAAAGCGGCTAACCGTCCACGCGGTTAACCGCTAATGCGTATGAGCGCTAAGGTTTTTGTATAGGAACGAGTAGATTCATTCAACTTTCCAAAGCGAAGTACTTAATCTCCTGGACGTCAGCAACTCATATTAATAAAGATGAAAAAATACCTTACAGGCAGCCAGTACAGATTTAATTAATTAAAAGTTGTGTCTGACTCGGGCGGCTTTCAACAAAAGGTTACGTTATAAATACGGGACTAGTGAATAAATAATTGGACCTCTCGCACGGCTAACATAATAGTCACAGAGCAGACTTTGGACAGGAAACAAAGCATTCAAGCTTTAAATAATCACCAGTAAATAGACGGAACAAACGAGTAATAAATGTAAAATTTAAAAGAAAGATTCCTCGATTCGTGTAATTGAAAAAGCAGATCTATAGATCTCGTAGAAATGCTGAATCTACAAAATCGCTATCGCGACCCGAACAAAATGAACGACTGAAGTCCGCTTTTATTCGCTTCGCCGAATTCATGGGAAAAAGTAAGAATTTTCTACTCCGTTATTGTCGTCGAAGGCTCCGAAGCGAAAATATTTACTCAAGAGTAGCGAATTGTTCATAAATAAGGTTAATTCTGTATAACATCGATGATTGCGTTTCCAACACGAACAAAACATGTTTTATGTAGACGGTAGAAGTAGGTTCTAACATTCCTGGAAGCGAGCGAACTATTCCCAGAATTCATTGCCAGTAATGGAACTGCACGTCGCAAAAGCTTAAAATATTGAAAATGCGACAAAAAATTCTCAGCCGACGAGGAAACATGGTTCAATAATCTAACTTGCAACCTCATTGGGAAAATAAAGTTTTGTTTTTCAGCGGCGAAGCTTCGGACGCAATCTTCTCAGTTTTTAATCTCGATCCCTTATTTAGATTAAAGGATATTAAACGCGCCAGACTCTTTATTATGCGGGTCTTAATGACTGGTCTGGTTTTTAATTACCTCTCTACAAAAAGTTTATTGGATACAACTCACCTGATTGGCTTTGTTAATTTGTTTTTTGAGTCCGGCAAAAGCCATGATTGTGGTGTCAGTTCAGCTGCTTAATTATGAGATCTGCAACAAGGGAACAGACATTATGAAACATGAACATGGAGACAATTTAGAATTTCTTATTACGACTTCAATTTATGGATATGGCAAAATACTCAAAACTTATGTTCATTATGAGCTACGCAGCATGTTCCATATTTCCTGGTAAATTCTGAAATACCAAGGCAATTAGCGCCACCGCAAGGCACTTACACGAATTTCGGTGCAATGTTTCACGTGCTGGCAGTTTCGGCTGGCGGCGGCGTAATAAAGTTCTTATTGTCATAAAACAGTTTTAACATTGAAACTTGCGAACGGAAAAAAGTTCCTACTTGTACCGGAGTAGGGACAGCTGGAACTACTCCTAACTAGTGTGGTGCAAAAAATACCGCAAACCTACTAAAGAAAAACTAGCGACCAAATTATCGGCTGGTGCTACCACAACCGTTTGTGAAACTTCCTAGACATTTTAAAAATCCAGTTCTACCTAATCATTATATTCAGATCAGTTTCTGATGTTTTAATTGTAATAAAGCTACATCTTCAGGGTAAAAACCCCTCCGAGTGCTAATCCGCCTACTCAGTGTGATGATAACCAGCGCAGACTACCAGTTTTAGAAGAGACCCATGTTGGAACTGCACGAATACTGTAAATATTGAGGCGAGTGTAGCGTCAGTGTTTTGTACGTGGTGCAGTTCTTACTACGAGGTACAGTGGCAGAGTTTGTTATTGGCAGTGTGCCACAGGGGTGGATCGATAGTACTGTGAGCACAGTGCCATAGGAGAGCAAGACCACTCTACAGTTGAAGAGTTTCAGCGACATAGGGATCGCTGCTCAATACGTGGCAGCGTCACGGCGGCGGCGGCGCGGCGCGAAAAGGGAGCCGGAAAATAGCGAACGAAACATCCGGCAATTTTCTACATGTTGCCTATTGGTCCCTGAAGTCATAGACAACAGAACTTGCATACTATAAAATGTAGAGAAATTTCATCCTCTCTTTTACATAAACAAAATGTTATGTAAACACACACAAACTAAGTCTCATCCAAAACGCACACTGTAAAGCGCTCCAGTAAAACGTCAGATACAACACGACGTATCCGAGTTTGTTTTTCTTCTATAGTCTAGTCATTTTAGTGTAGACAACCAGCTAGAAACGCGTATACGCCTTCATTTTGGCGTTATAAATGTTGTCTCAAATCTCATAAAAAATCGTGTTCGCTTCGTAAGTTATTCAATCTCAAATGTCACAAAAGTCGGTTTTTCACAATTATCTAGGTTTCTATAGCTCCAATGATGTTAGCATCTAATAACTTTTAGAACATAAAATTTGCGATATATTATGTTCCTAACATTTTTTCATGGGCTCAACTGGTTTTGGGAACAGGCCGGAGAGAGCGCTGTGCTTAGCCTTAACCACACAGCGTTTTTTAACTGGGATAGTATGGGGGGCACCCATAACCAGAGGAGGTACAGGCTGGGTTTACAGCGCTATTAATGAGTCCACTCAGTTCTCTGCGTTTTTCCTAGTTCATGGTAGGGAACCGGTGGTAGATGGATCACTGTATAGGACAGAAGATGGAGACTACGAGCCGGGTATGCCGAGAGAAGAATATGCCGGAAATTTGGGTCAATTGCGTAGTATTTTCGACCAGGTTCGGCAACACATACTTAAGGCGCATCAAACAAATGCAAAGTTTTATAACCTCAGGAGAAGGGAGGCAAGTGTAAAAGTAGGGGATATTGTATGGAAGAAACTTACCCATTAAGTGATGCAGCTAAGTTCAAAGCGGCAAAACTATGTCCGAAATACGAAAAGGTTCGGGTGATGGAATTTTTGTCACCGTTGGTGGTCGAGTTGGAATATATGCAGGGAAAAGTGTTAGGCTCATGGCATATTAAAGATGTGAAAATTTAGAAAAATTGTTGTAAGATAAAACTTCTAGGTATAGCAACACATAATATGTTAGGTTAGCAAAAGAGGAACGAAGCGTATGGTGAAAGCTAAGTTAGTTTTTTTTATAATAAAAAAAAATTACAGGCGAATTGAGAACCTCCTCCTTTTGAAGTCGGGTGAAAGGAGCTATCAGACAATCTTATCGTCATTTCGTTTACGGCATTTAAGTACATATTTCGTGTCTCGTTTCATCGTAATATACAGATGAACTTATTTACGGCACATTAAATTGATATGCCATTGAGACATGATACATCAAGATTTTCAAGATTCGAGAAATCATACTTATTTTTCCTTTTGCAAATGGAATATTTCCCGACCGAGTTGCAAATTGGTCTGTCGCTCTATAAGATTCTCTGTGAGATCTTTATGAAATCTTTTGTTGAGCTGCCTGTAGATTGTTTGCAACAGTCTGCAGTTAGCTCAATTGTTTCAACTGTAAATACTAGTTCTAATTTGTTTCTATAATATGATTGTAATTTTCTCTACTCCTATATCCGTGCATATTAATATCTAACACTCGTTGTAACACTCTTCCTTACTTATGACATGCCCATATTGCCCATATCACCCCCGAATCATCATCTTCCTCTGCAACCTGATTTCATCCAATGCTGGGTATAGACCTCCAAAATTTTGTGCCAGTCCTCGCAGTCCTGTACCAACCAGGTCGGAATATATGCACAGAATTTCATTGAAAACTGTCAATAAATCGCGACTTATTACGTGTTTTAAACACGTGTGAGTTGCGTGTGAGTACTCGGGAATAACATATTACTTAAAGCTGGGTGATATCATAACAACAGATTATCTAAATGAAGCTGTGTGTGGTAGCAGCGTAAAAGTAAAGTAGGATAAACGAATGAAAGCTGGCCGTTTCCAAGCTTACCGAAAACAAAATGTTTACTTAATCCTAGTTACGTGAATCAAATTAGAATTTCAACCTCAGAGGGTTAGCATAAAATAAAACAAACAAGGTAGAATAGATAGAGCACAATTAGCTAGTAGGTAACGACTTCCGTACTATTTGCTGTGTATTGCAAAACCTTTAGCTAGCCATGTCATTAGATGTATGGCATCTTCAACACTTAAACTGGCAAAGAGCAATGTGTCAGACAATTTAAAGCATCACAATCACAACACTCTTTCACGCCACAACTGTTTTACTAGGTACTAGTACAAACTTCCTACTAAAAAAAAACTGATAACATGATTAAGGCATCTGTTCTTTTAACACGTTTGCGCGAGAATGCAGTTTTCGGACTGCTTAGATTGGCACACAATTTGTACATACAATTGAGTACAAAAACTATGGACGTTGTGTTGATTTCCTCATAAAATTATCGCTATTACACGACAGCCCGTGTTACAGAGTACCTAAATTTCTAAATTTGTATTTAAACCAAACAGGGCTAAAAGTTCTGGCCATAAGCATCGGAACAAAAAGGACGTGATTTCAAGTTGTGCCACATCAAATATTCACCGAAAGGACTTGAAATGTTGGCGTTTCTGACAGAAGTTTTATGACATTAAACGTCAATGTTAACCGACGAAGCTACTTAATTGTCCAACTATCTTTTGGTGAACACCAGCCTTTGGCAGATTATATAATATTTTTTTTATGGTCAATAGACCTACGTTTGACCGCAATCTAACCTGATGGAAAGTGACGATGTGGCGGACGATGTATCCCGAATTTTTAGAAGATACCTATTCACTCTTGTCTAATTTAATAGTCATCTTAAGAAACACGCCTTCGTTACCCCCGTAATATATAATTCCATATATTAATAGATAGGTTGAGTATTATAGCCTTTTGACCATCATTCGTATTTCGTGCTAACCCTACGAATGAAACGTGAAAATCAAAGCATGTAATGGAACAATATTTCAGGCACGTTCTCATATCCTAGTAATGCAATGTAGTATGCAATGCGCAGAGTTGTGGAATGCAAAATCTAGCTGTTACTCATAGTAAAATGAACTCAATCTCACTTGGATTAGATTCAGAATGGTTGTAACAAGTTTGGTTTAAAATTAGTATCACTCGGCATTTTGAAGCTAACTCCTGCATCAAATAACAATGTAGTGGAATATTTTGGAAAATGGAATCTAGAACTCTAGTTTTCAGTTTAATATCTCTCAATAGGATACTTGTACGCGTTTTGAGACTCTGGGTTTATCTATTTAGTTAATTAAACTAACTTATGTGTGCTTTCTCTAATTTTTAAATGTCTTAAAAGTCGCCTACGTAAGTGCCAAAAAACGAGCACTATACAATCCTTCATGGATGTTCCTAGCCTATGAACCCTCATAGGCTAGGAACATCCATGAAGGATTGTGTAGTGCTAACTATTGTGTTGTGTAACCTACCCAGGTTACGTATTGAAAACTGTTCTGATTACACGTAATCAGAACAGTTTTCACAGTTTTCAGTACTTGTACGCGTTTTGAGACTCTGGGTTTATCTTTTTAGTTAATTAAACTAACTTATGTGTGCTTTCTCTAATTTTTAAATGTCTTAAAAGTCGCCTACGTAAGTGCCAAAAAACGAGCACTATACAATCCTTCATGGATGTTCCTAGCCTATGAACCCTCATAGGCTAGGAACATCCATGAAGGATTGTGTAGTGCTAACTATTGTGTTGTGTAACCTACCCAGGTTACGTATTGAAAACTGTTCTGATTACACGTAATCTTTAATACCTATGTATGTCGCCGTAGTTACGTAGAATGTCTATGGTGCTACGGTCTACAAATACTATTAATTTAGAAGTCTCCTTTCTTGATTTAATGTGATAAGTAGCCTGCAATTATAGTAAAGTTATCAATTCACCATTGAGTTTGTAGAAAAAGCTTGAACGCAAAAATACGCTACGCTCGATAGCACTCGTAGAACCAAAGCTCGCTACGCTGTAGACCGTCTACGAGTGGGCTCTCAGCTCACTTTGCGCTGAAAAAATACTTTTCGCTTTAAACTCTGTCTAGCAGAAACGTTTTTTGTAACCTCTTGAGAACTTAAGACAGATTGCTATTAAGTGGTTTTCTGAGATTTCGTAGCTACACGTTATGTTAATACTGGTACAGCAGTAGAGAAGAAATGGCATCCTTTGTCTCATTGCGCTCTGCAGATCGATAAAGCTTCCAAGTTTCTCGATTCCAATAAAGAAGTCCCTGACCCAGTCAGCGATAAAAACTTGCAAGACGAGACATTCTTATCGGAATACCTTTAGGCGAGATGTGGAGGCAGCTGCAGTGTTTTAGATGAATTGAACATTTAGAACTAGAATATAATCAGTATTGACAAATGAAATTACGTCATGATTTCTATCTTTATATATATAAAAATTTCGTGTCACAGTGTTTATAACCAAACTCCTCCGAAACAGGCCTGAACGACCGAATTTATGAGTAAATTTTTATTGACTAAGAAAATAACAATCAAATAATATAAACAAATTAAACTCGTATTTACAATTGAAACAATTGATCTAACTGCAGACTGTTGCAAACAATCTACAGATAGCTCAACTGATCCATAATCTATACTTATAATAAAACAGTAACAGGTCCAATTCTGTACATTGAAGATATTTAGAAAAATTTTTTTGGAGGGCCCTCTATTATCAATACTGATGCCAAAAATGTATTTTTTCCATCATGTCTGTCTGTATCTTGGCCGCGCATAGCTCCGAAACTACTGAACGTATTCAAATGAAACTTGGTAGGATTTGAGTTCATACTATGAGGAAGGACATAGGGTACTTTTTATCCCGGATTTCAATAGGGCTCCCTTGGGAGAGGGGATGAAAGTAATTTCTTGGCTGCGCATAGCGCCGAAACTACTGAAGGTATTCAAATGAAATTTAGCATGATTTAAGTTCATATTACAAGAAAGGGCATAAAATACTTTTTATCCCGGAATTCAGAAGGGTTCCCTTATGAGAGAGGATGGAAGTGAAATTTTGCGCGTTGCAGGATGGCGCGCGGGGCAAGGGCGGTAGAGAGCGGTAGCCCCCCACTGTGGGGGGCACTGGCAGTGGGGCCCCAGGCTGTGGGGCGCCTCACGCAACCGGACCCTCCCAGTAGCCCCCCGCAGTGGGGCCCCACATTGCCCCGCAGTGGGACCTCAGTAGCCCCCACAGTGGAGGGCACCGGCAGTGGGGGCCCCCGGAAGTTTACCCCCGCAGTGGGCCCCCCACATTGCCCCGCAGTGGGACCCCCAGTAGCCCCCCGCAGTGGCCCCCCCGCAGTAGGGTAAAATTTCTTGGCTGCGAATAGCGCTGAAACTACTGAATATATTCAAATGAAACTTGGCATGATTTAAGTTCATACTACGAGGAAGGTTATGTAATACTTTTTATCCTGGAATTCGTTAAGGTTCCCTTGGGAGTGGGGATAGAGTGACATTTCTCGTCCTAAAATAGCGCAAAAACTACTGAATGGATTCGAATGATAGTTAGCATGATTTGAGTTCATACTACGAGGAAGGACATAAAATACGGGTCCATACCCCAAAGCCAACAAAATGATTACAAAATTGTTATTAGTGCCGATAAACGACCTACTGGACAGCATCCGGTTTGTACTCTCGCTACCATGTTGCCGTCGACCTGGTAGACCAGCACTGTGACAGGCGGGACATAGTTTTGCGTACCCGGGATGACCGCTTGCAATGCATTGGCGAAACGCACCAGGCATTTGATGCTCTTCAGTCTCTACTCGCTTATATACCTACTATCGTGGCGAAGACGGATACAACTTTGATCTTCGACTCGGTCTCACGGTTCGGTTCGGTTCACTAAAAATGTTTACCGCCCAACGAAGTGGGCACGGGGCAGCTAGTAATGAATAAATTGATTTTATTGAGATCACAACTTCCATGTTGAGCACGCATGATTGTTTACAGTTCAGCCAACATACTTGTGTGTCAGACTATGGAACGAGCTACCAGTGGATATTAAAAAGGCTAAATCACAGCAAAGTTTTCAAAGGAAACTACAATTATCATCTAGGTACAGGGTTGGCATGATTAAAACAAATGGTTTTAAAACACATGTTTAAAACAATGTTTAAAACAGTTTGATTTTAAACCGTGTTTTTTATCACACGTTTAAAAACACAGATTAAAACAAGTTTTAAACATTGTATAAAACGATGAGAAAAAAACAAGCTTTAAAACTACTTTTCATTGCGAATGAATGATATAAAATGAAAGTAATATTTTTTTGATAAGTTATTTATTCAGTCAAACAAAGATCTAAGTACCTACCAAGTACCAGGATTTATATGGGTAATGGGATAAGATAACACGTATTTTTGAAACATGCATTAGATAGTATAGAATATTAAAAATTTCAATTTAAAATCAATCAAAAACAAAATTATAACAAACAAAATTACTTATATTTAATAAACATTATAAAATCAAAATTGTTTGTCAGTCAGGAGAGTAAGACAATATGACAAGATCAAGATAACAATTATTTTTTCTTTTCCTTATTAAGGTATTTAAAAACTGTAACAAGTTTTGCAGCTTTCTCTGTACCCAGTTTATTTCGTACGTCAGAATGAATAAATCCAAATGTTGAAAACAGTCTTTCAATTCCAGCACTTGAAGCTACAGCAGTGTGAAGCTGAGCCACTAAGTTCATTGTTTGACCATTAATTTGTTTTTTTAATGACTGCCACCATTCGAGAGGTCCGACCTAATTTACTACATGATCTTCAAATAAAAAGTTATGAAAGGGATCTGTCATTGCCCTGTATTTAACAACATAGGGCATCGCCTCTTTATGATAAGCTTCTATAAATAATAAAGCCTCAGAAATATCTTCACTCGTGAGTTTTTCACCCCTGTACTTAGGAAGTAGTAAGTTTGCTGCAAAATGAGCTGGAGACATTGCCATTTCATAACGAGCTTTGAACTTCCTTAAATCATCCAATGAATACTCGGTCTCACGCAGTCGTACATTCTCTCCCTCAAACATATTTTTAAGCTCTATCCATGCTTCAGTCACTTCGCCAATACAGCAGGATGTCTTTTGGGAGATGTCAAGTGTAACTGCGATGATTTCCAGTTTTTTGTAGAGAGCCTGGACTTGTTGCTTCAGCGCCATGTCATTTACTTTCAATGAAATTGACAGATCTATAGCAGTTGAATGATTTAAGCATATATCTGACATTATATGCCAATTTTCTAATAACACTTTTAAGCAGTCAGCCATTGTGTTCCACCGTACCTGTTGTGGTATAACAATTGCTTTTCCACCAGCTTCTTTATATTTGGCAGATGCAAAGTGAGTGTATTTGAAGTACCGCATTATCGACTTAACTTTATCAGTAATATCTTCTGCATTCAAATCCTTTGCTAGAAGGTTTAATATGTGTGATGAACAGCCGTATGTAAGTATATCCTCGTGAGAAGCTAGTTCTTCCTGTTGGGCTAAATCTCGTCTCATACGGCTCATATTTGCTGCGTTGTCTGTCACTACACTTCGCACCGTACATTTGTAAGTTTCACATAGTTTTATTGCCGCAGTAGTAACTTTAACCAAGTAGTCAGCTGTATGGCTTTCGGCTCCTGTGTCTATTGTATCAATTAAATGAGATGAGTCTGTCAACACATCGGTAACACAGACACAAACTATCGAGTCCTGCCTGACATTACTCCACCCATCAATTGCCAGATTAACAACTTTGTTTTTCAATTCATTTTTTACGGCTTCTTGAGTCGAGTTGTAGACTTCGTCGAGTAGCTTGCTAGCAATTTGTTTGGAGGTTTATATCCTGGGCGTAAAATTTCCATTAATTTCAGTAACTCTGGGTGTTCTACGTGGTTAAAAGGCGTGTTAGTAGCAAACATATAACGAGATAATTGTAAATCAATTTTCTTCTTATCTTCTTGACTTGTAGCAATAATAAATCTTTTCATTGAAATGTTCACGCTCGCGCTGCTGCTGGTACTGGCATTTTTAGATTGAAGAGTAGTAACAGAAGATGTGGGTGTAGCAGAAGAATTATCTGAAGATCGGGAAGAACCAGCATCACTCAACAACTCCTCCTCCACGTCCCTGTCCGCGTCAAGATTTGCGTCAGTGTTAGAACCGGTGGTGGTGCTACATTGCTGGAAGTGTGCCTCCATTCTTTTCACAAGTCCAACTAGTTCTTTCTTACATTTTCTGCAACGCACCCTATTGGTCTTCAGTGTGGTATTTTCTTGGGGGATCGATGTGAATTGTTCCCAAATTGCATGCTTTTTGCGTCCTGGAGTTGACATTATTATGAGGTGTTATCAGTCGCAGAATTAATAATGAAATGAAATGTGAGAAAGAAAGGCACTCGTATTTATAGAATTCATATTAAGTAATTCCCCGCCGGTAAAGTCCCGTTAGGAAAGTCCCTAATGGATGGCTGTCGAATGGAATAGTGGTTATTTTATTCCCCTCATTTAAATATAAATATTAGGGATGGGCCTAACTTCGGCATTCTTCCGAAATTCGGTTGAAATGCCGAACATTCGGTATAAGAAAAGAGTGAAATAGTTGCACAATTTTGATTTTAAGATTAATAAAACATAAAAAAAAATCTAATCTGTCATACTCACTCATACCTGATTAAATAAATAAGCCTTTTACATAATTTAAAATCATGGTAATTTATTTATTAATCAAGTAACTAACTGTCATTATCAGTTTCCTTTTTCGACATTTCAATCTTAAGTTTTAGAATTAAAAAATCAAATTCAATAAGTTCTTATTAAATTAGGAAGTCTTATGATTTGAATCAAATAAACTTTTTGAAAATTCAATATATTAATTACTTATAGGTATATTTTATTGTTGTTTGTTAGTTGTTACCATATAAGTGCAGAATAAAAACCGAACTTCGGCATTTTTGATTTTTACCGAATCATCATCATCATCATCATCATCATCATTAGCCCATACACGTCCACTGCTGGACATAGGCCTCCCCCGAATGTTCGGCCGAAATTCGTATTCGGTTCAAACCACATTCGGCCCATCACTAATTAATAAATATTGGGGGTGCCCCTATTCATAGAATAGAATTTATAGTTTATAGGTATTTCCCCGCCGGTATAGTCCTGCTAGGAAACATTCAGGGTGAATGTAAATCGTTTAGTAGTGATTAGAGATACGTAACATAAAATAAATGTTTATCCATTGATCGTTTTTTGTCAATATTTATTTTACTATAGAAAATTTGAAAAGTCAAAAGATCTAGTCTGGAAATGAAACATTATAGGTCGAATTAATTTAAAATAATGCCCTAAACTAAAAAGGACAAAAAAAAACAAAAAAAACAAAACAAACACTTGTTTAAAACAATTTGAACTGTTTGTTTTATAAAATTTAAAAAAAACTGTTTTTTTTCCAACCCTGTCTAGGTATCACGTCAGATTAGTTTAGGATATCACTAATTGTTGTATCATTTGTTATGTTATCATTTATGTTGTTAAGTATATTAATCTGTTAAGTATTTTGTGTATGATTGTTATATGTTATGTTAAGCACCGCCATCCCATGTATGTTCCGTACACCTTGGTTGCCTGGAAGAAATAGCTTTAAGCGATAAGGCCGCCGATTTCAATGCCTTAGTATAATTTTATATAATTTATGTACCTACTGAATGTTTTTGAAATAAAGGATTATCTATCTACTTGTATGCGCTTCTTAAAACTAATATAAAGTGAGCCCTAATATTTATTGACCTTTTTACACAATAATGGAAACAGCCTGTGAAAAGAGTACGTAAACTCGACTTTAGTTATTTATTACGTCTATTTTATAGCTGTTAAAATAACTGCGTGACCAGAATTAAATGACTTAAAGGTAGCAATAAAATTCTTCAGAGGTAATGTTGGGCTTTTAAATATTTCTCGGATCTCGACTATTCTATTTTTTATATTACATCTTTCGTTTTAGAATCAAACGTTATTTTATTCCGTGAATATTTCAACTCGCTACTTACATATTTTGATTAAATAGTTAAAGGGTCTCGATGACACTGTATAGTATAGAGATATATATATTTTTCGAGATTATAAATTTTTAGAGGTATATGTACGTATGTATATTTTTTTCATATGGATCCCAGGATTAGATCTTGACTATTCTAGAACTCTTCTGAACCAAAGAATACCTCATAGCTGATATTGGACAACATGATGTACATAAAAGAACAATGAATTCAGAGAACGAATTTAATGAATGGAGAGTTGTTAAGAAGTCTGATTAAACACATCAGAGTGCCATGAGGTGTGCAGCCGAGCGCCCTTGCAGATCGCACTGCCGGCTCGACACTGAATGCGTTAACAAATAGCAAACACCAACATTTTCGAACAAAAACTATCTTAGTTTGCTGAACATCACCAATCACCATCATCGTGACAACGACCGAACCCTCCGAAGGCTCATGTCCAACATTATACAGCTACGGGCTGTTGATTATAAACGTACCTAATTGCTAAATTAATTTGGAACGAAACGAGACAGCAGCGTCCCGTTCATTACTCTCATTCCTGTAATTGAGTGCAAACCGCGTATCGTGAGCCAATTACACAGAACTTTCATCGGACCATTGTTCGTAACATTAAATCCAAACTAATTTATAAAATGATACAAAAGTCTGTCTGCTACCTTCACGACCTTGTGTGTGAACCATTCATAATTCAGTAAGTATTCATCATCATCGGCCCGTACACGTCCACTGCTGAACATAGGCCTCCCCCAAACGACGCCACGAATAGTGGTCCTGAGCCGCCTCCATCCAACGACTCCCTGCGCCCGCTACGATGTCGTCGGTCCATCGAGTGGGAGGTCTTCCCACACTCCGTTTCGCATTGAATCGCGGTCGCCACTCGAGAACCTTTACTCCCCAACGGTTATCGGTTCTACGAGCCATATGGCCTGCCCATCGCCACTTCAGCCTGCTGATTCCGAGAGCTATATCGATAACTTTGGTTCTTCTACGAACTTTCGTATTCCAGACCATATCGCGTAGAGAAACTCCGACCATAGCTCTCTCCATAGCTCGCTGGTGACTTTGAGCTTATGCACAAGGCCTGTAGTGAGCGACCACGTCTAGGATCGGATCGTCAGTAAGTATTGTTTGTAGATATTATAATAATCGTTATTGTTGTTATAGTACTGCTTGTACGTCTACCGAGATAAATGCCTGTAAGGCGCTTATCAGTGGCCTCACAGCCTGTGTTCATCAGTGGACCAATTTAGGCTGTTGAAGTTGAGTTACGTCTACTGGATCATTGGTAATTTGGTAGCAATCCGTAACTAGTGGAATGAGTTTCCTGCGTCTGTTTTCCCGTTGGAGTACAATCTTGGAGACTTCTAATCCAGGTTGAATAAGTCCTTCCGGGAAAGCGTGCTCTATCTTAGGCCACAACTTCACGTACTTAAGTAAGATGAAGGACAAACGCTTGAACCTCATCAATAAGAAAAACTTAATTAATTGTAAATAAGATGGCCGTTCTGAATGTTTAACAATGGAATTGTACCTTGGGGAGGACACAGGCTACAATCCTATAAGGAAAAAACGCGTGAAGCCGCTGACAGAACTTAGTTAAACCAGAAATGAATCTGTGTAGTTGAGAGAATATCAAGGACAAGGTCTATCAGGGATATCAAGGAATATCAAGGACGTGAGAAGGACGATAAATTAATTAAATAATACTTTTAGTATTATCTGAATCCGAAAACAACGGAACTTAAAAGCTTCTTTGCAAATGATGCAATCACCGAATGAACGAATAAGATTAAGATATTCATAAAACGTACGAGTACATCGTAACAATGAAATAAACAATTTTCTTTTAGATACTCCTTAAGCACCCTTTTCAGTCGGCAGTAAATAAGCCTTATCGTATTACGTTATAACCTCCTTTTATCTACGTAAAACGTAGCAAGCTGATGCAGCTACTTTGCAACGGTGCCCTATTACGTTCCACACCACCTCATTCATGCCATTATATCAACCTACAAAGTCATAAAGCTATAAGAGCGAGAATCCTTCAGCATTATGATGCTGAGTAATGCCGACATCAATAGCGCGTTAGAAGAATTTTGTTACAAAAATGTGCTTTATATGAATGGAATGGGAACTTACCTTGAATCCTCCGTTAGAAATATTCCTTTGTAATCACCGCGGCACAAATACTCCGTCGGTAAATGGATACGTCAAAGACGTCGCCTACGGCGTAGCGCTCGGTGATTGTCGTAGACGCGACTGAGGCGCCCGTAGCGCTACCTACGAATTCGTAGCGGTGCGCGCGCAGCCTCGCCCCTCATACATGAAATGAGCCAGATATCAATCCGTTTCCAAACAATTTCAAAACGATCTGCGACAATTCGATAACTCGTCATAGGCAGAAACTGTTAATCCCATAAAACAGACCTTTGCAATTGATTTACTACCCCATACACGTGATAGAGTTTACTAATTACTGTGAAATTTTCAGAATTGGGTACTCTGTGAGCATTTTTTGATACGGAACAAGTGTTATCTGCGCGCATTTATTTCATGCCTTCCTTACAAAGTACGCTGTTCTCCAATAAGTTTTACGAGTTTGTCGACTTTCAGGGTCTGTCGTGAAAAGGAGCTAACAATAAATAAAATCGTGACTTTCCATATTTCTTTCCATATTACGGCACTTTCCACAGATGATGAATAATTAACTTTTTATTCGTCCCCGAAATGCTTAGAACGCAGAATGATACTTTTTAAGTCCTACGTTCGTATAAATAAAGCTTATAAAAATTTGTAAGCGATAAAATCTAAACTACTATTGTAAGTTTCTTACAAGGGTTGACCCTCGAGGGCTTTTTGATGGCGGTAATTTTTCTACGTTACCGGCATCTACCTAACCCGTATAAACAAATTGAGATACAAGGGTTGAATGTGTCGGTGGCAAAGTGCATTACTTACCTAAGCTGTCAACTTTGAACCTTCATATGTAACGAAATCCATTTCAGAATTCCACCCCCGCCGCGTGTCACTGGGGAGTTGAATTATTGAACGCATAAGACTGTTTCTCTTAGTTAGTAAATATACGAGTAGATTTCAAGAGGTGTTATACTCTGATTTGGAATCCAAGATATTTTATGTTACAAAGACATTTATGAATGAAAATTAAAAAAAAATTGATGACAATAATAGAAAACAATAAGATAGAAACAAAAACACAATTTTCAACAATGCATAATCTCACATGTGTAGCAAAATGATAAAATTTTTATTCGAAAACGATAGAGATCAATTAAATGATGAATGAAAGATTTCAAAACTAAAAATTGTTTTATGCTTATGTTTTGCTTCGATGATACCAATGTCGTTAAATATTTTCCACCAATATTCCTTGGGTTTTGTTTTTATACCATTTTGTATGCAAAAAATATCCAGGGTTTTACATCGGAGTATAGGTACTAATGTGTCTTATAAGTCATCTACGTAAGTGCTGCTAACACCGCATAAACTATCCTTTGTGGATGTAAAGGTTGATGATGAAGACTATGATAATACTAGCTGCTGCCCGCGCCTACGCCCGCGATTGATCGGGATAAAAATTAACCTATATGTTATTTCAGTTCCCAAACTATACCCATACCAAATATCGGCCCAATCAGTCCAGTAGTTTTTGCGTGAAAGAGGAACAAACATCCATACATCGTCACAAACTTTGAAATTTATAGTATTAGTAGGATTTGAAAAGCGTTCTTTTTCACTAATGCTAACAAAGTTATACCCGGAAAAGTGTTAGGTTAATTGAAAAGCGCCTCAATTTTTAGGGACTTGACCTAACCGATTTTATTGATATAGTTACCTAAAGCGAACATTTGGCGAGAACGCCAAGGCAAGGGAATAGGATCCTGGTATTCTAAGTAGCAATGCCTTAATAAGCGTCCCTTATGGTACATTTTACGCCACATTTCAGGCTAACTTTGTCCAGCGAGCAAAACGAACTTCGTCCTGTGTTAAATAGATTCATTTCTCGCCTGCTGGAACTTTTTTGATTGAAACTTTTGTAGGAAAACTGACGACAATGTGTTTTCTTTTACAATTTTTATACATACATTGTGAATTAAAAGCAGTTTTACACCCTTTAGTCTTTAAAGAAGTTTACTCAGTTACGATTTACACAGGCGCTAGGACAATCCTACTAAGTTACAGTACAGGTAGTAAACTTTGTGAGTATCGATGTATGGATATTTGTTCCTCTTTCACGCAAAAACTACTCAACTGATTGGGCTGAAATTTGTTATGGGCATAGTTTGGTACCTGGAACCTATTTTCCTACCCGGTACTGACCTAGTTTTTTATCCCGATAAAAAACGGGCGAAGGCGCGGGCATCTAGTAAATAATATATAGGTAGACTTCTCAGACATCAACTTAGGCCATTGAGAATAACGCGAATGGCCTAGGAAACTAATATTCCCGTAGAAGGTCAAACATTTTAAGATCTACTAACACAGCATTAAACCTCAATCCAAAGCTAACAAAGACACTCATAAGAAGGTAATTTCATTATGACAAGCTTTTGAACATACATTATTTTACCTGCACCATTTAAATTCAAACCCGCCAGGTTTCATTAAAAGAACATATAATTGCGTGCGTTTCATTTAAATTATGAATTTCTAAAAAAAGAAAGTTCTAAGAAAAGAAAATCTTCGGTATTTGACATCTGTTTGATATAGTTACGCTAAAATATAGAGGACTTTTTACTGTACTGTTTATAAAATTAACAGTTTTGTTATTAAGCCCACACGTTATGGTCAATTCAGACAGTTGTACCAGAATAACTATATAACAGGCCAAGTGCGAGTCGGTTTGCACATAGAGGGTCCGTACCATCGTACATAGGTAACTATTTCGAAAAAGGAACCCTAAAAACTATATTTTAATTATCGAATATAGCAACAACCGCGCCCAACGTTTTCAAATTCAACCCGTCAAAATTTCAACAGTCTACCTATTACGGTTCAAGAGATACAGCCTTGACAAAAGTAAAGCAAAATCAACCGTAAAAGTTTTTGTATGAGAGCCCCAGTTAATTCTCATATTTATTTTCTTTTTATTATTTGTTGTAGTAGTATATTATTTCTGCTCTTTGACTAGCCTCCCAATAAATATTGACACATGAAATTCATCTCCGAAGTTGATTGAAAGCTAAAACCTATAAGGAGATTACAAGTAGGTATAGGTACACTGTTTATGTGATCAATATGTTCATAAGATGGGATCAGATTGGTATTTGATATCAGATGGTTAATATCTAATTTATCTATGCTCGAAAATGTCAAACAAATACAACAACTCTGTTTAGCGACGGTTATTATTTCTAAAGCAGGGTACTGACCGGTGTTACGGGACGTAATGCAACATGAGCAGCGAGCATGACACGTTACGCCATGTGCTAAAATCCGACTCGTTGCTTGTTGCCAGCGCCTTCTTTCGCCGTACTGACTCCACGAACGCTCGCTGTGTAACACGTTACATTTTGCCCCGTAGGCGTAACGCCAGCCACTTTTAGACACTCTTCTACGGTTTCGTGGTATAATTACGATAATTTATTGGCCGTATCTCGAGTCGTAAGAATCGACGCCTCCAATCGGGCCGTGGATGTCGTAAGATCCGCATTAAGGATCATTCACACAGCATCCGTTTGTTTTCCCATGATGGTGTATGTGGTTGTAGGCGCAACTTCACACACCAGATTTTTTTCCAGTAGATAACAATTCATAAAAAACGTTCCGATAACAATGGTTTACTGGATCCGGAATACTGTCAGGTGTGTGAACTCGCTCCTACAACTACATATGCCATCACGAGAAAATAAACGGATCCTGTAATACAAATGCTGTGTGAATGAGCCTGTAAACGGAACCTACCAGAGGAAGGTTAGCAGCACTGGGAACGTTAATCGCCTGCCATGCCTACGTGGTGATGTGGTATGGCAAAACCGCCGTTATTTGGCGGACGCATGTTCATCATAATTTATTCATTAAAATAAGAACCATCGCATATGAAACTACGCCTAAAAACTAATGGACAAGATCGAAAATTTCCAGAGCATCTAACACGGGCACAAAATAGAACTTCCAATTACAAACCAGACAAAAACTGGACAAATTGTCTTAGCTTAATTTGGTTTCATTAAGACGATGATTTCATCTCTGCCCGCCGCGCCGGACAAACGGTCCATTGAATTTAGCTCCATACTGAAGAAAAACTGTGTGGACTGGTTGATACGAAATCTTGAATACTTCAAGAGTATTTTTATGCTGATATTAGATAATCATTCATATCATTTATTCAGATTTTATGCATATCTGTATTGTTCTTAGGTAATCTTGAGAAACACAATGCATAAAAATCCTGTCAGAGCGCAATAATTATATTTGGGTTCGCTCTTGTTAGATTGATAACTTTGATACTACATTATAGAAATAAACAATAATATGTGGTGCGGACTTTGATTGAACTTATCATATTATTAAATACTCTGATGCCTGAACTTGCCTGATACCTTACCATTTGCTTCTCTAGCCTGTACGTTGTGCTGCTTCTAAGTACTCTCTCTCTCTCTCTCTCTCTCTCTCTCTTTGGATGCTCTGATTATCTCAATGGCTCTATGACAATAAATTTCAATTAATTACAAAGGCGTTTTCACCTCGATAATACCATCCCAAATAGGCCCCAGTGACAAACGACATGATATCCCACCAACCCCATCATCGGTACAAATGACGTACAGGGTTCCCCAGTAATTGTATCACTTTACTGCGAAGCTTATGAAACAGTATGGTAAGATAATATCGAAAATAAAGAAATGTTTAGTTGGCTAGTGAGCGTGAGTCATGTAAAAATTTGGGGGGGAACTTTGCCCAGTAGTGGGACAACATAGGTTAAAAAAACAATTTATTTCTCTAATGAACTTGCTTGAGTAAAGTACCTGATGGATGACCCATCGGTACAAATGACGTACGGTGTTCCCCAAATGCGAGTAATGTGTCACTTTACTGCGAAGCTTAATGAACCCGTATGGTAGTTAAGGATAATGTCAAAAATAAAACATTAAATCAAGGAAAATAACTGAACCAAGCCTGACAGCGTAGGTGGGAAATGCACGTGGAACCGTTTGAAGTGTTTACTAGAGTTTAAAATAAGCGGTAAAGGTCACTCGATATTGCCAGTATTGCCATGTTCACGTTACCAGGAGGGCAATTCTGGCAATATATCTACTCGATAAATATGGCAAGAATGGTCAAAATATCGAGTGATAAACAAGTGTATTCTTAAAATCCGCAATTCAATATTTATCGAGGGTTTTTTCTTTGATGAAGCTAATGCTGTAGCTAAAACTGCACGATAATGCAGTTTTAGCGGTACTCGATATCTATTACATGATATTTTTATCCCATGATAATGAGTACCTATCACTCGATAAAGTATCACGTGATACGCAGAATCGACTCCCTGATCGTTCTACAGCAGGTTTAAACTCAACATCCTTCTACAATGAGAATTCTTCTGTAGAATGTAGAGCAGCATTATGCTACAGCATTAGCGTATTGATATGAACGAGGGACTAAACGTTAAGAGATGAAACGTTGGTGTTCTTCCAACAGAAACTAGGTTCGTAGTTAACCCGTTTAAATATTCATGATCAGAACCTATTGTTCCACTAATTTCGAACAATTGTAAATTGTTTCTGAATAAATTAGTTTGATGTTGATTATGACTAGCCAAGAGAATTAACGCGCAATTTTTTTGTGAAATTATTTTTATAAGCTTTTAAAGAAAAAAACGTTATTCATCATCATCATCAGCCCATACACGTCCACTGCTGGACATAGGCCTCCCCCGTACGACGCCACAAATAGCGGTCCTGAGCCGCCTCCATCCATCGACTCCCTGCGACCGCTACGATGTCGTCGGTCCATCGAGTGGATGGTCTCCCATGTAGGGAGGGATAGGAAAAACGTTATTAATTCCTGATAATGGTAGTAATTTGTATCTTTAAGATTAAAAAATGTTTCGGTTTTTTAATAAAACTATTATATAATATCGCTACGAAAACTTATATTCACAGTGTAACGAATACCTTAATCGTTAATTAATTCGCGTATAAAGTTACTATATGTTATTTACGGATTTGTTGTTTTAAGTTAAAGCAATTTAGTTATTATTTCGTGCTCAATTTCTAGAATCAAAATGATTCGCCCACGTTATCTACCCACGTCTGCTGTTTTAGTCCTTAAACAAAGTACATATTTTTGTAAAATATACTTGGGGCTAAGGGATGATATAGGAATAACAAGTTTCATTCGATTAAAAATATTCAAACCATACTGGAATCAATCAAACTAAGCCAACAATTATGTAAGCTGCGGCTATCCAATCTACTTAATATTAGAAAAAGCCGCAGGCAGCAGCTAGCACCAATTATAAATGCAAAAAAGCTCTGTCTGTCCGTCTGTTACATTTTCACGCCTAAACGGCTGAACGGATCTTAATGAAATTTGGCTGGGAGGTAAATGGTATCCCGGGGATGGACATAGGCTACTTGAAAAGCACGTGCAAAGCCGCGGGCAGCAGCTAGTTTTAATATAAAATGTATCTGAAAATATAGAGATAATTTGAAATAAGAAAAGTACAGTTAAAGAATAGAAACTAATTAGAATTAGACAACCATAGAGTAAAAACTCGCTAACTCGCACTCGAAAATTTGTGTAGCCAAAAACCGATCTATGTGTGTTTTGACAGTACGTAAATACAGTGATGTCACTCACATAATCATATGATTGAATGTTGCTAGTGAATGGTATTTCCCCTAAAAAGTTGGGTAATTTTCTTGTTTTAACTAACATGTGTGATAAATGTGATAATTCTAATGTACCTAATTAATGACAAAACAAAATTTTAAAAAAATCAATTAGAGAAAAGCGCCCTTGCGGCCACAGATGACTTACATAGTATTTATTGATACCAATTTTCAATTTGAGTTTACAATTTGAATATTTTCAGAATATCGTTGAGTGATTTTGAAGATTCTTAAACGACGATTTTCCCTTGTAGATGTAAATAAAGCACTATGTATCATTCGGACGAAAGTTCACCCCAACAAGTATGTTCATATCCAGTGTGGATTTATTTCTCTATAAATTTCATAAACTAAGTTACAAAATCGGGGTATTTTTTTCCGCGAGCATAGCAACATTTTCACGAAAATGGTGGACAAAAATTTTCAATTTATTTATGAGTTTTGATGACAATTTAATGCTAAATTACAAATTTAATATTTGTACTTACCAGTGAAATGAAACTTTACTAGTGTTATTTTTCTTATCAGTAGCGTTTGAACACCTTTATACCACACAATACACCATTTTAATATTTTTACCCTCTACTATTCTACCTCGTTTGTGTCAAGTGCTATTCTGAGCCTTATAATTCTGTGTAGACAACAATGGAAAAAAGAATAAAAATCTAAATCAATCGTTTATCAAGCTAATCTATAACTTTGTACTGTTCAGTGACTTACATATGTCTGACTTGACTTTATGAGAATCAAGCAAAAATCAAATGCAATGAAAAAACTGCCAAAGTAAGTCGACTCCTCACGTGATTAAATTGAAAGCGTTTGCGTATTTGAGGGTCAGTGAAACAAGCAATAAATCGCTATGACATCACGTATTATTATTATATATATATATATATATATATTATATTTAAGTTTGTCTCAAAGTGACTAAATTTTGACAGATTTTCAGTGTTTTTTTTTTTAATTCGATACTAGAGACTTACTTCTACTGTCTTTGAGTATTGTATTTATTTATTTTCAGATATTAAAATCCATAGCTTAAAATTAAAATGAGATTGAAATTAAAATTATAACATAATTACACTAGCTAAAATAACATAATAGACTGTTAAATGCATCTTTAGTCATGTAAGACAATATCTACCAACCATTTAATTATTAAATAAATGTTGTAGTAAATTATACGAGTAAAATATCGCGTGGTAATGGTAACCAAGTAATTATGTCTTTGTAATTTATGCCAATCATGCGGGACAAGGCTGGGGCCATTGTCCTAGATACTGATGGCATTAGGCTGAATGACATGAAATTTTGGTTCAACTAATCGTCTGTAGTCTAATCAAATCTAAAGCTTTTTCCGTTAACGGCGATTTGTGATCAAAGCTAATACTTGCAGTTTTTTGTTATGACATTATGAATACTGGTGTACAGAAGATCACTGTTTATGAAAACAGCCCATTATGGGCGCCATTGCCACGTTCAATATTTTAGAAAAAAATCGCATTATTTTGATATATATAGGTATTTAGTTCGTTGTATGCGTATGCCCGCTGTAGGTATATGCATACAGAGAATTATTATTATGATGGCAATAATAAATAGCCTCCTACATATCTACAAAGTTGATCAAATAATCAATGGGTCATGTTAATTTTGAGTGATATTAGGTATTATCTCACCAATCTTGAGTTTTTTCATAATAATAGGTATATGTTATGTGTTGGAATATTGTACCTATTATGACTGGTATAGCTCAAAAACGACAAAATTATGTACAACTCTTTAAAAAATGTATAAAAAATTCCATGCCTGTGACCGAAAATTTATGGCTTTTTTATCACAATATAAAAAAATGATATAGCGATTGTTTAAAAAATTTATAAGAAAAAACCTCAAGCTTTATGAATGATTAGAAAAGAGCTTATTTAAGAAACAAATAAAAGTAATGATAACTGATCAACGTTTGAAAACTGACTTATTGTCACACCACGTTCCAGGATTTTTGCCCACAATTTCATTTATATTTTATTTGTTAGTACGGTTTTCGCTTCGACAGTACTCACAATTATTAAAACCGTAAAGATCTACCCTACCCAACTTATTCCATAAGCACATCTCATGTGGTCACAAAGTCACAAAAAAGAATATATGAATTTGAAAATGACCCAGCTAGCAACAATGATTGTTTAAGTACAACAGTTTTCTCAATTACAAACACAAATTGAAGGAAGTTATGGGTTAGTTTTATTAAGTCTGATCCTACATTAAAGATTGTTTTGTGTTCCGTTTCGTATGATAAGACTTGTTATCATTTTAATCACAATAACGATATCTCCATAATGTGTAAATGATAAAAACTCATAAACAATGGTTCCCACAACAATACTCTGCGATACGAGGTCATTGATCTTACACGAAACAAGAAAAACCTGACGAATTGGATGTTACCCGTAAATTAATCATAGAGTTGATGATGATTAATTGACTTTCCTAAATAAAATTTACAGTGACTCCTGTTTTTAAAAAGTACCTGCTGGCTGTTTTCGATTACGCGGGAACGGCGCCGGTATAGGTCGTAGCACACATACCAACTCAGGAGCAGATCGTCACCGCCTCGCCTTTCCCCTTAGCGTCAAACAGGCGTCCACGTAACCTAACCACCACGTAACGTAAGCGGATCAGAAGTTCCGGCACGTCGACTCGGCTACCAGCTAGGCGACGCCGCGCTTACGGCTTCGCCGACCGCTGGTTGACGGCTAGGCGGCACTAGTTCAATTATTTTGAATCCGAACGTTAAGTGTAACCACGGGAGGGGCGTGGACGAAGAGACGTAAGCTAGGGTACGGAGAACTGCAAGCGCGGGAACTGCAAGTCGACCGCGCACCGCACCGCGGCACTATGGATAAGGAGCGTAATTTTCGTGCCAAAAATTAATTTGTCAAAAGTTAGATTTCTACATTTTTCTCAGTGAATATATAAAGTAGGATAATTGAACTATTATATACCACAAAAAATATGCTATAATAACATATTTTAATAGCTTGAACTTGAATGTAAGGAAGTAGATTGATTGATGTAGGAAAATTTGTGATATGACACTTTCAGATCGTTTTTTACAAACATTTGTTGATAAACTATAACTTATTATACATCATTAAAAGCGTGGTACTTAACACTTTCCAAGTAATTCAAGCATATTTTTATATGGTTAAGAAAGTTAGCTTTTACAGACCATTTTTGAAAGCACTCCTATTTTTTCAGTTTTAAAAATTCAAATTGAGTTTTCGTATTTACCGCTGTCTCCCGACAAGGAGATACGATTACTATAACGTTCCTTGATCTGTATACTCACAGGATTTAAAATAAAATTTTGCCCCAATTTGCCCCAATTTGACTTAGAGGCAAAAAAGTGTACTGTGGGAAAAAGAAAAAATCATGAAAGTAGATTTTTTGGACTTTTTGGTTTAAATGGTAGCTAATATCCTAGGTTTTATTCACTTCTTTAACTTTAGTATTGATTGTTTTATTTAAATAAAACTTAATTATTTTTGAAGTGGAAAACATGGTTAACTGAATTTATGAAGGTACCTATTTTATAATTATTTTAGCTATAAATAGAGAATAACCGCATTATTTGAAAATAGCTATCACCTTATCAAAGAAAGAAACGAAATATTGCGGTTGCCGGACCGGAAACAGCAAAGAAATAAATAAGTTATCAATTTCCAATGGAATATATTTCGAGGAACGTGTGCAAGAAACCGCAATGAAAATCTGTACTGTCGTGTGCAAATATGTTATCAATTACTGTCACTATAAAAAGGGATTCAGGTTCCAACTACAAACATTTAAACTGTTTTGCTAGTTTCGTGGAAACAAGTGTATTAAAAAACCTAAAATGTACGAATTCATTGTATCAAAACGCGAATTATGTTCTTTTTTATTCGCCAAAACGCCAAATCGCCAAAAAGTTGTCGAAAACATACAACAAAAATTCCGTGATCGTTGGTCGAAAGCTAAAAGAACCAAATCTCGATTTTTGGAACAAAACGCTTCGTGGTTAGATAGCGAGTTCAAAATTGTGTTCGATGATGAAGAATCGTGTCCCACACCAGGAACATCTACGGGTCGTGGTCGACCATCAAAAACATATGAAGACCTGTCAGACAGAAGCAAGAAACGAAAGAACATGGAATTAGTGGAAGAATATGGACTCGAATTTATACAGAACGCGTATGTAGAAGCTTCCCTCGTAGCTATCCTAAGGCCATTAAGCAGAGATGAGAAGAAAACGATAAGAAGGCAAATACTCCATGAAACACCAACCGTAAGTGCGTATTCTATTCATGAAGCCTTAAGTTATACATTGATTTAAATTTAACTAAGTCGCAATACGCATATTTAAGATCTGTTCTTGCTGAAAAGAATTGCTCTGTTTTTCCATCATACAATCTGTTGAAGAATGATAAAAACTATCTTGCTACCCACCTGTAAGTAGTATTGAAATAACTGATATCGGTGCCAAAGTAAAATTACAGGATTTATTAGATCATACTGCGACTCGTATTTTGAAGATTGAATCTACGTATAAACCTGGATTACAAAGTATGAAACTATATACTAAATGGGGATGTGACGGCTCTTCGGGACAGAGCGAATATAAACAAAGATTAGAAGGAGAAAGTGAATTAATATCAGACGCTAACTTATTCATAGCTTCGTTAGTTCCAATAAAACTAATTAACTTGAGCTCTAATTAAATTATATGGGAAAATAAAACATGCTCATCTCCGAGGTATTGTCGACCTATTTTAATGGAATTTTCAAAAGAAACTGCAGAGAAAACTAGAGCTGTTATTAATGAAATCACAAATAGAAAGTTTACAAACTTCCAAGATTAGACAAAATGATGAAATGATTGAAATAAATCATGAATTGTTTTTGACAATGATTGATGGAAAAGTAGCTCAAGTATTAACTGATACTAGTTCTGGAGCAGTGTGTACTATATGTGATACCAACAGAAATGAACGATTTAAGTAAGGTTGCATCCAAGCCTGAAAATCAAGATGGCTATCAGTATGGCTTGTCAACACTGCATGCGTGGATTCGATGCATGGAATTAATATTACACATATCTTACAATCTGCCATTTCAAAAATGGTCAGCCACAAGACCGGAAAACAAGAGACTCAAAGAGGAGAAAAAAAGATATGTACAAGGGCAGTTTAGGAATCAAATGGGTTTACACGTAGATAAACCACGACAACGATCAGGCAATAGTAATGATGGGAATACGGCTCGTCGATTTTTTCAGAACTACCACTGTAGTTCTGAAATTACGGGAGTTGATGAGGAGATAATCAAAAGATTATACGTCATCTTGCAGACCTTAGCATCTGGACATGAAATTAACCCTCCAAAATTTGGTGAATACACTCAGAGTACTGCACAATTATACGTTAATAAATATATGTAGGT
Source organism: Eupithecia insigniata (assembly GCA_947859395.1). Classification (NCBI taxonomy): domain Eukaryota; kingdom Metazoa; phylum Arthropoda; class Insecta; order Lepidoptera; family Geometridae; genus Eupithecia; species Eupithecia insigniata. Next base: position 5,451,396 of record OX402008.1, read on the forward strand.
GGTATTACATGCCCTCTTCTGTACACAAGATCTTAATCCACGGAGAATATAATCAAACATTTTGCTGTTTTACCAATTGGACAATTGTCTGAAGATGCTCAAGAGTCTCGAAATATGGACTACAAAAAAAATCGATTGGAGCATTCCAGAAAATGCTCTAGGTCAGCTACGAATGAGGACGTTTTTTATTCATTGCTATATACATCTGATCCATATATCTCTAGCCTAAGGAGACCAAGCGAAACTGTTCCGAAAGAACTGTGGCAGGAAGCTATAATAGATAAGTCTTTTAGATTTTTAACCAACCAAAACTTTCATTTAGTTTTTTACGATTATTAGTTTTTATTTATGTTTATAAAAGTACTTCTATTATAGTAATTATTTTGATTAGTTTCCAATTTATCTTTTGTAATGTTTTTAATCGGTTTTTTATTACTTGTTACACAAAATATGTGAGTTTTAATTTAACGTAAAAAAAATAAAAAATTCCTACAATTTTTTTTTTATATTTATTTATTATTTTATATTATGTCAATGTAGAATTTTATTTTAATTATGTCCATTGGATTAGTTAAAATCTGCGAGAACCGCGAAATATTTTTTTAAGTTTAGTGGCAATTTTACTTATTTATTTTTATTTAATTTGTAGTCCATATATCTAAAATTATAATTGCGAAAGATTCATAAAGATATTTTAAAAACTGAGAAAGTTACAGATTTTTGACACGATAATTACACTCCTGAGCCATAGTGCGCGGTTTGTGAGATCGTCCCGAGGCGAGGCGATTCAAATATATCAAATATCAATAATACTGAACGGCTCGAGTTGATACGGTGACGATCCTTTTCCGAGTTGATACGTGTGCTACGACCCGTTCGTGAAAGGTCACCGGAATATACTGAAATTCAGCTTCACTGTGTATGAAAATTGTTCGCAACCTAATAAGGGACACTCATTGCCGCGCTCGGCAATTTTGAAAACATTTGCATTATTTTGTTATACCTATTTTGTTCGTTGTATGAAGTGAACAGTGGGTGTTGTTTTTGTTGCAAAACTAAGTATTAATTCCGGTGAATCAGTTACCTCTTTTTTCAGACTTTACAATTTTACTAAAAAATCAGTGTTCAGATGTTTGGCAAGAATACTTTGACGAGAGATCTCGGGAGAAGGGAATCTGGTACAGAACTATCCAACCTTTGATACCTCGACGCCCATGGATTGATACCACCTTACATAAAAGAAATTCTTTGAAATCTATACTTAGATTGCGCTCCGGACATATCCCTTCGAAAGAATTTGCTTTTCTCATGAAAAAAGTCACCTCGCCAAATTGTGATGAGTGTGGTGTTATCGAGGACATTCAGCATATCTTAGTGGAATGTGTCCGGAATGCAACATTCAGATCCACTTGCTTCGATAAAAATCATGTAATGGATGTAGGATATGTGAATGGCCTATTATCCGACCCTTCTTGTCTAGATATTGTGCTCTTGATTAAGTTATTAGAGTTAGGTTTAGTTAAACAATATGTATGATTTTGTTTTAATTTGTTAATGTTTCTGTGTATTTTGTTTCGTTTTTATACGGGTGATGTTATCGCTAAGCGATAAAGCCCTCAAATAAATTGGAAAAAAAGTATCAGCTAAAGAAAGCAACATTCAAGGATTGTGTGTCTCAATTATACGTTTTATGTGGAATCAGAATCTGAATCAGAATCAATCAGAATCAGAATCAATAACTTTATTTCTTTAGGCTTACAAAATAAGCACTTAGACAAGTCAAATTGTATACTATAAACATAGTTATTATTATCAAATAAGAAATAAGGTGTTATTAATATTCTCTTCACTTCAATTTTTAGTCCACTAGTGGAAGAAGTGAAAAAGAAACCACTAGCACATTATAATATCACTTAAGTGTCTAATACATGTTTTCTAAATCTAAATTTAATACGATTTAGTTACATGTCAAATAATTTTATTTCTAGCTTCCAAAATAAGCACTTAGACAAGTAAAATTGTATACTATAAACATTATGAAATAACAAATAAGGTGTTATTGATATTCTCTTCACTTCAACTAGTGACATTCTTAAATCAGTTTTCTGAAGGTTATTTTTCCTATCCTAGTATCGGATCCAAGGCGTCGTAACAAAAATTTCCTATGTAGACGTTCGTGATATATTTCAATATATTGTTCTTGTTTTTATACTTTTACTTTCTTCTTCAATATTTCTAAACATATTTCTAAGTAGTTACTTTCCTACCAATGGCTTCTATACTACCTAGTTTTAAGCATCTACCATGTAAGCTACCTTTCTGAGAGAAAATAAACTTTTTATTCATTTGTTTATTTTCTATAGCTGGCGGATAAGGAAAATTTGTTTGAGAGGGACGTAGGCGGTGCTTTAGGGTCTAAAGGCCGTGACACACGTTACGCCAGCACATTGAGTGACCAATCTTTCATTTATACGGATCGAAGGGGATGCGCGCGCATCTTTACTCCGACTCTACTTCTATTCGAGACGAGGCCATGGATTACGGGATTACCGAATCCCTACATAATGACGAGATTCATTTTGAATAAAGGAAAATCTTCTTTATTATTAACCATGTCTCGAAATTTCCGTGAAGTATTGAAATATACGAAGTAAGGAAGCGTCAGTGCCAGCGTAATACCGATGTTTACTCATGAAATAAAACGTTTTCCTTCAGCCAACCACATCCCAACGAAATAAAATCGAACATAAACATTAATTTAGACTTTACGTGCGTAGTTCACGTGAAACGATCGGCACTCGGTGGTTGCGAACCCAGAAAACAGGTCAAGTTATCTGAATGTGAATTAGTCAGCCAATGTGTCAGGGATACCGAATTAATCGCAGGGCTAAGAAAAAGGGCATCTTTTATTCAGATATAAGCAACTTATGTTCTTTCTCGACTTAGAAACATAAGCTAAAGTCCTCTTATTAAGAACTCAACTCTTCATTACGTGTTTATTAATAGGCGACTTTAATAACTGTAATGAGCTCGTCGGTAGTCAAGACACTAACAAGACATCTAAAAATGTTTGTATAACGTGTGGGCGCTTTCGCATTATGAGGCTGTGCCGGCGCCAGAAAGTCTGGCGTCAAATTCTTAGGCTGTACCCTAGATACCGCGGCCAAATAGGTTACAGAAATGGGAAGATTTCACCCTCGGATAGTTGTAGTTGTTTAGCCATGACCCAAAACATCACACTGATATTATAAATGCGAAAGTTTAGATCTATGGATGGATGTTTGTTACTTCTTCATGCCAAAACTACTCAATCAATCAGGCTAATTTGCATACAGGTAATTCTAGGTATTAAATCAAACATAGGCTACTTTTTATCCGACAAATCAGTTCCTATGGGATAAAAATTCCCTTTTAACATTTACATACAAACAATGATTGCGACGCCGCGGGCAGAAACAAGTGATTTTATATGATAATGGTGTAACAAATGCGAAAGCAATGGGGGGTTATCAATTAGAACATTTAAAAAAAAGTGGTTGCCATAGACTAAGATAGATGGCGCTGTATGAAACTCAGTGTCAAAACTGTCTGATCGACACAATTCTGCCAATGTCTCGTTTCGTTATATATTTTATGACAATTGACATTAACTCTTGACTTTTGTGCAGCGCCATCTAGTGTCACAATAAAAAGCGTGATTGTTTTTTTTTAAAGATTGCATTGAAAAGCCCTCATTCAATCGTCTTAATCTTCTGATGTCATTTAATGTCAAACCCAAACAACAGATTTTCTGGAATTCCTTCAAATGAAATAAGTAGGACATTTATGCTTGAACTAAATAAAATCCTTCAACTTTGATTAATATTAAGAAGATAGAAAATAATTAATATTAAGAAGAATATTACGAAGATATCGACTTAATTCTCCTAGAAAAATATACGTTTTAAAATCTAGTAGGTACAATCCATTCAGTGAAGTAAATTACAGGCATTTATTCCTTACATAACCTACTCAAGAATGGAGATATAGCTTCCAAAGGAATGATTTCACGGTGACAACGAAGAAAAATTGGTCTTTCACTAGCGAATTTAGCATTTCGCAAACGCACACGGAAAACCACTCAAGTTATAATAAAAAGTTGTTGCATGGACAAAGTTTCGATTACAGAGAACTTTTCCTTTACTGGGTAATTCGTCGCATTTTCTTTAATCCCTATTGGGTCCAAATCCTACTAACCTACTACCTACTAACCTATCCTACTAATATTATAAATGTCAAAGTTTGTAAGGATGGATGTATGGATATTTTTTCCTCTTTCACGCAAAAACTACAGAACCGATTGGGCTGAAATTTGGTATGGGTATAGTTTGGGACCTGGAATAACATATATTATAGGCTATTTTTTATTCCGATAAAACGCGGGCGAAGGCGCGGGCAGCAGTTAGTGATAAATAAATACTTTTATAAATGTAGGTACCTAGAGTTTGGAAATAGGATTTGGAAAAAAAAACTAGCGGTTTATTTCGTACGGCATCTTTAACGGTTTTAAGTTTGCTGTTATTTGTTAGGTTATTGTGACTTTATAGGTGAGAACAGAATAAACTATTGTACTGTTCATCTGTTCAGTCAGCGTAAATAACTATCCCTCAGAGTAAATATAATAAAAACGACACGTAGCAAAGCAGCCCCAAGAGTCTAGTTTGAGCAGTCCCGACGTTAACTTGATAATGGAAATAAACTGACTCAAGCTAATTTCAGAGTACAGTAAAAAAGAACAATAAGGTGAAGCAAACACCGCGAAATAAAAAAGTTTCAAAAGTAAGGTAAGTAAGAATGCCATTTACTATGAAGCCAAGCTAAAATAAACATGGAATCGTCGTTTTATGTCGTGTAGACTATCGACATGCGAATTTTACTACTAAAATCAATCGAAAATACAATAGAAACTTTTTTTTTTTTTTTTTAAACTACTTATCTTGCTATAATACTTGTACAACACAGAAAATATTAAAAAACGCGATAATTTGAATCTTGCTACAATGTGAATCGAAGCACCTTAATAAACGTAACTGAAGCTTATTTCAGACTGTAATAAGAGAACATTTTCACACATTTTTAAGTTCATTTTTTTTCCAAAAACTTAAGAACAAAACTATTATTGTTAATCTTTACTACCGCTAGTATGATAGCTAATAGTTATACAGCATTTACTATTTTAACTAGTACGGAGGACAGTGACTAGACCACGGCTAACAACACCTAAAGATAATCATATAATAAATATTTAATATTAAAAGAAAACTTTTCTAAAAACCAGCTTTAGACCAAAGTGCTTCGGAAGACAACTCCAACGAACCTAAGCTCGACGTGGTTAAGTAGTTTCGTTTAAGAGTTCCTATGGCCATCTTCGGACTCCATAATCAAACCAGCCCTATGGTTTCATCACATTGCATTGTCACCAAACTTACATAAGTATGCCAAATTCCAACTCAATCGGTTGAGGATAACTGGTCTAAAGTTCAATTGCAAGATCTGTCCCACACTATCTATCAGGGCAAGAAGAATAAAAGCTTGTAATAAAAACAAAAACGACGTAACAATAATAATGCAACCCTTAACAATCAATAGTGCCATTTTACTTAGAATTAAACATTTAATTTACTTATTTGAAATATTAGATTGAAAAAAATATTTAGTAACAATTCCACGTATAACCTATTCTGACAGTATTCATCAAAGCAAGTCAAAAATTTAATGTCTCGTGGAGAGACGAAACTAGTTGACAACTTACTTTGATGACTACTATCAAAGTAGGTTATACGCGGAATTGTTGTTAAATATTTTTTCATTCTAATATTAGAATGAATTGCAATGGATTTCGGCAAAGTAACGCCTGAATCTATTATTTATCATAACTTTTTTATTTAGCTTTTTACTACGATTTCCCAGAGGATGCTGGCGGTGACGTCAAAATGCAGTTATGGCACAGCTCCAAATAAACCATCGGCTTCGACACTCTAATTGAAAAACTAAATGACAAATAACCTTGACCGGGCGGGTTGGAAAATTACAGTATTAAAAAATTAAAATAATTTAATACGAGATATTTTTTATTTAATTATTTAAAGAGACTGTTGTAATAATATCAGATTTATTTATTCTAATATATAGATTAATAAGTTCTAATAAAATTATAACAGTGACTGAAATGAGGACAATCACTTGGAACTAAGATATTTAGGTACAAAATAACAATAAACTCTTTGTTCAAATACCTACGGAATGCGGAATCACCGTGCCCATGATGGCTTACACTATATTAGTTATACTGACTATAATAGAGTGACACATGATTTGGTTTACAACTACCAAAGGTTGTTATGAACACTTAAACAATTACGTGATGTCACGCTAATGTTGTAAATACAATTTCAGTAATAAGGGCATAAACCGAACTGCAAAGCCAGTGGCTTAGCTACTTTCACACGGACTCAGGTTTAGCTGGATCGGTTTTTTCAGGATACGGCAAAACAGAAAGCTCTGTTCACACGGCATCCGGTTTTGTTGTTCTGAGAAAACCCGAATGGTGTATCACCGTGTGTATTTAGCGGCAGTCGGTAACAAGGCGAATCTGCGCTCGTGTGATCGAATGTATTAAAATGCTATTGTTACTGGACATATTCGGTATTATGCCGGGTGACCGAATCTGACTGCAGTCGCAAAATTGAATGTCAAGTTTTGTCCGTTTCAGTTATTAACCGGATCTTAAAACCGAATGCACGTGTGAATCAAATATAAAAATATCCTGGAAAATCAGATGCGGCGTGTCTAAGTGTGAACGTACCCTACGTACGTTCACACTTAGACACGCCGCATGGGCGTAAAGGGCGTAATGTACCATTCGCAACGAGCATGATACGTTACGCCCCGTGTGCTAAAATCCGCCTCGTCGCTCGTTGCGAGCGTCTTCTTCCCCGTACAGACTGAACTGAACTGAAATTCTAAGAATCCAATAGGCAAATTTCAAATTTGTTTTTCAGATTCAATAACTTTATTTCTTTAGTCTTACAAAGTGAGCACTTAGAAAAGTCAAACTTTTTACTATAAACAGCTATAAATATAGTAATTATTATCAAATAAGAAATAAGGTGTTATTGATTTTCTCTTCATTTAATTTTTTTGTCCACTGCTTACTAATGCTACACAAAATCAAATTGTTTTCCCTACGCGTCATAATATTGATGAAATTAGAGGCTTGCAACAAGAAAAAGGTAGTTTCTTGAAACCGCGTGGCACGCAAAAACGTAACCTTACCTACATATTATGTCTCAGAGACAAATCAGATATGAATTAAATATGCCACAGGAGCAGAGGTTCGCAAATATAAAGCATTTTGCTCCGTAATTCCCAAAGATAGACGTTAAAAACACCTGGAATTTATGAAATTGTAAGACAGCAGATTTGATTTTCCTTTGTGAGGAAGATAAGTAAAGATTTCGTTTGTCTGCATTGCGGTGTTTGGCTATTCAAGAAGCGTCATTGAGTTACGTAACAGGAGACTATATTAGATTCATATATTTTCTTTAGGCACCTAAGTGAGATTCTGAGTTATTTACTAGCCTAGTTTTTCAGCAAAACACTTATGAAAATACCATTATTTATAACACTCAACGCTCTTAACGATTGTTACTGTGATTGGTGTTTCTATTGTAATGAAAAAAATAAATCCAGTCTGAGTGACAAAACCACAAAGTTCTATTGCGACTTTATTCTTGTTCTCTGTGTAATTTTTACTGTATGTTTTATATCAGAATCAATAACTTTATTTCTTTAGTCTTACCAAATAAGCACTTAGACAAGTCAAATTTTATACTATAAACATACATATTTATTATTATTAAATAAGAAATAAGGTGTTATTGATATTCTCTTCACTTCAATTTTTTTGTCCACTAGTGGAAGAAGTGAAAAAGAAACCACTAGCACATTATAATATCACTTATATAATAAATATAAATAATTTACAATAATAAAATAATTTGTTTTGAAAAAAGAAACTAAAAACTGACTTCGAATCCCTTAGTTTTAAACAGATTTACACACATACATAAGTACATTACATACATACATACAGCCGAACACAAAACCTAATTTTTTCGAAGTCGGTTAAAAATAGAAGAGCCTTTTATCCATTGCCTTTCTCGGGTAGAGTAACATAATAGATCAAAAAAAAGATGTTCGGTCTGAGCGTGGGTGATAATGATAAGAGACAACTGTTAATGTACCTAATATTAGACAAAGTTGCTAGATCAAAGGTCCCAAGGGTTCAAAATAAGAACGATGTTCTATGTTTGACTGTATGTTTTTTTATGTAAGAAGTATTTTCATCAATTATGGACCGATTTGGAAATTTCTTTCGCAGTTTTATGGAGAATAATCCCGACTTGGTCCCATAAAAGTTTATTCCCGTGATATTATTAGATATAGGTCCCGAAAACTTAAAAAACAATGTACATAAATTACGAAAATACTAAGGAATATATGAAGTAGATTCTAGTTTAAAAAAACTATGAAGTCTTTATACTTTTTCTTAACTAACTTTTTCAATTTCTTTCTATTGTTTGCTGGCTGGACACGTACTTGAAATATAAGCTAGAACTGGTAGCTTATATTTCAAGTACGTGTCCAGTCAGCATGTCCTTCTGGGCGGCCAACGCGCATTATGACTCCAGTCTGTGTGTGATGGCTTTGCCCTAGAGCTTTACCTACCTAAAACAAGTAAGACAAGCCTAAGAAAAGTAAGCAAAATATTGATCCAAATGTGATTGGAAATGTGAACGTGAACAAATTAGCTTGAAAGTATTTCAAAACTAAATAAGAAAAGTTAATAAAGTTTGCACGTACATACTTTGTAAGTTTGGCAGGTTTATATTTCATTCAGTTAGAAAATTTAAACTTTACCAAAGCTTTGATTACATAAGCCGAAAGCTCGTTATGTTCGAACTTCTGCCAGAGAAAACATGCGAAAAAAAGCTAGAAATTCTTATGAATTTCATCCAATTTATTTTTTTGGGCTGTCCTAAAGCGTTATTACGAAACGTGGAATAAGCCTCTACCAAACCACCTATATTTCAAATATAACGTCCTTTCCAATAAGGTCCTTATTTTAACAACAGTTCTTTGGTTTTGTCAACTTAATCTTTGGGATTATGTATAAGTTACTAAGTTATATACTTACAGCTGACCAACTAAAACACACACACACAAATTAATTGTAACCACTTCCGTCCATGTGTTGGAACAGCACGGTCAATTACGATAAACAGATTAAGTTATGACGAGCGCGTTTGAAATAAGTATCTCGCTATTGTGGGAGGGATAACAAACAAATGTACAAAAGCAACGACTAGTTAAGGATAAGAATTAAAATTACTAAGCAGGTGGGTATTAGAATGGTGTCCCAGGAAGGGAATCTTATCAGTGGGATCGACTATGATGATGATGAACGATTAATTTTTTAATACGACTGTAGAGAATCAAACCTATTTCTAACCACTCTAAAAAATCCAAACAAGCCTGTAAGTCTGCAGGGGCCGAATTCTGTTTACAAATCGCTTTACTATGAACATGGTATCGACACAGAATCGTCCCTAGATGAAAGAAGCTCTAGATAGAGCGTGCGGTGCTATTTACACGAAGAGATTGATAGACCTTGACACTTTTGACACGCGTTCCTTCATCTGCAGTTTATATTTCATCAAAGGTAAAATGCCAAAATGTGTAATTCTGATAGGATACCATTGTTATGGTGAAATTAGTGCCCAGGTAAGTAAATCGATAAATAAGACTTGTATCAGCATTATCTTTATTCTTTCTCAGAATAAAAGTTCATGCAGCAAGCATTGACCTATCGATCCTAGAATAAACATGCAAATGCTGTCTACTGCCTTGAATCTAACTCGATTAAACTGTCAAATTCTTAATGGCATGGATCAACTCCAGACCAGACAAACGAGTTTGCTTGCAGCTATCAGCTAAACCAAGTTAGGTTATATTTACTGACATTACAATATGTAATAGTATTGATATCGCGCCGAGACAAGCGTAACACACGTCTATGTCACGCGTGGTTCAAGGCTGATGTAAACGATCTTGTTAGTGATGTGCCTCAAGGGCCGACAAGCACTGGGAGGTAATCTGTTCGAGGCAATGCTCTAATTGAGGGGGACTACGTCTATAAATAGAGTAGACCCCCGCAGCGCTCTCATCTAAAATGCACCTTATGCAGCCGGCATTGTTTCAAAAGAGATGAGACTATTTCGGGAACGCGCCGTATTGATCGTTTTGGGTACAATTTACTTTGCAGTTTCGGCATTCATTTATACGAAGTTTATGTTTATGCCAAAAATTATGCGTCCATACTAGATCAATGTGTTTACTTGTCGCAAATTTACAAGAGAGACATAGTCGCAATGTGATTAAACTCTTTAAGTAAAGATTTTAAACAAATGTAATGGCGTGTGTAGTTAAAATAATTTTTCGATACCAATTTAGAAAGTAATTGAAATCGTCACTTTGGATCGCCCTCTAAATACCACCCTCATCATCAGCCCGTACACGTCCACTGCTGAACATAGGCCTCCCCCAAACGACGCCACGAATAGCGGTCTTGAGCCGCCTCCATCCAACGACTCCCTGCGACCGCTACGATGTCGTCGGTCCATCGAGTGGGAGGTCTTCCCACACTCCGTTTCGCATTGCATCGCGGTCGCCACTCGAGAACCTTTACTCCCCAACGGTTATCGGTTCTACGAGCTATATGGCCTGCCCATCACCACTTCAGCCTGCTAATTCTGAGAGCTATATCGGTAACTTTGGTTCTTCTACGAATTTCCGTATTCCGGATCCTCTCGCGTAGAGAAACTCCGAGCATAGCTCTCTCCATAGCTCGCTGGGTGACTTTGAGCCTATCTTGGATCCGTAAGTCATCACTGGTAGCACACATTGGTTGAAGACTTTCGTCTTGAGGCTCTGCGGTATCTGTGACGAGAAGATATTGCGAAGTTTCCCGAACGCTGCCCATCCGAGTTTGATTCGTCGGCTGACCTCTTTATCGAAGTTGGATTTACCTAGTTGGACCATTTGGCCGGACCATTTGGCCTAGGTAGACATAATGATCAACAACTTCTATAACATCGTTCCCCACATAGACCGGTAAGGGTGCGACATGGGCATTAGACATGATATTTGTCTTACCCATGTTCATTTTAAGACCCACTTGGTGGGAAACGGTGTTGAGGTCTCTGAGCATCCTGCTAAGGTCTTCCAGTGATTCTGCCATAATGACTATATCGTCGGCAAAACGAAGGTGAGTGATGTAATCGCCGTTGATATTGATGCCATATCCGTCCCAGTCCACAAGCTTAAAAACATCCTCCAAAGCAGAGGTGAACAGTTTCGGAGAAGTGACATCTCCCTGTCTCACCCCTTTTTGCAGTGGGATCAGATTTGTGATTTGGTCCTGGAGACGAATTGACATAGTGGCCTAGCTGTACAAAAAATTCAACACTTGGATATACCGGTATTCGATTTGGCACCGCTGGACTGCAGGACTGCCCAGGTTTCGACTGAATCAAAGGCTTTCTCGTAGTCCACAAACGCCACTAGACATAACGGCTGGTTATACTCTTTTGTTTTCTGTATAATCTGCCGGAGCATATGTATGTGGTCTACGGTACTAAAGCCTTTTCAGAATCCGGCTTGTTCGGGCGGCTGGAAGTCGAATACCACCCTGTACCCAAGTAAATAATGCATATTGCAAATGTATGAGATATTCAAGATAATGGTAACATCTTTTTTTGGTAAAGTTAACACAGAAAACATTTGTTTAGGTACTGTGGTAAATTGTTTTTGTCTGGTAGATCATTTTGTGATGATTTTGTTTACTTAATTATCTAGGTTACACTGGACACAGCAGAAAAGATAAATGAATACTGGCAGTGTAGGTATATCAGTTTTACAGTTTATCAGATATTTGAACTAGCATTAGGCAAGATGTATCAACCTCTCTGTGATCAGAGCCAAAGTATTATGAGATCATCATTCAAGAACATCACAGAAAAAAAAAAACATGCAAACACCTTTACTATCTCCATAGACATAAGGTTGGGAATATTTTTAGGCAACTTCAATGAGTACATCTGCAAGCTGTTATTAGCTTCAATTAGGCCTATAAATACAAAATTTAATTCATGATTTACAACAGGGAACTGGCAGATTGCTTTTGTTATCAAGCAGCTGTGAATAGTGTTGTATGAATTTAGAGATAAAAATGTTCAGTTACTCTTATCTGAAAATTTTATAAATAGAAGGTTAAAACAAGAGTTCATACTGTACTCCTCAATTTAAGTAGCATCATAAAATAGTATTCGAGCAAAAAACACTCCCATAGTTGTATGCCCTATCATAGATCTCTATAATTTTTATCAGTACCTATGTGGTTCTGGTTTAGTACCTATGAGGCACAGAAGATATCACCTAGAAAGGGAAGAGACTAGAAAGTCCGCAATAATTTAAGACACTGTTATACAGTATTTTTATCATGTAAAACACTAACCTACTTTAGGTTTTTTGCCATCTTCTTCTAATCTCTGTTAAAGGTATTTCATATGTTCCCCAATATACATATTGAAACGCTTTAGCATAGGTGTACCTATATGAAAATAAAGTATTGCCTATAATTTGAATGTTGCAAGTGTAAACAGTATAAGAAGCTATCATAGAAGTAACAGGCTATCACACTATTAATTGCAAAAATCATAGCTATATAAATTTGCAAATTATGTTTACACATTCGATTGTTGACCAGCCAATGGTGGGGATTCTGAGAAGATAGATGTGAGATATATGGTGAAAGCGGATATTTGGTCGAAGCTTCGTATGGCAAAATGAAGTTCAAAAATGGCCCATGGATAGGTGTGCTGCCCACTTGGCCGATGATGGAATAGTGGGCTCATCTAAAATCGTATACAGACTTCGTTTTCTACAGAAACAGTGATACTTGTGAAATCATGGTGTAAAAATTTACCTTTCTCGGCGGTTTAATTCAATTCTCGTGTGTTGAAGACCACCGTCACTGATGTTAGAGCTGTTCACGATTATAAATGAATAAATCTTGAGAAACGAACGCTGTTTTCGAAGCAAAATCACAGTTGAATAAACCGGAGACGAGAGACAATCGAACGAAATTTGACACAATTTACTTGACTCACGAGAAATGTCAAAATTGACAAAGCCACAAAGCTCGATTGCAGTGTGACCAGATTTAAATTGAACATTATGCTAGCTCCTAGCCTAATTCTGTTACTGAATGAAGACAAATATTCATCTAAATGAATACAAAAATATTCATTATTGAATAACACGAATCAACAATTTTATTATTTGGTTTGGTTTGGTTTTATATATTAACCTACCTCTAAATTTTTGTCTTGTCCCTAAGAATAAAGGTAGGTAGATACGGAACCGTCATCGTCGAGCTATGAGCGTCCATTAGCATTTTCTTTGCTGGCGTAATATTTACGCATCCCAACCCTGGTTCTTTTAATGAGTGAGTATTTCACGTGTGGAATTGCACCAACATGTTAATTTTTATTTTTGTTCCTCAGTTCAGTTTTTATATTAATCGTTTTGACATGGGTAAAATCATAATGGCCTTTGCGAAATCGAGTAATTGTAAGTGTGGGTAATTTTTAGTTCCATCTGTATTAGTAACTCAACACACTCACGGGGTTCAGTATTTTTGTGTTGTTTAAGTGGGGGGGGCGTGTTTGGTAGTATATCGCTGTCCAAACCCACGTTATGCCGCCTTTGGCGCTCGTACGAGTATGTGATGTGAGGCCACACGGCCTCGCGACGACGGCGGCAGCAACTACACGAGGCACAATTTATTCTCGTATGTGCTGGGTCCCGAGAGAGGCGACAAGAGCAACGAAAGCGATGACTTACAGCAAGGGGCGAGGTCTCGCGAGGTTGGCGGCAGCAGCACAGACTGGCAGCATTTATGCTACCAGATTTCAAGTTCAAGTTACCCTATTTCCAAACTTTGCTGCTGAATGCTAACCCCCTTATTCATAATAGTCTGCTAACTTAAAGCATTGCTAATTCTCACTCTGTCTTCTTCTATTGACATAAGTCAGAGTGAGAAACAACACTGCTTAGCAGCTGTTTTAAGTTAGCAGACCATTATGAATAAGGGAATAACACTCGTGCGTGACGCTCTCTATTAAGCCCGTGTTATGAAACTATGCTCAGCCATCAACCTATGCTTGAGTAACGCTTTTGCCCGAGAAAATCGTTACTCAAGCATGGATCGAAGACTAAGAAAAATACAGGCATATGAATCTAACGATAGAGTATGAACGGTTTTCGATTCATCATCATCATCTTCTTATCAGCCCGTACAAGTCCACTGCTGGACATAGGCCTCCCCCATACGACGCCACGCTACGGTTTACGATTAACAGATGCCAAACCTTTTGCTGACGCTCTCTCTGCGTTCGAGTACCACTTGGATCAGAGCGTTTTTTGCGCGCGCGACGTCGCTCCTTGAGTGTTATTTTACGTCTACCAATAGATATATAGCAACTTTACAGGAAGTTTAATTCTACACTTGTTACTCAACTTATAGACTAAAATAGAACTAGAGTAACAATTTAAAATATTATGATTCAACTCTATAACATCAAAGTTGATATTTTCAACTGTCCTAATGAAAATTAGAGTAAGATTTGAATTTTGAGTTTTTTTTATATAATACTTGGATCAACTGTGGTTGAATCGGGTTACCCTACCTGCCGAACTAGTTATGCACGGTATCTTGGCAGATAGTGCGCTCCTCCTCGCTCCTCATCGTTTATATAGTATATTAATAGTACAAGATAGAATGCTTTTGATATGGGTGATTCGGTTTACTTTACCTGAAAGGTATTGAAACAAGTCATAAAACTAGTTATAAATGTTTTGTATTGTGTTTTAATTTTATTTGACAAATTGTTGTAATGTTAAATAGTTATTTTAAGAATTTTTACTTTGCTTGATAGATGGCGGACTATTAGAAGTTTCAAAATAAACGTTTTTATAATATTTGTTTCTCATTTCTATGATCACAGGCCAAGAAAGGTAATCTAAAGGCGAGGGCTACACGTAGGGGGCATTATCCTTGGTTGCATAATAAGATACACCCGAAGATGATGTCTGTCAGGTGAAAAGACTATTGCAAATAAAATGAATTAAAAAACAGGTAATTGTGATGGGTGGATGGACTGGGTAATCGGGCTATAGGGAGACTGCGACCGCCGTCATATACATACTCTCAATACTGTTAAAAATGACAGATTTATTATATTCCACTTCATTTATTTTAAATCTCGCTAAAAATAATTTTTTGACTACAGAAAATACATGTAATATAAAACTATTCTACAGTAAAAATTATATCAAAACGGTAGATAGTAACCGGCCACAAAGCTAGGCTCAAGCTACCGGTGACTAGGGCAGCAGAGAGAGGAATTTCCTGACTCCAACACGCCGAGTCCAGGCACGTATCGTCAGGAAGTATATATATAATATTTCAAGCTGTACGTATGATATTTGTAATGGAATTTTTGTGAATAAAAATATCCTCAACTTTGGGCAAAATTAATTTAGTTCATTTTTATGATGGCAACAAATGGGATTACAATCAGTTGAGAGGTGCTCAAAAACGATCTTTAACCCAAAATCGAATCTTGAATAAAGAAACCGTCAAAATATATTCGGTCAGAAAGGTTTTCAAAAGATGTTTTCAATAGGATTTTCTTGCTGTTAATGATCTTATTAAAAAAATGTATAGAAAATCAATATAGCAACTAATTATTCATTTCTGCATGACATTGAGTCCAGCAGGGCAATTCAGAGTGGCTCGATTTCGTGTTCGAAATTGATTTTACTCGGAAACCGCTAGTTTCCGAGACGGATTTTGAAATAGGCTATTCAGAGCGTCCGAGCACGGAAATTTTGGTCGAAATCGACCCAACTTTTCACGGAATTATTTAGAGTGGTAGTTGCTTGATGGAATCTAATCCGAGGTACAATTTCTAACAAATTATCATGATTTGGAGAAAACCTCCGTATTCTTCGTGAAGTAATTAGTGAATGAAGATGATTTTAGCACTTTTATGCCCCCAAAAATCTTTCTTTGCATTTTTTTGTGTTATATTGAGGTTATGTGCATAGTAAACAAAACAATTTTAGATGGAGCATAATTCTCGTTTTACAACACCAAAACCGGCGTGATGGAGCAAGACACAGGATAAGCACACTCCGTCGGTGCCTGACTCTGCGGGATTTGACAAATCCTTTTATAGATCCAAACTTTCGGGGGATATACAGACTCTCCCGACATGGCTCTGAATTTGATAAACGACCTGCGTGCGTATTAGCCTTGGACGAAGCTTTTTAATGCGGTACCAGTGGAGCTAAAAGTAAGCATTACCTACAAACAATTGAATACTTACCTTTATGTAACCTATGGGTACCTATTTGTGACTTTATGTACATATTGCTTTGTAGTTTTTGTCTGCCCTCCACTTTTGTGCACAAGGCAGTTACCAAAAGTCGGATGGGAGGGAGTACGCTTTCTGCCTGAGTCAGTCATCGGTCTGCAGGGCCATTAATGACACAACAGATGCATTGAACAGGCAGTCAGTACTGTGCAGGTGGATAAGGTTTCCCTTCGATACAAATGCGATAGAAAACACAATCCAAAAGTAGCTATTTATTTGAGTTGCATTGTATGAAATATTACCTAATTACCACTGCTGGTACCTTTTCTTAAACCTACATAATATCTAGTCACACTATTATTTTTAAACATTTAACTTTTTCAGGATTAGATAGATTTAATAATACCTAATACTTGAATAATGAGATCACTATACAACCTAATCACTAATTAGAACAAATGAACCACCTACATAACAAATTAAAAGCACTTAACTTTTTTCAGAAACTACAGAAATCTGACATTGCCCTGCGTGCTGGGAATTATGAAGATGCTGCTGCTGGGTATTAAGAGAACTAGATCCCCACCTCTTGCTTGCCTTCATTGGCCGGTCTGAATGGAGTTGCGAGAGATGCACCTTAGATGTAGACTCGGAGGTGGAAGTGTCTAATGGCGTAATAACGAGGAAACCCACTAGTTTAAATGGGTCACTGTTTAAAGAAAACAGTCAATGAACCACTACTACTAGTTTCCCTGCAATACAACCTACTAATGGAATAAATAACACAGTAAAAATTTAGGTATATTGCCTGGAAGAAATCGCTTCTAAGCGATAAGGCCACCCATTCTACTTGTTTATGTTAATGTCTATGTGTTTTATTTGTCTTTGTGGTATACAATAAAGAGTTTTGTATTGTATATTTATTGATAGCCATAATAATCACAATATTGCTTAAGAGACTTGAGATATCTTGTATCTAAATTTAATTCTTTACATAAATTATTTATGAACACTTTGTAACGTATGATATTTACTAATAAAATACTAGAAAATAAAGAGCTATTTTTATTTTTAGATAATTGTAATATTTTTAAGTTATATCAAGTCTTAATGAGATCACCTCATAATTACAAATTGCTACAACTAGTTACACTAATAAAGTCTAGTAATAAATCTGTTAATCAATGTTTAAATAAATACCATGTTTTGAATAAACTTACACAATAGAGAACCACAATAATCACAATCTTGGCTTAATACTAATTACTACTTAAAATATAATTGTTTTGGCCGAGGATCTCAAGAGGCGCAAATATGCAGGTCTCTACAGAACCCCTTAGAGTCGAGACCCTTGGTCCATGGGGTACCGAGGCAATGGGTTTTCAAAAAATTATCTGAGTGCCTGGTCGAAGCAACGTGTGATCCTTCAGCTGGTGAGTATCTGGCGCAGCGCATTAACATTGCCATACAGCGAGGCAATGCAGTCTGCGTCATGGGGACGCTTCCGACTGGTATTGATATGGATTTAATTCCATTAAGGATTCTTCCAGCTCCGAGAGTGGTGGGGGGCACGGACCTCCACCAGTTCCACTCATAAATTTCTCTCTTTAGTGCCTTGACCTTTGTGTCACAGCGCCAATCTTGCCAGCACTGTAAATAGTATGTAAATTGATATTTACTACATGTACATAAATGAACAATAACAATAATTAGTTATGATTCTTACTTTCAGCAATTTCTTTGGGGTCTTAGTTGTTCCTGAACCACAGGCGTTCAGCATTCGGACCATTTCTTCATATTTTTTTTTTGCGTTGTCGAGCGGCATCGGGGCCCGTTACTCGACCGCGGGCGTAATCCACGTGAGCCTTCACGAAGTTGAGCATTATAATTCTCTGATCAGGTGAAACTTTCACTCTATTACCCTGAAAATTTGTATTATATTGATTACAACATGTGAAGTGAAATTAAAATTTAGGCTGATCTAAAAAAGGCACTTACTTTGTTTATTTCTTGCATAATTATTATTGCGAGACTAGTGGATCATTTATTCACTTCACTGCACTTATAAAATTGTGCAATGCAAGGAGAATAAACGAAAATTGTTTGTATTTCGAATTGGTTCATTTGTTATTGTTTTGTTGTGACGGCGGCGTGGTGCTGCCACCTTGGTTTTCCGAAAAGGGGCTAGCGGGCCTCAAAAGGGTTAGAAAAGACGAACTCAGTTTTTACAAGTAGGACTAGAAAGGGCTAAATAAGAAAATGAATACTTTTGCTACAAGGAAAATATTTCCATCCATACGATTAACCTTGTTTTAAATCTTAGGATTTTTGCCTCACTCAAGGGAGAAAAAGAAAATATAAGTTTTTAAATCCAATATAGCTAACGTTCTTTATTCCATTTTTTATAATACATATTTTCTAACAAATATATCGTTTTCAACTGCCTCGAGGATGTTCATTACTTAAAATTGGGTATTTCTCAAATTCAAGATAATGTTTTTTTTCATATGTTACTCCCGTTTTCGACTAATTCGAGGGTTTATATTACCAATAAGTGGTATTTTTTTTATTCCAAGATGCCTGACTTTTTCTTGACTAATTCGAGACCTAATCTAGACCTACACCGACACCCTCGAATTAGTCAAAAACAATATCATCACAAAAAACGATATAGCCACCTTGGATTTGAAAAACACCGCATATTCGTTATCCACGCCTTCGAGTTAGTTGAAAACGATACTATTATTTTAAATAAAAATTATCCACCATCTTGGATTAGTAAAAACAGCATTATTTGTTATCTATGCCCTCAAATTAGTCGAAAACGACACAAATAATTAAAATAAATAATATCCGCCTTCAGAATATACATCTTCTATTAAAATAAAAACGTCAAGTGAACGTCGTGTCACCTGGACTGGGTCAGTCTGAAAACCAGCGCTGTTTTGTACCCTGGTGCAAAATAGCATACTGATCTAACTGATCCATTTTGGCTCACCTCGGCAGCACTGTCGTACCTATTGACCTTAAGTTTAAATTTTAGTTTTTATGCTTGAGTGTACTTTGGTAATATTTGATGTTTCTTTCTTCTTTTTTAAATTGTTTGTGTGTTTTACAAGTATATTTTACTGATACCTACCTTCTACAATGTCTATGTTTATTTTTTTGTTTTTGCTGTCTATATTTGTGAACCAAATTAACCATCTATCTAAGTGCGAGTTGAACTTGTGCACCGAGGGTTCCATAATAATAATAATTATAAAACCTTGTGACTTCCAAATTTCATGATTCTTCAACTATTCGTCAACGGGATGCTTATAGGTTTTGGCCGCCAGTAAAAACCAAAAATATTTATTTTTTGTGAATTCACTATTTATTTACATTTTTTGGATTTTTTCCTTTAATTGTGCTATAAGGCCTTGCTTCTTGCCAAATTTCATGATTCTAGATTTACGGGAAGTGCTTTACAGGTTATCGGTCCATGGTGAGAATCAAATATTATTTATCATATGAATAAACTATAAATTTACGGTTTTTGGATTTTTTCCTTTATTTGTGCTATATGACATTGCTTTGCAAAATTTTATGATATGACGTTGACCTATGTCAACGGGAAATACCCTATAGGTTTTGTGTGCACGTGATTCCAATGGAAATTTCACGGTACCGCGTCACTTGTTGACATTTACCGCGAGATCAAAGGTATGTTTTTATACTGTCATACGACGTTGATATTGAAATAATAAAAATTTAATTGATAAAATCTTCCGCAGTCAATCTCTAAGGGAGGAAACGCTTCCTACGCGAAAACAATTTTAAGTTATTAGTGAAAATTTTAATTAAACAGAATTATGAAAATGTTCTACCACAAGACAAGCAAAATTTTTCAATCTAATTAATAAGCGTGGTAAGATAGGTTTTGTAAGTATGTATTTAGTATGTTTCAATGTCAAAAATGTCAAACCGGTTCATTTTGTAAAAAGGCTAGATCTATCTTGTAAATGGCTAAGGTTGCAACACTAGCCACCACACTTAGGTTGCCCCACAGATAAAAAAGCTAACGTTGAGTTAGGTTTACGAAGTAAGGTTGCGCTTTTATTGATACACTTTATTTCAAGTTTCCCAAATAATCTCATAAAGGTATTATTTCATCAATTAATGACTAAATAGTTGAAAAATAATTACAAAATTAATTTCTAGCTATAGTTTTCTTACTAATTCCAACGTTTTAATTTCTACCATGGTGTACATTTTCTACCATTTTTAAAGCATGCCCCGTAAAGTGTTTCCTTGTTCGTGTAGCCACCGAGAGCGAGTATGAATCGCGTTTTTGACCTCGCTCGGTAGGGCATTCGTAAACGTGTGTCTTCAGCCATTTCCGAGACATGATCTTTTCGATCGAGTTAGAATAGCTATGCAGCATAGCAATAGCAAAATTAGTGAGTCTGACATTTCTGACCGCATTTTATTGTTGGATCTTTTGCACACTAAAGATGCGCGACTGCGAATTATCTGACTATTCGAATGATCGAAAACTACTAATTTCCTTATTCGACTTGAAAATTAATAATATACCAATCTTCAAAGTCGAATGACAACTACTAATTAGTAATTACTAATGCTTCTACGAATGGGTCATTCATGGCTCCGAATCGACTTTGTTAGTCGAACGATCATAATCCAACCAATCCACGTCGAATAACGAATGAAATGAAGGCCGACTCGGGCAGTCGAACGAATGGAACGACGCGCGACTACTAGCCAAATTAGTTACTAATTTGCTGTAGTCAGTCGAATCGTTCGAATGATTTGTCAAGTCATATAGTTCGAATGAAATCATTCACAGTCGCGCATCTTTATTGCACACCCACCCATTCATTATATTATAGCAAAAAAGTACGTACGTCATTGAAATGTCATCTTACAATAATTCACGTTCGATGTGATGTGAATTGTGAGGTGTCAGAGAATATTCGTGATAAATTCAACTTAAAATCTACAGAATTCGCAATGTTTTTATGATTATAAGTCACATAATGATGTGCTTCATTACCAGAAATAAGATAGTGAAGTTAGGTATCGTGGAATTTATTTAGCAAAGGTTTTTTTAGTTTTATTCACTATGAACTGTCACCAAGTACTAAGTGGTGCCTGTAATTCAGGAGATCAATGTTTTGCTGTTGGTTCCGTGGAAGGAATACCTTTTACAGTAAGTATGATGGTCAAGGACTTCATGGTGGCATGCAGATGACTCTCGTTACTGTAGGTCTTTTGTGCCTAAACTGGTAATTGAAAAGTTACATTAGCCCTTGATTAGCCCTAACAGGAAAATCTAATTTAGCCAGTTTGATAAGCTTATAATCCTTCATTAAAGATACTGAATGATCTGTACATTATCTCCAGTTATTCATGTTGTGTGTATAGAATTAACCTCATTTTCTCCATTAGACACAGCATTTACACCCATAGAATTGAGTTTCCTTGAAAGCTAATTTACATCATTCATTTATAGTTATTTAAATAGGCACCTGACTTTGTTTTGATTGAACAACACTGCCACCTACCATTTTATTTTACTTCTAAACTGATCTTATGTTTTTTATAATATCATCATCACTTAGGTATGTACCTAATTTAATAATTTTATATGTTATTATCAGTGATCGGCGTAGGTAGTGCTATTCACGGGAATTAGTGACCACTAACTTAACATGGATATGCCTTAAGCCCGGGAATTATATTTAACAGGTTTATTTTCGGAATTCGTATTTTACATAGTACAAATTTAGCTTTATGCAAGTACTTGTTCTATTGGTCACTAAAGTCATCCCTTTCCCTCACGCTTTTACTGCTTATCGCGGGTGAGGTGAGGACTCTGTTTCACTTTACGCACACATTTGCAGCAAGTACATAAACCTATACGCGGCGCTATGTATGTGACAGAGACAGAACTTCACGCGGGAGTGAGAGAGAAGAGGTGCCCTTTACCTCACTCTCGAGCAGGTATAGCGTGAGAGAGAATGACTGTTGTAGTCGTATTTTTGTCTCATTCGATTTCTACTCACTCTTGTTCTTCGGTTCTTTGAGTGCGCACGTTCAGTGATACTATTGTTTGACCCAGGCTAGTTTAACAGATTTTGTAATATTCTCTATCGTACAACTTTGGCTTGCTTTACCGGACTACGATTTGACACTGTGATTTTGTTGGACTTTTCGCTGGGATCTGTATTCTTCTTTAACCATAAGGTAAGCTGAATTTCTAGAAATAAAGAAGACAACTGTAAAATATGATGTTATCCGTAAGTGTTTTTAAGCTAAGTGGGTTGCATTGCAGCCAGTTGTCTAGTAAAAAACTCAAATTCATATTTTATCGTTTTCGGAAAACTTTAAGTGAACCTGCTCCATAAATTTTCAACAGTCATACTTAGTTATGTTTCTTATTTAGGTGACGATTGCTCCATTCCTGCTTTTGAAGATCTGTTGCGTCATCGATAGTTTGACTTGATATTTACCGGACTACAACTTGATACTGATTGGACTTTTCGCTGGGATCTGTATTCTTCATAGGTAAGCTGAATTTTTACATTTACGCTACTGAGATAAATTATAGCTATATAAATATTCATGATTCTCTTTTCGTTCTTTAGGTTGCTTCAGCCCTGCCGTTTTGGAGATCCATTGTGTTTAAAATTATTTAGTGTATTTCATCGATACAAGATGGCACGACAAGTGAAGGAAAGAACAGTACTCACATGGGTTGAGGATCATCCTGATTTATTTTACGAATTTACCAATAATTCAATATATTGCACAAAATGTCAAACTAATATCGGATGCAAAAAAAGTAGTGTAAAAAGGCACATCGAAGGATCCATACATCAAGGGACATTCAAAAAACCCGATGAAAGTTTTTATTTTGATCTGATCAGGTTTCTGATATTGTGCAATATTCCTTGGTTGCAATTAAATAACTCGGCCTTTAAATTGTTTTTTACGAAATATTTGTGCTGTCACTGCACTATCCGAAACAGTTCTAAGAAAAATGTATTTAGGCAAATTATTTAAACAAAAAATAGAAACTATATACAATATGATTTCTCACGAAAAATTGTGGATCTCTCTTGATGAAACCACAGACTTCCTAGGAAGATATGTTGTAATTTTTTTAGTAAAGCCACTAAATTCGGTAAATATTAAAAAACCTTACTTAATTGCATGTAAAATGTTAGATAAAGTTAACGGTAGGACGATATAAAATTTTGTAATAGAGTGTTTAGAACATATGTGGGGCGAATCATGTGGCACTAATGTTGGAAATGTATTAGTATTATACACGGACAGTGTGGCGTACATGGTCCTAGCGGGGCGATTATTAAAAAGTTTTTTACCAAATATGAATGAAGCATGTGACATGTTTCGCTCACGCTCTGCATAGAGTTTCAGAAACAATTCGTTCCGAATACCCTGACATCGACTGCCTAATTTCTAACGTAAAAAAGGTATTTTTAAAGGCTCCTAGTTCGCTCCTAGCTCCTAGAGTTAAGATACTTAAAGATCTATACCCTGATATGCCCTTACCTCCAGAACCCGTAATCACAAGGTGGGGAACTTGGTTGCATGCAGTTTTATACTACGTTAATATTGAAATAAAAACTGTTTTGTCACGTTTGAGAGCAACAGAAGCATTGTCAATACGAGTCGCTAAACAAATGTGTGAAAAAACTAATATCGAAAATGATTTGCGATACATTGATTGGACCAATTGAGTTTGCAATATTAAAGTTAGAGAAGTCAGACTTATCGATAGTAGAATCATTTGAAATATTAGATCAGATAAGAGCTATAATTAATTGGAGTTCAACAGAATCCGTGAAGCAAAAAATAGAGAATGTCATGTCAAGGAATCCGGACATAAATGTTTTGAGACTATATAGTGAGAGACTGACACGTGAAGTAGATATCGATGACGACATTTTACCCTACAAATTTGCCCCACTCACTTCAGTGGACGTTGAAAGATCTTTTTCTCTGTACAAATGGATATTAAGTATCAAAAGAAATAGACTAAAACAGGAGAATATAGAAAAAATAATGGTTATTTATTTTAATTCTGTAGATCATGCATTTGATGAACATGGTAGTGAAGCAGAAGATGATTAAGATTGTTGTCACTTTATTAAAGCTCACTTGCATCGACATATTAAATAATAACTTTGCGGTTAACTATCCAACTTACTTTAGATACATACAGACTACTACCACTACACACTTACACTTTAGATTTTGTTTCTATGTACAAATGTTGTTGATATCTGTGAATAAATATTGCTGTGTTTTGAATGGTTGTTTTATTTTTATCTTTATTATTCAATCATCTTCATATTTCACAAATTATTATACTAAAAAATGGTGCTTATTGAGATGTTATAAAAAAAAATCAGTTACAACTTATATACTACCAGCTGTTCCCCGCGGTTTCACCCGCGTTATATTCGAATTTCACATTTCTAGGGGGGGACAATAAGGTCTTTATTCCCATAAATGTCCCAAAGAATTTGATGTTTTACCGGGACAATAAGTGACCTATGTTACTCTCCATCCTTTCAACTAACTCTATGCCTGAAATCAAGTTGATTGGTTGCATAGTTAGGGCGTGAAGGAAGGACAAACCAACAAACACTTTCGTATTTATAGTATTAGTTAGGATATAACGAACAAACTACAGACAAGTAGATTTCTTACGATTTGTAACTTTGTAACGTACGAATTTATATCACATTACCGAGCATTTGTAAATTCATTGTAATTGTACACATGACGAGATACCGAGCCACCCATTTCGAGTATAATCAGATCCCGCCTATTGACCAGTATATAATATAATATGACAAACAGCACTGCGCGGGACCATTCTACACCAGAAATGAATAGTCTTATATGTCGCCGTGCGTACTCATGATATCTTAAACAGTTTAACTTCATTTACATCGACATTCAGAAAAATATTCCAGGGAATCCCGGGGCATATCCATATTAATATAATCATTCAGGTTCATTGACCGAAAATAGCACTACCTACGCCGATCCCTAGTTATTATACACATTATTTATGCAAACAATACCATTGTATACCATCTTTTGCTATGTCATATTTGTTTCATAAAAAAAATCTGATATATTTTTATCAAGATTAACTAATTTAGTTCTGATGATTAATTGATTTTTTCTTTTGCGGCCTTCAATTATGTAATCTCTTTATTAGGGATTGCTTGCTTAAGAATATTACAGCAAGCTAAAGCCTATTTATAGTAATTGTTCCATATTACATATTGTACACACAATTTTTTTTTTCTCAATCAAAACTAATTCAATTAATATGTAATACTGACTTTTTTACCAACCACTTTTTTATTTTAGGCCTATGCAGCAGGATGTAACATAGTGATCCTAGCATCCAACTTTGAGCGAGTTCAGATCATTCCGGGGGCTATCCATGGCTATGTGAAGATTGGCTCGTTGGACTGCAGCACCGATACTGGGAAGATAGCTGCGGCTTATGGGGCTGAAGTCTGCATATTTGAGCCCACTCCATTGATTCACACTGCAGGAACCACTCATGTAAGTGTTTATATTTTGATGCTTTACGTCTTTACACACTAAAGTTGTGGCCCCGCAACAAGTTGACAAAAACTGCTAGCTGTCTACAATATTTGTACACTGAAATGATGCACCAACCTATCTGGCTGTGGCAAAGTGTGCAGACTATTACATTTTTAGACTGCTCTAAAAGAGATGTGGTGAAGAATCTGTTATTATGGGAGAAGCTGAATGTTGTTCCTGTTATTGTCAATGCTTATGGCATTTGCTTCCTTCTTAGCAGTCAAGATCATATTCTTGCACTTTGTGGTTGGCACAACATGTTTTGACGGTCAAATATTGTTAACTTACTGACTTAGACTAGAATCTTGCTGAACTATAAAGTTGCATGGTTATGATCATCTACTACTATTCTATATGTTGAAGGAAGTTCTACCTATTCAATTATCTCACCTCACATGCAAGTTTGATAACAGTAGTGATGTGCCTGTTTAGTGACTGTAGCATAGCTATGTACAATCTGTGTAGTTATCACTCTGTGAATGGAAGATTTAAATGTTTACTTTGTTGTTTATATTCATACAACTGAGACATACTTTCTTGTGCTTAGAACTACATCTTTGTAAAATTTCAGCGGGATCCTTTCAGTAGTTTTGGTTGGAAGAGTAGAGATTTTAATTCAGGCTTATTTAAACTAAGAGGAAGAGTAAGTATATTCAAATTAAAAGTGATAACTTTAATTGGGAAGGCAAACTGGGATGGGAAATTTTAATCTTGGATCCCATTGCTTTGTAAAGCCTTCCCGTGGTCTATTTATTAGGTGTTGTCTAAAGTCATTAAATGTGTTTACCTCAAATAAATGCAACCCAAAATTCAGACATCAAAGACTCCATAGCATGTGTGATAAACCTCATTTGAAATAAAATTATTTTAATCAGAAATCAAATCAAATACCCTATTAACTTGAGACGTCGTGTGATGCCAGCTTACAATTTGCACCACCCCAACTCTTTCTGTGGGTGTCATAAAACCTCTTATGACGCCCACAGGAATAGTTGGTATCAGGGTGTACATAATCATGACCCTAAGCCACCTGACTTACCTGCAGAACAATTTTATTTAGCGTGGGGATTATGGGCATTAGGGGTTTATCATGGTGGCACCCATGATGAAAGTCAAGAGTATGGTCCTCATTAGGGGAGGCTTATGTCTAGCGGTGTACTAGTATAGGCTGATGATGATTATTTTAAGACTAATCTTAATGATAACCATTTATGTGACTTTGTATTCACTTATTCTCTTAGATAATTGATACACCTACTTAATTAAATATAAAGATATTTTTTAATGTATAGAAATCACCCGGAACTGGAACAAATACATCACTCTGCAGATTATACAAACATTGGTTCAGCGACGGAATATCGAACCCACAACCTCTTGCGACACAGGTGGACCTTCGCCCGCTTCGCCATTGAAGTTGTCATATTGTATATTGATCTGCTTACGTGATTCTGTAGAGATAAGTTAGACAAGGATGGTAATTTACCTGAAATAAAATCAGCATTACCCGTTAATCACTGATTCGGGCGCATTAAAACTATTTTTTTACCTTTCAATTCGTAGTTTCCCGGTTTCTGTTTAAAATAGGTCTACAAACTGAAGAAGCATCGTCAATTCAATTGATCCAACGTTGAAAGTACTAACTTTAGTCTAGTCTAGAATCATTGTTTAATTCTAGGGTCACGTGATTGCATGGATCATCAATCGCGGGCTGGGCCGAGTGAAATACTTGCTAATATTAGGTACTAGCTGCTGCCCGCGCCTTAGCCCGCGTTTTATCGGGATAAAAATAGCCTTTATGTTATTCCCGGTCCCAAACTATACCCATACCAAATTTGAGCCTAAACGGTTCAGTAGTTTTTGCGTGAAAGAGTAACAAATATCCATCCATACATCCATCCTTACAAACTTTGACATTTATAATATTAGTAGGATAGGATTAGTAGGAATGGATAGGAATCGAGTACATTCGTACTATTAACACTGCTTTAGACGTAATGACGAGACGAAACTTTATTACCGACTTAATTATTCAACGTCATAGTTACGTAGTTAACTTAGAATAGGTATAATTTACTCGTGTAGAGTGTGTAGTTAACTAAGTAAATCAGGTCATCGCGTATCATTTCTAAATGCCCAACCCAGTGCTTTATAAAATATTTGACACAAATTGCACACAAGATAGTAAATTACTATGAGTAAATTGTCCATGCTAATATTATAATTGTAAAAGTAAGTCGGTTTTGCGGTCGAATGGGTCTTAATATTGTCTGATTTATAATAATGGGCTAGAATTCCTTATATTTTAATCTTGAACTTATACATTCGGACGAAATCACAAGAGTCATCATCAGCCCGTACACGTCCACTGCTGAACATAGGCCTCCCCCAAACGTCGCCACGAATAGCGGTCCTGAGCCGCCTCCATCCAACGACTCCCTGCGACCGGTAATCACAAGAGTTTACGACATTTATTTGATACAATTTGACGTTTGTGAACCGAATGTTTTTAGCACCTTTTAGGTGCATTGAGATTCACATGCCAGTATGGTGAAATAAGGGGATTAACTAATTTAAAAGACCACCTGTGTAGTTTACCATTACGGATATAAATTGAAACACGAGTTAACGAAGTGAATTGAACTTTTTTAAACGAATCGTATTGTTTTTTTTTTAAATCATTCAGGGTCTGGAGTACCGATGGGTGCAAACCGGCAAGCTAGTAGCTGATGGTCCCATCACCGCCCTATCCTGGAACCTCGAAGGAACCCGTCTCCTTACCGGTGGCAAGATCCTCCAGCTCTGGCATCAAGCATCTCTCTACCAGGAAGATAGCCAACGTAAGTGTAGCTTCTTCATCAGAGTCCATAGAACCATAGAGTCTACCAATTAAGATCTTGTTAAGGTGGATCGTTTCGTGTTGGCGCGAGATTATATATTTGTTTTTTTTTTTGCTTTCTACAAGGAATAAATCTAGCGGAAAAGTAAACTGCAGCAAATCATTAACCATTTTAATATCTAAAAAACTAATTTGGACTTGTATTTTTGGAGCTTGTAAAGGTTCGCGAGTGACGGCAACGATGCAACGCGAAACAGAGTGTTGGGAGACCATCCACTCGATGGACCGACGACATCGTAACGGTCACAGGGTGTCGATGTATGGAGGCGGCTCAGGACCGCTATTTGTAGCGTCTAGTATGGGGGAGGCTTATGTCCAGGACGTGGACGTGTTTGGGCTGATATGATGATTATGATTTTTGGAGCATTTGTGAAAATAAGAGATTATGAGCTAATAATCAACATATTCCATACAGCTACTGCTAAATATGCCTCCTGCAAACAAGGGGCGTTTTACATAATCACGTTTATCTTACTTAATTTTTTACGCTACGCTAAATTCAAGACCTTACTCTGTTATATTTACGTTTCAGTATCGCTTGATTGATTTATATCGTTGTCTTATCTTTTGACATTGATTTCCGATAGAACTCGGGTTGCTTTCATTTGTAAGACAATTCTATGAGTTACTTCTATAATCTAAGCTGAAAAGACACGTCATAAATACATAGTTATCAGCCATATCAGGTAAGGCTTAAGGTAAAAATTTACTTATGATCCATTTGCATATGTATGTAGGTACATATGTTATTATGCAAATGATAAAGTACCTACTTTATCACGTGGGTAACGTGAATCGGTCAGCTGTTGGTAGGTAATACTGTCATCTTCAGTCATCATTATCATTTTACCTTTTAGTATCAAGTTATTTTAAACAGAAAACGTTTTATCAGGAATAATTCTGTGTGTTGGTTCTGGTCACCTCAGTTAAGTTTCTTCTTCAAAATTCTTTTATAGGCATGGCGAAGTACTTACTGAGTAACCTAATCATAATTCACTGCCTTTAACGACTAAGACCAGGTCTTTGCCATTATATTATTGTTATGTTTCTCATTACCATGATCTCGGTCCATAGTTCATAGTTCATTTATTTATAACGATTATGTTACAGGTTATGTCATAAAATACAAATTACATAATGTAAATAAATCCACAACTATACAATTGACTGCATACATTTGATTGATTACATAATTTTTATCATAATTATTTAATTATGTACATTTTATGGTCATAAAATCTCTAACGTCATATATCGATTGAGCTATCAGCCACTTCTTCAACTTGATCTTGATATATCATATTGTGGCTTGGTCCTTTGGTAGGCATGCGTGGGGCCGAAGTCAACAGCACAGAGGCCCTTTATGAGAGTAAATCTAAAAGCTACACATAGCGGGTTTCATCCTCGAGTGCACAATATGATACACCCGAAGATGATACCTGCCAGATGTAGAGACTAATGCAAATGAAAATGAAAGGAATAAAAATACAGGTTATTGTGATGGTTGGATGGACTGGGTAATAAAATAATAGCGGTTATATAAGGCATTTATTGCTCAAACAGGTCCTATAACACGCTAGACCGGAATGTATGGAAATAGATCTGATCGAGCTGATAAGATTGATGCATAGATAACGTCTCTATTTTGGTATGAAA
The DNA here is from genome assembly GCA_947859395.1 of Eupithecia insigniata. NCBI lineage: Eukaryota > Metazoa > Arthropoda > Insecta > Lepidoptera > Geometridae > Eupithecia > Eupithecia insigniata. Next base: position 5,482,155 of record OX402008.1, read on the forward strand.
TATTACAATATGTTAAATTTGCAGCAAGCTCGGGCGTGACATTCCAAATCGGCGGCGATCGAGATGAAAAGCCGAAACAACCTGAGGAGGAAGAACCAGTAAGTGAAAACTCTTATTTTAATGAATTAGTAAGTAAATTACTAGCTGTCCCGGGAAACGTTGGCATGCCATCGACCACTGAGAGTTAAAGATGATTACAGTACTAATTAATATTGCTATAAAAAATGGGGATTGGTGTTAGTAAGGTGAAAATTGAGAATTACACGTATTTTTTAAAGCCAAATCATAAAAAAATAGTCCAAATGGGCCACCCTTAATATCACTTAGAGGAATAAAAAATAGTTGACGACCTATTCTCAGACGTACCAAATATACACAAAAAAATTCATAAAAATTGGTCAAGCCGTTTCGGAGGGGTTTGTTTACAAACACTGTGACACGAGATTTTTATATATAATGATTTATCTAAAGCTATAAACATAAGGTAGCTAGTATAGTAGCCATACTATTTCTAGTGATATGAATTAAATTTTATTCAGTTGAATAAAATGTAGTCTCATCATCATCAGCCCATACACGTCCACTGCTGGACATAGGCCTCCCCCGTACGGCGCCACAAATAGCGGTCCTGAGCCGCCTTCATCCATCGACTCCCTGCAACCACTACTATTGATTGGATTGGTAATCGCAGTGTTGGTGTTTAAAAATACTCAGAAGGAAGCTGCTGCCCTTCCTCTGGTAGGTTCCCTTAGTCGGCTCTTACGACATCCACGGGTTGAGTTGGAGGGGTCGATATTCGTACGCCGCGGCCCCACGGCCCAAAATGTAGTCTATAACCAAGCAATTGGTAACTACCAAGCTAGCGTTTCTTTGAAACACCGGACTTTTGCTGGTAGTCTACTGCTCATTCATCATATCAGCCCATACACGTCCACTGCTGGACATAGGCCTCCCCCATACGACGCCACAAATAGCGGTCCTGAGCCGCCTCCATCCATCGACTCCCTGCGACCGCTACGATGTCGTCGGTGCATCGAGTGGATGGTCTCCCATGTAGGGGGGGATTTGCCATAATAACCACGCTTAGCAGGCAGATTGGTGATCGCAGTGTTGGTGTTGAAATATACTCAGAAGGAAGCTGCTGCCCTTCCTCTGGTAGGTTCCCTTAGTCGGCTCTTACGACATCCACGGGTTGAGTTGGAGGGGTCGATATTCGTAAGCCGCAGCCCCACGGCCAACGGCTACTGCTCATTGCTCTTTAAAAACGTTTTGGACGTATTTCCCCATTAAATAAAATGTTCTCATCACAAGACTATCTTGGCGCTTGTTATATTCGAAAACATTTGCTGATAAGATAACAGATAACCAGACAATACCGTGATAACGTTATGTTTTGTTTATCTAACTAAGCAGATGGTATTCGCTCTGTTCCCTGGGTAATATGGTCAACTTACCAAAAGTAGCTGCACAGTATGAGATTGTGTTGGTTAAAATTAGAATAGAACCGAAAAATTATTTATTTGGACACAGGTAATAAACAAACGGTAAACAAAAACATTATAACATTGAGGTACATGACACAAAAGGGTGATAGTAAAAAATAAAGTGTCTCTAATATTGAGGTACATAACACAAAAGGGTGGTAATAAAAAATAAAGTGCCTTCATGACCCTGCGCCAAAATAGGGGTTGGCTCCGCGTGTGTTGAACATTTTATGCTCAACGCTGTTTTTCAGCTAAAGACCTTCACACTAATTGACTTTAAGGACTGCAATTTGGTGACACAAAATATATATATACATACATATATTACATACGAAAATTAAAAAAAATAGATATTCGCGTCAAAACTACTGACATTTATAGGTACTATGAGAAGTAAACAGATTATATAGATAATAAGATAATAGATGTGATAATGGTTACATACATAATCGTAATTAAATTAAAATTAAAACTTGTTTATTGCATAAAAAGTACATGTGAGTGAGTTGATAAAATACAGTGCGGGTAGGATAAAGATTCCACGCATCTTCATCCCGCCCGTACTGTGGCGTGGGATAGCGATTCTATCAAGTCTGAAGTTAATAACGGGATATTTACCATGATTTGAGTTTTGAGTTCTCCATTATTTCGGCACAGTTACATGCGCCATGATTACGGAACAACTTCGCATGCAACTGTGCCGAAATATTGGAGAACTCAAAACGTGGTAAATATCCCCTTATTAACTTCAGTGAGATTCAGCAATATAACTTCAGTGTTGTAAATAACCATGATAGTTTCAGAAGTTGTATCAAGTCTATTAGCAGCTAGATGTGGCAGACTAAACCTTATCCAAACTCGATGTAGAATGTTAGTAAACAAACCACATCACAAATAACTGAAAATCACTTACTTGGCGTCGAGTTTCTAAGCAATATTTATTTAAGGAAGGATCTCAAATCCACAAGTAATGTAAATTGCGTATAAAAAGACGCGGCAACAGAGTGAATTTTAGGTTAAGTATGGGCGGCTTGTTTACTAACATTCTACATTGAGTTTGGATGAGGTTATAGAAACAGGTCATTTGTGCAAACACAGTTTGCGCAAGCAAGGTGGAGCGTGTGGCCGGGCTTAAACCAGTTTTGCCCAAGCAAGATAGAGCGTGTGACCGGGTTCATCTTGCTTGCGCAACCTAGTTTGTGCAATCATGCATGCACAAATGTTTGAGTGTGTATCCGGGCTTTTAGAGCTGCGTTTTGGACTGGAGTTTACGGGACTCAAGGAACAAAAGCCCGTAACCTCCAGAGTGACCAAGCTGTGGACGACTTTAGCGTATAAGTAACTAGCTGCTGTCTGCGCCTTCGCCCGCGTTTTATCGGGATACAAAATAGCCTATATGTTATTCCAGGTCTCAAATGGGTATAGCCCATACCAAATTTCACCCTAATCGGTTCAGTAGTTTTTGTGTGAAAGAGTAACAAATATCCATACATCTATACATACAATATTTGACATTTATAATATTAGTAGGATTATTAATTTGATGGTTTTGAAAAAACGAAAACAGACTAGCACTTTAATTTTTCGCTGTTTTGCAAATATTTGTCTCGGGTGTTCTGGGTATTTTCTATGTATAATAAAAAATATCTATCTATGTAATTTTATTGTATTATGTATATCAGTCATCTAGTACCCATAACACAAGCCTTGGGAACCCAAAAAATAATGAAGTGGACATAAAGATCCATAAAGAACCATCAATAGATCTTTGAAATGGATTTAAGTGGATCTAGGGAAATAATGTTGGATAAACCACACAGCATAATCTAGTCCCAAGCTAAGCAGATCTTGTGTTATGGATGAATGATATATGTAGCTACTTCATACAATACTACTAGTACATTACGTGGATATATAAATATTTTATAATTTGTATTTTATTATACATTGAAAATATTCAGAATACCCTGAACGAATATTTGCAGATCGTAAAAAAAAAATTGTATTAAATCGGGAACGAACCCGCATCGTGCGTCGCAGGCGGACATTCGGCTGCCGCGTCACATCGGTCGTTACAGCCTCCTCATTTTTGTCGAAGTCGGTTAAAATAAAACGCAATTTCCAAGACTACATTTGACATCTTTTGTCCACGGTTGCAAACCTCCTAATGATTGCTAATTTATTAGTTTATTATCGCCTATCTTTAAATTCGGTCGTTATTAGGTTTAATTCATTCAATTGGATAACGACTTATTGTCTTTTTACAAACAACTCGCTAAAGGACTATTGACGAGCTTCATTTGCATGGTTATTAATAGCAAATATCATACAATATCTCATCGTAATTACTCGTTCATTGTGCTAAACGATTGTGTGATTAATTACTTGCATGATAAGAACGAAATCTTATTTGGACATACTCGTATAGGTATGGTATCACTTTATTGATAAAAACTAGCTGTTCCCCGCGGGAATGGTTCGCCCGCATTAAATTCGAATTTCACCTAAAGTAGCTGTTAAACAAAATTAGTCTAAAAGGATAGAAAAAAATAGCCTATGTTACTCTCCATCCTTTAAACTAACTATGTGCCAAAAATCAAGTCATTTCGTTGCTTAGTTAGGGGGCATGAAGGAAGGACAAACAAACAAACAAACATCCTTTCGCATTTATATTATTATTTAGGATCATACAATTTTTGCAAACAAAATAATCGTCTAACGTCGAAATGTTTAATCATCATATATCATATACACGTCCACTGCTGGACATAGGCCTCCCCCATACGACGCCACAAACAGTGGTCCTGAGCCGCCTCCATCCATCGACTCCCTGCGACCGCTACGATGTCGTCGGTCCGGAGTGGTCTCCCGTGTAGCGGGGGTTTTGCCAAAATCACCACGCTTGGCAGGCGGATTGGTGATCGCAGTGATGGTGTTGAAAAAATACTCAGAAGGTGCTGCCCTTCCTCTGGTAGGGTTTTACCAACACACGTTATAAACAAGTATTTGACATTGAACCGAACATGAACAAAGTGTCTGCCTGCATCATAGGTACACACAAGCAGAAGCTTTAATCAATTAAAATATTACTTGATTTTGTAATTAAAACAATAGGTTCTCTTAAGACGCATAGCATCATCTTTGTTGAAATCATGCAAAGGTTATTTCCACGAGATCCTGATTACGTTATAAAGATACATTTATTCCCAACTAGCTCGCGCCTTCGCCCGTGTTTTATCGGGATAAAAAATGCCTATATGTTATTCCAGGTCCCAAACTATACCCATTCCAAATTTCAGCCCAATCGGTTCTGTAGTTTTTGCGTGAAAGAGTAACAAATATCCATACATCCATTCTTACAAACTTTGACATTTATAATATTAGTAGGAAGTAGGATAATATGCTACATGTTTACTTTTTCTCAATACATTCTATTGAACCTTCAAAACTTCGTGACAATATCCTAGCTCTACTTTAGTAGAAGTCCAGTCAATGAAAGGTGTGGAAAAAAACTAACCGAAACTTCTTTGATAATTTTTGAAATATTTTCTCCACTAGGTACTACGTTTTTCGGAGCTCATATCTAGACAACGATTGGGAATAGGTAAAAAGTATACGGAACCAAAGTTGTAGAAAATATTGTCGTATAAAAACTAAAAAACGGGACCTTTTTAGTGCCCCTAGAGCTGACCTCGGAGGGGTGGGGACTTTTAGTATGTTTGTCTCCTAACTAGTCCAAACAAAGTTCCCAAGTCAAACTTTCTGATTTCGATTTTTCCAATCCTCCCCTCTCCCCCTTGTGAGCTATAGGTACTATACGGATATTATAATAGTTATAAATAACTACATATTATGCGTCAAACCTGTTGTTTTACCTTGACATTGAACGATCATAAAGTCTTCATTAAACTACCGTGACATTGAACGAACCAAATAGTCATGCTTTAAATATGATTTCCCAATTTCGGTGTTAAAAAAACAACGCGGAAGCTCTTAAATTAGTTAGGTATTAACTGTCCCGCCTGCGGCTACACCCGCGTGGACTTGAATAGAATATCCGACCATGCATTGTTTTATTATATCTCAAAGATTGTTTTATTATATCACTGATATATAAATTTATTCAAAAGTTCAAAAAAAAGTCTAAAAGCAGGTCCAAAAGATTTAAAAAAAATTTAGATAAGGGATTAGGCAGCATTTTCGATGAAAGCTCCTAGGCGGCTTGACTTTTTCCGACAGAATCAGAATCAATAACTTTATTTCTTTAGGCTTACAAAATAAGCACTTAGACAAGATAGGTAGGACACTCAAGATATAATAAAACCTCCGACTTTCACGCTGTTTCTTTCTACGAGTATCTACCTAAAGAAAACAAACCACAACAAAAATGCCATCGCGGATTTTTTTGTAGTTGAACGTTGTGAAAATGTCTATGGAATGCTAAATTGATTTGTTTTCTTATGAGGAACCACAACAGTAAAGGTGACTCGTATGTAACCTTCAACAAATATATGGATAGATAAATAAACAAATAATAAATAGAAGTACCTGTTAAATGCAGTTTGGTTAGTTACAGAACCAAAGTGTGATCAACTGATCACTGATCATTCATTGGATCTAATCAAGAGCTATGTTGCGGTATTATTTATTTAATACTAGCTGCTGCCCGCGCCTTCGACCGCGTTTTATCGGGATAAAAAATTGCCTATAGGTCCCAGGTCCAAACTATACCCATACCAAACAGCCTAATCGGTTCTGTAGTTTTTGCGTGAAAGAGTAACAAAATATCCATACATCCATCCTTAAAATTTTTGACATTTATAATATTAGTAGGATCGATTAAATAAAACTTTTTAAACTTTCGCGATTTGTTGACATAATTAAAGATTATTTATCGGGTATTTATCAGGTACCTTTTGCGTACCTTTTACGTAGTACATCCAGTCGCCCCGTGACCACGATCGCTGTAACGCGATGGAAACGTAGGGGAAAATATAACAAAAGGTACTCGATTAAATAAGTTATCAAATGGAAGACTCGATTGCTTTAACCTTTTCGTTTTAACATAATTATCATAGTAAAACTTATGTCATCATAAATAACGGTCCTCCTTTCTGTATCTTCGTTTAGTTTCGCCCACCTTTATAAAACGTATAGGCTTATGCCTACATCACTCAAGAAAAGCTACAGATATTACTAATTTTATACAAACTTAACTTAATCTTATATACATATAAAATTTCCATGTCACAATGTTAGTTACCGTACTCCTCCGAAACGGCTTTACCGATTTTTACCTAATTTTATTTGCGTATTCAGTAGGTCTGATAATCGGCTACTATCTATTTTCCATACCCCTAAGTGATAAAGGTTGAAGGCAAAACAACGTTTGCCGGGTCAGCTAGTCTATAAATTAGTTTAAGTATATCATATTGCAGCAAAATGTCATAAATGCTCAACTTTCTGTTAGATATGTCATGCATGTCACATTACACGGATGACGTGTGACGTGATCTACATACTTGTCTTTCTATTCTTATGTATACGTGCTTATACTAAAACTAAACTGTTTAATTTGAATCTAGGGCAATATAAATTCTCCAATTAACGTGTGGTTCCACTGTAGAAGATTAACAAAATACGCACTTGTCTGAAGAGTTGATTTATGAATTACTCTGCTGAGGTCGTCGATCTATTTATGCAGCTTATATCGTCGCTCCAAATGGTAAATTCGCCAAAGTGACATTTTGGCCTGGTTCAAAATTGAACTCTATGATTAGGCGAGTTCCCCTATTACCTACGGGACATGTATTGGTAAATTTAATACTTCTTAAATGATTAGATTTCATTTTTATTTCTCACTAACTTCTGCTCGCGGCTTTACCCGCGTATTTTCAGTATAATAAGCCTATAATCTTGAGAGTGACGACGTCCCTCTATTGGTGAGTTTACCATTGGAGCGACGATATTTGCAACTGACAAATTGACTAATAAATATATCTGTGTAGATATAGAATTATGTTTTTAGTTTCCGTCATGAAGTTTACACAGGATTTCCAAAGGATGAAAGTTTATATTGAGCACACTGTTTTAAAATAAACCTTATCTCTATCAATATAGTAACTATAATTCGTTTGTGTGTGTGAATATTTGGATCAAGGAAATTATAAACATCTTACTTAACTCGTATAGTCCAGGGTTGAATAATGCGTAGGTCCTGACAGTATGATTATGATTCGAGCACACTCAAATATATACCCTCTTTCCATAACATAACGTTCCATAACACAACAAATCAAAAGTTTCGATAGCCGTATCAGTATTAATATATACCTTTATTTCAGCCAAGTTCAATGTACAGTTTATTTTTGTATATTTTATAAAACTGAGTATGAATCAAGCACACTGTAAATAATAATAAGCCCTTTTCCCATAACATAAGATCTGAATTCATAAAATACTTCCAGGGCTGGATATGCGTATGGCAGTGTCATACTGCAACGCCGGCGCATCACCTAGCGTTCTCCCCTGACGGCGTTCTCTTCGCTACGTCTGGGATTCACGATAGACTTGTCAAGGTCTGGTATCAGAACAAAGGTGGGTAATATTGTTAGTGAACAAAGGTAGGTTTTGCGGCTGTAAACGGACAGTAGCGACCCTGGAGCTACCTCATGTCCCTCAGGATAAACCGCTGGTGAGCGTAAGAATGGTGACGATACTTCTCTTACACAAACAGATGAACACTCACTGCATGCGATTCATATATAAATGCTTTAATTAAAGTAAAGAATAATTTTTCTATCAAGTACAATTCTACGGTAACTAAGTAAATTACAACTACAAACAATAAGTTCACATTAGCAGCACAGTATAAATAAAACATATGTACAGTAGGCCGACGCCTTTGATCTCGCTTTAAATCCCGACAAGTGAGACGACAGCGTATGTTGCACCGGGGATGTCACATGTTAGTGTCAAATGAAAATTTATTGATTTTGGTTGAATATGCGGTGTTTTTTAAAAACCAGAATGGCGTAATTATCAAATAAATTGTTTATAATGTATTTTCCCCAGTTCTAGCCCAAACGCAAGGAGAGCACGTATCGCAAGAGTTAAACTATACTTTCATTTACGTGGCGCATCCGCGGGCGGTCACCCATTTGTCATGGCGGAAAACCAGTAAATACATGCCCAAGTAAGTAGATAAATTTCACACAAAGAAAAAACGATAAAGAAAGAGAAGCTAAAAATTGTGGAAGTACAAATGGCGGTCTTATCGCTATGAGCGACTTTTTCCAGGGTACCTTGGGATGCTTAAGTACTGCGAGATTAACGCAACGATGCGGATCTTAGCGTATTGAATCTCATCTCGGTACATACAGTTTTCATGTTATGCAACAGTCTTTATGATTTATGGATTCTCGCTGGTGCACTGAGTCCTAAAATGTGTTTTGGACTGTCGCCAAGAAACGTCTCGACTAACTTAAGCACCAGCTATTGAGTTGGTGCAAAGTGAACCCTAAAAATACTACTTATGAGCCTCTGTTTGGTCATTCAAAATCGAACTTTATCAACAAAAAGCAATCGTTTATAGTCGCAGTGGCAACGTACCTACTAAGAGCTTTTTATGTCTCGTATGTTTTCATTCAGAATTGAACCTTACCAATACAATACCAACCTATTTATTTCTGCAGAGGTAGCGTTGGCTACGTGTTTGTTACGCTTCCACTGGTATCATTAAAAATTTAACCTTAACCATAGCAACCTATTGTCTACTTCCCCAGGGGCAGCGTAGGCAACGTGCTAGTGACGTCATGCGTGGACAACATCTGTCGCGTTTGGGCCGAAACTCTACTGCCAGAGGACGAGTGGGGTGGCTGTGTGACGTCACACTCGCGCTCGCCGCCGCGCAGGCAGCGGGCCACTCATCGACACAAGCATCGGTTTATGCAGCGTCTGAAGCATATGAAGTAAGTATCTAAAATCAACTGTATTCTCGTAAGCATAGACTCTAAATTCCAAAATATGTAGCGTTTGGGCCGAGACTCTACTATCGGAGGACGAATGGGGCGGTTGTGACGTCACAATCTCCCTTGCCGCCGCGCAGGCAGCGAGCCCCTCACCGACTCAAGTATCAGTTTATGCAGCGTCTCCGATACAAGACTTAGTTCTTCAGGCATCTGGGTTCAAGTCTCTCGCCAGCTAGTATCGTCGAGGTCAAAAAGCTCTGCGTCCACTTCGTCAATCCAGCGATATCTACTGCGGAGGCCGATTGGTCTACGTTTCGGTGGTTTCTCCCTCTGTTATCCAACTGACAATTCAAATAATTCTCCAACTGATAATTCAATTATTCCAGGACCTGTTTCCACATCAGACGCAATGCCCAGTCGTCGAAACAGCCGGGCGCGCCTATACCCACCCTGCCTTCAACGTACAGCGCTCATGATTTCCACAACCCTTACCACGCTACCTCTTACACTGGTGGTGAGTTAACCTACATTAATAAATATGTTTAAATTTTATTACCAGGCCACTATAGAGTTTTTTTTTTATACCAAAAACATGCTAAATACGCTTGCGGCCCACCTGATGGACAGAGGTTACCCCAGGAACCCCATGTCGTGAGGGAAAACCTTGGTAGGGAGATGATTCCACAACCAGAGTGTTCGCGGAAGGAAACTGCTCATGAACCTAACAGTCCGCGAATTAAAGTCTCTAAGGTATGGGGATGATATCTCTGCCGATGGCAAGCGGAGCGATTTTAGAAGGGAGCCGCTGGCACCATGTCAAACAGTTCGTCAGAGATCAGAGTTGACTTACTCCATAAAGAGTAACACCGCGTTTAGTCTTCTAAAAAGCGCTCTTGGAGTAGCACAACAATTCTAAGGCGTATTTATAGTATATGCCCTCTGAATCAATTCAGTAGTTGCTAAGACACATTGTGGATGAATGATGAAAAATCACTCTGCTTTTGTATGAAAACGTAGGTTGTTGTCGTTTGTGAGTGACGAGAAATTCAATTATAGTCGGAAAATAAATAAGGAATATTTAGTTTTATCCCCAAGTTAAAAACTTTTGGAGAACATTGTACACTGTTTGACGAGCCTTCCTATAGCCGTCTGTCTATGTTACAGTGCCATCTCTCGAGAAAAAATCCAATAATTACAAAACCAAGCTATTGCTTAATCACCTTTTCATTTGCAGGTCTTCACTTCCATTTAGCAGCTTCAATAAACGCAGAAACCGATATACCGCTGGTACCGTCTTTGGCCGGCGGTGGGCGGTTCATTTTACACTGGTTGCACAACAAGGAAATGTATTTCACCAGCCAAGCTGAGGCCATATTGCACGATCTTACTAAAAAGGTATATATCCGCCTGAGTTCAGACATCAAATTCGTGAAACTAATATTGAAAAAATTATTGTGGACAACCTTAATGGCTCAGTGGACAAATATTTGTCCCGGGTCTAGTTGTTTAAGTATTGTGTACATCAGTCAGTAAGCTTTGCTGAATTTGTGTCCAGATAAAAACTACCATAATTTATTTTAAAAAAAATACTATGCCAACATTTTTGCTAAAATATGTATATGTATATTCCATTTTGGTCTTTATACGAATACAATTAATTTAACCAAATCCTTTTTCGCAGATTTTAGATAAAGAAGAGAATGAAGAAGGTAGCTCTGAACACACCGCACACCCGGACGGAGAGAATGACGGAAGTATGTAGATTAAATCGAATTTCAACTCTATTTAGAGTTATTAACAGTAACGTTGAAAACTTTATTTATAAAGCGATAAGGTTTAATTTGCATTGATAAGCAGTATTGTTGTTAAATCCATTTCTAGTTACTTTGCCGTAAATATTTATTATGCTCAACCATGCGTCTATGCTTAAGACATTTTGTTCGAAACTAAACCGTATATCTGTGAAGTAAAGTTGATATTCATTCATCATGTAATAGTGCTTACATTTGACGCTTTGCCACTTCCACGCTGCATAGGACCTACGATAAGACGGCCTAGTCAACATCTGACTAAAATGCAATCCGAGGATAAAAGCGACAGTGATGAACAACCAGGTAAATTAGATGCTAGGGAATAATATATAATAGTGTTTATTGATCTGCTCGGCCTAGATGTATCTTGTGAATAAGATTGCCCAAATTAATAATGTTATGGAAACAATTAGCTTAAATTTCCGAATCCATATTCATTTGGATAAATTTTATTCCACGTCCGCCCTATGGATACATCAAAATTGTTAATAGGAATCGCCGAATCTAACTCGCAGGGTACTGGAAAGAAGGCTGTTAAAGATAATGCCTATTTCCAGCGGGTCCAAATAAACTACGATGATGATGAGAGCAAAAACTCAGTGGCGTTAAGTCACAGGACCGTATTGCATCTCTCTCTCTCTCTCTCTCAACCCTTTAAAACACAGTATTTATAACAAAACACTATCCAACAGGTAGCGGAAACCACAGTCATCCATCTCTATCCAACACCACGTCAATAAACTCCATAGCGACCGATGTAACGTGCACGCACTTGCCTGACTCTCTCGACGCTAAGATCGAGGCGTTGCTGCGGGATTGGCATCAGAGTCCCGATCTACTGTTCTCTATACACCCTGTTGATGGCAGCTTCCTTATATGGTAAGCACTAGAGATCTAGAAACTTCCGTTCTCTATCAAAATAAATTATCTCTTCTTCGATCCCCAATTAACCTCGCAATCGTGATGATTACAGCAGAAAAAGCCTGTTTGAAATCCTCAAGACTGCAGTATTCACGACTAATAGTAGCCGGCTAAAGATTCTGCTACGGACAATTTCTATTGTTTAATTAAAAAATATTGTTTCAGGGTGTGTGAATGGCTAGACGAGCTCCAAGCGGGTGCGATACGACAAGCCCAAGTGTCATTCTCAGCGCGAATTCCCTCCGCCTTTCCACTAGGAGACGCCACGACTATGTGTACGCCAGCGGCTTTGTACCACGCGGCCGCTCAGCCCTTGTATGTTAGACACCGTACAAAGCCTGTTATACCTGGTAAGTAATATATTAATTATGAATGTAAGCAGGTTAACTACGAACCTAGTTTGTGTTGCAGGGACAGCAACGTTTCATCCCTTAACGAGGGACTTATAGAAGCGAGAAGTAATAGATTTATGAAAAAAAGGGTTTTGTATGGTGTACTTTGAAAGATAATCGACAGTTAGTAGCTGGGCATAGGCGTGTATGTTTTTGTTTATGCTATTCCCGTTAGCATTAGACCTTAGATCTTAGGCCTTGGTATTAGAGCAGATTTAATGAATCCTTTTATTCACTTGACATTTTATTCCAATGGGCACCACTACAGTATGCCACTGTTTTATCGCAAAACCATTTTTACTATAGCTAATTTATTTACAGGTCCGACACCCCAACCAGAAACAGCAACGACACCCTTAGCTAGCGTACAGGAAGAGAAAGAAGAGAACGAATGGCCTCAAAATGACGAAAACGCTGAACATCAAGAAAACGGTACATTCTCACTTCTGATTGACTAATCGAAGCGCCATTTTGTTCTTGTCCATCTATGATTGGATGATCCTAATGGGTTGGTTCTTAACCCTCTACGCAAAAATTATCCATAAGTTTTATGTATGTGTGTCTGTTTGTGGCATCGTAACTTCACAACAGATGAAGCGACTTTTTTTTTGAATAGGTAACGTCACCTATAATGTTCGCAGCTGTGTTTAATGAATATTGGTGCAGCATTACTAACGATAAAGATGTTTAAAATTCTTCTGATTTTCGATTTTAGTAAAATTTGCTTGTTATATCTCACAGGTGGTCGGGATGACAACACCAACGAACGTAAAAATAGTATAGCAACAGAAGATCTAGGGGAAAATCAGGAGGGTGATGTTTTGGATTCTGCACCGGTTATATCAATGGTAACAAATCATACCAATGGGACCCTCAATCTTTGGCAGTTGACTTTCGATGATAAGTCTAAGTTCTCTCAGGTAAGAGTTATTGCACATTTCGTTATCACACATACACTCAGTTATCCGTGAAAATACGTTCTGAAGTAGTCACAGAAGTATTTGTATAGTTGTTTGCGCACTTCATCCGATCTCCGATTCCGATTTTCCTCCTTCATCCGTGAATCTCTAAATCGAAAAAGAATACTAATAACCTGAATTGCTTGGATCGATATCAGAAATCGAATTAATACGTAAGCAACATCGAATTCGGTCAAGAGTTTTTTAGACGATAGAGTCCTATTTTCTCGGATTCCGATCGGATACAATGCGAAAATCAATATCAGAATCAAGTCAGAGTTTAATTCCGAATCAAATTAAAGTATTTTCACGGATTTGGTTCGAACCGCTCTTACAGTTTACCAAGCCTTTGTTTATCCATAACAATGTTATACTGAGTAATTATGTTTTTTATTTGCAGGTGCTTTCAATAGGACACGCATCAAGAGCATCTGGTCATAGATTTAGGGTTAACGACATAACATGCCATCCAGTATTACCTCTACTTCTAACAACGAGTCATCACAATATATCTGGTAAGTTTTACTGGCCCTATTTATATCTGTTACTGGACACCTTCGACGGAGCGTGGCTGGTTCCAACTAGCCCAGAATCGTGATGCATGTGCGGATCAGGGCCTGTGCCCAATAGTGAGACATTGCAGGCTAATTGTATTTTATATCTGTTAGTTTCAACCTAACTGATAAATCATCATTGACTAAAAGGTGTTACTTTTTGGCCCGTATTATAAAAGCTTGCTCAGTCGTGATCCATGCTTGAGTAACGATTTTCAAAAGCGTAACTCAAGCATAGATCTATGACTAATCATACTTTCATAATATGGACTTCGATAACTTAGCTAAAAAAAATCTCATTGATATTGTGATATATGCCTTACTGGTAATAAAGTGCAATATCAATTTTGTCAACTTATTTAATCTTTCTGATGGTGCCATCTACTTTCCAATCTGGAACTAACTTATTTAAATTATTTAGAAATGTTTTTTCATAGTGATGTTGGTCTGTTACATTTTGGTGAAAATATACTCAACCATTTCACTCTACCTAGTCAAACGTAATGATACCGTCACGCCATCTAGTTCTAATTTTTATTTCCGTTACAATATCGCTAGTTCATGAGAACTTATATTGAGAGTAACGCCGTTTCGTCATTCAAATAAACAAAATAGCGCTATGCAGGATCAAGTTAAGTTTATTCCATGGGCCTTGCAATTACTAAGTTTATATTTCCTCAACAGATAGCGAAAGACAAGACATTCCCAAAACGGACGACGATTCAGCAGCTGGCGGTCTTTGCTCTGAGCTGATAATGTGGAGGGTAGAATGCGTGGGGCCTTTGGGCAAGTCTGGAGGCGTTTCTGAACTGGCAAGGGTCAACTCACCCCATCTGTCGGCATTTAGCAATGTCGCTTGGCTGCCTACTTTGTTACCCAGGTGGGAATTTTAATATTCATTTTTATATTCCCGAAATCGAAAGTTTGTCTTGTGAGGCAGCAATAGTTGCATACACGATTTTTTCATTATTTGCCAAAAAAAATTATAATCGCACACTACTTGAAATTTACTTCTTGTGTTTTTTTAACATTATTTATATTCTTTGAACTGTGCTATAAAATAAACATATTTTTACTTTTGACGTCTTGGGGTCGCTTCCGACTGCTATTGATACGGACCTGTTGAGCTACCTGTAGATCGTTTGCAGCAGTCTGCAGTTAGCTCAATTGTTTCAACTGTAAATACTAGTTTTAATTTGTTTCTATTATTTGATTGTAATTTATTTACTGTTAACCTACATCTAATTCAATAATAGTCACTAACGATTTGACGTGCTATAAATCCAATCCAATGAACCTTCAACCCCCGTAGTATACAGCACATAATTATCTAGGTATTATGTTATTATAGTGTGTAAGTCCTCGCACTTGGGGTAATCTCAAAGAAATTAAATGACATCCCAAAAAAAAGAAGTTTTTTAGTATATCATTTAATTTCTTTGACATAATTATCTGTCTAATCTGCTTGTAGCACCCACTGTTGAGCAAAGCTCCCTCTTCTCTCATGCCCTTTGACAGTCTTTTGTAAAACCTATTTATACTCTGATTAATCCAAGATATTTTATGTCAACCAAAATACATTTATGAATGACTAGCTGCTGCCCGCGCCTTCGCCCGCGTTTTATCAGGATAAAAAATAGCCTATATGTTATTCCAGGTCCCAAACTATACCCATACTAAATTTCAGCCTAATCGGTTCAGAAGTTTTTGCGTTACAAATATCCATACATCCATCCATATAAACTTTCACATTTATAATATTAGTAGGATAACTTAACAAAAACAGATAACAATAAAAGAAAACAATAAGGTATCAGCAAAGTTCTTACTAATAACTAAAAGATAAACTTCAACAACGCATAATCTCGAAGGTAAACCAAAAAAAAAAAAATGAATTCGATAACAAACGAGAGGTCAATTAAATGGCGAATGAAAGATTTCTTCTAAACCAAAATTCTTACGACCTTCTGTGCTGTGCTTCGATGCTACCAATGTCGTTAAATATTTTCCATCAATATTCCTTGGGTGTTGTAAACCCTTTGTATACAAAATACATACTCGTATATAGGTTTTTGAATCGGATTATAGCAATAAATTGTGTCTACTTGCTAAGTTGCTACACCACTAAATTACTTCTAACTTATGTATGCCTTACTCGATTTCCAGCACAACCCTCGGAAACCTCTCAAACTCACCCTCAGCCTGCTTCGTGGCGAGCGACGGAGAAAGTCTCCGTGTATTCCAAGCGGTGATCGACGCGAGAACGCTATTGGCTGAGATAGCGACTTCGGAGCGGAGGCATAAAGATGTACTGGTATAGGTTTAAGGAAGTCCTCTATGCTTTTGTGATGTGCCTTGCCCTGCCTCTCGCTTTATAATTGGCCGTTCCAATATTTAATCTCTTGCACCCTGTCCTATTGTTATGCCTATGAGATGTGAAGAGTATGGGAAGCAGAATTAAAATATTTTTGTTTGAAATATGTGTCGGTCTGTAACCATGGATAGATTGAATATGTTGCCTGCATATGTCCAAGTTTGTGGCGTCGTATGGGGGAGGCCTATTTCCAGCAGTGGACGTGTATGGGCTGATATGATGATGTGTCCAAGAGTCCCGTAAGGTCTAAAGGAAATAAATCAGTTTGAGTTTGATACTAGGATTGGCTCCAAGGTGATGAATAAATTATGTGATAAATTTTCTCTAAACGCTACGTTCACACTGAGACATTCTGGCCGGATCTGATTTTTGCAGGATACGGTTTAGTCACAATACATTTTATATGTATGGGTTCACACGTGCATTCGGTTTAAAACCGAATGTATTTTATTGTGTTGTGACGAAACCGTATCCTGCAAAAATCAGATCCGGCATGTGTCAGTGTGAACTTAGCGTTACCTCATATTTTTTAGCGTTTATTCTTTGACGATTATATCGGTATATATAAAGAAAATTGTCGTTACTATTTATGTGCTTATAGACAACATAAAAGTCTGGTATTAAACAGTAACTAATCCAAGCTGTATTACTTCTAACGCGTCAAAACTGTGATTTTAACGTTAACTCATCAATTTTGTTGAGAAGCGTCAGCTACCGCTACAGCAAGCTTTTGAAATCCCAACATTAAGGTGAGGTGAGCCCAGCACTTGCAAGACGCAAGCAAGAAGCAAGACGGTGCGCAGACAGCCGAGCACGATTTTGTAGTTATTTAGGTGCTTTGAAAAATATTTTTATGACATATAAAAATATTTTCTAGTGATGTACTGCGTAATAACGTTTGCAATGTTTTGGTATACAATTTGTGTCATTTTATTCATTTTTGTATTCACAGTGATCATTTAAAGTTTCATTTAGAGGTAACTTTGACATTTTTTTTGATCGGGTGAAATGTCACCAATCGTGTTTTTGTCTAGTGATGCATTAGAAAATATCCTCAACTATAATATGTTTTTGAATTTCAAAACTATAGGCCTTCTAGTTATTGAGGTACGGACAGTTAAAAATCCCTAAATCCGGGTAACCCAGCATTAAACACTTTATAATAAGTCTCTTTACCCAACAGCATCACGACACAATGTCAATGTCCTCCGACTCAACACTAGAAGAAGGCGGTGGCATCCCTCTCCACGACCGAATAAAGATAGTGTCTCAACAATCGACGGCTCGACCAGGCGCGATAATTCAACTGCACGCGATAGCTGACGCGACTCACGACTGGCATAACACGCAATTGCTGCATGTGTTTCAAGAACAACTTATTACCGGTAAATATTGTACAAACGGTCCCCTCAAATCTATAGCGAAATATTTTTGACGCTCCTTGGTTGGACTAAAAGTAAAGGAAGTAAGTAAATCATTTATTTGTCACATAAAACACACACATATACTTAAGTTTACTTGTAAGTAAAGTCTTTGCTCAGTAGTGACCCAGAGACCTGGTTAGATTGTTACTTTCTTTTTTCATATACATAGTTTTCTAAAAATGTGGCTAATTTAAATTTTTTCAAAAAACGTGGTTACTGCAAATTTCGACCGTCATCCGGATATATACCACGATTGCGTAGGACTTAATATCACACTAATATTATAAATGCGAAAGTTTGGATGGATGTTTGTTACTTCTTCACGCCAAAACTACTGAACGGATCGGGCTGAAATGTAAATTGAATTGAAAATGAAATTTGCATACGGATAGTTCAAGGCCTGGAATAAAACATAGGCTACGTTTTGATCCCATAAATCAGTTCCCATGGGATAGAATTAACATTAAAACGTTTCCATAGAAACAACGCGTGCGAAGCTGCTAGTGGAGAATACGATTCTTCTTAATATTATTTTCAACTTTTTTTATTATTTTGACATATTAGTGCATAAATCTAATAGAATAAGGCCTGTAACAGAATGGGGACCAAAACGATGAGTTCTATGCCGTCCCCATAAGACCATTTGTAAATATAATGTTATTCTCGTCCACTCATTTCGAAAAACAACATTATTTCTTATTCTTGCCATTATAGGATCTTACTCTAATAATTAGTCACTTAGTCCAAATCATCGCCTAAAGCTACTTTTCTAACAAGATAAACATTCTTTCAGGTGAACGCACATCCTCAGATGGAGATTCCCACAGCGACTCTGGCGTAGACGCTTCGGAAGTAAACACCATCACAGAAGCCGGTCTAGAAGCTATAGTGGATCTGCGTAAAGCGGCCGTGTTCAATGAACCGTTCTACATTGTCGTGTTGGAGAGGACAGATGGAGGTTCTACTGTGCATATGTGGCGGTTGACGGTGTCTTCTCAGGCGGATCCTAATGGTAAATCCTATAGAACTGATTGGGCTGGTATGGGTATAGTTTGGGACCTGGAATAACATATAGGCTATATAGGCATATAGGTTTTTATCCTAATAAAACGCGGGCGAAGGCGTGGGCAGCAGCTAGTGTCCCATAAAGCCCTGCTGTGTGATGTAGTGGCTGGACAAAACACTGGTTAAAGGAAGCATTAAAAGGAATTGTTACTACAGAGACATTAACGCATTCACTACCCAGTCTCCCCGAGTCAGCTCTGAATTGAAAAACGTCCATGTGCATCATGAACACAGAAAGTGTTAGGTGGTCTCATGAGTGAAAACTGTGACGTCATTGGTAAACATAACACTCGCGCCTTTTATCCAACGTGACTGCCATTTGTTTTCACTTTTCGTAAGTGATTACTACACGGTTCTGTAAAAGAACTGTCATTGTGTAGAAAGCTAGGAAACGCACTTTGATACGTTTCCAAAGACTACAAAAAAGAGGTACCTGGGTAAGGAACTACTTGCTATTTTGTATTCGGAAAAATATTGTACTTTTCTTTCAGATGATCTCACAAACAGTATGATGTACGTGCCAGACAGTGCGTTAGTGCAAGAAGAAGAAGGCGAATCGAGGAAAAATTCCGTCTCTATGGACAATGATAGAGCAGGCATTCCTAACACTACGACGCAATCTCATCTGTCAATTACAACGCAAAAGGTAAACAGAACTGCCCTCAAAAGTCAAAGAGATTTCATCTCTTAGAATTCCCTGACGGATCTCAATACTAACCTACAAGGATCGCGGGAAATAATCTATAAATAATGCATTACAATCATGCATTATTTATAGATTATTTCTCGCGAACAACGCGACAGATGGAAGGATTAATAGAGTTGTATTTTGTGTTATTTTGAGGTAGTCGTGTCAGAACAGTTTTTCTTTGTGTGCGTCTATCTGGGCTTATAATGACACAATAGATTCCCATGTCTAGTCATTGTGTCATTTACTTAAGCTGCGTTTGTGCTCCTTGTATCAAAACTTAGTAAAGCAAATAGCACTCTATTTTCCATTCAATAAAGTTACTATTTTAGTGAGCCCGCTTATGCCATACACCTAACAATACAATTTGCAAATAAGTACAATTATTAGTACAATACCATTCAATAAAGTCAGTTTTTGAAGGTTTGCTTATATCAGCTCATTATCATGTATGCTCTAGCTAAACATTTATTAAAAAAAAAAAATACTCTACTTCACATACAATGAAGTCCGTTTTTCAAGGTGTGCGAGTGCCCCCTAGCTTTGCCCGATGGAGTGGATGTGATTCACGCGACGCCCGCGGCGGGACATTTGAGCTCCGCCTCCATATATCCGGCTTGTTTGGCGCCTTACATACTTGCTACGGCTTGCTCTGATAGCACTTTGAGGTGAGATGAATTACTTTGAAAAGATGAGGCTACTTTTAGTACATTTCCAATATCGCTTTCTGTGTTACTTTGTTGAACGGTTGGTTTTTAGTGGTGACCTTGTTCAAACAAGTTTTTGTAAAATTTTCATACATGAATGTGTTTGTTTACAAAAAATATCTAAGGTTCCACCAAGTATAGACGTCATACTAACTTTCGTTCAACTTATACATATTTATACAACGATGTATCTCACATTCATTATATTTATTGGTATATATTTGATACCAGATATTATACATTTCCTGCCTTATTCTTTGCTGCTTTAGAGCTATCACTTATGAGGATCTGACAAGTACAGCCAAGGCGCCATGTTGAACTAAGACAGTTGCATAAAATGGCTTTACCACTTTTTATTTTTGTCTTGTCTACTTGATATCTAAATCAGTAATACTTTGAAGGTTCTGGAAATGCAACGTAACCAAAAAGGATAAAAATGAATTCGATTACACATGGAAAGAATGGGAGATGATGAACAAGGATCAAGAATCTACTATAGACATTCCAGGTACAAAAATGACAACTTTCGACCTTATTTCCTTACATATGAAATTTAATTTGGTTTAAATTTTCAGGGCAACCGTTGCATATAAGCGCGGCGTATTCTGGTAGAATCGCGTGCGCTTATAAAATGGGACGTTCGTTCACGCGGCCTAAAGGCGCGTCCGCGTCAACAGCTAACTTAAACCCTGACGCGCGTTTTGTTAACTTGTGCGTTTGCGTATACGAGTGTGAGAGCACTGGAGGCGCTGAGTGGTTGTTGGAAGACACTATTCCGTTGCGGAATGTCAGCTTGCCGAGAGTTGGGGTTTGCGCTGATGCGCAGATAGATTTGTCGTACCTTAACGATACCTCGTTTATAGCGAAGAAACAGAGACTTAATCAGGTATGTTCCTTTATTTTATTACCTGAGACGACTTAGAGCCATTAGCACGGCTGGAGCGATTTTTATCAAACATAGCTACGAAGACACACTAAACCTATTAGATCAAAATCAGTTCATCCGTTTTGGAGATAAATAAATAATAATACTGGACAATTCACACAGCATTATCTAGCCCCAAGCTAAGCAGAGCTTGTGTTATGGGTACTAGATAACTGATATACATAATAGAATATATTAGATAGATAGATATTTTTTATTATACATTTAAAAAGACCAGAACAAACTGAACAAATATTTGGAGATCGTACGAATATTTGTCCTGAAGCAGAAATGGAACCCGCTACCAACAAAAGATAAATGGGAGGGAACTTCGATTTGCACAAAGACACACACAAACAAACAACCTCTCACTCTAAACGTACATATATATCTTCTCCATTTCTTCGGTTTATTGGACTATCTTACGTCCCATCATCACACGACTTCTTTGTTTGTTGTATTTTTAACTCTATTCCCTAGGTACTACAGACTCTATCTTCAGAAGAGAACCGCAGTAGTCGTAACGGTGAAGGCGACACTGGCAAGTCGGCTGGTCTTCTCGCCGTTCCGTCGTTTAGTACTCTGCAATCGTTACGCAGGTAAAGTTTGAATAACGAATTAACCTTTGACCACGAATGGCTCTTTACCGGCTTAAGCGGGGTTCTGACTGGTGTTACGGGGCGTAATTTAGCATTCGCATCGAGCATGATACGTTACGCCGCTGTGTGCTCGTCGAGAGCGCCTTTTTTCCATGTACTGACTACACGAACGTTTGCTATGTAACACGCCCCGGAACGCCGGTCAGTACCCATCTTTACAA
Organism: Eupithecia insigniata; assembly: GCA_947859395.1. Taxonomy (NCBI): domain Eukaryota; kingdom Metazoa; phylum Arthropoda; class Insecta; order Lepidoptera; family Geometridae; genus Eupithecia; species Eupithecia insigniata. The sequence continues at coordinate 5,504,249 of OX402008.1, forward strand.
GAACGTGCTCACGCGGTTGCTATGAGTCAACCGGTTAAGGTCGATGTGAAGTTAATTGCAGAAACAATCCATTCCTTTTCTAATAGACAATATAGTTATATTTTATCACTATTTTCGGATTAACTTAATAAAAAAATCCCTATTCTTCCTCACCATGTCTATACTTTACAGAAGCATCATGGAAAACGGCAACACATGCCCGTTAACGCAGAAACACCTTGTGCAATTAGATTGGGTTTCGAAGGAAGATGGATCTCATATATTAACGGTCGCTGTGGGTTCCAGAGTTCTTCTGTTTACGCCTGTATCTAGTGATTTAGCTCAGGCTAATTTGAAGGTAAAACTTGATTTATAATTCAATTTATTCTGATTTAAGACTTAAAAAACTGGAGCCATGTTAGTTCTCCATGAATGAGTATTTATTTCATTGCTCCAATACGTGAGCCCAGGCACAGTACCGAACATATTGGTGTTATAAAGAGGGTGTAATACCAAGCAGTGGTTGCACACCAACTGAGTAGATAAATAAATAGATAAGGAAGACCACATTTTTATCTCAGTGTTATTTACAAAAGCGCGACAAAGGTCCAATGTGTCCCTAACAGAATCCGACTGTGTTTTGATCTATATCTGTGTATTAACGGTGAGGAAATTATAATAATAAATTAATACTATCGTAAGTATTACGACAGTACGAAGACATCTACAAAAATCTAGTAGTCTATGGATATCCCTAACTATAAAATTTAGCGTGTATACAAATAAGAAAACCGTACAACATGGCGGCTATAGCAGTGATATGCCGTTCAAACCATGGAGCTTTACCAAAAAATATAACCAGACTAGCTACGCAATGGTATAAGAAGTCCACATACTCGCTCTACGATAGGTAGGGCTCTTCCGTGTACCACAGGGATTTTCTTTTTTCATTTATCTACTACGAACTAAAACCATTATGTCCGCACAGGCAATGAAAGAATCAATAAACAACAACCGACCAATCCTGCGCAAGGCGTCATCGCTCGCCGCGCCGCTATTCGTGGAGGAGATCCGATGGATGCAGCTCCGACGGATCCAGTTGAAGACTGCTGATGGGTTACCGCCATTACCTATGCAGGTAACTATAGATACACCTCAGCTAGTTATCAAATATTATTAGGTTGATTCTGATGCAACATACAAAATAAAATGCTGTTTTGCGGCAGATTTAAGTAATGGAGGCATAGTGGTAATTCCCTAAAACGAGCCATACCACACCAAGGTTCTCTTAGCGTTCGTTTTCAATGACACGGAGTGGAGTTTTATTGTCCAATCAGGAATCAGTTAGATGAAGTGTATTCAACTACACCAATCACATTGGTTGATTCCGCTATGCTCGCTGGGGAGCGCAATTTTATCCTATGGTTTCAGTTTAGGTTTCACTGTTTATTTAGTAACTATACGACTGTTTTTTTTTTAAATATGTGTCCTTTTCCTTATTTTAGATCTCTTGGGTCAGAGACGGTATACTTGTCGTGGGAATGGACTCGGAAATGCACGTTTATTCGCAATGGAAGCCGGAGAATCCGCAAGCTGCTATGGGATCTATTGCCGGCCAGGTAATTTGAAACAATTTCATCATCAACATTGTCGTTATTAGTTAATGCCCTTGTGGTATAGTAAAAAAATTGTTTCCTTACTAACCGAGTCTGTAAATCTCGTAGAAGACAGTTGAAGGAAAGGATTTCACCAAAAAATAACAAGCTTCCTCCTAAGCAAATGAATCCCCTTTAGTGTATTTGTCCATCTGCCGGCTAATTAAATAAACTGCTAACTGCTTTAAGATAGAACATTTCTTTGATCAAAGTGGAGATTACGGTCGGAAGAGATCAATCTTACATCTTTGATACCTGTGAAATAAACAGTTTTAAAAAACAATGATCGTATAAAATTATTATTTAATTTACATTTATTCTCAGGAACTGGAAGAACCCGGTGAATCCAGAGCGCTCCGTGATTCAGACCTTCGCGTGTCCGCGCCGCACTTGCAAAGAGTTTCCTCTATCAATCTGCAGTTGTTGGAGCGAGACGCAAGAAGACGGAACAAAACGCAACCGGATCAACCCCAGGTTAGTTTATCGGATATTTTAGAGTGTTCCTTCCTTTGTCATTATTTTGTTTTCTTGCTAAATATCTTACAAAATCTCATATAATGGTTATAGGCCTCAAGATTCACTTTTTTATATACATATGTATTTATTTCGTTTTCACGAGTCAACTGTTGACTAGTCCATGGTCATTAATAAATTTTGACAGTAAGAGTACTTTGTTTAAGAACATTTTCCAAAATATTAACTCTATTTTTAGTCTTTTCGAGAACCTTTTGGTGCCTTATGTTATGGTGCAATAGGCAAATAGCTAGTAACGACACAGAAAATTTGCAAATATAATATGATCTTGAAATTGTAGTAATAAAGATGACACCTATGTTTAATTCTTCTGTTTCATCAACAGCCACTATTAGATTACATGCCGGACTACGGTTTATTCGAAGCGTCGCAGATGGCGTGTCCCGTTCTACCGCAGTACCATCCTAAGCAACTTATGGAATTGCTCAACAGCGGCAAGATTAGATGGGTGAAGGCTATTCTTGCTCATCTTGTCAGGTACACACGGTTCCGAATATTTGGAGTATTTCTGCCAACGCAAACCCGTGTTTACCTATTATACGAGTATAAACGAGTTGCGCGTTTTTACCATGGAAACGATTAAAGGTGATTTCTATAGCATGAGAACTGATTCATGGAAAAAAGTACCCAGCCTATTTTTTATTTCAGTCCTAGAACTACATGTTTCAAAATTTCAGCCAGATCCTTTCAGTAGTTTTGGGTTGAAGAGTAACAAACATCGGGCCGTGGGGCCGCGGCATAGAATATCGACCCCTCCAACTCAACCCGTGGATGTCGTAAGAGCCGACTAAAGGAACCTACCAGAGGAAGGGCAGCAGCTTCTTACTGTGTATTACTAACATCTTACTGCGATCACCAATCCGCCTGCCAAGCGTGGTGATTATAGCAACCCCTCCCCCCAATATGATGGCAACAAATAAAAAACGGCCCCCAGTCCCCGGCAGCTCCGCTATTCCTGGTCACGGTAGCGGCCATGGTAACGGCGGGGCAGGGGGTGCTAGGAATCTCCGGCAGAGATTGAGCTACCAATCCCAACACCGACGACCCTTGCACCTGGTAGCATACAACGCACGAACATTAAGGACCGACGAGAAGGTAATCGAGCTGGAAGAAGCGGTAGACAAGTTGCGCTGGGACATTATAGGGCTATCGGAAGTCCGAAGAGAGGGAGAGGACACGATCACCCTTAATTCCGGCAACTTGTTTTACTACCGGGAGGGCGACCAGCTGTCCCAACACGGTATCGGGTTTCTCGTCCACAAGTCCCTCGTCAACAACATTGTAAAGATCGAGAGCGTCTCGAGCAGGGTGGCGTACCTTATACTCAGAATCACCAAACGGTATTCGCTGAAGGTCATAAAGGTATATGCCCCGCACTCGGGACGCCCTGATGATGAAGTGGAGATCATGTATGACGACATCTCCAAAGTTATGCATGCCTCGAAAACACACTACACTGTTGTGATGGGGGATTTAAACGCGCGGTTAGGCGCAAAGAGCGGCAACGAACTGAGAGTGGGCCAGTTTGGATTTGGACAGCGAAACCAAAGGGGTCAGCTACTGGCCGACTTCATGGAAAAGGAGGGACTCTTTGCGATGAACTGCTTTTTCGAGAAGCGGCCGTCCAGAAAATGGACCTGGCTACACCCCAGCGGCTATAAGCATGAGATAGACTTTATCATGACGACCCACAGGCACATATTCAATGACGTCTCTATGATCAACAGGGTTAAAACTGGCAGCGATCACCGTATGGTAAGAGCGTCATTGAATATCAATGTAAAGCTAGAAAGGATACCTTTCTAAGTCTGATAAGGTCTACTCTACGCCCAAACCCTGTCCAGATACAAAATCCCGAGAGCTTTCAGTTGGAGCTACAGAACCGCTTTGAATGCCTCGCGGAATGCGTAACAGTGGACGAACTAAATAACGGGCTGGTGGAAACTGTCCGTGCGGTCGGATCGGACTTCTTTAGGACCCCCCGCAGAAATAAAACACAGACTCTCGGGTCACACTCTGCAGTTAGTGGCAGAGAGGAGTGAAATGAGGCTGCAGTCTTCGGCAGACATGTCGACATACGGTGCGCTCAACAAACAGATCTCGAAGTCTATGCGACACGATTTGCGCTCATACAATACCAATTGTATTATGAGCGCAATAGAGAGAGAACAAGGGCTCCAAAGTGTTCGCAAGAGATCTGTCGCTTGGGCAGAGCCAGTTGACGAAGCTGAAGACCGATAGCGGCAGCATCATTTCCTCCAAGCCTGAGATCTTGAGAGAGCTTGAAAAGTTTTATGGGCAGCTCTACACCTCATCGCAATGCGCTGCAAATAGCACGACAGGCGATGCAAGAGCCCGTTTAACCCGACACTATACCGAAGATATCCCGGACGTCAGCCTCTACGAGATAAGGACGGCTCTCAAACAGCTTAAAAACAACAAGGCACCCGGGGATGACGGAATAACGACAGAGCTTCTGAAAGCGGGTGGATCACCAGTACTTAAAGTCCTTCAGAGGCTATCCAACTCCGTCATTCTCGAGGGACAAACGCCAGAGGCGTGGAACAGAAGTGTGGTGGTACTGTTCCATAAGAAGGGTGACAAAGCCCTTCTAAAGAACTATAGGCCCATCTCACTGCTGAGCCACGTCTATGAGCTGTTTTCGAGAGTAATCACCAACCATCTCGCTCGAAGGTTTGACGACTTCCAGCCGCCCGAACAAACCGGGTTCCGAAAAGGCTTTAGTACCGTAGACCACATACATACGCTCCGGCAGATTATACAGAAAACAGAAGAGTATAACCGGCCGTTATGTCTAGCGTTTGTGGACTACGAGAAAGCCTTTGATTCAGTCGAAACCTGGGCAGTCCTGCAGTCTCTCTAGCGGTGCCAAATCGACTACCGGTATATCCAAGTGTTGAAGTGTTTGTACAGCAAGGCCACTATGTCAATTCGTCTCCAGGACCAAAGCACAAATCCGATCCCACTGCAAAAAGGGGTGAGACAGGGAGACGTCATTTCTCCGAAACTGTTCACCTCTGCATTGGAGGATATTTTTAAGCTTGTGGACTGGGACGGATATGGCATCAATATCAACGGCGATTACATCACTCACCTTCGGTTTGCCGACAGTCATATGATGATTCTGCCGTAGTCATTATGGCAGAATCACTGAAAGACCTTAGCAGGATGCTCAGAGACCTCAACACCGTTTCCCGCCAAGTGGGTCTTAAAATGAACATGGGTAAGACAAATATCATGTCTAATGCCCATGTCGCACCCTTACCGGTCTATGTGGGGAACGATGTTATCGAAGTTGTTGACCATTATGTCTACCTAGGCCAAATGGTCCAACTAGTTAAATCCAACTGATCCAACTGAAATCCGACGAATCCAACTCGGATGGTCAGCGTTCGGGAAACTTCGCAATATCTTCTCGTCACAGATATCGCAGAACCTCAAGACGAAAGTCTTTAACCAATTAACCAGTGATGACTTACGGATCCGAGACGTGGTCGCTCACTATAGGCCTTGTGCATAGGCTCAAAGTCACCCAGCGAGCTATGGAGAGAGCTATGCTCGGAGTTTCTTTACGCGATAGGGTCCGGAATACGGAAATTCGTAGAAGAACCAAAGTTACCGACATAGCTCTCAGAATCAGCAGGCTGAAATGGCGATGGGCAGGCCATATAGCTCGTAGAACCGATAACCGCTGGGGAGTAAAGGTTCTCGAGTGGCGACCGCGATGCAATGCGAAACAGAGTGTGGGAAGGCCTCCCACTCGATGGACCGACGACATCGTGGCGGTCGCAGGGAGTCGTCGGATGGAGGCGGCTCAAGACCGCTATTCGTGGCGTCGTTTGGGGGAGGCCTATGTTCAGCAGTGGACGTGTACGGGCTGATGATGAGTAACAAACATCCATACATGCAAATTTTCACATTTATAATCTTAGTATCAAGTTGTCATCCGCACGCGACCAGAATGGGATTTGATGGAACCATTTCGAATTGGAACAAGCACGATCGCACATTTACTGTGACAAGATTTCAAACGATTCATATCTCTCATATCGATAATAATTTCTAAGACAGTAAACAAAAGATAAAAACAGCCCAATAGCAAGACTGGGAAGGATAAATTTTAAAAAATTGGATGATAGTGTCCTCAGCGTCTTTTACTTTCTATGTTTTCTTAGGTGCATCGGTGGAACCTACACTGGTCGAAGCTCGCAAGGAGATGAAGACAGTTTATCAAGACAGGTAAGAATTTTGATAATTGTCTACAAACAAATATAAAATCCATGCTCATCAAGGCAGTTTTAAAAGCCGAATAAAAACTTCAGTTAAACATTATTTGATAACTTTCATATTAAACATCTTTAACGTTCTGGTTTATCATAGTTCCATAACTTTGCAATTTACATGTTACACAAACCAAAATTCTTGAAGGTCAAGAAAACAAAATTGGCACTAAATGAAATTAACACCAAAAGTTACGATATGGATTGAATCATCACCTGAAATTGGAAATATGCATTTTATTGGCATGTTAGAATTAGGGCGCTTTTCTACTGATGCGTAGCGTAGACGCGTGTCGTAATAAACCAATCAGAAACCAGCGGGAGACGAGTGAGTGGATTTCCACCAATGTGATTGGTCGATTCCTACACATCACGTCGCGTCATGCGTCAGTGGAAACGCATCTTTAGTCGATGCGAAGTTCACACAAACATAGGTCCCCACACTGTAGCTAACATAGAAGCAAACAAAGCTTTAGCTATTCCCGTCCCACCCATCACATTGTGCATTAGCTATCGCATGTCGCACGTTGTTGCAGCGCGGTTGGTCGCGGTCACGAACACTGTCGGTGTCGTTTGCGGCCGGCGCTGCTTCGCCGCTAGATGGCGCTGGACAGGTAATTTATAATTTTATTTTAGGGGATTTTTCGGATAGAATTTAATTTTATTATAATTTTATTGTTTTGATAAATTTAAAAACTTACTACTTCATATGCTTTAATATATAACTTGTTTATGATTTGAGGGCTAATACTAATCCCTCGAGAATAAAAAAATTATGGGACCCCCTCGGGATCATTTTCTATACAATAGTGAAACAATTTTCAAAATCGGTCCATAATGTGCGGAGATATCGCGTAACATACATTCATACAAAAAAATAACATACATACGAATTGAGAACCTCCTCCTGAAGCCGGTTAAAAATAGCAGTAATATACTAGTAGCTTTGATAAGTTAACTTGATAGATTTTCTAAATAGTTTTTAGTAGACTTGAAATTTGGTACAATATTATATAATTTGTTATTTGTAGTGTTTACTGCACTATAAGACACAATTGCATGTCGCAGAAAAAAATTTGCAATCGTTAAAAAATCACACTGAACTGACTACCTATATTTTTTTAACTATAATTTTTAGTAGCATCAGGAACGACTACTGTATTTTCTTAATTTTTCATAGGACTGATGTTATTATTCGTGTTTGTAGATAACTGAAGACGTCCAATTAGACTATGCGGAAATAACCTCAGTACCTCCACTACCTCTGTGGACTCTACTTGTCGCTGACAAGGAGTCCCCACATCATCCCTCCACTATACAAGAAGCTAAGGTAAGGAAGTCAAGCCCATCATCATCATCATATCAGCCGATCGACGTCCACTGCTGGACATAGGCCTCCCCTAAGAATCTCCACAATGACCGATTTTGCGCTGCCCGCATCCAGCGATTTCCCGCGACCTTCACTAGGTCGTCGGTCCATCGCGTGGGGGGCCTACCCACACTGCGCTTTCCGGTACGTGATCGCCACTCCAGAGCCTTGCGGCCCCAGCGGCCGTCGGTCCTACGAGCTATGTGCCCTGCCCACTGCCACTTGAGTTTCGCAACTCTGAGAGCTATGTCGGTTACCTTGGTTCTTCTGCGGATCTCCTCATTTGATCTCGTCAAACCCATAAAGTTCTTTAATTCATTAGGTTTATAATCGATATTATAGGAACGCTAAAATCACCACGTTGCTTCACTAATTTATCTTTTGAAATGTAACGTTGCACCAAAAGCGTTTAAACAAAATCTTATCAGGAAGGCCTTTTACTCCATAGATGATTACATCAATGATGTTAATGCTTGGCCAAATGTCGCTCCGTTCCGCACTGTCAGTAGTATGTAAGAAATTCAATGTTCTGTTTAGCTTTATAGAAATATTGACATGTATCTAAATCGCATGGCAAAATAACAATGTATTAGACACTTAAGTGATATTATAAATGTGCTAGTGGTTTCTTTTTCACTTCTTCCACTAGTGGACAAAAAAATTGAAGTGAATAGAATATCAATAACACCTTATTTCTTATTTGATATTAATAACTATGTTTATAGTATAAAATTTGACTTGTCTAAGTGCTTATTTTGTAAGCCTAAAGAAATTGATTCTGATTCTTGAAAGTTGAGACTATTGCTATTACGAAAGTCTATTCTATTTAAAAATTTAAGCATAATAAGAATTTAAGCATTTAAGCATAAGCGGCTTCGCCGAAATTCTCATATTCTCTCTCTTCTCTTTAATATCTTGTTTTACGCCTCTGCACCTTATCTCAAAGAGCTTTTTACCTTTCTCCATCATTCGCACGCTCTTTCTCTGCGCTCTTCTGAAACTTTTATAATTCAAGTACCTGTTCACTCTACTTCTTTCTTCGCCCATTCCTTTACTGCCCGGGCTGTACAACTATGGAACGCATTGCCAGTCTCAGTGAGGCGAGCAAAGTCGCTACCACTATTCAAAACCATGGTGAAGGAGCACTATTTAGGCTGTTGTCATTGAACGCATACCTGTGTCCCTATGTATATAAGTAAATATATATATATATATATATATATATATAAACTTATATATGTAGTTTATTTTAGGCATAATATTTATTATGAGTATTTTTATTTATTAAATCTATACAAGCACACAGATCCCCTAGTACTATCCAACAATCCTATCCATCCACGGTTGTCTGGTAGAGATCGCTCTCGAGCGATAAGACCGCCACTTGTAACTTAGTTTTAAAATTGTCTTTTTTGTATTTCTGTTTCTTATCAATAAGTGTGCAATAAAGAATTTTCTATCTATCTTTCTATCTATAATACAAATGATTCTCGAATTATCTATCGTATGTATTTCCAGCAAGTGGCTCTGACGGAAGAGCCAGCGTTGTTGGTTGGTAGTTTGCTAGTCAACCAACACTTCAAATATGTTTGCTCTTAGTCTAATTTTATTATGTATTCGGTGTAAGTCTTGTAATAAATAAAAATATATTCTATTCTATTGTTGTACCAGAAGCGTAACGTTGCCAATTTTACGCACCAATCTGTTTCGAATCTTCGAGAATCGATGCTGGTTATGCTCTGTATGACGCGGTTATTGATTCACATAATAACTGTGTTGTGTTTCTTAGGAGTCTATTTCATTATCTGAAGAGTATGTATAAATTCACTGGACTGCATGGGGATATCAAAGTTTACTATTCGTGTTATTCTTGAAATAAGACTACTTTTTTATTACAAATTCTGCTTTTTATCATTAAAGAATTAAAGAATTGTCATTTTTGTAGGATTACAATGAACTGTTCGAAGGGACGATACAGGATACAGATGCGGATTTAGATGCATTATTACTTGGTGAAGATGAAGGCATCGATAGAAGGCCTTCTATGCCAGAAAGGCAACCGCTATCTCATTTTGGACCCAGACAAGGTATTTATAAAGTCTCTTTCAGATAAAAAATTGACTACAGCTAGACTAAGACCTCAATTGACTACTTTTAATCAGCTCTGTCCTACTTTTTGGTTTTACCTCTCTTTTAGTCTGTTTCCCCATCAGAAAGTGAACGATCTTTACACATAGAGCGTACGGGTATTGAAATTATCTTTAGACATTGTGCTATCACACAGATCCCCTAGTACTATCCAACAATCCTATCCATCCACGGTTGTCTGGTAGAAATCGCTCTCGAGCGATAAGACCGCCACTTGTAACTTAGTTTTAAAATTGTCTTTTTTTGTATTTCTGTTTCTTATCAATAAGTGTGCAATAAAGAATTTTCTATCTATCTATCAGTACGATACATACCTTTACAAAATAGCTGTATTGTTAATAAGACTATCTATTCGTCGCTTTGCCAGGCATTTGTAACGTTACCGTGAAGCAAAAGGTTATAATTTAATTTTTATAATTTCTCAGGTCGAATCCTCTCCCGTCTGCTAACCCACACACACCTGCCAGGTCTAAGCTCACTAGACCAGATGCATCTATTAGCGCTAGCGGACACAGTATCAACGTGTGACGCGGACTTCGCTGAACGTCTGGCCACGAACGCTAGAGTTGATATCGCGCAGAATAACCCTAATGAGATACTACCTGGTAAGATATCTGTGTTTAGTTATTAGAAAAAATATAGTTAAAAACTAAAACCTGACTACATAAAAGTCTTAAACAAGCGTTTACCTATTGTCCTTATCATTTTTTTGATACTTAGGTAGTTGGAGGCCTTTGTTACTAATTGTACCGTAAGTATATGGGGTGGGTGCCCGCTATATCGTTAGACCCCCATTTTTATCTGAAGTGACGTAGCCTATAACCATCGGGCTATTACGACGAATCATATGACACCTCATTTGTTGAAATCGGACCGGTAGTTTCAGCGCTACGAGGGAACATAAAAATCGGCTACATACGTACATACATAGGGTGTCAAAATCATAACCCTCTCGTAGTCGAGTAAAAATTACATTTTTATCTGTCATCTTTGAAAGAAGTTTGACAGTTTGTTGTTGCTCCTGAAATGTTTTTTTTATTGTCACGGTAAAGGTGTTCCGATAAAGTGTTTGACCATCACCACACGTAAGAAAATGTGGTAGCTTAAGAAGCTAAATGTTGATACGCTTGTAGTGATATTTTCTGTAATTTGATACAGGTACACTAGTTTGGTCTGAGTTTACGAAATCAGTGTCAATGGACCGTTTTTTTATATCTAAACTTAAAAGCGGCTTTTCTACATTTCGTTGAAATCAAAATCTCTCGATATCAGCCAATCGTGAACAGACGTTCTCAGTACTGAATGCGAACGTAAAAATCTCAGTATTAGACCAGTTCTGGAGATTCTATGTATGCCCCATTGCTTACTTATTGCAAATTTTCTCTTATACAAGATTCATTTAAAGTACCGACAATAAAATACCTACAATAATATACCTTTAAAAAACAAGCTATGTACATATGTTGTATAAAGCAACTAAACCTTTCTACCTCTTCTCTAGATTCCCTGGATGACTGCGGCCTACGTTTCCTCCTCGCCATGAAGCACTATGGATATCTTCTCCGATGCTTACCACTCGCCCAGCGCGCGACCTTACAACGCAATGGCGTCGGCAGCTGCAATCTAGTGTGGGCCTTCCACTCTGAAACTCACGAGCAACTATTGGATCTAGTACCGGGATACACAAAGGGACAACCTAAGTGGCAGACTATGAGGGAACTCGGTAAGTTATGCCAACAGCTTCTGTAAAGGTTCGGTACGGGCCGTTGTTGGGGCATATTCCAAGTGATCATGATACGTTACGCCATGTGCTAAAATCCGTCTTGTTGTTCGTTGCGAGTGCCTGCCTTTTTCGTACTGGCTGCACGACCGCTTGCTGTGTAACAGGTTAGATTACGCTCCGTAACACTCGGTACCCAACCCACCTAAAGAACTATCGTTCAATATAAGTTTTACGGAACACCTTCGGACATAAACTTTTATGAGAGCACTTTGGAATTATTCTGTATACACTTGCGAAAGCATGATCAAAATAGGATGTCAATTGTCGAGTATTAAACATAATAAAAAAAAAATGTATAACTGAACCTCCTTTTTTGAAATCGTTTAAAAAATCACACGCTTTATGCCAAAGTAGTATCGATCTTCACCTCTCAGTAAATTGCCTTATCTTACCTGAATTAAACCTACAGGTGTAGGCTGGTGGGTCCGCGGCGAACTCCTTCGAATCTGCGTTGAGAAATTGGCACGTGCGGCGTACATGGCCAAACAAGATCCGATGGACGCAGCGTTATTCTACCTCGCTATGAAGAAACGGACGCTGCTGTGGGGCCTGTTCCGGTCTAATGGAGATGAGAAGATGACTAGTGTGAGTATTTTAGTGTAGGTGTTTATGCAATTTATGTACTTTACATAAATTGTCCAAACAAGACCCGACAGAGAGACATTATTCTATCTCGCTATATAGAAACGGACGCTGCTGTGAGGCCTGTTCCGTTCAAATAGAGATGAGAAGATGAATACTATTTTGGTGTACGACACAACCCTATATGAGAACGCTAGGGGTGTTCCTATCTAAATAGGGTGACCGAAAAATTTGTATAACACATTGTAAGTTTTACAGTCATCATTACACATTACATACATATGGACAAAAACACGATATTATGAATGTTCATATGTATGTGTAATAATAACTTTATACCATACTGCTACATGCCGCTTTTTATTTACGTAGGAAGAGTTTTCCCCACAGATGAAAACTTTAAACAGAATCGTTCGAACACACACGGGTGAAGCCGTGGGCAGATACTCGTTTGTCATAAATGATACAACTCTCGAAGCACCGAATAATAATCTTTACTTTTCAACAGTTCTTCGCAAACGACTTCTCAGAGGACCGCTGGCGTAAAGCCGCACTCAAGAATGCGTTTGTCCTGCTTGGGAAGCAGCGATTTGAGCATGCTGCCGCTTTCTTCTTACTGGGAGGAGCCTTGAAGGACGCTTTGGAGGTTTGTTTCTAAGGCAATATGTAAATTATGATATATTGATACCTCTTATTTTATTTCTAATTTTATTTAAAGCTCTTAACTGATAATTAAGTATCGTCAGTCATGCTGGGTTTCAAATTTGATAAAGATTGTATTCGGTAAAACCCTGGAGTTATAAAAACAAGGACGTTTATGTCGAGTTATTTTACTACATTGTTAAAACGATCGTTTGAGGTTGATTTTTCACCAAAGATTGTGTTGCGGTAGTGAATAGTAAAGCTAGATTTTTATAGCTAATCGATCCTATACGTTTTGTCTCTGATGGAAAAGCCCCTTAAGCCCAATACAGACGTAGCTATAATATATAGTAATATGAATCTATAGCTCTCGAAGTATAGCGCGATATATTTTCTGTACAAATTTTCAAGTGAACGCACCATAATTTATATTTCTATGATGTTACCAAGCTACTGTAATTGCTTGTATTGCTTGCTTTAAAGCACCGTATATTGCTATATATTATAGTGACAATAATAGTAAAAAATAGTGTAATAATAAAATCTCTCAACTATGTATTGGTTCATATTTATACTAAAAAGAGTAACGTCACTCAATTGTTTTAGGTTCTGATGACTCGTTTAGGAGATCTGCAACTGGCAATGATAGTAGCCCGATTATACGAATCTGAAAGCGCATTACCGAAAAGTTTGAGGAAGTTACTTATGGATGAAATCCTAGGGTAAGTTTACATACAATATCTACATTATTTGAAATGACGAAAGCCTTTATTCGTTCGGGTGAATTTATGTTTTCCTGCAGTTTTGTGTAGAAACAGTCTACGGGTCATCTTTAAAACGACTAGACAAACGTTAGCACCTTGTCGTTTTAAAGTTGAATTAATCAACGACCGCTTTCAGACCGTCATTGAGTGCTCATATGGTACTTGGAATGTACATCCCGTGAACCATGAATCAACCTACTTTTTATACTGTTTACTATTTCCCGTCCCCCACTTTAATGTTTGTCAAATATTGCTGTTTTTAACCGACTTCGAAGAAAGCAGGAGGTTCTATGTTCGTCTGTATGTTTTTTTATGTATTGTTGATTTCTCCGTCAATTACAGATATGACCGATTTAGAAAATTATTTCCGAGTTGGTTCCATAAATATAATTATATCCCCGAGGGATTAGTAGTTATCCCGCAAAACTTCTCATTGTTAGTTTTGTTCAAAACAATCAAATTATTTGTTTCTTTGAAAGATTTTACTTTATTCTTCATATTTCAGAGGTGAAACAGAAACCGGTGAGCTAAATCTAGAACAAGCGCATCCAGATCCTTTCGTTCGTTCAATGGCGCTATGGGAACTGAAGCAATACGGTCAAGCACTCGACACGTTGCTCAGTACAGCTGGAAGATTACACGCTACTAAGGACAATGAGCCATTACCTAGTGTATTCAACTTCTACGTGTATCTACGCACGCATCCTAGGTTGAAGCGGAACAACCTGCCTATACAGGTTAGTAACGTAGTCAATGTTTAAAGGTTACTAAATAGGTTTATTATTGGGACAGGAGACCGACACCACCGGTCTGCCGTCCCATCGGATTATGAGGGTGAGGGAATAGAGAGTGCATCGGTGGTTGCGCACACACTTGTGTACTATAACATGTCCTGTGCACCTGGCTAGTCTCCTTTGACACTGGCCGCCGTGACCGAAATTCGGCTAGGAGGATATCCAGGTTCATTATTCAAGTGGTAACCCCTGGCTTCCAAACTCGATGATTGCAGAATTGACTGAAGATTGATTTGATCTGCAGATATTTTGTTCCGGGTGATCTGACTACGTATAAAAAATATCTACCGATGTGTGGTATTTTATTGAGTTTATCAGTTATCTTGTACCGATAACACAAGCTCTTCTTAGCTTATGGCTTGATGATGCTGTGAGAATTGTCCAGTATTATTTATTTATTTGAGGCTGAGGTTTCACCAAGCGAAGCAAAGATTGTTATAATAACCAATATCGTAGAAAAATACCCAGACGCAGTGCTATATCCTGTATCATAATTACCCAAAATACTTTAAGAAACCTTCCAACAGACACAAAGTATATATTCATCAGCGCTTATCACCTTGAAAAACCCTATTTGCTAAGAATTGAAAATGCTCAATCTCAATCTCTTTTTTTGCACAGGGCGCAGCAATAGCCCTCTTACAAAAAGAAGAAGACGAAGGCATCACGCGTCTCGAACGCCGTCTCTACTTCCAAACCGCTCACGGACACTTCAAAGCAGGATGTCCCGCTCTAGCACTCGAAGTGCTATCCAAGCTGCCTGCGCGAGTGAGAGACGAGAAGCCGAAACATGCGGCGACTGATGAATGTGTGGGAATCCATACGGGACAACTGATTACTGATGCTAAAAGTAAGTACATTTCAAATAGTTCCACATTTGTTGTGTGTTTAAATCTTATTCCCTGTAAAGATGGCGTAGCCGGACAGATGACACGAAAAAAGCGTAAATACATTAATATACATAAATAATAAATGAATACGGTACGTACAATACGGTATTTCATTTCATTTCTTGACATGTTGAGTGCTCTAATCATCAGACTTCTGTAGGAACCAAATACGTACATTTGAAACGGAATAAAATTGACATTCGTCTAATCGAGAGGCAAGACCTCGTTTCACGACGAAGATTTATTCAAATAATTCAAATATTCTTTTACATGAATAATGAATTTTTTTGGACATCTTTCGTAAGGAAAAAGTCAATGATGAATAATTGCAATGATACTCTATTATTGCAATAAATTATTTTACTGTAAATAATCAAAATGTCTTCTACAGAAACTGAAGTAGTCGACTTCTCAGCATCCCTAGACTGGGGTGCCCCCATTACCTCACCGAAGGTGGATGAAGAACCGATGGATTGGGGCGCCCCCGTCAAAGCCAAGTCGGACGACTTGGTGCTTGATTGGGGCAACGATGATGATGATGATAAGTAAGTTTTTAAAAGACCATGTGTGTTGGAAGTGTACCTCATGGATTAAACTTATTAGAAACGTGAGAGTATATATATGTATTTATAGGTGTAGGTATAGTTATATATATATATATATATATAAATGTTTGTATTTATATGTATGTATTACTATGTATTTTTGTAATTAAAAGATGTAGTTGTTTATTTTATTTTTCTAAGTAGTACCTTATTACATGCACACATATTTTATCCAATGATCCTATCCATACCAGGTTGTCTGGCAGAGATCGCTCTTGAGCGATAAGACCGCCCATTGTCTCTTGTATTGTTTTGTCTCTAGTAACTGTTTTCTAGTTTTAAGTGTGCAATAAAGTATTTTCTATCTATCTATCTATCTAGAGTCATTCAGCTTCCTTTATTCCGACGGCGACGTCTGTTTGCTAGATCAACTGGAAACTAGTAGGTACTGCCACTGAACCTACCAAATTAGTCTAGTGTAGAGCTAATACGGAAAGAAACGCTAAAAACTGTTTTGGGGGAACCCAGCAGCTTTTTTCTATATTTTGAACCACAATTACATCTTAATTTGCTGACTTACAAGTTTATGACATTCCTTCTTTATAGATCTGACGCTTCCGGCGCTTCCACACCACCGCTAGCAATGAAAATCAAAGAACCGGAGCCAACAGTGAACGGTATCGCCGACTCTAAAGAGAAGGACGAAGAAGCGCCCCCTGTCGACATAATGGCGCAACAGCTGAAGTTTGTGGCTTGCTTGAAGATATTGATGGAGGAATTGAGCACGTTGGCTACTGGGTTTGAAGTTGATGGTATGTATCTTTTTGAATCCAGCACTGAGACTTTGAGGACTGATATTTATTTTAGTGCCCATGACGCTCATTTCTATGGTTGGCACGCTACAGCTCCGACGCGCTCTCGCACCGCAGAGAGTTGCCGTGGACAGTGAATGGTTATCAAGGCAACTTATCAAAATATTCAGCACACACGTCTAGGGGCATACCGTAAATAAGGCGCCGCCAGATTTATGCCACATAGTGTAGCTGGCTAAGCATTCATATTCCGTTAAGGGCTTCAATAAAGGACAACTCTTTGGATCTTCTTACTTCTTACTTGAGTGACAGGATACAAAGAGTTGACGTAAATGGGAAACGGTCTTCGGGATCTGTAGTTACAATGGGTGTACCGCAGGGATCAATCCTCGGTCCTTTCCTATTTTTGGTTTATATTAACGACCTGCCTCATCTCGTTAAAAATAATCACGAGATTGTATTGTTTGCTGATGATACTTCTTAAATTTTTAAGATGATTAGACAAAACACAAATTTTGATGAGGTAAACAATGCAATATCAAAAGTAGTCCACTGGTTTGGTGTTAATAATCTTTTGCTTAACGAAACTAAAACTAAATGTCTTAGATTTATTCTACCAAATGTAAAACAAGTTAAGGCTGATGTAAACGTAAAAGGAGAAACGTTAGCAGTTGTAGACACTACCGTATTCTTAGGAATAACCTTAGATAGTAAACTTCAATGGGGCCCACACATAGATAAGCTATCGAAGAGACTTAGTTCTGCAGCGTATGCAGTAAAAAAAATCCGTCATCTTACAGACGTTGATACTTCCAGACTGGTCTATTTCAGCTACTTCCATAGTATTATGTCGTATGGTATATTGCTGTGGGGGAACGCTGCAGATATTAACACCGTATTTGTGCTGCAGAAGAGGGCTGTGCGTGCAATCTATAACATGGGTCCTAGAGAATCCCTACGTGATAAATTCAAAGAAATAAATATAATGACAGTACCATGTCAATATATTTATGAAAACTTATTGTACACTCATAAAAATATCGATCGGTTCCCTAAAAATTGCGACATACATACTGTAAATACTAGAAATAAGAATAAACTCGCTGTGCCCAAAACCAGGTTACACAAGATTAATGTATCTTTTAGAGGGCAATTTGCAAAAACTTTCTATAAATAAATTCAAACAAATTGTCAAACATATCCTTTGTAAAAAGGCTTATTTCAAAATTTCAGACTATCTAGAAGATAAAAAAGCTTGGGACGGATTTTGCTCCAACTCGAAAAATAACTCTAAAAATAACACCTAACAGGCTAAAGGTTTCTTCGTCGCTTCTTTACTTTAGTCTACATACCGAAGCGACCGAAATCAAAATATCACTTTATTTCCAAATCAGTGTTTAATTTTAAGAATTTGACCTGTTCTAAGTGTACATTTATTGTATTTACGGAAATAAAGAAACCTTGACTTTGACATTAGACACAGCAAAGGCACCCTTATTGCTGAGTACTTCAATAGAATTGCCTAATTCTAAAAAAATAATAGTGTTGAACGCCTGTTCGTGACAGGTATTTTCTTCAGACACATAATGAACAGATCCTATGATGTGTAATTTTCAGGTGGTCACCTCCGTTACCAACTATACATCTGGCTGGAACGCGAAGTGGAAGCTTTACGTCGTCTTTGCGGCTACGCGAGCTCCCGTGGCCAAATCGCAGGGGGAATGACGGCAGGAGGGGAATTATTCTGCGCTGAAGTGGACCCTCCGCCATTGCCCGACAGACCAACGTTGCATCAGCTGCTGGTTAGGGAAAAGGCGGACTTTGAGGCAAAAGTGCAACGGGCGTTTAGCAGGAAGAAGTGGCTAAAAGGTAAATTTAAGTCTGATCCGAAGCCGAAATATTTTGATTAGAAATGGTGAGGTAAAATAAATATTAATTCTAAATCCTTTCCAATTAGTATTCCATTAGTTTGCCCTTAACTGAAAGAATACTAATTTAGCAAAAACGTTTTGATCCGAATTTATATAATCAACTAATTGTTGATGATAGGGTGGAAAATAAACTGCCTAGCTTTTACCAGAATATCTATATACATATGTACATGGCAAGAATATTGAAAACCGAGTCATTAGAATAGTACTTTTTTCCAGCCAATGAAACCCTACTCCGTACTCTCCTATCTTACTGCTCGCTCCACGGCGCTGGTGGCGGCGGCCTAGCCTCAGTCCGGATGGAACTGGTTCTACTCCTCCAAGAGTTAGGCCAAGACAAGCAGCACCAACAGTTGCTGTCTCCTCTGCCATTTCCGACGACTCTGCCGCTGTTGGCGGCGGCTGTGGCCACTAACAACACGGTCGTCGCTGACCCAGTTAGGCATTTGCAGGTGAGTTTGTGACGTCACTCAGTCTAGAATGTTCCACAAGAGTAGGGCAAAATGAAGCAGCACCAACAGGTGCTGTCTCCTCTGCTCCACTATTAGCTGCGACTATGGCCACTATAAACACGGTGGTCGCTGACCCGGTTAGGAATTTGCAGGTGAGTTCTGAACCTGAGTAAAAACTACAGAATAACGATAAAGTTGTGATAATCCGTAACGAATAAAAAACCGCGTAGTGCCTTACACATGCGAATATTATACAGGCATGCCAGAACTACTGAACGGGACATGTTCAAATCTTCATAATCATCTGATATAGGCTACTTTTTGCACAACAAACACGTGTTAAGCTTGGGCAGAAGCTAGCTTGAAATTATCGTTTGAAATTTAATGTACACTATGGTTAACATAGTGTACATCTGTTCATAACGGAAGGCTTGATACTCCTGTTGAATAAATAAAAAATAAATAATGCTGGATAATCCACACAGCATCATCTGGTCCCAAGCTTAGCAGAGCTTGTGTTATGGATACTAGATATCTGTTATACATAAGTAATACAAAAAATTACATAGATCGATATTTTTTAGTATACACAGAAAATACCCAGAGCACCCGGAACTAGTATTTGCCGATCTCGGGACAAGATCTGCCTTGGGAGAATTGAACCCCTAGCATTTACAACCATTTGATGTGATTTATCAGCTGAGCCCTAGATGACTATTTCATACAGTGTGTATTCTACATTTCATGACTTCAAAATTTATTCCTTTTTTCATTCCAGTCCGTAGCCCACGACATGCTGGGAACGATCGGAGAGCTGGGCATTCCCGGTGGTTCTGCCACAAGATTACTACACACGTTGCGAGAGTTAGCGGTCGCGCTGTCAGCTTGCATCTACCAGAGTCTGTGCGACTCCGACACCTTCAGTCTCAAACATACGCATCATCACGACGGGTAAGTAACATCGGTTTAAAGAAATTTATTCTGAAATAAAATGAAAAAGATTTATTCTACGGGTGTTTCGCTTAGATAGGTCGCGCTGCTTGGTAAATGATAAATGTTAGGTATCTACTAAGTATGTATGTACATACTACCGTAATACTAGAGTATGATAAGAGAACCCTGGTATATAGTCATAGATAATCGGGATTTAAGATGCTCTTTACTATAAAATGAAACAGCTTTGTGTCAATAAACATATTATCAATCCAATAAACATATCAATCAAAAGCCTCAGACTCCAGTCATCTCGATTCAGAGCTGTTTCTCGCTAGCTATAGTCAAGTTCGCATAGTTGGCGTACACTTTGTCAATCTAGCAACACCTGGGGCTTAATGACGCCTAATCCTCATCCATCTTGACTTGTAGAGCAGATATAAATTAACAAATTTTGCAATGGCCATTCTCTGGCCACCTTTGACTCATGTATAACATGCTTTCTGAGTTGTGTAGTATTGTGAAGAGCGGCGGTTATAAGCACAATTGCCGAACACACTCCGTTTTCAACTTTATTTCAACATACTTGGGGTCCAAATTTGCAGAAGCTCCCGTCGATCTAATTTAGGGTTACCCCTGCGCCTTCAAATCTGCGAATGTTGTATCTTCATAGCGTTTTTTTTTTCTTGCAGAATAATAGCCGGAACTCCCAATACTAGTCAATTACTCACCCGGCAACGTCGTTTCTCCACCGAAGAACTCACTGTCACAACGCCCCCGAACAAATGGCCTGGTTAGTAAAATTTTAATGATTTTCTTTCTTAGAATTTCCCATATCGTCACCTACAGCTGGGTTTCAGGGTGCCGGTTGACACGGAGAGAAATAAACTTGTTGGATGATTCCTCTTTCAAATTGGTTCGAAATAGACATCCATTACAAATCTCCCGTTCCTGCGTCAGTAAGAACGCACCCTTGAACCCTTCACTGCTGGACGTCTTCATTTATTATGCCAGTTTCCTCTAAGCCGGGTACTGACCGGCGTTACGAGGCGTAATGTAGCGTGTTACACAGCGAGCGTTCTTGCAATCAGTACCGGGAAGGAAGGCGCTCGCATCGAGCAACGAGATTTCTGACGTTTTATGCTCGCAGCGAATGGTAAATGCCACGTACCCGGCTTTATGTACTGAATAAAAAGTGTTAAAAACTTTCGCGATTTGGTATCATATTAAAGATAAATAATCTTTAATATAAAAAGTGTTTGAAAAGTAGTTTCATTATTCTTCTCATAAAAGTCATCTAGTAACCATAACACAAGCTCTGCTTAGCTTGGGGCTAAATGATGCTGTGAAGATTGTCCAGCAATATTTATTTTTTATTTATTCAACAGGAGTATCAGCCCTCCGTGGCTTAGCCCTTCGAGCTGCAGAAGAAGATGACGCCCCTCGCCTACCCGTTTTACTAGCAGAAGCATTCTGTGCTGTATACCTAGCCCTACTAGGCTGGGCGTTAGCGGCCAGAGATGCCCATCTGTTGTACCGTCTAGCTGCTCATGTAGCAGATGGAAAAGCTCATTCTAGATTATTCGGCGGAGGCGTCAGAAGATTGCTCACTACAGCACCGGCGCCGCCTCAAGTATGTACTCAGTTTACTTTCCTCTGGGTTCTAGATTTATTTATTTTGTTCACTATTTGTTTTAATGTTAGCTTAGGTCAATAGTACATGCATCCACTGCACTGCACTGCAAAAGAATTTATATAAAATTACAAAATTCAGTTCCAGTAGTTTTAACAGAAATTTAAATAGAAAGGTCATCAAATAGTTTTAACAGCAAGAGATGCCCATCTATGGTACCGTTCGGCTACACATATAGCAGAAGGCAAAACGCATTATGCGATGTTTTCAGTAAATAATCTTCTTTGCCATTGCATTATTGGATATGCCATTGTTGGATCTTTAAACAGTTTTATCGACATACTTGTATGCTTACTATCCATTTGGTACTTTGAGCTACAACTCACTATAAACTTTGATGTTTGTTTGTTAGTAAGAGTTCGTAGGTAATTAAGGCGCATAGAGGTCTAAAAAAAGCTAAAGTACATTATTTATCTAACAAACACTTCACCCAACAGCCAAAACTAGTGGAGCGAACAGAAGGCACGTCCGTCTGGTCGTCACTACGAGAGAAGCGAGCGTTACTCAACATGCGTCTACTCGGCCTAGGACCGACGGCGCCTCACAAGAACATTCAGGAAGGAAGACCTACGTACAGAGAACAGTTTGTACCGCCCTTGTGCAGTATACTGACTTTCTTGTTAACTAAGGTAAGTGAGATTTCAGATTTCAAAAACTTTATTTCTTTAGGATTACAAAATAAGCTCTTACACAAGTAAAATTTTATATCTACTATAAACATGTTTAGACAATTCCTTCCTTCTGAGAACCTATTTTTTTTAACAAAGTGTCTACTCGACCTATACACTAGCCAAACTCGATGTTAAAACTATGACACAAAAAACTAAAACTTGGCTTGGCATTGAGTTTCAGATATAATTGTTAGCAATATTTATTGGATAAAGGATCAGAATCGACAAGTAATGGTAAATTGCTTATTAAAAGACCCGGCAACTGAGTAAATTTTAGGTTAGGTATGGGCGGTTAGGTTACGAACATAGTACATGAATTTAGCTGGAAATTATGACCGACAGCACCTCATAACAACATTTACTTGGGGAGATCGACTTAAAGAGAGCAGTTTGTGCAGTAAGGTGAGACAATTCACCATTACTTCTTTGTGAGAAGCTTTGATTTTCCTAGAACCGACCACGTACGACATTTCTTTTAGGGTTACGATGTTTTCAACACCAAGAATATGACAGGAACAGAGACGGATAATTTGAGCAGCCGTATTCTCGACTTTTTCATATAGAAGTGTACATTCGTTGTTTTTTTTTTTAAATCTTTATTTAAAGAGCTTAATCACACTGCGATTATGTCGCTCTAACTAATTAACAGAAAAGAAAAACAAAAAACACATTATTAAAATAAGAAAAAAACTAAACAGATTAAACTTTCATCTACTAAACTATTAAAATAAATAAGAACATTAAGGTCAGCTCCGATCGGTCTGATCGGAACTGAACTTAATGTTGTACAATTTCACCAGATTTCTTACTTCCTCCGAATCTGGGTTTGATAAGGATATGTTACAGTCCGCAAATTCTTTTAATAACAGTTTGTTGTCTGATAGATAAAAATCATGATATAACTGCGTTTTAGTTTTCGTAAATTTTATTTTTATTGATAAAGTAAACAAAATTTACTCCAATGTTAGTTTTTGATATGGATTAGTTGAGCTACGGTACCTGTAAATTGTTTGTAACAGTCTGCAGTTAGCTCAATTGTTTCAATTGTAAATATTAATATTCTTATTTGTTTCTATTATATAATTGTAATTTAATTTTTTTCTTTTCTTTTTATATTTAAATAATTTATATCACACATTCAAGAAAAGGTAGGCGTAATGTCAATGGCATTTTCTACCTGCCAACCACACATGGAAAACAAAACACAATGACGTGCTATAAATAAAATCTACGTTAATTTCTTTGTTAATTATGTTTTTGTATATTTTAGTCCTGAATAATAATAAAATTAACATTACAGCCAACAGCGGAGCAAGATCCAGAGAACTACGACTATGACTCCGCAGAATCTGGTGGTGAAGACGCGGAGGAAAGCGAGAGTGAACCTGATGATGATGATATCTTCGATACTAATGTCACCAGGTACGTTTCGATTTAAAATTAGTTCAATATATTTTAAATAAAAATAAAAAATTGTTTAAATTAAAGTAAACATTAAGGTTTTTGCTATTATAGTGTGTAAGCCTCACACTGGGAATAATTTCTAAGAAATTTTAATAAGATCCCAAAATTTTTCGACTTGACGGGACTTGAACCCGCAACCCTCCCTCAGTACGGGATGCGCTGCCAATTGCGTCACGAGGTCATGTGACGTAGACCAGTGTTTAAATTAAAGTGTGACGTTAAAGTGTGAGTGTGACGAAAAACTCTGGGACTTCCTTCGGTCTTAAGCGCCGTAAGCCTGTCCCGTCGAAGTCGAAAAATTTTGGGATCTTATTAAAATTTCTTAAAGTAAACATTGTTAAAATTTAATTAAAAAAAATCTAAATTATATTAAAAATTATTTAATTTAAATTTGAAACTGTGTACTGATAAAATAGCTTGTGGTTCAGCAGTACAGGCTTCCCCTTAAAATAATGATAACGGGTTATTGTAGAGGCAGAGTACTGAAGTATCCAAGTTGAAATATAAAATATAACGGAACACCACACACAGTTCATTTGATGCCCTGATAGAAATATAACTTCACTGTCAATATTGTCAAGGACACTGTAAAATGTAACTAAGAAATATCACTGGAGATAGAAAATATGGGGTCATTTAGATGGTACAAAAACTAAAAGAATTGAACAGCAAGCATTATAAAATATGTAACAGCACTAAAAATTATGCCAACTTTTTTATTTCGGTCTATGAAAGGGACGGTATAATTTTGTTCTGTCAAATTAATTTAGTTTTTGTAACATCTGAATTGACACCAATGTCTATCTCCCACATTTCTTAGTTGCATTCTACAATGGTGACGAAAGAAACATCACTGTGGTTACCAATCAAACTATACAAGCATTGTGATATTCAGAGATTGTTCGTGATGAGTATGAATTTTACCTTCAGTATTTTTAACTAGTTGATTTTAAAATCAACACTTTAATTAACCAACACCCTCGTTTTCTTGTAGAAAAGAGAAGCGTCCGAAAGGTGCAAACGTGGAACATTCCGACCCAGATTCGTTCTCCTGGTACGTGATGCGAGTGGCCGTTCTGCGACTGGCTCAGCAGAAACTGCAGCACTTTTTGCAGCTCTGCGGGATCGAAATGTCTGGTACGTATCCTTAGAGGTCCACATAAGATACGGACGAGCTTACAATAGTGCCTTGATGGACAATGTACATTGTCCATCAAGGCGAGAAAGTGGCCGATTGACAATGTACAATTGATCCATACCATACCATATGTTTCATTTGAGGCTCGAGGCGCAGCAGAAAGATTTAAAATACACATGGTAGGAATCGCACTTTCTCTTAAGTGATACATAGTGTTTTAGTATACAATATCTACGAGGAAAATCATCGTTTTAGAATCTTCAAAATCACTCGACTAAATTAAGATTGTAAACTCAAATGACAATATTGCACAGAAAAAAAACTTTGTAAACTTTTATTCACCAGAATTGGCAACAACGAGTCCTACAATCCACGCGGCGCTACGTCGCGTAGACCAATGGCAGCAGCAGCTCACGGAAACCCTGGAATCTCGCCCCTCGCCTCCAGACTACATACCCGGCTGCTTCCCGGAACAACAGACGGCTGGACCGCCTATCAATAAATATAGGTTTGAAATATCTTCATTACTGTGTGGATTGTTCAGCATTATTTATTAACTTTAGTTTACAAGATAGTCCTACAATTCGCGGAGTTCGACTTACACTTTGTTGTTAATCCAGCGATACCTAGGGCGACCTATACATACCTACGATGCTGGTGAAAGACATCTTGGAACCGAAATACATTTAGAAATCTTGTTTGGGAGGCCAAGATCCACCGTGATCGCTTATCCAGAGGAGAAGTTACTTAAGTCCTGAAAAAAACCTTACTTAGGTCAAGGTTTCAAGGTTGCCTGGGAGAAATAGCTCTCGGCAATTTCTTAATTTTTATTATAAAGTGCGTCCACATTAGTGACATTTCGCCGAACCGAATACCACCGTGATATCGCCGTGGATTTGTTACGGATAGTGTGGACGGGTGGAGGTTTGTATCGGATCGTTCTCCTGTGCTGTGTGACACTGACGGACAAAACACCGTCCACATTGTGACTGGCAGTACGTACAATGTTCAGGTGTACTTTCATGGATTGATATTTTGTATATGAGACGAATAAGTCGTAACATTTTTACGCATAACAAATCCCGTGTTCGGTTCGGCGAAATGTCACTAATGTGGACCTTTAGATACATATAAGATTTTTATGTATGTTAATTTTTAGTACAATAAAGTGTTCATTAATTTTTGCAGATGTCTTCTGGAAAAGCACAACACTCCTTTCAACACATCTCAATACAGCACAGCGCCTGCTCGACGACTCTGGAGCTTCCTTGTTAGACAAGAACCGGTGCAGGTATGAGTTTTACTATTTGGTTATATCAGATTGGGTTGGTCTATTCTGTTTATTCTGATAAAAGAAAGGCCGTCCGCCTATTGGTCAAAAAGGTCATATGGTCGCGTATGGTCAAAGTATGAAAGTATTTGATCAAAAGATAAAATGTCAATTATAAGTAAAGAACTGAATTTCGAGGAAGGCGATGAAAAATCTAATTAATGAATAAACAGCTCCAGAGCATAACAAGTAATAGTGAAATATTTGTTACAGGATTTGTTTATCCGAGCAGTGTTCTCCCGTCGCCGAACTCTGTCAGTTTCTACCACGGCTGCGGGCGAGCGTAGAAGTCACGACTCTGAACATAATCCAGTTCGTATTATACATAAAGAGCAGGATTCTATCGCAGCTTTCTGTCTCAACAAGGTAAGTTAACTGGGAAATGTATTTTAGTCCTAGAAATACATAATGTTCATTAGCTATCGGTAGAAACAGAATAATACAGGGACAAATACCGAACGAGTTTTGTTCCTACATCTGTTAGATTAAGTTGTCTTGAAGTTGTCTTGTTTTTTGTCAATGTTGTTTTTTTTTCACTAATACTACTACTACTAACATAAGTACGTTATGTGTCTAGGTAGTTATGCACACTCATGCTCAATTATACATTTAATTAGATACTTATAAGTAGGTACTAAATTAGTTTCTCTCATGTTCTTTGAGAAAATAAATAATCTTTAAACCAAGAAAGGTGATGTGCTATTTACCAAAATAATCTTGAATCAATTTCATGATCAGTCATGAAATTCACCAAGACATGATTAAGGTCATGTGATATTTTTGTTATAGATATACGCAGACAGAACCGCGTTGACATAGGCAACATTTTCCGAGTAAAACGCACCTACAACACATGTTACTTGACCTTTGTTATGAGTCAAAAATACGTATTTCACTACCAAAAGAAACCTATTGTTTCATCCAGGTCGGAGGCTGCCTACTCGCCGTAGCAACAGCCCGAGAGGTCCAAGAGATGGACGTATCACTTCTCCTCCGCGGTGGAGCCAACTGGGCTGAAGACGAGTGCGAAGTGGACCTGATGGGACTAGCTGCCGACCCCGCCGCCTTACCGGATACCGGCTTCCTGCTTATACAGCATCAGGACAAGTTAGTAAACAAAGACTCCCAGTCTTCGTTCGCCACGCTGTGTGAGGATTTGCGATTCGCTTCGCTCTCCACACTGGGTTGATAGTGTGTGTGAAACCCTTACTAAAGCGGAAGACAGCGAATTTTTCGTCACCTCCAAAATGTAACAATGGCACTGTACTTCTAAAAACTTCTTAAAATTTAATTATGTTTTATTAACATGTACTATCTTCTCAGTGGTTCTGTACCTGGCACTGGAAATAGTTCTCCACTCAACTCCAACGCGCCACAAGTACCAGTCGGCATGGCGAGTCAAACTGGGCGCGGAGCAAGTGTTGTAAGTATTGTTCGCCATTTACAACAAACTTAAACAGTCTCCTAACAGAAGCAGATCTGAAAACCTGTTTAAAGTATTTTTGTAACATACTATTTATTGATGGGACACACTGTTTTATATATCTATTATACTTTTAGTGGGTAACTAAGCAACAATTACTAATCAGGTACATCGAGACTCAATTAGAGTTTTAATTTTTAAAGTATTAGGGTTTATATTCAATGGATAGCGTGAGCGGATTTATATCAGATTTAAAATTCAATAGTTACATGGAGAACTGACAAAAATATCTGTCGCTCCCCACCGAAAATGCTCATACTCGTCACAAATTGGAGAATTTGACATTTTATATAGATACCTACTCAAATTTAAATCTAGATCAAGAATACATATATCCCCGTGGTGATTGATTGGCATGAAACTTAAAAGACGAATTATACAGTCTGTATTGTATAAAGATTAATGGTGTGAACTGTGATTCAATATTAATAACACAGGCCCCCCCAAAAAAAATTTATGTGTGCTGGGGGCCAGACTATATTATTTTTTAGTATTTTTTGTGCTCAACACTAATCTGAATTGGGGGCAATTCTCTCAAACTGCAACCTCTTTTTTTGTGGGCCTGTGTTGGTTACTTTGTACCTAATGTGTAAATTATGTAAATCCGTCTACTTTATGATAAAGTAGATATTGTGGTGATAATTTTAATGTTATACCTATTCTATTGACCTTTAATAACACTAAAACAAAATAGCTATAGCCTTGCTCTGCTGCCCAGAGTGCAGGCCTGTAGAATATATTAAAGCATAAAACTGCTAATATTAAAAGAAAAAAGTGGTTTTAAAGCGACACTTCAACCATTTAACTGATTACGAAGACACTTCTGCTTAGTAAAAGGCCATAGCTATTTTGTTTTAATTTATTTGACAAATTTTCACATAATGGTAACCTATCTCAAAGAACTTGTAACAAAGGTTATGGTCCGGTAACTAAGCGGGGTACTAACCGTAACCATTGTAAACATAACATTCACAGCAGGAGCGACGGGCATCCACTATCACGACCGGCCTCGAAGCGTATATTGTCATAGTACGTGGTCGACCAACTAATATCTACCTAACTGGCTTTGGGTGATAGACTAATGTTTGTACACACATTAAACATGAAAATGTAAAAAGTGGTAGGTATTAGCACCACTAGCCTAGACAAACCTGGACGAGAATAGAGAAATAAAAATAAATAATACTCGACAATACACACAGCATCATATAAAAAAAATGCGGGGTAGTTTTTGGGGACTGTCGATAGAAGTGAAAACTAAGTAACTATAATATAGTTCGACCAAATTACACTAGATTTCACTTCAATAATACTGGACAATCCACACAGTATCATCCCAAGCTAAGATTTGATACAATACACAATTCAATTAGTAGAAGAAAAGACCACACTAACTACACAATGAAAAAACCCATCAAAGTAAGTCGTTCACTAGTTTCGTCTCTCCATGAGACGTCAGCAAGACACCACAATACTCGACTTTGACACTGAGATTGCTAAGCAATACCGACAGAGTCCTGCTAGTGATGTCTGTTTTACCTTCTCTGATTGCACGGCATGTTCATTTTTGGGAGGGAGGGCGGTGCATGCGAATGCATTTTGTTGGATCTTGTCATAAAAGGTCTTATGCGGAATTGATACTAAATATTTTTCATTCTACTATTTTGCAATGGACTTCCGCAAAGTAACGCCAGCATCTATTATTTAACCAGCAAGTAATATTCAAACTTTGGAGTGAGCGAGATTAGTCAATAAGGACTTTATGACAGAACTCATAATGCTTTCATCATAGTAAAAATGTATTTACAAACATGTCTACAAGCCGCGGTATAACGGTGATTATTGTGTGCGTAACAGCATCATGTGTCGTACGCATTCGCTTCGCACTTACTGTCCTAAACTGTTACTTCACTCTCTCTTTAGCCTAACGACTAGTGATAGAACAGGACAACTATAATTTTAGAGGGTTGATGGAGCTGCTGAGGCTTGCATGCCAATGGGAGCAAGTATAGTATTTATACTTGATGCCAACGCATTTGGAGCAATTCTACAGCAAGAATGATTCTGAAACCCGGGCACCTATTCTTCTAAACCAATTGCTTCACTGTGGCATTGGCAGAGTCGCGAAATATGTTGATATTCTGCGATGAAACTATTTTTATAGTAAAGAAACTGGTTTAGCGGAATAGCGGCCCCTTCTGTTACTTAAGATTCGCTATCGGGTTGGATCAGTATCGGCTGCAAGCCAGAAATTAAAGGCATCCTTCGGGTATTGGTTTTATATTCGGTTATTCATTGTCTTGTGTTGTAAGAATGTATGTGTGACCGCGGTGTTGGTCGCAGGTGAAGGGTCTCCAATTCCCGGGTTGCCACGACCCCAAATACTGCCGCCTGGTACTTCACCGCTCGAAGCTTCTAATGAAACCGGTCAGTGACAACCCTAGCTCGTTTCATCACTTCCTGAACAATTGCACCCTTACCGGCTCGTATTTTATTTGGTCAATTTATTTTTCTTCAACAATATTATTCCACTTATTGTTATACTTATCCCTTTTGTTTTTCCTCACTTTTTATGTTTGACGGAACGATCATGTTTCTGTTGTCTTTATCTCCCTCTCACTTAGAGCAAGTACACATTAGGATTTATGAAGCGCGCGCTTTGGTAATGCGCGTGTTAAAACCATCTGGTCCCACACAGCGATTCACAAACAAACGCGCGTTGCCAAAGCGCGCGCTTTAATACGTCTATGTTTCACACATAGTCGTGGTTTTTGGTTCTCGCTCCGTCTCATTTGTATCAAAATCATTGTAGTGGTGTTATGTTGTAGGAGTTCTGATTCTTTTTTATTTTCGGTTTACCGCTATAAATGTGTTGTTCGTTGCCTGTTTACTAGTTTATCAAGCATGTTCTGTGTCTTGTTTATAGAATAATCTGCTTAGATTTTTACAGATTTGGGCAGTGGAACTAGAAGTAGTTTTAACAGTTTGTATAGTTATGTATTTATGTCCAGGTGCTGAAGCATAAAATCGACAATATCAAACGAATGGCAGCCCATCCGTCGCAACCTCTATGTAAGTTTATTTTGAGTTCTGTTGCACTCTTCGTTGTCACTTTGCTGTCCCCGACTCGCACCAAAATGCCAATTACTCTACTCGCAGGAAGACCGACTTTTTATTATTAGAGCAAAGGTCTCCCTGTCTTTCTACCGCAGTAATAACTATACGACTAATTGTCTCTTTCTACAATAAACACACCATTCCCCAGACCTAACAGGCGGAGCGGACGGCTCAGTCCAACTATGGGAATGGGGCCACCCTTCCTGCGTTTGGTCGCCGCGACCGCCTGGCGCCTTCGCCAAAGTAACCAGAGTCCGTTTCTCCGACTACGGCAATAAATTCGCGGCGGCAGACGCTGATGGTAACTTGGCGATGTGGCAGCTACACCCTTCGCCGCAGCAAGCCGGGCAGACGCAAGCTGCGCCTAGGCCCTTCTTTGTAAGTATAACTGTTGATACAATAGTAACTCGGGTTTTTACTATTATAGCGAGCGCGTAAGCTCTCACATTTGACCTCGTAGCCCAATTGGTAGGGCATTCCCGAGGTAAGGTTGCGGGTTCAAGTCCCTTTGATGTCGAAAAAATTGTGGGATATTTTTTTGATATCTTACTGTAAATCAGTTGCTATATATAGTGGCTGCCTTAGGGCCGCCATACACGGACTGCTTGGAGCAGTCATTATCGACTGCTTCAAGCTGCAATTGCACAGCAACTACTGTCTTGTGCACGGAAACGCTCGAGCAGTTGAACTGCTTCGGGCATAAGCAATATATGACACCAGAATCACTACTTTTAGGGAGGGAATTCGTTTGTTTTCACAGAAGCGTTTGTCATTCACGCTTGTACGTACCTTTTGATATCTTGCGATGTTTTGGCGTTCTAATAATGATGGGTCTATTATGTTTCAGACACACCAATGTCACAGCAAAGGAATAAGTGACTTCGTATTCTTAGGATCCTGTAGTTTAGTTGCCACTGGTAAGTTATACGACCAAAACATTATTTATGTGGTTTTTAATTCAAACTACAAATAAGCGATATAATTCTGAATGTTGTTGTTGCAGCCGGTCATAGTTCAGAGAACAAAAATGTGGCGATATGGGATACATTGATGCCGGTGAAGAAAGCATTAGTTGTTTGTAAGTAAAATAATATATATTCACAAAAAATATTAGAACACCCATTGCGCCAATTTTCTTCAAATATAGCTAGAAAACTCCATCGTAGACAGTGTTTCTAATAAAATCTATTGTGGAACACAGCAGACACACTTAACACTTTACACTTAAGTCGCATAGATAAAGATTGGGATCGAAAATGACAGCCTCTCTCACGCTGTCCCGGTTAAATCACATTTGATCAAATATCACATAGGTACCTACTTATTGCAATTGTCGTCGGACCGCCTTATTCAGGTCAGTATATAGGGCAGTTTTATACAGACTGCGTTAATCCTTCCAGCATGGACCTGCCACGAAGGCGGCGCCGCGTGCGTAGCCTGGGCGGGCGGCAGCGGAGCCCTAGTCTCGTGCGGGCGCCGCGGGGACGTGCTGGTGTGGGACCTACGGGCGCGCGCGGTCAGGCACCGCGGTCACGCGCATCACGCGCCCATTAAGTGTGTGGCACTGTCACCGAGGGAGGACCATTACGCTATCGGCGCCGCTGATGGAGACATCAAGGTAACTGACTTTTTTCATAAGCCGCTTTTCCACTTCTGGACAAAGGATTCCTCAACATATGAATCGAAATAATTATATTATTATTATAAAAAAATATCTATCTATGTAAATATACTGTAATAATTATATCAGTCATCTAGTGCCGATAACACAAGCTCTGCTTACCTTGGGGCTAGATGATGCTGTGTGGATTGTCTGTCATTATTTATTTAATTTATGTGTCATGCTCGTTTGGAAAGTCCCACCAACCAACAGTGACAAAATTTACCTAGATCACAAGAATCTCTAAAATATGCAATCTGCGTATGAGATTTATTTTCAACCATCATTCCAATTTATCCAGATATCCGGTGCGGGCGAGATCTCACGTCGCGAATCGAAATAGCCGCCGTATGAAAGAAACTCTGTTCGAAGAAGAGGAAAGTTCTGACCATCTTTTGTATTGCAGGTGTTTTCTTTGACGACACATCAATTACTGTACACATTCGCTGGCGAACACGCTCGGAGCTCGTTCTTCAAGCATATAGGACAAGGAGTCACACAAATACATATTGGTGAGTGTAACGATTTTTTGCCTATTCTTCCGATGAGTGGAAAGTGCGAGACATTAACGACCCCTGTAACACGGTGGGTGAAGGTCCGCCTTCAACGCAAGAGGTTGCGGTTTCCATTCCCACCTCGGAACGAATGTTTGTACGATATGCAGATATTTATTCAGTGTTTTGAATGTTTTCTATGTATAATAAAAAAAACCTATCTATTTCGTATATTAAATAAAAGTATATCAGTTAACTCGTACCCATAACACAAGCTCTGCTTAGCTTGGGGCTAGATAATGCTGTGTGAATTATTCAGCATTATTTATCTTTATTTATTTATTTATTTTGTTGGCAAACCACCAATAAGGAATCTCGGGTGGAAGAACATAAATTGAACTACGATAAACCTGCTCAAAACATTATCTTTTTTATAGTAGTTCACTTGCATCATTCCCATAGCCAAATCACTCGTGATCCCTTTTCATAAACCTCCCGTATTGCTTATCAGCCAGGCAACAATGTAAAATGTATCCAATGCTCTACTATTACAACACTGTTTCAGATAACGCTGGCCGTTTATTCTCGTGTGGTGCGGATGGCACGATGAAGGTTCGCAA
The DNA here is from genome assembly GCA_947859395.1 of Eupithecia insigniata. NCBI lineage: Eukaryota > Metazoa > Arthropoda > Insecta > Lepidoptera > Geometridae > Eupithecia > Eupithecia insigniata. The sequence goes on from OX402008.1 coordinate 5,538,033, forward strand.
GCTCCCTGAAAGGGATACGCCGCCGCATCCGCCGCAATATTAGATAGGTGGTCGCTGTATGGTATGTTGAATTATAAACCTTATTGTTAGGATATTAGAAAACAAATTGCAGCAAGTTATTTGTTTTGTCATTCATTCTAGCGATCCATGCATGGACCATCGGTGGATGCCTGTGGGCTAGTTATTGGTGTATGGCAAACATAACTGAATTTAAGGTTTTTGTTAATATAGTGCGTAAGCCTCACACTTTCTAAGAAATTTTAAATCAGAACCCAAAACAAATTGAATTCGACGGGACTTTAACCCGCAAACTTAGAATAAAGAAACGCAACACTTCTCGTCAATTGTACCTTTAGTCATTGAACATGTTTGGATAAACTTCAATGTTTCACCTGTAGGTGGAGTTAACGGCGCTTGAGTCCGAAGGAAGTCCCAGAGTTTATCGACTCCTACGTCACTTGACCTCGTGGCGCAAATGATAGCGCATTCCGTACTGAGGGAGGGTTGCGGGTTCAAGTCACGTCGAAGTCGAAATTTTTTATGGGTATATTTAAAATAACTGAATTTATTCAAATTATTAAATATTCAGTACTATGTAGGCGCAAATCGTTGCCAAATACAGCTTTTCCACAGTTTTCCTCGCTCTATACAGGGTAATCCGGAAAAAAGCTCTGCGTCTTCACGAACGTGTTCGTCATAATGGATTGAATCTGCAGTTCATGCAGTGTCAGTGAATTACCAATAATCCTGTATTTTGGCTTAGAATAGAAGTAGTTTCGTCCTCTATCTTTATCGTTTAAATTCTTACTCAAAAGACTCTAATACTCAGATTCAAAAATCGGTATATTATTTTTTTTATATACAAAGGGGTTACGAAGAAATATTGGTGGAAAATATTTAACGACATTGCTATCATCGAAGCAAAGCACAGAAGCTCTAAAGAATTTTTGGTTTTGAAACCTTTCATTCATCATTTAATTACTAATACTGTCTTTCGTTTTCGAATTCATATTTAAACATTTCTTGCTACGCATTTGAGATAATGCGTTGACGAAGTTTGTGTTTAAGTTTTCTTCGATTTAGAATCCAAGATCTTTTATATCAACAAAGACATTTATGAATGAAAACTTAACAAGACTGATAACAATAACAGAAAACAACAAAGTACCTATTACTAAAAACTTAAATACAAACTTACAGTAAGAAGATCCAAGATCTTTTATGTCTTTGTTGACATAAAAGATCTTGGATTCTAAATCGAAGTATATTAGTTTTATTTAGCATTATCGAATGGGACGTTTTTGTAGGCTTATATTGTTGTCTTTTATTCCACAGGTAAGCGAGACGGAGATGCAAGCATAATAAGGTTGGCTCAAGGCCTCGAGCCGGCCGCGTCTATGTCTAGCCTTACTCCCCTTGTGATGTATTTATCGTTATCGCTATGAAAATGTTACGTGTATATCAATACGCCGTTAGACTAGTCAATGAGTAGCCGATGTTGTATCTTTTAATGTATTAAACAGTGTTAAATGAATCTTTTTATTATTTCTTTTGTGAAAGTCGCTATTTTTATTGTAAACGTGTCTAGATGAGTATAAAATATTTATTTGCACTTGATGTTATTATAATGCGGTCCCGGCTGGCCTAACTTTACGTATGTATGTAAACATACAATGAGGGCGTTAGGTTAGTTGAATAGTTGTGTATTGAATATAGATATATCATGTGCAATAATAAACACAATGCTAACCTTACGCTATAATCACGATGTTAAGTATCAGATAGCTCCCTTGAATGATGTAGCTTATATATTGTGAGTGCATATATGTAACTTGTTGACGCATAATAAACTGTTATTTATTAAAATATATATGTATGTATACATCTATGTAAATCCTCGTTGGCTTGATGTAATGTTTATGTAGTTAGTTGAATACATAACTTCTGTCCACTTTGTCTGAATCATTATTGTTCATGTTACATTTAAAATCTAATATTTCCCTAATATGGCACCTCGTTTCTTCTAGATTTAAGTATTATAATTATTCAATATCTATTATGTGATGTATTCGAGATTAATTGTTCATATTACTTTTAAAGCAATATTAAGTTCCATTGAAGCATTTCTTTAAATTGAAGCAATAATGAAACATACCTTATATTTGTATGCTTTTCTAACAGTATTATACAATTTTATTGATATGATGTCTGCAGCTGGTAGCTGATTCATGATGTCCTTGTATTTATGTGATGAAACAAACACCGTGATATGTGAGCTAAATGTTAACCTGGCATTATATTCTAATAAAACTATAAATTAACTTCAATATTAAAAGGTATTTTAATTACATTGATATAGCCCTCATTGATTCATTTCTTGGGTTTTCCTTTATCCATGTTCATTTAGAACCATGTTAATTAATTGCAATACTTAATTTTGATGTAAATCTTATCGTTTCCTGAGTGACGTTAAAAGACATTATTTAGATGTTTTTATGGTTAACTATTTGTAATTATTTCTTTAGGTAAGTGTTACACCAAAGTTATGTAGGTACACTTTGTGACATCAATAAAAATTTCGAACAAAACATTTTAGTTACCAAAATTGGGCTTTATCTATTAAATTCGCACAATGTCACTGTTTCGAGCTTATGTTTACAAAAGATAAGGTAATACCTACTACGGTATCAAGAACCTATCTTAATTGCTTTAAATCTTAGTTGTTATACTTTATTTTATTTGTGTATAAATAACTTCTGAAGAATATTTTGTCTGTTTTAAATAAATTATTCCCCAATTCAACAAGTGTTTTAAAAATAACAGTCAAATCTTTTACTAAGAACTAGTTAGGTAAAAGGTACATACTGAAAATACACTCAATTTAACGCAGCCATATATTTAAAACGTAAATAAAAACGGCACAGCTAATAATTTATGACTTACATTTCATAACACAGGACAATAAAGGACATTTAATGCCTAATTTTACCAGATGTCATAAATTGTTAATCAGATAGCAGTTAGGTGGACAGAGAAACAAAAGAATAAGTAGAGTACGCGCAAATCTTTATGAGCTCTGTGAAGTTGGCTTCAACGGCTGCGCACTGAACCGTAAATAAGGCGTTGAGGGGAAAAGCGGGGTGAGAGGGGGATCTGACTGTCAAACCAGGGTTGCCAGCAAGAATTTTGGCGTATTTTTATTGTGTCTAGCACATTTTGTTATGCATTACTTTATTTTTCAATTCAATATTTATAGAATATGTAAAAACATCTTATACTCAATGACGGCTTATTTAAAACCTACAATGTTAGAAGAAATTATACTTTTTATCTAACGCAATTAATCCAAGTTTTAAAATAAAATAATTACTATGTAGCAAATTTATTTTTAATCTAGTTGGCAATACTGTCGAATGAATGCTTTTGAGTACAATGACGCAGTAAAGTCTTTGACGGTTGTTCGGTGTTCGTTTTGTTGACTTGATAGTTTATTCTTGCGATTTTGTGGAGTATTCCCTGATATTAGCTGTTTCTCTTAAAAGTTAAATATGGTTCGCGGGCGGAATAACGTACTGCGTCATCAAACATGGAAAATTGTGTTCGAGTCATAAGTTTTATGAGAAAAGAAGCCGATGAATTCAACCTCAAAATGGTACTTCAGTGGACTGCAGCTGCAACAAGTGTGTCTATTAGCACCTTAAAAAGGATTTCTAGCCGAAACCCGGGTGGGTCGCTAGTTGGTAAATATCACTTTTCTATTTGATTGTACTTGCGCAGTATTGCTTCCGTGCCTGAGTTCACAGAGCTCATAAAGTTTTGCGATAACTCTACCAAGTCATAACATATCAGATAACATGTAGGTGAATTTGAAGACGACGTTCGTTCGTTATCTTAATAATACTCGTCTTAGCATGTAATAAATAAATAACCACATATCTTAAATCATTGCCTCGTCAGTACTATACATATGTAGGTAAGATGTTTACTTGAATAGTTTTTTATCGATCGCAGTGACTTTGATGCCCAAATAATAGGCAACAAAGTGAACCGCACGTTCTTTCTCTAAGGTAATCTTACCAGAAGGGTTTTCTAAGAAAAGAGTTGCAGTTTTCTTTCCATTAGCTACGTTTACAAACTTACAGAAGGGACTTGTTTGAGAATCACTGGCTTTAGGTGTGGTTAGGGATACGATGATGGTTTTGGCGTTCAAATTGGAAGTGTCTTTTACTTCTGCTCCATTGCACCACAGCTTAAAGTTCAATCCGTACAAACCAAATAGTACTGAAACTTCATTATAGAGTTGGTTCAGACTTAAAGTTTTGTCATCTTTACCCTTCAACACAATGCTGGCTTGAGTACTACTGACACCACAGCGAGGTGTTATACCTTGCAAGACAATGTTTGACCAAGGGTTCGCAGGAAGTTCGACCTCTTTTCTCCATGTTATAACAATTTTCAGCTCTGAACCTTTCAGTTCTTGCGTTTCTTCAATAATAACTGGTTTTGATGCAGACATAGATTCAATCGGGATCATGGGCGCCTTTACTGTACTTTCAATGAACTCGCGATGGCTGTTTATAATGCGCAATATATCACTGGTCTTGCTGACAGAGTAGTAGACATCAACGTCATCGGTTGGCACCAATCGCGCTTTCTTTCTGAGCTTTTGAACTCGATTGACTATTTCCCGAGAGAATCCTTCGTCCAGCATGTCTTGGTCAGGGGTAACGTTAACTAGGATAAGTACGTCGTTATCGCTGTGGGCTTCGTACTGATCGCTTCCGACAGCTTGGAATATAAGCCGCACCTCCGACACATCGATACGCTGTCCGACTAGTTCCACAAAACCATCGCTGATCAGCTTTTCGCACTGCGTGTTGGTAAGAGCTTTCAGGCCTTGTGTCACCGCTTTGAAATCGCCTTTCAGTCTGGCTCCAAGGACTTTGTGATCGGGCTCGGCTTTAAGAGTGATACCATACTTTTCTTTATCGCTTGTGAGCAGGACTTTCTTTACGTTCATCTCTTCAAGCACGTATGCCTCGAGAGACTTTATATCGTTCAAGTAAGCCGGTTCGCGATGAATCACGACCATCTCTGGTAGTGGGTACTTGATCGGAACAGTCTTTCTGTCTCTCACTACTCTGCCTAATTCAATAACAGTCTGCATTCTTTGTACTGCTCTTTCAATATCTTTGTCAACCAATTCTTCCTTTGCGTCAGGGATCATGTTGAAATGAACGCTCTCCAGTGAATCGCCAGCTAAGAGTTGACGTAAAGTCTTGTACATCAGTTCTGTGAGAAAAGGAGTGAAAGGCGCCATCACTCGTGCCATATCGTACAGAACACCGAACAATGTGTCCAGAGCTACTTTACAGTCTTTTACTCCGTTTTCTCCCTTCAGTCGCTTCCTGTTCATTCGAACATACCAGTTGGTGAGGTGATCGATGAACTTAGTAAGTCGGGGCACCACTGTATACAGTCTGTACGCAGCCATCTCTTTCTTCACGAACTGGATAAGAGATTGTGTAAATGAAGTCACCCATTTATCCATCACGTTTTCGCGTTCTGCTTTCTCGTCAAACCTGTAGTCGATTTTGTCCTCTTGGACTATTCTTTCCACATTTTGGATTAAGAATCTAAAGGCATTGTACCACGGCAAGAAAACGTCTTTGATGACGTCTCTGACACCATCTTCCTTAAATCGAAGATTCTCTGCTTTTACGACGGGTGAGTTGATGAGGTACAGTCTGAGAGCATCAGCGCCGTACTTTTTCACGACCTCTAGAGGATCTGGATAATTCTTCTTTCTCTTCGACATCTTTTGGCCATCAGCCGCTAAGACCAAACCATTGGCGATGAGGTTTTTGAACGGAGCTTTATTGAAGAGAGCTGTTGATAGAACAATCAGGGTGTAGAACCATCCTCTGGTTTGATCAATGCCTTCTGCAATAAAATTGGCAGGGAAGATATCTTCAAACTCTTTTTTGTTCTCAAAGGGGTAGTGGTTTTGAGCGTAAGGCATAGAGCCTGACTCGAACCAGCAATCAAATACTTCAGATACTCTCTTTAGAGGTGGTTGCCCCGGGCGGGTTGAAGGAATCTCCAAGTGGTCAATGCTTTCTCTATGTAAATCAGTGATTTTTTGACCCGTCAGAGATTCAAGTTCTGCAATACTGCCAATGCACACCACTTCTTGTTTGTCACTAGACATCCACAAGGGAATAGGCGTACCCCAGTATCTGTTGCGGCTGATAGCCCAATCGCGAGCATCTTTCAGCCAGTTACCAAATCTCTTCTCTTTCACATACTCAGGGACCCAGTAGGTGGCCTCACTGGATTTAAGCAGATTCTGATTCATTTGTTCAACGCGAACAAACCATGATGGGACTGCTTTGTAGATGAGGGGCGTTTCTGAGCGCCAACAGAACGGGTAGCTATGCTTCACTTGCCCAACAGAAAGCAATCTGTTTCTGCTTTTCAGTTCTGCTATGATGTTCTTATCAGCATCTTTAACATATTGACCTAAGAACTCTTTCACAGGGGCAGTGAATCTGCCGCTTGAATCAACAGGGCAGATCATTTCCTGGTCCCTCGTGATGACGCCCGCTGACAAACAAACGCGGAAATCATCTTCTCCAAAGTATGGAGACTGGTGGACTATTCCAGTACCAGAATCATCAGAAACATAGTTATCAGTTAACATCTGGAAGGCTTTTGGGCATCTGTCTACAAAGTAATCAAACAAAGGAGTGTATTTGATGCCTTTGAGTTTTTCACCTACAATCTTTTCTAGCACCTCATAGTCCTCACTTTTTAAAGTGATGGGGAATCTTGCTTCTTGGACCATGTAGCATTGGCCTGAAGACTTTTCTTTAACCTTTAGGTAGATAAGCTTGGGGTTCACACAGAGCGCTAAGTTGCTTGGCAGTGTCCAAGGTGTTGTGGTCCAAGCAAGGAATGAGAAACCTTGATCTGTTGGGAATGTAACTACCACTGCTGGATCTACAACATCTTTATAATTCTGACCAGATTCAAAGTTGGAAAGTGGGGTTGAGCAAGCAGTAGAATAAGGCATCACCTTGACTCCTTGGTACACGAGCCCTTTGTTGAATAGTTCCTTGAACACCCACCAGATGGATTCCATGTACCAAGGATACAGTGTTTTGTAGTCATTTTTAAAATCTGGAAGAAACAATAAATTCATATGGTAAAGATTTATTGGAAAATAGGTATCTTATTTGCATGCTCAGAAAAGTTATCTGTTTTCGATAGATTCAAATTACCTATCCAACGGCCCATCCTTGTTATGATATTTTCCCAGTCATTTGCATATTTCATGACAATTTTTCTGCACTCTGCATTGTATTTGTCAATTCCCATTTTCTCAACATCTTCGGGACCTTTGATGCCCAGAGTTTTATCTATTTCGAATTCAATTGGTAGACCGTGGCAGTCCCATCCAAATCTTCTTTCCACATAGTATCCCTAAAATTTTATAAAATTTGATTAATTCCTACAATAACAGTGCACTCATTCATCAGCAGTTTCTGATTCCAAACAAATTCTGAATTCATTCTAGAAATATTGACTGACAGCATTTCAGAATAAGGAAAAATGAATAGTTTTTTCCTTAGAATCCTGAACTTTAATTTGGTAAATTGGTAGTCATTTTTGGGGAGAGATATTTGATTTAAATACTGAAATAATGAGAGCTTACCTGTTGGTGTGCATAGCGGGTAACCACATCCTTGATAGTCCCAGCCAAGATGTGACCATAATGTGGCAGTCCTGTCGCAAATGGTGGTCCATCATAGAAAGAATATCTGCAATCAAATTGAATATTGCATCATTTCAGTAGTATTGCTTTAAAATCTACCCAAACAAAACATATGTACAGCAGTGGTATATACTACAACATGAACTAGCTTAACTGTTGTTTTCTTGGCACCTACTTCCAATTAACTGAGTCTTAATTTTTACTCAATTCTAACGTTTTGAAGTCGCAAGCAAATTTTGGCCTATAGGTATTTAACATACATAAATCTGCCTAAGGCAGATTAAGTTTTATGGGATTAATTATACTAGTGCAGCATATGAAAATACCCAGAATACTACACTAGAACATCTCCTGAGACTAATAATAAAAGAGATCTTTTAGCACACATACCTGGGTTTATTCTTTGCCTGCTTCAAACAGCTGTGAAATGCGTCTATCTCTTTCCAATACTTCAGGACCTTTTCTTCTTCTTTAGGGAAGTCAATACTTTCAGGTATTCTATCTACTTTATTTGCCATCGTCGTTTTGCAGCCTAGACTAGTAATAAAGAAGAAATCATAACCTCTACAAGTCTACAGCAAAATCCACATCTGCAAAATCTATTTTTTTTTTTTTCATTTGTCCTTTTGGACATATGAGGCTAAAGCCACTAAGGCCATACTCCTTCTTCTTTCGTTATCTTAATACCTATAAGTTTAAACTTAATAATTAATACATACATTTTAACATTTTATATATGTACAATGTAACAATACATTTGGTATATATAGAAGTACATATATACAAAACAAAATTATAATTTAAATTTCACCGATATTACACTTTATAAAATTATATAGATGAGGATAGGTTGAGACATTTTGTAATAGATCTTGGGTGGAATGCGGGACCGAATCAGAATTACCATAAATCTCAAGAAGTCCATCTATCAACGCAAGGCTTGGAGTATCTAGAACGGAGATGTCAACGCAAGGCGTACCCCTCTGCCGGCCATATGGCCATACACGTTATATAAAACTACTTCACTCGTAACCGCAACCATTAGCTGTCGTTTCGTGTCGCGAAGTAGTGCTCAGTGAAAATGATGAATTGTGCGGTATTACGGTGTAAAATACGATCAGAGACATCAAACTTAAGGTACCACGGTATTTCCTATCACAAGTAAGTGATATTTTTGTCAATTGTTTTTTGTAATATTGTTTAATTTAGATTCAAATGAAATAGCAGTTGCGACAGTTTTAATACGACGCTAACGTCTTGGTAGAGGGTGTAGGTGAGTAATGTGAGTATAAATTCCTTGGTAGAAGGCGTAGTGTGGGGCTAGTCCCCACACTACGCCTTCTACCAAGGAATTTGAATGAAATTGATTGAGTGAATGATGGAATGAATAAAATGCCATGTGTTTTTTTGTACCCATATTTAACCGATTTAAAAAAAGAAGGTTCTGTATTGGACTCGTAATTTATGTATACAACATCATTTCAAATTAGTTAACGAAACACTGGGAAAGGATCTCTATCGGGAATACATTACTTGGAGCATTCAGAATGGGAGTAGCCGAGCGTACGCAGTCCGAGGTGAACAGTCATTTGTGTCTGTTTATAAAAACTAGTTTGCTGCGATTGTCTCTGTCATTCTGCCTTCAACATGTCGATTTATGGAGCTCCCTTAAAATTTTGGTGGTGCTGTGTCGTTTGTTTATTGCTATTTGCTTTGTACTTTTTGAACGCAGAACCATATAAACGTGATTTTTTGTACAGCTGGTGTAGTATGTAAGATGAAAAAAAGTAGCCCATGTCACTATCTAGTGACATGGGCTACTTTTTTCATCACAACTTGGATGAAACTGCAGTGCATAGCTAGTTCTTTATAAATAGACTGTGGATTGAAATATCAATACAGTACAAGCAGATAATGATTGAATATTATATTAAATTTATAATACAAAGATGCTCCTAATGCTTAAACAAATTACTACAACGTATATAGTTTCAAAATCATTGAACTATTTCCAAGGAAAGGACTTATTTCCAAATATTGATCTACATGTCTATGATAATGATTTCGTCAATCACATTATGGAATTAGGAAGATTGGTTATGCAAAAGTATACAGATACTAGAATCTCTTTTCTTATGAAAAAAAACAGATCCAAAGAAATGTGTACGTCACATTTACAATAAATTAGTTCATTTTAAAAACCAATAGTGTAAAAATTATGTAATATACATATATATTAAACACCACAATATCATTTTTTTTAACTTCCTAGCCTTACATATCCGCTTGGGGCAGTACATTGTTCTCGTGCTCTTTATTTTTCTCACACCAATTAAGAAACAAAATATTTATCAAAATAATACATTCATGAAAGGTTCATCGAAATCAGTTCAGTCTTAGAAGTTCTAAGACTGAACCGATTTCTATGAAGATGTTCTAAGTTAGAACCCTAAGATTCATAATTGCATAATATTTGTTGTAATTATGTAAGTACATACAATAACTATTAGCGCACCGCGGTTTTACTTGCGTAGATAGAATATAGCCTTGTGTTACTTAACAACAGTGTACCTTTCTATTCGTAGAATAATTTTTTTAATCGGTTTAGTAGTTAAAGATATTACGCCCTAGAAATCTATAAAAAAAGGAAAAGTATAGCATTTGGAACAACCCCGATTTCATTCTTTTGAAATCATTCATTTTATCGGTCTTTTTACACCCCATCACTACTTTTTTGTGTTAGTGTGTAACTAAACAATAGTGTAACAACAGTAATTCTTTAATTGTGTGCGTTTATAGGGACGCTTAATTTTTCTGCATTAGTGTGCGTGATTATGTAAATGTGTGCTGTACCGTGCTACCTCGCCTCCCGCGAAAACTGGCAGAATCATTTTAGTACTAAAAGTAGCGCTTGGCAACTCCCTTTCTAGATACTCTAAGACACAAGGCCTGCAAAATCTATCAAGAACTGGGGTAGCGTTCATAAACCTAACATTAAAGTATTAAATGTCTGTTAAAATCGTTTTGTGATAATCTTGTGAGACCTAGAAAATAAAAGAAAAATGGTTGACCTTTATCTTCTCTAAATTTTACACTAGACTAAAAAAATAAGAAGGCAATTTGGCTTTAACAGCTTTGGCACGTCGCTCGTCGCCCGTCCGGTTATTTATAAAATGGACAATGAAACAAAAATCATTGATGACATTTCGAAAAAAATACCGATCAAGTAATTGAACGTAGCTTTAATGAACGAATGATAGTAGTTTACACTACCCTAAAATCTTGAGGCAGCAAGTCGGGTGGTGTAAATGCGCAAGGAATTTTTATGTTACGTTAGTATGGAAAAACGTATGGGCCCTGGAGGGGAAGTACCTTAAATCCTTTAGTTAGCTAATTTTACTGAAAGGAAACGTTCCTTTATTTTCAAAAAGAAACAAAATCGCATTTATAGATCTTCTAAAAATTATTGTCTCACCTGGGAATAGAACCAACTAAAAGTTCAAAAATAAACCCCCGCTATTTTAATATGCGAAGCAGTGGACAATTTTTATCCTGAACAATAAACTATTGTTCAGGATAAAAATTGTCTAATAAACATTTGGCCTTTCATTCATCTGTTGTATCAAGTTTTTTATTAACAACTAGTTTCTACCCGCGGCTTCGCACGCATGTTATTCTATGGAAACGTTATAAGGTTATTTCTATCCCCTGGGAACTGATTTATAGGATCAAAAGTACCCTATGTTTTATTTCAGGCCTAGAACTAGCTGTATGCAAATTTCAGCCCAATCCGTTCAATTATTTTGGCGTGAAGAAGTAACAAACATCCATCCATACATCCAAACTATCGCATTTATAATAGTAGTGTGACACCTAGTACTGTTCACTGTAACAAGTAAATGACACGTTATAATTTTCTTATCTCTCTAACATCCAAAGACATCGTTGAAGTACAGGCTTGCTAATGTTATTTATTATCTCATAAGTACCTTGTTGAAGACTTCGATAAGAAATCACTCTAGTTATAAGATCTGACATGTACCTGTAATAATGTATTCAGCAAATAAATGATTTGATTTGAAAATAATAAATGCACAATTCCTTCTAACACGAGGCGTTCTAACGAAAATATTAAAAATGTTTTTTTTTTTTCAACTCATTTGAATTTTGAACGATAATTCTAAAAATCGGTAAAAATGCTGAATGTATTCGTTCGAATTTTAAATATTGTTTTGATTTGCTTTCATTCCGTAATTGTGTAATAATGGCGTATCAAGAACAATTCGATCTATTTATTAGAAGCTTATTTTACAAGAATTGCAATTTAGCTCTGCAATGGTACAGTGAGAGATATCCAGACAGACAAATACCATCTAGAAAAGTTTTGTCGCGAATGGTGAAACATTTAGTGAATGTTGGAATTTTCTAAAAACTTTTAGGACGCCCACATCAGCAAAATTTAGACTTTTCTGATCTAGATTTAAGCGTTTTATCGTACTTGTGAGTGTTACCCGAAAGCTTCTAGTAGGGAAGCTGTTCATGAGATAGACACCAGCCATACTCGTGTACCTAGTATTTTGAAAAAGTACAAATACAAATGTTTTCGTGATGGGCGATTGGTGCAGAAACTACATCCAGGAGATAGTCAAAGAAGATTAGAGTTCTGTCAAAATATTGAAACAGAAATAGCCCTCAGCCCAAATTTTATAGACGCGAATCACGCACACTAATTCATAATCATTCACTCCGAGTATCATTCACTCAACAGCTGTTTGGCTGTGCTCTGTCACCTTTTTTGACAGAACAGAAATAAAAACTTTAATTTTATCAAAACAAAAACACAAGAATAAACTCAGTAAAATTCATATTAGTGTATTCTTTTTGGTAAACTTCTATTATTAATTTGTCTTTTGTGAAAAGGCTTGCTTTTCCATGGATTATATTGGAAAAATTGATTTTCCGTGGATGAAACCAACTCCCAGGTATTTTATTGACTTTAATTCATTTTCACTGACATGATAAACGCTCTGACCAGAGCAATAAACAGTAACTTTTTTCTTTCTAGTTTACTTGATGTTGAATAACACTTGCCCTATAAGTACTTTTCCTCTTCGTCGTAATGTAGGATGCCATCCAGCACCTGGCTGGGGGCATCCCACATTATGTTTGTAGAGTCAAGGTCTCCACTCAAGAACATGTGTACCTAATTAGTGTTATCTTTTGTGTATCTTTTACAGCATCAGCAAAGGTTTGAGCATTATAAATCAGTTGGAAAATGCTAGATTTGAACAATTCCTTAGAAGAATTGTTACTAAAATGAAAATTCAAGATGCTGAAGTATTCAATGAAGGTGAAACAGAAAAACTGTTGAAAATATTTCAATTGGATCAAGAAAGTTTACTTATATCCATCAAGACTATAATATTTTTATTTAAAAGACTTTTGAAATATATTTTTATGCCCAATGATCTAAAAAATGATCTAAAAGCTTTGGGACTTAATAACGAAAAGGCTGAGTTTTTGGTAAAAATATGGTCTACAGAAACCAGAGCCACATTGAATGACTTGGGCTCTGAATCAATTGATAAATATAATGAAAATTTGAACTTTTCCTGGAAAATAAATGCTGAACTAAGTTCAGATTATTGCAAAAAGACAAAAACACCAAAAGCGTATTTGCTGTTATCATCTGCGAATGAGGATACTGAAATTGAACTGACCCATCCAGAACTCTACTCAATGTTTCTGCAATTAGAAGCGATTCAAAATGAATTAGATAATATAGGAATATGATTGTGATATAGATCATATTAAATAAAAAAATTGTTTGAATGTTATAAAAATCCTTAGTTTTTAATGTTACACTTGGTTGTAAGCTATCATGACAAGCTAGACTGTAGACGATAATGTACATCAAAATATTTTAGGGCCAATAAATGGTGACCTTTGTGCACTGTAATCTGTGTAGGTACTATGGCGCTGCGTACATGGACTTGATCTATTATAAGAAACAGGATCGATTGGTATGAAAAAAGTTTTTGTGTAAGAAGTACCTATTACCTTTTTTTAGACTACATGTTTTTAAAAATAATGTGAATTTTTTTATAAGTGTATTCAGAATATCTCAAAAATTATGGATGGTCTCCTAGGAACTTTTTCCTGTAATTATAATGGTTCTACCTGCCCTTACCATCCTGTCTCAAAAATCCAATGTATTTATTTAACCTAATAGCCTAGCCATAATAAAAATGCGAAAGTTTTGATGTTGGTATGAATGGATGTTTCTTTCACGCCAATAGTACTGAACGGATGGAAAATAATTTATTAATACTATACAGCCTGCCTACATCTAATTCATGGACATCATCATCATCATCATCATCAGCTCATACACGTCCACAGCTGGACATAGGCCTCCCCCGTACAACGCCACAAATAGCGGTCCTGAGCCTCCTCCATCCATCGACTCCCTGCGACCGCTACGATGTCGTCGGTCCATAGAGTGGATGGTCTCCCATGTAGGGGGGGATTAGTCATAATCACCACGCTTGGCGGGCGGATTGGTGATCGCAGTGTTGGTGTTTAAAAATATTCAGAAGGAAGCTGCTGCCCTTCCTCTGGTAGGTTCCCTTAGTCGGCTTTCATGGACATAGTAAAAATAAAATCTTACGTTGGTACGGCCATTAAGTATACATACAATACAAATTCCTTGGGACAATGAAACTTATAGCCCGGCTACACACTCAAACATTTGTGCATGCATGATTGCATAAACCAGTTTGCGCAAGCAAGATTAGCCCGGCCACACGCTCCATCTTGCTTGCGTAAACTTGTTGAGCCTAGCTCTAGCATGTCTGTGTTGAGCCTGGCCACACGCTCCATCTTGCTTGCGCAAACTGTGCTTGTGCAATCATGCATGCACAAATGTTTGAACGTGTAGCCGGACTGCATCGTTAGAGGCATGTTAGAGGGTTTACATTTTCAATTTTGTTATCTGTGCCCCTTAATTTAAGCTACGAATATGAATGTTCACATTTGCATAATGCTAGCTACGGAACACACCGCTGTCATCAAATTCATTCATCCACCCATTCTTTACGTCAGAGGTTTTGGCAGCCCGCGGGTGAACTATTTTCTTCATTGTTGACCTTTCCTAAATCTTAGGTGTAATTATTTCATCATTAGACGTGCTCTACTAGCTGCATCCTTATTTATAAAGTTTACATATTTCGTGAAAGTCTACGATGGACTCCGAAGATGATACAAAGGACGATGTGGATTCTGGTAATGAGTCCAGCGGAGACGATGTCGACTTCGCAATGGACGTGGAGACTCACAGTACAAGAGAACGGCAAACGGAGCTCGAGGAGTACCCTTACGAAGTGTTGTCTACGGAGGAAATCGTTCAGCATATGGTCGATTGCATCAAAGAAGTGAACACGGTTGTTGAGGTCAGTGTGTTAGTGGTAAACAATGGAGTACCCTAATGAGGTTACTCGTACGTTGGTACACTTGAACAGGATCTTTTGTGTTCCACACTCAGTTATTGGCTCGTAATAACTCAATTGACAATAACTCAATGAGTCTGACCTTCCTTCACAGAATTATTTCTTGTAGTTAAGCTACTGCAGTAAGCTTTCCAACCAAATAGCTTTGTTTTTTTATCTGACTACACAAAGAAAATATCAAGGTGACATGCTTTGTTGAGAAAAACAATATTTGCCTCTGAATTGTTTTATGTTTGATATGACTCATGCTCCCTTCCCAACATACCTGTTAGTTGATGCTTAATCTTTACATACATTAAATTTTTTTCACAACTTGTGCCATTTGTCATTTGAATTCATTAGATCATTAATGTTCATTTAAAAATGCAGCCATATGTATGTACTTATACTAAAATAGAATATTGACTCTGCCACTCACCTTTTGAATAGTTTTATTAACTCTCTGTAGGGATGTCAATGTTATATCTCCAAATATTGTTATGGGTATTTTGTAGTTCTAATGTGTTTCCATGATACAGGCCAAACAGTTACCCGGTTCTTTGGGAGAAATTAGTGGGGCCGAAACTAACAGCACAGATGCCCTTAATGACAATTAATCTATAGGGGAGAGCTACACATAGCGGGTATCATCCTTGGTTGAACAATATGATACACCCAAAGCTGATATCCACCAGGTATAGAGATTACTGCAAAGGAAAATGAAAATAATAAAAAAACATGTTATTGTAATGAATGGATAGACTGGGTAATGGGGCTATGGGGGAGACTATGGACATCTGGTATAAACATTATGTACTTATTATTGTTATAAGTATTATTAATAATATTCCTTACAGATACCAGCTACCACCACTCGGATTCTTTTAAACCACTTCAAATGGGATAAAGAAAAGCTAATGGAACGCTTCTATGATGGAGATCAGGACCAGTTGTTTATCGAAGCAAGAGTCATTAATCCTTTTAGAAAACCTGTTATGCAGAGACCTAAGGTAATTCCCATTCTGTGAATTAAATATCTATTACATATGTATATGTATATTCCTGCTACTTGCAAGAATAGTGTAAAAACTACATATATTATGAAATTAGGGAGTAACTAGTGCTACACGGACCTTGAACCTGAATTGCTATGTCCAACAGGATGTGTGTACTAACTCTAGCTATAATTAGAATCTAACTAAATGGGAGACCATCGATGGACCGATGACATCGTACCGGTCACAGGGAGTTGATGGATGGAGGCGGCTCAGGACCGCTATTTGTGGCGTCGTACGGGGGAGGCCTATGTCCAGCAGTGGACGTGTATGGGCTGATGATGATGAACTAAACTATCCTTTCTATGTACATATTGGCAATTAATAAATGAATATGACCTTATTTTGAAGTAAACTGGCATGTTATGAACCATCAACCAAGTAATAGCATATTATACTGATAAGGTAATATGTTAGGTACAGTAATAATTATTGATAAAATCCCAAATTTATAAAACAAATTGTTTATTTGACATGATCATTAACTTATTAATAAAACTGTAATACAATGAAACACTGTAAAGTGTGAAAGAGCATTACCCTATACGCCTTAGGCATTTCAAGCTATGCTGTATAAGGCTTTCGAAATACCTAGCTTCAGTGTGAACAGTTAAGCACAAGCTCCAATGTCTGTTACACAAACATACTTTGTAACTGAAAACAATTCTTTGATACAGATTATTAAGTTATTTTCATTTTCATATCATTTGCAATTACCCTATCATTTTCCCAGAGTGCAATAATGTTAACTATCACTAATGTAAGAGATTAATAGTTAATCTAGTTTATGTTGGAAGAACAGTAACATTTCATCCCTTCTTAAGGGATTGATTTAAATATAGAATACTAGCAGCTGCCCGCGCCTTCGTCCGCGTTTTATCGGGATAAAAAATTGCCCATTCCAAACTATACCCATACTAAATTTCTGCCCAATCAGTTCATTCGTTTTTGCTTGAAAGAGGAACAAAAATCCTTAAAAACTGACATTTATAATATTACTAGCTGCTGCCCGCGGCTTCGCCCGCGTCGAATTATTTTTTTCGCGCGGAACCCTAATTTTTCGTATCTTATGTCCTTTTCCTGGTTCCAAGCTACCTGCACACCAAATTTCAGCCAAATCGGTTCAGCCGTTCTCGAGTCATAAATAGTGTAACTAACACGACTTTCTTTTATATATATAGATTAGTATATTAAATACAATACAAAAAAGCTTTATGGGCTTCTCTATGACATTTGATAATATAACAAACCTCACATGAAATTATTTATGACTAACATTATTGGGAGAGACCTTTGTCCAGCAGCAAGAGATAGATGAGAAAGAAATTGATTGTAATGATGGTGAAATCCTATGGCCAAACTTAACAGAGGCTAGCCTAGCTATGTTTGCAGTGCACAAGTGTGTGATATTAATAAGTAATATAATAACATTTCTTGTTGCTCTAGCTACCCAGACGGATATCAACCTCAGGCACAGAAGAATGTGAAATATGCTTTACAGTTTTCCCTACTGCTGTGAGTAATAATCTATTTTTTTACCTTAAGTATCTATGGGTACCTCAGTGGCGCAAAATTGAGAAGTGTGGAAGGTGGTAAGGGAGGCATTTGCCCAGCAGTGGGCCAGTAAATGCTAATAAAAAGAAGTATTAGCTTTCCTGGTTTGAAAAAATCATTTTACAATAGTTTTGCCGGAGTTAGTGAAGATACATCCTTCTCCAATTACTATTATTCTCATTTACTACAAAATTAATAAAAACTAGGTACCTCCCCAGTTTTCATTGCATATTATCTAATCATTGAGTGAAATTACGAAATGTATACTTTAAATAGTTTTCAGTTTTCTCTATTAGTGTAAGTATTTATATTTACAAAATTAATTATAGTTATGTATGTATTTATATGAAATATTTATGTATCATCACTACATAGTACAAAATAAAGTCGCTTCCCGGTGTCGGTCTGTCTGTCCATCCCTATATACGCTTAGATCTTTAGAACTACGCAACGGATTTTGATGCGAAGCCGGGGCGTGTCTCTATTTAAGGTTGTCTGGGAAAGATCGCTCTTGAGCGATAAGACCGCCAATGGCCGCTTATTCGTTAAATTATATTTTTTTTAATTATTTTAAAGTTAAGTGTGCAATATAGTATTATTTATCCATCACAATAATTTATAGTAACGCTTTTTTCATTGTTTTACATTCATCACTACATAGTATAAAACAAAGTCGGTTCCCGCTGTCTGTCTGTCCCTATGTATGCTTAGATCTTTAAAACTACGCAACAGATTATGATGCGGTTTTTCTTATTAGATAGAATCAGAATCAATAACTTTATTTCTTTAGGCTTACAAAATAAGCACTTAGACAAGTCAAATTGTATACTATAAACATAGTTATTATTATCAAATAAGAAATATGGTGTTATTGATATTCTCTTCGCTTCAATTTTTTGTCCGAGTGATTCAAGTGAGAGTGATTAAAGACGAAGGTTTATATGTATAATTTAGTTATTATTTTAATTATTATTTATAAGCATTGCGCCCGTGCGAAGACGGTCAAGAATAAATTTCTGAATTTATTATGAATTATTTTTCCTTTCAGATTATGACGGGACTCGAATGTGGTCACAGATTTTGCACACAGTGTTGGTGTGAATATTTAACAACCAAAATTATGGAAGAGGGCTTAGTAAGTACTTATCTACGAAAAATTCCCTATAGGGAGCTGTGTTATTTATTACTAGCTGTTGCCCGCGCCTTCGTCCGCGTTTTATCGGGATAAAAAATAGCTTATATGTTATTCCAGGTCCCAAACTATACCAATAACAAATTTCAGCCTAATCGGTTCAGTAGTTTTTGCGTGAAAGAGTAACAAATGTCCATACATCCATACATCTATACATCCATACATCCATACAAACTTTCACATTTATAATATTTATTTATTAATATAGGTACACCAACAGTATACATATTAAGCTTATACAGTGTGTCCCTGGATAAAGTGCAACCCCGAAAGGGATGAAACTAGATCAAAAATTAAAGACAAAAAAACAAAAAAAAAATAAAAAAAAAAATCGTATATACTTTATTGATGAATTAAAATTTTTATTACTCACTAATGACTCTATTTAATAAAAAAATGATTTCATCCAAAGTAGTGGGTCTATTTTGTTAAAATAAAAACCATAATCATGTTAGATATGTGACGATGACGATAAAATATCCACTTGAACGCCCAAGGGTACTGCAGCACCCAAAAAACTTTCGGCAACTTACGCCATGGGTACTACAGGACCCAGAGGGTCACCCTAGCGAAAAAATGATTTTTCTTGTTACCTGTGGCTCTTGTGTGCCTAGTCTATGGTTTAACGGAAGCGGAAATCATTCATCTAACGAACTGAACCACTTCTCAAATTACATTTCTACAAAAACTCATGTCTGTCAACAAATAAAACGCGAGTAGTACAGTTGGGCCGAGGAGTTTTGTTTTGATCAATTTATTTGATAATACTTTTCTAAGTCTAGTATAAAGCATTTGACGTCATTTTAAAGGAAATAAACCCTACTTTATTTAGAATATTTAATTACTGTTGATGTCTGTATCCTACGATGGTTGATCATTTAAAAACAAAGTTTTTAAAAACCGGACGAAAATGTATCTTTCATCTGTTTAACATCCTTTTTAATTACCAAGGTGTAGGTATAATGATTAGATGATAAATCAAGTTTATTCTATAGATATTAACGTAAACAATGTGATTTCTCGTTTTGAAATAACTTGAAATAATATTTTTGTTTTGGCAAACGTTTTTATCGGTGAAGTCGCGCGGTTTTATTGGCGCCAAAAGGCGGTTGTTTTGTGGCGTAAGTCCCCCCCCCCCCCCGGCCGCGAGCGCTGGGCGTTCAAGTGGATAACAAATAACTCACAAACGAGTGGCTATCGTGACTTAAAGTTGAATTTTTGTATTAAAATTACATTTTTTATGCTGTTTTTTTCCAATAATCTCCAAAAATCTTAAAATTAAGCCTATAATACTAGATATTTTTATGACTTTTTATTATTGTCTATCATAATAGCTTTTTAATTAAAGTAAAACCTACGTTCTAACATAAAAAATGCGCTGGCTAGGAGCTTTTAAAGTTGATAACTGATTACGTCACCACTGCTTTTACTGCTCAGGTAGTATTAAAAATCAAATTTTAGTTACAACATTTTTATTTAACTTATTACATGTAAGTATGATATATGATAAATAGAGTCATTAGTGAGTAATAAAAAAATTAATTCATCAATAAAGTATATACGATTTTTTTTTTCTTTTCTTTTTTTTTATCGATAATTTTTGATCTAGTTTCACCCCCTTTCGGGGTTGCACTTTATCCAGGGACACACTGTATAATAGATGTTGATATGAGACAAGTTCTAATATGTGTACCTATAAGAGGTGGACACAACATTCATTATTATGCTTATAGTTGGTTGCGATCTGCAGCGCTGCCCCGGTGCTACACGGGGCTGGACCGGCACGTGCGTCGTGGGCCATGAAAGAATGACAATAATATAAACAAATTATAGTAGAACTGTTATTTTACAATCGAAACAATTGAGCTATCATCATCATCATCAGCCCATACACGTCCACTGCTGGACATAGGCCTCCCCCGTACGACGCCACAAATAGCGGTCCTGAGCCGCCTCCATCCATCGACTCCCTGCGACCGCTGCGATTTCGTCGGTCCATCGAGTGGATGGTCTCCCATGTAGGGGGGGATTTGCCATAATCACCACGCTTGGCAGGCGGATTGGTGATCGCAGTGTTGGTGTTTAAAAATACTCAGAAGGAAGCTGCTGCCCTTCCTCTGGTAGGTTCCCTTAGTCGGCTCTTACGACATCCACGGGTTGAGTTGGAGGGGTCGATATTCATACGCCGCGGCCCCACGGCTGAGAGCTATCTACAATCTTTAATTGTATTCTTTATCCACACAACTTATGTTTCTTTATTGTTAAAAATGTATGTCAATGATCCCATTAAAATTCCCAGGGCCAAACGATAGCGTGCGCGGCGCATGCTTGCGACATACTCGTGGACGATGCAACTGTGATGCGGCTGGTGCGCGATGCCAGAGTCAGGCTCAAGTATCAGCATATTATCACCAATAGCTTTGTTGAGGTATGCATTCTTTCGTCCATTGATCAAGAATTATACGATGAGATACGATGTGGCGCGGCGGGCGAAGGACGCAGGAGGTTATAGGTTCGATTCCCGCCTTGAGATAAATGTTTGAACGATCTGCAAATATTCGATCGGGTGTTCTGGGTATTTACTATGTATGGTAAAAAAATCTATCTTTGTAATATATTGTGTTATGTATATCGGTCATCTAGTACCCATAACACAAGCAGTAAGAAATAATATAATAAATTTATTTTCTCTTCAATTCGGGGATTTTGTCATTTTACACATTAAGCACCGCAATATATGTCATTCAATAATACACGCGCTAATACTATTTCCGCGACAAATTTGATCTTTTTTTGCGTTGGCTGCTTTCAAAATATTCGTGGAAAAAACATCAATCAGCGGCAATGTCTGTGCGAATCATCCACGGAATGGCACAGATCGAAGGGCTAATTCTGAGGGTCAGAA
The DNA here is from genome assembly GCA_947859395.1 of Eupithecia insigniata. Taxonomy (NCBI): domain Eukaryota; kingdom Metazoa; phylum Arthropoda; class Insecta; order Lepidoptera; family Geometridae; genus Eupithecia; species Eupithecia insigniata. The sequence continues at coordinate 5,560,003 of OX402008.1, forward strand.
AAGCAGCCCATCAGACCCAAAACCTTTTGCACATGCTTTAATTTAATATTGTTATACATTCCTAGTGCAACCGACTCCTCCGCTGGTGCCCGTCTCCAGACTGCAGTAATGCCATAAAGGTTGCGTATGTGGAAGCAGCGCCGGTGACTTGCCGTTGCACTCACACTTTCTGCTTCGCCTGTGGAGAGAACTGGCACGATCCTGTGCGGTGCTGCCTTCTCCGCAAGTGGATCAAGGTACGACCATTGGCTTTGACACATCAAAGGCTCATCATAACCTGTAAGCTCTGAGCACATTAATCCAACGTCGCCGCCGCGCAGCACAATAAAGGTGCATTCAAATTTGCACGTAGTTATGTTTAGATACATTTTACAGTGACAAAATGACATTTCACAAGCTTTAAACGAGTGGCCCGCGAGCTGTCTGTCATCTGATGCCATCAATATGAAATACATCTAAATACGAGTTAAAGTTCATACTCGAATTCATACTTTTGTGCTGTGCGGCAGCGCTCCGCCACTGTTCTGCGACAACCTTAAAAACCGAATGGCGGACACCATTTGTGATTTTGACGCTATTTGTCAGCAAGTCCATGTATGTAACAGTCTCTTTTCCATTGTCACTCATAAAAAAATAAACTGGTTTATTTTTCTCAAAAGGTATGTTCATAGTTTTGTTTAAAGATCATACCTTTAATTTTCCCAAAATTTTATAAATAAATAAATAAATTGGAACTCATTTCCGTCCCAAGTTCAAAGTAAAATAGGGTTTTCGGAATAAGTTTTTTTTAAGAAACTATGAATACCACTAGCTGCTTGCTGGCGCCTTTACCTGCGTTTTATCGGGATAAAAAAAGCCTATATGTTATTCCAGGTCCCAAACTATATCCATACCTAATTTCAGCCCTATCAGTTCAGTAGTTTTTGCTTGAAAGAGTAACAAATATCCATACATCTATGCATCCATCCTTACAAACTTTGACATTTATAATATTATTAGATTATAATATAAGTAGGATAGTACGAGGACAGTTTGATAAGTCCGTGACTTTTCATTAAAAAAAGTATTATTTTAAAGTAGAATTATTTTATTTTTCAACGTAATCTCCCTTCAGCTCGATACACTTAGCCCAACGATATTCTAACTTCTTTAACCCTTCTATAAAATATTTTTTCTCGAACTCTGAAAAATAGGCGTCTGTTTCAGCTATGACTTCCTCATTGGATGAAAATCGTTTTCCCCCGAGCCATTTTTTCATGTTTGGGAACAGGAAGAAGTCACATGGTGCCAAATCTGGAGAATATGGTGGGTGTGGTAGCATTTCGTAGCGCAATTCCACCAGTTTGGCCGTCGCAACTGCCGACGAATGTGCCGGTGCATTGTCGTGGTGAAAGAGGACTTTTTTTTCGCTAAGTGAGGTCGTTTTTTCATCAGTTCTCCATGAAATGTATCGAGTCCTTACTCGATACGGCAGCATAATATGCTCCTGTTATCGTCGATCCCTTTTGTAGATAGTCAATCAAAATAACACCTTGCGAGTCCCAGAAAACAGTGGCCATGACTTTACCCGCCGACGGAACTGTTTTCGCCTTCTTTGGAGCCTTTTCACCAGGAGATGTTTGATGACCACTGTTTTGATTGTTCTTTTGTCTCAGGAGTATAATAATGTATCCACGTTTCGTCAACAGTTACAAATCGGCGGAAAAACTCGTTAGTGTAACGCTTAAACATGTCTAAAGACCGTTGAGAGATTGTCACAGGATTGCGTTTTTGGTCGACTGTGAGCAAACGCGGCACCCATCTTGTAGATAGTTTTTTCATGCCCAAATGTTCGTGTAAAATATTAAAAACACGTTCGTCAGAGATGTTTACCGTCTTAGCTATCTCGCGAAATTTCATTCGGCGGTCTTCCAATACGATATCATGGATTTTATTGACCATCTCGTCAGTAGTGACCTCAACAGGGCGTCCTGAGCGCTCAGCATCCTTGGTGCTCGTTCGACCACAACGAAACTCAGTGAACCACTTTTGAACCATACCATGCGATGGAGCAGAGTCCCCGTAATACTTTCGTAGCTTTTCCTCGGTTTCCTTAATAGTTTTTTTCTCAACAAATATTTTTTTAAAATAACACGAAATTCACTTTTATCCATTTCTGCAAAAGCGACGCGATCCTTTTCTTTTAAAACACTATATAATAATAAATTTTTGTCAGATCGACCTAAAATTTACTAAGTCTTTCCATACATACCATACACATTCTACAGAAAAAAATAAAAAAAATATCGGACCATTACAAATAGCAAAAGTCACTGACTTATCAAACTGCCCTCGTAGGATTTCGGTACAAGCTCTGCTTAGCTTAGGGCTAGATGATGCTGTGTGGATGTCCACTATTACTTATTATGACTTATCCCAATCCTATTCAGAAATGCGACGACGACTCGGAAACGTCCAACTGGATAGCTGCCAACACGAAGGAGTGTCCCAAGTGCAACGTTACCATTGAGAAGGATGGTGGCTGCAACCACATGGTTTGCAAGAACCAGAACTGCAAGGCTGACTTCTGCTGGGTCTGCCTCGGACCCTGGGAGCCCCATGGCAGCAGCTGGTATAACTGCAACAGGTGAGACTTAAAGAAGTATGGTGGCTGTAACGTGGATGTGGAGAAAGATGGCAGCTGCAACCACATTGTCTGAAGGCTGGTTTCAGCTTGGTCTGTCTCAGACCCTGGGAGCCCTATGGCAGCAGCTGGTAGACACAGGAATTTGCAGGTTCAACCATGACAGTAAAAGCTACCAATCAATAATTCCTTTGTCGTTCGTCTATCTTTTCCGAAGCACATTGTAGATTTTGAGAGTACTAAAGGTAATTAATGTCATTTGGTTCTTAAAAATGTGACTTCAGTTTCTTAACTTTGAATTGAACTAGCTGGCGGGTCAGATATAAGTGACTCTCTTAAGGTTATTTACTATTGAGATTTAACTACAAAACATCAACAGATACGACGAAGACGAGGCGAAAGCGGCTCGCGACGCGCAAGAGCGTTCCCGCGCGGCGCTGCAACGTTACTTGTTCTACTGCAACCGTTATATGAACCACATGCAGTCTCTGCGCTTCGAGTCGAAGCTGTACGCTTCTGTCAAAGAGAAGATGGAAGAGATGCAACAACACAACATGAGCTGGATCGAGGTTTGACCTTCATACACTTTTTACGCCTCTCAAGGTTTGGTTGTCAAACTAGGCCTAGATCTCAGTACTTACGGGATCCCCGTGGTATCAAACTTGAATTACATAAAATTCAACATTATTTCTTTGGTTCTGCTAAGGTGAAAACACGACTTAAACAAATCATGAATCAGTGGACACAATCTTATTTTTTTTTATGGAAGACCTTCGTTTGGCCACAATCTCACCTGATGGAAAGTGACGATGTGGCTGACGGTGTATCACGAGGGTCTAGAAGATACCTACTCACTCGTAAAAATGAAACCGGTGATTCGTTTTTGTGCAAACGCTATCTTTATGTAAGTGATATAGAGTCTGTTTTACATGAAGACTAATCGAAAACGTTGTTTTCCGAGTATGGCCCCTGTTTCGCTCATAATTTGGGCGAGAGATCTCAGGAACCCCGCGGTCTATTGAAATGACTTATGTTTTGATTCATAGGTTATTAATAATTTAGTTTCTCTAAGCCAGTTTCTTAATTAGCTGATTATTTTTCTTGTAATAAACAATAATATGAATTTTTGCGCAAATTACCAGCTTCTGGAAGGGCGAAAAAGCTCGTAATCACATATGAACCCACAATATAAACTTGTTAGCCAGTACTTTAATATATTACATTGTCAATTCAGATGTGATCAGAAATAAAACAATTTGTCAGGACTAAAATGTTGCTGTCCCTTTCATAACGATCGAAATAAAAAGAATGACATAATTTTTAGTGCTCTCTAATTAGTTTGTTTAGTTTTGGTGAAATCTGAATTGAGACCATTCAATATATTTTTCAGGTACAATTCCTAAAGAAGGCCGTAGACATCCTCTGCCAATGCCGACAGACTCTCATGTACACATACGTGTTTGCATACTACCTACGCAAGAACAACCAGTCGGTCATATTCGAGGACAACCAACGTGACCTCGAGTCGGCTACTGAAACTCTCTCGGAATATCTCGAGAGGGACATAACTAGCGAGAATCTGGCGGATATCAAGCAGAAAGTTCAGGATAAGTACAGGTAATGACGAAAAACTGTATACTGTACAACATTAGTGATAAACGCGGAGGTAACATGCACTTCGGTGGAGACCGCGACGCCGTAGACGTAGTGTAGGACGCCCTCCGCCCAGGTGGGATGCCGACACGCGAAAGACTGTTAGCAGATGCTGGGTGGGATCCAAAAAGCGCGTACGAAGCCACAGGGAGAAGCTAGTTATTTCATATTTATTATTTAGAAATCATTGTTGACACCCCTACGAATCAAGAATCACCTTTCTTATAGTACACATATTCTGTGATGAAACAATCATGTTTGAATACCACAAACCAGTAAATGGGATCATAAAGCATGAATGACATCAACCATTTTAGAAGGCCCATTGGATCTCGCTGCTTCGCAAAAGCAAAACGTTCCATCAATATGATAAGCATTCATCATCCAGCAATTTTATTTCACGTTGTAAAAAAGCGAAACTTGCATTTTACACGCCACGGCAAAGGTCCGCCTGCGACGCAGAAGGCTGCGGGTTCGATTCCCGCCTTGGGACAAATGTTTGTACGAGCTGCAAATATTTGTCTCCGGTGTTCGGGGTATTTTCTATGTATCATAAAAAATATATATCTATGTAATATATTGTATTCTGTATGTCATCCTCATCAGTCATCTAGTACCCATAACACAAGCTCTGCTTAGCTTGGGGCTAGACGATGTTGTGTGCATTGTTCAACATTATTTATTTATTTAACTGTTAAATTATATCCAAGTTGACGGTCACTAAAATCTATCAAATGCTTATTGATTTAGCTACCTTCAAGGCTCACGCCAAGGCCACCTATTATGTTTCATCGTAAACCAAGCCCTGGTTTTATGTTTCACAAGCATTCGCCACTGTTTTCGTTTACATGAACTTTTTATCCCACTGTGAAGTTGTTTGTGACATTTTCACGATGAAAATTCTAAAAGATCTTGGTATTTTTTGATACGAAGCAAGCTTGTGTTTAGGAGGACCACAACACGGTAGAATGATAACGATAGATCGTCTATTTCAAATCCGTTGATATCTTCCAGAGTCGTTCTATTAGATAAATTGAGGGATTTCGCATTTTTTTGGAAAAGTCTGTTTATTCTGAGCCGATTATACTCGTAGTGCTTTGGTTGAGGATTCTCTCGATTTGGATCCAACGGTTTTCGCAACTGTCTCGCTCGCGCCATAACTAACAAATTCATCAACCTTTGTGTGAAGTGAACATTAAATTATTTACTAGCTCTTACCCGCGGTTTCACCCGCGTTAAATTCTAATTTCATATTTCTAGGGGAATAAAAAGTTCTTATTTCTCGTAAATCTCCCAAGAGAATTTGATGTTTAGCCGGACAAAAAACGCCTATGTTACTTTCCATCCTTTCTCCATGCCAAAACTCTAAGCCAAAAAACAATTTGATTGGTTGCTTAGTTAGGGTGTGAAGTTAGTTTGTGCTTCCTTCACGCCCTTAAAGCGAAAGTGCGATTTCGCATTTATAATATTAGTTAAGATTATTATTTGGGCGTTGTTCCAGATACTGCGACAGCCGGCGTAAAGTACTGCTGGAGCATGTGCACGAGGGGTACGAGAAGGACTGCTGGGATTACACAGAGTAAACAATTTCATTCTATTACACATTTGATACATACGTTATGACGGCCATAAATTCACACACAACTAAATGCGTGGAGACGGCACTTGTCCGGAACATTTCATCGTATCGTATTTTGATTTTAAATATGACGCTAATAAATAAATAATAACTCTATCCGTGAGCCACAAAGAAAGGGCCTCGATCGCTCATTGCGAAGAAAAAGTAATATAGCGATTCCATGACACTAGCCTCCCAATGCAGAGAAGTAACAAACGTCCGTAAGAACATTTTTCTCAATTGTATAATTTAACATTTGATGCTCTTTTGTTTGTCGACCGTTCTCCATTTGTAAGGAGCGCTCTGTAGCATTTTGCACTTTGGTAATGGTATTGCTGTACCTTTGGTAACAGTTGAGGCAATACCGACACACCAAACGTTCTGAATTACTGAAGTTCGATTTGATGTACTGACTGTTTGAATGGTCGTACGCGTTACTGTTAGTGCCCTTTCACATGCATGCGGTCTAGGCACGGTCGCCGCGCCGTGTAAAATAGTAATATATGAGCTAAATAGACAGCTTTCACACGGCACGCCACCGTATTGAGCCAAAACACTAACTTAATATGCAGTTTATGTTAAGTTACAGTGTTTTGCCTTAACAGGTCTCCACGGCGACTGTACCGTGACTGTGTGTCGCCTGTCCCATACATTTCTATATTACACGGCATGGCGACCGTGCCGTGACCACATGCATGTGAAAACTGTCTTAGGTTATGATGAAATGCTCCAGTCAGTCGCCGGATTAAAGGAATGTTGCTCAAAGCGAAGTGAAGTGTATTTGACCAATCACATTGGTAATAAAACGCAACTCGTCAACAGTTTGGTTGATAGTCCGGTCAACATAGACATAAATTAGTGATCAAATAACAAAAAATCCGACAGAACTGAATTTTAGTAGAGATCTTGGGTACATCAGTAGAAGGAAAGTGCCAAAAGTCTCCATCGATCCCAAGTGTGCTAAAAAGTTTCGGTTTTTTTTATTTTTCTCAAACAAGGTAAGTTTTATAAAAAATTGTTGTAAAATGATCTAAAAAATTGGTTCAACTACTTTTTTCCCTAAGAATTACCATTCCTAAGATATTAAATTCTAAAAAAAGGAGTTAGATTGTACATGATATGCACACATTTCCACGCCACTTTTTACTTCTGCACGCATGGGATCGATTATTTCTACTGGTGTACCCAAGGTCTCTACCAAAATTCAGCTCTGTCGGAATTTTCGTAAGGTATTTAAAAAGTCTATTTTGACCGGACTATGAATCCTACACCATGTTACTTGGGTCCGCGTCAATGGAAGGCAACGTGCCTTTATATTTGACAAAGCGTCGAGTTAGATGCCTGTTTGTGCGATAAATTGATCATAAATTGAAAGGGGCGAGGGACGAGAAATGTGGTCAATTTATAATATTCAGCATTGGAACAATTTGAAAATTTTACAATTTGTAATAAATTGTAACTAGTTGTTGACGTAAAAAATTATTGAAATTTTCGATTTATATGTACCACGTGTTCTTTTTATTGATTAAATAAACTAACTCGGCTCCAAAAAAAAATTTATTTGATCTGTAAATAATTATGACTGTAAACTTTCATTTCAAAATTCAAATAATATTACTATACAGTTAGTAGGAAGCAAAAAATCGACCTTAATGTCTAAAAAAAATTGGCATATATAAATTATTTATAATGAACCTGTTCCGATCTCTAAATTATTTTTTCTCTTTCCAGGGACACCCCCTTCAATGTCTCTTTTCAATTCTAAATATTAGTTTATGGTGGAACCCCTCCATACAAATCGGTGCACATTCACTAGATAGCTAATGGCTTTTCATGTTTAAATAATTACTTTTAAGTGTTTGTTTAAAGTGGATCATTTTTATGTGTATAAAGAACGAAGGTTTGGAATTATATTGATTTTGCGACTTTAATAACTTAAAAGTATTTAGTTTACGTTACATATGTATTTAGCCAATTACTCTGTTTAGTTATCTAGTGATTATGCAAACAAAATAATAAAAGGAATCTTTCCACTTTAATCTAAGCCAGTTTTAAAGAGTTTGATGCAAAAAGACGCAGTATTAATTTGCTTGTACTAAAAGTTAAAGATGAATGGCCAGTTCAAAAAACATCTTATGTGTGAATTCGCTGCTTCAAATTAAAACTAACCAAGTTTGTTTTTGTTGAATTTCTTAAAACGCAAGAGAAACGAAGTTTATTTTAATTTTTTTAAACTCTTGCACGTGATTTCTGCACGTCTAGTTAATATTAATCAAATAAAACACTAAAAAAGGATTCAGATCTCCCATTATGAATAAATAAATAGTTTAAATAGTAATCATAATTTTGTTTTGTGACTAAGAATGTGTATTTTAAAGTTATATTCATATATTTTGGTACATAAAGTTCGTAGCTTCATGTAAATTGCTTAGTGTAGTGGAAGTTTGGACCCTATTCATGCTTGTTTGAATCTTTATATTAATAACTCATTTTCATGTAAAATATTTTCGTGTATCTTTAGTTTCTTTATACTACCAAGTGTATGTCGTTTTCAAAGAATTTCCCAAAAAATATATAATTCAAGCTAAACAGTGGCACAAATTATATGACCGATTAAACGAAAAAATTATTTTACCAAAAATATCTATTTTTTTATTATTAATTTGAAAGTTATTCCAAGAAATAGTGTTTGAATATTATTGATTTATATGTATTCTGTGATCGATTTATTGTTTGTCGCCTTGAAGGCTTGTATCTATTCTCTGTGTTGGTAGGACTACAGTTGCAGCACGACACCGCTCGAAATATGCTGAATAATTTTATAATGTATAAACTTAATACTGGATTTTCGCCATGAAATAACAAACCTAGGTTTTTGAAGTTCTGGAAGTAAAATATCTGAATTACTTTAGTCGATTTATGTTCCAATTTCGGTTTAATTGTATTTTATGTCAAGCGTTATTTTTTGGTGGTCAATTTTGGTCGAACCTTGTTTTGTTATTTCAAGGCGAAGTCATTAGTCTTAATTATAGTGATTACATGACGGATTAACGACTGGAATCGTAACGTTTAACTTCATTTTAATTTTGAATTGACAATTCTAATCTTTAAACGATAATTACCAGATTATAAAAAAAATACTCTAAATATATTCTCGCAAATAGAGAATCTATTTTTGAAAATGGTTGATAGTTCGCTTTTTGTAACCCCTACATATCTGTGTCGTTATTTGAAGTAACTCGTAACTTGGTACGGATCGTGCAATAGGTTTGCACTGCCAGTATATTGTCAAATAGGTTTGATGCTTGGTGTATGACGGTGCGTTCACACTATTTCAGGCCAGGCAAGTCCTCAAACGAACGAACTAGTTCAATCATTCATATGAACTGAACTTCAGTTCCATCCATGTTCACTCAATTGAGAATTCGCCTGGACTTTTAAGCTCATGGGTTTTCACATAGTGAAAGCTCTAGTGTAGGTAGGCCACCCAACTGTCAAGTATATTGGAGGGCTTATAACACATACAACTGTACATAGATGCTGTATAGTTATTTATATGGTTTACGTGTAAGTCTAAATGCGTGCGTATAATATATAGCATCCTGTAAGTGTGTTGTTATGGACACATTTTCTTAAGACGGAAATAAATTAGTAACATCGATATGAGCTTTGATTTTTATAAGACCTTGCAACATGAGTATGGATGAATAACTCGATTACTATTTTCACACACAAAACCTGATTAAAATCAATCACCGTTCTGGTTTCCTAGTGGAGTTTGTCGACTTAAAGTTATCGAGCTTTGATCCATGTTTGAGTTGTCTTTCCCTCAAAGACTATTAAAACATTTTATCCTGCAAAGGCCTCTCTCCCTTCCAGTTTTTCTATCCCTAAAGGTTGCCGAGGATCTGGACCGCACCACTGCCGTGCCCTCTTTATGAAAAGTGCAATAACTAGTGCGGGTTACCGCAGTTAATGCACTTTTCATGAGGGCAGTGCCGCACAGCACAAAAATGTGCTTTCAAATATGAGGTTTAACCTTCGAGTTACAAACTATAGAGTCACAAGACAAAAAAATGTCCGCACCAAAACTCTGCGCACGCTACGCAGTGCGCAGAGTTTTTGTTTAGTACTAAGGCAACCGCAATCCGCATACAACGTCTCGTACTCGGTGATATCCTGCTCAATAACAGCAGATACATCCGTAAAAAGGATGGTGTTTCATATTTTAGGTGCGTCTTACAACAAATTTACTAATTTATGTATCCACAGTGCATGTTTAAATTTAATTTCAATTATTTATTATTCTTAGCAAAATAAAATGCTCACAACCCAACCGCAGCGCGTCTCGCGCTACATTGCGTACGGATTTAACTCGTAATATTTAGATACGTACATTATTCTTGCCGGCATGAGATAACAAACAGCGCGGGTGCCACTCGCTTGAAGCTTGCGGTAAGCCATTTTGTCACTGTAAAATGTATCTAAAGATTACGAGATGAAACCTATATTTGAATGCATATTTTTGTGCTTTGCGATAACGGCTGGACCTATGAATACGTTAATTAAAGTATAGACAGGTTATTAGAACTGCTATTTAAAAGTAAACTTACTGCTTTTCGTTCGGCAGGGATGCGCTGGCTCCGTCGCCGACAAGACCTAGTAAAGCCTAGCGGATATTATGCGGTAAATTCATTCTTTTATTTCATTTAGATTTGGAACCCAGTCTTCTATAAAAATGGTCGTTGAAGAAACAAGCACAGAGGTGTTATTAAGAACTGGTTATAACTGGTAAGCAACTATTTGGCTTCTTCGATGACCAGTTGTCTAGGATTTGAATTTCAGCGAAGTTACGTAACGTGGAATCTACATAGTTTGTATAATTTGGTTTTGTCTATGATTAACAATGGTCAAATAGAATGTAAAAGTTAATTAACCGCGTTCAATGTTCAGGTGTATTCTTAATTTTTAAGGCCACCATTTTATTTCAGGACTACAAAAACCTTATATTTCGGAAAATCTTATTTTTATAAATCTCACAAGTGGATAAAGACTATAACGGCTATTTTAAACTGTTTAAGTTAGGATTGTAGGTAATTATATCAAAAAATCTACATAAAATTTTGTATTTATAGCAATGTATAGGTCAAGTTTTGTATAATATTAAATAAAAATCTAAATAAAAATAGTAAGTGCTGTTTATTTGTAATGCTGTTGTTTTGAATAAGGAAATAGAGATTTAGAATGAAACATACTAGTAAAGCAGTCAAGTTCTATATTTATCGTTTACTTAATTTATTTTGTACAAACTTCAACAATATATATAATAAATATTCAATTAAACCTCTATCATTCAGCAAACTGAACTCACTTTTTTGTCATAAGTATAGTTAAAAATAAATAATAAACAATAAAATTGATATATAACTTATTGTCTAAACTTAATTAAACACAACTTTTTTGTGCAAATATGCCTAATAGTAATAAAATGTTTGGTTTCACCAACATAAAGTAAATAACGATCGTTTCATCATTCAGAATCATTCATTCAGAAGCCGAGCGGAGCGGTCCGAAAGCATTCGTCTACACGACAGTACCACGAAACTGTACATATTCACGGAAACTTACACAGATTTATTAGAATTCCTAAAGCAAAGAACGGGGACTACTCTAACACCAACATCTTTGTTACCATTGCCAAACCTTCCAAGCCATACGTCAGCGTTACACTTCCTCTATCGCACACGCCCCTTAGATACAATAAAGAGAAAGGAATCTAATCGTGACAGAGTTAATATTACAGTACTTGTTAAACTAGCGGCTAACAGCGTGCCTTAGCGTCTAAAGCTAAAAACATATTTATCATACTTAATATTAACAAATTCACGACATAAAATATTTCTGTACGCATTCTAGAGCAAACCATCAAGATATTCCTAATTCGATCAGTCTTTTAACGCGTAATCTTATTAAATGTAAGTATTATGTTTTGGAACCGCTCCGAAAGGTCCATTGGATAGGTTGAACTGTAGATACTTGTTTGGTGGACTGAACTGAGGAAACAGACGGTGTAAAGCAACAAGAGAACGTAGCGACGTGACGTCACGGGACGCCGTCGGCGGCGCGTGCGCGCTGCGCGGCTAAGGGGAAGCTCGCCCCGGAGCGCGCGCACGCTACGTACACACAAAACATTATCTACATTATCTGTTATATTTATTGCAAAATATGTGCAAAACGGTAAGTGTCTCATTTACTTACGATACACTGACCTTATTTAACTTTGCAAAACTTACGATTGTCTTGCACTTTAGATCTTTTTCATTGATAAAACGAATATAAATCAACCGACACAAGTATTCGGTGAAATGTTCGATTAATGTAAAGCGGAACCTCGTCGAGCACACGTTACTGCATCAAGCGTATTGTATCGCTGCCTTACTCGCCATATCAATTATTATATGAAAATTATGTGTTGCGACGTGCTTGGGATCTACCCGGCGATAAGCTCTCAATATTTACAGAGTAGTAGAAAATTGACCACTTTTAAAGTTAAATTACAAAAATTCAACGTTTAATCTGTTGTGCTAGAAAGGACAATACTGTTAGGGATCCTCCGAACACGCCTGCCTATGCGCGCCGCGGCGGCGCTCCCGCAGGGCGCGACCGGCGCTTACTCCTATCCTGTCTATCTAGAGATGCCAATCAATAACAAAATACTTCAATAATATCTACCTTACTCGGTAAGGGACGTTCCATCTTTTAGGTATATCAATAATATCTTATTGCTAATAACGGTCATCTCAAGTAGCCGAATCGCTTGTAAAATGCGGATGATCATTACCACGTTATCATCGTCAAAATTTAAATCTGCAAGAGCAATTAAAGAAGCAGTACCAGCCCGCTTACATTATCAGATACAGGTTCTAGTTTGTGAACAGCGCTTCGAAGGGAACCGCCACTGAGCTGGCGAACAGCGTTCGGAGTTCGTATTGTTGGTCGGTTTTCTTCGAAGAGTTGCCAGCTGTAGTGGGGAGACCGAGACCGGTGGGGAAGTCCGTTGTCGGGTCTCGCCTCTACAACCCTCAGCTAACGTAATTTAGGGGAAGGAAATTACATTAACTAGGTATGTGGAAAGTGCGCGTTACATAAAATGGCTCGATTACTATGATGCATACTGAATTAGGACGGAAGTGAATCCTGGTACCGATTTCACAGCTGATTTGTTAAGCTTACATAGATATAACTTGCAAAAATTTATCTAAACTTTCCTAAGTCGAGGTCTGCGATTCGACCTCGCTCACGACGCTCGTCGTCTCGGTACGGTGAGAAGCTTACAAATTGGAACTATTAAAAACTATACGGACAAAATTGATATGAATCGGCGTAGCCATTGCTTCTCATAAGCGTCTATTAGATACGATTACACTAACGCCCAATCGCGCGGACTATTCGACAAAGTTTATTATGTTAGTAGGTACAATGAAAACAAAGGCTGAATAGGATACGATTAAAGTGCTACATCGAACGCACGGCGTGAGGCCGAGCCCGAGCGGCGGCGGCCGGCGCGAGCGGCGCGCGCGCGTACCATGTCCATGTCTCCTCTCTACTAAACGATACATAGATAGAGTACTATTACATTCCATTCCATACAATGCGACAAACTGTGCTTATTGCTCGACATCATTTCGGGGAAATCAAATGATATCTCGCAATCGGTACATAACGGAAATTATTCTTTAATAGAGCTCTGTTTTAGAATTTTACAGATATACAGTGATCTCGTCGAATATAAAAATAAGCTTTTAGAGTTTCTCAATATCCAAATATCTTACATTACACCACTAGTGAATAAAAAAAGAGCACGCTCACGGAACAATCCGTATCGGCAACGCGGTGCACGAGCGCGATCGTCGGTCGCAAATGAACGTCACTAAAGCTTCGGCCGCGCGAATACGAAACAGCGTCCGGACACGGTGTTGCGGCGGCGGCGCTCGCGGTCAGCGCCGGGGCGGGGGCGGGCTCAGCAGCTCGGGGGGCAGCGGGAGCGGCGAGTCGTCCACCAGCGCCGGCAGCAGCGCGAGCGCCAGCACGGGTCACACGGGCGCGGGTGGCGGCGCCGGCTCCGGCGGCCGCGGCGCCGCGCGCCCGTCAGACACCACCACACGGTGCCCGTTAGGCGTCACCGCGTCTAACAACACGGCCGTATCCACCCCCACTTCTCCGCCCTCGTCCGGCCCGGATCCGCGCCGGTGCCGCCGCCACGCGTGCTGAATCAATCGCGCGCAGTACTCCTCCCGCTGTCTCCAAAGCGTCGATGACACGGGCTCGTAGCCGATCTCGTTCGGTCGTCCCGGCTCCAAATCTCCCGTCTCTTCAATCGGGTTGCCTTTCCGCGCGAAGAAGTCCTTCGTTAACGCGTCTAGGATGTCCACGCAGAACATGTTATCGCCTCGACAGATGGGGATATCCATCGAGATGATCTTGTACTTGTTGGGCTTGTGGATCTGAAGCGGGGGTTCGAGAACGTCTAAGAATTCGGATAGCTGGTCGTATCGGATGTACTGAGTGCCGTCGGGGTCGAACCGCTGCCAGATCTCGTAGTACATGTCGTAATCGTCATCTGTCAAACCTTCTTGCACATCCTCCGTCGCCTGGAAGTAATATTACATTTGCGTCTTAGTTATTGTTTCTCAAACCCTATATAAAATTACATCATACACCACGGACATGCAAACACAGAACAACTTAATCCTGAATTCTAGATAATGAACAATTACATAAACAAAAGCATGTTACTGACAGTAGTTAATCAATTCTTAGTTAGAAATGCCTTAGCTGGTGAAAAAATCACAGTAGCAGTAATATACATATATATGTACAAGAAAAACAAACTAAAAGGCACGAAAATAATTTTGTTATTTGCTGAGCAATTTTCAAGCGCGATTTCCGTTGGTTTTCTTACTAGGCTGGGCCTGTATTGAGAAAATATCAAACTCCTAGCTGTATTAATTGCTAATACATAAAACAAAACCCACCTGAGAGTAATTCTCGAGAATGACAGCGATGTACATGTTGATAACAATCAGGAAGGATATCACGAGATACGACAGGAGGTACGTGATGCCGATGGTCGCAGAGCCACAGTTGCCCGGGTATCCTCGCTCATTGTCTGGCAGATCGCATTCCTCTTCGTTGATGATGCCGTCTAGCACGCCGTCCCAACCCGCTGATGTTGACATCTGTAAAGGATGGAATGTTAGACTGTACACGGAAAAATCTTTACTTTCGATGCTGATAAGAATCACAAATCTCGACCTGAAAAGTAAAGGTGAAAAGGTTTTTCAAAACGATAATAAATCATCGGATGGACCTTTCTTGAAGTTGATAATTAAAAAATTAAATAATAATCAAATCAAATTAGTTTTGAATTGCTCGATTTGTCGTAGCGACTTAATCGTTATTGCTACGCCGTAGTTATTGCTACAAAAATGTCATAGTGTTCAATTAATACCGTAGCAAGTAAATCGTAGCAATTGCTATGCCGTAGAAATTGCTATGCCGTAGTCATTGCTACAGAAATTGCATAGTTTTGAATTACTCGATTCGTAGCGACTAAATCGTAGCAATTGGTACGACGTAGCGCCTACGCCATAGTCATTGCTACGAAAATTGCATAGTTTTGAATTGCTCGTAGTGCCTAATTCGTAGCAATTGCTACGCCGTAGTCATTGCTACGAAAATTGCATAGTTTTGAACGGCTCGTTTCGTCGTAGCGACTTAATCTTAGTAATTGCTACGCCGGAGTTATTGCTACGAAAGTTCAGTCTTGAATTTATCGATTTGTCGTAGCGAGTCAATCGTAGCAATTGCTACGCTGTAGTGCCTACGCCGTAGTCATTGCTACAAAAATTGCATAGTGCTAAATTATTCGATTCGTAGCGACTAAATCGTAGCAATTGCTACGCCGTAGAAACTATGATATAGTTATTGCTAGGTCGTTGTAATTACTACACCGTAACCACGATATGGTTATTGCTACGCTGTAGCAACAACACCTAACGCTTTTGAATTAGGTACAATAGTTCGAATTAGATTATATTCAAGGAATGTAACAATACTCACTTGAAATAGTAGAATCATGCTCTGCACGAACGTCTTAAAGTTATACACGTCATCAAGACCGCCCTTGTCTTTGACGTGCATAAAGAATGACATTCCAAATATCGCAAAAATGAACATAACCAGGAACAATAGTAGGCAAATATTGAAAAGGGCTGGCAGTGACATGGCTAGCGCGAACAGCAACGTTCGGATACCCTTGGCGCCCTTCACGAGTCGTAGGACCCGTCCTACTTTAGCTACTCTCACTACTCTCAATAGAGTCGGCGATACAAAATATTTCTCAATAATATCACTCAATACCAAGCCTGTAACAAACGGAAATATGTTAATCACGACATTAAAAACTACGTTAGCGAGCTGAAAGTGCATAACTAGCGTCATTTTAAATTCATCATCATCATTCCCATTGCTGGGCATAGACGGCGTTATCATTATTGTGCCAGAATTGACGATCTTAGACATATCTCACTATTGTAAAATTATAAATAACACAATCTTTATTTACTTTGGGGTTGAGATGATGAGATGACACTGTTTAGATTGTCCAGCATTATTTTTAATAATCATTTAATTTAGTAATTTCCTCCAAGGTATGTGCGTAATCGCGCGCAACCACATTTAGTATTTTTTTTGCTACGCAACTTTTTGCTTATTTATCCACCAGGGCAAAGATCTCATCTCAAACATTACAAAGAGAATGCAGAAAAACAGGTAAAGCTATGAATACACTCACAAAAAATATACACGAAATAAACATTGTATCGGGTATTTAGTTTAATTAGCTTGGGGCTAGATAATGCTGTGTGGATTGTCCAGCATTATTATTATTATTTATGGCGTACCATCAGTTCAATATCTCTACATTTTGTGTTAAGGTCCGCTTCAGGGCAGTAGGTAAGTAAGCTACGATAAATACCCAATAAAATATTTTTTTGAGTTAAAGATATCTTATAAAATACGAATACTTACTAAGTATAGAGAACATAACAACAACGAAATCGAATAGATTCCACGGCTCCACGAAATAATGATATCGTAAGGCGAATATTTTCAATAGGCACTCTGAACTGAATATCACTATGAATAGAGCATTGAGATAGTCTAAAACTTGGCTGAAAGCCTCTGCTTGCTGATAATGATCTAAGGTCATCGTCAGCATGTTGAATCCGATGAACAACATGATTATCATGTCGAACTTCTTGTCTGTTACTATCTCGAATACTATTGCTTGGGGACGCCACTGTGGACAAAATAAATATTTTTACATTTGGTAACATAAATATTACATATTAAGTTTTGGACAAAAAAATTATGATTACGTTTTGGTTAAGCTTTATCATCAACAAATGCAGCTAATCCTATGCTGCTCGTAGGTAAACCTCGCTTAATTAACGTCATAGTGTCCTGTCTTCAACTCGCATATCAAAGCTTATTTTATTTAATGCTGTGTGGATTGTCCAGCATTATTATAAGTATTATGTTACTCATATCCATGATCTCGGTCCATGTAGTAGCCCGATATTTTGGGAGGCATGCGTGGGGCCGAAGCCGGAACTAAGGCTCTTTATGAGAGTTCATCTAAAGGCGATGTTATTTTTAATCATATTATTGACTTATTCGTCTCCAACAGCTAATAATATATGTATATATGACACGGTTTATAATTAAAATTTTGAAACATCGTCACAGTAAAATTTTTAGCCTTCGTTTTGATACTCATCATCATGTCATTGCTGGGTCTTTCCCCAAACCGAAAACTATTCTGGCTTAATTCTATTCAATGGGGTGAAAATATCTCAACGCAGTCGACATTACTTTAAAGGCTAGCGTCGACAGACTGCACCGGACGCTCCGCACTGACCACACTAAACGGATTTTAGTATTCTTTGTATGATTTGCCATAGAAGTGCGTCCACTGATTTGCATCATACCGAGCGGACGCATCGGATTGTCGGCAATGCTGGCGATCCATTTTGTGCGGCTGACATCATTATTTGTTCGCAAATGGTAGGCAATCCGGTTACTGCCCTTACAGTGGACGCACCACCCGGCATTACCTACTACGCTGATAAAATCCGTCTTACGCGATTGGCGTAGACCGTGCTATGCCGGTCTGTCTACGCTAGTCTTTACACTGCATTACCTAGTTTACCTAAGCGATCTCGAAACAAATGCGTCAACCTGTGACATCACCAAACGGCTCTGTCAGAAGAACAACTGTCAACCTATAAGATACAGAGACTGTTTTGTGACACAAGCACGTAATGTTTATTTAACTTCAAATTTTTTTCTGTATGGTGTTTTAGATAAATCCTATCCTATTCATACCTTCGGTCTCGGGATTGCTTTTAACGGCTTCTTCGACCCCATTTTCTTCATCGCATTATAGTATTTCTTCTGGTCTTCAGTCATGAACATTTCAAGACTGCCACCTGCTTTCTTCTTCTGTTCATTGAAGTTGTCAATAATTACTCCTATGAACAGATTAAGAGTGAAGAAGGAACCGAATATAATGAAGAACACGAAGTAGAGATACATATAGATGTTGGTTTCACGGATTGGTTGGCGTCCCACCTGTAAGACAAAAATAACTATATAAATAACATATTTTAAAGCTAGCCTACTAACAGCTTTGAGATGTTGAAATCAGAAATAGAATGAAAGCTTGGGACTTGGCGCTAGAGATTTTTTTACCGCGAGCGTGCGTCCTGAATCGATTTTTTTGCTCACGAGTGCATTTCACAGTAGAATTTTTTACTGTATTTACCTCTCGCGAATCAATCGCGTCGTTCATAATCTGAATCCATCCTTTGAAAGTGGCCACTTGGAAGAGGCATAGGTATGCTTTGCCGACGTGGTCGAAGTTCATTGGCGAGTTCTCCCACGTGTAATTTTCAAGTACACACGCGTTCTTGTCAGGGATGATCTCGTGGCTCAGCGTTGTGTGGTTCAGGTCCACACACTGGAATGTTAATAATGATTATTGTCTTCGACTAATTTAAGCACAACCGTTTATCTGTGGCCGATTGAGACTTGAGCTCTCTGTTGGTAGAGTTGAACTAAGGCAAGTAGTATGTTGGGAAATGTTATTTGAAGAAGGAATCAACTAAAAAGAACCAAATTCAAATTTACTCGTCTTTAAATTTTTATTAAGTTCCAATATCTTACATATTTTAAACTGCCATTATACTTAGTACCTTGGGGTCCAATTCTGCTAAACTAATCTCTTTACTATGACAATGGTCGCTGATCGTCACATAGAATCCTTAAATGAAAGAAACTCGACATATAGATGCGAGCGGTGCTATCTGCACCGAGAGATTGATACAATGGTTTTCACCTTGATACTTTTGACGCGCGTCTCTCCATTTGTATTTTCTATCATCGCGACAATCCCATTGTCATAGTAAAGCGATTGGTGGGCAGAGTTGGGCCTCTGAAGTAGCCACTTGCTACCCAATACCCATATTACCCATCCTCTGTTATGTTGTTACAGCGGCGCTTACGCCATCTATTATTTATAAGTGGTTCTTATTCTTAGGTTGAACTTGTCATATCGAATACTCAGTCATAATATATATATTAAAGTTGAAATGAATACATACCTTGAAGTACTTCCCAGCGAACAGTTGTACGCCCATGATGGCAAAGATGAGCCAGAATATAAGACAAACGAGCAGCACGTTGAAGATGGAAGGTATCGCCTGCACTAAGGCGTTCACTACCACCTGTGTCGAAAAATATCTCGTCATAACAAGGTTAAAGAATTCAATTTTGAACATATACAGATTTAATAACACTAGCCGTGCGTACAGTATTTTGAAGAAGCGTGTAATGTTAAGTCATTTTCGACATTTCATGAGTTGATCACATCTATTGGGTAGATACACAAATTTACACAAACTATACAACATTCAGGCGTACACAAAACTGAAAGCGTCATTGAACATAAAGGTGAAGCAGCAATTCACTTACCGACTCCTCAAGATAACGTTGAAGAACGACAAGAAGAAGAAAATCTAGGTGCAAAATCTAAATTAGCATTCCGAGAAAAAATAAATAAAGAAAACTCTATTGTACTAGCTATGGAAATCGAATACGACTACGAAATTGTTTTAGAAAAGAAGAAATGAAAATATCCCAAAATAATACCAATTACCGATTTCTAAAAGAGAATTATGACAAACAGTGATGATACCAAGCCATTCCCATGGGTGCCACCGACGATTTCGAAATGATTTTCTAAAAGGTTGACGATAAAATAACTACAGCCAATGGAGTCGAAACAACTCTTCAAAGTAAAAAGATCGGGACTGAATGATAATGCAAAAGTGGAATTGTTAGGTGTCGATTATTGAAGAAGTTGTTAAGATGTCGAGATGTGAGAATGAGAATGTGGAGCGTGTAGTGTATATGGGAGGTATGGGGCAGAGCCGGCAGAGTACGTACCCTCATGCCCTGCATACGGCTCATGGCTCTGAGCGGACGCAGAGCCCGGAGCGTTCGCATCGTTTTGAACGCCTGAATGCCTCCGGCGCCACAAAGCGCTGCTACGAAGTTTATAAGCGAGACCTGATGACATTAAGGGTAGCATTTTGAGCACATTAAAGATAAACATGGATATATTGAACAGCTGCACCTAAAACTCGTTTCAAAGTCAATGAACAGAATTTAACATTCTGTTGCTGCACCAAGTTAAAGCTTTTTTACGACTGGGCAATAGAAGTGTGTATACCGATCTGTATTCTCTCAGATCAGTGAAGAAAATAAACAACTGAAAATAACAAAACTATCGGATATATCGTTTTTGAAGACTTCATGAACAAGATCTCTAACAAAAAAATCAAAGGGTTAAAGGCAAAAAAAGATTTAAGACAAAAATCAAAGCTAACACTGGCTGCATTAAACATTTACAGCACCCACGTTTTCGATAAAAACGTAAAATTGCTTTACATATTCCCTACATGTGGAAAACAACACAGAATGAATAAAGAGCACAGAGATAAAGATCTTACATGCACTTATAAGACCTTATTGCAATAAATAAAGAGGAATTCATTGCGGGACTGTGGTTATAGTAACACAAAAGCAGGAACCACAAAACAGATTACGACACCGAGAGCTCGAGCGAGGCGAGGCTGGTCGGGTTCCTCGCTGCCCGGACATCGAACAGACAAAGCCGAACGCATGTTGCGTTGCCCATGGATTGATGGTTCCAATCGTCAATGAGCATCGCAACGATACCGACACAGATAGCGTGACAGTGGGCTACGCGCGTACTCACGCGCATGCCCTCCCATCTGGAGACCGCGCGCAGCGGGCGCAGCGCGCGCAATGTGCGCATTGAACGGAACGCCGGGATGTCATCGGCACCCGCCATCACCGCGCCGTGGTTAACGAGCGACAACTAATATGACATCATCATACAGATATTGCGTTAGACTTATTATTGTAGAGCTTAATTTTATAGAAAAACTCTGAAATACTCCATTTCACGATCGAAAGGTAGAAACTTTCACAAAACGTTGAATCTCATTTTTGTTTTCAAAATAAATGTATTTGCCAAAAAACTGTTATGATTCGATCGTGTAACAAGATTTCATCTTTACCTACTTTATCTTATGGATAAACGTTTGATAACCTGAAAAAGTTCTGTAAGTACGTTCCTATAGATTTTTAAATATGAGAAATACACAATAAATACCATGAACGGCAAGTCAGTACCTACCATGACAATAACGAAATCTAGCCAGCACCATGCGTTCGTGAAGTACTTCTGGAAACCCAGAGCGAGCCACTTTATCAACATCTCAATGAAAAAGATGACAGTGAAGATACGGTCCATATAATACAAAATATCTTGAAGAATAGGTCGGTGTGGTAAATGTACATCTTCTAAGGCCTGCAAAGAACAGACATTTACTTTATTTGGTTTGAACAGATAGAGGTTTGAACAATAAGACTTACAAATTGTTCAGAGTTCTTACCAAAGCCAAACTACTGAGCAAAATCATTGTAATCACAGCCGTTTCGAAGTAGGTGTTCTCGATAAGTCTGAATGTCTTCAGTCGCAGAGTGCCCCATCCTTGCCAGAAAGGAGACTCATCATCTCCGGCCAGGAATGGGAAACGCTTGTAACATGGTTCCGGGAAACACTCAGCAGGAGAGTCATCTACCACATCCTCGTCAGCTTCAACCTTGATATCCTTCAAACCGTCTAACTTGCCATCATCTTCTTCCTCTAGCATTTCTGTTGACAAATATTAACATGATTTGTAAAAATATTGGTTTAGTTTTATCATTACTATTTTATAATCAGCGAACAAGTTTACCTTCTTCTAAGCCTAATTCTTCTTTACTGGTATCCTTCTTTTCTTCTCCGTCTATCGTATCTGCTGATACTTTATGACTTTCATCTTTGAACGATCTTAGCTTATGGCTTCCATACGATTTTTGACTTATTGTATCGTCATCCTGAAATTTTGCATATTAGTGGGTAACCAGACCGGTTTGGAACGTTTTGGTTAACTTGTTATTTTTTATTTTACCTGTATAGGGTATCCATGATGGTTCATTTCACAATCTAACCGGTTATCTCTATGATTATCTGTTATTGCATTTATATTATTCATAAGTATCTTGCCTTTTTTGTATTTATTGTCACCTGCAATCAGTACATTATTAATTTTCTTATCTATGAGTATAAATCGCTCTTTTCTATTGTTTGATTACGGGCTGTTACCTGGTATTGTGAATTCCATTCCATCTCCTATAGCTACTTCTACTTGGTCTTTGAGTTTCTTGTCTTTGTACAATACAGCGTCATCGAGATCTGTTCCGAGCTCCAGTTCGTTGTCAACCCGTTCTGAAGAAACACACCGACCACACAGAGCCGCCTTTAAGCCTACATGTGGCGTGATGTGTCCCACAGTGCGTTGTAGACCACACGGCGACAGCGTCCAAGCATAGAATCAGACCAGGATAAATGAAATTTCGATTTTTCGAGAAAAACGTGATACCGAATTTATGGAAACAAACTTAATAACCAGGATTTGGTTTATTTCTTTTTTCTTCTCGCTTATTGTATAAACCGCAAAACACTATAGAATTCGAATGTTTATCCCGTGACTTGAAGATTTTTGCACAGAACTATAAAATTTACAGTACTTAACCATGTTTTTATAGGCTATTAAATTATTAGAGAGTTGACAAACCCCCTATTATGAGACTCATTTATAATAATCATGTTATTATTATGGAGATAGACAACTTCGAGCGACAATCTAGACAATTTATAAATTCATATAAGAAGCACCTACGTAACAGACGACCAAGTCGTCTAGCTAGATGAACGTAATATGGTATTAGGTAGACAGAAGCTGAAAGTGATCGACAGATTATGAGAAAAAATATATGTAACACTAGCTGCTACCCGCGCCTTCGCAAGCGTTTTATCGGGTTAAAAATATATGGTATATATATATATATGTTATACCAGGTCTCAAACTATACCCATACCAAATTTCAACCCAATCGGTTCAGTAGTTTTTGCGGTATATCCATACATACATCCATCCTTACAAACTTTGACATTTACACGTATAATATTAGTAGGATATACACAACTAAAAACCACAATATAATGAAATAACTTTGCTTTTTAGCCATGGCTAATAAGTTATTTATATTTATTTTACACCAACAATATTGTTTTATGTAATTACACGATTTACACGTCAAACATGCGAAACACAAAAGCAATAGATACAGATGACAGTAATATCCGGGCTGTTAACAAGCTAGTTACACAATCAAATGAAAAGGATAAACTCAAAACACAGAAAAACATAGGTACAACATCGAAGAGCAACTTCAAAGTTAGCATATAGGTACAAGGTCTGATCTACACTTGGAATGGTAGGTCGCAGGCAACGCACAGTGAACCACATAAGATTACAAATTAATGAAACAAATACCATGCTTTAATATTTATTTGTTTCAAATCATGCTAGGACATCAATAAATATGTTATTTGAAAACAACAATGGGCAATATGGAGCATGGACGGTCTATGCTCTATTGTCTTATTTAATAATCATCATCAGCCCAAATATCATATACGTTTCTAGAATTAACAGAGCATAAAGCGGTTAACATTGGTAATTTTATTCATATCTACAGGTTATATTTTACAACAACATCAATACAACAAACATGCCACAGCGTTCTGGCAAAGACACACATCTTACCGGGTGCATGGATGGCTATCTGATTGGTCAGCTTGTTTTTGAGTATTTTCAAGAAGTCCGCTATGCTTTTCTTCACCCAGTCTGTAAACCTCGATATTCTGTTGAAGGCCTCTGCTATTTTGTTGGTCTCTTGGTCCGCGGTTGGAGAAGATAAACTTGATGAACCGAAATTGGACAGTAACAGGGCCAAGAAAAGGTTAAGAACCTGAAATTCGAAATATATTTTGAAATATATGAAGCAAGGTCAGTAAGAGTAATGTATTAGGGGCCCCTTCTTTTAGATTTGGTAGGATTAGGTATCAAGAAAACAGCTTCAATACAGTTTTTTAAATTGATGATTTCAGATTTCAATAACTTTATTTCTTTAGGCTTACAAAATAAGCACTTTACGCAAAAATAGATCACATTTATGAAGATAATTATAATACTGACCACAAGATTGCCAATGACGACTGTAGCCAAGAAAAACGGTATACAAGACACGTCTCCGACCAACATACAGTCCCACATGCTCTCTATCCATTCACCGCACAACACTCGGAACACAATCATGAAACTGTGCATGAAATCTGTGAAGTTCCATCTCGGTAGGTCTCCGTCGGGGAAAAGATCCACGTTATCTGGTGTAATAAATGACATATTAGTTGAAAGAATAGCTGCAAAATAATTCAAAATTATATAGTAAGCAAATTGTACTACAGTGTTTCTTATATTCGAGTTGTTTAACATGACTTTTTACAATAAAATACAAACAACACACGAAACAAACTTCAATTTGCATAGGTAATACATACTGGTAAAGAGCCACATTTTCACAATTCAGATTGTCTCTTAGTTGTAGGAAAGCAAAAGTGTAGCAATTGGCACTCTAAGCTCCAATCATTATTATTATTTAGTATTGAATTTTATATCCACATATATGTAGGTATGGAGGAGTAGTTAGTATAGGATTTTTGTAACGTTGCAAAAGCGGTAACATTTCATGCATTTTAAATTGTCTACATACTCTGCGATATCAGACCTAGTGATATTCAACTTTTCATTGCAACATGCAGAATGTAAAACTAGATTCTATATTACACGACTCCTACAAATTTACAAAAATGTTTAGCAATCAAATACTAAGAACAAAAACAAACTTACAAAGAAACGAACCATATCAGCTGGTAATGTCAAAAGAAAATGTAGTCGGATAGATGTAGGTAAGTATTCGAAGCTAGCATAAAAGTCTCACAAGTGAGGCGCCTTCTGAATATTAGGGCTTTAAATGTTTTAGGATATTAGGCTCACTTGGAAGGGACACATCAAATTTCAACACTAAAATGGAGCACAACAGTGTGACGCACATAAACACAATATACACTATTCAAACAGGGCGGCGAGTCCCACTAAACTGTGAATCAATGCAGGCAAACTGTCCAAAGGAATTACATATCTAATTGAATCACATTTTAGGCATTCTATAGATGTGTTCCAACTTGGAACATTCTTTAAAAGCTAAATTTTGAATAGGTTCTCAAATAGCTTAGCAAATATATAAGTGCGTGGCTTATAAACTGCTGAAACACATCGTGGATCAAATGGGCCCCGCCGCCTTACCGTCAACAGTTAACATTTTTCAAACACCAATTTACATGCAACACTCCCACCAATTTACACTTACCCACATAATTTTTCCCGAATAGTTGCATACCCATCACCGCAAATATGAAAATAATGATGCACAATACGAAGGTCAGATTGCCCAAGGCACCCATTGTCCTACCCATTATAGAGATGAGTAAATTAAGTGTCGGCCATGACTTTGCCAATTTGAATACTCGAAGCTGCAATTACAAATTGTGATACAAGGCGTCACACAAGCTCGCTTACCGGCGCTTCACCTATGCTACTGCGGGTTCCCTCGAACCCCTAACCACTCACATCCTTAACTATGATAGATACTGAGTGGTTGGAGGTTTCTGATAATTATGGACTAGGTTTAGCGAATGTGTGCTTGAACCTAGAATGTGCACTGACTTGTTTCTGAATGAGTGGGATATATGTCATCATCATCATATAACGTGAGAGCTTTTGGACATTTCTTTCACATTTTTTCATAAAATGTACAAGGTTTTTATGCCTATCGTACACAGATCCCATCAGTTTATCTGATGCTTAAGATTACCCTCGGGAAGCGAAGCTGCAAGTCAAGTCTATGTTACTGAAGGCAAAGCTTAGTCATGATTGAAAGCTGCGTGGCATAGCTTTATAACGTGTTCCCTTTGGCTCGCTTAGATATCGAGCAGTCCGGTATTATAAAGCCACAGCATGGTTTCGAATTGTTACTTTATGAAAAAAATGTTAACTCAAAAGCCCGGTGTAAAGATTTCTGTTGTGTAAAGCTGAATAATCATGAAGCTTATTTAATTCGAGATGCTAAATATTCTTTAAATAAGTATAAAACCTCCGTAGTCCATCCCGATTGTCTTACCCCAATAATTTTTCCCGAATAGTTGCATACCCATCACCGCAAATATGAATATAATGATGCAAAGTACAAAGGTCAAGTTCCCTAAAGCTCCCACTGTCCTACCCATTATGGATATTATAAGGTTTAGCGCCGGCCAAGACTTGGCCAGTTTAAATACACGTAGCTGAAATCACATACACGTTTAGAAATTATATTCATAAAGGACTAATAAAGTTAGTTATAAGGAAGAGTTACTGAAATGAGATAGTTGAAAAATGAGAAAGTATATCATGTCCGTCTTATGATATACTTGAGTAATGTTATGGTGAAACCCGTTATAATACCAATAGATTTAATGTTCATGTTTATGTTGACAGAAGTGGGAAGATGATAGAGGTTATGATAATAGTGTTAGTACTAAAGTTACTCACCAATCGAAAGGAACGCAATACAGACAAACCCTGAACTCCTTCCAGTCCCAACTCCAAAAGTGATAAGGCCACAATTATAAAGTCAAATATATTCCATCCTTCTTGAAAATAAAACTTTGGGCTCATTGCTATTAGCTTTAACAAAGCTTCAATACCGAAAGTCGCTGTGAAAAACTGAAAATATAAAACAGTTTATAGGAAACGTAAGTTGATGAGCATCGTCGCGGATGTTCAACTTTAACTTTCTCTAGATAGGGCATACTATTCGCGATGATAACTGTACCTAGCTGTCAATCCAATTCCTCTATTATATTATGCATGGTATAGTGAAAGGTAGGTAGTTTAAATATGTCTGTTTATGCAATTTTTTTTTATGAAAAATAAAGAAATAGAACGAAAATGGGATTCGCACACATAAGTAACAAACATAAAATATCAAATAGTTGAGTATAAAAGAACACAAACAGGAACGTATTATGTATATACTTACGTAGTTTCCACTCTTGAGCGCCTTATCCATATCTTTGTCCATATCGTGGTGATCGAGCGCCATGAACAACGTGTTCACTACGATACACAAGGTGATGAACAATTCGACGAAAGGATCGAACACCAACAAGGCGACGTACTTCTGAAACTCCAGCCACAACCAACAGCAGTCCCACACACAGAAGAAGTCTATGGCCTTCATTCCAAATTCGAGGAACCGCTCTTTGAACGTCGGTCCGTCCTCATCGTCTTCCGCTGTTGGGAAGTAGTACACTGACACTGTTGCGTCCCGTTTACCAGCAGGGTGCGTGTGTATGTGTTGAGAGAGACAGAAATATTTTTGTTAGTATTCGCTCATTATTGTTTTCCAATAATAGAAAATTTGTGCACCGATATTTCAGTGGAGGATTTTTTATAAATTATTTTATTGGAATTTGCAACTCTTAATGTCTATTGTTAACACCAATATCCATATTTTTTGTAAATTTTGTATGGTTGTCATTTATCATCATCATGGATGCATAAAACTGGTGGCATTCAAAGATGTGATGGTAAGCATCAAACCGTTCAAACAGGTTACACCTTAGTGCAAGGTATTTTGTGCAATTCAAACTCATCTTCAGTATATTTGCGGTGGACGAACGCACTCAAACTCGGCGTGAAAGCTGTACGTAACTACTTCGATTAAATCGTATTGTTTCATGGATGAAATTCAACTAATTGAACGTTACATAATATCCAGTTTCAATCAAAAAATATGAATATCGTGATCGATCCAAATTACTGACACTAACAACCATAAAAGCGATATATGTAATTCAATGTATGTAAAAGCCTACTAAAACAAGGTTCGTATAATTTTAATCTAAAATCAAATTTTCTCAGAAATATTGTTATAAAGCTTTACATAATATTTATTATTGTAGCTACTTATGTATATGTATTTCTATAACAAATACAACTAATTAGTGCAATAAAAAAATAACATTGATGTATTGTGTTAGTGCGCTATATGAACTGACAGTAATTTAGTGATATCTAGTTAAAACATTAGCTGGTGCATGGAAGTGATTTTCGTGGATAAATTGATAGGATACTAGGGCAAAATTGTGGATAATGTTCATCTACAAACATGGTGTCTCACGAAATCGTGATCATCAAAATCAACTCTTATTTATGATGATTTTCAAACACTTCCAGTTCTAAATTGATATAATACTTGTTAAAGGTTATGTTAGTGCAGTTAGTGATGCTTTGTCAATTGTAGTGGAGAAATATTTTTATAAACTCATCTCAAATAAGGGCTTCGATAGATTGATAAAAATATTTCTTTTTTGTGCTGGTGCTGTCAACTATAGCTATGTTATCTCAAGCACGATTTTGCATAGAATAAATGACATCCACAAATAATTATACTTTGCCAATTATGCTTTTCTTGCGCATAATGAGCAAATACCTATGTGTATTGTGTAAAGTGTTTTGATAGTGTTGTTGTAGTTTGTTATGTTTTGTTTAAGCAATATTACAGAACAGATCAAACATCAAGGAATGCAACAAGACAGCGTTGTCACAAGAGGCGACGAACATTCATATCGAATAATTGTTTGTCTTACCGTTCTGGTCGCTAGTTCTACTTTGTCGTCCCGCTTGCTCTATTATCTCATTCAGTACCATTACATCTGAAAAATAAATAATTTGCTGTTTCATCAACGTGATTCTTATCATCCTTAATGGTACTGACCTACGACCTTAGTCTAGTAGTAAATTCTTCCATGCGATTGATTTTTGGATCTTTCTTTACATCCGTTCACACGAATTGCTTATAAAAGAGCTTAAAGTTTGATATTTTTCTTGTTTATCTTCTCAAAAATATTTCTAAACATTTTCTACCGCTAATAGTACTTTCACTAGTTGTTCTTGAGATAGAGAATGTAGGTACTTTTAAGTCAATAATTATACGGTACGTACCTCTCATATCAACAACGTTGGGCTGTTGCGATGACTCTATGAACGGATTGTCACCGGTTGGCTTCAGCACTTTTCCAGCTTCATCTGTACACTCTGCCGTACTCATATCCTGAAATTCAGAAACAGAAACGTGAACTCAATGAAATGAATGCTTTTAAGACAAATATATTAGGATATAAGTGTAAAGTTGTCCAGATCTCTTCTCGATCGATAATGGACGACCTTTGCACGTCAAAATAAAGTATTGAATAGACACACATACAGTCACTCTACATATCAGTCACTCAATACCTTTTCATATTTATCACCATTCTTAGAACCTTGACCTTCGGTCTATTATGTATGTGTGACCTTGTTAAATATTTTGCTATTTATTCAAATTAGTGCTCACGAGAGGGGACGGTCGATTTGTTGATTTATAAATAATGGGGTTTATTCTGTTTGCCTAGTTCAGGTTAGACCGTTGTCCACTAAAACAATATTATTAGATGGTATACTATGGTATACTATGGTATTCCATCACCAGATAGAAGTCTAGTCACATATAGCTGACTATGGTCAGCTATATGTGACTAGACTTCTTTATGTGAATCATTGAAGCCGTTGTCTTCTATCGATATAGAAATATTATGATTGTAATGTTCATAGTTAAAATTTTTGTGTGTCACATTTTCAAAAAACATATCATAATAGCCTTTATTTGTCAATCTTACTAAACATATGAAAATTTTAACTACGTGTAATTATTTGACACCGATGTTTAGATTGTCTTACGTTCCCGCA
Organism: Eupithecia insigniata; assembly: GCA_947859395.1. NCBI lineage: Eukaryota > Metazoa > Arthropoda > Insecta > Lepidoptera > Geometridae > Eupithecia > Eupithecia insigniata. The sequence continues at coordinate 5,590,391 of OX402008.1, forward strand.
TAGGCCTCCCCTAAAGCTTGCCATTCTTTCCTGTTATGGGATATCCTTCTCCAAGTAACTCCGGCTAGTTCTTGGATTTAAAAAAACAAATAGTAAAGAGCAAATAATGTTAGGTATATTGAATGACCTATAGTTTATTATTAACGCTTTCAGTACCCAGACTCTGCGCCCGCAGCGAGTAGGTCTGCAAGTTCCACGTAGCGTATAAGGCAATGAAAGTGTTAACCACTGCTGTCCCACTGCAGGGCAAAAATGTCCTTTTATATATGTCTTCGCGACCTCACGCAGTAATCACCCTGTTATGTATTTTGTGTAATTTAAAGAAAGAACTAACGAGAATTTTAAGAATTGTTGTGAGCGAACTTACATATTCTCTGAGCGGTCTTGAGGCAAGCGAAGAGTCCTGTCGCGGCAGAGGATACGCGTGTGGCTGTGACGTCACGCTGTGGTTCCTCGAGGCAGATCTGCCTCGCAGTCGAGCCTCCTTTGTCTGCGCTTTGCCACCAAGCAGATCGCCGTGAGACGTGTACGAGAGTCGTGACTGGTGCGACGTGTAGGATGAGTGTCTTGAACCTGAAAGATTTCATTTTAAATTGCTCTAAATTCTAAAACCAACGGGATTATTACCATGTTGTTCTGGATGCCTTTATTCCTATTACTAGCTCCTGCCCGCGCCTTCGCCCGCTTTTTATCGGGATAAAAAATTCCTATAATAGGATTCCAGGTCCCAAACTATACCCATACCAAATTTCAGCCCAATCAGTTCAGTAGTTTTTGCGTGAAAGAGGAACAAACAGCCATACTCACAAACTTTGACATTTATACATTTTATAATATTAGTAGGAAGTAGGATGTCGACTCGTTGCATATTGTTTTGCTCAAAATTCATTAACTATAGAAACAATTGCCACACACACCTCTGTTGCTATGGAATCAAATTAAAACATTTGTTTTTGCGTGTACAACTAAACTACTGATCTGATAGAGCTGAAATTTGCCATAGCTTCATTCTAGCCCGGGATCTATTATAATATTACATACCCTATAACTTCGATAAAAGTATTTTATCGAAGAAAATGCGTGCAAAGTTAGTTTGAAAATAAAACCGGCTGTCCTTTTTCTCTACTTCTTACTCTACTTTAAGTTATATGTTGGTTTGTAATTGGACCGCTGTAAAAAAATCGTTATTTCTGACATATAAAAATAAAATAAAAAGAGTTTTATTCCATATCACACACATAGCATAAAAATAAACATTTCAAAATCCATTCATAATAAAATTATACGATTAAAATAAGAAACAGAAGAATTATTAAATTGATAAGATTTTTTTTTAAATATGTATACATTATGTCAGGTGTAACGACACCTGACATAATGTATACATATGTACATATGTCATGTCGTACCATGAAAAAAAAAAATTATTCGTAGCCATATTATTAGACATACACTGCCGAATGCGGTCCATATTTCTGACATACTTTACAGTAAATAACATGTGTTGTGCTTCACTTTTATGCATAGAGATATGTAATTTTGTTGAGAGCTCTACCTTATCCATAGGGTTGAATGTTGAATACAGAAATGTGATAACAATTGAAAAATATGATTGTATTAACTTAGTATGAGTGCGAGATGTCTTTACAGTACTCTAACGAAAATAAACCTAACCTATATACTTTAGATTAAGTTTAATAACCTGATACAAATCAGAAATATGTGGCCTATCTACCGCAATGCGGACGATAACTCGCTTACATAATTACCATTAGACATCTAAGTAGTTATGCAAACATAAATATCTAAGTAGTAACGCCATTCAAAACATAAATATTACTTTAGGTACCTAGCTATAGTTAAGTAGGTAATAATTATATATTATCTGTTTTTGTCGTTGTTTGGGAACTGAGATTTTGCTTTGTCATTACAACACAGCAAGTTTATTTGTTTATTGTCAATTTGTAGAGTCATGCTAGCAGTGGAAGATTTACGATTACTTATGATGGATAAACTAATGTTGGTACTATGTACATGTACTATGTTTAAAAGTTATACACAAACATTATCCGGTGCAATGTGCAAACGGTTTTATCATTACAAATTAGTACTAAATTCTAACACACAAAATATATCAAAACTTCAATTTTAGAATAAGCATGAGAAAGGCAAGCGTATCTTAAAAATATTTTGTTTAGGTACTTCCAGTAAAATGGGATATAAAGGGGTAAGATATAAATTAGGTCGATATAGGTAAGTACCTACTAGAAGTAAATACAGAAACCTATGTAAGATTATTTAATCCTAAACATACGAATATTAATAAATAATAATAATGAATAAAACTTTGGATTTTCCAGAAAAAGGATTACAAAGTACATAAATTATTCTAAGTTGGAAGGTAGGAAGGAACTTTGAATCAAAAACCTTTATGCCAATAAATAGCCTATATGTTATTCCGGGTCCCAAACCATACCCATACCAAATTTCAGCCTAATCGGTTTAGTTGTTTTTGCGTGAAAGAGTAATAAATATCCATACATCCATCCTTACAAACTTTGACATTTATAAAATTAGTAGGCTTCTGAACATATGTCATACCATCATAATTACCATGTCATAAGATAAATATAATATAATTATTAAGTTCCAAAGATTAACTGTTGGAAAAACGGTTATTCTGTTCTATTCTATAAGTAATTATTCGTATAACTGACAATACAATGTATGTGTGACATGTGACTAAGGTACTCACCTAAATTAGCGTAGTAAACTGGAATAATGATAGCACCGTTTTCCTCTGACATTGGAGTCACTGCGTTTGAATCATCAGCATAAGGTAGATGTTCCTGTGCGTCCAAATACGTTGACAGCACGAGTGGCTTGCGGTCCGCTCCCGGGGGGTATCGGTTCCGACCGTTCGGCCTCAACGTCATCTGGTGAGAACCTCTCGACCCTCGCCGCAAATTGAACGGAGAACCAGGCAGTGACAATGAAGCCTGCAGTATATATTTACATTACAAAAGAACCAATTTATTATCATTCAATATCAAATTCAATTCACTATGTAGTTACAATTTTCCTCAATTCAGATCGAGTGGGTAGACTGCTTTTCTATTTTTTATAGGAACTGTAAAAACTGGTTGCAGAGGCTTTTTCATAAACTACAAATAGGTTCCTATATTATTTATCTTTTTTAAAATGTTTACTTAATTACTTTCATGTGCTGATAAACAAAAAGTACAGAAAAAGGTGTGACAGAGTGAGGAAGTAGTTGTGGAGGTGTGAGTGAAAAATGTTTCAGATGGTCCTTTTGCATCAATGCATGTAGCACAATCACATTTCGTAGATTCATATAGCAAAAGCACTAAGAATGACAAAGCTCTTTATGTTTTATTTACGTACCATGAATTGTTGCAAACAGACAAGGATAGAGTATCTGTAGAACAGATGTAAAGAAATGAGCAAGAATAATTAAATGTAGGTAGGTAATAGTCCTTTTAAAAGGAAAGGGTTTACAAACACCAATGAGGATAGAAGGACAAACCTGAGAGCCCTCCCGCAGTGGGCCATATGAGACATGTCCAATTTTACTAATGCGTTCAGGGTGAGGGACCTTCAATACACAAAGAAAATTTTGATTCATTATTATTAGAAATAATACTCGGAGTAAAAACTAACATCCAACTTAGAGGACGTAAATAGGCAATGCCATATTGCAAACACCGACAACGTAAATAAATGGCGGTAACCTAATCTTGTGTTGAAGCGGAATTTGTGATATCGAAATACTCTGGTCAGTGAGAACTACTGATCTACATAAAAGTGTTTTCATCTGTGGTTTATGAGATGATACAATTGTAGCTACAACAAGAATTTTGAGTCATTATTGCGAAGATCAAGAAGAACAAGCAATAAAATTATTATTGTAGATACCTACTGATAATAAAATTTATATAAAACATAAGCGATGAGTCAAAGCAAAGGTTAGTCAAGTAACTTTGTTTATAAACACATGAAGTAAGTAATGTGGGGTAACCATGCACAATTGCATACTTCTAAATCATTATCCTTTCGTACTATATATGCTCTTGATTCTACGTCTATAGTCATGAGGACTGTTCTTTTGTCTTTTACAGGGAAGCCTCTGCATAAATCTAAATCAAAATTGAGGAATTTTAATTAAGTAATTCGAATAAATATTATTTTTGTTTCGTATTATTCTATTTTAATATTAGTAGTTTGACTGAACCTACCTCTTGCATCGTCGATACGTTCAGTTTCGGCCCGGCTCGTTCGGGAACACTTATATTGCAAAAGAAACAATCTACCATGACAATAGATTTACTATCTCCAATATTATTCCTCATTATTAACATCCCACTTATATTCAAAACGATCTTTAGGGAATTTTTTAACTTTTAGCTGTGTGCTATTTCTCCATATTAAAAAGTTTATAATACTTTTATTGATTTAGGTAAGAAATATTATTGGAGATGGGAGAACTAAAACATGTTGAGCATTCCATGAAATGACACATTTAACATGCTAAATCAATTAGCTAGTTTAAGTAACTTTCGCGGCTCATAAACTCATAATCAATGATAATAATACTGCGTGCTAAATTAAATAATAGAATAGAAATGGAGCACTAGATCTAATTGAGGAAATAATGTTACTACAAGAGTTACTAATATCGATGAATTTCGTGCCTAAATTTAGAAACATAAAATATGATGATGGAAATCGCCGTAATGAAGACAAGAAAAAACAGACCTGAAGACATTAACAAAATAGACTTGAATGTTCTGATGATTCGTTCTAACATGCTTGATACAATATTTTTTTGAGTTTTGCACGTTCTAAATTTTATAGAACTAAAAATAGACAGTAGACAGCAAGAAGAAACAGATTGCAAATATACTGATTATGTAATTTATAAAAAGCCATTTTATAACCCTGAAAGTATACGTATAAGTCATTCTTATCAGTAGTAAAGTACTTTTTATACACGGGAATGCCTATATATTAAATTTTCGTTACATACATTTTTATAATGGAAAACCTTAAAATCATGTTGGATTTTAAGGTTTTCCATTATAAAAATGTATAAACATTAAATTAGTTATGCATAAAGGTTTAGCTAGTGAAATCCTTCATATTTATGTATTCTCCTAAGTACAAAACAAATATACTATATGTCATTCATTTTGAATAAAGAATATCCATATATTTGCAATTTTAAATGTAAAAAACTACCACATAAATTAACGAAAAGCTCGGCATAAAAAAAAACGTATTTAGATCTTTTCAACTTGACTTCACAGTGCTTACGACGATGGGAATGAAGAATGTGAACGGTCTAGTGCCAACATATTTCTTATGTTGGAAATTGCATAAAGCAGCGTGATTTTAAGAAATTCTAGTTGAAAAGATCCACTGGCCGTCAATGATTCAATTTATATAATTCAAACTCGTAGACACTAGATTGCTTTGCTATCATAAATTTTGGGGACATTAAAGAGTGTAAAATCAGTAGAGCCTATTTTAGAGCTAGACGATGCTGTACTATATACTATGTACGGTATAATGTGTATACCCATCATTATTAATTTAAGAGTTCCTCATTGAATCATTGTCGGCTCAAATGAGCGTGATGCGGCGTATACTCACCATGCTGACCTTCCTCGGGCGGCGTGCTTCGTGGTGCGTTTCGTTGGGCTTGTGCGTGGGCTGAGTGCTCACCGAGTCCTGGAAGGGATCGCTCCGGAGCGACATGCGCTCGCGCGTGTTGTCGTCCTGGTTGCCTCGCTCCTGGTTCACGAACAACTCGTAGCTCTGACACGAGAAGTCGCTCGGGGATTTAGCAGGGTGCGCTTCTGCGTACGCGGCTGCTTCAGCGGCGGCCGCTTGCTCGCGAGCGTGAGCTTCACGCGCTTCTTGCTTGTCCGCTCGCGCCGCTGCTTTTTGTTCCGCTTCCTGTGCATGCGAAAATGTATCTTTATGTTTCTTTTTACATAATAAATCAATAAATTTATTTCTTTAGGCTTATAAAATATGCACGTAAAATTTTAAAATATAAATTATCAAATAAGAAATAAAGTGTTAAGTAGGTATTGATAATCTTTGTACTCTATAACTTTCTTTACTACTCTATTCACATTCAAGATTTATCTTTTGGTGTTATACGTTCGCGGTGATATAGACTCTAAGATCATTCATTCTAAAATGTATTTATCTCTGGAGTACCAAAACTATTGAAAGAGTGCTTGGCACCCTTCGTTTCAAGGCTACTAGAAACATGAATTTGTGTGACTCATATTCACAGAATCACAGATTTTGGCTGTAAGCCAGATTTGTCAAATTATTTATATTTCTTTCCTTATGTTTACCGTCTATGCGAGCTTGTTGTCATGCTGACAGTCACTTGCTGATAAATAATTATCTATCTTATCTTATATCTTTAAACGAGCAATTCTTGTATATACATATATATGTATATATATATATATATATATAGCTCGTATATATATATATATGTATATACAAGAATTATACATATCATCTGAATCTCGGAAACGAATCCAACGATTTTCATGAAATTTAGTATCCAGGGGGTTTCGGGGGCGATAAATCGATCTAGCTAGGATTCATTTTTAGAAAATGTCTTACAATATTCAACTTTATCGATAGGGCACTCCCATAGACAAGATTTCTACGCTATAAAGCCTTCATCTATCATGTATGACGCTGTTTTTAATAGTTTTATAATTTACTTCATATACTCGGATATGACGTCACAATGGGGGAGGGAAGTTGTCAGCTAAGATAGATGAACCCAGCAACAATTAAGCAACACTAAGCCAATGAGTGTTTGGTTTGAGGTTAGACCAAGAAAATCAATTGTTTATTTATAAAGTTTGTGTCTTTTTAACACACGTGTTAAATACACAAATATATAAAAAACATAATACACAAAAAAAAATATACTGAGCAAAGCTCGGTCATCCAGGTACCTACTTTATATTGTAATCAGCCAATTCCTGTTTAATTAAGGTTTTTGTTATTATAGTGCGTAAGCACTCGCACTCTGGGTAATCTCAAAGAAATTAAATGATATCCCAAACGTTATTATAGAAAGAATAAGTAATCCTTGATTTAACCATCAGTTTAATCTATAATAGGTACCTACGAATATTAATTAATCAGTATAATAATGTTACCCTCAAAGCTTCTTCTTCCGCTTGTTCCTCTTCTTCAGCTTTCTTCTGCAACTCATCATAGGACATGGCGACGATGGCCAAGATTAAGTTCACGAGATAGAAGGAACCCAGGAAGATTATCACTACGAAGAACAGCACGTGCCAGGAGCCAGCTGATCTCAGCACCTGCAAAGTTACTTGTTATAGAAATTTTGTTCTAACTGGCTAGATATATCTTATTTTTTCGCTTCTTTACTCTAGTCTAGGTCAAAATATTAAAGAGGAAGAGTATTGAAAAATAGGTACTTTATTTCCAAGCATGATATTTGAATCTTATGGAAATAAACAGTAATAATAAAGAATATATAATAATAAATAGTAATTGATTCTGAACTTTAGAGATAGCTTTAGATTCGTTATAATTCTGAGTCTGATTATGCTTCATTAATTAGGGAAGACCTATGTCCAGCCGTGGACTAATATATGCTGATGATAATGATGACAGATGTGGCGCGACGGCCGATGGTCCACTTGCGAAGTTGTGTTTGCGAGGTTGCGGGTTCGATTCCCGCCTTGGGACAAATATTTGTAAGATCTGCAAATATTTGTCTCGGCTGTTCTGGGTATATTCTATGTATAATAAAAAATATCTATATATGTTATACATTATATGAAGTATATCAGTCATCCAGTACCCATAACACATGCACTGTTAAGCTTGGGGCTAGATGAGGCTGTGTGGATTGTTCAACATTATTTATTTATTATAATAATACTCCATTGGTTTCAAATTAGGCAATGTACCTAGGTACTTAAATCATAAAACGAATCATAAATACTTTGTAGCAAAATAATAATTACCTATTTACCATAGCGCTGACTAAAGTACCTGACCAGACCCAAGAAATACGACGGTCCTATTGGTCTTTAAAAACAAAAGATATCGAGCAAGCCGGGGGTGGCAACCGGTCACTTCACAGAAAAATCACCCTTGTGGTGTTAAGGCAGATCTTGTGCTGATGGTACCTACTCCTGTTTAATTAATATTAAATAAATAATTCGTTAGTTTTGTGTGAGAGTGATTCTGAAACCGAATAAAAACAAAATAATAGGCAAAAAAAGTTAGAAACCCTATTTATGGTAATACTTAATAACAGATAAGGTACCTCCTTATCCTACGGTAACAACCTCAGGTAACAGATTATGAAAAGTTGAAAAGGCTCGGCAGGTAAGAAACTCAAGTTGACGTTACCGATTCTTACCAATTGATATAGATTCTCCCAGTAGTCTTGTGTCATCAGACGGAAAGCTGATAAGAACGCCCAGCCGAATGTGTCAAAACTGGTGTAGCCGTAGTTTGGGTTGGGCCCGTAGCCTTGCAAGCAGATGTAACCAGGCTCGCATTGTCTATAATACGAACAGAGACAATTAATGTACATATATGTACATACATTAAATATTCAACCAGTCGAATCGTGTAAAGATACACACTACGTCGTACGTATTGCATCACCCGTTTCCTTCTGCACTTTCACGACAACCAAGTTCGTTTTAATCAATCTATGTATACCGACATCTACATAATACTTATTTGTAGATCGCGAATCGTGACATTTTAAGTCATCTGACTTATATAAAGTAGAACAAATCGACAATAATTCTACCGTTCTCATCAAAAGTGCAATAACTCGTTTTTCGAGCCAAAAAGAGTTATATATTATTCGTGATCAGTAAAACGACCTCCATATTTTCTTGTGAGACAGATTTTACGTATCTATAGCCAACGCAGTTTTTTTTTAACCGCAATATACCTATAAGGGATTTGGTAAAATAAAATCTTTAGCTGCGTTTTTCTCGAAAATGACAAGAAAGACAATTCTGCGGTCCGTATCAAAAGCAATAACTAGGTCCGAGTAGTTATTGCACTTTTGATAAGGACGGCAGAATTGTCGGACAAGACCCCGGTCATGTGGGTTGGGTATGACCGGCCTGGAACTGCGCTATCTCTCTTTGGGTTTGTAGATGCATCAAGTGACAGCAATAGAAATTATCTACAACCATAGAGTAAAAAACTCGCTGCTGTTTACAACGATTGATCGTAAATCACGCCATGAAATGACATTATATCAATTGAGAGAACGAGAATTCAGAAAACAATTCAGTAAATTTTCTTTGACATAATGTTATTTCAGCAAGAATATCCATTACTGCTGAGCAAACAAAATATATTTTCCGAGATTAAACTTTACAAAAGAAACTTTCATCAATATTGCTATATGATAAAATGCATAGAGTAAAAACTCGCTGCTATCTATAAAATGAAATTATATGAAAAAGCAAAAAAGTTGAAAGAACACGCTGCTTACCCAGCTCCTGATGAATTACCACAAAGTGGATATTCCCCTCCACCCCCATACCAGTTGGCTGAAATACAGTTTTCTTTATTATAGACAAAATATTGAGAAATGTGGTCAATTGGAAATTATTTAATATAATTTGTCGTGTTTTAAAAAAAGACTTCGAATTCCTGAATAGGCAGGTAATGAAAATGGGTTTGGAAGTAGTTTTACACCCGGAAAACTCGGATGGGTCATTCTTCGTTTTACTCGATCCGCCATCCGTCAACTATGTAATTTGTTTTTCAAAGTCGCCCGTTGCCATGGAAAATATTTGTTACCATACCAGTCATTGTGATAGTTAGATTTTTATTAAAAACCTAATACCTAATCGACTTCGAATACCATATGTATTTTTAAATATGATAAAAATTTTATGGGATCACTCGGAATTATTTTCTATACAATAGTTAAAGATTTTTTTTAAATCGGTCCTTAATTTGCTGCATAATCGTGTAAAAAACATACAATCGAATTAAGAACCTCCTCGAAGTCGGTTGAAAAGCGGCCTTTCTAAGTTCGTATGGCATTTTCGTTAAATATTTCAATAATTTTATCAATGTTCAATAAAATTATTATCTTCGATTTTGAGTAACCTGACATATAATTTTCGTAGAAGCTTCTTGCACGCGTTAACTTACTCTCATTCTGGCAGAACCTTTCCCAGTTTTCATCGGTAAGGTTACCCCAGGAGCCGTCTTCTGGGAAGACCTTGACGCATTTCTGCGTCAGGACCCCCATGTAGATCTGTAGGCCCATAAGCGCGAACACGGACAGTGAAAACATCGTCAGGATTATCACGTCCCGGAGATTCTTCACTGACTCTATCACGGCACCGACGATGGTCTTCAAACCTGTGTGAAATTCCAACCTTAGTTGTGTTTCTGTATTTGTCATTATAGCAGTTTCTCCTATCTCTTTTCATTCCTTCGTATCTTTATTTTAGGGTTATGTAATGGTACATTTAGACATAGCTCGCTCGATGATGTTATCACGTTGACCTACACTTGAAGCTATTCTGTCCCTTTTCTTAAATGTATTTATGTGCACTATATATATTAAATAGATAAAATATTGAATATCAAAAGATACTATAATATATGTGTATATGTATATATATATATAAAATTATCTTAATCTCATGTGCACTCGATAAAATTTGAATATCAATAGATATTACAATATATTGTATATATAAAATAATCGTAAAAAATCTATAAGTAGGTATACTTACTTTTCTAAATATCTAAAGGAATTAACAATCTAAACCTACTACTGAATAAGTATAGGTAAAAAGGAAGCATGAATTTACCCGGAATGATGGCTACTGTCTTCAACGCACGCAGTACCCTGAACGTTCTGAGAGCAGCCAAGTTGCCGAGATCTATGCCCATCGTCACATAACTGGAAACAGACACCAGTAACCACTATATCTACAATTATACAATCATCTACTAAATATAAACTAATCACATCAATTGCTAATCATTTGAAATCTTAGTCAACTCTGGTCAGATCAGATTTTATGCAATTGAGTTGTGAAAACCTCAAATGACACTGATATAAACTTTAGAATTCAGATGCAGATTTCAGAACTATACTCGCTATTGCTAGAATGCGACATCAAATATACTTAACAATAAATCTACCGTTATAATTACACACTACAAGTAAATTGAATAAAATATTCTACTACTCACGCTAAAGCTATAACTACGAAGTCAAGCCAATTCCATGCATCTCTAAGGTATGTGAATGGCTGTAGTATGAAACCCCTGGCCATTACTTTCACCGCTGATTCAAACGTGTAGATCCCGGTAAAGATAACTCTGGAAAAATTCATCTCCGCTCAGGAACCGTATTCAACACAACACATCTTTTAATTATTATCATCTAGGATATGGACAATGAAGTTCAGTATTTGAACTTGTGATTAAGAATATAGCTTATAATGTAACATCTAACGAAGTATATATTTCGACGTTTTATGAGATAGAAGGTACAGTGGAAATATGGGCTTGTGATTTTATTGGACCGTTTGAATTGACCTGACTTTATAATTTTCGGTAAGTACTTAAATCGAAAACTATTTATTCAAATACCGACTCTCAAAATTTTAAGAATTTTTTACTAAAATTTTATAAACAATTGGCTTGATTTTTCTAAAATCTTTTGTAGTTTTAACAGATCAACTAATAATGTTATTCCTAATAATACTTTTAACTAAAGCGACAAATAATATCTATTAAAAAATATATTTTAACAGTTTTCCAATTATCTACCTATATTTTTAAATAATGTCTAAGATTATATTTTACTCCTTTTTATCTAAATCCAATAGGAAAACTAGCCGAAAACTAACAATTTTGAAACTAGCGTGCACTCTACTAATGTTCTAGAACCTAATAAAGGTATATGTTCTGGTATTCCAATGGTATTTCAAAATTGCAAGTCGAAATTAGTCGTAAGAAAACTAACTGTAATATAGAATGATAGTGAAGTAAAATATCGTCATACTTACTCAGTACTTTCGACGGTAGGCGTGGAAGGCATTATCATAAGAATACAGTTGACAAGAATTGTAGTAATGATAAACAATGAGAACAGAGGATGCACTAATATGTATATTGCCACCCTCCTTATAGGATTAAAAGGGTCAAGCATCCATAAGGCGTCGGTTGCCGAAAATCTGAAGATATCTCTACCCTTGCTTACTACTACGAAGGTCTGAAACAAACAAACAAACGCTATAGATAAGTCACACAATTTGAACGAAAATCTAAAGTGACCACCACCAAAATATACATGTGATGTGGAATAAAAACTACGTCTAGATCTGAATTCGTTTACTCCATTCGCGTTGAAAAGCGGATTAGATAAGTAATTCTAGTAAAAGTGAGAACTTACTCTTTGACTATGATAATAGGGGTCGATGTCCTCAAGGGGAGTGGAGGAAAGCTCTGGGGGGAAATTGCCCTGCAAGCGCACCGGCACCGGCAGGCCCTGCTCCAGAGTCGGGTCCGGCTGCGGGCCTTCATCTTCGTCTTCGTCATCGTACCGCACCTGTTCATCAAAAACACTTAATACCCATTGCAATTTACTCTCTCACACCATTACTTACTTCTGTAGTCTTAGGAACCATTCTATACATTACGAATTTTTGATATCTTGCCTTAAAAGCACTGCTGCAGCAGATACGTACGAGTATGTCGACCGCAACTGATCCGGTGGGATCAAGCTGGCCTACTTCCAGAAGCCTAGTTAAACCTATCGACTGTAACAATACCGCTCTACCACAGTCAGTACCATTACAGCCCCATGGCACTTAAGCTAAATTCAACTGGAGTGTCAGTGATGGTCTCTGTATGGCTAGAATGCTTATCTGGCGGAACTAAAAGCGATTTGAAGTTCATAAATTCCCCTCTATTATGTTACCATTCCGAATTTGCTCAATTCGAAAGGTTCGGGCTTTTCGCCAAGTCACAGAGCCAAATGAATATTTGGTATCAATTCGAAAATGGTCCCAGAATAGGAGGTGACTTTAGCACAAGCCCTGAAAAATTGAATTTAATGTTAATCATTAGAATTGTATCATTGCCGCCAAGTGAACTAATTAAGTATGCACTAAATGCTAGCTAGGTGATGCCACCATGCTAGATCTAATGACTGCGGTCGAAGATGAGTGAGCCAGTCCTGTGCAATGCTTGAAAATGGTGAATGTCATGTGCTGGTGTATTTGAAACTATCGCAATGTAGGTACCGCATCGTGTAATCCTATGATTTTATTGATCTCAGACAAAGGGTTTCGTCGGGTATAGCTTCCTATTGCAAATTAATTAGGTTGGGGATGAGTGGTACGACTACGAACAGACTTCCAATTATGAGCTCTATTAAGGGGCTCTCAAAAGGGTAATGATATCGAGTGTAGGTTTATTGGGATTTTAAGAGAAATGCCTTGATAATGAATTTTAAGGACAATACTTTTGCTCGTTTTTATACTGTTTACCTAGAAATATATGAAAATCTTCCACTCGATCGCTAGTTTAGGGAACAGGATTAGTCGTTCCATTAAAAAAATCGATCTAAAGATACGGAACTAAACTTGAGACATGGTCATTTACGATACAAATAGTTTGCCGAAAGCGATGTGGTCAAGGAAAATGCTGTAAATGCGATCAATATGCATAAAGAGCGCAGTACAAGTTATCGCAGTTGCATTTTTGCGACGCCAATGTTGTGGAATTATTACATCCATGTCACTAAATAGAATTTTGTTCGTTAACAAGCGATAACTTGTCATCAAATATCTAAAAAACGAGCCGTAAAAAGGTAAAAAAGGGGCAAGCAAGGAATCTTACTTCTTTTTTCTTTTTCGTCCGCCCCAAATCGGTCTGTAATTCAAAGTTATCCGTCAGCTTACAGTGCCGCACCACAAATTGTAATGTGCCTTTCTCATCTGTAGTGAATTGTGTGAAGTATAACACCAAAGTACTGTGTCAAACGGTAAAGTTACGTTGTAGGTAGATTACATAATATGTATAAAGAGCACTATAGTGTCGTCACGTCTATGTACAGTCACGTGGAACACATCAGTTCGTTCTATGGTTTGTTGCGACCTACCTCTCCTTCCGCTCTCTTTTTCTCGAGTTCCTTTTGCTTTGCATGCTCCTCTGCTATGCGGGCTTCGATAGCTGCCAGAGACTCTCGTGTGAAGGGTTGGAACAAGCATCGTTCTTCCTCGCTGATCGAGTCCAAGTCCTCGGACATTGTCTATCGAACTCCCCCCGAGTGAACTGCCTACTGTGGACAAATTTGGTTTATTCCACATTTGTCTGAAATTAAAGACAAGAATAGCGTAGTAATATTTAAATCAGTGCAGATGCAGAGAAGATGAACGGGGATTTCCTCAATTGTTATGCATTACTTTTAGGGTCGTGACGTTAATAATCGTTGTACGACTACCGTCTCTACCTGTTCCCTTGATGATATTGCCTTGAAAATCTATCGTCACGACAAAAAAAGTGTTGTGGGCGACAGGGAAACTGCACGACTTCCTGTCGCTACCTGGTGGAAACGCGCCATTACTGACTATAAGACTCACTTTCAAGTCACTTAGGTAACAGATTAGGTAATGTCTTTTCCCTCAGACCAGAAGTTGTAGGTATAATTATGTCAATAAGAATATTAACATTATCAAAAAAAAATGATAAATCGTTAGGGTATCATTTAAACGATCAGCAGATTGGTCAGCCGAAAAATGGTTTTTGCCAGCAGAAAAAGTAAATTGAACTGCATATAGTGGTCAGCAAAAATTTTTAAAATGGTCAGGGGGGCTTAAGGTCTAAAACCAAGTTACTTGGATGACAGATGGGACCAAAAAACAATTCTCTTCTCCATTTTACATACCTACCTACTTCTAACCTATGCCAATATTCTTTCTGCTTATCGAAAGTAAAATCCTGCTGATCAAATAATTAATTCTGCTAACCAAAACATTAATTTTGCTGATCAAACAGCTATTTATTTAGGTACTGATCAATAGTATTTTTTTTGCCGACCAAGCACTACTGATGTTTTATATTTTATAGCTGAACAAAACATATATGTTTACATACTGCTGTCTAAATAGTTTTTTTGCAGATTTTTCATTTAAAATGACATCATTATCATTTAACGAAAAAAAATATTGAAACGACATTGAAACCATTATCGTTATCTTCGGTCTTAATTTTTAGGAGCCAATGTGTCAACGGGTCTCTATTACTAATCCTGTGCTGTCTGTCTGTCTGTCAGCGGGTTGTATCACATAAATGCGGAATGAAATCATCACCGACTGAATTAGATTTTTCGTGAAATGATATATGAAATTATCATCATCATCATCATCAGCCCATACACGGACATAGGCCTCCCCCGTACGACGCACGCCACAAATAGCGGTCCTGAGCCGCCTCCATCCATCGACTCCCTGCGACCGCTACAATGTCGTCGTCGGTCCATCGAGTGGATGGTCTCCCATGTAGGGGGGGGATTTGCCATAATCACCACGCTTGGCAGGCGGATTGGTGATCGCAGTGTTGGTGTTTAAATACTCAGAAGGAAGCTGCTGCCCTTCCTTCTTCTGGTAGGTTCCCTTAGTCGGCTCTTACGACATCCACGGGTTGAGTTGGAGGGGTCGATATTCGTACGCCGCGGCCCCACGGCCAATCACGGCAATCAACATATTTCTAATTACTAAAATACATATACTTATGATATATGTCTAACTTAGGGCCTAAAATTTATTAATTAATTAGGTAATATCATAAAAATTACATTCGTTTAGCCAGTCGAATAGTATCTCTTTAAATAAATAATTATTCAGTAATTTAAATTCATTACGATTTTTCCACACGTAGTCTAGCAGCTTTTTTGATTGAAGTTTCTTGTAGAAAGCTTATACGGGTGTCTCTGTACATTGCCTAGGATTTTTGTCAGATGCTTTGTGAAACAAATATCCAAGATTCCTTACAAAAAAAAACCTAATTTCTAATTTTTGTTCGTACGACTTACCTAGGGCCGAAGCCAGTTGGGAGAAACACGGAATAACTCAATTTTACTATATAATTATATTCCGTTTTGTGTGCCAAACAAATAAACAAACTATCAATAAAAGATAACTTTTAAAACTATTATCTACTATAATAAGATTCCTTTCTTAAAAATGTATGATATATGTACTTGCTGCTGCCCGCGCCTTGCCCGCGTTTCATCGGGATAAAGAGGAGGTAACCTACATATACGTTATTCCAGGTCCCAAACTATACCCATACCAAATTTCTGACCAATCAGTTTAGTAGTTTTTGCGTGAAGGAGGAACAAACATCCACTCTCACAAACTTTGATATTTATAAAATTAGTAGGATATTTGTATTCGTATACACATAATAACATAGTTCTTTAAACAATTGATGGTCGTTGGCTCATCATGAGTGGACTAGAACACCCTACGTGTTCTAGTCCACTCATGATGAGCCAACGACTTACGCTAAAAAGATAACATTATTTACGCTACACTAGATAAAAGTCACATTGTAATAAAATATTACAATAATGTTGGTAATGTTGTATATTTATTATAAACACACACATTCAAATAAGGTATAATCGTCATCATGACTTAGCACTTAGAATCAGAATGAATAACTTTATTTAATGCGATTTAGATACATGTCAATATTTCTTTAAAGCTAAACAGAACCTTAATTAACAGAATAATATAGCACTTAAGTAATCCTTAACTACATATGTACCTAAGTCGTTAAAGCAATGAGATTGATTACATTACTTACCTACATAAAGTCAATAACATAAGATATCAAACATTATATACATTATACATATTATGCACGTATGTATGTCCAGAGTCGACTTGTATAAAAACTTTCAATGAATATGGCAGATCGTTTGATCTTGTCAGACGTGGACAGGATCAAACGGCTTGCCACCTAGAAATACAGTAGAAGTATTTTTATTTTATTTTTAACGTAGTTTATGTGCCGCTTTTTGTACATATGTTTTTGTTTAATATTTTTTTGTGTAATGATTTTAAGTAGAATTGTATTGTACATAAAATGGATCTCGTGTCGGGAAATAAATAATAATGTATTATTACATATTATAAGTATTTACACAGCATAAGCTGGCAGCACTTTTGCAGCAGTTGATAATAATTAGAGATTTATGACTAAAAATCAATAATTTATGTCGATTCTGTTGGCGCCTAAAAGATGCTTTTGCTTCCTCTGGTAGATTCCATCAATTGTTGAGCTATCTGCTGGAGCGGTCTATCAAAAATGCGCCTCTGTTGACCGGTCTCCTGGAGATAGATGTTGAGTGCGACGTATTTTCTAACTGCTATTATGCCTAGGCTGTTTCTATACTGCTCTACCTTACACAAAATGTCGAGAAAAGGACAAGGATGGCTGATGCCAAGGGTTAGACGGCCCCCACGCCACGAGTGTTACCTGCTAACAGTGAATAGGCGGGTGTGTGTGGTGCGGGAGACGCGTGCGTCCGCACGCTTCACGCCCGCGATCTGCCGCCGGCCACCTACGGGCGGACCGCCCTTCTGTAACAACATCAAATCTGATTTAATACTCCTATGTAGTAAACAACAAACTTAAATAAACAGAAGGTTGACTAAAATTATGCATCGGAAAGGATAGCGGCGTCACGCTAACGTGACGCCGCCATCTTGTGCAACTCATTTCTATCTCTAATCAACTATCTCTTTGTGGTGATCTTTTCGCTACCCCTACAGGACTCTAAAACAAGAACACGTTGAATAATGCTATGAAACAATTTTTTAGGTTTATATACATAATACTAGCTTCTGCTCGTGGCTTCGCACGCGTTGATTTATGAAATAAAAAGTAGCCCATGTTTTATTCCATACCTAGAACTACCTGAATGAAAAGTTTCAGCGCAAGCAGAAGCTATTATAGAATAAAAGCAGAGCCTCACCCGTCGTCCGCGAGAGCAGTGTGACCGCGGCTACTAAATAGATGAAAGTTACCACTTTTTCGCTGATAGGGACAGCCAGCAATTGGGCAAGATTTTTCATGACCGACCTGTAACAAACATAAATTATTCAGACAAGTAATAGAATAAAAACTTTTTTATACTACCGGTACCTATCTACACAATTTAATAATAGCTAAACAAATTCTATAAAAATTGTTCGTACCAAAGTTGCACGTCGGCCACTATGCAACTTTAAAAATCCTTAGTTTCCGGACAAGCAGATGCACTGGTAAATACCACCTTTACCTGGTCCATATACCACAGTGCCGAATCAAACCTTTCCTACTTCATTTCGTTCTCTACTTTCACTATAAATACCGGTAAAGAATGGGACGAACTTGCTGCGTCTGTTTTTCCGGTAGAGTACAATCTTGGAGTCTTCAAATCCCGAGTGAATAAGTTCCTTTTGGGAAAGCGTGCTCCATCTTAGGCTACATCTTCACTTTCTTAAGTGTGATGGTTGGTGGTCAAACGCTTTACCATTTACCAATAAAAAAATATAGATAAATACATTGATAATAATTACTTGCCTGTTTTTGGTGGACAGCAAGAGCGGGCGCAATTTCGTAACTAGCGGGAGAACGTTCCGTGTATAACTAACGAGTTACGAGTATGTACTTAAGGTTTTTGTTATTATCCTATATAAGACCGCTAGAGTCCGTAAGGAAGTCCCAAAGATTTTCGACTCGTCGTCGGGTACTTGATTTCGTGGTGCATTTGGTTAGCGCATTCCCGTATTGAGGGGAAGATCGCGGGTTCAAGTCCCGCCGAAATCGTAAATTTTTGGGATATCATTTAATTCCTTAATGTTACATACGAGTAAAACTATATTGTGTGATAAAATTAGCACGATAGACACGCCGCCGTAATACGTCAATGCGGTATAGGTACATAGGTAGTTGACATTTTTATTGGATAACTTGAAATCCACCATCTTATTTCGATATTATGTATAGTAATATTGATATACGTACCGTATATAGTACAATGTGCAAGGAGTCTAGCACTAGAGGGCGCGCGGGGTGGTGGCCGCTTTGCCCACGGGCCACGCTACCTCTCTCCAGCTTGGCGCACGGTTCATTTGCATTAGCTTCACCCTCCTCTGTAACAATAACAAGAAAATTTTTACCAGACTATCAACGGAGGTAGGGGTAAGGTTATGTTTTATGGTTGGCACCCTGCCAACCCTCCTCCTTGTAGAATAGAATATAAAAATCATTTACTGCCTTAAAAATACTAATAAACTTACAATATAAAAAAAAACTAAAGTAAATTAAGCTTTTGCTGCATACAATGTAGCGCTCTTTTTTCAATTTACTCTTCTCGGATCACCGAGAGGTTTAGGTTGGTTAGAGTAGATTCTATCAAAATTAATACTTCATTGTCATCAGTGCCAGCACCACCAAATTTTTCCACCAAATTTCTATAATATGAACAGGGAACCTCATATCGAGTTCCACCGAATAATTCAAAGTAAATATTGCTTTATCTGTTTTATTGAGGGTTTCTAGGTCACTGTCCGTGGTTTCGAAGTCAAGCCCCTGTACATTCGGGCTTGACTTCGAAACCACGGACACCTAGAAACCCTCAATAAAACAGATAAGGCAATATTTACTTTGAATTATTCGGTGGAACTCGATATGAGGTTCATATTATAGAAATTTGGTGGATCTCTATTTCCAAAGTTTGTAAATTCGTTTTTTTATGAATTGGTAATAAACAATCAAACATAAAAGATTTCATCGATTTGATACTGGAACTAAAACAGCGAAAAGGTCCGAAAAGAGACAACCAAAAACGAATTAGAAATAAAAGATGGTGTGATTCGATAGTGTGGTTCAAATTCTATGCAGCTGGTTATAAGGCCTCTAACCCGGCTGCTGTACCAGCTGGCGCTGAACCTTGGAATTCTAGAGAAATTGCAAACAGAAATAGATCGTGTCCAGGCGAAACATAATGGTGAAATGTCGTATTACGCACTTCAAGAGATGGAATACTTAGTAAAAGTATTCACCAAAACTCTTCGTATTTTCAGGATCAAATTTATGCGGGTTTAGCCAGATTTCTCTCATCGTGATGAATTTCAGACACTGATACTAGCAATATGTCGACTACTATATCGGTACCAAGAACCGCGTACTTTTCTTGAGCAACCCTTTGTAGAGGATCCTCTACAAAGGTTTCACCAGAAAATGAAAGGTTTCACCAGAAAAGTCAGGAGAGCGTCACCCTTGTTCATTCATGGCTTTCAGAGTTAGAAATAGAAATTGTATTGGTTAGTTATTTTTTGTTAACAAAGAAAAAACAATCAAATAATATAAACAAATTAGAACAATTTATAACAAACAATTTACAATTGAGCTAACTGCAGACCGGTTAACAATCTACAGGTAGGTCAACTGACCCGTATCAATTTAAGTCGAAAGCGTCCCCAAGAAGCTGGCTGCGGGGTTTTGTTGGTAAAAAAAACAGTTTTTTTAATGATAAAACAAATCAACATACGGAGTAGGTAATTGGGTAGGCTTAAGTTGATTTTAAGAACGACGACTTTTAAGTGTTTAGATGATTTTTGTAGAACATAATATTGCTTATTCTATTAAGTTCCGACGCACGCCCTAGATGTCGCTACTAAAATTGAACCAAGGCTGAATCGGGCTAACGAAAACGCACGGGTTCGTGTTATAAGGTTGACGTGATTTTTTGGTTTGTGAATCTCGGTAGAACGGTAAGGTGTCTTTGGCTTTGCAATAAAGTGCCATTTTAATTTTCAAAGGCACGTTTTTATTTGAGGTCCATCACAAGTATAGCATGAATCTTGATTTATTCAGCAGCAATAATATTACGCGTATTAGCATTTACAATACATGGGGGCTAGAGTACTCTCTTCGGATTTAAGCATCCCCAAAACAAAGAAAACTGTGTCCACAAAGAGAATAATTCTACTTACCATGGATTTTTCTTTTGTTTGTTTACAGGTATGCGATTTTTGTTTACAGGTATGCGATTCAGCAAAATGTCATCACGCGTGTGTCTCGTCTAATTTTTATCAATATACAGCATTGAACTTTCAAATATGCCGACGAAACAGATAAAATACGACACTACCAGAGTAACTCCGGACGGAAAAATGCCGTTGAACGTCATCCATAGGACTAGGAAAACTGATTATTAATAATTAGGATTACTAAATCACTACCTACTTTACCCCAGGTCTAAAATATTGCTTTTTAGTAAGAATATAAACTAAAAACCAAATCAGCAAGCAGATAATAATATGACTGTTATTAAATATAAAACTTGATAAAAAATCGTATGTTATTTATAAATGTGTATTTTTAGATCAACAATAACGGTTTGGTTTATTTTTAAAACATTCTTATATAAATTCTTTATTATTTTTTAAGTTCATTTTCTGTTTTGTCTTAGGTAGTCTTTATCATATGTTTATCGTTTTAATTAACTGAGTAGACCGAAGTTAATGATTATGAATTTTTTCCATTTGATAAGTTTGTAGATATTGTAAATACCAATCAAATACATACAAAACACATCGTTTGTGTTCGATATGAGTTAAGAAGAAATTTAATAAAAGGTAAGTATTTTACGTTTAAGTGCTTTGTGTAGATACGAGATTTTAATTAATATTATTTATAGTTTATTGACTGTTAGTGAGTTACATTACATACAGGCTTAAAATTGGGGGTCATGTAGGTACGTAGCTACATAACAGCAACTCATTTATCTCAGGGTAGGTACTTGAGTCTTTAGAATACTAAAATAAGCTAATTATAGTTACTTAGCATCCTGAAATTCAAAGTCATATAATTATTCGGCGTACAACAACTATTGCTGATCTCACACAATTTTACAAAATTAAAAAATAACCTACATAAATCTAACTAGATATTGCTAACTAATTGAAAAATAACAATAAATGTTACACCGTTATATATACATACATATTTTTTCCGAATTACGATTATGTTTACACAGGAATCCCTACCGACCATCCCTAGTTATTCCGTTAAAATTACTATTACCCGCTCCATTTACCATTATTCTAAAAAAGCTTTTGTATACCGCTTCGTTCACGATGTAGGTACTTACGAAGGTTTTATTCTAATGTATAAATTTATTTTATAACTGCCGTTCTATTAATAATATAATATATAAATATATACTAAATAACCAATCTACTTCCTCTGATAAACATTTTTCAGTCGAAGACTGCTTAGTCAACAACTTTAAATCGGAAAGGCAAAATTTCTCGTCGAAGATGGATATAATAAGTACGTACATAAATATAGCTTTACGTACAAATATAGCCTTACGTATTTACAGGGAACTAAAAAGTGACAACTAGGAACCTTCCGGTGGGCATAAGATTAATTCGTGCGGTTGAATAAATGGTTACGTCTGATGGAAAAGCTTTTGGTGATAACAATAGCATAGTTAATATATAAGGACACGATCTTGGTTCCGCATTTTCATTAACCGCTAGACTCCGCCGCTAGCGCGTGTGATAGTAAAGTGTTATTTAAATAGTGACCATGATTTTATTGACTTTAGGAGTAGTGCTATTGCCGTGTGCGCTTTATTATTATTTTACGAGAAACTTTGGCTATTGGAAAAAAAGAAATGTGGTGAGTCATACACCCGTTCCTTTCTTTGGCAATCTTTACGAAACTGCCATGCGCAAGAAAACCATGAGTGAACTATTGCAAGAAATGTACCAAGATTTTCCTAAAGAAAAAGTTGTTGGAGTGTACAGGATGACTACACCTGCTCTCTTGATAAGAGATCTAGACGTGATAAAACACGTAATGATTAAAGATTTCGAAACATTTGTTGATCGCGGCATTGAATTCAGTAAGGAAGGCTTAGGAATGAACCTGTTCCATGCAGATGGTGAAACATGGAAAGTATTGAGGAGCAAGTTCACGCCAATATTCACGACGGGTAAACTGAGGAACATGCTTCACCTGATGGTAGAACGCGGAGACAAATTTATTGACTATGTGAACAGAGAGACAGCCGTGCAGGCAGAACATGATGTGGTGGGTCTTCTTCAGAAATACTTCATTGCCACCATCAGTGCCTGTGCATTCGGACTTGACTTGGAAGACAGTGAATTGGAAACTCTCAATAAAATAGATAAAGCAATATTTACTTTGAATTATTCGGCGGAACTCGATATGATGTTCCCTGGTATATTAAAGAAATTTAGTTCATCTTTATTCCCAAAGTATGTAACATCGTTTTTTTATGACTTGGCAGCAGAGGTTATGAAACAAAGAGATAATAAACCATCAAACAGAAAGGACTTCATAGATTTAATACTGGAATTAAAACAGCAAGGAAAAGTACAAGGTCCGAAAAGAGACAACCAAACGCAACAAAGACAATTAGAAATAACAGATAGTGTTATTGCAGCGCAAGCTTTCGTGTTCTATGCGGCTGGTTATGAGACTAGTTCCACGACTCTTAGCTGGCTGTTGTACCAGCTGGCACTGAACCCCGGGATTCAAGAGAAACTGCAAACAGAAATAGACCTTGTCCTGGTGAAACATAATGGTGAAATTTCCTATGACGCACTTCAAGAGATGGAATACTTAGAAAAAGTGTTCAATGAAACTCTCCGCATGTACCCAATAGTAGATCCCCTACAAAGGGTTGCTCAAGAAAAATACGAAGTTCCTGGTACCGACATAGTAGTCGACAAGGGGACGATATTGTTAGTATCAGCGTTTGGAATTCATCACGACGAGAAAATCTGGCCAAACCCTCATATATTTGATCCTGAAAGGTTTTCACTGGAAAAGGCTGGAGAGCGTCATCCTTGTTCATTCATGGCTTTCGGAGTTGGAAACAGAAATTGTATTGGTAAGTTAATTACGTTCTTTATTAAACAAACTATTGATAATGATGTCATCATTCACTCATCACTACGTCTGGAGTGTTCAAAATGAAGTATCATTTTTAATAGCCCGGCTATACGCTCAAACATTTGTGCATGCATGATTGCACAAATCAGTTTGCGCAAGCAAGATGGAGATTGTGGCCGGGCTAATCTTGCTTGCGCAAACTGAGCCCGGCCACACGCTCCATCTTGCTTGCGCAAACTGTGTTTGGTCAATCATGCATATTATAAATGACTATACATATTTGTAATTCTTGAAAGACGAAACTTTTCTGATGTCTACATGCCTAACTCGAACTATTTTAAGTGATCTTATTTTTACATGACGAGAAACTGATAACTACTAACTTTATTAACATGAGTTAACCATTGTTACTATGTATTTCTGCTAATCAATATTTTCATTTCTCTAATCGCGATCATATATATAAATAAATAAATAAATCATTGGTCATTGTCTTCCAGTGATTATGTTTTACCGTGATTACCGTACTACTACGATACTACAGCTATTTCTTTTGTTTTCAGGAATGCGATTCAGCAAAGTATCGTCACGCGTGTGCCTCGTCAAGTTTTTATCAAAATTCAGCGTAGAGCTTTCGAAGAATACGCCGAAACAGATGAAATTTAGCACTACAAGAATAGTGGTCTCTCCAGACGGAGGAATGCCCCTGAACGTCACCCCAAGGACTAAGAGAACTGATAGTTAGGAACGCTAAATTGTTACCCTTAGGATGAGGACTGAAAATTTCATAAAAGAAATTATAATAAATACCTTAACAATAAGCAGGTATATTATGAATCCTACTAATATTATACATATATGTCAAAGCTTGTTAGTAGGGATGTTTGTTCCTCTTTCACGCTAAAACTACTGAACTGATTGGGCTGAAGTGTGTTTGTATGAGAACAAAGTTCTTAAGAGCACTGCTTGGTAACCGAGCATAGACCGCCTGTCAACTAATAGAAAATGAATGCTTGGACAATGAATCCGGTATTCAGTGCTACTTTAAGAAAAGTAATGGACAATTTGCATACAATCCATCTTATTGTTAAATTTGTCATGTTTCATGGTTTAACATAATGGTAGTTCATGATTGCTTGTAAACAAGGAACATAATACTCTCTGACGAGAGCTTGTAAATATCTTTATTTTAGAGATTGTAATACTGTTTAAGAGTTAACATACAACAGTTTGCTAAAATGGTTGGTTTCTTTGACTCTGACCTACTTCAGACTCTCAAATCTTACCAATTAGTTCTTTAAATTTTGAAGCGACCTCTAATATTGATAGTATTTTTTAGATTTTAAGAGACAATGTTTTTAATTTTCTATATAGTCACATAAATAGTTTAATTGAGTCTGTTTTAAAATAACTACTGATTTTATTCAAATACAATTGTAAATATTGTTCATGAATAAACATAAAAAATATCAATGTTTCTCCCACTTCTGGTTCGTTAAAAATATTGTGAATTCAGTTTGTATTAGAAATAAGCTGGGAGCAATGTATAAAGTATTTTGCATATTCTAGGTCGTTCTTTGATCTGAAATAGGTGTTTTATAGTAGTTGAGTTTGATAATTAAGACTAAGTACCTCTGTATCTTATTCTATACTAGCGACCGACCCCAGCTTCACACGGTTGAAAATTATACATATAAACCTTTCTCTTGAATTACGCTATCTATAAAAAAACTGCATAAAAATCCGTTTCATAGTTTTAGAGATCTAAGCATAGGGACGGACAGACAGACAGTCGGAAGCGATTTTGTTTTATACTATTATGGCACGATTTTGTATTAAACAACAAGCCATTTTGATGTAGGTACATACGTATCAATATAAATAATAATGAGGATGCTGACTTTATGACCGACTATAACAATGCAATAGGTAGGTACCTATTAATCAATATTTACCTATCTAAATAACGAATAATACAATATTGTTTACCCTGGTAGAAAGAAACATATTTTTATTAACGTACAACTAACTAAACTGCTTTCTTTTTCTTTTTGTTATATATATATATATATATGTATATATAACATATATGTATAAAAAGAAATATATATATAGATTAGTAGAAGATATAGTAGAAGTTGAAGTAGAATTGTGTCTTCGTTAAGTATTAAACGAAGATATTGATTGACGTTGCAGGGTGTGTTTTTATTATTTCAAATCTTTGATTCATCATATGCCCGTATACGTCCACTGCTGAACAAATAGCGGCACTAAGCCGTTAAATATTTGATTATCTTTAATGAATTCGTTTTTTAAACTGTATATGAACAAGAAGTAAAATAAAAATAATTATGAAATGAATATTTTTTTTGCATTTAGAAAGACCCAATTTTTTGTATCGGTGCCTAATACCTACCTAAGTTAGGTAGGATTTTCCTATGTCATATGAGTAGACAAGAACATACCTAAGTAGAGCGGAAACTTTACCCCGGACCAGCTCAAGGTCCCGGCTAGACGTTAAACAGAATACTCAGTCTATCTCAGTCGGGCTGTCGGAGACGCCCGCGAGCCCGAGAGATAGAGATAGACTGAGTATTTTGTCGAGACCTAGAGCCGGTCCAGGGCGGTAGTTTCCGTTCTACGTACATATGTTCTTGTCTACTCATATGTCTGTGTTTAATTCCTTGTAAAGATGCGCGACTGTGAATGATTTCATTCGAATTATTCGACTTGACAAGTCATTCGAATGACTAGAGCAAATTAGTAACTAATTTGGTTAGTAATCGCGAGTCATTCGTTCGACTGCCTGAGTCGGTTTCGATTCAATCCCCGTAGGAGCGACGAATAATTCATTCATCACTCAAAACCAATGGTCGACTAACAAAGTCGAATTGGAGTCATGAATGATCCATTCGTAGAGACATTAGTAATTACTAATTAGTAGTTTCATTCGACTTTGAAGATTAGTATATTACTAATATTCAAGTCGAATAAGGAAATTAGTAGTTGTTCATCATTCGACTAGACAGATAATTCGCAGTCGCGCATCTTTAATTCCTTGTTTAGCTAAACCTCTATGCAAAATTTCAGCCCGGCAGGTTCAGTAGTTTTGGCGTAAAGAAGTAACAAATATTGTATAAATATTGTATCCAAACATTTGCATTTATAATATATATAGGTATTAGTCTGATAAATAAAATTAGTTTTTAAACAGGTGCCTTTTGCCTTCAAAATTAACAAAGGGGCCGGGTACCTACTGCTCTCTTTACATCCCTATATTTTAGATAGCAATCACAAATAACAATGTACCTAACTACTAGTCATAGTATATCTAGTAGTAACACGTGAATAGTAAGGTAATTATGTAGGTACATAATACCTTTTTATTCACGTGTTACGTTTATTACGGTATTGTTCAACTTAGATTAATTTGTGTAGCTAATTTATGGGTTTTTGCGCGAGAACTTATACCTAAGCGGCACAGCACCAGTCTGAACATGTCAGTCAGATAGATACAATAGCAAGCAGGCTCATAAATAAGAATAAAATTGCTAAATATTTAATCTGGTTTTGCTTTAGCTTTTGTCAAAATCTTTAACAATATTAACAATTTTCAAAAAGCCTACCCGTGTAGAGAAACTAAAGCCTATCAGAAGAAAGTGTGATAGTGATCATGATCTTGTGGACTTTAGGACTAGTAGTGGTGCCGTTTGGTCTTTACTATTATTTTACGAGAACCTTTGACTACTGGAAAAAAAGAAATGTGGTGAGTCGTACACCACTTCCGCTTTTTGGTAATCTATACGAATCTGCCAGGCGCAAAAAAACTGTAAGCGAGGTTTTTCGTGAAATATACAAAGAATTTCCAGAGGAAAAAGTTGTTGGAGTGTACAGGATGACTACTCCGGCTCTCCTAGTCAGAGATCTAGACGTGATAAAACACATAATGATCAAAGATTTCGAAACATTTGTTGATCGCGGCATTGAATTCAGTAAGGAAGGCTTAGGAATGAACCTGTTCCATGCAGATGGTGAAACATGGAAAGTATTGAGGAGCAAATTTACGCCAATATTCACGACGGGTAAGCTGAAGAACATGCTTCACCTGATGGTAGAACGCGGAGACAAATTTATTGACTATGTGGACAGAGAGACCTCCATGCAAGCGGAACATGATGTGGTTGTTCTTCTTCAGAAGTACTTCATTGCCACCATCAGTGCCTGTGCTTTCGGGCTGAACTTCGAAACTATGGACAGTGAATTGAAAACCCTCAGTAAAATAGATAAAGCAATTTTCACAACAAGTTATGCGAATGAACTAGATATGATGTACCCAGGTATATTCAAATTTTTCGGTATTTCTATTATCCCTAACTTTGTGGTAAAGTTTTTTTACGACTTGGTATCTGAGGTTATAAAAGAAAGAGACAATAAATCATCAACTAGAAAAGACTTCATGGATTTAATACTAGAGTTAAAACAGCAAGGAAATGTACAAGAACCAAAAAGAGATAAGCAAACGCATCAAAGGCAATTAGAAATAACAGAAAGTGTGATTGCGGCGCAAGCGTTCATATTCTATGCGGCTGGGTATGAGACTAGCTCTACGACTCTAACCTGGCTGCTGTACCAGCTGGCACTGAACCCCGTAATCCAACAAAAACTGCAAACAGAAATAGATCGTGTCCTGGCAAAACATAATGGTGAAGTGACGTACGAAGCACTTCAAGAGATGGAATACATGGATAGAGTATTCAAGGAAACTCTCCGAATGTACCCGATAGTAGATCCCCTACAAAGGGCTACTAAAGAAAGGTACGAGGTTCCTGGTACAGACGTGGTAGTAGACAAAGGGACGATATTGCTGGTATCGGTGTTTGGAATTCATCACGACGAGAAAATCTGGCCAAACCCGCATATATTTGATCCTGAAAGGTTTTCACCAGAAAAGGAAGGAGAGCGCCATCCTTGTTCATTCATGGCTTTCGGAGTAGGTCCTAGAAATTGTATTGGTAAGTTAATAACCTACGTCTTTGAACGAACCCAGTTTTGTTTATTTATGATGTCCGATGCTTCTTACAGAAATATTATAAGTATATGTTTTTTACAGGTATGCGATTTAGTAAAGTTTCCTCACGCGTGTGTCTTGTCAAGTTGTTATCCAAATTCAGCGTAGAACTTTCAAAAACTACGCAGAGAACAATAAGAAACAACCCTACAAGAAAAGTGGTGTCACCAGATGGAGGTATGCCTCTAAAAGTCATCCCAAGAACTAAACGAACTGATAGAAAAGAAAAGGAATAACATTTTCTTAGATACCTCCTGCTTCTTTGCAAAATTACCTAGCAAAAACAACCTTAATTTGACTTAACATTGATTAAAGAATAAAAATAAATCTAAGCGCGTTATATAAATTTTCTACGCAAACTGAGAAATAAAATTTTATGGTTCCCTCATTATTTCATTGATATTACAATAGTCATAGACACAGTTTGTGTTTGATAGGTGTTAGGAAGAAATATAAATGTAATAGATAAACCTAGTAAGTTTTTTACGTGGTGTAAATAAATTAAACGATGTCCTTGTCACAACATTGTAATTCCTACCTAATTATTTGAGTAAATAACTATAATACTTATTTGCCCATCTAATAAGCCACATGTAAATAACGTCTTAGGATATTATTTATTCTAGTAGATAGTAGGTACACATAATTACATTGTCACGCTGAAAACGGAAGATTGGGTTCTCTATAAGCAGAATAGCCTATGAATCAATGGCGTAGCCGAGTAACTAAGGGCCCTTGTGCAAAATAAAATTGGGGCCCCTATCCTAAAAAAAGGCGTATTTTTACCTACATTTAGTTAATGTAGGTATGAATACGCCTTTTTTTATTATTTACTAATTAGAAGAGTTTTGCAGAAAAAGCTGATGCTGCATGCCTAACACACTCCTACTAATATTATAAATGTCAGATTTTGTAAGGATGGATGTATGGATATCCGATAAAAAGCGGGCGCAGGTGCGGGCAACAGCTAGTCAAAAACAAATTATGAGACCCAGGACCGTAGCCAGGAATTAATTTCGGGTGCGGAGCAACTAAAAACCAGTAACGCTAGACGCGAAAAAATAATGTGTTTTTTAATTTTTGGTATTTTTTTTGTGATAAAGTGGCACGGGGTGGCAGGCCGGGACACGTAATTGTTATCGGTGAGCCGGGCGGCTAAAACAAGTAGGTAGATACGGTCGGAATCATAATGTACAAATTATAATTCACTAGCTGACCCGAAAGACGTCGTCCTGTCATTCAAGTCAAAGAACTGACAGTTATTTCAAACGTGCTTAGCAAAGAGTATATAAAGCTAAAGTTAAGGTTTAAATGTTTTTGATAAAGGTGTAGTTATAGGTTAAGTTTTCTTTAATTTTCTAAGTTAATGTGCGCAATTTTCTTACTTTTTTAATGTAAGGTTCTTCTACGAAGTATTAGAAAACTTTAAAAAACGATGAATGAAATCGGAAAAGCCGTTCTCAAGTTATAGCTGGACCAAGAGAAATAGGGGTTCATTTATTATAATATAGATTAGGAATAATTAGGTAGAGAATAATTTAGAGGTTGTGTTCTGTATTCTATGGGTTGGATTATTTTTCAGAAATACTGCATTTTCATAAATGTATCCCATTCATAGAAGTTTGTATGTTTAGGGTCCACGAGCCCCTGAGCTTGAGGGCCCTTGTGCATCGCACTACCTTGCCCTTACTACGCCACGGCTATGAATAACGTATGAGCCAACCAACAACTAGGTAACTACGGATAGATGGATGGATGTTTGTTACCTCTTCACGACAAAGTTACTAATCCGATCTGGCTGAAATTTTCCATATAAGAAGTTCTGGACCTCAAATAAAACATAGGCTACTTTTTATCCCATAAATCAGCTTCCATGGGCCGTCTACGCGGGCCTCCGCAAACAGGCCGGAGGCGCTGCAGAATGGCTTGAGCCCCAACATCATCCTGAAAGTATTGTTGTACTGGACGCGAAGAGTATTTCTTCGTTATTACGAGTATTTCTTTGTAGAGTATTTCTTCGTAAAGGTGAACCACACTGCTGCTCGTGTAATTGGCATAAGGAATTGCATAGTTATTTTTCCTTCTGTGTTGCTAACAGTATCTTTGTATAACGATTGTAAAGTTTAAAAATCGGTTCTGTTAGAAATCTGCACGATATCTAATGATTATAAAATATATATTTTATATGTATATTACGCGATATTTCCGCTTCGAAGTTGGTTAAAAAATGCTTGGTTTGTTGTTTTAAAGTACTTGTTTTATCATGTTTGTACTATCAACCTTTAATGCAGAGTTTAAGCGTAAGTTTTTTGTTTTCACTTTCTCTCAGTTTTTTATGTATGTGCTAAATAAATTATTATTCTATTTCTTATTCTATATTCCAACTTTTCATAAAACTAGGCTAAATATTGTTAATTACGCATGCTTGGTGAATGAATTACAATTAAATAGTTCATAGTAAATTTTATTTTATTGATAATGGTAATGCGTTTGATCACCATCACACTTGCGAAACTGAAGATGTGGCCTAAGATGGAGCGCACTTTTCCAGAAGGAACTTATTCACTCGGAATTTGAACACCCCCAGTTTGTACTCTACCGGAAAAACAGACGCAGGAAGTTCGTTCCACTCTTTACACCAGTAAAGAGTAGCACCTACCAAGGTACTTACATATAATGAAAGTGGAGCGGAAACGTTTGGTTTGGCACTGTGGTATGTCGACCAGGTATGGGTGGTATTTACCAGTGCGTCTGTTTGTCTCGTGGTAGAAGGGGGAGGTCGGGATAAGGTCATGTAAATCCTGGGCACAATCACCGAAGTTTATCAACATTCAACATGGAATTTGGCTACAGTATTTAGTGAACAGGTAGGTAAGGTGCTAAACAGTGGTTGGAATTTTGGGTTTAGCATTGAAAGTGTATATCCGCCATCTTGGTTCCATTCATGTGGGCGGGCGGCATAGAGTCTGCTTCGTTATTCTGATAAATCTACTTTATTTGTGTACACGTTTATTACATATCATTCGGTTTTAACTAATTATTGTATCCATAGATAGGTTTTTAATCTTTTAATCATTCTTAGCCAAGGCTATTATTATCTTAACTAACGTTGAATAACAATATATGTACATATTTATATTGTTATTAATTATTAATATTGTTCATCTCTAACCTTCTGTGTTCAGAAGTATCTAGACAAGACCATGTTATATCAAAACCTAGCTAAAACTTTTTGGCAATAACAAAATAGTATCGCATAACTCAAATATTCGAAACATTTACCTATATTATTCGAACTTGCGTAAAACCTCTTCGAAGTAAATAAGAATACGAACATCAAAAAAATCTAGAAAATTCCAATCAACCGCGACTTTTGTTTTATCTATATTTCCCTCGAAAGCAACGCGTAAATCCGAAGAATGTAAAATAAGTCCTTTGTCTGTATCATCTGGATAGAAGCTAGGCGCGACTGGAATCAGGTCAAGGCTTTGTTTCTTGGTAAGTAGCTTTGCGGCTTCGCGACAGAGAGAGAGAACTCTTTTTGTTTGAGTTCGCGGATTAGAACGGCACTGGACTTTCTTAAGTGTTGGCATATTTGGGCTTATTGTACATATTGCTGCCTGGGGTGTCGGCCGTATTAATTAAGAGTTATTTATATTATGATAAGTTTTTAGAAAATTAATTGAGCGTCTTGTAGAAACGACGCGTAACCCGAGAGCTGGTGAGTATGTATCAGGCGCAGCGCATCAGCATTGCCATACAGCGGGACAATGCAGCCGGCGGCGGCGGCGTCTTGGGGTCCCTTCCAACTGGTATTGATATGGATCAGTTGAGCTAACTGTAGATTGTTTGTAACAGTTTGCAGTTAGCTCCATTGTTTCAATTGTAAATACTAGTTCTAATTTGTTTCTATTATTGGATTGCAATTTTCTTTGTTAATAAAGAGTTACAAGGTAAGTGCCTATATCTAAATCATTAACTAAAAAATATACCTATAAATTAACATTGCCCTGTTTCGCTTCGGAGAACATTTTGTGGAATGTGGAGAAGAAGCTATAGGTTTCAAAAGAAAACTCAGATGTTAATAAAACGTAGATCTTATAAATGTGCATCTTAGAACTTTTCCAAAATTAGTTAGGACTATCTTAATCCATTCTGCTACGAGTATAGTCAATTCGTATTCTTAACCTAAGTTTAAAATTTAGTTTTTATGCTTAAGTGTACTTTTGTAATATCTGATGATTGTTTTCTTCTTTTTTAAATTGTTTGTGTGTTTAACCTACCTAAAAATACGTACCTATGATAGTGTTTCGTATATTTTCCTGATACCTACCTACTGCATCTCTGTTTGTTTTTTTTTGTTTTGTGCTGTCTATGTTTGTGACCGGCGGGGCAGGGGGTGCTAGGAATCTCCGGCAGAGATTGAGCTACCAATCCCAACACCGACGACCCTTGCACCTGGTAGCATACAACGCACGAACATTGAGGACCGACGAGAAGGTAATCGAGCTGGAAGAAGCGGTAGACAAGTTGCGCTCGGACATTATAGGGCTATCGGAAGTCCGAAGAGAGGGAGAGGACACGATAACCCTTAATTCCGGCAACTTGTTTTACTACCGGGAGGGCGACCAGCTGTCCCAACACGGTATCGGGTTTCTCGTCCACAAGTCCCTCGTCAACAACATTGTAAAGATCGAGAGCGTCTCGAGCAGGGTGGCGTACCTTATACTCAGAATCACCAAACGGTATTCGCTGAAGGTCATACAGGTATATGCCCCGCACTCGGGACGCCCTGACGATGAAGTGGAGATCATGTACGACGACATCTCCAAAGTCATGCATGCCTCGAAAACACACTACACTGTTGTGATGGGGGATTTAAACGCGCGGTTAGGCGCAAAGAGCGGCAACGAACTGAGAGTGGGCCAGTTTGGATTTGGACAGCGAAACCAAAGGGGTCAGCGACTGGCCGACTTCATGGAAAAGGAGGGACTCTTTGCGATGAACTCCTTTTTCGAGAAGCGGCCGTCCAGAAAATGGACCTTGCTACACCCCGGCGGCTATAAGCATGAGATAGACTTCATCATGACGACCCACAGGCACATATTCAATGACGTCTCTGTGATCAACAGGGTTAAAACCGGCAGCGATCACCGTATGGTAAGAGCGGCATTGAATATCAATGTAAAGCTAGAAAGGTATCGTCTGATAAGGTCTACTCTACGCCCAAACCCTGTCCAAATACAAAATCCCGAGAGCTTTCAGTTGGAGTTACAGAACCGCTTTGAATGCCTCGCGGAATGCGTAACAGTGGACGAACTAAATAACGGGCTGGTGGAAACTGTCCGTGCGGTCG
Organism: Eupithecia insigniata; assembly: GCA_947859395.1. Taxonomy (NCBI): domain Eukaryota; kingdom Metazoa; phylum Arthropoda; class Insecta; order Lepidoptera; family Geometridae; genus Eupithecia; species Eupithecia insigniata. The sequence goes on from OX402008.1 coordinate 5,624,863, forward strand.
GGTCGGACTTCTTTAGGACCCGCCGCAGAAATAAAACACAGAGACTCTCGGGTCACACACTGGAGTTAATGGCAGAGAGGAGTGAAATGAGGCTGCAGTCTTCGGCAGACATGTCGACATACGGTGCGCTCAACAAACAGATCTCGAAGTCTATGCGACACGATTTGCGCTCATACAATACCAATTGTATTATGAGCGCAATAGAGCGGAACAAGGGCTCCAAAGTGTTCGCAAGAGATCTGTCGCTTGGGCAGAGCCAGTTGACGAAGCTGAAGACCGATAGCGGCAGCATCATTTCCTCCAAGCCTGAGATCTTGAGAGAGCTTGAAAAGTTTTATGGGCAGCTCTACACCTCATCGCAATGCCCTGCAAATAGCACGGCAGGCGATGCAAGAGCCCGTTTAACCCGACACTATACCGAAGATATCCCAGACGTCAGCCTCTACGAGATAAGGACGGCTCTCAAACAGCTTAAAAACAACAAGGCACCCGGGGATGACGGAATAACGACAGAGCTTCTGAAAGCGGGTGGATCACCAGTACTTAAAGTCCTTCAGAGGCTATTCAACTCCGTCATTCTCGAGGGACAAACGCCAGAGGCGTGGAACAGAAGTGTGGTGGTACTGTTCCATAAGAAAGGTGACAAAGCCCTTCTAAAGAACTATAGGCCCATCTCACTGCTGAGCCACGTCTATAAGCTGTTTTCGAGAGTAATCACCAACCGTCTCGCTCGAAGGTTTGACGACTTCCAGCCGCCCGAACAAGCCGGGTTCCGAAAAGGCTTTAGTACCGTAGACCACATACATACGCTCCGGCAGATTATACAGAAAACAGAAGAGTATAACCGGCCGTTATGTCTAGCGTTTGTGGACTACGAGAAAGCCTTTGATTCAGTCGAAACCTGGGCAGTCCTGCAGTCTCTCCAGCGGTGCCAAATCGACTACCGGTATATCCAAGTGTTGAAGTGTTTGTACAGCAAGGCCACTATGTCAATTCGTCTCCAGGATCAAACCACAAATCCGATCCCACTGCAAAAAGGGGTGAGACAGGGAGACGTCATTTACCGAAACTGTTCACCTCTGCATTGGAGGATATTTTTAAGCTTGTGGACTGGGACGGATATGGCATCAATATCAATGGCGATTACATCACTCACCTTCGGTTTGCCGACGATATAGTCATTATGGCAGAATCACTGGAAGACCTTAGCAGGATGCTCAGAGACCTCAACACCGTTTCCCGCCAAGTGGGTCTTAAAATGAACATGGGTAAGACAAATATCATGTCTAATGCCCATGTCGCACCCTTAACGGTCAATGTGGGGAACGATGTTATCGAAGTTGTTGATCATTATGTCTACCTAGGCCAAATGGTCCAACTAGGTAAATCCAACTTCGATAAAGAGGTCAGCCGACGAATCCAACTCGGATGGGCAGCGTTCGGGAAACTTCGCAATATCTTCTCGTCACAGATACCGCAGAGCCTCAAGACTAAAGTCTTTAACCAATGTGTGCTACCAGTGATGACTTACGGATCCGAGACGTGGTTGCTCACTATAGGCCTTGTGCATAAGCTCAAAGTCACCCAGCGAGCTATGGAGAGAGCTATGCTCGGAGTTTCTCTACGCGATAGGGTCCGGAATACGGAAATTCGTAGAAGAACCAAAGTTACCGACATAGCTCTCAGAATCAGCAGGCTGAAATGGCGATGGGCAGGCCATATAGCTCGTAGAACCGATAACCGCTGGGGAGTAAAGGTTCTCGAGTGGCGACCGCGATGCAATGCGAAACGGAGTGTGGGAAGACCTCCCACTCGATGGACCGACGACATCGTAGCGGTCGCAGGGAGTCGTTGGATGGAGGCGGCTCAAGACCGCTATTCGTGGTGTCGTTTGGGGGAGGCCTATGTTCAGCAGTGGACGTGTACGGGCTGATGATGATGATGATGATGATGATGTTTGTGAATCAAATAAACCATTTATCTATCTATGTATTCTAGCTTCATTCTCAAGTCTTATAGTTACCAATTCGCCTTTATCAACCAATGGTTTGGTAAAATATACTGAAAACTTAATAGCAAATTGAGGATTTTTTTCTAAGGAATCTGGAAGCTTCAACATCGAAATAACGTGGAATAATTATATTTAGTTTATCAGAAAAGATCTCAAATGTTATATTAGAAAAGATCTCAAATGTTATATTAGAAAAGATCTCAAATTAAAGTGTACAAGGTCATGGCTCGTTTCCCTCGGAGAGTAACCACAGCTTGCGGATTTCTGAAAGAAACCTCTCGACTCTTTGTCCCGACACATCTCGCGGCATCTCACTTATGTTAAAGAACAATTACATGTCTTCTGTTGATTACACAATGAGATCATTGGTACAAGGACGGTAGATTGCTAATAAAAATAATAAGCCTTGTAAGATGTTTAGTATAATACAAATACAAAATCCTTTATTCGAAAATTATCTGATATTATTGTGTAAAATTGGTTAATCCGCGGTATATTTCTGACTAGCTGCTCCCCGCAGTTTCACCCGCGTCAAATTCAAATTTCACATTTCAAGGGGGATAAAAAGGTCTTTATTCCCATAAATCTACCATGAATTCCCATGGGAGATTGAGGTTTGACTAGGACAAAAAGCCTATGTTACTCATTTTCATCCTTTCAACTAACTCTATGCTACAAATTAAGTAGATTGGTTGCTTAGTTAGGGCGTGAAAGAAGGACAAACAAACACACTTTCGCATTTATAATATTATAGTTAGGAAATTAGGATTAACATAGCTGGGCGGCTTTGTTTATTCCTCTCATATTCACCTAATATCCTTTATAAATCAGGTTTTGAAGGTTTTGTTAGTCAAAGTTTTAATGATGTTTAATCAATTTCTTTATATTGTTGTTTAGCATACTTATTTATACATACTAGAATATCATTACAATCTAGCCATAGATTAGGCTAATTTTGTTTCATCCTTATTTTTAAAAACATATCACTAGAACATCTCCATCGGCACTTTTCTTATTGTCTCTACCTAAGGGTTCATGAGTTCTAATAAATTTTTGAATGTTTTGTTTACGTGCCTTTCATATTCACTTACATTCTCGAAACTTGTAGTACCATTTAGTTCATGTAGATATTTCACAACGAATGCGGTTCAAATTGCTTCAGTCTTTTATCGAGGTACCTACATCTAGGTCTGGCGCGGGTATTGATCAATGCGGCACTGAGTTTGTTCAACTCGCCCGGCCCAGACGCTCGGCACTTTCCCACCGGCATCGATACAAGAAACGAGGCTAGTTTATGGGAACATCTGATGGTATTCGTAATCGATTTTTAACTCTAGACTGTAAGGAGTAAGGTTATTTTTAAGTACGGAAATTCTGGATTGAAAAGGAGGTTATTCTACCGAACAAAGGTCGCTTTGTACAAAGTTCAGAAGGCACTTTTTTTCTGTTTCCTGCAAGGTGTCAGATTTAGATTTCAGATTTCAATAACTTTATTTCTTTAGGCTTACAAAATAAGTACTTAGTCAAGTCAAATTTTATGCTATGATCAGCTTTTTGAGCCTATTTTGCTCAATTCAAAGAATAAATGTAACTTGTTTGAATAAGATTTGCTCGCTTGATTTACTCAGAATTCAATATTTTATTGTCTGTGTGAAACTTAATTTTCATAACATCTTGGTGTGTTTTTAGTAAGCGAGACCGAAATTTTGATTTTCAGTCCCTGTTAATTATGGCAGTCAAAGTAGAGAAGCAGGTTGTATTTTTAACCATTACGATCGCTTGGCAAGCGTTGGTATTTATTATGGGAACACTCTTTGTTTTGGAGAAGCATGTTCAACAGTACACTTTTGTGTTATGAAGGGGAGAAGGGGAGGAGGCAGTCAAAAGTCCCCTACGTCCACATCAAAACTCTTTCAGGACAAGAGAAGGGAAATTTATGAGTAACTACTAACTGTAATGTAGTACTCACAACTTTCCCATCAAGTGGATTGTCTGCTTATTTCGTTTTCAATAAATATTAAATTATTAATCGCTTCTTTGTTACTTTTTTACTGACTTCAAAAAAGTAGCTGGATCGGTTATTTTTTTCTTTTTGGATGTTCGTTGATTTGTGCGTCATATATGGACCGATTTTATAAGGTCTTCAGCGAATATTATAGAGAATGATCCCAAAATTCTATTCCGGAGGGATATTGGTTCAGGAAAACTTAAAAACAGGGTAAATGTAGGCATTTAGTAGCCAGTTTTATTTTTTCAATATAATCAAATCACGCTACAGACACTGAATATTAGAATAAAATGGTGTCGTACAGTTACGGGTGTTATAGAATTTAATCTTACAAAGAGCTTACAGCATGTAGTAATACGCTATAAGGGAAGAATACTAACTAGATTTAGGCGTGTCCTTGCAAAATGGAAATGTATTCGTACAAAAACACTAAGCATGGAAATACAAATATATATTGCACACCAAATAATAAAAATTATAAACAGAGAATACAAAAACAAATACAGATAATGCAAGCATGTAGGTACATAATTCTGCTCTGAATTTATTATTTTCTTTCATTACATATAAGGCTGGGGTTGTCATTATTGTATCATTATTTAACTTATCAGTTCAGGCAGACGAAATTGGAACAAAAACCGCTAATTCACGTTCACGCATTCTAAACTTCAACATCTTGGTTCACGCATTCTCTAAGGCTGACTCTTACCAATACTTAAGATAAACTTTGACATTTAGTTGATATAAACTTTGTCAAAAATGCCAATTAAAATATAATTGCCCGATAATCTTTTTAAAGAACACGTGCCTTTGTATCGCTGTCATCTGAATACTCTGAACAGAACATTAATAGTGTGCATGCAATTTGGTTATAAAGAATGACGCTATAAGTGTAGGAAAAATCCAATAAATATTTCATAATACAAATGGCACTAAAGTCTGAACCTTGGGTGCAGTTCAACTGGATCCAATTTTAGTAAAAGTATCGATCTTCCAACTGTCTTGAGAATGGAGTGTCGACGACCTTAGAATGCCCTTTCTTCTTCATTTAGTCAATTTCAACCAAACTGTTGTCCAAAATAAAAACGTAACCATAAATTGGCGGGTCTGTAGTTTTATGAAGAAATGAGACGATATATACGTACCTAATTTAAAATTGCATCGAAGCCAATTTCTTTTTCTTTGATTTTAACTAAGCGTATTTTTCCTCATATCTATCCGTATTCTACGCTACACTCTGTAATCTAAGTTTGTTATAGTTTTAAACATTTTATCAAAGTACAATACTAAAACAAATAAGTTTTTCTTTAGTACCGTTGCAGCGCTGCAGCGCTGGCCTGTTAAAGTTCGTAAATTACCAAATACTGCGGTGCGGACTCAGGTTCTACTAGTAAACTTCAATCCAGTATAGTCTTAGCCAAAAATTGTTTTAAAATCACTTCATAAATCTGTCTCCTAGCATTCCTATTACTCTGATTGTAAGATTCCGTAACCGTAGCGGTGTAGCACCGAGCTACGCAACGCCTACGCCACTCAGCTACGAGTTTCGTAGCATATTTTTAGGTCTACACTTTTTTGTTTTACTATTTGTTTATTAGCCCACGCAATACCTACCAAATTGATTAAATAAATAAATAAATATTGTTGGAAAATACACACAGCATCATCTAGCCCTCACCTAAGGAGAGCTTGTGTTGTGGATACTAGATGACTAATATACTTAATATAAATAATTAACATAAATATATATTTTTATTATACTTTGAAAATAACCATAACACCCACAAATATTTGCAGATCGTACAATCATTTGTCCCAAAGTGGCAATCGAATCCACAACCTCCTGCGTCGCAGGCGGACCTTCGCCCGCCGCGCCACATCGGTCGACAATTACTATTATAACGGTAAAGGTTAGATGGTCTGCAAAACTTTCGAGAGGTGCTACGGGAGAATGCACATCAGCTGGACGCAGGAGGTTTAGAACGTAAATGTGCCAACGCATCGGTAAGACCTGTTAACCGTTGAAGGCCATCAAGCGTAGAAAAGTTGGGTATCTTGGACATGTGTTTAGGCACGAAAGTACCAGCTGTTTTAACGCATAATGATAGGTAAAGTAATGGGTATACAACGCATTGGCAGACGAAAAATGTCGTGGTTGAGAAACACGAGTGTGGACGAATATCGCCAGCGTCGACCTTTTTTCGCATGGGACAAGATTTGCTGAGCTGACGGCGGCTTACCTTCAGTAGTGGAGAGTCAGCATAAGAATTAGATTTTACATGTTGTAGGTACAAAGAATTGGAGTCAGAATAACGTTGATATCTATAAGCTTATTATTAAGCTCATAGACTAATACATTTTCAAAAATATGAAATGTGAATTTGATTTTGTTACCAAATTTCTCCAAAACTACTGAACAGATCCAGACAAAATTTGGCTTACATTTAGAACATAGCCCAACTGAGATAATAATTTTTTTGCTATAGACCAAGGGCAAAAATACCTTAAGACCAAATGAGTATTTGTAGGAATTGATCAAATATTATATCAGACGTTCATGAATATGAGCTTACAGATCTAAAATCTTAAATAATACTTTAAACTGGTCTACAGAAGGCAGATAACACAAGCAAGAGTAATAGTAACAGTAGAATTACGAAGTTGAGTTGACACAAAGAGCGTAAAGAGCCAGTTCAGGGCTCAGAAGCCTGTAAAGTAGATTAATCAGTAGCCTGAACTTTGCACGAGAGGAATTCTAATGCTCTAGCTGCTTGACCATTAAAATTCCTCTCGTGCTCTAGCCTCTCTAGCTAGAGTCTAGCTAGACAGGAAAGATAATGATAAGGAAAGTTGTTACTGTAAAAAGGTCTCAGCAGGTTTATCCTCGTGGTCATCACTCGCTCTCAGCGATAAGGCCGCCTTTTGTACTGTATTTAATTTAAATTTAGATATGAGTTTTAATGTAATTTTAATAGGTACAATAAAGTGTTCATTTAATTCATTAATACAATAAATCAGTTGCTCCCTATTTTAAAAAAAGGTTCAAATTGAGTTAAAAGCAGCATGTAATTTGTCTCATCATCATCATCATCAGCCCATACACGTCCACTGCTGGACATAGGCCTCCCCCGTACGAGGCAAATAGCGGTCCTGAGCCGCCTCCATCCATCGACTCCCTGCGACCGCTACGATGTCGTCCGTCCATCGAGTGGATGGTCTCCCATGTAGGGGGGGATTTACCATAATCACCACGCTTGGCAGGCGGATTGGTGATCGCAGTGTTGGTGTTTAAAAATACTCAGAAGGAAGCTGCTGCCTTTCCTCTGGTAGTAATTTGTCTACTTACATATAATTTTTACTTAAGATATTACTCACTTATACAGTAAATATTAAATGTTTTACTGACTTATACAATATATAGTTGAATTTAATTTTAAATAGGGACTCTCATGAAATCTCATATTTTATGCACTGCTCTAAACTTTTGCCGCTGTGCCTGTGGTTTCGTTTATTAGGTCAACGGGCACTCGTAGTTAAGTTGCCGTAAAAACGAGGCAGCGAGATGCACTTTTTGAAAATAACGTGGAAAACACTACTTTATTACTAAATCTTTAGTACGAAAATGACTTAAAAAGGACAAGAAAAATAGCAACAAAAATACAACTATAATAGTAAAGTAATAGCTATAAAAGTAAACTAAGTTTTTGCTTATGAACTGCGATTTAAATAAAATAAACCAACAGACATTTTGTGTGTATCGTGTGCTAGAATGTTCTTGTCTTTCAATGGTTATTTTATACTAACATGCTATCGTTATACTATGTAGTTATCTATATACCTAACTCTGTATTATGTACTAAGATTAGGTACTAATATTTATATCTCAACAAAACTTATCAAGAAAAATTAGGTAAGGTAGCCAAAAATAAGAATGCTTTTGAAATATGCCGCAAATTTTTATTTAAAAATTTATAAAAAAAATGTCGATCGTTTTAAATATTTCCTAAATTTTATTGTCAACCCTACTAATACTCATATTAAAACGCTGAAAGTTTGAGAAATGTGAATTTTAGATTTGTTACCTAAGATCTCCTTACTTAATAGATCGATATGTCTTTTGGCGTACATTTAGAACACAACTAAACTAAAATAATAGGCTACTTATTATACCGAAAAAGGCGTGCGAAGCCGCGGGCATGAGCTAGTTTGAAATAAAAGGAAATGATACAAATATTAAATGAGCTTACAGGTTCGCTCACGAGCAAGCAAATCAGGTTAGCAAAGTGTCATGTTACGCATTACGCGTCCAATGCTCTTAGTGCACTGTTATCGGATTTGCAGCGGGAAAGGTCGAGCTTGGTGCCCTGGCGAGTACTTTTATATGGATTTACATATAGTGATAGAAGGTATGGACAACTAGTCACATTAACCGGTTCTATAACCTTATACTTATGCTGAAGCTGCATGTCAAAAAACTCAGTACTTTATTTCTTTAAGACAAGACTTTTGGACACGTCATTTCGACTTATCACTCAAACGAGGAATTAAAGTGGTCATTTTGATTTTACAAGCTTTTATTTAAGTTGCAATGTATGTACATAATTATGTATGTTTGTTCGGGTCAAATCTTGCAACTCAATTTTAGACCAGTTATCTTCAAACGATAGAGCTGAAATTTAGCATACTTATGTAAGTTCGGTAACAATGCAATGTCATGGTGATATCGAGCTGGTCTGATGATGAAAACCGAAGGTGGCCATAGGAACTTCTAAACAAAACGACTTAACCACGTCGAGTCTGCGTTCGTTGGATTTGTCTTCCCAAGGGCTTTCGTCCTAGATGATATAAAAGTTTGTTTGTTTATCAATTCTTTTAAAGGTAGCAAAGCAGTGTATTTTTACAGTTGTTAGTGTTCGAGAAAAACCCGTCTCAAACTTTTTTATCCTCTAATGCCCCGGATATACAAATTTTAACTAAAAGTACGTAAATACGGTCGAATATAGAACGGACAAGCTGCACTATAGCTCTTGACTTTTACGTTACGATGGTGCAAGCTACCAAATGAGTTACCAAATAAGTTACCAAATGATATTGGTGAAAAGTGGCCCAACACGAAACCATTTACAAGACTATGTAAAATTAAATAGATTTCATACCAAGCGGTACCATGTGCGAAAGCGAATTTCTACGCAGTGGGCAAACGCCTGTAACCAACCATCGGCAAACTCCAACATCGGTGTGCAAACGCCTATAGCCAACCATCGGCATACTCCAACATTCCCTTGCGGATATCCACCAAACTTTTATCAAAGTTAAGCAAAGCTATCTAAATTAAGCTAAGCGCAAAGTTAAGCATGAAATTATTGGGTCGGGTTTAAATGGGACAGAAGCAATAACAGTAATCGTTATAACTGATACCTACTTAATGTAGAGTAAAATCTGAATAAACTTGTACTCTACTTTCATTTTCATTTCAGTTTCAAAATCACTTGGTACCTATTCGTGGACGCTATGCTCGGCAGATATTCTATAGAAACCTCCGGTATCGATAATCTATCGATATTTAAATCCTAATCCTAACTTATATTATAAATGCGCAAGTGTCTTTGTTTGGTTTGTTTGTCCTTCCTTCACGCCGCCCTAACCAAGCAATTAATCGACTTGATTTTTGGCAGAGTTTGTTGAAAGGATGACCATGGGAGATTTACGGCTTATACGGCGTACGAATTTAACGCGGGTGAAACTGCGGGGAACAGCTAGAGTTTCTATGAAGCTGAACATAAGCTAATAGCAATTATGTCAAAATACAAATAAACTATTCAGACAAATCTGGTTCCGTTCAGTCATAATTTTTTTTGCAAATTAGCTGCAGTGCCTGCACTGTCTATAAATGGAGCTACCCTGTCGTCCTAGTTCCGCATGAGTCTCCAACAGTATCTTAGACATCCACACTGGGAAATAGGTCAGACAGCTTTTATGCCTGCTTGTATTCAAAGGGAGAATAGACGCCGCAAGAAGACTTGATCTTGAATGCGACCCGCCGCCGCAGTGTCTCATTAGTTTTTGAGCGTCACGATCGTACGATATTACCACAGGATATTACGTGGGTTTTGATGATCCGTTAGGGTGCTATTTCAGAAGCGTGATTGGAAATTATCAATACAGTATCATGAACAGTAGACACTTGATATTACTTTTATTTTTAGCAGATCTAACTCTTATGACAACTTGCCAGTTTGGCGCTTGGGACCAAAGTGCCTGCTTTCAGATAGCTATTTTACATCATAGCTCGGTGGCGGGAAATTTCCAGATTCACGATTGGACCCGCCTTGTATGTTTTCTTTGCTAGTATCATGTTTGTGGTTTGCTTACGCGTCTCGTCCAATCGTGTGTCACAATAATGGTGTTACCAAACGCTGTCAGTGTTACCAGCAGGAGACAACTCAGAAAAATCACGACAATAGTGAGTAGAGATTTACAAAATAACCATCAATGTGTTGTGTATTGTGAAAAACGATACGTACCTGTCTCAGTCAAAAACCATCCACAACTGGACATATTCTGCCCTCAAAAGTCAAAGTCGCCAAAGCGGCAAACCCCCCAAGGTTTGCCGCTTTGGCAGTCGAAAAATGTATTTATAAAGAAAAGCAAGAGTAATTTTCACTCCACTGAATACATTTTATTTCTCGGATATTGTTATTTAAAAGTATTGCTTTGATTAACATGAAATATGTGTAAGTGCAAAGCGATTAATGCTTCCACGTATGGCTAGAAAACAAATTAACAAGTGATATAGGTTAGACAAATAAAGAGAATGATGCAAACTCAAATAAACTCATTGTTATTCAACAAAAGAAAAATAAAACCAGAGGGCTTATTCAATATGTATAAGCAAAATTACCTCGAAACGTGCGTCACAAAATCCTACATATGTATCACAAAACGTATGAACCTACCCAGTTAATCGATTTATGAAGATTCCTGGCGAGGCAACGTAGGCATTAGGCAATTAACACATTGTTTGCGTTGCGGTCGACCAGCGTAAACTACACGTGGTTTGACCGTGAAATGTAGGGATTAACGTATTATGAAAATAGCAAGCTTTCGCGTTATTAGACTCAAGCATAATGAACAGAACTAATGACATTTAGATATTTAATTTTATCCAATAAAGTCAGTACAAAACACGCAGCTGGCTCGCACTCGGCACATTTCTAGAGATGTTACATTCACCCTCCCTTTGCCCTTCACACACCTACATTTATACAATATCTATAGCAAACAATGTAGCTCCCACAGTTTAGTAAGCAATGGGGTTCCGCCCTTGACCTATTTTTATGCTGTTCCTTGATGTAATTAAATGCCAAACGTACAGGGTAACAGACAATTTGTTTAGGAAATTAAATTCGTTTTTATTTCGTCACGCCTTTCGGAATAAATGTCAAGTTCATTTCTCAATCTTATTCAGGGCTTGAGAAATGTTTAAGTACAAAGACGGAGGAAATTGTTGATTTCGTTCTTTTCAGGATCTTAAAAACCAATTATGGAGTGTGTATCTTGGCATTATTGGACCAAAATGTAAGCGTGGTGAGGTGAGGTTTAAGTTGAAATGTTTGCGGTATTAATCCTACCGGTATCGGTGCTTGACGCTAGACAAATTGATGATTTGGACCTACGATACCTTAAAAAACCTGACCGCAGCGCAGTAGGAAAAGGGGTTCAGGAAACTCACAAAAAAAGTAAAAGACTTTCCTGCAAAAGGCGGAAATTTTTTAACTTATTACTACTTACTATCAAAACTATGATGCCTCAGAGCCTTCTGATTTATCAATCGTAAGGCCCGAGGCCGCCCTTTGGTGCCAATTCAAATTAGGATAAACATTTGTTGCCAATTCAATAAATAAATAGATCCGTACGTCTATTCTGTAAGGATTACTGTCGTGTGACAGTAAATGATCGTAAAAGGATACCAATGCGTAGAACGGGCAGGTCGAGTGGATCGATGGTACGGCGCCGACTGGGTCAAGCATCGCCTGCCTGGTTGACCCTCGTTCGCGTTCGATAATACCTGCTGCTCATGCTATGGTGCAGCTGTGGTGACACTATGGCGTAGACCTTCAGTTTATTTCTATGCGAATTGTTACATGGATTTGTTCGGAACAATTTAACTTGACCGATTTGAAGTTAGTTAATAACTGGGTTACATAAGTACGCTTAATATCTGTGAGTATTGGGTTGTTCCACCACTTGTTCGCCCCACATTCCAAAAAATTCTGCTTCTGTCCCATGTCATAAAATAAGAAAACCTACTTATTTTTTATGTCGTTTCAAAATATTAATAGCTTAACAATACAATACAAAAATTCTTTATTGTACACCAGAAAAACAACATTACAGAGAGATATTACATGGACGGACAAGTACAATGGGCGGCCTTATCGCTTACAAGCGATCTCTTCCAGGCAACCTTTGGATGGAAAGAATTGTGAATTTAAGAAAGGCAGGGGATGTACCAAAGATTATTTAAGATAAATATTAACATAACATTATAAATACCTAATAATAATAATAGATTGATAAATAAATACAATCAATTGAAATATAAACCTACTAAAATACAGATTCAATATACCAAAATAAAATAAAATACCTACATAAATAAATAAATAGTATATGTAAAGTAACAATATTCAATTGTCCGAAAGGAAAAACTCCTTGACTCGACTTTTAAAAACTGGCAAGGATAGTACTTTTCTCGTCGACTCTGGTAGTGCATTCCACAACCTTATGGCCTGGATGGAAAAGGATTTGTCGTAGAAAGTTGTTCGGTGAGGTGGCATATTTAACACTAGATTTTCTAACGACCGGAGGACACGGGAGGTATGAGCATGTGAATCATGGAGAAATTCAAAACGCTCCTTTAAATAGAAGGGAGTTACATGATTATAGAGAATATTATGAAGAAGAGAAAGGATGTGGGAATTTCTGCGGAGACGGATAGGAAGCAATTTTAGTTTTGTTCGGAACTCTGAAATATGGTCGTATTTTCGTAAACCGAAGACAAAACGTATGCAGATGTTTTGGAGCCGGCGATGATGTTGCGCCAAGACGAGAAAGAGTCGTCAGAACGAATCCGTTGCCGGCGCCCCTGCAGATAACTGCGAAACCAGCCCAACGCCGAGAGGACGCTGGAGATATGTTAATAGAGCATAATAGTCCAAGAAAGATATCGAAATCAACAGCGTTGAAAGCATTGCTGAAGTCAAGCAGAGTAAGAATAGTTAGATGTCCGTTTTCCATTCCCGACCTAATATCGTCAGTGACCTTAACAAGGGCAGTAACAGTACTGTGACAGGGACGGAAACCGAACTGGAAAGGATTAAGGAGGTTATGAGAGGAGAGGAAGGAACTGAGTTGGGCGTGAACAAGGTGTTCACAGACCTTGGAAAGGAATGGAAGAATATACATATATGGGCCGGAACTCTGAAAATAAAGAAGGCTTGGGTTTTTTGGGAAGAGGAATAATATGAGCTTCCTTCCAGACCGCCGGAACGGTTTCAGATTGAATTGAAAAGTTAAGGAGATGACATAAAATAGGCAATATCTCCTCAATAATAGGAGTGATCATGTTACGATCGATATTGTCACCTCCCATGGCGCTAGATGAGATGGACAAAATGCTCTTTTTAACATCACAAGCGGCGAATGGACTAAAGGTAAACGAATGATAGTTGGGAATAGGCAAGGAAGAAAGATATATGAGAGTAGTCCTTTTAACATTCATATCCATGTTAGATGTCAACGAAAAGTGAGCGTTAAGTGAATCAATATTAATATTGGATGTACACGCCTCTTGACGTGCCTTGCCAATTCCTAAAGTTCTTAAAAATTTCCAGGCTTTAGCTTGGTCAGCATTTGAGAGTGAAGAGTGAATATAGCGGCGTTGAGCATTACAAGCTTAATTGAAGTAGCTCCCTACTAAGGTATTGTTTTATTTACATATGTACGTGTTTTTCAGGTTTCAGTGAGATTTTGCAGAAAAAAAGTTGCAAGAACAAAAGAAAACCCTAACACAAAAGTCAAAAAGGAGGAAAAGCATTTATTCGCATTTCGCACTATCATGCAGCATAACAACTACAGTATTATCGACCGTTCTTGGAAACCAGCTCGCCAGCCTGTGGTTAGGAATTTTAAATGTTATGTTCTCCGTATTTGTTTGTATCAGTGTTTAAAAACGTTTAGGTATTGATGAAATTTGAAATAGGTAGGCTGTCTTATTAACTTCATGTTAACTATTACGACAACCGATGTAGCGCGGCGGCAAAGGTCCGCCTGCGACGCAGGAGGTTGCGGGGTCGATTCCCGCCTTGGAACAAATGTTTGTACGATCTACAAATATTAGTCTCGGGTGTTCTGGGTATTTTCTATGTATAGTAAAAAATATCTATCTATAAATATGTAACTAGCTGACCCGGCAAACGTTGTTTTGACATCGACCACTGAGGGTTGAAGATTATTACAGTATACTATGGGGGTTAGTGTTAGAAAGGTGAAAATTGAGGGTTATATTAATGTCAAATCATAAAAAATTAAATGAAAATAAATATTGCAAAAAAATAATTTTGGCGCGGGCCACCCTTATCACTTGGTGTATAAAAAATAGTTAACATCGTATACTCAAGTCTACCAAATATACACAAAATATTTCGTGATAATCGGTCAAGCCGTTTCGGAGGAGTTTGGTTAGAAACACTGTGACACGAGATTTTTATATATTGTATACATATAATTGATTATTAAGTATCACAGAAATCTGGTACTCATAACGCTGTGTGAATTGTCCAGCATTGTTTATTTATTTTGAAATAATTTGGATTTTACTGTACACTGGACAAATCGGCCCGGGCATGCGCCGTTTTCTAACCGCGTACTTAGCCGTATTATAAACGGAATATTTCGACTATCCGGCGGCATATCGACCGGGCTGCCTATTATAAGAATTTTAATGCATTACGGTCTTGAGGGTGGATTTAGACACTTAAAATCATATGTCAATAACATAGAGTAACTTGCCATCACGGCGATTTGGTTTTCTACGAACTATTACATAATACCAAATAGTGACATAAATACGAGAACGATCGGGCTCTTTTTTTTATCATTAAAAAACGATCTACGTAGTGTATTATTTTACGTACATACTAGCTGACCCGCCAAACGTTGTTTTGCCTTCAACCCTTATCACTTAGGGGTATGGAATTTAGAAAATAGAAAATAGATAGTAGCCGATTCTCAGACCTACTGAATACGCATATAAAATTTGGTAAAAATCGGTAAAGCCGTTTCGGAGGAGTACGGTAACTAACATTGTGATATGGAAATTTTATATATAAGATATCAGTCATCTAGTAACCATAACACAAGCTCTGCTTAGCTTGGGGCTGGATGATGCTGTGTGAATTGTCCAGCATTAATTATGATTTATTTATTCAATGGTAATTTAATTTTAAAGAAAAATCAAAGATTTTTCTCGAATAACAAATCCTCCATAACAAATTAATAACACGCGCATAAAGTTTTACATCCCCATCGAAAACGTGTGTTTGATAGTTTACCTTCACAAGTTTATGTTACACAAACAAAGTTAACATTGTTACAGTTGGGTACATAATCAGATAGACAGACGGCAGGGCCAACCGTATCCCCAGGGATTCCAACAAAGGTACTGTATCAGCGACGTAGCGACGTAATTGAGAATTCTCTGGGCGGTTGACTTCAGCTCGCTAAATGTGTTTTTGGGGAATAAAGTCATTGAATCACACTAGTAGGTATTGTAGATGCAAAAGTTTTGGTATGTTTGGATGTTGGTAACAACTTCACGGCCGTGGGGCCACGGCGTACGAATATCGACCCCTCCAACTCAACCCGTGGATGTCGTAAAAGCCGACTAAGGGAACCTACCAGAGGAAGGGCAGCAGCTTCCTTCTGAGTATTTTTCACACTGCGATCACCAATCCGCCTGCCAAGCGCGGTGATTATGGCAAATCCCCAAATACTACATGGGAGACCATCCACTCGATGGATCGACGACATCGTAGCGGTCGCAGGGAGTCGATGGATGGAGGCGGCTCAGGACCGCTATTTGTGGCGTCGTATGGAGGAGGCCTATTTCCAGCAGTGGACGTGTATGGGCTGATATGATGAACAACTTCACGAGAAAACTTGTGAACGGAACGGGCTGAAATTTTGCTTAAATGTATCTCCGTAGCCTGGAATTAAACATAGGATTTTATCCCATCAATCAGTTTCCATGAGATATAAATGAAATAACCTTTAAACGTTTCCATAGAAACAGCGCGTGCAAAGCCGCATTATTGAAACGTAAACGCGTAACAGGCCTAGCCTAGTGCGAGGGTTATAGTTAATCATAAACCCACCATAGATATGTCACCACCACAGAATTGGGAATAATAAGTCACTATTATTCCCAATTCTGTGGTTACCACACAAGTTTAATGGTGTAATCTGGTGTAACTTATTTAAGGTGTTTTTAAGCTCTTTGTAAATAAACGTTTTGTATTTCTTCCTCCCAAATCTATAAAAGTGAAATTTTATTTGTCGTCGAAATTGAAATTATATTTGGTGCCAATACTGTCTGAAAACCAGCAGCGCCGCTACTAGCTTCGGCTTGTGGCGGCATAATGCTGAGACAGGGACCTTTTTGGCCCCTTATGTAGCGGTGTTCCTTTCTATTTTCTTCATGTACCTATGTATGTATTAGTTTCCTGTTTTTTCCCATAACTGTAATGTGTCGTGTTATGTAATTTGTTATGTATGGCCAAATAAATATATTTTCTCTCTTTCTTTCTCTCTTACTAAATAGGTGTTTTTCGCGTTCGTAAAGTTGTGTATTTAAAAGTGTGAAATTGAATGAATAACGTTATCTTAGTTAGCAGGCAATGCAACGCCTTGCACCCTAATCCAACCTAATTTCAGTGACCCGACATATGACCTACAAACTAGGTCTAAGTCCTTGCAAGGCGGCCTTTATTGTAGGTAGGTAGGAAGTTAGGTAGATTGTGAGGAAGAAACACGCGACATAGGTTTACATTATTATGGTTGCATGGAATAATTACCAAGTATTTCACTGGAACTTGTTTAGAGGACACGAACGAAAATTATAATTATTTGCTGTTGTAGGTACTTTGTTGTGAAGGGACTTTACTAGGTGGGTAAAGTTATTTTGTACCTACTCTTACCTGAGTCTATGATGAATAAATTGAGAATAGGTATCACGTTTATTGAGTTATAAATTGAGTTCCTACATATATCAGTATGATATATGTATGAACTCAATTGTTGTCAGCTGTTGCCCGCGCCTTCGCCTGCGTTTTATCGGGATTAAAAATAGCCTATATGTTATTCCAGGTCCCAAACTATACCCATAGCAAGTTTTAGCCCATTCCGTTCAGTAGTTTTTGCGTGAAAGAGCAACAAATATCCATACAAACTTTGACATTTATAATATTAGTAGGATTGAGTTATTTATGTTGTGGTTTTGGGTGATACTGCCAAAAATGGCCGTCATTCGCCACCGCCGATGCATTTTACTCTACCAAAAACAACAATCATGGGAATCTAATCGGGATTCTTGGAATAATTCAAGTTGCCGTAACAAGCACATAATAACTATTTACTTAGGTTCTTGTTTATAAACGACGGTAGGTACCTATTTTGCAAACATCGAATGTAAAATGTTCATACACAAATGGAAGAACCAAATAATTCAAAGCCCGAGTGAATAAGTTCCTTCTGGGAATGCGTGCTCCATCTTAGGCCACATCTTCACTTTCGCGAGTGAGATGGTGGTCAAACGCTATACCATTATCAATAAAAAAACAAACCAAATAATACACTTTTTTACTTACACTATAAAATACTTGTTTTTAAATAAAGCTCCGATATCCCAAGAACTGCAGATTTTAACTGCGAAAAAAGGAACGAGCCAGCGTGGATAGGTATTTACGTTTTATCCCTTAAGGACGATAATGTTCCGAAGAGATAAATTACGGTTAAGGCGAGGCTATGCTTTATATCTTGTAGTATTTTTATGTAAGATCGTAAGGCAAAATTTCATGTGCCACGAGGCTCTGCAGATGGGCTCTCGTTCAGTCATCGCCAACGAGCTTTTTGGCACGTGTTTCAATAGAACTCAAGGCCTTTTAATGTCTGTTATGTCACATTTCTGGGCTTCTGACGTAATTGTTGTATGAAAATCGTCGATAATTTCGATTAAAGAAAACTAAAAAAAATAACGTGTGACGTGACTGAAATCAGTGCTAAAACTTATTGCTACAATAATATTAAGCACCCGGATTTCTCAGCGGGTTAGATTGTCTTAGGATTTATCCTTAATATAATATTATTCGATCCATAATATTGTTTGATATTGGCAAAATTTATGGAGAATTCGAGTTGCCATTTCAAAAAACCCTCAAAACGATCGATTTTTTTATATACAAATTATATAAAAATGTCAAAAAATGAAAAATGATTGGCCTATATAATCTTCAAGTTCAGGAATGACAGGAATCACACTTCACTATCACTACATAGTCTAAAACAATGTCGCTTCCCGCTGTCAGTCCCTATGTATCTTTAAAACTACGCAACGGATTTTTATACGGTTTTTTTTAATAGATAGAGTGATTCAAGAGAAAGATTTTAATGTATAATTTAGTATCAGCATTGCACCCGTGCGAAGCCGGGGCGGGTTGCTAGTATATTATAAATGTGAATGTTAGGATGTTTAGATGGAAGGATACTATTTGGATTGATGGATGTTTGTTACTTCGTCACGCCAAATTTCGCTGAACATAGGCTACGTTTTATTCCATAAATCAGTTCTCATGGGATAGTGATAACTTTTAAATGTTTCCATACTTAAATGTTACATAACAACGCATGCGAAGCCGCGGGCAGAAATTAGTCGTTCATATACAGAAATCACCGAAGCTTTCAACTTTCAATTTAATTTTTCAGAAACTTTTAAGAACCGCGCTACTGAGACGGTTCTTCAGTTCTAAGTTACAAGAAAGCGAAAACAGTTAAAGCTCAACTAATAAAGAAACACAAGGAGTAAAGGTTGTTCAGGCGGGCTTCGCAAAGGGAGCGGGGAGGGACTCAAGGTTCTGGGTTCCACAGGCGCCACTGCGGGACTGCGTAATGTAATACGGCGGAATTCGGATGGTAGTTTCAAGGCGATGTCTATGAGCGGATTCTTTATGGTCGACTTTACTTTGCATAGACAAGTGAAGATCAACAGTATTTATGTCCCTACCTACAACAAGTGCAGCGTTTTCTCCGTTATGTTGTTACACGGTGGAATTAAATTGGTTTTAAGGTGGTGTCTATGAGCTGATCCTGTAAAAATTACTCCACTTTTCGTTCGAGAAGATTAGTGCTGCGTATTACGTAATGTATATACACGGCGGAATTCGAGTAGTGGTTTCAAGTCGAAACTTTTTGGAACTGGTTAGAAGTAAGATATGAATCGATTGACTGATTCATTAAGGGCGACTTTACTTTGCAACAAGTGAAGATTTGATCAATATTTTGACTACAACCTGTGCTACAACTATTGCGGTTAGCTGTTGAGTTTTACGTTATGTATATGATACTGCCAAATTCAGACGGTTGTTTCAAGTACTTTCAAGGCCATATCTATAAGCCGTGGGGTCGCGGCGTACGAATATCGACCCCTCCAACTCAACCCGTGGATGTCGTAAAAGCCGACTAAGGGAACCTACCAGAGGAAGGGCAGCAGCTTCCTTCTGAGTATTTTTAAACATCAACACTGCGATCACCAATCCGCCTGCCAAGCGTGGTGATTATGGCAAATCCCCCCCTACATGGGAGACCACCCACTCGATGGACCGACTACATCGTAGCGGTCGCAAGGAGTCGTTGGATAGAGGCGGCTCAGGACCGCTATTCGTGGCGTCGTATGGGGGAGGCCTATGTCCAGCAGTGGACGTGTATGGGCTGATGATGATGATGATCTATAAGCTGTTTCTCTACCTAAAGACGACTCTTCGTTTCGTAAGTGAAGATCGGAAGAATATTTTATAAAAAATTAACAAACGAGCGACGAACAGTACGAAGAGTAACACAAACGAATATATGGACACTGACTAGTTGGCAGTTGGTTGTTCTAGGAACTTTGTGTGTGCCTGCCTACACACAAAGTTCCTAGAATATGCCTTATTTTAATAAAACTTTCATTTAAACATCAGGGAATATTCAAATCCAAAGTGAAGTCTCATTTCCTCTCTTCAGCTGTCTAAACTCATTCATTTCATTCTCTCCTTTATCTGTAATTTCAGTTGTTATTGCAGTTTAATTGGTTTTGTAATGATTGTTTCCTCTTGCAGTATTGTACTAGTTTATTTTGTTTCTAGTTTACTAGATTATACCTATTGGTAGTTTTGTATTGTCTACAAGTATGTATTATATTAATTAAATTTCTATTATCTTACAAATTATCCCCAGTGTAAAGCTTAAACACTATAATAGCAAAAACCATTTCTATTGTTTACTATATGTGCACTATCAACACTTTTTTTTTCTTATATCTTTTTATCCATCCCAAGGTTGCCTGGATGGAAAAAATCGCTCGCAGTGATAATGCTGCCATTTGTACTGTGTTTATTTTTTATTTTAGATTTAAGAGATTTTTGTTAATGTAGTCTTGTTTTATTACATTAAAGAGTTGAAACCTACATTCATTCAATATTTGTTTTTTTTATAATTGTCAGATATGCGTAGTCTTCTAAATTTTAATATGAAAATAGTAATTTCTAAGCTTAAGATCGTAATCAACGTATAATTGAATACTTATAAAGCTTAGAATATTAAAAAATAGCAAGTACCTAAAAACAAATTAAAATGAAAATTTAAATGTGAGTCAGAGGGCTCCAAATTTCCCAAAATAAAGCGAACAAAATTGAGTTTACCTCACCCTGATTCCCCCACTTGTTGTTTTTCCCATGTTATTTACCCTTGGAACAAATAGATATTATGTATTGTAACTGATGAAACGTATTTCGATGTTTTTCAGCGAAACCAAAACTTCAGCTTTTGTTATACAAATATGTATGTACAAATCTACGATGAAATTTAACAGAAAAAAGGTAAGGTATAGGTGCCTATACACGCTTGGTGGCCGTGGGGTCGCGGCGTACGAATATCGACCCCTCCAACTCAACCCGTGGATGTCGTAAAAGCCGACTAAGGGAACCTACCAGAGGAAGGGCAGCAGCTTCCTTCTCAGTATTTTTAAACACCTACACTGCGATCACCAATCCGCCTGCCAAGCATGGTGATTATGGCAAATCACCATGCATGACATGGGAGACCATCCACTCGATGGACCGACGACATCGTAGCGGTCGCAGGGAGTCGATGGATGGAGGCGGCTCAGGACCGCTATTTGTGACGTCGTATGGGGGAGGCCTATGTCCAGCAGTGGACGTGTATGGGCTGACGATGATGATGATGATGATGACTCGCTTGGTGGGTACTATCTTTGTTCGAAGGCAGTTCAGAACCAAATATGTAGATTTTTATGCGAAACAGTGATCTGCTAAAATAAAGAGCTGAGTGAGATGGTAGACATTTATGCCGTTTACGTCTCAAAATAATTAAACTAAAAATAAGTAATTTAAAAAAAATATCTGAGCGCCTTTTCGAAGCGGCGCGTGACTCGAGAGCTGGTGAGTATCTGGCGCAGCGCATTAGCATTGCACAGCGGGGCAATAATGCAGCCAGAAGCGACTTGGGAACGCTTCTGACTGGTATTGATATGGATCAGTTGAGCTACCAGTAGATTGTTTGCAACAGTCTGCAGTCAGCTCAATTGTTTCAACTGTAAATACTAGTTTAATTTGTTTATATTATTTGATTGTTATTTTCTTTGTCAATAAAGACTTTTCCTACATAATCGAGAATAAGATTCTTGCGTCGCGACCGCCATGGCAGACTATGATATTGTACGTTAGGAATACTATTTTTCAATTTTCGAAATACGATAATAATGATTAATGCTTTCACCGAAGGAAATGTCGATTTGAATAGAAATGAAGACGCCAGTCTACAAAGCTCTTTGATTTCCAAACTTTTCAGCTCGAGAGAGTTTCAAACGATTAAAATTCCTTACAAGAACAATGGTCTCTCTGGTAAATCTGTGCACCATCGATTATTTCGCGAACGGTATTACGGGTCGTTGGTTCTATTCAGTTACCATGACTTGAGTCTGTAACCAGGTTGACTGACCTTATATTTAGGTCGTTATTGGTGCCTATTGATTTCTTTTTAGACGTAGACACGTTTTTAAAGCTTTACGATAAAATTATGATATGAGAAAGAGTCCTGAAGCTGTGACACCAAAGAAGTATTAAAGTAACTAAAGTATATTGTATAAATATAAAAATCTATACATGTATTGTATTATGTATATCAGTCATCGAGTAACCATAACAAGCTCTGCTAGCTTGAAGCTAGATGATGCTGTGTGGATTATCCAGCATTATTTATTTACTAGCTGCTGCTCGCAACTTCGCCCGCCGTATGGATGTATGGATATTTGTTACTCTTTTACGCAAAAACTACTGAACCGATTAGGCTGAAATATGGTATGGCGATAGATTGGGACCTGGAATAACATATAGGCTATATTTTATTGCGATAAAACACGGGCGAAAGCGCGGGCAGCAGCTAGTTTATAATATTAGTAGGATTAAAGTAACTAAAGACAATTGTGGCGCCCCGCCACTTTTGAAACGCGACACCGTATCTATATCTACCTACAAGCAGGCACACCAAGGACACATTTGTGTACAAATGTGTGCTTTGTTTGTTGTACTTGCTTACGCACAGATATACGTTGGTGATAAATATATGTCACGTTTCAAATATGGCGCTACAATAATTGTACCGCTACATTTGAAAGGCGACAATTATTAAAGCAGGTTGGTGAATATAGGAAGAGGTACCCACTAAAGTTATGAGAACCAGTCATGTTTGGTGATTAGCTTCGACCGAACTTGATGCACGGTATTAGAGTTACGAGTAGGTACTATGGCGGGAACCAGGGCCACTCCCACATAGGCAACTTCCATTTACATACATGAAGGCTCACATGACGGTCGCCTCTCAACGAAATTGCTTTTAGCTTTTTCACAACCATAAAAAGAATCTACACATAATGGATTCAAAGTTTCAAAGGTCGTAGTCGTTGTTCATTTGTATAAATGCTTGTCGTGTTGATAATTGAAGCTCTTTCATTAGTGATTTTCAACTTAATAAACTAAATAATATTAGGAAGGTTGCTGATGGGTTTTAATTGTTATTTTTGCCTATTTGCTGGGAGCTGGCTAAAAACGTCCATGTTGATTTTTATTATTTTTTTGTTATATTGTTTATTTTATAAATGAACAGGCGATGGCGTTATTACCCATATTGCCTTGTCTTACGTTAGTTTTATTTTCTTTAGTTTTGTGTAAAATACACGTCTTTACTGGTCAGGCATTTAATTTTTTTTCGTCCACGCTGTGTTGAGAGTTTATCGTCCATTTTTTAGTTCTTTTTATGACACAAAATTTTGACAACTCGATTCGAATGACATTGACGTAAGGTCTACATTTTTACTTTGAATTAGCACAGTCAAGTTGCTAAGTTTCTCCATAACTTTTTCGATTTTTGTTTCGATCCAAATAAAGCATAACAACCACACAAAATATCTTAAGTATACTATAAGTAAGACAAAGGTAGTTATCATAAGAAACAGTAGGTAATAAGTATTTTACAAACTTTCCTCATTTTGAGAACGTGCATGAGTGGTTATTATGTTCCTACTTCATTACTTTTGTTTTATGGCTATGAAAATCAATACTCCCTCCACCTCATAAGTACACATCACATACGTCCACTGTTGGACGTGGCTCCCCCCTAACAAGAGGGGGGGGGGTTCCATAGTTACCACGCTTGACAGGCGGATTGGCGATCGCAAATCAAATCAAATTTATTTATACATAAAGATGTCAGATACACAATGTCAGGTCCTTAGGTATTAGATGCACCTTGCCCTAGGTCACAAATTTTATTATACTCTACTACTTTATGAGAAGTTATACAGTTTCAAACTCTAATAAATAATAGTTTGTGGGTGTTAAAAATACACAGAATGGAAGGATTTCCCCGTTTTTTTATAGATGGAGTGATTCAAGAGGAAGGTTTATATGTACCTATAATTTAGTATCAGCATTGTACCCGTACGAAGCCGGGGCGGGCCACTAGTAATAAATAATATCTGAAGTAGGTACAGGTATAAGACGTGTGTTGCTTACAAATTAACTGGTAAGTTCTGGTGTTCTAATTATTCCTGTAGTAACAATGTAGTACAATTTGTCATTAGTAAAATTAAGTTTAAAATTTCAGAATAAATGTATAGCCAAATAAAATAATGTAATGTTAGATACAATTTTCCGGGAGCAGAGAAATGGGTACCTACCAGATAACTGCTTAATACCTAGTTACTAATAAATTTAGGGTGTAATAACCTGTAATGATGTTCTGCTGGAATCTAAAATAAATATTTTTTTTGTTGTTATATAATACATAGAAACCACCCAGACCCGTTATTTATCAGTCAAGTATTTGTAAATCACATAAAATTCGTCGCACGGCGGGGATCGAGTCCAAAACCAGAAGGTTGAAACGTAGAAACGTTTCAAGCAGAATAAATAAACGAAGTAAAATTGAGCGTCTGCCTCTTGCAAAAGATCCTGAAAATCCTTGAGGCAGTAATGTGCTCAAAGGCCTTGAACAACGCTCCTATCGAGGCTTACTCCTTCGGTTACTGCCTGTCTATACAAGCACCTAGCAACCTTATTTCGACCGTCGTTTTTTGTGAACGCTCACTTTTACTTCTTTTTCTAAGTTAGCTATAAAACTGGTATAGCTAGGTTTTTCACTGTATTCTATTGTTAGAGTAGGTAGCATGGTTCATTAGCTGACAATTTAGGTATAAAATTATCCGGATATGATTTGTAATGCAGACATGGACACAGGGAGAAGGTTTTTTTTTAATAGTCGTTTGACCTTCGTTTAACCACAATCTCACCTAATTTTTTTGTTTAATGGAAAGTGACTATGAGGCCAACGGTGTATCACGAAGGTCTAGAAGACACCTATTCACTCTTATCTTGAAGAGACCCAGGTTGTAATTGGTTGGAAAAATGGAATTAGGTCGCGGGTTCCATTCCTTAGCTGTTCGAATGATGAAGGTTGAGGAAAATGAGTGGATGGTATATCTACCAAATAAGGATGGTATTATGCCATCCGTCTGCTTGTCTTGGAGTGGAAGGGAGATCGTGGGATCAAGTCATGAATTTCTTGGGATCATTCTCCGAAATGTATCCTATAAAAGATCGAGAGACAAGAAACCTTGCGGCGGTCTTCGAGACTTTGGACCTTAGTTTTTGCAAGGTACTGCTCGTCAATGAGTCTGATCTGAAGGCGTGGTAATTATGGCAAAAACCCTTCGTTTGGAAGAGGTACATTCAGTGGACCTACGAGTACGTATAGATACGTAAGGTACATAAGCCATTGTTGCCCTACCATAAACGAACGCATTTCGTATAAGCAAACTTTTGTTTATTCAGAGTTTTCGACCAATTATTAGTAATTGGTCGAAAACTCTGAATAAACGAAAAGCTAAACAGTGAATATTGTCGCATAACAATTGCGCTTTTCAGCTAATATATTTGAGTGATAATAA
Source organism: Eupithecia insigniata (assembly GCA_947859395.1). Classification (NCBI taxonomy): domain Eukaryota; kingdom Metazoa; phylum Arthropoda; class Insecta; order Lepidoptera; family Geometridae; genus Eupithecia; species Eupithecia insigniata. The sequence goes on from OX402008.1 coordinate 5,650,720, forward strand.
CGTAGCAAGGCATCGCGTGTCTCTATGTGCCGGCCGCACACGCACGCGCCTCACGTGATGAGACGGATTTTAAATAAGGTCGTACAGTTGCTGGGTTATTTTACAGTGTTTGAAAGGATAGTTGTATATGTTGTAATTGGGCTTATTTTTTTAGTAAATCTAGTTACTTACTTAGATTTTCAACCCACTTCAAAGAGGCGGTTCTCAATACGACTGTATTTTTTTTGTATAATTGTGATCCTTAATTCGTGTAGGTTAGGGTGTTTAGTATTTTCTAGGTTCTGCAAGTAAATAAATAAATAAGATACTAAATAAATAATTTTGGACAATCCACACATCATCATCAAGCCCCAAGCCACAGATTAGGTAATTTTACTTCTCCCAAGTTAAGCAGAACTTGTGTTATGGGTTGATATACATAATACAATACATACAAAGATTGATATTTTTATTATAAATAGAAAATACCCAGAACACCCGGAACAAATATTTACAGATGGTACAAACATTTGTCCCAAGGCGGGAATCGAACCCGCAACCTGCTGTATCGGTCGTCAGTAATTTAGATTCACTTTTTACCTCTATTTCCCCCTCGAAGAAATTATCTCGGCAATATTTCTGTAGTCTCGGGATACATATTATTTTTAATCAAACATTAGGTGTATGTGTGTGTTAATTAGAATATACCTAATTTATATGTGTCTATAAATTGAATTGTCTGTAGAGATGACATTTCGATTTGTGAGATATGTATATTAATGTGAGAGTATATAAAAGAAATTGAACTTAAACCACGGTCTTTTAACATGAAAAAAAGATAAATCGAGAGTGAAAAAAGATTATAAGAACAGATTAGAAGTCTTAATTAAATTCCGAAGCCAGAATTTTATTAATGTGAAAATAATGAACGATGCCTGTTCGCATTTCCAATATTGAAATGCATGAAAATTTTAATCACTGTTGGTAGAGTATGCTGGTACCTTGGTATATTCATGATCAAAGAAAATAAGGTTTGCTCCTCCGAGAGCGTCTCTTGCTTACCACACTGTCTATTGCCACTTTATTTCAACACAACGAAGAAGTTGAGAAACAAATGTGATTAAGGTCAATTGAAAAAAATTACAATCGTCAATTATGTTTGTAAGATCAGGCAAACAGCGTTAGTAAAAACGAGTTAATGTGATTGTCATTGTGAATTGGTATATACAAAATCACATAGTTTTAACAGATTATTTATACAGGTTATACAAGGAGTTCGGGGAGTTACGATTTTACGCTACTGGTAACACCAGGACAGCAACCGATTCATCTTCTCATTCGCCGTTGGCGATGATGACGTAAGCAAGAGACACCCACGTGACCATCGTGTCTCGGAAGACCATACCTTGTTTTCTTATACCATGGCACAGATAAGGTAATGTTACTTCGTAAACCATGAGTATAATGTTTTAAGTGCCTTGAGGGCACTCAAGGTAACTCTAGGACGAAGAAACACGAAACAAATGAGAATAGTAAATACCTTAACCCTAATTGTATTCATTTATTTCAGATAATTAAATCCATATCACATATTATACACAAAATTAAATAAAATTCAAAATTAACATTCCAAAAACTAATAATCCTTAAAAAAGTATATACAAACCGAAAAGTTTATTTTTTGTTTTATAGGTTGGTATTCATCCGTAAACTCAAAAAATCCTCAGGGCTCTTTTACAAAGAAACTTGTTTATTGATCGAGCGATCGCGTAGTATTTCTAAAGAACCGAAGCCATTATACTACTTCTTTGACCAATACTGTTAAAAAATTCCTAGTGAGGGTTCATGGAAAGTAGGTCAAAGATCAAGTTGGGTTAAGAGAGGACACTATGAAGGACACAACATGGAACGCCCATTTAGTAAGTGGTAAACGAATCAGGGATCGACTTCAAGCACTCTTGTCGCCGATATCTGATCAAGTGCCTGCGGCTTTCATAAGATTTTTAATATAGAAGAACTTTCAAGAAGCCTTTGCTATTTTTAAAGAACAACACACAATAGTTTGTTATTAAAGAAAGGTTGTGGGAAAAAACTCACCTTTTACACGTCTTTATTGTTTATAAGTTATGTGATAGGCTGTCTACAAAAAGTAAATGAATATATGTAGTTATTACGCATACATTCATAGTAAGGTAGGAATGGCAAGAATGTATGAAGGATTGAAACCGCGCGCGAATCCACGCGAAACTTATCGCCATCGCTCTGAGTAGAGACTACCGCGTAGCTAATTCTGAGTACCGTAAAGCTTTGAACAGTTATTAATATCAAGCCTTTGATGGTCAATTAACACGTATAATTAGAATTTGTATCTATTTTACGAGTTCAATCGAAAAGTCTAAATGTTGTAAGTCGCCCATTACAACGGAATCAAGTTAGATCCAATTAGCCATAACAATTGATACACCAATAATATTTCAGAGACTCATTCACTGTAGCTAATGCGTTTATCTGACTGAGCAAATGCAATTGGAGTTCTTTCAATTCATCAGAGAAGGAATAAGAAATGTTTTCTACAAAACGTGTAGGTTATTTAAATATTTACATACCAAGCGTTTCTTAGAAAAGTTGTTTAGTATATTGTGTTGGATATAATATATTACAGTTTGTGGTACTTACCTTACCGTGTGCTGTCTGTTTAAGTTTAAAAATATGAACAATATTGATGTAAGAGTACTTTTTAGTAACACAGCCATCAGTTTAGCCGGAAGACATCCGCTGCTAGTTGTCTCCCTTCAATTATCGCCACAATTGCTGTTCCTGGTGACACACGCCGTGCAAATTTCTTAAAAATTACCATACCCATTGTCACTCCGATAATGATGTAAGGGTTCTAACGAAACCCTAACGATAACATTCAAATCTGAAGGGCAAGTCTGGCAATGCGTTATCGAGACGTCGATGCCTCGATCACGTCTCGACTGTTGGTAGTCCGGTAGCTATCGTGGACGTGTCGAGTAGCTATCGAGCAGGGACGTTTAAAAGGTTCATATCTGAAACGCACCTCATTTACGATCCATTGATATTCACCACCTGACGACGCAAAGGCTGGATTATGGCATTTATTGGCTTATTTATGGTATAAAAAATGAGTTGCCTATAATTTCGTTCGATATTTTATTGTATCAGTATTCCTACATGATAAAATAACAAAATAAATAACCGATATTAGCGCCATTTTTGGGTGAAATAAAGAACTTCACGGTATGAACCTAGGGGGTAGTTGTAGTTGCTTTACTAAGAGATGGCGTTAGGGTCGCGATTCTTCAAAGATATTATTTACGCCTTATTTTAGGTATTATTTATCATTTTTTAACACTCCGAAAAAAGTAAGGTATCTACCACAAATTGAGTTATCACTTATCATTTTGGTCACAGGTAGGTAGTGTAGGTATTTGTTTAGGTACCAAAGGAATAGCCTAAGAATTTAAAAAAAATGTTTTTTGTTTAATTCAACAAACGGTAATTCTTAGAAAACTAGCAGCGTTATAATAATGCAAAAATAATATAGATAATAAACTATACTAAATCTTCATTTGAAATCAAGCGTAGCAATTTATTTTCTCATTTTTACTATAAAAATTGCAAAATTTTACATAATATTATTTTGTGATTGACCATAGAGAAAAAATATTTTCACGTCAATTCTTGCTACTAAAAATATGATAAGCATTTTGAGATATTATTTATACCTTCTAAACGGTTTTATACTATTTTAAATATAAATAAGTAAATCTTTACGTTAGTAACGTCGGCATCATTCGGACTCGCAATTCTGTCATTTTCCTAGAGATTTAGACGTCTCCTCACGTTAGTAACGTGAAGCGATCGAAAGTGTAGTCCGCACGATAGAGGCGCTGTACCAAATTGTATGGAAAAAGGAGACGTCTAGATCACGTCTCGTTACTAACGTCAGGCCAGACTCACCCTACTGTTCTGGCATTTAGACATAATGATTAAGATACCTTTACACGAGTAAGCTAAAAAAATTCGCTCCTTTTTTAAAGAGTTGTGAAAAAATAAGAAAGTTTCAAAAAATAGGAGTTGGTACTAAGTGCATCTATCTTCAATCGACTTTGTGTCGAGGTCGGTTGAAGATCAATTTCGAAGTGGCGGCAAGCACCCACAGAAATCGAGTGTGGTCTCACCGCTACGAATCTGCTACGACGTAGCACGTAGCAGTTCGTAGCAGTTTATTGACAACGTTAATGCAAATTAGTTTATACTCGTGGCTGCGCAAGCGATGGTTCTTCCGGACTCTTGAGCAGATTTTTTTTTTAGCATTCAATTTTAATGCTAAACTAAAGCATGCAGCATCTAAGCATGGACTAATCTGCTACGGCGTAGACGCTTAGCTGTTCTTTTCTTTAATACCTTGACATATATGCCTTGCCAAGGTGCGTGTTAGAGCTACCAGGGAAATGGAATGATAACTCTAACGCTGTTTGATCGCTACTGTATATTTAATAAACTTATGTTAAAATGAAAGGTTTATACGGAAGAATCACGTATTAAACGTAGGTAGACATTCCTAAGCTAATGTAGGAATGTCGGTGAAATAGATAGGTATTAGGTACACGTACTTCCTGAATAACTTTGTGCCTTATACAGTGCGCTTCCTCACGGGCGGAACGTGGTCGTCGCCTTAATTCAGCTTTACAGTGACAAGGTACAAAGGCGTAGACTTACATACCTACTTATGTAATAAAAAAAATATTTTGAATTCTGGCCAAGGAATTTATATACTCGTTAGTATATAAATTCCTTGATTCTGGCACACTTTGTATACAATTATTGGTTGATACCGTTGACGATGACACATCACAGATAGCACTGTCATGTCAGAGATGTGTGAGAAAAGTGCTAATGGAGAACGGTTTTTTAGATAAAATCCGATTCGGTTTTTTAGATAAAAAAGGTTTGTGCGTTCGATAATATAAGCGGAATTATTTGAACATTGTAAAAATAAACTTTTAAAGTAGTTTCTTTGTTTTCAGGTAAGATATCTAAACTCCGATTCAAAAACCTGGTTATTTTTTGTCTAAAAAGGGGTTACAAAACCCAAGGAACCAGCAAAGTACAGAAGCGTAAAAAGTTTTTGGTTTTGAATGTTTTCATTCATCATTTAATTGATCTCCCATTTGTTTTCGACTTATACATTTTTTTTGCTACACGTGTGTTATTTGATTATGCGTTGTTGAAGTCCGTGTTTTGGTTTTTAATGATAACGTTTCTGTTAGGTACTTGCTTGTTGTTTTCTGTAATTTTTATCAGATTTTGTTAAGTTTTCAATCATAAATCTATGTTGATAAAAAATATCTTGGATTTGAAATCGGAGTATAGGTGAGGTACCTAACCAATTGTACCGAAATGTTACACTACAAGAATATAATAAATACTTTGTTTTCAGAGCAACGAATTATTGTTTTATTTCCCATTTGTCAAAGAATAAAATAATTGGCTTATACATATTTATGCAGTGGATTGTACCTATTATGTTTTCAAAATGAGAGAAGACTTGGAATTGTTTAAAATAATACCTACCTACTACAATACAAGTAGGTAGATGTTACGCATTGTGTCTCTAGCCAAAAAGCCAGCCTATCAAAGCTCCTTATTCTACTTTTCTAAAGCTGCGGTTACATAACCGACAATAAATCCACTGGCCTGAATAATTATAGACTTTTATGGCATTATGACCATATTTTCTTGGAGTAGAGTAAGGAATTTCGTTTTGATAGAGTACCAGGAAGTATTTAATAATGAATATAGCTAGTGCTAGATCGATTTTTATTTTATTTTATATCATATAACCATCGTCATTTCATAGGATTCTTACCAACCGTCACCTAATGGAACGTTTGGGCCCAAATCGAGTCGATCGTCACCCTGTCGTAGAGTAAGAAGTGTTGACACATTTTTTATTTACAAAAGTGTCAATCAACTTCCAATCACATACAGGTCGCCTATAATCTAAACTATTATTATAAAGAGGAAACATTTGATTGTTTGTTTGAATTGAATAGGCTCCGAAACTACTGAATCGGTTTGAAAAATTCTTCCACTGTTGGGAAGCTACACTATCCCCGGGTGACATAGGCTATATTATATATTTTATATAATTAGGGATCTTGAAATTTTTGTTAAACTCCGTGCGAAGCCGGGGCGCGCCGCTAGTAAATAATTAATACCAAACTGCTACACTGTATTCACCTGTAGCCCTGTAGTACAAAAGTTTAAATGGGTTCTCTCTTTAACAATCTATAATGATTATGACATTTATTTTGGCCTTACGGTTTCCAGAGGCTATTAGCATAATTTATTTTTCAGAATGGACCTGCGAAGGCCTTACGAACACAAATTGAAGTAAACATGACTTGAAATTGTGAAACAAAACTTATCGATTGTCTCAAAATAGTTCAGGCGATGAGTTCGTAGCAACGAAACAACGCGTAGCGTTTCGTAGCCGTTGGGTCTACACCCAACGGTGTGCTACGAATGTGCTACGAATAATAAAACTTCGTAGCAAAGCTTCCTATAACCATTTTGAGCTAATGTGTGATTCATGTTTGCGACGGGTTCGGCGTCGAAGTTCCTACAGGCAACACCTTTCTTTTGACAGCATTGGTTACCGGTTGGTTATTGAAGAAATGTAGCAAAAGTTTACGTAACCAAGAAGATGACACGTAAGCAGTAAGAATTTTGTACGACTGTGGGGTAAAATATAGAGATATGACAGATAATTGTAAAACTAACCTGAAAGAAAATAATGTTTATTAACTTAAGAGGCATACTACTGCAGAAACTTTTGACATAACACATCAAGCCGCAAGTTCTAACATTAACTTCCTTTCCTAATAAATAGTTATAGTATAGAGTACGTGGAACCCTCGATCGATGCAAGCTGTCATTAACATTTCGAAGAACAACAACGTCGATTCGTTCGTTCCAGTGTCGAGGAAACGGAACCGAACCATAATGGTGCCGTTCCTTTTGAGTGACAGTTTGTAGATAAGACTGGAAATGGGTTAGTAATACAGTGAAATCGATAGCATGGTAAAGCATAGCAGAGGCTATTTCGTAGTGGAGGTTGGCGGCGGCGGTGCGCTGTGCCGTTTGGTGTGGTGCCGCAGCCAGCACGGCGGCGTCCTTGCGGCGGTAACACGCGCGAGTCACGCGAGCGGGCCAGTCTCCGCGCCTCAATTATTCAGCACGCCACGGCTGCCACCGCCGCCGCCACCAGCTCCGGACAAAGGGCAGCGCGCACTGCGACGACACCTACCAGCCCACCGGTTCTGCTGCAGCGGAGACTCTCCAACTCCGCGCGGCTCCACACAATCCCTTATCACTGGAAACCTCCTTGCTCGAGGGTTAGGGCGCGCGCGGTGGTCGCGCGTTACGTAAAGGGCGCGTAGCGCGTGTGTGCGCGTGTCGCGCTCGCGGCGGGCGTCCAATGCGGGATCGCGCGCGGAGTGCCGCCACAAGTTATGCAACGCGCCGCCACCGTCGCCCCGCCGCGATCGAACCGAGCCCGCGCCCGGCGTGCGCGCGCACTGCGCATCGAGCCGCCTTCGCCGCAGCGAGCGAGCGCCGCCCGCCCGCCCCCACGCGCCCGACATTACACCACCGACACCGGACATGCAAACACGCGTACATACCTACCGCTTTATCTTCCGTCACTTGTATAGTCGCTCGTTCATGACCACGAGTACCTAACTACTTAGCTAATTACTAAAGCTCATTGTTTAATTGACCTGACAGCAATATCGTTATTGCTGTTCTGATATCGCATTGAAGGCTACACGTTGCGAAAAAATGTTTTCCGCTAAGTTATGGGAAAGGGAAAGTAGGTCAGATATGCCGAATGAAGACCACGGACCGAGAAATTTCGGGGGCTCAGCGGACCGTATTGGCGACAGACTTGAGAACAACAATTAAAGTTATGGGAATCAATGAAGGTTTTTCATTATGTGACCTCATTTTTTCATGGTAGGTAATTTAACGCATGATGTTTGTGCTAGTTTTATATCCTAGAAATTTACCACCATTGTAAAGACTTACAGAGTCGTATACCTTCTCCAACTAAATTACTTTCTTACAAAACACAAAATAATCATCTTAAATGATTCCGACCACAGTAGCTAATTACCCGACCTGCTTTTCGTATCAATTGACGTGTCCCAAATCCGGGACACTTGACAGGCTCAATGCGGTCACCGCATCGTGTATTATGTGGTATAAGCCAATTGATTCGTGTTCCACTATAAATTACGTGAGCACCTGACTTCGTGTTGGTGGTTGCAATTTTTGGGTGACGACGACGTAGGGAAAAAAAAGATATGCTTCATAATTCCATTTATTCCGGCTTGCTACCAATCAACCTATACCAGTAATCGTTCTATACAACCACAATCAATACATCCAAAAATACGGCAATATGGTGCAAAAAAATAATAATTGGCGCCCCAACGTGGGGCACCCATTTTCCCGTTATTTTCAAAAAGCAATTATAATTTCGAGTCACTGTACGAAGACCAATAATCACTAGCTATCATTACTGGTAGTTCTTTTGAAAGTACTTATGAGATATTTTTTTTCACAAGTACTAATAAAACAAATGATTCATACAAATGGAGCGGACGCGGTATTTGACCTAGGTTAACTGCGGAGCGTTGTCGACATTGGTTCCAACCCAGACATGTTGGCGGCACCGCTCGAGAATAATGATGCACAACAACCAAATTCATCTAGAAATGTGTAACATTATAGTAGACAAGTGTACGAAATATGTGAATAAGAGTCAGTCCTTTTATACGATGTAAAATAAAATAAATGCCAAAGTTAATCAACTACATAACATGTTTAGGTGTAGTGCCCTTATATAGTCCGAAAACGAAAATATCAAATATATATCAAATATGAAAGTGCTTTATTTCCTTTACACCTCACAGGACATTTGGACACGTCACAAAATTAAAATTACAGAAGTAAAACAGGGAAATAAAGTATTTACTTCTTTTTTGTTCACTTCAATCTTTTTAAGGTAAAGTAAAGAAGCGATTAAGAAACCTTTACCTTGTTAGATTGTTAGTTTTCGAGTTGGAGCAAGTCTTCCCATGCTTTTTTATCCTCGATATAATCTGATATAAATATAACGAATCATTAAAAAATATACTTATTATAATAATAAATACAATATTGTCTGCCGCTTGTAACAGTATTGAGAGTATGTTTATGGCAGGCGTCCAGTCTCCTCGTAGCCCGATTACCCAGTGCATCCATTCATCCCAATAACATGGTTTTTTAATACTATCATTATCCTATCTATGCAATAGTCTCTACACCTAGCGGATATCATCTTCGGGTGTATCATATTGTGCAACCAAGGATGATTCCCGCTATGTGTAGCTCTCGCCTTTAGATTAATTATCATAAAGTGCTGTTGGCTTCGGCTCCACGCATGCCTTCCAACAAAGGACCGGGTCACTATATGGCCCGTGATAATGGAAATGAGAAACAGAGTAATACATTAAAAAACAATAGTACAATAATAAGCTTAGAATCATTATAACTTTAAACGACCAATTCTTGTATATATATAATCAGAACCTCGGAAACGGCTCCAACGATTTTGATAAAATTTAGTATACAAGGGGGTTTGGGGGCAAGAAATCGATCTAGCTAAGATAAATTTTTAGAAAATGACGTTTTATTCGTGTTTTCAATAATTATCGATAGGGCACTCCCATAGACAAGATTTCGAAGCTACAAAGCCTTCATCTATCATGTATGACATATTTTTTTTAATTTACTCGGATTTGACGTCACAATAGGGGAGGGAGTAGTCACCTTAAATAGATAAACCCATAGACAAGACCATAGACATAGTCTTTTATTTTTGTTCATTGATGAGTGACATAAACTGAAAAATATGACTCTTCCTGACATCTATTGGCGAATAATAATAATAATAGTTTTAATCCTATGTCTATGGGAGCAACTAACTTCTATAACGAAACGACACAACAACACTCAAGGAATTTATATACTAATTGACAACACTAACGGCCGAATACTCAAACGCAACTCAGATGTAAGCACGTCTTATGTCGCAATATTTTGACAGTTTTCAATGAAAATCTGTCAAAAAATCGTCACTTGAGTCGTGCTTAAATCTGAGATTCGTTTGAGTATTCGGGGGTTAAGCTACTCCAGCATGTGGCGGTGTTAAGCAACACTGAGCCAATGAGTATTTGGTTTGAGTTACAGTAGTTATTATATACTTATTGGGTTTGAGGTTAGACCAAGAAAATCAATTGTTTATTTTTATTATTTGTGTCTTTTTAACTCGCGTGTTAAATATAATTCCTTAAAACACAATATACCAAAAAAAAAAAATATCTAGCAAAGCTCGGTCATCCATTTTTAAACCAAGTACAGCACTCAATCACCCGTGTTCCATTTCAATACCCGAGGCGCCATCTATTGATGGCTCATTGTTTTAAGTTGACGGCGAGCACCCAAGTGGTTCAAATTTTTTGACTTGCCTGTACAAGACAATTCAGTGCATTGTTTGATCAAAAGAGGGTATTGCTGGACAGATTGTGGCACGCACAATCTGTACAATAAAAACTCTTGTGAAACTTTTATAAAGACGCTCAAGGCAGTTTATTAAAATTAAATATTATGTAAAACCATTCATTAAAATTAACGTATATACTTACCTACTAGTATATACCTACACTCGTCCAGCAGTACAAAAAATTAAAATTGTATTGAGCTATTCTAGCTTCTGAATCCCGTAGTAGGTACCTTAACCTTTATCATAATGATTTTAATACTATTACCAAATAAAAAGTAGAGTACGAGTCAAACTCGCACACCGAGGGCTCCGTATAATTAGAAAACCTTGTTTCTTGCTTAATATTATGATTCTACAGGAAATAGGTACCTACTTCCCGTTGACCTAGAATCATCCTACAGGTTTTGAACCCTTCATCATCATCATCATTATCAGCCCATACACGTCCACTGCTGGACATAGGCCTCCCCCTTTGAACCCTTGCGAGGATCAAAATTTTTTTATTTGTGAATTGAGTACAATACGTTTATCAGACTTTTCAATTTATTTGTATTTTTTTCGGTCCTTCTTTCCTTTATATTATATATGAATTTGCTTCTTGCCAAATTTTATAATTCTAGGTCGACGACGGGAAAAACCTTACAGGTTTTTGCTTCAATATATTTTTTAGGAATTCACTTGATATTTTAGTTTTTCGGATTTTTTCCTTTACTTGGGCTATAAGAGCTTGCTTATTGCCAAATTTCATGATTCTAGGTCAACGGGAAGTACTCTATAGGTTTTGAGTGCAAGTGATCCCTGGGTTTCATAAAACTTGGGCATCAACGGCTATAACATTTGATTGCCTTAGAAGTTTCATTTATATTACGGCTCCAAGAGCCTACGAGCCAGAGTATTTGTTGTTAAGTTCAACTCGATACCTCTACGTGTTCCTGAGAAAAGAGGGTTGACAGACGGACAGACGGACAACAAAGTGATCCTATAAGAGTTCCGGGTTTTCCTTTTGAGGTACAGAACCCTAAAAATATAGTCATCTCTTATCCTAACCCTTTGAGATAATTAACTAAGTCCATCGACATTTATCTTTCATAAATCACCCAAAAGTTCATGTATCAGTCTCATCTGTTCGTCCAACTGACTTCCTTCTCCATTATTAATAACAAGATCCCAATCCGTGTAATCGTCTAGATCACACTCCGATATGGTATCGTCCAAACCAGCTTTATATTCGAATCCTCGCGCTATCCTCGTCTTATCATCTGCGATTATTCTGATGGTTTTGATGTTCTCATAGTTTTCTTGAAACCAGTTGATATCTGTTTTTCGTCTAATGTCACTGACGATCCATATAGGGACTTTGATGGCTGAAACGCGACTTTTATTTTAGATAAGCAATTAGAAAAGCTACTTAGCAAAAAGCATAGATAGATAATGTTTATTGTCAGAAAGATACCATGATTTTTGGTAAAAAGAGTCTAGAGAGTAGAGAAATAGTTTTATCAAGACACTAGAGCATGCTTCTCAAGGTACTAGAACTAAATCAAAACTACTTTGGACAAAATGTTTAGCCATTACAGATAGGGAATTAATATAATTCCCTTTGGCGTGGTATTTCTATATATTCATGGTCCCCTGTATGGTTTATTAAACAAAAGAATTCCACTGTTCATAGAAAACTATCAGCCACTGTCATGCGATCTTTTGGGAATTAAAGCATAGCTGTAAGAAGCATGTAGATAATTTAAACGAATATAAGGTCTGTATTTTTAAAGCTTGCTCGTTCATCGATCTAGGCTTCAGTAACATTTTTCTATAGCATAAACCTCACTCAAGTATAGATCTATGACTGAGCAAGCTGTCATAATACGGGTCGATACTTCGATTCAAAAACCTGGGTATTTTGTATAATACAAAGGGGTTACAAAACCCAAGGAATATTGGTGGAAAGTATTTAACGACATTGGTATGATCAATGCAAAGCACAGAAGCTCGGAACTATTCTGGGTTTTGAAAGCTTTCATTTTAAATTATCATTTCAAATTTAAACATTTTTGCTAAACATGCGAGATTATACGTTGTTGATGTTTGTGTTTTAGTTTTTAGCGAAAATTATCTGAGCGTCTGTCGACGCGACGCGTGACCCGAGAGCTGATGAGTATTATGGACGTGTAAAATTGTATTTTTATTAATAAATGTTTGTATTCTTGTATCTGGCGCAGCGCATTAGATTATTAGCATTGCCATTCAGCGAGGGTCAATGCAGTGAGCGTCTTAGGGACGCTTCCGAATGGTATTAATATAGACCAGTTGAGCTACCTGTAGATTGTTTGTAACAGTCTGCAGTTAATTCAATTGCAAATACTAGTTCTAATTTGTTTCTATTATCTCATTGAAATTTTCTATAATAAAGATGATTACAATTTTTAGTGATAAATTTGCTGTTACCTTGTTGTTTTCTGTTATTTTAATCAGTTTTTGTTAATTTTCCATGCATCTTTGTTGACATAAAATATCTTGGATTATAAATGGGATTATAAGTGGGTAAGTAGGTACAGTTACCTTGTTCACAAACGATTCTACAAAAGTATCCATAATCAGCACTCCTGATCTCGTCACTCCACTTGATCATTTCTTGTCGATATTGTTCTTTGTATTCACTATCGCTCAGCAGCTCATTCAAATTCAAATTCTTTTGTGTGGCCCAGTATCTTTTTATTGGTTCCGATATTTTTATGACCTCGCATCGGTTTCCTAATCTGAAATAAGAATAACATTATGACACTTATAAGTAAAAACAGGTACCGGGTAGGTATCGGGTAAAACGGGGTGAATAGAGACTCCAGGATGAATGTTAATGGACGAAAGATTTTACATTACCTGGCTGCTAGTGGTGTGGTAGATTTATATTAAAAATATTTAGTATTTTAAACAAATGCCCTAACCAGGCTCAGGGCTACCTAAACCAGGAACGTAATTTTTTCTGACATGTCTGAGTGTTGAGAGAGAGTGTTATTTTGTAAGCCTAAAGAAATCGGTCAGGAAGGTAACTTAGAGACATAATAATTGTTTAACAGATCTGGATAAAGTTCCGAAAAGCCCATATGCCGGATGGACTTGAAATTTGGTACACATACGTTTTTTTATCATCTGAGTAGGTACAAATATGAAAACGAAAATTGGCGCATTTTTTTTTTAATTATTTAGTGTATTTTATTTATAAAGAAAATGACAATTATATAATAGAAACAAATTAGAACTAGTATTTACAATTACGTTATTACGGGCTGGCTGAAAAAGGTCATTTTAAATATAACAACCCAACAAAAATAATTTGGGGGAAAAATAAATAAAACATAAAGTAGGTATGCATATTTGTATAATCTACAACTTTTGTTTAAATATTTTTGTCTCAACGTATATTTGTTAAAAAATCCTGACTTTTTTTTGAGTTTTAACCTCAAATCTAGTTTTAATTTGTTAATATTATTTAATTGTTATTTTATTTACTAACACACGAAATAATGAAAAAAAACGCTCCTTTGTACTCAGGAGGTCAAAAAACGTATTATATGTACCAAATTTCAAGTCGATCCGGCATTATGGGCTTTTTGGAACTACACCCACAGTTTTATGTGGGCTACAATATATTATAAATATTGCCATGATCACGGGCCATATAGTGACCCGGTCCTTTGGGAGGCATGCGTGGAGCCGAAGCCAACAGCACAGAGGCCCTTTATGAGAATTAATCTAAAGGCGAGAGCTACACATAGCGGGTATCATCCTTGGTTGCACAATATGATACATCCGAAGATGATATTCGGCAGGTGTAGAGACTATTGCAAAGGAAAATGAAAATAACAAAAAAGCCATGTTACTGTGGTGAATCGATGGTCTGGGTAATTGGGCTATGGGGGAAACTATGGACGCCTGCCATAAACATACTCTCAATACTGTTACAAGCGGCAGACGGTGGCTTGCCGAATGCTGGATGGGTTCCTCAAAATGTTGGCGTAAATGCCGGTAAAGGAACAAAATCGGTGCAAACGACTAAGGGGTGTCGAGAGGTGCGGCCCCGATTTCACCATCACGAAGACACGTGAGCGGGTTTCCTCGTTATTACGCCATTAGACACTTCCACCCCCGAGTCTACATCCTAAGATGCATCTCTCGCGACTCCACTCAGACCGGCCAATGAAGGCAAGCAAGAGGTGGGGATCTGGTTCTCTTGGGATACCACTCCGCAAGCGGAGACGAGAACCAGGAACTTCCCCAGGAGCACTCGGTATACCCGTGGTGTCGCTACTCACCAACAGCTCGCCACAAGCTGCCCTGCAGGTCTATATTATAAATATTATTGTTAGGTTTGAAAAAGTGCATACTGATCCCCTACCTCCCCTTATTTTAAACCCGATTTTATATATATATATATATATATATATATATACTTACAGATTTCTAAGATAATTTGTAATAAAATCTTTGCCAGATTTACGTTTGCCACTAAATAACAAAATTATTTGAGGTTGGGTACATTGGGTAGTCATTTCTCTCGCTCCTGAAAAAGTAAACAAAATTTCTGAATACCTACCTAGTCCCTCAATGCATTTATATCATATGCATAATGATGCATAATTATTGCGCAAAGTGCATAACATTCGCCATTCACAAATATGAACCTAAGAATAATAAAGAACCTATATCTAGTGTTCCTAAAACTATATTTTAAATCAAACCTAGTATCACAGCCCGACACTAAATCAACACAGGATAACAAAACAACAAACACAGACTGGAGAAAGTTTCTGACGTGCGTGCGTGACATGGTTTCATATGTCTATTGTCACAATTGACGTTGACAGAATGAATGACTGGACATTGAAATTGAATTCATAGTCTTAACGAAACTACCAAGGCAGCGCCATCTATCTAATGTGCAACGTACTAGGTAGCGTACATGCCTAGTATGTAAACGAAAGCCTGCATGTGTTCAGTGGAGCTATGTAACGCTGAATGTTTTTCAACTTGTCCTATAGATGTCACTAATGAACGGTGAGAATGCGAATGATACTAACGCTTTGGAAAGTAAACATGTGCAACGAAGCAAAAAAAGTAGGTACCTACCTAGCTTATGTACCAAGTACCAACCCGTATATGGTCTTGAACAACTTAGACCAATAGTGCCGATAGAAGATGCATTTTTGTACAGAATATTTACTTAACACGTTTGTTTATATCAATATAGTACCTATAGGATCCCGCTATAAAACGACCTTCACCGAGATGTTTATTTGATGAAACGTATTTTATATTTAATCTAATATGTCAATAAATACATATATTGCATATGGGTTGTCTAACAAATTTCAGTCCATGATAGGATAAATTAATCATTAAAAAAAATTTTTTTTTTCGTAATTTCACCGGTTTGATTATTAGACAAATTCTATACCAATCGAAAGTCTGAAGCCCATAGAATATGGAAACGTTGGGTTGCCTATTCTTTTCCGGTCACAACTTTCGGGTTGCCAGGTACAAACAGGTAAATCGATACTAGCATTTTGCACCGGTCTTTATTCTATTAAATTAAATATAAAATACGTTTCATCAAATAAACATCTCGGTGAAGGTCGTTTTATATCGGGATCTTAGACTAATATTTGACGTTCATATCGTGCAAGAGGTCAAAACTTAAAACTCAAACTCAATTATTCTTTATTTCCGTAAATACAATAAATGTACACATAGAAAAGGTCAAATTCTTAAAATTAAACACTGAATGGAAATAAAGTGATAAGTTTGAGTGCCATCTAGAAACACTTTTAACAACACTAAACTAATTGTTCAAAACTGTTCAAAGGCAGGTCGCACAGCACACACGCAATTTGGATCAGTAGGTTCTGTAGGTTATGTACCAGATATAATATACCTATCAAGATTGAACGAATTGATTATCTATTCGTAATTGGTGTGTTAAGTGTATTAATATCGAAGGTACTTTCCCTGTTATTAATATGGTATCGCCCACGCCACATTATTATAGCAGCTATAACATATCTCGTCTATTAAAATAAAATTCGTGCCGACACGAAAAAATGGCGTTATTTGAATGCCGACCGATAATTTAAATGTAGCAACAACCGCTTTTAGCTTACAACCTTAATTGACTTAAAAATGCTTATCGATATTTGAAGATCGTACCTCTACAATTACCACTGTAACACCCTTCCTACTTGCAACTATAACTTATCGCCCTAAGATCGAGTGTTGTAAGTTGCCACATGGAGCTTAGGCTGTTAAGGAATATACGAGAAGTTGGAAGCACGATGCACGCTCACGACTTTCTGAACAACTCCGGACATGACATTCCACGTTTCGTTGTAGATTAGAACGAGACGGATAGCGGGCTACCCGTTGAAAAAAACGAGACAAGCAACCGCGAAGCCAGTCCACGTGGACTGCTTAGTATCAACACAGGAGCAACGACCAATAGAAAACGGCACCGCTAATGTATTTCTCACCTCCGCACTCACACCAAGCACTACTACCATTTTTACATTATTTAAGCGATTCTCAACTTTCCGTCCTCCATGTAGAGCTTTAAATCTCAAAGTGTAGAGATGTCGTATTCCATCGTCGAAACGACTTATAAAAAGTTGCTATCTTGATTTTGGTTCTTACTCCGCGAAAGCAGGGTGTACTTTGGCACGGCGAGTGTTCTGCGGTTCTTGAATTTAAAACGATTCCCAAGAACACGGGCGCAAGTTGGTTGAAGGTTGGAGGAGGCCGCGGTGCAAACTGCATCGTCACAGAGCACCCCCTGCGCCTCGCGCCACCCTCGCCTTTATTGTAGTAAGTTCAGTGTATGAGTGTGCGTGTATGTTCAGAGTCAACTGTTGTGCTGAAGCATGATGCCGACGTTTTCATAACGTTGGAAGAAGCACGAAGAGGCTGCACTCAACTCTAGCAATATTTTGCTGTTGCGTCGCGTTGCGTTAACATATTCTTCAAACAAAAGTTATTTATTAGTGTAGGATGTTATTTTTTCAAGCATTCTTACCTTCATAATCAAGTCCATCTCTCGGAACAAAACAAACAGATTCAAAGAATTGATGAAATAATGGACCTTTATCTGAAAGGTACTTAGTTCGAGTGTTCTGAAAAACAAATGGGCTCGTTAAAAGCTCTTTTACGATTATGTTTTCGATTGAATGCAAAACGGATCTTTTGTTGATCTCAGGCCCGGATATATTAACATTCAGTATTCCTGCTCTCACAACCCTCCTGTTTTTTTTTACCAAGTCTAAGCTGACCTGTTTTTATAGCCGTTTAAGTTTTTAAACTATGGGGCAACAATGTCCTTCTGGCGTTAAGTTCTCATATTTTAGTCATACATAATCTACATAAGAGGCTAATTAGAGATCTAGGTCACCTATATACATCAAAATCTTGATCATATTAATATTTCAAGATAAGCAATAAGCAGCCTCATAATTCCCATGAGCTGTCAATAACAATTCACAGAAAAAAGTCAGAAACTTTTTTAATCGAATTTCTGGGGGATTTATATAATATGACCCGATTTAGAGTAATGTGCAGGACAATATTAGGGCACAGATTAAAGCAACAGTATTTTAGGGGACGAAAGGGAAGCGTCCCTCGGTTTATTAGAGCCAATTTGATTTATTGATAGTGTTATTAGAGAGTTCTTCGGAGGCGCAGAGAAAATTGATTTTGTATTGACCCGAAAGATTTGGCGCGAATCACTAATAAAATAACAACGTTGGAATGGCAAAGAAAAGAGAAGGAGAATATGTAAATAAGTGCCTGCCTTTCCTTAAAATTTTCATATGCTATGTAAAACACGTGAAAAAATTTTGAAATAGACTGCGACTGAGTTTTCGCAGTTTCAAAAAGAAATAAAGAACAACAAGCGATAAGCGAAGCCGCGCATTGTGCAACTCTATTATCTATATTTTCCTGCATATTTGTATTTTCTCGGTGTGCAATATAGCGTAATGTATTGTATTGTACCAAAGATCTCTAGACAAGAGAAGAGCTATTAGGTACCTAGTTAATCCTCTACACAAACCTAGTGATTTTAAATCCTCATCAAAACTAATCAGCATAAATAAAACGATAACAAACGCGCAACATGAGCAACGCAAACAGCATCTCATCAGTCATTCATGAAGTGGAGCAGCGTGCAGTGGATCCCGGCACATTGCAGGCATTATTCAACGCAAACAAAAAGGGAATAAATGCTGGAATAAAATACTTTTAATTTCCCCGGGCGCCGCTAATCGGACCGCTTCGATGGAGGGCGCCAAATCGCCCTTTTTATTTTACTGTATGAACGCAAATCCGGCGGGAAAACGGCGCTAGGCGAGGGAGAGTGGGGTGTGCGGTCACGCGCTCGGAATTAGCGGTGCCCCCCGCGCCTCCCCGCACCCGCACTTGACCCGCGAGGTGTCACCGAGCACATTACGTATCCGCAAAAAATGGGGGACCACTCCACCCCGCTCCGATGGGGTCAACACGGATTTTGTTTTTAATTTTTAACATCCCATAACACTAGGCAGTCACTCAAATAAATAGGTCATTCTGAAACAAAACCTGTAGGTAGGTATTGGTTTGGTACTCGCGTTTCCGGCGGGTGGTCGGGCCCACATCTCGCGTAAGCCACTAATTGACCCACAAATAACACAACAACCGCAAACACTGAGATATTACAGCCTCACTGCCAAACAATGAGTCACGTTCACTCCTTTATCACTGTTTTGAAATAAAGGCTTTTTGTTTCCTTCCTCGTCGATCACCACAATAATTCAAATATAAATTAGGTTAGGTAGGTATCATTTAAATATCCCGTTAGTAAGTAATTAAATTGACTTTGACAACTTTGCACAGTTGTTATTTTATTAAGTTTAAATTATATATTCAAAGAGTACATTAGCAAAGTACTTGTTAAAATTTTCACGTTTACGGTGATATTAAATACGACAGCGTCACCTGACTCCTTTTGCAATTTTCCAACAGTAATCGAGCAAGGTTTACGGCTTCGACGCGAGCCACCCGAGAGATGTCGCTAGGTTTAGCGGTCTTCAGTCGGCAGTAAAAATACGTGCGGGTATTTCCTGTCCCTGTGACCGGGGGGCGATAAATAACTCAGTTTGCGGCCGCAGGGAGGTGCGGAGGGGGGTCGGGGGTTGCGTTATTTGTAGGGCTCGCGTGTGAATTATTCGTGGGTTCACGCGGCCTGTTTGCCGGCGTCTTGCGGAGTGCGACTCGACCCTCGTTAATGAAATTTCATATCGTCGCGTTCCATTGTTGGTCTGCCTCGAACGCTATTGAAACTACTGAATTGTTACACTTGACTGTTGAGGTTGAGCTGCCTATTGTTTGCATTCGCCGGCACTCGCCTGGAAATTATGAACGGTTTCGGAATTCAACGAAGTTGAATGTTGCAGAGCAAGGTTATTATGCTTCGATTGGCACTCCATTAATTAAAATAAACCAAGAACGTTTCCAATTACATCGAGTATCCTTTGTAGTCATTCAATATGCTGCCTGCCACCTGTTAAGTTACAAGAAATATGTTTTAGATATCTTTCATTTTAATAATTTCCTATAATTTTATGACTTAAGTTCTAAAAGGTAAGTGGCCCTATTAACCCTAACTTCCTCTCATTAGTGTTCGCCTACAATTCAGTTGCCTACACGTGTTACAGAGTCGGACTCGTACTTACAATATTAGGTGACTTGCCTCGCTGCTTTGACATTTCCATAATCCATAAAATTTTATAGTTATTTGTTCAAGCTAATCGAATGTCTGTATTTTATTTTTATCTTTGATAAACTACTATCTATCCTGAGAAGGTTATTAATATGGTATAGCCATGATTAGAACCTTGTTTTTAAACATTTTGAAATAGTTTCCTCGATTAAAAACAATATTTAGATTCTTTAAACCAGAACAAAACCGATAACAAAAGATAGCAGGTAGAGAAACAAATTTATAGTCAACTGTTACGGCAGAGAATAAACTAATTATAAAACATGTTTTTAGCTTTATAAGGTAGACCGGTAGACCTTATAAATATATTTAATTGTCTTAAATAAGTAATAATTAGCATTTAAATCTTTAATTATTGCATCAGATTACTGCAAAACAATGGCCGGCCTACTGTGAAAGAAAGCAACAATGATTCTTGTGTAAAACTCCAGATTCAAGACGACACTGACACTAGACACAAATGTCGACTCTGGTGTTGTTAGCGTCCACACGGCAGCGATTTTTTGTGTGGCATTGGCGTATACTCCTTAGTGTTTCAATTAAAAGACGTCGTCGTAAAAGAAATCCATATGGGTTTAAAGACTTTGAATTTGATTGAAAGAAGAGCACAGCTAGGCATATAACCATTTATTATGTGATGGGAAAATGAAAAACTAGAATGCTATAAAAATTTTCATCGTATGAAACATGAAGACTTATAATAAAGTTTTCGCTATTATAGTGCGTAAGCCTCGCCTCACACTGGGGAAAATTTCTTAAGACTTATAATATTTAGTCAACAAGGTTTCTCGTGCGATCAAAAAACAAGACACAAATATGAGTCTATAATAAATATGAGTAGGTCTAGCTAAAAATTTCGCGTAGGTTTGAAATTCGTGACACTTGTGTCAGACACCGCACATGTCCTGACTTCACGGCAGCGATACTGCTACTAGTGTTGCAGCGGCGGCGGCGGTGGACACACGTAGTCAGACACCCGGTCTGTACATTTTAGTGTCTAGTATCGCCATGTATACTAAGCTTAAGAACGGAAAGGATAGCCTTATTCACCATACAAACGTACTTTCCGCTTCAATTGGAAACTATGTCCCCGATCTTATTTGAAATTTTCTATACGTAATCGGATAAACAATAGCTATGCTTGCAGCAGTTTAGTTTTTGAAAAAACATAATCTTATATATAAAATTTCCATGTCACAATGTTAGTTACCGTACTCCTCCGAAACGGCTTTACCGATTTTTACCAAATTTTATATGCGTAATCAGTAGGTCTGAAAATCGGCTACTATCTATTTTCCATACCCCTAAGTGATAAGTGTTGAAGGCAAAGCAACGTTTGGCGGGTCAGCTAGTTATATTTAAATGAGAGCGAAACTAATTTTGACCACCATATCGAGTCATCTTCAAGCAATTTTTTATGCATGATCGACACCAAAAATATTTTTGAAATCAATCTTTTATTCAAAATTAATCGGAAAGTACGAAGAAATATCAAAAAATGGTGCCAAGCACACGCACACAGCCACATCACAGCTTCGTATTAGATGGTTAGACGCGCTTTCTCACTCATAGTGTGCCCCATTTCATTCTACGTGTAACAACAACAAATCCGTATGAGAATATCCGTTTCTGTTTGGGAAAGGTTCGTAGCCTACTTAAAGATCAAAATCAGGTATAAAAAAAAAGTCGGTAAGATCTCTATCCCGCGAACCTTAGAAAGGGAGGTATCCCTACAATTCAATAATCTAGGTAGGAGGTAAGTACAATTGGTATTCCAAAGACGTCAGTACAAGTATATTGCAACTAGACAATGCTCACAGTTGACACAGATGTGTGTCGTGTCTTGTCGTAAGTACTGGTGGTTGTGTGCACATGTTCTGACTCTACTGCTCTACGCAAACAGAGTCACCGCCTGGTACATGCCTACTCAGCATAGCATAGAGCGCGTAGCATTCTCTGCAAATTATCAGATTATACTTAGGTCTATGCAAATATGAAACAAAATATTTAAAAAAATATATTATTACAGTGCAGATACTGTTATTACGAAAAGGTACAGTTTTTATGAAAATTTTCTATTCAACTACCTAATATAAAAAACCTAATTACCTTTCCTTGACTAGGTATATATAAAAAAAATAAACAAATTATCAGATTTTATTGCGATCAAGTTATGCAAATAAGAACTTATAACAAAATAATTATTACAGATTTCACAAAAATTGTACAGCAATACATATTGTATTCAATTAGATATCTATAAAAAACCTAATTACCGTTCCTAGACTTTATGTAAAGTAAATAAAACAAATTATGCGATTTTACATTTGCATAGATCTAACAAATATGCAGGAATATAACAAAATAATTATTACAGCGTATAGATAAGTACGCAGTTTTTACAAAAATGTGAAAGTAAATATTTTATTCAATTAGATATAAAAACCTAATTAACCTTTCCTAGACTTTATGTACCAAACTTAATAAAATATACTTAATGCTGGAGTTAATTTTGCTTATCTGGCTTTTATGATGCTAATCTATTTGTAATTACAGGCATATCTAATAATGCGGTAGGTAAGTACCTAGGTTATAATTATAAGTAAACCATTTATGTACAATAGAATACTAATAAAATTATTTACCTAAAACTCACGAACGAAGTACTTACTTACCTAACGTTGGTTTGGTTAGGTCCCTAGGTAAAAGTTTTAAAATCAATAGTTTATAAGTTAAAAGTTCGAACAGTCAACGAGAAAAGCGTTAAGGAGGCTAATGAGCAAATTAAATTGATTACTCGGTATCTTAAAAGATAAGACAGGTCCCCTTTTAGAAGATGAAAGAGATTGAATGAGGTATGATACGTTAAAGAGTTTAGTTGTCCAGCTACCTCTTAAGTGTAATGGGTGTAATGAAAGGCCATTGAAGATGAGTGGCGACGGCGGGCAGGTCGCGGTGTGTGCGGTGCGGTGGCATGGCGGCGCGGAGTAGGTCAGTGCTGCTCCGTTCGCTGTAATAATTCTAATTCAATTTGCGCGGAGAGCTTTCCTCAGCGCGCAGCGATGTCGTCCGCCTGAAGCGCTTTGTTTACATTACAGCAGGCGTGCCTCGCCGCCTGCTACTCCACCGCACCTCGATTAAGGACAAATCAATAAGGCAGTCGATAGCGAGCGAGTTTAATAGAGTGAGCGAGTCGAGTCGAGCGCCCTCATTACCCCCGCAATTAGCGCACGGCGCGCTCCCGACGACGACGACGCACCCCGCGCGAAAAACGAATAAAAAGAGCTGCCCTCAAAATGGCCGCCGCCTCCCCCCGACCACCCGCTCGACCCCCGCGCCGCTTCGTGATTGCATCCCCGCAGCTCTTATAAATATGGCCGTATTCCTCCCGCCTTTACTGATTGCCCGTATACCCCCCGGTCTCCCCCCGCGACCGCGCCGCCGGCGTCTGAATAGATAAACGAGTCCACGTGGACTGCCGCTCTTATAAAAATCACCTCTACCAATAGTGCGATCAGTGAGCGCTGCCGCAGCCAACCGTGTTGCAGAAACGCGTGTAACTCCACCCTTAATAAGCGATCTCGTCGTGTAGACCAATGGCGGGCCGGGAAATGCCGAGTTCTGCTCACCGACGACGGAGCGGTCCACGTGGAGTTACACACACAGAGATGCTCGTATAATGCCTCGAGTGGAAATAGCTATGACGGCGAAATGTGCGACAGCGAAAAAATAAAATGCGGTCGGTCGGTGCGGCGGCGGAGCGAGCGAGCGAGTGGGTGTAAACAGGGAATATTTCGGTGCGGCTCGTTCATTATTATTGAATGCGCGGCGCTAATGGCGAGTCGCGGGGTGCGCGCCTTCCTGCTTCTATGTCTCAAGTACACGGATCTAGTTGAGCATAACTGATGACCTCTCCACTTTATCATAATAACTTGAGGAGATAACAGAACGGGTCAAATCCCATCGGCGATACAAAACGTCACTTGTGTTAATGATGTTGACACATTTCGATTACTTCTTGAAGCGGTATCTCATGTCGAACATTAAGTTCATCATTAAAATTACAACATTGTTTAGGTTCAGAAATGCCAATTATGTAAGTAAGTCGTATGTTATGTAGAGTAGATGTAACTCTGCCGACCTCCAGCCGTTAAGGTAGGTTGTCCGGTAGCTGGGAACTCGCCATTCAACACACTTCTCGTATAAAAAATAACAGCGTACGTGTACAACTCCGAGTTCAGGTAGACAGGTTTCTGTTATTTCTTTTTACGCTTCACTAACATTTATTAAAGAGTACAGTGAGCGACACAAGTTTTCGTTGGTTTTAAAGTTTTGTTGAGCGTGTGAATTTAGCCGACCGCTTTTAAGGTGGTAGAGAACGTTATGAACAAAACAATGTTATGAAACTATAAATATATATTTTCAGCTTGGACATACCTACTGGCTATAAAAGCATGTGTTAATTTCTTTTTTCTTGGTAACAACATGGAAAATCATCAAAAACCTTATCTATGCTGATCCAGCTTAAAAATCTTTTCAATCAGCGAGACTACATTTTTTAGAAGTTACTTTAATTAGAGCGTATTCAATTTAATTCCTTTGGTTTAGGATTATAATTATTATTTAATTTTACCTCGTAAATTAAATTTTACCTCGTAAATTATATGTGTGAGCTAGATAAAAACTTCAGAGATAAATATTTCCAAAAATAATTAAAGAACTATAAAACCTAGAGTAGATTCAACGGTTCTATAAAAACTTACTTTTGAAACGACTAACCGTTCAACGTAAATTTATTTTATCAACTTTTAATGTTTTTTATCGTTTGATTTATTTTTTATTTCGAGATGGAGAAACTTAACATGAGCTAGAGCAAGTCAATAAGTAATTATCAAGTTTAACCCTTAGATACTGACTGGTTTTGTGTATATTCATTTTATTACTACTATTATCAATACAATATTATGGTCGCAGGGAGTCGATGGATGGAGGCGGCTCAGGACCGCTATTTGTGGCGTCGTACGGGGGAGGCCTATGTCCAGCAGTGGACGTGTATAGGCTGATGATGATGATGATTATCAATATACGTTTAAATAATATATTTTTTGATCAATTACCTTTATTTGTTTGAGAAGTAGGAATTACTGTTTTTTTACTTCTTTTACCCTTTCATGGCGCTGCTTCCTGGAGATGTACATTGTAAGTACATCTCCAGCGCCGTCATACGGTTGGGCAGTGAATGCGTTAACAATAGTATCTGGAATGGGAGGAAACGGTATTTATAAACGTGCATTCATATTATAAAATATTTAAAGAATCGTATTGAACTCTATTATAATCATGTTTCTTTAACAGTTTTAGTTAAAAAAGTGTTTCAAAAACGCTGTATCCGTTAAAATAGCTTATTTTTTTTATAGGATGACCAATAAAAAGCCTACAACGCATTAGGTTACGGGCTCGATTCCCGCCTCGGGATTTTTTTGTACGGCCTGCAATCATTTATTTCGGGTGTTCTGGGTATTTCTATGTTTAATAAAATTATCTATCTATATATATCTATGTATATATGTAATCCCCATAACACAAGCTCTGCTTAGTATGAGGCTAGACTAATGAATGATGCTATGTGGATTGTCCAGCATTATTTATTTATTTATAGAGCTTCGGTAAACTCTACTTTCTAATAGATTATTTTTTCAAAACAGTCTCAATTACGAATAACCCATACACGCAACTTCATGCCTTAATTTTATAACATCAGTGATAATTATCTGTTAATTAATAGCGAAACCACTCAGCGTGGAACGTCTTTATCGCATCAGTTCTGTGATAGCTCTCCACTGGCGGGTGGTAATTGAATCAACGTCCCTTACGTCGATACTCAGGGAGCGATGTATATAGCGACATTGTATAGTGTCGTCTATAAATCTATATACTAAAGTTCGAGATGAATTTACGGTTTATAACCTACTACTGTGTTTGCCGTGGGTATTAATTAGTATGTAACTTGATCTGTTTAAGAGAAAATACTTTAAAAAATACTAACATAAGGTACCTTCATTTTGAAGTAGGTTAGGTACTCAGACAAAATGATAAGATTTTCTGATTTCCAATATACTAAAATCATTTGATTATTTTGAAAAAACTAAAACAGACTTCGAACAATGGTTTTAAACTGTTTTTTTAAAGGCGGTTTAAATAATAATCTCTTGGGAATAAAAATTTTAAGAGTCAGCTCGGAATATCTATAGGTATAACTGCAAAAGAATCATCCATATCTGTCTATAAACTAAGTAGAAATCGAAGCCAAACATAAAAAAAACATACATAACAGAACCTCCTCATTTTTTCTAATTCGGTTAAAAAGAACCTTGGTATGACAAGTCATAATATTTCATTGTTTCCTTTTAATGTTCACGTCTAACAATTAACTACCAAGATAAAAAAAACTTAATTGCCAAAAACTGCATCATAAATAGCTCAGCTTATACTTTGTCTTGTACTACAATACGTGATGTGTCAATAATTGAACATGCCCGAGCGCAAAGTGTGATATTTACGATCATTGTCGATCTGACAGCTTTATGATACTTAGGCAAATGAGATCCAGAATGTTAGTGACTACTTACTAGCTAGATGAGGTCATCACCATTATCGGCCCGTATACGTCCACTACTGGACATAGGGCTCCCCCAAACGACGCCATGAATAGCGGTCCAGAGCCTCCATCGGTTTAGGTCACTGAAATACGAATATATATACAGCACATTTTAAAAAGTAAAAGATTTTTATTTTGCCAGAACATATCCAAAATACAATACAGAAGGAAATGCTAACAAACAAAGATGTACAAAGGGCGGCCTTATCGCTTTAAGCGATCTCTTCCAGGCAACCAGCTTTCAACACCATCACCAGTCAGTACCCATCTTAAGACGTCTCAGGAAAATATTACCATGTTTTCAGAAACTTTCCGGCTTGTTGTTGTGGTATGATCTCCAGAGCATCTTATTGAGGCTCCGCAGTGGCTGGACTGTAATGTACGTGTTTTTATTTATAAACATACTTGAACAACGTTGCGTTGTACTTGTACTACTCGTAAACAGTTAATATCGCCAACTACTCCAATTCAAGTGCCGTATTTATTGATCAAGTTTATGATACACTAGTTTCTGCCCAAGGCTTCGCAAGTGTTGTTTCTATAGAAACGTTTAAAGGGGATTTTTATCCCATGAGAACTGATGTATTGAAAATACATGAATAAATGATATTTATAAAAAATATCTATCTATGTAGTCTAATTATGTATATATCAGTCATCTAGTACCCATAACACAAGCTCTGCTTAGCTTGGGGCTAGATAATGCTATGTGAATTGTCCAGTATTATTTATTTTATTGGATAAAACAGAATCAAATATAGGTTATATTTGATTCCAGGCCTAGATTTATCTGTATGCAAAATTTCAACCCGATCCGTTCAGTCGTTTTGGCGTGAGGAGGTAACAAACATCCATCCATACATCCAAACTTTCCCATTTATATAAGTGATTTCATTTTAATGGTTTATTTAAATAAATTATGCACCCATAATAAACGCATGATCATCATCAGCCCGTATACGTCCAATGCTGAACATTGACCTCCCCCAAACGACGCCACGAATAGCGGTCCTGAGCCGCCTCCATCCAACGATTCCCTGCCACCGCTACGATCGCGAAACGAAACGCTATCAAAAGTCGTATAATACTTATGATAATCTCAATGCTCGCATTGTAGAGCTCTTAAAAATGTGCATGTCTTTACAAACAAAAAGCATTATGTATGAACATGATTCACACCTTTCGCAAAAGTAAACGGGCGTGGGCGGTATCTGAACCAACGATCGCATGCGATTCCGACTGCAGGGCCATTAAATATTAATTCCCAAGCAAAAAACGGCCGGGTCGGGTATGCGAGATTCCGAGCCTTCTGGGAAGCGGACGGGGAAAAAAAAATAGTCGCGACACAATAGCCGGTTATAGCGCGTTATACAACTAATTGTTCGCGCCGGTTAATTATGCAGCGAGTTTTGTTTGTGCTGTTTGTTTGCGAGTCGTGTGTGTGGCCGGCTCGCGAGATAACCCGGCCCTGTGGCCGCCACCACAGCTCGTGGCCGCCACCGTGGCTCCCGGTCGCTGCCACCGCGCCGCTCGCCACGCACTTGCGAGCCCAATTAATACTCCGCTATTTATATCCGACGTGTTATTCACTGAATGATCTCCAACATCCGTCTGCCTCACATAAAGACCTCATTCAACGATGCGAAGACTTTTCACAGTTAAATTAATCTCTCATGAGCCATAAAAAAACAAGTTTCGAGAATACAGTCCCATTAATTCGTAATGAAAGATAATTTCTTTCATTTGGATAGGCAGCGATCCAGCCCACATAGCTTTTACTTCAAGGTATAAAAGTTCGAATTAAGGGAATCTTGATGTAGGTGTTTATAACAGCTATCAACTGTGGAAATTAAATGGACATGAAAATAAAGGGTCGATTAAGCTGGTCTACCTAATTAATTAAAGCTTATCTGGTGCCCCTCCGTTGCGATCAACGCGAGCGCGATGGGATCGTAAAAATTTTGTTTTCAGGTAGGTAGGGGGAAGGCGGGAGAGGTGGCCCAGGGGTGGAAGGCCTCACTGCGATGTCGCGGCGATATCGCTTGATTGTTATTTATCCGTTATCGGGCTTCGATCGGAGACCGCCTGCGCAGGGAGCCGACACTACCTCTCTATCGGAAATCTCAAAGCTAGGAAATAAATTGCTGGAGTTTCTAGTAAGCTTAGACAGATGTTTTATTATGGCGGCAGATGCTGAAGGGTTAAGCGATGTAATTATAGAAGGTAATATTCATTCTGAACAGGTGGAGAGTTTTAGAGTGAACGTTTCATTTACATTAAATCCCACCCACTCTTAAATCGCACTTATATTATACTATATATACATAATTATATATAGTATGTATGATAAACTAAGATTTTCGTCTTTTATACTAAAACAAAAATAGTAATTTAATACAATCTCAATCAATGTCCCGCAATAACGCAAAGTGAGAACTGCCTGAATTGAAGCAAAACGGAGCAGTTTAAAATTTCAAATAAAGAATTCAAAGGATTCGGCCAACGGAAAATTGAACGAAAAAAACAAATTCGAACGCAACGAGCGTCAACTGTGAGATAATTTGTCGTGGATCGTTGCCTCCCCTTATACCTATTCGTACATTTCATACCACGTACTTTCTACCGTAAATAAACAACAGCCGTGCATTAGAGAATCTACTTAGCCTACTTCGTTAGACTGTGGCTTACATCAACTCCGTATGAGGTGAATCTCACTTTATTACACTGGAAAATTGACACTGAAATCTTGCTTACTTACTACTCTACCGAATTTACAAAATACAAGGTCACGCGTGCAAAAAAAATCGCGACTTATAGAGTCTATCGACATAATCGTATTAGATTTTATTTAGATTGGCAAAATAAACATGTATTAGACACATAAGTGATATATAAATGTGCTAGTGGTTTCTTTTCCACTTCTTCCAATAGTGGACAAAAAAATTAAGTGAACAGAATATCAATAACACCTTATTTCTTATTTGATAATAATAACTATGTTTATAGTATAAAATTTGACTTGTCTAAGTGCTTATTTTATAAGCCTAAAGAACTATAGTTATTGATTCTGATTCTAATGGTCGATTTTAGTTTCAATGGACTCCAAAACGACAAATGATCCATACTTTGTGTAAGCGTGGGTTCATAGCAATGTGCCCAAAACTTCTTATCTGCTATCTTAATTAGGTACTTGTAGAACCTATAAAATATTAAAACCCCATTGTTTCACCCTGCCAACTAAAGAAAGATTTTTTTATTAAAAATAATATTTAAAATTGTTCGTAACAATAAAATACTTCATAAATAACGTAAATTTGTTTTAAAATTTCTAATTCGAGTTATTTTGAGACGAGCAAGATGAGCCATGTTAGAACAGAAGACTCGGCTTGGACTTTGGCTAGACAAGAAGGTATTAACCTCATTTGTTCTTGAGATAAGCAGCAAATCATGTTATCAAGCGCTGAATGTGTTATCTAAAGCGCTTTAGCAATTAATTGAAATCAATAGCCGCGGGAACACGCGGAACTTTCATTTGTACGTGCAAGGTCACGCTAATTGCAGCCTTATTGCTACTAAACCATGTCACGAAGTTGTCGAGCAAATTAAATATTTATGTTAAACGAATTACTTAGTAATACACTTCGGAATGAAAAGGACTTCAAAAACAAAGTAGGGGAGGTTGTCCATTTTGTTTTTGCTACTGCAAGTTTTTTTTTCCTTGTTTTCGCATCTCGGGTATTTTGAGAAACGTTGCTTTATGAATGAAGCTTTTGGAATAAACATTTATTTTCTGGGACAAGAGTTCACATCTTAATTAGTAATATCATAGAAATCATTCGCTAAAACAAAAATATATTTTGTTATTGAAAGAATGTGTTTCAGTAGCTTTTAACTGAAAAATCGCAATAAAAGATTATTGAATATTTTACCATATAGAATACTATAGAACGTAAGGTAAAATATTCAATTCTATAATAATATAGTACGTAAGGTAAAATATTCAATTCTATAATAATATAGTACGTAAGGTAAAATATTCAATTCTATAATAATATAGTACGTAAGGTAAAATATTCAATTATTCCAGTAGGTTTACCGACTTGTAAATTATTAATTACCTTGTGCGTATTACAATAATAGCATATAATGAAGTATTGTTGTCGAACAAACGATATAAAAAATACTTTTATAATTCCAAAGACTTATCGATCTACGTTATTTAATTACGTAATTTTATGGTCGCAACAATTAATTGTAAAAACATTGCTCTTTCCTCAACAAACTTCCGTCGTTTTTCCTTCCTCAAGAACGTGACAAACATTCAACTTGACGTTGCTACTACATAAGTATTATCATCAGTCTTTGAGACCCTGGTTTATCCTGCTTAGATAATTTTATCTGGAAATTAGGGGTAACACCGAGTAAAGGATGTTCGGGTATTTTCTATGTATAATAAAAAAATAATCCATGTTATAAATTACATTATGTATCATCATCATCATCATCAGCCCATACACGTCCACTGCTGGACATAGGACATACATTATGTATATGACTGATAAATCTAACCTACCCATAACACAAGCTCTGCTTAGCTTGGAGCTAGAGGATGCTGTGTGGATTGTCCAACATTATTAGTATTTATTTATTATTATTTTATTTAAAGCCGGGTACTGACCGGTGTTACGGGGCGTAATGTACTATTCGCAGCGAGCATGATACGTAACGTTACGCCGTGTGCTAAAATCCGTGTAATTGCTCGTTGCGAGCGCCATCTTTCCCCGTTCTGACTGCACGAACGTTCGCTTTATAACACGTTACATTACGTCCCGTAACGCCGATCAGTACCCATTTTATGAGACTATTTTAGACTTAGTAAAACACAAACACAAACCTCTGGTTTAGAGTGTCTTATAAAAAAGAATATAAAGTATAAAAAGCTAATGATTTATAAAGAAATACAAATACACAAGATTTATTTATTTAATATAGCAGTTCTGAATTATACAATAATGTACATTATATACCTACGTAAAAATCTAACAGAATTTTTCTCTTATCAAACTTACTATTACTTACTTACTAATTTAGAACTGTTTATAGACACCTGTAAAATATAAAAACTCAACTCAACTATTATATGCCAGATCATGAGAACTGAGTGTAAATTGAAAACATGATTAACTATCTTGTTGTATGCTCATTGAATTGCAATCTCAATGGCGATAAAAAATATATTACGCTCAATTATTATCATTTGTCTAATGCTTCTTTTCTATTCTTTTCTATTTTCATCACTAAGGTCACGCAGGTGCAGAAAAAAATCAACACCCATAAGGTTGAATATGAAATACTCTAAATTCAAAACTGCCTGTCCTGTTTCAAATCGCCATGGTCAAAATCTTTTAGAAAATGCGTCGTCGGTACAGCCAGCGTACAGCTAGTTAGATGTGCCTGCGGCTTCTACCCGTTGAATTTAAATTTTTGCGGGGGACCCTAATTTGGTCGTTTTTCTATTCCGGACAAATCCAACAAATCAATAATAATTAAAATCGGTTCAGCCGTTCTCGAGTTATACGTGATGTATCCAACACGACTTTGTTTTATAGTTTTATATACCTAGATAGATATGCAAGCTTGCAGGTGAAAAGCCCATCTAACCCTAATATGAAATGAACCTCGCAACTGGTAAACTATAAAAGGCTAGATCGCTGCACCCCATCTCACCAACTAGGTAAGTATGGTAGCGAAGGTATATCCGTTTACACCCCCGCCAGTGGATAACAACCGCTGACCACCCACACTAACCACCCGTGTTCAAGACTTTCTTATTGTAAACTCAACTTGCGTGACCTAAACTATAAACTTTCCATTATAAGTGTTAAAAGAAAACAACATCAAAGAAATACTTGTTAAACCAGCTAACATAAAAAACTACCCACTTGATTAAATCTCACCCTTAGCTAAAGCATGGCTTTATCATCGTATCAGCCCATAAACATCCACTGCTGGACATAGGCCTCCGCCATACGATGCCTCAAATAACGGTCCCGAGCCGCCTCCATCCATCGACTCCCTGCGACCGCTACGTTGTCGTCGGTCCATCGAGTGGATGGTCTCCCATGTAGAGGGGGTTTTGCCATAATCACCACATCATAAAGCATGGCTGCTTATAGGTACTAGTTAAAATTGCATATCGCACACAGAAATAATAACAAATAAGTCAGCCGCAGCAGAGCTCGTCGAGCCGTGACACCGACACCCCAACTCACCCTTCTTAGAAAATTCCCAAATAATACGTATCTATTAGAGCGTATATCTCCGATTCGACTAAAGTATTCCTCAAACATGAAGATAGTCGACGAAAAATTCGAGTGGAGAAAATATGTATGGCAGTGGCAATCGGCATGCGGGGTCTCGTCTCGTGGGGTAAGGAGAGACGAGGGTGGGGGTCCCCCGCTCGTCAGTTCGTGCCCAGCGCTCGAGTCGGAATCACGTGCGTCGCCCGTCTCCGCAGTGTATCGCGAGTCACTGACCGTGCTGTGTTGTGTGGATCTAGTGGAGTGTGTGCTGTGTTACTTTGTTGTGTGTTCAGACGATGACCGTCTGTGTTTGACAAGGATATGTATCCCAGCGCGGGCGCCATGAACGCCGCCGCCGCCGCCGCAGCCGTGGCGGCCGCAAGGCATCCGGTAACCAAACAATCTCTTCGTTCATCTGGGAAGCACTTCAAATTGGCAACGTTTAGCTCGCGCACCGTTACGAATACTGCGAGAAAGTTTCTCATTTTAATTTCGCATGTTTATGAGAGAAGCATTTTTAATTTTTTATGTTCATACTATACAAAATTAGTTCACGAAAACTACCTTCACAATTTTTATCAGAGCGCTTATACTAACCGTAGAAATACTTTCTGCCATACAAAAGACATAAACGCGCTACAGATTACCTACATAGCTCGTAACCGTAGCGCGTAGCATAATTCGTAGATGGTAGCGTAGCACTTATTTTGTCAAACAGAAATTCAATACAATACAACAAAAGTTGCTTACAACATTAGTAACAAAAGATTTAACGAGAAACGTGGAGTGGTAATAAAAGCTATACGAATAAAGCAGTTGGGTGTAACAAACAAATGAGAGAATGCCCCCCGCCGAGTCGACCGGGCCGAGTCGTCAGACACTCAATTACCCGTGAAATTGCCAGCGAAATATTATCGCATACCTACTCGAACTAACTGCATTCGAGATGTTACTGTTTATGAAGCTTTAAAACTATGGAGCTTTATAACCAGGAAATGAAAGGAGTTTTTGTTACTGAATGAAATTTAACCCCTTGGTTGTGTTATTATTTATTCTTATGCCTTTGACCAGCATGACTCATCGAATGCATAAAAAAACGTGCGTGCACGGGCCTTATGCGAATGAGGTTATAGGCAATGTCTGTGAAACAAATTTCTCTGGGCTCTCAAAAGCTACGCTCGATTCAGAACCTAACTGGTAGATCTACCGAACTTACTATAGAAACTACCTGGTGTCTTAGCTTAAGGTCTGAAGACTCTCAAGCCTTAGGTACAAAGTTCACAACTCAAAAAATAAGTTATTCCCTATAACTAATACAAAACATATTTCCAATTTAACAGTAAAAAACATACCGACACATTCGTAGTTAGCTGTTAAAATAATATCTCATTATTTAACCACGGAGGTCGACTCATAATAACTCGTCAGTCATAAAATTAACAAGAACACAAATCATAAAGAAAAAAACATTCTGTTACAGAACCGTAAATTTTTTATTCATGAATGCTGACCATGTGTTAGAACCACCACGTTTTTATCGTTTTATTGTACAATACACTGTAAGACGGGAAAGTAAGGTCGTTTTTGGAATGCAGTGTTGTGCGAGTAAAAAAAAGTAACCGCAAAGCCACATCGCATCTGTCGCCGCATTTTCCAACGTTAAACTAACCACAATTTAAGAATGAATTAAAGTGTTATTCTTGAAATTGTGTGCGGTTTGAAGGAATCTGTTGTGCTTTTATAATTTATGTAATCTTTTAGCTTTTGTATTTTTTTTTTTTGAAAGTTTTTTTAAACGTCGTCGCTTATACCACGGTCATTAGTATTTTCCTTATTGTTTTAGGTCAAACAATAAAATAACGGGAAAGTGTTTGACAGGAAAACATTGTTGACGTTTTAAAAACCTTCGATATGGCTTCGCAGTAAGGGTTAAGAAGTTAAGGCGATTACAGACTAACTCACATAGAAATATATCTTGGTATAACAAGCTTAAACTAAACTTTTTAAAGTCAGGCTTCAGGCCACAACAACTATAGGGTGAACTGGTCAGTTAGCCGACCACCTCTGGTTTACGACCACTTTTTCGTAAATCCTTTAAAAATAGTCTAATTAAAACGTGCTTAAGTTCGTTTTGATTTTGAACAAAACTGCAGTATATCCCTTCTCCGTCGCGACACCTTTTGTTGGTCAATGACACATGATGAACCTCAGGGACCCTTGGAAATACGGCCATAGCGGATGTATCGAATTTTCTTGTGTAATTCTATAAAAACAATATTGAGAGGACACTTTTTCAAACGTGAGTAAAACTATTTTTTATTTAGGTTCATTGGTGGAAATGTGTCTTGCAATGTTTAAAAAATATGTAATTTATCTCGGAAGCATTAATTTTAATGATAAAATACGTTTTTAACTTAAATAATGGGTGGTCGCCAAACTAACGTACTAAAAATATGCTTCCATCGTTTCTCGACCACATGGTCGGCAAATGACTGTTACTGACCAATTTTAATTCTCCAAACTGCATGATATGACATACTGTACTTTGTAATTTATATCTTCTTAATATGGTTTACTAACACGTTAGATTGCGACCACCAAAACATTGATACAATTAAAATGCAGACACTTTTCAAAAAGCATTCATGTGGTCGGCAATCGGTCTGCTACCGACCATGTATTTTTTCCCATACCATATTTTTATACTTTATTACCCATATCCCATAATTTTTCGTTCATGTAACGTTAAAATCCATTGTCCTTTGTATCTAGATTAACTATCTACTAATGGCTGGATTTGGTTTTTACAGATGACTGATTGTTATTTTAGACCCTAAAGGTATTAACTTACAAATATCTATCTACCTTTATTAAATATTCAATCCATCGATGTTTAGCCGTTTGCAATAATTTATCATTGTCATAATTTAAAAATTCTCATACAAAAGCGTCACCGTGCGTGTATACATCCATACCCACCACTTGTATAATACTAGGACTAGTTTTTTTTGCTAGAATACTACTACCGTACCCGTGACTTTGCCCAGGTAGGATTTGATTTCATAAAGCCCTTTTTTCAATGAAACGTAAGTGGTCGCCAACTGACGAAAATGATGGACGCAAACTGGTCGAAAGCGGTCGGGAACTGACAAAATAGCACTTTTTGATATTTGATTAATTATTTAATATTTACAATTATAATATACGATAAAACTTGCAAAAACAAGTTAATTCAATATATTTTCTATCAAGCTCAATAATTTTTAATGTTGAAGCACTATCATTTTTATGAATTATGTTACTTCAAAGTGTCCAAGTCGACTAAGTGGTCGTCAACCGGCACATTCACCCTACTCCGTTCTAGAATGCTAGATATTTTTTGTAAACAAAGGGATTACAAATCAAAGGATTATTGCTGGAAAATATTTTACGACATTGGTATCATCGAAGCAAAGCGTAGAAGTTCGAACTATGTTTTTGATTTCAAAGCATTCATTTGTCATTTAATTTTTGACCCGTCTGTTTTCTAACTATGCATTGTTGAAGTTCGTGTTTTTTTTTTACATTGACAACCTTGCTGTTACCTAGTTGTTTTCTGTTATTGTGTAGTTTTCATTCTTTGCCTTTGTTGACATAAGAAAATTCGGAATCTAGAACCAAGTCTAAGATCCGAATATGGGACGCATTGGGACGATGCAAAAATATTACGAAACTCGACTGACATTCATTTTTTTTAGTAGTATTCATAGTTTCACCCGCGTTAAATTCGTAAGCCGTATATGCAGTAAAGTTTCCATGGGAATTTGATGTTTTACCAGGACAAAAAGTTGCCTATGTTACTCCATCATACAACTAAAACACGTCAAAAATCAAGTCGATTTGTTGCTTAGTTTGGACGTGAAAGAAACAAACAAACACACTTCCGCATCTATAATATTAGTAAGGTTTATTAGGATAGTCAGGCCAGGATTTTTTCAAGGAACCCTCTCGGAATACTATAAACATACTATTCTTTGGCCGTGGGGCCGCGGCTTACGAATATCGACCCTTCCAACTCAACACGTGGATGTCGTAAGAGCCGACTAAGGGAACCTACCAGAAGAAGGGCAGCAGCTTCCTTCTGAGCATTTTTCAACACCAACACTGCGATCACCAATCCGCCTGCCAAGCGTGGTGATTATGGCAAATCCCCCCTACATGAGAGACCATCGATGGACCGACGACATTGTAGCGGTCGCAGGGAGTCGATTGATGGAGGCGGCTCAGGACCGCTATTTGTGGCGGCGTAGGGAGGCCTATGTCCAGCAATGGACGTGTATGGGCTAATATGATGATATGATGACTATTCTTTGGTATAAATACTTTCATTGAAGGTCGTCTCTAATTCGGATCCCCAACTATCAAGCTACTAGCAAGCACGTTTAGTCAGCACATTGAAACCATCTATTACAAGCTTATTTAAATTGCAATAACATACATTGCAACTCGGGTCAAATCTTGCAACTCAATTTTAAACCACTTATCCGCAACCGATTGAGCTGATTATTGGCATACTTATGTAAGTTCGGTGACAATGCAATGTCATGGTTCCATCGAGCTGTTCTGATGATGGAAACCGAAGGCGGCCATAGGAACTCCTAAACAAAACGACTTAACCACGTCGAGCTTTGGTTCGTTGGATTTGTCTTCCCAAGCACTTTCGTCCTAGACGATATAAAAGCTTGTATTTAAAAGTTTTTAAATTGTAAAAATTTATTTCTTTGTGATTGTGATAATTATATTATGTACAATACATAGCACAAGTCTCATTATGTCTTGTCTTTACCTGTGGGTGGACATGTCATTTACTTTGTTCAGTTCGTTTATGGCAATGCCATTTATAACTGTCAAAGTAAATTTTCCTTTACCCAGATTGCCTATGTAAATTTATTCACATACCTGGGACCTAATAGGCTATGGCCACAATGATTAAGGGTGATCGTTTCGTGTTGGCGGGAATTTCGTTTTTTTAGGGATTTTTAATTTTTTCTTTTTTCTACAAGTAATGAAACGCGTAGTTGATTGTAAAACATTTTCTATTAAGTTAAGAAAAAACAAATTTCAAGTCATTGGTATTTTTGAAGCATTTGATGAAAGAGATTTCGGCTTGAAAATCAAAATTTTCCTCAATGGTTCTTAAAAAATAATTAACGACTTGCGGCCTTAATTTACCGTAAGTTCCTTGTAGAACGCAGAAAAAATTATAAAAACTACAAAAAAATTGTATCTCTTGCCAAAACGAAACAATCGACCTTAAGTCGTTTCGTTAAGATCGATCTTAAGTCGTTTCGTTTCCCACGTTTTCATATTCTCATACTTCGAAGTAGGTCCTTTACAAGTAGACAAGCGACCAATAAATAACGAGCTCCCCTTTTCTTGTCCTTTGCTTTGGCTTGGAGGTGACATCAATATTTTCGGGGTCGTGTTATTCTGGCCGTCAACGGCAGGAAATCGCGCGTCGTCTCAGTGCGTTGATGCATTTATTCCATACAAATGCGCACGTCTCCAGCATTTATAAGTAGTTTTGTTGGTTAATTGATGTTTAAGGACTTTATTAATAGAATAAATAATACTTAATCGTTTTCCGTTTTTGGAAATATGTTTGTTTTTGTTAATAACTTTCCTGCATATAATTATGCGTTAATATGTCATGTGAGATATTATTATAATAATTGTTTAGATAAACCTAAAAACTGACTTCAAATCCTTCTTCTATACGACTGTAAAAGAATAATCCAAATTGATCCATTAATGACGGAGAAATTACAAAAAAACATACAGCTGAACATAGAACCGTCTCCTTTTTTCGAAGTCGGTTAAAACTCATTAGATCTTGAAACCGTACCTCATATTAAAGAACAAACTCAACTTATCAGTTTATCAAATTCAAGTGGGGTTTTTCGTGTTGACTGTACTTTAACGCAAAACAGCGGAATTTTCTTTTACGACAGCCGTTTCGGTTTTATGAGTGTTGTCGAGCTGAGGGGGGCGGGGGAGGCGAGGGTGTTAATGTAAATGTCTATTTGTCTATTTGCTCAAAATCCGTGTCGCGTCCTACTCAGTCAATATTTGGCCGACAAAATTACCGCTACGGACAAATGAGATGGCGTTTCGTTTGAATATTCCACGTTCAAATATTCAAAGTCGGACCAGAGACAATGGAAATTGACAATTACTTTTGTAGTTACTCGAACTTTTCTCTTGTTCAAATATCGAATCGTGTTTCAGTTGATGGTTGAAAGCATTATGTAAGGCTCTGTACATACAAGTATTGTTTAATGAATTTAAAAATAGACAGTTAGATTAGAAAGTTCAGACGCACTATAATTAAATGACAAAAAACTTAGAAAGTTCGAATTTTTAAGCAGATGGTACCACAACCTAAGTATGGTAATACACTCCACTAAGGGTGTGTTTTCAGTGTGCAAAGAGAACGAGAGCGGGAGTGGATTTTTAACAGTTTTTATTGAAAGATTACGTTTCTTAATTACTCAATAATTTTATTTATT
This sequence comes from Eupithecia insigniata, assembly GCA_947859395.1. Taxonomy (NCBI): domain Eukaryota; kingdom Metazoa; phylum Arthropoda; class Insecta; order Lepidoptera; family Geometridae; genus Eupithecia; species Eupithecia insigniata. The sequence continues at coordinate 5,690,642 of OX402008.1, forward strand.
TTGTTTGTTTGTGTTCTTCTCCGCGCATAATATATTTTTTTAATGATGGCGCAAATAGGTTATCTTGTTTACCAAAAAACACACATTGCCTTTTACTAAAAACTTAAAAAGTAGATGGTTAACAAGTCGTACCGTGCAAAACTAAGCATAACGCTAACTAAACTATGTTTATAGTATACAATTTGACTTGACTAAGTGCTTATTTTGTAAGCCTAAAGAAATAAAGTTATTGATTCTGATTCTGAACTACAATAACAAATTTCAAAGCAACATATTATGGACTTACGTAATTGATCGAGTAGTGTACAGGAAAACTAGACTATTAGACAACTTAACACCAATTAATGTGTGCAACTACCTTAATTGCGGACAAAGGACAAATTGACCTGTTTCAGTGGGCACTAGTGGTATATAAACAGTTATAGGTATATACAGGATGCTTTATGAGGTGGGAGCTTATGGCCAAATTAGAAACCTGTTCGAAACCATGAGAGTAAGTGAAAAGTCGTGTAAAGGGATCATGAACTCAGTTTTTAGAAAAAAAAGCTGGAGGTACTAAATTTTTAAAGCTTCTTTTAAATATATTTTACGTACAACACTCATACCACATAAGTATATACGTTAAACATCTAATTAAATATAGTTCTTATACTGTCTAGTAATGAATTTTAAAATTTTGTTATTCCCTCTAGTAGTACATAGTAGAACTTAATTATTAAAAAAAAAATTAAAAAAAAATTGCAATTTCCTTTCGATTGCAATATACATCCTGTGCAAAAATGTATCCTTCTTAACAACAAAATCTGTTGGTGTAAAAATACAGTGTACAAACATATTATGTAATACAAATAAATTGTGACACTGTATTTTTACACCAACATACATATGTACATACATATGTTAATACGAATTTCTAAGTTAAGCAACGTCGGGCGCGGTCAGTACTTGGATGGGTGACCGCCTGGGAACACCGCGTGATGTTGGTTTTTTGCTATTTTTGCTCCAGTAGCAGATTAAAAAAATACATTAAATATGCAGTATTATCTCATAAATCGAGACCATGACTTCCACGACTTTTCTCTAATTCTCGTAGTTGGGGATTTGCCCATACACTCCCATCTCAAAAAGCCATCCTGTATATGTGCTATATGGCCTATATGGGTATGTACACATATAGAACTGCTCTATTGAGCTTAACGGATATTGGCATTCCAAGACCGGGTGGCGGAAGTGCGGTAGACATAGAGTAGACAACGAGTTTAGAAAGAAATATCTAAATACTTTATTTCCTTTAGACCTTACAGGACTCTTGGACACGTCAGAAAATTAAAATTACAGTAAAACAGGGAAATAAAGTGATCACTTTGATTTTTTGTTCACTTCAATAGGTATTGCTTTTGTGAATGTAACACATTGTGATAAGCCTGATGTAATTGAATGTACCTATCAACTGTGTTATTGTGATGTGACGACCAATGTGGCGCGACGACCGAAAATCCGCCTGCAACGCAGTAGGTTGCGGGTTCGATTGACGCCTTGGGACAAATGTTTGTACGATCTGCAAATATTTGTTCCGGGTGTTCTGGATAAAACTTCTATGTATAATAAAAAACTTACATACATACGAGATTACAACATAGAACCTCTTCCTTTTTTCGAAGTCTGTTAAAAAATAACACGATACACAAGCCAAACCTCGAGCAGAAGCTTGTAATATAAACAACAACAACATAAAAACAATAAATGGAAGTATATAAATTAAAAAAAAATCACAAAACTGCAAATTATTAAGAAAAATTGTAAAAACCTTAGTTTCCGTTTACATAGATCTCACTCTGTTGGAAACATGTCAGGATTACCAAGGACTGATAACTGATAACGAGCTTGTGTCAATGTTCACCCAAAACGATTCTCAACATTTGTACTGATAACGTTATCAAAGCACACAAGACATTTGGAGTATGCAAACAAACCCAATCATGCCATCAATTCCCGCTGCTATGAAGTGCTGTGATAAAGGGGGCTGGGGCCACGGTCACTGGCCATTTATAAATTCCGAATGAATGGACCGTTATTCATATAATCCTGTATATATAGCGTTTGCATCGTAAGGCGCTATGCGTACAGAGCAACTTTAGTAAAAGAACTTTAAATTTAACTTTTACATACCTTTCGAATTTTTAATATTTTTCGTACAAATAGTGTCTTAAAGCCTCCGTGGCGCAGTTGGTTAGCGCATCCTCGTATTCAGAGGAGGGTCGCGGGATCAAGTCCCGCCGGAGTCGTAAATTTTTGGGATATCATTAAATTCTTTAAGATTACCCAAAGTGCGGGCATAAGCACTATAAAACCTTAGAGTCTTAAAGGAACAGTTTATGAAGTAGTTTATAAATGTAAACAGCTAGTTGCGAGTTGCCTGTTGCCGCAAATCTTTGTTTATTAAAGAATCACTGTGTTTATTTCGTTATTTTTTCAAAAAGAGTGCAAAGAAAATACATTTAAAACTACTTGGAATAAACAACGCGAAATAAATTGCTAATTGATTCTCTTCACTTTAATATTTTGTGTAGACCACTGTCAAAATACTTATTTTCTCTCATACAAACTTATTGATATTTTACGGGAATATGTAATGTAAACACGTCACCGATCCAGTGAACACAAGCTCTGCTTACTGTTGGGGCTAGACGATTATGTGTAAAAACGTCCAGCTTTCATTACTTTGCTGTATAACATTGAAATAATAAGAAGTAGCGCTAGGTTCGCCTGAATAACTCTGTACAGTTTTTTGTTAAGATGACAAATATGTACATATTTAACTAAATAAAATACTGACAGGTATTTCTTCAAATTTAAAATTTATCGTAAACTCATCCTTTTTTCCCAACTCCGCTTTTTACCCGACTACGAGAGGGTTATGATTTTGACACCCTATGTATGTATGTATGTAGCCGATTTTTATGTTCCCTCGTAGCGCTGAAACTACTGGTCCGATTGCAATAAATGAGGTGTCATATGATTTGTCTTAATAGCCCGATGGTTATAGGCTATGTGACGTCAGATAAAAATGGGGGTCTAACGAGATAGCGGGGGTCGAAGAAAGGGTCGAAAATTTCATGTTAGTAAATATGCTCGTGTGTGGTATCGTTGCAAAGTTCTTTGTTTGTACTTTCCGAAACCGTTTCTCAAACTTTTGTGAGGTTACCGATTCGCAAACTATTAGCAAAAAGGTGTAAAAAAAATATAGTTAAAAACTAAAACCCGACTACATAAAAGTCTTAAACAAGCGTTCACCTATTGTCCATAGCATTTTCTTTTGATACTTAGATAGTCGGAGGCACCCACCCCATATACCTACGGTACAATTAGTAACAAAGGCCTCCGACTACCTAAGTATCAAAAGAAAATGATAAGGACAATAGGTGAACGCTTGTTTAAGACTTTAATGTAGTCGGGTTTTAGTTTTTAACTATATTTTTTAGAAACCTGCGTGTCATGCTCATGCATGTGAAATATGTCATAATTAAAACAACAAAATGTCCTTAAGTTCGGCCCTCAGCCATATAAATACTATTTGGACAGGAAAAAGAACTATGAATTATCCATGGCATAAGCTAAATATGTTTTAGGATAATTAAGAAAAGGGAGATAAGCACACTAGGTCTAACTTACAACTAATTAGTTTGCTTAAAGTTAAAGTGAAGTGGAGCACTTGATGTAATTACAAAACAAACTTCTGTGTCGGAATACATTGAGCGGGGCCTTAATTGATTGCTTTCGGCTTGTCAATTAGTTTTACTTGTGGGGAGGTCAATTTAGGACTTTAAGTGTATAGAAACACCAGACGGCCGGTGTTGTGTTTCCGAGAAAATAAAATCAGCTTTCTGATCCCGGCCTGCGCTACCATATTAGTTTACCAGCTTTTTTTTATTCTTCGGAACGAAACGCGATAAATCCTACCCCAACACTCGACTTAATCAACTCTAAAGTGAGGACAATAAAGCAGAAATTAGCTCGTGGCATTTTCACGTTGAAGCGTTCCGTTACAAAGGCAATCTCGATGTTCAAATATTTGTTTCTGCTTGTTTGGTTTGTAAGTGCGAATGGTGTTTAGATGTTTACCGAGCCGCTGAACTTGTGTGCGTACTGGAGGCTTCTAATATTACTAATAAATAGTCGAAATAGATCCACTTTCCAATATCCCAGGCATTTGACGTCATCGATAAAATATGACATAGCTCGGATTCAATTTAAAGATCGGGCATAATACATTCGAATTTCGAATCCCAATAAAAAGAGCGTAATTCCTCGGATCGTACAGCCAGGTAGACGTGGGCAGACAGACGTATTCAATAATTTGAAATAAGAACACGTATTTCTTTTTATATCCGTTAAACGCATTCTGTTTAGTTTTGTTTTTGTAAGCGGCCAGCGCTGCAGGCCTTTCATCCGGCCCTCTACACAATACTGCCACTCAAAAACTGTTCATTGTATTTTAATTTGACCTTTTCGGCGATAATTTATGGGAATCTTTTTTTTTCGAGGGGAACGTTTACCCAGTCTATTATTGCCGGATTATTTTCTTTCCTTTTGTGATCGGTTTTGAGTTTGAATCGATCTTGGGCGATTTAGAGGGTGTTTAGATAACAGTTCGTGGGAAAGTATCATTTAGCTGTAACGTGTATTGGCAGCAAACGTTGTTATTACTTTGGCAAACAGCAATCGGTCGCACCTGCCAATTTCCACGCTAAGCTGATAAACGGCGACTGTCATCGAGCAAAATGACTTCTTAATTTATCAGAGCAGTAAATGCGTAGGCGTGAATAATAATGTTTAACTCAAATGTTAAATGTTTGGACTGACGACAGCAAATTAAACATAAAATAAAGTTAATTACTATCGGTCGGGTAATTCGATATGCCGACTAATAATGACTGCGCGATCGCGCGGATAGGGCGAAATCCAATTAGAATAGAATAGAATAGAATAGAATATATTTTTATTTGTTATAAGACTTACACCGAATACATAATAAACTTAACTAAGATGACACATAATATTTGAAGTGTAAGTCAAGTAACAAAATGGCTCTGCCTCAGCATGTGTTGGTTGACTAGCAAACTAGCAACCAACGCTGGTCTTCCGTCAGAGCCACTTGCTGGCGTTACGGACTAACTACGCGACGACTAACCTACAATTGGCATGTTAAACAATTTTATACAAAAGACTTGAATTAAATCGCTGTTATTATATTTTATAGTGATTTAACTGAGGTCATAAAACACTTGCCTGTATTACTACAGGACCTGATGTATGGTTGGAAACTTATTCCAATAAGACATAATTTTATTATCGAATTTGGCAGGTGTACAATTCAAAAAACAATTAAAAATTAGTAAACAAAAAGCTCCCTTCATTATTATTATTGCCCTATAGGTATATACAACTGAATTTTATTGGCTGCGAGGGTAAATCCACGACTGTGGCTAGAAATATATATGTATATTAAACTTAATTAAAATCTAATAATATGTATATATATATATATATATATATATATGCAATATCACAGAATTATACCTACTAAAGTACATCAGCACATTATACACACACATAGGTGTAATATACTAAGAAAGACAAAAAAAAGAAGCGAGAAAAAAGGCACTGAGTAATTTCAAGCAGCAAAGCTTTAAACTAGTTGGGCTGATCGAAAACACCATGTATCCGACTTTAATGAGGTGTCGGTCGTTCGAAAATAATACTGGTAGCCCATCGACCGGCCTATTATGTTTATATTCGCAGTTATTCGAATTTACGAGATATATGATCGGAGTTATGGCGATTCGATTGGGATATATTCGGTAGTTAATTGAGGTTCACTCCAGTTATTTATACTAATTGTCTTTATGAACTATAAGTTAATTAATTCGATAATGAAATCAAAATACAATGATAGTTAAGCTAAACTGCAATGTTTCCTGTAAGAAAACCTTTGTATGGTTAACAATGCAAATGTTCCATATATTAGCATACATAATTGAGAAAAGCATTCTTTATTATACGTCACACGAGGCCAATTAAATGTAAACAATCATGCGCATATGAAAGGCTAATGAGTGTAAGGTCGTGTGCACACCGCGTGCAAGCTTCTCGCGCCGCCCGCCCCGCCGCCGCCGCGCCGCCGACGACACATCGATCGCCGAGCACGATCCCGCCACACATGGCGCCGCGTCCCATATCGCTACTGTCCGCCATTCTTTTGTTTTTGCCTCGCTTTCAAACAACACTATGTTAGTCTGCTTCGTAACTTTCAATTACTTTTTTATTTTCTGATTCAGCGATACGAATGAATAAGTAATTGCTCAAAGCGATTTACATCTACAAACACGAATGGTTTTAGTAAATAACATATTTTTATAGCCCTATTGAAGTAATTTGAAGCTATTAGCATTCCTCGTAATAAAATTTCATCATTTGATTTCTAAGCAAGATTGTGATTGAAACTGAATTATTAATGACTTGGCATAAAATATATGCGCATAAAATTATTCACGTTAAATATGGCAGTGACAGGATAGAATGAGTGTTGCGGTTGGATTATTGAGAGCGACCGCGAGGCGGTGGGCGCCTATTACGTTATCGAGAGCGATCAAGATCACATATAGCAGCGAGAGGGCGCGGAGGCGCGCGACCGCAGGCCTAGCTCTCCAGCGGCGCATTCACTAAATTCCCGAGCACATTTTTCTCGGACCCGATTGTCCGCAGCTCCATTTACAACGTCTACACGCCGCGCCAGTTCCTTTTACGCTTTTATTTACGCTCCTTTTATTATTTTTAAAGTCCGTTTGTTCCTCGCGCCGCCGGCTCCGCGCGGTGGTTATTTATTTTTTGCCTTCGTCGTCGGCCTCCCGGCGACCGTGTGTTGTTGTGTACCTCTCTTTATTTTTATTTTCGTGCTTCTTATTATGGAGTAGGTTTTTTTATTATTACGTGCTTGCATGTTCTTGTTGCTTTTATATCTGTGTTAAGAGGCGAGTGGTCGCTCATGTTTTTTTCCATTAATCGAGGCTCACACCGAATTATGGTCATTAAAGGATAATTTGTATTATGGTAATTTGGGATGCGTATAATTTTTGTTTCGTGATAGGAATGTTTTTGTGTTCGAACTTTTCGAAGACCGTGATTGATGATGAATTACGGACTTACGTACGGTGGATGCGCTTTTTAAACTTGCGTGTCGAGTTAAACGTTGCCATTAGCTTAAAGTGCGTTCCTGAGAAAATGTGGATCTCCACCTCGTTCTTTTATTTACACAGACCCTCTGTTTCCAGGGTCCCCCACAGCCCGGTCAACCAATTAAATTCACAGTCGGGGAATCCTGTGATCGGATCAAAGAAGAATTCAATTTCCTGCAGGCTCAATATCACAAGTGAGTTATTTATGCTCGTAATTTATATTCATAAGTCAAAACATAATTGAATGGTTACAACTTGTAGAATTTGAGACTTGTTTGTTAACAAAAAATAAGCCGGAACCAAAAGGCTGATGTTTTTGTGTGTCTCGAGTTTCCCAGCGATGATTAATGAGTTGACCAAGGAACGGAGTTTCGTTAATAACTGCTACGTCTTGGACTTTTCAAACGAGATCTTAACAGTTTTATAGCTAATCCGCTTAGTATCTTATAATTTATACATCCGGTTAAGATCATACAAGAAAATAAAAATGACAAACATCAAAACACATGTTTTGACACAAGACACATGTGGTGCTTGATCTATCACAAACAAAAATTACAGCTCGAACCCCTTTTAATGTTTGGTTCGTCATTTGGATTTCAACCCCAACATATTGTGCACCCAGGCACCCTTCCTGATATATAAAAGACCCTCCACAGGTGCATTTGAAATAATGAAGTTAGGATTCATGTCATTTACAGTTAAAGTGGCTTTTATGCCAATCTGATTTAATATCTTCGCAATATTTTTGATTACTTTTAGATTTTTCGTCTTCTATTTCCAATAATTTGTGATACAAATTGTTATTAAACGAAATCAATTGGATTCTATTCAGGAGCTATAACTTATAAAAAAAATACCTTTATTTGCCATCATGTCATGTTGATTTCTATAAAAATCTCATTGTTGCCTATTTTAGGTTATTATAATTTGTAGTATCCAATACTTATCTGTAATTTCAGACATTATACGTTTATTATTTATATTAATAATTACATCAAAATTGTACCAATTTTATGTGATGAATAGGTATTTAATATTATTAATTAATTAAGTTATTTTAAAATGGTTTCTTCTTTAAAGAGAAAAAACCATTAGCTTGCTAGCTATGTCTGTATTTTTTCTGTCAATTTACTTAATTTAAGTTTCCGCTATAAATATAAAAAAAAAAACTATCTAATGAATGACATAAAACCCACTGGGGCTTTGTTATTGAACAAGATTTTAAAAACGTATTAGAAGAAATCTAATACGAAAAGGTTTAACAAATAAAAAAAGGAAAAGGAAGATAACTTTTGGATATCAGAAGGTTTATTTGTTGATAGGCAGAATAAAACTTAAAAGTAGTTATTAATGTAGTTAGTTTTGTTATTGAACAAGATTTTAAAAATGTTTTAGTAGTAATCTAATACGAAAAGGTTTAACAAATAAAAGAAAGGAAAAGGAAGATAACTTTTGAATATCAGAAGGTTTATTTGTTGATAGACAGAATAAAACCTAAATGTACAATAGTTATTAATGTAATTAGTTTTGTTATTGAACAAGAATTTAAAAATATTTTAGTAGTAATCTAATACGAAAAGGTTTCACAAATAAAAGAAAGGGAAAGGAAGATTACTTTTGAATATCAGAAGGTTTATTTGTTGATAGACAGAATAAAACCTAAATGTAGTGAATAATCCGATATTTCATGTCACCAGCAATCACAGAGCGTCCCTTTGAGAACTCAACCGTCCCTTTTGTGCCTTTTTGTGACCCTCCATTGTTATCTGGTAGAAAAGGGGACAGAATGTTTTATTTATTTATTTGTTCTCTTAAACGTAGATAGCTTGTGAGTGGTTTTTATGAATATTCGTGTCGAGATAAGATAAATGGATGGTAACAATTATTATTTTATTGAGTTGGCATTGAGAAAAAAATAATGTAGGTAGGAACATTATTGATGTATTTGACTTGAATGTTTTGTAAAAAAGGGGACCTTTTTTAGATATCGACAATGAGACAGTCTTTAATGTTATGTGAATGTGGCAATAGACAAGATTTTTTTAATCCAAGAAATACAACTTGTCGAGTAATAAGGTTTTCTTGCTACCTTTTAGTCGAAAATTAATCTTTTTAATTGTTATTTAGTTACATTACAACCATTACCTTTCCGCAAATATATTTAGGTTTATCTTTACTTTACACCTTTAACAGTTAAGTATAATGGTTCTGTAGTTAAACAAGGAACCTTTATTAAATAATGATATCTCAAGACTTGTTAATATCATCGTTTTTAACCACAATCGAAAAAACCAACTGTATTTTAACATAACATAACCATTAAAAGAAACGATAAACTATAACCATAACAGGTCTGACCTACTGGCGATAACAGCTATAAAACAGTATGTTATAAAACCTTATCTTAATATTACAAGTGCTCCTTAAATAGAACGAGTACTATGTACCTACTTAGGTACATATACTTACATAACATTTTACTCATGGTATAAGAAAACAGGTATGCTCTTCCGAGACACGATGGTCACGTGGATGTCGCCAGGCTACGTCGTCGTCGCCATCGGCGAATGAGAAGACGACTCTGTTTCCTGGTGTTACCAGTAGCGTACAATCGTAACTCCCCGAACTCCTGTATGAATCTGATAAAACTATGTGTTTTTTTTTGTATTTACCAATTATTTAACACATTGACCCGTGTTTAACTAACGCTGTTTTGACTGATCTAACAAATATAATTGACGATTGTCATTTTTTTATTGATTTTTCAATGGACGCTTATCACATTTGTTTCCCAACTTCTACATTTTGTTGAAATGAAGGGGCAACTGGACAGTGACGTTACCTGGCGACACTCCCGGAAGAGCATACCTTTTTTTCTTATACCATGATTTTACTGAAGTGAAACAATGACGTCGTAGCAAGAGCCAAGTCAATAAAAAAAACTTCATTCTACGTTGTGGAAAGGAAACATTTGACGACTGTCATGTCATGACGATAGTTGAAGAATATAATCTCTTTTTGTTTCAGTTTGAAATTAGAATGCGAAAAACTTGCTAGTGAAAAAATTGAAATACAAAGGCATTACGTAATGGTGAGTATTTTAGAATTAACTATATATTTATTCTTCTTCGAACTGTAAAACAGTGCTAACATTCTCATTACATATTTACATACCTAAGTCCAAACCACCTCAATGTGACAACTCGACAAATATCAGGTGGCAACTCGAAAACTAACGGTGACAATATATCGGTAAGATCAAGAAATAAGCACATGTACGACACGTGTTTTGACGTGGAAATCAATATTCCACCGCCCGCATAGTGTACCATCACAATTTCATTGGATCGGTCCATCAGCGAGGCCACTTATTATAGTCAATTGTGCATGTGACTCTATTGTTTACACTGAGTAATGTGCTTGCGGGGCAAGTTGCCTGCTACAAGTCCAGCATTAATTCGGATCAATCAATCGCTACTCACATGTTATGTACACAAACCGAGCCGAACACCGATCAAAACAACGTGTTCTCCGTCAAAAACATGCGTGGGGTAAACGTATTATTGTCGAGCGCTAGCTGGCAATACATTTTGCAAACAGATATTTTGGCATGCTTTAATCCCCGCATGTTCGCTCCATTCAAATATGAATCACGATTAAGTGTTGCCAAATCGCTCGCAATTTATTTTAATACGCTCGGGGGGGAATTTTCGCGAGAATTTTTATGTGTCGGAAACACTTCTGGCCCGATTCCAAACAGTTCTGGTGCGGATGTTTAGTTACTCGACTCCTATAATTTGAGGAAGCTAATCTGTGCCAAAAGCTTTCCGTGTCACGGCGCACTCCAACGTTACAATTTAACGCATAAATTTATTGCTAATCGATTTTGCTAAAGTGACTTTTTATGTTTCAGTACTATGAAATGTCATATGGACTCAACGTGGAAATGCACAAACAGGTACGTACACTCCATTGTTATCTCGTAAATCGCACACATTATAAAAACACTATCGCATAGTAAATCGTATTTCACGACAATGTTTCCGCATTCCGTTGAAAGGCCGTTATGAAAAGAGTGATGTGAACTTAGATGAAAGGGAAAAATGTCCATATTTCAGTGGGTCTGTAGGGGCGAATTGGCGCACGGGGAAATGCTGTAAAAGTATAAAAACGTGTTATTGCGCCGCTCGCCTGTTTGTTTGATAAACGTTGTTTGACGGCCAGGGGGTGTTGTTTAGGGGCGTGGGGGGCCATCAACCACGCTTCGGTCAAACCGCTTTGTTGACATTTCGGTTTTTAATTTCCGTGAATTTTGTACGGTGTAATTTGTTTTGCGTTTTACAATTTACACTCTAATTTGCAGACACATTTATCAGATATTTTGTATGTAAAGTAAACTGAATGTGGTGGGAGTTAATGTTATGGTAAATTTTCATTTTTGATAGGAATATCGTCTAAATATGTTGTGTAGGGGGAGCAAATCTCCCCTACATGCAACATTAAGCGGAGAAAATGTACTATGAATTTGACGCTTGTAGAAATCACAAGTAGGGTTCTTTTTGTAGGGCTGTCCCTTTTACTCACATTACGTTTAACATTCATTCAAATGTTTTGATTTGAAAAATACAATCAAAGTTTTCATAATTTTTACTCAAGCATAATTCTATGTTTAATTGGGAAATCATGCATATTTAATCAATTTTCTTCATTCCGTCACAAATTTTACGGTAGGTTAGGTACCCTGCCGTGAAATACCAATGCTAAAATGTTTTTTCTTTACACCCGAAATCATAAAATGAGTCTCAATCGTATAATAAATAATATTGCACCTAAATAAGTTATATGGTACCTACCCATTAATTTTCGCCTACAATGGGTGTTTTACCTAAAACGCTACCCATTATAGAAGACGAATTTCACAGTCCAACGATTTACTTTATATCAAAAACTTTTCGCTCAGCTGACCTCGCAAATAAACAGTATCATCGACTAAATCCCGATTAGTATAGTCGACAGCCCTGACCGTCGGCACAATAGCTACCGTAACAAATAGTACCTATTATTATATCCAACTGGGCTACACCCCTCGGGGTGCACCCTCCGGTGATCCGTGCCCCGGGGGGTTCTCAGTAATCTGTAGATTTTACGCTCACTGCCCCTTTGCACAAGCTTTTTAATAATAGGGCTATACTTTAACACGTTTTCAAAATCAATTTAGGAATGGAAATCACAGTGTTATTGTTTTGAAGGGACCGTTTTGATGTTTGGAAATAATGAATCGGGACCTTCAACGACGAAGTGCGGATTAATGTTCCGAGTTATGGAACAATCATTTGTAATATAAATTTATATAGCAGTTAAAACAGGAGCTACTTTTTATACTTTTTAATCGTGCTAATGAGGCAAGAGTTATTTTAAATTTCCGATAAAATATAATACGCTGATATACAGTCACGCGAGCACGGGTAAAGGCCATTTTTATGAATATTTACATACTTTAATTGAATATTGGCCAATATCAGCATCGACTTGCATTTTTATTGTGCCATGATTGCCAGCAATATTTATTAGGGCCGAATCGGACGGCAGTAAAATGTTAATGACAAAAAAGAAACAAAAAAGCGATTGCATTGATTGCAATATTTTTTTATTTTAGTGTGCGACCAATTAAGGACAATGCGATATTTGAAATCCGAAGACCGCAGAATATGTTAACGTAACGGCTGTGCTCGCAATATTTGTTTAGGGTCTGGCAAACTAGCAACAAGGGGTGATTGCGAAGGGTCTCATTGTTTGCCACTGCGGCCGACAGATGGCCGACTCGACTCAATGGTTGAATGCGCTATTTAGCGTACACTGCCGCGCTTCATTGTAATGGATTATTACATTAGCACTTAACACGCTCAGTCGAGCGAGAACCAGAAACGTACCCTTCAGACTTTGTTAAGCTTTTATAGCATAGCTAGAGAGCGTAATAGAATAACAAAGTTTTTAACTTTTTGCTCACTTTCTTGCTTATTTTTCTTAACGCTCGCAGCAAGTAAAAAGACATTCAATTAGTTTGTATTGTGGCAAGATGGCTGTCGACGACAGTTTTCGTTTAGCGAACAGTAGACTCATAGTAATAAATTGATGCGCACAGAAGCTCAGATTATAGGTAGATGTTTATTGTAGGAAAGTGTTTCAAAGAGTGAAGTGGACGTTCTGTCTGAATGGGCGGTTATTTGTCTCGGCCGCCGCCGCCGCGCCGTCGTGACTTCATATAGTTGGCGTGACCGCGACCAACGCGCGTTTTCCGCTCTTTCTGACGACGACTAATTGCTTAGATTTTCTTTTGTTAGTCGCGGGGCCAGACCGTATTGCGACCATGTCGAATCACACCTACTTACGCCGTGAATTGATTGTTTCGTCTTTGTGTTGCTGTATCGACACGGAGACTTATTGTTCTACGCCTGGAGCTATTATTCACGCCCGAACTGACTTTCACGCTGCCGATTATCGCCAATGGTTTCCTTATTTAGAGTCGATAACGCATATCCTTGACGAGCCGTAAATACACGATGCAATATGATACTCGAAGCGACAACATGTCAGATAAAATTGGAGTGTAAACTCATAACGGTGAAATGATTTCATGAAGTGTCGCAAATGTCGAGAGGAGACAATAGGGTTGCGCTGAAAGGGTGCGGGCTCGGCGGGTGTCGATGGAATACTTTGTCGAGGTTTACGAGCAGCGACACCCCTGCGGCGTCCGCTCCACTGCACGCATTCGCCACCCTCCGCTGACGTTCGCTTGGTATGAAATATCAATAGCGGCAACTCTCGCACTGCTATATCTGTTAGATGTGTGCCAGTCGTTGTTCCTACTTTTTACACCTTGCTGCATATTGTAATTCTTTTTTATCGCGATCGTGTTAAACATGCGACTGGGTTCTAATAATAGATTGCTCGTGTAATCTATTTAGCATTTTTACGGTGTTGCTCATTAGCAAGTCCTTGTTAATTATATTAATTTTAACTAAACCTACAGTTTAATTAATTTCAAACGGAGATGGATGGCGTAGGTGTCTAATAATTACCTTCATGGATTATACGACGTTAACCAACAATCCTAGAATCTTTATTAACAAAGAAAATTATAATCAAATAATAGAAACAAATTAGAACTAGTATTTAACAATTGAAATAATGGAGCTAACTGCAGACTGTTGCAAACAATCTACAGGTCGCTCAACTGGTACATATCATTACCAGTCGGAAGCGTCCCCTATTGGGGACGGATCATGGGCACTGGCTGCATTGCCCCGCGCTGTATGGCAATGCACTGCGCCAGATACTCACCAGCTCTCGAGTCACGCGTCGCTTCGACCAGGCGCTCAGATAATTTTTTGAAAACCCGGAGAGCCTCTGTACCCCACGGACCTAGGGTCTCAACAATCCTTTAATAGACTTAACTTTGTAGAATTGGAAGGATTAGGTTTGTATCTTGATCTGGTTGCCAAATAACTTAACCGGGTTACTTTATGATGCGTATTCAGAATCCTTAGGCATGCAGTATAATTTAATAATCTCGGAGTTATTGCGATGCGGTGTCCCCTCGCTTGATGTGCGCAGATTATTCATGCATAACCTGAGGGTTCACTCCTTGTTCGTTAGGGATGTCACACCATGGCTTCGACTTTTACAAAATATGATTTTAAAATGTAATCAAATAATATAAACAAATTAAACTAGTATTTACAATTGAAACGATTGAGCTAACTGCAGACGCAGAGACTGCAGAGATTGCAAACAATCTACAGCTCAACTGATCCATATCAATACCAGTCGGAAGCGTTCCCAAGATTGCCCCGCTGTATGGCAATGCTAATGCGCTGCGCCAGATACTCACCAGCTCTCGGGTCACGCGTCGTTTCGACCAGGCGCTCGGTAAATTTTTGGAAAACCCGGAGAGCCTCGGTACCCCATGGACCAAGGGTCACGACTCCACATGTAATCATTTTATTGTTTTGAAAAAACTAAGCCACCGATTCCGAATTAGTTTTAAACTGTTTTTTATAAGTTTTGAAGGATAAATACTTTTCCTCGGAAATATTTATTTATGGGTTTAATTCGGGATCATCCGCTATACGAAGAATCTTTCAAATCGATCCATAAACGACGGAGAAATCGATGGACGTTACATAAAAAAAAACATACCTACATATAGCCGAAAATAGAACATTCCTTTTTCGAAGTCGGTTAAAAATTACTTTTATTTAGCAAGGAACTTTACTGAACTTGCAGAGTTTACGGTTTAGTAATATTAATTCATTTTTAATAACAAAATTGTTCAATTGCAAGTTCTTGCTCAACTCTGAGTGACTTTCTACAACTTTGAGAACGTGACAAAGTTGAGCATCGAAACCGTATAAATGAAAAAGTTTCTTTTCCTTCTTTTCTAAGTTGATTACAACCCTACTAAGGGCGCGTACACACCCTCATTGATAAAATGCACGACCTGCACGTGCCTTATCCGCTTACCTACTATTTATAATGGAGCGAGGGGATGAAGCCTCCAATCTCCCATTATACTGTTTGTTTTGAGCTTTTATATCGAACGTGCTGTAGTTTGTTATACCATTGTATCACTACTTTTGTTTTTTTGTCACAAGTACTACAAATTTTTCATATCTTGTGCTAAATTACAACAAAGCAGACAACGATATCTTAATCTTTATCGTTTGTAAATGCGTTGCCAAATTCTATCAGAATTAATCTCTTTATCACGGATTTTTCCGTGCTCCATATTAAAAGTTACAAAGATTATCGCGTTAAGTATAGCTGGATTTCGAACGGAGAAAATAAAGCGTGTAGCGTGCCTTATCAAATTATCTAAGGGAAGTGTTCAGTTCCCGCGTACGAGTAGTCGTTAGGGTGCGGATAATGGAGGCGCTATCGCGCATCTACAAGCTTATACACTGTTTAGAATTGTCAAAACGCGCAACAGCTCACAATGACTGGGACTCACAACCCCTCACTTTAAAACAGAAATTATCTCTCCATCTAGTGGTAGCTCGGAGGGCCCTAGCGGCAGATGGCGCTTGCAATAAAACCACTAAACGCGATATCGCCGCTCTGCCCCTCAGCTCCGTTCGCTTTATTATTTGATCGGGGAGCCAAATTAAAGGATTTCCAGTAACCCCTCGCCTGCGACCCTCGCCCGCCAACAATCACCTCTGTATTAAGTCTAATTGTGTTTTCAAATTCGGCCCCTATAATACCGGGTACGTTATGCTGCATGTGAAAAAATAGGGCGGTTTCCCCTAGCGCTTATTAAATACGCTCTTACCGTTCCATCACAAATTTTATTTATAAATTATAATTTATTGTAATCACCGTTCGTGCGTATTGAGACTATCTGTGTAATGAAACCGTGAACGGCGAAGTCGTGACTAATAAACATAGTTTTATGGCGGGCCTAAACCACGCGAGGAGCGGTACAGCGACGTAACAATAATGTGTGTAAGTGCTCGGTCTACGCTCCAGGCGCACTCGCTATCTCCCCGACAAACATTAATCCCTATATCTTGTTCATAACCGTGTTCTGATACATTATTCAAGGCGTTATAATTATGATACAAGCCCTGCCTCGCAAACTCGATCTAAAATTGATGTCGGTTAATTAACAGTATCAACACTGAAATCACTAAACCGTTTTAAATAATTACCGGATTTTCAATTGAAAAGAACGTTAATAGCGGTTCCGTTAAAAGGCTTCGTTCCCTTCACATTTAACTTTAATCCACTACATTTTGTAAGTAGGTAGTTTATTTATCGCCCTCGCCTCGAGCAACGAGTGACGGCGTGAAACTAATTACATTGAATACGGCCCCTGTTCCACGGGTCGAGTTAATTGCTCTGATTGAGACACGGATATTGATTTGGGAACAGTTTGCTTTTAAAGCGAGTAGTGCGTCTGGCCCCAGAGTGGCAGGCAGCGGCGTGCCGGGCGTGAGCCTCATGAATAATGGACGCCTTGTTCGCTCCTTGACTCTTCATTTAAAGCGGACGATTTCTATTCGACCCGTAAACTACACGCCTATGACTCACTCATTCCCCATTCAATGTAATAACCCGTAAAACTGCAGCTGAAGCGATGTAAGAATTTAAAGAAGCGGCCTCCTCGCCTTGCATACTAAACAATTGAGAACATCTAGATACATACCTAGGTACGCGGTGATATGCATAGATAGAGTATCATTAAATCTCGCTTACATTATCATGAAAACGGTAACAGTTGTACGGTGGGTCGCCGCGTCGTCTATTCAAATATAGTGGAACAATGCAAACAGGGGTGAAGGGGTAAGAACAAATACAGGGGGTGGCGACCCTCGGAGCTATTGACGGCTGGATCCTGCTACAGTTGCTCGGCACTACACTTGCTGGTTTTGAAAGCATCGAGTGCACTTTGCTAGTGTTGAGAACTGTTCAATAGGAATTCGATGAGCGCGTGTGTCGAATAGAAATTGTTGACTTTTTAGGACTCTACAGTACCTGCGTAGGTTTTTAAATGACTTTTGACTTTAATTTCACCCCAGTTTTATTTTCTCGACAGATTCTCATAAATATGCGTTTATTTAGAGCTCGTTACCGGAACATTGCGTTTTATAGCTTCTGTCAGTTCAAGCATGAACTATCTGTAGTTGAAATAATAAAAGAAGAGGGGAAGATCGCTTATCTTAGAGTGTTCACGATTTGAAATCGAGTATAAAATTCTAGTAAGTAAAGTGACACTTCTAGAAATATTTTCCAGTAAACATCCACTGATGTTTACTGGAAAATATTTCTATAATTTAAAAGAATATTTGGAATATTGAATAGAAACATTTTAATAGTACCTACCTATAATAATATGACACACGATATTTGCACGCCTGCGTGCAGGCTGAATACAATTACCTAAATAGTTATAAGACCTGACATTGTATAATATTTATGTATTCTTGGAAATACATAAATGATTGATTTGATTTGATTCAAGTCCAGGGTGAATAAGTTCCTTCTGGGAAAGCGTGCTCCATCTTAGGCCAGTGAGATGGGGCCAAACGCTTGACCAATAAAAAAAGGAAGGAATAAGAGTTTTATTAAATAAACCAAGTTGTTGTCAAATATTCATAAATAATGTTTGAGGTAGAGCAACGGAACGTATTATTTATCATATCCCACACAAACCGGCAAAAACATGGCAGATTGTATCAAAAAACTTAATTGCTTATCCAAATATAATATACATATACTACCTCTATACATAAGATTGCTAATTTTATAACATTAATACACAAATGATAAATTGTGGATAGTGGGCAATCCTGCGAATTAGAAGCTGATTATAAATTGCAAATTTAGCATATTGATAGAATTCGCTGATGCGATATCAACCGTTAGAACATAATGATATTCTAGCTAAATTGATATTTCTATTGAATAATATTATCGTTATTTTCAGGATTAATATGTATGTATGTAGGTATCAAACAAGTTGTCATTTGTTATAGATTATTTAAAAGCCATGTTAGTATGTACCTATATTATTAATAACATAATATAATTCGGTTCGCTAATCTTTTTTATTTTTATTTTTAATAGATGCACGTAATCTAGCATCACTTTAGAGTTTTTATGATAATTTTGTTGAACTTTAGCGTTAATTTACATAAATCTGGCTTTAATGGCAGCCATTATTGCAGCGAGTTCAAATATCAGTCAATTAGTTAATGCATATATTTTCTGTCTGAGATGTATCTTCATGAATATATAATTCGTTTTAAATATGTGAAAATAACTATAAATTAATCGCTTTTTATATTTTGTAATTAAGTACTTATTTATATACATAGGTATGTATTTGTTTTGTTTCAATTAGTAAACTATACGCCGATTCAAAAACCTGGATATATTTTGTATACAAAGGGGTTACAAAACCCAAGGAATATAGGATGAAAAAATTTAACGACATTGGTATCATTGAAGGAAAGCACAGAAGCTCGGAACAATTTTTGGTTTTGAAAGCTTTCATTCATTATTAAATTGATCTTTAATTCGTTTTTGAACTCAAATTTAATCATTTTTTGCAACTACACTACGTGTGAGATTATGCTTTGTTGAAGTCCTGTTTTAGTTTTTAGTGATAGTTTTGCTGTTACCTTATTGTTTTCTGTTATTGTTATCCATTTTTGTTAAGTTTTCATTCATTCTTCTTTCTTCAGTCTTTGTTGACATCAAATATCTTGGATTCTAAATTGGAGTGTAGTTACTTTTTTAATAGTTTTTGCAATAATAGGAGTTTTGATAAATTTTTTCAACATTTAACCTCCCATAAGAGCTCGATATACCTACGCCTGAAGGTAGAACTCCTGTGCAAAGTTTTGGTATCGTCAGCCAAATTGAAATGCAGGGTGCACAAAACTTTGTGTGCGCATTTGTTATAATTCAGGTCAGGTTTCGTTGTGCGATATTAATGTCGACATCCTTTGTTCGGTCTCACGAGTATCCGGTCGAGATTCGAATCGACAAAGAGATGCTAGAATTATTAATAACTAGCTGCTGCCTGTAGCTTCGCATGAATTGTTTAGGTTTACCAAGAAAGGACTGGTTAGACACGAAGTGTCATATAGGTGTGTGCAATAGTTATGGAAACAGGAGTTCTTTTACTTAAGAGTTTACTAACAATAAGCCCCTTTTGTTTTTCGGATACTGGGCCCTAATTTCACTAAATTAATCGCTTTACTATAACAATGGTATAATCTCAAAATGATTTTGGTATACATATATATATATATATATATATATATATTGTACCTCAGCTGAAAGAAACTGTAGATGGAGGGACGTGACGTGGGTCAAAAGTGTCAAGGTTGAAACAATTTTATCAATCTCTCCGGTAAAATAGTACCACACGCACTATCTAGAGTGTCTTTGATCTATGGACGATTCTGTGACGATACCACTGTCATAGTTAAGTGATTGTGACGTCAACTTGGATAATTGTATGAAAAATGAAAGGTCAATTGCGCCAGCTTTTAACAGTTACATATTTAGGTCCTAATTCAAATCTATTGAAGGGTGAATCATAAATTTCAAGTGTAATCCAGCTCTATCAAGCTTAAGAGAAAACCCATTCAGCACTGTAGCTAAAAATATCAGAGTATTCCGTCCGTTTTTCATAGATATGATTCAGTGCCTACTTTCGTCTCTTTAACGACCCTTTAAAAGTTAAGGGACTATAAACACTTTATATTCCAGTTATAAGTTAAAATTGGCCTGCCCTTAAACATTTTACTGCGTTTCTTAAGACTTAATTTCATAACGATATATCAAATCAAAAACAAATAATAAAGTTTTAGCACCAGCAATAACCATTTAGATAATTATTAAAACCCGTTTATTAATTGGTCTCTAATTATAAAAGGGACATAAATTGTTTAACACCTTTTAATTAGCGAGTCATCACGTAAATGTGAGCATGCACTAAATTATAGCTTGCATTCGAATGTTCGTCGTTTAGCACCATGCATACTGCTTATAGCTCTTGCCAACGACCGATCGATTTTAATGCGTATACATTTTAGGGGTCAAGACAAAATAAATGTATAAAATCATGAAGTAGTATAAATTATGAAAATTTATCCAAAGAACGGCAAAACGACAATGTTTTTAAATGAGAGCATATTCAGTTTCTGCCGTTTTATGGAGCTTTTCCATCAGAGCAGACCTAAGCTGTGTAGCTAAGCGGCGGCGTATATATGTGTCAAACACGGCGAATAAGATGGCTTAACTGTGAAAGTCGAGTGAACCATATATATCCAAGTACCTAATTAGTATAGATCTCGTAGAAAAACATCCTCTCTATAGCGCTGAAAAGTGAAAACATAGTGTGCCAATTTTAATCTGATATAGATGGGCTGAGAGCCGTATTGAGTAGCCGTATGAACTTAAATTACGAGGTTAGCTCTGCAGGTTGCTGGTTAGGCGTAGCACACACAACATGTACTCAGGGCTGGCGCATGTCTTTCTGAATGTTAATGTTACAGACGCTTTAGCTGATCTTAGTTAACGTTTTGGGTTTTGCTTCCAATTAATACACAATAAAATGCAAATACTCTTTATTATACACCAAGATAGAGAAAAACAGGATAGAAAAATACAAACACAGAAACAGTTGCACAATGAGAGGACTGATTTCTTCCAGGCAACCTATTATAGTTATAATTAATTTTATAATTTGTATATTTTATGTAATTTGAACTGTTTTGGATCAGTTTGACTAATAACAGGTATCTTTGTATTTAAAGTTAAATTATTATTGTCCCATCTATGTATAATTTTTGTTACCTATAAAAAAACAAAAGGGTACTTCTCTGATTTTATTGTCACTCGTCTAATCTGACTACTCTGTTAGCAATCAAACCAAAGAATATCTACGAAAAATTGCGATAAGTGTACTGTTTTTTTCCAGAATGATCTGGAGGTCAATAACAAACAAAACAATATTTAGTCATTGATAAAGATGTAATCTGAGAAATTGATTATAATTAGCTTCCAAAATAAACCTACGACATTTTCAACATTTTATCATCTAAGGTCATCAAATCAAATCATATAAAAAAAAACAATATACACTTAAATTTGTTTCATCATCATCATATCAGCCCATACACGTCCACTGCTGGACATAGGCCTCCCTCATACGACGCCACAAATTTGTTTATACATTTAAATTACTACCTTTGAGGATATAATAGAGCAATATAATAAATAATTTAAATGTGACATTAAAAAACCTAACCAAAGATCAAGACTAACACGTAACGATCCGTGTTGAAATCAAACTCCACTCATAACACGAAAACTGTGCTAAAAACCACACATTAAATAAATTTATTATTAACGTTTACGTGGAGTAATATTTTTTCCCAGAGCCGTATTATTTGCGGGTTAAATAAAGGTTAACCCTAAACAAGTGTTCGTGCGGTGCCGTACGTCGTTATTTCAACAAACACAGCGATATACTTCGCGGCACGCAACGCAAGCCAGCCTTCTCCTAATGACTAATAGGGCCAACAAATCTATGGCCCCTATTTGCGACTAATAGTAGTGGCTACTTCATTATAAATATCAAAGTTTGTATGGATGGATGTATGGATATTTGTTACTCTTTCTACTCTTTCACGCAAAAACTACTGAACCGATTGGGCTGAAATTTGGTATGGGTACTGAAATTGAAATTTGGTGGTCAGTTTGGGACCTGGAATAACATAATAGGCTATATTTTATCCCGATAATACGCGGGCGAAGGCGCGGGCTACAGCTAGTTATATATATAAAAATCTCGTGTCCCAGTGTTTGTAACCAAACTCCCCCGAAACGGCTTGACCGATTTTTATGATTTTTTTGTGTATATTCGGTAGGTCTGATTATGTCGTTAACTATTTTTGATACCCCTAAGTGATATGCGTGGCCACCGCAATTTTTTTTAATGTTTTGTTTGTTTTTTGTTGTTTGTTTTATAATTTGTCATTAAAAATACATATAACCCACAATCTTCACCTTTCTAGCACCAATCTCATTTTTTAATAGCAATATTAGTTAGTAGGTACTGTAATAATCTCCAATCCTCACTGGTCAGTACCTAGAAATCCTACTAATATTATAAATTTGAAAGTAACTCTGTCTATCTGTTTGTCTGTTACCTTTTCACGCCTAAACGGCTGAACGGATCTTAATGAAATTTGGCATGGAAGCAGATGGTATCCCGGGGATATATATATATCCCCGGGATACCATAAAAACGCGTGCGAGGCCGCAGGTATATGCTAGTAACTTATATGACAAAACAAGGTTTGCCGGGTCAATTAGCTTTTATCTATTAATCTGATATCCAGGTAATTTTTTTATACAAAACTATATCGCTCCAAAGTAAAAGTCTGCTACCTGCCAACTAAAACCACAGATTATGCCAGGTATTTAGGTCTAATATTGCCTAGCACGTACGAGTATGAATACTCAATACATTTTTTTTACTTAGGTACTCAACTTTTATTGCTGTTGTCTTTTAGCATAAAATTGGTAGATAGAAAAATGAACTTTATCGTTCATACATAAAGTCCTATATTAGTTATAATGTAAGTATTCTTGTGGGTGAGGGTAGAGAGGCACAGGGTGGGACAGCCGGGACCGCGGTCGTGGTCGGCGCGGGCTGTGGTCTCGGCGGCGCGACCACGGCGCAAACCACACGCCGCCGTCTCGCTTACTAAAACACTACGCTCTTTTGTGTTCCCATGTATTTGCATTTGGAAATGTTTTAATCGAATTCGAAGTTTTTGCTTAGTTGTTGAATTAAGGGCTTTTAATTTGTGCTAAAAAGGAATTTGGAGACACCTTGTATATGTTGTAGTTTTTTGAAAAATTAAGACATTAGGAAAAGCGCGAATCATTGTCTACCTACTTCGGTAGACGTGGAAAGGTCTCTCTCTGCCTATCCATCTGCGTATCTATAAAGATACCAAATGATGGGTAACATCCAGACTTCTATACAAACATTTTCATTTGCGAGGTTAAAAAAAATAACAAAGCTGAAAAAGAAAACGTGAGTTAAGTAGTTGTTTCGCAGTTTCCAACCACCTAGGTAGCATCACCATAAGTAAAACTGTCAGACATATCTCATTATATCTCTCTCCATTAATCTAATTCGCAATAAATATTATCGACTGTACAGAATACCTATTAACGACTAGGAACGCATTAAACTACAAATCAAAACAAATCGCAAGTTATCCTCATAAAACTGACCATAAATCCTAAGCATAAAGTTGTTCAAAGCTAAAAGGATTTCAACTGTGCGGTAATTTTACTATGCAACGACAAAAGCGGGCAAGCCGTAAAACCCTTTATGGAGTGCCTCGATTGAAGATAGTCATACGGTTAGTTGTTTTACGTTCACGTGCGGTGGGCGATGCTTAGGGGAAATGCCTTTTCAAGGATTCCATTCCATTGAACGGATACGTTGACGTTTATATGACTTGATAAGCCGGAACGAATCGTTTTTTGGGTTCAGTAAGCTGAAAAAGAAACTTTATCAATTATAGTTATTGCTTACGCTTACACGGGTGGTGAAGTTATTAATATTTTTTTTGTTTTAGAATCGTTTTTCTCTAGAAGACAAGATACACAGCAGGGCAAAAGATTCTTCCATTTTTGTTTGCCTCGTTTCTGTTTTTTCTCTTTTATAGTAGAGCTATGAATTCCTTCGCAAATCTTTTTCAAAATCTGGGATTATTATACATTAGCTGCCGGCGGCTTTGCACGCATTTTTGTAATAAAAAGTAGACTATATGTTACTCCAGGCCAAGATTATTATGTGTGTATAATTTCTCCCGATCCATTCAGTGGTTTTGGCGTTATCTTCAGTCTGACATCTTTACAATAGCACAAACTTCTACCTTTATTATAATACTAGCAACCCGCTCCGACTTCACACGGTAGTAGAGCATATATCCCAAAGGGATTAGGCAGCGTTTGCGGTGAAAGCTCCCGGGCGGCTAGAGTTTATCCGATATTTCCAACAATTATCTTTATATTTCAACCAATTTACACAAAACCATGACAAATTATATAGACCTAGACTTTTCTCATGAACTACTCTATCGATAGGTTAAAACACCATGAAAATCCGTTCAGTAGTTTTTGAGTTTATGAAGAACAGACAGACGCGGCAGGGTACTTTGTTTTATAATATGTAGTGATACGGATTCGATTTATCGGATTTGTTCATAATCATACACTACTTATTTAGGGAACTCTACCTGCGCTGGTTGTTATGGATACGGAACCCTCTGAGTGCTCACGGCATATTGTTATACCTACCCAATTTTACCGTAACCGTAATTTGTGCTGTATTGTTAGATCATCAATGGACGCAAAAGGTACTAAAAGACCTCCATTTCTGAATTAATTCAAATAATCTACCAAAACATTTACAAGGGGAGGAGTAGAATAAGCCAAAATAACCATCCCCTAAAACAAACTTTCGAACATCTGTCAAATTCTAACACATGCTTAATTTTCTATACAAGTAGGTAAGTCCCCTTATCCGTAGCTAAAACAAACAGAATCCCTAGTCCGAATACTAGAAACTCACATTAGCGTGAAATTAAACTTATGAACTCGTTCAAAACTTGAGTGCAGTAGCGCATCTAACAAATTAAACAATATTCATGTCCTCTCGGAGTTGGCGTTCACTCGTTGCTTTGCTACGGTGCAATTGACTAACAGCTGGCTTTCTTAAGCTTAAATAGTTATATCATTAAATTATATCTATTGAACATTTTTTACTGTTAGTGTTATTTATTTAATCTTAACCCTTCGGTCAGGAATAGTCAGGATTACTCATCGATTGCATATTAAACGCACGGGCCTTGTTCGAATGAGGTTATTAAGCTCCTTATTTGATATTTTTATATTTTTGATTGTATAATTTAATCTTAATTAATTAGTGTTAGTCGTTATTTGGTTTACTGTCCTCATTGAATAAATAAAACTTTTAATGAAATTGATAGCAAGAACCGAAATGAACAAGACTTGGATTTAATAGAGAGGCATAAGCCTAAAGGAAATAAAGCACTTTGACTCTAGAATTAATATTCTCATATGTATATATATGCCCTTCCTCTGGTAGGTTCCCCGACTAAGGGAACCTACCAGAGGAAGGGCAGCAGCTTCCTTCTGAGTATTTTTCAACACCAACACTGCGATCACCAATCCACCTGCCAAGCGTGGTGATTTATGGCAAATCCCCCCTACATGGGAGACCATCCACTCTATGGACCGACGACATCGTAGCGGTCGCAGAGAGTCGATGGATGGAGGCGGCTCAGGACCGCTATTTGTGGCGTCGTCGTACGGGGGAGGCCTATTTCCAGCAGTGGACGTGTATGGGCTGATATGATGATGTATATGTTTTGCAAACTAAAATTTTATTCGCCTTAGGAAAATCCTTTTCGGACGAGTACAATTTTTTTTATTACTAATTTTGTATTTTATTTTTTTGTATTTATTTATTTATAAAAACTTATTCTAGATTTTACATTTTAACATTCTCTAAACCCGACAGGATTTAGAGAATGTTAAAATGCCACAGATTTAATATTTTTTGTCGAAAACGTGTTTTAAATGTATTTTTTGTCGAGTTACCAAGCTGTCCATATCACTCTACAGCACCGCCGAGCACAATAAGCATCGGGCAAACAAGCTGAGTAAACACAGACTGAGTAAACTTGCAAACCAACCCCTACCCATCGCAACGCCTACAGCCATCCAATATTCGACTCAACCTTTATAAAGTTTCCCATTACAAATAATAAGAACGAGAAAATTCTTTCCACTTTTTTGCTCGTGATTCTTCTTTGATCTGAGAGGTTGATAAGCAATTATAACATTTCTTCGTTTCGAAAACAAATAAACAGAGTAAAGCTTTGAGCGTGGTACGTGATTTCCGAATATGGGTAAACAATGTTTGTATACAGGGTGGTTTTTTGAGATGGGAGTGGATGGCCAAATCCGCAACTGGGTTAGAGAAAAGTCGTGAAGGAGCCATGAGCTCAACTTATGAGAAATTATTAATATTAAAAATTTATTATTATTATTTATTTTATCTATTTTAGCCAAGAAATTCAAATTTATTTATTCATAAAGATGTCAGGTATACAATGTGAATGACTCCTTTCACGACTTTTCTCTAACTCTCATGGTTTCTGATTTAGCCATCCACTCCCATCTCAAAAAGCCACCCTGTATAGAGCCTTCAAGACCAGATACAATCCCTTACGTTTCCGTTACCTACTCGTATTGCTTTATATGACAACAATGGAAACTATTCTATTGTAAAATTATCTTTGATCAGAAATCCGATCCGCTTGTCGTATACATCTCTGTATTTATAGGGGTAGCTAAGAATTTACTCTGCCGGCAGTCGGCAACTGCAACGAGATTGCAAACAGTACAACGCAAACGGTCTCTGTAAATATGAACGCTGCCTGCTTCTATCTCGAAAACGGTCGGCTGCATGCCTTGTGTATGACATTCGATCGTACGACAATAATTTGAGTAGTCAGCCAATAGTTCGACAACTGAATGTGAATGTCAATTCTAAAATAATAATGGCGATAAGGCCGCCCATTGTACATTATCTGTATTTGTTTTTGTGTTCTCTTTTTATAATTTTATTATTTGGTGTGGAATATAGCATATTTCTATTATATATTCTATTCTAACTAATATTATAAATGCGAAAGTGTGTTTGTTTGTCCTTACTTCACGCCCTAACTAAGCTACCAATAGATTTGATTTTGGCATAGAGTTAGTTGAAAGCATGGAGAGTAACATACGCTTTTTGTCCTGGTAAAATATAAAATTCCCATGGGAGATTTACGGGAAAAACTAACTTTTTATCCCCCGAGAAATGAGAAATTCGAATTTAGCGCGGGTGAAACCGCGGGGAACAGCTAGTCTACAATAAGTTTGACTCCGATTCGCTTCACATTAACTTCAAATAACCTAGTGGTCATCTGAATTATTATTAGTAGCACATTTGACAAAGTTGTTTTCCTTATCTGCTGGGATCATCTCGAAATATAAATCATTTTCGCTGTCGAAGGCGATTAACCCGATGAGAATGTCTGATATTCATAAGTACTGATACGGGTCGTTATCGGAACACGGCTTTTACCTAATACCTTTATCATAAACTTTACTGATCATACAAAAATAATACAGATATAGTCGTTATCAGCGGACTCACCGTAATCAGCCCAATCAATTTTAGTACAAAATCCGCGATAACCCAAAACCTACCAAACCACTATCATGTCTTAATAAAAACAAGACGGATATAGAACAAATCATACCTCAGATAAAACTTTGCTGATAACGGTACTAAGAGATTGGATATATGTACTTAGGAACGCTTTGAAAGTTAAAATGAATTTATGAATGAACACTTTATTGTACTTAAATTAACATTAATATAAATTATATATCTAAATGAAAAAAAAACAGTGCAAAAGGCGGCCTTATCGCTGAGAGCGATTTCTACCAGGCAACCTAGCTATTTAGAATTTGATTGCTGACACGAAGTATCCGCTACCGTGCATCGATTCTAAAAATAATAATAATAATAATTAATAAATCGTTTATTGAGGAACAAAATAACAAATGGATGAATGGTTACAAAATGGAAACGATGCGGATCTGCGGAAGTTTAAAAACTGTGTAAAATAAACGAAGCGCGTTCAACTGAAAATAATTTGATTCAAACTATGGATATTCGAACAATTCGTTTCTCGTCCCACTCGTATCGGCTGCGTGTGCGAGCGCCGGGAAGGCTTCGCTGCACGTTGCATAAATTAGTACAGTATTAACTCCGCTAATTGGCGCGCTATAACACCGCCAAATAGACTTGTATTTGTGTTGTAACCACGATCCATTGTGTGCCGAGGCGCGGCACCCACCCGCCGGAAATGCAAAGTCATTACTACTCGCCTCGTAACGCTCGACAAAAAGCTCCGCGCACTCAAACATGATTGATTCGTCCAGACATACATATCTCTACAAATTGGTCTATTCACGTACAATGTCGAGAAACTTGTTTGTTTCTTTATTATCACGTAACCGCTGCGGTTTCTCCTCGTCGCGGATCCGCTATGATGTGGCCTGTGTTTGCTCAGTGCTGCTTTTACTCAGGCGATTACATTAGCAAACATAAAAGCTTGCTTACATAAATAAATACGGCCGTTATTTTAGGAGTACGTTTGAGTAATCTACACGTTTATAAGCGCTCTTGTAAAAAGTGCCGAGTCAAAAAGGCTTCACGCTTTACTGAGAGGTAAGATACACAAAGGGCAATAAACGTTTGGCGTGGACCTAAACAAACAGGGGTAGCTAGGAAGCTGGCTTTGTTTGGCGAGAAACATGCGAGTCAACAGAGCCTCCACTCGACGGGTCGCCCACCCTTGTTTCGGAGGCGAAGGACCCTGTGTCGCCCTCGAGGGTGTCCACGCTAATCTGTCAATCGGACCCATTTTTTACCCTTACATATTTCATTAAAACCAATCAGGTAATGAGTTTAAAAACAATCGGACATCAAGCGATTATGATTTCATAATCCATGTGTCGAAATTAACAAAAATACAATATGAATTGTCCAGCATTATTTAACTATTATATAAAAAAAATAGTTTGAATTGTTGAGACAGCAAATGCACAGTCATACATAGTCAATAATACATAGTCTCTATAAATCTGTACAAATACGCGCATTATGAAACAATAAAAACAACAACGTACTAATGAGTCGAAAAAAACCTATATGATTAAGCTCCGATACGCAACGAGCTTTAAATTGACAGGTGGCCGCCGCTGGAGCGTGACTTGTTCTCGATCGCGCAATTACAATCTGATTACGAGGTGACACCGGCGCACCACTACCCGCACTACTCGGTAACGATAACGACGTGCCCGCAATATACAACCCACTCGACAACTCTCCACTCAACTTGTTCTTGCCAAGTAATTATATCCATTTGTTTATAATGAATATTAATGACGCCAGTCCATTTCCAACGATTCTGTTTATAATAAGTATCGACGCTCGAGCGGCAATTATTTTAAGTAAACTCAATTATTGTCGTTCGCAGGCCCTCCACTTAACTACGCGGATAATTATCCTCAAAAATATTTCACTGGCAGCCTTGTCCCATTTAGTAGGTACTTGTGTTCTTGAACAAACATCAAAGAGCTCACAATGCCGGTAGGTAGCAATTAGAAAGCTAACGAGAAGCGCGGCGAGCGACAGCACTCTGTATTTTGCATTATCGATGTCCCGGCCACTAATGTTCCGCGGCAGCCTATGTTTAAACAATTATTGGCTCACGAACGCGATACCAATCGATGATAATGTTGGCCTCTGTCTGCTGCAATAATAGCCCATTTATCGACTTCGCTGCCATTTCGCTGGAGGAATTATTTATTGCTTCGCCATAAGAGCGAAGCGACGTCTCGCTTTCAATACAATAGCGAGCCTTTTCGAGTGGCAACTGTTTGGTTTAATAAAGTGGAAGGTAAGTTCGCGAGAGCTCGACAGATAAGCATAACGCGGCGTGCATAAATAATTCATAAAGAGTTGGAAGTCATTAAGGGAGGTCGAGAGCGCGGCGGAAGCGCGGCCTTTCTTTTGCGAAATTCAATCGCAGTGAAAGCGGTAAAGTTTTCCTTGCGACCTCAGCTCATTAAGTCGCGGGATAACTTTCAAGTCAATTGGCGGGATCCTTTCCGGAACTTTAAAACGCATTATTCTCGACATAATAAGAGTATGTCATCGAGATAGGGAGTCTGTTCACGAACGGTTGTAAGGTTGTTAGTATTCCGCGCTCGCTAATGTCGTTACTGTGTACGCGACCGCAAGCGTGAGCATTCTCCGTGAGAGACAATAAATTGCGGGTTGGAGCCACAACCGCGATCCGCATTTAGGTCACCACCACACCGCACCGTGGCGGATGCATTCTCTTATAAACCCGGCTGCGACTGGTTGCCGGTTTTTATCTGCAGCATTTTTCACCGTAGTTTCTATGAAACTATAGTTCTACCAACCAGCTTTTAAAACAAATGTGGTAGGCAACCTCTGTATTCGCGCCCGACCGTACACGCTGCACTGCACTCGTCAAGACACAGCATCTCCACAACCCTTCGTGCCTCTTCCATCTCACTT
Organism: Eupithecia insigniata; assembly: GCA_947859395.1. NCBI lineage: Eukaryota > Metazoa > Arthropoda > Insecta > Lepidoptera > Geometridae > Eupithecia > Eupithecia insigniata. The sequence continues at coordinate 5,721,680 of OX402008.1, forward strand.
AAAACTGTAATTCACCATTACACGAAACTGCGAACGTAAAAGCTTTTAAAATTATGACTTGTTGTTTCGCGCACGTTTTAAATCTCTACTTATTTTAACGTTTTGTTTATGTGGTTTTTGCGTGTTGATAATGTGTTGGTGGTTAATCTCTACCAGACAACGGTCGTAAATAAGTAAGAAAGGCTTTTTGAAATAAACGGTATTCTGATTCTGCTTTTCGGCTTTTTGTTTGTGTAAAACCAAAATAATAATCAAGATTACAAGCAATAAATTGACTCATAGTTATCGTGACGAAAACAATGCAACAATAAAGCAACAGAACAAATAGAGCGTCATGGCAAGATGCAACCTCAGATTAAAAGCTCCAACGACTAAACCACGTGAAAATCGCGCAAAAAGAGGAGTCACCCGCGGCATTAGCGGATGAGTGTTGGAGCCATTAGTGCACCCCACCTCCCCCCACCCGCCTCAGGCTCTCCCGAACCAGCGCTCCTCTTTTATTTCTCGCGCGGGATGAACTCCTTAATGACAAACCGTACTATATCTTTTGTGGAGAACTCGAAAAAGTACGTATTTTGCGGCCCTTTTGTGTGCTCGCTTTTTATTCCGCCGTCCTGTTCGCTAGATGCAGATGGAAGCGGGGATTGTTGGACCGGTGGCAATAAGAAAAACTGCTTTATCCGAAACCCTGATTGGAATACGGTTCAGTGAGTTGAAATGATTCAATGAACCAAAGAGAAAATATAAAACATTTCTACTTCAATATAAGACTTTTGTATTGACTGTAGGTATAATCGTATTTGTTCCCATGGTTTTCAACTGCTCTACTTATTTCGTAAAAAAGTAAATAAAGATGTTGACTTCGTTCATGTGGTTGTCATTTCGCTTCACAACGTTATTGTATAAATTCTCTTGAATTTGTCTTCGAATTCTACTTTTCTGTTTATTACAATTGTAAGGCTGAGAATTTTTCTCACCGTGTATTCATGCAATTTACCTACACAAATGATTTATTTGTCATTTTGCTGCAAATTATGTCAACAAATCCCAAAAACAAAAACTACACATTTCATGCTTTGAATCGAGATAAAGATTTGTGAACAATATCTATTGAAGAAAGAATTTCAATGCCGGAAGTTTTTTATGTTAAATAATAAAAAGTAAAATCAACAAGTTATAGTGAGGTTAAGCACTGCGGGGATTGTTTATCTTTTTTCCAGATAATGAAAAATCCTACAAATATTATAAATGTGAAAGTTTGTATGGATGGATGTATGGATATTTGTTACTCTTTTACGCAAAAACTACTGAACTGATTAGGCTGAAATTTGTTATGAGAATAGTTTGGGACCTGGAATAACATATAGGTTATTTTTATCCCGATCAAACGCGGGCAAAGGCGCGGGCAGCAGCTATTAGTAGAATATATTTAGATAATTATAAGTAAAGGTATTCCATAGAGCGTGCCCAAATTGAAACGTAGTAGACATTAGCACCACCAGCTAGCCGCTCTAATTTGAATTAACAAGTTCCGACGCATGTTTTGAAAATAATTTATGTAGGTAAATTACCGGAACGTGTTCCTTCTCCTTTGGAAATTACAACTCAATTTTATGACTACTCACATAAAAAAATCGCTAACAGCGAGTCGAGACTTCATGAATATTAAACATAATATATTCTGTTAAATATTCGTTTTAAATTTAAAATGACAGCAGCATTGCTTAATTTCGTCCACATTCTTGTTTAATGGGGCAGTGCGAACGAACCTTAAAATCTTTTACAGACTGACGAATGCTTAATAATAAAGATAGTGTTCCTTATTTACTTGTCTAGTGTTCTCCTACAAATTGAAATGTTCTGAAAACATCACGTAAAAACTAGCATCTACCGAAGTCCTGAAATCTGTCTAGGTAAGATACCTATAACAAATACAGACTTTAAATAGTTTACAACATATTGAAAACGCAGAAAAGTTCGTTCATTATTTAATAGCGAGTTTACTAGTGAATGTTGATAACCGCGGTTCGGCGGGCGCGGCGAATGAAAATGTAATTTGCGGTAATTCGGGCGTCGCGTCGTCGCACCGACCGTTGCGGCCGTGTGGCTTGTCCGCTTCAATACACAGTTCACATTTACACTGTTACAATTTGTAATAGAGAATACTTTTTGAAATTCAAACTTTCAATTGTCTTTTACTTATACAGTTTACATTTATAGAACACTAGCTGCTGCCCGCGCCTATGCCCGCGTTTTATTGGGATAAAAAATTGCCTATGTACTATATATTTATAGACAAAGAAAAAATAATCAAATACTATAAACAAATAAATCTAGTATTTACAATTGAGCTAACTGCAGACTGTTGCAAACAATCTACAGGTAGCTCAACTTAATTAAAATGTATTTTAACAGTGTGTTCAACTGTATACTTTGACTTGTAAATGATTATTACTAATAAATAACTATTATGACTAATGTATTTTGATATAAAGCCCACACGGAAGCTCTTCTCTCTAATAAAGCTAAATCAGTACAGCTGAAAAACTCTTAAAAAGATTAATCATCGTTTATGGCTTTGTTTTACAACTAACATAATTTCATGTACCATACCTAGTACCTTCGTGTTGCTATGCTCATGCGACCTACCTGGTCGAAGGTTTTTGTCCATTAAACTTTAACAACACTAGAAAATTTAATGACTCAATCGGCATTGTAGCGTTAGACGATAATAAACATTTTAATGGTGATTTTATTGCATATAAGAAAGCAGCAATAAAACTTAAAATTCAATCAAATTAAAGCAACATGTTGCTGGAACATAAGAATTGCAGCTTTTCAATCAAAGAAAACAATTAATCCAAACATCTACAATTATAATTGAAAATCAAATGGTTTAGATAAGAAAAGGTATAGTAGAGTTATACTATATATACCTATTATAAGCTGCTGCCTGCGCCTATGTCCGCGTTTAATCAGGAAAAAATTAGCCTATATGTTATTCCAGGTCCCAAACTATACCCATACCAAATTTCAGCCCAATAAGTTCAGTAGTTTTTGCGTGAAAGAGGAACAAACATCCATACATCCATCCCCTTCAGCCACTTTGGTAACCAACTGATTCGTAACCAGTTATGTAAAAACCATTTTCTTCACTGTTTTGTAATCAGTTACTAATAAACACTTATTTTATTTCCCGTTTTCGTTATATTTTATAACGAAACAATACAAACCATTTATGCAAACAAACGACTTCACAGAGTGGTAGTAGACTAATAGTGCACACTAAAGGAATATGAAATGCAACTTAAAAAATGTGACAGAAACTGTCAAATTGACATTTATTGTCGACAAAAAATGTGACAGAAACTGTCAAATTGACACTAGATGTGATAGAAACTGTCAGATGTGACAGAAGCTTTGACATTTCATAATATTATTAGGATATGCCATTTTACCTAAGTCTTTGTGATTTCACCAATAACCTATTGGCTCACATTATTAGCATGTCGAGACAGGGAATTCGCAATAGCAAATATTCCAATACCGGCCGCCAGTCACGAACTTAGATGTTTATTCAATCGGCGGAGAATCGCCCTTTGTTTTCCAGTCTCAGATAACAACTTCTGTATTCGTTTCGTGTCTGTTTTACAAGTATTAAGTTACATGCATCTACGTACCTACCACTTCTTATATTTCTTTAGGCACATAACAAACTATGTAATAACATGCCTCTTTAAATGATGTCACGCATAAATAACACGTTAAGTCACTAAACAATGTTCACATCAAAGTAAAACCGTGTATTTTGAGCTAAAAACAGATTATTTAAAACGAAATCAAAGTGCAATTTGCGGGCTCATTGCGGCGCCACGCTCGCCCTCGTTTTAAATATTGAATAACCAGCGAATAAACAGTTAATATCCCGTTCATTTTATAGCTAAAACTATACTATTACTTTGTAACTTTTATTGAAAACAACCGTGTTGGTTGCGAAACAAAGCCTAACAAAATAAACAAATAAACATTTTTTAGCTGCGAAGTTTACCGAAGTAATTTCGTCGTGAATGTAACTACTGTGTTACAGAGCCCGGCCTTTGCGGCGTAATGGAGCGTTCCTCCGACAATATTGTAATATAACTCCAAATTGAAACGTGTCGACGTTTGATTGCGTTAACAAATGGCTCGTTTTAAAATGAACAGTTTTATAAATTGTTCGCTACGGATATTATCACACCCACGCCACGCTTTGCGATCAAAGCTCATCACAGCGTTTACAGATGATTGTGAAATAAAATAGAGCCGTCAAAACACGAGAGAAGAGACAATGCAATAACACGCTAAATTATGTTAATTCGTCGTCGATTCTGTACAAATCTGCGCATAAAATTAATGTTCATTTAAACTACGAAAGTACGTAGAGAGCCAATAAATACGGGCGGGTCGGTCGACGATTTATCATCTCGTTCGGCCGCGCATTATTGTTTATCGTGTTAATTTTATTTGTTGCTGTTCAGTCGGCTTATCAACTAATTATAATCGTTAATATTGAATTTAATGCAACCAAAAACGGAATGTGGAAACATTTTCGCTTGTCTATTTGTAGGTATTTTAAACAAAACACCGAGAGCATAAAGTTTTATTTCACATCCAATTTAATGTAAACGTTTATTTTATTCAAAGGTGATCGTTGTATTTACATATTCATGATGTCGTGTCGAATTATGTTTGATTAAGTTAATATGACACGAATGACCCGTAATGGTGTCATAATAGTTGACCTTTTCTTGTGTCAATGTCTCGATTTCTTATTTATTGTGTGTTTATTGCAGACGGAGATTGCAAAAAGGCTGAATGCGATAATCGCGCAGATTCTCCCGTTCCTGTCTCAGGAGCACCAACAGCAAGTGGCCTCGGCCGTCGAGAGGGCGAAACAAGTCACAATGACGGAACTCAACGCCATTATTGGAGTAAGTGCCTACTTGTAGAAGCGATAAAAGAAATAAATCTGCCCGAGTCAATAACAGCTTTTATGGGGCGAACGTGTGGGTCGGAGTTGTTTTGTTAGCATGACAGCTGAATCTTCGGATCTAATTACGATATTCGGGAAATTCTCTGTAAAAATTAATATCATTGAGCATAATTCACGGTAAAGCGATTCGAACATATGTTGTTTGTTCAATTGATCGTAAACACGGAATGTTAAATGTATGCCTACGTCTTGCTCGAGTAGTGAATTGCGGAGGTGGCGTGGCATCTGTCCAAACATTTCACGATACTGACTTTGTCATAGCTTAGTTATGCGCATATTGCAACCGTGACAAATAGTACACTCTCGCCTTCACGGCAACATCTAAAAGATTATGTGCAAGTCAAAATAGACAGCTCTATTGTAAATTCATCACTTTTCCGTTGCATCGTAAAAAGCTAGGAGCAGCGCGCAAAGTATTTCCGTAACAGTTAAATTTTACTGCTCTCGAGCGTAATAAAAAGTGTACGAGAATAGGGACTTGTTGAAAATAAGCTTGAGTATGTACGTGTAAAGTCTATCTACAAGCACGGCTTCGGGCTTTCAACAGGTCGAAAGTTCGGTCGTTAATTAAATGATCTAAGCCGCGAAAGAAGCGTTGGCCGCGATCCAAGCGGCTATTGGTAAAATTGCCACAAACTATACATACATTATAGAAAATTACTTGACTAAACACACGGTTTTGGCACGTTAACCACAAATTAGCGTGTTTATATAATTTGTAGCTAACATTTGTCATACGCGGCGGGCGTGATTCTACAAATTCTACCGACCGCTCTATTTGCTCCGGTGAAATGACCAGGCTCTAAGCATTTAGGTACACCAATTTGCATTCGTGATGGTAATAGTACATCTCCGGTCTAGAATTAGTATCCGTCCGTCGTCATTGGCGGTTCTAATTTCAGGAGTCGAATGACGCTTCTTAGTCGGTGGGTGTCGTGATCGCGAGCACACCATTCCGATGTCTCTACGAGTATGCACAGTTCGGTACCAAGTCATCACAGCGATCTATTCACGGGATGTTACCGTTTGACGTTTCAGCGTTTGAAATTTGTGAATAGATGTACCGAAATAAATCACTTGAAGATAATGAGGGCGAAAATAAAACGGTGGAAGTCACTCGTCGCTCATTCGTCTGCGGTGGATAGGCTCGCGAAGCTGCCTGGCGCCCCTCCAACTCGATCACATTTTACGTATGGCATTGTTGTCTTCCAATCGTTGATGCCAGTTCGAAAAATAATAAATACTTGTCTTCTCTTTGGCATGTGAACTACGAACACATTGCATAATTTAAATGTAATCTTTAACAGACTTCAAAACGGAGGTGTTACGCGATATCTCCGCCAAATATGGACCGATTATATAGAAAATAATCACGAGGGGGTCCCATAAATGTTTGATCCCCAGGGTAATTAGTATGTATCCCGCAAAACTTAAATAAGTGTAAAAGTAAGGGAATTTGAAGTCTGTCAATCGTTTTTTAAAACACGCCATATTATTTGACGTGAGTACCATGAGCTCATGAATTATTAAAACATCGTTCACACCATTAACTCGATAATAACCAAACGTCGCTCATCAATTGACATTAGAGGTGCTAATATTAACAGTAATTCGTTTATCTAAAACATCAATATCTCTGCTACCGGATATGTATGTGTGGTAGTAAATCATCGCTTTATTCGAAACCACAAGAAACCTATTTATTCTGATACGATGGTCGGAAAACACCCAGAGGATAAAAAGAAATACCTTAAGACCTCAAAGTATTTACTGGAAGTTCGTCGCCCTCCGTTCGTGAGGATTTAGCTAGATGTGCGGGTGCGGGTAGCTTTCAGAGCCTGCGCCTCCAAGACACCGGCAAAACGCAATATCGCCCTCTCCCTATAAAACACTCTAATTTAAATAAAAAAGCGGCGCCACCTTCCGTATGTCGGTGCTTTTTTATTACGGACCTTTTTTATTTTGGGGTCAGCTCCGGATCAAAGGGTCTCGGGTTCTCCCCGGAGAGCCCGCTGCCGCCGTCTGCGTCTGATTTGCGACGATTCCGCCGCGCGTCGATTTGTGAAGAGGGAATACTCCTTGAATTGGGGTCTGTTTGCTAGCTATTAAAATCACTCACCGTTCCGAGCGTTTCGTTTCGTTTAAGAGCTCCTATTTTATTATACCTTTGTTTGCGGCGTTTTAATTTCCTTTCAGTATTGTTTGCGTTACAGTTTTGAGCGATTTCAAAACGTGAGTTAATTAGCGGCGCGGTAATGTAATGAAGTCTTGTAACCCGAGAATTTGGTTCGAGCGCTGGTCGTGATGTGTTCGAATGTGATTGATATTAAGTTCCTTGGAGCGGTGCGGCGGCGGCGGGCATTGTGTTTGAGCGATGTGCGTGAACTCTGCTAGATGCGGGTAAAGCCGCCAGCGAGGGAGGATGTCGCCGCGCGTTATCGCTGAGTAAATCATTTCTCGCTGTGATTTTATTCCGCACCACAGCCCCCAGGGAGAACGCGGTAATAGCTTCCAGATACGATAACCCCCCTCGTACACACCTATACTGTCACACTGAAACAATATTCAGCTGATCGATACAAAATGTGTGACCTCATGTCAGAAAAACAGACGCGAATCTTTATCTGATCCCGGTCGCACACTGTTATTTTATGACCGTGTATGTATACTGTAGGTAATTGAAAAGCCGCAGCGACATAGGCATGCGAAATAAACAAGTGTATTACGCGTACGTACATCGTTTATGCAACATTATCTCGCGAGATAGGTGAGCAAACACGCGCGCTCAGCGTGTAAATAGAGCGTATCTGTTTCCTCGTCGATGGCTCTATAAACAAGCGAATCGTGAAACATTTCAATCTAGTTTGCGTCGGGTTGCGCGCCCTCTGATAAAAATTACGAGGAGAATAAATCGGGGCGTGCCGTGCGCCCGGGGAGGGAAACATGAATTTGTCATTTTTTCCCAGGCACGTTCGCGGGCGGGTGATAAATATTGCATTGCAGGCCCTCGGCTCCTTGCGAGCTCTCGGCCGCGACGAGCCGCATTAACTTCTCCCCTGTCGAGATGTCGCTTAGGCGACTCCTTGTTTTTCAACCTGCGGAACTGAGTTAGGGGCCGTTCTGTCGTCGCTTTCAATGAAATTATGTAATCAGTTTTACGACCGATCCGGCCTACGAGTTTTTCTTGTTATTGTTCAGTTTTCTTTGATGTTGTACGTAATCTTATATCAAAGTTAGAGAGTTATGAGTTCGTTGGAGAATACTTGTTACGATGAGATTAAATTACTCGCATCAATATAATTTATTTTTGATATTACGTAAATGTATCCGTAGTGCTACGGCATTGCTACGGCGTAGAACGTTACGCGTTGAAGTCTTTTCTTTGCTTGCATATTGTAGAAGCAATTATAAAAAGTCATTACATTTGCTTAACCTGGCATTCGTATAAAGCCCCATTGTTCTCGCTAACTACGTTTATGAAGATAAAGCGTGAGACACACTCGTAAAAGGTTTAAAGTTCAGCGTTAATAATTATTTACACGACGCTGCACAGAGTCGTTACATGTGAATGTTGGTATATCAACTAGTGATGTGCAAGATTTACTGATACAAAATAACAAAGGAACCGAATTCTAATTTTAGTTTATCGGAATTATTGATTGTTCTTATCTGAAACAGCAACAACTAGTAGATTGTGTAGTTTGTAATGCAACTTAGTTTATAGCGTTATAAATCTTGCATTGTTTAGGTATTACGACTTTTTGCTAATTTAAGTATCCATATTGCGTAAAAAATGAAACATAGCTATATTTTTAGGTAAGTACATATTGCATTCTTGTTTATAAAAACATACCTTAAGCCAAAAAACAAATATATATTTGGTTGTTTTGTAATATCTCAACATTAAATTTGAGTTCTTACGTATTTTAGAGTAACTTCAAGGGCTTTCCAGTCTTCCATCCTGAAAAACTGGAATACAAAAAAACTAATTCTAGTTATCCCCTTGAAGATCCCCCTTAGGGGAGAAAACAAGCAGTACCTAGTAAGAGAAATTAGAGGGCTAGAAACAAAAAATTAAAACGTATTGTATTCTCAAAACTCTATCAAAAAGGAAGAAATATGGAGTATTTGTAGAATACGTAGTGAAGTCCTTACCGCACATCACTATTTCTAAGCAGGGGGTTGAAAGGGGGTGTACAGGGAGGTTCACGCACCATTAGGCAGCGTTCGGGCATACACGACACGTGTTACACTTTCAACGTAATTGCTTCTAATCACATTATTTTATGATACCGAAACTACACAAACACATTTTAACTTTTAGGCTTTTGACCCCTAAAGTTTTATGGTTTGAATTTAATATCTTTTGGAACAAAGTTTTGTTAGTAATTGGCTTTATTCATGAGTTTATTTTGAGCTGCCTGCGCCTTCGCCCGCGTTCAATCGTTATAAAAATGCCTATATGATATTCCAGGTCCAAAACTATACCGACACCAAATTTCAGCACAATCAGTTCAAAGAGAATTTTTTCTTTTTTTATCAAGGGTGATTAATTTTTTTAAGTATTAAGACCTGATGTCTTCGAACGTGTTCGTGATGATGGGCGGAACCTTCACTTCACGCAGTGTCAGTGAATTACTAATAACCCTGTATATAAATAATCAAATAATATAAACAAATTAAACTAGTATTTACAATTCAAACAATTGAGCTAATTGCAGACTGTTGCAAAATATAATGTATAGCTAGGTATAAATTAACTTGGGAATCAGCACAGTTACGCCACCATATCTCCCCGCCATTTTCTAAAATAGTATTATAAACAGTATAAATAGGAAAGATTTGATTGTTTATTTGTTTGCATTGAATAGCATATAAGACGCCGAAACTACTGAACTGATTTAAAAATTATTTCACTTTTGGGAAGCTACACTATCGCCGAGTGACATTAAATTATATTAAAAAAAACAGGTATCTTGAAATTTTTGTTTAATACCCGTGCGAAGCCGGGGCGGCCCGCTAGTACACATATAAAACCACTCACAAATCGATACAAACGTGACTTGAATAACGAATACACATGTAAAGTGAGTCCATAAGCTCCTGAACTAGTTTAAAAAGTGTATTTCAGGAGCCAGAATATGAAAGAATATTAGAATTGATGATTTGATGAGTTTATATAAGACGATAGACATTAGATAAATATAAACTGACTCGCGTGATCCGAGAGCTGGTGAGTACCTGGCGCAGCGCCGCATCAGCGAGGCAATACAGCCAGCGTCTTGGATACACTTCCGATTGATATTGATTATGGATTAGTTGAGCTACCTAGTGGTTTTTAAACAGCTTTCGAATTAGCGAACATTCCAATTATTTGTGACACATACATAAATTTTTATTACCCAAACTTATTATATATAATTTAATAGGCGAAATCTTGGCTCTATACGCGCTTTTAAGTTTTATTTAAGATTCTAACTGGTTTTGAATGTGGTCAGGACTTAATTTAGATGTCTGTGTTAATAGCTTTCAAATTACTTTTGTTTGACGATCTTCATCTAAGTGTCATTGAACTCACAATCAGTTCTCATTAAGTTCTTGGAAATAGTAACTAACTAATAGTGCCTACGAATGATAACTACATACGTGATAGATGTCACGTTTGATCCATTAGAGCGAAAAAAGTAAGGTACTTTCTAAAAGAAAGATTACGATAATAAAGACGTCGTTAAGCCTAAAATGTAGGAAGAATAGACATCGTTAAGCTGCTTACAAACAAACCAAAACAAAAATGTATAAAGTATATAGGATAAAAATATCGGTTGCTAAGCCATGAGAAAATATTTATGCGTAGAAATCTGTGCGGTTGGCGTTCGCTATCCATTTATAAATGGGGAATAATCCCGACATACAGACGTGGCAAATGTGGCGTGAAACCCGAACACGGTGGAGCATTTTTCTCGTGACAAAAGCTTTGGGAGACAACCCACGTCTGCTGAAGCTCAGGAGACTCGCACACCACCATTTATCTTACCTATTTATACTGCAGAGGCGGATCACGGATCGACCTCCACAAACAAACCGACCCCAAAGATAAACTACAGATCAAAAGAAAAATCATATTAAAATTCCAATCACTGCAAACCGAATAATTTTTTTCAATATAAATGAACCGCATGAAAGTAATTCGATTTCGTTATTGACTCTCCAACTTAAATATTCATAAGATATTATAGAGGTAGTTGTTCCAAACAATATACCGCGAGAATTCAATGAAAAAATAATAAAGTCGAAGATGCCCGAGCCCCTGTTGTTCCAAAGAAACTTCATCAAAGTTTAATTCGGTCGATAATGCAAACAGCAAAGTTCACCGAGAGATAAGTAAACGGATGGGAGTTGCCGAGGGAACGAGTTTTAATCCCGGCAGACCGAATCGAGAGTGTTTAATCACGGCTAAATATGGAAAAAAATATCGTGAGGTATCGCGGTGGGTTATTGTCATTCATAACAGGCGGGGGGTTAAAATGGGAGGTCGGGCGAGGGGGGTGAGGTGAGCACTCGATACCGACACTGGGATCACGTCACCGCACAGTAACGAGGGAAAAGTTGGGTTCGCGTGAAATGTTTGTAATATACATTGAATATTTGGTTTGGGGTTAACAAAATTCAATGGCTGCTTTTCGTTATAGCTACGGGCTACAATGTGTAAAGCGGGTATAGTATTTAGTGCGATAAAAGGTCGGATGATCCTGACATACCGTACGGTGCAAAGTCATTTTAACCCCTTTATCTTAAACATTAACCCCCTTATTCATAATAGTCTGCTAACTTAAAGCATTGCTATTTCTCTGTCTGTCTTCTTCTATTGACATAAGTCAGAGTGAGAAATAACACGGCTAAGCAACTGTTTTAAGTTAGCAGACCATTATGAATAAGGGGGTGTGATGCTAGATGTATCTTAAACATGAAGATGTAGAACCAAAAATGATAAAAAAAATGTTATTACCTACCTACTTATTAACACAGAACTCAATATCCGTTTTGATACCCTATAGCTGTTAATCTCAGATCAAAGATCAGACACATGAACATGAGGGACGTATGTACGTATAAATTGCAAAGTATTCAATAGAGTAAGCTATCTATTTGTGTTAATTACTTAAAGGTCAAGCGGCCAAGTCGACCGACGTAGGTGTCTCGGGTCATGAGAATCTGTCCAACTTCGACACTTGTGTTGATCTTAAGCACTTGTGCTTGATAAGTAGACTGAACACTATAATTTATTACTCAATGTTCTTAAGAAATATTGGAATATTTTATCTTAGAAATTAAGTGACTGTCGTCTATAAGCTCAGAGCTTAGTGATTTCTACGATGTTAACCAAACTGTTATCCAAATTATATATACACTTTACAATTATATAGCAACACTGAGTGATGCGATGCGACAGTAAAATTATTACTTAGGTTAGTTTTAGATAAAATTTAGTTTTAAGAAGTAGTTTGTTTCCTTGTATACGGGACCCACTTAGTCATATCAATATTACCGATGCTGCGATGAGTCGTCCCATAATAAAAGAAGAATAAAAAAAAGTGACTGTAGCCAATACAGATGGTAATTGGATATCTAATAAAATTAATCACAGCGAACGGAGTTCAAACCCTTCAAAAAAATATATTTTCAATTACAAATGGCGCAAACGCGTAAACATTCAAATACGACTAATACAAATTAAAAAAGCCTCCCCTTTTGTAAAAAAGCACTCTCAACTAAGTGGCGCTCGCCACCTTTTGACACACAATAAATCACAGTCGTGAGCGGCCAATAAAAAATATGTTCCACCCTCGGCGAAAATCCAATTAATTTTCGGCGGCTAAAAAAAAAAGAACGTGCCCGTCCGAGCGGAAAAGCCGGCACCAGACGCAAGACGCGGGCGGCAGCGGACACAACCTGCCGCCGCTCGGTGTGCCCTCAACTTATAATAATATCGTTAAACGAGACGAGATAGGGAAAACGGGAAAGTGGAAAAGAGGAATAATGGAGAAGGAGTAATCAATTTCGATCAGTCGCCGCCGGCGGCGTAGTTCTCATTTAAAATTTAAAATATGGCGTTGCGGAGGGGAGATCGTCGAGGACTTTTTAATTTGGCTTCGCTTGGTTTTAAAAATGCACGACGTCGCTCTGCGGCGACACATCAATCCACTTTTGCCGCCGACGTTCCAATGAGAGCATTCCTTTATTTTACCACGGGCCAGTTGAAGCACTCCATAAAATTTCACTCACGTGTTTGCCTACTGCAGTATTTGTTTATAAAGTATGTATATTGAGTTGTTTAGGAGTACCTTACCTTGTCGCTTTGATATTTGGTTATTCTTATAATTATGTAAACTATCCTCCAAAATAATACGGTCTGTCGAACCTTCCGCGTCCGTTCCAAATATATACATTACATACATAATGTATGTCTATGTTTATCCTAACTAATATTAAAAATGCGAAAGTTTGATTGTTTGTTTGTCCTTCCTTCACGCCCTAACTAAGCAACCAATAGACTAGATTTTTAGCATAGAGTTAGTTGAAAAGATGGAGAGTAACATAGGCTTACTTTTTGTCCTGGTAAAACATCTAATTGCCATGGGAGATTTACGGGAAAAAATACCGTTTATCCCCCCAAGAAATGTGAAATTCGAATTTAACGCGGGTGAAATCGCGGGGAACAACTAGTATACCCTAATTAGTTCACAAGTACTTACAGATTTTTTTATTGTTTCAGCAACAAAGGCCAGACCTTCCGAGGTTGCTGCAACAAATGCACGCAGCACACCTACCCGCTCACGGGGCGCCCCCTTTACCTCTCCTAGGGCAGGGTGCTCTGCCCCCGGCGGGGTTACTAGGCCTCGGAGTCCCACACCATCCCCTCTCCGTGCTATCCAAACCACCAGATCTACATCGACCAGATGATAAGGGAAACGGTAAGAGACATAAAACTACAGCTAATCAGTTCAGATGTATCCGTATCACATATAATATTTTCGCCGCCCTTTGGGATTGAGATTACGAATAAATAAAAACGGCCAAGTGAAATTTGACTCGCACAGGGAGGGATCCGCACCATCTTAAATAACTATTTCGCAAAAGGAATCTTAAAAAATAGTTGGTTTTTAACATTTGTATAAAGTAAAAAGCCTTCATTACGCGGTCGCGTCCAACGTTAAGTTAGGATAGCGGCAATAGTTGTACACACTCGGTCAAAATTTCAATTGTCAATACTAAAGTTCTTTTATGGAAGCCCCCTTTAATTTTAATATTTATATGTTTTTGTGGCGTTAACAGAAATAAACATTCTGTGAAAGTTTCAATTGTCGGTTCATGAGGTACACCCGCTCAAGGGCAGACGGAAAGACAGCGGTGGCCTAGGTCTTAGTGCTTAGGGTACCGTTTTCAACCTTTGAGTACGAGTTTGGGTACGGGTTTGTGTACCTAAATACTAAATAAAATGAATAAGCCAGAATGAATGAGAAAATGAATAATGAGCTGTGAATATCCATAGTATGAAATGAATGATATGTATGTACGAAAGAATAGGTGAATTCAGATGTACGACGGTTAGTGAGTAAACCGTCGTACATCTGAATTCACCTATTCTATTCGATTTAATGCAATATTGGCTATTGAGCCTGTCATACAATAGTTTAAGTGTAATTCCATGAATTAACATTTAGGAAGTAAATATTGGCAAATAGGTATACGCCCGGAACGGAGCATTTACTCATAGGAGTTCCAAGTAGTCACAAGTGAGACTAAGTAACGGTTCCATACAAAGATGAATATTTTAAAAGGCTGTCGCTGTTTGTGTATTCATCTTGTTTGCTGTGTGCCACTGGACACTATTAGTACCTTCTCGAGTCTCCCCGCGGCCCCACTTCCGCCCCCGCCGCGGCAGACGTCTCCGATCCCACTTCTGATTCAATATTTACCAGGTTCGAGAGGCTTTTTGAACTCACTCACTGTTTGCGTGTTTTCGGATCGCTGACGGCTGCGATATTGCTTTGAGAGTATGAATAAGTCAATTCCACGAATCGGTGCCTATCTACGCGTATGTATTTGTACAGAATATGTAAACAGTTGGTGGAAAACATTTTATCGTGCGAGAACAGAGATTAAACTAGACGGGTCAGCGCGGCATCATAGCATTTATGAAACGGGAGGGTGTTTTCAGTTTGAACAGCGGCGGCGAGTTAATCCGGGCGCGGGGACGAGCGCGCCACAAATGAAAATGTAACACAGAAATGGATTTGGAAGCCCCGTCGCTCCGGTTAATTACAAAAGCAACCGGTAATCTGCGCTCCGGGATGTTCCGGCTTAGCGCCCCCCGCCTAACCCCCCACCCGCCACTTCCCGGGCTAATTTGTGCCATTATCGGTGTACTGATGTAAGAGTTACCGCGCAGATGGCCCCTCACCCCGCTCCCCCCGGCACCTTGCCCGCGCTCAATTAATTATTCCTCGCTGGTGTGAGCGTCGCGTGTTTTAGTCAATTAGTAACGTAATTTTGCGGGTGACTTGAGAGTGCGCGGTCGCAGACCGACATACGCCGCGTTTTGTTACTAGATTAAGTAAGTACATTTGGTGTACGTAATGGAACGGTAGGGAGCTACCGACGACAAACAGTTTTCTCATTAACTACACGAGCTTAAAGCTCAGGAAATTGTTAATTGTTGTGTACTCTAAGCTAAGCGCGATACCAATTGTAAAGTAAAAAAGTAAAAGTAAGAAGATTTGTATTTTGCCAGAACATAGACAATTATGATACATATAAATAAATTAATTAACAGAAAAACTGACAAAGTCGGTCTCCACTCAGCGTGACGTGTTATGGTAGAGCAGATCATACCATAGCGCTGGTCTTTCGTGAAGACCGTGGTGCGCTTCACCATTTGACAATGGTGAAGTTCCATTGTCAATGCTCATCTACGCATAGCAGATCGTGTAGCTAAATAGTCCGGCGATAATTGAGGCTATTGCGTATAAATTAATAGTCGCAATGCATGTAGTGGTTGTCCATGTGGCTCGGTACATATGTACGGTTCGTAAATGGTAATAGGATTGCCTGCAATTGCTCACAAACTTGAGACGAATCAGCTGAAGCGTAATACCTTTGATGCATGCAATTCCGTAACCATCGTACCGTACATATGAATACCGATCCGGCAAAGCTCAGTATTCTGTAGCAACCAAAGAAATACATATATCGAGATGGAAGCAAAGAGGAAATTAGACCTATTGAAAAGAGGAAAGATTTGATTGTTTCTTTGCATTGAATAGCCTCCGAAACTTCTAGACCGATTTGAAAAATTCATTCACTGTTGGGAAACTACACTATCCGCGGGTGACATTGACATAGGCTGTATTATATATTTTTTTAAATAAGGGATCTTGAAATTTTTATTAAATACGCGTGCGAAGCCGGGCGGCCTGCTAGTATCCTATCCTACCATTGTAATATTATAAATGTCAAAGTTTGTAAGGTTGGATCTATGGATGGATATCTGTAACTCTTTCACGCAAGCGCAATAAGGCTGAAATTTGGTATGGGTATAGTTCGGGACCTGGAATAACATATATGTATGTAGGCTATTTTTTATCCCTATAAAACGCGGGCAAACGCGTGGGCTGCAGCTAGTTTTAATATATCTGTGGTAGCAACGCCAACACGTAATTCGATCATGCACGCTATGCATTCAACTAAATAAAACCTAGCTCTTCTAATAATAAAAGCTGTTCAATCTTTTCTCAGATAGTCATAAATAATTTTATCACTCTAAAAAGCATATCAAAGAAGTAATTATGAGCTGACATTTAATCGATTATAAATTTATAACGGTACAGTGAGCTGCCGTGGGCCATCAGAGTTTTATTGCGCTCCGTAGATAGAGGTTGTTTTATTATTGGAGTTGATAGAAACTCTTGATTGATACATGGCCGGAGATAAGCGGGGTAAGGGCTCGTACACACAGTATTCGTTTTACTGGATCCGTTTTTTTCCCGTGATGGCGTATGGAGTTGTAGGAGCGAGTTCACACACCTGACAGTAGGTACTGCGGGTCCTTACTGGATCCGCAATACCTACGGTCAGTTAATTTTTTCCAGTACCTAAAAATCCGTAAAAACCGTTCGGTAACAATCGTTTACTGGATCCATTATACTATAAGGTGTGTGAACTCGCTC
Organism: Eupithecia insigniata; assembly: GCA_947859395.1. Lineage (NCBI taxonomy): Eukaryota > Metazoa > Arthropoda > Insecta > Lepidoptera > Geometridae > Eupithecia > Eupithecia insigniata. Next base: position 5,738,939 of record OX402008.1, read on the forward strand.
CTAAAACTCCATACGCCATCACGGGAAAAAAACGAATCCAGTAAAACGGATCCTGTACAACGGATGCTGTGTGTATGAGCCCTAATTCCGCGGCGTTCAGTGGCTCCTAGGCTGTGACGCGTCTGACTAGGCAATTTGCGCGGTACGAGTACCCACTCTATTTCGATTCCCACTTCGACAGTGAACACTGCCTTTTGAATCAGCGTGAAATAGGGTTGTCCATTAGGTGCTTACGAGGACGTGAAACAGCTAATTTTGCAGTTTAACAGAACCAATCCGCCAATGTGTGTTGTGTGCCGCAAATTCGTTGTGTTGTGTAGACAATAAAGAGATAACAGTAACTTCACTTTATATAGGACGACCTCTGTGGCGCGGTGGGCGAAGGTCCGCCTGCGACGCAGGAGGTTGCGGGTTCGATTCCCGCCTCGGGACAAATGTTTGTACGATCTGCAGATATTTGTTCAGGGTGTTCTGGATGTTTTCTATGTATAATAAAAAATATCTACACTACATAGATTAGTGTATTATATTAAGTATATCAGTTATCTAGTACCCATAATACAAGCTCTACTTAGCTTGGGGCTAGATAATGCTGTGTGAATTGTCCAACATTATTTAATTTAATTTAATTTAGATGAAATTAATTAAGAAAATTAATTAAGAAGGTAGGAAATAAATAATGCTGAACAATCCACACGGCATCAACTAGCAGAGAGAGTTATGGGTACTTGATGACTGATAAACTTAATACAATATATTACATAGATAGATATTTTTTATGATATATAGAAAATACCCAAAACACTCGGGACAAATATTTGCAGATCCTACACACATTTTGTCCCAAGGCGGGAATCGAATATTCTCCACAAACTTTGTTCTACTTCATCTAAAAAAATAAAGTTCATCTACCAAAGTTCAATAAAGTCCCAGACGATATTTTCAGTTTAACCGTCTTTCAGAACCAAGCTTGCTAAATATTCACCAACGGCTCCTTTTTAAGCTCCTTTCCACAATTGAAATGTAACCTAAACACACAAAGAGGCAGCTCAAAAGTGAGGCAGTCGTGGAACGTGGAGCCCCTAGAGATGCGTGACGTGACAGCCCCTACAATATTCACCGGCCACTTCACACTCCCGACCCGGCCTCAATTATACTGACACTACCTACCAAACTCAAATATGCGTGAATACGTGCCTAGATTGTATGTAAAAGGCATAGAGGTAGTATAGGCTGCTTGATCTTAGGTAAAAGGCTAAATATTTACTGACTATTATCAACAAAGGATGTTGCCAGGTTTTTTATTTAAATTCGGATTGTAAGTACATAGTTGAACCCCCTAAATGCGCCTTTGTAATTACAACTTAACATATGTATGTATAACTTAGGAATTTGCCTAGTATTCTTCGGTCCAGAAAGCTATGTTGGAAAATAAAGTTGATAACTTTAAAAAACTAGCAAAACACAAATTTTTCACCGCTCCGTCTGTAATTGAAATCTGTTTTATACCAAATCATAGCTCTATAAGTCTTTTATCCGCCTATCGTAATGTCAAATTTTCCGAATCCAATAACACAAACGAAACAAAAATAGGTACCTAACGAATAATATTTTCCTGTTACAGGTATCAGTTCAGCAGAAGAGAGACATGTGAGTACCGCATAACTTTTTCCAATTTCGCTAGAGTTGTTAAAATTCCAGGCAAAATTTTGCTTTGAAAAATTCCCCTCAACAAGCGTACGCAGGTAGCAGCTGCCTTTTCCATTTGGGAATGCGAACGTGGAGTGTTTCGCTCGAACACGTTGATTTCATAATACCGGCATACGAAGCGACTGGCGCAAGTGGGTGGTGGATAAGGCAAGTGGCACACCGCACACTTGCCTCGCCGCTCGCCCGGGTGATTCTAACTTAGGTACGCCTACACCTCCAACGAGATCAAGATCTGTCGGAACTGCCTTGAGAAATTAATGTGACAGGGTTGTTGAAACGCTCCTTTGATTCTATTTGTTGTTGTAACGGAACGGGTTTTAACGCGATTACATAGGTAGCAAGTTTTTAATTAATCTAGAATAAACATAATAATTATCATATTTTTTTAAATTATGATAGGTATAATAACTTACTGAGAATCTAAAGCATACAAAAATAAAAGCCTAAAATCTTTGCATTTATATACTAGCCAATTTAAAACACAACATTCCACTAAAGGCCAGTATTAAAAACAGCGAATAAAATAAAACAAAACAATTATCGGAAACAAACGTTTCTGGCCAATTCGAAGCCGGGCTAGTCACTACTAATTAACTCGGAGCACTCAATGGGTTTACATTTTATAAAAGCAATTTGGTAACCCTAATGTGAAGTGAACTCGCGACCGAGTGCGTTCGTGAGGTGTTGGGAATGTCGGCTGTGGGGGCGCCGCTGCCGCTGCCACCCTTGTTGTGCTCGGCTGAACATAGCGGCGCACCGCACAGATGTGCCTCTCTGCAAGCGAAATGCATGAATCGATACCGCGCTCCCGCTACTTCATATTGTCTTTGTTGCAGTCGCCTACTTCTGTTTGACGTTGGGAATGCACGTTCCATATTTGTTTTGCTCTGTTTAATGAAAACGGCTGATTCTGTTTGCCTCGAGCTTCCATCAGAACAGTAAAGCCAGGATTTTGTATTTTTATTTGCGAACATGCCATTAATTCCAGAATACAAATAGCAGCTTCGAAATAAAATAAAGATTGGAACGAGCTTCTTGGTCTAATCCAGACTTGGTCTATTCCATTAGAGGAATCTTGGATTCAAGTCCAGGGTGAATAAGTTCCTTCTGGGAAAGCGTGCTCAATCTTAGGCGACATCTTCACGAAGTAATTCACTTACTGAAGTTATATGGTGGCCAAAAGCTTGAAAATCACCAATAAAAAAAATACATGTAACACACGACGTTAGAACTCTATATGATTACCATAATAACAAACAACCACCAAATCCAATCTGCATAATAAAGAGACGAAACTATCACATAACCCGCAAGAACCGCTGAAACTTAAGCATACTTGGGTGAACTTTGTTATAAAAGCAACAGTGGCGTTCGCAAGTTTATAAGTTGAGGGTACGGCACGTGAAGAGTTTATCTCTGAGTGTGACCCCGATACGGAGACGTTAGTAGTCCACTCACGAAGCTGTCTCGATCTGTGCAAACACAAGCTCCGTTAGGGTGGCGTACACCAAGTAAGAGCTGAGAGATGCGTCAAATCAATATAATAACGAACATTGTCCAGGCCCATGCACAACGCACAAGCTGAGGCTGGGCCGTGAATGCGTTAGAGTAAAGTGATAATAAAATAATTTTAAGATGGCATTATGTGTTCGGAAAGTATCGGATCTCTCATCTGAGGATAGCTCTAAATGAAACAATAGTCACAATCACGTGTACCTAAAGTGTAACGCATTCAAGACGAACGTGATTGTTATTCTTAATTAGTATGAATACGATAGCATAAAAGATTTTTGAGATCACACGGATTTTACAAGTCAGAAATATATTTATATTTACTCCATGCTGGATATCCGTCCTAAATCAAAGACGCGCCTTGCAAGTTGGTGTGTGAAAAGAGCGAGTGGAGGAAGGCGAGCGAGTGAGTCGGGGGCAAGAAGAGTGCACTCACTAATAAAGTTTACACAGAGCTTCTTGCGGCAGGCGGTAGCGTCGAGTTTCACTCGCTTACCTCTTTCCTCCACCGTTTGTCCGACAATGTTTTCACTGCGAATCTGGAAACATTGCAAGCTCGTTGTTTATTTGCAAACATCGCACGTCTGTTTGATTTTCCGATACATCAGTCAATGTTTATTTTACAAAGTATAGAAATACGTTTGGTTTATATTATGTCGGAATAAATGCAATACTTTGGCTGCAGCTTTAACATGAAAGCCGATTATTATCAGAGCTTTTAGTGTTATTTAATTCCTGCATATACATATATTATGTTACTGCATAAAAATATTATTGCTACAGTATTTAATTTGTCCGCACGTAAATAATTTCTATACTCAACCCTGTTTCATTAATTTCTACGAAGCTGCTTAAAGAGCTGTGGAATAACTTGGTTTATTGCTACCAATTTACACCAACGTGAAATTGAGCAGCTATAAGCTTAACAGAGCGGCCCTTCCGCAAGTCATTTGGGTAACATAATAACCGCGGATTTATTTCTGCCGCCGTTCATTCGCTCTGAAATCGTGTCTAATATTCAATTTGGGTGCCGGTACCACACAAAAACTGCTCGGAGCCGATTCATTACGCTGCGCATCTCAGCTCTTCATCCTCCTTACCTTATCTAAGCCACTCTGAATAACACACCCCACCCACCCCCTGCGCCCGCCTTCGCACACCACTTCAAGTGGAAAACTCGCAGGGCGAGGGCCGCTCAACCTTGTTTAGCATTCTCCTCGACTTCTTTATTTAATAGATGCCGAAAAAACTCCGGTCAGAATAAATTTGTGTTTGTTCTTCGATATGCTCGGTGTGTTTTTTTTTTTGGAGGTGCGCCTTTAATTAACGTACAGCACCCGGTGTAAAAACGACTTATGTTTATAGAGGCGAAGATTGAGTGCTTTATTAAACAACAAAAACAAAACAGGACGTGGTAGAGCCCTGTTTTTGTGGTCGGTTGCGAGGTGGCAGCCCTGAAGCGGCATGTTTACGCGAGTTACAACAGCGCTCTCGTTTCTCGCTCGCGACAACCCTCACAATTTATAGCCCGAGACTTTTCTTAATTGGAAAGAATGGCCACTTGTAATTATTAAGACGCCCTAAAGTGAAACAGATTGCGCGGTAGTCGTTTTCTGGGTACTTTATTTTTTTAAAGCTCTTGATACAAAGTTTAATTTGTTGATTACGAAAATAAATTTGTAATCTCTCTTAGCTTTTAGATGGTTGAACTGTTCTTCATATTTAATAGCGTCATAAAGTCATACATAATTCTTTTTTTTTCCAATTTGATCTAGTTTTGTGTTTTTTATGTTTTTTATCTATGATTACTTTTCCTAAATATATCCTTAATTATTTTGAGCGAAGTTGGCACTTAAACATGGTACATTCGCATCATTTCTTCAAAAGCACTTGGCGTCGATAATGATCTAAGGCTTTTACCGTGTGGCTTGTCTGTCAATTTGCTGGGAGACTGCTATAGAAACATTTCCTTGACTTAATCTGATTGCAATGGAATTGCTTTTTCCATTCCCAACGGGATGATAGATGGCATAACGGGAATCCTGAATATATGCATGCATATTCCCTCAGTTCCAACATAAATCAAAGTTATATCATTCTTCGGAAATATTTTATCATAAAACAATGGCAGCATCACAGATTTTTGTTGTGAAATGAAGCAAATATGAGCGCTATAGGTATTTGCTTCATAGAAATAGATAACCGATAACAGAGATTCCAAAATATAGGGCAGGCTGTAGGTTGAATTTACCCTCGCTCCATTCAGCGATATCATTTGAAATTCAATACTGGATCCACGTATCCCTTACAATACTCGATTCAGGTAGAATTTATCGACATCGTCCCAAATCTAGTTCGCTATTATTCAGTTAATCCTCCTGTGCTGTTCATACGAAGCGTTTGATTCCTGCCTCACGTCTCCATGCGATACCCCAGTTAATCTTCTTACTCTTGATAGGGAAACACATAGATTACGTCAGTGCATCCACATTATTCCAGACGGATTATCTCTCGTGTCGCAGTCAGCCTCTGTCTCACAATTTATAAGCCTCTTGTACGAAACGTAGAATTATGATGAATACTTGTATTATTTATGTTCCTTCGGGCTCTATTTCTTAATGAGATTTATCAAATCAACTACACCTCATTTCAGTAACGTAATATAATTAATTACAACCTTGCGGACTCAAAGTCCCGCCAACTTAAAAGCGCTCGTTTAAAACTTCCAGCCCAAGTTTTAACAACAGGCAAGTTTATTACCTCTTTGTAAGCGACTCCCTTTGTATGCGATGCAAAAAATGAAAGTCAAAAGGGATTCTTAACAAAATATTTCCTCGTTGACGGGCAAACGAGTAGAGCAGGTGGGGTATTTGCGTCTCTCGGCTTGCGGCTTTGTTCCCGATCCCGGCGTATCGCATCGATTTATGCAAGCTTGATCGAATCGCGCCTTCCTCCGTCACCCCCTAACCCGCCTATCGACGATGCAGCTCACGTCACGAAATACAATATTAATATGCTCACTTCGGATCCCGCTCCATCTAAATAGGAGACGAGAACTGAGCCTTGCCTTTGCCCTTTAATTTATATGATACAATAAATTGCTATTTGTGGCGTACGGGGGAGGCCTATGTCCAGCAGTGGACGTGTATGAGCTGATGATGATGATGATGAATAAATTTCAATTCATTTAACAATAATCAATAATTTTATATAAAGTATATTTTTTGTTGTTTGACCTCTCACCTGACCTGTAAACTAACATTTAAAAATAAAATTGTTTATTCTGTTTATTCCTTGTACCTACCAACAACGCCGGAAACGTAGCGCAGTAATATACCAAATGTGTGAAGTTCCATTTGCTTTAGTAATTATCATCAACTAATGCTCTAACGCAGTATGCGTTAGAGCATTAGTTGAGTATCTCAATATATTGCCTGATTCTCAACTTTAATTGAGGCAATAAAACGATGTCTGCTAGATTGCATGCAATTAGCATTTTATTTGATTTACTCATGTGCTTATTGTGAGCTTTAATTTGGGCTGTAGGTATTTATGAAGACTTATTTGTATAAGTTTTCATAAATAAAAATGTGAATGTGACGTATAGCTTTTGCGCTCAGCAAAATACAATTTTAAAATAAAATATTCAATACTCTTTCACGCAGCTCTGTTTCATATGGAAAGTGCAATATTCTATATGTGCCGATTGTAAACAATGAAAACAAGCATATCCTGTTGGTATAGAGCGATTTCCAACGTAATAAAATTCAGTTTGCTGGTAGAGTCTGAAAGGGTAAAGCAAAAGGAAAGCCACACATGTCAAAAACAATTTTACCCGCTTAATTTTTCGCGTTACCCGCACGCTGTGTGGCTCTGTGACGAGCCTGATGGCGGCGGCAGCGGCGGCGGCGGCGGTGTAGGCGATGACCGCACGCGCTCCGCTGTTGTGGTGGCCCCACGCTGCATGCTCTCTGTCGACGTGTGTGGCCTCCCCCCGCATACTGACCTGCTTCTACAATCCACGCCTTTGTCTTATTTATTACCTCTGATTTTACGACGTTATTGCCGCTTACCTCTAATTGCATCGAAGCGCCATAATGTTTTTACAGTGCTATTCGTGTTAATTGTGATTAAATCGTAACTGTCGAGAATGGATAATCTAAATAAAAATAAAAGTGAGTCGGCGGGAACAGACGCTAGAGCCGGTGGTTAATTGAAACGGTTGCATGTATTTAGCGGGTAGGTGGGAGGATTGCTCGCGGTTCGGTGCACGTCTTCATAATTTATCTCAATTAGTGCTGGAGCGACGTAATGAGCGGAAGGGCGGCGGACTCGCCCGCTACCGTTCTACTGGTTACCAGCACTTACTGCGTTTAGCGTCACGGAACAGTCGCAGGGTTCCTTGATTGAGATCTCAATTGCTTGTGATAGCGCGGTAAATAATGTTGAGAAATATGATGACGTTTCGATAAAGCCGAGTGACTACGAGGTAGTCATTTGTCACGCTAAGAAATGGATTGTGTACAATCATGGTTGGTTGCTTATTTGTGAATTTCCTGATTTAACTGCTCAACAAAGTAATCATTGTTATGGACTGTGTAATATGATATAAGATAAGAGTGAATAAAACTGTTAATTTATAAGTTATTTATGAATATTTAGTTATTTAGGGTACTACGAATTACGTATTCACGCTACGCTGATCCTACGCCAAACTTAACCAATATCATTAACATTCTGATTTAATTACTTTAGAAAATAATAATTATTAATTTATATTCACTGCATATTCACTGTGTTACAACGAAACTAATTCTTGTACGTTCTCGCGCATAGAGCAAGAACAGATAGATATGTAGAGTAGACGTTCGGTTACCGTCGGGCCTTGTTTAACAATGCAGACAAACGATGTTCTGTGCGAGCAAGCAGCATATTGGTGTTGGGTGTGCGGTGTTGTTTTGTGTAGATGTAGGTTCGACACGATCGACGGCGAAGCCAACACGCGAGCCGGGCACGCAGCGTGCATTCGCCGCACGTCCTCCTTCGTGCTTATCACGCATTTACATATGCTTCGCCTGCTCAGGCCGTGTACGAGCATCGAAAATGTTTCATGAATAAATTTGTAATCCAATTTGGTCGTTAACTTCTGACTCGACAAACACGTCGACGTCGTTCCGCATCAAATAGAAAGAAACAAAAACTCCAAAATAAACAACCGAAATCGAATCTAATAATCTTCGGTTCGCCTGAAGGGATTAATCAAAAAAAATACGCAAGTCGCAGCCCTTTTTCGAGTTTCCTCGTTACGGACTAAGACGAGAATCATTAGGAATTAAATTTCCCCTTTCATTAGTCCCTCAACCCTCGTATAATTCCGGACGCGGAGCAATAACAATATAAATCCCCCGTCGCGCCGAGCGGGGGATTACGGCTTGTCTCGACCCTAATTTAGGGCTGCCCCCGCCCCGGATTAACGAAGTGGCGGAATCCGCTAGGGTTGTCGCGCAGTATAAACTTGTTACGTGTTTAATGTTTTATTGACGGGTGGTGAGGGAGCTCTCATTTAAATAACCGTGTGCCCGATGCGACCTGCGACCCCTCCGCACGCCTGAACCCAACTGCCATTATCGTCATACCTTCATAATATCAGTCAGCACCAATAAAAACTTATAGGCCGAACATTCTAAGCCATAAAAATATTACAATGATGTAGTTTCTTCGCTTAAATTCACAAATATTACTTTATCGAATACGCAAGCCCCATAAAAGCTTACATACACTTTTATTGTTATAGTCATCGTTTTGCTTGAGATTATCGTAGAATTTGTTTCAGTGCTTTCAAATGTGTAACACAGTGAGTCGGTGCGGCTTTTTATTTTTATATGGCGTCGTTACATTCAAAGGTCGGACGGACGACTTTTGCCAAATTATTTTTGTGTTGTTATTGCGTTAAATGAATGTTTCGTTAGAACGTAACGAATTGCTTAGAGCCGGTATTAACGTGTATTTGGAGGCATTGACACATATTGCAGGCGGAGGAATCCCTCTGAGGGGAGCGTGAGGAAATTCGAACCCTCTTTGATTTAAACTAGGGGATCACAATTAAAGCGACACTGCTTTGTCAACATGATTCACAGAAGCGATAGAATGTTTAATCACAATAACTTATGACGGTTAACACACTTGCAGTATCTTATAACATTTCTCAAAATATCTTATATAATATAAATTTGTGAAAAGTAACTAAACAGCTTATTCAACAACATCGATTTTCTAAACGAATTGCCTTTCATCACTACGAAACACGAGTCGAGATAATCTATTTAAGTAATTTTACAGAGCGAAGCCACGTACCCACAACGTATTAAAATTTGCCTCGAAACCGCAAAGTAGACGCAAACACAAAATTAAAGTCGTCGACACTTAAGGGCTTCGTAGTTTGAAGGGGAGTTTCCGTGAAATTTCTCTCGGAATGTCGAAATGGCGGATGAGTTTCGCAAGTCAACTCAATTATCGTTTTAATTAAGGCGCCGTGCCACGTGACATTTGTTTGCGTGCGTGAAAGCGATCAGGGCGCCCCCCTCTCCTCTTCCACCCTCGGCGTCTGCTCCTGTTAATTGTGCTAATTACTCCTGTAATGGAGCAAAGGGGCGGGGAGAGATTGCTTATCGACGGCTTTCCTGGAATTTACTTTGTGTGATACAGATGCCCGAATTCGAAGTTATTTTCATGTAATTCATAGTCAACTTTGCCGCTTTTAGTCTATTGCTTGTAGTTTATTACCAACACGGCTTTTGTGGGTTTTTTTTGTGGACAAAACCGCAAAAAGCATACCTTCTTTCAGATTATTTATAATATTGTAACGAAGGTTAGGGAATAAGTGCTAAATACCTATCAGATTGTCGAAGGTTAACAAACAATGCAGTAATGAACATCAATTGCATTGGGCAAGTTTCCAACTGTATTTTGTTAGTGGCGTAGCGTACGGCTGAGTTTGCGCGGAGAGCGCTCATAACGCGAAGTGGTGAAGGCGGAGTAGCGGCATAATGGTTCTGCACTCAGGAACAGATTGTGCAAGCACGCTCACAGGCAGAGCGACAAGCGGAGCGACCCAGACGGCCGAGAACATCTTGACAACCACCAGGCAATTTGGTTATTTGGGGTCGGCCATAAACCGATAGCGAGCGCAGTAAACGCAATCCTCTACTCGCGACTATAAACTTTACGAGTCACGTAAAAACGCGCTCGAAACGTCGACTCGCTACCATAAATTTATGCTAATGTATTCTTTATAGGAGTTTAATGTGTATTCAGAAATTCCTCCATTATTTATGTATACGAATGAACCGGTAAAGTTAATTTTAAAGTCTCGTAGCGGGCCGCGGTTTACGCGATTACGAGCGTAATTTTTTCAAACTCTTTTAGGGTGATTTCGATGAGTTCTGGTGCCCAATCCTAATTGTTTTTCATAATTTATCGCCACCAGGTTAAAAACGCGAGTTCTTCGAATGAATGAAGTTTCATGCAGATTTGTTATATCTAAAAATCGTGACCCATTACGATATTGTCTGTTATAAACATAATGGGGCTTAAAAGTAAAATACGCCATTAAATTTTCGATGACAGTATCATAAAACGTAGTCGTATAAAATGGGTAGTCCCGATAAAAGCTGAAAACGTCGCGTGTAAATCACGTAACTTTTCAAAACTATTATGGCTGAAATATAGTCCGAACTCAATCTGTACATTTCCGAGCGGCGGGCGGTCTATTTATCTATTTCCCCCGCTTCCGCCCCTGAGCGTCCGGTTAACCGCCCCCCTTCCGGTTAACCGGGCGGCGCGGCGGCGGCGGCGGCGCGGCGCGCGCGGCTAAACGGCTCGTCGCGTGACCGCAGACAATAAGCCCGGGCGGCGTTAACAGCGCGCCTGTGTGTTGCCACTTTATATGTTACGTCACAGGTTCTCACTCCCACGACCCTCCCCACCCTGCGACCGGCACATGTGTGCCAGCCAGGGATGCCATGCGACTATCTCATGCCTTGGGGTGACACCCGCGCCTGAATAGCTTTCTTCGGACATAGCTCAACTATAAACTTGAGGCAATGTGCCGAGAAATATTGTTGAAACTTCGCACATAACAGCGAAGATGGCAACAGTTGCTTTGTATTTTACAACTTGAGTGCTCGTGCATCTGCTTTCATTTCCACAATGACATTTCACAGCCTTCCCTGAATAAAACAAAGTCAACATAAATTCTATTCTACTTTATTGAGAATGGTTGTTTACCGTAACAGTAAAAGGATAATTATCTGGCAGCCCTATTTTCCAGGAGTCGTGTTGTGGGAGCTTGTTCTTGGTACTTGTTTAGCCGGAATCATCCCCGGACCTCCTCTCCCGCTCAATTGCCTTTTTCTTGAGGTCGACCTGTGTAATGGGATAAGGTAAAGATTAGCTCTGTTCACTTTCTGTTGAAATGGAAAAGGTTGCTTCGCAATACCCGTACATAACTTACTGGCTATAAATACTAAAGTAATATCAAATCATCGAAGTTTTAATATTTCCGGTAGCAGTATAATGAAAAACAGTAATTTTAAAGCGGCTCATAAACCAACTGCAAAATTGATGTTTAAAATGAACGGTTGGCGGCAAACTGCGCCGCTCGTAAGCTCACATAAAATCCATCCAATCGAACCCAACACGTCGCATTACCAAGCGCCCGTACCTCTCTCGAATAGCGTCACTTGAATTTCGATGTCGAACTCAGTAGAGACCGAGTGATCGTAAAATTAGGGCCTCGAATACACGATCCCCTCGGGTATACCCAATACCTACACATACGACATACATACTAAAGTCTATCTATACAGTGCATGGGTAACGTTGTTCGGATCGTTCGAAGCACAGACATCGCTTTATGTTCCGTTCCACACGACTTGTGCCAATAATAAAAGTTTATTGGCTACATCTCGCCTATCAAATATCCAATAACATCGGCCGCAATAAGCCGTGTCGACTTGTTTATCCTACAGAGTGATGGCTTTGGTGCTCTGCCTCAATGCTAACGTAAATGGGTAAGGAGCGAAAATAGAACAACCGCAGTTATGGCTCATAGAGATTATTAAAGAGTGTCTGGTAACATGTCGAGTGGCTATAAACAGATGTGAGGATCTGGACATAAAGTGTTATTGTGTAGCGCTGGCCAGGGAAGGCAGTAAGTCACAGCGGGTGGCGACAGGACGCCGCGCCGAGCAAATTAACAGCAGCTTTCCTCTCGCCTCTAACTTAGTGCCTCGTAAAATTAGGCCTGTAACACCACTCTAGGCGCTAGCGAGTCGTGCCTGCGGGTGTCCCCTCCCTGAGGAGCAGGATTAAGTCCGTGCAGTTTCTCATTCGGGAACGGTTAAGCCTAGGGATTCGTGCTGAATACTGATCATCGCAACACGTGAACGGTTTTTAAAATGCTTGTATATTTAACAAACCCAATTCGCAATCGAATTGGATTTTCAATTTAATTAATATCTATCAATGCGGATAGCCTTTCCGGTCGAATGGATGCGAGCGTACACTTGAAATAGCATCCGTCTAACACACAACCAGCTGCAACCACTCGACCGAAAATTGTTAAATCCGTAATATTCCGGTGCCGGTATCTATAAAAGTGGATATCTACGTTAACGTACGTTATGTCAACACGGGTGGAATCAGTGAAGCGCGGGGCGGTCGGTCGTCACGTATATGATTATTTCATTAGTCCGTATTTGCGCGCTCATCCAAATGTTGCGGTCGGTCCTGCCCCCCGCGCCCCGTTCGCCCCTCCAGAGCGAGGGGGCGATGACCACTCCCGGAGCTAATCATGCGGTCAGTTTGTTCTGCCTCAGCGTGTTTTGATATTGATATTGACTGTAGAGCTCGCCTCGCTGCGTTCCGATTTATTTGCGAACAATGATCGATTGATTGCTATAGGCATATAAGCCCACCAGTAAACCTTTTGATTATGTTTACCTACATTTTACGTAGGTATTTGAACGAACAATTTCCAATATTGCCAATTTAAATTAGTTACCGGTATTATATGTGCTGTTCTTTTGTTACAGAGAAATTCCATTTCACCCGGGGAAAGAGAGAAGTATAGAACGCGGAGTCCTGCCGAGCCAGACCATAAGAAGTTAAAGAAAGAGGAGAAGGATATGGGTCATGAGCTGGTGGTGGACGATGCCAGTGAAGAGCCAACATCGCCACACAATGGCGCTCCTTCGCCGCGAGAAAACGGACTTGATAAAATGCAGCCCAAGAAGGAACATCCTCCGCATAGCCCTAGGTAATTACTGAGATAAATAATGCACAATCAGGGCCGAAATTGCTACATTTCCATCATCTCAAAGCAAGAAATATTAGTTACATAACGACCCTGTCCAATGTCTGATAATTCAAAGCTACATCTAAATAATTTACACGCAGCGTTCGTAATAGAATGCAACTCATTGACAAACGCAAAGCTGGATTTGCATTTACATTACTGCTAACCAACTGCGTTTCAAAAGCCGACTATAAATCTTTGAGCGCTGTCATGGAACCAAACCAAATATAATTACCAGTTCCCGACGCCTTTTAATAAACTATTACATTCATCATTTCATCACTTACTTCTTTTTTGTGTACCACCATGGTGGCAAACAAGCTAGCGGCTCACGTGATGGAAAGCGGTTACCGTTACTACGCCGAAGCCACACTCACACCTCCGAACGTTTTGTCTTAGTATAGCTTTCTAAGTGTTGATTCGCTTGAATCGCTTCATCCTTTTAATTGAAGCCTTAATATGTAAACTAGTTGTAAGGTCGCCAACGACATGCGGCCAGTTGTTCGATACTATAGTTAATCCGCCTCCTAGTTGAATCCATTACAGAATACGGACACGGCAGAGGCTCTCTAGTCCTATTAACAACAATTAGATTAGACGGCTTGATGGATACAGGCTGATAATTTTTGTAGTAAATTCAAGACAGGCAGCCTGAGTTATCGTGTTTTCATAAAATAAGTAATTTTGGGTACTATGTAAACTTGACTTTGTTTTTAATTGCACTAAATAGGTTGCTGGAGTCGTCAGCTGAATGTTTAAGGGTACAAAAACAAGAAAAGTCTTGTTTGTGTATGTACTTACCGGATTAAAATTAAATATTTCTAACAATATTTCTGTAAATTCCAGGTCTGGCACATCAAGCAATGCGTCGACACCGTCAGCAAAAAAGTTAGATGAGAAACCCAGTACACCGATCTCAAAGCCAGTGACGCCTACATCCGGAGCCAGCGGGGCTGGATCAGCCGGTGCCCCTCTGAAGGCCGCAGTCAAGCCCCCAGCACTGCAGTACCCCTACTTGGGAAACGGAGCTCATGATGCATACGGCCTAGCAGGATACTCAGCCCGAGCAGCATTGGCGTACGAACCACTACGTCCACCAATCGGGCCGGCAGGCTTAGCACCCATACCTGGAGGCAAACCGTAAGTTTTATCGAAACATGTAATCCAATTTAGAAATACTTCTTGTAAATCGAAAAGAACATCGCTGACAAGTGAACATCATGTAGTCCTTGTAACGAGAACAAAACATTTTGCTGGAATTCGCAACTAACGATGATAACCTACATAAGTTGGCATGTACCACATGTTGTTCATCGTGTCATGCATTCAATACGATGTAAAGCCAATTTTAAAAAGTATTAATATTCCCATTTCCTTCATTTTAGGGCATATTCATTCCATGTGTCGGCTGAGGGTCAAATGCAGCCGGTCCCTTTTCCCCCTGATGCCCTCATGGGTCCCGGCATACCACGGCACGCGCGGCAAGTTTCAGCATTAGCTCATGGCGAAGTTGTCTGCGCGGTTACTGTATCTTCGCCAACCAAATACGTATACACCGGAGGCAAGGGGTGTGTGAAAGTCTGGGACATCAGCCAGCCCAGCAAAGCTCCAGTCAGTCAACTGGATTGCTTGGTGAGTGGGTAACTGTCGTCGACTCTCCTTTTGGCATATTATTTGGATTTATTAAATTTCAAAGACTAGTAATCTTCATTAAAAAATTATCTGTGAGAGATTTTTGCTTGTTTCTTTGTCTTCTGTAATGAAGACTAACTTTCACATGGCTCACTTCTCACAACTTATTGTTTCTGTAGACCAAACGTATAATTTTCCGTCATGCTTATGTTTTGGATTTAATCTTTCCAGCAACGAGATAATTACATCAGATCAGTAAAGCTGCTTCCCGATGGACGCACTCTGATAGTGGGCGGCGAGGCGTCCAACCTGTCCATCTGGGACTTGGCGTCACCGACACCGAGGATCAAGGCGGAGCTCACTTCCTCAGCACCCGCCTGCTATGCTCTTGCCATTAGTCCAGACTCAAAGGTACTATAAAATATATTATTACAAAAAGAGTATACTCCTACTATACTCCGATTCAATATATAAGGGATTTCAATACCTAAGGAATATTGATGGAAAATATTTGACGACATTGGTATCATCGAAGCAAAGCACAGAAGCTCGAAACAATTTTTAGTTTTGCAAGCTGATAGCTTTCATCATTTAATTGATCTGTCGTTCATTTTCGAATTCAAATTTAAACATATTTTGCTACACATGTGAGATTATGCGTTGTTGAAGTTTCTATTTTAGTTTCTAGTGGTAGCTTTGCTTTTAAATTTTCTGTTATTGTGATCAGTCTTTGTTGAGTTTTCATTCATAAATGTCTTTGTTGACATCAAATATCTTGGATTCTAACTCAGAATAAGTTTAGGGTCTTTCGTACGCGTATTTTTTCTATGCTCTCCAACCGGATTCTGGGTGCCTAGGATAATATAGATATCCATGCTATTTCATTAAGTAAAATGCAGTGATATTTATAAACAAAGCAATTTGAATCGCTTTTTGATCCTTGAGACGGAATGTTCGAAGGTCTGCGAGCCCTTGTTTTTACAATCACTCAGCCTTTGTAGCGCATGTGAAAGTCTTTAATGTTTGACTTTGCCACTGCGTCCATGTCACATCACACCGAATTAAAAGCTCATCCAAAATCTATCATTCCAGGTTTGCTTCAGCTGTTGTTCAGATGGCAACATAGCAGTGTGGGACTTGCACAACCAGACCCTAGTGCGTCAGTTCCAGGGACACACGGACGGCGCCTCCTGTATAGACATCTCAGCCGACGGCACCAAGCTTTGGACCGGCGGGCTTGATAACACAGTGCGGTATGTTCCCACACACTTGTGCACCTTAATACTATGTTTCGTGTATGTGAGAGCCATCGGGGGAACGAAGAGTGGTCCTCGCGCACGCATCCCTCGCACCGCTCGTTACCCCGATGTCGTCTGAGGCGGTCGCACGTTTCCATCGATACAGTCGCGATACTATCGCGCGTTTTCCAGTCGCACGTTTGCATCGCTACAAAAGTAGCCGTGAGTGCCAACTTTTTTGTTGAAAACATCGATTAGGTTTTCATTATCCAACAACAAATCGTTCGTTCATCAAGAAATTACATAGGCGGTGGCGTATTATAGACTAATGTATACGTAACCTACTATGCAGAAAACACAAAGAAAATACTCACTGGCTTTATATTTAGTGTTATATAATATTTAACTTTTTAATAATTTTTTGACTTTTATATTTTGTTTCCAGTTCTTGGGACCTGAGGGAAGGCAGACAACTACAACAACACGATTTCAGCTCACAGATATTTTCGTTAGGATATTGCCCAACAGGTAAATATTTTTCTTTTTCTTCTCGGACTCCTTAAATCCTTTCTATAACTTAGCAACAATTGAGAATTTATCAATCACTATAAGTTATAAAACAGTCCTCCGCCGCGTCCGTCTGTTCGCGATAAACTCAAAAACTACTGAAAGGATTTTCATGCGGTTTTCACCAATCGAATAGAATAATTCATTAGGAAGGTTTAGGTATATAATTTATCAAGATAGGTATTCGAGGCATAAAGCTGATGCGATCCTACGACACACAGAACATGCAGGGATATTATGCTCTACTACCCGTGCGAAGCCGGGGCGGGTTGCTAGTAAATGTATAAAAACATTGTCGAGTACATCTTTTTTATATCCGTGGCAATAGTGTACTTGTTCGGGTAAACCGACCAACGCAGCAGATATGCATTTAGCTGCGCTTGCATTTGAATGCGTATTTGCCCACGTTTACCTAAACTTATTCAGTTCGCGGTCGACCGCCATCGTCGCGAGTTCAAACCACCATCTCAACCATTTTGTACCATTAAACCATTTAACCAGAAGTTGGCGGCAGTAGTTTAAGTTAACTAATAATTACCAGTGTCTTGTGAATATAGTCCGTACCATACCATACCAGTGACTTTCCTTGACCATCAACCAAACAACCAATCACAAAGGGCTGTTTGGGGACCGACCAGTACCATCTACCACAACCCCCAAGCACAACCCTTTTCAGTACTCAAGTTTTTGACTTGTCTAAGTGCTTATTTATGTAAGCCTAAAGAAATAAAGTTATTTAAATCTGCAAGTCCCTCCATTACTGTCCCATTTTTACCCGACTACCGGAGGGTTATGATTTTAGCACCCTATGTACGTAGTCTATTTCTTTGTTCCCACGTAGCGCTGAAACTACTACTTCGATTTCAACAAGTGAGATATCGATTGATCGTCTCATTACCCCGATGGTTATAGGCTATATGGTGTCCGACAAAAATCAGTAATAAAGATACACAGTCTTAATTATAATAGAAGACACCTTTTAAGTATTGTGGAAATACTTGTGGTGGCTTCGCTCTTCCACGTTTTGAATTATGTATTAGATTTTTATACAGCATTTTACTAAACATTCCAAAACAATAATAATGGTATAAAGTAAAATAAAGTAGTTGTAAAAAGTAGTTGAGGGTAGGACACAATAATATGACGTCTCTAAAAATAAGTTGTAAGTTTTAGTGTATGGTCCAAGGCAAGAAAATTTGGCGAATTGAATTTGAAGGTTTTTTCCCCCTCCAAATCTCTCCTGAACGAATCAGGTTATTATCATCACCACCATCTGCTTGTTGACATCTTGTCGTCCAATGTTGTATCTAAAAATAACAATAATGTTCCGCATAACTTTTTTGCTGATTACAGATCTTACATCTTTTTTATTTAACGTAATGTAACGGTTTTACTCTTATTCTCTTATGTCTCTATTTATTGGAATTGGAATGTATTCAGTATATTAATTATTTAGTACTCAAAACACAAGCTGCCTACTTAGGGGGTAAGATGATGTGTGAATTTTTCCAGCTTTCATCCTCATCATATACGTCCACTGCTGAACATAGGCATCCACCAAACGACGCCACGAATAGCGATCCTGAGCCACCTCCATCCAAAGACTCCTGCGATCGTTACAATATCGTCGGTCTATCGAGTGGGAGGTCTTCCCACACTCCGTCCACTATTTCCCAGGATTATTTTTTTTTCTTTGAATCTAATGGCTTCTCTCTTGTTCCAGGTGAATGGCTAGCAGTAGGCATGGAGAACAGCAACGTGGAAGTCCTCCACGCAGTCAAACCAGACAAATACCAGTTGCATCTTCACGAGTCGTGCGTGCTGTCGTTACGTTTCGCCTCCTGTGGCAAGTGGTTCGTCTCCACTGGCAAGGATAACCTTCTCAACGCGTGGCGCACGCCTTACGGAGCTAGTATATTCCAGGTAATTTTGATACTTGTTAACAGACTTCAAAAAAAGGAGGTTCTATGTTCGACTGTATGTTATTTTTACCTATTACTGTTTCTGTTTACCGATTGCTGCATAATTTTTTTAATTTTTTACCTTTTTCTAATTTTGTTTACCGATTTCTGCATCAATTTGTGAATTTGAAACACATTCCAAAACAACCCGATTTTAATGATTCCTTTTCTAACATTGTAAGTATAGAAAATGATATCGAAATGGTTCTATAAAAAAAATATTCCAGAGTGTAACGGAGGGATCCTACGGGAAACCAAGTGAAAACCCTAGATACAAACTTTAAAACAGTTTATTATAAACTTTAAATAAAAACACAACAACAGGGAAAAAAATAACTTTACGACTAACATAGTAACTACCTAACTACAAGAAAAAAAATGTGTCTACAGTCCCTGTATCAGCCGGAGATCGAAACAACTCAAGCGGGGAATTATTTGTCCCTAAAAACATGTAACCTATTACGTACGTAACGTGTAGGTAAATATTATAAAAAAGTTGAAATGTTTTTTAGTTTTTTAAATATCAATCAAATTATTCGTAATGAGTTTAAGACTTTTGTTTTGTTGCACTATTAAAAATCATTCGACCTCTCACCGTTTTGTTGCACTATTGAAAATCATTCGACCTCTCACCGGAAAATTTTAAAAAAGAACATACATAACGTATACACATATATATAACATACACGAACATAGTATTATACAAAATATCTTATACCTTTAAACGAGCAATTCTTGTATATATATAATCTGAATCTCGGAAACGGCTCCTACGATTTTCATGAAATTTAGTAATCACGGTTTTTCGGGGGTGATAAATCGATCTAGCTTGGATTCATTTTTAGAAAATGTAGTTTTATTCGTGTTTTCTATAATTAGCTTTATCGATAGGGCACTCCCATAGACAAGATTTCAATGCTACAAAGCCTTCATCTATCATGTATGACAGCTTTTTTTTATTTACTGCATATACTCGGATATGACATCACAATGGGGTAGGAAAGTTGTCAGCGATAGATGAACCCATAGGCAAGGCCATTGACATAAAATTCATTATTTTTGTTCGTTGATAAACAGCCGTGATAAACTGAAAATATGACTTTTCCTGACATCTATTGACGAAAAATATTACTATTATTTTTTAAATTGAGAGCAACTAACTGCTCTAATGACACAACATCACTAAAGCTACTCCAGCAGGTGGTGTTGTTAAGCAACACTAAGCCAATGAGTGTTTGGTTTGGGGTTAGACCAAGAAAACCAATTGTTTATTTATATTATTTGTGTATTTTTAACTCACGTGTTAAATACATATAATTCCTAAAAAACACAATATACCAAAAAAAATATACCGAGCAAAGCTCGGTTAACCAGGTACTAATTTATAATTAGAAAATAAAGCATTTATAATATTTCTCATACTCCTACGGCTGGGAACAAAACGCGCAAGTCGCGCGGAGTGGCACTCAATGGCAACATTGAGTTTTGAGCCTAACACATGAATATCATCTACAGCTTATGCTAGCCCAGTCCTGGACATAGGCTTTTCCTAATAAACGCATAATGGCTGCTAGAGAGTAATGCCATAATTGTGCATAATCCCCATTCCCTGCTGGGCATACGGATTGGGAAATTAGGCGTCATCCATAAATCACGCGAGGCTCGAAAGGGGGGTGATGAGGTTCGACAAAAATCACAAAATATCAAGGGGGTATTTTTAGGTTTAAAAATGCGAAACAACATCACGTGATTAATGGAAGACCCCTTAGCTTTATTGAACTAACCAAATATTTCTAACATGTCCTTTCCTATTGTTACAGTCAAAGGAATCCTCATCAGTGCTGAGTTGCGACATATCCTCAGACGACAAGTACATAGTAACCGGCTCCGGAGACAAAAAGGCGACAGTCTACGAAGTGATCTACTAGTGACATACAAAAGACAATTATAAAAGCGAACAAAACCGATCAAGTGACTGTGTCAGGCCCAGTTTCCACTCGTCTTAGGAAGTTCAGTTCAGTTCTTTGAAACATCCTAAAGATGGTCGTAGTTGTTGGAACGGGGCGTAAGTGTAAACTAGTGAGGAACGTTCCGGGAACGGAGAGAAGTGGTGATATAGCTTTAGTGTATGTATAGAATATATTGGGAAGCCTGTATGTACTTATG
The DNA here is from genome assembly GCA_947859395.1 of Eupithecia insigniata. Taxonomy (NCBI): domain Eukaryota; kingdom Metazoa; phylum Arthropoda; class Insecta; order Lepidoptera; family Geometridae; genus Eupithecia; species Eupithecia insigniata. Next base: position 5,760,082 of record OX402008.1, read on the forward strand.
CGACTTGTTTATATAGATTAGTGTGCGCGTTTTATGTTTATTTGTTGAGCGCCCGTAGTGTATGTTGGCAGCAGATCTCAAAATGATGATTTCGTTTCAATATTGTTGTAAAATGCTCGTATTAAAGAAAAAATATGCGCAAACTCTATACTTTTGTAATTTCTTTTGTTGTCCTATCCTGAGAAACTCTATAATAATGCTAATACAATAATATAAAAATCTTTATTTATATATTTATTAGGTTATCCAACAGCGCAGCGGTTTATATAACAGTATATAACAAAAAACTTATTCTAAAATAAGGCCAAAAAAGGATTACATATAGATAGTAAAAATATTTGACAGAAAAGTGTGTGAAGCTAATTAAAAGAAAAGAAAAATACATATTTGGAAATTAAATAGGTAGTAGGTACAGAATAAACAGTAAATTGAGAAATTCATTTCAGTGGCTCCTGACGTGTACACACGTCGCAAGCCACTCTGTGTGCGTGTATAGGGAGGGTGTGTGTTTATAGACAACATACCCAAGGAACAGATCAAAGATAAAAACTGGTAAGCTAACACAAATAAAGGTACCCAATAAGTTTATGAATTAAAGTACTCGTAGTTATCGAAGTGTTCTATGTCTTCTTAGTAATTACAATATTAAATCTTGTCATGTGTTAAATCTAACACATGGCTCTCTTATAAATATACTCGGACGAGTTGTACAAGTATTTGTATTAATACAAATAGACACAACCAAATAGGGCGTAGGCTATGTTCTACGTCTAGTCTAGGTCTACTGACTAGTGTAGACGGTCTACGTACTACGACGTAGACGCTCAAGTGCTACGTCGTAGATAGTCTACGTACTACACCGTAGTCATGCGACTACTACGACGTAGTCGATCTACGACATTTGATGTCGAAGCTCTACGTGCCGCTACGTAGACGCTCTACGTACTACGACGTAGAAGATCTACAGTAATTGCTACATTGTAGGTGGACGCTTTACGTACCTACTAGCCGTAATTAGTGTATGGTCGAGCTTTGAGTTAGCTGCAAATCCGGCCAAAAAAACAAAAATTCACATCTTTGGAGTCGAGATAAATATATAAGTAATTGTTATATAACAAAATACATACATACATATATGTATAATTGAAAAAAAATTCCAAATACTTAGTTTGTCTTTAAAAATCAACAACAAGAAAGTTAGCTACTGCAGGATTGTTTATCTTTTTCGTAGATAATTAAAAAATCGCGTACCTATAGTAACTCCAGCGTAGACGTCCTATAAAAGTTATATGTACAAAGTACAAAGCGGTTGGTCTTCATCCGATTTTTTAAATTTCAAACAACATCCGTTTGTTTGCGTTGATGTCCTCCGTGCTTAGGGTCCCTTGCTGTAGGACCTTTGAATGCACGATGTGTCTCAATCGGGGTCGGTCTTCCACAGCGCGGATAGCGTCGCTCATGCTGGCTTCCAGCGTTATCAGCGGATTTGGTCCCACCAACGCATAAGGAAGCCCTATGCGTTGGTGGGACCAAAGGGATCGATTTTCGTCAACCTTGCCGATGACCACAGCGACCAGGTTGTTTCCCTCTTTCCTAGCAATGTGTCCCAAGAACTCAAGGACTCTGTGAAGATGGCGGAGAGCGTGATTTTGATGTAGAGCTCCTGAGAAACCTGGAGCAGTTCAGGACGCGCGGAGATCATCACACGCGATGCTACAACACACGCGGAGCTGGTAAGCTGTATGCGGTATCCCACAGACTGGCTAAGTCGGACGGACTCACGCACGTGCTAGGACCCGCGTTTTACAACAACTTACCGGACCAGATAGTCACCGCGCCTAGCCTCTCCTCCTTTAAGCGGAGACTTAAATCGTGGCTGGTCGAGAAGGCGTTCTATAATATTGAAGAATTTGTGCCGAAAATACAATTATGTTTTAATTAATACCTAATTATTTTGTACAAGATGACAATATTATTCATTCTAATTATTTTCATTTTATGTAATTTAAAGATAGGTAATATAATTTTATTATTATGTTATAATTTGTAAATTGACCGACCTGTAATAACTATTTACCAATAAATTGATTATTCTGATTATTCCTTTAGAATAGATGCGTTGGTGCGGTGCGTAGTCCACGGTAGCCGAAGCATTTTGAACCAACAACACCCCAAACCAAGGGCATACCTACGCGCTTGGTCTGCTTATTTCAAGGTCCAAGTTTCTGCTGCGTATACGAAGAGGCTGGTCACTAACTTGCGTTAGGTTTTTAAAGAGATGTTTCTATCATTCCATATTTACAACATACCAGTAAATTATCGTCATCATCATCAGCCCGTATACGTCCACTGCTGAACATAGGCCTCCCCCAAACGACGCCACGAATAGCGGTCCTGGGTTGCCTCCATCCAACGACTCCCTGCGTTGGATATGGCTTGGCATAGTGCTTGCCCGTGTGTACCAGCTATTCTCGAACCGAATGGTCTGTTGCGTGACGATGGTAAGAGGCCCGACGGCATGACTTTAGTCCCTTGGGAGCTGGGGAGGCCTATTGTGTGGGACGCTACATGTGTCGACACACTTGCGCCTTCCCATCTTTCCAGGACATCCGTGAGGGCTGGTTCGGCGGCAGATTTGGCCGAGGATCTCAAGAGGCGCAAATATGCATGACTCGACAGAGCCTACGCATTTGCTCCCCTTGGAGTCGAGACCCTAGGTCCGTGGGGTACCGAGGCTCTCCGGGTTTTCAAAAAATTATCTGAGCGCCTGGTCGAAGCGACGCGTGACCCGAGAGCTGGTGAGTATCTGGCGTAGCGCATTAGCATTGCCATACAGCGAGGCAATGCAGCCAGCGTTGTGGGTACGCTTCCGACTGGTATTGATATGGACCAGTTGAGCTATCTGTAGATTGTTTGCAACAGTCTGCAATTAGCTCAATTGTTTCAATTGTAAATATTTAATTTGTTTATATTATTTGATTGTTATTTTCTTTGTCAATAAAGAATTACTTACTGTACATAAGAATAATAATAATTTATTTAGAGGCATCAACATATAGGGCCGTGTCGAACGCGGTTTACATATAAGACCGCTACTCAGCCCGCGGATGTCGTAAGAGCCGACATGTGCTCATATACACGAGCGGCAAAGTGCCAACGGCAGAGGTAAATGTTGCCGTCGACGCGTGGGCGACTGCTGTCGATAGTTGACAGCTCGCATCAATTGTCGACGGCTGCCGTCAGGGATCGTCAACGGCTGCTGTCGACAAGTGTCGACTACTACAGTTACCTCTGCCGTTGGCACTTTGCCGATCGTGTATATGAGCACTTAGGAAACCTATCAGTGGAAAAACATCAGCTTGCTTCTGTGAGTTTCAAACACCACTGACAATGAGACCTCCAATCCTCCCGCAGCGTACCTAATGATTATGGCAAACCCCTCATGTTTTGTTTGGGAGCCACGTTCAACAGAGGATCTTTGTGCGCTGACGAGTCATAAAACATTGTTTTTATTTAGCCGATATCGTCTCACCGCTGGGCAAAGAGAAGCCATGCGATCGTCCCGCCACCTTTTTTAGCCGACCGGCCTTCTGAATGCTAGGGAGTTATAGCACAGGCGCATCTCTCCGGGCTCATGAGCCTGACGTGGCCAGCCCAATCCCCCTTTAACCTGGCGGCGATCTTCTACCCTACATCGGCAATGCCTGTTAGTGCATAAAACAATTATTCATCAGATAATAACTACCTACACAAACAAATTACCAAGAACAGAAAATGAATCAGTATTTGCGTCCAAACATCCAAACAAACAAGTTTCAATGCTGTCACCCAAAAAACACGTGAACATTATAAATTGGAATCCTAGTTTGATAGTGAATGGATAATCGGGCCCATGGGATGGAAACACGACGCCTGCTTATCATTGCTTTGCTATTTTTCACTCGGCGAAGCCAAAGCCATGTGTAGTAATGATGATTTTATCATTTGTCCCCGAAATATATTAAACTATCAAAATCCAGATGCATGGTTAAACACCACTGATAAGAAATATGTAATACTCGTATTAGCCATCTATTTTGTGGATCGAATATTGCTATTATTCGTAAAAACCTGAGTAGTTATTAAAAAGTATTAAGACCAAAAAATATAGTTAATAAAAACTAAAACTCGACTACATAAAAGTCTTAAACAAGCGTTCACCTATTGTCCATAGCATTTTCTTTTGATACTTAGGTAGTCGGAGGCCTTTGTTATTAATTGTACCCTAGGTATTTGGGGTGGGTGCCTCTCGTAGTCGGGTAAAAATTTTTAGTATTTTTCTAAGCCAGGTACGTATATGTCCCGGTCATAAGACATGATTACAGCCAGTTTTCTTTATAAATTACATAAAATTTTGGTAACCTTTGAAATCCTAACTAATATTATAAATGCGAAAGTGTCTTTGTTTGTCCTTCCTTCACGCCTAACTAGGCAACATATCCATTTGATTTTTGGCATAGAGTTAGTTGAAAGGATGGATAGTAACATAGACTTCTTTTTGTCCTGGTAACGCGGGTGAAACCGCGAGGAACAGCTAGTAGTTTAATAATTTCTCTGTTAGTACTTTAGCACGAATTAATACTCTTATACGTATTTTTCGTGGTAATGGAATTTAATCTGTGTTGTATGTTATTCATACACTAGGTCTTTGTTTGCAAAATTCTAACTCAGTAGGTCACCCACGTAACACCATGGCCTAGAAAATTTAAAAAGGGTTAATTCTCCATACAGTATACAGTACGGTCAGACCTATGAAATTTTTAAAAGTTAGGAAATATTTTAGTTTTAAATATTCACTGGGGTGAATTCCCAGCTGACAAGAGAAGAAAAGATGATACAATTAAATTCAATTCAATATGTTTATTTCAGTCATCATTATAAAGAGATAACAGAAAATTGTCAAAAAATCGGTAACTTTTGTGAGTGCAATTGTGTATGTACTAAGGTAGGTACAAATCGTTTATCTGGTGGGTAATTGGATCGCCGAGCCTGCAACAGACGCTGGTACTGCCAGCCACCGGCTAGTTATCGTTCCAATACTTGATTACACGCAGCTCTAACTTTATGGTAAATGCGTAGCTTAGAAAAATACTTAATATCCTTACACGCAACTTCGCAGCTATGAATGAAATGTGACAATTTACAATCCTCGTAGTCCCCAAAAGTACTTTTCGGAAGATTAGTTATTTTCATCAAAGAAGTAACAAGCCAAATGTGTTATAAATGTGATATTACCTACTTGAAATGAATTCACGTCGTGTTGTTTATTTTTTATAGTTGAATTAATTGCATACCTACATAGAACATTATCTTCCATGCTTATGATCAGCCACAAATAAACAGTGTTTACATTCTTTCACAGGAAGCGGGATCTGCGTAATTTGTTGTGTAGGAAATATTTATGGGGTAAATACTTTGTTTTCAACGATCGCCTGCGCAGAAAAAAAAGTGGAATGGTAATGTTCTGCTAATAACGGCCGCAGCTGCAGTACTAGTTAGTATATAAATTGATCTCAGTGCCAGATGCTGGCAGTGGCTGGCACCGCTCGCCGCCGACGCCGATAGCACTGGCTAGACGTATGCTGCGTGCGTGTGACGCAACAGAAAAATAAATGAGATTACGTAGAAAGAGCATTGTAAATAGTTTATGTTACATACCCTGACTTAAACAACGCAAAATTTGACGATAGAACCGATTTAAAAACCTGGATATTTTTTGTATACAAACGATTACAAAAGCCAAGGATTATTGGTTGAAAATGTTTAACGACGTTGGTACCATCGAAGCAAAGCACAGCTTAAAAATTTTTGGTCTTGAATGCTTTGATTCATCATTTAATTGATCTCTCGTACGTTTTCGAATTCAATTTTTTTTTTTTACATGTGTGAGATTATGCGTTGTTGTGTCATAACTTTGCTGTTACTTTGTTGTTACCTGTTATTGTAGAAGTTTTCATTCATAGATGTTTTGTTGTCATAAAATATCTTGGATTCTAAATCGGATTATAGATACCTACCGAAGTTATCGAAAGACAGTCAGTAATTTTGCATGTTTTATTAAAGTCCATGGTATATCAAGAGACTTTCAGTAATCGACAAAGTGCCATTATTATCATTCACTGACTGACTATATTTCACACACTTTTGAATATATTTCACTCACTGACTGACTCATTCATCCAAAACCATACTTGAGACTTTAACTACAGTAGAGGAGTTCGCTCAAACCACATTTACAAATGGGGAGAGTGAACAATGCACCTATATATTTCGTACATAATGTGTCTGATGACGTCTAAAAAATCACAGTTAGGTACTAAATGAGTTATAATGAAATACCTACAGGAAGCAATGGGTGCAAGCAGTGGTCAAAGTAAGTACATAAAAATATGTTTTTTCAATATGTTTCGTGTAACAAAGCCTTGTATTCTTTTTGTTGACCTGTATGTTTTCGAGGTTTTTCTGGGGATTTCGTTTTGACGCGGATATGGGTTCTTCCTATCAGCTGCAAACGTCAGCTTGAACACATGTTCATCGAAGGAAGCAAATTAGAGACTTATTGGTTTGTGAGGAGGAGGATGCATAAAATATTGAATCGTAAATCAAGTGTCTCTGCAACCGCACACCATAGGGTCAGCGGTTGAGGTTTGTAAGTCTCCAAAATACTCCGAATTTGGTATCTATACACGACCTTCGACTCAACCCGTGGATGTCGTAAGAACCGACTAAGGGAACCTAACAGAGGAAGGGCAGCAGCTTCCTTCTGAGTATTTTTCAACACTAACACTGCGATTACCAATCAGACTACCAAGCGTGGTGATTATGGAAAAACCTCCCCTATAGGGGAGACCATCCATTCGATGGACCGACGACATCGTAGCGGTCACATGGAGTCGATGGATGGAGGCGGCTCAGGATTGTTATTTGTGGCATCGTATGTGGAAGGCCTATGTCCAGCTGTGGACGTGTATGGGCTGTTATGATAACATGGCCTTCGGAGTATTCAGGAAAAGATTGAGTGACAAATTTCTACATGATGTTGAAGACCTTTGTAAAAAGTTGTAAATAAATAGATTTCCGTTATAATGTGACGCACGCAGTATAAGAATTTTATCTCTGCTCCCTTATCGAGGGGAAGCTTTTGCAAAAATAACTAGTACCTAGTTCCGGTTGATTGTTATGGTGTTACCGATTACTCATGCTTACACGGAATAAATAGGGTTTATGTTAGTATTTGCTGCTGCCCGCGCCTCTGCCCGCTTTTTATCGAGATAAAAATATATATAATAGCCTATATGGTATTCCAGATCACAAACTATACCCATACCAAATTTCAGCCTAATCGGTTCAGTAGTTTTTGCGTGAAAGAGTAACATATATCCATACATCCATCCTTACAAACTTTGACATTTATAATCATCATCATCATCATCATCAGCCCCTACTCGTCCACTGCTGAACATAGGCCTCCCCCAAACGACGCCACGAATAGCGGTCCTGAGCCGCCTCCATCCAACGACTCCCTGCGACCGCTACGATGTCGTTATTTATAATATTATACTATAATTAAATTATATATATATTAGGAAGTAGGATAGGATAGGAAGTAGGATATTATATATATACATATGTACATATCCTAGGATAGGACAGTGCGTAAACACCTGCGGGTAATCTCAAAGAAATTAAATTATATCCCTGTAATTTTCTGAAGATATTTCTTCTGCTCGCTAATCATAGTGTTATTGGACATAGGGAATCCTAGAGATATTTTAGTAATGTGTGGCAAAATTAAGAAGATACCTAATATTGAAGTTATAAGCAGGAGCTAAAATTTTCTTATGAATCTAGAGTCAAGTAAGATTATGAGCATGTGACAGGCCTCATTTTCTTGAGACTGTCCTACTCCATTAAGGCGGTTGTATGCTGCACCCTAGCGCCACCACCTATTTTTACTTATAATTACGTCAAGCATAAGAATGTCCAATTATCCAATGTACAGTTTATGATACCTATCCTAAGCTTTTTTTAATCCCTCTGAAATAGTTTAATTTCGTATAATTTATATAATAGAGAAGCGAAAACAGAATTTGGTGGCCACCGAGAGCAACTTCGCTAATCTGCATAATGGAAATAAAGGAAAACTATTTTACCTTAAAAAAAGCTTATGATAGGTATGATAAACTGTACATTGGATATTTGAAAATTCTTTTGATTAACAAGAAATAAAAGGCAGTGGTGCTTATTTGAGGCATACAACCGCCTTAAGTCGTAAGCTTATTATTTATTATTGTATCGTTTACAAAGTGACATAGGTAAAAGAACTGCATGATATGCCGGTCAAAAGCCTGATAACAACATGAATGATCGAAAGACTCAATAACAATTTATTAAATGTATCTCTTAATTGTTTACTATCAGTATAACTGTTCATAAGTGTCAGTAGGATTAAAAAATAAGACAATAAACTTAGCTTATATTCCTAAACACGACCTAACTAATCATGTAAATGCAGATCAAGCCATACTAACTCGTAATATAACCGATCTAAGTAGAGTTTTCTAAACGGCAATAAGCAATCGATAAGAATGAGTTATTGCCTTTGTTAGAGCATAGATATGTTCACAGATTAACTAGGAGTGTCATGCATGGTGTTGGTTCGACACATGTGCGGATCCTGTGATAATCGGTGATCGTCGCGAGCGCCCGCGCCGGTCGTTATCACGAGCCGCGCTGTCCGGCCCCGGTCATCGAGACCACACTCACTCCATCCCTGGGACCCGACTACAACGGCTGTGTCATCCCAAAATAACAATCAATTGTCAATTCATATCACTAGCTCGTACAAAACTGGCAAATAATAAGCCAATTGTGAGTTTTTTTGATTTCTATATGCTCTATATTTTTTTTTTATTAATCAATGTTAATAACTTTCTTGTGTTTTCCAGATTAAAAATGTTTTGGGAAAGCAACAGTGTGATCCTGGAGGACGCTCTCCTCAACGATCAACTTCTGTTCGAGGTGTCGCCGGCTGAGAGCCTCATCAACTTCGAGCTGCCGACGTTGGATACGGACACTGCCGCCGACTGGCAGCTCAATGATTTGGACATCAATTGTGATAGTTTCGTAATCGGTGTTAGTGATCTAAACAAGGAAGAAACCAATCAAGTTGACTCGCCGCCGAGTTTCGATTTCGAAGATTTGGACTGCAGCATATTGGATGAATATCTATTGGAAGCTTTCAACAGTGATATATCAAACGATATCCCAAACTCCGGGACCGATTCCCCGTGTAGTGGTGATTCAGTGTACGCTCTGGAAACGCATGATTATCTTCCCCTCCAAAAAGAATGGGACAATACACCGGAAGAGAGTGTGACGAAAGTGCAGACATTCGGCGAGCCGAAGTTTTGTCCGGAGCAAGGAGCTTTCCGTTGTCCCGTTGAGGAGTGTGGCAAACTGTACGCGAAGGCTTCGCACGTCCGCGCGCATTTGCGACGTCACAGCGGGGAGAAGCCTTACCGGTGCACGTGGGGAGATTGCGCGTGGAGGTTCGCGCGGTCGGATGAGCTAGCGCGCCACCGGCGGAGTCACTCCGGAGACAAGCCCTACAGGTGCAGTGAATGCGGCAAGAAGTTCGCGCGCTCTGACCACCTCGCAAAGCACGGGAGAGTTCACGCAAGACGCGCGGCCGCCGCTGCCGCAGCAGCCAGGCGCTCTACGCAACATTCCCACCGACGATCCACCAGAGGAATCTTGGTTTTATGATGCAGTTTTTATACCCTAGGTGCAAACAAAACTTGTGTTGTGCGGACTTTAACAGTGTACTTGATAACATGGAGCAAGATAGTTTGCTTGCTGTCATGCTGAAAGCAATAATGAAGAATGGATGAATCAGAAGAGTTATGGCGATTATTCGCACTTCGTTTAGTGTAAGTTTAAATCTAAAGATAATACTATGTTGGTTGGTAGGTAGGTACTTAGATGTGTAAGCCAACTTTTGAACACTTCGTGTAAGATTAAGGATAGTTTTAATGACAGCACAATAATGTTAAGGTAAGAATATCTTAGGCTCATTTTTAAAAAAATGGATTTACTTTTATAGCGTTTATTTTATTATAGTTCCTGCATTCGGTGTGAAAGCGCAAGGACGATGACGTTACGTGTAATACCCAGCATTGGATACACAGAACTATATAGGTTGTCTAACGGGTATGCCACAGGGTGGGAAAGTACCAGAAAGTACCTTAAATATTGTACGTAGAAATTTTTACTGAAAGAAGACTTCATTTTGAGTTTAAAAACAATTTAAACTGCTTTCAAAGATTTTTGAATTATCGCCTGTCTGTACCGAAAATCCAAAAAGCCAAATTAAAAAAGAAACTCTTGTAATTTTACGATACCACCGATCAAAAGGCTCAATCATAAGGATTATTTTTTTCCAAGTCACATAGCAAAACGTATTTATTTTAAATATAATTATGTAAAGTTTTTTACAATTTAGCGGGTTCGATTCCCGGTACAGACTGGCGATAATTCAAATATGTATGAAATATTTATTGACAAAGAAAATAACATTCATATAATATAAAAAAACTGGTATTTACAATTGAAACAATTGAGCTAACTGCAGACTGTTGCAAACTATCTACAGGTAGCTCAACTGGTCCATATCAATACCAGTCGGAAGCGTATAAATTAAATGAGTATAAATTGTTTTTAAAAACTAAATGAATCTTCGTTCAGTAAAATTTTCTATCTACAATATTTATGATACTTTCCCTCCATGTGGCATGTCCGTGGCACGCCCTGTATATAGGTATGTATATATATTATATTATATCTCGATTTAGTTATGTATTTAGTTAGATGAATCCTAGAACGATAATGATAGGTATGTACGTGTAGGTAACGCAGGTGTAGATATATAAGATATTTTTTAGGAGCTGGTGCGATCGTCTTTTGGTTTTAACCAACTTCGAAAAAGGAGGAGGTTCTATGTTATATATCTCTCTATCTCTCTCTCTTTCTAGCTAGTTATCACAACTACATGGTGGTGGGGTCATGGGGGGTCAGCTTTGATAATTAATCTCCTCGACTTCGCTGTATCCTAGACGGCGGCGGCGGCGTCTTCGGAAGCTTGACACTCTTTTTATATCCCTTAACACCTCCACCTTTTTCTCTAGCCAAATTCGATGTAGAATGTTTGTAAACAAACCGCTGATACTTAACCTAATTTTCACTTTGATAACGTATAGTTTTACATATATTAGCCCCTGTTGATCATTCAATTATATCTGAAACTCCACAGTTAACATGAGAATTTCACTTATATTTATTGTGGTTTGTTTACAAACATTTCACATCGATTTTGGCTGGAGTATCATCATCATCATCAGCCCGTATACGTCCACTGCTGAACATAGGCATTCCCCAAACGACGCAACGCATAGCGGTCCTGAGCCGCCTCCATCCATGGACTCCCTGCGACAGCTACAATGTCATCGGTCCATCGAGTGGGAGGTCTTCCCACACTCCGTTTCGCATTGCATTGCGATCGCCACTCGAGAACCTTTACTCCTCAAGTCCACAGTTCCAACGGTTATCGGCTCTGTGAGCTATATGGCCTACCCATCGCCACTTGCTAATTCTGAGACATTTCTGAGAGCTATGTCGGTTACTTTGGTTCTCCTACGGATTTCCGTATTCCGGATTCTATCGCGTAGAGAAACTCCGAGCATAGATATATCTATAGCCCGCTGGATGATATTGAGCTTATGCACAAGGCCTATAATCAGCGACCACGTCTCGAGTATAGGCACATCTTATCCCCGTCGTGCGTCTCCCTTCGGACTTCCTCCGCACGGGAATGGAAAGCTGTAGTGCTAAATTCCCTACAAACAAAGTCATCTGCCTTCCCTTCACGTGCCCATACCATTGTATTAGCAGCCTACTCTCGCATCTTATTGCTGACATCATTCTAGCGCCCGTGTGCAACCAAAATAAGCAAGCCCTTTGCTAGACGTGCGATCAAAATGGATACCTACGTACCATCTTACCATCTTAACCATATCGGGCCCCAAGGTTTGAAAAAGTTCAATAAATAGTAGTAAAATCCGAAGCATACCAATTAAAATGACGGAGAGCGAAGTGAGCCGCGAACATTTTCATGCTTTTGGTTAGCATTATTGCGGTGGTTGTCAAGAGTTTACCAGATTGGTTTGGCGGGGCCAATAAAGGCAAGGAACGAAAGATAACGAGCAGAGCGAGCCGCCAATTTTTTGAGAGGATCCGGGAGCAGGCAACGAAACCAAATGGAAAAGACAATGGCGGCCGGCGTAGAGAGCACCTATAATACAGGTGTGTACCTACCTACCTCGGTAGGTGTTTGGTAGGCCCATCTAAGTAGGAGTTACCTATCAATATCTAATCTAACCGTGTTTTGCAACAGCAGTTCACACTCTAACTTTTTTCTATCTTTGATAGGGTTTGCTGGAAGAAAACTCTTTTAAGGGTTGAGCTCGCCTTTGCCATAATCTCTCTAGCTTAAAGTTTTATGTGTATGTTTTATCACGTGCAATTAATAATTAAGATATTAAGAGTACCTAATAGGTATTCTACTCGGGGACGCCTTATAGGTACCTGCTGCGTGGGTATTTACCTATAAGTTAGAATGGGCGTGGCCTAGGGCGGCAAGGGGGGCAACTGCGCCCCCTCGAGTTTCAAAAAATGTAGGTAGTCAAATTCAAAGCAACCAAAGTTTTAACATGATTTTCTAAGATAACTTCCGCATAATAGGTAGGTACACTAATTTAACATGGCCAGACCATTTGAGCCAATTTTGTATCAGTCTTTAGATTTTTAACCGACTTCATAAAAGTATGAAGTTTACTGTTTAAAAGTTTGTCGATTACTCCATCAATTGTGGATTAATTTGGATAATTCTTTTGTTATTATATCTATAGAGAATGATCCAGATAAGGTCTCATAAAAGAGAGATCTCCGAATAAGTTAGTGGTATTTGTATTGCAAAACTTAAAAAAAAAAATAGTAGGTAGTATAGGTAAATAATAAGGATTTTGTAATTAATATAGTAGTTACCTACTTTATCTTTACACCAAAGCTAGCAAAACACATACATTTGTCGCGGCTCGCTCCGCTCGTCGATTACGATTGGATCTTCCACCGCGCCAAGAAATGAATTCTTTGCTACGGCCCTGACCTGTACCTACAATTTATAATTTTTCCATCCATTTAGCAATGTTTTTTACGTTAATTTTTTATTTTTATATGATGCCCGTGATAGCTTAGATACTACAGTACTACCCTCTCAAACGACGTCGTCGTTTTCAACATTTCAACAGATGGGTAAGGAAGCGATTAGGCGCTAAATGCCCTCATTGGCAAAGTAGCTCTCTAGTTACCTACAAAACCTACCACCTTGGTAATCGACTATGAAGGAAGGGAAGAATGGTTCCCAGGCACGGCATGCACAGCGAAGTAACATTACCTAATCCATGGCACAGCTTCACGGAGTATATAAATTCCTTGGCTTCACGTTATCAAAATCTTTCAAAATCGATATGGTCGCTAATATTTAAATTAGGTAATTTGTTCTGTAACCACCCTATGAGTATACAGTATACAATAACTACCAAACTATAGAAAAAGTTATGTACTCTATGCACAACTATATGTATTAGCTCGAAATATCCGAGTTCGAAATTACCTACATATTCATCATATTGATTGACGTTGTTATTCGAGTGCCAAAGTCAAAATAGATGAAAGATTACACACGCACGACAGTACCTACAACGAATGAACTTTTCATAACGTAAAGTGGTGAATGAATGAATGAATGATCTAACAAAATTGTTTATGGTATTATCCGACATTTTTACATAGGTATTTTTGTTGTTACTTTCCATTCAACAATGTAATCTTTTAAAATTGACAATCATACAAATTGATACACGAATCAGTTCAAAAATCGGTCCGTCCGTCCGTCCGACAAAAATAAAAATGGTGGTTGAACAGCAGAGTTATTCTCTCTCCTTTCTCTAATAATTTTTATGTATGAATTGAACAAGCCAAAAGGAATTTAGAGTGTGTGACGGATCCATTGAACTTATAAAGTGTTGTAACGGCATTAAGAATTATCAGGTGCAATTTCGTGGTGCATTCGCGAGAGTTGCGTGTGACAAATAACAGGTTGTCGGAGACTCGAAGAGACACCGATTTATGTGCACTTTGTGTTTCAGTGTTGTTTTTACTTCAGTACACTCTTGGGAAGATTGTGGTAAAGTTATTTTAGACTATTTGTGTAGTCACCAAAGTGAAAATATCGTATCAGCGAAACCAGTTCCTAGATGAAAAGTTCAGAGCAAGCTGGACGAGTATTTTATTCAATCAACATGTGACCCAAATCGAAGATTTCTCTTCTTTGTGTTTATTTTATTTAATTCTATACATCGAAATTGTGTTGTGGTAACTGAAGGGACGGCGTAGGTGTGTCGGATGCAGTGTCGTAAATACAGAAGGAGCGATATCTAGAACTTGTCACGGTTGACTACCTGTTCTTCTCAGCGGGGGTCAGGTGCAAAGCTCCACATGTTCCTGCTTCTGCAGACAGCTTTTAGAACTGGGCAGACTTGTTACAATATCAGAAGACATGGACCAAACACAAACAATAGCAGTTATGCTGAGAGTTGCTAATGCTGCAAAAAAGAAATAAAAACAAACTGTAAGAGAAAAACAATGATGCACAATGGCTCTTCCTGAAAATCACAGATATATTGTTCAGGTCAGTTGTATATATTTATTGTTCTCAGCCATCAGTTCATTACTCCAAACTTAGTTATGTGGCTGTTTAACAAACTTTGAATCAGTTAGAAAAAAACTATAATGTGATCTGTTGTTATCTGTAACAGTTTATAGCCTGGTTAAAGTTTAACTTTGTAAATCTCTTACCCTTGGATATGCAAACGCTACTCAGATCTAAGCATGATTTTTTGATAATTTCAATCAAAATCTGTTAGAAATTCATCTCTTGAGACATCCTTATATCTGAGTTGCCTTTTAGTATTCAGAGGTAAGACTTTCCTACTCAAAGGCTATTCTCAAAAAACTTTGTATTGTTATCCAGGTATTTGTAGGTGCATTATCACCACATTATGAAGCCTTGTCAGTGGAGGCATCCAAACAAACCAGCTCGGATGAAATAGTTAATTGTATCACTGAAAAGCTCAGCCTTACAGATGGTACCGGAGGGCCTTATGAGCTGGCTGAGGTAAGTTTTGTTATTCTCTTGACTTTATTCAACTGTTTTTGCTCAAATCTTATTTGTGTTTAGAGTGTTAAACTAAAATTTGAGAAAATTCTAAGTAATTTACGACTTCCCCCGAACTTGCTACCATTCCTCTCAGTATGGGAAAATGTTTGCCGATTCTACTGTGTCAGCCACTTGACCAGTTGAAAATCCATGGGATGGTCTAGGGCTTGTGTTCTTGATCAAATTTTTATTTTGAATGTGAGTGGGCTAGTTATAATAACACTCCTTGTTTGTGTTGGGTGAACCAAGATTTCAAACCCTTGAACTCAGTGTGCATCAGAATTAAATATCTCCCTAGTCTACAAAACATTGAGATGGTACTTATTTGAGACACCCACTGTACCTTTCCCCCACCCATGCTCCATATCTGGGCATGCACTGTGCAGGAAGGCTCTATATTTGGTGTCAGTGTTCTTGATCTTTTATTCCTCATAATCAAGCTGATTTGTCCAATGCTGTACATGCCTCCCCCAAATGTGGAGGGTTTTGCCGTAATTGGTGGTCAACACTCCACTTCATGGAGTGTTAAATATACACCGAAGAATACTGCTGTCTTTCTTCTGGTAGATTCCCTTAGTCAGCTCTTACAACATTTTGATGGAGTCTATTCAGTTGCAGTGATTGACACGGCCTATATGATGTTCTATCTTTTGTTCATCTTCTCTTAATGTTCATGAGATGGTCTGTTGAAACAGCCGACTGAAAAGGTTACAAATAACTCTGCTGTTGTCCATTTGGCATAGGCATGTTAATACCTTACAGAAACTAATTGGTTTCTTTTAAATGTACAAGGGGTCCAATCCATATAAAAATACTTCACAAAAGATTCCTAACAACTTTGCTCTCTGTCTGTTTGTGACAAGCTTTGAAATAGAAAATTCATTTATTCAGACATAAAAAATCCATTTTGTTAGTAAAACAATAATTGTGTGATTAAAGATAGTTTTCTCCAAATCACAGGCGAACATAAATACTTAACAATATCACTAATATTTTCATATTTAAATTGAGTTTCTTCCTATCAAGATGCACACCGACAAAATATAAGTTATGAATACAGTAAAACATACAAAAACAATAATGCGAGAATAATTACCATTACAGATAAGTATATATCACTGACAATGTTTATAATGTCAATTACTTTTTTGCTAGTGTCTGAGTCAGTCTTGAGAAGATTACTTCCTATGACTGACCATGTGTTGCATACAGCTAGTAGGGTCTTAAATTGACATAACTATTGATGTATGTATGTTTAACTTATTATTTCATGGCCGCCTAGATCTAAGAATAGAGCATCTAACCCAGTCTATAGAAGGTGGCAGAGGAAGTAAAAAGTTTGCAACAGTTGTTCTCCTGTTGCAGGTATCTTTCAGATGACAAATTACTAACCTTCCCTAATTTGAATAGTAATCTGCTTGCTAGAATTATACTGAAACAACTTTATGATTTCAATGAATAATTAACCGGTCAAGTGTGAGAAGACTCTCAGAAGAGTTCCGTTCCATACTTGATATGCTTTTGCAAAAGAATCAAGAGAAACTCTAAAAACAGAATTTTATGATGGTTCACAAAAAATCAAAATTCAACAAGACGTGGTCATCCTTTCTTCATTGCGCCCAACATTGCTTAACTTCTGTGATCATTATTCAACTTAATGGATGCTGCCCCCTTAATTATTTATTTTATTTTTATTATTTGTTAAAGTAGCAATAGTAATTGAAAACTCTAAAAAATTCAACTGTCTATCTTTTATGTTTCAAGAGATACAGCCTTGATCAAAAATAGGTAAAAATATCACGATATTTATATGAGTGCCCCCTTTGATTTTAATATTAATTTTATATTTATTACTTTCTAGCTGCTGCCCGCGCCTTCGCCCGCGTTTTATTGGGATAAAAAATAGCCTATATGTATGTTATTCCAGGTCCCAAATTACACACGTACATAGTATTATAAAATCTGTGCCCATACGAATTTCAGCCTAATCGGTTCAGTAGTTTTTGCGTGAAACAGTAACAAATATCCATCCATCCATACAAACTTTGACATCTATAATATTAGTAGGATAGGATTTGTTGTTATAGCAGCAAGAGAAATACACTCTGAAAATTTCAACTGTCTACCTTGTAAGGTTCTTGAATGAGATATAGCCTGCTGACCCAGACATACAGACAGACTGACAGACAGCAGAGACTTAGTTATAGGGTCCCGTTTCCACCCTAAGGAAGGGAACCCTAAACATAAATTGAATCATCTAAAATTCCTCTATCATCATCAATCATCTGGTATACAAATTATTGAAAACATTTCCTTTTTCTTAAAAGTTATAAATCTAAAATACATATACATATATCTACCTACATTTTACAAATACCTATCTGACTTGTATGTATGGTGTACAGATTTTTTTCTCAAACTGTCTTCTTCCTTTTACGAACATTATTGCTGTAAACAAATACTAAAATCGTAAAGATTAATATACTAGTCAGTGTTATAGTTACTGAAACATTATACATATTCATGCCTCATACACATGTCTCAGGTGGCATCTTATAGCATTGAACTGCTTACAAACTGGATTAAAATTATCTCTTACGCAATATGGTTCAAAATCCTTTGATCAAGTGGGAATGGGAACATACTTTGATGTAAACATGACAGAAAAACAAGGATATAGGCGTGATTTTCCTGTATTAGGTGGTGGGGGACACCATTAGCGGTGAATGCAAGGAGAGGCGACTCGGGCCCGACGAATCGCCCGTTGGAGTCATGTTGTTGTGGCCCAATAATAGAACGGCCAACAACAGCACCGGCCAATTTTACAGGTGAGTACCCACACCTCATTATCACAGCTGTAAAGTTGTAAATCTTTCAACAACCCATTAAAACGCCCCAGTTTCAAAGTGAACGGATCTAGTTTGTTTATTTTTTATTGGCTTGTTTGCAGTACCTTTGAGATTGTGGACATTAGATAAAGTAGTCTTTTTGTGGATTATGTAGAAATTTATGACAAAGAAGATCTTGTTACGTAAATAACTCATTGTTTTCATTCTAGTAAACTCGCTTTCGTGTCAGAGCGCAGGTCAAAGTTAAAGACCTTGACCTTTCACTCTGGATGTGAATCAACACAAATAAAGTAGATGTTAATACAACAAACTCTGATTAATAATAAAGTAAATGCTGGATTTACGGTTTAATTTTAGACTCGGTTAATTTTCCTTAACGATGTACATAATATTAACAACTTAACAATATCAAATCAGGTTGTTTTAATATACATGTAATTATCTTGCGGCCAGTCTTGATAGTACGAGATATAAGTACTACGTACCTTCGCGCGTTTAACCTTGCCTACACACCTGCATGCCAACCTGTACAATAATCTGCTAACATCCATTCATTAGTGACCTGTCACCGTAATACTATTTGCCTCCTATTGATTCGTCGGTATGATGATTCACTTTTTTTTTCATGTACTAATTACAAACTGGTTCGTACTTATTTATACTAGTAAGATGAGACTTAACATTCATAATTCATTAACAATGCAAGTCTTAATTAGTTACATTGCAAGTTTAGTTTAATTTGTATTAATTGACGTCAGCGGAGATGGAATCGATACAATGCGCATCAAGCACACGGATTCGCAGAAAATCAACTATGTTGCTAGAAACGTTGAAGGGCTGTAGTTGTGCAGTGATTGGGGATAATGTCCCTCTCAGAGCGGGCCGCGGGCCGTGACTCATTCTTCCTGCCGCGTCGGCGTGATAACACGTCTCCATCCTGCCAATCAAACTGAAACATCGCCGTCCGATCTAATATGCTCACACAAATACCGACACCAGTAAATATTTACATTTCGACATCACAAACATGACGCAGAAGTATAACTATTTTAAGATTCTTCTTAACAAAATGACCGTAACTCTGCTATCACTGTAGCTCGTGCTTACATTCCAGGTTTTATCTCCGCGAAAAAATCACAGACGAGCCATGGATGGAGAACTTTTCTGTGGATCCGCAGCTGATCAAGGATTACTTTCAACGGTTCCTCTACCAGCCCAAGGACCGGGAGTACCCAGACCTGTGCCAGCTGCCGGAGCTCAACGAACAGACGCTGCTCGATAACCTGAAGGCGCGCTTCACGGCTGGCTACATCTATACATACGTCGGATCGATACTGATAGCTCTCAACCCGTTCAAATTCTACCCGATATACAACCCCAAATATGTGAAGCTATATCAGAACAAGCGGATCGGGTCCAGCTTACCGCCGCACATATTTGCCGTCGCTGACGCGGCCTACCAATGCATGCTGCGGGAACGGACGAACCAGTGCATAGTGATCAGCGGCGAGAGCGGTTCTGGGAAAACAGAAAGCACCAACTTTCTCCTCCATCATCTCACAGCGCTGAGTCAGAAGGGCTCCCACGGCAGTGGCGTCGAGCAGACCATCCTGAGCGCCGGTCCGGTACTCGAAGCTTTCGGTAACGCGAAAACAGCCCACAACAACAACTCTAGTCGATTCGGCAAGTTTATACAAGTGAATTATAAGGAAAATGGAATGGTTCACGGCGCAGTTGTACAGAAATATCTCCTGGAAAAATCGCGGATATGCAGCCAAGGTCGGAACGAGAGGAACTATCATGTGTTTTACTATCTGTTGGCGGGTGCTTCGGAATCGGAGAAGGAACAGTTGCATTTGCTCAGTGTAGAAAAGTACAACTATTTATCGAGGACTGGGTGTAGTGAAGTGCCGGGTGTGGACGAGCAATATGAGTTCTCTAGGTTGAAGCAGTCGATGGAAATGGTGGGGTTCACAATGGACAAGCAAAGGAGGCTGTTCGCAGTGCTCTCTGCTGTACTCCTTCTGGGTAAGTGTATCACACTTAAGTGGCTATAAGCACTTGTTTTATAAGTTCATAAGCGCTTTGCTGAAGTATCGACATATCAGCTGATAAAGATTAGGCCCTACATAAACCACGATAACGTTATCGTGCAATATATTATCGAAAAATAACAACTGTGAATTGTGCTTGCATGTTAATTGAGAGATAAACTGTATGTTTATCTGGGAAAGATTAGTTGACACAAATTCAATTTCTAGTTGGATGCGTGTCATACGCATAATCCAAGCGAAGATTGTTACATTTTTTCCTTATCTATGTATTTCGAGTTCTCTATTCTATACTTATCTTTAAACAATACATACATCCCTTACAAATGTTCTATCTATACTGTCCTTGACAACATCCCAACTTATTTTTCGTTGGTTTTATGACATAGTTTGAGCAAGCCGTAAAACAAAAGTATCGCCCGTACCCAATTACGTATTTACCTTCTATTACGGTGTTTATTGGGTTTGGTACTAAATCTTTCGGCACAATTCTGCATTGAGGTAACTTGTTTATAGCGTGCTTTGTATCGGCATTCAACGATTCCAGTTATCACATCTGAAATAATAGGTTTGTTTACGTTAATATTTCTAGCTGAACAATGTTTGGCCAATATTCAGAACAAAATCTAGACACATGGAAAATACTAAAAACCTGTACATGTTTTCAATAAAAACATTGAGAATTGCAGCTAAGAATTTAGGCGACGACGAGCGCCTCAATTTGAGTTCATTTTTCGGTTTAACCCTAAAACAGGAACGAATCAATAAAGCAATCTTTTTACGATTGTATTTTAAGCAGGGTAAATAAACCACACTGTTAAATTTTGCAGTTCTACCCTAGCAGTTAAGTAAACCATGTGGTGGAAAATGATACTAGGACAGCACTGTAATATTATGGTTTAGTCCTTAGCCTACCCCCAGCGGTAGGCCTGGTGGGACCGCGATTATTCATAATTCATTTATTTTTGCTTACATTACATACATTTCATCCTTAGTGTAGCTGAATGGCTAGCTGGTAAGATTGTACATGCATCCTTAAAAAGGTAAATCTAAAATAAAGCATGTATTTTGACCAAGAAATGTCAGGGGGGCTAATCTTACTGTAATTTTTAGGTAATGTGGAGTTCCAACCTCACAGAAAGTCGTACCACCACGACGAAGCGGTGGGAGTGAAGAATCCCGAAGTGGTCTCACAAATATCTTCCCTGCTGCGAGTCAAGCAAGAAACGTTAATGGCGGCGCTAACCACCAGACGGCCTAGAGCGTCTGGAGAGACGATCCTTATTTATAACAAGTGGGTATATATAATATACAACCTAGATCATCTATCGCAAATGTAAACAAACAGGTCGTTGATGCTTTTACAAACGCCTTAGAGATGAGAAAAAGAGCTTCACGTAGC
The DNA here is from genome assembly GCA_947859395.1 of Eupithecia insigniata. Lineage (NCBI taxonomy): Eukaryota > Metazoa > Arthropoda > Insecta > Lepidoptera > Geometridae > Eupithecia > Eupithecia insigniata. The sequence goes on from OX402008.1 coordinate 5,781,757, forward strand.
ACGTATACGTTATTTGCCATAATCGCCACGCTTGGCTGGCGGATTGGTGATTGCAGTGAAGGTGTTAAAATACACAGAATGAAGCTGCTGGCCTTCCTCTGGTAGGTTCACTTTGTCGGCTCTTTAGAGTTAGTTTCCTACCCCTTTTTTCATAATACTGGCACAGTCCTCAAATCCAGAGTGAATAAGTTCCTTCTGGGAAAGCGTGCTCAATCTTAGGCCACATTTTTCACTTACTTGAGATGGTGGCCGCTTGACCATCACTACATATTATAAAACAAAGTACTCCACCGCATCTGTCTGTCTGTTCGCGATAATCTCAAAAACTACTGAACGGATTTTCATGGTCACCAATCGATAGAGTGATTTATGACGAAGGTTTAAGTAATGAATTTGTCAAAGGTTTGTGTTAATTGGATGAAAAATTATGACAATTGTTGAAAGTGTCGAAAAGTCAAGCCGCCGCCGGGAGCTTTCATCGAAAACGCTGCCTAATCGCTTTGACATTATTCTCTAGTACCCGTGCGAAACCGGGGCGGGTTGATAGTCAACAATAAAAAAATCTAGTTCTCTTAAAACCATAGACCTAGATTTTTATTAAGTCTATGCTAAAACTAATACAAAATCGAAGACGTCTGACAAATGACGGTCGTTAAAAAGTGATGGAAATGTATGTTCTCTTTGTTTTTCAGACTGCCAGAAGCAATAGCAACACGAGACGCGGTCGCGAAGTGTCTTTACGGTGCTCTTTTTGACTGGATAGTAATGCAAGTCAACCACGCGTTGCTGTCCAAGAAAGACACGCTGCGGGAACATCAGGGTAACAGCATAGGTATGTTTATTTATATCACTACTAGTCTCTTCCCGCGGTTTCGCACGTCTTGTTTCTATGGATACGTTTAAAAGTTATTTATTGCCTATGGGAACAGATTTATGGGATAAAAAGTACTCTACGTGGTATAACGCTGTGTTCTGGGTATTTTCAATGTATATAATAACCACCAGATATATATATATATATCTATATATATCTGTTTAAAGTATTGTATTAAGTATTTCAGTCATCTGGTACCCATGACACAAGGTCTGCTTAGCTTGGGATGCTGTGTGCATTATCCAGCATTGTGTATTATTTATTTATTCCAGGTTGAAACCTACATCTATACGCTATTTCAGCCCCATCCATTCAGTAGTTTTGGCGTGAATCTAACCGAGTATCCATCCGTACAAACTTTCGCATTTTTAATATTAGTGTGATTGGAAAACTATGGAATTATTTTGTTATAATATGACGTTAGCGACGTGCTTCTGGCCTTCAAGATCAATCTGTTTATTGATGATCAAAAGCATGTCTGGAAACATTACAGAAGACGACGTATTATAAATGAAAACTTCCAACGAACTCGGATCTTTTCCAAAACACTACTAATAAACGACTATGAACTTTTTAGAGTTATAAAAACAGCTCGGAACTTAATTTTCATCTACATAGTTGAGAATACACTTCTGGAACGTTTCATTTCTTGTGCAACTAGCGTAATTTGTTTGTGGTTAAGGTGTTGAACTAACTGCTTACTGTGTCAACACTGGAGTACCTCCAAATTGGTATAATGCAATAGCACAGGTTTGCATCCGTCCGAATCTAGAAACATGTATGAGTTGTTTTCGTGCGTACACTAACTTTGATTAGCGTTGTGACTCGTAAAAGTCGTAAATTAAAAACGGAATTCCGTATTTCACTTTATTTTAAACTGTTTTCAGACCAGGGACTCCCACGCGTTCTGTGGAAACGTTTTAAGATTTATTTATGTCCCACGTTATGGAAACTGATAGGATTATTTCTGTCCCATGGAAACTGATTCATGGGGTAAAAAGTAGCCTATGTGTTATTTCAGGTTTAGGTCTACCTACATCTACGCAAAATTGCCAGATCAGATCCGAAGTTTTGGTCTGAAGAAGTTACAAACATACTGTCATGTTATCATCTATGCAATCTATTCTTCTTTTTTGTTCATATAAAGTGGATTTATGAAGGTAGGTTGATAACAGGTTGCAATATGATTTTATTTAAAGTATGAGGATACTTCTGCTATTCAGCTCCCTAGCTGCAATACACGTCTAAATCACAACAATGTGTTTTAATTGATATCCTGGACATAATACATACATCTACCCTTCCACCTATCCAAACTTTAGCATTTATGAAATTAGTGCGACACAACAAAACATAAGCGATCCAGGTGTTGTAGGTCTGCTATTAAAGTATACGTGCGAATCTAGAAATAACTATGAACTGTTTCGTGCGTAACGATACTTTCTATCGCGTTAAGAATTACGTGCAAAACTCGTAAATCAATAATAAATCCAGCTTCCTATTTCAATTTAAACCCTATTCACACGCCAGATGAACATCAGTTTCAGTTCCAGTCTGCAGTGTCATCTGCTTAGCTTAGGGTTAGATGATGCTGTGTGGATTGTCCAAAATTATTTATTAATAACTAGCGACTCACCTCGGCTTCGCACGTGTGCAATGCCGATATTAAATTATACATATAAACCGCTTTTTGAATCGCTATCTATTAAAAAAAATCCGCATCAAAATCCATTGCGTAGTTTTAAATATCTAATAATACATAGGGACAGACAGAGAGCTTTGTTTTATAGTGATGCTGGACAATTCACACAGCGTCATCTAGCCCCAAGCTAAGCAGAGCTTGGAGCAATAGATCGCCACCGGCGTCTGTCCTGCGCCGCCCGTGCAGAAAATTTCTCTATTTTTCGGAAAGTCAACTCAATAATTCTACAATTCCGTGAGAGGTTAAGAGTTTTGTAAACGGCGCCACTAATTGCGTTAATCGTAAATCTTTTGCCGCTTCCATTCAACGAGTCCACCCCGCGACGGCAACAATATCTGATAAACATCTATCCATTTATTTCAGGTGTCCTCGACATATTCGGCTTCGAAGACTTCGGTCCAAGCAACAGTTTCGAACAGCTGTGCATCAACTACGCTAACGAACACCTACAGTACTATTTCAACCAACACGTGTTCAAGTACGAGCAAGAGGAGTATAGAAGGGAAGGGATACGGTGGACGGATATCGGGTTTTCGGATAACACAGGGTGCTTGCAATTGATTGAGGGGAAACTTAACGGTTTGCTGCCGCTTTTGGATGACCAGTGCAAGTAAGCTGTAAATTAATTCGAGTTTTATTATAAGGTTTATTATTATCTAAGCCTAAAGTGTAGAGCAAGAACGTGCCTCTCCGTTTGTTGTCGGATTTCTGTAAGAAGAGCCTACATATACTCCAATTCAGAATCCCAGATATTTTATGTCAACAAAGACATTTATGAATGAAAACTTAACAAAAACGGATAACAATAACAGAAAACAACAAGGTAACAGCAAAGTTACCAATAAAAACTAAAACACAAACTTCACCAACGCATAATCTCATTTGTGTACCAAAAATTTTTTAAATTGGTCTTCGAAAACGAACGAGAAATCAATTAAATGATGAAATGATGCCTTTAAAACCAAAAATTGTTTCGAACTTCTGTGCTTTGCTTCGACGTTACCAACGTCATTAAATATTTTCCACCAATATTCCTTGGGTTTTGTAAAACATTTGTATACAAAAAATATCCAGGTTTTTGAATCGAGGTATAGTCCTATTAAACATATGAAAAGCCCAACTTATACCGTTATGTACAGTGTTAGCTTTTCTTTATTCTAAATTGACAGAATAGTAAAGTTAGGAGGATTAGAGACTTCCGAAATAAATTTTTTTAGCATTATAGGCGTGCTACATCAAGATCAAGTATCACGACCAAAACATGCTGTTAAAATTCTCGTTCCATAATTACAGCAGTCTTTTGTTTTTCGTACAAATAAATAAAATAATTATTAACAGCTTTCCTTGGGCGACGAACGAAACGATCTTACAAAAGTTCAACTCGGCGCATGAAAACAACCAGTTCTATGAAAAACCACAACGGCGGGAACCGGCCTTTGTAGTCGTTCACTATGCAGGCAAAGTTAAATACCAGGTAAATATAAATACTCATTCATGGCCGTGTGGCAGGCTTAGAATTTGAACCACGACAACTCTTCCCGCGGGTTTAGGGAAGAGTTGTTCGGGACTCAGGGATATCCTGCAGAACAATTTTACCACCGAACTGAGATCCTCAACTCTCATGCCCGGAGATTAGCTTTCCCCCATATGATAATAACCAAAAAGACGTTTATCAAGGCAAGCCCTGTGTCCAGCTTTGGACCAGTTTAGGCTGGATGTACTCATTCAGTTCCATGAACGTTGTATTTGTATTTATTTATTTCCACCGTAGGTACACATGTTACACTTGATGTCGTTAATTCTATTTTTGCGTCGTTGCTCTTAATGTTAACTATGTTATATGCTTAAGACGGGCTACATATAATGTGGCTCTAGTGATAAGAATACAAATTTATAATGTTTACATTGTGTAAAACTGTAAACACTTACCCCCGAATACTCAAACGAATCTCAGATTTAAGCACGACTCAAGTGACGAATTTTTGACAGATTTTCATTGAAAACTGTCAAAATATCGCGACATAAGACGTGCTTACATCTGAGTTGCGTTTGAGTATTCGGCCGTTAGTCCAATTGAAGTTATATACAATAGAAAGAACATCCTATTTATATCTTACATGATGAAATCTTCGCGCCTCATCTAAAGGGATTTATTGAGTAATATGAAATTTATGAACTGCCAGATTTTGCGACGGTTTACTAACTGTGATTTACTATTTATTAGTTTTCATTGCCAAACAAATAGTTAATTGACTGATTTACTGTGAAACTTTCTCACAATTGGTCCAACTTTTCATAGAGCAACCTATTAATTTCTAGGTGACAGCGATGCGCGAAAAGAATCTCGACTCAATGAGGCCGGACATAGTCAGTGTGCTGAAGAATTCATCCCTAGCTTTTGTAAGAGAGTTGGTCGGCGTAGATCCAGTCGCGGTGTTCCGATGGGCCATCGTACGGGCTTTTTTCAGGTACACTTTCATTAATTAGTAAAGTTGATATTTATTTCTCCGGAATATGAGGCATGTTTAATTTAATTAGTAACATTTACATAAATTCGTTAGAAAAGTGGGGCAGATAAATAAACGCACTAGAAAAAAATTGTGCCAAACTTATTGAACACCATTTGTGTTCAATCTCTCACGTGATTATTATTCGTAGATAGCTAAAATTAAATATTTTTGCAGAGGATACTTTGCCTTTCTCGAGGCAGGTAGAAGACATCGCTTCCAAAGAATAGAAGGTCCATCGAAACTACCGCGCGCTTCCATCCACGCTCCCAACGACAGCATAATTAGGTGAGTTCCGCCGTGTTAATCTGAATTGAACTTTATCGTAATGTAATTGTGACCATTATGCATTATGTTAATGATACGACGCTTTTATGAAAATGTATTCACTAACATAAAGAATATGTAATGTAACTGAGAGGCATGAGAAAGGAGTGAATTAAGATTGGAAATGTATTTGATTTGATATGATGTGTATTGTATTGTATATTTATGGAATATCATTGCAAGATTTTGATATCAAAGAAAATTTAAAAATCAATTCAGTAATTTAATTGGTTTCTAAGTTTGAAGTCGATTCTTGTGATGAATACTGATATTGAAATGTACTTAATGTTAGCTTTGCAAGCAACGTTATGTGACGTAATAAAATTGTGTCTTGTTGCTCAGCCAACTGGTGACAGTATCATCAATCAATCTAGCAATCAACCGCATTGCGTAAGTCACCGATAATTACGGCATGCTTACTGTATGTTCTATGTGCACCCGAAGCATGGACGTCTACGTTCTTAGAACTATATCACCCCCTGTGGCGTCTTTGCAAAAATCTGCTTAGTTACAAATTCTAATTCTAAGTACAACTCGCTATAGATGCGTGTCTATTAGCTCTAGATCAACATCGCCTTCAGCATGCCTTATTTTTAGTTGGTTATTCTTTTCATTAATTTTGTTATCGTCTTCCTTTCTCACTCGACATGGGGTTAGTAGAACGCCGAACCGAGCGACCGGTAAAGCTCAGACGCCGACTCGCGCTCTGAGCGATAGTAAGCAAAGGGCAGACATCCATTCGTCCAACTCTGCGCGCGTCAGTGGGAAAGGGACAAAGAGTTACAGAATCGCCGAGACTCGAACGCGTCGCGTCGACCGTGAAGAGAGATTTGACGACACAGACGTTATGCAGCGAGCCAGCCAGATCGTTATGTACGTGAAATGTGCATCAGAACACGTGAAATGCTCTGTCTCTGTCTCGCACGCCATATTCATCAAACAATACACTCAATTATAAAAACTTGTTACAAATGACTGCTGTATTCATCCATCTTGAAACTTTAAATAGGTTTTTTAATCTTTTTATAGCTAATTGTAAAACAAAATTCAGTTAAATTTTACTATTTGTTTGATGAATTCGCGTTATCCGGTTGGGGTCTCTAGCTCTTCTCTATCACGGTGTTGGCAATGGGTGTTTTTAATTTTCTGCGTAATTTTCTTTTGTTTTATGTTGGCATTGTGTTGTCTTCCATTGTTCAGTACTATTCTTCGGCTAAGCTTACTACTTTTGCTTTTTATGTTGCATTGTCTGCTAGCTTATACGGCGATTTTATAAAGCACTTATTTGGGTAATTAGTGATTTACTTTATTTTCTCTGGATACACTTTGTTTCGTAGAACTTGAGCCTTGTCTTATTTTTATTTTAAACAAATTTGATACTCGTACAATGCAGCATGATAGAAATATACATATTCCTCTGTAAACTTCAGGTGCTGGCAAATGAAATGTTGTTCTTTGAGAGATCAGAATTAGCGTCCAAATCTCCCTAATTTTTCTGTATCATTTGTTGATCTTTATTCATTTATGTATTTATATCCTACCAAACTGGTCTATTCAGCAAAATATTTACAGTAAACCATCAAGATTAAGTAAACTGTTCAATAATCTCTCGAGAACAACGCATCAAACCCCGTCTCTACATAAACATGACTCATTCCACAGGAAGAACAAATCGTTCAGGCCTCGTGAGCGAGCGAAGAAAGGTCTCAAGAACTTGCAAAGTGTTAAAACTCTTGCGGGCAGAACGGCCGCGCCCACAGGCAAGCGGAAACAACCGCAAACGGTCGCAGCTCAGTTCCAGCACTCATTGGCTGCGCTGATGGAGACTTTGAACCAAGCCAACCCTTTCTTCATCAGGTATATAGTGATTCTAACCCTTAAATACACGGCATATAGTCTGTTTTACATAATTTTACAGACCTCCTAGTAAATTTTGAAGTAAGCTAAAGCCAATTGACAAGTAAAGTTACAACTGATTGAAAAATTATGTACGTTTTGCTTGGATGCAATGGTCAAACTCTCATAAACACATTTCTGATCCGTCTTTTCACTATAACAGCCCTCCCAAATTGAATAATTTATTATACGTAGAAATTCTGTATCATAAAATAAAGCACCGAATATTTTCAGATGTATAAAATCAAACAGCGATAAAGTTCCTCACGTGTTCGACGAAGAGACCGTCCAACGTCAGCTTCGATACACCGGCATGTTAGAAACTGTTAGAATACGGCAAGCGGGCTACAACGTGCGGCTAACGTACGAAGAGTTCATACAATTGTATAGGATACTGCTGCCCAAGGGATTGTTGAGCTCGCAGTCTGACGTCAGGCATTTCTTGGCGACTTTGAACTTGGACAGGGATAATTATCAATTAGGTAAGTAATTTGGTAGAACTAAGTGAATATAATGAACATGTTTGTCCATACAGAAAAATATATCTAATCATAATTCTGCCGACTACGCCAATTTTATATTTAAACTAGCTTTTTGTGCAGCTTCGTACCCGTTTTCGGGATACAATGTTATGTTGTCGTACAAGTCTCAAACACGTTTAATTGCCACTAAAGCATCCAAACTTTCGCATTTATAATATAAGTGTGATATGATGTATTGTGGCGTCGTACGGGGGAGGCTTATGTCCAGCAGTGGACGTGTATGGGCTGACGATGATGATGATGATGTATTTTGGCTCATCCCTTTCTTCTATCTTTTATATTAAAAACGTTACAATAACACAACCAATTCTTTGCCATCTTTACCAAATCAAACTTAATTACAGGTGCTACAAAAATCTTCATGCGCGAAAGCGAGCAAACGAAGCTGGAGTATCGGCTTCACCAGCAGATTATGGCGTCCATCATCACAATACAGCGGTGGTTCCGAGCGGTGCTTGAGAGGCGAAGGTTCCTATCGCTTAGGAGAGCGGCGGTTGTTATACAATATCATTGCAGGTATAGTAAAATATGATGAGACGATGCTCATAGTTCAGTTAGGAAATGGAAGCTGATTGGATACTAACCGCAAAAACATGCTGTCTCTGTCTTATAGACTGAAATGAGAAGGACAGATATAATTAAGCGCTGTTTTCGGCTAACTTCACTATAACCCAGCTTTATTTTTGTATGACGATCGATGTGGCGCAGCCAGTGAAGGTCCGCCTGTGACGCAGGAGTTTGCGGGTTCTATTTCCGACTTGGGACCAATGTTTGTATGATCTGCAAATAATGAAATAAACAAAACACAAGCGCCTTCTGTCATCCAGAGCAAGATGTTTTGTCTCAGGTGGTTATTACAGTGTATTTCAGATACCAGCCAGTTATAAATTCAAATGTTGCCAGACGTCATATAACCAGCGCATATTATTCTTCTATCTTCCCCGATACTTGCGTTTGTTACATATTTTTTGGCGCCATCTAGATCTCGCAGTAAAACTAAAACATCTACATAACGTTATTTATTCTTTGTGCAGACAATGGCTCCACGCCCGAAACGATGCCGCCCTTAAAGTTCAAACCTGGTTCCGAGCCATCAGAGGTCGTCAGTGGTACAACAAGTTCTGCAAAGGCCTTATAGCATTCCAAGCGCTGTCTAGAGGGTATTTACTCAGGAGGAGAACGTTACCTGAACTGAGGAATCGACTGCCGCATGTTTTGAGGGATAAAACTGAGGTATGTTCAATGTACTACAGTGTTACTTTGCAGAAAATGACAAAATCCTAAACCCTACTCGATGGTGTGGTACGAATTTACCTCCTTATCTACGACAAAAAAAGACACAATTCAATCAGAGGAATTTTGTTTAAATGTTTTGTTTATTATGTTCACTGAATGTTTACATGTTTTGTGCGTTTAACAGTAATCTAGGTTATATTTATACTTCTACATAATGTTCATTCTTGTTTGTTTTTTTCATGTGCAACATAAAATTATGACCTAGATTGACACGATTGTGTTAAATTCGTATGTTTTCGCAACACACCGTTCTAGATCTTGTTAAACAAAGTTCTATATTGAATAACTTCCTATAACTTTGTTACTTTACTATAAAAACTTTAGTCGTTTGATAAATTCATTATGAATGTAAGCGGGTTAACTACGAACCTAGTTTTTGTTGGAAGTGGTGAATGTAAGCGGGTTAACTAGGAACCTAGTTTGTGGTGGACGCGAACCGCACTCACTCTGAAGAAGTCCCTCGTTAAGGGATGAAACGTTGGTGTTCTTCCAACTCAAACTAGGTTCGTAGTTAACCCGCTTACATTCATAATGAACTTTGTTACTAATAAGACTCGCAAATGAACAAGTGAAATCATCTGGTAACCAAAGCATTAGTTATACCCATTGACATTACTTGATTTGTCAAGTAAACTTGACACCCTTCAATACTCTATTAACTATAATCCAAAGTGAAATCTTTTATCGCAATATTTGCCACATTGATTAACCCTTATCGAAATGATGTATCAAGCTAATCCCAGCTCTCCATAGTTCAATGTTTTGTGTGTGTTATTGACAGCATGACGGCATACAGATAGCTGACGACGAAGTTTTCACGCGGCGGGAACAGGCAGGAGACAGGAAGTCGTGTATAGATAAGCAATTGTAAGTACCAGCTTTGTTATTTTCCTTATTGATGGTTGCAAAGTTGATATCAGTTATTAATGCATATAAAAGTAGGACTTACACGTTTATTTAATTAGAAGTTTATTAAATATATAATAATATTTTTTCCTGTAACCAGTTCAAAACTAGTCACTTCATAGTTAAGACCCTCATTTGAATATAAGAAAACTTATCTTGTTGGGTATCGCCCTTCTTTATCAAACGTTTTACAATTGGTGTAATAACGGAAATTAAATAAAAAAAGCTACTGTAAATCTGATTTCTTAGGTAGATACATTGTTTCTCCTTTACTTCGTTCGTCCTTTCTCATAGTATCTTGAGTGACTCTGCGCCAATTGTCTCAAAACACTTCTGAGCTCATATATCACATATATATGAGCTCAGAAGTGAGTAGAGATGCTATGAATAATGCTGATTTATATTATCTACTCACAGGGAAATGATCCTACAACTAGATTCCGAAAAGTCAAGACAGTTGAGGCCAACGCAGTCACTACCAATTTCATCAGAGTAAGTGTATCCCTATTCAATCTAGAGAAATGGAAATTGATTTTTATTGTAATGCTAATAAAATGTAATCTTCTTTGCAGCTTGAAAAATGTATTAGACTATACGATATACGCACTACAAAAGAAGCAAGATAGGATATTAAAAGAGCAAAACGTAGCTAAGCTACCGCTCAAACCTACTAGTTCCTCAAGGTAAATACACGGGACTAGAAATAAGTCATATTTTTTTACTATGTGTACTTCTTGAATCCTTGGTATTTTTTATAAAAAAAGGGATTATAATTCACACAAATATTGGCATTTTTTTTTCGGAACAATTTTTTGCTTTTATTTGTTCTCATTTATCATTTTATTCGTATCTCGTTCGTCATCGAACTCCAACATTACTTTGCTGTTACATTGCTGTTTTCTGTTATTGACATTAGTTTTCTTTCGTTAATATTCATAAACATCTTAGTGGACAAAAATACCTATGATTCCGAAATGGGTATTTGTGTTGTTTATTTCTCTAAATTGAATCTTATATTAGCGTTAAACTGAAAATTTAATTTCCAGTCAAGAATCAAGCAAATCTCTCTCCCCGGACACAAACCAATGGAACTCCAGTACAAGCAAATACCCCCAGCAAGCTGTGTCAATGCCAAACAAGATCACGCCTGAAGACCTCGCGAATGAGATCCTATGGCTGACGATAGACCAGAATTATCTCATGGCGAACAAAATGGACAAAGTGAGGGACATTTTCTATCTAATTTTGTGACAATGTTCCGATATAGGACCGATCGACTTCGGAAGAAATTCATTAAGTGTCTAATACCCAGCTGGATCATATTCGATCTGCCGTACGTTTCGAAATTTTCAGATCATTAATCAGAAAAACCTGTGATTAATGATCTGAAAAGCCTGCAAAGAAATTACAATCTATTATTTATATTGCATGTTAGAGCTAAAGAACAAAATTCCTATGAACTACCCTGAATCAATTATCAGCTTTAGAATTATCTTAAAACTTTCATCTCTTTCTTCATAGAAATGCGAGAAAGAGATAGCGGAACTTGTGGAATTGATGAGCAACAGTGAAGAGTACCTCCGGCGATACGGCAAGTGGAAACCCGGGGATAGCGGCCCGGAAACGAATAAGAGCACTTCTAAGTAAGTCATCCTGTACAGACACCAAGCTTGCTTACTTACAGTAAAAAGCTTCGACGTTTTTATGGTCAGTTTATGGCCAAATTATATATTTCAACTAGTCACATCCTTTTAAAGGATTTTTTGCATGTCAGTTAACAAGATTTTGACTACAATGAAGTAAAATTTAGCAGTCCACGCCTCTAAATTTTGTTACAAAATCCGTCTATAGACTGGGGGACTCAGTCGATTGCGTTTCAAAGTTAAAACTTAAAATAGTATTCACGCTATTATCCTTTCAGGAAAAGTTCCCCACAAACGTATCGTCGCTCCGCCTCCACAGCTGGGTTAGTCTCCTTGCCTCCAGTACGACGCGACCCGCGCTCGCACGAGACCGTTAGCGCCCCACCGTCCAACTCCAGTCTAGACACAGGTAACTTTCATATTTGTGAGGAAATAAATAAATAATGCTGGACAATCCGCACGGTATCATCTAACCCCAAGGTCCGCAGATCTTGTGTTACGGATGCTAGAGGAATGATATAGGTACATAATACATTACATAGGTAGATATTGTTTATTGTACATAGAAATATCCGGAACACCCAAAACAAATATTTGTCCCGGGTCGTGAATCGAACCCGCACCCTCCTGCGTCGCAGGCGGACCTTCGCCCGTCGTGCAAGACCGGTCGTCTAGAGGTGCACCTACATAATGTTTGCACACTCACTTGTGCATTATAATGTCCTGCGCACCTGTCCGAGTCTCTGTTGAGACTGGTCGCTGTGGCCGAAGATTCGGCTAGAACATCAACTTTCTTATGGCTAACTTTTTCGTCACAATTTTAACAGAGCCACCGTGGCCATCAAGGTAATTCTGTTTTCGAGGCTGCTATGATTCGCCTCACGAAGTTTATTTTATCATTAATATAATTTCGTTTGACCACAATCTTAACTGATGGTAAATGACGATGTGGCCGACGATATGTTGCACTATTTTCCGTATTTGGCTGACCCTCTCAGCCAATATCGGAAAATCGCGTATCTAGCAATTAAGTATGCCATTGTGTGTTAACATAATTGCACAGATAGCTATAGTTATAGCATTAACATTTTTCCCTTTGTTAAAAACTTCAAATAACGTGCAACAAACCACGACGACCCCTTGCCATCGCTGCAGGTAGCGCTAATGGGTTTTTTATCATCCTTACATCTGTCAATAAGTTTGTTTTGTCACTCGTTAAATAATTTGTTATGGGAACTTGTGAGAACTAATGATCCTTATCACTTATCTCTAGAATTTGCAGTAAATAACAGTGGTGGAACATCCCCCAAACAGTTGAAACATATTTTGTCATTAATAACTGTAATTTTAAGAAAGAAGGATGTCTGAACTGGTTGTGACTGTGCGTAGGAAAGAGAATACAGAAAAATGCATCGTTTTGTTCGGCGCGCTTGCAATAGTGATCTTGATAGCTATGGGTTATTTGGTGATGTGTTTGAAGTTGCTGTTTTACTGTTGTGGTACGTATCTTTTCAAAAAGTGTAATATAATTAAGAGGTTACAGTGAAACGTTTTGTGTAAATACCGAAACTTAAACTAACGCAAACTATAGTATCTACACAAAAAACTTGCCTGGTTTTATAACTGTGATGTTGGGTCCAACGTACCGTCTGCCTGTCTTTGTTTATAATTCCCATTTTTATACGGGAACATTGGCCAGAATTCGCCCATATCCTAAACAACCTTCTGAACTTGGGCTCTAATGCAAAATCGCAGTCAAAATGATGACTTCCTCTAGCTAGTTGGTATTTCCCGCCTCTCTACCGCCTAGAAGACGACTTTGACGAGCTCTGTCTGGCGCGGTGGGCGAAGGTCCGCCTGCGACGCAGGAGGTTGCGGTTTCGAGACGTGATCGTGGCGTCACATTTTTCCATAGGTTTTGGTACAACGCCTCTATCATTTGGACAGGGAACTACGCAAATCCTATACAAATATGAGATTTCACGATCACGTCTCGATACTATCGTCAAATGAACTCGGGGTTCTGGACGTTCGTTCGGCTGATAATATGTTGATGATGATGACAATGACATCACCTAGCTTAACCAGCTGGAATCAGAATCAATAACTTTATTTCTTTGGGCTTACAAAATAAGCACTTAGACAAGTCAAATTAATGGCATGGTATAGTATAGTATGCTGGTATGTCTTAATATAACTTGTCTTCTTCCAGCATACGAAACAGCCTCACGCGCTGTAGCCTCAGCGAGCGGAGCTTCCGACCCCCCCGCACCGCCCGCTCGCGCCGCGCGACGCTCCCCCCGCCGCTCCCCGCGACACCCTCCACCTGATCTAGTAGTAGACACCACGAGACAACTGCTGGAGGACGAACGAGCTCAGGCAAGGTAAGTGTTCCTTCTTCTTAGTTGTTACACCCTTGACATCTCGACAGATGGGCCATTCATAATGTTATGTCAGGGGTGACAATGTGGTTCCATTCCTGTTGGACCGGTGCCTCCGTGGTACATTCACGTAGGGGACTTTTCTGTGCAGCTTTGATTTGGTCCGACTAGTCTAGCGAATAGGTGTCCTGCAGCGATCTCATAAACCATCAACAGTTTTTTTGTACTACGAAGCACAGAAGATGCGTTCTCTCGGTGCGACCTATGTCACTTATTCTTTGTTTTTTTATTTTCAGAGTAAAACTGCCAATAGAAGAAGCAATTAGAGTAAATAGTAGTGTAACTAGCTCGCTACGTCGCCGCAATTCCGACCCCGCGCCCGGCGACTTGCGGCCTATAGTGATCGACCCGCGCTCTGCCGGTTTCATTGGACAGACTGAGAATGGACTGTTTAGGATCGCTGGACATAGGTATGTGTTCTATTGAAAGTATCCGAGTAAACCGTAGTGTAACTAGCTCGCAAAATCTGTCAATAAGTCTTCACTTGAGACGAGCTTAAATCTGAGTTGCGTTTGATTATTGGGGGGGGGGGGGTTATCTCCCAATTGCTTGATTCCATTCGACTGGTCTTTGTCCACAGGTTTCGCAAAGGCACTCGGTTCGCGAAAGCCGATAAATGCGTGTACTGCCAAGAAGCGATTGACGCGTTTGTCACGCAAGGACAACGCTGCATCGACTGCAAACAACTCTATCACACTAAATGCATACAGAACAAGGGCGTAATAAACATGCCTTGTACCAGCACAGCCAACAGAGGGCGACACAAGAACAGGTTAGTTCAGACAGCTAATAATGGCCAATTTGTAGGTAGCACCAGAAATATAGGCTAGCTAGATAATGCTGTGTAAATAAGTACTGCATTATAAAAGAAACATGCCGTCTTATTGACCGAAAATTATACATTTACCTGCAGACAGAGAGTTATCTTAGCACTGTTTTCGGCTAACTTCACATCGAAGCAGTTTGTCGAAATAAGCTGGTTCTTATAAAAGATATACTAATGCATTTCCATCCGAAAGCATAAATAAAGTCTACGAACTGATCACATTTCATTTCTCTTTCAGGAAACGAATCATACCCAACCAAAATAATCTACTAGACCTTTCAAAAGGCTCCGCAAGTTCGAATTTCAACCTTACAGGCACGTCTGAGTTTATGGACAGAACTGATAAGATTATATCGGACGGTACTGAGCTACAGGCAATGCAGAATTTCATCACAGAGAAGATTTATCAGATGGAGTCCAATGAGAACAAAAAACAATCGGAAGTGAGTATTGGTACTCTTACCGTAGCTTGCTATTGTAGTATCGGTCATGACATTTATTTACACCCCGACCAAAAAAGAGGGATTCTATAAGTTTCATCTGTGTGTTTATCAGTTGCATTACATTGTAGCTCCCATACAGAAATGGATGAAATGGATTCAGTTTTTTGTTTGAAAAGGGACTTGATCAAGCGCTTTCTGAGCTTTGATTCAAAATCAGTGTTGCCATTCAAATGTAATTCAAGTAATTCAAAGTAAAATTTACATCTGGGGTTTTCGAATTAGCCAACTAATTTCCTTTATTTTCTGCCAACAGGTCGATAGGGTATTCAAACACGCACTACTAGAGTTCAAAGAGAATCTCGTAGCCTCCTACAGCATAGTCGAAACGCGCGGCTCCGCTCTCAAATACAAGGATCTAATCGGGAACTTCCTACACGTGATGGAAACAGTTTGCGCGAGAGAAGGCTCGACTTTGTCTATCACTATGGGGGTGAATGCATTTCGCGGGTTCATGGACGAATTTATGAGTCAGCATGATACGGATAAGGCGCGGACGAAGAGGAAAAAGGATAAGAAGCGAAAGGTATGTGTGTCATCAATCATTGTAAACAAATTTGATTACTGGGTCAATGCAATAAGGAAAATTACGTTAAAAAGGTTCCTCTCTAAAATAATTTTTATCCTACAATGATAGTGCGAGTTCACATGAGTGAGAGTATTTAACTGCTGAATATCCATTCAGCAGATAACAACTTCCAGCCAATATAGCTAAGTAAATAAATCATACAAAGTCATGATGGTAAATTAAGGTTGCACAAGTCGGTCGCGCGAACTCGGTCGGTAGGCGACGCCTAAATGTATGCTATTTCACCCGACATAGTGTGCGATGAATAGTGTAGGATGAGATGCACAATGATTGTTTACTAAAACGATCGCGTAAAAAATGTGAAAAGACTTTTAGCACAAGGGTTATTGTAGAAAAACTATTGAGTGTATATTTTAAAAATAAATTTATTTCAACTTTTGAATAACTAAACTATGTCTGTACTGGCTTCATTTTGGAGTTATCTTTCTATTACCTATTTATTTACGCCCACAGTTGGGCTAAACTCAGTGTTGAAATGCGAAAGTTTAGAAGCTTTTATTTTTTAAATATATACCTTTTTTACGGTTTTGTTACCATACAAACATAGATAATGACGAGATAAATTGATATAATCCTTAGTTTTGTATGTTGAACATCAAACAGTGGAGTAGTTACCCTTCCACGTTTGTATGGAAAGATGAGCGACTAGTTGAACCTTAACTTAGAGATCACCTAATTGAGAAAATGCCGCTAGAAATAGCACTTCTATAAGCGTGTTGCTGTACTGGCATCGCATTGATGATTTACATTGACCCTTTACCAAGAGAGGTTGTTCTAACTGATAAATATTGCTAGCTTTATACTGCATACTGACGTTTTCATCAACTGTATTTTCAGGTGGACGATCCAATACAATACAAGGGCCACGCGTTCGTGCTATCAATGATCAACATTCCAACCGAATGCGAGATTTGCAAGACTTTCTTCATGTGGCCGATTGAACGGTCGCTTATCTGCCAGACCTGCAAGCTTGCATCACACAAAAAATGTTATACTAAGGTAAGTTAGAAATCCTTTGACTATAAATGCGGAACCAAGTGGCTGTCACTTGTTTTCACTACCTAACCGCTTTTTAGGGCTAAAGTCAGACGAGCGTAATTTTTTACCAGACTTCTTTTTTTCTTTTTTGACTACATTTGGCTAGAAGTATGATTATTATGTATCCGTCAATTTCTCCGTCTTTTCTGGACCAAATTGGATGATTATTTTGCAGTTGTTTAAAGAATGATTCCGAGGTGATCGCCTTAACAAGGTTATTACCGAAGGATTGGTATTTATCTCGTAAAACTTAAAAAACAGTTTAAAACTAAGTGGTACGACTAATATAATTTATTAAAAACATATAAAATATTGAGTAAAATGCTTACTTTCAACAGAAATAACAAATAGGACTTTTGTATGACGAGACTCGACTCACAAGGCAAAAATTACGCTCGTTTCGTTTCAGCCTAAAGCTGGTGGTCACCATCGTTAATTTCATTTGCCACCATACGCCTAAACAAAGATGGCGGAGATGGCAACTTGGCATATGGCGAGCCTCACCCTTTCGAAGACAACTTATTACTTAGTATCCATTGTGCATTGAAGCTAAAACATAATTATGGTAATTTCTTTGCAGGTGTCAACAGTATGCAGAAACAACACCGCCTCAGCGTCAATCGTAGGCGCAGTGGACGCGGGTGGAAGAGAACAGTTTGGAGTCTACCAGCGGAGAGGAAAAGTCTTCGGAGTGCCTCTGACTGAACTACCGACGCGCGATAGCAATATTCCTATTGTTGTGGACAGACTGATTATAACTATTGAGATGGTTGGACTGTATACGGAGGGATTATATAGAAAGAGTGGGCTAAGTTCTAAGGTAAGTTTGAAGATTTTGACAAGTTTATCCAGTTCTTTTCGGTTTTCTGCTAAATGTTGAAAATCGTGAAAGTACAAAGCTGCCTTTAACCTTCCTAGACTGAAATAAAAGTGTATGAATGATCTGATCGCTAGAGCTATAATAACAGCTCAATTTTACCAATAAGATTGCAACTAAAGCTATCAAACAAAGTGTTTTTTTGGTAAAAGTATAGATTTATATCTAAATGGAAATCTATTATGTTTACTAAACAAAACACTTTGTTTCTTAGCTTTAGTTGCATTCGTATTTGTTTAAAATGAGAAATCATGTTAAATGAAAAAAAAAAAGGTGAGGTCATAAGTCGAGTTCTTAGCTTTGTTTGATGAAAATCGATGCAGCTGTTCAAATGATATGATGTTTTAAAGTAAAATCACTGTCATGGGTTTACGGATTTTTGTATAAAAGAATCTTGTTATAATCAGTTTGCGCTACCAAATCTCCAAAAGTCATTTGGAACAAACAAATATTATGAATTATGCTTTTTATTCTAGGTTCGCGAACTCAGACAACTACTAGACGACCGGCCGGAAGAGGGGATAGAACTACTAGATACGTATGCGGTCCACGTCAGAGCTTCCGTCCTAAAGGGCTTCTTCAGAGACTTGCCGGAGCCCTTGCTTACCTTCGATCTCTATGACGACTTTATCATGGCTGCGGAGATCTCAGATCCTCAAGTAAGTTCAGTCAGCATCCTGCCCCTATTGGATAACAGATACCAGGTACTTTTATTATGGAAGGGTAGCGCAAAAATCAGCACACTTGATGGACGCAAGACATTAAAGTTAAGGTTCGGCCAAACCTACGCGTCCAACACGCGGGACGCGAAGCGGGAGCGTCAGCCGCGCGGCGGACGCTACAATGGCGCCTTGCGCGACCGCGATGCGAGAAATAGAAATGCCACGATATAAATAAGATAGCATATGCAGAAAAACTAATCTGAAACTTTGAGATTCGTTTTAACGAGTACGGGCCTTGCTCAGTTCGAATCTGATCTAAGCGGGACAGCATGAGATACGGCGTCATTCTCAAACCTAAGTATAGGAAGCCAACAGTGTTCTGTTAAATTGACAGCGGCTCTCCGACTTTGGTGTGTAGGTAGTCTCCAACTCCATTACGTTTAAATCACCTCGTCAAACCAGTCGAAATAGTCCACGATACCAAAACTGAACTGATTGGTTTCCTCTAATTTTAGTGTTTGTTTTAGGAGCGAGTGCAGACAATATTCGGACTACTGAAGAAGCTGCCCAAACCAAACTTTGATCTAGTCGAGAGGCTTATATTCCATCTGGCAAGAGTGGCGTTAGGAGAGAATCACAACAGGTTTGTTGGATCAGCTTTCACTAAATTAATCTTGGTTTATAATCGAGACCTCTGAAAACAAAAGTACATCAGCCCATGGTGTGCCATGATATCCCGATTTTAAGCTTTTCTGATCTAGCAAGGAGTGTATACATATTTTTTTTGCCTTTGACTGTACAATCTTCTTTGTGGTCCAGATCTATGACAACCTTATCAGACTAATTTGAAGCTAAACAGCTCCTCACGTAATTTGTTTGTCAGGATGGGTCCCAACGCACTGGCGATAGTGTTCGCGCCGTGCATCCTGCGAACCCAGAAAGTGCAGCCGGCGCAGGATTCGCTGCACGACATCGCGCGGCAAACCTCCTGTATCGAAGCTATTCTGCAACATAAGATGAAGACGGTAAGATCTTTTTAGCGAGATTATTCTCATTCTTCAGATTCATACTATCGCTCTCCTAGTAAATCTGATACTTCTAATTTTATTAATAGCCTAGACCAACTGTTGACAAAATTAACAAGCTACAAAAATATCATATTATGCAGGGATATTAACATAAATATTGCATCAGATTCCGCAGACAAACGTTTAAATGATTACCTTAATGTTTTGGCATCCCATTCTCTTCTATCAGGGCATATTTTTCCAACCCGTGGCTCCTCCTGTCTAGATCATATGATGATAAAAACAAAGTTAGAGGCTACCTGTTTCCTAATTCAATCTTCTATCACCGACCATGAGTGTGTTCCACTCAATATGGCACAACAATTAAAATTACATAAAGACAAACATATTTCTCGTATAGATTATAATGGGTTAGATTCTACAATTAAAAATATTAACTTTTTAGAAATACTCGATTGCTCAGACAACAATAATTAAAATAATAGTATTTAGTAAGGGGATTTGAAAAGGATTAAATGGAATAATTCCCTTAGGGGGTCATATTGCCCCAATTTCAATATTGGGGGATAATCTTCTGTGAAAAAAAGCTCAAAAAAAGGATAAAAAGAAGAAAATTTCAGAAACAATAAATAAAATTATTCCTCAACGTAATCCTTTTGTTACTAAAATTGTATGTTTACCTTGTAAAGTTCCTTCTCGACAAACATCTCATAAGGCCTATAAGGCGACAGACATGTTTATTGATTGTATAGTCTCAGCAATCGACCAAAACACTAGTAAAAAGCAGATTCCTAAACGTAAGAAGATCAACAAGCCCTGGATCAATATAGGCCTCCTACGTTGTATGAGAAACCGAGACAACCTACATAAAAAATTAAAAAAAGACCCTGTCAACGAGATATTAAAAACAACCTATAGGAGATACCGTAATTTCTGTAACTCAATGATTAAAAAAGCAAAGAGAAATTTTGAAAAGCAGGAAATTGAAAATGCGAAAGGCAATAAAAAGAGACTATGGGCGGTGATTAAAGATATCATTGGACAAAATAAAACACCTGATCATTCTACCAATCTAATAGCTCAGGCAGGTAAAGCCCAGAGTATAAATTATGTAAATCAATACTTTTCAAGTATCGGTCAAAAGCTTGCTGAAAAAATACTTGACGCAAATATGGGTGACGGCCCCTTAACTGACTCTACTATCAACCAAAACTCACCTCTGTCTTCCCTGGTTCTACTTCCTACCGATGAGCGCGAAGTCTACATGTTAATGATGGGACTAAAACAGGAGTGTGCAGTGGGCCTCGACCGCATCTCTGGAACCATCTTAAAGAGATACGCCAATGTTTTGGTGACGCCCATCACACACATCTGCAATCTAGCCTTCTCATCTGGGGAATTCTCCGCAGCATTTAAAATTGCACTGATTAAGCCTATACACAAAGGGGGGGACAGAGACCGGGTCGAGAACTTCAGGCCCATTTCAATTCTCCCAACTCTCTCGAAGATTCTGGAAAGGCTTATGAACAATAGACTTACCAGCTACCTAGAATCAAACAGCCTTCTCTCCCCATCCCAGTTGGGCTTTCGTAAAGCTAAATCCACCAATGACGCAGTTCATGAATTGACCAACTCACTTATAACCAATCTTGATAAGAGAAGGAAGTGCCTGGTGGTATTCTTGGATTTGGCTCGGTCTCTATTCCGATCCTGCTAAAGAAGCTAGAAACCATCGGGGTGAGAGGCCTGCCACTGAAGCTTTTTGGCGACTATCTGTCGGACAGGAGACAGCGAGTCAAAATTGACCAGTTGATTAGCGACGAGCAACCTGTAACCTTTGGTGTACCACAAGGCAGCATTCTAGACCCTACGTTGTTCCTTGTTTATATAAACGACCTTTGCAACCTTACCCTGGATAACGGTAAAGTCATCACTTTTGCGGACGATACAGCACTTCTTTTCAATGGTAACAGCTGGAAAGAAACCTGATAGTGCTCAAGAGGGTATAAATAGTGTTTCCACTTGGCTCACGAATAACGTCCTTACACTGAACGCCCTCAAAACAAACTACATAACGTTTGGCCTTAGATCGAATCTGCTTCCACCCTCTTCTTTCTCAATCCGTGCCCACCAATTGTCTTTCGATTACATCCGTTCGTCGTTCATCGTTCTTGTTCTTGCATCTCAAAAACTGAGTACACAAAATATTTGGGTATAATCTTGGACCAAACTCTTACTTTTAGACGGCAAATTGACATGCTTGTGGCGAGGACGCGTAAGCTTATATACGTGTTTAAAGAGCTTAGGAATGTAGCTGACCGAAAAACTGTCCGAGAAGTGTACATGGCTCTATGTGATTCTATATTAGGATACTGCATCACCTCTTGGGGTGGTACCGCAAAGACTCACCTTATAGAACTTGAAAGAGCGCAAAGGGCAGTGTTGAAAGTGAGTGCAAGCCTTCCCTACTGTTATCCAACCGCTAAACTATACAAAGAATGGAACCTGCTCTCTGTAAGACAAACATTTCTCCTTCAAATTTTACTAGCGAAACACTCTCAACTTGAGTACAATGAAGAGTTAGTCAAGGGCAAACGTAGAAAGGGAAAGATGTGCGGCTCTCAAAACTTTCATACCAGCCGCTCTCATAAATTCAGCTGCTTCTTGGGTCTGTATATTTACAATAAGGTCAACGCCATTCTTAACGTCTTTCCACTAACCCGCGTAAAGTGTAAAGCAGAGGTGACTAAATGGCTTAAAACTCTTAACTACGTAGAGACAGAAAATCTCCTAACTATCCTTTCATGAGCAGAATATTAGGTAGATAGGTACCACATTCATAAAAGTTTGATGCCTGTTATCCAGGGAAAGGTAATTACAAGCTGGTTGGGTTGACATATGAACGTACTTACACTTTCACACACCATACACACCGCATGGGTGGCTCCTGTTGCCCGGACTCCTAAGAGACCGGTGCCCTCAGGAGTACCCTTTCAAACATAATCACCTACACCCTCACACCAACCTAGCTACACTTCCTGCATCCACACATGCACACACTCACACACACACACACGCACCTACACACAAACACTCGCCATCATTCTGGTCTGTCTGTAATCTTTTCTTATCTTGTTTTGTACAGTTTTCTTTTTGTTAAGATGTTCCCTAAAAACACCGACCAATTATTTGATTTTTATTTATTAGTAGCCTAGTATGTCTTAGCGTAATAGACATTACCTCAAGTTACCTGCTCAGGTGCTAAGCTATCATCTAGGTAGATAGTTAGCTATCTACCTAGATGTTAGTATTGTATTATTGTTTTATTGTATGTAGGTAATCCGTGGAGTGGGGGCCCTGGACTGCAGTTACAGGTTTTTTTCAAAAACCTATAGCAGGCTCCAGCCTCTCACAATACAGGTTTTCACATAGACTATTTCTCTATATAATATATGTTTAAGTTAAGCTAAAAACCTTTTGTGAAGAGGAAAATAAATAAATTTTATCTTTATCTTATACTCTGTCTTAGCTAAGTAAAGTAGTTAAAGATAGATCCAGAATTTCGTAACAATCAAATTACGGCCGTCTTATACGGGCCACAGACAAAATTAATGAGCAACAAGCACTTGTTCGCCTCATCTAAAAATCGCTAGACCAAGTGAAAAAATTATAGTTCTTCTCATTCTTGCTCGTTGGCATTATTTTGGTGTGAACGTTAACAACGTACTTTTATTTACGTTTTTGTTCTTACTCTTTATTTGTTTATTTTATACACATCTAAAAGGAACCTAATAATTCCAGGTTCGTGTAATGCTAAACGACATCAAGACCCTAGACAGCGCGTGTCACACGGCCAACAAACGCCTCGCTGACTTACCCAGAGGCGCAGGTGCCGCGCCGCGCCCCGAGGAACAAATCCTAGAGGGACACATCAAGGAGATACAGAAGGAGAAGTTTATTCTACAGTCCAATCTGCCTACTCTCATTAGGTATTGCTCTGTCAACACGTATGTATTTATTTCTTTTATTTGTACCTGCGCGTTCGTAGTGGATTTTCATCCATTGTCTGACGGTATTATAACAGAACAGTGCCCAATAGCTTTCAGTTTCAGTAAGCTTTTTAGTAGCGTCAAATTAAAGTCGCCTATTAATCAAAAATAGACAATCGACGATGATCTACTTAAGTGAATGCCCATATGAGGACGTGAGAGGTACAGAATTTTGTTTGGTAATGGTACAGCTGCATGGTACTGGTTCGAGGCCCAAAGTAGAACATTGACCTGTTTCACAATACCTCATATTGTCGCACTGTCAGCCTGATCATACTAATTTGCACCTTAAAATGATGGGAGTAAGGCTTAATTCTCACTGCAAGAACTACAAAAACTGACTTGCATGCCACGTTACCACATATTATGGTGTAGTTAGATCACTATAGCTCGTTATTTAAAGTTGATGCGGTCTTTTGTTTTTTCATACAATTTACGCTACTTACCCACGCTGACGACACAAATCTGTAGACACTGGAAGCTTACTCTAGTTCTTGTCATCCGCAGTGGCGAAGTACGCCCACTGAACTCGACGAGTAGCTACTCTCATGAAAAATATATTCTAATCATTCAAAAATCAAATTTCAGTTGTTCGATTAGAGTACCGATCGAACGAGACGAAATTTCGTAATGAAGTAGGCCTCCAGTATACGAAAAACAAAAGGCGATCGCTCCAGCTTTCAGTAACATACTATACCTACTAGGCTAGTCGTATACAAGTAACTCAACGTGAATTTCCAGAGCTACATCGGACGATGACTTGCTGTCGACGACGGACCACGACGGCGAGCTGGGCAGTACCGATGACCTCAGCGCCGCCGGCAGTTCCGTACGCTCCCAACGCCTCCACAGACAACTCTCCTCAGATGATCCCATCATGGTGTGAGAACACATTGCCATTCTAAATATTGGTATGTTTACAATTGTGATTATTTGTTATGCCCTGGGTTATTGTTGGAATTCACTGTGGTTCGTTTCTACCAAAAATTTAATTATTTTTAAATTAAGTCTTACGCGCTGACTTTAAAGGAACAGAGTTTAGAAAAATTTTAAATTGTAAAATACGATTAGTATTTAGAAGTACCCGGTTTTTGTGTAAAATGTTTTTATTCATGTAAAATTTCTTGAAAAGAAGTTTTGAGTGATCTGAGGATGTTACATCATTCCACAATCTCGTACGTTTACGACGTGTTTTCCAAATTATTGTGTAGCATTTTCCATTTTTTAAGAACTTTAGGCCCTGTGTCACTATTTATGCTATTATTGATCTTTTTATAACGAATTTTCAAACATAAATATTTTTATATAAAAACTGCGACCCTAAGCAGATTTCTTTTATTACTGTTACTAAATGTAAATATGTAAGATCTTGTCTAATTGTGATTTTAAAACAATATTGCCTTTTAACATTATTTTGTTCCAATGACTTATTTACCTATTATTAGTTTTAAGATTAGAACTGTATCTTTAATGTTAATTTCTAATTTTATAAAAGGGTTTGAGATTCCAGGACGTACAGACTTAATTAGGTAATAAGTAACAAATCAGAGATAAGTGAGGTCAAAGATAATACTTTTAAATATTAATATATTTCATTGTATGAATGTTTTACTCAAACTACAATATTTTACCTGCAAACAACTATTCAGACAATTTTCAGGTATATTCCTTTTCTCAACAGTCTGTATTTTGCAATAGGAAATGATCCATCACTACATAGTATAAAACAAAGTCGCTTCCCGCTGTCTGTCCCTATGTATGCTTAGATCTTTAAAACTACACAGCGGATTTTGATGCGGTTTTTTTTAATAGATAGTGATTCAAGAAGACGGTTTATATGTATAATTCCCACCCGTGCGAAGCCGGGGCAGGTCGCTAGTTTCAAATAAAAGCCAACCATGGGATTACAAGTAATAATGCAAAGAGAGTTAAATGAAATTTCTAACTACTGGCTTTATTATCGACATCTACATTAACTGTTACCTATTGCCCCTATTGCTAAGGCACTATTTACATAATATTTCAATTGCCCAAAAGTTGGCCAGAAATTGTATATACTAGTCTATTCTACCTTTGAAAATACTGCTCAAGGACCCATTTTACAAAACACTAATGATGCAAAGCAAAGTTATTATTGTAAACCATGATAGCAATGATTTTACTTAGATGTCCTATCCCTGAATGGTGGGATGTAACAAATCTGAGTGAAGGGTCTACACACCAAAATGGCGGCGAGTTGCGATTGATTACTTTTTAAAACTATGTACATAGGAGCGTACGGCCATTTAGGATCAAGAAGTTTTGGAAGCTACATGCGCAACAAAACGTCCTCAATTTAAAATGACTGCTAGTTTTCGGAGCACAATGTCCGTATTACTAATATTCGCACCGTAAAACGTCATGATAAATAAATAAATAAAATAAATAATGTTGGACAATTCACACAGCATTATCTAGCCCCAAGCTAAGCAGAGCTTGTGTTATAGTTTAATGTCCTTATGTACTGAATATTCGCAATGTAAATCGTTATGAGAGTTAATTAGCCGCAATTTTTAAATGTACCTATGCCAGATATTTTTAAATCCTGTCTGCCTACATCCTCTCTTGGCCTTCAGTAGGTTTGAAGAAGATTCGATTACTACTTTATACTTTAAATAAAACTGAAAATAAAGATATATGTTTTAAAACATCTTATTTTGATTTGAAGGCCAGCTGTATTATTATACTTTCTGAAGTTAGGACGACTTGCTCCTTGGTTGTTTTTCCGTAATTGACAAATTGATTCAAAGACATTACGACTAGAGGGCCAACTATTGGAAAGGCCATTTAGCTTCCAAAACCATTTGAAATTGAGGATGTTTTGCTGTCAGGACATTTTATATTACAGTCGATGTGCACCCAAGAACTCCTGAACCTAAATGCGGCCGGCTGCCATACCATTTCTGTGTGTATTGATCCCTAGAGGTGTTGTGTTCGGAACATTGCTCCGTTTAGATACTCAGCAGGTCTATGGTGGAAAAGGCACCTTTGTCGAAAATTAACTGTTCTAATTTCACCACACAAATTTCTGCCGAAATAATGCCACGCTCATACTACAATTCAGCTTTTACAAA
The DNA here is from genome assembly GCA_947859395.1 of Eupithecia insigniata. Lineage (NCBI taxonomy): Eukaryota > Metazoa > Arthropoda > Insecta > Lepidoptera > Geometridae > Eupithecia > Eupithecia insigniata. The sequence goes on from OX402008.1 coordinate 5,808,573, forward strand.
CTGCTGTCATTATCAAAAGACTGTCTAGTAAGCTACTAAAACGTATTTTAAGTCACAAATGTTTTAAAATTATAACTAAGTTATCTACAACGAATTATTCTGTGAACACTTTTATTAAACTGATTAATCAATAACTAATTTATTTGTCTTCATTTTAATATTATTCCAGTTCAATATACGAGTTAATTCTGTCCAGCTTGACAACTTTCAAGACTTCCAAGTTTTAAAAATAGTATTCTGTCTTATTATAAGTATTGCCTGTGAAAAAGCTATATAATCCCATTTTATCAAATGGCCAAATGTATATCAAGCTTACGAAAGTTATTTTAAAAACAAAAATTATAAATGTATATGAATTTATTGCATTTGATTCTGGTTGTGTCATGAAGATAATACATTCTGTGCCTACATCCATCCAAATACAGACTTATCTGTAACATAATGAGTGTTAATTAAAGCAATACATGTTTAGAGCTCACAAGTTAATTAATATAAAATAACTTAAATTTGTCGCTCATATTCTTTACTTTTACATTTATAAGAGATATCATGAAAGCATACTCAATAATAATAAAATCTGTTATTTCCAAGCTCAATGTACAATGATGTGGCTACCGAAAATTATGGACACTAGATTGTAAATAATATTTTAATTTTATGTTTTCTCAGCATCTGTGTAAATATTGTTAATGTTAATATTTTCGTAAGGTACTATTTTATTGTAGAATTTGTTATAATTTGCCACTGTTAGAAGTGCCTATTAATGACTGCAATGTTTTGTTATGGTGCATAAGTTAACATACTCCATGTTTCAATACGAAAATAGATATTTTACATGTATACAGTGTGTAACCAACCATGTATGTATTTATAATGTGTAGCAAAAAACTATTCTTAATATAATAGTTACGTGTAATAGTTTTGTACTGAAATTGTGGAATAATTTTATGCAAACTGAATAACTGCTGCAATAGGGTAACACTAACATAGCATTCATTATTGCTAAGGACCATCACATATTCTTCCTTGATGTTGGTCATTTTATACTTCCTATAATCGGCTAGTAATAAAAACAATATTGTTTCAAGTTCAATTATACCATTCACACACAATCTTATCGAATCTTGTATCATATAGACTGTAAATTATTCGATGTATTTTTAGGAATCCTATATGAAATGTAACCAAAACCTTATTCAAAATATAAATAATAAAAAAGTAAACATTTATTTTAGTGTTTTTTTTATTTTGGACTGCAACAAATTATATATATTTCTATTAATTTTCAATTACCATACCTATTGGACATGATGACCAGTTTCTTTTGGGTGTTTTTTTCCAAATACCCATCACTGTATCAGTATCAATTGACTCTTCAATATTCTTATTTTCTGATACTTCATACATTTCAATATCCTTAGCCACTTTCAGATCATTGACCGAGTAGATTTTTGCTGGTGAAAATTTGGCTAGAAATCTATCTGGAGCTGATATCAATTCTGCCAGTTTACAAATCCTATCTGAAACTTCTTTGGGTATCTTTGGCTCCGCCAACATCATCAAATCATTTATAAAATAAGCCAGGTATGGATTATAAGTTGAAATGATTGGTTGTATAAAGTTTATATCTGTTAGTATTATTGGGATTGGCTTTAATACATCTAGAATAAGACCTTTAGTTTTTTCATTTGGGTTCCAGTGGTAGTATCTCTGTTTCAAATTCTTCTTTTTTTCAGGAGAATGAGCAGACCAATCACTGGAAAAAGAAAGAAAATCAATGTAAAATTATTAAATATTTAAATAAAAGATTTCTACCATATAGATAATATAAGAATATGCACAATTATCTAATAAATAAATGATTGATATAATTCATCAAACAAATATCAGTTTTTTAGACTCTTAGTAGGTTTGATGGAGGGTCTCAAGCACAAGAGTAACTTATTGTTAACTGGGTACAAAAATAATAATTATTTATTTTTATTTAAACTTATGAATACTTACTCTGGAACTTTCTCTAAAAAAATTCTTGATTTTTTTAGGGATGCCAAAATCTCAGAAACCCATAAGGCTGCAAGCAGTTTCTTACTGTGATTATCATCATCATCAGCATTATGTGTCATCTTTATCAAGGCCAAAACAAAGTCCACAAGAAGGTCATTTGTGTGTAGAAAATTAAGCAGCACCTCAAAACAATGAACATATCTTCTACTAAGCTGGTTACCCTTGAATTCCTTTTTGCTGAGGAAATCTACTAATTCTGATGATAGGAACAGTGAATCTTCCCCAAGTAATGCATTATTCACAAACAGTGTGGTATCTTTTCCCTTCAATAAATTGTTAGCCTGCAAATCCACTAAACTAAGCAGACTCCCTACCGATTCTGGTTCTGCATCAAAGAAAGATTTGCCGAGCAAGTCTTTTGCATCAGTAAGCATAGCCTCCCGTATGCCAATATCTGGTATGTCAGTTGTCTTCTCTATTTTACAGTGCTTACAGATGCTAAGGCAACTGTAAAAATATATCAACGCATTTATCTTATTCTCATCATAGCTTGTAGTGTTTTTCAATCCAGATTTGTAGTCTTTTATGTACTCACAATATTTATCCCAGTAATTTACTTTAAGCCACTGCAAGCTTATCTCACATGCGTTTCTTAATAGCGATATGGATGGCAATATGTTGCTATGTGCAGTATCGTGTCTGAGATCGATCACCCAATCAGGAATACCCGAATTCTTTGCGGCTTGATACAAGCTAGCACCACGGGCTGCGGCAGAATCGAGCATGTGGTTTACAAATCGCATTATCGCAGAAGAGTAGGCCAATCGTAAGATTTGATCCTGGGCAACATCATCTTCCCTATTTAAGTCTTGAACATGTACTTGTAAGAGACTCAATGTAGATTCAATAGCTGAGGGTAGCGAAGGGGACCGGGCTTTCCACAGGAGGAGCAAGTTGAGTGCGTCTTGTATCTTGCTATTTTCTGAATAAATTGCATCGTGAGCGCGATGCCATTCATTACTATCATACCAAGGCACTATATTATAATACTCGCACATGATTTAGGCACAGTTATTTCCAATTCCAAAGAAATTCAATGATTTACTTCACCAAAAAAATTTACATCTGCAAAATACTGCAAATCTCCTTCCCGAACCGGAACAAAAAACCATTTCTTACGATCGACCATGTGAATGTGACATTAAATTTTTTGGCATTGACATTTGACGCAACACGGTGCATTCCGAATTACGCTAAAATCAATATCATCGCGCTCACACGCGTTCCGTATTATCGTGAGCGCGACAACGTTGTCCCGTGTGACGTCATAGATGACATCATTACATGCGCCATTTTGCGATATCAACGACCATGCTACAAACTGAAATCTCTGTGAGCGTGCTGTCAAATCTGACAATTGGGTTTGTTTACTAACGGTTTTTTCTTAGGGTTTTTGCAACAAAACGTTCGTTTGCAAATTTTTACAAAGAAATGGAAATAATTATAGAAGACCAAATCAACGGTCGGAGAATAACTTTGATGATCTCTTTTTGTATTGCAATGAGATATTGACATTGACACCACGACACGACACGTGACCGTGAGCGCGCTCATAAGTGTTCCGAATTAATATTAGCACTCAACTGTCAATATCGTGATATCTAATTTGGAACGCAAAATATTTTTGTGATCGCTATCAGCGCTGTAATCGTAATTCGGAATGCACCGTATATCTTTTGTTTTGTATTAGACCTGTGTCGATCGATCATTTTTCAAGACCTGTTCGATCACGATCGAACTTGCAGAAAGATCGAATCACAAAGACTCGATCGTTTTGCGGGTCGCGGGTCGCGAAGACCCATGACTTGCCACTGCCATGCAGCTCCGGTGCGTGCAGTCTATCGTTCGATCGATCGATCGGTCGTTCGTATTTGTCGGGAAAAACTATCTTACCAGTCACGCCATAAGGTTCACTTTGTTTTGCATTGCTAGAATGAATTGATTGACTCAAAGACTCGATCGTTCGTATTTGTCGGGAAAGAACTACCTTACCGTTACGTCATAAAGTTCATATTTCTTTTACAAGCAAATTAAGCATGATTCAAAATTCAATCAATCGAACGAAAGACCCGATTGTTTTGAAAGTCGCGGGTCACGGTTTTTTTTCGAGAAAAATTACCATAATAGTCACAACATAAGGTTCAGTTTTTTGACTGTCATGCAGTCTGTCATTCATTCAATCAATAGGTCGATCATTAGTATTTGTCGGGGAAAAAGTTACCTTAACTTTCACATCATAAGGTTCACTTTTGTTTTACAAGCATCAACGCCAGAATGATCGACTGAACGATCGAATCCTTTTAAAACTAGGGATTCGATCGATCACTCACGGGTCGCGATCGAGTCTTTGTGATACGATCGATCACGATCGACACAGGTCTGGTTTGTATCAAATCTAATGGTTTGACCGGAGAACTTGTAGAAACAAGCAATGTTTCTCGAAAGATTCTATTATTCAAACATGTTGCTGAGTAAGCTGATAAATAGAAAAGATATCTAATTATTATGGCTTTTTTATTCGCTAATCGGTTTGACACATTTTAAGGTGTGGGGTGTTTTGTGGAACCATGAGGATATAAAACACTCTACAAGTGGAACTCAGGCAACCAACACAACGGACCTAATCCTCGAAAACATTAACAATTTTCATCGAGCTATGCAGCGTTGCCAAACGTACGATTTAAATCGTATTTATACGACCTTTTTGGCCCTGATACGACGTACGATCATGTAGTCAAAATCGTACGCAAAATATACGATCTTTTAAAATCTTAACGAAATAAAATTTTGACGTTATACAAAACATACAACAAACTTGAACGCACCATAAACTTCTTAGTCTCTGTCGCCGAAAGCGCTATGAGCGTGTAACGGAAGGTACAGGTACGTAACGTAACGGAACATAGATATTGAAAAGCTGGCGCGATTGTTTGTTTTTTTTACAATGATCCTCGTTGACGACGCGCGACCTCACAAATCCAACGACGACGACACTGCCACTCGGCGCGCGGAGTTTAGCTCAATGGTCGTAGTAAGCCGTGGGGCCGCGGCGTACGAATATCGACCCCTCTAACTCAACCCGTGGATGTCGTAAGAGCGATTAAGGGAACCTACCAGAGGAAGGACAGCAGCTTCCTTCTGAGTATTTTTCAACACCAACACTGCGATCACCAATCCGCCTGCCAAGCGTGGTGATTAAGGCAAATCCCACCCTGCATGGGAGACCATGATGGACCGACGACATCGTAGCGGTCGCAGAGAGTCGCTGGATGGAGGCGGCTCAGGACCGATATTTGTAGCGTCGTATGGGGGAGGCCTATGTCGCTGGGTACTAGATGTCTGTTATACTTAATATAATATACAGTGTGTCCCTGGATAAAGTGCAACCCCTAAAGGGGGTGAAACTAGATCAAAAATTATCGACAAAAAAAATAGAAAAAAAAAAAAAATATATATACTTTATTGATGAATTAAAATTTTTATTACTCACTAATGACTCTATTTAATAAAAAAATTATTTCTTCCAAAGTAGTGGGTCTATTTTGTTAAAATAAAAACCATAATCATGTCAGATATGTGACGATGACAATAAAATAACAAATAACTCACAAACGAGTGGCTATCGTGACTTAAAGTTACATTTTTGTATTAAAATTACATTTTTTATGCTGTTTTTTTCCAATAATCTCCAAAAATCTTAAAATTAAGCCTATAATACTAGATATTTTTATGACTTTTTATTATTGTCTATCATAATAGCTTTTAAATAAAAAAACCTACGTTCTAACATAAAAAATGCGCTGGCTAGGAGCTTTTAAAGTTGACCACTGATTACGTTACCACAAAGGTAGAGACCCTTTTTTAACTTCTATTGTTGTAGATTATGGTCGCTGGGCCTGTTCTATGAAAGATGAAGGGTGGGGATCGAAACAGGACTCACAGCGTTGCCGGTGCGGACCATTTTCGTCCGTTTCGGACTTTTTTCTGCCTCTGCGGATCTTTTGCGGACCTTTTCGGACCAAAACGCCTATCCAAATATCTAAATTGTTGAAATTGACCTAAATGTCTCTCGCAAGTTTGTTACAATAAATATCTAGGTAGCTGCTGTGTACCATAATTTAATTATGATTATGATTATTGATATATCAAGCAAAAATTTATAAAATATGTTTTTTTTTTTATTTGTAACTGAAGTTCACGTTTCAGGTTATCTTAACGATATCATTGTAGTAAAATGTATTCAAAAATAAGAAAAACAAGCAAAATTTTTTGAAGTCTCGTAATATAAAGAAGCGTACAGTAAAATGATATATTTACATTGCCCATGTAAATATATCAGGGGAGATAATACAGTATGCGGACGATACCACCATAGTAGTTTCTTCAGACACTATGGAAGGACTACTGAATACCATTAGCGACACAATTAGTACTTTAGGAAATTGGTTCACAAGGAATGGACTAATGCTAAACGAGGAGAAAACTAGTGTTATGGTGTTTAATGCAGTGTCTGCTAGACGACCATCACTAAATATCCCCTTGAAAAGTGGTAGATCAATAGGTAGTGCGAAATTAACAAAACTGTTGGGTTTTGAATTAGATCCGGCCCTATCTTGGAAAAATCATATAGACTCTACCTGTACAAAAATGGCTAAAGGTATATATGCTCTAAAACAACTGCGCCCTATGACATCCCAATTAAATCTGAAAGATATTTATTACTCGTATATACACTCTTTAATGGGTTATGGCATTATACTGTGGGGCAACTCTACCGACTGTGAAAGAGTCTTAAAGATGCAGAAACGTGCAATAAGGGTGCTGGTTAGCGCCAAATTTAAAGACTCTTGTAGAGAACATTTTAAGAATCTGAAAATACTAACTTCTGCCGCGCTATACATCTACGAAATATTAAAGTTTGTAATACAAAATATGTCTCAATTCAAGGTAAGAGGAAGCCAAAGCAAATACAGTAATAGGTATCAAATGTATTTAGAATCAACTGCTCATAGATACATCTCTAAAAAGCAACCGGAAGTTATTGGGCCTAAATTTTTTAACAAACTTCCATTGTGTATTCGACTCATAACTTGTGAACAATCATTTTTAAATAATGTGAAACTTCTTCTGCTAGATAAAACCATATACTCTGTAAGTGAATTTCTAGACAATGACTATAGACAATTTGTAATTCCCCAAAGACGAACCTTTCCTGAACTCTACATGCCTAATTCAATTTCAAATTAATAGATGTAATTTAAACCTAAGTGAATTGACGAGAAACTGATAACACCTTACTTTAGATTAACATTGGGTTAACCATTGTTATTGTGTATTTCTTTTTCAATAAATATATAAAAAAAAAAAAAATGCTTATGGAAGACTTAATATCCCCGCACAGTGTAAAATTTACCCCAATTTTGTTTCATCTCAGTATTATAATGAAAATCAATTGTTTTTATCATCATATGCACTAGAGTAAAACTCTGGCATCGATAGACATTGTAGTTTTTTTTCCGTACATTTCAATCGACAAGGTGTTTTAGCAGGTATTGTGCGTCCTTTAAGTGATTGGTAAGGCTTTCCTGTGTATTTAAAAAAAACACGTTTTTTGCCATTTTTCTGGCTGTCTCTTCTTCTTTCTTGATTTTTTATTATTGGTAGGTAAATCTTCGCAATCCGTTAAGTCAGAATCATGCGGGCCTATGTTTACAAAGTTGTTATCTCTTTTGGCTTTCACCAAAGGTTGAACTCGTTCGTGATCCACTTCACCACCTATAAAATATAAAAAAGTAATTAAACAGACTAATAAGGTACATAGACGTTCTTACTTAAAAAATAAGTTTGTACCTATATTTATAAGTCATTCTCAAATTATGAATCTCGTTAGTACCTATCAAAGGCTCAGCATGCTCCTGAAGTACAGCACAATCCATTGAATCAGAATCATGTGAGCCTACGTTAGCAAAGTTGTCATCTCTTTCGGCTGCCACCACAGATTGAAATGGTTGTTGATCCAATTCACTACCAATTTTTTTTTTTATTAAACCGTCTTATAGGGTACGTACTAAAACCGATTTTAAAAATTGTGTGTAGAAGTCATTCTAAAATTATTAATTAATAAATTAGTACCTAGAATAAGCTCTCTCTCCTGTAGAACAGCAGCAGTAGAAGTTGTTTTTAAACGTTTATTTTCATTTGGAATCGTCTCCAGGTCTGTTGTCCTTTTTTCAGTTACATTATGACTGGTCGTATCGTTATCTTGTGGTCCTAAGTTAGGTAAGTTTAAGTTATTTTCTTCATCCATTATAATTGACTGCAACAACTGATCTGTTTCGATGCCTATAAAACAAATAAGTTTTCTGTATTACCTGTTTTCCAAATAAAACTTTACAAGGAAATTAGAAGAAAATTCTATAGGTGCATGCCCGAATCCAAATTCCTGACCTAGGTATCGGAAGGCGGGGCAAGACCACCACTCGACTACCAGTGGTCCAAACATACCTACCGACTGACTAACAAATTTGAGGTTAGATCTGTCTTATAATATACTAGCTTGAGCCTGCGGCTGCGCACGTGTGCTTTCGGTATAATAAGTAGCATATTATCTAAGTTAGGCTATGTTATAAATGTACGCAAAATGTTATCTTGATATGAAACTCACAATTCACAAACTTTTGGCTTTATATTCTAAAGCCGTCTTACTTCTAAGTACTTCTAAGTTAGATGATAAACACCGACCGTACTAGTGAAGTGCCTACCTAACTAAATACATAAGTAGCGAGTTAACAGCGGACTCCGCTAGAATGAGTCGGCATGTCCACGGCACGGCATGGCACGAGCGACAGAGCGAGAGGATGACACAGCGTGAAGTCCGCAGTTAAGTGGCACGGGTAGAAGCTGGCATTAATAGTAGGTAACTAGGTAGTTACTTAGGTAGGTAGGTTCTTTCTTACCTACGATGCCAGCTTCTAGGTGGCCAAGCTACTGTTAATGCCAGCTTCTACCTTCTACAAAAACTTACATTATGGTTATCTTGCATACTAATTTTCTTACCCGGTTCAGTTTGATGATCTCTTTGATGCTCGACAACGTCACTATGCGCAGGAGTATTATTACGAACAGCTTTTAATTTTGTCTGGAACAAATTCCACCGCACAACCACCACCTAGAAAGCAAAAAATAGAGAAGCATAACACCTTAAAGAGGCTTAGTATAGGCTTCCCGTGAAAGCGAAGGGCAAAACCTTTGGGTATGGAACCCTGAAAACAATTCGCACACAAAAGTAAGAGTTAGCTTTTGAAAGGATAAGCTAAACTTAGGCAGTAATTAGTAAGTAAGTAGTAATAAGTAGGTAAGAAAGAACCTACTACTTGGTCTGATAAGCAAAAAAAGATCCATGCTAGTTTTATAAGCTTTCTTGGTCACCATTCCCCTTTTTGTTAGATTATTTTCACGAGCTTTCACAAAAAAATCAATAGTTAGGTTATAAACTAAATAAGTAGGTATATAAACAAAACTCACCGCTAAACTGATCATTATCACTATTTGAACTCTTCGTTATTGCTAATTGAAGCAGTCGTTTGGCTCTTGAACACATTTTTACAATTGTTATTCATTAAAACTTACTACTTTCTGACCACTACACTGAGCGTTCAAAGCGCGACTGGCACTAAACACATATAAACAATAATCAACTTAAGAATTTCAGAGTCACACTGTAACATTTCAAAATATTCTATTGATGAACCACGGATGCACTGTATAATTTAGAGTGGCAGCGGGACATTTCGAAATAAACTGATACTGAAAACGAAGAGATTTCTAAAATAATTTGTTCTTTACCGGAATAAGCAGTTTTCTGACAATTAGACCCAATGTTTGAGTTGTACCGTTAGTGATTTGGAAAAAATATCCAATTCCCTACGATTCTGCATACTTAGCTCAAAACACGTGTTTTCGGAAATGTTCCGGTGATGAATCGGACCGACGATATATTAGAAATACTTTATTTAATTTATTTTATGCTAGATAAAATCTATAATAAGCGGTTAATGAAAAAACCAATCGAATTAACTCTTCTTTATTTATAAAATGATTTGAAAGCAATATGTTGCCCATATCACGTGCAGTTAAAACGCTACATTTTTTCACAGTAAAGGTTTATTGCGTTTGTGAGGCATAGATTAAATTAAAATTATGCACTTAAGTTTATACTTTTATGGTAAATCTTATATTATGATGAAATAATTACAATTTAGCTATACAAGATCCAGTCAACTGACAACAGCATTATGAAATTAAAACAATCTGAACAGAAACAAAATCATTCTACGGTCATGAAAATAATTAGGTTCTAACCTAGCTGCAGCTGGTTTAGAATCTACAACATATGTAATCCGCGCATTCTCGAACTGACATAAGGATATGCATTGCTAAGTACATAAATATACAGATTTGATCACAGATTATTAGATAAGAAAATTTTAAAATGCATTTTGTGGCATTCGTCAATAAGCGCACAAAATATGGAATCAATTTAGTACAATCTCTTTGGCACTAATAATAATTAATGCTATGTCGCGTTTTCCCTGCCAGTGATACACCAAATTTAAATGCACTTCTCAGGATACCGGACGTCGGACGACCACCAGCCGCGTACAAAGGAAACGAAACGCACAGGTAAAAAATCTAGTCATCCGATTCCAAGAATCACATCAATGATTCACTTCGAACCGACTCCGGGATAGTCCGGCCGGGCGAGCCCGGCACGCAATAAATATCTATCAATATATACTCTCGATCAACAAATATAATTCATAGTAGGCGATAATCACAATATGAACGTTCACAGTTTGGATCGGCGACGAGAAACTACCTGATCGAGGGTTTTAAACTCATCGATGTACTTTTATTTATACCTACTAGAATATCTTTCAACATCTAGGACATACTTTGAGATGCTTCAAATTATAAAGTACAAAATCACGTCAACAAATTCAAAACCTTCCAGGATACAGAGTCTCCGCCGACCCCCATACGCAGCGAGGTTATCACAGGGGGTCTCATAAGTCGACCGTGTCAAGCGGCTGCGTCGGCGCGCGAGGCTCCGGCGGCGGCGTCGTGGCTCGCGGGTGAAACTTCCCGGGGAGCGAAGCGAGGGCGGACAGAGCCGCATCAGCGTGAGGTATCCTCCGCATGATTTTGCCTGAAGTGATGAGACGTCCGAAGCCCTCTTGGTGGGCGAAAGCGTAACCGGAGCGTACGGAGCGCCGCGCGCGGCGGGCGGACGGCGTGCGCGGCGCAGGCGCGGCGGCCCGCCAGCGTTGCCGCGCTCTGAGCCGCTCAGCCAGCGTCGGGGCCGTGGACGACCACGCCAGGCGCCAGGATACTACTGGCACCATTAGGATTATCATCTGAGGACAAATACGCAACATTGATTGACTATACAAAACCTAGAATAAAATATTATACTTTTATGAACCCAAACCAAAGGAAACTACATACACTAGATTTAATCTGTATAGTTTTAGCTATTAATAAGTATTTTTTATCCAAGTCTAGCTATAGTAGTTATCTAGTATATGTTGAAAAAAACTATGCGCTGCAGAAATTCGATCGCGCGAGCGGACGTTCTAGAGGGGGATAGCTGTCGAACTCTGACGTTCAAGTGGCCAAGACCATTTTCCTGTAGATACACCAGTTAAGGTACTGCCCTTACAGCCCCGTTAAAAAATCCATCCTGTATATTCATACAAGGGTACTCGTACCGTGAGCACTGCCGTGAACCAGAAGGTGGCCTGCGTGAGCGCGACCGTCAGCGAGCCGACGTAGGGCCCGCCGATCGCGTAGTTGTAGAAGTAGTCCAACACGAAGTACGAGACCAGAGAGCCCCAGATAGTCACGTGGTTGAACACCGTCCAGTAGGTCGTGTCTAGAGCGATCTGCAGACAACAATAAAAAAAAAAATTTGTTACTCGTAAAGTGGCTTATTCCTTTTCCAAACATGTAGCAGAAAGTATTTAATTGCTGTCGTAATAAAATGCGGGAGGAAAAGCTTTTATGGAATTCTATTTCTAACGCGTTGAGCGGGAGAGAAAACTAGACGAGACTAGGGCTCAATTTACACAAGGATGGCAGCAGCCGACAGCGACGCCAGCCGAGGGCTGGACCAATGACAAAACGCGGGCAGACGCTCTACCTTTTGATCTTTTTAAGCGATACTGGTCTTAAAATATATGAAGCTATAGTTTACAATTACTTTACAATTATTTGACACTGAAAATGCTCGCCGGCCGCTGCTATTCCGGTATGCCTAGCCTAACGGATAGCCAAGTCTTAGTTGAAATCATATTTACCTGTGTTGTATTGTCAATAATTAAAATCGTGGCTACCACGCTTCCTAATAACCTATGATCGGATAATATTTTGCCGTCCGGCGCCAATCCATCTTTGTAAGTACCTGAAAACAAACAAAACATCTAATTTATCAATGTTATCATACTGACAGCCTTAGTATTTGTCTTTATGAACTCACAACAAGGGTAAACCGAACAACAAATAGATTTTGTAGTAAAATAATCCATGGAGCCGACTAAAATAATATTAAAAACTTTATGTCTATTTATCATCATCATCATCAGCCCGTACACGTCCACTGCTGAACATCGTCGTTTGGGGGAGGCCTTCCCCCAAACGACGCCACGAATAGCGGTCCTCAGCCGCCTCCATCCAACGACTCCCTGCGACCGCTACCATGTCGTCGGTTCATCGAGTGGGAGGTCTTCGCACCCTCCGTTTCGCATTGCATTTATACTGTATGTGTATTTTGTAAGTTATGGATTAGTCTGAAATAAATATTTTATTAATTATGTGTTTTTAATTTTCATGATCTCGGGCCATATTATGGCCCGCAGTCTTTTGGGAGGCTTGCACCGGCCGAAGCCGATAGTACAGATGCCCTTTATGAGAGTAAATCTTAATGGAAGGGCCTACGGAAGGGCTCACATAACGGGTACGTATCATCCTTGAGTGAGTGCAATATGATACACCCGAAGATGATCCTATTATTATAACTCTTATACTACTCGACATAAGGAATGCGCAACAGAAACCACAAATATACATTTCGACAACATACATATTAATGTACACCAAAGTCATGTACATGGGGGACGGTAATTATAACTCACCATAAGGAATGAGAAACAGCACAAGCGAGGTAAAACAGCCGTGCACTGTAGACTTGATGAACTCAGCCTTATTGAACAGCTGACTCGTGTGCCCGGGCGCATACAACTTGGGGAACTGTAGTGACGTCACATCCGATACATCCTGCTCGAATACTCCGAGCGCTAATACTGGTAGAGATGTGTAGAATAGGTTGTATACTGATATGAACATTTCGTCAAACACCGTCTGGAAAAATATTATACATAATTAATTACATATTTAATAATAATGAATAATGCTAGACAATCCACACCATGGTATAAGAAAACAAGGTATGCTCTTCCGGGAGTGTCGCCAGGTGACGTCACTGTCCATTTGCCACTTCATTTCAACAAAATGTAGAAGTTGGGAAACAAATGATGAATGAATAAGAGTCCATTGAAAAATCAATAAAATATGACAATCGACAATTATATTTGTTAGATCAGTCAAAGAGCGTTAGTTAAATACGAGTCAATGTGATAAATAATCGGTAAAATACAAAACCACATAGTTTTATCAGACTCATACAGGAGTTCGGGGAGTTACGATTGTACGCTACTGGTAACACCAGGAAACAGAGTCGTCTTTTCATTCGCCGATGGCGACGATGACGTAGCCTGGCGACACCCACGTGACCATCGTGTCTCGGAATTTCTTATACCATGATCCACACAACATCATCTAGCCCAAGTTAAGCATAACTTGTGTTATGGGTACTAGGCGACTGATAACATTATTACAAAATAGATATTTTGTATTATACGTAGAAATACCCAGAACAAATATTGTTTTTTTTATCTTTATTTAAAGAGCTTAATCACACTGCGATTATGTCGCTCTAGAACAAATATTTGAAGATCGTACAAACATTTGTCCCATGGCGGGAGTCGAACCTGCAACCTCCTGCGTCGCAGGCGGACCTTCTCCAGCCGCGATACGTGTTAAAATTAATCTTCATCTGTGTTTAAATTGATATTTAACTTTTCAGTGATACAAGATAATAGTTAATCTCAATATAAAATGGGCTATACTACCAATGGATTTGCTTAAATGGGATGGATATTTAGATAGCTACAATAACTTTAGAGTCAAAACTCTAACGCCCGTATTATGAAACCTTGCTCAGTCGTAGATCTATGCTTGAGTGACGTTAATGTTTGAAAACCGTTACTCAAGTAAAGATCGTTGACTGAGCAAGTGTTTTATTTCCTTTATTTGGTCACGTCAGATAGATGTATGGTGTTTTACATGATCATATATAATGTACCTACTATCCATAGCAGTTTTATCCATTAGGTATATTTCGCAAGGACATAGGGTCTTTCTTATCCAGGAAAACAGCAAAGAAAGCTGCTGGTGACACGATTTTTATGACCGGACCGTTCCAGATATTATACATTACAAATGTAAACAATAAACAACTCACCTGTGCACTAAATCCGCAGAAAAAAGCGAACCAAAAGTGGCAAACGGTGAATGCAAAGTTCTTGTAGAAAAAGTACCGCAGAAACTTGCACATTCTGTAATACGACCACCGCCCGTGGACCAGCAGTAGTCGCTGTAGAAATCTGAACTGTGCTATCGAGTAATCAGAGGCTAGAACTGCTTGCATGCCTTCTTGGCCGGATATGCCAACACCTATGTGGGCAGCTGTAAAGGAAAATAACCTTAGACTGTACATGTTAGCTTAGGTTTAGGTTACCTTAGGTTTAAAGCTTCATTAGATTGATACCAAAAAAAGCTTCGCATATTTTTTTCCAGCTTCAAAAAAAGGAGGAGGTTCTATGTTCGGCTGTAATTATGTTGGTCAAAGCAATTTTCAAAATCGATTCTTCATTGAAGAAGAATCGATTTTGAAAATTGTATCGCTATTGTATCATAGATGTTAAACAAATTTAATTTTTTACACTTTCGCAACTGCGAATGCAAGTATGGAAGCTCACATTCGCAAATGTTAATACGAAACGGACAGGAAAACGAATCAGAAACTTCGATTTTTGTTTTACAAAAAGGCATCCTGAACAGGCCTCTAATATGAATCTTACTACAGTAGTATTAAAACTCACCTTTGATCATAGAAACATCGTTGGCCCCATCGCCTATAGCGAGCGTGACAGCTTTTCTGCTTTTCTTTATGAGTTCTACAACCATAGCCTTTTGTAACGGCGTTACTCGACAACAGATTACCGACCGACATTGGATTACTACGTCGAGAAACCTGAAATACAATTCAATAATTAATGTGAGTCACTAAATGGAATTTGAACTTCCGGAAACCCTGAATACTCAATCAAACTTTATATAAACCTTTTAACTTTTATTTACGTCTTGATCCCCCTTTCCTCCTTTTAAAAGGTTGACTCATCAGCACACACAAGTCCATCGCTGAACGTCATCATCATATCAGCCCATACACGTCCACTGCTGGACATAGGCGTCCCCCATACGACGGCACAAATAGCGGTCCTGAGCCACCTCCATACATCGACTCCCTGCGACCGCTACGATGTCGTCGGTCCATCGAGTGGAGCATGTAGGAGTTTTGCCATAATAACCACGCTTGGCAGACGGATTGGTGATCGCAGTGTTGGTGTTGAAAAATACTCAGATGGAAGCTGCTGCCATTCGTCTGGTAGGTTCCCTTAGTCGGCTCTTACGACAACCACGGGTTGAGTTGGAGGGGTCGATATTCGTAAGCCGCATCCCCACGGCCAACTGCTGAACGTGCCTCCCCCTTAAAAGGAGTTTGCGGGGTTGCCATAAAAGCCACGCCGGGCAGGCGGATTGTTGATCGCAGTGAAGGTTAAAAAAAGTACTCAGAAAGAAGCTGCTGCCCTCCCTCAGGTAGGTTCCCATAGTTTTTTTATGACTTCAAACAACGGGCTGAGTTTGAAGGGTCGATATTCTAACGCCTTTTATAAGATACATTTTGTAGAATTTTCCAGGAACTTCATGACCTGACCCCAACAACTCCCTTCCACTCCAGGACAAGCAGACGGACGGTACAATACCACACTTATCTGATGAATATACCATCCACTCCTACTAAGCGGTTTTCCTCCACATTCATCATTCGCACCGCTAAGGAATGAAACTCGCTGCTTGCTTCTGTTTTTCCTGCCAATTATTCAATCTCCGCCTCTTAGAAACAAGCGTCTTTTAAACCTTCGTGGCACACCGTCGGCCACATCGTCACTTTCCATCAGGTGAGATTGTGGTCAAACGAAGTTCAATCGACTATAAAAAAAGCCGCGACTCCGCGGCCTTTTAAAAGGTTAAAGGTAGGTTATTGAATACAGCCGTTTTAACTTACTTTTCTTCTAATTTGGGATGCAAACAATGCACCAAAGAGTGTCCATTGACGACGATCGCGAATCCGTTCGTATCATCGTTGTTGTGTTCATGCGAATCTGCAGAGTAGGGACCGCCTCCACTAGCGTATTCATTGCTGGAATTTGATAGAAGTTTCAGTATAAACTAAAAGTGAGGACCGATCGTGGACATATACTGCCCTCCTTATGAAAAGTGCAATAACTAGTAATAGTTACTGCACTAGTTATTGCACTTTTCATTTAGGGCAGTATATTAGTGCAGTGTTGACAAAGGCATAATCCAAACTCAACTATCCGGTTATAAATTCCTAGTTTCAAACCAATGATGTCTTGTTATGCAGGATAATATTACAAAGTCCAAATTTTTGCCGTTGTGAAGATGTTTCGCCGAAGACAACGCCAAACTACTGATCGAGCTGACATTTAACACGCATAAAGATTGACTGGACTAGGACTATCATCATCAGCCCGTATACGTCCACTGCTGAACATAGGCGTCTGCCAAACGATGCCACGAATAGCAGTCCTGAGCCGCCTCCATCCAACGACTCCCAGGATTATCATATAAGCTGCTTATTATTCCAAAAAACGCGGGCGAAGCCCCGGGCAGATGCTAGTCTAGGGTAATTAAATAAATTATAAACCTATACTCTATAGAATTTTACTGAAGTTTTCATGGGCATTTGTAATTTATAGCCAAAAGTACGACTAATTTTTAGCGGCCGTTGACTGAATTATTAGAAAGGTCTACACCTAGGTCTTGTGTAATGTAAATTTATTGAATAAAGGTCAATGACAGAACCGTACAACGTACAATTTAATAACAAAAGTATTGTTTGTCGATTGAATTACACCCCTAGGGTAGTCCTGATCCTGATTTATTCACATGAACACTTCTTATTTTAGCGAAATTCTAAGACTACCTCTAGAATACAAAAACTAAAAAAAACTAACTATGAAAATCAGTATGGGTCTTTGTTAAGTCAGTGAGAGACTACTATATACGTTGGTGTATGTAAAAGAGAGAACACATGATAGAGAAAGAGCACTTTGGCTGTGATTTGAAGACGAAAAATCGAATGGTATAAGTTAGTAAATTTTTAAGAAAATGATATGTTAGTAAACATTTCTAAAATCACTACAATAAGGATAGACAAATATTTAAAAAAAGAAAGGTTTTGTAATTAATTTAACGAAACTCAATTCGCTATAACTGTCACTGAAACATGTAAATAGATTTTTTCTTGTAAAATTTATAAAATGCCCACCAACAAATAATTTACTTTCATAGGTAAAAATAAAAACATTCAAAATTAATACAGGATACAGTATTTTTGTAGAGCTTATCTATTGACACAGGATCTGTGTGAGTCAATAACATAGATCTGCTATTGCATGATGGCCTCATAATCAGTTTCAGTTTAGAGATTTTTATTTTCTTAAAAGAACAAAGTTCACTTAAATGAGAAAGTATATACAATATTCTTCAGCTTACTATCTTAACTAATTAATATGTTATAGCTGTAAATAATATAGCAAGCTTCATATCCACACTAATTAAAATAGTTAAATTTTAAGGACAGTAATGTTTCCTGTAAATAATTTGACGTATTGTTAATCAAGTACCAAGAAGTGTCGCTTTAGTGAAGTTTTCAACAACTAAATACATATGTAGCACAATTAAGCTGATGTGTTGCTTACAGGACTGAAAAAGTGTATTTTTAGTATTGTTTAGCTTTAAAGAAAGATTCGCAACGTCGACACCAGAGTGTTTATCACAGGTTTTGAACATCTTTACTCAAAATGATAGAAAATGTTTACTTGATTATGCGTCTTGAATATAGCTAGAGCCCAGTACACTTTGAGTACTGTACTTTTGCCTGAACCAGGACAGTCCACTGTGTTGTGACACCTCTCAGTAGCTCAACCAGCAGACTGGAGAATCGAGTATGCTCACGAGATAGTAACTTTAGGTGCGGTCAAGCGAACAAAGTCGCAGACAACAGCCAGCAGTTTTCGTATAAATAAAAGTTGAAAACCTGCTCCAAACCAGTTACAAGATCCAGCACGGCACAGTGACACACAAAACAAGAGGCACACTAGCGGTGAAATCAGCGGTGATATACAAGTGTAGCTCTTATTCTCTACCTGTCTTGTGCTATTGTGTTATTTTCCCACCTAAATGTAACCACTGAGACGGCGGGCGCGTTTAGCTTGACGTTGGCAGTCCGGCCGGGCGATGGTCGCGGCCCGGCGTCGCCGTTCGCTGATTCGCTCTGGCTTCGCGGTTCGTTTGATGAACCTGTGACCAAATTATATGTTAATTAGTGTGTTACGATTGACGCGGATGATTTGGTTCCACGTCACACACCATTCTGGTTCCTGGAACCAGAAAGATGTGATTTTATTTAAACATGTGATGAAATAAACATCACATAGCATAAAATCTTCACTATGCGCCCAGTAGGAATGCAGCCTAAAGGTTGTCTCAGATTTGACCGCACTACTGCTCTGCTGCACAACACAAAAATGTGCATTCAAATACGGGCCTCATAATATTTAGATCCTTTTCATATTGATGGCATCAGATACAAAACAACTCGCGGGTCACTCGCTTGAAGCTTGCGGTAAGCCATTTTGTCAATGTAAAATGTTTCTAAAGATTACCCTCCTCATTCATAATAGTCTGCTAACTTAAAGCATTGCTAAGTCTCACTCTGTCTTCTTCTATTGACATAAGTCAGAGTGAGAAATAAGACTGCTTAGCAGCTGTTTTAAGTTAGCAGACCATTATGAATAAGGGGGGAGTTTAAGCCGATATTCTAATGCTTGGATTTGAACATTTGAGTGCTCGTTGTACATATGACTTCAAAATATAGTGCGTTCCGTCCGATTGACGAGGAGCGGAATTGGCCATTCACGAACCAGATTGAATGTTTATTTCAACATGTGATTGATGAATTCCGCTTTGCTCAGCACCCAGTGACAATCCTACTAATATTATAAATGTCAAAGTTTATATGTATGGATATTTGTTCCTCTTTCACGCAAAAACTACTGAACTGTTTGGCTATTTGGTATGTGTATAATTTGGGACCTGGAATAACATATAGGCACCCGCGTTTTTATCCCGATAAAACGCGGTCGAAGGCGCGGGCAGCAGCTAGGGTACCATAATGAGATTGCCGCAAGCGTTGGTACAAGTGGTCCGGAATGACGATGGCCTCAAGCTAAGCTTACTACGTTCACGGGCTTCTCAAGCTTAGTCATCATTGTAACATTTGCTGCCCGCGCTAAACAAACACAGCTTGTCTATTGAGGGCTGCCATGCTGACCGCGTTTTGATAGCCTGAACCTGCGCTACGCTGCGCTATGGCTTTCGGCCATCATCAACGCATAGCAGTCATATAGACCGTGACAGTAAGGGTCGATCCACATCTGACGGAAAATGCGTCAAGCGTATTATCGGTCGCGTCTAATCAGTTTCTGCGTTCAGCATCTACAGAGCGGTTGTGTTGTGTTATTTTAAAATGAAGCCCATCGACGCCGACCGACCATGCGTTAAAGGAAACGGAACAGACGCTGTACGTTCGACCACTAACGCATCATCGGTTGGGTATGAAAGGTTGATTTTTTTATTATATATTTATCTGTTCAGACGTTACGCGACCGATAACACGCGACGTATTTTCCGTCAGATATATACTTTAATGCACTAAACATGGGCAACATACCATGCGGTAGGAATGTATTGACGACCCGTATGGAGTCCTTGCACTTGGCCAGCTGCCTGTCGACGTCGTCGTAGGAGGCGCCATCTATGATGAAAACCTCCGCCATGTCGTCCGTTAGCAGTTGACACGAGTAGCCTATATTTATTGCTGTTTCTGAAATCAAATTGAATTTATTTAGTTTCAATTCATTTTGAACAGAAATATCCTACTTATGCAACTAATAGTATACATAAAGGCCTTCAGACCTTCGCAGTATTTGCTACTCAGAGCTATAGCGATAAATTTCGTTTGGATTTCGCTTAAGTTTCGCGCGGTCATCGCTATTTTGCCCACGCCCCTAATTTTTGTTTTCTTACAATGTTTTCTTTAAAAACTGCCACAGCGGACACGGCTTTAAAAGTAGTTTGTCAGTAAAATTTCAACTTAAAACATACCTTGTTTATCTCCAGTTAAGACCCAAACTTTAATTCCAGCCATACTGAGATTCGCTATCGTTTCTGGCACTCCATCTTGTAACTTGTCTTCTATTGCGGTAACTCCTGCAACAATACGAAATCAATCAGAAACTGAATTGGAACATTCATTTATTCAGATAATTCACCAAGCTCTATTATAAGCACGCTGGAGGGACTATTCTATAGGCAAAAAGTTGTTTACTGTGCCGTTTCAAAGCGCCCCTCTCAACTCTGGTCGAGATCGACTTCTAGTATCATAATTTACATTTGTAGAGGTGTATCAAAGCAACACGCAACCAAATAATAATTAGTTACATAAACAGTCACGCCCCTTACGCAAACGCTACGCCCCAAATGGCGAAAATCAAATGATCTGACATCTTCAGCGTACTTGTATAATAGAGACCTTCGAAGTATAGCATGTATCATCACTATTCTATTGCCATAATTTAGTTAGAGACGATAGAAGGCCCTTACTTGGCGCTATAATCGCGCATGTGTGTGCAGTGTTTATTTAGTTATTACTATACATACTACTGGGTAGTTGATGCATTGATTGATTCGAGCGGCAGTGGTCGCGATTGACAGATACATCCTTACACAGCGAGTGGCATATGAATCGATTACAAACGGGATAGGCTGTATCAGGGAGGGAGCCGCAGTGGCCGGAGGCCTGGAGGGCAACACCAAGCATTTCTCTGTTCACTCACGCCGCTGTTTGAGGGTTTTATATATTTATTTACAGAACACAAACATTATACATGTTGTAACTATAACTAATAAAATTGATGCGGTAATTATTCTAATACATATGTAATTTTTTTGCGTACATAACATTTTCCATAGATAGGTTTGCGGCTACCCTCAAAAAGCGGAGCGAGTGAAGTGAGGAGTACTCGGTGTTACCTTCCAGCCACTGCGGCTGCGTCCTTGTTACAACCTACCCCGTTTGTGTCAGATTATGAGTAGATTTTCAGTTTGAGTTAATTTATTGTAACATAGGAACATAGAGAACACTTGGAATTGTCAAATTTAAGTACATAAGGTATAATAACCAGGCTATTGAAATAAAATTATAAGATCAATAATATAACATATCAAAATTATCGGCTGGAAAGAGGCCTTGTCAAAAATAAAAGTTAACAGTCACAGTTTAAGATTAAATAAAAAAAAAAAGTTAAATTAATATAATGAATATGCATAAAATTTAGCGACTGCTTAATCACGATTATTTGACGTCACTCTAGTTGCCTGACCGTACCTAGTAAGAGCAGGTCAGTCTCGATCTCCAAGAATCGTCTCGTAAATGCGCTTTTTAGCACGCAACAGACGTTTCTTATACTCTACTGCGGCTGCGTCTCTGATACAAATAACCTATTTCTTTCTAAGTTGGGACTGGTTTTCGTCACTCCTATTGCCTGGTCGTACCTAGTAAGAGCAGATCAGTCTCAATCTTCTCATAGACGACGGCGAGCGGAGCCAACCACACTGTGAGACATACGCCACTGCGGCTGCGTCCCTGATGGAGCCGACCCGCTTTGTATTTGATTGACGACTGGTTGAATTAACGTCGTGACTGGAGAAAGCTATGCTCGGAGTTTCTCTACGCAATAGAATCCGGAACACGGAAATCCGTAGAAGAACCAAACATAGCTCTCAGAATTAGCAGGCTGAAGTGGCGATAGGCAGGCCATATAGCCCGTAGAACTGATAAACGTTGGGGAATAAAGGTTCTCAAGTGGCGACCGCGATGTAATGCGAAACGAAGTGTGGGAAGACCTACCACTCGATGGACCGACGACATTGTAGCGGTCGCAGGGAATTGGATGGAGGCGGCTCAGGATCGCTATTCGTTGCGTCGTTTTGGGGAGGCCTATGTTCAGCAGTGCACTTATACGGGCTGATGATGAATTCATTCCTATTGCCTAGTCGTACCTAGTAAGAGCAGGTCAGTCTCGATCTCCTCGTAGATAGCGTCGAGCTGCTCGTCGCGGTCGTGTATGGCGAGCGCGGCCTGGTGGTGGCGCCGCTTCCACTCCGAGAACATGCGCTCGTCTAGTGGTCGCCACGCCAGCGCCAGTGTGCGGAGACCTTCTCCAGCGAATTTCTAAAAACACAAATATATTAGATTGCAGAGAGAGAGCTAAAAGAGGCGGACTGACGGGACACTGCACAGAAAAAACCAAAATGGCGACTTAATTTATCGGTGGTCAAGACACACTCCGGGGCACTGAGCCATATTAGGAGTAGTAGGTAATATTAGATTGATCCAAAGCATCATCGAAAATTAATAGGAAAGGCCTTCGGCTAGGGCCTTTGCCCTACAGTGATACAATGCGGGCTTCAAATAAATAACAATAAGATGGAAAGACCAATTCATTTAAAACGAAAACAAGACCTAATATAAAGTTGTTACAAAAAGACAGTTCAGTAAAATCCTCGGTTAGTCCAAAAAGCCCCATAACTAGCTAGCGTTGGGAACTAATTCCACTAACTTAAATCGCTTCACCATAACAATGGCATCGTCTCAGAACGACATGTTTTGACATTTTACCTTTGATGAAAGAAACTACGCGTATGGTAAATTATAGGTATTCCTAGGAATCAGGAAAGTAAAGGTTTTTCCTTAACATATTATTCAAGGAAATTTATTGAAATGTTACCGTCCTTTTCCGCATATACAATACTTTTAATATTTTGCCATGAATAACAACATAGAATATGTATTAAGTACTAATTAATATAAAAACGGATGTTCTACAATCATTTTTTTGAAATTATAATGATTCCTAGAAATATCAACGGAAAATATACAATATAAAATGTTACACCTTAAATACAAAATATAAACATGTTACTCACATTTAAATGTTCCTGTGTTTTTGATTTCACTTCCATTTGGTTATTTTTTAATCTGTCGTATATTACATTATCAGCACCTTTAGTATATAACCTAATTTCACCATCCTTCCTCAATATCACGGACATTCTTTTCCTAACATTATTAAAATCTAATATACATAACAATTCATACACCTGAAACAAAAAAAAATATGTATTAGTGCGAACTTAAAATATATAAAGTACCATCACGAACATAAGAAAGTTTTTTATTTATAAGAGATTCTAGATTGATGAACTTTAGTAGCGAGACGTTGTTCAAGTCAAAACATTCAAAAATACCAATTTCAATTGAAATTGAAAGTGCTTCGTACCAAGTGCTTCTTATTAAAGACAATTGTGTTTTAACAACACCTTTGTTTATTGAAGACAATTTGTCTTTTAACCACGTTTCTCACTTATTTAAATTCGAGAAGCAAAAAAATACTGCGATGTCGATGTTCCGAGAATAAAGAAACCTAGGAAAAAAAATATGCTATACATAGATAGATAGAAAATTCTTTATTGCACATTTTACAAAAGAATTAACAAACAATACAAAAAATTTGGTACAAAAAAATGTAACAATTGGCGGTCTTATCGCTCACGAGCGATCTCTACCAGACAACCGTAACATACATATTAACTCATCCACGGGCTGAATTCCTTAACCATCCTATAGTAGTAGGTAGGGAGGTGGGTTCCTTTACGAATGAAATCTACCAGAGGAATAGAGATGGGTTTATGCTGGGAATTTACAGGGCGTATTGAGTAAATGCCTAATTTATGCCCGATAAATGCCCATTTATCGGGCAAATTAACAGGACATTGATTGGGCATTTACTCAATACGTCCTGTAAATGCCCGGCATTAACCCATCTCTGTAGAGGAAGGGTAGCAGCTTCCTTCTGTATATTTTAACACCTCTACTGCTACCACAAATCTGCCTTTCAAGCGTGTTGGTTAATGCAAATCCTCCTTATTAGGGGGAGGCACTAATTGCGTAAGGTGCTGTGTTTACTTACCTTTTTTTTAGATTATCATTTGATTTTACATATTTGTGTTTACAAAAAAAAAATTGGCAATAGTACACCAGAACTTTAGTTAACTCAAATAAATTGGCTTTTTTATTTCCGACTGTTCCTACTCACACTCAATTATGTGAACGGTGAAGCCTATGAATACTGAGATTTAATTTTTATCTTTTTAAAAAGTCAGTGGGTTACCCTCAATGGGGTGGTTGGGAATAAAAATTAAAAATATCACGTTGAGTAGTGGACATATGTATTCCGAGGGTTACATACATATTAGAAATATATAAAGGATTGCTATACATACCTCTGTTTTACCCATAACTTCTATTGTAATACTATTAGGCGCTCGTTCTCTGAACACAAAACCGAAATTCCTTGCCGCAGACACAAGCGCTGATTCATCCGGCGATTGCGCCTGAAACAATATCGTTGTGAAATAATTCACTAATCTAAGCTTTAGTGTATTATAAATACAGACCATTATTGAATAGCAACTTTAATAGGCTTGAAGCCAAGAGCCATCAGCATCTCAATAAAATGATTAATTCAACTGCCATTTGTTATTATTGTATCATACCAGTCATTATATTGGATAGACGGTTATGCATATTTCATATCAACGGGAAATACAATAGATGCTCATCTGTCTTCATTTACATTATATTTACATAATTCAATAAGAAAAATCTAAAAAAGGTACGTTAAAACGTTCCGGATAAGTTATAATGGGATTTCATAAAACACCAAAACATATAAATGCGAAAGTTCGGATGTTTTAATGTTTGTTAAGAAGTACTTCACGTCAAAACTAATGAAGCGATCGGGCTAAAATTTTGAATAGATGTACATATTTCTACGATGAGATTTGTTAGAATAAGTGATTAAGAGTAGCTATATGTTAATCTAGGTCTAGAATTACATCTGTGCAAAATTTCAGCCCGATCTGTCTAGTAGTTTCAATTAAATGTGAAGACGTAACAAATATCCAAGCTTTCGCATTTATAATATAAGTGTGATATTGGTGTTTATAAACATTACAGTTTGTTACCTGGTATTCTAACCGGCCATTTTTCTGATCCGGCATAACCGTATGGCACAATGCAAGCAGCCGAAAGAAATCATGCACATCTCTGTTGCCTCGCTTACAGGCGTCGAGAAGCGTTGCGTCGAAGAACTTGAACTCTGGCTCGTATTCAGGGTTGAACGAGAAATCCAACGGCTCTGAACTCTGTGGAGGTGAACTTTTATTTGAATAACTGGTAGAAAGGCTGAGTAATGGACAAATCTACGTTTTATACTACGCTTTGGTATAATTGCGGCGTTACAATTTGCATTCCAAGTTTAGTATTTTGCACACCTAGTACGTGAAGCTAGGAAAAAAGCTAACAACGCAGCCATCTTATTTTTTTTTGTATGTAATGTAATCAGGAACCACTTGGTCAGACTTAAAAACGATGCGATTTGCAAAATTTTCTAGCTCCACAAATATATGTACAAACCTAACTCTATGACACCGCAAAAGATACCAGAACAGTACAGTATACATAAGCATGCAAAAATGGCCTTAAGTTCGATGTAGAAAGAGTTGCTTTTAGAAAATGAATTGAATCGATGAACGTAGATTTGCCTGTACCACGATACCCATGAACAAAACCAAGCATAAACCACGATGCAAAGCGAATCATGCAACATCCAGAGCGTTTGTACACACATAGTACGTGCAGAAATACATATTTACAATACAATAGACGTACATAATTACCCCTGATCTAAAAAATTACAGTACCAAATGAGTTTCTACGACAGTTCAAGAAGAGATGAGACTTTGGTGTCGAATGTAGAAAACCTAATGTGTTGTGTTTATCTGTGTTAGCTTTACCACTAAACCATAGGACAGAGAAGAAAGATCTACTAAGGTTATGTGACTTCGTTTACTGGAAAGGTTTGCACTAAGCATTATTAATATTATTATCCAAGTCCATTCACATGTGAATCTATGTCACTCAGTGACTGAATCGCTCATAATACTTTCGCTGGTCATTATTTCTTTGTCTCAGTCAGTCTTTAGTACCAGTTGTGCATTTGTTTACGATGGCGAGCAAGGTTTCATTTCATTCCATCATTTGCCGCCTAGCAGCGCCTCTACCGGATAGATGGGAACAAATTTTCGTAGTTTGTCAGCAGTTGAATAGTTTCATGGCCGTCGCTATTTTACAATCATTTATTTTTGGAATGCTTTTGACAGATTTGACACAGGCTATTTCCACAGAATATTGTATTCGTGTCATTCTTTTTTTGTACGTGTAAGCGAGATGTGAGAAGTGACAGAAATCGATCTCCCGAAAACTGTTTTACGTAATCAAACTGTGCACACTGGTAATAAGCGTACAGAATGCAGTCAATGAACGGCGAAAATAGTACAAGCGAGTCCTTCACCGAATTTCATAGATAGACAGGTTGTTCTAACTAAGAATTGGACATCCCATTAGCCTAGGAGAGAGCCGAGCAGATAAATGTTAAATAAGTAATATATTATTATTATAATGTTAGGATATCACTCTGTTCTAGCTAACCCATCTCATTATCCTAATGCAAGCGACAAATCAGAATATGTAGTGCCTTACAGAACAATTTAGGAAATATTTAGTTTCGGTAAAAGGAAGGTAAATTCGTTGAATTATTTATTGGACTGCAACACGAAATATATCTAACCAAATAATAATAAATAATAGTTTTTTTTGTAAGAAACATTTCTAAGTTGTTTTAAAACATTTATCAATGTTTTAATTATATTATTTACCGATTTCCAGAAAAAACGGCGGAGTCTCCCGTTTCGACAGTTTTCCATTAGAATGTATTTTAATCAGAACTGTGTTAATGATGGGATACATTAAACTCGACGAAGACGGTATTTATTTGATAAAAAGTGAATTAGTAAAATACTGTTTCAGTATCCTTGCAAGAGATAATTTCGTACTCGAGCGTTCTTCGACCGTTTCATCACTGTTCTTTTCAAATTTAGCTTTCATCATTATCATCATATTTTTAACCGATTTAGATAAAAGGTAGTTCTATGTTAGCCTGTATGTATTATCTGCAATTTTTCAAGCGTGGATTGATTTTGATGATTATTTTGGTTTTATATAGATATGTAGATAATTACCCCGTGATCCCATAAAAATGTTATTGCCCTCAATAACTATTTTTTCTTGTAAAATTTAGCAATCAAAGGAATCCGACGCCTTTTTAATTTTTTGTAAATAATTTCAAATTATCCTAAAACCAATTCGAAAATGAGGTATAGCGTATGTAAGGCACTACATGTGTTTTAATTCGCGCATTCGTACACGTGTGGAGTTGAGATGGTGCCGGGCGCCGGGCGTGCTGCGGCCGGCCTCGTGCTCCTGGTCGAGCAGCCGCGCGCGCGCCGCCGCGCCCGCGCCGCACGCGACCTGCGACCGCCACGCTCCCGCGCCGCCGCCATTCCGCCGCTGTCACCAATATATCTCTTACCAACCAGTATCTCGAATAATGTCTAAAAATATGTCTAACTAACTATCACATATCCTTAGACCAACTCTACTGCCATACGTGTCGTAGGGTCTTGACCGAGTTCGTTCTGGGCATATTAGGGCTCGTGATAGAAATGACAATCCGTGATGTCCTGGGTCGCCGTCATTGAAATCGATGAGGAGGACTATGTCTAATATAGGTCTCTACAACCCGAGCTTTCAGCTTAACAGTGGAATTCGTTGTGGGAGGTTCGATGGTCTAGTGTTTTCTTTTTAACTTCTTCCACTAGTGGACAAAAAATTGAAGTGAAGAGAATATCAATAACACCTTATTTCTTATTTGTTAATAATAACTATGTTTATAGTATAAAATTTGACTTGTCTAAGTGCTTATTTTGTAAGCCTAAAGAAATAAAGTTATTGATTCTGATTCTGGTCTCATACAATACAACCATAGAAGAGACTTTTGGGAGACCATCCAAGGAACGATGACATTGCAGCGGTCGCAGGGAGTTGGATAGAGGTGGCTCAGGACAGCTATTTGTGCCCTCGTCGTGTGGGGAGGCATATATCCAGCAGTAGACGTTTGTGGGATGATGATGAACCATAGAACGCTCCTAGCTGTCTGCCACACAACTATATAGGTGGAAATTGTATTGGGATGGCTAATCACTTACATTACAACCATAACGCCTTTAACCCGAGCATAACACTGACAGTGGAATTCATAGTCAGAGTTTAGTTAGATATTAATTTATTATCTAAATGCCCTGTGCACTAAGACCATAAAGAGAGGAATCATAGTGGGATGGTGAGTGCTGCGACCTGCCTGGTGCTCTGTTCGAGGCAGGCCAACGTCAACTTCAACTCACGTCAACTCCCGTCAACGGCCGCGCTTAGACTGCGCCGCCGCGCCGCCTGCGCTTTTTACATGTAATATGAAGCCGTTATTATGCGCCTGAAATGGAGTCCCTACATCTATCTTAACCATAAATTCCATTGTAATCAGAGTGTGGCTCTACCATGAATTTCTATAAACCTTCTTTATTCCACTTGTTTTCCTGTATTTACGCTGTTGGATCGGCCTTTCATCTACCGTGTCGAGTCTTCTCTTGGCAACCAGCCTTTCCCAATTCGCTTAAAATTAAGTGTATGCTGTTAAAAGTGTGCCCGGTTACGCTACAATAACTCTTTACAAGTATCAAGACTACGGAAAACATCACAGGATGTTCTAACTAAAATTTTATCGAATCTTTTCCTAGAACTCAGATACAAGAAAATGTGTGTTTTATTTTACCTCCGCCCGTTAGGGTGACCTGACACGTGTAGTCAATTGGTTTGATCAAATTATGTGTACTATGTAGTATAAGCGTTGATTCACAACGCGTGCTGTGTACCACGCGGGATCGTTGAGTCTTTCCTTATTGAATCGAGCTATATTAAACTCAATGCGTCATTATACTAAGCTCAATTCTTGAGTTTAACCAATGTTACATTTGGCTTACATAAGCATTTGTGTTTCTTTATGTACACAATTTTTATATACTTTATTATTCAAAATACACTACTACAAACTCCTAAGCAATGTCTGTACGTACAAGCATACATTTGTGTCCAGGATAGTTTGGTATAATCACTATACAGTCTATACAGCCAGTTACATCGATTTAACTAGACCGGTCTGAAGTTAAGTGGCTCAAAAGACAAAAGAATTGTTTTAAGTGCGGTCAAATAGCTAACTTCGGACCGGCCAAGATGCGTCTCAAGGATCCTAAAGTGCAGAAAAAAATAAACAGGGGTAAAATCCATACTCATACACAAACTGTAAGACAAAACAAACATGGAAACATATAATAATGAAAAACAACCCACAAGTTCCCTTGCTTACAAAGCTTGGGCGAAAGATTGAACATAGGTATTCCTATAAAAAAAATTGAATATGAAAAACAAATCAACATCATGCAAAGTAAAAGAAATGTGGAATCGAAACGTGCTATAGGTCTTCTGTATATTCGTAGCTTCGTGATATATCGAAGATCGAATGCCTACATGCAAACTGTGATGTTTCTATAGCTGTGCTATACAACTATGAACTTTGAAGGGGGTGTGTGAAGGTGTATTTTGCGGTGTTGTGTGGACTTACGTCTGTGTGCTCTATGGTCTCGCCCGTGACTTCGTCGATCACGTCTCCGTAACACACGCCGGCGATGGAGCACTTGTTAAAAGTCATTATGTTCTGGGTTAACGTGCCAGTTTTGTCGGAGAATATGTACTGGATTTGCCCTGTGAAACAAAAGGGGTATTGTCAGCTATAATAAATAAATAAATAATAAATCAGAATACGGTTTATCCGGTTTACGGATCGGTTTTAATCCAAATGCACGTGTGAACTCATACATATAAATTATATTCTGACTAAAACGTATCATGAAAAAATCAGATCCGGCATGTATCCGTGTGAACGTAGCGTAAGCGGTCGCAGGACTCCCTGCGACATCGATAGAGGCGGCTCAAAACCACAATTTTTGCTGCCGTTTGGGGGAGACCTATCTTGAGTACTGGACGTATATGGGCCGATATGATACACCAAACGCATATTATAAACTCTTAACTATTCCTTTTTCTCTTTGACAAAATAATTTTACAGACTCAGGTCCTACGGACCGACAACAGACCGACAGTTAATTCATTAAATTAGTAGACAAAAGGCACGAATGTTTTGTACAAGAAACAGCAACAAGAAACCAATCAATCACATAATGTTTCTATAACCTATTCAAAACATAATGTTCCTGTTATAAAATAAAGCATGCCCGTATTTCATGATTACTGCATTATTAACACGAGATTAAGGTTCGAAATGCTCCGACCAGCTTATTCTAAAGGTAATTTGACTCAAACGATATTACAATAGGTGTTATCGTTTATGTTTTCAGAGCTTGTCTAAAACAAATTTAATCAATTTAACGTATAAGGTAATTTAATAGCGATCACAAATACTGGTATTATTTTACGTCAACAATGACAAACGAGTCAAGTGGTCTGATAACATGGAAACTAATTAATCATTATCAATCGGAAAGCTTATTTCGTTTTAGTCCATTTTTTTGTACCTACAACTCAATTTAGTAATCCTGAAATCAATAAAGGTCGAACTCTTTCGGGGAAACTGTTGCACTACTTACACATAATAATAAATATTATTGTTTTGAAAAATCTAGTAACCGACTTCAAGTTCTTTAATATTAACACTGTTTTTAAGTTTTGCGGGACTAATACCTCGGGAATAAATTTTGTAACAACAAAATAGTTAATTTTAGGTTAAGTACTGAGGGAAGGCTTAACTTTCTGCAAAAAAAAATCGAATATGGTTTATTTCATCTCAGAATTCTACGTGACTCTGGTCGATTCTGTGACAATTGTCATAGTAAAGCGTGTTAGCAAAATTGAGCCCCTGGACGCGCGTTTTTCAGTACTGCGGCGCATCTGTTTATTTCCGTATAGGACTTAAAACTTACAAATAATCTTCGTAAGAGTCGCCAAACGAAAACATTATAATTAAAATTGTTTCGTTTGGCGACATCATCAAGACCATTTGAGTGATCATCACTTTAATTTATTCTAGGATATACCTAAAAAAGGAGGGGGAGGCCTATGTCCAGCCGTGGACGTGTAAGGGCTGATATGATGATGATACCTAAAAAAAATTAAGTATATAATCTAATCAAATCTGATGTGCGGTATATAACAAAGATTTTTTTTTATTTATAATGCATATTTGTTATTTATAGTAGATACCTAAATGTCATACACATGACAAGTGAAAGTTTGACTTACCGAGTTCCTCATTGAGTGTGGTCGTCCGCGCTTTGGCGGCTGTGCCAGTCTTTTCGTAAAACATCTGTTCATCCCAGTTTATTAGGAAACTCTGCGCGAATCTTATTACCTGAGGGAAAATAAAAGCGGTTTTTATCATCACCTCTTTCACAGGATTTATTTGGGGTTTAACGGCTCACGGTGCTTTCGAAATAAAAATGAGCTTGACGAGTCGTCAAAAAAACGTTAATAAACAAAGATTGCTGGCCTGTTTTTGTGCAGTTTTATGTTCCACAAAAAGAAAATTTTAAAATAAAGGCTTTAAAATTTTTACATTTCACCAAAATTTGTAGCACCCATAAAAGATTTTACTTAGATTTGAAATATAATAAATAACATAACAATTGCACTACTTGGGAGCTGCGAAGACAGAGACAGACACACCCAGCCACCCCTTCTTTTTGTTGAGAGTTGAAAATATAGCTCAGGACTCGATTGGAAAAGCAGGAAAATTACATATCGACTGAATTAGGCTTATTTTAGCTATGATATGTAAGAATAGGAGGCCCTTATACCTAGTAATAGAATATATATGATGATAAAACAACGGAGCTCACCTCGACAGAAACATAGAGCGATATAGGCACGACAGTGTTCATCACAATGGCATAGGAGAAGAAGACGAGTAGCGCGATGACCACGGCTCCATACGTGGGCTCCGCCGGTACAAGCGTGT
The DNA here is from genome assembly GCA_947859395.1 of Eupithecia insigniata. NCBI lineage: Eukaryota > Metazoa > Arthropoda > Insecta > Lepidoptera > Geometridae > Eupithecia > Eupithecia insigniata. The sequence continues at coordinate 5,841,350 of OX402008.1, forward strand.
CCCACGGAAGGTACACTTGAAAGTACCGGCCCGTCAGCCACTCCCATACGCCACAAGCGACGGTGCAGAATACGCACATTGATAACAAGAAGAAAACTATCTGTAATGAGAAAGATTTTTGTTATTTGTTACATAGAACAGAAGCGTTTTGTATGAGAAGCATCAAATTTTTTATTCATTATACTACTTGTTCACTGAACAAGCAGATGTCGATGTACCACTTGAACTTCATCTATTAGTTAGACATTGATTGGAATAAATGAAAGGGATTTCTTTAAAATAACTCTAACATCTCGCAGCAGTTATCTCTCAGAGATCGTCGTAGAGTTATCTAGGACGTGCCATTTTTTTTTATTGTTTAATTACAAGCTTTTATTTAAAATGCAATGCATGTTTGTTCGTCGTACGGGGGAGACCTATGTCCAGCAGTGGACGTGTATGGGCTGATGATGATGATGATGATGATGATGCATGTTTGTTCGGGTGAAATCTTGCAACTCAATTTTAGACCAGTTATCCTCAACCGATTGAGCTGAAAGGCATACTTATGTAAGTTCGGTGACAACGCAATGGCATGGTACCATCGAGCTGGTTTGATGGTGGAAACCGAAGGTGGCCATAGGAACTCCTAATTTAGCCTGTTCTATAAAAGGGTTAAATTTCTTAATCTAATAAGGAACCACTTATTATTGATTATAGTGTAGTCCTCCTTTGGAACTTGCCAACCTGTTTTGAGCTTCTCGCACCCAAGTATGCCCTAGAAAATTTCAACCAAACTTACCCCTATAATAAGAAAATTAAGTAGCCTATCTATGCTGGTGCGCTTGAACTTGGTTTTCCCAGAGTTCTGCATCAGCTTGGTATCTTTGCCCGCGAACACCACGACGCCGTAGCACCACTGTGTGTTGCGCAGAACACAGCCTCTCAGCAGGATCTTATCGTTGTCCAGGGAAAAGTGTTGGTTCCGCCAGCTTAACGTGCCTGTGAACGGATATCAATATAAGACCTTTGTGGAATTTAGTTCGGTAGTAAAAGGAGGTCTAGTGAAAGACTACCTCGGACGAGCCCTTCAACAAAGACTTTCAGAAGCATTTGATAACACAATGTTTATGCTGATACCTACTTTTAGTATACTTAAGGCGCATAGTAATGCGACACTAGCGCCACTCTTTATTTTTTCTTTTATTATCGTTATGGAAAAGAATTACCAAAATTTTTCACCGCCAATTAATAATACTCAGAATAAACTATTTTTCGACACCTCTGTAATAGTTTTGTTTTCTTTAGTATTAGCAGAAAATGGTTTATTGCTTTTGGCGGCCACCAAACGCAATAAACCATTTTCTGTTAAATGCTCTTGCACGCATTGTCTGCTGCAGGAATCGCAAAATAGTTTTTACTGAGTATTATCAATTGGCGGTGAGAACTTTTGGTAATTCTTTTCCATGACGATAATATAAGCAAAAATAAAGAGTGGCGCTAGTGTCGCATCACTACGCGCCTTAATGCTAATATGACTTTGGCGGCACTCTAGTTAAAGATTTGTGAGCGATTTTCAATGCGACTTTCAAAAGATTTTATTTCTACCCGAGTAAATTTGGCGTTTCGTTGTAACTATGGGAGAAATTATCTAAATATAATGCTCGTATGTATGTTTGAATGTCAATCGTTATTCTCAGATTACGAATGAATGAGTGTGTTATTTATTGCAAATATTAGTCATTATGTTATCTTCTGTAGGTAGTTCTAAATAAATAAATAAATGTATTTTTGCAAACTACTACTAGCTAGTTGACAGTTGGACTGAGGTTACTACATATTTATTAAATCTAAAATCACATTTCTATATAAATTATGTTAAATAAATACAAAATAATTTATTTGCCATTAGGTTAACAAACATGACTTAATGTTACTTAGAGTTGTTTCAGTTGCGATTTTATATGAGAGCATTGATTTGTTATTATGGTTCCAGCTCTAGGCTAGGCCTTTTTCGCAGGAGACCGAGAGAACGATGATTGATTTCCATTATACTGAGGGAGCGGTACACTAGCAAATAGTTCCGATAAATGGAGAATTTTCTTGTTGGAAGCTCCCTTTCATTTTAATATTTATTTTATTTTTTTATGTGTTGTTATATCCGCCAGAGAAATACACATACTGTGAAAATTTCAGCTTGTCTACCTTCCACCTCCCTTTTTCGAACCCTAAAAATAAAATAGGTAATAATGTGAAAGGCAAGCAATAACAAATAAGTTTGGTAAGTTTGCTTTCAATCGTATTTACATTTCGGAACAAAAACCGAAAGATTTTGCGCTAGATTCTATCTGTAAATCACAAATTTTTATCACCATTATTCACTATAGCCATAACATGAGAACTAGGTCGTCTAAAGCGATAACTTCAGAAAACTATTAGCACAGAATGTTAATGGTTCACAAAGTAATTATTATTTTACACTTGAACTGTTTTTAGCGTGTCATTAAATCGTTAGCATTCTCGTCACCTGTTGTAACAGTGATTAGATATACTGATTTCATGGGTAAATAGTCTGTAGAACCAAAATGCACTGAAGACACGCTAATTATTAGCGTGTCTTCATTAAATAAATGCGAAAGTTAAATAGTTAGTTTATGTGGATCTTTAGAATGTTTTGATTATTTGATACTGCTTTACTTTAGTAATTATAATACTTATTGGTTCTTAACGCGAAAACTACTGAATGACCAGGCTGACATTTTTATGGATGTAGCTCTACACCTGTAGATTAACCAAAGATGTCTAGAGAAGAATAGACAAAAATGACAACGAATCGCCATAGAATGCGTAAAATATTTGAAATACGTTCTTTCAACTTCTATAATTTACGCAATCTTTTCTCTATTCTATGTACCTTACAAGAAATCGCTATCGTCATAGAATACGTAAAATATTTGAAATTCGTTCTTTTAACTTCAATAATTTACGCGATTTTTTCTCTATTTCTACTTTATAAGAAATTGCTATCGTCATGGAACGAGTAAAATATTTGAAATTTGTTCTTTCAACTTAATAATTTACGCGATGTTTTCTTTTTTTCTACCTTACAAGAAATCGCTATCGTCATAGAATGAGTAAAATATTTAAAATTCGTTCTTTTAACTTCCATAATTTACGCAATGTTTTCTCTATTCTACCATACCAGAAATCGCTATGCTAAGGGGCTCGAATATCATTTACGGGAGCTTTTATGCAGTCAAAACGCGTGGATAAAAAGCGGGGCATTGGTCTAAAGGTTTTTAAAAAGCCGGTCAAACTGAACGGCTTTTTAAAAATTTTCCATTCATCATCACATTTAATCACTTTAATACCTTAAGTTAACGAATGATTGTCTAAGTAAAATAAAACACGCATGAATCGCTGCAACTGGATATTAGTATTAGTTGACCGTAACGACATCCGCCAGCAGCGGTGGATTTCACGGCGATTTCAACAGAACATTTCGCACAGCGCCCATACTCATGTGAAATGCTTGTGTTAAGCTAGAACCACACTATTGTAGTGTGGGTGACGTGATGCGTCACAGGCATTTTGGTTTCATAGATTTAGAAACTAAGAACTGAGAAGTAAGAAACTTTCAATCAATCAAATCGTTTATTTCAGCACCAGCACCAATGATAACATATACACATTCATAAAAATTCATACAGCGCATTTAAAACCCATAAAATTTTATTTGAATACTAGCTGATCGGCAAACGTTGTTTTGCCATCTACCACTGAGGGTTGAAGAATATTACAGTACTAACTAATATCGCTATAAAAAAATGGGGGTTCGTTTAAGAAAGGTGAAAATTGAGAATTAAATGTATTTATCAATCCAAAACAAAAATAAAAGCAAAAACTTTTGTTCAAAAAATAAAAAATAGATTTGGCTTGAGCCACCCGTGTCACTTACGGGTATAAAAATTGTCAACGACCTATTCTCAGACCTACCGAATATATAAACAAAAAAAAACATAAAAATCGGTCAAGCCGTTTCGGAGGAGTTTGGTTACAAACACTATGACACGAGATTTTTATGTTTATAAAGATAATTTAACATCACTATCGATCAAGGTATTCGCCGGCGGCGGTGTTAAGCCTATGAAATTGATCGATGTAAGAAAGATATAATTACTGTGTGTTTTGTCACTGTTATGTGTCTCTAACCATACTAAATGAAACCGAAACCTCTGACGCGCCTCAATTCACCACACTCCAAAAATGTGGCTCTTGCTTTACAAACGCATCCGTATGCATGTTTGTCAACTTTCAACTTGCTAATTTTACCGTCATAACACACAAATTTGCGTTTCTCTGCAGTTTTGCATGTTTTCTAGATAATAGCGCTTGTATTATATTTATTAGTAGGACCACCCGTTCACGGAACGGGTGGCTAATAAATATTATACAGACCAACGTTTATCCTGTTGTTATAAAGATTTGGTTACCCGAAGACAACGCCAACCTTACTGAATGGAACGAACAGAATTTTTTATTATGACGACCGATGTCCAGCATTTATGATTATTATTATCCGAAGAGTCGCTGCTGCTAGTCTGAGGTCAATTTGGTGGTCGATTCTACAAATAGGTCAGCTTTCGGTGGCTTTTCCCTCGGCTTACATGTTTACTTAACCCTTGTGTTCGAAAACAACTATTTAGATCTTATATGGAGCGTCTTTCTAAGATCTAAATATGTAGTTGTTTTCGGTTTCATAGCTAATTTCTAAGGAAGTCTAATCCAACTAATATAATAAACAAACAAACAAAAGTACTTATTTTCCGAAAAATAGGACACCAAATATAGACTTACTTTCTATCGTAATGTATCTATCTTATTTACAGACTAACGATCCTGTTATAAAAGTAAGTTTGAATCTTTGATCTAACTAAGATAATCTTGTATCAAGATGCGAGGGATCCCAGCTTCGACTTATCCTACTAATATTATAAATCTCAAAGTTTATATGGATGGATGTATGGATATTTGTTACTCTTTCACGCAAAAACTACTGTGAACCGATTATGCTGAAATTTGGTATGGGTATAGTTTGGAACCTGGAATAACATATAAGCTATTTTTTAAATCGCGGGCGAAGGCGCGGGCAGCTGCTAGTTTATTATAAAGGCGAAAGTTTGTACCGTTCTAAAGATGTTTGTGGGAAGACAACACCAAAACTAGGTAGTCAGTTGATCGAGCTGAAATTTTGCTTACAAAGTTCTGGGCCTAAGATTAAGGTCTATAATGTTGGCTACTTTTTTATTCCGTAAAAATGCAGACGAAGCCGCGGGCAGAAAAGTGAGCAATAAGTCTTACCATCAAACTTATTAAGTAGATTGTTGGGTGTCTCGCAGACGATCTCGCCGTCAAAGTTGCCCAGTTGTGCGTCGTCCTGGCCCATCGCGGCCGTCTCCAGAAGGCACTGACGACATTTTAGATTCGTCTCCCTAGAACAAAGAAACATCCAATAGTTACATCTTTAAATAACAAAAACTATTATGAATAAGGTGATAATAAACCAGTCCATACTAATAACCAGGCCAAATAGAAAAGACTGTCATTTATTTCGACAAAAGTACAAAAAGTATAAAAACAAACCAAACTAAAAACAAAGCTTGAGAGTTTTGTTTTTCGTTTTGTTTATTTTATAAACTAACATAGACGACAGACACGTTTTTACTACCACCTGGTAGAAACTAGATAGCTCTACCTTCATGCCTGCAGAAGTTAGGTTTGGAACCGCATCACAGCAACAACGTGATGCGAACCGCATCACTTCCTCACTTTCATCACCATTCAACCCGTTGACACCCACTGCTGAATATCAGGACCACACTCCACCCAAGCTGAGCTAGAGATGAGCGGAGAAGAGATGTTTCAAACAACCAATAGAACGTCCATCGTTATTCACACAACTCGTCTCCGCTCAGCTTGGTGACCACTGAGCGGAAATGTATCATATTTGTATGCGAAGAAACAAAGAAAGATCGAAGCGGAGATGTGAGCTATGCCTCGCAAGCAGGCGACGTCACGCAGCGGTGACGAGAAGAGATGAGCGAAGATGTGAGCTGTGCGTCGTTAGTGTATTCAGCTCAACAAACATCCGACGCCCGCCGCACGCAGCTCAGCCATGTTTCCATTCCGGTTTAGCCAGTACGTATCTCCGCACAGCTTCGGTGGAGACATCCTAGCTGGAAAACGTCTCTTCTCGTCTCCGCTACGGACATCTCCGCACTCCACTTGGGTGGAGTCTGGGCCTAAGCTTCATCTTTTCGCGACAGCTTATTCGGTCCTGTGCGAGCCTCATCCAGAGTCTTCCGGCCACCCTGACGAACCGCATAACTAACTCGTTGCAATCCGTTTCATGATGGACTCAAAATTTATAGCGAATTCTATAAAAAAACTTGTTTGTTTTGACTTTGCTATCATGAAACCGACTGCTACCAGATCGAAAGAGCGTTGTGTAATAAGAAAAACGGTCAAATAATAATAATAAAAATAAATAATAGGTAATTACTACTGTAATGTGATTGCGAAACATTGCCCTACTTTTATCTAAACAGGAATAAGGACCTTCTATTATTACGAAGACGGCTTACCTACTAGGTATTTTTAAATGCAGGCAACATATTCCTTATCATTCAATGACACCATTGGCAGTACCAGCCAACATAAACAATGTCTCACATAAACATTTACGATGCCGTAAAAACATCCATAAGATCTAAAACTTCATTAGTTTGATTGTAGAGCTTTTAACAGTTCTGACGCATCAATATTATAAAACTTAGTACATTGTTACACGAGCTGGCGATGTTTCGTTGACACAATCGATCACATATAAAAATGTGCCTTGTGAGCTAAGTGAGGCATTTCGTTGCATCGCCGATATCATTATAGACTCTACAGCCTACAGTATAATGATATCTCATACAGTTATGGATCTACTCTTTGAGCTTATACTCTACCTACGTCGTTGTCGCCGATATCATTATAGAGTAGACTCTACATCCTACACTATAATGATATCTCATACGTTTATGGGTCTATACTTTGAGCTTATACTCTACGTCGTCGATATCATTATAGAGTAGACTCTACTGCCTACACTATAATGATATCTCAAACGCTTATGGAGTAAATCCATAAGCGTAGGTTTAATGGCGCTTTTTGTTCGCTGAATCCTCTATTACGTTTGTAGTCAATTTCTATGAATACGGGACTATTTGGAAACTATCTTTTTTCGCAAAAACGAAGATATCAAGCCGTTTTATATAAATAAAATATTTTTTTATAATATAGAATTAAAACTGATGTAATTACGAGACTGGGAACATGCCAGAGGAGACATCACATGTCATTATTTTGTACCTTACCTTTAAGTATTAGGTTCTATTGACTCATTCGTAATCCATTACAAATACAATTTTATTATTATTTAATTTATTGTTAAAAAAGAAAAGCGTTACCGTGCTCAAATTACATCGGTTGCTCATAAACTTGGGACGACCTGAGTAAGAATTACGTTGAGGCAAGCAGAGTTTCATCAGTCTTATGTTGAGCATTTGAGATATTGGAAAGATACACACGCCACACGGTCTCTACTAGAAAACTTCAAGTTTTAATAATAGGACCTAAACAAAAACTGTATTCATCGAACTTTGTAAAACTGGAACAGTATTTTAGGGCTAAGTTTCTAATCGGGGCAATATTTGTAGGAGTTTTTATAAAGAACCTATAAAATGAGGGTAAATTAATATTTGATACCAAACTGTTTAGCTATTCAAGAAGTTGTAGGTACCTGACCCGAAGTTGTACTTGTACCAAAGAAATTGGTCTTAAAATGGTCAAATTATTAACTGGCACATATCATTGTTGAATGTTTAAATAGAAGAGATATTTGTTTTGTTGCTCCCTGACACGGTTTTTATGCATTGTGTTGTGTGTAATAAGTTCATTGGTATTTACCGGTTTGAATAAAATCACAATTAATGAAATGAAGATGAATATTTGGGTAGGTACTTTGTATTTAGTTAGTTAGTAGCTAATAATTAGGTAAAAAAATTGAATATCCCAATCAATATCAATTTAATTCCCTATAACTAGGAAATTTAGACGCATTCCGGGCAGATTGGTGGGATCTGGCCAACGAAAGCGATTCTTGGAAACCTTTGCCCAGCAGTGGGACAATATAGATTAGAATAAAAAGCACTTCGTATAATTGCTTAATTTTCTTACACATGGCTTCTACTATTAGTCTAAACCTGGCAAAATTACTGTAATATTATTTTACAGATTATATGATGCGGACGTAACATAATTTCCGTAAAGATTCTAATTTATGGTAAGCCATAAATTAGAACCATGTAAACTGACAGCCTCATAGTGGAATAAAATCACAATGTGAATGCAAGTACGAATAAATAGCTTTTGCTAAATATCCGATGAAACAATAAAAGTACGGCCAAGTGTAGAAATATCGTAAAATCAGTACAATGCATAAAGATTCTAATTTATGGTAAGCCATAAATTAGAACCATATTGATTTGTTGCTAAGGCAACGAATCTTTGTTGCTAAGGCAACGAATCAACATGGTTTACAACTGACAGCCTCATGTGGAATGTTCAAGTGAAATAAAACATCACAATTTCACAATTTGAATGCAAGTACGAATAAATAGCTCTTGCTACATATCCGATGAAACAATAAAAGTACGGCCAAGTGTAGAAATATCGTAAAACCAGTACAATGCATTATGACAGCATTCCTTTCAGGCATTAGATAACGTGATCAAATAGAGATTATCACCGTTATTCATTACATTTTATATGCTTTGACAACCTTTTGTTTTCTTGCAGTAAAAGATGGCGGTTAACTAAAAAAAGTAGATTATTTTATAGCACTCGTTGTATTCTAGAAAAAAAAACCGATGATAACATACATTCATAAATCCTTTTACAAGTAGTGGGTTAACAAGTGATGAATTCATTAGAGTACAATCTTGGAATCCTTGAATCCAGGGTAAATAAGTTCCTTCTGGGAAAGCTTGCTCTATCTTAGGCCAAATCTTCACTTATTTAAGTGAGATGGTCGCCAAAAGCTAGTCAAACACCAATAAAAAAAAATGTTGTACGATCTGGAAATATTTGTTCCGGGTGTTCTGGTTATTTTCTATGTATAATAAATAAAATCTTTCTATGTAATATATTGTATTATATATATTAGTCATCTAGTACCCATAACACAAGCTCAACTTGGGCTAGATGATGCTGCGTGGATTGTCCAGCTTATTTATTTATATTATTTTATCCCATGTTTTAAGTTAACCTAGACAAAAAACACCGCGATAACCAAATAAGCTCTTTCGCATTCATAACAATTGTTGTGACGCAGGTAAACTCAATTGCATTATGCTGTGGTCAGACTGACAGTTATTACATTACATTCAATTAAAATGTATCTAGTTTGATCGCAGTAAGATCGTGAAAACGTACTCGCAGATATACTGAAATAGACTGAACTATCACGGCAATGTTGTGGTTGAACAGCGTGGTGGTAAATGTGTTAGACTCGTGGCTAAGCTTATAAGTTTACAATGTAGTCATATAGACTCATCTTTACTTTGACCTTTGAAATGAGAAACAGAATTTATTACGTTTATTTCCATTCGAAAATTACAGATAGCTATAAAATTCAAATATTAAAACTCTGTGCTTATTTCCTTAAGACCTTACAGTAGGCCAAGCAGGGGGATTGTTCTCAAGGGTAGAATAGACGTATAGAGAGACGAGTAGAATAGAGTTATTGAAGTAGAAAGGAATGTATTTCATGTAATTTACGCATTCGATTACAAAGAGACATCATTTTTGTTTACTCTAGACAACTATCCCCGTACCCTACTTGACTCATGGACACGTCAGACATTTTAAATTATAAAGTAAAATTAGGAAATAAAGTGATCACCAGGGACGAGGGAAAATTCTGTGATCAGACTTTTTGTTCACTTCTTTTAAGGTAAAGTACTGAAGTGAAGAATACCTTTAGGTTGTTAGTTTTCGATTTTACTTTATGTTATGTATTTATGTTATGAAGCTGTTAAGTTGTGAGATGTTTGGCCCAAGACAACGCAAAAAATAGTTGGGATCTGCCTGAATTCTGCATAGGGGTCGTCTAATAATCACGTGGGGCTCGTCGTCTAGGGCGAGGTGATCGAAAAAATCACAAAATATCACAAAGGGTAGTATCTATATGTAGTGAGATATCACGTGTATTTATTTTATCAGCAGACAGACATTTTTATCATTGTGCTTATTAATATTCCAGTAATAAATTAGATTATAACTGTATGTATTTAGAGGCAATATTCTGAAATGTTTATGATAATTTCTATTTACAAAAAATATCACATTTTGGAAAAGGGAACCTATGCGTAAACTGGGCGTACACGAAAACAATGTAACATAGAACATGGAAGAATCACAGATTCTGATATTACCTAAACGGCGCGGCGACGACGGCGCGGCGTACGGGAACGATTGGCATCAACTAGGGTTCCGTACCCAAAGGGTGAAAACAGTACCCTATACTAAGCCTCCACGCTGACTGTCCATCTGTCGGACTGTACCGAACCCTTCATGTGCGAGTCGATTCGCACTTGGCCATTTTTTGTAAGCAGCTATAAAATTAGACGATTCTATTCTGAAAAAATATTCTATTTTCATATCACAAGCTATGAAAATAGGAAAGCGTCGTTTGATGGTGTGCGTTACCCCAGCAGAAAAGTTTCTTCTAGAATGAAGTGAGTTACACAAATAATTAGTGCGTTCTACGCTGTAAATGTGCGTCAGGTTAAAAAATTTGTGTATGTTCACGTTTTGGAATAAAACGCAAAATTCGTTTCCTGCTGGGGTAACGTTTTTCCAGCAGGAAGATTCTAAACGAATGACCCTAGACAAATTTGACTTATATGGGCAGATAGCTTATATTTGTATATAAACGAGGGTCTAAAAATAAAATTTGTGCGTCTTAAGGTTTTCGAGATATTCAATTTCCTGCTGGGGTAACGTTTTGCAAAAGCTTGTTTCTCGGAAACCATTGAATGTGCATCTACAAAACATACATACACTAGTAGCTTATGATTAGTGCTTATTTATGAAATAGTAAAATTTTCAAAAATATGTACTGTTTTTATGTAACCTTGTTTTTCTTTGAAACCTTAAAAAAATTCTAGCTCTTTAATGGACAGACATAGAGGTTCATTGTAAACGGTGTTCGGTTCTTGCTGTTATTCTTTGTAACCATAAAAAGTTTCAAGAAGATTCATACACGCGTTTTTGAATAATATCGATTAAGACGTAACTGATAAGGTCATAACTTTGACGTCAAAATACAAGAAACCTTTCAACCCAAGATTGTAGGTAATAAAAAAACCATTAGTGCGTTCCATGATAATTATATCCTGAAAATTTCAGCTCTCTACGTCTCGTATTGAGCTAGTTGTAAAGGAATGACTGAAATAAGAGTTACACTTCTTAATCACCCTTATTCTACCAGGTGATACGACCAAATTCGAATGACCACTAAAAAGCGACTGTTTCATACATATTGATGACCTTTTTAATTTTGCTACCGAGACGCATTGGGCCTTGTACACTCGAGTACAAAAGATATGGATAATTTTTGCCAACTATTTTATAAGGAATGAAACATTAAAAATAACATAATGTACCTATGACTATAACATCTAAAGACAGTAGAACAAACAGCTGAAAAGTAACTTGTCTGTTTGTTATACTCTCCATCCTTTCAGTTAACTCTATGCCAAAAATCAAGTCGATTGGTTGCTTAGTTAGGGCGTAAGGAAGGACGAACAAACAAATAAATACCTAAACAAATACATTTTCGCTTTTATAATATTAGTTAGGGTTAATGATTCGAATCAACATCCTAACTAATATTATAAATGCGAGTGTTCTTTTGTTTGTCCTTCCTTCACGCCCTAACTAAGCAACCAATCGACTTGATTATTGGCATAGAGTTAGTTGAATGGATAGAGAGTAACATATTGTAATTGTTGTTGACGACGATCTGGCGCGGCGGGTGAAGGTCCGCCTGCGACGCAGGAGGTTGCGGGTTCAATTCCCGCCTTGGGACTAATGTTTTTACGAACTGCAAATATTTATCTCGGTTGTTCTGGGTATTGATGCTTCAATGGTTTCCGAGAAACAAGCTTTTGCAAAACGTTACCCCAGCAGGAAATTGAATATCTCAAAAACCTTAAGACGCACAAATTTTATTTTTAGACCATCGTTTATACACAAATATAAGCTATCTGCCCATATAAGTCAAATTTGTCTAGGGTCATTCGTTTAGAATCTTCCTGCTGGAAAAACGTTACCCCAGCAGGAAATTTTGCGTTTTATTCCAAAACGTGAACATGCACAAATTTTTTAACTTGACGCACATTTACAGCGTAGAACGCACTAATTATTTGTGGAACTCACTTCATTCTAGAAGAAACTTTTCTGCTGGGGTAACGCACACCGTTTGATGGTATGACTGGTAACCACGTTAGCAAACATCACAGATCTGCAGCGGAAAAACCACTTTACAGACGACCGATGAGTCAAGAAATTATCAAGGAAAGTTCAAGATCATCAAGCAAACAGAATGGTAATGAATGGCTACTAATTACCAGGTATTTCGCTCGCTAAATATAGGTTTACAAGGTTTGCGAATTGTTTCAGGTCAAGATCTAATCTGATCATTTTAGGAACGTCTTTTTGAAGGATTGTTATTCGTTTATTTGGGTACCTATACCTAGTAAGTGAAAGAAATCTTACCTTCTAGAACAGGCAATAAGTACATATTGTTAGATTTCCTTGCAATTTTTGTGTTCTATAGAACTACTTACCACTTAACTAAACCTTTAACTTCCTTGTATTCGGTAAGGCGTACATTTAAAACACTATTTAAAAAAGCAAATAAAAAGTTTAACGAATACCGCAGAAAAACAAAATTTATGTTGACGCGCAAAGCGGAATGTATTTTTTCAGACTTATTTATAAATCGAGTTTGTGACGATGACGCGACGTTTGTCATTTCATCATATCATCCTGTCCAAGAACTATTTTCGTATGTAGCTTTCCATCAGAAATAATTATATTGTTTTTACTCATTTTTACAATAAAGATGCCTCTGGGGAATATTTGAGAACCATATCCTACTAATATTATAAATGTCAAAGATTGTAAGGATGGATGTATGGATATTTGTTACTCTTTCACGCAAAAACTACTGAACCCATTAGGCTGAAATTTGGTAGGTATGGGTAGTTTGGGACCTGGGATAACATATAGGTTATCCCGATAAAACACGGACGAAGGCGCGGGCAACAGCTATATAACATTAATTTATATAAATTTAACATCCTCAATATTTTGAATGAATTTTAATCATTATAACCTAAAATAGATTAACTATGTAATATCTTGTCTAGTCAATCATGACTAGACAAGACATTACATAGTTAATCTATTTAGTTTCACGGAAACCCACAAATCAGATGTATTCGTGAGTGTTTCACTCATACTATTTTCGCTAGTTACTGTATTTTGATTGCGAATAAACAAAACCGGACAAGTGCTCGCACACAGAGCGTTCCGTCCCATCGTACATTACTATTGCGCAAAAGAAATCTAAAAAGTTTTTTCATATAAAAAAGTAAAAGGCGACTAGCATGACGCGGTCAGCATCCAAGTACTGACCACGCCAGACGGTTAACTTCGGTGATCATTATTCAACTTAGTATGGGCGCTAAACTCCTTAATTATTACATTTATTTTCATTTTATTATTTGTTATCATAGCAGCAATAGTTATACACATCCTGTTAACAGTCAACTGTCTACCTATTCTATTACGGTTCAAGAGATACAGCCTTGACAAAATTAGAGAAAAAATTACCAAAAAATATCTAGTTTTTTGTATGAGAGCCTCCTTTAATTTCTATATTTATTAAATTTTTATTATTTGTTGTTAAATCCGCAAAAGAAATACACATTCTGTGAAAATGTAAACTATCTATCTTTTACGGTTCCTGAGATACTTACAGCCTGCTGAACGACGGACTGACAAACGGACAGACCGACTGCGGAGGCTTAGTAATAGGGTCCCGTTTTCACCCTTCGGATACGGAACCCTAAAGCATAAGAAAAATAACTACGAAGTGGCGAAAATCGTATGAGTGATACATACACTCACAAAATAAATACATCTGAATCGACTAGCTGGTAGTGTCTAATCTTTCATCGCCACTTCCAAACACACCGTTAAGGACCGTAAAGTAATAAATTACTTCGCATGCCACAAATTTGGGAGCTTTGAATAATTTAGATAACATACAATAGCAAGAAACGACCTTGAGCCAAGAGCATAATAGAAATAGCTTATATGGATTCGACCGTCTATTCGTCTATACTGAGAATAGCTCGACTGACGTGAATTTCGACAAATGGTGATTAATCTGTTACTTAGTAACGTGCAAATGGATTTTAAAACCAGATATTCTTATGTGACATCCACTCGATTGACCGACGACATCGTAGCGGTCACAGTGAGGCGATGGATGGAGGCGGCTCAGGACCACTATTTGTGACGTCGTTTGGGCTGATATGATGATGATTCTTATGCGAGGACTTTAAACGACTAAGAAGCGAATTAATTAATGTAACTAAATAGGTTAACGGTTGAAATTTCACACTAACTCATTTAATAAATTGTTAAAATAAATCATTATAATAGTTTATTAACCCACCCATCATAGATGACTAACTTTTGCTTACAATTAAGAAGTAAAAGCATACCAAAAGCTTTGTCAGATCTTTTTAAATTCTTAAGAAATAGCACAATCCCGGGCCGTTGCCTTGCTGTTGGATGACCAAGACTTCAAATAATAGTAATGATAAATCGCAACATAGTATAAAACAAATTCGCATCTCGCTGTTTGTTTGTCCCTATGTATGCTGAGATCTTTAAAACTACGCAACGGATTTTGATGCGTTTTTTTAAAATAGATAGTGTGATTCAAGAGGAATGTTTATATGCATAATTTAGTATCAGCATTGCACCCGTGCGAAGCCGGGGCGGGTCGCTAGTAAATTAAACTTAGTGCAATAAAGTTGCAAAGTCGGTCGATGACAAATTTAATCGCGGGGTGTCAATGTATGCAGCTGGTGCAAGACCAACGCCGTGACAAAAACTTATGCCTAAACCCAGCAGTAAACCCAGATCAAATCTGAAAAAAGACAGGATAATGATGATTGGAATAGAGACTTACCCGTCTAGCTCGGCAGTCTCGATGTAGCAGAGTCCGTTTGGCTCTGATGTGCTGATGAGAAGGATATCCGCCGCGACGAACTGGTCATTCTCCAGCCTGATGACGTCTCCCACCTGGTGGAATAGCAAAATGAATAAATAAATAATGCTGGACATTCCACACATCATCATCTAGCTAATCAAAGCTTGTGAAAATAAGAAAGAAGCTAATATTGTGCTAAAAGTCACTAGATAACTGATAAATGAATCTAACCAAAGGATACCGGTTTTCAAGTTCAAACATCTGTATCTGTAAGATTTTAACTGTTTTCCTGACATTAGACATATATTGACATGCTATAACATAACAGAGTCTTACCAAATTCATATTAAAAAAAAAAGATTATATATTTATCGACAAAGCGAGAGCTAAATAATCCTGCATGACTGCGCCAATTGCCACCTAATGTTCAACTTTACAGGTAGTAAGTACCTAACTAAACTGTGAAGTAAACCATGAGTTTAATATCTTGAGGCATCTATAATTATCGGATACCCTTTCTATTTTACAAATAACTGCTTTAACCTTGAATGCTCGAACGCAACTCAGATTTATGCACGCGATTCTCTTGACAATTTTGAATGCGTTCGAGAGAATTAATAATGATAAGAATAAGGTATTTGTCAAGGGAGGCCTACGTCCAGCGTGGACTGGTAAAGACTGTTGATCATAATGATGAGGAATTAGTTTGATTTTACCGGAACAGACGCCCACTTTTCCTCCACAAGCTTCCCATAGCGCAAGGTCATTTTACCTGAACAGACGCCCACTTTTCCTCCACAAGCTTCCCATTGCGCAAGGTCTTTGCTCGGCGGTGGTTTACTTGCGAATCGTTTTGATGGCGTTGCTGTAACAAAATATAAAAATTAGTAATGGTTTTTGGACTAAATAATGTTTAACTGGTTTTGTGAACCAACGAGCTTCCATCCGCTGCTTCTCTCACGTGATGAATAGAATCTAGATATGTACATATAGTAACTTCTATCAGTGAAATACGTTATTTTTTTGATTTTGTATTCTGCTGCTTGGCTATCTATTATATTTTTAACCGACTTCAAAAGACGGAGGTTATCAATTAAACTGTATGTTTTTTGTATGTATGTTACGCGATATCTCCGCCAATTATGGACCAATTTTGAAAGTTCTTTCACTATTGTATAGAAAACGATCCCGAAGGGGTCCCTTAAAATTATTATCCCCAGGGGATTAGTATTTATCCCGCAAAACTTAAAATAAGTGTAAAAGTAAGGGAATTTGAAGTCGGTTCATCGTTTTTTAAAACACACCATATTATAATATCTAATAAATAATCCAGGTCGCTGTCCGATTCCATCTGTTCTGTGACATTGAGAGTGAGTCCAGTGAGTCAGCTCTCAATCTTTGTCTAAGTATCTAGTCGCCGCATCAGTGAAATACGTAATAATTTAAATATTTTGTGTAACTGTATGATTCTAGTTAAAATAAAGTTATTTTCTTTCATAATAATATTTATAATCGGATTAATAGTTCCGAAGTCTACTAGTTTTGTTCCTACATCTGTTAGATTGAGTTGTGTTGTTTTTTGTCAATATTGTTGTTTTTTTTTTCTTCTTTTGTTTTTAATAAGTACGCTGTGTTTAGTTAGGTAAGCACACTCGTGCTCAAATATACATTAAATAAGATACTTATAATTAGGTACCTATTAATTTAGTTTTTCCCATATAAGTGAACTTATTGTATGTATGTTCTTTAAGAAAATAAATAATCCTTAAACCGAAGTCTTCCAAACCATCCTATAAATTAACAAACTTTTCCTCTTACTAAGATTACTGTAGAGTTACTCATTCAGATTTATTTCAAGGGGGAGAAGTAGACAAACAATGAACCTTTCACTCATTGTCAGTTTTGTCTCGTCTGATCGTCTCGCCGAATCTGATTTACGTAATTATAATTAGGTGCCTAGACTAAACTAGCTCCATTTTGAAGACATTCGCAGCTTTTTATCTTCTTAAAAAACATTTTCACCAGAATCCTGAAGGTACCTTCAGGATAATATAGGAGGTAATTGTTGTTGTTTAATTATATATTATAAAAAACAACAATTAATAAAGAGGACTCATGTGGTGCGGCGGGCGAAGGACCGCCTACGACGCAGGAGGTTGAGGGTTCCATTCCCGCCTTGGGACAAATGTTAATAAGATATGCAAATATATGAGTGTTTCGGGTCTTCTGGGTATTTTCTATGTATTATAAAAATATATACCTATCTATGTAATGTATTCAGTATATCAGTCATCTAGGTCCCATAACACAAGCTCTGATTAGCTTGGAGCAAGAAGATCCTCTGTGGATTGTCCAGCAGTATTTATTTTATATTCTTTGTGAATAACTACAAATATTATTTGTAACAGATCTGTACCCGTCTACTAGGTAAGGTACGTCAGTGACGAGTGCAAGCCAGTGTAATTGTTTGTTCTACTTTTCCGGCCCCACTGTCATACCCGAGAAGAAAATTAAATTAGCATACAGTATGGAAATTATCGGATTCATAAACAGATTAAATTTAAAGCTGAGCTGAAACCGTCCTTGTAGCTTCCCCTTAAAATAAATTAAAGATTGGCAGGTTCGATAAGTAGAGTCCATAATAGTCTACGCAATGTCGGCAGGCCGCTACCGACAAGCGGCTTAACTACTGTCAGCTGTCTACAATATTTTAACACTGAAATGTCGCATCAACCCGCCCTGAGCTGTGCTAACGGGTTCCGTATGTAGAGTCTATGATGGAGCCTACACACCAAAGTCGGCCGGTCGAAAATTTGACAGAACACTCTCTTACACTGAAATGTCACAACAACCCGCCCCGCCTAGCTGTGTCGCGGAGTTTGGTGTGTGTGTGAAGAATCCATAAGAATAACCACCTCGTCCACCACAGTATAGAAAGTTTTTGTTTGAATTCAAAGACTACATACAGTTGCAGACCCCAAATGAATTTATTGTATTGGGAATCCCCGAGTTATTATTTCAGAGTATTATAACGTGCCGGAAGCACTTATAAATGTATGTAAACATTTCATCATCATATCAGCCGATCGACGTCCACGGCTGGACATAGGCCTCCCCTAAGGATCTCCACAATGACCGATTTTGCGCTGCCCGCGTCCAGCGATTTCCCGCGACCTTCACTAGGTCGTCGGTCCATCGCGTGGGGGGGGTCTACCTACACCGCGCTTTCCGGTACGTGGTCGCCACTCTAGAGCCTTGCGGCCCCAGCGGCCGTCGGTCCTACGAGCTATGTGCCCTGCCCACTGCCACTTGAGTTTCGCAACTCTGAGAGCTATGTCGGTTACCTTGGTTATTCTGCGGATCTCCTCATTTCTGATTCGATCTCGCAGAGAGACTCCGAGCATAGCCCTCTCCATTGCTCTCTGTGCGACCTTGAGCTTTCTGACGAGGCCAATAGTGAAGGACCATGTTTCAGTGCCATATGTCATCACTGGAAATACACACTGGTCGAACGCTGCCCATCCGACCTGGATTCGGCGGTTGACCTCCTTCTCGAAGTTGGACTTTCCTAGTTGGATGGTTTGTCCTAGGTAGACATAATAGTCGACTACTTCGAGGGTGTAGCCTCCGAATAATACGGGAGTTGGTACTACATGGACATTTGACATGATTTTCGTCTTGTCCATGTTCATTCTAAGACCAACTCTTTCGGAGGCTCTACCGAGGTCACTGAGCATTGTACTAAGGCCCTCCATGGTCTCAGCCATGACTACGATGTCGTCTGCAAAGCGAAGGTGAGTGATGTACTCGCCGTTTATGTTGATGCCTAGCCCTTTCCAATCCAGAACCTTGAACACATCCTCCAGCGTAGCGGTGAACAGTTTTGAGTTCTGGTCCTGTAATCGGACTGACATAGTGGCGTTTTCGTACAAGCACTTCAGCACTTCGATGTATCGATAGTCAACTTGGCACCTCTGGAGGGACTGTAATACAGCCCAAGTCTCGACCGAATCGAAGGCTTTCTCATAGTCCACAAACGCTATACAGAAGGGCATGTTTACTCTTCAGTCTTCTCTATAACCTGCCTTAGCGAATGTACATATATTCGATAGATCACATGATCTATGGTACTAAAGCCTTTCCGAAAACCGGCTTGTTCGGGGGGCTGGAAGTCGTCAAACCTGCGCGCAAGACGGTTAGTGATGACCCTGGAGAACAGCTTATAAACATGGCTCAGAAGCGAAATGGGGCTATAGTTCTTCAGTAGGGTGTTATCACCCTTCTTGAAGAACAGTACCACTACGCTTCCGTTCCATGCTTGTGGCGTTTTTCCCTCGAGGATGACGGAATTGAACAGCTTTTTAAGGGCCTTAAGGATCGGATTTGTCCACCCGCCTTCAGAAGCTCAGAGGTGATTCCGTCCTGCCCCGGTGCCTTGTTGTTCTTGAGCTGTTTAAGGGCCATACTAATTTCGTACAGGCTGACGTCCGGGATATCATCGGTGTAATGCCGGGTAACTCTAGCTCTTGGGTCTTTTGCTGAACTAGGGACGGGTTTTTGCACCGACGTGTACAGCTGTCCATAGGACCTCTCTACCTCCCTCAAAAGCTCGGGTTTCGACGAGATAATCCTGCCGTCATTGGTCTTCAGTCTCGTCAGTTGGCTTTGCCCAATCGACAAATCCCTCGCGAACACTTTAGAGCCTTTGTTACGCTCAATAGCCTCCTTAATACGGTTGGTGTTGTATTGGCGTAGGTCGCGTTTCAGTGATTTTGAGATTTGTCTATTGAGCCGCCGGTATTCTGACGCACCCGCTGAAGACTGCAAGTTTAGTTCCCGTCTGTCCTCCATGAGCTTGAGGGTATGGTCAGAGAGTTTCTTAGTTCTATTTATACGTTGGGCCTTATAGAACTTAGACCTGTCGTAAGGAGAGTCTGCACAAACCCGTCGTTATAATCGTTCACGGATTCAACGCTTGCCAGGCATTCGAAACGGTTTTGAAGCTCGAGCTGAAAGATTTCGGGGTTCTGGATCTAGTTCTGTGCTGGGCGGAGCGTGGACTTCATTAGCCGAGATCTTTCAAGCTTAGTGTTGATATTCAATGTGCCTCTCACAATGCGGTGATCGCTTCCGGTCTTAACCGCGTTGATCACAGAGACATCATTGAATATTTGCTTTTTAGTCGACATGATGAAGTCTTATCTCATTTTTGGTCGCACCATCTGGGCTCATCCAGGTCCACTTTCTGTGTGCCCTTTTCCTGAAGAAGGAGTTCATCATGTAGAGTCCCTCCTTCTCCATGAAGCCGGCCAGTAAGTGTCCCCGGTGGTTTCGCCGTCCAACACCAAAGTTTCCCACTCTCAGCTCATCGCCGTTCCGTTTCCCTAGTTTCGAGTTGAAGTCTCCCATAACAACGATGTAATAAGTTTTGGTGATATGCATGGCTCTGGAAATGTCCTCATAGATAGTCTCCACCTCATCATCGTTGTGGGTCGAGGTCGGGGCGTAGACCTGTATGACCTTCAGCGAATACCGTTTGGTTATTTTGAGTATAAGGCGCCACCCTTGCCGACACACTGTCGATCTGCACGACGTTGTTTACGAGAGACTTGTGAACGATAAATCCGACACCACCTTGGGACTGTTGGTCGCCCTCCCGGAAGTAGAGCAAATTAACGGATTTCAGGGTTATCGAGTCCTCTCCCTGTCGTCGGACTTCAGATAACCCGATTATATCCCATCGTAACTTGCTCAACTCTTCCTCAAGTTCGGTTAACTTTTCGTCAGTCCGCAGTGAACGCGTGTTGTAGGTTGCCAGGTCCAATCTCCGTTTGTGGTGGTAGCCTGGTATCTGCCGGGGATTCTTAGCACCCCTTGCCCCGCCACGTGCTTGGCCGCTACCATAGCCAAGGGTAGCGGTGCCTCCGGGAACTTAAGGGAGTGAAGTGGCCATAGTACCGAACAACTTTTCGATGAATTTCAATTCTGAACGGATTTTAATATGGTTTTCACCAATGGATAGAGTGATTCATGAGGAAGGTTTGGGTATATAATTTATCAAGGTTTTGTGTAAATTGGTTGAAATACATATAACGATAAATTATTGGAAGTGTCGGCAAAAATGAAGCCGCCTTCAACGAACGCTTTCAACGAACACGCTGCCTAATCCCTTTCAGATAAACTAAACAATTCAAGGTGAGATATTCCTCTTTTATAGATCAACGAAAAAGACCGCGATGGGATATATCTATCTTTTAAAGAAAGCTTACTATACCCCGACGACTGACG
The DNA here is from genome assembly GCA_947859395.1 of Eupithecia insigniata. Taxonomy (NCBI): domain Eukaryota; kingdom Metazoa; phylum Arthropoda; class Insecta; order Lepidoptera; family Geometridae; genus Eupithecia; species Eupithecia insigniata. The sequence goes on from OX402008.1 coordinate 5,863,020, forward strand.
ACATCGTAGCGGTCCCAGGGAGTCGTTGGATGGAGGCGGCTCAGGACCGCTATTCGTGGCGTCGTTTGGGGGAGGCCTATGTTCAGCAGTGGACGTGTACGGGCTGATGATACTATACCCATTATATCATAATAATTATGCTCTACTACCCGTGCCAAGCCGAGGCGGGTTGCTATTGCTAGTATGATATTATGTACGTGCCAGGTAATAATCGAGTACATTGTTTTTTCACTCAAAGTTATCATTTTCTATGCCTTCATATTTTATGAAACACTAATGAATATTCATTGTCCATTTGGCTACTAATAAGGCTTTTAATATTTTCAGCTAAAAATTGCCTACCGTCGGATATAATCATTATTTATGGAGCGATACAACGGCTATGAAATGAATGTAGGCTTTTGATTGCCTGTCTAAGAATATGATACCATTATAAATAAATCTGTCTGTTTGTTTTTCTGTTTGCGTACAATACCATAAGTAGGTATGGTGCTTCCTTTTCATATTGTAATAATAACATCTGTATCAATGTAATAGTCGTGTATAGAAAGTAACGACATCAGTGTGTGTATATATATATATATGCAATACCTACAGTGTGGAAATAAATAAATTAATGTAGTCCCAAAAGGATTTTAAAATAACCTATCCATAAATGACTAAAGTAATAATAACTCGAAACCGGATTGTGAGAAACTAGGTTAAAACTGGTCTATTTTAACGAATTTAAACAAGGTTTTTAGATCACCATTGCAAAAATAGTAATTAAAGAGCGCTGGAACAAGAAGATAAGAAAAAATATATACAAGGAAAAATAGCCATTAATGACTGACAATAAGAAAAAATAAACGTAAATATTGCGCAGCAAACCGCTGAAGCTGTCGAAGACATAAAGTGGATTGCAAATTGAAAAGCACTTTCAGCACAGAACCGCGTTAACACAACGGAATAAGAACGAAAATGTCTGTATCCTCGAGTGGTTGTCAAGTGGACGTACATATACATATCAATAATTACAGTGATGTCAATAGTACTGATTGATTTCATTTATCGCGAAGGAAGGAACCACTCACCATATTCGTAATGGAATGTATGGGAGGGTCGTTAAAAATGTAGCTGTAAGAACAGATAAGATTCGTTATGTATGGATACGTGGTCTGTTTGCTTGCCGAGTCATTTGTTTCGTAATCAGCTACGTGAACGGGATACAGATATCGATGCTCAAGTTCGAAACATAGGAGGAACCGACCGCGAATATATTGCACATAAGGTACATAATATTCGGAGTTTATATTGATGCTTATGTTACAAATTGGACTGTAAATTGCTATGAGTTTAAATTTCCATAATCACGGGCCATATAGTGTCGTGCGGACCGACACTATATGTGCGTGGAGCCGAAGCCAACAGCACAGAGGTCCTTTATGAGAATTAATCTAAAGGCGAGAGCTACTCATAGCGAGCATCATCCTCGGTTGCATAATATGATACACCCAAAGATGATATCCGCCAGGTGTATGGCAAAGGAAAATGAACTTAAAAAATATAAAAGCTATGTTATTGTGATGAATGGATGGACTGGGTAATCGGGCTATGGGGGGGGGGGGGGGGGGAGACTTTGGACGCCTGCCTGAGTTTAAATATTATTATTTTCGATCTGGATATTGAGGATTTACGGTAGGTACAGGTTGAAGATTGTTCGGGTTAGTTAGGTCATGAGTAAAAGGTTAATTTTCTTTTACAAAAGTCAAGTCCTCACATTATAACCTGATGTAAATAACATCACTAGCTGCTGCCCGCGCCTTTGCGTTTTATCGGGATAAAAAATAGCCTATATGTTATTCCAGGTCCCAAATTATACTCCTTCGACTTGGGGGTATGAAATCGAAGCTATATCCATACTAAATTTCAGCTCAATCAGTTCAGTAGTTTTTGCGTGAAAGAGGAACAAACATCCATACTCACAAACTGTGACATTTATAATATTAGTAGAATTTAATGAAGAGCTAAAACGTTTGTATGTACTTCGATAAAGTTAAATACTAAGGTCCGTCGGAAAACAAGTACTTAGGTCCTTCTGAAAAAAATGTCTTGTAACTTTTAACACTACACACTTCTAACACAATTTCCAGGCCCTGTACGGTCTTATGGAAATATAGGTAGTACTAAGTTTGAGCAGAAAAGTGAACTTACGAAGTCGTCGTAAGCGTCTTTAACGGCGGTGAGGGCTAGCACACCAATCAGCGGTATAGCAGTCGTGATCGGCGTCAGCGAAGAGATGGCAGGAATCAACTGAAGCACCAGTAGGCAGAGGAAATAGAAGTTCGCCAATCGCTGAAACTGCTCCAGCAAGTTCAGCGGCAGAAACGTTATGATCGAGTACTTCGATGTTTTGATGTAGTTGTTCTGGAACAAAAGTTACAAGTCGATAAATAGTTCACGAATATGCGAAGTATAAGAATAGCTTGGGACTTTTTGAGTTAGGATCTTTTGAACACTTGACTATACCAAGTGTTTCAAAATTCCAATGTGTATTCCTTTCCCAAGGATAAGTAAATATAACCGAAAATGGTATTAATTTAGTATTCGCTGTTAAACGCGTGCGGGTTGGTACGCGTTTTTTTGGATAAAATTTAGCCTATATTTTATGACATTTTAGCATGATGTAAAGACTTGAGATAACATTCTTATCTCACATATTTAGATAAGTATATCGTCTCTACATCTATGTAAAATTTCATTCAATCCGTGAATACGTAACGCATTCAATCACCTAAACATCCATCAAAATCGTACAAACATTTGTCCCAAGGCGGGAATCGTACCTGCAACCTCCTGTGTCGCAGGTGCCCGACGCGTCACATCGGTTATCGGTTTGACTTTAATGATTGGTAAAAAATACACTCAACAATTCAAATTAAGATAAGGGGAAAATGAACTCAGAATGATGATGATAATAAACAAGCAATAAAAACTTAATTCTATTATCTCTCTATTTTAATGGTTATCAAAGCAATAAAAAATTAATTGGCGCAGTTAGCAGTTACTCTAACATAAAAACACTCGAATCTAAATTGTTGCTGAATAGACAATGAAATAGTTAAAAAAAAGTTTAATTCGTTTATTGGTACAGGAACATGGAACATAAATAGTTTTGAAGAACTATATCAACTTCAGATTCTTTTTTATTCTTGCTAGAGTCGTAGCGAAGATCCAGCGCCGCTGGATCTTCGCTACGACTCTGCCATATCGGCAGAAGTTTAAAACTGTGTCGCAGAATGACAACAGTTACCAGAAAAGACATAACATAATAAACATTTATTCTTAAAAAATATTAACTATGTAGGTTGGTACAATATAGCATTTTGGACAAATTCGTTATCTCGTTGTCAAGCAAAATAAAAGGAAGAATACGTTGATACAATTAAAAGTAAAAACCCAACAGCAATGGACCGAAATAAAACAGACAGCGGCGCCTACGTAAGTGATTGTGATAATAAAACCACAATTGAATTGAAGGCTCTTAAGGCGCTACCCCGACCCAATCAGACCGCCACCTACATACATACATATATTATCGTATTATTACTATATAAATAAATAAATAATGCTGGACAATACACACAGCATTATCTAGCCCCAAGCTAAGTAGAGCGTGTGTTATGGGTACTAGATAACTGATATACTTTATATAATACACTACATAGATAGTTTTTTTTTATTATACATAGAAAACATCCAGAACACCCTGAACAAATATCTGCAGATCGTACAAATAATTGTCCCGAGGCGGGAAACGAACTCGCTACCTCCTGCGTCGCAGGCGGACCTTCGCCCACCGAGGTATATTTTCTACAATGCCGCTTCAGTAAGAAAAATTAATTGTATGAATGTAGAGTCATGAAAGTTAATGGATTTTTCGAGAATTCAACGATTCGATCAACAATTTGTCTACGTCTTTGTAGCTGTGCCTTTTACAAAGGAACGAAAAACTGCTTTTATAGCAATACTGGAATTCAGCCAAAATTACTTACAGGATCTCTCGAATTGTTAATTTCATAGCATTCATTCCATTCGCGTCTGAATACTTTGAAGGGTTCTGGGAAATTTTACAACCATAATAAGAAATAAGACGTAGACGTAACTCTGTATAAATTAGCAATAAACTTTGTGTAGGATGGATAAATAGCGCTTGGACCAGCTTGGCATTTATTTTTAACTTGGCTCCAAGGACTTTGCGGAAACGTGAAAAAAGAATCACGAAGAGTGAGCCAACCTAAGGCGAGTAAATGTGAATTTAAGGCGCAATATGATGTGACACTAGCGCCACTCTTATTTTTTTCTTGTATTACCCTTATGGAAAATAATTATATAATAAACTTAACTATTACAGAGGTATTGAAAAATAGTTTATGCTGGGTATTATCAATTGGCGGTGAGAACTTTTAGTAATTCTTTTCCATAACGATAATACAAGAAAAAATAAAGAGTGGCGCTAGTGTCACATTACTATGCGCCTTAATGAAAAGTGCATCCAGCTGCGAATCCCTGAACTTGTTGAGGACACTTCCTATCCACAGCAATCAAAAAATTACGTTGGAGTCCGCCTGCATCAAGAGGTCTGCTTTGAAATACGAATGTCGAAGATGTGTGATGGTGTGATTTTGAATAGTTATTTTGACAATAAAATTTCTTAGATATATCCGAAACGCAAGGTGTCAATTGGTGAAGTTCCCGAAGCAACTTGATTGTAAGGTTGTTCGTTTCGTGCGTACCGTCACCCGAAACTTTATTTCATGTTTCAAAGTAAACCCTCAGATCTGTCTATCATAGCCAGGTCACCCGGCAACGATAACAAGTAGAAACGACACGACAAACAATTAAGTGAATAAGTAACCATGTAAAGAGCGATTATGAGGTTAATCACCAACCTGGGGTCGAATTCTGCTAACCAATCACGTAGCTATGACAATTATTAATCACTTCACCATAATAATGGTATCGTCGCTGAATCATCCATAAATGAAATAAACTCTAGATAGTGTGTGCGGTGCTATTTGCACGGAAAGATTGATTGAGTGATTTCAAGCTTGACACTTGATACGCGTCCGTCCATCTGTAGTTTCTTTCATCAAAGGTGGTTCTGAGACGATACCAATGATACAGTGAAGCGATCAAGTTAGTGGAATTAGGGTCCTGATGAGACGACCGAGACTACTCTACCAAAAACAGGCCTGAAAGATGGTCATAGTACATGTGCGCTCAAGCGTAGCTTCATAAACACAAATAATTCAAATGAGCCTCTATGGACATTCAGACATTCGCAGACGGAGATGTTAACTGAGAGATATTATGGGAAGAAATTGACATCCTGCCAGCAGCAAATAGACCTAGGCATAAGCCATTCCATTTGTTTTTATTCTAACTAAGAGTACGGGCTAAGTGAAAGAGCGTTCAGCGTGTTAAATGGCGGGCATGTGGCCAAAATTGTCCGTGTGATTTCACTTAGTGTTTTTTTTGTGGACAGAGATGATATTTTTCCTAAAAGTGTAGGTCACAATGACAAACTACGGAAGATAAGAAAAAACAGTTCCCCTATCCTATTAACCTAGAGAAAAACTGGGTCGCTCGATATTTAGATTATAGTAATTATAGTAATGCACGTTACAGGTAGGTATCTTCGAACTGAATTATGTAAGCCTGAATTTGTGCAAAAACTAAGCAAAACGATCAAACAATCAAAACGACTCCTTCTGCACCTACAATAACGTTATCAAGCAGGAAGAAACTCGGTACGAATACTCGTTTCTGGAATCCAGCACATTTTTGGTGCAAATTCAAGATCGAAAACGGACGAGAGACGAACAAAAAGATTATGAAAGACGTCAAAAATTGTTTCGAAATCGCGATTTGCACCGATCCTGCGGGTAGTAAGTACTTATCGTAAAATATTTTCACCAATATTCAATTGTTCCTTTTTTTGGTGGAGCCTTTGGTTCTGTTAATTATATGTTGCCAAAAAAATATCGAGGAATCTATACACTAGCCAAACTCCATGTGTAATGGTTGTAAACAAATCACCCATACCTACTTATCCAAAAATTCACTGTGTTGCCGCGTTTTTTTATATGGAATTTCCATTACTTGTCGATTTGTGATCCTTCGTTCAATAAATATTGCTTACAATTATATCGAAAACTCGACCCCAAGCAAATGAGTTTTAGTTTTGTGGTTTGTTTACAAACATTCCACATCGAGTTTGGCTAATGTATAGAACAGAGTACAGCAGATGTTTCAACTTACGGCATAACGGAACTGAGCGTTGTATTCCCTGTTATTCGCTTTGATTCTCCGTTCATTCTCTGAAACAAGAAACAGTCCAAATGAGATTATATTCATATTATCCGATACGGCTATCGTGTGTGACTTGCACCCGAGCATAGCGTGGAAGTCCTGGGGGCCTACTCACAAAACAAAAATTGAAGTTTATGATACTGCAAAACCTACTCTTACGTCACTAAGATAGCGTATGCGCAAAAACGAATCAGAAACGTCGACTTTCGCAAATAAACCGGGCCATCCGCCACCCTGGGACCCGATTCGACTCTCAAAAAGCATAAAACTCACAACTATGAAAGTCATACCTGCAGAAAGTGCCTATGTTTCATGCTGATTAAAATGACTATACATTTATTGTAGGTTTTATAATTTTTGAGTAAATCGAATCAAGTTCCAAGACGGCGGACGGCCCGGTTTATTTGCTGTTCAGTGTAGTTACCTATCAGTTAGTCGATGTCGTGTAGGGTGGTATGAAGATGCCAGCCATCAGGCTTTGGAATAATTATGAACATAAGTATGAATCTAATTAACATCGCTAAGCAGTCATTGTTTGCTTGAGTAACTTGTATTGTTTCAAAAGGTACACAGAGAGGATTTTTTTGTCATGAGCAGACAAAGAAACCTCTCGATTTAGATTTAAATTGAATAAAGGCTTGCTAAAAAGTTGGACAACTCGTGTTTTCCATGTTTTACCTTTGTAGCCATTGGAAGGAACAATATAAGAGCGCGATTGGTAATGCTAATGTTGATCCGGAAATAGCTTGGATAGTCCTCATATTACAACGAATTACATAAAAATGCTAAAAGGATGATTAATAATAATAATGCTGGACAATCCACACATCCCCATCTAGCCCCAAGCTAAGCAGAGCTTGTGTTATGGGTAGGGTACAGTTAAAGGCAAAAATATGTATACACTCCACTACCTCATAAAATGTCACCCTCAACACGATTATAAAAAATATGAAAACATCTAAGAGTGCATAAATACATATGTACACAATGTTTGGTTAGTAAATATGTATACAATAGTAAAGTAATATGTATCCATAATTGTATACTTTTTTATTTACGAACCAAATATTTTGTACGTATTTACATATGTAAGTACTCTTAGATATATTCATATTTATAATCGTGTTGAGGGTGACATTTTATGAGGTAGTGGAGTGTATGTATGTATACATATTTTTACCATTGACTGTAATAGATAACTAATATACTTAATACAATACATTACACAGCAAGGTATTTTTACTATACATAGAAAATACCCATAACACCCGTAACAAATATTTGCAGATCGGACAAACATTTGTCCCAAGTCGGTAATTAAACCCGCATCCTCTTACGTCGTAGGCGGACCTTCGCCCACAGCGCCACATCGTTCATGTATGGATTAGATTGAATATTCTTTTGAGTGTTTCTACATAATTATGAGGTTGCGATAAACGGCTATAGCGATTTTGATAAATGAGGATTCAAAATAGCCTTCGCCCTCTCAGGTGTCGCAGGCGGACCCTTGCCAGCAGCGCCACATCGGTCATCATTCAAATCAAAATTGCCAGAAAACGAGGTCAAAATATTGGCTTTCCAACCCAACATGCCTTTCGCCCTTACAGACAATTAACCCGAAAAGGATCTCAGTAACCACTCGAGATTAATATCCATAAAGTTTTATGTGCGCCATGGAACGGAACATCCTTCAGGCCGACAGAGGTTACTGGATCCCATAAATAAATGTTTCGAGGACGTGCCCCGTCACTGCCGGTCAAGATAATTAGATGTTCATTCAACCAACTCGATCAATCCCGGCAGAGTAGTCATAGACGGCTTACGACTATGAATGCAGCATGAATACCTACTAGCGTGCCCCTGCATATTTATAAATGAAAAGATTTCAGGTTCAAACAGGAATGCTCGAGTAGAGTTCACATGAAAAAACAATAACAAAGAGCTCATTTAATTAACAATGTAATATGATATTGACCAGTTGAGCTACCTGTAGATTGTTTGCAACAGTCTGCAGTTGCAGTCAATTGTAAATACTAGTTTAATTTGTTTATATTATTTGATTGTTATTTTCATTATCACTACATATTATAAAACAAAGTCATCAGCCGCGTTTGTCTGCTGTTCGCGATAAACTCAAAAACTACTGAACGGATTATGATGCAGTTTTCACTAATAGATAAGGTGATTCATCATGAAGGTTTAGGTATATAATTTGTCAAGGTTTTGTGTAAATTGGTTGAAATATAACGATAATTGTTGGAAGTGTCGGAAAAAGTTAAACCACCTGGGAGCTTTCATCGAAAACGCTGCCTAATCCCTTTGAGATATATTAAAACAATGCATGGTGGGATACTCTTCTTAGTCCACGCGAGCGTAGCCTCGGGCGGGTCAGCTAGTTTAATTATAAATTGAAGTCGATCTGAAGATGAGTGCAACTCTGAACCCTTATTAGGAAACAGCAATTCAGACATTCTAAAGAACAGATTTGTTGTAAGCCAGTTACTTATCTAAATAATGTGATGTCATGTCTGATTCAGTATTATTTATGTTTACTTTCTTTCAGAGAGAAGATCGAGGCGTATAGAATCAAAGGTAGCTAAGTGCCAGACATTCCAAAAATGAACTAAGTATAGAGCCATCTAGTGAAATTACGGTAGCAACTAATGAATTGGTTATCTAGGGAACAAATACAGCTAACCGCCTTCTATTTCCGATAAAAAAATCATGTTGGTATCAAATACAGCTATGTGAAGCAAGTCACTTTCAAACACAGCTAGGTGACGTAAAAGCCTATCAGAACGCTTGAAATTTTGGAAAAAATGATGGCGATTTCTGTGATTCACAAGGTGCACGTAGGATATTGTTTTTTACTGTTTTGTGTGTTTTTATGTGATTTCTGGTGCTAAAGTGTGTAAAATTTATGACAATGGAAGTCTTTGTCGAACCAGCAATTCCGGACAGAGGTCGGAAACGAACACGAAACCCAGAAAACTGGAAAGTAAACATTGCCAAAAGAGACAGGTTAATGATGTACCACGCATCAACACGACGTATTTACTTGCGATGTTTTTTTACCTAGTAACATGTTCATGTGCCAGAAATTTGTTTATTTCTTTTGTGATGGTACCTACTTAAGTATATCTTTCATGAATCATAAACGTATGAATGAAGGTTAGACGAAGTTGACGACATGACGAAGGTATACATACATCACCCACATTCATGCGTTTGCTTTCACACTTTAGGTACTTTGTAAAACTAAATGCGTCACGGGTTTTTAGTAATAGTTTTTTTTTACAGATATTCCTCGCCTGGTTTACCTACGAGACTGATTTGTTCTCATAAAAACCCAAAACTTGAATGTGCAAGCCTAACAATGAATGAAATTAAAAAATGTCACCAATCCTTTTATGCTTCGAATAAGAAATGCATTCAAGATGCTTTTCTTCTTAAGTACAGCCAAATTAAAAAAATTAAAAGAAGACGTCCTTGCTAGAATAAAAGATTAAGAAGAGATTTTCATATCCAGTACAGGATATTAAACAGTCGCAAGGAATTCGTGACTGTATGCCAGGATTTTTTTTTGAATATTCTTCAAATTAAAAAATACCGAGTGGAATTTGTTCTGAAAGCTTTCTACTATACGGGACAGATTGTTATAGAGAACAGAGGAGGAAACCATAAAATAAACAAATATAGAGAGCAAAAGGATCTGATTCACAAGTTCATTATGAAGTTAAAATGCATTGAATTGCAATACTGTCGATCGGCAACTCAAGAGCGAATATATTTGCATAACAGTTTGAGTGTAAACAAACTGTACAGGATATTCAAAGCTGAAAATCCTGTAAAGAAATCTTATTTCCGGACAATATTCAAAAAAGACTTCAATTTGGGTTTTGGAACCCCAAGAACGGATGTACGCTCCAAGTGTATCGAGTTGGATGAAAAAATCAAAAGGGAAAGAGACACTCAAAAAAAGAATGACCTAATGATTGAAAAAACGGTTCACAAACTCAGGGCGAAAGCATTCTTTAAATTGCTGCAGGAAAAATCTGAAGATTTAATCACATTTTCGTTTGATTGTCAAAAAAATAATCCTTTACCCAGAGTACCCGATCAGAGCGCATACTACAGTCGACAAATATACCTATACAATTTCACGATTGTTCAGGGATCTTCTAAAGATAAAGACACATCTTTTGGGTATTTGTGGACATTATAATGAATTTCCAAAAACAGCAAACCAGATAGCTTCTGCAGTATATGACCGTTTAAATAAAACCAACCTTGAAGGGATCAACACCGTGCGCCTTGTGGCTGACGGGTGCGGCGGACAAAACAAAAATAGTATGCAAGCTGTCCAGAGGTAATACGTCTGTGAAAAAAAATGAAATTGTGTTTCCCATTACTGGGCATTCATTCATGCCGCCAGATAGGGTCTTTGGAAACATTGAAAAGATCCTGAAAAAGCACGAAGTCATCATTCAACCTCAGGAATATATAGACATCATATCAACAAATACAACAGTCACGAATATGCGTGACATCCAAATGTTGGATTTCAGGAGTGCCGCTAAAGATATTCTAAAACCGACTGCGAGATGGCCTTTTAAGATATCCGAATGTAAAAGGTTCATTCTGAAAAGATCCAAGACCCCTGGGAATGTCCTCATCCGAGGGGAATTGTACTTTCATTCAGATATGAGCAAAGCCGTAAATGTATGCAAACCGGGACTGAAAACAAATATGATTCGCCCATCAACGGTGCCACTTGGAGCACCTTTGAATAGGGCAAAAATATCAGATGTAGATATTGAAAAAACATTTTGGGACCGAATGGGAAACTAATGAAGACTGTCAGTTTTACGTTAATATTATGAGATCACCAGTTATTCAAGAAAAAGAAACGGAAGACGATGAAAACTATTGTGAAAAAAGAGAAGAAATGGCTGATTTTAGAATTTAAGTGTTTCATTTATAAAGAAATGTTTTTTGAAGAAATGGCTGACATAGTGATAAGATTAATCAGATATTTAAAACTAACGTTCCTAAGAAAACCAATGTGATTTAGAATAATAAAGTAATAAGCGGTGTGTGAAATAATTATATTTTACTACCTGCGTCCCACAGGAACCGAAAACATTATCAGGATAAAAAGTAGCCTTTGAATTATTCCAGTGTACAGGCTATCTTCATACCAAATTTCAGTAGTTTCAGAGTTAAACGCTAAAAAAAACACACATAAATTTTCGCTCTTTATAATATTAGAGAGATTACTAATCCACGACGTTTTCGATATCGACAATTTTATCGACCGGTAGGTATTGGAACATCACTAATGGCGTGATTTCAAGATGGCGACAGTCATTATTAAAAACAGCTATGTTCACTAAAGTAAGAATCAAATACAGCTAAGTTCAGGTTTCAGTATCAAAAACAGCTAACGGACTTGCTATTTTTTAGTTTTCTGGCTTATTTTAAGGATCTAGTAAGTAAAGGTGGTAAATAACAACAATCTACCAATTACTCTATTAATCAGAATTCAGAACATATGGAAACTTTTAACTGTGAGATAAGCAAAACGTTTTATTCGTTTCCTGGAAAATTGACATGGAGGCACCTAGCTAGCTACCTTTGATTCTATACGCCTTGATTTTGTGAATATTATGCCAACAAACAAAATTTTAATGACGATAATAGTTGAAATGGAGTTGACCAGCTGAATGGTTTTTCATCGCTCAGATAAAATAAATAGTCTTCAGACATTAATAACCGCTATAAAATATGACATCGTTAGATCGAGAGAAAACGTCTTAGATATCAAAGTTAATGGAACACACTTTTTTAACCGACTTCGAAAACAGGAGGAGGTTTTTATGTTCGGCTTTATGTATGTTATTTTTTTTTATGTACCTAAGTCTGTCGATATCTCCGTCATTTATGGACCGATTTAGATAATTCTTTTTTTGTACAGAGGATGATGCCGAGGTGGCCCCGTAAAATCTACTAATATTATAAATGTCAAAGTTTGTATGGATATTTGTTACTCTTTCACGCATAAACTACTGAACCGATTAGGCTGAAATTTGGTATGGGTATAGCTTGGGACCTGGAATAACATATAGGCTATTTTTTCTCCCGATAAAACGCGGGCGAAGGCTCGGGCAGCAGCTAGTATTATTATATTTATTCCCGAGTGATTAGTATTTATCCCGCAAAATTAAAAAAACTGTTTAAAACTATGGGATCTGAAGTCGTTTTTTAGTTTTTTTTTCACAACGACAAAATTCTTTAATAAAGCTTTACGTGTTATATTCCTTATCTACTACGAAAGTATTTAAAAAAGGTTGCCAAAAGATTTTTGATTTCGTTTTATCGAAAGGTTAGCTGGTAGAGAATGCTATCTAGCATTATACTCGCATATTTACAACTATTGTGCAATAATAGTAGATTGTTTTACAAGGGACTAAACCATCCCATTATATACGAGGTTGTTATACTCCCGAGCGTAGCGAGGGAGGATGACAAGACCGAGTTATAATGGGTGGTTTTGGCCCTTCTGTAAAAGAATCCACACGTTTCTCATCTCTCCATTTCATAAAATTTTCGTAACTCTTTAAATATATTCCACGTGATTTTGTCGGCAACAGATTCATAATTATTTCTTTGCCCTTTTCTTCCATTTGCATATTAGCATCTTCACTATCACTTGATGACATTTTTCACGTTCACAATTTGGAAGTAAAAGTCAGGAAGTTAAACGTAAAAGTTTGTGATTTGGAATGAAGAAAATTCTAGAGATTTAGCGCCAATACCATCTTTTTTTTTAAATATCTATTTAACCCACAACGAAACAGTTCGCATTCTACCGTGAAAGGAAGAATCAACGTTCATAAAACATCACCAAGACGATTCCATTTTCAAAAAAAAAGATTGACAGAGCACCAAGAAGTCGAGTTTTTATGTAAGAGAACGAATGCTTTGTACGGGCTGATGATTTTAAACAAAAATTAAAAAGAAAAAATACTTTTTAGCCCGAGTTATTAAACTCGAGTTTTAGGCCCGCTAAGCTACACTATTATGATACCCTTTTTGAGCAAGAGAAGTGAAAAGTATATTATATCTATCTATCGACACATCCTGAGTAAAATTCCTTCAAAAAAAGGTGGAAGTTTACGCATACGTTTAGTGGAGTCACTCATTCTGTCCAAACTGAATTACTCTGTCATCAAGTGATAGTCATTAGTCCTAGATTGCTTGCTAGAACGCAAAAGTTGATTCAGCGAGTACAAAACGCCTGTGCTCGTTTTTGTTTCGATATCCCGTCTAGAGGTCATGTTACACCGTTTTTAAATCAACACGGCATTATGAAAATGAGGCATCGTCGGAAACTTCATTTAGCTTGTTTACTCTTTGGTGTCCTCAAGTACCGCGTACCCTTATATCTCTATGAGAAACTTTCATGGATAGGCAGCACCAGATCGTGCGGCCTTCGAAAGAGCGCCAAACAGCTCTCGATGCAGCGTCATAGCTCAGCCGCCTTTCGAGGCAGTTTCCGTTACGCCGCATCTCGGTGCTGGAATAATATTCCTCCTCCAATAAGGAACCTGCAGAGTTTTTATGTATTTAAACAAAAACTACGCAATTTTATTTTTGAAAGTCAGAAAAGACAAGAGAGTCATAAAAACGATACAAGCATCATATAATGATGCGATGTAAGTAGCTACTTACAACATAAAAGTTATCATAGCATAATTTATTATTTACACTACCTGTATTTTATTTTACTTGTATAAAAACACACCATTCTATGTATCTTTAAGATTTCGCCTGTTTCAATTTTATCCTTTGTATTAAACTAGATCAAAACGCGTACTGTTTTACTTAAATTTGACTTTGTTGCATAGACTAGATCTGTCAGTAGAAATTACTTCTATGTTGTAGTTCTGCGTTTCATCCTAAGTTTTTGTAATTTGTCTAGAAACGTAATCATTTCATGTCATCTGTACCTTGTATTTGTCAATGGTTGCCGTAGCTTAAGTTTTTTATTTTATTGTTATACTTTTGCTTGTTTTGTGTCTTATGTGTTATAATCCGTGACGTCACCAAACGGCTCTGTCGGAAGACCAGCGTTGGTTGTGACGTGTTTACAACTAACTCATGCTGAGACGGAGACCAATTTGTGAGTCAAGGCAAAAATTTGGCTGTATTGTCTTTTATTTTTAATACATTGTTAATTGTTTTTGTTAATTGAGTTACAAATAAAACATTTTTATTCTTATTCTTAAGATGTAAGGATGTTTAGGTAAGATGTAGATATAATTAAATAAAGCATGGGATCTTCGACCCTGGCAATGACAAGTTCGAAACCAAACATAATGGCAGCTTGACGTACATTTCGTGGAAACATGAAAGACACAATATTCCTCAAAGCCCCTTAATTATATTGAATTTAAGGAAGGCAAAGAAATTCCCAGAAAGTAATGAGAAATCACAGCTAAACAACACACATAAGGGAACATACACGCAATTTGAATCTATTCATCTCGAAGAAGAGGCATTTTTACGATGGCACATTTGTAGGGAAATTCGTAAAGAACCCTATTATTCCAAGCAAGAGAAGAGTCGTGGCTTTTGATCGTTAGAAAAACAAGAACCATTGCCCTTGGGCTGGAAGAAATAATCTTTTCTCGAGGAATAAGAACATAACAATATTACTTAGGTCGGAATTGAGTTTGCTGGTGGAACTTCGAGTGGGGGCGCCGCAGGGACGCCGATCGATCACCCCGCTTTACGAGTCATAATGTTTTTAGAACCATCTCTACCTTCGACTTAGTATCATTATAAGATATTATATGTCTTATTCTTTTTTTTATGATAATGGTTAAGCGTTTGACCACCATCTCACACGGGAAAGTGAAGATGTGGCCTAAGATGGAGCACGCTTTCGCAGAAGGAACTTATTCACTCGGGATTTGAAGACTCCTCCTGTTATTTTCATATTTTTTTACTCATTTTCCTTGTTTCTAAAGTGGCTTCTATCCGTGACTTAAGCGCACGCACTTAAAAAACCTATTATCTCCCCGGGATATTGTGTACATTACTGCCAAATTTCCTAAAGATCCGTTTAGGCGTGAAAAAGTTACAGAGTTATTTTCGTTTTATAATATTCCTAGCTGGTGGACTTCGTCTGCGAAGGATTAGTACTTCATATATCTTTATAAATTATAGCCTATGTGTTATTATCATGTTTTAAGTAGGTATATTATTGTAAAGTTTCATCCAAAAAAATCCATTCAATAGTTTTTGCGTGAATGAGTAACAAACATCCATTCATACAAACTTTCGCGTTTATAAGTAAGTCGTATGGATGACTGCTGCCCGCGCCTTCGCCCGTGTTTTATGGCGATAAAAAATAACCTATATGTTATTCCAGGTCCCAAACTATACCCGTACCAAATTTCAGCCTAATCGTAGTCAGTAGTTTTTGCGTGAAAGAGTAACAAATATCCAAACATCCATTCTTGGCATTTATAATATTTGTAGGCAATATGTACATATATACTGAACATATTTTGAAGTACTAGGAAGTATTTTAACGATTTCTATTTTCTATTGTACCAGAGAATTTTTCATGTAATGTAAACCCATTTGAACGCTATGCTGATGTGTTATTATCACGCAACTGTCTTTAGTCTCTTTGTCTAAAACTACCTATGTACATCATGACCTTTGCTTGATGGCCATGGGTTTTTCCATTGTATTTTTAGGAGTATACAAGTGCTTTGATTTATTACTAGTTTCATTAGAAACATTACACTAATCTTATGTAACCTAGTTTTGGGCAAAGCGAGTTTATTCTTATTTCTACATAATGTAAATTTACATTATGTATGTCGCAATTTTTAGGGAATCACAAGATCTTTTAAACTAACAACATAAAATTAACTCCGATAACTTAAGACGAGGATCATTCAACTTCCAAATCAAATGAGGGACAAAGCAACGCTTCTGCTCCGATTGGAAACGGGTTCATTCAATTTGGGTCGTTACGACCTGTTTATTCGCCAAATGAATGAACCGACCCATTGTTTATTAGAACTGACATTTTAACCTTTAAGCCGGGTTTCCACCGCGAAAGGGTAATGAGCGGGAAATGGCAGGCGGGACGGACTCCTTTTATATTTTCACCAACAAACAGATTGTCTGTTGATTTCCACCGCAAATGAGTGAGCGGCGTTCATTTAACGCTTTCGGCTCGCTCCATCCTTTCTGCTCGGCTATTTTTTTGTGGAAATACATGTATGCAGTTTTCTCTTGCGAGCTGAACGGAGTCCTTAATGGGTCCACTCTGCTCGCGGTGGAATCCGGACTTTGCAGTTACAGTTGCTTAAAATATGAACTAAAGGCAAAGTCTATACTACAATGGTAATGTGAGCGAACAGAGCGGGTTACACCAATAAACAAAGGGATATTATTGTCAATGAAATGAAAAGGACTTACTACTGAAGTTCTGACTATTAATTTGCATAACTCTATATTATGATGATGAATGGGAAGTAGGTATGATACAATTTTCAGTCGAACATTGCGCAAATTCGCCCAATGATTTAGGAAAATTAGCTCCGTGAAGGAAGTACAATATGCATGCTAATTGGCGTGAAACTGTGGCATAACGAAGTAACTTGTAATTTCCGGGTGTGATTGAATAGAACTGTAGATTACTATCCATACAAGACCACTTTATTGAACGTACAATAGTACTTTGTGTCGGTATGATATGAGCGATTAGCGCGGATAAATGCGGACGAGAAAGGTAAGTAATGTTTCAATTTGAATTGCATTCTAATCAGATTTAGTGAGGTGGAACACAAACGGTCGATAACAAGAGCGGCGCGGGGTCATCGCGAAGCGCTGAAACGATGTCTCGGCACGGCCGTTGACCGTGCGGGGGCGCGCCAGCACCGACCTTGGACATTATCCACTTCTCTCCCACCAACCTATCCAACTAACACGAATGACTCCTCAGAGAAATGGAATTCCTTACCGGTTACCTCAGTAGTAAAAAAACATAAGGATTACGCAAGGCTTTACGACAACATCCTGAAACCCTTCGCATTAGGAAAAGAAACGCAGCTACTGCGTCGCAGTTGTAAGACAATTGAATTTACATGATGATACAGACCGCAAGAAACGAATGTGCGGAAGCGGTGGTTGTGCTTGGCGCGAGTGTGGTGCGGCGCTGTCGGCTGCGGTCGGCGCACCAGCTTGCCGAGGAGGTCGAGCAGCGAGAGGCGCAGCGGTCGCTGCGGGGCGCGCGGCTCGCCTGCGCCCTCCGCGCCCAGGACCTCCAATTCCACGGCCTCCGAGCGCGCGCACATCCGCGCCGCTACACGCGCCCCATGCCGCGCCCCGGCCACCGCGACGCAACAAGACGCGACGACAACGCACGGGGTGACCACGCGCGCTCCAATCTCCGCGGCCAGGGAGACACTAGCGCCGCCACCGTGCCACTAAGAAGCGCGCGCACCTCCGATTGAGCATCAATGCGCCGCTTCTCTCGGTGTTGCCGTACCCACGCAAGTACTCAATGAAAAACTTCACAATAGCAGGGAATCCCTACATGAAATGAGAAGGGGGAAAGGTAATCGGTTTTCGTGGTATTGAGCGTTTATACGCAGACGAAACAACAGACTGTTTGAATACAGTTCAAAAGTTCAATTAATAGTTAAAGAAGTTGCCAATATTTAAACGCTTCCTAGGCACGTGGAATTTTAAATCGTTTAGGTAACTAAACTATTAATATACTGTTTAAGACATTCGCAAACAGTGACGACACAGAACATGACATCATGTTAATAATCTTGCGACGACACCAGGCCTAAAAAACTTTGGCACCTTCTAACCTACAATAGCATTTCCAAATATGTACCAAATACATAAACGATGTTTATGATATAAAATCCTCATGTATAAATATTAAAAGATTGATCAAACTTGAAAGGAAGAATCGGATGATAAACTAACTAAAACTACGAGTACGTAGCTCAGTTTATGGCAGCCAGTTGGCAAGCTTTCAACAAGAAACAACGTCTCGTCGCGGCGTTTACAAACATTCTTCTATTGCCTATTGAAAAAAGTGATGAATCTCTGATTCATGGTTACAGAAGCACCCTGTGCTGAGATGTTTTAGCATTTAATCAAATGCAAAGATAACAAAAAATCTAATTCATTTACAAACAAGTAAATTATTAATTTAACTTCGATTTGTAATTCTAAAGATAACACTAAAGCCACGTCTGCAATACAATATGGTAGGTTAGCGCCACGAGGTAGGGAGGGACAACCAGCCACACTGCAAGCTTCTTATATGCATCGTGCAAGCTCTTACAATTTTGGTTTGAATACTGCTGTCTTTTACCAAGCTTCTATTCGAAAATTCCATACATCTATGTAAATTATTTTGAACAACTGGTGTACTAACCGCTTGCCAGGATACGAATCCTGTATTTACCCGGCTGCGGGGTGTTATGTTTTAATAGGTTTTATCCTCGATAAAACGTCTATTCAATTTGAATTTTGAAAGCATAGAGTTAGAGCTAAAACTCGCTGCAAGGTTATTGAAATAATCAATGAAAACAAGAAAAGTTTTTGTGTCTGTTCTGTTATACTATCTTCACAGGGAAAGCGTAGAAGAAATGTCGGTGATTAAATAATAAAGGAGTTATACGATTGCCTGATATCATCAAGGTTATTAAACTATGACCAGACATAGTGATCTAATGAAATAAAGATAAAATTCTCAGTACATATGTATGTAGGCTAAAACGTCCACAGATTAACATAGGCCTACTCCAAACAACGCCACAAATAGCGGTCCTGAGCCGCCTCCGTCCAACATAAATTAATATAACGCAATATTATGTAAAATAAAATGAGAGAAAAGCAAAAACAAAATGCAAAGGGACTTGTGGAATAACACATAATGGACCAAACATGAAAATTGCACCTGTATTATGATCAAGTGTAATAGCTAAGGAAAAAGACACAAAGCAATCTTAATTGTAAATAAACGGGGTTAATTTGACATTATGATGACATGTCAACTCAACTAAGGTGGTTGTTAAGAAATAATAACCGTGTGGGTTGAATAACCACATAGATGTATGTATAATATCAGTCAGTATATTTGGTGGTTACCTGGATACTAAGAACTAACTACTTATTAACTTTGAAACAATCATAAAGTAAATTAGTAATTTTCTCTGATGATCGATCCTTTGTAGCAGCCAATTTGAAAATGTTATTTATTGATGTGTAAAATAATTACACATGAATGAAACTTACAAGAGAATATTAATTTTATAAGGCTCAATCAGCTAATTTATAAGGTTTCAGAAAGTTCATTTGAGATTTGTAGAACTAATTAGGGCGTCAATATTCATCTTTGAGCAAAATTTGAGGTGTGCAGCAATAACTAGAGAGCCTGTAAATTGTAAAAGCATGTGAAACACGAAAATCCTGTGAATGAAGGAGGATTCAGACTCGAATATAAGGTTCTTTGACAGCCGAACCCAATGAAATGGCACAAACTTCAGGCGAGCATCTTGCTTTTTAAAAAATCCCTGATACGATATGTACAAGTCAGAAAATCCAGCTAACAACAATAATCGTCGTAGCTTTACTTGAAGGTCGCGCTAAAGGGTGGCATCTACATACATACAATCAAAGGCAGCCTTGAGGACAGGTGTCCCGAGGGTGGTACTGAGTATTGGACAGTAAGGTCTACTCACCTTGGCCATGTGTTCTTGCCGAGGACTTTCCCATGTCGCCCGCACCATCGACACACATACATAAACTCGCGCGCGACACTTAAAACACTTAACACTTTGCGTACTTATACTTATAGGTCGGTATAAAAGAGGCGTACAAAACGTTAGACGTTATATTATAGAAGGGCACTTGTGAACTAAGCTAGGTCTCCTGTGGAGATGGTGGTATGGTTGTGTGACGGGCGGAGGGCCGCGCGGCGCGATCGGCATCCTGCAACACGGCTATGCACTTCGGGTTCCTGTAACAACAGAAATTACACCTTCAATTTTTTTTTATTTGTATATTTTATAACCAATAAATATAACTTATTGTCAAAAAAAAATAAGATTGATGACATTTATTGACAAAAAAAAATAAGAATAAAATAATATAAGTAAACAAATTAAACTAGTATTTACAATCGACGCAGTGCAGCGCATTAGCATTGCCAATATTGCCATACAGCAGCGTGGCAATGCAGTCAGCGTCTTAGGCACGCTTCCGACTGGTATTGATATGGACCAGTTGAGCCACCTGTAGATTGTTTGCAACAGTCTGCAGTTAGCTCTATACAATTATACATATCTATAGCTAACTTAAACCGTAAAAAATCAGGTTTGTCTGTAAGCCTGTCTCTAAGGTAAGTAAATATATAAAATGACTATTAAAATGATGAACGCGTAAGGTTTTTTTTATTTATGTTCCTATAGTGCGTAAGCCATCACATTCGGGATAATTTCTAAGACATTTTATAATTACACATAATAATGCGGGTTCAAGTCCCGTCGACGTCTATTTATTTATTTGTAATAATACAAAATTTCCTTTTCCTCATTTCAATAACATACTATTTTACGTGAGGTAACTTCGTTTGTAAATAGATAGACATAACAAGTATATTATAAATTACAAGGAAAATGAAAACACAAAGCATGGGGCAGAGTCAACGACAGTATCATGATGTATGTCCATCTATACTAGACGCAAGCTCTGCTAGTAATAGGACAATTAGACTCTATTGGGAGAATTGAGATGCGCTGCTTGATAGCCACAGCCGACATGGCTACAATTGATATTAATATAATGTATACTTATAAGAAGTGGCTGATATCAATAAAAGATTGAAACCTTGAAGTAAATTGAGGGTATTCGAAAAATAATATAGCAAAGCGCAGTCAAAACGTGTTTTCACCAAGAATTCAGGTAAAAAACAAAAGCATCCTTGTATCAATCAACCAAGGTTGATATTTTAAATTGATCCTTTGAGACGATCTTATCTGCGAGTAAATTAACGTTTCATTCATGAAATCCTGAAACTACGAGCATGAATGAAGTAAAACAATCAGACAAATGGTGGGAAAAGTCGGAAAGGTATAATTTTACTCGTGTCCATAAGCATTGTTATAGCCCTATTGAACTTACAAACATTTCTCGCGGGCATCATCAAATTATAGAGACATTTGAAGGTAGCGATGGTTTTATATTTCCGGGTAGGTTATGGCCTCACTACTAAGATTTTAATCGTTGCTATGGTACTGTTGTTGATGACCTTTAAAATTTGATACATGACGTCGTTGTGACCTAACCTATGGCAAAATTTGATGTGTATAAACTATAGAACAACGAGCCCATAAACAATCCAGTGTGACATCATTTTATGTACCCCAGCCTTGAGATACAATCTGTATTAAGCTACCTACTCAAGAAAACGCGCGTTGTTTTGATATTTCGTCGTAAATCTTAATTGAACAGCCAAAATCCCAGCCATTTGATATCGAAAATCATTAGTTGACCTGAGTTTATTCGCGTTTCCTTTCTCTTATTATTAGTTTACATAAGATTTCTGTCAATGTCCAATATGTTGAATGGAAATTAAATGAATACGCTATAGCTTCTGTCCTACCTCTTTTTCGGGATAAAAAGTAACCTAAACCCTATCTTTACTATAATTTTGGCATTCTAGGTCCATTAGACTAGGCAAGCACGGGGATAGTTGTCTAAGGTAGAGAAGAGAAAAATTACCTCACTTTGTCATCGAATGCGTAAATTATTGGAAATTATATACGAAGTTCATTACTTGAACTTCAATAATGTACGCAATGTATGACGATGGTATGTCTTTATTGTCTATTCTTCCCTAGAGAACAATCCCCGTGCTTGGACTATGTACTTAACTTCATGAACAAAATTTCAGCCTGATCCGTTCAGTAGTTTGGGCATTGTCATTTGACAAACTCATATGTATGTGATTACAAACTTTCTCCCTTATTATATTAGTAGGATTGTTTGTCCAGATCGCATTATTTATCAAAGGAAATCATAATGCTGCTTATTTAAATCCTGAACCAAAAAGTAAATCTTTGTTATTATTTAAACAAGAATGGACATAATCTGAACACTACAAAAACAGACAGGGATCGTCTGAATAACTTAAGAATGTTTACAAAATCAAAAACCAGTGCGCTGAGAACGAAAACCAGCGGTAAACACAATCTTGCTATCAAATATTAACCAATCATTTGAAATTCTAAGAAACATCTGAACAAAAGATAAGAATTTCGGAAGCTCAATGAGATGTATACAAGTGACGAGTCAGATTGTGACTCATACGTGAATCGCAAACAAAGATCAAACACTATCTTGTGTGTGATCAATATCGTCATACTCTTATACAGTTTGGAAGTGAATGAAACATGATTTCGATACCATGATTAGTTTGGAATAGATAACGAACATCTTCTAATACTGAAAAAGTGGCTTTCAATCATACTGGTTGAAAGCCACTTCAACACTGATAGCATGGACAGATTGAACGACCTAGATAAGGCCTTGTTTAATCTACAATCTAGTTTATTTCCCTGATCTGAGGCTATAAAAGAGGAAAAATTCATAGCACAGCGTAAATTATTGAAGTTCAAGTAATGAATTTCGTATAAAATACGCATTAAATGACGATTTGATGTCATTTATGTTTTTTCAACATTAGAAAAAGCGTTGTCCAGGTTATTCAGATAGTATTTTTTCTATAGCGAACTGCTGCCCTATTTACTACATACATTCTTAAAATTTAATTCTATTTGTATTCGGCCTCCCGCGATACACGTTCTGAACCTAGTGCAGGGACCACCAGCAAACTGTATAAGCATTTTATAATGGTCAATATATGAATTTTGTATTTGTATTGTATATCACCTGATTATGTTAGCCCGTAGGTAAGGTCTTGCAAAAAGTACTTGAAACCACTGATATTAAAACGATAACTGAAGTTGAGTATAAACTCGCCGTTATCATAAAAAAATCAGTTTACAATCAAAGAAGTCAAAAGCCGTTGTACGAAGTACACAAAGCAGTGATAGAAACCATGCACGATATCATAATTTTGTTATCCTGTGTAACATGCGAATGTTATGCGAAAATGTACCTGTAGTATAACTTTTATTTGAGTGTACAGTATCGCATTGTATCAGTGTCAGTGATAATGGGGTAGTATTAAAGGACATTATAATGTTGGAACAACACTGAATGTAACGAAAGGTTTACATGTCGCTAGACCTAGAGAACCATTGTTAAGAATCGAACGTGTTTCATAATTTTATTTCACGACTATTATGCACACTATAAATATCTGCGTGTAATGTATCGTATTGTATCAGTGTCAGTGATAATGGGGTAGTATTATAGGACATTATGGAACAACACTGAATGTAACGAAAAGTTTACATGTGGCTAGACCTAGAGAACCATTGTTAAGAATCGAACGTGTTTCATAATTTTATTGCACGACTCTTATGCACACTATAAATATTTGCGTGTAACGTATCGCATTATATCAGTGGCAGTGATAATGGGGTAGTATTATAGGACATTATAATATTGGAGCAACACTGAATGTAACGAAAGGTTTACATGTGGCTCGACCTAGAGACCTTTGTTAAGAATAATAATAATCTAACGTGTTTCTTTACTCGGTCATATCATTATTGAATAATAATTATTATTCAATAATGACCTGACCGAGTCGATTAACATGTATGATATTTAAGCTTAAAATTCTTGAAGTGTGCATAATACTCGTGCAATAAAATTATGAAACATGCTCAATTCTTTAATAATATTATTTTATTGATATTCTTTTATTTTTATTGGATAATCGTCAGGCAACCTAATCCGACGACTATGATTTCTAGACATTCTACTTCCAAACTAGATTGAGCAAATAAGAAGGACAAATACAATAACCTTACTGATTGTAATGATATTTTCATTTAACATATTATTACTACATAATGATCAGGCAATATAATGACTATGATTTCTAGCCTTTCTACTTCTAAACTAGATTCAGCAGATACGAAGGAAAAATTTAATAACCTTACTGATGGGAATGAGATTTTTAATTTAAAATATTATTACTTCATAATGATCAGGCAACCTAATCCGACGACTATGATTTCTAGCAATTCTACTTCTAAACTAGATTGAGCAGATAAGAACGAAAAATTCAATAACCTCATTGATTGAAATGAGATTTTCATTTAGAGCTATGTACTTCGAGATCTCATCATAAAACGAGATTATGTGTATCGAAAATTTGAGAGGAGATTATTTGGCGTTATTATTGCAATACATTGGAATTGGTTTTCAAATTATGTCCTGGCGTCAGTATTAATTAGATAACTCGTGGAAAATCATAAGTTTTAAGTTATTAACATTATTGTATTTCCTAACTTCCCGGTTTACAATTAATTTATTTCTTATTGTTATCCTGCAGAGCTTTCTGTGACGCACAATAAGTTTTACGATACCAATTAAATGTACATATTTTACTAGTTTTCGCACTGGTTGTTTCTATAAAAACGTTTAAAGGTTATTTTTATCCCATGGAAACTGATTTATGGGATAAAAAGCCATATTAAACATGTTTAATTCCAAGCCTAGAACTATACTTGTATGCAAAAAATTCCAACCCGATCCTGTCTGTAGTTTTAGCGTGAAGAGGCCAAATATCCAAACATCTAACCATCCAAACTTTCACATTTTTAATATTGATATGATGTGATTTAATAAATTGTTACTCCTTTCAACAGTAAAACCTGATCCTCATAATCATCTATAGTACGCCAGGATAAATGCTATAAGATTTTCCATTCACTAGATCACATCGAAAAAAATAAAGTTTAAACTATGTATAAAACTAATGTTTTCTAAATATTTTGATAATTTTTTCAGGCGGGAATTTATTTTCACGATCAAAACATAAAACTGTTTTAAAGCTGAAAAAATTTACTAAATGTTTAAAATAAAATAAGCGTATATCTTACATTCTAAGGCACATAATGCAATCTGGGTTTAAGCCAGACAAATCTCAGACAATCCAATGCACAGTCAGGCACATCACTTCACATCACTGAAATGTTTTTGTATGATTCCATACGAAATATTTCACAACTATAACCTCATTAAAGCACAGGTATAATACAGGGTAGTTTTTATTGCTCTCGATGAGTAACAATCGAGTGGTAACGGTATAGAGCTGGAGGGCATATGTCCGTCTCGGAGCGCTGCACGAAACACACTGTTTTGATAGTGTATTTTAGCGTACGTAACAGCAAACCCCAAGGTGAGTCGGTGCTCTACCAAAACCGACGCAAACAGCACTTTCATCGAAACTATCGCTCCACAGCACGTACATTGCCGCTTTGGTAGAGACTTTATGAAATAATCGCCCACTAATTTGATTCAATGAATCAGTAACGATTTATCTAAGCGGGAATACGATAGAGAAGACGACGCGCCTTTGCTTTTAAATGGTAACCAGAATACAAAAAGTTGATATCCTTAACTCACATTGCAAATGAGCTTTTATTTCATTGGAGTAATTTAAATAAACTCAACTATACATTCTTTATATCGTAATGCTGCAAAATTTACAATCACGTAATGTACACATTAACAGGTTTACGACAGGTGCTAAAGAAATAAGTAGGTGGGTTCCCTGGTTTTACCGCAATGATAGTGCTCTACAATGTAAACGTTAAAAGTTATTACCCCATATACGTGGATTATTATCACAAAAAAAAATATAGTTAAAAACTAAAACCCGACTACATAAGTCTTAAACAAGCGTTCACCTATTGTCCATAGCATTTTCTTTTGAAACTTAGGTAGTCGGAGGCCTTTGTTACTAATTGTACCGTAGGTATATGGGGTGGGTGCCTCCTACACCTTTTTGCTAATAGTTTGAGAATCGTTAACCTTACAAAAGTTTGAAAAACGGTTTCGGAAAGTACAAACAAAGACCTTTGCAACGATACCACACACGAGCATATTTACTAACATTGAAATTTTCGACCCTTTCTTCGACCCCCGCTATCTCGTTAGACCCCCATTTTTATCTGACATCACATAGCCTATAACCATCGGGCTATTAAGACGAATCATATGACACCTCATTTGTTGAAATCGGACCAGTAGTTTCAGCGCTACGAGGGAGCATAAAAATCGGCTACATACATACATATATACATACATACATATATACATACATAGGGTGTCAAAATCATAACCCTCTCGTAGTCGGGTAAAAACTAAAGCGAAACAATAAATATAACAATTGGACATGTGAAGGAAATAATTTATGAAAAACCGACTGTGAATGGTTTTACCTGTTAACACCATAAAGTCCATAAGGGTGTTACACACCAATCGATCGCCATTTACCTCAAACCAAATTGAAAACATAAACGATAAACAAACGATATTGCTCTCGTGTAAAGCATGATGTTTTAGTTAGCCAGCTTGAATGAGTCAAGCAAGACACATTTTAAGTTCAAGTTAGGTACGCGTGCACCAAGCGAACCGGTCGTAGTAACGTTAGTGCGACTCTATCGATGGCAAACTTGCGCAACGACGAGGGAACGTTCTAATCTGTGGCGTAAAAGAGGATAAGCAACATAGTGTATTTATATATTGGAACATCAATACGTGACGACATCACCGGCATAAACATTTGCCATGCGAGCACCAATATTAACTGACTCCAATCAAACTGACATTAAAGACGACTACGCGGTCGCGAATAAGCCAATGCCAATTCACGCCAATTTTAAAGATCCTCAATTTTAAAGATCCATTTGTAAGTAGCTCTACCAATTAATGATGAAACTTTAACGGACCACGAGAATGTGCCAATACCAGCACAGGTTTCGGTAATAAGCGACGAATATGCACTTACGTCGCGGGATATGAAAACATATATGTATGTACCTAAACCGGTTCGCATGGAGAAATCCTGAGAATAGCGATCATGAATTTTCCAGACTGAAGTTACAAAAGTTAGCATAATTTTAGTGCTTGAAGAAACAGTTGCGACGCAATATTTTTTTTGGATGTACTTCATCATCATCATTTGCAACCTGAGTTCACCCACTTCTGGTTATAGGTATCCGAACTCTTGTGTACTCCGGACTCCGTACGGTCCAGGGGTCCTATTATAACGCAATTGCGTGTTTTGTTTCGGCTAATTGGTACTCTAAAACAAAGAATTAGAGTACAAATTTGCACAAAAAAAAACGAAACGGAACACGCAATTGCCTATTTGGAGAAATAAAATAGGCCTACTGAGCCTTATCCAGGTTTACCCAATGTTCGCCATATCGTCTACTCATCTCACCGCTGCTGGTTTATTCAAATCGCCATTTGTCAATTCGTTTTATAATTATGACTATGATATAAAAAAATCAGTTGCATCTTTTCATATGCTCAAAATCACGTATTAATCGTCGTCGGCATAAGGAATTAAAACTACATAAACGAAGCGAAGTCGCGAAAATTTGTGCTTTAATAAAATAAAAATAAACGATAAATACTAACTCTGTTACTGTTACCTACTGGCTGAGTTCCAAAAGTAAAATTATTTTTTGTAAACGGTTGATGTCACATTTGTGATTATAATTTTGCCAATGAGCTCTTCTATGTCGTCATCATATCAGCCCATACACGTCCACTGCTGGACATAGGCCTCCCCCATGCTCTTCTATGTAATTCTACGAAATTTGAGATAAATTGACAATGATAAGGCTATACACAGAAACCTAAAATTTGTATTTACATGACGCCCATTTTACGATTAGCAAATATATTTAGGTAGTGGCGTGATGATGTCATCGGGACATCTAGTCAAATTAACATCACACATTAATCAGGTCACGAGGATCAGGTCAACAGCGTAGCAGCCATTTGTTTTGGCGTGATTCAAGGCCGCTTTATTTATACTCATAAAAAGGAAGCTTTTATTTCAGACGTTCTCAAAGTAGGATTATATTTAGGTCGCGAACAAACACCCTCAAAAAATAAAGACGCAAACTCAGATGAACGTTAATAGGACTCTGAACTGTAATATAGAGGTAGATCGGAAATTCCATGCGTACTTTTAGAAAATTTATGTATAAATGCCATATTGTAATTTTTATGGAATGAAATAAATAATAGCACCGAAATTTATCACTCTATTTAAACATTCTTTGATTTACATTACAAGAAATGTGATGAAATCAAATGAGTATAATTTATTTAACTTGGACCGGTATTTGATTTAGCTTTTCTATTTATTGAAATTAAATTACCGTATGTACCTACAGTACAATGAAGACTTCACACATAAAATAAATACAGTTCCATTTACGTATTCGTCACTATCCCTTTAACTTTACTAATTGCTGCTGGCTTCTACTTGACGTTACCCGACCTGACAGCTTCTAGATCTAATGCCATTAGGTAGTACGTACTTATTAACTCATCCTGTATACAGAGGTAAAAAAAGTCAACGTTTATTAGAAACAGCACATTAACCCATATAAACACCTATAACAGAATCAAAGCCGTCAAATTAGGTCGAAACGCAAGCCTTGTCAACAAACCACCCCTTAAACCCCTTAAATAAACAACGCTAGCTGGATAGCGAGCCTTAAAGCTTTCTAAATAAAGTCTGATTTACTTTACGTTGATGTGTATTCGCGTCCTACTTTTAGTAACATTAAGCATGGTCCCCTTAGTGATTGAGCAAGGCGTGGCGGCCATCACGCATCTATGCGATCACCCCCCGATATAGCGAGGACATAAGTCGTAGGTGGAAACTGATAACAGAGGTCTCATCAGGTCGTTTCAAGTCAATCAGGTAACTACTTTAGGGCGTGTAAAAAAAGTTTAGTTTATTACTGTAAAAACCTTCGTAGAATTTTGTAAGCAGCCTGTGCGCTCCCATAGATTAACTTTGTAATCATAAATGATAAGTTATTTAAGTACGATATCTGCTGAAAAATATTGTAGAAGCGGACCTGCAAAAGCTACAGAATACTGGCAGGAAACTGCACAGGACAGTCCAAAATACATTTTGGGTATACAGGTGTGTATAAAGCAAACGAACGTTATCTGGGGGGCAACACCAAGGTGCTGCTTGTGAAAATTTAACTACAGGCCGTCAAATCCAGTGTTATGTTTAATATTGGTGGTCTCCACTCCATTAGTCGACTGCAGCATATTGGCGTATACACCTAATTGGTGTAAACAAGAGATCCAATGTGCTCCGTCTCGTCCCAGGTCTTGGCGGAATTCATGACGTATCTTTAATTTAATATGTAATGTTTATTTGATAAAGATAAAGATAAGATAAAGATATTTATTGTCAAAATATCTTGACAGATTTGATTCTTATGATTGACTCTACCGATCGATGACATAAAAATACAGGTTTTTAGTTTTTAAGATTTTAGTGGGTTCGATTGATTCGAATACCAGATACAGCTAGTAGCTGTCTATGCAGTTATTTCTTAAAATAAAGGAATTTTTCTTTTCAGTAAGTTATCTTGAATATTTCGGGTAGCTGCCCCCTAGGTAACGTACGTTTGTAGCACCCATATAACAGGTAGCTAAGCCATAGGAGAAGTATGTTCTTTTTCAAGAAAATCACTACCTAGCCTTATTTACAAGTCCTGCGCTGCGCACAGAGGTAAATTTGAGCTTTTTCTTTCACAAAAGTTTAATAGGCACGCAACGCAACCCCCAATACCAATTAACGTGTATGACAATGACAAACAATATTAAAGTCCATGGCAATAATTAACCACTAATTATGTACCAAGTTAGAAAACCTGAATATCTTCAATTGTCTTATGTTCTTACACAAGGTGAAATATACCTTGTATTGTATAAGCCGAAAGAATTACGTCATCGAAATAAATACATCATACCATAATTGGATTACTTAGGTCTTCCTTAACGAACAAACAAATTTTCGATCTAGTACGTTTCTAAATTATCTAGATTTAACATAAAATAATGTATCGTGATTCGAATATCAAAAGATAAATAAGACTGTTATTTTGTCATAAGGGTTTTAATTTTTCACCTTCGGTTGCTTCCTCTGCAACCTTTGATTACTTTAATCCTACTAATATTATAAATGTCAAAGTTTGTAAGGATGGATGTATGGATATTTGTTGGAAAACTACTGAACCGAATAGGCTGAAATTTGGTATGGGTATAGTTTGGGACCTGGAATAACATATAGGCTATTTTTTATCCCGATAAAACGCGGGCGAAGGCGCGGGCAGCAGCTCGTTATTATTTATAACGAGCTGCTGCCCGCGCCTTCATCATGATCATTCAAAGGTTGCAACAGCCTGGAAGTCCGCAAAGTTGGATAGGGTCTCACTAAAAACGTAGGCATCCCAATATTCAGTAATATAGATAACTATATATCCATAACAAAAAACGCAACTTTGCCCTGTCACAAACCTTCCGTTCCCGCGTAGGGTTGATATTTTGCCGTAGGCGCACCCGCGGAAACACCCCATTTCCGCATTGAGGTCACTCCCATGCAAAATTTGGCAGAGCCATCAATCAAGCCTACTGACATTTAGACAATGAACCTCTATTATACAAATACAATAGGTTCACAGACCTAAGCACTGGCAAATTAAACACGCGTTTCATTTTCGCATTTGATTTGGCTTGCCGGAACAATGTTGTTTGGAAATAGAAATGGATTCAAGTTTACGTTTCATTTGCTTCTCAAAGCAAACACTAGTCCATTCAAGACGTCCTTTCAAATATAATGATACTCTACCACGGTCTCTACCGAAAACTTCACAGCAACTGGCCAACTCGGAAAACGAAAATCCAACTTTCTGATTCGTTTTCGTGCAAAACATACTCTTATGTCATTTACATAAATAAGACAGCAATTGCATGAAAATTAATCAAAAACTTAGATTTTCGTTTTTACGATTACGGGCCCTGACCTACCTTAAATTTCCATTAAAACTTAAAATGACAGGATTCTGGTCGCAGGGAATTTGTCGGTTCGTTCGTAAATTACTTTATCAAAACTCAGGTGGGAGTTTTGATAAACCAAGTCAATATTCATTTTATGTATTGTACTTATTACATGTCTCAGTATCATATCAAGGCATAATTTTGCAAACGCTAGCAAAAAGTCAAGCGCCACAGACGCTTTAAATGTGGCTTTTCTCCTTTTAAAGCGTTGCTTGCCGCAGTCAATGGTAAATCAACTTTTAGTTAAATTAAAAAGCTGTGGTCCGCCTACCCTTTTAAGTTACTGGAAAAGTCGTGAACTTGCGTGACGGGCAAATATATGAGTCACTATTTCACTATTAGTCAAAACTGCGGCCGCGCTGTTTTCCGGTGCATATTGCTACATTTAACGTCTTCTGCATGCTTCAGAATTAACAAGGATGCTAAGGACAAGGTATGAGAAAATTTTACTTTCTAAGCTTGATATTAATTTTGACTTCATTTCCTCTCAAAAATTGTGTGAATCCTTTTAATATAACAACATAACATTTTTATTAATTACATACTTTGTTTCCAACGGTAAGGTATTTGGTTTTCCATGTTTGACTTTTCTAATTGCCCTGTACAATTACAATAAGCCTGTAACGTTGTACTACTGGGCGAGGGCTTCCCCCTGATCTCCATGCATCAAATCGTAATGCATGCCCTGTACAGTCTTATGGAATGAAAAATGATTGATTCTGACGATGTTTCCACTTACCTGAAGGCACAGTCGCAAAGCGGCTCACAGAAAGGAAGCCGTTTCAGCCATAACGACCTGTTAACAAACGCAAACCATTAGTGGAAGCATGCTCAAACTATTTGCTCTTATTATCGCAGTGCCCTGTCATTCTTTTCGCGAGTGTTGTTGTTTCTTTTATGCGGTATAAAATACCTCTTCGATTTTAAGAACCGTTGCCTGAAGGGTCACTTTTTCTTTGTTTCACGCATAATGAATTGACCTACCACTGAAATTAATTTGGAACCATAAAATATTAGCTATGTTATTCTGCATTTATATTATATATATAATATAAAGTGTGTTATCATATCCCTTATCAGTGATGACTGATGGATGAGTCATCACTGATAAACACATTGGTTAAAGACTTTCGTGGTCACTGACTATAGGCCTTTTGCATTAGCTCAAATTCACCCAGCGAGCTATGGAGAGAGCTCATCATCATCATTCATTCATCATCAGTCCGTACACGTCCACTGCTGAACATAGGCCTCCCAAGCAATGGATGATACGGGCTGATGATGATGATGAAAATGTTATGTAAGATGTTGTTTCCATTTTTGACAGACTTCGATAAAAGAAGTAGTTTCGGCTGGAGGTATGTTTGTTGTATGTGTGTTCGTCGATTTCTCCGTCAATTGTGGACCGCTTTGGATGATTCTTTTGCAGTTGTAGAATAAAATGTATGAGACCACCTCGAGATCATCTCTCGAGGTGGTCCCATACATTTTATTCCCGAGGGATTAGTATTTGTTCCTCAAAACTTCATAAACAAATTTAAAACAAAGGGGTTCGAAGTCGGTTTTTAGTTATTTTTTTTCAAAAACTGAAAAATTATTTATACAGTACTACAAAAAAAAAATATTTGTGCTGTATGGGTCAGTATTTTTTTTTATATTTCCCGCTCAACTCGAATCTGAAGTTAGAATTTTGGGGTTACTCAGCAAATACTTGAGAATACCTTAAAAATCGATAAAAATCACTTGTAATTTTTCTGATGATGATAAGATAACACATTCACAAAAAAGGGTTAGGTATGTGTGCTGGGTATCTCAAATTCTATATATCAAGACTATTTCTTTTGAATTGGAAGAGGCTTCAATTTATCACTTCATAGCTCTGCGCTGGTCGAGTTGACTTTTAGATATGCTTTCATGATTGTTGACAAATGAATGACAAATATTTTATATATGATCTGATTGTATTTGACCCGATGACGATCGAAGCAAGTTCTAATAATGATGATTCATTCGTAATTAATAATTATTAACGTTATGTAAAATAAGAGCTATCGGCGCTATCAGGGGATGCCTATGTCAGGCTGTGGACAAGTATAGACTGTAGAAGAGAGAAAGATTTATGTAATATTTACATAATTTCAGATATTCGCATGGTATAAGAATCAGAATCAGAATCAATAACTTTATTTCTTTAGGCTTACAAAATAAGTACTTAGACAAGTCAAATTTTATACTATAAACATAGTTCTTATTATCAAATAAGAAATAAGGTGTTATTGATATTCTCTTCGATTCAATTTTTTGTCCACTAGTGGAAGAAGTGAAAAAGAAACCACTAGCACATTTATAATATCACTTATGTGTCTAATACATGTTTATTTTCCCTATCTAAATATAAATTTAATGCGATTTAGATACATGTCAATATTTCTATAAAGCTAAACAGAACATTGAATTTCTTACATACTACTGACAGTGCGGAACGGAGCGACATCTGGCCAAGCATTAACATCATTCATGTAATCATATATGGAGTAAAAGGCCTTCCTGATAAGATTTTGTTTAATGTACTGTTTAAATTTACGAATAGGGAGTTCAGTTGCTTCAGATGGAAGCTTATTATAGAAGCGCACGCAATTGCCCATAAATGATTTCCCTACTTTTCGTAATCTATATGCTGGGATGTGTAATTTGTTTCTTGTATTTATATTGTGAACATCACACTTTTTCAAAAAGCTATCTCTATTTTTGTGCGTATACATTAGATTTTCATAGATGTATTGCGATATTACTGTCAAAATATTTATTTCTTTAAATAATTCCCTCAAAGAGTCGCGTGGCTTTAATTTGTAAATTGCGCGTACCGCCCTTTTTCGGAGAACAAAGATAGTCTGGATGTCAGCTGCCTGTCCCCAAAGCAAAATACCATAAGACATAATACTATGAAAGTAACTGAAATAAACTAACCTAGCTGTATCTTCATCGGTAATATGTCTAATTGTTCGAACTGTTCGAATGCTCTCGCAGAAAGACTTAGTTCAGCAGCCTATGCTGAACTAAGTCTTTCTGCGAGAGCATCAATTTGCGGTTTCCATTGAAGAGTGGAATCAATATGTAACCCTAAGAAAACAGTAGAGTCTACAAAGTAAACAATCTCATTCTTTAGCATTATCTTAGTTGGAAATTCTCTTATTTATATATCATTAGGTAACATGAATTTAATGCATTTGAACATTGGTCATTATAAAAAGTAAAGTAAAGATTTAAGCGAAATAGTTATGGACGATGGTACCGAACCCAGCGGCCGACTCGCACTTGCCCGGTTTTGTTAATTAATAGGCCCTATAGCCGTTTCCTTTCATTTACTCAACCAGAAGTGCTTTGTTTTTGTAGTCTTTTTGAACTAAAATCTACATTAAAATAGCTTAATTGCAAGCTATGTTAGTAGGTAATATAAGTTTTATCTGCCCTAGATTACTCTCTAGAATGCAATAAATTTTATGTTGGTATTTTCCTACAGGAAAGTGCCTTTCATAATGTAATTTCCAATATTTTACGGATGATTTCTCGCCAGCACAAGGTTTATATCTATGATTGCGTCTCATTCATGTCACAAGCAATGCAGCTAGAGCAAATTGAAGTCTACAATCGTTTGATTTAGATAGGGTTTTGTGGGAAAAATCACCACCCGCTGGTAATATTTTCAGGAAAACTCTAAGCTATACCCAATCGTGTGTGTTTATGATTACGGGAGATTATAAATATTTATAACGATCCCCCTACATGGGAGACCACTCGATGGACCGATGACATTGTAGCGGTCGCAGGGAGTCGGTGGATGAAGGCGGCTCAGGACCGCTATTTGTGGCGTCGTATGGGGGAGGCCTATGTCCAGCAGTGGATGTGTATGGGCTGATATGATGATAACGATAAATATTACGAACATTAACATTTTGCTGAGTGATGAAATCCGAAATCAATCTTTTATGTCTTTAGGGTTAGAAAATAAGCTAAATGTTTTTTTTACAAGCTTTTATTTTTGTATTTCGTTTGTTTCGTACAAATTTTGCAACTGAATTTTAGATCTCAACCGATTGAGCTGAAATTTAGCATACTTATATAATACAATACAATACAAAACTCTTTATTGTACACCACAAAGACAAATAAAACACAGATATTAACATAAACAGGTACAATGGGCGGCGGCGGTATATAAGTTCGGTGACAATCGAGCTGGTCTGATGATGGAGACTTAAGATGGAAATCCTAAACGAAACGACTTAACCACGTCTAGTTTGGGTTGGTTGGATTTGTCTTCCCAAGAACTTTGGTCTTAGATGATGAAGCTTGTTTTTATTCAATATCCAAAGTCAAGTAAATTTTTATTTAAACTATAAACGAAAGCGAAACGGTACGAATAAAATCTTAAATTACATACTACAACATTGTTATATATAATGAAAGGGAAAAGATTACTATTGGGGTAATAACTGGTAAAAAATATACCCTTTTATAAAAACAGTTCAAGTCCAAGATGATATTTACAAAGCCCCATTTGTCATACTCCTCCCTCCCTGTCGACGAGTAATAGAGGTCATTACATTAGAGTTTCGATTTTCTTACTGTTAGTCATTGTCATCACATTACTATTTCAGGGACTAGCGATGAAACTACTTAAATCACTTTTTAACCTGGGGTCGTGAAGTGACATGATATGACGCATCTGGTAATCACTGAAAACCAACGCTGGGTGGTCATCATGATCTTATCAGTGTGTAAATTTGTATTCATATGCTATATGCTAAGGCCACATTAATTCTGATAGCTAAAGTAGGTAGGTAGTATTAATGAATTTCCTAGTTATATACTCTTTGCTGAGCACGTTTGACATAACTGTCAGTTGTTTGACAGTAAGTTGACAGGACAAGTCTGTCGGGTCAGCTAAGATATTTTTTGTATCTTTTTTCCGGGGAACAAATATCTGCAGTTCGTACAAACATTTGTCGCTAGGAGGGAATCGAACTCGCAACACAACCTTCTGCATCGCAGGCGGAACCTAGCCAGCTGCGCCACTGACGTCGTCGTTGTTTTAAAGTATCTGAATAAAATACTTAGAAGGTACTTACTAAAATCGTCATAACGGGATATTTACCATGATTTGTGTTCAGTTCATCGAGCACAATGTTTGTGTTGTTGTTGTTTTGAAATTTCCAATACATATATCGGAACGGAACATTTGAATTGTAATCAGGTCGAATTTGTGGCCTGGACCACAAATTCGACCAAATTGTACGCCAAGCGCGCCTTCGTGCACTGGTACGTGGGCGAGGGTATGGAGGAGGGCGAGTCCTCTGAAGCTCGCGAGGACCTGGCCGAGCTCGAGAAGGACTACGAAGAGGTCGGCATGGAGTCCGCAGAGGGCGAGGGCGAAGGCGCCGAGGAGTCCTCGTACTAGGTGCTCATAAAACCGTACATTCTGGTTACATGAATAAATGAAATTAGAGTAATGTTATTTAAATAGTCATGACTGATTTCAGTGTTAATACCGTAAAAGTTATAGAAGCAAATAAATATTAACGTTTTTTTCCTTCAAGGAAAATAAGGTCAGTTATTCAGAGAGCCTTGGAGGACGATTCGGTCTGACAAGCCTGGCAATCTTGTCATGACAGAGATTAGGGTGGGCACAGGCGTGGCGGCTGCTCTAAATGTCGCGCCATTTCACCAGGCCGTGACGTCACCAGCGCCACGCCTGACATTTCGGCTAAAGCAACATAACAGAGCCCTACCTTACCCTGATAACAAAAACTTAATGGCACTGAAGCTTTATCAGGGCCCTAACTACGGGCATCTCGTTGCTCAAAGATTCTTTCTTTTGAATATATCGAAATTGTTGCTAGGCAACAAACAGACCTATAATAGTTGTTGATTCCATGAATAGCGAATCGTGACGCGCAATTTTAGATGTAAATTTTCATTTATAATTTAATTTCCTTGTCATTTTCTAGTCTTTAAATCTAAAGACAGAGCATATATAGATCTAGCTTTAACAACTCTACCTAACAGAGATTTGAATCGCAAGTCAGATCTTTGTTTCTTCGGTTGCATTGTACAGAGTAATAAAAATAATGTTTGAAACACTTAACTGAAAGGGCTCTTCAGTTAAGTGGGATAGCAAGCAATGCTAATCTTAAATGTCTTGAAAAGCTTTCAAACGAAGTTTTACATTGTAGAGAATTTACTTTTTTTTTATTAGTAAACGGGGAATATCAGAATTACTTTTGCCGATAATATCCTACTAATATTATAAATGTCAAAGTTTGTAAGGATGGATGTATGGATGGATATTTGTTACTCTTTCACGCAAAAACGAATGAACCGATTAGGCTGAAATTTGGTATGGGTATAGTTTGGGATCTGGAATAACATATACTTAGGCTATTTTTTATATATTGGAATAACATATAGGCAATCTTGTTTGTAAAAAAAGCTATCGGTGTGATGGATTGCAAAGTACCATGGGTTTTACGAGTTACAATTTGCTTATAAGGTATCTAATATTACCTGAAGTAACCAGTTGCGTGTTCGCTTCGATATAGTCTTCTTTGACCATGCATTTACTTACGTCCCTTACACTGAATTTATTTACTTATTAACAAATACGTTTAACGTCACACTTTTGGAAGCTAAATTATAGCAGTTCCCGAGACCTAATTTGGTAAAATAGCAAAGATCAATTCATGGAAAACAACACATAAAGTATTATAGACACCAATAAACAGTTAGTTGCTAAACAACTGGGCCACAGGGAGGGACGGGGGTAGAACGTGTAGACTCAATTCACGGTAGAAATATTATCGTTATTATAGGTCCCGATTAATTTAAGTACCTTAGATTCGTAGTTCTATTGTATTATGTTTGTTATATCATTGTGTGTTTGCTTACCAAGCACAACCGAAAATTTAAGATTGGGATTAAAATCATTAGATTTGTATAGAAATTATTTTCATTTCTAGAGGAAAAAGCCAGCGTGCACAGCGTGCGCTACGGCGGGAAAGCGGCTTTACGTCTAAGATAAGTCACCTGTAATATTTCTATTTCTATTGGTCAATAAATCATGTTGTTATTCTGACCAACCAATTGCTGCGTGTATATATAGTTCTTTTGTTCAGGATAACACTCAATTATAATTTTTAATTGAATCCGCGGTAAATTTACTGCTTGTATGTAACAAATTAAAGTAAGAAATTCCCAGGAAATGTTTAAATGGTACGAAAATATAGGTCAATACATTTTCAGATACAATTTTGTTGTAATTAAAATAAAAAATATCTATCTATGTAATATATCGTATTATGTGTGTATCAGTTATGTAGTACCTATAACACAAGCTGCTTAGCTTGGGGCTAGATAATGCTGTGTAAATTGTCCAGCATTTTTTTTTTTTTTTATTAAATTGAATAAAGATGATGAAGCCACATGAGCAAATCAGCGTCAATCAATCTGACCTGACTATGTACATATGTATGTATCTATTGTTCATTTGAGCAAACTCAAGATAACACGGCTTGCCCCAAGGCTAACGAAGATTTTCAAGATACATAAATGGACAAGATTACAGAAAATTATTTTCAAACAAATTTCAAACAATCCTGCACTAGATTGGTGCAAGTGCAAGTAACGACCGGACGTCGTCGTGAATGTGCCGCAAAAGAAAGTTCAAGGGCAATCGGTATCGACATTTGATATATTAATAATAAATTCAAAATAATAATTGATCGGTCCGTGAGACATGCCGCAGCTGTCGCTGAAGCTCGCAAGAGTCGCAACCACGACAGGTATTGGAGACAGTTATTCCCACGACGACGACACTTTGTCTAGATATATCGAATTTTTGTCGTGAGCTCGTGTACTAAGTTGAAAGTTCTGTACATGTCTCAATGTTGTTTGTTACTCGCCTCCATTCCATGACTATGAAATTTCCATGAACTGGACACTGGCAGAAAAGTGGCAACCCGGACACATATAGCCAATAACAAAGAAGCATTTTATATCGTTACCCAATCTCTTTTCTTCCTGAGATCATTGTTTTATATGGGACGCGGTGCGGCGCGGGGATAATCGCATCAAACCTAGTGCTCTTCATTCGTGAGAAATGCTTTTGAATTTTTTTTCGCGCGCGTAATTTTTTTGCGACAACTCCAAATATATTCTTTTAAATGGTATGGTGTAAAAGATTATAATAATGTGCATTCAATGCTTAAGGGAAAGATCGTTTTTAAATTGATTAGAATTAATACTGTATCTGTCTAAAGTACTGTCCAATTACCGGGTTGTATTTTTTGTTACATCTCAAAGGGATTAGGCAGAGTTTTTATTGAAAGCTCCCAGACAGCTTGACTTTTCCGACATTTCCAACAATTATAGTTATATTTCAACCAATTTACACAAAACTTTGACAAATTAGATCAAGCATAGGCTTCCAAAGTCAAAGTCTTGTTCAGATTTCATCCACTGCTGAATATACATATGTTGGACATAAATGCAATAAATAAATATTATATTGGTACTGATGTATATCAATCATGTTGATCTCTATGTTTTCAGTAATTTCTATAGCTAAAAAAGACATCTGCTCATTTTAGTATACAAGGTGAGATAAACAATAAAATACAAATTTTATATCTGGAATAAAATCAACTCAAAGGTGTACTGATTTAATGAATGTACCAATAAGTACTCGATTTTTTTACTTTCTGCTAAATATATACACATACCTACCTACGATCCCACAGTAATCAGCCTAATAATGAGTTATTTCTCATTGAATTTTACATGCAATAAGCACTAACTTGTGTATTTGAGATCCTTTCTTCAGTAAATGTTTGTACCAATTATAACTTTTTACCCGCTGCAGGTAGTGACACATTTATTTATTTGAAAATATTCTACCAAGAGTGAAAATAAGATTTATGTCTATGATTGATGAGACATAATATGAAGGGTGTAGGTATGTTTTGTTTTTAATTTGTTTTGACTGTATGTACTTACAAAGTGAAAGTTTATTTTCTGAATCAGACTAAAACTTGACATCATTACCTTACAGTGCTAAAGTGGTCATCAAATAGGTTTGAAAAATAGTCTTTTACTTACTTTTGTGAACGATAACTACACGACAATCGCAACGGATAATTGCACTTCAATATTTACAAGTTTACAACACGATACAAGAGCTGAATTTTATTTAGCGAAAATAGAATAAACGAAACATTCGCCAACGCAAGAACAAACAGCTAGCTTACTCAAAAAGGGTTCGAGTTGCTTGACGTTTGACAACCAATTCTTTGACACACGTTCACAAATTTAAAAACATCACTGTCAGTGCAAATACTAGGCAGTCTTTGGTCGCTCTATGCTTAAGTTCTCATTCATTCTACGACGCCCCGTTACCGGTGCGCATCTTTTTGGTCCAATTCAGACTTTTCTCTACTTCTGCGGATCTTATGTGGACCGTGACGCTCTGTAGATTTTTCGGACCAAAACGCCTATAGAAACAGCATGTTTATGTGTAGTAGTAGAAAATAATAACATAATGCTAATCTAGTAGCTACAGCAAGTTAAAATGAAAAAAGTGACGACGACGACGTGTTATGTGGCGAGGCAAAAGTGTAGGTACGGAATTAGTATGAAACGGAACGTATAATCCTGCTGATCAGATAATTAATTCTGCTGACTTTTTGTGGACCGTAAATATTTATTTTTTATCAGAGAATACATATTCATATAAAAGGTACAATACATACATACAATAGAAAAAGTGTAAGCCCTACGTGGGAACATAAAATCAAATTACATGTTCGCAACTATAACGTTTTTTTATTTAGTTAAGATATACCTACTAAAGCAAATTAATTACTATGGACTCTAAAATAAGAAAAATAAACTTAAGTTTTTCTGCACCCGACCGAGATACATATCGTACGTAGTACGTACAAATTGTTTTTTGTGCCCTCTATCATCCAAGTGACTTGGCCCTCTGTCATCCAAGTGACTTGGTTTCAGACCTTCAGGGTTACATAAACACACAATATAAAGTTAGATGCAGCCGCTAAAGAGGATTTCACATTATTGTTAGGTCATTGACGCAAAGATGTAGAACATTAAAGTATACCCAAGGTAGGTTTCCTAATTTTAGCAAATCAATTATAATAGGCAAAGGTACCAATTTTATTTAAATCAATAAGTATCTTCCACCATTTTGCTGCTGCTTTACTAATTGATTGCTGCAGAAATATTTAGTAGACTGCTCTATGTTAATAACACAATACTGGCTAACTCATTTAGTCATTTTAGCCGACCACTAGATGCAGCAGCTCAATTCACTTTTTCTGCTGGCAAAATCCATTCGTCGGCAAACTAAAGCCGCTTTAATTTGCAGTGTGGACCATTTTATTGATACCCTACACTTTATACTTTTGTCTGTATATGTATCGTGTCAGAGGCATTGTTATATTTTTCGCATTGCTGTTTTTCAGTTATTTTACAAAACGGATTTTTTTGTCATATTTCGGTTCGGGCGGAACTTTTTCTTTTTGACTGCCGGCAACACCTACTCTATGGTAGAATCTGACTGTATCACTTTTTTTTTTGTATCCTTCTCTTTCTTGCTTGATAGGGGTTTTATTTTTTTTCTATTTGATTTATATCTATCTATATTCGATTTGAACTAATAGTGCATTCCGAATTACGCCAAAATCAATATCATCGCGCTTACACGCGTTCCGTATTATCGTGAGCGCGACAACGTTGTCCCGTGTGACGTCATAGATGACATCATTACATGCGCCATTTTGCGATATCAACGACCATGCTACAAACTGAAATCTTTGTGAGCGTGCTGTCAAATCTGACAATTGGGTTTGTTTACTAACGGT
The DNA here is from genome assembly GCA_947859395.1 of Eupithecia insigniata. Lineage (NCBI taxonomy): Eukaryota > Metazoa > Arthropoda > Insecta > Lepidoptera > Geometridae > Eupithecia > Eupithecia insigniata. The sequence continues at coordinate 5,905,457 of OX402008.1, forward strand.
TTTTTCTTTGGGTTTTTTCAACAAAACGTTCGTTTGCAAATTTTTACAAAGAAATGGAAATAAATATAGAAGACCAAATCAACAGTCGGAGAATAACTTTGATGCTCTCTTTTTGTATTGCAATGAGATATTGACATTGACACCACGACACGGCACGTGACCGTGAGCGCGCTCATAAGTGTGTGGAATGCACCAACTGTTTTTTCTTTGGGTTTTTTCAACAAAACGTTCGTTTGCAAATTTTTACAAAGAAGTGGAAATAAATATAGAAGACCAAATCAACGGTCGGAGAATAACTTTGATGATCTCTTTTTGTATTGCAATGAGATATTGACATTGACACCACGACACGACACGTGACCGTGAGCGCGCTCATAAGTGTTCCGAATTAATGTTAGCACTCAACTGTCAATATCGTGATATCTAATTTGGAACGCAAAATATTTTTGTGATCGCTATCAGCGCTGTAATCGTAATTCGGAATGCACCATAAGAACATACGTTATATTATAATTTATCGCTCATATTGTTTGTTACTCGCCTCCATTCCATGACTATGAAATTTCCATGACACTGGCAGAAAAGTGGCAACACAGACAATGCCAATAACAAAGAAGTCAAGTCAAGTTATTACGATATTTGTATGCATTGATTGCCAAAGCTAAAAGAAGAAGAAAAAGAAGTATGTATTGATATTTGAACGCCTATGTATTTGTAATCAATTAATCTAACAAATAATTTTATTTATCAGTATTTAGAAACAAACAGTGAAGCACAATCAGATTTACAAAGTTCAATGAAGTTGCCTCTGGGCGCAAACCCACCATCAGCACCATGAACATATCAATTGAGAAGAAAAAAACAGATTGTTCTGCTTTGCCTAAAGGCTGGCAAAGAGAAGAAATCATAAGAAAAACAGGTCTCTCAGCCGGCAAAGTTGATGTATATTACTACAGGTAATCAAAATGCTTTAGAAAAAAATTTAACGTTTACAAAAGTTGACTCTGAGTTGTTTGGTGTGTTCCAGAAATGTCTTCAGTATTCAATTAAATAAATAACCGTACCTATTTGTACTTGTCTTAACTGACAATGTAAATATATGTTACAACATCCCCATATTCATCATGAGGGTATAACCAAAACATTGGTGTATCATTACAATTAATTTTCTATAGCCCTACAGGTAAAAAGTTTCGCAGTAAACCCGAGCTTGTACGATATCTCGGTGATAGTATGGACCTGTCATGTTTCGACTTCCAACAGGGTCAGATAAACACAATGCTGCTGTGCAAGGCCAAGAAAGCTCGAGCGCAGTTTGATTACAGGTTCCACACAACTTGTCTTACACTTGTGTTGTGATCATTAGTGCTGACCCCAGCTTTGTGTTCCATAGAGCCCTGTTGAGCAATGCTTGTTTAGTCAGTGTGTTACTTTTAGTTATGTGTTTGTTACCGTTTGGCAGTTGCACATGCTTGAGACACAAACCAGTACTATCTGTCTAAGCAAATAACATTCTTGATGCTTAGGCTCTAGTGCTTTGTACACCTGTAGATTGTAAATCCATTGTAGGCCTCCATCACCAGTGGCTTTGCTAACCAATCTAGATGTATCCTTTGATTTAGCACTATTGTGTGAGACTTAAAAAATCTTACATTTGAAAAATCATTTGTATTTGCATAATTTCTGTGTAAAACATTCATGGTATTTGGTAGTGTATCTTGTTTTTTTGTTACTCACCCTCACAAGTTACATTTAAGCATGATTTTTATTTAGCATGGTTAAGTTGTACTGCTAGTATAGGATTTAAGTGAAATATTAATTTTCTTTTTTTATTAAAATATAATTAACAAAGCCCTTATTATTTGGCAACTTTTAAATTAAGTTGTTATTTACAATCTCTATCATAATACTGTAAAAATATTAATTGTATTACTATGTACACTGACACATAGTTAATATCTTGTTTTTATTAATAATAATATCTTTTTAGAAATAAATAATAATAACATTGGACAATCCACATAGATAAATATCTATTCACAATACCACAGCACAGTGTTATTTATTTCACAGTTGTCAACTAAAAATACTTTTATCATTTCCATTTACTTTATTACTAAATTTTTCAGAGGTGTACGCTCTGATGCCTCCTTAGTACCACCAATTCGACAGACTGCTTCTATATTCAAGCAGCCAGTCACAGTGTATAAAACCCAAGAAAGCAAGGTTAAAACTGATTTGAAACATGGCACTCAGGAGAAACCTAAACAGCTGTTTTGGGAAAAACGATTGGAGGTAAATTTTTTTATATTTTGTTTATTGCACTTTATGCAATCTATGAGCACAATACACACACTTACAGGGTGATTTTTTGAGATGAGAAAAGTAGTGTCAGGAGTATTAAGCTCATGACTCCTTAGCCAACTCTCTCTCATATAAGGGAAAACATAACTTTTTTCAATATCTTTCATTTCATAAATTTTACAAAATTCATAGCACTTAGATATTTTATTGGGGAGAAACCCGATGGAAATAGAGGCTTTGTAACTAGAGATTACAAACCGGATCCGGTAATCCGGCAGCACTAAAGGTCTACTGGATCCGGTACCAATATACCGGATCCGGTGATGCCCATTTTCGCCAAAATTATCGCGCTGTTGCACTTTAAAGTGGCTGTACGTACACAGTGGGCCAAGTCAGGCATTGGGCTAATGTACCTACTGTGCATTGATCCCTGCCTAACCAGGCTACAACCACTCCAACTCCTTGAAGCCGGTACTTCAGCATGACAAATGATATATGATTGATAGCTTCGGTAGATGTGGATAAGGTTGATGCGTCAATGAGGCTCTTCAATCTCGTCGTTTGACTCTCGTGTCCTCCTATGTGGCCGTACAGTGTACCATAACGTGTTCCACAATCCGAATTGAAAATGCCACCGGATTGCAATCCCTATTTGTAACTTAGCTGCAACCAGGCTAGCAACAAGTATGAGTACACCAGTTGTTTGAAATATTTTTCTACACTAATTAATAATTATTAATTTTCAGGGGCTAACAGCTTGTGATGCAAACGGTATTCTAGCTACCACCTCTCTGCCAAAGTACATCAAGCCCCTGGGCCCTTACAACTCTGACGCTACCACTATCCAGTCGCTGGCAACTACTCTACATGTTTCCTCTCAACCCATAACTGGTAAGAAAGAAAAGAATCCAAGATAATGTACTTAAAGAAAAAAAAAAGATTTTAGGAGTTATAAACCTCCTCACCTTCCTCACCTCAAGATATGTAGGTGACATTATATTTGGAGCAATATATCTAGCAGTCTTGCTGTATCTGCAAATTCTGTAATAATATTTCATGGTTTAATTTTTAGTTATAACAGATTAAATCTCACTAAACCACCACTCATCACAAACTGCGGACGCTCGATGTCTAAAAGAGATCATAAGGCGTCCATCGGTGCCCTACGAGTCCTCTATAATAATTTGTTAAGGGCTATGGTGGGGCTGCCCAGACACTGTAGTGCATCAGGCATGTTTGCTGACGCACACAATAGTGCAACACACAGTGCTGGGCAGCACCAATAGTTTGCTAAGGGTTCTGGCGGACAGACATTGCAGTTGCCTGCAAAGGCACTGGATGTCGAGTCTAATGAACCCCTATGTTAAACATATTTATTATATAAATTCATAGAGTATCTATAAATTAAATTAATTCTTTGGTTATGGTAATGATATTTTTTCCTTAATAATCCTACTAATAAACTAATATTATAAATGTTAAAGTTTGTATGGATGGATGTATGGATATTTGTTACTCTTTCACGCAAAAATGACTGAACCGATTAGGCTGAAATTTGGTAAAGGTATAGTTTGGGACCTGGAATAACATATAGGCTATTTTTTATCCCGATAAAACGCGGGCGAAAGCGCGGGCAGCAGCTAGTCCTTATATAAATAAACTACCTAACATTTGATACGGATGTAATTGTCTGAATTAATAAACGTTTTATTAATAAGGCCAAAATGACATGATTCACCCCTCATCTTCATTTTCTAGGTCAGCAAGGCTCCAAACAAGCCATCATAGAGAACCCGGGGGTTTTCCTAAATCCTGAGCAGCCTCTGATCGCCGCCGTCACCATCACAAAAGACGATGTGCGCAAGCAAGAGGAGAGGGTGCTCCGCGCGCGTATGCGGCTGAAAGAAGCACTTGCGGCTGCCTAGGTGAGAAGGCATTTTTTCTTATATTTATAAAACCCCCTTTTAAATTCGTTAATAACTAGCCTTAAAATCTTTAACTTAGGGTACACACAACAACAAGGCACACTAATGGAACAATAAAAATTGTGATTTATAGAAGCATAATACAGGAATGTTTGGATAACATATTGACCCCTATCTCCTTAATTTAAGGCATATTTCTATTTAAATAATTATTCGCTTATTTGAAAAAAAAACTAAAAACCGACTTCTAATTCCTCAATATTAACTCTGTTTTTTTTTATGTTTTTCCTGACAAATACTAAACCCTCTGGGTTTTTTATGGGTCCATCTCGGGATCATTCTCTAATAGAAATGGTTGAAATCTGTCCACAATGGCACATACAAACAACATACATACAGCCGAACATTTAAATTGAACTTCCTCCTTTATTTGAAGTCGGTTAAAAAGGGCGTACGCATTCCATCGAGTAAATATGTTGTTGTGGAGTTATCCAACTAATATTATAAATTTTAAAGTTTGTAAGGATGGATGTATGGATATTTGTTACTCTTTCACGCAAATAATACTGAACCGATTAGGCTGTAATTTGGTATGGGTATAGTTTGGGACCTGGAATAACATAAAGTCTATTTTTTATCCCGATAAAACGCGGGCGAAGGCGCGGGCAGCAGCTTATATGCTATCAAAATCTTCAAACGTTCCATTCGATTCGCTTTCAGTGTGGCTTGACCTTTACTTGATCATAACCCACGTATCTCAAGTAAAAGTACCCCATCATCATCTTTCAGCCCGTTTTCAACGACTGTGGGGATAAGCCTCCTCCTTATTACGCCGTTTTAAGAATCATAACTAATATTATAAATGCGAAAGTGTGTTTGTTTATTTGTCTTTCTTTCACGGCCTAACTAAGTAACCAATCGACTTGATTTTTGGCATAAATTTAGTTGAAAGGATGGACAGTAACATAGGCTACTTTTTGTCCTGGTCCAAGTTCCCATGCGAGATTTACGGCAAAAAAAAAACTTATCCCCTAAAAATGTGATATTAGAATTGAACGCGGGTACATATTATTAACACTTTTTGGAGTATTAGCTCAATTATTTATATATTCCAGGGTCACGACGGCGGGAGTTCGGAAAGCGAAGGCCCGACTCCCGCCGAAAACTCGCCGCTGGCTCTCGTGCTGGACTCGACGACAGCCCAGAGCGACATCACTCCGCCACTACTAGACGATGTCGCTATGACAGAAGAGTAAACAAAATTGTTCTATTTAAACCAGATTTTTTTACCGAAAGGAACTCTGTCGTAAAATCTGTATTCGGCAACAGATAATATGTGGAGTGGGTTTGAGTTTCACTACCTATAATGGAGTCTACACACCAAGGCAAGCCGCCATCAAGTTGACAAAACACTGGGTCCTATAATATACACTGAAATGTCGCACCAATAACCCGCCCCCGCCGCCGGGCTGTGTTGCCGATTATGGTGTGTAGACCATAAGGCTGACTGCACAAAACCATCGCGTGAAAGTTGTCGCTACAGCTACAGTTTCGCTACATAAGCTACCATTATTTCTCGGAAGCTAGAAAACAGTGTCTTGTCCTTGATGCATCCATTCTATTGCAAATTGAAAGAGTTTTTCCGCTAGCCGGCAAGGCACTGGCAGTCAGGGAAGCTAAATTATATGGCATGATATTTCCACACGGCAATGGCACAGTTTCTTAAAATTTTGGCGGTACCATGCGCGCCAATGTGCGGTCAGCCTTATATTTCCGTTTTGTTTCCCTATAATTGTGGCCCCTCCCTAAGTCCTGTTTCTATATTTTAGCCATAAGTTTTTACCTAGAAATAAATAGTAAATAAGAAGTAGAATATCATACATAACTCATAAGATATTTCTCAACTAATAGGTACAGTCAGTAACTAAAATTTACATTTTATTTCTCATTGGTTTTGATGTTGGCTGTGCCAAAGTTTCTGTACAGAAATGTAAACAATATTATTTTTAATGTAAGAGCAGTTTCTAAATAAAACCATTTGATAAAGAAAAATCTTTTATTTCTTACTAAGAAAGAGGAAGATGTAGCATTTGTGCATTTAACCCTATGCATTATTTTAACAAAGTTTCACAACCTTATAAATTGGTTAGATTGATTTGTTGTATAATAACAATATTATCTGGTAGACTTATTCTAATGAGCGTTATAATTAAAGAAGCAGTAAGCTGTATTTATAATTTGAACTTGAAAAAGGCAATGAAGTGAAATGTTAATATTGACCTACCTATATCTTTTCCACTATGAACACATTTTTTGTCTATAATTAGATTACATAGTAATTGCCTGATACCTCCTATCATCACAAATCCCCCACATTGGCAAATACCCTCTTAAAGATTTTTTAGCTTTAACAAACTAGGCTAGTAACTCTGAATAGTTCCTAATTCTTAACTAATAAGGTACAAGATCCTCCATCTCGGCTCTTAAAATCCCTGAAAACAGTTGATAGACACTGAATGAAAGTAATGATAGGACTTGGACATAGTCTAAAATATCTTTAATAACCCTTCAGTTCTTCATATCAAAATCTAAACCTACCCCTCAAGGATTTCGGCGGTGGGAGGGGGCAGACCATATTGCATGTAATGCTGAAACCATTTCCTAATAATTAACTAAATTAACGTGACTACAAAAAATGGACGGCTGCTGTGTATGGAATGGTCAAGCTAAAGTGTTTTGTGCAATATCTAAAGAACTTCTTACTCAAAAAAATATGCCCTTCACAAACTAAGTCAGTGTTATTATTTAAATTATGATTATATTATTTAAAATTAATTTCTAAGCATAAGTGACTAGAAAAGCTTTGGCTTTAGGATTTGTGCTAACTTTGTCTTTTTAAAACTAATAACTAAATTCTTAGTTCCTATAGACTCGAAGGCCCCATTTGTAAACATGAAACAGAACCAACAAATAACTGAGTAAGTTTTACTGGCTCAAAAAATTTTATGCCTATTATTTTCCTAGCTACCAACCCCTACACTACTCTATTTCAAAGTTCAATTATAGCTATTCCAAGGCAATTTACTTTAAGAGCAAGGCAATATTTTTTTATTACTTAACTAGAACAAACAATATTTTTTTTCTGGTCAAGTGGAATGTTTTAAATACAGCATACAAATACAATATGCCATATTGCCATATTCTGAGCATGATATCCCACCTTTTGTTTATTTATACAATTAACATATTTAAATAATTGATATGTTAATCGGATGTACAAAACAAATTTCGATCAGTCTGATACGTGGAAATGATATGTCATGTTTTGTAAGAAAACCTAGGTCCATGGATAAAAGTTGGAAAATAAAATTGTGCCAACAACAAAGTACCCAATAAAGTAATACTGGATGAAACGAGATTGGAAATCTGGCATCCTACTTGATATAATAAATGTTCTCCACTTACTATACATATTGTCAACACCTTCTAAATTAGCTATTGATAGATGGTGTGATGGTATTCTTCTCCCCAAACCTATGCGTCTGAAGTGCTCATTTATAGCATTCTGGTCAGAAGTAGGAGTAGGACTAACATTCATCCTGCTAGAACAAATCCAGTACAAAATGGGACTTGCAGATGCCAAGAGTCTAGTAGACACTTGAATATGTACAAAAACAATACAAAAGATTGACAAAAACAAAGCATGAACTACATATACAAACATTATTGGATCATTGGCCCCAAAGCTTCTAGAATATTGTCGAGGTCTGTAATGCATTTTAGTGGAGTAGCCAAATATATTGGACTTTAAACCAAGTCTACAGCACAATCTTAAATTATTTAAAACATAACTCATACAATTATAAATCATCAGGAACAAAATTGGTGCAGCTAGAATAAAGTTGGGAATCTGTTTCACTTTGTAATATTTGAACATTCCAACTTCCCAATAATGACTCTGTATGTAGGAATATGACAAAGGTATAGTTTGATTGCACCATGGACTATCAGCACTGCCTGGCAGCACTAACTCTGCATTTATTAGGAATTCTGGCAGCTTATGCTCACTTTGAACACAGTATTTGAAGTAGTTGTATGTCTGAACTAAAAGAAATGGTAATAATCCTATTACAAGTGCCATGAACAATGCTACACTGGAAGTCAGCAGAGGCAGTAATAGAAATGGTACAATTATTTTACGCTTCACTGTTTTAAACTTGTAGAATATTTCTGGTAAAGTTCTTTCGATTACATTTTTGAAGGTGGTATAAATTATGAATCCTAGATTTACTGACCCATTAGATCTAGCCATCATGGAAAACCCTGCAGGCATACCACACATAATGTCAATATTGGCAAATCTTAATGTTTCATTTTCTGTGCACTTTAGCATGGTGTAGAAAGACATCCATGCAAAAAGTGTTTCAGAGTAGGGCGCTGAGAAGAATATGCTGGCAGGATTTATGCAATAAAGTATCACAGCTTTATAAGCCTTACACTCACTTCTCAGAATTCTTAGGCTTAACCTATGCAATACATCGGCAGATTTGATGAACATAATCAAATTTACAATAGTTGCAGACATTATCAGTATACTGTGGAAGTTAAACAACCTTCCTAACACACTACTGAGTCCATATGCAACATATCTTACAATTAAAGGGAAAAGTGGAAAGAACGCTAGACAATTCTCATAAGTATATCCATACTGTGCTATGTGTATGAAGTATTGAGCATCCCATCTTTTGAACCCGCCAAGCAGTTTGTCTATTACAACATCACCATAACTTTTCCTTATTGTTGGATCATCGGGACTGAGAAAAACGTTCGCATTGTGGTCTGGTATCACAACATTACTAATTGCTTGTAACAAAATCACAACAACTCTTGAACTGAAGGCGAACCACAAAATCTTCTGCCGAGGTGAATACATCCTGCCTAAAACAAGGCATACATTACATGAAAAAACCGCTTATCTGATACTAAAGGAAACTTAATCTATTTAATTTAACAACTTTTAGTAAGCATTACCTTACCTTTAGTAAAGTTTAATTTAAAACATTTTACTTCTGAGTGAGAGCTATTTTAGCAACAAAAATGCACCAAAATCATGCCAAAATCAATGTTTTGAAAATGTGAGTGACATGACACCTACGGTGACAATTTATAAATTTGACAGTTGATGGTAAAAAAAATAATAACGGGGTCGCTATGGCTTAGGCTATATTCTACCAAGCCCTCTTGCTCAAAGCTGTTTCGTAAAAGTGGCGGGAGATTTAATATCTGTTCTATTTTTTTTTTAGTTTTGCAGGTGCGAGTCTGGGGAAAATTCCCAGGGGCATTGCCCTGTGCCATCCGCCGCGTCGCAGGTTGCGGATAGCGAAACGGCCTTCAGATATGGAGGCTAGCTGCCTCTGGCAGTCGCGGACAGCTGAGCGGTCCATCTAGAGGGGTGCTGGGAATACTTGTGGCGGAGATGTCCCTATAAAAAGGCACGAAACCCAATGATAGAGGACGACAGTGGCGTGTAGGAGTCGCCACTATAATCAAAGCTCGGACCCGGGGAGACCAACCTCGTAAGCCTTGGAACGGCAATTGGTCTAAGAGATACAAACTCTGACATAAAAGTGTAACACTTGGACTGCGCTTTATAATTGGAGGTGATTGGAATGCAAAGCATGTACACTGGGCCTCTAGACTTACCAGCACGAGAGGAAGAGAGCTCAAGAAAACTATTGACAAGAACAACTTCACTACAATCTCAACAACAGATCCAACCAATTGGCCAACGGATCCAAACCGCCTTCCTGACGACATAGACTTTTTTCATAATAAAAGGTTTATCGAGACTGTCTCATCAAATTAGAACATGCTCGGACTCAAACACCAATCATGTCCCAATAATCCTCAATATTGGCACTACAGTCCTAAATATGGAAAAAAGTAAAGTAAAACTCTATAATAAACGGACTGACTGGAACTCTTTCAGAGAACTAGCTCACGAGAGACTGGAACTAAAAGTAGCTCTAAAAACTGAGACAGATATTGCTAACGCCGTACGTAGATTAACATCAGTGATACAGGAATGTTGCTGGATGTCCACGCCTGAAGATACCGATCGTCCCCCCCAGAGTAAAACATACTCTGACTCAATTCGAAAAAAATACTCGAAAAACGAAGACTACGTCGAGTGTGGCACATCAGTAGACACCCAAATGACAAAAGGCAATTGAACAAAGCTATCCGTGAACTTAAGACCATCATAAAGGAAGCAAACAACACTGCCCTAAATACCTACCTAGAAGGATTAACAGCTACAAAACAAACCAACTACTCACTATGGAAAGCCTGTAAAAACCTTGATCGGCCGTTACAACAAAAACCACCTCTACGTACACACAACTCCCAGTGCATTAGAACTGCTCAAGAGAAAGCGGAGGCTTTTGTAAATTATCTCAGTCAGGTATTTAAACCAAATGATGCTGCGCCGAATGCGGATGAAACAGACATTGACTCTACTCTCAAATTGGTGACACCCAGAGAAATATATCGAAACCTTAAGTCATTCAAGAACAATAAAGCACCAGGATACGACATGATCGACAAAAAGGTTCTTGAGGAATCACCTAGTAAAGTCATGGTGTACCTAACAATGCTATTCAACGCAGTAATGAGAGTTGGTTACTTTCCAGATCAGGAAGTGTGGAAGGTATCAAATGTCATAATGCTCCAGAAACCTGGAAAACCTATTCACGAGATCACGTCTTATAGACCGATCAGCCTCCTGCCAATCATGTCAAAGCTTCTAGAGAAATCTCTATTACACAGAATGCTAAACGCCATCGGAGAGAAATCAATCATCCCGGACCACCAGTTTGGCTTTAGGAAGGAACACGCGACAACAATGGAACAATTCCACAGAGTTTGCAGAGTGATAATAACGTCACTAGAGAAAAAAGAATACTGCTTATCAGTTTTCCTCGACATACAACAGGCCTTCGACAGAGTCTGGCACAAGGGTCTACTAATTAAAATAAAATCAATATTACCACATACATTCTATGGTATCCTGAAATCATATTTGTCAGATAGACTATTTCAAGTGAGGGAAAATGACTGCACCTCAGACTTCTACAAAATATATGCAGGTGTGCCACAGGGATCAGTCTTAGGACCTGTCCTGTACACGCTGTACACGTATGACTTACCGCAAAGCCCAGGTGTTACCATAGCAACATTCGCTGACGATACAGCTCTACTTTCCTCGAACAAATGTCCGAGTCAAGCTTCCCAAGTTCTACAATACGGCCTGAACGAAATCGAAAAATGGCTACCCAAATGGAGGATTACAGTCAGTGTATCAAAATCTGTACACATAACATTCACTCTTCGAAAGGAAGATTGCTCTCCAGTCAGTCTAAATGGCGTTCAACTACTGCACCAAAACACAGTTGGGTATGCACCTAGACCGAAGACTGACTTGGAGGAAAAACGTCCGAACAAAATGGGATGAAATCAACCTGAAATACAAGGGTCTCTATTGGCTGTTGGGACGAAATTCAAAACTATCCATTGACAACAAGCTGCTCATATACAAAACCATTCTGAAACCCATTTGGACATATGATATACAGTTGTGGGGCTCAGCCAGCGTCTCCAACGTTATGATCATCCAAAGGGTACAAAACTACATCTTAAAACAAATATCTAATGCACCGTGGTTTATCAAAACAACAGAGGTCCATGAAGTACTGAACATGCCCATGATAAGAGAGGAAATAGAAACTCATGGAGCTAACTACAGGGAAAAACTCGAGAAACACCCGAACCACCTAGCGGGGCAACTCACTATACCTGAAACTATACGTCGACTTAAAAAGCGGCGGGATATTTTTGACCAAGAAATTAACCAGATGGTTTAAAAACGAAAGGGCTGGCTCCGCTGGGGGCAGCGCCCTACATGCCAAAAGCTCGCAACTCATCTGCTTATAGTCAAAACCGACTGATCACAAATAAAAGCACAAAAAAAAGTTTTACAGGTGGTGTAGGTGTATCCCCAGAAAGGCCGTCGCCAGATAAGCCGGGGTAAAATGCCCCCAAAGCAATCGGGCTAATTTTTTTTTCTGACATACCTTATACTTTGGACAACATCAACTCCGAAATATCACGCGTTTTTGATTAAAAAAAAGTTTTTTTTTTTCAAATCCATTTTTCTCCGAATCTACTTGACAATATTAAAAAAAGTGTTTATGGGTTTTAAGATATCACTAACTAGTATTCCTAGAAAAATTCGCTCGATAATCGGGTAAGTTGGTCATAGGTAAAATGCGATTAAAAAAAAAAATATGCCATAAACGTATGGTACACCTTAGTTTTTTTTTTCACTTATTACTCTAATATTGATCTACAACATAATTTTTTTTAAGATTTTTCAAAATATTAGCCGATAGTAAAAAAAATTATATATTAAAAAAAAAAATTGCCTTCAATTCCTTAAGTACATACAGTCATGTAATTTTTTTATACATTATCCCTTCAACTCAGTTTACAAAATATTTTTTTTTCATACTTTAAAAAATATTAGACTTGACTTCTTTGTTATTGGCAATATGTGTCTGGGTTGCCACTTTTCTGCCAGTGTCCAGTTCATGGAAATTTCTTAGTCATGGAATGGAGGCGGGATTACAACAATAATATGAACGGTAAATTTGAAAAACACCAATCAGATTTTAACTAAGAACACAAATTATATAAAATTATAAACAGATTAAAAACAACATAAATATAGTTATGAAAAACAACACAAATATGATTAGATAAAGAAGATATTTACAATTTTAACTTATTTACATCCGATCTTTCATTTACATTTATATTAAAACCAGATAGGGAAACTAATTGTGTCAATTTAGCGGCAACGTTGGACGGTAAGTTTTCAGGGTTCGAAGTGATAATATTTATTAATAATGTGAGGAGGGTGTCTATTAGACTCTCACTGTGAGGAAGTACTTGGTTGGCCTTTAAACCACAACCGTTTGGAAGAGAAGAAGGGGGATTGGAAACTATTCCTCGATGAGAAGCTGTATCGTAGGACTTGCTAAGAGGGGCTCGAGAACGGGGAGAAGAAAATACAGTCTTAAAATGAGACTGGGAAGCCTTAGGGGCAGAGGAATAGTTATGATTTGAGGACAAAATATAAGGAGAGGGAGAGAACAGCTCCTGAGAGGGAGAGAAAATCTGCTGGGAGAATGGAAATTGCTCCTGGACAATTTCCGAATATGAACGCGAAACCCTTGGAAATTGTGTGGCTGCCTCCTCAAATGATACAGCATTGGAAGCCATCACAGATTTAATCGATTTTTGCCTTACAAGTTCAGGGCAATTTTTACTAGTGGCAAAATGCTTACCAGAACAATGCAAGCAAGAGGCCTCGGTCTCAGATATATCGCAGCTATCACCAGAGTGTTCCTGGCCACAACGAAAACAGCGGGGTTTGGATCTGCATTGGACTTTAGTATGTCCATAGCGGCAACAGGAGAAGCATTGGATGGTGGGGAACTGATAAATTTCGACAGGAATCGAATTATAAAATAAGAAAACCCTTGCTGGTAGAATTTGTCCTTGAAAAGTGATGACCACGGATTGGGTCGGAACCCAAGAAACCTTACCATCCTCAATTTTTTCCTATTCAATCTTCGCGCTTTTAAAACTTTAGCACCTACAGGATTCGAAACGGATTCCGCAAATTCCTCCATGGAGAGGTCAGTGGGAACGCCTCTAATGAGGCCCATACGGGTAACATTGTAGGTGGGGATGACAGCATGTAGTTTGTACAATGAAAGGGTTGGAGATATAATAAAAGAATTAGCGTCTTTGGCAAATAAGAATGCGACGCTAATTTTATTACGGCCTACACGTTTTACCCCACCAGGGATAATATTTTCAAATTTATTTTTTTGTAGAAATTGGCCAAACTGTATTGTCTTTATGGTTGTACCCGCGGATTGGTCTGTATCAGTTCTTGAAACATGGACCACATATGGACCCTTATCAGTCGAGTTGTATGATTGGATAGCCCCAATCACAATAAATGATAAACAGTCTGAATAGATGGAACAGACAAATCAGGAGAAGCAACTTTTTTATTGGGCGTGTGAGCCGAATGCTGAATATCGTTTCTTTCTAAAATTTTGCGTTTAGTAGAATGAGATTCGGACAGAATAGGGGGAGGAACAGGGTCAGGTGGAACAGCATAGCTATTCTAACTCGATCGAAAAGATCACGTCTCGGAAATGGCTGAAGACACACGTTTACGAATGCCCTACCGAGCGAGGTCAAAAACGCGATTCATACTCGCTCTCGGTGGCTACACGAACAAGGAAACACTTTACGGGGAATGCTTTAAAAATGGTAGAAAATGTACACCATGGTAGAAATTAAAACGTTGGAATTAGTAAGAAAACTATAGCTAGAAATTAATTTTGTAATTATTTTTCAACTATTTAGTCATTAGTTGATGAAATAAAACCTTTATGAGATTATTTGGGAAACTTGAAATAAAGTGTATGAATAAAAGCGCAACCTTGCTTCGTAAACCTAACCCAACGTTAGCTTTTTTATCTGTGGTGCCCCACAGATAAAAAAGCTAACGTTGGGTTAGGTTAGGTTAGGTTAGCTAAGTGTGGTGGCTAGTGTTGCAACCTTAGCCATTTACAAGATAGATCTAGCCTTTTTACAAAATGAACCGGTTTGACATTTTTGACAATGAAACATACTAAATACATACTTACAAAACCTATCTTACCACGCTTATTAATTTGATTGAAAGATTTTGCTCGTCTTGTGGTAGAACATGTTCATAATTCTGTTAAATTAAAATTTTCACAAATAACTTAAAATTGTTTTCGCGTAGGAAGCGTTTCCTCCCTTAGAGATTGACTGCGGAAGATTTTATCAATTAAATTTTATATTATTTCAATATCAACGTCGTATGACAGTATAAGAACATACCTTTGATCTCGCGGTAAATGTCAACAAGTGACGCGGTACCGTGAAATTTCCATTGGAATCACGTGCACACAAAATCTATAGGGTATTTCCCGTTGACCTATAATCATACAATTTTGCAAAGCAATGTCATATAGCACAAATAAAGGGAAAAATCCAAAAACCGTAAATTTATAGTTTATTCATATAATAAATAATATTTGATTCTCACCATGGACCGATAACCTAGAAGGCACTTCCCGTAAATCTAGAATCATGAAATTTGGCAAGAAGCAAGGCCTTACACCACAAGTAAAGGAAAAAATCCAAAAAATGAAAATACCTAGTGAATTCACAAAAAATAAATATTTTTGGTTTTTACTGGCGGCCAAAACCTATAAGCTACCTACATCCCGTTGACGAATAGTTGAAGAATCATTAAATTTGGAAGTCACAAGGTCTTATAATTATTATTATTATGAAGCCCTCGGTGCACAAGTTCAACTCGCACTTAGATAGATCGATAGATGGTTAATTTGGTTCACAAATATAGACAGCAAAAACAAAAAAACAAACATAGACATTGTAGTAGGTAGGTATCAGTAAAATATACTTGTAAAATACACAAACAATTTAAAAAAGAAGAAAGAAACATCAAATATTACAAAAGTACACTCAAGCATAAAAACTAAAATTTAAACTAAAGGTCAATAGGTATGTCAGTGCTGCCGAGGTGAGGCCAAAATGGATCAGTCAGATCAGTATGCTATTTTGCACCAGGGTACAAAACAGCGCTGGTTTTCAGACTGACCCAGTCTAGGTGACACGACGTTCACTTGACGTTTTTATTTTAATAGAAGATGTATATTCTGAAGGCGGATATTATTTATTTTAATTATTTGTGTCGTTTTCAACTAATTTGAGGGCATAGATAACAAATAATGCTGTTTTTACTAATCCAAGATGGTGGATAATTTTTATTTAAAATATGGGTATCGTGTTCAACTAATTGCGCGTGGATAACGAATATGCGGTGTTTTTTCAAATCCAAGGTGGCTATATCGTTTTTTGTGATGATATTGTTTTTGACTAATTAGAGGGTGTCGGTGTAGGTCTAGATTAGGTCTCGAATTAGTCAAGAAAAAGTCAGGCATCTTGGAATAAAAAAAATACCACTTATTGGTAATATACACCCTCGAATTAGTCGAAAACGGGAGTAACATATAAAAAAAAAACATTATCTTGAATTTGAGAAATACCCAATTTTAAGTAATGAACATCCTCGAGGCAGTTGAAAACGATATATTTGTTAGAAAATAATTATTATAAAAAATGGAATAAAGAACGTTAGCTATATTGGATTTAAAAACTTATATTTTCTTTTTCTCCCTTGAGTGAGGCAAAAATCCTAAGATTGAAAACAAGGTTAGTAAATATTTTTGGTCCTTTGTCAAATCGAAGAAAAAAGCTGACGATCTTCCGGATACTATGAGCTACAATAACACATCTACCTCTAACGTAAACGAAATTTGTGATATGTTCAACTCTCATTTTCAATCGGTTTTTGAGCCTCCTAACAACTCTGCTATTACTACGAATCTTCATAACTCAGCGACATTATTAAATAGTATTGAAGTATCGGTTCCCATCATACGGAAATATTTACAGGGATTAAATGTAAATAAGGGTTGTGGGCCTGATAATTTGCCACCTTCTTTTCTGAAACAACACCATAGAATCCTAGATGTACCGATATATCTTTTATTTAAACTTTCATTACGCACAGGTCATATTCCTAAATTATGGAAGCAATCCTTTGTCGTGCCAATTTTTAAGTCGGGTAACAGGCATGATGTTGTTAATTACAGGCCAATCTCGAAGCTGTGTACTATTGCGAAGATGTTTGAGAAAATCGTTTATGACACCCTTTTCCCTGTAATTCGTCCATTCATCATTCGTGAGCAACATGGGTTTATTAGCAAACGTTCCACTGAAACTAATCTATGTGAATTAACCCACCTGATATCTGAAGCAATGGAGCATGGCTCTCAGATGGATATTATTTATACCGACTACTCTAAAGCATTCGATAAAGTGTCTCATTCATTGCTTATTCAGAAACTCAGAGGTGTCGGAATTCACGGTGATCTTCTCAGATGGCTCGAGGCTTACCTTCAGGCTCGAAGCCAGGCTGTTACAATAAAAGGCTATTGCTCATCGTTTGTTCCCATATCTTCTGGAGTTCCACAGGGGTCCCATCTAGGCCCTCTTCTCTTTTTAATCTTTATAAATGATGTAATTCTAAATTTTCATAATTCCAATTCATTAATTTATGCTGATGATACAAAAATATTTATAAAAGTTTCATCTATATCTGATTGTCAACTTCTTCAACAAGACCTTAATAGACTCTACTCATACTGTGAGTTGAATGGTATCTTCCTTAATGCTAAAAAATGCAATGTTATATCCTTCACAAGGAAACCTAATCCCATAATTTTTAAATATAATTTTAACAATATTGAAATTTCCAGGGTGTCAGTGGTCAGAGACCTAGGGGTCTACTTAGATCACAAGCTATCATTTGTCACTCATTTCAATACAATTACGTCCAAGGCTTATCGCATGCTTGGTTTTATTATGAGAATAGGCAGGGAGTTCAAAAACCCTAAGACTCTTATACTGTTGTATAACAGCTTCGTCAGGTCAATTCTTGAATATGGATCAACGGTCTGGAATCCACAATATAAGGTACATACTGAAGAAATACAACGAATACAAAATAAATTTTTAAAACATTATTTATTCCGCTTTCCGTCAGCTCCTACAGACTTTATAGTAAATCTAGATATTCGTCGCACTGTGCGAGATCAAATGTTTTTATATAAATTACTTAACAATCTCATTGACTCTCAATTGTTACTTGAAAATATTTATTTACATTGTCCACGGGCCTCATCTAGGAAAAAGAAAACTTTTTGGATTCCAACATCTCGAACGAATTATAGGAAGAACATGTTTCTGAATAGAGCTTGCAATAATTATAACAAATTTTTCAACGAAATTGATATTTTCGACTCAATCGCCGCCGTCTCGTTTCGTAGAAGCATTGAGGGCATTGCTGCCGCCAACAAAGAAATTACTTAGTTTAAATTATTTTATCTTGAATTTAGTCTTTTCCTCTTTTTAATTGATATAATGTTTTATCTTTTTTAATTTTGATATTCCAATTAATTATTTTGCTAAAACACATTCCTTTATTGTTAGTAATAATTTCAACATGGATAGAATACGTTTGTTAAAAGTCTGTTCACTAGTATTTATGTGTAAAAATGTTTACAGTGGAGACTTTACTGGTCTAAGAAAATCCTAACTGTATTATCTTATATATCTATGTACTGTCTGTCTTCCAAATAAATAAAATAAATAAAAAATAAAGGTTAATCGTATGGATGGAAATATTTTCCTTGTAGCAAAAGTATTCATTGTCTTATTTAGCCCTTTCTAGTCCTACTTGTAAAAACTGGGTTCGTCTTTTCTAACCCTTTTGAGGCCCGCTAGCCCCTTTTCGGAAAACCAAGGTGGCAGCACCACGCCGCCGTCACAACAAAACAATAACAAATGAACCAATTCGAAATACAAACAATTTTCGTTTATTCTCCTTGCATTGCACAATTTTATAAGTGCAGTGAAGTGAATAAATGATCCACTAGTCTCGCAATAATAATTATGCAAGAAATAAACAAAGTAAGTGCCTTTTTTAGATCAGCCTAAATTTTAATTTCACTTCACATGTTGTAATCAATATAATACAAATTTTCAGGGTAATAGAGTGAAAGTTTCACCTGATCAGAGAATTATAATGCTCAACTTCGTGAAGGCTCACGTGGACTACGCCCGCGGTCGAGTAACGGGCCCCGATGCAGCTCAACAACGCAAAAAAAAATGTGAAGAAATGGTCCGAATGCTGAACACCTGTGGTTCAGGAACAACTAAGACCCCAAAGAAATTGCTGAAAGTAAGAATCATAACTAATTATTGTTATTGTTCATTTATGTACATGTAGTAAATATCAATTTACATACTATTTACAGTGCTGGCAAGATTGGCGCTGTGACACAAAGGTCAAGGCACTAAAGAGAGAGAAATTTATGAGTGGAACTGGTGGAGGTCCGTGCCCCCCACCACTCTCGGAGCTGGAAGAATCCTTAATGGAATTAAATCCATATCAATACCAGTCGGAAGCGTCCCCAAGACGCAGACTGCATTGCCTCGCTGTATGGCAATGTTAATGCGCTGCGCCAGATACTCACCAGCTGTCGAATCACACGTCGCTTCGACCAGGCACTCAGATAATTTTTTGAAAACCCATTGCCTCGGTACGCCATGGACCTAGGGTCTCGACTCTAAGGGGTTCTGTAGAGACCTGCATATTTGCACCTCTTGAGATCCTCGGCCAAAACAATTATATTTTAAGTAGTAATTAGTATTAAGCCAAGATTGTGATTATTGTGGTTCTCTATTATGTAAGTTTATTCAAAACATGGTATTTATTTAAACATTAATGTTACAGATTTATTACTAGACTTTATTAGTGTAACTAGTTGTAGCAATTTGTAATTATGAGGTGATCTCATTAAGACTTGATATAACTTAAAGATATTACAATTATCTAAAAATAAAAATAGCTCTTTATTTTCTAGTATTTTATTAGTAAATATCATACGTTACAAAGTGTTCATAAATAATTTATGTAAAGAATTAAATTTAGATACAAGATATCTCAACTATCTTAAGCAATATTGTGATTATTATGGCTATCAATAAATATACAATACAAAACTCTTTATTGTACACCACAAAGACAAATAAAACACATAGACATTAACATAAACAAGTAGAATGGGTGGCCTTATCGCTTAGAAGCGATTTCTTCCAGGCAATATACCTACATTTTTACTGTGTTATCTATTCCATTAGTAGGTTGTATTGCAGGGAAACTAGTAGTAGTGGTTCATTGACTGTTTTCTTTAAACAGTGACCCATTTAAACTAGTGGGTTTCCTCGTTATTACGCCATTAGACACTTCCACCTCCGAGTCTACATCTAAGGTGCATCTCTCGCAACTCCATTCAGACCGGCCAATGAAGGCAAGCAAGAGGTGGGGATCTAGTTCTCTTAATACCCAGCAGCAGCATCTTCATATTTCCCAGCACGCAGGGCAATGTCAGATTTCTGTAGTTTCTGAAAAAAGTTGAGTGCTTTCAATTTGTTATGTAGGTGGTTCATTTGTTCTAATTAGTGATTAGGTTGTATAGTGATCTCATTATTCAAGTATTAGGTATTATTAAATCTATCTAATCCTGAAAAAGTTAAATGTTTAAAAATAATAGTGTGACTAGATATTATGTAGGTTTAAGAAAAGGTACCAGCAGTGGTAATTAGGTAATATTTCATACAATGCAACTCAAATAAATAGCTACTTTTGGATTGTGTTTTCTATCGCATTAGTATCGAAGGGAAACCTTATCCACCTGCACAGTACTGACTGCCTGTTCAATGCATCTGTTGTATCATTAATGGCCCTGCAGACCGATGACTGACTCAGGCAGAAAGCGTACTCCCTCCCATCCGACTTTTGGTAACTGCCTTGTGCGCAAAAGTGGAGGGCAGACAAAAACTACAAAGCAATATGTACATAAAGTAGGTTAGGTTACATAAAGGTAAGTATTCAATTGTTTGTAATGCTTACTTTTAGCTCCACTGGTACCGCATTAAAAAGCTTCGTCCAAGGCTAATACGCACGCAGGTCGTTTATCAAATTCAGAGCCATGTCGGGAGAGTCTGTATATCCCCCGAAAGTTTGGATCTATAAAAGGATTTGTCAAATCCCGCAGAGTCAGGCACCGACGGAGTGTGCTTATCCTGTGTCTTGCTCCATCACGCCGGTTTTGGTGTTGTAAAACGAGAATTATGCTCCATCTAAAATTGTTTTGTTTACTATGCACATAACCTCAATGTAACACAAAAAAATGCAAAGAAAGATTTTTGGGGGCATAAAAGTGCTAAAATCATCTTCATTCACTAATTACTTCAAGAAGAATACGGAGGTTTTCTCCAAATCATGATAATTTGTTAGAAATTGTACCTCGGATTAGATTCCATCAAGCAACTACCACTCTAAATAATTCCGTGAAAAATTGGGTCGATTTCGACCAAAATTTCCGTGCTCGGACGCTCTGAATAGCCTATTTCAAAATCCGTCTCGGAAACTAGCGGTTTCCGAGTAAAATCAATTTCGAACACGAAATCGAGCCACTCTGAATTGCCCTGCAGGTGCCGGCTTTTGAGCCGGCTCCAAATCATCATCTGAATCCATTTTTTATTTGGAAGTGCCAATCACAAAGGATTTTTGTGACGCCCTCCCAAAGAATATGATGAAGTAGGTAAAATTGCAGAAACTACGTTATCTAATTACCAATACCTTAGAAAAACAACACAACACACATCTGAATCAAATTGGTGCAATCAAAAAGCAATAAATTTTAAATTTCCCACAAAAACTCTCCAAACACAACTGGTCGTTTCCAATGGCGGGCTGACAGTCCTCACGTATTTTCAAATATTAGATGATTGCAAGGATCATTAAACTTGTTTGACAACAACAACAACCTTCGTAATTAAAACGTAATATTGGTCGTTAAACTTTACTGCGGAAGAAAGAAATCATTGTTAATGGGAATAATATGATAGTTGCTTCAGTAGATATTCTGAAAACGAAAAAGTTTTCGTGTAATTAAAAATAAAATATCTATTGAAAAAGGGTTAGGAGAAGACATATAAACAAAACTTTGAAGAAATGATTACCTTTGTGACTGCTTTGTGATAATAAAATATACAATAGAAATAGGTTTGAAAAATTCAAATAATTATAAGAGAGCTCCTCTAAAGTTCGTAATTACAATATTATATAACAATTTGTAAGTTGTTTGGATCCTTAACTTGAGGAGACAACGAATGTAGCGAATTTCAAAACAATGTCGAATCCGTCAAACATATCTAATATCATGTCTGTGGTCAAACTAAAATGCAGTTACCAGTTCAAAGCTACGATTTACCCACGCAGGCATTAGTTGAAAACTCTCAAAACTAATAACTTACACTGCCCATAGTGCTATAATGCACATGCTCGTGTTCAAACTGGTTTTGCTCGGGTGTGCCCCTTTGGTCGCACGCACCACAGAGACTGGGCAGTGTATGCGTTAACGGCTTTGAGCGTTATGAGATTTCGATGGAAATGGTTCTAAATTTGGTTCAGTTTCAAAAATGTCACACTAACCCGCCGCCGCCGCTGCGCCGCTCTGGGTTCCCTTCGGCCTGCAGTAGGTACTAAAACTATTTTCGATTCAGTTGTCCTATAATAAATCTCCATGTCGTAAGCTGAAGCAATCAATAATGCGACTTTAAGGGAGTGGTTTTATTCTCATTGGATGCGACAAGCCCATTGTGCCCAAGCCTACCGGGGAAAGTAGGGTTGGTGTAGGCGCAGTTTGTTCAGTCAGAGAAACGTAAGTAGGTTAGGCAGGTACCTAATCTTTATAGATTATGAGTTTCTCTGACTGAGCTAGTATTCAAAACTTACTACTTAACTAGAAAGGCAATGGTTTCAATTCAGAATGCCGTTTTAATTTGATAATAAAGATGCAATATTTTTATTAGTGTCAAATTATTATACGAATTGACGTCTGAGCTTGTACTTAATGGGTCAGGCTTTAAATAAAAACTCATTACTTAATTTTATCTTTTATTTAGAATAATTGCATTCCGTCACATAATAATATTGTTACACCCAGATTCAAACGACAATAGACATTTCTTGCAGTCTAGCTAGGATACATCACAGAGTACAATATCTAAAGAAACTAAAGAAAGCTTTATTTAAATTTGATAGAAAGTTCTTGAAGAAACTAAAGCCCAAATTCAACAAACATGAATGAGTTACCAGTAACCAGTTCAAAGCTACGATTTAAGCACACAGGCATTAGTCACTGCCCATAATGCACATGCACGTGTTCAAACAGCTTTTGATAGGGGGCGTGCCTGTTTGGTCACACCGCAGAGGATGGGCAGTGACTGTGTTAAAGGCATTGAGCGATGAATATGGGTCTATGTTTGGTTCAGTTTAAAAAATACCTACATCTGTTTGAGACATGACCATGTGGGACAGATGAAGATAGAATATCTATAAAACTATTTTGCTTTTTAAATGATAAAATAAGGACCTTTTTATCGAGCAACATAACTCTCTTATATTTTTTTACAACTTAAATTTAATACATTTAATTATAAAACCACTACAACAGACTAAACAAAACTTTAATTTATATGAACCACCACAATGAATATCAGTAATCAAATGTTTCTAGCGACATAGTGATAAAGCAGCGTGTATTGGTGATGATGAAGAAAAAAACATGTTTCCTAACTACAAACAATCGTCAAAATTTCTGCAAAGCAATCTTTTTGTGACGAATGAAATCAATGAGAACAACAAGAATTATTCTAAAAACTATACAATCAGTTTTCACATTTGGTATGTATCTGAAAACCAATATTACATGTGAATAGCAATTGCGGATATTTACAAAAACCTACAGTTACATTTTAGCTTCCCAACATAATGTTAGCGAATTCATGTCATAGAAAAGTGACAAGCCATGTGAAATTAAAGTATACAAAATAACATGGCGATTTTATACCATTACAGTAAGAAATAAAAAACGATATATTGTTTACTAAACCTATGTTTATACATAAATTTAGTATAATGCCTAAAAAGGAATGAATTTGTTATAATAATATAGAGGAAACTACACACATTGAGTCAAAGTATTATATTATTTAATTATATTTAATAAGATATTGATGTTTCAATTTAACTTAGACCATTGACATAAAAAAAACTTTTTGCGAAAAACTACATATGGCTAGGCGGGTGTTAAAGAAATCCATACTTTGTAGCAAAAGTAAATAATCTTTCCATAAAAAAAACACTCGTGACAATAAATAGTGAAATTTTACGGAATATTTTCCGCAACATCAATATTACAGAATATTTTACAATTCGTTTTTCCCTTTACCATACAAACAAATAAACGATAAGATTATTCTTTTTGTACAAACTTGGACAACATCCACTAATAAAACCATACAAATTATTCTGATAATCAGATTTTTTTCCGGAATAATTTACTGAAAATTTAAAGGGACAACTTCGTTTTGGTTAGAATTGTATGATCTTATTGTTTGTAAAAAAGAATAATATATTTTACCAACGCGCGTACAGTCCAATTTTTACAATTATTCCAAAATAAGACTAAGACTAACACCGTTTATCTACTAAGATAAGTAATGGGACATCAAATGTTCAAGATGTTTCACAAAATATGCGCAAAGAAACCTAAATATTAATTAGCACATATGTACATATTTGCTAGTATTTCTCGAATCGCAATCTGTAGGCTACCCCTACTTTAATAAGTTTCACAATAGCTTGTGATATAAAATATAATTTCCCCAACGTTATACAAATGTAAAATATAAAAGCGTCGAGATCGACTTAATCGCAATCTACCTGTAGTTATCCTTTTAGGCAAACCAAAGTGCACACTTTTTTTATTACTGACAACTACGGAAATCCCTTGGACGATGCAATTTAATTTTCCCTAAGCTTACTCAATCATGAGCAAAGTTACCCTTACACAATTTCTTGATCTCCAAATAACTCAAAATGTTTATTACTATGATTTTGTGTGATCCAATCTAATGAAAAAAGAATTCTAACGGACGATTGAATTTGACACAATTTCCATAGGAAAATCGTCATATTTTAATTATTCGCTTGCAGGCAAAACAATTTACATTATCTAAAATATAGCATTATTTATATTTGTTAGGTAGTCATAATCAGAAATATAGTACCACGATGATAGTTAACTCTTTATTGACCAAAGATCAAACACTAGCAATTGATCTAGCAACAATGGTGTCAATTCTGTCGGTACCTACATAAACTTAACTCATTGGACAGCACTAACTATGTCGAAGTACATATATATAGCGATATTTTATATCAATGGGACACCATTACACTAGTCGATGAAACATTGCTAGCCTCTAATGCATTAGAAAAAGATGGCGATGGTTTCACTTCAAATGGCACAAAAACTTAACTAATTTGACAGCAATAAAATTCGCCATCCACTGCTGGACATAGGTTTCCCTTAAGGATCTCCACAATGACCGATTTTGCGCCGCCCGCATCAAGCGATTTCCCGCGACCTTCACTAGGTCGTCGGTCCATCGCGTGGGGGGCCTACCCACACTACGCCTTTTGGTACGTGGTCGCCACTCTAGATCCTTGCGGCTCCAGCGGCCGTCGGTCCTACGATTTATGTGTCCTGTGGCAGTGGACAGGGCCCTTTCTTATCGATCGAAATAAAAAGGATGGCACATCATGCTGTGTGAATATTGTCCAGCATTATTTATTTATTATTTTTAGTACTGTCTAATTAGTTTAGTATTTTGACCATCTGAATAGATCCCAAATATGTTCCGGCCTGCGTTTCGCTTAGATTATGTAACAAATATTAGGGACCTGTACAGAAAGCCTAGACGCACTGCCGGGTGCATCGTTTTAGCTTGAAATCATAGTATATATAGATAAACCTTTTTGAATAGTTGAAAAAGTCATCCCCTTATTCATAATGGTCTGTTAACTTAAAACATGTGACAAGCAGTGTTATTTCTCACTCTGACGTATGTCAATAGAAGAAGACAAAGTGAGAATTAGCAATGCTTTAAGTTAGCAGACTATTATGAATAAGGGGATAGTGTTTATAAATTTAGCTTATTGTTGAACAGAACTGTACGCGGTTAGGGTCGGTGTTCGAAGCCGTGTAGTGGTGGCGCGGGCGTTAGCTCATTGATAGCTGGCCGAGCGCTAGTAGCCTTTCCACAGCTGCGTTTACGTCTCCGAACGTCGCGATTAGTGCTGAAATAGAACATCATTTTACTTTAGGGTCACTTAACAAACACCTATTTAATTTGTATGATGGACAGCCCCCTATACAGAGGGTGCATGAATGTAGAGGAGACGACCGCGCATGTGCTTGTAGAGTGCCGAGATAAAACACGGGCGAAGGCGCGGGCAGCAGCTAGTCTGTTATAATAATGAAGCCAGCATTGCTATATTTCAGTCCAGTCTCAAGGGTATGGTAGCCAGTGAAATTACAGGTACACGAGGCTCAAAGTATTGACTGCCCTACCTCAGCGCTGCGACTTTCAAGGACTTTCAACTATGTTTTCACTCAGGGAACAGGCATTGAAGAGCGCTGTACTCCAGCGAAATTGGATGTACAATGTTTGTAAACAGACCGTCCATACTTAACCTGAAATTCATTCCGTTTCCGCTTCTTTCTATACGCAATTTACATTTGTAGACTTGAGATCCTTCCTTCAATAAATAATGCTTAAAATAATAGAAACTCGACGCCAAGCAAGTGAGTTTTAGTTATTTGTGTTGTGGTTTGTTTACAAAAATTCTACGCCGAGTTTGGGTAGTATAGTGTGTGCGCCCTGATACCTCTGTTTTAAGCAACAAGAGGTCCATCTGCTTTTTCATGTGTGGTTTTGTAAGTAGTATAAAACATTTCTTTTTTTTTTAAGGAAGGCCTACAGCTTATTCTATTACAAAGTAAATTACATCTAGCAACAAAAAAGCTAATAAATGGCCTTCACGGCTAGGTGACAGTGTAAATATTAAGTACGCTATGCATTCCTACAATAGAAAGATAAAAAATTTAAAGTTATACAGTCGTCGAATTTAGAAGATTCAAATGAGAAGAACTAGAACAAAACTGTGTTATACGTATAAGAGTAGGTACCTAATTGTCTTATCTAAATGACTTAATAAAAAAGCTACTTGTAAACAACTTAAAGAAACATAAATAATGAGATATAATGGCGTGCCACCTATAAACCTCCCTCAACACTAAGCAATAACTAGAAGACGTTCGTTTTCTTTTTGCTGATGGATTTCCATAAGAGGAAATTTATCTTCATTTGAATTTACAATTTATGGTAAATGAGATTGGAGTCAGCATATCTACCAAAACTATTACCAGTTACTTATCCCTAAACAATTTACTGCTAAGCAGCCGCCGTAGATGAACATGTAGTTATGAGGAATAAGTTGGAAAAACCAGGAGCTAGAGGACCTGTATGCCGAACCAAACGTCATAGGGCAAGTTCAAGAGCGCTCTTGTCCGCTGGGTAGGACACGTCGAGAGAACGGAAGAAGATCGGGCTGTCAAGAAGGCATATGAGGGGAAACTATTGGGGCGTAGACCGGTCGCCGGCCCTAGGTATAAATGGAAAGGTAAAAGCTATCAAGTTGAAGCCGATCTTCGCGAACTTCGGGAAATTTTGCTTAAAACTATGTAATGTCATAAGCATAACATATGAACGGCTAAACCTATTTTCTTTAAACAAAGTTAAGATCATCCTCCATCAATCACTTTTTAAACAAAAAATATTCAAAGCAACAACTTGGGAGGTACAATGTGACGACCGATGTGGCGCTGCGGGCGAAGGCTGCGACGCAGGAGGTTGCGGGTTCGATGCCCATAGCTGGCGAGAGACAGCTCAGGACCAAGATGCCTGGAGAAGCCTTGAGTTGGAGGCCAAGATCTACTTTGGGTTGCTGAGCAACAGGAATAAGTATGAGGAATACATACCTTGCAAATTGGCGTCTCTGTTCAGGAATCCCATGGCGGTGAGTTGTTCAAGTTGTTGCGAGTAGCGCTGCTCGGGAGGCTGCGATGCATTTGTCTGGTTGTTTGACATGGCGCCTACCATTCGTTGCATGAACTGGAAGAGACGGAAGTTTGAGATTACGGTGTTTTTGGTTTATTATATTACTAAATTAAGCCTACTGTTGAACATGAGTATTGCGGTCTTTAATCCCAATAATGCGTTTCAATCACCACGACCTGTCTCATGAACTTTTCGGCACAATAACCAATTTTGACTTTTTAAGATCGGATAGCGAGTAGCGATCGGCGGTGTTAAGGTTTAAATCTTTTACCATCATCATCATCATCGTGTATTTATTAACAAATTTCTCATTTCAAACATTTTACTCGTCTTGCCACCAAACATTACTTCTGAAATAGCTTTTTGCGAAGTCTTCTCCAATTTTTATGGAGAATCAATTGAGAATCTTTGGTTTCTTCAACGATTGTTGCATTAGTTGCACAATATAATATGTATATGTGATCTGTGAGGTTACGCATGACCGTAAGGTGCACAAATATTTTTCTGTTTTCGGAGTCAGCAAGGGGTTGAACTGACTTGAGAGAAGAGCTCTGTATTCTGTGCCTGGCGCGGCGGCTGCCCGGCGGTGGCGGGGTTGGGCGCGGTGGGCGGCGTGGCGCCCGTGGCCCCCACCCCCAGGCCCAGGTTGGGTACGAGGGTGGGCGCGGCTGTGCGGAGCTGTTCCATGCCTTGTTGGATCTGGAGCAACGCGTTCAGGGCCTGCGGGAAAGCGAATGATACTCAATTTGTGGATAAAGGTTGTAGCTCATTTATACAGCATCATTCCCGCATTCCGGGAATGGATTTTTGGGAAATTTTGCTTAAAACTATGTAATTTCATAAGCATAACATATGAACGGCTCAACCTATTTTCTTTAAACAAAGTTAAGATCATCCTCCATCAATCACTTTTTAAACAAAAAATATTCAAAGCAACAACTTGGGAGGTACAATGTGACGACCGATGTGGCGCTGCGGGCGAAGGCTGCGACGCAGGAGGTTGCGGGTTTGATTCCCGCCTTGTGACAAATGTTTGTACGATCTGCGATGATTTGTCTCGAGTGTTCTGGGTATATTCTATAAATATATAATAAAAAGTATCTATCTATGTAATATATTGCATAATGTATGTAAGTCATCTAGTACCCATAAGCCTAAAGAAATAAAGTTATCCTCCTGATAGATACGGGTAGCGGCAATCTTTTGGGGAGGCCTAAGTCCATCAGTGAGCTTAGTAAGGCTGATATGATGATTAAATCCGGGGTTACCTGTGGGTTGGACATCATCTGCTGCATCTCTGGGTTCTGCAACTGGTTCAGCATTTGCGGCATCATGGTGCGGATCTGCTCTTGCAATTGAGGGTTGTTCGCGAACATTGGATTCTGAGAAGGAATATTCGTTTTAAAACTCTGTTGTTTAACTAAAATGCCCAACACTGCTGCGAGAGGGAGGGAGATAAAGATTGTTTTTTTTAATAACTTCGCTCGCGTTAGGCCCGCGCGTCACGTTTTGTATGCAATTGATGAGTAATCCTAGTCAAAAGGCAACCTACCACGGGGATTGTTCTTTAGGGTAGAAAAATTACATCACTTTGTCATCGTATGAGTAAATTATTTGTTCCTTCATCTTCATTTGTTCACAATGTATGTAAATATTGTCTATTCTATCCTAGAGAATAATACCCGTGTTAGGGGGAAGAACTAACTCTACGCAGTATAGCAGTTTTTTTTATTTTACGAATTTTAAGAAAACTTACCGCTAGAATTTCACTTTAAGATCTTTGCTTAACATAACATGCATGTTTCGACATATAAGGTATTTGGTATAAAATTGATGTACAAATCAATAGACGACGATATAACAAAAGGACATGAAGGTATGTTACTTACACATGAAAAATGTAATTAAACTACGAATTTAGAAAAAGTGACTTTTGGATACATGCGCAGCACTTCTGTTGAGCAACCGGTTGACAGTAAATACAGTCAACCGGCGACGGCGGTAATCAACCTTCCTACGTCTCAAGCAGACCTTCGAAGTCATCGATCGTATATCTAAAACAATTTTTCAGGAGGAAGTTGTAGGGGTAGTAGCACTCACTTGGTTGATCAGCTGAGAAGCCATCTCAGGGTCCGCAGACATGGCTTGCAGCATGCTATTGGTATACGGGGCCGAGAGCATAGACTGCACGAGACGAGGGTTCTCAGACATCTGTTGGAGCAGCGACTGCATGCCAGGAGTGTTGATGAGCCCAGGGCCGGTGGTGGGGGGGTTGGCCCCCGCGGCGGTAGGGGGCACGCCGCCGGTGCGGGACCACGGGTTGGGGAGCGGCTGGCGGTTCTCGGCGCCTTGTTGTGGGTTCGTGCCGTCTGGTGGATGAATGTGACAATATAGTTCGAAAATATTACTAGATGGGGCCAAGAAAAAGCTTTTGACTGTGGATAGCTTGGCAGTAAAAACTGTTTTTTTTTTTATTAACTTGTAAATAAATATCATCAAAAATGTCTAGGCGAACTGCTACATTTCTTCCAATTATGTATAGTAATCACTCTACTTATGTGGATAAAGGTGTTATTTATATATCTTTATGAATTTAGCCTCAAATCTTTAATACCCTACTACAGGGGTGGCGAACCTTTTTGAACCAACGTGCCATGTTTTTCTAGAAAGAAATCTGAGGCCATAGACGTCCCACCAAATAATTTTAACCAAGTGATTATTGGGTGGAAAAATAACAATACTAAATAACTATTATCAATTCAAAATTCATCATAAATACATTTTGCATTTTATACGTGTAATTAAAATTACATTTATAGAGTTATTCCTGTTGTTGCAGTTTAGATGACAAATACACAATAAGGGTTGTAAGATGGTACTTTTAGCAGAATGCATACTGAACTGGAGTCATCTACTCAACGGTATTTAAGAAAGTCTTTAATATTTTTCATCTCTGAAAATAATAACTGGCAGGCATAGGTAGATGAAAATTTGCTTAAATTGCATGAGCCAGCTTCTTCAAACAGTAGTAATATGGAATCGAATTCCATATTCCCAAAATTTAGTTACTGGCATTTTTACTTAGATTATCTGATCTCTTTCACAAATAAATAAATAAACTATGTATGAACAGTATGAACTAAAAAATCGTTCGTATTAATCAATTCTGTTCCCTTGTTTCAATAAATTTTTGAATCGATTTTGAACTAAAAACGCAAACAATTACTTCCGTGGCGTGCCTTTAATATTGTGTCGCGTGCCATCAATGGCACGCGACACAATATTAAAAGGTTCGCCATGCCTACATACAATGTTGAAATGGTGTGTCATCGAGTGGATGGTCCCCATCCATCAATGGACCGACGACATTATAGCGGTCGCAGGGAGTCGATGGATGGAGGCGATTCAGAACCGCTATTTGTGGCATATGGGGGAGGTCCAGCATTGAATCGGCGGATATGACAATACAATCTTTTACTTACCAGAGTTGTCCACTAATCCAGAGAAAGGGTTCCCAGCCATGCTGCTTGCGACGTTCAACATGGGCTCCTGTATATCACGGTACATGCGCTGTAGTGCGTTGTAACCACCTGCAAAATCCACAAGTTATAGCCAATTGTACATGTACTATCATAAAGTGACCTGGGTTTTGAATGACTTCCCATCAATCGGCTCAAAACATGCGATATATGCTACTTTTGTCGGTAGAGCATCGTTAAAAACCTCCGTGTTAATGTAGAGCTCTCGTTTAAGTTGTCACGGACTCTTTGAGAAAATAAGGGAAATTCAGGCTGTCAAATACCGTCTTCAGTCCGTCACGGGTAAGAATTCGCATCATGGAAAACCAGCCGAGCAAGTGGAAGTAGATTTTCACAAACTCGACGCCAATAGCGCGATTCAGCTCGGAACCGCCTGGTCTTACCAAGTCGCCAAGTCTTGTGTCAAGTTCCTAGATCATATTTGGGTTGCGACTCCCTAGTACTCAAACGCTAGATTTCAGTGTCTAGCTAGATAAACCTTTCTTAGGATTCAAGATGGTATGTACTGTAAATTTTAAAAACTATATATAAACAGATATATCTCTTTCTAGCCAGAAGTTCAGTGATTTGATATAATATTGTCTCGACGAAGAACCGCCAGGAGAAGTCTTGGGTCAAGGTCCAAGGTTTTTTGGGTTCCAAACCAAATTTACTCAAACGCCAGATTTGAGCCGTGAGCTCGATGTATCGATAGCATGGTCTCGAAGACACATCGAGGATTTCTATTTGACCCAGGTCGTTCAGTCTTTTTAGTGTTCAGGGTTCCACTGGAGTATTTTACCTGGTATGCTCTCGAGGTTGGACAGCGCTCGATCGTGAGAGCGCATGAGTTCCTGCAGCATGGCGGGGTTGCGAGCCAGCTCCATGGTCTGGCGGAGCAGCTCTGGATTGTTCAGCATGTGACTGATTTCTGGATTCCTCTGTGAACGGAAGCTAAATATTATTTTTTTGCAGCAAATGGGAGCTAAAATTCTTATGACTATAATTATTAATCAGTTCCAAAGTATTTTTTTTAACAATATAGTTTGGCTTTCAATTCAACCTCACTGCAATCACTGCAATCAATCAGCATAATTGATTTGTAATGCAACATTGTAATTAGTTTAATAGTTTATCAGACATAAACAAGTCATTATTTATTGGTCTGGCGCGGCGTCAAGCCATTAGTTGAATATCGGTCGTCGCCGTCGCGTCGTTCGCACATTGGTATAGTGGCTGACAAATAATAAATAAATAAATAATGCTGGACAATTCACACAGCATTATCTAGCCCCAAGCTAAGCAGAGCTTGTGTTATGGGTACTAGATAACTGATATACTTAATATAATACACTAGATAGATAGATATGCAGTGTTTTGTTGCCAGACAATACTACAGCGTGTATGAATTCGACAGCATTAATAAGAAAGACTTTCTTATTGCAGGATCTGATGATGGTGGTTGATATTGCTTACTAAAACAATATCAACCACCATCATCAGATCTCTGACTCAGCAATAAGACCTATTTATTTATTGTTTTAACAATATCTACAGACCTTAAACCTAAATATTCAAAGACCTGTAATATCTAGCGCTAGGCCTCACTTTTCTCCTTCCTCTCCTCATAATTCAACGCAGTAACCATGTCATGTTAGTAGGTGTGCATTAAAACGCGAGGCGCCTTAACTAGCAAGGTTTGGTTTGTCAAACATTCACAGGCACTCCGCGAAACCTGTGAAGATCCCAGGAAGATTCTGCGCTTCTGGACGTAGTTAGGCTGGCTTTGGTAGCAAATCAACGCATAATGGACCAAATCTAGTTCAAATGCGGACAAGGGAGTACCCATACCTAAGGCCTTGATCTCAGTACTTACAGGATCCCCGTGGTAAAATCAAATTAAATAAAATTCTGCAATTTAAAAAGTTAGGTAGGGGGAGAATACACTCATAAGCGAGATGTCAGTGCAGATCCTAGTTCCCCACTTAGAATTATGGTTCCTCTACTCTGCAAAGTTGAGAAAAAGTTTTAATCTCAGGAACCCTGCAGTCTATTGAAATGACTCATTTGATTCATAGGTTATTTATTATATACTAATTATTTGATTCCTCTAAGCCAGTTTGTGAATTAGTTGTGTAGTTTTATTGTAATAGACAATAATTACATTTTGCGCTTACGCCTTTCCAAAACGGTATGGTCCATCCCGCTCCTATGAATGCAAAATCCTATTCCTATCATATTCACACAAATGTAAGTAAAGTAAGTAAGTAATCATTTATTTGTCACATATAACACACATATATACCTACTTAGGTAACTAATTACAGCGGTAAAACTTAAATTATTATTATTTGTAGCGTAGAACGATAAGTGCAGGTAATTTTGTGTGTTGCAGCATGACAAAAGGGCGATGGCTCAGTGATTTTTTTTGCCGAAGAGCAAAAATACTGATTTTCAGCCAAGACCCGATCGAGAGCGAGCAAAACGAGTTGCAAGACAGTGTAGGTGTAACTATGAATTGTTGTGGTTGTGTAGCAAGTAGTGATCATGAATTTTAAAGTTAAGTTGAATGTATAAATAAACAAACACATTGAAATTATATATAAACAAATACATATCGGACAGTGCAATGTGATAACTGACGGTAATTTTATTTTTGGCTTACGAAGTGCTTGGGAATACCTTCTATTTGCTATTGCAATAAAAAAATTTGAACTTTAATTTAAATGTATACTTAGTGTTAGCATTGCGAATAGGGAGTGGAATATTGTTCCAGCACTTCGTCGCCGAATACCTGAAACTACCCCTGAAAGCTGCAGTCTTGTGATTGTGATAGAGAAGTGCAGATCTTACTGACCGTAACCTCTCAACAGAGACGAACTTAAGTTTTGAGTGCAGATACTCAGGCTTTTTAAACTTAATGACGTCAAAGACCAGTCCTCCCAGGTGCAGCAGCCTTCGAGAGTCCATATTCAACAAGGACATTTTATTCAGGCAGGCAAATGGCTGTAACATACCCTCTTAAACTCATCTCGGTGGAAGGTATGGGGACCTTCCACCTTGGTTCTTTCTTATCTCCAAGTGTGATAATGCAATGCTATGAACAAAGTGTTACTAGGATTTAGATGACAATACTCACCGACATTAAATCTTGCATCTGAGGGTTGGAGGTGATGAGAGTGCGCATATTTTCAGGATCATTCATCATTTGCTGCACAAGCGGGTTATCCAGAACTTGGCGAAGCATATCCGGGTTTGATAGAAGCTCTTGTTGCATGCGCGCCTGGAAAAAATATATAAAATTTAAGATTCAAAGTGTGAGAATACTTTCAGAGTACTATATTTTTAACATTGTACTGCCATTGCTGATCGAGGACTGATGTAGCGCGGCGGGCGAAGGTCCGCGTGCGACGCAGGTGCAGATGCGGGGTCGATTCCCACCTTGGACAAATATTTGTATGATCTGCAAATATTGGTTTCGGGCTTTTTGGGTATTTTCTATGTATATTAAAAATATCTATCTATGTAATGTATTGTATAATGTGACCAAGTGTTCCCTGAGAATTTATGGTAAATAAATAATTTGTAAATGAAAATGATTTCAATTCAGTATATCAATCATCTAGTATCCATAACACAAGCTCTGGCTAGCTTGGGGCTAGATGATGCTGTGTGGTTTGTCCAGCAATATTTTTGTTTTTACTGATCTGCCTGCCGAAAGTGGCGAAAATGGCAAAACCTTCTTCAGGGGGACATTTTTAGCAGCAGATTTATATGTGCTGAGGGAGTTCTGTACATCGCTCGTAGGATATAAAAACATTCACTAATGTTGTTTTACAAACTCTCTGAACATCGTCAAGTGACTCTTGGGCACTATTATGTGTCAAGAAAGTTATGTATTGTACAAAACATTATAATGTATTCATTTGGATACAAGAAAATATGTCTACATTTCTTCCGGACGGCCGAGGCGCGAGGGCGTGACGGGCATCCAAGGTGGGCTGCAGGCTGCATTCATATTTACATGTTACATCATGAATTGTCTAAGTTCTTTTTTTGTAAGCCTAAAGAAATAAAGTTATTGATTCTGATTCATAGCTTTAATTAACGGAGTGAGTGCATCCATATTGTAAACTTTAATTACACTTTAGTACACATGAGTAGTGTCTACTACAGATATTAATAGTATAACAAGGCACTGATATTCATAAATTGCTGTTAAAATAGATCTTGGCCACTGTTCATTAAAAGGTTGAAACCCATTAATTAATATCCTTACAAAATGTTTACCCCTCCTCACATCAATTATTCACCAGTAGTGTGGATGAGTTAGTGAGGGCCTGTTTTTAGGCAGAGGAGAGGGATAATGCACAATACACTCCCATGCGAGATGTCAGTGAAGATCTCAGTTGCCGCACTTATTCATATTCATTCATTTATTCATAAGATTTCAGGTTACATTGATCTTAAATTTATTCTTATAGTTCTACTAAAACCTGTCTTAGAATTAGTGTTGCTCACAAATGCAAGTACCACTTAAAGAAATACAGGAAATCCCAGGTTAGTCAGGGTATTTTCAAATTTGTTGAGCTCTTTTTGAAAATAAAGATTTTAGAGACCTTCTGAGGACAACCTGATTGCTACCAATTTTTAATGCATTATTCAGGTAAAAAAATATTATTTTTCACATTTCATGGATAATATGCCCATCATTTAATTGTTTATCTTACCTGCAAATCCATGAATGTACTCTGTCCAAGTCCCAAGCTTTCCAATCCAGCGAGTCCTCCGAGCGAGTTTAACCCAAACGGTGTTGCACCAATATCAGCTGTAAAATGTCAAATCAGTTAGAAAAATCAGAGTCATCATCCACATGGTCTCGACCACCTTGTGGTGGTCTATGGTTATATTTTATTGTGTTCCATTCTCATCTGCAATCAGTCTCCTGAATATGAGCAAATTAGGTATAGGTGAAAGTTTTCAAGGAATTGGTCCAGGGATTATTTCCCCATTGTTTCTTTTTATCATGTCTCAAGCTCTATTTGTTGTCTGCGCAGCCTCTTAGTGTAGCTTATTGTGGTCAGCGGTGATGCCATTTGATTAAGGTGTTGGTTCAGGCTTTGTTTGTATTAAGCTGAGAATTGCTTTATTTAATCATTGACGATGTTAGATAGATAATTTTTAACTTATCCTATAGAAAGGCAATGGAATTGGCTGCCTTATCACTTCAAGCAAATTTCTTCCAGGTGACCAGGGTGAAAGATCATTATGGATCATAGTATGTTCATAATTTTAGTAAGTGTAAAATAAATTGTGAAAAAATATTGGCACTTCAAAAAACTCTAAGGTATATTATGAGCATGTTAATAGGTCTTCAGTTCTTTGTTTGAAAACTTATTGCCGTAGATGTTCTAATTTAAATACATTGAATGTAAATCTAAGTTAATTAATTAATGTAAGGTCAAAGCACTCATTTAATCGAGTAGTTTCGTAATTTATGTTATAGAGTAATTTTTCCAAATATTTCACAAGTGGTACTCTCACTTCTCACACTGAGACATGGGACAAGCCACTTTATCACATGGCAAGATTGTATCATTATTAAAGGCTTTTTCACCTGACAGTAATTCATAAATTTTTATAGTAAAATTATTGTCAAAAAACATTATTTACACAGATAATGTCCCTGTTATCAGCAGCCATAGATTCGGAGTGTTACCTGGAGGTCGGCGCGCAGCCCCTTCGGGCTCCGGCCGCGGAGGTGTCTTGATCACGAGGTGAACAGTCAAACCATCCTTGATGTTGTGCTGCTTGAGGGAATCTCCATCATTCATAATCTTCCCGGCAAAGATCAAGCATAGTTGTTCCGGCTCTGCTCCGAATTTGGGGGACAGTACTTCCTTGAACTGAAATACCACATTCATTGTGCATTGCCGCATAATTCTACACATTTCGTCACTGATTGCGTGTCCAATATTCAATGTTATTACGCCATGAGCGAGGTTTCTGGCGGCGCCGTTCTTACCTTTTTGATGTCAGCATCCTCTTCGATTTCAACTTGTTGTTTTTCCTTTGGTGTTTTCACTGTGATAGTTATTTTTTTTGCTTCTTGTCCCTCTGCCATTTTGGCAAATAAAGAATGACTCTGTACTTTGGCGGAATAGCAGAAAAATTACGAGAAATTGAAGAATTTGACTTGCGTTGATGAATTGACGGATGCGAGTGTTGGTCCAATTAAATTTACTTAATTGGTCCTAGGTTTCTAAATAAGCCAAAATCAACTTTATATTCATAACACTATTGTTTAATTTTGTACTTTTTCTACAATATCATGAAGTTAGGCACAAATACGTGACACCCAATTTTATTATTTGGACTTATTAAAAAAGAAAAGTATAGTGTTACCCGTTACAACTCAAAGAAAATTAGTCTATGGTTTTCTAGTTTCCATTTTGAACAATTTTAAGTAAATGTAGTCTGAACGTACATTCAGTTATCCCGGAAGTAAAGTAAAATCAAAGAGAAAATCCGGATATGGTTCATTTCCTTTGACGGCTGACATGAAACAAAAACAAAAAACAGTTTTCAATAATGTATCTTCCAAAATTTTAATGAAATTATACTGGTACTACTGGTACTGGTACTGGTACTAATTGGTTCGTGAAATGTGTTTTACAAAATAAAAAAGCATTGAGACATTGATTTGCACACTATTTTGAGTATTTTTTCACCCGTTTTGTTTTAGGTCTCCGGTTGTTAGGCGATTCTTTTACAGTCAGTTTACAGTGATATTTATTTTGTCTTCGGAGGATGTTCTTTATAGGCTTTTAGACTGCCTGGATCTGAAACTAAACGGCTCAGATGGAGGTATTGTTCTTTGCTATCGATAGTTTTAAGCTCGGATGAGTTTTGGTTTTAGTGCCAACCCAAGTAAAAAGTTTAACAGTATTGATATAATTTAACTTTCAGGTAGATATGCAAAACCATTTGGCCGACGAGGAAGCACTGAAACACACCAATACATATCAAGCATTCACAAATCTAGTTAAAAGAAAAAATGACAAAATACCGGGTAAGTTGTATAGAGTGTTACCCTAGAGTAAATTTAATAATGTAACTCCAAAAGTTTAATACTTGTCGCACATGACCGACATGTCCATCCTCACTTCCTTCAGGCTGCGTCAAGTCTCTTCGGGTCGGACCACAAAGGGTGGGCAGTGAATGTGTTAAAACAGTTGAAATGGCTCTCGTTATTTTTTTCCCGCGGTGCGGAGGTTGCGTGCTAAAAGACCTATAAAACATGATCGTATTTATCGCTGCCACAGAGCGCAAAATATTGCATTCAATTATGGGCTTTAACTCGTAAATTTTAGTTACATTTTGTATGTATTTACGGCATCAGATGACAGACAGCTCGCGGGCTCCTCGATTGAAGCGTTGGAAGCCATTTTGCCACTGTAAAATATATCTAAACTTAACGAGATTAAGCCCATATTTGAGTGCATATATTTGTGGTACCTATGTGGTAGAGGTATTTGAGTGCACTAAAACTATAGGTATCTACCTCAATGATGGCACATTTCGTATGGCGCGAGATTCAAATTCTAATTTTTTTTTTTCAAGGAATAAATCTACCGGTTAATAAATTTGCCGCAAAACTTAAGCTATTTTCTATTAACTTAAAAAAACCTAACTTCGGTTCACTGGTATTTTTGAGCATTTGGGAAAATAAGATATTTTGCGTCTATAGATCAACATAATAAATAAATAAAAAAGCCTTTATTCACTGACCAATTTACAATAGGTAGGTACATTTATACGGTAAGTGTTATTTATATGTAAATCGTAGGTACGCATAAAACTAGTACAACAAATTTTTTCAGCAACCAGTTTGCTCAAACCAACTTACCTACTCCTAAACGCTCTCAAAATACAATTGAATCGAAGTTGTTCATCATGGGCTTATAGAAAATGATTTACGAACTGCGGCAAATACCTAGGTGTTATATTCCATTTCGATCGCAAAAAAATAATAATCTAGCGCCAACTCGAAACGAAAGACCATAAAAACAAATTTTTTAATACTACCAAATGAAATTATTTCCAGTAACCTATAAATTTTCTACAGACGAACGAGAAAAAATATTATTAGAACAACAAGCCAAAGAAGAAAAAGAACAAGCTGAAAATATAGCGTCAATGCTGATGCGTCACTATGATTCAAAACTTTACGGCGAAGATGACACATCGCAACCAACATCTCGCGCCGCGCCCGTCATCCCCATGGAGACTGTTCGCAAGAAGAAAAAACGAAAGAGGCAAGTAAACTACCATTTCGTGCAGCGCCATCTAGTCTTCTTTCAAAATGTACCTACATCCTAGCTCGAAAGAGTCCACAGCGGACATACACCTCTCGCAAATTTGGGGATTTGCCATAGGTCGCCTTGATTGGCAGAGGAATCAGCAACCACAATTCGGTGGTGGGTCTGCAGGGGGCGCTGCTGCCCGCCCCCAGTATAAGTATGTCCTATAGTTGCCTCATAGGACACCTGCGGAAGAGTTATTCTAAGCCACGCGTGGCCTGCGCGTGTTTAAGAATATAGCGGCACTTGTTACTTGTATCTGGACTGGTTTCCGTAACTAGGGAACTGGTGGGCCCTTTTTGCGTGTCGGGTGAGGGGCGGCTTCTCTAACTACCCGAAATCCTCCAGGAAGGCCAGCAGCTTGCTGACGCCGGTGCATGCTTCACTAGGCGTCCTCGGTGTCCCGAGGTACTGTCGTTCCAAAGCAACGCTATCGCACCCTACAAGCACATGCATGACAGTCTCCTCTGCATTCATGCACCTTCTGCATATGGGGCTGTCTGTGTTACCCAAATTAAATAGGTGTTTGTAAAGCATGCAGTGTCCTGTCCTGGGACAGTAGGTACATTTTTCCCGGTTCAGGCCCTCCCGGTTGCCACTCTGAACCTCTCCTCGCCAGTGCATGTAGTGTAATATAGCGGCAATATAAATGCGTAATATAGGTCCAAATGGAAGCTGTCCTACAAGGATGACGCAAGCGACCTTTCATCTGCTGGACCCATTACAACGTTTTCCGACGTTGTTCGCAAGAAGGGGAGAAGAAAGAGGTAAATATTGCATATTTTATCTTTCTTTTTTTGTGTGTTTGTATGTGCGTGTTTGTGTGTGGGGGTAAGGGGGTTTCCCGAGGCACCCCGGGTTGTGTGTTGTACCCCGCTGTGCTGGCACTGTATGGCAATGCTGATGTGCTTCGCTAAAAGGTACTCACCATCTAATTAATTCTAGTAAATTCCGCAGATCTCAGATATCAATCTGCCTCACGAACTGCCGATACGAGTCCATCCGAAAGGTGGCGAGCGCGTTCGGAATGAGAGAAGTGTCTGAAGAAGAGGCTTGGAACTTCTACTGGACAGATATGAGCGTGTCTGTCGAACGTGCCAAGGAGATGAAGAGGTTTCAGCGGATTAATCACTTTCCGGGAATGTTGGAGATCTGTAGGTTAGTTTTGCATAATACCCATAGGCATATGAGTAGACTAGAACATATGTAGAGCGGAAACTTCCGCCCCGGACCGGCTCAAGGTCACGACAAAATAATCAGTTTATCTCAGTCAGGCTGTCGGCGACGCAGATAGAGTATTCTGTTTCACGTCTAGCTGAAACCTTGAGCCGGTCCGAGGCGGAAATTTCTGCTATGTTCTTGTATACTGATATGCCTTAGGCTAAATATGCATAATCTTATACGCTAGTTGCAGATGGTTGACTCTCCTGAACTGAAGTGCAGTCGGTTTATGTTCAGCGTCAGTTTTACGTCAATCAGTCGGTTTAGGTTACTTCTTTTGGCCAGTAACAGAGCAGGGGTCTATAGTACAAATACGTTATCGGAGCTATTATCTACGTAGGTACATAGGTATTTTATTCTCTGAAAAACGATGATTGCAAAACAAACATTTTTTATTCATACTCTACAAATAAAATAACGCTAAGTGCTAGAATAGGGGAGAAGTTGGCAATCGCAATCAGTTGGCAATGGGAATTAACACGTTAGTACAAAAGCTGAAAGCTAGCGCGCGATGTCAATGAATGAAGTCGCTAGATGTGTGCTAGAAAAAAGAAGAACGTAATTCTCGTTTAGATCGCGCCGCACGTTCATCAGTTAAAGACAATAATAAATATGTATGATCTTCACAATCTAATATGGATGATCTTTCGCTCTCTTGATTAAATTTTCGAGTGCCTAAATTTAACCTACTACAGATCAAATATCTCATAATATTTTTTACTATACCTACCCCAGGGCGAGGACCCGGTACGACCAATAAGCGAACGGGCTCTACCGGTTAATACTTGCTACTATTAGCTTTGTGATAATTTAACTAAGTTGTCCTAAAATTACTGTATTTTTTTAGGAAGGACCTATTAGCCCGGAACCTGAACAGGATGCAAAAAATATACCCAAAAGAATATAACTTCTTCCCAAAAACTTGGTGCTTGCCGGCCGAGTGAGTATTAATAATATCTTTAAATCCATACATTTTTTTGTAGATGATATTTAGAGGTAACTAATTAGTACTCATACTTCTAGCTTTGGCGAAGCACTGAACTATGGCAAATCGCGGAAGAACAAAACTTTTATCATAAAACCAGAGTGCGGTAGCCAGGGACGCGGTATTTATCTGACGAAATCTCTGAAAGATATCAAGCCTACTGATAAACTTATCTGTCAGGTAAGTTCAATGTAGGAATTTCCAATCGATCGCGCGACCTACTCTGAGCTTCGCGGGCACTCGCGGGTGATGCACGCGTGGGTCTGACTATAACCTGTGTTTTATTTGTAATATACTAAAAAGTACTACAAGTATTAAATGAATTGCCCTCATCCATTGTTACTCGGGTAAAAACTATGGCGCAATGAAATCGCATATTTCGGTGGTGAAGTCAATTGCAACATAATCTGTAATAAACTACACACTTTACTATTTTTTGGTATGATTTTGATGCATAAATGTTTCTTTGCGCTAAAATCTGATGTCTTTTCAGGTTTATCTATCAAAACCATACCTCGTCGACGGTTATAAATTCGATATCAGAGTTTACACCCTAATAACTTCGTGCGATCCTTTGAGAATCTTCGTTTACAATGAAGGACTCGTAAGGTACTCACTTTATTTATAAAAAGGTATTCTCAGGTGTTACAATTACAACAACAAAATTTTTTTAAACCTATCAAGAAGAAGTATTTTTTTTTGGCCTTTAGTTAACACTTTTATTTTTATTTTAATCATCACGTACAAATGCGAAAGTTTGGATAGACATATCTTTGTTACTTAGTTCTTCACAACAGGGCTTCATCACTCTCAAATATTACATAGTACTACTTTTTACGCCTTAAATAAAGTATACGCGTAGCAGTGCGACGATTGGCTACGCCGTAGTACATCTACACGTAGTGGTGCTACGAGTGACTACGCCGTAGTACATCTACACGTAGTGGTGCTACGAGTGGCTATGCCGTAGTATATTAACACGTACCAGGGGTACGACGTAATACATTTACACGTAGCAGTGCTACGAGGGTCTACGCTCGTAGTATTTAATTCCTACCTCGAGTTTTCATTCTTATTTTGTTTGGTTAACCCATGAGATAGAAATAACCTTTACACGTTTCCATAGAAACAACGCGTGCAAAGCCGCGGCAGAAACTAGCTTTTTATCACTCGTACCACTACTTTGCCCAAACTTTCATCTTCTCAAAGAAATCCTAGTCACGCTAAAACTCAGATAACAAAATGTTTTACCAAACAATATTTTCAGATTCGCAACGAGTCGATACGCGGATCCCAACGTAAATAATACGACAAACGTATTCATGCACTTGACAAACTACGCTCTGAATAAGCACAGTCGGACATACGTCTACGATTCCGAGGCTGGCAGCAAACGGTAAGAAATACACATTAGTAAGAACAAATCTTTCAAAATTACAAGAATAAGTAGGCAGGAAATTGTTACGTTTGGGACGTACGTATTTATTTGTTTTGAAAGTTTGGATCTGTACGTGACTGTACTAAAAACTTACTAGAGCGATTAAATTCTACTCTGTACAATTGGAATCGATTAGGCGATATGAACGATTTTAATTTTGCTTTCTTAGAAGTAGGCTTTGCGTCACGTTTGTCTTATGCGGGACACTAGGTGCCATTTGTCGCACACAAATTCCGTCTAAAATACTTTGCCTGGGACTTGGGATTGGGAAATAATAATTTACCATGCCGTTACCGTTTACATAGGAAAAGGGCTTCATAGTTTCCAATTTGTCCAACAAGTTCTTCGTAAAGTCAGCCACGATAATAAAAAATAAACAACCTCGGCCTGCCTTCCACTTGTTGTTTACGCCCAACAGGGTTCACATTGTGATACTTTACTAAATTACCTACCTACTAACCCAATGTGATGTCAACAATAAATATATTGTTTATTGAGTATAAACCATGAACAGATTAAAGTATAAAGTATATATACATATATAGAAGACGAGTAAGTATATCAAGCTATCTTGATTAAGAATTAAGTGCTCTGCGCGGCTCAAATCGATTCCGCGTGAATAAATGAAGTGAGAGATTCAAGTGGGCTAATAGAAAGTTTACCCATCAGCAAGATATCGACCCTGAACAAGATCCTGCTATCGCAAGGAATCGACCTGGACCGCCTGTGGCACTCCATAGACCAGGTCATCGTGAAGACCATCATATCTGCCTGGCCAATCCTCAAGCATAGCTACCACGCGTGTTTCCCCTCGCATGATATGGTTACACAATGATTTTTAAGTTTTTTAAATGTACTATTTTGATTGTTGGTAGTAATTTTATGTAATTATTGTATTTGTTTGTAGTGTTTATTTAGTAGTACACATTTTACGAAATTGTACAGTTGGTGGGCATAATACTGAAGGCCAGCCAACCACAAATGTGTGTATGTAGCATTGCCGAGCAAATATACATAGATTTTTTGCGTAAGACTAATTTAAACTCGAGTTATGAATAAAATACTACGAGCGTAGCCCCTCGTAGCACTCCTACGTGTAGATGTACTACGCCGTAGCCTCTCGTAGCATTGCTACGTGTAGATGTACTACGGCGTAGCCGTGCTACGTGTTGATATACTACGGTGCGCGGCGCGTAGCGACTAGTAGCACGCCTAGATATAGATGTTCTACGGCGTAGCCACTCGTAGCACTGCTACGTGTAGACGTACTACGGCGTAGCCCCTTGTAGCTTTGCTACGTGAACTG
Source organism: Eupithecia insigniata (assembly GCA_947859395.1). Lineage (NCBI taxonomy): Eukaryota > Metazoa > Arthropoda > Insecta > Lepidoptera > Geometridae > Eupithecia > Eupithecia insigniata. The sequence continues at coordinate 5,950,379 of OX402008.1, forward strand.
TATAGCTATGCTACGGGGAAGACAATCATCGTAGACGTAATCTTAATCGCAGACATGCTACGAAAGTCTGCGCTAGCATGAAATCTTCGTAGACGCGTCCATGCTACGAAGTTTACTCTTGCTTTCGAAGCCAAAGTTTACATTTATCACTACGAACAGTTTGAACCATTTGCTTGTCCCATCGCCAAGCCCCACTTCCGCCTACTTTTTAACGGCTATGATTTACATAACACAAACGACAATTACATAGCAAACACAAACACTTTTTTATGCATACCTACTATACCATATCGATTAACATTTGTTTTTTATAACTAGGTAATAAGAATCATAGCCTACTAGTTAGAAACGTACCTACGTTTCTAAGCTAGTAGGCAGTCAACTTCATAATAACTATCTTTAGAATAACTTACGTACCCACGTAGTACGTAGTGGTAGGTACCTACGTAGGTTAACTACTAATACAGTAAATACCTAGGTTTAGTTTAGCTGTAGTAGAATCATAAATATAAAATAATATGAACGAATTATTTTATGTAGTTTTATTGAAAGAACTGTTAGTAAATTCAGTATTTTTCCAGGTCCACGCCTGCTTTGAAATACTCGGCTTTGATATTCTGCTGGATCACAAACTGCATCCTTATATTTTAGAGGTAAGATTCATATATTTCATTTCATGAAAAAAAAAACAATAATATACGCGTCGGTCGAAATTCTTTTTTAAAGTTTGATAGTAAACGGTGCAACTTTCTAATGTTAGTGGTTCAAAGTAAAAGCAAATGTTTTTTAAAATAGGTTTGTCTTTTGCTATATGACAAAAAAAAAACAATATTTCTAACAAAATTTCTATAATAAAACCTACAGGTGAATCATTCTCCGAGTTTTCACACGGACACCCAGCTAGATAGAGAGGTGAAAGAGGGCCTGCTCACAGACACGCTAACGATGTTGAACATTTGGCAATGCGATAAGAAGAGGGTGTTAGAAGAGGATCGGAAGAGGATACGTGATAGATTACTGCAGACTAATAAGTAAGAACAAGAAATAATCACCTGATCTACAAAAAGTCATAGATGTAAAGCTAGACCTATATAGGCGGGTGTTTTGCGGCGATAATTTCAGCGTGAATGTTCCGCGCGTTAACATAATGGTGAGCCATTTCGAAGTATACTCCAGCCATTCTCAAAATACAATGTTCGTAAAAGATTCAGACGGTTTGTATGATAGTTTTTAAGGCAAAAGTGCGCGAAATATAAATATTTTGTTGAAACTGAAACGAATTTTTTACAAAATTCGAAAATTCAAAATTCAAACTATGGTAGTTTTTGACGTACCTAATTAATTGAAAACCACAAAAAACCGAACTCGGATCCCGCTTTTTCGCATTTTTTTCAAAAATGACGGGCAAAGGACTAGGAAATGTAGCTATAAATAAAGGAATCCAGGCGAATATTTAACCGACTTCAAAAGAAGGAGGTTCTCAATTCGTCTGTATGTTTTTTTTGTATGTATGTTACACGATATCTCCGTCAATTAAAAACTTGATTTTGAAAATTGTTTCACTATTGTATAGAAAATGTTCCCGAGGGGGTCTCATAAATTTTTTATCCCGCAAAACTTAAAATAAGTGTAAAAGTAAGGGAAAACACGCCATAGGTATTATTGAGTTATCAAATTATTCATATCAATCAAGTATCAAAATCACTTGAGCCGTTTTGATGCTTCGAGGTACTATAGTCGAAGTAACATAACCTAATCTGTGCTATAGTGTCCACCAACCACATAGATACATTCGAAATATATAACCCATGCCATGCGACTGATAAAAAAACCTTGTGGTCGCTAGTTACATGCAAGGTTTATCTGGGGAAAAACATGCAGTCGTGGCCAAGAAAGAAGTTAGCAATTTGTCTCAAATAAAGACTTTTCAGATTTGCGGATTATACTCCATTAGATGAGACGAATAGAGAACCTGAGAAAAGTCCTTGGCAAACGCAGATTCAATGGGAAGAGACACACCTTGGGAATTACAGGTAAACCGATACAAATTTTTAACAATAAGCCATAACTACCGTAAACCATGTTTGACGCAATAAATATATTTGAATCTTTGAATACAATAAAGTATTTTTATTAAATTTGGTATTATTGGATTGTAAAAAGTATTTGATTATGCACCTTATTCCTATTACATCTAGACAGTAATTTGACAGGCGCGTGTATCCAATCGGAGAACAGTACGCGTCGTTATTCCAGCAGCCTTCAGGCTCTCTATACACCGCCACAGTGTCTTCGAGAGCACGCGGCGATTGTACGAGGCAACAGAGAGAGGAGTTCCAGGTGGGGTTACTCATTATACTTGATTGTACCCAGCATAAAGTGTCTTTTTCTTATAGTTTCTATAGCCCCAGACATAAACAGACACAAAAACCCCTGTTTTTGTTACAATTTTTAGGTGTTACATTAATGTCTATTCTGTGCGTCTTAGATAGTTTCCAAACTTTGGAAACGTTTTATGATTTAGTTTTCATTTTTTGACCCGGTGAAAGCGTGAATATCAAGCTCTGATGAGTAGGTAATTGTTACCATACTGTGCCACATTTCTTGCATTTTACTTTACAAAAAAATAATCAAGAAATAAAACTTAATCACAAAACGCTTTATCTAAATTGTCATTCATGTTTCTACTTGTACCTACTATGTTAGAGAAAATTACTTTTAAAAACAATTATTTTTAACCTGTTGCCTACAGCAAACGAAAGCGAAAGCCGAAGCTCTCAAGAAACCATCCCAAAACAAAGGCAAGGAAGGTGAAAAGAAACCTGAAGACGCCAGTGCTACAGTTAGCACTATCACTGCGACTGCTAGCTCCGAGAAAACGGCGAAGACGAAAGTGAAGGACAAGGAAAAAAAGAAAGAAAAAACGGAGGAGAAGAAACAACTTACGGCTAAGCCTTCTGCGGTGGCACCTCCACCCGTGAGTTATTTTCTAGGTTTTATCTAAGGACATTTTGTCTTACTACAAGACCTATTTTCGATTTATTTACCTGTTGGGCTCAGTGAGCAGCCTTATATGTATTTCTTTCAAGCTGACCCGAGAGACTGTGTCAAAAATCCAGAAGCGGTTTCAGCTTTCTTTGAATATTCTTTGTCGTGTAGCTTTTCCAAAATTAATTTCTTTATATCTCAAGCCCTTCCCCGTTGTCGGACCTTTAACGCTAAGGGCTATTTAATCGGAATAAAGTTGGTTCAACATTAAAGAAAATATGTATGTGTCATCATCGTCATATCAGCCCATACACGTCGACTGCTGGATGTAGATCTCCCCCATCGACCGATGACATCGTAGCGGTCGCAGGGAGTCGATGGATGGAGGCCAGGACCGCTATTTGTGGCGTCGTATGGGGGAGGCCTATGTATGTATAATTTTGTGACATGCAAAAAACAAATAAACAAAATGCCTCGGAAAAGAAACCTACTCATTTATGCGACTATTTCGCAATAGGTTCCGGAGAAGGAAAGCAAACCCGTGTACGTGACGAATTCGTTCGAGCCAGATCCCATCGTGGAGAAAGAGGAACGTGAGCGAGTCAACTTACTAGCGCAGCGTGATTTCCTCATCCGGAGCTATGGGATGCTGGAGCAGGTGAATATTTGTAAATCTTCACTCACATACTTTCGCCTTCATAATATTAGAAGAATTATCATCTCATATACCTAATATATCCTAGAATTAGAACATATTTAATTATATATCTTAGAATTAGTAGTCGGTGCACTACATAGCTGTAAAGAAATAAAAAAAAAATGCCTCCTCCAAACGTCGGAGTCATCACCACGCTTGAGAGGTGGATTGGTGATTGCAGTGGAATCCTATTATAATATTATTAATGTCAGTTTGTAAGGATGGATGTACGGATGTTTGTTGCTCTTTCACGCAAAAACTACTGAACTGATTGGGCTGAAATTTGGTATGGGTAAAGTTTAGGACCAGGAATAACATATAGGCTATTCTATATCCCGATAAAACGCGGGCGAAGGCGCGGGTAGCAGCTAGTTTTGTATAATACCTATCTACAGATAAGGAAACCGCTGCCCTAACTTTGGTAGTTCCCGTAGTCGACTCTTGTGTCAACCACGGGCTGAGTTGGAGGTGTCGATTCTTATGTCCCCTGCCCTTGGACGCGGAGAAGAGTTTTACCAAGATTAACCAATGGAATTTTATAAAACCTCCGCTCCGCTTCAGTGGAAAGGAATATATAGAAACGACAGAAAGGAAATTCTTTATAGCACACTTAAATCGATGGTAGATAAAACTACAAAAACAACTTTAAAAACAAAGTTACAAGTTGCGATCTTATCACTCAAGAGCGATCCCTACCAGCCCTACCAGACAAAGTCAAAGTCAAAGTTTCTTTATTTCCGTAAATACAATAAATGTACACTTAGAACAGGTCAAATTCTTAAAATTAAACACTGATTTGGAAATAAAGTGATATTTTGATTTCGGTCGCTTCGGTATGTAGACTAAAGTAAAGAGCTAAGCGACGAAGAAACCTTTAGCCTGTTAGGTGTTATTTTTAGAGTTACTTTTCGAGTTGGAGCAAAATCCGTCCCAAGCTTTTTTATACCGTGGATGGATAAGATCGTTGGATAGTACTGGGATTTGCAAAGTAGTTTAAGGGTGGGTTACCCGGATTTAGGGATTTTTAACTGTCCGTACCTCAATAACTAGAAGGCCTATAGTTTTGTAATTCAAACATATTATAGTTGAGGATATTTTCTAATGCATCACTAGACAAAAACACGATTGGTGACATTTCATCCTTCCAAAAAAAAATTCAAAGTTACCTCTAAATGAAACTTTAAATGATCACTGTGAATAGAAAAATGAATAAAATGACACAAATTGTATACCAAAACATTGCAAACGTTATTACGCAGTACATCACTAGAAAATATTTTTTTATGTCATACAAATATTTTTCAAAGCACCTAAATAACTACAAAATCGTGCTCGGCTGTCTGCGCACCGTCTTGCTTCTTGCTTGGGTTTTGCAAGTGCTGGGCTCACCTCGCCTTAATAATTCATACAAAACCGGGAAGCGTAGCAGAATTCATACAAAATCGGGGAACTCCGTATCAATAAACAAATCAACACCGCTCCGCCTTACCCCCTCACTCGCTTTCAATTGACGGGCAGTCTAAGGGCCGATTCACACATATCAGTGAAGTGTTCTGTACCTTCACTGTTACTGAACGGTAGCTTCACTGATATGGAGACGTTGTACTCTGTAGACGAGTTCTATGCTTTGCCTGTTTTTTAACAAAATCACAATTATCTATTGTAAATTTGTACACCATAAAGTTAAATAAAACACATAGACTGTAGAGACCTCTAACCAAAAATCGCATGAAATACAAAGGCGCAAACATTCCATTAACAGCAATTCCGCTAAATGGCAGATGGCGATGAAAATTCACAAAGATCGGAAAAAGTTGTGTATTTCGCTCACAAAGTCCTAGATCGCGGAAACGGTTGATTGATCAACATAAGACAGATATACAACTATCAAACATCATCTGTCCGTCCGGTACACGGGGGACCCCGGGCTTGAATTATAATATATTTATATACATAAAGTATGAAAATATTATGTATATGTAATAAATAAGTAAATACCAAGAGCAAGATAGATAAGTACCAATATTTACTTTTGTGACAGATATAAATCTTTGACGCGAACTTTAAAAACAGTTAGAGATCCAGCTTTCCTAATAGACTCAGGTAGTGCGAGTGCGTTCCACAACTTCACGCCCTGGATGGAAAAGGATTTGCCATAGAAACTGGTTCGGGAAAATGGGATTATAAAACAGTTTACAATACTTACAATTAATTAATTATGTTAATATTGGATACTATTACGATTATTTAAGGTCAATATCGTAATACGGGGTAAATAGAAATAGACCAAATACTGGAGCAAAACATCCTTTTGCAGAGGTCAGATCCACTGACACAGGTGAACAGTCACGGACTAAGGATACTGCCACTGCTACTGGTAATGTCTTGGTCCAGTATTTCTTCCATTCCTATCCACCCTGGAGTGTCTATTCACCCCGTTTTAATATTTGTTTACCTTATTCCTTTTGACTTGTAACTTGGCGTTGTTATTAATAAAAAGAAAATGGATGTGTGAATCAACCCTTAAATCACGAAGGCCTCGTAGATACGAAAGTCGATAACATTATAACATTCTTTTGTTTAAAGATTTATCTGGTTATGAAAAAAATGGGAACCCTCAGACCAGAAGATGAACGTAAATATGGTGTTTACGGACGACTTTCCCTCGTCTCCAACACCACACCCAAGGTATTTATGTACTTATTTGATAATTATATTGTTTAAACTCTACTATTTATATGATTAATTTAGTTTCAAATTTGATTTGACTATGAGCTTATTTGTAATCCTAAAAAAAAAAATTGTTAAAGGAAAATTTATTAATTTTTAAGAAATTAAAATAAAAGATTTTGTTTTAAGAACTATGTTATGAAGCCATTTCATTCGATTTCACATACAGTTTCCGGCTATTGCAAATTGGCAGAACTGTAATATTTCTATATTATTTTGAAGTCAGCAGGTTTCCTTGTGTTAGAATTCGTATCGTGTCAGCAAAAGCCGAGAACACATATCTTTTTGTTGGCAACACAATGTTATAATGTATATTTTACGTATGAATTGGCTACATGAACATTACAGCAAAAATTTAATTATTTCCTATGCATTTAAGTGTTGTGTTTGCCAACAGAAGGCGTGACCAACGTGAGAATTGCAATCAAAGAAAAAAATAGACATAAGAAACCAGATGGGACGAATTAAAATTTTGTGTTCAGACCGTCATCGTCGCTAGGAAGATCCACAAGCCCCGGACACACCGTCCGCAAAACCACGGAGACAATGAGGATGATGATGGTGAGGAAATTCCTTTATATTTACACCAAGATTTAAATCTAGATCTTCTTTCCGGCCCCTGTTGGCGGCACAGGCAGGCATCAACGCTATGCGTTTTATTCAATTTAGATTTAGTATATTGATTTAAATTTTACATCAAGATTTAAAACGTTAGATAGGCCCTTACTGTAGTGAGACCGCACCGTGTTGGTGCCAAGCGATGAGATAGCTCGGTCGCTCATTTGGAATCAGTGTACATCTAATCACAGTGTTAGCCGGACGTGTTATAACTTTGCCATTTTTTGTTGAAAATTGTCACAAAATGCCATCGTGTACATTTCGCAAATGCATCAATAAATTCTCAAAATACAAATAAATCCAAAGGCGTAACATTTCTCTGTTAGGTATTGCGATATAATACATAACTATTATTTTTCCTTCCGCTGCTCTTGCGTTATGACTTGGTAGTGACCAAGTAACATTACCAGCTAAAATGTGGTACTACTCAGATTGCACACTTTTTAGACTTTCGATTTCAGGGCATAATAGGACCTTTATTTTTTCAATGGTAGGGGTATCTAACGATTGAAATCTTTGATTTACACTTGTTTTTAAGTTTTGCGAGACCAATCATAATCACGCGCATATATTTTATGGGACAGCCCCGGGAACAATCTCAAAAAACCGACCGAGAAATCGGTGAACATTCATACGAGTAGAACCGAGCCGAACTGAAATAGTTATAGTCTTTTAACTTCTGGCATGAATGTAGCTAGAAATTAATATAATCTCAGATAGAACCTTAAACACCAATATTGCCTTTGAAAAATCTAAAAGCAGTAGACGCACCCATCTGCATATCTCACTAACTGCGAAAGTTTGGGTCTATGGATGGATTTTTGTTACTTCTTCACGCCAAACTACTGAACAGATCGGGCTGGAATTTTGCATACATGTATGTAGGTCTACACCAAAACATACTTTTTATCGCATATATAAGTTCCCATGGTATAAAAATAACTTTTACCCGTTTACATAGAAAAAACGCGTGCGAAGCTGCGGACAGAAACTTTACAAACGTTGTAAATAAATAAATAATGCTGGACAATTCACACAGCATTATCTAGCCCCAAGTTAAGCAGAGCTTATGTTATGGGTACTAGATATCTGATATACTTAATATAATACACACTACATAGATAGATATTTTTTATTATACATAGAAAACATCCAGAACACCCTGAACAAATATCTGCAGATCTTACAAACATTTGTCCCGAGGCGGGAATCGAACCCGCAACCTCATGCGTCGCAGGCGGACTTTCGAGGTCGTAAATACCGACGCAACGACGACACGTCAACAACGCCTCGTAACGCTCCGATTCCGACCCAGTGAACGCGTAGCTTAAGTGTCCAGGGCCCGTACTCTTAAGGCGCATAGTAATGCGACACTAGCGCCACTCTTTAGTTTTTCTTGTATTATCGTTATGGAAAAGAATTATGAAAAGTTCTCACCGCCAATCGATAATATCCATTATAACCTATTTTTGGATACGTCTATCATAGTTTTGTTTTATTTAGTATTAGCAATAAATGGTTTATTGCGTTTGGTGGCCACCAACGGCAATAAACCATTTTCTTTTTGATCGAAATAGAACAAAACTATTACAGAAGTATCAAAAAGTAGTTTATACTGGGTATTATCAATTGGCGGTGAGAATTTTTGATAATTCTTTTCCATAACGATAATGCAAGAAAAACTAAAGAGTGGCGCTAGTGTCGCATTACTATGCGCCTTAAAAACGAAATCGAAGTTTCTGATTCTTTTTCGTGCAAACGCTAATCTTATGCAATGGACATAAGAGTTGGTTTTGCACGAACACGAAAAAGAAACTTCGGTTTTCCTTTTCCGAGTAGGCCCCCTGTTTTTTTAAATGTAGTCGGTTTGGCGTTTAAACATTAAAACTACTTGTTTGGAGTGCCGTCAGAGTTAAGAGTTGATACTATCTGAAATCAGTTATTTTCAACGGTCATATCTTCCACAATTCTGAAGCATTTACTTTGAGATTTTAATATGTTATAGTTCAGGATTGATGCTAGACCACTAGTGTTTCGAAAACAAGATTACATGAAATTTTCTCGATAGAAAAAAAAATCCAAAGTTCACTCTAAATTGTACTTTAAACCGTCGCTATTCAATAGATACGTTAAAATAAGTCTTGATACTTTGTACAGTAAACAATCAGAGTATAAAGCAGACGGTGTGTTTTAGATTTTCAAAATTACTATTATTTTTACCGTAAACAAACAGAAACATTATTTTTGCGGTTATGACGTTCTACTCTGTCCCGCTCATATGAACGCGAAATCCCAAGCCTATCCTTTTCACACAATGGTGAGGTATTGTAGGCCCTTAACAGCGAACTGTTTTTCAGTTCTTCGCGTTCAGTGCCGGGATGCAGTGATATACGAGCGTCCGCATCCGTTGACGGAGGCCAGCGATCGTTCCACGAAAGCGCATCTCGTCAGGACTGCCTACAACATGTGGAAACTCAATGCGTATGTATAGCGTGTAACAAAAAGTAAGGAGCAAACTTGAAGGGTGGTTCAAATATGATTAGATGTTAATAGTAGATTATGCACTGAGGGCACAAAGCAGTGTTTTACGTCACGGGTGTCATTGAATCTCGAGCGCAACTCAAAATTGCAGAATAATTCACGAGCGAACCGAGGGAGTTACCAACTCCTGAGTGCGAGGGAATTAATCACGCCCAAGACCAAGATAGCTTTGTGCACGAGAAGAATACTCTACTTTTCACACTTTCTGCGGCGTGTTTTTCGGCATAATTTTTTTATTCCGCCTTTGCCCAGAGGTTAGTTTGAATTTCGAAGGAGATATCACTGTACGGATCTTCTTGGTAAAAAATTCACATAGTTTGATCTTCAAAATTCAATCTCATTATTCGCCTGGGAGAAATGTAATGTTGAATTTGGAACCTCGAAATATGGAAATGTTGACACAGAAGAGTCAAACTACAAGACCTCATTCGATTAATTTGAATTTGGTAAAACCTTTTTCAGCTAACAGGGCTACAATCACTTACTTTCAGTTAAACACATGACGTGCGTTTAGTAAGTATAAAAAAAATGTACGACTTCCCTTAAAGCGATGGTCCTTACTTTTTGTAACATCTGTATAATTGCACTCCTAGTCTATTGCCAGTCGTTCTCCGGATATGACAAAAATTAATCAGAACGTCTTCTCGAAGCGACGCGTGATCCCAGTTCTGGTATCTGGCGCAGTGCATCATTGCCATACAGCAGGGAAATTCAGCCAGCGTCTTCGGGACGATTCCGATTGGTATTATATGGATCAGTTGAGCTACCTCTAGATTGTTTGCAACAGTCTGCTAGCTCTGTTAGCTCCACTGTTTCTTCAATATAAATAGTAGTTCTAATTAGTTTATATTCCATAATTGTAATTTTCTTTGTTATCAAAGATTTTTTCTTATCAGAATTGGACCCCACCTAGTGCGCGCATTTCCAAGATTCAGGAACATGTATTAACTTTGATTTGTTTATTTCACAGCTTAGCTACCCCAGTTCCTCTCCCAAAATGAGCAAATTTGTGATACGCTTTGTGAAGTCCTTGTGTTGTAGTGCCATTTACTTTCTCTATACAAGTGCTCGAGTGTAGAAGAAGGCACTACGACAAATGTCGAGCAAACGTGAGGTACTAACTGTAACTTTGCTTATTACCCAATATTGGCCCAGCCAAATAGATTAATCATATTCATAAGTTTAGATATATTGTAATCGATTTTAAATCTTGTGCTATAATGCTACTTTATTCTAATAATGTAACACTAAAATTCTGGTGCATAGAAAAATAAGAAAAAGCTGAGAGAATATTTACTATAATATTGTTATAAATCGTATAATTTACTTCATTACCTATTCATCGCATTTTGCAGAAATAATAAAAATATTTTAATATCAAATTATATTTTATTTTATGTCACATTTATACACAAGTCTTATTAGCAAACTAAAGTCCTGCTTTATTTGATCAGTAAGTTGTCATGTCACGGAATGTATAATAAAAACTCTTACCATGTCCAGACTTATAAAAAATTGCACTTCACAACACAAGCTTAAACACAAACACATGGTGTGGTGTGTGGAGGTGTATGCTTGTGTTTTTGCTTCATTACATAAATCAGTTGAAGTTTCCATTGCAATTTTAATGTTAAAATTGCAGTCTTTTTGCAAGTGACCCTCCATCTATGTTTTCTAGAAGTTTTCTCTTCAGCGAGGGTTTTTCAGCTTCTAATTTAAGAAAGTTTGATGGCATTGGTAGTTTACTGCCCACGGTAGGTGCTGGCTTATTGCTGAAATGAGAAGTAGTATGTTTAAGACACCGTGATTACTCTAATTGAACTAGCCTTTATTCTGATTTCACGACCTTAAATGTTATAGGCCTAAAACCAACGCAGTATTTGTGCAGCCGCCGTCTCATTAAAAAAGGGGCAGAAACAATTTTAGGCTAGTTTAGGTTTTATGCCAATAGAATTGATCGACACCAATGTCTTTAATAAATAATGTGGGACAATCCACACAGTATCACCTAGCCCCTAGCTGCAGAGCTTGTATTATGGGAACTAGATTACTGATATACATACTTACTAAAGTACATAACATAGATAGATATTTTTATTATGGGATATAAGAGAAAATAAGCAATATTTACCTGAAATATGGCATCTGCAACGCCTGCGTGCAATCACATCGACTGGGTGGGAACAAAGACAGAAGGCTTTCAAGCAACTGTATAAGGTCGTCCGACGCCGCACTGAATATATGCCTCAATTGCTGAGGGGGAAACTGCTTGAATTGCACATAGTCTGTTAGGGATTTCATACCCTGAAAATAATGGGTAGCTATGTCATAATGCAACAAATAAAATTAATACAATTTAATACAAGATGCACTAAACTGATCATCACACTGACCTGAAACTCCGCGGCCGTGGTGATATTTTTAGGAATTTGACTCATCTCAAGGATGTAAATAAATTAAAACATGGCAATTATTTAAACCAGAAGATAGATAGTACTTACAGGCCAAGTCTCTTCATTAGGTGTTCCAAATACTTGGAATATGCGAGATAGCTGATCAAGATCAGATTCTCCAGGAAGGAAAGGTACTCTTAAAAGGAGCTCGGCTAGTATGCAGCCTATTGCCCACATGTCCACACCTGTGCCATACTGTCTTGCACCAAACAGTAATTCTGGTGACCTTAAAGTTGGTATGAGATATTAGTTCTAATCTAAATAAACGTAACACCAAATGAATTACTATAAAAATACTTAGGAAAGGTTTGTTTTTTTTTTATTAGACAGGAATTTTGCCATTCCTTACTTAAAAAGTAAGGAGTGGCTAATTATCTGTAGCTGGAGATGTACTTTCTTTTTCATTTAATTAGTAGGTACATGATTCACAAATTGAAATGCCTTGAATTTTTTACTACAATAAACTGCTTTACCTGTACCACCTAGTGACCACCTGATGGGTATTTATCCTCGTTGGTGAACCAAATGCTTTCGCTAGACCAAAATCACCAATTTTTAGAATACCTTCTCGGTTTATAAGTAAGTTGTTTGGCTTCAAATCTCTATGAAGAATCCAGTTTTGATGTAGATATTCCAGTCCTCTCAGTGTCATAATTGTGTATGCTTTAACATTACCAGGGGTGAGTACTATGTTACTGTCCTTAATAATAATTTCTAAGTCTGTATCCATGAAGTCAAACACTAGAGATACATTTGATTTTTGTCCAAAAACATCTGAAAAAATATAGAATCCCATCTTTATTTTTGGAACATGTAAATTGACAACATTTCTATAATTTATTAGAAGAAACAATATATGTACAGTAACAAAAAGAACCTTCTCATCTGGACACATAATTACAAATTACAGTCAGTTTAATGTCAAATTGTCTCAAATTACCTGACATCCTCATAGAATCACTGAACTTTAGTTTCAGTTTAGGATTTACAAGAACATTAGATTTAAGCAAACCTTGACTATTGTCCCTTTACAGCAAAATTGTTTTTATAGTGTTTTGTCGAGTCATGGCTTCATCATTTAATTTAAGGTGCATAGTGATGCGACACTAGCTCTTATTTTTATTTTTTTCTTCTATTTTCATTATGGAATAGACTGCCAAAAGTTCTCACTGCCAAATGGTAATACCCAGTATAAACTATTTAAATGATTTATTGCTAGCAATAAATCAATTTTGCTAAATGCTCTTGCACGCATTACCTGCTGCAGGTATGGAAAAATAGTTTATACCGGGTATTATCAATTGGCGGTGAGAACTTTTGGTAATTCTTTTCCTTAACAATAATATGAGAAAAAGATAAAGAATGGCGCTAGTGTCGCATCACTATGCACCTAAAGTAACATTATTTTGCCTTTTTTGTAATTTATGACAATAAATCATCTGAATCATAATGTTCTCTGTTAAATGTAACACCCCAAACAAGAACAGGTTTGCAATAATCACCACACTTGGCAGGCAGATTGGTGACAGCAGTATAAAAATATGTTTAAGGAAGCTGCTGCCCTGCATATTTCATGGGCTAAATTGGAGGAGTCTATATCCATACTAATGATGTAACTGATCAAACAAAAATACCCTGTAGTCCTATAAGGTTTATGTGCTGCAATTCTTGCAACAACTTTATTTCTCTCAAAGCTGTCCTGTTGATACCATCTTGAGCTTCTAGCCGTGAGCCTATTTTAATTTTCTTTACGGCCACTATCTTGTCCGTCTTCACATCTCTGGCTTTGTACACCGTAGCAAACTAAAATAGAAATGTAGGTGGTAAAATGATGACTGATAGTGGATGAATATAATTGTAGGTTATGTTGCTTTCGTTGAGTAAATAATAAGCCCATGTGTAAAATAGATGTTATAATTTTAATATCCACTACTCACTTCGACAACAAATAACTTGGGATGTAATTAAGCAATAATCTCACCTGTCCTTCTCCCAAGAAATCAATTTTTTCATAGCGTAAAATAGGCTCATCCATTGTATCCAAACACTTTTCTAAGCCGAGATTTCAACACGACGTAGGAATTATTATTAACAGCCCTTCATTTGTAAGATACAACACTCTGTTATATCCGTGAGAAATTGCCAAGGAAAACAATTTTATTCAAACAAATTAGGTAGTTCTACAAAGCTTAGGAAAAGACAATGAAACGAACGAACGAGATTCAAAATTACAAAAATTATTGAACTTTTGACTGCATCATAACTTGACACAACGATAAAAGTTCTTCAATGACATGACACTGACTTCAAAAACAATTATCGAAATCGGGCAGGCAGCTTCAATCAGAAGGGTGGTGATTCGTCCGATGAAGGGCAAGCAGGCACTGCAGCAGAGTGCATGCTATTCTGTTTCCTACGGAATCTGGCAGAGAAATTCAAATATTTTGGCTGTTTTATCTTCTGCACGGCATAAAACTATCAGAATAGTAGACATTTGTGTCACAAGGAAACAAAATAATATATTTAGGGCAAGAGCGATTTTTTTTAAAATCCAAAGCGAAGCGAAGGATAGAATCCTCAGCTAGGACCAAGAATTTTATGGACTCCGCCTTTCAGTTTTACGCATGTCCGTTTTTATTAGTGTGCAGGTGCAGATTTGTAATAGTGTGCATGACTAGGGAAGTGACTTTGCTGCCCAGCCGAACTGGCTTCGGCCCAAACTGGTCCGAATCAGGAAAATACATTTGAATGCAGATTTCATTCCTGATTCGTCCCATATTTAACAGGCACGTTTTAGTACTTTCAACCGGGGTTGTTGCTGATACCGTTTTTTGACACATAACTTGATGCTGATTTTGGCTATGTGCGTGTCGGAATCGCGAACCGAGTATGCCACACTAATTCAATGTAGATGATTCTACCAATCGAAAACGAGTTTCGAAAACTATATACATTTTATAGAAAAGCTACGCACTATTTTAGGGTTCAGTAAACAAAAGGTACCAACGGGACCCTAGTACTAGCCCTCCGCTGTCTGTCTGTCTGTCCATCTATCGGCCTTTATTGTATCTCATGTTTCGTAAAGGGTAGACACTTGCATTTTTCAGTATGAATTTCATTTGCCGCTATATTAACATACTATCAAAATAAATATTATAATTAATGGGGGCTCCACAAAAAACATGTTTTTTGGCCATTTTTTTGCTCCTCTCAAGCGGTGCAAAAATAAAATAAAATATTTGTTTGCCTCGTTTCTTGGTGCCTTAGTTTCTTGGTGATTTTGGGCAAGTGCCGCTATAAAACCTGAATTTTTTTGCTCATCCTTCCAATTCTTGCTTGTTTAGTCTAGAGCGCATTGACACTTGGAACTTATAGTCACGGGTGTGAAACATCCTTCATTTAGGGAGTCTAATGGATTAGCTATAAAGACTTATTTTGCGTAAATTTGAAATTGTTTATATGTTGTTTTTGCTCAAAATTTTACATCGGTTTCGATGTCATTTTGTAAGACTAAGAATATAATTTTACAAAATTTATAAAAAATAATTCCAGGTTATTAAAGTTATTATCTTGTGTATTTCTTTTTCCTCGTACTTTGAGTTATACAAACTAGTTAAATAAATCCTACGGAAACAATAATGATGAATCAATATTAATAAATTGATCTGGCTTCTCGGATACCTGTATCTTCTGCTCCTTTAAAGTCTATGTCATTATTACCAACGGATCCGTCAGAGGTTAGATCTATAGTTTTACAACTATGGTCACATAGTGCGCCTGGGTGGGACAAAATTACAGCAACTCTACTGAAAAAATTCTTACCTTCTCTAGCGGAACCTATTGCTTTCATATGTAATCTTGGTTTCAACACTGGTACATTCCCAGCTTCTTTCAAGAAAGCAATGGTTAGCCCTGTATTTAAGGCAGGTGATAAGAAAAACCCGTCTAACTATAGACCGATCTCACTGTTATCTACACTCTCCAAAATTATGGAAAAACTCATTAATAAAAGACTTATGGTATACCTTGAGAAAAATAACCTCCTTAGTGTCAACCAATATGGTTTCAGACATGGACGCTCCACTGAAGACGCTGTACTAACTCTGACCACACTGATAAAAAAGTACCTAGATAATGGCGACAAGTGTATTGGCGTCTTCTTGGACCTACAGAAGGCGTTTGATACTGTGTCAATCCCTATTCTTTTGTCTAGATTGGAGAGTGTGGGTATTAGAGGGATCGTGCATGACTGGTTTACTGACTACCTATCAGGAAGATCGCAAAGAGTTCGAGTCGATGGACATGTGAGTGAGAGTACTGCGTGTACATTTGGTGTACCTCAGGGTAGTATACTAGGTCCAACACTATTCCTTTTATACATCAATGAACTATGTGGTACTACCCTGACGGGATTAGACCTTCTTATGTTTGCAGATGACACTGTTCTTCTTATACATGACAAAACATGGCCAAAGACTACGCTCTTAGCAGAGAATAATCTTGCAGTTGTAACACATTGGCTAGAAAAAAGTCTCCTAACTTTAAATACCAGCAAAACAAAGTACATGTGTTTTAGTAAAACAAGTTATGGATCTCCTGCTACTGATATAAATCTAAAAATACACACCTATCCCTGCAACATCAACACTGAACGAGAGACGCCATGTCCATGCTCTACTCTTTCCCAGGTTGAGTCAATTAAGTATCTTGGCGTGCTTATTGACGATAAATTGAACTGGAAACAGCACATTACGGCACTTACATCTCGAACAAGGAAGTTGATTTATATCTTTAAAACCTTAAGATCTGTAGCCGATAAAAAACTATGTATCCAAATATATAAGGCATTGTGTGAATGTATTTGTAGATACTGCATCTGTTCCTGGGGTACTGCCGCCAAAACTAACCTCATTGCGGCTGAACGGGCCCAACGGTCTGTCCTAAAGGTCCTCCTGCATCTTCCTTACAGACATTCTACTACAGACGTATACAATACAGCCGATGTGTTTAGTATTAGGAAATTATTTATTTTTGAAACACTTAAGCGCTACCATAAAAAAGTAGTACCCTATTTGCCTGTATCTTCAAAAAGAATATTTCGATGTCCTGTTCCGAAGGTTAAGTCCCGTTTTGCCAATAAACAATATAACTTCATTGCTCCCCAACTCTACAACAAATTAAATAAAGACCTTAAATTAAAATCTATAAAATCGCTAAAATCATTTGAATTTAAAAAAACACTTTTAGATTGGCTTAAAATCTATGATTATGAGGGCATTGAAAAAATGCTCACCGACCTATATTTCTAATTTATACACGCACACTACTTATTTTTCATATTATCTATATCAATTTTATTAGTATTGTTGTCTAAAAATTAATTATCTAATAATTAGAATTATCTTAAGTTATGTATATGTTTTTTTTTAAAGTATATCTTATTTTATAGTTCATTTTCTGAAGTTAATGCAAATTTTTAGTTTTTCATTATTATTGTAATTCCACATTAAATTTCTTACATTTTCCTGATTATCTATAAGTAGGTTTTTCATTTTTATTTGTATTTTTAATTTCATTTTTACTTTAGTTATTGTTTTCTTATTTTCTATTCAAAGGCACATTGTATAAACTTTTTTAAGGAGAAGCCCTGGATCCTGAAATACAGCCTAGGCTAGTTCAGGACCCTACGGATTCAATATTGTACTGAAACCCTGTAATTGTGTCCAATAAATGATTATTTTTTTTTTTTTTTTTTTTTAATACCACATGCTTGAGAAGAGTATGAAAGACAGTACTTTTCTGTACGAAATCTTGAAATGGGACGAATCAGGAATGAAAGCAGCAATCAATTTGATTTTCCTGATTCGGACCTGTTTTGATCGAAACTAGTGGGTCGAATGCGGTATAACCCGAAAACTAAATTGGATTGTTAAGCGCATCACTAGCACAGATGTGAAATTTATCTCGGCTAATTATTCATAGTTTTGGACATTATTTGTATCCTAGACTCATAGGAACACGTGAACTAGATTGTTAAAATGTTGTTACTACAGATTTCTAGTAATAAAAATAATTATTTTAGTATTTATACTGAGCGAAAAACTTACGCATTTAATGACAAATCCGGGACGTTTACTCCACCTTTTGTGCTTTTTGAAGGACAGAACACAGCAGAACACGACATATTTTCATTTTTGCAACAAAGTTTTAGGTAAAACACAGTAATTTCGTAGAATTTAAATAAAGTTCATCAGTCTTAGCACAACTTTGAACTAACTAGAAGGTTCCAAGCTGACACGATTGACATTGACAGTGCAGTATAGCTATACGTACACCAGCTATCTCTACTCATAGCTTGACTCCGAGGGATAGACAAAGATACATGATAACTATGGTGATACATAGATATAAGACCGGAAATGACTTATGCTACCTGTACCTACTTATTTATCTATGATCCTCAGAGTAGCGATAGATTCAAAGTACCTACGTCACTCGAGGTTCACCCGATGGAATAACATTTCACAGGTAAGTTGATTTCTTATATAAATTGAATAAAATTTGTAAATACAATTTTGTTTTCACGGACGTCATCTACATTTGGTTGGTCAGTCGACGTACGCAACAGTGCATCCCTTTCTTTCATAACCAATTTTATATTTGCTTTCCTTTTTTCTCTGATAAGGCGCGTACAAGTAGTAGACACTTGCATTTTTCAGTATGTATTTCATTTGCCGCTATATTAACATACTATCAAAATAAATATTAAAATTAATGGGGGCTCCACAAAAAACATGTTTTTTGGCCATTTTTTTGCTCCTCTCAAGCGGTGCATAAGGCGCGTACAAGTAGTGATGTGCCGTTCCAGGCTGGGTAGTGATCACAATATCGATTTAGGTAAATCGTTAATTTTATTCTTGCTTGTGCTGTAATAACGATGAATTGGTCAGTGTTTTATGTTTTTACATTCATTTGTTTCGGTTTTGAGAATTTTTTCATTCAAAATATTACTAATTTCAGCAGCCCTCAATGAATTTTTTCTGCAAAGTAGGCACTCAAACAAAATCCTTTTGATTTGACTTAAAATCTAATTGTCCTTACTAAAAAACCAATTAATTAAGTCAAAAATCCATACTTATGTTATTTAGGTGTTATATTATTATAATTTAAATGGATTTCTTCAAAACAGTGAAGTAAATAATAGCATTCCATGTATCGGCCAGGAGCTGGCCGCTGTCCAGTCCACGAACAAGGTCAACGTGCGCGGTCAATGGTCACGTAACGATCATTTACCAGATCTAGATAGGAATGGACAACTTACTATAACTTGTTACAACTTACAAGTATCGATAATTGTTTTCATAGAAACTAAGTACCCCATCTCTAATAATGTTTATGATTTGTCGTATGTAACCTTGAACGGACCAATGAGCACTCACTTGCCCGCGCCCGCACACCTCAGTTGGTTGTCTTGTTTGCTTAGAGCAGCGGTACTCTAAGTGTGTTCCGCGGAACCCTAGGGTTCCGCTATACCGCTGTAGGGGTTCCACAAGAATTTAGAAAAAAAATCAAAACACCCCTCTCTGGTCACTGGTCGAACGTTTTGACTCCGCCCGCCGCGCGTATAATTGTGAGCGCGCAGTCCCTTTGATAAAAGCCGCCTCTGAATTAGACGCTATAGTTGTGAACAAGCGACTTTCGGCTCTATCTCTAAAACATAAAGTCAAGATTGTTTACAACGCATTTTTTTGTATTTCTATTTTTATTTCCGCTTTTTGTCTATCAAAGGCGCCGACTCGAGTATTTTTGAGAATGTTCGAGTTCGAGTCTAGGAATAAGTATAAAAGCGGCGATCGCGCGTCGCGCCTCGTCAGTCAGTTGACGATTAGCGTTCGGAGCTATAAGTTCGTACCTACCTACTTACAAGCTGGCTAGCCTGCTGCCTGCTTCTAAGTTCTACTGCCTGCTGTATTCTGATTGTATCAGTTTTGTACATTTCTTCTTTGGACTAAACTTTGTCTCATAAACGCAGTAACGATTGTGCATTATTTTGACCCCACCATCCTGACGTGTAACATTATTAATAAAGAAGAATAGAACATTGGCTAAAAGGTGTTAAACGTGTTGCAACAACGTCTTCTAATGACGCTGAATGTTCAAAAGCACTACGCGCGGAGAATACAGCAATTACCGATCCAAACGATGATGCCACGACGTCAAGCTCCACGGTTTCAAAGACGAAAAAAGGAAGTATGATGAATCATATATCAGTTTCGGATTGATTCCAACGGCTCACCTCTCTGCATGTTATGTAGTAAACTGCTTCCTAATAGTTCCATGGCACCTGCCAAATTGCGCAGACATTTAGAAACTGTACGCCCCGAGTCTAAAGACAAGAATAAAGAATTTTTTGTTCGTAAAAAAGAACAATTATTGGAATTATTGGGTCAAACAAGAACGAGTTGCACGACTACAAAAAACAACCAATACAATCCCGATTGTTCTCATTATTGTGTGAAGATTATGGCAGCAAACATAAAACACTGCTGCTCCATACATAATTGCGATGGCTGTCTCGGGGTAAAACTTTAACGGCTAACAAGGCTATTTGAACTTAGAGCCGAGTTACAAATATTTCTTTCAGCAGATACAGTTTCTTTTAATTTGAAAGACCGTTTTTATGATAAAACTTGGTTGTTCCGATTGTCTTTTATGGCGGATATCTTTCAAAAACTGAACGAATTGAATTTATCATTGCAAGGTAAACAGAAAACAGTGTTCCAGGCCTATAACAAAATAACTGCCTTCAAAAGAAAATTAGATTTTTGGATTTTTTGCGTTGGTAAGAGAGAAATAGAAAGCTTTACGTCACTCAGTGAGTTTATTAGCGATAACGACTCAGAAATGTTTCAAGAATTGGTCCAATATCTCACATCGATGCGCGCATCTTTTGAAAAGTATTTTCCCGAAGAACAGAATACAAAAATGAAGCTGAATTCACGGATTCATAATCCTTTTTTACCCAACTTGCAAAAGTCCGAAAGTATGTCAAACGAGTTATATGAATCTCTTTTAGAAATGTCATCAGACACAAGTATGGAGTCACTGTTCAAAACGACGCCTCTCAACGATTTTTGGTGCAGAATCCGTGATGAATATCCAATGCTTGGCAGAATGGCTCTGAATATTCTTCTCCTGTTCCCAACAACATATTTGTGCGAAACAGGATTCTCAACCTATGCAGGCACAAAAACAAAATATCGCAATAGACTGGACGCCGAACCTGATATGAGACTTCAAATGTCTTCTATCAAACTGGATATCAACCAATTGATGAAAAATAAAAAACAGTTTCATACCTCCCATTAGTTAAGATTTTTTAATTTTTAATATCTTCTATTATTGTACTTGCCATGTGGTAAAGTAATTAGTAACTGTTACATTGTACTTTTATTATGCTTATATAATAATAAAGAATACACTTTTAAAAATAATTGTTTTATTGTAGGGTCCGTCAAGTATTTTGCTTGTCAAAAGGGTTCCGTGACCAAAAAAGTTTGAGAGCCGCTGGCTTAGAGACTTAGAGTATCTAGAACACAGACATCGTAGAGCTACGCCTAATCTAGAACGGAGATGTCAACGCAAGGCGTACCCCTCTGCCGGCCATATGGCTTAGAGATCATTCTCAGCATTTCTTTCTTTATTGTTTTTTGTCTTTGAGTGGTACAATACAATAAAGATTGGTATTAGTTTTTGGTATTATATAGGAATAAATCTTATTTATCTATATATCTCATTATATCGATAGTTAAATCCAATCCTAATCCTTTTAGGATTAGGATTTTCCTAAGGCGAATAAAATGTTAGTTTGCGAAACATATACATATGAGCATCGACGAGTAAAATTTTATGAGAATATTAATTCTAGAGTCAAAGTGCTTTATTTCCTTTGGGTTTGTACTTATAGCTACTAAATCCAAGTCTTGTGTTTTTTCGGTACATGCTACCAATTGGATTTAAATTTTATAATTTTGTATATTTTATTGACAAAGAAAATAACAATCAAATAATATAAAGAAATTAAACTAGTATTTACAATTGAAACAATTGAGCTAACTGCAGACTGTTGCAAACAATCTACAGATAGCTCAACTGGTCCATATCAATACCAGTCGGAAGCGTCCCCAAGACGCTGGCTGCATTGCCCCGCTGTATGGCAATGCTAATGCGCTGCGCCAGATACTCACCAGCTCGTGTGCGTTACCCCAGCAGAAAAGTTTCTTCTAGAATGAAGTGAGTTCCACAAATAATTAGTGCGTTCTACGCTGTAAATGTGCGTCAAGTTAAAAAATTTGTGCATGTTCACGTTTTGGAATAAAACGCAAAATTCGTTTCCTGCTGGGGTAACGTTTTTCCAGCAGGAAGATTCTAAACGAATGACCCTAGACAAATTTGACTTATATGGGCAGATAGCTTATATTTGTGTTTAAACGAGGGTCTAAAAATAAAATTTGTGCGTCTTAAGGTTTTCGAGATATTCAATTTCCTGCTGGGGTAACGTTTTGCAAAAGCTTGTTTCTCGGAAACCATTGAATGTGCATCTACAAAACATACATACACTAGTAGCTTATGATTAGTGCTTATTTATGAAATAGTAAAATTTTCAAAAATATGTACAGTTTTTATGTAATCTTGTTTTTCTTTGAAACCTTAAAAAAATTCTAGCTCTTTAATGGACAGACATAGAGGTTCATTGTAAACGGTGTTCGGTTCTTGCTGTTATTCTTTGTAACCATAAAAAGTTTCAAGAAGATTCATACACGCGTTTTTGAATAATATCGATTAAGACGTAACTGATAAGGTCATAACTTTGACGTCAAAATACAAGAAACCTTTCAACCCAAGATTGTAGGTAATAAAAAAACCATTAGTGCGTTCCATGATAATTATATCCTGAAAATTTCAGCTCTCTACGTCTCGTATTGAGCTAGTTGTAAAGGAATGACTGAAATAAGAGTTACACTTCTTAATCACCCTTATTCTACCAGGTGATACGACCAAATTCGAATGACCACTAAAAAGCGACTGTTTCATACATATTGATGACCTTTTTAATTTTGTACCGAGACGCATTGGGCCTTGGTACACTCGAGTACAAAAGATGGATAATTTTTGCCAACTACATATTTTAGGTCCAAGACAGTAGGTAAGTACCTACCTATCTTTTTAACGTACGAAGTAGGGTAAAGTTTTTCGAGGATTGTATTCCTACATAAGTGATTTTAATAGTTTGTATATATACATATATGTATAGTTTGTATATATTATACTGGTAGTATTATTTAGTAGAAGACTTTTAAGACATCAGCGGGCTGAGTTGTAGGGGTCAATTCTTAAGCCACGATTACCACGGCCTAATAATTTTAAGTACCTACTTCTAATTTTATGAGTGCCTAATATATGTTCCTAATATACCTATAAGCATAATATGCTATTTTAAAACATAATTTAATACCTTACAGGTAAAATGAGATCTGTGATTTGTAAACCATCATCATCATCAGCCTATACACGTCCACTGCTGGACATAGGCCTCCCCCGTACGACGCCAGAAATAGCGGTCCTGAGCCGCCTCCATCCATCGACTCCCTGCGACCGCTACGATGTCGTCGGTCCATCCGAGTGGATGGTCTCCCATGTGGGGGATTTGCCATAATCACCACGCTTGGCAGGCGGATTGGTGATCGCAGTGTTGGTGTTTAAAAATACTCAGAAGGAAGCTGCTGCCCATCCTCTGGTAAGTTCCCTTAGTCGGCTCTTACGACATCCACGGGTTGAGTTGGAGGGGTCGATATTCGTACGTCGATATTGTAAACCATACTTGTTGACTAATTGATCTGTGATTTAAAGCTAATTAAAAATATAAATAATATGTCTTTAATTAATTTGTTTTCTTTATGACTTTTTGTTTATTGATAATAAGCTGTTCCCCGCGGTTTCACCCGCGTTAAATTCAAATTTATATATCTAGGGGGTAAAACAAAAGTAGCCTATATAAATATAAATAAATAAAATAAAAATAAATAATGTTTAACAATCTACACAACATCATCTAGCCCCAAACTAAGCAGAGCTTTTGTTATGGGGTACTAGATGACTGATATACATAATACCATATATTACATAGATAGATACTTTTTACATACAAAGAAAATACCCAGAACAACCGAGATAAATATTTGCAGTTCGTAAAAACATTAGTCCCAAGGCGGGAATTGAACCCGCAACCTCCTGCGTCGCAGGCGGACCTTCACCCGCCGCGCCAGATCGTTGTCAACAACAATTACAATATGTTACTCTCTATCCATTCAACTAACTCTATGCCAATAATCAAGTCGATTGGTTGCTTAGTTAGGGCGTGAAGGAAGGACAAACAAAAGAACACTCGCATTTATAATATTAGTTAGGATGTTGATTCGAATCATTAACCCTAACTAATATTATAAAAGCGAAAATGTATTTGTTTAGGTATTTATTTGTTTGTTCGTCCTTCCTTAAGCCCTAACTAAGCAACCAATCGACTTGATTTTTAGCATAGAGTTAACTGAAAGGATGGAGAGTATAACAAACAGACAAGTTACTTTTCAGCTGTTTGTTCTACTGTCTTTAGATATTATAGTCATAGGTACATTATGTTATTTTTAATGTTTCATTCCTTATAAAATAGTTGGCAAAAATTATCCACATCTTTTGTACTCGAGTGTACAAGGCCCAATGCGTCTCGGTAGCAAAATTAAAAAGGTCATCAATATGTATGAAACAGTCGCTTTTTAGTGGTCATTCGAATTTGGTCGTATCACCTGGTAGAATAAGGGTGATTAAGAAGTGTAACTCTTATTTCAGTCATTCCTTTACAACTAGCTCAATACGAGACGTAGAGAGCTGAAATTTTCAGGATATAATTATCATGGAACGCACTAATGGTTTTTTTATTACCTACAATCTTGGGTTGAAAGGTTTCTTGTATTTTGACGTCAAAGTTATGACCTTATCAGTTACGTCTTAATCGATATTATTCAAAAACGCGTGTATGAATCTTCTTGAAACTTTTTATGGTTACAAAGAATAACAGCAAGAACCGAACACCGTTTACAATGAACCTCTATGTCTGTCCATTAAAGAGCTAGAATTTTTTTAAGGTTTCAAAGAAAAACAAGATTACATAAAAACTGTACATATTTTTGAAAATTTTACTATTTCATAAATAAGCACTAATCATAAGCTACTAGTGTATGTATGTTTTGTAGATGCACATTCAATGGTTTCCGAGAAACAAGCTTTTGCAAAACGTTACCCCAGCAGGAAATTGAATATCTCGAAAACCTTAAGACGCACAAATTTTATTTTTAGACCCTCGTTTATACACAAATATAAGCTATCTGCCCATATAAGTCAAATTTGTCTAGGGTCATTCGTTTAGAATCTTCCTGCTGGAAAAACGTTACCCCAGCAGGAAACGAATTTTGCGTTTTATTCCAAAACGTGAACATGCACAAATTTTTTAACTTGACGCACATTTACAGCGTAGAACGCACTAATTATTTGTGGAACTCACTTCATTCTAGAAGAAACTTTTCTGCTGGGGTAACGCACACCACCAGCTCTCGGGTCACGCGTCGCTTCGACCAGGCGCTCAGATAATTTTTTGAAAACCCGGAGAGCCTCGGTACCCCACGGACCTAGGGTCTCGACTCCAAGGGGAGCAAATGCGTAGGCTCTGTCGAGACCTGCATATTTGCGCCTCTTGAGATCCTCGGCCAAATCTGCCGCCGAACCAGCCCTCACGGATGTCCTTGAAAGATGGGAAGGCGCAAGTGTGTCGACACATGTAGCGTCCCACACAATAGGCCTGCCCAGCTCCCAAGGGACTAAAGTCATGCCGTCGGGCCTCTTACCATCGTCACGCAACAGACCAAATTTTATATATTCAATTACATGGGAGACCTCCCACTCGATGGACCGACGACATTGTAGCGGTCGCAGGGAGTCGATGGATGGAGGCGGCTCAGGATCGCTATTTGTGGTGTCGTCGTATGGGGGCGGCCTATGTCCAGCAGTGGACGTGTATGGCTCCCGCCCCCCGCGAAAACTGGCAGACTCATTTTAGTACTAAAAGTATAGAGATGAGTCCGGTATTCAATAACTAACTCAGTACCTGTTAGCATGGTCCTAAAATATCTAACGCTATGGTAAAATCCGCATACCGCTAGGTAATAACTGTGCAAAGCGAGTTTTGCGCCTAACCGACCGTGAGCCATAACTACCCAACGCTTCAATACCTATACTTACCTAACCTATCATCTACGCATAGATACTAGCGGACCGTTCACCCGTAAAGTTATGTAGCTGCAACAAGTATTTGGTATTTCTAACCAAATCGGTTAGAAATATATTGGGTAGAAATCAGGACAGGTATAGAGTATTGTAATGTTATTGGGTTCCAGTTGGTACTAGCGGAATTGAAACAAAATACCCAACTAATAATCGGTAGCCAAAATATCCAATAACTCCTATCCTTAGTTATTACTGTGTACCTTAAACTAAATACCAAGCTATCAAATGAAAGCTTCTGTAGCCTAGATCGAGCTGTAATTTTTTTTTGTTTTGAAATATGAATTCGTACATCGCTTTCTACAACAAACTTAGCGAACCTCTTTGACCGTTCATCCAGGAGAAAGCAAAAAATAATAAGAAACCCATTTTTAAATGATTATTGATTTTTTTTATTTTTGCGCCTTCTTGCAATGGCAATTTCAAACCGTCATAATATGTAGCTCCGGAACAGTAGATTTATTGTAAACTATGAGGGTGACATGATCACTCTGATCAAACCCTCTTTAATGAATAAAGATATTAAAAAAAACTCGAAACAGACGGTTCAAACTAAAACAGTCACGACGTTACGGTTAGGGCTATAAACAAATTATTTAATTTTAAATATATTTAATTTTAAATACAGACAAAAAATCAAACCACGCCGGCGCGGCGGCGCCGCCACGCTGACCGTGGAGGTCGGCGCGCCGCCGCCGGCAAATTTAAGGTGGGGTCGCACGTCTAAGTCTGTGTACCACAGATTAGCTGGTAGTTTTACTTTGTTTATAGTCCTATTTAATTTTAAATACAGACAAAAAATCAAACCACGCCGGCGCGGCGGCGCCGCCACGCTGACCGTGGAGGTCGGCGCGCCGCCGCCGGCAAATTTAAGGTGGGGTCGCACGTCTAAGTCTGTGTACCACAGATTAGCTGGTAGTTTTACTTTGTTTATAGTCCGGTCGCAACGCTACAGCAGCGGAAGGAAAAATAATAGGTATTTAATTATATCGCAATCCTAAGAGTGAAATGTTACGCCTTTGGATTTATTTGTATTTTAACAATTTATTGTTGCATTTGCAAAATGCACGCGATGGCATTTTGGGACACTTTTCAACAAAAAATGCCAAAGTTTAACAGGTCCAGCTAGCACCGTGTGTACACTGATTCCAAATGAGTGAGCGAACTCATTTCGCGTGGCACACAAAACGGCGCGGTCTCACTACGGTAAGGGCCTATCTAACGATTTACATCTTTGTTCAAACTAATAAAAACCTGCGCATTTTTTAAAAAATTGGATAGCCAATGCCGCCATTAACTATTGCGTTCAAACATTTTAATTAGTTTTCCAAATTCAAAATTAATTTCTTCACTGTTATTAAGTGCCTGGAATGTCCCACTTCGTTTGCACTTATCGAGGAACACTTCAAAGGAATACAATACTACGAGGAACCCTTTGCCACTTTAAGAATAGATGCGATGAAAAAGTAGTTTTTCATACATCATAGATTATTTTCTATGAACCCATGTTACAATATAGCATGAAAAAATGGAGCTTTTGGTAGTAATATATCGATTTTTGCAAAACATTATTATTATTTATTGCTTAAGCAGTAGCACGAAATTAAAATTTGTTAAAACATGGGTTGTAAAGAAAAAAATCTTAAGTTTAAATTTTCCCGTTTTAGGTTTTAGGGTACAGTCGCACAGGTAGATTGAGATTAGGTACACTACCTATATAAATGGAAAGACAAAAGAAAAAAAATATTGAATTAGTTTTTTATATCCCATTGTTAACAAATTAGGTTATAATAACTGTATCACAACAACAAAAGACAGATATCTGGCTTACACAAATAATTATAGTCTACTAAAACAATATAACAAGTAATTCATTTTTTAATTAGTTCTTCCCAAGGCCTTGGCCCTCGCTTATTCTCCCAATTATCAATGTCTAGTTTTTGGATATCTTCATAGGCATCTTCTAATGTAACAGTTTTCTCTATGTGTAAGCCCATTTTCTGAGCTTGCTCTCTTGTTACCCCTTTAACTCTTTTGAATTGATATCTGCAAATATGAAATAAGTTGTAACCATGTTCCTTGCCTACACCTACACTACAGAGATGGAGTATCAGAAAAAGAACCTCGTGTAACTACCAGAGATATCTATAATTCATAAACATATTTTGTTCAGGAACAAAATTCAAATGCCTGCGTTTGTCCCATGGCGGGAATCGAACTCGCCCCGCTACCTTTAGCATAGTTGTTATGACTCCCATGGTCGAAATCAATGAATGAAGTATTATAGATAACTAGCTGTAACCACAGCTTCGCCCCTGATGAATTTATTTGTTTCTGTGGATCCCTATTTTTTTTAGTTATTGACAAATCCAACAAAACAAAAATCATTCAAATCTGTTCAGCCGTTCTCTAATTAAAAGGGGTGTATCTAACGCGACTTTGTTTTATGTAGATAGATAACAATGCATCTGAATTAGACCGAACACAAAATGATTAAAGGCAGGTTACTTTAAATATGTAGTAGATTTTGGTTATGGGTTTACTCACCGTATTTGAGTCCATTCCTTGAGCCCAAAAGATCCACCAATTACAAACAAAGCAAATGGAAGTCCATATTTAAAAGACCTTAGTTTTATTAATTCACTGAATTTGTTTTTCAAGGAATTTAGACTGAATTTTGAATAAATTTTATCCATTCTACCCTTTTTACTACGATTCCAGTGGTTCCAATGAGTATACAAAGAATAACTATGTAGAATTTGTCAGACGTACATATTTTACAACCAGCTGATATTTTATCAACAACGAAGACAGTCACAAATCAATAAATAGTGCCGCCCTTCCCAATTTGCTCGGATTGCGTAGCAAAAATAGCATGTGAAAGAAATAGATTGATGTACTTTTCATGCAACAAACAGAAAACGATAGATATGGCTGGTATGATAGATTTTCGAAAATCTGGGTTGTTTTTGGTCGTAGTTTTTGGTTAGGATCATAGAGTAGGTGTGGTAGATATACAGAACCAAAGAGTACAATAATAACGTACCGAGGACTGTTTACGACGGTAGTTACTCATCATCATCATCATATCAGCCGATCGACGTCCACTGCTGGACATAGGCCTCCCCTAAGGATCTCCACAATGACCGATTTTGCGCTGCCCGCATCCAGCGATTTCTCGCGTCCTTCACAAAAATGTGGAACGGTAGTTACTAGTGTTGCCGAAATATCGATAGTTTGCCTATCGATAGTTGGCCTTGAAAATCAGTAACACTATCGAGTGGTCTATCGATAGTATGGATACTATCGATAGTGACCTATGCAGCAATACTATTGAATTTGTCCAATACTATCGATAGTATTGCACATCTAATTTATTTATTTATTTATTTATTGTTAGGAAAACCAGCAGCACATACATACAAATTACATAAAAGAAGTCGAAGCAGAAGGCTATTAAGAGGTTTTCACGGTTAAAAATAATAATAGTTACATAAAAAGTGTGAACAAGCTGAATAAACTAAAAACCTTAAAAAAAAACTAAAAACATCAGTTTAAAGGTACAATATACATACTTAATAGAATTAATGAGAGATACAAATAATGAACTTCATCATCATCATCACCGTAGTGATGATGAATACATGCAAAACTGAAAGATACAGATGTTAATATATAATTGTAAGCTAAAGACAAAAACAAGAATGAAAACCAAAAAAGTAATCCGCACTGTTCTCATGCCGAAACATCATCGTCCTCACTGGAGGAAGAGAAAAAGTCAGAGCTGAGCCGTTGCCTCACGGAATTGACACTGGAGCAGAAGAGGTCTAAATCAATTTGCTTGGACAGTTTATTAAATTGGTCACCAACTCGCCATAAATAAGAGTTTTGGCGATAATTTGTTCTAACTATTGGTATATGAATGATCTCGTTAAATCTTATTCTTTTACGGGGAACATTAAGTGTTATTTTACTAAGAAGATCAGGGCAATCAATATGATTATTAGTAATTTTGAGCAAGAAAAGCAGGTCACCAATTTCGCGCCTTTTACTGAGCGGAAGGAGGTGGAACTTCCGACAAAGGTCAACATAACTAGCAGAATTATACGGAACCTTGAGTCGAAAGCAAATAAATTTTATGAATTTGGTTTGTATGCGCTCGATTCTGTTGGTATAGGTATCGTAACGTGGATTCCAGATTTGGGAAGCATATTCGAGTATGCTGCGCACGTAAGTGCAAAATAAAATTTTATATGTTTTACATCGACTAAAACTAGCGGAGCTTCTCATTACAAACCCTAAAGCTTTGGACGCTTTAGCAATGATAGAGTCGATATGAGATTCAAAGAGAAGTTTGGAATCGTGTAGCACGCCCAGATCACCAATAACCGCGCAATCCTGCAGACTCTGATTTTTTAAGAGATAAACCGATTTGATTACAGATTTTTTGCGAGTAAATGTAATAGTTGAACACTTGGATGGATTGAGATCCAGTTTATTACTAGCACAGTACGTGTCAAGTCGATTTAAATCAGCCTGCAAGTCAAGGGCATCCAGAGGCGAGTCAATAATCTTAAAAATCTTCATATCATCGGCGAATGAAAGTAGGTGACTATTGACAAAGCAGGAAGAGATGTCATTAATAAATATCAGGAAGAGCAAGGGTCCCAGGAGCGATCCTTGGGGGACACCGCTGGGAATAAGAACCCAGCTAGACATATAATTATTGGCAACAACAGCCTGGGACCTATTGCAGATGTACGACGAAAACCAACGTAGCAGATTCCCTCTAATACCCATCCGAAATAACTTGAGCAACAGAAGGCTATGGTCAATCCTATCAAAGGCCTTGCTGTAATGTGACTAAAGTATCGATAGTATTGATACTATCGATAGTATTTCATAAAAACCATCGAATCTATCGATATTATCGAAATATATGCTACTATCAATAGTTTTGTACTATCGATAGTAGCATGTATTTCGATAGTATCGAGACACTGTGAAGGTGAAGGTTACATACGTAATGGGTACTAAAAATGGCGATTGTTATGACATCTATATTTAGAAAACCAACGTAGCAGATTCCCTCTAATACCCATCCGAAATAACTTGAGCAACAGAAGGCTATGGTCAATCCTATCAAAGGCCTTGCTGTAAGTATCGATAGTATTGATACTATCGATAGTATTTCATAAAAACCATCGAATCTATCGATATTATCGAAATATATGCTACTATCAATAGTTTTGTACTATCGATAGTAGCATGTATTTCGATAGTATCGAGACACTGTGAAGGTGAAGGTTACATACGTAATGGGTACTAAAAATGGCGATTGTTATGACATCTATATTTATAAAATAGAAGACTGGGTGACTCATCAAGTAACCTCTGAAACGCTGCAAAGCTGAAATTTTGCATGGAGGTTCCTTTTAGGACGTAGGCAGGCACCCGCTAAGAACGGATTTTTGGAAATTACGTATTTTAATGGGGTCGAAGTAATTTTTATAATAACTTCAGAAACGTAACGTATCGACGAATATTTTAGGTTAGGGAAATAAAACATGATACGTCATTAAAAAAATATTTTAGTGGTAGTATACATTCAAAGAGGAATAAAACTAACGGAAAAAATATTTGTCGCAAATCGTAAAACATTTTCAAAGAACCAATGATAAAACCAATTTCGATAGTTTCTACGAAAAACTATCGATAGTTTAGTCACATTAGATGTGCTATACTATCGATAGTTTGGACAAATAATATTGCTGCATAGGTCACTATCGATAGTGACCTAGGCCTATCGATACTATCCATTTTCGTCACTATCGTTTGGCTTTCGATAGACTATCGACATTCGACTATTGCGTGGCAACACTATAGTTACTCATTAATTTATATGAAATGAATTGAACTCACAGACATCGTAGAGCTATTGAACTGTGCTTCGGTTCGGTCTGTGGTTCGGTCTAGCGGTGGGTAGCACACCTATTTCTCGCGAGGCCCTCGCTGGCTAAAAGAGTCAGCACAATGTGCTAGCACGATTGAGGAGAGGCGTGGTGAGGGGAGTGTGTTGGTCCTGCCGCCAGCCTCGCGAGGCGCCGCCGCCTCGCGAGGCGCACAACACAATAGTGTTTTTACGAAGGAAGTCCCGCGGTAATTATTTTTCTTCACAGCTAGGTAAATTCTCTTAACTCTCTCGATCGCAGTGCCGACACCGCCCCGCGGCCAGGGTGCTTCTTTCGTGAAAAGCGAGATAAAGATAAAATTAATTAACGTTACGTAAAGATGGTACGTACCTACTTATCTCTTTCCAGTTAAAGCCTCAGGTCAATTATGAAGACTTGTCTACCTATTTGGACAGAGGTTATAGCTTGGTAGAAAAATAGAATATGGTAATTATACTACCTACTCTAGTATTCTATTTTTCTAGAGTATACATAATAATAAGTATACTTACTAGCTAGGTAGGTACTCGTAAAGAACTAAATATTATTTAGTTAGTATAAATATTACCGGCGAGCGAGTGGTGGAGCGCGGCACGCACACCACCCACACAAGCACAAGGCACACAACACACTCGAAGAGGCGCGAGGTGCGTGCGAGGGGAAGCAACTTGCCTAGCCTCGTGACTCGCGTGCCCTCGTGCGCCTCCCCTCAATCGTGCTAGCTCAATTTAGAAAATTGTGCGAGGGCCTCTTTTGTAAAAGTGTGCCAGCACAATTGTGCTAGCACACGTGCTGAGGACCCAACACTAGTTCGGTCGGAGCACAGCATAGACTTGGTTCGGAGATTTCTGCTCAAATGTGATAAAACATTTATGATTTTTCAAGATTCAATAATAACAATGGCTTCTAGTAAACCGACAGTTTATTATGACGATGTTCCACCCGGAACTCTTGATGAAAAAGAGTTTATTTGCACAGAACGTATAGTGCCTCGGAAAATCAAGCCTCAAAACATAGTGCTTCGACTAAGAGACCGAGAAATATACGGCTCACGCAAACCTGGCGCTCACTTCCATGTTGCTAGAGAGTTCTACCAAAACGTATTCCCCAATCTAACTATTGTGAATGTAGAAAAACCCCCTTGTTTTTTGAGAAAATTTAGCCCTGATGGAAAACATTTCATTGCATTCTCAGCTGATCAAACATGTTTAGAAGTGAGTTAAGATTATCTTACATGCTGATTCTTGTATGATCAAACATAGACAGTAGGTACCATTTATAAGACCATATTACATTTTCCAGATTTATGAGTATCGAGGAGCATCAGCAGCTGGTGATCTGGTTGCAGGATATCCTTCTGATTTACTGAATGCAGATGCTGATGCACATCACAGAATACGAACAAACATTTTCTACAGGTTCTTCAAGGTAACTTCATGCACTAAGTATATACATATAATTTGTATTATTATTTTTGCTAGATATAGTACATACTGTGTGTTTTGCACAGTGCTGTTTTAAATAATTCTATATTTTAAAATCTTTATAATTACGCTTTATTACAGCCAAAATTCACAGTGCATGTGTGTTGGCAAAGAGAACTTAGATTGCTGCAGAATAACGCTCAAATGGCATTTATGGAACAACAATTGAACAGAGAATGTAGCCTGTTCACAGAAGATGGCAGATATGTAATAGTTGGGTCTGCAGCTCACATACCAGATGATTTGAGACCACATTTCTACCACATACACAGTAATAATGAAGCTGTTACACCAACAATTAGGTATATACCTAATCCATGTACATACTTATGTTGTACTTTTATTTTATGTCACTGCCTTGTTAAGTAACAGTATTTATTACTAAATTTATTATTTATTTACTAGCATTGCTGCATAGGTCTACTAGCAAAACCACCTTTTGATATGTTGGAATTCTTTTCAGATCAGCATTAGAAGACTATTCTCTACATTTAGTGGATTTACACCACGGCAAGCTATGTGACACTAAGCATTTCAGAATAGACAAAATCTACCTCTCACACAATCAGGGTATTTATTTATACAAAGAAGTTCTTGCAGTTTTGTCAGTGCAGCATCAAACTATACATTTGTTTCAAATAGTTGATGGCATGCTTATAGAGATGAGAAAAATTGGAAGGTTTTGCTATGATGATGACCCTTTCTTAATCAGCTCTGTATTTACTCATGCAATGAATGAGAGGCCGTTCCACGAGGAGACAATAAATAGCCTTAAATATAGACTTCTTGTATTTCTATACAAAAGGGCAAAATCAATAAGTGATGAATCAAATGACCCTCTTGAATTGAGGAAGTTTTATAAATACTTTGACATGTTCAAGAGTTTGAGAATGTGGAAAATGCAGTTGTTAGATGAAGATCATTTATTCATCAAATATGCCAGCGAGGAGGTTGTTACCTTGAGGGTTGCAGAACCTAACAGCCAGTCTTCATTCTTTGTGATATACAATATAAGTGAAAGTAAAATATTGGAGGTTTATGAGAACACATCAGAAGGATTGTTGCAATTATTTGAGAACTACTGTGATTGCTTTAGAAATGCAAGATTATGTGCAGATTCCCAATTTACTTGCTCGCCATCAAATAACCTTTATGCTAGATTGACACAGCAAAGGTTTAAGCAAACTATAGTGAGAGCCATATATGGAGGACGCACTGAAGCTACAAAAAGGATTTTGGCTCAACTACCTATAAGTGCCCAGTCGTACAGTGGGTCACCATATTTGGATTTGGGGTTATTTAGTTATGATGACAAATGGGTCTCCGTTATGGAGAGACCGAAAGCTTATGGAGAGTACCCTATTCGGTAAGAAAAACTAATTTAAATTTCTGAGATTCCTTGCTTGCATGCCACAAAGTAGCACAGGTAAAATAATTTAGCTAAAAATAAGTCTTTCTTTATTTCATCCAATGCACTCATTATGGATGTATGCAGGTTAACTACAGACAGACCTTATTTGTATTGGAAGAACACCAACGTTTTATCCTTTAAGGTTCCTCGACCCAAATAGCGGGTCGAGGAGCCGCCGCTACCTATTTTATTCAAAAAACAATATTGGGCAGTCCGTGATACCTATCATAAGCTTTTTTTAATGCCTCTGTAATAGTTTTATTTTGTATAGTTTACAAAGAGATGCGAAAACCGAGTTTGATGGCCAAAAAGTACAACTTTGCGATAAAATAGGTGATGGCGCTAGTATGAGGGGGCACATTAGCGCCACCACCTATTTTATCTGGTAGCGCCTTAACGAGGGACTTCTCTAAGATGAGTGCGGTTCTAGACGCGCGCGTTCTGCATCTACACCTGTCAATCCGTAATGAATTCGTCAAACTACGATAGTTTTTATAGTAAAACAAGCTGCTGCCCGCGCCTTCGCCCGCGTTATATCGGGATAAAAAATAGCCTATATGTTATTCCAGGTCCTAAACTATACCCATACCAAATTTCATCCCAATCAGTTTAGTAGTTTTTGCGTGAAGAAACAAACATCGATGCATCCATACTTAGAAACTTTGACATTTATAATAAATAATAGTAAGATGATAACTAAACTCAATTCATCATCATCATCAGCCCGTACACGTCCACTGCTGAACATAGGCCTCCCCCAAACGACGCCACGAATAGCGGTCCTGAGCCGCCTCCATCCAACGACTCCCTGCGACCGCTACGATGTCGTCGGTCCATCGAGTGGGATGTCTTCCCACACTCCGTTTCGCATTGCATCGCGGTCGCCACTCGAGAACCTTTACTCCTCAACAGTTATCGGTTCTACGAGCTATATGGCCTGCCCATCGCCACTTCAGCCTGCTGATTCTGAGAGCTATGTTGGTAACTTTGTTTCTTCTACGAATTTCCGTATTCCGGACCCTATCGCGTAGAGAAATTCCGAGCATAGCTCTCTCCATCGCTCGCTGGGTGACTTTGAGCCTGAGGCCTTTAGTGAGCGACCACGTCTCGGATCCGTAAGTCATCACTGGTAGCACACATTGGTTAAAGACTTTCGTCTTGAGGCTCTGCGGTATCTGTGACGAGAAGATATTGCGAAGTTTCCTGAACGCTGCCCATCCGAGTTGGATTCGTCGGCCTACCAAACTTAATTGATCGTAGGTAATTTTTTAAATGCGTATTTACACGTAAATACGCATTAAAAAAAAATCACATTCGTTAAAGACTAGCCACATCTCACGACCTCTCGCCAAAATCGTCTTACGTTATGAATGCCTATGTGCCCCCAATAAATTAGGTATTTATAATTCATTTATTTAATTAACAAGGTTATTAAAAACCAGTTACATTAATTAAAAGAAAAATTATATAAAATACTACAATACACATACAGAATGTCAATAAATGAATGAAAAAAGAAGCAGGAAATTCAGGATTGGTGTACTACAGCTGATGCTCTTTCAAACTCCTGATAATTTGGTAGATTTATTAATTTTCGGAATGGCACAATAGCTAATGGTAGTCCACCGTTGGTTTCAGATTTTACGCTCGAGACTCAGGTCTGCTCAAGTTCAAGATTTACGCGGGAGTTCTAGGGCAGTCGGTGCCGGCCAGCGCCCGAAGACTCGTAGCTTTCACGTTCCATCCCACGGACCCGTTCGCTATCAGCGTACAAAGAACCAACTCTGAATATATTGTTAATTTTCATATAAGAAATGCTGTTTTCAGCTGCTGAACTGAATGAGGCTTGTTTTTATTAAATCTTTTAATTTATTTTGCAAATTACTACATATACTCGAGTTTTTAATTATCTGCTACAAAAATAAAATAAACAATCCCGTAGTACTTAACCAATTTTAACTTTATTGTTGTTATATAACAATTTAAACACAATTTTAAGTACTTCTAAAAATTAATTAGGCGTCCCGCAAGGATCAATACCTATGCCTGTCTTATTTTTAGCTTATGTAAATGATCTTCCCTTTTATCACGACTCTAAGCATTTAGATTTTTTATTTGTTTGTATAATTTGTAGCTAGCTCTTAAGCTCGACTATAGGTATTAAGTTTAATATTTGTGATAAAGTCTTGTCTCTGTAGTTGAAATACTTAACTTTGGAAAAATACGACCTTTTATGTTTGTAATTATAGTAATATCAAACATATAGTACTAGAATTTGTTCGAACTATGTGTTGTGTTCATGGACATAAGCACTGACGTAGGTACAAGTTCTTTGGTTGTGTTTGGATAGAGAGTTAATAGGGCAAAAATTTGTGAACACGGTGGCCTCATGTTCATTTGCAGCGAGTCTGTAGGTAGGTACCATAGAGTTAGAATGGGACTTAGGTAGCTAGGTCAAAAGAGTCCCCTTGTCAAAAGAATTTGGATTAACTTAATTTCTCTGTAGAATCTCTGTAGAATACCTACCTACGCCCATAGAGCTAGAAATTTTTAGTATTCCGTGCTTACGCCAATCAAACCAATGAGAATAAATACCACGCGGTTATAAATCAAACATTGAATCCGTAGATTGAGGATTTTTTTACCCTAGATTGAATCAAACCTTTGCTTTTGACTTCAGTCCTTATTGTATTCTCTTTGCAGTCCTCGTCAGTATTGTATTCTCTTTGTTTGATTTGACTTGACATACGATTCTCGCAACCTCGTAAGTATTGTATTCTCTTTGCTCGCAACATTTTTGCGAGAGAATAATAATTATTTTTGCACAACAATGGGTGCAACAATGAATTTCATTCAATAATTCATAACACAGACAGAGGATCCGTACAAACCATCCTTTCTTTATACGACAATGCAATAAGAACCTAATTATGCAGTGCTGTCAGCCAGGATATGCGTACACAGGACCTCCAAGCACCACACGTGAGTACTATTATTTACTAACGAATTGCGTAGGTATTCAGAGGGCCTACTCGGAAAATGGAAATCGAAGTTTCTGTTTCGTTTTCAAGCAAACTGTAATCTTATGCAAGCGACGACATAAGAGTTGGTTTTGCACGAAAACGAATCAGAAACTTCGATTTTCCTTTTCTGAGTAGGCCAGCAGAATCTTGAAATTCTAATGTTGTCTCTCCCTCAGCCGCGTAATGGACACGGTAAACTTTTTTAGCTTTATAATAGTTTCAGAAATATATATAGTAAGTACCATTACCACAACCACACACTCACCTAGCTTAGTTACCTACCTTAAGTACGAAGTAACGTTAACCTAGTCTGTGCTTTAGGGCCTTTGTTAATAACGTTTTTCTCGCCGTGTAAATCAACGGTTTACTCGCCCTGGAAATGCCCGGTTATCCACTAAAATAGCGATGATTTTGTGCAATTCCATGTAACGAAAATCTTCTCTTCGCTGCCTCGCTCCGCGTCAATGGACAGACAGCGACAGACTTATAATTGAGTACCTTACCTACCTAGGCATAGAAAGCAGCATTGACAGGTCCGCAGATCGAACTCTGTTTGACATGGTGCCTGCGGGCGGCTTCCTTTCATCGCACCGCTTGCCATCGGCAGAGATCTCACCCCCATACCTAAGAGCTTTTATGTTCGAGGACCAATCATTCATGATCTCCCTGCTAGGTTGCCCTCAGGTCAAGAACATGGGGCTCTTCAAAAAGGGTCGTCTAAGTTCCTGATGTCCTTAAGCTGCGGTAACCGCTTTCGATCGGACGGGCCGCAAGTTTGTTAGTAACCTTGGTGATATATAAAAAAAAACAATTTTTGGTATTGAAAGCTTGCCGCCATTACTTCTTTCGTCCATTTTCGAACTAGAATTTGAACCTTTCGCTGTGTGTTTGGAATTACGTGTTGTTGAAGTTTGTGTTTAGTATTCATTGTAGCTACCTTGCTGTTATTAGTTCATGTTAAGGCGCTACGCCGACTTATTGGTCTTCACAAACTGGAATTCCTTTGTTTAACGTTGTTTATATAAAAATAATAAGATAAAATAGGTGACGGCGCTAGTGAGTCGGGCTGGCGCCATAAGTATTCATTAAAATAAAAAATCTTGGATTCTAGAACAGAGAATAAGATCAATTTACAGCGTTATATGAATTACAAAATAAATAGTGTTAAAACTTCAAAAAATAGATAAATTTTTTTTTGTCTTACAATGTCAACTCTCGTCGTCAGTTCACACGCACGTTTGCTGTGTTTGGCGTTGACCACAGTGGCGGTGTAGCGTGGGTTGTTACCCGGTGCGGATTTATACCCCCTATTTTATGATCTGGCTGTACGTGTGAGTTTCCGTTGTCAACCCTTCGGGTTTTTGGGTTCGGGAAAGGTCACCCCGAGTGGTGCCAAGATGGCACCCCTCAGATCTTGGTACCCGGGGCGGACCGCCTCCCCGTCCCCCCTTACAACGCTAGTGTTGACCGTACTACTAAAAGCTATGACTTATTTCAGCCTATATTTTAAATGGGTACCCAGAAATATTAGGTGAGGGTAACTTAGCATCCGTTGTGTCGCCTAACGGGAGTATGCAGATGGTGTTTGTACCCACATCGCAATGGTTAAGGCCTTCACCATACCAGACCCCCCAGAATACAAACAACGCCAACTGGACTCCCACAGCATGGATCATCCGAAGTGTTTTAAGCCCGTGAGTTTTCAGTACCTTATTCTTTTTACCAGGGGCCCAATTATGTTAACCAACCGCTTTACTTACTATGAAAATGGTATCGTCACGTAGTAACTTTAAATGAAAGTGGAGGAAAGAAACCCTAGATAGTGCGTGCGGTGCTATTATCCACATAGATAATGATGAATGGACAACCTTGATATTTTTGACGTGCGTCTTCATTCCATCTGTATTTTCTAACATCTATGTACACTTCTAGGTTCACTGTGACGTTCTCTCATAGTGAAGTGATTACTTTAGCAGAAGAGGATCCCATGGTAGGTACAGGTCGCATCACGCTTTAATAGGGCTGAGTTTGAATGCGCAGAAGTCTTTTTTTAGATCCGTTTGGCGGGAGGAGTGAGGTGCGACGGGGAAGGCACTCTGCGCTG
Source organism: Eupithecia insigniata (assembly GCA_947859395.1). Classification (NCBI taxonomy): domain Eukaryota; kingdom Metazoa; phylum Arthropoda; class Insecta; order Lepidoptera; family Geometridae; genus Eupithecia; species Eupithecia insigniata. The sequence goes on from OX402008.1 coordinate 5,990,770, forward strand.
GCGTTCTATTGGCCACTCAGTTGGCTCAGTCTGCCTCCTCACGTTTTGATTGGAGCACATGTTTCTAACCGCCCGGAGTACAGTCGCGCATATAATTTTCTTACGTTCAATAATAATCGAATCGGAGTGATATGTCCCTTTCGCTAAATGGCCCGCGTGCTCAAAATGGCCCTTGCTCAAAATGGCCCATTCTCAAAACGGCCCGTTTTCAATCTGCGGTGTTATGCCGTGTGTGTTATGTTATGCCTCGATAACCGTAAAAGTGCATTTTACGGTTATCGAGACAGTAGGCAGGGACCAGGGTTGGCATGATTAAAACAAATGGTTTTAAAACACATGTTTAAAACAATGTTTAAAACAGTTTGATTTTAAACCGTGTTTTTTATCACACGTTTAAAAACACAGATTAAAACAAGTTTTAAACATTGTATAAAACGATGAGAAAAAAACAAGCTTTAAAACTACTTTTCATTGCGAATGAATGATATAAAATGAAAGTAATATTTTTTTGATAAGTTATTTATTCAGTCAAACAAAGATCTAAGTACCTACCAAGTACCAGGATTTATATGGGTAATGGGATAAGATAACACGTATTTTTGAAACATGCATTAGATAGTATAGAATATTAAAAATTTCAATTTAAAATCAATCAAAAACAAAATTATAACAAACAAAATTACCTATATTTAATAAACATTATAAAATCAAAATTGTTTGTCAGTCAGGAGAGTAAGACAATATGACAAGATCAAGATAACAATTATTTTTTCTTTTCCTTATTAAGGTATTTAAAAACTGTAACAAGTTTTGCAGCTTTCTCTGTACCCAGTTTATTTCGTACGTCAGAATGAATAAATCCAAATGTTGAAAACAGTCTTTCAATTCCAGCACTTGAAGCTACAGCAGTGTGAAGCTGAGCCACTAAGTTCATTGTTTGACCATTAATTTGTTTTTTTAATGACTGCCACCATTCGAGAGGTCCGACCTGATTTACTACATGATCTTCAAATAGAAAGTTATGAAAGGGATCTGTCATTGCCCTGTATTTAACAACATAGGGCATCGCCTCTTTGTGATAAGCTTCTATAAATAATAAAGCCTCAGAAATATCTTCACTCGTGAGTTTTTCACCCCTGTACTTAGGATGTAGTAAGTTTGCTGCAAAATGAGCTGGATACATTGCCATTTCATAACGAGCTTTGAACTTCCTTAAATCATCCAATGAATACTCGGTCTCACGCAGTCGTACATTCTCTCCCTCAAACATATTTTTAAGCTCTATCCATGCTTCAGCGCCATGTCATTTACTTTCAATGAAATTGACAGATCTATAGCAGTTGAATGATTTAAGCATATATCTGACATTATCTGCCAATTTTCTAATAACACTTTTAAGCAGTCAGCCATTGTGTTCCACCGTACCTGTTGTGATATAACAATTGCTTTTCCACCAGCTTCTTTATATTTGGCAGATGCAAAGTGAGTGTATTTGAAGTACCGCATTATCGACTTAACTTTATCACTAATATCTTCTGCATTCAAATCCTTTGCTAGAAGGTTTAATATGTGTGATGAACAGCCGTATGTAAGTATATCCTCGTGAGAAGCTAGTTCTTCCTGTTGGGCTAAATCTCGTCTCATACGGCTCATATTTGCTGCGTTGTCTGTCACTACACTTCGCACCGTACATTTGTAAGTTTCACATTGTTTTATTGCCGCAGTAGTAACTTTAACCAAGTAGTCAGCTGTATGGCTTTCGGCTCCTGTGTCTATTGTATCAATTAAATGAGATGAGTCTGTCAACACATCGGTAACACAGACACAAACTATCGAGTCCTGCCTGACATTACTCCACCCATCAATTGCCAGATTAACAACTTTGTTTTTCAATTCATTTTTTACGGCTTCTTGAGTCGAGTTGTAGACTTCGTCGAGTAGCTTGCTAGCAATTTGTTTGCGGTTTGGAGGTTTATATCCTGGGCGTAAAATTTCCATTAATTTCAGTAACTCTGGGTGTTCTACGTGGTTAAAAGGCGTGTTAGTAGCAAACATATAACGAGATAATTGTAAATCAATTTTCTTCTTATCTTCTTGACTTGTAGCAATAATAAATCTTTTCATTGAAATGTTCACGCTCGCGCTGCTGCTGGTACTGGCATTTTTAGATTGAAGAGTAGTAACAGAAGATGTGGGTGTAGCAGAAGAATTATCTGAAGATCGGGAAGAACCAGCATCACTCAACAACTCCTCCTCCACGTCCCTGTCCGCGTCAAGATTTGCGTCAGTGTTAGAACCGGTGGTGGTGCTACATTGCTGGAAGTGTGCCTCCATTCTTTTCACAAGTCCAACTAGTTCTTTCTTACATTTTCTGCAACGCACCCTATTGGTCTTCAGTGTGGTATTTTCTTGGGGGATCGATGTGAATTGTTCCCAAATTGCATGCTTTTTGCGTCCTGGAGTTGACATTTTTATGAGGTGTTATCAGTCGCAGAATTAAATGTGAGAAAGAAAGGCACTCGTATTTATAGAATTCATATTAAGTAATTCCCCGCCGGTAAAGTCCCGTTAGGAAAGTCCCTAATGGATGGCTGTCGAATGGAATAGTGGTTATTTTATTCCCCTCATTTAAATATAAATATTAGGGATGGGCCTAACTTCGGCATTCTTCCGAAATTCGGTTGAAATGCCGAACATTCGGTATAAGAAAAGAGTGAAATAGTTGCACAATTTTGATTTTAAGATTAATAAAACATAAAAAAAATCAAATCTGTCATACATACCTGATTAAATAAATAAGCCTTTTACATAATTTAAAATCATGGTAATTTATTTATTAATCAAGTAACTAACTGTCATTATCAGTTTCCTTTTTCGACATTTCAATCTTAAGTTTTAGAATTAAAAAATCAAATTCAATAAGTTCTTATTAAATTAGGTCTTATGATTTGAATCAAATAAACTTTTTGAAAATTCAATATATTAATTACTTATGGGTATATTTCATTGTTGTTTGTTAGTTGTTACCATATAAGTGCAGAATAAAAGCGAACTTCGGCATTTTTGATTTTTACCGAATGTTCGGCCGAAATTCGTATTCGGTTCAAACCACATTCGGCCCATCACTAATTAATAAATATTGGGGGTGCCCCTATTCATAGAATAGAATTTATAGTTTATAGGTATTTCCCCGCCGGTATAGTCCTGCTAGGAAACATTCAGGGTGAATGTAAATCGTTTAGTAGTGATTAGAGATACGCAACATAAAATAAATGTTTATCCATTGATCGTTTTTTGTCAATATTTATTTTACTATAGAAAATTTGAAAAGTCAAAAGATCTAGTCTGGAAATGAAACATTATAGGTCGAATTAATTTAAAATAATGCCCTAAACTAAAAAGGACAAAAAAAAACAAAACAAACACTTGTTTAAAACAATTTGAACTGTTTGTTTTATAAAATTTAAAAAAAACTGTTTTTTTTCCAACCCTGGCAGGGACTAACAAAAACCTACGGACGTAGTCTCAGTACAAATAATATGAAGAAATCTCCATTCTCTGTGCACACACATTTAACATCAGTCGGTTCATAGTCGGCCATTACCACTTTAGACTCGCACAGATTCACACTGTCCTAAAATAAAATCGAAAAATTAAAAATGCTTTCCTGTGTGGTGAAATCTCACCGGTGTTGCCAACAATTTAACATGCAAATTTACCAGTAAGTGTGGGAGGCTAAACTTTATAATCTTCGTATAAGTATAATTATGAACTATGTAGGTACATCACAACAGGGCATTTTACGAAATGCTTACGTTTTTAGGAGCGGGACATTTTGCGAAAGGGGCATAACACTCCGATTCTATGTATAATAATAACTTTTGCGTTTCTGATGTAAGTAAAAGATGTCGATAAAAAGATGGTGTACGACGTGAATTATATATAAAAAAAGAGAAAATTGATATTACGCGTAATTTAAAAAAAAAAAACGAACGTAGTAATATAAAAACTACTTACTTCGTATTATGTCATGTTTATTTATAACTATAAACTTTCATACGCATACTCATTCATTACATATACATACATATACACATGAAAAGATGTAAATTAAAAATATTTAACATACATACACGTCTCATAGAATATCATCCGCCCGCCGCCGCTGCCATCCCATCGCTCTCCGTTAGAACAACAACACTATAATTCTGAGCTTGAATGTACTTGCGCAGAACGCCCCTCCACTTTCGCCAAGCGCTATTAAACCGTGGCGAGATCTGTAGTAGGTAACTTCCCTACCATAGACTACCTACTGCAATTGGTTCTAGCTAGCTTTATGTAATCAACCTGTGCTGATGTGAAGGTATATTTCAGAGCGCAGTCTACATTTTACCAACAACCCCAGTCCTGTTTCCAGCCAGCTCAGAACAACTCACATTCTCAATTCAATCCGACGCCATGCCTAGCTCCTTCTGGACCTTTCGAACTTAAGGTACCTATTGGGAGGAATTCCTACCCTTAACATAGTGGTTTGCATAATCATCAGCAGCAGGTAAGATTATGTAGTGTTTAAAAGAGATACGGTACGGTATGATTTCAGTTCCACAACGATATCTGCACCTCTACGTCGGACATCCTCTACTTCTATCCTAATTTGAGAACGTATGAAACAACGTGCTTAGCAAACCTCGGAAAATGCCCTTCAAGTCGTCTCACAGCACCTCCAACCTCGAGCGACTATATAGACGAAGCAACAAGTATAAGAGCCCGCGGCTTGGAACCCATGGATACAGTCAGATCAATGAGCGTCTCGCCAACATCAACATCGAATTTTGATATGTCCGACGATGCAGATTGTGATTGTCGCAAGAAACATAAGAAAAAAAGAAAAACATACAATAAATGTGAATGCAAAGCAGATATGAATAAGAAAAAATCTAATAAAATTACCTGTGAATGCAAAGAGATGAATAAGAGAAGATCTAATGAATTTACCTGTGAATGCAAAGAAATTAATAAGAGAAAATCCAATGAAATTATCTGTGAATGCAAAGAGATGAATAAGAGAAAATCCAATGAAACTACCTGTGAATGCAAAGAGATGAATAAGAGAAAATCCAATGAAATTACCTGTGAATGCAAAGAGATGAATAAGAGAAAATCCAATGAAATTACATGTGAATGCAAAGAGATCAATAAGAGAAAATCCAATGAAATTATCTGTGAATGCAAAGAGATGAATAAGAGAAAATCCAATGAAATTACATGTGAATGCAAAGAGATCAATAAGAGAAAATCCAGTGAAATTACCTGTGAATGTAAAGAGATGAATAAGAGAAACTCTAGTGATATTACCTGCGACTGCAAAGCAGCGATGACAAAGATAAAAAATATGAAGAATAACAACACATGCGAATGTATAGAAGAGGTAGATAAAGGCGTTGCTACATTCACTGATCAAGCAAGTGACTGTGCGGGTGCGAAAGGTCGCGAAACTCAAACGTCCCTTCAGAAGGGCTGCAAAACTCAGACCTGCAATATTATACCAATAAAAAAAGCCGCACGCTGCGGCGGTTCTGTCTGCACAGTAAGAAGCTGTTGTAATCATTGTAATAGTAATTAAAAAAACCATGTTAGTGTTGTGGCTATTTATATTTTGTTATTCAGTTTATTCCTTAAATTACATACACTTTATATTTACAAAAAGTAGTACAATAAACATAACAAAATGAAATTTCGTATTCTTATGCTTATTTGCACCAGTTCAGTGCAAATCAGAATAACTCGTACATCAATCACTCAATACAACCACCTACACAATTTAGCTCTTAAACATTAATTGATATTTACTTTTATAGACTAGTAAATAGGTTGTGTACGAGCAGTTATTTATTTTTCGGGAAATAAAATTAATACAAAAACGAATAGGAAGACATTCGTGCGAAAACCAAAAGTAAGCTCTTTTACTTCCAAACAATACTTTGGTTGAAAACAAACCACCTTCATTAGAATCGCTTCTGTAAATATTTCTCTTTACAATTTACAGGTCATAAATAAAAACGATTTAACACTTAAAACTAGTATTGCATAAGATTAGTTAAACGATTGGACACGAATTCCTTTCATAATAGTAGTCTTTGAACCAAGTCTCTTCTGCATTTATTTTGTTGGTAATAAAGACTTGAATATGTACCTACATAAAATAGTATGTACAGAACATAAATAATATACCTAGTAATAGACAATCTTCCTAAACGAATACACAAATTTAATTGTAAACAGAAGACATTTTTACAATCAATTCTACTTATTACAAAATTGGACAATTTGACACCATTATGAGATTCAAAATTTTAAAAATATTTTGTCATATTTATCCCAAACAGTATACATTACATAAAACAACATACATATGTAAGTGCGAATTATGAGAATGCATGTGATTGATTCAAGTGTATAAGATAGTATTTGCGAAATATTGAGTTAATATGAATCATCAAATTCTATATATTATAGCACACAACCTTGGCTTCAACTTCTTTCAGTTTCCTTATATGGCTTAGCATTATCCTACAAAACCTAATAAGAACAGGAAATTATTTTATTTTCATAAATTATTATTATTACAATAGCACAAAAAATATATATAGAAAACGGTTTAATAGTGGAACGTAAATGGGTAATATTGTATGTGCCGCTAATGCAGTGTTCAGAACCAACCTTCTAGAGTCATCTCACTCAAATTTAGCTGCAAATAATTGTCACACTACAAATCCAAAATTGCATTCAACCCTTAAAAGTGCATATATCATCAGAGTTGTATGTAAATCAATCCACTTAGCTTGCAATACATGTGCGAGTACTATTAGCATACAACAATAATACAAACAATATGTTGACTAGACGGTACCATCGACAGTACCGAGTTACCGACGCGGGACATTCGCGGTCGCTTGCAAGTCGGCAACATTCATTACTTTAGGCCACGAATACACCGCCTCGGAGCTTCGAGCGGTGAGGAGCATAAGATTCTTAATCACTATGTAAATAGCATTTTGAAATGCATTAGTAAAAATAGATAAAGATCGTACAAAATAAAATCTGTGCTAATTCCATTAGATTTAGATAACTATGATACCAATTACGATAGGAATAGAACGCTAGGAAGGCAGGTGTACCACTCGAAGCTCCGAGATTATAATCTGACAAACACTCCTTATATGAACACACCAAACATCACACTTATATAATTAAAGTTACGTTATAGCGAGGGTGTGGCATCGAACATATTAAAATAATTTAGTACTTACATTAATGTAATCTTTTACTATGTAAAACTATAGTTCTCAACCTTCACAGCACTTCAACTATTTGAATGTAAAATACACTTTTCTGAGTTCACAGTTCATAACACTATTTTATCTGGAGCACCTCACTGAAACAATAACAATAATTCTAAATTATTTGTTGAATTGCAATCTCTTTCAAAATCTTTGCGTAACTTTCGTTAGGGGCCCTGTATCCGATTTTATAATGTAAAGCATGGTAAATGTAATTCAATAATGTAATGAATTGTAATATTATTAATTCATATCGTCTTTGCTTGCGTACACACTAGTGCAATATATGTGTATAACATATAGCACTGACACCAAGGCATAGCGCGATACATTTTCTATACAAATCGAGTGACCACACACGCAGCTATAATTTACATTTATGACGTCACTAAGCTATACTGTAATTACTTGTATTGCTTGCTTTATAGCACGGCATATTAATATATATTAGAGGGACGCCTGTGATGGGCTTTATCTCCTGCGTACTTGGCTGAATTTCGGCCACAGCGGCCAATCTGAACGCAAATTACCGTTGAGACTCATCATCAGTTACCTGGTGGTTAGGCGGGAGCATGGGCTGCGGGGCGGCGCGGGCTTGGTCGCGCATGACGGCGAGGCGCGCGCGCGTGCTTGCGAAGGTGGGCCGCTGCCCCGGGTCCGCGTGCCAGGCCGCGCGCATCACCTCGTAGGAGACGGCGGGGCAGCCCTCGGGGGACTCCATGCGGTAGCCGCGCTCCACGTGACGAACCACCTCGGCTAGCGGCTAGGGATCACACGTAATGAGTTTGGATGGTTACTAGCTAATTTCGTGAATTAGTAAGCTGAAGTAGCAGCGGGCAAGTGGGCGATAGTGGGCTAATATGATGACAAGCTAATTTTATAGTATCAAACAAACTATCCTGATCAATTCACTGTTCAAATTAATAAAACCAGCCCTGTGCGAGTCGACTCGCACACGGAGTGTTCCGTGCCATCGTACATAACTATTTCACAAAAGGAACCCTAAAAACTTTTTTGTAATCGAAAAAAGAAAAAGGCCTACATGACACGGTCACCCATCCAAGTACTGACCGCGCCCGACGTTGCTTAATTCGGTGATCGGTACTTAACTTTTCGGCAATAGTTTTACACACTGTCAAAATTTCAACTTTCTACCTATTATGGTACAAGAGATACTTGTCCTGACAAAAGTAGTGCAAAAATAGCCAAAAAAAAATATGTCTGACAGCCCCCCCCCTTGATTTTCATATTTATTTTTATTATTAGTTGTTATATCCGCAAAAGAAATACACATTGTGAAAATTTCAAACGTCTACCTACTTTACGGTTCTTGAGATACAGCCCGCTGAAGGACAGACAGACACATGACAGAGGCTTATTTATAGGGTTCCTGTTAACCCTTTGGGTATGAAACCCTAAAAAATTAAAATCATTTCATTCATTTGGTAGCTACTATGGGACATGAATGGGATAGGACGGATAGAAATACAGGAATACAAGTTAACATCTTTTTTGCGTGGATGGTTGAAAATAAACTACAATCGGGATCGGATTGATTTACTGAATTAGAATGCGGACTGGTACACAGAGTATAAAGCAGCTTTGAAACGTCATGGAAACCGATAGCACGTCTCTGAACAATGACGTTACGATATGAGTATGTATCACAACGCAAATATGTGCACGTATACGGGTATACAGTGTCTACACGTACCACTTTGGTTATTGTGCCCAGGGTTTACATGACCTTATCCCGACCTCCCCCTTCTACCACGAGACAAGCAGACGCACTGGTAAATACCACCCATACCTGGTCGACATACCACAGTGCCGAGCCAAAAGTTTTCGCTCTACTTTCATTTTAAGTACCGGTAAAGAGTGGAACGATTTTCCTGCTTCTGTTTTTCCGGTAGAGTATAATCTAGGAGTCTTCAAACCCCGAGTGAATAAGTTCATTCTGGAAAAGTGCGCTCCATCTTAGGCCACATCTTCACTTTCTCAAGTGTGATGGTGGTCAAACGCTTCAACTTACCAATAAAATAAAATGTATATATGTATATTACTAAAATGACTCATCTACATATTATTAGCCCATACACGCCCACAGCTGGACATAGGCCTCCCCCATACGACGCCACACATAGCGGTCCTGATACTAAAATGAGTACTTAAACTCAAATCCGGTACTTACGATTCTGGGGTATGGGACTCTTCCAAAGGAGTAGATTTCCCACAAGAGGATTCCGAAACTCCACATATCAGACTTATTCGAAAATTTCTGCAACAAAATATACTACATTAGATATTGTCAAAAAATACAGTGATACCATTAACTTCACTTTAGCCTCAATTCTATTGATTGATGATGCCTATTGATACAACATCAGCATTATTCCACTGAAGCTCCCCCCAACAAGTGGGGTTTTACCATAGTTTTTTAGTTTATCGCGAACAGACAGACAGACGCGGCGGAAGACTTCGTTTTATTGTAATTTTGGCTAATATAAGTGGGTTTATGTTAATTTTATAATCAACGCAACACACGTTCATGAATCACCGCAAGTCTCATTGACGCATGACTCCGCTTCAATTGCGAATGACGTCCTAGTGATCACACGCGTTCAATGTTTGCAAGAAATAACTTTTTTGCGTTGCGCTAAAATCTAAATGTGCTAAATACAAGCGTAGAAAGAGAAGGCTAGAACTATGCTTTCTCTCTTCTTCTAGCATTGATGTCGTTTAAACTCACAGACATCGTAGAGCTACGGTTTAAACTAAATAGTATTCATTATGCCTTCATGCGTAGAATCGGAATCAATAACTTTATTTCTTTAGGCTTACAAAATAAGCACTTAGACAAGTAAAATTTTATACTATAAACATAGTTATTATTATCAAATAAGAAATAAGGAGTTATTGATATTCTCTTCACTTAAATTTTTTGTCCACTAGTGGAAGAAGAGAAAAAGAACGTACAGTCATGCATGCCCATAGGCACAGTCAAAAGAATTAAAGACCCGTCAATTGTGGTTATGCATGAATGTCAATTTGTGGTTATGCAAGAATTGTGGTTATGCATGAATGTCAATGGGGGCATAAGTTTCCAGTTCTTACGGTGTGCTTGAGTGCTTCTGGTGCCGTCCACTTGATGGGCAGCTTGGCTTGCAACCGAGCCGCTTCTATAGGATCGTCCAGCTGGTGCTCCGGCCGCGCCAGGCCGAAATCTGCCACCTGGTGAACGAAACAAGTGTTCCTTTATATTGAGGAGACGAGGTCAGAAATTAGAATTTGCTTAACAAATTTCCTTTTTAGTCACCCTTTGAGCGCCACGCCAAAACGCATTCCCGTGTTTTCTACGCCAAAACACAAATTGAACAAAAGATATTCTAAACTTCGTTGGCGCTGAGGGATCCTTAGTGAGATTTGTCATGTGAAAGTCGACTATGGCGGTCAAAGGGTTAACGATGCGTTTTGCGTTCATTTTAAAATAGATACCACGGTAAAAATCAACTCGTAATAAATGCTGTTAGCTTTTTAAATATTTATATACTGTCGTTTCACATCCAAAATGTTTCACAGATCTCAGTGGCACAAAAATGATGGCGAACATTACCAATTTTAAACTTTTGGAATTACTTGGGATTTCTGATAATAATTCTGAAAAATTCACCCAGCATCATGTAACCCCAAGCTAAGCAAAGCTTGTATAATGGGAACCAGATAACTGTTAAATTACATTTAAGTAATACAATACATTACTTATGTAGATTTTTTATTGTTATAGGAAAACTCCCAGAACCAATATCTATAGATCGAACAGACATTTGCCTCGAGGAGGGAATCGAACCCGCAACCTCCTGCGTCACAGGCAGATCTTCGCCCCTTGCGCCACAAAGGTCGCCAAATATAATAAATAAATAAATAATGTTGGACAATCCACACAGCATCATCCAGCCCCAAGCTAAGCAGAGCTTGTACTATGGGTACTAGATGACTGATATACATAATACAATATATTACATAGATAAATATTTTTTATTATACATAGAAAACACCCAAAACACCCGGAACAAACATTTGTAGATCGTATAAAATAAACATTTGTACCCAGGAGGGAATCGAACCCGCAACCTCCTGCGTCGTAGGCGAATCTTCGCACGACGCGCCACATCGGTCGTCATATGCACGTGCTAGATACGTAATTACGTATGTACGTACCATTTTAATGGTTCAATGGTCACTTACTTTAGCAGTGCCTTCAGCAGAGATGAGCACATTCCGCGCCGCCAAATCCCGATGCACGATGCGCGCTCGCTCTAAATACTCCATACCGCAACACGCATCACTAGAGATGGACAAAAGGTTTAGATAAAGTTTATGTTCGCCGTTTGTGAATAGGATGGTACAAAATATTAAAATACAGCTAGATCATCATATTAGCCTACTCATCCACTGCTGGACATAGGCCTCCCCCATACGACCCCACAAATAGCGGTCAGCCGCTTCCAACCTGCGACCGCTATGATGTCGTCGGTCCATCGAGTGGATGCTCTCCATGTTTTAAATAAATAAATACAAATACAGAATAAAAAATATTGTACGAGACGCATCATAACCATAACTATAGGTCGTTTTCTAAATAGAAGCTGTAAATTAACGGCGACCACAAATCGTGAATCGTCCATTTGAATGGATTCACATCGACCAGTGAATAATATCTTCGTTAGGTCGCCTGAAGCCCGAAGACGATAATCATACCCAAGCACGAGGGACCATTTTTGACAGATTTTGATTGGTTTCTTTTAAAATACTGACTTGAGAGGTAGCTGCTGTAATCTGTTAAGCGTTTGTGTGTTCGGTAATATTTCGGTTCAAATGAAAACGGAACTATGAAAACGGAAGCACACATGAAATGATGAATGATGTTTCCCAAAAATCCACCCAAAAATTTCTTCGAACTTCTGCGATTTGCTCCGATTATACTTACCAGTGTCGTTTGTCTGCAAAAAATAAGTAGAATCCTTGATCCGTAGGTATAAAGCAATTGTGGTACTCACTATGCGAAGTTGATTTGGTCGAGCTGCGTGACATAATGCCTGCCGCGACTGCGTAGATAGTCCAATAGCGATCCTTGCGCGCAATGCTCCGTGACTATACACGTGCTACCCGCTGTGAACACCAGGCCTAATAGCCGGACTAGGTTGTCATGCTTTAGTGATCTGCAATAACGGAAATTTGATAAGTAGAGAGAAAGAGATAAATTATTTACCCAAAAACACATAGGTAAGGTAGCTATCCTACTAATATTAAAAATGTTAAGGTAGCTATCCTACTAATATTAAAAATGTCAAAGTTTGTGAGAATGGATGTATGGATGTTTGTTCCTCTTTCACGCAAAAACTACGGTGCATTCCGAATTACGCTAAAATCAATATCATCGCGCTCACACGCGTTCCGTATTATCGTGAGCGCGACGTTGTTCCGTGTGACGTCATAGATGACGTCATTACATGCGCCATTTTGCGATATCAACGACCATGCTACAAACTGAAATCTCTATGAGCGTGCTGTCAAATCTGACAATTGGGTTTGTTTACTAACGGTTTTTTCAACAAAACATTCGTTTGCAAATTTTTACAAAGAAATAGAAATAAATATAGAAGACCAAATCAACGGTCGGATAATAACTTTGATGCTCTCTTTTTGTATTGCAATGAGATATTGATATTGACACCACGACACGACACGTGACCGTGAGCGCGCTCATAAGTGTTCCGAATTAATGTTAGCACTCAACTGTCAGTATCGTGATATCTAATTTGGAACGCAAAATATTTTTGTGATCGCTATCAGCGCTGTAATCGTAATTCGGAATGCACCGCTACTGAACTGATTGAGCTGAATATACTGCAGACTGCTGTACTGAATATACTCTTGTTTTATCGTAGCAGAGCGCAAGTCAGACGTGGCTTCGCTCAGAATCGTGTTAGATACACACTGATGTGTGAACCCAGCGCTGATTTTCAACGGAAACCAGACCAACCACGTCACGTCCCATTAGAGGTGTCAGAAAAAAATAACAGAAATGATCCTACATATTTAAATGCTTAGTTGTAAACATAAAATATATAAGGATTGATTGTGTTCGAATTGTCCAGCATCTTTATTTATTACTAGCAACCCGACCCGGCTTCGCACGGGTGCAATACTGATAGTGTACAGGCAAATCTTTATGAGCTCTGTGAAGTTAGCTTCAACGGCTGCGCACTGAACCGTAAATAAGGCTTTGAGAGGAAAGAACGGGGTGAGAGGGGATCTGTCTGTCAAAACCAGGGTTGCCAGCAAGAATTATGGCGTATTTTTATTTTGTCTAGCTTATTTTGTTCTGCATAAATTTATTTTCCAATTCAATATTTGTAGAATATATAAAAACATCTAACACTCAATGACGGAATATTTTAAACCTAACATTTTAGAATAAATTAAACTTTTTATCTAACGCTATTAACCCAAGTTTCAAAATAAAATAATTACTATGTAGCAAATTTATTTATAACCTAGTTGGCAATACTGTCGAATGAATGCTTTTGAGAACAATGACGCAGCAAAGTCTTTGACGGTTGTTCCGTGTTCGTTTTGTTGACTTGATAGTTTATTCTTGCGATTTTGTGGAGTATTCCCTGATAGTAGCTGTTTCTCTTAAACGTTGAATATGCCTCGCGGGCGGTATAACGTACTGCGTCGTCAAATATGGAAAATGGTGTTCGATGTCATGAGTTTCATGAGAAAAGAAGCCGACGCTGCAGCTGCAACAGGTGTGTCTATTAGCACCATAAAAAGGATTTCTAGCCGAAGCCCGGGTGGTCCGCTAGTTGGTAAATATCACTTTTCTATTTGATTGTACTTGCGCAGTATTGCTTCCGTGCCTAAGTTCACAGAGCTCATTAAGTTTTGCGATCACTACTAAATTATACATAAAAAACTTTTTGAATCACTCGGTCTATAAATCGCATCAAAATCAGTTGCGTAGTAGTTTTAAAGACTAAGCATACACAGGGACAGACAGACAGCGGGAAGCGACTTTGTTTTATACTATATAGTGAATCAAAAGTTCCACTTACGCCATAATACTAGCTTCCGCTCTAAACTTGCTGGCCGCTGATTGGTCCTTCAGTATCTTTACAGCGACTTTCTTTCCACTAAGGATTCCGAGCATCACATCTCCGAACTCTCCTTTGCCGATGTTCTCTCTGATTTCTAAATCTCGCTCGTCAATTTTCCAACCTGAAAAGATAAGGTTACTAACTAATAACGGCTATTTCACACAGTATTATAGCAATTTTTTTACGATGTTACGATAAGCATTGATGGCAAAAGTGACGAGAGAAATATGAACAAAGGGGCCATTGATTAATCACGTGATGTTTTTCAGCGAGTTTTTTGACCCCTCCCCTCCCCCATGGTGATACGTGGTGAGGTTTTAAACTAGAACACAGCATCGAGGTACTGGTTTCCGAAACTAGGCCATAGGTAAGCCCTTTATGCGTGTCGAGTGGGGGGCTGTTAGTCTAACCACCCGATATCCTCCAGGAAAGACAGTAGCTCGCTGACGACGGTGCATGCCTCCCCAGGCGTCCTCGATGTCCCGAGGTACTGTAGTCGTTGCCGTGCTATCGCACTTTACAAACACATGCGCAGCCGTCTCTGCATTCATGCACCGTCTGCATAGAGGGCTGTGATACCCAAATTAAATAGGTAATAAGCATGCAGTGTTCTTGTGGTACTCACGTGCGTCTACGAAGTTCTGCGAGGCTTGCGAGCTGTCGATTTGGTCGGCAGCAGGCTGTGCAGCGTACGTGTGCTGGAAGTGTGTCGCAGGCACGCTCGGCGTCGGCGGGTATGGAGGCGGTTGCTGAAACATTACGATTTATTATTATAACACAAGCTCTGCTTAGCTTGGGGTTACATGATGCTGTGGGAATTGTCGACCATTATTTGTTATTCACCATCGGGTCTGGGTGTTATTCTGTGTTTGTGTACGTAAGTACCAGCCATCAAACATCTGGTATCCACAACACAATCATCAGATTGACTAAAAATAAGAAAGTATGTCCCCCGATTAACTGAAAACCCCAAAATGAGTAAAAAGCGAAGTGATTAATTTTTATACGTATTACTTGAGAACAAATGATCATAGCTGGCTGAGCACAGGGACAATGGTGTCCTCGCAGAATCTTACTTAGATGAAAGAAACTGGACAGGGCATGATTTATTGCACACATAACAAAACAGTTTACAAACAATTTGATACAAAAAAGAAATGTGACAATTGGCGCTCTTATCGCTCACGAGCGATCTCTACCAAACAACCTTGGATGGATAGGATAGTTGGATTGAATACGGGGATCTATGTGCATTATTTTAAGAAGCTAATACAAATTACAGAACTATCATTTGCAAATCCTACATACAAATACCTACATAAATAACCAAAAATATCTAAATACATAAACCTATTTATACATACTTATATAAATACATACGAGGCTACCTCTATCTGTAGTGGCTTTATGCAAAAATGTGTCATTATGAGATCAAAGTGAAGCGAATAGTTTGTTAGCAGAATCCCTGGTCTGTTCTAGTGCGAAGTTCATCACTACTGTTTGTATTTTGCATGTCCAAAGTTGAAATAAATAAATCGATTCTTATTCTATCGTATATCACCTGAGGATGAGGTGGGTACGGCGGTTGTAGAACACCATTGTTGTTGGCTCCATTCGGCGCTGATTTAGGCAAACATCGAACCAACTTCGTGCACAAGCCGTCGGCGTCTTTTATATAATGCTGAAACGTAAATAGAAAATGCTTTGAGAAACTAGCCAAATAAGTACATCTAGCGCTCAATGATTCTGTTTGTACATAAACTTAGGCAAAGTTCATATGACCGCGCGGAACAATTAACCGCGCGATACACGATCATAGTAAACGGTGATTATCGTCTACATCACCGCTCCGAACCGCGCGCAAGATCGTGAACCGCAAATATGCCGTCATGTGAATGCTTTAACTGCGCGGCGACGCGCGGCTTTGCGCGGTCATATGAACTTACCCTTAAGTCATTTGACAAGGTGGGTTAAAATCCCAACGAGTCACACTGTGGTCTGGTGTGACTCGTTGTGATTTTTTCCCACCGAGTTACACTGTTAAAGATTGGGAACTCATCTTTAAAAATGGTTCAACGAGTAATAGTGTGACTCAACGGGAGAAAAAACCCAACGAGCACTAAAGATTGTCTTTTTTATAATAAAATAAAAAACAGAGCACGAGAGGCACCATGTACACGTCGTGCTCGGACTATCTCGTGGTTGCGCGACGAGTGTGTACTG
Organism: Eupithecia insigniata; assembly: GCA_947859395.1. Classification (NCBI taxonomy): domain Eukaryota; kingdom Metazoa; phylum Arthropoda; class Insecta; order Lepidoptera; family Geometridae; genus Eupithecia; species Eupithecia insigniata. The sequence goes on from OX402008.1 coordinate 6,007,496, forward strand.
CCGGCATCAGGATCGTAAAACGAGGATGGCTACATTTGAAGTGCTATATATAGTGTATAACATTTTTATTTTCGACCGATTTATTCTCTGCCTATGACGCAATTGGATGTAATCCCTTCTCTCTCTACTGTGGCGGCGGGTCCCTTCTGCTAGCACCGCAGAGGCTCGGCAGTGAATATTTGCGTTAAAGAGTATTTTTTTCGGCCAAATAACGAGAGCCGTCATTTGAAAGGAGATTTAGAGATTTCTTTATGATTTAATTAGAAGAATAAGGAGCTTACGTCAATCAATTCTGGCATGTTATCGAAGAATTCCTCGTCGTCTATCGTGAGACGTTTGACGTTGTTGTCCGTCGCCCATTTAACCCTGAAAAAAAAAACAACATTTAGTATTAAAATAAACTTCTATCGGCAAAACGTGTTCACTCGTGTCACGCAGCATAAGGTCCCTAAAAACAAAATACCCCATCCCACCATTTAGGTATCCATTCAAAATAAGTGTCGACATAACATCTAACAAACTAGGTTTTCTTTTCACTTATAAAGTGAAAAGACAAAGAAAACCTCTTGGATGGAAGGCCTTCGCCTTCCCTATTATCCGTAATTATTTCGGTCTGGTACTATCTCCTAGTTTTTTCTCTTTAATTTAAAATATTTGACGATTCCAATCTAAGTGCCCTGTACGTAGCATAAGGTCCCTAAAAACAAAATACCCCATCCCACCATTTAGGTATCCATTCAAAATAAGTGTCGACATAACATCTAACAAACTAGGTTTTCTTTTCACTTATAAAGTGAAAAGACAAAGAAAACCTCTTGGATGGAAGGCCTTCGCCTTCCCTATTATTCGTAATTATTTCGGTCTGGTGCTATCTCCTAGTTTTTTCTCTTTAATTTAAAATATTTGACGATTCCAATCTAAGTGCCCTGTACGGTCCTAATAAAGTTTAACTTACAAGTAAACTTACCCAAGTGTGTCCGCCCGAATCGGATGAATCTTGGTATACGAGTAGAACATTGAAAAATATTAGTCACTTGTTCTTTTTTAGCGGCCCTAGTTCACTTTTAAGGATAAAAACTACCCCTGCAAAACCACGAAATTTCAAGGGTTAGATGGGTTAAACTGCTTGTGGTTTAGTACTGGTGGTATATAGGGGTAAGGTGGGTTACAGAGTGAATGGTTTGTGGTGCTTTAGCTTACTGGAAATGTGGTATCAATTATTTTAGTAAAAAATTATATTGGCTCATTTTTTACTAACTCGCGGTTTCCAGGGTTAGGTGTGCAAGCCTGATTGTGGTTTGGTAGAGGATATTTTCAGGAGTTAGGGGGGTTAGGGGATGGGTGGTTACGTGAGTAAAGGATTGTGATGAGGAGTTACATCATTTTAAGAAAAAAAAGAGACTAAAATGCTGTTCCCAGGGTTAGGTGGGTTAGCTTGTGGTTCGGTAGGTGGTTTTGCAGGGGTCGTTTTTATCCTTAAAAGTGGACTAGGGCCGCTAAAAACACGTGTCTAATATTTTTCAATGTTCTACTCGTATACCAAGATTCATCCAGGTCGGGCGGTCACACTTGGGTAGGTTTACGTGTTAGTCAACCCTCGTCACGTACCGGTAATGCTCGACGCGGCCCCGGAACCTCACGCACAGCGTATGGTCCCCGGGGAAGTTGGTGCTCTCGCGAACTAGGAACACGCCGTCTGGCGACGCGGAGAGCAGCGCTTCGGCTCGCTCGCGGGATATCGCGCCGTGGAGCCAGCTGGAAGCAAAAAAAAAAAACAAATAAGTACATTACCAAAGAACTTTGATTTTAGCTGTTTGACGCATTCACAGACTAGCCTCACGGCGCTGGAAGATGACATCTGCATCGTGGGCTAAGTGTTAGTATATCGCATTCACTGCCCCAGACTCCGTGTCGCCGGAGGCTTGTCATGATCCAAGAAAACAGGTCTGCTCTTCAGGGAGTGTCTCCAGGTGACGTCCCTGTCCGGTTGCCACTTTATTTCAACAAAATGTAGTAGTTGGGAAACAAAAAGTGATAAGGAATTAAAAAATCAATAAAAGTTATCAATCTGCAATTATGTTTGGTAGATCAGTCAAAACAGCGTTAGTTAAATACAAGTTAATGTGATAAATAATGAGTAAATACAAAACCACATAGTTTTATCAGATTATACAGGTTATACAAGGAATTTGGGGCCTATGATTTTACGCTACTGGCAATACCAGGAAACATATTCGCCAATGGCGTCGATGACGTAGCCTGGAGACACCTACGTGACAATCGTGTCTCGGAAGAGCATATCTTGTTTTCTTATACCATGTGTGTCGTGGGCCAAGAAAGCCTTAAACGCCGCGCTGGCTGGTATATTACTGTGGCGAGTTAAACCTGCATGACTAACGCAGAACCGTGGGAGTGGCACAAGAATTTGGAGCCCTATAGGTACTAAGCATAGTGTCTACACATATACTCCGATTCAACAACCTGGATATTTGTTTTATACAAAGGGGTTGGAAAACTCAAAGAATGTTGCTGGAAAATATTTAACGACATTGGTATCAACAAAGGAAAGCAGCTTGAAATAATTATTAGTTTTGAAATGATGTTCATCATAAATGATCTCTCGTTCGTTATAGAATTTAAAATTTTTTGCTACATATGTGAAGTTTTTTTAGTGATAATTTTGCCGTTACCTTGTTGTTATCTGTTATTGTTATCAGTTTTTGTTAAGTTTTCATTCATACATGTCTTTGTTGACATAAAATATCTCTCATTCTAAATCAGAGTATATGTAATCTATAGAAAATAACTTGAATTCATGGGATTCTAGTTAAAGTGATTCGATGAAGACTTGAGTTGAGTTCACTAATTAACACCGCTTTAATTATTTTTGGGAGCCGTTAAATATTTCGGAATATGAGCCTCATAAGACAATTTTGGTTGTATCTAACTAAAATCTAGCTATGATAGGATAGGAATGTAAACCGAAAGTGCTATTGCATAATATTTACATAATTCATAACACACCTTGCCCTGACTCAGACGATATTCTACTTCCTACTCCGCTAATATAACATAACTAGTAAACTTGCTAACAATCCTACTATAGAACATACGAAAATTAAGACTCATGATACGAAAGTATTACTCCAGCGAAGCTCTCATTCATAGACACACGAACCCGCCACACGAAAAAGCTGTTTATTCGGAAAAGAATAAAAGGAATAAACAAATAATTCTTCCAACACAAACTAGGTTCATTGTTTACCCGCGTACATTCATAAATAAATTCTTCAAACTGCGAATGTTTTAATAGTAAACCTAGCTGACCCGGCAAACGTTGTTTTGCCAACGACCACTTAGGGTAGAAGATCGCTATAAAAAATGGAGGTTGCTGTTAGAAAGGTGAAAACTGAGGGTAATATGTATTTTTTACAAAAAATCAAAAAAAGAAAAATTTGGGTTGGGCCACTCTTTTCACTTAGAGGTATAAAAAATTGATAACATCCTATTCTCAGACCTACTGAATATACACATAAATTTCAATTAAATTTCAATTTCGGAGTAGTTTGGTTACAAACATTGTGACTCGAGATTTTTTATACTCGTTTGTATATGTATAAAGATAAATGCTCTAATGCTGGACAATCCACACAGCATCATCTAGCCCCATAATTTGGCATTTTACCTTTGATGAATGAAACTGCGGATGAAGGGACGCGTGACAAAAGTGTCAAGGTTGAAACCATTCTATAAAGCTTTCCGTGCAAATAGCACCGCACGCACTATGTAAGAGTTTCTTTCATTTATGGACGATTCTGTGAGGATACCATTGTCATAGCATAGCGATTGTATAGCAGTATTCAGCCCCAGAGCCAGTGTTATGGATGGAGTGAACTGATAGATAGGAAAACAATTTGTATTGATGAAAAGAGCGAAGATAACAACCAAAGATAGTGTCCAATAAATAAAGGCGCCATTTCTCCTAACGCCATTAGCGAGCGAACGTGACCTTTCCCTCCATTGTGCGAAACGGACGGTCGTCGGAAGTCTTTTGCTGCCGGCTCGCAAATGGAAGGGTACCGTCCATTATAACGGTGCTTCCCGCCTAATTGCAATATCAAACTATCATATTCAAATCAAGTTTGTTATTATTCGCGTCACAAATAACGTAGTCCCGGCCTAATCCGTTATCAATAGAAATAAAAATATTGTTTTTTAGTTGCACATTAGAGCTCGAACTCTCTGTCCTCTATTCATGTTCCATTGAATTGTGGAAACTTTGCTAGTTTCAGTGTATTTTTTTTATGTAGTTTATAACAACTGTATGTATGTATACCTAAAAAAAAAATACTGATTGTAGTGTCATAAACAGATTTTTACTTGAAACTAGCTTGATACATAATTATGTAAGTACCTATTTCCGCGGTACTTAAAACAAAATACTAATTATATAAATTTTGTCTTTCTGTTTATTTGACCTCTTCGAAACAGCTAGAGCGATTTTTTATTTTATTTTGGACTTTCACTACCAGGTAGCTGATGTTATAGCGGGTAACTTATATTGTAGAAAAAGAATTAAGGCTTCGTGCAAACATTTGAAACCCATGATAATCTGAATTCAAAGCTAGCGAAGCCGCGAGCAAAGAAATAGTGGACAGATAATAACGTAGTTAAAATGATGGCCCAACCCTGTATGACATATAATATAAAACATATATGTATTATAAGTACATATAATATGACATGCCTAGAGCAGGAAAATCCCCGACAAATTGTGGTTATGAGGTTAGTTCCAATGATAGTCGAGACAATCGACGACACTTTAATGGTTATATTATAACTTAGAAGCTGCTGCCCGCGCCTTCGCCCGCGTTTTATCGAGATAAATAATAGCCTATATGTTATTCTAGGTCCCAAACTATACCCATACCTAATTTCAGCCTAATCGGTTCAGTAGTTTTTGCGTGAAAAAGTAACAATACATCCATCCATACAAACTTTGACATTTATAATATTAGCAGGAAGTTTATTGCTGTTGTTCCAATAAATTGAATATAACAATAGTAGATGTTACACAAGGTAGTAGTGTGTAAGGGTAAGTAAGGGAGCTATTACAGAACAAGATCCAATTTGGCGCCAGTGCGAGCGCACCTCGCAAAGGGCCCTAAATTGGATTGAGTGCACCCGAGATATTTAGACTATAGATCGAGGGTGCACTCAATCCAATTTCCCGCCCTTGCGAGCGCTCGCAAAGGGCGCTAATGGATCGAGTGCACCCGAGAATATAGTTCGAGGGTGTAATAGCTACTTGCAACCGAGGTAAGCATTCTACTTTACATCATAATGGCGAGGCAAATAAAACATTCATAAAAAACATAACATAAAAATATATTTATTTACAGCAAAGAATTTTACAGTTTAAGAGGCACTAAGTAGTTAGGTATAGTTACAGATAATATAGTATGGTATAGTTAACATTATAAGTATGTCTATTTTAAGATAGGTATATAAATTTTATTGTGGCAATTTTAAACACTAACAAAATTTCATTGCTGAGGGCTTTGAGACTATTATTTTATCTATGGATCTCACACTAGGCCGAGCCTGTATCGTGAGGTCCATAAAACAATAACTTTTAACTTTAGTTTATTACAGTCGCACAGATCAAATGAAATGAAATGCCGCCATTTCCAGTTTTTTTTTTCAGTAAAAAGTTTTCTTATTATTTTATAAGAAAAGAGATTGTTTCAACAAGGAGTTTTGCATAGCTTAAACTGTAAAGTTTTTACAATTCAAACAAAGTGTGACGTAATGAGATTTGAAAATGGAATTCCTATAAAATGTATTGTCTGGTGTTGCGAATACCATCTTACACAGCCTCTTTGCTTACTTAGTAAAACCTTCTTGCCGAGCATTATGATGTAAAAACTATAACACTGATACTAGCACTAGGGATGTAAACAACAACAAGGGCACTAGTATATTATACGTAGTACCCAATTTACTACTTATTTACACACTAGCTGTGCAGCTTTGCCACCGTAGTTTTTTTTTCGCGGAACTAAATTTTTTTGTTATTCTCCTATTCAGGACGGAGACAAATCCAAGAAATCAAAGATCATTAAAATCAGTCCAGCCGTTCTTGAGTTGTATATAATATGTATAAGTGATGTAACTAACACGACTTTGTTTTATACAGCCAGGAGCAAAAGTATTAGGCACCCTATTGTACAAGCTATTTTAAGGAGACTTATAATAGGACATGTACAAAAACAACTTAATATGATTAAATTACTTTATTAAATTAATATTTTGTAGGGCCCCCTTTTGCTTTAATGACAGCAACCACTCTTTTTGGCATCGACTCTACCAGCCTTAAACAATCCTCTTGAGAAATGCGTTGCCACTCATTCTTTAACGCATTCAATAACGATTGTTTATTGCTGATAGAGTGTCTCCGGATGTTTTTCTTTAAAATAGACCAAATGTGTTCAATTGGATTTAGGTCTGGTGATTGTGGTGGCCAGTCCAAAACATCAATTCCATTTTCAGCTATCCATGCCATGGTGTGAGCTGACTTGTGAGAAGTGGCGTTGTCTTGCTGGAATTTGACGCCGTCGGTGTTCGTGTCTCCGAAAATGTGCGTAACCGACGGCAACAAAGCAATTTCCAGCAATTCAGTGTACTTAGTACTGTTCATTCGCCCTTCACACAAGAGCATTTCACCGACTCCGCCGGCGGCCATGCAACCCCAGATCATAATGGAGCCTCCACCGTGTTTAACAGTGGGCACCACACACTCTGGGTTGGATTCTTCACCCACCGTCCGCCGGACATAGGTCACACCAGGTGTTCCAAACACGTGAAAAAAAAGAAAAAAAAATTTATTTCGTATTTTGAATATTTTCATTGGAGAAGGTTATTTCAAAGATATTGACACGTCATAATGAAAAACATAGAGCAATTAACTATACCTCAAAGTTAGATTCGTCTGACCACAGTATATTATACCAGTCTTCCACTGTCCAATCCTTATGTTGCAGGGCCCATTCCAGCCGATGTTTTTTGTTGCGCTCTGACAGCCATGGCTTCTTGCTCGCTTTGCAACCTTTTAATCCAGCTTGGCGGAGTCTTCTCCTCACTGTATGCACGCCTACCAGTTGGCCTTTTGCTTCAGATAAACTTGCAGCAAGGTCTAAAGCAGTTTTTTTCCGGTCCTGTAGAGACTGCCTGATCAACAAACGGTCTTCACGAACTGTAGTAATTTTTTTCCTACCTGTTCTCGGTCTATTTTGATAGGAACCAGACTCCTCGAAGCGTTTGAGTGCGTATTGAACTGCACATCGCGAGCACTTCACTTCTCGGGCTATATTTACTTGAGACATGCCTTGTCGCTTAAAATCTTAATTTTCAAGCGCTGGTCTGCGCTTAGTTCAGTAATTTTAGGCATAGCTGACGCGAAAAATGTTAGTCACTTCGAAAACGGGAGCAATAGTAGTGGACGATATGCGTATGTTCAATGCAAGCAATTACAACACACTAAAATCTCAAAATAAAATTAGCAAATTCGGGACAACACCGTGTTGGCTTGCACCTGCATGTCGTATAGTCCTATCTTTGTTTTAATTTGATCAAAAGACGCCGTCTATTCAATAACGAAACCATAAAATATTTACCTGAGCACTATCTGTAGAGATAATGACAAACAATAGGGGTGCCTAATACTTTTGCTCGTGGCTGTATTATATATATAGAATATCACGTTTTGTTATTTGTTGTTCTTTTGTTTTAAATAGATGACTTTAAACAAAAGAACTATTAACTTAACAGCTGGAAAAACTAAATAAAACCCCACTTTTTATATTTTATTTAGGTTACGAGGTGTTGGGTCTTCAACTCAAACTACATACATATATAACGCATAAGGTTCAATATTGTTTAACTTTACAGCCAAACGTTACAATGTTTCGGTCCAGAATCAAATAAAATACTTTTTTATATCTTAGGCTTACAAAGAAGCACTTATACAAGTCAAATTTTATACTATAAACAGATTTATATATAGTAATTATAATCAAATGAGAAATGAGGGGTTATAGATTTTCACTTCACTTTAATTTATTGGTCCACTAGTGGAAGAAGTGAAAAAAAAACCACTCGTACATTTATATATCACTTGTGTCTAATAGGTACATGTTTTTTTGCTCTTCAACTATTGAATATTAAGATATACATATATATATGTAGATATATCTAAATATTCAATAATTAAAGAGACATAAGTCATAATATAGTTATACATGGACCATAGTTGAAGACACCTTTTAAGTATTATGGATATACATACATATTTGTGATTCGCTCTTCCACGTCTTAAATAAAGTAGTTATTTATAAAAACTTTTCCCATACATGTTAAGTCCCAACGTGTGTAAAGCCGCGGGCAAAAACTAATTTACAATAGTATAAAGTTACATTACACTAAAACATTGCAAAATAAATAGATTTATAGAACATAATGATAACATACTCTTTATCGTCATCGTCGTCGGCAAATATGGGTGGAATATACAGTTTCACTTTATGCTGCACATACAAACACTCTGTTATGTCACTCGCCATAGTTCGTCGCTGACTGGGTGCAGAAAGCATGCTATCCAGCCAGATAACACTCGGTCATCTTATCATATGTTTTCAACAGTTTTAATGTTATTTTGCTTTCTTTTTTTGCTATTGAAAAATATACTCTATTCTTTGTAGGATAGCGTAGAAATTTGAAATAAGTAGTGTTTTATAAATATTGTTGTCGCGTTATCTGTTGTTTATAGAAAATGATTAAGTTAGATTATAGGTAATTAATTGGATAATGACGCTGGAAAACAGATTTCTAATTCGTCCTCGGCACTACGTGAATTAGCCCTAGTTCGCACGAGCGCTTTTTTAACGCCAGCGCCGGCGCTTTTTTAGCGCTCGAGTGAAGAATAATAAGTTTCATACTGCGACTTAACGCCCAATGCTCATCGTTGAAAATAAAACAGGGCGCGATAAAAAACCGTCGTGTTTTAAAAACGCCGCCGTGTTAACATGTACTTGGGAACGCTTTTGTTCTATTTGAACGCTTTTTTAACGGACGTTAAAAAAGCGCTCGCGCGAACGGAGTCTTAAGGGTTTGATACGGCGTCCAATGAACTTTATATTATTGTAAACTAGTTTCTGCCCGCGGCTTTACACACGTTGCGTTGGGACTAAACATGTATGGGAAGAGTTTTTCTGCGATTTCTAGTACTCAAACCTCAGTCGATCCAGTAGAATCTTTTGATCCTTATACAAAACAGGATAGATTGGCATCAAAAAAGTTTTTGAATAAAATTACCATTTTCTAGATTAGTACATCTTTTCCAAAATCTGTTAGTGCAGTTCAGAATATCTCAAAAAGTTATGGATGTCCTATGAACGTATTCCTGTAACTATAACGGTTAAGATACCTGCCCTTATCGTCCCGTCTCAAAAATACACCCTGTATGTATAAGACGGTTGTATCTATGAATGTTTAGTATAGGTATTCCGTTTTTATAGGAAGTTCATTACAAAATAAAGAATATAGGTATTTATAATATAACGAGCATGTTGTTTATTTCTGCAACAAAAGCGAAATTTTCCTTTTATTTAATACTTGAGCATACATTACAAGTAACATTAGTATAAGGAAAATCTAACGTTGCAATTAAACGCAAGCAGTATAACATAAACTCAGTTAACTTTGAACGAGTTCAGCGCATGGCTTACGTTGATCCTGTTCAAGCTGAACTTAGTCTAACAAACGTTGGAATTTGAAGGGTAAGTTAAGTTCACACAGAGACGCGACGATGTTTGAAGAGGCCAGTGGTTTTGCGCTGCGCTGCGCAGCGGTTTGCGCAGCGCGCCGACAAGCGCGAGCCGCATCGCGAATTGGCGACGCCGAAGTCGCTGGCAGCGCGTTTTCATATATCTCAATTGAATGTGTAAATTTATGCGTAGAACGTTATATTTTGAAGATTTAGTTTAAAAAGTGCGCGCTGCGTCGCGTCGCGTCACTTAAGACTATAGAAATTCAACACACACCTTAGTATTCGGAGGTAAACCTGTTGCTCTCTAGAATTGTATTTCCAATTTTGATTTGCGTTTGAGTATTTGGGGATCACTTTTATCCAGTTACGAAGTCCCAACCGAACTGGTTTTATCCAGTTACCAGTTCGGTTGGAACTTGGATAAAAGTATTTTCATAAGAAGCCGCGTGCAAAAACTAGTGAATACTTACGGCTTCTGATCCATGCTGAGCCTGTTTCCAGCAGGCGGGGGATTCTGGACTGCCGAGTTGATCAGCACGTCGCTTGGGCCTTTGGACACAGCTACCGACAATAGAATCATAGATTAACACACACAACAACTAAATACTGGACTTTTTCACACATCTGGCCCCAAAGTATGTATTGTTATTTGTTATTACCAGATGACTGCTAGTAAAAACAGTTTTACTAATATACGGAGTATAGAGTGATTCATGAGGAAGGTTCATGTATAATGTGATTGTTTTGAAAAAATTTAAATCCGACCTCTTCGATTCCCTTAAATCCTTTATTAATTTTACACTTTTTTGAAGTCATCATACTACATTCATAAAGGATTGTTGGGATAGCTTTAATGACGAGATAACACTACCTATACTCCTACATTTTCTAAAGGACCTCTACTACGAAGAGTGTTTTAGTAATCAGAATCAATAACTTTATTTCTTTAGGCTTACAAAATAAGCACTTAGAGAAGTCAAATGAACAGAAATCATCGCCATGATACGATCATAGAGGTGTTATGAAATTCAATGGCGGCTAGAAAATCGCCGTTAGGTAGGAGGCAAACGTAACAATTCATTTATTCTACTAATATTATAAATGTTAAAGTTTGTAAGGATGGATGTATGGATGGATATTTGTTACTCTTTCACGCAAAAACTACTGAACCGATTAGGCTGAAATTTGGTATGGGTATAGTTTGGGACCTGGAATAATATATAGGCTATTTTTTATCTCGATAAAACGCGGGTGAAGGCGCGGGCAGCAGCTCGTTTATAATATTAGTAGGATAGATAGATAACCACAAGAAATAATCTTAATGCTAAATCACACAGGAAACATGCATTGTTACGATCTAGGTTGACGTTGCAAACCTAGATCGGTCTGTTATTTCAAAGAATTATAATACATTTAACATTTTTAAAAGTATTATTTATATTTGAAATATGTATAAATCAGCTGTATTCCTTAACTCGTTTACACATGTTTTTCTATTATATTCTATTTAAGGAGCTAGCTGAACCAAATCAATCAAATTAGACATGATTTTAAGGTATTCCATAGTTTTGACCTTCCCCTAAAATAATACAATTCATTTGAACAGTGCGATATCGTCAAGTAACCCCAAGTTTCGTGTTCGACGCCATTATCATAGTAATCCGGGATACTTTTGTTACTTTTTGGTCGAAATTGTGATAAAGTTAAACAATAGTATTGAATATACTGTCGCCGCCGGATTGTAGAATCAACCCGTAAGTAGAATGGCTAGGCCGATTGCAAAACGAACGCTGATTTGTTGAGAATGCTCAATTAATTTCATTCGACGAGACGGCTAAGTGACTTTCAGCCATATTGTTGAACGTTGTTGATCATCCAACAATCACGATGACACTTACTGTACATATTGGGACAATTTTATTATTCGTACTTTTAAAAGATTTATTCATAGCCTTATAAATCTTTCAGTACATAATTAAACTTATCCTATAGAAAGGCTATGGAATTGGCGGCATTATCGCTTAAAGCGATTTCTTCCAGGCGATCAAGGTGAAAGGAGAAGATCATGGCGGTGTTAATCAGTAATTACAGCTATGATTTTGTTTCACATACCCTGCGTAGTTTGTGAAGTGTGCATAGCTGACGAAGGATTGTTACTGGGAGCTGGAGTCCGCACGGACGATGACATTATCTGAAAGCATTAAAGGCGGTGAACACGAAAATTTAAACTGGTATAGTATAACCTGCGTGCGCTTTGTCATTAGCACACATTCTCCACAGCACACGTGCTCCCCAAAACAATGGGGGTTTGCGAACAAGTGGGGTTTTGCTTTGTAATTTTTTTGTATCTGTATTTATTTTAATGGAGTTTTGTCACACAGTGACTATGTCACTCCCGTAAGTGATCAATTTTTATAATAAGACAGACAAACACTAACTCAAGAAAATAGAAATAACAATAATGTTTGGCACATGCTAATGGCCATGGCCACCTCCATAAGGAATGTGGATAACACTGAGCGGCTTACAAACCTAATTGTTAACCTACCATAGTCTCTATCATCACAATCGATGAGGAGGTTTGTTGTAAAATACCTACATAAATAACTCAAGCTTGACTAGCATTTTCCTCCCCAAAACAAGGGGGGCTTGCGAACAAGGGGGGTTTTGCTTTGTCAATACAATGGCTTGTTCGCAAACGCCCCGCGTACTCGTCAATACGAGTGATATTAGACCCAGGGGTAAGCAAGCTCTTATTGCTATGCTACTATCTTATAATACGAATTTGACTAAACCCGATTCACATTTAGGTTTCTATACAATCCTAGCGCTTGCATACTTCGAGAAGAGTAGGCATAGATAAAACTTCTCACGTCTCCAGTTGAAAAATTTCGTACAACTTGCGCGAGTGTTAGTATTTCGGTTGAGATTCTATACCTACGTATATAGGTACCGTATCAAACAGTCAATACAACAAACAAGACTCGTTGACATCTACAGTGCGAGATAGGAAAACTTTGGAAGCGAACACTTTCAAGAAAATGAACGCAGTTGAAAGGCGAAGTTGACTCGAGAATATTGTTATGACTAACTTTTCAATCGATAACTGTTCTCATATTACTCCTGTTTATAACCTGCGTCCTTATAGATTGGTATGAGAATGACTTCCATCTCTCATGATGTCCTGCTCAATTCTAATCAGATCTGAGCGGGACAGCCAGAGATGACGGCATTCTAAATCCTATTCTTTAAGTATGCAGGTAATACAAGAGTAGATAACACTTGTAAAAGCAGAGAGATTATACATATTTATAAATGGCATCGCGCTGAGCATCATGCTACATATAAATATTTCTATTCTATTCACTAATAGAACATTCCACAGTGTTCAAAATGACCAAAAAAAATCCCTATGCGGTTTATAGCATTAATCGATCAACGAATGCATTTTAAATGCAAGAGTAGAACACCCACGTGTCAATTTCAAATACTTTTTTTTTATAAAAATTAATGAACTTTGGGTGACTTTGACTGAGAAAATTTTTAAATAAATTCTGTAAACGTAACTGTCCATGATATTTTTTTAAATTAAATATGCTCTGATAAAAGGTCTTTAGCCACATCTTTTACAGGTTTTAATTTTGAAAAATCACCTTTGGATACCGAGTAATATTTTTCTTACATATTTTCGTTTTCTTTTTTTTTTCTCCCAAAAGACTCAATAGTGCGACTATGGGGTCATAGGGAATTTTTTTGGTCATTTTGAACACTGTGCATTCTCATGGTGATTATTACATTGATTTTGATATTCAAATACCTACACTACAACTATGTACATAAGTACTCACATTATGTGAAAAGGAATTCTGCGCGGTGGGCGAGAGAGGCGCGTGCGGCCCATTACTGCCGCTCAATACACCTCCACACTGAAACAACGTTCGGTTTAAGCACATATAACCATTTTAGCCGGCTTAAAAAATAAGGAGGTTCTATGTTCGCCTGTATGTATGTTTTTTTATGTTCGTCCATTTCTCCGTCTATTAAGGGCCGAATTTGATGATTCTCTCGCTATTGTATAGCTATAATAAACAATGATCCCGAGACGGTTCCATAAAATTAATTATATTTACCGAGGGATTAGTAATTGTCCCGCAAAACTTTAAAAAATCAATTATTCGTTTTTTGTTTTTTCAAACAATCAAATTACTAGTACGAACTTTCCGATCTATGCTCTGATTTAGAATCCAGCATATTTTATGTCAACAAGGACATTTATGAATGAAAACTTGACAAAAAATGATAACAATAACTGAAAACAACAAGGTAACAGCAAAGTTTTCACTAAAAACTAAAACACAAACTTCAACATCGCATAAAATTTGAAATCGAAAACGAACGAGAGATCAATTAAATGATGAATGAAACCTTTCACCAAATATTGTTTATAGCTTCTGTGCTTTGCTTTGATGATACTAATATCGTTTAATATTTTCCTTCAATATTCCTTGGGTTTTTTAACCCCTTTTTATACAAATAAATATCCAGGTTTTTTAATCGGAGTATAGACACACTTATTTCTTACACATCTGCCTCTGCTGAATCAATGTTTTGATCCAGTTGCGTATTACTTTCTAAGTATCGTGAGAAATTATCAGCGCTCGAGAAACTTCTCTCTGTGAATTTGATCTCTATCTACCTACAGTTGGGTGTTATTTTACTGTACGCGTGGGCAAATCTTAAACAATCAACTACAAATCATATTTTAATCTCGTCACGTTTACAGTGGCGTAAAACCACAGAGTAATAATTGGTGTTTATGTAGCTACCGTTTGTTAAGTTCGATCAGGTTTGTATAAGATCCTATCTCAGCTTTGCTTCTGCGTGATTTGAATATCCTATGGTGTGTAGGTACAAAACCACAAGGGAATATAAATTGAATGACGTGGTTGAACCGCGGCGACTCCGATATAAGGATGACACTCAGTGACATAAACTACGTTTTAAGAGAGTCGCCATGTCGCCAATTGCTTGAAGGTTATTCTGCACTGCTAAGGTTAACCATTGGATTTGATTATCTTTCTCTGATCACGTTACATTACTTTCAGTGAATGGGAGGCATTGGATTAGAATAGGAGTAAAGCGAATAAAGGATCGGATTGCTCGGCCAGTAAATGTAATTTAGCTCTACGCTGTATTGTGAAATATTTTAAGTTTCTATGCTTCTTTTCCATTTTAGTATAGTTTTCTTTATCAGAGAAATTTAAACTGGGATCCAAATTACTAGTAGATGCGCATTTTGTAACCTAATGGTATTATAATTTTTCGGAAGATGTTTTTAGGATGGGGTAGATTTAGTCCAAACAGAGCCCATGAAATTATTAACGTATAAATGGGATCAGGATTTTAGCGAAGAAAACACGGCTCATTTTCAGAATAGGTGGTCTTGAGAGACCTTCATTCGAAGGCGCAATGAATATTTATCCTATCGCTGCAAGATGTAGAGCGCTTTCGCTCATGCGAAACAAAGTGTACAGACCATTTAATAAAGAAACGTATACTTTTCCTATAATGATGATAGAGGAAAGTTGACGAAACAAGAGCTTGCAGCCATAACCTATGTGCTGGACGGACTAAATCAAAGCTCTGAACGGTCCACTACATAAATAAAGGAAGGTACGCGAAGTATAAATAACTACGGATTGCGAGGTGAAAAGTAAGAATAGTAAAAATAAAGAAAAGTAAGAATAAGAATTAACTAAGAAGATGTAAAATATTTACCGGCAGCTGATGGGGCGGTATTGCGCGCTTGAGCCTCGCCGGGGCGGTGGGCGCGGGCGCGGCCGACGCAGAGTACCAGCCGCAGGGGCCCACGCCCTGAGCACCCCCGTGCACACCGTGCTACAACAAAACAACATTTTATTCAAACCCCGTGTCAACTGCACTCCAAATAACGAAAATGGAGGTCGTTTTTTTAATCGCCCGTTACTGTCTAAGCTTTTTGCTAGCTTTACCTATGTGATACTGTGTCTTTATCTATGTGACCTCGCAAAAAATTAAGTCACTGCCGCCACGAACATATTCCTGAACTTAAGTCGACGCAAATCAAACCCTGTTTAAATTAAAATAAAGGTCTTCTTACTCAAGGCCTTTTTCCGCTCGACGAGGCGGGGAGTGTGACGGCCAGGAATTTACGCTTATCAAGGTTTCATCGGCATCTGTTATTCGTCAGTCTGGTCCGTGACCTTATGCTTGCTCTTCAGCAATATTTTTATGTAAGGCACATAAAAATGTAGGTATGTTTGTTAACTCAAGAGAAGCAAGTCGCATTATGTATGGCATTACTAAGTTCTAACAACTACTAACCGCCATGTATGGCCTTTCTCTAGCACACATTTTTAGAGAGTTATAATAAAAAATATGCGTATTACATCATAAAATGCATTAAATTAAAGTAATTTCCTGCCTTTTCTATCCGAACACATTTAAATTTAACAGCTCTATAGCGGATGATAGTAGTTGAATAAAAAGTCTCGTTTTATCATGTTTTCTTCGCTTACATACCGCCATTTACCTCGATCGAGCACCACTAATGACACCCGCAGTCTACTTTCAATGCCCAGACTGAATGCTCGTCGTGACGGCAGCAACCACAAAATGACATTCGTGAAGACGAGTCATGATCATAACGCGAAGTATCGATGGAAAGCCAGCCGCAGACCACTCATCGAGGACAAGGATTAAGGGCAATTCATTTGCTCTACTTGTTTTGTATTGAAATCATTTCAAAGTGTAGCTAGATTTTATCAGAATTCTACGGGCTGAGTTAACGATCCATTGAAATGCGTAACCTTGGCGCTACGCCAATTTCATGATGCAGGTAAATCCGCATGCATTCTAATATTTCATTCAAATGAACATACTTAGTTTTTCACTCTTATGCAAGGCCACACAGTTTTAATATAGTCAGTCATCTGTGAGCATTTATGTAATGTACAATACAAACATTACATAATTTTTTTATTTTTTATTTATTTATTACAAACATATTAATATACATTCAATAAAGTTTCGTACCATAAAACCTAGAGAGGTTTGTCTTGGTACTCACATTCGTCATGACAATAATACAAGAAAAGTACGTACATAGTTATACAAAAACTATTTTTAGTTTAGCTTGTTCAGGCCTACCACCCTGCATCGGCTTTCTTATTCACTCCCACTCGCTCGCGCAGGGTTAGCGCTAAAAGGCTCAATCGCTATAGTTCGTACAAAAAAAGCCAGACTATCCCGAAATATAATAAATCAAAAGTTACGAGAAATTACTCGTAACTTTTGATTTACACGACATAACAGCAATGAGATCTTGAATACATAGATACCATTACCAGACACAACAATGGCAGATCTAATAAAATGTTTTGACGTTATCTAATAACATTGCTACTGGCAATCGTATTCTGCTAATTAGGCGTGTAGGTAGACTTATCTACCTCTGTCAAAGTACACCCACATTGCTAAATTAAGCTAGGTACTTACATAACATGGCTCTATAACACTCGCAATCATAAAAATCTATATAGCTACCTTTTCGAGGTGTAGGCTGACCAATATTTTATTAGATTAGAGTTGGTAATGTTACCAATACTAAGAGCTTTTTGGGGAGTCGAGGTGGGAACACTGTCCAAATGACGCTTGGGGAAAAACAAGAATGTAAAAGTAAGTCAAGTATTTTGATTATAAAAATAGAGGCTAGAATGAATAAACGTTAATTATATTGTATCACAGTGTTTTAGTGTGTTAAACAACAGAGGCAACCTTTGGAGGGATAGGATCGATCTAATAAACAGTCCCAACAATGCCTGCAACGTAGTACAAATCTGTACGGTGATATGTTCCATGGGCTTTTTAGCACATAAGATTTTAGCCCCTGATTTTAATGTAGTATCGAACAAATGTAACCAGTAGGTTACATTTGTTCGATATGTTGATTGTGAGTACACAATCAAGCCAGATAAAAGAAACTCATATTCTCATTTATTATGCCTCATTTTTCACTGAAAGACGTAAGTTAAACAGCTTTGTTTAAACTTTGTAGCACACATATGTCCCAGCATTGCACCATATTTTCCAGGTACTTTTCAGATCAGGCTGATACATTGATATGGAATGTGAAACAAACGTGCTTGTTTTTTTACACAATGCCATATTCGTACACGTACTATGTAGAATATAGTTAATGATGTAACTAAAAAGATCTTCTAAGCATCTTCTAAGAAAATAAACTACTGATTGATTTTGGATGCATGTAGAAACAACGAGTTACGTTTTTCTTTAGAGGGAAAAAATGCCGCCTTTCTGAGAGACCTAAACTCATACCAGATGAGACATTGCGATTCTAAATCAAATATCAAAGTGCTTTATTTCCTTTAGACCTTACAGGACTCTTGGACACGTCACAAAATTTTAATTACATAAGTAAAACAGGGAAATAAAGTGATCACTTTGATTTTTTGTTCACTTCAATCTTTTTAAGGTAACGTAAAGAAGCGAACAAGAAACCTTTACCTTGTTAGTTTTCGAGTTGGAGCAAAAGTCGTCCCATGCTTTTTTATCCTCAAGATAATCTGATATTTTGTAATAAGCCTTTTTACAAAGGATATGTTTGATAGTTTTGTTTGAATTTATTTATTGATAATTTTTGCAACTCACTCGGAGTTTTGTTGTAGAAGCGTATACATCGCCCTTTAAAAGATACACTAATCTTGTGCAGCCTAGTTTTGGGCAAAGCGAGTTTATTCTTATTTCTAGTATTTACATTATGTATGTCGCAATTTTTAGGGAATCGATCGATATTTCTATGAGTGTACAATAAGTTTTCATAAATATATTGACATGGTACTGTCATTATATTTATTTCTTTGAATTTATCACGCAGGGATTCTCTAGGACCCATGTTATAGATTGCACGAACAGCCCTCTTCTGCAGCACAAATACGGTGTTAATATCTGGAGCGTTCCCCCACATTAATATGCCATAAGACATAATACTATGGAAGTAGCTGAAATAGACAAGTCTAGAACTATCAACGTCTGTAAGATGACGGATTTTTTTGACTGCATATGCTGCAGAACTAAGTCTCTTCGATATCTATGTGTGGGCCCATTGAAGTTTACTCTCTAAAGTTATTCCTAAGAATACGGTACTGTCTACAATTTCTAAAGTTTCTCCTTTTACGTTTATATCTAATACATTTAGTTTTGGTTTCGTTAAGTAAAAGATTATTGACACTAAACTAATGGACTACTTTTGATATCTGACTATCGTAGTATCGCAATGCGTGAGGATGATCAATGATTCTACCAACGCCAGAAAGAGCTCTTCATATTTTGAGCGTGTGGATATCGTGCCCTTCGTGCCTTCAACTAAAATAAACACGAGATCTTTACCTGTACAAGTGGCGGATGCGCCTGATGACGATGTATATCCGAATTCATATCGGTCGTCTCCTACGACAACTGCTCACCCTTCATCATCTGCAAATAACGAAATATACATAAGTCTTACATTCACGAACATTAAAAAACCGAATTCAGTTAAATACACGTCTGTTTACGGCAAACGTTTGTATTAAAAATTCGAATTACGGTACGATAACCCTACGTACAGTCGTCGCCATCATTAATTATTCCGAATTTTTGAACTTTAGCGCGACTCTCCTGAAAATTTTACGCATTGCAGCGTTCGTATGTCCGCACGCTATAAGTAAAGGTTAACAACTTTTTAGTGTCCGACCGAAGGTTCGGTTTCAGCCAAACATGACCCGAATCTTCGGCCTTTAATGAAATTCCACATTTTGATACCAATTTTGAATCTTTAATCTTCTCTATCTCCCTAAAAATCAATAGAAATGGTGGATGATTTGTTACTCATGCATATGTCCAATGTTGCGGGCAAGAACGAAATAAAGCCCGAATTTGATTAAAACGTATATATTGTAAGCATCTAATAAAATTGTGAAATGTATCAATACAAATAAACTGATACATTTTAGACTGCAGCTTCAGACTCTCGGTCGGAGTCGGGTCCCGTATTGTATACGGACCCCTGAAGTCCGTTCTTCGGCTTGGAAGCTATGTTAACACAGATCGACACGTTAAACCTGCATCATGGAATTTCAATTTATTTATTCGATTGGAACGGTCACAAAAAAAATTTCCACTTAAACTACGCAATAACAATTTTTCGTTGGGTCAAAAATTTACGAGATTTCAAGATAGTTTTTATGTTTAAAACTGGTTCGGTTTCGGTCGAAACTGACACCGAGGCCGAAGGTTCAGTTTCGGTTTCGGCTGAAAAACCAGGTTCGGTCGGACACTACAACTTATCTTTGTAGTAGCTATTAACTTTTATAGCCATAATAATTCATGGTTCAAAAATAAATTTCTTTATTGATCACGATGATTCAATGTCAGTGTCTGCAATAAACACAATCAGATTGAGATGAATCACCAATGTTTACTATGTTCTACAGTAGAGTATATAATAGGGTTTCATATTTGCATGCGCTTGCAGATTTCGTTCTAGGCGTGGTGTTTCTGCTAGGAGCGGTAATGCTGTATCACTCTCGTTCTATCGATGATGTGGAACTAACGAGGGAGGCGCACCGCATTCGACCGTGGAGACTATCGTGACCGAAGACTTCTGTTTGTATAACTTACACAACACGTACAGGTGCAATGATGACAACATTACGCTTATTAATTTAATAGCCCGGGTAGATTATCTAACTGATGTCGTGGATGCAGTGGTTGGTGAAGCGTGACCGAATTATTTCGTTCATTCGTGCTAGTATAAAATGTACCTACGAGTATACTGGTTATTTTATGTTTAATATAATCCCGATCAGTTAGAACATTTACAAACTCTACTAGGAAAAGTAGATTCCATCAAAAGAAGGATTATAGTTAGTTATTATTCAATCACGTCAATAATAAGTCTTCGACGTCATACATACGTCTAACTAAATTTACACAATAACTTATTCTCTCATCATTGTTGCTTAGAAAATAATTTTCATTTCCGAGCTTGCCTTACATGCACGAAATTAATAGAAATCTTGTAAATTTTCATCAAAATCATCAAATATCAATTATTAAATATTAGATTGCCGTATCCAGCATTTGCCTGCAGTCTTTCGTAGGTCGTCTACACCCACCTGGCCAGAGGGCGTCCTACTTACACTAAGTTTGCTGCGTCGCGGTCTCCACTCTAGAACGCTTTTACCCCAGCGGTTGTCGATGTGTGAATTTTGTAGTTAGGTGGTATTGCCCAAACGATTAGTTGCAGTATTGTAGTAAAGTGGCGTGCATGCGTGAGCGACTGTTTCGTCGCACCGAGAAATCCACGCTCGGCTGCCCACTAGCATTAGCGTGCCACGTTTTCTCATATGCGCTTGATACGTTCTTAGCACGCAATTGTACTATTTACGTATTACGTCATTTCACGGTCAAGCGATTAAAAACAAATAATTCTTGCTAAACGAGCCAATAATGACCAATAAGGTTTTGTAAGAACTGCCCAAATATGTTCAGAATTTATTGTCGTTGATACCTTATGCATAATAATTATTAGGTATGGTATGGCTTCATACCATACCTAATAATTATTATGCGGGGATAGTGCAATGCACTGTTGGTCAATGTTATTTTGAGGATATTTTTTGTTTGTGTTGTTTAAGGTATACTATATCATATACTGTAGATATGTGCTAGAGTTTTGCAAATCACTATAAGAATTTTTATATTAGTAATTGAGTCAAAAACACATTTTTGTCAATGATGTCCAGTCGAGCCACTCGCAATCCGAGCTTTTTTAGTTTAATTATTTTCTCATCCGGTCTGTTATAATGGAAACTATAACAACTCTTTGAAGGTTACTCAGTGACAAAACAATGACTAATAAATTAGTTTGTTATTTAGATGCATCCATACGTAGAATAACAATTAATTCGTACTTGGATAACACCGAGGTCGAACTGAACATGATTCTTTCTTTGGATTAGGGCGAAGGTAGGTTTTCTAATGAATTCATTGAATTCAGGGACAGTAACGATCACAAAAACAATATAAATAACGGGAACGAGTTCTAAATCGGCCAATGAATAAATAAAAGAAAATCTAAAGGACAAAGCTTTGGATAATTTAAGACAAATCCTAAAAATAAGATAGTAACCAATCAGCTGCCTGACCCTTTTCTCGGATCAACGGAACGGAATAAGGACAAAATATTTATAGCAAAAGGCCAGGCAGGGTAAATTGAAAGTTTTCCTTAAAGTTTAATGAATCGAACACTACTCTAACAATTTGTAATAGCAGCACAACCGTCACCACAATTTGCAAATTGCATGGAATTCAAGTAACTACTATGAATGCGAGCTGACGGTTATAGCTAAAATCTTGGCATGTTTATCACGAAGTGACGGTAAGATACAGTCAGCAAATGGAACAAGAGTTTTCTAATGTAACTAGTAAGGTTCTCCTATCCTTGCCAGTTAAATTAGAAACACACAAGACACTTCTGTTCTCATCGCTGCTCTAGTTCCGCTACTACTAGGTCGCACATCAGTCAAATATGGTAAAGGGATTTTTAAAAGTTCTGTTTGTTAAAATTCGTTGCAATTAATTTACATGCAAACCGTGCGTACATATCGCCGGGTAAAATGGGGTGAATAGAAATGGACGAAATACTGGACCAAGACATTACTTACCTTGCTTGTAGCAGTGAAAGTATCCTTAGTCCGTGACTGTTCAAGGTCTGTCAGTGGATCTGACCTCTGCAAAAGGATGTTTTGCTCCAGTATTTTGTCCATTTCTATTCACTTCGTCTATATTCACCCCGTTTTACGGTAGGTATTGGAGTAAATCTTCGAGAAGTTAGCATTGACTGTATAACTTCAGTCGAACGTACACACAATGTGTACAATGCAATAGGAGCAAAACATCATCGGTCCGTCATCAGAGGCCGGAGGATGCAAAGCGTGCGCGTGCCGAGTTGAACGACCAGCAGACCGCAGGCACGTTCACTTTCATCGCATCCCGAGACCGCGCACGCCTGCCAACTTACAGAGTAACACCGTCCATCATACCATTGACACCTCCTTGTTTACATTGACCTTTTTAGGAGTAATAGTTTCCGGAATGTATAAAATGAAGGAATATTTTAACAGTTTGTTTTCCATATGTCAACATAGCAGTAGCAGTCCAAGCTTAATTCACGTGATTTTTAGAGCAGGAAAAAATAAAACATTAAATTAGAAACTCATCAGAACCTACCTCTACGTATTGGCTCGGCTAATCCACAATGCATGCATGGCTTTATGGAAATTTGTCATACTAATTGTGCACAAAATATTTTGTAAACCAGATTTAGGGAATTGGTAAATTAATTTCCATAACTAAATGGTTTACTTGATGAATTCCTTATTTACTTATTTTTAAGCGCCGTACCGCCGCCCCGCCGAGGACATATTAAATGGGTAAAACAAAATATAGCGACGTTTAATATTAACGTTTAAAAACAAAAATACCTATAGGGTACAAAAAGCTGCTTCTAAAGAAATGAGTAATTCAGTAACAAGTTTACTCTTAGGGCTATAGTGTTATTTGCCAAATCATAAAGCAATCACATTGAAAATCCGGGTACCGAGCCGCACGCGCGTAGTAATGTGCTTTACTCTCAAAGAACCGGTTCCGCAATGGCCGGATGACACAATAATCAAGTCTCGAGAGCTGCTATTAATTACTTTGTTCTCTATTTTCACATACGCGTAAGATTTCCCCGAGAAAGGCCATAAAGTCGCCCATTACCCGAGTGAAGATGGTCGTTGACTTACTAAATAAATGAAGCTTTACGCTGACTCCTGCTTTTGTTTATGTTGCTGTGTTCTGTTTACGTTTTATTTTCAGTTGCTGTAATGCCGGAACCGTATGCGCTGCAGTAAATTGTATGCGACAGTATTAGTTTAACATGAATGCTACACGAGAGACATTGAACACGCGCTGGGACTATTTAAGTGCGAGATTTTAGACAATGATGATCACATCGGTACTGGATCTTGTGATCTATGAGCGGTTCTTTACCTGACTCTACATCTGTGATACTACAAAATATGGTGCTCGGTTTCGAATCGAACGAATACGTTGGAATATTTGAATGTTTCAGACTCTTATAAACAAAGACGAAGTCAAATACAAATAAAGTGGACGACAAAGAGCTTTGTGAGAAAAGATACAATTCGTTTATATCAATCTTGGGTATAAGAGAAACGTATTGCGCACTGGCCGAAGCGAGGTAAACTCAGCGAATTATAATGTGACCTTTATACGTAGCATAAAGTAAAATTGCTTCCTTTCCTCGTTTATACTATAAAACATGAGGTCGTGAGGCTACGTTTATGTAATAGGTACTTCTATTCAGTAAAACGATGCTATGAAGTCACTGAAGCTGGCAATTCAGGAAATGATAGACGAATTAGACACAAGTTAGTATATATTGACTATGTTTTATCCATTATTTCAATGCGCTGCCTGACGGTCTCGTAATTTGAACAAAATTATTGTAATTCAGGTTAATTTACCTAAAAAGAAAATAAGGCTGCACCCCTCGAGCCCGCCAAATGCAAGGTGCGTCATAAATAAAATCAGTTCCGAAGGGTACTTCCATGTTTGGGGACTATTAATCCTGTTTTGGAAAGTGACGCCGTATTTCATAGTTGTTGCCGCTCCTTTACGCTTTTATTGCACTATGACTCACGTTTTTGTACATTTTCTTGCATTTGCAGGATATTAATTCCAAAATGTTTTATGGTTTTACAGTAAGCCGAGTTTCGTCGTAAACAGACATAAAATACGAAATATTGCAATATTTAGAGACTGCATAAGTATATTTCAAAATTTTAACAATTTGTATGTATCGGACTATAAGTTGGTCAACAAAGACAAAGCGTAGCAAACTATCTGCCTACGTAGAGACCAATATAGAAGTAGGCAATAACAGACTGGCCTTGTGACACAAACACAGAATTGGTCACGTAATTTATCTACATGACCATCTGAGTTTGCTTGCACATGACCCGCTAAGTCGACTTACGTTAATTTCCATAATTGGTTAACTAATTTTTACGTTCCGCTGAAACCACAGGAACTGAAAAAACGGTTTGGCTTCCTTACGTAAACGTTTGAATTAGATTTCACTATTTTACATGCTTAATACGTTTCGAATCAAGAGAACAGAATTTGCCACATTCCAGTTGACAGCACTGTACAAACAGTGGCTTGTTTACACACTTAACAAATTCACTAATGAATGACTCAACGTGTCCGAATGTACTTTTAACACAGGAAGGTGAATACCTTAATTAGTATGCTAATCCTCACTTATAAGGTTCAAATTAGTCTGTGTAATATAGACGACAAGCGGCAAGCGTGCAGGTTTCGCGATGAACGAGCTTAAACTGTCAACTAGGGTCTGCGGTCTGCCAGTCATCATTGCGATTTTCCGACGACGGATGAGTTTCCCTATTAGTACCTAGTGTTATGGCACGAACGCCTATGTTTGCACCAACGCCTACCTTGACTTAATATTATACTTCGACACGAATATCTATTAGCACATATTTAGCACATCTATGTTGAAATTTCGCGAGCGACTCGTAAATAATTCCATAGTCTTAATAAACATATCATCTTTGCCCAAGATTTTGAGCAGTACAGCAGTACATAAATGGCTAGAACGATTTAAAATTATGAAACCAGTCAGACCGTTAGCTGCAGAGGCCTACATACGCAATGGCACCTAGCGTACCGCGTGTAAAGTATCCCTTTATTTTCTTAGGCACTACCGCTTGGCACTACTAGTAGATTGAAGGGAAATTTTACTTTCCCGTGACACTACTATTCTTATTGGCTGATTAAACGCATATTATAAAATCTCCCGTGATTTACCTCATTACCCATGGCACTACTAATAGGTACTAAGGAAGTATATCAATGTAAGATAAACAAAATATTATCTGTTGGCGCACATACAATATGTATAAGGAAGACTAATCAAACGAGTGTCGATTTCCAGACATGATCGTTACGGTTCTCAGATTACAGTACTGCAAACCGAAGCCAAACAGCACACGATTAACTTGCTACCAACAGACATAATCTGATAGCAACGTAGAATGCTCTTAAATTGATTCGTTCATTCAATATACAGTGAGTTTATCAAGCATTAAGGATATGTTAAGGGGTCCTGACCTCCCACATCCTTGCTACAGTTATTCACAACTCAAATTTATCTACAATATTGTAGGTACCGTAATATATACAAATCAATAAGTTAAATCGACAGAGGAAAGATATTGATTAACAAAGGAATTTAGATACATTGGAAATAAATAACAAAGAACACTGAAGATTTCTATTGGCTGAGATTGAGTGGGTTCAAAAGTAGTGGGTGTAGGTTCTAAGCAGCGTTAGTGAATGCGGTATTATGTATCGCAAAAACATAAGTAGGTATATGTTTGTCAAAATATTTATTTAATCTGGACAATATTTTTGGGAACTGTAGGATTATTACTCGATTTTATATTAGCGTAATATGCGTAAATGCATAGTCACATACAAGTCTAGACACTAGATAACGAAATACTATCGAATAAAGTAATTTGGTACATATTGACGAATGGATTACCTCAGTAGCAAGTAATATTATGTGTAAGCAATAAAATAATGTAAAGCGATGTAACTTCTCTTAATAAGGACGATCATAAAAGCGTAGAATACGAAGCGTAAGAGTTACGTTTTGTTTGACAGCCGATGAAGTAGAATAGAAATCTAGAGCAGCTCTCTCAAGAAAAGGGCTATTAACTGTGAGGAAGCATTTCATGTCATGCAGCAACATCCGTACGAGTGGCAAAATGCAATACGATTAGTGTTATTTGTGGCAACTGGAGCGTGAGAGGAATCCGGTGTATGGTAGTGTTCGTGGCGCATTGCCCTGTAACCGAGTGGTAGTTGTCATCGAAATGCCTACTATTGAGGTGAATGGAGCGCGGAAATCGTGTTCTAAGCCGAACATTAGTCAGAGGCCGATGCAATCAAGCCCATTGCAAGAAATTGCAAGTAATGCGAACATACTGGAGTCTCTACTCTACCTCGAAGTTTTCGCAATATCATCGCGCTTTATATATCACAAGTTTTCTTGCTTTTATTTCATTGATACAGTAAGGACCCTCGAGGCGACCTACGATCGAAAGTGCAGCGAGCGGGACATGAAGTCGTTACCTAACAAGAATGCTCTAACCCTGACCCATTTTGAGACAGACTTTAGTTAAGAGGAATATGGATGAGTAATAAAACGTTTAGATTATAACTTGCTACATACTATGCTAGTATTTCGCTTTACTATTTTACGGTACCTACTTAAACATTAGAATAAGAATGTTTTATTTGTAATTCAATTAACAAAAACAATTAACAATGTATTAAAAATAAAAGACAATACTGCCAAATTTTTGCGTTGAGTCACAAATCTATCTCTGTCTCAGCATGAGTTAGTAGTAAACACGTCACCAACGCTGGTCTTCCGACAGAGCCGTTTGGTGACGTCACGGATGATAACACAAAACAAGCAAAAGTATAACAATAAAATAAAAAAACTTAAGCTACGGCAACGATTGACAAATACAAGGTGCAGATGTGAAATGATTACGTTTCTAGACAAATTACAAAAACTTAGGATGAAACGCTGAAAGTAATTTCTACTGACAGGTCTAGTCTATGCAACAAAGTCAAATTTAAGTAAAACAGTACGTACGCGTTTTGATCTAGTTTAATACAAAGGATAAAATTAAAACAGGCGAAATCTTGAAGATACATAGAATGGTGTGTTTTTATACAAGTAAAATAAAATATAGGTAGTGTAAATAATAAATTATGCTATGATAACTTTTATGTAAGTAGCTACTTACATCGCATCATTATATGATGCTTGTATCGTTTTTATGACTGTCTCGTCTTTTCTGACTTTCAAAAATAAAATTGCGTAGTTTTTGTTTAAATACATAAAAACTCTGCAGGTTCCTTATTGGAGGAGGAATATTATTCCAGCACCGAGATGCGGCGTAACGGAAGGCGGCTGAGCTATGACGCTGCATCGAGAGCTGTTTGGCGCTCTTTCGAAGTCCGCACGATCTGGTGCTGCCTATCCATGAAAGTTTTTCATAGAGATATATGGGTACGCGGTACTTGAGGACACCAAAGAGTAAACAAGCTAAATGAAGTTTCTGACGATGCCTCATTTTCATAATGCCGTGTTGATTTAAAAACGGTGTAACATGACATCTAGACGGGATATCGAAACAAAAACGAGCACAGGCGTTTTGTACTCGCTGAATCAACTTTTGCGTTCTAGCAAGCAATCTAGGACTAATGACTATATAGAGTAATTCAGTTTGGACAGAATGAGTGACTCCACTAAACGTATGCGTAGGTCCATTTGAATATGAGACCTCATTCTATATAAGACTTTAAGTCTGTAAAAACAGTTGGCTACCATATCAGCTACATGCTTTTCGAAACGTAGATTGCAGTCCTTATGTAAACCTAAGTGTCGTGCTTCGTACACACGTTCAACGGGCGCGCCCATAAGCTCTACATCGACACTTGGACTCAGATTAGCTAGTTGGTGGTTACTACCAAATACCATATATTTGGTTTTTGTCGGGTTTAGTAAGAGACTGTTGTTTTTAGACCATTGAGCTATATTACATAAATCATTATTAAGTTTCCGTATTGCCTCATCAACATCCGAAGGCTTACATGATATATATAGCTGCGTATCGTCTGCATAAATATGGAACTGACAGTACTTTATATGCCGCTGTACATCTGCCGAATACAATATAAATAATAGCGGTCCTAAAATGGATCCTTGAGGAACCCCAGTCTCGACTGGTAATATGTCGGATAACAATGTCGAACCATCATCACGAGAGAGCTTAGTGTAATGATGGTGATTACTTAGATAGCTGTGAAACCAGAGAATTGATTTATTATCAAACCCATAAAAATGTAACTTTGACAGAAGAAGACTAGTATTTATCGAGTCAAATGCCCTACAGAAATCTAATCTAAGTCAAGTCTAAGTCTAGTCATTAGTTTACTATCTTGAGTTATTTTGATAAATAATAATATGGCGTGTTTTAAAAAACGATAAACACACTTCATATTTCCTTACTTTTACACGTATTTTAAGTTTTGCGAGATAAATACTAATCCCCTGGGGATAAAATTTTATCCCCCTTCGGGATAATTTTCTATACAATAGTGAAATAATTTTCAAAATCGGTCCATAATTGGCGGATAAATCGCGTAACATACATACAAAAAAAAACCTACAGACAAATTGATAACCTCCTTCTTTTGTAGTCGGTTAAACATTGAGACGTAATACACTACACGTACTACGTAATAGAAATAGACGAAGTGCTTATTAAGCAAGTGGCTGGCTAATTACTAAGCCTATACTTTGCTCAATAAGATGAACAACACATAAGAGGCAAGCTTGGCCGAATGATGTCATCGTCGTCGCCACCGTTTGTCAACGCGTGGTATAATGATTTACGAGTTGTTGGATTATTTATTACGCTACGTAAACCTGTTTTCCAAGGAAGCTAAGGCACTTAATCGAAATGCACTAGAATAACAACAATAAAATATAAAAATTATTATGTGATGCGTTTGCTACTGTCATTATGTGGTAGTAAATATCTCATTATTCCCTCAGTGGTTTTAATAAATAAAAACACACAATAAACTTCTAAAAGGCTATTCCTGTTATCAGTTTCGCTGTTCTTTGTAAATTGAGAGATCTTGTCAGTTAAAGCACAAACACAATAATAATTATCTTAAAATTGTCACACTTGGGTTCTTTACCTCTCAGTGTAAAAGAAGTTTTGGGTTTCATGATTAATTACAGAATATGGCAGTTAATTAGCAAAATTGACTCACTGCAAAATGTCTAACGAGTTTCCATTCTATTGACGACGATCATCTTCTTCGAAATAATTTTATCAATTCATCAAAGGATAACAATATTGAATTCAATGCTCAATTGAATAAAGACTGTAAAGACGCTATATTTACGGAAAATACAAGTAGACTACTAGCTGCTGCCCGCGCCTTCGCCCGCGTTTTATCGGGATAAAAAATAACCTAAATGTTATTCCATGTCCCAAACTATACCCATACCAAATTTCAGCCTAATCGGTTCACTAGTTTTGCATGAGAGTAACAAATATCCATACATTCATCCATACAAAGTTTGACATGACATTTACAATATTAGTAGGTAGTTTGTTCTTTGCTGTTGCCCGCAGTTTCTATGTAGGTATCTACATGAAAAGAATGTCCCCAAAGCTCAGCCAATTCTGGCGCCGCTGTCAGTCAGCCTTTTTGCAGTGCATTGATCAATGACAGTGCATGCATGAGTCAAGATTTGACCGCCATCTGCACAGTGATGTCCTCTCTAAAAATAGTTGCAGACACTGCGGCTGGATTTAATTATAGGAAGGTAAATATGTACCTCCCATTTGCAGCGGTAGATTAAGAGACAGCTATTAAACTGAAGTAGTCTGAAGTGGTATGTTCAGATTTATGAACTTGGTTTGAAGTGGTTATGCAGTGGTTAGCATGTTAAACTTTTATTTATTTGTTTTTCTTTAGAGGATTTAAATGAAGTGTCAACAACTACATAAAAAAATAGAGTATATAAAGAGGTTTGAAGATTTTGGCCCTAGCATAGGCCATCACGGCCTATGCTAGCTTAGTTCTTTTTTATAATCTCTGTGTACGATGAAAGTGGCATATTTGGATAGAGAACACTTAAACAATGTGAATATTTCAGAAAAATTTATGCTTTAGTTAGGACATTATATTATGGATTTGTACATTTTTAGTTCTATAAGTGTTCTATATCCATTGTGGTTTCCACAGTGGATTTTTTGGAAGGGGAGTAAGGGGAGACCATGTTCCTGTAGCTTGTTTTAGTAATATAACCTCAGTTGGTGCAATAAGAGTATTTGATCAGTATACCTGAGGAAACCAAAGAAACAGGATAGACTAGCTTCAAAAAATACATATTTTTGTAAAAACTTCCAATTTCTTTTTAAATCTTATGGGTATTAAAATTTATCTAAAAAATATGTATAGTCTCCTTACACCATTTTCCTGTAGCTACACTGGTTGAGATAGCTCCCCTTACTGCCCCATCATCGATGGATATTGATGAAAAAATAACAAAGTGGTCTCTATTAAGACAACCCTCCATACAAAAATCTTAAAAACCCCTTTTGAATATAATTTGACCTGATACAACTTATGAAAACTCATTCATAAACAACATTACTTTGAATGATCTTGCATTTTGTTTATCAATCACAGTTCCCACTAAATACAATTGAAGATTCTAGTCTATTTCAATACCATGGTGAGACAAAACAATAGAAGTTTTCATTCCCACCATAGAAATGTGCACTAAAACAAGAAGTGTACTTAGAAACGCAATTACTAAACAAGAACATGTTTTAATGGAAACATAATGAGTGTAGGTATAAATGATGGATGAATTTTGTGTTTTGCTGATTTCAATAAGGCTATGAAAACAATACAGCCTAGATGTGTGGGGTGACAATGCAATAGTATTAAATGAGGGGATATTTGGAACTTAATAATAAAAATTCAAACATGTTCAGAAATTAAAACCCAACCCGTTGCAACTACATAAACATTCCAAAGCACCATGTAAAACATTAAATTTTACATCTCAAACCAAATTCGATATAAGTAATTATCATAATTCACTTCGCAGGCAGCAATAAATAATAAAACTAACAAATTTGCATTTTTTCGCATTCATAGTCATTGAAGGAATTTTATGCCTTCACGACTGGCTTCAAGTGTAAAGGGGTTTCGTAATATAACAAAAAATATTGAACTTGGGAGTAAATAAAGCAGACTACTAGGCGTTAAAATTTTTCCAATATTCTGGTATTGGAGGGTATAAAGCTATGTAGATTAGAGCAACAATTTGTTGGTATTCAGATAAAGTTACATCCCGCCTACTGCTTACTTGCTGGACTAACGAACGAGTTAACCACGGAGTAGGCATGGAACATATCACAAATAGCATGTGATTTATCATATGATATGCATTATCATATATCGCATCTGCTACCTCCCTTCATGTAGCAAGTGAAAAATCACACATAATGAAATCGCATCGTTGTTCGTAAATAATACGGAAATCATAGTAATAACATCGACGTAGAGAGCGAGTGGGTATGAAGACGAATCATTCTAGAGCGGGCGTGTTAGAAAGAACAACCATATTTTGCTGATTCGTCGCCGCTAGGTATAATGTCAAAATATGTACGAGTACGAAGAGCGCAGCGCTACGCGTAGGAGCGGTGACATTGATGATAATTTATGTATGCTAAGAATGAAGTATAATTCATACTTCATTTTTAGCATACGGAACGTATGGCGCTAGGGTAATCTTAGGTATGAAAAATCATTTGCCAGTGAAATATCACATGTGAAATCATTGTGATTTTTTTTATAATATCATTGAATGATAATGATTTAAAAGTAGCAATTATTTCCATGCCTACCACGGAGTCTCTTGCACTATCGTGTGCTTCCGTGATAATTATTTCTCGTGAATACAACATAACTCACCAAAATGACGTCAGTAAGACAACACGATAGACAGTCCAAACTTTATCACTTCATTTCAAATCAAATAAAGTAAAATCAGATTTGTAAAATTCATAAACACACACAACATACGAACACGATACGTCACTCAACTTACACAAATCCGCCATTTTATAAAATATTTTTTAAAGCATAGACGATAAGGCCGCTTCTTCACTATCATGCAAACCGAACGAGACCTACATAGAAATCGAAACGTTACGCGTTGCGTTGTTGTTTAGCTGGCAAGTCAAGCAGTAACTTAATTTATATGTGACTACTTTTTAGTGCGCGTCCAAACGTAATAAGTAGATAAGCTCATAATTGACTCAAAAATGCAAAATCGACGGTTGGTGATTGCCATAGCTGATGCGCCGCTGATGCTATGCTGGCAAGTCCTCCTTGTTTAGCTGCATTATTTCCTTCATTCATTTCATTTCAAGCCTTTATTCAGAAAAAATATTTACATTTTATTTATAATTCTGTTAATACGACACCGATACTTCTTCTGTTTGCCTTTTTTGGCAAAGGCCTCCTCTAGTCCCTTCCACTTTTCTCTATCTCTTGCCAACCTTATCCATGTATTTCCTGCTATGTCTTTAAGTTCATCCTCCCACCTTTTGAACTGTCTCCCTCTACATCTTTTGCTATATTTTGGAAACCAGTCCATCAGCGTTTTACTCCATTTGTCTTTTCCTCTTGCTGTATGTCCCGTCCACCTCCATTTCAGTTGTTTCACTTTAAGTGTGACGTCTTCTATTTTAGTTCGTCCCCGAAGTGTTTGGTTTCTAACTTTATCTAACTTCTTTTTGCCCAGCATACTTCGCTCCATAGACGATTGACAAACTTCCAGTTTCTTGGTATGAGCTTTTGTTAAGGCCCAGGTCTGGCACCCGTATGTTAAGACTGGGAGGATACAGGTATTGTATAGCTTCCTTTTGAAATACATGTTCATTTCCTTGTTTTTCATTATTTCCCCGCAAGACCAGTAACGTTTCCACGCATTGGCTGTCCTCACTTCAAGTTCTTTTGACATTAAATCATTTGGTGATTATTTCCTTAGAGGATTCTAAATCCTCTAAGATTATTTCTATATTTCAAGTACATATTTACGTTCCACGCATTGTCATTTAGGTATGTATTGACATATGGTCGTGTCCTAAGTAAAGTAAGTCGGGTCCACTTCGACAACCCTACCTACGTCATTACTTCCTTCTGATACTAATAGCCCGGCTACACGTTCAAACATTTGTGCAAACAGGCATGCACAAACACAGTTTGCGCAAGCAAGATGGAGCGTGTGGCTGGCTCATCTTGCTTGCGCAAACTGGTTTGTACAATCATGCATGCACAAATGCTTGAGCGTGTAACGGGCTGTAAGTCAAATCAGTTCTCCATAGACAAACTGGTCCGACAAACGGAAAAAATCGAACGTGGTCAGCCTCGGTATTAGTAGTCGGCGGCTTAGAGGATTTAGAACGGAGATGTCAATGCAAAGCGTACCCCTCTGCCGGCCATATGGCGACTTGGCCATACACGTTATATAACTACTTCACCCGTAACCGCGACCATTAGCTGTCGTTTCGTGTCGCGAAGTAGTGCTCAGCGAAAATGGTAATTGTGCGGTATTGAGGTGTAAAAGACGATCAGAGACATCAAACATAAGGGAACACGGTATTTCCTATCACAAGTAAGTGATATTTTTGTCACTTGTTTTTTGTAATAATGTTTAATTTAGATTCAAATGCCAACTATATTAATTGAGGTAAGCATTTGGTGCTAGTTCAGTAGTAGTCGGTAGTAGTCAATCACAATATGGAACTAGGAAGGTTGGTATACAGATACTAGAATCTCATTTCTTATGAAAAAAAAACAGATCCAAATAAATGTGTACGTCACATTTACAATAAATTTGTCCATTATAAAAACCAAAATTATGTAATATACTTATATTGAACGCCACAATATATTTTTTTTATTCCAAGCCATACAAATCCGCGTGGGGCATTACATTTGCTAACAGCGGCTATTCTTCTCTTGCTCTTTATTTTTCTCACCCCACCACATCAATTTAGAAACAAAATATTTACCAAAAAATGCATTCATGAAAGATTCATCGAAATCAGTTCAGTCTTAGAAGGTCTAAGACTGAACCGATTTCTATGAAGATGTTCTAAGTTAGAACCCTATGATTCATAACTGCATAATGTTTGTTGTAATTATGTAAGTACATACAATACCTATTAGCGCACCGCGGTTTTACTTGCGTAGATAGAATATAGCCTTGTGTTACTCAACAACAGTGTTTCGGACGGTTACCAGGATGGCCTGGTACGCCCTAGGAAAGTATCCCACTTAGGTTCGACGTGCGTTCCTTTCCTCTTCCTGGCTGGTAGACGCACGCAGCCACGCACCCCTGAATGCGTAAGTGTGGGTACGCCGACCAGATGACCTTCGGGAACCTCGACTCGAAGAAAATGAAAGGCAGCGATTTCTGGTCTGGATCATAGGCTTAGGCTCGTTCCTATTCTCCCTATCACTACTTGCTGTGTTCCTTTCACTTCTTGCCTCTTCGGTGGCTGAGCTGCGACTGACTGCCCGGCAAGAAACGCGCCTTATATTTATATGGTCGCGCCTTACCGGCAAGACGACGACTTATTTTTACTCGAACTGTCTAGTTTTTTTTACTTGAGCCGAACCCTTTGATCTTCGTTTATTAATTATTATTTTACAGAATCCTTACAAATTATACCTTTTTGGATAGGGAATCATGCCCTTTACCTTATAAAATAATAATATCTAAACATTTACTTAAAAATAAAAAGTTCCTAGAACACAAACTTACAAAAAATTACAGTTCGGAACGTTTTCCTTACACAAATCTTAAAATATCTTTAAAACTAGTTATCCGATTTACATAATTCAAACAGAACATTAATTCTTCTAAAAACATCAATTTCACTATAGAATATTCACAAACAAGAACAGTACAAGTGCAAATAACGTAAATCCTAAGTGAAAATTGACATCTATCTATCTTAGAGAATGAAATAAACCTTTCTAATTACAATTAATCGACGTAATCTATCTTACATAAGGGTTTTATCGCCGAAAAACAGTGTAGCTTTCTATTCATAGAATAATTTTTAAAATCAGTTCTGTAGTTAAAGAGATTAAGCCCTACAAATCTATAAAAAAAAAGGAAAAGTATTTGATTTTGAACAACCCTGATTTCATTCATTTTATCGGTCTTTTTCCACCCCATCACTACTTTTTTGTGTAGTGTGTCACTAAACAATAGTGTAACAACAGTAATTCTTTAATTGTGTGCTTGTTTTGTGTTAGTGTACAGCTTTTACTTGCGTGTGCGTTTATAAGGACGCTTAATTTTTCTGGATTAGTTGCGTGATTATGTAAATGTGTGCTGTACCGTGCTACCTCGCCTCCCGCGAAAACTGACAGAATCATGTTAGTACTAAAAGTAGCGCTTGGCAACTCCCGTTCTAAATCCTCTAAGGGTCAGCGGTCATACGCCCCACAGAGCCTTGCGTGCCGTGCGTCCGCTGTTGCTGTCAATGTCTGTCTGTCAGTGTTTGACTGACTGATGTCTATGGTAGAATTGCGTCAATCTATTGGATCCAGACAGATGCAGAACCATTAACCAAGAAGTTGGTTGATTACTAGAATCTACATATTCTATGGCTTGTTTGCTTCAAAGAGAATACATTACCTACAATACTATTATACGAGATTTACTTCTAAGAGAATACAGTAC
The DNA here is from genome assembly GCA_947859395.1 of Eupithecia insigniata. NCBI lineage: Eukaryota > Metazoa > Arthropoda > Insecta > Lepidoptera > Geometridae > Eupithecia > Eupithecia insigniata. Next base: position 6,043,903 of record OX402008.1, read on the forward strand.
TGACTAAGGATGGGAGTTATTGGATATTTTGGCTACCGGTTATTAGTTGGGTATTTTGTTTCAATACCGCTAGTACCAACTGGTACCCAATAACGTTACAATACTCTATACCTGTTCTGATTTCTAACCGATTTGGTTAGAAATACCATCTAACCGATTTGGTTAGAAATACCATCTAACTGATTTGGTTAGAAATACCATCTAACCGATTTGGTTAGAAATACCATCTAACCGATTTGGTTAGAAATACCAAATACTTGTTGCAGCTACATAACTTTACGGGTGAACGGTCCGCTAGTACCTATGCGTAGATGATAGTTAGGTAAGTATAGGTATTGAAGCGTTGGGTAGTTATGGCTCCCGGTCGGTTAGGCGCGATGCTCGCTTTGCACAGTTATTCCCTAGCGGTATGCGGATTTTACAATAGCGTTAGATATTTTAGGACCATGCTAACAGGTACTGAGTTAGTTATTGAATACCGGACTCATCTCTAGTACTGACGAGTTTACTTTTCAAAAGAATAGATTTTCCCTGAATTTTCAGGGATTTCACTTACATACGGTAGTTATTGTCAAAGAGAATACAATACTGACGTTATTGTATGTTTATTCATTGCTTTTCAGTATATGTATTCATTCATTTTTAATATTATATGAATTTCCTAAGTGTATGTAGCTTTTCTTTCTCAGCTAAAGAATCAGAAAAACTCGAATTTAAGTGAAGACAACAAAGTTCAGTTTTCGAAAAATAAAATGAGATACGCTATAGCTTTGCTTTTTGCTGTAGGCATGATCTTGTCTCTATTTGAAGTTGGAGAATGTGAGTATTTATCAACTAAAAATATCTATAAGTAAATTATTGGCCAACATAGAACAATTGCCCCCCCTCACCAATCAATAGTTTAATTATCTCTTTATTAAAGGTTCCCTGCATCAGAATTTAAAGTACTATGAGACCTTAGATGCATCAACCTTTATACATCACATGGTCAAGAGAGGTGCAAAGCTCTCAAGCCATCCATTCAATACCATCAAAGAAGTGCACTTCAAAACTCATGGGAAGGATTTCAGGCTGATTCTACACCCACACAGCTCCGTTTTGCATTCAAATTTCAAAGCTTACACTGTTGATGGGGATGGAAAGGAAACCACAGTTCATGTTGGTAAGAAAACTTTTTTTGGTGCACATTCAATTGGCATTGGAGAACATTGGTTCTCCAATGCCAATAGTAGGTGGCCAAGCATTGACTTGGCTACCTACTATTTCTCTTTTATATTGATCAGCTCTGTGTCCACACACCCCCTAAATAAGGAAGGAAGGAAGGCAGTTTCTCCATAATCACCATGGTTGGCACATATTTTATCTACTTTTAAAATAATTTTCAGAGAAAGATAATTACTATACTGGCAGAGTATTTGGAGAGAAAATGTCTGATGTAAAGCTTCACATGGAGGATGGAGTAATAACTGGAATCATCCATACCCCTGAAGAAACTTATCACATAGAGGTAATTCTATCAGTGTCTCATCAGTGTCCATTACCGTGGAATTCTCAACATTAGCCTGTTAAAGGCCATTTTATTATACTACATTCTCTCTACTCTCACTCTGACTTACGTCAATAGAAGAAGACAGAGTAACAATTAGTAAAGCAGTCAGCAGACTATTATAAATAAGGGGGTGTGAATTTAGTCATGATCAGATGTCAAAATTTTGACCCGGGTTTTCAAATCAGTTTTCTTGACATTATTTAGTACATTTGGACATTATTTATTTTAATTATTTAATTATTCTTGAACTTATTTAACAACATGGTATTTATTTAGCAATTTAGTTCACATGCGCATTAACACAGTGCTCAGAGAAAAAGTCTAGACTCAAGTGATCGCTGTATTAAATTTTTTTGTGTTGTATTAGGATAAAAGCGAACAGAAAATTAATTTGTAAATGTAATTAATAGCACGAAATCTGATATTTATTCCTAAAATACCAATTAGACGTTAATTGAGACGGGTTTATTTGCTAAAGTAATTTTCTACTTTAAAACTAGTTTTATTCGTTGTAGAATGCAGAAAAAATTCTAAATCACAAATCTTTGAATCTCGTGCCAACAAAAAATGTGACACCTTAACGCGCGCTTTGGTATCAAATATACATACTGTCCGTTTGCTGTTGAACGCGCGCTTTCATTGCGCTTTCACATTCTTTTTTACCAGACTGACGATTAGTGACGAGTGCTTGCAAAGAAAGTTAGCGGCAGCGCTCGTCATCTGAACTCTCTTAAAAATTTTAAGAGAGTTCAGAAGACGAGTATGACGAGATCGTGCTTTGATGCGCGTTAAATGTCAACTTGCTACACTCACTGCTAGTACGTACCAGGGTTGTTGCTGATGCCGTTTTTTGACACATCAGCGGATGCTGATGCTGATTTTGGCCAAGTGCGTGTCGGACTCCCAAACCGAGTATTCTGCACTGATTGAATATGGATGATTCTACCAATCGAAATCGAGTCTTGAAAAGCTATTCACTTTTTACCCGACTATCATCGGAGGAGGGTTATGAGTTTGGCACCCTATGTATTTATGTTTGTATGTAGCTGGTTTGTATGTTTCCACCTAGCGCTGAAACAACTTGTCCGATTTCAACAAATGAGGTATCAATTGATTTGTCTCAATACCCCTATGGTTATAGGCTATTATGACGTCAGACGTTATTGGGGGTCTAACGAGTTAGCGGGATGGGGCAAAAATTCTAATGTGAATAAAAATGCTCCTGCGGGTCATCATTGCAAAGGCCTTTGTTTTTTCTTTCCAAAACTCTTTTTCAAAGCTACATAAGGTTTTACTATTCTCAAGCAATCACATTTTGTCCTTATTAAATACCAAGGCCACAGCAGGAACAAAGGCCGACTACCTAAATATAAAAAAAAATAAGGCCAATCGGTTAACGCTTGCTTAAGTCTTTTTACGTAGTCGGGTTTTAGTTTTTAGCTATATTGTATCCAAAGGGTGCTTACGGGACCCTAGTACAAAACCTCCGCTGTCTGTCTATTTGTCCATCTATGAGGGCTGGTATGCTTTATTGTACCTATCTCATGATTCGTAAAAGGTAAAATTGCAATTTTCAGTGCCGCTATAACAAGATTTATTAAATTAAATAATAAAATTTAAGGGCTCAGCAAAAAGCCATTTTTTGCTCGACGTTAACATTTACTGTATTTGTTGAACCGTTTTACGGTAGACATTTGAAATTTGCACAGAATATGTATAGCCAAAATAAAAACTAAATAAAAAAGCAGAAAATGTCCACACTAAGTTGAATTTTATTCACGAAACTTAAGCAACGTCAGGCGCAGTCAGTACACATCCAAGTACTGACGCGACGAAGGCTTTTTGCTTTTTTGATGCATCACAAATTATTTTTAAAGGACAGACTGTGGATTTCGTAAAAGGCGTCTACAGAAACCTATTTGAGGAAAAGCAGCCGCTTTCTTCGGTGTGTAAAATAAATTAAGAACATAATATTTCCTTGGTTTCTATTTTTTTATTTTGTGAAAGTGGAAAACGTAGTATAATTTTTAAATTCTGTACGATGTTACGTAACCCTTTGGGTCCGATTCTACTCATACTTGGCCGGTGTTATTTCATTACATTGAATAACAAATTATCAAAATTTTCGAATGGTTTCCTTTTTATGCTGCGAGACTTTGTTCTTGTCAAACTTCATAATTTGTAGTAAATGGGAAAACCTTAGGTTTTGTTTTCCTTTTTCAGGTTTCCATAAACGATCATAAATTGACCACTAACCTAACACTGACCGCTTTATTGCATGAAAAATGTTATAATACAGGGTTTAGGCTTATAGTTCGTTCCACATAATTTACTGATTAATTCGTCTTGCAAAATAGATACAAAAACTATACTTATTTTTCATATTATTTTTAGTATTTGTTATTGCGTTCACGCAGAACTTAAAAGTTGAAGTAAAACGATGAGCAAGAAATTTCAGGTTTTATAACGGCAGTTGCCCAAAATAACAAAGAAGGTAAGGCAACGGAAAGCGGAGCGAACCCTAAATTTTTAAGAGATATTTGTTTTAAGCAAAAGAACAAAGAACCAACATAAATAATGCAGCGAGCCGAGCGATCTAAGGATTATAAAAAAATTGTAGGTAGTAGACGTCTGAGACGTATATTTTATTTTATTGAGGAGGCCTCTCTTTTTATGGAATACCAGGCTGCACCCCTAAACGCCTTCCCTGAATCAAGTTATCTAATAGACTTTAGAATGTAATTAAATTTAAATCTCAGTATTGCTTACAAATAAAGCCCTCAAGATCTCCCTCTTCTGAATACGAAAACCGTCTAGTGGTCTTGACAACTTTCGACGTCATCAAATTGAAATTATAAATAAATATATATCTTACTAGCTCGCGGTTTCACCCGCGTTAAATTCGAATTTCACATTTCTAGAGGAATTAAAAGGTCTTTTTCCCGTTCGGTAGTTTTTCGAGAATTGAGACCCTCCTCCTTTTTTGAAATGGGATAAAATTATTATAACCCATTCCAGGACATTTTTACCTGTGTACCAAATTTGAAGCAATTCCAAAATATTCCTGATATTCCTGAATTCGAAAATGCCTGGAATTTGATGTTTTACCGAGACAAAGAGCCTATGTTACTCTCTATTATTTATTAATAAACTAACTCTATGCCAAAAATGAAATCGATTGGTTGCTTAGTTAGAGCGTGAAGGAAGGACAAACAAACAATTAAACACACTTTCGCATACCGCGGGGAACAGCTAATATTAAAATAAACATTTTTGACGTAGGGGAAAAATATAACAAAAGGTAGCGATCATGGTATAAGAAAAGAAGGTATGCTCTTCCGAGACACGATGGTCACGTGGGTGTCTCTTGCTTACGTCATCATTGCCATCGGCGAATGAGAAGACGAATCTGTTTCCTGGTGATGCCAGCATAAAACCGTAACTCCCCGAACTCCTTGTATTACCTGCATAAATCTAATAAAACTATGTGGTTTTGTATTTACCAATAATTTATCACATTGACTCGTGTTAACTAGCACGGTTTTGCCTGATCTGATAAATATAGTTGAAGATTATAATTTTTTATTGATGTTTGAATTGACCCTTATCACATTTGTTTCCCAACTTCTACGTTTTGTTGAAACAAAGTGGCAACTGGACAGTGACGTAAGCAAGAAACACTCCGGGAGGATCAGACCTTGTTATCTTGGATCATCGTAGCGATAAATACCCGATAAATAATCTTTTATAAACATTGCTGAATCTAAAATACTTCGCTCCGCACTACTAACACAACATACGTTCCTACAATAATAAATACGAATACAAACGAGTAATGAAACCTGTAGGTATTTCACCTAACACGCAATGTGTTATATTATAAGTGTAAGGAAAACATGACAACACTTCCTCGGGTCATGTCGCGACTCGAACATCAGCATCAAAAATCAGCATCGATCAATGCGGATGCTGATGCTGATCTTCAAAATGATGCTGATGATCAGCGGATGCTGATGCTGATATTCGCAACAGCCCTGGTACGTACTCAAATTAGGAGAAAGTCAATATGAAAGACTTGTTTGCTCGCATTTTTTCGGAAAAGAAATCATCATCGTCAGCCCGTATACAGCCACTGCTGAACATAGGCTAAAAGAAATAGCCATATTTAATTCCTAGTCTTTTGGCGTGAAGAGGTCACAAACGTCCCAACATCTAATATATTTATAATATTAGTTATTTTACTGTATTGTAATTTAAAACTTTTACATCTACAGCCATCCTGGCGCCACATACCCCACCACACTCAAGATGAGAAGAGAATGATCACCTACCGAGCATCTGACATTAAATTCAGCTGGGCTAACGCTGAGGGTGGTGGCAGTAAGCCCAGGGTTTGTGGATATGTTAAGGAAGGGAAAGGTTTGTATTTGTACTGTTATAACATACTAGCTTCTGACTGCGGCTTCGCACCCGCTTTTTTTTAAATAAAAAGTAGTCCCAGGACGCTGTCTACTTCCCTGCCAAATGTCATTTATATCCGTTTAGCTGTTGAGTGAAAAGGTAACAAACAGCAGATAGAATTACTTTCACTATAGTAATATTAACATGGATAACTAGCTGCTGCCCGCGACTTCGCCCGCATTTATTGGGCTAAAAAGGAGCTTATATGTTATTCCAGGTGCCAAACTATACCCATACCAAATTTCAGCCCAATCAGTTGAGTAGTTTTTGCGTGAAAGAGTTATAAATATCCATACATCCATCCATACAAACTTTGAAACCATTGAAACCATTGAAACCATTGAAACCATTTATTCATTGTGATTGTGGTACATAATTCATCAGGTCTTAAATATAATTTTTGATCTACACAATCTACTCTTTCGAGCGTACAAAGATTTTATAATTCGATTATAAATAGCATGCAGTAATACATTCTAGAGATAAATTGTTAATTGTTTGACATAATTATAAATTAAATTTAATCACATAACATAATAAAATGAAAACAGCTTTATAATGTCACAATAATCAAAATAATCAGAAGTCACAGAAATCAAAATAATAATAATTCTAAAAATAATTCAACTTAGGTATGTCTTTTAAAAAAATTCTTTTATGTCATAAAAACAATATTCCAAAAGCCAAGTAAATAGTTTTGTTTTTAACTTGTGGAGGGGCAAGGAAGTTATGTCATTAGGTATATTAGACATTTATAATACTTCATATTTGCTAGAGCTAGATGAAAGATGTTGACCATTATTCATTTTTGTGTATAACACACTATCCCCAAGAACTAATAACCAAAGGTCTGAGAATTATTCCACTCAATGGTGTCAATTTATGTGGCACACTAAATTCAATAAATTTGACAGCACTCAAATGATACCATTCTTTTTATTCAATCAATAAGAAAGGAACAGCAACAATTTTAGTGCTGTCTTATTAATTTAGTTTTCTTGTCTGAATTTACACAAATCTCATACAATTAATTATCTGAGTAGCCATTGTTAAACGACTGCATTTGTAGTAATTTACTGTCTGACTTTGAGAGTTGGCAAGACATTCTTAGTTATAGTTAATTGATATTACTTTACAGAATTAGAAGAAGATGAAGATGAAAATGAAAATTCAGACGCGAATCTACAACAAGTACATGATCAGTCAGAGAAAGATAAATACTTCAATCAAGAAGACGGTCTCATAGCTGACATACATGTGGATACTAGCGATGCCAGTGATAACAAGAGAGTGAAGAGGCAAAGTGATTACGAGTACACTCCAACAAAGACCAGATGTCCCTTGCTTCTTGTGGCTGACTACAGATTCTTTCAGGAAATGGGAGCTAGTAATACTAAAACTACAATCAGTTACTTGGTGAGTATAATATGAACAATTTAATCACCTTCATCCGGCGGGCCTTTGTCACCGCTAGCGTACCAGCTATTCTCGAACTGAGTGGTCTCTTGCGTGACAACAGTAAGCGGCCCGAGGGTATGACTAGCCCCATGTGAGTTGGAGAGGCCTAATGTGCGGGACGCTACATGCGACGACATACTTGCGCCTTCCCATCTTCCAAGGACATTCATGAGGGCTGGGTGCTGCGGCAGAATTGGCCAAGGATCTCAAGAGGCGCAAATATTTTTTGCGTTTGCACCACTTGGGAGTTGAGACCCTAGGTCCGCCCGGCGTACCGAGTCTATCTGAGTTTTTTAAAAAATATCTGAGCGTCTGGTCGATGCGATGAGTGACTCGAGAGCTCGTGAGTATCTGGCGCAACGCATCAGCATTGCCATACACCGGTGTAAATCAGCCAGCGTATTGGGGACGCTTCCGACTGGTGTTGATATGGACAAAAATCTGCAGTTGGCTCAATTGTTTTAATTGTACCTACTAGATTACAATCAAACCTTTCTATTATTTGATATTCTAAAACCGTAACATTGATGTCAATTCAGATGTTGTGATTCTGATGTACAACTACATAAACTAAATTGACACAACAGTATAAATTATGCCATACCGTTCATTAGGATAAAAACCAAAATTATACATAATTTTTGTTTCGATAATGACAATATTTTAGTGCTGTCAAATAAGTTTAATTTGGTTGATATCTGAATTGAGACCATTATCACTGGTTAAGCATTAGGTAAGATTGAAGATGATGTGACAATAGTTTCACATTTTGCTTTCAGATCAGTCTGATTGACAGAGTACACAAAATATACAATGATACTGTTTGGCAAGACCGTCAGGTATGTGTTATTTATTTAGTTAGATCTTTGGTGCATTTTTTTACCCCTGTCAAAAAGTTGTTCTTAGCTATGTTTGAATAAAATCCGTTCCGTTCGCAGCCGTTCAAACCTACTGATGGTTCAAAGTAAAATTTTCTTCGGGGTTTTTAGATTTTTGTGGAATTCGCTTGCTCTATAAAACTAATACAATTTTTGGTAGCTAACACTGACATTCAATACCCAGGACATGGACGGTTTCAAAGGCATGGGCTTCGTGATAAAGAAGATACTGGTCCACTCGGAACCGACGAGGGTCCGCGGTGGTGAAGCTCACTACAACATGGTGCGAGAGAAATGGGATGTACGAAATTTGCTTGAGGTTAGTTGCATGCCCATATGATGTGTGACCTCACCGCCATGCCATACTAAGGTCTGTGCTCATCAAAAGATAATCGGATGTTCAATGTTTCTTGGTTTAATGGCTTTGCGTCTGATTGACACAATTTTGCCAGAAATTAGGCAGCTTCCGCGGTTAACATTGACGTCTAATTAATGAAAACTTGTGTCGAAAAGGTCAAAACAACTGTTTAACATACTATTAATATTATAATTGTCAAGGTTTGTGAGTATGGATGTTTGTTCCTCTTTCACGCATAAACTATTAAACTGATTGGGCTGAAATTTGATATGGGTATAGTTTGGAACCTGGAATAACATATTATAGTAAATTTTTTATTCCGACAAAACGCGGGCGAAGGGGTGGGCAGCAGCTAGTTTAACCATATGTTTGTAAATTCGGGAGAGAAGAGACTCGGAGCTCTAAGGGAAGATCCGAGCGCGCGCGCGCGTTTAAAAATCACCGAAAATAAAACTTTAATAACTTCGTCATTTGTTGATGGATTTATATTATTTAAAGAACAAAATGCTCAGAATTTTATAAAATTTTATCATTTAGAAATCAAACTTCTTGTTATGTGAATGATCCCTTCCTCAGGTTTTCAGCCGTGAATACTCTCACAAGGATTTCTGCCTGGCTCATCTCTTCACAGACCTCAAGTTCGAAGGCGGTATTCTAGGGCTGGCCTACGTCGGCTCACCGAGACGGAATTCCGTGGGAGGAATCTGCACGCCAGGTAACTTGACAAACTATTTTGCTGTGCTTCGTGAACTGTCGTCGGGTGAAGTAGGAAATACAGATATTAATCTATAAAAGTTACTTCTGATGAATGATTCAGAACTTGGGATAAAGTAAACCTTGTGCTAAATAAAATACCTAGATAAAAAACTCGTGCATCAGTCCGTCCAAATAATATGCTCTTAGTTCTCTGCGTTGCGCATTTGTTCATCTCAATAAAGTCGTTCACGGTTCTGAATGTTACCACCTTTACAATACGGTACTTTATGGTTTAAATTGATTTCAGACATGAAAATAACTCCCTTTTTAAGGTTCATTAATTTGCAGTTTAATATATTTTCTAGTTTATTATTATTTTAATTTTAGTTCGTTTTGTTTTCAGCTATGTTGCCGCCTAGTGTGAGTGTCATTTATTGTTTTGCTTTAATTTTTATGTTGCTTTACCGATATGTACCTACTATCGCTTTCTGTCAATATCTTACATTTTAATAGCCATTTGTGGGAACTGTAATAAAAAAAAATGGGAAATAAGCAATCATCTTCAATTAACATTTCTGTTCTGTATGTGAATAAAATAGGGTTAAGGCTTAACGCTTGGTTTGGTACCTAGCGTAAAATATAATAAACTAACAAATTCATGGCCCAATACGCATATGCCCGCCTGTGCTACAGGCGTTTGGCGCCGGGGCGGTGGTGGCGCTGGTGGCGCGTCTATGCGGGCCGCACCGCCGAAGCTGTGCAGTGAATGCGTTAATACCAGAAGATTACAAGAGACATTCGACACAAATTTCTTTGTAAAACGATAATTATCTAAGCTAAGATAACTATCTAAAAGCCATTACATACCTTGCATACGCCTAAAATTGTTGAAGAAAATTTACGCTGTCAGCGAGATTAGTTGGTTGTAGTTGTAAATTAACTCTCAGGTTCTTATACAGTCTTAACAATATGGATGCATTTATCTGAAATTCCCATAACTAAATTAAACTTCTTCAACATACAGAATACTTCAAAAACGGCTACACCCTCTACCTCAACTCCGGACTAAGTTCCTCTCGCAACCACTACGGACAGCGAGTAATAACCCGCGAGGCTGACCTAGTGACCGCACACGAGTTCGGTCACAACTGGGGCTCGGAGCATGACCCGGACGTAGCCGAATGTTCGCCCGCTGCTAGCCAGGGCGGCTCGTATCTTATGTACACCTACAGTGTTAGTGGATATGACGTCAATAACAAGGTAAGTACAATGGACCCAATGAAAAAAAGACGTGAAAACGCCTTTGGTACACGGAAGAGCACAATCATAGAAAACATAAGTCATAGGTCAGTCTGACCATGGTTTGTGGTAAATTTTCTTTGGTTTTATGCTGTTTTGTTTTGGTAGAGCCGTCCTGTTATGTAGCATACATGTTTACAGTATACATACACGCAAATTAGTTATAGTTAGGGCGTATCCATATACTACTAGATCTTTGTATGGACTACCCTCAACCGAAGGCCACCTGTGTGTTCAGTTTACAATATTTATTCTCGTGTTTTGTCGCTGCAGAAATGATCTTTGACCTCAGAAGTTTCAATAACTACAATCGACCAGACAGACGACTGGCGTGTAAAATATATGGTATTTTCTCAATATTACCCCGCATTCTTTTTCAGAATCAGGCATTTTATGGTATTCTAAATTTTTTCTGATTACCTATCAAATTTTCTCGTATTGCGTATATTATTAAAAGTACCTAACTCCCAAAACTTACGTTTCTAAACACGTTATACATTTTATAAATCCGTTTGTATCGTTTTCAGCGATTCTCACCTTGCTCTCTACGCTCTATCCGGAAAGTACTGCAAGCGAAGTCGGGCCGGTGTTTTTCAGAGCCGGAGGAAAGCTTCTGTGGCAACTTACGGGTTGAGGGGGGCGAGGAATGCGATGCTGGGTTACTAGGTAATTTTTGAACTTTATTTCTACAGTGGCAAGCTTCAATTTACAACTTTAATACAACAATGATTTGAATTCATTATGATTTTAGGTACGGAGGACAACGATATGTGCTGTGATAAGAATTGCAAATTGAGGAAAAACCAAGGCGCTGTTTGCAGGTGAGAATATTAACAAATACATTACACATCTTGCAGTTCCCTAATTAGGTTTAGATTGCTGTCCTTTATGGCAGTTTACGGCGGACGGCCATGTTGAATTCCCTATACATATATGTATGCTATATTATGCGCTGGATAACGAATAAAGATATGTATGTTCAATATGGCCGCCATGAACTGCCATATTGGATACAACATGGCGGTTTATGGCGGTGTTGTTGACAATTCCTCATACTAGCTAGATTAATTTGTGTTGCTAAAATATATTTTATTTCTATAGCGATAAGAACTCTCCATGTTGTGCGGGCTGTGTATTCGCGCCACCCGGGCTGGTCTGTCGTGAGGCTGCGCATTCCGCTTGTGAAGGCGAGGCCACTTGTAATGGCGCTACGGCTGACTGTCCTAAGGTATGATAGGATTTTTAAGCTCGTACTTCTTTCAATTTAGATGTTTTTTATTCCACCTTCTGAATAGAGATTAGTTCAAATTTCGAAGAATATGAATACGCACTGTATGGATCTCGTTGGTACAAAATTTATTTGACAGCTCTAAAAATTATGCAATTATTTTTATTTTGACTTTTATGATAGGGACGTTAGCATTTTTTTCGCCGTCTTATTAGTTTAGTTTTGGCGATATCTGAATTGACACCACTGTTCCACATAACTTAAGTTTAGTGGATTTGACCATTAAGGTCTCTAATAGTTCTAAAGCCACTAATAAGAGCCCGAAAAACGGTATCTACTTATACGACCTAAGGTTAAGGTACTGGATGTCAAGCTCACATTACGTCAGGAAAAGCTAACGTCTGAAGGCTATTCGGTGTTTTTTTAGTGTTGTGAGCAGGGTGTAATTGGGCCGCAAAAATCCGGCACTTCATACTGGTCAAGTTGACGACATCGTCAAAGAAGAAACTAAAACTTGTATGCAACGAGAAAAGAAGTATAATGTCTTGTGCTCCTCTCCTATCGGAGGCTGGCAAAAGCGAGAGGAGGCCTGTACTCAGGAGTCATTCCCAACGTCTCGCGTGAGACGTGCTCAGTCGCAACGTCCCACGAAAAGTATTCCCAACGTCTCACGAAAATGCACCCAATAGCAACGTCTCACCAATGGCTTGTATGAGAGAATAACTATTTTACAACTGGTTACGATGAATGGTATAAAATTTCAGGCGCCGGCGATAGCAGACGAGCACGAGTGTGCGGAGCGAGGGCGGTGCCGCAACGGAACTTGTGTGCCGTACTGCGAGACACAGGGACTGCATAGCTGCATGTGTGATATCGGTAATCTTTTCTGAATGGAACACACGTGTTCCATGTTCTGTGTTTTTTTAGGTTAAGAAGTTGGTACGGATGGCTTCACGATTTTGACCGTTTGAAAAGAACATCTTCTATTTTCAGAAAAAGTATTAGTAATAATCTTATTATTATTTAATTACTCTTATTTTAAGAACCTGTGGACTCCATCCATGGCCATGGAGAGGCCAATCTTCACTCCTTGCAATGCAAGGAATAATCTACTTAAAAATTTAATATTCTCTTCTAGTGGCGGACGCCTGCAAGCGATGTTGTCGGAAGAGTCTAAACAAGACATGCTTCCCTGTTGCCCACACCGATATTCTGCCGGATGGGACCCCTTGCATTCAAGGATTTTGTAATAAGGTGGGTATAACTTTGCATAGCAATCTCTGTGACCACCTAGCTAAAATGTTAACCAATTGCTTTTTACGCCCGTATTATGAAAGCTTAGTCATCGATCTATGCTTGAGTGAAACATACTCTGGTAAAGATCAACTTCTGGGGGGTTAAAAATCGCTCTCTAAGTTGAGTGCTAGATTTCCCTGGTGAAAGCTATTTTGGGAAACTACTATGGCATAATTAGAATAGTTTCTCTAGAAAATACCATTTTAATACAAAATAATAGACCACAAAAAACATCCAGAAAGTAAATTTAAATGTTATTTCTACAGGGTGTTTGTGAGAAGACAATCCAAGACGTAGTGGAGCGTTTCTGGGACATCATCGAGGACATAAACATCAACAATGTGCTTGGCTTCCTCCGCGATAACATTGTGGGCGTTGTCGTGCTAGTTACCGCCTTTGTTTGGATACCGGCTAGTTGTGTGGTGAGTAAGAATTATTAATCCTAGGTAATAGTCATCTAGACATTATATTCATCTTCATATCAGCTCACGAACCTCCACTGCTGAACAATATCGCCAAACGACGCTACTAATAGCGATACTGTGTCGCCTACATCCATCATCTCCCGCCGCCGGACCTATTAGGTTTGTCGTCGATCAAAATTATTTATTTCTCTATCACCACAAACAGAGTGTAGTTAAAGACCCACTCGAATGATACTTGGTGAACCACTCCGTTTCGCAGCCATTCCGTTTGCCATCTTGTCTATGAATATTATTACTAGTGCACAGTCGGGCGCACTAGGATGCATTGCATATATTTTAGCAACTTTTCTCTTTCAACTTTGCTTATTCAAAGACCAAGGTACTACCTACTAAAGTACCATCCTAGTACAGCCGACTGTAGGTACTTATCTATATAGGCTTTTATTTCAAAACCAGTTTCTCTCTTTTACACTGTCGTGTTTGTCGAATACTTTTTCAAGCATCAACAAAATACTGTGATACCTTTCCTATCTCAATTTAAAGTAGCTTTTCACTTTAAGTACCTAATTTAATGTTCTTATTTCAGATAAGTTACGTAGACCGCCGGAGACAGCGGCAGCATCAGAAATACGCGGAGTGGGAGCGGCAGCACGACCTCGTGCATCCTTCTTCCCCGAGGAAAATTATACACACCAGGTCTGTTACTAGAGAGCGCTGTTTGCTCCATACTTGGCGCTGATGTCGTCGTCAGGAATTAGCTTATTATTCCTTGTACTTAAATTCTGCTAAAGTTTCGCACCTATTTGTCTTGGATAAAAAATCTAGTTCTGTGTCTTTCTGTTTATTGTATTATGACTATTGTATTTTCACTATTATATCAGCAGTGGAATTACGTTAAAACCACCCATCCTATACTTGACATTTGAAAGCCATTTCAATGATCTTGAAAGCCCTCTAAAAAGCTTGTTCTGCCTTAACTCTTTGACCGCCATAGTCACCTAATACATGACAAATACACGACAACCTGAGGACCCCTCAGCGCCAACGACGTTTAGGATATCTTTTGTTTCTACTTTGTCGTAGAGAACACGGGAATGCGTTTTTGGCGTGGCGTTCAAAGGGTTAATGGAGAAACCGAGCAACTTTTGCATTCATAAAATTGGCATAGGTGGTGAGCACAGTCAATACAATGTTTGTTCAAGTAACAGTCCCTCAATTTTCTCATAAGGGAAATAGATACCTGATTCTCATAAAGCTCATGACCTTAATTCATACACTTTGTTTCAGATTACCAAAACAGAAACCACCGGGTATCAAAAATATACAAGGCACAAGTCAACTATAAACAATAACAAAATAAATGTTAAGTACTACCTATAAATAGCATGAAATCTCATTGATCTCTAAACCCACTCTCCCAACCAAATTACAATCAAACAAAACAACAAATTGATATATATTTAGTTTATTAGAGTACTACACTGGTAATAAATAAGCGAATAAATAGAATAAGCACTTATGTACATATTTGTCTATTATTTGCGCTTACATACTAAGAATAATATAATAATATAATTAGTCATTGCATAAATCAGTTTTAATAAAGTACGTTTAAAATCTCATTATTACCTTGGCTAAAGAAATGAATATAAAAATAGTAGCTAACAAATATCTCAAGCGCCGGCCACATTCATACCCTGGCTAGCTTTGCAGGGGATTTTTGTACATATAACATGAAATAAAATATGAAAGAAACATTTTTGAGAGCACATGCCAACGACAAACTTACAAAAACTTAAGAACTTAGCCGACTTAACGCTCATAAATTCCTACTTAGCACGGCAAATGTGGCCTGTGCATAGGTTGGCGCATAAGATCTTATTCTCAAAGCTTTTCATCTGCAAAGATCTTCAGTATAACATATTTAGTTAAGTTGACTGTTGAAGTGTTTTCTTGTAGAAAGCGTTAGGTTTGGCCCGGCATCATGAGAAGACTTAGAGTTTGAGTATACTGGGAGGGTCGGATTGTCGCCTACTAAGATATTCAGTGACGTATTTAGTTGAGAGCAGTAGAAGTGAGTAAAGCAACGCCCCTTTCGTAGAAAGCGTGCGGTTCTTGACCCGGCGCGATGGGTAGACGCACTGTGAAGAGGAGTTCCGAACGTGCGCTGTTCAGGTACACTGGAAGAGTCAGGGTCTGACCGGCTGGCGCGGTTTCAGGGCCGCTGGAAGAGAATATAAGTTTGTGAGTTACTTCTTCTCACACAAGGTTCTGGTGACGATATAGCTTATTCCGTTAATAAATACAATGGGATAATATCGCATTTTATTCTTAACGGAATTTATTTATTATTTTTAAACCACCATAGCAAATAGGGGTTATTGCTACCATGCGTTCTTAAATTTATTTTTAACAGTGATCACTTTTAATCTGCTTCTCAAATTAACCAAAGAAAGGTCCGCTTGAAACGATTCAATTGGCATAGTTAGTAAGTTTTACTAAAAATGTTGATGAGCCCCTTTTCCTTGTAACCTTCATATGTTATCGATTAAAATCTGAGGGTGATGTTGAATAACAAGCTAAGGACCAAGAGACATATATGCAAACATTACACACACAATTTTTGTCGAAGAGTTTCCAAGTAACTGAGACTTTTTTATCTATTGATGTTGTTCCCTATTTACATCTGCGAAAGGATGGTGCGTGGCTGTAAAGAGCTTCTTGGGAGCAGCTAACAAACAAGAGTGAATAGTATTATACAAAACTCCGAGTGAGTTGCAAAAATTATCAATAAATAATATATCACGTCTGCCACATTGTTACTTTCCATCAGGTGAGATTGAAGGTCAATAGAAGGTCTAAAAAAGCTGATCTTTCTCTTGATCTTTGCCATTACAGCTCTAAAACTTCATTTGAATATGGTCTAATTAAATAATAATGATAAAACATGATGAAATAAGATTTTTCTCTACACTTACCGCATCCAAGTAAGCACAGTGAGCGGCAAATCGACCATGATAGTGTTGGTCAGCAAAAGGCGGTTGCCTTTCACGGTAGCACCTTGAACCTTCAGCCCGGTCACAGAGAAGGACCATTCGGTTTGGGCGTTGTCCGTGGGAGTGCCAGGGTCTGGGATTGTGACCTAGAAACATAAAAAAAGGTTGTTTTACATTTAACTAGCGACCCGCCCCGGCTTTGCACGGGTGCAATGCTAATCCTAATTATTAATGAAATCCCTCTAACATCGCAGGAGAGTATTAAAAGGCACAAAATTTTTCTCATAATCGTTACCTGCAGATGAAGTTCCTCAAGTGACCAGGAATTAGCCTGGGCCACGCACTGTCTGGTCGCAGTTATGTATGCTTCTGGGTTCAGAAGACCGCCAAGCCAAACGGGGATACTCTGTAAATTAAAATATTGTTATATTTCTGAGGAAGCTTTAATTAGCGCAGCCACATGAATTTTCCCCAAGAAAACCATGAACGATTTAAGTTACTTTTTGCAAATTAATAGTGAGGAATTCAAAACGGTAAGTTCCAAACGAGTCACACCGGCACCGGCGCATTACCGGCGTTTAGTAGATAAATACTAGAAATAAGAACAAACTCGCTTTGCCCAAAACTAGGCTGCAAAAGATAAGTGTATCTTTTATAGGGCAATGTATACGCTTCTACAACAAAACTCCGAGTGAGTTGCAAAAATTATCAATAAATAAATTCAAACAAACTATCAAACATATCCTTCGTAAAAAGGCTTATTACAAAATATCAGATTATCTAGAGGATAAAAAAGCATGGGACGACTTTTGCTCCAACTCGAAAACTAACAACCTAACAAGGTAAAGGTTTCTTGTTCGCTTCTTTACTTTACCTTAAAAAGATTGAAGTGAACAAAAAATCAAAGTGATCACTTTATTTCCCTGTTTTACTCAAGTAATTTTAATTTTGTGACGTGTCCAAGAGTCCTGTAAGGTCTAAAGGAAATAAAGCACTTTGATATTTGATAAGGAAATCCCGACAAGTCAAAGTTGCACCCTATTGGATGTGCCTCGTTCTGAACCGAGCTTCTAAACAAACCGACTTGTTTTTCGTAGATAATAAGATAAGATAGATAAGATAAATAAGATAAAAGATAAAATTTATTTATTTACCCACAAATCACAAGAACAATATACACAAAGTCTAAAATTAACATAGGAGATAAACTAACTTTTTCACTTTACTAATTATTAAAAATGGGGTAAAAAGGGTCCTTATCTCAGAGTTATGCAGTATTGGGCAATTAATTGTCCAATACTGCGCTGGTTTTCAGTAGGGCCCTTGTAGAGTGACGACATTATTATTAGATATTTAAACACGAGACATAAGTTAAACTACTGTACTTATATTTAATATTTACACATTGAACATACATATGAAATCCAAGCATATCCAAAACATTTTTCACTCAACCAACTGACTTGACTTCTTGCATTCGTTGCTATGCTACGTCACGTCGCGACACTGACAGGAGATTGACATAATCGTACGTTACGACCAAGGAATTTATATACTAACAACGTAACTGGAAAGTTCACTCGACATTTAATGCAAAAATAATTTTGAACCTTATCACAACTAGAAAAGGTTATATTTTAATTCAATTTAGATTTAAGGAAAAACGGGCTCGAAAGAGACTCACTTTTCAGTCGCCGTGTCCCTTTCACACATTCGCTAGCATGATACACTGATGAAACTAAAAAGAGGAGATTGGGCACTAACTCTTTGAAAGTGGAAGGCTAAAACTAGGTTACACTAGTTTCACCCACCTCAGTCACGATCGCATCAGCGTTTGTGTTGCGCGTGCTTGCTACGACGTACTTTTGTGTGATTTATTGACTAAAAGACTACAGCAATGCCTTCGTGTGCGTTCACTTTGTGTCCAAAATAAAAAACAAAGCCCAAGGCATCACTTTTCACACGTAAATACACCAAAACTTAAAATTTTCTCATTATTCTACTGTATTTTACGTTACTGCGTTTACCTATTGTCCTTACCTAGGTATACATATATGGGTGCCTCCAACTACCTAAGTATAAAAAAATGACAAGGACAATAGGTAAACGCTTATTTAAGACTTTTATGTAGTCGGATTTTAGTTTTTTATATTTTTAACACCTTTTTCTGATAGCTTGAGAATCGTTAACTTAACAAAAATTTTAAAAACGGTTTCGGAAAGTACAAGCAAATACCTTTGCAACGATACCACACACGAGCATATTTACTAACATTGGGATTTTCGACCCTTACCCAGCTATCCCGTAAGACCCCCATTTTATCTTACGTCCCATAGCCTATAACCAACGGGCTATTAAGACGAATCATACAACACCTCATTTGTTGAAATTGGACCAGTAGTTTCAGCGCTAAGTGGGAACATAAAAATCGGTTACATACATACATAGGGTGTCAAACTCATTCATAACCTTCGTCCTTCGGTAGTCAGGTAAAAATTATCGGACCTCGTGCAACATTACGCCACAAATTGCACAAGGCTATATTGCTTAGTCATGTATGATTGATTGCATGAATGCATCAGCATTGCCATATGAATCAGTTGAGCTAGATAACTCTAGATTGTTTCCAACAGTCTGCAGGTAGGTAGCTCAATTGTTTTAATTGTAAATTATACTTGTTCTATTTTGTTTCTATACCTACTATCATATGATTGTAATTAACTGAATAAATAGTAATATGATTGATTGTTTATAAAAAATTGGTTTTGCTATGTGTTGTTTGAATTGCCACTTCAGTATTTTTAGTCGCAAAAGAAACGCAATTTCAAAAAGCATGACAGTGGAGTGCGACTTCAGCCGGTTGCCCCGCCGAATATTTTCTGTCATATCAAAAAAAAGTTTCATATCTCAGAGCTATTTTCTCATACAAAAGAAACGGCCTGTTTACGTCACACTTGATGGTTGGAATATGGGACGTTTTAATTGTTTCTGACTAAACGAATTTTCAATATCTAACTTTATAATAATAAAGGTAGGTATGCTATTTAAAAAAAAATCTTGTTTAAAATGATACTTAAAAAGAATGAATAAAAGCAATAAAAATAATCATGATTATTCTCTGTCTTGTATTGTTTCATTCATAAATTATGGTCGTCCTCATAGAAAGAGAAAAACCTCCTAGTAGTAGTAGTATTCAGTCTCTTTCAGACCGCGGTTTTTGTATCAGTGAGCCTTCCAGTTACGTTAGTATAAAAATTCCTTGGTTACGACATAGCTAGTAAATCATAAACTCATTGGGAGCATAGTTACCTGCAGTCGTTTAGCGCCGTGAGAGGCCACGGCATCAGAGAGAGCCGCGAGCTGTGTGACGCGATGCGCGAAGTCACCCACCCACTGTTGGACGGTGCAGCCGCGGGCGACCGCGTAACGCTTCCACCCGCCTGGTAGCATGCCTCGGACTAGCGAGCCGACCATGGCGCGGGTCTCGTTTGTTTGTTTCATCTCGCCCTGTAAATGAAAATCACATTGAAAGTAGGCTCTTTTTGATCTATACGGTTTAAACATCGCTGGTGACAGTGAAGATGCAGAAGGAAATAAAATGTGGGAGGAAATGGATAAGTCTTTGACCAGCAGTGGGACATTAAAGGTCACAAAAAATACATTTCCACCAACAAAATGACAAAACAGAGGTGAAATAGTTTGAAGTAGAACGCGAACAAGGTTGAAAGGAGAATTTTATTGGGTAATAATCGTTTGTGTGAACTATTAATTATATTGCCAATAAACGTTGTGACAAGGAGTATAGAGCAATGCGATACATACCTGACAGATAGAAATAACGCATCGCAAGTCATGCAGGACGGTCTGCAGTAAGGAAGCACCGGCGGCAACCTCGCGCTCGAAGAAACGATACAGCGGATCCTTGATGTTCTCCACTGTACGACGGAGTGTCTGCAAAATAACATTTAGAAACATAAACTCACACAGAATTCCTCCACGTCCTCTTGACTTTCTGAAGAACCTCGAAAATAAATACACACGCAGAAGGAAATGCTTCCTGTTTGTCAAACAATCCTATGGGAACAGCCTATTAGCTGTTTCGAGGCAAGCGTGTTCCCAGTAGCCCGCATCATTGTTTAAATTACTTCTGTTACCGGCTAGAAAGGTGGAGTAAATTAGATTGTCAAGTTAAATTGCTATAGAACGTAAGATGCATTGAAATGCGAGGTACTGAACATACCGGTAATTCGTGAGGCAGCAGCTGATGCCAGTTGGTAGCGGTCTGGTGCAATGTCTTCATCCAGGCCGGGCGGCCGTCGCCTTCCACGACCAAAGCAATGCCTGGTACAAAAGAAATCAAACACATGAATGGCGTTTAGAATTCCGGAAGTGACGTGCCATGTTCTGCAAAATCCTCATTGTTCCCTGATCGAAAAATACACGACATAAAAATATTTTGCGGGTTAAGTCATCCCAAAAAATATATTAAAGTCTAGAAATAAACTTAATAGACACTTTTTTCTTGAGACAACCACATCCCGTATGTGCTTTTCCACCAAGCTGAATGGTGTATCTACATAGAAATAAGAGCTACACAGGCAATATACTAAGAGCGAAGCCATACTGCATCGTTGCGCTGCGTTGCGTCGTCGGAGCGTTGACAATGCGTCATTTTACATAATAATTAATGCATGCCAGACTTCTCCTATGTACCTACATATGTATATATTGGCAATAAATAAATAAATGAAGAAATGTACTTGGATCGTGATCCTGAGAAGCGGCGTTGTAAGCCAATTCCTCCTCGTCTTCAAGTTGCTGCATCTTCAGTAGTTTGGACACGAGGTCGCTTCCTTGAGTGGTTAGTAACACCTGTCACAAAGGCGAATAAGGCTAAAATCCGTCAATCCAAAAATTTTCAAATAAACCAGAAATAAGTAATAAATAACCAATACCAACAATGAATTTTCAACATTGATTGATTTATACATCGAGGGCCCATGACGCACGTGCTGAACTTCCAGCTTCAGCAAGAAAGCGTCGCGCCTTTGCATGTGAAAATCAATCAAATAACGAGAAAAACAGGTATAATTATATTGCATTTTATTTCAAAATATCTCATTTTAGTGTCTAGGCCGTAGAGTGTGTAGCTTACCTTTTCAGCGTTGTTCGGCAGTCCAAGCCAAGACGGAGTCTGCCTGTCGGACAGTTCTTCGATCCATTTCAGGAAGTGATCGCGACGGTTTCCGTCCGGCATTGTGATGTGACGTTGGTTACCAGATGCCTGTTGATACAAACAACAATTTAAAAAAAAAGTAATCTTTTTATACTTGGTGAAGCCGTTAGATATTTGGTACATTCTCATTCATTCACAGTATTCCATTGTTGGGTGTAGACGTTTAAGTAGACCTTTCACTTACGCCATTTCGATTTATTTTTATCATTGGCCTCTATTTCAGTCCGAGTAACTAAAAAATCACTTTAACACGCTACCCCGACTCTCTAGCGCCACCAACTTTTGGGTTATAGACGTTAGACGTTCGTTTCACTACAATCTCACCTGATGGTAAGTGACGACTTTCCATCAGGTGAGATTGTAGTGAAACGAGTGAAAGTCGAGTGGCGGTGTGATACACCGTCGCGACGGTTTAACACACCCCTACTCGACCCAGGCAGGTCCAGAAGACACCTATTCACTCACCTATTTATTAATGTTTTTACGTTAAACAAAGGAAAAATAACGTTGCTTCCAACACAAGTAAGGTTCGTGGTTAACCCTTTAGGAAAACTAAGAATAAATAAAATAGGTCTAGGCGCTAGTGTATAACATCGTCAATGCCATTGCCGTTCGAAAGGATTAACTTTATTTGCATACTTGTTTTTGGCGATGAAATAAATGCAATATCTATTTAATTAACACAATGTAATAAACAACAATGTAATGTTTTTTATGTACCAATAAATATCATTCTATTATATTCTAATTTCACGTCTTACCCCATCAACGTTAGCAACAAGCGCGAAGTCAGCCTCAAACGACTTGGGCGTGAACAGCTTGCATAAGAAGGAATGCAGGAGCCGCTGGTCGAAGGTATTGTCGATCTTTCCTCCGTAGATGCATTGGGATAAGAGGGTCACTAGTGCCTCCCATGGGACCTTTTCTGGCGGTAAGTTAGTGCGACCCTGGAAATAAACAATATAATTTTGTAGCTTTTTTGATGAGCTTACAATGTATGATAACTTTTGAAGTTGCAGAATTCCCTGTCTTAATACAATGAAGAAACTGCTAGCTAATTTAAGACATTATAAAATCCTCGACGATATTATTTTAAAAATCGAGTATAATTGATACCATCATACATAACATTAGAATAGCTGCACTGATTTACATCAAACACAGCTATCAACATTTTACACTTTCGATAAAGTCGCCTTTAAAACAAATAATCTGGATAGGTATTCGTATATCACGCGTTTGGGTAAGTCTTTATAACATCAAGCAATACACACGGACATCAGTGTGTAACACACAATATATATATCGTGTCATGTCATGGCAACCTACCATGACATATAGTATGTGTTACACATAGTGTGTCTCGAATTCTCGATTCTAAATTGGTGGGGTTAACTCTCAAACCCTCTAATTTGCTTCGAGGTTATAAATAAGGTCTTACCATCGCCGTAGTATCAATCCAGGTGTCGAGTGTATCACAAGCGACGCGCAGATCAGACTCGTTAAACTCATAGTACTTAGCCCATCCGAGAGGAACGTAGCGAAGACGCTCTTGGACAATACCTGGACACGGAAAACTTCATCGTAATATTTTAAATATAAAGAAGATATTTTTAAATTCAAATGTGCTATGCATGTGCATTGATCTGTATGTTCCTTTTCAAATTGGATGAGGACAAAGAAATACAGTAGAGAGAAGACGTATATAGGAGTGGGTGTTCATGAGCTGATTTTTGTAATTTTAAGTATTCTTTCGGTGCTCACGGGCTGATTATTCCTGGGTATATAAGTCTTCTCTCTATTGTGGCATTCTCTCCTCTCCTTGCCACACACATAGAACATCCATTATTGACAAAAAACGTAAATACAAGATTTTTGTTGTTATTGTTTTGAAAACCCTGGTTTCTAAGTTTTGCGCGAGAAATACTATTTTCTCGGGAATTTTTATGGGACCACCTCGTGATCATTCTCAATACAATAGAGAAATAACCATCAAAATCGGTCTATAATTGACAGAGAAATCGACGAATATACAAAAAGAAAAATACATAGACTTCTTTTTTTTTCCATTAAAACAATAAAGTAGACCTCACCATGGAACCAGGCAAGTAGGAAGTAAAGCCTGGCACGTTCAGATGGAGGCTTCATCATACGAGCAGCCGGTACCTGATAGAAAACAATATTATGAACACTAATTTGTCAAACTGAAAGATATAAAAGGTTCGTTATTCGACACGATTATTTTCGTTACAATTTATTGTACCCAAAAGTGAGGGCTCTGTTGGCTTAGCTTTATGACCCCCAAACAGCGATTTTTTGACCGTTTACAAGGTTTTTTCTAAGTTTCCAGAATACTGGACAAAACCTTGTAAACGGTGTTCGTGCTACCAGTTCTGACCAAAAGTAAAGGAAAAAGCGAAGTTCCGATAGGTACTCAATGACTGAAAACCTCATAAACTATACTGAAAATCTCATAGACTATAACGTACCGTAGCGAACGTCCTCAGCAAGTTAGCTCTAATACCCGGTGGAGGTTCGAACACCAACACGCGACCGGCGCGAAGCAAGTTCACGGGCAGTTTCGGACTGATCTCAGTTGTAAGGAACAGCCGGAAGTTAGGGTGAGGCTGGAGAGAGTGCAGCTTCTTCTCTAGTTGGACCAGCCATACTGGGGCTAGGTGGACGTTCTTGAGCATCACCCATCTGGGAGAAACAAACAAGGCATATGACACTCTTCTAGAATACTACTATGAGCGACAGGCGATTGATTTGCACATCTATGATCGAGACATTTTTGAGTGATCAAATGCGGGATATTTGACACAGCATTATCTAGCCCCAAGCTAAGCAGAGCTTGTGTTATGGGTACTAGATGACTGATATATATAAGACAATATGTACATACATAGATATTTTTACTCTACTTGAAATACCCAGAACACCCGGAACAAATATTTGCCGATCATACAAAATTTGTCCCAAGGCGGGTATCGAAACGGCTGCGACGCAGGAGGCTGTCCTGCGTCGCAGGCGGACTTTTACCCGCCGCGCCATGTCAGTCGTCAAATAAACAAAGCTTGTGTTATTGTAACTGACTGATAAATTAGTCAAATATATTTTTACACAGTCTCTGAACAACTTTTTGTAGAACATACAAATAAGTACGGAGATGACGGTTGATGGAGGAGAGTGGAAGAAATGTACATGTTGTGCCGACCCCACCTAGTGTAGGACAAGGACCGGAAGATGATGATAAACATCTGATTCGCGGCGAGAATTGTACCCGTCAACTTCTATGTCACAGGTGGGTGTTCTCCGACTGCTACGGAGGACGTCAAATTGTGAACAATAGAGACACTTTGAAGACTCAATAAATCAGCCAATCCAGTTTAGGTATCCGATATTTATTGCGTATGCACTTACCGTCCAGTCTTACAAGCGGTGTTGATGGCACGCTCGGCTTGGTTGAATCCTTCAGCTGAACCGATAGCGATGCTTGAAAGCGGCTTGTTCAGCTCAGTAGCCATATCGTCCACGCGACCTGTCAAAATGTTTTGTTTTATTATAGGTACGAGTACACATTGCCACTGGCAACAGTCATAATGGGAATCTTGCAGTTTCAGTCTACCTTCAGTGCAAAAACATATCCAAATTGTGTTTGTACCTTCAGCAACAAACTTGGCTATGTAAGAAATCAAAGAGCTCTGGATAAGAAGAAAATCCAAACCTATTGAATATGAGTTCTATCCATCGAGCAACAATCTATAGTCACAATTTCTAACTGACAACAGTTAGTAAGTCAGTAAATTTTCGAGCGCCGTTCTACATACATACCTATACATTGTTATTATACATATATGTACTTAGTTCACAATGACTCGAATTTAGCGCAGTGCGCAGAGTTTTGGCGTGGACACTTTTTTGTCTGAGTGTGACTCTATAGATTGTGCTGGGTGGTTCTGTCTCACAAAGTTATCATAGCAGAAATCGGCTTAGACACCGTTATCATAGCGAAACGATGATTTGCCGCGCGTCTATCAACCAGGCGCAGCAGCTATCAAGCCTCTTGTAAGATACATTCAGGATGTAATTCCACTGAAAAGAAGACTTCCATAGAAAACTCACCGCTAGCATCATATCCAGGCACGGAACAGAGTAAAGCAGGAGTGGTAGCATTCAGCTGTGTTTCCGTGATGGAAGCGAGATCCAACTCTGTCTCGGCCTTAGACATGTATCCGGAACCGAGCACTGAACTCACTAGCTGCGTGGCCGCTGCGATCACACGGTCCGGACGGAAGGCCTGGGAAGGGGAAGATCATAAAAAATATCTTTATTGCCACATCATCTAGTCTCAAAGTAGAGCGTGTGTCATGATTTGACCGTCATAACTTCTTTGGAGGGTTGGCTTCTTATATATACGAGTAGATGAACTCCGATTTAGAATCCAAGAAATTTTTTGTCAAGAAAGACGAATGAAACCAATACTAATAACTATAACAGAAAACAAGGTAACAGCAAAGTTATCACTAAAATCTAAAACACAAACTTTACAACGCATAATTTCAAATGTGTAGCAAAAACTGTTTAAATATGAATACAAAAACGAACGAGAGATCGATTAAGGCGGTTCCCAGACCCAAACTAGCGCCGCCACCTATTTTATCGTATTAATATGTTAAACAAAGGAATTTTCAAAAATCCCTTGGCCAGTTTGTGATACCTATCATAAACTTTTTTTAAATGCCTCTGTAATAGTTTTATGTTGTATAGTTTAGAAACAGATGCGATGTTGCACTTTTTGGCCACCAAACTTGGTTTTCGCATCTCCTCCTAAGCTATACAATATAAAACTATTACAGAGGCATTCAAAATAAGCCTATGATAGGACAAACGGGCCACAAGATCTTTGAAAATTCCTTTGTATATTGTAATAATACGATAAAATAGGCGGCGGCTCTGATTGGGTCGGGGTAGCGCCTTAAATTATAAATGAAAGCTTTCAAAACCAAACATTATTTCCAGCCTCTGTGCGTTGCTTCGATGAGACCAATGTCGTTAAATATTTTCCACCAATATTCCTTTGGTTTTGTAACCCCTTTGTATACAAAAAATATCCAGGTTTTTGAATGGTAGTACCGAGCTTGCCACTGCTTGCCGGCGTATTATTATGTTACCTGAATCAGCAGCAGTCGGTACATAGAAAGCGTGTGAACCGCGGGCGGCGCGGCAGGCTCAGAGTCCCACAGAGTGGGCACACACTGTTCGGGTGCCGCTTGAGCCAGCCACGCGGATAGCTCAGGTAACTCGCCCGCTTTCTCCAGTAGGCGACGGAACGCGACCAATCTGAAAAATTTAAGCAGTTTAGTATATTTGGAATTGAATTAAAGCTTTTATACAGCCGCCACGCGATTTGCTTATGTGATGAAAATTTATAGACCAATGCTGTTTAGCTAAAAGCAAATGATTTTGATTTCGTATGACGCAGTCCTTTAGTCTTCAACGTGGTATTTATATCCCATTGCTTATTCCTATTGTTAATCCTAGTTTCTGAATGTCTTCTTCGGTGTCTTTGAGGTGAACATGAAATAACAGCAATATAACGTCTATACGCTAGAAGACCATCAAGTTTGTCCAGCAGTGGTCCTCTTATGAGTGAGATGTTGATGATCGATGAAAAACGTTTGTAAATATATACCTTGAGCTTAATCTAGCTGCAGAATCATGCTGTTGGTGCGTCAAAGGCTCTAGCGGCGCTGAATGTGAGACGAAGCCTTCCTTTCCTCGTAAGAACGTCGCGAAGGTCTGTTCTAGCGTGTCTTCGGCGCCCGTGCCTTTGAGGTGGATTCGGCAGAGGAGTAGGGCGAATGTTAGACGGTCGGTGTGCAGCATGCCTCGGGCTACTCGTTCGTATACCACCTGGAAGTGATACATTATTGTGTTTAGTTTCTACGTTACAGTTACCCCGACTTTAGGGAAACCTTAAACGTCGAAACTATTTAACGTTAAGTAACTCAGCAACTTATACAAATAGTTTTGAATTTAGAACAGAATTAGAGCCGCTCAGAATCAATTAAATATTTATTCTTGTACCTGTACAAACTTAAACAGATAGATAGAAATAGATAGAAAATTCTTTATGATAAAAAACAAAAATTAAAAAAAAACTACTTTAAAAGAAAGTTACAAGTGGCGGTCTTATTACACAACGTAGATAAAAGCCAAAATTACATTGAATCCTACTAATTTAATAAGTTAGCTAACAGCACGTAGAAACGGCTTATTTAATTTCTGGACTTTTATATGTGTTGCCAGCGAACTGATACATGTTTAGCATTTAAATTTTTTACTTGATACAATGTCAAACCAAGGTTTGTATCAATCCATTAAATAATTCAGACACTACTTGCTAAGAACTTACCGTGAAAAGTTCCTCAGTAATGATACCCAAGCGAGCCGCGTAATCAGAAATGCCGCTAAGCGCCGGACATATGAGTACAGAACTGAATATGTCTAGGAACATCTTCAATGAGTATTGGTACAAGAAGTGGACTTGGTTCAGTGACTCCATTGTGAAGTAGATGCTGCTGCAAGCCTGTCAGATCAGATTATCATTTGAGTGCCAATAGATTGATAGATAATTCTTTATTGTAGCAGAAAAACACAAAATACAATATGGAAGAAAATGCTGACAAGAAATGAAGTACAAAGGGCGGCCTTATCGCTATGAGCGATTTCTTCCAGGCAAACTTGGGATGGACTGGATATAAAAGAACAATATAGACGGTGGCGTTTCAAATTAAGGAAATAAAACAATAATAATTATACCTACACTACGTATAATACCTACTTATCATAAATACACATACATTTTTTTTTAATTGTTACACGGATGAATACTGTCCAATGGAAGCATTTTTAGGGTGTTTTTTGCGTCATCCCATTCGTTGTTACGTTTTGAGTATTTCTTGAATGTATAAGAAGTGGTAGTATTTTCCGTAAGAAATTTTATGATTAAAGGATAATATTATTATTAATCGGAATTTATTTTATTTAATTTATTTCCATCGTAGGTATTGCATATACACTCTATGTCGTTATATCCTAAATATGACTATAAAATTAATACCAAAGTTATTGTAACAACAGGAAGAAGGAGGGTTTCTTGCAACTCTCTTCTTAAAACTTACTTGTGAAAGTGGCAGATATTGTTGGCTGACAGTTTCGATTTCAGCGATGACCTTATCAGTCTCTTCCACCTGTAAATAAAACCACGAAAGTTATAGTTATTTATGAGTAGAAATAATACCTATTCATGACTTTCAGCTATGATAAATCTTGAAGAGATTTGGGATAATATTACTATACTCCGATTGAGAATCGAAGACATTATGAAAACATAACAAAAACTAATAAAAATAACGGAAAACGACAAGGCAGCACTATCACTATAATCTAACCTGTAATAGTTCTAGGGCTCCTCGGGACTTCAGATATAATAAAAACTGAATTGCATATCCAAGATCATATTTATTGGTTTTAGCGGGAATCACAACTGACAACTAACTTGACATAACAATATTAGGTTAGGAATTTATATCTATTTATCAATCATCAACATCATACATTACATAACCTATCACTAAAATCTAACCTCATTATTCATAATGGTCTGCTAACTTAAACAGGTGCTAAGCAGTGTTATTTCTCACTCTGACTTATGTCAATAGAAGAAGACAGACTGAGAAATAGCAACGCTTTGAGTTAGCAGACTAATATAAATAAGGGGGTAAGACACAAACTTCAACAACACAATCTCACATTTGTAGCGAAAAATGTTTAAATATGAATTCGAAAACGAACGAGAGATCCATTAAATAATGAATGAAAGCTTTCAAAATCAAAATTTGTTTCGAACTTCTATGCTTTGCTTCGATGATACCGATGTCGTTAAATATTTTCCACCAATTCCTTGGCTTTTGTAACCCCTTTGTATTATATAAAAAATATAAGGTTTTTAAATCGGAGTATAGCAAGGTCACTAGTTTTGATCTTGTCATGTTTACCTTTTGTCCGATATCATCGGCTTCCTTCTTGAGAGTCTCGAGAGTGGCTATAACGGAGTCATCATCAAGAATCTTGCCCTTAGCGTCGTTCAGAGCTTGGAGCAGAGACTTCTCCAGTTGTCGTAGGCGGAGATGGAATTCACCTAGAATCAATGAGGTAATTTAATAACGAGTAATTCACATAGGAGGTATACCAGATTTCAATAAATGTATTTCTTTAGGCTTACAAAATAAGCAATAAATAAAATTAGACAAGTCGAATTATATTTATTACCCAACTGATAGTAAGCAAAGCTTAGGTCCAGGTCCAGGTTATAGGCATCAAATACACCGCCGATTTTCTTTAAACGTTGTTCCTTAGAAAACAGGAACAATCTCACCTTTAAAAAAATCTTTATACAAATTGGTTTATCCTTTTGGGTGCTACAATGGCATAGTCACAGGGTACTCACGTCAAACATACATTGTTATACATTAACATCCATCGCTTTGTCTGGTGCTAAATACATGAAAAACTCACCTTGTAACTTCAGCAAATCAGAGCGCTTAGTGTCAATATCAGGTCGTTCCGCTTTCAGCACTCTATGGAGACATTGCGATTGTAGCGACGAGCGAGTTACAGTGAAGTTGACGAATGTCACTCGAGAGCACATGTCTGGCGGGAACTCTACTGTTGGGTCCCTGTTTGAAGAAACATTGAGAGGTGAGAAAATAGAAACTACTGTCAAGTACTGGAAGTAAATAACAAGAAAAAGTTACATGCAATGTGCCATGTCTCAAACGAAATGTGGGCTGAGGTTGCTACCGCAAATTGGTCGTACTTGATTGTTTTGGTCGTTGGTCCGCCAATCTGGGCAGACTGGTCGACCAACATTTTAGTGCGTGTCCTGAGTAACAGTGAACCGTGAAAGCGGATTTCGCGACGTATAAAATAAATAATCAACAACTTTGTCTGCAGTGATAGCGGGCGCACTATTGACAGCCGTCCTCGTATGGTTCTCGCCTCGCGGTCTATCACTTAGGAGATGCACTTAGAGAAGAACGACACGTTGACTGCTAATATTACAGCATGTGCGAGAGGTCTTTGCTTAGCAGTGGGATCTGATGAGCTCTTAATATTAGATAGACAAGTATCATATTAGTATGCACCTAATTGAAGGACTGTCGACGTTGTAGAAGTCAGTAGGAGTCGATAGTTTCTTTTTGAATTGGTCAGTGTGGCTTTTGTGTCAATGATGGGCAATATTGTGATTGCCACATCATGTGTTCACCCTGTCTTTCTTTGTAAGTTCTTAAAAGTGAAGTTGATGGAGGAAAGTAGAGTCAAGACAGCTATTTGTGGCGTTGGTTTTCTATTGACGCCTAAGTTCAGCAGTAGCTGTATAAGGGCTGAGGTGGGTGGAGTAGGTACCTGGTGCTAAGGAAGATGACGAAGGACGGACTCAGATCGATGTCCTGGTCTCCTAGCGTGATGAGCACTCGACCGCCCGTTCTGCGCAGCTCTCGGTTCAACACGGGGTTTAGAATGGGATCGTAGTTCTCTACATCCTGAAATGTTTCGTCGGTCAAAAGTTTGTACATCAGATATGGCGGCAAATACGATGCTCCTACTAAAATTCTAAATAATCAAAGCTCAGTAGGGTGTATGTGATCTTTAATATGTTTTTTGTAAATAAAAAATACGATTAAGGATCCGACACATTTTCATTTAGCCCCAAATTAAGTGTAAAATAGCTAACATTTTCAAGAATGACGACGGCGCCTCTTTCGTTCAGGATAGTCTATTACATTATTATTAACCCAAGAAATGGTAATGATTTTATTGGTCCATTAAGCAACGTCGACACAAAACTTGAAACGTTTCAAAATATTACATTTCAACTTACTTGAACAAGCAGCGGGTTACCGAAACGCAGCGCAGATTCCAAGTTCTTTCTGAACGAGTCATCCAGGAAGGACGTTTTGGTGATCTTGCGTTCTTTGAACTCGCGCATTATGAACTCTGTCGCTTGGCCGGAAGGATCGATGATCAGAGGGTAGCGGTTGAATCGCTGCAAAAGAAAGTGGAACTTAGATGTAGTAATGATGACATAAATTACAATGAGATTCTTATCTCCTTGATCCGAGTATGTATATCGTCTGACACTAGCGAATCTGGCTTTACGTTTGTCTGTGTGTTGTGTACCCGAAAATGGCTTGCAAACCCTCATTTGGTTTTGAAGGTCTCGTTGCAAGGCGCACAGTACAACTAGCCAGTGGCGTTGTTAGTGTAGGTATACACAGGCATTACATGTTTACACCCCACCAGTCTCTCGTCTGGATTACTGAGGTAGTCCGTGCAAGCAATCAAGTTTGCCCCGTATCTGTATGCTGAGTGTGAACTGCCATACTGTTTACTACAAAGTTTGCGTAACTTTATTTTCTATGGAATTCCTGAACAGCGCTCCAAGCGGGAAGTTTTAAAAATAGGAATTCCATAGAAAATAAAGTTACGCAAACTTTGTAGTAAACAGTATGGCAGTCACACTCAGCATACTGATGTAAGAGGTCACAATGTGTGCCGTCTACGTGTAGACCCCGATGTGATTTACCCTACAATAGACACCTACTCTCAACATAATAGCGTTTTCGACACACAGCTCGTCAGTGGGCAGCGCGTTCGCCTGCCAGCGCAGCCTCTCGTCTGGATTACTGAGGTACTCCGTGCGGGCTATGTCTGCGCGGTATCTGATGTTTGCGGCCGCGAGGTGGGCCGTCCATGTGGAGAATAGGTTTTGACGGTACTGCGGAAAAGCATATATGAATCAAATTTATACAGGTTCGGAGCAAAATTTTACATTTTGAGGATAGCTACAATTCCTTTTGTAATTAGAAAGTTCTGAATTAGGAAACTAAAGGTTTATTTTCAAGAAAAAAAACTGCATCATCGAATTGAAAAATGTACATTTTTTTATTAGTTCATAAAGAAAATTATAATCATAATCATACATTTATTGCATAAAACCGGTATATACTTGTCAGAAAAAAAACAAGTTGGCCTCAGTCGACTCTATTTCACACTAAAAATACTCTTCTCAGAGTAACTTACCAAACCAAAGCATAGGATCTTACACACAAAAAATAAAAACTATATAATTTTCGTCAGTTTCCGAAAAGTTTCAAAGTACTTACATGCTGATCAAAGTAACCTCCATACGCGATAAAAGCAGCTGACAGGAGCACGTCTCCAACAATAGTGCTCATCTGTGAGCGGAACGTTTCGGAACTGGATTCCCAACGCTCACGCTCGATCACTAAGCTCTTCAGCAGGGCGATAGATCTGTCCACCTATGGATAAATGAGATTGAGTTATAAGTTACCTTGGTGGAAACTTATGTTACAAAAAATGCATCGTTAAAACTTAAAAACTATGGGGAATGCGGCCATTCTTTCTTACAAACTGAATTGGAAAAGAGTTTTCGAATTGCCTCAAAAATTGCGCCTTCTACACCTGGTTTGATCCTTTTGATTTCCTTCACCTACTAAATCTTCCCATTTATGTGCTAAAAGATTGGCACAAAGAATAAAATTGCTTTTCTCTTATGTCACGATTCCGTGAACTTAAAGGTTATTTGAAGCCTAGAGTTTTCAAAACTCCACTTACCTTAGCCTGCACAGTTCCCAAGTCAGTCTTGATAGCCTGCGCCTGGCTGATGAGCTGAGCATACTCCTCCTTGTAAGAAGCAATAGATTTCTCCAATTGAGAGATGAGCTCCGACACTTCGCTGCCAGCGGTCACGTTAGTCTGGGCCTGGTCTTCTAAAGCTTGGAGCTCGTTGCGAAGTGGCTCTACGCGTTTCAACATATCAGCGTATTCGATCTGTTGAGATGTAATTTATTATAAATAAGTTTTGTAAAAAGGCAAAGTTCGTAAAAGACAAAATCTAAAATGGCGTCGGTCGGTTGCCATATTGGATTTCATGAAAGAACATTATTGAAAGATATACAACGAATATATTACGGCTTTTTGAATGGCTTACCTGAGCAATAGCCCATTTGACCATAGGACCACAAGCCATACTAGCTCGGTTAACCTTCTCAAAGTTGTAGTCCGGATTGCTAAGGTACCGAGTCTTCATCTTTTCACGAACATCGTCACTGAGCATACAAGAAATTGATTAATACTTAGTTGTATAAATATTTGTAAGTAAGATTACGTGCTCTTCGTGCAATGCCAATGAACCAGACCACCCTTACCCCATATTTGTTTTTCATGCATATTGTTACTCCAAAGTAAACCTTACTCTTCACACTTTACAGTTTACAAAAGGACGTCACTTACCACAGAAAACAGAAAATTTAGAGATAAACACTATGGCCTTCCACAAATCGAAAGGAAACTTATATAGCAAAAAACAAAACTTATAAGCTGATAATCCAATTTAAAGTTACTTGTCTCTTAGCAAAGTTATTTATTGGCAAATACATTCATGCAATTTGATGTGAAATTATGTACAGCTGTAACATTATTTCAATAACTTTTTAGATGTAATTTTAACACTGATTCGTAAATTTATTATTATAATTGTCGACAATATTGTTTTGGTTTACATCACTGATATTGAATATGTAATCTGAAATATAAATTGTTAGTTTTGTAGTGGTCCAAAATAGTGAGTTTACTACATGTGATTCTATTTGTACGACTTCAATACTACTATCAGTCAGAGAAAATGTAATTAAATAATATGTGAAATTTTTACTTAGTCATTAGCGCCAAAAAATACATGCACAAAATGCCTGTACCAGCATGCTCATACAAAGTCAAAGAGTCCAAGAAAAAATCGAACACTGTCCAAGAAAAGCATGCAACAAGCTCAACACTAACATCTAACAGTAGACTACAATACTTCAAACATTTTACGGAAAAAGCTCTGTTTACAATTGACGTCACAGCCTGAAAACTTTTCACGTAAAACACCATCACCGGACCAAAAGGGAAGAGCTGGGGCATTAATAGGGCGGAGTGGAAAAAGCAGGCGGTGCTCACGTTATGTCCTCAGTGGAGAAATTAGACACGATGCTATTGATGAAGTTCTCCCGCATGATCACGGCTCGGATCGCCTTCCAGTCGGTCGCATTCTCGCCGAGCAACAGGCAGATGGACTCCAGGGCCACTTTGACGAGCGCTGGCGGGTTGCCCATAGAGCGCACTTCCACCAAATGCTGCTTCTTTATACTTTTCACGGCTGTAGTTTACAGCGCAGAGACGACGTCCGTCACCACCACGAAGCGAGAGCGAGAGAGTACAAAAAAAAGAGAGAAACAAAAAAGGCTTTTAGCTGCTTCTGTGATACAGTCATGCGGCGGGCGTTATTACTGTATGATTATATGTCTATACAGAGGACAGAATTATCCAGATTAGACTAGAGACAGCGCGTGCGGTGCTATTTGCACGAAGGGCTGTGGGTCGAAAACACGGTATCCTCGCCCCGTACTCACCCGTGTAATGATGTCTTTCGAAAACATTTCCAAATTTTTGAGGAAATTTTTTAATGGCTGTCTAATTATTCACCTGTTTCGAAAAAGGAGAAATCCTTTGCCCAACCGTAGGATGATACAGGCTAACTGTATTGTGTACCAAAGATTTTATTTCTGGTGGCGAAAGTGATTATGTAACTTAATGTTGAGTTTATGTGTTAAAAATTTAAAATGTATCGACAGTTTCCTAGTCTTACAATGTTAAAAATTCTGTACTATAAAACTAAGGTGAAAATTTTTGTAGTTTTGGCAAAAATCACCAAATGGACGCAGATTTTTTTTTCAATGAGTGCGTAGGTAACTTAATTAATTATTTGAATAAATAGAGCTTTAAGTGTAGCATGTATGTGTGAAATGTGATCCCTTTGCGTTTCCTTTTAAGCCTATGTATTTTAAGTCAATGTGTATGTGTGTGAACGACACAAAGTGGAGTAATCATAACAAACATTTTTGAGTTTAGCGCGTCACGTCGGACGCCTGACCATAGACTAACTAAATGGAAATCACCCTAATGCCGAAAGATTTCACATATTCACTCTTGACGCGCGTCACTCAATCTGGATAATTCTGTCATCTGTGTATGTCTTTTACTTTGCGCGAGGGATAAAAGATTACGACTGATTAAATTTTCGAATAAAGCGTAATAGGCGCGTACGGAATGAAATTGAAACGCTCAGATCGAATTCTATCTGAGCGGGACAGCATGAGAGATGACGTCATTATCCATCCCATTCATTAAGTACGCAGGTTACAGCAGCAATCCTTTTATGCCTCAATCACAGTATAGTTTTATTTTCTAGAATAAGATAAATTACGATTTTTTCTATTAGAACAAAATGTTAAATACTTGGTACACGATAGCTTAGCGGGGTTAGTCACGAATAGTCACGTTTTATTAGTGTGCCTTACGTAGATGCCATTTTATATTACATACAGTGATCACAGCGTTTCTATTTTTTTAAATATTAATAACAACAGTCACATAATGCAAGCGGCTGGATATACGGTTTAGCCTATATACAATTAAAAACTTAACTAAATAATATCATTCAATACATCACGAGTAGTTCCAACAGCATTCAAATACATTAAAATTATGCGAGTCAATATCATTCATAAGTTGTATAATCGCTACACATTCCATAAAAAATGTTTTGCCAATAAATATAATGAAAACAATTTAAAATGTTGATCTCTCAATTAAAATAAGAAAGAGAAAGTAGAGAGAATTAAAAGAAATCTTTAACTGAACTAAGTTACTATTTTATGATTCTAGCTATGCGTATGAAGTCTGTAACGGATCGTTACAATGACGAATTTCCTATTGGAAAATTCGGACTTAGGAGCTCAAAAGTAGAGATAATAGTTTGATTCAACGAAATTTAAGATCTACTGGACTAGGCATAAGATATGTATTTGTTTAACACGTATTTGAATAACATCTACTTTTTCTTTCATACACATAGCTATATAAAATAACTTGTGAAGCAACTAACGTGACATTCTCCGTCTCAAAGTTGACAATGGTTGATATAAAGTTGTCCTTCATCACAACCGAACGGATTCCTTTCCAAGTATCGCCTTTCTCTCCGAGCAGTGTGCAAATGGATTCGAGCGCCATCTTGACGACAGATGGCGGGTTGGCCATTGAACGCACCTCGACCAGTTGTTGTTTCTTGATCGAACGGACGGCTGTGGTATTCGCTTGCAGTTTAATACTAAGCCAGATCGTATTTAGAAATAGAAGATAGTACTGGACTTCATAGAATACGGACACAAGAGACTTAAAAATAAATACTGACTTAAGATACCCATCTAAATTAGTCACCACACAAGTCTAAAACATATGTCTTCCTGTATTGTATTTAGGATGTTTCTATAAGCTTTTGGAAATAAACTTTTTGTATTTGTTTATTAACAAGAAATCATGGTATGATTCCAATACGTGATTATTTTGTCCGTAACACATCTATTTCTGAATACGACGGTTGAAAATATCAATACAGTAAACAATAAACAAATAATTGGTTTGAACATAAAATTAGTAAAAGTAACAAAACAAATTGGCACCTTATTGTGACTGTTTGGTTTTAGCAAAGGTAACGATTTCTAATCTAATAACGAATATCTAACGAAAAATCTAATGGATATACTTTTAGCAACCTGAATTTAAGATCTTATGATTTACCTTAACCACAAGAAATAAAATGCTTTCGATAAGTGTCAATATTGGAAATCGCATAAACTTTCAAATAAAGGAACAGTGACCCTTTCAAGTTGCCAAGAGTAAAATACGAATAGTTTGTGAAGTAACATCTATAGAAATCGAATAAAAAACCAAACCGTTTTGCGCTTCGATAACAGCCGGTTCAACTTGCGCCAAATCAGCCATAACATCTCTGCGTTTCGCTTCAATTTCCTTTGTTTGCTTTTCTAGAGCAACCTGTATTCAAAACAAAAGAACATTGTCACAGTGACGATCTGTGGCACGGTGGGCGAAGGTCCACCTGCGCCACATGCGGTTGCAGGTTCGATTTCCGCCTCTGAACAAATGTATGTATGATCTGCAGATTTGATCCTGGTGTTCCACGTGTTTTCTAAGTGTAATAATTAACATCTATCTATCTATTGCATGTATTACGTATATCAGTCATCTAGTACTCATAATACAAGCTCTGCTTAGCTTGGGGCTAGATGATTCTGTGTGGTTTGTCCAGCATTATTTATTTATTATAAAAGCTGGGTACATATTGCTTTTTTCTACTTGCCCAAACCAATTTAAATCTACCAAGAGCTCTATCAAAACTATTCTATAAAATATCGTGCATACCTTTGAACCCTTTGCACTATCCGCAAAAAGGGAATAGCGTGTTTTCTCATTGCTATGCTGTGTGAATTATCCAGTTTTTTTTCTATGGATGAGTGAAACAAAATCAGTCTGATTCTCTTGGGTGAATTCAATTTAAAAGAATCCTTACTACAGTTTTGGTAAAAAGTTCTTTATGCATGATTCTTACCTGAATCTCTTGACTCTCAACCTTCTTCTTTTCAGCCTCTTGCTGGTCTTTCACCATTTGCCGGAGCTTGGCGTTGGCTGCTTCATTCTTAGCTTGAAGTTCCTGTAATCACTCGTGTTCATCAGGCATCAGAGTTAATCAGTCTTATCCTATTATGTAATTTTTTAATAGGTATATTAAGTGTTCATTCATTCATTTTGTGTCGGTCTCCTTTATAAATGACTAGCGTGCAAAAGAAAGGATCTTTATTGGACTACATTTAGTGATTTAAGGAAAAAAGATCGCTATGGTTTCGTCCGGAAAAACTAACGCAGTGCAGTAGATTACTCAACGATATTGCATGGATTGGGAAAAATACCGTTTCGTTTGACGATAGTACAGAGAAGTCATTGTGAAGTCTCATAATTCTTTTTCCATGCGATTTTTAACGGCGCCTCTATCGTTTAGACCCATGTCCATAGTTCCATAACTATGCAAATTCTATACAAAAATGAGACATCAGGATGACGTCACGTACACGTCACAATATCGTAAAATCGGTTTTAAGTTATTATCGTGACGTCATCCTGTCGTCTCATTTTTGTAGGTGATTTGTCCGAGTTCAGACTCAGGTTGTGATCCATTTAAGACCAATATGAGTGGCACATGTTGGAAAAGGCCTAGGTCCACAGACTAGATAGACGTTTTACTGACCTATATTACTTGTACAAACCTGTGATTTGACTGCGAGACTCTTTTGCATCTCCTCGACTTGCTCGACGGTCTCAGCGATCTTGCCGAGACCTACGTTCAAATGTAGCTGCTGCTCTTCTAAGTCAGCTCGCTTCTCAGCGTACAGCTTGACCATTTGTTGGATGAAGTCAAGGTAGTGCCTGCAAGGATACATTTATTTGCATAGTAAAATTTACACGATACTTTATATCGTGTAAATTTTATGTTTTTCGGGGAGCAATAAGGTGCCTGCAGGATAAATTGGATACAATCTAAGTCTAAGTACAACAGACCGCATGTATTCTTTCCCCTATATGACACCTGCGTTCCTATGATAAGGTGTCTCAATAGTATCGTTTACTTATACTACATATCCTGGGTTATAAGAGAATGTAGAATGCGAATGGTCGCAGTCGTTGGATGGAGGCAGCTCAGGTCATCATATAGTCATACATCTCACACTACTGGGGATAGTATCAAGATATCTCTCTATACATACCTAGGTGTAATAGCCATAGTGCGGTTGGCCCGTTTGGCCAACGCAGTGTTAGCACGATGTAGTGTTTGATGCACGTAAACACACGCGTTGACGACCGCCTCGCGGTGTTGGGGTCGCGCGCCGATCTCGTTGCAAGTTGCTGGGAATAGTTCTGGTGGTACGTAGTCGGAAGAATCAAGGTCCATGCGAGATGTGAACTCTTTGCCGACCTGTGAAATAAATTCATGTTCTAAAAGTTTTCAGAGATGTGTAGTGTTGGAAACGAGTTTTAATAATTGTATACTTTTTGTAAGTATGTTGTCGCTTTTATCCGCTAGATTCAAGATGGCGGATTAACGAATAGTCATGATTCAAATAAACAAATATTTGCATGACAATTTTGACCATGAGAGTCAATTTATGTACGATTTGAGACGAATTTTCTTTCTATTTAAAGAACATCCCCTCGCAGACACAAGGTACTATACAAAAGGCCATGTATAGGGTGTACAAGGCCAAAAATGGTGTTCTGGAATCACTCCTTTGCGGTTTAGTACACTCATGTCGTGCCACTTTGTATGAAAATAGGATAAAATAAGCTATGATGCTGACTCATAAACATTATTTACCTGGAACAACGCCCCATCGCTCCAGTCTCCGAACCAGTTAAGCACACATCGGTTGAAGAGAGCTGGCGACGTCGCGGCGCGGTCCTTCAGACCCTCAGATGACGGGTTCATTGTGAACACCACGTGGAGATTGCGCATTACTTGGCCAGTAAACCTAGCAGACAAGAAATATGTTTAGATTTGTGTTTTATTTGAATTAAGCGTTTTTTAAAAATATTTTACAAGTTTTAGAACTTGGGCTGTTTATGTGTTAGGCAAACTTTTTAACCCAAGTTCTAAGAGAGACGGTTTCTAGAATAGTTACAAACCATTTTGAAATTTGGTACCTCTCTATGCATATCTGACGTATTAAGTTACATTGCACTTACCATTTGTAAAGCTCGTCGTTAGAATCGAGCATCAATCCTTCTCTTTGCGCGCCTTCCTTACATTGCGTCATCAGCGCCGCGAATTCATCACCCTCGAATAATCCAGGCACCTGAAAACAAAACACACATGAACAACAAAGCAACAGACAGATACAAAAGAAAAATGCAATTTTGTTCAAATATAAGTTATATGTATGGTAGTGTGAATTTTCCAGTATTATTTATATTTATTTATTTTAGGGTAAACGTTAAAAATCTGGTGCGATCCCCTTTTGTTTTTGTATATTTGAGTTCCGGATTTGCGACGTCGTCAGCGTGGATAATTGTATGAAAAAACAAAGGACAATCGCGTCAGCTTTGAAAAATTCATCTATATGATCTTTGCTACGCTTGGGGATAACTGTCACTATCTTTAGCTCTCTACGCAGAAAGAGGGGTGTTATAAGTTTGGCTTTTTTTATCTATGAGTCTGTATTGGGTATCTTGTCCAAACGGGCGATCCAATTTGTATTTAGTATGATTCTTTTGATAGGCGATTTGATTGTTTTTATTTAGGTTGCAAGTAAATATCTGCAGAGGTTCTAAAGTTCCGTGGCCGTGGAGTCGCGGCGTACGAATATCGACCCCTCCAACTCAACCCGTGGATGTCGTAAGAGCCGACTGAGGGCCGACTGACCTACCAGAGGAAGGGCAGCAGCTTCTTTCTGAGTATTTTTAAACACCAACACTGCGATCACCAATCCGCCTGCCAAGCGTGGTGATTATGGCAAATCCCCCCTACATGGGAGACCATCCACTCGATGGACCGAGGACATCGTACATCGGACATCGGTCGCAGGGAGACGATGGACAGAGGCGGCTCAAGACCGCTATTTGTGGCGTCGTACGGGGGAGGCCTATGTCCAGAAGTGGACGTGTATGGGCTGGTGATGATGATGATGATGATGTACTAAAGTTATGATGATTCAAAGTCAAATTTGTCGGATATGTCAAACTCAAATTGTCGTCGACAGTATTGAAACATTGTTGATATTAACCTCTCCATTAGCCAAAAGAGTGTTCATCCTCTCGAGGAAACCGCTGTCAAGCACGTTGGATTCGTCCAGAATGAATGCGACCTTTTCATCACGACAGCCGGCGCGGCGAAGCACCGAACGGAGGTCCTCATCGAAATCAGCACCCGTGTATTTGTTGTGGACCTAAAATTTATGAAGGTAAGGTTCAATATCTGATAGCTTGATAATTGAGCCAAAGTGTATGAAATATATAGGATTTAATGCTACGTAAACAAAGACTAAGACAACATGAAAATTCTCTTCCGGATTTGACCGCTATTTCCACTGAACTCTCGGTTACTCAATATTTTTAGTTAATCAGTCGATGTTCAATTTTTGTACGGGATTTGCATAATTACATGTCCGCACGATGAAGGCGCTGTACCAAATCACGTACAAAATATAACGTCTAATTGTTGAATCGACACGATACTCGTATCTCTTTCTATGCAACAATGCACAATCTATCGAAAGTCTAATCTAATCTATTTACCACACCATAAAGTCCACTTTACCTTAATCTGGAAGATGCTCAGTCCGTTCATCCAAGCCACAAATCTGCTGAGTGTAGTCTTGCCAGCGCCCGAAACTCCGATAAGCAACAGATGTCCTTGCGGCTGCCTGAATATACGGTCGATACGAAGCACGTGGTCTAATACCTCGTCAAAGAGCACTAGAGGCACGTCTAACTCTTCTTCGTAGAAGACCTGGGTGGAAGAATGAAAAGTCAAGAAATTGCTCTATAAAATGAATCTTTTAACATAAATGAAATTAGGGGTAGTTTCGGCTATGTCATATATGGTTATAATTTTTCAACAGGTTATCTCGTTTTACTGTTGGGATTTTATTTTTAATTTGTGTGACTTATAAAAAGTCTGGGTTAAACGCAAGCCGTTATCGTAAAAAGATAACGACTAGTTTAATTTCTGTTCTTCCTCTTATCGTTTTCACTTTGTGAAATAGACTGCATCCTTGATTCCTCCAAGATTTCTATATTTGACTTATTTTATATATTCACTTACCTTTAATCTAGCCTTGACGTACTCGCGCAGTTGATCCCTCAGTACCGGCACATAGTCCTTGCTTAGCCAGTTACTGTACAGAATTGGACGAGCTAGAGCTTGTTCCCTGTTTATTCCTGTAACACAGATTTTCGATATAAGCATTTGAAAAAGTTTTAGATAACCTCTAAAACAAAAGATGTTGTGGTTTCTGTGGTAGCATTCATTCTATGACATCCATAAGTTAGCGCCAGTTCTACAAGAAGTATAGTTACATAGCGCAACCGGCAGGATGAATTTAGAATTTATTCTTAAAATAAGTACATTAATGACTTAAGTAAGAATTTACTCACATCAAGTTTTTTTGGGAAATCTTCCAAAATAACCCACCAAAAGTCAAAGTAAATATTTTTTACCTGGGAAGAACCTCATAGCAACGTTGTCAATGTTCTCATCGGTCCACTGCCGCTCCGAATCCTCGACGAGACGGTCTTGGAAGAGACGTAGAGCTTCGTGCGCCCACAATCGTACTAGGCCTTCCACAGAGAGGTTGTCGAGTGGCCTAGATATAAATAAATAGAGGTATTGATGATATCTCAGTGCCGCGGCGGGCGTAGAGCGCTATGATGATAGAAACACAGGGCAGAAGTGAAAGTAGGTCTGTACAGAGCAGTGTGTGATCCCATGCTTACTTGATGATGATCAACATTGATGTGTCTTTTTTGTTACATCTCATAGGGATCATCTCAGCTACAAGATACAGTCTCGTATTGTATTTTATTGTAA
Source organism: Eupithecia insigniata (assembly GCA_947859395.1). Classification (NCBI taxonomy): domain Eukaryota; kingdom Metazoa; phylum Arthropoda; class Insecta; order Lepidoptera; family Geometridae; genus Eupithecia; species Eupithecia insigniata. The sequence goes on from OX402008.1 coordinate 6,087,411, forward strand.
TGGAGTATTCCCACTGACTTGCAGCAGAACGGAATCGGTTAATCAGGAACCGATGAGAGATCGCTGTGTGTTTCGTTCGAACTAGTGACGACGCCTTACTCAATTATGAAGTTTACATGACAAAATATTTCACGGAGACGTTTGAATAGCTCTGCCGTGATTAATACGTACAAAAAATTTGCGCACTATTAAATATGACGTGACGTTGGCAATCATTAGAGTAGGTCTTTGTCCGGAAGTGAACTAGCAAAGGTTGATGATAATGATGATAAAAGACAGTTTACCTTATCGCTTCACAAATACCGCGCACCCATCTCGTCATTTCACGCGGCGAGTAAACGTAATGCGGCTGCATGTCCTGAGTGAATCGCTCCTGTGATTGGAGGTACAGCTTGACCATGGCTTGTGTTAGCGGCTCGGCGTAGCCTCGTAATGCAGGCTGCATTCTCAGCATGGCGCGAGTGAATGTTCCGTAGATCTGGAAAGGTAGTGTTCACGATTTGAACCTATATAGCATATAAAAATAGAAACAGTAACGTTTGCTGCAATGGGAAGCGGTGCATAGACCAATGTCTGTAAAAAGTCCAAAAAGTGTATCCGAAAATATAATAATGGACTGCGAAAGTTTTAGTATCGTACAAAATAGAAAAATACATGACTCAGAAGTCTTCAAACTGAAAAGCCTAGGACATGTAACACCGTCATTAGTATATTTGAGAGGCTTGTCAAATATGTATGTGGCGCCCTCTATTAACAATTTAGTAACTGTTTTGTAAGTACAAAAGTTTATCCATACCTGTTCCAAAGAGGTTTCTCCAGGGTAATCCACGTAAATGACAGGAACATGTCTCAAAAGACGATGGGAAAGCGGCTTACGTCCCGGGTCGGTAGGCGGGTTACACGCTCCGACGAACTGAATGCGCTCCAAATGCACCCATGAGTGGTCTGAAAATGCCAAAGATTAATCCCGTGTGACCGAATTAGGTCTCAATTTAACACTTTGTAAAGGTCACGAGTATGCAGGAAACGCGTTGGACCAGTCATTATGTAATATTTGGGGAGTTCAATGGCCAGCAGTAGACGACGTTGGGATTAGTAGATGATGAAGGTTTAATTACAATTACAAAATTCTTTATTGTACACCACGAAGAAAACATTAAAGATAGTCATTACATAAAACATGTACAATGGGCGGCCTTATCGCTTAGAAGCGATCTCTTCCAGGCAAACTTTTGTTTAAAATCTTCAGGAAATAGGAATTAGAAGTAAGACCTTACCGCTGGCTCGGAAGAATCCTTTATGCTCGAGCAGTTGACGTAAGAAAGAGATGACGCGTTGGGTCCCGTATTGATCCATATCGGGCAAGTTGATCTCATCGCAGAATAGTACCAGCCATTTTCCCAGCTGCAAACACGTTGTTAACTTAAACTCTATTGTCTATAATTTGGAGGACTTAAAGATGCTTTTTTATTCTGCCCTTCTATCACGAAGGTTGATTGGTTGGTACAAGCTAATGCCATTAACATTCAATACTTTAGGCGAAAATTATACTTTTAACGACCATACCGTCAGAACGGGTGCACCGATTTCCATCAAACATTGCTAAGAATACTACGAGTAAACAAAAAACTAAATCACAACCGCTTTAACCATCTGTGAACTATCACAACTTTGTGTGTGGCAGACACACATCAAACTTGTTACACCTAGTTTTTTTCGGGGTTGATAAATATCCAACTAGTTTTACCTGCACTGGAGCTAAGACCACACCATTCGGTGTCTTCCTATACTCGCAGTAATGGTCGAAAGTCTTCAGCAGTAGCTCAGGAGTTGTAGCCGAAGAGAAGTTAAGGCCTACGACCTCCATATCAGGCAACGCTCGGAGCGCAGAGAATAGAGTCATAGTTTTACCGGAACCGGGCGGACCGCAGAGTACTGAGGGGAAGGAAATAAGGTCCATATTACGGGGATGGGTCTCTTACGGATAAGTCACAGTAAGTCTGCAAAGTCCGTGGTTGCAAGTGTATACGCGCGACAACACTAGAGTTAAATGGTGTGTGTTAAATTACAGGCACTAAACCTCCTCTACTACCTACGAGTATGTCTCAGATCATCACGCCCGTACCTGCGAGGTATTGCTTTGTTACAGGCGATGGTACCACCCATCATCATTTAAGAACACGCGAGAAGATGTAACAATAGATGTTCTACTCACCAAGAGGCTTGTGCTCCGCAAGCCAAGTGTAAAGCAAGGCCTCGTGCCTGACAGTATCTAGGGTCGGCACTACAACGTCTGGGGCCGCCACTTTGTGGGTCTCCACTTCGATCTGAGGCACTTTGGCAGACCACGGCACCCATTCGCCGGTGATACTGACCTAAAACAAGTAGGCATTTAATGATATAAAAACCCGACACAATCCCCACTTTTTGACTTTTGTTTATTCGCAAATTGAGGAGGCATGTCTTAATTTGTTATTTTTATACTAATATTAATTTGATACACTGACGGTTCAGTGTAGAGTATAATGCTAATTCAACGAGGTTGGAAGTGCAATCTGCACTGACACTTCGCATGCACTCCCATGCGATGTGTCAGAGCAGATTATGAATTATTTCATACTCCCTACATAACCAGACTTTTGGGGCATGATACGAACGATAGCGTCTCAATATGTGTGGTGTAAACGCAGTTCTAAAGTAGTTCAGAGTTTGTATAAGTAATTTTTAGAATAAAAACTTACTTCGAAGTCAATGATGTGTTGATTTGCACCACAATTTGGCAACTGCATGGTGCTCGCCGATCTTATAAAGTCACCCAGTTCGTTACGATCCTGAAAACAAAAAATAAATTATGATAATCATTTGCGGGGTTTTTCATGAAAATGCTCATCAAAAGATCAACGAATCATTAATTTTTTTGCGTGTTTTCTTACTTTCAGTTTAGCATCACCAGCGAATGACCAAAGCAGTGAATATACGAGCCATTTGGGCACATACGCCTCCAACTGATCATTGGTCACTGGGAAATCTGGATGCTGGCGATTGTAGCCCAAAATATTTCTGAAACAGCATCACCCATTAGTATACAGCATACCATTTGATATTAAACCTTATTGCAACATGCCAGGGTTTATTTTACCTGACTCCACGGTTGAGCATAGAATGGAGAGATGACAATGCCCTATGACGGGTGAAGTCCATTATATGATCGAGGCTTACAGCGCGTTCCAGACATTTCACCACGAGACCTTCGCCGTAAAACAGGGGTTGTAGGATATTGGCCACGTCACGTTGCGTCTGTAATTAATTTAACCAAATTATACTTTATTCTACACTGAAAAAGTTCATACTTTAAATACCTCTACCACGGTAATTTATTTATTTATTTATAATAAAGGTAATGTTATCTATACTACTGCGTTTACCAGGGGAATTGGGAAGGCATGTTTAGATGTCAGGTGGACACGTGTGCTTATGAGAATATTTGGAGGTGTTTATATTTGATGGATGGTTGGATGAAATTTTACCTGTAAAGCTGGTGACAGGATGTTTTCAGTAGCATTTTGATCGCCACCCGCTGTTGGAGCAGCCATTACAATACTGAATGAATCTTCCTCACCATCTTCCAATGGGATATTTCTCAAACTGAAAATAAAAGAAAAATTTAGAAAATTCATATTGTTGTAAGAATGGGGTTAGTGTAAAGTGAAATTTATTACGTACCGCATCAGGTAGTTCTCGAATATCATTTCAGTAGTGAGGACATCTTGCGAGAACCAGACCATACCGCAACGCGATACGGTAGCCAGCGTTGCGTATTTCAGATCTTGTACCTATGAAACATTGTTAAATTAGCTTAGAAACTAGCATAGCAAATGCTAGTGTGTATACAATTAATAATAGAATCTTTTATTACATACATAATAAGGTTGAATTTGGCCACCGGAATCGGCCCAACTCAGGCTGTGGATATCGTGGAAGAATAAGGAAGGAAATGAAAATCCAGGAAGTATAAAGGGCGCCCGTATCGCTTTGAGCGATCTCTTCGAGGCAAGCTTAGGCTGGACTGGACATAAGAGAAGTGGGAGTCGACTAAGAAAATCTACCAGAGGAACGGTTCCTAGTTTCCTTCTGTGTATTTTTAACTCCACTGCGATCACTAATCTGCTAATATAGATTTTTCTTACCTCAAACATGACGCGAACATTCGGTGGTAGCGACAGTCGTTCACCATTGGGCAGAGTAAGCAGTTTGTTGTCATCAAGCACAGAGTTCAAATTCTCAACCCATTCCGGGTCTACATCGCCGTCGAATATAATCCATTGGCGTTTGTTGATCTCGCCACGCACGTTGTCAATGATTTTTCTGCGGGAATAATAGTTAGTTTTGCTATCACAGTTCTCTAAACAGACCCACAAAGGGGTTTGAAGATTTTGGCCCAACATCGGTTTACCACAGTATTTTTTTCTTCAAAATCGCGGCGCACAATGGTAGTTGTTGTTTCTTTTATTTGCGTAGATTTTGATTACGATTTCGAAAAAAGAAATATTTGTTAGGTCCACCCTCGACACAAAAATATTCAAACCCCTTTGGAACATTTTCATTTCTATCCATCACAATAGTATAACTTGGAATTAAAGCATGCAAAACAAATAGTCATCGGCAGACTGAAATATACAGTTCGAACTTTGTTTTAGCAATCGTGCAACGATCCGTCAAGCTCATGTTACAAGAACTAATATGGCAGTGGCTGAATCTTCCGATTGTTTATATTTTGTTTACTTACCTCAGAATATGAGTGAAGAGACCATCCGTCCATTCACGAGTGTTGGGATCAAGAACACCGTACAGAGTTTCCTTCGACATAGCCTTTGGATCAATTACGTGAGCAACCCCTTCTACACCTTCGAACCTGTGAAATAGAGTTCAAATTGATCTGAGCTGATGAAGGAGATAACAGCTTGAACTAATAAATGTCCAAAAAATTAAATGGTTATGAAACCATAAAAGATTGAAGTCTTACCTCTCCAAAGCCTTAAGAAGCACACGCCAAGCGGTAGATTTGCCACTTCCGGAAGGGCCAACCATCATCAAACCGTGGTTCAGTTTGCATATTTGGTATAGTTGCAGCACCTATATCATAATTTGTGCATTACAAAAAGGTATCACAAAAATATTTGGAGGAAAAACTAGAACTACAAAGAAACTTAGTCAAGTTATTGGAGGACATTTGAAGACGGCATGATTTCTTCAAAGCTCCCTCTAAGATACAAAAGAAAAACAAGGGAAGCTGGATTACATACAAATTACGAGGCCTGTAAAGTTTCTACTATAAAAAGAATCAGTTTTACAATACAATAAGCACAAGTGAGACAGTGCTTTGGAACGCTTAGTGAGTGACTGAGATTGCTGTGAGACACGGTGACTGGTGCTACGAAGTTATGCCTGTTTTGTACGCTGGACAATGCATCAGTTAACGCGCAATAGTCAACAAATTTTCATAAAATATGAGGAAGGGATATATCGACCCTTATTTAGAAAATATTGACAAAAAGCCCCAATAACAGAAGAAACAAATAAACTATGCTTAGGTTTTTCTGCTTATCGGTCGATGGCGAAATTGGTTCATATAATCTGCAAGTATAAGTAAACTTCGTCTTTCGTGCATAACATCGACCAATGCATTGTTCAGTATAAAGATGTACACAAACACAAGAGCTGAAAACATAGAACACATGTACCCAAAACCTGCGAGGTCACTGACCTTCTCGATCCAGGTGCTGTGGTGAGGCTGCGACGACAACGGAGTTCGCCTCTACGTGCCGTTAGCAGGTTAGCATGGAAACGCATTCACACTCACGACTAGTTCGATAAATCGACATGGCGAACGGTTTGCATTCTTCCCTCTTACTTATAAACCTCTCAATTTTAATGGATTCTACACACCGGTCCGCCGACATAGGCCGGCGGCTTAGTTGGCGGTCGATGGCTTCACAATCTGAAATGTCGCCACCCGGGTCGCCGACAGTCGGTGTCGGCGGCGAGCTCGGTGTGGAGTATTTAAGCGATAGCTAAGGGTCGTTTGTTTTCTTCTGTCATCATAAGTTCGATTGAGAAAAAACATGGCTTAGCCACTGCTTAAAGTTGAGAGATTTTATAGGTAAGAACTTGGTTAGTGTTAGCGTTCATTTTTGCCATATTGAGTCATCGCAATAGGATTATGGATATGGTGAAACTGCAGTTCAAGAAATCACGTATTTCTGCTACAACTTAAGTAAATGTTGTTTAACAGTTCAGTTTCAAGGGTTTTCGTAGAACTGCAGTTTCAATAAATACACATTTATAGAATATTATAAATATAAGAGATGCATTTATCGTTAAAATACAAAAATAATGATGAAAATGCATGTATTTAATTAACTTATTGATTAGGATTTGTTAATATAAAGAAATTGTACTTCCAAAACCATCACCTAATATCGTTATCATGAAAATAATATAAGATATGTATATATAACTTTGTATGTGTTATAATGTATTTTAGTGCGTTTGAATGTGCCAAAACATCACTGAATGATGGGATGTGTCAATGTCATTCTAGCGGTTAATTTAATTTGTACCGTATGTTTCCCGCAAATTAAAATATAATTTCTAGCCACAAATTTGTGTATATACGACGGATAACATACCTTTTCCATCCAAGTGGATCCATTTTCGTCGCCCTCACCGCAAACTAAGAATTCTTCGGCGCAAACTGCGCGGATTTCGTTCTTCAAGCCTACAAAATAGAATGTTAAAAATATTTGCAAAGATTTACGATAAATCAAGAAGTCCAGAAACTAAAAGAGGGTTCAGATAAAGAGCGCTAACGCGCGTTACGTGCACTCTTCACTACTCGTCAGTCTGGTAAAAAAGTAAGTGATTGCGATGAAAGCGCATACTCAACTGACGGGTGTTATATTAATGTCATCGCGCGATCGCCTGCATCGCTGCGTTAGCACGCGCTCGCTGCTAACGTAGCGATTATTCGAATGTTACCAGGATGTATAGATGCGCGATTTAAAAACGCGCGTCAAAATTTTGCCATATGAACATATACTAAAACTTACCAGTCATCTCAGCCCTAGTATACCCTACGTTAGGGAAGACATCATTCAGCAAAGAGAACAGCAGTGGAATATCCTCAGCAACCAGTTTAGGTACCATGGTCTCGCATACAGATTGGATGAGGATGTCTTGTTCAGGCAGAGATTCTGCGATCGAAGCCTCGTCTGGTACTTCTGTGCCGCGTTCTACTAGGTTCTCCTGTGGGTGTTAAGTGCATCACAACATTAACGGAAAGCATATTTAAAAAATCGACAGTGTATAAGTTGTTTAAACCCGGTGAATCGCCATTTTTTTTACTGACGGGGCCCCCTCTTCTTTCCTTACACGAGTGGGGGCGTTAAGAAATTGGATTGGACCGCACATTACACTTAAGATATCGTTTAGTTGTCTAGAGCACCATTTTATTTACTACCTACTATTTAATACCCATTAAATAGTAGGTAGTAAATAAAATATACGCAGAAACTACCAGTTGTACCTAAGGAGGTTCATAGATCATCTTATTACACCTAGATTTGAGAAAAGTTTAAATGGGAAACGCACCTTGATTTTCTGTATACGATCACGTTTCACGTTACCAGCCGACACTAGCACAGATTTCAGAGCTCGAAGACCGAAGTCGTAGTGAGATTGGTTGGATAGTTGCTCGTCACATAACCTGAAAGTATGTAATAAAATAAATAAATAGACAATGCATCGATTTGTTCTTTATTTTGCTGTTTAGACACAGCAAAAAAAAAAAGGATAACGATTCAAAAGAAATTCAGAAGACAAGAAAAACGTTACCTAACTAGAAAATAAGATCGATTCTAAATAACCTGTACATTGTTTGCAACAATCTGCAGTTGGCTTAATTGTAAATTCTAGTTCTAATATTTTTATATTATTTGCTTGTCATTTTATTTGTTGATAAATGTCTCATTTCTAAATATCATTCAGAACTAATCAAACTTAATTTTATCTTTAAAACCCGTGCAAGGGCGTCTAGTTGCTGGCTGTTAAAAAATTAAATTTTTTTTTTTTTTTTAAAACACTGTCGACTGATCTATACTCACTTGAAGAACGGTACAATCTTGCAAGCCAGTTTCTCAGCGGTCCTAAAACCTTGGCTGAACAGCATAACCTCAGCAATCAGCTGTCTATCAGGCGTCGTCATAGCCAGGGAACGGAACAACTTCTTCAAGTTATCGGGAAGGTTGGAGCGACCGGCGTATCCAGGGTTCATTGTGATGAAGATCGCCATGTCTTGGCTGACTCGGACTTGCTTACCGACCAATTCCACGGTTATGGACCTACCTAGAAGGTAATAAGAATATTTATTTAGTGTCTTAGCATGATCGCCTGCTGCAGCGCATCTAACAGGTTGAGGGATAGAAGGAGTTGCATTGCAGGACCAGCCATTTATCAGGCCAAATCGTGACCGAGACCACTGCCAAGTGTAAACAACTGAGATTTTAGGGTAAGTTCACTTTTTTAGTAACGGACATAATGAAGTCAGCGTTTGAGTTGGGAGAGCTGTGCTAACATAGATTTCAGAATCCACCACCACTGAACGAATTGGACAGTCCTATAGACATATTTACATTAACTAGACATTATTCATAACGACGGATGTGGCGCGGCGGGCGAAGGTCCACCCGCGATACAGAAGGTTGCGGGTTCGATTCCCGCCTTGGGACAAATGTTTGTAAGACCGGCAATTTGTCTCGTGTGTTCTGGGTATTTTCTATGTATAATAAATATCTATGTATGTATTCTATTATGTATATCAGTCATCTAGAACTCATAATACAAGATCTGCTTAGCTTTGGGATAGATGTTGCTGTGTGGACTGTCCAGCATTATTTATTCATTTATTATTATTTATAATTACCACAAAAAGTCAGTTATGCCACGACAGTTATGTACTTACTAGTGTTGTTATCTCCTTCTTGGTGGCTCTTGAGAGCTTCTTGTATGGTCTGCACTTGCTGAGACACAGCAGACAACATTCTCTCTTCCAGACGATTGAACTCATCGAAACATCCCCACGCTCCCACCTAAAAACATAACATTTTGAACCTTAATTCATAACATTATAAGGTAACTTCTAAGGGGTCTCTAATAATTTGGTATTTTTTACACGAATTCGTATTTCTCCATATTTAGGCAGTTTATTCAGTTTTACGGGACAACAGCAATGAAACCAAAGGAATAAAACAGATTATTATATATATACAAAAGGGAAAGAATCATCAAAATCGGTTAACCATTTCTGAAGATATCTATTAACAATTTTTTTACGTATATTAAAAACAAACGAATTGAGAACCATATCCTTTTTGCTGTCTTTTAAAAATGCATAATACCATTTGTTTATGGTATTTACAAACATACCTGGCAAAGACCAACGAAAATTCGTCCCATAGCTTGGAAATCAAAAGTCTCGTCACAGTTGAATACTAGGACAAAACGTCCCAGTTGGTTACCAAGAGCCTTCACGGATTCAGTTTTACCCGTACCAGCAGGTCCTAGGAAAAACAATTGACGATTAGAAGATTTTGGAGCTTAAATGAACTTTACAATGAGAAAGAGATGTAATCTAATTACTGAATTCTAAATAGCTTAAAATTTTGACCAGCCATAATATATTACACATGGTGTGCATAACAAAGCAAGGTATGGTCTTCCGAGACATGATGGTCACGTAGGTTGCTGTCATATCATCGCCATCGGCGAATGAGAAGACGAATCTGTTTCCTGGTGATAACAGTAGCGTATAATCGTAACTACCCGAACTCCTTGTATTACCTGCATAAATCTGATAAAACTATGTGGTTTGGTAATTACCAATTCTTTATCACATTGACTCGTGTTTAACTACCGCTGTTTTGGCTGCTCTAACAAACATAATTGACGATTGAATTTTTTTTCAAATCACCTCATTGTTTTCCAATTTCTACGTTTTGTTGAAATAAAGTGGAAACTGGACAGTGACGTAAGAGGAGTAGACCTTGTTTTCTTGGATCATGTTATTACAGTGAGTCGAAGAATAGGGCTCTGACAATGAGATAAGGAAGGGACCAAATACGAGCCCAAAGGTTCTTGTAAATATACACACCGCTGCTGCGTTGCCCATTTATTTCCGAACTTGGGTAATGCTCTATCGCGCATCTATATACAGGATTAGGAAATAAAGAAAACTTTGTGTCAAAGAATGAAAGATTCTTACCAAACGGCGATCCGCCAAGCCTGGCTTCCAAAGCTTGCGTCATGGTCAAATAGCAGCGATCAGTGAGCGGAGTTTGTACTAAACGATCTTGCACTCCGAGGTATTCGAATCCGTAGAGGAACTTCGCGTTCGCCATGTGGATAGTCAGTTGTTGGAGGACCTGTTTGAAAAAATATAATGAAGCGTAATTTCACTAAAAGCTGGTCATTGTGATTCAACCTGTGGTCTAAGCAGCCCTTATTTAGTCAATAACCAATTAAATCTAGTTAGTTAGGTAGTAGGAAATTTATTCTCAAAAAAGACACAATGTCACTTACATGAGAAAAAGTTATTCTTAAGCATAGCATTCTTAAGGTATAAATTAAGTAGGTCGTTTTCGTAAGTATAGTCATATACCCATCTAAAAATAATTATCTGATACATATTCAGTTAGGTTTGTTTTAAAAGCATTGAATGAGTAGATTTTTTTAAATTGGGTGTATTTTACTGTAGTACTGTGCACCTTAGTACGTAGCCTTACTCCTACACAACTCTGGATATAGGAAAGATATAAAATTAATTGAAAACTATAAAAAACGGCGGCAAAAGAACTCGTATTTTGATATATTAAAATCGACATTTATAATAAAACCTATTTACCCATTTAAATGCTTCGAGGTAATAAAGAATGATTTAGTATACTTACGTCATTGTTCCTAGGATCGAAGTAGAAACGCATCTCGCAGAGCCACTCGAATGATCGCGCACTGTTCACGTTTGATGCGATCAGTCGACGCGTCACAGTACGCTTGTGAACGAACTCGTTGATCTAGAAATAAGAGTGTTAGCTTTATATTATTGTATTTCAGGAAATTAATTGTTTACTAAAAAATGTTATCAAATACTACTGATGACACAAATTCGTTAGTTAAAGGCGTCGCTGCGCCAAAATTTTAATAACAAATATTACTACGCAAAAGTTTAAATAGTTTTAAAACATTGTTATATTGAACATTTCCCGTCCGAAGCGACTTTCAGCAATGAACTGAATATTGCTGAATGCTTGTATAGTACATTATATGCTTGTATAAAGTTTTTTTTATAATCTTTGCGTCAAAAACTATAATAAAATATGAAATATTTAAATGAACGATTCGCCCCTCTGGCATACGAACGCGGGGGATGTTTTCCACAAACTCCAAAAAACAAGTCGAGTGTTTTTGCTCGCAAAAAATTTTGGCCACGCCCCTAATTTATGTTTTTCTAACAAAGTTTTGTCCAAAAACTGTAATAGCTTACAGGGATTTAGCCTACCATGGCATGTTACGCATTCCTTGTTCAAACATCGATTCAACTTTCTAAAAGGTTCTAATCATAAGAATTATTTCGGATAGTGATCAGGTGAGCAGTTTGTTTCTTTTTTTATACCAATTCAATCTTTATAAAGTGAAAACTTCTTTATGCGCAGTTGCGCACTTTCACCGACCTGGACGCAATTCAAACGTCATTTTCTGGACAGTTACGCTGATCACGTTTACACTGATCCAATCGTATTTTACCAAATTATTTTTGACTAGCTGCTGCCCACGTCTTCGCCCGCGTTTTATCGGCATAAAAATAGCCTATTTGTTATTCCAGGTCCCAAACTATACCCATACCAAATTTCAGCCCAATCGGTTCAGTAGTTTTTGCGTGCAAGAGTAACAAATATCCATACATCCATCCATACAAACTTTGAAATAATATTAGTAGGAAGTGGGATATAAGTTTTTCTGAATAAAGAATGATCTATCTAATCGACTAGCTGAAGTCGATTAGACAAGCTGACTTTTTATCAAGGGGTAAGTATGGTAGGCCTAAATTCAACCGTGGACGTGATGATGGAGTATGGTAGTTTTTTACGTCTATGAATATAATGCCTATGAATGTCACACGGTCAGCAATAAACATACCAAATGCTCCAGCTTCCTCCTCCTCAGCGGTGGTTGTTCCTGCAGCACTGAATCCGCGAGGATATTGAGCATATTCTCCACGTGAGCCAATACGCGCTTGAGTCCATCTCCACCGCCGCTCGTCAGAGCCGCGTCCACGTCTTCAGACCAAAGGATTTGGGCGGCTAGGACGACGATTTGCGCCTGTGAAATAAATACCGTGCATAGTAAAAATAATTACAGGTTTTTGTTTTATAAAGTTTCAAAGAACTGGAGTAGAACGGAATATACCGTAAAGAATGCAATTCAATAGCAATTTATGCTATTCGCCTCGGGCATGGGCTAGTCTGAGCCATGTGCAGCTTACGATAACTTATTAATGATGATTTTTTGGAAGAGATCTCTCTTAGCGATAAGGCCCATTGTGCAACTCTGTTATTTCTCTTTTCCTGTATTTTCTTGGTGTGCAATAAAGTGTAATGTATTGTATTTGGCAAATCACAAAATGCTGTAACAATCACTAGAAAATTGTTAACATATCTCGAGTTTTTATTTTGGATTCTAGTTTATGTTACGTACCTGATACTTGTCACACCAGTCAATAAATTTTTGCGGATCAACATTCCCGTCCTTGAACTGCTTCACATCGCCGACGGCGTCCTTCAAGCGGCAAGCTAGCGTCACTCGCATCTCGCGTTCCACCATCGAAAGCCACGAGTTTATCTTGGGGTTCTCGACCGTTGATACTGGAGATGTGAAGTATACCTGAGGGATTGAATTTTGTGTAAAGTTAGTGACCTCACAAGGTTTTCAATTCTTGATGGATGTTTAGTTATTGTACTAACTACTATCCTACTATGAAGAGTCGCTTTGACTCTTCAGTAATCAATCAGTGACCAGAATAAGCAAAAAAAAAAAAAAAAATATTTAAAATTCACTCTCTTTGCATAAATATTTATGACTATTAGGGTCTTTTTCCACTAAGGCTTAGCTAACTGAAGCAATCACGTTTTATAGATCCATAGCAAAGCGATCCTTTCGGCAGCCAGACAGATTTCGACGCTCTATACAGCTTAGCTCTTGCGTACTGACAATAACTGTTAGAAATAAATAACTAGTGTCTTACCTCCTCCCCTTCCCTCGAGGCTATACCATTGATAACAGTATTATCTTCGTTCAGGATGATAGCGGCGACACCAGCAAACATTTTCTTGAAGTGCTTTTGCAGGCGAGCAATGTTCTTGCTGTTACCGATGATTTCAAGCAGATCTTCGTCACCCACGAAATAGAATCTGAAATAATAATGTTATTAGTATGTTGTGAACAAGATAGATGACATGTGGTTCCAGATTGGCACTTAGCATCACGGGATAAAAAAACTGGACGAAAGGTAAGGAGGGTTGCTGTGGGACATTTGCGCTTTATAGTTGATGGCTATACCCATCTATGTATGTTTAGAAAATAAAGTAAAGTTTTATGTACCAAAGTAATAAATTTTTTATTCACAGGTTAAAACAAAAATGTAAAATTAATCGCTTTTTTTTTAAATTTACGAAACAAAACCTGGTCAACATTCCCAAATAAACTTACCGAGGGAAGCTGCTTCGTTCCCTTTCAAGGTACTCTCCCAGAGCCTTCTGGATCTTCCCGAGCAAGTCAGCCAGACGCTCCAGAGAACGCTGGACGCCTTGGATGTTAAGCACGTCCATAACCATCGGAGACTTGCTGACTTTCTTCATCAGGCCGAGGAATTCGGAACTGTTGTGAGAAGAAATAAGTCTTAGTATTGAACCGAATTGGGTAGATCTTGAAGGATTTATATCGGTCAGATTTCATTACCAATAACTGCTGTGTTTTTTTTTTTGGATGATTCAGAATCAAATGAAGGTTGGATCCTTTTAAAGGTCTAAGGTCAATCTCACGAATGTTTAGTATTGCGCTATATCCAGTCTTCATATGTGCACTTCAGTTTCTTGGAAAATAGTTAGATGTACACAATAGTTCAAATTTCAAAATCAACAAATATTTTACCTGATACCCTGGAAGCGGCCAGTCTCAATCGGTAGCAGAGTCTTGATATCAGCAGAGCCGCTGAATATGCCCTCGAGATACACCCAGCGTCGTTGAACGTCGATCCATACGTCGAATAATGCGTTAATACGGTTCAGTTTCTCTTCCCATGTTAGCGCTTCTTCTTCGAATACCTATGAAAATAAATATGTCATTTTCAATCTAAACTAGACTTTTAGTGTCTTAAACACTAAAAGTTACTTTTCTTTTGGCTACAACAGAACCTTTTATGTGTGTGAGTTACAATATTTTTTGTCTATTTTATGATGGTATCGAAAACCATTTGTCTAAGCTAGACAACGCGCTAAGTGACTCACTTTGTAGTATGGAGACAGTTTCATAGCAGCAACACTGTTTATATGCTCCTTCACTTTGTTGAAGAGATCGTCCCAGCCGCGAATTATCTTGCATTTGTTCTGGTAGTTGATCAAATCTAGCTCGTAGCTCTGCCAAGACTCGCGTACCTAGAAAAGAATTAAAATAACATTCTGAAATCGATTTTATAGGCAGTGAAACAGAGACGAATATTTTCACTGTCTTTTGTTTATCTGGAAAAAACTATTGAGCATCTACATACCTGTTTCAAGAATTCTTCCAAAGCCATTTCACCCTGAGCCACAGACACAACATCCTTCACAGTGTGTTCATTGTGCAGTAGATCTGCATCCCAAACTTGACCTAAAGTCAATTCAGATAGAGACCAATCTACTTTGAGCGCGCGGCAGAGTTGGCGCCAGTGACGCTCTTTCAATGCGTCAGATTTCAGCTCGACGATTAGCATGTTCACCTGAATGAAAAAAGATGATAAAGCCAATGCTGGTTGATCAAAATACCCTTAAATTGATCAAAATATGAATTTGAACACTTAAGAGGAAGATTTAGAGTAGTTGTTACCTTGGTGTAAGACTGAAGCAGTTTGCGAACGTATTCGTAGCTGTCGTACATACGTAGACGTGCAGGCAGTTCTTTCAATTCGTTCAACATAGCTTCAAGTTGTTGCCTGAAATAGCCAAAACATTAACATACATAAAATATGAATTTCTGACATTAAAATTGGACGTGAAAGCTATGGGATGATGTCAATATTGGTAAACCCTACGCAGAGAATAACAAAGCTCTGAACGGATTTAGATTTATTCCCATCAGCTTTAAATTACCAACTCCAAAATTTTTTAAAGTACCTTATTATGAAATGGTTACAAACCGGAGTTTTCTAGGCTGCACAGATAACCAAGGTTTTTCCCTGATATCGTCGATTTGAGTCCAAATCTTGCTGAGAGAAGCCCAAACGCCACGCAAATCTTGCAACTCCTCTAATGCAACAGTCATGCGTTCGTTGTTGACTGAGCTTCCTATAAAACCACAATTAATAGTAAATTTTACGAAAACAGTCTGCGAAAGAACGCTGGATGCGGTAACCTAAAGACAGACTATGGCGCATATGTTTACAGAATGACACCATAGTCATAGTGAAGCGATTAGTTTAGCAAAAAAGGGCCCCTGAAAAGTGGCAAACATTGTCCCCATAGCTAGCCGAATTTCGATCAGAGAGGCAAGTCAGACATTGCAAATATAGCAGCAACAAACCTGTATCATGCAGCTCCAAAGCTTCCTTGGCTTTAGCCACATTATCTCTCTCTTCCTTGAGCCTAGTATACCGCGCTTCCATGCCTTGAAGCTTAGTCAGAGCATCTTCAGGCCTAGTGGAACCATCGGTAGGCTTAGCGCGTTCCCATTCGGTGAGAAACTCTAATGTGCGTGTTTCGACAGCCTTGTCTTCGGCTACGATTTTTTGTTGGAGAGATGCGACCTAAAACAGGATTGAAAGTTAAAATATGGACTTAGAGCCAGTTTCTTGATTGCTGATCAGTTTGATTAATGGCCAAATCTTTGTCAAGTACCTATAGGGCTGATTTTGAACTGAGATTAATTGATCAGCCTGTCAAATCATTGATTATAATTGTGATCAATCGATAAATGTTTTAAGAACACCCATATGCATTTTTGTGTAAACAAGCGCTTGTAAAATCATTGGTCAATTAATCAGCGTTCGAAATCAGCACGTGGGAAGCTGTTATCTGAAAAAAATATCTATAGTTTTTTATAGGAATTCTTACTTGAGTCTGGATAGAAGAATCCTTTCTGCGCATGATCTCGTTGAACGCACTCCATTCGCCTTCGATATTATCAACGTGCAACCATTGAGCGGGAAATTGGAATCTGCAAAAATAAAACTCTCAATTTCCATGTTTTTGGAATTAGAACTTTATTCTAAAGGATATAAAGCATACCTCTGTCTCTCGAGGATCCGTTGAGCCTCTCTGTAGATATCAACTTGCTTCTCCCATGCTAGAACTTCCCTCTTCAACTGTTGCACGTAAGTAATAAGGGACACGGCATCGCTGGTAGAGGCCGCCTCTGTTGCAAGACAATTATACATTAGTATATCGCATTAACTGCCCAGCCCGAGGAAGTCGAAGGACATTTGGGCCATGAAAGTGTTAAAGTTGGTGAGTACCAAAGTTCTCGACAGTTCAAAGAATAAGCTAGCTGGAATGGCGGTGCATCGCCCATATCAGAATCAGAATCAATAACTTTATTTCTTTAGGCTTACAAAATAAGCACTTAGACAAGTCAAATTTTATACTATAAACATAGTTATTATTATCAAATAAGAAATAAGGTGTTATTGAAATTCTCTTCATTTCAATATGTTGTCCACTATTGGAAGAAGTGAAAAAGAAACCACTAGCACATTTATAATATCACTTATGTGTCTAATACATGTTTATTCCTCCTCCTCTCGTCCTCTCGTTTTTATAGTGTTGTCATCATATTCTCTGTTTTATAGTAATCTAGAGTTAGTAAAGGTTTTAGTCTTAGCTTTACATTCAACAAAACGTAATTCTCTTAACGATATTTGTTTACTGATAGTATTATAAAAGAATGGAGCTAAGAAAGAGAAGTGTTTTTGTGCAAAAGCAGTTTTACAGTTTACAGTTTTGTATATCAGGTCTTTCCGACACTTACTAGTCGACGGCTCATTAAGAGTTGGATTTTTAAGATGCTGTCTTAGAATTATTTGTTGAATGCACAGCTGTCTTACAGTAAGCAGCTTGCAATCTGCATATAGTTCGACCGTGAGGTACCTGTAAGGTTTTGAAAAAGCTACCTTGAGTACGGCCCTTTGCGCTCTCTCTAGTTGTAGTAGATGGGTTTTAGCTGTCCCGCCCCATGATGTAGCGCAATAACTTAGTAGAGATTGGCAGAGCGCGTAATAAATTGTAAGTATGTGAGATTCATTTGCCGCATGTTTAATATTTTTGAAAACCGCTATTAATCTTTTAATTCTTGATGTCAGTAATATGCTCAGCTTAATATGAGGCTCGTAAGTCATCATTGCGTCAATCGTAACACCAAGATACTTAATATTAACACAACTTTCAAGGGAAGCGCAATCAGTGCAGTTTAGTGTAGATGTTCGCAAGCAATTCACACTATGAGCTCTGAGTTGGTGAGAAGGAATTGTGGAATCTGGTTTTGTAGATGTTTTTGGATAGAACGTTATATATTTCGTTTTAACTGCATTAAGGGTGAGTATTTTTTGGTAGAGCAGATTAGCTATAAGGTTAAAACCTTCCTGAGCTTTTTTGTATACATTCTCCCAACTTGGGTCTTGGAACAACAGCTTAGTCGTTAGTGTAATCGTGTTCCTTAGTGGAGACTTATAATACAAATGAGATCAAAAGTTGCAAACACAATCTTTTTAAAAAAAAAATGCGCATGGTATACTTACCAATAGACTGATGCTCGAGCTGCGAACGTGACTTGGCAAGCCTTCCGTGGAACTGCACCATCTCGCCTCCAAGTAAAGCGCCGAACTTTCCTAGCACTTCTTTGTGCCATGCATCGTATTTTAACGCAACTTTGCTCTGCACGCGAGCAAAGTCGATGACTACGGGCCCATATTCGCGGCGAGTGTCTGATGTGTCGAATGTTGTGCGGGATTTCCTGGAATGTCAACTTTATTTAGTCCTAATTAAGAATTATTTCAAGGGTTAAGGGACCTATCAAATACAGAAATGTCAACTTTACTTTGCTACTAAATAAGTATGAATTTCAAAGTTTAGGGACATGTTGATTATAATGAAAGTCTCAATATGTTGAAAGAAAAATTACACATGGAGTCCGTTCCGAACTTACTTGATGTCATTCAGACATTTGATCCACAAAGTGATGTCCTCGCCAAGACGCCCGTACAAACTATCAGGTTGAAGATCCCAAAGTGCTTGATAACTGTAAAAGATATGCAACTTTAGAACTATTACCACTTGGAATAGGGTATAAGATTATTTTCAGGTTGGCTAGGTCTTACCGCAGCCATTCGTCTACATAATTTCTAACTTGCGAGATCTTCTTTTCTATGGCATCGTATGCGTTTTCCACTGGATTGGAACCGCCTGGCAGTTTGGTTAGTAGATTCCTGTACGTAGCAGTTTGAGCGCGTGCTACGCCTACTTGATATCTAAAAACAACAAAATACGCGTTTGGTTAAACCCTATTGACATAGCAGGAAGGTTTATTTTGTCTACAAACGGTATTTACTATAAGCCATAATTAATCATTTATATATCGGAACATTCAATTGATCTATTCTGAATCTAAATAATACGATTACAAGATTTACTTTTGCTTTAGTCCATTATGCGTTGTAAACGATGCTGACTAGGAACAAGTTACTCTAAGCTTTATTTTTACGAAATTAAGGTTTATTTTTACCTGGTGCTTTGCAAGCGATGCTGGCTGGTGACAATAGCCTGCCAGGCGAACATTTGCCTCATGAGTTGGAAACGTGCGTCTTCTAGTGACGGGAACAGATACATTTGCTGGTTTGTTATACGCACTTCGTAAACGACGGGGGCGATCTGAAAGTGTTACGAAGTAGAAAGTAGTGTTAGTAAAAAAATGTTCCAGTTAGGCCAATGGGAGTCATTAAGAGGACGGAAAATTCATTAACGATAGAGTTAGATTTTCTAGCAAAATCATTGGGCTATAATTTCGTCCCATTAGACAAAATCTATGAAATAGTCACAGCAGATCATCATTGTTTATTCGCAGTATCTTAACTTTTTTTACTACATGACTACATAGCCCAATAATTAGAGTGAAATAAAGTTTTCAAGGTTTATGTTCCCATGACATATATATAGATTATAGCTATATTGTACCATCAAAAACTGAAGAAACTCAGTTTTTGATATTCATAACTTTTAAATTCCTGATCAGATTTAGATGTGCAATGTATCGTAAGGTTAGTTATGTTATTACATAATTTCAAGTGAGACTACAGGTAAGTTTAGTAGAAAAAAGCATGGTAGTTATTTTTTTGTAAAATTAGCTTGTTTACCTGAGGTTCACCACCCGGCTTGTGCGTTGGCTCAGTAGGCGAGTAAGTATCCATGGATAGATCCAGTTCATTGACCTTGCCCAGGAGAGCCATGGTCCAAGCTTCGATGCCGGCTTGCAAGCGCGCTGCGAGGCTTTTTTCGACCTGTAAGTTATCAGACATTTAGATACACGTGTTTGTAAATTAAAACAAATAGTTTTTTTATAGATAGGTTGTGATTTTATGTCAATGGGATCTCATGAGGGGTGGGCATAACTTTCTGTGCATATCATTTGTGCCTTTTCACATTTATACGGCAGCGCACGGCACGGTTGACGTGCTAAGTAGTAATGAACAGTGTCATCATCATCATCATCATCAGCCCATACACGTCCACTGCTGGACATAGGCCTCCCCCGTACGACGCCACAAATAGCGGTCCTGAGCCGCCTCCATCCATCGACTCCCTGCGACCGCTAAGATGTCGTCGGTCCATCGAGTATCGGATGGTCTCCCTTGTAGGGGGGGATTTGCCATAATCACCACGCTTGGCAGGCGGATTGGTGATCGCAGTGTTGGTGTTTAAAAAATACTCAGAAGGAAGCTGCTGCCCTTCCTCTGGTAGGTTCCGTTAGTCGGCTTTTACGACATCCACGGGTTGAGTTGGAAGGGTCGATATTCGTACGCCGCGGCCCCACGGCGGTTTTTAGAAAGAGACGATTGGCTTTTTACTAAGAGTTTTTAACACTGACGACGAGCCCAAGTCAATCAGACAGCTACCGTGCGCACGTGATAACGGCCGTCTACAACGCACGGCACCGGTAACCTTGTATGTGAAAAAGCACTTCCGTGTCAACCCATGCTGAGGCAGAGGCCTTTTTGCGACTTTCGGGCTTCCATTTATAAGTATTCTTTATGTTTTGTTCCTAAGAGGTCCACTCACCTCCTCATCCAATCTCTGGACCCACAGATGCAGGTTGCTGTACTGGCGCAGAGACAAGTCATCGATGGCTCGCTGCAGCCGAGCTAGGATCTCCGCAAGACTAGTTGCGGAGTAGGGGCAGGTTTCCAAGGAACGCGCGTCCACTGAGATCTGTTCTTCTACTGCTAAGAGGTCTTCCACCTGCCAGGTTATAAAGGTTTAGTAAAAAAAAAGCAGCAAAACTTCGCATCAGACAACCTTATGCAAGCCTCTGTTTGCGCTTAGCCAAAAGTACATTTTGCAACAAGTAATTATTCAAAAATTCGAAAGACTGATGATTTTAATTTGAACCTGTAGAACATGAGAACGGCTGCGTTATCTTTCACTAACGGTTGATTCGTTCGAATATCGTAGTGAGAGCTATGATGTCACCGACAAACACACAGATACTAATAAAGAACACTCTTTTTACGTAGGGGTTTCAAAACAAAACAACGGGAAAAGCTTAAACAAAAAGCAGCTCAATAAACATAAGTTTACCTTTTCTTGGAAGAGCAGAACAACTTCGCTCAACTTCTGCACATAAGGATCCAGCTTATACGACTCCCAGACTAGTGCCATGCCTTCCGACACCTGGTTTAGCACGTCGCGGCGTAGCCCGGCCACTAGTGGGATGATGGATGCTTTGTCGCGGATCTAAAAGGGAAATTATTATTCAACTTAGAACAAATATGTTCAAAGTTATAAGAGGCACTTGCAGACCGAGTGTACTTTAGGTGTGTTCCTTCCCATTAAAAAGCGGCGTAAAGGGGAATCGACTAATCAGGTGGTTCTTTGATTCCGCTCTGCATCGCGTTAATAGGAACGTATCCTAAGAATGTTTATTTCTCAACACATACGTTGAATGAAAATTTATCAAATGACCCTCTTCCAATAAAGTCAGATGTAATTATCATTTAGTAAAAATTAAATGGAAATGAAGAATGGGATGATGGAAATACATGTGTCTTTACGTTAACTGTACATAGTCTGCAAATTAAAATATCAACGTTCTGCTTCCCACTATGGAATATAATTACCTACAAAATAAAGAAAATAACACAGAATATTAATAAAAAAACTACTCCTAAGGCCTAGAAATAAACAATTAAAAGCATGCATATTAGAAAGCTGAAGATAATTTGTATGTTGCTTGTGTGTGATAATGTTTATTTTGTTGCTAAAGTGAGAACAAAAAGCGATTGGTACAAATCACTGATCATGCATCCAATGAATTTTGGCTACCTTAGTATGATTCCTATTATTTAGCTGCACAAATAAAAACGTACATGTGTTAGTGAAGACACACACAGATATTTTGTTAAGTGTTGTATGTAAAAAACAGACTTGAGTTCAATAAATTTACTCCAAGACGTACGCACAAATGTAGTGCTGTCCCTTTCACTCTAGTCTAATGGGCGCCATGAAATTCTGCGTGACAGAAACAGCAATACATAACGCACTAGCTTGAAAGCTAAAGTAGCAAGTTCATCTAATAGTGGTAGTAACACAGTAGCGAGTAATTGTTTTTAGTGCTTGAAGTGGAATGTAAATAGCGTTATAGAATAGTACGTACCTTCTCCAACGTGCGTTCGTAGGTACGCACGCTCTCAATCAGAGATATAGCAAAGGGATACAGTTGATTCGCTTGGTGGGCTTTGTTTACTATAGCCAAAGGGACTCTGAAAATTTTTAATTATTAAATTAATCCATTTTCGTCCAACATCATATTTTTTAAAAGCAATGTCGTTTTAGAATTAAAAACTTATTTAAACTCTTATTCTGAACAGTCTATTATTATAATTTTTACTTATATGACTATAACGATGCCTATTTACAGCTGATCTATTTATTATTAATTTACCAATTTAAAAAAAATCTAAGTTCTTGATTATTTTCCTGTCATGTCTGTTTTATGGCTTTGAATTATATAATATAATATAAGCACCATTTATTGTTAACTATATTTTTGTAAATTCACGTATCCAAGTGTGCCCAGTGCTCCTACGGTGAATAAATGAGTATGAGTATGAGTCAACGAAGCTGAACCGTCACGCTCAGGTCGGTTACGCTGAATCGGGTATACTCGGCTCCGGTCGGCAACTTTATAGCTTTAAAGTTGCAGTTCTATCGTGTGATCATAAACTCACCCTTTTTTATTTCAACATACCTAAATCCGAGATTCTTCAAGTTGCGCACTTCTTTGTAAAGAGTGATGATTTCGGGCAAGAAGTTAACCTTCAGCTTGAGAAGTGTTCCGGATTTGCTAGAACGAGCACGTACGGACTCAATGGCAAAGATGCGGCCCGAAACACCCAAATTCCGTTGCTGCACCTGTGTCATACGAGAATGAAATTTAGTACTATGAAGTTATAGCTTATTTCAATATCTCATTTTGATTTTCTCTCTGTGATCTTTGCTTTGTTAAAGACCTTGGTTATAACTAAACATCATATTGTACGCCATTTGCTTGTTACATCAATCAAGCTATTGGTAATGTCTTTTCAGAAGTCCCGGTTGCGGGCTAGCCGGTGCCGGATACCCGGCGGCGTATATATGCAAATTATGCCGGTGCTGGTGAAACCTATTGTATACTTCCTGCGTCTGCTTTTTCGTTAAGAGTACAATCTTCTTTAAATCCCGAGTGAATAAGTTCCTTCTGGGAAAACGTGTTCCATCTTAGGCCACATCTTCGCTTTTTCAAGCTTTACACTCGCTTTCACAAACGCTATACAATTATGAATAAAACATAAAAGAATTACATGTGCTTGCTGGATAAATATTTAAAGTGCATTGACAAAGACTGATATACACGCATCAGCTTAAAAGCTGTCTGTGTATCACAAAATAATAATATTATGCCCATACACTTCGTCGCCGGGTACCTAGCACTGGCTAGCCGGCAACTAGGACGTCTGAAAAGTCACTTATTCGAAAAATAAGCGGCCAGCTTAATTTTGACGGTTCTGACATGTCAACATTTTCATTATAAGTAATTTCGTGCCTATCATTTTAAAAACACCATCAGTCGTAGTAAATTAATAATACTGTACCTTCCGCGCCCAATCATCAAACACCTCTTGGGTATCCAGTTTCAATCGGAAGCTGTCCCCATCTGCCTTAAGCTTCTGCCCTTCAATATGGTTCTCCCATCCCTTGCCTAGAACGTCTTCGACTCTCTTCAAGTAGGCGGTAAGTTGGTGGTCGATCTGCTTCGCCCAGATGATGGAACCAGCGACGGGTGGCAGGTCGCGGACCAGGGATAGACGGCTGCATTTCGATTGAGGGTATTGGACCTGCAAACAAATATTGTATTTAAAGATGTTTTGTTCTTAAGTCGCAAAAGATGTACTGGCGGGAACAGCTATCTCTCTCTTCCCAGCTATTTATACTATATGGTGGTGGGGTCAGCTTTCCTAATTGATCTCCACTTCGCTCTATCCTCGACGTAGTCTTTGGAAGCTTGACACTCTCTCATGTCCCATACATCCTACATCCTTCCATGGAAAGCTGTAGTGCTAAATTCCCTACATAAAGAGGCCTCTTACGTTTTTAGGCTTTCTTTTGATTTTTGTGATTGGCCGCACTTTGGTTTGTTATTAAGTAAGCTGCTCTCGTGGATAAAAAATTACTTTAAGATTTAGCTGTCTCTTGAGCAACCGAGCGGTAGTATAAACAACTACCCTGTTATTTTAGTAAATGTGCGATCTACCTTAATTTAAATAATGTTCTAGTCTCGCGAAGAAACTGCTATCTTCATGTGCTTCATACCAGCAACAACTAGCCTCACACTCGCACAGGACTAGTGATGGCCAGCATAGTCGCTAGTTTTAGGAATAAGAACAAAGAGGCAAGAGGTGATCTTTTTGTCTCTGTTTCGCACGCGAACATTACCCTAAGCAAATTTATACCTTGAACTTCTCATGCAGAGCCTCAATATCATCCTTGACGCGTTGAATCAGCTGCGTCTGGTACTCTCTGATGGCGCCGCGGATGTGGGGGCGCACGAACAACGCGTTGAAGCGAGAGAAGATACGGAACATCTCGTTTGCGTTCTTAGCTGTACCGAGTTGGTCGCGGAGGTGCGCGGTGATACGAGTTTCCACGCGATCTGTTGAAACAAAGGGTTGTACAGTTAGATGTCAGCATAGGTTATGGCTTAAAGGGATTTTTTTGTATTTACTTATTTATTTAAAAAGAATATAAATATGTACACTCCGATTCAAAAACCTGGATATTTTTGTAGGGGGTTACAAAACCCAAGAAATATTGGTGGAAAATATTCAACGACATTGGTATCATCGAAGAAACAAAAAACATAAAAAAAAACTCTAAACAATCTTAGGTTTTGAAAGCTTTCATTCATCATAAACTTTCGTTTTTAATTCAAATTTAAAAAATTTCATCCATATGTCGCGAGAGAAACAGGGACAAGAGGCGATCTCTCTGTCTCGCAACTGAACAAAGTCTAAAATCAAGTATGGGCTGTGTTTCGATGCAAACCGCCACCTTAGTAGTGACGTACGACCTGGCGTAGTGATAAAGTTCAATTTAGAAAAAGGAGTTTACCGATTCTGTCTTCATAACGACGCACGGCTGCTTCCCAAGCGTCGCAACCTTCGCGAGAAATGTCCAAGCAATCCACTTCTTTGACATTTTCGTACGCGAGGTTCACCTGAATGAAAAGTAAAGAAAGGTACAGGGTTGAGGGGAGTAAATAAAGAAAAAATAAAGCTGGACAATTCACACATCATTAATTATCCCATTATAGATACTAGATGACTGATATACATAATACAATAGGTACATACATATATATTTTTTATTATACATAGAAAATACCCAGAACAACTCGAACAAATATTTGCAGATCGTAAAAACATCTGTCCCAAGGCGGGAATCGAACCCGCAGCCTTCTGCGCCGCAGGCGGACCCCGCGTTCGCTGCGCCACGAGGTCGTTGAGAGGCAGAAGAACGTGGAGTTGAACTGTACTCAGCAGTTGATCACATAGAGAAACTCCAAACATAGCTCTCTCCATAGCTCGCTGAGTTTATTCAAGAGGCTTATAGTTAAAGACCACGTCTCATATTTGTGGGTCATTGACTTTTGTATTTCGACAGACGACATAAAAGTGGTTTCAAAGAAAAAACTTACCTCAGCAATAGCGTTCGCATCAGCAGCATCCATCGGCAAGGACATAGGCTGTGCCGGCTCGCCGCCCGCGCCAGCGTCCGTCACCACATTAGCACGTGGGCGAAGCACCTGCAAACCACACTCTGATTAAAGCTTTACGACTTAGCTTAAAGATTGAATTTTTTGGATTGGAGTATGCAGTCTTGATAAGTTTAGAGTTATTACACATTATGAGCATGAGTTGAATAGTGAAACTTGGCTCAGCAATATTCAAAATTTTTTATGTTGCACGAGGGTATTATTATATTTTAAAAACTCAATGGCCGCCTCTTGGATTCGAAAATAAACCATTCTAAGATCTGGCACTTTGCTATATTCTGCCAAGAACAGCTGATGAAGACTTGAGCCATGTAAACGTGATGCAGCGCAACTTACCCAAGCGTGACAGGTCAGTTTTGTTCACGTTCAGAAAGTTGTCAGAAAAAACCACTTACCCTGAGCATCACAGTGCGCAGTTGCTCGTGATGCCTGCGGAACCTGCGCATGTGCTCCATCCGAGCTTGCAGCCGCTTGTGTGAAGGAGACACGCGCCACACCATCTTGATGTGCTCGTCGCGCTTCTTCTTTACTATGTCTCTGTACAAAGAACACTTGCTTTGAAAATTTGTACATAGAAGGATAGCCAGATAGAACGAAAACTTTTTACTGTACCACACAAAGGAGATCTCTTTGTGAAGGTGTTGTCGTCATTTCTAAAGGTATGTTCCCACAGTCGCGGAGTAAAATCACCCAATTCCTAATTGGTGACGGATGATTGTATGTGTATTTCGACCCGAGGTGATTGGTCCATTCTACTGCGCTCCGCGTCAGAGCAAATGCATCCTAACCGTATTTTATTATTGCTCTGTTTCTTCTGTACAATTTTAGTTGCCTGTGATGTGACATTGCCTGCGATAAGGCTTTATTTATAAGGAGTCCATCCATACATCAAAGTCGTCGGTCGGGCCACGCCGCCCCGCCAACACAACACTGTCGGCTGCCTACAATGTTCATATATTCAAATGTCGCACCAACCCACCGGGGCTGTGTCGCGGCTTTGGTGTGTAGGTTCCATTATGCATCATTTACAATGTACAAATTTTCAGAGAAATTATTGGATTTGTGAGGAAAGAGATTCTCGGACGGAACTTACCGCAGCAAGCCTTGTAGTTTCTCATATTCATCATCCCAAGAAGAGAAAACTTCAAAACATTGAGTCATCACGCGCTCGAAGTCTTCAAAGGGAATGTGCATTAAACGACGCGTTCCCAACACCTGCAAAACAAAGTTCACTACCATTTTCCCTTATATCTTAAAATGCCGATTTGCGCCGCGAATGTGACCGTGGTCGTTTTATTCGCGAACGAGACAGAAAAAAACCTGTCTTTTGTCCCTGTCTAGTAAACCAAACTTAAGCATGTATGTAAGTATATCTCAGTCCCCTGTTTCAGTTATATTGCCGGTTACAGTGTCTATATTTTACTGTACCTTCAATAGTTGTTGTCCAAGGTCTCTGGAAATTGCCTCAACAAGTCTCAGCCCACGTTGGATGGGATACTTGGTTGAACGAATCTTGCGAAGATGTGAGAAGATTTGCTGGACTGCCAATCTGTTCAAACAAGAATTAATTCTCAAATAATGATCTTCAAAAATCATCTGATACCTGATAGTACCAATGAGATGGTATTTTAACACTTGAAGTGTTGTAAGAAATATTAGTGTCATTAAACAACTGTTTCAGTGCTGATTACGAACTTCCTGTTCGGCTCCTTGTAGTCGCGTAGTGCGGCGCACCTAGAGGATTCGATCGCGGGATCCGGGATCCCGGTTGATTTCCGATCACGAAAATTTCGGGATTACATTTTTCAAATCCCGGGAAGATGTTTTCTCATATTAAACTTGTTAAAAATAATAAAAAAACGAAGCGCATTAATGTAAACACAAATTAAAAACTTAAAATTATAACAACAGGCTTATCCGATAATTTCGGCTGACATCGGTATTTTTCTTTTAAATATTATTATTATTTTTAAATAACTGGAACGAATATTCTTAAATTTGATTTATCTCAACTAAGTCACATCATATTAGTATTAGCTCTTTTATCAAAATCTGGTCAAAATTATCGTAAAATTATTTGTTTCTCTATAATTACGACTTGCCCTTTTTGCCACAACACAAGCTCTGCTTAGCTTGGGACTAGATGATGCTTTAGGAATTGTCCAATATATTTTTTTATCTGTTCACATCGGTAAAATTTAAATTTTATAGTTGTTATTTATGTAAAATTAGGTTTTGTGATTTTTGTCGATTTTTACTATGTTTTTGAAAATAAATAAAGGCAGATTTTCAAATAATACTTCGATTTTATTTACCTATCTACGATCCTGGGATTATCCCAGGATCGTTTCGCCAATCCCGATATCCCGGGATTGAAAATAAGACCGGGATCGAATCCTCTAGGTGCACCCTTCCTCCGGTTCGGACCGCTAAGGCTGGGTAGCGTATGGGCTAAAGCTACAAACTGGCTAATTTTACAAACATCATCATCTCATTCTGTGTCCTGCCGTATGGATACTCCGGTCGCAAGTGTTGTTCAGAATCAGAATCAATAACTGAGGCTTTAGGCTTACAAAATAAGCACTTAGACAAGTCAAATTTTATACTATAAATAAACATAGTTATTATTATCAAATAAGAAATAAAGTGTTATTGATATTCTCTTCACTTCAATTTTTGTCCACAAGTGGAAGAAATTCTTTTATTAGTTTAAAAAATTATCTATTAAACTTTACTTTATATTATTTTGTAGGAAATTACCTGATCCTCTCAAGTTCCGTAGCACTAAGCAGGTCGTTGATGGGGAAGTCTTTCATCAGAGGGTTGTAGTTGGAGACAGTTGCCAGGGCTTGCTTCAGACCGGTGTCAGTGTCAAATGATACAGTAGCATGGAAACGCTTTCCGTACTTCAAGATTTCTAGTGTTAGAGCCACCTGGATGAGTAAATATTATTATAGTTGAGAAAACTTGTTGAAAATTGTACTGAGTTTGGATATCTTACTAATATAATAAGATGGCAGTTTGAGATGTCATTTGGGAGAAATTTGGGCAAAGACAACGCCAATAGTTCAGAATGGAGTGGGCTCAAATTTAGCATAAATGTAGTTCTATAACATAAAATGGTACTTTTTACCTCTCAAAAACACATGTGAACCAGGAAACAGAAACTAGTTATGAAAATTAGTTAAGTATACTTACTTCAATGCTTTCTCTCTTCTCTTGAATCCTATGAAGGGCTCTTTCAAGATTTAGCCAGAAAGATATCTCTTGTAGTGCAGTGCCATTAGATGGGTCACGATCCAACTTTGTGACCTAAAACCATACCATAAAACGTGTAGTAAATAGTGAAGTTTTGTGACACAATATGGTATACAAAAAACGGCACCAGAATCCAAAAACATCCATAGACGGGTTAGGATGACAAATTAGCCTTTTTAACACAAAAAAGTTCATGCTCTTGAGGCGAACCGTTAATACTGCCTGCAGCCCTAGTGTTAACGTCATTTTGCAAATTTTGGACCCTAACCCGGATCCTAAATTTGCAGTGAATGCATAAAAAAAATCACTAACTCATGGAAATAAAAGGCTTTATTATTTTTTGAACATGTAAAATTAAAAGAAAAGTGATGAGCCTGTACATTGTTGTACTAACCTTTTGGATCTCCTTGATCCAGCGGTTTACTCCATTCTGCAGCTGATTGAGGAATGTTGAGTCTTCCACCTTATCACCAAAGTCGGCAACGCGCGGTTTTCGTCCTTCATCGGCAGCTCTATAAGCAAAAGTTAGCTTAGCTAGCAAAAAAATACAATAAAAGAAGAAATAAAAGAAGAGTTTAAACTGCGTACAAAAAATATTTATTATTGCAGATGGAACCACTCCTAAACACAACTGTTTGGAAAATGGTTTCACTGCATACTACTGGCAACGGATGTGGCGTGGCGGGCGAAGGTCGGCCTGCGACGCAAGAGGTTGCGGGTTCGATTCCCTCCCTGGGGCAAATGTATGTATGATCTGCAAATATTTGTTCAGGATGTTTGGGTATTTTCTATGTATAAAAAAACATATCTTGCTATCTAATGTATTGTATATAATATACCAATGTATGTATATACGTATGACCCAAGCTCTTAGGGCTCGCTAGATAATGCTTTGTGAATTGTTCAACATTATTTATATTATAAATTGGATGGTCTAACGTGGTCACAAACCACACCAAGCTATTCTTCATCAGTAGCCTGCTTTATGATATTTGATGAAATTCATTAAATACATAGTTCTTGATTCAAGTTTTTAAGCAAACCTTTTGATGACAGCAGCAACCAAAGGATGCACTGGGAGAGTGATCTCAGGAATGTCGATGTTCTGTTGGAGATGCAGTAGGCCCATCTCCAACTCGGCTATCTTCTTCTCGACTGATGGCGCCATTTTGTCTCCATCTCTGTTCAAATGAAAGAATTAGATGTTTGTAGCTGACATATCTAACTGGCATGCATTCATCAAAAAGATAATCGGAAACTATCTTTAACTGACAACACTGTCAAGACAACCAGTGGCGCGGCGGGCGAAGGTCCGCCTGCGACGCAGGAGGTTGCGGGTTCGATTACTGCCTTGGTACAAATGTTTGTATGATCTGCAAATATTTGTTTCAGGTGTTGTGGGTATTTTCTATGCATAATAAAAAAATATCTATCTATGTAATATATTGTATTATGTACATATATCAGTCATGTAGTACCCATAACACAAGCTCTGCTCAGCTTGGGGCTAGATGATGTTGTGTGTATTGTCGAACATTATTTATTTATTTAATTGTTTATCTCACTTGACAACTAATTACGAGACACTAAAAAACTAAAAGGGTGTAGCAATTATATGCGATATAGAGAGATCATCTATAATATGTCTATATATATGTACAATATGTCTCAATATGTGCGATATAGAGAGATCATCTACAGGCTTTTGGTAGATTATCAAATAAATAAATAAATCTTTTACAGAACCTCACCCTAAATGGTCCTAACTGCAATCTGCACTGACATCCCTCTCACTGAGATATAATGCTATCCCCTTGCCTCATCTGACATATCATTATTCTTCTACATTCTAGGTTCAATTCAGTATGAGTTTCTGGTTATCAAATAACATTTTTATTCATGATGTAACTCACACAGTAGATGAATTCATAATTTATTTAAGGTCAATAACTGTATAAATCTATTATGTATGTATATCAGTTATCTAGTACCCATAACACAAGCTCTGCTTAGCTTGGGGCTAGATAATGCTTTGTGAATTATCCAGAATATTATTTATTTATTTAAATCATATAACCTTGTCAGCCATATCTGTGCAAGACAGATTTTAAAAAATATTGTGAATAATATACTAGTATTTAAAAGAAAGATAATTTATAATAACCTGTCCGCTCTGCCACTCTCTTTGACATAGCTTTTGAAGAAAGGAGCCATGGTCTTGCTAATAAAAGAATGGAGGGTCTCATATGGTGAGCCATCAGATAGGTTCATCAAGCGCAGCTGACTGTGAATAGATTTGTCAGCCTCAATAACAACTCCACGTTTGATGCACACCAAAGCAGCAACTCGGGGAGACGTAAAATGCACCTGTATCAAAAATTAAAACAAATAAGAATCAAATATGATTTTTACAATGAAGGTTGTTAAAGATACAGCTTCCATTTTCATTCTAGTGCAGTATTAATACAAGTTTTAGAAAAAAATTAGGGTAAGTACTCATTTGATTGTTCAATAAGTACTGTAGTAAAGTGATCAAGGCAGTAAGTAAGCTACCATACCTCATTGCTGATTTGATATGTAACAGCTTCTTTCTCTTCTTCACCTTCTGTAGGCTGTTCATTGTCATCTTCTGTGAAATTAGTATTGACAAAGTTTAGCGAGTCAGTGAGAAACAAAAGGGCACACTATCGTCATACCATGAAAGAAATTAAGACTATATACATATATTTACGGATGGAAGGACTTTCTATTTGCGGATTGTTCTGATAAATTTGAAGGTATTTAATTTCCGTAGTGGATCCGTAGGTTACAAAAATCAAACTACAAGATATCTGAGCGATGCATCCGCACTGCAGATAGAAATGTGCATGATCTAATCGCTCTGAGACCGGTGACGCACCTTTCAATGAGAACCGCTGCACGAATAGCGACGACACTTGGGGATCCGAGATGAACTTCCTGATGCAATCCTGGTAGACTTTGTCGTCCAGAGCAGCGTTCAACGCCGGAGGAACGATGTCATCTTCGGGTAAAAGTACCGTTGCAGCTTTTCGTAGGTAGTTCGCAAAGTCTTGAAAGTCGACGACAGCAACGTTTTGTGCCTCAGCGGCATTTTCACTCCCATCTAGGGAGTCTCCCATGATTATTGTGGCGAGTAGAAAGTATTTTATTCAGATTAACTCACATAAAAATTATCTTTTACGGAAAAGGAATCAAGTGAAGCGAGCAAACGACCGTCCAAAGAGAATACAATCGACCGTCGTCCTCGTCCGTCACGCAGCGCAGGCAGGCAGCGCACGCAACTCTAGCAGTGTTTGACAGTTACTTACTTGAGTTTTCTGACATTGACAAAAACATATCGTGGGAAGTGCTAAGGCTGGTATTCCACTACTCGTGAAATATTTTGCTTAACATTTTGATATTACTTTGTCGGATGCCCATTCCACTCGTCAAATATCCAGGGCTAATGAATGTCCAGGATTCTTTTTTAACTACCTATAACACTAATTATTTATTTATTATTTTATTAATTATTTATTTAATTACAACGGTCATACAACCACTTACACTAACTTATTGAAATTAATTAATACAATTAAAAATAGGTACAAGTATCGCATAAAAGTCACAATAAAATCTGGGTTAAGTCAGTTAAAATTAAAATTCAATACTGTCAATTTAAACTAAAATTCTAAATAAGTAGGTAT
This sequence comes from Eupithecia insigniata, assembly GCA_947859395.1. Classification (NCBI taxonomy): domain Eukaryota; kingdom Metazoa; phylum Arthropoda; class Insecta; order Lepidoptera; family Geometridae; genus Eupithecia; species Eupithecia insigniata. Next base: position 6,120,254 of record OX402008.1, read on the forward strand.
TCTACAACTAAGACTCATTTTCAAAAATAATGTGTACAATAAATAATGTAAAATCACACATATCATCCGTCAATCTCACAAAATAGCATTATTTGTATTGTATTTATTTTGTTATGCATAATTCAACAATTGGCCGTGGGGCCGCGGCGTACGAATATCGACCCCTCCAACTCAACCCGTGGATGTCGTAAGAGCCGACTAAGGGAACCTACCAGAGGAAGGGCAGCAGCTTCCTTGTGAGTATATTTTAAACACCAACACTGCGATCACCAATCCGCCTGCCAAGCGTGGTGATTAGGGTAAATCCCCCCCTACATGGGAGACCATCCACTCGATGGACCGACGACATCGTAGCGGTCGCAGGGAGTCGATGGATGGAGGCGGCTCAGTACCGCTATTTGTGGCGTCGTACGGGGGAGGCCTATGTCCAGCAGTGGACGTGTATAGGCTGATGATGATGATGAACTTAGCCATGGCGATCGTTCTGAAATGAAAGTTTTTACGCATAGGTACTTATGTACTATATTATACTAGGTAATTATGTAGCTATATTTAAATTTGATATTTATATGTAATTCAACAATTTATAATGAATCAGCCGTGGCAATAAATTAAAACTAAAAATTCTTCAAACTTTTTTCGTCGCTTATTTTACGTTCTTTTTCTTCTCTTGTTTCGTATTCAGAAAGATTTAATAAGGTTCAAAATTCTTGGCCACGCAACATTTTACTCATGGAATTCCAAACACATGGTGACCACTTTTAACCAATCAAAAGGAAAAAGGCATAGAACCGCTTTGAAACTCGAGCTAATTAGATTCCATGTTTGTAGAAGCCATGTAATTTAAGTCGCGATATTAGGTTAGGTAAGTAGTACCCTTACCACTTAAGTAATAATTATGTATCAAATCATCATCATCATCATCATCAGCCCATACTCGTCCACTGCTGGACATAGGCCTCCCCCGTACGACGTCACAAATAGCACCAACACCAAACGAAGAGGTTCTCTTTAGTTTTTCATATTCAAAATGGCAATTGCGTCTATTTTCGTGATGATATTCGTGATAAGGAGGTCAAAATACGTTATTAACCAACATTCAGATCGATCGAAGGTATGTGCTTTTCGGAAGTTCACCCCCAGTAGGTGGTACCTATCTTATCTAGCTCAATGTTGGTTGTGTTGGGATTGGGACATTTTACTCCTACCTAGGTAAAACATTATAAAATAACCCAAACAATTAGGTACAAGTTTTATTGTTAGATGAAAAAATATTTTACGTAGGTAGGTACTATTTATAAGTAGGTAGGTGTTTTATCCCTCGAGTCCATTGATAGAAGTAGGTAGGCAGATCTACCTACAACGTAGGTTCCTACACCAAATACCCCAAGGGGATAGCGTTCCAACATTCCAACGCTAATATTTAAACTATTGCGTTACAAGATTTGATTCAAAGCTTTGTTCACAGTTCACATAGTGGCAAACGTTTATACAAGTTTCAAACTCCTAAGAAAGGGTGAAACGTTTTCGCGTGGTAATTTGTCGCTAAAATCCTTATTTATTGCAACGAGAAGTTGGATCGGTCCCGAGGGCAAATTCGCAAAGTTTGCTCCTTTAACTTTGCTTCACTGAATACCGACACCTTGAACACATATTGAGGTTGAATCCCGTTTCTTGTTTCGGTTGAATTATGGACGAATACTTTAATACAATCTCGTTCAATGAAACTTTATCGGCGACCGCATTTCGCTGCGGCTGGCTGGGTCCAACTATTGAGGGTCGCTGTCGGATTCTGAGCATTCAATAGAACTAAATTGCTTAGTTGGTTGACTACGTTTTGAAGTCAGACTTTTTCAGTTAATAGATTTAGGAAAATAACACCGACCCACTACCTTCCTTCCTACGAAGTCGTTAACTGGCAAATAGTTCCCTTGTAGGTACATACCTTACCTACCTACTGCAGAATATACGTATATAATATGGACTGTTTAGGTATTCGCGTAGGACATTTTACTATTTTTTAGTTCTTATTCTTACATAACTAATGAATAAAAAAAACTAGCCATAATAATGTACGTATACCTCTACTAAGGCTCTACGCCGTAGCTCGAAGTCTACGGCGTAGAGACATACTTCGAGAAATTTAAATAGCCCTTATGTGCTGGAAAATAGCAGCTGAGGTGTACCTACGACCCTAATCACTGCGATGAGGACGCCAGAGCCCGACTGAACCAAGTGTGGCTTATACGACACAAATGTGCACTCTGCTTAATTATACCTAGTTAATGCACAATGACGGTCGGATTTACGCTCCAATGTGCACGTGCTTCACACTATTTCTACACAACTGTATCTGTGTGTGTAGTAGTTTGGTATGAAAGCTCTTTGTGAATGGCTCGCACGGGGGAGTGGCAAGATGGTTAACCACATCCAGGGCCCGCTTTCGCCATACTCTTCGCGATCAACGCAATAATACGCTTCTTCAACAGAATCCTAAGGGAATTTCACAATTTTCAATAACAAATTTTATAAAATAGACAATAATTCTTTGAAACAAGGTTTTTTACAAGATGCCAGATTATCTACCTACAGTATAAAAAAACGTAAGGACTCGTTCTATGCCAACTAAAAATATACTTAAGCATGAAAAAGCTAAGACCGCGTTATATTTTCCGTAGCTTTTAAAGATTAAAGTAAATAGAAACAAATATTTAATTAGGTAGGAATTATTGAATAAGTATAGCGGTCGCAGGGAGTCGATGGATGGAGGCGGCTCAGGAGCGCTATTTGTAGCTTCGTATGGGGGAGGCCTATGTCCATTGGACGTGTATGGGCTGATGTGTATCTACTCTACTCCCATAGATACTTCTAAAAACTGTCAACTTTGAAAAAAGGCTAGACAGTCTTTTATTTTAAAAAGCAAACAAATGACTCACAACTACGGTTAGAAATAAAACGCTTGTAGTTAAAATTCTGATTCTGCTTCCTTTAGTTACAGCTTTATATGACTGAGCCATGGAATAAACCGACCGTATGTTCTTGTATACTCATATAACTGAGCACTGTTATGTTTAACTCTGTTTATCTCTATGTTTTCCCTAAAAGTATACATAATATATCACGTCATGTAAACATAACATTTTGTATAAACTTTGTGAGAGAAAAATAAATCATTATTTTATTTATATAAAGGTCTGTCATTTGTAGGTTTCAAGTCTTATAAAAATATAAATAGAACAGGAAATAGGCTCGCGTAAAACAAACTCACTTAGATTTACCTGCCAACTCAAACTGTCTTCTTATCCATCTCAAAGAGAAATCTTTATTCGTTCTAGTGTTAAACGAGATCTGATAGATGATATTGAACTTTGCGACGGAAGTGGAAAAGTTGCCTGCGCAATAGCCTTACAGAATCGCTTATTTATGCGACGCTCAAAAAGTTTGAATGATCGTGCGTTGATAGAATTTTCTTATCATTGAAGATGATAGGTTGATTCACTAGTTCCCTCAAGTAACCATGACTATTGTGTGCTATGCTTTATATTAGGAAATCGTCTACTATGAAATATCAAAATGTTGGTGATATGTACCAACACGGTTAGAATTTGGGTTAGCACAAAGACAATCACAATCTGGGTATGGAAAATGGGCAGCTCACTTTTTTAACTCTTCTCGATTTCAGTAATGCTTGCAACACTGATAGTTTTGATATCCTAATTGCATTAATCCGGTCTCCGAACATTTCTTGTTCGGTCGTATTTCTCGTCAAGGTGTCATACTTCTGTCAAGGTGTCATACTTCTTTTTTACCTCTTCTCTTCGCTATCTCTCTTATATATATTATTATTTATATTATATGCTGTGTGAATTGTCCAACATTATTATTATTTATTTATTATTATTTATTTTTATTTATTAGCTTATTAAAATAATGCGCACAGATCCCCGTATTCAATCCAACGATCCTATCCATCGCTCGTGAGCGATAAGACGGCCAATTGTTACATTTCTTTTTTGTTTCAAATTGTTTGTAAACTGTTTTGTTAAGTGTGCAATAAAGCATTTTCTATCTACATATCTACACATTTGGCTGACTGGAAGAAATCGCTTTATGCGATAAGGCCGCCAATTCCATTGCCGTACCATAGGATAAGTTTAATAATGTAACCTATTGAATCCTAACTAATATTATAAATGCGAAACTGTGTTTGTTGGTTTGTCTTTCCTTCACGCCCTTACTAAGCACCCAATCGACTTGATTTTTGGCATAGAGTTAGTTGAAAGGATGGAGAGTAATATAGGCTAGTATTTTATAAGGCAATGAAATAAAGGATTATATCTATCCAATCACACACAGTGCGTTGTTGAACTGAATAATGCCTATAGAATCGACCCGTATAAAACCACGTCACATGTCTAAATTAATTTGACTATTTATTTGAGCGTATGGAACCGGACTTCGGTAATGTTAATTATTGACAAATATGTGTACCGAGCTCTATGTGGTGAATAACTGAAACTGATGCTTATGCTAACAATGCAATCAGAGTTTACCCAATGATTATTGTGTCATATACGGCAAATATGGCCTCATTATACCATTGGGCCCTTGATAACAATGGACTTGGAATAATTGGTGGAAATTAAAGTCTGGTGAATATACCCGCCAAGGGAACAAGCACTGATATTGTTTAGATTCTTCGATTCTCCCCCTGAAACTATAACGCGAGTGCTGCCCCCTAAACTTTGTATATTACCAATAGTGTCTCTAAAAGTTTATACAAGAGTAACAAAAGAAAACAATACAATTTTAATTTTCCACTTCGTAGACGTTATTATACTTCGCCAAAGTAAAGTCACATTAAAGTTGGGAATGTGTTTATTCACATCTGTTTTGCAGTTTTTGTCATCGCCTTTTGTAGGCGTTTATGAATATTCGCCATGAAAGTTGGGACAATCCGGGATTAGTGTGGAAACCCTGAGATATGGGCGAACGGAATTGGAAAAGTTGAGGCAAGTCGGCGGCACGCTTGGATTACCCACTGCTTGCTATTGGCACGATGCGACATGTAAGTATAAACTTTCATTGTACTGTTTGTGAAGAATATAGTTCTTGTTCAGACTGTTCCAGTTAAGAGAACATTTATACAACTTCCTGAACTTTCAATTCCTTGGAATACCTGACGTTGAAGTGGCAGTTGAAGAGCAGGTATCATTGATTTTTATTTTCTCTAAAGAAGGTTTGAACCTAATTATTTGGGGTCTTTCCATTTAGTAAAATAAGTAAAGGTTCGTATCGTACGTAAATAAATCAAGATTTTTCAAAGCCTACTGCTGGACAAAGTAGGTATAAACTTCTTAATGAGGAAGAACTTTATTTATTTTTTAACAGACACGGCAAAAATATAATATAAAATAGAAGATGAATATTCAAATCTAAAATTAAAAACAAACGGTCCGTTCCGTGAGCTAATTTTATTTTAATTTGCCCTGAAATGAATCGGGGTGAACTCGGCTGTGCTTTGTGCTTAGAGCGCTATGTAATTACAAAAACAAAATTTATTTTTACAATTGTATTGAGTTTATTTCTTCATGTTGCTCATGACTGCAAACGCTTTGTACGACCAGTTGATAAGCTGAAATAAAGTCGTTGATATTATTGTGTATACTATTTACTCTGTAAGATTATGTAAAGGTTACATAATATGTTACGCAAAGTTTAAGTTCCCATAATTACTGCTTCTGATTATTTTTAAACCGACTTCGAAAATATGAGGAAGTTCTATGTTCGGCTGTATGTAGGATTTTTTTATGAAAATGAAATGAAAATTATTTATTTATGTATTATCGATGTTCGTAAAATTTTCCGTAATGGACCGATTTTGAAAATTATTTCGCTATTTTATAGCAAGTGATTCAGAGGTGGTCCCATAAAAAAATGATTCCCAAGGGTAAGTATTTATCCCGTAAAACATAAAAACAGCGCAAAATAAGGGTTTCGAAGTTGGTTTTATCAAAATAATAATAAATGTATACTCATATTTTTTTAAATTAAGTACTTAATTAAGATCCTACCAATTTGATTAGCACAGACCATCTTACAATAGTGTATGTATCCAAAGACAGCGTGAAGATCTTCCCTGCTGTGACTCTCAGAGGATACTTGCACCTTTCCAGCAGCACAACTATGTGCATACACATGGCACGGTCCAGGCTGGTCCATGGCCCGTCGTACGCAGCCAAGCGGATGTCATTGTTCTGGAAAATATTTAGTTTCGTTATGAATATTTTTATTTGGTGCAAACATAAATTACTTACTCCAGCTAAATCACATGTGAAATGTTCGTAAGCAAACGAAAAGAAAAAACTAAAATTCACTCGAGCCAGCTCAGCTCGAGTTTCCTATATAATTAGAAGTGAGTAATATTTATTGAAGGAAATAACTCAAATGGACAAGGAATGTTAATGGCGTATTAAAATACAATAAGGTTCATTTTAGGTTAAGTATGAGCTTAGCGAGTTAACAAACATTTCACATCGAATTTTGGTGGAGTATATATAGGTAGGGCCGTGGGGCCGCGGCGTACGAATATCGACCCCTCCAACTCAACCCGTGGATGTCGTAAGAGCCGACTAAGGGAACTTACCAGAGGATGGGCAGCAGCTTCCTTCTGAGTATTTTTAAACACAACACTGCGATCACCAATCCGCCAGCCAAGCGTGGTGATTATGGCAAATCCCCCCCTACATGGGAGACCATCCACTCGGATGGACCGACGACATCGTAGCGGTCGCAGGGGTCGATGGATGGAGGCGGCTTAGGACCGCTACTTGTAGCGTCGTACGGGGGAGGCCTATGTCCAGCAGTAGACGTGTATAAGCTGATGATGATGATGATGATATATAGGTAGCGTATCTGGCCATACTAATACTGAAAAAAATACCGACTGTCCTTACTTGTCTACTATTCAAACAAGATATTTTAATCGTCAGAACTTTACGATAAAAAAATACCGTGAATGGTTTGGTGACCTAACCTTTTTATGATGTTATCATATCATCAAAAGTCTAGACTATTTTACAGCCAAAATAATCTCGAAACTAAATCTCTTTCATAAAAAAATGTGGTTCCAAACAAATCAATTTACAAGACGTATGTTTGAACTATAAATTGTTATCCAACCGCTTAGGCATTTCAAATACGTGAAAAGTTAACGCTGAATAACAAACACGTACAAAAGATGAATGGCTAAAGTACGTACCTTCCATATCAATTCGTCGCCGAACCAACAGAGTATGAATACCTCAATCAGCATACAAGTTAAATAAATTGCCATCCACGCTATTTGCATCGGGTGGCTGGTCGGGTTCTCTATCTGTTAGAAAAAATGGTCTAATGTGAGCATTATTCAAACAAGGGACGTGAACAAAAACGGTATTTCGGAGCTGCGACCTTTGCAATTTAACACCAAGTATCGACGGCTATGAAAAACTCTCTACCATTTATTAAGAACTAGCTGACCCGACAGACGTTGTCCTGTCATTCAAGTCAAACAACTGACAGTTATTTCACACGTGCTTAGCTATAGCTTTATATAGATTAAGTATATAAAGCTGGGGCTAAGGTTACATTAAAACGTACATACTAAAAGTAGTCGTTAAAGTCTCTGCGCAATTTTCTTTTTTTTTTTTAATGTAATAACCTTGTACGATGTATTAGATAACATTTAAAAAAAGACGATTGTAATTGGTGTAGGAGTTCTCAAGTTAAAAGCGTGACGTGAAATAGGGGTTCATGTTTATATACATATATCTATATATACACACACACACACACACACATATATATATATATATATATATATAGGATACTAGCTGCTGTCCGCGGCATAGCGCGCGCTATTCATGTACCCTATGTCCGTCTCCGGGATACCATCTACCTCCCTGCCAAATTTCATTATGATCCGTTCAGTAGTTTTGGCGTGAAAACGTGACAGACAGACCGACAGACAAACAGAGTTACTTACGCATTTATAATATTAAAATATAACGATTGATATATAGACTAGTAATCTAACATGTCTTTGCATCCTTTTTATGCCTGAGACGCAGGTTGCTGGTTCGATTCCCGCCTTGGGACAAATGTTTGTACGATCTGTAAATATTTGTTCCAGGTGTTCTGGGCATTTATATGTATAGTAAAAATATATGTCTGTGTATGTATTTTATTATGTACATACATATATCAGTTATCTAGTACCCATAACACAAGGTCTGCTTAGCTTGGGGCTAGATGATGATGTGGATTGTCCTGCATTATTTATTATTTATTTACGATTTTCTAAATTACAGTCAGAATCATCAAATGTGACGTACTATAGCGAAACAAAGCGGACGAACAGACAGACAGTAAACAGCTACTTTTTATGATTATTTTCTGACCTTGTACTATCATATTCTATGTCATATTGTACTATGCTCACACTCAGGAGAAGATCTAAGAGATAATAAAGCTTAAATAAATTAGACTAGGGAAGGCCCTTGTCCAGCTGTGGACGTGTATGGGCTCATATGATGATAAAACTAGACTAGATAATAAAAATATTACGGCAATGGAAAATCAAATACCTATTCTTGGAATACTTAATCATCATCAGCCCGTACACGTCCACTAATGAACATAGGCCTCCCCCAAACGACGCCACGAATAGCGGTCCTGAGCCACCTCCATCCAACGACTCACTGCGACCGCTACGATGTCGTCGGTCCATTGAGTGGGAGGTCTTCCCACACTCTGTTTCGCATTTGATATTATTTGGAATACTTACAAATACAAAATACAAAATATTTTATGCAAGTAAACTTAAATTATTATACATTGTATGGGTTTGGGACCCTCTTTTAAGTATAGAGATGACCTGTGTTAGAGTTCCGCTCTTCCGTTATATAGTTATATAACATTTTAAGGTATATATGTATATAGGTATATAACTCTAAGGTTTGCTGGATGAAAACTCTTTTTCAGGGTTAAGCTCGCCTATGTACATAATCTTATTAGATAAGTTGATAAAATGTATTATTGTGTACAATAAAGAATTAAAGAAAGAATTTAAGAAATACTTACGGATAAAAACTGGACTCCAACTAAGCAAAGCACCATTACGCTCAACATAAATTGTAAAGCTGACGCTACACTAAAAGCGCTTTCAATCATCGATACATATCTGAAATGTTTTTAATTAAAACATCAGTCTCTCTCTCGTCAATCTCCTATAGATAAATCTTTGAAAGATGGCGCGATTGTCTTTCGTTCTTTTCGTACAATTATTCACGCTGACATTACAACTCCAGGCCTCCAGTTGGGTAAGCACGGGTTCTCTAGGGTAGAATACAGAAAAATTACGTCACTTGTCATCGAATGCGTAATTTATTTGAAATCATTCCTTCAGCTTCAATAATGTACGCAATGTATGACGATACGATATTATTATTGTCTAGTCTACCCTAGAGAACAATCCCCGTGCTTGGCCGGCAGTATACGATAAGAAAAAAGGATCAGCTTGTAAAAAAATTCTATACCACCAAAACTCTACGTACGTAGAACAAATCAAACTATTGGAATAAGGATTTGTTATAGGAAATTTTTAACCCAGAATAAATTATATTGTTAAACAGAAGTAATTTCTTCAACGTGGGCAGATAAGAAAACAAGGGTCTTGGTAAAAACAGCCCACGGTAATTCATCTTACCTAATCGCCAAACTTTGCCTACTGGTTGCTCTGGATTACTTTATACAGCGTAACTTTGCATACTTAACCTTATTATACTGTTGTGATGTTTTATACAATCCCTCAGAACAGACTGGACGAAGTAATTTATAGGGTGTTCTATGTATTTGCCAGCGTCGATAGCCCTTAGACGCCTCCTTTCAGCAATGACGTCGAAGTTACGAAGGTTGAACGCTAATATATCCATTTGCCCCACTAAAATGATTAAAAGAACATATTGTATATACAATATATGTAATTCAATCCTATTAATACACTTTGACATTTATAATATTATAATAATTGGCAAAAATTGTGAGCATGGATGTATGAATGTTTGTTCCTCTTTCACGCAAAAACTACTAAACTGATTGGGCTGAAACTTGGTGGGACCTGGAATTATATTATAGGCAATTTTTTATCCCGATAAAACGCGGGCAAAGGCGCGTGCAGCAGATAGTATAACATATGTATATACATTACCAATATAATATAATATAATATAATATAATATAATATAATATAATATAATATAATATAATATAATATAATATAATATAATATAATATAATATAATATAATATAATATAATATAATATAATATAATACATAGATGTTAGTAATATGACGCGTAGGCGCAAGTTCTACGCTCGTAGACGTACTACGAGCTTCTACGGCGCACAATAAATACGAGAGAATTGAGCGAGTTAGGACACCCATCAATCGGCAGAGCACTCGTTAAAATACTTATTTGAGCCGTACAATCCACTGAGTATATGTTCTTGCCACCGTATATGTAAGATAAAAAAAATTGCCTGTAAACTTAACCTGAACTAGAAAAATACACAGAAATAAATTACCAATGCAAAGGGAGTTGATTCAGCATTTACTCGCGCTGTTGAACATTTAGCTACTTAGACCTTCTGCTTAGGAGGGCAAGAAACATGCGGCGCTGCTTTTAAATCTACTCCCCTCGGATGGTGGTACATTAGGCAGTAGACTAAAAGATACCACATTATTGGTGCAAAGTGGATACTGAAAGGCATTTTTACTCTCTTTGATTAACGAAATTCTATTAATTTAAAAGTACTTACTAGCGCAAGCCACAAACGCAGCTAGAATAGTATCCATGACGCCATCGATTATGCACGTCGCCGGCTTATAATAAATCTGTTGGAGCAAACAGCTGTTCATTGTTTGGTGCATTATTACGTTACAGCGGATCTCAATTAGTCAGATTGTGCTCCTTGCTCTACAATTTATGTATTAATCACGGTTTAGGAGTTAATAGCTATCTTATGTTATAGTTCTACGCGAGACTTAGTCATGCCTTAACACAAATTTTTAAATAGTAAAATTAGAAAGTCTACTAGACAAAAAAAGTGGACAGGCAAGCAAGACTTTTAATGTTTTTATTACATTCATTTGCATAAGGCCCTGCCGTTTCAGATTGATGAGAATGGGTGTAGAAAAAACAAACAACAAATTGTGTGTCTTCAAGTTCGCATTTGTGTTTTGTTAGCTGAGCTGCCAGTAATTTTTTCAATTTCTCATACACTCGCTGCTTTACCATAGCATGATTTTTTTTATAATAAGGACCTGTTATAGTTCTTGTCCTAGTACTTATAGTATGACTACAATTTAGATATATGCAGATCTAGATATAGATAGATGCAGGGTAGAGTGGAGGGCATTAGACCACGCGGAAGATCACCCATGCGATGGTCCGATCAGATTAAATCCGCAGTGGGCGATCCCTGACATGAGTGCAGTAGGAAAACAAAAAATAGAGAAAGATGGCGAGACATCGTGAGGCGAATCATAACAGCCACCCAATAAGAATGAATATGATGACCACGACCGCTCTGACAAGAGTGTAACGAAGAAGAAGAAGACAATATAGATAATAGTCGTAGACTGAGCATGGGTAAGCCAAGGAATTTATATACTGCGTTAGTATATAAATTCCTAGCAAAGAAGCCTAAGCAAAAATCCTCCATCTACTTGCTTAGACGATAATAGTCTATGATCGATTTAAAAGTTTCTAGGAGCTTCTTCTTGTCGTGTTCGTTCTTACCTACTCGAGGTAAATTCGGCAGTATTTTTTTTAGAAACAAATCATGAAAACTCGTCGTGACATGTACGACTCGTTTTCTATCATATTCACTGTCATACTTATACATAAATACGCACATGGTGAATGTAAAGTAGTCCGTAGGCCGGCGATGTGTAAACATCCATTCCAGGGTACTCAACATTTGTCGGCAAAATGTCGAAATTTTCCGTAAGAGGAATAATTATGCCCACTGAAATTTTATAGTAGGTAAGTGTTCGGAGCCTTAATGAATTTGCCAACAAAGAAATTAAGATGAATGATGTAAATTGAATATTAAAGCCAGTTTTAGCTGTATACATTTTGGGTATACGAGCATCTTATTTACGAGAAGTGCTCTTAAAATCGCTTATTTTTCAGTGGAGACGAAAACCTTCGATTTTCGACACAAATTTTGAACCCAAGGGATGTTTGATTTCATTTGCTTACCAGAAACAGCACCAACACACATTGTAGAATAAGATGTCATCACGAAGCGAGCCGTCTTGATACTTTTGCGGATTATCTCTTTGTGCTCATTCTCCGTCGGCTTGAACTCCGCGCAGTACAAATACTCCAACAGATTTAGAACCTTCCTTTTATTAAGCCAAAATACGCCTATTTTCACATATGTATACATTTCACTTAAGAACAAGTACAACCTAAGAAAAAGGAAATCGAATAAAGTTACGAAAACAAGGAAATCAAAACCTAGAAGTTGAAGTTATATTTTGTATAATAAATAAAAGGCTGTTCATAATATTATTCTTACAAAATGTTACTGAATAACCAACCCTTCGGCAACGTTTCCAATATTATCCCTTCGCCTCAGCAAATAAACGACTTCTCCGACACCCGGCAGAAAACATACTAGCCATAGCACTACTAGCGAATAAATAGTAAGCAGCCAGAACTGGACGGTTTTCGGCGAGAAATTATTGTACCACATCCCGTAGAACTTGAGCCAGTAGATATGAACTGCGTGGTAGAGCTTAGGATCGAGATCATCCCATGGCTCAATCACACCGTAAGGCAGAACCGGCGAAAGGAAAGACAATTTTTCTTTGAAAATTTCAATCATTTTGCGACAAAAATTGGTTGGGAGCGAAACCTTTGACGTCCAATTCTGAAATGTGTCTGCCAGCTACCTCATTACATTATCTATGCTTCTTTGTATGCGAGTGGAAGAGCGCTGTTGACTGGGTTATACATTATTGCGTAGCACACATTGTTAAGGGGAGGGTAGAATTCCTTTTCATTGCATTTTTGTCAAGTAAGTAATCTGTTGAAAGTATTTGACTTTCAACAGATTAATTGAGGAGTACTTTTTTGAGGAGGCGTGAAATGTTAACAGCAATGCGGATTACTGCTAACACATATCAAAGTTGTTAGGATTACATAGGATGTAGGACTTACTTAGGATTACGTAGGATGTATGACTTAGGAAAGAAAATTAGGTTTAGAATTATATTCAAGTCAATTTATTACTAACAACAAAGTAGGTCGTTTTACCTTATTTTTTACCGTCTTTTTACCTGAACATAAACCATTTATAATAATTAAACGTGTTATAAATGTTTCTGTTTGTTCTCCCCTTATAAGAGTTTAAATAATTATGTCCACAAAGACAATTATTATAATTACCGCAGCAATGTAATTAACCTATAAGAAAGGCACCGCATTAATGACAGATAATTTGTTTTATCAAAGAGTTTCCCGCATTCTTACCATGATTTTGAAATATTTTGGATATTTCTGAAAACAAATTCTAATCTATTCTTCAACTAGCTGCTGTCCGCGCCTTCGCCTGCGTTTTATTGGGATAAAAAGTCTACATGTTATTTCAGGTTGCAAACTATTCCCACACCAAATTTCAGCCCAATCAGCTCAGTAGTTTTTGCGTGAAAGAGGAACAAACATTCATACATCCATATTTACGAATTTTGCCATTTATAATATTAGTATGGTGAAATGTACTAGGGTATATTTAAGTCCGGTAGTTCTACGATTATCGATAAAATAGTTGATCAATTTACAATAACAACTAATAAGTTGTGATTTTCTTTGATTTGTAAATTTTTAACATTATCTGCTGTTAAATCATTTAATAAGATAAAGTAAAACTAAAGTATAATATTTATACTACATCTGCTCGGAAAGTGGCCTATTCCTTTTCCAAATATAAGATAGAAAGTAAGACATTGCAGGCGTATTGGAATCCGGGAGAAAAAATAGAATTTCATTTCTCACTCCTTTAAGCGGGAGAGAAAAGTGTATAGAAATCCATTTCTAAAGTGTTATTTTTTTTTAATTTCCTAAAAGATCGGCCGGTAGCTATGGTTATTTTCATAATAGGTCAACCGACAAAAAGTTTTTACTCCAAGTCCGCTTGCCTCTTCCGATTTCCGAACAATATTTTGAAAAAAGAACCCAAGTGCTAAAGTCTGGCGTGGGAAGTTCTTCTAATTTTGAATTTGGTGAAGGCAATTTTATTAATTCTACAGAATGTCATCGAGTTTTATGACACCGCCAGAAATAAAATAATTATTCTGATTTTTATTTTCCTCGAAGGTGTAGTATAAAGCACTATGTATCACTCGGCAGAAAGTGCGATTTCTACCTCGTGTGTTTTATGCCCTCGGCTGCGCCTCGGGCCTCAAACGACACACTCGATAGGAATCAGGCACGTTCTCGTCTAGGTGAACAATGTACTATTATTTCACTGTGACGTGTGACTGTGTGTTACTATTGTATTTCACTGTAATAGGTGAAGGGAGAATAGCAGAACGAAATAAAATCGAGGAAATTTTAATTTTCCGACAACATGGGCACATAGAAAGTGTCAACAAAATTTCATAACTTGGTCCCCCGTTATAATCATTTTCCACTTATAACATGAAAGAAAATATTAAAGGAGATGCTTTTAATTTGTTTTGCCTATACATTGGTATTTACGAGTATAGGTAGAAGAGGTTTGTTCAGTATTAAAATAAGGGTGTTTATTGTTTATCTAAATAATCGTTTTAACATGTTTTATGTTTTATAGATACGGTATTTGAAATTTGAGTGTCTTTTGTCAGGTTTCGTTGCTCTGTTTTGATTGATGAGTGAAATTTCGTATCAGAGAAGATAAAAGCTATCAACATCTGCTTTATAAAAAGCGAAAATATATTTATCCAATTCACAAACATGTTGAGGTAAAATTTTCGTAAAATGATACTCCTATCTCCCGACTGACGCTGATTGATCTCAATTACTTATGGAAAATATTATAAAATACGATTCGGAATGGAGCGCTTGAATTTACATAATCACCGCACAGGCCGAGCACAAAATGAAATACGTGATCTCACAAACAACGGGAAATTCTACGAATTTCTATTGATGAACGTCTTAAATGTTGATTGTGAAGATATCCGATTCAATAAGCCAGCAGAGTTTTCGATTTTGAAGTTGGATTGATCCTTGGTATTATAGAAAGAAAAACTCACTGCCACAGATTAGATAATGTTACTTCGTCACTTCTGGGACCCAAATTTGTTTCACAACTTTACCTAACCAAATTGTAAGAAGGTATATTATGCTATAGGTAGGGAAAAAATATAAAAGGTACCTAAATAGAACCTAAATAGAACCTTGGTTTTTCGCTACATGTAGTTATTTACGTAATCTAAATATGTTCTATTCTTGGTATTTTTTACCGACTAAAGTCTATTTACAGGTCCAGATTTGCATAAAATTCAACGCCCATGACTCAAGCTGTACACTATTACATCCAGTATTTACAATCTTGATATCGTTTATTATAATTGCAGGTCGCTACGGTGGAAATTTCAGTGGGAACGGTAAGGTAAGTGTTTGAAGACATTTAAGGTATTTGTATCGCTTACAATTCTTCTGTGAACATCCGACGCCGGCGAGACAAATGGGTCTTATTCACGCGATACGCTGCCATTAATTAGAAGCAACGCGTGCTGCCTCCCGCTGATTGCTATCTGTCAGCGAACACGCGAATGCTTGTTCGCTTTCTGCTGAACACGGTCAAGCAGTGAACCATGCGTCTTTACAATAAGACTCAGAGCGGTCCTGCATGGTTTTCTCGTGTGGATACCGATCAGTGTGGAGTTGTAGAGCTGTCACTGGCAACCTCATTCGATGCAAAGTAATCCAGTTCAGTCTACTTTATTACGCTTTAAACGTAGTTCAATCAAGTTCACCCTATGTTTTATCAACAACCTACATTATTACAACCTTGATTACCTACCAGTACCTACCATAGACCAGTTGAGCTACCTGGAGATTGTTTGTAACAGTCTGCAGTTAATTCAATTGCTTCAATATAAAGTCTTTATTGATAAAGAAAATAACAATCAAATAATATAAAGAAATTAAACTAATATTTACAATTGAGCTAACTGCAGACTGTTGCAAACAATCTACAGATGCTTGCTTTGTAAATTGCTTCAATTGTAAATACTAGTTCTAATTTGTTTCTATTATTTAATTGTAATTTTCTTTCTAGGCCGTGGGGCCGCAGTGTACGAATATCGACCCCTCCAACTCAACCCGTGGATGTCGTAAGAGCCGACCAGAGGAAGGGCAGCAGCTTCCTTCTGAGTATTTTTCAGCACCAACACTGCGATCACCAATCCGCCTGCCAAGCGTGGTGATTATGGCAAAACCCCCCTACATGGGAGACCATCCACTCGATGGACTGACGTCATCTTAGCGGTCGCAGGGAGTGGATGAATGGAGGCGGCTCAGGACCGCTATTTGTGGCGTCGTATGGGGGAGGCCTATGTCCAGCTGTGGACGTGTATGGGCTGATATTATGATGATGAATTTTTTTTGTTGATAAAGAATTTAAAAAAAGAACCTACATATGTATGTATGTTCCTTGCTGTTGACATAACTTAAGCTTTTCACAAATAATGTTCGAATATGTGAAAATCATCATTAGCCGCCGCTTTAGATATTCAACAAACATAGAGCTTTACCACAACATGCGTGTTCAAAAGAACAAAAATTTTAATCGACTGATTTACTTATTCATTTTAATGATCATTCCGATTGATTTTTATCAAAAGTAAATGATTTAAATAAAAACAAAATCTGCCGTTATTGTTTTCTTATAAATCAAGGGGATGATTCCTTTCTCGACTTTTCTCTAACTCTCGTGGTTTCAGATCCATCACCGCTCTAAGCAAAAATCCACCCTGTATACCCATGATATAAAAAAGGGCATTATACTTCTCAATACATCGTAGACGGCGACAGTATGTCCTGTAACTATTAGAGTGTCTGGAGTGTCTGAGGTAGACACATTTTTATTCTCAGAGGTTTCAGCTCACTATGCCTTTCATTTTATAGTGCACTGAGCGCTGAGTATTGTACGTAAAGTAAACCAGATAAAAGCCTTTTAATCTTCTTGTAACAACGATACAGAATGGACTGGTGTGTTCTTGACTACTTTTATAAAAAAAATTAGTTGTTGATGCTGTTTGTTTATCTATACTTCGATTCAAAAACCTGGTTATTTTTTGATAACAAAGGAGTTACAAAACCCAAGGAATATTGGTGGAAAATATTTAACGACATTGGTATTATCGAAGCAAAGCACAGAAGTTCGAAACAATTTTTGGTTTTGAAGCTTCATTCAGCATTTAATTGATCTCTAGTACGTTTTCGAAATCCCATTGTTTTTTAATTTTTATGTGTTGAGAGAGAGACCTGAATGTGAGATTATGCGTTGTTGAAGTTTTGTGTTTTAGTTTTTAGTGATAACTTTGTTGTAACCTTGTTATTTTCTGTTATTGTTAACAGTTTTTTTTAAGTTTACATTAATAAATGTCTTTGTTAAGATTAAAGATCTTGTATTTGAAATCGAAGTATAGAAATGAATATATAGAATATTCTATGAGCTCTAGACGTAAATTCTCTTCATTTCGGACATGCGAAGCCAACAGGCGCGCCTAAATTAAGCATTTGACGAACCTTAAAATCGATACTTATTAGTCTCGACTCAACTTAATTACGAGTCGTTAGAAGTTAACGCGAGCTTTGATTAATGAAGATTTATGGTTGCTATCTATTGATAAAATCACGATTTGCATGAAAATTAAAGCCCAACGTTTGTTTGATGATGTCATAGATACGAAATTATTTCGTTAATAAAACTGATTCGAAAATCTGTTTTATTAACGAAATAAACAAAATAAAAAAAAACATCCCCGTTTTGGAAAGTGTTGAGTGAGTACAAAAAAGTTTTCTCTGGCAATGCTACGGTTCATCGTCAAAATTAATTTACAGAAACAATGTCATTTCGTCCGCGGTTGGTTGTCAGCAGGGCGACCCTCTTGGTCAGGCCATATTTAGCCTTGCTATCCAACCAGTAATTCAACGTCTTAAATCCGAACTTAATGTTTGATATTTAGATGACGGAAAGATAGGGGGAGACGTGGACACAGTTTTTAATGATCTTAAAATCATCACAGATGAATTTCGGCAAATAGGTTTAGACCAAAATTTTTTAAAGTGCGAGCTTTTTATTTCGGACTCTTGTGTAGACAAAAACAATATCATAATAAAATTCAATAGTTTGGCTCCCAATATTGGTTCACCAAGTTTTGATGAGTCTTTTCAGTCATTTGTAGATGAGAAAATTCAAAATTTCAACAAAACCTCGGACAGACTTCTCAAAATTAATAGCCATATGGCTTTTACAATTATTCGGTTTTGCTTGTTTGTACCTAAATTTACGTATTCTTTGAGATGTTGTCAACTGTGGAAACACAGCGAGCTCTTAGAAGGCTTAGACAACATAATAAAGAATACTTTATCATCGGTTTTGAATATCTGTTTCGATGACAAGGCATGGTCGCAGGCCTCCCTGCCTGTCAAATTGGGAGGCTTAGGTATGCGCAAAATTTCAAGTGTCGCCCTGCCAGCGTTCTTATCTTCTGTCTACAGCACTAGTTCTTTGGTCTCACCTGGAAATTCATTCAAAATTTCATTTTTAGGCGAGACTTCCTTCATATAATACTGGCACTCTATTGGATCCCGTAACTTTCCGTATAGCAACATGTCTTCGGTTGGGTGCAAGGTGTTGCGCGCCTCATCAATGCCAGTGCGGTACTGTTGTCGAACAGCTTGGTCATCACGGATTATCGTGTACTAGGGCTGCCGGTCGGATATCTCGCCATGCCAGCCTTAACGACATCATCCGACGGGCCTTTGTCACCGCTAACGTACCAGCTATTCTCGAACCGAATGGCCTGTTACGTGACGATGGTAAGAGGCCCGATGGCATGACTTTAGTCCCTTGGGAGCTGGGGAGGCCTATTGTGTGGGACGCTACATGTGTTGACACACTTGCGCCTTCCCATCTTTCAAGGACATCCGTGAGGGCTGGTTCGGCGTCAGATTTGGCCCAGGATCTCAAGAGGCGCAAATATGCAGATCTCGACAGAGCCTACGCATTTGCTCCCCTTGGAGTCGAGACCCTAGGTCCGTGGGGTACCGAGGCTCTCCGGGTTTTCAAAAAGTTATCTGAGCGCCTGGTCGAAGCGACGCGTGACCCGAGAGCTGGTGAGTATCTGGCGCAGCGCATTAGCATTGCCATACAGCGGGGTAATGCAGCCAGCGTCTTGGGGACGCTTCCGACTGGTTGATATGGACCAGTTGAGCTAACTGTAGATTGTTTGCAACAGTCTGCAGTTAGCTCAATTGTTTCAATTGTAAATACTAGTTTATGTAAAATGTATCTTCTTTGCCATCAATTCTCTTGTTAAATGTTTTATAATTATGTTTATATTTTTTGTGTATAGGGTTAAGAATGAAGAGTCTCGTTTAATTGAGTTAATTATGCTTCACACAATCAAAGTGGCCAGCAAAATTCTGTGGCTGTGGTTTATTATGGTAAAAGCAACTAAAACCAAATCCATTATTTATGTACTAGTCTATAATCTTATTTCTATTATTTCTTCAAAGAATTCCTGAAACAATCACATAAAAAAAAGAGTATTTATCAAACCACATTTATTCAGATAATTCGTTTAATATACTAATTTTTTTATTGGCAAAGTACATTATAATATACAAAAAGTATAGAAACAAATTACACGTAGTATTTACAATTGAAATAGTTGAGCTAAAGCTAAAATACATACTTCACAGAATCTATGTTGTATTTTGTGATACATCTAGAAATTGCCTGGTTTCACTATACAAATCAGAGAGCAAATAAAAATTCTAGAGAATAGTGATTTATTAACAATGAAAATTACAATAATAGAATAAAATAAATACAACAATATTTACGTTCGTATCTATTTCCGAAAAGTAAAGTGTTTCCTAGTTAATTGTATTTCCTGATAAAACGTTTATTGTTTATGATTGTGTTTAATTTTGCATTAAGATTTTTTCTTACTTACACATACACTCATGTGTTTGTGTAAGTAAGAAAAAAATACTTTATTATATATATACTTACTTTATTATTATATATAATATATATTTAGACCAAGGAAATAATACCAATATGCATGTTTTATTTTATTTTTTATCTGTAAAATGTATTTTAAATTGTTTTAATTTACTTATTTTTCTATTACTATAATTTTTTGTTGTACATATTTTACACAGCGTAGGCCCTTTCGTGACGTCACCTGTATGGGCTCTAACGGAAGATCCGGTTCGAAGTAAGGTGTAAATGCTTAGTCAGCATTATGCTGAGTTAGGGTTTTTTATAACAACTTTATACATGTGCCTATTATAAAAGTGTGCCTTACATTTAACTGTTTGTATTATTGTGATAAATAAATGTATTTCTATTTCTAAAATCTAGCCGTCACCAGAAAGTAGAGTGCTAATTCCTTGACCGAAAATAGTGATTGTTTTATTCTGGAGCGCGATGAATTAAAAATGCAACACTTGTATGCAAACGTCATCGGCAGTAAAACCTTTTACAGTATTGTGATAAGTATTAGCATTTTGTTTGTAATTGGATGCGCGTGCTTTCTAAAACTTTGATGAAAAACAGCAAAATCAACAAATAGTTCTGTAAAATAAGGTACCTACTACTTTTGCGAAAGCTAAGTGGCCAACAGTAGCTCCAAATATACATCTAAACGCGTATAGTACCTACTACTTTATCTACAACACCGAATAAAAGTACCCCGACACGAAATATTTTGTGCCAGAATTTGTACAACACGAGTATTTCTTGCCACAAGGCGTGACGTAGGTCATTGCGGAAAATATGCGTTCCAACCGCAGATCCCTAGGGCACCAACACAACAGTAGTGGCGGCACTCAGCTCGTCTCGCATTTGTGTCAAGTGGCCTGAATAGGTACGCTTGTGCTGTGTGAATACTTAGCCACTTACAAGAGTAGAGGAGGAAACTGCGAAGCGGGAAGAAGCAAGACGAGTGGGGATAAGGTTGCTGGAAATTAGATGATTAAACAAGCAAGAGTTTGCGATTCAATTTCGATTGGTTTTAAGTTTTTTATCGTTATGTTTGTAAGTATACTTAAAAAACTATCTTACTATCATAAAAAAAAGGTATTAAGTTACCTGTTCCGCTCCACCTTTCAAAAAACCCTATTATTGACCTAATTACGAGTCAAATAAAACAGGAGTTTACATCCATATTTATTATCAAAAAAAATTACGTACGTATTCAGCCTACATAATTTCAACTTGGCGCTATTTAGTTTCAGAAAACTTAGCAGGCACTTATTTTACAGATGAGATCCAAAAACAAGTTCCATGTTCCGAAAAGTAGGGTAGTTAAAACATCATTCTAAGCACTTCAATTTGTTGCAATTTATCTGACTCTGCGCCCGACGCCTTTCGTGAAGATAACATCATGTAGATAAAATGCCCCAAAACTCCCTCCCAAAGTAAAACGTCTCATTTTAATTCAGTTGGTTCCGGAAGAGCCTTGTCATCGCCTAATAAAAACATACTTACGAAGAAAGACATTTTCTTTTTACGCAACTCGGCTGTCAGTTAAAACTTCAATTGTATTGGATGCGGATTTTATGACGATTTTTTTACTTTTATATCTGAGATTTTGTGTAGAGATCTCAGGAAGCATTTCGTTGCTTAAAAAAATATAGTGCATGTACTGCAAATCTACTCAATTCAATATTTTTTATTGAAAGCATGCTGAGTACATGGTAAGCTTTCCATCAGATGGAGGTTGCGGAGGAGATTGTGTTCAAACGAAGGTATCTCGACGGTAAAAAAAGCAGCGGGCTAATAATAACTTTGGTTTTGAAATAGTAGTTCGCTGATTGGTCATTCAATATTATATAATTGTTCATTTAGAGCACCTACCCATTTTAATAGCATTTAATTTTATTATAAAGTTTGCAGTTTAACCCCTTAGACTTCTTACCACCTTCAAATATAGTTCTGAAATGTAGCAGGAATAGTTCTGCGATGGAAAACTAAATTTTAGAACTACCTTTACTTAAATTATGCTATGTGGCTATTTGTGGATAGTCAAATCTGAATCTATGAGAAAGAAAAGTCATGAAAGGAGTCATGGGCTCAACTTATCTGTTTATATAAATTAATTCTCCAACCAATCTATTATGCTTTAGAATGCATCCAGGTCGTTCTAGCCTGAATTATGAAGATAGATTATCTAAATTTAATGTTCAGTCTTTGGAAACCAGTGGTATTCTTTTTGATCTAATCTATTTATATAAAATTATACACGCAATTATTGATTCCCCCAAGCTGTTATGAGCGATATGTTTTAATACACGATTTAGTGCGCGCAGGTCCAACACAACCAACCTCTTTGCTTTGTTGACATATAAAAACAATATTTCTTTTTACAACCCTCTGACCAGAATGGCCCGTCAGTACAATAGTTTAGCTAATGATAACACTGTACTTGACATT
This sequence comes from Eupithecia insigniata, assembly GCA_947859395.1. Lineage (NCBI taxonomy): Eukaryota > Metazoa > Arthropoda > Insecta > Lepidoptera > Geometridae > Eupithecia > Eupithecia insigniata. Next base: position 6,143,030 of record OX402008.1, read on the forward strand.
TTTGTTGCTAAATTGAGCCAGTTTACCAGAACTCTAAAATCACATAAATTAGGTTCCTAATTGTATGCTTAAAATTGTAAAATTGTAAAAGTGTAGATGTACTTTATGTAAGTTAGTTTAAGGTAATACCTCAAGGGGATACCCCCCTTTTTATTGTTATAAAATATTTTAAGTTGTTTGCTCTACATGTCTTGTTCATATTGATTCTCTGTATGCATAAGTTGTTAAATAGTCAAGTTATAGATCTATATCATTTAAATTTAGTGTATTTTGTGATTATTTTATGTTTTGTGCATCTCAATAAATAAAATAAAAATAAAATTGCAATAGCAATTGATTGCAAACATCGAACAACTTGACCGATTTTATCAAATAAAATTGTTTTATTTATTGAATACACGCGTTATAATCTTTATACTACTTTCATGAAATAAAAACTCTTTAACGTGATCTTTTTGAGAGCATTATCCTTATTCTGGACCGAGGGTTTTAAAGGACTAAAAACTGTGGCTTGCTTTTATGTACGCTCAACAATATACGGTATCATGTGCATGCATAATTTTTTAATTTGAATCTTAATTCTTAGTAATAAAGTCACATGAGTCTAGAAAAGTATTTACTTTAGAAAATAGATATTTTCCAACTTAACTACTTTTTAACCTAACTACTTATCCAAACTCGTTTGCATTAGAACTACACAGAATAACTTATTTGCACTAGAACTACACAGAATAACTAAGTTATACAAATCAAAACTAGTTGTATAGTGTCGTATTTTCTTTGATTGCATGATCCTTTTTTTCTATATTCTACTTGCCCAAACCAATTTAAATCGAGAGCTACATCAAATCCATTCTATAAAATATCATGCATACCTACCTTGCAACCCTTTTCACTATCTGTAAAAAGGGAATAGCAAGTTTTCTCATTTCCTAAAAGGGCGCTAATTTTCCTCTGGGACTTCCAGATAGTTGCTATTGATTCTTAGTACGGTAAAGTTAAATAAGGGAATGTTGAGCTTCAGCTGGATCCGTATTCTCTATAATTCTTGGATAAATAATTGGATTGTATTCGGGGCATTTGATTCCAATCTCAAATCTTTGTAGTCAAGAATGTCTTCTGTATGTATAAAACTTCATGTCGTTAAGTTCAAACTCCGAAGCCTGAGTTCTCCTAGACCACGGTGGTAACGTAACGCGCGTTTATGTGACCATTCATGACAATTGTGAATAAGGGCCTCTTTTTACGAAATTGTTGGAACCGATTTTGATTTACGTAATGGAAAGAAAACCACGCGCGCCTTGGAACCCGGGAAATAAGTGTTCCTACTTGTATTTTTCCTATTTGTACATATGTATGTACTTGAACTATTTTGAACATAAGAGAATGTTATTATTTTATTAATCATTTATCAAGGCATCATTTGTAAAAGTACCTGCCTAATGATTTGGAAAGGCTATTGCCTCTTAATTTTCAAGATTAGGAAACTCTAGTTGTATACAAACTTTAACACTATTTCCAATCTGGAGCTAAAAGCTGGTGTCCCAACATTGGTTAACTACTTTTATAAAGTAAATCTATTATAAACTTCTTTCTCATTAATTATTTCAGCTTTGTGCCAAAGAAGAACACTTCCGAATTTGAGGCAAAAACGTAACCTCAAAAAACTACTTTTAAAAAGTAAATCTATTAAAACTTCTTTCTCATTAATTATCTCATCAATGTCAGTCCAAAGAAGTATCATAAGAAGAAATAACACCGTGACGAAGCACCCGATTATTCGTTCTCAGAAAAAATGCCACGTCGCTCGCAAGTAACTTCCTACCCTATAGCAAGGTTATAGCAAAATCTCCAAAATTCACTTCTCATGGACCTTCCAGCTTGACTTGCTTACTAACATTTAACATTATACTTTAACATAATACTTAACATTGTAATATTTTATCATTACTATTTATTATTGTAACATAATACTTAACATTTTAGTTTATTTCATTGGCTCAAACTCAGATTGAATATTGAACAGAGTTGAAATATAAGCTTACAACATGTACCATTAAGATTAGATTACTCAAGGTTCCTATAGTTGAGGATCCTAAGGTTGAGATCTACAAATGAGATTATGGCATAGCCACCTTAGTCCTTGAACCAACAAACGTAAGTTCCATATTAAGTTACGAAGATGACGAAGTCCGTACCACGTTTGTACAGTAAGTTTGTAGTTCGGATTAAGTAAACCTTGTTGTTGACATTGTTCTTCCGTTGAAATCCACACGCCTATGGTGTCAACTGCTTGAAATATCTTCGATAAACATTGCTTTAGTATTGAAAGTATATTTGCAAGTAGATACAACGGCTAAGGAAACCAAATTCTTGCATTCTTCCGTTGAAATCTACACGCCTATGGTGTCAACTGCTTGAAATATCTTCGATAAACATTGCTTTAGTATTGAAAGTATATTTGCAAGTAGATACAACGGCTAAGGAAACCAAATTCTTGCATTCTTCCGTTGAAATCCACACGCCTATGGTGTCAACTGCTTGAAATATCTTCGATAAACATTGCTTTAGTATTGAAAGTATATTTGCAAGTAGATACAACGGCTAAGGAAACCAAATTCTTGCATTCTTCCGTTGAAATCCACACGCCTATGGTGTCAACTGCTTGAAATATCTTTGATAAACATTGCTTTAGTATTGAAAGTATATTTGCAAGTAGATACAACGGCTAAGGAAACCAAATTCTTGCATTCTTCCGTTGAAATCCACACGCCTATGGTGTCAACTGCTTGAAATATCTTTGATAAACATTGCTTTAGTATTGAAAGTATATTTGCGAAACCAAATTCTTGCAAAAAATTCGGTAGTCTTGTGATATTTGTAAATGAAAATCATTGTAGAAGATACAACAACTTACCGGACTAGTTGGGCACTAGCTTATGCGTAGACTTAATTCGTGGCTGGTCGAGAAGGCGTACTTCTATAATATTGAAGAATTTGTGCCGAAAATACAATGATGTTTTAATTAAGTACTTATTAGTTTTTTGTGGAATAATGTAAATTTTCTTTGGTTTAATTTAATTAAAGTGAAGTATATAATTATAATATAATTTTATTACTTTATTTTATTACTATGTTATAATTTGTGAATTGACTGACCCTGTGATACTTTTTACCAATATATTGAGTGTTCTGATTATTTATTGAACTTTGATTTGTAATATATAATTATATTTACTTATTATTTAATTTTATCTTTATTGACAAAGAAAATAACAATATACTTATTATGTTTATTCAAATTGAAATCCAACAAAATTATCAAAAAACGATAAAACAAATTTTATTTCCTAATACTACGCCGTAGCGTGCTACGGTGTAGCAGCTTATTGACTTTTTTGACAATCCATACATAATATGTGGGTTTATTTTTCACTTCTTCCACTAGTGGACAAAAAATTGAAGTGAAGAGAATATCAATAACACCTTATTTCTTATTTGATAATAATAACTATGTTTATAGTATACAATTTGACTTGTCTAAGTGCTTATTTTGTAAGCCTAAAGAAATAAAGTTATTGATTCTGATTCTGATTCTATTATAAATTCAAATGTTATTCTGTCTGGTACCTCTTATCGGATGAAAGGATTGTATTAATCTTAAGTAAGGACATAGGCTACTTTTTATCCCGGAAAGACACGTGCGAAACCGCTGGTAGAACGTAGTATAAATTATAAATTTATACTATTACAGTCGTGCTCAAATGCAGCAAATATATTAATCGGTGTGCACAGATCAAATTAACGAGTGTTTATCTATTGAAATTATCTCATGCTATGTCATTGCGCTGTTTTCACAATAATTTTGATATATGAGCAGTGTGTAGATTATTTAATAGCTTTCGTCTCCGTAAAATATTATTTTAAACTTATCTTACATGCGAAATTTCATTTCGACCCATTTAGTAGTTTTGGCGACGCCTTGTAGAACACTTACACAAAAAAAACTTTAATGATGTTCCTATTGTTGTTGTTTGTTTCTAAATAATTCAATAAATAAATAAAAAAACTTATTCACATTTCACAAACTTTCACCTTTATAAGGATTGTGAAATAAGTCTAAAACTTAAATTTGTAATTATTTAAGGCCTACAGAAAATAGACGATTTTTGTTTATGTGTATTTCAGTACCAATGTGCTTAGCATACAAAACTACTTACCAACTTAAGTATCAGACACCTTTAATAAAGAAGTAAAAAAAAAGCGTTAAAATACTTATTTGCAGCAAAGTATGAGGCCACTTTACGCACCACGGTCTCCACGGAAGACCAGCGCTTTGGTATGATCTGCTCTACCATAGGCTATGGATTAGACATAAGCAGAAGACCTGAAATCCCTTCCCGTCCCGTCGCCCTTTGCGTCCAATATAACAATGCCTTCAGGTGGCTGATGGGGCTGCCGCGCTTCTGCAGCACATCAGGCATGTTCGCGGAGGCGCGGGTCGACGGGTTCGCTGCGAACCTACGCAAGAGAACGGCGTCGCTGATGCGCAGGTTGCGCGGCAGCGCCAACGGCTACCTGCAGGTCATTGCAGGAAGACTGGACACAGCCTCTCCCTTCACAAAAGCAGCACTGGACGAAAGTTCATGTTGATTTCTATTGTGTTAAGTGTCTTGTAATGTTTTCTGTGTCTTTTTAAAATGGTGTGTCGATATGGACTGTGTATGTAATGTACCTACTATGTCTGAAATAAATGATTGAAATAAATAGGCTATCTATCATACCATACCATAGCGCTTGTGTATAGCACATTGCTGAGTGGAGACTGATTTTGTCAGTGTTTCTGTTTATTTATATGTATATATATTAATCGTCTTTCTGGTAAAATCAAATCTTTTTACTTTACTTGGGGGCGCTTCCAACTGGTCATTGATATGGTTCAGTTGAGCTACCTGTAGATTGTTTGCAACAGACTGTAGTTAGCTCAATTGTTTCAATTGTAAATGCTAGTTCTAATTTGTTTCTATTATTTGAATAATATAAATATAATAATATGATTCTGTTTTTCTTTGTTATTAAAGAATTTTACTTTACTTTTATTTTACGAATGACTGAATATTTGAGCACTGTTTCATTATTTAAGTTAATCTGGATTAATCCATTGGATGAGAGTGAAACAAATTCCTAAGAAAAAGACGCTCATCATTTCATAATAAAACTAATAAACCTGGAACTAATAGAGTTATAAGTAAAACTGCGATCTCACCTCGTTCAGATCACTGAAGTGAGGCTCCATCAATCTTCTATAATTAGCTGGAGACGCTCCTGACTACACTAATGACGGGGGGCGACGAGACGTTCATCCTCTACATGGTTCCACGTAATAATTGTGTGTAGGTATAGGTACTTAGACGGTATCTTCCTCAGAAAGCTCAGGGTGGTTTTCCTATAAAACTGGTATAATCTAAGCACAAATGAAAAAACTTTTCTCTTTAAGTGAACAATGTTCTTTGAGAAATAAATATCTTTAACCATAGGTTGCGGAAGCTACTAGGTACCTATCTACTCTGTTAATCTTAAGGTATGCAACAATTTGGTAATTATTGGTAATTATAATGTTAAAAGATAAAGATTATTTATTGTTTAAACTGTGTACAAAGAGATCTTAAACAATAAGTTGGAAACAACAGTTTGTCCGTTAATTACGAACTTACAATATTTAACTTAAATAACTAAGAAATTTACTGAGCATTAAAATAATTCTTTGATTTCATAAAAACATTTCTCTATGAGCCACATACGGAGTTTTGTCTTAAATTTATTAAATGGCAATTCTCTTAACCTCAGGTATTTTATTATACACTTTTACAGTCAATATAAGCATACTAGGGTCTCTATATTTAATCACAGAGTTATGTTTGTCTTTATACTGGTAAAAAAAAATTATAGTTAGGTTATTTTTAGTAATTAGTCATTGCACGAGAATTTAGGCTAAGTTTACTTGCGTTAACCAGCGTCAGCACACGATCAATCAATTAAGATCTCATTGAAATAACTACTTGATACCTATCTATTTTAATCTAAACTTATTTTGTTATCTATACTTAATATTATAAAGAGGAAAGATTTGATTGTTTGTTTGACTTGAAGAGGCTCCGAAACGAATGAACCGATTTGAAAAATTCTTTCACTGTTGGGAAGCCAAACTATAACCGGGTGACAACTTGTTTTTTTTTTAAATACCCGTGGGAAGCCTGGGCGGCCCGCTAGTTTTATACAAATTCTTTTGCAGTGCCCTACATGTACTATTGACCTAAGCTAACATTAAGACCTGCGCTGTATATATGTGATATGTGACATGTGAGCTAAATAAATAAATGAAATGAAGTATAAAAAAGTTCATGCGCTAACGGGCGTTACGAGCACTCGTCAGTAATCGTCAGACTGGTAAAAAAGTATCAGTAAGTAATATCATTGTGTCGTCCGTTTATCGTCCTTTAAGATGTGTTAGTACGTTTATATTCAGATAGTAATATCGTATTTTGAAGCGTGTTTTCAAATATCAATGTATCGTCCGTTTGCTATTCAGATGTGATGTTTTCATCGCGATTGCACAGAGAAAGCATATCATCTGAATAGCAAACGGACGATACTTTGATATTTGAAAACGCGCTTCAAAATATAAACTTATTTTATATTACTGAATATAAACTTATTGTCACATCCTATGCGTATGTGAGTGGCGAGATGGAGGAAGTGAAACAAAATAGGTACCTATGTAATACAACACCACATTTTATTGTCTTTTTCGTAGCCAAGCGAAACTCGAACCCTTTTAGTTTTTTGTAGGTGGCCAGTTTTGTTTTTATGCATCCTCTGTGCTAGATTTTTGGAATTGGAATACGATAGATTTAAAAAATTAAGGCGTTGTCGTCGCTTTGCGTTGGGTTTGTTGTTCAGCTACAACAAGGCGGGCGACAAACGTGATGAGACATCTGTTTTTAAAAACAAAACCTAAGAATTTGAGTCTTTTCCGCTTGTGGCTTAACTAGGAAAATGGTCATACGCTCGAATACCGCAGAAGGCGACAAGCTCTCGCGCGAGCAGTTGTTATACGTTTTCGTTTGACAAATCCTTCAGGCCTCCGCAAACATTTTAATGTGGGGTCAGTAATGGTAAAGGTCAGCTGTAATTTTATTGTTTTGAACGTTCCGCATTTAAATATTCTACTGTGGATGGTCAGTTAGTGGTTGACGACCTCTGTGGCGCGGTGGGCGAAGGTATGCCTGCAACGTAGGAGGTTGCGGGTTCGATTCCCGCCTCGGGACAAATATTTGTACGATCTCCAAATATTTGTTCAGGGTGTTCTGATCGTTTTATATGTACAATAAAATATATCTACCTATGTAATATATTGTAATATGTATATCAGTTATCTAGTACCCATAACACAAGCTCTGCTTAGCTTGGGGCTAGATAATACTGTGTGAATTGTCCAGTAAGTAAGTAAGTAAGTATTATTAATTTAAGTGGTGGCTAAAAGGTAGAGGCCTATATTTTGACCGACTTCGAAAAAAGGAGAAGGTTCTATGTTCAGCTGTACGCCAAAACTAATGAACAGTTCGGGCTGAAATTTCGTAATGATGTAGGTCTAGACCTACAAAATTAATTTTGTATTCAGTAGACGTCTAAAACATCTCTAGTAAGGTGTTTGTTATTATAGTGCTTATGCCCGCACTTGGGGTAATCTTAAAGAATTTAATAATATCCCAAAAAATGTACGACTCCGCTAACGGCGCTATAGTCCGTAAGTCCCAAAAATTTTCGACAGGTCGGGTACTTGTCTCCGAGCAGTTGGTTAGCGCATCCCCGTATTCAGGGGAGGGTCGCGGGTTCAAGTCCCGCCGGAGTCATACATTTTTGAGATATTATTAAACATCTCTAGTAGTTTCTCAAAATAAGTCATCATGCCTTCTATACCCAGCATAGTACGGACCTAATTGTTAGAAGTAGGTTTATTTAGAACTAGCTGCTGCCCGCGCCTTCGCCCAGGTTTTATCGGGGTAAAAAATAGCCTATATGTTATTCCAGGTCCAAAACTATACCCATACCAAATTTCAGCATAATCGGTTCATTAGTTTTTGCGTGAAAGAGTAACAAATATCTATACATCCAAACATCCATCCATACAAACTTTCACATTTGTAATATTAATAGGATTGAAAATACTTATACCCATTTATTAACCCACATCACAATGGAAACAAGAACAAGAGAAAAGTATTTAATTATTCATATCCAACTTAGGAAATATACCTCGGTATACAATTAGCCTAATTGTTAAATAGAAACTATCTGGAATATTCACTACTAGCTGTGCCGCGTGGCCCGCGACTTCGTCCGCGTGGAATAGTGACAGTGTGATTTTCATACAAACTTTCATCCCCTTTGATATTTTACCTTTTGTAGTTGTATAGAAGGGGTTGAGTTGTATATTTTTTTTGTATGTATGTTATTTTATAGAAAATTATTCCGATTTTTTGTATCCCTAGGGTATTAGTATTTATCCCGCAAAACTTAAAATAAGTGTAAAAGTATGGGAATTTGAATTCGGTTTACCGTTTTTTAAAACACGCCATATTATTTGCTCTACATGTTTTGCTTGTAACATAATTTGAATTTCTGTATGCACAAGGTTGTGTTACAATACATTTTTAACCTACACATTATTTAAAGATTGTTATTTTTTTATGGGTATTTATCTCGTTTATTTACTTATTTTACCCGACGTTTCAACGGGTTTACCCTCACTTGGTCTTCAGAAATAGGTAGTTGCAAAAAATGCTGCCACCACTTCGCAGACGCGGTAGCTCTAGTACCCCAGTCATCCCGTGAACACGATATAGTGTAAACCTGTTGAATCACCGGGAAAAAAGTAAATAGACGCGATAAATACCCGTGAATATTTAGGATAAAATAATAACAATCTTTAAATAATGCATGGTATAATAAAACAAGGTATTCTCTTCCAAGGCACGATGGTCACGTGGGTGTCGCCAGGCTACGTCATCGACGCCATCGGCGAATGAGAAGACTGCTGTTTCCTGGTAATACCAGTAGCGTACAATCGTAACTTCCCGAGCTCCTGTATGAATCTGATAAAACTATGTGGTTTTGTATTTCACATTGGCTTGAATTTAACTAACGCTGTTTTGACTGATCTAACAAACATAATTGACGATTTAATTTTTTTTATTAAATTGATCCTTATCACACTTGTTTCCCAACTTCTACATTTTGTTAAAATACATTGGCAACTGGACAGTGACGTCACCTGGCGACATTCGCGGAAGAGCAGACCTGTTTTCTTGGATCATGAAATAATCATCATCAGCCCACCATCAGCCACTGCTGAACATAGGCCTCCCCCAAACGACGCCACGAATAGCGGTCCTGAGCCGCCTCCATCCAACGACTCCCTGCGACCGCTACGATGTCGTCGGTCCATCGAGTGGGAGGTCTTCCCACAGTCCGTTTCGAATTGCATCGCAGTCGCCACTCGAGAACCTTTACTCCCCAGCGGTTATCGGTTCTACGAGCTATATGGCCTGCCCATCGCCATTTCAGCCTGCTGATTCTTAGAGCTATGTCGGTAACTTTGGTTCTTCTACGAATTTCCGTATTCCGGACCCTATCGCGTAGAGAACATGAAATAATGTAGGTCTAAAATTGATTGTAATACAACCTACTTACTATGTGTAGATAATGCTATCTGGCATTAGTCGCCTAAAACGATAAAATATTTTTTTCACAATATATTGGGTAGTTTTATAGTAAATTACTGTAGAAAGTACAACAAATGAGCGCGGGGTTTTAACCATATCAGGAAATATAAAAAATAAAACTTCTACTTCAATATCATTCCTTTGAAAAAAGTATAAAGATTTTCGTGATTATTATTAGATTCACTACGGTAATAATAAAGCCCTAAAACGCATGCTACCCATTTTTATTCATGTATCTAGCTGTTATTTGAGCAGGATATAACCGAGCACGAGACGTTGCAGGCGGATTGCGGTTGAATTACAATACAACCTAACAAGTTTTGGCGCGGACATTTTTTATGTCCGATTGCGACTCTATAGATTGTAGCTCAATGGATAGTGGTCATATTTTGTAATTTGTTTCATTAGATTCTTTTAGATAAATATTTTAAACGCTGCGGATAGAATTAAGGAATTTTCCATAGAGCCCCCTTAAGTCCTCTTAACTCATAAATTGTTTACGGAACAAGAATTTGATCTGTTAAAGGGAAGTCGATTGTTGTTATTTCACCGAAGAGTGATTTCCTAGAACAATACTGAGGAGAATAATATTTACCTATCCGCTTTAGGTACCACTTCCTGGAACTTAAATCATCAGTTATTATTATAAACAAAATAACAATATTACTAATAGACAATACATTCAAGCTAGACCGATTTAACAAGATGGTTTCTCGTATAAAGGTAGATAGGTGACTAGAGAAGCTTTGATGATGTAGAACTGGAACAACAAAATACGGTGAGGGGGAACTTTGGACATTTTAAACCTAGTTTCCAGTTTTACTACCTAAGACCACAGGTATGGACGGACACCCAGTAGCAGTGTCAGCTATATGTAACATTCAGTCAGCTATATGTAACATTCAAAGAGTTATTCCAATTTTCCCCTTTGAACAAATTTTCTCAAGGGGGAAAAGTGGAACAACAAAAAACGGTGAGGTGAAATTCTGGACATTTTAAAATTAAGATTCAAGTTTTCCCCCTTAAGGGGATTTATCAAGGGGCAAAAGTGGAATAAGCCCATTTTACGTTCCCAGTTCCTAAGTCAAACATGCAAGTTTTGGAGGTAGGACTATCCATAGGTTTCATGGATTTAAAAGAAAGTATTGGATAATAATGCCGTAATAGTACGAAAAGTCCTCTTAGATAGATAGATAGAATATACTTTATTGTACAAAAGTTGTACATAGGCGAGCATAATGCTAGATAGCATTCTCTACCTGCTAACCTTTGGGTAGTGTGGACAACAGTTAGTATCTAGTACCTCTTAGTATCTGCCATCCGCTGCATGGCGCTAAATATATGGATGGAAACGAAAACTTTTATAGTGTTCCTATACAAAAGATTACAAGGTCTCAGAATAAAGATCGAGTCATAATTTCAATGACATATTATCTTCATTAGAATAATCAGAATAATAATCAGAATAATCAATTTATTGGTAAATAGTTATTACAGGTCGGTCAATTTACAAATTATAACATAATAATAAAATTATATTACCTATCTTTATATTACATAAAATGAAAATAATTAAAATGAATAATATTGTCATCTTGTACAAAATAATTAATAATTAAAATATCATTGTATTTTCGGCACAAATTCTTCAACATTATAGAACGCCTTCTCGACCAGCCACGATTTAAGTCTCCGCTTAAAGGAGGAGAGGCTAGGCGCGGTGACTATGTGGTCCGGTAAGTTGTTGTAAAACGCGGGTCCTAGCACGTGCGTGAGTCCGTCCGACTTAGCCAGTCTGTGGGATACCGCAGACAGCTTACCAGCTCCGCGTGTGTTGTAGCATCGCGTGTGATGATCTCCGCGCGTCCTGAACTGCTCCAGGTTTATCCTTACGTGCATCACTACCTGGAATATGATAATTGAAGGCAACGTAAGGATCTGGAGCGAAATAAAGAAAGGACGCGCTGGCGTGTCCCACGCTGCTTTCGCGATCATTCTCACAGCACGCTTTTGCTTGCGGAAGACGCGTTCCCGATCAGCAGCGCGCCCCCACAACTCTGCGCCGTACTGGAGCAGGGAGTGTACGGTCGCAAAATAACACGTGCGTACCACATCGGCGGACACTACCCGCGATAGCCTGCGGACCGCGAAGCATGCATACCCAGCCGGGCACACAGGGTATCAATATGTTTCTCCCAGGTTAGGCCACGGTCTATTTGGAACCCCAAGAACACAGTCGCCGAAACTTGTTCAATGGGTTTATTTTCAATTATTACATTAATGCTTCTTACCTGGCGCCCAGATATGCAAAAATGCATGAAGTGCGTTTTTTTGGCATTCAGAGCGAGTCCGTTCCACTGAAACCATTGCGCCACCTGGCCGGCGGCTGTGTTCAGCCGCTGCTCGAGCTGGTCCAGTGACGGGGCGCTGACGACCACAGCCACATCGTCCGCGTACATGTACGCCTCCCCTTCCGTCACGTATTCCGGCAGGTCGTTTAGAAGCAGCGAAAACAGGATGTTGGATACCGACGATCCCTGCGCCACGCCCATCACGGTCCCGAGAGGATTGGACTTCGTCTCACCACCATCGGCGACTACCATCTGCGTCCTGTCTCGCAACAGGTCTGTCAGTAGCGAGTGCGCCTGTCCCCGTATGCCGTAGTGCTCTAGTTTGGAGGCAAGAACGCTGTGATCTGCGACATCAAAAGCTTTCGATAGGTCGCAGCACAGGACTGCGACTTGCCGTCTCGCCTCACAAGCCTCCAACACTCGCCGTAAGACCTCACGGGTTAGCGAGGTGGTCGAACAGCCAGCGCGGTACGCGTACTGCCGCTCAGACAGCGCTCCGGTGGCCGCTAAGTACTCGGTGAGACGACTACTCAACCCGTTCTCGAGAATCTTCGCGATGGCAGGGATTATTGAAACCGGTCGTCACATCATAGCGGTCATATATACGACATCGTAGCGGTCGCAGGGAGTCGATGGATGGAGGCGGCTCAGGACCGCTATTTGTGGCGTCGTACGGGGGAGGCCTATGTCCAGCAGTGGACGTGTATGGGCTGATGATGATGATGATGATGATTCGATTTTTGAAAGACAAAGAAGGACCTGTTTACGTTTCCAATTTCAGAGTACTTACCCTAGATAGGCGTGGACTATCTACCTATGTAATTATATCATAGACCTAGATTTTTTTCCTACGAAACTATTTATATAGCTGCTGTGTCATTGCTACTGTTTGATTTTGCATTGCAATAAATAAATTTGCATTATGTGTTGTGTAGGAACATATTATACTTGTTTAACGTACCTAAGTATTAATTATTATCTGGAACAAAACAAGTTAAACCCGAGGGCCGGTCCCAAAAGCACCGCCGCAGCCATGATAGCGCCTTGCATAATTTATCATAACCATCTCTTGACAAATTCAAATTATTTCAGGTCCTTTTGTAAAAATAAACCACAATAACTGAAGCCGTACAAATCAGCTAAATGCGGGAAATGTTACCAATTCCAAGGGGGAAATTCCGGTGGGAAAATATCTTTGGAATAAATGTGAATAAATAGGGCTTGGGAGATTAAAAGCGGGCAGCTTGATATATGGCGACCGTCGTCGACGACCGTCGGTGGCCGCGGCTGAGACGGCACCCTCGAGTGTCGGCGCAGGTCACGTGACGACCAACTGAGCAACAGATAAAAATAAATTCCTCAGATTTGTACCTACGGACAAAAATGTGCATTTGTTGACATACTTTTGTAAGAATGCCATTTTTATTGAATATTTTGTATGGTATTCGCAGAACTGAAAGCGATTCTTTTCGATTTTTAGAATTGAACAATGCTTAATTCCATCATGCAAGTAAAATCGTATCTAACAGATTGTTTGATGGAGTTTTTTTAAAGAAGTATATTCATGATTATGGGGTACATGTGTACCTTCTCGTACCTATGTACATATGTAAGTTTAGCCTTCAACGTCCGTTAAAAAAGCGTTCAAATAGAACAAATGCTTTACTAAGTACATATTCACATGGCCGTGGGGCCGCGGCTTACGAATATCGACCCCTCCAACTCAACCCGTGGATGTCGTAAAGCCGACTAAGGGAACCTACCAGAGGAAGGGCAGCAACTTCCTTCGGAGTATTTTTCAACACCAACACTGCGATCACCAATCCGCCTGTCAAGCGTGGTGATTATGGCAAATCCCCCCCTACATGGGAGACCATCCACTCGATGGACCGACGACATTGTAGTGGTCGCAGGGAGTCGATGGATGGAGGCGGCTCAGGACCGCTATTTGAGGCGTCGTATGAGGGAGGCCTATGTCCAGCAGTGGACGTGTATGGGTTGATATGATGATGATTCACATGGCGGCGTTTTTAAAACGCGACTCTTTTTTAACGAGCACTGTTCCATTTTGAAAGGCGTTGGTCGTTAAGCGGAATAGATCATAATGATACTTCTTATTTATACACGAGCGCTGAAAAGCGCCGCTAAAAAAGTTCTCGTGCGAACTAGCTCTAACAGACGGCTGGACGAAATTTGACAAATGAAGATGTCTTTGGATTAATGAGCTGAGGTGATATAGGTACCTACGTACGTATAGTAAGATAAAAAGGTGTCAAAGACCGAAATCTGGGATGAAAAGTTGATAAGATTTCGTAAAGTACTAATCTGAACCTAGTCATTTGTCGAAATTTCTTATGAAGACTCTAATATTTTAACGATGAGTTTATTGGCGGTTTTGGTTTTTAAAGTGCGGCGTCTAAGAGTAATATTCGAGAAATAGTGTGATTAATAATGTTACACCGCTAGTCTGTGACAACCTGAAATTTGCTAATGCTACGAGTCACGGCACCGGAATGAAAACATAAAGCGCCAACTGTTCAATTTACAGGAAATTTGTGGGAAACACTGCGGTTATACTGCTCTATTTTTATTTGATGTTGCAACAACTAGATTTTTTTTGCAGGAGTTTTGTGTTTTTTGTTATCCCAATAGTTTAAGGTACATAGTTCAAGATCATTTATCTGTTACGCAAAAGTAAAAAATCCTCTCTAGAAAATAACTCTACTGTTATTATTATGTATTTATAAATTGGCTCGAGAAACAGTTTTGTTATTTGCGTTAGAATAGAAAAATATCAGAAAAAATGCTCATGCAGTTTATAATATCCAAAGTAAAAGTTAATATTTGCCACGATATAAAGATAATAACGTTACTAGCAATTAAGGTAAAGCCACATAATCGTTGTACCAAAATTCATTACTCAGGCTTATCCGTAAAATAAGCATTATTTTGTCCGAATAATGATAACAGCGTAAAGTGAAGTCCAACAAGGCATTTATTTAATGGCCTGTAAAAATCTGCCAATTTTAGGTTAACCGTACTAGTGTTATACTTATAAAAGTAACCGTAACGTTCAAATTTCTAGCCCGTGTTACTACTGTTCCTGTTGTACTATCAATATAGGAAGGTAAAACGACAAGAGTTAAAAGACCCGATCTTTCGCAACGCCGAATCCCACAGGCATATAGACCACAATAACATTTGTCCCGACGCGGAAACCCGCAACTTACTGCGCCTCAGGTTCTCCAATGTACCACAGATGTCGTTTACACTCGGTCACAGAGGTCAATTTATTTCGAAACAGCTGGAAATAAAAGAGCAAGAGGCGAAATGAAAGAATGGTAATGACATCACTTATACAGACCCAATAGCGTTTTGCTACGAACATGTTTCACCAAAATTAACATTCGACTTGAACACACGTATATATGAGTTCAGCAAAAAAGACTGGAATATTGATACATTGTTTTCTTAATGCTACTACGAGCTTAAAGAAACTGAGAAGAAGAAACGTAATTCAGCGACATTAAGAGTCAGGCAACGACCTTCTAAATTGAAACAAAAATGTATGTTTTGCAAAATTATGCGTTTTGTCTTAATTACTAATACTAAAGTACCTAACCTACACGAGAACAAAAAAACAAGAACAACAAGAGACCATCGCTTTAACACGTTCAGCGCCAAGGCACTTCTGAAGCAAATATTGTGGGAATCGCATTTTTTTTGCATATATGTTTCCTAACCGGTTTTTTTTACTACTCTAGGTGTATAACCAGATACACCGCTGTGAGAGTTGCACAAGGGTGTATAATAACATATACGCGTGGCGCTGAACGTGTTAAAAAAACCTACTTTCGTTTAAGTCATACCTAAGGTTAGTAGAGCTGTCGTAAATACTAGGTACCGAAAATGCTTAGATTGAAATGCTCTCCAATAAAATTCTCAAGGGCGTGTAACTCAGTCACGTTCGCCGAGCATATCAATTTAACCCTCGATTTCGCTAACGACTGGCAGTAGACTGCATTAAAACACCGTTTATCGGCTTTTTAGGACTCACTAACGTTTTTGCTTACGTGATCAACTGATTAGATCGCTGGCGTGTTGGCCTCAATGAAGCTTTATGGCAGATCTTGGAGGTCGGCGCTTTGACGGTTTTCTGTTATTGAGGAATGAATTACTTGATTTATGGTTTCATCTAAATATTTTGTTACATTCAGAACTGAACTAGACAGCAAAGTTTAAGTTTTAACAGCTATTAAAACTTAAACTTTGCTTTACAGCTGTATATCGTTCTAATTCTACGAGTACCGGAAGAATAAATAATATTATAAATGCGAAAGTGTGTTTGTTTGTTTATTTGTCCACCCTTTACGCCCTAACTAAGCAACCAATCGACTTGATTTTTGGCAAAGAGTTAGTTGAAAAGATGGAGAGTAACATAGGCTACTTTTTTTCCCGGTAAAACATCAAATTCCTATTCCTACGGGAAAAAATACCTTTTTATACCCCTAGAAATGTGAAATTCGAATTTAATGCGGGTGTAGCCGCGGGGAACAGCTAGTAGGAGAATATATAAAAAAAAAAGACTTCATTTTCTATTATCTTCTATATTTCTATCAATATAACTCATACATATGTAACATCATGTATGTATGTAGTAGTTACATTGTAGCGAGCGAGATAACGTGCCGTCATGTACAAGTTTATGTCAACAAACGACGTCCTCGGGGCTTTGCCCAAATATGTCTTTCAAGAGGAATTATGAAAATATCGTCGAGATAACTCGAGGCGGGAGGCGGTCACTGAAATTTGCTCCTCAATAAGGATGGGGATGACAAACGAGCGGGCCGGTGACTTGGCGCAAACTAACGAAATAGATGTTTCCAAGGCTCCCTCGGGACGGACTTGGACACGGCTTTTTATGCTATAAATCTTGTTTTAGTTTGTTACAATACGTTAGAGTTCTCTTGTGTGCCTAGACGAGACTATAGATAGTCGATGACTTAACGGTTGACTTATGTTAGAATTCTTTTATTCTACCTACTTTAAAACCTATGTACATATGTATGTCTATAGATAATTAAAGTGAACCATCAAAAGTAACTATAAGTGGATCATCAAAATTATGTAAATAAATGCGTATTTCCAATACCAATTTTTTTTCTAACGTTGGGACTCTACTACTGTGTGCCTAGAACATTAATTGTAAAATTTTAAATCCCAAAGGCTATTTTCATGTATATTCGTAATTAAGTGTATTCATGTATTTCTCTTTCTTTGTATATCATGTGTGTGACTATAAATAAATTCTTTATTCTTTATTTACTTCCTATTTTAATTTAGAATTTAAGATGGGTGTAAAATTTTCCAAAAGATTGATATTAACTTGACTTTGGTTTTCCCTAATCTCACTACTACAAAAGACATACATACATATATGCCAAATTTCATGAAGATTGAAGGATATTTAAGGTTTGCACATGTTGGCCACTTTTATCTCATACTAGTGGTGTCTTTTGACAAAACAGCATCAAACACGTGATTAGGTAATTCAGGGAGCATGCATCCGAGTAGAACAAGAATTCAATAGACCATTGCTGTGGTTGCAACCAGGGGGCCTACTCGGAAAAGGAAAATCGAAGTTTTTTTTTCGTGTTCGTGCAAAACCAACTCTTATGTCCATTGCATAATAGCGTTTGCACGAAAAAGAATCAGAAACTTCGATTTCGTTTCTAAGAGTACGGGCCCAGGCTTGTTTTCATCACACTATTGAACTAATATTATTAATAAGAAGGTTTATTAATTTTAGTTAAGAAAGTAACTTAAGATATATTTATATTTTTTGTTACTACTTTAAACTTATTTTATTTTTACGGAAAACTAACGGCTTATTTGGTTGGATAAACAAATATAATGAAAAGTCATCAGCATGATGCAAGAAAACAAGGTCTGCTCCTCCGAGAGTATCTCTTGCTTACGTCACTGTCCAGTTACTACTGTATTTCAAGAAAACGTAGAAGTTGGGAAATAACAGCGATAAGGAGCCTTTGAAAAATTAATAAAAAAATGTGATTTGTCAATTATGTTTGTTAGATCAATCAAAACAGCGTTATTTAAACACGAGTAAATGTGATAAATAATGGGTAAATACATAGTTTTATCAGATTTATGCAGGTAATACAAGGAGTTCGAGGAGTTACGATTTTACGCTACTAGTAACACCAGGAAATATATTCGTCTTCTCATTCGCCAATGGCGATGATGACGTAGGCAATAGCAACCCCCACGTGACTATCGTGTCACGTGGGGGTTGCACGTCAGTTATCATCGTACATAATTGTTTCCTACATCGAAATTATTTCCTCGTAATTAATATGTATTTGAATTCAAATATCCCCGCAGTAACAGCATGCTTGCTAAGCCGCAGCCATGGGATAATTGGTACATAATATAAATATTCGGAAGTATCATATGCCATCAATTACTATTGCTTCCGTTCTCATTATACTCGATGTTCTGTTCTTCTTAGATTTCTTTGATTTAGTAAGTCATTATATCTAGGAGCTATTAATGACAAAGAAAATAACAATAAAATAATATAAACAAATTAAACTAGTATTCCAATTGAAACAATTGAGCTACCTGTAGACTGTTGCAAACAATCTACAGGTAGCTCAACTGATCCATATCAATACCAGTCGGAAGCGTTCCCAAGACGCTAGGAGCTTACTTCCATTTACTTTCATTTATACTTTTTATTTATTTATTCATTTCATCTTTTAACTAGATTTTGCCCGCGGATTTTCAATTAACTTATTTTTTTTTTATTTTTTTTTTACAAATAGTCTTACAGTTAAAACGCCCAAGAGTCAGGTTACACAAGAATAATTAATAATAACAAAGCAATCAAATCTTATACGATACGATACATAGTAATGAATAAAAATAATTATAATTTTTTATGTCAATCTCGAGTCATCATCATCATCAGCCCATACACGATGATGAATCTCGAGTCAATACTATAGTAAGTATAATTATAGTCTATGTCCGTCTTCAGGGCCTATACTTGTAAAAACGAAATCGAAGTTTCTGATATTTTTCGTGCAAACGCTAATCTTATGCAAGCGACTTAAGAGTTGGTTTTGCACGAAAACGAAAACGAATCTTCGCTTTTCCTTTTCCGAGTAGGCCCCCAGGACACCTAGCGTTTACCTCTCTGCCATCATTCATTACATTCATTCAGCAACATAGGTGTGAAAAGGTGACAACCAAATTACTTTAGTTTTTATAATAATAGTATGGATTAGCTTCTGCACGTGGCTCCGCATGCGTTTTTCCGGGTCAAAAAGTACTGCAGCATCTAACAATCAGTAGGTACAGTACCAAAAACCTAGGTATAGTACTAACTCATTGCTAAGGTTCAGCCCGATCCGTACAGTCGTTTTGGCGTGAAGAGGTTGCCGACATTTGGGACACAAAATTCTCGGACACTCTGTCCCAATTGTCAATAATACATCCATCTAAACATCCACGCTTAGATATTAGTGTGATGTGAGGTCGTGACAGAAGATCCTTCCAAGATTAACCTTCAAGTGGTCACGCGCGGTCTCTGAGTCCGCACCAAACTTATGATATGTTTTTTTATTATGATTTATACAGACAAAAGACTTATTTTCATTATGAGCTTATACAATGTCTTCAAAAATTTATTCGTCTGTAACCAGACACGTTATATTGCGGAATCTCAGACTTCGCGCGACTACTTATGTTACGCGCAAGGGCGCGACTCCTCGAAGGTTAATCTATAATAGAGTGCGTGTCGTGTATCGTTACAATAAATGCAGGGGTTATACACCTATTTCGTATTAATATTATTACTTTTAAAAACAAAACGCAAAGGTATATATCGAAAAATCAGACCTCACTATTCAGGAAAATCCATGAGGATTACAAATTCTGCTGCATTTGCCAGACGACCTATGGAGCGGGCAACCGCTGATTGGGTCCCCAATGCAAGATGTCCGAGAGTGCGGTTAACATAGTCAGTGTGCAATGTGCATAATGTCTATTCTAACAGAATTTAATGAAAGAAAGTTGCATTGCATAGAGTTGTATAGTAGGAAAAAAAAAACGCCCTGTATGAAACAATGAGAAGTCAATCAATAGAGCTGGTGAGTATTTGGCGCAGCGCATTAGCATTGCCATACAGCGTGGCAATGCTAATGCGCTACACACAGCGGGTATCATCCTTGGTTGCACAATATTATACACTCTAAAATGATATCCGCCAGGTGTAGATACTATTGCAAAGGAAAATTAAAATAACAAAAAATGCCATGTTATTGTGGTGAATCGGATCGGATTGGGTAATTGGGCTATGGGGAAGACTATGGAGGCCTGCCATAAACATACTCTCAATACTGTTACAAGCGGCAGACGGTGGCTTGCCGACTGCTGGATGGGTTCCTCAAAATGTCGGCGTAAATGCCGGGAAAGGAACAAATATTTATTACTAGCTGCTGCCCGCGCCTTCACCCGCGTTTTATCGGGATAAAAATTAGCCTATATTATTCCAGGTCCCAAACTATACCCATTACATACCAAATTTAAGCCTAATCGGTTCAGTAGTTTTTGCGGAAAGAGTAACAAATATGCATCCTTACATTCATACAAACTTTGGCATTTATAATATTAGTAGGATTATCACTAGAGGCTCTACTGTTTTTTTTAATAACATCAATCAGCTAATGTCATATCTAATATTGCAAAGTGCATTTCATCTAGGTAATGTGTACCATCTCATCAAAATTATATAACGCCCGAATACTCAAACGCAACTCAGATTTAAGCGCGTCTCAAGTTGCCATTTTATGACAGTTTTTAATGAAAATCTGTCAAATATTCATCACTTGAGACGTACTTAAATGTGAGTTGGTTTTGAGTATTCGGGGGTTAAGCTATAAAAGTGGAATAAAATGTAGACCTGTTTGTGAAAAGCATTATCACATTCACATTCCACCTATGAGTTTAAGAGTTTCGATTTCGCAGCAAACATGTTGAAAGAATAAAATTGTGAATAAGTAAAAAGGTTTCATATACGTGAAAGGTAGGCGTGAGTGTTTGCACAAAAGTTCGCCGGTGAACACTTAGGCCCAAAAAGATTTTTCCAATTTAGCGAGAAAGGCGCAAAAGCTACAAAATGCACCATACTGAAATGATAAAGCATTTTCATACGTGATATTATACATTTTCGCACCTCCACTAGGTGCGAAAATGTATAATAATATAGACGACCTCTGTGGCGCGGCGGGCGAAGTTCCGCCTGCAACGCAGGAGGTTGCGGGTTGGATTCCCGCCCGAGGCGAAGCAGCATCCGTTTATGAGTTTGACGACACTTACGCAAATGGCTAGTAAGGCCGACACGAGAGCGACCACTACGGCAACAAATGTTTGTTCGATCTGCAAATATTTGTTGTTCTGGATGTTTTCTATGTATAAAAAAAAATATCGATCTATGCATGTAGTCTATTATATCAAGTAGTTATCTAGTACCCATAACACAAGCTCTGCTTAGCTTGGGGCTAGATAATGCTGTGTGAATTGTCCAGCATTATTTATTTATTTATATTTATTATTGCACTGGTCAAACATAACACATTGTTATTTAAGAGTCTCAAAATACTGTATACCTACAAAAATAGTAAAGCAAACTAGAGAATTGTGTTGGAAGAGAGTTTTATACCAATAGCCAAATAAATTCTGAATTTTAGATGTGCTGCGGTAAATTTGAAAGATATTTTAGTAGCAGTGCGGGGCGTCGGACCTAACCGCAGACTATTAGAAGCATTTTATTTGCAAAATATTTATAGCAAATAATATTCCTTATACCTACAGAGGATTTGACGGATATATAGAAGATTTTACGGATATGCTTGATTCTGTGCAGGTATTTAATTATTAAAATAGTGATAGTAAAGCTTTATTAACAAACAAAATAACGATCAAATAATAGAAACAAATTAGAACTAGGATTTACAATTGAAACAATTGAGCTAACTGAAGACTGTTGCAAACTATCTACAGGTAGCTCAACTGGTCCATATCAATACCAGTTGGAAACGTCCCCCAGACGCTGGCTGCGTTACCCCGCTGTATGGCAATGCTAATTAGCTGCGCCAGATACTCACCAGCTCTTGGGTCACGCGTAGCTTCGACTAGCTCAGATAATTTTTTAGTTACCTATAAAAATTTTCAAAACCTATACCGATTATTCGAATAGAAGTCGTAGCAGCTTTTATTAAATGTTTAAGTACTGTACATAACAATGTACTATTAGGGATTGATTTAGCTTGGTTCTAATCGACATTCTTTAAAATACAAGAACAAAATTTTACTCATTATTTAAATAATTCCATAGTTTTAAAATCTCAGTTGGCAAAATTAAACTAAAGTGCCCTTCCAAAATATTTCAAAAAGCTACGTTATGTGATACCCAGAATCTCGGAGCTCCATAATTAAATTAAACTGTTCAAGTTTATATTTCAGACGTTGAAACAACTAACAAGAATTTTGTGTTGTTGATTTTACGAATTGCTCGCAAATGGCAGTAAGGAAATAAAATATTTTGTCTTGAAAACGTCTATTTTGATACAAGAATCAGGATCCACAGCGAAGGACTGCCTAATTGGGTCCGTTAGAAATATCTAAATCTCATATCCGTTTATATAAAAATCTTGAAAATAAAGTTTTTTGCTGGGGAAAATTATACATACTTATTATACATTCTTTTGGAGGTCTTCCAATATTTGGTGTTGGTTTTTTTAATTAATAGGCAGGTATTTACCTAAATAACTTCGATAGTGGGAAAATCACTACCACTGATATCATTTTCAACAACCAGGCCAGGCCCCACCAGTAGTCTTCACTCATACTTAAGTCTCTGCGATAAATAAATATTTACCTTCCTTCCGGCACATATTACCTATCTAGTATTTTGTTGAACAAAATGCTGCAAAATTAATAAACTGAAAAATTATTGGAATTAATATATATTAATAGAACTGAAAAATAGGGTACCGAGGCTCTACGGGTTTTCAAGAAATTATCTGAGCGCCTGGTCGAAGCGACACGTGACCCGAGAGCTGGTGAGTATCTGGCGCAGCGCATTAGCATTTCCATACAGCGAGGCAATGCAGCCAGCGTCTTGGGGACGCTTCCGACTGGTATTGATATGGACCAGTTGAGCTATATGTAGATTGTTTGCAACAGTCTGTAGTTAGCTCAATTGTTTCAATTGTAAATACTAGTTTAATTTGTTTTTATTATTTGATTTTTATTTTCTTTGTAAATAAAGATATTAATAATTTACAGAACTGAATAAAATATTCCAGAGTTTAGCCTAAGATAAGAAACGAGACAACACTAAACCTTGACCTGGTACATTTCAAAATAAGATATATTCTGGAAAGTCGACCCACCACAATATGCTGAGTAACTTCAACCGAGCGAGTGCAATCTCTCCATCAATGTCAACTCAGAAGAGTCCATTCTACATAGTCGTATCTATTTACGATAAGAGACCGAATATACTTTCCTTTTTCCTCTTCTAACATGTTACCCTTATCCCTCAAGGTACCTAAACCCAACCAAACCCGATTTGGTCTTCATCCCAAAGTTTGTTGGCTTAATACAATACATTTTTCTGTTACTTGCTCGGATTAGGACAGTCAAACAAACTTTACCTAGTTGTATTGTATTTGCTTAATTTTGCTTTCTTTCAGCCAGATTTAATTCCAAAGTCGAACAATTCGGGTGAAGTTTTTGATGCTTGTTGAAAAAGAAACGAAATTCAACCGCAATTGCTTTTGCAAAAGTTATATTTGATGATTCATATTTTCTGTATTTTAACTTTTACGTTACGTGAATCTATTTTTTTTTATTTGCACGATGCCAGTCTACCATTTTATGAAAATAGATACTGTGTGTACCTACAGCCAACGACCAAATTGTTGGACAGCGATAAGATTCCACGTAACCCAGCTTTATAGGAAGTAGCAAATGACGAAAATTGCAATTATTGTCGACTATTGGTATACCTAAACTGCGATTTAGAATCCAAGATAACAATAACAGAAAACAACAAGGCAACATCAAAGTACTACTACTTGCCAAAATACAAGTTTTTCACAAACTTAGTTTGGCAAGTAGGGCACAATAATTGTAATGTACATAATTTGAAATAAATACATTTTTAATTTAAAAAAATTATCACTAAAAACTAAAACACAAACTTCAACAACGCTTAATCTCAAATATGTAGCAAAATATATTTAAATTATAATTCGAAAACGATCGAGAAATCAATTAAATGATGAATGAAAGCTTTCAAAACCAAAAATGTTTCGAGCTTATAAGCTTTGCTTCGATGATTCTAATGTCGTTAAATATTTTCCACCAATATTCCTTGGTTTTTGTAACCCCTTTGTATACAAAAAAAATCCAGGTTTTTGAATCGGAGTATATATGTCACCAGCATTGTTACTAATTAAGGGTTCATATTCACTAACAAATATTATTGTACCAAGCTAATGGGTGAACACCTGTACCAATTAATTAATGAGATAATTAGCCAAATAGTTGACTGCGAATGTATGGAAATAAACGTCGAAGTTAAATTGACTTGCAATTCAAATGTTCTATTGCCACTTATTTTCTCTACTATCGAAAAGGTCCTACTGGTAACTTTATAAACACAAAGGCAAGGAACATTAAGTTTGATATCTTCCAACGTTTTATTGCCCATGACGCAAATGAGTGGCGCGCATCTTTGGGTTTGATCGCCGAGGACTGGCAGTGAATGCGTTTAGGTCAGGAGTTAGCAGATTATCCAATCTTCAAAGGAAATCTTACTGAAACTTCGTACCAAATTGATAATAATGTAACTCACAATATCATTTCTCATATTTTTATTTCTATCTTATTTTATAAACTTTAAAATAACATAATATTTATATACTACCTGATAATTAATGACACAACCGTTTCGATAGACTACTTCGACAAAGACGGTGATTTCTCATCATCAAAGCCATTTGAAAATTAACGACATAATAAACATGAATTTTGGCTGATAATAAAATTACATATTTAACTTTTACAACATCTTTAGATTATTTACAAGGATTTCTATTTACAGGGCATTATTTATTTACAATAACTTTAAATATTTTATTCAATTACCTTTTTATCTTTTACTCGTACATGAATTCCGTGGATGTAAATACATAGGTTTACATTTAATACAGTTATACACTTAAGCTTGATTTTCACGATTAACTTTCTATTACGTATGTCGTATAGATATCGAAACTTAGATATAAGTATAGGTACTTATTGGTTACCTCTCACATTAACATAAAATAAAACAAAATAATGTTAAAATAAACATATATTAAAAAAAAAACATATACTTTCAATCCGTAAACACAAGTTTAGTTCATTATGAAATTATAGCCTCTTTTACAATATTTTCAATATGACTTGAAATGCAGAGTTTCTTATACAAATATGATCGTATGTATAGGTACTTTACTAACTGAGAAACCTTTTATAAGCCATTTGTAAACAAAACGGACGCAAAAGAGGTAATACCACAAGGGTCACCTATTTCTTGGCTTTCACTCACAAAAAGCTCTCAACATCTTTTATTTCGGCTAATAAACCAACCCTTATTCAGAAGTTCCATTGTCTACTTTACTTTACAATACAACTTGTTAAAAACGTTCGCTACGTTCCCAAGACAGAGGTTTTAACTTTCTCATTATAAAACGAACAGGTACCCAAAAAGGCATGCACGTACCTACGTCTATTTCGGATTTTTTTAAAGATTACATTTAATTTGAAATTGATGTGGCTTCAACTGTTGATAGAGCAATTTATTGTACGGTCTTCGAGAGCGCGTCCGCCTCTCGCCGAGTTTGTTTCTCGAATCAATAATACTTGTAAGGTCTCAAACAGATATAACTTATGAAAGGATGGGTAGATTCCTATGTATTGGGGTTTCTTTTGTGAATGTTTGATTTTGTGATGATTCACTAGATATTTTAAAAGGAATCTTTCCAGTTGCGAAGTTGCGTCCTTTATCTCGAATCGATTTCGAGTAAAAGGCGAACGTTCCGATCGTTCGGATCTATATCTTTCAGCGGTAAACGAAAAGAGAAATCATGGAGAAGATTCAGTGAAATCCACACGATTCCTCTTGGTTTTACGGTCGGGCAGGCAATCGATTGAATTGCTTGAGAATAAAGTCATCTCTCAGGGAGAGACATCAGGGTTTGAATATCAACCCGCTAACAACTTTTCAGATTCGTTTCCACGAAGCTCACAACAAAGTTGATACAACTAAGCTGAAACATGTACCTGGAGATTACTTACGAGGGTGTATAGAATGTTGTGTTGAAATATACCTAACACAGTGAAAGCATGTTATTCCCAAAAGTAGAGCATTATGAAAGTTACGCGTAGCACTCCGTTGCGAAGTCGCAAGTCTAAAAACTTTAGCTATCTTTTACTGTACGTATTTCGTACGACACAGGTGCAGTTGGTAAAGAGAATGTGGGATACACATTGTTTAACATGAGAAAATACACGACGTCCAAGGAATGGTATGAGGCAGCCAAGTCAACATTATTTAGCATTCACTGATTTTCCAGTGTCGTGGTAGCTTTGTTATTTGAGTATAACGTTGGTAGCTACCTTAGATATGTATGGCTGTTTGCTCAGCTTGATTGAACGCAAATAAAGTGGTGAAGAGAGCAACGTAAAGCTAAGATGGGTTGCGAATTGATCTCGGCTCGCTTGAGCGGTTTATACAGTAGGGAGGAAAATCGATTTGATTGAAATCTAGACTAGACTCGCTCGGGGAAAGACAATACGCGGTGGTCTAATAAGAATTCCATAAACTTGAATAGGTAGAGAGAACTGAAATTTAAAATTCAGAGCAGATACGGTTTTAAAATAACCTCTCATAAAAATGGTTCGTTCTTTTAAAAGAGCTTTGTAGAATTTGAGTATAGTTTAGAAATTATGCAAATTAAATAAAGTAAACGAGCGAGCCGAGCAAAATGAAAGAAACAATTTCATCTGAAATTACAACAGTAGGTTGGTATCATGAAAAAATCGTGAAAACTGTGATAAACTTTGCTTATTATTCGTACACTTACGCAATTATCTAAAAAATAAGAGTCGTTGTTCTGAAATTTAAAAGTACTAATATTCATTTGGTCATCTCGCTTCCGTAACTCTGACATAATATTGTATCGTGCGCATGATGATGGTGTACACAAACAGCATGGCGACTAACATGACGGTTTGTATGATGTACTGAGCGGCGATGACGATGCTGATTATGAGGCGGTGATGTGGCCGCCGCAGAGTGGTGACGGTTGCCATGGTGGTCAAGATGGCTGGGCTGAGGGTCGGGGGCGAGGATCCGGAGCTCTGCATCGCTGCGGGCCGCTCGCCGCTCAGCACGTGTACTATCACTGATGCTGATTCTATAACAAAATAACAAATATGAATAAAGCGGAAAAAATAATATCAGCAATCATTTTTTACACCAGAGATGCTCAAAATTGCTGTAAAAATGGGTGCCCAGAATTTTTGGTACATAAGTTCTATCGGGAGCAGGATAATATGTAATTTAAAAACAACGGGTTATTATTAAGTGCTTAATTTTAGATTTTAAAGTAACGAATAAAATAAAGTAATTTATAAAATGCGACAAATCGCTAATCAACCATGATGGGCCCCTACAAAGAGACAAATAAACAATCACAAAAAGGATTGAAATCTAGATATCTCAAAAAACTGAACTCCATCGTAGATCTTTATTAGGAATATTACCAATATAGGCAAATACAGATATAAAATTCACATTGAATAATTACTATTGCAAATGCTCTGACAATCAGTCACCGTGGTTTCATTTAATGACATGAAACCAAAAAAAGAATACATACATATATAGTTACCATAGTCCAAGGTTGTCTGGTAGAGATCGCTCGTGAGCGATAAGACCGCCAATTGTCACATTTCATTTTTGTATCAAATTGTTTGTAAACTGTTTTGTTAAGTGTGCAATAAAGCATTTTCTATCTATTTATCTATCTCTACAATGAAACTGATTAAATTTAAATTTGTTTTAAATATTCAGTATCAACATAATGATAACTAGTAAAAGCTACATTTAATGAAACCGTTTCTAATAAGTTTTAGTTATTGACCAAATGATGATCACCACGTGGCTTTCGAACTGTATTTAAAATATGAAATTCTGCTCCTTCTTGAAAATATATGCTAAAATAAATAGATGAAGAAGAGAACATTTAAGTAAATAAAATAGCCGGCAGGAAAATAATATATTTTTGCAAGTAAAGACTCATTTATCCTCCTGATTTCTAGCGTGATATAACGAGTTGTTCCGTATGAGAATCTCTAATTAATTTGTCTACTCTAATCGAACCAATTAGAGGTCGATTTCGGGCAAATTTACTATTCTAGGGCACAACCAGTATGAGCACGATTAAATTTACTTTTGAGCCGATTTCGAAAAAGGAGGAGTTTCTATGTTCGGCTGTATGCATGTTTTTTTTTGTGTATGATCATCTATTTCTCCATCAATTATGATTTTGTTTTTTTTTTTTGCTATTATATAAAGAATGACCCCTAGGTGGTCCTATAAAAATTTTATTTCCGAAGGATCCGTATTTTTGAACTTAAAACAATGCAAAATTGGTTGTTAGTTTTCGAGTTGGAGTAAAACTCGTCCCAAGCTTTTTTATCCTCTAGGTAATCTTAATATTTTGTAGTCCTTTTTACAAAGGACAATTTGTTTGAATTTACAAAGGATATAGTAGTATATAGTTACCTGAACTGCTCGGCGCACAAGTGTAATTCCCGGAATCGTGCGGAGCTGCACGTGCGATCATCAGTCGACTCATGCGCGTCTTCTGCTCAGTTTCTACGCTGATTCCGCCGCGCTGCGCGTAGTTTACCACTTGCTCGCCCCGGTACCAGTAGATGAAACTGAAACAATACGGGTTGTTACAAAAAGTTGGGTAGGTAAAACCCTCGCACGAAGCCAGCCCGAGCGTAAACTGTACCAAATACAGCCAGCTTTTGCGCTCATGTGAAAAATAATGCGACGTCTATGACGGTAATTTATTTTTTGTCGGTTGCCCGTAGATTTTTCTTTTGAAATTATTTATGTATAATCAGGGTGTTCTGGTCGTTTTATTTGTATAATAAAAAATATCTATCTATGTAATATATTCTATTATGTATCAATATATATATCAGTTATATAGTACCCATAACACAAGCTCTGCTTAGCTTGGGGCTAGATAAAGCTGTGGGTGAATTGTCCAGTATTATTTATTTATTTATTTGTTGCTATTATCTGATACCATTAATATATAAAAATCAACCCCTATTTTCCTGGTTTCGCTATAACATAACTTGAGAACAGCTTTACCGATTTCATTTATCATTTTTTTTAATGTTTTCTAATACTTCCTTTAAAAAATTAAGGAAATTCGTCAGAAACATAGAAAATTTAAGAAAACTTAACGACTAACTTTATTATAAACTTTTTTAATGTAACCTTAGCCCCAGCATTATATGATTACTAGCTGACCCGGCAAACGTTGTTTTGCCTTCAACTCTTATCACTTAGGGGTATGGAAAATAGATAGTAGCCGATTCTCAGACCTACTGAATACGCATATAATATTTGGTAAAAATCGGTAAAGCCGTTTCGGAGGAGTACGGTAACTAACATTGTGACATGGAAATTTTATATATAAGATGTACACTCTTTGCTAAGCACATTTGAAATAACTGTCAGTTGTTTGACTTTAATGACAGGACAATGTCTGTCGGGTTAGCTAGTTATCTAATATAATAGTACCCAGGTACTATTTTAAAAATGTGGGTAATTTGCATCTTCGTTTTGAACATTCTAGCTCCTTACGTCGTAGACGGGTAAGCATAAGTTTTTCCTAGAAAAATCTCCGTACAAAAGTGTGAAATTGTGATAGAAAAATGGGACAGAGCTCCGAGACTGTGGCAGTGACGTGTGTAAGCCAGGAACAGTCGTATTCATGCCAATTGCTGCCTCCACGGCGGATAACTTAGGCTCCCGGCTCCAACAAGTTACTGGCATTGATTAACTTTATGTTAGGTTACCTACGTTATGTGGCTGCTAATTATTGTATTTTAGAGGCAACGTAGTTCCCATTCCTTTACGTAACGTACTTATCTAATGTAACGTACTCTTAAATAAAAACCTTTTTAACTTTCCGCAAAGCTTTCCTAAAAGTTTGTTTTCTTTTGTTCGAACATAAATCAAAGTAAGAAAAACACTGTCATGTATTTGTTTTAGAAAGACAGTGTTTTTTTTTTCAATTCAATTATTTATTTTTAGAAATAGCAGTTAATTAAGAAGGTATCTTCATTTTATCGAAGATAGTACGGTAGTTGTCAATATTTCTGGATTTGAACAAAATATACCAGAGTGGTGATATATCGATGGACCTCTTTGTACCTCTCTTCCAAGAATTATAGAAATAATAGTTGACCCGACAGAACGTTGACCTGTCATTCAATTAAAACTTCAAATTTATTTCAAGCTTGCTTAGCAAAGAGTATATAACGCTGGGACTAAGGTTACATTAAAAAAGTTTATAATAAAGGTAGTCGTTAAGTTTTTTAAATTTTCTTTTCTATTTTAAAGTTCCTGCGCAATTTTATAATATTTTTTAATGTAACAACCTTTTACGAAGTATTAGAAAACATTTTTAAAAAAGATGAATGAAATTGGTAACGCCGTTCTCAAGTTCTAGCCGGACCAGTATAAATAGGTGTTCATTTTAGGGGTATTTTATGTGCATTTTACAGATTGGTAACCTCCAACGGATGAATCCATATTATCATAGCAGAATGTGGTAATATCAGATTCTCAAAGCTAGAGCCCATGTTAATAATAACTAGCTGGCAGTGTTTGAACAAAATGTTCGTGCGGCGACTAACTTTCTAGGCTAACTCCGCAGCGAATAGAATTGGTCACGTAAGAGCTTAACTTAATCCTGTAAATAGCTGTGACCTCCGCAAATTATATTGCAAGCTATTTTATACTGTAACAAATGTCGGACTTTGATGAAATCATTTGAAAGTTTACCTCTCTGCCGCGATGACCCACTAATTACATACAATATAGCAAAAAGCCCTCGCGGGAATTACACGACTTAAGCTATCGGATCTTATGTATAGATAATCATTAAATTGAATTTGGAAATCTCTATAAACTACATATATGGTTTGTAGTAGGGCATGCAGAATCGGAAAACCGGAAATCGAAAAAATCTGAAATCGGTAAATATTCCTGGATTTTTAAACCGGTTTTCAAAGTCAAAATCGATGTTTTTCGATTTTTCCGATCTTTACCATTTTTGTTATAAATTCTCCGGCAGTGGCAACACCACACTCTAATGTTTAGGGGAATCACCGCCAGACATGTTCTGAACCTCATAGATACATGTCATAGAATACATGTCATAGAATTCAGATGAACATATCATAGACGGAATTACATAGTGATGATGAAACGACGTAGAACAGCAAACCTAATTTTAGTTGTAATAAAATAATTTAAAGTTCTATAATTATGTTGTAAAACAAATACTCTTACACAGAGACTGTTAACAGCGTTGATTAGTAGGATCAATGCAAGACGCACAACTAATTCATCATTAGCACAATATCTACACGGCTTAGCCAGGGATTCAGAACTTTCAGAAATATTTTCAAGACCCGATAATGACGTTTTAATAGACCAGATTGTTGCAATATATAGACGCCTAAATAAAGAACATACTAGCAGGCATAATAACGACTACCAAGATGACTTACGTCAAGATGCTCCTCCAATGGAAGATAGTGTGGTCAGCAGCATCGAAGAAGAAGTTACTTTAAATCCGGCAGAAGAACTAAACAGAGAAATTATAAATACTCTAAGAAATGTTGAGAAACCCACCACCTTAGAAAACATTACAGATTTGGTAAGAGTGGAAATGATTCTGTTCGAAAATAACGGTGAAAAAGGCCACTACCTCAATACCGTATATAAATATCTATTAAATATACCTCCTAAGCTGAACGTGCTTTTTCTGCGGCGGGATATCTTTCAAAGCATATACGTAGTTCGCTTAGCGATGAAAGCTTAGATTCACTTTGCTTTTTGAGATCGTATTTTCAGCAAGCGTGGGGTTATATTTCATGTTTTATAAAATGACTACAAAAAAATCAAGCATTTTTATTTGTATTGAAACAAAAATTGATAAAATCGATACAAACGAAAAAACCGATTTTAAAAATCAAAAATCTAACTAAAATCGCTTTTGTGTATTCTTCCGATTCTGCATGCCCTAGTTTGTAGGTACCTTGTGGCATTGTGCAAATCAGTCGGTATAAGTAAATCGGACATGGAAGGACACGAAACACGTATATCAGTAGGTAACGAATGTAACCACACGCTCATCCTTCAGCCAAGCTGGTTGTTGGTTCTTTTTAACGGAAAGCGGGAGGGGTCCAGTCCGCCCCGTCTACCCAAGCTCCGAGGGGTGGCAACGAAACCTCACACCCACAGCCAGATCATACAAATTTTGGCTCGCTTCGCTCGCCGTTGATGAACGGGCTATAAAGTCGAGTGCCGTCAAACCAACCTACCTAAACACCAAGTTGTTTCGGATGCTTCACCGACGATACTTTTCGTTTCGGATCTCTCCAAAATTAATGTTAAAAACTTTTGCATAGTAATATCATCAAATGAACGGATCCGCTGTCCTTCGTTTTGTGCGATCGGACATCATCCATCAACTTCGTTCGTTTTTCAAAGTAGACCTCCTGCGGTCCTCCTAAATTGTTGTTAATAAAAAAAGATTGTGCATATCTTCGTTTCCATATTTCGCAAAACATGCTTCATAGTTCAGTACTTTTTTCATTTTTTTTTTTGCGGGCTGTTTGTTAGTAAACCGCCCCATGAGCACGCGCACGTCCACGCCCCCACTACGCCGCCGCCACTGTTCGCGGAAATCACCTATATTTAAACATTGAAAACATTTGCGGTTTTATATAACAATAAAGCAAAGGTAATCAAAAGTAGGAGATTCATGGAATCGTGTGTTCACGAGGTCGAGTTTTGGAGTCATTGAGCCGTAATTGTGTTCTTCATGAAAATTAAACGTTCCGTTACATACTTTTTACTAACTATTTTCTACACATGGCTTCGCACGCGTTTTATTGAAGTAAAAAGATTAGGTAATTAAGTAACAAACAGGGTTATTGGTAAATTAATAAATAAATAATAAATAATGCTGGACAATTCACACAGCATTATCTAACCCCAAGCTAAGCAGAGCTTGTGTTATGGGTACTAGATAACTGATATACATATAAGTACGTACGTACATAATAGAATATATTACATAGATAGATATTTTTTGTTATACATAGGACCAGAACACCCTGAACAAATATTTGTCCTGAGGCGGGAATCGAACCCGCAACCTCCTGCGTCGCAGGCCTTCGAGGAATTACTGAGGATACGTGATCACGAACACGTTCGTGAAGTCTTTCTAAGTTCTTAATACCCAAATATTTTTGTAAACCACCTCTAATAAAAAAATCAAAATACACGTTTGTCCAGAGCTCAATAAAGGGCACACCTACTGTTAATTCAGGGCAGAGCCGTAATTAAGTTTATTTTTATATAAAGCCTCTCAAAAGAACGATTACTACAAATCCCTTCCATTCAGTAATCATTACGTGTGGCTTTGTTTAAAAATAAACTTAATAAAAATGGCTCTAGCCTGAATTAGCAGTGATAAATAGATAGATAGATAGATAGATGGTTTATTAGGTTCACAAACATAGACAGCACAAGACAAAAACAAACATAGACATTGTAGTAGGTAGGTATCAGTAAAATATACTTAACAATAACATTGGTACATATTTTTAGGCAGGTAAAACATACAAACAATTTAAAAAGAGGAAAGAAACATCAAATATTTCAAAAGTACACAAACTAAATTTTAATCTTAGGGTAAGAGTAGGTACCTTCCTACCTACACGTAGGCAAGTCTCAAGTAGGTATGTGTGTGCAGTGGGTGTGTGGTACCTACTACCAATGCTTACCAAATTTAAGAATGGCATATTCACAAACGTTTTCGTCATGATGGGTGGTACTTACGGTTCACGCAGTGTCAGTGAATTAGCAATAACCCTGTACGAGTAGACGTTTATGTGAATCCAGATTTAAAACAATTCTAGGTTTTAGAGTTCAAGATATTTTATATCAACAAACAACAAATATAAACAATAAAAATTGATAACAATAATAGCCGTGTTACACGCTCTAACATTTATGCATGCATGATTGCACAAACCAGTTTGCACAAGCAAGATGAGCCCGGCCACACGCTCCAACTTGCTTGAGCAAACTGGTTTGAGCCCTGCCACACGCTCCATCTTGCTTGCGCAAACTGTGTTTGTGCAATCATGCATGCACAAATGTTTGAGCGTGTAGCTAGGCTATAACAGAAAATAATAAGGTACCAGTATAGTAATCACAACAAACAAAACAAGAACTTCAACAACGTCTAATTACACGGGCAACGAAAAAGGTTTCGAGTTCGTAAAAGGAAGAGATGTTGTTGATTATGATGATATTTCGAATTTCTGTGATGAGAAAGATAAGTGGTTTATTTGTTTCACCTATAAACAAAAAAAAAACAAACGTAGCCAATACAGTAAGTAGGTAACTAATTCAGGCTAGAGTTATTTTTATTAACTTTATTTATAAAGTCTCTCAAAAGAATGATTACTGAATGAAAGGGATTCGTAAGAATAAATTTTTAGGCACTAAACGCAAACAATGCACTTGCTATTGGCTTTTAGTTGCAACTAAGTATAAGCGATGGACACAATTTCGGACACATTCGTTTAGTTTGTTTAGTGAAACAATTCGCTAAATTTAATAGATAATAATATTATTTTAATTTAAAAGTCGAACTATTTTAATAACTGGTTATTAACAATTTTTTCGAATGTTTTGTGCACGCTTAAAATATAAAACTACCTACACAGAAGAGATAGAAAAATGTTCACTTACAAACGACTGATTAAATTGTTATAAGATGTAAATACCACCTACAGACCCGAAAAATGTACACATAAATTCTATAGACAATGATTTATGTAGGGACACAAAAGGGCCCAATCTTCCGCCACTGCGTAGGTGTTGCGCTTTTTCAGCGGGGTCCGTGTGTGTGGGTGAATAATCATCAATTTCATCATGCTCAGATAAGTTGAGCAAGAAAAAAGAATATATTCACTATGGTTTAAGAAACTTTATTCTCATAAGAATTACAAAAATTCACTTAAATGTATACTTAGGGCTCTCTCATTTATAAATCCTACTATCCTATCCTACTAATATTATAAATGTCAAAGTTTGTATGGATGGATGTATGGATATTTGTTACTCTTTCACGCAAAAACTACTGAACTGATCAGGCAGGAAATTGGGTATGGGTATAGTTTGGAACCTGGAATAACATAAAGACAATTTTTTATCCCGATAAAATGCGCGCGAATAACCGGGCAGCAGCTACTCCATAATATTTGAACGTCGAAACGTCCCAAGATTAAATCAAGCTACATGTAATTATGATATTCTATTATAAATAATAATAACACACAGCATCATCTAGTCTAGTCCCAAGCTAACCAGAACTCGTGTTATGGTTACTAGATGACTGTATATGTACGTACGTCATTATATTAAAATTGTTACAGGTTAAATTCTGTACAATGAAAATATTTAGATTTTTTTGGAGGACCCTCTATTATCGATCTTGAAGACATAACTGTATTTTTTTCTTTGATATTTATCTGTCTGTCCGTATCTTCATATCTTGGCCGCGCATCACGTCGTAACAGCTTGTACAATATATTTGTACAAGCTGTTTCGAACTGAATAGACATTTTTAATCATCAGAGCTTGTGTTATGTGTACTAGATGACTGATATACATAATACAATATATATACATAGATATTTTTTATAATACATAGAAAATACCCAGAACACCCTTGACAAATATTTGCAGATCATACAAACATTTGTCCCAAGGCGGGATCGAACCCGGAACCTCCTACGTCGCAGGCGCTTATTATTACGCTAATTGTATTCATTCATTGAATACTTTCTGATTAAAATTTCCAATAATAGGTGAATAATATAGATGGACTGAAAGCAATTTCGAGGTTGCCAACTCACTGGATTAAAGGGAGTCTAAATTAGAGAACACCTGAGAGCCGTATACGGCTCATTCATAACTTCTTTCTTGGAAGTAGTAAACTGAATCTCGCTATTCTTATTCATATTATTATATATCAAATATCACAGTGCTTTATTTTTAGACTTTTGACCTTATAGAGAACTCTTAGACGCATCAAAAAATTGCGTTAGTAAAGTTAAAGAAAGTTAATTGCGCTAGGAAATAAAGTTTTAAAGTTTACTTAGATTATTTGTTCACTTCAATCTTTTGAGGGTAAAGTAAAGAAGCGAACAAAAAACCTTTACCTTGTTAGGTTGTTAGTTTTCGAGTTGGAGCAAAACTCATCACAAGCTTTTTTTATCCTCTAGAATCTAGATAACCTGATATTTTGTAGTAAGCCTTTTGACAAAGGATAATTTTGTAATTTTTTTTAATTTAGGTGTCTTTGTTTATAGGAATACTGACACAGAATTTTATTATAAAAACTTATTACTGAATAGCCAAGACCTTGTCAGGGTTTTATAGAGAAAAAATAAGCATATAAAGAATGAACTTATGCTTACACGTGACTGACTTTCTCTTCTTTTGAAATTTAAGTATATCTACTTGAATGAATATGTGAGTTATATCTAGAGATTTAGAGTCTATGGTTATATCCACGTTTTACTTATTTTCCCTACAAAATCCGTTGGTATTGTTTCTATGTTGGTAAATACTCGGGAAGCTTTGATCTTCCTTAGACATTTCATAACAGTAGTCGCAGTAAGTCGGTACTCGATTTTGAAAGTCATTTTTATATTTTTTCTGAGTTCTATGTTCGAATCTGGACAGCCCCTGAAACCCAAAAAAAGAAGAAGAAGGAAAAGTTTGTTTCTTTTCTTATATATACCATGTGAACGCAACTTTTTTCTATTACCAATAAAAAAGTTTGTTAGCTTTCTTTTCTTACAAATAGCATAAAAAATTATGTGGGTTTCATGTTTCTGCATTGCGCTTATTACGATGAAAAGCTGAATTTTCTCACGCCTCATGCTTACTGTAGGTAATATTGCGCGAATTAAGCTATTACTCAACTGCTTGGGCCTGATTTTACTAACACAGTTTAATTTCACAGCAAGTTAGCTGACTGAGTTTTTGGTAATTTCGTACAACTTTATTGAAAACTTCTGTCCTCGTCTTCGCCCGTGTTTGCCTGGGCCTATTCAATATGTAACAAATATCGAAACATCCATACTTTCTCATTTATTATTATATATTACCTGACATTAGGTATTATTAATTCTAAGCCCTTGGAATGCCAAACATTTTCAAATTTTTATGTATTTACTATATAGGCCATGCACAACGTCTGTCTGTTTTTCTTTCTGATTTCTGCTGCGTACAATCCCTTATGTGCTTCCTTGCTTTTATATTTTATATTTTCTTTATTGGTAAATCACAGCTTTACATACTAAATATATGATAATACATTGATAACTTATAATGAAGCCAGAAAAGATTTACACCTTATTACTAGGTAAATGTAAGGTTTGGGTGAGATAAAATGCATTACATACTTATGACAAATGATAATTATACTTATGACAATTGCATACTTATGACAATTGCAAAAACTTTCTATAAATAAATTCAAACAAATTGTCAAACATATCCTTTGTAAAAAGGCTTATTACAAAATTCCAGACTATCTAGAAGATAAAAAAGCTTGGGACGGATTTTGCTCCAACTCGAAAAATAACTCTAAAAATAACACCTAACAGGCTAAAGGTTTCTTCGTCGCTTCTTTACTTTAGTCTACATACCGAAGCGACCGAAATCAAAATATCACTTTATTTCCAAATCAGTGTTTAATTTTAAGAATTTGACCTGTTCTAAGTGTACATTTATTGTATTTACGGAAATAAAGAAACTTTGACTTTGACATTACTACAGGGCTTAACTAAATAGGTAAGTACAAGATGCTCACTGCATTGTTTGTTCTGGTGGAGATCCTATTCTGTATTACATTCTATACAACATTTATTTTGACTTTTTGGTTTTCAAAAACAAGTATAATAAAACAAATGTTAATTAACTTTTATTTATTTATTTAGTATACAAAATCCACAGCCCTTAGAAACTAAGATTGACAAACTTATTTATAGATCCTATGGCTATAACTTAATAATTAAGCTATAATATTTTAGAATAGATTGACATCAAGTGTATTAATTTAATATGTACTACGGTGGAATACCTAAATAAAATAAAAAACTAAAAAATATGGTATATTTTTAGTAGTAGAAATGAATTAAGGAATAAATATCGAATGTACAGTTTGTGATACCTATCCTAAGCTTTTTTAATCCCTCTGGAATAGTTTAGTTTCGTATTATTTAGACAGAGAAGCGAAAACAGAGTACGGTGGCCACCAAGAATAACTTCGCTATTCTGCATAAAGGAAATAAAAGAAAACTTTTTTATGGGTATTAAAGAAAACTTATGATAGGTATCATATTATATTGGTATTTTAAAATTCATTTTATTAACGTATAATTACGTTAATAAAATGAAAAAAAGGCAGCGGCGCTAGTTTGCGGCATACAACCGCCTTAAGAGCGCGAGCCCACGGAAACTTTTTGGGGGGAACGAGCTGCGTCCCTCGCACAGCTCGTTCCCCCGATGTCATCTGAGACGGTCGCGAGCTTGCAGCGCTACAGTCACGCTACAGTCGCGATGCCGTCGCGCGTTTTCAGTCGCGCGCTTGCAGCGCTACTAAAAGTCGACCTATTTTATAAGTGTGTCTTGTTGTTAACCAATATCAAGACACACTTCTAAAATAGTTACATAAACATACAGTTGTTATAGAAGGGTCCTAACTCAGCTTAATGCTGGCTAAGCTCCCGTAGGAGGCCAAGCCAGCGCAGCTAGTATGATTTGTATCCATGGCATTAGAATATGTATACCACAAAATAGTAGATGTTTTCTATCCATAGCATTACAATAAGAATAGAATAAGAATAGAATGAGAATAGAATGAGAATAGAATGAGAATAGAATGAGAATAGAATGAGAATAGAATGAGAATAGAATGAGAATAGAATGAGAATAGAATGAGAATAGAATGAGAATAGAATGAGAATAGAATGAGAATAGAATGAGAATTGAATGAGAATTGAATGAGAATAGAATGAGAATAGAATGAGAATAGAATGAGAATAGAATGAGAATAGAATGAGAATAGAATGAGAATAGAATGAGAATAGAATGAGAATAGAATGAGAATAGAATGAGAATAGAATGAGAATAGAATGAGAATAGAATGAGAATAGAATGAGAATAGAATGAGAATAGAATGAGAATAGAATGAGAATAGAATGAGAATAGAATGAGAATAGAATAAGAATAGAATAAGAATAAGAATGTTTTGTTTGTAACTCAATTAACAAAAACAATTAACCATGTATTAAAAATAAAAGACAATACAGCCAAATTTTTGCCTTGAGTCACAAATCTGTCTCTGTCTCAGCATGAGTTAGTTGTAAACACGTCACAACCAACGCTGGTCTTCCGACAGAGCCGTTTGGTGACGTCACGGATGATAACACATAAGACACAAAACAAGCAAAAGTATAACAATAAAATAAAAAACTTAAGCTACGGCAACGATTGACAAATACAAGGTACAGATCTAGTCTATACAACAAAGTCAAATTTAAGTAAAACAGTACGCGTTTTGATCTAGTTTAATACAAAGGATAAAATTTAAACAGGCGAAATCTTGAAGATACATAGAATGGTGTGTTTTTATACAAGTAAAATAAAATATAGGTAGTGTAAATAATAAATTATGCTATGATAACTTTTATGATGTAAGTAGCTACTTACATCGCATCATTATATGATGCTTGTATCGTTTTTTATGACTCTCTTGTCTTTTCTGACTTTCAAAAATAAAATTGCGTAGTTTTTGTTTACATAAAAAATACATAAAATCTCTGCAGGTTCCTTATTGGAGGAGGAATATTATTCCAGCACCGAGATGCGGCGTAGCGGAAACTGCCTCGAAAGGCGGCTGAGCTATGACGCTGCATCGAGAGCTGTTTGGCGCTCTTTCGAAGTCCGCACGATCTGGTGCTGCCTATCCATGAAAGTTTCTCATAGAGATATGTATAAGGGTACGCGGTACTTGAGGACACCAAAGAGTAAACATGCTAAATGAAGTTTCCGACGATGCCTCATTTTCATAATGCCGTGTTGATTAAAAAACGGTGTAACATGACCTCTAGACGGGATATCGAAACAAAAACGAGCACAGGCGTTTTGTACTCGCTGAATCAACTTTTGCGTTCTAGCAAGCAATCTAGGACTAATGACTGTATCAGAGTAATTCAGTTTGGACAGAATGAGTGACTCCACTAAACGTATGCGTAGGTCCATTTGAATATGAGACCTCATCTATACTTATAATAAAACTGTAACAGGTCCAATTCTGTACATTGAAGATATTTTGAAATTTTTTTTTGGAAGGCACTCTATTATCGATACTGATGCCAAAAATGTATTTTTATTCCATCATGTCTGTCTGTCTGTCTGTCTGTATCTTGGCCGCGCATAGCTCCGAAACTACTGAACGTATTGAAATGAAACATGGCAGGATTTGAGTTCATACTACGAGGAAGGACATAGGATACTTTTTATCCCGGATTTCAATAGGGTGCCCTTGGGAGAGGGGATGAAAGTAATCTATACTTATAATAAAACTGTAACAGGTCCAATTCTGTACATTGAAGATATTTTGAAAATTTTTTTTGGAGGGCACTCTATTATCGATCCTGATGCCAAAAATGTATTTTTTTTCCATCATGTCTGTCTGTCTGTCTGTATCTTGGCCGCGCATAGCTCCGAAACTACTGAACGTATTGAAATGAAACATGGCAGGATTTGAGTTCATACTAAGAGGAAGGACATAGGATACTTTTTATCCCGGATTTCAATAGGGTGCCCTTGGGAGAGGGGATGAAAGTAAAATTAGTTGGCTGCGCATAGCGCTGGAACTACTGAATGTATTCAAATGAAACTTGGCAGGATTTGAGTTCATACTATGAGGAAGGACATAAAATACTATTTATCCCGGATTTCAATAGGGTTCCCTTGGGAGAGGGGATGAAAGTAAAATTTCTTGGCTGCGCATAGCGCCGAAACTACTAAATGTATTCAAATGAAACTTGACAGGATTTGAGTTCATACTATGAGGAAGGACACGGATACTTTTCATCCCGGATTTCAATAGGATTCCCTTGGGAGAGGGGATGAAAGTAAAATTTGTTGCCTGCGCATAGGACCGGAACTACTAAATGTATTCAAATGAAACTTGGCAGGATTTGAGTTCATACTATGAGGAAGGACATAAAATACTATTTATCCCGGATTTCAATAGGGTTCCCTTGGGAGAGGGGATGAAATTAAAATTTCTTGGCTGCGCATAGCGCCAAAACTACTGAAGGTATTCAAATGAAATTTAGCATGAAAACAAGAGCTTAACCAAGAGAAATTCAAACAGTGTCAATCTTAAAACCCTAATTAAATCTGTATCCGAGCGAATAGGGTATGCTGGCTTTCCATCCACCTCTCGCGCGTATATGCGACCCTTTTTCGTCCAGGAGTACCGCCACTGCTGCTTGCGGCACTCTTCTCGGACTCGGTTAAAGAGTAGCCGGTCGTAGCGAGTCAGACGCTCGTTGAGGTAGATCCGCTGCGGAGGCGCTACTAGATTGAGCTGAGTAGTGGTGAGAGTGCGGCGCACCCGGGCCGCGCTCAGCAGGTCATCCCTCAGCTGTCGGTGGGCCAGACGCACGACGACGCGACGCGCGCGCTTCTCCTCGCCTCCACGGTCAGCACCGCCAACTCGTTCTGTGAAGACAATGTCGCGTTCCTCAAGAGTGACCCCCAGTTTGGCCGCCATATGAATCACTGTGTGAAGAATATTTTCCCTCTTCATTTCAGGTAGATGTCCGATATCGAGGTCTGAGGAAAGCGCCTCTTGATCCCTGTCATTCAATTCGTTCTTTAGCTGGGCCACCGTTATTTCGAGTACAGCCACCTCACTCGCTGCAGACGTGGGCTTATTCTGCTGTATTGAATCAAGGCGCTGATCAAAACCGTCTAGCCTATCATTTATAGCCGCAACTGCGCTACGAAAATCAGCCATCTCCTTCCGATAAGTACGTAACTCCGCCATATATTCGGCAAGTTCGCGACGCAATTTTTGCGTTTCAGTATCTAAGACGGGGGTAGAGGTCTGAGGCGTCGACTGAGCAGAAGCAGAGGAACTCTCACTTATGTTCTTACTGGGGGTTTCACTATTATCTCCTCTCTTCTGATTCGGTTTGCATCCAGCGCACACCCACACGGAAGTCGCGGAGCCCCGAACCGATACACAACCTTTGTCAAATGTCGCCGTGCAGATGCTACAAGTGTCGGCCCCTATCGGCGACAAAAATCTTCCGCAAGCTCCACAACATGATGTTTTACCCATCTTTGGTTTAAGTTTATGACAATGAGCTGGTAACGTAGTACACCAAACTTGACACAGATGTCAGCACCTAGATGATACTAGTTCCGATAGTCAACAATAGATGGTGCCACAAAGATCGATATGGCTTCCGGCAAAATGGCACAAATAAAAACTACCCGCAAGTTTTACAAAAGAACCTGTGATAATGTTCTATAAAATCCAATTTTATAGCCGTATGCAGACACGGAGCTACTGGCCCACACTCACCCAGCTGGACTCGAAGGTGACGCACAACTTTTTAAAACTTTCAGCTCAAACGCGCTTGGATTTGAATTATGGTTTCGATAAAATTTACTAGCGTGTACCAACGTGTCAACGTCCGCGATGTCAGTATGTATACCAGAAAATATAATGTTTTCTATCCATAGCATTACAATATATATACCACAAAATAGTATATATGTTTTCTATCCATAGCATTACAATATGTATACCAGAAAATATAATATTTTCTATCAATATCATTACAATATGTATACCAAAAAGCTTCCGGTAAAATGGCACAAAGAAAAACTACCCGCAAGTTTTAGAAAAGAACCTGTGATAATGTTCTATAAAATCCAATTTTATAGCCGTATGCAGACACGGAGCTACTGGCCCACACTCACCCAGCTGGACTCGAAGGTGACGCACAACTTTTTAAAACTTTCAGCTCAAACGCGCTTGGATTCGAATTATGGTTTCGATAAAATGTACTAGCGTGTACCAACGTGTCAACGTCCGCGACGTCAGTATGTATACCAGAAAATATAATGTTTTCTATCCATAGCATTACAATATATATACCACAAAATAGTAGATATGTTTTCTATCCATTACAATATGTATACCAGAAAATATAATATTTTCTATCAATATCATTACAATATGTATACCAAAAAATAGTATGTTTTCTTTATGTTATACTAGTTTCTAGCCGCATTTTCGCACGCGTTGTTTTTATGGAAACGTTTAATTTCTTTCCCATGGGAACTTATTTACGGCATCCAAAGTAGCATCCTCCTCCTCGCGTCGTATTTCCTCATGTCCGAGGGTCGTCATTCCCCCGTGAAATTATCTTGTCACGAACAATATTGCGCCAGCTGCATCTGTCCTTGGCGCCGTGAAGAGGAGCGTCGCGTCGTGGAAAATCTGGTCCGACCATCTAAGTATAACTATTGTGCCCCAATCAAAAATATTCGAGTCATTCTGTCTTCGTCCCACTGGCTTCGGTCCAAACTAGTCCGAACATAGAAAATCAAATTCAGTGGCGATTTCATTCCGCATTCGTTCCTCTTGAAAGTACTAATAGGTCTAGTTAAATCTGTCATTTCTCGATATCATACATTAGTAATTAACCTCCAATAGTTAATCAATACTGGTTTATCGGTACAGGTGATCGATGGTGCTTAGCTGAGTTATTGCTTCCTATATTAATTGATATATTCGAGATGGCATGAATTACTATTTAATAGTGGCTTGGGTTCGAGCCACGTTAAATATTAATCGTAATTATATAGTATGTTATTTATTACATA
The DNA here is from genome assembly GCA_947859395.1 of Eupithecia insigniata. NCBI lineage: Eukaryota > Metazoa > Arthropoda > Insecta > Lepidoptera > Geometridae > Eupithecia > Eupithecia insigniata. The sequence continues at coordinate 6,187,642 of OX402008.1, forward strand.
TACGACAGGAGTTATTAATATGAGAGTACCATAATCATAAGAATAAATAACAACTAGAAGGGAATCTTCTTTGACTGAGTCCCGAACGCCGTCAATTTTATACCTAATTCCTCCTTCACGTCGTTACGCCCCTCTGTCGTCCAGGCGTATTGTCAGGGTTGCTTACTGTTAATTATTGCTTCCGCCTAAAGATGCTAAAATGTAAGTTTTTCTTTGCTTTGAAATCATTATTTCATTCTAGTTTTACAAAATATGATTACATTATTGGAAAATTTGCAATAATGTAAGGATCCCTAATTTCAATCAAACACACCACAATTTAACGGGACGGTATTGTAATTTTTCCCAGATTCGGAACGCACAAACACTAAAACGCGTGTACGGCGAAACCGGCCGTGACAGCCCGACTGAGTCCGTGACTGAGTCGTCGGGAGTAGCTCGTTTAACCTGTAGGCTAATATCGTGACTTTCAGCCGTTCCGGGGCGGAAGTTTCTGCTCTACGTATGTTCTTGTCTACTCATATGCCTACAGTTGTATCTAATAATCATGTCCTACTAACCTTTAAAGGCCTTATTATTACTAACTAGTGTCCCCGCGGTTTCACCCTCGTTAAATTCGAATTTCACAAAATATTCCCGTAAATCTCATATGGGAATTTAATGTTTTACCAGGAAAAAAAGGCCCCGATGTTACTCAGCATCCTTTCAACTAACTCTATGCCCAAAATCAAGTAAGTCGATTGATTGTTTATTTAGGGTGTGAAGGAAGGACAAACAAACACACTTTCGTATTTATAATATTAACTAGCGATCCGTCCCGGCTTCGCACGGGAGCAGTGCTGATACTAAATTATACATATAAAAATTCCTCTTAAATTACTCTACCTTAAAAAAAAACCACATCCAAATCCGTTTCGTAGTTTTAAAGATCTAGCATACATAGGGACAGACAGACAGGCAGCGGTAAGCGACTTTGTTTTATACTATGTAGTGATTAGGATTGAAATAATTTTATTGACGGGCTAGTTTACCGCTCACATAAATAGAAGACAAATGTTTACAATGCTCAGTTAATAATACTCGTCCCTACTCTACTTTGTAAACAAGCTCTGGAAGGTCCTACCTTCTACGACCTTCCAAGCGTCAGGTATGCTCACACGGCTAAGACTTCGAAATAACATGTTAGAACATTACTTTACGTAAATATTGAACAAAGGAAAAAAATATCGCGTGGAGTACCTATCGCTCTCTCAATATTCAAATTGAAGCCCGAGTCGATAGATCTCAGACACTGCCACCATTAACCGGTGAATAGGCAAAGAATGCCTCACTTACGGAACCCAGTCGACCCTTTTATCTGCAAATAAGCTTATCATGTTTATGGATGCGAGACTAAATGTATAGAGCGGTGTGCGGTGAGAAAAGGTGCGCTTTACCATCGAGAACTTCCATTATAAGATCGTAAGACGGGTCGCCTTTCACCCTGACGATTTGTGTATGATGGTACACCGCCACCTGCTGTGGCGATATTTTAAGCTGTAGAAAACGTTTTACTCCAATCTCCGTTGGGTACCAGTTGGTCTATAATAATATAGACACTTGCCTTGTCTAACATACGCTTCTCAAACATGGGCACTGACACAGAAACACTACCGGAAACTTAGAACGTGCCACAGAGGAATGAAAAGAAGCATGATGGGAGTCACACTAAAACATAGAAAACGAGCAGAAGATATTAGATCGAGCACTAAATTCTTAGAGATTATTAACAAAGTCAAACAGCTAAAATGGAGATGGACAGGTCACATGTCAAGACAAAGCAAAGACAAATGGACGAGATTCATAACAGAGTGGTACCCACACGATGGCAAACGGAAAAGAGGTAGACAGCTCAAAAGATAGGAGGACGAGATAAATAAAGTAGGAGGTTCTACGTGGTCTCGAACGGCACGCTGTAGAGAATAATGGAAGGGGCTAGAAGAGGGTTATGTGTCACAGGACACGCTAAAAATATAAAGAAATATAATATGCAAAATGTAAATCTGCTATTGTAAATTTTTAGCTATAATAAGATTAAATAAAAAAATATATATAGACACTCATCCTAAAATCGCATTTTCAGACGAATGTGCCTGTGCTCGAGCTTTGAGTTAACTGCAAATTACGTCAACAAATCCAAACACATGCTTAGAGTCGAGGTAAAGATATTGCAATATTTATTGCAGAATGGATCTCAAATTGACTAGTTGCTACTTAAACTTGTGCTTTAAAATCAGCATCATTAAAGTTAATTTTAGGTTTAGTACTACAAGATACCTTTTTTGCAGATAATTAGTAAAAGGTTCAAAAATTTAATTATTTCTTAGAATTCAAACTAAGAATAAAATTAGCTTAAAATTTTACATCTGAAATTCATAATTTTCTAGATCACTATGTCTACTAGTTCTAATTTTAGCTTATTTCTGAAAATATTTTTGACGGAAAAGAGAACAGGAAAAATAACACGAGAAATATTAGAGCAAGAAAATGAACCTTCACTAATAAAAAGTGAAATGATCCCCGCGCAGGTAACTTTGCCGAAATGTTCAGGAAAATTATAAGTGATGGGGCCACATTACACGTTTGTCACGTAAGACCTACACAAGCATCTTACTGGAGATGGTTCGCCAAGAATTACTAAAACGTAAGGTGTTCTACACACGTTTACCTACGATGATATATGATATATAAATATGTATACTCTATGCATATATACTCTATACGATTGACGTGAAATTATTCGAGCTGGTGGCGAAGTCAAATGCCAGTGGATGAGTGATTTAGGCCAATACGACACGCTGTGAACTACATATGTATGTAGATAGCAGATTTTATATTACAAACTTTTGTTTTCTGGTTCTACATCCTATATAAATGCGAAAGTGTGTTTGTTTGTTCATTCTACCTTCACGCCCTAACTAAAGAAACAATCGACTTGATTTTTGGCATAGAATTAGTTGAAAGAATGGAGAGTAACATAGGCTACTTTTTGTCCTGGTACAACATCAAACTCTCATGGGAGATTTACGGGAGACCTTTTTGTCCCCCTAGAAATGCGAATTTCGAATTTATTGCGGGTGAAACCGCGGGGAACAGCTAGTGTGTAATATGTTCACTACTGTTAAACTCAATAGATGTATTTCATATTCTATTAAATATATCTTTCAGTTTTATTTTTAAAATCCTACATTATTTTTCTTAGATTGTAGATTGTTTGTAACAGTCTGCAGTTAGCCCAATTGTTTCAATTGTAAATACTGGTTCTAATTCGTTTCCATTATTTGATTGTAATTTTTTTTATTAATAAAGATTTTCATCTACTTATATTGGGGTTCTAAAGGTGATCTTACAAAGATTCAACAACAAAAACCGCCTGTCAACAAAAACCACTGATAATATTTTTCCCAGAAGAGTGCTAGGTAAGCCGAGTACTGCATCAGTTTTCACCGAGCTTCAAGCCATCAGAAGGTGCTTAAGGGTGATCGTCACGGGTTGGCGCGAGATTCAAATTATTTTGTGATTTTTACGTTTTACAAAGAATACAATTAACGGAAAAGTAATTTGGCGCAAATCGTGAACTATTTTCTATGAACCCATCATAAAACCAACTTCCATATCTTTATTTTGGGAGCATTTGGGAAAATGTTGATTTTTAACCCAAAACTCTTATTTTCTCAAATGCTCAAAAAACTACCAATGAGCCGAAGTTCATTTTTTTTATAAGTAAATTGAAAATGGTTCTAAATTTGCATCAACTTATCCGCTAGACTTATTCCTTGAAGAAAGCAGAATAAATTAAAAATTACAAAAACATTGAATCTCGCGCCAAACCGTGTCGAACCACCTTAAGCATGATCGAATAATCCATACCTCGGTGGGTCAGGGGCGTATTTCGCGACGCAAGTGAGATTGATGTCCGACCCCGCTCTCACGAACAACTCGGGCCCGGAGAGGATCTCGGCCTTTGACACTGAAAACAACAATATCTGTTAAACTTTTGGATTATCTTTACTTAGTCCTAATGGATGAAATAGGTACAAAGGTTTCTTAGTAGTCGCTAAACAATAATACTGTTTCGTGCTTTGAACTTCGATCAAATAGAAAATAATAAGGCTTTATAGGTTTTAATCAACAAAAATAATAACGCTTTAAGATGTTTTTGAATGAAACGGTTCTTAGTTGTAATTATTATTATACCTAGGTATCTCAACAGATTATTTGGTCTACTGAACACAATTGACAGCAAATACGCTTGACTGCAAATTTTAGCTCAGTATACATACTTAATATATAAGTCTTCTACACAAAATATACTACATATGTACTAGTAGGTACGGGTCTGATATGCAGATTCGAAAGCCGCCGCGACGGCCGCGCCGCCGCGCGGTTGCGACGCACGCTGCTGTAGCGAAAAAAAAAATCATGAGGTACGCCTTTGCGAAAAGCCGCAGACTCCATAGGTACCAATTTCATTTTCATCAACGACTACAACCAGAATCAAGGTTGCCGGGGAGAAATCGCTCTCAGCGATAAAGGCGCTTTTGTACTGGTATTTTTTTATTTAGCGTAAGATTTTTATGAATGTTAATTTTTAGTAGAATAAAGTGTTTATTCAGTAAATATTACCTAGTATCTAGCTTCCCTGAATGTATTTCGAGAGATAGCGCCAAAGAAAAGTGTTGTAACCATGCTCTAGAATGCAAATGCTCTAAGACTTCACAAATCTTGTGTGACTTCAGCAATTTGCATTCACACAACTTGACGTGCGTCGTACTGTTCCAGAATGTTTGTAACATACAGAATTAGGCTTGAATAAGCCAACAATATTATGTAAAGCCACTACTAAACATGTTAATCTGAATAAACAGCATTTTCGTGAAAGTCTGTAGGTAACCGACTGGTGGCAATGAAAATGGGGCAAAATTCCCCTAAATTAGTCGTTTCGTCATAACAATGATATGGTCTCAGAATAACACATTTTAGGATTTTACCATTGATGAAAGAAACTACAGATTGAGGAACGCGTGACAAGTGTCAAGGCTATCAATCTCTCCTTATGATGTGTAAGGTAAACTATGTAATTCACCTGTAACTTGTAATGTTATGTATAAATACTATAAACTATCTCGCATTACCAATCTATCAATCTCTACCTGCATATAGAACAGCGTACGAAGACATACCTACCTGCATACTAATAATTTTACTGAATTTATGGCATTGGCAGTTTTAAGCCCTTATAAATTAACAAGTGATCACTGACCGCGACACGATAAAAACGTCTAACGGATCGTTTACTTTATATGTGTGTTTTTATGTAAATTTCAATAAACTTTTTAATAGTGATCAGAACTTTCCACTCAAATTTTAACCAACCTATGTAAATAAGTGTAAATGTAATGTACAGTAAGTCCATAAAGAAACCATATGACGTGTTTCAAGCCTATATCCAAAGCGTTATAGGTTCCTACTTCTTTATTGTCTATCAGATTACAAAATACTCTCAAGACACTTAGGAAGCCCATCCCTATAGCGAGATTCATGCAAAAAATGCATGAACGTATAAAGCATAAACTTTTACAGAGCTTGCATTTTGTCAAGCTCCATAAAATTTTACGACTCGTCTAATTGTTATTTGTCCCACAAATTGCGTGTAGGACAATGGCCCCGATTTGCAAACTGCTGTAGAAGGGTCGCAGTAACATCGTTCTAAGATTTATGTAAACGCAAAGACAGAATAATTAAGGCGGTTGTATGCCGCACACTAGCGCCACAACCTATTTCACTTATTATTAATTGCGTTAAGTACAAGTATTTTCAAATATCTACTGTACAGTTTGTGATAGCCTTAGCTTTTTTAATCATTCTGAAACAGTTTAGTTTCGTATAATTTGAACAGAAAAGCGAAAGAAAACTTCGGTGGCCACCAAGAGCAACTTCGCTATTCTGCATAAAGGAAATAAAAGAAAACTATTTTATGGTATTATATGTGGTATTAAAAAAACTTTTCAGATGCAACATAAAATGTACATTGGATGTTTGAAAATTCCTTTGATTAGCGTAATTATAAGAAAAAAAAGGCAGCGGCGCTAGTTTGAGGCGCAACTGTCTTTGTGAATATAATATTCCTGAAAACAATCCAGTGAGTTTTTCGCTTTTGTACTGTGATTTTTTTATTAATTTAATTTTTAGTAGAATAAAGTGATTATTTATTCATTCAATTAATGTCACCTACTATCTACCTTCCCTGCATGTAGTTCGAGAGATAACGCCAAAGAAAAGTGTTGTAACCGATTGCAATCCCCTATGAATCCAAACCCGTCTGTTAAAAATAAGGTTCAGACTCTCATTAAGTTCAGTTTGTAGGAGGTTTTAGTTAGTTTAATTGGATTTAGGTTCTAGGAATAAGAGTAAAATTGATGAGTTTTGATGTGTCAGCCTTGAAAATATTGGCACAGGATATTGGAACCACGTTGGAGGCAAAGAAGCACCTTTCTATGAAAAGTTAAGTACCATGTAGCACAATGACAGGTAATATTATGTGAGCGAAATTCACAACTCATAGAGTCATGTGCAGTGCACGAATATAACCTAGTTAGTAGGTTAAATTAGTTCACTCTAACTGCATCGCAGCCTGTGCCAATTTAATTGTTTATGACCCTTACAAAGTCAAACGAAAATGGGTTAAAGTCGCTCGTTAGAAGCTTGGGCGTAATTTTGTTTGAAAACTGCCAATATGTCACTTATTGGCTACTGTGAGTCTTTTTAAGAATAGAAAACATTTACATCAGTAATTGGATTTTATGTCTAAACACGAAACTAAATTAGGTTTTCTAAAGTTTTAAATATGAAGTGGTTTTTTTTATAAGTAGTTCCATTTCACAGTTCCAAACTCTTTTTATTAAAAGGCAAAAAAATTTGATCGAATCATCGAATCGGTTTAAAATAGTTTTATGATAAATCTTTGTCTTATATTTAATTTTAATACAAAACAATACAATACATAACTCTTTACTGTACACCACAAAGTTAAATAAAACACTAGACATTAACATGAACAAGTGCAATGGGCGGCCGGTAAATAATATCAGAAGAAAGCTTTATCTTAAATCTTTAAACGAGCAATTTTTGTATATATATAATCTGAATCTAGGAAACAGCTCCAACGATTTTCTTGAAATTTAGTATACAGGGGGTTACGGGGGCGATAGATCGGTCTAGCTAGAATTCATTTTTAGAAAATGTCGTTTTATTCGTGTTTTCAATAATCAACTTTATAGGTATATGGTTAGAAATAAAAATAAATAAAATCAATATTTATTTCTGTAACCAGTATACAATAAGTTATTCCATAGTTGAGACCCTCATTTAAGTATAAAAACTTGTGTTAGAGGATCTCGCTCTTCTATATCAAACGTTAACAGGTGACTTAATTAATATAACAGCAGAAAAACACAAAGTAAACAAAATTTGAATCTACATAGTTCTATGCAAAGTATTACAATACAATATATGTATATTTCAAATTAGTCTAGTTTATATAATGACAAAAATGGGTGTTGTGTGTAATTTAAGTGTGAGTGATGTCTTGGGTCGCCCTGAGGACACCAGACTCATAAGAGTCTGGGCAACATTGGACCCAGACTTATTATATTGTAATACAATTATTATGTAATACAGCTATTGTGCGTATAATAAGTTGTGTGCGTGTCAAATAATATAATCTGAAAAAAGTGTACATAAACCAATATTGCTACTAATATGAACCTGACGTCATGTTATGGGATTAGGGTGACTAATATTTTGGGTCCCCTGAGGACACCAGTCTCTTAAGAGTCTGGGCAACGGGGGACCCAGATTAATTATCTATTTATTTATTTATAACATTTATCTCACCAGCGCTTCCATCTCCTCATAACTTTTTGTTTCTAACCATTTTGTAATAACTTTTTTACATTCATATAGTTTTAGGGGATATACATTTAAGTTCTTATTAATAGAATTATAAAGATAGGCTGATTGGGTTCTATACTGCCTTTGAGCAAAGCGGGTCTTACACGATTGAGACTCTACCTTATAATTTCTCCTTCTGTTTGATTTATGTACGGGGTTGTATGTAAGGGATTTATGTAGTCTCAGAATCGCGTGTAACGTATAAAGTTTCCTAACGGACAGAAGTTCAGTGGTAGAGTAGAGCGTATGTGTAGAAAACCTATATGGCTTAAAGAACATGACCTTGAGCATGGCTCGCTGAGCTCTTTCTATTTCCAGAAACCTTGTCTTCGCAGCACCGCCCCAAATTGGAATACAGTAGCACAGTACCGACTGTGCTAGAATGGCGTATATATTATTTAGGAGTGGTTCTGGAGCAACGTGTCTTAGGCTTTTGAACACCCATACCAATTTTCTAATTCTAGCGCTTAGTGCTTCTATCTGCTGATACCATGACAGATTGATCAATAACTATACCTAAATATTTTGTTGTTGGTACTTTATTTATGTGCGGGCATTTACAAAAACCTTGATTGATATCACAGTCATGTATCCGAACGCGAAAGTCACTACCGGGTTGGTTTTTGTTGTAGATAGAGTAGCACATGAAGTTAGTTTTTTCGGCATTTAGTGTCAGCACGTTATTTCTCAGCCAATAAGCTACTTTGGAGAGTCCCTTCTCTGCATCTAACTTAACTCTATCCCAGGATTCGTTGCTGAAGACTAACGCAGTGTCATTGGCGTAGCAAAAGACTTTAGCATTTTCAATTTTTATATTACATAAGCTATTAATATATATGTTAAATAAAGTCGGACCTAGGACACTGCCTTGGGGGACTCCATAAGTAATGTCTAGAGGTTCACTTATGTAGCTTGCAAGCTTCACTTGCTGTTTCCTACCACATAAGTAGTCCTTCAGAAGCGCCAAAGCTGTACCCCTTATACCTATCAGTTCCAGCTTTTGAATCATCTTATGGACATGGACGGTATCGAAAGCCTTACGGAGATCGAGGTATACGGCAATACATTTTTTGCTTTGATCTACCTTCTCTACAATGTATGAGCTCAATGATTCTACCGCGTCTTCAGTAGACCTTCCATTTCTAAAGCCAAATTGGGAATAAGAGAGAATTTCGTATTTATTTAGGTAGCAAACTATTCTGTTATTAATAAGTTTTTCTAGAATTTTTGAGATGGAAGGTAGGACTGAGATTGGTCTGTAGTTGTTTAGATTGGCAGCGTCCCCGTTTTTAAACACTGGAGTGATAATAGATTGCTTTAATATTTCTGGGAATATTCCTTTATCAAAACATAAATTAGCCAAATGTGCTATAATGGGTATCACGTAATTTTTAGCCATTTTCAAAAAACTTGTAGGTATATTATCCCAACCAGGAGCGCTGTCTGACTTGAGGCTCATAAGCATATCATTTACTTCTTTTTCATCAGTTTCCAAAAGGACAAATGAGTTAAGCTGTGAGTTTTGCCTTTCACTGGTCTGTGTTTGGGTGTTTGAATACGCTAGTTTATCAGCCAAATTTTTTCCTATGTTAGCAAAATATTCGTTAACAAAGTTGACAGATTCCATGTTAGTAGTTTTTATATTTAGAAGCTTACAGTTATCAGTTTTATTATTTTTATTATTTGTGTATGTTATTGTTTTAATATTTTTCCAAAGACTTTTAGAATTTTTAGCAGATTTTTCCAACAGGTCTCTTTCATATTTTATTTTACTTTTTTTTATTAAGTTATTACAATAGTTTCTATACCTCTTAAATGTTATTTTTAAAATTTCATTAAAAGGATCCAACTGTGATTTTTTCTGCATTTTATTTCTGTTTCGTATGCACCTTAATATACCAGCAGTTATCCAGGGCTTGATCACTCGTTCACGATTAGGAATAGTAGAAGATGTGGTATTTTCTTGCAAAGATTGCATGATTTTTTTATTAACTGTTCTGCCAAATAAATAGGATCTTCACAAAATAACAGCTCTGCTATATTTGTTTTAGCGAGTGAGGCTAGTGCCTTTTTATAATCTGTAATAGTTCTAGTTTTAGTTATATTTTTACTAGGAATTTCATTAGTCAGAGCAAGAAAAATCATCAGATGGTCAGTAACTGATGTGTTTAAGACAGCTATACGTGCAGATGACTTATTTGTCTTTAATTTAAGCATAAAGTGATCGAGGCAATTGTACGCTCGTGTCGGTAACATATGACCTGCCATCAAACCATGTAAGGATAACATATTCAAATAATTCAATCTGTTCTGTCGTTCGTTTATTTTTTCCGTTTCTCTACCAATTAAATTTATGTTTATGTCGCCTGTTAAAATAATATTTTTGTATGATTTTAAAGTATCAAGATGAGAATTAAGAGAATTTATAAACTCGTCAGCGTGTACGTTTGAGGGCGAGCGATATATGCCTAAGATAACATTTGTTGAGGTTCCTAATTGTAAGCACGAAGAATGTTTTATGTTTATCTCTTTTACATTTATTGCTGTGATTGCGTTACTTATGTAAAAAACAACTCCATCATTTTGGTTAAGTTTTCGAGATGTTTTATAGCAGTTGTAGTTTGCGAGAGATGGTGTTGGTTTGGTAGAGTCAAGTCTGCATTCAGTTAGCACGAGTAAATCTGGACTGAAATTCAGTAAGGCTAAGGTAGCATTCAGATTATCAATATTAGCATAAATGCTTCATATGTTTTGTGAAACTATTGTTACGTCATTTCGTTTAATAGATATTTTTTTTGTCAAGTACTGTATATCACATTGAATAGCACTAGCAATTTCAATGTCGTCTATTTCTTGCAAAGTTGAAAGTGTGCTATCCATCATGACTCAATAAGAGACTGCATTTGTTCGTTCGTAAAATAAATTCCAAGCTGCTAGGTATATAGCATGTAAGTAACAATATGGTATTGTTGTTACAGGGTATTGAGTGTTTAAGTTTTTTAAGTACGATAAGACTCGCATAAGATAAATTTAGTGAAATGTATGACTGTGTGTGTAATGTAATAATAATAGATATGGCACAATAGTAATTATGTTTAGGCTTAAAATGAAAGTTTACATAGTTATATGAGAGTGTTATTTGTGTTCGCACATAACACAGCAGATGAGAGACAATATAGTTTACATACAATAATACTGTAGACTCTACCAGGCCTAGTCAACACTCCTGTAGAAGATGCTGAACCTGTGCTTCGGATCTGATTGTTATGATGGGCGAATTCTCATCCTTCCTAACATAAATTTTTCCATACGCAGTCCAGCAGAACCTATACTTCTTAGTTTTGGCCAGGTCCCTAGCCAGGAAGTATAGACGAGAACCTCTTGCAGTTAATTGCTCTGATACATATACAGGCGTATCTTCAGAAGTGCGTAGACCGAGATGCAAGGCACGCAACTTTGTCTTGTGTCTGATATTAAAACCCTTGCTCAGCTTTAGAATATCTGTCTTAATGATTGTGGATGACGTTTCCACTATGATGGGTGTATTCTGTGCCCCTTCCTTTTTCGCACGAACTCGATAGATGTCCTTAATATCAGACTTGGCAATGCTGGCTCCAATATTTTTTGAGAGGCTTAGGACCATACCAATGAGATCATCCTTGGTTTCGGAAGCCTGCTTAGGAACGTTTTTTAACTCAAAATTTGTCTTACGAATGTTTATCTGCATGTCCTCTTATCCTCGAGGATAGTGATGTATTTCTGGTCGAGTTGGATTTTATTTTCAAGTGTTTGAATTTTTTCTTTAAATTCCTCATTCTGCGTTGTGAGTAGAAAAACAGACGATTGTATGTTGTAATTACTACTCTGTATTTCCTTTAATATTTTTCTCATTTCATTTTCCTGATTAAACAGCATTGTTCTTATTTCTTCTTTAAAAGCATTGAGTTCTGAATTATACTCCAGAGTCCTCTTTCTCTTGTGGATAAGAAAAGCTTGCGTTGGAGTTTCAGTACTTAAATCTGGTTCAGAGGCCGATCTATTGGCAGAATCCATTGTTGTTCCAGGTGATGAAGTCATTGTACCTACCAGTTAGATTCCAGAGGAGTAAAAAAGTAGCGAGCAGCGACGTTGTCTGGTACCAGGCGAGCAAAAGGTGCAAAGGTGTTTTATTGTGCTGATTTATTTAGTGCAAAATGATTTAAATATCAATTTTATCACAGTACGGGTCTTTTACTAAAACGAAGCAAGCGCATCCATTTCGTAACAAGCGCATAGATTTCGTAGCAAGCGATTATTAGCGAGATATTGCTACGCCGTAGACCCTTCGCGTAGCACACAGCAGCAGTTGCTAATTTTTGTCGCTACGGTTAATGTCTCACTGGCGTTGGCTGCACACCCACTGGCCGAGGCGCCGACGGCAACTGGTTCAAATCCGGTAAAGTAACCAAGAAGCAAAAAGTGTGACCAACTCACGGCACCGATGTAGATCCGTGTCGGTCCCTCCTTGAAGACACGGCAGTCGGACAGGGCAAACTCCTCAAAGCGGGGCGAAGCCCTGGGGGCGCGCAGTCTCTCGGAACAAGCAGCAGCTAAACAAAACTCGCAGACGACACGTCCGATCAGTGCAAGCGCCGGAAGGGAAGAGGAGGTTAGACCAAGAAAATCTATTGTTTATTTATATTATTTAAATACGAGCAAAGCTCGGTCATTTAGGTATTATTATAATAATAGCCTGCCATTATAATACTCATGCAGGAAAAAGTTAACGGAACCACATTTATCTGCCATGCATACATGAATTAAATATTTCATAGACGCGCTACAGAATACTTCGTGTACAATTCTGAACAGTACGAACACAACGCTCATGGGAGCTGCTGTTGCACTCTGCATATAATAATGTGGGTAGTTTTTAACTTGGCAATTATTAGAGAAAGAAATGGCAAAAATAAATCATTTTTATCTCAAATATCTCTACGCCACAAATATTTCGCGTCTTTAGAAAACTGTTTTTTCTTTTGTCAATATATTACTTTTTTCACAGAGGTAGAACTTAAGCTGCGTGATCATACTTTTTTGAATTTTCCATTCAAAATAACAAGCTCACAAGAGATGGCAATAGTCAAAGTATAAACCTGTATCACAAAATTATTTTTGTTATTTTAGCATTTGTTTGGTATATTACAAAAGCAGCAACGAATAAACTATCAGGGTAACAAATACATGCATTTGGCAACACTGCCAGCAAAACTGCAAATGCAGGCAGAGTAGATAACATAATTCCTTTTTTAGCGTTTTTTATTTCGGTAAGAGCACTTCGTTAAAATTTCATAAAGCCAAATGGGAATGCCGTTATGTTAGGAATTTTCAAAAGATTCTTAGCGCATCACCAAATAAAGGAAACGAACAAGCAATGCGAGGCAAGAAGCTAGATCATAAATTATTATGCTGTGTTGATTCTCCAGCATTATTTATTTATATTTATTTATTTACTCGTATTTCTCGCGTTTTTTTTAAATCCACCGCCTATAAGTTCTCTCATTAAAATTTGGGATTTAATATAAAGTTCAAAACTTTGATCAGAGATTCAATTGAAGGTTGCAAAATCAAGATGGATAAACTGTTGAAACTCCCAGTAATTTAACATGTTTGCTAAAAAAACTTACCAACAACAGTTAGTCTAAAGGACAGACTGATCTTAGGCTCCGTGGAGACCTGGCACTCGTATGCGCCTGAGTCTCTAGGCTGCGCAGGCGCCACTCGTAGCGTCCACTCATCAGAGCCGTCCGCGTGCAGCGCTGCGAAACGCGCGTCGCTGCTGTACGTGTGAACGCCCACTGTGAGAATGTGCAGGTCACGTTTTCTGATCCATGATACCTGTGGACAAGGTCTCTTTGTTATTTTATTACACAAGTTTTAATGTTTTTTTAGATCATAATATTATGTCACCGAAGGATAGTAAGATCAGTGAAATTAAAAAATCTCTTCGTTGTAGATGTTTGGGCAATTAATGAATGACAGCCAAGATGGCAGCGCCATGTGTCAATCAGCCAATCAGCGGGCGTCTGGCGTTCCTTCACTCACTAGTTTATAATTTAACGGGTCGGTTTCGTAAAATCATAATAAATATACGCGTTTAGATGCGTTAGATTGATTGTCAGTGCTACGGGCCTGTTGATTATTTCCGTAAAATTATAAAGTGACAAGGTAAGATTTTCGAAATTTTAGGGGTCTTCTCTGACAGTGACATTTAAAATTTATTGATTACCACCGCAAGTGGCTCGTCTACTCTAACTTGTTCGACGCTATTGTGATCTATTACTTCCGCTTATATTTACAACGTCATCATCAATCAATTTAGCTGGGATATTTTTTCCCTACAAAACATACTTTGATGGAATACATCTACGGAATAAACGAAGGAGGAACATAATGTTAAGTAATGTTAGGGTAATCCACACGTAATAGTAGCTATGAAGTGTGAATTTAACCAACGAGATATCAAAACTTCTTTACGGTTATATGTGTATGCAGCACTATAAAAGTAAGAGATCATGTATGCAGTCTAAACTCAACCTTAACTCCTTGAAAGTTGGAAATAGTTTCGGAATCAAAGTATTAGTGGAAGTAGCCAAGGTTGTTGTAAAGTTGAAACTTCCCGAAGCAAGAAACTGGTTAGTACTTTTAAATTATCCACCTCAGCAGTTCCCGTATGTCTGTGAGCACCACCGCGAAATTCGGTAGTTGTGAACTTGTGCCTTGCATCGTAATACTTTGCTACTTTCAGAGATCCGAGGTTCTCCTCGGAGATGTCAGAGAAATTCAGTTTTCAGTTTGTTTTACACTATATAAAATTACAAATTACTAAATCTAAAGCGTTATAATGGCACATAAAAAAATAAAAACATAAACAACGCAAGAACTAATTACCAGTTTAACATAGTAAAGAATTGAAGAATTTAAATTCAGTAATTGTAAGAGGAATAGAGATATGTAGATACTTATAACTAAATTAAATGATAATGAATCTTCATCATCATAATCATCATCATCATCAGCCCATACACGTCCACTGCTGGACATAGGCCTCCCCCGTACGACGCCACAAATAGCGGTCCTGAGCCGCCTCCATCCATCGACTCCCTGCGACCGCTACGATGTCGTCGGTCCATCGGTCGAGTGGATGGTCTCCCATGTAGGGGGGGATTTGCCATAATCACCACGCTTGGCAGGCGGTTTGGTGATCGCAGTGTTGGTGTTGAAAAATACTCAGAAGGAAGCTGCTGCCCTTCCTCTGGTAGGTTCCCTCAGTCGGCTCTTACGACATCCGCGGGTGGAGTTGGAGGGGTCAATATTCTATGCCGCGGCCCCACGGCCTCTAATGAATCTTATGATGCTTAAATATTAGATATTGTTGTTGATAATTAATGATCATTTTACGAGTAACATACAAACGTTTATAAAATATGCCGTCAAGAGACTTATAAAGTAGAAGCGATGGATTGTCTAATGTTAGTGTACATTGGACAATCCTTTGCCTCTACGGCATACTCACAAAATGATAAACTCGATTTGAAACGTTTGTAAACAAACTACGACACAAAAAACTAAAACGCACTTGGCGTTGAGTTTCAGATATTTTTCAGTGTGTTCAATTGTTAGAGCAGAATAATTTAGTCGCACGGGCCCGTAGCTGGAGCCCCCGCTACGCAAGCTCGACGCCTTAACAGTGAATCCGGGCTTAGCTGCAACTTCAAAGTCTACTGTGATGTATATCACGAAACACTTTTTTAGGTGTCTCTACAAATCATAATAAAATGTATCGATGGGATCAGTTGCCCGATTCAAATATTCATTAGGTCAACTGATTCCGCGGGATCAGTTCGAGCGGCCTCAGTTGACTAAAGTCCCTTGAATTGAAGGCGATGTTTTTTTTTCGGTAAACAGTCTTGACATTTCATAGTTGAATAATCCCGACACGAACTGGTTGCGTAGTACTTCTCACGAGTCGCCGAAACTGAAAGTCTTAGCTAAATGTAAAACTTTGCAAAACGCACTAATCCTTTCGCCCTGCGTCTTCTTTCTTTGTCTAAGACGTGTCTCTTTCCTATCCCACATGGAACCACAAACGTCGGACCTTTGTGGTTCCAAATGGTTTTTCACTAATTGCACGACTGCAGAGAACGTTTTCTCCTCCGGTAATTCTAGGGCGCACAAGTCACATATTATAAGATCGTAACAATGAGGACCAACGAGCGTCACCAATGTGTACGTGTAAAGTTTCCTTGATCTCGTTGAGTCATAAATCGTTTTACACGGCGCACGTAGGTGTCCCAATTTTGGTCACTAATGTCAAAACACTATTTTACCGAGTGGCAGAGTGCTGACTTGGTAAAACGCACTTTAAACCGACTATATGATTTAATTTTACTCCCGTCGTCGCAAGTGAGCTGTAAGTCTAGCAATAAAACATGTAAGTTGAGAGCCAACTGCCGGCAGGCATTTATTAGCGAACGAAAGACGGTGTACAGAAATCTGCGCGCCATTCTATGTATCTATCTACTATACTAATATATAACAAAGAGTAGTGATTGCCTCATAAATATGCACAAAGAATGCCCTTTGTAAAAACTGCGCTTTTCGATCCATCACCACTGCAATCTCAGTGAAATTTGCGACTTATTTACAACATAATACAGTTAATAGTGCTGTACACGCAACTCCAGCTCTAATGAGGTACCCATTAGCAGTCGGTTGGTTAGTTGCGGCACGTCTTACTAGTAATTTAGAACTTAGGTTCTGCAGTCAATAGGAAACTAGGAAAATAAACATTGTGTTTAGCGAATACAAGTGCTATTTTAGATTGTTAAGAATAAAAGAGCTCCCTTTGGGAAATACTACAAAGTGAGAGAATACTACAAGTAATGCCCCTTTTGTACACAGAGATCTATTCGTATACTTGTCATACCAACGCCTTCCATATTATGATCTCAATGCTCTTTTACATTCCGTGACATGTTCGTAACCCTCACATGAAAGATTTCATGAACAAATTTAAGAAAAAAATCAAAAAAATACTACTTACACTATACTCCTTTGTTTTTACATGCTATACATGGGTGGAACTCCTTTTGGTGGAAAAAAAAGGTCAAATCCAGGTCACACTTATGATGGCATCGTACTAAAATGGTCACAGAACGCTAATTTCTCACATGATTATATTATTGTTAAAATGAAGTACCTACATTTTAAAAGCATTTTAAAACATTCACTGCCTAGCTCTTCAGGTCGTATTGAAGAATAGCCCATAGAAGAAGGCCTAGATTCTTCAATGCGACCTTAAGAGGCGCGGGCGCGCTCAGCTGAACACGCTGAAGATTCTGGACATAACTGTCCATCATGGGCAATGAATGTGTTAATGTCAGGCTGTAATGTACCCGTAGTTCATCCAATATTCAGGATGAGCAATACAGAATTTCAATTAGCAAACTTTAATTTAAACGTAATGCCGTGGGGCTGCGGCGTACGAATATCGACCCCTCCAACTCAAACCGTGGATGTCGTAAGTACCGACTAAGGGAACCTACCAGAGGAAGGGCAGCAGCTTCCTTCTGAGTATTTTTAAACACCAACACTACGATCACCAATCCGCCTGCCAAGCATGGTGATTATGGCAAATCCCCCCCTACGTGGGAGACCATCCACTAGATGGACCGACGTCATCGTGGCGGTTGCGGGGAGTCGATGGATGGAGGCGGCTCAGGACAGCTATTTGTGTCGTCGTACGGGGGAGGCCTATGTCCAGCAGTGGACGTGTATGGGCTGATGATGATGATGAATTTAAACGTGGCCTGGTTCCTGTAGCAAACGTGTAATTGGTCGTTCCTTATTACTTCAACCTCCCCCAATTGCCACTATTTTAAGGGTTCCAAAATCCTTTTGATGCAATTACATATTAGCCAAGAAACTACAATTTAAGTTTGTGATAACTGTTTATACATTTTATTGGACCTGAACCATTGAACGATGCAATTTTTGTCTTACATCTTCCACAGCCTTAACCTTTCACTGTTGGATGTAGGCCTCCCCTGATAAGCACCTTATTGGCTATTATCATTAGGAGGTAATACCATAATCCCCACGCTGGGCAGGCGGGTTGGGATCGCAGTTTGGTAGTTTTTAGTCGTCGATAGACCTTCGTATTAACCACAATCTCACCTGATAGAAAGTGACGATGTGGCCGACGGTGTATCACGAAGGTCCAGAAGACACCTATTCACTCTTCTCTTGAAGATACTTGATTATAATTTGTTTGTTCTAAATGGTAAAAAAAATCTGTTCCACACCTTGGATTTGTGCGAGGTGAAATTACAAAATATAATACATATTTTGAATCAAACTTACTATGTTTCTAACACTTAAAACCTAACCTGAAATAAATAATCATAATGTTAATCATCATAGTTGCTCATAGTGCTAGTAAAAGCAATATAAAAGTCTCAACATTTCGGCGCAGACCACGTACCTACAGACTCTTGTGGAAAGGGATCCGTATCTATTTAGGTTCCGCTATTACAGTGATTAATGATTAACTCGATTCAAGCCTCTAAGCTTGTCCCTGAGATTTATCATAAATTACGAAGTTGGGAACTTCAGCAGAACCTTAATAATTCGTGTTCGGCATACACTTGGCCGGCCGAGTATTGCTTCGAAGAAACGTTTCTAGACGATTTAAGTTCTTACATGCAGCGGTAAGTTGGCTCCTTTTGAAGGATTTTCATAAATTCCGTTTTGCATGCATGGCTTTTAATGCGAGGGCGGGCTGTATGTGCACTGCAGAATATAAACTTTTTAGAGATTATTTATCGGGTATTTATCGCGTACCTTTTGTTATATTTTCCCCTACGTTTACGTACGCGATAAATACCCGATAAATAATCTTTAATTATGTCAACAAATCGCGAAAGTTTAAAAAGTTTTATAAACTTTTTAGGTTTATGAATTGGCTTGCTTCAGAAAATTGCCCTACCATTATAATAATGTACCATCATGAGGTTTACGCTTCGTACAAAAACTTCAGACGACTCTAGATGTATCAGCGAATTAAACAAAAAGTTTATTTATTCCAAACAGCAAATTGAACTCCAAGACCGTAAACTTTATATAAAACGTTAATTAAACTTAAAGAGAAGAGAGTAGAATTGTTGAACTTATAAATTTTCTCGAGTCAGCCCTATACAATGTATAGGTCTCGTTACTTTCAGCTACTCATGTTTTATTGCACTGCAGCCGCATCGAGAGAGTTCCATTCGAATTTGTATTCGAGACTTTTCTGAGGGGGTTTAAAAAGTTTCCTTGCGGCGCGGTTAAACCGTAGCGCGGCGGAGACATTCCTAACTGGATATAACTGGATATCCGACCATTCTTTCTCTCCACGTTTAAGTTTTATGGGTCAAGCCTAGATCAAGCTGGATTGAATTTGGAACTAAATAAAGTTTTATTATCATTCGCAGCAAATTGCATAATGCAGATTACTATTGATTTTGTTTGTTGGTATTTGAAAGTACCTTGGAAAGCTGTTTAGGGGGATAGATAAATTTAGATGGGAAATTGTAACGGGGTTTCCCGGCTTGTGTTAGGTTTTCGCGCGATTGCTTTAATGATTATGGCAGTCGTTTATTTAAATGTTGTTTTTACTGGTAAACTTTTTCCTGTTCTGTAATCCGACCGAGATTTGAGAACTGTGACTGTGGTTTTCACGAAGCGCATGTGTAGCATTTCACAGAAAATTTGTAGCAAATCGTAGCACAAAAGTCATTTATAACGATGAGGACTCAAAACTCAAAACTCTCCGTAGAAGAACCAAAGTTACCGACTTAGCTCTCAGAATTAGCAGGCTGAAGTGGTGATGGGCAGGCCATATAGCTCGTAGAACCGATAACCGTTGGGGAGTAAAGGTTCTCGAGGGGCGACCGATGCGAGTGTGGGAAGACCTCCCACTCGATGGACTGACGATATCGTAGCGGTCGCAGGGAGTCGTTGGATGGAGGTGGCTCAGGACCGCTATTCGTAGCGTCGTTTGGGGGAGGCCTACGTTCAGCAGTGGAGGTATACGGGCTGATGATGAAGACTCAAAACACAAATCTGATAAATGTTAAATATCCCGTTATAAATGATTTAAGTCTTCTGAATAACCATAATAGTACAACGTTCAAAAGTTAAACCGTATCCGTAAACACAATACGCCGACATAACAAAGCATACATAAATCAAGTAAACAGAACGTGTTATATTGCTAAGATTTTATTACAGGTGAAAGTATTCAAAATCATCGCCATATCAAGATAATTAAACTTTTAATTATTTTCAAACTTAATTTATTAATTTACACAAGAGTCTTAGCAAACTTATGTTATTAATCTCTCAGGAGAGTGATTAAAACAGTTTCGTAGTAATCCAATGCAATCTAATTACTTTAGAGGTTCAATCTTGCAGTAATTCACCGATGATTAATTGTTCATCGTTAGTAGGGGCGAGAGTCACGACCTAGATCACCCACTAGTCCCATTGACGCCGCATCGCGTGACCTCATTAGCGAGTATTGCGAAACTCCATCTTGGAAATCACAGATATTTAGATCTTTACTTTTCTGGATTTGTATTTATATTGGTACTAGCAAGCAAGTTTTAACGATTTTCACGCAACGTTCTGAAAAATAGAACATACATTTCTTCAAGATCAAACCTTCGGGGAAAATAAGAGTGGTACAAAATGCACAAAGTAACATTTTTCAAACTAAAAGCTCTAAGTAAAATGTGAGTTAGATAAGTGAAGTGAAACGGCGCAATCTCAGCGCGGATGAGTCAGCCTTCACCGGCAATTTGGGAGCCATTCACTCGGTACATCGGAAACCACACAGAAGGTCCCCGCTTCACTTCAATAGTGCCAAGGTAAAAAGCCAACCATTTAATGGCTTTTATAAATACTTCAGTGGTAAATGTCCTGCCGCTAAACGAAGCGGGACTGAAAACGTTACGCTCGGTTTTGCTGTGAATCAAAAGTATTGCTATTTAAAATTTAATGTTTACCGGTCTTTATTTGATATCAGCTTATTGAGTTGAAGTCCTGACTATGGCAACTTCATAAACTGTTAGCGAATATATTTGTTTCTGTTTCCATTACATTAGTTATTGTATTTACCGATAACAAAACGCTTGTTTACAGAAATATCGTATACATAAAACAATATTGCGTGATTGATTTACCTATTTCTGTTTGTTCATCCATCAGCATACACTGTTGACAAATGTTTTTCCTATTGCCATTATATCAGCTAACGCGAGTTCTATCCTATCACTCCAATGGCAGATATCGAATAGGTTTCACAAGCTATTTTAGATAAATTCATCATCATCATATCAGCCCATACACGTCCACAGCTGGACATAAGCCTCTCCCATACGACGACGCCACACAGCGGTCCTGAGCCGCCTCCATCCATCGACTCCTTGCGACCGCTACGATGTTGTCGGTCCATCGAGTGGATGGTCTCCGTGGTGATTATGGCAAAATCCACTACATGGGATAAATTATTTGGATGCAAATTATTTTTGACATAATTCTGCCTTCATAGAATCGATCATATTATTTTGAAGTTTATGACACTCCTTACTGACACTGGTAGAGTAGTCGTGAAAAGCAAGCGGCGCCATTAAAAAAGCAGTTGAAGTTCAAGGTTTCAAAAGCTAACATCGTTTTGACAGCTCTAAACACGCTCCAAATATGTATAATGACAGCCCAAAAGTGGCTATTCAATGAGCAGCGAGAACGAAAGTGAATTTTTGAGAGCTTTTAAAGCTATGAGTTCCGCTACTCGATAGACGTTCCAATTTTTTTAGGTTTTGTATTGTTCCATCTCCGCACGATACAGGTGATGAACCTACCAAGCCTTATACAAAGGAATTGTTGTTGGACAATGGAACGCCGACGATACTAGGGCGTTCACTGCCAAGCTTCAGCAATGCGACCCGTAGGGACCCTTCGCTGTGCAAGGATCTGTCGTACATGACCGTGTGTGTCGGTGGCAGTCAAAGTGTTAAGGACTAACAGAACTCAGGGCTCAGTACAGCAAATCATTTGAAGGAAATATTGTGCATGGAAGGAAGTTCCATTGGAAACTTATAGAAAACTGATAGAAAACCGCTACCATTGCGTCTCCGTCTGCTATCGAAAATTATGCTATAAGTTTACAAAATGCATCCAATTCGAGAACGTTACGAATAAAAATTCTGTGCATGGATATTAAAAAAATTATTTTGGTCTGACGCACGAAAATTCTGTAATATGTGTACCTAGGACACGTTCGATCCAATATTTTAGAGAACATAACAAGTTTCATCGTAATAATAACACGGAATAGCCACTACACCTAATGATTACTTTAATAATTTACTGCAAAAGGACTTTAATTATAGCCACTAAGGTGCTATTAACGTAGGTACGAGAAATTTTGAAAATAAATACATCGGTTTTATGAATAAAACATTTGAGCTTTGAAAACGATCAGTGTGCTTGTAATATCTTGTTACACGCGAAAATCACCCAAGGAAAATCGTAAGAGGAAGAGGAGATAGAGTAGGTAATCATGTAAATAGATTACATGATTACCTACTCTATCTCCTCTTCCTCTTACATATGTCGACATGACATACATAAGACGTGTATTTACGGCCGTAATACATAACGTGGTAATACAACAACCCAAATTAAACAGTAGGTGATGTATCTAATTTTAGATAATCCATGATTTAGAAAAACACGACATAATAAGGTAGGTAAATGATAGGAGATATTTTGAAAATAAATACATCGGTTTTCTTAATAAAACGTTTGTGCTTTGAAACGATCAGTGTGTTTGTAACATCTTGTTACACGCGAAAAACACCCAAGCAAAATCGTAAGAGGAAGAGAAGATAGAGTAGGTAATCATATAATCTATTATGTCGACATGACATACATAAGACGTGTACGTCCGTAATACATAACTTGGTTATACAGCAACCGAATTAAACAGTAGGTTATGTATCTAATTTTAGATAACCCATGATATTGAAAACACGACTTAATAAGGTACGTAAATGATAGCATGGACGAACAAAATGATAGGCAAGTACTACACAGATTCCTTTAAACCAGGGGCTCTTAACCTTTTAGTGATGAAAAATTTTGGCTTGTCACGGACAACTAAATGTTTGGAGATAATTACTACGACAAGTCCATAGTCAGAACCACTTCAGGTGCTCCACGGAACACTTCGGGTGCTTCCAGGTACCACCACTGGTCCCCGCGGACCACCATTGCATAGCAACCAAAAATAAAATAAGGTTTTTACAGAATAATTTTGTTGGAATTAGGCAGCTTTAGAGCGTTATTGGTCACGAAACATTGAAACAGTATTTATGTTCTGTATAATTAATTAAATACAAAGCCATTAGGCAATCAGCTCAATCTATTGATGAAATACCTAAAAATATGTACCTCATATAAATATTAAACAATCTTCAGTAAATTATTTTCTAAATTGTTTTCCGCTGGAGCGTGAAATTGTTATTTTATAAGTATCTAGTTCAGAAATTTTAGAAATTGTAACTCGAATGAAATACTTTTCAATTATTTTGTTTTGTCTACTTATAAACCAAAAAGAAATTTAAAATAACAGTAAATATTAGATAAAAATAAAATGCGTCGAAAATTCATTTGAAAACGGCTGCCATCGGTTAGTTTAGATATTAAATAATCTGTAATTTTTAATAAGGTATTTAGAGAAACAAATACTTGAAAGGTTAGGTACCAAGAATACTTAATTTCGGGAAAAACTGAAACGGATTTTTCATAGGATTAGCGAAAAAGAGAAAAATTATCGGGTAGAAGATCCATCCAAATCTCAAATAAGTTTTAAATAGTATGTTGAACATACTATTTTAAACTTAAATGCGGATGTAGCTTTACCTCTCCCTCTCACTCTCTGTATGTGTTACGACTAAACGGTTAAACGGATCTTAGCGAAATTTGGTAGAGATGTAGAACCAGGTATTTACCTCCTACCCGGAATCCTCAACCAGGCATGAGGTACCTTTTAACTATACAAGACAAGTGCGGGCGAAACCTCGGGCTGCTCATGAACTAAAAGATTTCTGATACAATCAATCCTAATTAATATTATAAATGCGAAAGTGTGTTTGTTTCTTTGTTCTTTTGTCCTTCCTTCACGCCCTAAATAAGCAACTAATCGACTTAATTTTTGGCATAGAGTTAGTTGAAAGGATGGAGAGTAACATAGGCTTACTTACTTATACTTTTAGTCCTGGTAAAACATTAAACTCCCATGGGAGATTTAAGGTAAAAAAGAGCTTTTCATCCCCCTAGAAATGTGAAATTCGAATTTAACACAGTTGAAACAGCCAGTAAGTAATAAATTGTTTGATAATATAAATGAAATTAAATAACGGGTGACTCACCGCTCGATCGGCGAGGTTCCGTACTCGACAGTGCAGGTACGCTGGCTGGCCGACGGCGGCGGTGGCCTCGCGCTTCGTGCTGTTGTCGAAGTACGGTTGGCCCAGTGGCTCCCAACCTCCGCCGCCGGCTGATACACCTGCACAAAAACATACATTACATAAACTTTTTTATTTGTGAAAAAACCTTTTTGATTCACGAGAAGAGGCATTTTTTTTTCTTTGTACAATCCCTTCTTTATTCAAAAACTTATGTATATACTGCATAAACCCAGAACTTTATAGTTCTAGGTAAAAGTATAAGCCGTATCAAAATCCCTCCTTGTCCTTTATAAGAGCATCAAGTGAGCAACATGATATGGAATAAAAAAAATCAAATACTTAGTACAGAGCAAAATAGGCGTAGGTATAGTAAAAGCGCTATATATCGAAACGCCGGTAGTCCATATTACCGTACTGGTCCGTACGGTAATATGGACTACCAGCCATGATGACCATACCAAAAGAGCGTCATTTTCCTCCATTATGTTAGAGCGGTTTTCAAACTTCGGGAACATCCTTTTCTCGGACGAAGCTCATTTTCACTTGAGCGGATTCGTCAATAAACAGAATTGCCGTTATTGGAGCACTGAACAGCCTTCGCGCAAGCATCAAAAGCCTCTTCACTGCCAGAAAGTGACGGTTTGGGCAGCCATTTCAGCCAAAGGGCTCATTGGGCCATATTTCTTTGAAAATGATAGAGGCCAAGCATGACAATAAATACGGACCGATATGTGAAAATGCTTGAAGAATTTTTGAGACCAACTCTTGCTGGGCTGCAAGGGTACAACTCTCTGACTTGGTTCCAGCAGGATGGCGCCACCTGCCACACGTCTAATGCCAGCATGGGGGTCATAAAGGAGATGTTCCCCAATAAAGTAATCTCTAAGAGAGGTGACATCGAGTGGCCACCACGAAGTCCAGACTTGACTCCACCGGATTTTTTTTTATGGGGATACCTCAAAAGTAAGCTGTACTCCAATAAACCGCAGACAAGTACCGCCTTGAAAGAAAACATTCAAACGGAAATGGCGGCTATATCGACAGCAACGTGCCGGCGCGTTTTCGGAAATTTTAAGCACCGCTTAGAAGAGTGTTTGCGACGAGACGGAGAACATCTAGACGATGTTATTTTCAAGAAATAAATTACAGTAATGTTACATTAAGTTACTTTTTAAATAAAATCTTTAAGTACTATCAGTCTATTTTTATGAAGGTTTCAAAAGTGAATTTTACTCTGTATTTAAGAAAATCCTAATGGTTCATATATGACTTTCTTACTCCATGAAAAATTTTAGAGTATACAGGCAACAGTGGACTTAATCCAACAGTGGACTAACTGACTCACATACGGGATGGGGCAAAATTTTAAGACTAAGTTTATTAAGCTAAACATTTATTATAAAACTAGTTTTTATACAATCTCTGACAGTGACTGCATGTCGACAATCTTCTCCAGAAAAGTGTTCATACGGAGAGGGTCGTTTAAGACAACAGAAATAAATCTTATTTACACTATCAAATATATAATCACCTAACCTACAGTGAAATATTATTTAAGGATCATATTATTTAAGTTAACGCACGAACATTGAGGACCGACGAGAAGGTAATCGAGCTGGAAGAAGCGGTAGACAAGTTGCGCTGGGACATTATAGGGCTATCGGAAGTCCGAAGAGAGGGAGAGGACACGATAACCCTTAATTCCGGCAACTTGTTTTACTACCGGGAGGGCGACCAGCTGTCCCAACACGGT
Organism: Eupithecia insigniata; assembly: GCA_947859395.1. Lineage (NCBI taxonomy): Eukaryota > Metazoa > Arthropoda > Insecta > Lepidoptera > Geometridae > Eupithecia > Eupithecia insigniata. The sequence goes on from OX402008.1 coordinate 6,213,943, forward strand.
ATCGGGTTTCTCGTCCACAAGTCCCTCGTCAACAACATTGTAAAGATCGAGAGCGTCTCGAGCAGGGTGGCGTACCTTATACTCAGAATCACCAAACGGTATTCGCTGAAGGTCATACAGGTATATGCCCCGCACTCGGGACGCCCTGACGATGAAGTGGAGATCATGTACGACGACATCTCCAAAGTCATGCATGCCTCGAAAACACACTACACTGTTGTGATGGGGGATTTAAACGCGCGGTTAGGCGCAAAGAGCGGCAACGAACTGAGAGTGGGCCAGTTTGGATTTGGACAGCGAAACCAAAGGGGTCAGCGACTGGCCGACTTCATGGAAAAGGAGGGACTCTTTGCGATGAACTCCTTTTTCGAGAAGCGGCCGTCCAGAAAATGGACCTGGCTACACCCCGGCGGCTATAAGCATGAGATAGACTTCATCATGACGACCCACAGGCACATATTCAATGACGTCTCTGTGATCAACAGGGTTTAAACCGGCAGCGATCACCGTATGGTAAGAGCGGCATTGAATATCAATGTAAAGCTAGAAAGGTATCGTCTGATAAGGTCTACTCTACGCCCAAACCCTGTCCAGATACAAAATCCCGAGAGCTTTCAGTTGGAGTTACAGAACCGCTTTGAATGCCTCGCGGAATGCGTAACAGTGGACGAACTAAATAACGGGCTGGTGGAAACTGTCCGTGCGGTCGGGTCGGACTTCTTTAGGACCCGCCGCAGAAATAAAACACAGAGACTCTCGGGTCACACACTGGAGTTAATGGCAGAGAGGAGTGAAATGAGGCTGCAGTCTTCGGCAGACATGTCGACATACGGTGCGCTCAACAAACAGATCTCGAAGTCTATGCGACACGATTTGCGCTCATACAATACCAATTGTATTATGAGCGCAATAGAGCGGAACAAGGGCTCCAAAGTGTTCGCAAGAGATCTGTCGCTTGGGCAGAGCTAGTTGACGAAGCTGAAGACCGATAGCGGCAGCATCATTTCCTCCAAGCCTGAGATCTTGAGAGAGCTTGAAAAGTTTTATGGGCAGCTCTACACCTCATCGCAATGCCCTGCAAATAGCACGGCAGGCGATGCAAGAGCCCGTTTAACCCGACACTATACCGAAGATATCCCAGACGTTAGCCTCTACGAGATAAGGACGGCTCTCAAACAGCTTAAAAACAACAAGGCACCCGGGGATGACGGAATAACGACAGAGCTTCTGAAAGCGGGTGGATCACCAGTACTTAAAGTCCTTCAGAGGCTATTCAACTCCGTCATTCTCGAGGGACAAACGCCAGAGGCGTGGAACAGAAGTGTGGTGGTACTGTTCCATAAGAAGGGTGACAAAGCCCTTCTAAAGAACTATAGGCCCATCTCACTGCTGAGCCACGTCTATAAGCTGTTTTCGAGAGTAATCACCAACCGTCTCGCTCGCAGGTTTGACGACTTCCAGCCGCCCGAACAAGCCGGGTTCCGAAAAGGCTTTAGTACCGTAGACCACATACATACGCTCCGGCAGATTATACAGAAAACAGAAGAGTATAACCGGCCGTTATGTCTAGCGTTTGTGGACTACGAGAAAGCCTTTGATTCAGTCGAAACCTGGGCAGTCCTGCAGTCTCTCCAGCGGTGCCAAATCGACTACCGGTATATCCAAGTGTTGAAGTGTTTGTACAGCAAGGCCACTATGTCAATTCGTCTCCAGGATCAAACCACAAATCCGATCCCACTGCAAAAAGGGGTGAGACGGGAGACGTCATTTCTCCGAAACTGTTCACCTCTGCATTGGAGGATATTTTTAAGCTTGTGGACTGGGACGGATATGGCATCAATATCAATGGCGATTACATCACTCACCTTCGGTTTACCGACGATATAGTCATTATGGCAGAATCACTGGAAGACCTTAGCAGGATGCTCAGAGACCTCAACATCGTTTCCCGCCAAGTGGGTCTTAAAATGAACATGGGTAAGACAAATATCATGTCTAATGCCCATGTCGCACCCTTACCGGTCAATGTGGGGAACGATGTTATCGAAGTTGTTGATCATTATGTCTACCTAGGCCAAATGGTCCAACTAGGTAAATCCAACTTCGATAAAGAGGTCAGCCGACGAATCCAACTCGGATGGGCAGCGTTCGGGAAACTGCGCAATATCTTCTCGTCACAGATACCGCAGAGCCTCAAGACTAAAGTCTTTAACCAATGTGTGCTACCAGTGATGACTTACGGATCCGAGACGTGGTCGCTCACTATAGGCCTTGTGCATAAGCTCAAAGTCACCCAGCGAGCTATGGAGAGAGCTCAGAGTTTCTCTACGCGATAGGGTCCGGAATACGGAAATTCGTAGAAGAACCAAAGTTACCGACATAGCTCTCAGAATCAGCAGGCTGAAATGGCGATGGGCAGGCCATATAGCTCGTAGAACCGATAACCGCTGGGGAGTAAAGGTTCTCGAGTGGCGACCGCGATGCAATGCGAAGGGAAGACCTCCCACTCGATGGACCGACGACATCGTAGCGGTCGCAGGGAGTCGTTGGATGGAGGCGGCTCAGGACCGCTATTCGTGGCGTCGTTTGGGGGAGGCCTATGTTCAGCAGTGGACGTGTACGGGCTGATGATGATGATGATGATGATTATTTAAGTTGATCTACTCGTATAGACATTGTCCCTCTATAGCAAAATTGTATTTAAGATTCTTGACAAGTCATAGTCTATCCATCTAATTAAGTATCTTGTATATTTGTGTGCCTATTGACAATAAATGATCTTTATCTTTATACAATAACAAAACATACAATAACAAATTTTATTTATTAGGACAAATCTTATTTTGTTGACTGTAACTTTTATCAAAATTCTAATAATGTGTTTCACATAAGAACAAAATATTAAAAAATGATTGTCCCGAAGGGTGTTTAATTAGTTTTTTGTGTATTTATTGTGTACATCAAGAGATCATTCAATATACATGTATACATTTATTTTTATACTGAGTAATTTATTGATGAGACTAAGTGTTATGCGCATTTATCTCGTGTGTTTACCCGATTGTCCCGACGTGTGAGTTTATACGCCGATTAAATTATAAAGGGATTAGTATCACTACGGGCGAAGTATAAAAATGTTAATAGCTTTTTCCTGAATTTCATAAAATAATATAATTAGGTGATTTTTACAGAAAACTAAAAACCGACTTAGAGTTCCTATAGATTTAGGTATACTTTTTTTAAGTTTTGCGGGTTAAATATTAATCTCTCGGATATAAAAATGATATGGGATCTTTCTCAATTAATTTTTATTTTAAATCATCAAAATTAATCCTCCGTTAACGAGAAATCGGTGTACATACATAAAACAAAACTACAGCCCAGCATCGAACCTAAATTTTAGACGTTGTCGGTTAAAAACAAAACACTACCCTTAACAACCACCCTGAAATGAGACAGGTTTAATACTTTATAACAAAGGCCATGTTTGAGAAACCTTTATAACCCACAAATGCCCAATTATTCCAGCTAAGGATCTTACGCGCATTTCAACTCAAACACGCAAAGTTTATAAGGTAGCAGGCTTCTAAACTCATGTTAAACTTCTGGAGGTATTACGCACAATTATAACTTTGTCTATTGTCAAAAACAAGATAAGTTAAAATTAAGTACATCTATGTATACCCCGAAATGTACATAATACCTCTTTCAAATGTTTCTGAAAGATACATTCTAAACGAAAATATTATTCTCTTTTCAAAATCTTATGCTTCTGGAAAATTCAGGCGACCAAAATAAAAAAAGTCATAACACTGTCCTAAATTTTAGATGGGACCAAATCTGCAGATGGGGAAAACGGGAAATAAACGCAATAAAGTACAAATTAGCTTGTCGGCGGCCATCAGGGTATTCAATAAAAATTCCCAGACGAGTCGTTCTAAAATCAATTAAGAAATTCATTTGCTAAACTTCTAAATCTAATCGCTTTAATTGGTCTGCGTCGCTTTAATTAGCTTCAGGTCTTAGGCACAATGTTCTCTTTTCGTAAAGTTTTATTATTGCTTTACTTGTCTATGTAGAATGCCTAAGTACTTGTTATTACCTACGTACTTTCAGCAGGTTGGTATTTGGTCATCTAATATTACAAAATCGTATGTTTGGATATTTTTTACCTCTTCATGCAACAGCTATTAATTAGGCTGATATGTTTGCCACTAGAAATTAAAAATAGTAGATTGTTACACAAGGGTAGTAAGGGAGCTATTACAGAACAAGATCCAATTTGGCGCCAGTGCGAGCTTAGCTCGCAAAGGGCCCTAAATTGGATTGAGTGCACCCGAGATATTTAGACGCCCGAGTGAAGCGAGGGCGAATATAGTTTGAGGGAGCACTCAATCCAATTTCGCGCCCTTGCGAGCGCTCGTAAAGGGCGCTAATGGATCGAGTGCACCCGAGAACATAGTTCGAGGGTGTAATAGCTACTTGCAACCGAGGTAAGCATTCTACTTTACATCATAATGGCGAGGCAATTAAACATTTATATACTTAGGTATGACAAAATGTAATTTTTATTAGAAAGATTAATTATTTATTAAAAGATTTTGTACAACATCTTCTGCTTCGAGATGACAGAAATCAGGCGTGCGGACTAGTTCTTCATCTGATGAAGTACTGACATACTGAACTACCACTTTAAACTTGTTTAATACAGTTTTAACTTTTAACTTTAGTTTATTACAGTCGCACAAATGAAATGAAATGCCGCAATTTCCACAGTTTTTTTTTTCAGTAAAAAATTTCTTGTCATTTTATAAGAAAAGAGATTGTTTCACCAAGGAGTTTTGCATAGCTTGAACTGTAAAGTCTTTACAATTCAAACAAAGTGTGACGTAATGAGATTTGAAAATGGAATTCCTATAAAACTGTACTGTGTTGCGATTACCATCTTACACAGCCTCTTTGCTTTATTTGTAAAACCTTCTTGCCGATCATTATGATGTAAAAAACCTTATCATCATGGTCGTGGTGCTCAGCCATATCGTGCAACGGAGATCGTATCTTATTATAATGTAAGTACAAAACATTTCTGCGTGTTCACTCAAATCTGTAGTATAGATTACTACCGGAGGAGGAAAAAGCTATTATTTTTCGTAGAGAGATTCGATATTCAATCAAAGCTCTCTAAAAAATAATAGCTTTTTCAATTAATCCTGCGACGCAGGAGGTTACGGATTCGATTCCGCTTCGGGATAAATGTTTGTACCATCTGCAGACATTTGTTCAGGGTGTTCTGGATGTTTTCTATGTATAATAAAAAATATCTATCTATGTATGTATGGTATATAATTTTTTTTTATTGATAATGGTAAAGCGTTTGACCACCATCTCACTCGGGAAAGTGAAGATGTGGCCTAAGATGGAGCACGCTTTCCCAGAAGGAACTTATTCACTCGGGATTTGAAGACTCCTAGATCAGAAGCAGGAAGTTCGTTCCACTCTTTACCGGTACCTATAATGAAAGTAGAGCGAAAACGTTTGGTTCTACACGGTGGTATGTCGACTAGGTATGGGTGGTATTTATCTGTGTTCAAGGCTGTGCAAGTTGTTTTCCACAAGCGAATTATCGCCTATGAGCCTAACAGCGCGTCGCTCAATCGAGTCAAGGGCTTCGAGCTGGTATTTGGCCGAGCCGTCCCAGAGATGGCAGCAGTACTCCATGCAAGATCGGATCTGTGCTTTGTAGAGATTAAGAAGCAGTACCGGTGTGAAGTACCGCCGAACTTTAGCTAGGATGCCCAGCTTCAGTGCAGCATATTTTGCCTTCGACTCAATATGAGAGCCAAAGTTCAGATTAGAGGAGAGCTCAACCCCCAATAGGCTCAGACTATCGGTGACCTGAAGCGTAGTGTCACGGAAACTGAGCGCAGGATTCCACTCGGTCTTCTTAGCTGAAAACACGCACGCCTGGGTTTTGGATGCGTTGAACTGCACCAGGTTCATCCCCACTCAGACACCAACCTTAGTTTGCTGTTCACCATCTCGCCACGGAGTTTAAAAATCTCGTCAGCACTGACACGTGGATTGGCAAAGTATCTATCAACAACGGTGCTGCATACCCAAAGATATCGGGCTTAAGCAGGTCATTGATATGCAACAGGAATAGGGTTGCTGATAGAACAGACCCTTGAGGTACCCCGGCATTGATAGCCAATAGATCGGAAGAGCAGCCATTAATGACCACTCGAATCGATCGTTCCCTCAAGAAGTCGGAGATCCACTCGGTTAGATTAGACGGTAATCCGTAAGAAGGAAGCTTGCCAATGAGACTATCGTGCCAAACTCTATCGAATGCCTTGGAGATATCCAGGGAGACCGCGAGAGCCTCTCCGTGTTTCTCCATGGCTTCACTCCAGATGTGCGTTACATACGCTAGAAAATCACCTGTGGATCGTTTAGGACGAAAGCCGTATTGTCGATTACTGAGGAGATCGTTATTGTCAAGGTATGCTAGGAGTTTAGTGTTAAGCACACGCTCCATTGTCTTACAGATAATGGAGGTGATAGAGATTGGATGGTAGTTGGAGGGGTCTGTACTACTACCTTTTTTAGGAACAGGTTGAACATTAGCAAGCTTCCAGGCAGATGGCACCATGCCCGTGTCCAGAGAGAGGCGGAACAGGCGTGTAAGGATTGGAGACAGCTGCTCTGGTGCGCACCTCTTAAGTACGATCGCCGGGATCCCATAGGGGCCACTGGCTTTGTTCACGTCCAGTGAAAGAAGTACTCTAAGTACCTCCCTCTGCTTGATGCGAAGTTCTGGCATCACAGAGCCACAGCTAGGAAGGGGAGGCGGTATCTTAGTAGTAGTATGTAGATGTGAAGATTCTGCAAAGAGTGAAGCAAACAAGTTCGCCTTCTTTTCAGCAGTGTGGGCCAGCGACCCGTCGGGTTTTAGCATCGGAGGTAGAGAAGGGCGGTAGAAATTGGATTCAACCGACTTCTAAGAGACCAAAAAGCTTTGCTTCCAGGTGGTAGTGAGGCTAGCTTGGTCCCAATTTTGCTGATATGGTCGAATCTAGCCCTCTTCAGCACTTTCTTATAAGATTTGGCGGCCCTATTATATGATTTTTTCTTAGAATCTAAATCTGGAGCCTTGTTCTTGCGAGCAGACACTCAGGCAAGATAGGCTTCATGTTTTAGCGCGTCGGCGCTTCGACAATCATCATCAAACCAGGAATCTACTCTAGTTGACAGTGGCTTGTCCGAAATATTCCATACCTTGACGCAGCACTTCAACGATGGCATTAGCACAAGATGTACAGTCATCAGACGAAAAACATGCGGGTCGCCAGGGATAAGATGCAAAAAAGTGGCGCATTTCGTCCCAATTTGCTGACCCATATTTCCACACTCGACGGCTGCCCCTGAAGCTAGAGTGCGGTGGGGAGTGGGATGACACGGACTTAACAAGACAATGGTCGGAGCTTCCTAGGGGTGATGAAACCGACACATTGTATCTGCCTAGGTCCGTCGTCATCAAAAGGTCTAGGCAATTAGCCGCTTGGCTACTGACGTCGGGCACCCTAGTCGCTTCCCCAACCAGCTGAGATAGATTATAGGTAAGCGCTAAGTTCCGAGCTTCTCTGCCAGCATGATCGATGCCTTTGGACGGGTATAGCCAATCTTGGTGGTGAGCATTAAAGTCCCCCAATATCACCAGCTGGGCATTAGGGAACTTTTGCAGGGCTTTGTCAGTGCCAACGCTTAGGTGCTGGAAGAAGGACGTTGTCTCCAAGTCCCTAGTGTGAGACCGATATACACAGACGTATAGAATTTTTTCTGTGCCAGTGTCGACCATAATCCAAAGAGAAGAAAATCTGGAGTCCTCAAGATATTTAAGACGTCGAAAGCAGATGTCATCGCGAACATATAAACACACGCCCGCTTTTTGCTTGAACCTATGCTCGAGCCCATATCCGGGGTATGTTAGGTACGCCGCGTCGGACGGACATCTGATTTGTGTCTCAGTGAGGAATAGCAGATGTGGTTTAGCAATTTCGAGATGGTGGTGGACTGCGTCGATATTGGAGTACAGACCTCGGATGTTAATGAGGTGCACTTGAAGAGAGAGGACGTGCTTCCGCTGTTTAACGTTTCTGCTATTTCTTGTCTTTTTCATGAGGAGTGAGATGTTTGGTTAGGAGAACGGCAGTAGGGCGAGGCACAACTTTACGAAGATATGAACCTGAGACGGCAGGCCACACCATATAGGTTACCAGTCGAGGAGACTGCGGGGACGCCCGAACCCCCCCGGGAGTGGCCACCTGGTCCTCTCATCCGGTCGCCAACCGGCACGATGGAGCACTCCGGGATTTTTCGCAAGGCGGCGGGGCAGCCTTTCACGTGTGGCTGGCACGCTACTTGGGCCCCCTACAATCTGCGGTCGGCCAGCGGAGAACCGTGCTTCGGATCCCGCTACCCTCCACGGCTGGTCGCCTGGTGCAGCTGCAACGTCGTTAGGATAATACTTCTCCGACCAAGATATGCAGAAACTGCCCTGACCCGTACTCACAGATTGGTTCTTGGCTACATCGAACCACGTACCGGAACACGACCATGAGATCGTTTGGCGGTACGGCTTAGTTCGATGGGTGGTGACAAGCCATGGCCGAAGCCTACCACCAGAGCTACTCATTTAGCACCATCCAGGGGACACGTCTACACGTGTCACGTCCGTAGGTGAAAACCCTTTGCAACCCTACGGTTGCAAAGGGTTTTCACCTACGGACGCGAGTAGCATGGCTCCCCCAAATATCCCCCATATATTAAGTAAATCAGTTATCTAGTACCCATAACACAAGCTCTGCTTAGCTTGGGGCTAGATAATGCTGTGTGAATTGTCCAGCATTATTTATTTATTTATGTATTAATAATTTCAAGGATAAATATTTTTTTCAATTACCTGGGTCCATGTTTGTAACATTTTTTTAATGATTTCAGACATTTGATATAACGAAAAACCAGTGATACTCATTCAATTTTCACTAAATTTTGAGATCGATTCTGAGAAGTCTTCGGTAGGACGATATTCGACAAACTTTACGTTTTTGATCCTCGTAAATTTCCAGAATTCCCTAAGTGTTATAGAAAGTTTTTGGAAATGTCCCGATTAAAGCCGATCCCTGCCGAGTCCAGTTTCCATTAGTCCGATCCCTTTCAACGATAAAAACGTGCTTTGTTTCCCGTCACGTCGCCGTTATTTTTTATTCATTCTTTTTCAGTGTAAACTGGAGTATTTGAAAATATTTCATTATGAAGTCATTCTATTGTACCTAAAGGAATGTTTATTGTCGGAGGCATAAAAAGGTTTCATTTGTTCGATTTCATTCATTATATTGGTTGTTGTTTTGTATCAGGCTTTTAAAAAGGATTGTACTGGAAGGACTTATTATGTCACAAATAGGAGTAAGGTTTTCGACCTACCGGTCGAATTTTGTGTGAATCGATAATTTTTTACAATATCTACAGATTATATTTATGACGATTTTGTATTATCTAGTAATAACAGAACCTGCCCTTATGCTAAGCATCGTGCTAAAGATTAAGCTGATGTTTCATTAGCTAACTGACCATGTTTAATTTGTAGGCAAATCAGTTCAACACGTGACATACATACATACTTTATCGTCCACTATGGCTCACATTGAAAATTTATTACAATATCTACAGACTCTATTTATGACGATTTGGTATTATCTAGCAATAACAGAACCTGCCCTTATGCTGAGCACCATGCTAAAGAATAAGCAGATGTTTCATTTGCTAACTAACCATGTCTAATTTGTAGGCAAATCAGTTCAACACCTGACATACGTTATCTTCCTCTATGGCTCACATTGAAAATGTATTACAATATCTAAAGACTCTATTTATGACGATTTGGTATTATCTACCAATAACAGAACCTGCCCTTATGCTAAGCACCGTGCTGATATTTCATTTGCTAACTAACCATGTCTAATTTGTAGGCAAATCAGTTCGACACCTGACATACGTTGTCGGTATAATGGTGTCCGGTCAACCCAGATTGATGCCTCTATCGGGGACGAGTCAAGAATGCATAAATTATTCAACCTGTCAATCACTTTGTGGAAAACCGGATGTAACTTGGCTGGCACACGTGGCTGTAAAATGGTACTAGGACAGCACTATTTTGGATGTAGGGTTTCGTCCCGGTACGCTAAGTGGTAGGCTGGGTCTGCATTGAATTTTATCAATGCGTTTGGGAGTTGTCGCTTTGTAATTCTGTGTAATTAGTAATTACACAACGACAACTCCCAAACGGATTGATAAAATTCACTGCAGACTAATAACTGAGTAATTTTACTTGAGTAGGTAGGCAATAGACTAGCATAAACATTTATTTTCACACAAGTACAAACAAAGTATAAAAAAATAAAGAAACTGAAAAATGTAGCAGTAACATGCAGGTAAGTGATACAAAAAGGTGGAAGGTAGTATAGATTAGGTGGCTCTGCCTGCATGACCTTGCGCCGAAATGGGGGATGGCTCAGAGTGTGCTGAATATTTAACGCTAAAATATGATTTTTAAAGGTTTTTCATAATTTGGAACTTACAAAACCTCAAAATGCTTTGTAACTATGTATATTAATCTAGTCAGTATCATTTAAATTGACAGAACTGCTAACTATTTATCCAACTAAGCAAGAAGCATCAAAGTTCTTGGGGATACAGTTTTTGTCAATGAGAGGGAGCAAACCAACAACAAGGGGAATCTGAGATCCTTGACGGTATCAAGGCGGGTGCTCAGAAAGTCCGAGTTCACGGGTCGAGTAGAAAATATTTTCATATAAATAGTTATTAGATGAAGAACCTTACCGAACAAGATGAAAAAACAGCTCAGCTCAGCCGCCCACATGTTTCTAAGAACACTTTCTTCACATTGCGTCCACTACCAAATCACTTCACAATATTGTCTTTAGGCACTTGCACGATAAGTTCCAACCACTATGTTTACAAGTTTCATAATATGGTTATTGTATTGTTAGTGGTACACCGTCTGGCTTGCGGCAGTTTTATCGAAGTTTATCGCCGTAAACGTCGCTTCGGTGTCAAAAGGGCATCTGTAAATAAAATGACCGTGTTATTTTCATCGCTTTAGGTGACGTTATATTCTATTTCTCTGTTCATAATGTCCTTAAATAAAAATTTCCTTAAATAAAAAACATAAAACCTTGAGTCGGGCTTGCAGTCTATCTAAATCGCATTATATTTAGACTAGCTGCTGCCTGCGCCTCGCCCGCGTTTTATCGGGATACAAAATAGCTTATATATTATTCCAGGTCCTAAACTATACCCATACCAAATGTCAGCCTACTCGGTTCAGCAGTGGAAAGAAAATCAATAACACCTTATTTCTTCTTTGTTAATAATTAGGTACTATAATATAGTACTATAAACAGCTTTATACAACAACTTTGTTACATAACGGTATACATTTCAAAATTCTAAGTATAAAATACTAGGTGTGTCTCATTCTGACTAAGTGTTATTATCAAAGAGAGAATATACTTAGAACCGATATTATCTAGCTGAAGCGATTTATTGCGTAGGTATCTAATAAAATAACAACGATATAAATACATTATATAGTATATTATATAAAGCTGATTATAGTAGATATAAAATTTGACTTGTTTATGTGCTTATCTTGTAAGTCTAAAGAAATAAAATTATTGTAATCTGAGTATGGATAGGTTTCAAATCAACCCAACTTAGTTTTTTGCAATCTATTTGACAAATCAGTTTTGGTGCAAATAATGCCAATAAAGATGATTGGTTTTGTAAAATTCTCTAGGAATATGAATTTAATGATCTTTATTTGTAAATCCGTACATATTGGATTACGGTCAGTTGCATGATTCTGTTCTAAAAGCTTTGTTTTTGTTCCGCCATTTTTTCTACGATATGGATCGGAGACATTTTTAAGCTAACATTTTGCTAAGTCGGTTATTTAATTTCGATCAGTGCAAATTCTTTTATTCCTACTTTTCCTTCTTATACACACATAGATTTATATTTTTCTTCTTCTTTTATCTTATTTATTCCTTTTTGTATTCTTTTTTTTCTATTTTTGCCCTTTTAATATACACAGTTCTTAAAGCTTGATATTTACGATAGGTACATACATTATGAATACTTATGATAAGTCTGTCGGTATAGTATTTTTGTTTTTAACACAAAAGGCTTCAAATAATGAAGTACCTACCAAAACAGCAAACAAAGAGAATTCAATGAAAACAAGCTCTTTAAACTCATATTTGAATGTATTTATGTTTAGCAAAATATGTTTTCTAGTTAATATTATAATTACAGAACTTTTAGCGAGAAATGTAGAGATAGAGTAGGTCAAACAGAAAGGTAAAAACCGACTTTCCTCAAGGGATCTGTTCTTATTTTCACACAGTACGTTTTTCATTAGGCAGCTTTGTAGCATCGGCTTATGTTATTAAAGGCAACATTTTTTTTCACGTTGCATTTGCTCTGACCAACAACCGCTAAGGCAAATGAAAAATGTATACTTTGTGATGCGAAGTAAACTTTTTAAATGATTTCGAAAAAAGGTGGAGGTTATATATTCGGCTGTATGTACGTTTTTTAAGTATGTCAGATGATTTCTCCGTTATTTATGGACCGATGTGGATGATTCTTTTGCAGTTGTATGGTAGATGATCCCATAATAATATGGAATATTTTAAAAAACGATAAACCGACAAATTCCCTTACTTTTATACTTATTTTAAGTTTAGAGTTAAATAAGTTAAGTAGTTAAATACTAATTCTCTTGGGATAAAAAAATTATGGTATCCCATCGTGATTATTTTCTATACAATAGTGAAAGAATTTTCAAAATGGGTTCATAATTGGCGGAGATATCGCGTAACATACAAAATGGGGACCAACTCAACCGTACAACCGCCAAAAAACGAAACAAACAATATTCCTCCAATATGATTGAGCAATAGAAACGAGAGCCTTCTTTCGACAAATACCTATTTCAATTTAACAGCTTGCATTTTTAACACAAAAATTCGAAACTGAGGAAAACCGTTCTCACAGCGTCATACAACACAGTTCACATAATAATTGAACTCTTTTCAAAAAACTGAAACCAACTCAGAATCCCTTAATTTTACATGATTTTTAAGTTTTGCGGGATAAAGAAGAATCCCTTGGAAATAATAATAAAATATATAAATATTTTGTTTATCATGGGACACTTCGGAATCATTTTCTAAATAATATCGAAATAAATTTTAAAATCGGTCCAAGTTGATAGACGAACATTCATAAAAAAAACATACCGAATATAGAAAGACCTTCTTTTTTGAAGCCGGTAAAAAAACATTGCATATCAGGTTATGCTAGAAACAGAAGCCGGTAGGTACACTTAATTAACAATTACTCCGTACATGTACACTCAGAGGAACTCAAACAGTTGGACTGGGTTCCTCGGTTTCGCACAGTTACTTCGCAAAGTTAGTGCTCCACGACTAGTGGCGCAAGTGTGCGAGACACGGGTAGAGTGCTTGTGGTTCTACTTGTTCCGAAATTGCTTCATCTCTTCATTGCTTATACAATGCGACTAGAAGTTGTGGATCTGTAGAATGGACGGTTTGATTTATTTCTCGTTCACGTTTTAAAATGAAATGAAAATATATTGCTACAGCATATAGATGTTGCTATAATGCTACAGGCATTTTTAAATCTTCAATAGTTTCATAAATTGATCGTTTATTGTTAGAAAAATAAAACGGTTGCATGCAGTATGTTGTTGGTAAAAAGTATCAAAACCAGCTCCATAAGTGGAAAAACACAATTATAGAGCTGGTTTTGATACTTTATATTATAATAGCCTTATATTAAAATTAAATGTACAATATTATTTTAAATACTAGTTCTAATTTGTTTCTATTATTTAATTGTAATTTTTAATATTTTTTGTTAAAGTCTCACTATTATTGGGATGAATGTTAGTTTTGTAATGCTTGAGGAAAATGGCAAACGCTTAGGTACGACCTTTTTATTTATCCTTCCTTCAGACACTCAAGTCGGTCTAAAACCATCAATATTTTATGTTTTTCTGTCTACAGTTAATAATTAATAGGTTTGCTGCATTGTAAACCACCTCTCCACAGTTAGATCAACATTTCAGGTATTTCTGACAAGCTATTCTCAACTCTATACCTGTTTCATTCGGTTCAAGCATTCGCTAAATTAATTATCTTGCTTTGGCGTACCTTTGCCAATATCCGCTATCTGCTAGATAATTTGGGAAACGTGTACGTGACGTATATTCTGTTGGTTAATATGGCTTTTACGTTATAAGAGCTGTTATTCTGTCGGTGAATAAGTCTTTGACTGCTACTTTACATATTCAGGTCCTATGTATAAATTTTAGTTTTTGTGTACTTTTGTAATATTTAATGTTTCTCTCTTTTTTAGAGTTCCGTATCTCAAAACGAAAAACCCTTATAAAATCACTTTGTTGTTCGTCTGTCCGTCCGTCTGTCAACCATCTGTTCTCAGAAACGCGTGGAGTTGAAATTAACATCATCTTCACTGTAACCTTTTGGAGCCGTAATATAAATCAAACGTCTAAGTCAACGCAATCAAAAGTTACAGATGTTTAGGCCCAATTTTTTTGATATTTCCAAGGGAATCTCGTGCACACAGAACCTATAGGGTACTTCCCGTTGACCTAGAATCATGAAATTTGGCAAGAAACAAGGTCTTATAGCACAACTAAAGAAAAAATCAGAAACCGTGAATTTGTAGTTTATTCACATAAAAAATAATATTTGATTCTTGCTATATACCGAAAACCTATAGGGTTCCCGTTGACCTAGATTCATAAAATTTGGCAAGAAATAAGGTCTTATAATTACGGAACCCTCGGTGCGCGAGTCCAACTCGCACTTGACGTTTTATTTATTAAATAAGTAAGCCCGTTTCCTGCACATCTCGCATGGAGCTGATAAAGTTTTGTTTTAACGAACATCCACCAAATTTAAGCTGAAGAAGATGCCAATGGAAAAGTTAGACTGTTTGCAGACAGCCGGAAACGTCCAAACTTTACATAGCGGCTTCCGTGTGGTATCTATTATGCTCCGTAAAATAAGTTCAGCCGCTTCCTTGGAATCGGAATTTGGAAGACGCCTACAGAAGTTGTCACGGATCGTGACTTGTCAGCATCAAGGAAACTATTCCGCGTTGACACTTCTGGATACGCTTCCGAAATTTAACGTTAAATAACGTTGTACGGATTTATTTTGGACCTAGATTTCGAAAACCAGGCGCTTCATAAGAAAATGTATATAATTAAAGACTAGTTTCTCCCCGCGGATCTTTTCTTTCTTTCTTTATATTTCTATCTAAATTGTTTTTTTTCAATTCTTGCTTCAGCAACAAATTTTATAATTATTATGATTAAGTAAAATTTTTACGATTCCCATTTACAGATATAGGAATTATTTTCTTTGTTTTGTGTTGCTTTGCTTATTTAATTTATCTCAATAGATACCTATCTATATTATAAGTAACCTGTAAATATGAATATTAGTAATGTTTAACGTGCATCTTTGGATGAATCAAGATTTTCTAGATAATCATTTGGCCAACTTAAAAGATATTAAATCCAAAAACTAAGTCTGAACGTTGACTTGAAAGAAATATCTTATAAAAGAAGTAAAAGCCCAGAAAAACAGCTTTTTTAATCTGCCCGACGACAATTCTAATAAATTAGCATTCCTTTGTTTCACTTGAAGACGCTATTACAGTAATCATGGAAAACAGGCGCCAGATAATGCCCCCACTCTTTCTGTTTGCATAATAAAGTAAGGAAGTTGCTTACCGCGTGCCGCCTACCGTCAGGAGTCTAACGGTTTGGAGGAAAAAGCTAATTTTTACCCTACTATCGTGAAGAAGTAAAATGCTACTTATTTTACATTTATTTCACCTGTCCGTCTATTATCACACTACTAACTATTATTAATGTGAAAGTTTGGATGTTTACATTTTTGGATGTCAGATAGGTCACGCCAAAAATAAGGCGGATCGTGCTGAAATTTTGCATAGATGTAGTTCTAGACCTGGATTAACATAAAGGCTTTTTACCACGAAAAACGCGTGCAAAGCTGCTTACAGAAGCTAGTTGTAAATACACGGACTGCGAAATTATCCCAATCATAGCGTTTTTGATATACAGCTCAAGCGGGGGTAGGTTTTTATCAGATTTCAAAAGAAATCTTGCGCGAAAATTATCATGGTAAAATGTACTAAATATACGCTCCCATGTCACATAAAACATATTTGTAATTATAGTATATTTCCTTTATGTTTTTCTATTCAGTGATATCAGGTTACGATTTAATTAAAATAATTATTGACTGCGACACGGAAGCGACACTGTTTTGGAAATCGTTATCTTCCTATCTATAGTTTAAAATTACCTATTACGCTGATGTAATTGATATTTTACTATCTCTTGCTGCTGATTGTAATTATGGTTCAATTATATTGAATAATATTTTATTTTATTTTATTCAATTTATTTATTTTGGTGTAGAATTTCTAGTGACTATGTATTTATTTAGATATTCGTAGAGTCGTTTGGAGGAGCCCTATGTTCAGTAGTGGACGTATACGGGCTGATGATGATGATGTTTTTATTCTAAAAATATGCAATAGGAGTTCACATTCCATGATTTTTTGCGATTTTTATAAATAAATCTGTTTAATACATAATAATAGGCATTTAATAGGTACATAGCTTTCGATGTATAGGTGTGGAAGGTACCTAATAGTAAACCTATCTTCTTTCGAAACTACTTCCGAAAGGTTATTAGGTACCTACCTATTAGGTACTTACTTAATAGCTTACTTACCTAATAAACATATATACATATAAGTATATGTATGTCTGCTCTGGTATACATTTTTACAGCTTGAACCATTATGTCGTACCATGTCGATAATAAAAATACATAATTATCTACCATCATTTGAAGTACACACCTCAGGCTTCATTATATTGCTGATGGTTGGTAGTTTATTTTAAGTATGGTAAGGAAGGTACGCGGCAGTTTTCTACCAATCTATAATGAAACAGAATTACATACGTGAAATAAAATAGAAAAACTTGAATATCTAAGCTTACTTCTTTTAGACCTTACAGGAAATTTTGACACGTCACAAACCAACGTTAAAATTACATAAGTAAATCTACAAAATAAGGAAACACTTTGATTTTTAATTCACTTCAATATTTTTAAGTTACAGTAAAGAAGCGAACAAGAAACCTTTATCTTGTTAGGTTGTTAGTTTTTGATTTAGAGCAAAACTCGTCCCAAGCTTTTTCATCCTCTAGATAATCTGATATTGAATCAATATAAAACAATGAACCAGTTAAATTGGCTTTCAATGTTTATTTTACCAGAGTTAATCCAAAAAACGGTGGAATTTCATTTATTTTCTCAAATGGTTATTTTCTCAAACGGCTTGAGAAAATAAATAAAATGACCAGGTTTTTGGATTAATCCTGTAAATAAATATGATGCCAAAACGATAAACCAAAAAAATATGCTAAACTCTAGATCATTCTATTGCCCAAAAGTAAGTATTAGTTAGTATACTACACACCCTACATGGGGCAAAACACCCTAATTAATAAATCTAGCAAATTTCGTAAAATAATTATCAAATAGGTATTTGTCGTCAGCCAATGAAAATGTTTTTCACGTGAAAGGTCTACCTCAGATTTCTGTTTAGTGTTTTCTTTTCAAATTAATACAAAAAGAGCACGTGCTCTTGAGATTTAAGAATTGAGCCATTCTAAACGACTGCCGACGGCATTAGACGAGCCCAACCCGGCCTCAGACTCTGAACCCTGTATTATAGCCAGTTACAGCGTATGATATGTAATAAATTGAACATGTATAGAACAACAATCTAGAGAAAAAGCCGAAAAAAAATGCACGGGTTTGAATATTAAAAACTATGTGGTCGAAGTACATCAGTTTAGATTACTTTACTTAAATAACAAATTGTTAACAAAAACACTAGGTAAAAAGCAAATAAATCTAGCAGGCATATATTTTTGCAAAATCAGGTGTAGATTGCGCAATAAGCTGTGTTGCGTGTTATGAGCCTGATTAATGGCAGTACGCATTATTATGTAATTTTATTCCCATTTTGTAGGACTTTTAGAACTTCAGGGTCTATTCGTAAATAATTAAAAAGTTTCAGCTCTCGAAAGCCGAAACTTTTCGTAAAAATAAATTATTTCTAATGGCTTATAATGCTCATAACGATATATGCTTACAGAAACTTTTCCGGTCGTAAACTTTTTGAACTATCACTGGCCGTCACAGGTTAGGTTACACCGTTTTGAATTTCGATTAGCGTGTTTACATTGGCTAGCCGCGATTGGCGGGAAAACACGGGCCGCGGATTGCGCACATGAATTCAGATCGCGGACTGGAGTGGTCTACTCGTCGGGCGCCCGCCGTGGTGCGGCGCGGGCGAACATGCGCACTTTAGCAGCGTCCCTTTGAAACCATTGTGGGCTACGTGCCTGTAAACGCTCCTCTCTCGCATTAGTTCAAGATAAACCTTTTGGGATAGTGCAGATGTTGCTTTGTATGGTTGCGGGCGCTGTTTTTTAGAACTCCTTTCTATGGCGAGTTGGCTGAAATTCTTTCAGTATTTGTGCCAGTGAATTTTAAATAAAATTTTGTAAGCCACTTTTACTAAAAGTAGGTAAAAAATATTACGATACGAGCAAGCTGTGATAAATGATTTTAATTTTATTCTCAGCAACTAAGTATTCATTAGGCCCTTATTTTCCACTTTGAAACTTACTTACCGAGCCACTTCGGCAATACCATAATCTAATAAACCGCAGAATAATAAGATAACAAGCATTGAGTAGACTGTTGTGATGCTTCTATTAGCTATAAGTACTTAGAACAAGCTTGTTATTTTGGGGGCAATGTGACGACCTGATTAGCTAACTAAATTAAGGCTCGAAGTGAACGAGCTAATTACGGAGTCGCGACTACTAGAAATACATATACATTCATTTACAACTTCTAACAAAAACGTGTTTTAGTAAACTTAGTTGTCAGTACTAATTTGTACAAGATATTTTGTACAAAAACTACAGACTAAAGTTAACGGGATATTTACCATGATTTGAGTTTTGAGTTCTCCAATATTTCATTTTGTATCAACCAGGCCGCGTCCAGATACCGTCAGTATTGTGTGTCGCGATCGAGTTGAGTTCGATAATGAAACCGGTGGTAGTGTTAATATTCGTAGCAAAAGACAAAGAAAGAGGGTAGATCGATATATCTGCCAATAAAAACTAACTCGCAGTGACTTTAGTTGTTCCGTGATCATGGCGCATGTAACTGTGCCGAAATATTGGAGAACTCAAAACTCAAATCATGGTAAATATCCCGTTAACTTTAGTGTTGTAAATAACCATGATAGTTTCAAAAGTTTTAAAAACTACAGACTTTAAATTCAATTTTTTTAGTATTACGTTTCAAATAGCCTTCCCCTTATCCTTTATCCTTGGGGATTTTTTTTATGGGACTCTCTCAGGACCATTTTTGATAAAAAAGCAAAAATAATATAAATTGGATAAAGATTTTAATATATATATATATGATAAAATAACAACAAACAATAAAAATATAACAGCCGAACCATTCTCAAAGGACTTCCTCATTGCCTTCTCACTGCACTCTAAAAAATTAAAGAACAATTGTAAAAGTACCGCAAGATTTACAACTGATTCGTCCAACTACAAAACAACAATTATGAGAGCAATGCCTTCAACGTTATGAACTATTTATATACGTAGTTGTACTTTATAAGTACAACTATAATAGGTCATAACTCATAACTCACTTCAACTTATAATGTTTAATCTCCGAGAGAGCAAGTTTGATGTACTCGAACGTGATATTACTACGCACAATAAAAAAGTCATCATATTAGCCCATACACGTCCACTGCTGGACATAGGCCTCCCCCATACGACGCCAGAAATAGCGGTCCTGAGTAACCTCCATCCATCGACTCCCTGCAACCACTACGATGCTACGATGTCAATAAATAAGTAAACACCAATTATTTTGTATTATTTGTTTTGCAAAGCAACAAACAAATAAGACAAAGCGATTCAAGCACGAAAGTAACAAAATCTCTTTCCAAAAAGGTGCTAAGTCTGTTTCTATATCCGGTCCATATACAAGTTGTAATATTGGTACTTTTATCATCTTAATTTCATATACACAATAATAAAAATTTCGACTGCTTTGGATAACTGTTATGAAATTTAGCAAAATCTAAAGCTTCAGCGAAGAAGATCATGTAAGGATTATATCGATACCCCTGCGATACCCCATAAGTTTAAATCTGTTCAGGCATTTTAAATATATAAATAAATACCATATATAGGGTGGGGCCGCGGCATAGAATATCGACCCCTCCAACTCAACCCGTGGATGTCGTAAAAGCCGACTAAGGGAACCTACCAGAGGGAGGGCAGCAGCTTCCTAGGTACTGTGTATTACCAACACCTTACTGCGATCACCAATCCGCCTGCCAAGCATGGTAATTATGGCTACCCCCCCCCCCCCCCCCCAATATGATGGCAACAATTAGAAAATTCGTGGCGTGTACGGGCTGATGATGATGATAAATAAATACATACCTACATCACTCTAGAAAAATCTTACTTATTTTTTGGGTAGTCGTGAAAAATGTATAATAGACTCCTTGGTTATTATACCTACCAAAGGTCGTAGTTATTATTTGTGTTAGCAGCAGAACGAGCAATGATGATTATAGGGTATATTCTCTACTACTTTTTTTTTTGAAGCCTTTCGGCATAAATACATCTTTTTGAATATTTTAAAACCCGATTCGTCTTTGTTTCCAACTGTTCAATGCTTCTTCACTACATATTATAAAACAAAGTCCTCCGCCGCGTCTGTCTGTCTGTTCGCGATAAACTCAAAAACTACTGAATGGATTTTCATGCCGTTATTAGTTCACCAATTGATAGAGTGATTAAAGAGGAAGGTATATAATTCATCAAGGTTTTGTGTAAATTGGTTGAAATATAACGATAATTGTAGGAAGTGTCGGAAAATGTAAAGTCGCTTTCATCGAAAACGCTGTCAATGGACAGCGTTTTCCCTCCATAGACTTCATCCATAGACTTAGGATCTATAACACCTCTATGTTACATACAGAGTGTTTGTCGGAGGTTTTATTAATCCTTATAACTGATTTATGGTACTTGAAACGATAATTGTTGAAGGTGTCTGAAAAATTCATGTCACCTGGGAGCTTTCATCGAAAACGCTGCCTTAGTTCCCTCTGATATTATAATAACACAACATTGCATGGTGGGATATTCTTCTTCCACTCGGGCGTAGCCGCGGGCTGGTCAGCTAGTTCAAAATGAAAATAAAACAACTACGTCGTCTTTTATTTCTTGTTGAAAAGGTATGTAATAATTGTAATTCTTAACAGTACTACAAATTAGAGTAAAAAATACTAAGCTCTTTGGAGAAATCATAAACGTCTATAGTTAATTTTTGTGCCCATATCGAAGGGCCTTCAGCATCCTGTAAATTAAATTTTTTTTAGAGTGATGGCTTTATTTTATATATTTTTGGCCTGGCTTTAAGAATTTATTACACTTAAACTATATGCTTAAGGGGCCCACACATTATCCAAAAGTGCGTGAAAGAAAAAGTAATCTAAAGTTTAAGGCTATCCTTATCAATGCTCGGGACTTTATTTCCTTCCTATGGGAATCTAACAAAATCTTTTCTTTGAGAGTATTTATGTATAAAACAAAGATACTTCAATTTAAAACTTTCTGGTCATGGTCGCACCACAAGATGGTTGGAAGGCGGCTAGGATAGCTGCTTACTTCGATGGTAGCTAAGCAGGTTGCTTCGGTGTTAGCGAGCACCTAGAATTCTAAATCCGAAAACATGCAGTGTATCAAACACCGCTTGCAGTGTTGCCTGTCTCGTAAATTTTTATTCGTTTGTTTTCTCATCGACCATCCAAGCTACCATCTGCAATATCCGGCCTATGTCAATTCTCCCACTCGATGGATGACTACATTGTAGCGGTCGCAGGGATTCAATGCATGGGGGTGGCTCAGGACGGCTATTCGTGGCGTATTTGGGGGAGGCCTATGTTCATCAGTGTACGAATACGGGCTGATGACGATGATTATGATAAATTCTCCGAAATACGCAATTGCTTGTTTCTTTACGATTTTTTGTGTTGGCTGAAACAAATCACGTAATTGTGTATTTGCAGAATTAAAATAGGCCCTTGGCCCGGCCACCCGAGTCTTGTCAAATCTATTGTACAAGCTGTCAAATACATACATATGTATGTATATCATCACAAAGGAAGTTGATGGTGGCTCGCCCCATATGTGGTTAAACCATACGTATGAACTATTAATATTATTTATTACCTTTCTGTAAACCATGTCTCTGGTTGGCAGGTAGACAACGCCTCGGCATAAAGCTCACCCTTTGTAAATTAGAGCAATAAAGTTTATAAATAAATAATATTTATTTATGATCACCTAGGTTATATTGGTTATAATATATACATATACACTATTGGTTATTACGCTGATACTCTACGTTCGTCTTGATTGTAATTAATATCTGGTAATTGACATTACAATCACAACTTGTATAATTACCATCTAAGGTAATTTATTGAATAAGAGTAGACAATTAGTTTTGCGTTTGCATTTCTACGATTTTACATTTTATTGCAAATTGTAATTAAAAATAAGACTGTCCTTTACGTTAGTAAATTATCTTATTGCGCCAGTTCTATAAAGGAAGGGCCCTTTAGCATATACGCACTTTAAAAAAAAGCGCGATTATATATCGATTTACAATTCAACCAATTCGCTGGATGCGGGCAGCGCGAAATCGATCATTGCGGAGATCCTCAGGTGAAGCCTATGTCCAGCAGTGGACGTCGATCCGCTAATATGATGATGATGAAGGTGTTAAATTGCGTTAATTCGTATTAAATATAATGCGGGCTATTGTTAAAAAAATATTTAAACAACGTGAACTCATCACTTATTATTGTAAGAGTTCTAGTGATTTTTATTATTATTTTCTACTAGCTGTGCCCGCGGCTTCCCCCCGTTCAAATCCAACAAATCAAAAATCATTAAAATCGGTTCAGCCGTTCTCGAGTTATAAATGGTGTAACTAACACGACTTTGTTTAGTCAACTAACACATGCTGAGGCAGAGCCAATTTGTTACAATATCTTACATCGTTTTTAGAGTCCACGTTTCTCTTAGTTTTAAGTGAACTGAGTGAGTGTGAGTTTTTAAGTGATGTACATACATATGTTGTGTAAGTTTTGTAAGAAATAAATATATTCTATTTTTATATACATAGATAGATTTTAGTTCATCACGTTGTCACCATGTCAACTATGTTTATAGTATAAAATTTGACTTGTCTAAGTGCTTATTTTGTAAGCCTAAAGAAATTAAGTAATTGATTCTGATTCTGATTCAGGCGTGAGCGTCACACGAATAAAGCGTAATTAGCGAAACCACCAAAATAAAATAAAAAACAAAAAATATTTGTGTGTATCTTGAAGAGACCTTCGTTTTTAAGTAACAACTTCTATATATGTATAAGTTATGTTATACTGGTTTGGTAACTTAGATACTGCTAACAAGGCAAGACGAAGCTGGCGCACGGCAATACGTCAGCAGTATGGTAATTCCAGGTAGGGTTTACACAGCCTGATATCTCGTAAACAGATTAATGCCCTACCAAGCCTATTATATGGGTGATTTTACATAAAACAACGTAGGGATTAGGAGCGAAACACTTCAGATTGTTATATTCTGATTGATAAAGCAGCATCCATAAAGTATATCTACCTATCTATTACCTTTTTATTAGCGCTGAACGGATATTAAAAATAATTTGAATACAATAGAATAATAATTTTTTGCCCAAACTTATACTATAACTACTATAACTATAAATAATTATATCTATAAATAAACTTACAATTTAATGAGTCGTCATCGTCACGGTTTAATAGCGCTGAGGTGGAATGCGCAGAAATCGATTTTTAGATATTTTTACACCTTCGCAGAACACATTTTCACTTTTGCCGAGCGCTATTAATCCGTGACGATACCTAGAGGGCAATATATGCAATATATCTACTCGATAAATATGGCAAGAACTGTCAAAATATCGAATAATAAACAAGCGTATTCTCAAAATTTGCATTTGCGATATTTGTGGAGCGTTTTTCTTTGATGAGTTGCTCGCTAAGTCGCACGAGAAAGCAATTTTTGACTGTACTCGATATTTATCACATGATGTTTTTATCCCGTGATAATGAGTATCACCCGATAAAGTATCACTTGATACGTAGAATTGGCCCCCTGTACTAATGACTAAGTACCTGTATATTTCGAGGCATTCGTAGTAAGCTCAGCATAATGCCGACAAGCTTAAATAGCATGGTCGGTGCTGTTTTTCAGTTTATCCCCATTTGAGATTGTACCCTGTGGAAGGACATTAGAAACACCTTTTAATCTAGAAAAACTGGTCACGAAGCCGTGCGCAGTAGCTATTTACAGCCGAATTTCAGCCATGGAGGTCAGTTTCAACGGAGACTAGCCATATGCGCAGGACATATTTCAGTGTACAAGTGTGTGCGCAAACACAGGTGCAGTCTCTATTCTCATAATCACATGAGAAAGGTAGACTGACACGATAGGTGAGAGGTCAGACGTATGACCAACAGCTTATGATATACTCATATACCAGATTTCTATAAACCATCTTGGCATGAAAAGCTCGAAGGACAAGCTAGAGCTGTAATAAGTAGACGCTCCCACCCCTGAACCCACTCCTAGCTTGTTTATCACTACAATAGTTTTATTACTTCGCCAACTTACATAATATAATAATACTCTTTGGGCCTTAAACGGAAACGGATCGGCCCATGCGGATTTGTTGTTGTTTCACGTCGAACGAAATAGGGCGCGCTATGAGTGAGAAAGCGCGTCTAACCATCTAATACGAAGCTGTCATTTGGCTGTGTGCGTGTGTTCGCTGTCGACACCATTTTTTGATATTTTTTCATACTTTCCGATTAATGTTGAATAAATTATTGATTTCAGAAATATTTTTTATTATTTATAATGTTAAATATATTTGCAAACATCCTATTTGCAACGCGACAGATTTTCAAATAAAGGTGTCTATCATGCTCGCAAATTACTCGATTTGGTGGTCAAAATTAGTTTCGCTCTCATTTAAAGATCGTTATGTTTTTTGAAAAACTACAAACGTCTTTTTTATCCGATTACATAAGGAACATTTCAATAAGATCGGGGACATAGTTTCCATATGAAGCGGAAAGTACGTTTGTGTGGGGGCTAAGGCTGTCCTAAGATTAAGAGGTTATTAAGATACGGTACTGTACCGTACTAAACTCTCATATTAAGTATTCTCCTCTAGCATCAGACGAAGTTACTTTGTAACGTAGGAGACTGAAGGTCTCCTACGCACAAGTTATTTTAAGTTGTAAGTTAAGAGACTTCAAGATCCTAATGGTTGGAAAAGGAAAGAGGACAAATTTAGATTTTTTATTAATGATACCTAATGATCCTTAACTAACCCTAAGGGCCGTGTGGCCGCGGCGTACGAATACGATCCCTCCAACTCAACCCGTGGATGTCGTAAGAGCCGACTAAGGCAACTTACCAGAGGATGGGCAGCAGCTTCCTTCTGAGTATTTTTAAACACCAACACTGCGATCACCAATCCGCCTGCCAAGCGTGGTGATTATGGCAAATCCCCCCCTACATGGGAGACCATCCACTCGGATGGACCGACGACATCGTAGCGGTCGCAGGGAGTCGATGGATGGAGGCGGCTCAGGACAGCTATTTGTGGCGTCGTACGGGGGAGGCCTATGTCCAGCAGTGGACGTGTATAGGCTGATGAGGATGATGATGATGATGATCCCTAACTTATACGGTAACTTTAGGTGTAAGATTAGGAAGATGCGTCTATTGAGAAATCGGGAGCTGGAGCTGGGTCTGCTACTCGAAGCTCGGAGTCAGTGGTTGTTGGAAGCTGGAGCCAGGACTACTGATCGAAGCTCGAAGTCAATAAGCCAGCAGATACTGTGAGCTCCGGACCTGGGAGGTAGGAGAGATGGGTTTAGAAGATTAAGGAGTCAAGGGTTCCTCAGGGCCGGCTCTTCTTCAGGATAGGAGGAGGTCTTCTTTAGAGGCCAGGGTAGACTTTTCTTCAGTAGGTATTGGAGGTGAGATACTTTTTCAAGGTAGTTACTGTCTTTTCAAGACCCAGGAGTGAACTGGTCCATTGTTGCGAATGTGCTCTATTTATATCAATTTGTTTTTAAACTCCGAAATTCCAATTGAATGGTTTGAATACATTACCAGCCAGCGTTTTTTACATAGGTTTTAGTTAGATTCCATATAAAAACTTTTACAAGACCCTATTAGCGTAGAGTTTTCATGTCAATTATATGGAACCTATTACATTTTAGACGATAAATATAGAGTTTTGACAGACATTAAAATGACAGTAAGAGAAATTATCAATGTTTTTTTATAAAAAACATAGCTTTAGAATCAATAAATTTCGGTGTTTTTGCTTTACAATAAGAAAATTACGCGCTATCGATGGGTGTATGAATCATTTTACAGAAAAAAATAAGAAAAAGTTGTATTTTCTATCGAAATCAGAGAGAGAAACATTTATAAATAAGTTAAGTAAGAGAATGGAGGAACTCATATCTTCGTTTCCAAGTAAGAATTTACATGTATATCTAACGAAAAGTACAAATCAAAGGTCGACATTAGTATGAGAAGACTATCTTCGATTTTAAATCAATATTTACATGAAAAGGTAAGAAAAGTACAGAATTTCCAGATAAACAGACTCATATCTTCGATTCTAAGTCAGTATTTACATAAAAAAGAAAGAAAAGTACAAAGTTTCTAGATAAACATTACAACTTACGCGCTGGTTGAATTGGGTTTCTATTTGTATTATAGTTTTATCTTTTATCCATGCCTCGGAAAGCACTTTGAGCCATTGCTCCTGCGCCTGACCTCTCTCCGGTCATGTTGGTCTGCAGTGCCATCGGGTTATGAGAGTGAGGGAATAGAGAGTGCACCTCCAGTCCAGTCCACCAGTCTACCTTTCTCATCTAATGGCGAAAATAGAGAGTGCACCTGTGTCTGCGCATAAACTTGTGCACTATAATATGTCCTGCGCACCTGGACTAGCGTTGAGACTGGCCGCCATGATCAAAATTCAGCGAGGAGGCCATTATAGTTTTTTCTTGACTAGATTTAAATAAATATTCACAATATCGTGTTATTATTAAGTTGCTTTCACGTTAGTCTCAATTGCAGTTTTATTTTATTGTTAGCGTTTTTGTTATTTATACATAGATATTGCACACCGTAAAGGTAGGAATACATTGAAACACATAGACATAAAAACACCTGTAACTAAATATATTTCATGCAATAAACGATACTTTACTTTATCAATTACAAAGAGATCTCAGAGAAATAGGTGAAAATGAATTTGACTAAATACTGTTATATGCAAGTCCAATTTGAGAAAACGTTCTAAGAACTAGAAATCTTAAAAATTTATGAGTCAGGCGGGACTTCACACCGTAACCCTTCTACTTGTATCGGGAATCTGTTGCCGATTTCACCCCTGAGTCAACGAACTGACTAGACAAAAATATTTATGAATTAATAATATATACAAAACAAATAATCTTTGGGAAAAGTGTTACAAAAATTCCAAACTTTGTAGCAACTCTGTAGCCACCCACGCCGCCGTAGAGGGGTGCTACGTCGTAGTGAGGCTCTACGCTGTAGAGGGGCGCTACGAAAATCGCTACAACACCGAAAAACATTGAGAACCCACTCGTACGGTATAGTTTTGCACCTTAGGACTCTATTTTGGATATTAGTGTTGTCTGTTTATAGAACACTTGCGTTGGGAGGTTATTTGCTTAGCGACGCGGCGGTGCAAACGAGAGACTCACACCTACGGTAAAGGCTTTTATTTCGTTCTGGTAATAGCATATTGAGGGATTATCTCTGACACGGTGCCCAGTAACCCAATTTTCCAGCATTGGATATCCGTCCACTTAGCGGCAACAAGTAGTAACGGTAGCATTATGCTCTTGGCACTGACAAATACCTATATTGTGTTAAAAAAATCTGAGTCATTATATTAATATTCATTCATTAATTTAATGTGTATTTTTCTTAATTTCTATTTTAATATAGGTCCTTAATTTTGTATTAAGTGTGTGCCTGACATGGACAATTTATTTTTCGAATATTGATTCACTCTTTGTACCAAATTGAAAATAGCAGACCAATGTGGCACCATTTTCAGTATCAAGCTTTCTTGACAAATTATATCAAAGATAAACATCTTGTATGGAGACATTATTGAGACTTATTTGTTTATTTGTTTTGCGCTTACTTGTAATAGGTAAATTGTACGTTTACACAGACCTTATTTGATTAAACTTCTCCTCAACACGTGTTTACGCATTTGAACTGCCATTTAAAGTGCTTATTTCGTTTACTAGCTTATTGTGTATTTTAGCTTACCAGGTGCTGCAAACAACTTTGAATATTCTTTTTTTAGGCAAAAATAACCATGTAGCTCTACAAAAGAAGAACTAATGTCAAGATAAAATCACACCAGTAACAAAAACGTAATTTGGCTGCATTTGGTCAAAGTCTGTTCCCGTTGTATGTCACAAAACTGAAAAAGTAAGCTGTTAAGCGTGATAATAATATGATTGTTTGGAAAAAACTAAAAAATAAACTTCTGTAATGAACCCCTGTTTCTCCTGGTCACGCTTTAACTTGAGAACGGCTTTACCGATTTCATTCATTTTTTTTAAATGTTGTGCGCAGAAACTTAACGACTGCTTTTATTATAAACTTTTTAATGTAACATTACCCCCAGCATTATAAACTCTTTACTAAGCTCATTTGAAACAACAGTCAGTTGTTTGACCGATTTCTGTTTGAATTGAATGACGGGAAAACATCTGTCGGGTTAGCTAGTTATTTAATATTTATGCTGTTTTTAAGTTTTGCGGGAAATATATAATAGCAAAAGAATCATCAAAATTGGTCCAAAATGGATGGAGATATCGGCGAATATACATAAAAAAAAAACATTCCTATAACCGACCATAAAAACCCTTTTTGAAGTCGGTTAAAAATAAGTTCGTATTCTGTAGCCAAGCACTGCTGGAAAGTCATTTTAAGGTGAATTTCGCGAGGCCATTAGCGGAACTAGAATACACATTTATATTTGTAGACTACAACGGCTTCAACTCAAGCCGAGAAAGAATGATAAAGGCCTGGCAGAAACGTTTATAAAGCAAAGGAGAACTCGTTTACTTGATCTATTTGCGTAAAAATTATCATTTGCACCCACTTATCGTTGACGAATCGTCATCATTAACCTACCTGGTATACATAGATAGGTATAATAAGACATCTCTGATATTAGTGCGACATGCTCCAATTTTTTTAAATTTTTTTTTTAAATCTGTTAAGCTAACATAATCGATTATTCAAGAAAGTAATTCAACATTGTTTTCCAGCTGTTTCGAAATAACTAAAGAACAAACTCCAGGCGAGACGAATAGAGAGTTTCTTTTTAAAGAATTACTGAAAGAAAAACTCACACACCTAAGTTAAGGTGTGTGAGTTTTTGTTTCGGAAATTATACTCTCCGGGAATTTCAGTAAAAGTTGAAATTATCTTTGAGTCCGCAAGGAATAATCCTTGTAAGACCGCAGAAAAATGGCTCTTAGGTACTTTCCAGTTTTATTTCCTTTGCCAGAGCAACTGAGAAATTAGTATTCTTTTATGGTAGCC
Organism: Eupithecia insigniata; assembly: GCA_947859395.1. NCBI lineage: Eukaryota > Metazoa > Arthropoda > Insecta > Lepidoptera > Geometridae > Eupithecia > Eupithecia insigniata. The sequence goes on from OX402008.1 coordinate 6,244,064, forward strand.
TCTCCCTACTTAGGTAATTCCCACTATATCTACTACCCCAGGTGAGTCAGAAACCTACTTTTATTGTCTCCAATAGTAATGGAAGTGGGACGTTTCATTTGTTCAAATAAAACGAACAAGTAAACTACCAGCATTGTAAAGAAACCGTCAAAGTAAATTCAACTTCACAATGCCACTTGCGCGTTGAGTAGTTCACGATAACTTTGTTTTTAAACTTTTGTATTCAATACGGTTTTTTATGTTTAACTTGAGTGAATGAAATGAAATTCCTGAATCTTTGCGCTCAGAGAATGCTGTTTATATTACAGATAAATAAATAAAACGTCAAGTGCGAGTGCGGTACGCGAGTCGACTTACGTACCGGTCCCGTGATAATTAAAAGACTTTTTTTTGCCAAATATCATGATCATCGGAATTTTATGATTTTTGGAAGATGACCATAATTTTTTTTAATAATCTACAAATTTATGATTTTCGGATTTTTTCTATTACTCGTGCTATATAAGACCTTGCTTCTTGCCAAACTTCATGACTTTGGTCAACGGGAAGGGTCTTGGTTCCTTACGGGGTACAATTTTATCAAAGAGGTTTTTTTTGAGAAAAGATGGTTGACAGGTTGACAGGACAAGAACGTGATCCTATAAGGGTTCCTTTTTTTCCTTTTGAAGTACGGAACCCTAAAATATTTATTTGCCAGAACACAATACAAAACAAATCTGAACCGACGTTTCTAATTGATTCACGGATAAAAAACATTATACTAAGAAAAAGTCTGACAAAATTTGCCCACCACTCAGCATTGTATTAGGCAGAGTAGACATCCCATAGTGCTGGTACACCGTGGTGACCATGGCGCGTAATGCGGTTGCGTTCTAGTTACAATACACACACATACATAATAAGGCTCAAATCATTATCTTATCAGCCCACCTGGACATAAGCTTCCCTTATACTAGACGCCACAAATAGCAGGCATGAGCCGCCGCCGCCGCCATCCATCGATCGCACATTAGGCTGAATAAAATAGTTTATTAATATTCTCAAGAGGTGTTTTTTGTAGCATTAATGCATTTCTAAATCCCTATTTGTATGCCCTAATTCCCGTTCCAGACGAACAGATATCTGAGTGCCGCAGCCAGTAGCATTATTTATTAATTCTAAAATGCGTCCCAAATTAACTATGACGCAGTCATAGCCTATCTTTCTTAAGCCTCAATTGTTTTTTGTACGCTTCTTATTTGAGATTCTAGGTCGTTTAAGCTGTGGTCACATTAATTACGAATAGGTACGTAATATGTGTTACCAACATATGTATTCTTATTATGCTTAACTCTTTTAAAACATTTGATTGTGATATTTGCAAAAAATCTATAAACAGCACTGTGAAAACTGTGCCCAATACGTTAAATAATAGATTCAGGCGTTACTTCTCGGAAATCCATTGCACAATATTAGAATGAAGAAATATTTAGTAACAATTCCGCGTATAACCTTCTCTGATAGTATTTATCAAAGTAAGTTGTCTACTAGTTTCGTCTCTCCACGAGACATCTTCAGGACACCACAATACTCGACCTTGACATTGAGATTGGTCAGCACAGCAACGCCGACAGAGTCCCGCCAGTGATGTTGCCTCTACGAGCTCGGAGAGGCGGAATTGTTACTAAATATTTCTTCATTCTAATATACTCCAATACGTGTTTAAATGTTTCAAAAGCAGCAACCACCGTCATCCTGTAGCTATTAATAATATCTCAGTACCATACGCAGACCAAAATGATCGTCGGGACGAAGTTATGGCGCAGACGTAGCTTTTAGCGGGCAAAGTTTTAACTGCACAGCGTTTACTCAAAATGCAAATTACAGGCTCCATACGCGAGGAGTTAGACACTCCGCAGTATGTGATACACGGACCCCAATATTAAACCACACGATCGCGCCATAAATTTTAACATGCTGTGTATACGTTGTAATTTTCGCTAACGTGTTGTTTACATGTTTTTAAGTGGTACTGTACTACCGTTGATAGATACTATTACCAATTACTATCCTACTAATATTATAAATGTCCAAGTTTGTATGGATGGATGTATGAATATTTGTTACTCTTTCACGCAAAAACTACTGAACCGATTAGGCTGAAATTTTTTATGGATATAGTTTGAGACCTGGAATAACATATAGGCTATTTTATATCTCGATAAAACGTGGGTGAAGGTGCGGGCAGCAGCTAGTTTCGAATAAAGTTAAGCCCGACTGAGTGGGGCTTTTATGTGATTTCGGTGTTGATTTAAACTACTTAGGTATAAACTCATTTAAATATGAAGTTGGTAATACTTGCTTGATTAGCAACGAAGTTTATCTATCAAGGAAAGCAAGTAAAACGTTTGAGCGATTGTACTAGTAGCTAGAATAATAAATAAATAAATAATGTCGGACAATCCACACAGCATCATCTAGCCCCAAGCTGAGCAGAAGAAGAGAAGGTTAGGGAAGGGTCCAGGCTGTCTGGCAGAGATCGCTCTTGAGCGATAAGACCGCCAAGTGTCACTTATGTTTTTACTGTCTCATTTATAAAAAAAAATCTAGTTTTAAGTGTGCAATAAAAGTATTTTCTATCTTTCTATCTAGAAGTACAATTAACCTCTAGTTTCAGAGTTACATTTCCTGGTATTTACGAGGTTTAGATTTAGGAGGAAGTTCACCTATGGCATTGGCAGCGTGTTAGATGAGAGTTTGTATTTTAAGTTGTTTTCAATAGTAGTCAGAGAAAAGCGTGGTACTTTGTAGAGAACACTTATTGGTTATACAAGTAGGAAGAGAGATAGCAAATTAAAAAAAAACAATAAAAATTGCAAAACGGGCTACCCTTAAAGAATTAAATAATTTTGTAGCACCATGATTTATAACTTCGTTCCATCATCATACTACAGCTATTAAATATCCTACTGGGTGCATTTTCGTGAGACGTTGGAAATACTTTTCGTGAGACGTTGCGACTGAGCACGTCTCACGCGAGACGTTGGGAATAACCCCCATTACATATTGCATTGCCAAAATCCCCTTACATTGCTAATGGTTCCACTGATAAATATTGTTCCAGTGGCTGTAATCTTGCTGAATCCAGATCGTTGGTAGCTTCAATACAAAAACAGCCTGAGATAAATCACGTTTCGCAAACTAGCGGACCGAAACCTCTCTTTGACGACGCTATTATGGTCATAACGCTCACATAATGCGGTCGCGTTAATTCATAATATAAGCCTGGTTATAGGACAGCGGTATATTTCATTATGAATGTTGTCGGATTCATGGGAGGAAAGTCAGGAGAGCAAGTACAATTGAATGTTCAGAGAATATGACACGTGTATATCTATGTATATTTATAAAAAAGTAAACTGGGTGACTCATCAAGAGATCTTTGAAACTACAAGAGCTCTGAAGATGAAATTTTGCATGGAGGTTTCTTTTACGATTAAGGCACCCGCTAAGAAAGGATTTTTGGAAATTCGTATTTTAATGGGGTCAAAGGTAATTTTTTTAATAACTTCAGAACCGTTGGCCTGTCAGTAATGTGGAAAGATGACTCAAAATAAACAAAAACGTGTTTCAGCGTTTCTTTTAAATTAACACCTTAAAGGTCAATGGTGTGGAGTCAAAATTAGGCCACTCGGTGACTTATCACGAAATCTCAGGAACTAGAAGAGCTACGATGCTGAAGTTTTGTTTTTATTTACATGGAAACCAATATTAGGTACTTGGGATACCTATTCCTAGTCCACGCGAATGAAATTGCGGGCGGATCGGCTAGTTACGTACATATATTATAGGTATTGGCGAGGGGAAGTTCTCATACTGTCTCATTTTTACTTTTCTGTTGTTGAAGTCAAACTATGAAATGATGAGAAGCTTTTGCTCGCTTATTCAAAGCTGGCGCGATCATCTTCTGTTTTTGTAGAAGCGACTACGCTAACGCAACGTTGATTCATAAATGTCACCATACCTAGTATACGTGACAAACTGAAGCAACAGACAGTCGCTCCAACTCAGGTTGCCCAACCTGTAAAATTTAGTTTTAAATTATGGCCAAGGACCACTATTTTTGTATGCCTATTCAGTAAGTAGCGCCAACCTAAATATTGTTTTATTCGAATCTCTCCTGTCACTTCCTTCATCCTAACAACCAAAGTTGTAGCCAGGCTTTGACAAGGGTATGACAGTTTGTGACGCATAGTTCCACGTATGCGTCAACTGGTTAAACCTATTCAACTTCCCACGGGGATTAATTAGACATTTTCCTATTCCTGACTAGGTATTCAAATAGTCAAACACTGCGTTCTGAGTGGTAGCAGTTTCTATAAGCAAAATAGTAGGTAAAGGAATAATAAAAGATGACGACCGTTTTCATGAGAAAACGAAAGATGTCAATCTTCAGTTTTCTCCTTGTCCAATATAAATTGTACATGACAATGAGTATTTTCTACAATCAACTATATTTAAACCAGTTTAGAGTACATAAGAAAGCTAACTACATTAGTTTTACAATGGATATCTGTGATCCCAAGAAAATAAGAATAATAATAATAAATAAGGCTGGACAATTCACACAGCATTATCTAGCCCCAAGCTAAGCAGAGCTTGTATTATGGGTACTAGATAACTGATACACATACAATATATTACATAGAATGTTCTTTCGTTGAAAATAAATAGGGTTGAGCGTAGGTAAAACAGTTTCCGTGAGTATTTTTATTGCAATAGAACGGAAACGAGAACAAAAGAGCCCTCAATTATGTTGGATCATCTGTTATAAAAGTAAGTGCGTTATAATGTCCAATCTAGTCTCTAGGATTGAGAGTAAATTTTACTTCGAGTCCATCCGAACTGTCCCGGCGATTTTTATTATTGGTTGAACGAATTTAGTATCTGGGGAGATATAAAAGGAAATGAAGCTAAGCCCTTCGGAAATCTCAGAAATTGGTCTTTTTTCGGAGTGCGTATGAGGACAATGGTAGGGCTCAGATAGAATGAGACACAGTTACTTTCTTTGCTCTTGGGAACAGTTTTACGATCGACTGCGAGATTTACGCCTCAATGCCGTTTCGAATACTTGAATATTTTAATAAGTTAAATAAATACCCTTTCATTTAGCGTTGAGTAATGGTTTCCCTTTTCATTTCCAGAAACAATGGCCATTGAGATGGCATTTAGGTAATATTTTTTGACTTTGACAGACCTCTACCGTTTTCTCTGCTGCGAGGTTAATTGTTGTTTGAGATTTTAGACCAAAGATAGTCGGAACTATACCCCGATTTAGAATCCAAGATATTTTATGTCAACACAGAGATTTATGAATGAAAACTTAACAAAAACTGATAACAATAACAGAAAACAACACCAAAGTTATCACTAAAAACTAAAATACACACTTCAACAACGCATATTTATTGTTACTTTTAGTTAAATAAGAACCTATTGTGTGAGATAAATATAAATGCTATATTTATTTATATATAATGCTTTCTTATAAATCTTTATTTATAATCTCATGTGTAGCAATGTTTTTTCAAAAACGAACGAGAGATTGATTCATGAATGGAAGCTTTCAAAACCCAAAATTGTTTCGAGGTTCTGTGCTTTGCTTCGATGATATTTTCCACCAATATTCCTTGGGTTTTATGTAAGGTTTCCCCTGCGTCGACCTATAACCCTTTGTATACAAAATCCAGGTTTTTGAATCGGAGATCTTTGTTAGACACACAACTTAGAAAATGAAAAGTTATTGTTTTGTTTTACTGAAATTTGTCTCCAACGTAGCTCGGCACCGGTCTGAACATATATATTAGCACAGGTATAAGTGTAGTTGATCGCCCCCGCGGGCCCCATTGCAAGTTTGCTTTGCCAGAGTGGCTTCGGGACCGGCGACGACCACCACCACCTTACTTATGAGTCAAAGCCTTATTATGTTGTTTGATAGGTTTTATTATCAACTTAAACTTTATTACCTCTACCCCCGAATACCCAAACGCAACTCAGATTTTGTACGTCTCAAGTGACGAATTTTTGACAGATTTTCATTAAAAACTGTCAAAAAATGGCGACTTGAGACGCGCTTAGATCTGAGTTGCGTTTGAGTATTCGGGCGTTAATCTTTTAAGACCACGAAGAAGTTGTCGTACTCGTTTTTAAGTCAATTGTAATAATTTTTGTGAAATAGAATACAGTTTTAGAAACAATTTGCGTACAATCTTCTGTGATGATGATACATCAAAGTATGTCGTCAACTAGTTTCGTCTCTCCACGATGACAATATTTTTCATACTTTTTATTATATCATACTGATTTAGCTTCCACAAAGTAACGCCAGAATATATTACTTATTTATAACTAGCTGCTGCCCGCGCCTTCGCCCGCATTTTATCGGGATAAAACATTGCCTATATGTTATTCCAGGTCACAAACTGAAATTTGGTATGGATTTACCATACCAAATTTCAGCCTAATCGGTTCAGTAGTTTTTGCGTGAAAAAGTAACAAATATACATACATCCATCCATACAAACTTTGACATTTATAATATTAGTAGGATTTTAGAGTTTCTTTTTAATTCTTTCAATGTAATTAACCCCACTACAAACTCTCTAAAACAATTTATTTGTCTAAACTTCGAGAAATTAAGTAGATAATGACCAGATTTACCTGGATAGCAGTAGGTAGAAGGGGAATTTATGACTAAGGTTTTCCCCGCAAACAAAACCGCTACGGTCGCAGCCACATTCCGTAGTCTCGGTAGTGAGCACCGCTCCATATTTTGCGTCATATTAGAACTAAAACTCACCTAGCTAATGCCACCTACGCTAAAATATGGAAGTTGCATCGAGAACTCTCCGGTAGGAAGGTAATTTTAAAATTTGGAACTTGATAAGTTCACCCAACTTCGACTCTGTGAATTAGCTCGTGTGGAATGGCAAAGTTTTGACAGTAACTGGTCTTTTCTTTACACTAGAGTGGATACTGGTACTAGATCTTGGTGCTTAGGATGACTGAACTTTCTTGAACTACCAACAACTGTTCAATAGGTGGCGCAAAATGTATTCCGGCATTTAATTTTCATGTTCATTGTCCGATTTGGCCGACTGTTACAAAGAGATTTAAGCGTTTAGGAATAGAAAACAGCAATATTGGAACAATTCAGTTGCGCTCCTGGGGACCAATTCTGCTTATCACGTGATACTTTATCGAGTGATACTCATTATAACGGGATAAAAATATCATGTGATAAATATCGAGTACCGCAAAAAAACTGCATTCTCGTGCGACTTATCGAGCAACTCATCAACGAAAACCCTTGATAAATTTCGAATCGCAGATTTCGAGAATACGCTTGTTTATCACTCGATATATCGAGTAGATATATTGCCAGAATTGGCCTCCGGTGATGTTGACTCGTCACCTGTCATTTTAGTTCGTTCAACCCAAGCCTCGTATTCAACCTGATACTTATTCTGTCAACCTCGAAATTATTTCGAGCAACATTTGTAGTTCTTGATTACGAATAATCCAAGCAATTTCGCCGTGTTCATTGATACGAGTGCGATCAATAGGTCGTATCATACGTCACAGTGGCAGATTGTGGCGACATCGATCAGAACAGTTTGCTTGCAAATTTGGCAGCACCAAAACCAGGCGGATTATGCGGTGACTGTAGGTAAAGGGTAGGTTACGCGCGGTCTGACAATAATCTGATTTACGCAGCTCGCTCAATTATGCTACTTCTGTATACTGGACGGATAGATGAGGCGAAAGATTAAATAATTTACTGATTCGCATCGTAATTTTTGGGTCATTTGGTTAATTTGTGATTCAACACACAATTTCTAGACTAAGAAATTCCTATTTGTCTTAAATTACAAACGACATTGGTAGAATCAGAATCAGAATCAATAACTTTATTTCTTTAGGCTTACAAAATAAGCACTTAGACAAGTCAAATTTTATACTAAATACATAGTAATTATTATCAAATAAGAAATAAGGTGTTATTGATATTCTCTTCACTTCATTTTTTGTCCACTAGTGGAAGAAGTGAAAAAGAAACCACTAGCACATCTATAATAGGTATGTCATCATCATTCGTCAAGATAGAAATTATTTTATTTAGAACAGCAACGCTACCTTGTAAATGCTTGTATTGTAAAATTAACCCGAAACTGAACTAAACTTGTAATCTCAAAACCGCAACATCGTATGTTTGTGATAGTAACACATTGGATATGCAGTTTTCCATCACATCCTATTCCTGAAGCAGATTTCAAACTTAGTAAGCAAAATGGTAAGATAACAGGCTTAAAAGTGTCTTGTCAGCAGCAATATCGCTTCCCGTCCAAAACTTTATTCAGAGAACGGCAAATGATAAGCAAGAAATGCCCAAGTCTGTACCTTTAGAGTGGGTCACAGGCGCTCATTACGGACCAAAGCCTAATGATGCACTTGCTTGTTAGACCCACCTTGTCACATAAAAAGCTCGCTGTACATAAAAATAAAAAAGCGGTCAAGTATGATAAAGAAACGAGCAATTAGATGAGTGCTTTGCACTCGTATAATCCTTGCGGAACGAACGTGATTCTGTTTGCATGCAATATTCAGAGCATTTATCGAATATGATTAAGTGAAACTATGTCGAAACTATGTCGGTATGAGCAAGAGCAAGAGTGACATTCCACGAAAGGAAGATAATGAGAAACTTAGTATGGAGTATTAATAACCTTGATATTGTTAGCGGTGAGGCTTACGTAACTAGCATTAAACTATAATAAACACATTAATTTCCTTAATGTTCCTCAGCCAGCTTAAAATAATTTCATTTAACCAACGTGCTAAGAAATATTGCGGCGTTACGCAACGAGGAATCGAGATGATCCAGAAAATGTGGCCTGCTGTTTAATTCAAACTGACGGATAAATAAGCCAAATTAATTATTAACAACCGACGATAAATGAGAATTGAAGAAGTAGAATGCTATTAGGCTAATACGGCAGAAATCCGCGTTCGCTCCGCAATGGGCCATTTAGCCGGTGCTGGATTTACAAAACATTGGCCGTAAGCCCCGGTCGGAATAAACTTTATTAGGAAAAATGTGTTTACCGCGCACAATACGAACGAGTACGTAGTCCTACGTAACGTAACGCATGCTTATTTAAACGTGCCGCGATGATTAGCGTCGGTTGCGTTATAGCGGGGGTTGTTCTTTGTTCGCGGTGCTTTTATATTGCGGTTCATTGTTTAGCTAAGCTGGAAAATGTCTGACCGCATCAGCGGTATTTCGTTTGATGCTGTTTAGTTCAGATTACCTACCTACTAGGGTAAAGCTTGACCGTTTTGTGCTACGTGTACCTACTATATAGTTATTCTGTGGATACGCTTACAGGCCTAATAAAGTATGGTGGGTCTGGGTGGGTTTTATATATAAAAACACTATAATTTTATAAGCTCCGTCAAAATAAACGATTAAATCAAGAAATCATGATTTCCATGACTTTTTAATTGAACGACGTTCACCAAACATTTCATAAGATTCTAAGATTTAATAATTACGGAGTTTGACAGCATCAAAAGTTTCCGGGAATTTTATAATCGGTTTAATTTATATCTCCTCAAATCATTCATCACATCTAAAGCGCGGACAACATTAATGGGAAGGTGGGTTAGGGAGAGTAATTAATTAATAAACTTTTGAAGGACTTTCAGCTTACAGTTTTGGTTGATTTCCGCTTAAGTAGGTACGTTTAACTTTTGTGACTTGGTAATGATTCCAAGAAATACTGATATTGAAACGTAAACAGAATAATCTGTCAGCCCTACAGCATGATGATTACGTAGTAATCATTATCCTGTAGAGCAATTAGTAGGGTAATTTTAGGGTAATTAAGTATGGGTAGGTATTTCAAATTTATCTATATATTTTCACATTTTTCAGTACGTTGCCAACGCCATGGCGTAGGTTTCTAAGAAGTCTCATCCCCTGACGCTGTTAATACGTAAAGACAAAAGCACATCAAAAGTCTGATTGCGGTAACAAATAAAAATTTCTGCTATGAAGTTCCAAGCGGTGAAGCTACGTAGAATGATTCAAGTCTAGGTGTAACTAATCCATTGATCATTATAATGCTAAATCAACTAACTTAAAGGAATATTCAAAGCATGCATGCCTGAAATTACAAGCAAGCGTAATAAACGATCCGATTGATGTCGGGCAAGTGTGAAATTGAACTGGCATGAGAGTGAACGTAAAATCATTGAGTCTAAGCATCTATTGATAGAACACTTGAATTACAGGGATTCATTTTCACGTTACAGTACCCAATTGTGTGAAAACTGCTTAGTTAGCAAGCCATAAGCTTAGCAGGTTGACTGATATGCGTCCTTTATAAACGCTGTAGGTATTTTGCTTGCTCATTTTACGTAGTATTTCGCTTGTTTTGAAAACTGACGACCTTTGTGGAGCAGCGGACGAAGGTCCACCTGCGACGTAGGAGATTGCGGCTTCGATTCCCGCCGAGACAAATGTTCGGATTCAGAAAAAGCTTCTTTACTTTAAAAAGATTGAAATGAACAGCAAAACAAAATGATCACTTAATTTCCTAGTTTTACATGTGTAATTTGAATTTTTTGACGTGTCTAAGAGTCGTATAAGGTTTAAAGGAAATAAAACACTTTGATATTTGATATTTGTACGATCTGCAGATATTTGTGCCGGGTGTTCTGGGTGCTTTCTATCTATAGTAAAAAATATATATCTAAGTAGTATATTGTATTAAATATATCAATTATCTAGCACACATAACCCAGGCACTTAGCTTGGGGTTAGATGAAGCTGTGTCCAGCATTATTATTTAAAAAATCTCGTTCAATTTGATACACCCGTAGATGAGCCGGCCGATGACGGATGTCTTTTTCTAGAAGATTGGAAATTCTTGGCAGACGATTTTCATTTTAATTTTCTTTTAACCAAAAAACATAGTTATGTCATTACCCTCGTTAGAGAGTTCCCCGCGTTTTTTTGAAGATATTTGATATAATGATATAAGGAAAATCATTCAGATGGTTACACAGCCACACAAAAAAAAAGTTGGTTGTTCGCCGAATTGGATTATATTTTTCCGACGTATTTTCAGCTGCTGAATCGATATTCGAAGTCAAAATTGAGATACGGTGTAATTTTTTTTAACGTTTACGAAATTTTTGAAACGTGTTGTCGATTTAAAAATTAGGGCAAAATAGGTACGTTGTTTGCGCAGTTTTCGCTAAATATACGAGTTCCGCCAGCATTGGATCTTTTTTTTTTGGTTTCTACGGTGTTAATACTTCTAACCGTATATAATCTAAGTATAATAAAGCCAGCGCACCCTCCCAAAGCGATCTAGCAGATGCGTATGTATTTACAACATTTTTTGAAGTTAGAAGAAAAAGTGGTACTCGGGATCTTATTTTTGACTTCAAATATCGATTCAGCAGCTCAATATATGTACATACGTCGAAAAAAATCCGATTTGTCGCACCAACAACTTATTGTGAGTTATTTTTATCTCTCATTAATTTGTTTGGACAATTTTTTATTGATATGCTTAAATAATAGAAAATGAAAATAAATAGAATAAGGTAAGAAAAATAGAATAAGGTAGGTAAGTCATTCGATAAAGACTGTGTACAAATGTTTGAAAGAACAAACCAATACCGTTTTGCCCAATCTTACCCTTTCGAAGAAGGCTCGAACAAACTCATAAAAACAATAAACAGCACCAAAACACAACGTTCAATTAACTTCTGCGAATTGTGTTTGCGAGTTTTCTTATCTCAACTCTAGAGTACAGAAATAATCACAAAATCTCTACCCCTTTCCGTTGTTGGAGCAAGCGAAACAATATATGCAATTATATATTCAGGAAACGTGGGGCAATTAACATGAAAATTCTCGTTAGCAGTCGCGAAAGGGAACTTTTGATGTTAAGGAAGTGGGAAAAAATTCAAGAGAGCCTGCGAGCCTCATTAACAGGCCTTTAAGGCTTTGCTGGCGAGGCGCTGGGCAGTGGCTACATGGGGCTAGACTGATTGCATTAAGTAATTTTAATCCTGTTCTCTTTCCTTTTTACCCCTTTTTTTACTCAGGTACCTATTCGAAGAATAGAGAAGGAAGCTTTTATATTTGAAAACTTTACACAGTTTTTGTCTGCATATTACTCGTATACGAAAAAAAAATATTTTTAATTATTATTATCCAAAGAAATTGTTCATTCGATAATAATAAAAGCAAGTGAGCATTGACAAATAACTTTTTCACCACTCTCGCTCGAAAACGACTTTGCTGCTCAAAAACAGTGAGCATAATCGGGTTTTGCTCAAATGTGGAATAAAGGATATGGTCTACTATTTAAAAAAATATTTTAGAATCCAGAATACTGTACTAAATTTCGATGGATGTATTTACAAATTTACGTTAACTATGTCAGGTCTCAATTCTGCCTAATAGTGGAATTACTGCTTCAAAATGTCATGAGAATATGTAGTGGATTTTAAAACTGTATCTATAGCATAAACTTTAGTTTTCTTGTGACCCTTAACGGTGATAATATTAAAATGCCGCTACAAAAAAATATTGTTACATTCATTTTTCTGAGTTGAAGATAAAAAGGGATCAGAATGGCATGTGCTGACACGAGCCCGTGAATAAAGACTTCAGGCCTTTTAACAGAATTTGAAAGGTTGTTTTCCCGGAGAATGTTATTAAGCTACATTCTTTTACAACCTCGGGATTGCTTTGGAATTTTGGGCGTATGTGGATCACCCGGAAAAATACACTTCCTTTGAACTACAGTGAAGTTCGTGAAAGATATTTTTGTGCCTAGTTTATTAAGAGTTCGCAAGGAATACATGGAAAACATTTTTGCTAAAGTCACAAGCCTTGTCGCAGTTTACTCAGTAAACTTTTTGACAGACAGAGGTACCTACTCTTACAATCTGATTTCTTTCCTCTTGTTCTTATATCTATGTAGGTTTTTTATTATGAGTTTACTTATATTTAGGTATTTTACTGTGGATGTATCTTCGTAACTAGTCTTCAATAAATAATCTTTGATAAAATAAATAAATGAAACTCTCACAACTTCCAGACATATAAATAAACAATATAACATTGTTGCAACCAAGGTTTGAAAATAGGAAAAAATGTGGCCATGCAACGTAACGTAAAGCTTTTAAAAACCTTCGCGTTGTCCGAAACTATGTCGCGTTGTTTCGGAACGACGAAATCTAAAGTTTATGAAACAATAGAGTGATGGTCAGCCACTACGTACGGGAATCGGAGTGTGAAGCGCAGCGAAGCGAACTTATATAGTGTCGTGGTCACATGGAAAAACCTTTGCGCTTCAGATATTTGGTTTGGTTTCAATATTTGGTTATCAATCCTCATGTGTTTTTTATCGTAACTTTTATCGTTAGTAAAAAATGACTGGTACTTCTTAGTAGAATGTTTTAATCTATCCTTTTTTGTTAGAGACAGAAAAAAGGACTCTAAAACATAAATTTTCCTTACTGCCAAAACAGCACGTGGAATTTCATCCTAAACCAGATGGCATCAGCCTAAGCCGTCTAGACAGAGAAATTGTAGCTTGTATTTTTAAAGTTATGCACAAAATTCCTAATGCTCGGTCTACAGAACCGCAAAGACGGGTCTTCATAATAATACCCCTAATCTCTTCTCTCCACTGAAACACCTGCCCGCAAACAGTTTATATAACTCGCCACGAAATAGTTGCGGCAAGTCTTTCAAATAATTCACTATTATAGAAGGGGTTTTCAACAATAAAGAAATCGGTAAATGCCACTATATTCTAAATCGATAAAGGTGCGGTTTGAAAGACTCGCCTGGGGCAAAATTCTACAGAAGATTCATTGAATGCAATAAAATTTTCTGCACAATTGAAACCATTAAAGAGCGTCGCCACTGCGCGGCTCTGAATGTTAATCACGAGCTTGTGTGAACAGAACAATCATACTGTGGGAACAGCCTCACTTTTATCCGTTTCCCATTTGAGAAAATGCAAATCTAACTTGCGAGGTCAGTGACTGCAGTTTATCTTTCATTTAAGAAGGCTTTTGTTCAGTTTATCTCCAGGGTCTAAGTTTAAGATACGATATCCAGGCATTTGTATTTTATTATTAATATATTATTTATAATTCAAGAAACTTTTTGCGTATTTACCTGCGTGTTTGTCAACCGAACCAGCAGTGTCGGGTCACGTCCGAAGGCGACACATCGATTGTCGGACGTGACGTCACGCCCTTCTGATTTATGATAGAAGTCTTGTTCCCGAATGTACTAGTCGATAGCCTCCGTGGGACGTGAGGGTGCCACCGACAAATGAACGAAACTCATTTTATTCTATGAGTTGATGGGATCATGACGCATTTATCATGTTCGTGACGCGTCAGCTCCGATGGGAGTTGCTTGATTGGACGACGGCAGAGTTCATATTGATCGGACGACGATTTAGATTCTGGGACTTTCACATACGTTAGATATTTTACCCACACTTTCACATACGTTACATAATATTTTTTTCCTAACGAAGAGATGCTAATCACACTTTTTATTATATACTAGCTGCTGCCCGCACCTTCGACCGCGTTTTATCGGGATAAAAAATAGCCTATACCTACATATGCTATTCCACGTACCAAACTATTACCCATACCAAATTTCAGTCCAATCACAAACATCCATACATCCATACTCACAAACTTTGACATTTATAATATTCGAAGGATAGGCAATTAAAACGACCTGTAAACAATATAAAATAACAATTCAAAATTTTTCATTCAGTATATTCTTAAAACAACCTGCTAACAATATAAGTTCGATTTGTCAAACTACGACAGTTTTAATAGTAAAATAGGTAACAACTGTTGAATCTTAAATAATAAAACCGCTTGTGTTTTTATACAGCTAATTTTTAGGTAAAGTCATTGACTTCTCGTAAAAGGCGCAAAAAGTACGCAAGGAATAACGCCCCTTAATTCTGTTATCCGTGAGGCAAACGTTTAGCATCTAAGTCTCATAATAGTCATACGGCCCCTCTATATACAAGAAAAGTAAATTAGCCCGGCTTACCGCTTAATCTAGAAGCAAGCAAGACACTTTCGCTCAGGAAAAACAATTTACTCGGCTAATGACAAAAGAACTCAGAGAAAATAAGATTTTCTCGTGGCTAGAGGCAATCCAACTAGATTCAAGTGTGTTTCGCAATTTCTATAAAGATAGTTTCTAAAAGAAGATTTATTACAAAGTACCTATTTGTTATTTTTTTAATATCTAACCTACACCTGTTCGTTACAATAACTTTGACTTGTTTGCTGAAAGGTATTTCATCGACTGCAGCCAATACCGTCGAGGAACAACATTTTTGTTGGTTACAGTCAAGTTAACGAGAGAGAGAGTGGTTACGTAATTTTCAAGTACACCTATATACCTACAGGCATCCACGTGATGGTAGCAGATGAGACATTGGTTTTATGTAGAGATTTGAAGGGCAAAATCTGTCATTTAATTTGCGACAGCAGGTCCATTAGGTTCGTGCCCTGTTGGTTATTCTCAATTTCGTATTCAGAGTAGAATCTTGTATCCTAGCCTACGAGGTAAATTGCCTTATCGACCTCGAGAATCGCACAGTCAAAAGAGCCGTCGCCTGAATTATGTTGAGAACGACGAGGGAAAATTGATATAAAAATTGCTCGTAAAGCATAAAATTAAAATGAGGATCGCGGCGGACGGTGTTGCAACACGCTAAATACCTGTCGTATTTCAAGCGCCATCTGTCCGCGACGGCGCTGAGACTGCCGCTTTTAATTTATTAACCAATTTGCTGAACGCTACGAACCGCGCTCCATTCCCGCTATTTTGTTTCTTGACTTAATAAATTCAAGTAATAATCCGCGATGAGTGTACTCAAGATGGCTAATTAATTATTCAACTTTAAATTCGCGATCAAATTTTTAATTCAATTAGCATTGTTTGCAGAAAATACCGAGAAAAGTTGGAAGTAAGAAGCTCTGGAACGCGGAGACGCACTTAAAAACTCCGCAAGGAATAAACATTTACTTTACGGAAGTGGTTCATGAAATTCTTTTATGTCGGGAGCCATAGAGCGCGGGTGATTGTACACCGAGGAATGGGAACTTTGCCACTTATTCGCGCATCACTTTGCTCTTCGCATGGCGCAGTAAATGTGCGTCGAGAGTATTTCCCTTTACTCTTCCTGCTCTGCCACCTATACCTTTCGCTACCTTGACTTTAGTTACGCACACACGGCACATTACCTTTGAAATAAGTATACAAAAGGCCATTTGCACTCTACATTACGGAATAATAGCAATATTTGGAAGTGAAAACACGCATACAATCTACAGTAACATTTGTGTAAAGTGTTAGAATGGCTTTTAGAATGCGGTTGCATTGACTCTCTATATTAGCAGGCGTTCTCTATATCTCAAAGGCAGACGCCATTTGAAATAGTTTTGTAGAAGACAAGAAGGTAAAAAATAGTTAACAAACCAGCTTACACATGTCATGCTACGCGTTTTTAGATGGAAACTTCCTTTACTTTCTTTCCTATTGAAATTAGACCTACATTATACATACTTCCGCATATTTATGCTATCCCTTAGCAACGTTCACAGACCTCTTTTCCTGGTGTGTTCTTTTTTGGACATCAGTAATTGTGAACAATTTTTTTAAATCTATATTATGGTAAATCTTCGTTAAAATAAATTAGGGTTTTTCGTTTCGGGTTGACGCGGTTTTTATTTTTTATATTTGATAAATAAGTTCAAACTTAGCGTTGAAACTAAGTTGCGAACCAATATAGTTCAGACGACAGTCGTACAGCCACCTCGGCCGTTTTGCGAGTGGAAGCTACGATTGCATAAGTAAATTTCAGTTTCTCTTATCAGAAATCTACGTCTTTTATCATCCATACATCTTACCTTAAAGTGAGGTAACACCGTCATCCATCACAAGCCAGTCAGCAACATTAGCATTCATGTCGTTACGTTTTAATTTACGTTGGAGTCAAGTGAGACGTTCTAAATAAATGTGACATCTTATATTACAAGTCATAAAACAGAAAACTTCGCTAAGAAGATGTATAGCATCATCAACACAGTGTCTTGCTCTTAATGAATAATGTTGCAGCGCGCTAAACTAGTTTAATTTTCAGATGTAGTTGGGTACTAATTAGATCTTGAAAATCGATATAAAAATGCAAACTAGGTGTATAGAATGGGTATGTACCTAACTACGATTGTAAACTTTTAAAGGGAATCTTGAAAGTCTAGATTACATAACTTGTCATCTTGTTTTGTTTCTATTTTAACACAAAACATGCATTAAAAGAATCCTAAAATCCGACTCAAATAAATACATATATGTAGTGTATCTACAGAATACTAAAGTTATTGGTAATACTCGTGTAAGACCTAAACTTGTTGCATATTCATTACACAATTGCTATTATTTCCATTTCGTGTAATTTTATTTATCTCGGCTTTGTTTGAGGTTTGGTTTATACCAACTCAAAAGGCTGCCGCCCGCGCGCCCGGAGCCGCTAAAGCCCTTTTTATCCTTGCTTTTATTACAAAATGTTACTTTTTCGTTACAGTTTGTATTTTTATCGTTGTCTTGCTGATATTTTAGAGATACTACAAAGGTCACTAGATAAATTCTGCAACACAGCTTTATTTATTATAATCTTTCAAAATAATTATCACCACAGCTTATACATACACTTATTCATTTGAATAAACCAATCATTAAAAATTTGCTTCCATTTTTCTTCTGAAAGATCGGAGCAAGCCTAGTCCCAAGCAGCTAACAACTCAGTGTCTCTGGCAAACCTCCTTCCCTTGAGCTGGTCCTAATCACTCGAAACAGGCCGAAGTCACAGAGCGCAAGATCAGGACTGTACGGAGGATGTTCAAGCAGTTTTACTCCAACATCTTGTAAAAAACTCACAGTCTCACGCGACATATGCGCAGGAGCATTATCGTGATGAAAATGCCAATTATCGAGTCTTGACTTTGGATGGAGCTCTTTGAGTTTTTGGATCACCTTAGGCAAACACTCTTTTATGTACCAAGAGGACGTAACTGTACGCTGACTTTCCAAAACTACTCGATCGAAAATTACTCATCTCGTGAAAAATACAGCAATTATCTTTTTACTGAACGAAATTTTCGAACTTGAATTGGAGTAGGCTCATTTTCAAACATCCAAATTTTGTTCTTATTTTTGGAGGGCACACGGGTAATGAAACCTGGCTGTATTATTTTGATAATACAGCCAGGTTTCATTACCCGTGACGATATTATTTACGTAGTTAGAAGTTCCATTTTCATACTCTTTTAACATTTTCTTACACCAATTTACTCTGCATGCCATTTGTTCTTTTTTAAGTTATGGGGTACCCAAAGCGTGCAAACTTTTTTCTCTCCAATTATATCGTGACTAATTTTATGAATGCTTGGTGCACTAATCTGCAGGATCTCTTCTATCGGCCTGTAAGTTATTTGACGGTCTTCTCTTATAAATTATTCAACTTTTTTTTACGTTATCTTCATTGCAAACGTCCGTGGGACGTCCTGACCGTGGCGCGTCTTCTACACCAAAATTACCACGACTAAATTCCCGATACCATCGAAAAATCGTTGAACGATGAGGGCAGTTCTCTTTAAGTACAGAACTCATTTCTTCCATACACTCATTAATTGAGAGACCGCGCGCGAAGTTGTACCGCTTAATAACGCGTAATTCGTCCTTTGACCACTCAGTCATTTTTATACAATCAATTTTTTTTCCGCAGTTCCTAATGAATGGCTATTGAAATCCTATGTATGTATATACCGTCATATAATAAGTGTAACTTTCTAGTAAGACTATACTCATCTACCCACAATTAAAAATATAGCTGTATTGCAGAGCTTATCTAGTGACCTTTGTATTATTGTAAGGAGTGCTTTTTGACATTAGGTAGAGCACCGTCAGAAAACCGAGAAACAAAAATATTCCAGGGCTTCTGAAACCCTAACAACAATCTAGGATCTTCTTCACGGTTCGACTGCGCAAGCAGAATACCTATATCGATTGTTTTGCAGCTATAAGACAAAATAGTACCTTTTTAAACTCAAACCGAATATGCACTAAATCGAGAGTGGCTTAACATCTACCTCCTCTCTGCTGAGAGTGTCACGCCCGAAGCGGATTGGGGGATTTTCCGACACAGCGCCGCTTCCAACATAGCCCTGCCTCTATCCACGACAACATCCAAGGTTTCCCCACATAATAGAAAGGATGTTACAAAAATCACTTTGAAAAGTCGTCGATAATAGGTAAATATATTACGTGATTTTAGCGGAAGCCGTTTTGGGAAAAGGGATGTAAAGTGAACGGTTAAGAAATTGGTTTCTATTTTGGTAAAAAAATAAAGATTCTGGTAGTATTTGAATTAAGTAAAATGATTTGTTTTTTATGGTTTGGTTGATATAAAATTCTTACCCATAAATTAAATAAAAATGTTAGGCTTCGCAGTAAAATCTAATATAATTTCCAAGATTAATAAAGTTAAGCCAATCGCAACAAATAAAACTAATAGTTTCCGTACAGACGAATTTCCTTTAACGAAATGTAGGAAATTAACAGCTAGTAGATCCATAAACCGGCCGAGGCGACTTTGTAAGCATTGAGTGCTTTCGGCTATTAGGTTAACTCGCCCATTAACTGTGCTTGAACTCGCCTTCTTCAGTTGACTTCTTGACTTGCTTATGTTGACAAATTCTATTGGCTGATTCTCAAAAATCTTGAACTTTAATGCCATTTTTTAAAACCTTTTTGGAAAGACCAGAGTTTAACCCTGCCAAGCGTCTGCAGTGCGACTATAAGGAGCGCTACTAGTGGAACATGGATATGGGCGTCATGGACAATGATTTACTGCTCAGACTCTGTGGTGCATGCAACCCGAGTGGGCGCTACTAGCTAGAACATGGTGCATCATGGGCATTGAAACTGTTAATGCAATCACCGACAGAACAAACAAGAGTGGCTTTTTCCATGTCAAGTGCCAGTTTCATTCCTTGAAATTCTCTCAGTGCGGCATTATTGCGAAAGTTTACAAACAAAAATAACAACTGCGTTAACACTGCAGGCGGAAAACGTCGTTGGCGGTTGCAAATATTCCCGCAGTATAAAACAAATAGACCCGGTCGGGACTCTTTCCCGAAACATTCATGTCAAGAGCTTGAGTTAAGGTTGTGATTTTTTTAGAGTTGCCACACGATTTCACACGAAGTAGGCAGCATCTTTTCCGAAACTTCGTGACCGTGGTACTTGTGGTACCTACGGTTTTTATTGCCTAGTGATGACCTAAGCATACAAAATATTAGAATTTTCTGACTCAAGGGAGAGACTGCTTAAGATTGCCCACTGCTTACCTTAATATCTATCGAAAATCTCTATCTATATAGTCCCAAGCTTAATATTAAGCCTATATAAATAGAATTAATATTAAGCTTAATTTTTAGACTCTATAATATTAAACCCTATCAAAACTTTATTGTAATTTTCAGAAGTTGGATTTTTTGGCAGTGGGGCTTGATCCGGACTTTACCCTGCGACCTTTTACGATCATATCATTTACATAGATGCGTTTTCTAGCGCTTGTAGGCAGACATTCCTGAGTTTCCGCGCAGTCTATGCAGAGAACAAATAAAGACGACGAGGCTTGCAAAAGATCCACGCCGAGAACGTTTGCCTGACAAAGTGATATATTTCCGGATTTATTTGAATTGTATTCCAATTGATGATCTGATCGCTTGAAAAAATTTTGCGCTCTTTTTTAACCACTTGAACGTCCAGCGCCCAAAGCGGAGCGAGCGGCTTACGTCCCAGCCAGCGTGGCGCGACACGCCGCGCGATCTCCCCGATAAAACGATTTATCACATAAAAAGTACTAAAGCGATTTAAAAATCAAACATTACTTTGTTTACGTTAATATAGCAAATAATTATGAATCATCGTACCAACATTTTCATATACTAAAAAATGCTCAAACATAACCTTATTGTGGGACTGATTTTCCGCAAGTTTATTTCTTTCGCGATTTACTTGTAATATCTGTATTAATAACAAAAAAAGTTTAACAAACTAGACTCTAATCTCGTTAAAATGGTACCAAAATACGAATTAACTATTCAGGAGAAGTATTTTCAATAAATTTATCAAAATAGGTCTCCTCAACACCAAATCAGGACGTTCAAGTGGTTAACCACACCAAACAAACTATTAACCTATCTATAACTTAATCAAGAAGTTGACTGATTGCGAAGTTTACCGATTACGAAGTCGTGAAAAATAGTGGACGGTTTGCAAAGTTGTCCATAAGCGAACAAATGCCTATGTTGAATAAAATGGGACGAGCCAATAATTTCCGTTTCGTAATTTTTCACAGTAACCTACAGTAGGTACCTATGTAATAAAAGTGCATGTAACAACTGTGAGTCTTCCAGCCTCTATCGACAATATCACTGATACAAATTGATGGGCTGTGCTAAATCAGTAGTTTCTATTATACTGGGGCATCCTGCTGAGCTTTGTTTGTTTGAAATGTGTTTGCTTACCCGATAACTTCAAGATTGAATTTCGGAGTCCGGTTCACCACGATGAAGAACCCACTTCAAATTGTAAGTGCAGTATAGGATTGCAACTGGAGATATTCTAAATAGTTCTCAGTAGTTTGGTTAGATGTTCGTAATTTTTTTTTCGTATTTTGTAGAAGTATTTCGAACTTTCTGTGGTTATTTACAATATTTTTTTGAATCCTCTCTGATTAAACGAACAAAGTATCTTGCTATAATTACTAGCAGCTGCACTACCATGTCATTATTGGGTATAAAAATAAATAATAATAAAAAGAAACTAGTATTAGGTGAAACATATTAAAATAAGTTACCGTTATAATATTGATTTCTATAATAATATTCATATCCTAGCTATGCAAAAAATAACGGTAGTAAAGCGGTAAAATAGGACTGACAAAATATACCGTTTTTTATTGGAGAAAAATAAATCTAGGACAGTACCACTTTTTTATTAAATTTTTCACTGTTATTTAAGCTGCCATCACCCATCATCACCATTTCACCACCCCGTAAGAATATAAAACAACTACATTATTATACTTACTTAGACAAATTGAGTAGACAGCTGTGTAGTCTTTATCTTTTCGCCATTTTTGTCACAGTGTTGTCGACGTTGTCGTAGTTATGTTGAAATAATGAGATTCTAAATTCCAAAACTCTTTAAAGAAAGTTAGTTATATCACTTTAGCAAAATGAAAACATATTATTTTTCCAAGAACTGAAGTGAAAATTTAGCTCGTTTCAAACTATTTCAACTTGTAATTTACCCTATTTAGAATGAGGATACCAAATTTTTCGGGAGTAATAAATTGAAATTCGCAGATAACGAACGGGTTCTTAGAATTGCGATATTTAATAAAAAAAATATGATAACAAAAATCTTATTACTACATTGCCTCATAAAAAATTCTAACTTTTCAAAGTGCTCTATTACAAAATTATGGTAAATAAAGAAGAGCTTGTAATATGATCCTCATTAAGTACGTAAATGGACATTAAAAAATAAATTCCATTCGTTTATGGAATGCTCTTCCCTGGACATCTTGACTACGTGCAAAATCACTCCGTATCTTCAAAAAACTGCTTTACCAACATTATTTATCTGTGTAACCTTTAAAACAATTTCATTTTGATAAGTAGATAGTAAATGTCAAGTTAGATATATAGAACGCAGTGTATATTACCATAACTTACTCAAACGCCACCGTCAACATTGTTCTCTTTCTGGCCAGTCCATCCCAAGGTTGCCTGGATGAGATCGCTCAAAGCGATAAGGCCGCCCTTTTTGAATCATTGAAATTTCAATCTGTATTTGTTAAATTTTTAGATTTTTATCGTGATAAAGAATTATCTAACTATTTAAAATCTTACATAGAAATCTTCATAGCTCATAATAATAATTCATAATCATAATTGCTAACTGATAATTTATTTTAAACCATCCTTATAGTGATATTTTATACATAAGTAAATGATTAGTCAAGTAAAAGTACCAATACCTTTATCAAAGTTTTAAAATCCAGCCTAAACAAAAATCACAAAAGGTGTAAAAAGATTTTTGTAACATCTCTTTTTTTCATAATCGCAGCGCATAATTAAAGTTTATATTAGTATAGAAGACACATATGCAAATAAAAAATATTCTTAAAGAATTTAATGATATCCCAAAAATTTACGACTCCGGCGGGACTTGAACCCGCGACCCTCCTCTGAATACGAGGATGCGCTAACCAACTGCGCCACGGATTACCCAAAGTGCGGGCCTAAGCACTATAAAACCTTAAAAAATATTCTGTCCTAAAACGTCAGTTTCTGAGATATTCACAGATGAAAATAACTTTTGATTTATTAAACCTTTTCATATCTCAGAAACCTGGCGATTCAAGAAATTATATTATAGGACATTTTTTAATTGTACGTATATACATAGTGTCTTCTATCCAAATGTATATATAATTTTCATTGTGCGCCGCGATTATGAAAAATTAAATAGTGTGGTAAAGGGATCCACATCATCAGCGAGGCATTCAAATAATCTTTTGACGACTATTTAATTTGACGACCTCTGTGGCGCGGTGGGCGAAGGTCCACCTGCAACGCAGGAGGTTGCGGGTTCGATTCCCGCCTCGGGACAAATGTTTGTACGATCTGCATATATTTGTTCATGGTGTTCTGGATGTTTTCTATGTATAATATAATATATCTATCTATGTAGTGTATTATATTAAGTATATCAGTTATCTAGTACCCATAATACAAGCTCTGCTTAGCTTGGGGCTAGATAATGCTGTGTGAATTGTCCAGCATTATTTAAAAAATAATCAGTGAGGCCAAAATCTTCAAACCCCGTTGTTCAAGGTGACACCACCAATTTATTTTAGCATTCACTCAACATTTGCTCAAAAGGACACATTTTCAGTTAGGTAGTCATTTGTGGTGAAAATGGCAAAAATATGCTCAATTTCACTCCAACAAAATGCTGGTGGTTCCTCGGGTTCATTTTACTCGTACGTTACTCAATCCACTGCATGCGCCAGCTGTTGTCGTTATGGTAAATGAAAGAATTGTTTTTGTTGAGTTTGTTTGATGTACCTACATATGTAGTTGTGACTTTTTGAGGCGAAATTTAAATTATACTTCCTGTGGTGTACATGTTGTAATTTATGCTATTATGAAATTCTAAAACGTTGTGTATGTAGTTCATAACTAGGTACAATTCCTAGCTCTTAAAATTAGGTATATGTCTTGCCAAGAGAATGGGAAGTGATAGGCATAAAATATTCTGAAATTTTTGTAGTTTACTGTCATTTCTGACGTTTACTGTCACTTCTGACATTGGGTATTATTTTCCGATCAATTTTACACTTTCTGACATTTGCTGTCCTTTTTGTTATTTGCTTTTATTTTGACATTCGCCGAATTTCATTGACTGACATGTTTGCAATTATAATAAACTAGCTGCTGCTCTCGCCTTCGCCCGCGTTTTATCGGGAAAAATAGCCTTTATGTTATTCCAGGTCCCAACCTACCATACCCATACCAAATTTCAGCCTAATCGGTTTTGTTATTTTTGCGTGAAAGAGTAACAAATATCCATACATCCATA
This sequence comes from Eupithecia insigniata, assembly GCA_947859395.1. Lineage (NCBI taxonomy): Eukaryota > Metazoa > Arthropoda > Insecta > Lepidoptera > Geometridae > Eupithecia > Eupithecia insigniata. The sequence goes on from OX402008.1 coordinate 6,268,914, forward strand.
GACATCCATACATCCAACTACACAAGACAACTGGGACTAAGCGAAAAAGTCTGTCTTGTATAAAAAGATTTAAGTAACGAGTGGCCCCGAAACAATTAGTGACCGTTGTCACCACATTAAGGTCTTGCCAGCTGCCACCGTAAACGTAACGTTTCTGTTGTGACCCTTAAGTACCTTAAAACTAAATCACCAAAGTTTAATTTACCCTTTAGCTTCTTTATACTCAAACAGCTTAAATACCTGCAAGTTTGTCTGCCCTTTGCTTATTCATAGTCATCCTTTACTTGAAGACGCCCAGATGTTCATCCCATTAAAAGTTATCATCGTTATTGTGGCTGTTACCTGGCTGTTATTAATTTTATAGCTATATCGTTTAAGTTGTAACCTAAAACAGACAGTTTAAGCTTCTATTGCAGCGAGTAATCTCGATTTATTCGAATAGCAGCGTCCGAATTGTTTTTTTACTGGAGCTGCAGTTATTTGCATTCTAATAGCAACATAGCTACATTATATCCGATGGAAGATTCCATACAACATGCAACATTTGTAATCATTTGAGAAAAAATCGGGAAAATACGCAATAGTTACCAATTTCAATCAGACAAAGCAAATTAAGATTATAAATAGTATTTATAACCTGCATAATAGTACATAGTTCCAATCAAATAAACACGATAGACAATCGGGAAACAAATATCAGTAATGTTTCTTCCATAATGAGAATCGTAGGTGCGGCTCGTAACACTGAAAAAGTGTTTTCAATTCTAAATAATACACAGTTGCAAAACTTAATTGAAAATATTTTAATTTAAAAGCAGCAAGCCTCGGAGCATTCTACCCTTAATTGTTTACTTCTTAAGAGTTAATTTAAGTTCGTAATAAGTTTCGTTGACTGGCTATGAAACGATAGGTAACTTTGCATATTATTTTAAAGGTTTTGTTTATGTGATTGATTGTAGTTAAAATAGACTTTTTCTTCTTATTTCCCATCATTTCAGAGTAATACAATACCACATACCAGTAATAGGTACGTAGAGAACCTATACCAGAATATTATAGTATACTCTAGGTACCTAGGTTTGACATATATAATACATTTTGTGGTATGTCAAATTTTGTAAAATCCGATTTTGATTTGCTGCTGCTTTACTATTAATATACATACATATGTATATTGCTGCAGAAATATTTAATAGGCTGTCCAATGTCACTATACTTGCTGACCAATTTAGTCATTTTGGTCAACCACAATATGCAGCTCAATTCACGTTTTCTGCTAGCAAAATCCATTTTCGGCTGATCAAAACATCTTTAATTTGCTGTTTAATTGATACCATATACTGGTATTGCTTTGAAATTATAAGCAAAGATTTTTAACAGAAGAGTTACCTATCATTCCATAGCGATTATCCATATACCAAATATGTACATTACTAATATGACGTGCTATCTATCATTCCAGTATACCAGATCTTGCTTACGCTGAATAATTATTTAACATAACATTGATATATCGAGTTATTGCTGTGGAATCAAGCTGTTCCTAGCTTTAGTCTATTTCTGCGTAGGACATGGAGCTAAATTTGCCAAGATGAGCAATCGGCCGAATGAATATGCGATAGCCTTGCTTCTGTCAGAACATCTCGAGTCGGCTTGTGCAAGTGTAAAATCTCGAACCAAATATGTGTCACTTACGCCCGAATAGAGGCCTGTGAGGCATAGGAATGTAGGTCACACTAGACATTTCAGATAAAAAAAGGAACTGGCAACGTTAAAAACAGCAACACCAAAAATTTCTCGTATTTAGTTTATCTGAGTTCGTTGAACCCTGGCGTGCTTAGGAAGTGTTAACAGCTGGGCGTGCCTGCGCTATCTAGTATCTTGCGCACAGCAATTGCACTTGTCAGCCGGGGTTCGCCTTACCACTTCCTCCTGCACCCCTGAGACAGAGTTAGTAGGATAGCTGGTAAAATTGTATAGTAAACAGCGGAATGGATAAGCCAATAATTTTTAAATACTGGGTAGTTATGTAGAGCCATAGAAATAAACTGAAATTTCTGGACAAATGCAACAAACTTGTATTTTTGAAACAGTATTGATATGCTTCGATTTGAACAGTGAAATTTTAGGCTGCGTTTTCTGTGGAAAGCGGAAGCACAGATTTCAGAAACAATATCGCTGTCAAAAATACGCTCCACTGCTTCTGCTGTCCCTAAAAACGCAGCCAAAGCAGATGAAGCCATGATACTTACCAAATTTATGCCCTAGCACAAGTTAACGAACACAGGGAATTGCATCGTAAGGTTCGTCGGTGGACTGCAAGTACATTCGTCGTGTGCACAGGCTCTTATCTAAAACTAAACCAGCCATTTCCATCGGATGCGCCAAGCGATATACTGCCACGTTGCGCTTAGTCGAGTGTTGGGGCCGGTATACCTAGGCAATAAAAATAAGTGCCTGCGTAGTCGTTTCAAGATTTAAACGATATTCCAGAACCAAATCTTGAAATGCAGAAATAGAGTTTATTTTCAAATATTTTAAATCTCGTCTCGAATGATAATTTTTTATCATTTATTTATATCATGCATCAATTTATTCCTTTCAGGGTATCAGGGGCGTACGTGGAACAAATCCGCTATCCTATTTTCTACTAATATTAAAAAGGCAAAATTTGCGTCGTTCTGAATATATTTTGCTGTACACAATGTTACGGAATGGACCTGGTGAACTTTGCACACATAAAGATCTGAACATGGAATAAAATATAGGCTATTTTTTATTCCTAAAAAACGCATGCGAAGCCGAGGGTAGAAGCTAGTTATATAGTATTGCATTAAGAATAGCAGTCATCTGTACCACAAGCTCTGCTTAGTTTTGGGCTTGATGATGCTGTGTGGATTGTCCAGCATTATTTATCTATCTATAAGTTATAAATAGAGCTCGTCTCGTTCATAATATTATATAATTTCACGTCAGATCAAACACGATTTTGGTATTAATAAAGTCCTTGAATGTCATGTAGCTTTGAAAGTTATCAAACAATCAATCCTCGATCAGTATTAAAGTTTGCAAACAGCACTTCGGTAGTTCGAAGTGTAAATTAGGGTGAAGCCATTGTTCAATCGAAATTAGGTGAAATATTACCAGGCCCGGCAGTATAAAACCAAGGGGCCTCATTACAACCAACCGTCGGATACTAAATTAACGTGGTACTAAAGCACCTAGCCAGCATTCACACAGTAAATTACAAGTGTGCGTCAGTGTATTAACTAACAACGTTACCTAAGCACAAGGATGGACCAAATCCTTTCAACTAAAGCGATCACACAATTTCAACAAGGTGAATTCCAAGCAGTCAGTGATAATGAAAATGTCTATTTTATTGTGGAGCATTGTTTTTTGATACTGGTTTCCTTTGTTTACGATGACAATGATGTAGCTCCGGTCTATATCAGATTTAGTTGGTGCACTGAACGATGACTGGTCATAGTATTGCGTGTTTAAAATGCATTTTATATTTAAAAACGGTTATTGTTTGCTGGATAACTTTCGTCTCTATATTTCAAGAGTCCGGCGGGTTACAGAAAGACAACATAGTTTAGATTATCTAACTGACACAGTTTTTTATACATAGCTTATTTTGAATAGTCTGCCTGCAACCATGTATGTATGTATGACATATGTATTACTGCGGCAGCTATACGAGTTAAGCCAAAACTAAATTAGCTTAGCTTTCAGTCTGAAATGCGTCCTAGGTACACAACTTTAGCTTTGAAAATGACGGAATTGAATAGAACTAACTCATTAAAACACAAATTCCATGAATCAAGCATTCTCTACCTTAGTTCTAGTTCTACCACAACCCCACCCAGTTTTCTAAGTATTATGTCCGTTATTAATACCACACAAATCGTAATTATTTCCTTGCTTTATCGTTGTCGTTAATGCATATTTATGTGAACGTTTTCAATACGGAAGCATAGGTATTAATGATCTACCGATCATTCACGATTTAACATTTCACGGTTCGTTCTACTTCTAAAAATAATAATCTTTTGTTACTTCTACTTCTGTACTCAGTTTTTTGTGATGAAAAATTTAGCTGTTCAACTGCATAAGTTAAATAATTATTAAATATTTAAAAACTTTTTTTACTAGCAAACTTATATGATCAAGAATCTAGAAGGACCATAGAACACCAAAGTGCTTGGGAAGACAAATCCAACGAATCCAACTCGACGTGGTTGAGTCGTTTCGTTTAGAAGTTCATATGGCCTCCTTCGGTCTCCATCATCAGACCAGCTCGATGGTATCATAATATTCTATTGTCACCAAACTTACATAAGTATACCAAATTACAGCTCAATCGGTTGAGGATAAATGGTGTAAAAATCACTTGCAAGATTTGTCAAACACAAACTAACCGGGCAAATAAAATAAAAGCTTGTAATAAAGTCGATGAATATTTGATTTATAAGAATTTTTATATTTATATATAGTGAATCACTTCGGAGTGTTTTTGGTGTTCAGTAGACAATTATGTACACAAATATTTTGCAAATACGATCTCTTATCTATCTAAATTTCAAACAAAATATGTCTCCGACTCACGATAATTTATACAAAGCGAACGGAATATTTTGCCAGGTGTTTTGTTGCTAATTGGCAAGATATTTCAAATGTAAGAATTATTACATCTCATCGATCATGAAGTTAATGAGGCACAGACCCACAAGAAGTGAAAAGTAAATATTAATCAGAATATTCCAGAAACACGGTCTAATGAAGGCCAGAGTCGGAGGGCCCGGCAAACATTTTTAATCCACGGCGCATCTCATAAATTTCAACCCCTGGGATAAAGTCGCCTTTGTTTTTCTTCGCGAAAGAAATATTTTTCGCTAAATTTATAACTCCCGCTTAGCTCCGGTATGTCGCTGGTTCGTGGTGAAAGTTCATTGTGGCTTTTTACTGCCCGCTTATTAGGTAGTACCTGAGAATATGCTTGAAAATACTTTCAAGTGAACGATACGATAATATATTAAAATAGCGATATGGACCTGTAGATTGTTTGCAACAGTCTGCAGTTAGCTCAATTGTTTCACTTGTAAATAGTTCTAATTTGAAATAAAAATTTTAAATAAAGACTATTAAAATAGCCACCTATTTTCCAAATGTTAAATATCTTCAGACCCAGCTATTTCAGGTCAGACAACAGACATAATTACATAATGAGGGTCTCAACTATAGTAAGCTGGTTTCAGATTTTTAATGTGTTAATGGTTTGTCTAAACCGCGTGCAATGGCATACAATGCAAGAGGCCTATGTTAAAAACAAACCTGGCCACCTGCCGGGCAGCTTACCTACAACCTGTGTTAAAAAGTAAGTAGATATATTAAAACATAATATTAAGATATATAAGAGAACTTTTAAAGTCAGAGATAAAATCTATTTTTATTTATAAATTCGTGTTGTCTGGCTGGACGCTCCAACGTCATCGGCCTAGCTTGATATTTATAGGTAACCTTTTTATTATAGACTCTGAACTACGGTACTTATGTTGTAGGTTCTAAAATTATCAACGTATTCATAAGGTTCACAAACGATAGTAAGGTAACTTTGCTACTCCCACTTCAAATCGCCTATTGAAGAGAAAATTTCGAATTTAGTTAAATCCGAGGGAATCAATATTTCATGCAAGTACCTGCTAAGTTAGAACTTTATCAATAATGTTGATTTACTAGGGCCTCTCATATCCACCAAAAGTTTTCCTATTCGTGTAATCCTTGGCGGCTGGAATTTGTTTTTAGAATAATTTCCTGGCTGTTTGCAGTTTTTTAATGGACATCGATTCATGTGAAATTAAAAACTGGAATTTATTTTAAGTTTGATATCATGTCAGAAAATTAAACATTTAAAATTTAAGGTAAAGCTAAAACGATGATTTTTTTTTTTTGGTAATGAAGGAACCTTCCATATAGAGCACAGGTAAGTTTTTGCGTACTGGATGTACATGCGATGTGGTCATATCGAGATTTAGGCAGAAAGCGATTTTGTCTTAACTGCTATCTAGTCAAATTAAGATGTAGTCTAAAAGCTTCTAACCCATATGTTGTAGTAGTTTGAAGTAGAAAATAATGTATTTACCCAATTTTAAACTAATATTGTTAATGCGAAAGTTGATATGTTTTCGCCTGTTCACCAAAACTTCTAAACGTACCAACAGGATGTGCACAGATGTAGTTTTAGATCTGGAATAATTATACAGGCTCCGTTTTTCACAAAAAGGCCCGTGTGAAGACTCGAACATTTTTTTAATAAAAGAAAAAAGAGTCACGCATATTATGTTAAAGTCATTTTCTAGACGATAAGCCTGAGCACCAAGTTTCCTACCATTAGCAAGTACCTCACAAACGAGCGACAAAATTTTCTTGTATCGACAAAGTAGCCGGCAGCAGTCCCCATTTCTACGATAACAATCTGTCCCACCTTGCGGCCATTACGGGTCAGGCGATGGCCAGATACGGGGCCAATTTATGCACTGCACACTCAAGAGCTTCGTATTTACCAACTCACTTTTTATAAGGCGAGATTCTTATCTGCTTGCAAAATGTTGAACGCTCGCCGCGGACTAACACGAGATATTGTGTTCAGGTGAGTACCCCGTGAAAGCTGGTGTTTTTCTTTTGTGAATTACTTTATTTTTGGGCAGTCGGCCTTTTGGACAAAGTATCGGGATAAGGAAAGAAATGCGCGTCATGTTTTTCTTATCGGTTCTTTTGCTGTAGAAACGTTTTGTTTTGTAGAAATGCTAAGGTATTCCAAGGATGCGACTGAAAAAATCGAAATTCCTTCCTAACACATCCTATGGAATTCAATTCCTAGATCCCTACCTAAATGTTTAATAAAATGATGTTGTGAGTTAAAGTGCTCGTTAGAATTTAGGTATACTTAACTAAATTCTATGAATGGTACCTAATGAATACTAAACGACACCAATAATGTGATATTTTCATTTTATTTAGTGTAGAAGCGTAGCATATCTAAGCCAATGATATTGATGGATCACTTGATAGCAAATTTTGTGTTTGTTTGTCTTTCTTTACCGAAACAAAATACTATACTTAGCAATTTGCTATGAGCTGGTAGAGCCATCGTAGAGCAAGTCATAACAACATTTATTGAGTTTTTTTTGTAAAATAAGGACTATGTAAATTGACTTTTTAGTACCCAGGTACCTGATTTTCACCATTACTTACCCTACACCATGTAAAGTGATTAGTGATCTTATGTTCTCAAGCGAAAGACACAAAGATACGTTACGTGGGCTGAGGTCGTAAAATAAGATAGGTATCAGCGAAAATTGCAATCTTTATGTTTGGTGATATTATACCTACCTAATAAAGAAGGTATTGATGGTACACATCAAGTCACCGTGATAATAACGTAGCTAATGAAACCTGGGGCCCAATTCTGCAACACTAAGACAATGGTATCGTCGCAGAAGCGACACGTAGAATGTTTGACGAATGAACACTACATAGTGCCTGCGGCGTTTTTTGCAGAGATTGATGGAATGAAATTTTTGAAGCTTACGCAATCTGAACACAACATTATAAATATTCACGGGTATAATACGGAAAAATAGGAATGGAGAAAGATAGGTAGATAAACGCGATAAATACCCGTGGATATTTATAAAAAATAATTGAAGAAATGATTTCATACTAGACAATTTTGAGGTCTACAGTAGAATACCAAAACCTGTCATCGTTGGACGATAGCATTGTCATAGTTTTAAAAAATAGGGCAATGAATAATTCGTAGTCAATACTTTCTATACTTACGCCTTTGAAGGTATTAATGATATACATTAATGCCAGTTGTAGTGTATATTGTAGTAGTAGAAGGAATAATATTTTACTTTGTACCAGGGGAGGAAATTATGTCTATCGCATTTTTTAAAAACATGTCATATTGATTCCTATTTGCATCAAGGCTAAACTACAGCATCCTGAGGACAAACATATGTATCTGATAGATGTTTCTCCTCGTTCTGGGTAAGCCTTATCCGGAATGTGATCTAGAGAGCATATTGAACTTATATTTAAATACGTTATACTAACAACTAGGTTCATTCTACTTTTTTTATGTGCTACTAACACTATGGATTCTATATTGTCTGAAATAACCGAATCTTATTTATATTTTTTATACTAAAATAAGTTTTACCTACAAAGTGATAGAACAATACAGAGCCAATAAAGGTCAGGTAATGACTATTTATTTGACTGAAAAATAAAAATGAACTAAAGGAAAAAGTTAGCCATGCAGACAAAATTCATAACAACTCTGAAGGAGGTGAGGAAATGGCGGTCATATTATTCAGCAGAATTCCCCTCAGCAACAAAAGGCTTTGGCTTTAATTTCCGGTTCCCTAGACTGTGTTCACGCCATTAGGGGTTTGCTGATAGCTACAAATCTAGGCTTGTTTAAGGTAAAGCTATACCTAACAATTACAAAAGATCACTATCAGTTTGAAGGAAGACCGTGCATTTTGCTGTGTTGAGCTTCACTAACTTTTGGATACGATCTAAGGTTTTCAGGTCTTAGTTGCTTTTGAATGTATTTTGGTATAGTTTTGTTGGAGGACTGAGTAAAAATTAACTACATACATATTAAGTGGGGGAACTGGGATCTGCACTGACATCTCGCATAGGAGTGTATGTGTGTGTACATACATATTATATTCGTTGGAAAATAAATTAGACAATTAAAATAATGTGACAAATCACAGAATAAAAAAAATCGGAAAAGACATCCACTTCGGATGTCTTTTCCGATTTTTTTTTTGAAAAGACACTCGAAGTTCACATAATTAAACGTCTTATTTTTAACTATTTTTAAAGGGCAATCACAACCTACAATTTAACATGGTCCCCCGAACCAGTAAACAACCTGCCTTTTTATTTGATTACTCACGTGATAACTAACGAGAACAAATAAAGATTCTCAAATTTGCGGTTTTAATTCAGAATTTAATCAAAAACGGGCCAGCGCACTCGTGCCCGGCAATAACGATCATGCGGTCAACTCGTCAACGCCTTTGTAATTAATTTTACAAGTAGACTTGAATAAAGCGGTTTTCGTCACCACTTTATTTGCATGAAAATTCACTTAAAATAGCAAGAAAGGTAAAACACTTGTTCTGTTCAGTGACACTTTGCTAAGTTTACGCGGAATTTCTCTTGCTAGTTTCATGAATGCTTTTACCGTCTTGAATTTCAAAAATTCTTTTCAGTTATACTTTTGTAGAAAATAACATAACGCGATAACTTTTTAAAATGGGTTCTCTTTGAAAGTTAATCGGCTGATGCATTCAACAGATTATTTTTTTTTTTTAATTTCCAGTAATACAATATAATTTATGGAGGTAGCAATAAGATTACCTTTCGTTTCGCTATGTTTTGTATCTCTGTAAAATAATATTTAACAAGTTAAATATTAAGTACTAGCTGACCCGACAGATGTTGTCCTGTCATTCAAGTCAAACAACTGACAGTTATTTCGTGCTTAGCAAAGAGTATATAACGCTGCTGGGGCTAAGGTTACATTTAAAATATATATAATAAAGGTAGTAGTTAAGTTATGTTAAGTGTTTACGCAGTTTTCTTATTTTTTTTAAAACAAGTAAGTACCTTCTTCAAAGTATTAGAAAACATTTAAAAAAGGTGAATAAAATCGGTAAAGACGTTATCAAGCTACATATAGCGTGACCAGGAGAAATAAGGGTAATTTTTTTTATATACATAGATTTGCATGATTAATGTCAAAATAATGAGAATTTAGATAATCGTATTGATAATTATATCTGATAATGATTGGAATGCACAACGTTTATACATATATACCACTTACACTAACTCTCCTGGCGCATCAACCCAGAAGTAGGTCTTGGCCTCCGACTCACTCAATAGATCACCACCCCATCTTCTGTCCTTCTCTCATTTCAAATCTTCGCTCCGGACTGAATGAAGGCAGTGCAGGACAGATACGATACCGATGTCGACAGTAAATAATATCAAGTTCAATTACTTACAAATAAAGACAACCTAGCTTTCTAAGAACCAATCTATAATTCGGGTAATGCCGCTTCCGATTGTCATTTGTTTATGCAGGCTCAGCGCTTAAAACCTTTATCCATATTTCATGTATCGGCGGGAATTACCATGAACAATTTGCGATTCACCGGCTGCATCCATGATTCAATCCCAGGGTTCCGGAACACACGGCTGCAAACGGACTCCTCATAGTGCGAAACCCATCAATCCGGTTGACACGTTGTAGGTTATTCAAAATTGGTCGAGAAGCGTTTTGGGCCCCTAACACCTTGTTTATTTTAGGGGCGTAAAATAACTGAAGGCTTAAGGTTGGGCGAAGATCCACCTGCGACGCAGGAGATCGCGGATTCTATTCCCGCTTTGAGACAAATGTTTGTACGATCTGCAAATATGAGTCACGGGTATTCTGGGTATTTTCTATGTATAGTAAAAAGTATCAATCTAAGTATTATATTGTTAAATTCGTGTCAAAATATTTATTTCTTTAAATAATTCCCTCAAAGAGTCGCGTGGCTTTAATTTTTAAATTGCGCGTACCGCTCTTTTTTGGAGAACAAAGATAGTCTGGATGTCAGCTGCCTGTCCCCAAAGCAAAATACCAGACATAATACTATGAAATTAACTGAAATAAACTAACCTAGCTGTATCTTCATCGGTAATATATCTAATTGTTCGATTATATCAGTCATCTAGTACCCAAAAGTCCCAAAACACAAGCTCTGCTTAGCTTGGGGCTACTACATAGATGATGCTGTGTGGATTGTCCAGCATTATTTATTAAGTAAGTGTAGGTGCCTACCTACAATAATTTATCAACACAGGCTTTGTAAAAATAAAGTAAATAAAAACCTTGCGAAGTAAAAGTTCAATTAAAAATCAGTAGTTACTCTTGTCCATTCGCTACATCCGGCCCGCGTATTGACAGATTTTAATATCACGTAATATCAAGCCCTAAATTGAAGGTAGTATATTTTTATCAGAATATTATTGCAGTAGGAAAATAAATGGGAACGCTCTGTAGATTTACTAATTTTTTTCAATTTTAAGTCATATTGAATTATTTTCAAAATTTGTTGGTTTAAATATTTTTCTTTTTATTTGTTCTTATCTTTGATTTATCATTATTATCAATCTAATTTCAGCATTACACTTGAACGCATGCTCCGTTTTTCATCTTTGATGAAAGCCACTAGAAGAGCTAATGATCTCGCTGCTGTCTCCTTCTTAAACTAACTAGACTTCAAAAAAAGGAGGAGGTGCTCACAATGCCAGAGACAAGTAAAATTAATAAGACCCCTATTTTTACCACAGGCAAACAACAAAAACACTCTCGTACTACCTGTTTACGCCATCAAAAACCATGGTTCTGTTGTCCAGATTTCAATAGCAATCAGAGCGAACCAGCTAATGTCCTGAACACATACGATTGTACACCTGAATGCTGAATACAATTTACATAATCCCAATGAATTGGCCAACACGGGCGCTGGTTTCTGTGTAATTAGGTTTTTGTTTATCATTAGCAAATTGTACTAAGTTGGTAGTATGTACGTTTATTTTATAATTCCAACTAGCTAAGTTTATTGGGTAAAAAAATCTCATTCTCCTGTCTGTTTTAACTCGAGAAGAGAAAGAGAATTTACATCATTTCACTTTTTTACTCTAGTTTAAACATTTTAAAGGAAGAGAATTACTATATTTCCTAGTTTTTGGTAGGTTCCTACCCAAAAGTAGGAACTACCTATTTAATTTTCAAATATTTGCCTTTTCTAAATATCCTGTACCAATGTTTATTATACAGTCTTACGGAGATAAAGATTAATCTGATTCTAATCTTTTTATTCAAATCGGAAAAAAACAACTTAAATTTTACATGTTTAGGGTTTAATATAACTAGCATCTAAAAATAAATTTTGATTAGAGCAAGAATCAAGCAAGGGGCATAGCTACGTAATTTATATCTAAAACACGAAATACTTAGGTAATAATCAATTTCTTCCGATTAACTCAGTAACGTTAACGTAGCAATATTGTTCAGGAAACAGTAATTTGGAACTAGTCAGAAGCATACTTCCATAGCAAAACGACGAACATATATTACGCAAGCTAATTCTGCCGAGCGATTAGTAGTTCAACAAACTAGAGGCACTTTCCTAATTAGTTACTCAGTGTTGGTCCACATTTAATTAGGGATTTGACAGATACTTGCTAACATCAATCGTGGCGTGCTGACAGTAAGTAGACAGAGTTTTTTTGGTGCTTTATCAGTAATGTCTATCTAACATGCGCAATAATGATCTATTATTCTTCATCGGTAACATATTTAATTGTTCTAACTGCATAAGCTGCTGAACTAAGTCTGCCTGCGAGAGTATCAAATTACGGTTTCCATTCAAGAGTGGAATCAAACCCTAATAGAACAGTAAAGTCTACAAAGTGAACAATCTCATCCTTTAGCATTATCTTAGTTGGAAATTCTCTTACATTTGGTAACATGAATTTTAAACATTTGTTTTTTTAGCATTGAGTAGGAGGTTATTGGCGGTGAACCAATCTAGTATTTGTGAAAGCGAATTATTTACATCGTCATACTTACATTTATTTCTGTCAACTTTAAAAATCAATGAAGCTGCAAATAAGACTAAATCACACAGATCTTTTGATAAAAAGGGAGATCATTACGTATACTAAAAATAAGAAAGGACCTAATATTGATCCTGAAGGTACTAGAAATAAAAAATGATCTCATATTGATCTTTGTGGAACGCCTTATTCTATTTTCGAGCCGCCAGATCTTTCTTTGAAAAAATCTAATATATAAATCGAAACACTGAATTTCTCTTTCTGCAATTGACATTTTTGCGATATAAAATCTCTGCAAATAGAAATCGGGGGAAGCATTCGAATGTTGTAACGCGACATTGGGGATTCGATAGGTTCCTACAAAACAACAAAAACGGAACACAGTCTACATTCGGACCGAATTCCACAAAATGAATCGCTTTATCATAACAATGATATCGTCTCAAAAGGACACATTTTGAAATTTCACCATTGATGAAAGAAACTACAAATGGAGGGATGTTTGTCAAAAGTGTCAAGGTTGAAACCATTATATCAATATCTCCGTGCAAATAGCACCGCACGCACTATCTACAGTTTCTTTCATCACCAGCTGAGTAGGTAATGCAACTTATCTACTCAGCAACATGCTGATTTAATTTCTTTTTATTTCATCCTTTTTGGCTCGATACTCGGTGATTTACCAAATAGCTAGGGGAAGTACCAATGCAAGTAACAGAAGTGATAGTTCTTAACCATATTTTGCTTGAATTTTCGTTTGTTGTATTTTAGATATTATATTGTATACTATTATTTTTGTTTGTTTTTCTTATTGAATCGTAAATTTTTAGCTTAATGTTTCCTATTTAATTATGTCTTGTGTCGAACTAAATATAAACATTTTCATTTCATTTCAGCTATGGACAATTCTGGGAATGGTATCGACCATTGTCATAGGAATGTTATTAGTTAGCAGAATTCGGCCCCAAGCGCAGCACAATGGCGCGGCCCTGAATCTAGCTACACAAAGCAATATATTAAAATAGTAAAAAAAACATATTTCTAAAAATGTATTAAAGGGGATTATTGTTCTTAGGAACAAGTAACAAAAAAATATTGTAACAAACATTCTAATGGAATCTATCACTCTCTTTGGGGTATATACACTGGGGTGTAACCACTATCTTTGTGATAATCACTCATTATTAGCGATTGGGTAACATCCAGATTGACGAGAAGGGATCTATGCCTCGCTGCCAAAAAATCACGCATGTAAATGACAATCAAGTTTTACGCTAGATGTTGCCTGGAAAATAAAGCCTATATTTATACTTGATTGTGATTTACAGAAGTATGGTTTTTTGGCTAAGGCTAAAGACACAGGTATCACTAATGAGGCGACTATTCCTACTTTTTTCCTACTCAATGCTTCCTTCTTATGCAACATTCAGGTCAGATGGATACATACCAGTTGCAATCAGTTGCTGCTGAGTAAATGAAGACTTTGAATTGAACCCAATTGTTGGATACATAAAAAAAGAGCTAGAAAATTTCCCGATACTTCGTTATAGCATTCTCGCGGGAGTACTCCAAACATAACAAATATAGCAAGTTGACGTTTCAAACGCCACTGTCTGTGCAGGATACGAAGATTGTGAAAGGAAAAAACGTGGATTTGTTTCTTTGTATCCGCTAGACGTAGATATTTGGTACAGTTCAATTCAATTCGTTTACTTTTTTCAATTGAATTCATCATTTAAACTTACATGTACTCTATGTAAGTATTAGCTTATGAGACTATTTTACACCTAGTTTAGCTTCAGTATGTTGTTAGAACAGTTAACAACCTTTCATAGTAAATTAAACAAACATTTCGAACTCTCCAGTAGGCAGGTTCCCTAATCCAATCTGCGGCAAACAGTTTGCTTGAGCAAACCTTGTAATTTACGCAAACGTCAGCCAAACGCCTCCGACCAACTAAACGAACAGAGTACAAATCAATTTACTGTAGTGATTTCAGTTTATATTTCAGTGCGGACCTTTATGCAAGCACGTTGATTTCCATTTCTATTTCCGCTTCGTTGTGCAATGTTTATGTAAACGAATTTGTTAAAGACGGTATACGTTATCGCTTGTTTAATAAAATTATAAGTAAATAAAAAAACTGTGTTTATTTTTTAAGTAATGCTGGACAATTCACTCCTTAGTATCTAGCCCTAAGCTAAGTAGAGCTTGAGTTATGGATACTAGATAACTGAATACTTAATACAATAAACTACACAGATAGACATATTTTACTATAGGTAGGAAACAAAACAAATGTCTGCAGATCGTACAAACATTTGTTACGATGCAGGAATCGAAACCGTAATCTCCTGCGTCGTAGGCGGACTATTACCCATTGCACCACAGGTCGTTATTCGTATTAAGTATATATATGTATATGTATATGTGTATACGTATGTAGTATAAGAACCTGCATCGCGCGAGCCCCCTGCGGCTACTCTTGTCCCGAAATCGACATCTCAAGAGCCCAACCACTAAGCTCAGCTACCACGGCCTTTCAGGCAGAAACACTGGGACTACAACTGGCGGCAAATCATATGCTTCTTGGAAACAACCATCAAAGAGCCAACCAGACCACTGCAGCTGGTCTTCAAAACAAACAGCGCTGCAGTAATAAACGCACTCAAAAGGTCAGACACAAGGTCAAAATCAATTGTAGAATGCCACAATGCTCTACAAGATCTGTCTCAATACAACAAAGTCTACGTAGAATGGAGTGAGACTCGATCCTGCCCAGGCAACATAAAGGCAGACAGACTGGCAAAGGAAGGAGCGGGACAGACTCCAACACAACATGAGATTAGTCTTTCTAATCCGCCCACAGCGGAAGTCAAAAATAGACTAAAACTAACCTCAGAAAAAGAACACTAAAAACTATGGGAGCGTCGAACAGACTGCAAGCATACTAAATCAATATTCCCTTCCAACGATAGGAAAACCACTAACACGATGCTCAAGATGAGCCGCGAGGAATTAAGAACGATGGTACGCATCATCACAGGTCACTGTGAACTGAACAATCATCTTTTCAAGACTGGAGCCACAGACAGCAGCCTGTGTCGGGGCTGCTTCCAAGAAGAAGAAACTGTGGAACACGTGGTACACTGTACGGCCACAGAGGTGGCCAGACACAAGACGGGATTGAAGAGTCTCATTGAGACACTAACCACATCGACACCCACAAAGAAGCTGAAACGAAGCTGTCACAAAAACAAAATGCTGGTTAGGGCCTTTTTAGGCAGAGAGACAATGCACAATACACTCCCATGCGAGATGTCAGTGCAGATCTCAGTTCCCCCACTTAGAATTACAATTAGAGCCCAAATGAAAGTTAAAAATATTAACTATTATTATAAATGCGAAAGTGTGTTTGTTTGTTTGTTCTTCCTTCACGCCCTAACTAAGCAACAAATAGACTTCATTTTTGGCATAGAGTTATTTGAAAAGATGGAGAGTACAGAGGCAGAGTACATAGGCTACTTTTGGTCCTGGTAACGCGGGTGAAACCAAGGGGAACAGCTAGTAAATCAATATTTCTATTATATCTTCGGCCCGCGTGTCGTTTGTTATATAAAGCTCAGCTTGATTTTGTTCAGATGCCAACCAAAAGTTATTGAGAGTAAATGAAAGACGAAAAATGTTTACTCATGACATTTCAACGAGGGCTGCACTGATTTTCTGCAGAGTCAGTGTTGTCTTGGGTAGATAGAAGGTACAAATATGTAAGCTAATGAAAACAAATCCTACTAATATTATAAATGTCAAAGTTTGTATGGATGGATATATGGATGTATGGATATTTGTTACTCTTTCACGCAAAAATTACTCAATCGATTAGGCTGATATTTGGTATGGGTATAGTCTGGGACCTGGAATAACATATAGGCTATTTTTTATCCCGATAAAACGCGGGCGAAGGCGAAGGCAGCAGCTAGTAACATAAATTATATTGTTCCAAATTCAACTGTTGATTGGTAAATTGATGGATATTGGTGGTAACAAATCCGATTACGCTAATATAGAAACGATGTGTTATTGAAGTTACCTACCTACGGCACTAAACTGAAATCCTTTACATTGTTATAGCTCAGTTCGCGTTCTAATAAATCTTTGGTAGCGAACTTTTAGGAGGATCTTCATATTTTTCTCTTGTATTTCAAGAGCCGTAAAACATCATTGAAAGCTTTTTTATAGCAACACGAAAAACCAACAGAAATGGCTAAAATACTTCCCTCATTTACATTGGTGTAAACATAAAGTTACAAAACCTGGGAATCCATAGATGGAGGTATAAAGGAGGTATAAAACTTTTACGAAGGATAAAAGGAGACATGCTGAAAATCTGTGGTCATAAAATATTGCGAGCGCGCGGTCCCTATGTCCTTGTGAAGAATTTCACCAAACACATGAAAACTCGTCCTTTCATAATACTGACCCATTAGATCGAGCCTGAGATTAACCCTCGTGAGATGATCGACTTAATAACCTGAAAGGATTCTGTGAATCAGATAATGGAATTATTTATTTACTTATTAAGAGAACTCATTAGAACACTCATTAGACCTTTTAAATCACCATAATGGCTCTGCTTTTATCATGGCGATCATGCATAGGATCTACCTAATCTAAAAGGTCAAAGCTGCTGTTCAACCTACCTATTCGGGTATTCGAAATTGTATAATCGTTGCCAAAGATATTGCATTACCATTCCTAAAAACCTCGAGAAATGAAATCAACTTCTCTTGAACCAAGTCAGCTACTTAGCCATTTTTATAAATCCTACCTAATTCTAAAGAAAATAATATGAAAATTATAAAATTTTAATTCAATGAAATTAATAAGCTGAGGTGCAAATTCGTGAATTTCGAGAGAATATAACGGGTGCTTAGGCTCTTTCGAGCTTTATTGAATTCCACGATTGAAAATCTAAGTTAAATACCCATTCTTAGAATGCCACTTGATGGCATAAATTTAATATCGTTACGGAGCCATCCAGGGGAACTTTTGTAACAAATTTCATTTATCTCCATCCCGTGGAGCTTTCATAAAATCGATTGTAATCAAAATGATTTAGAGTTGCGATTGTGAACAACCTTGTTTTTAGGGTTCCATATCTGAAGGGTGCCAGCGTACATACTCACTAAGCCTTCGCCGCCGTGTGAATTTAGATAGATAGAAAACTCTTTATTGTACCACACAAACACAAAATACATACAAAAGGAAAAGTTGACAACAATGAAGTACAAAGGGCGGCCTTATCGCTTTGAGCGATCTCTTCCAGGCAACCTTGGGATGGACTGGACATAAAAGAACAATAAAGACGGTGGCGTTAAGAGTTACTTATAGATAAGAAATAATACAATAATAGTTTAAAATAACAATAATCTCGTAAAAATGTAAAACAATTTTGAATCCTCCCGCCTTATAATAAGGATAAATAAAAGCCAAATGTTACGAAGCCGTGTCAGATGTCAATTTGACAAGTTGATTTAAACTGTCTGGTCGGTCGGTCATTTATTCATCTGTTTCTCTTTCAGGATTACTATAATCAAACTAGTCTACAGAAAGATAGTTCTAATCACTTAAAATGATGTTATATCTGTAGTGAAATCGAAATTTCAAATTCAGAATTATAATTGTCTCACTTCGGACCACAAACAGTTGAATCGCGCGAGCTCAAGTGAAAATTCAAAATAAATCAATATTTCTAGTAAATCTTCGGCCTACTCGGGACAAAAAAAAAAAACAAAATAAGGCTGTCGTTGTCTAGTTCTGTGTTGGAACACGAATGATCGGCTCCAAGCGTCATAAATCTTGGCAGTAATTAATCACCCTGACCGCGAGACTCAGGCACCGCCGAGACAATGTTTTAGAAGCCTTTGTTTCGAGGGATGCTTTTTACTGCCTGTTAGTGACAGTGAAAATCTTTTTGTGGTACTTTATGACTGAAATCTTAGGGGTCTATTTTTAGGCTCAGAAACTGTCATCATCATACAACCGAACGACGTCCACTTCTATCTGATGTCCCTAAAGATCTCCACAATGACAGATTTTGTATTCAGGTATTTTGCGATGCTAATACATACAGTGTGAGAGGTCTGAAATATTTAACTTCGGGGCTAGGTATTAGGAGCTCTGTTAGGGCGCCATGCAACTTGCGAGGTAGCTAAAAGTATCACAAATAAAACTTAATTCTATTAATATTTTGCGCTGCCCACTTCCAGCAATTTTCCGCGACCTTCACCAGGTCGTCGGTCCATGGCGTGGGGGACACCCACACTGTGCCGGTGGCAACCACGTACCAAAGTACGTGGTCGCCACTCAAGAACCTTTTGAAGGCCCCAGCGGCCTCAGTGCTACGAGCTACGTGCCATGCCCGCTGCAATTCTGAGAGCTAAATCAGTTACCTTGGTTCTTCTGCGGATGTTCTTATTTCTGGTTGGATATCGCAGAGAGTAAGAATAGCCCTCTCCGTTGCTATCGGTACAACCTTATGCTTTCTGACGAGGCCGCTAGAAACTATGGGCCCATCAGAAACTGTAGGTTGTAACTGTAGCTAGCAATAGTAGGACTGTAGATCGTAAAACACTGGAAAGTTCATTTACTTTACTGGAACTGTTTGACTGGATATTTCCTATACATACTTACCCGCTAGGCCTTTTATTATTCTCATTGTGTCAATATGGTCGGTTAATAACTAGTGACGCTCGTAGAAACACTTTCATTTTACGAATATATAAGACTCCTACAAAAGTGTTTTGATAACTTAAGATCTATTTCACTGTACAAAATACCGTAACAAATGTGTCGGAGAATGTTCATTGATACTCGATACGGCGCATTCTCCCACAGTTCCGGTGGGATATAAATAACTTGAGGAGATTACCAGTTCTTTCGATGCCCATAAATCCGCGTAGGGCTTCCATAAAGTACGCGGGCCCAGTCACTATGCTCGTAGTTCTGTTCAAGCGATCCCGCATAAGTCATATGGTGTCACATTGCGTCGAGATGGCAGTTTTGGGTCTAGAGTCACTATACCGAATTCAAAGAGAAAAACTCGCTGATATTCGTATTATTACTAAAATGAGTAAATTCAGAGACTCAAAAGTTATGCCAAACGCATGCCGAGGTTTTCTTTTGTTTTCATTTTATTTGTCTAAAACCTCGAAGCACGCAAACCAAACCATCAGTCACGTCTAACGTCCATAATAACGTATATGATGTTATACGACAGAGTAACACACGTCAAACTTCATATTAATTAGAACACGTTAGCGAACGGTGACAAAAGCTCAGCCACGTATTACGTAACGTTGCCAACGAAAGCCACTTTATAATTTAGATATAAAGGAGTTTGCTTGCTGCTACATACAGGTTTTCCCCTCTCTCTTTTGTAGTGTTGCTTTCTTTAGTTTCTTTTTTCATTTCAAGTTACCTTTTGGAGCAACGTTGTACCTAAGATTGAGTCTTAGTACAATTGAGTTTTTTAACGAAGATAGAGACACGAGAATCCTTATTCTACCGACTACCCCCCGATAATGTGTCCCGAGAGTTAATAGAGGCAATTGTACCAGAGTTGCAGAGGCTACCTGGGCAGCCAATGTTATTGTAGCTTGAATGAATGAACACTTTATTGTACCTATTAAAACTACATAAAAACTCTTATATCTAAAATTAAAATGAATACAGGACAAAAGGCGGCAATATCGCTGAGAGCGATTTTTCCAGGCAACCTTGTGGCCACGTCTTCGCACTCTTTTTTCCGTGACGAGTTGTTATAAGTCCATCCCTAGGACAAATCTATATTTATGCAAAATTTCGTTTCGAACCGTTTATACTTTAGAGGTTTACAATTAGATTCGAAAAAGTACCTAATAGACAAAGTGAAAGTCAGAGAGACAGTTAGTGTCTCGTTTAAAATCGTTTGGAACTATGAATGAACTACTAACTATATTTATTATTATGAAACCGCTTAGCACCCGGCAAGCGCACATGAAAACGCTCCAAGTTCACAATTTAGTGTGCGGTTACAAACTGCGCATATATCACCCCGCTCAGATAAATCACGGCGTGATCACTGATCAAAAGTTTGTGAAGTTTAGCTTTACGGGACATTCGAATAAATCAGCGCTTTGAGCCGTGAAATTAAATTGAGGGCACGTTTAAAGCAAAATCTATCGATAATTCATTTATTAAACAAGCTGTGGATTTAGGGCTGGTGTTCAACGGTTTGACGTAAAAACGATTAATAACTATGTCACTAAATATTCAACTGTGACAGGTTCAAAATTACGCTCCGAGCGCTGAATCACTCCATCGTCGGTTCATCATGCATTGTAGGTGGTACTGGTGGTAGCGTTAGAACCCGAAGAGTGGTAATAGGGAAAGTAGACTTTTGCCCTGCAAAGGGACAGCGGTGGTCGAACTTACTCATTACAAAACAATATAAACAATACGATACAAAACAATATAACAAAATATACATATTTAATCCACTCCAGGACGCACATTCATCATCATCATCATATGAGCCTATACACGTCCACTGCTGGACATATTTGTATTTTGTATTTATTTATTTCCACCGTAGGTATACATGTTACACTTGATGTCGTTAATTCTATCTATATTATAATATTCACACAAACTTTTCACATAGGAAACACCATAAGGGATTGTACAAAGAAAAACAGACAAACATGTGCCAAGTGCTGCTATACAGGGGCGTTGTCAAACTAAACATTATGTATAATAATTTTACATAATCAAAGAAAATAATTAAGCATAGGCCTCCCCCATACGACGACGCCACAAATAGCGGTCCTGAGCCGCCTCTATCCAATGATTCCCTGCGACCGCTACGATGTCGTCGGTCGAGTCGATGGTCACAATACCATCCTTATTCAGTAGATATACCACCCACTCGTACTTAGTGATTTTCCTCAAACTTCATCATTCGCACCGCTAAGGAATGGAACTCGCTGCCTACTTCTGTTTTTCCGACCATTACAATCTGGATCTCTTCAAGACAATAATGAATAGGTGTCTTCTAGACCTTCATGCCACACTGTCGTCCACATCATCACTTTCCATCAGATTGTGGTCAAACGAAGGTCTATGAGATAAACATTTTATCATAGATGAATTTCGTCCATGATGTTATTAATAATTTGTCAAATTATATGTCACATTGACATATGACACTTAAAATAACAAAATAAAATAAACATGATGAAATTACATGTAATATGCAATATATATTGCATATTACATAAATTCATCGGAGGTATAAAACGCCAAATAAAAAAAAACGTTGCCTAACTATGCTGTAAGTAGGTATTACCTATTATTCAAAACTTGAAAAGCTGCGAATAAGAACGTCTCGCAAATCCCACAATTTATGTTCGTCTAGACATAATATTTATATCATCATCAGACTACGAAGGGTGTAAAATAAATCCGCTTGGAAGATTTGTCAAAGGTGAGAGGGTACTAAGAATGTTCAAATAATTAGAGGTTGAGTCAGTAGGGAGTGGATACCTTCTGAATAATGAGAGTGGAGGGTGACTCCCTGCGTTAAGGGTAGACTTCCGTTTTAATATTAATATTAAAAAGAACAAAAGAACTGAAAAATAGTAATATTATGTCTAACTTTTTAGCTATTGTAGCTTTAATCACTATTTATTATATATTTTGTAAGAATCTAATTTGTTAGGTAATAAATAACTATTACAAAACATAATATATGAAGCCTTTTTTATAAGATTTATTTTTATTTATCTAGTACCATATAAATAAAAAATAAAGCCACCCAAATAGAGATTACCTACGGTTTATAACAGAATCCAAGTCAGCTGTCTGCCAGCTCTCTAATAAAATTTAATGCCGATAATGTTAAACGATCGGAATAATGCGCAGAAATTGATAACAACCAAGATATTCCATTATACACAGACAATTAAAGAAACATCAAAATTTTAGGCAGGTAAAGGTGCGATTTGGGTGGATAGCAGCAGAGAGAACGCAAGTAAATTTTTGACAGTTTTTAATGGTTTCCCCGCTGCGCATGTGATTCGAAAACTTTTAAAAATCCGCCTCCGCTAGCGCTCGCGCTCTCCATTGAGAACGCAGCCTTGGGTCGTGAATTTACAGCTAAGTCAGAGTAAAGTTAGTCGAGGCTCACGTCCCATTTATATTGTTTTATGGTATCTTTCCTTCCCACTAAGGTTCGGCTAGAAAATGTAGATCCGTTTCTTCGCCTTGGTTTTTATTACCCCGGTTGATAAGTTGAGGAATTTAACCCGCCGCCTTTCCCTTCTGACAGGGGACAAACAGATACTTTTAAAATGTTAAATGTTTGCACTAGACTTTTATTTATGTGGTACTTTTTGTTTGCAATGAAATAAAAACGCAAGGGCAGTAAACCATAAACTGATAACCATAAACTTATAACCATAAACTGATAACTATAAAGTGTAATAAACTGATAACTGTAATTATTTAATAAAATGATCACCATAACCATAACATTCCCAAAACCATAACTGTATAATACCATAAACTAATAAGTCAATACACATCTGCAGCTCAATGAGTGATACACTCCCGAAAACATCTTGTATTCGTGAGTGTTTATTATTGATTCATTTTCTTTTGTTTTTTATCCGTTGTTCAGCCAATGATCGGCGAAAATAGAATGAGTAATACACTGACAAATACATCAGTATCGACAGACTGCTCGTCTATTAACCAATATCGTATGAACTGGTGTTGCAGTTTAACAAGGACTTACAGCAAGAGCTTTCAGAGTGTAGAATAAAGCTTGATAAATTAGAGTGTAAGCCCTTGCCTTCAGCAAGTTTTTGTAGTTTAGATCTACAGACAGAGCTCATGATATCTGATCCCAACATATCCAATGTTCTGACCACACCATGTAGCCAAAGACAGAGCCAAACACGGGTCATAAAAGGGAGTAATAAAATTAAAAAATATGTAAAAATAAGGAACTTCATTAAGAAGTCAACGAAAAAACTTATGAATCAACAACTTCTCAATAATGCTAAATTGAGCAAGGAAAAATGTAAATGTAGCTTACAAACTGGACTCCTGCTATAATTTAATAGGATGCCACTCTAAGGATTTAGACTATATGGCTGGGGAAATAGTTAGATTAGAAAGGGCACTTCATGACGTAACATGTAAATATAAACAGTCCCAAAAAGAAGCCAATGACCGCAATCAGGAAATGCAGGATATTGTTAATAGCAATAGTATGTATGTTGAAGTACGGCATAACTGTACTCAAACAGTTTTCGAGATGGCACCTACAAAGTGTAATTCTTTAACTAGAGACGATGCTGTGGAGGTGGTGCATCCATCACCGCTGTTGTCACCATCCGCATTGCTGGCGGCATCACCTTCGCTCGAGTTCCACTATAATAGCTCTAGCAACAATACAACACTTATTGCACCCATGGGTGGTCCTTCAGTTCAAGCTGCGCCGTCTCTGGTTAAGGATTTAGATCTAGACCACAGTCAACAAACACCGAAGACTGTGATATACTCGGATAAGTTAGGCGTTGGGATGGGTCTGATACTTATTGACTTACTAGTACAAAATGTTGTAAACAATTGCTATCCAGATGCTAATATTAATGTAATTACGGATTGTATTCAGAAAGATAACTCTCTGAATAAAAGCACCACTCTAATTGTTCAGCTTGGTAAAATTTGTGTCAAACGGTCAGCGTTGATTAGGCTAGTTGAGGTACTTCTAGAAAAGGTACAGAATGGACTAGGGAAACTGATTATTTGCTCCTTCCCTTACTCAAATTCATTGACATCAAAGCAAAATGAAAATATATCAAACAATAACTTGCTGATGTACAACATGCCATGTCGTCATAATGATGTATTACTTTTTGATACTAATAAGTTTATTAGTAAAACTTTTTTGACTAGGGATACAATGTACCTAACCAAAAAGAACAAAATGATAATTGCTAAATTGTTAGCATATAATATTTTTGATCCCGTTATAAATAGTATAACGCAGTTGCCTGACGAGCCTGTATATGTAGTTAGTAGTAGTACTAATGAGGGCATTAAAGCGATCGTATCAGTAAATACAAATTTAAACTGACCGCAACGACAACGGGAAAGCAAAAAACACTTCATATAGTCCATCAGAATATACAAGGCCAGCAAAATCCTAGAATTATAACTATTTTTGAATTATTTAAATGTAGATGTTATGTGCTTAACAGAACACTGGATTGTGAAGAATCAGTTAATTCCCTTTTATCATAACTATTGTTTTGAAAGTTCCTACAAAAGAAAGGCTGCTACGTGGTGGCTCTCTAATTATAGTTAAAAATAGTCTTAAATGTAAAGAACGGAAAGATATTGTAAACCTCACTATCGAGAGGACTATTGAACTTTCATGTGTGGAACTGGAGCGGCATATCATAGTGTGTGTGTACCTGTGTGTGTGCATTTCAAATCAGACCATTATGGTCAGAGTGTTAACTTTAGTTATAATTTGAATGATAGAAACAATGTTGAGGAATATACCTACAGGCCTATTACAGAGAGCCGTATTAAGAATTTTCAAAGTAAAGTAGAACTAGCAGTATCTAATATATCTTGTTCTGATGACCCTAATGTTCTATTTACCAATCTTTTTAATGTTATAAACAGAGAACACAGTGAAATATTCAAACTTAAAACATGCACAGTTAGAGACAGGGTCGGGTTTACTGATTGGGCTACTCCCGGCATTTATAGAAGTAGGAATAGACTATACGATCTTTATGGTGCTAGAGAAGCTATGTTACATGATCCTGTGTTTCTCTTGTATGTAACCAACTACTCGAAAACATTTAAGAAAGTCTGCAACACAGCAAAGTGCCTATTCTTGAGGAAAAAAATTGTAAACTCATCTAATAAAATAAAAGCAACATGGAAACTAATAAATAACGAAACTAGTAAATCAAAGCCACGTAACAGAGAAATAAGGTTAAAAATTAATAATTCAATTCTTATACATGAAAAGGATATTGCCGATGCTTTTGATGCATTTTTCTCCGATATGCCTAAAGTTGTTACCCGGACTCTAAACTCCTCCCCTTCGATGGCGGTTGAAAAATTAGAATCATCTGTTGGAAAATGTAAAGAGGTCTTTATATTTACCCATGTAAATGCCAATTATATAGTCAAAACGTACTGAGGATCTCTGGGGTATGTCAACCAAAGTACTAAGTTCAATTATAAAGGAAGTGGCTCCTTGTTTGGCCTTTATTTTCAATAGTTGTGTCGACGCAGGAGTTTTTCCTGATCTCATGAAATATAGTAAACTGGTTCCTCTTTTTAAATCTGGAAGTCACACTGATCCGGCCAACTACAGACCAATTTCAATACTTCCAGCAATAAGGAACATTTTTGAAAAAAATATTCTCACTCAGTTGTCCTCTCATTTCAACCTTAATAGGCTACTCCATAAAAATCAATTTGGCTTCACCAAGGGTAGATCAACAACCGATGCTGGTACAGTTTTACTTAAGCATATATTGGATGCCTGGGATAAAGCAAAAAACGCTATTGGTATATTCTGTGACCTTTCTAAGGCTTTTGATTGTGTAGATCATACTACATTAATTGGAAAATTGAAACACTATGGAATTCAAAACAAGGCACTGGACCTTATGCAATCATATTTATCTGATAGAGTTCAAAAAGTAGATATTGGTAAAGAAAGATCTAGGGGCTCAAAAATTGAATTAGGCGTCCCGCAAGGATCAATATTAGGTCCTTTCTTATTTTTAGTATACGTAAATGATCTCCCCTTTTTAGCAAAAGATCTGTGTGATATAGTCTTATTTGCTAATGATACTTCACTGATTTTTAAAGTTGACAGAAATAAATGTAATTATGACGATGTAAATGATGCGCTTTCACACGTACTAGATTGGTTCACCGCCAATAACCTCTTACTCAATGCTAAAAAAACCAAATGCATTAAATTCATGTTACCTAATGTAGTAAGAGAATTTCCAACGAAGATAATGCTAAAGAATGAGATTGTTGATTTTGTAGACTCTACTGTTTTCTTAGGGTTACATATTGATTCCACTCTTCAATGGAAACCGCAAATTGATACTCTCGCAGGCAGACTTAGTTCAGCAGCCTATGCAGTTCGAACAATTAGATATATTACCGATGAAGATACAGCTAGGTTAGTTTATTTCAGTTACTTTCATAGTATTATGTCTTATGGTATTTTGCTTTGGGGACAGGCAGCTGACATCCAGACTATCTTTGTTCTCCAGAAAAGAACGGTACGCGCAATTTACAAATTAAAGCCACGCGACTCTTTGAGGGAGTTATTTAAAGAAATAAATATATTGACAGTAATATCGCAGTACATCTATGAAAATCTTATGTATACGCACAAAAATAGAGATAGCTTTTTGAAAAAGTGTGATGTTCACAATAGAAATACAAGAAACAAGAACCAATTACACATCCCAGCATATAGATTACGAAAGGTAGGGAAATCATTTATGGGCAATTGCGTGCGCTTCTATAATAAGCTTCCATCTGAAGCAACGGAACTCCCTATTCGTAAATTTAAACAGTACATTAAACAAAATCTTATCAGGAAGGCCTTTTACTCCATAGATGATTACATCAATGATGTTAATGCTTGGCCAGATGTAGCTCCGTTCCGCACTGTCAATAGTATGTAAGAAATTCAATGTTCTGTTTAGCTTTAAAGAAATATTGACATGTATCTAAATTGCATTAAATTTAGATTTAGATAGGCAAAATAAACATGTATTAGACACTTATGTGATATATAAATGTGCTAGTGGTTTTTCTTTTTCACTTCTTCTACTAGTGGACAAAAAATTTAAGTGAAGAGAATATCAATAACACCTTATTTCTTATTTGATAATAATAACTATGTTTATAGTATACAATTTGACTTGTCTAAGTGCTTATTTTGTAAGCCTAAATAAATAAAGTTATTGATTCTGATTCTGAATAAAGTAAATAAATTAAAACACGTTAGAGTACAAGTTAAAATTCACTATACCTACCTAATGAGTTTGAATCAGCACCAGACTGTGTGTATTTACAGAATTAATTGTGGCCAAGGGGTCCATTATTTACCCTTTGGGAAGAGCCAGGCCAGCATTCTGACTCAAGTGATCGTAAAGTTTAACTCAATAAAGTTAAACGATGTATTTGGGTAAAGTTATTCCGAGTTCTGCCAAGTAATCAATACACAAGGTAACAAGTAACACTGATATTAATTAAATCCAGCCTGCCTGGAAAGTTACCTTGACGTAAAGGTGGTTAAAGTTTCGATTCTGCCAGCCAGCCGATTCTCCCCGAGTGGAATTGATTTGATCGGATTCGACCAGAGTTTTGTAGAACTTTGCAAAAGTTGGGATAAACCCGCGGTTCGGAAATAGGTTTAACTAAAGATGAAAGAAATAGTTTTGAAAAGGAATCATTCTTCATAAAAGTTGAGTCGAGCGACGGCAAATGACAGTGATTCATAAATCTGAAATTGTTCGTTCAGTTTAGTTAGTGCTCTATAAAAATAGAAACGACTAGCTGCTGCCCGCGCCTTCACCCGCTTTTAACGGGATAAAAAATAGCCTATATGTTATTCCTAGCATAAGCTAGGAATAACATATAGGCTTAAAGATAACTTTATCCTACTATCTTCAGTTCTATACTCAGATTTCAGCTCAATCAGCTCAGTAGTTTTTGCGTGAAAGAGACACAAATATCCATACTTACAAAGTTTGTAAGTATGGATATTTGTGTCTCTTTCACGTTTGTAATACAAACTTTGACATTTAGTATAATATAAGCTAAAGGTGTACCAAAGCGTTGTAGTGGTGGGAATTGATGCCAGTCTGATTGGGCCTTTACCTTAGTAGATTAATAAAAAAAATTGCCAGAAACGTAAGCGACGATAAATTCGATAGGTCATAGATTCTTCTCTTCTACAACACGTGATATCTTAAACCTTCTTACATACCCTAGGTTGTGATTAAACGAAAAATTAATATTATTTATCAAAAACTGAAACTATTTTCAAATACAGCGTTACCTATTCCATGCAAAAAATTACCTACGTGAATGCTACGCTTATATTAAAAACTAGCTGCGCACCGCGGCGTTGCCCGCATATCCAGTTTTGAGCGAATCGACCCTGTTTGGGGGATAAACAGGGTCGTAAAGAATCAAAGATTATTCCTAAAAAAGAAAAGATACGTACATAATTAATTATTTACTATCTAGTTTTTTTATACTGAGTTATGAGTAAATCGAACCAGGAAATAATAATTTAACTTTTTTAAGTAGTTACGATACGTGGTAACAAACATTCACACAAACTTTCACATTTATTATATTAGTAGGATGACCTTTGATTCACTCATTTCACGCATTTGCGGGTAATTATCTAAAGATTATACAATGAGCTCAAAGTACAAAGAACTGCCTTAATAAATTAGCTATGCGCATTAGAATGAAGTCAACAAAACAAGGAAACGGAAAGGTGTAGGATACAAGAAGGAAGGTGTATTCGGAAAAACCGAGCTTGATCTCGATGAAGAGTCTCTTTGTTTTTCCCAAAAATAAACATTTCCTTTGTCTTTGAACCTTTAGGCCCATGTGTGGATTGGACCATAAATCAAAGTCCCTTCAATAAATCTTGACTTCGTGAGAATTTCCTCCAGACGTTTTCTAGTATTTCCAATTCTCTCAAGGAAATGTACTTATACTTACCTTATACAAGTCTGATAAAGTATAACATAACTTATATTATGTTGTGATTTTTTCTATGCAAAGTTTATGTGGTAGCCACATACCTTGTTGATAATTTAGAATCTACATAAAATTCATAAATATAAATAACTAGCTACTGCCCGCGCCTTCACCCGCGTTTTATCGGGATAAAAAATAGCCTGTATGTTATTCTAGGTCCCAAACTATATCCATACCAAATTTCAGCCTAATCGGTTCAGTAGTTTTATCCATACATACTTTGTAGTCTTGTGTAGTTCAGGAATAATGAACTAAAATGAATTAGTTCCGACCAGTGAACTAGTAAGAACGATTCAGCTCAACTAGTTCTTTGTAGTTCACTTGCTCTTCAGTCACGAAATCTCGAAACCACTAAAAAGTTGGTGTCTGAATCACTATTTTCTATGGGATAAAGTTTAAAATCCAATAACAAGAATAAAAAGAACTGTTTGAGAATGCATTTCGATTACTCGTTCCCTAGTACAATGTTTCTTTTAGTTCACTGTTACATTCCGTTATTCCGTGTCAGACGGAACTAGAAGACCAGGGAATAATTTAGGGAGAAGAGAGATAGAGAGAGCGCATATTCCGCGGCAGTAAGAGAGACGGAGATATGCATCTAGTTCTCTAGTTCAGTAGTAACTTGTCTCAAAGGAACGAATAAGGTAGAACAGAGATAGACTGCGCATAATTCCCGGTAGTAAAAGAGACGGAGGGGTAATGAATGAGAAACTTTATTTGTTTGAAGATAGAGATCAAATTACCCTGTTAGTATTTTATGTTTGCAACTTTTGTAAGTGTAATATGTATGTACCTACTTGTATTATTTTTGTTACGAGCAAGGAAGGAGCATTGAATTTCGATATTTCGTCGGTAAATGGATATTTTGTCCGTTTTCGTGTATGTTTTGGTGAAATAATATTATAATTAATATTCAGTATATGTAAATAGAATCCAATCTAGTTTCTGACACAAAACAATCGATTGCGTATTTTGAAGCATTAAAATAGGAGCCCTTTTGTGATTAAAACGACCCGAAAGTTGTGCCGAGTGGGGTACTAATAGAACTAGAAGTCCGAACTAGTACATTAGTGAGATTGTACTAGGACAGAGCGATCTCTTTACTGACCGAGCAAGAACAAGCCTAATACTTTGACATTTATAATATTTGTAGGATGCTGGATAATCCACACCGTATGATCTAGCCCCAAGCTAAGCAGAGCTTGTTTTATGGGTGCTAACTAGATTACTGATACACTTAATAGATTGCATTACATAGTTTTAAAGATATTTTAAACTATACCTACATAGAAAATACTAGAATACCCGGAACAAATACATATAAAAATGGTACCTATGGTACTGTATTTTAATGAAGTTTAAAAAAATGTTTTATGATCACGTCTACCAATGCTTCGACTGAAACAGATTTCCGAACTGAATCATTGTCTTTATCTAACAACGGCTGAGATTTGGTAATATCCGGCTCTTTGTGAGTAAGAATGCCAACCTTTCGCTTCGAAATTAAACCATTTGTAAACGCTCAGTAGCGAGAGAGAGTAAATCAATCTATACATTGAATTAGTTGATGTTGAACGGGCGATTTCGGCAATATTTTAGAGGTGACGGCAATAGAATGAGGCATTTTGCACTCGGAGCACGTAGTGGCCTATTCATCAAGCAGCCTGCGCCATTACCGGCTACGCCACCTGCACGATCCCTAGACCGTATTATGTTAGATTATTCTCGCTTTTATTCACTAACCGATAACTTGTTATGATATTGTTACCGGGATATTTTTATCCGGGAAGTAATTCTGAAAGCCGAAAGGGAGGTTTGTTCGTTTTATTGATCGCTGGACAAATAATTGCTTGCTCAATTTGCTCTCGTCCTTTCGTTGAATAATCTGTAAGGAAATATCTTATCCCAATATTTTTTATTGAATCATGACGAGAGACTCGCTTAGATTTTTATTGCTAAGTATAGTTGGACATGCGTAGGTAAGTACGTGGCCTGGTTATAACCTTAAATCGCAAAGAGTGTAAGAAGGGAAAAGAGGCCTTTGCTTTGCACTGGGGCAACGATCGCTAATAAATTAGTTAACTTTTCTCAGCATGAGGATTTCAGATTTTGGATTTTAATAACTTTTTTTCTTTAGGCTTACAAAATAAGAACTTAGATCTAAGGCTGACGAAAAAGACTATAAATAATTATAAACATCTGCATATTTATTTTGTTATATTTAAAACAAAATAAAAACTAAATCTAAATCAGGTGATTGGGAAATACATTACCCACCACAGACAGACAAACAGATACCCATCAAAAGTATAACCCACCTCTATTTGGGACACGGGCTAAAACGTACATAGATACAAAAAATAAATATGATAGAATATGTTAAGTACATGTCTACTACATACGTATTCAGATTATTCTCATATTTTACTGTATGATCTGCTGATGACAGCTTGATATGAGGCTTTTGCTGCTTTGTATTTGTAACTCGTTGTTGGAACGGTTATTTAGAGAACAATGTTCTCTAAATTATTGAGATAAACCTGACCATAGGTGTTTACGAACAGAAAGCTTCTGCTGGGCGATGCATGAACAGGCGTTACAATTGAGAAACTCTTTTGATAATTAAATAAATGTGTTAGTGTGTGTTGCTAATACAAACATTTACATATATACCAAAAATTATCGTGTGTGTTGTTACATTACTCGTAGTACGGATAATACCTCTATAGCACAGAAAATAGGTTTTTTTATACAGCGCAATCAGAATGGGATGGGTTCATTTCGACACATTTTCGACATGACACAATCGCGGCTCAATATTTTGACACGGTATCAACTTCAACTTTTTGCGAGATAGTTCTGATTCATCGCGATCTGATAACACCGCCGGATTGATTCTACTATTATTATTTAATTTTACAAGGATCGCGCGCATGCATCGTAAGTCACAGCTTTAAAAAATATATTGTAAAAGGTTAAAGACTAAAAGTCATAGTTGGAGTTATCCTCAGGTAGTCTTAATTCAGCATGTTGGAGCTCTAATGGCCTCGCCACACCGTGATATATACCGTACCGTGCCGGATGCAATGCGCCGTTCTATTACCCGCAAGATGATGTACGGCCAGGTGCACACCACGAGACACATAATATCTACTTTTGTTATAATACTATGGCTAGTATGGGTTTACGCAATACCAAAACGAAAAAAGTTGTCTTTTACTACTATCAGGGCCCGTACTCTTAAAAACGAAATCGAAGTTTCTGATTCTTTTTCGTGCAAACGCTAATCTTATGCAATGGACATAAGAGTTGGTTTTGCACGAACACGAAAAAGAAACTTCGATTTTCCTTTTCCGAGTAGGCCCCCAGACCTTTCAAAGTTGTACTGCTAAAATGCAACAATTAGGTACTCAAAATCATTCGAAAACTGCAATAGAATTGACAGAGTTGTAGAAAATAGTAACAAAAGTTACGAAATAAAGAAGAAGAAGATATTGCATGAACTATTGGATCTCGCTGTTATTTTACGAAAAATATTTCCACTCAATCCCGGTAGGGGCACTACTGTATGGTTACGAAACGAAAACGAAAATACTTTTAGTACACTATGCACAGCCCATACTAAGAACGATAGCTTAGGTGAGAGTAATCTGAGAGATCCGTACTTGAAGGGTGCCGACGTGAACCTAAGAGCCCTATCTCATAGGGACGTCGTTGCTGGCAACGTATCCAAAATATTTGTATGGCATACGCAACATCTCTAAATAAAACGGTTGCCAAGTGTGCCATACAAAACAGAATGAATAGTTTTGATACGTTACCAGTGACGTCGCCGTGGCTTCCCGGTGAGATAGGGCCTATAACCTAAATCGACGCCACTTTACAGCTTTAACTTTTACATACTTGTAAAAGTACACAATACTTATACAATACTAATACAATACTTAACTTTACAGTACTACATAATAACTATATAGATAAGTACAAGTTGTCTTTCATACCCTCAGAATAGATATACCGTACGTGTCCTGGCCGTGGGGCCGCGGCGTACGAATATCGACCCCTCCAACTCAACCCGTGGATGTCGTAAGAGCCGACTAAGGGAACCTACCAGAGGAAGGGCAGCAGCTTCCTTCTGAGTATTTAAACACCAACACTGCGATCACCAATCCACCTGCCAAGCGTGGTGATTATGGCAAATCCCCCCCTACATGGGAGACCATCCACTCGATGGACCGACGACGACATCGTAGCGGTCGCAGGGAGTCGATGGATGGAGGCGGCTCAGGACCGCTATTTGTGGCGTCGTTAAAATAAGGACATATCATCATCATCATCATCAGCCCATACACGTCCACTGCTGGACATAGGCGTCGTACGGGGGAGGCCTATGTCATGTCTGATGATGATGATGATGATATGTCCTAGTTTTAAGAACATATCTGTAAAAGGCAATATCTTTTGAAGTTGTAACTTCTAGTTGTTGTGTTTTGAACTGAATAGTTCAGAATAGTGATGTAAAAAGGAATATGTTACCTTTTTAGAAATTATTGCTTACTGACCCTATCAGTAGATGGTAAAAACAGCAAACTAAATCTTTGGTTTTTTTAATTTATGAAATTCGTCATAAAAAATACAAAGAAAAACTAAAAATTACAAGAAAAATGTTGCAGTATTTTTGTAAAAGTAAAATAAACAGAAATATTCCTTGCTGTTTCTTCTCAAAGAAAAGAATTCCACTCTCATATTCATGGAACAAAGCATCAAGCCAATTAAAACATCTCAGACCGGCAGATTAAAATGTTAACTAACCAGTAACCGCCTTTGGAAGCACCGCCCTTGTCTTCGCGTTTACGATGCCAAACGGTTGTTTTGCCTTCTAATGCTCACTACAATCTTTACGGCTGATTGTGTATCGCGTGTAGAAAAGGGGTAGAATTTACATTTATAGGAAAAAATAAATGATTTTGGCTTGATTTCGGTTTCGCTTATTGCACTTTCGGAGTTATAGGACGAAGGCGAAACCATTCCTATTCTTCTCTTCGTAGGAATTGTGATTCACAAGTGTGCTCAAACTTTAAATCCTTGCTAGGAACCTTTGTCTTAAATACAATGCGGGATCAGCGTTAATATGGCGATATTTAGGGAAGATACTCGACATCGTGTTAATATCTACGATCGTACATAAACATGGTGATTTTTATAATATCCTATAAAGACTTATACTAAAAAAGCTTTCATTATCATATTTGTTCTTCATTAAATTAAAATCAATTGAATTTATCAAATATGTCTCCCATTGTAGTCCTCCCGGGTCGTCGGTTTTTGAAAAATAAACGTACACCTGTGATCTTAGAAAAGTCAAAAGACAATATAATAACTTAAAAATAATAATTATAATATATAAGTTATTCTTAAAAAATAATAATAATCTGAAATGTTGAAATAATTTTTAACACCCTGCCGCGGCGTGGGAACTCCAGACAGAGGGAAAGAACACAACGAACCAAAAACTCCAACAGAAGAGGATTTTTTCAAAGCTCGTCCTGCTTCTGAACACATTCTCAAGAAGCCCAAGATACCGGTGAAACAAACGAGTCCTAAATTTCATTACAAAAAAGAAAATCCCTACAAAAATATAAACCTGAACCTCGACAGAAAACTGGTGAAAAGCCCCAGCGCCGCCGGTCCCTGTTAGTGTCCGAAAAGCATCATCCTTGAAATTCCAGCAGGTCCCTGCGTAATCGTCCGTTGGTTGAGTTTTTGAAAAAGAAACGTACATCTGTGATCTTAGAAAAGTCAAAAGACAATACATTAACTTAAAAAAGAATTCTGAAATGTCGAAGGAATTTTTAACACCCTACCGCAGCGTGGGAACTCCAGACAGAAGGAAAAAACACAACGAACCCAAAACTCTAACAGAAGAGGACTTTTTCAAAGCTCGTCCTTATTCTCATTCTCAAGAAGCCCAAGATACCGGTGAAACATTAGAGTCCTAAATTCCATTACAAAAATTAAAATGTCTACAAAAATATAAACCTCGACAGAAAACTGGTGAAAACCCCAGCGACTTGTTTACCCAGAAACATTTTGGTTTGAAAATGCAAATAATGAAAGAAAAAATGCAAGTAGGAAAAGATCGGGTAACAAATTGAAATAGAGAAACTGCTAGCATTGTCCTTCAAAGCCCGGCTGGTCCCTGTTAGTGTCCGAAAAGCATCATCCTTCAAATTCCAGCAAGTCCCTGTTAGCGTCCGAAACGCAAGCCCAGTGTGGACAATGGGGAAAGGGACTTCATCAACCACTTTGTCTACACCTACTAACCAAATTAGATGATTTTTTAGTCCCATTAGATGTTTGTAGTTCTTGTTAATGTGTAAATCCAACATTATGATTTTTTTAAAGTAAGGACAGTTGTTTGATAAGTATTTTGTCCTGTGTGTGGGACATTCATGTCATTTCTTTCCAATTGTGATATTAATATGAATAAGATGATTGTTGAGATTTTGATTTAATTTAAGATAAACTTGTAATAATTTATAATAGCTAGTTGGTAAGTTACAAAATATTTTGATAAAAAGAAATAGTGACTTGTACAAAAAATTATAAACAATTGCTATCCAGATGCTAATATTTTCTTGCTACAATTTTGATGGGGATAAAGTCTGATCACAGAGCTTAGATTGTTAGCCTAATTAGTGAAAGTCAAAGCAAAAAATCAGAGCCACGAACAGTAAGACGTAAAACAGTCTCACAAGATAGGATTAAACAACTAAAGTGCTCACTTGATCAGCTAAGAGCAATCAACCAAAATCCAAATTTTATAGACTTCTTTAAAAATACACTTGGTCAGATTAACACATTTCTGCCACTTGTTGGTACTGAATTGAGAACCAAGGTAAAAAGAGGCGCAGAATGGACCACAAAACGTATACTCATATCTCGCGAAAAGTTTTTCATGATTTATTGCAAACTCACGAAAATGATAAAATAAGAGAATATGTTAAAAAGTATATCAAAATATTCAAACAAGTTACTATACTAGCGAAAAGGATCCACAGGTAGAATACTAAACTCTAAAAATAAAATAAAACATCTTAGAATATCATCAAAAAAGTTACAGGGCTATCAGCCGATAACGTCCCTGATTAAGATAGGCCTCGCTGAAAGTAACACTAGCCAGGATAAAGAGACAATAGCTAACTACTTTAATGTACCGTGTATTATAAATATTCCGGAATATTCGATAAACATCTCATTAAAAATTTAGAATTATCCGAGTCGTAGAAACTTTCAAAAAGGACAATAATTTAGAAATTAACCCAACAAAATAATTATACAAACAATTTTTATAAAAGTACCAAACTTGACATACACAAAATCATAAAAAATATAAAACCGAAAACCTCTACAGACTTCTGGGGCT
Organism: Eupithecia insigniata; assembly: GCA_947859395.1. Lineage (NCBI taxonomy): Eukaryota > Metazoa > Arthropoda > Insecta > Lepidoptera > Geometridae > Eupithecia > Eupithecia insigniata. The sequence goes on from OX402008.1 coordinate 6,305,935, forward strand.
TGTCCTCAAAAATAATTAAGTCTGTAGCTAATGTAATAACTTTTCCGTTCACTGGCGTGACAAACGATTGTCTATTTTGCGGAAAATTTCCGGATTTGTTGAAACTTGTAAAGGTTATTCCGCTGCACAAAAAAGGGGATTGTCATGACGTTCAAAACTATAGACTTATTGCGTTGTTGCCGAACCTAAGCAAAATTGATGAAAAACTCTTATTTAATAGATTAGTCAAGTACACACACGAGCTCAATCTATACTTATATTAAAACTGTAACAGGTCCAATTCTGTACATTTAAGATATTTAGAATCTCTTTTTTGGAGGGCACTCTATTATCGATACTGATTCCAAAAATATTTTAGCCATCATGTCTGTCTGTCTGTCTGTATCTTGGCCGCGCATAGCTCCGAAACTACTGAACGTATTGAAATGAAACTTGGCAGGATTTTAGTTCATACTACGAGAAAGGACATAAGATACTTTTTATCCCGGATTTCAATAGGGTTCCCTTGGGAGAGGGCATGAAAGTAACATTTGTTGGCTACGCATAGCGCCGGAACTACTGAATGTATGTATTCAAATGAAACTTGGCAGGATTTGAGATCATACTATGATGAAGGACACAGGATACGTTTTATTCCAGATTTTCATAGGGTTTCTTTGGGAGAGGGGATGAAAGTAATTTTTTTAGGCTGCGCGTAGCGCCGAACCTTCTAAATGTATTCAAATGAAATTTGGCAGGATTTGAGTTCATACTATGAGGAAGGACATGGATACTTTTTATCCCGAATTTCAATAGGGTATCCTTGGGAGAGGGGATGAAAGTAAAATTTCTTGGCTGCGCATAGCACCGAAACTTCTGAATGTATTCAAATGAAATTTAGCATGATTTAAGTTCATATTCAAGAAAGGGCATTAAATACTTTTTATCTCGGAATTCAGAAGGGTTCCCTTATGAGAGAGGATGGAAGTGAAATTTTGCGCGTTGCAGGATGGCGCGCGGGACAAAGGCGGTAGAGAGCGATAGCCCCCCACTGTGGGGCATTGGCAGTGGGGCCCCCACATTGCCCCGCAGTGAGACCTCAGTAGGGTAAAATTTCTTGGCTGCGCATAACGCTGAAACTACTGATTGTGTTCAAATGAAACTTGGTATGATTTAAGTTCATACTACGAGGAAGGTCATGTAATACTTTTTATCCTGGAGTTCGTTAAGGTTCCCTTGGGAGTGGGGATGGAAGTGACATTTCTCGGCCTATAATAGCGCAAAAACTACTGAATGGATTCGAATGATACTTAGCATGATTTGAGTTCATACTACGAGGAAGGACATAAAATAAGAGTCCATACCCCAAAAGCCAACAAAATGATAACAAAATTGTTATTAGTGCCGATAAACGACCTACTGAACAGCATCCGGTTGGTACAAAGCTCTCATTACCAATGATGTTGCCGTCGTCCTGGTAGATCAGCACTGTGACAGGCGGAACATTGTGCTGCGTACCCGGGATGACCGCTTGCAATGCATTGGCGAAACGCACCAGGCATTTGATGCTCTTCAGTCTCTACTCGCTTTTATACCTTCCGTCGTGGCGAAGACGGATACAAATTTGATCTTCGACATGTGAATCCGAAAACTGACGAGACCGGACACTAAAAAAGTTTCTGCAATGAAAAAAAAATCTACGCCTAGATACATTTTACTAATAAGAGAAGGTCGCATTGCTCACCTGCAAAGGTTTCGAGGTTTCTTTAACCGTTTTCTGGTGGACACTTACACCAAAATTAAAACGAAGCGTTTGGTATACATCAGAACAGAACTAATGAGAGAAGACTGCGCGCTGAGAATTATGTAGATCTGCGAGACGCTATGAATCAAGATAGAAATTGTTAAAATTTAGGACGACTAGTGATTCTTCCTTCCAGTTTTAGAATTGGACAATTATGTGTAGTGCCCTTTTCTCCAGTAGGTACTATCAAAAGCTTTTGAAGCGGAGCTGTGTCACGTCCAGTCAATAAAATCTAGGTATATGTAAATCTATACTATACTACACTAATAAAAATAAGTAAGGTTTGTGTGGTTGTAGGGGGTAATCTCTGAATCTATTGAGCCAATTTTGAAAATTCTTTTACCTATTGAATTTGTTTAAACACGCATCGTTTAAACCACTTTATTTGCGAGTTTTATAGACTACTAAAAATGTTTACCGTGCAACGAAGTGGGCACGGGTCAGCTAGTATTTAAATAAAAACCAATACGTATTTCGTAAAAGGTTATCAACCACCGATGCAAAATTAAAAACATGGGGAACTTTTTGTGATTTGTCAAAGGCTTTTGACTGTCAGTAGTAGTAGTCAGTCAATCAGTCACGATAGTGACTAACTATCGTGACTACGTTCTTCTAACTAAACTTAAACTTTATGGTGTCAATGATTCTGATATGATGCTGTGTCAAACTTATTTCGCTGCGAGGAAGCAAGTAGTTGACATTCAGGGCGTAACATCAAATGAGAGAAGTATAAGGCATGGTGTACCGCAAGGATCCATTCTAGGCACCTTATTCTTCTTTCTATATATCATTGACATTAACTCGTGCTTTAGTAATAAGGATATTGAAATCTATATGTTTGCGGATGACATGAGTCTCTTATAGTAAAATGTGACACAAAAACTGACATTGTAGCCAAACTAAATTAAATAATTAACAAACTAACAAAATGGTTTGAATGCCATATAGTAAATATCAGTTCTTAACGGAGAGGTATGGTGGACCGATTGAATCGTTCTCTTGAGGTTGTGGCCCACTGGGGCGAAAGCAATCTTGTCCGATTCAATGCCAGCAAGACACAGGCATGTCTATTCTCCGCAAAGAGCTTTTTCGAACTCGCTCCTATTTTCCTCAATGTGTCATCCTTAATAAGGTGAAGCGGTACTTCACACCGGTACAGCTGCTCACGCTTTATAAAGCACAAGTCCGGTCGTGTACGGAGTACTGCTACCACTTGTGGGATGGCTCAGCTAAGTAACTGTTAGAAGCTTTGGAATCGATTGAACGGAGGGTCACAAGACTTATTGGCACTGGTAATGTCTAACCTTCAAAATCTTGAACACCGACGGAGAGTTGCCTGCCTATCGGTGTTCTGAAGGTTACATTTTGGAGTGTGCGCTGAAATTGCACGATCTAATTCCCCCATCACCATTCCACCATCGGACAACCGGAACTGCGTCATCCATATACGGTAGATATCCCATTGGTCCGCACTCAGCGCTTCAAATCAACATTCTTCGTACGCACCGCCAAAATATGTAACACCTTACCGGTGTGCTACATCCTTGTCCGTATCATCACATCACTTACCATCAGGTGAGATAACGGCCAAACGCAAGCCAATATGTAAAATATATTGAAAAAACTAATCTTATTAATTTCTCACTAGCGACAGTTAAAAGACACCTACCTGACAACCTTCCAATAAATCCAGTTGACGCTATTACCTTTCTTGGACTTATATGGATAGATTCTAACCTGAAATGGAACCAAAATATTGATAAGTTGGCTGGAAGACGGAGCTCCGCGTGCTATGCAATCAAAAAGGTTAAGGAACTTTGTGGTTTCGAGGCAGTTTACTTCGCATACTTCCACAGTTTAATGAAATACGGACTTTTCTTTTTTTTTCCTTTATTTATGTTACACATTAATTACTTGATATATAATATTAAAACTAACTTAAACCGTAGAAAAATCCGGTTTGTATTTAAGTCTGTCTCAATTGGTGAAATATGTATGTTTATATTAAGACTACTAGCTGCTGCAATAACCTTCGCCCGCGTTTTATCGGGATAAATAATAGCCTATATGTTATTCCAGCTCCGAAACTATACCCATACCTTACTTAATCGGTTTAGTAGTTTTTGCGTGAAAGAGTAACAAATATCCATACATCCATCCATACAAACTTTCACATTTATAATATTAGTAGGATAGGATGGAGGGATATGATATAGATAGGTAACCTATATACCTAAGTAGTTAGATAGGTATATTCGACCCGTACACTCACTATACTATTAAATAAAAACAATAACCTATAGTGTTAAATCTCACATTGAATGTAGAAAGCATTAGACGCCAAGCAGGCCACACCCTGCAAGTACAAGTACTAGGGTAAAACACGTAAAATGATCCGTAATCCGGTATTCTAGCGTAGGTAGGTACCTACGTATACTCGGCGCGGCGCTCGTTCGTCAGTGAATGGAGCGAACTGATAACATCAACAATTGTTTTAAAAAATAAATAAGGGTACTGGACTATTTTACTCCATAGATGATTACATCCAGTAGATGTCGCTCCGTTCCACACTGACAAATAGTATGTAACTAAAGCTTAGCTTTATATAAATATTGACATTTATCTAAATCGCATTAAACCTTGATTAAGATAGGCAAAATAAATATGTATTAGACACATACCTAAGTGATATATAAATGAAAACTTCGGGTCATTAAGAGGTTGCAGGATGCAGAGTATGCAAAATAAATTCAGGTAAAAAAGCCATACTATAATAAATCCAGCTAGTTAATTTTAAACTATACTAGAAGCTACCGCCCGCACCCGCTACGCCAATTTCTCGCTCGAACTTAATCTTGTTTCGCCTTGAAAAATAATATTTTTTGTATTACTCAGGTAAAATTCTGGCATGTTTGATTTTACTAGTAGGTCGTTCATAGCCGTAGTTGTAATATTTTGACCTGCTTTTTATGATTTATTCTACTCTACGAACTGGATAGGTAATATCACTTGGTATTCAAGGTATTATCTAAGCTTTGTACATACCAAAACACTCTTTGCGCCTTACTTGTTTGAAAAGCTCGACCTAGTTTATAAAGGCAATATTGAGAAAATGTATAACGCATTCGATAACATTTTTATCTACAAAATTCTACAATGCAAGTGCTACCTCCGCAGAATGAGTTGAAATAAACACAAAAAAATCTAAACAAAAAAGCTATCAACAGAGCTGTCTTCAAAACAAGCTCGGTACACGCACGCGCCAATCGCACAATGCTTTGCATTTACAATTTTACATGTTCACCCGCACGACCAAAAACATTCCAATTTTGCATTCAACTCGTGCGAGCAAAAAACCTATCTACGTTAGATACCAAATGATACTCTTCATTGTTATCACGGAAGCACTACTCTATGACGAATGCAGCTATTTTTCCGGCGTTATCATGTATGCACGTTCAATTTTTATTGCTTTTTCTGCGGCAGTTACAAATCGATTTGGCTATAAGCCAATCGCATCATTTTAATAGTTCTCCTGTGCTGGCTGACAGTACAACTCACATATATTTACATTCTGTATGAAGCATTAAACTTAGGTTTATGAATTATTCGCTCATTTGTTTCCAAATAAATAATAAAGAAATTATTGTAAAAATAAACGAGTTTCCAATTTGCCATAAAGTGTTTAACTATAAGGTAACATTAGTCACAACAAGATTGACGAAACTTTTAATATAATTGGTATTTTTGTGTCAAAAAATACTCATTTTTCATTTTGCTTCTGTATGTATAATACATACACCTTGTAACTGGTAAGGCAACAACATTAGTTTAAAATAGTGCCTATTAATATATTGTTCAAATTCGCTCAAATATACAGTCAATTTGCTGCTTTGTTTTCTTCAATATTGTTGTTTTTATTCCATATTTTTTTTTAAATTATTTTCTCGACGAGACTATAAATTCGATATCATTTTATCTGCAAAAATATTAGAAGAAGCACGTATAACTTTTTTTAAATAAGTATGATTCGCATACTTTTTGTTGCATTTATTTGACTTTACCAATTTTATTTTATAAATATTCTGCGTAATTTTCCTCAAGCTATCTGTATCAATATATTCATAGTTTTAATATTCAGGTAGTTTCCTACACTACCTCTCTTCGTTTGATGATAGGAAGAACCCCTGTCACGCAGGATGGATAGCCGACGTCGGCGGGTCTTTTCAGAGAATGTATGCAAAATCGTTTTAGATTTTCTAACTTTACTTGGTTGAGAATGAGCTTAGCGGGCCTAAAACTCGAATTTAATACCACGGGCTAAAAAGTATTTTTTCTTCTTAATTTTTGTCTAAAATCATCAGCCCGTACAGAGCATTCGTTCTCTTACATAAAAACTCGACTACTTGGTGCTCCGTCAATCTTTATTTTTGAAAATAGAACCCTCTTGGCGTTGTTTTATGAAGGTTGATTCTTTCCTTCACGGTAGAATGCGAACTGTTTCGTTGCGGGATAAATAGAGATTTAAAAAAAAAGTTAGTATTGGCGCTAAATCTCTAGAATTTTCTTCATTCCAAATCACAAACTTTTACGTTTAACTTCCTGACGAGTCTTTACTTCCAAATTGTGAACGTGAAAAATGTCATCAAGTGTTAGTGAAGATGCTAATATGCAAATGGAAGAAAATGTATTCTCTTTGGAAAAGGGCAAAGAAATAATTATGAATCTGTTGCCGACAAAATCACGTGGAATATATTTAAAGAGTTACGAAAATTTTATGAAATGGAGAGATGAGAACCTGTGGATTCTTTTACAGAAGGGGTTTTTCTCACTTATTTTGATGAATTATCGAAATAATTCAAATCGTCGACTCTTTGGAGCACATATTCAATGTTAAGAATGACCTTACAAACGAAACACGACGTCGATATTAAAAAATATGTAAATTTAACGGCTTTACTGAAGAAATTGTCCACTGGATACAAGGCAAAAAAAAATCTAAAGTCTTGACGACACAACAAATCGAAACATTTTTAAATAACGCTCCAAATAAATAATACTTGGCAACAAAGGTAACCTACTTATGTACTCTACTCAAACTAAATAAATAGATACCTACCTACATACCTAAATTATGTACCTAGGTTATTACGATTATTAACACACTTATTTTTTTGTTCAACAGGTTGCTTTAATTTATGGAATCAGCGGTGCATGCAGAGGAATAGAGCTTGCCAATATAACGCTAGAAGAAGTAGAAACGGATATAAACCTACAAGCTGTGAGTCTGCCGAACACGAAAACAAACAAAGAGCGTAAATTTGTCATCAGTGGAGAATACCTTAATATAGTTAAAGCCTATCAGGAGTTACGTCCCACTAATGTTTCAACGAGAAGATTTTTTCTAAATTATCAAAATGGTAAATGCACAAGGCAAGTCATAGGCAAAAATAAATTTGGTAACATGCCTAAAAATATTGCCACTTATCTAAATTTACCAAATCCGGAACTCTACACGGGCCATTGTTTCCGCAGAACATCCTCGACTCTGTTGGCGGACTCTGGTGCGAATATAACGACATTAAAACGGCACGGTGGATGGAGGTACGATCAAGTGGCTGAAGGTTATATAGAGGACTCTATACAAAACAAGTATCACGTCACGCAGCGGATTACGGAAGGAATCAATATTCTACCAAACATTACAGAACCCCAAGCATCTACATCGCGGGATTGGATGAATATGTCAACTCAGCTGAAACCGCACTCAGATCTTAATAATGCAGGAAACTCAAGCATGAGTCGAGTCTCTCCAACTTTTACTCTACAACAATCAACTCAAAATATTATCACATCCCAATCACATAGAACCGAAATAAAATTGCCCGGGAAAACCATATCACTAAACATTCAAAATTAATCGAACTGCAGATTTAATTTTTAATAAAATTTCTGAAAATTGTCTAATTCTGAATTGTTTTATTTTCTCGCAATCGAAGTGAAAAGTAGAGTGTTTTACTGGGGCCAAAACCACCCATTATAACTCGGTCTTGTCATCCTCCCTCGCTACGCTCGGGAGTATAACAACCTCGTATATAATGGGATGGTTTAGTCCCTTGTAAAACAATCTACTATTGTTTTTGTTTTGTTTTTTTTTTCGATTTCCGTGGAGTGGTTCAATTTAAGAGTTGACTGTCAATGATACCAGTAAAAACCCAGGGTGTCAACGTCCATAGACTACCTTTAAAGAATTTTCATACATATACAAAGCCCTTATAATTTCCCTTGCCAGTTTGGGATGTGAACACTTTACTGTGTTCATTTTAGAATCTGAAAATTGGCGACAGGGATCGGATTCTAGCCCTTTTCTTGTCTTTCAATTGGTGTTATTGAAACCGATCGAATCAAATTGCGTAGACAGATTATTAATAAGCAGCTTATTTAAACTCATTTCTTCGCACACTTTGATTCTATAGAAACGTTTCATTTAAATGATATTTCAATTTCATGGCAATAGAATTATGAGATATAAATTAGCCCATGTGTTATTCCGAATCTAGACCTATGTATGTACATATATCATCATATCAGCCCATACACGTCCACAGCTGGGCATAGGCCTCCCCCATGCGACGCCACAAATAGCGGTCCTGAGCCGCCTCCATCCATCGACTCCCTTCGACCGCTACATTGTCGTCGGTCCATCGAGTGGACGGTCTCCCATGTAGGGGGTGGTTTTGCCATAATCACCACGCTTGACAGGCGTATTGGCGATCGCAGTGTTATGTATGTATATTTTTGCAAAATTTCAGCCTGTTCCGTTCAAGAGTTTTGGCGTGAAGCAGTAATACAAAACATTATATACTTACATTCATACCATACATACTTTCGCATTTATATACTAGTTTCTGCCTGCGGCTTTGCATACATTGTTTCAATTTTCTATCCCATGGGAACTGATTTATGGGATAAAAAGTAGCCTATTTTTTTATTTCAGGCCTGGAACTAGAAGATCAAAATTTCAGCACGATCCGTTCAGCATTCTTGACATGAAGAAGTAACATACATCCCAATATCCACACATCTAAATATCCAAACTTTTGAATTTCTAATATACGTGTGATGCGAAACGTTGGATGTTTAAAAAAAATCTAAGAAACTCGTACATAGAAAAAAACATGAGTGCACTTATTAAATAAATATAGCTAAGATAAGATTATTAGATATTATTGTTTAGATTGATGGATGTAAGGATGGATTTTTACTTATACAGCCTTCACCTTCAGAGAGTTTACATGTAGTATGTACGTACAAACACGGTCTATATTCGCACAATAACTTTAGAGTTAGAAAGAGAAAAAAACACATCGCCTTTCATTCTGCCCTAAGCCTGTCTCCTCATTGTCCGTGCGCTCACGGCTATCGCACAAGTGCACGCCATAAACAAAAAAGAAAATGCCAAAACGACTACACCACGAAGAAACAAAAGAAGATAGATGGAGACGGAAGAAGAGGAAATATGAGGATAAATTGAAGATGAAACAAAGTAGCAGACGTCGAATAATATATTCGGATGATGAAGATGAAGGTAGGTAGTTATTTATTTTCTACCTACGATCGTTGGCACCTTCGAGTTATTTTTTAGTATCCGTTGAATTCTTCGGATAATCTCGATGCATTCATCGAGCAGTGCACGATCTTATCAAACTTTTGGAAGAACAATTAGAACCATTTAAGGTTCATTTTTTATTTCGTTGCATTCATCGAAATTCGTGCGTATTATTGGAACGATATTGTTACGTATCGAAATACTGTCCTACTTTTTATCCATATTCGTTGTATTCTACGAATTATCGGATGACCGCTACAAGTTTTACTTGTCGGTATTACCACCTAAGCTACCTATTCATAGGTCTTTATTGATCTTTGCAGATCATCAAGAAAATTACGAAATCGTCGAAAATATTGAGAAAAATATTGAAAACGTGACTGTTTCAAGTCCCGTCGTCGCCGAGCAGCATCAGACAGGTGCGGGCGAGGTAGAAGAAACGGAAGGGGTCGATTCTTTCGACCCAAACTTACTGGAACCACTCGGCGACTTTGAAGTTGATTCTGTGGATTTTGGTGATGACATACAGACTGATTTGGCAGCAAGACTCCAAAAAATTCTTCTCAACGGGCTAAATGTGGAGGCAAAAGAGGAAATATTAAAGAAATATTTATATCCAAAAAATTTAGCTTTAGCTAAAGGTCCTACTCTGAACTTGGAGGTGGGAGCAATGCTAGCTGAGCCATGCAAGCTACGGGACAAGCGGCTACTTGGTAAACAAGATCAGCTCGGTAAAGCACTTTCAGCTTTAGCAATAGCTATGACTGGTCTGATGAAAAAGAATTCAGATATTCCGGAAATTATCCGTACACTAAATGACGCCGCTAGAATGTTAGCGGACTCCCACTACGCTGAAACCGATACAAGACGTTCGGTAATCATCCCGCTGATTGACAAGCCTCTGATGGAACCTTTCAAAGACAGAAAAAGGGATAGTCTCTTATTCGGTGAAAACCTGGGAGATCTCGTAAGAGACTCAAGAGGTATAAAGAAGACAAGTGAACTGATACAAGCATCGACGTCATCGGGCCATTTAAACCGGAAAGGCTCATCGGCACGCGGAGCGAAGAACCAACAGCGCGGTGGTCGGAGCCAGCGAGGCGGTGGGCCGAGATCAATGACGTCACACCAGTATTCGCGCCGGTGGACACCACCGCCGCACGGGGCACAGCGCTCCTACCCGCCCCCTGCGCCCCGCCGCCGCCAGTACACGGCGCCGGTGGCGTCGGCGGCGGCGGCGCCGCGCTACGCCAGTGCACATCGCAGGATGTAGACCCAAACGCCCAGGTACATGCAGGTCGTTTAAAATAGTTTTTAAACGAATGGCTGTCCATTACAGACGATGACTTTATCCTTGATATTTTATCAGGTTATAAAATACCATTCATAGAAATTCCTAACCAATGTCCAGAAAGTTACCCACATCGCAGGTTTTCTAAAACTGAGTCATCAGCTATAATGGAGGAGCTAGATCACTTATCGGATATTGGCGCCGTAAGGAAATGTGAGCAGAAGGTGGGGCAATTTATATCCGATATATTTTTGATTCCGGTAGTAATCGATTTATTTTAAACCTAAACAAGTTAAATAAATACATTCGTACGGAACACTTCAAGATGGAAGATGTACGCACTGCTACGAAACTTTTGACTAGGGATTCTCACATGATTAATATTGATATCAAAGAGGCTTATTTTTTGATTCCTATCCACGAATCACATGCCAAATATTTGAGGTTTTACTTTAATGGCCAATTATGGGAGTTTGTGGCGTTGGCTTTCGGCCTATGCTCTGCGCCTTATGTATTTACAAAATTACTACAACCAGTCATGTCTCACTTAAGGTCTCGAGGTTTCCTCTCTGTAAGATATTTGGATGACATTCTTTGTATTGGACAATCCGCCAGTGATTGCCTACATAATGCAAATGAAAGTATAAAATGTCTCACGCGGTTAGGTTTTGTAATAAATAATAAAAAGAGCATTTTAATTCCAAAGAAGTCGTGTAAATTGTTAGGCCTTATTCTAGATTCTGAGACGATGACTTTACAACTCCCCGACAGGAAGAGACAAAAAATATTTAACGAAACGGAAAATATTATAAATTCAAGGCAAATGCGTATTAGAGATTTTGCGCGCTATTTAGGCTCCCTAACAGCAGCTTGTCCGGCTATTCCATACGGATGGCTATATACGAAATCTCTAGAGAGAGAAAAATATTTAGCTCTTCTTAAACATAGTGATAACTATGATGCTGTTATGAAGGTCCCCGATAAGCTAAACGAAGACTTACATTGGTGGAAGAAAAACATTTTACGAGCTGTTAATCCTATTCGTCAACATAGGTATGACCTAGAAATATTTACCGACGCCTCGACCACTGGTTGGGGCGTGTCTTGTGGGTCTGAAAGAAGTGGCGGACACTGGACAACCACTGAACGTGCTAATCATATTAACTATTTGGAGTTGTTGGCCATTTATTTCGGACTGAAATCAATTGCAGCTGAAAAACGGCACTGTGATATTCTTTTACGCGTAGATAACACCACAGCTATTTCCTACGTAAACAGGATGGGTGGTGTCCAGTACCCTCACTTGAATGAGATATTTAGTATGATATGGAAATGGTGTGAGGAGAGGAAAATATTCATTTTCGCGTCATATATTCCCTCGTCACAAAACGTAATAGCAGATGCGGAATCTAAGAAACTGAATATCGATACGGAGTGGGAATTAGGTTTTAAGGAATTTACAAAGATAGTTCGTTATTTTAATATGCCGGATATAGATTTATTTGCCACTCGCCTGAATGCAAAATGTCCCGTATACATTTCGTGGAAAAAAGATCCTTTTGCTCATAACATTGATGCTTTTACCATCAATTGGTCCCAATTTTATTTCTATGCGTTCCCACGGTTCGCTTTAATTTTGAAGACCCTAAATAAAATTGTATCCGATGAAGCGACCGGTATTGTAGTAGTACCATTATGGACTTCCCAGCCGTGGTATCCGTTGTTTATGTCGCTATGCATTCGAGAGATAATCATATTTCCTCCAAGTATGCATCTCTTGCTTTCTCCTTTCAGGTCAATCCACCCGCTCTACCGCCATCTTTCCCTGGCGGCGTGTGTGTTATCAGGGAAGGCTTCCGAAGGCAATCGGTACCAGAATCGGCTTTAGATGTAATGCTTTCATCCATTTCACATAACACAAGATCTCAGTATAATACTAGCTATAAGCAATGGTGGGAATATTGCGTAGAGAATAATTGTGATTTTTACAAAGTAGACATATCATCTCTTTTGAATTTCCTCACAGTATGTTTCAACAAGGGCTCTTCTTATGTTACCCTAAATAGTCATAGGTCGGCTATATCTCTCATATCTTCAAATAAGATCGGGGAGGATATAAGAGTCAAACGATATTTAAAAGGGATTTTCAAATTAAAGCCCTCGATACACATTAACGTGGAATCCAAGTATCGTGTTGGATTATTTAGAAAAAATACCACATGATTCTTGCAATTTAGAAAAGTTAAGTAAAAAGCTGATCATGCTTCTAGCGTTATCAACTGGTCAAAGAATGCAGACTTTATCGCTGATTAAGACGTCAAATATCAAGTCATTTAATGATCGAATTGTGATTTCAATTACTGATTTAATAAAAACTTCCGGAATAGGAAGAAATCAACCAGTTTTAAACTTACCATACTTTAATCAGCGACCTGGAGTTTGCCCTGCATCAGTTTTACAAAAATATCTGTTAGAAACTGCCTCTATTAGACCTAATTCTGTTGATCGACTCATTATTACGTTTAAAAAGCCTCATAAAGCTGCTACCTCTCAGACTATTGGTCGCTGGTTGAAGCAGACTTTAGGGGATAGTGGTATAGATATCTCTATATTCGGCGCACACAGCACGAGGCATGCCTCTACTTCCGCTGCCTCACGCGCCGGTATTAGTATCGATGTAATTAGGAGGTCGGCGGGTTGGTCTGAACAATCAGCAGTTTTTGCAAATTTTTATAACAGGCCTATTGTTGACGCCACCACAAGTTTGTTAGACGTTATAGTTTAAGTTTGATTATTCCTAAGGACATGTTTTGTTATAAGATAATGATATTGATTATGTAAGCGAATCTTTTGTTGTTACTTAGTAAAATAATAAACATTAAGACAGTTTCAAAATCTTATCCATGGTTTTTTATTTTACGACTTTTAGCAACATGGATCAGTCTCTAAACATCTACATGTAAACTCTCTGAAGGTGAAGGCTGTATAATTGAATGATCAAGCGAGGCTTCTTGAAGCGAAGCTCGATCTTGATTATACAGCCTTCACCGAAGAGAGCCTGGGTCCCTCCCTACCCTTACCTACCTAGGTATCCCTGATAGATCAATGTTGCTGATGTTTGTTCACTCTGAAAATAATGAGGAGACAGGCTTAGGGCAGAATGAAAGGCGATGTGTTTTTTTCTCTTTCTAACTCTAAAGTTATTGTGCGAATATAGACCGTGTTTGTACGTACATACTACATGTAAACTCTCTTCGGTGAAGGCTGTATAATCAAGATCGAGCTTCGCTTCAAGAAGCCTCGCTTGATCATTCAATTATTCACGCCAAAACTACTGAACGGATCGGGCAAATATTTTACATAGTTCTAGGCCTGGAATAAAACATAATCTTCTTTTTATCCCATAAATCAGTTCCTATGGGATATAAATAAATAACCTTAAAGCTTTTCCATAGAAACAACGCGGGCAAAACCATGGGCAGACTATATTACTAAAATTTGTGTGATGATAGTGTGCTTAGTGTGATAAATCTTAATAATAATATCTGACAACATTGATTTGGAATTGAAACCTTTACTAAAACACCTTTGATTTATAATAGAGTACCAGGGCAATGAAATTTAGTAAGCTATGAAGACTAGGGGAATTCGTGTACCACAACCGGCTTTAAAATTAGCTAAATAGGTACGTAATTAGGCATTATAATAATCATAAAAGGGACATTAAATTAGAGGCCGAATGGGAGAGAATATTCTGCTTACCTTTTATATGACTTTTATAAGAGCTTTACTTGTGTTAGCGGAATAACAACCGTTTAACTGCCCATAAAGTGAAATTTATCACCGAGGCGACATACGGAATATCCCCGTTTTGGCTTGGAGACTAAGCTACCTACGTGCCCGCCTATGGGTATTTACCTACATTAATATATTCATGTAGTAAGTTTACCTAATTCACAAAACCGATAGCTTTTGTTTATGGCTGCATGTTATTATTATCATTTATAAATGGTTTTATAAATGATTTATAACAATGTATCTATATCTTCGATATTTTTAAATTCTGGACAAATATTCACCCAGCAACGTCTAGCCCCAAGCTAAGCAGCAGTGTTTTGGGTATTTAGATAACTGATATATGTACTTCATACAATACATTATATAGATAGATATTTTTTACTATACCTAGAAAACACACAAAAAATCCTAATAAAAGACAGAATACAACGTATATACAACGTAGAGGAACGTAGGTACTTAAGTCTAATAAAATTGCAAAATGTTTAATGACGTACATAACTTAACCATTAAAATGGCAATATCTTATTCGTATCGGATCGTATTTGCAGGTATCGGTCGAGTATCATAAGAGTTGTACACAACCCTTAACAAAGGTAGATATAATTAACATTTTGTCTTATTTTTATTTTATTTATTAGCTGCTGCCCGCGCCTTCGCCCGCGTTTTATCGGGATAAAAATAGCCTATATGTTATTCCAGGGCCCAAACTATATCCATACCAAATTTCAGCTTTGGTTCAGTAGTTTTTGCGTGAAAGAGTAACAAATATCCATACATCCATCCATACAAACTTTCACATTTATAATATTAGTAGGATTCGGGGTAACAAACAATAACGCTCTTAGCCTAATTAATTGATTCTTATTTTATGTGATGTTCTTCAACGCTGTTACCCTCATAAAGATATACAAAAAACAGGGCAAAAGTTATAGTAAAGCAACTGTGTTCTTTCACTAAAATCCCTGCGCGCGGGATTACCGCATCGGAAACTAAACGAAAACCTATTTATATGTAATTTATTAATAATAACAAGGTCTTCTCTGCTATTACAAAAAATTATATCAGTAAAAGGTTATAAGACCACGCGCATATTTACCTATATCTAATTATCTACCTATATAAATATCTTACTAAATAAAATATAGTTAAAAACTAAAACCCTCATTTGTTGAAATCGGACCAGTAGTTTCAGCGCTACGTGGGAAAATAAATATGTATATACGAACATACATACATATGTACATACATAGGGTGTCAAACTCATAACCCTCGTTCAGTAGTCGGGTCAAAAATTTAAGAGATACCGAAACGTGAGCCTCGGTGTCGCCACAACAACGCAAAAATGCGCAAACACAGCGGCATATTCATGCGTTAATATTCATAGGGCACCTGCTGCACCGACTTGCGGATTGCAGTCTTTTCCAAGAATTCTCATTTTAATCTTATGTGGAAACTGAAACGGGATTAATACTACCCGTCGTCCAGTCTTATTCCCCTAAGGCGACGGTTGGGATGAAGTCGGCTCAACCATCCCCTAGTTAGCATTGAGGTGACGCGACGGTTGGCACAGGAAGGCAAGGGTTTTCCCACACTAATATTTATTATTTGCGATATGTTCTTAAATATTTTTAGTATTCGCACCTTAAGCCTAGGTATATACTATCAGAAGGTTCTCGTGCTGACTGTACCTCAAATTATGCATGGATGCGAGTGAGAACTAATGTATGAACAAAAGTATTTTTTAAAATTATTATTGAATTGCTCGTTGCATACGTTTGGGAACTATTTTATTAAAGATTTCGTTTCCGAGAACAATAGGTTTGGATGCAATGGGAATTAGCCATTTATTTTACCTCGTTATCGAAATAATTTAGTGTAGTAGAAATTATCTCTGAGTTAAAACGCGAACTGGCAGACGGACATTGCCAAAACTATAACGGTTCCTTGTAGACTATGGAACCTTAAAAAGAGCTTAGTACGTACTCAATATGAATGAGTTAAAAGATAAAAGAATACCTAATGGAACATCTAGCTTTTCAGTACTAGACTAGTAGTCATTTGATTTCATTAATTTACAACTATATAGCATTTTTTATTTAGCTTTGTACGAACGTTTTTTTTCTGAGGCGTTCGTTTATGTATAAGGAGATAAATTTAGATGTAGGTCCTAAATTTTTTCCGCTTCCTTTAATTTCTTTGTTACATTTATGCCAGAGCTTTGTTTTTCATTTAGCTGCGGTAGTTTTTTTTCATGTAGCTGCGGTTTTTTTCATGTAGCTGCGGTTTTATTCATGTAGCTGCGGTTTTTGTCATTTAGCTGCGGTATGCAAGAGGTGAAAAAAATACTGGCCGCCCACAAAACCAAATCGTTTTCTATAGTGCATTTATTTATTGACATAATTAGAACGGCCTTAGGCTAATTACACTAATTACAATAGGTTTTAATATTAAATATATTTAGATTAAGTACATATACTATATATACATATATATATAAATAGTTACATACCTATGTCAAATAATTAATAATCAAGTTTAATTAAATTATTCTAGTTTAAGATTAGGGATTTAAACAATATAAAGTTATTTTTCTTCTGGTTGCAAAAACAGCTATGAGTATTTTGTATAAACTATTTTTTCTTAATACATTCCAAAAATAAAACCTATGTAATTGTTGGTATGATGCCCAAAAATGTGAACAAGGGTACAAATTTCTCCAAGTTTAAAAAAGTTGAATATTTCCCAAACGGTTGACCCGTTTGGGAAATATTCAACTTTTTTAAATTTATTTTTAAATTGATTTATTTTTAATTTTCTTTACCGTTTGGCCTTGCTCTCCCTCACAAGCACCTTCAAGGTTATCTACTCATTATAGGTAGTGTATACAGCCTAACATAGAACCTCCTTCTTTTTTCGAAGTCACACACACACAGCAACACACACGCCAAAACAAAACACACAGTAGTTTACCAAAATTGTTTTGTTTCAATGTGTCTCCATTTGCAATAGCTTCACAGCAGTCGACTACGTTCGGTAACGTTGTTTGAATATGCTTGCCGTTAGATCTTTGGCACAGCATCCGAACGTCTTTACGCCATTATTCTCAGAGGACTTGCAACTAGGGTCGCTTGAATATCTACTTCGACTTCGAAAACAGTCTGTTATTGCTGACTACTATTCATTTTACGTAACACCTAACAACAAACATGTTATAGAGATAATTTATTTATCCAAAATAACATATAGATAACTTTATTAACTAGACAGTACTTAAATCTAAACAGTAGGTAACAAAGAAAAAAATATGAGACGGTTATTATAAGTAAAATGGGTATCTGCCTCGTCATGTTGCAGTATTGTAGCATTTGCCCAATACTGCGCTGGTTTTCAGTTATAGTTTAGTTTATATATTTTATTTTTATTTGTTTATATATTTCGTTTATAGTTTTTTGGTTATTATAGTGCTTATGCCCGCACCTGGGGTAATCTTAATAAAGTTAATCTTAGTTTATAAAAAATCTTAGTTTATAGTTATATTCAAACAATACCAAAACATTCTCTCTCTACTGACTCCTGTTTGTTTTCTTCTGGTGTGTTTTTTGTGTAAGTGTTTCTAAGTAAGATTCTATGCTGAAATTGTGTTTTTGTAGAAAATAAATAGATAATAGAAAATAGATACATAATAGAAAATAGATAAAATACAAATATAAAATTCAAAAGTTTAGTTTTGATGGATATTATCACTTCAAAATTATCAGAAAAATTACCACTTATGAGCATCATAGGTTTCTGAGATGTGTTTGAAGAGGATGGGATATATATCTAATAGCTACATTTAATGACCACATTATGTTGGGAAGCTTTACTTGGTATCCTAGAGTACGATAATACCTCTTTATGCAACACAACAGCTTTGCATAGGAAATTATACCATCCTTATCTGGTGGATATACCATCCATTCGTACTAAGCGGTTCTCCTCCACCTTCATCATTTGCAGCGCTAAGGAATGGAATTTGCTGCCTGCTTCTGTTTTTCCAGTCAATTACAATCTGGGTCTCATCAAGACAGGAGTGAAGAGGTGTCTTCTAGACCTTCGTAATATACCGTCGGCCACATTGTCACTTTCCATCAGGTGTGATTGTGGCTATAAAAAAAAGTACTAGCTAAAACATTATTTGCAAAAAAATCTGTTTTGTGAACTTCAGATTCCAAAACGTATAAATTCTCGCCACCCCTAGAAGACATCAGTATCATAACATAACCAGTTTGTTCTACACGATAACGCTTGGGGCAAAAGTTTGCAGGATAACTTTCTACGTATGAATTTGAGATAGCGTTCCGGTGTTTTGGGACAAGACGACAACTCATTTATTATTAAGGAATGGACTTGAGGATTAAAGCGCTACTTGACCAGGTAATAAACTTAGCCAGGCGACATAATTAAATTTTATTCGTATTCTTTTTCATAGCTAAACGAATATTTTTATAGGACTTATAAATACAGAGTAGAGGGCTTATGTATGACGGCGCTACGTCTTTGTTCAATTTTGTGAAGCGCGTGCACCGATCGAACGACGTCGCGATACCCGCTTCACCCCGCCCGAAGTGGGCGCACAAACCTGTGAGGCGGGCGACTGGTTACCTGCGGAGCGCTGCGCGCCTATTTAAGGCACGCGCTCGGCAAGAACGTGGCATTCTCGCTCCGTCGCTCGCTCAGTGCACACGCTATCGTAGTGCTCGGTTTTTACTAGTTGTAAAAATTGTTAATCACTGTAAATTTTATTTACGGGCTTATTGTGATTGTGATATAAATTATTGAAACGAATAAGTCTGGGTTTTTCTGAAGATGTCTGACCTTACTCCTACATCAGAAGTGCCGGACTTGCCCCCACAATCTTCACCTGACATGGTTGATAATTTTACGACGATGTTCTCAACTGGCATCGAAGCAATTCTTCAGAAAATTGCCGATAGTATGGCTTCTCATTCTGTTACTCCGAATGCTCGCACAACTTTAGTGCCTTTTGATCCCGATGCACCAGAATCTGATATAGTCAGTTGGTGTGCTTTAAGCGAAATGATAATTACAAAGAAAAAACTAGAAGGTGTCGATCTTATTTGTACCCTCACCCAGTCTCTGAAGGGTCGTGCGGCTATGTGTCTTACGCAAATCCAGCCTGAAAATATTTCCTGGGATACGATCAAAGGAATATTGTTATCAAAATTCTCCAAGCCCATGATGATGCAAGATCATTTTGACCTCATTATCAAGATAGATAGATAGATAGAAAATTCTTTATTGCACACTTATTGATAAGAAACAGAAATACAAAAAAGACAATTTTAAAACTAAGTTACAAGTGGCGGTCTTATCGCTCGAGAGCGATCTCTACCAGACAACCGTGGATGGATAGGATTGTTGGATAGTACTAGGGGATCTGTGTGCTTGTATAGATTTAATAAATAAAAATACTCATAATAAATATTATGCCTAAAATAAACTACATATATAAATTTATATATATATATATATATTTACTTATATACATAGAGACACAGGTATGCGTTCAATGACAACAGCCTAAATAGTGCTCCTTCACCATGGTTTTGAATAGTGGTAGCGACTTTGCTCGCCTCACTGAGACTGGCAATGCGTTCCATAGTTGTACACCCCGGGCAGTAAAGGAATGGGCGAAGAAAGAAGTAGAGTGAACAGGTACTTGAAGTATAAAAGTTTCAGAAGAGCGCAGAGAAAGAGCGTGCGAATGATGGAGAAAGGTAAAAAGCTCTTTGAGATAAGGGGGTGCAGAGGCGTAAAACAAGATATTAAAGAGAAGAGAGAGAATATGAGAATTTCGGCGAAGCCGTATAGGTAACCACTTGAGCTTCCTGCGAAATTGTGAAACATGGTCATACTTGCGCAAGCCAAATATGAACCTTATCCCGACATTCTGCAGGCGCTCAAGTTTGTCTAACTGTTGCTCAGTTAGATCTAGAAAGGCCGAATCGGCGTAATCAAGAACTGGAAGGAGAAGAGATTGTGCAAGAGAGATTTTAGTGGCAATAGGTAGAAAGTTACGCAGCCTTCGAAGGGAACCTGCTGAAGCAAACATCCTACGGCTGATTTCAGATATCTGCGGTCCCCACGACAGATTTCTATCGATGAGGATACCTAAATTTTTCACCGTTTTGCTTTGCCCAACAGGGGTCCCATCAAAGACCACAGTTGGTAGAGTACCCCAATTTATCCGACCTATCATTCGAGAGCTTCCTACTGTGATCACTTGCGTTTTTGAAGGGTTGACTTTTAGACCAAAGCTGTTGCTCCAGTCCAGGATACGACCTAGGTCTTCGTTAATGGCGGCAATAGCACACGATAGCTGATCTACCGTAGCCTGCGTGTATATTTGGAGATCATCTGCATAGAGGTGGTACGATGAAGTTATGTTTTGAGATATAGAATTTATGAACATAGCAAAAAGAAGAGGTGAAAGAACGCCACCCTGTGGAACGCCAGCAGACATGTCGCACCAAGACGAGCACTCATCATCAATGCGAATACGCTGCCGACGCCCATGCAAGTAACTGCGAAACCAATCAGCCACTGCTGGAGATACGTTGAGAGAGCATAATATTGCAACTAGAATCTCAAAATCCACATTGTTAAAAGCATTGCTAAAATCTAGTAAGCAAAGAACAGTTACTTTTCCATCTTCCATGCCAGAGCGGATGTCGTCTGTAATTTTTACTAGCGCGGACACTGTGCTGTGGCCTGGGCGAAAACCAGACTGGAAAGGATTTAGGAGATTATTCATGGAGAGGAATGTGCTTAATTGCTGGTGGACAAGGCGTTCTAAGACTTTGGACAGGAAAGGAAGAATAGATATAGGACGGAAATCAGAGAAGCCAATAGGCTTGGATTTTTTAGGGAGAGGAGTTACTAGAGCTTCTTTCCAGACAGATGGGAATAAACCAGTGGATATCGAGGAGTTCAGGATGTGTTTAATAGCGGGAGCTATTTGGACAAGAATAGGGGTTATCATGTTTCGACTAATACTATCGTTGCCAACAGCCTTAGAAGAAATCGATGTAACAGCTCTCTTAACGTCACAGTCCGTGAACTGATTAAAATGAAAAGGTGAGTAGCTAGGAATCGGTGTAGAAGAAAGATGAAACAAAGTTTTCGATTTCAGTTGGATATCGAAATCTGATATAGAGGTAAAGTGTTTGTTAAGAGAATTGAGATTAAATTGTGGAGGGATTTTTGTACGTTCTTTTGATTTTCCGATTCCCAGAGACCGTAAGAACTTCCAAACCTTGGCAGGGTCAGAGTTCTCTACTGAAGTATGGATATAGCGGCGTTGCGCGTCACGACACGCTCTATTGCAGTGATTCCGGCGATCTATATATCTTTGTTTATTAAATTCGGTAGGTTTACGCTTCAGTTTTGATTTGGCTACGCATTTCTGACGCATAAGCGCTTTTAACTCAGGTGTGATCCAAGGCGCAGGAAGGTGCTTGAGCCTTATCTTCCTGAGCGGGGCATGCTTGTCATAGAGATTGGTAATGACACTATTAAATATCTCTACTTTTACATTTACGTCCGCAGCATCATAGAGCTCAGACCAATCTATACCTTCCGCATCAAGTCGTAGTTTCTCCATATTAATGCCACTAAAATTTCTTTGCAGAAGAACCTCGGGTTTGGGCTTAGGAGGGCGAATTTTGTATGACATATACAACATGTCGTGGTAAGAGAAAGCTCCTGCTTCACATTGACCATGCCTGGCCACATGAGCAGGAGATGAAACTATGATGAGGTCAAGTAGAGAGGGAGAAGAGTTCGGGAAGAAATGAGTAGCATTTAAAGGAAGAATTGACATATTGCACCCACTTACAAGGGTTTCAAGTGTAGTGGACCGACTGTCTTTCTTGAGTAAGCAGGTGTTGAAGTCACCCATAATTATGAAGTGATCGTAAGAAAGAGCCAGATTTTCGAGGAGTGTTTCAAATGAAAGAAAGAAGTTTATTTTGGAAGAAGGACAATAAAATACACCTAGTAGCACGTTTGCATGCCGGAGATCGGCCTCAATGAAAAGATGTTCTCCCGCTTTGGAGGGTGGTGGCTGTGCTGACATACTTACTATATTGAAAGAAATATGTGTTCGGAGATATATAGCAACCCCCCCACCACCTGATCCAACACGATCGTTTCTTATAAGTTTGAAACCTGGAAGAGCATATGAAGAAGAAGAAAGGCAGGGCTTTAGCCACGATTCGGAAACCAGCAGAGCGTGAATGTTTTTATGTTCAAAAGAAGCAAGTAAGTCGGGATAGTGTTGAGGGATACTCTGAGCATTAATGTGAAGGACATTAAAATTCATTGGAACGTCAGAGAAGAAAGAAGAGATTGAGTCGGAAAGAGAAGGAAGACTACAGAAGCTATCGTCACCACCAGAACCAGTATCAGAAAGAGACACAAATTCATCGCTGTCAGAATTAGTATCACTGAGCGACATTAATGATAAGCCAAAATATGTAAAAAAAATATAAGTAATAAAATAAATTAAATTATTATAAAATACATACAAAAATTCTACAATTTACAAATAGGTACACAACTAACTATCCATCTGCCAGTTGTGTCTAGTAAGATTACATTGATACCATAACAAGAACTCTAGTTTGTAAAACCACAAAATATAACAGGAAAACAATCAACAAAACAGTAATAACCTAAAAGGAAACATAGTAAGACCATAAAATTTTAACATTATTTGCGGTCGTACTTACTATTCTGTGTGGCCATCAACTATAGAGAGAATGAAGGCAAGTATTCAAAGCACAAGAAGAAGAAGTAACACGGAAATGTCAATGTGTCACTGATTGATTGAAAAACAAAAATATTTTTTTATCTATTGTTCCTAAATGCGCAATTCATACCTAACTGACACTGGCAGAATTGCATCAATCCAGATGCAGAGCCAAAGCTAAAAAAAGAAGAAGAACAAAGATAAAAAAAAATACTACAAAATTTAGTGAGGGTTGGACAAGAATCGTTCAGAAATGGAGAGAAAATAGACATCTATAAGTACCTGAACCATCAAGTTCCAAATAGAACAAAAAGAATCTCCATCTGAAGCAGGGATGCGTCTATGGCATTTAATAGAAAAAATCCCTGAAGCTAACCTTGCAGAAAACGTGATAGTCGGATTCGTCATATCTGTTTTATCTCAGTGTGATGATAAAATCCGTCGAGAACTTAACTCTGTTGTAATCAACAACAAAAATCAACTGTTTCGCACTCTTCGTGGCTTTTCTTTGAAACGTAAGACGGATGAACCATTCACTCATGAGACTGATGCAAAAAAAGCTCGCACTTTTGCCACTTTCCGCGGAAACTGTAACTTCTGTGGGAGATTTGGACACAAAAGCCACGAATGCAGGGATAAACAACGAGCTATTTCTAAAGGGACGCCTGTTTCAGTAAAACCACAAGCTCATCAGTCATCAGTGAAGTGCTACATCTGCAGTGATCCTTCACACGTCGCGTCGGGCTGCCCCAAGCGCTGGACGAAGAAAGAAGATGCCAAGCCGAGTACCAGCAGCAAGCAAGTGAACCTGTGCTCCAAGGCAGCTGGAGGTGTGTTACAGATAAGTGAAATTGAGTTACCTTTTATTTTTGATTCTGGGTCAGAATGTAGCCTAATAAGACAGGGCAGTTGTAATTTACTTCAAGGCGATAGGTTTCATGAACAAGTTATATTGAAGGGCATAGAACAAAAACAAATTGTTTGCTCATCACAAATTAAATGTCGCACTCAAGTGCAGGGCCTTGCTCTCAACGTGACTTATCACATATTACCAGACGCTTGTCTCAGTGAGGATGTTCTGTTGGGTAGAGATATTCTAGAGGAAGGGATTTCAGTAAACATTTCTAATGAGACCATAACATTTTCTAAAACAAAACTGTCTAACACCTTAAAATCTAACGAACCATTTGACTTGAGCACAATTGACACTGACTTGAGGGGTAAAGATAAAGAACTGTTAATCAAAATACTGACCAAATATTCCGCGTATTTTGCTAGTAAGCTTCCAACTTCACGAGTTACGACGGGCGAGCTTCAAATAAATTTGATAGACCCTACTAAGACCTGTCATAGGCGTCCATATAGATTGTCCCCTGCTGAATTAGACACTGTAAATAGTAAAATCCAAGAATTACTTAATGCAAATATTATTAGAGAAAGTACCTCTCCATATTCCAGCCCGATCTTGTTAGTTAAAAAGAAAGATGGAACAGATCGAATGTGTGTAGATTACCGAGAACTTAATAGTAATACGCAACCAGATAGCTATCCCCTTCCACTTATTAACGATCAAATAGACAAATTACATGGTGCTCACTATTTTTCCTCGATAGATATGGCTTCTGGGTTTCATCAGATACCAGTTCATGAAGATTCGATCCCTAAAACAGCTTTTGTTACTCCGTCGTCTCAATACGAGTGGTTGTGTGTCCCATTCGGACTCCGCAATGCTCCCCAAGTCTTCCAAAGGGCCATAAATACGGCACTTAAGCCCCTCAAAGACAATAGGATTCTAGTTTACATGGATGACGTGCTATCTGCATCAGAAACTATCGAAGAAGGGTTGTCTCGTCTCGATAAGTTGCTAGATACTCTCTCTAAAGCTGGCTTCACATTTAATTTCAAAAAATGTTCATTTTTGAAAAAGAAAATCGAGTATTTAGGCTTCGTTATATCGGCAGGTGAAATAAGACCAAACCCACGAAAAGTCGAAGCATTAAAAAATGTTCCTACTCCAAAAACTGTGACACAAGTTCGACAGTGTATTGGTCTGGCTACCTACTTTCGGCAGTTCATTCCAAACTTCTCAAAATTAATGAAACCTTTATACCCATTGACCTCAGTCGGAAAAGGTAAAATTAACTGGACTTCTGAGCATGACAAAATTCACAAAGAGATAATTAAACTTCTTGTATCTGAGCCAGTTTTAACTATTTTCAAACCAAATTTACCCATAGAGCTTCATACCGATGCAAGTAGTGATGGATATGGTGCTATTCTTATTCAAAAAGAAAACCACCTGCCTCATGTTATCGCCTATTTCAGTCGTAAAACCACTGATGCGGAAAGTCGCTACCACTCTTACGAGTTAGAGACTCTAGCAGTAGTTAAAGCCGTAGAAAATTTTCGTCATTATCTGTACGGACGTAAATTCACAGTTTTCACATTCTAAAAGGGACTTAACGCCTAGGGTCCATAGATGGTGGGCTATATTACAATCATATGACTTCAACATTGTTTACAAAGAGGGGAAAGCTATGACACACGCGGATTTCCTGTCTCGTAATCCACTAGAATCAAAGGAGCAAGCACAATCTACGTCTGATATTAAAATCGTGAATTTCTCAGAGTTAGAACAGGGATGGTTAGCAGTAGAACAATTACGCGATCCTGATATATCAGATACTATAATTAAATTACGATCAAACGACTTACCGACTGACATATCACATACTTACGACATACGACAAGGCATCCTATACCGTAAAATTGAACGAGCTAAAACGACTAAATGGTTACCTATTTTACCAAGATCTTTGGTCTGGTCTCTCATTAATCATGTTCATAATGATTTAAAACACCTAGGCTATGAGAAAACCCTAGATAAACTGTACGAACTATATTGGTTTCAAAACATGTCTAAATTCGTGAAAAAGTTTGTAGACTCTTGTGTCATTTGCAAAGCCTCAAAAGGACCTTCAGGAGCTCAACAAGTACGTTTACACCCCATCCCAAAAATAGCCATTCCATGGCATACTATCCACCTAGATTTGACGGGTAAACTCAGTGGGAAAAGCGAAAGAAAAGAATATTGTTCAGTCATTATAGACGCCTTTACAAAGTTTGTCCTCCTGGAACATTCTCTAACCCTCAACTCATCAGATGCCATTAAAGCAGTTAAAAAAACAGTCCATCTGTTTGGTGCCCCAAAACGAATTATTGCCGACCGAGGTCGTTCTTACGATAACCAAGATTTTAAGACTTTCTGTAAGGGTCACAATATAGAACTTCATCTAATCGCCACGGGGTCTAGTCGGGCCAACGGACAAGTTGAACGTGTCATGCGGACATTAAAAAGTTTGCTTACAATAGTCGAGTGTAATACAGACTGTCTATGGCAAGACCAATTAGGAGACATTCAGTTGGCCTTAAACAGCACGCGATGCAGAGTGACAGGTTTCACTCCTATCGAACTTATGTTTGGGATTCAGGGTAATTCATTAGAAATATCAAAAATTTCTACTCATTCAAACGACATTAATAGACTAGACCTTGAAACAGCTCGATCAAATGCATCCAGCAACATTGAGAAATTATCTCTATCTGATACCGTCCGCTTTAACAAAGGTAAGGCAAAAGTACGACCTTTTTCCGTAGGTGATTTTGTTTTTGTTAAAAGTGAAGAGAGGCACCAAACTAAACTTGATCGCAAATATAAAGGCCCCTTTAAAGTCACTGCAGTTTTAGAAAATGATCGTTATGAATTGAGACATATTAGTGGAACTAACAGGATTTACAAGTTATCTCATGAAAATTTACGGGAAGTACCTCGTGGTCAATCTGGTTTAATAGAAATTGCAGAAAATTACAGTGATGACGACGTGACGGCGCCCGATGAACTTTTTCATGAAACTGACCTCTTAAACAACACAATGTATTTAGGTACCGATACAAAAACAACATCCGTTAGTACCGACACTATGATCACTATATCGACAGACTCTCCTTAACAGCTAGTAGCATTTCCTGAAATCAACAATGACTATGATATAGCGCATCAGACTTAAAAAAAAAAGAAAAAAAACAGTTGATATCACAACAAACGCAAATTTTATAGCAATAAAATGAAATGTAAAATTATAGAATTATGAAAATTATGATGATGAGTCGTAATGTGAAATCTTAACTAAGATGACATAAGAATAAGGTTAAGGTAAATAAAAAAAAAATATTAGAAAAAAAGATGGAAGCGAAAAAAAAAATAGTCGCTTAAATCCAGGCCAGCTATAAGCTGAAGGGATAAAAAGGGCGAAAAAAAATAGTCGCTTAAATCCAGGCCAGCTATAAGCTGAAGGGATAAAAGGGTAAAAAAAAAATTTGCCACATAAATCCAGGCCAGTTGTGTACTGAAGGGATTCTAAAAGTAACAGGGACCGATTTGTTCCGAACTAGTATGAATTAGGGCATACAGTACATGTATGTTTTACCTAGTGGTTAGAACATAGCTGAAAGTTGTAAAAGCTTAACTCTGACTAATACAGATGTTAACCATCTACTAGCCATCATAGCAATAAGATTTGTTTTGTCAGGATAAACGAGCAATAACATTGTTATTTCTCTTTCTCAGATGATGCACTGTAAGCCTACGCGAACGAGGACGTTCGCACGTCAGCATGGCCGTGACGGCGCTACGTCTTTGTTCAATTTTGTGAAGCGCGTGCACCGATCGAACGACGTCGCGATACCCGCTTCACCCCGCCCGAAGTGGGCGCACAAACCTGTGAGGCGGGCGACTGGTTACCTGCGGAGCGCTGCGCGCCTATTTAAGGCACGCGCTCGGCAAGAACATGGCATTCTCGCTCCGTCGCTCGCTCAGTGCACACGCTATCGTAGTGCTCGGTTTTTACTAGTTGTAAAAATTGTTAATCACTGTAAATTTTATTTACGGGCTTATTGTGATTGTGATATAAATTATTGAAACGAATAAGTCTGGGTTTTTCTGAAGATGTCTGACCTTACTCCTACATGTACATAATATATTATATACATAAGCTGCTGTTGCCTACCTTTATATCAAATACCTACTCAAATGATACAAGGAGCTTATACAGAATGTAAGAAAAAATAAGGACCAAACTTTCAGGGCTAGGTCAAACTCGATGATAGAACACAGGAAAATTTTCAAATCAACGGCAATTTGAAAAAACTGGATACCGGCTAGAATAAACCATGGACTGACAATTGAATGTGCCTATTTGTCATTTATAAAGGCCGAGGTACCTCCTTCGCTACTTGCATACGTGCAAACTTGCACAACAATACCTTAAAAGGAGGCTGGAGGCCTCCTTTTAAGGCTTACGACCTTACGGCTTACGGCCTTACGACATCCACGGGTTGAGTTGGAGGGGTCGATATTCGTACGCCGCGGCCCCACGGCCAACTTACTTTTTGTTACTCCCTTTATAATTTCCATTATAAATTCCATGTAGGTATTGTATGGAACAGCAGGACATCCTGGCACAAGTATTTTTACATACTTAAAAGGATGTTGTAACAACTGTCTAGCATGTAACAAACATATTTTATACTAGCTGACCCGTGCCCACTTCATTGGGCGGTAAACATTTTTAGTGAACCGAACCGAACCGTGAGACCGAGTCGAAGATCAAAGTTGTATCCGTCTTCGTCACGACAGTAGGTATATAAGCGAGTAGAGACTGAAGACATCAAGTGCCTGGTGCGTTTCGACAATGCATTGCAAGCGGTCATCCCGGGTACGCAGCACAATGTCCCGCCTGTCACAGTGCTGATCTACCAGGACGACGGCAACATCATTGGTAGCGAGAGCTTTTTACCAACCGGATGCGGTCCAGTAGGTCGTTCATCGGCATTAATAACAATTGTGTAATCATTTTGTTGGCTTTGGGGTATGGACTCGTATTTTATGTCCTTCCTCGTAGTATGAACTCAAATCATGCTAAGTATCATTCGAATCTATTCAGTAGTTTTTGTGCTATTTTAGGCCGAGAAATGTCATTTCCATCCCCACTCCCAAGGGAACTTTAACGAATTTCAGGATAAAAATTATTACATGACCTTCCTCGTAGTATGAACTTAAATCATGCCAAGTTTCATTTGAATACATTCAGTAGTTTCAGCGCTATGCGCAGCCAAGAAATTTTACCCTACTGCGGGGGGGCCACTACGGGGGGTTACTGGGGTCCCACTGCGGGGCAATGTGGGGCTCACTGCGGGGGCAAACTGCCGGGGGCCCCCACTGCCGGTGCCCTCCACTGTGGGGGCCTACTGAGTGGGTCCCACTGCGGGGGCACTGCGAGGAAATGTGAGGGGCCCCCGGCCGAGAGCCCCACTGCTGGTGCCCCCACTGTGGGGGGCTTATGAGGGGGTACCACTGCGGGGCAATGTGGGGGCCCCACTGCGGGGGGTTACTGGGAGGGTCCGGTTGCGTGAGGGGCCCCACTACTGGAGTCCCCACTTCTGAGGCCCACACTGTCTGGGGCCCACACTGCCTGGGGCCCCACTTCCAGTGCCCCCCACAGTGGGGGGCTATCGCTCTCTACCGCCCTTGCCCCGCGCGCCATCCTGCAACGCGCAAAATTTCACTTCCATCCTCTCTCATAAGGGAGCCCTTCTGAATTTCGGGATAAAAAGTATTTTATGCCCTTTTCTTGTAATATGAACTTAAATCATGCTATATTTCATTTGAATACCTTTAGTAGTTTCGGCGCTATGCGTAGCAAAGAAATTTTACTTTCATCCCCTCTCCCAAGGGAACCCTATTAAAATCCGGGATGAAAAGTATCCTATGTTCTTAAGTTTCATTTGAATACATTTAGTAGTTTCGGCGCTACGCGCAGCCAAAAAATTTTACTTTCGTCCCCTCTCCCAAGGAAACCCTATTGAAATCTGGGATAAAAAGTATTTTATGTCCTTCATTATAGTATGATCTCAAATCCTGCCAAGTTTCATTTGAATACATTCAGTAGTGCCGGCGCTATCTGCAGCCAACAAATTTTACTTTCATCCCCTCTCCCAAGGGAACCCTATTGAAATCCGAGATAAAAAGTATCCTATGTCCTTCCTCGTAGTATGAACTCAAATCCTGCCATGTTTCATTTCAATACGTTCAGTAGTTTCGGAGCTATGCGCGGCCAAGATACAGACAGACAGACAGACATGATGGAAAAAAAATCATTTTTGGCATCAGTATCGATAATAGAGTGCCCTCCAAAAAAAATTTTCTAAATATCTTCAATGTACAGAATTGGACCTGTTACAGTTTTATTATAAGTATAGATTATATTATAGATAAATAAACAATTTTCAATTATTCATATTTATTCTTTCATATAATTTATTATGATTAATAATAATACCTACTAAACCTTTGAACACCTCTATAAATTTTCCCAAGCAGGATCATATACCTAATAAAAGGTGAGTAACCTGGTTTGACCTTCAAGTTCAACTCAACTGTATTTAAATATATCAATGACACTCGAAATCAGAAAGCAAAGCCCTCAAGCTTAATATAAGCTATAGGAACTTACACATAACACCTTGAGTAAATGTCTCTCACATTACTAAAGGGTATTTGCTCTAATCCATCCTGGGGTCTAGGTATGTGAAATTACAAATTCTCAGTCGGATATTATCTCACGGTATTGGAGTAAGTACCTGCGCGGAAATTTCTCAAAACAGATCGTAATGAAACGTACCAAATACATACGTGTCTGTCTTCGTATACCTAGGCAGTAACTGGCCCAGATTACATTTATCCTAAAACAAGATAATGCGTAGCGTAAGAAACTAATTTGCTAAAGTTTTCTACTTCTTCTTAGTCGTGCACTCTTGGCAGAGTGGTCGTGGTTATGATGGGGGTCCTGATGAACAGGTACCCGTGCAATGCGCCGCTATCGTTCCCTATTGGTCGCGTTGTGTTTTTGTGATTGTGTTAGGGAGGTGATGAGGTCCGACCATCTCGTTGGAGAACGACCACGGAACCTTTTCCCTCTATTCTGCCTTGTACCACGAGACGCTCCATCGAGTCTTCATTCCGTGCCACGTGCCCAAAGAACTTTAGTATTCGTATTTGCACAGTCGACGATAATCTCTCCTTTATACAGCTCTTCGAGGATGGAGACATTAGTCCGATGTGCGGTCTACGGAATCCTCAGGAGACGTCTCCAGCACCACATCTCTAGTGCATCTATTTTCTACTACTACCCGCTTTATTTGCGTGTCAAATAGGTAATTAAGTTGGTATTTTTGCTAAAAATCTTTAACTCTAATTTTATAAATATAAAATGGAATACTCAACTAAAGCAAGAAGTCCAAATAAGATAAAGTGTTTTAAAAGGTTCAATAACCGATGTATTACATACCTATTCTTCTTTGTATAGTAAGTTTGAAAAGGCGCAGAGCGCTTATAAACGTGCTTAAATTTATGTTTAATATCATCTAGGATTAATGTACCCTGGATATGTATTACTTTATATATTATGTTAAGTTCCTTAAAGATCTTTTAATATTGAATTGAAATTAACAGCAGCTGAAGAAGAAAGAAGCTACCTATATATATGTATATATGACACTAACGAGATTCATCCAATATTTCTTGCGGTTATATGGGTAATAAATACTTGGAGCCCGGAGGAACGTATTATTGGAGCGCGGTGGAACTACCCATATTCCAGGCAAAAGCAAGTGTTTGCCATACAAAACTGCCTTGTGAGTTGTGGTCCTACATCAGTAATAGCGTTTTACAAAATGATAAATACCTGCCAAATACCGTTGTAGGCAACTAATTTGTAAGTGATTATCTTACCCAAACAACACCAACTTTAATTGCAGCCCGTTTTACGGCCTATAATGCTAAAGAGATAGAAGAACCGTAGAACTATGACGGTAAAAAGACTGCAGTAAAGATAAAAAGCCTGTAATTCACGATTGGAAGATTTATGTCTGGGTCGTTTGTTTTCGCGGATAATCTCGCTGGGAGGTGCTGCTAAACTGATTACGAGTTCAAATTAAGCTGTAAACTTGTAACGCTTAAGTTACTTGACTACTAACGCCTTATTAACATGGTCGTTTATTTTGTGTGCCTGAAAACCTTCATAAAACGTTTTGGTTGGTTGTTTATGTTTGCAAAAGATGGAGTAAAACCTTGCTCATTATAATTAGTTTCTCTGTTAAGGCTTTCTTCGTATTGATGCATCAATATTATAAATGCGAAAGTAACTCTGTCTTTCTGTCTGTCACGTTTTCACGCTAAAACTACTGAATCGATTTAATGAAATTTAGTACAAATGTATTTTTATGCCTGAGAAAGGACATAGGCTACTTTTTAATGCAAAAGAAAGGGTTATAAGGGATTGAAAGAGGGGTTGAAAGGTTATATAGAAATATCGTAATTTTTAAAGCTTAAAGCTTGGAATTAAATTTTTAGGTAGTTAATTAGATATAAATAGAAGTTGACAAAGAAAATAACAATCAAATAATATAAACAAATTAAACTAGTATTTACAATTGAAACAATTGAGCTAACTGTAGACTGTTGCAAACAATCTACTGATAGCTCAACTGGTCCATATCAATACCAGTCGGAAGCGTCCCAAGACGCTGGCTGCATTGCCTCACCGTATGGCAATGCTAATGCGCTGCGCCAGATACTCACCAGCTCTCGTGTCACGCGTCGCTTCGACCAGGCGCTCAGATAATTTTTTAAAAACCCGTAGAGCCTCGGTACCCCACGGACCTAGGGTCTCGACTCCAAGGGGAGCAAATGCGTAGGATCTGTCGAGACCTGCATATTTGCGCCTCTTGAGATCCTCGGCCAAATCTGCCGCCGAACCAGCCCTCACAGAGGTCCTTGAAAGATGGGAATGCGCAAGTGTGAAGACACATGTAGCGTCCCACACAATAGGCCTCCCCAGCTCCCAAGGGACTAAAGTCATGCCGTCGGGCCTCTTACCATCGTCACGCAACAGACCATTCATTCGGTTCGAGAATAGCTGGTACGCTAACGGTGACAAAGGCCCGCCGGATGATGTCGTTAAGGCTGGCATGGCGAGATATCCGACCAGCAGCCCTAGTACACGATAATCCGTGATGACCAAGCTGTTCGACAACAGTACCGCACTGGCATTGATGAGGCGCGCAACACCTTGCACCCAACCGAAGACATGTTGCTATACGGAAAGTTACGGGATCCAATAGAGTGCCAGTATTATATGAAGGAAGTGCTTGCAACCAATGTCCTGACTCCCATTTAGAAACGGCCAGGAGACGGGCACGATCTGCAAAGCTGGAGCACGTTTGTAACAAACAATTCCGTGTCAACTCACACAGAGGCCCGTCCCATTGCCGTTGGGATAAAAGAGATTTTGGAGGAGCAGCATCAGGGCAAGTACTATGCCAAGCCATTCGAGCCTCGTCTAATAACGAAATTTTGAATTAATTTCTAGGTGAGACCAAAGACGGCTAAATACAAATGTCATTTAAAGTTTCTACAAATTTCACTGTAAGATATCAAAGGGAATAGGGGATGAAAGTTTGTATGAAAATCACACTGTCACTATTCCACACGGACGAAGTCGTGGTCACAACTAGTGATATAATCGTTTAACGAGGTTACCATACTGGTAAGAAATCTGAATTTAGACCTATTGAAATATGTACGTACCTTTAAACGTAGTTTAAGTGACAAAAAAGTTAAGTAGCTCTTATTAACAACTAGCAATCCGCCTCGGCTTCGCACGGGTAGTAGACCGCATATCTTAAAGGGATTAGGCAGCGTTTGCGATGAAAGCTCCCAGGCGGCTTGACTTTTTCCGACACTTCCAACAATTATCGTTATATTTCAAATAATTTACACCAAACTTTCACAAATTATACTTTAACCTTCCTCATGAATCACTCTATTGATTGGTGAAAACCGCATGAATGTCCGTTCAGTAGTTTTTGAGTTTATCACGAACAGACAGACAAACGCGGCAGATATACAAAAAAATCGCAATCGCATTTATCTATCTTTTAAAGATACAATACAAATAAAATACAAAATATTTATTTCTTTAACTTGATGTGCAGTAATTTAACATTGTTTGAGATTCCCTGTTATATAAATTAAATAACTTTGTTAGGGAATCCCTTAAGAAGAATCTTTTAAGGATAGCTTACCTAGTATACTCATTCTATCTTAGGCTATAAAACATGCAGGCACAATATACTCTACTACACGTGAGAAGCCGGGGCGGGTTGCTAGTTAAAGTGAGTTTATACCTACAAATATACATGTTTCAATTATTTTTAGGTGATTTAGCCAGATTTTTTCAGCCGCTTTGGCCAAAATGGGGAACTGTGATTATCTTTAATATTTACTGGATGTGTATTTTCACGCTATAAGTTCTTACCTATATGGTTTGAACATACAAACACATTGTAGAAACGAACTAATACCAGCGCGTCTCTACGCGGCTTTAGGTTTTCTAATAAAAACGTATTTATTTGTAACAATGGACATTCTCATTGTTCGCTCCGGGACGTCTCCTCGCAAATTTCGAGGACGCTTGCACATTCCTCAATGAAATTGGGTATAAAGAAAACCTATTCATAAGAAAATTCTTAATTCTAATTGTATTTTTATTAAAACATTATAAATGCGGGAGTTTGGATGTTTATATTAATAAATATTTGATTGTTCTCTTAACACAATGAGCTTATCCTTTCCTTTTTTCATCCTTTATTATAAACGTCAAAGTTTGTGAGAATGGATGTATGTTTCTCTTTCATGCAAACACTACTGAACTGATTGGGATAAAATTTGGTATGAGTATACATGAGTATATGTTATTTCAGACCCCAAACTGGGGTCTGAAATAACATATATGTAGGCATAGATGAAGGATCAATAAATTCGTCCATGTTTAATTCGTCCATGATGTAGGTTACTTTTATCCAAGGCGGGCGAAGGGGCGGGCAGCAGCTAGTACATTAAATGTTTTTTTTTTTGTATGTATTTAGGTATATTACGCGATATTTCCGCCGATATCGGACCAATTTTGAAAATTCTTTCACTATTTTTATTTCATGTCTTCTAAAAAACGCGTGTAAAGCCAAGACTAAAACTTAGAAATTATATATAAAATTATATAATGTAAATACTTTGCTTAAATTTACTTTATTACTGCATTTGCACATCATGTTTCGTAGGTACACTTTGCTAACATTCTGAATAGTAGGTTTTTCATTTTTTATTTTGCCTTCTGTTTTTTTTACTAGTCTCACATTTGTAAAACCTTAAAAGGAGAAGCCCTGGATCCTGAAATACAGCCTAGGCTAGTTTAGGACCCTACGGATTCGATATATATTTATAAGCGAATAAATTATTTTTATGTTTTTATATTACAGAACTAGGCCCCTATTCAGCAGTGGACGTATACGGGCTGATGATGATGATATTACAAAACTATTGATAACTTGAACAAAATTCTAGTATTGCATGCAACTAGTTTTACAACCCAGCTGCGTTATTACCTAAATTTACATTTTATAATATAAAAACAATCCATGCTTTTAAGTCTTCCTGAATATGTATGTATCTCGAATAATATTCTACTACTATGAAAGGTTGTATCGACAATGACAACATCAAAACTACTTAACACAGGTAAGGGAAAAACAAATACAAATTTATGTACAATGGGCGGCCTTATCGCTATGAGCTAGACAATTTTCGGAACGACAGGATCAGGAAGTGATAGAATAAGTGTAGACGATGGCGTGTTATACAGAATATTCAGTTAGAACATGTATCTTTTTATTTCAAAAAACAAGAAGTAAGTTACATATTTCTAAAATTATAAACGGACTTACTTCCTATAACATCATACTATCTATTTTATGGCATCAAATAAAGGCATTTTTAATAGGAAACTGAGCAGTTTTAGATAGCTCATTCCCTATAATTGGTTACTCCTGGCGTTATTGTTACTAGAGCACTACAATTACAACATAAGGTTGTAATATAAGAGAATGTAATACGACCATTAGGTTTAGTACTAAAACGCGTTAAAGAGGAAACGAATATAGAATCGAAACTTATCTGGAAACTACATACCTATACTAAAGCCATTCTCAAGGTACAATGTTTGTAAAGAACTGACAATACAATTCAGTTTGGTATCGAGTTTGAAAAATAATTACTTTTGTAACTCGAAACTTCTCCGCTCTTTCCTACATTGCATACTACGCATACACAGTATGCATTGTACGAAAGAGCTCAAATCGAAAAATGGTGCAAATTCTGTCAAATGATGAACAATAAACGGATTATATAAGTTCAATATGAGGGTAATATTTACAAACATTGTATCTTGGGTCCGGACGAAGTATGGAAGAATATGGAGATATGGAAATACTTTGAAAGGTCGACGTTTCCATGTTAATTCAAACATCTTATTCATCCCCTCTTGTTTGGGGAGGCACGGTCAGCAGTCAGGTCGTATTTGTGCTGATAACCTAATGTAACAGTCCAGTCCATAACCTGACTGTTGTTTGCAAATATAATGACATAGGTACTCGTAAGATTTACAGATTCAGCGTCGAACTTGGTACCTCTAGTTTGTTTATTAACAAATTAAGGACATCTGTCAACGATTAGATAAACGTTCAAGATGAAATGATGTTGTTATCCGACACTTTAAGACCAAGCTCTTATTATAATAAATCAACTGGTTTTACAGCCGTTGAAACTCAATGCTAGTGCGCTCTTGGTTATTTGACATTTGAAAGCATGGTGTCGACGGATATTCAAGTGTGCAGACTTTTAACGACATTTGTGTCGCGACAGTTTTTTATACGAACCGATTTTAAGTGCATACATTCCTTGCCTCACCAAATGTGGGAACGGAAAATAAATAAGGGCGCTTGTTTTTAATAACTTTGACGACCTCTATGGCACAGTGGACGACCCTGTCGGGGTTGCGGGTTCGATTTCTACTTTGGGACGAGTAATTGTACGAGCTGCGCATACTTGATCGGAGTGATCAGGTCGTTTACTATGTGTAATAAAGAAAGTTTGCTTATGTCATAGATGAGGAATTTTAGTATTGAATAAATAAGACCTTAAGAGGTTAGTTATCCCTTGGTATTGTGATTATTAACTACATTATCTACATAATTAATTCACGATTTGATATTACAAATTGTATGGTAGCTAATAACTACTAGCGCCATCTCGTATGAAAATGTTGGACGATCAGGGG
This sequence comes from Eupithecia insigniata, assembly GCA_947859395.1. NCBI lineage: Eukaryota > Metazoa > Arthropoda > Insecta > Lepidoptera > Geometridae > Eupithecia > Eupithecia insigniata. Next base: position 6,343,522 of record OX402008.1, read on the forward strand.
GTGTGGTCTCAAATCTGAAATCGAATTTACAGGGCTTAGGCCAATGGAGTTCGATCAGTGTGCGTAGGCGTCACCCAAAAGTTGAAGCTTATACAAAAACATCAAGAGGTTCAGAGGGGAAATGTCGGGGGATGATCGGGGCGCCTGACGCTTTAACGGGATTTTTCAGTAGATCGTAATTTTGTAAATATAATATTCGGTAAATTCAGTGAGACTTTGCCAAAAATTAAATATAGTGTTAACTGTGTTAAATTCCATATAAAATCTAATTTTGATTCATTGTAATTAGTAATACAACATACAATACAACTTTGAACTGACTGGTCAGTTCCAGGGTGACAAGATTGACAGTGCAGTGTAGCTATGCGTATACCAACTGTCTCTTTTGCTCATGGCTTGACTCCGAGTGATGGATGGGGATGCATGACAACTATGGTGATACATGGTTGAGGGACCGGAGATGACTTGTGCTGCCTCTGCCTACTTGTTTCTCTGTGGTCACGGTGGTCAACTGTCACGGCGGCCTAACAGAGGGCGCGTTCCGTCTGCCAATAGCAAAAAGTAAGGTCTTGCGCTGCGTTCACAGTTATTTTGTTTTATTGTTTGTAGATTCTTTTTCTGTACATAAGCTTTATTTGTATGTCTTTTATTTTTATATTTGCTTTTTGTTCTATTTTAGTTATATTTTTAGTATCAAATTTGTATGTTATCCTAATGTATTATATATTGTTAGTTATATTGTAACTTTTTATATTCTTTATTTTAACATTTTAGCACACTAATCTATTGTCTTAGCAGTGGTCAGTCTTGAGGTCACCTCAAATAGGTTCCTTCTGAAAACCAGCGCTATCTTGCATTATGTAAGGTAGCATTAGCTGAGATGGAACCCTTTGATCTGCACACCACCGTCACAGCGCGGAGCACACTCCAGTAGCTCGCATACCTATATAATGGAATGAATAATGTTGTACATACCTGTAATAATATAATCACAGTACCTACCTACCTATACATAGTAACCTTTTGCTATTTATTAGCTTTACTGTGTCGTCAATTTGTTCTTCCCCTAATGTCTTTTTTTTCTGATATTTTCTTCCGTTTTCTTAATCATATAAGTGGGTAGGTGGGTACCTACTGCTTTATTATTGGAACTTATAATTATATTTTCCGCTTCGTAATTTTGTATAGCATCTTTCATTTATTATTTCTAATTAAGTTCTATTTCTGTTCTGTGCTGTAACAGGGTTGTATTTGTCAATAAATTTTTCTCTCTATCTCTATCTCTAATAATTTTGAAGAATCCTGCCTTTTAAATGTAGTTTCAGTGTTGATAAATAAAGGCTGATTATCGTAGATTAGAGTCAGTTTTTCAGATACCTGTAGTTCCAGTTCCTGTCAGATAAGTTGCATGATTTATTAACCCTATAATTTCACAGAGCGCTCTATATAAAAGTGATATGCTTATTATTTATTTCATTGTGTTCGCTTTCAGGATTTCTACAAAAGTACATTTTCTATCGTTTTCCGATTATTGAATAATACTATGTTCCATCTAGGAAGGAAGTCAACGTGTTGTTGCATTCGAAACCATTTCCATTATTTACTGTGTTTTTCCTAGTAAATATCATACATCAGAACCGGAACTCTAATTAATTCACAAAATATCTATATAGAATCAAATCGAGTAGAGAACAAAAGCTTATTAAATCTCACTTAGTGTGAATAATCTGGATCCAAATATGGATATGTTTTATCTCCATAAGAGAAAATGTTTAAATTAATCTTAGACAATCTAACTTTGTACATATTCAGCGCTAAAGACACTTTGGACAATATTTCCATAGAGAATGTCCATTATGAGCTAAATTATAGCTAAATTTGAATAAACTGACTTGGTAAAATAATTTTGGTTTCAGACTAAGCCACGAGCTAATATTTACATTATAATCAATAATATTTGATCTCTATGCGAGGAAAACCTCCTTATATTTTAATGAATCTGACTAAGTTCGGTGCAGTCGACACCATGGGAAAATCTCCGGTTGTGAGAAATCCTATTTGAACTTTGAGACATTCGTATCTCTGTTGGATGAATTATTATATTTCTATGAGAATAAAACCAATAAATAACACCTGCAATTCAGAAATATTTTACTAACAGAAGCTGTTGTCTTCCGCATTAAGATTCCCACAAGAGGAAATATGCAATTATATTATCATGAGAGTAAAACCAGAAATATGAAATTCAGAAATACTTTACTAAAAGAAGCTGTTGACTTCTCGCAATAAAGCTCCCAACGAGGCGATGCGTAATTATCCTGGAAACTAATTCCGAGAGATATCCTTAGTATTTTGAAATACCTTACTATTCAAAGCTGTAGACTTTGGTTGTTATTCCTATTACATTAGTACCGTGGAATTATAGAAATACAGTCTAAGGAGTTTAAATTTATATTTACCTATTCTATACGGAATAGAAACAATAGCCTTGAAATAGTCAAACGATAGACTGTGGATAGAAGCTTTTGTACGACACTTCTCAGTTTTCAAATAGGGGCTTTTGGGTACTAACTAGAGTTTCTAGTTTAGTAGGCTAAAGCTCCGTAGATACCTAGAGGACTGACCTTTTATGTATGATATATTGTGGGCTTGGTTTGAATTAAAAATATCACAAATTAATATTCCCGATGAATGAAGTTAAATTACATCTGACTATAAACTGACTTAGGAGATTTTGATAAAAAATAATGTCCTCTTGTCCCGACAGACTATTTATGATATGTCCCATTGTCTAGACATGATAGATTAGCCTATCTGTTGTAGACCTAACGGAGGGAGCTAACCAAGTCTGGGTCGCAAGCTACTATCTGGGGCGGTCTGGAAGGAGCCCTAGATCTTTGCCGTTCTTAAATTCAGTCTGATAGAAGGAAAAATGACTTACAAAACTACCTAGGCAATGTCCTCGACACATAAATTAAAGGAAGCCTAGATGAACTTCTCAGTACAGTTGATCCATATTTACAACACAATTTAGGTTTAAATACTTCGAATTGAATGAAACTTTATAAACTATTAATTATAATTTGATATTAAGAATGCAGGGATTAATTAACTTTAAATCAAATCGTTTGTCTTTAGCATCTAAAAGAATCTAAGTTACTGCTACACAACATAAGAGTCCTACCACTAACTAGACGATCATTGGCCACACTTATCGTTATTTCTATATTTTATAGTTTAAGATTAATTAGATATAAGGAATAAATTAGGTCATCAAAGGTTTTAAGTAAAAAGGGGAGTAGGTAATGGGAAGGAAGAATGGGGGGGTTTGTTACACTAAGTAAGGATAAATATGTATATAATTATCATTTGTATCATTTATTATGTTGTACCTAGAATACACTTCATTGTTTTATATTATTCGTTAATTTTTATTTTTTGTGTCGTTTTAGAAATGATCTAGCGTAAGTTTATTCAAAGTAGCGCCTAGCGTTTTGTCATTATGATTAAATAAAACTACAATTAAAAGCTTTGGATACACCATAGCTATTATAATAGTAGATTGCTGTTGCTACCCATATCATGATATCAGGCACGTAGATTGTTGAGCAAAAGCGAAAATTATTATCTAAATTAGGGTATAACTCCGACATTCAACGCACGCTTAATTTCAAAAACGAGTTTCATTTCTACGTTTATTTTGGTAATTATCCACAGTAATAGTTCGAGAAGCGTTTTCAGATAAGCACTCGGGTTCTTCGCGTAAAGTGTCCATTTGAGTAGACCCCGCTTCCGAAGGGCCGATGTTATTGTCTCTAGGAATTTATTAACTGGCCCTATTGTTTCCGTTCATAGTGTTTGTATATTCAGCGTAATTGGTTTCATTCTGCGATACCCAACCTTATCTGTATGGTGAAATTATGTAGGTAGGTAGCTATTATTGAAAGACTTTCTAATTTGGTACCCTTTTTGTGCTGCGACTGAAAAGGAAATTTACACGATGTATTCTGGTACGCATAACACAAGCTTTGCTTTCTTCTATAGACGGTTTTTTTGTGTACTGACCATTTTTTGTTTTAATTATGTTAACTTATGTTAATTTATTGTTGATCTGTATCTATTTCCAAGCGGCGTTCATAAGATTGAAGATCGTGTAGGAATGATGAAATAACTGAAAAAGAAACAAGAATAAATACGATGTCGTAAAGCCTAGAAAAGGTTAAATAAGATGCCAAAGGAAAAGTAACAAAGTAAGTTAAGAAATAGTAAAAAAAAGGTAAAAACATCGTGGTCCGTTCTCATTTTGACCAAATCATCGCAAACGTAAAATACGTTAGCTTGATTTTACTATTAGGCTTGATTTTACAACCTTTCTAGGTACAGTGCACGTCAGAATTAAATATACCCCTAGTCTACAAAACATTGTGATAGGGGTGTGGTGTTGGTACCAACCTACCTACCTAATGTACGACGTCACTCAATGACCTATTTAGAGATAAGGAAAATGAATTTATATTTTATAATCCATTTCAGATAAGAAGCTTTAGATAAAACAATAGAGATAAGACCATATCGAATTACTAAGATAAGGAAATTATTATAATAAAATTAGAAATTAGAAGGAATTTATTGGTATAAAAACCCCTGTGTTTATGAAATAAATATTCAGTATTGATTCAGTATTCAACCAACATCAGTCGTATCAATTACTCCTCTAAGAACCACATTACAGGGGGGTTATACTTATGTATACTTATTTATATATTGGTATACTTATTTGAGACGCCCGCTTAACTATGCCGGCCGATATGTACATATCGGCCGATCTCATTTGTTACCTAAGTTACATAAGTTTTAATCGTTACATTATGTAATTCGTTTTTGTTTAGTTTTATTAAACTCTACTCTGAGTACGGAAGCTTACATCCGATTCGAATGCGTGAAAATACGGAAAAAAACATTGACCAATATCGGATATTACTTTTCGTACTGCATCAGATCAGAATCAGTTAAAATACGGGTCAAGAACCTAAAAAACTAGGACAAAATGCGGGTATTTCTTACGCAATTTTCAAAGATTTAAAATCTTTGCCAATTATCCAATTTCGTTATCAAATCCAGGCACTTTAGGCCGCGCCCCGCTGTCTAGTCGCGCTCTGCTCGGGCTCGGGCATCACTCAGATTTGTATAGGACACAGTGCGCAAGCATTCATACAAACAGAAACTAGGCCTCCAAAGTTGGCGCGACCGTCTTTTGTTTATATTTTGATTACTGAAGTCAGCTTAATAATTGTTATGAAAAGACATAATTGCCATCATAAGACGATCGCGGCATAAGAACGACATTTAAGTATGCCTCTTGCCTCAGGGCTGACCACAGAATTGGGAATACTAAGTTATTCCCAATTCTGTGGGGCTTAAATAAATAAGTATGCCTCCAGAGTTGGCGCGACCTTCTTTTGTTTATCTTTTGATAATGTCAGGATAATAATTTCAATGTAAAAAAGACGATCGCGGCATAAGGACAAAGGCTCGCCCGCCACGCTATGACTCAGCCATATGCTTACATCAGCGAGTGTGTCTAAGCTGACGGTTTGGAACAGGCTCCGAATAACGATAGGTCGCTGGGCTCTCATGAGTATGATTCTCACCGTGCTTCTAGTTCTACGATCGTAAATCTTCTCCCAGCCACACGTGTACATGGCTGTTCGGAATTTTTCACCCTGAAAATACGAGCTTTGAAATAATTTACGTTGCAACTAGAACTGGAGAGTATATTCAAATAATTTAATATCAGAATATGTAGGTCCCGATCAGAAGAAGTCTAATTTTTTTTTATATAAATTACGTTGGGATGTAAATTGATGGATTTTGTATTAGGATACTGTTAGCAATTAACCTGTCTTTCTTTAAGGCCCAAGTTTCAGTTGATCTAAGAAATAGGCGAGATATAACCCTCGTACTTAGCGAATGGAATTAAAAATTACGTCATCTCTTATGCTATCATAGCAGGACAGCATGAGAGATGACGTTATTCTCAAAACAATTCTAATAATATAATTGTACCGAAATTACATTTTTAAAAATTATCCGCTTTAATTGATTTGATTTGATTTGATTTTATTCGGAGAACAAACAGTTTTAAACACTTTATAAATAAACTTAAATTATGACTTATAACCATTTATGTGTCCTCGCATATAAAAGTTAAAAGACTGCTTACTTGTGAAGGAAAAATGGAGAACAGTTCTGTCTTGGTAACAAATACATATATGTATGTATATGAAGTAAACTAACGTAAAAGTTACTAACAATTTTCAAGATCCCTATAACATTCCTACAAGTCAACCCTACTCTGCGCTTATTATAAAATGCTACCTAAATTTTAAACAGTATAGCATCCCGGTCTTACTTTTTCCATAAGAAGCTCGCTGTAGAAGCAAGGAGAGCTGCTAAGCATACATCCTCCAATGATAAACGTTATGAACTCCATACTAACTTCTCCATTCTTAAGAGACTGAAAAAGATTATGATTAATTAATAAATTTATCACAGCGTCGATGCGTGACCGCAAAGGCGCAGCGCATCGGCATTGCTATACAGTGGGACAATACAGCCAGCAGCGTCTTGGTAACTTTTCCGATTGGTATTGATATGGATCAGTTTAACTGCTTTTGCAGTTAGCTCAACTATTTCAATGGTAAATACCTGTTCTAATTTTATCTTTTTTTCTATTGTAATTATTCAATAAAGTATTTTTTTTTGTATAAATTGGTTGTAAAAAAAATACTGAGCGCCTGGTCGAAGTGATGCGTTACCAAAGAGCTGGTGAGTATCTGGCGCAGCGCATTAGCATTGCCAATATTACCATACAGCGGGGCAATGCAGCCAGCGTCTTGGGGAAGCTTCCGACTGGTATTGATATGGATCAGTTGAGCTACCTGTAGATTGTTTGCAACAGTCTGCAGCTATTTCAATTGTTTCAATTGTTGTTATCACTAAAGTAATTGAATCATACTATGTTACCTCCAGAACTTCGTAAATTGTGATCGGTAAGACTATCGTTGTAGCTTTCAGAGTCAATTCATAGGCAACTTTAAAGCATAAGTTAATTCTCTCCACAAAGCTGCAAACAATATTTAAAAAAGTAGAGAAAATAATATAAATTAATACATACACCCCTGCTATGTAAGGGGGCCCAAATAACATCTCTCGGGCCCCCAGCCAACCTCGCCTGTAGGTGGTGAACCCTGCTGAACAACAAAAGGGGCCCTGGCAACTCTAAACTGGGTATTCCCAAGGAGGCTTGACGTCAGCCAGGCAAACATCATGCGAAATCCATAAAAAAATGAAGGTACGAGTGAAGGATATTAATAAAAAATATATGTTGTGCCGACCCCACCTTGTGTGGGATAAGGGCAGAAAGAAAAATACATATACCCATTCATAATGTTGTTAAAAATAAAAAAAACTTACACGTAAATATACTGCAAACGTTTTATGATATCCTTCAAACATTCCATATTTTTCTTATTGTCATCTTTCTTGAACAGAAGTCCAGTTCTCGCTATAGCAACCTCAAGCTGTCCGCAAGCATGTAGCATAAAGGTCATGCCAAGAGGCACGCAACCTGCGAACATCATCGCCGAGTAGGTACCGTAAAATAAAAGTAAGCTATAAAGAACAACAAAAACTAATAAATTATTCTTTTTTTCGTCAATGAAACTAGGATAAACGAGATCATAAAATTGAATCATGTGGAATTCCCCATCGGTTATAACATAATACATGACTAATCCAATGTTTTTCAGTAGAAATACACCAACTCCTGAAATTGCTATGTACATCCAGGTTTTGCACACGCCTGCTCCTTCTCTGGCGTATATTCGTATAATTTCAAGTTCGTTCTCAGAAAGATCTTTAGCACGAATGTAATCTTCTTTCATGTTATTCATCAGTTCTAGCAGATACGGTTGTTTCCACAACATGATACAATATTTGAGCGAAATCACTGCAAATAGGAGGGCAAGAGTCCCATTCTTGCATGTCTCAGAAAAATCATTATCCTTCAGATTTAATAATATGTTATAAATTATAACAAAGAATACAAATGAACTTAGACCGTGGATACAAGAGAACTGAAACCCCCATTTAATATCTCGTTTGATTTCTGGATGGGCGCGAGTAATGCGCAGTGCCAGAGATGGTATTTTAAATAACTCTTCATAGTTTAACTCCATTCTTTGACCGACAGCAACAAAACGCAGTCTGATATAATGAAACCACAAAGTAGTTGAAAGTTCACTCGGTATTATATGTTTTAAGGGCAAGTCTTTGTTTGTATGTGAACGAATTAATTTGTTTTTAAATTTCAAATATGTGACGAGATATAGTATAAAAAAGTTACAAGGGCTGAATTCTGCTAACCATCGCTTTACAACTACACAGGTATTTTCGCAGAATCGTTCATAGATGAAAGAAACTCTAGATAGTGCGTGCGGTGCTATTTTCACGACGAGATTGATTTTTGGTTTCAACTTGTCAATTTTTACACTTCTCACCTTTATTTTCTTTCATCAAAGGCAAAAATTTGTTGTTTAAACACCAACACTGCGATCACGATTCCGCCTGCCAACCGTGGTGATTATGTCAAATACCCCCTACATGGGAGACCATCCGACCATGGACCGACGACATCGTAGCGGTCGCAGTGAGTCGATGGATGGAGGCGGTTTAGGACCGCTATTTGTGGCGTCGTACGGGGGAGGCCTATGTCCAACAGTGGACGTGTATGGGCTGATGATGATGATGATGATGATGATTCTATGACCTATAAATTATTTTATTTTTATATATATAATTTATTATACATAATTTTAATGTTTATATATAATTTATTTTAGGAATCAAAGGGCTTTATTATTTATTAATGTAAGCCCAAAAATCCCACACAACGGCTTCTGATGAATATAGCAACTGCGGCATGTCCATACAAAAATCGTATGTACCTGTTTCTCCTTAACCATAACCTTATAGTGGGTAATCACGCCCTTACTAATCATCAAGAAATTGATAGTACTAAATTGCACCTACAATGTCTTCAAAGAAGACAAGGTAGATTACAGACGGTTTGCCAACTAAGGAAACTACTAACCCTGTGGCTATAATTTGTAGAGTTTGTTTTATCGTTAATGTTTTTGTTTTTTTATCGTTTTCGTAGCGTTACATATTCTTCGCTTTCGTATAATTCATTAATGCGCCATCGTATTTTACTCTTTTAAAATTGAATCTAGTACGTACATAGCAAGCCAAATCTTATCATGTTTCTAGAATCGATTAAATAATGATTGAAAAAAATATATACTACTACATAGTAACTGTCCTGGCGCATCAACCCCTGAGCGGGTCTTAGCCTTGGACACAATTAGATCGCCACCGGCTTCTGTTTTTCAGTCCGGTGTCCGGCAGTCCAAAAACGTACCTACCCAAAACTTAAACCTAGAGAGGTTATGGCAGAGGCAAATTAAGAGAAAGGAATGGAAAATTACGTCATCTCTTATGTGCTGTTACTGTCCTGCTCAGATCGGATGCGAACTGAGACAGTATGAGAGAAGACGTCATTCATCAATCCCATTACCACCGGAACGTAGGCCTACCCCGGAACGTAGGCTGGTTGATATATATCTAACTCATCATCAACATCATCATATCAGCCCATACACGTCCACTGCTGGACATAGGCCTCCCCCATACGACGCCACAAATAGCGGTCCTGAGCCGCCTCCATCCATCGACTCCCTGCGACCGCTATAATGTCGTCGGTCCATCGAGTGGATAGTCTCCCATGTAGGGGGGATTTGACATAATCACCACGCTTGGCAGGCGGATTGGTGATCGCAGTGTTGGTGTTTAAAAATACTCAGAAGGAAGCTGCTGCCCTTCCTCTGGTAGGTTCCCTTAGTCGGCTTTTACGACGTCCACGGGTTGAGTTGGAAAAGTCGATATTCGTGCGCCGCGACCCCACGACCAATATCTAACTATCTACTGATATACATATATTGATATATGATAGATACTGCGCATTCTACATAACAGTATATTACGTACGTTACGTATACATACGTTGACGTTTGGTTTCTTCGTTGAAATATGTAGTTCCTGAAATAACTAAAAAAGTACCTAACCAAAACTTAAACTAAGAGATGTTATGGCCAGGCAAATTTAAATAGTTTTTGTCCAGCATACCTTATGGGAGAGGGGTTTTAGAAATCGGAATTTGCGCACTAAAGTTTCTTGTTATGTTTGTTTCAAAGGACAAGCGTATTATACATTAAATTATTTCAGGCTTTAGCCAGCAGTGGGAAGGTAACGGCTGAAAATAATATAAATAAATTATTAGATTCCTTCACAAGTTTATAACTTAAAACGCGCGCGGCCCGCGCGGGCTCGCTATTTTATGCCATTGGTGAGTCACCGCATGGAGAGGATGGAGAGACGCCTTTAGGACAGAAAACTTGAGACCAGCCCCGCAAATCAAAAGCGATGAAAAATTATTCTTTATCAATAGTCTACTTAAATGAAACATTATAAAGGTTTTGGTTTTAAGGTATTCGGTGTTTGGAACTGCGCCACAAGAACAAAGAACCGGCGGCTTTTGTAGCGGCCGGAACAAGCCTTTATTAGACCCCTCTTTGCATCTTCCACCTGCCGCTTACTCCCAAACTCGTTCAATATATTTTTCGGAGCTTCCTGTATTGATCACCATTCCTTTCTTAGTGAACCTTTGATCTCTTATAAGCACAGTGCATTGTTAAAGAGTTATTGATCACCACAGTAGCTGAGAATTACATTCTATATACAAGTAGAAACCAGTAGTCCAAGCACGGGGATTGTTTTCTAGGGTATAATAGACAATAATGACATCCGATCGTCATACATTGCATACATTATTGAACTTGAAGGAATGAATTTCAAATAATTAATCTTTCGATGACAAAATGATGTAAATTTTCTCTATTCTATTCTAGACAACAACCCCTAGGCCTTCTGTAGGTATTATACATAGCAAAGTTCTTAATTTAACCCTTCTGCCAGGATGACTCATAGATTACATACAAAAACGTGTCTGCGCGGGCGTTATGCCAATGAATTTGGTTGTGGTCTCCAGTCGCCCCGTGACTACGATCGCTGTAACGCGATAGAAACGTAGGGAAAAATATAACAAAAGGTACACGATAATTACCCGATATAATTTTTAACAATCATTTAATTTAAGTTTCACCTTCCAAATTCATTGGCATAACGCCCGCGCAGGCACATTTTTGTATGTAATAGATGAATCATCCTGGCAGAAGGGTAAAAGTAAGAACTTTGGTCTGTATAACGACCAGTCGGCCCATGACCACGATCGCTGTAACGCGATCGAAACGTAGGGCAAAATATAACAAAAGGTCCGCGATAAATACCCGATAAATAATAATCTTTAATATGTTATCCAATCGCGAAAGTTTATAAAGTTTTAAGTGATTACTTTCTAGGCCAATAACAGATCAAATTCATAACAGTAAATCCGATTTATTTTCCTTGAAATAATTTCCTTTTCTTTATATACGTCGACGAAACATTTAGCGGTCGCAGGGAGACGATGGATGGAGGCCGTCGTACGGGGGAGGCCTATGTGCAGCAGTGGACGTGTATGGGCTGATATGATGATGATGATAGATTTCAAAGACGGATACTTGCTTGAAATATTGGTCTGTCGGTTTAGAAATGAAAATAAAAATATAAGATTTGTAAAGTAATAGCGTTCTGGTGCCCTCGTTAAATCCTATGCCTGCAATTAAGGACGGTGCTTCTGAAACACAGCTCCAGCATATTTGGCTGATCCACGCAGCTGTATTTATCACACTAATATTGCGAAAGTTTGTATGTATGGATGGATGTTTCTTACCTGTTCTCACCAAAACTACTGTACGAATCGGGCCGAAATTTTGCAAACGGTAATTCCAGGCTCGGAATCAAACATACTTGTCATCCCTTAAATCAGTTCCCATGGGATAAAAATACCCTTTATACGATTTCATTGAAACAATGCGGGCGAAGCCGCGGGCAGAAACTAGTAGTCTATATTTTACTGACCTTGTTAATCAAATTAAATATCGAACATGTTAGCAGCGATTTGTTTCTATTTTTTAGAAGTTGTTACAAACTTACTTACATTTTATAGTTATCACATAAAACCATTTTAATTGACTTTAAAAAAACATATTCGTTAATCAAACAATCAGTGTCTGTTACACTAAAGGTCATTGTATAATAATATAAGGTAATTTGAAATCAGAGAAAGGAATTAATTTTCTAGTAATTGCCTCCACACACACACAGACGGAGAGATATATGTATGTATATATCATAAAAATATCTTATCTACCTAATTGTCTTACGAAAAGTTACTGAAACCCTTTTAAACCAACTATAGATTACGTACTTAGTTCTAACAAAAGCACTTTGATAAAAACAGCGTATGACTTTGAAAGTGACTTTGCTTTCGCTGTATTGTTTTTGGCTGTCTTTTCTGAGCGGAACGGTAAACTGATTATACTTAAAATGAAGCTGTAACACCCAGCATTATTTACCTCATTTGCATAATGTTATTGTCGAGAAGTGTTTGTTTCCATTACGAAATCTTCAAACGTTGACTGTGGGATTCAATTGTCTAAAAAAGCTTTTTGTAGCAACCGTAAAGTACAGTGAGATTATTCTTTATGTCCATAAATCCTTCTTGTTAGAGTATACTAGGAATATTAGATGGGTTGATAGTGTAGCGAAGAGTCACTCGGCTACTCGTAGCTATGGGGAGAGAGAGGACGGGATTTGCTCCAACGTCTCATAGGAATACTGACAATGTAAAGGTTTTTTGTATACTTCTTTACCTTCAAAAGATTGAATTGAATCGAAAGTCAGTGACTACTTTATGTAATAAAGTCCTAATTTTGTTTAGGTAATTTGAAATTTCTGACGTAAATTTCTGTCCAAGAGTCCCGTAAGGTCTAAAGGAATTAGAGCACTTTGAGTTTTAAGTTTTAGAGAGCCTGCTTGGAGTTTATCTGCGGAGGTTTGTATAACGGACTCTTCGTTGTACAAAAATTTGAAGGTAGGTAGAAGGCACAAAGTGCGACGAAAAACCGACATAGCTCTTAAAATTAGCAAATTGAAATCAGTGGGCAGGCAGTAAGGCTCGCAAAACCGATAACGGCTGGGGATTAAAAGTTCTCGGATAGCGACTGCGTTTTAACACGAAACGGAGTTGGGAGATCATCCACTCAATGGACCGACGACAACGTAGCGGTCGCAGGGAGTTGGTGGATAGAGGTGGCTCAGAACCGCTATTTGCGTCATCATATGGGGTGGCATATATCAAGCAGTAACCTAGTATAGAATGATGAAGATATTATAGTTAAAGTGATGACTTACACGAATTTGTAGGAAGTACTTACTGCATGCGAGAAGCACAGATCAAAGATACATTATCCTCCCTACGTAGATACAAAGTTGGAACATATTATATGTTTGTTAGACCTGCTGAATTAATTGGAACGCAAAGCATTTAATCCGGGGTTTGTTGACATGTTAACAACACATTACATGTAATCTGCCATTAAAACCGCGTAATTGTTTAATTGTGATATTTTAAACACCTGCTACGGGCCAATAAGTGACCATAATGTAAAAGAGCCCAAAAGCACTTTACATTATACGTCACGAACATATTAATGTGTAAAAAGAAAATTAAATTAAATATTCTAGCGTACCTACCAAAATTCCCAGAACGCGATGAGCAGAATCCATCTATACAGAAGTCCATCTATAGCCACAATTTTGTTTTGGTTTGTCACTTTCAGGTCTTTTAGAAATCTGACGGCGGTATGAGGAATACTTTTGCGGGATAAAATAAGCTGATAAAAAAGTAGACGTCTTTACCTACCGAGACAAAGGATTTATTTACCCGAAAGTATATAGCCCGGCTATACGTTCAAACATTTGTACATGCAAGATTGTACAAACCAGTTTGCACAAGCAAGATGAGCCCGGCCACACGCTCCAACTTGCTTGCGGAAACGATTGCAAAAATGTTTGAGCGTGTAGCCGGGCTATATGGCTGATGGCGTCGTTTGGTGGAGGCCTATGTTCAGCGGTAGACGTACATATATATACGGGCTTATGATGATAAGGCTGGTGTTCACCAAAAGATAATTGGACAATTATTTAATTGGCTCGCTTTCGTGTCTTTTGTCAATGGCACTCTTGCTTACTTTTCCCAAAAATTACGGAGAAATCCCAAAAATAATCGAGACTTGCTCCGCTCACCGTTACCGGGATTGCCAACCCCTAACCCATTTTTCAATATTTCTGATTCGGGATTTTGGGAGGGGGTATGCTTTGTCGGAAAATAATATTAGGTAAGGTTTATTTTTGACGCTACAAGATTTCTTTTTGATCCTGGTTTGGTTACTTTTGACTCGACACTCTGGTTAAACTGGTGCCAGGAGGTATGTTATACGTGCTCCAGCTTTGTAAAACTTAACTTCTGATAATCGTTATCGCATTATTTCCATGCTACGTTTTTAACAATACCTGCTTGGTTTGGTTTTTCACATGCTTCGAGCACCTAGAACTAATTATGGGAAAAAAACGTATTTTGTACGAGGGTGGACAAATGTATAATAAACTACCCAAAGACATCAAAGTACAATCATACAACAAATTTAAAAGATTACTTAAAGATATTAAGCGACATTTCGATGATTAAAAACACCTGAACTACTAAAAAGATGGCTCTTCTTTTCACTGTGGTGTAGGCCTTAAAACAACAACGCAAAAACAATGCAAGCACTTGGTCGCCGCGAACTGCCTCAGCTAAGTAAGAATCTAGTTGGGGGAGATTTTGGTTTGCATTCTGTGGCTAAGAAAATTTACCTAACCACTGTAAATGGATAAATAGATTACCTATAACATCATATTTGTGTAACTATCGTGTGTAAAATGATATTGTAACACGTTGGTACTTATTACTATAATAGATTATTATAAGGCACAATAATATAAACCTAGTTTTAAGTGTTTCTCTATAAGAGAATATAAATTCTTTTGAGAAATAAATATCTTAAAACCACATCTGCTAGAGCGCGTACCTCCTGCGGCTCGTCGCGTCGTTGCAAGAAAGAGTCGTACCGGACAATGTGTAGGGGGAAGTTCCGTAACGCCGGACTGCACCCAGCTTCGGACAAGCGTACTATCTCGGAAAGTGATTCGACACGTTCTATTCAAAAACGATTGAAAGGGACGCGGGAGCGCATTTTGATACCAGGCTCCGAGACGCGGTGTGCTACTGACGCCCGAGGCCATGGTGGGAGAAGTTATTTATTTTTCTCATAAGTATTTATGCTTTTGATTATATTTGTTTTAGAGACTAGAAGAACCGAGAGAAACGGTAATGAAAAAGAAAAAAATAAAGGAAACTAGGACCAAAATAGTTCACCGGAAGCCAGACAAGGTTTTGTTTACTAAACTAAAAAATCACTTTGAGAGAAGCTTTGCTGAACAATGAGTGCTATAACTTACGGAAAAGCACTCTGCATGATAATTTTATTTTATTGAACCATGGAAAGCAAATAAAATGGACCCACATACTAAAATGTATAACATAAGAACTACTTGCGTAGCGTGCTTACGAAAATCGGATACAATGATCCAGCTGCCGAGTTTTTGCAGCTCTAGCAGCTGAGTGGACTCACGAATCTGTAGAGATATCCATGAATGTTAAGAGGCCTACGATGTATGATTTATGTTCGAAGTTAATTCCGTCCGGTACTAGGTGCCACGTGCAATGATACCATTTTTTCTGACCAATGTTTGATTTAAGTTTCAATTAATGATTATGTAAACGTTGCATTTTTGTATATTTATTTTGATTTTAAATTTCACTGACGTACTTAATTGATAAATAAATATATTTTATTCGAATCTCCTTTTTTATATTGTCAAAAAACCTTAGGTGTCCGCAACTAGGGGACTTCCCCCTACGCTTTCTAACAATCCGCTTAGCAAGCAGAAGCGCGGTTTTCGCATTACACCCATTTGTTATGGCATATACCGCGTTGTGCCACTAACGATGTTATAAGCGTCATTTGGTGCTTACTCAGCGCTTACCATGTGTAAAACATTATCTGGTTCGAAATAAAACATTCGTAATGGGTTCGGATTGTTTATACAATTGTTTTGCTGATGGTAACAGTTTCAATTTCATATGGGTAATTATCCAGATTCGATTTATTGATAGTTATAATTAATTATTTGCGTGCACGGAAAAATCAATTTATTCGGAATGAATAAATCGTGCGATGGGATAAAATATTATGAAAGCGAAACTTATGTGATAACGTTCAAACCACTGTACTGTACAGATTGGAAGAAATTTTGCAGGCATGAAGTTTTTGAAATGGAATAAGATGGTAATTCACTGACACTTCGTGGTTCTGCCCAAGTTGCCATGTCTTAATTCCAATTTT
The DNA here is from genome assembly GCA_947859395.1 of Eupithecia insigniata. Taxonomy (NCBI): domain Eukaryota; kingdom Metazoa; phylum Arthropoda; class Insecta; order Lepidoptera; family Geometridae; genus Eupithecia; species Eupithecia insigniata. The sequence goes on from OX402008.1 coordinate 6,360,090, forward strand.
TTTCGTAAGTCACTCTGACACAAAATAAGAAAATACATTTGTCCGGAACCCTAACAAGTACTAGAGACCGATCTCTTACTCCGAGACCCACTGTTAATTTAATTCAGAGCAGAGTCGTTTTTAAGTTTATTTTCAAATTAAGGCTCTCTGAATTACGATATTGATTTGATGATCGATGTGGCTCGGCGGGCGGATCCCGGGTCCGCCTGCAACGCAGGAAGTCGTGTGTGAGACAAATATTTGAACGATCTGCAAATATTCGTTCCGGGTGTTCTGGATGTTTTCTACGTACATATAATAAACTATCTATATAATTTATTGCATTAAGTATCAATCATCTAATACCCATAACACAAGGTCTGTTTAGCTTGGGGCTAGATGATGTTGTGGGGATTGTCTAGCATTATTTATTTTATTTAATTATAGAACTCTCTCCATTCAGCCTACTACCAATAACAAGTTTAAGAATTAAAACCTAGTGCCTTCATTAAAGTGTTCATGATTATGGGCAGACGCTGCAGTTCAGCCAGTGTCAGTGAATTAACAATAACCCTGTATAGGATGCCTAGTACAGTTTTTCCAAGGCGAGCTAGGCGACAGATAGAAGCTTGTAAGAAATAAGTCGTAAAATCAAGCTAAGCTAAAAGCTGAATAAGATTTCCGGACGTTTGACTTGCAAAAGAAGCGATCCTTAGAAAGTCAAACTGGACTTAGTTATAAAAGCTTTTAAGGAAGTTAATTAAGTATCTACTGGATCTCGTTTTGCGAAATGACTGGATTCTGAGGACGGCATACTTCACAGAAAGTCATACCTTTCAAGAACTAGAATTTAAACAAAAATTCCAATGTCCCTCAGTAGTAAATATCATGGTATAATAATATAAGGTATGGTCTTCCTAGATGCGATGATCACGTGGGTGACACTTTCTTACGTCAGCATCGCCGTCGGTGAATGAGAACACGAATCTGTTTCCTGATGTTACCAGTAGCGTAAAATCGTAACTCCCCGAACTCCTTGTATTACCTGTATAAAACAGATAAAACTATATGGTTTTGTATTTTCTAACTAAGACCTGACTTTCAATTCCTTAAAATTTTTAACTGTTTTTAAAGTTTTGCGGGACAAATACATTAAAAAAAATAATTTTTTTATGGGATCTCGGGTGACAGTAGCTATAAAACCATCCAAATTGGTCCACAATTAAACAATCAACAGAGTAATCGACAAACATAAAGTACAAAAATCATAGGTACTGAGAAACAGAACTTCCTACTTTTTTTAACTCGGTTAATGAGACGTCACGCTGACGTCACGAAACTATCAAGTCAAGCCGAACTCAAGGCTCAGTTGAACATGCAAGCGCTAAGACTACTGGCAAAGTTAAATCACACAGTTCCATAATCCACGCCTGCAGCTGTTCCTTCTCCCCGACGAAAGCTAATGTGTCAGCGAGCTAAATTCGAATTAGCGTTAGTTAATCGACTTTAGAGATCCGAACTCTACGTGCTAAGCGTTTCGGCTAAACTGTTATTAATCATCATAGTAGTAATTTAACACTGAAATTCTGTTATCTTTTTTGAAGATGATAAATCTGGGTAATATATTCTAGGTGAAATCACACTTATTATAAATGCGAAATTCTGTATGGATAGATGGATATATTTTGTTTGTTATGTCTTCACGCCAAAAATACTAAACGGATAGGGAAATGACATTCAATGGCATAGACGTTGTGTAGACCTGGAATAATAATATCAATAGGATGATATGTATTTGATCTCACTTCTGAGTTTTTGGGATACCCGAAGTTCAAACCACACTTCAGATTATATTCACCATTTGTTTAACTTTGTACATTTACATGAAACTTAACAGCACAACTTAATTCAACGCGTCCGTACGCTCTGCCGGCTTACGATCGAATGCCTGTTTCGGTGTTTGCCCCACTACTGTGACGTAATGGTAACTTCAATAAATTAAAGTAACACTTTTTACAGTCAAAGTACTTGCTTTACAGAATAAATACAATTCAGTTTACCGTTTTGACCCAAACGTCTACTAGTAAAAATCGATTAATGATAAAGATTATGGTAGAATAAGTTCCTAACACACATAAGCTACTTTTTATACCAAAAACCATGGAATACCATGGGAAATGATTTTTGCAAATTACCTAATAACATTTCCATATGAACAAGGCATGCGAAGTTGCGGGCAGAAACTAGTCGCATAGCTATATTTTCGAAAGTTCAGTTTGAAGAAAATTATTGCCTCGTCTGACGTTTTATAGTAAAATAAAATTCAACGTTTTCAGTAATCTCTGAACGTACAAAAGTTAAATCTAAGTAGAGAATACGAGAACATTTCGTTATGAAATATCGCAGAGACTTCCTCAGGATCCAATCTAGAAAAAGATTAATGAAAGTCACACGAAATAAGGAAAAAGCGACTACTATCCATTCCGGAACCTACACCTAGCGCCCTCTGAAGTGGTAATTTATTGTTACTTGTCAACAATAAGGTCACGGCTACACTGCAAGATGTTTGATTGGTGGGTAAATTAGCGTCACTGTGGTAACAACACTCCAAGAGATAAAAAATGTAATTATATAAATGTATGGGACTAGCTACACTAAGCGTCTAGCTTAGCTGGTCACCGTGCGTGTAGCGATGTATGTTTATTTGCCGCCATTTTACCTCGATGGCATACATAGCTCGTAGAACTGACGACCACTGGCGCCGCAAGATTCTTGAGTGGCGACCACGTACCGGAAGGCGTAGTGTGGCTAGGCCCCCCAAGCGATGAAACGACCTAGTGAATATCGCGGGAAATCGCTGGATACGGGCAGCGCAAAATTGGTCATTGTAGAAATCCTTAGGGGAGGCCTATTTCTAGCAGTGGACTTCGATCGGCTGATATGATAACCTCGATGCACGCTACCTAGGCTTTTAGAATTTAGTTCATATTTTTTATCCGTTGGCATACCTAGGCTTTAGTGCGACTAGTCAAGGTAACTAAGCCACGCGCTAAGTGACCATCGAAGCTTGCAGTGTGGCCGTAGCTTAAGGTGGCTATTAACACATAATCCCGCATACAAACGTACTTTCCGATTCATTTATATGATACTACATCCCCGATTTTAATGAAATTTTGCATACATAATTAGGTAAGAAATAGCTATATTTGCAGCTTTTTAGTTTCTTAAAAGATATAATCAACACCGAAGGAGATCGAAACAAATTTGCCATATTTTCACCACCAAATCGAGTCATTTTGAAGTGATTTTTTAAACATGAATAACCTTTTCCATTTATAACTTTATTCGAAAATCTGTCACCCTGCAAACATCAAAAAGATATTCAACAATAGAATTTAATAAAAATATTTGAGTAATCAAAGGTTTATTCAAAATGAGCCGGGAAGAACGAAATAAATCAAAAAATGGTAAAACTCCTAGTTTCGAGTACACGCAGGCTTCACTACCTATACACGCAGCCACAGCTTTGTATGTGATGGTTAGACGCGCTTTCTCTCTCATAACATAACATAACATAATGCATCCCATTTCATTAGACGTGCACAAACAGACAGCAACAAATACGCATGGGCGGGCCGCTGACATTTGGGAGAATTTCGTAGCCTTCTGGAGGGCTTGTTATTCTTCACAGTTAAAAATAAAAGTAAAACCTGTATTCGGATTTCTTTGGTCCATCGGTCTTTGATGCCTGTCGAGTGTTTAAGTGAGTGCTTAAGATAAGGGCGCTTTCTTGGATCACTCGCCAAGGTCTCTCCCGATTAATTCCATTGCTTTTAGGGTTCCTGCCAAAAAGTTACAATGAAAAACCAAAGCTTATGTTTGCTTAGGTTAGGTGAGAGTCATTATTTTGCGAATAATATGCATATAAAGAAAAAAAAAACTGTCAAAATCGGTCTCCACTCAGCATGTGTAGAGCAGATCATACTATAGCGCTGGTTTTCCATAGCGACCGTGGTGTGTAAAGTAGCCTCATACTCACACACACAAACAAAGAACAAACAATGAGGTATTTCTCTCCTCATTGTGGCAATGAACCCACAGTCCCGAGTTGATATCGCACTTGGCCGGTTCTTATTCTTAGATCTTTAACAGTACTCGAGTCTACCTTTGCAAAGTCTATTGCACAAGATTCCAAGTATCTTTCAAAGAGTGATCAAAGCTTTAACTAGGCAGCACTTAAGATATTTTAAGATTAAATTTGTCTTAACCATGAACATAACTTCATAAGAAACAAAGTCTTTGATCATTAGCCAAACGAAGTTTGTTATACTAATTCATTTTAGAAAGTTCATTGAAAATTACGTACAAAGGAAGTCACAGAAATCAGTTGAATATAATGTTCTAGTTTCTAGAACTTAGTTTGGTTAATTTATGTATATTTACAAGTGTCGAATAAGTGGTTTCTTCTGTGTATTTAGTGCTGCAAACTTTGTAAGCATTCTTGAATCGGAACCCGTAGCTACTTCACTGTTTAATAAGTAATGTAACGCGGGTATTTCTGTTCATGTGCTTTATGTTTTGATTTTTCATAAAATTACAGAATTTAACTTGATAGTTTTATGAGGACACTAAAATGGAACTGGGCAGGACATGTCAGTAAGATGGACGATACAAGATGGACATAATATCGCCTGTTTGAAAAAACGATAAACCGACTTCAAATTCCCTTACTTTTACACTTATTTTAAGTTTCGCGGGATAAATACTAATCCCTTGGGGTAAAAAAAATTATGGGACCCCTTCGGGATCATTTTCTATACAATAGAGAAAGAATTTTTAAAATCGGTTCATAATTGGCGGTGATTTCGCGTAATATACATACATACATAAAAAACATACAGATGAATTGATAACCCCCTTTTTTTGAAGTCGGTTAAAAAAGGTGATACCACGAGAGAACAAAAGGAGGATAGGAAGGACCACGGTACGAGAAGACTTATTTAGAAAAGAAAGCGGAGCAGACTGGATGCGACAAGTCAGAGATAGGAGAACATGGAAAGAGATGGGGACCTTCGCCGAACAAGCTACTACTGTTGTTACTTGATAAATATTTTGACCGATTATAAAAACTAGCAACTTCAAAAAATTAAAATAGAAATCACAATTTTCTGTAAGGTCTTAAATAATTATAAATTTAAGTTTTACACAATTTGGTTCAATTCCTCGCTTTCACTAAGTTTTGAAAACTTGTGGTATAGACGCGTGGGATCTCTACCTCTCGGCAAATAGCTTACAGGCAACTTCTTAGATTTAGTTTCATTGAGATGCATAGATTTTTATAAAAGTAAATATAAAATATAAAAAAAAATAATTGAACTTTGACATGTATTGTATAATATAAAGTAAAATTAAAAATGATTTTTCATTTATGGGGTAGTTGTTATATCACACTATCATCTACGAAATGCGAAAGTTTGGTCTTGCCTACCCATGTACCTATAACACTCTTGGGACAAAATATCAGCTTTCAATATGTTATTTACAAACCAAATACCTTAAACCAAAATACTTTTAATCAAAACTCTCCATAAATCACTGATAATATTTATTCAAATCTCTTTTACCTATATAAAATTTACCGAGAGTAAAGTTTGGTCTCACGCGCCATGCTCACGCTTGACTGATAATGCAGATATTGATATAAATGACGACTGGACTCTTAATAAGGGCGTACGCAGATGATTAATATTTTAAATGGTTTTTATATAATAGGCATGATAACTGATTTGGAGAAACTACTCCGAGATGTTTTTAGACATTTAGGTATTGAATACAAAATAAATCATATTTATACTACACCTGCTCGGAAAGTTGCCTATTCCTTTTCCAAATATAAGATAGAAAGTAAGACATTGCAGGCGTATTGGAATCCGGGAGGAAAAACTTTATGGAATTTCATTTCTCACTCGTTTTAGCGGGAGAGAAAACTGTATGGAAATCCATTTCTAACGTGTTATATACAACAAACGTCTGTCTATGACGTCACAGATTAACGAATGATGATACAGATTGATCACAATATTGTCTGTCAAGAGAAGATAGAATACTAAGACAAATGATATACTTAATGCGTATTAAGATGACTGATATCTATACTTATAATAAAACTGTAACAGGTCTAATTCTGTACATTGAAGATATTTTGAATTTTTTTTTGGAGGGCACTCTATTGTCGATACTGATGCCAAAAATGTTTATTTTTTCCATCATGTCTGTCTGTCTGTCTGTATTTTGGCCGCGCATAACTCCGAAACTACTGAACGTATTCAAGTGAAACTTGGCAGGATTTCAGTTCATACTACGATGAAGGACATAGGATACTTTTTATCCCAGATTTCAATAGGGATCCCTTGGGAGAGGGGATGAAAGTAAAATTTCTTGGCTGCGCGTAGCGCCGAAACTACCTACTAAATGTATTAAATGAAACTTGGCAGGATTTGATTTCATACTATGAGGAAGGACATAGGATACTTTTTATCCCGGATTTCAATAGTGTTCCCTTGGGAGAGGGTATGGAAGTGAAATTTCTCGGCCTCGCATAGCGCCGAAACTACTGAATGTATTGAAATGAATCTTGGCACAATTTGAGTTCAAACTACAAAGGGGACACAGTGGGGGGCACCGGCAGTGGGGCCTGCCGGCAGTTGGCCCCCCGCTGTGGGGCCCCCACATTGCCTCGCAGTGGGACCCACTCAGTAGCCCCTACAGTGAGGGCACTTGCAGTGGGGCGCCGGCAGTGGGGCTCTCGGCAGTGGGCCCCCCACATTGCCCCTCAATGGGACCCGCAGTACCCCCCTCGCAGTGGGGCCCCCACATTGCCCCGCAGTGGGACCCACTCAGTAGCCCCCACAGTGGGGGGCACCGGCAGTGGGGGCCCCACATTGCCCCGCAGTGGGACCTCAGTAGCCCCCACAGTGAGGTCCCGGCAGTAGGGCCCCCGCAGTGGGACCTCAGTAGCCCCCACAGTGGGGTCCCGGCAGTAGGGCCCCGGCAGTGGGGCTCCCAGTAGCCCCCACAGTGGGGTCCCGGCAGTAGGGCCCCTGCAGTGGGGCTCCCAGTAGCCCCTCGCAGAGAAATTTTAGCCTACTGCAGGAGGGCCGCCGCAGTAGGGTAAAATTTCTTGGCTGCGCATAGCGCTGAAACTACTGAATGTATTCAAATGAAACTTGGCATGATTCGACGACACAAAAAAAAATCCAATGAGAGAAGTTCGCTTGCTCACCTGCAAAGGTTTCGAGGTTTATTCAACCGTTTTCTGGTGTACGCTTACGCCAAAATAAAAACGGAGCGTTTGGTATACATCAGGACAGAACTAATGAGAGAAGACTGCGCGCTGAGAATTATGTAGATCTGCGAGACGCCATGAATCAAGATAGAAATTGTGAAGATTTAGGACGACTGGTGATTCTTCCTACCAGTTTTAGAACTGGACAATAGACGTGTAGTGCCCTATTCTCCAGTAGGTACTATCAACCTAGGTTAATGTGGCACTGTGTGACGTCCAGGCAATAAAATCTAGGTGTATGTAAATCTAAACTATACTACATTAATAAAAATAAGTAAGGTTTGTGAGGTTGTAGGGGTAATCTCTGAATCTACTGAACCGATTTTGAAAATTCTTTTACCCATTGAATACCACGTTATTTGTGAGTGTTATAGGCTATATATGTATATTAACAACTAAAAGTGTTTACCACCCAACGAAGTGGGCACGGGTCAGCTAGTACTTAATAAAATATATAACATAAAGCGATATTATATATATATATATATACATACTTATATAGATGTCATATCTAAGCTAGAACACTACAAATGCTTTTCTGCATCGAATGTTTGGTCGCGATATAAATTGAACTGTTGAGGAAATCGTTCGTGTGTGTGTGCCTTTAAGTCGGCTCACAAAAGGAGTGCCAAACACAATGGGGCCCTCTGTTGGAGCGGCTGACAGGCGTAGACCATCGCCTTTGTAGGCAGTTTACATGCTTTGTACCGTTCTGAGAGCGCATTGGTTTATTTGCCATGAGTGGGTAGAGGTAGGCTGTTTATGCCCAAAGTTCAATGACTGAGAAATAGAGTTCAGCTCTAAATTAACCTGCTGGCACAGAGGAAGGTTAAAACTACGTTATGTGAATATTATTTGTAAATGTTAAATCTACTTGACTTTTGAACAGAGCCCTGAGTCCGGTTAAGCTATCGTCAACCGGACTCGGGGATCTGCACACATAATATTTTTGAATTCCTAACTAATATTATAAATACGAAAGTGTGTTGGTTTATTTGTTTTTCCTTCCTTCACGCCATAACTAAGCAACAAATCGACTTGATTTTGAAAGTTGAAAGAATGGAGAGAAACATATAGGCTTCTTTTCTGTCCAGTTAAAAAATCAAATTCCCATGAATGATTTACGGGAAAAAATACCTTTTTATCCCCCTAGAAATGTGTAAATAAATTCGAATTTAACGCGGGACAAACCGTGGGGAACAGTTAGTCTTAAATAAAACTTAATTCGATTGACTTTCCAATCTACTATGATTTATAGAAGCGTACAAGAAGCTCAGCCATCGAGAAAAATGAGTTAGAACAAAACTATGAGAGTAGCCTCATTAATTGAATCAATGCGATTATTGGGGTGTTCAACTCTGATAATGTTAAGGCGACGTCTCATAAATCTCAGCTATCGAGCTTACCATCATTCTGTACCAATACGCAGAATCTTTTTTTTTTGTTTTAGAGGGGGAACATTTTCAAACTGATACCATACTACATGTATGGTTATGTGGCCCACTAAACAACCTTCCGATGGACCGCGCTTTTGCAGCATCTAGCTATTCGAGATTACGCTATTAGATTCCAGATAGTGTTTTTACAGAGTACCGACACTAAAAGTGGAATTTAATATGATATTAATTAGATTAGAAATTAGCTGCCCAAATGAAACTGTTTATCATTCTACTAGCGACCTACCCTGGTTTCGCACGGATGCAATGCTGATACTAAATTATACATATAAACCTTCCTCTTGAATAACTCTATCTATAAAAAAAACCGCATCAAAATTGCGTAGTTTTAAAGATCTAAGCTTATATAGGGACAGACAGTGGAAAGCGACTTTGGTTTTATACTATGTAGTGATAATGATGTTAGAACTTACTTATATTTTGTAATTACTTTTTAGAAAAACGCTTATATTCCAGTCTTATACAAGTCACGTCCAAACCACTCCATAAGTAATTGGCTCATAACGGACAGCATTGCAAAGATAATGGTCGTGCCATAGCCCATAAGAAACATCTGATTCAACAGTTCTCATGTTGAATCAGATGAAGTGACAAATTAAGTTGGTTACTCATAAGTTTTCATCTCACGATATCTTGCTTTACGGTGGCTCTGAAAGACGAGGTTCGATCAGCAGGTTTTTGCGAAACTGGGAGATAACTTACCTTTAAAAATGTCAAGTAAAATGTAGTTGTCCGATTATTACAATGAAAATCTAAAACCTCTCGCTCAACTATACAAGTACGCTGGACATCATATTATCGATAACAGATTGACGTCATTTGATTTTCGCCATTTTGGCGCTGAGCGGGGCGGCGGCGTGACCGTCCATGGAACTAATACATATTTGTTGTGTTTAGGTAATATTATTGTTTTTCTGTTGTTTTGATACGCCTCAACTAATGTTATTTTATTATATTAGAGACGGTCGAGAGGGGCGCTTCGAATGCGCATAATAAACAAACATAGAAAGAAAGAAAAGTCATTTATTGAAACACAAAGGCAAACACCTAAATACATAGGTTTTAAGAATTACTTTAAACTCTATCTTAAAATAACAAGTGCCTACCCAGTGAACCAATAGGCCCCACCTCAGCTTAATGTTGCTCCACAAAAGTTGAGCTACGCTGGTTTTCAGGAAGGACGTTCGGTGTATGTGGACACCGACACCAGACAACCGCCATTGCGTATAGAATATTCCCTCCAACTTGTATAATGGTAGCTCAATGATCGTGAAGAAATAAATTATGAACTTAAAACTTAGTTGGATGATAACATTGATAACTATATCAAAACATTTTTTACTGTAAATGGCCCATTTTCTTAATGTATGCTGTAACTGACCGCACCGCCAACCGAGTGTAGGTACCTAAGCATCATTACTTTTATTTCAGCACATTAGTAATTAAGATAATAAACGAGTTATTAAACGATAGATCCATTCCAGCGCTACAAAACTGCCTGAGGTCATTAACTGGAGCTTATCAGAATATATTAGGTTTCTGAAAAGGTGGCTTTTATTTGCTGCGTGAACAAAAAACGAGAAATATTACCGAAATTATTATTTTATATCTGTCAAAAATAGCAAATAATGGACAATCCACACAGCATCATTTAGCTAAGCGGAGCAGAGTTATTTATTATTATAATAATAGCCATATGATTTGTTTTTTCTTTACAATAACTAAAGACCAACTACTACCAATCACTAATTAAAGATATTCGGGTTTTTGTTAGTTTTGTGGGACAAATTAATAATAACTCGGGATGTCTACTCTACACAAAATCGAAATAATCATCAAATCTGCTAACATCGAATAACTATCAGACATAAAAAACAACATACAACTATATAGATCTCAATGCATACAGCCAAATCGAGAACTCCCTCCTAATTTTAAGTCGGTGGAAAAGTCTATTCAAAGTCAGCAGTCCTCGAAATATTTATAGAACAGAATACACGCTTATTATAAAGCATCTACTAACTTGCTGGTGTCAAGCAGTTAATTTAACTGCTCATTACCGGCCTGGGCTTAAGGCGTCGTGTACCTACTATTTATTGGGTATTCCGAGTACATACCCTTCCTTAATGGCTTTAAATTACAAGCGCCTGCATCTTAGATCGTGAGTGCTTGTGGTGATGGAAATTACTGCACTGAACGTACGTAAAGATCCATGACTATAGTTTTGCATATTATGTACTTAAAATGGAGATAGTAGGTAAAATGCTCGAAAGCCACTGCTAGAAAGAGACAGACGGCAGCGATCAAATTAGCAATAAAAATTATTTGCCACAGAAAGGTGTTCGTCGGTTATTTGAAAAGGAAATGGAAGAACCCAGCCAAGAGTAAACTACATCCATAAAATGAGTACACTCAAACAAGAAGTTTCCCCACTTTAAAACACAAACGAAGACAATAATCTTGTTCCGGCTCCAAATAGGAACATCTTGGATTTCCGCTGTGCTTTTGCGGTATTATCAAAGTGGGAGCCGAGTGGCTATACCTACAACCAACTATTCTTAGTACCACCGGAACCTACCCTTTGGCTTTACAAACTCATGAATATTCGTTTACATGTATTGTGTGTTCATTTACATGATAGCGACGAAGCATTCGGTGCAGTGGCTCGTGCATGTCGCAAGTTTACACTCAGCTTTGTGTTGACTTTTACGCTGTTCCGCACTTCCGTCGGGCTTCAGGATGAAAGTTGTGAAACTGAGATGGTTATCAAAGTGCGTGAAGCTCTTTAATATCTTCTAGCAAATATATGATTAGCAACGCACAAATTTACACGAGGAGAAATTGTATTTTATTGTATTCATTCATTTCAGATAGATTATTAAATAACCCATACCACCTAAATACAAAATAAGATACAAAATTACACGGAATATAATTTAGGTAACAAATTTAAGTTATTAGAATAAAATAAGTTAGAAATGCAATGGTGTCTATTTTTATTAAATCTCATTTTGATTGAAAATAAATAAAAAATAATAATGTTTGTATGCCACGAAATCACAAAGGAAACAAGCATTCAAAACTATCAGCATTCGTTTAAAATATTTGGGAAAAAATAGACATACTGGCTATAAAAATTTTTTAGCTTCCCTTTGGCAGTCATGTACAGTAACGTTGATGTGTGAGCCTTATATACATATGTACATATGTAGATTCTACAAAATTAGCCATTTGATTAATCACTCAGTATGGATTTCATTTAGACACGGTAACAATTTATAATTATGTTAACTTCTAGGATTCCTTATGCCGCTTATTGGCACAAGCCCAAGTGAGCACGTTCTGCTAAGTCTTCAGTCCACAGCTTGCTGTAGGAGCGGTTGCGACACCAAAAAGTGAGCCAGATGTAATTTTAGCCTTAATGGGATAAAGATCTGCGAAGATCGAATTCCCTCATGATGGAGCAAGAAGAACTCAATGGGTTAATACTCAATTCTGTGTGGATACAAGTGGCTCTGGCGAAAGACCGCATTGGATGCTAGCTTGCTAGTCACCCAACTCATGCTGAGACAGTGCCAATTTTGTGAACGGACCTAACCTTTTTATCGAAATTAAGTCTTGTGTGTAAGTTATCGTAGTACCTACGTAAGTTCTGGTTACGAAAAAAAGATATTTTATGCTTCTTCTATTCTTTATACCTAATGTTATTGTTAGCTTATAAAGCTGTAGTAGAATTATCTTACCAATGTTTCTGTAGGTAAAGTAAACGTACACATAAGACATTCGTTGTAATTTAAGGGCTCATAAAATGTTGTACTTCTTATTATTTTATTATAATAAGAAGTAGTTTCAGACCAAGATATTATTTTGCAATAATAAAGATAAAACGGTTGCCGGAAGGGCTTCGAAAAATCAGCGTTAAAAATCTGCTACTAAGTACTTATAAAACTGGATTCTTTGATCTCAATCTTAACGCCCTCACGGAATTCGCTCCGTTTTATGTTGCTCCTCCAAAATTAGCGTGAAGGTATTACAAAGGGCGAGAACCGAGAACGTTCTCAACGCGCGTTTTTTCCATATTTCCCGAGATAAACCACTTTGCCCGTGGCAGATTTAAACAAAGTTTATAAAAGCGGAGTTCATAAGGAGGCTTTATTAGGCGATTTGCAGGTGGGGAGCAGCTGTCGTCTTCAATATTAATTTCTGATGGACCCGGAAATCGTCCCGAATCTGGACTTTAATGCCTAGCGCACGGTTTTAGAGCCCTCCGCCTATAATATTTGGCCTCTGTTCATAATTGGAGCGGGGGATTAGTAGGGTGCGATTTATACTATAAACTTGGTTAGATTGACCCTGCTTTCATTACTCATTCTAATACCTCGACGATTACGACTTTGTTCATTTGAAGTGATTCCGTCCTTAGATAACGAGCCGTGAACAAGCGTTCTGGCAAGTTTAGGGACGTCTCATTTATATTCATAATATTGTTTTATGTAACAGGGGTTGAGAGGGATTTTCCAATATCCGCTCGGATATCACGATGTTACTCCGAATTTTTATAAATAAACGCCAACTGGGTGCGTTGTTGGTTGTTAAGTTTCTACAATTTTAATTGTTCTTACAAAGCTTTCCTATAAAATTCAAAACAAGAGAGACGTTTGAATTCCGTAGTGAAGAAACGAAAGGGATGCGGCAGCTACTGCGAAGCACCAATTAAATGCAAGATGATATTTGTATAGGTAGAAGTAACTCGTAAATATAATTAATCTGGTTTGACCTATTTCCCCAGTAAATATCTACACTAAGCAGATAATGGATAAGTACAAACAAGACAAAAACGAACCAGTTGTATATCTTACGAACGATTCTTTGTTGTTTATCTAGGAATCTGTTACTGTGTACCTAAAGGCTTTGCGACCCAAATAAAAGGGTCGCAAGGTGTCCTGCTAAGCAGATTGGTGTGAACGTGACAGGAGAGTCAAGTGCGGACTGGCTAATCATCAGGATAAGTCTCCCTTTATTTGTTCCCTGACATGATTCGAAACCTGCCTGCAAACAAAGTGTCTAATATCCTACTTAGTAACAGGATACTTTGTCGAATTTGTTTTCCTTTTACTTAGCGTTGTCTTCCTTGGATTAATTAAGTGGATAAAGGCTGTTTTTATTAACATAAATGTAGGAAGGTACGAGCTGAATAATAAAACAGGATATCAACTTGAAAAAAAACAACAATTTCATCTAATTGAAACATGTGAGACTCAGTGTATGCCTAGCGACTGCTTGACCGCACGACCGCCCGAAGCAGTTGAACTGTTGTGGTTCATATCTACCGTGTATGTGTGTGTACGCACAATTCAGTAGTTTTCTATGCAGTCAATTGCAGTCGCAGTTTGAAGCAGTCGATAATGGCTGCTACAAGCAGCCCGTGTATGCGCCCTAAGTCATAAATAACGATAAAAGAGTCGTTTCCATGAAATTCATTCAGTTAATGCAGCGTAACGAGCAAACATCTCCGCTTGGTGATAATTGCGGATTCGATTCCCGCCTTGGGACAAATGTTTGTACGATCTGCAAATACTTGTCTCTGGTGGTCTGGGTATTTTCTATGTATAATAAAAAAACCTATCTATGTAATATATTATATTATGTATATCAGTCATCTAGTACCCATAACACAAGCTCTGCTTAGCTTGGGGCTAGACGATGTTGGGTGCAATGTCCAACATTAAAAAAAAATAAAAGAGAATCCATCATGTGGAATGTTGTTGAATAAATAGCCTACAAAGTGAATTGAGTAGACGCAAGTGTTTACCGCGTGGAACAAACACAGAATTCAAATTTGCACGTTTATGTACGTAGAACATTGGTATTTCGGGTCTTTAGTCGTTTCGCACCACAAGCGAAAGCATGCCTTTCCCTGTGGCGCTGTGCTGATACCTAATTCACTTCCATAATCAATATACCTCGCTTAAAATACCTACCTATTTCAACGCTTTTATACAAAACTAGCTGCTGACCGCGCCTTCGCCCGCGTTTTATCTGGATAAAAAATAGCATATATTATTATCATCATCATCATCAGCCCATACACGTCCAGTGCTGGACATAGGCCTCCCCCGTACGACGCCACAAATAGCGGTCCTGAGCCGCCTCCATCCATCGACTCCCTGCGACCTCTACGATGTCGTCGGTCCATCGAGTGGATGGTCTCCCATGTAGGGGGGGATTTGCCATAATCACCACGCTTGGCAGGCGGATTGGTGATCGCAGTGTTGGTGTTTAAAAATACTCAGAAGGAAGCTGCTGCCCTTCCTCTGGTAGGTTCCGTTAGTCGGCTCTTACGACATCCACGGGTTGAATTGGAGGGGTCGATATTCGTACGCCGCGGCCCCACGGCCCATATTATTATACCTTGTCCCAAACTATACCCATACCAAATTACAGCCCAATCAGTTCAGCAGTTTTTGCGTGAAAGAGGAACAAAACATACACATGTAACATGTAAAACATCTATACATCCATACTCACAAACTTTGACATTTATAATACTAGCTACTGCCCGCGCATGCACCCGCGTTTTATCGGGATAAAAAAATTGCCTATATGTTATTCCAGGTCCCAAATTATACCCATACCCAGCCAAATCAGCTCCGTAGTTTTTGAACTGAAAGAGGAACAAAACATCCGTACTCACAAACTGACATTTATAATATTAGTAGGATAGTAGGATACTGAAGGTATTCTGATCACTTTCTGAGTCTCCATACCGGTAATGCTTGGAATCCTTCAAACTTTGACAGAGGGAAACCCATTTAAAGATTTACGTTGTTCGCGTTGTAAGTAAATTGTAGGTGACCTTATGTAGACAGGGAAGATATTAAAATTGTGTTTCGCTTGCAAACAAACCTCCAGACCCTCGTCATGCGGAGTGCGGTCTCATGTGCTCACTCCGACACCGAGTTATAATACCTCATGTTTTCAGAAACTAATATTTCAAACTAGATATTAACGCGACCAAGAAGCTAAATATTTAGAATACTCTTTATTGACAAAGAAAATAACAATCAATTAATATAAAGAAATTAAACTAGTATTTACAATTGAAACAATTGAGCTAACTGCAGACAGTTGCAAACAATTAACAGATAGCTCAACTGGTCCATATCAATACCAGTCGGAAGCGTCTCCAAGACACTGGCTGCATTGCCCCGCTGTATTTCAAGCCTTAGAAGGTATGCCTTAAAATCTTTGACTTTGTAATTTATGTTCTTTAGAAAACTTGATTATAATAAAGGTTTATTACTAGTTTCGTTCCGCACTGACAAGTAGATTGTAAGAAATTCAATTTTCTCTTTAGCTTTATAGAAATATTTGACTTGTATCTAAATCGTATTAGATTTAGATTTAGATAGGCAAAATAAACATGTATTAGACACTTATGTGATATATAAATGTGCTAGTGGTTTCTTTTTCACTTCTTCCACACAAAAAAATTGAAGTGAAGAGAATATCAATAACATCTTATTTCTTATTTGATAATAATAACTATGTTTAAAGTATAAAATTTGTCTTGTCTAAGTGCTTACGAGTATTTTGTAAGCCTAAAGAAATAAAGTTATTGATTCTGATCGTACAAAACAAAACAAACAACCATTGTATATTCTTCAATGAATTCATACCTTTTTTTCAATGAATTCACAACATTTCCCTAGAAACTTTTTTATAAAAATGTATTTTAACCGTAAGCTCCTGATTATTGAAACAAATTCAGCTCAATGACTTTAAAAGTAAAATTTTATAGCTTAAAAGTCCTCGAATCTTGCTTTTATGCTAAAACAGGTCATAAGTTGAGCATGATACGATGCTCAGAGTGTGGTAAGGGAACTGAAGTCATTCAACTTTCTTCTCGCTAAAGAGTCTGCTTTATAAAACAAGTTCATGAATATTTATGATGATATAAGATAGTGCTACATTGTGAATAATTGTGGCAGACTGGAGCTGGTATATCTGACTGGTAAACCGTTTTGTTGAGAAACATCAAGATTACCAAATTGAAAATCATATGTGGCCATGTGTCCTATAAGGTGTCGGTATCTACCCTAAGTTTGTTAGTACTAAAATTCAATTCTATATTCTATTCCTTTCTATTCAATTCCTATATAAAGACAGCTCAGCTTATTTCAGATAAGCATTCAAAGGCATAAAGGTAAGCTGTAGTGTTACTGCAGTCGAGATCAGGTGGGCTACGTTTGAATGTGCAAGAACCGTGATATTTATACTCACGATATCTACATAAGCTGATAAAATTGAAAAATAGTAACGTAGCTTCAAAAGTTGCTCAGGATTTTTCAGATCAAATTCTCGAGATTTTATAGTAATTGCGCATAGATGCCTACAGCCAGACAGGTCTATAGAAGCAGATGGGTAGGTATACCTACAGGCTTATTGGTAATTTACTGGCACTATTCGAACTGCAGGTAACCATCATTACAAACACATGCGTAAAGAACCAGGGATTAATTCTTTTATAAAAAACCGTAAATCATCTCTGATGCAAAATGAAAAAACACGTTTGTTTGGAACCCAATTAACTAAAAACCGATCTTCCAGTCCCACATCCACTTTTAATTCAAGGCAGAGCCATTTTTAAGTTAAGTTTCAAATAAGCCTTTCTCAAAAACGATTTTTGAATGAAGGGCGGTACCTACTATCAATACCAAATTTAAGAATTAAGACCATCAAAATATCTTCACTTGCGCCTTCTATATACTATGTATCTTTCGAGGACATCCGTGAGGGCTGGTGCGGCGGCAGGTTTGGCCGAGGATCTCAAGAGGCGCATATCGCAAGCGCGGTCTCGACAGAGCCTACGCATTTGCTCCCCTCGGAGTCGATGGGGTACCGAGGCTCTCCGGGTTATCAAAAAATTATCTGAGCGCCTGGTCGAAGTGTACGCGTCACTTCGACCAGGCGCTCAGATAATTTTTTGACCCGAGAGCTGGTGAATATCTGGCGCAGCGCATTAGTTTTGCTTGCATTGCAAAACTAATGCGCTGCGCCAGCGTCTTGGGGACGCTTCCGACTGGTATTGACATGGACCAGTTGAGCTACCTGTAGATTGTTTTGCAACAGTCTGCAGTTAACTTAATTGTTTCAATTGTAAATACTATTTTAATTTGTTTATAGTATTTGATTGTTATTTTTTCAATAAAATTATCTTCAAATATCTTTGTCAGTAAAATTATCTTCAAAAATCTATTCGAGATTATGGGCAGAACCTGCGGTTCACGTAGTGCGTCAGTGATTTACCAATAACCCTGTTTATATTTTAGCGTACTAGAAGGAAGATTCCAAAACCAAAACGAAAGTGATAGAATAGATGTGACTGAACGTGTCAGTACATCTACTGTCAACAGATTTTCTGCAGAAAATCAACCTTTTCTTCTTTTCATAGAGCACACAATATAATAAATCAGTGTTTGCAAATGGCATTTTATGCTGACTCGGTTCTGGCAACATGAAAGCCTCACGGGCTTTCGTGTTCCGTTTCACCGTGATTTTTGGTCAGTTTGTTTCCAGAAAACTTGTCCATATTTCAAAATTGTGAATATGGTGTGCATCTAAAGTCACTAAGGCATTGATATCAAACTCTGCATATCTAGCTCTCAGCAATAAGGCCGCCTTTTGTACTGTTCATTTTTTTTTATATATAAAATGTTGTTGTGTTTTGTTTAGATATAAAACCTTTTATTGATATAATTATTTTTATAGTACAATAAAGTGTTCACTCGTTCATTCATCTAGCCCCAAGCTAAGCAGAGCTTGTATTATGGGTACTAGATGACTGATAAACATAGATAATACAATACATAAAATACATATATATTTTTATTATGCGAGTACATAGAAAATAGCCCAAAATACACCCGGAACAAATATTTGCAGATCGTACAAACATTTTTCCTAAGATGACTCATGATCATGACTCACGCATGACCCAAAATGTTTTAAAACGACCAATAAATATTAAAAACTTACTTTAACAAATAGTTTATCGTACCTATAAAAACACTTTTTGATATCCGATGGCAAATTCCTGACTTCACCTCCCCCGTTAATGGGGAAAAACAAAGAAAAAATAATGGGCAACATTATGTAACAAAATCCAAGCTTAGAAGACCGAAGAGCAGTTGTTGCTACCATTTGCTTGGTGGCTCTGTCACGTGGAGGAGATTAGACGGGAGGCAGACGGCAGCGGTGCGCACGGCCTCAGCTTATCTTGTAACTCACGTCAGATGTCCGGCAACGCTAGCTAAATGCCAGGCTTTGTTTGTCGTGTAGCAATGAAAGGGAATTCCTGTTACCATATTAGAAGGAATTCTTTATTAAGAAAGAAAATTACAATCAAATAATAGAAACAATTAGTGTATTTACAGCCGAAACAATTGAGCCAACTGCAGACTGTTGCAAGCAATCTATAGGTAGCTCAGCTTTGAGAGGGCGGTACTCTGTAACTGTAAACACTTACAATAATACTATTGGAAATTTAAATGAGACGTTTAAGGCAATTCAGCAGGGGTTGATATTGTTGTACATACGATATAGAAAAATCCTCTTAGACGAGTTTTGTACCAAGGCGGCTAGTCTAGAAAAGAGGACAAGCCATGAGCGCGTGTATAGGTATGTACATAGGTATATAAAGCAACGTTATTGAATCTTCAGCCAACACAAGGAACCTAAAATTTCTCCGAATAAATCTTCTGAGCATATTTTATACGTTCTATTTTCCACCTGGTTTGTTTTACAGCCTTTGCAAAGTTGCAAAGTTTGTAAGCGGATAAAAAGCTGAAACTATATGCTACATAAACAAAATCATAAGTAAGTTACGTAGGTAGGTAGGTACTTATGTAGACTTTCACGTGCTAAATGTTTGAAACTTTGTAACAACCGAAAGCCCCGCAAACATCACTGTTACTCGAAATAACTTTGATAAAGCTATAAATTATTTAGGTAAGTATCTATATAAACCTATTAGCTACCTACCTAGGTACTTTTTTACGGGTTTTCTTGGAATCTTAATGTTAAAATGCGATGCTTACGCGACATTGCTTTTTGCAACATGAGATTTTAATTAGGTACCTATTCTTTTGTGTGTTATTTATTTATTTCTGATTTAGATTTCAAAATATAGTATGTAGGTAGGTTTATTTTGTATTTTACCTTTACGTGCTTATTAACTAAAAATAGAAACAAACTAAACTAAAAATAGTTTTTGTATAACTATGTACGTACTTTTCTTGT
Organism: Eupithecia insigniata; assembly: GCA_947859395.1. Lineage (NCBI taxonomy): Eukaryota > Metazoa > Arthropoda > Insecta > Lepidoptera > Geometridae > Eupithecia > Eupithecia insigniata. The sequence goes on from OX402008.1 coordinate 6,380,172, forward strand.
ATTATTGTCATGACGAATGTGAGTACCAAGACAAACCTCTCTAGGTTTTATGGTACGAAACTTTATTGAATGTATATTAATATGTTTGTAATAATGCCGTGGGGCCGCGGCATAGAATATCGACCCCTCCAACTCAACCCGTGGATGTCGTAAGAGCCGACTAAGGGAACCTACCAGAGGAAGGGCAGCAGCTTCCTACTGTGTATTACTAACATCTTACTGCGATCACCAATCCGCCTGCCAAGCGTGGTGATTATGGCATATTTGGTATTGGTTTGATGTTCAATTATCAAACCAACCAATACCAACTGAATTTCTCGATAACTAAACTGCATAAAATTCGGCGTTATGCTGATAGAACGCGATTTGGAATTTGAAAATCAGAATTTCGTGCGAACTTTGTCCATTCGAATGAATTGGTATTTTTTTTTTAAACTGTTAAGGTCACCTAGTTATTTTTATACACCAATTTTATCAAACATCGCCTCGACCAGATATTTATAGGATTTTCTAGCTAGCTATAAAATGTCGATATATATATACAGATATATCTCTATACTAAACCTTTTATTCATTTACATAAGGTAAAGCTATTGCTGTTACGTCACTGATTCCAATCATTCAAGTTGGGCTTTTCCAATGAACCGTGTACTGAATTATTCCAACAGATTCTGACATTCTGAGAACCAGTAATGTAACAGAGTCCTCTCATGTGTAAAATTATTAACCCGTTCTCTGGCGATGCAGACTGCAGGTCTTGATTGAGCCAAGACGTGGTTACCTATCTGAGGTCTGGCAAATTAATTGAGAAATTGCAAACAAGGCAAAGCTCGTGAGTAGACTGGCTACACACAGAATTTCCTAGTCCCAAATTGGCGCTTTTTACGTATACCCATAATCACCCTTAACCTCCATGCATATTGGTTATTGAGATCCCTCAATACCCAATTTGCAGGAAAACATGGGCTGAAAAGCCTTGCACTTGCATATGCGCAGGTTTTACAAGTTAAGGACGGAACGGATAGCCATATTCCACATACAAACGTACTTTCCGCTTAATTTGGAAACTATGTCCCCGATCTTATCGAAATTTTCCATACGTAATTGGATGATAAATAGTTATGTTTGCAGCGCTTTAGTTTTAGAAAAAACATAATGTTATTTAAATGAGAGCAAAACTTATTTTGACCATCAAATCGAGTCATCTTCATGCGACTATTTATGCATGATAGACACCTTCATTCGAAAATCTGTCGCGTTGCAAACATCTTAAATATATTCAACATTATAAATAATCAAAAATATTTTTGAAATCAATCGTTTACTCAAAATTACTCGGAAAGTACGAAAAAATATCAAAAAATGGTGCCAACACCAAGCACACGCACACAGCCACATGACAGCTTCGTATTAGTTGGTTAGACGCGCTTTCTCACTCATAGCGCGCCCCATTTCGTTCTACGTGAAACAACAACAAATCCGCATGGGAAATTCCGTTTCCGTTTGGGAGAGTTTCGTAGCCTTGTAAATTCGTATTTGTTATTATGGAGCTAAATAATACAGAGTGAAATGAGGGCGTTTTCTTGGATCCATCTTTTACCTACTAACTTCCCAGGACTTTCGATGCGTTTTTCCGATGTAAAAACACATAGGTATGTTATTCCAGGGCTTGAACTAAATCTACACAAAGTTTCAGCTCGATCTGTTCAATCGTTTTGGTGGGGTCTACGCACTCTTACAACTTAACATCTACACTTTGCTATTGTAGAAAAAAAAACTTAAGTCTATGGTAGGAGTAGGATTATTATTTCTGAGCCTATAATAATAACTCGGTACGAAATACCTTGGCAATACAGGTACAGGCATAGACACAGAATTCTAATAGGGAAGCAGAATTCACATTTCTAAATCTATTGGAGCCAATTACTCCTACATACAAATATCACGTACACATGGACAATCTACGGGCCGAACTCAGGGATAAGGGGACGGGGGCATTACAACTGTGGCATTATAATCTATTCCGATATACTGCCACATTTACAAATAAATAAACACAGGTTGTATGTTCTTTATTTTTAAACAAAATACTTGTTTTAATGATTTCTTTCCGTTGAATTGCTTTGCTTAGCATTATGTTTTATTCTTAAATCTACATAAAATTTAACAATAGCCTAAATCAATAAATGCAAATGATCAAAATCGTGTTCGTCACTGGTCTTAAAATCACAAAAATAAATAATTATACATAATCACACTAATAAAGTGTATTTCCTTTAATCTGTTCTTCTTTTTCCAATTTATTCAGTTCATGTTTACCAACCAAGTATTCGTTTGGTTTTCATGCTGTGGAAACCTGAAAAATATTAATATTGTTAAATAAATATATTATTCAGTCTATTTGATACCTATCAAAGGGTTTCTCAAGAATGGATACTAAACCATAAAACTGCAAATAACCTTCGTCTCACAAACTTCTAAAGTAGCTGAACACAGGCTGGACCTTGATGAGGCCCTTGAAAATCATACAAGTATATGAAAAGTCAAAACAAAGCAACAATGTTTAAAAAACTGATAAATGTTATTACAGGACTATTTATAAGCGACCTTAGTACATGTTTTACGAGATCCTGGACAAGAACAGTTAGTCACTGTATAAATAATGCCGAATTATCGCCAAATATCCACACTGTAATCCAAAAACAATTTGAGATATTGTAAGGCACAACAAAACTTACCGATGCGATGAAAAGGAATTTCGGGTGTTTTCCAATACGATGCCTTGCCGCACAAAGGTGCACTACACTTCGCCATTTATTTCTTCTTTCTACAGTCTTTTTCGAACATAGTTCACGAGATTTATATTTGGCTGACATTTGCAGACATTTGCCGTTTGTTGCTTAACAACAAATCATGGAAATTTGCCTCATCTTCAATTTTTGTCTATGGTGAGTTAGCGTTGTTACAGTAAAAAGACGTGAGATAGGCTTATTCATTTTTAGTTAGAGAGAAAGTGACCAAAACATTATTTGATTCTTTTCTATGTAATGTTGAAAATATGTTCGGTCTGCTTTAGGCGTAGCTCTACGATGTCTGTGGTCATAGACCTATCTCCTTCACGAAATCGAAATAGGGGACAGCTAAAAATGTTGCCTTTTTAGAGTTACACAATTATTTGGAACCTTATTATTACTACGCATACACGAACGCATACGAATTATATATACGTATATGTTATTTTGAATTTATAAACGTGTTTAATACTTATGTTACGTATATTTCATATATTATATTTTTCAGACCTGTTAATGTAATTTGTTACCATAATTAATTAAAATATCACCGGTTCAAAATTATTCTGGTATTTTAGAACATTAAAACACATGAATTCGTTCGAAACGTTAAACGTCATGAATTTTCACGATTTCGTAATTTTGTTATTTGTCTTTTGCTTCCTAGTACGCTTGTACCACATACTCTAGCGACACTGGTATCGCTTTAGGTTTGTATGAAAAGCGACATAATAGCGATAAATTTCAATGCATTTTGCGATTTCGTGGATAAGGAGATGAACGACCTATATTGCTACCATCGACTCCCTGCGACCACTACGATGTCGTCGGTCTATCGAGTGGATGGTCTCCCATGTAGGGGGCGTTTTTCCATAATCACCACGCTTCGCAGGCGGATTAGTGATCGCAGTGTTGGTGTTGAAAAGTCTCAGAAGGAAGCTGCTGCCCTTCCTATGGTAGGTTCCTTTCGTCGGCTCTTACGATATCCACGGGCTGAGTTGGAAGGGTCAATATTCGTACGCCGCGGCCCCACGGCCTATCGCTACCATATTTGGCACTTATTGTTAGTATAGTAGGTCAACCCAATAAACCTCTCCATACAGGTTCGATCCGATGACACGTAATTAATCATTTACGAGTATGTTAGCATTACAGCCGCCTACATACCACTGATGGTCTTGTTTCCTGAAGCTGGACAACATCCGCCGCCTAACAAGTTATTCCATTTAGGCGCTCTATTTGTGTTCCTATCCAGAATTATTAATAGTCTACGTCCATTGTGCTACATGCTTTCTCGGTTTGGAGCTACATGTACCTGTTCGATTAGGAGAATTATAGGTCAAGCCATTTTCCCCTTACTTTTACAAGTACTTAAGAATGCTTTTATTCTGATTATTTTAAGCTAATTCTGACGTATAAGTACGTCAGTAGAAGAATAAAGTTGGAGCTCTTATTCACGACACGGTTTCATCACGGTAAGGCTAAAACGCCGTACCGTTTAGAAAACGTGTCGTGAACAAGGGGTCCCAGTGGCTAAGGCAAGCCGCACGGTTATGAAACCATGTGTTAAACTTATTAATAACACGGTTAAATCACTGAACGAGGTAACGGCCTTTTTCTATTTTTGAATATGCCTAATTGCCGCCATGGAAAACGTACCGCGCGGGTCCGGCGTAGACGCGGCGCGCCGAGGAGCAGACTTCGTCTCGCCGTGCCGTGGTGCCGCCACCGCGTATACAGCACTGACAAACGTTCCTTTCCAAGGCGAGTAAACCGTGTAGATTTTCACGGCTTGAAAAACTTGTGTTAACAAAAGTCCTTAAACTTGAGAGAGGTTTATTAATTGAATCGGTAAAAGGAGTTAAGCTTACATTTCAGAGATTAGAAAAACACAAATAGTTCCGGTAGACTCGAAAGAAACAAACATTGCATAGTAACTTGACATAAAATTGAAACAAGCTCGTGTTTGAAATAACTTTCCGCCGGAAGAGAAATGTGTTTTTCAAGAGAACATTCGGGCAATTTGTTTGTTTGCTTCGGGAAGCTAAGAGATTGTCTTAAAACATTCCAAGATTTCTTGTTTTACATCTCATTTGTTCGCAATCCGACCAGCCGGTGCCATTTGACGACTGTTTAAATTGTTAGCGGTACGGACCACTGACCCCAGTGAAAAGGGTTGTTTTTATAGAGTTTGAAATGTTACGGTAGCCTTTTGCAAACTTAGTTCACCTACGAATAAAACTAGTCAAGTGGGAGTTCCGTACAAATGTGTAGATAACGTATAGTTCGTCCATCACGGGGATCAATTTAGTTTCTATTCTTCCAAAATCTACAAATTAACGGTTTTCGGATTTTCCCCTTTACTTATGATTATGCATGAAATTTGTCAAGAAGCAATACACAAGTACATTGCATGATTGAAAGGAGCCGGTACGGAACTAGGTCCCCTTGTAGGTTTGTGAGATTTTTTTTGTTACAGACGCCAAAACTGTTATCATATCTTTCACTTTACTTGTGCTATAAGATATTGCTTCTTGCCAGAAAGCATGATTCTAGGTCAATGGGAAGACCCACAACCTATGATTTCCTTGTTAATATAATTGAAATTGAAATATTTGATTAATTTAATTTAAACATGTTTGTGAAAAAAGTCTTGACAGCACGAAAGATACAGACAACGAGTTGACCCTATAGGCTTACTTTTCGGTTTCGGTTTTGAGGAACGGAACCCGAAAAACATCTACGTAAATTTTACGGTATATAGCACCTTGTACCTAGACTTTTTAACTAGTACCTAACAGCATAAAATAATAAATAGCTCACTAGTTTCTTCCCGCGGCTTCGCTCGCTTGTTTCTATGATAACGTTAAAAATGTTATTTCAATCCCATGGGAATCAATTGATGGGATAAAAGGTAGCCTATGTTTTATTACAGGTACAGGCTTAGAACTACATCTAAAAATTTCAGCCCGATCCTTTTAGTAGTTTTGGCATGAAGAAGTAACAAACATCCATCCAAACTTTCGCATTTATAATATAGTGTGATAATGATAACAAAAAGCATTTAAACGACTGTCGGCAGTCGTTTAAATGCTTGTCGTGGTCACAGATTGTCACACTGCTGTGACTAACACAAATTTATTTTACTCGTGGTCATACTATGTGTTGTAATCAATAGTAATCTACTCGTGGTCACCCAATTAGTGTAGGGAATTGAATAAGTATATAAGATCTGCCCTACAAGACCGTTGGTAAGTCACCGAACTGCGGAGGGTGCATAGTTATTCTGATATCTGGATACCTAACTGCAGACTGCAAAATTTTAACAAAGGGGTAAAAACGAGAACTTTCCATGTTGCACTAATGTCACGCACTACATTATCTTTAAATTACGTCCTCGGCACGACAGCCCATAAGTTAATTAAGACATGTTTTTAGGGCAATCGTAAACCGTGAAACGTTTTAATTTAGCGTTCATTTGGTAAGATTCCAGCGTTTACGTAACAATGGTAACTCTGAATGAGTTAGAAAGAGTTATTCCAGTAGGTAATTTTCTACGCTCCCGGTATATGAGGCGTGAAGGAAGTCACAAACTTGGCTCGAAGCAGATCGAGCGTTCCTCTCATTCTTTGCTTTAGTATCTACAGCGTACCTGAAATAGATAACGAAAAGAATTTGATGAATCTGTTTTATGCTAACGTTTCAACTTTCCGTTAGAAGCTTTTTTGAAAAGTGAACTAGACACTTTTTTAAACTATCTAAGACTATGATTTACTTTCACCTACAGAGGTAGGAACCTACGTACGTTGGTGCTTCTTCACCAACATTTACACATTGAAAAATTAGCACTCATCTGGTCTGGTGCTTCCAAAGCTCGACTCAAAGGTGCATAATTGAGCTGTCTACTTGAACAAAACCTTGGTATAGCCTATATTTATTTGGTCACCAACGAAAAAAAAGTTTTTATCCATATTCTTACCCGGAACAATCATCAGCGATATCGCGCCACAAGAGCCCGCCTTCCTTTCCGCCGATATTTAAAATAGACAGCGTGAAAACCCTCTAAGACGGCAAACGTAAAACGCGAAACTTTCGCGAAAATCGGCGCGCACCCTTTTCTTTATCCGTTTGCTTCTCATTTTAATTCAATTTACTGGGTGAAGGAGAAAAAGTAATCTCCCGGGTTGGGTCGGGACATGCTACAGAGAGATTGGAAGTCATCGGAACAGTATTGGGACGAGCTCATATACTTTTATGGAGGTGAAAGTTTTTTTATTCGCGGCAGGAGAGAAAAGATTCACGTCTCTCGCAACCCTCCCGCGTGTGAGCGGCATACGTGAATAACTATGAATATGAGGAATGAAAGCATTAGTAGTCGGTTCATTTTTATCTCAAATAAAATCCATTGGGAGTGGTCGGCCTTTTGCAACAGTATGTTATGATACCCGGTCGATTGAGACGCATGAAAATGAGTTAGTAAAGTATTCACATGTGGGGGTGGCTTCATATTTTATATACAGGCATAGGTTCGTGCTTCCTCGAAATAAAAAGATGAGTTTATGAAGCTTTCACCGCTGCCTTTTTGGTTTATTTCGCATCTGTACTTTTTAAGTCCGTTGGAAAATACAAAGATTGTTTTGAGTTTGTTGGTAGTCGTGAAATAATAATCTTGTAGGTAGTAATGTTGCAAATAAACAAGTCAGTCCGCAAAGCGTTTAGTTATTTCCTCGTTACTTTCCCCACATTTCTTTGAAACGGAAAATAATAGCAAACTGACCCGAAACACTGAATAGCTGCGACACAAAATAGCACCTGAAAAACCTTTTCGATGCTTTAGCAAAAGTGACGTTGCATACTTAGTATATTACGATATTTTTTACCTTGGATATGCACACTCGACAAAATATTGGAGACAAAATGTGTACCCATGACATGGTATCGAGATCCCTTACCTAATCCTATTTCCGTAAAGCAATCGAAAAATTCGTCGCAGAAATATGAAATTGTGGGCTTGTAGTCATACCTGTAGATAATTCCAGACACGCAACGCATGTCAGCATGTAGATTATATTGAAACGTTCACGTTCATGTGATTTCAACAGACATCTTAACGAGGACAGATTTATCAGTTTTTGCAATCTAACGTGGATGTGTGCGTGCTTCGCGATCGTCTCCTGAAATATAGGTTTCACATAAGAACCAACTTTATTTGATATGTTACGAGACTTTCATAAAATTGATTTATTCTACATGCTCGTTGACCTTGATTTACGTTTCACGTTCGTAATTTTCAGCCTGAGACGTAACCTGCTTAGCAAATTTTATTGAAGGCCCAAATAATTTGATTGATCCCGCGAAATACTAAAATCTCCACTTGAATAATTTGATTCAGCAATAATAAAGCAATTTTTTCTCCTTATTATTTATTATAATGAAGTCAATAACATACATATTTATTCAGGTTAATCTTGCGTAAATTTTGACGATTCTAATGTTGAATAGTTATTTATTTTGAGCGTTGATTAAAGCGAAAACTGAATATGTTGATTTGACTACCTGGAAAATAAAAATGGTTGTTATAGGCATTTCATCAACATAACAAAACAATTACTATTGTATTTAATAAACTTAGCATTCATGTAGTTTAGAATCAAAATACGAATATGTTAGGTTTGATAAGCTATGGTAGGCATCTGGGTAAAATATCTTCACTAAAATAACAATGGTGGATGCACTGTGGAAAACTAATTGCTAGACAAAAGGCTCTGCCTTCTCGCACCATTGAACCTGATCGCGATAGTAATTTCACAAAGCCCACTATTATTCTACTCCTGTGAATGAAAGTTCACATATAAAATAGATTCAGCGTTGATTAGAGATTACCCTATGTATAAAGTACAAGTTATTCAGTCCGTACGGGTAATAACTATTTCAGCTACATTATAATAACTTAGTAATGTCTATCTACTTCCAATAAGTACGTGATGTTTATTCTTCCGCATTAAGCCGTCGTGTTAACTTAATTCTAATTAATAAACAGTTGCGATGAAACACCGTAAGAAATATCATTCAACTTCCCCGGTAGCTCTAACACCCTATTTCTTCTTAATTTCACTACCCTTATCTCGCGTTCACGGGGTCAGAATCAGAATCAATAACTTTATTTCTTTCGGTTTACAAAATAAGCATTTAGACAAGTCAAATTTTATACCATAAACATAGTTATTATTATCAAATAAGAAATAAGGTGTTATTGATATTCTCTTCACTTCAATTTATTGTCCACTAGTGGAAGAAGGTCGGACATGTCATCTGTCCTTTTCTGTTCACATCCGTCATCTTAGTATTCTTTCTCACAGTCGTATTCACAAAATCCTTCCATACATCATAATGTTTGGCCTACCACACTACTAACCAATATCGCATATTTAGACGTCCATCTTCAACACAAGTGACTTATAGCCATTTTTGTGTCATATATTTCGTGATACACCGTCTGCCACATCGTCACTTTCCATCAGGTGAGATTGTGGTAAAAGAAAGGGCTGTCGGCTCAAAAAAGGGAAGATTAAGAGTTAACTATATGAGTATATATGTATATATTAATCAGAAAACAGCTGTCATGTAGTTTAAAGAAGTAAAAAAACCTCAGTGGAAATAGAAAAGTTGATGAAATTGCATCATTGAACCGACAAGAGCTGGACTCTTTAATTTATAATAATACTAGCTGCTGCCCGCGGCTTCGCCCCCGTTGAATTATTTTTTCGCGCGGAACCCTAATTTTTTTTTCCTAATTTTTTAATTGTCCTTTTCCTGGTTCCAAGCCACCTGCACACCAAATTTCAGCCAAATCGGTTCAGCCGTTCTCGAGTTATAAATAGTGTAACTAACACAACTTTCTTTTATATACATATATAGATTTCCTCAGCAACATACATAGATATAAAATTAGAAAACAAAAATAGTACCTACAAAGGTAAATATATTTCTAATGTAGCTTTCAACTTAAACGATCATCATTTTTTGACTTACCAGCAGAAATGTTGCGTAAGTGAGTTCCAACATCTTGAAAGCCTTCATTACTAGGGGTTTCTGTGCTTGCATAGTTGCCAAAAGCACGAGCTTCCTGATGTTCCGGTTTCCAAACCGCGGTGAACATGCGTGCCAGCCACAATAGAATATAGCATCCGATAGAAGAGAAGCCTGGAGGCAAATAAGAACATAATTAATACTTAGTTGGACTGGTGGCTTCATTACTAAAAGCTATAAAGGACTTCGCACATACATATAACACCGCTACTGCAACTCACAACAATAAGCATTCGTGCTTAAACTCGTAATAATATTTATAATACAGTGACAATATGGCTTACCGCAAGCTTCCAGCGAGTGGCCCGCGAGCTGTCTGTTTTCTTAAGCCGTCAAAACAATGAATTTAAATATAACGAGTTAAAGCTCTTAATTGAATGCACTTTTTGTGCTGTAAATCTGCGACAACCTTAAGAATAACACCCACCTGATGAGTAATTTCACCAGCATTGCAGAGGAATAACCCAAGTAGAAAGAAAAGTGCTATCACGAAGAGTATAATCTTCAAACCAGACGCAAATGTTAGGTTATCTGAAAGCTGAATTATTAATTGTATTATTTGATTCATTTGCAGTCCCTATTATAGCAATTAATTAAATTCACAAGAGTTCATTTGATACATAATTTGAATTGATAATTTTATGTGTTTTGTGTGATTGAATTCGCATAATACGAGCACTGGAAAATAAATAAGCCACTTCAATAGCTAGCTAGCGTTCACTGCAATTAAATGAAATTCGTTTTCAATACAACGTACAATGTGATTAAAATTTTATATAAATTAAATGCATAGAGTGTTTGAGGCGTACTAACGCAACGGTAACCGTAAATAGGTAACTAAAAATTGTGCAGCTATAGGTACTTACCGCTAGTTGTAACAACAAAGAAACTGCTGTTCCAGAACTTAGTAAAAGCTGAAGAGCGATAACTGTTCCAAAACCTTTATCGATTTCCTTTGATAAGCTGTAAATAGTTAACAGAAATGGTCAAAGTAAGATCCTATAAGAAATTCCTTCAACATCGCATCTACTCGAATGATTCCAAGACTTACAAAGACTCCATGAGCCATTAAAGTTTTATGTGAACGCCGTTACCTTTTGTCGTTAGCTTGAGAGTGAAATTGTTCGTTTAATCACTTACCTGAGAACCTCGTTATGCATAACAATTCCTTCGATCAAGCCCTCAGCCAGTTTCTGTTCAGCTTCTGTTTTCTTACCATAGGAATTTAATATATCAAACTCTGTTCTGAGATCTTCGAAGTATACCCGCAGAGTGATAAACTTATATTTGTACATGATCAAGTAAACCACGGTGAGTGAGTCTACAGTCAGTATCATGGACATCATAAGATATAAAAGAATTCCGGTTGTGAACACTCGGCATAAGTTGGCAAGATACGAGTTATCGTCATATAAGGGATAGTACGTAACAATGACTACAAAATGGGAACCTGAAAGAAACTATTTGTCATGGGAATTAATATTCAAAATCAGGGTCAGCCTCAATGGCTAAATAAAAAAATTTACTAAAATTTTTATTTTAAAACAAGCTTTTCAAGCTTATAAGTACTTGGGAAGACCAATCTGACGAACCCAAACTCATCGTAATTAAGTATTTTCGTTTAGGAGTATTTTCGTTTAGGAGTTCCCATGGTAACTTTCGGTCTCCATCATCAGACCAGCTCAATGGTACCATGACATTGCATTGTCCGAACTTACATAAGTTTGCCAAACAGCTCGAGTTGAGGATAGCTGGTCTAAAAATCTGTAGCTAGAGAAAAATTTGTACCACACAAACTAATAGAGCAAGTAAAAATAAAAGCTTGTAAAATCGAAAAGATTCTTATTGACAGATCATTAAGTATAAAATCACTTTACTCACCACTGAATACTTTTCTCACTGCTTCAAAAACGAAGAAGAAGCATGATCCATAGACATTCACAAAGTAAGCGATAACGTTTATTCTCATGATTCTATACTTATCTGCCATCAGCGAGGGCTTTTCATATTGCTCACAGACTCTGACCATTTTCTGATTCATGCTTCTAATAAAGTTTTTATTGAGAACAACTGAAATAATCTTTATCAGAACGATAGTGTGGCTCACCGCAAAGTTTACAGAATCTCGCTTCTCGTCCTCGGGAAAATCGCCTGTCAACGCCGCCATTATTTCTAATATTGTCATGAAACCGTACATGAAAAACAGCAGGATATTACAAACTCTATAAAATAAAGTTTTATCGTCTCCTATTGTATCCTCTTCGAACCAGAAGTTTCCTGAACCGATGATAAATATTTTCTTGCAATGTGTCTTGAGTATGTTATAATTTTTCATGATTTAATTTTTTTTGATATACATATTTAGATCTTATGTGATAGACCGCAAATCTCTCATTAAAATAGTAAGCAGGTTCCTGATACTATTCACTATTCGTAATTCAATGTCAATAATTATTATTTAGAAAAAAATACTCTTTATTACCGTCTATTTAATCCTCCGTGAGGTGTTGCTTTGCCTGAAGACAAATTAGAAATGACTCAAGTACTAGAAAAGCAAATAAGTGACAAAAGTTTTGTAATCACTTTTGTTAGGTATAAATTGTTATTCCGATTTGAAATAGGTACTTAACTTAATAGAGATCGGAATAAGGCTGTGTTATTTGATAGAGAATAAGATTACTTTTAAAAGATCGGTTCAGAAATAAATAATATTTATTTCTTTAGGCTTGCGAAATAAGCATAATAATTAGACAAGTTAAATTTTCAACTACAATTTTTTATCAAATAAGCAGTAGTGTTTATAGATTTCTGTTTTATTTTTACTCCGCTAGTGGAAAAATGTACAGTGCGTCAGAATTAGGTATCCCCCTTATCTACAAAACCTTGAGGTAGAGGAGGGTACTTATTTGTGACGCCCACTGTACCTAAATCATAGCCGTGAAATATAATAATCAATGAAATCTCAAGAGCATGTTTATTTCAGACTCTGTTCTCCAAAACTACCATATTTTTGGGGTGGAATCCATATCAACTTCAAAGTAGTCCCTACTATTTTGATATAAATAAACATAAACATAATTTTATGTATTGTATGTATATATGTATTGTATATTTAAGAATTTTGCCACCGTATATACGTGTACAACTGCTTCGTGTCCGTCCCAAGGTTGTCTGGAAGAGATCGCTCTTAGCGATAAGGCCGCCCATTGTGCAACTATGTTATCTATGTTTTTCTGTATATTTTTATTTTCTTGGTGTGCAATAAAGTGTAATGTTATGTTATAAACATATCCTTCAGGCGGGTATCCGGTAACGATGGTCAGTACCATCGTTACGGGGCGTAATGTAACGTGTTAAGCTCGGCGCACATTAAAGCCGCACTTCTCTAAGTAATCACCCGCACCACTCCATCTCAAATCTTGTTGGCACGCTTTCCACGCGGCGACTGATAGCAGCACAGCGAATGCTCGTGCAGTCAGCACGGGAGAGAAGGCGCTCGCAACGAGCAACAAGACGGATTTTAGCACTTACAGCTCGCTGCGAATGGTACATTACACCCCATAAAGCCGGTCAGTACCCGGTTTTATGTTACTCGTAATAACGCCGCATTTTTCAATTCTAAGAGCCTTCAAAAAACAGACTTTGTTTTACAACTAGAAAGAAAAACCCGATCTTCCTGTTCTATTTGATTCAATCAGCGCGTTTTATCAAGTAAAAAACTATTTGCCCTGACATAACAGAATAAAGCGCGTCTCCATTTCATTTTATAAAACACATGGGACGCAACCCTCTTAAGTTAGGTAAGAATTAGAATGAATGAGCTTAAACATTAACACATACCGTACTCTATTCGCATTCTAACTTCTCCATTTAGCTAAAACTAAGCTAATTATGTTACCAAACAACAAAACCAACAACGTATAAAGTTAATAATAAATGAAATTTGTTTACTTAATTAGGTATGTCTGTTATACAAAAATATAAATATACAAAGCGTTTTTAAGCTTATTTAACATAGCTGTTATAGGAACAGTGTAATTAAAAATCTACATAGTAAAATCATAAAATCGCCTGGCTCATGTTGAACGGTAGAATTGCACTGCGTATCCCTAGCGTGTAGGTAATAATGCAGTAAGTAGTTCAGAACTTTTTTGTAACATATGGACATTATACGTAAACTACTTTAAATAGTTATACTGACAACTAGTTATAATGACATGGGGGCTATGAAACCACCGCGCAGCTCAAAAGCAGTTTAGCTAGGGATTTTGGAATGGGTAGCAGGGAAGCTACGCCTTAGCAAAAGAGCTACACCGTAGCTATTGTGCTACGCCGTAGCTATAGTGCTACGCCGTAGCTATAGTGCTACGCCGTAGCTATTGTACTACGCCGTAGCTATTGTGCTACGCCGTAGCTATTGTGCTACGTCGTAGCTATTGTGCTACGCCGTAGCTATAGAGTTCCACCGTAGCTATAGAGTTCCGCTTCTAACAGTAGCAGAAAGCCAGCTGCAAAATAATGCATTTGCTAATCATCAATATCTTCTTTACTTATTTTTCCTTATCATTGTACAATGAAAATTTTATTAAGTACTTTGAATTTCTTTATTCCGTGGCGGTGCCAAAATAATTATAAGAAAGGTCAAAACACCACAAATCATGGTAAAATTTCTGATAGGTGCTTTTATTTTTAACAACGAACAGCTATGATATAATCGTTTTTAAAGGCTTATTCTTTACTTGAGAGCATTAACAATATTTTTTATGATTAATTCAAGCTGATATAACTCTAGACTATGTCAACGCGGTGAAATAATAAATGCTTCATTAACGCCTGGTAAATCTACCACATATATCAAATAGTTAGGTTAAACTACCAACTTAAATTGGCTACTTTTAGTTTAACAAAGAAAACTTTCTGATTGATAGAAACTCGTTGTTTCACCTTTGTGGGTTCAAGACGAAACCTTTTGTTCTATGTTTTTTCATTAGGTATACTTTTATAACTGCTTACTTAAATACCATGTACATGATATACATATGAAGTACTAGCTATTCCTTGCGGTTTCACCCGCGTTAAATTTGAATTTCACATTTCTCGTTTATTCAAATTTAATCGGAAAGTACGATAATATATCAAAAAATGGTGACGACACCGAGCACACGCGCACAGCCATATGACAGCTTCGTATTTGATGGTTAGACGCGCTTTCTCACTCATAGCGCGCCCCATTTAATTCGACGTGAAACAACAATAAATCCGCATGGGACGATTTGTTTCCGTTTGGGAGAGGTTCGTAATCGTAGCCTTCTTAAGCGCTTTTAAAGGAATCAAGTATTGTTACTTAAAGAACGGTTTTGATGTAAACGTTTTTAAACAAATAATAAACCCGCTCACTCCACTCGTGTTAATTTATTGTATATTTTGTCCCCAATCTTGGCCCAAAGCCAAGACTTGGTTATTGCTCAGAACATTGTTTTATACCACAATTATGAGTGATTCAATATCATATAAAATACGCCCAATGTAATGAAAAGGAATTGTTTAGGAATAATCTACAATAGGGTCAAATAGCCTTACCCAAAATCATGTCAAAATATTTGCTACCGCGGAATTTGATAAATGTCTGCTGAAAATATAGTGATGAAACTTAGTAATCTCCGAGCTAGATCATAGAAATCATAAATCTTTAAATCATTTAGAAAATAAGCTGGAGATCGCAACTTGTTCACGTTAGTTTACGCTTCCGATCATAGTTCAAGTACGTACATCAATTCGTGCACATATAACACTTATTTTATATTAGTTGTAGGTAAAATCGTATCATAAATTGTCCAGTGTTGCTTGAAAATTCTGCGCCTGACAGTAGAAGGGGCATTGAATAGGCAGAAAATCTATTAGTAAAGTTTCGTTCCCGTTTCATCAATGGGCGATAGGACAAACTGCATAGGCCACTTCCAGGCTGCTCTGGTTATTTATTGCCCACTACTTTATTGCCACGCTGCGGATTTGGCGAATGAACGTTCTACATCCTCTGTCGAATTGCGAATTTACTATGAAACATTAGAACGCATTGATAAATCTAAAACTCTCTCGTTTTAGAATACGGTTCATGATCAAAACAAATAATTTTTATGAAAAATATAACAAGTGATTGTTTTGGAAAAATAACCGCAATCCAACTTTTATTCCTTAATATTCACACTGTTTATTTTTAGTTTTGCGGGAATAATAGTGATCCCTCGGTAATATTTTTTTTGGGATCACCCTGGGATCATTCTCTATACAAATGCAAAAGAATCATCAAATCGGCTCGCACTAAATCGGTGCACATCATCATCATCATATCAGCCCGTACACATCCACTGCTGGACATAGGCCTCCCCCATACTACGCCATAAATAGCGGTCCTGTCCTGTCAAATCTGTGCAAATACAGCCAAAAATAGAACCTCCTCCTTTTTTCGAAGTCGATCAAAAATATAATAATACATTTTGGAACTAACAGGTTGTTTAAATCCCCTGTTGAAAAATCGATCGTGGAGGATATATTTCTTCAAGTTCACTTATTTCTCACTACATTTGCTGTGATAAAAGTAAAAGTCAGATAATATCAGAATGTTCTATTGCGGAGAGACGAGGACAAATGAGGTGATAATTGAGGCTTGTGACGTCTGTGCTGACAGTAGAATGTATACGGTTGAAATATGGTCGAGATCTCGTTGCCTTTGTATTATTTCTTAAAATCTACAAGGCGGTTGAAAAATATCAAGGTACAAACTAATATTTACAAAATACACTTTATGAAGTTGAGCTATAATCAAACTATGGAAAACAATCCAGAGAAAGATCAACTTATGTAAATCAATAACAATGTTTGAAGTAATACAATTATTAGTCTAATTAAACACGATAACTGATTCATCTTTACATTCTCTTAATAATGTAAATGACATGTGATGGAACATACCCGTACAAGTATTGCCAGAGTGCCTTCATTATTCATTCAATTTTCTAATTCTCGGTAGAGGAATCAAATCTGAGGATGCTCTTTGTTAATTAACTGTATTCAGTATATTCTGTCCACATAGTGGAAGTTTGACAGGCGGGAACGGATGCTCCTATTAAAAAACTTTTCGGTTTAAAACATGTGAAATCACTGAATTTAACATGAGCCGGGGCCTATGTGCGGACACTGTAATTTAAAGTATAAATAATGTAACTTAGGCCAAATCTTCACCTTCTGAAGTGTGATGGTGGTCAAACGCTTTACTTTTATTGTTTTATTATATAAAAAAAAAACAATAAAAGCTTGGGCTAGGTAGCTATTGAAAGACCAGTCTGTAGGCCAAGCACGAGAATTGTTCTCTAGGGTACAATATACATATGTATGTACAATAGTGACATCGCATCCACATACATTGTGTACATTATTGAAGTTCAACGAATGAATTTCAAATAATATACGCATTCGATTACGACAAAGTGTCGTAATTTTTCTCTATTCTTTCCTAGACAACTATCCCCATGCTGGCCCTACAGCAGATCAATAATACGCAATTACTGTTCCTCTCGTCTCGATACTTTTTATACACAAAAACCGTTCAATACCTCCAAAAGGTCAAGAGGTGAATAAAGAAAATGTAGATAAAATATATTATCGTCCTATTGTTAACAATATAACTATCTAATTTGTTTTCTATCATAACGATTATAAGCTAGCGTCGACAGGCCGGCATCGGACGCTCCGCACTGACTACATAAACGGATATTAATACTTTTTGTATGAAAGTATTATTTGTATAGGTACGTCAATTGAACTGCGTCCACTGATCCGCACCGCACAGAGTGAATGCATCGGACGGCGCCAATGCCAGCGATCCGTTTACTGCGGATGATGTCGTTCGTCGTCATCATATCAGCCCATACACTCCACTGCTGAACATAAGCCTCCCCTATTCGACGCCACAAATAGCGATGATGTTATTATTTGTTTATAAATGGTTGGCAATCCGGTTGCTGCGGTTACAGTGGACGCACCACCAAGCAGTACTCTTAAAAAATCCATCTGATGCGATTAGCGTGGACCGTCCGATGCCGGTCTGTCGACGCTTGCCTTAATAGTTTTTTCCTTATTTCTTTTCTGCACTTGTGCTCTGGACGAAGGTTGGGTCGGTAGGTACCTAGTTGGCCCTTGGTAATTGAATCATCACTAAGCTCAACTATAATTAGTATCTTTAATTGGTTCTAGTATCCCAGATATTTCTTTTCAAGAACGGGATTGAGATAATTTAATGAAAATATTTTCGACCAATTTTTTCTTTAAATTATTGGTTAAATCTTAGAAGTTGGAATAGATTTTGGTTTTGAAAGATTTTCATTCACCATTTCATTCGCCTATAGTCCGATTAAGTAGGTACTAACTTTTTTTTATCCCTTTTGCTGCGCTTGTGTAGTTTTAAACATTCTTCAAGTAAATGTTTTTTTTTTGTTTTTAGTGATAACCTCGGTTTCTTATAATATTCATTCACATAGAATATCTTTGATATATCTCGCATTGTTGCCCTCGTTTGAACTCTTGATGTTCATAACAGAAAAGCTTGTATCTCATTTAGAAAACCACAACTCTATAAAATAGGATCAGATTAGAAACTTTCACGTAGAACGGATCGTCGAAATAATTTCATTTTCGTTGTACGCTATTACAACTTTTGGACTTTAAGCCCGGATTTCACTTCATTATATTTTGAATGCTTTTGTTTAATGTTTACCTTTAATTAGGTATTCTGACTCAATTATTACACACAGCTTTCTAACTTTCTGTGAGATATTTCAAATATACAATAGAAAAAGCTATTAGATACCTACATATATAAATGCTAAGAACATACAAATACCTACCTAAATTATATAAAATGTTATCGTAAAAGAAGCAAGTAGGGTGAAGTCCTTTTCGCTATATCCAGGGCACTTATTTTTAGCCCCGGAAGGCAACTGTGCCTACAAAGGAAATTGCCTTACAGTGTACCAACAAACTATAATAGACAAATTACAAAGATAAACTTACACACTGGGTGGTTGAATTGAATTACAAATTTTGGCCCGAAGTAGGTGAGACATTATGTAAATTAGCCACAAGGTCTTACTGTGGTCTTACTACTTGGAGATAAGATTTACAACGGCACTCGTGATTCACTACATTTGTTAGTTGAGCATTACTCGAGCTGCAGGCACTGTGTAGTTTAAAAGTTTGTATTAGCTTTACAACTATAGCTATGCTACCAATAATTAACTAAAGCTTGTAGTTTACGTAACGGATGTGTTTCCTGACATGACGTGAAAATGTACGTTCCCTAATAGGTGGAATATCGATAGTTCACAAAACACACAGAACCAAATAATTTAACCTGACACGAAATTCTCTCAGTGGATATTTGTGACCATTTTCTGAAATGTAGATCACTCTGCGAATACCGCAAACTGACAGACTGTAGATTAATAAATTAATAGATTTCATGAAAAAATTAAAGCAGGTCATCCGTCTGACCATTTGGCATCGATCTGGTTGGATTTGGTTTTGCCGGATAATACTTATATGACCGCGATTGCATAAATAATGTAGAGTCGTATTTTGCATAATACTATAAAGAAACGTAGAAACAAATTTGTTTATTCGATTTTATGACACTAAAACATGAATGGCTTGCTAAAAAAACTATTTTCTCGTAAATAGACCTTGTTCTTAAAACTTCATACGTACCAGCAATGTATCGTAAAAAAGTTCCTCAATAGACGAAACGACCCTAAATGTATTTTTTAAACTCAAAAAATGTTTAAAATATACATTTTTCATTAGGTTTGCAGACTCCTTTTATTTTGATAATAGGTTTCTATCTGTCTTTGAATAATTCTGCAAGCAAAGGTAATTTATTACAAAATTTCATTGGGTAGGTAAATGTAGATTTATTTATGCCGCCTTGGAAAAAATTGTTTATACGATCTGCAAATATTTGTTCTGGGTGTTCTAGGTATGTTCTATGCATAATAAAAAATATCTATCTATGTATGTATTGTATTATGTATAACAGTCTGTGTGTATAGTTCAACATTATTTATTTCAAGCGAAAACACTTAAGGTGTACCAAAAATGTTCACTGAAAATTAATATTTTTTGGATTTCACAATTTTTTTCTTATGAATAAGAAAAAAAACTCATTTTAAAAAATCACTTTTTATACTCTCAGGTATGTATGTACTCAGGTACATACATACATACCTGAGTATAAAAAGTGAGTTTTCAAAAGACAACCGGCAGTATAGGTACATTGCCAATGTGTCAATCAATAGCTAATATCCAATTTTAGCTAATGAGTATACTATATTTGATTACGTGCAGAGCAGCTAATTACCAGGAGTCACATCTGCGTGTAATCTGTTTATAGATAACTATATAACGGTTTATGGAGGTACCTACCTACCTTACGTAACATTATAGCTGATAGGGGTGGGTCTCATTTCACGTCACTAGTTACTGTAACTAGTTACACGGCATGTAACCGAATAACTAGTTTCAAATGACAAGTTGTAATTTTTGTAACGCTATACTCTGCCGTGTGCGTTTCATTTCTTTCGCATCGCGCTAGGTTCGGGGCTTTTTTATTTTGCCTGGTGGAAACACAGAAGTAGCAATGAGGATACAATCTAATTACGTAAAGATCATCACCATCATCAGTGATCTTTAACATTCGACTCTACGTTGCTCAACGTCGTCAAATGCGGGCAAGAAACAAACTAGAGTTCTTTTTTCTGGCTTCAACGTCGAAAAAAGCTTTTCTCGAGTCATGTGATGTCGCTTCAATAATTAGCTGAATTCAATAATTTTCGTTTCGTGAGTACCTAACTCTATTGGTGGTTAAATTATTTATACAAACAATCACAGTAGCAGAATAAAAAGAAACTGGTTACAAAAATTAAGAAACGTAACGACCCACCCCTAATACCTAATTCTGTAGCTAACGATCTACCTCAATAATAATATGTACCTACCTACCTACCTATTGACACTTGCCTACCTATATATGTATATACCAATATCATTCAACAGTTTCGTGCACTTTGCCAACAATCTGAATAGTAGGTTTCCACTATTATTTTTAGTTATTGGTTTAATTTCTTTCTTGAGACACATGTGTAAAACATTTAAAGGAGAAAGCTCTGGATCCTGAAACCTAGGCTAGCTTAGGACCCCACCGATTCAATAGGTACGTATGTATAAGTATACAATAGGTCGTATGTATAATTTGGTGTGATTTAAAATTCGATAAACCGACTTCAAATTCCCTTACTTTTCCACTGTTTTTAAGTTTTCCGGTATAAATACTAATCCCCTGGGGGATAATTGTTTTATAAGACCACCTCGGTATGATTTTCTATACAAAAGTGAAAGAATTTTTAAAATCGGTCCTTAATTGGCGGTGATATCGCGTAACATATAAAAAAATCGAATTGATAACCTTGTAACAGTCCAGTCCATAACCTGACTGTTGTTTGCAAATATAAATGACATAGGTACTCGTAAGATTTACAGATTCAGCGTCGAACTTGGTACCTGCTAGTTTGTTTATTAACAATTTATGGACATCTGTCAACGACTAGATAAGCGTACGAGTTAGGAACGTTGTGTGGAGTTTGTTATCTGACACTTTAAAAACACTAGAGATTTTCAAGTTTTATTTTACTTGAGCGTGGTGTCGACCTATATTCAAGTGTGCAGACTTTTAACGACATTTTGTCGCGACGGTTTTTTATACGGATCGACTTTAAGTGCATACCTAGCCTCACCCAAATGTGGGAACGGAAAAGAAATGTTTTTAATGACTTTGACGACCTCTATGGCACAGTGGACGAGGGATGCCCTGCGTCGGCGTTGCGGGTTCGATTCCTACTTTGGGACGAGTAATTGTACGAGCTGCGCATACTTGATCGGAGTGATCAGGTCGTTTACTATGTGTAATAAAGAAAGTTTGTTTATGTCATAGATGAGGAATTTTAGTATTGAATAAATAAGACCTTAGAGGTTAGTCATCCCTTGGTATTGTGATTATTTACTACATAATCATTAACTACATTATCTACATAATTAATTCACTTTCACTGATTTGATATTACAAATTGTATGGTAGCTATTAACTACTAGCGCCATCTCGTATGAAAATGTTGGAAGATTAGGGGGTGTGGTCTCAAATCTGAAATCGAATTTACAGGGCATAGGCCAATGGGGTTTGATCAGTGTGCGTAGGCGTCACCCAAAAGTAAAAGTTTATACAAAAAAATCACGAGGTTCAGAGGGGAAATGTCGGGGGGATGACCGGGGCAGTCGGGGTTTAGAAGATATCGAGACCGGTCTTCTGACGTTTTAACGGGATTTTTCAGTAGATCGTAATTTTGTAAATTAAATATTTGATAAATTCAGTGAGACCTTGCCAAAGATTAAATATAGTGTTAACTGTGTTAAATTCCATATAAAATCTAATTTTGATTCATTGTAATTAGCAATATCTTTGAAGAATCTTGCCTTTTAAATCTAGATTCAGTGTTGATAAATAAAGGCTGATTATCGTAGATTAGAGTCAGTTTTTCAGGTAGCTGTAGTTCCAGTTCCTGTCAGATAAGTTGCATGATTTATTAAACCTATAATTTCACAGAGCGCTCTATGTGATACGCTTATTATTTATTTCATTGTGTTCGCTTTCAGGATTTCTACAAAAGTACATTTTCTATCGTTTTCCAATTATTGAATAATACTATGTTCCATCTAGGAAGGAAACCGACGTGTTGTTACATTTGAAACTATTTTTATTATTTACTGTGTTTTTCCTAGGAAATATCTTACATCAGAACCGGTACCCTAATTCTAATTCACAAAATATCTATATAAATTCAAATCGAGTAAAGAACAAAAGCTTATTAAATCTCACTTAGTGGGAATAATGTGGATCCAAATATGGATATGTTTCATCTCCATAAGAGAAAATGTTTAAATTAATCTTAGACAATCTAACTTTGTACATATTCAGCGCTAAAGACGCTTTGGACAATATTTCCATAGAGAATGTCCAATATGAGCTAAATTAAAGCTAAATTTGAATAAACTGACATGGTAAAATATTTTGGTTTCAGACTTGGCCACGAGCTAATATTTACATTATAATCATTAATATTTGATCTCTATGTGAGGAAAACCTCCTATATTTTAATGAATCTGACTAAGTTCGGTGCAAACGACACCATGGGAAAATCTCCGGTCGTGAGAAATCCTATTTGAACTTTGAGACATTCGTATCTCTGTTGGATGAATTATTATATTTCTATGAGAATAAAATCAATAAATAACACCTGAAATTCAGAAATATTTTACTAACAGAAGCTGTTGTCTTCCGCATTAAGATTCCCACAAGAGGAAGAATGCAATTATCTATTACCATGAGAGTAAAAAAATAAATAAAACCAGAATTATTTAAATTCAGAATTATTTGGTAACAGAAGCTGTTGTCTTCCGCATTAAGATTCCCACAAGAGGAAGAATGCAATTATCTATTAATTACCATGAGAGTAAAAAAATAAATAAAACCAGAATTATTTAAATTCAGAATTATTTGGTAACAGAAGCTGTTGTCTTCCGCATTAAGATTCCCACACGAGGAAATATGCAATTATATTTATTATATTTATTACCAAGAGAGTAAAACCAGAAATATGAAATTCAGAAATACTTTACTAAAAGAAGCTGTTGACTTCTCGCAATAAAGCTCCCAACGAGGAGATGCGTAATTATCCTGGAAACTAATTCCGAGAGATATCCTTACTTAGTATTTTCAAATACATTACTATCAAAAGCTGTAGACTTTGGTTGTTATTCCTATTACATTAGTACTGTGGAATTATAGAAATACAGTCTAAGGACTTTAAATTTATATTTAACTATTCTATACGGAATAGAAACATTAGCCTTGAAATAGTCAAATGATAAGACTGTGGAAAGCAGCTTTTGTACGACACTTCTCAGTGTTCAAATAGGGGCTTTTGGGTACTAACTAGAGTTCCTAGTTTAGTAGGCTTTAGCCCCGCGGAAATTTAGAGGACTAACCTTTTGTTTGTGAGTTATTGTGTGCTTGGTTTGAATTAAAAATATCACAAATTAATATTCCCGATGAATGAAGTTAAATTACATCTGACTATAAACTGACTTAGGAATTTTGATAAAAGATAATGTCCTCTTGTCCCTGACAGACTATTTGTGATATGTCCCATTGTCTAGACATGATAGATTAGCCTATCTGTTGTAGACCTAACGGAGGGAGCAGTCCAGTCAGGGTCGGATGCTACTGTCTATGGCGGTCAGGTTGGGGCCATAGATCTTTGCCGTTCTTAAATTCAGTCTGATAGAAGGAAGAATGATTTACAAAACTACCTAGGCAATTCCCTCGACACATAAATTAAAGGAAGCCTAGATTAACTTCTCAGTACAATTGATCCATATTTACAACACAATTTAGGTTTAAATACTTCGAATTGAATGAAACCTTATAATCTATTAATTATAAATTGATATTAAGAATGTAGGGATTAATTAACTTTAAATCAAATCGTTTGTCTTTAGCATCTAAAAGAATCTAAGTTACTGCTACACAACATAAGAGTCCTACCACTAACTAGACGATCATTGGCCACACTTATCGTTATTTCTATATTTTATAGATTAAGATTAATTAGATATAAGGAATTAATTAGGTCATCAAAGGGGACTAGGTAAATAGGGGATTAGGTAAAAGGGGCAGGTAGCGAAAGGGGGGGGGGGGTTGTTACAGTTTGGTACGCGCGTGACCAGGATATAGATGCTTAAAGCTTAAATTAAGAATATGTTTTAATTACTAAATAGTTTATATTATTTATTAGACTTGTTAGGAGAATTAATTTAGTTTTACTTAAGAGAATAGGGGTCGTATAAATTTATAGATTATAAGAATATAAGTAATTAAAGTTATTAGTTTTAGTTAGGTTACAGTAGATCTAGTTATAAAAGTACGGGTTTAAATCCGTGCAACTTAGTATAGCGTAATCACGACAAAAACATTCTCTTAAAATCAAGTAGGCTAATCTATTATTTAATTACAGCTTAATATCTAGGTTTTCCGTTTAAGGGAACGGGGGTCGTATAGCATTAAAAAAAATGTAGATTAGAATAACTAGGTAATGTAGATTAGAATAACTAGGTATTGTAGATTAAATTTTATAGGTAAAATTAATCTAGGGAATCTAAAGTGCGAATCTTTCGCACAATTTGCTGCATGTGAAATGGAAGATGCATATAAAGACAAACAGTTATTTAATGATATTAAAGGTATTTTAATAGGAATCAAAGAAACTATTTTTACTATAAGGGAAGCAGTGATTGCAAACTCCGACTATTTCGTTCATAATAAGTTAAATAGAAAAGTAAGATCTACTCCGGTTAGCTCTCTGTAAGCAAGTGGTAAAGACATAGGTCTTAGAATAAATTCACGAGCTAGGTTGTAGATTTCATGGATAATAATTATCTGGTTACTTACATATATTTTATCTTAGTTACCTTATTTTGTTATAATACGTTAAACGGAAAAGTTATCTGTTTCTGTAAGCTGTATATAAGTTAGATTTAAGTAATTAGTCTCAGAATAAATTCAAGACCTAGGTTATAGATTTCATGGGAATAGCTATCTGGTTACTAATACATAGTTTTAACTTAATTATCTTATTTTGGATATGATGCGTTAAATAGAAAAATATCCTGTTTCTGTTAGGTCTTTTTAAGCTAGATTATAGTGTGCTAGATTATAATCTCAGAATAGATTTAAGATCTAGGTTTTAGATGTTTTTAGATGATGACAGTTATCTGGTTACTAGAACACTGTTTTAATCTACTATAATAAGTAGAATATAAATGAAACTCAGGTATTGTTTCTAGGAAGAAAAAGAAACCGTCACAATTACATTATAAACGCGAATGTTTGGATGTTTAGGTGTTAGCATCTCACGCTATAGTGACTGAACCATTCGGGATTAAGCTTTGCATAGATGTAGCTCTGATCTGGAAATCAAGCATAGGTTATATGGTCTGTAAGTTTAGCTTAGATTATAGATTTTATCCTTTAAAACATTTCCCATGGAATCAAATCATATGTAAGCACTTCAATATAATCAATGTGTGCGAAACTACAGGCAGAAACTAGTTGAGTCTTAAATTGAAACTATTAAGTATGCAGACTCCGGGGTCGCGGATACACATTCAAAAATAGGTATATGATTAAGAAAAGGATTAGATTGTGTATAACCTTATTTCTCAATAGATAAGAATTAGTTTTAGTGTAAAATAGGCAAGTTGTTAGTTGGATTTCATAGATATAATCAAGATAGGGCATCAAATAGTTTAGGTTGCATCACAAAACAAAGTAAATAATTATAAATTGATGCTAGGAACGCTTCGCTTGATATATAACCATAATGTCTATAAACAGTAAGTTACATTTATTTTTATCAATGATAAAAATAACTTATCTTAATTATTTATAGTATTTATCTAGACATTTAACTACTAAGGATGAATATTAAACAAAATATCTTCTTAAACTAGTTGTAGAATAGGCAGACACTTATTACAATACAAAGTAAGCTTTATAATTATTATAGTAAGTACTTAGGAGACGTGATGATGATGAAAAGTATCGCAGACTTTCAGTCCCACCTGGATTATTTCAGCTATCGTCACAAAGTATAGGTAGTAATAGTGTAGATTGAAGTGAATAATAAAATGATGCTTCGCTATATTCAGCTTGCAGGAGTAATGAGAAGAAGAGTTGATTTATCACAGATACTGAGAGGTGTCATAATTAAGGTACGTTTAGAAATAAGTCTCAATTACAAGTTTAATTATTTAGAAACAATAAGAATTTTACTACAAACTGAAAGGAAACGGAAACTACTATTTTAAAATATTACTATTAGTATAAAAATTTACATTTAAAACCGTAATCAAATATTTTTCAAGCTTAGTTAGTTAAGAAAGTGATCTATACCGTTTGATCTGAACTACTGACTGGGGTCGGGATAGAGACAACGCTAATCGATATAGGTTAATACATAATAAAAACTAGAAGAGACTGAAGACTTATCTTATAAAATATGAATATTAGCGGGTCTAACTTGATTGATTTACGTTGGTCAAAATTATTTCGAAAGTTATTCGTAAATTTCATATAAGAATCAGGTATGGAAATGTGAAAAGCAAAGAAAACGCGGGTAAAGCACTCTAATAAGATTGCTATGGGATGAAAATCTTAGGAAATTTTTCATTAATTGTTTTAAAATAACTTGGACTACTTACTTAAGTTCTGCGTCACAGGTTATAATGGTGTGCTAATTCAATTGGGAGAATGAATAGAACGATGGAATCATGTGACTGTGCGTACTGATTATTGAGTGATTTTATTAGACATAAATTGAGGTTGTGTAAGAGATGTGAGCGAATACCTTGTATGAATTACTAGTGATAGACTTCTAAAATCAAGCTGGAGGGCCCACGTGAGTTATCACATTTCAGAACCTGGGACAATCTGATGAATTTTGAATCATACATGCACCACAAATAAATTTTATGAAGGAATAATTTTGGTGTTAGGTTAATAGATCAGATCAGATTATTTGAATAAATCTAAGATCTAGATTATTTGAATAGATCTGAGATCTAAAATTACAGCTGCGGCTGACTTCATAAAATTTCACACTACACATGTTAGGTCCGAACTAAGCACACTATACAAATATTCCAGATTTGAAATGGGTTGGTTTCGGGTGAATCAATATTGAGTTATCAGTCAAATTGAGATCCAGGTAACGGACAGTTGTGCAGGAGTTAACGAGCATTTCGTGCGTAAACATAATGTAAGTTCACAAAGAAATCGTTCGCTAACTATTCACTAGGAGTGACCTCGACTCACAACCGAGGTACCGAAGTCAATTGTACTTACTCTGTCAAGGAGCTTGGTAAAACAATATTGATTTAATTGTTATTTTGATCCATCGTCACTTTTATATATAAAATTCTTATCTAAACGTATATAAACAAAAACAATCAATTTCAATCTGGGTACACACATGCACACTTATACACACATTACATTAAGATATGAATGATTTCAAAGTCCAACAGATTAAGAACTAATAAGATGCAGATTATGTTTGAGAACAAAGAGTCAATCCAAGATTATATTAGCAAATTTCGAATAATTAGGAAATCTTTACTTCGGTTTTATAAAAGTCACCTACATAAAGATTTGGGGTCGATTGTAACAGTCCAGTCCATAACCTGACTGTTGTTTGCAAATATAAATGACATAGGTACTCGTAAGATTTACAGATTCAGCGTCGAACTTGGTACCTGCTAGTTTGTTTATTAACAATTTATGGACATCTGTCAACGACTAGATAAGCGTACGAGTTAGGAACGTTGTGTGGAGTTTGTTATCTGACACTTTAAAAACACTAGAGATTTTCAAGTTTTATTTTACTTGAGCGTGGTGTCGACCTATATTCAAGTGTGCAGACTTTTAACGACATTTTGTCGCGACGGTTTTTTATACGGATCGACTTTAAGTGCATACCTAGCCTCACCCAAATGTGGGAACGGAAAAGAAATGTTTTTAATGACTTTGACGACCTCTATGGCACAGTGGACGAGGGATGCCCTGCGTCGGCGTTGCGGGTTCGATTCCTACTTTGGGACGAGTAATTGTACGAGCTGCGCATACTTGATCGGAGTGATCAGGTCGTTTACTATGTGTAATAAAGAAAGTTTGTTTATGTCATAGATGAGGAATTTTAGTATTGAATAAATAAGACCTTAGAGGTTAGTCATCCCTTGGTATTGTGATTATTTACTACATAATCATTAACTACATTATCTACATAATTAATTCACTTTCACTGATTTGATATTACAAATTGTATGGTAGCTATTAACTACTAGCGCCATCTCGTATGAAAATGTTGGAAGATTAGGGGGTGTGGTCTCAAATCTGAAATCGAATTTACAGGGCATAGGCCAATGGGGTTTGATCAGTGTGCGTAGGCGTCACCCAAAAGTAAAAGTTTATACAAAAAAATCACGAGGTTCAGAGGGGAAATGTCGGGGGGATGACCGGGGCAGTCGGGGTTTAGAAGATATCGAGACCGGTCTTCTGACGTTTTAACGGGATTTTTCAGTAGATCGTAATTTTGTAAATTAAATATTTGATAAATTCAGTGAGACCTTGCCAAAGATTAAATATAGTGTTAACTGTGTTAAATTCCATATAAAATCTAATTTTGATTCATTGTAATTAGCAATATCTTTGAAGAATCTTGCCTTTTAAATCTAGATTCAGTGTTGATAAATAAAGGCTGATTATCGTAGATTAGAGTCAGTTTTTCAGGTAGCTGTAGTTCCAGTTCCTGTCAGATAAGTTGCATGATTTATTAAACCTATAATTTCACAGAGCGCTCTATGTGATACGCTTATTATTTATTTCATTGTGTTCGCTTTCAGGATTTCTACAAAAGTACATTTTCTATCGTTTTCCAATTATTGAATAATACTATGTTCCATCTAGGAAGGAAACCGACGTGTTGTTACATTTGAAACTATTTTTATTATTTACTGTGTTTTTCCTAGGAAATATCTTACATCAGAACCGGTACCCTAATTCTAATTCACAAAATATCTATATAAATTCAAATCGAGTAAAGAACAAAAGCTTATTAAATCTCACTTAGTGGGAATAATGTGGATCCAAATATGGATATGTTTCATCTCCATAAGAGAAAATGTTTAAATTAATCTTAGACAATCTAACTTTGTACATATTCAGCGCTAAAGACGCTTTGGACAATATTTCCATAGAGAATGTCCAATATGAGCTAAATTAAAGCTAAATTTGAATAAACTGACATGGTAAAATATTTTGGTTTCAGACTTGGCCACGAGCTAATATTTACATTATAATCATTAATATTTGATCTCTATGTGAGGAAAACCTCCTATATTTTAATGAATCTGACTAAGTTCGGTGCAAACGACACCATGGGAAAATCTCCGGTCGTGAGAAATCCTATTTGAACTTTGAGACATTCGTATCTCTGTTGGATGAATTATTATATTTCTATGAGAATAAAATCAATAAATAACACCTGAAATTCAGAAATATTTTACTAACAGAAGCTGTTGTCTTCCGCATTAAGATTCCCACAAGAGGAAGAATGCAATTATCTATTACCATGAGAGTAAAAAAATAAATAAAACCAGAATTATTTAAATTCAGAATTATTTGGTAACAGAAGCTGTTGTCTTCCGCATTAAGATTCCCACAAGAGGAAGAATGCAATTATCTATTAATTACCATGAGAGTAAAAAAATAAATAAAACCAGAATTATTTAAATTCAGAATTATTTGGTAACAGAAGCTGTTGTCTTCCGCATTAAGATTCCCACACGAGGAAATATGCAATTATATTTATTATATTTATTACCAAGAGAGTAAAACCAGAAATATGAAATTCAGAAATACTTTACTAAAAGAAGCTGTTGACTTCTCGCAATAAAGCTCCCAACGAGGAGATGCGTAATTATCCTGGAAACTAATTCCGAGAGATATCCTTACTTAGTATTTTCAAATACATTACTATCAAAAGCTGTAGACTTTGGTTGTTATTCCTATTACATTAGTACTGTGGAATTATAGAAATACAGTCTAAGGACTTTAAATTTATATTTAACTATTCTATACGGAATAGAAACATTAGCCTTGAAATAGTCAAATGATAAGACTGTGGAAAGCAGCTTTTGTACGACACTTCTCAGTGTTCAAATAGGGGCTTTTGGGTACTAACTAGAGTTCCTAGTTTAGTAGGCTTTAGCCCCGCGGAAATTTAGAGGACTAACCTTTTGTTTGTGAGTTATTGTGTGCTTGGTTTGAATTAAAAATATCACAAATTAATATTCCCGATGAATGAAGTTAAATTACATCTGACTATAAACTGACTTAGGAATTTTGATAAAAGATAATGTCCTCTTGTCCCTGACAGACTATTTGTGATATGTCCCATTGTCTAGACATGATAGATTAGCCTATCTGTTGTAGACCTAACGGAGGGAGCAGTCCAGTCAGGGTCGGATGCTACTGTCTATGGCGGTCAGGTTGGGGCCATAGATCTTTGCCGTTCTTAAATTCAGTCTGATAGAAGGAAGAATGATTTACAAAACTACCTAGGCAATTCCCTCGACACATAAATTAAAGGAAGCCTAGATTAACTTCTCAGTACAATTGATCCATATTTACAACACAATTTAGGTTTAAATACTTCGAATTGAATGAAACCTTATAATCTATTAATTATAAATTGATATTAAGAATGTAGGGATTAATTAACTTTAAATCAAATCGTTTGTCTTTAGCATCTAAAAGAATCTAAGTTACTGCTACACAACATAAGAGTCCTACCACTAACTAGACGATCATTGGCCACACTTATCGTTATTTCTATATTTTATAGATTAAGATTAATTAGATATAAGGAATTAATTAGGTCATCAAAGGGGACTAGGTAAATAGGGGATTAGGTAAAAGGGGCAGGTAGCGAAAGGGGGGGGGGGGTTGTTACAACCTCATCCTTTTGATGTCGGTTAAAAACTATTTGTGTCGAGTAAAAGTTTTACGTGATGAATGATCAATGTTTTTTTTTATCGTATGTCACTTGCCTACCTTATTACACTAGCTTTCGGTTCTATTTGTAAGCAAAAACGAGAGTAATATTAACAATTTGTAGAAACAATGATATCCTACATCATTCGCACACTCTTTCTCTGCGCTCTTCTGAAACTTTTATGCTTCAAGTACCTG
This sequence comes from Eupithecia insigniata, assembly GCA_947859395.1. Taxonomy (NCBI): domain Eukaryota; kingdom Metazoa; phylum Arthropoda; class Insecta; order Lepidoptera; family Geometridae; genus Eupithecia; species Eupithecia insigniata. The sequence goes on from OX402008.1 coordinate 6,412,020, forward strand.
TTCACTCTACTTCCTTCTTCGCACATTCCTTTACTGCCCGGGCTGTACAACTATGGAACACATTGCCAGTCTCGGTAAAGCGAGCAAAGTCGCTACCACTATTCACAACCATGGTGAAGGAGCACTATTTAGCCTGTTGTCAGTGAAAGCATACCTATGTCCCTATGTATATATATAATTTTATATATGTAGTTTATTTTAGGCATAATATTTATTATGAGTATTTTTATTTATTAAACCTATATTAGCACACAGATCCCCTAGCTAGTACGATCCAACAATCCTATCCATCTACGGTGTCTGGTAGAGATCGCTCTCGAGCGATAAGACCGCCACTTGTAGTTTAGATTTAAAGTTGTTCTATTTCTGTTTCTTACCAATAAGAGTGCAATAAATAATTTTCTATCTATCTATCTACAATGCACACAGCATCAACCAGCCTCAAAATAGGCAGAGCTTATGTTATGGAAACTACATAACTGATATACATATGTACCTACTTAATACAATAGATATAATTTATTAGGTATACATAGAAAACACTCACATAACGTTCCTAGTTTCCACTTTCATGTATCAGCAATCACTCGAAATTATTGGGTTATCGATTCTACAGTGTCCAATTTTTCAGTACCCAAACGAGAGTAAAGGCATCTTCACAAATTATGTTAAAACAAATACGAAAAGTTTTTGAATTCACTCTCCTGCATTTTACCAATACGAATAATATACGAACTAAAGTTTCAATGTATTCTACCTCAAATATATATTTCATCCTACCAAATGTGGGAACTTTTAACTTATATTTCTAGAAACTTTGCTTGGAAGAAGGTAAATTCAATAAGATAAACATTTTATGAGTGCTTACTCAGAGAATTGATGGGAGGTTACTTATTTGCAATAATTTAGATTTTTTACTATTTCCAGTATACTATTATCAAGCCATACACTAAAAAATTTTACTCTATTATTTTACTAATAGCTTTTCCACGCGGTTTCACCCGCGCTAAATTCTATTTTCACATACATTTCTAGGGGGATAAAAAGGTCTTTTGTTGTTTGTGAGAGACACGTTCACTTGTGGACGTATGTTTGCTGAGGAGAAAGAAGGTGTGTACCTATTTGAGAGAAGTAACACACACACACACACAAACATAACACACAAAGTACATAATTAGTCACGGTAACCAAGTTGTCGTGTTGAACCAAGTCTGAAGCCTGGCGTCACAAAGGAAACGCACCTCCACCACCAAGTTTAGCCTCCATTACAGAAACCTATCTCGAAAACCTATTCCAGCACGACCAGCATTCCATATGTTTCCATTGAGCAACGAGCTTAAAATTTAAAATCTTTTTATAAAAGCTTCTTGCCTTATGAACGTAGCCCATACATCCTGGCTACTATCAGATATAAATGTCGAAAGCGAACGTTTATCTCCCGCAAGTAATGCTGGCGATTTGTCTTCGTGCGATGCCTCATCATTTAGCAAATTCATATTATTCTTCCTCTATCAGATAAGAGCAAAAATGGCGGTCATTATAGCGTTGAATAATTATGTGGATAAAACAGTTTTGATGGAAACAGATGAGCTTTCGGGAAAGGTGATGCTCAAACAAAGACAGTTACCTAAACCTAAGGTATTTTTTTATGAGAACAGGGGGTAGGGTGGACCTATTTGACGTTAGAAACGAGACGTGATCATGGCGTCTCCTTTTTCATACATTTTGGCAGAGCGCCTCTATCGTGCGGAGGTGGAACTATTCAAATCCCATAGAATCCCAGAGACGTCACAATTACGTCTCGTTACTAATGTGAAATAGACGCACCCCCAGAATATGGCTTATCCCGATAAATCAATAATCAAATCTAATGTTGGTATAGTATTAAAGGAAATTATGCTGTGTGTACTAATTTAATACATATAAAATGTGTATTTTAGCCATGTGCAATTTTTTTTAATAGAATCCTTTATTAAATAACCTTTTTTGACCATGCAAAAATATTAGAGGCAGAGATGCCTTAATCGTGGGGAATTTTGACCATGATGAAAATTGAACATTGTTCTATAGGTACACTGTTTTCTTTTTTTCATGAGATGGGTTACGAAATCAGTATTAAGTGCTGCCCCCATTTGTTGTTAGAACGTCCTGCCTCCCGTACCGTATTAAAATGTCATTGAAATAATAAAAAATAACAAAAATATTGCTTTAAACACGCGCAGCTAGTATCAAGTCTGTGCTCTAAAACACTGTGTTTTTCAGAATAGGTGACACAGTCATTATTTAGTTCAGTGCTATCCCATTTGCTGTCAAATCTGCTAGTAGCCGTCTGAGCATTTGAGCACTTTTTACCCGACTACCGGAGGGTTATGATTTTAGCACCTTATGTATGTATGTATGTATGTAGCCGATTTCTTTGTTCCCACGTAGCGCTGAAACTACTACTTCGATTTCAACAAGTGAGGTATCGATTGATTCGTCTCATTATCCCGATGGTTATAGCCTATATGGTGTCCGACAAAACTGAGGGTCTTAAGAGATAGCTGGGTCTAAATTACACCTGGAACACTTCGATAGCGCGATAAAATTTTGCAAGAGACGACATCTAGTTACAGTTAGAGTCTAAATTAGTTTGATGTGATGAGTGAAGGATGACACACCCGTCGCCATGGAGACCTCTTGTTCACCTATTGTCCATAGCATTTTCTTTTGATACTTAGGTAGTCGGAGGCCTTTGTTACTAATTGTACCCTAGGTATATGGGGTAGGTGCCTCCGACTACCTAAGTATCAAAAGAAAATGCTATGGACAATAGGTGAACGCTTGTTTAAGACTTTTATGTAGTCGGGTTTTAGTTTTTAACTATATTTTTTTTTATTAAAACGTACATTGAAACTTTGTGGTATGTTGTCAAATATTATCTACTGGTCAATATGAAATAAGAAAAATGTTCATGTTATTCTACCTTTTTTGCGTTCCTCTAAATACATACTCGTATGTCCATGAGAGTCCCCATTTACGTGAAACAACAACATATCCGCATGTGAAAATCCGTTTTTTTTTTTGGAGAGGTTCATATTCTTCTTAACTTTAGTTTTTTGATAATAAACTGCTTTACCAAAGACTAGCAAGATGTTTTTGAGAATCGATTTATATTTTAGAGGATGGGTCTACGAAGTTAGGTCACTCCTATAAACCTATATACCTATCCTATATACTTCATTAAAATAAAACAAAAATAATATATTATATAAATAATTCCGTAGCATTAGTACAATAAAACGCTTTACAGCAAAGGGCACGAGAAACATTATGTAAATATAATGAAACAGCCTCATATTCGTAAGCCCGACGGAATACGTTGTTAAATTCGAAGGTAGGTAAAGTCAATATCAGAAAAGCGAATAAATGGAACATAATGAAAATATATTACCGAGGTTGCCCTCGTAAACGACTGTGACTCAATGCTATTCAAATAAATATAAAGCTACAACCACACACACATGACCCATTTCACAATTCACATTTATATTACAAATGCGAAAGTTTGTATAAATGGATGTGTGCTACTTCTTCTCACCATAGCTATCGAACGAATTGGCTTGAAACTTTGCATATATAGATCTTTGCAAACATAACAAGGTTAAATAAAGTAAGAGACGCACCGAAGCTCAAAATTTGAAGATAAATTTGTAAAGCCCGCTTGTAGAGAAGGCGTTGACCTGCATTGGCTTGTAGGGAAGGCGTTACCTGCTTAGCGGCGTACCTACTACTAATTTTATTATTATGTTTCTTACTTAACTTTAATAAATGTAAGATCAAGAAACATGTACCTATAATCTGATTTATTTATGATGTGCTAAGGAGGCGGGCGATGAGGCTGCTGCACAGTTTTAAACTTTTGCTGCTTCATCGTTCATTTGGAACTTACGAGTATGTGTTTAATAGTATCTTATTCTGTATAAATTATTTGTATTTTTAACCGACTTCAAAAAGAGGAGGTTATCAATTTGTCTGAATATTTTTTTGTATGTATGTTACGCAATATCTTCACCATTTATGGACCGATTTTGAAAATTCTTTCATAATCGGTCCATAGGGTCCCGAAGGACTCCTATACAATTTTTATCTCCAGGGGATTAGTATTTATCCCGCAAAACTTAAAATAAATGCAAAAGTAAGGGAATTTGAAGTCGGTTCATCGTTTTTTAAAATACGCCATATTATGTATTGAACAAAATTCAGATTAAAAAATTCGTCGTACATTTTTTTTATCTGAATAATTTGCAATAATTTTATAATGATTATTTTATTTTTTATTGGTACGTATAAATTATGTTTATCGCCTTGATATTACTGGATGGTATAGTCGAATCTACTGCCAGAAGCTAGGTAGCTAATGTTAGCCTTTCGCATACGTAAACGCAAGTTCGGAACAGGTTACGCTAAAACAAAAATTATGTTTCGTTCGTAACTACTTACTAGGGAATACGTTTTTTCCCTTCACGACACCAACTGGGGGTGAGTCTATTTGAAGTTAGTAACGTGACCTGATAGTGATGAACCATTTTTGAGTCAATAGACTTGCCCCCTGAATGCTTTTTAGATAACATTACACGTAATTTATTACTTTTTTGGAAAAACCATCATGATCCATAAAAACAAATCTACTTCAGTAACAAGTTAAGAAGACCACATTGAAAGAATAGAAACAAACTAGAACTTGTGTTTACAATTGAAACAGTTGGGCTAAATGCCAACAGTTGCAAACAATCTAGAGGTAGCTCGACTGCTCCATACATATCTATTTATAAAAAATATTTACATAGTTTATAACCTTTGAAGTGTGATGTGATACACACTTCGTCATCAATTCATATCATAAATTGATGACAATGTCATCGGTACGTACGTGTCCATTTGACCGTGGCTAGAGAATCCAACTGTATAAAGGCGAAAGTTTGGGCAGGCTGAAACCAATAACGTAACAACGAAAGTTTTCATAGGTGTTGTTCTAGGCGTGGACAAGTAGACTATCCTTTATCTCGAAAAAAGCGTTCCAAGCAGCAAGCAGAAGCTAGCCTTTAAACTATAATTAATTTATTAATAATGCTTTAATAAATTTTATTTCTGACATTATTTTTATCTTCACGGTATCACGGATTTGTAAACTGTACTGTCTATGGCGCGATGAAACCGCCGGGGGTCGACGTAAATGATTGATTGCAGAAGGACTCGCATCGGTGATCCATCAGAGGAAGACCGCTACTGATTAATTATGATATTACATCGTCATTATTGAATAAGGCATCAGTCATTTATTTTTGGGTAGTACTGAAATCCTCAGTAATAATTTAAATTAATTATTAAATAAATAATTATTTGGAGGGTACTTTATAACCCTAAATTGGCTTCTACCAAAACGAACCTTGAGTCAAGGTTTGGCTGCGCCAGAGACCAAAGAGTGTTTTATAGTCTCGAAATTTTTATCAATATTTTCAGCAAGCTGTGCATTTAGATAACGGATGACTCCCGTAAGATTATAGTCATCAATAAGCCAGTCTATTACTTCTAGAGTTACGAAAGAGATTAATCTCAACTATCGCTGCCGTTATTTCTAACCTACCTAACTCTGAAGTTATAATAAGCAATTAACCCCTTGTGCCCAAAATCAAATGAACTCCACACATACCTACACACTTGGCTTAGGCAAGTATGTATTAGTTATTTCCCGACTCGACCTCGATTAGATTTGAACCTCATAATAATAATCCACACAGCATCATCTAGCCCCTAGCTAAGTAAACTTCTATCTACATTAGATTATATGGAAAGAACTTACTCCACCAAAAACCCTCTCAGCATTATAAGTTAAAACGGCACCGTAATGAGGCGGATGCGGCCAGCGATGACGGCCATTACAGAAATTCACCAAATTTTCATCCTCACCCCTTTACTCTACGTGACTTGATGCCCGAAAGGCGCGTGAGCAGCATAACGTGCATCGGAACAAAGTCACAGACTTTTTTTGAGAAAATAGGTGACGGGACTGCTCCCGTCGACTGCTCCCGTCGTAGTGTCTGCACACTTAGGGCACTAGGTTCATTAGACAAATGAACAGTAATCTTACCTAGGTAAGTATTGTTCATTCTGATCCAGTAAATAGGTAATTAAATGTTATTAAGAAATTCAAAATCGCAATTTTTCAAGCATCTGTCACTTATAATCTATATAAGTAATATATATATAAGTGAAATATTATATAATCAGTAACACTTGAAATATACCAGTTCTGGTCAGTTTTGGTAACCAAATACCTCTTATATTTGAACAGGACTTTGCCCTTACCACGAGCGAACGCAAACAAGCCATTTGCGAAAGTTATTTTTACAGGAAAAGATAAGAAAGCTACATGAACAAGCATTGGACAAGACAAACGAGCCGACAATCCATTATGGTAAGAAATCACCACGTTCCTCGAAAGTTTTATCTACCGAACTTAATGGAATGCTTTGATAAAGCATAAAATTATAGCGGATAACATAACTTTTATTCCGATCTTTGAGTCTCAATTTTATTAAGTATGGACTTACCTGTTTTTTTTTACAAGGGTTATTAGCTCACAACATGTATTGTTTCCTTGAAGTATTATATTTTTCCTGTGGGTTTTTCTATGGTTAATATTTCAAGCAAAATTTTGCAGCGAAACCCGCAAGGCACTTTACGTAACAATCTCATGAAAACATAATAATTTACACGTTCGTACATCCTGGCTAGACATTTGTATTTTAGTTTCTAATTTACTAAATTCCTTTGCAAAACAGACGAGACCATCTCCGACGCATCCCGGCTTAAATGTAGGCTGGAATACCTAATAAATTTCAACAGGGTGCTCATGGGAAATACCTCTGTGTTTTTATTGGAATTCTATTGGAAATTAATTAAATTTCAATGTTGTGTAAGAATGCGAGATGTTGGTTTTACGAGCACACACCTACGTGGCTCGGATTTACAAGCCCATGAAAAGATTAAAACTCACCCACCTTATATTTGGCTTTTATGCAAGCCAAATACATATAAGGTAGCTTAGCTGTCTGTACTTTGGAATATTACTTAGGAAGATTACTTACGAAAATGGCTTTGGATTGGAATATTACTTAGGAAAATGGCAGGTGATACTTGAATCATAGGAAATAACACATGTTATTTCCTATACCCTCTATATTATATACTAGCTGTGCCCGCGGATTCGCCCCCGTGGATATTTTTTTTATTTTTCTCCTATTCAGGAAGGAGACAAATCCAACAAACCAAAGATCATTAAAATCGCTCCAGCCGTTCTTAAGTGGTGCAACTAGCACGACTTTGTTTTATAGTAGTTAGATATAATATACAAGGTAAGTTTATGTGTAGGTACATGTTGACAAGGCTGTCGTATTGCGAGCTCTCCTATGATTTTTTGCTGAGCTATACCTGATGCAATGTTTTATGTCAGTGTACATACATATTATAACGTTGTAATAAATTATACTTGGAAGTGAGTAGTACCTAGGTACTTCTAATAGTAGAATGGATAGACTTATTTATGCCTGTCATGACCGACAAATAAAATATGACAATAATTAGACGTAGAATTAAAATATCACCTGCAAATAGGTAACCAACAAACACGGACTTACTCGAGTAAAACAAATTTCTTCCTTCCAAACAGAATCAACACCCGGGTAACGACTAATTACTAAAAGGCGGTTACCCTTTGCGTCTTAGGCCTTTGTAAATTACAATTGGTAGAGCTCGAAGCATCCCGGATAGCGCCGTCCAAGTTAACCACACAACTTCGCACTAATGAATGAAGACTTTGCGAACTAATTTGCCACCACACCGCAATGACTTCGCTGGAAACTGTCAAGCTCCGATGGAGTCGTCTAACTTTCATTATTTTCACGTAGAAATGGTGCCGCATCACCTTTTTGCTCTGTTCTTTTGTACCGCTCTTTTGTATAGTTAAAACCAGCATCTACTCAGCTTTACACGCGTTATATCCGGTTACATGTTACGTCTGAACTCAAACATAGTCTTTAGCTCGAGGGACTTTGAAGAAATTTCTTTGATAAACATATGTAAGTATATCATGCGAAAAAACAATTTAACATCGAGTGTAGCTGGGTAGAATCCTAGCAACACTGGAAAAAGTACCGCATGCTACAGAGTGTTCATAAAAATGATCTAGATACTTGATAGACTCATTAACATCTTTTATGCTTCTCCTGTAATAAAGCTGCATCTCCCTCTAAAAAAGCAAACCCATTACTCTTAATTACTTCAGCCTATTTTCTCATAAGATTCATTGGAGCCGATATCAAAGGCGTCCGATTCTTTGCAGTCATCAACTTGGGCCACATAACTTCACTAATGAATGAGAACTCCTCGGTTGTCTCTCGCGATGTGACCTCTTTGCGACTAATGAAATTGCGCTTGGTGGAATCCCGTGAATGCTCCGCTGTGCCACCTACACCCGGTGAAAAGTAGCGGAGTGTGAAAATGGAGATGTAATCATTACTCGTTTAAAACACGTTTCAGGAGCATGTAAGGTGTCACATTGTTTGAGAGCTGACTGGATTATGACTTTTTTAATGAAAAAAATTCTATAAGCCTTATTACTTTGTATGTTTAGGTTAGAACCGATAATCGTTGGGGAGTAAAGGTTCTCGACCGCGATACAATACGAAACGGAGTGTGGGAACACCTCCCACTCGATGGACTGACGACACTGTAGCGGTCGCAGGGAGTGGCGTCGTCGTTTGGCCTATGTTCAGCAGCGGACGTATACGGGCTGATGATAATGATGATGATTAGGATCTATGATGATGATCAGAATCTCATTAGTAAATAATTCAAGTAGAACAGCCTTCCTCGTATTCGTTCGTTGAAACACAAAGCCTTTAATAAAACAAGGAAACAAACCTATCAAGCATAAAACCAACATGGACCACTTCTCAAATCCATCAAAATATTCAAATCCAGCAATCCCCTTACTAACGTTCCGCTTAACACGAGGAAAATTTTACATAGTTTTAACCTCGGCAAATGCGAATAACTTTCGGGAGGCCGGTAAAAAATAGGGATTAGGGCTTAAATTTGCATGCAGCGTGTCGATGGTAAATTATCGTACTGTTTGGAGTGCGGCCAACTGACATTCACCGGCCGTATTAAGGATAGCTGCAGGGCTGGTCCCATTCACCCTGTCCTGCCCGAAAACGAACACGTGACTCTAATTCAAAATTTATAATTCGATTGGAAAATCGAAATATTAATCTTGAAGATAGCTTCTAATTTCTTCCTGCGCGCTACGTGCTCTGATAGCGGCTTATAAATTGTTTCAATCCTGAAAGTAAACTCTTTGTTCGAAAGTTCCACTTTGTTACCTGAATAAAGTTAAAACAATCCGTTTAGTTTTATATCAATGAGATTAATTTTGAAATTTTATCAGCATATCTATTTAGTTTTTATAAACACATATTTCTCCGTAACCATAAAATAATCATGTCATCTTCTATCTCGCATTTGCAACATTCTCTCAAAAGTCCGGCAGATATACAAGCTAGTACACGCCACTTTGCACGTCCTTACATTTAAGGAGCGCAAAATTTATCTAGTTGAAATAATCGTAGCCAAACGGGCACGGCGGCCCATTATGTCTGGCCGGTCGCCAGACACGGTCTCGGACAGACAAGAGAACCTTATAACGAACACGTTCTTAGATACTTATTTATTAAACAAAACTGCAATTTCACCATCCTTACTGGCACCATAATAGCTGATAGGGCTGCGTTTTCAGTGAAAAGCTGGAGCGTAAGCGAAAAAACATCGATAAATAGTAACGGCCTTATGCATAATAAATCGCTATTGTAGGTTTGGTATTGACTTACTTAAACTGTTCGCTAAGATAAGCCAATGATTGCTTACATCGCGAACCACTAAAGGCTCACTAGTGCTTGTTAACAAAAAACATTATTCATAATAGTTTGCTTACGTTTGCGGCTAGTTAGCAGCTCGCTAACTTTAGCAAACCCAGGCCCCTATTTTACGTGTTCTAGAGTGTCAAAAATGGCCGAAATCAATCAGCTGTTTGTTATTAATTTACCGCCAAGTTATTCCACTCCAAATAGTAAACAATTCAACTTCTTTTTTAATGATGCCGCTTGCTTTTCTTTCACTAGGACTCTGCCAGTGTCAGTATGAAGTGTCATAAACTTCAAAATAATATCATCGGTTCTGCCAAAGAGGTAGTATAGTATGTATAAGTAGGCTGCTTGATTTTAGGCGTAGATGGAGGATTTATGCTTACTACTATGCTCAGTCTACGATCTTAGGGCCCGTTTAGATACGCGGGAATCGCGCGAATTCAAATCGCGTGGTTTGTATCTCGGCTTGACTAACCACGCGGTTACGTCTGAACGATTTCAAAAAAACTAGTATAAATAAAACCCGCGCGGTTTCGCCTCGGGTACCAAGCTCCGAGGGGTGTTATGCTGGCACTTCTTGGGGTGCCCTGGCACCCCAAACCCGAAGGGGTGACAACGGAAGCCCACAAGCACTGTCAGATCATAAAAAGTGGTTAGAAATCCGCCCCATTTACTAACCCACGCTACGCCGCCACTGGCTCAGAACCGAACCACCACACCGTTCGAGAAATTACGTCGTGGTAACTTAAAACGAATGCTTGTGGCATGATTAGATTCCATAGCTGAACCATACAAAATCATTTAGGTAAAATACAGAGTTAATCAAACTATCTTTCTTTGAGGAACTAACTATCTGTACAATACGACGGCATATATCTCACTGTAGCTACTAAGTTAGTATTATTATAATATTCTTTGCTACTACAGTGCAAACTATGCATAAATAAAGTGATATACAGTCGATAAGCGTTTTAGTCCGAAGAAATCCGCAGAGTTACGGTCCGCTAAAGGTCCACATAGGTATAAAATAGTCCAAAACAGACCAAAAAGATCCGCACCAGCAACGCTGCTAGTTAGTTTTGACAGACGAATATCGCGAGGCGCTTACATTTTCAATATTATCGCGGATCGCAAGATTTCTAGATAATATCACGATACTGCGATACGGCTTATTATATCGTACAATCAATATTATCGTGACACGCCGATATTATTGTACGTGTAATATACCAATGAGGTTTGCCTGTCTATGGTTTGCATTTGGAGCATAGACTTCCTATAAGGTATCTGTGGTCTATGCTTACCTATTTTAGTAAGTGACAGTTTAGCAGACTATTATGAATAGAAAAAGATAGCAATCGTTGGCTTACCTTAGCGAACATTTTAACTAACTCACTGCTAAACCTGTGATAGTGATTCAGAAACAGTGATTCGGTCGGACAGAGAGACAGCGGAGGCTTAGTAATAGAGTACCGTTTCACCCGTCGGGTTAGAAACCCTAAAAATAATACATAAAATATAAAAAAAAAAATAGTCCTACTAATATTATGTAGGCGAAAGTTTGTGTCGATGTGCCGTGTCTTTGTGAAAATGTTTGACCGAAGACAACGCCAAAACTAGTGAATAGATCGGGTGGAATTTCGCACATGTAAAGATCGTGGCGCTCGCGAAGCCGGGGGCAGAATTTACTAAAAATTTGTAAATGCAATAATATTTATTATTTTAGTAGGTAAATTTATATTCAGCTATACTCAAGGGTAAAAAACAACACAACAAAACATATAAGTGTTTGAATTCGGCAATATTAACGGTCGCTAAGCTCGCTCTAGGTCACGTAAAGAAGGGATCTGGGTTTGCTAACCAGGTGCTAACTCGCCGCAAACGATTGCATTATGAATAACGTTTTTTGATAACAATGCTCTAATCAGCCTCTAGTGGGCCGCGAAATCATTATGCATAAGGCCGTAAAATCATAACACTGCTATGGCGTAGCTAGGTCTACGCTTTTTCGTAGCGGATGCTACCAAGTTACTAGTATGGGGAATAAGGTCATAGAACTTCTAACTTCAGAACAGTAGCGTGAGTCTGGCCGGAATTTGGTAACAAGACGTGATCTAGACTTCTCCTTTTTCCATACAATTGGGTACAGCGCCTCTATCGTGCGTACGTGGAACTACGCTTTCGATCGCTTTACGTTACTAACGTGAGGAGACGTCCAAATCTCTAGGAAAATGTCAGAATTGCGAGTCCGAATGATGCTGACGTTACTAACGTAAAGATTTACTCATTTATATTTAAATAGTTTAAAACCGTTTAGAAGTATAAATAATATCTCAAAATGCTTATCATATATTTAGTAGCAAGAATTGACGTGAAAATATTTTTTCACTATGGTCAATCACAAAATAATATTTTGTAAAATGTTGCATTTTTCATAGTAAAAATGAGAAAATAAATTGCTACGCTTGATTTCAAATGAAAATTTAGTATAGTTTATTATCTATATTATTTTTGCATTATTTTAACGCTGCTAGTTTTCTAAGAATTACCTTATTTTAGAGTTTGTTGAATTAGCTTTAAAATAATTCGTAGATGTGATGACAATCTTACATGGTGGATCCTCCACACATGATCCATGCCTACCTTAATTACAATAGACTGTTTTATTACTTAGATTTTTATTTTTGTCGTTTTATCAGTAGCTAAAACACATTTTTTAAGCATTCTTAGGTTACTACATTGGTACCTAAACAAATACCTACACTACCTACCTGTGACCCATGTTTAGTAATAAATTGATTTGTGGACCTTACTTTTGTCGGAGTGTTATAAAATGATAAATAATACGTAAGCACGTAAAATAAGGCGTAAATAATATTTTTGAAGAATCGCGACTCTAACGCCATCTATTAATAATGCAACTACAACTACCCCCTAGGTTCATAGACAGTGAAGTTCTTTATTTTACCCAAAAATGGCGCTTAAATCGCTTATTTATTTTGTTATTACATGTAAGAAAACCGATATAATAAAAAAAACTAAGAATTTATAGGCAACTCATTTTGTTATACAATAAAATAAGCAAATAAATGTCTTATTCCAGCCTTTGAGTCGTCAGATGGTGAACATCAGTGGTTCGTAAATGAGGTGCGTTTCAGATACGAACCTTTTCCTTACGTCTCTGCTCGATAGCTACTCGACACGTCCACGATAGCTACCGGACTACCAACAGTCGAGACGTGATCGTGGCGTCGACTCCACGATCACGCCTTGCCAGACTTGCCCCGCAGGGTCACATAATTATTATATCTGTAACTTCATACAATTATAACTTCGGAACAGAGTCATAGAATTATAGCTTCAAAACAGGTAGGTACATAGGTTTATAACTATAGACCAAGGTCATAAGCAATATAACTTCAGAACAAGGGCATAGAATTATAACCTCGCATATCATATTGCATGAGATAAATATTTTAAGAGGTATGTCATACACATGATACCTATAAAACCGAATAAAAAATTGGCTTTATGCAAAATCGGTAAAACTCTTTAGCCATATTGTACAAAGGCGCTTAAAACAACCAAATTGGTATAAAAAAACGCAATAACAGCATCAACTTTGTACCTATCTCCTGCAAAAAAAATAAAATTGAGGGAGGTACTGTTGATCCGAAGATCCCAGAGGAATATTTTCACCAGCACCTCCGTCTTCGTAGATTAATCGCAGACTTCCTTAGAGCTTAATTCACACTGAGGCATGATGAAGCGGTCCCGATATTCGCAACATTTACCCAATACCGGAAGTTGGAGCGACGCCAGTTAGCATTACTTATCCCGACAAATTCTGATACCCCGCAATAAGTTGTGGACTAATTAACTTGCTCGAATGGAATAATAGGTTAATTGGATAATGATTTCATGGTTAATGAGTTCCTCAATTATTCTTGTTTTTCTTCTCGTTGTAGAGCAAAACTAAAATATTTTTCTACTTTATCCTGCAGTGAGATTTCAATAGTCCTGCGTAGTAAAAATTATATATACGTACAATTCTGTAAAATAATGTATCTCTGTTTTTGAATAATCAATTAAAAATCATGTTTTTTTTAAATATTATATTATTTATTATACGACAAATTTATTTTGTTTAGATTGACGATTTACGGGCCAAACCAGATGTAAGTATGATATGAACAGTTCATATCAAAAGTTTGGCGAAAATCAAAAAGATCATCTCAGTTACCAAGGGCATGTTTGTATTCTATCATTTTGATTTTCACCGAGCTGATACATTTTTCGTAACATACATGTTTCATCATACGGAAAAGAAAATATTGCATACAACTACTTCTCAGCACCTACAGTCCTACCTACATACAACGTATACAACACGCCATACCTTAACAATTTCCATTCAGAAACACACAAGAGCTGTAGATCCGGAATAACCGTAGGTAACAAGTTAGGCAAACGTGATGGGGTACAGAATGTTCCTCTTTATATAGTAGGTGAGAGTTTTTCAAAGGTGCAGATGAACGTTTGTTGTTGTTAGGTTTTTTTCAAAGATGTTATTTAATTTAAAATTGTCGTTACTGGAAAAACCATATCAATAGTTAAGTCTATTTAAAATAATTATAAGGTTTGTATTCACAAAGAAAATAATAGAAACAAATTAGAACTAGTATTTACAATTGAAACTATTCAGCTAATTGTAGACAATTACAAACAATCTACAGGTAGCTCAACTGGTCCATATCAATACCAGTCGGAATCGTCCCCTAGGCGTTGGCTGCATTGCCCCGCTGTATGGCAATGCTAATGCGCTGTGCCAGATACTCATCAGCTCTCGGGTCACGCGTCGCTTCGACCAGGCACTCGGATATTCTTTTTAAGACCCGGAGAGCCTTGGTACCACACGGACCTAGGGTCACGACTCCAAGGGGAGCAAATGCGTAGGCTCTATCGAGACCTGCATAGTGCATAGTTTTATTAGTTTTTAGTATCAACTTATAACTGTCATGACAGGGTAAAACTAATTCAATTGTTAAGTCTATTTAAAATTACAAATAACCTCACAATTTATTTTGTTTAATTGCCACAAGAATAAACGTTTATTTTATTCTTCAAAAATAATAAAATAAATAGCTCTGGAAGATCCACACAGCATCATATAGCCCCAAAATTAACAGAGGTTGTATTAAGCATAACAAATAAAATTTGCAACCATTGATTACCAGGCGCGCATTTAGCAAAGCTTGTTTCGTCTGGCTATTAAAAGGAAATTAGAAGATCTGAGTGGCTAATAAATAGGTTTGGACAATAGCAAAACGAGAAAGTTTTCGTTTAATACCGACTGTCATAATGGTACTTCTATCTATTGGTAGAATTGTGGCAAATAGTCGCAAATCAACGAAACGAAGAAGAAAAGTTCGTATGAAACTATTTGAATTCATTATTACTATTCTCGTACAATGAAAGGTAGTTCCTCTTTATCCGGTAGGGGTGCTGCAAGGCACTAAACGTCTGATAGGAAATCTTTAACTATGCACAACTATAATACTGTAGGGACTCTAGATAGACTAGATAAGCTTTAGATTGATAAATATAGCGTTTCCAGATTAAATAAGCTGGGAGCGCCAGTATTGCTTCATTTGATCTGCCCTGCTAGGCCAAATTCTCATCTGTGCTATTTTAAACCTACTCATCTATGTACTACTTTATTCTTTATTGATTCCGGCTTCTTCTCTTACATTCTGACCAATATTTCTATTGCAAATATCAGAAGATGTTCTAATTCCTACTAATATTATAAAGGCGTAAGTTTGTGCCGTGTTACGAGTATAACGTTCTTGTGAAGATGTTTGGCCGAAGACAACGCTTAAATTACTTAATGGATCGGGCTGAAATTTTGCACACATGAAGATCTAGAACCGAGAACCCCGAATAATAGACTATTTTTTATTCCAAAAATGTGTGCGTAGCCGCGGGCAGAAACTAGTAGTAGGTCTGGCTGGACACTTCATAAAGCATCTAGCCCCAAGCTAAGCAGAGCTTGGTACTAGATAACTGATATGTTCAGTACTATAAATTACATCGGCAGATTTTTTTAAATGCATGCGTGTACTACGTAGCCAGCCTGGGATGTCTCCATTTCGTACACTTGAACCTTAAAAAAATAATTTTGAGATATCATATCCATATTAACGCCATGTCTGGCGACTTTCTCACCTTTTACTATTTTACAAATTAAAGGTATTCAATAAAACTTACTTTGAAGTAAATTAGTTCTGATTAAGAACTAGGAGAAAGTTTTAAAGATAGTTCAAGATCAAAGAGCCTTTTAAGGTGATTTCGTCAAAAAAGCCTAAGATATTAATTTAGCGACGCGTGGCCCGACAGCTGGTGAGTATCTGGCGCAGCGCATTAGCATTGCCATACAGCGAGGCAATGCAGCCAGCGTCTTGGGGACGCTTCCGACTGGTATTGATATGGACCAGTGGAATACTCCACTGGTTCATATGAAACAATATACAGGTATCTGTATATTGTGCTGCAGACTGTTGCAAACAATATACAGGTATCTGTATATTGTTTGCAACAGTCTGCAGTTAGCTCAATTGCTTCAATTGTAAATACTAGTTTAATTTGTTTATATTATTTGATTGTTATTTTCTTTATCAATAAAGTTACTTAAAATTTAGCCAAATAATAATTACTGCGCTGAAGCCGAGGATCACAAAAGTTGCCGACTGTCTCCGTAAGCAGGGCAGATGCGCAGAGAGGAGGTGTAATGCAAGCCTGGCTAATTGCCAACAATGCCCGGACGTCCAACGCCGAATTACTGCCTTACATTTATTTTTATCCTTTACGTTGCGTATTTTTATACGTTAATAAGTTTTGAGACTGCAGCTGTTGCCTTTAGTATGCCGGTTAAGCATGATACAAACCGGCATACTGTGAGCATCTATACCTTAATTAAAAATACTTTATTAGAGGTATACCAGTATGATTTTCGGAGTAGTACCTCTATAGGTAACAGCTGGTCTGCCTGACCTCTCCCTGACCGTATCGGTCTGCCGTCTCATCAGATTATTAGAGAGGAATGAGACTCCACTGGTGTTTGCGCACACACTTGTGCACTAAACATGTCCTCCACACATGGCTAGTCTCCATTGATACTGTATGCCGTGGAAATTTGGCTAAGAGAATATTCATCATAGCTATCAGCTATATTTAAAAAAACTTTTGAATAGCCTCAAAAGGATGCACATTGTATACCTACTAACAAAAATCTTTTTCAACTTATCTGATGATGACTCGGTCGAGCATCTCGTGGTTCAGGGCAGAATGGAGGGCAAGAGGTCTAGTGGTTGCTTTTCAACCAGATGGTAGAACCTCATCACCTCTCTGACACAGTCAACCATGACCGATAGCTCCCACAACGCAAACAACAGGGAACAATGGCGGCGCATTGCACGATCAGCCATTTATCAGGACCCCGACCACGACCACTCTGCATTGTGTGACCGACTAAAAAGAAGAATGAAGACAACTTAACTATAGTTCATTTAATAAAAAATATTATATGAAACTTTTAATATGACTGATTTCTTAGCACTAGGTCGTAAATAACAAAACAAATTTTCACCAAAAGATAGGTACTTAAATACCTACTACAACTATAATAAATAACGTCGACCCCAGAGTCAACGTAGCAAATTCCATCGCTTAACCAAGATCCTCACTTCCCTTTGCTATAAATTGTCTACTTTTATGACGATCCGCGATTTATTTTTATTCCTGGAGAAGTTGAGACAATGTAAGGGTGCTCGGGAAATTTAAGCTTTATGCGCGACAGAAACCTGGACTTGTCAAATTTAGAATAGCTATCTAAAAGACCTAGATGTCGTTCGAACCGAAAGATTTACGAAAATAGGTCACCACTGCAGAAACCAACAACACAAAGTTACATCATCTAAAAGCTATTATAGTTTAGACTTTGGCCAAATAGTTTAAAAACATAAAAAACGCTACACACCTAAAAAAATATTTTATTTTAGGGCTATTCTGGTTGTTTCATTTTGTGTATGAGGTATCTACTTTCATTAAGTAAAGCAGTTTATGAAGCCAGGTCAGGCAGGTAAACCTTCGAGAAGTTATATCAAATAGCCAAAGGTAAAGTGGTGAAATTATCATAAGTTCTAAATGCAAATGATAGGGATCGTTCGCAGTCAATTTCCACTGAATATTACAGCTCAACTTTCCTATTTGTATTCATGGAGAAAAATATTTTGAATACATAAACAGATGAAAAGGGTTTCATTGAGGATCTGACGAATGAAAGACAGAATCCGAGAGAAGATACCAACAAACATCTGCCAGTTTTGAAAAAGATTTATAGCAGATTCAAGCGCGAAAAAGTCGATACAATGTTAAATTGAAAAATAAAACCTGTTTTTTCCCAATTCATCGAGTAGTCGGATGACCATGTTGAGCGTGCAACTTATTTTTCGATTCGCGAATATTAAAAGGTGTAAACAATTTGATAACTTTATCGACGATGACATGGATTTCGTTCCGTTTTGTTTCGGTTAGTTTTTATTTTGTTTTGCACAAACTGCATACATTCGTAGGCGTGTAACGAGTTTTTGTATTAAATGAATTTAAGATGTATGAAATTGTTGTGAGAAACTTATTTTATGATTTAGAGTATTGGTTTTGAATTGAGTGTCGATACTTGTGTAATAAGAACTCAAATGACTGTATGTGTAAACGGAGTTTAAAAAAGACAGTGCCTTTCAGTGCGATTTTTCTGTTGGCAATTTATTAATTGTTTTCATTTTCTCTTTTGCTGACCAGTTTATATATTTTTCGCGGTCTCATCGCCGGAGAGCCACGCAAGAATTTATATTCCGCAGTGCGACTCATAAATTTGAGTGAACGTCCTCTAGCCACTGCTAGTTGTTCTACGTTCGCAAACATTACAATTTATGATTGTAAAGCTTAAGATTCCACTGATAATAATTAAAATGTCTCTTACTACGACCATGTCGATTAGGTATACCATCAAGGTATTTTATAGGCAACGTTAAATAACGCGTATCATCTTTTTCATGGCGCGGTTGAACACTCCGATTTTAATCCATTCGATGCCTTCTCAATGTATAAAATTCGAATATTCCCGAGAATAACGTTTCATATTATTTGCACACAGTAACACAAATAACCATTTAATATTTCAATCAATTTGTCACGCACATGATGTGTAAAGGTACATGGAAAGTACCTGCCTGGGCTTAAATGGGTGCTATTGGAATTCAATTTCCCGCTGAACATTTTGGTATCAGCGTCGATATCGGCTGTCTGTCATTCTATATTGTGTGATACTGTTTGACTCACTCCACAATGAAATTCTATGGAAATTTGGATTATTCTATTACGATGGTAAAATGCCTTTCAATCAAAATATCTGTTTTCATGTTTCAGACGAAATTACGATAATTTATAAATATACACGGGTATTTTATTATATTTAGGTAGTTATGGAGCTGATACAATGACGTTATGATAATTTCAAGCAGATTATTATTGTGTTGTTCTGCGAGTGCCTAGGTAGATTCTACGTCCACGAAGACACATCGAGTTAGAAAGGCATCATTTTCAAACTAAATACTACTATCGTGACCACTACACACACTTGATAATTACAATTATTTTTAGGAGTACTAACTCTTATGACAAGTTGCCAGTTTGGCGGTCGGAACCGAAGTGTCTCCTTTTTGCTAGCGATTTTACATCATAGATCGAAGACGAGAAACTTCCACGGTTGGACCCGCCTTGAATGCTTGTTTACGCGGGCTTACGCGTCTCGTCCAATCGTGTGTCCCAATTATAATGTTGCCAAAAGCTGACGGTGTTACCATACCAACTGAAGTAATACTTTAAAAACGATGACAAATGATTAGTAATATTCTACCAGATACCAAAAATCACGACACGACTAACTACTAATGATAGTGATGACCTTTGGGTGACAGAATAAACGAGTATGAGCTCACCACACTTCTCTAAAAATATATCAAATGTAATATTAACGTATTTTGAGGCGTTAATAAAATGTATTTACACTGTAAGTGTGCCATCGCCACAGCTTTCTTCAATATTTCACTTATTTTCTAAGAATGAAATGAAAGAAAGCGAAATCCAATTATAGCACTCACGAAACCATTTAATTTCAGCATTGAAATATGTCCGGTGCGAATACTTGAAGTGAGCGAAGGTCCTTCTCCACTTCTTACCTATTTTTTGGGGGAAACCGTATTTTGTCCTAGATAGTAGATAGGTAGAATAAAGAGTAGTGTGGAAGCGGTTCATCAACGGCTGCGCGCAAGCTTTCCAGGACAGGCACGTTTGTTACCTCGAAGCATCCAAATGACTGCGTAAGCGATTTTGGTAAATTTGGTTCATACTTTTCTGGACTCCTAATGGTTCCTAGCTACATTTTATTGGCCTTTGCGTCGTCTTTTGCGTAAAAAGTGAAAACCGATTCGGATTTTTATAGTTTTAAATTATTTACTCGTTCTATCGTAAATTAATTTGAACCGCACGACAATAATATAAGGGTTTCGCTTTTGTCATTTATAATTAAGATGGTAGGTACCTGAACTTTACAAGCTCGAAGTTGTAGAATAAATTGTTGCTTCTGTCACTAATTAAGTATACCTAATTAGGTTCTCCTAATAACCTGAAGAAAGTAATATGGTCCGTTCATAAATGTCACGAGAAGCCAGCTGTCACAAAAAGTTCTCATGAATAAATTACAACCTCGCACCATACAAAAAGGTTGTCGGTCTTATTTAAGTAAAATTAACTTTTCCCCTCTGTTCACCTCACTCGTGGCTACTTGGGTTTAACACACGTACGTCTTATGGAGAGGTACAAATTAGTATGGGAACACGTGATAGCACCCAAACGAGCAACTAACCTAAAGCTAAAAGCGCTGAGGTAAATAGTATTTCGTAGAAGGACGCGCCGGAAAATAGCCGTCGCGCCGTGGTGACATTAACTTATTCACGGGATACGAAATAAAAGTAAAATCTAGAGTAGCTACATAAATGCGTCGTTGCTGACAATAGGCATGACAACTGATTTTGAAAAACTACACCGTGATATTTTTAGACATGTACTGAAAGCCAAATAAATCATATTTCTGCAAAATAATAGAATTCGAAGAAAATACAGCTTTTAAAAATTAATTTTAAATTTCGCTCAAAAACGCTACAATACTCGTGGCGGCTGTCTATAACGACATAGATGCACGAACATCTGATGATACAGAATGATCGTAATCTTCAAGAGAAGCTTTACCAGCCTTTCTGTGCCTTTACATTACATACATATGTTACATATATATATTATTATATACCGTGGATGTCGTAAGAGCCGACTAAGGGAAACTACCAGAGGAAGGGCAGCAGCTTCCTTCTGAGTATTTTTTTCAACACCAACAATGCGATCACTACGCCTGCCAAGCGTGGTGATTATGGCAAAACCCCCCCTACATGGGAGACCATCCACTCGATGGACCGACGACATCGTAGCGGTCGCAGGGAGTCGATGGATGGAGGCGACTCAGGACCGCTATTTGTGGCGTCGTATGCGGGAGGCCTATGTCCAGCCGTGGACGTGTTTGGGCTGATATGATGATGACATTACATATTGAGTCCATAGAGGAATAACTAAAACAACAGACAAAAGCCCATAAAGGTGCGTCCAGATTAAAAGGGAGATATATATATGACGCCATTTTGTGAAAAGGATAGGCATAGGATTTCGCTGTCATAGGAGCGGGATAAAGCAGAGCGTCGTAAGTGCAAAAATCATATTTTTGCTTATTACTTATGCCCTCCATTTTATTATAGGAGAAATACGGTAGTAAATAAGAAAATACATGGTACTTTGCTAAATTATTTCTATTAGTTATAATATTTTTTATATTTTTTTATTTTTGAAAAAATGTTACCTGGCTAGATTTCATAGATTATTATGTTTTTTTTCGATAAACATTACATCAAGTTAAATAATGCAAGATTGCTTGTAAAAGAACACAAATACACAAGTTAATCCCATTCGCTAATAGGTATACATATTACGTGGTGGTACCTGTGTAACATGGCCACATTATTAAACACGTTAAATTATAACACGTCCATATTATACACATAAAACAACACATAAAATAACTATGTTTTATAATATACTAGATATGCCCGCGGCTTCCTGGCGCGGAACCCTTTTTTTATATTCCGGACGGAGACAAATCCAAGAAATCATTAAAATCGGTTCAGCCGTTCTCGAGTTATAAGTGGTGTAAATAACACGACTTTATTATAAATATATATACATACATTTGATAGACCTGCCCCCAGCACTGGAATTGTTCTCTATGGTAGAATAGACAATAATGACACCGCATCGCCATAAGTACATTGAGTACATTAAACAAATTGAAGGAATGAATTTACGCATTCGATGACAAAGTGACGTAATTTATCTCTATTCTACCCTAGAAAACAATCCCCGTACTATGGGGGCTGGGCACACCTTAAACCCCGTACCTCCTTACGGAAATATACTCTTTAACGAAATAAAGTTAAGGTTTTGACAACTAAGTCACAATCAAATAGTTGGTTTGTTATTTTTCCGTTAGTAGTCTATTTTAACCCCTATTCTGTTTATATCACGCCTGCCTCGAAGGGTGAATCTTCCCGCTCCCGTTAGTAACTCACGTTCGTAAATAAAGGTGTATTTGCTTATGTGGTAACTTACTTCAACCTGTTACTTTTACGGCCGATACCTTTTTATATTTTGGCATGATTCGGGAAGTTGGAAGGAGTGGTAGATATATGCTGACTGTGTTTTCGTAGAAATTGTAAGTTGCTTCGTTTTTACCGAATCCTTATAAGCATTTCTTATGCAAGCTTTATTGCCTATGTACAAAATTTACAATTAAAATTATTCTTTTAATACTATCATTCCCTTCAAGTCCAAGGGTTTGATAGTAACCTGTAACTAAGCCTTAGTTAAGTTTCTTAACCTTCTGACAGAAGTGTGAGCCTAAACGAAATAAAGTTAGACTGCAAAGCCTCACATCGCTAGTGTGCTTGTTTGTGTATTATGAGTTTTTTTGCGTTAGTTACATGCATTGTGTTATTCATAACGTACTTATAGCCCGTCCTCGCATTTATTTTCTTTATGACTGCTCGTGTGATAGTCAATTACTCATGTCTTAATGCTCTAATATTACCAATTGGATTTGTTGTGACAGTCGATTTTGTAATTTTTGCTCAACATTTTGTATTATTTTACTCAGAAATCTAAATGACTTAATTTTAGAATCCGAATATTCAATAAGTACAATAAAATAGTATCTAACTATTATTTTTGTGGTGTTATTTGTTACTTGCTTATGCCCACGGTATAACACACGTTTTTCCGGCATAAAAAGTAAGTCAGACTGAGTTACTGTAATAAACTATAATTTTTATACTATTTTCAATAATTTTCATAGAAAAATTAACTATATCTTTGTTACGATTTTTGACGGATAGATAAATATGGAAGCCTTCGTTCGGCCCTACATTTATCAAGCCAGGTATCGCACCACTATTTTAAAAAAGAAACAGACCGTGAAATTTTGTCCGTGGGTGTGTGTGTGTTGTTAATTATTTTATTATCCTATACATTCTTCATCCACTCGCCTTTCATCAATAAATAGGCGTGAATTTTACTAATGTATAGAAAAGAAAATCAACGCGAGGACGGAGTATACTTAGCTTTTGGCAGTTATTCGGATCCCTGTAAACCCAATTATTTCGTATAAATTAGGCACTAAATAATAAAACGAGGTATGATGATACCCATATCAAGCTTAACAGAATATCACTTTAACGTAAAACATGATATTCCCGGAAATAGCGTGAACATTTCAGAACAAAACAAGTTACAAAAACAAATCTTCATGATGGTGACAGTGGCGCAACACTAATTAGGTCAAGCGCGAGCCTCGCAAACTGCTCTCCGGGCTGCGCCCTCTTAATGAACAGCTCTAACGAAACAAGTTTTTAGCACTACGGAACGAACCCTGAATTTCAGTGTGAACGCGCCTTAACGTATCCTTATCCGACCGTTGTTGAGTATCAAATTTCAGTGTGAAAACGCCCTATCTTGTCCTGATCCACTGTGGAGTACTGAATACTCAATGTATCTTTATGTATTTAACTAACTTTTAAACCTTTTAAACCTTGAGGTGTAGGAAAATTGTCGTTTTTTTCGTGGTTTTGTTGGTTATTAGGTCTCGTGTCAGTTTAACAATCCAAAACTAATCTAGGAAAATTGCGATACATTAACCTATAATGTAGGTAAGTAACTAATGAATAGGTACCAACATACCTATTTTATATTCAAAAGTAATCTAGCGAACGGAAATTCGCAAGCGTATTTCATATTTTCATACATTTCTCAGTTCGTTGAAACTTTTCCATTAGTCTCAACTTTAGGCCCAACTTTTCACTTAAAGTATGTATTCTTCTTAATCGCAAACATAATTTTCCTTTCTTGGATATAACGTTGGAATTAACACAAGTGATTAAGTTGATTTTATCCAAAGCTTTTAACAACCATTTAACCGATACGGGTAGGTATTTAACCTGAGAGATTACAAGGAAAATCTTGACATTTCTGACTGACAGCATAATTTAGGCATAAGTAAACGTAGTGATTTCATACTTTTTAACCGACGGGAAAAAAGGTTATTTGTTCAGCTGTTTCTTTTTTATGTATGTTCGTTGATTTTTAAGAAAAAATCGACGGCAATTCTGGACCGATTTGGAAACTTCTATCGCTATTGTATGGAAAATAATCCCGAGGTGGTCCCTTGAAATATTTTACTCCCGAGGAATAAGTATTTGTCCTGAAAAACTTAAAAAAGCAGAATAAAACCTAAGAAATTGGAATTAGGTTTATAGTTTTTCCAAACAATCACATTATATCATTTTAGGAAGCGGCGCCCCGCCCTCCTAATAAGGTAATAGAATAATAAGGTAATTGAGTGAGTTTGAAAACTTGCTTAATAATTTAGCTTATTATCGATTTTACTCTTAAAATGAATTATAAAAAAAAAACATTAACATTTACAATACTTATTTTTTTTTAAAAAAAAATCTCTCGTATATACTCTCGAAGGCCATGACATCTTGAATGACGTCACTCCTTGCGGAACAAAATTACATAGAAAGATTGTAAATGCTCTATAAACTTAACTCGGTAACCATAATCTAGCAAGATATCTTATGACTAGCAGTGGAGTTAGTTCTGTTGAAATGATCATGATGATGACACGAGCTATACTCGTTCGCTGACCTACCGTCAAAGCTCTACGAAGCAACAAAAAGTAATTCCATCTCAATATCAAAACTAAGCTTGTATGCGAAGCCTTGACATTAAGTTGGTAATCCCATTGTAAGCACTATTCCTATTAGCATTAAATGACCGTTTGAACCGCAGGAGTCCGTCCCAAGCTTCCCGTTTAAACAAATGTTGCTCCGAGCCGTCTCGTATGCGCAATAACGAAAGAATATTCGAATAATGTGGGTTCACGTCCTAAATTTAAGTAAAGAGGATCACGTCGACGCTGCGGCCGCTTTTGTTCTAAAATATCGGTCTAATGAGCTGTTTCATATATCTTTTTTAATTTGGTTTGAACTCGTTATGTATTGATACTTCTGTTTGAACGCTACCTACATCAGAAAGCGTTATTAGTTGCGGAAAGAGGATAATCTACATTTATCTAAAATAAATATAAAGGAAACTAAACATCAACCATCGGGGACCAGACTCAAAAGATATAAAGAAACTAATCCATAAAAAAATTGCTAGCTTAAGGTAAGAAATTTAAAACAAATGAGATTTCAAAACGTAGCCCACATTCACTTAACTGATTCAAATTTTCAGACCATATTTCTAAACTGCCTAAGGTATTCCACGGTATTGTATAACACAAACAGTTCCCTAAAAGCAAACAATGTTATTAATACTATTATCTTAGAGCAAATATTGTACCTAGGTACTGAAAATGAGCAGGTAATTTATTTTTTGAAAATAAAACAATATATCCTATCCTACTAATCCTATTAATATTATAAATGCGAAAGTTTGTGCCGTTGTGAAGAGGTTTGGCAGAAGACAATACCAAAACTACTGAAACGATCGAGCTGAAATTTTGCACACATAAAGATCTGGACCAGATACTTTATAGGCTACTTTTTTCCAAAAGACTAATAACAGCACATCAGGGGGCCTACTCAGAAAAGGAACATCGAAGTTTCTGATTCGTTTTCGCGCAAAACCGAATCTATGCACGAACCGATTCTTATGAGTCATAACAATCGGTTCGTGCAAACGCTATGCGACCTTATGCAAGTTATGAGACTTGGATAAGATTTGCACGAAAACGAATCAGGCCCCCCAGAATGCTATATGTATATATATAATATAAGTGTTATTGATTTTTTTTATATAATTTTTTTATTTTGTTCCTTGTTCAGATCTTTATGTGTGCAAAATTTCAACTTGATCGGTTCAGTAGTTTTGGCATTGTCTTCGGCCAATCGTCTTCAAAAGGGCACAGGAATTTGCTATGCTTAGTTGGTTGGATATGCAGGGGCGAGGAATTTTCAAACGTGCGGTATTATCCAACTCTCCCCTACTCAGATAGCAAGATATTAAAAAAATGCGAAAATGTTAACTTTGTCAGTGTTTTTCTTTAATTTATATTCCGGAGATGTCGGCAACGTGATAGGATAATTAGCTGTAGCTGTTACACTTGTAAATAGATACTGCTCCTAAATTGAATTTGAAGAAAACGTAACAGGAAACTCGGAGATGTTTTTTTAATTAGGGTCACCCCAGATAGATGCCGCACTTTTAGAAATTGCCTTGTAGTTTTAAAATTATTAATTTGTCGTGAATAATTTCAATGAATATAGATACTCTAATGTTTTATCTCACATTACTGACTGGTTTTATTTAACTAATAATTACTGATTGTTCAAGAATTTCGTTTTTGCAGACCCTTTTATAGATACTATATGGATAGATGCCCCACCATGAAAATGCGAACGAGGATAGATGCCTTTTCGAATAAAATAAGTAAAATAAATATTATTATTTGTTTAAGTAATTGCCTAACAAAAAAATCAACATCTGAGTTTTATCATTCACTATCATGATGAAAAATTCGTAATTATTTATAATATTAAAAAAATCAACATTCTTAAAATAATACCTATATCCTACTTAATTTAGGTCAAGCTGGAAACAAATAGCAGTAAACATAGTAACAAAACTCAAAAAACATCAAAAACACGCTGACATTAATATGTATGGAGGATAGATGCTCTTAAAGGCCCGTATACCGCAGAAATTGAGGCGTCTATCCTTTTCGAAAATGATAGATGCCCTTTTATTTTTAAAATAAACGGAATTCGTTAGAGTGATTATTGAGACCTATGTGTGTATTTAATGAACCAGTGTATTGATATACTAAAAATAGAAAAGAATTTATCACAACATTAAAAGTTATGATACAATAAATATCCATGTAAAAAATTGTGACGCGTTTTTTGCGTTTGCTACGAAGATGATCGCACGTACGAGCAAGACGCGTCTGATCCACAGAATGACCTGCAGGGGAAAAGGTGTGTGGTGCATACGCTCCTTATTTAACCTATGTATTAGTTTTATTTTACGACTTTGTGAAATTAGGTTTTTTGAAAACGAGGCACCTATCCCTGGGGGGCATGTATGCTGGGTTTACCCCAAATATAAATAAAGTAAAGTAAGGAAACAATAAAAAGATTGGCTTCTAGCCTTCTAGTAAAAAAGTGGAACACTTTATATGCGATCTAGGCAAATCATAATCTTATTAGTAGGATCATAGTGGGATAGATAAATCCTTATCGCTAATGCACTCACTGTCGAGTCTAGGTATAAGCATAGACTAATTATTTTATTTGTCTATGGTATAAGTACGTCAACAGATAAAAAACATGCAGAGAAAAACATGCGTTTTACTCAAACAAAATAACATAGGTACTTGAACTTGCTTCTATGGAAACGTTTATAGGTAATTTCTATCACATGGGACAGATGTTATAAATGGGAACTAATTTGTGGGATTAAAGTAGCCTGTGATTTATTCCATTCTTCTTTATTCAGAGCTACAACAAAATTTCAAGACGATCCGTTTAGTAGTTATTTTATGGCGTAAAGAGGTAACAAACATCCAAACTATCGCATTTATAATATTAGAACGATAAAACAAGGAAGATCGTGGCGGGCCATGCTGATGCACTGCACAGTACTATTTTATTTTATGAAATATTTTCGGGAGAGAATATTTTTGCTGGGAGTATATCTAAGCTGAAAAGGTAGTCTATTTTCTTCACAACTTCTATTGCATTTATTGAGACCTATTCAACAAGTGCCCACTCAGTCGAGTGGATGAAAATAAACATTTTACGAAAGTTAATAAGGGTTCTAAGGGAGGTTTTATGAAAAAAAATTGTTTTTTTTCTTTTCTGTTTTTTAAAGATACAATTCTCGCTATAAATGTATAACACGAGTGAGAAAAACTGTGACAGTTAATCAAACAATCGATCAGAACTAAAATATAAGAGTTGCATCCTGCCCATGGATTTAATAAGTACAATAACAGATTAATATTCGCCTCGAAGCTTTCAGTTTAAAGAGCACAACTCTCAAAACTTACTGAAGTTCAAGCAGGCTATCTCCAGCTCCGCAAACTTCATTTTTTATTATTGGACTCGGAATATTGAATTTCCGTACAAATCAGAAAAACTTTTGTTTATTTTCATAAAAGGAAGCCCTTGTTAAGATTGAAATGCTACCAATCTTAGCTAACGAGGTAGCTAAGCTAACGTTGATGCTTCCTTTGCTAGGAACGCCCAAGGAGCAAAACGAAGCACTTCATTAAATCAAGTTACATCTTTCCTCGTATTTTCAAATTAATCATTATTCAGAGACAAAAGCATGAAAACGCTGTTGAACTGATTTCCATTAATCAAAGATTTGCTGAAGACAGGGCCAAATAAAATAGTAGATTCGTAGGTACTGAAGATACTAAACAATGCGCCGATGCGCCCGGTGGAGTGTGAAAGATAGCCGATTAGTGAGATTACAGCTCCTTTTTGTACTGAAACGAGGAGAAAGAAATTCCCGGCGTCGTCAGTCAATTTGCTGATCGTCGAACGACTTGGAATCTCATTGGTTTGATGGTGGCTAAAGCAGATTATTGTCGGAAAAATCCGAAGATTGCTCGTAAAACTTTTAACGGGCGTACTGAATTACAATTTGGGAAGTAGGATAACTTTTTCGACCTATTTAATTTATCGTTCGAGTTTATAGACGTTATTTGGAAATTTAAGTGAACTATTTGAGTTGAGTCAGTAAATTTTTCATCTTATAAAACCTACAGATTAGAAAAACAGCATAATAAAACTGATTCTATTTCTCAGCAGAAAAAACACTTCAAGCAGCACTGGTAGTTTTGTTTTATATAACAAAAAGAATGAAACAACGAAATTGAGTTAAAAGTTTGCGAACCCATATGTTTGTAGGAGATCTTGCGTGGATTTGTCAGGGAATTGCGTTACTTGTATCGTCTTAAGCGTAGTCATTGTGATAGGAAAAGTTATAAGTAGGCAGGCACAGGATTGAAAAGTTACAAAAATAAGTCTCCTGAAGGCAATAAGACAGCAGCGTTTTGCGAGCAGTTGTTGAAACTTTTTCAAGGGAACACCGACTTCTATCTTTTAATAGGTCCTTACTTACCTTTGTGTCAAATAAAGTAGCTCTGAGAACATCTTTTTATAAATAAAAAATCTCCTGTCACAGCGTTTGTAAACAAACTCTTCCGAAACGGTTTGACTGATTTTTATGTTTTTTTTTGTGTTTTTGGTCACATAGGCTGCGCTGGCTCAGCCACGTGCTGCGAATGGGGGAGGATCGAGCTGCAAGAAGGGCTTTCCTTGGAACATCAGTCGGCCGATGACCAGTTGAGCGACCCACATACGGGTGGAAGGACGAAGTGGAGAAGGACCTTCGCTCACTTCAAGTCTTCGCACCGGACTGGATGGAGGCGGCGCAGGATAGAACCCAGTCTATTTTTGATAACCCTAAGTGATAAGGGTTGCCCAACCCATAATTTTTTTTAAATATTTGGCATCAAAAATACTTAATAAAACTCATTTTTTACTTTTCTAACACCAACCCCTATTTTTTAATAGCGATATTAGTTAGTACTGTAATAATCTTCAACCTCCAATGGTCGATGGCAAAACGTTTGCCGGGTCAGCTAGTTTATAAATAAAATCGTTTGAATACTGGATAGAATTTTAATTTGTTAGGTACGGATTTGAGTTGCAAATATAATATAATAAAATGAATACAAGTATTACGAAAAATCTATTTCAAATCTAATTTACTAGAAGGTTAGTTGACGAAAAGTTTCTAAAATGATCATTTATTTAATTATTTTTCTTAAGAGATAAACAGTTACGTCACAGACATTTTCGTCCCAGTTGTAAAAGAAATCGTTTCGTATAAACGCAAAAATTTCTCCTCGTCCGATTCAATTTCGTGGAAACTTTTGTCAGGCAATTTATGTACTTAATCCACTCAGATTTTTTTAGTTTTTCAGACAGCGAAAAACAACCGTTTCTGATACGAAGTTTTGGTAATAGATGCGTAGGTTATACATTTGTAGATACATACATTTTAAAGTAGAGTTTATTCTCAAAGTAGGTTTGGGTGAAACTGATAGTACCAAATTATGTTTATAACCAGTCCCCCATAAAAATCCTGATTGTTGAGGGGATTGGATTGTTGACTGTTATCTAGGGTAGAATAGATAATAATGATATCGCATCGCCATACATTGCGTACATTACTGAAGGTGAAGGAATTAATTACAAAAAAATTACGCAATTTTTTTAAACAAAATGACGTAATTTTTCTCTGTTCTACCCTAGACAACAATCTGCGTGCAGGAGGCTAGTTATAAACATAATTTGGTACTGTCAGTTTCACCCAAAACTATGAAGTATCAAGGTCATTCAAAACGTAATTTCGGAAATCGAAATAATCAAACCAAAACGTTAGCCGACAGTTAGCAATTTTTCATTCGTAATATGTTAGCGCGTGTCTATAATTACGTATTATTTGCGGGCTATTTGTATTATGTACGAATCCATTAACATTGAGGACGTGTAGACAAACCATTATAGTGAAAGCGACCTCCCCCTTGAGCGCTACCTATTAATCACCCACAACAAAGACCGTTCTAGCTTAAGTTATACGAAATATCATAAAGTAAGCATAAAATTAGTTTCTTTGTGACTGTGCAGCTAAATGAAACTTATTATTTTATTTGACGTCATTTGCAAGAAACAATCTCTTTGTAGAGTGTTTAACTGTTTCTTATTTAAAAACGTTTTATACGTTTAGTCCTTTGTCACACAGGTGTTGAAAAATTTACCCAGATTTAGATAAAGATTTACCTAAACAGCGTGCGGTGAGAATTTTGATATCTAGGTACATTGTCTCTGGAATGTCATAGGGCTCATTCACCCAGCATTCGTATTACAGGATCCGTTTATTTTCCCGTGAGGGCGTATATAGCTGTAGGAACGAGTTCACATATCTGACAGTATTCCGGATCCAGTTAATGATTGTTACCGGATTGTTCCGGATCCAGTTAATGATTGTTTTTAGCTACTGGAAAAAAACGTTTACTGGATCCGGAATACTGTCAGGTGTGTGAACTCGCTGCTACAACTACATACGCCATCACCGGAAAAACGGATTGTGTAAAACGGATACTCCTGTAAAACGGATACTGTGTGAATGAGCCCTAATAGGTACGTTTCACCGTAACAATGTGCCCACGTAACATGGCATATCATCACGTAGCAACGTACCTACTACGAGCAACGAAAGGCGAATTACCGCGCTACGCTTAGCGCTATCACACTGGCGATTTGCAAGCAAGTTCAAAGCAAAGCTTTCTCGCAGCGAGTGCGTAGCGAACACGCCGCAGGTGCGCAGCGAGTTCGCCGCGATTAGGATGTAAGAAAATAACAATATCATTTATTGTCCAGTGTAATGAGCTACAACAAAATTGTTCTTAAACCTAGTGCGCGGCGCAATACAATGGACTTGTTAGACGTGTTTGTTTACGTATAAATACACAATTTCAAAAAAAAATATAAGTAGAAAAAGTAATGTCCTTCCAGTAAAATCCTTAAATCAATTTTATTCAATGTTGATTACCGGGAGACAGTCCAAGTCAAAATTATTGTCATAAAGAAATGTGGTTAAGATTTATAAAGCACTAGCTGCTGCCCGCGCCTTCGCCCGCGTTTTATCGGGATAAAAAATAGACTATTTGTTATTCCAGGTCTAACTATACCCATACCAAACTTCAGCCTAATCGGTTCAGTAGTTTTTGCGTGAAAGACTAACAAATATCCATCCATAAATCCATCAAACACACACCATCCTTACAAAATTTCGCATTTATAATATTACTAGGATAGTAGGATGGGAAGAGGTTTGTCGCTACGCGCCCGCAGTGTCTTCGCGGCGAATTTCACGCGCTCGTTGCGAACTTGCAGCCTGCGCAATCGCCTTTGAACTCGCTCGCAAATCGCCAGTGCGATAAGGCCGGGGGGCCTTATCGCCTTATTAGCTAATCTAAATAGTCAAAAGTGCCACTTTATTGCCGTGTGAGCGACGAAAACTGACAATACTAGTCTAGTCTAGAAGTCACCACGTTGTCGGAGTCCGCCTCTTATCTCCCCCTTTTAATGTAACATCACATTATTATTTATAAATGCGAAAATGTTACTTCATAACGCTTAAAACGATAGAACATAATTAGATCTTTATCGATATGGAATTACATAGGCTTCTTTATTTTTTATCACGGAAACAAAGCGTGCGAAGCCTTAGGTAAAAGCAAGTAAAGTATAACACAGTGAATATTGTTTCGAATCACATTACGTATTTATAAATTACTCATGAATATCTCTTAATCTCTTTACAAGCGAAAATAAGCAGGCCGTAGGTTGACAAGGGTCTCTGTGATTTTTAAATGAGTTAAAAAACATTTAATTTGTTATACCTCTTTTTACGTACTTTATCATCAACAGAAGCCGGGCACGCTGGGAATTAATACGGGTACACGTTTTTAATTCGCACAGTTAAAATAATTAAGTATTTAGAAAAACCTTATATGTTGTTTCTAAATGTTTTTAAAACATTCCCAAATGAAATTCAACACGAAAAATCTACTTAAACTCTATCTGAGTTTTGCTCTATCTGAAAAGCAGTGTTTGTCTAATTTTAAGGGATCTATGAACTCTTTTAAGGTGAACAAAGCTAAAGTAAGTACCAACTAAAAAAACTGTGTGATTACTTACCTTACAACAGAGTGTATACTATACCTGAGGTTCCTACCTAGGTTGGTATAGTGAAATATCACTTTACCAACCTAGGTATATTATTATATGTTAATAACTTCTCGTTTTAGGTAACTTTTTTATTTATTTTTATTGCCCTAATAGCTCTGAGTCGAGTTTCTTTCATTGAATTCCTAGGGGTAGGGAGGGCAGATACAGTCGTGAATCACGTAGGGTTCTCATTTATCATAGCAGTTTCACCGTCTCACGACGAGACTCCGATAAGAATTTTCTCTCACCACCTAGGTTATTGGATGACGTAGTCTTTTATTTTTATACAGGTTCGCTTTTGGTTTGTCTAGACACACGATACCTACGTAATGCTGTTGAAAATTAAGTGAAATTTAGCATCGAAACAAATCTACTCAATAGCTGTTAATTAAAATCGAAAGTATTTTCACTGGATAATTTATGTTCCGAGAAAAATCGTTAATAATTTTGAGAAGCTTTTGGAATTATTTCTCGATAGAGATCTCTATTCTCTTAATATATAATTTTCCGTGTAATTAAACCAAAAAACCTTGAAAGTTGAAAATATACCTAGTTTCGGCATAATTACGGAGCAGTTGCTTTATTATTTATTAGAAGCCTGTATTAACTTACGCAACACAAATTTTCCGCGACCGGTAAAACTCTCATTTGCATTTGTAAATACCGGCAAAAGCGCCAAAAGGAGTGACGAGGGTCCCGTTTGAAATACCGTAAAAGTGGCAATCAGCCCGTTTTACTGACTTTCATTTCAAAGTGGTTTTTTTCTGCCTTTTAGATTACGCACTAGAATCGAAGGTATAGTATTCTCAAGTACCTAGCGTTTGTTTGGCAACAAATGTAACAATAATGACTTTTCATCTCATTACAACTCAAGTTGAAAGTAAGTATCAAATGGAAACAATGGTAGACATTGCTTCGAAAATCACTAGCTCTAACAATGAACATTTTACTGATGTCTCGAAGGACTTGGGTTGGAGTTTAACTTGAGTCCATAGGGACAAACGTTAATTTTCTGAAGGTAAGCTCTCTCGCACAAATTAAATTAAATTTACGTAGAATTAGACCAAGTATTTTAGTAGAATTTCAACTCGGTACGGAGGAAGTAATGCTGATAGATTTGTAATCTCAAAATTAGCCTACCTCTACGGCCACAGATGAGGTGTCAGCAGACACACGCTATTTACGTCCGCTAATCGCGTGGGAAGGCTATTATACCGGAGACAATAGAGCATCAGCGAACCGCCATTCATAACACGTGTTGTACGATGACTAGTCGCATGACAAATAGTGGCATGTAGGGAACGTCGGACATGACCTGCTCAAACAATGGCAATACGATTACACTCGGGTATTGGACCAGGCGTCTTAACACGATCAAGAAATTGCGCGGTAATTTAAGATAAATTTTAAGGTTTTTTTTACTTATAGGCAATCAAGGTTACTCGACTTTGAATGTCGAGTGGTTATCAAAAATATAGTAGGTAATCCGTTTTTTCGACATACCACTCCGTAGTTTACTTGTAGGTAAGTTTACATATTTTCTGTCTACTCTACCTACGTAATAATCACAACCCAACTATAGAGACATTTTCTATGTTCTCTTGTTTTTACAATATTTGTTCAGAAGCCATAGAGTGCCATAGACGGAAGGAGTGTTGGGAAAGTATATAGGAACCTATAGACGTTACATAGGTATTGAAAATGCGCTAATGCGGGGCAATGCAGCCAGCAGCGCCTTGAGGACGCTTCCGATTGTATATGGATCAGTTGCGCTACCTCTAGAGTATTTGCAACAGGCTGCATTTAGCTCTACTACTTCTATTGCAAATGCAAGATCTAATTTATTTTTAATTGTCTATCTAAAAATTCGTTGTTAATAAAGTACAGGATATAAAATATCGAACTTCACCCAGTTAAAAATATTTCAGAAAACGTAAAATTAACGGCATAAATAATCGAGCTTTCTAGACTTCATTCCAGTAGGTATATTAAATGGACATAAACGTGTGAAAAATACTGCCAGGCTCTCGTGAGTTATATGAGAAATTCTATTACTTACCTCCCCAAGTCTTTGATATTCCTATCTTTATTGCTCTTTTTCGTCGTGACAAGTTGAATAATTCTACTTTATATTATATTTTTCAGACGACTCTACTATAAAACGTAGACTACTGAGCATACATATATTATCGCATGTCTGTACCTATCTACTTTTAAATTTAAATTCAATGATAACTTTTATGTTTCTGATCTGAGTAATTCATGAAGATATTAACTATCTTACGAAGAAACCTCCAATGAAATGATTCAGTCTATTCGCCTTCTTATTTTAATTAAGATAAGATAAGTCTATGTCTATGTCTATGTCTAAAAAAAACACAATGTGAGACCAAAAACTTGCCACTCAGCGTGTGCTGCAGGAGCTCAGGGAGCAACTGCAGCGCTGGTCTTCCGTGACACCTTAGCGTAGAGCGCGTCACATGCAATTATGCTTATTTAATAATTTACCTAATTGAGTTCAGATTTGATCTAATCTTGTGATTGATTACCTAATCTTTATTAAGTACATCACATAAGCTTACAATTTCAATTGGCTTGGTGTGTCGCACTGCTAGGCAAAGCCCCCACATCATAAGTTTAACACTGATTAATAATTGTGATCTTATGAAATGTTCTTTTTAAATACATAATCTTTTTATCGTAAATATTTGTTGTTGAGCCATCGACCTATTTATTGGTTTCAGCGAAATCTCACCTCATGGTAAGTGACGATGGCGATGTGGTTGACGTTGTATCAC
The DNA here is from genome assembly GCA_947859395.1 of Eupithecia insigniata. NCBI lineage: Eukaryota > Metazoa > Arthropoda > Insecta > Lepidoptera > Geometridae > Eupithecia > Eupithecia insigniata. Next base: position 6,448,374 of record OX402008.1, read on the forward strand.
GAATGTCGAGAAAACTTACCTACCTATTTATAGAACTTCACTGATATGTTATTTATTATTTTGTTACAAACTCTAAATATAAGGATAAAATATATTTTGTAACAATTCCGCGTAAAAATATCTCTGATGAACGCGAATTGCATCTTATTGAATCTCATCAGTTCACATGTTCCAAGAAGTGATAAGGCCACCTTTTAAACTGTGTTAATTTTTTATTTAGATAAAAGATTTTTGTTTATTTTTATATTTGATGTCATATGGCATATAATGGGCCTTCCAAATAAAAAAAGATTTTGTTAATACCTCACACACAGCTTGTTTTATTTAATTTCATCATCTACCCGCCTTTATTGAAAAACTCTTTAGAATCACCAACCTTAATACATTTTATATTTATCTTTTATATTTTTATAACTTTGTTTGACTCCCGCTCGTGATGTTGTAACCGTGTTTTATTGCTTAGTAAATAAAATAAAACCGATAGAATATTACTGGTTCTAGTGCAAAACTATTAAATTGTATGTTCAAAATACCATAAGCCAGAGGATTATGGTATGGACATGTGGTGTTAAAATTCAGTAAAATAGGTGGTAGCCTTTGTAACTTGTCATACTAGTCCAGTAAAATTCTAGCCTGAAATTACGGGGTAGTATGCGTCAAATCCGGTAGATCTGATTTTTTCAAATTGTTTATAATGTTTGCCTACTGAATAATTCAAGTTTGTGACCTCGAGCGCCGAACGCAGGTTTGTCAAAATTCTAAAAAAACCCCGAATATTTGGGATTTTTTTTTTCAGATTTTGTCGATTATTACCCTGAAGGACTAGTTTTTGATAGTAACCTTCTCAGGGCGTTCTTCAAGTATATTTTTTTTTCTAAAATTTGAGAATTTTCTCTGTATAGTTTCCATAATTTTGTCGTTATTTAGTCCCACAACCTTGAAGAGCTGTGAAACTAATTATTCGCCAGGGCTACGTCAATAACCAGCTTCAATCTAGCCAGGTTACCCCCTACAGGAGACTGCCCTGCATTGGAACGGATTAGGCTTAAAAAATAATAATATAATCATCTTAGTGCAGCGGCCTCTCTGTTTCCTAGCGTGTCAATCATTCCCTTTTGAGATACAAATAGGTAGTAAAGTAGCAGCCCCGAGCCAGGAAGATGGTGATTTTCGACAGGTCGGGTACTTGCATCCGTGGGGCAGTTGGACAGCGCATCACCCGTATTCAGGGGAAGGTCGCGGGTTCAAGTCCCGCCGGAGCGGAGTAGTAAATTTTTGGGATATTATTAAATTCTTTAGGAAGATGGTGGTGTTAAACCCATGTGCCTCGGAAAGTATGTTAAGGCGGCCCTGCGCCTGACCTCTCTCCAGTCGTATCGGCATGCCGTCCAATCTGTTTATGGGGGTGAGGGGATAGAGATTGCACCTGTGTTTGTGCAAACACTTGTGCACTATGTCCTGCGTGCCTGGCTAATCTCCGTTGAGATCGGCCGCCATGGTCGAAATTCGGCTAGGAGGACATCAGGTAGGTACCTACTAGAGAGCTTGGTAGGTACTTCTGTGGTAACACAGTCTGTGTTACTCGTATCTGTGATATAAAGCCCGTCCGACATCACTCGCGTCAGAAAAGGTCATATTTCGACCTAATTTAAGCTTACTGTAACTTGCTGTGGCACTATTGTAGCTGCAAAATGTGCGTCCAGGGTTGTTCACTGGCTTTATTTGTCTCGTTTTATTCTCTCTCTTAAACTGGATTCTTGCTGTTAGTATGCAAACTGCACTAAAGCAAAAAAGCTGCACAAAAGTAAAAAAAAACTTAATCCAAACGACAGGGGTTTGTTCTCGATCTAGCCAACCATGTATAGAATTTCCCACTCAATAGGTTGGTATTACCTATGTCTACCTAGGCCAAATGGTCCAACTAGGTAAATCCAACTTCGATAAAGTGGTCCGCCGACGAATCCAACTCAGATGGGCAGCGTTAGAGAAACTTCGCAATATCTTCTCGTCACATATACCGCAAAGCCTCAAGACGAAAGTCTTTTACCAATGTGTGTTACCAGTGATGACTTACGGATCCGAGACGTGGTCGCTTACTATAGGCCTTGTGCATAAGCTCAAAGTCATCCAGCGAGCTATGGAGAGAGCTATGCTCAGAGTTTCTCTACGTGATAAGGTCCGGAATACGGAAATCCGTAGAAGAACCGAAGTTACCGACATAGCTCTCAGAATTAGCAGGCTGAAGTGGCGATGGGCAGGCCATAGAACCGATCTCGCTCGTAGAATCATCTCGTAGGCTCGTAGAACCGATCACCGTTGGAGAGTAAAGGTTCTCGAGTGGCGACCGCGATGCAATGCGAAACGGAGTATGGGAAGACCTCCCACTCGATGGACTGACGACATCGTAGCGGTTGCAGGGAGTCGTTAGATGGAGGAGGCTCAGGAGCGCTCTTCGTTATGTCGTTTGGGGGAGGCCTATGTTCAGCAGTGGACATGTACGGGCTGTTGATGATGATGATGGCTTGGTATGCGTACGAACGACTTTGTCATCAACTAAAAATAATAACAATATTATACTCAGGTCTTTGCCCGCGAATCCTGTTTTTTTAGAAAACGTGGATAGCATTCGTTTAATACGTAACGACAACAAATATGCTAGGTAACGTGAGTAGGTAGGTAACTTTTAAAAAATCATAAAACTTTCGCTTCAATGTAACGCAATAATAAATCCCTCTCGCAAGTCATCGATAGATATCGATCTTCGAATGTGCGTTAATACCACGTGAACTTGCAAAGCGCCTTTTAAATTATTTTACCAGTGATCCCAACTCGTCAGTTATGGTCGTCAAAGTGGCTTACCTTTACGATCTATTAGAATGAAAAATTATACCGCATAAATTTTTCTCACTCAAAATGAATAACGACTAGCGCTCTTCGTTCACTTGCAAGCTTGAGTTTTTTATTTTATGCATCCATTATGGTATATAATTCTAATCCTACATTAGCAGCAGTGTTACCTATACACAATCCTTACAAAGGTACTAGGTAATCTAAACCACAAATACCTACACATAGACGACCAATGTGACGTGGCGGGCGAAGGTCCGCCTGCGACGCAAAATATTGCGGGCTCGATTCCCGCCTTGGGACAAATGTTTGTACGATATGCGAATTTTTATCTCAGGTATTTCTGTCTGGGTATTTTCTATGTACCTATGGTAAAATATATTTATCTGACTAAGGTATATCAGTCATCTCAGTACCTATAATACAAGCTCTGCTTAGCTTGGGTCTAGATGATGCTGGGTGGATAGTTCAGTATTATTTATTTACTTATACCTTAACCAGTTTTAGGCCCGCGGCGTACGAATATCGACCCCTCCAACTCAACACGTGGTGTAGTAAGAGCCGACTAAGGGAACCTACCAGAGGAAAGGCAGCAGCTTCCTTCTGAGTATTTTTCAATGCCAACACTGTGATCACCAATCCGCCTGCCAAGCGTGGTGATTATGGTAAAACCCCCCCTACTTAGTAGACCATCCAATCGATGGACCGACGACATCGTAGCGCTCGGAGGGAGTCGATGGATGAAGGCGGCTCAGGACCGCTATTTGTGGCGTCGTATGGGGGAGGCCTATGTCCAGCAGTGTCCGTGTACGGGCTGATATGATGATGATGATGAACCAGTTTTACTGAGAGCTATAGATAATAAAGTGCAAAAAATTATGTATAAATATTTTTAACTCTCATTCACGTGTGTTATCGGGCTGATGACAAATGTTTGCGTTGGTTTAAAGTGAACAGTATTTCAAAAACCTTTATAATCTCTGATTTACGCACCCGCGCGGCTGACTGCGGCCGGACAATAAAAAGCAATTTATTTTTTTCCCGCGCACTTTTTTCATTAGCAAACAACAATGACGTGTAAAACAAGCGCTCAGTGACGAGGGTCTCTGTAAATAACCGAAGGGAAGTAATTATCCGCTTATGTAGGCAGATACAAAAAAATCGAATAATATGCGTATAAATTTAAGGCCAATGTCATTGTCCTAAGTTGGCAGAATTTATGGCCACAATTTTTCGTATTTTGTCCGCAAGAAGCGACGTGAATTTTATTTTGAAAGTGGAACTTTTTTGAAGGTAGATAATATTCCGAGAACCGCATATTGTATAGGTATTCTTGAAACGTCGTATTATTCACTGTTCCCTTTTAAATAATTTTTCATCCGAATTAGAAATGAAGTTTTCATATTCAGGTTATTCCATGAAAATGTCTTTGAATATAAAATGTTTGAATAATTACTACCTACTTGAAAACATCACGAAGACATACCAATCCTTTGAAAGGTAGGTTTTATACACATTCAGTTTTATATAAAAAAATTGACACATACACACTCACACCCTCATTACCACACAAAACCGTACACAGTTATGTCGAGGTCACTCCGCGAAGCCTGTGAAGATCCCAAGAAGATTCTGCGCTTCTGGACGGAGTTAGGCTGGCTTTGCTAGCAAATCAACGCATAAAGGACCAAATCGAGTTCAACTGCGGACAAGGGAGTACCCATACCTAAACCTAAACCTAAGTGTGTACACAGACATCATACAGCAATACCAACCAGCTCCTTTACTATACTGCAGCTACTATACTATAATAATATACTATAACTACTATACTGCAGTTAGTGTAAATCGTGTTCATATAAAATAAGAAAAACTTCTATACGACATAAATAAACAATCCACGACCGGAAAATTGTATGCCTGTTACATGCGCTACGCTACTTGGCTACTGTACGCTAAGACATAATAATTTTATCTAGACAATCTGCTTTTCGCTTGGAGCTATAAATAGGTTGCCCACCATTCCAGAATATCACCGTCTATCTGACCGCATCTCGGAAACCTTCCTTGACCTATGATAGCACCCTACATACGTCGCTCGCCCCGTTCCGCCGAGTCCGGCATTACATCACGTGCCAGGTTCATTTATCATTCCAGAAATATCTAAGGAGGCAAGGAGCCGCTGGGATACATCGCTATATTCATTATGATATCCTAGTTGATTTGCTATTCTGTTAATTAAGACCATTAATGCAGTTTTCATTTGAGGATGATCACTTGTTTTATTGCTATCACTATCACTACATAGTATAAAACAAAGTCACTTCCCGCTATCCGTCTGTCCCTATGTATGCTTAGATCTTTAAAACTACGCAACGTATTTAGATGCGGTTTTTTAATAGATAGAGTGATTCAAGAAGGTTTATATGTTAAATTTAGTATCAGCATTGCACCCGTGCGAAGCAGGGGCGGGTCGCTAGTGTCTTAAAATCAGCAAAATCTCTAACAGCACTAGTACTCAAGGCACTCATGTAATTGTTTGACGTGAATGTTCCTTTCTTTCTTACAGTTTAAAATAAGAATGAATTGAAAAGTTGATAAATTAATATTTGGCTACTCCAAGTAGCAAAAGATTAGGTAATTTAACTACTTTTCATTTCATCTTAGCTGCCAAATTATCAAACATTTTCTAGATAGTGATTTTCATAATTCCTATTTCCGAACTGTCAAGCACAACGATATAAAGCGGGAGATAACAAAACGCAAATACAAAATCCAGTCGTGTGAAACAAGAATAATTGAAATTAAAACAGAGAAGGCAGAACCGAGTCGAATTTATTCAGCATTTCGAATTGTATCCAGTAGGTAACGAAACCGTTCGCCGGCAAAAACAGGACACAACAAGAGCTTTAGTTAATGCGAATCATATTTCATCCCGTAGGAGGGCGGGATTTCAGAGACCAGCGAGTACCAGATATTATATTATACCTACTTACTTTTCATTGTAAATAATAAGGTACCTTACGTATTTTAATTTAGCGAATGTAAATATAATAAAAACACCGCTTTCAAATGCTAGTCGCCCACTCAGTTTTTACTCAACTTTGAAACGTTTTAAATATTCTACTTATACTTGTAATGTGGCAGAGTTGCTGTTGACAGTTGAAAGGCACTGTCATTTCAAAGTACCTACCTAATATCCTTTTTTGATATAAATACTAGCTGATTTACGTTACCTAACACAATATAGTCACACAAAATATTGTACCTATAGATAGATACATCGCACGATTCTGTGAGGATAACAAAGAAATGAGATCCATGTTGTTTTATATCTATGGGTTTATGGCAAGAGGCAAAAATAAGCACATAATCCTCAAACAAATTCGGAATTTCACAAAATGGTAGTATCTGCATAAGTTTAAATTACGGCAATTCGCGCAATTGAAAACATTTGTAAAAAGTAAGCGAAAGCAACAGGAGCAGCTGTCTAATAGGCTCTCGGTGCGAAAAGTAATGCGAATAAGTTTATAACACCTGCTCACTCTTTGGTGTTTGTGTAAACAAGAAACGCATTCAAACATAAATGTGACTTCTAACTCAAGAATACTGTTTCTTAGCCATCATCATCAGGGGTATAAAATATGCTTAAGGTGCATAGTGATGCGAGACTAGCGCCACTCTTTATTTTTTCTTTTATTATCGTTATGGAAAAGAATCACCAAAAGTTCTCACCCTCAATTGATAATACCCAGTATATACAAGAGCTTTTAGCAGAAAATGGTTTATTGCGTTTGGTGGCCACAAACAGCTAATACTAAATGAAACAAAACTATTACAGAGGTGTCGAAAAATAGTTTATACTAGTCATTATCAATAGGCTGTGAGAACTTTTGGTAATTCTTTTCCATAACGATAATAGAAGAAAAATAAAGAGTGGCGCTAGTGTCGCATCACTATGAGTCTTAAAAGCATCCGTTTATGAGGTGCGTTTATGGTGTGTATCTTACCCAAGCATTAAAATAATCTTTATTTCAGGAATAGGTACTACAGGCAAACCGCCCTTTTATATTTCTACTCTCCAAATAAATAATAAACTCCTGGCTGTCCATAACTTTAGAGAATGTAAATAACCATCGTAAAATACTCCTTCAAGTCAATTGAGAAGCTTTGCCTTAAGTTCATAAGTTTGAAGTAATTAATTTATCAATCATTTATCATCAAAACATGGTAAATATCCCGTTCTATATGAATTTAGTACAATAATTAATTTGTTGAATTTTCGAATAGAGTTTACTTGACAAAGTAGTTATTAAAAATCCATTCGAAATGCATGTAAGTTACCTCGAGGTTATAGAATCTGTATAAAGAAAACGCGTGAAAATTGGAGAAAAGCTTTTATTTCAGAGAAACCTGCTACTAAAAAATAAAACCACGGGGTATACTAATAAAGGCAAGTGTCAAATAGGAGATCATCTTATAGGTAAAAGTGAAACTTTACGAATATTTCAAGCCATTCTACCTTTTTCAACGCAGTCTGAGGATGCCTTTACAAGCTACATAAGTGATATATAAATGTGCTAGTTGTTTGTTTTTCACTTCTTCCAATAGTGGACAAAAATTGAAGTGAAGAGAATATCAATAACACCTTATTTCTTATTTGATAATAATAAAGTAGTCTTATTTGATAATAATAAAATAGTTTATAGTATAAAATTTGACTTGTCTAAGTGCTTAATTTGTAAGCCTAAAAAAATAAAGTTATTAATTCTGATTCTACTACTCAGCTTTTATTGAGACTCACGTTCGTCTCTTTTACATCTTTATTAGGAGGCCTTTTCCACGTGGCAAAGCATCAAACTACCAAAGAACCGGACAGGACTATTATTAGTGAATAATATTGTATTTATTTAGTATGATGCATGTGAAGATTCTTTTTATTTATTTTTTGGTTTTCAGATTCAATAACTTATTTCTTCAGGCTTACAAAATAACCTGAAATTTAAAGGTACATTTTACATAAAGTAAAATTGTATTTACGAGTTAAGGATAAGAGATTAAAAAAGATACTGTTTAAATATGCTACTAAAATAAAATATTGTTTAAGTGCTATTCTTATATATATTTATACTAGCTGACGCGCCAAACGTTGTTTTACCTTCAACCCTTAGGTATCACTTAGGGGTATGGAAAATAGATAGTAGCCGATTCTCAGACCTACTGAATACGCATATAAAATTTGGTAAAAATCGGTAAAGCCGTTTCGGAGGAGTACGGTAACTAACATTGTGACATGGAAATTTTATATATAAGATATAATCTTATATAAAGGCAGGACTGTGTGTGTATACTTTATAGGTAGTAAGTACCGGTTACTCACTCTTGTAAGCGCAACGATAATGAGACAGTCATTTCGCCGCCCCTCGTACACAATATGAACACACAAATCAGTGCCACTACAAATCGTGAGCCGAACACGAATCGTTTTGCGCGTGACGTTAATGGGATCAGCGCTATTCTTCACATCACGACTTTATTGGACGATATATCAGTACCGGCGACAAATACATGGAGTTTGCACAATTACAGGCATCATCATCATCATCATCATCAGCCCATACACGTCCACTGCTGGACATAGGCCTCCCCCGTACGACGCCACAAATAGCGGTCCTGAGCCGCCTCCATCCATCGACTCCCTGCGACCGCTACGATGTCGTCGGTCCATCGAGTGGATGGTCTCCCATGTAGGGGGGGATTACAGGCATTTACAGTCTTAAACTGCATCAATAAAATAAAAATTATATAAGTATAGTGCTGGACAATCTACACAGCATCAATTAGCGCCAACGTACGCTCGTATAGGTACGAGCTAACTGATATACCTACATTCAGCAGTACCTACTTAAACAGGTTGGGTTTTTGGACGGGGCAGTACGGAGAGGTATCAGTTACAGAAATGTTCTTCCCCATTCACAAATTTTCAAAAAGAGTATCTACAGTTTGCAAAAAAATGGGCGTTTTAGGTACACGAAAACTTTTTTGATGTCAACCGATCCTGTTTCTTGTACCATGGTACAACTGGTCAAAAACCAGTGGCAACTGGTCAAAAACTTATATCAGGCAACAAAGAAATTGAAGTGAAACCAGTGGTTTGCAATGCGATAGCATTAGCTCCTAGTTAAAAACGTTGCAAAACGCAACACTATTTGTCACGGGAACTTTGCGTCACGGACAATAACTTCACGTTGAGAAATCCCGCACCACCTCTTTGTCACATTTTGTGAAGAAAAAGTATTCTCCTTTATTCATTTTGTCGCTTGCTCGTCTTGGAAAAAACCACCGTTTCACAGAATTTTTCTTTTTGGTCATTTTTCAAACACTTCTGCTTAGAAGGTAATTTTCAACAAAGTTTTTGTTTATATTTTAGTTGCTTATTCTTAAACAGTAAAACATGTTCGTATATAATAATATTTGTTTTTTCCCACTATTCATAAATAAGGGCAAGATGATTCTAAAGGTTTTTATTTTATTTTGATTCATCCAAGAAAACTACATATGCCAATTTGGCCTCAAGCCGTACGAATATGCGTTGAGAACTGTGCCTGACAGTTACCTTAACTGAAGAACAGGTAGGTACATACGTACTTTTAATTTAAGCAACTAAGTAGCTATCCAAGCCTTTTATTTTGATGCAGTAATTGAAACACAATCGCTACTGAGTTAACTAGTGCCGAATATTTATTTTGGAATACTTCAATCAAATAGCCATTGGTCCTGCGTTCGACCTCTCTCCGGTTACATTCCGAACGATACGAGGCAAATAATATTGAGAATATTTAAAAAAGTACAAATTATAACCACAAAAATATCGATACATATCAACATTTCAACGTTATTTACCGTTACATACCGTGTTTATTGAATAGGTACCTTCTTGCCATCACAAAATTCCATTATGAATTGACGAAGAAAATCGTTTTTTTATTTCCACTAGTCAATAGGTACCATACATACGTAATATTCACTTTCTTTATTCATTAAATACATTCAGAGCCTCAAAGGAGAAAAGAAAAGTAATCTTACGGATTCGGCTTGAACACGCGAAAAAGATATTGGAAGCCATCTGTGAAATAGAAACAACTCCCTCACATTCTGTCAAGGATAATCCAATCCTATAGATTACCTTTAAAATACCTTAGATATTCAATGAAAAGTTTGTTGAGGAGGTACGCCAAATTTTATAGTAAAACAGAAAAAATATGACTTTTTGAGTAGGTAGGTACATTAAATTAGGCTTGCACCAACTTGCCTATCCACATCTTCTAAATACATACCCACACAACACATAGTACTTAGAACAGCTACAATTAAAGTTTGATGTTAATTTCATAGGTGACATTTACCCTTACTCGTAGTACGCACGTGTAAAAATTGACCAGATTGATTTTTCTAACTGGTAACTCTATGTAAGATCACTTATCACGCTAATCTACTCCTATATTAAGTATATTAATAAAGCTAATGATATCTCGGCAATAACGCTTTTGTTGTGGGATGAAAAGCGAGTTAAGCAATCGGTTGCAGAGGCTGTTTGTGACCTGGAAGGCTAGATATCACTAACTTGTTTTGATACTGCTCTGAAACTAATAGAGAATTATTAAAAGACAGTCAGTCGTAGATATATCAGAAGTTATGTAATTTGCATGTACACGGCATCGCCAGTAGTCAGTAGAACTGGACGATTGGCCGAGGGCCAACTCGTTACGTGCAGTAGACTCAGCGATAGCCGATGATCACAAAGTGTGTCGACTTCCATAGAAAACACTCGCTGCACGGCTGCACATATTGTATCGGGGACATAGCGGTGAAATACAATTCCGAAAAGTCCGAGACGAAAAATCGGCCGCCTTTGTCATTCTGTTGGAATTAATTCTATGGTGATGGACTCTATTGTTCTGTAGGGTTATTTTTGAATTTGTGTAGGTTTTCAAATCTCAAAGCATGAATAGGACTAGAATGAAATCGAACAATGAAAAAATAAGCAAACGTACTAATATGCATCAAATTCATTGTCAAGTGGTTTTCTTAAGTAGCACTTCTACGAAATCTCTACTTTCATGCACAAATGAGATTATAAATCGTTTTGCCTCTCGAGTTTCTCGATTTATACCCTTGAACGAATATAACAAAGATCCGAGGGATCAAAGCAACCCAAACAATTTCAAAATATTATCCCCTATCTATTTATCAAATAAACGTTCGTCAATGCGCTCTAATCCATTTTGGGGATGTTCTGGGACCGTTTACTTTGTTTTAAATTAATGACTTCCATATCTCACGATCCCTGGGAATTGTCCTTCGTATTTGTCATATAGATTACCAATTTTTTCTGTTTCCGACGCAAAATTTATGTTACCTATACATTCGTCTTTCATCTCTTCTCATAGTAGAAATAACACGTTTACTTACCCGTTGCAAAACTTTAGCTATTTCCTTGTCGTCAATTGCAGTAGTGGAATAATATGAATGGCTAAAATAACAAAACATTTCAGTTTCCACATAGTCATTCATTCTCGCAGCGCAGCGTGAAGTTCCAATATTTTAAAGAGGTGGATGGGGTACGGCGAAGTGAACCGTATTTGGAAGGCATTAAGATGATTTGAGAATAATTTCACTTAATCGAGCTAAAGCGGCGGGAGTTGGTGTGACGTCACGTAGAATTTATTCCCCAATGATAGGGAGGTTAACGAGCTGTAGGTGCTCCTCGTTAGACCTGCCATAAACTGCGCTAATGTGACGTGGGATTGCCTCGTATAGACTACGCACACTCTAAAACTTCAATCCTTTCGATATATTGGCGAAGGCATCTCATTATTCTTTGTTTGATCATGAGAACAAGACATTTCGGTGCAGATGGCTTCGAAGAATTTCGCTCTTATTTGAGCTGAAGGAAAATCTAATAAGCCCAGATAAAAATCTTGTTCAGAGAATAGATATATTTTATTTTAGCGAATTAAATTATGATATCTACAAGCTCGATAGAAACATCTTGGAACTGCAGCCGATAAAATTAGCCATTAGGTAGGTCTTTAATTTAAGACAGAGCACATTTTTAACACCGTCGCTTTAAATCTTACGATCGTTACTATAAAAAATGTTTGCTATCCATCATTTCAGCAGCAACTAATAAAATATAACATTTCTTAAGATTACACCGCCGTCGCCGATTCATCAAGTGGGGCTGGCAAATAGACGATCAATCAATTACGACCCCGCAAAGCTGAATACTTTGTAAAAATCTCTGTAATCTATCATAATAATAACAGGTTAGTGCTTCTAGACCAGCACAAAGTAGTCAAGGAACCAAAACTGCCTTCCTAAGCCGGATCCAGAGACAGAGAAATAAGAAAATGCAGCGAAACAGACAGAAAGAGCAAGCGCATTTTGTAGATAACAAAATATAGACTGGAATGAATATGATTTTGTGGAGCTAGCTCCAGTCACAACAAATAGGTACCTACAACATATAAAAATAATGCGAAAACCAAACATCATTATGGTAAGCTTGTAAAATCGTGTCACTTTTAAATACAAACGTTTTATTTTCTATAGTTCTTATGCAAATGTGAAAAGCGTGGGTGACCTACGAGGTTATAGTGAGCTACTTTACATCATGTGGGCCATTTGCTACGTTCTCAAGTAGTGTAATAAAATAAATTGGTGTGAATATGAATCGTTTTTGATTTCGTTTTAATCATTCAGTACTTAAAGCAATAAAGTTTAAAAGGGGAAGTACGTCTAAGTAATGGGTAAAAACTTTATTTTTATGTGGAAGTTTATGATAAGTATAAATGGCATGTTAGGTATTTTAATTCGTAGTATAATGAATAGGTATTATACCTAATTTTATAGTTTTCATTTCCTTAAGTTACTCAAATGGTACCGTCTATATTGTTCTCTTATGTCCACTCCATCCCAAGGTTACCTGGAAGAGATCGCTCAAAGTACAAATAACGACAAATGAGAATCAAGGAAGTACAAAGGGTGGCCCCTTTGTACTTCCTTGATTCTCAACATTTACTTCTATATTGTATTTTGTGTTTGTGTGGTATAATAAAGAGTTATCTATCTACGTCTTAGCTTTCGCAATCAAGCCTTCAAAGACAGAGCAGTTGAAATATGTCTTCAACTCTCGAAATCATTGGAGCAAGTTATTATAAGAGGATCTTATCTCCTCCATAGTATTGTTCTCAAAGCATACCTATTGATTTAGGTGCAAACTGCCACTGTAAACTCTATCCAAAACTCTGGTCCAATGAGCTAACTTACTTATCTATTGCAAAACTTTCGCGTAAAATTACTTTACCGCCGATATTAAATTTCTGTTGTCTTTGATAAATTTACGGCGACAAGGTTGGCTTATTAACGCGTTCGTTTAGAACATATTGGCTCATGATTTATTAATTTGCTTTTGGTAACAAAAGCTGACTATAATAAAGCGTACGAAAGGTTATGATGAAATATTGAGTTGATATAGTAGATTAATAAGGTAATAAAATAAGTAATAGAGATAGGTAGCAAGCTACCATGCATCTTCTTTAACTTTATGATCTCGTTTAAATGAAACAAAAGTTTTCAATTTACCACGTTTAATTATTCTTCTATTTTATTCTTTTATAGTCGATTGACATTCGCTTGACCACAATCTCACCTGAAGGAAAGTGACGATGAGGTTCAGAAGGTTATTAGTCAAATTAAATCAGTCAAATGTGGTCACTTGAAAACTTTGAAATTATATCATTCAATACCATTATTATAACAGTAACCTCAAAGAGGCATCGAACGACGTAGCTTTTTGAGTTGTAAGTTGTATAAAATGCGTACTTTCAATTTAAAAGAAGTAGAAGTGACAACTCATTATGTGCCACAAACAGGAGATATGTATCAACTGACTCATTTTACGTGACCCAACAACTTAAAAAAGTAGCTCGTTTAGCCGCAGCGTAAGATTAGAATTTATATATCTCTTAACGTACGCGTGGCCTTACAGGATTCAACATTCCTTAAAATCTGTCGAAAAAAGCGAGCCGTGCAAAACCAAACGTAAATATCATCCTTGCTGCTGTTTCAAAACACGTGCGTGATTATGACAAAAAATCCCCCTCGTTTTTCGTCTCAAAGAGTTTAAAAACTGAATATATGTAAGTATAGATATATTTTGACAAGAAAAAACAGTTTTCTTTATGAAATATATAAGCTGCCTTACTTCCGTTTAATTAATGTACGGCACGCTTCAAAAACGTCTTAAGATTAATTATTGAATTAATCCCGGGTAGTAGGTACTCATTTATAGTTTATGAGGCTTTCGCTCTCTTATATTGGAGGTAAACATATTTTTTGCAAGCTCTTTAAGTTTAGTAGAGCTTAGAGAAGACTTTTGAAAAACACCATAACATTATTGGTATTAAAAAGTAGGGAAATTATTCTAAACATAAAACTTTTATTGCATATCTACTTACAAAAAATGTACACTTATAATAATACTGAAACTTTATTTTCAAAGAATAATGTATCGAATAGCCACTTTTTCTTTGAAATTATTTTCGAGTGTCTTAGGTGCTATTATTCACCGGTTCCTGTTTGATAAAACACCGCGAAAACTGAGTAGGTTGTCCTTGCTACCTGAAAGTAAACATTGAAGGCTCTGTGTTTCTATAGCTTTCTTCGTATGCTTTTATTCTCGAATGAATGTCTTTGCCGTTAGAAACTTCTACGCCGTAGCAACGTCTACGCCGTAGCAACGTCTACGCCGTAGCAACGTCTACGCCGTAGCATCGCCAACGCCGCAGCAAGCGGATGAAATGCGAAATACGGATAAAAAATTCGGAATGTGCGAAATTTAATATGGTGTTTGGTAGAAAAAAATAATCATGAAATAAGGAAAAATCTCATATTTGGTAAGGAAAAACGTTACGGGATAAATATGACAGATACACTAAATAATATGATCTGACAGCGGAATATGAAGAAATTGAGGATACGAATAGCTACAAGAACTTACAGAAACAAAAGTGCCGTATGACAAGTCCTGTATGCCAAAAGCCTTTAGTATAAGCGGTTTCTGCGCTTGAGCACAGCCTATGAGCACCAGTCGTCGGATATCATGTGTTCTCTCCATCGGACACATATGCCAACCAGAGTTGAACATGGCGTTTGAAAGTAGAGATGCCTGGAGACAAAAGAGCAAGATTTATTAATAGGTAAATTCACAATAAGATTTTGTTTGCAGTATTTTAACCCGTCAAGTAGAAAAGACATACATTTTAAGTTTATACTGTGTCTGTCTGTGGTGTTATAGCTCCCATACGGATGAACTGACTTTGATGTGAGTAATTTATTTTTTAGATATAAATTTATCGAGTTTCCTGAGCTATGTTTTTCGAATATTGCATAAACTCCTGAAGATTTTACTTTAAACCGTCAAAATTATTCAAACTAAAAACTGTCTGAAATTTCTCTTTGAATTAGTTTGTAGGTATTTCCCAGACAACAAAGTGCATAAATCAGATAGATATAAAAATTAATATTAATTATTTAGCGCTGGTTGAATAAAAACATTACTAATTATCTATGGTCTAAAATAAGTTATTGTATATTTACTCATACCTACCCGATGGATTACTTTAATGTCCATATTTGATTTTTGTTTTGTGCTTGAACCAAATAATCCATCTATAAATCTACGGTAAAATTAAAAACCATCGCAAAAAAAGTAATATTCACAAAAAAGGCTTTAGGATATTAGTTTACCTTGCATTTTTGCTACAACCTAAACTACAAATAAACATTTTTATCAACTTAATAAGTTAGTAGTAGTAAGTTAGTATCTAAATAAGTTAGTTGTGGTAGTTAGTATCTGGGCGCCAGGCCCAAATACTAACTATACTCCGATTCAGAATATTAGATATCTTATGTCAACAAAGATATTTATGAATGAAAACTTAACAAAAACTGATAACAACAACAGAAAACAACAAAGTGCTTCGATTATACCAATGTCGTTAAATATTTTCCACCAATAGCGCTTGAGTTTTGTTACCCCTTTGTATACAAAAAATATCCAGATTTTTTAATCAGAGTATAGATACGTCCATCGGAGTTCCCAGGCCCATTGATCACGCATGGAGGACGGGGGATTGTTTTGTGGCTCGTCGAAGCTTCTCTTCGTCAACCCCACATAACCATACTGTACCCTACATACAGTATGGTATCTGGTTGCAGATTTTTCCCCTCGAAATCAAAAAGAAAAAAAAATAGTATCTTAGGAACTTATTAAGTTAAGCGGAAGGTACCTGATAGGTTATGTCCCCAGCGTTCCACAGATTCAACGCCAACAACAAGAAAAGCGACCCGACAAATGTGTACGTCATGAAAGCATTCGTTAGGTCTAGATGGGGTGAAAGCTGAAACAAACGACTCTTGTACCATTCGAAAAAAGCCTATGGACGCCAACTATATATCAGTAAATTCTGGCAGGAGTCAATAACCTAGAATTCAAATAAGATGATAAATAAATGAATAAATTTAAAAAAATAATAATTTATTTAGCTTGTGCTAAGCAGAGCTTGTGTTTTGGGTACTTGATGACTGATAGGCATAGTAGATTACTTATATTATATATTACATATAAAACACCCACAACACCCGACACAAATATATGCAGATCGTAAAAACATTTGTTCCAAGGCGAGAATCGAACCCCACCTCAACCTCTTGCGATGCAGGCGGACCTTCGGACGCTACGCCACAGAAGTCGTTATAAGATATAAACAAAGTCAACTTGAGATACAGTTATTCTGGAACTTAAGTTTGAATAACCTACGATTATGAGAATAGTTTTGCGTTCAGTTCTTACATAGTGGAGGGGATAGGACGAAAATGGTGGACACGGATCGAATAGCTATAACTAGTTGCTGCCGGCGTCTTTGCATGCGTTGTTCCTATGCAAACGTTTAAAGGTGATTTATATCCCATCTACCCCCGGGAACTGATTTATGGAATAAAAAGTAAGTAAAGTGATTCCAGATCTAGAATTACCTGTGTACAAAATTTCAGCTCGAGCTGTCCAGTACTTTTGGCGTAATGAGGTAACAAACTCCCACAAATCCAAACTTTCGCATTTATAATATTAATGTGATTTGAACACCCTTTTTTAAGACAAGAGTGCAAATATCTTCTAGACCTTCGTGATACACCATCGCCCTCGTCGTCATCGTCATCACTTTCCATCACGTGAAATTGTGGTCAAACGAAGGAGTTAGTCTCTTTCGGACCATAAACAGTTAAATAGCGCGAGCCAAAGTGAAAATGAAAAAAAAATAAAAAGTAGTAGGTCTTCGGCCCACTCGTCGTTTGATATATCGTCAATAAAAAAAAATCTTTCATTGGTTTATGGTATAAAAAATCATCTCATCACTTAATAATATGAAGTGAGGAAACTACTATAGCCCGTAGAACTATAATAAACCGTAGAAACACACTGCTAGCCAGGTGTTACTTTCTCTGCTCCACTCACCGCCAGTCGCAATAAAAGCAGAACAGCCACCGCCGAACTCTCGCACACTTGAAGTGACATTATTATTCCGAAAACACGATTTATCTCCTCAGCCAAACTGAAAATAATGAACTTTGAGGCGAGAGTTCCGTTTTTCGATTTTACGATGAACTGTTATTTTAACTGCATTTTTATAGAGCTTTTATTAATACTATAGAGCTGTTATTGAAACTATACGTGGCAAAAGCGTATACTTTTATAGCTAAATGTCAATTTTCTTTTCCAGTCTATAGGGAAAAATTTACAGTGCTGATTATTATGATTGACTGAAACTTATTTGATCAATAAATGTATTATTCCTTCAACATACTCACAGTATCAATTTTTGATGTATTCGAATGCCTTCTAAGAACCCAGCTTTTAGTTTCTTGTAGGCTTTTTTCTTATCAATAATGTAATCGCCATCGAAATCTTTTCTCAAACATTCAAAGTAGTCTCGTAGAGTCACAAATTTAAATGTCATAGCGATTAGATGCGAAATTGGCATACAATCAGCTGACATCATTGGCAACATCATATACAACCACGTTATATAGAAAAAGACTCGAAAAAATGATGCTATGTTTGAGTGGTCGTTATAATGAGGGTAGTACGTTACCACCGTGTAAAATGGGGCAGCTGAAACAGTTTAAATAACAAAAATAAAAAGGTAATTACAAAAACACATTTGGTTCTGTCATCGTTAATTTTTACGGCTACATTTTTACGAGCTTTCTCTTTTATATTTAACTTGTGATGTTGTTTTTTCATAGAGCAAAATTAATTGTTGTATTAGCTTTGAAAACATCTATATTTTTTTAAGATCTTTCTTGTATTGGGACTTGTATGTCTGCTTCTAATGACACGCATCGCTAAGCATAAAGTTGAACATTTTTACTAAGTAAAACTGGAATTCAGAGTAAGAAACCTAAAAAGAATCCTGAAATTGTGTCTACATTATAATCATCCTTATTTCAACCTCATTGAACAAATTCTGGTGAAGGTCATGAAGACCCTTATACATAGGTTAAAATAAGGGGGGGTTCTCAAATCTTTGTTGATATGAGTTTCAGAGATCATAAAGTAATTACAGACTGTTACTTCGTATCCATTAAACTATGCGGCAACTGTGAAACATAGGGGATGTTTGCTAACGTTGGCCTAAAACATTTTGTACTAGTATCCGCCTGTAGACGAATGACCGATCTCAGATGACGAACGGTTTGGACAAACGGAGAGCCGCAACAAATGTGCGCCCGAACAGCACTATCTGCAAACGGTTTGGATCGCACATCCCTAGTTTCAAGCAAGCCGGTAAAACTTCTGAAACTCGAACGCAACTCGAACACGTCACAGAACATAGTTAGTACTGCACTTCTTTGTGGTTCAGTCTTTTTACACTTTATTGTACAGATTTGAAAATGCTACACAATTATTAATAATGTAAGCGTGCTAACTATGAACCTACTTTGTGTTGGAAGAATACCAACATTTCATCCCTTAACGAGGGACTTCATCAGCGTGAGTGCGGTTCGCGTCGCACTCGTTCAGCATCGCGGCGTACAGCACTCACCCTGATGAAGTCCCTCGTTAAGGGCTGAAACGTTGGCGTTCTTCCAACATAAACTAGGTTTGTAGTTAACCCGCCAAATTAATAATGAATTCGTCAAACTACGAAAGTTTTTGTAGTAAAATACTATATACACATTTTTCAATAAACTTAATAAAAGTTGTTATTCGATTTTGCTAACCTTCAGCTAAAGACCGCCTCAAGCTCTCCACTCCGTACGCAATCAGCGAAAGATACACCGATGCAATGTACAACAATATACCAGTTTTAGCTTTACGGTATTGTTTCTTCATAACAAATTGCTTCTCGAAGTTCTCTCCCACGGTGGCCATTTCATAGTTTAATTTCCTCACCGAATTTTTATGATATAACAGCAAAAACATTTTAGCGAGAACAATATTGTGTATTGCGGAGAACATGACTGCGGAGTTTTTCTCCACATCGGGAAAACAGCCGAACAACGCCGCAAGGTTCTCAAGGAAAATCATCGTAGAGTAAATAGAGAAAGTAATCACACTGTACACTTTGTAAGGTACGCTCTCTTTGTAAATATCTTCGAACCAGCAATTGCCGGCTCCCGCGAAGTAAACGTATTTGCAAAAATCTCTCAACAAACATTTTGTTTTCAAAGACATTTAGCTCAATGGTTTGGAACTAACGGTGTAAGTTAAATAGAATGTCTGGGCTCTATGATCCTAGACATTCAGATATCACTTTCACATTTGACACGGCTGAACAGCGTTAATGCGAAACTATATCTGAGTAAAATAACCATTTAACAAACGTTTTTTGTTCTATTAATGTTTAAGTCCGTAATTAGCGGGGAACTTGTTGTAAAAAACTTTTAATGAACTCTAACCGAAAGAAAATATGAGTGAAACAATGGAAAACAGTAATTTTCCATCTAATTAAGTGACTTAACTTGAAAGGACCACCACTTATATTGTTAAATATCAAATGAGAAGGTAATCGTCCCGTAATAAATTATTTCGAAGTGAAATTGATCAAGTCGGTGTCGACTGTCAACTCTGCAAAGCGTTTGAGGCTTTTTAATTAAGTACGTGGTTAATTATTGGAGAGTAATAAATAATTGGTAATTAAATGGTTTTTCAGTTTTGATTTAAAGGATAGTCAATTATTGGTTATTTGAAGTATTTTGGCATAAGATATTTTTTTTATTGGTAAATCACAAGTTTATTATAAGTAATAAATACATCTATGGTAATACAGTGAACACATAAATTAATTTTACGAAATAACTTCAAATACGAGATACAATACTTCTGGAAGTATTAGCTCTTACCTTGCATGTCAAAAGCCATTTTTATTAAAGCTTACCAACTCGTATGCCCAGCAATAACAGTTCACCAGGGAGTCGGCACCGATATAGACTCTTTTGTCTGAGTAGATACTGTTGCAGTGTCAGAAGTGTTCGTCTCATCTTAAGGTGAATAGTGATGCGACACTTTGTCGAGTGTTGTGTGTCTTTGGTGAGAACTTTTGGTAATTCTTTTCCATAACGATAATAGAAGAAAAATAAAGAGTGGCGCTAGTGTCGCATCACTATATACCTTAAGCTAGGCCGCACTAAATCACTAATCCCCTCAAGGATTCAAATTTCAGTCATTTCGACGCCATTTTTAATTACCATTTCAACGAGCACAACATCTCACTAGAACTTACTGTCTCAATTTAAAAGGAATATATTATGTATTAAAATGTTCGCATGGACGAAACTAAAAATATTACATGCATAAAATATAAGCGTGTCCCGTTGCACATATGGATAGATCCTTCATAAATAATTTCACGAAAGCTCACGGCTAATCCCAGTAGAGGTCGCCAGTGTCAGATGTCATGAAAAAAGGTATTTATTAGCCTGAGATATAAGCAAGGGATAAGGACGAAGCATAATGTGATAAAATATTAAATATTGGCCGAACCACATTGAAACTTCAAAGGGTTTCTATAGGACAACTCTTTTATGGTATTACAGGGTTTGTTCTGTCATAGAAGGTAGGTATCTTCTACAGGAAAGTAATGAGCTCAATAGAAGCAAGTGTTGAGGTTCAAGATTTTCTTCTCTGGACTCAGTTTTTAAAGTAACATGTTTCATATTTAGTATCGAACAGGAAATCTTCTTAATGAATGTTTTATAACAAACCTAAATAAACAGCCACTCTAGAGCCTTGCGGCCCCAGCAGCCGTCGGTCCTACGAGCTATGTGCCCTGCCTTCTGTCACTTGAGTTTCGTAACTGAGAGCTATGTCGGTTACCTTGGTTCTTCTGCGGATCTCCTCATTATTAGACTCCGATCATAGCCCTCTCCATTGCTCTCTGTGCGACCTTGAGCTTTCACGTACCGGAAAGCGCAGTGTGGGTATGCCACACTGCGCTTTCCGCCAGGCCCCACACGATGGATCAACGACCTAGTGAAGGTCGCGGGAAATCGCTGGATGTGGGCAGCACAAAATCGGTCATTGTGGAGATCCTTAGGGGAGGCCTATGTCCAGCAGTGGACGTCGATCGGCTGATATGATGATGATGAAATAAACAGCTCACTCTCATTTTAGAACTAAACAGCTCCTAAGACAACAACCATCCTCGTAAAACAAAAATAAAAAAGAAACGAACGAGTAACGCCATTTTAGATCTTTTCTCTCACCTAGGTATTATGTAGCGTCCTAAATATTGTTGCTCTGAAAGGATTTTCATGTATTGGAGGTAGCTTGCAGCTCGGAATGTATTTATGTATTTTTTACAAACATTCTTATTGATAACACAGACGTTAGATTACATAGATAAATCAAACAAGAATTATTTTAGATAAATAGATAAAAGAACTAACTTGAACGTCAAAGCCAAGGGATTTTTAAAAGATTTAATATTGTCACCATTAAATATAGCACTTTAATATCGTCAACATTTAACATTTCACCTAAAATAAAGTAATATTACTCCGCAACATCAAAGAAAAAACCAATATCTTTCAAAGTAAATTTCCTACCCCAAAATGAAAACATCCCATATTCTCGGAGATTGTATTTCGCAGAAGGTAGTTTGACAAATTACCTACTAACTAATTTTTAGAGAAATAATTTTACGCTACAAAACCTAACTAATATTATTAATGCGAAAGTGTGTTTGTTTGTTTGTCCTTCCTTCACGCCCGAACTAAGCAAACCTCACGTGAGACGTTCTCAGTCGCAACGTCTCACGAAAAGTATTCCCAACGTCTCACGTTAGACGTTGCCTAGTCGCAACGTCTCACGAAAAGTCAGAGAGTATCTTATTACAATCTACAACATCTATTGATCATTGGCATAGAGTTGGAATAAAGGATGGAGAGTAACATAAGTGTAACATTATCCTGGTAAAACATCCTTCTCCCATGGGAGATTTACGGGAAAAAATACCTTTAATCCCCCTAGAAATATGAAATTCGAATTTAACGCGGTTGAAACAGCGGGGAATAGCTGGTAGATATATAAAACGTTGACATGATAATTAAAAGTCAAAAGGAAAGCGTACATGAACTACGACTTAAGAAACACTTAGGTAGCACCTACCCACCACTTAAAACGCGCTAGTTTAGCAGCACGCAATAAACCAGGGTCGGGCCGTTAATTGACACGTTACCCGACCTTTTAAGTATCTCCGTATGTAAGTAAGGAAACACGGAAAAACACTTACAAATGAACCGCTACATTGAGGTACCTGATCACGTAGACGGAAATCTGCCTGACCAATAATATGCCTTCACCCTTTACCCAATTTGTATTCAAGGGTAGGACGTGGGGCCAGGATTACGGAACTGCGTTGGGGAACAGCCTGTAAATGGGTTTAACGCCTTTATCGCTTTTAGAAACACTCCAATTTCCCTTTTGGAGTATTGAAATCTATGGGGCAGAATCAGCTGATGATGATGTTCATGACGCTTGTTTGGGCAATTTTGGTCACGGCGAAATAATGTTTGCTGGAATGGAAGAGCGTCGAATATTCGCTAGGTTATGCTTGAATTAAATTCCTTTTAAAATATGCTATAAATTCATTAAAGCTTTTCATTAAAATATTTTGATATTTAAAAAAATCCTTTTAAAATATGCTATAAATGCATTAAAGCTTTTCATTAAAATATTTTGTTTCTGTAATTACGTACGTACATACCTTATTGATGTTTACTTTATGATGAAGCCTAAAAAGCAAATGATATACACATAATGTTGTTTTATAAGTTGTATTGTTTTCCTATAAATTATTTTTAAGGCTTAAATACAACTCACCCATCAAATTAAATAATAAACTATAGTTTAGTATCCTAATAGTAAACATATAGACGTAATGCAGCCTGCGTCTTAGGGACGCTTCAGACTGGTATTGATATGGATCAGTTGAGCTACCCGTAGATTGATTGTAACAGTCTTTATTTAGCCCAATTGTTTAAATTGTAAATACTAGTTCTAATTCGTTTCTATTATTTGATTGTAAATTTCTTTAATAGATAAATGTCGATATTATAAATCTAATGGATGACGCCCTACGAGACAATATTATTGAATCTCAAGAAACCTTTTAGCCCTCATAAAACAACTTACAAAGCTATCTCAATACAAAACCTACTTGAACTTGACAATGATAAAACCTCTACGTATTTCGCTTAGCAAACATTCTTGTTTCAATAAGATTATCTTCGTTTTTATATAGCAATGCTTTTGTACACAATTTACCGAGGCTGCTTTGTATAAAGTAGGTAAGAGCACAAAGGAGCAGCGAGCGATATGTTGAACTCAGAAATGCCGATACGATATACAAACGATATTGAAATAAACGATTCTTTCACTGTTTATTTACGAGCCATGCTATTCGAAGTATTGATTAACGCTTTTTAAATGAAGGCCGACTTTATCGTTCTCGTTTTCTGAAATGGAGACAACTTACATTCATCAAGGCAAAAAAAATGTTTTTACAAACAGGTCAGATAAAGAGAATTTTAAGTAATTGAGTAAAAATGGCTGGTATTCTGCTTTTTAAGCGATAACTGAGCTTTATCAAAATAACAATGTCAAAAAAATATTTCTGGCATACTATTTTGGTACTTTAAATTGACTTGTAAGAATCTTGAGGTACCCGTCGTCGCGTCGCTTGGTCGTATCAGTGTCTTTAAAAACTCATTCCGTGGGTTTGTACGTGGTTCAAACACCGTCTGCACAGGGGATTTCGATTCGTAGATACATAGGTATTAACACGCCTCCAACCGACACATCCCAATAGAATGCTTGCCTATTCATTGTACCGTTATAAATCAACGTGTACAAGAAACATGTTTAATTTATATACCCGACTGCCTATTGTAACGAACTAATCCACCTTTATCTAATAACACGCCCGGTTTCGTATTTCAGTAAACTTTCCTCTGATTCTGATGTTTCTAACAACAAAAAATGATACTGAAATGCTGTAGTTTTTCAATTCCTTAGAAATTCACCTCGATACTCTTATTTTTTGCGACGATCAGGGACGTCGTTAAAAGCTGCCATTAATTTCTGTTCTCCACTATCCCTGAACAATTAGTAAGACAAATTCATTTCTAACTTTTTTATTTCACACCAAAGGCGTTTAAACCGTCGGAAAAAGTAGAATGAGCGATAACTCTCGACACCAGAAGATTTAACGATTTCTGAAGTAGGTATAGCTGTTGGTCTTATACTATAGGCGATAGGCCTCGCTGCGGCTGCCCGATACGCTGCATTCATACCGAAAACGGACACAAATTCGGCTACCTACTTGAATAGGACTCTGCTTGACACAAGTCTGTCAGTATCCGTTGCAAAATAGCAAGCTAGTGTGTTAGTAATAAAAGTGGCAGAGCTCTAGAAAACATTGCTAACAGTAACTCAACAAATACCAAACACTTTGAAACAATCAGAAAGTCGTAATTAAAAGATGTGTACGAAAACGTCAATTAAACAAAAACATGGAGAACAAGGCTTGACTCAATTTAGTGCCGTAAAAAACTTGTTTTTCAGTCAGCTCTGACTATACCACTGGTTTTGAAAAACTGGTAGTCGAACGTTTTACAATCCCAACTACATGGGACCACAAGTTTTCTAAAACCAGTGGTAGGGTTCTGAACATAAATGCGGCCATACAGCAATATATCAGGAGGTGGATGGATAAAATGTGTGGGTCACGTAGCAAG
Organism: Eupithecia insigniata; assembly: GCA_947859395.1. Lineage (NCBI taxonomy): Eukaryota > Metazoa > Arthropoda > Insecta > Lepidoptera > Geometridae > Eupithecia > Eupithecia insigniata. Next base: position 6,473,586 of record OX402008.1, read on the forward strand.
CATGTTTTTCAACAGACCCTAACATTATCTTGCTGTGAAGGAGTTCGTGTGAACCTCCAAGGGTTCGCGCTGTTTTATTTATCGACTGCTCCAGCTGACTCACAAATTTCAGCCTAGGGACCAGAAATCATATGTAACAAACGGCAGTAACCGAAAAATTGGTACATTACAAGGAGTACAATTATTTACGAAAGCAAATATTTCTTCGAATTTCAGAATGAAAATTACCTCACTTAAGAATACTAATAATGTTTAAGTAGTAAAATTTACTTTTTAGTTATTAATACTTCGCTGTAGAACATTTCAATCACCTTAATTCATTCAATCTAGATTTCAATTTCGTGGTCTCAGTCTGTCTCGACCTTAATCGAAAACCATAATTGGTATAAATAAATTCTCTTATTAAACGGATTGATAGAGTTTTAAGAAGCCAAGCGTCCATTTTTTATGTTTCTTTAAGTGCATCATATTATTAGTTACATAAACAATTTCAGAAGTAAGAACTGTCAATGCTTGGGATATGTTTACCATAATAAGGCACGTTCTCGTTGACAATTATCTTGGAGCAGTTATGCTTCAATTTGCATCCGTAATTGGCATTAATTTTGCGTGATAATAGCTAGAATATCTTCAATCAGAGCGGGCTTATGTAATGACTGCTAGCTTGAGGTAGACTTCCGAGCCTGGTAGAAGTAACACGAGCACCTAAGCTCCAATTTCAGTATGACGTACGCCTCTACTATCGTAATTATATAATTTAGAGCTGATACGGTGTTGCCACATTGTATAAGTTGGAGCCAATAAAGTGCAACCGCTATCAAAGATATCGCGTATCAAAGATCCTTTACCAGTGGTGGTAAATGGCATAGAAATCATTATGTCAAGGTCACACAGAGAGCAATATATGAGTCTGTCACATACATTGCTTTCTGTGTAATCTTCCACGTATCAGTACACATACGTATCGAGATGTAGTAATGAGATCCGTAGAAGAATTAAGGTGACAGACACAGGTCTCAGAATTGCCAAGCGCAGGACCGGTCATTGTGGCGATCTCTTAGTAAGATGGCGAGCCATCGCGTTTTATAGTTAACCGACTTCAAAAGAAGGAGGTTATCAATTCGTCTGTTTTTTTTTTGTATGTGTGTTACGCGTTATCGCCGCCAATTATGGACCGATTTAGAAAATTCTTTCACTATTGTATAGAAAACGATCCCGAAGGGGTCCCACAAATATATACATTTGATATTAGTATTTATCCCGTAAAACTTAATATAAGTGTTAAATTAAGGGAATTTGAAGTCGGTTTATCGTTTTATTAAACACGCCATATTATTCCACTTTGATATGCGCGACAGCGCGACAAAAGGTTTTGATCGGAAGTTTACTTTTAGATTAGCCGATTGTGGTAGTTACAATATCGTCGTTGTGCGTCAAATTACTATCATGTTATGTGTATACGTAAACGACATAGGCACAGATTAGGTAATGCTAAAAGTAGTTATGGAAATATCTAGTGTTGAAAATCATTGATATGAAAATCTATAACACAAAGTCAGGTTAGTTACACCATTTATAGCTCAAGAAAGGCTGGACTGATTTCAATGATCTTTGATTTGTTGGATTTGTCTCCCCCGATCAAACAATAAGGGTTCCGCGCAAAAAAAAACTACACAGGCGAAGCCGCGGACAAACATAGTATATATTTTTTTCTGAATCTGACAACAATCTGGAATGTCATATGTGTATATGGCGTCTACTCTTTCGGTTAGCCGAAAATTGGTTATTATAAAAGTAGATTCATCGTTTGCTAAATAAAACCCTTTTAAACAAAAAGCTTTCATAAAATAAGTCAAAGCTAAAACCCGCTTCGTCGAGACCCGAATAGCTTTTTCTGAACAAAAATGGCCGTGATACTACTTTAGCGATTGTTAGATAAATAATAGATACAGGCGTTACTTTGCGGAAACCTATTGCAAAATATTAGAATGAAAAAAACAATCGAAACAATTCCGCGTAAAACTTGTAAGCATTGAAATATTGAAGTCTACTTAAATAAAACTAGATGTATTACTCTGGTAGGAAACTTTGTCTACTGCAAAGTCTACGGTGGAATGGCTAACGAGACGGTATCAACAAACTAAGCAAACTGAAGCGAATGGTCTGGCAGAGCTCCCAAGGGAATATCTTTATTAAAATTTGCCTAGAGACACCTCCCGGTGAATAACAATGAGACGTTGAACGAATAATCTAGAGAAACCTCAGCAATTTATTAACATGGCGATGAGAGCAAGTTCGGAATATTCGGCTCCCGCATTGGGACTTGGGACTGCACCACACAAGTGATGCTATTGTTTAATTGAACAGAGAAAGTTTGTAATCGCAAGCTCAAAGCTATCAAACCAACGCACACCGAATTTACCACGAACTTTGTTCGGTATGATTTTCCCAAGCGATATTTTAGGTGTGTCGCATGGGACATTAGTTTTAAATACGTTTTATTCTCATTTTAAAGATAAGTAAAATAATAATGAGGCATTTAAAAGTTCATAGATGATGCTCAATATACGCAGCGGGCAATGACGCTCAATGAAGGCAGCGGGCAATCGAATCGTGCCGGCGCTCAACTAATTTAACTTTAAAATAGCTTTTTCCTGGTTTGACCCAAGTTTTTGCTCAATATCAAAGTTAGCCGGAACTCTAGCTTTTACACTAACATAGACCAGTCCTAATCATTTGCACCTGCCTACAGACAGCAAGTACCTGGTAATAATTATAGATATTTCTCATGTATTTGTTATAGCAGATCACTCTAGGTGTTAAGTATGACCACAGATCACGATATGTATATTTTTAACCGACGAAAAACAAAGGAGCTCTAGGGTGCTCAAGGGGAGCAAAGAGCTCTAGGAGTTTCTATTTTTGGCTGTACGTATTTTTTTTATCCGACGACAAACAAAGGAGTTTATCTTCTATTTTCGGCTGTACGTATTTTTTTATCTGTTTGTCTTATTATCCGTCAATTATGTGGAAAAAATCGCTTATGTATGGAGAATAATCCCGAAGTAGACATTTTATTATTAGCTAATTTTATTCATGAAGCCGAAGTACATGTCCCGAAAAACTTAAAAAATAGCGTGATTAAAAATGTTACGTCGGTTTTTTAGTTTTTTCAAAACAATAACATTATTTTATTAGCTGTTGGCCAAAAAGACTCATAAATTGCATATAACGCGAGCTCGCGCGGGCCGTACGCGAAAGAAGTTATAAACAAGTTATGAATATAGTTACCGATAACCATCTTAACTGATTTGCATCGGTATCTAAGACAATGTGCTGAAATAGTGAAATCTTAAAAGCACTTCGTATCGACCTATGGACAAGGATAGTCGATGCCAATCCCGTGCCGAGAGCAAGATTGCAGTAGATTTATAACGCCAGTTATTGCACAGAATATGCGCTCGAGCTGAATATTTCAACATTTCTATGCCTTAGTGCCTATTAAAAATATATTAAAACTTCCGATGAAAAGCGCTTTCTGAACGTTGGATCTAACGGTTCTGCGGCGGAATTTAAAGAGGGCATAATGCTATACGCTTTCGAAAACGAGGTTTATACTTTTGTAACTTAAAGTTATGTTAAAACTAGTTTTTTATTTAAATTACCGAAGAATCTAAACTTTTCATCTTGAAGAACTCGACACGAATGAACTAGAGTATTCAGTTCATATTATCACATTAATTTTTGCGAGATTCTCTCACAGATATTACAAAATTTTCGTCGTTTACCTTAGACACACATGCCAAAGAAACATTTAAATTAGTTACTGCAAAGTTTAGCTTCTGACTTACCTAAAAAGCGTAGGATTTCCTGAAGTGAAAAAATTACATACAACTTTTAGGTCGCTTTCAGTGACGAGACGGCGGCTTGCCGAGACGACTTTTAGTCTAATGCACTGAAATGGATTGAACATTCAACGATATATTTTGTAATTTACTAGTAAAACGTTTTTGTTCTATTTGTTAACCGATTGTATTTTAACAACGTCAAATATTTACATGTGGCGCACATCTAAATATTGAAGCCGGATGCCAGGAATATTATATCCCGAAATTGACGAGAACTCAAATATTCTCCTATTTTTAGCGCTTTTAACTGTTCGATATCATTCTGCATTTTTAACTGTTTCTATGAAACCTAAAACAATACAAGATCGAATTACAACAATTTTACACGATCTTAATTGTTATTGAAAGTAAATAAAATTGATGATGATAAAAGTAGGTACATCTACCTATTTAAAACGTGCCTGTGGTTTTCTGATGGTTTGTGCGTTGTGGCTTTTTAAATAAAATATGAAAGTAGAGAAATTTTCACGTATGTACAAGCGCCAGTTAAACTCAGAGTCAGTATAGTTTACCAAAATCAAAGGAAACACACACACCTCGAACAATATCAGATACAATGAATAAACGGACCCAACCTGCTTATAAATAGACCCATCTCTGTGTAAGTACTTAGTAAACTATTCAGAGAAAAGGCCAAGCACATCAGCCGTACGACCGCCGATATCCCCGTATAATCTGGGATCCAATTACGCAAATAAATCCTCAAATAAGATTTAACACTCAATAAACAACCAATTTCTAACGAAAATAGACTTATGCAGACTGTTTATATGCAAACTATTCGCTTTGCTAATGGACCGTTGGTATTTAGAAATGTACAGAATACCAATCTACCTTTCCTAACATCGTGGAGCCGACCTTCACGAAAGGTATATTGGTGTTTCCTAACGTATTGAATACGTGGCAAAAACTAGCAATCTGGCCTGACGTCTATTTTTAAAACTATTTTTGCTAAGCTGGCATTTAGATCTTTTGTGTACGGAGCGCATCGAAATCAAAATGATTAGACGAACAATAAGTAAGATTTTGAAGAAACTAATGGACTTTCGTCCTAATAATAAGTTGGAAAAAGCAATTTCTACCAACACAACCTGTTGAGGATTCGGTAATATTTTTTCAGATTAGTTTTAGAAGATGTTCTTTAGATACCTCTATAATGCTTCTTAGGAGATATTATAAATTTATAGAGCAGTTCTAATTACTCAATAAATTCCACGCTACTTAAATAATTACTGAGATCTTTAAACAATTTAGGTGCCTATTATGAATTAATTAAGTATGAGAAAATTAATTAAGATTATACATAGATGATTAATGAACCAGTACCTTTTTAATAAATGAGTTTCAAGGATTAGCTTAATAAGAATTGTATGAATTAATTCGACAGTTGGCAAAAATATAAAGTATTCAATATAATAAATATGAGGCAAGTTAGAAAAACTAATAACAATCTTGTACGAACGAGTTAGGCACTTGTTATTTTAGCACTTGAAAAGAAAGTCACTTCTCGGCAAAGTTGTCAACAAGAGCGAGAAAAACGGCATAAAAGCAGGACAAGCTAATTTAGCAAACCCCCGGTTCATTATGGGGCCAACTTGCTCATAAAACGTAAATAAGCTTCACAAGTTTGCTGCAAATTGTAAGAAAATAAAATTCGCATTGCAAACTCGGCGAAATGAAATTCTATCTACCTGTGCAATGTGGATCTGCTAAGATGAGTTCTCTGGGCGGATTATCACTACTGAAACATAAATAGAGGAAGAATAAATATCAGGGACTGGGATTTATTCAACGGAACAGTCGATAAGCTTTCGTGTAGTTTCGGAGAACGTGTGATGTCAAAGAAACAGAAATCTATTGTTTAGGTAGAGCACGCTAGAGTCCGGAACGTGGACTATATGCGTACAGAGGCTTTGAAAGCAGCAAATGAGAGTTATTCATATCTGAATAGGAGCTTACCTTTTGTCGTAGCTGTGCGAACAACGCCAGGCGACTCCCACATTTAAAGATTATTTAAAATTGAAATTCAATAAATGTGAGCATCGCGCTTGTCGCTCAGGTAGTACCTACACGGCACCAAACGCAACAAACGAAATTATTGCATGAATATAAATTCCAGCAAAAGATTTTCAGCGGTAAAGCAGTGTGCAAACGAGTTACAATACTTAGTTTTAATAGCTTTCGCGATGCATCTACGCGCACCCCGGCGGAGATTGAGCCGGCTCTATCTGGCAACTTCGACAAATATGGATGAGGTTGCCAGCCCGAATCGCGGTTTATTGCCAATGCGTTCCATCCAAGGAACAAACGTTACGGTAACGAGAAATGGCAAATGTTAGCCGGTCACGTGAGCGGCTTGAACCGTAGAATCGAAAAATATCGATTAGACTGGCTTAGACATTTCATTTTTTTCTTTTCGTAGGCTAAACGTTACTTGTGTCCCAAGTTTTCTTGATAGGCCCACGCACATGTTGTTTCGACATACGGAAAAAAATGGAAATTTCTTCCGCCTTGATAACTTACGTATTTACTACTGGAGCCTGCGGTTTTTGTTACAAATTACATTAAATTGAGACCCTTTCACTATGATGTCGATATTGGGAAACCTAACGTGTTACTTACCTTCAACACACGGCTACATTATCCTCAATGAGAAACAAAGCGATAGATACGTATCTAATGAGCATCCCACACATTGTGTTTACCTACACGACACTCTAAGTACATCTACTCGGTAGGTAGATATATCGAATGGAACAAAGGTTACAATCCAATTCCACTACAAGTATCAGAGGAACCGAAAACCGCTTCGACAAGGCATGCGATACCCGCCATTCTATTGGCAATCTTCGAACGAAGTTGTTATCTCGGCTGCTCTTACGTTTTGTTGAATTAGTAAGAGGGTACAGACAAATGGGCGTGCAAGAAACAAGAAACGTACCGAACTCGCCCCGAAAGCGATAGTGCTCACTAGTTACGATAATAAATAGGAGCTTTAAAGCTAGCAAATGGCCGATTAGGGCATTCTTGACTACATCGCGGGCGTTCGTATAAAGTTAGCGTTTGCTTTGCAACGGGTCGCAGGGGGTTTGCTGTTGAATGTATTGTTTCCCGGGTGAGTCACTCACACACTTCGGTAAGGTCTTGAATTGTAGAGTTAGTTTTAAGAATTGATTTGCAGGCTTTCGTATCCAACATTTTTGTAAAACAAACGAAGTCCAGCATGAAAGATTTTAAGTATAGCTTCCTTTTTACTAATACATGACATAAAAAACTTACATAAAGGCACGGCACATTAGCTAAACAGCTCACATAAAAACTCATTTTTGTCTAATTCCATGCCAACATAGTCACAGATTAGATAATGTACTTCAAATAGGGAGCTCTTGGCCCAGGTTCTTTACTAAAAATATTTTAGTCAAAACCTGATAAACGCTGAAGGAATTCCTTCGTACAATCTTTAATTGAGTGTGCTGTTCATAATATCCTACTAATATTATAAATTTCTAAGTTTGTGAGTATGGATGTATCGATGTTTGTTCCTTTTTCACGCAAAACTACTGAACAGATTGTGCTGTTTTGGTATGGGTATAGTTTGGAACCTGGAATAACATACAGGCTATTTTACTCCTGATAAAACGCGGGCGAAGGCGCGAGCAGTAGCTCATATATAATAAAAACAAACCTACAGCACTGTTTCGAAGCTACGAAGATCGGTGCTACGTGATTCTCTTTATCATTGCAGTAATTTATTATGAAGACATGAAATATTAGAAACTTGCTTTGACCTTTGTTCAAGTAATATTCATAATGAAAAATAGCTTTGTAATATGAGAATAGCATACTCTGAATAACATACTCTGATAATTAGAGAAATTAATATCAAGTACAATAAACTAATCTTGCAAAAAATAATGTTTTAATTATAATTAATGAATAGGTACTTAGTTCATATCAAAGTTAACAATGGGCTTTTATGAACATCGAATGTGAACATAATATTTATGAGATGCTTTTATAAAAGAAGCATTATCGGTATTTGTTCATCATTAGTACAACTAACCCTCAACAAAGGATAAATTTGAAGGTAAAATTTTAGACACATTGTTAGTGTGAACAAAAACGGTGTAGAGACGGGTTAACATGTCAAGTATTTTTGTTACATTGTTTTTGTGGGACATAAAACAGAGTTGAGGAATGTTATTCGTGTTTTTTCTTAGGCGTTTACGTTAACAGATCATTTATTTCACCGTAATCCGTTTTTGTAAGCTTTTCTTTGGCTCTTTGATAAATTCTTATTTTTATGATGTACTAACTTATAGTGGAGATACTATTAAAATCTAAAAAAGTAAGTGATTATTTATTTTGTACTATGTAGGTTGTCTAGCGACCGTTTTCGTAAATTGAAATTGATTATTAAATAATTGATGGGTCGTTATTCCCAACAAAAGTATATAAACCTTCGTAGATTATCTCACAATTGTTACAATCTATAAAAAGTGATGGCTTACAGCTTTACGATTAGTGATTGAAATAATATCAATTGAAACACCAGCTAGGGTGTTCCTTTCATAGAATTTATATCTTCATTGCAGTATTGTAATATTTGAATAATCTTCCAGTGTAATAATGATAAAAATACAATCGCAAAAGTCAACATTTAAGAGGAAGCGTGATAATTACGCGAGGAAAAAGATTAAGAAACTTGTAAAGTATTTAAGAAGTGACTTGGGAAGTTCTACAACTCATGGCCTCCCTTACACGGTGAAAACTGAGCTACATTGGTGTGAGAGGTGGGTATTTTATTGCTAGCCGTGGCTAGCACACATACATACATACATATGTATACAAGGTGGCTTTTTGAGATGGGAGTGGATAAATAAATGAAAGAGAGAGAATATAAAATTGTAGTGTCTGTTTGCTATGTTCATATTTTTTTTTTACAAATTGCATATTAAAGTACCTACATACTTAATAACAAATAATTTTTCCAACGTCTGTTTGTCGGTCTATTTGTCTGTCTGTCTGGTTGTTTGTTTGTTACAACTAATCTCCGAAACGGGTTCACCCATTTTGACTGGAGTTTCACTATCATCTGAAGTTATAAGGAGAAACTTAGGCTACTTATGTAACTATTTTTTTTATAAATATTTTTAGGGAAGCTAAATTTCAACATTAATTCTTTTTTCACTAGTGAGAAAAGTAGTCCTAGTTACTCATAATTTCAACATATAATTCGACATATTACAAAGAGATTCATATTAACACTTATGTGTATGTATAACAACTTACTTATTTGTTGCATCAAAACAACAAAACCGTATTTAACGTCGTGGCATACTTTCGACATATTGTATAATATTACTATTACCAAGAGATTCATATTAACACTTATGTATGTATATATAACAACTAGCTTATTTGATGTATCAAATCAACAAAACCCTATTTAACGTCGTCGTTAAAAACGGATCTCGTCTCGAACCAGTCTTAAAATAACATGCATATTTTTTTTTCTTCAAATCTTTTAGTTTCAGATAGAAACTTTCTAAAACGATACTATACTTACACGTAAAGACTTTCAGTACATTGGTTTAGTTTAAACCCAATGTTGGTACAACTGTTTAAGGGACTAACAGAAAGGAAAGTTGCCAGGAAAAGCTAGATTAAATGAAAATTCGAAACACTTTTAGTGCAAGAAAGTTGTATAAATCTTCGCTCTTACAAACTGCCCTGGAAAGCGATGATAACTTTTTGTAATTTTAAATTCAATGTATCCTTTTTCAGATTGTTCTGGGCGACGAGTTTCGTGCTTTGTGCTATTTTCATAGTTGTATTGCAGGTAGCACAATTTGGAAGATATTTGGTGAGTATTACAACATTATGGTGCTTATTTTGTAAGTATTTTTGGTGAGTATTTATGATAATCAGTTCGGCCCGCTGTTTAGCACGGGTTTACCGGGATCAAAAGGAGCCTATATGTTAGTCCAGATCTAACACTAGGCATGATAAGGTAACAAACATTTAACTTTCGTATTTATAATATTAATGTAATCATTTACCTTGAATGTACCTAGGAGGTAATCTCCGGAACTAATAGTCCGATTTTGAAAAATCTTGTGTCCGTCAAGGTAGCGTACCTATAAGCGAATTTGTTTTTATGCCAATATTTAGAACATAATTAGCTCCACTAATAAATAGCCAGTAACCTGGTCAATGTCAGGTTAGGTTTTATCTAGGTACCTACAACGTGAGCAAAACCGCGGGCAGTGGTTTTGCTCACTTTTAGCTTTCCAGTAAAATGTTATGGCAAAAATTTAATAATTGTCTTCGTAGCACTTGCTACGAAGCGAGCGATGTTATGACGCGTAGCGAGTGTTACGAAATGCTGCGACGCCGATATTTCCGCAATCATGGCAGAGCCACTACCGTAGCCCGTGGCCCGATAACTATGCTAGATTCTAGAATCCTAGTTAATTTTTGTAAACAAAGGTGTTACAAAATTTTAAAAATATATATTGCTGGGAAATATTTTACGACACTGGTACCATCCATCCAACGGTGTTATTTTATATTCTTAGATGATTTTTTATTTTCGCTGCTGGAAGATAGTTTTAAGTGATACATAACATTATTGTTACTTCATTGTTTTTCTGTTATTGTATTTAGTTTTTATCCAGTTTTCATTCATAACTGTCTTTATTGACTCAAAATATCTTCGTTTCTAGAAAAGACTATTATTGTAGTAAACATTTTAGAATTATATCTTAATTTCTTGAAATAAAATCGAGACGCTAAGTCCGACTACCTTTCTACACAAAAAGCATGTACCAAACCAACTATTCGTGGTTTAATAAAGAAGTCATACATCTATTATGGCCCCCTAGCCGAATTTCGACCACGGTGGTCAATCTCAACGGAGACCAGCCGGGTGCCCAGGACATATTATAGTGCACAAGTGTGTGCGCAAACGCAGTCATACATATACATAACTAAATTATTATATAACAACTAAATAAATTATACTCAACTCATGACGTAATTCCTAGCGAATGAGCGAATGCTACGAAAGTCACATAGCAATGTGAGCCTGCATGACAATTGAGAAATTGTTACAGAAAATGAACATTTGCATGATTTAACTTGTTCTTTCTTCAGGCAGCGCCGACATTAATGAGCGTGGAGAAGGATTACTTCAACTGGAACGTCTCTTTTCCAGCCATCACGTTGTGTCCTCTCTATAAAATAGACGAGGAACTGCAAGCGGCTTTCTTTAAGTACTTATCCTTTTACTTCATCTATTTCATATTTTACTATAAAAACATGATGAATTCATTGAATGTACTAAAGCGGGTGCGTAGGGACGCCGAACGGACGCGACGCGAAACACAATCGTCCTGATGAAGTACCTCGTTAACCCTAGTGGTCGCACGAATTACATAATGTAATCCACACTTGCAACAACTATAATTGCAATTTTTAGCGCCTCCGTGTAGTTTCAGTTAGATAACTACAAAATGCTCTCAGATCTTGTTAAGGCATGGGTCTCTCAAAGTTATGCCACGGGAAGTCTGCAAATTCCGTGGTGTGCAAGTGTTGATTACATATGTTATCCCTGCGACCACTCGAACTCTAGGGTTAATAAGGGATGAAATGTTGGTGTTCTTCCAACACAAACTAAGTTCGTAGTTAACCCGGTTACATTCATAATAATAATCTATTTCAATAAAAAAAAAATCGGAGTCTCTTTTATGTTAAGTTTAAAGCTATATTTTCAGTGAATTTACGCTGCCTCCGTCGGGACAGCATTTTAGTCAAGATCTTGGGCCGTATTTGGAAGCGATAACGTTTGCCTCTCTGGATTCAATTCACCTTCTGCAAATACCACCTCCAGATGTATTGTCAGTAAGTTGTCTCTACTTACGTCTAGAGAAGACTAAAGTACCTATTCAAACTTCCTTGAATAGGTTTACATCGCCGCCCATTGAGATTCGGCATGGTTTCTAGATTCCATATCAGTAGACGTCATGCGAAAAAGAGTGTGTAAAGACCTCCCACTCGATGGACCGACGACATTGTAGCGGTCGCATGGACTCGTTGGATGCAGGAGGCTCAGGACCACTATTCGTGGCGTCGTTTGGGGGAGGACTATGTTCAGCAGTAGACTTATACGGGCTGATGATGATGACACGTCTACGGCTGATTATACCTCCCCAAACAACTTTCTTGATATGCCACGATCACCACGCTTGACAGGCGGATTTGGTGATCACAATGGAGGTGCTCAAATACACAGGAGGAAGCCGCTGCCCTTCTCTTGGTAGGTTCCCTCAGTTGGCACTCACGGGCTTAGTCGGAGGGATCACTTCTTCCCCAAGACCGCCACGGCTAACACGACCTTCACTAAAACTCCTTAAGGCGGTTGTATGCTGCACACTGGCGCCACCACCTATTTTAACTATTATTTTTTTACTTTATTACGTTAAGCACAAGAATTTTTAAATATCCAATGTACAGTTTGTGATAATCCCTCTGAAATAATTTAGTTAGAGAAGCTAAAACAGATTTCGGTGGTCACCACGAGCAACTTCGCTATTCTGCATAAAGGAAATAAAAGAAAACTATTTTATGGGCATTATAAAAAAGCTTATGATATTTATCATAAACTGTACATTGGATAGGTATTTAAAAATTCCTTTGATTAAGGTAATTATAAGAAAGAAAAGGCAGCGGCGCTGGTTCGAGGCATACAACCGCCTTAAGTACCTATGCGATTTTAGCAAAGGTATAAAACTTCCTGAGCAATCTTGCGCTGGTAATATTGGTATCGATTAATAGCATAATGAACTGGAGGTGATTTAACAATGTTTCTACATATGTACATATATTATATATTTCCAGTTGATAAATTCGGCAGACTACGCGTCAATCGCGGCTCAAATTTTCCACAAGTTTTACAACACGTCGGTGGCTAGCAACGCCCATTGGCCGATAGACGTACAGCCTGTTATGACGGAAATGGGCATGTGTCACATGATTAACTCTAATGTGGCTATTTTCGATAACCCTGGGTAAGAGCAGTGTTATTTATACGTCAAGCAAGTTAATTTTACGAAGAATTTTATGACGAAATATGTTCTGTAAAGTATTATTATACCTCGTCTACTCATTTATTTGCTGTTTGGTACATGCACGACTGTGAAGTTCCCGAATTGTTGACAGGTGAGTGATTTAAGACTGAATTACCGAATGAAGTATTTCATAAACAGCAACTTTTTACAGATAGAGATGTAAATATGTCTGTTCGATAAATATACTTACGAATGTTTCGATTTTTATCGCGCCAACATAGTATATACGAAGATTATTCTAGATAATTTTTTCATGAAAATGTTTTGAAAATATAATAAAAATTATAGTTTAACACAGTAACTCAATCTGTCTTATTTTTTATCGCGGAACAATGCGTGTTATGCCACAGATCGGTAAAGTATTAAGACATGACTATTTGATTGTCAGTCTAATTACCAAAACAGCAAATAAGGAAGTGGAATAAATATAGTACCATTTGATCGACTGCATCAATTTTCTTCCAGCATAGCTAAGAAAACTCTCGAATGTCACCGTTCAAATAAAAAAAAAACAACAAATTTGCAAATTGGTTCATCCGTTTATGACCTACTACATACAGAAACATACTTCAAACTTACATATAATCCTTAAGAATTAAAAAACTAAGTTGTCTGATTTTATTTCTCTTTCGCAAAACACGAGGTACATACCAACCATCGTTGTAGATACAGGAACAAAAAGCAAACAAATGAAATCAGAAAGACACCATTAGGAATAAATATTCAATGTTGTTTTAGGAATTGGGCAGAAAGTGGTCTCGGCAAGACTTACGCAAAACACAATATTGACCTATCATTTCATGATAGAGACTTTTTTGTTGAGATTATGGACTACGCAGATTCCTATAAGGTTAGTTCATTCATAAATACTTAGTGTATGGTGTACCTACAAGGGAGACCATCCACTCGATGGACCGACGACATCGTATAGCGGTCGCAGGGGGTAGATGGATGGAGGCGGCTCAGGGCCACTATTTGTGGCGTCGTCGTATGGGGGAGGCCTATGTCCAGTAGTGGACGTGTATGGGCTGATATGATGATGATGATGGTGTACCTACAAATAAACTCCTGGCTAGAACTGGAAGTTCATGAATAAAATATATAATAGAAATATTCCTAAGTACCTACTAAATATTATAAATACGAAATTCTATCATATGCTTTTTTGGCTGCATGACACGCCAAAACTAGTAATCGGACCCAGGTGAAATTTTACATAGCAATAATTCTAGATCAGGATTAACATTATAGCCTTTTTACCCTGGTAAACCGCTTGCGAAGCAGGCAGAATCTCCTACTAATTGTAAGCTACGAGTACAACTTACTAAAATAATTATTATTAACTAAAATTATGCTAAAACACGCTTCTAACTGGGAATCGAACTCAGAACCTTGGCCAGATTACGTTCCAATGTGATCTCAAACCCGTTCTACTAATCAGGTGTATACTCAAAGCTCTAATGATATCATACTAAGCGGAGCATCAGCTTTGGCGTTCGATGAAGAAGGGTTTTTGTCTTTTGGAGTTCAAATATCAAGCACGAAAGCATCACCAGATGTGAGAACCATGGCTCTTCATCGAAGGAAATGCAGGTCAGATCTTGAATATTCATCTTATTTTTGACTAGCTGTTGCCCGTGGCTTCGCACGCGTTTTTCGTGTACCCTATGTCCGTCCTCGGGATACCAACTACCTCCCTGCCAAATTTCATTAAGATCAGCTGCTTAGGCGTGAAAAGGTAACAGATAGAAAGAGTTACTTTCAAAATAATATTAGTAGGGTGTAGGTTTTTTCAATGTATTTGGATTCTACCTCTTGGCAAAGGACGTTAAAGTTTGGCGATGGAGTGAAGATATCGACGACTCCACAACGGCTGATGGGTACAGTCAGGCGAATATTCGTAAGAAATGGTAAGAAACCTTACCTATTTAGCAAGGATAATTTTATATTATCAAACCTGTAAAGTGTAGAGTCCCACCGCATGGCAGGAAATCCTTACCTCTTTCTATTTTTCTTCAGTTAGGTAAGGTTAGGAAAATTTAACGATGCCATTTTTTTATAGGTTTGTAGATGAGCCAGATACAATTAGATATCCAGTTTATTCGTACAACAGGTGTCTAATGCAATGCAG
Source organism: Eupithecia insigniata (assembly GCA_947859395.1). NCBI lineage: Eukaryota > Metazoa > Arthropoda > Insecta > Lepidoptera > Geometridae > Eupithecia > Eupithecia insigniata. The sequence continues at coordinate 6,488,756 of OX402008.1, forward strand.
AATAATGACAATAAAGATGTTGTGTGGATGTGCACCACACTTCTACAAACCGATTGGTAAGTAAACAAGTAAGCCCTATAAAAAAGAAAACTGTCGTTGACCTGAAACTTAAACGAAGTATAAAATAAAACGTATTGCAGTAAACAATAAAAATCTGTTCGAAATTCAAAAAAATTTAGAACCTAAGTTGTTCCTAGTATCTATAGTATTATAAAATCTGGGCCCTCGGTCCAGAATCACCACCTTTCGGCTCACATGTCATGTGGCACCCTGTATATCTTTGATAACAAAAAATCAAAATTGTCATTTAGCAACCTAACGGAAACTTACCTAATTAAACGGAATTTTACTGTTTTTATTTTATTAGAAATGCCTCACCAACTATTACAAAAGAACTCACGACAGTATCATTGGGCAACCTAACGGAAACCTACCTAATTAACCGGAATTTTACTGTTTTCATTTTACTAGAAGGTGAAAAAGTATGCAACTTGGAAGAATTGAAATGCCTCATCAACTACAAAAAAGAACTCATGACTTTATCATTTGGCAACCTAACGGAAACCTACGAACTGCCGAAGAATTCCCAGGAATGCAACTGTTTGGGAGACTGCGAACAAGACTATTTCCATGAGGACCTGCATTCTTTCCAACCACAAGAAGATATGAACAAATTAAAAGTTTTTGTAACGACTTTCCCGAAAGTGCGGATTTTGAGGGAGATGTTATTCAGTTTTCATGATATCGTGCGTAAGTTTTCAGTCTTTAGTCAGGCGATTCATCAAGGCGAATATTAAAGTTAAATTAAAATAGTTGTTTATTGTCAACACCAGAAGTCACGCAATAAGGTTCCTATATTCCAAACCTACAAAAGTGGGTTCCGAATACTAACAAAGTTTCTGAAGTTTCTTAGAACTAGGTATCTACGATAGGGAGTTTTGAAGTTGAGGATCCAAGGGTGTTACCACCACACCAATCCATCGATAGATGGTGCAATGGATTCATCATCAGCCCGTTTACGTCCACTGCTGAACAAAGGCCTACCCCAAACGACGCCATGAATATCAAATATCAAAGTGCTTTATTTCCTTTAGACCTTACAGGACTCTTGGACACGTCACAAATAGCGGTTCTGAGCCGCCTCCATCAACGACAACGACTCCCTGCGATCGATACAATGTCGTCGATCAAAAAAACCTACTATGATACTTGTGTTTTCTTTTTCACTTCCACTACTGGACAAAAAATTAAATGAAGAGAATATCATTAGCACCTTTTTTCTTATTTGATAATTATAACTATGTTTATAGTTTAAAATTTGACTTGTCTAAGTGCTTATTTTGTAAGCATAAAGAAATAGAATTATTGATTCTGATTCTACCACACCAATCAATCGACGATCGATCAATTGGTGTGGTAACACCCTAATATTATCTTATCCAATAAGATCGTATTTTGGTTGATAAAGTTAATCTTATTAATGCTGATTGCACAAGATTTAAGTATAGGTATGATGAAATGAACTGGGTACATATGTAAGTCTTTCGTCCAATACATTGATTTTGCCTCCCACTATCCAGCATAGCTGAGTCAATCCGACTGAGAATAATAATAATGACTTTTTAAAGCACATACGTCATTAAGGAGGATAATGACGTAAGCACTTAGCTATCATTTTCGTATTTTCAGTACGAAGTGGAGGCGTCGTAAATCTATGCATCGGTGCTTCAGTGATTTCTGCAATGGAACTACTAATGTCATTTATACGAATACCTATCTACAGAATGGTACAAGGAATCAACACTGGAATCAACTATATCTACAGAAGAAAGAAAATACCTACTCCAGCAAAAAATAATAAATGAAATCATCACTCAACATAGTTTATTTCTTGAATAAATCTGCTTCATACAATATCTTCAAAATAAATTCAATATTCACTGTCTTCTTCTTTCCTTCTTTAAATCTTCTCGTCGCCGGCGTTTCTCGCTGGATAGTTGCTGGACTGTAAAGACATTTTTTGGTTATAATAATGTTAGAAAATAAACTCAAAATGAATCCCCGAGTTTCAGTCAATTACTAGTAATTTTGGTACTACAAGAAGTATGCATTAAAATAGGAGAAGTGAATAATAAGGTAATTAATTTATAGTACATACTGCATTTTTATGTTCCTAATTATAATTAAAATTACCTTTTCGATGTCAGGAAATTTTCTCTCCGATGATCCAGATTTTTCCACTCGAGTTTTTCCCTGTCAAATACAAAATCATTATTTTTTCAGTTCGCGTTCCTTCAATATCATGTTTTTCAACAGAAATATATTATTATATCTATCAAGACGGCAATCATAACGTATTTTAAACCAACTTTTAAATAGGAGGAGGTTCTTTGTTATGCTATATGTATCTTTTTTTCGTAGATTACTCCGTCAACTGAGGACCGCTTCCGATGCTTTTTTGCTATTGTGTAGAGAATGATCACGAGATCCCATTTACATATAATGTAAGGTGTTAGTCAAATTAGTGCACAATATCGCGAGGCGATATTCTGTTGGTGCCACAGTATAATATAAAATTAACAAACGGGGTCCAAGGTCAATATTATACTTGTCAGTCTGTTTCGTGATCACGTATAGCTCACTTTAGTCACTTTCGCATGGGGGCGGGGCCAGTGCGACGACAATGACCGCAAGGTATGAAAGAGCGGTCACCCTATTATCTAAAATAATAAATTAAAAACTACTAAATTAAAAATTCGGCAAAAATAGAAAAATCGTTTGCGGCTTACTTGGTTTAGTGAAAATTAATCTGTAGCAGCAGGAGAGTAACTTCCAACGGTATTGTCGACTGATTTGACTAACACCCTATAAATTATTCTCGAGGGATCAGTACCCCGCAAAACTAAAAAACCGTGTAAATAGTACGGTAATTTGAAGATGTTTTTTTAATGCATTCATATAAATTCATTAACATATTTACAAATACTATAGCAAAATGTACTATGCGTGCTTACCACTTCAGCTTGAACTCATTGCAAGTTCACTATTCCATTTTTGCGTCTTTATTTCATTCATTTGGATCGATCAATCTTTCTTTCTCTTTATAACATGTATTCACTTCATATGAATAGCCCTGAAAAATATTAAAAATGGTTATACAAAACAAATAAATAAATAATTAAAAATATCAGCCGCGAAAATTTACAGAAAGTAACCCAAGAAGAATCATACTACGAATACTTTGTAGAAATGGTAGAAGTACGCAATCCCAATGTATTTTTGAAGATAAAAATTAGACATTGAGAATACCCAATGGCTGAACACAAACTTTGTGTGATTCATTAAAAGCAGAGACAAAATGTACATCAATGTGTGCAGCAGAAGACCTAAACAGTCTTGATGACGAATGATGGTGGATGGCCTTGGTATAATTTCCCATTACCGATCGCTAAACGTACAAACATTTTTGTATCGTTTCAAGTATCGTTTCAATTGAAGAGATCTAAAAAACAAAACTCGGCGCGTCAATTGACTTACAATACCAGTTTTCTAAGAAATACCCCATGCAAACACAAATAAATCGAAGATCGAAGAAACTTACCATGACAAAAGAGAAAGGAAGCGTGCGTACGATGTTGGCAATCTTCAGAACATTTAATTTTCTTCCTGCTATATTCGAGAACACCTCGACGACGAAACAGCGTTCGAACCTGCTTTACCAACTCAAAACTTTGGTAAACCACAATGTGCGGAGAGGTTACCAATTGTGTATTTCATTAAAAATTAAAAGCCAGTTTATAATTTCATCGAAGTAAGGTTTCAGGTTCTGTTGACAACAGACTTCAACCTTTTTATTTACATCGCTTATGTTTAAATTGTGCGGAGGAAATTATCCCGATTGGGAAATTTCGTACATCCTTCGTTTAAATGAATCGATGAATAAGTTAAGCCAAATAATATTTTATCCATAACCAACAATCTATTCGCATTACAAAACGTTTTAGAAATCCTTGTTAAGAAGCTTCTACGATTAAATGACCAATTTTGATTTCATTTACAGATTTATCCTAAATGCTTACAAGAAATACAGTAATAGGAACAGGTTTACAAGAGATAAATCTAAACCTTTTGAGCACAATTTATGTTTTTTATAGGAACGACGCGAATGAGAAAGTTTCAAATAATCCTATGACTTGAAACCAATAACATCGCACCAAATATGCCTTAATTGCAAGGGTTCGCGTCTGGTGTGGTCGCGCCGTCATCGGTTCCACGAAAAATTGTTAAACGAATCACGATAAAGTTTTATCACTTCCCAGTTTTCAAGTTTCCATCGATTCCAAGTACTTCCACTAGAAATCATCCATGGCAAAAAAACGATGTCCATCTAGAGGCTCCTGCGTCTAAGGAAATATACATATGAATGAACCTACTTACAAATATTATCTGACCGACCAAGCTGTATTTGTAATTCTTAAAACCCTTTTTTATTTCAACCACGAGAAGCCTTTAATGAAAACTAGGGTTGCTGAGGAATACTATGCCTAGTTTTTGGCTTCAATTCAGTTCCTGTTCAAAATCCTCCTGTTTACAAGAATTATGTGATGTTGTCCTAGCCGAATGTCAGCCTCGGCGGCCAATCTCAACGGACACTAGCAATGTGCACAGACGTGGAAATGCCAAGTCAATTGAAACCGATCGACAACGCACATAATTTAGAACATTTTACGTGGGGTATGCTAAAACTAAAAACCACAATTCATGAATAGTATACGACAAAAATATAGCTAAAGTGAGTTAATAACAATAATTTGTAGTTTCTTAATGAATCAAATTTATTGTAATTTATGGGATACATAGAAGCAAAATTGACACTTACGCTACATTACAAGTAAAATTTTCCAATAGGTCGAGCGAAAACAACCAAGACATTTTCAATCTAATTAATGGAATACAAACGACGTAGATGGGAAGAATCCTGGCGGTAGTGTACAAACCCCAACAAGAGACCGACTTCAATACCTCATCCTGAAAGCACAAAATTTACATTTACTATGTTGTACGGTCTGTTTTGTGTCCTAACATTACAGTACTAAGATGAGTAGATTTTTCAGTTCGGAGTATGCGGACTTCACTTTGGTCAAGACTGAAGACAGCAAGTTAGCATATGCCCAAATGCAAAGCAGAGTTCCTGACCAGATGTGAGACGATTTAGGAGCGCCACGCCTTACCATTTGGATGAACCAGATACCAAACGCATTTATACGATGAGATAACGTGGAACCCAAATTTCTGCAGCCGTTCATAAACGGAAATCTGATAATTATAAAATACCGAGAAATGAAGAAAACAACGTATGGAAAAATCTACTCATATTCGATGTTAGACCGAAACTAAGACCGAATAAAGAAATGCCAGACGTTTAAAACGCAGATCACGAGCGGACGGACCTGCTGAAATTAAAAATACTCACATTGTCTCTTAGAAGAAACGAACATCAATGGTCCTTCCATCAATGCGTGTCCTGTCAAACATTTCTGGAAGATATGTTGAGGAAATTTTTTTTTATACCCCTGTGATGATAATTGCTTACAAAAAGGCTGTTAGGTAATCTTAAAAAACCCTTCGCAGAGCCTTGAAAATTTTATACATATGGAAGAGAGCAGTTATATGTACAATGATATTATGTAGACATGAAAGAGATGAGTTGTTTTCCGGATACCAAATATCCGGTCAACCATGTAGCCGGATAGACAGATATACGGCCGCTGGCCTTGTATACTAAACAAGCGAAACCGTTTGTTGCCTCTTAATGCAGGAAAATTGGTTCATTCATCATAATTTGCCCTGAGTGTATACCAGTATTAATTCTCTTTATTGTGAAATAAAATACTTATTTCATTTGTTAGGTGGATTAAAGAAAGTGCATCTAAAGTTAAATGGTCGTATTATTAAAATCCGTTTTTCTGGCACCTCAGAGGGTTATACTGAAAATCAGTGTTTGCTCTTCGAGCAAAACTACGCGCTGAGTTATTACCTTTAGCTGGGCTGCAGCACACACTGTTCAACCTTACTTTCATCATCATCATCAGCCCATACACGTCCACTGCTGGACATAGGCCTCCCCCGTACGACGCCACAAATAGCGGTCCTGAGCCGCCTCCATCCATCGACTCCCTGCGACCGCTACGATGTCGTCGGTCCAACCTTACTTTACTTGTTATAAATTTATGCTACCTGTTTTATTGTTTTGTCAACTGTCTGTATCTATACAATCTGTGTACTACTATGTGTTGCAGAAGCAAATAAAAATCTTATCTACATATATGGTATGCGGTCGGATGCTCCTTTACCATCCAGTATAAACCGGATTTAAAATTTAGGGCACAATTTACACTGGATACCGGATAATTACCGGATATCCCATTCATCTCTAATATTTTGTGCTTCCATTGTTCTATTTGTTATTTACCCTATGTAGTCTTGTAGTAGATCTTGTATTGCATAAAAGGATACTTATAGCCCGTTCAGCATCCCACTCTTTATGGTAGCGAACGATGGCCGTGTCTGGCGAGGTCATCTCAGCAAATTTAACGTCTCCGCATTCGCTGAACTTCTCGCGAATCAGCTGCCAAGTCACCGTCGGCGGAAGCTGAAGCAGAAAAGTGAATTTGATGACAGGGACACTTGTGCTTAAACGTTTTTATTAGAGTCCCATACATAGATATTAATTACTTTGGAAATTCTATCATCATCATCATCATCATCATCATCAGCCCATACACGTCCACTGCTAGACATAGGCCTCCCCCGTACGACGGCACAAATAGCGGTCCTGAGCCGCCTCCATCCATCGACAACCTGCGACCGCCACGATGTCGTCGGTCCATCGAGTGGATGGTCTCCCATGTAGGGGGAAATTCTATGCTGCTGATAAATTCGTATATGTACTCACATTAGTGACAATGACCATGTCTGATGGTTTCTCTCTGGACTGTTGGTTGTTTGACTCACGGCCATAACCCTGTCCTTGCGAGGGCATCGATACTCCCCCCAATTGCCTGTTTGACCCTGTTCATAAAAAATGTGTTAACAAATATTTGTATAACATATTTCGGATGTCCCAAACGGATGATAGTTATTTCATACAGAAGCCAGCTCATGCTGCAAGAACGTTCTGTACCTGACAAAGGTCCACTGCTCAAAGAATTATTGCCAAGTATACTGCCACCCAGGTTACCATGATTGTTGTGAAGGGATGAAGCCAAATCAGTGTTTAGCCCCAGAGACTGACTGACATTATTCGCTTGGGCCTGTGCCTGGGCTTGAACTTGCGCCTGTGCAGTTAAAACCGCCAAATCATTGGCAGTAAGCCCCTGCTGAAGTAGCTGGTTTTGAAGTGCACCCAATCCAGTGAGACCTAGGGCCTAAAAAAAGAGAAGAAAATGTCTTGTAGGCTTTTATTACACATTGAAATGTTTTTAAAATTCTAAACTATAATTACATCAGACTAATAAATGCGAAAGTTTGGAGGTTTAGATGTTTGTTACCTGTTCAAGCCAAAACTTCTGAACTGATCAGCCTGAAATTTTGCAGAAATGTAGTTCTATACCTGAATTATACTCATTATCCCGGTCTTGTTGCTTATAATATACTAATTCTATGTCATCTTACTGATTCTACAAAACAGATACAATATTCCCGACAGACAAAGTATCAGAGTATTTCCTCACCTGTAAACCAAGAGTACCACCCAGCGTAGTGTTAGCGCTAATAGTGTTTGCGGCCAACTGTGTACCAAGCCCATTCAAGGTCACTGCCGGCGTTGGCACAGCCCCTAACACCCCAGTTCCGAGTGTGCTTGAGTTTGTAAGACCCAGGGCGTTCTGATTTTGAGGCTGCGGCAGATTCCGTGCGACATCTCTCAAAGGCTCGCCATTGGCACCAAGACCTAAGCCAATAGATTTTAAGCCTTCAGGCAAACGGATCTCGGTCTTTTCTGATGAGCCACGGTCCATGCGCGCGGTCATTCTGCGCTCATATAGTATCTGTTTGTCAAACATGGATATTGCCTGGAAAATAAATTGTTTTTGAGCGTTTTTAGGGTCCGTACCCGAAGGGTGAAAATCGGAAACCTATCACATAAGCCTACACTGTCTGTCTGTCCGCCCTTCAGCGGGCTGTAAGAACCGTAAAAGGTATTTGAAATTTTTACAGTCTCTTGCCGCTTTAACAACAAATAATAAATATAAAACGAATATTAAAATTAAAGGGGGCGCCCATACAAAAACGTGTTGTATTGGCTATTTTAGCTCTACGTTTGTCGGGCCTGTATCTCTTGAACCTTAACAGTAGACAGTAGAAATTTCGTCAGGGCGTGCATTTCTTTTTCATCGCTCCATTAAATAAATCTGTTTTAAGGGTTTCTTTGAACACGAAATAGTTTTATATGATGGTACAGAACCCTCCGTGTGCGAGTATTTCGCACTTGGCCATTTTTTTAATGACATCAGCTCAGCATGGATGTCCTAAGACAACCTTGTGTTGTGTATTGATTTCTAAGGTTAGTAGGATTTTTCTATTTTGGAAAATGCCTCATTAGCATCTGATAGTTCAGCTATCAAAGACTAATACGAAAATAACAGATTGAGAAATTTCCTTGATTTGTGACCTTGGCCACAGTACATATTGACTAACTCGAGAGTTGATCTCTGCAGATCAGACTTTATTCTAAGGGGTAGTCGATATAATACTAACCCTTGGCATCGAAAATATTGGACAACGGTTAAAAAACGATTATAGCCAGGCAATCTTTACTAGTGAAATAATCCTACGCTACATATCGTAACTAATATTATAAATGCGGAAGTGTGTTTGTTTGTCCTTCCTTCAAGCCAAACTGAGCAACTAATCGACTTTCTTTATGGCATAGAATTAGTTGAAAGGATGGAAAGTAACATATGTAGGTAACTTATTGCCCTGTTTTTACATGTTTGGTAAAACATCAAATTCCCATGGGAGTTTTATGGGAAAAAAAAGAGCTTTTTATCCAACTAGAAATGTGAAATTCGAATATAACGCGGGTTAAATGCGGGGCTAGCTAGTTAATGACAATTTGCTACGCCTTTTGGCTAGATAACGAAAAAATTTTTGCGCTAGCTAGTTAATGATAATTTGCTACGCCTTTCGGCTAGATAATGAAAAGAATGTTCATACCTGAACAGCTTCCACTGGATGATCATACTCAATAACTGCAAAACCTCTACTGTTGCCATCCTTGTCTACAGCCAAGTCAATGTTCCTGACTTTACCCGCCATTTTGAACACTTCCTTTATCTTGTTGCGGTCCGCTTTGTAGTCCAACTAAAGTTTAAAACATCAGAATCATTCATTGGGAATGTGAAGGGAGTTAACTACTTTTAAGACTGCGAACATTTCTTTGTTTGAGTTACAAGATCACCAATATTTTAAATTAATTTGTCTACATATGATGGATAAAGAACTATTTAAATACATAATTATACACTAGAATAACCAGTACATAAATTATATTATGTAAATAAATATTTTATCTATGTATCTATCTGCTTTGTATTTTATGTGAACAAGAGGTATTGATAAATAAGACTTCAAGCAAGCAAGCTTGTCTCTTGGGGTAGTTTTATATGTATTCATGCTTGATTAGTCTCATAATTTTATTTGTTTGTTTATTGCTATTTACCAAATTAGTGTCTGTTATGTTGTTGTTTTGTTTACAAATATTTTTTCTATTAGCTTCAGGTGTATACATAGCTATATATATATACTGGTCATTTTATCAATATTGTATACACTTGCGAGCTATAAACTGGAATCACTTCATCGCTGGTTTTTGCAGACCATATTTTACAGTTTCCATGCAATAAACTGTAGGTTGTGGTATATTATTTTAAAGATAATTTTATTAGCTTTCAAACTCTTTCGATATCATAGCGAAAAAAATGTTCATCATATGTCATGGAACGTGAAAACAAAAGACATAAATTTTTGGAACGAAACATCAATTTTTTCAATCTCCTGAATCCCTATAAAAACTGGGAATTTATGCAATTTTGTCATCAGTCCAATATTACACGTCACTCAAAATACTGAAATTACAAGAAAATGGAAACCACACCAATAGAAGCCGCTCAAATCGTCACCCTAATCCAAGGGAGGGCAAGGGTTCTCTCAGCGTACTATCGCTCGACAGCTTCATCTGAGCCAGTCCTGTGTCTCCAAAGTATACAAGAGATTTAGAGAGACTGGATACTTAGTCCGAAGACCAGGATCTGGACGACAGCGATGCACTTCGGCGAGAGATGACCGATTTATTGTCAGCACTTCTCTCCGAAATCGACATCTAACAGGCGTTGACGTCCAGCGGGAGCTCGGAGAAGTTCGAGGGAGAACTGTCAGCGAGAGGACAGTGAGGCGAAGACTCAAAGAAGCTAACTTGACCCCAAAAAGGCCAGCAACGGGACCCAAATTGTCTACAGCCCACCGGCAAGCCCGACTTCAGTTTGCTCGTGATCACTTAGATTGGGATATACAGCAATGGAGCCGAGTTTTGTTCGCGGACGAGACTAGGATGTGCCTGCATGGCAGCGACCGTCGACGGAGAGTCTACAGGAGACCGGGAGAGCGATATGCACAATGCTGTATAGCGGAAACAGTGGCATATGGGGGTGGGTCTTGTATGATGTGGGCGGGGATTTCAATTGAAGCTAAAACGGAGCTGGTATTCGTACCCGGTGGAGGTCGGGGAGGAGAACTAACCGCAGAAAGGTATATCAACGACATTCTGCTGGGCCATGTACTCCCTTACGCCGGGTTTATTGGCGAAAATTTCCTGCTAATGCACGACAATGCCCGCTGCCACACCGCTCGTGCGACTAGACAGTACCTGGAAGAAGTCGGGATTCCCACAATAGACTGGCCAGCCATCAGCCCTGACATGAACCCTATCGAACACCTGTGGGACGAGCTGAAATGGCGGGTACGAGGAAGATCTCCAGCTCCGGCGTCAATAGAAGACCTAAAAACTGCTCTTATCGAAGAGTGGCAGGAAATTCCACAGGATTCCATCAGGAAACTCATTAGGTCAATGAAAAACCGTTTACAAGCAGTCATTAGGGCCAGGGGGGGCAATACAAAATATTAAGCAGGAAATAAAAAAGATTTTAAATAAAAAATTGATATTTTCATATTACTTCTTATTAATTTAAACATCCACAACTTCGACCTATTGTAATAATTCACTAAATGAAGGTAGGAAACTTAATTAAATTTAAATAATTTTTATACCATTCGAAAGCTAACAAAATTTCTTTTCAAATGGTATACACCAATCTGCAGTTTATTCCATGGAAACTGTAAAATATGGTCTGCAGAAACCAGCGATGAAGTGATTTCAGTTTATAGCTCGCAAGTGTAGTTTATGCCTTAATAAATGATAAAATAAAATAATACATACATTGGCAACAAAAATCTTCTTTACAAGGGGTGGTTGAACATTGATAGACTCCAAAAACTGGAGACTCAAGCCATAAGTGTTGAAATCCTCTGGTTCCCTTGGTTTGTTCCAGCTATAGCTGAAAAATTATTTAAAGGTTTAATTTCGGTGCTAACCATCTCTGATTAAAAATAAAAATAGTAAAATATTGCTTACTTATCTTTTTCCTCTCTATTATTTCTGCCAGCATTTGGCCTGGGATTATTTTGCCTGGTTTGTCTTTCATTGCCTAGAAATCATAATGAACCGTACATTCATTGATGAATTAATAGATAAATATAAATACATATAAATCATAATATCCTTCATTCATATCACAATAATATTAAAAATGTCAAAGTTTGTAAGTATGGATGTATGGATATTTGTTCCTCTTTCACGTAAAAACTACTAAACTGATTGGGTTGGGACCTGGAATAACATATAGACTATTTTTTATCCCCATAAAACATGGGCGAAGGTGCGGGCAACAGCTAGTAGTAAGTAATGCTGGATAATCCACTTAGCATCATCTAGCCCCAAGCTGATTAGAGTGTTATGGGTGCTAGATGACTGATGTACAGAAATTATTAAAATTCTAAAAAATCTTAGCAAACAAGACACAAGTGGTGTATGAGCGAATTACTTACCAGACTCTTCTTTTAATACAAGTTTGCGTCCACCAAGTTCATATCGGTGCATCACAAATAAAGCTTTTTTCATGGCTTCTGAAGTTGTAAACTCAACCACTCCACATCCACGGGGCTTCCCATTTTCATCAGTGAACAATTCTACATACCCAACATCTCCAACCTACAAATTAAATTAGTATTCATAATGAGGGACCTATTGCTTGAACAAAGGTATAACTTTTCAAAACATTTTATGTAGGTACGTATGTAGGAATCATTTAAGTCAAACCTTATCTTTAAATAGGTCCTTCAGCTCAGTCCAACGAAACTCATACGGGATATTGGAAACGAATAATCGTTTTCCCTCGCTATGACTGTTTCGATCGCCTGAGCGGTCGCGCGCGGCATCAGAAAACCGCGACGGCCTGTCACCGCGACGAGTGCGGTCCCGCTCTTTTTCTCTTTGTGTATCCTCCATTTTATAGTTATATCAAACTGAAATTACAAACAAAAAGCATGAAAGACTAGGATCGACATGAATGTTGATCCTGGTGAGTGATGACTCCGCGATGCACCACCACCGGTTACGACAATTACAACATAACCAAGCATGGAAGGGTACAGTGGAATATACATACAAGGCAGAATTATTGATGTTTATGTTTCACGAGAATGGGCTACAATCTCAATCAATTATTTGTACTAAGATAAAAATAATCACATCACAGTCACACCGCGTCGCCTTTTCCAAAGAGAATACAATTCTAATACTGTGGCCTTTTCTTTCAAAAAGAGTGTAGGGATGGGTAAAAAATATCGATATATCAAATTATCGATATTTTTTCAGAAATTAATCGATATAATTAGACGACCTTTTTAAAGCGATATATCGGTTTTCAATATTTATTTCAGGGTATCAAAATTCATATCAAAATCGATATTAATTGTAGACAATTATTTATTTCCGGTTACCAATTATTATTATAGTAGGACAGCTTATTCATTGATATCGATAAATGTGAACAAGGGGCGACACATTCCTATTTATTTTGTGTTGGTAGCACTGATTGTCTATGTTTGACTATACCTAAGTGTCAAAGTTGTGGTCGATATGTTGGTCTTCCTTCCTTCTTCTTGGGGTCAAAGATCCTACTAACTAGCCTACGTTCCGTAGCTTGGGGTTAGTTTCATTGATCTATGGCCTGCAATACGCTCCGTTTTGCCTGCACAATGATGATGGCCAAAAATATCGATATATCGAAATATCGATAATTTTTACCATTCATATATCGATACTAATAATATATATCGATACAATATATATCGATCCATTTTTTTTTCATTTGCCCATCCCTAAAAAAGGGAAATGTTTTTCTATTCTATGGTTTTTAAGTTTTCGTTTACTTCGATGGTTTACTCCTTCACTTTCGAATCATTCGATTTGTTCGTTCTCGTTTCTGTCAAACTGTCATGTCATGGCAATCAGCTGTCAATTTTATGAAAATCCTGGAAAATCCACATTCATTTGCATCGAACCTAATCCTATTCTATGACTGAACTTCAATGACTACTTGGATGACTACCTCATAGAGTCAGATACATTACAAACAACAACATAGTCCGTTCAAGCACAGACATGGTAGAGCTGCGCCTGTTCACAGTACCTATCAATAATAACCGACATCCGATATCATTCACATATTTCCGATGAAATCGTTCCGATTCGACCATTTTCTCTTTGTGCTGGAAGGGTCGTGACATGACAGACTATAATAGAAAACTTTATTTACTACGTTAAAGTTGAGACGCAAAATAGAAGGTCTGTCCATAGCAAGGAATTTATATACTGTACATAGTTACAGGCTACATCCCATTGTGCAACTAGATATTCAGAGGCAGCATTTTATAGTTTTTTAAGCAAGATACAAAACGCACCTGAAAAATGTTTTTAAATATTTTCGTATTATTCACGCTAAAATTAGCTCAAATAACGGTGATAACTTGCGTTATAAAGATGCGCGACTGTGAATGATTTCATTGGAATTATTCGACTTGAAAAATCATTCGAACGATTCGAATGACTAGAGCAAATTAGTAACTAATTTGGCTAGTAATCGCGAGTCATTCGTTCGACTGCCTGAGTCGGTTTCGATTCGATAAAAAAGTCTTACTAATCCGTTCAATCCCCGCAGAAAGCGACGAATAATTCATTCTTTCCAATCACACAAAACAATAACAATCGAATTGGAGCCATGAGTGATCAATTCGTAGAGGGCATTAGAAGTAATTTATAATTAGTAGTTGTCATTCGACTTTGAAGATTAGTGTATTACTAATATTCAAGTAGTATGAGGAAATTAGTAGTTGTAGATCATTCGAATAGTGAGATCATCCGCAGTCGCGCATCTTTATTGCGATAAGTAGGTACTTACTAAGGATGGGAGTTATTGGATATTTTGGGTACCGGTTATTAGTTGGGTATTTTGTTTCAATACCGCTAGTACCAACTGGTACCCAATAACGTTACAATACTCTATACCTGTTCTGATTTCTACCCAATATAATTCTAACCGATTTGGTTAGAAATACCATCTAACCGATTTGGTTAGAAATACCAAATACTTGTTGCAGCTACATAACTTTATGGGTGAACGGTCCGCTAGTACCTATGCGTAGATGATAGTTAGGTAAGTATAGGTATTGAAGCGTTGGGTAGTTAGTTACGGTCGGTTAGGCGCGATGCTCGCTTTGCACAGTTATTCCCTAGCGGTATGCGGATTTTACAATAGCGTTAGATATTTTAGGACCATGCTCACAGGTGCTGGAGTTAGTTATTGAATACCGGACTCATCTCTAGTACTTACTATATTATGCGTTTTGTTCTATGGTTTAGTTAGTCCATGGTTAGGGCCACGATACACGGACCGCTCGGGCAGTTAGCCATTGATCACCATACATGCTCGGGCAGTCATAGACGACCGACGACAGCGAGTATCGAGCAGTCCGTGTACGCTGGGCGACTGCTTGACCACACAGGACCGCCCGAAGCAGTTGAACTGCTTGACCAAGGACTCCGTGTATGTGTGTACGTCCAAGACAGTAGTTTACTGTGCAGTCGCAGCTTGAAGCAGTCGATAACGAACGACTGATCTAAGTAGTCCGTGTATGGCGGCCCTTAGCCTTGGGCAACTTGTTGGTATTGCTAGAAAACTAAAATCGTATAATTTATGTTAACGCCATCTTTAGGCCATGTGAAACAATCACTTCAGTTCATGTCTACCCATAGACAAAACTATTTATAGAATTTTGACATCTACACAACCCGCGGCGCACGCAACACACACACATATATAAGATTTTGATTGTGTTTGCTTTGCTTTTGCTTCATAAATATTTTTCGCCTACGATAGCCATGCAGGAGTCAACCTGTACCCGATTTTTTGTAAATTAAATAGGATTTACTAGCTTTCCTACAATGGATCAAAACAAATCAAAATCACCAAAACTATTCGTGTGCACTTCAATAGAATACAAAGATGATGTTGAAGAGGTAATTTGTGAAATCTTAGAAGTTTCCCAACAAAGGACCATGATTTTAGTCGGCCATGTACAGTCGTATTTCTACGACTGACAGTATGGCGTGGCGCGAAATTCAAGTTTTCTTACCAAGTTTCTAACATTGTTATTCTATTACGTTTTTTCAGAGATTTGAGAGGGCCTACAGCTATGTCCAATCTCATATCGCCGAGTGTAGTGAAAAGGATTCGCACGATGCCCTGAATAATGCTGTTTGCAAGAACCATGAAGAGGTTTCAGTAGGGATGCTGATGTCAATACTGGCAGAACCACAAAATGCAACAAAATGTTACAGAGACCTCACCTTGATCGCTAGAGACGGATTAGCGAGTGTTCTAAACAATCTATCCAACTTGATCATGGAAAAATATTTAAAGTTTTCTGATACAACCAAAAACCAAGTTATATGGCTGATAAAAGAAATGATAAGGAATGTGGTAAATGGAGTAGACACGGTTTGTTGGAATCTAATGCGCTATGCAAAAGGGGGTGATATTACACCCAGCAATATAATGCTTATAGAATCTCTTTTGGATATATTTATTGAGAACCGATTGTGGCTGGACAAGTTCCCTGTGCTCATATGTATGGTTGTTTATACATTTTTAAGGCTAATAGAAGATCACAATATTCCACCCTTAATAAACCTGAGGCAAAAAGAGGTCAACTTTGTTGTAGCTCTTATAAGAGAACGGTTTTCAGATGTAATGACTCTTGGTCGAGACCTGTTGAGATTACTACAAAATGTGGCTCGTATACCAGAGATCAACCAGCTCTGGCAAGACATGATGGTAAATCCTCAATCATTGAGTCCAACTTTCACCAGTGTTCTACAAGTGTGCCAATTAAGAACATCCAGGAAATATTTTCTGGCTAGAATCACCCCAGATATGGAGAAGAAACTAGTGTTTCTCACAGGTCAAGTCAGGTTTGGACATCATAAGAAATACCAGGAGTGGTTCCAAAGGCAATATCTCAACACTCCAGAGTCTCAGTCTCTGAGAAGTGATTTAATTCGTTTTATCGTAGGAAATATACATCCTACAAATGAACAACTCTGCTCCGATCTCATTCCAAGGTGGGCAGTTATTGGCTGGCTTATTACAACCTGCACATCCAATGTAGCTGCGTCAAATGCTAAACTGGCATTATTTTATGACTGGTTATTCTTTGACCCAGAAAGAGACAACATTATGAACATTGAACCCGCTATACTTGTCATGCATCACTCAATGAGATCACACCCTGTGGTGACGGCCACATTATTAGATTTTCTTTGTAGAATAATTCCAAATTACTTCCCACCATATGCAGATAAAGTTAAGAACGGAATATTCAAGGCCCTGCAACAAATCATTGAAAAAAGAGTATTACCTAATTTGCAACCACTGTTTGATTCCCCAAAGCTAGATAGAGAATTACGCACAACCGTGAGAGATACTTTTAGAGAGTTTTGTAGCAATGGTAATGGTGATGGTGTTTCTGGTATAAGGGAAGAATGTATTGATGATATGCCTAGAGTTATCGGGCACGACGAGCCGGCGTTTTCCGATGACGAGGAGGATCCACCACCCCTGATCGTCGACAAAGTTGAGAAAGAGGATACGGATGATGATGACCTCCCGCTGTCGGAAGTTCGCGCAAGGGAGCGGCCGGAGCTCGCGGCCGCCTTGCCTCTGATCTTACGTCCTCTGGCTGAAACTCTTCTGGATGAGCGCACAGCCGCCGCAGCTTCGGCTCTCCTCAGCACGTGCAATACGCCGATGCCCACGGCCGTCGCCATCGCAGACCTATTCACAGCGGTGGTCCAAGATCTCCCACCGTTGCGAATAAGCGCCAGCCCAACCCCAGCAGAACTAGAAGCTGCCATCAACAGTCCATTGTTCGCAATGTTCCCAATCCTCACAGGGAATGAAGGTGAACCCAGAAAAAAACTGGTGTTAGAAACTTTAAAAGAATTTCGTAGCCAGAAGATTCTAACTTGTGTTGGATACTACCTACTATTCTACTTGAAAGTTTGTTATGAGAAAGAACGAGCGGCTCAAAATGACGTTGTTAAAAGAAGAAACGTGAAGTTCAAATCAGAACTGTACAGAGAATACTGCAGCAACTACGAATTAAAAATAGCCGAATGCTTGGGGGAAGATTTCGAGAGATGTCAGGAAAATGACGCGAATTTATTAATATGGCTGGTACCAGATATCTACAGGGAGTTTAAAGATCAATCCCAGAATCATACACGATTACTGCATGCCGTTGTGGCTTCATTAGATTCAACTCTATTGCAACGACTAGTGTGCCTCACATTGCAAGGCACACTGATGATGTTCAAACCTGAAGAGTTCCAAACAGTGCTTTTCACCAGCCTTCAATGGGAGACATTTGAACAGTACTGCCTCTGGCAATTACTATTAGCTCACGAAATTTCCATTGACGACGTAATGACGCTCATTCCAAAGCTCTCATACAAAGAAAACTCCGAAGCCCTAACGTCCATAGTACTGATGTTAAAACAGGAAAAACCTACTGCTGAAGTTATGAGGACAATATTTTGCAGGCCGGTTGACCCGGAGGATACATTTGTTGTTTCGACGCTAATGTATTGGTGTCAAGATTATGAGGATAAAGTTGGCGATTTAGTAGCAGTTTTACTGAGCACGAGATATCCTGGCACGAGTCCCAATAAGAGAAAACGCCCTGGAAAACACAGCATTCCACCCAACGCGCCGCCTTCTGCTGAATTGGTAAGATATTTTAAATTTTATCTATGTTTGTATTAGATACCTAGTACAATGAGTTGATATTGAAAAACGTCCAGTTTTTTTACCGTACGTAGGTACCGTTCACTTTTTAGCGTTTTCTCCAATTTTAAACTCGTAAAGTGGTAAAACAAGATCACCTAAAAATCAAATCAGCGACAATCTATTTTATAGAATTAATGTTGTCATAAAGCCGTTTAAAAAGTTTGTACCTTAATTTTTAGTCTCAACATTCAATAGCCAGACTCTACTTAATTGATCCAATTTAAACATCCAACAACCACATCTCCATAGAAGTGGTTGAATGTGCGAAGGTCCACCTGCGATAGGTTCGATTTCCGCCTTGGGAAAAATGTTTGTACAATCTGCAAATATTTGTCTCTGGTGTTCTGGGTATCTTCTATGTATAATAAAATATATGTATCTATGTTATAAATTCTATTAATACTTAATAATTAATCAGTCATTTAGTACCCATTATAAAAGCTCTACTTAGTTTGGCGGTAGATGATGCTGTGTGGATTGTCCAGCATTATCTATAAGTCACCAAGTTTTTATTTAGGCATTTAAAAATTATTGATATCATACAACTCCAATCCAAATTCTATCTGAACTCCTTAATTTATGATTTTTTTATTTGAATAACATTTTTGCGCTTTATTACTTTCAGGTGCTCGGCCATTTGGAGCAATGGAGACAAGCCTGCGAAGATCAAGATGATAAGTCGATTTTCAACATGGAATGTATGAGCAAAGCATTGCAACACGCACAATCGAATACTAGCGATAGTTTGCGGGTACGTCTTTATACATTCACTAGCTGCTGCCCGCGCCTTAGCCCGCGTTTAATCGGGATAAAAAATACCCTTTATATCATTCCGGGTCCCAAACTATACCCATATCAAATTTCAGCCCAATCAGTTCAGTAGTTTTTGAAAGAGGAACAAACATCCATACATCCATCTTCACAAACTTTGACATTTATAATATTAGTAGGAAGTAGGATTATGACGACCTCCGTTGCGCAGCGGACGAAGGTCTGCCTTTGACGCAAGAGGGTGCGGGTTCGATCCCGCCTCGAGATTTTTATTAAACAATCTGCGGATATTTGTTCAGAGTGTTTTCTATTTATAACAAAACATATCTAAACCCGTGTACTGACCAGTGTTATGGATGGGGCGTAATGTGTATACTTACCATTCGCAGCGAGTTATGCGGTGTGTTAAAATCCTCCTTGCTCGTTACGAGCGCCTTCTTCCCCGTACTGACTGCGTGAGCGCTAGTTGTGTAACACGTGACATTATACCCCCCTCACGCCGGTCGGTACCTGCCTTTAATATCGAATGTAATGTAATAAGTATATCAGTTATCTAGTATACAATCACAAGCTTTATTTCCTTTGGGTTGGATGATGCTTTGTGGATTGCCCAGCATTATTATTTTTATTTATAACCCACCAGCCTATACCAGTCAAGTACTAGATTTAGGCCTCCTGTACTAAAGAAAATAAATAATGCTAGATATTCCACACATTATCATCTAGTCACTAGATGATACTGTGTGGATTATCTAGACTAGATTCTAGTCCCAAGCTAAGCAGAGCTTGTGTTAAGAGTATTACTAGGTAACTGATATCTACATACACATACATTACATACAAAAGATACATAATTTTTATTATACATAGAAAATACCCAGAGCAACCGAGACATATACATATTTGTTGATCGTAGAACATTTGGCCCAAGGCGGGAATCGAACCCGCAACCTCCTGCGTCGCAGCGACTAAGCACCTTAGCGGCTTCTATCTTTCATCCGCATGCGCAATGTTTAAAGATTTGACGACCTCAGTGGCGCAATGGGTGATGATGGTCCTACGACATAAAAAATAGCGGGTTAGATTCCCCCGGTACAAATGTTTGTATGATCTGAAGGAAGGTACCTATTTGTTCCGCGTCTGGGTGTCATCAGACATCTGGTAACCATAATACAAGGTCTGGTTAGATTGAGGCCAAATGATATGTGACATTCTCACACACAGATTCTCTAGTACCTTTTATTACTAACTTCTGCCCGCGGGTTTTCTCGTCTTTTTCTGGGATAAAAAAGTAGTATGTTAAGACGGTCCCCGGGATACCGTCTTCGTTCCTGTCAAATTTCATTTGAATCCGTTCAGCCGTTTAGGTGTGAAAAGGTCAATAGAAAGAATAACTTTCGCTTTTACTTTTTATAACCTAAGCGGAGAGAAGATCTAAAACTAAAAAATATACCTAGTCTCGTAATGAGGTTTCATCACAATGATGATCAATAAGTTGTTCATTGGATACCAATCACACCATGCTTGTTTTAGACGCACTGGCAAACCAACCCTAGGCTCGATTAATACTCAGAGGGCCTACTGGGAAAACGAAAATCGAAGTCACCGATTCGTTTCACTCTTAAGTCTCTACATAAGATAGCATTTGCATGAAAACGAAACGTAACTCTATTTCCTTTTGAACGAGTATGGACCCAGATACATTTTAAAAATGTATTTTCCAAGAAATCTGCGATAGGCGATTTTAGGAGCTATCACGCGACGACGCCGCAATAGTTGTCCTGTACAGAACTACTGCACAAGGCAGCTGGGAATAAGCAACTGTGGTTGGCAAAACTTAACTAATTGGGAAGCACTTACACTGTTAGTCCCTTTCTTCAAGGTCGCTACTATTCTTTGCCTAACATAAAACATTTTTTTCGCAGAGGCAATACAGTGACTTATTCTCACTAGCGTGGAAAGACGAGTTGCCGATCTCTAGAAGAGCTAGAAAGCTGGTTTCGAATTCACTGCCAATCAATGCGAGCTTACATTCATCTAACGATGACAGTGAGGTAAGATTATTCGTAATCGACTTCTCTTAGAGCGCGCGCCCACGGCTACTTTTTGTACGCTGCAAACACGCGACGACATCGCGACCGGCTCAGACGACATCGGAGGAACCTGGGGGGCGCGAGCACCCCTCTCCACTCTTCGTTTTCCCCGATATCGTCTGAGACGGTCGCGCGCTTGCAGCACTTTTGTCGCGAAACCGTCGCGCGTTTGCAGTGCTACAAAAAGTCGCCGCAGGCGCGCGCCTTAGGGTCAAGGCAAATAGAGAAAAAAATATACCATGTTCATTGACATTTCGATTAAGGGCCTTAAGATAAAAAAGTCACTGGTATTCGCAAGCGTTCCCTCGAAAACGCGAGACTCTTCTTGAAATGAATGTGTGCCTTACTTATGTTTATTGGAGATAACACGGTCATTTCATTATACTATAACCCCTTCAGATTATATACCCTTTCAGAGTGCCTTGACCCTTAACCCAAGTATTTATAAAGTGTTTTTTAAACTTGCCTGGAAAGGTTTATCGTTTTAAAAATCCTTTTAATCCCACAGGAAGAAGAAATCGTAAAGCCGAAACAAGCCAAACGGCGGAAGAAAGCTATTTCAGACAGTGATTGACATATCTCGAGTTTAAAGACAGTAAACACCAAAGTGCAACTCTACATTACAATAAATATTAAGACGTGTTACACTGTTTGTTACCATATTTTACGCCGGTACGATTCCAAGAATAGTACCTTATTTATCTCAAGTATTTGCATTATTTTTTGTTTAAGAATTTACATTCTTTTCGAAAGTTGGTTCAATTTGAAAATTTTAATTCCAGAGTTAGTGAAATTGGTATTTGAACAGTTCGCCGGTCAGGTACTTTATAGTTGTAATTTTGTTATTATTGTATAAATATTTAATTTTTTTACCGTTACATTGCTTTGAAGCCTGTATAGCATGTGACAATAGTACAATAAAATCAGTTATGCATAACTAAGTTTCGAACACTGTAAAATATAGCACCGTAGAAGTCATTTATTGTAAATGTAGTAGATACCATAATGTTGTACAGATGTATTCCCATGGAGTAATTAAGTAAATTAATACAAAGACCAAGAATTTTATTGAAAGGATAAAATATATTGATTGTATTGTATTAATGCAATTTTCGAAAAACATTTTACATAAGGATCAATAAAGTATTCCCCTTATATTGTTATTTTAATTTTTACCCTTCATATATGTATACTTTAAATGGCCCTCTTAACAATTTCATGGCCCAAGACGCACATGTCCATCTCGAGGTGCATGAATCGAGGCTTGACAGAGAATGCGTTGAGACCCGGCGGCGGCGTTATTAAGACACTTGAGTTATGAATACATAGTTTAAAAAATGTTAATTTTGAAAATGTATATATTCTAAAAACATTGAATGCTTATAATAAAATTATGTACATACTATGTTTCACAAATCGAAAGAACAAGCAATTGAATACAACTGGAAGTACTTGAGTAACTTTGAAATGGATAAAATATATGTAATAGAAAGCAAGTCGGTAACCAGTAATCAATTACTCATAGCTTCTCTAATTAAAAGATACACTTATAACCCACCCACACCATTTATATACACTACCTTTAGAATACCGATCAGGCGGCAATTTTTTTTTGTATTGTTATCTATACCTGGGAGGCCTTATTTCTTATGATGGGTAAAACGCATTATACCTATATAATGGAAAAACGCGTTATAAATAATGGAAAAACGCGTTATAAATAATGGTTAGAGCGCGTTATACATCATGGGTAAAACGCGTTTAGCTAAATAAGTTCTGAACTTTACGCGTGTTCCATACACTGAACACTTGAATAACAGGTAGGTACTATCTAAAAAACATTCTTAATTAAAGAAAAAAAAAACAATCTCTACTAAATTTTCCCTTGCTTATACCTTTGTCTTGCTTGCGCTTTGCTATATTTTGTCTTCTTCTCTGGAACTGTTTCTTTATCATTTGACTCTTGACCTGTAACTTCAAGAAATAAATCATTAGCCATAGCATAGCTTAGGTATGTATGACATTATAATACATAAAAGTCATAGAAAGGAAATACCATAAACCCAATTAAGAACGTGGATACAGCAATCTCAAGTGGTTTTCGGTACCAATGCTTGAGAACATATCCAAAAGATTAAGGGGAGGCCTCCAATCAGCAGTGTAATGAGGACCTGAATAAAATAAGTGATTATGGATTGGCATTATAATTAATTACTTACCTAACTCATCAGGAGGTTGTAGAGATTTCCCAGCATTCATTGCAGTCATCAGTGTAGCTGTTTTTCCTATAGCCCAACCTAAGCCTGATAGGCCTATTGAAAATCCTACCATACTCATTGGATGCTGTAAGTAAAATTATTATTAATTTAAAAGGAGGCCTTTTTTAACCATACACATAGTTATCTGCAGTTTCTGCCCATCATCATGAACATGTTTGTGAAGATCATCATCATTAGCCTGTCTATGTTCACTGCTGAACATAGGCCTCCCCCAAATGACGCCAAGAATAGCAGTCCTGAGAAGATGGTCATGAAGATGCCAGGTCTTAATTCATAAACTTGGTATTAGTAGTAGGTACCCCAGTCAGTCAATAATTGTTCATTAAGGGGCTTTATTTCAAACTTAACTTAAAAGATCTGCCTTGTATTATTTTATTGGACTTTAAATTCATTTAAAATATTTGGAATGCAATACTTACAGTCAATGTTGGTTTTGTTGTTAGTGTATAGTCTAATATTACTATGAGTATACCAAGTACTAAACCCACACATGTACATAACCACAAAATGGTCTGGCGATCTGGAAAAACAATATTAAATTAAATTTAAACTTTAACTAAATATGCCCAAATACCAATAATTTTTTGCCAATACCACAAATAGGTATAATTGTATTGTCGGTAAGGTACCTTTTAGTTTCTTCTTCTGGTTGTCAGTTAAGTTTTTTATAGATTCCATCAATTTATGATTATGTGGATCTAGTTGAAGCGCTCTTGTATACGATATTAGGGCTTCATCAAACAGCCCACTTGCACCTTCAACCTCTGCTCGCCTGAAGTAACCCTAGAAACAGAAAGTTAAGTAAATACATATGTTTTAACATCAGGCTACTACCTAGGATAGATTTCTGTCGAACATTGAAAGGCTTTGGTTGTGCTTGTGCGAGTCATCAAATCAAATAGTATGTTGGATAAAATATTGTTGTAGTTACCTTGGCCCACTGTGGCTGTAGCCTGACGGTCTCATTAGCATCTTGAAGGGATAAGTAATGCTGGTCCAATTTGAGGAAAGCAAACGACCTGTTGCTGTACAGCACGTAATTGTTTGGATCCATTTTTATTGCCTGCGTGTAATGCAACACTGCTTCAATGAATTTACCATCTTTGACGCATTGATTGCCTTTGTTTTTGAGCTCTTCAACACTCGGTGGTTGGACTTTTTTTGTCTCTTCCATACTGAGAATAAATAATAAACTGTAAGACTAACGTTGTCTAGCAAAGCTGGACCTCGGAGTATGTAGTCTTTTAACTAATGATTAAATCTTTCAATTATATGGAAAATTTTATTTAATTTACGAATATAATCGAAAAATCAACAAATCCTTCGTCTAGTTTGCCTAAACCTACGTAATATTTGTATGGTTTGGTTGATACTATTTGTCAGTTCTTTCTTTGCTTTGCTCTTTCACCGTTATCACATCACGCTTAGTATCAGCCATCTGAGCCAATAAAAGACAAAAGGTCTTTTCACACTGGCGATTTGCGAGTGAGTTCAAAGCGAGGCGATTGCGCAGCGAGATTGCTGCAAAACTGCGTGGTCATCGCAAGTTCGCAAGAAGCGCGCACCGAATTTGCCGCGAAGACACTGCGGCCGCGCAGCGAACTCGCTGAGCACTCTTCTCCATTGCAAATTGCTAGTGTGATAGCCCTCTAATGGATGAGTTCTTGGGCGCCTCTTGGTGGTTAATGAAGGGTGGTTCTTGTCGTTTTGCAATTGGCGGTAAATAAAAATATTGTTCCTTTTATTTTTCTACCAACTTTCAATAATTTATCTAGCATTCTAAACTGCTTATGTACCGAAATGGTGGTACATAAGCAGTTTAACGCACATTATTAACCATTTCTATGTAGATTTTCTAAACATAAAGCAACAGTAGGTAGATAAATAAGATCATAGTTTGTTGAGATTTAATAATTAAGTACTTATTATAGGTAATGTTTATTTTTATACAAATAATAAATCTTCCTGCTAACAAAATAAAACATAATCTACACCCTCAGTAAGATTTAAGGAAGCTAATTTTTGTTCAAAATCTCCATTGGTAAGATCTAACTTCACACATATTAGTAAAGGTAACTTGGCTTCAGTGTAGTGTACTACTGGAACTTTAGCAAGCACTGTTCTCTTGATTGGACAATATAACTCAATGGTACGACCTATTTTTTTTACATCAACATCACAGAATGCTCTGACTTTTTTCACATTGTGTGAGCTTAAAGCTCTGATTAATTTTCGTCCCAATTTTCCAGCGTTCCAGATTGTGAATTTGCTCCACTGAGATAGTACATATTTCTCAAGCCTTCTGAGTTGAATTTGCCAAATACATTCTCTTGATATAGAAAATGTGGCAGCACCTTCATGGTATGTGTAAATCACTAATTCTTCATCCACTCTGTGTAACTCCCCACCCCTGTCTATATGTTCATAGAAAAAAAGCAGATCTTCTGGGGTTCCTCGACCAGATTCATTAAAACCTCCAACATTTTCATGAACAGACCTGTGACAAAACCAAGTTGGCATAAGTAATGTAGGTCCATTGGCTGTATATATTTGTAATGTTAATTGTCTGGGTGTTAGATGGTTAGCCCATTTAATAAATCTTGCAGTTGAGTTAGGAGGGTTTCGGACAACTTTGCTGCCAACTAAAGTATTTGTATTGCAACTTGCTATTCTCCACTGGAGAAGGATTCTATTGGGGTGCATCACATCATCAATATCTTGAAAACAGAGATAAGTTCCAGTGCTGTTAGCAACAGCACCATTTTTAGCTGCACCAACACCTCTACATTCGATAGCGTTTATTAGTGCAAAGGTCACATCTCGGTCAGTAAAATATTTTGACCATGTTTCCAGTTTCTTTTTAGTATCGTCAGTACTTCCATCATTGTAAACGACTATTTCAAGACTTACTAGTGGACTCTCGACATTCAGAACTGATTGAGCTGCTATTGATTCCATGCAATAATCAATCCATTTCTCTCCGTTATGTACTGGAATAATTATAGAAATATCCTTCATTTTTGTATTGAAAATCTACATCTACCTACAAAAACCAAACGTGGAAATTAATACCAAATTGGCAAATTGATTTGTTTCGTTTTGTTTTGTTTTGCAAGTGGCATCATAAAAACAGAGACTTGACTTGACTTCTTTGTTATTGGCAATATGTGTCTGGTTTGCCACTTTTCTGCCAGTATCCAGTTCATGGAAATTTCTTAGTCATGGAATGGAGGCGGGATTACAACAATAATATGAGCGGTAAATTTGAAACACACCAATCAAATTTTTACTAAGAACCCAAATAAAATAAAATTATAAACAGTTTAAAAACAAAATAAATATAGTTATTAAAAACAACACAAATATAATTAGTTATAGAAGATATTTATAATTTAAACTTATTTACATCAGAACTTTCATTTACATTTATATTAAAACCAGATAGGGAAACTAATTGTGTCAATTTAGCGGCAACGTTGGACGGTAAGTTTTCAGGGTTCGAAATAATAATATTTATTAATAATGTGAGGAGGGTGTCTATTAAACTCTCACTGTGAGGAAGTACTTGGTTGGCCTTTAAACCACAACCGTTTGGAAGAGAAGAAGGGGGGTTGGAAACTATTCCTCGATGAGAAGCTGTATGCTTGCTAAGAGGGGCTCGAGAACGGGGAGAAGAAAATACAGTCTTAATATGAGACTAGGAAGCCTTAGGGGTAGAGGAATAGCTATAATTTGAAGACGACATATAAGGAGAGAGAGAGAACAGCTCCTGAGAGGGAGAGAAAATCTGCTGGGAGGGCGGGAATTGCTCCTGAGCAATTTCCGAATAGGAACGTGAAACCCTTGGAAATTGTGTGGCTGCCTCCTCAAATGATATAGCATTGGTAGCCATCACAGATTTAATTGATTTTTGTCTTACTAGTTCGGGGCAGTGTTTACTCGTGGCAAAATGCTTCCCTGAACAATGTAAGCAAGATGCCTCGGTCTCAGATACGTCGCAGCTCTCGCCAGAGTGTTCCTGGCCACAACGAAAACAGCGGGGTTTAGATCTGCATTGGACTTGAGTATGTCCAAAGCGGCAACAGGAGTTGCATTGGATGGTGGGGAACTTATAAATTTCGACAGGAATCGAATTATAAAATAAGAAAACCCTTGTAGGTAGAATTTGTCCTTGGAAAGTGACGACCACGGTTTGGGTAGGAACCCACGAAACCTTACCATCCTCCAATTCTTTCCTATTTAATCTCCGCGCTTTTAAAACTTTAGCACCAACAGGGTTCGAAACTGATTCCGCAAATTCCTCCATTGAGAGGTCAGTGGGAACGCCTCTAATGAGACCCATACGGGTAACATTGTAGGTGGGAATGATAGCGTGTAATTTGTGCATTGAAAGTGTTGTGGAGATTATAAAAGAATTAGCATCTTTGGCAGATGAGAATTCAACGCTAATTTTATTACGGCCTACTCGTTTTACCCCTCCAGGGATAATATTTTCGAATTTATTTTTCTGTAAAAATTGGCCAAACTGGATTGTCCTTAGGGTTGTACCCGCGGTTTGGTCTGTATCAGTTCTCGAAACATGAACCACATAAGGACCCCTATCAGATGAGTTGTATGATTGGATAGCCCCAATCACAATGGATGGATCAGTATAGACAGTCTGAATAGACGGAACAGATAAATCAGGTGAAGCAACTTTTTTATTAGGCGTGTGAGCTGACTGTTGAATATCGTTTCTATCAAAAATTTTACGTTTAGTCCGATGGCATTCGGACAGAATGGGGGGAGGAGGGTCAGGTGGAACTGGTGAGATCATCATCTGAATCCATTTTTGATTTGGAGTGGCCAATCACAAAGGATTTTTGTGACACCCTTCCAAAGACTATGATAAGGTAGATAAAATTGCAGAAACTACGTTATCTACCTACCAATACCTTAAAAAAAAACATAGCACACATCTAAATCCAATTGGTGAATTCGGAAAGCAATCAATTTGAATTTTCCCTCAAAATCTCTCCAAACACAACTGGTCGTTTCCAATGGCGGGCTGACAGACCAAAAACAAAGAGAATACAATTCGCTTTTGATGTTTTGTTTCAGTGTTGCCGGCAGTCAAACGCAAAAAGGTCCGATCCGAACGCAAATATGGTCCGAAATATGACAAAAAGGTCCGTTTTTGCATTTTGTACAAAAATATTCAATAGCCCCCGCTATTGAATATTTTTATTTATGAAGTATTTCTTATGTATTTTACTGTATGCTGCTTTATCTATGAGAACTTCAATAAATTTCGCTTATTTTTCTTATTTTTTTACTACATTTTACTACAAAGATATCGATAGGATAACCTGAAACTCGAGAGACAAGGTGACATATTTAAAGGACTGAGATAAAAAAAAAAACGTTATTATTGTGACAGGTATTGGAAATATCATTGAATTGTACCTTGTCATTGTACGCCGAATTGCCAATCGATTAACCGAAAAACCGATTAACCGACTGATATTACGGCGGTTTTTCACCGGTTTTTTTTGTCAAAATAACCGGGTTTTCGCTTTTTTTGAGTAATAAATGACAAATTTATTTCAAACTACTACGCCTTGATGACTTTATTTAAAACGACCATACAATATCTTATCCACCTAATTATTTTTAATTATTTTATGCGTTATCTATACAAAAATTCAAACAAACAACTCGGAAAACTTAGGACCGCATAAAAAGTCGTTACTGAATGTTGTCATCATGCAAATAAGCTATTATTATTAACTGAGTAAAGCAAGATAGCGAAGGCAGCGTTGCATAGGAGCATTGGGCGCCACTGTCGATCGCTGTGGTTTACTACGGTAAGCAGTCGAACTGTTCGTTTGAACTGGCAAACAGTGTGGCCAACGTAGGTGATTTATCGCCACTGAGGCTACTCACGATTAGAATCGGCGATGAAACATCTGAAAGGTGACTGGTTGCCTTTGAGGCTACTTACAACACAAGCCATTACAAGCCATTAAAAATAGCCGAATCACAAATGAAAAGCTTATAATAAAAATCATAGTCACCCTTAGGTCTGTGCAAGTATAAAACTAAATTTAGGATGCAATTAAGTAATATGTATTTATTTTGCAGTTAGTGACTACCGCATTTATTTAATTTATCAACTGAATAAAAAAATCGGGATTATTTGTCACTTTGTTTTGAAACGGCTTCTTCAAGATATCCTGCACATGTACAAAGTCATTTAAAAGATATCAAAGCTATGAAAAATATGTGAAGCATTAAAATAATATCCGTCAAACACAGGATGCTGGGCATAGTTTGCTAAGGGTTCTGCCTGCAAAGGCACTGGATATCAAGTCTAATAAACCCTTATGCTTAACAAGTTTATTATATAAATTAAATCATTGATATTTTTCCTTGCATGTATGTGTGTGTATTATAAACTTTCTAAGATTTGATACCTATAGATGTAATTGTCTGAATTAATAAACGTTTTATTTTTTTATTATTGCGATTAGTGCGAAACGACCCGCACATGGAGGGTTCCGTACCATCTCATATATCTATTTCGCAAAAAGAACCGTTAAAAAACGGTTTAATTATTCGAAAAAAGTACTCGTACAAGTACTGACCTCGCCCAACGACGTCGTCGAGTAACTATGGTGATCGGTATGGGCGTTAGGAGTCTAACGCCTGTTATGTAATTATATTAATTTTTTATATATATATTTAATCGTGGCAATACACATCCTGTCAATATTTCAGTTGTCTACCTGTTATAGTTCATGAGACGTAGCCCGCGGATGAACGGAAGTACACTAACATAAACTTTATTTGAGTAAGAGAGAAACAGGCAGTTTTATTACTACCAAATAAGTAATGAAACGTGGATGTCGTAAGAGCCGACTAAGGGAACCTACTAGAGGAAGGGCAGCAGCTTCCTTCTGAGTATTTTTTAACATCAACACTGCAATCACCAATCCGCCTGCTAAGCGTGGTGATTATGGCAAATCCCCCCCTACATGGGAGACCATCCACTCGATGGACCGACGACATCGTAGCGGTCGCGGGGAGTCGATGGATGGAGGCGGCTCAGGACCGCTATTTGTGGCGTCGTATGGGGGAGGCCTATGACCAGCAGTGGACGTGTATGGGCTGATGTGAACAAATGAAAAAAATAATAATAAGAAATGGAATAAAACTTAATACTCATACTCATTTATTCGCCGTAGGAGCACTGGGCACACTTGAATAAGTAATAGTTTTTAAGACTGATTTAGTGATGCCAGAGTTTCACTCTAGTGCTTATGATGATAAAAACTATTGGTTTTCGTTATAATATTGAGATGAAACAAAATTGGGGTAAATTTTTCACTGTGGGTCGTTTTAAATAAAGTCTGCAAGGTGTAGTAGTTTGAAATAAATTTGTCATTTATTACTCATAAAAAAAACCGGTTATTTTGACCAAAAAAACCGGTGAAAAACCGCCCTTATATCAGTCCGTTAATCGGTTTTTCGGTTAATCGATTGGCAATTCGGTGTATAATGACAAGGTACAATTCAATGATATTTCTAATACCTAAGTCACAATAATAACGTTGTTTTTTATCTCAGTCCTTTTTATACCTTATCTCTCGATTTTCAGGTTATCCTATCGATATCTTTGTAGTAAAATGTATTCAAAAAATAAGACAAATAAGCGAAATTTATTGAAGTTCTTATAAATAAAGCAGCATACAATAAAATACATAAGAAATACTTCATATATAAAAATATTCAATAGCGGGGGCTATTGAATATCTTTGTACAAAATGCAAAACGGACCTTTTTGTCATATTTCGGACCATATTTGCGTTCAGAATCAGAATCAGAATCAATAACTTTATGTCTTTAGGCTTACAAAATAAGCACTTAGACAAGTCAAATTGTATACTTTAAACATAGTTATTATTATCAAATAAGAAATAAGGTGTTATTGATATTCTCTTCACTTCAATTTTTTTAGTGGAAGAAGTGAAAAAGGAACCACGTTCGGATCGGACCTTTTTGCGTTTGACTGCCGGCAACACTGGTTCTGTGTTTTATGGTGGTTTTATGTGTGTGATGTGATCCCATTGTGATCCTATTTGTCGATTTATCGCGCACAGCAATACAAAGGGCGCACGTAAAACTAAATTTTCAAGACGCAAAAATGTATTACCCTAGCAGCACGACGAAGTGAATATTGATTAAAAATACAGAACAATAAGGTCGGCACCTCTAAACTAAAATGTTTTCAGTCATCATTTGATTTGTAAGTGAATCAAAATGCACGGCAAGGCAGTACTGTGTTTTGCGACCCTATGTTTTTACGGTGAGATGAGCAGAATAGGTAGATACCCTAGTGATTTATGGCATTCTCTGAAGGGTTTGCCTGAATGTGAAATTATATTTCAGGGGCAGAGGCGCAAGGGGATTGTATTGACCTACGCGGTAGATCGGTGGCCCATGGCTTGCACTATGCGCCAGGGCCAGACACCTGTACTTTGTGCGTGTGTGATATGGGCCAGCCGAAGATCTGCAAAGCAGTCCTCTGTTCCCCACCTAAGGCAAGTTCTATTTGAACGTATGATAATGTCTCCTGTTTATTAAAAAAGTTAGAATTTCATATCATTGTAATAAGCCGTGTTCCATGGAAAGGTCAACATCAATGACCTTTTATGCAGTGTAATCATGTGGAAACACTCATTGTCTTGAGAAACTATTTGCAGTAAAAGTACCTTCAATATGGTGAATATATACATAGAATCTCTCATAATGCTGACCAATAGATGAGGTATCTACCTCTATATACTAACTCTTTTATGTCCCAAGACGCTGATGTCATTTGTACCACCTAGGCTATTCAGCTGCTGCCCGCGCCTTCGCCCGCCTTTTATCAGGAAAAAAAATAGCCTTTATGTTATTCCAGGTCCTAAACTATACCCATACCAAATTTCAGTCCAAATCAGTTCAGTAGTTTTTGCGTGAAAGAGGAACAAATATTCATAAGTACGTCCATACAACCATCCTTACAAACTTAGACATTTATAACATCAGTGAGATTGAAGGTACGC
Source organism: Eupithecia insigniata (assembly GCA_947859395.1). Classification (NCBI taxonomy): domain Eukaryota; kingdom Metazoa; phylum Arthropoda; class Insecta; order Lepidoptera; family Geometridae; genus Eupithecia; species Eupithecia insigniata. The sequence continues at coordinate 6,521,512 of OX402008.1, forward strand.
TACGTTAAAGGCTTTATGAGTTTGCTAAGCAATCTCCATCCTAACATTTCAGGATTGCCACTCATTCCGAGTTGGTGCAACATGCTGTGAATTCATCTGTCTTGATGATGTAGTGAAACCAGCTGATGGGGCAGAGGCCAATGTGCGTGTAGCGGCAGGCGGCGCTGCGGTCATAGTGCTGTCGGCTATCGCCCTGGTCGTGTACAGAGTTCGCAAGCAGAAGCGTAGACGCAACACGCATGCTGACGATCAGAGGAGCTTGACCAGTGTTGGGTGAGTTGTGCATCTTTAGTTGGTTTCCCAGCTGTAATACTGCTGTTGACCATCGCCCTGGTTGTGTACAGAGTTCGCAATAGAATCGTAGACGCAAGACGCATCCTGACGACCAGAGGAGCTTGACTAGTGTTGGTTGAGTTGTGCATCTTTTGTCAGTTTCCGAGCTGAAATACTGCTGTTAACTCTCGCACTGGTCACATACAGAGTAGGTTCGCAAGCAGGAAGTTACGACACGCATGCTGACGACAGGAGGAGTTTGACCAGTGTTGGGTAAGTTGCGCATCATTTATTGAAGCTCTCGAAACATCCTAGGGTTCTTTAATAGCCATGTTTATCATTTTTTGGTTCTTGACATGACTATCCTGAAGTTTGAAACTTAGTTCTTCTGCCAGCCTTTGATTGTTAATTGAATTATTATAACGTATTTTAACAAAATTGTCTAACTTTTAAAGCTCGACTTTTTAAATGGAGAGATGACCTTGTAATATTTATTTTAAGAAAATCAATATAGGTATTTTTATAGCGCCATCGGAACTCAATTGATAGCTTCATTGCTTGATCTATTTCGAATAACCTTGCAGAGCACTCTCTCATTGTATTAAATGTAAATAGAATAAAAAATAATCTTTGCCTGTAACAATCTTGAAACTACGAAGAATTATGGCGTGGTCAGGGTCAGATAGGGCATGGATAAACTGTTTAGTTTATTTGTTGCATAATTGCATGTAATCTAAATAGTTCTACGTTATTTAAAGACTTGCGTTTACATTGCGTTAGTTATTTGAGTTTGGAGTCTTCTTATAACATAATGTAGAACACTCGCTTTGTTAGCTCCAGAATAGGGTTTAAAATACATACATAAATATACGCTTGTATTTATGATTTAAGAAGAATTAGTCTTATTGTCCATCCAGAAGTGTTAGGGTTTAGAAAAGGAGTAAGTAACAAACATCTTCCGTCCAGGCAAACATGCGATTCTCATTATCATCCTGAGACATTTTTTTTATGTTTCTTATCGATGCAGCTCAATCAAAGATGTAAATCGTTAGATAGGCCCTTACCGTAGTGAGACCGCGCTGTTTTGTGTGCCACGCGAAATGAGTTCGCTCACTCATTTGGAATCAGTGTACATCTAAACACGGTGCTAGCTGGACCTGTTTAACTTTGGCATTTTTTGTTGAAAAGTGTCTCAAAATGCCATCACGTGCATTTCGCAAATGCAACAATAAACTTAGGATTGGGATATAATTAAATAACTATTATTTTTCCTTCCGCTGCTGTAGCGTTGCGACCGGACTATAAACAAAGTAAAACTACCAGCTAATCTGTGGTACACAACTTAGACGTGCGACCCGACCTTAAATTTTCTGGCGGCGGCGCGCCGACCTCCACGGTCAGCGGCGCCGCCGCGCCGGTGTAGTTTGATTTTTTGTCTCTTATGTAGTTATTTCAAATTAAATAGTAGTTAGCCCCTAACCGTAACGTCGTGACTGCTTTAGTTTGAATCGTCTGTTTCGAGTTTTTTTTTATATCTTTATTCTTCTTTATTCATTAAAGAGGGTTTGATCAGAGTGATCATGTCACCCTCATAGTTTACAATAAATTTACTGTTCCGGAGCTACATATTATGAGTTTGAAATTGCCATTGCAAGACGTAAGGCGCAAAAATAATAAAAAATCAATAAACCATTTAAAAATGGGTTTCTTATTGTTTTTTGCTTTCTCATGGATGAACGGTCAAAGAGGTTCGCTGAGTTTGTTGTAGAAAGCGATGTACGAATTCATATTTCAAAACAAAAAAAAAATTACAGCTCGATCTAGGCTACAAGAGCTTTCATTTGATAGGTCGGTATTTAGTTTAAGGTACACAGTAATAACTAAGGATAAAAGTTATTGGATATTTTGGCTACCGATTATTAGTTGGGTATTTTGTTTCAATTCCGCTAGTACCAACTGGTACCCAATAACGTTACAATACTCTATACCTGTCCTGATTTCTACCCAATATATTTCTAACCAATTTGGTTAGAAATACCAAATACTTGTTGCAGCTACATAACTTTACGGGTGAACGGTCCGCTAGTATTTATGCGTAGATGATAGGTTAGGTAAGTATAGGTATTGAAGCGTTGGGTAGTTATGGCTCACGGTCGGTTAGGCGCGATGCTCGCTTTGCACAGTTATTCCCTAGCGGTATGCGGATTTTACAATAGCGTTAGATATTTTAGGACCATGCTAACAAGTACGGAGTTAGTTATTGAATACCGGACGCATCTCTAGTAATAACAGCGAAAGGAGCGAGTGTTTTTTCGAGACTATCCACTGCCGCGCCGCCGCTGCCCCATGTCTCACTTGGTCTAACTGACCAACGTAATGGACGCGTCAATCTCATGTATTGCACTTTTCGTCTTCTTCAAAATGTTTTCACTGCACTAACTTATAGTAAAGCTAGAATTCCACTGAGCTTATGATATTTATCATGTTTTATCATCAATATATTACTTTTATGTATCAAAATTATTTGCTAATCTTCGATTCGCATCGCAGACAAAATGCCGCGCTGACGCCGCCACGAACGATGTCAGCGCGGTTTTTCGTTTGTTCGTTTGTCATGTTGGTACTACATGTAAATTAGGGTTGCCAGGTCTACGCTTATGTCAATCTTCTGTCACTGTCGCGACGTGACGTAGCAAAGCAAAGCCACGAATGCAAGAAGTCATGTCAGTTGGTTGAGTGAACAATGTTTTTGGATATGCTTGGATTTCTTGTTTGTTCAATGTGTAAATATATAGAGTACCATCCTAGTCTTAACTTATGTATCGTGTTTAAATAATTATAATGTACTTCCTAATAATAATAATTATATACTTGTTAGGCACTCTGCCGTCGTCACTCCATAAGGGCCCTACTGAAAACCAGCGCAGTATTGGACAATTATTTGCCCCCAATACTGCATAACACTGAGATAGGGACCCTTTTTACCCCCTTTTTTTAATAATTGTTAGTTAATAGAATTCTATGTATATATGTCTCCTATGTTAATTTTAGACTGTTTATTTGTTGTTCTTGTGATTTAATTTTGTGGGTAAATAAATAAATGTTATCTTTTATTATGTGTAGTCGATCAGTCAGCGCGCCGACCAGCGACCAGACTGTATAGATAATCTGTTTTATAAAAACTCTCTAAGAAACATAGCAGTGGTGCGCTGAAGATTTCTACTTCTTCTAGCAACCGCAATCACAGAAAACCTTGAAGGAGACTACATTCTTAAGTACTGGAGGGATAAATGATATGTTTATTGGAGAGTTTTGAACAGATTCTCCGGTCTGGTTGCTGGTCGTGGCACCGACGCGACTGATAGAGACGGCGGCGGCGGCGTGAGAAAACAGCGGCGCGTGCCGGCGCGGCGCGCACGTCTACATAATTCAAAGACAATCCCACAGTTTTTGGTGTCAGGGCATATCTAACGATTTACATCTTTGAGCTCAATGTACAATCCGCGCCTTATCAATGCGATGGAACCTTGACAAAGTGAATGTCCGACTGCGCTTCCGGCAGGTCGAAATGGTCCCATTTTGATATCGCACGGGTTATAACATGTTTCATACAATTTCAGATACATAAGCGGAAGCATGGCATATATTGGAGGTCAATGCGAGACGGCTCTTGGCGTGTGGAAGCCCCATGGGAACTACCTACCTCGTGGGGAAGCCCCGCCGCCTTACGAAGAAGTTATAGGACAATTGGACACCATGAGGTATTATAATTATAATTTACATAAAAACGATTATTTTCCTTATTTTTTAGTGTTAATAGCCTTGATAGTTTTCAAAGTTTTTACAGAAGAACTACGAACTCATATACCGCATTCTATAACAAACTTAGCTAATCTTTTACTGTTTCAGAATAATGAGATAGCAAAATAAAAAAGAATTAAATTTTTAGGTTATGGATTTGACATTTTTTCATCATTAGGTACATCTCGTAATTTCAAACCGTCGTAACTCTGGACCACTCGAGACACCCCCGTTATTGGGAAATCAGAAGAATCACACTTAAGACGTTCCGTTCTTAAGTGTGATTCTTCTGATATCCCATAGCCTTATTAGCTTATTCCCCATACAAACGTACTTTCCGCTTCATTTGGAAACTATGTCCCCGATGTTATTGAAATTTTCCATACGTAATCGGATGAAAAATAGCTATGTTTGCAGCGGTTTAGTTTTTAAAAAAACATGATATTTAAATGAGAGCGAAACTAATTTTGACAACCAAATTGAGTCATCTTCAAGCGATTTTTTATGCATGATAGACACCTTTATTTGAAAATCTGTCGCGCCGCGAACATCTTAAATATATTCAACATTATAAATAATCAAAAATATGTTTGAAATCAATCGTTTACTCAAAATTAATCGGAAAGTAAGAAAAAATTTCAAAAAATGGTGCTAACACCAAGCACACGCACACAGCCACATGGCAGCTTCGTATTAGATGGTTAGACGCGCTTTGTCACTCATAGCGCGGTCCATTTCATTCTACGTGAAACCAAAACAAATCGGCATGGGAAAATCCTTTTTTGTTTGGGAGAGGTTCGTAGCCTTTTTAAAGGGTCACGATGACGATATTCTTATAGCACTACCTACTAAACTGTTGTCCATACTACCCAAAGGTTAGCAGGTAGAGAATGCTATCTAGCATTATACTCGCCTATGTACAACTTTTGTGGAATAAAGTATATTCTATCTATCTACATATATCGTTAGGGGCTAACTACTAGTTATGTATCGTGTTCAATTATCTTGAGGCTGTAGGACAATACTTTGTTGCTTACAATTACTACCTACAAAAATGTTTACAACTATTGTTTACAATTTACATTATGACTATTATTCTAGTGCGATAAAACTATAGCTACAGTTGTTTTTAATGATCTATTTTCCTACTACTACTACTGTGTACTGACAAAACAATCTATTATTATAGAATAGTAAACGAGGGTCCGCCGTACCATCGCACGTATCCAGCTAATGTGGACGCCATGGTGAGGCCTGACGACAATGTGTACAGCGCCCACGGTTACGCCAATATAACAAGACCTTTGCAACAGGTATTGACTCAATTATTTATCTTTTACAATGGCAGTTAGGGTGGCTGGGGTAGTGTAAAAAATACGATTCAACCTAACGCAATAATAGTATATTATGCAATTAGTGAATAAAGGACGGTTTTAAAGCGAGGGCCATTGACGAATCACAAGCAAGTGACGGATCTAATTCTATCTCTAAAATCTTAATCTAGTGACCGTAGGGGTGATTCATGGCCCTCCGTTCTTCATTCAAGAGTTGAATACTTTATATTATGACTACAAGAAAACGATACATTTAAGCGAAAATAGATATGAACAAAAAAGAAAAGTTATATTGGTGTGTTTTAAATTCAAACACCAAAATAGTGATTAAACCTCTTTGTTCACTGTTTTCAATGAATAAAACAAACTTTTTAGAAGGGGCATGATATAAAGTTTATTTCAGCTTGAGTACCTACTTGTCCTCCAAGACTTAGACAAGTCAGAGCGAGATGGCTAGCTAGAAGCATAGTATGTATACAGGCTGTTTTAAAATAGGCCTATACCCACGTGATTTAAGTTCTATGATAATGATGAAACCATATTGAATTGTGAATCATTTGTACATCAGACTATAGTTGGCACAGAACCGACCAAAATTGCGTAAAAGTGAGGTGTTTTTGGTCTGGCAGTGAATCTGCTCTCACGACTTTATTGAAATAATGTCAAAGTTATATGAAAAGATAGTGTTTCTTATTGTTGTGCGAGTATAGTGAATTGGTCTGATGCTGAGGATATACGAAGGATTATCATCATCATCACTAATAAAAGCAAAAGTCTTGGCAAAAGGGAGGAACCATAGTTATGTGAGATTGTCGGATTTCACCACCCATTAATTAAACCATACCCGTGCCTGAATAAACCCCTTTAAAATGTTACCTCAGCGTGATAGATACCCAGCTGCTGCACGCGCTTTCGCCCCCGTTTTATCGGGATAAAAGTAACCTATATGCTATTTCAGGTCCCAAACTATACCCATACCAAGTCATTCAGTTCATTTCAGTCCAATCAGTTCTTTAGTAGTTTTTGCGTGAAAGAAGAACAAGCACCCATACATCCATTCTCACAAACATTGACATTTATAATATTAGTAGGATAATGTATTCAAATAGCGTTCGTTTAAAAAACTTTATTACATCAGTGCTTGAGATGAAGGTGTATGCGTTGCAGATCCCGAACCCCAATAACTGCTACGCCGCGCCGCTGCTGCAGCCCATCCACCAGCCAGACATTCTGGCACAAGTGCAGCATCATCCACTCGCTGCCAATAGTAAGTAGTAGCCATACTTTAGCCTCGAACTGGGACACTGGCAGAAAAGTGGCAAACTAGACACATATTGCCAATAACAAAGAAGTCAAGTCAAGTCATACTTCCCCATACCTCAACCCATTTTTTATGTATGCGTTTAAAGACAAATCCCACGCACTGACTTCTTTTTAAAATATCTTTTGAAGGTTTTTTTGGTTCGAGGCGACACGCGCCACGTGCGTTCGGCGCCTTCTGCAAAGTCGCGATTTTTTTTGCTAACGCTACCTCTCTCGAGATTGTGTGATTTTCGAGCATTTTTCTTTATTTACTTAATTGGAAAATCAACGGCCTAAACAAACTTAAAATTATTTACACCTTACTTTTTTATTTTAACTTTTACAGAGTTTCATCGTATTCTGATAGTGATAACGCGTAGTTGATATCCGCAGTGGCCGGAGTAGGCGTGCGGGCGAGACTGACTGGCTCCCTCGGTGCCATCAGCGGGCGGCTGGCCGTACCTCGCGAGCCCGACCACGAGCGGCCGCACAACGTTCCCGGCTTCTACGCCAACTCACACGCACTGCATACTGCGCTGTAAGTACTACTCATTAGATCTAGATTCCTCTGCCTTTTACTAACAGTAGAGTGTACTTTGGTTTGACTAGTCAGGAATACGCCAACTTAGACGCACTGCGCTGTAAGTTCTACCGATACTGTGTATTTCAAGTACTGTTTATTTTTTACTTCGATATACTTTTTTATGAATGTTAATTTGTAGTACAATAAAGTGTTAATTAATTCATTTGATACTTTGTGTAACTAAGGGCATTGTCCACAGGCACCGCACCATTCCCCGCATCAGCACAGCTATAGAGGCCCTTGAATTGGGCGCTTTCCGGCGCGCAGAGCCGGGCGGACTTAACCCGAACATTGGCGAAGTAAGGCGCTCCTTCCACCGAGCATGCGCGCCTCGCAGGGACACCGGCCGCAGCGTGCCCAGACATCTCGACCTCGCCTCGGCGCCCGACTCGTAAGCAAACCTCGACTCTCGCGTCTATCATTAACAGCTCACACTCGAAGTGAGGCACTTCTTCCACCGAGCTTGTGCGCCTCGCAGCCACACCGGCCGCAGCGTGCCGAGACATCGACCTTGCCTTTTACATGTTTTCGGTTGTACATATCATATTTTTTATTGTTTAATTCAGATTGCCATCAGCTTAATGAATTACAAAGAATTTAAAAATAATTATATATATTTTTTGTACACAGGTCAAGTCTTCGTCACGTAAGCTGCGGTCGCAGTCGAGCGCACAGCGAAGACAACGTGGGAGGCGAGGCGTCCCCCCCTCTAGTCCCGCCCCCTCTGGCGGCACCCTCGCTGGGGGGGCTGGCGGCGCTGCCCCCCTCTCCGGCACCCAAGCCGGATCCTCCGCCGCCGATCACCACACCGCCGCAGAGTACTCTGCCGCTTACTGTTGACAAGGTACCCAATTGTTTTTTCACATATTAAAAAACCATAAAGAATCAGAGTTATTCTGCGTTATTTCCTGTTTTTAAATTATTAAATTTCAATTATTTAATGTTAAGTGAACTTTTAGTGTGTTAAATAATTTTGCAACAAATCTTTTCATCAGACTTTCATTACAAAACTTAATTGCTATTCATGTTTGTCGTACTAGCAAGGCTAACTTATGAAGATCGCTGTTATTGCGTTGACCAGTGGGGCTAGGATGCGCGCCACGAGATAACTCTCTCGTCTCGATAGCTCGAGAAAAATGGCGGCATCTCGATTTGTCGACCCATGCTAGCATGCAGCACCAATAGTCGTCACTTCTCATCTCGTGAACGATTTTAGTGAATGTATATTTTAACTATGGTAACATTCCTCGTCTCGGCTAAGATGCGCGCCAAATTTACTCTACTTTTGACGGTTTATAGTCGTCTTTCAATTTGAGCACGAGAAAACACGAGAAATTTTTCTAGAATTTCTTCTTCGAATTTTGTTGGTCATGGCGGTCCCGTATCAAAATTAGTTATGGGCGGTGTATAATGTAATGATAGAAAAGACTGAAAAATACAAAGAAAACGTACCTATAAGAGATTTTTGGGACCCTCTCAATTCACAATTTCTGCGGCTATGGCTGGTGCATCAATAAGCCTAAGGCACTTTAATTAATTTCTCATTATCATAATAATATGCTCTACTACCCGTGCGAAGCCGGGGCGGGTTGCTAGTGCTAACTAAATCACACCTATATGTAAACTCTTTGTTTTCTGTCAATCTACGGAAAATGTTTTACCGAATCAATGTGGGAAAGGAACTTATTGAACGTGCACTGTACGCTTATGTGGCACAGCTTTAGTACTTTTTTTTCTTTCATGGCTTTTTCGATTGTTTATTCTACCACTGAAAATGTTCAAACTACCAATAAGAAGGTGAAAACTAAGAAGTTTAGTTTATTTCTTACGTGCTGTTCACAACAACCATAGCCAATTGAATGAACTAATCTGGGTGGCCAGGCCGCGAGAAGGACTGACTACTCGACAACGAGTATTATGTCTTTCGTGGCGCGCATCTTAGAGTAAATGAGAAAACAACTGACAAAAATAGTCGTCATGCGCGCTACGACTTTCGTGGTGCGCATCTTAGCCCTGCTAGATATTTGGATGTATTTACATAGAAACTTTGATACAGCGGTGTCAGCGACTCTAATGAAAACGCGAGAGAAAGTGCAACTCCGTGTTATCACTTTCTCACCTCGTACAATGTAGGTACTATAATTTCGTAGAAATGAATCTCGTTGTAATAACATATTTTACTGTCAGCCGTCATGCGTATGCAGCTATGCTTGTGAAGAAGGTCCGAGCTCCGCGCCGCCTGTCGACGAAGCAGACGACTATCGCAGCGAATGCGAGAATTGCAAATCTGCCTCCAGTTCCAGGTAATTACTTTTTCTGACCGTTTGTTGTGTTTTGCTACTTGGCTATCAGATTCTATCTGTGGACTCATGGAGTGCAGTCACTCCACACTTAGAGTTGGTGATTCATGTTTTGTATTTATTTTGGGCAATCAAACAGAAAAGTCAGAAGTCATAGAAATTTCAAAGTAGAAAAATAAATGCTTCAGCTCAGTCCACTACAAGTGCTCTCTAAATTAGAGGTAGCCATCTTTTACTGTGTATCTTGCTCAGACCTGAGGGGCAAGTCTGGCAAGGCGTGATCGTGGCGTCGACGCCACGATCACGTCTCGACTGTTGGTAGTCCGGTAGCTATCGTGGACGTGTCGAGTAGCTATCGAGCAGAGACGTAAGGAAAAGGTTCATATCTGAAACGTCACCTCATTTACGAACTACTGATGTTCACCGCCTGACGACTCAAAGGCATTTATTTGATTATTTTATTGTATAACAAAATGAGTTTCCTATAAATTCTTAGTTTTTTTATTATATCGGTTTTCCTACATGTTATAATAACAAAATAAATAGGATTTTAGCGCCATTTTTGGGTAAAATAAAGAACATCATCGTCTATGAACCTAGGTTGTAGTTGCATTACTAATAGATGGCGTTAGAGTCGCAATTCTACAAAAATATTATTTACGCCTTATTTTACGTGCTTACGTATTGTTTATCACTTTATAACACTCCGACAAAAGTAAGGTCCACAAATCAATTTATTACTAAACATGGGTCACAGGTAGGTAGTGTAGGTATTTGTTTAGGTACCAATGTAGTAACCTAAGAATGCTTAAAAAATGTGTTTTAGCTACTGATAAAACGACAAAAATAAAAATCTAAGTATTAAAACAGTCTATTGTAATTAAGGTAGGCATGGATCATGTGTGGAGGATCCACCATGTAAGATTATAACATCTACGAATTACTTTAAAGCTAATTCAACAAACTCTAAAATAACGTAATTCTTAGAAAACTAGCAGCGTTAAAATAATGCAAAAATGATATAGATAATAAACTATGCTAAATCTTCATTTGAAATCAAGCGTAGCAATTTATTTTCTCATTTTTACTATGAAAAATGCAACATTTTACAAAATATTATTTTGTGATTGACCATAGAGAAAAGATATTTTCACGTCAATTCTTGCTACTAAAAATATGATAAGGATTTTGAGATATTATTTATATCTAAACGGTTTTAAACTATTTAAATATAAATAAGTAAATCTTTACGTTAGTAACGTCAGCATCATTCGGACTCGCAATTCTGACATTTTCCTAGAGATTTGGACTTCTCCTCACGTTAGTAACGTGAAGCGATCGAAAGCGTAGTTCCACGTACGCACGATAGAGGCGCTGTACCAAATTGTATGGAAAAAGGAGACGTCTAGATCACGTCTCGTTACCCTGGTGATTGGATTTATTGCATAGTCACAGACACCTGACCGTTTAATCAACCTCTCAAAACAAAAAACCACAGCCACCTTATACTAAACACTCGTGCGTTCTCGCCAGCGCGATCTCTAGCCCTTATACACATCTAGTTTTAACTTCGGAACTAAAACTAAGCAAATCTGAGTTCTACACGAAAAATCGTTATAATCATAAATACTTTATTTGCTGAAATGTAGGTACATTCTGCCTCAAAGTTCGTGCCAAATAACATTCGTTCATGTCAGTTGTACATTAATAGGTACCTAATTAAGTTACAAATTTAAGACACAGACTTACGTCATGAGGAATTAAACTAGGAAAAAACTGCAAATGATCAATAAAATCGTCTAAACACCTTGATGCTGCCAGAACCCTGCAGTATAAAATGATACAAAAGGAAAGTGTGCTGCTCAAGAACGCTATTTCGGTTTGGATGTTTGATTATTTAAGGTAGTAAATTATGTGTGTTTATTTCCAGATGGGTGTTAGAGGAAGGCTGGGGCGACGAGGCGGAGGAAGGAACACAGACACTGCAGCGCCGCGCGCCGCCGCCGCCAGCGCCCGCGCCCTCCACCGCCACTCTACCGCAGCCCGTCACTAAGCAGGCGTGAGTATCTAAACCAGATGGTGTTAGAGGAAGGCTGGGGCGACGAAGCGGAGGAAGAACGCAGACGCTGCAGCGACGCGCGCCGCCACCGCCACGCTACCGCAGGCCTTCACTAAGCAGGCGTAAGTATCTCAAGTAGTTTTCTAAAGTAGATTTCAGATGGTGTTAGAGGAAGGCTGGGGCTACGAGGCGGAGGAAGAAACGCAGAGGCTGCAACGCCGCGTGCCACCGATACTCTACCGCAGCCCGTCACTATATATGAGGGGTTTTATACCAGATGGTGTTAAAGTCAATGTGTAGGCGTGCGTTCCTGTTGGTGTTAGAAGTTTTGACCCGAAGGAAATTGGGCAAGTAACGTTGCTTACTACAGCCAAAGTTGGCGAAAAATGGTAGAAAGGAAAGAATTTTGACTTTGAGTCACGCATGCTTCACGCATTGTTTATGCGTGAAGTTAGTGCTTTGAGCAACATTTAATCTACGTAATAAGTGAGCTTAGGCAGAAACTAATGCATAAGGTTGATCATTTCGTGTTGGCGCGAAATTCAACATATTTCTTGGTTTTTTTTTATGTGTACCAGGCATAAAACTAACGGAAAAGTAATTTTCTGCAAACCGTAAAACATTTTCTACGAACCTATGATAAAACCAACTTTGATTCAATTTTACATAATGTGCTCCTACATTTGTGAATATGTTTGACCCAAAATTTTCCCTAATGCTCCAAAAATACCGATAAATCGAAGTTAGTTTTTTAGTAAGATTTGCCGCAAATTACCCTTTCGCTTGTTTTATTCACTGTAGAACGCATAAAAAAGGTTAAAACAAAAAAAAAAACGCACCGACAGGAAACAATCCACCTTAATAACGCTACGCTATCTTGTCACGTAGATCATCGTGGATATCGTATAAAGACTTTGGTAATAACCGGGCAATCATGTTTAGAGTTTCTCTTATACTAAGTACGTGATAAAAAAAAAAAATTTTTTTGCAGTCGCAACGCCATGGGTCCTCCATCTAACTGGGAGAACTGGTTCAACACTATTCCTGACTCGGATTCCGAATCGGAAGAAGAATAACTAGCGTTACTGCGAAGATCGATCTGATGCCAGGTGAAACCGATTTCTTTTTATTTTGTTTATCTATAACCGATGACAAAAACCATCGACCACTGACTTAACATGATAACCGTAGACAGCGATTTGTCTCGGATAGAAATACGGGGAGACTCTCGTCGATTGTCGGAGACAAACGCTAATCTCACAGGATTCGGAACCTCAATCCATTTTGCAACGCTGACACTATAGCCGACACTTGGTCGGTGTCCATAAATTAAAAAAATAACACTGCCGTATAAACATAACTGTTGTTGTTTTATACAAGAAGCAATTATTTGACATTGAAATTTTTGTTCTTACAATGGTTTAGATGTAAAAATGTATTAAATAGTCAGAATCATCAAATACATATATCCAAAAGCAGCCCTTTCGTGAATAAGCAAGAGTTTACACGTTCGTTAACACGTTGAGTTGTGCAGCCGCACGTCGCAACTTCGGATGAAAATAACTAGAGTAGACTTACAGAATCAACAGATTTGTGACGTCCAGCGTGATTAATTGTATCAAAAAAACAAAAAACAATTGTGCTTACTTTGGAAAAAATTCCCTATAACTATAGTGATGATCAGCGCACGAACAACCTGTTATTATTAGTTGGGGTGATGATAATCATCAGCTATAGCACGAATGACAAATAGTGTTCACTTGTCACCCAAATTTGAAGGAAATGGAAACTCGATGTATGTTATTAACTGTACTGCCTCTCAATAATGTAGATTAGATATTATTTGTTATAATTATTTCGTAAAAAAAGCAATTTGAATGTATTTATAGCATTTTACTGTGTGATAATTTTACCAAACAATCCATTTTACAATTGTTTATTTTTCCTTTATACATTAAATATGATTTTATTGTTGATTTTTATAAGCTAAATCATGAATATTTATACAAGAAGCAATTATTTTACGCTTACCTACAGCCGGTTGTTCGTAAGCTGGATACGAATCGGATTTTGCCTCAAAATAGTTATTAATTTCCTGCAACAGAGTTGAGGTTCAAAGGAGATTTGATCAATGATCGATCAGGGGGCGAGTCTACTTGACGTTAGTAACTAGACGTGACCGTGACGTCCCCTTTTTCTATAGGATTTGGTACAGCGCCTCTATCGTGCGGAGGGGGAACTACGCAAATCCCATACAAAAATAAGACGTCATCTTCACGTCTCGTTACTAGCGTCAAATGGATTCGCCTCCTAGTTAAAGGTAAATATTAAAACCTGTCGCGATCCTCTTTTGTTTTTTGTGCTGTGCAGCCGCACTTCGCAACTTCGGATGAAAAGAACTAGAGTAGACCTCAGATCTGACAGATTTGTGACGTCAGTGTGATTAATTGTAGCAAAAACAAAAAACATAAGTGCCAGCTTTGAAAAATTTACCTATAACTATAGTGATGTGATGCTCAGCGCACGAACAACCTGTTATCATTAGTTGGGGTGATGATAATCATCAACTATAGCACGAATGATAAATAGTGTTCACTTATCACCCAAATTTGAAGGAAATGGAAACTCGATGTAAGTTATTAACTATACTGCCTCTCAATAAATAATGTAGATAAGATATTATTTGTTATAATTATTTCGTAAAAAAGCAATTTGAATGTATTTGTAGCATTTTACCGTGTGATATTTTACCAAACAATCCATTTTACAATTGTTTTTCTTTTCTTTTACACGTTTTATGTGAAATTATTGTTGTTTTCTCTAAGCTAAATCATGAATATTTTATACCAAAGGTTATTTTTTATGTTTTAGACATATCTTTATTTATGTACTTATTTACATTTAATGTATGATTATGAGTTGTGTATATAATATAAAATTACATTATTGTATTAAAAAAATCTAAAATTAAGCCGTTGCTCTCTAGTGATAAATGGGATGAAGAATCAAGTGCCAAATATCACGAATTGATAGAGAAATGCAGTATGCACCGATACTCTACTCTATATGCACCCGAAAAACTACGCAAAGTAATACATCAGTGATTTGATAGTATATATTATAAAGTAATAATTGTTACTAGCTGTTCCCCGCGGTTTCACCCACGTTAAATTCGGCGTTCACATTTCTAGGGGGATAAAAAGGTATTTTTTCCTGTAAATCTCCCATGGGAATTAGATGTTTTACCAGAATATACGCCTATGTTACTCTCCGTCCTTTCAACTAGCTCTATGCCAAAAATCAAATCGATTGGTTGCTTAGTTAGGGCATGAAGGAAGGATAAAAAACAAACAAACACTTTGGCATTTAAAATATTAGTTAGGATATACAGGGTTATTATTACTGACACTGCTTGAACTGCAGGTCCTGCCCGTTGTTTTTTTTTTAATAATTCACTTTCTCTACAAACTGAAAAAAAACACCTTTGTCCGGAACCCAATGAATTACTAAAGAATGTTCTTCCACTTCCACTACTCACTCAGGGCAGAGCGAAATAATAATAATTAAATTAAATTTAAATACAGCGTCTCTAAATAACGATTATTGAATGGAGGGGGATACCTACTACCAATACTAAAAAGGCGTCTTCACAAATGTGTTCGTGATGATAGGCGGAAGCTACAGTTCGTACAGAGTCAGTGAATTACCAATAACCCTCGGTTTGTTCCGAAATACGATTACAGCGCTGTTAGCGATTAGAGGTGTGTAGATCCGGAGTCAAACGGATCCTGGAGTCGTGTCCGCTCCTGGATCCGTGTGGTTCCGCTCCGGACTGGCGTTCTTGGCGTGTCCGCGGACACGTTAGCCGCGCTGCGTCGGTCTCGGTTTATCGAGTCGAATGAATGTAACGAGCGATTGGAGCTGTGTGGATCTGAGCTTCGGTTTGCGTGTTTAATCGACTGATCCGGATCCATTTACGAGTAAACAAGTAACTACTACAGACAAATTATACCATATTATAATTTGCTAAATAAATCTAAAATATACCTACTTATTTAAATCAGTAGGTACTACAATACAATAGTAGCTTATGAACCTAGAAGTACGAAACTTTTGTAACTACCTACTCACTAATCTAGAACAATGATTGTAAAAAACAGGAAAGTATTTGTCATAGATTCGTTAGATCCACCGAAACAAACGTGTCCTATACAAACAGATCCAATGGACATGTAGGAAACGTTACTGCAAGCGAAGCTAACAGATCCACTGAATCAAACAGATCTAATGGACATGTAGATACCGAAACTGCAGGCGGATCCAAACAGATCCGCGGAGTCGTATCCTGGATACATATCCGAACCCATCTGGAGTCGGATCAGATCCGATCCAGTCGCGGACACGTTTAGCGCATGCTTATTAGCGATCACAAATTTTTTTTGCGTTCCAAATTTGATATCACGATATTGACAGTTGAGTGCTATCATTAATTCGGAACGGTCATGAGCGCGCTCACGAGTTACGGTGTCCATTTCATTACAATAACGTAATCTGGGTACGCTAAAATCGATATGATCGCGCTCATACGCGTTCCGAATTACTGTGAGCGCGGCAACGGACGTACCGTCTGACGTCTGTCAGTCATCAATACATCCAAATGTCACTTTTGACAGAGCCGCTCACAGTGATTTCGGTTTGTAGCATGGTCAGTGATATTACAAAATGGCGCATGTAATGACGTGATCTATGACGTCACACGTGACAACGTTGACGCGCTCACGATAATACGCAACGCGTGTGAGTGCGATGATATTTGATTTTAGCATAATTCGGAATGCACCTCCTGTATAATACATACAGTATCATCTATGTTATTATAATACGATAAGTTAATAAAATAAAGCTAAGAAATCCCGGTTGATTTTACTAAAGTTACACTATACCTACACTTCGACCGTCTGGCGAATGTGAATCATGAATGGAATATCCAATTCAAGTTTGTTCTGCCTCAAAATTTCGATGCATTTTTTCCAAACTTCGCGAAGGAATTCGCGAGTGTGCTGGTATGACCACCACCACACTCGAAAATGCCTTTTTTTTTTAATAGCCTGAGGGAAATGCTCTCGCATATCGTACTGCCACGGGGAAACAGTACGATTATGTGGGACTCAAACCCACTAAAACCCTCAGGGTGTTCCGCTTCTGCCGCTTGTGGTGGGAACACGGGAACGTTAAACTCTTCCGCGAACCCACCGGGGCTGCCCGATACCGGGCCCCTCCCTGGGGGGTGTGAAGCACCCCCCTTCGCGACGCACCAGAAACACATGATGAGCCGCGACCACCTCGGGGACCTTACCCTGCCAAATGGGCACCAGACGACCCCGTGTCCAAACGCCCCTAGGTCCCCTTACGACGGGTCAGTTGAGTGGCCCCGCCGCCACACGGTCACAGAAAATAGGGAGAGCGGCCCACGCAATACCGACACTCCTCCCCTGTGACCCCACCGCGTCCGCCATCAAACGGTGGCGGCCCCGCCAAGGCCGCGGAAGGCAGGGAGAGCGGCGCACCTCTATACCGGCACTCCTCTCCCGCCGCCTCCACCTCTCTGCGGCCATGCCGCCCATACGGCACAGCCGCCCGCCTCAGTTGGGGTGCCTCCCATTCGACACCGCAACCTACTACCGCTCCAACTAGGCTTTGAGGGCAAAACCCAGAGGAGCGGTCCATCTCGGGGCCGGCCGTGTCCCCGTCTGCGTTGGCACGGCCCCATGGGTTCCTCTTAGCTTCATCGCGGGTGAGCGGGCCGCGATTACTAAGCCCCCCCCCCCCGCCACGGCAAGGCGGGAACCCTTTGGGGGGGACACTCGAAAATGCCTAGAGCCTAGAACAAATCCGACGGTGTAAGGCTGACCGCACATTGGCAACTATTGCTTGAGCAGTTGATAGTTTTCGCGATACGAGAGCAATTTTGGCAATATTATCTACTCGGTAAATATGGCAAGAACTGTCAAAATATCGAGTGATTGCTTCGTAGCAAACAAGCGTATTCTCAAAATCTGCAATTCGATATGTATCGAAGGTTTTTCTTTGATGAGTTGCTCGATAAGTCGCTCGAGGATGCGGTTTTTAGCGGTACTCGATATTTATCACAGATTTATAACATGATATTTTTATTTCGTGATGATGAGTATCGCTCGATAAAGTAGAACGTGATACGCAGAATTGGCCCCCAAGACTCCGCATAGTAATTCAAGTAACAGAATGGACGTTGCGAACAATGACACGGTTGCAAAAGGAACCATCTCGCTCCCGCGATAGTAGTTAATTTTGCAGTCAAAAGAGTATTTTAGTTCACGTACTTTTATGTCCGTCAAACAAAAATATGAATTGGACTAAAATTCCTTGATACTTGTTTACTGTGTGTGCTTGTGTGTTGTAAAACTCTCGTCTGCGCAGGTTTTAATAGTATTGTTGCGCACACTAATTTATAACTTACGAATATTGTATGTTTTATCATGGTTGGTTCATAGGTATTTAGGATTTAAAATATCAAATATTGAACTTTAAAATATGTCTAATGCTGCGATTCTATTTAATGTAAAAACTGTTACAGAACTGTACGTTGATCTGAAAACATAATTTGCATCATAGTAGTATAATTAAAAATTATGAATGTAATGGCTGCTATACACATTCAGGTATCCTGGACGTATATTGGTCTCCTACGAGTAGACAAATTATATTTTTGGCTAAGAAACGTAAAGCAAGAACTATCTGTAGAAATAATTTAATCATGAAAAGGTTAAAATACTCCCCTGTGTGTTTAAAAACGGAGATATAACATTTCTCTCTCACATTCTTTCTTTATTTTAGAAAGGCCATTTTCCTATATTGCTACTGTAAAATAATTATCCTAACCTGATTCTTTCAAGTTTTCGTGAACCCTGCATTCTGTGACATACAGTCATCAGTGTCTTTTGTCGAACGTAAACATCGACGTGAGTTAAATCCTTAAATAAAATGTGTGTTTTCTACCTCATTCGACTTGCATCGATCTTGGGCATAATATTAAAAATCTCAGTGTCGTTATTATTCTCGGACCGGTTTTTAACTTGTAGTTTGAAATTAGCTACACAGTCATGTTCACGATTCTACAGAAACTTAGTGGCACTGTAGGGAGGGAACAAGGCCATTTCTTTTCATAAGGTTGTCGCAAAGGCGCACTGCTACCGGACAGCACAAAAATGTACATTCAAATATGGGCTTATATTGACGCATTATATAACAGGTAGCTTGCCACTGGTTTGAAGCTTGTGGGAACCAATTTTATCACTGTAAAATCTATCTAAAGATAACAAGTTTAAGCTCATGTTTGAATGCAAATTTTTGAGCAGTGCGGTAGTAGCGTTGGCTTGATGTGCGCAGAGCTTAAATTCTGCACGGATCTATTAGTTTGGTATGAATGTTTACTGTCAATATGTTTGAAGGAAGTATTTTTCATAGTCTGACATTTCAGGGTTATTATGTAGACGCATATAATGTTTATCAGTAATTTCTGATTCGTCGAATTTCAAGCAAGAATTAAAATGAAATGTAATAAGTAAAGATTATAATAATAATCGTAGGTAGGTCGTTTGAATTTGATGTAGTGTTGTCTCTCTCCCTTTTCATACTGGCAATGAAACTAAAATCTTGTCATTAACTAATTTTTTTTTTAAGTGGTAGTAACTAGTTTTTTTTAATGTGGTCATATGTTGGTTATCGAAATTAAAGTTATTCCAATCAAGTATTTTAAGAAAATTAGGGAAAAAATATTGATTAGAATAACTTTTCTTTATGCTAGAGTCTTATTTGAAAAACTAAACATACCTAAGTACTTACTATTTTATTGTTTTCAATCTATTTTTAAGTATATTTTTCTTTCTAGAATGTAATGTGTTTCGTTAATAAATGTTGCTGTTATTTGTTAGTCATAACTACTTAAGTATTTTTAGATCGAAATCGGAACAGTTTTCATTGGAATATTCTCACAAAAGGTGTTCTTACTATAAGCTGTTTTAATTCTGAAAACATGGTTTCTGTAGCGAGGTGGCAACACTTGCGTTTTAACTGAGCCTTAGCTGCGTGAAGAATATTGTAGCGAAAATTGTTTCCTCTTTGTTTCCACCGTTAACCTAAGCATTCCAGAAAAAGAAAAATAATCGTTATGTAGTCTCGGGAAATGTGATTTTAGACTGCGTGTAGACACGATGTAGCTATCAGTATTATAGACTTTTTCGAACCAAGTATCTACGTTCAAATTAATAAATAATTGAATTAAACGAGTTTAACTTGAACAATTTGTTTTATTATAACTACTAATATTTCAACGTTTTAACAAGTTATTTAAGCGAATAGGTACATATGTATAGTTTTTGGAGCTTATTTTGTTTAGGTAAACAATATTGATGATCGTACATATTACCTACATATTGTATAAAATTTAACCATAAAAAATTTGCAAGGGGTATACGGCAATAGAATTCACATACATTTATATGGCATGCCATTACATCTCTTTAAAAAATTGTGAACATTTTTTTTTATCTATATTAATTATGATATTCTTGCAAATAAGTTAGACAGCACTATAAACACCATAAACTTTGAAACAAGATGGACATTTGCCGAGTCGGGTTTTTTAGGATCCGGAAGCCACGGGGTGCATTGTCTGTAGCCGATCTCCTGAAAACCGAAAAAGCATCTACCGTAAACCATCGATTTGAAAATCAGTCCATAAAGATAAAGATAATAATTTATTATGTGTACAAAAATATCTTAAACAATAAGGTGGATACAACAGTTTGTCCGTTAATTACGAACGTACAATATTTAACTTAAATAACTACGAAATTTATTGAATATTATACTAATATTGTAATTCGTTGATTTCATAAAAAAAATCTATGCTACATACGGAGTTTTGTCTTAAATCTGGAAAATGGGAGCACTTCATTCAACTTTAGACACAAGACGGATATGAGCGTAGGAATGGCAAAATAACTTTGGTGGCCTATTATCCGGTAGTGGATAAATAAATAATAAATAATGCTGGACAATCCACACAACATCATCTAGCCCCAAGTTAAGCAGAGCTTGTATGTATATGTATACATATATATGTTTATTATACTTATGGTATACATGCAGACATAAATAAGAATGAAGAATAATCATATTATTCCGAATTTAGGTATTTATGTATAAACACTCAAAAAAGTCACCAAGACGTCTGTCTCGTCGTATATCTCGGGAGTTCGTCCTTTCTACGAGAGGCTCCATGTCATACCTACTCTGACTCACTTATACTGTGGCCGAGACAAGACGAGATCCTAATAAGGGCTCCAGAGGAGAGGTGAGTGCACCATGTATTCAACTTTGTTCCAGAATGTACTCACTCATGTTGGGCCTGTCTCGGGGTGTCTCGCCGAGTGTACCTTCTGCTGCTTGCTGATCGAGCAGGGTATCAAACAACTTACTTGTGAATAGTTATGAGGGTAACAGGTGGTTTTAGGCAGTCGACCAGGCAAGGGCACCCTGTTACGCCAACAAGCCAGTTTGCTCTCTGGGCTCTTTTTAATCCCCACGACTGATGGCTCCAAGTCTTCAAGATACTAGAATAGAAATTCTTATAAAAACTCTTCATAAAACACGGTTTGAAATATTTAAGTATATTTAAGGTTTGTAATATAGAATTTATACCGAGTTTTGCCACCTACGAAAAGAAAAGAAGCTTGGTTGTTCAGCATTGGTAATTCCTGGTTCATGTGATGATAATGTAGAAAAAACTCGGTGCAAGGAAGAGCCACGCTTATCGCACTCACAAACCTCAAGATTCAAATATGTACTTACTAAGTACTTATCAAGTTTCAGCGAATGGAATTCTCTGTTGCAGGAATTGATCAGTTTAACGCATTCACTGCCTAGCTTTTTCTGCGGTGCGACCCAAAGTGGCGCGCTTCGCTAGTGCCACAGGGGGGAGATGACAATAGAGAGGATACCTACATTGGAATATGGTAAGTGTTTTTTTGTTGTTTTAATTGAATCGTTATAACGTTAACTATTTCTACCTACCTACACAACTGTGACTTTTACCTTGTTTACCGAAGAATGCACCGACCAACAGCCAGCTGCAATCTTCCAATTCCGCTGGGGTAGGCGCTCTCGATAGGACGTATATTGTCTTCGACTTTAAAATGTGTTTTAAAAAAGGACTGTATTGTAGGTACATGGACCTGCTGATTGCCGAGTGGATTTTAAAGCGGTTTGTCCGTGTAAGGCGCATCCTCGCAGTCTTATAGCGCTAAGAGAAGGAAGTAGGTCTTAGGCACAAATGCGCCAGCCAAGGGCCAGCTGCAGACTTCTGATTCTGCTGGGGCAGGCGCTCTCGATAGCACGTCGATCGTCTTTTGTTGAGATTGCTAGGGTTTTGAAAAACTATGCTATTTTAACATTCACCTGCTGATTGACGAGTGGATTTGGAAGCGGTTTGCCCGTATAAGGCGCATCCTCGCAGTCATAGAGCGCTAAGAGAAGCAAGTTGGTCTTAGGCACAAATGCACCAACCAAGGGCCAACTACAGTCTTCTAATTCGGCTGGGACAGGCGCTCTCGATAGTAGGTCGATCGTCTTTTGATTATGCTGGGGAAAAAGTCGAGGTGAATATTGCTGTTTGCGTATCTTTCATAGAGTAAATATCTTTCATAGATCTAAGCATAGAGTAAAAACACGCTGCTATCAAAGGAGCTTATCTGATGATCTGTTAGAATATGGCATTCTATCTGACAGGGTGCAATAATATATTTTACAAAAAACTGTAATATTTTTGTTATTGAGCAAAGAAAATATTGAATCAAATTGAGCTAACTAGAAATCATTCCGAACACATTTTGGTCTAAGCAATTAGGTAGGTATTCGGCTACCGTATATTGTTGGATTTGGTTTCAGAAAACAGCAAAATATATGAACATAAATTAATTTTATATGGCAAAATACGTCAAACCATCGCATCGGTAATGTCATGAAGTAAAAATACCTGCAGTATGTAGAAAGGTCTAGTTCTATCGCACGCAGCAAAAACAGTTTTGTTGATGATCACGCCTTCGTTGAACAAACTGTCGAATTTATCGCGCTCTATTGCTTTCTTCAGATTATCTTTACGTTGTTTCTTCTCTTTCGCTGTTTCCGCTGATACTCCTGTAGCTGCACAAAAATTACTCTTCTTTTTCATAGTGTGGTGATCCACCTATTCCATGTTATGTTTTTCTGCCATTTGGTACTGTTACTCTATCTACTTTTATTATGATTAACGCTTTTGTTTGCAAACATTATGCTTTAAAAAATATATACTAGAAGAAATTAAATGATATCCGATAACAGATATAATTTAATTTCTTTGAGATTACCTACCACAAGTGCGAGGGCTTACGCACTATACTATCCTACTTATATTATAAATGTCAAAATTTGTATGGATGGATGTATGGATATTTGTTACTCTTTCACACAAAAATACTGAACCGATTAGGCTGAAATTTGGTTTGGGTATAGTTTGGGACCTGGAATAACATATAGGCTATTTTTTTTATCCCGATAAAACGTGGGCGAAGGCGCGGGCAGCAGCTAGTAATAACAAACTTTAAATTATCCTCTGTTTCCACACTTTGACAAAATTATAACATAGCTTTAATGTACCGTATGTGTATGATTTGGCCGGAAAAGAGCTGATATGAAAACTCAACTTAAATACGAATGTTTTCCACTTACTAGTTGACGCGAGCGCTAGGAGCGTAAAAATCTGTTTCGTTACTTGAAACACTGCTTTCACGGTATGCCACAACGATTTTAACAGAGTTGGTAGCATCTGTCAAGGCAATAAATAATACTGGTAAATTCACACAGCAATTATTAATGTAACCACAAAGTAAGCAGAGCTTGCAAGGTCATGTGGAGGACCTTGCAAGCGGAGGAGTTCACAAGAGGTGACTATAACCACGTTAACTGAGTAAAACTTTAGTTTAATAAAATCATCAGCGAATTTTGGAAAATAATGTATTGTTTCATAATTTACTGTACATAATTACCTCGTGATATATTAACTGAGTAAAACCTTAGTTTTATTAAATGTTCAGTTACTTTTTGTAAATTGGTATTCATTGTTTTTTGTAACCGTAGAACGACAAGAAAGATTCGTTGTTTAGCCTTGTCACTCAATTGTGGAACGATTTAGTATTAAGATGTTTTGTAACGTTGGATGTATTCATGGAATTTCGTTGTTGACTGTACCTTAGGGATAAAACCAACGCCATAAAGGATAGATGGCAGCATCCACCGAAGTAGGTCAATCATCAACCAATAGGCACCTATTCGATCACGACCACTAGCCCGCCTGCCTAGCATGATGATTAGGGCAGACCCCACTCTTTGGGGAGTCTCCATTTTTTTCTAAAGTGTAATTTTTAAGGCGTCTATCTACAGCGCACTGCCTGTGCCTGATAGACGGAAGGAATGGCACAAAATAAAAAATAAAAACAAAGTTAACATACCGGAGCTGCGTTAAACCAGTCCGGGAAGCACACGCCCTGATAGTCGTGCACCCAGTTGACCTAAAACAAAATTTCAGTTTAGCCCACGAATGCGAAATAAAATCACCACTGAATTTGATTTTCCGTGTTCCCTCCCAGTGGGTGACGCCAGAGTGGGAAGAACACGGAATAACTCAAATAAAGATCGGTATAACAGAAAAAAAGTCTAGGTCTATGGGTATAACATATAACTTTTGAATGTAGGTACATATGTATCTTTTGATTGTATTTAAATTAAAACAAAAGAGGCAGACTCTCAGACAGTACGGCAAACAAAAGAGTAAAACAATGAAGAACCATAGATCTAGATTTTTTTTCTAAGACGAACTATTATTGTATTGCTTACTTGTCTACGCACTGCATTATTGGGAGACGGAGTCAATCGCTTTATGGTAGCGTAGGCCAGGCACAGTGACATTCATGGACCGGTAACCCCCTTTTTATATATGTTTTTTGATATTTGTTCAGGGTGTTCTGATTGTCTAGCATTATTTATTTACTTATTTAATTTTTTAAATTTGATTTTAATTTCTGTTAATACAGAAATATTTTAAACGTATTTTCTTCTGGTAAAATGAAGATAGTAAGCCGTTTTACAAATTTAAAATTATAAAAGTAATGTAGAGAGGAGATTTGGTGGAACCCGTCAGGGGGTTACCTATTTATTGAACGCCGTACACTATAGGTATGTACTTTAAAAGACATACCTGAAAGACGCCAGCCTTCTTCAGGGCAGCCATCGCTTGCGGATGCACAATAGACAGATGCTCCCTCGCGTCTTCAAGCGCCGAGGACTCGTTGTTGTTCCGTGCAACCACCCAGCCGCCTTCGTCGATCAGCATGCAAGACCACATGCCTTCGCATCGGGGCTTGCACTGAGATTTGTTCTCGGCATAGCACTGTTATAGGAAAAACTCTAAAGGGTAGGTAAACCGAGTAGTACATAGTAGGTAGGTAGGTACTAATATGGGTTGGTTTGCTGCAGATATTTGGTCCGGGTATTTTCTAAGTATAATAAAAAATAATCTATTGTATATTAAGTACGAGTATATCAGTTACTTAGTACTCCTAATACAAGCTCCGCTTAGGGGATAGTTGATGGTGAGAACATCTAATTTTTCGATTGTTTGCCATTACTTATTTCATAAATAAACAAAAAATAAAGTTGGACAATAGGTATACACAGCATCATCTAGCCCCAAGCTGAGCAGAGCTTGTGTTATGGGTACTAGATGACTGATATGCATAATACAATAATTACATAGATAGTTTTTTAGTATACGTAGAAAATACCCAGAACACCCGTAAGAAATATTTGCAGATCGTACAAATATGAAAGGTCCTAAAGTTGCCTACTCTTTATCATCTGTCTGATAACGCCAAACACGAATTATTCCTGCCTATCCGAAAAACAGAGCATTTTGCATCTTGTTTTCCGATTATTAATTTTACTTTTTCTATACACTTAGAGGTAATTTAGACCGGTCATTATAAAGTCTATCGCATGCTTATAACCGCCGGAGTGCAACCTTGTCCATTTTCCGGACGACCGCTTCTTGAAAGAGAGTTCATCGCGAAGAGTCCCTTTTTCTTCATGAAGTCAGCCAATGATGTTCATGTTCATTTATTGGTAAAATAATTATTACACGTCAATCCTTATTATACATAAGTATAAGTTGTTTGTATACATATAATAGTTAATTATAACATCTATAATAACAATAATTCTATAAGAATATTAATTAAATTACATTAAAATACATTTATTCCATGAATCAAATTTAAAATTAATTAATAATTGAAATCACATAAATATTAATAAAGTACAGTCTTATCTCAGAAATTCATCAATCCTGTAAAAGGATTGCTCAATGAGCCAGTTCTTTAATTTGTATTTGAACGATTGTATTGGACTCCGCACTCGTGACTGACTGTTGGAGGCGGTTGTATACCGCCGGCCCTACAACGTGGATCAGTTTGGAGGTTTTTTGGAGTAGCCGCGTCACGGCCTTCAGTCGGTGTCTGCTCCTTGTCATGTAATGGTGGCCATCACCAAGTTTAGGATATTCCGCAAGGTGGTTACGGGCATATATAGCTGCTTGCTGAATGAACAGGCCGGGAACCGTCAGAATCCTTAGTGATTTGAAGATAGGGCGGGCGGGCGTGTCCCACGGAACTCGGACTATTGCCCTCACTGCTCTCTTCTGCACTCTGAACACTCGCTCCCAATCAGCAGCTTTCCCCCAAAGCTCTACACCGTACTGAAGGAGCGAATGAACTGAAGCGAAATAGCAGCTCCTGGTCATATCCAATCGCTGTCTCCTGTGGTTTCGCTGCCCAAACCCAAACTGGCCCACTCTCAGTTCGTCGCCGCTCTTCTTGCCTAGCCGCGCACTAAATTCCCACATACGGAAGGTTTGACTTTTGTCTGTATGGTTAGTATATAAATTCCTTGGTGTGATGTCATGCATGACATGTGTTTATCTTTTGTTTCTTGTATGTGTTATATCATGTTACTTACTGGCATCTCAGTGATAGAAATTAGCAGTTCCACCAGATGTTGCGGATAGAAATGGAAGCCCGCTACTCCAATGAGGCCTTTGTCTGAGGAAAGGGTTGACGCCGCCGTCAGCCATTCTGCTTTTACTCCGAGCTGCAAAAATTTTGTGTTTAAATAAGCTCTTGTTGCGGGGATCTAAAAATCCCCTAGGTACCTATACCTACGCTTAAAAATCAACAAAATAGCTAGTGTTATTTTGACATCGGAAGGAATTTTTTTTTTTAACCGACCTCAAGTAGGTTCTCAATTCGTCTATGTTTTTTTTTTGGATGATTGTTACGCGATATCTCCGCCAATTATGGACCGATTTTGAAAATTATTTCACTATTGTATAGAAAATGATCCCGAAGGGGTCCCATAAAATATTTATCCCCAGGGGATTTGTATTTTAAAACTTAAAATAAGTGTAAAAGTAAAGGAATTTGAAGTCGGTTTATAATTTTTTAAAACACGCCATATTATAATCTTCCTTCGAATATATGTTTGTATACATGCATCCGTCTATTTCCTATAGCAACTACCATATCCAGCACCACTAGGGGCAATCGAGAAAATACATAAAAATACGCCACCACTCTTGTGGCAATGATCACTTACGGACTTAAGTACTTTTTTGGTAGGGTGTATTTACCTACTTACTTGATAATCATTGTTACTATCAATCTAATACTCTCTATATTTTCCATTATAAATATTTACCCACGGAATATTTATCACATAATTAGTTCGACTAAATGGACATGATGGCCATGACTCGATGGACCGACAACATCGTAGCGGTCGCAGGTCGATGGATGGGGGCGGCTCAGGACCGCTATTTGTGGCGTCGTATGGGGAGGTCTATGTCCAGCAGTGGACGTGTATGGGCGATATGATGATGATTATGATTTATTGCAATTAAATAATCGTGTACTGATAGTTACGTAGGAAGATATACCCACGTTATCTGGTCATATCAAATCTGCTATCATTATTATTATTAGTTTTCAATAGCTTATCTATATTTTCTTAGAACTAATTGGCAAAGCGTGGTTTTTTATCAACTTGATGGATTCTTGTTGCGCTGAAGTGCTGTTGTTATACAAGGTTATCTGAAGTGGCGGATTTGCAGTCTTGGGCCCTAGTAGTAAGTACCTGCCTTCCTCAGCCAAGGCGCGGTCGCAGCCGAAAACTTTGGGGGGTTATGTTTGGTCAGGCTTGGAATTGGGGCGTGGGGGATTAGAAGACGATTGAACGAGAGGTTATCCGTCACATTGAAATAAAATATCAACTTAATTAGAATAGAATAGAAAATATTTATTTGTGTCACAAAAAACATAGTTGCTATGTAATTCATTTATATTGCAAAGTAACTGTAAGGCTCCGCGCAAATGGGCCACCGACCACAGCTACCGGTGGCTGTCGCGCGCTACGGACACTGCTGTAGCGAGTGGCCGCCACCGGCTACACGTATGTGGCGCGTCTATACAAGTATGTTAAGTGGCTGTCGCTGGCCACCAGAGGCTGTGGTCGGTGGCTCGTTTGCGCGGAGCCTAAGTTCTTACTGGAATTTAGAAAGGCAGCCTGCCATATGTACCTACCAGAGGGTGTTCTTATAAATACATCCTATTTATTTAGATGATTTAGTTTACTCCACTAATTTCGATCGACGCGGCGGCGACGCAACGCCGTGATACTCGACTCCATCTTTCTGTTTCAGAAGCACCTGCCAGTAGTATTTTAATCAAATCGTAAACACGGAAACAATGCCAATGATAACATTTTAATTGCTATTTTTGATAAAAGATAAGGTATGGGCCTATGATGATAGTAAAACAGCCATATCAACAAATCTAAAAAAATCTGGATCCTATCATTATTTTATATTGCGAAACTATGTTCATTAGTATCATACTTATATCTTCAAAATCTTGTCTTTTTTGTTTTAATAGATATAAACATAAGAAATATTACATAACATGGAAAAACTGCGACAGCTATGCTGGCTAGCTAAGCCAAAACTAAGTGAGCTTAGCTATCGGTCTGCAATCCGCATGAGGCCTTATGAATTATGTTTATATTGACATAGGGACGAAAGTTTCTTACACTCTCTTTACTCTTGGGGCCTGATCGACTGTGTCTCATTGGGTAAAGTATTGCATTTCTTTCTCTTCACTACTACAAGTAAATTTTTAGCATGATCTTAATATCTTTCGAATCTATCTATGACAGACAGTAAGAGTATCTCTTGTCTAAGATATTTTGACCAACCTTTTATATTTTATGACACGTTCTGTAAAATGCTTTGACAAAACCGTGAGTTCCTTACCGAAGGTGGTCGTTTATAGGAGTTCCTCAGTCTTCTTACAGGAGACACGGGGGCGTGGATGATGAGCGTGCCAGGCTTAGCTGCGGCTCGTCTGTACCACGCCTCCGTGGGTCCGTAGGCCCATGCCGCGCCGCTAGGGGGCGCTGCGTGCTGGCTGGTCGCGTGGTACTGTTGCCATCGGGTCAGACCACTTTCTAAAAATATTATAGAAAAGGTTAGTTAACATAGCTCCCAATAGTCATTTTAACCGTAAAACAATAGGGTCAACCTCGGAGTTACGAGTTATATACGAGCTGGAAACTCGTTAGTTGCCTCGACACCTTGGGGTAGTGCAAGTTGTAAGCCGGCAAAACACGGCCAACGAAAAGTATTCAGTAGACTGAATAGTTTTCGTATGCATGAAATGTTTTCGAAGACTGCGTTAATTAAAGCGAAGTGGAAAGAGAAGACTAATTAATAGCTCTAACATTTATAAAATAAAATGTAGTCCTGTCATAAATATTTTTCAGATAGCTGATCTGATGCTGATTGGTTTATATGATCAGGGAGTTTATAAACAGACAGTAGGTTTTTTCTCGATGGTTGGGCTATTTATGAAACACGATAGGAAAGTTCTTTGTGCGGCATCCAAATGGTATTTTTGAAAGAATAGAAAGCCTTAGGTAAACGCACATAACCAACCCAAAAATTATAATAAGGAGGCAGGGTATATTGTATAATCATAAGATATTGATTTTGACTCATATTGCAAGCTACTGAGGGGCTAGATATACATACATATGTTGTTTGTGAAATCTCTTGCATTAATACTGATTTTGACTCATATTGCAAGCTACTGAGGGGCAAGATATATGTATGTTGTTTGTGAAATCTCTTGCATTAATACTTTTATACTACACCTGCTCGGAAAGTTGCCTATTCCTTTTCCAAGTATAAGATAGAAAGTAAGTCATTGCAGGCGTATAGGAATCCGGGAGGAAAAACTCTATGGAATTTCATTTCTCACACGTTTTAGCAGGAGAGAAAACTGTATGGGAATCACAGACATCGTAGAGCTACGCCTATGGGAATCCATTTCTAACTTGTTATTTTTTTTTTAATTTCCTAAAAGATTGGCCGGTAACTATGGCTATTTTCATAATAGGTCAAACGACAAAAAGTTTTTACTCCAAGCCCGCTTGCCTCTTCCAATTTCCGAACAATATTTTGAAAAAAGAACCCAAGTGATAAAGTGTGGCGCGGGAAGTTCTTCTAAAATTTTTTGGTGTAGGCAATTTTATTAATTCTACAGAATGTCGTCGAGTGATAGTGAAAGTTTGATGACACCGCCAGAAATAAAATATTTATTCTGCTTTTTATTTTCCTCGAAGGTGTAGTATAAAGCACTATGTATGTATCACTCGGCAGAAAGTGCGATTCCTACCTCGTGTGTTTTAAGGGGGCCTCGTGGGTCTCAAATGACACACTCGATAGGAATTAGGCACGTTCTCGCCTAG
Source organism: Eupithecia insigniata (assembly GCA_947859395.1). NCBI lineage: Eukaryota > Metazoa > Arthropoda > Insecta > Lepidoptera > Geometridae > Eupithecia > Eupithecia insigniata. The sequence continues at coordinate 6,552,151 of OX402008.1, forward strand.
ATGAACAATGTACTATTAAATAATGAATTTTTTGGTCATCCTTTCGCAGCATTGTTGTTGCTTAGCTCTGTACTTACCGCTAGCAAAGAAAGCAGTAGAGGACCCTAGCTCGCAGGTAGAGCAATCTCTTTCTGTGTCCGGCTCCTCGTGTTCCCTCGCCCATTTCTCCGTCGCGATCGCTTCCTTGCACAGCTTTGCCATTAGACCTTCATCACCTGTTTATATTGTTAAGGTATTTTTAGCGTTATCATTCTATAACAAAGACCTATCCCTCTCTTTCAGTTTTCTCTGTCCTTTGATGATTTAGGCCAGTCTTCTTCATCATATAGGTGTGGACCGTGGACTGCCCTGTGATTGTGCGTCAGGGTAATCAGTGAAAATGGCTCAGCGGGAGACATGGCTGATATTGTGACTATCGTAGTTTCAGGGAACTCTACATAATTATAACTTTATTTGAGGTGACCAAGATTTCGTCGCTTACCCTGTTGATAACTGTCTGGTTTTGTCGATGATGATAACTGACGTGTGCACTGATGAATAAGGTATTAAGGTCCACATCAGATCTAATCGTCAAGCCACGTGAAAGACAATGTCCTTAACGAGTACCGATAAAATCTAGGAAAAAAAGTTAAACTTACATTGATATGTCTTCTCCAGCAACGTAGGCGGTATTGGCGAGAAATTATACACAGTCTTCTTCATAGCGAAGTTTGGTTCGTCACTGCGACGCCTGATGAAGTGCAGGACCTCGGCTTCGCGGTTGTCGAAGTGGGGCTCAATGTGTCTGCAGTAGAGCCTGCAAATTATGACATTTTAATAATATTTTCAATTTCCAAGTATAAACTAAAAACTTAATCACTGTTCACGAGACCTCTCTTAAACATTATTTAATGCTTGTCTATAAATACATATACACATAACAATGGAAAATATTCATATAAAAGTCCACACTCCACATTACAGGAGTTTTTTGAAAACATAGATTTAGATATGTAGATTAGATTACCTTGTAACACAAATCCCCATCCGTTTGAGAATCTGGCCTATAAACACCATACATAGAGTGCCACAAGTAGAAGGTGTTAGACCCCCGTGCCTCGGAAAGCACATTAAGCCGTTGGTCTTGCACCTGACCTCTCCCGTTTGTGTCAGTCTGCCATCCCATCGGATTAAGAGAGTGCACCTGTGCTTGCGCACACACTAGTGCACTATAATATGTCCTGCGCACCTGGTCACCTGGCTAGTCTCCGTTGAGACCGGCCGCCGTGTGGTCAAAATTCGGCTAGGAGGACATAGATCGCATAGAGTCACCGTTCACCAACTGGAATGAACTCTTACCAATCAGGCTGCACGACAAAATCCGTCCCCGATAGAGCTTTCAACGCCTGCTCCGCTGCTTGCCTGGTAAACGTCGTCTCTGGGACGACATGGTGTCTGCTGTACGGCGGTAACACCACCACTGCGGTATAGTGGTCGAGAACCCTCCTCCAATGGTACTCCCGCATCTCCAAGTTAACCCTCAGACCGTACTCGAATATGTTCTTTCCGTACATAGTGATGTTGCCTTTGTCTTTCTCAATTATTAGGGATTTGCGGAACTGAAAATTATAGATGAAGAATTCAACAAATAAAAGTAATATAGTGGTTGTATAGTGGTAAGTAGGTTCATTCAGACGTTGCAGGTCACGTAAATTTAATATAACAGCTGTGTACCAGAACTCTGATAAATTCATAATGTCATTAATTACAAGCTAATTTCACGAAAACACCTGACGAAAATTTTAGGCGAAAGTAAAGATTTCGCATAACATTTCAATGGCTGTACAGATTTTCATCAAACATACATATATAGAAAACTATCAATCACCTCTCAAAAAAACTAAAGTCTAGTCGGTTTATCCGTTTCGGAGCACCGATGCCACAGACAGACAAACAGAAACACACATCAGACTTATAACACCCCTCTCTTTGGGGTTGTTTGTTAAGGGGCCTCCCCTTGCGAATGGCCGTTCCTCTTCATCTCACCGCCGCGCCGCGATGCGCCGGCTCACACCCCTCTATAATACTTCGCAAACTATTTATTTTAATGAACAGGAACCTAGCGTGGCGTCGCACCGCCGCCGCCGCGCCCGCCGCGTCGTGTACGATTGATAATCGTCTCATTTATTTGAAATTGCTGAAGAGCTAGCTAAACACAGTCAGCTAACACCAATCCAGTGCTAAGAACAGGGGAGGATTACCTTTAGCCAATCCCCGGGATAATGTCGTGGAGGATGATCTGAAGCAGACTGTTCCAGGTCGATAAAATCGACTGTTCGGTAGCCAGGTTTCAGAATGTCACCGTCAAACTGTATGCAACAATGATCAAAAAGATCGTCAATCTGGTAGCCTACTTAAATACCTACTTAGAGAAATTGAGCTTAGTTTTAGTTATATTAGTTGTTTTATGTGGTTAGTTGTTTTAATTAGTTATGGTTATGTTTAACGTAATGGAAGTATACTTCGTTTTTTACCATTGGTTTGATGTTCTCATGCAGAACGATGTTTCCACGATGATCGACGAGAAACAATGACCCGCCTCCTCCCACCTGTAAAGATAGATATATAACTAACTAGCTGCTGCCCGCGCCTTCGCCCGCGTTTAATCGGGATAAAAAATAGCTTGTATGTTATTCCAGGTCCCATATTATACCTATACAAAATTTCAGCCTAATCAGTTCAGTAGTTTTTGCGTGAAAGAGTAACAAATATCCATCCATCCATACATCCATCCTTACAAATTTTGACGTTTATAATATTAGTAGGATTGTTTATTTCATTGCCAAAAACAGACTAAACTTAATCTTAACCAAAAATAATAATGTTGTGATGATACCTTTTTTTATGCGATGCCACACGGTTTGATCAGGTACACATAATAATTTCATGACCACCGTGGTCCCTATTCATATTGATGTACCTACGGATAATAAGTAGGCAGCAAGATTAGCAGGTTGCTTCGATGTTAGCTTACCCCCAATTCCCCTTCGTATTAGTCTGTTTACTTAAAGCATAGCTATTTCTCACTTTCTCTTCATTTACTGACAAAGTCAGAGTGAGAAATTACCCTGCTTAGCAACTATTGTAAGTTATGATCATAAGAGTTTATCGTGCGCAAAAAAACCATCGACTCGACTATACAAGCGACTAGCTCAGCTAGGCGCATGTTTGATATTATCTGTCAGATGTATGTTTCGGATTTTGAACTCTAAGCCACGCCTCTATACATACTAAGTGACAAATAAGGAGGCAATACAGGTCGTTCACCTCCACGAAATAGTAAAATATATTGAAATTTATCGCTACAACAAACCTAAAGCGATACCAGTATCGCTAGAGTATCGTGGTACAAGCGTACTAGTAAACAAAAGATGAAAAACACAAGGAAATATTTTTTATCGGTAATAATGACTGTTTACAATTAATTAACGTATTTGAATGTTCTAAAATACCAGAATAATTTTAAACCTGTGATATTTTAATTAATTAACGAATATGTTATGGATACCGAATTACATTAACACGACTGAAAAATACCTATGATATGTGGGTAAAATAAGAATTGATAAATTCAAAATAACTAGATCTATAATTTTATGCGTGTAGTAATAAAAAAGAATTGTATTTAACCTTAAAAAATGCAAAATTTTAAGTTTTGCCCTATTTCGATTTCGTGAAGGAGATAGGTCAACGACCTGTATTTCCAGGCTATCTGGCACCGAGTATAGCAACCATCGAAGAGACCCGCAGAGCTACCGCCGACCATCTACCATCATGCAATGCAGCCGTGACCTACGCGTATGTTTCGCAGAAACTTCTCACTGTCTCACTAGGTATATATTTTATTGAGGCAAAAATATTTTATCTGATAAACTCTGCATTAGTGACACGTTTCATTTTAAACGTAAATGCACTGTTTACACGGACGTTATCAGGACAATACTTACTGAAATCCTACAACTTGATAAATAATTTAATTGAGGGGCAATTTTTTATCGCGTGGTCAGGCGATGTCTGCTCGTGACCACGACATTATGTAAACCTATTGAAACGTCGGAAAAAATGCGATAATCATATCAGCCTATACACGTCCACTGCTGGACATAGGCCTCCCCATACGACGACGTCACAAATAGCGGTCCTGAGCCGCCTCCATCCATCGGCTCTCTGCGACCGCTACGATAACGTCGGTCCATCGAGTGGATAGTCTCCCAACACTCCGCATAAATAAACACAAATAAACGCAATAAACCCGTACAATTGTACTTATAATTATGTATTCAGATCGCGTTAATTTTTAAAATATTATTTGAATTTGGTATCTACATATCTTAATGATTACCTACTAGAGTGTGGCATTTGCAGCCAGCTTCATGAAGACGCTTCCTATTGGTATTGATAAGTATCAGTTAAGCTGCCTCTTTATTGTTTGCAAATGTCTGCACATAGCATAGCTCAACTGTTTGTACAAGCATATCTTTCGACCTTTTTTAAGTCGGCGATTTCGGAGTTTTTATAATTTCTCACCTGATGATAAGGCAGCATCAGCTTCAAATCATCGACGGGTATGTCGACTCCTGCCACTCCTAGCAGACGATTCACTGGGTACTGTAAACAAAAGTGTTGACTAATAAATAAGGTACAATCATTACCAGAATTGGTGACGTCAAAAGTAAAGGACCGGAAGAAATTAAACTTCTAGAGGTTTAGTGGGATAGGTCAATTCAGATGTCGCCAAAACTAAACTAATTTGACAGAAATAAAAGATTTGGCAAATAAAAAGGATGACATAATTTTTAGTGTTTCTGAAATGAATAAGAGTGGTGGAGTGTGGTGACTGTTAGAGAGCTTGTGGACGTCCGTTGTTTTCGCCGGATAACGGACCGAAAATAAACGGAGATCCTTGTATACTTTGCGGACAACGGACCGTTTATTTGGCGGAGTTGCAGTGTTGTATGGTCACACTCATTAGTGTGTACACGTACCAGACGTGCCGGTCCGGCAGCAAATCAGAATATCTTATACGTATACAAGAATCTCCGTTTATTTTCGGTCCGTTGTCCGGCGAAAAAAACGGACGTCTACAAGCGGCCTCAGTTATTTAAGTACAATAAAATAATTAACAGTACAACTACAAAACAATGTAGTTCATCAACATCGTCGCGTCGTCGTCACTTTAGAAACCACTTCCGTTCACTTTGATGCTGACTGTACAACGGACACACTTGTTTTAATAATTTCACGACTACGTAATAAAAACTTCCATCAAAACTGACCGTTCTAGTTGAATTCCTTTGTAGTTCCTGCAAATTAATGATATCCAATTAGTTAGCCTTTGGTTTTCGCTATAAAAATGGTATTATAATTATTATCAGCAGGCTTACCTCATCCAAAACTATAGTAATATTCTGAAAAATAAATAGAAATTACGTATTTCAGTATGGAATATAAATTATGGGCAGTAAATATTTGTCAATTTGAGACACATAAGATGCTTTTTATGGTGGTAATTTAAAAAATCAGCCATAGCGATTTTATATTTATATAATGTATATTGTGTCGAAATATAGGAAAAATCATAACACAACAAATCGTAGTTAATATCCCGTTATTAGTGAAATAAGAAGCTCACTTAGGCCAGAATAATATGGAAGAAAAAGGAACCTTTGCTTAGCGTGGTTGGTCTATTCCGATGTATGTATGTATGTATTTCGACTCCTCCGTAGAATAAAGTTCGATCTGTAGTTGATACTCTATTGATCAGAGTAGTCGATTTGGGTCGCCTTTCATTGGTCTATTTTCTTTTGTTTTTTATTCGACATCAAAATACAATTAATGAGCGGTGAAAAATTTGTATTACCCATAAATCTGAATTGACCACCTGCGCTTAAATCTCCATCTAGGGAGGAGGATTCATTGGATCGCCATCCAGGGAGACTGGGTATAAACGACTTCCGTTTCCATCACATGGTATAAAAATACTTACATTGGTACAATATTCTGGCTGGATGGAGCCAACCGACGACAAAGCTGGCATCGTCAAAATATCACAAATGTATGTATGTCACAAACTCAATTGTAATGTTTTATTTATGTGTTGATTTAATAATTATGTTACGTAACGCTGTACCTCATACTTATTATATGTACTAGACCTTATTTGGCTCGACTACGTTTAATTACTGCAATTTATTTACTGTTTGTAACTTGAATGAGAATTTTTGTAATCAAGAAAAAAAGGTCAACTGAGATTATATCTTGACGTTGACGTTAAAATTTCCGTCGTCCATCGGCTTCACCCCGTCAGAAAGTTGTATGTGTTTTCTATAAGTACACCGTACACAGTACCTTATTGAAAACCGAAATCGTTTATGCCTAGTCTCCCCGGATGGCCCATTCAATGGAAATGTAAGATTTTGGCGTAATCGCACAGCAGTTGCAGTAAAATCCAGAAAGAATTAGAATTACAAGAAATAAAAATCACAAATGCTGTCAAATAACTTACTTCAAGTTTAGTACTATCAAACACTGGGACAGACACGCCGATTTGCAGCCGATAGTTCGCATCTTCTCCCTCGTAGTAAAAGCCCAGTTTATCCTGAGTATGATAAAAAAATAATAATTTCTTAAAACATGAGAAAGTTGGAACATACATACATACATAGTGTGAAGCAAACAAATTCTTATAAAATTGCTACGACTCGTAGCAAATTAGATTTACTTTCGTAGATGCTACGGCGTAGCAATTGCCTACATGAGTGTCTACGAGTAATTAAAGTATAGACCAGTCGTCCGCAACAGGCGGACCGAAATGTCGAAGCTCGGACCGCCAAATATTCTTAAATACATACAGGGATGAATTTCCCCTCGTCCCTGCCTACATAACTTAAATCGTGTTTTAAGAAACTAGCCTTATATTTCTACGTTTGAAAACCACGTAGAATAGAATCTAAATTAGATTAGTTAGTTGATACCTACTTAATCTAGGATAGCGCGTTTTTTCGTCTCGGTCGGGGTACTCCTCCCGCATCGCACCCACACAAAGGCATCCGCCCGCGCGCGCCACACCCTAAAATTGCGTTATGAAACGCAATTTTAGGCAAATATGACCACTGTGATGCATCGGCAGAATGGACTGATGTGGCTGCTACGTTTTTCAGTCTTTTAAAGTTTTCACTCCAAATGGAGATAATAGATTTTGTTATACATTTTTAGGGAACTAGCTTGATTTGAACACAAATAAAAAACAGAACCGATTTTTTTTCCGGACCTTGATAAAAAAAATCACTTTGAATCTGGATCCCACTTAAAACTACTTGCCGACCCCTGGTATAGACGATGTTCTAAAATCATATACAACGGGATATTTGTCATGATTTGAGTTTTGAACTTTCCAATATTTCCGTGATGTCCCGTTCGTCCCACCAGCTTCGTCCCACCAGTGGGACGAAAGGGATAGTAATAGTCTGAATTAAAATTATGTTCCGGCACAGTTTCATGCATGCACGCGAAATAACCCGTTGGTGTCCTTCCAACACAAACCAGGTTCCCAGGTAACCCGCTTAATTCATAATGTTTAGCATTCTTTTATATTCTTTAGTACAGTGTGCTGAGTGTGAACTGCCATAAGTAAACAGTACTACAAAGTTTGCGTAACTTTATTTTCTATGGAATTCCTATTTTTAAAACTTCCCGCTTGGAGCGCTGTTCAGGAATTCCATAGAAAATAAAGTTACGCAAACTTTGTAGTAAACAGTATGGCAGTTCACACTCAGCATACTGAGCTTCAAATTATATTTGCTGAAATATACATACAAGGCTTTCTTGATACATGTAGTCCTTGTATCTTTGTTGGGGGCTCAGCAGCTTCTCCTTATTGTCCCTAAGTGATCGGTATCTAAAAGATTGTTCATCGCTCTCTTTGTTTTTCCATTGCTGTTCACCTCTTCTGGGGTCCTGAAAAACAACAACACCTGCGGTTAGAATTTAAATATAATGAATTCAAACCATACCAAGTATGGGGCCGGGGTTTTTTCCCGACACTCTGGCCTGAACTTATGGTAACGTGCAAATTTTTTTTTTTAATAATCACATTTTTATTAACAAAGAACATAACAATCAAATAATATAAACAAATTAAACTAGTATTTACAATTGAAACAATTGAGCTAAGTGCAGACTTTTGAAATCAATCTACAGATAGTTCAACTGGTCCATATCAATACCAGGCAGTGCTAATGCGCTGCGCCAGGCAATAACTTAGATATATCAAACTAACCTATAGATCAGAATCCGAGGTAAAAAAAATAAACTAGGAATTGTGTTTTATTGACACGAGTCTTGTAACCTCCGAGTCAAACTTTCCATTATTATTCCTATTCGAGAGAAGTTATTAACGCATCCAATGCCAAGCTTTCCCCCGAGAGGCGTGTCGCGGTGCAAGGGATGTACATGGCCGTGAGCGTCGGCGGTCAATGTGCTAGATCGTAGAAAATGTCGTCAATCGTGCTAAAATCTATTTGCTTATGAATTTTATCTGTGATTATGCAATAACCAAAGGGATTGTACCGTGATAATGTTAGGATAATATTTGATATGTCTGAACATCCAAAACCATACCCAGCGACGAGTGTACCTAACCTACGTTACTACGAAAAAAAGAATGCGAAGGATGCCTCTATAGCCGAATCTTCAGCCAAAGGCGGCCAGTCATATAGCAGCAGTCATAATAGATACTAGTCAGGCTTTCAGGACAGATTATAGTGCCCCTGTGTGTGCGAACACAGGTGCTCTCTCTATTCGCTCACTCGCATAATCAGATCCCATCTGATTATGCGACAGACCGAACGTGCGAGGTCAGGCGTTGGACCAACGGCTTAACGTGCTTTCTGGGGCACTTCCTGACTCCGGGCTGTTACTGAGAAATATTCTTGAAAGAAAAATCTTAATAACATCTTTGACCCGACCCAGGATTTAGAAAGACTGCGACGCACGTAACACTTACCTCGACATGTGCAAAAACATCACTGAAAACCCTCAGTCGCTCCTTCCTCTGAGCCACCAGGGGTCGCTCTAATACCTGGAGTATCTTCAGCACCTGCTCTGTGACGTCGGCGTGCGTTATTACCTAAAAATGAAAATAAATTTATTTTACCTGCAATTTTTCATACAGTAATACGTAAATGCAAATTTGTACAAAACATGACCGCTTTTATTGAGAAACATCGGGGATGGGGGGGCACGGGATGGTATAAGGATTCTACAGATTATAGAAACGATATATAATACCTATAGATTCAAATCTCTTGAGGCATTTTTAAGACGTTAAGTAGTCGATGGATAGCTCAGTACCGCTATTTGTTGCGTCGTCGTATGGGGGAAGCCTATGTATGTCCGTCCCCGGGATAACATCTATATCCCTGCCAAACTTCATTAAGATCCGTTCAGCCGTTTAGGCGTAAAAAGAGGTTACAGACAGACATACTCGTCAAATCATATACAGATTTGATAATAAAATTTCACACCATTTTTAACCGACTTCAAAAGAGAAGGTTATCAATTGGTCTCTATGTTTTTTTTGTATGTATTTTACGCGATATCTCCGCCAATTATGGACCGATATTGAAAATTCTTTCAACATTGCATAGAAAACAATCCCGTAGGGGTTTTATCCCTAGGGAATCAGTATTTATCCCGGAAAACTTAAAATAAGTGTAAAAGTAAGGGAATTTGAAATCGGTTTATCGTTTTTTAGAACACGCCATATTATTGTCAATCGTACCTCTGCGTAGTATCCGTCTCGGTCGCAGGAGACGTGGTCCGCGTACTGACGTGTATAGTCTCGGAGGCCATTTGGATCGTGGAGCCATATAGTGAAGAATCTGTAGTTAAATAATTATAATTGCGTAGAAATTAAAAAAAAAAAATTGGATCTTCATCAAAATTAGAACAGCTGCACCGATTTTCATGAACACTATCGAAGATGTCACTATCGTGACCTTACAAACAAATAATTTAATCAAAATTAATTTTATTTAGGTACCTTTGGGTGCGCAATACACATAATAACACCTACATATAATTTGTGAGATACTGTCAGTGGATGCGACTGTCGGTTACCTACCCCTTGCAGAACGTAAGCTACCAGACAAAAACAAATAAAAAAACATACAAACAAACAAACGATTACAGCCTAAAAAAATATATGATATCAAGCAAGAAAAAGAAAAATGCTATAAACCCAAGTACCTTGGGTTTATAGCATTGCTAGCTAGAGCTGAAGCCGGGGTAAAGAAGCAAAAGCCTCGAGGCCCCCCTCCGTGCCCCCAACAAGGGCCGGAAAGAAGATGATGGTAGGCTACTAGAATCTTTACCTAGCCTAAAAATCGCGATATCTCTGAATGACTGTATGCAAAAAAGTAAAATAACAATGTGTTTTAATGTGATCATTGGGAAAGCATTTTAGTCTATAAACAGCATAAGTCCTTTAGAAGTTCTTTACATTGTGTGATTTTAAGTTAGGTACCTGATTCGACCAAAAGGATCAAGCTTCCTAATAAGCTTGGTCATGTTCACTTCTATGCTGTCTGTCAGCATGATGATGGCTTGCTGGCAGGATGGCGGCCGGTCGTGCGTGCCGTGCTGCCGCTGCAGTAACCGGACTGCGTTCTCCAGGATTTCTTCCATCCACGTTTCGTTCCACAGCCGGTGGGCATTCAAAGATGCTAGCATCGCTGCTGAGTTCACGTGGTTTGCCTGAGATGACCACAAATAAAATGTAAGTACGTACATTGTTTGTTTCATTCTATTATGTTTCAGCTTTTGTTCACAGTTGATCGTTTCGTATTGGCGCGAGATTACATTTTTTGTTGTTGTTTTAAAGTTTTTTTTTTCAGGGTACATAACTAACGGAAAAGTAATTTGCCGCAAATAGTAAACTAATAAAAACAACTTTTATTCAACTGTAAATATATATTTTGAGACCATTTGATTTTTAGCCCAAAATCTCTTATTTTCCCAAATGCAAATCCATATCAGTAAATCGAAGTAAGTTTTTCATAAAAAACTGTAAGATATATACTTAGCCAAGGTTTTTTGGTATGAGAAAGAAAGAAAGAATGAAATCTTAGAAATCGTTTATTACAGGTAAGTTTTTTGGTTTTTTAACCGACTTCAAAAAGAGGATGTTATCAATTCGTCTGTATGGTTTTTTTTGTATGTATGTTACGCGATATCCCCGCCATTTATGGACCGATTTTGAAAATTATTGTATAGAAAAGAATCCTTTTTTCTCTTTTTTTTTTACTTTAATCTAGTATTTATCCGGCAAAACTTAAAATAAGTGCAAAAGTAACGGAATTTGAAGTCGGTTTATCGTTATTTAAAAACGCCATATTATTGTGTTAAAGGGACAGCTAAAATAAGTAATAAATTTTCTTATGAAATCAATCATCTTGACCGCAAAAGAAGTAAGAGAGTAAAAATTAAACTCACCGGTACAAGTTTATCATTGAAACAAGTGATCGGCGTGTCCAAATTAACACTGAATCGCAACACATTGACTTGATCATCATCCGTCAGTGCATTCAGCATCACTGAGGTGAAAACATTCCCGATATATTGGTTGATAGACGTGTTCATAGATCCAGAAGCATCTAGAAGGATCAGGACGTCTCTGGGTGCTCCTTCAGAGCTCACGTACCAAGGGCGAAGACGGCAGTCGTACACATCATTTTCTTCGACGAATCCCTGCTTGAAGTTGCTGCTCCATAAACTAGCTGAAGCAAAAATGCCGTTAAAACATATTTTGAAGGTTTTAGAAAACCTAGGTAGGTTCTAATCTAAACCTACCAGGGTAATGCCGCAAAAACCCTTTTGCGCTGCAAAAATATTGGAAGCCGATGCTAGAATCTTGAGCGTAGTTCTTTTGGAACGTTGGGAGGAGGCCTTCTGACCAAGCAAGGTGTGGGAGAACTTTTCCACCTGAAAAGGTGTAAATTTAATTCTTTCAAATGTGGTTCTAGGAACAGTGGTGCCATAATCCTAAATTTTTAATTATAGCGTATATCCTCAATTACAATTGAATACGAAAACGTACAGGAGTCAACAGCATCAATTTTGCAGTAGGGCTCGATAAACAGAAAAATATCTGAAAACAAATTTTCGAGATTCTGTGTATTTTTTAAGAGTAAGTAATAGTATTAAAAATTAATATTACAGTTGTTTACTGAAAGTCAGTAGAAAATATTTCCAAGTGTGAAATAAGGTAACTTATGTAGGTACCGTTCTTGAAATAGTCATATCTCACGAGTTAAGTACGAGCATACTCCTGGAAAGCAACAAATGGCTCCCATTTAGCGGGGAAGAGATTCTGGCCACTTTTAAAACATATTTATCGAATAATCTTTAATCTAGTTTCACCTGTTTCTGGGATTGCAATTTGCAGTTATTCGGGGGATACCCTGTATAGTAGACATTATTATTATGACGCTTTATTTAATTACAATCTCGTTAAAAATATTTTTTTTACTATAGAAATTCAGTACCATAAAATATTATAAACTGTGGATCACCGGCCGCGAAGCTAGGCTTAAGCGGCCGGTGATTAGGGTTGTAGAGAGAGGAACTTCCTAACGATACGCGCCGAGTCCAGGTTATGATTATTATATTGGTAATGGTAAAGCGTTTGACCACCATCACACTTGAGAAAGTGAAGATGATGGCCTAAGATGGAGCACGCTTTCTCAAAAGGAACTTATTCACTCGGGATTAGAAGACTCGAAGATTTTTATGTTATGTTTAGGATTTTAAACTTAAGTCGGTACTTGCTTTATATTATTTTGCAATTTCTACTAAATATATCCTTACTACACGGAAAGACTTCGGCGGCCACATGGACGCTGGTTTTCTCCAAAGAGATGGGCGTGTCGAAATGCATGCTGGGCTGCAGCTTAACTTTCTGTATGCTGGTGCACTTCGGTAGGGTCTCTCCGTTCTCTTTCTCAATGGTATCCCACATCTGCTTCGTTTCATCCAAGTTCTGAAAGCAAATGCACCTTATTTTTTTGTTTATCTAGAAAAACGCTGAACAAATTACACTATCAACTTATTTTACAAATGCGATAGTTATGAGGTTTTTCACTTTGTTTGAGCTTTGTTGCCTTCATGGGAACGCTTATACCCAGTAGTCTTGTGCAGTAGTCTTGTACAGGACAACTGGGATAACTTTTGTCCCAGTAGTTCTATGGACAAGTACAACTACTGGGACAAAAGTGGTTCCAGTTCTCCTGTACAGAATTACTGCACAAGACAACTGGGAATAAGCGGACGCTACTGAACAGCTCGGGAGTATTTTTTAAAATTTAGATGTTTTCTAGAATAACTTATACCTAGGTAATTCACCTCTAAAAAACGCGTAAAAATTATTTATTTGCCACCGCAGGAGGTCGCGGGTTCTGTTTCCGGGACAAATATTTGTACGATCTGCAGATATTTGATCCGAGCGTTCAAGGTCTTTCTATACATAGTTAAATATATAATATCTATATAATTTAATGTAATATGTATATAAGTTATGTAAGTACCTATAACATATAGCACTGCTTAGTTTGGGGCTAGAAGCTGTGTGAGTTATCCAGCTTTATTCTGTTACTCCATCCCATCCTATTAAAGTCCTTATGTAATGCGATAGATATTTATTTGATGGGATAAAAAGGCGAATAAGCTTATACTAACCACACTAGACTCAAAAGTATAGCCTGCAGGTGGTCTTTCCGTAGGTGTAGCTATCTCCTCTGCCTTCCTCATGATTTCCTCCGCGGCTCTGACCCTCCTCAGCAATAGATCCTCGAGAGACTTGGCAGTTCTATCCACGATGGCTGATCCATCTCGAACCTCCATTTTCACGTCTCGAAAGCCTTTTAAAAGCTCTTCTCTCCGCACGATTTTCCTATCTATCTCGAAAAGGGTTTCAGATATATCTTCTGCCCATTCTTTGACTCTGGTGAATGAAGATGATCAATACGTTATTAATCTTATGGCCCTTTATGTTGCTCAATCACTTCTCGTTATTGTATATATAAAGTGAATTGAATTTGTTGAATAAATTATATCTAGATACTTTAACACTTTTTTTACAGTAAAAAAAGTACTCTGAGCTCTACCCACTTAACGTACAGAGAACCTACCGCCTATAACTAAGCTTTTTGTTTGATTTAGGGACCTCAGACCTTACCACACTGTTTGGTGTCCTCACCTCACCTCAACAGCCTGTTTTGGTTACCAGCTGGACGCCGGCCATAAGCCCCTTAATGGCTTCTATCTTATGGGGATTATATCTTATGCCCATAATCCCCACGCTGGGCATGCGGGTTAGAGATCGCCGTTCTGTGGTAGGATTGTTCTGTAGGAGGCGCTGCTACTCGCCCCCCGGTAGATGTCCTTTAGTTGCCTCTTACGACACACTCGGGAAGAGTTCGGGTGTTGCAAATTCTAAGCTGGCACCACACGGCAAAGTTTTTGGTGTACAGTTTAGTACTAATCTATCTGTATAGGTATCTGGCATAGAACAGTGCCTAGTAGAACGAACACTTAGCTTGTGTGCCCTGCGAGGTAAAGCTCTGTTACTGTTGGAAGAGATGGTATACCACATTATATCAGATAGGAATACTAGCTAACACCGCCTAGGATATCTTCTTATTCCGTCAGATTGTAGTAAAAATAACATAGGTACGCCTTGTACTCTAGTAACTACATGGGTATTGGACAGTTACTTACGAAGATGGTGAGACGATAAGCGGTGGAGCTTCCGTCTTGTCGGGAACCGGCGCGGGCGTGATTTTAGGGCTTGAATAATTCGTGATCTTCACAGAAGGAGTCTTAATTTTGTTAATTTTTGTCAATGACTGTTCATGTTCCTCTAATATTTTTTTAATATCGGCAGTCGATTTGTTTGTATGCACTTTGATTTTACTTGATCCGCATAAGGAGAATATTATAATTACTAAATAGTATTGAATTAGCATGTTTTTTAACAACTTCGAACTCTGCTGTTAGGCACACTATAAAGTGGTATTTTCAAAAAAATTATGAAGTAGATACCTTACTTATGTTTTTTACTGTCTAAAGGGTATACACATTTTCTTCATTATATACGTTTAGGCGTAATTTACGACATTAAAAAGCATTATTTAATTATTTTTATTCACAGTTACGTCGTTTTTGATCTCGTGTTTGTTTGTTACTGCGTGCGCGTAAGGCGGGCGGATGAGACTGCAGGCTCGCACAGGGCGGGCGGCTGGCAGCGGCGCCCGACTTACTGGCGCCATCGGCGACGTCCGGACACCATTCCATATTGACTTGCGCTAATCAAATGCTATTGAAGCATTTGTGAAATTAGTTGAAATTCTATAGTTACAAACGAGTAGTAGTACTTTTTGAATCAGTCACAAATTACCGCATGCATTAATTAGGAAAATTAGACCACGCTCTGGATTTTATACAATGACCTAGTAATTTTATAAACGTGAAAGTTTGTGGAGAAGTTTTAGTCAAGGCAACGCCAAAATTATGGAATGGATCGGGTTAAAATTTTACTCATGTTTGGCTTGAACATAACTCTACCAAAACAAGATTTTTATCCTGAAAAATGCGTGTGAAGACCCCGGGTAGAAACAAGTATAGTTCAAAATAATTTCAGATATTATAAAGTTCTTAAGTTTTTATTATACAGGGCTAAAAGTGCATCATACATTCTACAGTGTCTCTATGAAGTGGAAATAAAGTTGAAACCTATAAATCTATAAGTGTTTTAAGACCTCTCACATTATCTAATAGGATTGAAAAATAAATACTTGAATACTTAAAATTGCTCTATTCATCCAAAGGTTGCCTGAAAGAAATCGTTTCGATTGCGATAAGGCCGCCCATTGCACTTGTTCATGTTAATGTCTATGTTTATTATATAACTTTGTGGTGTACAATAAGTTTTGTATTGCATTGTATAGTATTATTAGGGTTATTCCAGATTTCCCTCTTGATAAATCCCCCTTAGGGTCGTCAGTCGACTGAGATTCGTTATCGGTATAAGTCCGATAGGTTATCTATTTATGTTAAAAGACCTATCTAATAAACAGTAGTATCAAAGTATGACAGCGTGCTTATCTACGGATTTGATAGAGTTGGGTAAATGTATAAAAATAAAATTGTTTTTTATGGGCATGTAAACAGTGTAGTTGTAGGTAGGTTAGTAAAACAAGGAAAAGGATATTTGTTATTATCAAATGATTTTTTGGGAACTCTTTCTCAAAAGGGGTATTATGATCCCAGGAACATTTATCAGATATGTGTTCCGATGAAAAATAATAAACTCATTTATTAAATAAGGATACAAGTACAAGACATAGATAATAACAATCAAATAAAATAAACAAATTAAACTCGTAGTTACAATTGAAACAATTGTGCTAACTGCACACTGTTCCAAACAATCTACTGGTAGCTCAACTGGTCCATATCAATACCAATCAGAAGAGTCCCCAAGACGCTGGCTGCGTTGCATACGTAGGCTCTGTCGAGACTTGCATATTTGCGCCTCTTGAGGTCCTCAACCAAACCTTCCGCCGAACCAGCCCTCACGGATGTCTTGGTCGACGTATATAGCGTCCCACATAATGAGCCTCCCCAGCTTCCAAGGGACTAGTGTCATATCGTCGGGGCTCTTTCCATCGTCAGATAAACAGACATACAGAAAAACCCTAGTACACGCTAATCGGTGATGACCAAGCTGTTCGCCAGCAGTACCGCACTGGCATTGGTGAGGCATGCAACAACTTGCACCCAACCGAAGACATGTTGCGATACGGATAGTAACTGGATCTAATACAGTGCCAGTATTATATGAAGGAAAGCTTCCAACCAATGTCCTGACTCCCATTTAGAAACGGCCAGACGACGCGCGCGATCTGTGTTAGCTGTGGCAACACTGGCGCAAGCAACGGCTTCTTGTTTACTTTCGTAATTATTTAATTTGTATTATTTTCCTCTGCGAATACAGTGCAGACTCTGTGTTTACTAACTCATTAACACTTCAGTGCATGCGATTTTAAGAACTATCCTTTAATTGTTATTTTGTGTGTTATCAAACTTTTCAAAACTTTGCTTACTTCTCACTTTGCAACTGTTCATTACAAGTGAATAACAAATTGGATTTGTGTGTGTGTTCTTAGTGTTTATTTATTTAATCGTAAGTAATACGCAAGTACCTTTGTGTGTTGTGTTGTGTTCTGACAATAAATTAAAATAACCTACAAACTAGCTATGTCCGGTTGAGTTGAATAACCTCAGTGATTCTACCTGCTAACAATTGACATTACAAGTGATTGAACTAACTGCTTGAATATATTTTGGTGGTGGCAGGTGTGGGTTGTGCGCTTGTATGTTTTGGTTTTTGCTCGTCTTTATTACCCAGGTGCTTTCTTTCTACTCGCTGTAAATATGGCGCCACCCAGCGCAAACAATAAGAACCATTGTGTTAAATGCCACCGAACCAGTCCAACTAGAGTTTATCTGAAATGCAATCGTTGTAAACAATTCTATGACATTGAGTGTGCAAAAGTAACTGAGAAGGCGTTCCAGTCCATTGACTGGACCAATTTCTTCCCAGGGGTCATTACCCCTGGGAAGAAATTGGCGTTTAATTGCCAGGCTTGCCTGAATCCCTGCGCAGTCCCCGTCGATGCAGCCTGTCTCACTCAAGCTTCTACAGCAAAAGAAACTAGACCAAAAATCCTACCTGCAGAACCTCATCTCACACGCAGTAAGACGCGCGTCAACCCTGCCGAATCGTCGCCCTTTGAGGGATATATAACTGAGAGTAGACTTACAGAAATATTGAAGTACGAACTTGGAACTACCATCAAAAACCAAGTTTCGGACCAGCTCACCTTAATCAAGGACCAGATTTCTGGCTTTCAGGATTCATTTTCTTACTTCAACACCCAATTTGAGGCAATGAAAAAGCAAATGGAAGAGAAAGACGCAGTTATTGAGCAACTAAAGACTGAAAACACCAAACTTCATTCGTCAGTAGATGAACTACATTCTCGTCTAGGTAACATTGAACAGCAAATGCGAGAGAGCAACCTCGAAATAAACGGGATCCCTGAACACAACACCGAAAATCTAGTTAGCACGATTGTTCAACTTACTAAATCAGTGGATGCCACTATTGCTGAGGAGGACATTGTGCATGTTACAAGGATTGCCAAGATCAACAAAGATAATAAAAACCCGCGAGCAGTCATTGTTAAACTCCGCTCTCCGCGTCATAGAGACGTTGTGCTAGCAGCGGTGTCCAACTTCAATAAGAAAAACCCCAAGGACAAACTCGGCTCCAAGCACCTAGGCTTGAGTGGTAACAAAACCCCAGTGTTTGTGTCCGAACACCTGAGCCCGGCAAATAATCAAACACAAACACCTGCATGCAGCCACACGTCAATTAGCCAAACAACTGGGCTATAAATTTGTGTGGGTCCGTAACGGACGTATTTTTATCCGTAAAGACGAGTATAGTCAAGCCATTTTTGTGAAAACTTTTGAGAGCCTAGAGCTACTGAAAAAGGCACCCTCAGGACCTGAGTAGAAGGAAAATTTGTCTTGCTGGACATTTGTCATTTTACCTAGTTATTAAGTTAGTTATTAGATACCTACTTATGATCATAATCTACTACCAGAATGTACAGGGATTGAAGACCAAAACTGATGATGTATATCAAATGATAGTAACAACAGACTATCCTATTATTACTTTTTCTGAGACTTGGCTTAATTCTAGCATATCCAGTACCGAAATTTTTGATAAAAGATGTACAGTATATCGACGTGATAGAGATTTTATTGCAAGCAAGAAAGAAAATGGAGGAGGTGTGCTAGTAGCTGTTTCTTGTAAGTTTAAATCAACCAGAATGTCCAATTGGGAATCTAGCCATGCCAGCTACGAAGACCTATGGGTTGTTATAGATATTTGTGCCCAAGGACATAGTAAAAAACTGGCGATATGTTTAGTTTATATACCACCTCCTGCTAAATTTGATATTCACTCATATTTTTTTAATAATGTTAGTAATCATATTTCAGATGTTGTTGATATAGTTATACTAGGAGATTTTAACCTGCCATTCATTTCTTGGAATCCATCAACGGACGTACCTTTTACTGCTACTGTCCCATCCAATTATCATAATGCTTTAGGGTATTTACCCAGATATATTTTAAGTAAACTCGACACAAAACATCCTAACCTTCTAATATCAATTTCTAATGAAACTCCCGAGCGCCTTAAGCCTAAAGGTCGATCAGGTTATAACTATTATAAAGGAGATTATGAAAGAGTTATAGTAAAATTGGGCGAATTAGACTGGAACGAGATCTTTCTTGAATATAACGAAAATATAGATGAAATGGTCACCGTTTTCTATAAGACACTAAAAATCATAATCGATGAGTTTATACCTAAGTTTTCAAACAGAAAGTCTGACGTGCCTCCCTGGTTTTCTAAAAATCTGATAAATTTATTGAAAGAAATAGAAAAATATAGGTCCAAATATAGACGCTACCAAAATCCCAGGGATAAAATCAGCTACGAAATTCTGCGTGAAAATTGTCGTAAATTAATAAACAGATGTTATTCCGAATACAAAAATAGAATCGAAACCAGTATTATTCAGAAAAAGAACCCTAAATACTTTTGGAGTTATAATAAAGACAAGCGTGGTTGTAAATCTAATCTCCCATCAACCATGTTTATGGATGGTATAAAAGCTGAAACAGGAGACGATATTGCTAATCTCTTTGTTCGACACTTTTCATCTGTCTATAGCGACAATTCTATCAATAATGTTCCTATTCAGCTTAAATCAAATCAACATAGTGATACCCTCGGTATAATTGAGCTAACTGAAAAAGAAATATTAAAGCAGATTAAATCTCTTGATTCTTGTAAAGGGCCAGGGCCTGACTCGATTCCCCCCGTATTTGGTAAACGTTGTGGTGAAGCACTAGCCTATCCACTTTCAATTTTATACAATAAATCCCTTTCAGCGGGCGTATTTCCGCAGGAGTGGAAAAAATCCAGGATAACCCCAGTTTATAAAAAAGGGGATCCCAAAGAGGTGAGCAATTATCGTCCCATATCGGTTTTGTCATGCTTTTCCAAGCTGTTTGAGTCTCTTCTATGTCCAATAATAACAAGACATCTCGATGCTGTTATATCAGATGCACAACATGGATTCAGAGCTGGTTTTTCTGTGCAAACCACCTGGCTCACTACATCGCTGATGTCGCGCAAGCCCTCGACGAAAAAAAGAAAGTTGATGCTATATACACCGATTTTAAAAGTGCCTTTGATAAAGTCAATCATTCAATTCTAATAAAAAAAACTTGCGCACAATGGTATACATGGATGTCTTCTCAATTGGTTTACCTGGTATTTAGAACGTCGTTCACAATTGATTGCAGTGGATGGATATGAATCACGCACGTTTTATGCTGAATCTGGTGTTCCTCAGGGCTCACATTTGGGACCAGTTCTTTTCCTTTTATTCGTAAATGATTTATCGGACCTATTTAAAAGTAAAATTTTAATGTTTGCTGATGACCTTAAAATATATAAAGTTATCGAGTCAAAAGAAGATGTTGCTGTCTTACAAAATGATTTAAAAACATTACAACATTGGTGTACTGAAAATTTCATGCAGCTCTATGTAGACAAATGCTACCATATTCATTTCTCCAAAAAATCTATAGCTAGTCCCGACACCTACATGCTGCATGATAAGAATTTACAGACTGTGAAAAGCATTCGAGACCTAGGAGTGATAATCGACGATAACTTAAGTTTTAATGATCATCTGGATAGTATAATTAAAAAGTCTGCTCAAATGTTGGTTTTATCAAGCGCAATACTAAGGGATTCAAGCACACCCGTACTAAAATCATACTCTTTAATGCCCTTGTGCGCAGTCATCTAGAATTTGCTAGTGTCATTTGGAACCCTTTCTATGCCGTCCACTCTCAAAGAATCGAAAATCTCTTAAGAAACTTCTCCCAACATCTTTTATTTATCACTCCTGGCATATTCCACAAATTACCTTATACTCAACGTCTTAACTTCTTTAAACTAAATTCTCTTAAGAATCGCCGCACAATGAATGATCTGATTTTCCTCTATAAAATTATTAACGGAAAATGTGGATACAATAGCTTAATTAGTCGAATTTCTCTTTCAGTTCTATTTAACTATCCGAGAAAGCCAATATCAAAAATTTTCAGTATCCCCTACACTAGAACAAATCTTGATCTTAACGCCCCTTTTATTAGAATCAGTATGAGTACAGTTTTATATCTCAGAAATTACCTGAACTTGACGCTTTTGGAGACTCTTTGCCTATTTGTAAAAATAAACTTCACTCACACTTTTCTGGTATTTCACACAACTGTGGGACGTGTGAAATACTTTGTGTAGTATAGATATAGTTTGTAGATACATATTGTACATATTTTGTTTTAGTTTACCTACTTATTTGTATTTTTAATTGTACCTACTGTTTTACTTCAATTTCATTTCACTGTATTTCTTTATTCTTTATTTTTAGCTGTTGTTTATGCATTTAATGTTAATGTTGTGCAGACCTGTTGCACACATTCTATAGTATCATCTTTACACTATGCTTATATAACAATGTTTTATTATGTGTTTTGTTGGTACTGCCTTACTAAATAAATAAATAGATCTGCAGAGCTGGAGCACGTTTGTAACAAACAGTTCCGTGTTAACTCACACAGAAGCCCGTCCCATTGCTGTTGGGACAATAGTAGATTGTTTTACAAGGGACTAAACCATCCCATTATATACGAGGTTGTTATATTGAGGATGACAAAACCGAGTTATAATGGGTGGTTTTGGCCCGAGTAAAACACTCTACTTTTCACTTCGATTGCGAGAAAATAATACAATTCAAAATTAGACAATTTCCAGAAATTTTATTAAAAATTAAATGTGCAGTTAGAGCAATTTTGAATGTTTAGTGATATGTTTTTTCCGGGCAATTTTATTTCGGTTCTCTGTGATTGGGATGTGATAATATTTTGAGTTGATTGTTGTGGAGTAAAAGTTGGAAAGACTCGACTCATGCTTGAGTTTCCTGCATTATTAAGATCTGAGTGCGGCTTCAGCTGAGTTGACATATTCATCCAATCCCGCGATGTAGATGCTTGGGGTTCTGTAATGTTTGGTAGAATATTGATCCCTTCCGTAATCCGCTGCGTGACGTGATACTTGTTTTGTATAGAGTCCTCTATATAACCTTCAGCCACTTGATCGGACCTCCATCCACCGTGCCGTTTTAAAGTCGTTATATTCGCACCAGAGTCCGCCAACAGAGTCGCCGATGTTCTGCGGAAACAATGGCCCGTGTAGAGTTCCGGATTTGGTAAATTTAGATAAGTGGCAATATCTTTAGGATGTTACCAAATTTATTTTTGCATATGACTTGCCTTATGCATTTACCATTTTGATAATTTAGAAAAAATCTTCTCGTTGAAACATTAGTGGGACGTAACTCCTGATAGGCTTTAACTATATTAAGGTATTCTCCACTGATGACAAATTTACGCTCTTTGTTTGTTTTCGTGTTCGGCAGACTCACAGCTTATAGGTTTGTATCCGTTTCTACGTCTTCTAGCGTTATATTGGCAAGCTCTATTCCTCTGCATGCACCGCTGATTCCATAAATTAAAGCAACCTGTTGAACAAAAAAATAAGTGTGTTAATAATCGTAATAACCTAGGTACATAATTTAGGTATGTAGGTAGGTATCTATTTATTTAGTTTGAGTAGAGTACATAAGTAGGTTACCTTTGTTGCCAAGTATTGTTTATTTGGAGCGTTATTTAAAAATGTTTCGATTTGTTGTGTCGTCAAGACTTTAGATTTTTTTGCCTTGTATCCAGTGGACAATTTCTTCAGTAAAGCCGTTAAATTTACATATTTTTTAATATCGACGGCATGTTTCGTTTGTAAGGTCATTCTTAACATTGAATATGTGCTCCAAAGAGTCGACGATTTGATTTTTTTTCGATAATTCATCAAAATAAGTGAGAAAAACCCCTTCTGTAAAAGAATCCACACGTTTCTCATCTCTCCATTTCATAAAATTTTCGTAACTCTTTAAATATATTCCACGTGATTTTATCGGCAACAGATTCATAATTATTTCTTGCCCTTTTCCAAAGAGAATACATTTTCTTCCATTTGCATATTAGCATCTTCACCAAAGAGAATACAATACTGACGAGGATGATCTTCACTATCACTTGATGACATTTTTCACGTTCACAATTTGGAAGTAAAAGTCAGGAAGTTAAACGTAAAAGTTTGTGATTTGGAATGAAGAAAATTCTAGAGATTTAGCACCAATACCATCTTTTTTTTTTAAATCTCTAATTAACCCGGAACGAAACAGTTCGCATTCTACCGTGAAGGGAAGAATCAACCTTCATAAAACATCACCAAGACGGTACGATTTTCAAAAAAAAAGATTGACGGAGCACCAAGAAGTCGAGTTTTTATGTAAGAGAACGAATGCTTTTACGGGCTGATGATTTTAGACAAAAATTTAAAAGAAAAAATACTTTTTAGCCCGAGGTATTAAACTCGAGTTTTAGGCCCGCTAAGCTACACTATTATGATACACTTTTTGAGCAAGAGAAGTGAAAGATAAATTTTGGAGGAGTAGCATCAGGGCAAGAACTATGCCAAGCCGTTCGTGCCTCGTCTAAAAACGAAATTTTGAACAAAATTCCAGGTGAGACCAAAGGAGAAGGCTTTAAAAATATCATAATCATAATAGTCATAGTCCAAGTCCAAATAACTATAGTGCTGCAGACGGAAGACAGGAACGGTACCAGGGCTACACTTGAAATTTTGCGAATACCTAAGCCCCCCAATTTGACAGGCAGGGAGGCTTGCAACCATGCCTTGTCATCCAAACAGATATTCAAAACCGATGATATACTATTCATTATAGCCTTCCAAGAGCTCGCTGTGTTTCCACAGTTGACAACATCGTAAATTTTGGTACAAACAGGCAAAACCGAATAATTGTAAAAGCCATGTGACTACTAATTTTGAGAAGTCTGTGGGAAGTTTTGTTCAAATTGGGAATTTACTCATCTACAAATGGGTATCGGGAGAGGTATCGAGTTGAAATTAGTATCAAATACTCAGATCCTTAAACGCTTGGAGCCGTGATAAAAATCAAACTTCTAAGTCAACGCATCAAAAGGGACAGACGTTTATGCCCAAATATTTTTTTAATTTCGAAGCGAATTACACGCACACAAAACCTATGGGGTACTTCCCGTTGGTTTCTCAATCATGGAATTTGGTCATAAACCACAAGTAAAGGGAAAAATCCGAAAACCGTTTTGTTTGTAGTTAATGCACTCAAAAAAAGTTAGATTCTTGCCATGAAACAAAAACCTATAGTGTAGTTTTCGTTGACATAGAACCATAAAATTTGGCAAGGAGCATGGTGATATAACACAAGTAAAGGAAAATAACTGAAACACATAAATTGAAGTTTATTCACAATCAAAAAATTGTATACTCTCCATTAACCAAAGCCTTTAGTAATGTTTTACCCAGATTCATAAAATTTGGAACCCTTGGTGCGTGAATCTGACTCGCAATTGACGTTTTATTTCTTTGATTCTAGATTTTTTTAATTTTACGATTGTTTACTAACGGTTAACATAACTGAACAAAGGCTCTTCCTTGTAAAATCCTTAAGATACGCTTAGTAAATCGATTAATCCCAATAAATTTCCATTCATATTTGTCATCATGAAACGCATTTTCTGCAGGTGTAACTTAGATACATAGTTGTAAGTTTTAAACTTTTTGAGAAAATCGAATTAGACTTCCAAAGCAGCGGGTGGCCCGGTTTATTTGCTGTCCAGACGAGCATTCAAAGTCAAAAACCTGTGTTAAAGTTATAAAACGTGCTAATTCTAAATTCATTTTAAAAATATATCCTGGAACCTACCTTCTTTCTCATTTGCGAAAATTAAAAGTTATCGATAAAGTATCTTTTATCGAAACAGATTTCAATCAAATTACAAATTGTAAATCACGAGTTAATAATCCGATAAACCCTTTATTAACAAAGAATTTCTCTATCAAATAATAGAAACAAATCCGATAAAAAAACCGATTGATCGCTGTGCAGAACACTATAAAACTGTATTTGGCAATAGCTACGCAGCAGTTCATCCGAAGACCATCATGCGAGGTAGGTGATCTGCGGAAAATAAAGCCAATGAATATTTGATTTTAACTAGTGCAAGTTTAGAAAAGAGTTTAATGTACATTAATTAATAGTGATAGTGTACTTACTACGTATCTACTCTAAATAAAATAAAATTTTCAACCATGACTCCTTATTTCATGGCCAGATTTTAGTAATGGATTAGATAAGTCCAAAGATTGAGATAATTTATTCCAATTAGTAGATTTCTCGAAAAAATTATAAAACAACGTATGTTGTGAAAGAAATCTAATCTTTAAATTTTGCTATTATCTATTCTTGCTATTCTTTGGGGAAATGAATATCCTCAAACTTACGTTTCAGGTATATCAGTGCTATTATTTGTCGTCGGAGTGGCGCTTACTCGCGCGCAAGTCGAAGTATGCCCCACAGAGCAAGAAACTGATTGGAGCATCGAACTGTTGCTTCGCCACGCGGATTGCGACAAATTCTACAAGTGCACATATGGAGAACCAGTCGAGCAATTATGTTTTGGTGGCCTTTACTTCAACTTGGAGACTTGGCAGTGCGACTGGCCAGTGAACGTAGACTGTGAAGACAGGAATGACCCTGCTACAAAACCTACTCCGGAACCTACTACCCCAGTGCCTACCACCCCCGAACCAACCACCGCCGAGCCCACAACCCCAGAACCTACTACCCCCGAACCTACTACCCCGGAGCCTACTACCCCCGAACCTACTACCGCTGAACCTACTACCCCCGAACCAACTACCCCGGAGCCTACTACCCCCGAACCTACTATCGCTGAACCTACTACACCTGAACCTACAGCAGCCCCCACAGCAGCTCCAACTGAGGCGCCTTCCACCATCGAATGCACGGTTGAAGTCTGGCCTACTCCCGAACCTGAGACGGAGCCTCCTACCGAGGTAAAGTTTATCCACAACACGAAAGAATTTAATGTATTTAATGAATTTCATATTCAAACTAACCCACCTGAACTAGTGCTTAAACTGTGGCTTTGTAAGACTCATGAAGTGAAGAATACTTCGACACTGCCTGGCGAGTTGGTGCGACATTTCAGAGTAGGAATAATGTAGGCAGATGAGGTTTACGCTTTAGGCGCTGTGCAGATATATAGTTTAACTTTAGTTGACGAAACTGTCAACTTCTTAATATATGTATTTCTTAAAAAGTTGACAAACGGCCGGGTTATGTCACCGACTTTGATGTATTAAGTCCATAATGGACTCTACACATCAAAACTCCTCCTCATTTCTACCTCCATATTTCCTCATCTCTTCACCTCATTTCTCGAAATTAATCGTTTATTCAAAATTAATCGGAAAGTACGAAAAAATATCAAAAAATGGTGCTTACCACCGAGCACACGCACACAGCCACATGACAGCTTCGTATTTGATGGTTAGACGCGCTTTCTTTCACACTTCACTCATAGTGTGCCCCATTTCATTCGACGTGAAACAACAACTAAACCGTTTCCGTTCCGGAGAGGTTCGTAGCCTTCTTGTACTGCTTTAAATAATTTCCGTTTCTGTCATCTATTGTACTCATAAAAACTTTATTACATCAGGTGGAGATCGAGTTCCTGCCTAACGGGTGCCCAGTAGACCCTCATGTGCACTGGCTGCTGCCTAACAAAACTGACTGCACACGGTTCTACTACTGCGTGTGGGGACAACTGGTGCCCAGGGAATGTTCCGGAGGTCTCCACTTCAACCCCACTATCCAGGTATCATATTTACAAGTCACAAGTGATTAATTCATTTATTGAAGAAATCGCTCTCATATATAAGGCCACCTTTTGTACTGTTTATTTTTCATTTAGATATAAGATTTTGCATCAATTTTAATTTATATACAATAAAATGTTCATTCATTAATTTAATTCAAAACTATAAAATTACAATATTACAGTTAATAACGAAATATTTACCATGATTTGTATTTTGAGTTCTCCAATATTTCGGCACAGTTATATGCGCCATGATCACGGAACAACTATTGGAGAACTCAAAACTCATCATCATCAGCCTGTACACGTCCACTGCTGAACATAGGCCTCCCCCAAACGACGCCACGAATAGCGGTCCTGAGCCGCCTCCATCCAACGACTCCCCGCGACCGCTACGATGTCGTCGGTCCATCGAGTGGGACGTCTTCCCACACTCCGTTTCGCATTGCATCGCGGTCGCCCCTCGAGAACCTTTACTCCCCAACGGTTATCGGTTCTACGAGCTATATAGCCTGCCCATCGCCACTTCAGCCTGCTGATTGTGAGAGCTATGTCGGTAACTTTGGTTCTTCTACGAATTTCCGTATTCCGGACCCTATCGTGTAGAGAAACTCCGAGCATAGCTCTCTCCATAGCTCGCTGGGTGACTTTGAACTTATGCACAAGGCCTGTAGTGAACTCAAAACTCAAATCATGGTAAATATCCCGTTATTAACTTTAGTATTGTAACCATGATAGTTTCAAAAGTTTTATCTATAAAAAAAATAACATTGATAAATCAATCATTTTTAAATAGATAAATGATCGATAATGTCTAGTAATCTGAATGCTTTTAAAATATTGTTTTATTTATTAATAATTTTGTAAATGAAGACTTTTTTGGTGAAATCACACTGTTTATTTGCAAAAAGCATTCTTATTGCTTTGCTCCTCTCACCTGCTGTAGTAGATTCTTAGGGAAATTGGTCTCAATAAGAAGTGTTTTACAATGAATACGAACATTAGAGATATGTGGAATATAGTTTTTATTTCCAAGCTGTGTTTAATTTAACTTATCAAGGTGCAGAATAACTGGACTGGTGAATAAGTTCCTCCTTGAAAAGCGTGTTCCATCTTAAATGCATGAGTATGACCAATAAAAAAAGTCAGAAGCTTTTTATGATTTCTGAGAGAAAAAGAATATATAAACGACCCCTAAACCAAAAGTAATTTACTCCAACAACGCGATTATAGATAGATGTAATGTCCTCTACGAAATCGTAGACAACGTCTACGTCGTAGCATGTAGCTACGTAGCATGCTCTGTCGTTAGTGCTACGTCGTAGACGGTCCACGCTTGAAAACTATTATAATAATGGGGTTATAATAATGGGCGAAGATCCTGCGACGCAGGAGGTTGCGGGTTCGATTCGCGCCTCGGGACAAATATTTGTACGATCTGCAGATATTAGTGCCGGGTGATCTGGATGTTTTCTGTGTAATAAAAATATCTATGTATTAAGTATGTATATCAGTTATCTAGTAGGTACCCATAACACAAGCTCTGCTTAGCTTGGGTCTAAATAATTCTGTGTGAATTGTCCAGCATTCTTTATTTATTTATTTATAATCTAAGATATAATTTTCTCATAACTAACAACAGTTTCCCGTTGGGAAGTCTGGGGGCCATGAGCAATTTTTTTCCGGTTTTTATTAATTTTTTATTTATTTATGTGTTTAGTTTCTTCATTTGATTAAATAAATGCATTCACACTTTATTTATCGATCTATCTAATTGTTTCCAGGTTTGCGACTGGCCAGTCGACGCAGGCTGCACGGTCTCAGTCAACAAGCACGCTGATGCAAGGCGCCATCTCTTGGAGCAACTCTTGTAAACATCATCGATCTACAAGCAAATCGATTAACGATAAATAACCACCTAACTAGAGCAATTGTCAACCATACAATTAATCGACTTGAACAAAAGATTCTCACCAAAACGCGAAAACCTCATTTTCAACTTTAAAAATAGATAATCTGAGGTGTTTAGCGATAAGTCGACTTGTTACTGCAAGATATGGTGGTGAAAATGCCCTTCGTATTACGATTCTGTTACTAAAGCCTACCTAAGGAGGCATCGCTATAGTCACCCTGCTGTCGGCGGAATGGTGATAGCATTTAATTTGTTGTGATGTAAGCTTACTGATAAGCACTATGTGTGATTGTGGCTTATTGATTCAATAAATGTTTCACTTAAAATTTGTGTATTATTTTTTGAAATGAAATGAAATAATGAAATGAAATAGTATTTATTTGCTTAATATAGGTAAACAATCACGTTTGAAAAGAGCTATACTTGAGTTTTAGTCGTGAAAATGTTTAGTAGTTTATGTACATTGTAGTTGGAGTAGCAAAATAATCTATACTTATAATAAAACTGTAACAGGTCCAATTCTGTACATTGAAGCTATTTTGAAATTTTTTTTGGAGGACACTCTATTATCGATACTGATGCCACAACTGATTTTTTTTCCATCATGTCTGTCTGTCTGTCTGTCTGTATCTTGGCCGCGCATAGCTCCGAAACTACTAAACTTATTGAAATGAAACTTGGCAGGATTTGAGTTCATACTACGACGAAGGACATAGGATACTTTTTATCCCGGATTTCAATAGGGTTCCCTTGGAAAAGGGGATGAAAGTAAAATTGGTTGGCTGCGCATAGCGCCGAAACTAATAAAGGTATTCAAATAAAACTTAACAGGATTTGAGTTCATACTATGATGTAGGACATAGGATACTTTTTATTCCAGATTTCAATAGGATTCCCTTGGGAGAGGCGGTGAAAATAAATTTTTTTGGCTGCGCGTAGCGCCGAAACTAATAAATGTATTCAAATGAAACTTGGCAGAATTTGAGTCCATGCTATGAGGAAGGACATAGGGTACTTTTTATCGCGGATTTCTAGAGGGTTCCCTTGGGAGAAATGATGAAAGTAAAATTTGTTGGAAGAAACTTAGCATGATTTAAGTTCATATTACAAGAAAGGCCATAAAATACTTTTTATCCCGAAATTTAGAAGGGTTCCCTCGGGAGACAGGATGGAAGTGAAGTTTTGCGCGTTGCAGGATGGCGCGCGGAGCAAGGGCGGTAGAGAGCGATAGCCCCTACTGTGAGGGCACTGGTAATGGAGCCCCTCACGCAACCGGACCCTCCCAGTAGCCCCCCGCAGTGGGGCCCCCACATTGCCCCACAGTGGGACTTCAGTAGCCTCCACAGTGGGGGGCACCGGCAGTGGGCCCCCAGTAGCCCCCCGCAGTACCCCCCGCAGTGGGACCCACTCACTAGGCCCCCACAGTGGAGGGCACCGGCAGTGGGGTCCCACGACAGTTTGCCCCCGCAGTGGGCCCCCCACATTGCCACGCAGTGGGACCCCCAGTGCCCCTCCATAGTGGCCCCCCGCCGTAGGGTAAAATTACTTGGCTGCGCCTAGCGCTGAAACAACTGAATGTGTTCTAATGACTCTTGGCATGATTTAAGTTCATACTACGAGGAAGGTCATACAATACTTTTTATCCTGGAATTCGTTAGGGTTTCCTTGGGAGTGGGGATGGAAGTGACATTTCTCGGCCTAAAATAGCACAAAAACTACTGAATGGATTCGAATGATACTTAGCATGATTTGAGTTCATACTACGAGGAAGGACATAAAATACGAGTCCATACCCCAAAGTTAACGAAATGATTTTGATGAAATGAAATTAAAACGGAGCGTTTGGTATACATCAGAACAGAACAAATGAGAGAAGACTGCGCGCTGAAAATTATGTAGATCTGCGAGACGCCATGAATCAAGATAGAAATTGTGAAGATTTAGGACGACTGGTGATTCTTCCTTCCAGTTTTAGAACTGGACAATAGATGTGTAGTGCCCTATTCTCCAGTAGGTACTATCAAAAGCTTTAGAAGCGCATAATATACCTAGGTAAATGTGGAGATGTGTGACGTCCAGTCAATAAAATGTAGGTATATGTAAATCTATACTATACTATATTAATAAAAATAAGTAAATTTTGTGAGGTTGTAGGGGGTACTCTGAATTTACTGAGCCGATTTTGAAAATTCTTTTACCTATTGAAAACCACGTTATTTGTGAGTATTATAGACCATACATATATGTATGTATATTAACAACTAAAACTGTTTACCGCCCAACGAAGTGGGCACGGGTCAGCTAGTATATTCATAAAGTTGTACAAAGACTAGGTAGAGATACTGACGGTTGTATATAATTGTAAGTTTTCTATAATTATATTCAAAGATAATATATGTACTTGTATTTCTATTATATTACTCTAAACGTCTATGTATACGTATTTTGGGTGCTGCAGGTGCCTGCAATGCAATAAACTTAGATCTTTACTGCTCAGGGCTGATCCATCTGATCTTCGAACCCGTTGACTTTCGCCTAAATTGTTGAGATCTCCTTTCTGCCGTCTGTTAACTAGAAGGCCATTAACCCTATTAAAAAGTAGCTTTCGAGGTATTGGCAAAAAACGTTTGAACACATGTGTTGAGATTCATTTGTGGCACTCATTTTATACTAGCTGCTGCCCGCGCCTTCGCCGTCGTTTTATCGGGATAAAAAAATAGCCTATGTGTTATTCCAGGTGCCAAACTATACCCATACCACACCCTAATCGGTTCAGTAGTTTTTACGTGAAAGAGTAACAAATATCCATACTTCAATACATACAAACTTTGACATTAGTACAATAGGATAGTAGGGAGTAGGATCTTAGTTAATGAACATTTTTATTACCCTGAGCAGTTAAAGTATTTTAACCCACGTATTAGCGATATATTGTGAATTCATTGCTTAAAAGTTAAGGATAAGTCAAAAAATCTGTCACTTAACTGCCTACGAAGTTTTTATATCTCTGGAACGATTTGGAATGGTTATTAAACGAAAATATAGAGAATTTTGAACTGTATCCGTTTCCACTAAAAAGTCAAAAATGGTCATTTGGGTTAACGGCCTTATAGATAACAGACGGTAGCTTTAATTGTAGGTTAGTATGTGTCTAGTCTATACCAGAACCTAATGAACCTATGTACCTAGGTATTTATGGTTTTCGTTTCTTTCCATAAATTTACCTACGCTACAATAGTGCCCGATCTCGGTAAAGAGGAAACAGGAACTGCTTTTTAACCGACGAAAAACAAAAGAGGTGTTTTTTTGTTCGGCTGTATGTTTTTTTATGTATGTTCGTCGATTTCTCTGTGAATTATGGACGGAATTAGAAATTTTTACGCTATTGTTTGGAGAATACGCCGGGGGTGATTCCATAAAAAACCTTTTATTCTCAAGTACTTGTTCCGAAAAATTTTTAAGTACTAAGGAATTTGAAGATGAAGACTTGTTCAAATCTGTTCAACAGTTTCGGAGCCTATGCAATGCAAACAAACAATCAAATCTTTCCTCTTTATAATAATATTAGTATAGATACTATAATGCCTTCATTAGCATCTCGCGTTTAAGGTAACTCGGTCAAAAGGGAAAAAAACTACATATCTAATTAAGAAACTGGCTTAGAGGAACCAAATAATTAGCAACAATAACAACCTACGAAAGAGACTTAATAGGAAATTACGAGTTGGGAATGTACTGCTTAGGAAGGAGTGGAAATGCAGGAAAAGAACATGTCGATTGAGGAAGTGGTCAACTTCGGAAGTGGTCAAGTTAGGAAGTGGAAGGAGGGGAATCAATTCAATACAGGACCGTAAGATTCCTGTGATCTTGACCAAATTATTTATGACCAAAGAAATATCTAATGTTAAATTTTATGTTATTCAAGTTTTTTACCACACGGCGAGATACTAATTTGACGAACCAACTCTTCCAGTAGGTACCTACCTACATGCATATAACGCAATAGCCAAATAAGAACATCATGTAACGCGCACCTACACGAGAGTGGCACTGCTCAGCCTGAGTAGCACATGCATTTAGCATTACATCTTTAAGTTAAACACTCCCCTTGGAGTCGAGACCCTAGGTTATTATAATTATCTGAGGGCCTGGTCGAAGCGACGCTTGACCCGACAGCTGGTTATCATTGCCATACAGGCGGGGCAATGTAGCCAGCGTCTTGAGGACGCTTCCGACTGGTATTGATATGGACCAGTTGAGCTACCTGTAGATTGTTTGCAACTGTCTGCAGTTAGCTTAATTGTTTTAATTGTAAATAGTAGTTTAATTTGTTTATCTACCCAAATATCATAAACCCTCTCTAATGCATTCAAAAACCATAGGCAATGACGAGCATTACCAACCAACACAAATAAACGGAACTGTAATGAACTCATAACCTACTGAAAACCGTAGGTTATAGAGTTTAAATTTGGAACAGGTTTCAAATTCAAGTGAGTGTGCTATACTAGTATCTACATTCTAACTATAAATCGCACGACATTTTGATCTCGAGTGACACAAGAAAAGTGACTTTGTTCGTTTGTCTATGATTTAAAAAAAAATACAGATATTCGAAACGCCGCCATTTCGAGCTGTCCATAGACCAATTAGTATATTTCGTAAGTAGCTGGAGCTGTCATTTGTTCGTTAGCTTTTTATTTCCAGTTACGAGTATACAAATTTTCTGATAAGTTGAATAAGTTCTTTATTTCTGTCGAAAATGAGTGAAAGTGACTCAGAATAAATAATTTGCTTCTGTATGTGTTCAGTTTATTTTTTATTGCATTATACTGGTAACAATGCTGGTCATTTCCCTATGGTTCCTGAACCCATCATAGAGCCCTTATGATATTTGGGTAGATAAAGTAGTGTATGCAACTGTACATAATTAGGCATTACAGCACTCGTGTGATGCTATTAAGAAACTCGCCTTCGGCTCGTTTCTTAAACCCACACTTGTGTTGTAATGCCCTCCATTATGCACAGTTGCATAAACTACTATTATATTATTTGGTTGTTATTTTCTTTGTCAATTAAGATATTAAGTTAAATAAATCATTGTTGAAATTGTTCACATAGGCCTGGCCAGGTCACCAGAGCTTGTGTTAAGGCGACCAGATAAACTTACAATACGGATCATGACGAAGACCTTCTGATCATTTTAACATTGGTCCCTCGGCCGGATTTGCTACCGCAATCGCAACCTCCTGCGTCACTTTATATTAAAAAAATTTAAAAGAAAAGCAATGACTAAGTTCTTCTTTGGAGGAACATCTCGCTGCTATTTCTAGTTATTGACATATACTTGCTACCTGGGAAAATGCCTTCAAACCTGCAGGCAGAGCAGGTTTCCTATCTAGGTATCTAACTCAGAAAAAAACGTGTTGATCTTCACTATCAAAGTCAAAAAATCTACGTTGAAATCAAGTCAATTTATCATATTGATAAAGTATCAGCTTGATTCAGCTCAAAGTACCATTACTCGTAGTAACAATAAAAAAGGTAAGTACCCCACGTAGTTAATTCGTCAGAGTATGATTCGATAGAGAATTAATCATCAAGATATTAGTCACTCCTAAATGTTATTTTTCTACCTGTACGTTAGTAGGTATTACTCACTACTGATTAGCTATAGTTTACTAGAAAATTCTGATAAAACTAAAGGAAATTATAAAAAAATCTGTACCTACATTTGCTCAATAATAGTAATTTATTTTTCAAATCACATTGCGGAGGACAGACAAAATAAATGAGTATAAAAAACAGACAATAAAATAAAAGAGACAATAAAAAAAGGTACGAAATAACCTGCCTCTTCAATCACTTATATTACAAAAAACACTATTCTAATCCCTAGTTGAAAAGTCCTCGTCTAGCTTCTGCGTGCTTGTTGAAAGAGAAAATGTCGTAGAGACGGTCGTCGCAGCTGACCGCAGTGGTGCATTGCCTAGTCACCGGCTCGTAGAACAAACCTGTAGGACATCTCTGCACTATGGGTAAACCATTGAAACAAACGTAGTACTTCGAGCAAAAGTCGTGAGCGATCATCTTGCCGTTAGCCTCACCACCCGCGCAAATGCTGCCTGCTTGCTTGGGATTGCACAAACAAGTGCTGCCGTCACCTTCGGGAACCTCGGGTTTGGGGACCACCCGGTCTCTGCAGTCCACGTTCGCGGGCCAGTCACACTGCTCGATACTAGGATTGTAGAGCAAGTTTCCAGGGCAAAAGAGAACAACAGGTGCACCAGAAGAGCACACGGTGAATTGATTGCAGTTTTCGTGCGCTACGAGAATACCGTTGGAGTCTTTGGCAGCGCAGATGGCCGGTGCTTCGCTGGGATCTTCGTTGCCACCAGTTTGTCCATCTTCTTGGTTGTCTTGTTCTTGGCTCTCAACTTTGTCACCGACACTACTATTTTCTTCAGTGATCACTCTCTCTCCGCATTTAACATTTGATGGCCAGTCGCATTGCTCAGTTTGTGGATTAAAAAGTAGATCGCCTGGGCATCTTAGCGTTACGGGGTTTCCGAAGGAACACTTGTAGAATTTGTTGCATTTCTCGTGCGCAATGAGGACGCCTTCAGCATCGCCAGTTGCACAGATAGCTGGTGCTTCTTCAGGGTTGCAATTGCATGTGCCTTCGTTGGATCCATTGTCACCACTACCACTGTCGCCGCTACCGTTCCCACTCCCGTCATCGCCATTGCCTCCACCACCTTCAACAATGGGCTTATCTCCGCACTCTACGTTCTCAGGCCAGTCGCAGACTTCAAGGTAAGGGTTGTATAAAAGACCACCTGGGCAGGCGAAGGCCACGGGTCCACCTTGATCGCATTTGTAGAACTTATTGCAGTTTTCATGTGCTATGAGAGTACCATCAGAACCATCTACAGCGCAGATACTAGGGGCTTCATTAGGGTCGCAGTTGCAGGTGCCTCCATTGGATCCATTTTCATCGCTGCCGTTATCTCCACTGCTATTTTCACCGCTGCCGTTATCACCGTTACCATTTCCAACACCGTTATCGCCATTGCCATTGCCTCCACCACCTTCAACGATGGGTTTGTCTCCGCATTCTACGTTTTCAGGCCAGTCACAACATTCGATGTAAGGGTTGTATACTAAACCAGCTGGGCAGGAAATGGTCACAGGTATACCATTAGCGCACTTATAGAACTGGTTGCAGTTTTCGTTGGCTACAAGAGTACCGTCAGAACCATCTGCGGCGCAAATGCCAGGGGCTTCACCAGGGTTGCAGTTGCAGGTGCCTTGGTTAGATCCATTTTCATCGCTTCCGTTATCACCACTTCCATTTTCACCGCTGCTGTTATCACCATTGCCATTGCCTTCGCCATCGACTTCAACGATAGGCTTGTCTCCACACTCCACGTTTTCGGGCCAGTCACAGCGTTCATTGTAGGGGTTGTACACTAAATTAGCTGGGCATGTTATGGCTACAGGTGCACCATTAACGCACGTGTAGAACTGGTTGCAGTTTTCATGAGCTACGAGCGTACCATCAGATCCATCTACGGCACAAATACCAGGAGCCTCACCGGGATTGCAATTGCATGTGCCTTCATTAGATCCATTCTCACCGCTATCGCTATCACTGCTACCATTATCCCCACTGCTGTTGTCACCATTTCCGTTGTCCCCGTTTTCACTGCTGTTATTGCCATTGCCTCCACCACCTTCAACTATGGGCTTGTCTTCACAATCTACATTCGCAGGCCAGTCGCAGACTTCAAGGTAAGGGTTGTATACTAAACCAGCTGGACAAGAAATGGTCACAGGAACACCATTAGCACACTTGTAGAACTGATTGCAGTTTTCATTTGCAACTAGAGTACCGTCAGAGCCATCTGCCGCGCAAATATCAGGGGCCTCAGCAGGGTTGCAGTTGCAGGTGCCATTGTTGTTGGATCCATTGTCACCGCTGCCGCTGTCACCATTGCCACCATCATCGCCATCGATCTCACCGCTGCCATTGTTACCATTGCCATTATCTCCATTGCCATTGTCTCCTCCACCAATCTCAGCAATGGGTTTGTCTCCGCATTCTACGTTTTCAGGCCAGTCACAACATTCGATGTAAGGGTTGTAAACTAAACCAGCTGGACAAGAAATTGTCACAGGAACACCATTAGCACACTTGTAAAACTGATTGCAGTTTTCGTTTGCTACTAGAGTACCGTCAGAACCTTCTGCAGCGCAAATACCAGGGGCCTCATCAGGGTTACAGTTGCAGGTGCCATTGTTGTTGGATCCATTGTCGACGCTGCCGCTGTCACCATTGCCGCTATCACCGCCATCGTTGTCACCGCTTCCATTGTCCTCATTACCATTATCACCATTGCCATTGTCTCCTCCACCAATCTCAGCAATGGGTTTGTCTCCACAGTCCACGTTTGCAGGCCAGTCACAACATTCGATGTAGGGGTTGTATACTAAACCAGTTGGACAAGAAATGATCACTGGAATACCATTAGCACACTTGTAGAACTGGTTGCAGTTTTCATTTGCTACTAGAGTACCGTCAGAACCATCTGCGGCGCAAATACCAGGGGCCTCATCAGGGTTGCAGTTGCAGGTGCCATTGTTGTTAGATCCATTGTCACCGCTGCCGCTGTCACCATTGCCGCTGTCACTGCCATTGTCACCGTTGCCATTATCACCATTGCCATTGTCTCCTCCACCAATCTCAGCAACGGGCTTGTCTCCACATTCCACGTTTGCAGGCCAGTCACAACATTCAATGTAAGGGTTGTATACTAATCCAGCTGGGCAAGAAATAGTCACAGGTACACCGTTAGCGCACTTGTAGAACTGGTTGCAGTTTTCATTGGCCACTAGAGTACCGTCAGAGCCATCTACAGCGCAAATGCTAGGGGCCTCATCAGGGTTGCAGTTGCAGGTGCCATTGTTGTCGGGTTCTGGCTGAGGTTCAGGCTTAGGTTCCGGTTGAGGTTCCGGTTGAGGTTCGGGCTGAGGTTCTTCTGGCTCAGGGCACAGCTCAATCTCTACGATAGGTCTGTTCCCGCAATCAACGTTCAGAATCCAGTCACAGATCCTTTCCTCATGGTTGTAGACTAAGTTAGCAGGACAGAAATAGGGGATAGCTTGGCCGTTTGAGCATTTGTAGAACTGATTGCAGTTTTGGTGCTCAAATTGCTCTCCTCGGTTGCCGTACCAGGTGCAGGCGGTGGCTATGTTGTCATCATAGCAGGGGCAGGTCCTGCCGCTAGACGATCTTTGTTCTTTCACTTGGTCAGTTTGTCCTAGTGCAACTGCACAGAGCAGTATAAATGCGTAACCTGAAAAATATTCAATAATTCCATGACCATCCTGATTCTGTACCTACAAGAAATAGGTTTATAATACGTCCAATTATTCCCTTTGTTTTTCTAGTTTACGACTACAAACAGTTAAATATTTTTATACTTCACCTGCTCGTAAGTTACCTATTCCTATTCCAAATATTAGATAGAAGGTAAGTCATTGCAGGCGTATAGGAATCCGGAAGGAAAAACTTTATGGAATTTCATTTCTGACGCGTTTTAGCGGGAGGGAAGTGTTTGGAAAGTCATTTCTTACGTTATATTTTTTTTTAATTTCCTAAAAGATCGGCCGGTAGCTATGGTTAATTTCATTATAGGTCAAACGACAAAAAGTTTTTACTCCAAGTCCGCTTATACCTCTTTCGATTTCTGAACAATATTTTGAAAAAAGAACCCAAGTGATAAAGGCTGGCGCGGAAAGTTCTTCTAAATTTGAATGTGGTGTAGGTAATTTTATTAATTCTACAGAATGTCGTCGAGTGATAGTGAAAGTTTTCTAACACCGCCAGAAATAAAAGATTTATTCTGCTTTTTATTTTCCTCGAAGGTGTAGTATAAAGCACTAATATCACTCGGCAGAAAGTGCGATTCCTACCTCGTGTGTTTTAAGGTTTACATCAAATGACATTTTGCATACTTTCACAGTATTATGACGTACGGGACTTTTGATATGGGGTAACGCAGCTGAATCTCAGATAATTTTTGTTCTACAAAAACGAGCAATTAGGTATATCTTAGGTCTTAGGCCCAGAGATTCATGCCGAGATGCCTATAGTAAATTAAATATAGCCACCCTCAAGGGGGCATACATTTTGCAATGCCTTTAATATGACAAAAAAAGAACATGTTTTGCCTACTTTAGGAGCTACTCATAATTATACTACGAGACATGGTGGCATGGCAACATTATGAACCCAAAACGTAGACTTGAAAAAGTATCAAAAAGTTATCTCTGCAATGGTGTAAAAATTTTCAACAAACTTAGTTCTGAAGTTAAAAACCTAAATTGTGACCTATTTATGAGAAAAATTAAGGAAATAGTGATAAAGAAAAGCATTACAAGAAATTTTCGACGACTCCGTGTTTGCTTGACATAACTACGGTAAATTTAATTATTTTTGTTTTATTTTCCCCTGACATTTACTAGCTAATTAATTTAAATCTATATATTTTTTGAACTTTGGTCATGCACCTTAATCAGTTGACAGGTTAGTCTAATCATCTTAAACCGGACAAAGCAAATCAAGCAACTTTATAATAATTTTATTGCATCTATACCTACCTTATCTTATTCAAGCGGTAAATTCGTATTATAAAATAAGTGAGTAATTAGTAGGTAATGCTTCATTAAAATTATCTTTTTAGCTGCCCTAAATCCTTACCTTTCATTAAGTGTTCCTTATTGTTTAGTTCTCAAAAAATTGCACCAAACTGATAAAATGGTTGATTAATTGCACATATTTATACCACCCTTGATGCTTTTAAATATCCTGTAGAGATTATCGCTCTGATAAGTAATGACAAACCAATGTTTTTATAAAAATTATTAAGAAATAAGATTAAATCTTCCTCAGTACTTTGGGCTTGTTACGTGAAAAAATTGACAAGCATGTAAGTATGATAAGCTAATTGATCGGCATTGTTCTTAAACATGTTTCTCATGGCAATTTGTAATCTAAGAAATAAATATTCCTGACAAATGGGAGCCCGGAACTCAATGATCGCCAGCGAGAATTACGCGTCGAGCAAAGATTTAAAATATTTGGCGTCGAGACGTGCCTTGCACTGCTCTCCAGGCACTCAAACGAAGGAATTTTAAAATTAAAATAGTGCTGAACAGAATTCACACAGCATTATCTAGCAACAAGGTAAGCAGAGCTTTGAAGCTAGTTAAGATATACATAGTACAATACACTACATAGATAGATTTTTTTAGCAAAAGCTCATATAAATCAACCAGCACACCGAGAATCTACAGATCGTACAAACATTTGTCCCGAAGCTAAACGAACCCGCATAATGCTGGCGACATTCGCCCGCCACGCCATGCTACAGAGGTCGTATAGGGTACCTAAGTGAAGCTGTTTTCACAGAACTACCTTATACGTTTGTGGTTTACTTATCTTTATGTCCCACACTAGAACTGTACTTTGAAAACAATTCGTGCGTTTTAGTCTATTTTTGACTTCCGCTATGGGCGGGTTAGAAAGACTAATGTCGTGTTGTGTTAGAGTCTGTCTCGCTCCTTCTTTTGCCAGTCTGTTTGCATTTATGTTGCCTGGGCAGGATCGATTAGATCGGTAGTCCATTCTACGTAGACTTTGCTGTGTTTAGACATATCTTAAAGAGCGTTGTGGCACTCTACAGTTGAAGAGAGTTTGAAGAGGCTCTGTACTGTTGGCTTCGGCCCCACGCATGCTTCCCAAAGGACAGGGTCACTATATGACTGAGATGTCATCATGGAAATGGGAAACAAAT
Source organism: Eupithecia insigniata (assembly GCA_947859395.1). Taxonomy (NCBI): domain Eukaryota; kingdom Metazoa; phylum Arthropoda; class Insecta; order Lepidoptera; family Geometridae; genus Eupithecia; species Eupithecia insigniata. Next base: position 6,593,047 of record OX402008.1, read on the forward strand.
TATATAATACTAGCGGGCCAGCCCCGGCTTCGCGCAGTTATTTAACAAAAATTTCAAGATCCCTAATTTTTTTGAAATTATAATATAGCCTATGTTACCAGGGGATAGGGTAGCTTCCCAACAGTAAAATAATTTTTCAAATCGGTTCAGTAGTTTCGGAGCCTATTCAATGCAAACAAACAATCAAATCTTTCCTCTTTATATTATTAGTATAGTAGTTATTAGCATGATAGCGTAACTTCTTCCCGAAATAGAATGCAAAATTTCAGCCTGATATTGTTTTAGTGTGAGGTGCCGAAGGTAACAAACATTCAACCTTTCTCATTTTAATTAATCAATCCAAAGAATGAAAGATACAGAACAATTACTCTAAAAAACATAACTTTGTGTAAATATTGGAAAGATCCGAGTACAAGTATCTAGATTTAAAATAAATAATGCTAGACAGTACATATGAATCAATGTGCTAGACAATCCACATAGCATCATCTAGCCCCAAGCTAAGCAGAGCTTGTGTTATGGGTAATAGATGACTGATATTCATAATGCAAAAAAATACTTAGATAGATATTTTTTTATTATACATACATACATAGAAAATACCCAGTTAAGGTAACTCTCCTTATTCATCATAACAGCCCATACACGTCCACTGTTGGTCATAGGCCTCCCCCATACGACGCCACAAATAGCGGTCCTGAGCCCCATCCATCCATCGACTCCCTGCGACCGCTACAATGTCGTCGGTCCATCGAGTGGATGGTCTCCCATGTAGGCGGGGATTTGCCATAATCACCATGCTTGGCAGGCGGATTGGTGATCGCAGTGTTGGTTTTGAAAAATACTCAGAAAGAAGCTGCTGCCCTTGCTCTGGTAGGTTCCCTTAGTCGGCTCTTACGACATCCACGGGTTGAGTTGGAGGGGTCGATATTCGTAACCCGCGGCCCCACGGCCACTCTCCTTATTGCATATCAAAAAATCTACCCTGTATATCTACAGGCGAAACTCTGCGAACCCTGTATATCATAAAAATAAACTTGTTAACTTCGCAACCCTAAAAATTGCATAATATTTCAACACTAGATTTCAACTATCAAATAAAAAACACATGATATTATTGTGAAATTTAAAAGGATTAATTAGTACCTAATACATTAAATTATTGAATTATACTTAGATTGCGAGTTCGACACGCACTCGGCAAAAATCAGAATAAGTATCAGCGTCCGCTGGCGTGTTTAAAAACTGCGTCAGCTAAAATATTCACCTGGAATAACGGCTCCTTCCCATCTCTTAACAATTTTTATAAGGGTATCATTTAAACGGTCAGTGAATTAAAGAGGCTTTGGTCAGCTGAAAAATAGATTTCGCCGGTAAAAAAAGTTAATTGGGGTGCATCTAGTGGTCAGCCAAAATGACTAAATTAGGTCAGCAAGTAATGTGACATTGAGCACCTTATTAAATATTTCTGCAGCAATATATTAGTAAAGGAGCAGCAAATTTTGATTCGGATTTTATAAATTAGACATACCTTAAAGTTAATTTTGATTTGCTAGTCTTAATATAGGTACCATCTTAGGCATATGATTATGTACCTACCTACCTACGTCTGGCACTGAACCACAGATTAATAAACGTAAGTGACTGAACTCATTGTTAACGGCTTCGTCTAATTTATTTACATTTATTGTATGTGATTCGAGGCGTCTCTGGTCGTAGAAAAAAAAATCTAGGTCTATGGTCTCTGGGTGGTTTAGGTTTACAACCTGACCCGTTAGGTGGCGCTACACTAGGGTTCTAGGATTCCTTACACGTTAACGTATGTAGGCAGGCACTCGTTCGTTTAACTATATAACCTTACCATAAACTGTACCATAAACATAACCATAAACTATATAACTAATACAATAAATAATTGTTCCGAAATTCAGACTTATTCCCCTTTTTGTAACACATACTCGTATTAGCCTACTTTTTATCCCATCAATCAGTTCTGCTAAGATAGAAATAACTTTACGGCGGGCAGAGTTAGTTTTTTATAAACTACATACATATTATAATGCCTGGTCAAGAAAGTACTAAACTTGTAGATGGTAGTTCATTGTAAATTTTACAATTGACACAATTGAGCTAATACTAGTTCCCATTTGTTTCTTTTGTTTGATTTAAATTATCTTTGTTATTAAAGAAAGGAATAAAAAAATAAGGTTTTGTTTGTAATGTAAACCAGAAAAAATGATCTAATAAGGCTGGGTATCTTCTTCATACGTATTTTTGAAGTTAATCAGCAATTACCATCGAAAACCAAATTTTTACATTAAGATTATGATGAAAAACGATAAATAGGTACGATAAGTGATTATTTTGGCGAAAAATAACTTCCTATATTTACCTCCAGCATATCTACAAAAATTTAAGTTTTAGAATATTATAGAAAACTCCTACTGCGTTGTTTTGTCTCAAAGCCTAGCTTAGTCTTATCTATAACTACCACTGTGGCGCGGCGGACGAAGGTCCGCTTGCGACGCATGAGGTTGCAAGGTCGATTCCCGGCTCGGGACAAATGTTTGTACGATCTGCAAATATATGTTCCGGGTGTTCTGAGTATTTTTTTTGTATGGTAAAAATATATATCTATCGTATATATATTTTTATAATCTAGTACCCAGAATACAAGCTCTGCTTACTTGGAGCTAGATGATGCTGTGTGGATTGTCGAGCATTATTTTATATTTATACTAGCTTCTGCCCGCGCCGTCGCCCGCGTTTTATCGGGATAAAAAATAGTCTACATCATCGACGAGTAAAATTTTCGACCGGAATTCTATCGAATCAAAAGTGATTCACAGCAATGGCGGAATGTCACTTAGTGTGAGTGTGTGAATGTTTTAGAGAATTGCCAACTGAAGAAAAAAATACCAATTATTTTCATGTTTTTAAGATCCTTGTCCTAATAATTATTTATGAATGCAATTTGAAATAATAATTAATGATTAGTTAAGATACACAGAATACAGTATATCGGATCCCGTAAAAATACTAGACCGACAAATTATGCAGCATCCGTTTTACACGACCCGACACAGTCGTGATGGCGTATGTATGTATGTAGTTGTATGAGCTAGTTCACATACATGACAGTATTCCTAAGTTATTGGTGACTAGCTGACCACACCGCGGCTACGCCCGCGGACTAAAATAAGCTACTCGAAGTACTAATCCTAAGCAGATGAAGTCGCAGGCACCAGCTAGCATCACGACGGTGCACGGCGGTTCACAATGATGCACGGTGGTACTCGGCAGTGCACGGTGGTGCACGGTGGTGCACGTCAGTGCACGGTGGTGCACGGTGGTGCACGTCGATACACGATGGTGCACGTCAGTGCACGTTGGTGCACGACGGGGCACGGCGGTGTACGGCATTATGGCGATGCATGGTGGTGCACGAGGGTGCATCGCAAGCTTCGCGAACCGTGCAGTAGTCAGCTGTGCACCGCCCGTGCTGTTCCCGTGCTGTACACTGGTCGTGCGCGTGCACCATGCACTGCAGAGTAACACCATGCACCGTCATGCACCGCTGTGCACCGACGTGCACTACCGTGCACCGCCATGTACTGCCGAGTACCACCGTGCATCATTGTTTGTGGATGTGCACCGATGTGCACCACCGTGCACCAGCCGTGCCCCGAAGTGCACCACCATTCAGTGACTTGCACCGACGTGTACCACCATGCACTGCCGAATACCACCATGCATCATTGTGCATCGCCGTGCACCGACGTGCACCACCGAGTACCAACGTGCACCACCGTCCACCGCCACCACCGAAAACGGATCCGATATAACGGATCCTGTAAATACTGTGTGAATATTACCTCCGATAAAACGGATCCGATATAACGGATACTGTAAATGCTGTTTGAATATTACCTCCGATAAAACGGATCCTGTAAATGCCGTGTGAATGGTTACCTACTTCCAGTAGCGACGGATCCGATATACAGGATCCCGTAAAACGGACGTTCTATTGATACGCGCCGTCAGTGAAAGTTTTATCAAAATGGGTCCAGCCGTTATGTAGATTAGCTCACACAAATAGAAAACGATTCAAATTATTAATATAATCGTATTTTGTTATAAGTAAAAGCTGTTATATTTACATTATTTTAAAACATAAGTTAAATTTTATTTATTTAAAAAAAACACTGAACACCATTACTTAGACTTACACTTAGACAACCAAAATTATTAAGTTATACCTATTTAAAGTACCTACCTACCTCAATAATAATTTAAGGTTAATAAATATGAGGATTCAATTTGTTTCCCAATTGACCGGGAAATTTTTAGGTCTACATGTTGGCAGCACTGGCAAAATTTGTCATTTTATTGTGATTTTTCTGTTGATAATAATAATGCGTCAAATCGAAGAGATAAGTTGATGAACTAGGAAATTGACCTGTGAAATGTGATCCCGTGTTTCTTGTTGACGAAACGACTGTGATTTCGGCAACATTTGACAACACAAGAAGGCATTTTTCATTTTGTACAATGATGTAAATCTGTTGGTGTCTAAAGCCGTAATGGCGGACGATGGGCTGACTATTGATATCAATGTGTGAGTGTGTAGCGTACGTACAGAGGGTAGACTGACTATCGAGTGCTTCATTTTATTTGTTACTGCGACTACGTCCGAGAATTTCCCTCGTCCCTGGTCTACATGTTATTCTAGGTCCCAAACTATATCCGTATGGATATAGTTTGGGACCTACATTTCAGCCATAACGGTTCAGTAGTTTTTGTGTGAAAGAGTAACAAATATCCATACGTCCATACATCCATCCATACAAACTTTGACATTTATAATAATAGTAGGATGTTTTTTTTTTTATTTTATCCTTATCTTAATTCTATTACCAATTCCTTTTTAACCGACTGCTGGTTCCAGAAAAAAATATATTTCCGAGGGATTAGAATTTGTCCAGCAAAAGTTACAAAACTGTGTAGGTAACTAAGAAAGGAGCTGGTTTTTAGTTTTTCAAAGCAATCAAATTATAATTTATCACTTTTATTAAAACCCGGAAATTAGTTAAATAAAAAAAAAACATTTATTTATTTATTACTAGCTGCTGCCCGCGCTTCGCCCGCGTTTGATCGGGATAAAAAATAGCCTATATTATGTTATTCCAGGTCTCAAACTATACCCATACCAAATTTCAGTCCAATCAGTTCATTAGTTTTTGCGTGAAATAGTTACAAATATCCATACAAACTTTAAGATATTATTACTTGGATGTATGAGTTCACATTGTATTCGGTCTAAAACCAAATGTATTGTATTTTGGCTAAATCATATCCTGCAAAAAACCGATCCGATATGTCTCGCGTGAACTTATGGTTACATGAGACCAGTAGAAAGGCCATAATTTGAATGCTTTGACAAACTAAAATCCGATCTCGAATCCCATTCATTGTTATGCAGGACAAATACTAATCTCTCTAAAATCCCTCGAGAAACTTTTATGAGACCACCTCGGGATCATTTTCTATACAATAGAGAAAGAATTTTCAAAATCGGTCCATAATTGGCGGAAATATCGCGTAACAAATATACAACAAAAAAAAACATACACGTCGAATCGAGAACCTCCTCTTTGAAGTCGGTTGAGAAGTAGGGACAACTGAATGAATGGTACCATGAGCAATAACTATATCTCGTTGTCCCATTAATGTGCATAATGATAGGACACTAATCTTTATTTTTACAAATTAACGTTATGGAAATGAATTACCAAAAGTTCTCATCGCACAATGATAATCATCATCATCATCATCAGCCCATACACGTCCACTGCTGGACATAGGCCTCCCCGTACGACGCCACAAATAGCGGTCCTGAGCCGCCTCCATCCATCGACTCCCTGCGACCGCTACGATGTCGTCGGTCCATCGAGTGGATGGTCTCCCATGTAGGGGGGGATTTGCCATAATCACCACGCTTGGCAGGCGGATTGGTGATCGCAGTGTTGGTGTTTAAAAATACTCATAAGGAAGCTGCTGATCTTCCTCTGGTAGGTTCCCTTAGTCGGATCTTACGACATCCACGGGTTGAGTTGGAGGGGTCGATATTCGTACGCCGCGGCGCCACGGCCAACAATGATAATACCCAGTATAAACTATTTTTCAAAACCCGCACGCAGCAGACAATGCGTGGAAGAGCATTTCCTGCTAATACTGTGTCGAAAAATAATTTATACTGGTTATTAATTATCAATTGGCGGTGAGAACTTTTGGTAATTCTTTTCCATAACGATAATAGAAGAAAAAATCAAGAGTGGCGCTAGTTTTGCATCACTATGCGCCTTAATGGGATAAAATATTGGGACCACGAGAAAACACCCTACTTACCTATATAATATATTTTTCAGTGAATAGGAAAGTAGGATTCGTCGGTAACATTTCGGTTCCGTGCCTATAAAATAAATGTAGCAATCGTTCAAAGTTTTTTGCTATTTATTTCAGGCACTAAACCAGGTTGAAACTGGTTTGAGGGTAATTCCCTGCGTATGTATGTACGTGCCACGAAAAGTACCTATTCCCAAAGTCTCACGTGAGACTATTCTCAGCGTCTCACAAAAGTCAGAGCTTCTCATTACAATTTTCAGCAACCTATTGTCTGTGTCTGTTTGTACCTACATGTTTTTCATTATTGGCTATTTCAGAACTTGTTTTGGTTCGTTCAATGTTGCATTTTATTATTAACTAGCTGCTGCCCGCGGCTTCGCACGCACTTTTCCTGTACCCTATATCCGTCCTCGGGATACCATCTATGTACCTCTCTGCCAAATTTCACCGTTTAGGCGTGAAAGTTATCAGACAGACAGATAGACAGAGTTACTTTCTTTATATTATTAGTAGGATTCGTTTGGATGGAGACATGTTCCCACCTATAGATATTTCCATTCTAAATCTGAAATAGGTACCTGCCTCGATAAATTTTTTGGTGTCATCAGTACGTTGTTGTTGTCTTTTATCCGTACAAATAGTACCTAGGTACCTAAGTGTAGGTACAACGTAGGTACGTAGGTACAATCACTGTCGTTCGTAATTCGTAATTCGCTGCTGTGATTTTTACGTGCTTAAATATTTTATTTTTAAAAATGATTTTTTTCCGTACCAAAATTATTGAGTTATGTACATAGTGATTTGATTACCTGTAATTTTTCATTACAAATAGTTATTTAAATTTATTTACACTCTTGTCTAAGTCTGTGTGATTCCGATATTATATTGGTCTGCCTGCACTCTATTATGTCCGACTGAAAGCTAAGAAATTATCATACGTTATTCCTGCCATTTATCCTGTCTATGTTAGGAATGAGGAGAAAATATACATTATTATTCCTCACCCAGTGAAACGGAACGTAACCACCGTCAAGGAAACTGATCAAGCGGCATGTGACACGCACGTGTAATTGCACGCGCGCATCAAGCAAGCTGTCAAGTGTCAAAAACTTCAGTCGGTCGGTGCGCCTGATTGCCGCTAACCGCGCCGTTCGTTAGCGGCGTTCGCGGCTGCGCTCTTTTCACCCGATATTGATAAACAAACTTCCAACCATATGGCTGTCTTCAGCCAGAGTTAACACAAACCGGGAACGTTCCGTACACATGCCTTTATCACCACGAAAACACCACAAGTGAGGTTCTTTTCCTGGCAAAACATGTATCTAAGCAAACACTGCTCACATGACCTCGGTGGCCTATTGTTGCAGATGTCAGCCGCCGAACAAACAACGGCGGTTCTATCACATATTGGAAAATGACTGAAGGTCCCCTGTTACATCATGATAAATCCGTAAGTTCACTTTTCAGGCAACACTATTATTAACACCTGTCAGAATACAAACAAGTAAATTTAAGCATTATAGTTTCGATCATAAGAACTATTATTGGGTGAGTTGATAGCTGTGCATAGAAAATAGTACCTGTGCGTTTATCAGGGAGGTAGGTATATTATATGTACATCTAGGTATATCTATTAGTATTCCGTGACAATTGAATGAGTTTTGGTATGGCATGCTTGGATGTTGTCGTAAATTCTTTGGTAATTTCGTAAGTTGATTCATTCTCACTGCAGTGTGTTTTTACTCTATGCATTCTTATTTAAATTTCATTACACGATTAAATGTTTTCCTCAAAATTGTGAGTTGCTGACGACTCGGACCAAATTTATTAGGACCAATTGACGCTTTTGATTTTAATATTTATTTTACTGTCGATTCGGACACCATGGAATTATAGAAGCTGTTGTGTACAGTCAGTTAAAAAAATGTTAAGCAAAGTCAAAATTGTGTAGGATAACGTTTTAATCAAAGATGTAAATCGTTAGATAGGCCCTTACCGTAGTGAGACCGCGCCGTTTTGTGTGCCACGCGAAATGAGATCGCTCACTCATTTGGAATCAGTGTACATCTAAACACGGTGCTAGCTGGACCTGTTTAACTTTGGCATTTTTTGTTGAAAAGTGTCTCAAAATGCCATCGCGTGCATTTCGCAAATGCAACAATAAATTGTTAAAATACAAATAAATCCAAAGGCGTAACATTTCACTCTTAGGATTGCGGTATAATTAAATAACTATTATTTTTCCTTCCGCTGCTGTAGCGTTGCGACCGGGCTATAAAAACAAAGTAAAACTACCAGCTAATCTGTGGTACACAGACTTAGACGTGCGACCCGACCTTAAATTTGCCGGCGGCGGCGCGCCGACCTCCACGGTCAGCGTGGCGGCGCCGCCGCGCCGGCGTGGTTTGATTTTTTGTCTCTTATGTAGGTAATTAAAATTAAATAGTAGTTAGCCCCTAACCGTAACGTCGTGACTGTTTTAGTTTGAATCGTCTGTTACGACTTTTTTTTTTATATCTTTATTCATTAAAGAGGGTTTGATCAGAGTGATCATATCACCCTCATAGTTTACAATAAATTTACTGTTCCGGAGCTACATATTATGACAGTTTGAAATTGCCATTGCAAGACGTAAGGCGCAAAAATAATAAAAAATCAATAAACCATTTAAAAATGGTTTTCTTATTGTTTTTTACTTTCTCCTGGATGAACGGTCAAAGAGGTTCGCTAAGTTTGTTGTAGAAAGCGATGTACGAATTCATATTTCAAAACAAAAAAAAAATTACAGCTCGATCTAGGCTACAAGAGCTTTCATTTGATAGGTCGGTATTTAGTTTAAGGTACACAGTAATAACTAAGGATAGGAGTTATTGGATATTTTGGCTACCGATTATTAGTTGGGTATTTTGTTTCAATTCCGCTAGTACCAACTGGTACCCAATAACGTTACAATACTCTATACCTGTCCTGATTTCTACCCAATATATTTCTAACCGATTTGGTTAGAAATACCAAATACTTGTTGCAGCTACATAACTTTACGGGTGAGCGGTCCGCTAGTATCTATGCGTGGATGATAGGTTAGGTAAGTATAGGTATTGAAGCGTTGGGTAGTTATGGCTCACGGTCGGTTAGGCGCGATGCTCGCTTTGCACAGGTCCTTCCTGGACCTGTGCAAAGCGAGCATCGCGCCTTCCCTAGCGGTATGCGAATTTTACAATAGCGTTAGATATTTTAGGACCATGCTAACAGGTACCGAGTTAGTTATTGAATACCGGACTCATCTCTAGTAATAACAGCGAAAGGAGCGAGCGTTTTTTCAAGACTATCCACTGCCGCGCCGCCGCTGCCCCATGTGTAGTCGATCAGTCAGCGCGCCGACCAGCGACCAGACTGTATAGATAATCTGTTTTATCAAAACTCTCTAAGAAACATAGCAGTGGTGCGCTGAAGATTTCTACTTCTTCTAACAACCGCAATCACAGAAAACCTTGAAGGAGACTACATTCTTAAGTACTGGAGGGATAAATGATATGTTTATTAGAGAGTTTTGAACAGATTCTCCGGTCTGGTTGCTGGTCGTCGCACCGACGCGACTGATAGAGACGGCGGCGGCGCGCCGCCGCCGCGGCGGCGGCGGGAGAAAACAGCGGTGCGTGCCGGCGCGGCGCGCACGTCTACATACTTCAAAGACAATGCCACAGTTTTTGGTGTCAGGGCATATCTAACGATTTACATCTTTGATACCTATACGTTTTCTGAGATGGGAGTGGATGGCCGGCCTGTATTTTTAGTGAGGTTTGTCCTCGATAAAACATGTAGGTATTGTACCTACCTACTTATTTGTAATGAATTTCGTAAAATATAATTAAACATTCCGTAAAAAAATATATAAGATATGTACCTAGGTAGGTAGGTACAGTTTTTTTTTCTCATAAATCGAAGTCATGCTTCTCTTCACGAGAGAACACGAAGTTTCCGAGCTGGCCAAATTACACATCCCAGCATATAGATTACGAAAGGTAGGGAAATCATTTATGGGCAATTGCGTGCGCTTCTATAATAAGCTTCCATCTGAAGCAACTGAACTCCCTATTCGTAAATTTAAACAGTACATTAAACAAAATCTTATCAGGAAGGCCTTTTACTCCATAGATAATTACATCAATGATGTTAATGCTTGGCAAGATGTCGCTCCGTTCCGCACTGTCAGTAGTATGTAAGAAATTCAATGTTCTGTTTAGCTTTAAAGAAATATTGACATGTATGTATCTAAATTGCATTAAATTTATATTTAAAAATAAACATGTATTAGACACATAGGTGATATTATAATGTGCTAGTGGTTTCTTTTTCACCTCTTCCACTAGTGGACAAAAAATTTAAGTGAAGAGAATATCAATAACACATTATTTCTTATTTGATAATAATAACTATGTTTATAGTATACAATTTGACTTGTCTAAGTGCTTATTTTGTAAGCCTAAAGAAATAAAGTTATTGATTCTGATTCTGGTCATCCACACCCGTCTCCAAACCTCGTCCCTGTGTACGTACAGTAGCCGTAGGTAAGTATAGGTACCTATTTATCGAGATGCAAATACCTACCTGGAATTCTGCTAGTTTCTTATACATATATAGGTACCTATACCTACCTATTCTAAACACGTTTAAGAACTACATAGGTATACATTATATTTAAATATAATATAATATATACGGGTACAACTTTACATAGATATCCAAAAACGTAGGTACCTACATACATAGTATATTGATATCAATTTAGCTATCTTTGTTATCACCGTTATCAGTGAGCTGAATTGACTAAACAGTTAATTGTACTTAATTGTCAACAAATTCTGTACATAAGTAGGTACCTACCTACGTACATATTTATGAGATATTGTGGTTTGTAAAATACCTATTTTCATTCGCAGACAGACGCGTAGGTAAATCCTTTAGAAATTCATCCTGGAAATGTTGGTAAGTATGACTTACTGTAAATTTAACACGAGTTTCTTGTAATTAAGTATCTTCGTAGGTATGAAGTTTATCAACCATAAACTGCATACCTACGAGAATGATTATAATCAGTATAAAGTTATATTATAAACTTCATAAACAAAAAAAAAATATTTTACGAGACGTTTTTTATTTTTAGGAGACTACAGACTTACAGACCAGGAGTCATTTTTTGAAGTTTCGCGATTTCTTAACTTATTAAACACTACCTGCTGCCCGCGGCTTCGCACGCGCTTTACATGTACCCTATGTCCGTCCCCGGGATACCATCTAAAACCTCTCTGCCAAATTACTACCTCAAATTGCAGGCTCATTTTCAACTTCGCAGGATGTTCATATCTTCCATACTACTGAATATTTAACTTTGAACTGTATCTATGGTAAAGTCAGGACTTACTCTATCCTTCATTATGTTTCGAAAACACAATGTCATAAAATATTCTCTATAGAAAAAAAACCAAAGTTCGCTCTAAACTGTAATAATAAATCGTCGCTATTCAATAAATACTTTGAAATAAGCCTGAATATTTTGTACAGTAAACATACAGAATATAAAGCAGACTTATACGTTATATGTTTTAGATTTTCAAAATTACTACTAATTATTTTTACCGTTAAAAACTATAACATATTTTTGCGGTTTTGTCGCTCTGCTCTGTCCCGCCCCGCTCTTATGAACGCGAAATCCTATGCCTATCCTTTTCACACAATAGCGAGGTGTTATTATATAGGTATTATATAGGCCCTTAAGATCTGTTCAGCCGTTTAGGCGTGAAAAGGTAACAGACAGACAAAAAAAACAAATTTATTACATTTAGTAGGATTATTTATTTATTTATAGGTAGAATAGACAACATCGCATCGTCATACATTGCGTACATTATTGAAGTTGAAGGAATGAATTTCCAATAATTTACGCATTCGATGACAGCGTAATTTTTCTCTATTTTACCCTAGACAACAATCCCCGTGCTAGAGAAGATGGTCCTTATCGAACAGCGTCTATCGAAAACCCAGTCGCTCCACGAATGCCGCATCACATCATCGCCCTCAGAACATACCTACAGTCCGTTACGTCCTCACTCACGAACAGAGCCCATGCTCTGTGTGACCCTGAACATCTGGAGGAGGAACTCAGGCATTTTCAGAAGGTTGTCTAACAAAACGAATATGTAAGTACAAGACACACAAAGCGTAGAAGCCGAAGAACGCTTAATGTCAGCAGACAACTCATCTTTGCCGTATGTGAAAAGAGTGACGGATGCAAAAAAAAGTATCATGAAGTTGCTGGGGGAACTACCTACGAACGCCAAATGATATCATACCTATACAATACCAGGTGTATACGAGATTGACTGCAGCAGCTGTGGCCGCTCATACATAGGGCAAACTAACCCTAGTTCTATCCCGTGAACGCCGCACTGCAAAAAGATGGTTCGAGAGGCAATTGAGATCAAGAAACATACGAATTTGAATCGTTAAGGGGCCACCCCGACCCAAATCTGCGCCGCCGCCATCTATTTTATCGTATTATTACGTTAAACAAAGGAATTTTGAAAAATGGCCCATTTGTGATACCTATCATAACCTTATTTTTAATCCCTCTGTAATAGTTTTATATTGCTAGCTTGCGGAGGAGATGCGTAAACCAATTTTGGTGGCCAAAAAGTGCAACTTTGCATCTCTTCCTAAACTATACAAAACAAAACTATTACAGAGGCATTAAAAAAAGCTTATGATTGGTATCACAAACGGGCCAAGGGATTTTTGAAAATTCCTTTGTTTAACGTAATAATACGATAAAATAGGTGGCGGCGCTAGTTTAAATCAGGGAACCGCCACAAGATGGTTAAAAAACGAGACAAATCTCTTCCTCGTAGAATCCTGTGCTTACTGTGTGCATCGTGATCCGACTACACTGCAGTCAAACAAGGTCAGTGTAGTGTGCCGAAATGTGAACTTGGACAATCCTGATTCTGAAGATGAATGAGGGTAGTCGTGTATACTGCCGTCAATTCTCGGCGGTAATTCCGAGTACATCCAGTCGCCCCGTGACCACGATCGTTGTAACGCGATAGAAAAGTAGGGAAAATGAAACAAAAGGTATGTGATAAATACCCGATAAATAATCTTTAATATGCTGTAAATCAAATAAAAATAGGTTGGTATTAATCTGCATTGCAGAAGAAAATGTATCCAATTAACAAAACAATGTTTACAATCGTGAACTCGTGTGTGCTCGTGTGTTTGCTCGTGGCAAGTGTTTAGGGCGCCTACTCACAAAAACGGAAGTCGAAGTTTCTGATTTGTTTTTGCCTAAACAATGTTTTATGTGAGTAGTTTTACCTTGAAAACGAATCAGAAACTTTGATTTTTGTTTTCTGTTTAGGCCCCAAGTGTTGAAAGCCTTTAGGCGCAGCTAGTACCTACAGGTCTCGTCACGGTTTAATAGAGCTCGGCGAAACTGGAGGGGGTTCTGCGCAGGTGTAAAACGGGGTAAAAAACTTAAAAATCGACTTCTGCGCATTCAAACTCAACGCTACTAAACCTCGACGCGACCCGTCTCATCTGTGTTTAAAACACAATCTTGTAAATGTGTTACATCGATCAGCTAAGTCCCATAAATTTTTGACATATTCATTTTTTATTCATTAATTTGTATTGTTTCTAATTGATTTATTTTTAATTAAATTTTAATTATTATTGTGAATCTAATTTAATTTTTATATTGTTTAATTACGATTGCACATGTAATTATTGCATAATACTTTAAGTACGAATGTACCTATACAATTAGACCAGAACTTTGTTGCCAATAAACAATCTGAATCTGACAAAAATTCATAAGTAGCATATCCTTTTGATTTCATCATATTTAATTTTACAAAAACCCAAAAATACTTAGTGTTCTCTTTAAAATAAACTTGTTGTTTCTCCATGACAAAATTTTGCCCTTTTTTAATTATCCTTGCCTAAATACCATTTCAGTTGACTCCAGTACAATTGCAATTACAAAATTCTTTATTGTAGACCACGAAGAAAACATTAAAAATAGACATTACATAAAACATGTACAATGGGCGGCCTTATCGCTTAGAAGCGATCTCTTCCAGGCAACCTTTGGCAGGTTAGGGGTACACCCCTTACTTTAGATACATCTAAAGTTGTCAGAAATAAATAACACTAAAAATATCTAACAACAGAGGATAATATATATTTTCTATAGCAACTTAACTAAATATATAACTGTAGGTGCAGTATACATAAATAGATACCTATTCAAAGTAAATAGGAATACTACTATTATTATTACATATAAGAGGACTAGATGGTTATTGTAAACAATTATTTTATATTTAAGAACGCTGAACGTTGCAACGCCCAGGGCTCACGTTGATACCACCAAATATTGTAACTTATATTGAACATAAAATAAGTTGTAAAGGATGTTTTTTATGAAATGCACAGCTGACATTTTTCTGAATTTAGGAAGCGGTTCACTTTATATATATTCTAAGTCGCTCTTTTTGGACATCTTATCATAAGGAAAACATATAATGTTATTTATATCCTATTTGTTATTCTTATGATAGCATGTTATCATGTTTATGTTTGGTTAAATATTGAGTTTGATATTCAAGCCAATTTATATTATCAGAGCTCCGAGAGTACGTAACGACCAAAACCAGTGCAACCAGCCGGTCAAGTTGTAGTTATCCACCGAATATCAGAACAGGTTCCATTTTATCTTCCGTGAAGCCAAGCCTCACATTTTTGTGGATTATTTTGTAGCTAAAATAAACTTCAAATTAATTTATTGCAACCATGTTGTACAAAGGTTTTAAAGCAGGAAAAATAATGTGGCATAGAAATAAATTGACAAAGAAAATAAGAATCAAATAATATAAACAAATTAAACTAGTATTTACAATTGAAACAATTGAACTAAGTGCAGACTATTGCAAACAATCTACAGATAGCTAAACTGGTCCATATCAATACCAGTTGGAAGCGTCCCCAAGACGTTGGCTGCATTGCCTCGCTGTACGGCAATGCTAATGCGCTGCGCCAGATACTCACCAGCTCTCGGGTCACGCGTCGCTTCGACCAGGCACTCAGATAAATAAATTAGTTTCCGTGTGGTTGTTTTCCTCTGTTAAAGCTTTGTATTTTGGTACTATCTATCCCTTGACGTATAATTCGTAGACCGCGTAGGCTGAGATACATAGCTCTCAGAATCAGCAGGCTCAAGTGGGGATGGGTAGGCCATATAGCTCGTAGAACCGATAACCGTTGGGGAGTACAGTTTCTGGAGTGGCGACCGCGATGCAATGCGAAACGGAGTGTAGGAAGACCTCCCACTCGATGGACCGACGACATCGTAGTGGTCGCAGGGAGTCGTTGGATGGAGGCGGCTCAGGACCGCTATTCGTGGCGTCGTTTGGGGGAGGCCTATGTTCAGCAGTGGACGTGTACGGGCGAGAATTTATGCTTAGCCTTTCTCAGTTAACGGAATAATAAAAAAAAAATGCCTGCATGCTTATGTATACGTATATCCTATACACGTCGCGTCACGGTTTAATAGCGCAGAATTTGAAAAATCAATTAGCTAAGATCTAGCAGACTACGTTCCTTATTTTTAGACTTTTACACCCGCTTAGAACCCCCCTCCACTTTCGCAGAGGTCTATTAAACCGTGACGAGACCTGTACCTACCTACGTTCTTCGCTGTAGGTCTAAAAAAGTACAAATATACCTACTTAAAATCTAAGATCAAGCAGCCTACGTTCTTACAGTCGCAACGCAAGCATAGAGTTAGAATAGTCTTAATATTTTGCAATGTTGCAACCACTAATATTTTCTAGCTCTATGGTTGCAGTTGCAACCACCGTAGCTCTATCATGTCTGTGGTTGCAACGTAATAAATAACACTATGGTAACAACTTTTAAAATACAAAACCTCCGTAGTTTTTCTTCGACAACAAGAGATCTAGAGAGACTATTATTTTGTACCTCTATGAGGACCACAATGAGGACAAGGTTCTTTACAAATTGGTTCCAAAAAACTAAGATCCATGTACTATACAACCTTTATGGTTCCAAACCTTTTTATAGTTACTTACCAAAGTAAAAAAAAAAACCCACAGACATGATACTGGTAAACTTGGTTAAAACCACGGTACTCCAGGATATTAGAGGGAGAAAACTCTTATATAAATTCCTTGGAAAATTCTCCGTCTATGGCATAGAGTAACTTTTATAATAATTTTAGTGTTATTAATGTTCAAATAAGTACCCATCTATGGTACTATGGTACTATATACGCCATTTGCCCATTTGTATCAAAGAGGATACATTAACTACATTTGAGGGATTTTCGATTTACAATAAAAAAAAATTTAGTTCTAAATATCTCGATAGATGGCAGGGCGTCAACTGGAAATTAGGGCAATGCCAATGCCAAGTGAAAGGAAAACAAACTTTTTCAAGTTTTTATTTGTAATTGACATACCCTAATTTCCAGTTGACGCCCCCTGCCACCTATTGAGATATTTGGAACAAATTTTTTTCTTTATAAAAATGCAAATCGAAAACCGCTCAATTGACCATACGTCCCGTTTTGAACGGGACTGTCCCTTTCCTCGGTCACTTGTCCCGTTGTCCCCAAACAAAGCTCCGAAACAAAATAAAAACATTTCACTTATTGTCAAAACCATTGTTAGCAATTAACTGAATTTTGGGTTTTCTCCCCAAAAACCAAAATAATTCGTATAAAATCAATACTGAGATTTCGTCGTAAACAGCCTTGGCTTAAATGGTTCTAAATGGTCTATTCTACCTCCTCCTTGAAGCTCCTCAGCGAACCCAGCTACCAATCACCCCGTATAAACCAGGTCCCGTTTTGAGATAAAAAAAAATATGGTAAGTTTATCTATGACTCATTGTGTGCATCCAGTCCTCGTCAGTATTGTATTCTCTTTGCAGACTATCCAGAACATGTCTCTTTGATCCAGAAAAGAATATAATTCTTGGAGAAAAGTGCTGACTAGATTTGTGATTATTCTTTATCTTCCATACATAGGAGAGGGTAGCTTCTCTATACACCGCCGCCGTTTGCATCCAAAATAGAAAAAAAGCAAATTCGTTGAGACAATTACTCAACATATTTGTGTCTATTCTTTATTTTCCATACATAGGGTAAGTTGCTACTTTACCATACGAAAACAAATCCATGCAAACCAATTATATTTATCTCAGATTAATTTGGTATGGTCCACGTCCACGTATGGGCATTAACCGTTTGTTTGAGAAAACTAAAAGTTTATTCTAATTCATTCATACTAGTTTATAGAATTATAAGATAGCAGCGAGTTTCTACTCTATATACGTTAGAACTATTATATTTAGAACATTAGTTTGATATGATACCTACTCGATCTTAGCCACTTACTTTACACAGATCAGGCCTAGTACTTAAAACCGATCCTGACTCAAAGTATTAGAGCTTATATTTCAGCGAATTCAAACTTGTTCACAAAATAAAGTAAAAGTAGTTATTTAGGCGCGTTCTACACGAGCGAATATCTTCCTCGGTATTGTTCACGGTCAAGGCCGGTACTGTGATGTAAGAGAACGTGTTGTTTTTGGCTATGTTATTGTGGGTATCTACGGTTGGTATAGAGGCAGCTAATTATGAGCCAGTGGATTTAGATAACTATTTTAGATTATCTCATGGCCGCCGTTTCCTTATTTATTATTGACTTTCTACGCGCACCTCGCACGCGTTGATTTGCAGCCTTTATATCAATAAAGCTACGTAATTTCAAGTCAACGAAGATCTAACTACTGTTATATGCTATGTTATTAGTTTGAGCAAGTGGCTACGCGTTTTCCGTGATAAAAATAACATATCGTCAGTGGAAAGGAAGAAATGCTACAGCGCCAAAGAACTACTTGGCGCTTTGTGTGCAAATGTAGCATTTCTTCCTTTCCATTGACGATATTATGTTGGTACGGTGTACCGGGCATTGCAGCATTGCCCCGGCTTCTATCTGTTGAAAAAAGCCACATCTAAATCCGTTGCGTAGTTTTAAAGATCTAAGCATACATAGACAGACAGACAGCGGGAAGCG
This sequence comes from Eupithecia insigniata, assembly GCA_947859395.1. Classification (NCBI taxonomy): domain Eukaryota; kingdom Metazoa; phylum Arthropoda; class Insecta; order Lepidoptera; family Geometridae; genus Eupithecia; species Eupithecia insigniata. Next base: position 6,611,610 of record OX402008.1, read on the forward strand.
ACTTTGTTTATACAAAGTAGTGTAGTTATATAAAGTTGGTCTAGCCAGAGCAACATCAATGAAATACCTATATCAGCCTGATCTTTTCATTATTTTCAGCATAAAGAAATAACAAAGAGTTGGATGTCCAACCCTTGTTCGATTTAACTTTCGCGTTTATAATAGGTAGCGTAATAGATACGTTTGACTGTTATTTCTATAGACAGAAGTAATTTATGCGATAATAAGTATTATGTTTGATGCTTAAGTTATTCAGATCTGGACCTATAGGTATGCAAAATTTCAGCCCGATACCTTCTGTGTAGTTTTGGCGTGAGAAAGTAACAACAGAAGTACAAACATCTATCCAAACATTTGCATTTATAATTTTAGTGTGATTGATTTAACACGTTCTCTGACGGATCATTTCAAGTCCCTTCGGTGAATATGTGATGTGACACAACTTGAACCACGCACGTCCTTTTTGTTCTGATGCTTATTATGGCCAGAACAGAACTTTAAGCCCCGTTTGATTTCAATACAAATTTTGGAATAATAATCTGTAACACGGTATGTCGTGTAATAGCATTAATTTTATTAGGTAATCAACAGAACGTCCGTTGATAGTCGTTGTACTCAATTGTATCGACAAATTGTGTGTACCTAAGCAGTCCGCAAAACGGCTACGAGAGACGGCTACTTATAGACTTACTTAATTAGGAACATAATCTAATACAAGAGGAAAACAAGTATGCAGGTAGGTAAATTTTTAAGTTTAATAGTTTAAATTTCAAATAATACGTAGGTACTGTGTCCATTTTTAACCGACTTCAAAAGGACGAGGTTCTCCATTCGTCTGTATGTTTTTAGGGTTCCGTACCTAAGATGTAATAACGGAACCCTTATAGGATCACTTTGTTGTCGATCTGTCAACCCTCTTTTCTCAGAAACGCATGGAGCTATCGAGTTGAAATTAACATCAAATACACAGGTCCGTAACCTCTTGGAGACGCGATATAAATCAAACTTCTAAGTCAATTTATTCCAACGCAATCAAAAGTTACAGCCCAATTTTTTTGAAATTTGTTTGGAAATCAAATGCTCACAAAACTTATAGGGTCTCGTTGATCTAGAATCATGAAATTTGGCAAGAAGCAAGGTCTTATAGCACAACTAAACGGAAAAAAACCTAAAACCGTGAATTTGAAGTTTATTCACATAAAAAATTATATTTGATTCTCACCATGGACCGAAAACCTATAGGGTACTTCCCGTTGACTTAGAATCATGAAATTCGGCAAAAAGCAAAGCCTTATAACACAAATAAAGGGAAAAATCCGAAAACCGTGAATTTGTAGTTTATTCACATAAAAAAGATTCTCACCATGGACCGAAAACCTATAAGGTACTTTCCGGTGACCTAGAATCATGAAATTCGCCAAGAAGCAACGCCTTATAGCACAAGTAAAGGAAAAAATCCGAAAACCGTAAATAAGTAGTCTACTCGCAAAAATATTTTTGTTTTTTTGCAAGTGACTAAAACCTATAGTGACCATAACCTTACCTACATCCCGTTGTCATAGAATCATGAAATTTTGCAAGAAATAAGGTCTTATAATTACGGAACCCCTTGGCCCGCAAGTCAACTCGCACTTGACGATTTTTTTGTAGCTTAGCTTTGTATTGTACTCATTGAGTGAAGGCCACAAAGGCACCAATCAAACAAATAGCTAGATTACATACTTAAGTTAGTAAAATCAGAAGTTTTAAGTAACATTAATTGTAGTAGCAAATAAAATCATGAGAGTAATAATTTCTAGTCGGACGAGCTTGAAACATGCCCAGAACAACTGACGTAGCTCATAGTGTACTGCACACAGCGCAGACATATGAATGACGTAGCTCCCGGTCTACGCAGCGTGTCAGTCTTATAAGTGACGTAGCACTTGCTCACTACGTCGTAAACCCTATGGTATACGCAGCGCGTTGCAGTCTTTTGTACCTGTTTTAGTCGTAGCAATCAAACGTGCGAGGTTTACCGCCCGCGTCGCACCATAGGTTGCAGGGTTGGCAATGTTGGCATTGCCAGCCTTTCTTTTTTATGCTTAGCTGACCCGGTAAACGTTGTTTTGCCATCGACCACTGAGGGTTGAACTGAGGTACTAACTAATAACGCTATATAAAAATAGGGGTTGGTGTTAGAAAGGTGAAAATTGGGGATATGTCTAGGTAGAGATAAATAGAGATTTTTAATGCCAAGTCATAAACAACAAAAATTGAATTTATTTCAAATTATAAAAATTAAATATGGGTTGTCCACCCTTATCACTTAGGGGCATGTAAAATAGTTTATAACCTATCATCAGACCTACCGAGGACAAAAAAAATAAACATAAAAATTGGTCAAGCCGTTACGGAGGTGTTTGGTTATAAACACGGGATTTTTATATAAAATATACATATATGTATTCTTCAGCACCAACGACCACTGCTAAGGTACATTAAAAAGTTTATAATAAAGGTAGTCGTTAAGTTTTCTTACATTTTCTAAGTTCCTGCGCAATTTTACAATTTTTTTTATGTAAGAACCTTCTACGATTTTTTAAAAAACATTAAAAAAGGATGAATGAAATTGATAAACCCGTTCTCAAGTTATAGCCGAACCAGGAGAAACAGGAGTTCATTTACATAGTTAACGGGCATCTAGTACCCATAACACAAGTTCTTCTTATCTTGGGGCTAGATGATGCTGTGTGGATTGTCCAGCATTTATTTATTTAATTACTAGTTGCTGCCCGCGCCTTCGCCCGCGTTTTATTGGGATAAAAAATAGCCTATATTGTTATTCCAGGTCCCAAACTATACCCATACCCAGCCTAATCGGTTCAGTAGATTTTGCGTGAAAGTATAACAAATATCCATACATCCAGCCATACAAACATTGACATTTATAATATTAGTAGGATTTAGTATAGGTTTCAGATTCAGTGACGATATTCGTTCGAATGACGTAGCACATATACCTAGGTAGATGGTGGCAACACTATAAGTGGGTAATTGAGCAAGCAATCTGTAGTGTCGTGATCAATGTACAATAACGGCGTAGCGACTGGTGATCAATTGAAAAGGACAGTTGATGGATGGCTTCTAAGAGCATCGAGAGGTTTCCAGTTCCTATCGTAAACTGAGCTAATTCTATACGACTGTGTGGCTGGCTCTTTAGTTGATAACCGATCTTAAAGGTTATCATCAAGACCTAATAGCACACTATCTTCTTTATTTTATAACAGTTGCTAGCAAAAAAAGCACCTCTTACCTGCACTCTGCGCACGCTCTATTTGGTTGCAGAGAAAATAGATCTGTTTTAGGTCTCTCTGAACGAACTACCTATTCTACGTAAGGCTAAATTGTTTGTTTTGTGTTATTTGTAATGCATGTACGTGGTGTGTATTATAGTGTCCCTAGCGATAAATAATTGCAATGTTTAATTATAATTAATTCTAAATTGAACTTAGCTGTTGCATTAGGATATTCCTGTAACAATAGTTTACGATTGAAAATAAATACTCAATTGATCTATGCCTTCCTTTAATGCCTCCATACAGCAGCATTCATGACATTTCTTGACATCTTGATATTTAATTAAGGTAAAAATTATATTTATATTTAAAATTGTATTTATTTATATTTTAAATTTCTGACATAATTTTATTAATTATTGTAATTTTATAAATTCTAGACCCTTTTACAGCCAATAAAATAATAAAGTTTTAATTTAGTGTTTTCTTTCTGTGTACTATCCCTTATGGTGCTTTCTTTTTCCTGTTGTAATTATAACTTATGTATCAATGTAAAAGTCATGTTTTAATTTAGCAATTAACGACATCAATTGTATATGCAATACCTACGGTGGAAATAAATGAAATGAAATTAAGTACTTTATAATCGTGGATTAAATCGATTAATATAATCAAGTTTGTTTATCATGTCGAAAGTACCTAGACTAGCACTAAACAAAAACTGATACGTAGGATATGGGCATTTTTGCTGACACTATTGAAATTAACATCCGCTGCTAAAGTGCTAAGGCGTACAAAATCTACCAACATAACATGTGAGGTCTCATTTTAATGTTAGTCATACTGAGTAACCTTTGGTAATCTGTTGTCGACTCGATAGGAACTGTTATATTTTAAATTGATTCGGTTTCTAGAACTTAGTGGACACAGTATTATTTTTGCCGTAGTCACTTCAACCATGAAAAAGGTAATCCATTCCGTTTATATATTCTTACGATTGAATGATTATATCAATTTATATCACTTAAGTACATGTACTTTGGTAATCTGTTGTCGATAGGTACAGCTATATTTTAAATTGATTCGGTTTCTAGAACTTAGTGCACACAGTATTATTTTTGCCGTAGTCACATCAACCATGAAAAAGGTAATCCATTCCGTTTATTTATTCTTACGATTGAACGATTATATCAATTTATATCACATAAGTACATAATTTACCACTGGGACAACTTTTGTCTTAGTAGTCTTGTGCAACCAACTAGGACAAAAGTTGTCCTGTACAGACCTACTGCATCAGACAACTGGGAATAAGCGAATATATACCTACTTGGCAGGGACCGGGAACGTAAGTCAAATCACGGGCATAATCTAGTAGATCCCTACATACAAATCTGCTAGGTTTGGTACACAATACGTTAACCAATTGGTAGGTTTAATCATCATAATGGAAATTTAATGAAACTAGGCATGTGAAGAATTTCATTTTGTGTCAAATGAAAAAATAATAATCATGTAATCATAAAAGTGGGTACCTAGGTTAATTGATTACCTACCGTAATAATGAAATGACCACCTACTTTCGTGAGGCAAGTTACATTGGCCACGGTGAGAGAAGGATTTTGTCCGAAGAAAGAAAGAAAAATGGTATGTTTGATTGGTAGGTACCTACTTTTTTTTTGCTTAGGGTGGCTTTGTAAGGTTCCTACTTAGATATCTACATTTCTATACCCTTACGAAATAAGTCATGGACAGTTCAAATTAACTAAGTTATATTTTTTTATTAAGTTATTATTTTTTGTTTTTTTATTTATTTAGGAAACGAATTATAGAATAATAATTGAGACTTATAGTTAATAAACAAACATATACAAACCAATAAGTGTTTCCACCGTAAAAAATAGTACCAACACCAATTGTGGCGCTTAGTCGTGTATAAAAGATTACCTAGATACATAATTCAAATAGACAAGATCAAGGTAAGTACTTATAGATAAAATAGTGAATTTAAAGTAAATATAGATAAAAAAATATAACAACACAAGTCGATTAAAATTACCTACTGAGAAGCAGTAGGTATTGGCGAGGCGGGCAAGACATTTTCTATGAAAATCGGGTGCAGACAAATCAAAAATATCAATATCGGAGAAATTCTTATTGTATTACATCACATACCTGCTCTATTTATGAAAACATTCCTATGATACAGGGTTCTGGATGTGGGTGTTCAAAATATTTTTTTTTGCGGGACGATAGTCTTGGGCAAAAAATAAATAATATTACCGAGAAATTCACTGGAGTCTATGTTAGGTAACTATTATTCATGTCTCTAATTACTCGACGATCTTGGAGGTTGTAAAGGGCAACAGAAGATGTCATGACGTGAAGATGTTCTGATTAGCTTGGGGCTAAATGATGTTGTATTAATTTTCCAGAATTATTTATTAAAAAATTACTAGCTGACCTAACAGACGTTGTCCTGTCATTCAATTCAAACTTCAAATTTATTTCAAGCGTGCTAAAGGTTACATTAAAAAGTTTATAAAAAAGGTAGTCGTTAAATTTTCTAAGTTCCTGCGCAATTTTCAGATTTTTTTATGTTAATACCTTCTACGTAGTATTAGAAAATAATTAAAAAAACGATGAACGAAATCGGTAGAGCCGTTCTCAAGTTATAGCGTGACCAGGAGAAGTAGGGGTTAATTTTTATATACACTGCCGGCCAAAAGTTTGAGACCTCTTAAAAATTTCGTTGTTACCAACAAAATATTTAAAAGTACACATGATAAAGAGCTCATTTGAACACCTGCATATTCTATTGTTATTAAAGAAATTCTTTTTGTATATTTTTATGTTATCATCTTAAAAAGGTCTATTGTTTCAAAACATCAATGAGTGCCGCGCAAGGACCAGGTGGTAGAGTCATTGTAATATTTTTATGATCTGCTCATTACTTATTATTTTGGCCTTGTTTCGCGTTAACCGAAATTCAGGATTAGTTTGGCTTCTTAAAACATATTAGTTACCTGAGTTTCAATTGAGTTACCCTTTTTCTAGCTAATTTAGTCTGAGCTCGTCGTTGTTACAGTAAAGACATCCAAAATGGGAAAAGTGCGCAAAATTAGCACTGAATCTCGTTCTGCCATAGTTGTTCTACACGGCGAAGGCAAATCTGAACGTGAGATTGCCTCTCAATTTAAGCTGTCGAAGACTTGTGTTCATAACACAATAACCCGATACAAGGCGACTGGCAGTTTTCAAGATCGTTCGCGATCGGGAAGGCCGAGAGCTACCACTTCTAGCGAGGATAATTTCATTGTTGTTACCAGCAAACGGAATAGACGCCTAACAGCACCAGAAATCTGGGCAGAAGTGAACAAATCCCGAGCTGAACCTGTGTCACTGACTACAGTAAAAAGACGATTACGAGATGCTAAGTTATTTGGTCGCGTCGCCGTTTAAAAACCATTACTAAGGTCTCAAAACAAAAAGAAACGTATGCAGTGGGCCCTTACCCATCGAGACTGGACAGAAGAAGCCTTTAAAAAAGTTCTTTGGACAGACGAATCCAAATTTAAAATATTTGGTACAAAACGACGAATTTTTGTACGCCGTAGTGCCGAGGAAAAGATGATACCAGACTGTGTGGCGACAGTCAAGCATGGTGGTGGTTCTATTATGGTCTAGGGATGCTTCTCGGCCCATGGAATCGGAGATTTGGCACGAGTCGAAGGAATTATGAAAAAGGAGCAATATAAACGAATACTACAACAAAATGCCGTTCCGTCTGGTTTAAGATTAATTGGAAATGGTTTTTTTTTTCAACAAGATAACGATCCAAAGCATAGTTCGAAATTATGCAGGGGTTATTTAGAACATAAAGAAACAGAAAGGGTATTAAAAAACATGGTGTGGCCCCCTCAGAGCCCGGATCTGAGACCTCTAAATGCAAGGGAGGGTTTTTCGACGAAAACTGTGGTTAAAATAGGAACGGCATTTTTAACGTAAATGATTGATATAACGAGCTATAAAAAGAATTTTTGTTCTTCATGTATTTGTGTTAGTAAATAAGTATTTTAATTAATAATTACACCTCTTGCTTTGTATTTTGAGTTTTATTTCATTTTCCCATTTTTATGTAGATGGTCTCAAACTTTTGGCCGGCAGTGTACATATATAGATTATGAATGTATTAATGTATATTTCTTATATTTCTTTTCGTTTCAGATGTGTGTGCGCATATGGCTAGAGGTGGGCCACGCTTGTGAACCGCGGCATTCTGCCAACGGGCGCGCGCTGGCCTTGGACTGGAGGGTGTGGGTTCGAGGCGTGAGCGGGCAGGACATCAGCGGGTTTGTGCATAAGGTGGTCTTCTATCTGCGGCCCCCGTCAGCATTCGTGTATCCTAAACGAGGTGAAACATGTTTATTTTATACACTTTTAATCAGCTATTATTATTATTCCATCTCCGTATCAAATTTTATGTTACGTTGAAATCATGTGACCGATAACTAAAATGTTAAAACACTATCGGTGCCTTGTAATATTGCTATATTGATTCGGTTTTAATTGCATCATAAAATGTAAAAGTAACAATAAGTAGCGTTATTAACTTTGACATTGATCAGTTGCGTAATATTCCATTTTCACTGTCGTAATGAGTGCTTGTTTAAACTCTCATCATCATTATCTCTGTCGCTGACTGATAGCCCGCAGTCAACTTCGAACCGTGCCTCGTGAGGCTATAGACAGACTAAAATAAAACACAGCATATCTCTAGGTACCTATCACTCGACTTTACTGTATCGTGCATTAACTCGTGTTCTGTTCCACAGTTCTCCAAGAGCCGCCTTACGAAGTCCAGGAATCGGGATGCGCATCCATCGACATACCGATTCACGTCTACTTGAAATACGTGAACAAGCCGACTAAGATCCGGCTCCGCTACAGCCTCCAGATCGAAAACAACACTGTGATAAGCTCCGAATCGCGCTGCGTCTACTACGACTTTGAGAATCCGTCCGAGGAGCTTTGTGAGGCGCTGATGAGTAGCGGCGGGGAAGTGGTTGCACGCGTTGCGAAGAAGCTTGTCGTGCTTCTGGACGAGGATAAATGCACGATGAAGCCTAAGAAGTACAAGTTCATTGAACCTATGATCTGCAAGCACCTTCCTAAAAAGCGGGCGAAAGCGTTCGAGATCTGCGCAAAGTGTGGGGAGTCCACCACGGCGGATCTGAGGAAGCAGCTCCGCGCATCGGCAGTCGACATGACCGAAGACGAGATCAACCGCGTGTCTCAACTCTACATAGCTTACACGAGCTATGAAAAATCCGTCGACGCGTTGGAGCTTCCGCCTTTCTCGGATCCTATCTACAAATTGCCTGAGATTCCTGCTACTCTTAAAAAGGCTTTTGAAGCAGGAGATAAAAACTACTCTGTGCCTTAACGTGCCAAGGCATATTAAGTTTCTATTAGTGTACAATTTTAAATGTGTCGGTGCTTTGTTTCCAAGTGTTGTGATAACTCGTTGATGCCATGCGATGCGAGACTGCGTTTAAAGGTTTAAAAAACCTCTACTCAGTGACTTTTTCGTTCCATAATAGAGACTCTTATATTATATGGTTGTTAAAGATAATAATATTTTATACTTAGTTAAGTTGAATAGAAGTTCGTGTGCTGTGAGAAAAGATCTCATTAAATTAATGTGGTATCTATTCAGAAATATAATGAAGAAAGTGGCCTTGCCTTTAAGACTAGGAAAATAAGGAAAATCTTTATTTTACCTATTGCATATCTTTAATATGTTATATTATGTTATAGGTTTATTATATAGGTATTGTTTTTATGTTAGACGTAAGGTACCTACAATAGGTGTATTTTTAAAGAGTGTAAAATTTACTTTTTTTGAATATGCAGGATTTTTTGTTGGGTTCTGTTAGGTTGTGTAGGTGGGTAGGTAAAGGTGGGTCAATGTTTAGCGGTGCACCGAACGGGTAGAATTTAAACGTATCACCACCGCCGCCCCGTTTTCAAATAAGCAAAATTACCGGGGGGGTAAACTAAGTACCTACATATCTACCTACCTACTACACCTACCCTGCCAACTACGCGCAAAACTTACAGGGTATCTTTAATAGAATTTTACGACTATTAACTGTATTTAAAAAAGTTAATATGAATGCAAAACTAAGTAGGTATTTCATAATATAACTAAGTCAAGAATAGGTAGGTAGTTACCTATAGATAAGCCTACTTACCATGATTAAGGCTTAGTTTTTGTATGAGCAGGTTGGTACCTACTTACATGTCAAAAATAAATTAAAAGTTTTATATTTTGTTAAGAACTTAGTAGTAATTGATGGTTAACTTTGTTTACTAAAATAAATACCTAAGTATTTGTTATATCAATTTGTTTTACTTTGTTCGACTGCTAAACATGAATCAATTGCCTTTTTTGAAGTTTGAAGATTTGTTTAGGTGCATGTGTATCTACATGGGTACCTATTTAGAGGACCTTGGCCACATCCTTGGCGAAGAGATTGGGATGGTATCCATACATTGGAAGTTCGTTCAATTTGGTTCAGGCCAATGTACGGACACTATTATTAAGAAGTTTTTCAGTAAAATGATTATTTAGGCGATCACGGGTGGCGGCGCGGCGGCCGCGGGACCGATTCTATTTATTTTCAATTTAGGCCCACTGTGCGACTGGGCAAATAAATGAATGAAACGGTTAAAAGAGCGACGAAGCGGGGAGCGTAAAGAATGATTTCGTTCGTCCAGCCGACCTAGCTTATCTAACCGAAAGCCGTACCAAAATTTTCTACAACTTTGCACTACTCTATGGCACGCATGGCACGTCTTTTTCATGGCAATGTCAAAACTGTGTCAATATGGCATTGACATAAGAACGAGAACGAAGTGCATGTCAAGGAAAATTTTATATTGCCATATTTGCAAAAAACAAAGAAGCCAAGAAAAACCTTGTCGAAACAAATTAATTTTGCACAAATAATTTGTTCAGACAAGGTTTTCAGAATTAAGATTTAACACGGAAACGTCAAGTTGCACTTGCTATTATATAAACAAGAAGTCTTGCAGTCCAAAATGGTGTGCGTGCCTTGCTTCATCGTCCCTGCGCTTCTGTTTTTGTTTCATAAATTCATCCAGCCTTATATTCTAAGGTTCTGGAACCCATGGGCTGTCAAGGACGATCAAGGCAACGTGATCAAGACAGAATTCCCGTTCTCATGTGAAGGTGGTGTTTGTGCGTTCTCCAGGAAACCTATTAAGAATGACTTGTCTACTGACAGTGAATCACTTAATTTGTCTGAAGAAAATAAACTTAACTCTCAAGAGTGTCTTGTGAAGACGGATAGAGTAAAGTCCGAATAGCTTTATTTACATTAATACAAATTTCAGTCATTCCAATTATCCAAATTCATCTCAATGCAGTTCTGTAATTCAGTTGTTTTAAGTTCAATAATATTTATTCAACTATTATGCCTATGAATGTAACAAAAAATAAAACAATAAAATAGAAACTTGACATTTTATTTCACTGTGATCATGATAGGATAGATAAAACATTCTTTGATGACAAAACATTGTTGACAATAAGAATGGGAGTCACAATTTTCTAGTACACTTGCATATTGTAATATTCAATTTCCTTAAAAATAATAGTCGGAACCAAGACATACTTAGATATAATAATAGTGAAGCAAAGAGCAGCATATTATTAATTTCTTGATTATTTTAGTTGCCATATCTCATTTATTTCCATAGCAGCATATCGTAAATGAACAATGCAACATAATTTAATATTAAAATTTACCATATTATTGGTGGTTACCTAGGTGAAAGATCTAATAACCATGGGCCCAACAAAAGAATCATAACTGGATAATTTCAAATACAAAGTTATAATCAACAAACTATATAGCCAAGCTATATATAGGTACAGTAGTTGGCTTTTTGAAATGGGAGTGTATGGCTTAATCCGAAAACCTGATAATTAATAACAGAAAGGAAATTATTCCTTTCATGAGTTCTCTGTTTTGTTTTTAGATGTAAATATGGCCATACATATCCTAATCCATAATAACAAATCTAGGTCTCCCATTCCTCAGTTTCCGATTTGGCCACACATTCCTAGCTCAAAAACCACCCTCTATACTTAGGTCAATTCTTAGAACTAACTTAATTATTATACTGAACTGTATTAAATAAGAAGCATCTGCATATTGATCTTTAAAATGAAACCAGATTGACCCTTATAATTTTCCTTGAAGAAATCACAATAATTAAAAAGATTTTCTCTTTATAGTGCTCAATACACAATAACAATTGAAATGGCAAAACAAGATAAGTACACATATTCAGTCAAACAATGAAATAGTCAACTATCTTTGATTATCATTATGTTTTCTAAGGAAACTGATATACAGTGCAGATGCCTCCTATCATCATTTAAAACAGACAAGACATGCTGATGTTGACCAGCAATCCTCAATGGCAACATTCAATAACATTCATTTACAACAATGTCCTTATCACACATTCAAATTTAAAACTTTCACTTGACGTTCTTCAGCTCGACATCAAAGACTAGGGTGGAGTTTGGTGGAATAACTGGTGGTGAGCCCTTGGCGCCGTACCTGTAACCAACACACATTTTTTTTATACTGGGATAAAGACATGGGAATTATGTAGCAGGAATTAGTACCTATGTTATTCTGTGAAATTAGTAGCTCCACTACAAATGACGATAAATGCCTCAACTAAACTTTTCAGCTCCATCCCATAAGCTTCCTCAAGCCCGCCAACTGATAGATATGATCTACAATTTGAAAATTTTGTTGCTTATTCATCACTACATTCGACACGCTTCCCTCCGCGTGTTTCTGTCTGAACTCGAGAAACTACCGAATTTATACGGGACATTTTACCCTAAGAACAGAGTAATTGAAGAGTCACAGAGGGTTTAGGTGAAAGACTAGAATCCGACACAAGTTATGAATGACGCGATGATACGCTTGTTAGTTCGTGAGGGGCAACCTCAGCTCCAGCGCGCACTAATCAATCAGAGTTGTCTGCCTGGTGACACAGAATGCGAGAATGACTTCTATGTAAAATTTTGATTAACGTATCACTTACTTTCCCGCGTGAATGTGCCTCGACCCTTAGGCAGTGCACTGCTACCTGAACAAAGTAAATGTATTGGAAACTTACGCCATCGCAGGCGGGCAGGTGATACGCCGCTTGCCGCCAACCTTCATTCCGCTGATGCCGACATCCCACCCGCTAATAACCTCCTTAGCTCCGAGACGGAATTTGAAGCCAGGCCCCTTTAGACAGTTGTCGAACATCTTGTTGTTAGACTTCAAGCGACCTTCATAGTACACCTGTAAAATTTCAAATAAAGATCTCTGCATAGGTAGCGTGTCCCGGATGGGATATTTTTTACATTCAAATGAATAATCCTGTCGCGTACAGTAGGTACTTTTGCATGTAATGATGTTTAAAAATTGTCCTGTTCCGTCCTGTTATATATGCAGAGACCTTTAGGAGATAGAGATAAACATATTTACTTTTGTAGGTGACTTGCAGAGTTTTAATTCATTACATAGAGTAGTAATAGTACATTCAATAAGTGAAAAAATATCATCTAACTAATGTGTAATGTCGCTATCTCAAGAATTAACATCTATCATATTAAACAAATCGATGGACCGAAGACGACATCGTAGCGGTCGCAGGGAGCCGATGGGCGGAGGCGACTCAGGACCGCTATTTGTGGCGTCGTATGGGGGAGGCCTATGTCCAGCAGTGGACGTGTATGAGCTGATACGATATGATGATGTTAAACAAATAATTATTCTAAAATACCTTGAAAAGAAAAACCTTTTTCTATGGCTAGAAACACATTTCTTGGGGGAGAACGAGCTTCTGCACGCCCGTCCACATTCTTGGATTTAAACTCAAATATAAAAAAAAATAGATAAAAATTCGGTGGCATTTATGGTTGTATCACGACGCGGACGTTGGTCCCAGTCGCAGAGAAAGGACAGGATATATAGCACAGGGAGAGGCCCCTATTCGCCATGTTTTGGTCAGGTTTGCTTGAAACATACATAATCATGTAGTACGATATGTCATTTTGCGGTACGGCCCAGCCATGTTCTTCAAAAAGTTCCCGGTAAGACAGAAAATTATTTATTCCCTATTTATCTCTTCAGTCTATCGACATGATGTCGATAAATTCCAAAACGATTATTGATTTAAAGTTTGTTTAGCATGGGTTCATAGCAAATGGCTTACAATAATGGTAGCAAAACTACGTCACTGCTAACAATTTGCTTAAAATACACTTTTTAATAACGCGCGTTAGGTACTATGTGTACTGTAAAATTAAATTGGCACAGTTGGCATTAATAGTTGGCATTATGCTGAGCCTGGGCCCATTTGCTACTGCACAGCACACCTACTTATTCTTTTACCTATTGTTAATTAGTTTGTTCAACATATTATTCTTTGTTGTGTTATTTATAAATGATTAAGTAATATATTTTTATTTCAAAATTGTTAATTGTCCTGTGTGTAAATGTAGTGGCAAATAAATGATATGTCTATGTCTAAATTTTCATACCATGACCACTTTGCCAGGCTTAGCGACGGCGCCGGATCCGACCTTAGTGTCTTCAATGTTCACTCCACCGCTGAGAGATTTCTTTTCCTTCTTCTCAGGTGAAGATTCATCTTTTTTGACCTCTTTTTTCTTTTCCTTTTTTTCTGACTCTGTTTTCTGAAGTGAGAGTGAAGACATGAATTCATAGCAAAGTCAACATGTAGTACCAACGGAATCACTATAATGCGATAGTTACGATGGATGTATGTTTGTTACATCTTCAAACCAAAACTACTGAACGGATTGAGCTGAAATTATTCCTCGATGTATGTAGGTAGTAGACCTGGAATAACACACAAAAAACTTATTTGGATTCAGAATGCTGTAGAGGATGGTGTTTTGAGTCTGTGGTCGGCGCTGAAGAAAAGAAAAAACTACGCGGTCTGCACCAGGTAGGTCAACTTTCTCACTGAAGGCATCGCCGTCTGTTATGTGTACCTTGACAACTTAGCTTGTATAGAACATTTTTCTAGGCAAACAGCGCCATTTATAAATAATTTCCCAAGCAACAGACCCGTGAATTTATATGGGAGTCTCACCTCTGTGAGCTAAACTTATTTTAGCTTATCGAAGGGAAGGAGGTAAGACAACGTTCAACCTTCATAGAAAAGAATAATTTCGTTCGTTCGCAGTTTGAAAGAGGTTTATAGCGTTCTTACCCTCCATGGTTCTTGACCAAAATGTGTTTCTAACATCTAACCTCTTTTGTAAATATGAGAGCAAATGTTTTTTGTTTCGTGCCTTTCAAATCCCTCGCTACCTCAGCAGTCTACTTAAGAGCCACTCGCTACGCTCGTGACTCTACTCTCTGCTTCGCTAGCTGGTACATTTGATATCGGCATGTTAAAAAAAACCCACTTGTTGAACAAATAACAATAAAACGATACCATCCTACTAATATTATAAATATCAAAGTTTGTATGGATGGATGTATGGATATTTGTTACTCTTTCACGCAAAAAGGCTGAAATTTGGTATGGGTATAGGTTTGGGACCTGGAATAACATATAGGCTATTTTTTATCCCGCGGGCAGCAGCTAGTAGACCAATAATTAGATCTTTGTTGCCTTGGTTGGACAAATGTTAATATTTGTATAGTAGTTTTTATACTGGAAACATGACGTGCGAAGCCGCGGACAAAAACTAGTATAATCGTAAAAAATTACAACAACTTCATTTCAAATTACCTTAGCTTTCTCAACTCCATTAACTTGTGGCTTTTCCTTGGCTTGCTGCGCGAGTTTCTTCTTCAAGCGCTTCTTCTGTGACTTGGTGAGTTTAGACATGTCGACCTGAAAAAAAAAATGCTGAGCAATCCACACATCATCTAGCCTCAAGTTAAGTAGATTTTGTGTAAGGGGTACTAGAGGACTGATATACTTAATACATACAATTATATTAAATAGATAGATATTTTTTATTATACATAGACACCCAGAACACCAGACAAATATTTTCAGATCGTACAATCATTACTCCCAAGGCGGGAATCGAACCCGCAACCTCCTGCATCGCAGGTGGACCTTCACCCGACGCGCCACATCGGTAGTCTAGAACGGAACGTTATGCGGCGTAGGCGGGACTTTGCACCGTGCTCTGCTGCGGTCGTCAAAACTAAGACACACTAATGCATAAACTGTTACACTTATGAATACCTAAACATCTCGTTTGTGTTCTTAAAGGGAGAGAGGAGCTGAAATGAGACTAGGCTGGTTGAATCTGTAGAATGCCGGATGGCCGCTCTGGGCGTTAAAAAATAAAGAAATACCTTGGAATCCTCCTTGCTGGTATCAAGAGAGGTATCAGCTGTAGATTCATCCTCGTCATCATCATCGTCTTCATCCTCAGCCTCTTCATTGGAATCTTCCTCATCACTATTTGAAAAAAAAAAAAAAACAATCTTATTATCAGAATTAAAAATAAATAAACAAGCTGGACATTGCTTACTTTGGATTGCTTACGCTAGGCTAGATGACCTAGCCCCAAAGTAAGCACAGCTTGTGTTATGGGTACTAGATAACTTTGGTATGGGTATGGTTTAGGAATAATATGTATATAGGCTATACTTTATCCCGATAAAACGCGGGCGAAGGCGCGGGCGAAGGCGCGGGCAGCAGCTTGTAAATAAATAACGCTGGACTTTGCTTACGTTGGGGCTAGATGATCTAGCCCCAAAGTAAGCAGAGCTTGTGTTATGGGTACTTTATAATTGATAATCTCAATATTTAAAAATGATATAGCATAGTCAAAAATTTATCAATCGAACTCGTATACACTAAATACAACGTACATTTAATGGTAAAGTTTATGTACACGGTAAAAGCGCTGTTCTAAAGGAGCTAATACTCCTTAAGGTTAAGTGAGTCCACGGTTTAACTATACGAAAAATCAATTTTAAGGCCAGAAATCGTTGAATTTTTTATAATTTTTTGATGGGCATATTAAGTTTAGGATTCTAGTTAGTAACTGTGGGGGCCGAAACACGATTGACTAAACTTGACTAGATACAAAAAAATCGCGAAGTTGCCTCTTAATCTTGATTTTTACAGAGATACTCCTACGGGAGAACCAGTATCAATTGGTGATTATTTAACATATATTAATGAAATTTTGTCTACGCGTTCCCTTATAAATACTTTAGAGGATTATGGTTTTATTTTAATGCGAAAGAGCAAAACCAAATTTAAAAATAAAATTTGGTGGATTTGCGCGCGGGCCGGCCGTTCCGCGGCTCTTGTCTTCCTTTCTCGCCTTCCCCGCCCGGTGTTGCTCGTCCTTGTCTCGCAAAACCGAGCTCACATCATCTTAACTCACCTGTCAACTTCACCAGAAGTGTTCACTTTGAAGGACTCATCATTCTCATCAGTATCAATGTCTTCCCCCTCAAGGAGCTTTTGCAGTTGGTTTCCATCATCATCATCTGAGAGATCAGATTCTGAGCTTTCCTCAGAAACAGGTTTCTTTGATTTTTTGGCTTGCTTAAAATAAATAACAGTAGATTTAATAAATATATATAATATATATTAGATTATCCACAGCAAAGTTCCAGAATACAAAAAAAAATACTATTTGCGGCTATTTACTGGATGTTATTTTCAAACCAAGAAGGGTTATTAAAGGGATTCAAAGATTTTGGCTTAGTCAACGTCGGCCATTTTTTTATAATTTCAAAATGGCGTCGCACGTTATTTCCCACATATATCGCTAGGGGACACTTAAATAAAATAAAAGCTAGGTCACCATATTCCTAAAGTGTCATGTTACAAAGTTATTTGTAAAAACAGATCAATGGTAATTAAAATCTTCAAACCCCTTTGTATCCAAATGTTAAATTAATGAGTTGTAAATGTAACATTGTGGTCTAAGTAGTAGTAATTATTTTAGTTAGAGATTTATTTATGTTTATTTAATTATCAGGGTGTCTTATTCGCCTTAGCGAACAAACCATATGTAAATAAAAAATTTAAAAAAAAACATTGTGGTCTTGTCTCACTTCTGGTCAAAGGCCAGAATGGACTGTGAAGAACACTCACAGCTCAAATTTCATTAAATCGAAATTTGTACAGGCTGTTTTGTAAAATAATTAGAAACATAAAACAAAGCCATATTTACCTTTGCCTTTTGGTTAGAAGTAGCATCACCACTGTCATTCAATTTCCTCTTGTTCTTGGCGGGCACCAGCTCGGGAATTGCCTCCTCCTCCTCTTCCTCCCCCTCTTCGTCGTCATCAGACGGCTCCTCCTCAAATTCAGGGTCCAGGTACCCAGTCAGGTGGACATTGCATTTACCTTCTCGAAGGAAAGTGACAAAACATAAGGATGGTATGATAAAATTAATATGAACATTTAAAAGTTTACATATAAAATTTTATATATTAAGTGACATCTAACCAGGGATAAATTAATCTTAAAAAGGCAATGATGACATTATATGATAATATAAGGCGATATTTCTACCCGGTTGGGTTAGATGTGATGTTGATTTTTCAAAAAGTGTAGTTTGTTTCGTGAGTAAAGTATTTGTGTTGCATGTAAGACTTCTCAGAACAACGTAATCTAGAATCACAAAATCGAACAATGAAGTACACAAGATTGTTCATTTCATGTAAGTGAGATTCGAAGTGGTTTATGGATTTTAATTTTTTATAAAAATAATAAAAATTGCAGATAAGTAATTTGCCGCCGTAAACGATTTTCTATTACAAATTTGTATTGGAACGGCTAAAATAGATAGAACGTAATCAATGCTCCCGTATGCTTATGGATAGTATAAATAAAGATTTATTTCCTTTATTTTCTTATTGCTGGGTTGGGTACATTACTTTAGATTTTGTACCTATGAAGCTGTGTGGATTTTCCAGCATTATTTATTTAGGTATAAATTCAAAATGGAATAAGTTGACGTTACAGTACAAATCATATAAAATGAATTTATATTATTTGACTGTCATAGAATAAAAATCGACTAACCATTAGTAAGAAAAGAAATAGCATCCCCTGTCTTGAAGTACAAGTCGAGTGGCACCTGTATTTGTTTGTTTTTCTGCAGTGTGCATACCAAGAAATTCTTGTTATCAACCACAACCATGACCTGGCAAGCATCACCATCTCCTGTGGAGGTGTCCATGGCAGCCTGGGATATGTGGAATGGTTTCTCCACCACTTGGGTGTACCGTTTGTTTGGTTCCATTATCAGACCTGGAAATTTAGGTAGAAATTTAATGAGAAATATAACATAACCTTCTGAATATAGCAAAATAACAAAATGCATTGTATAATATACAAGAAACTAAAAGTAAGTATTTTTTTATTCATCTCTAATCTCATACAAAGCACACATTACATTATTTATATATATTACATTATAATATACAAATTAATGGTATAATGGCAATTTCTCTTTTTTCTTAATATTATACCATTTGTTACTCTAAAAATCTACTATTATCTCAAAAGTTTAAGTCATGTCTAAGATGAAATTTTTGAGGTATAAATTACTTAGAAACTAGCCAAAGTGCAAGGCGTTATGCACTGTAAATAACAAGAACACTTAGAATCTGTTAATGTTTCATCATCATTATAAGCATGCATTTGACACCCAACCAGATGTTCGGACCTCATCACCTCTGTCACAGTCCATCATGACCGAATACTTCCACAATGCAACCTACAGGGGATGATGGTGGTGCATTGCAAGAGCAGACATTCATCAACACCCCATTGTAAATATAACCACTCTGGCAAGAGTGATTGTCTAAGAAGAATACCCTCAGCTGGTTGTAGGCCTTATCCAATTTGTGGCACTCATATTGGAACCCACCTGATCATAACCATACTTTTGATTTTTTTGTTTCAAATATGTATCTAAATTATCAGTGTTGGGTGTTGTTGACTCAGACATTATATATTATAACCTAATCAATATGTGAAGTGTACATGTGTTGGTTCACTGCACCTTGTGGTTGGTCTAAGCTGGAAGAAACTATCAACCTATTTAAATGAATATTGTTTCAAAAAAGATGGCCAGGGTAGGTGTATTGTACCTATAATAGGTTTGACTTTGTCCATCCAGGCCCATGCCTAATCACAATTTTTATGGATGTCAGTTTCTATCAATCATTGTGGATAAAAACTACTGAAAATAACGCTGATAGCCATTCTGGGTCCTTTCTAAAGGCACTGAGAGGAAGTAAATGTAGGAAGTGGCTATACATTATGTACTATGGTTGTGTTTTGTACCATGTATGTACAAGACATTCCCCATTTTTTCTTGAGCCTGATGATTTTTTATAGGATCTACTTTGAAACTTGGTTCATCATAATGTACGCAGACTTATATCCGTGGAATCATGAAACTACTACAGCCAAAGATAGCCGTTACAACACGTGGTGGTGGCGGTGGTAAAGAAACCGAGCGGACCGGCTGATAACTTACCCCAAAACATGTTTGAGCAGGTGTTTTACTACACTTATTCAAAAAATCGGTGCAACAAGGTTGCACGTAACGGAAATTCGATAAATGAACACTGTGAGAACCACTTTGTAATTCTATTTCACATAAAATTTATCTCGCAACGCAACGTGCACGGCCGGCAAACGCGGCAAGCAAGAGTGAGTGAATGAATGAACGAGGTGAACGCACGAAATCAGAACAAATCACTCCCTCCATTCAACCATCGATAGTAGAGTTATGAGCGAATTATATTTCCGAGATGTTTCCGTGGTTCCTTCGCGTTCCACCTTGAAAAAAGGCAAGTGCAGGCATTGTCGTAGGTGTATAATGAATATTATTTCGTCGTCGTCTTAGAGTATCTAGAAAGGGAGTTACCAAGCGCTACTTTTAGTACTGAAATGATTCTGCCAGTTTTCGCGGGAGGCGAGCTAGCACGGTACAGCACACATTTACATAATCACGCACACTAATGCAAAAAAATTAAGCGTCCCTATAAACGCACTGCAAGTAAAAGCTGTACACAAACACAAAACAAGCACAAAATTAAAGAATTACTGTTGTTACACTATTGTTTAGTTACACAAAAAAGTAGTGATGGGGTGTAAAAAGACCGATAAAATGAATGATTTCAAATGAATGAAATCAGAGTTGTTCAAAATCATATACTTTTCCTTTTTTTATAGATTTGTAGGGCGTACATAATCTCTTTAACTACTGAACTGATTTTCTAAATTATTCTACGAATAGAAAGCTACACTCTTGTTGAGTTACACAAAGCTATATTCTATCTACGCAAGTAAAACCGCGGTGCGCTAATAGTTATTGTATGTACTTACTTAATTACAACAAATATTACGCAATTATGAAACTTAGGGTTCTAACTTCAGAACATCTTCATAGAAATCGGTTCAGTCTTAGAACTTCTAAGACTGAACTGATTTCGATGAATCTTTCATGAATGCATTTTTTTGATAAATATTTTGTTTCTTAATTGGTGTGGTGGGGTGAGAAAAATAAGAGCAGGAGAAGAATAGCGGCTGTTAGCAAATGTACTGCTCCACGCGGATTTGTATGGTTAGGAATTAAAAAAATGATATTGTGGTGTTTAATATAAATATATATTACATAATTTTTACACTATTGGTTTTTAAAATGGATTAATTTATTGTAAATGTGACGTACACATTTCTTTGAATCTGTTTTTTTCATAAGAAAATAGATTCTAGTATCTGTATACTTTTGCATAACCAATCTTCCTAATTCCATATTGTGATTGACGAAATCATTATCATAGACCTGTAGATCAATATTTGGAAATAACTCCATTCCTTGGAAATAGTTCAATGATTTTGAAACTATATACGTTGTAGTAATTTTAGGCTTTACTCTATTATTTTCGTCCAGATGTCTTCGTATCAAGGTTTCGCACCGTCTACACAAATCTATAACATCTTTCGATGCATAGTTTTTATAAACAGACACAAATGACTGTTCATGTACCTCGGACTGCGTACGCTCGGGTACTCCCGTTCTGAATGCTCCAAGTAATGTATTCCCGATAGAGATCCTTTTCCCATGTTTCGTTAACTAATTTGAAATGATGTTGTATACCTACATTACAAGTCCAATACAGAACCTCCTTTTTTTAAATCAGTTAAATATGGGTACAAAAAAACACATGGCATTTTATTCATTTCATCATTCACTCAATCAATTTCATTCAACTAGTCCCCACACTACACCTTCTACCAAGGAATTTATACTCACATTACTCACCTACACCCTCTACCAAGACGTTGGCGTCGTATTAAAACTGTCGCAACTGCTATTCCATTTAAATCTAAATAAGACGATATTACGAAAAACATTTGACTAAAATATCACTTACTTGTGATAGGAAATACCGTGGTACCTACCTTAAGTTTGATGTCTCTGATCGACTTTTACACCGTAATACCGCACAATTCACAATTTTCACTGAGCACTACTTCGCGACACGAAACGATAGCTAATGGTCGCGGTTACGAGTGAAGTAGTTTTATATAACGTGTATGGCCATATGGCCGGCAGATGGGTACACCTTGCGTTGACATCTCCATTCTAGATACTCTAAGGTCGTCGTTGAAAATGACCATAGACATCTCTGCTGTCATGTCAAGCATCTGTCATCCACTCGGCCGCATACGTCTGAGAACTGTCAAATCAATTCCTTTTGATCTTTTTGTATCTGTCAATAAGATTGCAGCAGTGTTTCAGCCATGGTAAAATAATTTATTTTAGTGGAAATCTTATAAAATCCTGTGAATCTTAGCAATATGTAATGTGAAAATTTATGGAGTATCTTTTGGAAAGCATATGTACTCCTTGGTAAGCTTATTTATGATAATAATAACCTTATTTTCTAGGGTCGTGTCAGGACTAAGACCGTCAAGAAGGCGGCGAAAATTATTATAGAGAAATACTACACTAGGTTGACTCTTGACTTCGACACCAACAAGAGAATATGCGAGGAAATTGCGATCATTCCCACTAAACCTCTACGGAACAAAATCGCTGGGTGAGTAAGCAATCAAAACAAAGTGGTCAAGATCCTACCTTGTAATCAAGTGTCTGTACAAATGAATGTAGTAATTATAATTAATCTTGTTCATATGCTGTGCCTGTTGTATGATACATCTGCTATGACGATAACTAACGTAGACCTTTTTATTGAACCTGTAAATTTTTCTTGGTGTCATGAGCATCATACACAACAGAACCCTTCTAACATGGTCATGATTGTGCATTTCTCTTGCTTGAGTCAAGTTTTAACAATTAGCCTGAAGATAAGTATATAACTGATTAAATTATCCAACTCAACTTGGAACTACAAACATACCCCACTTTAAAATTTTTAGATGTCTGTAATACAAACTGCGAAATTGTTATGTTTATTTTATACCCATTGTAATAACTTATGCCTAGTAGTAAAATTCACCTTCAAATGTAACTGAAACCAATGATAGCATTATACATTTGCAGATTCGCCACCCACTTGATGAGACGTCTCAGACACTCTCAAGTGAGAGGAATCTCTATCAAACTGCAGGAGGAAGAGCGTGAGAGACGTGACAACTATGTCCCTGAGGTCTCTGCCCTTGAGCATGACATTATAGAAGTGGATCCGGACACCAAGGAGATGTTGAAGATGCTAGACTTCAACAACATCAACAGCCTCCAGCTAACAGCACCTGCTACTCAGGGTGGCTATGGTGGTAGACGTAATTAAGGATAATAAATAATTTAAAACAACCTGTACATATTCATTGAAACCTTTGTTATTTACCTTGCCTCTCAACCTAAAGATTTAGATTTAATTACTTTGAGGTAAGGTAAATTCCATTAGTAGTCATGATCACAGTATAGATCACTGGATAATGCTAAAGAATGAGATTGTAGACTACTGTTTTCTTAGGGTTACATATTGATTCCACTCTTCAATGGAAACCGCAAATTGATGCTCTTGCAGGCAGACTTAGTTCAGCAGCCTATGCTGTTCAAACAATTAGATATATTACCGATGAAGATACAGCTAGGTTAGTTTATTTTAGTTACTTTCATAGTATTATGTGTTATGGTATTTTGCTTTGGGGACAGGCAGCTAACATCCAGACTATCTTTGTTCTCGAGAAAAGAGCGGTACGCGCAATTTACAAATTAAAGCCACGCGACTGAGGGAATTATTTAAAGAAATAAATATTTTGACAGTAATATCGCAGTACATCTATGAAAATCTTATAGCACAAAAATAGAGAAAGCTTTTTGAAAAAGTATGATGTTCACAATAGAAATACAAGAAACAAGAACAAATTACACATCCCAGCATATAGATTACGAAAGGTAGGGAAATCATTTATGGGCAATTGCGTGCGCTTCTATAATAAGCTTCCATCTGAAACAACTGAACTCCCTATTCGTAAATTTAAACAGTACATTAAATTAAACAAAATCTATGGAGTAAAACTTTTACTCCATAGAGGATTACATCAATGATGTTAATGTTTGGCCAGATGTCGCTCCGTTCCGCACTGTCAGTAGTATGTAAGAAATTCAATGTTCTGTTTAGCTTTAAAGAAATATTGACATGTACATACATATCTAAATTGCATTAAATTTATATTTAGATAGGCAAAATAAACATGTATTAGACACATAAGTGATATTATAATGTGCTAGTGGTTTCTTTTTCACTTCTTCCACTAGTGGACAAAAAATTGAAGTGAAGAGAATATCAATAACACCTTATTTCTTATTTGATAATAATAACTATGTTTATAGTATAAAATTTGACTTGTCTAAGTGCTTATTTTGTAAGCCTAAAGAAATAAAGATATTGATTCTGATTCTTGATGCAATGAAAATGCACTTTGAGTTGCTAACAAGTTAAATCTTTCAAACCAGTCCTATTTGGTAGAATCGAAGATCCTTTTAGCCTATGTTAGTTATGACTATGACTCGTAGTCTTTGTTATTGGCAATATGTATCTGGGTTGCCACTTTTCAGAATCAATGGTTGGTTTGGTACTTCTCCGTTTGGCACATGCGTTATAGCCCGGCTACACGCTCAATACCAAATTGGACTGGCTTGAAAGATTTAACTTGTTAGAAAGTTAAAGTGCATCTTCATTGCATCCAGTGATCTATACTGTGATCATGACAACTAATGGAATTTGCCTTACCTCAAATAGGCGTAGTAATTAAAATAAAATTTTTAGCTCAAACCAGTGTGTGCAAGCAAGATAGCGTGTGGCTGGACTCATCATGCTTGGGCAAACTGTGTTTGTGCGATCATGCATGCATAAAGTAGTCGGGGCCACAAAGTACATTATTATAGTCGGGCTTTAGCATCCCTAGTACATCTGTGGTTTGTACCTACACTACCCATGCACGTCAGTATTGTAATCTCTTTGCCATGCACTATACAATGAACATGGGGACACAATCCGGGAACATGCACAATTTTTGTTACTTGACGCACATCAAGGAATTTATATACCACATATAAGTATATAATATAAATTCTTGACGCACATTTACAGCATAGACCGCACTAATTATTTCTGGAACTCACTGCATTCTAGAAGATACTTTTCTGCAGGGTAAGGTAACGCAACATGCGAATAAATTATTGTACATTCAAACATATTGAAACGTATTTGTTGATGCGTGTATCCGAACGTTTTTTATTGTTTACTTTTCTATTTTGATCATTCACTCATTTCAACAACCAATGGAACATGAGCTTAGAGATTCATTCAAGACTCTTTCATTCACTCGCTTCGGTCGAGAGTCGAGCTTCCTTTTCCTGCTTCCTTGATTGGATTGGTTTGCTTGCTTCGGGAAGGAAGTTGCGAGTAAAATTGTATCTTGTGAAATCTGTAAAGGAAACGCTGTTCCTTTCCTTGGTTTACAGGACCGATTGTTTTGTTAGCATTTTTATTCATACAAACTATGAAGAATGGAATGTTCACATTTGTTAGATAACATCAAGGTTCTCAAAGTTGACTCCTTGACCACAAAGAACTTCAGCTGTTCAGGTAATTTACTAATTCTGCGTACATATCTCTCCTTGTTTGTAGTATTTATGAACAATTATAAGTTCCAAAAGACAAATCGTTGCTTTCCTAACAGCAGGTTAGTTCAGAAAAATCGATATCTACAGCGATCATAGTAATCAGCTGTTCGAGGGGAGCGGGAGGAGGGGCGGTATGGATGGTGACCGTGAACGATCTCCGCTCTCTGACGCGATGGCTAAAATGCCCTATTTATCTTGTCTTCGTCCGCCATGGGATAAAATGCTAATGATCCATCTTCAATTACTGCAAACTCATCAAATAGAACTCTGGCCAGGCCAGAGACGCAGTTGTGTTCACAGCACATGCTGAATAAATCAAATAAAATGACTCATTTCCAGCATCACCTTACCATTTCCTGCTATTATTGTGCTTCTGCGCAGTTCGTTTATTTAGGCGTAAACCAATTCGGCAGCATTCTTACACGTAAATATTATCTTGATTGATGTTGATAACTGAGACAATGACCTTTTTAGGATCACTTTGTTGTCCGTCTGTCAATCCCCTTTTCTCAGGAATGCATTAATTGATTTGAAATTAACATGAATTACTCAAGTCCATAACCTCTTGAAGCTGTGATATAAATCAAACATAGAATTGAACACAATCAGAAGTTAGAACCGTTTATGCCTGAATATTTTGAAATTTCCAAGGATATCACATGCACACAAACCCTATAGGGTACTTCCCTCTAACCTAAAATCATAAAACTTGCCAAGAATACCTTGCGGTATTATAGTACAAGTAAAGAAAATATATGTATATATACTTCCCATTGACCTTGAATTATGATATTTGGCAAGAAACAACAGCTTACAATTATACAGAACCCTTGGTGCGAGAGTTTGACTTGCACTTCATGTTTTATTTGAGGATGGTGGAGAATTCCATTAGCAAGGAGACAATTAAATTGTTGTACATGTTTATATCCAGAGATCTCCACTTTTTGCTCAGATTGGTCCATCATTTTTCACTCTGGCTAAGAAAGTTAAAAACTTAAATTCTAAGATCATACAACACACCTTTACCTTGATTCTTCTCTATTGCTTAACCACCAGTCTGGTAATTTTCAGAATGCTCAACAGCAGAACAAAATTGGCTATGCCTGCATTGCGGAGTGATAAACTGCGGCCGATATATCAAAGGACATGCCAAAGATCATGCAGAGAGCGAGGACCACCAGATATGCATGAGTTGTGATTTGTATTCAGTTTACTGGTAAGCAATTACATTTTTAACCACATTACTTAAAACCCTCTCATAACTTTACAAATGGGTTAAATAATCATGGGTTGTATACATTAGCAGAAAAAACAGCGCTTAGCCATTATTTAAAGTTGACAGTTTTTTATGAGTTACAATAAATAAATTATGCTGGGCAATCCAAACAGCATCATCCAGATGGTACTTAGATGACTCATATACTTAATACATTATATAGATGTATATATTTTTATTATATATAGAAATACCCAGAACACCCGGAACAAATATTTGCAGATCATAGAAAAAGTTGTCCCAGGGCGGGAATCGAATCCGCAACGTCCTGCGTCTCAGGTGGACCTACGCCCGCCGCACTTTGTTCGACAATGGAAGTTACAGAGTGGCTATTTCCAAAATTTTATTAAAATAAAAATCCTAACATACTGATACCTAAGTTTTGTTAAATCTGTATCTGGATATGGCACCCTCTGTAACCTATTTGAAAAAATCAATTAACTGGTTTATTTTATGTTTCAGTTATAAATGTGATGATTATGTTTCAAATGACTTCGATGATACAATAGACAAAATAAGGCAAAGTATTATTAAAACTAGGCAAAATGATGAATTAACAAAAGATGATGCAGATACCAGTCCATGTGAGAATGGTAGAGAAGAGAAAGAGATTTTAAACCAAGAGGAGGATGTTAAAGTGACACCAAGTAGCTCATGCAGTGATATATCCAGTGCTAATGTATCTGATATTAGTGAAAGTAAATCTACTAAAATTAATACTGTGAGTATTATTGTAAGGCCTCTGGGATCAAACCAATGTCATGCAGACCTGGGTTTGGGTCAGGTAGTTTAAGTTAAAAATATCTAACCAACAAAAAATATAAAACCTCTGTTAAAATTAAATACATGTTTGCCGAGGCGGTCTCAGGGTCTGCCCCTCCAACAAAACCCGTGGATATCTTCAGAGTCGACTTAAGGAATCTACTACCAGAAGAAGGGCAGCAGCATTTGTTCGTGTATTATTTACTACAATCACCAATCCATGTTTGGTAGATGGATTGGTCTCCCAAATTGGGAGGGGCACTTTCAGCAGGTGGACATGGTGTGCTGATAAGGGCATAATGGAAATGTTTATTTGTTAAAATATCTTTTTAATCGTTATTATTAATATAAGCCGATTACAATTCGCACTAGTATACACTAACTTAAGGTCAATCCTCTGCCTCCATCTGTGTGCCTCGTTGGACGAGCCTTCGTCCAATTTAGACCATTCATTTCTGTTGCCAGCCAAAGCACATTTCAGATTTTTAGATTTCAATAACTTTATAGTATAAACTGTTTTAAATTTAGGTATTATTATATTATCAATTAAGTAATCTAAAAATCTGAAATGTGCTTTGGCTGGCAACAGAAGCCAGCCAAAGCACATTTCAGATTTTTAGATTTCAATAACTTTATAGTATAAACTGTTTTAAATTTAGGTATTATTATATTATCAATTAAGAAATAAGATGTTATTGATTTCACTTATTTTTTTGTCCACTTGTGGAAGAACTGAAAACAAAATCACATATACATTTATGTCTATATAAACATTATGTCTATAACTATAACTATGTTTATAGTATACAATTTGACTTGTCTAAGTGCTTATTTTGTAAGCCTAAAGAAATAAAGTTATTGATTCTGATTCTGATTCTGTCTAAATATAGTGCCATTTAGATACATGTAAGAAGACCATGTGCCACATGGTCTGGCGCTTTAAAATTTCTTGCTTTCAACTTCTGTTCAATTCAATACAAAATATCTGTTTCAAACAAACCAAAACATCCTCGCCATTACTAGTGTAAAACATACTAATCCTGAAATATTACATTTTTAGCATTCAGAAGAACCAGTGAGAAGTCTCAGACCACGTTCCCGCAAGCGGACCCACTCAGGCGACAGTAGCTCAACAGAAAACAACACAGCACCCACTAGAACTAAGAAATCACCCAGCAACAAACTCAGAGATAAAAAAATTGTCGGACTAAAGAATTTAGGCAACACGTGCTTTATGAACGCAGTACTGCAATCATTGAATAATATCCAGGAGTTTAGTTATTACTTCAGTCAGTTGCCGTCTCTTGAGGTGAAGAGTAACGGGCGGAAGGTTTACCATTCGAGGAGTTATACAAGGCAGGAGATGCATGATGTTGTTATGGCGGAGGAATTGAGAAAGGTGTGTTGATTTTGTCATTTATGTATCCTTTGCGCCAACACGCCAAAGTCGGTGAGACAGCCCACCGAGTTTGTGGGATCACACTGTGTATGAATATTACACACCAACAGTGTTTCTTACATCATAGTGACATCGTAGCGGTCGCAGGGAGTCGATGGATGGAGGCGGCTCAGGACCGCTATTTGTGGCGTCGTACGGGGGAGGATTATGTCCAGCAGTGGACGTGTATGGGCTGATGATGATGATGATGATGATATGTAAATCTATACTATACTACATTAATAAAAATAATTGAGGTTTGTGAGGTTGTAATCTCTGAATGTACTGAGCCAATTATGAAAATTCTTTCACCTATTGAAAACCACGTTATTTGCGAGTGTTATAGGCTATATATACATATGTACACTTGCGAGCTATAAATTGGAATCACTTAATCGCTGGTTTCTGCAGAGCATATTTTACAGTTTCCATGGAATAAACTGCAGAGTGGTGTATACCATTTCAAAAGAAATTTTGTTAGCTTTCAAATGGTATAAAAATTATTTAAATTTAATTACGTTTCCTACCTTCATTTAGTGAATTATTACAATAGGTCGAAGTTGTGGATGTTTAAATTAATAAGAAGTAATATGAAAATATCAAATTTTTATTTAAAATCTTTGTTATTTCCCGCTTCATATTTTGTATTGCCCCCCCTGGCCCTAATGACTGCTTGTAAACGGTTTTTCATTGACCTAATGAGTTTCCTGATGGAATCCTGTGGAATTTCCTGCCACTCTTCGATAAGAGCAGTTTTTAGGTCTTCTATTGACGCCGGAGCTGGAGATCTTCCTCGTACCCGCCTTTTCAGCTCGTCCCATAGGTGTTCGATAGGGTTCATGTCAGGGCTGACAGCTGGCCAGTCTATTGTGGGAATCCCGACTTTTTCCAGGTACTGTCTAGTCGCACGAGCGGTGTGGCAGAGGGCATAGTCGTGCATTAGCAGGAAATTTTCGCCAATAAACCCGGCGTAAGGTACATGGCCCAGCAGAATGTCGTTGATATACCTTTCTGCGGTTACTCTTCCTCCCCGACCTCCACGGGTACGAATACCAGCTCCGTTTTAGCTTCAATTGAAATCCCCGCCCACATCATACAAGACCCACCCCCATATGCCACTGTTTCCGCTATACAGCATTGTGCGTATCGCTCTCCCGGTCTCCTGTAGACTCTCCGTCGATGGTCGCTGCCATGCAGGCACATCCTAGTCTCGTCCGCGAACAAAACTCGGCTCCATTGCTGTATATCCCAATCTAAGTAATCACGAGCAAACTGAAGTCGGGCTTGTCGGTGGGCTGTAGACAATTTGGGTCCCGTTGCTGGCCTTTTTGGGGTCAAGTTAGCTTCTTTGAGTCTTCGCCTCACTGTCCACTCGCTGACAGTTCTCCCTCGAACTTCTCCGAGCTCCCGCTGGACGTCAACGCCGGTTAGATGTCCATTTCGGAGAGAAGTGCTGACAATAAATCGGTCATCTCTCGCCGAAGTGCATCGCTGTCGTCCAGATCCTGGTCTTCTTCGGACTAAGTTTCCAGTCTCTCTAAACCTCTTGTATACTTTGGAGACACAGGACTGGCTCAGATGAAGCTGTCGAGCGATAGTACGCTGAAAGAACCCTTGCTGGATTAGGGTGACGATTTGAGCAGCTTCTATTGGTGTGGTTTCCATTTTCTTGTAATTCCAGTATTTTAAGTGACGTGATATATTGGACTGATGACAAAATTGCATAAATTCCCAGTTTTTATAGGGATTCAGGAGTTTGAGCAAATTTATGTTTCGTTCCAAAAATGTATGTCTTTTGTTTTCACGTTCCATGACATATGATGAACATTTTTTTCGCTATGATATCGAAAGAGTTTGAAAGCTAATAAAATTATCTTTAAAATAATATACCACAACCTACAGTTTATTGCATGAAAACTGTAAAATATGGTCTGCAAAAACCAGCGATGAAGTGATTCCAGTTTATAGCTTGCAAGTGTATATTAACAACTAAAAATGTTTACCGCCCAAAGAAGTGGGCACGGGTCAGCTAGTCAAATAATAAAGATTAAGAAATTATGGACGATTCACACAGCATTATCTAGCCCCAAGCTAAGCATGTACTAGATATATAATTGTTATTACTATACACTACTTAAATAGATATTTATTACTATACATAGAAAACACCCAGAACAAATATCTGCAGATAGTACCTACAAACATTTTTCTCGAGGCGAGAATCGAAACCGCAACCTCCTGCGTCGCAAGTGGACCTATGCCCGCCGCGCCACTGAGGTCGTCACCGGATACATTGCTATATAGAACATACATATAAACACCTTTGTAACATTTCCAATAAAATAATAATGATTGACCCCCACACAGACCCCAAATTCCTTTTATTCTAGGTAATACTGAACCTAAACATGGGTGGATGCGGCTCACATTACCTATAGAATGCAATAAATGTTTGACTATTGAAACCACCCAGACACTAATATTGCTGTTATTCTAGGTAATACTGAACCTAAACACGGGTGGATGCGGTTCAAAAGGCGCCATTTCCCCCGAGTGCCTGTTCCTAGTGATATGGAAGGTGGTGCCGAGGTTCCGTGGTTACCAGCAACAAGACGCTCACGAGTTTCTGCGATATATGCTGGACAGGTAATATTTACCATTGTAATTCTAAACTCGTGACTAATAAATCCGACGTAACCTTTGCTAAACCCGAAATAATGTTATTTTTGTACACTAATAATTTTCTATCACATTATCGTGTATGAAATGTAAATTTCATCCAGGTAACCAGTTGTCTCCGCGGAAGATAATTTTCCATCGTGAAAACGAATTACCAAACAGTTGTGTGGATGTAAACAAAATTCCATCGAGGTATCTGGTTGTCCCCGCGGAAAATTCTTTCCATGTAGAGAGCCAGTTGTCTAGTTTGGTTGTCCGTCTGGGCTGAACAAACCATACCTAGTGCAGCAGCAGGCTGTCTTCAAACGCTTCATGTCTTTCTGCTTGCGAAGCGTTTAGATAGGGCTCCGGGGATTTCCTCTCTATCCCGACTTCAACTGGCAAAGGCAACTGCCTCTGGGTCATTTGGTGGAAGAAAAAGTATTTCGGGCTTCATTTTTTTTTGAAATATAACTAGTATAGAAAGAAAAATGACAGTGTGACAGCATGCTGTCCACTAGTGCTTGCATGATGTGATAAATCAATCCATAGACTGAAGAATTCTCCGATCAAGTAACCTGTATAAATGCGTATACAGATTTTTTTTGTAGAAAATTCAATAACTGTTGCAAATGTAATACCGGATAAAACGGGGTGAATAGAGACTCCATGGTGAACAGAAATGGATGAAATACTGGAGCAAGACATTACCAGACTGGTAGCAGTGGAAGTATCCTTAGTCCGTGACTGTTCAACTCCTGTGTCAGTGGATCTGATCTCTGCAAAAGGATATTTTACTCCAATATTTCTTCCATTTCTATTAAAAGAAGAATAAAGAATAAAATAAAATAAATTGTTTGTGCAAAGAGACTAAGTATTAAAACAGTTTAAATAAAATAAAAATATTTATAATTGTAAGCCCGAAAGACACAAAATGGCCTCTGCCTCAGTATGGGCTGATTGCTAGCAAGCTAGTAACCAACGCTGGACCTATTCTCCCCTTTTTACGGTACGTATAGTACACACATTGCTACGAATATTTCTAGGCTAAATAAAACTCCTATGGGCTGGCCACACACTCGACGAGTGGTATGGGAATTAGTGAGTAAAGGAGGCAAAGACGTGTGGCCACGTTACTCAACATGCCGCATGTCCTGCTCCTCGTTCTGCTCATTGCATTCATTCGGTTTTTTGAGCGCGAGTCAAAGGGCCGGCATAGAAGCACAAGTGGCTGGCCACATACTCGCGCAGCGCATACATTTTATAGCACAGGCAGGAGCGTCGCGATTAATAGCCAGTAGAGCAGTGTGTGGACAGACTGGGTAACATCGCGGCAGCGCGAGGAGCATAATGGGGCAGGCCTATTCGAGAAGTGGGGGAACTAAGATCTGAACTGACATATTGCGCAGGACTGTTTTATACATTATCGTTCAACAGTTACAATTTACTCAATTAGACATTGCAGGGCATGCTGATGGACTTTCGAATGTATATTATGAAAACTGACTTATATTTTTAATTTTCCAGATTACACACGGAACTGCAGCAACTACTGCCTGCCGAAAAGTTAGAAGGCGGGTTTGTACCCAAAGCGCCGTCAGCTTCCATCGTCACTGCTGTGTTTGGGGGCACATTGCAAAGTGAAGTGAGTATATTCAAGACTTGTTCTAACTTATTATATTAGGAACTGCTGTGTCAAAAAAATCGTTTATTTATACCAAAAAACTGCATTCTACAAGAACAAATTTCATTTGAATCTGGTAAAAAAATTTAGACTAAATCGAGCCGATTGTTCTCAAGACCGATCGTGGACGATCAGTAACCCAAATAAAAAATAGTTTTTTTCGCGTTATTTTCAAATTATTCTCATGAATTTGTTCAACATCTGTAAATCTAAATTTTAAAATAACGTTTTATATAACCTGATTAATCTCGCCCTATAATTATCTAGGTGCAATGTCTAGCATGTGGAACTCAGAGCAACAAGTTCGACCCATTCCTGGACCTCTCTCTGGAGTTGCCTGAGACTGGTCGCAATGACACCGTCGTCTCGCTGGCAGACTGCTTGGCTAGCTTTGTTCAGGTAATTAATACATATTTATTTTAAAATTATAAATTAATGAATGATAATATTTTGTTATTACTTATTAAAGAGAATTCGCCCATCATAACAATCAGATCCGAAGCACAGGTTCAGCATCTTCTACAGGAGTGTTGACTAGGCCTGGTAGAGCCTACAGTATTATTGTATGTAAACTATATTGTCTCTCATCTGCTGTGTTATGTGCGAACACAAATAACACTCTCATATAACTATGTAAACTTTCATTTTAAGCCTAAACATAATTACTATTGTGCCATATCTATTATTATTACATTACACACACAGTCATACATTTCACTAAATTTATCTTATGCGAGTCTTATCGTACTTAAAAAACTTAAACACTCAATACCCTGTAACAACAATACCATATTGTTACTTACATGCTATATACCTAGCAGCTTGGAATTTATTTTACGAACGAACAAATGCAGTCTCTTATTGAGTCATGATGGATAGCACACTTTCAACTTTGCAAGAAATAGACGACATTGAAATTGCTAGTGCTATTCAATGTGATATACAGTACTTGACAAAAAAAATATCTATTAAACGAAATGACGTAACAATAGTTTCACAAAACATACGAAGCATTTATGCTAATATTGATAATCTGAATGCTACCTTAGCCTTACTGAATTTCAGTCCAGATTTACTCGTGCTAACTGAATGCAGACTTGACTCTACCAAACCAACACCATCTCTCGCAAACTACAACTGCTATAAAACATCTCGAAAACTTAACCAAAATGATGGAGTTGTTTTTTACATAAGTAACGCAATCACAGCAATAAATGTAAAAGAGATAAACATAAAACATTCTTCGTGCTTACAATTAGGAACCTCAACAAATGTTATCTTAGGCATATATCGCTCGCCCTCAAACGTACACGCTGACGAGTTTATAAATTCTCTTAATTCTCATCTTGATACTTTAAAATCATACAAAAATATTATTTTAACAGGCGACATAAACATAAATTTAATTGGTAGAGAAACGGAAAAAATAAACGAACGACAGAACAGATTGAATTATTTGAATATGTTATCCTTACATGGTTTGATGGCAGGTCATATGTTACCGACACGAGCGTACAATTGCCTCGATCACTTTATGCTTAAATTAAAGACAAATAAGTCATCTGCACGTATAGCTGTCTTAAACACATCAGTTACTGACCATCTGATGATTTTTCTTGCTCTGACTAATGAAATTCCTAGTAAAAATATAACTAAAACTAGAACTATTACAGATTATAAAAAGGCACTAGCCTCACTCGCTAAAACAAATATAGCAGAGCTGTTATTTTGTGAAGATCCTATTTATTTGGCAGAACAGTTAATAAAAAAAATCATGCAATCTTTGCAAGAAAATACCACATCTTCTACTATTCCTAATCGTGAACGAGTGATCAAGCCCTGGATAACTGCTGGTATATTAAGGTGCATACGAAACAGAAATAAAATGCAGAAAAAATCACAGTTGGATCCTTTTAATGAAATTTTAAAAATAACATTTAAGAGGTATAGAAACTATTGTAATAACTTAATTAAAAAAAGTAAAATAAAATATGACAGAGACCTGTTGGAAAAATCTGCTAAAAATTCTAAAAGTCTTTGGAAAAATATTAAAACAATAACATACACAAATAATAAAAATAATAAAACTGATAACTGTAAGCTTCTAAATATAAAAACTACTAACATGGAATCTGTCAACTTTGTTAACGAATATTTTGCTAACATAGGAAAAAATTTGGCTGATAAACTAGCGTATTCAAACACCCAAACACAGACCAGTGAAAGGCAAAACTCACAGCTTAACTCATTTGTCCTTTTGGAAACTGATGAAAAAGAAGTAAATGATATGCTTATGAGCCTCAAGTCAGACAGCGCTCCTGGTTGGGATAATATACCTACAAGATTTTTGAAAATGGCTAAAAATTACGTGATACCCATTATAGCACATTTGGCTAATTTATGTTTTGATAAAGGAATATTCCCAGAAATATTAAAGCAATCTATTATCACTCCAGTGTTTAAAAACGGGGACGCTGCCAATCTAAACAACTACAGACCAATCTCAGTCCTACCTTCCATCTCAAAAATTCTAGAAAAACTTATTAATAACAGAATAGTTTGCTACCTAAATAAATACGAAATTCTCTCTAATTCCCAATTTGGCTTTAGAAATGGAAGGTCTACTGAAGACGCGGTAGAATCATTGAGCTCATACATTGTAGAGAAGGTAGATCAAAGCAAAAAATGTATTGCCGTATACCTCGATCTCCGTAAGGCTTTCGATACCGTCCATGTCCATAAGATGATTCAAAAGCTGGAACTGATAGGTATAAGGGGTACAGCTTTGGCGCTTCTGAAGGACTACTTATGTGGTAGGAAACAGCAAGTGAAGCTTGCAAGCTACATAAGTGAACCTCTAGACATTACTTATGGAGTCCCCCAAGGCAGTGTCCTAGGTCCGACTTTATTTAACATATATATAAATAGCTTATGTAATATAAAAATTGAAAATGCTAAAGTCTTTTGCTACGCCGATGACACTGCGTTAGTCTTCAGCAACGAATCCTGGGATAGAGTTAAGTTAGATGCAGAGAAGGGACTCTCCAAAGTAGCTTATTGGCTGAGAAATAACGTGCTGACACTAAATGCCGAAAAAACTAACTTCATGTGCTACTCTATCTACATCTATAACAAAAACCAACCCGGTAGTGACTTTCGCGTTCGGATACATGACTGTGATATCAATCAAGGTTTTTGTAAATGCCCGCACATAAATAAAGTACCAACAACAAAATATTTAGGTATAGTTATTGATCAAAATCTGTCATGGTATCAGCAGATAGAAGCACTAAGCGCTAGAATTAGAAAATTGGTATGGGTGTTCAAAAGCCTAAGACACGTTGCTCCAGAACCACTCCTAAAGAATATATACGCCATTCTAGCACAGTCGGTACTGTGCTACTGTATTCCAATTTGGGGCGGTGCTGCGAAGACAAGGTTTCTAGAAATAGAAAGAGCTCAGCGAGCCATGCTCAAGGTCATGTTCTTTAAGCCATATAGGTTTTCTACACATACGCTCTACTCTACCACTGAACTTCTGTCCGTTAGGAAACTTTATACGTTACACGCGATTCTGAGACTACATAAATCCCTTACATACAACCCCGTACATAAATCAAACAGAAGGAGAAATTATAAGGTAGAGTCTCAATCGTGTAAGACCCGCTTTGCTCAAAGACAGTATAGAACCCAATCAGCGTATCTTTATAATTCTATTAATGAGAACTTAAATGTATATCCCCTAAAACTATATGAATGTAAAAAAGTTATTACAAAATGGTTAGAAACAAAAAGTTATGAGGAGATGGAAGCGCTGGTGAGATAAATGTTATAAATAAATAAATAGATAATTAATCTGGGTCCCCCGTTGCCCAGACTCTTAAGAGACTGGTGTCCTCAGGGGACCCAAAATATTAGTCACCCTAATCCCATAACATGACGTCAGGTTCGTATTAGTAGCAATATTGGTTTATGTACACTTTTTTCAGATTATATTATTTGACACGCACACAACTTATTATACGCACAATAGCTGTATTACATAATAATTGTATTACAATATAATAAGTCTGGGTCCAATGTTGCCCAGACTCTTATGAGTCTGGTGTCCTCAGGGCGACCCAAGACATCACTCACACTTAAATTACACACAACACCCATTTTTGTCATTATATAAACTAGACTAATTTGAAATATACATATATTGTATTGTAATACTTTGCATAGAACTATGTAGATTCAAATTTTGTTTACTTTGTGTTTTTCTGTTGTTATATTAATTAAGTCACCTGTAACGTTTGATATAGAAGAGCGAGATCCTCTAACACAAGTTTTTATACTTAAATGAGGGTCTCAACTATGGAATAACTTATTGTATACGGGTTACAGAAATAAATATTTATTTTATTTTTATTTTATTTTTATTAAGTTATTACTCACTCGCGCACACACTCAAACATACCACACACTCTTGGAAACAATGCATACAAAATTTGCTTTGTATAAAAAAAATCCTAATACTCGTAGACTAGTACCTAAATTTTATTAAGTAGTAGTTAAAATAACCTACATACATTATATCTAACCTAATAATAAGAACTTTTTTATAAGTTTTACTTTAATATCGTGTCAGGAGGCGGGCGAAGACTACGCCGCAGTTTTTAACATTTGTAGTCTCTTTGTTCAACCTGTAACTTGTTATACTTGTACTTGTTCAAATAAACGATTTTGTATTTGTTATTATTTTCTAGGTCGAAGAGTTAGAAGACACAGAGCGTTATTTCTGCAGCAGTTGTAAATGCAAGCAGAAGTCAACAAAGCAGTTCAAGATCCGCCGCCTGCCCAACGTACTATGCTTGCATCTCAAGCGGTTCAGATGGCATAACTATTTTCGGTGAGTTTTATCATGGGCCTGTAAGTTATCATAATCATCGTCATCGTATGCAGCCAGATACGATAGACCACTCGCAATGCGGGCAAAGGAGTATCCGAATATAAACATACATTATTATGAATTTCTCATTTATTTCAGACTAGCTGTTCCCCGCGGTTTCACCCGCGTGAAATTAAATTTTAACATCCCATGGGAATTTGATGTTTAGGAATTCAAGGTCACACGTGGACAAGAAGCTAATACGATATTTATATTCCTTCCAGAACAAAAGTGGACACGAGCATATCGTTTCCCCTTCAAGCGCTGGACATGTCCCAGTTCGTCCTGAGCTCCGTCCCGGATACGCGGCGATCGGGCCCGCGCGGGAACAATCTCTACGACCTTGCGGCTGTCATCGTACACCACGGCTCTGGGTTAGTATTAATACACATTTGCAAAGTTACGGTTTATTTTCTACATATTAAACTGATTGGTCTAGAAGGCGAGACGATCCTATCGACTCGTTCTGTGAGTTCAAATTATCTTTACATGTAAGGAAACTTAATTTTAAGAATTTTTGTACCACTATCAAAAGCTTTTTATTGTGGAAATCTTTCTATAATATTGACGAAGCTATTGCTGATGAATTTTGTATGTAATCATACCATTGTTTATGACTTTTCCGAGTGTACGTGATTGTATCAATAAGGAACAAATAAATGAACTGAACTGAGTCAATATTATCCTCTCGACGACGAGACGTACTCACTGCGCTCTTCGCCGGACAGGCGACGCTCCGATCCGCGAAAACATACATCACATATCGATCATACTGCCAGCAGCGTTGGGTGGATTGGATATTATGTCCAAGATTGTGCTGAATTCATTAGGGTTCAACTACCAACACAGCTAAGCTCTGGTATGTGTTAAGCCTAGGCAGCTTCATCATCATTATATCAGCCCATAGTTAAACGTCCACTGCTGGACATAGGCCTCCCCCATACGACGCCACAAATGGCGGTCTAGGCAGCTTAGCTCAGAACAAATTTTATCGGTGTTTGTACTGTCGTTTCACTCCTTATTTCCGCCCATTGAGTGGCGGAACGATACTATAAAAAATTATATGTCGTTTCGCTCATTGAGGAACGAACTTTCCCTAAAACAAACGGCAAAAAAAAAACAGTTTTTGTAATATCGACGTTTCTCGACTATCTAAACTGATATGTGGGCTATACACAATATACATGTAGTTGTTTTTCACGTACGACGTTTGTTTTATTATTACAGCGCGGGTTCCGGCCACTACACCGCTTTCGCGATAAACGACGAGCAATGGTTCCACTTCAACGACCAGACGGTCCGACCCAGCGACGAGGCCGCCGTCGCAGGATGCAAACCTTATATCCTATTCTACATCCGGCGAGAACTCACCTTACCCACCTCGTGACAACCTGCCGCGCGCCAGAATGAAGTGAACACGCGTAGCGTTATGGACAGGATGGTTAGTATGCTGCGCTCTTTGTTTTGCGGCAATCGATAAGATCATTTCGTTTCGGACGTTGTCGTTCGTAATTCGAACTTGATTATCTAGAATAATGAACAGAGTTTCGGAATTGTTGGAATGTCCACGCTCTGACGTACTTTATTTGAAGAGTGGCTTGTCTGTATAAGCGTCAATTGACGTAGATTGTAATGGTTGACTATTTGCAAGATAATGAGCGATCTTTTTTACAAAAATTTGAACATTTCCGAGTACTGCGTACGTTCCAAAAGCCGAGATGTAGATGATTATGGTTTTTTTTTTGCATTATTTTTATTTCCCGATCTCAAAGTATGTTATGAACTCATGCAAGATTAGAATATTGTGTGACGGTTACGAAGTAAAAATACTATTTAATGTAAAGTGTGTATTGAAGTATAATTATTGCTAAAGCATACAGGATGCTGTTGGCTTCATAGCGCTATTCCAACTAAAAATAAAAAAGACAACTTTTATGTCATACGACCGATGGCATATGGATATATCAGTGTTCATTGGTTTATATACATATTAGATATCTACTAAACTGCATTCCTAGTTTTAAATTGAGCTGGTCTCAATGTGTGCGTTTTTGATAACATTTTGATCAGGTTTTAGAGCGTTTTCTTTCAGTCAAAATTTATTTGCGGTATATTTTTTAAATTAATATTTCGTGCGATATTTGTTCTACTTTTGGAATAATGTTTTTGAAAAGCTTAAAGAAACAGATAATATTTTTATCGTAAAATTATGTTTGTAATCGATTGAATAGCCTCTTATATATTGGAAATTATATCTATATTATCTTTAAATATCTAAAGTAGTAAAATGATAATTGTAAAACGTTGCACATTGGACTTTGGGTATTTATTGCAACAACGTATTAAATAACCATATAGGTTCTCTATCAGGGAGTATTGAATCCAATTCTGAGCTTTTAAAATATACGAAAGCGTAGAATATAAATTACCTCACTGTTTGTAAATGGTGGTAAGTACCAGCCATATAAAGATGCATTTCATTATTTATAGGTTTTTAACAAACTTAGTTCATTGTATTTCAGTTAAGTTTTTATATAGCGAGTCGTTTCGGCTATTTTCTTTGTTAACCGACTTTGAAAAAAAGCAGGAGGCTCTGTGTTTGGCTGTATGTATGTTCGTCGATTTATCCGTCAATTATGGACCGATTTTGAAAATTATTTTTTAAGAGAATCATCCCGAGATGATCTCATAAAAATGAGGGATTAGTATTTGTCCCCAAAACATAAAAAAAAAACAGTTGAAAATTGAGGGATTCCAAGTCTGTTTTTAGTATTTTAAAACAAATTATTCATACCTATAGATACAATTTAAATACATAGTTATAACTATTACTGAACGGACTTGTTCCTCCTATTAAGACAAACATTTCTAATTTATTCTTATTACATACCTATAAGCTAGTGAGAATGAGTTCATTCTTGTGTAACCTGAGTCAGAGAGTACTGCAGACCTCTTTGTGAATGCAATGTGGATAGGTGTAATTTATTGTGAATAATGCTGAATTTATTGTCGTCACAAATCTTTCGCAAAGTACCTTACCTGATAGCAAGTTCATTGTATTTAATTCAATTACTGGGAGTTAAGTGATTGAATTTAATAAATTCGCAAATTCAAACCGACAATTTCGTTTTATTTATATTATAAGCATTTATATATAAGTTTTAAGACATAATTCTTTAATATTACCTACAACATTTCAAATATTTTCCGATACATCTGAACCAGGACTTTTTGCTTTCGATCGAGCTAAGGGACATTGATAAGTGTAAAGAAAGCGGAGTTCCAGTTATTGGCAAGTATTGATCCCATAAAGGCGATTTCATGAGCTTGCTCCTCTTTTGCCAAAGCCTACGACTGACAGTATCGCTTACGTCGTCGTTCATACAAGTGTCATTATCGTCGGTACGTGGAGATGGTTCGGCTGGTTCGACTAAGGAATCAAATGGCGTGGCTGGCTCTTCTTTTACTACGTCACCTATCCAATAATCACTGTTAAGTTTTTCTATCGGTTCCGTAACGACATTGTATGTTTTGTTTGTTTTTAGATTTATACTCGGCTTTGCGCACTCGTCGAACTCTCGATCTATATTTTCGGCATCGATCTCCAGGTCTACATCAGCATGGCTTACGTTTACAGAGTTCTCATTAGTTTCCATATCCTTAACCGGCGGTACGAAATCACCGCTCTGTATTGAAGATACATCTAAATCAGTGGTTCGCTTTGTGAAAACATCGTCGGTAGCATGAACTTCAGCGTCTACTTGAATAACTGCAGTTTTGTTTGGTATATTGCCTTCTGCATAGGTATATTCTTTCATAATGGGAGTATCAGGTGAAACATCGGTGGTTGTGTTCTTAAATCTTCTTCTTCTTTCTCGTGGTGATAGACTCATCCAATTTACAACATCTGGGAATTCTTTTTTATTTTTTGGAATCTCCCTTTCGGTTAGCCAGTTGTTGATAGGTTTTTTGACTAAAGATTCATTTGATTTAAACTCTGATAATTCGGTTACGGTTGATAATGTCTGTGCCATGGATAGATCTAACCTTGGCAGGTAAGTTGGGGGGATTGGGGAGGATACTCGATTCACGTTAGTGTCTTTCTCAGCGTTCTGTTCCTCTTCGGTCAATGAGTTCGACGTCGACGATCCAGCACTATCGACACTGGGTATATCTACTATTTCGAAGTCATTTTCAGAAAGGCGGCGTTGGTTTTTGAATGAATAAATCCACACTGTGCGTTTGTCCGAGTTCGTGGGATTATATGAAACCCGGTCATCGTTGTAAACGTGATCCCAGTATGAGTTTTGAGTATTGGTACTATTATCCACGTAAAATGATTCGATTTCTTCCATCTCATACTCTTGATCTGAAGCTGAACTATCAGTATTGATGACGTGGTTGTTTATGATGGTGAAACAGTTCGCTTGAGGTGTTTGCTGCATTCCTGAAACCTGGGAGTCGTCTATGTAATGAAAGCCATTAAAATTTGTCTGCGTGTCATGGCTGTGCAAGTATTCATTTACATACGCGAGTTCTTCGTGGTTCTTTCGCCATTTTTCTCTAGCTCTGTTGTTTATCTTGTAATCTGGATCGTCGGCAAATTTGTTGTTGTTTATGTAACTCCAGGTGTGGCCAAATGTTTTAGCTTGTGCTTGTTGTTGAGAAGTTGGTTCTTCCAAAGGTTCTTCTGTTTCGGAATTTGAAGAGTGTATTTCTATTATTTCCACGCCCGATTTAGTGCCCTCTCGCATCCATATCTCACTAACGAAAATCTCTGGAGTGACTAGATTATTTTTCCCCACTCTGCCTCTAAAGTCTGAAACAATATCTAATAATATTTATATTTAGAAACTCAATTAAATATACCTACCCAGAAATAATGTAAAATAAGTTTTGACGTAAACTACTAACTGTTGAAGATTTTTTTTGATTTTTTGTTTTGTTGACGACGAAAATTGGATGTGTTTCTGTTTACATTATTGGAATAATTCTGTTCCATTGTTAGAAATTATATAGTAATAACGTTTGTTAGATATAGGAAGGTATTTGCATGGGTTATTTGCAAATTCACAAATAAATATCGATTATGGCATTTTCAGTTAACGACAGGATCTGTCAAAAAGTGATTTATTTATTACCTACATCGTAAGGACGGCGAAGTTCTTAATTGTGAAATTTAAATCTATGGTGAAACTTGAATAAAATCCTGACTTAAAACCGGGCACTGACCGGTGTTAGGGGGGGTAATGTACTCGTACCATTCGCAACGAGCATGATACATACGATACATATATTCGACGACCTCTGTGGCGCAGCGGGCGAAGGTCCGCCGACCTCTGTGGCGCAGCGGGCGACGCAGGAGGTTGTGGGTTCGATTCCCGCCTCGGGACAAATATTTGTACGATCTGCAAATATTTGTTCAGGGTGTTCTGGATGTTTTCTATGTATAATAAAAAATATCTATCTATGTATCGTATTATATTAAGTATATCAGTTATCTAGTACCCATAACACAAGCTCTGCTTAGCTTGGGGCTAGATACCTAATGTTGTATGAATTGTCCAGCATTATTTATTTATTTTATTTATACGTTACGCCGCCGTGTACTAAAATCTGTCTCGTTGCTGGCTGCGAGCGCTTTCGTTCCCCTTACTGACAGTACGTAGTTTGCTGTGTAACAGTGTCGACGTTACATTATGTTCTGTAACGCCGGTCAGTACCTATCCACCTTTAGGCACCAGGATAGTCTGAGCGAGTAAAATTTATCGGCGCGATGATAGCGCCAACTTTTTTATGTTCATTGCCAATGAAGTATTATAGTTACTAAGAAAAAACACCCCAACACCGACACAAAATAACATTTCCCTATACTAACCCAACAGAAAAAAGTTTGAAAGCAATTTGTCGCTAAAAGCAAACCAGCTATAGGTAGCTACTAAAAGCCTGTCTTATATGCGGTAGTAGACGGCGGGACAGAAGCGTGGTAGTTGGCGAAACAAAGTGTAAATGGATTGATTGTGCCAATTTGAGTCACAAAGGGAGCAAAATTGCATTAAAAGCGCCGTGGCGCGAGCCATTTGGCAAAGCACTTACTCCATTAAGCGGGTCCAAATACAGTTACCTTGGTGGTGTTAAATATAGCTGGTGACACTATTCTGATTATTTAAAGGTCATAGTTGAAGATATGTCTACTTTTGAAGAGATGTCCTATGGAGATGGATTTTCTCCTATGTAGATCTTTAGTTACCTGAAAATATCGCGTAGCGTACCTACGCTACGCGAAACACCTACCTTGGTGTTTGGATTGGAGTATATCATTGATAGGTTAACAAAACCGCTGAAAAAATGTTAAATTAGAAGGATTTTATCAGTAGGGACCTTTTATTAGTTTCGTAAAAAAATACCTACTGAGAAGATTCAGTCTTTCACTTTATATTTTATCATCTTCCTATTTCGTTTCGTTCCAATGTAGGTAGGTATGGAATAAAACTTTATTCCTCGTCTTATAGAGAGCATAGTCAAATGTAAAAGTAGACCTACCATAAAAGCCTACGCCCACAGAAATATACGTATATCGAGATACATTTATGTGCCTACGCCCAATA
Organism: Eupithecia insigniata; assembly: GCA_947859395.1. Taxonomy (NCBI): domain Eukaryota; kingdom Metazoa; phylum Arthropoda; class Insecta; order Lepidoptera; family Geometridae; genus Eupithecia; species Eupithecia insigniata. The sequence continues at coordinate 6,656,502 of OX402008.1, forward strand.
ATCTAAATCAGGTGAAAATGACAGATAACGTGTAATTGCGACAAGGAGCTTTGTCGCACGACTAATTTGCAAAGCGTAGTCGTAATTAGTGAATTAGTGCTGCAATGAGTGCCGGCCACTCAGGCGCAGCCAATCTAATAAATTAACCTTTGTCGCGAGCGTTTGTGACGTGAATCGAGTTTACACGGGGCTAATAGGATATTTGGGGACGGAGATTTCAAGCAAGGACCAGAGGTAGGTAGGTACCTACTAGCCCAGCTACACACTCAAACATTTGTGCATGCATGATTGCACAAACCAGTTTGATACATGCTCCATCTTGCTTGCGCAAACTGTGTTTGTGCAATCATGTATGCACAAATAATTGTGCTAGTAGCCTGGGTATATCAGATAGCTTCAGAATGGGATTATTTCTCCATTATTTCAGGTTTAAAACGATACCTATTTTTATTATGTTTCTGTATTTAATAGCTGTTACATTCGTGTAAATAGCTACTAGACCACTCACATTTTAATGCTCTAAAAGCACTTTATCAATCCATCTAAATTGTGTTTGTAATGGTTTTTATCTTCCGGCTTATTAACACTGAAACAATAGTTTCCGTGAATAAATTAAAAACACAGACAAACTTGCGGAAACAAAAATGTTTGTTCAACTGTCAAACCATCCATTACGTGATGCTACATTAAAACAAAATGGACGCTGCGCTGGCTGAACAAGTTAATTACTTAAGTACTCGAATTTGGTCTATCAAAATGTTTTAATTCGGAGTTGTAAAATATTGTAATGTATGATTATGTGTCCAAAGCTGTATATTTGCCTAATGGAAGAGGTGCCAGATAAAAGCTTGCGCTATCGGTGTAGGATCTCTCGTGTTGGTAATTAGAGGGGCGAAGCCGCCGCCTGCCGCTCTTCCTTTACATGCCACTTAAAGCTACACTTTATACATGGCATTACTACATGAAAGAAAACATATATAAATGGGAAAATATAGGCATTGGGTCCTTCATGTTTTTATTAAATAATTCGTGTCTCATAAAAATATGAAAGCATTGGGTCCTTCTTACTTTTATGAGATAGGTACCTTACCCACGAATTATTTAATAAAAACATGAGGACCCAATGACTATGATATTTTCTCATTTATTTATGATTTATTTTATTTCAACGTCGATATTTTACGCTTTTTGTAGTGTTGAAAGCAATAACAATTCTAGATATTTTTTTACTGCGTAAGCTTACCTACGCTTTTTGTTTTTTACTAGCTTCTGCCCGCGCCTTCGCTCGCGTTTTATCGGGATAAAAAATAGCCTATATGTTATTCCAGGTCCCAGACCAAATTTCAGCCCAATCGGTTAGAGTAACAAATATCCATACATCCATACCTCCATCCATACAAACTTTGACATTTCTAATATTAGTAGGATAATGAAAAATTTTTAGTACGTGAGTAGTAACTCATATGTAATTACCTACTACTTAGTTGGTAGGTAAATACCTACTTAACAGGAAGGAACTCAATATGTGTAAAATACAATACATTATCTTATCTTAGTTCTGGATCTTATTGCTTTTAGTAAAATTGCTCTATAAATATTCAAGGAGCAAAAACTTAATAATACAGTATCGCGTAATTGCGAATCACATTTGCATTTACTAACGTAATGCTCTTGTTTAACGGTCAAAGTTCACTTTAATTTATTAAGATTACACAAATCTAAAGCATGATTGTCTGGTAGAGGTCGCTCTTGAGCGATAAGACCGCCACTGGTCACTTCATTTTTAAGGCCCCGGTGACAGCGTCCCGCAATTCATTTCGAGGCGAAATTGTGTTCCGTTATACCAAAAATTATGACTGAAAACTTTTTGTATTTTACATAAGGTTTGTTATATAAAGTGTAACTAGACAATATAAACTGTGTTCCTTATCAAATAAAACGTGAGAAATCATTGTTTTTTTAATACGAAACAATTAGGTCATCCTATTTGTTACATAAACATGTCTATTTTGACGTAAAATATGCAAAATGCGATTGGCTTACATTTCATTTTAGGTTAGGTTAGTATTTTTAAAATACTCGATCTTCGTTAAATCAGCGAGTTTTTACTCTATACGGTAAATACTATTCAAATACCAAAAAAGATAATAATAGTGGAAATATGCCCGAATTTTAAATAATTTTGGTAGTAGGTACGTTTGTATGGGCAATTCACTATCCGCTGGACTCTTAAGTTGTTTTGTTTCCAGCGATTTAAGTGTGCAATAAAGTATTTTCTATTCTATCTATCTTAAGCAGGTTTCTAGGTATGTTAACCATATAGCATTGAATTTTAGAAAAATAATAATTGAGGCCCATCAGTCAGTTGTAGGGGTAGGTACTTATAAAATTCCAAGCAGCACCATAAAAACGAACCAAATCAATAAAATTATAGGTTTCTAAAACAAAAAGGACTTTATATAAATTTCGCCCTATTATTTATCATTGACTTAGTCACAACAACTAAGTATAATTATGCCTTAAGTTTTCCACCCTCAAAAGGAAAACCTTGAAGTTACGGCTAAGTTTTCCCATTTAGAAAGGAAAGTTTCCTGTAACAATCGTGCTTAGATTGATAGAATCGTTTCGGCACTCGTTAAAATGTTTTGTTGTAAGTGTGACTGAGATCTGTATCGCAGTGCGTGTTGCTAGTGGGGTAAACAACCAAACACGAGGAGTGGCCAACATTTTATAAGAAGGAATTAGATTTGGTTCTTTCTAAATAAAATTACATACTTATTAGTAGTTCTTCAAGGAACAAAACTAGCAAAAAATTCATATGCCACAAATAGTAAAGCATTTCCTGTGAACCTATGATAAAACTACTAGGTTTCTACTAGATACTTAGGTATCTACTTTTGGGACATTTGGTAAATATGTTGTTTTTACAAGCTTTTATTTGTTCGGGTGGAATCTTGCAATTCAATTTTGAAGCAGATATCTTCAACCGATTGAGCTGAAATTTTGCAGTACAAAATCTCTATTACCTTAAGCTTCAAAACTATCATTCGAGCGACGTAGGTAAGTTTTATCATGGGTTCATAGAAAATGGTAAAGGATTTTCGGAAAACACTCTTTCGTTAGTGTTATTCCTTGTGGAATTCAGGAAATATTGCAAACTGCAAAATAATTTTACTTTTGCGCCAACGTTAATCGAGCCACCATACGAGTTTACAAAATGTTGTTTAAGATTTCGCTTAGATCCTACCATAGATGAAGGACCACATTTCGTCCATGATCCTACTAATACATATTATAAATGTCAAAGTTTGTAAGGATGGATGTATGGATATTTGTTACTCTTTCACGCAAAAACTACTGAACTGATCAGGCTGAAATTTAGTATGGGTATAGTTTGGGATCTGGAAAAACATATAGGCTATTTTTTATCCCGATAAAACGCGGGCGAAGGCGTGAGCGGCAGATAGTAATTTATAGATCAATGCCGTACGTAGTGCCCGAGTTGAACCATAACAAAAAAATATTTACCTACATCTTAACTTTATATAGGTCTATAGCAATTTTTTGATCACTAAAAGAAAACACAGGCTTCCAAAAATGTTCTCCACACAGGTGTTACCAAATGGAATGCATGATTCGCCACTTTTTCTAATGTTTTAGGAAAAGGCGGCCTATGTTATCCAACTGGCTAATACATCTGTCCCGAAGCCGTAATTGACACGATTTTGAACTATACTTGCTTACGCAGCTGATTTTACCTGTTAAATCGTAGGTACTTTTTTACATTCGCAAAGAAAATGACTCTCCCGCGAGTATGGGTGCCCGATAGGGGTGCAATAATATTTTGTGTGCAGAGTTTTCGTTCACTACATTGTGTACGTAAGTAGATGTCCGACACTAAAACTCGAGGTCTCAGGCATTTATTATTCGGTATTACAAAATTTGAATCTACACCATATCCCTAAGAAAGATGTTAATATTCATATATACCTATTTATTCTTGCATGGGTCGATACTTTATGTGAAATCTGAAAAATTGTTCACATAAACAAAAGATTTATTTACAGACAGAACAAACCTTTTCAAAGATATATCGTGTGATTATTGCCACTCAAGATTTACACTTTCTAGAAATAACACATTACCGGCGTTATAATTTTGTTTCCCAATTTTTGAGTGAAAGGTACAAAGCCGCCAATGGAGTCTCAAACAAAAAACAAAAGAGCCACTCATTCAATTAAAATCCTATTGAAATTAATAACATGTTCATCGTGAAATGTCCTGGAATACACGTTTCTTTCTAATTTCGCAAAGTTTATGAAGTGTACCTATTTGGCAAGTTTGGCTACGGTGTGTTTATAGGTTTGGCAGGTATAACAAACGATTGGTTACCTACGTTGTTTGATGACGATCTGCACTTTTATTGGATTTACTATAAAATACCTAATGCTAGCATTCAGCAGCAGCTTATTTACAGAAAAATATCAAACTGCCCAAGTAATTCACATACAAAACCAATAAATACCCAGAAGGTACCTCTTAGTAGGTATGACTGAATCAAACCGCGTGAGAAAACTTTTTTGCCAGCAAAAAAAAATCAGGTCAATCATTAATTTCTTTAAAACATAACCATTTGGCTTTTTGTTGTGTTTTTTGTTCCATAGAGTGTCAATTATTCCATCGAAAGATCTTTGGGTGCCGCGGATTTTCGACACATCCAAATTAAAAGATCGGCTAATGGATTGTATATTATCTTGATCGGTTTTGTTTATGGAAGTGTTTTAAATTGTTTTTGATGGTTTAAAACAAATATTTTTTTTTGGTAACTTGAAACTTGTTCGGAAAGACTAGTTTTTACGAGTACATAGATCTAAAAATGTAGTTTTTACTTTTATTTTTTTATAGTTTATAGTACTTCGTTTGACCACAATCTCACCTGATGGAAAGTGATGATGTGGCCGACGTTGTATCACGAAGGTCTAGAAGACACCTGTTCAATCTTGTCTTGAAGAGACCCAGATTGTAATTCACCGGAAAAACTGAAGCAGGCAGCGAGTTCCATTCCTTAGCGGTGCGAATGATGAAGGTGGAGGAAAACCGCTTTGTACGAGTGTATGGTATATAGTATATTTCTTATTGTTCTGTTTATTTATGGTGTAGATGTTTTCCGATCACCTATATACCTACCTATTTATCAGTTTGTAGGGCTGCGTCTGGTGACTAGGGCTGCAGAGAGTGGTACTTCCTGACAATACACGCCGAGTCTAGAAGTACCTACCACCTTTTGTTTCTGGTCCTTGATCCAACAACTTCCTAGCGAGTCTCGCGGCTTGATATATCTACAGCGCTAGGTAGGAACACAATGATTTTGTTATGTACGTAATAAATAGTAAATACACTAAGCGTAAAATATTTTAAAAGTATTTTTCAACTACCTGTAAAATTTATTTACGGCTTTTATAACATTTTTCTAGTAGCTTAGACAAAACCTTTACAAGAGGTTTAGTTCATCATAGGAGGAGGGAAGATGCACTCACTACACATGGTTTTAGCTTTGTAGATGGTTCCTTTTTTGGAAAGGAAATATTCCGGTTAGTTTTACCAGAATATTTAACCAGAATATTTTTTTATACCTATAAAGGGGTTACAAACCCCAAGGAATATTGGTGGCAAGCAAAGCACAGAAGCTCGAAACAATTTTTGGTATTGAAAGCTTTCATTCATCATTTAACTGAACTCTCTTTCGGTTTCGAATTCTTTAAAAATTTTTGCTACGCGTTTGATATTATGCGATGTTGTTGATTGTGTTTTAGTTTTTAGTGATAACTTTGCTGTTACCTCGTTGCTTTCTGTTATTGTTATCGGTTTTTGTTAAGTTTTCATTTATAAATGTCTTCGTCGACATAAAATATCTTGCATTCAAAATCGGAGTATAGGTACGTAAGTATCGTAAGCACCAGTGTAAGGGTGTTCAGTTCATTATAGGAACAGGGAATTTGCACATAGGTTTAGCTTTGTAGTTGGTTCCTAGGTACTTAAGTACCATCAATGGTGCATCTGGTCGGAAGGTGTTATTTGACCGTAGTCGCCAGCCGCATTTCGGCGCGAGATTAGAGTGGACGTTGTAATTAACCTGTAATTCGTCGAGCGGTGCATTAGGCGCCCTGTAATCACGCCGCTGATCACGCCGCGCCGCCACCACTCACTGGCGGTACTTTCCGGAAACTCATGTGAATCAATACTTACAAATATTGGACCTGAGTTGGATCAACAAAAAAAAACATCTATAACGGGATATTTACCATGATTTGAATTTGAGCCCGCGAATATCTCGGCATAGTTTCATGCACCATAATCACGGAACTGACTGAAATCATAGAAAATATCCCTTTATTGTATACCTATGACTTTAGTGTTGTGAATAACTATGATGGTTTCAAAATTTTTATAGTGGGATTACTGTTTCTTTGACACCTGCATAGAATAGATATATACGTACATACATAAATGCAGCGTCTTCCTACTAACAGTATACATGTCAAAGTTTGCAAGGATGGATGGATATTTGTTACGCTATCACGCAAAACCTATTGAATGGATTAGGCTGAAATTTGGTATGGGTGTAGTATGGGACCTGGAATAACATATAGGCTATTTTTTATCCTGATTAAACGCTGGCGAAGGTGCGGGCAGCAGCTAGTCGATTATAAACAAATAGGTACTTTGATCGATGCAGTAACAGTATCATCTCGATACTTCACAAAAACTACACTATAAAAACTAGATTACTTACTAGTTAGTCTGTCCTCTCTAGAATCATATTGAGGTGAATCTATACTCACAAATATTGGGACAGAGTTTGATACCAAAAACGGGAGTTTTTTTTTAAATTATAAATAATAATAATAAATAATGTTGGACAGTGCACACAACATCATCTAGCCCCAAGCTAAGCAGAGCTTGTGTTAAAGGTACTAGATGACTGATATACATAATATAATATATTACATAGATATATATTTTAGCCAGAACACCCGAGACAAACATTTTCAGATCGTACAAACATTTGTCCCAAGGTGGGAATCGAACCCGCAACCTTCTGCGTCACAGGCGGACCTTCGCCCGCCGCGCCACATCGGTCGTCAATAAAAAATTAAACTAGCTTAGTAACATTATAATTCTCTAACAAGAAACTTCGTGTTTCATTTCGGCCAGTTGGTGTGCTCTAATACACCGAATTAGAGTACAAATTTGCACAAAAAAGTAAACGACACAAGATTGCTTATTTTGTAAAAATAAAATAAGCCTTCAGCGCGTTCTCGATCGTACGAGTATGGTAAGAGTATACCTTGATCGAAGGAGAGCATAGGTAAAAATAACACCTAACAGGCCTAAGGTTTCTTCGTCGCTTCTTTACTTTAGTCTACATACCGAAGCGACCGAAATCAAAAATATCACTCTATTTCCGTGTCAGTGTTTAATTTTAAGAATTTGACCTTTTCTAAGTGAACATTTATTGTATTAACGGAAATAAAGAATTTTGACTTTGACTTTGTAACGTCACAAAATCAGATTAGCACAAAAAAGTAAAAAAATTTGTATTGTTTGCACCGAGTCTAATTATTTATCTCAAAATGCCATGTTCGTATTTGGGGACTACTGATTTAAATAAGAACTGCTACACGCGTGCTACGCTGCATCAGGCGCTACGAACTTGCTACGCCATACAAAAGACGTTTATCAAAAAACGGGATCAACATTTATACACGTCACGATTATTTTATCCAAAATCCTTACAGCAATCAAAAATCACAGTGTAGCATTATTCGACCAAACCTTTGTTGTAAAATAAAACCCGGGACTAATTGAAATGCTACATTACGACAGCCGACGACGTTAGAATAGGGGCACTGTTCGACGCTTTACAAATATAAAACAATCATTTGGACAGTTCAAAGAGTGAGGAAACGAAACATTAGTGTTTGGCACAAGGGAAAAGCGGTTGGTGAATTTCAATCCGAACTAATCGCACTGAGGGAGAAAAAACGGAGTTTTGAAAATAAAGAATAAAAAAAAAACAAAAAAAAAATCGTACATTAAAAAAAAGAACGCAAAACATTAGTGCACTTCATTAATAAATATAGCTGCGTATATCAATTTAGCCTGAACTAGGAAATCCTGTGTTTCAGGCGTCAAGTGCTAATAATTAAATACAATAATCTCTTACGTTATAGGCATTTAGTATAAAAATGTAGTGAAGTAACATTACCTCATCTGTGGCCGAATTAATTCAAATCACAAAATTGCCTGAAATAACTTTTGAAGTTTTGCGTTTATTAACGCATGTTTTGGTAGGTATACTCACTCTAGGCTAACTCGATATTTTTTTTTATTATTTTCGCCGAAGTGTTTTGTTTTCAGGACGTTCTGTGGAAGGCTGATACGCGTAACCGCGCGCGCGCCATCGACCCAGTGCCAATGACACGATTCTTTTTAAATATTGATGTATAATTAATGAATTAATGACGTATGTATGTTAGTCTCTAAGATATTTATTATATGGGCCCTAATTAAGTTACTATGTACTTGCTTGTGATGCCTGAAATAAATGATTGATATTATTAAATCTTTATAATATTAAATCTATTTATAAAAATCTCGTGTCCCAGTGTTTGTTACCAAACTCCTGCGAAACGGCTTGACCGATTTTTTGTATATATTTGATAAGTTTAAGAATAGGTTGTTACCTATTACTATCCCCTAAGCGCAAATTTTTTATTTTAATTTTTTGGACAATTTTTTCTTATGTTTTGACCTAAAAAAAATACATATAACCCAAAATTTTCACCTTTCTAACACTAACCCCCATTTTTTTATAGGGATATTAATGAAACAACGTTTCAAGCTTATTATAAAATCCTTACTCTGTAAATCTTTCTTCTGTAAATCCTTACTCTGTAAGCTTATAATATATATAAAATCCTTATGTTATATAAAACCCTAATTCTGTAAATCCTTACTCTGTAAGCTTATTAAAAATCCTTACTCTGTAAAAAACGTAGGTACCTACATATTTGTTACTACGAGAATGTGACCTTTTCTGTTATTGTCTTAAGCGTCGAACCCATAGTACATAACGTGACACGTTTAGGGGGTCTTCAAAATACCAAGCTTGGTCACGGGGGCTTAGGTCGTTCGGGGTTTCGTCGTTAATGTCCTCTAGGGAAATCTCACAAATTTTAAATTATGGCACGGAATGCCATTTATTTTATATATGGAAAAAGGGATTTAATATCATAGGTATTTATAAATTGCTACGTGAAAACTAGAGTGGGGGGTGGGGGTCTTGGGCATATACTACGGGTGGTCTTCAGGGGAGAGGGGGGGTGGGTTAAAAAATTGGTCACGTGGTATGGGTATGTCCCCTATGTCGTTGTAGTTTCGTAATCTCTGTTTAGGTGCGACAAAACCCTTAATTAAGATTTAAAAAAAAACTCTGTTTAGTTTAGAATGTTTTGAGTTTCTAGTTGTTTGTTTAGTAGGTTACCTACAGCTTTTCAATAAGTATTTGACTCCACCAAGATCAAATGTCCATTCGAGTCAATTGTTGAAAAATATAACGTACTAGCTGCTGCCCGCGCCTTCGCCTGCGTTTTATCGGGATAAAAAATAGCCTATATGTTATTCCAGGCCATACTAAATTTCAGCCTAATCGATTCAGTAGTTTTTGCGTGAAACAGTAGCAAATATCCATACATCCATCCACACAAACTTTAACATTTATAATATTAGTAGGATCAACAGGGAATCCGTTACGCGGCAAAATAGATTTTGAAATCATGCACGAGACTCATCCCTCGCTGTCGCGTCATCTTACATCTTAAATTTGTCGGCGTCCGCGCCTCGTCATCACGCGGCGCCTTTCAACCCATCCTCTCCTCCTACAAGCACAAAGAGCCGAGTTTGCCACCTCGTTATATAAAATCCACCAAACAAAGCCGGCGGTATCGCTTTCTACAACAATCGAATCAAATTAACAATGCCTCTCAAATGTTTCAAACAAGACATATGCCTACGTGGATTAGTGAATAGTTAGGGGCAGGCGTGCTAAACCGTTTTGGTTTTGGGTCGTTGACGTTATTAGCATGATAAATATTAAGTAAGAATTCCACGCAAAACTGATTTTGATAAGATCCAACGAAATGCAATTTGCGTGAACCGCGCCCGGTCCCACAAATTGACATATACATATAATTGACGTATTTTGCAATCAGAGAAAGTAAAAACCAGACTAACGCACGGTCATTGATGATGTTCGGTCATCATCAACAGCATTGTCATCAGAACGTAGCCTGACGGTGTTAGAGTAATCGGGAACTTTGTAACGAGAGATTTTACGTAGTTACTATCCATATCTAATCTACCGTAGTATGTAAATCTGTTGTTCATCACCGAAGTAAGTATTTTAAATTAAACCAAAGCTTTCCGAGCCATAGGTTGAGAACTTCAGCCAACTGCTATAATATGACCCACGTGCGAATACTAAACGGAAACATTGTGCCTGAGACTGATAGGTCAAATGTGCTGGTTACGGCTCTGATGTAACAATACCTAATGTTTGCTAACGGGTGTGGCCGGTGAGGCAAGGCTTGCCAATCACAGGCCCGCAAGATATCTGTTGGTTTGTTGGGAAACAATGGCGGGTAATGATGGACTGCGGACGAAAGTTACGTTGTAACTTTTCAATTGTTAGGACTTGACTAGATGGCTCAGTATACATACTGAGTATGTATAGTGTTTAATTTGTGGTCATGATTTATTACAGACAATATTATTTCATTGTTTTGAAAAAAAAAATCCTCTACTATAGGTACAACTGCTAAATAATCATCCAAATCGGTCTATAAATGATGGTCAAATCGACTTACATAACAACTATATATACAGCCGAACACAGAACCTCTTTCTTTTTTGAAGATGGTTAAAAATTATTGATTTAGTAGTGTAACGTTAAGTCGATCTAAGAGATTAATTTTAATATAAATTTTGATCTAGAAAAGTCAGCAAAAATACGTGGGCCCAAACGTTGTTCTTAAAACAAAAATAGGGCTTGCGAGCCTAAAGTGGATATGGGCAGGGCACCTGGCAAGAAGAAATGATCTCCGATGGACTAAATGAGTTGCCGATTGGTGGCGAATGATATGCCGCGGCCTCATGGCAGACCACCTTGGGGCCATATGCGTACAAATATCGAGTATCGCCAAAAACTATATTCTCGTGCGACTTATCGAGCAACTCATCAAAGAAAAACCCTCGATAAATATCGAATTGCACATTTTGAGAATACGCTTGTTTATCACTATTATCGATATTTTGACAGTTCTTGCCTTATTTATCGAGTAGATATATTGCCAGTATTGCCCTCCAGCTCGATGGTCTGACGACATTGTGGGGGCTGTAGGGAAGCAATTCACCACCAAAACACTAGCTACTCAAATACCTCTCGCCACCCGCCATCCATTTGCATGCCTCGGATATGCCTAACAAGATCGACGCCGTCTGTCTGTATCTGCGGCCGCGACGTGACTGAACCGACAATGAGCTGTTTTGCAGTTCGCAATAGGTCCTGACCACTGACTCGTAGCCAAAAAAGAGCCGTGTAAAGTACAAAATAGTGGTTTTGCATTATTTTCTACTTACCTACTACACGTTACCTACTACATTTTCACATAATGAGTTGTGTTGCAATTCTGTTCTGTCTGACATTTCTGACCACTGATTTGCAGACTGGAAGCTGTGAAAAGTATTTCCAAAATTATTCGCAGACCTAGGGAACAACGTCGCGAAAAGTTAAGTTCCTAAATGATACATTTACGAGTTTTGTGTTAAGCATATTCTAGACTTTTATTGACCCATAATAAGTTGTCTTACAGTTTGCAATACTATTTCCTGTTATGGCCACTGATTTGCAGACCTAGGGAAATGGACGTGAAAGAAAGAGTTCCTAAATAGGTATGTTTTTGTAGGGACGTTATTTTCAAAGAATTTAATTGGTTGAATCGTTTCAGCGTAGATTAAAGTCAACAAGTTCAATCTAAAGTTTTGTTTATGACATTATTTTTTTAACGAAACTAAGAATTCATAAATTCAGCATGTTAGAAAGCATACCTAAACGACACATTTGCCAGCGTTTTAATCGTTTGCTTAATTTAAATCGTGCCTTATTTAGTATTTAACCGTCGGTCAGTGTACAAATTTTTGTTAAATCTCGCCTTAATAGTATAACAGATTTTCTTGAAACCTTTTTTAACTTTTACAAACTTTAACCTACACTTGACCTGTGTACAAGTACAGGAACAAACTCAAACAAAAGCTGGAAACACCTCGGTGGTCTATAACAATGACACAGGCTATTTCACTGTGGGCGTAGAGGTCAGACCCAGGTCGCACTTGACTCATCTGAATATGAGTGTAAATAGCTAAACGGCGTGTGTCAAGGTGGTGGCAAACAGACAAACGTGGCCTGGCGCTTAAGGAATACTTTGTAGGTAGTGTAGGAAACTAACCCCTGAGATTGATTTGTATTTCTTGAGCAGACTGACAAAACTAGTTTTCATGTAGGTAGACCTCATAGGTAGAATAGGTTCATTGGGAATTTGAGCGGATTAACCAGATAGGTACGTACGATGCAACCTTGTTTGTGTTGGAAGAACATCAATATTTCGTCTTTGACAAGGGGCATCATGCTAGGCAAATCCAGACCGTGTCCAAACTCACCAAGGAACGATAGTTATTATATTTATGTATTTTATACGGTATTTTCCGTTTTATTTAGTTTGTGTTTGTTTTGAATGTAGGTTTATTTTTTATACATATATTAATATCTGTATAATCGTTTTCCGTCTTGTTCACATTATCTATCCATACTCGTTTCATAAATTCTCTTTATATCTATAGGTTTGCTGTAAGAAAACTCTTTTAGGTAAAGCTCGCATTTGTACGTACATACATATATGTCCATAACTCGTTATCTTTTATGTATGATTTAATTTGTGTGTACCTACACAAGGTTTTGTAGAAAAGGGGGATATTTAATTCTGACGCGCACAGTACCTAGGTCCTAATGGATCGGAACAACATGTCTAGCCCTATCTAAAAAAAGATCAATTTTAAAACTACAAATGACCTCAAGCCAAATAATCATCATCTTCCTATATTGTCCACTACTTGACATAGTTGTTTTTTCCAACACTGATAGATTTATTATCACGATAATAAATGAAATGAAATATTTATTTCAATTGAATTTAACTTTATAGACTTGCGTAACTAGAACATAACTAACTCTATTTAACACTAAACTTAGAAAACTAAGACTAGTTACAATAAGGGATCAGTAAGGTCATAATTATGTTTATTAGGATTTAAAACTACTACAATTACAATGCCTGTAACACTCAAGTCCCTCACTTCATCACTCAAGGGCCGTGGGGCCGCGGCGTACGAATATCGACCCCTCCAACTCAACCCGTGGATGTCGTAAGGGCCGACTAAGGGAACCTACCAGAGGAACGGCAGCAGCTTCCTTCTGAGTATTTTTTCAACACCAACACTGCGATCACCAATCCGCCTGCCAAGCGTGGTGATTATGGCAAGTCCCCCCCTACATGGGAGACCATCCACACGATGGACAGACGACATCGTAGCGGTCGCAGGGAGTCGATGGATGGAGGCGGCTCAGGACCGCTATTTGTGGCTTCGTACGGGGGAGGCCTATGTCCAGCAGTGGACGTGTATGGGCTGATGATGATGAACACTCAAGTGACCTTCCTCCGTACGAGTTCTCACTATTTTCACTGGCCATAGCGCACTGTCTTCAGCTTGCCTGATCCAACATCTTCCAGCAGCCACATCACTACACTAATAATCGTCATCAATATGAAACAACAATCCACAATGCTGGTAATGGTAACCCACACCGGTATCATCCACAACGGCTATTTGCAGTGTCACAGACATTCAGTACTTGGAGGAACACAGAGTGCAAGCCTCGACTTTGGAAGACGATTAACCCATATCTCGCGACATTCCTTTGTCAAAAGGTGGTCATTTAAAATAACTTTGCCCCCCCTAGCACGGGATTGTTCTGTAGGGTAGAATAGACAATAATGACATCGCTTCGTCATACATTGCTCACATTATTGAAGTAGAAGGAAATAATTTCAAATAATTTAAGCATTCCATGACAAATTAGCGTAATTTTTCTCTGTTCTACCCTAGAAAACAATCCCCGTGCTAGGGGGAAATACATTCGCGGTTCCAACTGAGTATGTCCTGTTTGTGTCCCAATCGGGGGGAGCGGGGGGGGGGGGGGGGACATGACGGATGAATCGGTCGGCGAGTATGTGGAACGGTGGGCTCGCCGGGCATGTATGGGGAGAAGAGGGGACGCCATGCCAGTCGGGCCGCGGTAGGTTTAAATGTTCCCGTGGTTCGTCGAAAAAGGCGAGAGAGGGTCACCGGAGAGATTTTAGTCCGTATTGCGTCCTTCTCAGGGCGTTGAATCCCACATAATTCGCCGAGTAAAATAAAGGGGGAATATATTGCGTAACGTTCCCCAAGTCAGGGCCCTCTGTCTATGAGTGGTAGGAATCGGTGTGGAATACGACACCGCTCCCGCTTTGTTGGTAATGCTCTTCCAACTGCCACTACACAGAATAGAAAATTCAACAAACATAACCTTTGTTTGAAGAAGCCTTTAGTTTTGGAGGTGAAAATATTTTTAATAACCTGGCGTCAAATAACAAATAGAATTTTTGGAAAGACTTTGTGTTATGAAAATATTGTGCGTCGAATTGAGGAACTCCTCGTTTCCGTCTGATAAAATTATATACCTAAATCATGTAAGATCATATCCCGATAATATTATTAAGTATTAGATGACCCCTTGAACTTTGTATCACATCCAATTTTTTTTGTTTGTTACCAGTCATTGTGATAAATTGATTGTTTTCAATAATCTAATATTATAAATAGGGGTTTTTAATTTTGCGGAATAAATACCTACTAATCCCCTGGGGATAAAAATTTTATGGGACCACCTCGGGATAATGTTCTATACCGTGTCTATACCATAGTGAAAGAATTTTCAAAGTCGATTCATAATTGGCGGAAATATCGCGTAACATACATATGTATATAAGTACATACAAAAAAAACATACACGTCGAAGTGAGAACCTCCTCTTTGAAGTCGGTTGAAAACCGGGGTTTCGTTCAAAAAGCTTCACATTATAATGCCTTAACTATCCATAATTTAGTTAGATAAATGATCGACTGATGACCATAATACAATGATCTTAACTAAATCCATCGTTTACCAAATATACAAACAAGAACTCTCATTTCTTTATAAGTATAGATTACTAATACGGCCGTTGAAAATGTTTAATCATCTCACAAGACTCAACTAGTGATGGGATCTTTGTTAATTTTGATGTCAATCGATATCGATACGATACGAACGAATAATTACCTACACCTCAAGCATCGATCTACCTTTGTTGGTAGGTCGATGGATTTATCTCTTACTCCTTTTGTTTACCTGATACGCAGAAAAAGTTCGAAATTCTGGTGTAGGTAAGTACATATTTGCTTTGTATTTCTCTGAAATTCTGTGCACGCTACTTGCGACATTATTAATTTCCAAAAAATATATTATTAAGCTGTGCAAACTTTATAATAGCACACAATAGACAAATGTTTGTACGATCTGCAATTATTCGTTTCGGGTGTTCTGGGTATTTATCTGTATGATAAAAATCTACGTGACGTATTACGTATATCAGTCATCTAGTCTAGTAGTACCCATAATACAAGCTCTGAGCTTGGAGCTATAGATAGATGATACTGTACATTGTCCAGCATTGTTTATGTATTTATAAATCATAGTACCTAGGTATGGCAATAGTTTAGTTCTTATAATATTCAGATTCTAATAGTTTTTGGGTAAATGCGAGCAGTGCGAGCACTTTCTAATGCCCATGGCGCACATCGTAAGGTTGCCTGGAGGGTCGGGGTAAAGGGATCGTTAAAAGCGATAAGGGTCGCCCTTTGTACTTCATTGAACGTCAACATTTATTTCTGTAGGTATTACATTGTATTTTGTTTTTGTGTGCCATACACGTCCACTGCTGGATATAGGCCTCCCGCATACGACGCCACAAATAGCGGTCCTGAGCCGCCTCCATCCATCGACTCCCTGCGACCGCTACGATGTCGTCGGTCCATCGAGTGGATGGTCTCCCATGTATTTGGGGATTTGCCATAATCACCACGCTTGGCAGGCGGATTGGTGATCGCAGTGTTGGTGTTGAAAAATACTCGGAAGGAAGCTGCTGCCCTTCGTACGCCGCCGTGGCCCCACGGCCCATGTCATAAAGAGCTATGTCACCTATGTCTATGAAAATAAATCAGAAACTTGGATTTTCGCTGTCCGAGTAGGTTCGATAAGCAACGATTAGATCCAAAACTTACCAATCTTTTACGATAAAATGATTTAACTTATTTATCGATAGTCGATAAAGTTCGCCCATCCTTTCTCTCGAGTGCAAGCATCGACCGCTGAAGATGTTTGGCTCAGTATCTGTACGCCCGCGCCGGTATTTATTTACACACGTATGACGTGTCTTTAATGAGCTCCTGACCGTTCCGACTGCCTGATAAGTGATTTAACTATTTAGTGGCATGTTTGTCACGACCAAGTATAAATCTAAATCCTTATTGCCCTCAAATGGTCTTAGTTTATAATAAATTAAAGTCGGTCCCTCAGTTTATATTAAAATGTCGTCAATTTAAGTTCAGTAATGCTATTGAATAAATTATATTATTCAATAAGGATTAATAAAAAATATATATGCTTACTTATCTTTTGGTATTTTAAAGCCTCATGATCCCAGGAAGTCTACGTAGATAATTTTGTTCGTAATAAAAACTATGTACAAGATTTTATTTGAGTCAGATACAAAATATCCCAATGGAAAAGATTTGGTTACTTCTAATGTTATTCTAAACCTAACTTACGAATATTCTGAAGAGATTCATCAGAAATCGCGAAACCTCTGACACACGACTAACTAGGAAAGTCGCTCGTATATCTATCTATACAAATAATTTTATAAAGTGGAAAGATTTGATTGTTTGTCATTGAATATAGGCTCCAAAACTACAGAACCGATTTGTAAAATTATTTCACTGTTGGGAAGCTACACTATCCCCGGGTGACATAGGTTATATTATAATTATTCATTTAGAATTTTTTGTTAAATACTCGTGCGAAGTCGGGGCGGGCCGCTAGTAATAAATAAGTACCCTGTTATATCCACTACCAGTCTTTGTGCCTCCTCATTACGTCTGTGCCGGAACGCTTAAATATTTGACCAAAACTCTCCTCCATTAATGAGCTA
The DNA here is from genome assembly GCA_947859395.1 of Eupithecia insigniata. Taxonomy (NCBI): domain Eukaryota; kingdom Metazoa; phylum Arthropoda; class Insecta; order Lepidoptera; family Geometridae; genus Eupithecia; species Eupithecia insigniata. Next base: position 6,673,966 of record OX402008.1, read on the forward strand.
CCAACACACTGGTTTTTTATTTATCTTTACGTAATAAGTATTATTAATATGAAGAATTCTTCGAGTTTTAATGTGTTTGTGTTATTTGGCCCTGTCAGATGTTTGTTATTACGGGTTTTGTGTTGATTTAGAGGCTTTTGTACACGAAGTGCCTTCGATATTTCCAAAGTGAAATTTCCAGTCATTATTAACACAAACTTAGTTTCAAGAAAAAACTAAAATAAAATTAGGTTTTCATAATTTTATATTAGTTTTTTCTTTTCTCTCCTCATATTTTCTATTTATATTGATATCACGTATCTCTTGTTATGTATCTTCGCAATTCCTTCCGATATAGGTAAATATGTATATCCAAAATATTGCATGATTATTCAACATTTTGTAACAAAAGCTCTGAAGATTATATTTGATTCCATAGGCTTATAAAAAGCGATTAGATTAAAATACGTCGCCTATTATTATTTCCCTTTCTTATATTCCTACTTTTTCGGAAGATGACGTCATTTCTTTGATGTAGGTACATTTTGCTAAACGGTAACAGGTTCGCTGCAGGCGTCGTGTGCAAGCACGTTTACCTGGAAGTCATCAGAATTCACTAACAATAATAATATCTATGGGAAAGTAAATAACTTACTATTCATACTTGTAGTAAAGTGTTCTCCTAATTTGACAGCCGAGTTGGGCAAATATTTGAATAAAATATTTTGATGTGGTGCTTAGGTAGCATATTTTGCAAAATATTCTAGCCTTTTAGGAATCTGATAAACTATTGTGATAAAAAAACTGGTGTAAACAAAACAAAAGCAATGACGAAAAAACTAATGACGAAAAAACTTCATTACGAGGACAAATAACGTAAATGTATAATGTACGTTTTTGGTAATTCATTTGCTTTATTGTTATACTAAAGCCTGATTTAAACTTTGTTTAGTATCAACAAGTGCGACCTTTTGACAAAAAAAACTCATATTTTAAACAAATCAAAAGCATTGACGAAAAAGCAAATGGTGGAAAAACTTCGTTTTTAGGACAAATGACGGGAATGTAAAATGTGCATTTTTAGGAAATGAATTTGTTTTATTTTTATCAAGCCTGATTAACACTTTGTTAAGCGCGAGTGGTAAATGTATGTTTTAAGTGAATAGTGAAATCAGCGTATAAACGGAAGTGATAGTAAAATCAGCTTGTAAATTAACGAATTTTACTAATTACGATGACTTACACTTGTCGCTCGCACGTTATACTTAATAAAGTGTAACAGACCCATTACTCAAAATAAACGAATATATAGTATTGAGGTTCAAAATAAACCAACGAAAAATAAAATCGCCATACAATGCACCATTTAACCCTATAAAAACCAAAATCAACATCAAGACAAAAAACAAATTCCCGATCACAATTTCATTGTCGGGTCGATATTCAAATTCCAAGTCATCTGTACAAACTGATCGATAATAATCCGTGTGGAGAGATGCGCGAGAGTTTGCCTCCATTGTAGAACCCCGAGTCAACACTCTGTTTTCCTCGAAGCCCTTTGTGACATCTACCATGGGCTAGAAGATATCACGGTTGTGTAAACAAACTTGGCACCTTTCTGAGGACTCATGAGTGGAGAACGATAGGTATGGTTTTCGTTTTCGATAACTGCTTTTTATCCATCTAAAACCGATTTTGGATGGAGCAACTTCTGCTGTCGTGAAGTTGGAATATTGGACGATATTACCTGCACCTTTTTTTTATATTTTCGGTAGGTAATTATTATTTTGCTATGCTGAAAAAAAAATAGATACAAATACATAGGAGGAGATAATATGTTCTTACTTTTCACAACACACTAATATTTTAATTTCGAAAGCTTGGTTGGATGTATCTTTGTTACTTCTTCATGCCAAAATTACTCAATGGATGAGGTTGAAATTTTGCATAGCTGTACCTGGAATAACACATACGCTATTATTTTCTCCCAAAAATCAGTTCTCATGGTAGATTACCAATTATAATAGAATTGACCTTTAAATATTTCCATAGAAACAACGCATGCGAAGCTGCGGACAGACACTAGTATTCCCATAACATTTCCATTTCGAATCATTTGATACAACTGACTTAGCAATAATATTTACTAAAAATAACACCATACGAATCTTATTCACAAAGGAAGAAGCAAATGAAAGCGAAACATAGAAATAAAACTGAAATAACCGATTGAGACGCGGCGATGTGTGCTGTATTCAAGTCTGCTGGTGCGCGCACATTTAATTGTGATGATGCTATGCAGGGGTCGTGCAGATGGTGATTGGGAGGAAATTGGGAACAGTCGAGCAAGAGTCCGTGTTGACATCTTGGGGTGCGCTGGGGTCATTGGCAACTTCGTAGGTAACTTTGTCTTGTTTATTTCACAATATGTGGTACTAAAATGTTCTTTCCTGTTTTAGTTTACCTATTTCAAGAAATTCTGAGGCGAACATAGTTTTTTTTTCGTATAGATATTATGTGTACTGCCATGTACTCTAATCTAATTACAAAATGAATAACGTGCCATTAAGTATTAACTTACACTTCACATTAAAATCATTTATAACGGGATATTTACCATGATTTGAGTTTTGAGCTCTCCAATATTGGAATAGGTATCTATACAATATAGGTAATATAAGAAATATTGGAGGCCTTAAAACTCAATCATGGTAAACATCATGTTTTAAATGACTTTAGTGTTGTGAATACCATGATAGTTTCAAAAGTATAACACTTAACATATTTAGGCTACGTTAAATCCATGAAGGTAATCCCAAATTTACGGATGATCCGTGCAATGGATTAATTCCGTGGAACAGAATGTAATCCATCAATGGATTTCTTTACCGGATTAGAATAGTGCATAACGATTTATGCTGAAGTGGCGATGGGCAGGCCATATAGCTCGTAGAACCGATAACCGTTGGGGAGTAAAGGTTCTCGAGTGGATGGAGGCGGCTCAGAACCGCTATTCGTGGCGTCGTTTGGGTGAGGCCTATGTTCAGCAAAGGACGTGTAGGGGCTGATGATGTTGATGTTGTTGATAACGATTTATTAGGAAGTTTAAAATGAAAATAACCATGTTTACATTTTTATGGTAGGACGTGGACCAATGATGTTTGAGTGACATAGTCACGTGTGTTTAGACTTCATTATAATAAAATCTTTTCCATTAATGTTATTCTATTTTTATTAATTGTTATATTTTATTGTAACAATCTACCCTGGTAGGTACTGCGTTTACAAAAACTTTATCCAATTATACAATTATGTTTCAACATCCAGACTATAGAGATATCCTACTTTAATATTATTAATGTGAAAGTTTGTATGGATGGATGTATGGATGTTTATTACTCTTTCACACAAAAGATACAGAACCGATTAGGCTGAAATTTGGTATGGGTATAGTTTGGGACCTGGAATAACATATAGGCTATTTTTATCCCGATAAAACGCGGTCGAAGGCGCGGGCAGTAGCTAGTACTGGATATACCAAAGCTTGCCTATCATCGTACAATTGTTTATCAACAACAAAAGACCACCAAGCGTGATATTTTCAAGCATCAAAATATCTACGGATATATGACCAAGATGTTATTTCATTCAACAACTCTTTTACTCTTATCCGTTCTTTCGATTGGTCAACAAAGCCTTTTCCGCTATGTCTCCAGCCTTACTGTGAATGTTGGTATTCAGTTTTGAAATTATTATTTTATGTTGTAAAACAAAACTAGGTTCTTATTAAAATTACAAAACAAAAATCGCAAATTATAATTTTGTACCCCCGTTGCAATTTTGTGTTTACTCTTGAAATAGCAAACACTACGGCTGTGGTGTCGAATGTTCTGATTCTGTGAACCCTTTCGTTTAGTTGAAGTGCGAATCCATGGGCGGTCATCTTCAACTGTTTGTTGTACGTGTGGATATGCAACAAGCATAAGTTGAGTTGTGTGTTCACTGCATCGGAATCGGAGCGTAAGAATGTGTTGCTTTATATTGATTTCTATGATACAGCGTCCACTGGATCGGCATATCTTGCGATACCGATGCTAGAGACCGGTATTTATACCGATGGCAAAAATATTCTCGCAGTGACGTTATACCGACGACGACGTGACGACGATGACACGCCGCCCGCGTACTCTTCGATTCTGATCCGGTGGACGCACAGCTTTACGCTGCTTAAGTTTTGTGTCTTGATTATATTTTGATTCATAAAAGTCAAGCCACAAAATGTTATCAACAAATTTTTGGATTTCGTGTCCGCATTTGTGTACGCCGAATCTAAAAATGAAATCATTACAAACTCAGGTCGTTGCAATTGATTGTTTACCCGTCAAATAGTGAAACACTTCAGCTGGCTGGTGTCAAATGACCTGATTCCTTGAACCCTTGCGTGCTGAGTGCGAATCCACGGGCGGTCGTCTTCAACTGTTTGCTTTGTCGTGGGGGATGGCGGCGCACGGGTGTTTGGCTAGGAATGTTTACTGTAATAAGGCACGGGGTGTAGGTGTGAAAGTCATTATGTAGATAGGTACATTAAAGGGATGAAAATATAAATAATTAAAGGTATAAAAAAAAGATATGTATACTCACTGGAGTTATTTAACAAATACCTGTGCGATTTCAGTCGGTACTTAGCATTTTCAATAACTTTTTCAGTCATTTCAATTTCTATGTTACGAGAACACAAAAGTTAACTGTGTAGATATTGGTGCCTTGTCTTGTACTATTTGTTTCAACCGCTAACAAAGGAAGGACTGGACCTAGACTTAGTATTTTTATTCTAATATGTTTATATCATATAACTTCACGCCAAATGTGTGGCAACTCGTTTTTCTTTACGGATTTGTTCATTAAAGTTTACATGTTCATTGGGAACAAATTACCTCAATACCACGTCTTCAGCGTGGCCTGTAGATTAAATAGGTAGGTAGAGCCTACTACGTGTATGTAAACCAGCTGAAAATGTATTCGGTCATGGTCGGTACAGGATTTTATGAAGCGGATAGAAAAATCCTAATTTTCCACGCGCAGCATTTCGTCAACATTCGCAGTTTAGCTAAAAATATTTCAAACTGAAAGCATCCATTAGTCCACCATTGAGGTGAAAAGGCCGAATCGTCCGATAAAGCGTAACACTCGGATGCCCACTCCCGATCTAAACGTTTCCAATTCCGTCAAGTGTCGACAAAGGCCGACTTTTAGCGACAACAATGAGGGAATGAAGCAAATTACTCTGACACTAGAAAGCGTTCAGTGGACTGAACCGGCGAGCAGCTTTGTTGCGAACGGTTTGCGTCGCGAAACAAACGGTAACAATAAACAGTAAAAAGGAAAGTGTAGTATTGCGTGGAAGTGAACGGCGACAATGGCGCGAGTGGTGGGTAATAGGTGTTAAAGCGTGATTCGTTGGGCAAGTTGAATCAGCCCCCGCGGCGCCCTGTGACCGCCCCTGCTTTCTCACACCATTTTTATAACAAATCATCGGACCGACGATTGACAACATTGTGTTGTTTGAATTGGTTAATGAATTTATTTTCATTTATTCAAATTAAACATTAGAACAGAAAGAAAAATCCAGCAATTTAAATGGAAAATTTGTTCTTGATTAGATGAGGTGAACGATCGGTATCGTAATCATTTAATGTTTTACAAAATAAGCTTTATTAACAAAGAAAAATACAATCAAATAATAGAAACAAATTAAAATTTACAATAGAAACAATTGAGCTACAAAAACGAAAATCTCCCTTTATAATCTCACTGTTTGTAAAATTTTGAGGGATACATCGTTATAACTAGGGAATAAAATCTATACGAAAAACCCACAGATTATATTCTATACAAAACCAAAAGAATCATCAAAACCGGTTCACAATGGACGAAGAAATCGGCGAAGATGATGAAAATTAGCTTCGTACAGCCGAACTATTCATTATCACGGGATAAAAATATCATGTGATAATAATATCGAGTAACAACTGCATTCTCTTGCGACTTATCGAGCAACTCATTAAAGAAAAATCCTCGATAAATATCGAATTGCAGATTTTGAGCAAACGCTTGTTTATCATTCGATATTTTGACAGTTCTTGCCATAGGTATTTATCGAGTAGATATGTTGCCAGAATTTCCCTCCCGAACGTTTGCTCCTCACTTCACCGCAATAATATCTTCCTAGGTAAGTACTTCATTGCCTACATGGCTAGTCTTTGTGTACGCTACAAAGTCCAAACACAAGTTCAGCAGCGTTCGCTGCAAACGATGCTCATTATGCAAACACTAGCAAGCTACTCGCCTGCGCTCAAACAAAGGCCCTCTCGTACTTCTCGCACGTTCATTAGGGCGAGTGGAGGAACGAGATATAACGTTACGGTAGGTATGTAATGTACATATTATTATGATACTTACTTCAGTGAATACAACCTTAGATATAGATGGATAATACTTTACACGTATCAAGTTGTCAACTACGTGTCAAGCACACTCGTGCTGAAATATAAATTAAATTGGATACTTATAATTAGGTACCTATTTATTTAGTTTTTCTCATTTAAGTGAATTTTTGTATCTATGTTCTTTGAGAAAAAAATTTTTTAAACCTAACGAAATTGATTTTAAGCGACTCAATGCGTATAAACAGACATTACACGCATAAAATGAAGTTAAAATTTAGTTAACAACTTGTCAACTTGATACGTGTAAAACAGCCATAACAAATAAATTACGAATAAGCGACAATTGGCGGCCTTAGTGCTCAGAGTGATCACTCCCAAACAACCTTGAATGGATAGGGTCGTTGGTTTGTTCATGGGGTAATATCTGTGTGCATAATAATATAGGTATTTACTACTTAGAAAGTTATGTTCATAGTTTACGTGAAAACGATCCGTGATGTCTTAAGAAATATAATTTTTTTACGTCGTAGCACGGCATAGCAAGCAAAACTCACAAAACTGCAATCCAATAATACAGCTAAATCATCATATCAGCCCAGTCCACAGCTGGACATAGGCCTCCCCCATACGACGCCACAAATAGCAGTCCTGAGCCGCCTCCATCCATCGACTCCCTGCGTCCGCTACGATGTCGTCGGTCCATCAAGTGGGTGGTCTCCCGTGTAGGGGGGGGGGGGGGGGAGGGGTTCGCCATAATCACCAGGCTAAATATATCCCTACATTTATTTTAAGACGTAGGTATCCTTGAAACAACACACACACACACATTTTGTGGTCCAGTTTATCTCAAAATATCTTCCACCACATTGTAACTTTCCATCAACTGAGATTGTGGTCAAACGAAGGTATAGAAAAAATCTGTAAGCAAAGTTTCTCTGACGAAAAATAATGAATAATTACATTGATTAAGTATATATCTTAATAAATAAGTTATATGAAGCAATAGATAATGCCTTGTCTATGGCTGTCATGCTAGTTAGCCTGATCATCATTATTCCAGGGATGGCATTAGGGCGCATTCACATGCAGCCCCGGGCTTATCGCATTACTGCCTGCCATTGCAAACTGCTTCGGCTAATGAACGGACTAGGTGGTGGCTGGGGCTTTCAGAACGACTAACATGACTGGTGTATCCATGCGCGAACAAAATGGGATGGAACCAGTTGGTAGAGATCGCTCGTGAGCGATATGACCGCCAATTGTCATAATTTTTGGTACCTTATTTTTTTTAAAAATTTTTTGTTATTATTTTTGTAAAGTGTGCAATAAAGCTTTTTCTATCTATTTACATATGTTTGGAGTTTTACTAAAACGAGGTATATATATCCTATTTTGAGAACGCGCGCACAGATTGAGAAATGTCACGTAAAATATTTACTTCGCACGCGTTTGTTTAAAAAAGTAACCTACTTACCTCCCTGCAAAATTTCATTAAATAACTGTTCAGCTGTTTAGGTGTGAAAAGGTAACAAACAGACAGAATTAGAAAGAAAGAAAATGAATTTATTGGCTCACATCAAAAACACATTATTAGAGAAACCTTAAAATAGAAAAATATATTTAACAAAATGTCTCCAACATGTGAATCAAAACGGCCCTGCCTCAGCTTAATGTTACAAGTCACTGCCGAAACACGTCCACTGCTGGACATAGACCTCCCCATACGACGCCACAAATAGCGGTCCTGAGCCGCCTCCATCACCAAATAAGTCAAATATGCAATAAACATTTTGATAAATAGTATTTATTATTATTTAAAAATAAAGTGTTAATGATTTTCTCTTCACTTCAAGTTTTTGTTCACTTGTGGAAGAAGTGAAAATAAAATCACATTTATATATCACTTACGAGTACCTATGTGTCGAAAATATGATTATTTTGCCTAATTCTAAATATAATATGATTTAGATACATGTCACTACCTACTAATATTATAAATGTCAAAGTTTGTAAGAATGGATATATGGATGTTTGTTCCTCTTTCAAGCAAAAACTACTGAACTGATTGGGCTAAAATTTGGTATGGGTATAGTTTGAGACCTGGAATAACATATGTATAGGCTATTTTTAAGCCCGATAAAAAGCGGGCGAAGGAACGGGCAGCAGCTAGTATTTATATAAAGCTAAGCAGAACCCTGAATTTCGTTACATCTACATATTGTCAGTGCGGAAAGAGCCAAGCGTAAACATCATTGATCTAATCACCTGCGGCGTAAAAGGCCTTCATGATAGATAAGATTTTGTTTTATTTACTGTTTAAATACGCATAGGGAGTTCAATTGCTTCAGAGGAAAGCTTATTAAAGAAGCGCACGCAATTGCCCATAAATGATTTCAGGAACGTCCACTGGTATTGCTATGCCTACCCAAATAGATTTAGAAAGAACCCGTGGAATCCTATCTTTAAGTAGAAAGTAATCGAAATTGAAGATACAATACAATGTGTAATGTAACATGTAACCTAATAATCATGAGAAATTTACGTCATTCAATACTTATCACCAAATCATTTATATAATCCTCAACACTTGTTTCCTTACGTAAAAAAATCGACACAGTTTTACAATGATTTTATCTGCTAATCTCCGCTAAGTCCCAACACTTTCACAAAAGGGTCTATGGTCAGGAAGTTGTCTAAATTGTGACGCATGGTCCCTTCCTTGACTATTGACTATTTAAGAGATTATTTCTAAAGCTATTGTAGCTGATAACATGTGATAAGCTTTCATAGAAAATTAGGGTGCGTATTATTGATATTGAAGAAGTGCAATCGTCGAAAAATATATTATTGTAGGTATTTATTTTGTAAATAAGTAGGGTAAATAAAGATTTTTATGAGTTAGGCCAATCAAAGTTCAACCTCCTGCGTCGCAGGCGGACCTTCGCCCACCCCGCCACAGAGGTCGTCGGAATAAGTGAATACGGAGTTGGTAAGTGGTTTTCATTACAAAATTATACTTAGAGGCATTTAGTCTGCCCAATACCTACCAGACCTCCACGTAAAAGACGCCTTAAGACGCATTATGTATATAACTTTGACAACATGTTGACCATTAGGCTCCGCGCAAACGAGCCATCGACCACAGCCACTGGTGGCCAGCGACAGCCACTTAACATACTTTTTCATATATTTTTTATAGACGCACCGCATACGTGTACCCCATGGCGGCCACTCGCTTCTGACACTGTTTGCGCGGAGCCTTAGTGTTTTCCATGTACTGGGCCTATCACAATGGCGTAATTATCTAAGCGCAAGCTGGTGCGGTGCACAAGGGCCTTAAGCTCAGGGGGCCCTCGGATCCTGATCAGCAAACTGAACTTTCGATAATGTATCCCACCCATAGAACACAGAAAAGAACACTTGATCGATACACCGATACATAGAGATCTTCTGGCTATGGTCCCTTTGTAGTTGGTTTGCCAATCGATGCATAAAAACAACAGTTTTTTTTTTGTTAGGCATGCATTATCAATATTCCTTTATTTTGCAGGAGGGCCCTTGGCTATCTAGCTACGTCACTGGCCTATCATTGTACTGTAATTAAGTAGTTTCTATCATTGTACTGGAAGTAAGTAGCTCAGAGATAAGTAGGTAGGGTATCTGTGCATAGCACAGATACCCTACCTACTTATCTCTGTGCTGTCATCTGGTATCGCCTTAAGAGGCGCCGCAAATTACAAGGCACGGGTTTGCATGTTGCATGCACAGAGATTGACGCCTCAACATAATGCACACAGCTATAATTAACGTAGGTAACACTTATAGCTGACGTGCTTATCGATGTTGTAGTTTTATCTTTTGTAATTGATATTAAAAGTAATCAATTAAATATACGATGTATTAAAAAGCATCTACGCTACAGATTTTAACATTTTGCAACATGTTAATTATAAGAATTATGACCGTGGAAGTCGCTCGTAAGAATCGTCTCCAACTAATTGTACGCACGTGGATGTCGCTCGTAAGAATCGACCCCTCCAACTCAGCCCGTGGATGTCGTAAACTCGTAAGAGCCGACTAGGGGAACCAATCGGAGGAAGATCGGCAGCTTCTTTCTGAATATTTTAACATGTCCACTGCGATCCCCAATTTTAATTTCTTTTGCTATTGTATTATAGTGTTGAGAGTGTATTTATAATTTTAGCTAAACATAAAAAAATCTATATATATGAAAATGGACCCTATTTCTCCTAGTTTGGCTATCACTTGAGAACGGCTTTACTGATTTCATTCATCTTTTTTTAAATGTTTTCTAAAATTACGAAGAAGGTTTTTACATTAAAAAAAATTAAGAAAATTGCGCAGAAATAAAAAAATTAAGAAAACGTAACGACTGCCTTATTTATAATTTTTTAAAATGTAACCTTAGTTCCAGCTTTATATACTCTTTGCTAAGCATGTTTGAAATAACTGTTAGTTGTTTGTCTTGAATGACAGGACAACGTCTGTCGGGTCAGCTAATTAAGTATAGGAATACTATAAAAGAGTATTGAAGAGAATAAGTTGTGTGGAGAAAGAAATAATTAAATGATTAATACAAAATTAAGCATATTTGTAATTTATAATTATTAATACAAATTACAAATACGCTTGAAGCTACTGGGAGAAGTGTTAAACAAATTAACCTCTTTGGCCATTACATTGAAGTATCTGCTCGCACGTAGAATATATGAGTTATTCCCGAGGGATTAGTGTTTATCCCCCAAAAATAGTGTTAATTAAGGGATTCGAAGTCGGTATTAAGTTTTTTCAAAACAATACATTTATAATTTTAACTAGTAGGTATCATAAATTAATAAAATTAATGAAATTTTACAGGTGGATTATCCATAAAATATTATGTAGGTTATCTAGGGAAAACACTCAACAAAACTATTTGTTATGGTTACGGTGATGCACCAAAATATACATAAAACTACGATAGGAGAAATAACACTCTTCTCAGAGTATGTTAACAAAGATTATTCGAACAAAACAATAATGTTTGCATTGGATGAGTCATGTTCTTTCTTTGCTGTTTTAGGAAAACCGATTAGTGAGATAAGGCAACAATGCAAATGCCTGTGGGAAAAGTTGCCTCATTAGTGTGATCTGAAAGGAACTGATTTTTACAAGGTTATGTTATTTATTTTTAACCCTTATTAGCTTAGCTCATGACGCAAATATCTGGTTAGATAGACCAACGAGTAGGTAGGTATATACCGGAGGCTGGATAGTCAATGGTTTAGGTTTTGAATTATTATTATAAAACTTTTATGTACGTAAAAAATACATTAACATAATTGTTGATGCTATAGGAAGCATAACAACGTCTGTTTTATCTGCATACAATACTTATGATTATTTCTCTTAAAAAAGTTTTATTTACTACCTAACTATATCAAGCGTCCTACCTACTGCGAATTTAATGAATACCAACCTTCTGAAAACATGGGCACATCCGAAAAACATTTATGTAAGGTGCTGAATTGATTTTGGAATATTTTTTTCTACCCTCAATTTGCAACCATCAATATTATTATTGGGACAGCGCATTGAATTTGAATTTTAAAGTAATGCAACTTAATTTTTTGCGGCATTCTCTATGGTTTGTCTTGAACTTAAACCTTATTTATGATCTACCCTATTTTAGGAAAACGACGTAAGAATAAAATACGTAAGTATCTATTATGATTCTATTTATTCGGGGATTTTCATATAACTGTAATTCAATTATTTATCATCTAGATAAGAAACAACAGTACGGTTAACAACGAAGAGTAGACACCGGTATACTTTATATACAAATAGAACTACAAGATTATCTACAATAGCTTGGTCGTTATCAGACTTTAAAATAACGTTATTATACTGGCATAGAACATCACTATCTAGCACAAAATAGAATTAAGATCTACGAATACATTATTTTACAACATTTACACGTTTATAGCTGCATATAAACGAAAATAGATAGGTATAAATAACAACATGACTTGCTACGCGCGAACAAAAGATCTCAACGCGCTCTTCTCGAATCCGGTACAGATAGGAAAATAAAATGATTGGACCTCTTCCGCAGTAAGGAATGATAGAGATAAAACATTTGTATAATATAAAACTACTAGAAATTATGGTGGTTGAGATCCACTATAGTACAGAAACAGACGGACAGATTAGAAGTAAGAATAGACAGGAAACAAAGTCCTAAACACTATCACTAGGCTAAAACTCTAAAAGTCCCGACGGGATATAATACTGAGTATTCACATGTATATACACTGCACTGGTGCACGCTTAGGTGTCGGGCGGACGGTGCTGGTCGGTGGGGCTGGAGGGCGCCGGTGTGTGTGTATGTCGGCGCAGCTGGTGCAGGATGGCGGGGTCTAGTGCCGGCCACCAGCCGCCCAGTAGCGGGTAGTGTGGGGGCGGTGGTGGCGAACCCTCCGGCGCTACCTCCTGGTCACTCGCCACCACGTCGATGTCCTCCTCAACCTCCTCCTCGCTGCTCTCGCGTTGCCGCTTCACGGGCGCCTCGTCCGGCGCCAGCAGCGAAGCGACGTCGAACTGCCGCTTCCTCGCCTGCGGCATCCTGCCCGCGCTCCAGTACGGCAGCGGCAGCGCTGTCGGCGGTGGTGACTGCGGCGGTGGAGACGATGAATCTTCTCCGTCATCGTCGACCGCCAGTCCCATGTGTTTCCTTACTTTGCGCTGAGCTTTACGCCGTCGGAAATCACCTTTCCGGAAATCCTCGACGTTTGCGGGATGAATCGCCCAGTAGTGGCCCTTTCCATTCGCCGATCTACCCGCCTTCACGAAGCAGTCGTTCAGTGACAGGTTGTGCCTTATCGAGTTGCGCCAGCCTGGGCCGCGCGACCGGAAGTACGGGTAGTTATCCAGTATGTGCTGGTAGATATCCGAGAGCACCAGCTTCCGGTCTGGAGAGCTGAGGATAGCCATGGCAATAAGGCCGATGTAGCTGTGCTGCGGCTTTGGTTCCTCAGGCTGGAGTGCACGTTGCTGGAGAAGGGACATGGAGAGCGCCAGGCGCGGGCCGTAAGGCGCGTAGCAGGGCGCCACACTCGGTGGGTACAGGCGCAGGCGTTCGGCCACAGCATAGTTGTAGAGCTGGAGTCGGTAATGGTCGAGCGCGGCCGCGGTGACGGTAGGCGAGTCCTTACCGAGCGGCCAAGGGCCTCCTTCGGCACCACTACACATGTTGCGTTGGCGAGAGCGCGTCGCGGAGTGAGCCAGGAGCCGGCGGAGCCGCGTGCCGCGCCGCGAGGGCGGGGGCTCGCGCCGACGCCAGCCAATCCCCGAGCACCGATACTTGTATACGTGTTTTTGTTTAGCGACGCCCCACTCCACAAGCTTTGTGACTCCACGCGCCCTGCCTCGAGGCTCAAGGCAAAGTACCGTTGGCAGCTCACTTCTTCAACTCAAACTGCACTTTTAACACACATTTTTAAGCATTTTAAAGAAACATTAATATTTTTGATATAATGAACCGTTCTGAGTTCTGATTCTAATTATCCTGTTTATTTATTTTTTACTAAATACCTATCTACCACTTACCTACAGGTAATTTGTAAGTTTGTCAAAAACCTACCAACTTACAAGCTAGAAACGTTATTTAGGTACACAAACTAACGCTAACAAACGCTGCCCCCCGTTTTTGAACCCATTTGAAATATACAAATGGCAGTCCAGGCGATGTAGCAGACCACAAAGTACAATCATGCACAATGTAGTTTAAACATAAATTAAAAGCAATGTCACTAACGTTAAAACGTTACCAAAATAAGGAATAGGGTGAGCTCTTGAAAAAAATGTTTTGCTGGCTCTACTTTGCAAAACCGTTACAAATGACAACTTCGTAGCGAGTGCTTCCCTGTTATTTCAGAGATATCACAACACGCAACAACACATTACTCCTTAGGAGGTGCGCGAGAAAGGGACGCAGATATAGAAATAATCCAACCCTCTCCGCTAGACAAGGATAGAACACTGAGCAACAGTTCTACATATCGCTACGAGCTGCTACGAGCGCGCTGCTACGAAGCTACGTTATGCAGATTTAGGTTTTTAGTCAAAGCGATAGGGTTCATAATACTTTGATAATTTGTGAGAGTTATTGCCATTGGGAAGTTGTAGACGGCAATGAAAATAAAGAAGCTTCGACAACATGAAGGCTTCGAGTGCGAGTAAGGCAGCGAGCGATACCGGTGTATCGCGAGGCAACAATGCAGTTGCCGCCCATTTAAATACGCCATTTTGTTGACTGTCTCCACGGCTTGTGCTTTTGTATTTTATACAGAAAGCAGTGTTTTGTGGAATAAGTAAATTACAGGAAATATTTACTCGTTCAAAGCGTAGACAATGAAGATGAGGGAATCAGAAGTCTGGTCTCGCTGAGCGTGTGTTTGTACGATTTAGGACTTTTTGGTGAAGCTATAAGACTTCAATTAACGTTTAAGTTTAATTTAGCTGTAAACTAGGTAATTAGGTAGGTACCGTCGCAAAAACGATTCAAAAGATCAACCTTCTAAAACTGTTGATATCAATCAAGTAAGCTCCTTTAAGAAATGTGAAATCAGTGTTTTTTTCTCGGTCTTATGGCAACAGAATAAAGCAAACGACTCTTGGCTATTGCTTAGAATTGAATGAATAATATGTTTAAAAGTACTGACCTAAGAAAAAGCATTGCTAAACTTGCCTAGTCAATAAAAAATCTAGTACAGGACTTTTTATTTGAAAACCTCTCTTTAAAATTTTAATCAGAAATCAACAATAAAAAAAATAAAGCTGCCATACAAAACTGCAAACTCGCTAATATGGCCCACCGGCCGCGGTCGTGATTAAAATGCGTGTTTGTTGTGTGGCGGCCGGAGCCACGCAATTGTTTTTCGCAATCGCATGTATAAAACCACGTAAAACCGCATGGACGTGATGCGATTCCAAATACTTTAACACTTTTGTGCACACGTGTACCTATGGTTAACGATAACTACAGCTCGCAAACCTGTCTTGTACCCAATGTGCACGACACGTTTAGTTAGTTAGGTAAGGTTTTTCAATTTGAATATTATGCATATTTCCTTATCCGTTTCTGGTTTGGATATAAAATAGCTTTCCTTTAATTCTCATGGGTAAAAGAATATTATTTTTTAATATTATTGTATCGCTTTGCATTGTTCTTGCGACAATATTTATTAAAACTAAATTTCTTCTGTAAACATAAATTAAAGACACTTTAAAGCGTCACTTTGTAATTATAAATTCATCTCACTTGACCGACCAATCAATGGTAAGGATTCCTACTTCTTTACTGGCAGCTGTTAAACATTATTACCACAGAAGAAAAAGATATCTATGTCTATATAAATACAGATTAAATTTCATCTGCTACGACACCGCATCAGCTGTTCCTACAAAGAAGATTCAGTATCGATCCTTCTGCGGCCGGGGTCGATTCCCGACGGACGGCTAAACGGGTCGCGCGACGATTACTATAAATAGATGTAGGAAATATTAAAATTTTATTCAAACTTATTTGGAGTACCCCACTGCAGAGAAAAGGCCTTATTCAAGGGGTGAAGATTTCGGCCCTAACATCAATATATCACACCGTTTTCTTTTTTTAAATCGCGGTGCGCAACTATTTCCTATAATATAATTTCCAGTGTCAGTCAGGTTTCAAAAATAAATATCTCAGAAAACTAACGCTATAGGACATTATGTTTAGGGCATTTTATATTTCTATAAGTATCTTCTATCTACATCAATCTAAATATATAAGTATCAATGAGCACCGCGATTTTGAAAAAAAAAACAGTCTTTAGGGCCACCCTCGAAAATCTTCAAACCCCATTTAGGCTTAGTAGGTAAGTACTTACAGTCAGTTCACAGTTATTTTAAAAGAGTTGTATGAAACTATTTATGTACTTAGTCAGAGGTAAAATAACTGTGAACGGACTGCAAAGGTTATTTTACGTAAATATTTGCGTTAAATTTTAACGCAACGGAACGCAATGCTTTCTTTAGAAAATATTCAAAGTTTCCATCGCGTTGTCCGATTGTGATCACGGCATGACTGATATTCGGCTAACTTGGAAACTTTGGCATCTATTGAGTAGCACCTAGACCTACTCAAGTGCCAAAGTTTAAAGTAGGCAAGTAGATAACCGATATAACTTTAATTTGGTTAACAAATCGCAAAAGTCTATTTTTTCAATCGAATTTGTAGGTAGGTAATATATCAGAATTTTGAAATCAGCTTAAGAAAATAATGGCGAATATTTGGCGTACATTTAGTAACATTGGTGCTACGCCGTAGTACCGTAGCATGTAATTTTTTATTTTTTGAGCTGTAGCTAGCTCGTCAAAATCATATCGTCTTTTTAACGCTGCGTTTTTTTTAATTTTACTAAAGTTACTAAGAATTTATTTATTATATCCCAAAAGAGACCGACTCAAGCGGGACTTAAATCTGCAACCTTTCCACTTAACGATAATGTGTTGCCAATATCAGCACTGAATCAAAAACCATTGGAACTTACTCCTGAAGGTAATTCTTAAGGATCGAAAAACTAAATGCATAGTACTTGAAGAAAATCTTGGTTAATTTATCAGAAATCATATAAAGTAAGATTAAATGTTTCTAATATGAATATTGAATATATTTATCTACCTAGCTATTTCAAATGTAACATATGTATCAAATTAAAAAGTATAAACTCACAAAAGATTTATGTAAATTGATTCATTACCTGGCCTACCATTGTCGCGATAATTGTCTGCGAACGAAGACGAGGCGTGTCGGCCCGCCCACCGCTCAAAAACTCTTTGTGCTCGACTGTACCCACTTGTGTAAAGTGTAAATTCATTTATTTTCTCGATAATACTAACACCCTGCAGTTTATTTTGAGTTTGCATTGTTTGTATAACTGTACCAATGGGAAGGCGTGACAGACATTATTTTTGTTGGGATGGAATTATTTCTGTAACGGTAATGTTGATTTTATTTGGGGGGTTTTAGTTTGCTGTTATTATGTGCGAATAAGAATCGTAATATGGTCCCAAATATGAATAAAATACTTATATTTATAACTTCTGGCTTATTACTGTTACAATTTAAAATGAGTTTACTGCGTACGGAGCCTAACATCCTTTCCATTCCCAATATTTTAGTATACACTGGACATAGCTCTCAGAATTAGTGAGCTGAAGTGGCAGTGGGCAGGTCTTATAGCTCGCAGAAATGATAACCGCTCGGGAGTACAGGTTCTCGAGTGGCGGCCACGATGCAACGCGAAACGGAGTGTTGGGCGACCGATGGACCGATGACATCGTAGCGAACGCAGGGAGTCGATGGATGGAGGCGGCTCAGGACCGCTATTTGTGGCGTCGTCGTTATGTTCATCAGTGGACGTGTATGGGCTGACATGATGATGATGAAATAAAACTTAATAATAGTAATGCTGGACAATTCACACATCATCATCGAATCCAAAGTAAGCAGAGCTTGTGATATGGTTACTAAATAACTGACATCTACACTGAATACATCATGAATGTTATATAGTGTCTAATATTTCTTACTAGCTGCTGTCCGCGCCTTCGCCCGCGTTTTATCAGGATAAAAAATAGCCTATATGTTATTCCAGGTCATCATCATCAGCCCATACACGTCCACTGCTGGACATAGGCCTCCCCCGTACGATGCCACAAATAGCGGTCCTGAGCCGCCTCCATCCATCGACTCCCTGCGACCGCTACGATGTCGTCCGTCCATCGAGTGAATGGTCTCCAGGTTCCAAACTATAACCATATCAAATTTCAGCCTAATCGGTTCAGTAGTTTTTGCGTGAAATAGTGAAAAATATCCATACATCCATCCATACAAACTTTGAGATTTATAATATTAGTAGGATCAGTCAGTTCCCAATGTGCATAGGTAGGCTGATTCTCTTCAAAATTCAAATAGTTATTTGTGTTAGTAGTAAAAATCTCATTGGTGTTTCCAAATTTACCGCTCATAATATTATTGTTGTAATCCCGCCGCCATTCCATCACTAAGAAATTTCCGTGAACACTGGCAGAAAAGTGGCAAACCAGACACATATTGCCAATAACAATGAAGTCAAGTCAAATCAACCATCAACCCAAATACCCCACACCAACGAATTTATATACTAATGAATTCCTTGCCACACACACACAAGCAGTTAACAAACGAAACAGTTACAAAGGTACGTAGGTAGGTATCTATACCTACTTGTTTTGTTCTTATTCCTCAAAGCGTTCCCCTTGCAAAAAAGTTCCTAAAAGGAATTCAACAAAAACGAACAAAATCAACATCACGTACAAACTCAAAAACGGCGTCGTCGTAAAACTCAGAATTCGCCAGTTATATTGAATTACAGCAGAGTCTGTGTGGAAAACTGTTCGGAAAATATTTTCTCGTCACAAAGAAGGTATTAGCATCGCTTGGTAATTTAAAGGGGAGATTGCCTGAGGTGGATGCGGCTTACGAAACCTTACAACTGGCTACTTTAATTTAGAATAACGTTGTATTATACTCCTACCAACAAAATAGTATTCTGTCTACAGGTCTGCTATAAAGTTTTGGCAAGGCATCCGCTAAAAACATAATTGTTAGAAATATTATTTCTAGAATTAAAACATCAAGGTTCCTTATCCACACGTGATCACAAAAGGACGGAACCTTGTTAAAATTAATAGTTTACAACAAATTTTTATGAAATCTGCGCAATGTCATTCATAATTCGGAAACCTTGTCAATTTAACTTTTCTTCCACTTCTGCTGTTTCAGTTAGAAATGGTTCTATCCAATACAGACCGCAAGCTAATGAAATCTACCTACCATTAAATAAAATAATAACTAATAATTTTATCAGTCACTTGAGTCATCATTAATAAATAATAATAAATAGATAAATAAATAATTTTGGACAGTGCACACAACATCATCTAGCCCCAAGCTAAGCAGAGCTTGTGTTATGGATACTAGATGACTGATATACATAATATAATATATTACGTAGATATATGTACATATATCTTTATTATACATAAAAAATACCCAGAACACCCTAGAAAAATATTTGCAGATCGTATAAACATTTGTCCCAAGGCGGGACTCGAATCTACAACCTCTACGTCGCAGGCGGACCTTCGCCTGCCGCGCCACATTATGGTCGTCTACCTACTTCCTTTACTATATTTCGTTATAATAAATGAAATATCCAACATACCTACCGACACATTCACCACGGTTTTTTTGCTTGTGCCATGGAAACCAAAATTCTACCGTGTACAAACCCCCCGGCAGTCACTAGTCTCAAATTCATGAGTTCCCCTCAGAGCGGCACCTTTATGCTAATCGCCCACGCCCAACGGTGAAGTTTCTCGGCGGTTACAATTTGTTTATTTCTGCCTTCGCGATCGATCGGTGCTGCGGGCAAACAACGCGTCTTACGATATTCTGGATCCGTTTTTATTTTATGTATTCAATTAAATGACAATATTACATATTTGATATTCGCTGTGCTTCGACCGTCCGCGTGGTGACTTCGCGTGGAATAGTGACAGTGTGATTTTCATACAAACATTCATCCCCTATTACCTTTGATATTTTACCCCCTTGAGGTTGTAGAAACTTTAAATGTAATTTTTATTTACATCTAGTAATTAACAGCCTAAAATATAAATTCCAAGCTTTTAGCTTTAAAAATGACGATACTTCTATACAAGCTTTTAACCCCTCTTTCATTGCCTTACAACCGTTTTTTCGCATTAATAATTAGCCTATGTCCTTTCTCTAAAGTCTGTGTACCAAATTTCATTTAAATTGGTTCAGTAGTTTTTGGTGTGAAAACGTGATAAACAGACAGAGTTACTTTCTTTCGCATTTATAATGTTAAGTAAGGAGTAAGGATTTTGCACAATAGTCCCAATGTGAATACGAAGTAGCGCGCTATTGCTTTAGGCACTAGATAACTGATAAACTACTATAGTTTTGGCGTGAAGAAGTAACAAACAAACACAACATTCGTAATGTTAGTGTAATGTACCCAAATACATTACACTAACATTATATATGCGAAAATTTGGATGTTGAGATGGATGGATGTATGTTTGTTACTTCTTCACGCCAAAACTATTGAACGGCTGAAATTTTGCATAGAAGTAGTTCTAGGCCTGGAACTAGTGATCGAAGCATAAATCAGTTTCCCATGGGATAAAAATTACTATACCTAAACGTTTACACTTATTATTCTGGAATTCTCAGTCTATTTGTTAAATCAAATTATATGTATCTTTATTACTACGTCAACATAGGACATGATTTTGTTTTACCAAAAAATATCGTCTGGCTAAAATCATCTTTATGATGAAACCCCGCTATCCTATTTGTCCACAAATCCGAAATTACCCGTCTCAAAAATGAATAGCGTAGCGAAACCTTAGTGATTCGTAGAACCCTACAAGACAGCTCCCGAGGGAGTCCCGATGAGACGTTTGGTACTGTCTAACTATAGTTTACCGTACAAAATACGAATACCCCGTGTTCCCCTTGCACACGACGACTTTTCACGTGTCGTCGAAACTAGCAGTGTGCACAAAAAAAACGCGGTACTTTCTAGTTAACTAGTCTACTTTTTAAAATTTCAGCCCAATCAGTTTAGTAGTATTTCGTGAAAGAGGTAACAAACATCCATCCGTAGGTACATACCGAAACTTTCTCATTTTTAATATGAGGAACTTTTGTGCAGGGAATACGCAAAAAATACGCGTTGAATGAAAGCATGAAAGAGTTGTCGTAATGGTACTTAAAATGCCCTAAAAAAAGTTCTAAGGGGCGTTACTACATTCGCAAAATATTCGCTTTCGCTGAAGCATGGAGCTCAGAAATTTCACTAGAAAATTCACATAAATAAAAGTAGGTTATTGGTATTTTATCGCAAACTTCTGCTCGTCTTTGTTGTGATTTTCACCGCCAAAAACCTATTACTTATTATTGAAGTCTAAATTTGTAAGTATGGATGTTTGTTACCTCTTTCACGAAAAACTACTGAACTGATTAAGCTGAAATTTGCTATGCGTATAGTTTGGGACCTCGAATAACATACAGGCTATTTTTCATCCCGATAAAACGTTGATGAGGCGCGGGCAACAGTTAGTAGATAAATAAATATATAATGCTGGACAATTCACACAACATTATCTAGCCCCAAGCTAAGCAGAGCTTGTGTTATGGGTACTAGATAACTGTTATACATAATACAATATATTGCATGTATAAATTTTTTTTACTATACATAGAAAACGACCAGAACACCCTGAAAATTTGTTCAGGCGATCTGCAGATCCTACATATACATATTTGTCCCGAGGCGGGAATCGAACCCGCAACCTCCTGCAGCGGCGCAAGCGGACCTTCGCCCACCGCGTCACATCGGTCGTCAATAAAATGAAAAAGATAATATAAACAACAAGATAGAGAGTAGATATTCAGTGCAATTATTGCATTAGATGTACAGGATGGTTTAAGACAGATGGTTTATTTGGTTTAAAAACATAGACAGCACAAAACAAAAATCAAACAAGTAGTGTGTAAGAATTTTTTCAGATTTTTTTTTATCATATATGTACCGCATCCAAGTTCAATCTCCACAGGTGAAGCCCTAGTTATCCGGATCACAAAGCACAGCATAGTCGATGTAATACGCTTATTTGAAGATAATCCCTCTACGGGAATACCCTGACGATTTCGACGTAGCCCTGGTTTGTAATCATGCCTGATACGGCCATCTGGGAAAAGATTTGCGTATCTGATTTTTATGTTTTCGTTTTGGTTTGAATCTGAGGCAGCCAATCTCGTGTGGTCAAACATCGTAGAAGTTCCTGGGCAGTTCGTAGAATTCCTAATTTGTACAACGATATCAACGATTCGTTCAATATATTTTTTCCTATTTCGTACAATTACGAATTCGTACAAAGTACTGATTTGTAAAATATGATGTTTGACCACACGAGTTTGGCTGGCAAAAGTAAAATCTTTGTAAGTATTTAAAATATGAAAGTTTCGATTTTGATAAGGGATTGTAAAGCTAAATGCGAAACTATAAGAGACTACCTTCTGCCTGCGGCTTCGCACGAACACGAACCGGGATTAAAAGTACCCTATGCCTGTTCTTAGGCTACCGTCTATCTTCCTGCCAAATTTCATTAAATGCGTTCAACCGTTAAGGCGTGAAAAGCTAAAACACAGACAGAGTTACATTCGAATCTCTATTATATTAAATAAATTAGTACATGTGGATAGAGAAAAGTCGTGAGAAAACAAATACTGCATTTTTGGTTTTGTTTTATGTAGTTTTTTGTTTGTTTTTTCTTGTCGTGTGGGCGAAGGTCCGCCTGCGGCGCAAGACGTTGTGGGTTCGATTTCCGCCTTGGAACAAATGTTTGTATGTTCTGCAAATATTTGTTCCGGGTGTTCTGGGTATTTTCAATGTGTAATATAAAATATCTATCTATATTTGTATAGTATTCTGTATATCAGTCATACAGTAGGTACCCATGACACAACCTCTGCTTAGCTTGGGGCTAGATGACGCTAAGTGGATTGTGCAACATTATTTTTAATTTTTTGTACGGGTATTGTGCAATTATACATATATTAGAGTTACTAAATACTCGTTGTATTGTATAAATGTATTATAATGTATATCGTGACTCAGCGGAATATAATAATTATCAACTTATGTTACGCTGAGTTATCAAAAGAACAATCAAAAATTTTGCTATATACAATAAAAATCTATGACACTACCATGTTAGCGGAGAATCAAAGTTTTCTATAACATTAAAACAATCATATTTAAAACTGAAATACAGATTTTATCGTTTTTCCATAACAGGAACACAAAAGAGTTGCCTTAAAAGTTGATACACCCACCTACTTCAGAATCAAGACCTGAAGTAAAATTTTTTATGCTACTTTTATCGCGAAAAAGCTTTCGTAGCTGGCAGACCTTAGAAGCTAATAAGCAATTAGGCCGATGATTAGTGGAATTTCGACCGGAGCCGAATTTCACTAAATTAATCGCGTCACATAGTCGTCTCACAATGACACATTTTACCTTTGATGAAATAAACTACAGATGTAAACGCCAGAACGCGTGTCAAAAAGGTCAAGTTTAAAACCATTCTATTAATATCTCCTTGCAAATAGCTCCATCAAGAGTTTCTTTCATCTATGGACGATTCTGCGATCATACCATTGTCATAGCAAAGCGATTGATTATCAGAATAGGGCCAGTTGTCTGTCTGTAGATTCTCAGTATATTCAGAGCATGCTCACAAATAGCGGGTTGTTTTGGGTGGCGTCTCTGTTTTCAGGGAGAGGGTGGGAGGGGCTAATTACGAGGGAGGCTGGATTCGCAATGGCGTGTGATGTTTCAACTCTGCTTTTGTAGAATTTCTCTTTGACTGATTTTATTTTGTACAACTTTGGTGGTATTTTGTAAGTCTACTGTGAAATGTCAAATATTTGTACACACACAATCAATATTTTGGCTCATGCAAATCACAGACATTTAAAACGTAGGCTACATAGCTTTGTTTAAAACCATGTGATATACAAATATGACAAATTATTGCAACTAGGTGCTTTCTTGACCTACCATTTTATTAGGTACTTTATCTACCATTAAATAATAGAAATAAATTATATCTAGTATTTACAATTGAAAAAATTGAGCTAACTGCAGACTGTTCAAAAAATCTACAGGTAGCTCAACTGGTCCATATCAATACCAGTCGGAAGCGTTCCCAAGACGCTGCTGGCTGCATTGTTCCGCTGTATGCCAATGCTAATAATGCGCATGACCCGAGAGTTGGTGAGTATCTAGAAAAACTAATATTCTGGATTTTAATACTAAAAAATTAAAAACATTTTTTTCTGAATTAATTCGGTATTTTCTGCGAATTTATTGTGAAGATGGAGGAAGTACTTGAAGGTTTTTTCAGATTATTGGCCAATATCAGGACCCTAACAATAGCCAATACATAACTAAAGCCACAGATCCACTAAACAAAAAAAAAATGAATCATGTCGCCTCAAAATAATATTTTATTAGGACGAAATATTCATGTTTTTTTTGCGCAAGCCCGTATTCAGTAATTGTAAACCAGAAGCGCCTTAAATTCAAGCACCCTATAGAAATTGGCACCTCCATTCAAAAAGTTGACACTTTTATACAGTCACGATTAACATTCACAAACGAAATTAGAGCCCAATAATATTATTAAGGGCTTTTTATAGGGTTCGTACCTGGCACAATGGAACCCCTTGGTGCCGTCACCACGAGAAAGGCACCACTCAGATTACCACCTACGTATTTGTGTAAACACAATAAATATTTTTTGGTGAGTCCTTTAAAGGTGCTCATCCATTCCTGTGCATAGGTAAGTACTAGGGAGTTGTGTAATGTATCTGTAGGTACGCTGTGAGGGGCTTATCGTAGTTAGACAGCATCAATAAAAGAACTGTTTTAATTTATTTTATACTTTTTAAATTCTTATTCAATTAATCGAATTATATCGTAGATTTTTGGTATTATAGTGCGTAAGCCTCAAACTGGGAGTAATTTCTTAAAAATATAATAAAATAGATAGAAAATGCTGAATTGCATACTTAACAAAACAATTTGATACAAAAAATGCGACAATAAGCGGTCTTATCGCTCACAAGCGATCTCTAACAGACCTAAGATCCCAAAAAATCTACTTCGATGTGATTTGAACCCGCAACACTCTCTCAGTACGGAATGCGTTAACCAATGCGCCAATATCGAATATGTAGAAGGAATCAATGTTAATCAACATTTATAATTAGGTATTAGTTATGTAGTAATTTTAAAATGTACCTATTTGTTTCTTGGTTCATAACATCTACAAACAAATTGGCACCTAGCTTTACCGAATCAAGCGAATTTTTAAAGCCACCTCTTCACCATGTCATAACATTTAAAATTATCGAAGTAGGTATCTTTTCTACTACAGTAATAAAACATGTGAAAATCATTACTTCTTTGTGTCTTTGCATCTATTCGAAAGTAACTATTATATACCTATACTATATTGCTGTTTTTTCCTAGTTAAATTCCTCATGATCTATGTAAGTCTATGTGTTAAATCTATAACTTAATTAGGTACCTTTTAATGTATAACGGAGATGAACAAATGTTATTTGGCACGCAGTTTGAGGCAGAATGTAGTGAGCTAACTTAATATCTAAGACCTACTGTACCTACATTTCAGCAAATAAAGTATTATGATTATGAACTAGGCAACCGCAGTGGGTTGCCAGCCTCACAAATGGATGTAGATTGTAGTGGCAGATATTATCTTTAGATAAAGTTGTGAGATAGGAGCAAGTTCCTAATATTTGCATTGAAGAGTAATTTGACACATCATGTTGACTGAGTATATGAATTTTGCAATTATGATTCTCGGAAAAATACATATTTAAGAAATTAGAACTTGTTGCAGACAATTTTTTGCCCGAATAACTGGTGTAGGGCCGGAGGCCGTAACTACAAATTCTTTGGTCCGAATAGGTCAACTCAACTTCAACTTCTTTTTAATGATGAGTTTTTTTGTTAATTTTTATTAAAAACTTATTGCTGCCCGCGGCACGCGTCGTTTCTATGGAAAAGTTATTGATATCTCATGGGAACTGGAATATTATTGGCTATTTTTTTCCCGATAAAACGCGGGCGAAGGCGCGGGCACCAGCTAGTCCTGCTAATATTATAAATCTCAAAGTTTGTATGGATGGATGTATGGATGTACTGAACCGATTAGGCTGAGGTATGGGTATAGGCAGTTTGGGAACTCGAACAAGATATAGGCTATTTTTTATCCCGATAAAACGCGGGCTAAGGTGCGGGCTGCATCTAGTATAAAATAATTGGGTTTATCAAAAATCCTTCAAAATTATTGCAGGTTTTGTTTTATAGTAAAATATTTATTTTTTAATACGTCATCAATTACGCTACGGCGCTTCAGCAAGAAGGCTGCAGATTTTGCCACACTAGATATACATAGTTAGTATTTAGTTCTTAGGCATTTCTTAGGTATTTGTTTTATGTAATTATTGATGGATCAATAAATTAATAAAACCTATCTATCTAAATACAACGCTCATTCGAATCCTCTACACTCAGTGATAATAGAATCCACACTCCCTCTAATACTAGACTGCTACTATTTATGTAGTTCTGTTAATAAATCAGTCTCCGGTCATGAGAACCGCAAGTACACTTGGTGGCAAATTGACAATGCAAGCGGAAGGCCCGCCACATGTCTGATAATCCACTTACCGGTAATCCGTATTGGAGAGCGCCGGCGCGGGATAATTCAATCACAACTGGGCTCGTAATAGTCGTAATGCCTTTTAAACACGCATTTGATTTGGATGGCTTTGATGTTGATTGGTTCAGAATTCATTTGAAGAGTTCTCTTAGGAGTATGCCTAAATATCGTAACTACATATAAATACAAAGACTTATGCATAGATTCAGATTCAGATTGTTTATTGGCAACAAAGTTACAGGTGTATAGGTACATTCGTACTTAAAGTATTATGTAATAATTACATGTGCAATCGTAATTAAAGAACTATCCAGTCGTTATTAATTGAAAGTCTGAAACCTAGTGCAATGTGAGTGTCTATGTTTATTCAGAGTCCACATAATTAGCTATGACATAAAGAAATCAGTAAAAGCGAAAAATTTACTTACCTACTATCTACTTCGGAAGTTACGGAAAAAAGTACAATGATAATTATTAGAATTAGATAATATACAGATTATCTAATTCTAATAATTACTATTGTATGTCTGAAAGGACAAACTGTAAATAATAGAATCAGGCGTTACTTTGCGGAAATCCAATGCGGACTACATTTTCATCCTTATCTTATATATAAAATTTCCATGTCACAATGTTAGTTACCGTGCTCCTCCGAAACGGCTTTACCGATTTTTACCAAATTTTATATGCGTATTCAGTAGGTCTGGGAATCGGCTACTATCTATTTTCCATACCCCTAAGTGATAAGGGTTGAAGGCAAAACAACGTTTGGCGGGTCAGCTAGTATTTTATAAATACTTAGTTCATAACACCAACTGTTTACATACTTTAAAATTTAAATAAATTATTAACATAATATAAAATTTTAATTCAAATTCAAATTATTATATTCTATTATGTTGCCATCATGAACAGCAATTCATTTCGGCAATGAATACTTTCAGAAATGTTGTCTGCACTTTATTTTGGCTAACGGTAGACAATACAATAAATTATCCCGCACTATAAAAATAAATAAATCTGTAATATGGCATTGTAACAGAAGGGGATGAGCACCATTACAACAGCGTACCCACAATAGCACGGAAGTTCTCGAGTGGTCAATGGAGCGCCACTACTCGCCACTCTAAACATTCATAGTGGTGTTGACGAAAAGGGGGTTCGTACAAAGCCGGATATGATCGATTGCAAGTCCGTCTATTTATGACATTCACTCACAGTATGACTCAGACGCGTGACCGAGAGCTGGTGAGTATCTGGCGCAGCGCATTAGCATTGCCATACAGCAGGGCAATGCAGCCAGCGTTTTGGGGACGCTTCCGACTGGTATTGATATGGACCAGTAGAGCTACCTGTAGATTGTTTGCAACAGTCTGCAGTTAGATCAATTGTTTCAATTGTAAATACTAGTTTTATTTTTTTTCTATTATTTGATTGTAATTAACTTATATAAGCTTTATCAGACTATATTGGTCCGCTTATTTGGTTCTTTTGGCTTAGGCTGTAGGTATAGTCCGGCCGGAATGAAACTAGATAACTTTTGTAACAGGTGTTTCCTTACCCCTGCCTACGATAGAATATAGGATACTTATAACTTCTAACGTGGACTGAATCAGAATCAATAACTTTATTTCTTTAGGCTTACAAAATAAGCATTAGACAAGTCAAAATTTATACTATAAACAGTTATAAATATAGTTATTATTATCAAAAAAGAATCAAGGTGTTATTGATTTTCTCTTCACTTAATTTTTTTGTCCACTTGTGGAAGAAGTGAAAAAGAAACCACTAGTTCATTTATATATCAATTATGTATCTAATACATGTTTGTTTAGCCTATCTAAATGTGATTTAGATACATGTCAATATTTAAATTGTGCCATGAGAAATCTGTCCAGCTACAAATTCGTCGTCGCCCGTAAGTGGAATGGGATAGCCTATCCTAGCCTGAATACCTAATGTACATACATACTCGGCATCGCACCGCCCAAAAACCATATTCTCAAACAAGCGTTGGAATGCAATCCTCAAGAGAAACGCAAACGTGTTCCTTAATCCTATCCTATCCTACTTCCTATCCTTATAATATTATAAATGTCAAAGTTTGTATGGATGGATGTATGGATATTTGTTACTCTTTCACGCAAAAACTACTGAACCGATTAGGCTGAGTTTTGGTACGGGTATAGTTTGGGACCTGGAATAACATATAGGCTATTTTTATCCCGATAAAACGCGGGCAAAGTCGCGGGCAGCAGCTAGTTCACAATAATTCAATTCACTATAACAACTATCTCTTTTATAAAGTAAAGCCGTAAAATTATTCAAAAAGCCGACTCAGAATTGATTCCCATAAAACTACACAACACTAACACGAACTATTAGGACAAAATGGAACATGGAACAATAATTCCATTGTCAATCATTTTGTTTTGTCAATACGTAAATAGTCCGTAAATATTTAAACAGCTCAACCCTTGGGAGCACATTGTTCGCTTTTTGCTTTGGTTGATATTTCGCGCATTAACTTAATCTCAATGTAGAGTCATCGAAGTTATGCTAGGCTTAAGTTTTTTTTTCTGGTAGAGTCATCAACTTATAATAGAGTTGTGCTTTGATTTATTTATTTGTCTTTGTAGTAATGAGTGTTAAAGAAGCCTGCACCTATCAGAAAGTATCATTAGGGATTTTCAGTCATCCCGACTGCATTGGTGAAAAGGCGTATATCTTGGTAGTAAGTAAGTTATTCGTGCTGTTATGTATACGACTTTTAGGCCTTCTTACTTTCCACTTTTTCATT
Organism: Eupithecia insigniata; assembly: GCA_947859395.1. Taxonomy (NCBI): domain Eukaryota; kingdom Metazoa; phylum Arthropoda; class Insecta; order Lepidoptera; family Geometridae; genus Eupithecia; species Eupithecia insigniata. The sequence continues at coordinate 6,703,636 of OX402008.1, forward strand.
GTACAGCAAAAATAGTAGTAGTAGGTACTTACTACTACTATTTTGGCCGCTTATTGGCTACATTTTGACAGATAATCAATACATCTTATAAAATAAAATAAAGTCCTCCTCCGCGTCTGTCTGTCTGTTCGCGATAAACTCAAAACTTACTAAACGGATTTGCATGCGGTCTTCTCCAATCGATAGATTGATTCATGAGGAGGGTTTAAGTATATAATTTGTCAAGGTTTTTTGTGAATTGGTTGAAATAAAACGTTAATTGTTGGAAGTGTAGGAAAAAGTCAGGTCGCCTGGGAGCTTTCATTGAAAACGCTGTCTAATTCCTTTGAGATATAACAAAACAATTCAAGGTGGGATATTCCTCTTTTATATATCTACAAACTACATGGGAGACCATCCACTCGATGGACCGACGACATCGTAGGGGTCACAGGGAGTCGATGGATGGAGGCGGCTCAGGACCGCTATTTGTAGCGTCGTACGGCGGAGGCCTATGTCCAGCAGTGGACGGGTATGGGCTGATGATGATGATGATTATGATATCTACAAAAAATATGGCATATATCTATCTCATAAGGATAGCTTACTACACCCATTCTATCTTAGGTTATAAAACATGTAGGCATAATATGCTCTACTACCCGTGCGAAGCCGGGGCGGGTTGCTAGTGAATCAGAATCAATAACTTTATTTAATTCGGCTTATAAAATAAGCACTTAGACAAGTCAAATTATATACTATAAACATATTAGGTTATGATTCGCAAATAAAAAATAAGGTGTTATGATATTCTCTTCACTTAAAATGTTTGTCCAGTACTATATAATAATACTAACATTAAGAATAAGAACAAAAGAAAATACATACTAAAATTGATCAGAACACGATTATCAGGATTTAAATCGACCAGCAGGTGAGTACTGAGTAGATATAATCGACTTATTAAACGAATAAAAATAAAATTTGATCTACAGTAAATCTATATCCAGTCTTTGTCATATTCTATTGAAATCTTAAAACGAACCGGATATGGTTACCTACTTGGGAATCACCGTAACTCGTGGGAGTATGATTCTTGACCATTCACCATTGTCCTCGGCAGACCATCACTCCACAATGTGAATACAAGGGACATTGACAAAGGTTTTCAACACGCCACTAATCCCTGATTAAGATCGTATCCTACTAAACCACTCCACATGTAAACTTTTAACAGTTATTCTGTCGTAAAAACTCTGTTTAAGTAACGGACAATGGCCACTGAAGCTGGAAAAATTACTGTTTAGGAGATGTTTGGAACTAGCAGAGTTTCTGAACCCGAAAAATAGAATATTAGAGATAATATCAAAGGAAGCTTTTTGGAGTAAAACAGCTTTTTCGGAGAGAAAATAATCTAAAGGGTACTTTCCATTGACATAGATCCATGGGCAAGAAGCAAGGTCTTAATAGCATAACTAAAGGGAAAACATCTGAAAACCGTGAATTTGTAGTTTACCTTTTTACATTAAAAATAATAATTGGTTCTCACTATGGACCGAAAGCCATATAGGGTACTTCCCGTTGACCTACAATCATAAAATTTGTCTAGAAACAAGGTCTTATAATTATGAAACCCACTCGGTGCGCGAGTCCAACTCACACTTGACGTTTTTATTTTATTATATATACATAAAAATACCCAGAACACCCGGGACGAATGTTTGAAGACCGTACAAACTTTTGTCCTAAGGCGGGAATCGAACCCGCAACCTCCTTCGTCGCAGGCGGACCTTCATCCGCCGCGCCATATCGGTCGTCTAGATATGTACCTATTGAAAGTATTTATGCAGTAACCATATTACAGTTTGTGAGGTCTTAACAATGTCACCAAGGCTAAAGTAACTCTGTTAAAGTGCTATGCATTTTGAGAAGCTTACACCTCCCTAATAACTTAATAAAATATATACAGATTAGGTATCGTTCAAATCGCCATAACTTAAGAAACTACTATATAAGAGTATCTTGGCTATTTTAATTTCCTTTTATATTTTTAAAAATACATCTGGCTTCAGTGCACCAATGCCTTAATAACCCACAAAAAAAAACACTGACCAAGCCCAGAAGTGAGTTATTATAAGACGCGTCAAAATACAGTTATTGTTGGCATAATAAATAACCTTCTAAGTGCAGTTTTTGCAAGTACAAAAACTACAAGCAAAAAGTAGTGGACAGACGGACAATAGATTTGTAATTGAATTATGGACCGCAATCAACCACTCAATGCGTTGTCGTGGTTGATGTCAGTAGTCCATTTAAGAAAAATAAACGAGATCTGTTGCTTTCTTTGATTTTGCATCTGGTCTTAGGCAAAGAACCTTTCCCAGTCCACTTTACTCTTTGGCCCAGTCTGACGTGTGAAGTCTTCAAGTCAAAGAATTGTAGGTACGGCCGAATTACTTATGTACTTATTACTTATTAGTACTTAGTACTTATGAAGTACGTCGATGTTTCAAGTATCCTTCCTACTAATGTGAAAGCTTGTATGGATGGGTGTATAGATGTATGGATGTATGGTTACTCTTTCACGCAAAAACTACTAAACCGATTAGGCTGGGTATGGGTCTAGTTTGGGACCGGAAATAACATATAGGCAATTTTTTATCCCAATAAAACGCGGGCGAAGGCGCGGGCAGCGGCTAGTATTACAGGGATGACCAAATTCGAAACTGTTCGAAACTCTGAGAGTTAAGTCGATAAAGGACTCATAGGGTCAATTTATGAGAAAATGAAAACATCATACGTAATAATACGTATGTTAATATCTTATTTTACTGTATTTTTGTTATGTTTTACTAAATTCATTAGGAATAGATGTTTTATATAAGAAGAAGAGTTTTTATCAAGGAGTTTTCGGAAACTCAAATCTGAGCTCAGATCGGAACCTATTTATTTGTAAGAGCTGTGTGAACCTGGCAACCGACTTTAAGATATTCAAGTTTTTTTGATCCTATTCGATTGTACCGCGTTTGTACCCGATTGTACCGGCAAAGTTTTCGTTTGTACCCTAAGGGGGTAAAAGTTATGGGGAGGGGGTGTTTTTCAATATTCGATTTTGACCTACCATAGTAAAATGAGTAATTAGATTTGAAAATTAAATGTTATGTGGCATACAAGCACAGTTTTAGTTAGAATTTGAAACTTTGAACGTTCTTAACGTATAAAAACACGTTTTCAAGCTGAAAAAAAAGAAATATGTGGATTCAAATCTGAAACTTTTCTCAAAATTACAATGTTTTGTAAATAGTCAAATTTATTAAAGATAATCTTATAAAAAGCTCTAATAAGCTACTCATAAATTTTGAACATAAATTAAATAAAAGAACTTCAGTCAAATCTGAAAGATTCTATGGGTAAAAAATTAAAAACTAAGACATAAAACTAAAACATATTCAAACAATGACGATTTTCGGAATCAGACACAGTTTCCTCAGAAAATTATAGCTAAGGTTCTAGATAGACACAGGTTATGATAGGTCTTGAGAAAAAAAGATGGTTTCATTAAAATCTACAAGGTCCAAACGGGTATAAACGTCAAACTTTGACTTGTAACTTCAAAGGGAGCAAAAAACACGATTTTCAGAGAGTGACCAAGTTTCTTCAGGAAATCATGGGCGAAGTTCTTAAAAAGTAATTAATATGATAGTCCTTGAATCAAACAACATAGATAAGGCCAAATCTACAGGATACAAACGGGTACAAACGTCAAACTTTGACTTGTAACTCTAATATCGAGCAAAACCACGATTTTCAGAGTGTGACCAAGTTTCTTCAGGAAATCATGGGCGAGGTTCTTGAAAAGTAATTAGTATGATAGCTCTTGAATCATGGAACATAGATAAGGCCAAATCTACAGGGTACAAACGTCAAACTTTGACTTGTAACTCTTATATTGAGCACAAATCACGATTTTCAGAGAGTGACCAAGAGTTTTAAGGAAATCATGGGAGAGGTTCTTGAAAATTAATAAGTATGATAGCTCTTGAATCAAGCAACATAGATAAGGCCAAATCTACAGGATACAAACGGGTACAAACGTCAAACTTTGACTTGTAACTCTAATATCGAGCAAAACCACGATTTTCAGAGTGTGACCAAGTTTCTTCAGGAAATCATGGGCGAGGTTCTTGAAAAGTAATTAGTATGATAGCTCTTGAATCATGGAACATAGATAAGGCCAAATCTACAGGGTACAAACGTCAAACTTTGACTTGTAACTCTTATATTGAGCACAAATCACGATTTTCAGAGAGTGACCAAGAGTTTTAAGGAAATCATGGGAGAGGTTCTTGAAAATTAATAAGTATGATAGCTCTTGAATCAAGCAACATAGATAAGGCCAAATCTACAGGGTACAAACGGGTACAAACGTCAAACTTTGATTTGTAACTTCAAAATTAAGCAAAAAACACGGTTTTCAGAGAGTGACCAAGTTTCTTCAGGAAATCATGGGCGAGGTTTTTGAAAAGTACTCTAAATATTAGCTCTAGAAATTAAACACATGAAAAAGGCCCAATCTTAAGGGAATAAATGGTTACAAACATGATTTTCAGAGAATGAATAAGAAGAAATCTGGTCACTCACTGAAAATCGTGTTTTTTGCTTAATTTTGAAGTTACAAATCAAAGTTTGACGTTTGTACCCGTTTGTACCCTGTAGATTTGGCCTTATCTATGTTGCTTGATTCAAGAGCTATCATACTTATTAATTTTCAAGAACCTCTCCCATGATTTCCTGAAGAAACTTGGTCACTCTCTGAAAATCGTGTTTTATGCTAAATTTTGAAGTTACAAGGCAAAGTTTGACGTTTGTACCCGTTTGTACCCTAAAGATTTTAATGAAACCATGTTTTTTTCTCAAGACCTATCATAACCTGTGTCTATCTAGAACCTTAGCTATAATTTTCTGGGGAAACTGTGTCTGATTCCGAAAATCGTCATTGTTTGAATATGTTTTAGTTTTATGTCTTAGTTTTTAATTTTTTACCCATAGAATCTTTCAGATTTGACTGAAGTTCTTCTATTTAATTTATTTTCAAAATTTATGAGTAGCTTATTAGGCTTTTTATAAGATTTTCTTTAATAAATTTGACTATTTACAAAACATTGTAATTTTGAGGAAAGTTTCAGATTTAAATCCACATATTTCTTTTTTTTCAGCCTGAAAATGTGTTTTTATACGTTAAAAACGTTCTCAGTTTCAAATTCTAACTAAAATTGTGCTTTTGTGCCACATAACATTTAATTTTCAAATCTAATTACTCATTTTACTATGGTAGGTCAAAATCGACTATTGAAAAACACCCCATAACTTTTATCCCCTTAGGGTACAAACGAAAATTTTGCCGGTACAATCGGGTACAAACGCGGTACAATCGAATAGGATCAAAAAAACTTGAATATCTTAAAGTCGGTTGCCAGGTTCACACAGCTATTTGTAAGTAGGTACTCAAATCGTAGCACTTTACGTTTTCATTCATATTTGCGCATTCAATGCGCAATGTGCGTAGTTATTGTAACCTCTTTGGTCTAAAAAGTTTCTCTATGCTTTGGTCCTTGGTTTTGTCCATGTTCTATCATTAAATTGTATACTCATTGGTCATTAATTTTACAAGACTCATTTTTTAAAAATGTTGTAGAATTTAGAAAACGATGGATTTTTATCGCTATAGATTAGCAAAAATCTCAAAATGGCCTGTGAAGAACTTAACTTGTTTGTTCATGATCATATTTATATGTATCTTTATGCACATCTGTTTGATGCACGATGTCCTGAGGTTCGTCGACAACATCACCTCGCTGCTTACCTTCACGAGACATCTCGAAGTTTTCCCAACACCCAAATACATACTCACGTGGGACAAGTACTTCTTGTTGGAACACAGAAGAGGCAGGAACATATTCGCGGACCTAAACTGTACGGTATCAAATTGTGTTGCAAGTTCAAACAGAGCCCTGTTGAAGGATTATACACATTTCGACGCTATTCTTTTCAATGATAATTGTCTGGCCACAAATGAGGGGAGGCCTCAACGCCGCTCGAGCTCTCAAATATACATTTACGCAACGCTAGAGTCACCGGTAAGCATCCCTGCCTGTGAAGTTTTCAACGATAATTTCTTCAACTGGACTTTCACGTACAGACTAGACTCTGATGTGGTCTGGCCCTATTTCACAGTGCAGGACGTTAACGGAGATGTTGTGGCACCGAAAGAAGACGTTGAGTGGGTTGTAGTGAGAAAAAACCTTTCCGTTAGCCCTACAATTAAGTCTCTTTGGAAAGAGAGAACGAGGGCTGCAGCTTGGTTGGTGACTAACTGTGACGCGAATAGTTTGAGAGAGGAATATCTAACGAAGCTTCAGGAGCATCTTTTCCATTTCTCGTTAAAAATTGACGTGTACGGCGGTTGTACGCAAAAGTGCAAGCCGAAAAACTGCGAAAGAATGCTGAGAAAGCATTACTTCTTTTATATGGCTTTTGAGAATTCGATGGCGGTGGATTATGTGACAGAGAAGGTGCTGCATGGATACGATAATTATGTTGTGCCCATTGTGTTCGGCGGCGCTAATTATACCAGGTACTTAACACTTTCTCACGGTTAACAAAGTTTAATCCCACAAGATAATGTTTTGAGCTTTCGCATTCCTAGTCATTAACAGCCTTACAATAGGTGTACCTATTGTCTGTAGAGTAGAGACGTTATTACGAACGCCGTCTGTAAAATTTTCGCTTAAAGTTTAACCATCTCACTCGTGGTTTTTCCCATCATGCTTATATGCATATGTTTCAGGTTTCTGCCCCCAGGGTCTTACATAAACGCACGTGAACATCACCCCTTCAACCTCGCTCACATGATCTATCATGCTATGCAATACCCTGCCGTCTATGAATCTTACTTCAACTGGACACATTACTACACCATAGGCGAATACCCTCAGAACAAACATCCTCTGTGCGACCTGTGCGAAGCTATGCACAGTGGCATGTTTTATTATGCACCAGCTATGAAAGACTTCAGGTATTGGTGGAATGGAATGGACGGTATGAAGTGGTGTTTGTCCGAAGCATTTTGGAATGAAACTGCTACACTGAATATAGATGGTACAAGTGTTTACAATAGTTACTATTTGTGTTTTATTTTTTAGTAAACTGAACGGCTCTACTTATCTTAGATCGGGGAAGGAGTGTAGGTGTACCTAATTTCAATTTCTGCGCACTTTTTCTACTATTTTTTTTTTATATTTATGCTATGGCGATCGCTGTTGAAGAATCTATCTGTCCAACTTAGCCCCAGTATATCATTAACCTAATGATATACGTATGGTAGGATATGGTAGGTAGGACTAAGGGAACCTACCAGAAGAAGAGCAGCAGCTTCCTTCTGTGTATTTTTTACACAACTGCTGCGATGACCAATCCGCCTGCCAAGCCTCATGATTATGGTAGTAAAGGGCATGATCAGCGGTGCACCTAAGTTTGCTGACTGCTGATCTTCATCAGCACACAGACCGGAAGCCTGTGTATGTGTGTGTGTGTGTGTGCATGAAGAGATCGAAGGGAGTCGATTGATGGAGACGGCTCAGGATCGCTATTTGTGGCGTCGTTTGTGGGAGGCCTATCTTCAGCAGTGGACGTTTACGGGCTGATAATGAAATTTTCATCGACCACTAATAACAACAAATTTTCAATTAATGTTTTTTTCTTCGACACAATAATTATCATTACTTACCTAATAAACAGTATCAGCTTTTCAAATCGAAGCTGTACTACTTCAAAGGAGATCCGAAATCAGAGATTAGACAGAATTAATACTTCGAGCGAGACTAGTTAGCTCGTGCCAAACACGTGGCCCAAGCCTAATCCCGCTTCGTATAGAAAACTCATCAAGCCGAGTCACAGAACAACCTTTACTCACTACGAAAAGTAAGTAAAATTCGCGCCATGGATTACAGCTGAACCCTTATAATATTCTTTCAATAGTTTTCGAATCCACCCCCATACAGCTGAATGTTATTAATTAATTAATTAATTCTGATAGGAAATTGTACACACATAGGTAAGTTAAATTTAATAAATATGACAGGAAAACACGTAGTTAAATAAATTTGATAAAAACTTACCACACATTTATACACAGCCCTAATAGGTACTCTTCCTATATCTAGGCTTAGGTCTCCAATTTAGGTCTTACCTAGGTAGAGCTAGGTAGAGTTACAGGTGAAGGCTTACTCTCTACTCTACTTAGTAAGTCTGAGCTGAGGTTATTTCATCATCATCATCATATATATACCATAAGTTTAAGAAATGGCGTACATGTACCTTTTAGAAATATATAGTAACTTTAAGAAATTGTATAATTGCCGTAGTTTTGATTCTCGCTGATAAGAATCTAATTTTCACATGGTATCGAAATTTGGCTTTACCCATTTACAAGTGATAATTTCACTTAGCTGGTTTTCAGTCAAAATACACAAAAGACATAGTAATTAATGTTCAGTCGTATTAGTTCAATGAATCGTTAGGTCCCGGGGGAGTCGCGGGCAAAACGACACAATACGGTAGTTAGGGAATAGGGAGCTATCGTTTAACGAGCAAATTATTTAGTAAATGTTGCCAAATAATAACATTAATGCGGTAGGGAGCGAGGGTTAGGGGAGTTTCTGTTGAGATGTTAAGGAGTTTGTGTGCAGCTGAATGGTAGATTATTAAGATTTCCTAAGATTATCAGGGTTTCAGTAAACAAATTAAATAATGCTAGACAATCCACACGGTATCATCTAGCCCCAACTTTGAGTCTATAGAAAAATGTTATAGTCTATGATTATTTTCTTAGCTTCTGTTGTCCTACGATTACACATAAATAAATCATAATTTCCAGCACTCTTTCAGATATATTGGCGTCACCTTTATGGTGCCTAACAGTGGACACTATCTGAAAGATGAAGTTAGTGTAGGTTTTACAAAGGGATATCAATGTATCAAATACCAATTTCAAAATCTAAAACTTATTACGAAATTCCACCATAAATAATTCATCCTAAATCTTCCTAAGAAAACAGACAAAAAGCAAATAGCTATAAAACAAACTGTGTACAAAGGAGTGGGGTCTCGGTCTCCCCCTCGGTCGGTTAGCCAATGAGAGCACTCGAGCACTCGACTCCAGTACCAGTGCAAACAGCGATCCTGAATGCCACATAATTGAGTGGCTCCTTCAATGCTCTATTGTCAACGCCATTATAGTAATTATGATTTAAATGTTCGCGAATTAATGGTTTTATCGATGTGCTTTCGCGTGAGCGAGTTTTAGGGAAAGTCAAATGAATACTTGATGATTCATATCTTTGTAGAATATCTTTTTATGTGGCCCGATTCAGATCCTACCCAATATGTATTTATGGAAGGTACCCAATAGATAGACCGTATAAGTACTTATCTAATGAATATTTACGTACATACGTTTTATCTACGTACATACGTTTTATCTACGTACATACGTTAGTATTACATACTCTGTGTTTGCAAAATTATTCAATTCTTGTTACCGTACTTTACACCTCATATTTCAAAACTAAAATATTGAAAACATTAAAATTCAGAACAATAAACAGCGTTTACTCGAGTGAACTAAGTTTGCGCACCTATTTACACACATAATTGGCCGCAGAGCGCGCTAAACATTTATTCGTAAACGTGAAACAGAATAATGTATTCACGTTGCGAGCTCAGCGTTTTAGCGACGTTTTGCCACGGTTACCGCTTAGCCCTCTATCCCCTACCACTGTTTCAGAGTTCGACTTATTGTTAGAATAATATTATACAAACATATATACATTGTAAATATACAAAACTCAAAATTAAATAAATTCGGATTGTTACTTCACAATTAGTACCTACCTAATCATAGGTTGTACGTAAGTGTGTGTTTGTTTAGGTACTTATGTTCTTATCCAAAATGGGAATTGAAAAGAAAAAAATATTTAAAATTCCTTGTCATCATTTCGGTGCTTGCTTAAAAGCATCAATTTACCATTCAATTTAAGTTTTCCAGACGCATTTTTAATTACCTACAGGCAAAATATCTCATCCATTCTCGGTTTTGATTACAATTTAATATTTCTAAATCGAAATCCTTACGATTATTTCAAGCCGACCTGGCAACGTGGTAAGTCCCTGGTAACAGATCCCGGGGGAGTCCGCCGCCCCCGCAAACGGAATAGATAATTCAATAACCGAAGGAACGCGCCGCATAATCCAGAATTAGCAATACGATACGAGTAAATAGATTTCGGTCGAACAAAGCCAACGTCATGGGAATAGTAGGGTGTTTAGCGAATCATTAGCTTGCTAATGAACGGTTTGAATAAAATATTACAATGTCATTTATGTTCAGTTGATGGGGCGGTTTCAATTTTGCCTTGTACAGTAGACAGACGGTAAAGCATCTAAAATAATCTAGCATGAGCAATGTAGGAGATAAAAACTTTTAAGCTTGCTCCAATGGTAAACTGAGGCGTTGGTCTAATATTTTGCTTTAATTCAATGTCAAAAGATTTTACCTAAACAAACCGATTTACTTACCTAAATAGCTAGTAAAAAAAATAACTCGTACTATTATGGCAGATATGAGTGCTATTATTTTATGTTTACCATGGTTCAAGTTATAATTTAAGCTTCAGTTAATCGGCCGTCATATTGCCTAGGTTCATATAGGATCAATTCCGTTCTCAGATTCGATCTCAATCTAATCACATTATGGGATCGTCAATTATATCGAACACATGAGCGGGATGATACGCCAATTAGACAACCAGGAAGCTGCGCGCGTGCGCACTGCCTAATTGTATCCGTTCTTACCCCCACCACCCTACCCCACTCTCCCCTACCTCCATCGAACATTACACAGTTGAGTAGACTCGCTGTAAATATTTTGATAGTGGTATAATGGCGACTGAGGAGCTGAAGTGCTTTGTGCTAGGTTCTGCGATTTGACTTTTTAAGCTCTGAAGCTTTGCTGTAAGTTACGCTGTAGCTTACGCTGTAGGTTCGTCTTTACCTACAGAGTTTTAACTTATTGTTGTTTAAAGGATAAATGTGACGTATGATTATCATATGGTTGTAACCATTTGTTTTCTATGCGATAGAGTGATCAGTGGAAGAGTTGTGAAACTTCAAATCACCCTCCTCCGCTGGTGCTTGGGTAATAAAAATTAGAGTCTTCCCCACTTCTCCATCAAAAGCATCAAAATCTGTGCTAACTAATCATCAACCTACAACCAAATAGACCAATGTAACTAGGCCATAAAGGTTTTTCTTGCCACCATCATCATCATCATCAGCCCTTGTTGACCCACTGGTCAACATATACGTATAGACGTAAAGATAGGCCTATATACATATATGTATGTATATGTCTATGCCAGTCGCCTCAGTCCTATGCTAATCTGGGCCGGTGTAGCCGACGGTTTTGTGTAAGTCATCTTGTTTCATGCTACAATAATGAATAAATCCGGATCTTACCACTGAATTTCATCAGGGCAGATGTTTAAGAAATTCCATAATTCTATTATTTTCACTTTTCATCCGACCCTACTGCAAATCAACGCCCGTAGCTGTCTCCGGTCACTCAAGTTTTTGCTGACACCCGAGACGACTCTTGTGACCAATATCATCGATATAGTCGACATTGTTAGCAATATTGATGGCAATATTGTTGATATAGAGAAGCCGCATTGTGTGCGCTCTACACCAGGTCAACCGGAAGCAATCTGTACTATACTCGCACGTGGCCTGGCATAACTGATATCAGTACAGCATGTATCCAGTTGTCAGAGCAGGGAGTAGTAGAAAATATATTTATTATAAAATGTGAAATGTTCTTAAAATAAGTTTGGAATGTGTTGAATATCGGCGTAGGCGTATGTATAATTTTTATTTGGTTACTAGTAAGGTCTCCGTAGTTAGTTTTCTTCGTTTTTGTAGAACGTACAACACGTAGAAAAGGATATTTCTACGTGTTCTATGTGCGAAATCGCAGACATAAGCTACTAAAGATATGTTTTTTGGCTAACTGCAACCAATCTATGTTAGTGAAGTAAAACAGTTTATAGTATAAAATTCGACTTTTCTTAGTGCTTATTTTAAAATTCTAAAGAAATATAGTTATTAAAAAATCTGAAATCTATGTACATCCTGTATATGGTTGTCCGTGCGACGCACGCGTCGGCGTGTGTCGTCGATAGAGCGCGTCTCTTGTTACGCTTTGTTACCACGCTTGTTACTTCATCAATCTAATTGCAAGGCTTCTCTACAATGGGAATTTGATTGGGCTATGGTGGAATGAGCGAAAACGAATCTGTTTTTAACATCAGGGCCCATACCCGTAAAAACGAAATAGAAGTTTCTGATTATTTTTCGTGCATACGCTAATCTTATGCAAGCGACATAAGAGTTGGTTTTGCACGAAAACGAAAAAGAAACTTCGTTTTTCCTTTTCCGAGTAGGCCCCCTGACTTGAATAAGGGCTCCTAACCTCAGGTTCTAAAATGCAGTTGAGTGGTGATTACAGAGACAGCTTCATATAATTTGAACTTCTGTGTGGAATTGATTTAATCATTCCATTCCCGTTTTTGGCGTTTTTCCACTGAAAAATTTAAAAAACCTTATATGGATGGACCTTATATTACTTTAGGTACGTCCTTTTTAAAGAACAACTGCATTCCTAAATTTGTTATTCCTTCACCGAGGATTAAATTTCATGTTAAAACTTTGGATGGCTAGGTCTTGTCTATCGATGACAATGTTTTCTGGATATTTATTTAATTTCCATAACAAGTCCTTATTGCGTTTTCGTATGGGACTTTTTATGTAAAATTCAACTATATAATATTAAAGTCTTAGTTATTGAAAGTGTTGCTAATATATGTCAAAAACCAACCCACGCACGAGGCGTACCGTTGTATTATACTTGTGAGTGGACGTCTAAGTTTTTACCTAAAACACGCTTGGATTGGAAAGTTGAACCTGTTAGTGGTTTTCGTTGATGACTGTAAAATTTATTGCATTAGCATACTATATTAGGTATGTAGATACTGCTATATATAAAACAACCGTCGCAATAATACCATAAAATGACAAAAGCAATAATCTACAACAAAGATACAACATTTCTATTACACAGAACGCCTTACAAACAGTAGGTTATAATCATAAGCACCAAAAAAACATAAAAACAATTTCACCCTATCCTTAATCAAAACATAATCATAGCTTATTCTCTTAGGAACACGACATTCGGCGTAATACCCACCTTAATAGTTACACAAAGCTGCGGGGAGAGGGAAGCGGGGGGCGGGGGGTAATCGGTCATCATCCGATAATAGGGGGATTAACACGATACAACCCTTTGTGCACAATATAGCTGTCGGGTATTGGGACTCGCAGAAAGCTCGCTCTGTACAGACGGTATAAAATTTCATGACATAAATTTGAGACAAAATGCTCATACAATAAATCATAGGTACTAATACTAACAGACGTTTCAGGCCGAAACATTGAGAACCTCCGCGGTAAAAAAATGTTAGGACGCATTTTCGATCTCACTTTTTCTGAGCCATGAAAACGTGATTAACTTAGCCTCTGCTACGTCGATAAGCTGAACTTGCGTAGCGTACAAAAGACTTCAACGCGCACGCGTTTTCGTACGTTTGTACTATTGAGGTATCACAATAAAAACTATCGGAAACTATTAGAAATACTTGTTTCTAAAATCGAAGATATAAACAAAGGCACTTATTAATGAAAACGTACAAAAACGTATTAAAATAACAGAAAACAACAAGGAAACAGCTAAAACAATGCATATGTAGTACTTGCACAGGGGCCCTGCGAGAATGGTTCAAATTCGAGTTCGGAACGGACGACGAATGAAAACTTTCAAAGCCAAAATATTGTACTTTTGAAATATTGTGATTTGCTACGATGATTTCTGTGTCATTCATATTTTTTTTCTTAGAATTTGTTCCATTTGTTTAGAAAACATTAGATATTATCTAGGATAAGAATCCTAGAGAATCCTAGATAATATCTAATGTTTTGTTCGATTTTATACTTAGACTAAGAGGTCCAAAATAAATATCGAAAGCTAGTTGCGGTTATCACTTTAATAAAGTCGATTTATTTTTCTTAACTTTCAATTTAGATTTAACAAAAGCTGAGGGCAGCCGATTGCACCGTTAGTTCGAGTGAGTTTTCTGTGCGCGTCCTATAATGTGCATTGTTGGTTGATAAAACTTCAAACCAAACATTTGTTCGCACTGATAAATAATTCCTAGTGTGCTTAATATTCGCTGTGTGAATAACTGAAAACGTTATTGCATGCAAATACGGATTTTACCTACTGGTTTGTTTTCGATAGCAACGGATGATATTTGCCATTCTTAATTCTTATATATTCACACAAGCTGTTCCCCGCGGTTTCACCCGCGTTAAATTCGAACTGCGCATTTCTATGGGGATTAAAAGGTATTTTTTCCGTATTTGATGTTTTATCAGGACAAAAAGCCTAGTAGTCTATGTTACTCTCCATGATTTCAAATAAGGGCTCTTAATTATACACGAGCGGCAATGTGCCACCGGCAGAGGTAACTGTAGCCGTTGACGCGCGCCAATGGGTGCCGTCGACTATCGACAGCAGCCGTCCACGTGTCGACGGCTGCCGTCGACAGGTGACTACGGCTACAGTTACCACTGCCGTTGGCAATTTGCCGCTCGTGTATATGAGCACTAACTCTATGCCAAAAATCAAGTCGAATGGTTGCTAAGTTAGGGCATGAAGGAAGGACAAACAAACAAATACACCTTCGCATTTCTAATAGAAGTTAGGATTACAGCACAAGACTTGACGAAAAAGCGGCTACATAGACATCGCGACACCATCACTCGTTTGCGGAACCGGGTATACCTACACATCATCGGTTGCCGTTAAGAAACAATATTGGTTATGGATTTATTATTGTGAATTATTCTTAGAACTAACTATTAGAATCGACCCCTAAAACTAAACCAGAAGAAGATAGATGTATGGAGAAACATCCATACATCTATCCTTACGAACTTTGACATTTATAATATTAGTTATATACTTTTAAAAGACTTTAACGCTTCTTGTTTCCAAAAGCTCTTGTCTAAACATACTATGTATTTATTCACAAAGTTTATTCTAACCCTTCAGTTTATCGCAACTGGAGGCGCGAGTTACTCTTAATATTCACATCACACTCGGCAAGCCCTCCGCTTTATCCTAACAACCACTTTCAACGGCGCTTGTCAATTTATATTTGCTTGCGATTAATCGAGGTGTCGAAATGTCTCGTGGAAGCGTCTGCTAAACAAATTGGTATCGAAAACGGAGCGATTTCTTTGTGTGCAAGCTGCGCTAATTTGGGTGCAGTGTATTATTGAAGTAAACAGAAACTCAAAGTGATCAATTTATTTTTAGTTTTACTGTATTTGAAATGGTGGCTTGGTGTTTCTCTACGTGACAGAATCCGGAATACGGAAATCCGTAGAAGAACCAAAGTCACCGACATCTCTCAGAATTAGTAGGCTGAAGTGGCAGTGGGCAGGGCAGCACGCAGAACTGATAACCGCTGGTGGGTAAAGGTACTCGAGTGGCGGCCACGAAGCAACGCGAAGCGGAGTGTTCGAAGACCTGGACCGAAGACATCGTAGCGGTCGCAGGGAGTCGATGGATGGAGGCGGCTCAGGACTGCTATTTGTAGCGTCGTATGACGCTATGGAGGAGGCCTATGTCCAGCGGTGGACCTGTATAGGCTGATATGATGATGATTTTTTTTATTTTCTTTTATTTTAGAAAATATAAAGGGATTTTGTCATGATGATGATGAATTTGAAATTTCTGACGTGCCCAAAAGTCCTGTAAGTTCTAAAGGAAATAAAGCACTGACTTTTGAGTAACTGAGCATAAATTTATTTTCTTTCTTTCTTTCTTTCTTGAGCATACTATCGCACGATGGTTTAATATTGGTTCATCTCGTCCACCTTTGATACCATAAACTTACCAATAGCGCTATGAGATTAAGTGCGGTAGGAGTCGAAAAACTCTGGGACTTCCTTCGGACTCAAGCGTCACTAGATCTCGTGGCGCAATTGGTTAGTGCATCCCCTCTTCGCTCCCGACTGTCAAATAGTGGTGACGTGCGTAAATTCACTCACGATAAAATTTTAAAATTAACTAGTCTAAAACATTTCTCGGACCCTTTCCTAATATATGCTGAGTAAAAGACACTACAAAGAAGCTGTGAAGACTGAAATTACATATCGTGAGTCGTGATTTTGCCTGAATTTTTCATAAAAACCCCATCAAAACTGTGAGATTAGAGAAGAGACTATTTTCCCGGTCATACATCAGTGGCTGGCTGCACATTATTTGATTTGAGGCTATTTCACCGTCAAATAAACACGATTTGCGGACACTTCGTTGCAAGTTGATACTCGTTGAGTCGAAATAGCCTTTGAGAAGAGAAACTTTAAAATACCTTACATCAAGAATTTAAACAAAACACAAACAAATGAAATCTCTCTCTCCATGAAGGAATATTAATCTCTTAATATACTGTTACTGTACTGCCGACACCGTAGCGATTGCGCTGCTCATACACCAGACAATATCGTACGCTACGCTTACTAAAGGACCAACCACTTCTTGGGACCCTAGGCCTCCTGGCGAAAACCAACCACTGCGCTCTGTTTTTGTAGTGCTGCCTCTACTCTGCCATAATGACGGATATCGTAGAATCCGTTTCGGACTCGGACAGGAGTCAACCAAAACAAGATAAGACGCCGACAATTGCTTTCTTAAAATATAAAAGGAAAAGAGCAATTGAGTATGCATCAGAACTGAATGCTTTAAGGGAGAAATTAAAACAATGCTTTTTCAACAAGACCAAGATCTAAGAAAAATCTTACAAGAAATCCAACAAAGCAATCAAACCATCCAGACATCTGTCTGAATGATGGATTTGTGACATATGTAAGAATTGGATTAACTGTTAAAAGTGTTCAAGAGGTACAGCTAGAACATTCATCTTGTTTAAAAATTGAAACACAAAATTTTATAATACTTGGTATTTATAGGTCACCTTCAAACATCAACACAGATATATTTATACAGTCTCTTAACTTCTACCTGGAATCATTAAAATCTTATAAAAACCTAATACTGACGAATAATGACGGGGGACATGAATATAAATATAACAAAAAAAGAAAACGAACAAAACTATGAACGACATAATAGATTAAATTACCTTCTAGCTATGCATAGTTTGTTACCCGGACATACATTTCCAACCAGAACAAGTTCTGGTACGTGTCTTGATCACTTTATGATCAAGATTAGTAAAGGAAATGTATCAGCTGGAATTGCTGTTCTTAATACTACTATCACTGACCACTCTATGATATTCTTGACCTTATCGTCTCAACATATTCAACTCGCCAAGGACAAAAGTAAAAAAGTTACAGATTTTAATAAAGCTTTACTTGACTTGGCTGGAAAGAACTTATCTGAACTGTCTGCACTGACGCTAACATTGTAGTAAATGTACTTATAAATAGAATAATCGAATCCCTACAACCTAATACTAAAGTTGTACCCATTCCAAGCAGTAAAAGAATCATAAAGCCATGGATAACCGCGTGTGTATTGAAATGTATCAGAAATAAAATGCAAAATAAAGTCAAACTAGATCCACACAACGAAGTTTTGAAACTGACATATGTCAGATACCGTAATTTCTGCAATAATCTTATAAAGAAAAATAAACTTAGCTATGAAAGGGAACAATTAAATAGAAACATACCTTATTCTAAAAAACTATGGAATCTAAATCAAAATAAATCAGACAACACAAAATTATTAAACTCTAAGAATAAATCCATGGAATCTGTGAATTATATCAATTCTTTTTTTGCTAGTATTGGACAAAACGTAGCTAATGACATCTCATCTCAACCTGATCTACAAAATCCTAGAACTTTAGAAACTACTCTTGCCAATTCCTTCGTCCTGCTTGAAACAGACTGTAAAGAAGTTCATGACGTTATTATTAATCTTAAATCAGATGGCGCTCCTGGAAGGGACAACATCCCTACCAGTTTTTTAAAATTTGCTAATCAGTTAATTGTGCCGATTATATGTCACTTAGCCAACCTTTGTTTTAAAGAGGGAATCTGCCCTACCATGTTAAAAAAGTATATTATTACCCCCGTTTACAAGAGCGGAGACAAGGAAGATATTAACAATTACAGACCCATCTCTGTGCTGCTTGCAATATCAAAAATATTAGAAAAATTATTAAACTCAAGGTTGTTTAAATTCCTAAATAAATACAAATTATTATCAAACTCACAATATGGATTCAGAAAAGGTAAATCGACGGAAGATGGTGTAATTGATTTAAGCTCCCATATTGTTGACAGCGTTGATCGGGGTAAGAAATGCCTAGCTATTTTTCTTGATCTCAAAAAGGCGTTTGATACCGTCTGTATACCAATCCTTTTGCGAAACCTAGAAGGTATTGGTATCAGAGGTACCCCTTACAATCTCTTTAAAAATTACTTGAGTAACCGAACCCAGAGTGTCAAAATAGGTGAATACGTCAGTGATGATGAGAATGTCTCTTTTGGCGTCCCACAAGAGAGTGTACTAGGACTCACATTATTTCTAATATACATCAACAATCTTACCAATCTCAAGCTAGACAATGGGAAAATAATTTCCTATGCTGACGACACCGCTGTTGTCTTTTCAAATTTTACTTGGAATAAATTGCATACAGACGCCGAAAGGGGCATGGCTCACGTCGCTCGCTGGCGTAATGATAACCTGTTAACTCTTAACGTCCAAAAAACAAAATATATGTGCAATACAATTTACAACTCCACCCAACCTGAACAAGATTTTCAAATAAAAATACACAGAACAATAGATGTAGAAAACCACACTAACTGCATGTGTTCTGCCATAGATAAAGTATCAAGATATAAGTATCTCGGAGTTATGATTGACCAGAAACTAACTTGGTATTCACACATAGACGCACTTACTGCAAGAATTAGGAAACTTATATATATATTTAAAACTCTTAGACATGTAGCTCAAACAAAATTACTTAATAGAATTTATAGCTCTTTAGCTGAATCTATTATAAGGTATTGTGCCCCCGTATGGGGAGCAGCTGCCAAAACAAAGTTTTTAGAAATTGAACGTGCGCAGCGATCCTTGCTTAAAGTTATGTACTTCAAACCATATACATTCTCAACTGAAACTTTATATTTCAACAGCGAAATGTTAACCGTAAGGCAAATTTATATATTAAACACTATTTTGAGGAAGCATAAAACACTAAGTTATAACCCTACTATTTTACAAAAAAGAAGAAAACATAAAGTTGCTCAAATTCCAACTACTAAAACAAAATTTGCTAGTAACCAATATGCAAAACAATCAGGTCATTTATACATCTAGATATCTATCCAAACAGATATTACGAGCTTAAAAGCTGTTTGCAGAAATGGTTACTCACAAAAAACTACACTAAGACTGAAGCCCTACTTCTATACATAAAATAAAATTTATTTAGCCACTAAAAACTAACCGCTTTCATTTAATTAATTATATCACCCAAACTTAAACATTTATTTATAAATTTATAGATATCTATGTATTTTTTATTATAAAGACATGTTGGTGCTCCTGTTGCCACCCTCGCTTACACACAGACACACTACCACACATTTAGCTTTTAAAAACACTCCCAAACCCTGACACTTAGTAGATATGTAGATCATGTACTTCTATTATATTGAATTGTCCAATATCAATGTTGGTGCTCCTGTTGCCCGGACTCTCATGAGACCGGTGTCCTCAGGAGTACCTTAACCAGCACACAGGGGCAACCTACACATACACCACCACACACACACAACACACATTCTCTCTTATACTCACCCTCACCACTCACATACACACACAAACACAATTATTTTTATACTAGGTACTCTTAAAGTACCAAATTTCAATGTACCTACCAAACCTAATGTTATAGAAGAGCGGGGTTCTCTAACACAAGCATAATCATGCTTAAAAGAGGACCCCCACCCATATTATTGTAACGTATATAGTAAGTAACAGAAATAAATATATTTTAATTTTAATTTTAAGGTTGCGGATTCAAGTCCCGCCGAAGTTGTTGCAGATGTTTTCTGTACTGTTTAAGTATGATCTCCGAATTTCTCCGTCAATTGTGGGCCAATTTTGATAATTCTTTTGGTTTTGTGTAAAGAATAATCCCGGAATGGTCCCTTAAGGTCCCTTATCCCTGAAGTATTACGATAATTTGTCCCGATAAACTTATCAGTGAAAATATAATCTCAAGGTATTCAATGTTTTACGTTTTTGTAAGAACATCAAATAAAATTATGTCTTGTGACATTTGGTTTCATATTTCGTTTTCGCTCACCATTTATCAAGAAATTGCTCGCTTTAAACAACGAAACAGTCCAACTTGCAAAGGGCCCAGAGGGGCAGAGCGGTGCGGACGTTAGTCAAAGCTGTAACTGGCCGAATGAATAGGTGTCAGGAGCAATGCGTCAGGCGTCCCCCGGGCAAGCTACGTGCCCGTAACCTGAGGCGAGGCGAGGCAAACCAGCCTCATAATGACGTCACACTAGATTATAAATGCGAAAGTTTGTAAGGATGAATGTTTATTAAATCTCTACGGCAAAATAACTGAACGGATCGGGCTGCAGGTAGGTCTACACTTTAACTATATATATATGTACATTATATATAAAAGATGTACACTGCTTGAAATGCAGGTTCTGTCCATCACATTACGCACACGTTCGCAAAGACATAAATAGTAGGTAAATCATTTCTGATACAGAATGAAGAAACACGTTTGTTTGGAACCCAATGATAAGATAATTAGTATTGATTCACAAGAAACAAGAATATACAATAATAAAAAAGGATTAAGGAGATAAAAAACAATGTGAGAGCAAAAAGTTGAAATACTAAAGATCACTCCCACATCCACTGTCAATTCAAGGTAGCGCCGAGTTTAAGTTTAGTTTAAAAAAATCCTTTCTAAAGAACAATTTTTAAATGGAGGACGGTACTCGTACCTACACCACTACAAATACCAAATTTGAGAATTAAGACCTAGCGTCTTCAAAAACGCCAAATATGGGAAATAAGACCTAGTGTCTCTAAAAACATATATATTATATGAGTAACGTACTTTTTTATTCCGGAAATAACACGTGCGAAGCCACAGACAGAAACTAGTTCTACATAATTCAATTGATTCCCCGACACTACCCGCACGCTTCCGCCTAACTTCGTTTGGAGCGTTTTGATATCGGATCCGACCGTTTTGACGGTGCATTTCTTTCCCCTAGATGGAGTAGGTATAACTCAATAAACAGCACTTTGTTCGTTTCAAAGTATATTCACATTCAACAAAATAAATAGTTTCTTATTATTATAATAAATTAGTGGTGGTATGACACCGCGGGGGAGGAGAAGGTAACTTGGCCAAGGTTGGCGGGGTAGGCTACTTTGGCGACGGGGGCTGATGCGTAGGCGACGGGGGCAGGGGCGTAGTGAACGGGCGCTGGGGCGTACTGGGGGGCAGGAGCGTAGGCCAGCTTAGCGATGGGAGCAGCGTACTGGATGGGGGCAGGTGCGTACGCAACTTTAGCGACGGGGGCAGGCGCGTATTGGATCTGGGCGGGCGCGTACGCAACCTTCGCGACGGGGGCTAGAACCTTAGCTACGGGAGCTTCGATAGGGTGTCCCTCGTATCGCACGACGGCGTTGAACCCGTGCACCTTGTCGGAGGTGTATTCCACGATGCGGTGCACGCCGTCGGGCTGCACCAGCGAGTATGAGCCCTGCACGGCATCACCCGCGCGCGACTCCTTCTGCTGCTTGATGTCGCCGGTGTGGGTATCATGCACGGAGTAGGAGAAGTCGTATTGAGCGGGCGCTTCAGGTTCCGCGTAGGCTAGTTTGGTGATGGGAGCGTATTGAGGGGCTGGCGCGTATTGGGGAGCTGGCCCGTACTGAGGGACCGGGGCGTATTGAGGGGCGTACGCGATCTTGGCAACGGGGGCAGGTGCGTAGGTCAAAGGAACAGGGGCTGGTGCGTAAGCGATCTTGGCTAGCGGCTGAACTGGGACAGCAACGGCAGCTGCGGCCGCGACCAGGCAGGAGAAGATAGCGAGCTGGAGATTAAAAGGAACATAATTAAATCCTATAAACTGAAGAAATTTCAGAAGTTTACAGAGAAAAGATCTTTGACTCAGGAAAAAAGTATTATTTTATATTGTTTCAGCAAAACTAATCTTCTATATTCCTAAAATCAAACCATCGAATACGTTACTTTAAATGCAATTTTTCAACAGACTTCAAAGAGGAGGTTCTCAATTCCACTGATATATTTTTTTTTTTGTATTTGTGTTACGCGATCTTTCTGCTAATTATGGACCGATTTTGAAAATTATTTCACTATTGTATAGAAAATGATCCGGAGGTTGTCCCATAAAACTTTTGTCTCCATGAGTTTAGTATTTATCCCGCAAAACTTAAAAACAGTGCAAAAGTAAGTGATTCGAAGTCGATTATTAGATTTTTGAAAACAATCAAATCGAAAATTTGATTGTTTTCTATGAATGACTGGTAATAAATAGTTTCCATGGCAACGGGCATAAACAAGAGGTCTAATTTGAAAAACAAATTTTACTTCCAAACCTATTTGAATTTTTCCAGAATTTGAATTCGGTTTATCGTTTTTTACAACACGCCAAATTATTATCCAACAACTCAATAAGATTTTATGATGGAATTAAGAGTGTGTGATGTTTTTAGGTGAAAGAATTGTCTATATCTTTTTCTTGAAAATAATTTTATTAGTACAACATGCTACTTACTTTAGCAACCATGTTGATTGGATTATAGTGACTTAATGTGCTCTAACTGGGTCTCCTAAAGCTTTTATAGTACCGAATTGTTGCGCATACGCATACGTTGTGTCGGCATTTGCCCGCGGGCCTAATGTCAATAACTGTATCACTTTATGTAACCCATTCAACTCTGATTATTTATGATGTTATGATTTTTTATAGAAATATACAAATGTAGAGAGATTTATTTCGACGCCGATCCAACAATACAGGTGCGACACCAATGGTCTCCTAAGCGAATAAACTTCGTGAGTCTCTCTCGAGAGATGTGTTTATTCCGGGCATTTATAGGGCGTATTGAGTAAATGCCCAGTATACTACATATGTTCTTTTATGCCCGATAAATGGGCATTTACCGTGTATAAATTGGGCTATTACTCAATACGCCCTGTAAATGCCCGGCATAAACCTATGTATCTCTATTCGTGAGTTGTATCTAGGGATATGGCTTTTAATTCATCTTCCTAGGGAAATATTTGTTTAAGGTTCTGGAGATGCCTTCCCAAATCCGAACTTTATACTTCATCATCGCGTGAGTCCATACACGTCCACTGCAGGACATTTGCTGAACATAGGTACAATATAACGGTCTTTAGCTGTTTCCATCCAACGACTCCCTGCGAGCACAACGATGTCGTCGGTCCATCGAGTAGATGGTCTTCCAATACTCCGTTTCGCGTTGTATCGTGGCCGCCACTCGAGAACCTTTAGTCCCCAACGGCTATCAGTTCTGCGAGCTATATGACCTGTCCACTGCCACTTCAGCTTACTAATTCTGCGTTTGTAAATAATTTAAACTTTATAATTACCATAATTAATTATATATAAATTTGCTGTGCTCTTTCAAATTAGAAGAGTATTTTGAGAGACACATTTTTTATAATACATTCAACACAATAGACATCCATAGACAATGGACTCATAAATGACACAAGGCACGAGGAATAAGTGGCTGCACAAAAACGAAGTACCTAATATCAGAGACAGAGAAATAAAGTTTTCAATGTCCAAATAAACTCAAATAAAATTTCCAAAATTTCATAAGTTGGATATCTTCGGTCAAAAGAAGAGCAGTAACCTACAAAAGCGGCTATAAAAGTGTCAATCGATCCAACAAATAAATAACGAATAGATCAATTTGATGATGATATAATCAGGTGTTTATTAATGCCGATTATACAATGATAAGCCAGTCGATTGTGTTTCTATAGACAAGTTAAGAAATATCAAGAACTACACTTGCGAGCTATAAACTGGAATCACTTCATCGCTGGTTTTTGCAGACCATATTTTACAGTTTCCATGCAATAAACTGTAGGTTGTGGTATATTATTTTAAAGATAATTTTATATACCGGGTTTATTGGCGAAAATTTCCTGCTAATGCACGACAATGCCCGCTGCCACACCGCTCGTGCGACTAGACAGTACCTGGAAGAAGTCGGGATTCCCACAATAGACTGGCCAGCCGTCAGCCCTGACATGAACCCTATCGAACACCTGTGGGACGAGCTGAAAAGGCGGGTACGAGGAAGATCTCCAGCTCCGGCGTCAATAGAAGACCTAAAAACTGCTCTTATCGAAGAGTGGCAGGAAATTCCACAGGATTCCATCAGGAAACTCAATGAAAAACCTTTTACAAGCAGTCATTAGGGCCAGGGGGGGGGGGGGGCAATACAAAATATTAAGCGGGAAATAACAAAGATTTTAAATAAAAATTTGATATTTTCATATTACTTCTTATTAATTTAAACATCCACAACTTCGACCTATTGTAATAATTCACTAAATGAAGGTAGGAAACTTAATTAAATTTAAATAATTTTTATACCATTCGAAAGCTAACAAAATTTCTTTTCAAATGGTATACACCAATCTGCAGTTTATTCCATGGAAACTGTAAAATATGGTCTGCAGAAACCAGCGATGAAGTGATTCCAGTTTATAGCTCGTAAGTGTAGATTCTACCTGTGACTTCTAGGTTTAGAACTAGATCTTATGCCAAAATTGATGCCTGATCCGTTCAGTTTTGTTACCTCTTCACGACAAGTTTTGTCAGGTAATAAACATCCAAACATCTGTTTTTCAAAATGACATAACATTTGTCATTGATTATACCTATCTCTATTTACTGGAATCCTTGAGGTCCCAATTAAATACATAATTACCGAATAGTTATAAAAATAAAGGCCTACAAGATAATTACCATTTTATTGGAGAGGTATTAATTTGCCGCTTTTCTCATTATGATAATATTTTTATATTCTCAGACAAGCCGAAGATAAGGTGGCGTGGAAGCAGCTGGTCAACTCGACGAAGAAATTTCAAAACGGGCACGACCTTCAGTAATGATAAATACGACGATGAGTCGAAGAAGAAGATATAGGCCTCGCACTGAGAAGGATCTACCACTTTTTAATCAGAAGGTAGAGAGTTGGGTCGTCCAACAAACAAGGATAAACGTAAAAATGGGTTTTACGATATATTATTTTTATTCGCATGTTAATTTGCAACTGTTTAGTACCCAGGGCATTGCTTAAACTTGACCAATTACCTACACAACACTTTGTCACATTGTCAATTAGATTTATTATGGACTATTAAATATGTCTACAGAACTTTAAAAGTAGGTAATGTCAATATCTATAGTACTTAGGTAACTACCTATCATCATCAAGCGGTGTACGCTGCAACAGTTTTTAAAAAAACTTTGTTAGAAAACATTAATCACCGATGTAAGTATATTTCCACAAGCAAGACATTACCTGGCAGTGGAAGTGGAGAATCCTTAGTCCGTGACTGTTCACCTCCTGTAGCACCTGACCACTGCAAAAGGATGTTTTTCCTCCAGTATTTCAACCATTTCTATTCACCCTGGAGTGTTTATTCACTCCGTTTTACCCGGTAATTATTATTTGTTAAAAAAGCTTTGGTCACTGAACACTGCTGAAAGTCGCATCGGACGGGTAATGTTCAAGAACGATGTTATGTTAAAATTTTGGCGCAACGGCATGTCCGTTGCCTTCAGTCTGATTAGTCAGTATTTTCTTAAAGCAAGATAAGAATTATTTATCAAAGATAAAAGACTTATTTCTTTCGTTGCACCATAATTTTAAAATATGGGGTTTTTCCATATTGAATCCCATCCCGAACCACAAAAATATCATAGACGCTACTCTGGATTTTCACCTAACACAAGCTTTTCTTAGTTTGAGATTTGATAAACACTATTTATGTGAAATATCCAGCATTTATTTATGTCTCCTGGGGTAGAAGTCTGCTTACCAATCTCTTAACTATGACAACAGTATCATCTCAGAATGACACATTTTGGCATTATACCTGTGACTAAAATAACTACAGATACACGCCACGTGTCAAAAGCAATCTACAAGTATCAATCTCTCATGTGATCTCTCCAGACAAAAAGCA
The DNA here is from genome assembly GCA_947859395.1 of Eupithecia insigniata. Classification (NCBI taxonomy): domain Eukaryota; kingdom Metazoa; phylum Arthropoda; class Insecta; order Lepidoptera; family Geometridae; genus Eupithecia; species Eupithecia insigniata. Next base: position 6,730,155 of record OX402008.1, read on the forward strand.
CCGCAAGCACTATCTAGAGTTTTTTCTATGGACCATTCTGCGACGATACCTTTGTCATAGTAATGCGATTGATTAGCAAATTTCGGCTCCTGGTAGGATAAACTTTGGTCTCTTGATTGGGGCGCACAACGTTGCGGTATATATGCGGTGCGGGCACATTTTGTCCTACACCGCTGACGCAGACTGCGACGAAACAAAAGACCATTCTAGACGTTTTTCATACGATTATGTATCGGGCATCGCATACCGCAGCATTGTGCGTTCCGATCAAGAGATCTAAGGTTTAGCCTCAGAAGCAAAATCGCACGCAAAGTGACATCGCGTAACCCTCTGGACAAATTCATCTACTTAATAAAAAAAGTTATGGAGTATGCATCATCATATTCATCATACAGCGCCTCGCAAAACTGATCGCATTCCAAATTCAAATTCATCGTATTTCTTATCGAAATCTAACAGGTTGGTTGATGAGTCGTGAATAAAAAAAATATGGAACATCATCATTCAGCGCCTAGCAAAACTGATCGCTTTCCAAATTCAAATTGATCGTATCCTTCGACAAGGGTTAGATTGTCTAAGATCTTATACTATCGAAATCTAAGTTTGGTTGTATGTAGTCGTGTACCACACATGGTCCACCTACACTATCAATCAAAGGCGTGTTACACATATCAACCATTGACCGCACCCAACGTACCGCACATTATATTGGTCAAGGTCTTGGTCAAAATGGTCACCAGGCTACTTTTGATTTCATTAAAACCATTTCATTTAGATCCATGCTATGCCGCTTTCACCCTAGAGTCAATTTTAAGTCTTCTCAAGCTCAGGGGTCTCAGTTATCTGGTTTTATATGAACTTGTTTCTCATTATTTCGAGTAATACGGAGGAATTATGTAAGTCAAGTTTGTTTCGTCATGTATAAAATGATTTTATTGCACTGGTTTAAATTCTATAAGAGGCATCTTTCAATTTAATTGGACAGGATTCTGACTTGATGGGTAGGAATAAAAACGAATATTTAGGTATTAAGACTTTTTAGTACTACCCAAAATCTTTGTCGTTAAGGGCCGCCTGATTTGTACCTTTACAATATACACAAAAAAGAAAACAAAAATAAATTTAAATAATCTCTTCAAGCCGTGGGGCCGCGGCGTACGAATATCGACCCCTCCAACTCAACCCGTGGATGTCGTAAGGGCCGATTAAGGGAACCTACCAGAGGAAGGGCAGCAGCTTCCTTCTGAGTATTCTTCAACACCAACACTACGATCACCAATCCGCCTGCCAAGCGTGGTGATTATGGCAAAACCCCCCCTACATGGGACGACATCGTAGCGGTCGGACGGAGTCGGTGGATGAAGGCGGCTTTGGACTGCTATTTGTGGCGTCGTATGGGGGAGGCCTATATACAGCAGTGGACGTGTACGGGCTGATATGATGATGATCAGATATCTACTTAGTACCCATAAGTAGGCTCTACTTAGCTTTGGGCTAGATTCTAAGGGCAAGATGATGCTGTGTTGATTATCCAACTTCTTTTTTTTTAACTCCACCTACATAGGTACTATTTGTCAGATAATTGGATGACTTACTATCCAAATTGCTACATGCATAACGTGACAGGTTAACTAGAAGAAATTAAGCAACACACGACTAGTCCTGTGTAACAAACAAGGTGTCCATGGATTATCTACCTACCTATACTAAATAACGTCACTCACACATATAATAGAGATAAACATGTGTACCTATTCTATAGTGTATTAACATTTACCCCTCTAAAATCTTGCAGATATGTATAGCCTTTCTTTTCCCACCAAAGCTTGTAAAAAGTACAAGCTTTGGTGGGAAAAATCCTGGAAATGATTTTTAGACCCGTTATCCTCAACCGATTGAGCCTAAAATTTGGCATACTTATGTATGTAAATTCGATGTCAATGCAATGACATGGTACCTGGTCTGATGATGGAGACCGAAGGTGGCCATAGGAACTTCTTAACGCAACGACTGAACCACGTCGAGTTTGGGTTCGTTGAATTTGTCTTCCCAATCACTTTGGCCCTGGATGATATAAAGGCTGGTTTTTAAGTTTTTAGATATTAAAAATTTATTTTCCTTTAGAACAACCTTACCTAAGCACAGATATAATCTTAATATATGTAAAAATCTCGTGTCAGTGTTTGTAACCAAATTCCTCTGAAACGGCCTGACCGATTTTTTATCATTTTTAGGGTTCCATACCTAAAAAGGAAAAATAGAACCCTTATAGGATCACTTTGTTGTCTGTCCGTCTGTCAACCCTCTTTTCTCAGAAACGCGTGGAGCTATCGAGTTGAAATAAATATCAAATACTCAGGTCCGTAACCTCTGGAGCCATGATATAAATCAAACTTCTAAGTCAATGCAATCAAAAGTTACAGCCGTTTATACCCAATTTTTTGTGGGAATGTTCAATGGGAATCAAATGCTCACAAAACCTTATAGGGTACTTCCCGTTGACCAGCACGGCTATTCTAACTCAATCGAAAAGTTTCAGTGACTCGAAATCTGACACAAATCCGCGCGAAATTCAAATAATCCGCGTGAAATTCAAATATTTTAGCGGTTTTTAATATTTTCTGCGTTCTACAAGGAATAAATCTACCTAAAAAGTAGTTTTTCATAAATCGCTGACCATTTTCTATGAATCCATGTTCCAATGAAGTACGATTAATGGGGCTTTTGGTAATGATGTTGATTTTTAATTATATTTCAACATATTTTATTGACAAAGAAAATAACAATCAAATAATATAAAGAATTTTATATTTATATTTCTGATAAATTATTAATTTCTCCAAAAGTCGAGTCGAAACGAAATTAGTTAAAACATGGGTTCATAGAAAATGTTTTACGATTTACGGTAAACTACTTGTCTACATTGCTTGTAGAACGCAGAAAATATTAAAAACCGCTAAAATATTTGAATTTCGCGGGGATTTGTGCCAGATTTCGAGTCACGGTAACTTTTCGATCGAGTTAGAATAGCTGTGCTAGAATCATAAAATTCGGCAAGTAGCAAGGTCTCATAGCACAACTAAAGGGAAAAATCCGAAAACTGTGAATTTGTAGTTTATTCACATAAAAAAATATTTGATTCTCACCATGGACCGAAAACCTATAGGGTACTTCCCGTTGAACTAGAATCATGAAATTCGGTAAAAAGCAAAGCCTTATAACACAAATAAAGGGAAAATCCGAAACTGTGAATTTGTAGTTTATTCACATAAAACATTATATTTGATTCTAACCATGGACCGAAAACCTATAGGGTACTTCCTGTTGACCTAGAATCATGAAGTTCGGCGAGACACAAGGCCTTATAGCACAAGTAAAGGGAAAAATGTGAAAACCGTAAATACGTAGCATAAAAACAAAAAAAAAATTTGCAAGTACCAATCCCTACAGGGTACCTAGCTACTTCCCGTCGTCCTAGAATCATGAAATTTGGCAAGAAACAATGCCTTATAATTACGGAACCCTCGGCGCGCGAGTCTAACTCGCACTTGACGTTTTTATTTTTGTGTATATCCGGTAGGTCTAAGAATAGGTATTTTTTATAGGTACCCCAAAGTGACAAGAGTGGCCCACAGCAACAGTTTTTATTTTTTTTTAACAATTTTTTTTATGATTGGCATTAAATAATACTTTTTTCACTTCTCTGGCTCAAAAAATGTATCATAATAGTGTAGCTTAGCAGGCCTAAAACTCGAGTTTAATACCTGGGGCTAAAAAGTATTTTTTATTTTTTGTCTAAAATCATCAGCCCGTACAAAGCATTCGTTCTGTTACATAAAAATTCGACTTCTTGGCGCTCCGTCAATCTTTTTTTTTTTTTTTAATAGAATCGTCTTGATGATGTTTTATGAAGGTTGATTCTTCCCTTCACGGTAGAATGCGAACTGTTTCGTTGCGGCATTTAATTTTTAATAAAATTTCTGAAAATTGTCGTATGTATTTGAATTGTTTTATTTCTCGCAATCGAAGTGAAAAGTAGAGTGTTTTACAGGGGACTAAACCATCCCATTATATACGAGGTTGTTACACTCCCGAGCGTAGCGAGGGAGGGTGACAAGACCGAGTTATAGTTAATCTACTATTACTTATCCATTTGATGGCCAAAACAACGTTTGCCGGGTCAGCTAGTACCTAATACTATACTAGTAAAGTTCATAAAGTCACAGAATGACCATGGTGATCTGTCATTTGGTAAATAACACAAAAGGACCACTTTTCGAATCGTTTCGTTATAATTTCTAATTGTATTTTTTTATAATCAGACCTTTGTTGGACCACCATCTAATCTAGTCTGATGGAAAGTGAGGATGTATATCACGAAAGTCTAGAAGACACATATTCACTCTTGATTTACTTAACCTAGTGAATAGGAACTTTGATTCAGCTCGCGATATTTAAATTCTAAAAAGAATACGTCCTATTTCTATGAAATATAAAAAGTAAAGCAATTTCATTATAATCGAGGATTTTTTGAGTGAATGAGGTATTTTGGAGGTAGGTATTGTTTTTATATTTGGCGATTATATATATTATGGTATTAGAGTTTGACTAAGTACGTTTAGGTTTAAAACCCATGGGTATTTTGTTTTATGTTTGTTTAGTTAGACGTTGTTATTTACCTTTGCTGCATTTCTTGTGTGCTACAAATTCAAAGATTTCAGATTTCAATAACTTTATTTCTTTAGGCTTACAAAATAAGCACAACAAGTAAAATTTTAAAGCTATAAATATAGTAGTTATTATCATTAATAAATAAGGTGTTATGGATTTTCTCTTCAATATTTTTTTTTGCCTACTATTGGAAGAAGATATCGAGGATAAAAATCTTTATTCTTCAAGCTTTGCTTTGCCATTAGGCATTTTTCATTTAGGCTTTAAGGCACTACTAATCCAAAAATGTTATGTATTTTATGAACAAAATAAATATCATTCATTCATTCATTAAAACTGTAAGAAATCTTGCTTTAGGTAGGTCTCTAGGTTCATATGACATAGTCAACTGTCACCGTAAACGAAAGTCCGGGTAACCTTCAACTTTCAATCATGGTCCCTAATTAGCCCCGCCTTACTGATAACCAGACTGCACTGGACAAATAATGATATAAAAACTTGCGTATGACCCGCTATTTGCACATTCCACTATCTGAAGGTACAACAATGGCAGCTAAGGTGAGCTTTTCGCTTATGCGAATCCTAGTGCGAAAAATAATTTATTGATTACTTTTAAACAGGATTTACCGGCGTCGAAGTTCAGAATACATTTGATGTGAAAGGGAAGCCTTTTACCGATTATTATGCAAGAATTTTGGGGATTTAATTTCCGATTCGTTACTGAAAATACGTGTGATAAATAAATTATTATAATTTTTAAATTTACCATTATAGATAAAACCTTATAAACATTATCATTACCTTGGCTATTATTTCCTGCGATTAATTAGCGGATGTGACACATCTTATTTATCGCCAACGACTAATAAAATTTGATCACATTTCGTAAGGCTGTTAATTTCATTAAAACCAATAACATATGCAATGAGATCAATAATAATCAATGAACTTTTCTAACCTTCTATTGAACTTTACGTGATATTATTCGGTTGTGCGGTAACTACTAATAATAGAGTTTACTAATCGTCAAAATACATTAGCATTGCCATACAGCGAGGCAATGCAGCCAACGTCTTGGGGACGCTTCCGACTGGTATTGATATGGACCAGTTGAGCTATCTGTAGATTGTTTTCAACAGTCTGCAGTTAGCCACTTGTTTCAATTGTAAATACTAGTTTAATTTTATTGATTGATTGTTTATTATTGATATTATTGAATATTATAGATTGTTATTTTCTTTTTCAATAAAGATTAGATAGAGATAGATAGAAAATACTTTATGGCAAACTAAAATCGAAGGTAAAAAAAATACAGGAAACAAAAACTAAGTTACAAGTGGCGGTCTTTTCTTTATATAAACCATTCCCTCCCTATGCGTAAGTTTGGATGCTTGTTTGTCTCCCCCAAACTATCGGATGGATCAAACTGAAATTTTGCATAAGTGTATTTCTAGGTAGACTACGATCTTTTCTGGAAAAACTTAGTAGAATTTCCAACAGCTTTCCTCTGTACATTTTATGATATGAATCCTAATGTGTAGTGAACTTTTTTACAGCTTTTCATCGTCCTCTCCGTGGCCGTATGCGCGGCTTCCGCGCTGCCCCTAGACGCCGTCTACAAATACGAGGCCGAAGCCCCAGCACACTACGACTTTTCCTACTCCGTGCATGATACTCACACCGGCGACATCAAGGAGCAGAAGGAGTCGCGCGCGGGCGACGCCGTGCAGGGCTCCTACTCGCTGGTGCAGCCAGATGGCGTGCACCGCATCGTGGAGTACACCTCCGACAAGGAACACGGGTTCAACGCCATCGTGCGCTACGAGGGACACCCCATCGAGGCTCCCGTGGCTAAGGTTCTAGCCCCCGTCGCCAAGGTTGCCTATGCACCCGCCCAGATCCAATACGCTGCTCCCGTTGCCAAGGTTGCGTACTCTGCCCCCATCCAGTACGCTGCCCCCGTCACTAAGGTTGCATACTCTGCCCCCGTCGCTAAGGTTGCATACTCTGCCCCCATCGCTTACTCTGCCCCTAAGCTGGCCTACTCAGCGCCAGTCGCCAAAGTGGCGTACCAAGCACCCCTCGCTCATGTCACTTTCTCTTCCCCCGCTATCTCTTACCACCACTAGAGTTTAGAACTACCTACCTCCTTCAATGTAAGTGGTTTGATATTAAGTTAGTCGCAGACAGCGTTATCCTTCTCATATCAGTCAATTAGAAAAGGATGCTTCTGTACCTAACTTAATGTTGACCAAGAAACATCGTGGCAAGTGGCAAGATCTCATTGATGGAATTTCTGCAGTGTGGCGTTACGGGTACCGTCAATGAGATTCTGTTGAGTGATGCGTATGAATGGTTATTTCTTTTTGTAAATGAATGTTTATTAAATTATTTATTTTTATACGTTATGTGATGTTATTTAACCCTTTCGGATATCGTCATCATTTTGGTAGAGTTAGAATGTTTCCATAAATAGGAAAACTTTTAGAGCAGCTAAAGTCTGTAGGAGTAGAATAAGATAGAATAGATCGAATACATTTAGCAAAGACATAAGGAACATAGGCTGTTCCGTACTATTTAGTGTGACAATAGTCTCAAAAGCCCTAGTGTAGTGTTACCAGAAACAGACAATTACAGAATACAAAAATGGCTGCATATCAAAGCAAGCAGATAAAAGCGGGCATTTATCAACAATATTTACATCGGCAAGTGAATTGGTCGGGCTTAATTCCCGGGAATTACGAACCCGTCGGGAAATCAACTTTACATTCAATTTGCCGCCGCACAGATAAAAACCAATCTCAACGTTTTACCTGCCCGGAGAAAATTAAACTGCTGTTTGGAAAATTACATGGGCTCAAGCGAAAGAAATTACTTCGTAGAAATTTAAGAAAATTTGACATTAGGTACTCTCTTGCAATAGGAATTTCTTTCAGCATAAAGCTTTTAGCAGAAAGAAATTGATTAATTTTCTAACGCTCAGATAATTATTCGCATCTCGCAGATACATATGTACATAGAAAACTGATTGCAGTCGTACTGAATACTTTAAGTAAATGAAATAAAATGGAAGCTCAATTACTGAAATTGAGAGATTATAGTCACAATAGACAGGTAAATGTCAAATACAAAGCACTGCCTAGCTCGGTACTTTACAAAGCTAATGCCCTGGCTCAAACGATTCCCAGACATTATGAATTCAACCTAGCTCCGAAGCCAAGCCAAATAGGCTTTCAATATTGAGCTAACATCTACATGACTTTATCTATACCTGATATTATATATCCCCCTTCCGTGGGGCGGGGGGAGGTGCATAGGGAAACCATTCAGATTTGTCCGGAAAGGCCGGCACTGACTTTCCGTCTAAAAAAATTACGGAGTTTTGTATCTAGCATCAGTCGGTAAGTACCTATACTCTCTTCTACAGTTTGTCTTTCTGTTCAGAACTTCCTTTCTACATTATAAATTACATTCAACCGACAAAAAAGAAAAGGAGGTGGTTGTTAAATCGGTATATTGTGCTCTTGATTACTGATATTCCTTAATAATAATTTAAAGTATAAAATTGTACTTGTCTACAGCGCTTATATCCTAAAGAAATAAAGTTATTGAAATCTGAAATCAATGACCATAGATGTATTATTGACATGTTGTATGATAAAATTGTGAATGTTTTATGTCAAGCGGCGTCCTGTAGTAAAGTAAACTATATAGATATAAAATCAATCCAAGTGATAGAAACAAAGCTACCTATTTACAAATTCGTAATCGTAGTAACAGAAAGTGTAGGGATGCGCAGCGTCGGTACATACACGAATCTGTTTCACAGGACGATCCTGCCAAGGTCTGGAATTTTCTCAGAACGTTGGGAGTCGGAAAGTCAAAACTTGACTCAATTCCTGATAATTTAGATATTAACTCCCTTAATCTTAATTTTTCACCTGCGTCTTCCATTAATGACGCTGTTAAGATAAATACTCTCAGTAACCTTTCTTCCGTTCCATCTCCTAACCAGTCTCAGTTTTGTTTCGAACCAGTCACCCCGGAAGATGTTAAGAAGAGTATCCTATCTATCTCCTCCAAAGCTGTTGGGACTGATGGAATCAGTCTTAACATGCTAATTCCCATACTCGACCTTATCCTCTCGACTCTATGCCATATCTTTAATAATTCATTGGAGCACGGGGTATTTCCTTCCTGTTGGAAGGACGCCCAGTTGATTCCCTTACCCAAGAAATCCAATCCCAAATTCTTTTCTGAATACCGCCCTATCTCTATCCTCCCATTTCTGTCAAAAGTTTTAGAACGACTTGTCCACAATCAGCTTAACTCTTTCCTCTCCATGCACAACGCACTTAATCCTTTGCAGTCCGGTTTCCGTAAAGGACATAGCACGTTGACTGCCCTAGTTAATATATCGGACGACATACGCCTAGGCATGGATAGTCGACAACTTACGGTTTTGACATTGCTAGATTTTAGCAATGCCTTTAACACAGTAGATTTTGATATTCTTCTCGCATTGCTACGCTCTCTTAATATCTCCCAGGGGGTAGTAGACTGGTTCTTTAATTAATTACATGGTCGCCGGCAGAGGGTCCGCCTGGGCGATGCCGTCTCGTCTTGGTGTGACATTTCTGTAGGTGTTCCGCAGGGCGGTGTCTTCTCACCTCTTCTCTTTGCTATATTCATTAACTCGATCTCTCTAAATTTAACCTGATCCTATCACTTATATGCCGATGATCTGCAGATTTATTCTCAAGCTCAGCTGGATTGTATTGGCGACGCAGTTGACATAACAAATTCGGATTTACGTCGAATAGCAGAGTGGAGTCGAGCTCATGGTTTAAAAATCAATCCGGTCAAAACTCAGACTATCATCATTGGGAGCTCGAGATTGATAGATCGGTTTGACTGGCAGACTGTGCCCCAGGTTATCTTTGATGGACAACCCATTCCTTACAGTGTGACCGTAAAGAACGTAACCCCTGTGTGTAACCCCTAGGGGGTTACATTTGACCGTAAACTGTCATGGTATCCTCAGATTGAACTCACCTGTAAGAAGCTCTATGCATCAGCAGGTTCGCTTAGGAAGTTGCGGTACTTTCTGCCAACCGCCACCAAAATAGCCCTAGCCCGGTCTCTGCTCCTCCCTGTTCTGGATTATGCTGACGCCTGCTATTTAGATCTAGCTGAGGAGCAGTTCGATAAACTTAGGCGTCTCCAAAATTTTTGCATAAGGTTCATATTTGGTTTGCAAAATATGACCACGTCACTCCGTTTCGCACCATGCTCAAGCGGCTCCCTATTCGTCTTCGCCGGGACGTGCATATTCTTTCTCTTCTCTATTCTATTCTCTTTAATCCTCTTTCCCCTGCGTATCTTAAAGAAAGGTTCGAGTTCCTTTATTCATCTAACTCTCACAATCTCAGGTCATCGGATAACTTACTCCTCAAGTTTCCCACTCATTCCCAATCCTTTTATGGAAATTCCTTTAGTGTACAGGCTGTTCGTCTTTGGAACAAACTACCGGTCGATATTAGACTTGCTCCTTCCATTAACTCCTTCAAATCCAAAGTGAAGTCCCATTTCCTTTCTTCAACTGTTTAAACTCATGTATTCCATTATCTGCCTCTTCTGTATCTTTAGGTGTATGTAATTGCAGCTTAATTGGTTACTAGATTTTTTTAATGATTGTTTTTGTTTTTTAAGTACGTATTGTATTAGTTTATTTTGTTTCTAAGTTAGTATTGTAAATATGTTTGGATTATAATATAATAGTTCTGTTCATTTAGGTACTGTCTGTGCACTATGACCCAATTTTTCTTATATCTTCTTCTCCATCCCAGGGTTGCCTGGAAGAAATCGCTCTCAGCGATAAGGCCGCCTTTTGTACTGTTCATTTTTGTTTAGATATAAGATCTTTAATGAATGTATTTATTTTCTAGTACAATAAAGTGTTCATTCATTCATTCATTCATACTAAGGTATTTAGGTATATTATTAGGTACCACTTTTTCCCAAGTTATGTAAGATTCCCGGCTTTTCCTCGCGACAACCCTAGCCGCACCTGAATTATTCATATGGCCGCATAGTGATTTCATCTCATTGAATGGAGAGCCGCTGGTCGGCGTGATTACGTCATCGATACCTGCCTCCACAATACCCTTGTCAACTATGCAATCATAGCAACTGCGCCAAAAATTAGAATCGCTATGGAAATGCATAGGATCTATGTGAATGGGGCCTAACGACTCTACTTCTAATCTATCTTCTGCGATAGATTTATCTAATACCTGCGAAGGCAAGGGCGGATTCGATTGTACGGAATAGGCACGATCATCTGCTTTTTAGTATTTTACTATTATTTTTAAACTAGCTGCTGCCCGCGCCTTCGCCCGCGTTTTATCGGGATAAAAAATAGCCTTTAAGTACTATGTTATTCCAGGTCCCAAAATATACCCATACCAAATTTCAGCATAATCGGTTCAGTAGTTTTTGCGTGAAAGAGTAACAAATATCCATACATCCATCCATACATCCAACTTTATCATTTATAATATTAGTAGGATATTTTCCTCATCTGGTCAAAAATATTTTCCTTCAATTTGTTATAGGTACGCTTTTTTAATATCATCTGTGGTTTTGTTTAGGTCCAATAGAAATCATCATCATATCAACCTACACGTCCACTGCTGGAAATAATATTTAGTTATCATTTAATTTTAGGTGCAGAGTTTAAATATTGTATAGCCTAGATTATTTTTTTCTCATGTATCGCATTATAGAGGACCATGTGCTTTTATGAGAATAAAGTTCTTTAAATCTAAACCTACATATATTTTTTTATGTTTTTTTTTTGATCAATAGGAAAACCAAAAAAAAAGTTAAATTATAATAGACAAATAAGGCAAAGGTAAAACCAAAACATAGGTAAAACATATTTCATTCACACCTATCCCTAAATCCTTTGCCCATAGAGCCAGACGGTTGCCCGACCAATCCTCTTACGCCGAAAATTAATCAAGGAGCTCATGGTATCGTTGTATTATGTTATGTTATCTTTATGGCACGGATTATTGAGAGGGTGACTGAGCTTGAGTTTGGTTTTAGATAAAAATCACAAAAATTATGTATTTACCGAATAATACCTGAGCCATAGATTTACAAAACACGTATTGTATTTTATAGTTTGATCGAGTTTAATTATTATTTTTATAAAATAAAACTAGCAAATACAACAATCCGCCATGACAGGTTGAACACCAATCAAAGAATACATAACTATGACGTCATGCCGTCACAATATGTAATGTAAAGGTTTTCGTGCATCTATGACGTCATAGACAGAAGAAGAAGAAGCCACGAGTATTGTAGCGTTTTTGAGCGAAATTGAAAATGCATTTTTAAAGGCTGTATTTTTCTTTCGATGTCCATTTTTTTTGTAGAAATATGATTTATTTTGCATTCTAACTGTCTAAAAATATCACGATGTAGTTTCTCAAAATCAGTCGTCATGCCTTTCGTAATGTTCCATTTATGTATGGGATTTGGTAGTAAACTAAACTCTGGACGTTTAGGCGATTTGGTTACACCTCGACAACGCCGACATGGAATTTCACAAATTCCTTACAATAAATAAATAATGCTGGACAATTCACACAGCATTATCTAGCCCCAAACTAAACAGAGCTTGTGTTAGGGGTACTAGATAACTTATACTTAATATAATACACTACATAGATATTTTTTATTATACATAGAAAAAGTCCAGAACACCCTGAACAAATATTTGCAGATCGTACAAACATTTGTCCCGAGGCGGGAATCGAACCCGCAACCTTCTGCGTCGCAGGCGGACCTTCGCCCACCGCGCCACAGAGGTCGTCTAATATACCAGGCTCAGACTAAGGCTATTAGACAACCTACGTTTTAGTATTTCTTTGACTAAATTATCCAAGCTTCAAATGAAGGATACTTCTGCGAGGTAAAAACAGCCTCAATGAAAATTTTGTCTTAGTCGATAATCTCAGCTACCCTACTTATTATGTCGGTAAATGATAAAGCTCAACAATGATCGCATGAATCGCGATTATATATATTTTTTTTTTTGCGTAATTTAAAACACAATCAAACAGTATATATAATTTACTTATTAAATACTTAAATAGACTTACATAGTTGCATCACAATATAGTACTATTTTTTCTTGAGAGCTGGAATTTCATAGATGTTGATGCTTTGGTCTTTCGATACGGAGAGCAGCTTAGTTTGGTCTGGACTAAAGTGGACAGCCCAAGCCTGAAACATGATAATATTAAGTCTAAAATAGATCTTAACACTGTTGAAATAGAACTGTGTGTGATAGTAGTTTTCTCAGTTGACAGGAAAACTACTGAAGATTACAAATTAAATTTTACTAACCCCTTGCGTATGCTCTTTGAAAACGTGCAAAACTTCTAGTTTTAACGATTCTGGACCACTCTTTCCCTGAGAAGAAAAACATACTGTTAGCGACATCTAGTTCCAATTCTAAAACTCTTATGCTTAATCCAGAGTAGAGGGCGACATCTAGTTTCAATTCTAAAACTATTATGCTTAAGTCAGAGTAGAGAGCGACATCTATAATACGTTAGATTTCTTAAAGTTGTAACTTACAGAAGCGACTTCCACTGTCCTCACATTGCCATTGGAAATAGAGGTCATGGTTGTTTGTCCTGTAGACTCCTGAAATAACGGAACAGAAGATGAACGGCACAGCTTTTATATATAATAAATGGCGTGTTTTAAAAAACGATAAACCGTCCTCAAATTCCCTTACTTTTACACTTATTTTAAGTTTTGCGGGATAAATACTAATACCCTGGGGATAAAATTTTTATGGGACCCCTTTGGGATCATTTTCTATACAATAGTGAAATAATTTTCAAAATCGGTCCATAATTGGCGGATATACCGCGTAACATAAATACAAAAAAAAAACATACAGACGAATATTGAGAACCTCCTCCTTTTGAAGTCGGTTGAAAAAGGGTATACATGTTCATTTTTCGTCCATACTGATATTATAAATTCGAAAGTTACATACTTAATTCTGTCTGTTTTTCTATCTGTTACCTTTTTAAGTCCAAACGCCGGAAATTATCTTAATGAATGTTGGCAATGATATAGATAGATGGTCTAACGGAGAATGATATGGGCTTGTTTTTATCCTGGAAAAACACGTGCCGCCGACCGAATCTAGTTATACATATGCTCGGCAAGTATCTATGGAGAGGTTTTGTTATGTATTGTATCAGTTAAACACTCACATCATCAGAGTCTCCATGTTTCTGCGACAGAGGGCGTGACCGAGCAACTCTAACTAGGCCCCTGTCATCGCCCGTCGCGATTCTTGTGCCGTCTCTTGAGAAACAAACGCTCAGTACCCAGCATGTGTGGTCTAATGTTCCTTTTAATGCAGCGTTTTTCCTGAAATAGTAAGCTATTTTTAGGAACTTTCGCTGATAGGTACATATTTATATCGGTACAAGACGGGATAAGAAATTCATAGTAGGTATATAATATTAGTCAAGACAACGCCAAAACTATTGCATCAAGCTGAAACTTTCATACTATACAATCATCTGTTTGGAGGGACTGTAGTATAACTTAATATAGAACCTGCAAATTAAGGGTTTGTATAATTTTGGGTAGGTATAATATTGACCTTGGAGCCCGTTTGTAAATTTTTTAATATACTGTGGAACCAACAGCATATCCCCCCGCGTTATTGTGCACTAATTTGACTAACAACTTATATAGTTCTATACATGTTGTTATATATGATTTATTTATTTATACCTATAGGTACACTGCCGACGACATCGTAGAGGTCGCAGGGAGTCGATGGATGGAGGCGGCTCAGGACCGCTATTTGTGATATATGTATATAAGAGGAGGATACATAACTAGCTGTTCCCCGCGGTTTCACCTGCGTTAAATTCAAATTTCACATTTCTAGAAGGATATAAAGATCCTCGATCCATCGTATGTTTTCCTATGTGAATTTGGTGTTTTACCAGGAAAAAAGTAGCCTATGTTACTATCCATCCTTTCAACTAACTCTATGCCAAAAATCGATTGGTGATAGATGGGTTGCTTAATTAAGGTGTGAAGGAAGGACAAACGAATAAACACACTTTCGCATTTATAATATTAGTTAGGATTACAGGCTTATTTGGGGTATAAAAAGCCCATAATTATGGTATAAGACACGCGAAGCCGCGGTCAGAAGTTAGAAAATAATAAATAACTTTATCAATGAATGGGATGATTAGCTTCTTGATTTACTTACACATTTAAAATTTTCACCATCCCATCAGAGGAAGCAGTGGCCAGTAACTTTGAGTTAGCAGAGAAGGCGACGCTTCTAACAAGGTCCTTATGTGTATGAACTGTGTACTTAAGACAATCTCGCTCCATGTCGTACATTTGGACACTGCCGTCCACGGTGCCTGCCGCTAGCCGCTTACCGTCTGGGCTCTGAAAGAAATAAATAATGCTGGACAGTCAGTCAGTCAGTGAGTGGTAATCGAGCTTTATATATTATGACAAGTTGTTAAGGAGTGCGCGAGCTGCAAGCAGCTCGCGACGGTTGTATTTATTGTTATTTTTTTTTTAATTGCTGCCCCTTTTCGTTACCTTCGTCTTTGAATTTGTCGAAATCGGGAACCATGAGCAAGTTTTGAGATTAAATATTTCCATACTTTCACAAGTCAAAGCAAGAAATCCTTTGTTCAGAGCTTCCAAGCTCTGTTAAACGAACCAATTAGTATGTTATGAACATCCAGAAATCCTTACCCAAGCAATACAGACAATTTTCCCATTTGCTCTAGTATCAATCTTCTTCACCAGTTCAGGCTTGGCCACTTTCATGATAACAATCTGGCCTGTGTACCCTGCGACAGCCAAGTATTCACCGCTGGGCGAGAATGCAGGTGACCAAAAGGAATTGTTATTGTAGTCTAATTCATGGACCTTATTGCCTGAGAGCAGCTCCCAGATTATAAGTGTGTCATCTAGAGATACGCTGGCTATTGCTGAAAAAATAACAAAAAAAAATATGTACATATGTATAAAGAATTGTTTAATAATTATAAAATTGGAGGAACAAAAGTTGACCCCCTACAGGTCCAGAAACTTCTTAACCCCTTTTATTAGACTTAGTACATCATTATTGTGGCACCATGTATACTGTGTATTGTTTGTGTCTGGAAATAGATCCAGTATATTAATATAATTTATTTTTAACAACAAATGAACAATGTATAAATTATTGCTGACTGGTCTTCTTTCGCTTCAATAAAGAGGTCTACACACCAAAGCCGCCGATCCAATGCACCGTCAACATAGTTTGTATTGGTCTGGTTTGCCACTTCCTACAATGTTAAGAGGCCGGTGGTTTTGAGGAATGTAGAGTCTTTTATTGAAGCAAAAGAAACAAAATCAATAACAAGTTTAAACTTCACACTTACTGTGTCCATCAGGACTCACAGCAATGGACACTATTCCCATTTCATGCCCTTTTAAGGTATGAATCAGATCTAATTTGTTACATTCCCACTGCCATACTTTCACAAGTCTATCCAGTCCTCCAGTGACCATGAAGAAACTGAAAAAAAAGTATTTTAAAAGGTAGAAAAAGGCATATTGGTAAATGGTATTTCTTGTGACAGATTCACAATGGTATTTCTTGTGATGAACTTTCAACAATATGATGTAGAAAGGTATTATAAATTTTGTATATTTTGCATAATTTACTTTGAAAGATAAGATAAGAAATTTTTTATTGGTTCTCAAAAAAAAAATACAGTAATGAAAAGGATGAATGAAATAGAGAAAAAAAATACAATGTGAGACCAAAAAGCTGTCATTCAGCGTGTGCTGCAGGAGCTCGGGGAGCAACTGTGCAACATTCTTCTTATTCTAAGTTATATTATGTTTGGTAATTCCCTAGTTAAATCTATTTTGTTATCATTAATGTCATAAAAAAGTCGACCCTCCTAAGATACTGGTCTTATAAATTTTGTATAATTTACTTTGAAAGACACTCTAATTCTATGTTTTTCTGATTCTAAGTTACACTGTGCTTGGTAATTCCCAAATTTAGTCTATTTTTATTTAATTAGTTCGCTCATAGCTCGTAAGTAGTCAGAAATTTAGATATTGTAAGTCAAATTTCAAGTCTCTGCGATACGGCTTTGCCTAGTGTGGTGACCGCAGGAAACCTGTACCTGAATTGAAATTTCAAGAAAATAAATATTTTTTAATTTGGCCAGTCAATTTTTTTTTATTAAGTTATACTTACGCAAACATATTATGTTTATTTACTTACTGCTTTTGATCCGCAACTGTTATCTGTGCCCACACACCAGCATAGATTTTTTCTTCATGAGCATGGTAATTTTTAGCAAGTAAGGCATACTGGAATGAAAGTAAAATTCAATTATAATTAATGAATAATTTAAGAAACAACAATATCTTAAAGTCAAACTTCAAGAAGAATTGGACAAGAAATGGAGATATGAATTTTACGATTTACTACTTAATAAATAATAACTAGCTAGCGCCAAACTAAGCAGAGCTTGTGTTGTTGGTACTATAATAGATAACTGTAATATAATACAATACATCAATATATTATTTTCTTATACATATAAAATAGCCAGAACAAATATTTGCAGATCCTAAAAACATTGACCCCAAGCGGGAATTGATCCCGCAAACTCCTGCGTTGCAGGCGGATATCCGCTCGCGGCGCCACATCAGTCGTCATGGATTGGGAATGGATATTAGCTCTTTAAATTTTTTTGTGGTGATTGGTAGGTACAAACTTTATGGGTAGTAGGTAGTACCTACTTATGAGTTATTTAATTAAATAGATAATCTTATTCTGTAAAATGAAACCAAAACGGTACATAAATAGGGCTAACAAGCTCGTGTAGCACCACTTACCACGGAGTTTGCAGACATGGTGAATCAAAATCTATAAAAGTAAAGCATGCAAGCAATTCTGGAACTGCGGGACTGCTGGAAAGAACAAACACTGGAAATTCTCAGAAAAGAAGGAAGAAATCCGTATGTATAAAAAACCACAAAATCTAAACGAAAACAATAACATAACACAGTTTGACTTGACAGAATATTCATTTGACAATGACAATTTTGAAAGGACACAAATTCAGCCAATGTTTCCCGTTCGGTCTACTAACTCGTTTGGCCTAAATGGCTGTAGCCATTTAGGCCAAACGTATTTACGCCAATTCTTATGAAAATCCCATGGCTGGACATCATACACACATCTTCCAGTTTAAGTAACTTCGTATTAAAATAGTACATACTTTCATTACCCATGAATGAAGCACATGACACTAGCGTTTTGCTACAATCCGCAGCCGCGCAGCTTCGGCTCTCACCCTCTCTCACTGCAGCAGATGGGTGACAACTTTGCTTCTTTTATGTTATTCTACACAAGGTTCTTTTATGTTCTTTCACTTCCATCTACACTCTAGTAAACTTAGGGGTCTAGGCTTAGGTCTAGAGCCTAGATAGACCCAAGATAGAGATGAAAACAAAAGATCACTTCTAGGACATATTTATTTGAGGGCCAACAACAGAAGTTTTATCACAAGAGATGTTTTAACTCCTTGCGCGAGTAATATAATTTCTTATCTACCTAATGAGAAATTAACCCTGTATCATCTACCAGCTAGCTCTCTACCTGTACAAATGATTTTCTTCAGAGTATGCTAGTCATGAATCATATTTTTTTTTTTCTAAAAATGTATTTATTATAATTCATCTTACAAGCTACACTGGACACTCAAATACACATATACTTTTATCTTCTGAAACAGATATTATTTGATTGCTCTCTGCATTAAACTTTACACCCCAAACCTGAAAACAAAAGGAAAACACATATTATAGTTTGTTGTGAGCATGAAATCTCATCAAAGCTGTGGCCCAGTAAAGGCTTTACTAGTCCACAGCTGGACACAGCGACCCTGATATAAGTTATAAGTGCTCATTGTCTCTGATAATAGAGCTGGTTGTTATTAAATTCATTATAATTATATAAATAAATTTTACCACAAAATGTTTGATCAGTGTATGACTAGGGGACCTATAAAAAAGGCCATGCAAAATACAAAGTAGCAGTGGGTGGACCAGGACAAAGGTTAGGTACAAGTAGCAGCACATAAGTAATACACTCAGCGATACGCGGAGGGGAAAGCTGCGCATGGGTAATGCACAGCTAGCCCCACCAAGGTACCTTATTTTTTTACTTCTGCGCAATTACGATCAGCGCTAATCAGAAGTTACGTGCCGCTATGTATATAATAGGTCTCTTCTTTTAATAGATGTAGAAATTTGTTTAAAGATAAATTAAGATCAGACGGTACCTGATCCGTATGCTCTTTGAAGACATGCTGACATTCCATAGTATCTAAATCCCAAACTCTGACAGTTCTATCAGCACTGCCTGACACAAACCTCTTGCCATCTGGTGAAAACGCTACTGAAAGGACCCAAGATGCATGGCCTGATAAGGTACCAGCTAGGTTTGCTTGCACACTGAAATAATACAATTATTGATTATTTTAAATGACATTTAGGGTTGACAGCTGGTGTAATAATAGCCTATAAATGTAGTTTTAAATGCCATATAATTTGAAATCCCACATTCTGGGTGAATGTGGGCTAAGTGAAAGAGCAGACCAAATAAAATTTTAGAGAGCTCAATTTGAAGGGAGCTAAATTCCAGGTTTCCTTATTTTATAAGCTGATGACTAAAAGTGATACATACATAATCACTTTTACAAAAGCTTATAAAATAATAATAATTTGTTTTTATAAGCTTTTGTAAAAGTGATAAATGAGTATGTACATATGAAGTGATAATAAGGAAACCTGATACATAATATGGGCCATTCTTTTCACTTATTATTCCTATTTTTATTTAGAGTTCTAAGTTCTATCCAAGCAAATCTTTAATTGTAATGACTTATGAATATGCTTGTTTTTTGCTCAATAAACTCTTATTGTTATTTTGCTATTTTTAAGTAACTAAGACTATAATGGATGCATAACTTACACATCATATAGCTTCATATGTCCATCATCAGATGCAGTCAACAGTAGCTGTGAGTCAGGGGAAAAGCAAAGACTCCTGATAGGCATGGCATGGCCTTCTAATGTGTGGACTAGTTTTCCTTGAGCTACATCAAAAATGTTGATAATGCCGTCCAAAGCTCCACTTGCAATGTATTTGCCATCTGGACTCTGGAAATTATCAATTTTATATTAATCCTCATTTTTTATTGTCAATGATGCAAGATAGAAGTAAGGCACTCATTAATTACATAACATAAAATCAATTTAAAGTCTTATAAGGGCTGATGATAATGATTAAAGGTAATTAAGCTTATTTTATTGGAATGGCAGGAACTTAAGACCTGTATGTAAGGCTAACAAAGAAGTCAAAGTCTCTTACATAAGCGACACTGAGTAAGAATTTCCCTCTTGTATCCAAAGTTTGCTCTTGTTTCCCAGTCTCCACACTGAATATTAATATCTTTCCAGCATTACTTCCTGATATCACATGTTTTCCATCAGGTGAGAAATCTAGTGTCCATACATCATTGAGACCAGCTTCAAATGTTTTCAGTTTGTCACCAGTTGCAATGTCCCAAAGATTAAGAGATGAATCTTGTGAACTGCTCGCAAGACCTGGAAATAAAATGAATATTTTCCTACAATGGGACAAAGTATACTGGATAAAATTATTATGCAATACAGTGTTAACAATTTTTATTGTAAACAATAATTTATTATGAAATGGGCTTACTTTTTCCATCAGGACTCACAGCAACAGATATGACTCCAAGGGAATGCCCCTCCAACTGTTGTTTTACTACCAATTTGCCGTTACTTATTTGCCAGATCTTTATAATGTCATCCATTCCACCTGTAATTATGAAGTTTTCTGAAGTTTTTTCATTTTCTTCTGTAGGTTTTGCCTCTCTAAAACAAAGCAGATAGTTTGATACAAAGGTACTGGCTAGTACGCCAGACATTCGTTATTGTATAAAGGGTACCAACGGGTTATTTTCTTCATTATTTTCACCCTCGGGTTCCTTAGGTTTCTCAGTCGTTATTTGGCTCCAACCACAACACCAAATTGAATCATCGTGTGCATTTTCTAGCCTAGATTGTAAATAATACTGAAACAAACAAGATAATGAGCAGTTTTTGGTTAACGCTGCCGGTTTCGAATAACCATTTGTAAGTTACTAACCAGAGTTGTTATAGACATTTTGGAAGTGTTTTTGGCACACCTATTTACAGTTTTGTAGATTGTAAATTCATAAATTGCCTGAAAATCAATAAAATACCGATGCACTGCACATCACAAACAGAAACCCAAAGAGAATACAATACCAGTGTAGCCGGCAGTCAAACGCAAAAAGGTCCGATCCGAACGCAAATATGGTCCGAAATATGACAAAAAGTCCGTTGCATTTTGCACACAAAAATATTCTTATCAGTCTTTCTTATGAATTTTACTGTATGCTGCTTTATCTATGAGAACTGCAATAAATTTCGCTTATTTTTGAATACATTTTAATACCAAGATATCGTTAAGAAAACCTGAAAATAGAAAGACAGGGTATATTTAAAGGACTGAGATAAAAAAATATATTATTGTAACTTACTTACTTTAAACATTAGAAATATCATTGAATTGTACCTCCCCGCAGAATTGCCATAAATCAAATGTAAAAAGAAAGTAGTAAAGCGAAAAGTACTTTCGAGCTCGAGCTTCAAAACCGTTTCGAATGCCTGGCAAGCGTTGAATCCGTGAACGATTAAACGACGGGTTTGTGCAGACTCTCCTTACGACAGGGTCTAAGTTCTATAAGGCCCAACGTATAAATAGAACTAAGAAACTCTCTGAACATACCCTCAAGCTCATGGAGGAAAGCGGGAACTAAACTTGCAGTCTTCAGCGGGTGCATCAGAATACCGACGGCTCAATAGACAAATCTCAAAATCACTGAAACGCGACGTACGCCAATACAACACCAACCGTATTAAGTAGGCTATTGAGCGGAACAAAGGCTCTAGTGTTCGCGAGGGATTTGTCGATTGGGCAAAGCCAACTGACGAGACTGAAGACCAATGACGGCAGGATTATCTCGTCGAAACCCGAGCTTTTGAGGGAGGTAGAGAGGTTCTATGGACAGCTGTACACATCGGTGCAAAAACCCGTCTCTAGTTCAGCAAAAGCCCCAAGAGCTAGACTTACCCGGCATTACACCGATGATATCCCGGACGTCAGCCTGTACGAAATTAGTATGGCCCTTAAACAGCTCAAGAACAACAAGGCACCGGGGGAGGACGGAATCACCTCTGAACTTCTGAAGGCGGGTGTGATAACACCCTACTGAAGAACTATAGGCCCATTTCGCTTCTGAGTCATGTTTATAAGCTGTTCTCCAGGGTCATCACTAACCGTCTTGCGCGCAGGTTTGACGACTTCCAGCCCCCCGAACAAGCTGGTTTTCGGAAAGGCTTTAGTACCATAGACCACATACACTAGCTAAGGCAGGTTATAGAGAAGACTGAAGAGTATAACATGCCCCTCTGTATAACTTTTCTGGACTATGAGAAAGCCTTCGATTCGGTCGAGACTTGGGCTGTATTACAGTCCCTCCAGAGTTGCCAAGTTGACTATCGTTACATCGAAGTGCTGAAGTGCTTGTACGAAAACGCCACTATCTATGTCAGTCCGATTACAGGACCAGAACTCAAAACCTATTCCACTACAGCGAGGAGTGAGACAGGGAGACGACATCTCCCCGAAACTGTTCAACGCTATGCTGGAGGATATGTTCAAGGTTCTGGATTGGAAATGGCTAGGCATCAAGATAAACGGCGTGTTCATGTCAAATGTCCATGTAGTACCTACTCCCGTATTATTCGGAGGCGAAAGCCTCGAGGCCTCGAAGTTGTCGACCATTATGTCTACCTATAGTACAAACCATCCAACTAAGAAAGTCCAACTTCGAGAAGGAGGTCAACCGCCGAATCCAGCTCGGATGGGCAGCGTTCGGGAAGCTACGTGGTGTCTTTTCATCCCACTTACAGCAGTGTCTCAAGACGACCAGTGTGTATTGCCAGTGATGACATATGGCACTGAAACGTGGTCCTTTACTATGGGCCTCGTCGTGAGGAGATCCGCAGAAGAACCAAGGTAACCGACATAGCTCTCAGAGTTGCGAAACTCAAGTGGCAGTGGGCAGGGCACATAGCTCGTAGAACCGACGGCCGCTGGGGCTGCAAGGCTCTAGAGTGGCGACCACGTACCGGAAAGCGTGGTGTGGGTAGGCCCCCCACGCGATGGACGGACGACCTAGTGAAAGTCGCGGGAAATCGCTGGATGCGGGCAGCAAAATCGGTAATTGTGGAGATCCTTAGGGGAAGCCTATGTCCAGCAGTGAACGTCGATCGGCTGATATGATGATGATGATGTTACTTTTATACATTTTTGCTTAATATATCAATCGTTATAATCATAATTAAATTCATCCATTATTGGTACCTATAAAATAAAGGGCAAATATTTTCTATTTTTTATTATAATTGATAATCCCCGAGCCCCCGACCTGCCTTCAAACAAATACTACCTACTCTTACTCTTAAAAACGGTTTTAAAAAGTTATGTAAATACCCAGTATAATGTATGAAGGTAAGTTGAGGTTGGTTCGTATGTGCACATGCTGTTAAAACTAAATAAATAAATAATTCTGGACAAATCACACAGCATCATCTAGCCCCAAGCTAAGCAGAGCTTGTGTTATGGGTACTAGATAACTGATACACATAATACAATATATTACATAGATAGATATTTTTTATTATACATAGAAAAACGACCAGAACACCCTGAACAAATATTAGCAGATCGTACAAATATTTGTCCCGAGGCGGGAATCGAAGCCGCAACCTCCTGCGTCACAGGCGGACCTTCGCCCACCGGGCCACATCAGTCGTAACTGGTTTAATAAATGCTGAAAGCAACAATAAATAAAACACTAGGATCTATCCAATGATATTCTATATAAACTGGATCAATCCACTTACCTATATTATATCCCTACGTCACGCAATAACATTCAACCACGTATGTATGCCTTTAGTCAGAATTGCCTTTAGTACTAGTACATCTATAGTATGTTCCTTGCTAGCTAGTACTCATAAAATTCATTCAAATTTCAAACGTAAGTGAAACGTGAATTAGCAAAATCTCATAGTCCATCATTCCATTCATTCACCGCAAAAAGATGAAGGGACCAACGAACCGAAAAAGTAACCGCCTTAAAAAATTTGTGGTCCTTGATTTCTCCTACTGGACATACATACTATAGTCTATTGGGCCATACTTCCTGGCCTTTTTGATAAGTACTGGTGATGTTTTTCCAAATCTTAAGGTATGCTCTGGGATATACTGAGGCCCATTGGATAGGCGTTTTGGTCCGAAAAGGTCCGCAAATACTCGTGGTCCGCAAAAGATCCGCACAGGCAGAAAAAGTCCGAAACGGACCAAAATGGTCCTCACCGGCAACGCTGTACAATACTGACCAATGCTGACATTACTGACTATGATACTGACGAGGAAACGAACCGAACCGAACCGAACGACGATGGAACGAAACGCATTGTTCTCCCAACTTCAACTTCTTGGTTAATGGCTCTGAACCTGGATTGACGCAATTCTACCAGTCAGAGTCCGTGTCATGATAGCATGTTCACAATGGCAATTGTAACCTAGGACCAATAATTTTATGGACTTCGCCTTTCAGTTTTACTCATGCTGTTTTTTGTTAGTGCAGTTGTAATAGTGTGCATGTCTAGGGGAGTGATTCGCTGCCGAGCCGAACTGGCTTCGGCCCAAACTGGTCCGAATCAGGAAAATAAACGTGAGTACCGATTTCATTCCTGATTGGTCCCAAATTTAACAGGCAGATTTTAGTACTTTCAACCAGGGTTGTTGCTGATACCGTTTTTTGACACATAACCTGCACGGCTATTCTAACTCGATCGAAAATTTGCCGTGACTCGAAATCTGACACAAATCCGCGCGAAATTCAAATGTTTTAGTGGTTTTAATATTTTCTGCGTTCTACAAGCAATATAAATACCAGAAAAGTAGCTTACCGTAAATTGCAAAACATTTTCTATGAACCCATGTTTTAACTGATTTCGATTAGACTCGATTTTTGGAGAAATTAATAATATAAGAGATTTATTACTTAAATCAACATTATTACCAAAAGCCCCATTAATCGTACTTCATTGTAAGATGTTTTCATAGGAAATGGACAGCGATTCATGAAAAACTACTTTTAGGTAGTTTTATTCCTTGTAAAACGCAGAAAATATTAAAAACCGCTAAAATATTTGAAACTTTTCGATCTAGTTAGAATAGCCCTGCTGATGCTGATTTTGGCCATGTGCGTGTCGGAATCGCAAACCGAGTATTCCACACTAATTGAATGTTAATGATTCTACCAATCGAAAACGAGTTTCGAAAAACTATACACTCTTTTAAACTACGCACTTTTTAGGGTTCTGTGAACAAGCAGGTGAGATTGTGATCAAACGGAGGTATATCGACTATAAAAAAAGGTATGTACTTAAGACGACCATACAAACGAAGATGAAGATTTGCATAAAGGTAGGATTTGGTTAGTTTCAAAGAGGTTATACAGTGTGTCCCTGGATAAAGTGCAACCCCGAAAGGGGGTGAAACTAGATCAAAAATTATCAACAAAAAAATAGAAAAAAAAAATTTAAAAAATTTCGTCTATACTTTATTGTTGAATTAAAATTTTTATTACTCACTAATGACTCTATTTAATAAAAAAATGATTTCTTCCAAAGTAGTGGGTCTATTTTGTTAAAATAAAAACCATAATCATGTCAGATATGTGACGATGACGATAAAATAACAAATACCTCACAAACGAGTGGCTATCGTGACTTAAAGTTTAATTTTTGTATTAAAATTTTATTTTTTATGCTGTTTTTTTCTAATAATCTCCAAAAATCTTAAAATTAAGCCTATAATACTAGATATTTTTATGACTTTTTATTATTGTCTATCATAAAAGCTTTTAAATAAAAAAAACCTACGTTCTAACATAAAAAATGCGCTGGCTAGGAGCTTTTAAAGTTGACCACTGATTACGTCACCACTCAGGTAGAGCCCTTTTTTTACTGCTCAGGTAGTATTAAAAATCTAATTTTAGTTACAAAATTTTTATTTAACTTATTACATGTAAGTATGAAATAATGGTTTTGTATAATGCATTGAATGCTCTGCTATGACGATAGCCACTCGTTTGTGAGTTATTTGTTATTTTATCGTCATCGTCACATATCTGACATGATTATGGTTTTTATTTTAACAAAATAGACCCACTACTTTGGAAGAAATCTTTTGTTTATTTAATAGAGTCATTAGTGAGTAATAAAAATTTTAATTCATCAATAAAGTATATATGAAATTTTTTTTCGATAATTTTTGATCTAGTTTCACCCCCTTTCGGGGTTGCACTTTATCCAGGGACACACTGTATAGTCTAGAACTAGGGATTGCAAATCCGGATAATTTTCTTAACCGGTTAATTAAGCTTTAATCATTTTTGAATCCGGTTAATCCGGATAATTCGATTAATTCAAATAATTGAAGAATTTTATAAAATATCATTCTATTAGTGTAAGTTTTAACTAGCTTTTTAGTAAACTAAGTATTTATATGACTAATAAATAATTTACTTCTACATACGCTTTAGCAAGCAATTTCCCGGGATTAAAAGCAGGCTTTAATTAATCATAGATACAGAACTATATTTATACCAAATTTCGTCTTACTGCAATCAGTGTTTTTTTAACGCACTAAGGTAACGAACATCCATTTATCTATCCATTTACAAACTTTCTCATCACACTCATATTATAAAAGTAAAAGTTTGGATATTACTTCTTTACGCCAAAACTACAGAACAGATCGGATGGTCATTTTGCATGGGTGATTAGTTATACTCCCCTGTGCTGATGTTATAAGATTGTCGTAAAGCTACTTATTTGGAGAGCTAGAGCTAGTCTATAATATAAGTGTGATGTTGTTTCACTTATTTTATGTGTTATATGGATTATATGTGTTTGGAGATGTTAGACAATCCCCCAATACCTGATCCAACACGACTGTTTCTGATAAGTTTGTAACCTGGAAGAGCATAAGAAGAAAAAAGACAGGGCTTTAGCCACGATTCGGTAACAAGCTAGGCATGAATGTTTTTATGATCAAAAGAAGCAAGTAAGTCAGGTTAGTTGAGGGACACTCTGAACATTAATGTGAAGGACATAAAGATTCTTTGGAACGTCAGAGAAGAAAGAAGAGATTTAGTATAAAAGAGAAAAAAAGACTACAGAATGTATCGTCACCACCAGAACCAGTAATAGAACCAGAAAATATGTAAAGAATACAAGTAATAAAATTATCGTAAAATATATACAAGAATACTAACACTTTACAAGTACGTACACAACTAACTATCCATCTGCCAGTTGTGTCTATTAGGATTACAGTGAAACCTTATCAAAAACTCTACATAGCGTATGGTTTTAATGTAACAAAAAGAGAACAGGAAAAAAATCAACGGAACAGTTATGGATGACCTAAAAAGAAACCTAGTAAGACCAGAAAATTATTTTAGAATTACACAAACAAACAAGCTCAATGTTTTAGATAACTTAAAAAATATGATTAAAGCGTATTTGTCGTTAGCAACGGTGATAGCGAAGGTGCTGGACGGGGTGCTTAATGAAACCTCAGTCATCATGTTACCTTGCTCGCCGCTCAGTTCAGTTTTAGATCTGGGTTGTCCACTGAATCAGCATTACTGAGCACACCGTCCTGTACTACACGAGCAGAAGCACACCTGTCTACGCCTGCTTCTTAGATTTATCTAAAGCGTTAGATCTTGTGACGTATGACAAGTTGTGGTAGAAGCTGACGGGCAACAAAGGGTTGCCATCTGAGTTGGTGCTGCTCTTTAAGCACTGGTACGACAACCTACGTACTAGCCCCGCAAGTTGATATTGCGATGGAACCTTGTCACAATAACAGCTGCGTGACGTCATCCGTCGCAAAAAAGAACAGATAGCAAAAAAATTTAATAAAAAGTAAATAAGCTAGGGTTATGGGATATTTGTATATAAACCAGGTTGTTATGTAAATTTTTTTTATTTAAAATCTTAGCCTATTTCTTCAATCCCACTCATATTGTCTTCCGAATCAGAACTACTTCCTGTGTCAGTTGTTTCAGATTCACTGTCGTCTGCCGTATTTATGATAAATAACTCGTTAGTTATTCTATATTTGTTCCAATATTCCTCTTCAAGCCTTGCACGACTGTTAATTAATTTCTTACTCATTTTAACGGGTAACAGGTAACAAAACTCAAAAATAACAATAAAACAGGATAACAAAAACAAAAAGCTATAAAAAGTACTCGATGCGCGTAAGCACGTAAGCGCGGGCTGACCTTGCGAACGGTACTGACTGACATGACGGTGCGACGTCGCGTCGACTACGTCACCAAGATGGCCGCCAATCGCTATATGAACTTGCGGGGATAATAATTGTGTGAGATGGTCAGGGTCACTCCAGAAAGGGAACGCAGAGCATTATCAGTCAGAGCCAATATGCTGGCCTGTAGATTTGCATGATGTAGTACGGCGTTAAAAACGAGTGTGTTTAGATTGTACTGCCAGTCATTTTATACGTGCAGTCTATGGGTCAGTTACACACAGCGATGCTGGAATACCCTGCGTGTCCAATATAACAATGGGTTCAGGTTGGTGACGGGGCTGCCGCGCTTCTGTAGCGTATCGGGGATATTTGCGGATGCACGCGTAGACGACTTTTACGCGATCATCCGCAACAGAATGTCGTCCCTGATGCGCTAGCTGTCGACAACCTGCAGCTTATTGCAAAGAGGCTGAACACCGACTGCCTCTTCTTGTCACTGGACAAGAGTGCATGATGTGCACTCTTGACCAGTGTCATATACTTATTTTGTATTTTAATTTTTATTTTATGTGTAAATATGAACTTTGTAATTTATTATGTCTAAAATTAAATTTAAAATCATCATATTGTATTGTAGGTATTGTATTTACGATCACAAGCTAATTAATTTTTGCTTAAAAATATTATGAATTACTACAAACTTATAAGCAATTCTAAATTTACGTTCAAACACTTTGAACGTAAATTGAGAATTGTTTATATGTTGTTTTTGACCAAAATTTCATATCGATGTCGATGTCATTTTGTAAGACTAAGAATAAAAGTTTTCTAAATTTATAAAAATAGGGGCAATAGATAAGATAACACCTTACAATATTATTTTATAGCTAAATACGCGCGGCTTTGCCCGCATTGATTTATTGTTCTTGTTTTTAGTAAATAATGTTTATACTAATGGCATTGGCATTTTGATTGATGTTTACATAGATATTTATATACTGTTAATTTTAAGGATATTGTATACTGTTTGTGCGTTAATAAACGAAAAATAAAGGTGTAAACAAAGTAAATATCTACAAAAAAAATTAATTTTTACTAAAATCAAATTAGTAACTTTGGAACGAAAACTTCCGGAAAAAACTACGTGAAAATAATTCCGGGTTATTTAAGTTAATATCCTGCGTATATCTTTTTTCCTCGTACTTTGAGTTATATAAACTAGTTAAATAAATCCTACGGAAACAATAATGATAACTCAATACTACATGCACGAGAAGAGTGCGAAAGACAGTACTTTTCTGTACGAAATCTTGAAATGGGACGAATCAGGAATGTAATCAGCAATCTATTTTATTTTATTGATTCGGACCAGTTTCGGCCGAAACCAGTGACATGAATGCGGAATAACCTGAAAACAAAATTTGGTAGGTAGGTACGGTAAGCGCATCACTAGCACAGATGCTAAATTTATCTGTGCTAATTATTCATGGTTTTGGACATTATTTGTATAGACTCATAGGAACACATGAACTAGATTATTAAAATGTTGTTACTACAGATTTCTAGCAATAAACATCATTACTTTAGTATTTATACTGAGCGAAAAACTTACGCATGTAAAGACAAATCCAGGATTTTTACTCCACCTTTTGTGCTTCTTGAAGGACATGGCACAGCAGAACACGACATTCACTTTTTCAACAAAGTTTTAGGCAAAACGCAGTAATTTCTTCGAATTTCAATAAAGTTCATCAGTTTTACCACAACTTTGAACTAACTAGTCAGCCACAAGCTGACACGATTGACACTAACAGTGCAGCATAGCTATATGTCACAGACATGGTAGAGCTGCGCCTAAAGCAGACCAAACATATTTTCACAATTACATAGAAAATAATAATGTTTTGGTCACTTTCTCTCTAACTAAAAATGAATAAGCCTATCTCACCTCTTTTTACTGTAACAACGCTAACTCACCATAGACAAAATTGAAGATGAAGCAAATTACCATGACATGTTGCTAAACAACAAGCGACAAATGTCAGCCAATTGTCATGTTATGAAATTATTGTGCCTGTTGTTACTTCTTTATTTTATATAAATCTCGTGAAATATGTTCGAAAAAGACTGAAATAAATGGCGAAGTGTAATGCACCTTTGTGCGGCAAGGCATCGTATCGGAAAACACCCGAAATTACTTTTCATCGGTAAGTTTTGTTGTGCTTTACTATATCTCAAATTGTTTTTGGATTACTGTGTGGATATTTGGCGATAATTCGGCATTATTTATACAGTGACTAACTGTTCTATGTCTAGGATCTCTTAAAACATGTACTATGGTCGCTAATAAAAAGTCCTTTAATAACATTTATCAGTTTTTTGAACATTGTTGCTTTGTTTTGACTTTTCATATACTTGTATGATTTTCAAGGGCCGCATCAACGTATGTAATGTATGTGACGAAGTTTTATTTGTAGTTTTATGGTTTAGTATCCATTCTTGAGAAACCCTTTTGTAGGTATCAAATAGCTGAATAATATATTTATTTAAAAATATTAACATTTTTCAGGTTTCCACAGCATGAAAACCAAACGAATACTTCGTTGGTAACCATGAACTGAATAAATTGGAAAAAGAAGAACAGATTAAAGGAAATACACCTTATTAGTGTGATTATGTATATATAGCTTAATAATCGAATTATTTAATTTTAAGATCTTAAAACCAGTGACGAACACGATTTTGATCAT
The DNA here is from genome assembly GCA_947859395.1 of Eupithecia insigniata. Taxonomy (NCBI): domain Eukaryota; kingdom Metazoa; phylum Arthropoda; class Insecta; order Lepidoptera; family Geometridae; genus Eupithecia; species Eupithecia insigniata. Next base: position 6,761,223 of record OX402008.1, read on the forward strand.
TTGCATTTATTGATTTATGCTATTGTTAAATTTTATGTAGATTTAAGAATAAAACTTAATGCTAAGCAAAGCAATTCAACGGAAAGAAATCATTAAAACAAGTATCTTGTTTAAAAATAAAGAACATACAACCTGTGTTTATTTATTTGTAAATGTGGCAGTATATTTATCGGAATAGATTATTATGCCACAGTTGTAATGCCTCCGCCCCCTTGTCCCTGAGTTCGGCCCATAGATTGTCCATGTGTACGTGATATTTGTATGTAGGTGTAATTTGCACGCATAGTTTTAGAAATGTTGATTCTGCTTCTCTATTAGATTTTTGTGCTATATGTACACCAGCTATCTATTTTACTCTTAGCTTGGTTCCGAGGGATAGACAAAGATACATGACAACTATGGTGATACATAGATATAAGATCAGAAAATACCCATGTACTTTTTGGGAACTCAGTTGCGGCAATACGGCAACACTGCCATCAACATCGTATTATCATCTTTTAGAAAGATGGCGGTGGCATCACAATGGATGGTGATGGCGATTCTGTTCTATTAGTTTCGTTCGTCCCGACGACGACGATGTGATTTTATAAGAAATGATGTTTGATAAGCTACATGAGAATATTAAAATCCTTGCCTTGCCAACAAAAGCTGACTAGCCCATTATTAGTGGTTTTCTTTTCTTGTGTTTTTGTTTCGCTTTGATACATTCACTGCTGTGAAACACAATTCTACGTAGATAGTGCATTCTCTTTGCACACAATGGCAGTTTCGAAATCAACAAACACGTACAATCGTCAAAATTGGGAAGATGCGGTAAGTTTTAGCTCAAGTTGATGAACAAATCTATAATGTGCACCAATCCGTCGATATTCAATGTGTTTTTATTTATTTCAGGACTTCCCAATTCTCTGTCAAACTTGCCTTGGAGATAACCCCTACATTCGAATGGTGAGATATTTTTCCAACAAGCTATCTGAATGATGTGTTGGTCAGTGAACTTTCTGCTCAATTGCTTACATTCATTCTCATTTGCTTTTCAGACCAAAGAGAAGTATGGCAAAGAGTGTAAAATATGCTGCAGGCCCTTCACCGTCTTCCGCTGGTGCCCAGGCGCAAGGATGCGCTTCAAGAAGACCGAAATCTGTCAGACTTGTTCCAAACTTAAAAATGTTTGCCAAACATGCCTTTTAGACCTTGAGTATGGGCTGCCCATCCAAGTAAGGGATGCTGCTCTCAAGGTGCAAGACGATCTACCTCGTAATGAAGTGAATAAAGAATATTATATACAGAATCTAGATAATCAGATGTCTAAGAATGATCCTGCTCAACCTAGCAACTCTGCGTTGAAATCTAAAGGAAGCTCTGACTTGTTGCTCCGTTTAGCTAGAACTGCTCCCTATTACAAACGAAACAGACCTCATGTGTGTTCGTTCTGGGTGAAAGGAGAGTGTAGGAGAGGGGAAGAGTGTCCGTATCGGCACGAGAAGCCAACTGACCCTGATGATCCATTGGCAGATCAGAACATCAAGGACAGATACTATGGTGTCAATGACCCTGTAGCAGACAAGTTGATGCGTCGCGCGGCCGCCATGCCAGCTTTGCCACCGCCTGAAGATAGAACTGTAACCACACTGTATATTGGCAACTTGGCTGAGGAATGCACGGAAGAGGAATTGAGGGGTCATTTCTATCAATATGGAGAAATAAGGTTTTTATACAGTTTTGACGAGCTAGTAAGCTATGCTCCAGCCAAATTCGATGTGAAATGTAAACAAACTAACCTAAAATCACTTTGTTGCTGTGTATTTTTATTTGCAAATCATATTCCCTGTTGATTTATTTATTTATAAGATAATAGACGAGCAGCCTGTGGCGGATGGGTCTACATCATAGTGTTGAATAATGTAATTGCATCTCTTTTTTTAGATTTTTTTTATTGTCGAGCTTATTCTTGAAGGATATAGGTGTGGCCGATACAATATCCTCCGGCAATAGGTTCCAAATTGTGCACCACTCTATTGCTAATAAATTGCAATTTAAGATCTTTCCTTATAAGTATTGCTGACAATTATCACATTATATATCTCAACTGCAAAAATGAGAATTTGAGTTTTTTGTAATTTGTTTACAAACATTTAATCAAACTTGGCTTGAGTATAGTCGAGCTATGCTCAACAATTTCATAATTATGTTTCTACATCTGGCCACAATTCTTCTAATCCTATATTTCTCCAATTTCTAGAACCCTAACATTAGTGCCACGAGCTCAATGTGCCTTCGTACAATACACAACCCGTAGTGCTGCGGAACACGCGGCTGAGAAATCATTCAATCGACTGGTGCTTGGAGGCAAGAGGCTCACCATAAAGTGGGGTAAATCACAAGGTATGAAGTACAATGAATATGAAATAATACAATAATTATTGTAGCTATGCTGGGCATTTGAGAGTGATTTTAGGCTACATATTAAATTATTCAGGATATATTATGCATCACTGTCATTTCAATGCTATAACTTATTTTTTTTTTGTTTATTTTTCATCTTAAAGAGTACATTACAGTGAATTTTTACTGCTAAACTGTTCAACAGTTTGTCGGCAGTAGCTCTCGTGGACAACAAAAGGTAAAGTACGTGGACAACATTGAATTAACTTGTAAATATAAAATAATTCCTTAAATAACCTAGATTGACACTTATTTTATTATTTACTGAATTTGATTCCTAACTACGTGAGAAATTTCTATATTTTAATTATTAGTTATGTTAAGATGACAAATGCAAAGCGGAGTTCTTATTGTGTTACCCTAATTACAATATTACATGTCTCTCGCTTTGTGATCCTTTCACACCCAAAACGGCTGAGCGGAAATAAATGAAATTTTGCCAGGAGGTAGTTTATAATTTTTAGTAGCTATTAAGGACACAGTGATAAGTAGTGTTTCTTTAAACTGGTTTTCAAAGAGTTTTTACTAGTTACATTGTTAATGAAGTTTTGTGGTAGCTCATTGATAATTGTTGGCATGCTATCAAAGTTCAGAAGCTTTGTTGAAATTGTGTCAACCATCATCTTTGTATCCAGGAAACTATTAATCAGCAGAATCGCTTCAGGAAAGATCTGCAGGGGTATTCAAAAACTTGTTTTTGGACACAATCTTTGATTCTGTGTCTCGAAGACTCTCGAAGACTTGGAAACGAAGAAGTTTCTGAAATAATCACCACTTTGACCGATCCTAAGACTGCTCTTGTCACCAAGGTCGCCTGAGGAACCATGTCAGCCATTCAAGCTCTTAGGAGAATTCAGCAGCTTATTTTCTTGTTTCCAGGTCGGCAAGGTTTCAATGAGAAGAACGAGTCTTTGCCGATGCTAGAGCCCGTCCCCGGCCTGCCGGGGACATTGCCCCCGCCGCCCGCTTACTTGCACCCGTTCCCGCCGCAGGTGATAATGTTTTTTAAATAAAATACTCAAATTTAACTTTTTTACAGGATGACCCTTTAAAATGTTTATTCTGATTCTGTCAGAAGTCAATGACTTTATTTCTCTAGGCTTACAAAATAAGCATCTATGTATACAAGTCTAATTGTATACCATAAATTATAAAATCAAATAAGAAGTGTTATTTGATTATGGCTTCACTTAATGTTTTTGTCCACTTGTGGAACAGTAAATTTTTATTTATTCTGTTACTTCCTTGCTTTAGTAATATTTTAGCGGTAACTGGTAAAGCTTATTCGTTATCACTGGTACATTACTACACTACTAGTGATACAACTTCGTTATTTATGTACCACATAAGCGAAACACGGCAGGAGATAATTTATATGAATAAAACTAAAGCGAAGTTTGAAGATCTCTATAATTGTTCCATCTTACACTGGTTTGGTTAACTAAAGAAACCAGAATTCCCTCGTATTTTATGCTGGCAGAACAATCCGACAGCATTATGTATTCAGCATTTAATTTTACATTAAACATTTCCAGATGCCGCCGCCACCCAACCGGCCGAACGACTTCTTCAATCTACATCATTACCCAGGGCCCCCCGGACCGTGGGGTCCTTGGGGCCCGCCGGGGGTCGCGCCGCCCGTGCCACCACCCCCAGCCCCCATGGGCCTGCACTACCCGAGTCAGGATCCGAGCCGTCTGGGCGCCCACGCTCATTCGCAGCCTCCGCAGACTTGAATGTGTTCTATTTACAATTCTATTATTTTAAGTGATGATAATAAATCGATTTACGTTTATGTATGGATTTTGTTTTATTTGGCACCCCCAATCTTTAGTGATGCGAGTTTTTTCTGCAACAAGCAGTTTGGCCATGACAAAAAATTATTTGTGGCCAAATCAGTTATGCAATCTAGTCTGACTACGATAAAACTTGTTTCGAAGTGTGTGCTACGCGGGCATTCAATGTGTTAAGCTGTTCATTATTATAATTATTGTGCTTAGGCTGCATGGTAGTGGGTGCGAAATGCTTACAAACTTCGCAAAGCAGGCCCGTGTCAGAAGTTATATTATAATTGTCAATTATTTGACAATTATAATATAACTTCTGACACGGGCCGCACGCGTTTTCCGGGATAAAAAGTAGGCGGCTTAAGTTACTCCAGGGCAAGAACTACATCTATGCAAAATTTCAACACTATCCAATCTAACAGTTTCGTCGTTAAGAAAAAGTAACAAACATCTAAACATGTTTTTCTAATTTTAGTGTGACACCACTCCCTTGTTCGGCTGTTTAGGTCATAATACATGGACATATGTATGTATCTATACATCCACTAGTAGTTTAATTGGCATTCCGTCACAATATCAATACAAGACCCTGGTTAGGTACTCATTCTGACACCTCACACTGACAACTTACTGTAGAACGATAGAATCAACGGTAGTAGGAGCCTGAATAGAATAAGAATAGCAAAAAACTATGTTCTGTGCTTCCAGGTATGCTGGGGAAGGACTCAGGTTACTTTTTATCCATGAAAATAAAGTACGCGACCGAAGCTCTATGCTAATCGTTAACGTGGCCAGTAGCTGTACAACTAACATGAGAATCCTACAATATTATAAATGTGAAAGTTTGTAAGTATGGATATTTGTTACTCTTTCACGCAAAAACTACTGAACCGATTGGGCTGAAATTTTGTATGGGTATAGTTTGGGACCTGGAATAACTTAAGGCTATTTTTTATCTCGTTAAAACGCGGACGAAGGCGCGGGCAGCAGCTAGTTAATAATAAAAAACCATTCTGAAACTATATTTATTATTATTAATCGTAAGTTTATAACATGACTTAACCGTTACAAAACAGTTTAAACATTTAAAATAATCTACGTGCCTTCGCTTACCAATCTGGGTAAGGACGGTATGTTCAATAATTTACATTAAACTAGGCCCAGATACTAACTGAATGTATCTTGTTTGGAACACAAGTCCATTTCGTACACATTCGAAGTCAAAAGAACAGAAGAACTTCAATAGCGATTAATTGTCGACAGTTTTTTTCCGTTTCCACTGAAGGCTTTTTTGCGGTTCATATCTAAAGGATACGCGAGTGCGGATGGGGTAGATATAATGTAGAAAAGTTAAGCGTTTAGATTTTAGTAGATTTTCGCAAAGCTGTTTAGAGCCTCATAAATCAGATAAAGTGGCTTTTACACTGAGCAAAGCTTGTCCATTCGGTACAGAGCGTTAGATAAATTGCATTTTGCTCACCACTATACTTCGATGAAAGGCCCTTAGTCAATTGACTAGTAGTTATATATATTATCTTATGCTAGTTCCATACAAGTAATGAAGTCTTGTGCAATCTAATCCAAAACGGGGCAAGAGGGATTCATCACAATGGTCCAAATACATTAAAACTTACATAAAGACTTACTTTCATTAGAACCAATCAAAACGAATTGAAAACGCTAATATGTATTTCATAACAAGCTCAACTATAATGATTTATACATTTCATAATTTTTTGTCCTCGACGATTGCAGTTTAGCACAATAAACTTCTGTCTAAGACATCCGACGCAATAATCTAATATTCCTTTAAAAAACAGTGAAGATAATTTTGGAATGTTTTAAGGTAATCATGATGAAGAAATTATTTATTTGGACCTATTGTTTTCGTCAAGGGACTTCTTGAATTCAAAGCCTATTATTTTAAGCTTGTGTTGATTTAAACAATTTTAATATCTAGCATAACCTAAATTATTATTTTTTATTTACTACTCTAAAAAATGCGCCAGGTTCAATAAGTACTGTATCATGATTACTATAAGGATTTATCCCTGTTTAATTTATTTATTGATTGGTGAATGATATAATTAACCATAAGAAAGTGGACCTGTCATACACCATTATAAATAATTATAAATGTAAATTCTATTATTAAATAAACACAGTTACAAAGGCTAATAGATAAATATATAGGTTATTATCACACAGCCATATGTTTTGGCTGTCAACTAATTTTTATAACAAACAACTGCAAAGAAAAATCGCGGATTCTATAATTTAAAATGTTCAAACTTAACATTCCAAGGCCCCTGCTGATTTGAGAAAAATAAAATATATAACAATGAATTTGATTTTTGATACTTAAAAACGTCTGAATACATACTCAATAAATATTATTAAGGACAGAGTTATGTTACATCGACACCACAAATGCAGACGTACAATAGAAGCCTTAGCTTATTTATTCATAAATACATGATATGAAAACATTGACAATGAATAAATACAAGACGAATAAATTCTTAGTGGCCGAAATTCTACGTTCTAAATGAAGAATGCGTCAAATTGTTAGTTTAGGATAAGTTTTCTGAATATTTGTCCATAACATGGTAAAATTCCTTATTAATTTGTTTTAATTTCCTTTATAAATTATAAAATATTATGTTTAGATCAAGCAATTATATTATGGGTAATTTAGGTAAGATGCAGTTTAAATAATATGAAAAGCTCTTTATAATCTCGTTACATTGCATGCATTCCTGACGTCACACTGCAGACCATTTGCTCTTTCCTAGTAGTCCTGAAACAAAAATATTTTTTAGCTTATATTATCTGACCAGGTGTCGAATTCTGCTAACCAATTGCTTTACTATGACAATGGTATCGTCACAGAATCGTTCATAGATGAAAGAAACTCCAGATAGTGCGTGCGGTGCTATTTGCACGGAGATATTGATAGAATGGTATAAACCTTGAAACAAACTACGGATGGAGGAACGCGTGTCCAAAAGTGTTTTTGGATACGCGTCCCTCCATCTGTTCTGTTCCAAGGTAAAATGCTAAAATGTGTAATTCTGAGACGATACCATTGTTATCGTGAAGATATGAATTTAGTTCAATTTACCTCAATCCACGCCTAATAGCGGTTCGCGTTCGCAATCTGAGCGTTGACAGCGGCGGCGGCGGCGCTCGATGCAGCAGTTTGCACGTGCTGGTTGCGCAGGATTTCCGTCGTAAACTCTGCCTGTGCTTTAGCCATAGACGCGCCGGTCGATCTGTAGATACGATGCACCTGGGGACGGATATAATATTCAAACTTAATTATTTTGTATTTTTTGTTTTAAAGTATTTATTTTGCAACTAGCAACCCGCCCCCGCTTCATAGTGCATTTTATTATTATGATAGAATGGGCATAATAAGCTATCTTTAAAAGATAGATACATATGTATATGCCATCACGGACTTTTTTGTAGTCTATAAAAGAGGAATATCGCGTTTTTGATGAAAGCTTCCAGGCTTTTTCCGACACTTCTATAAATATTTGATAATTTTGTGATCCTACTAATATTATAAATGTGAAAGTTTGTATGGATGGATGTATGGATATTTGTTACTCTTTTACGCACGCAAACTACTAAACCGATTAGGCTGAAATTTGGTATGGGTATAGTTTGACCTGGAATAATATATATGCTACTTTTTATCCCGATAAAGCACGGGCGAAGTCGCGGGCAGCAGCTAGTACGTAATAAACTGATTTTTTTCTTACCTTAGCCATAAGCAACACATCAGCGACCACGCAAGTGATGAATCCAATTGTTATAAGGAGCGTTATTATCCCGACCGCGATGCTGCTTTCAAAGGCATGGATGCTGGTTATCAGACCGCTGGAAGGGAAACCACGATTAGAAGGAAAGAAAATTACATGTATTTATTTGACGACCGATGTGGCGCGGCGGGCGAATGTCCATCTGCGACGCAGGAGGTTGTGGGTTCGATTCCCGTCTGCTGTGCAATAAATCAAATCTGCAAATATACAATGTTCTGGGTATTTTTTATGTATAATAAAAAATATCTATCTATGTATGTATTCATCTAGTACACATAACACAAGCTCTGCTTAGCATGGGGCTAGATGATGCTGTGTTGATTGTACAGAAATTATTTTTATAAACAAAGAAAAATAACACACTTTACTATTGTATATACATATAACACAGTTGTTATGAAAACGCCCTATATCTTTACAGCTTATACCTATTCCATTGCTGGGCACAGTTTTCCATTTCTAAGTATTGAAGTTCAATACTGCTCATAATCCCCGCGCTGGGAATGCGGACTGGGGATTGCAGTTCAGTGGTAAAATTGTGATCTACAGGAGGCGCTGTGAATATCCCTAAGTCACCTCTTACGACACCCGCGGGAAGACTTGGGATGGTGCTAATTCTAAGCAAGCAAGAGTGAACAGGTGTCTTCTAGACCTTCGTGATATAACTTCGGCCACATCATCACTTTCCATCAGGTGAGATTGTGGTCAAACGAAGGTCTATACACTATACGAGCCCTATCTGAGCAAAGCTGTAAAACCTTGCATAATCAGGGGGCGTATTACCGATTAAAAAGTATACCGAAGGTCAATCAAATTCATAAAACTAGAATAGCTATGAAACCTTGCATACCAAATATTGCCTTGCCAATTACATATGTATTTTATTCAAGGTAAAAAAAACAATATCATATATCATAGTTGGCTACGGTTGTGAGTTAAATTTTTTAGAAGAAGAAGGCTTCGAATGATTGTAGACACAAATGACGTGTAGCCAAAAAAATGCGACAAATTCGTCTCATTTTCCTATTCGTATATGTACATGCGCTCGTGTGCGTGAAAGTACTGAAGTTAGATGTTTGTCAACTCACACATAGATTCGTTTCTGGCTTCAAAATCAAGAGAATTGCTGAGTGACGCTATCCCTCCGCTGTGACTGTGACAGCAGCATGTTTTACCTCTATGCACCAGAGTAACACGTTATATACCTAGCCCGATAACTCATTGTTTTTGTTTGCTCTCTTACAATCGACGTGTTGACATAAGTACCAACTCCACATGATACGCCGGTTATTTTCTACACATATACTATATTATAAATAAAATTATAAAATAATATTTGAACTTAGAGATATCCTTCCAATATTATAAAGGCGTGTGTGAAGATGTGAAGTGCGAGATGTTTGGCCATAGACAACGCCAATGCAACGCAAACCTACTGATCAAATCTGCCTGATAATTTTCATAGATATAGACTTAGACCTTGAATAGGTCGAAGCCGCGGGCAAAAGCTAGTGTTATATTAGTTTATTATCTCACATCGCTGCTGGGCAAAGGCCTCCTAATCCTCTTCCACGCTTCATAGTCCAGTGGACCTTCTCAAACATTCTATTTTGTTCCACTATCTTTGTTTAGACAGAAAATTAGAAGCAAATTATTAAAGTTGTATAACAGTCATCTAGTACCCCTGTTCCACTCGTTGGCCTCAAGATCGTGACGCTTCAGGAGGAGCCCTGATGCGTCATTCACGATCTTGAGGCAGTTGGTCCTAACAACAGTGGGACATTCCGGTCTACTAGTAATTGTATTTAGAAATCATATCTTACCAAGAGCCCCCACCGCTGAATCCAATAGACTGCACCAAAGTTATGATGATTTGGAAGAGGAATATAAAGAAGAAGACCATGAAATTGAATGAGGAGTCGCTTCTGAACGCCTTGTAGATAGGCCGGTACCAACAGAGGAAACTGAAGGGAGTGAGCAGTGCGAAGTATAGGATTGAAAGTCCAAAGGTTTCCACTCCATTCCCGGAGAACATTAGGGACATCCCTCCAACTATGTTCAGGGCCAGGATGAGTGCGTAGACTGAAAAGAGAAAATACAATTAGAAATGAAATCAAGATGAACTTTGGCATAGGTACTTTCAATAATCCGGCTTATTAAACAATAGACTGCTTTTTATCCAGGGATGGGACGCGCGAAAACGCGGGCAAAAGCTAGTAAAACTTATTTAGTGGTCCCGTATTGCTAATACATATAGGAAAAAATGGGATTACTTATGAAATTATCATGATTTGCAATGATTAATAACCCGGTGCGTTATATGATATGGACTGAAGTCACGCTGTCGCTATCACCGTGTGCGTTGTCAGTCAGTCTTAAAAGAATTTAGCATTTCTGCTTTCAATGAAGCCTTTATCCTAGCCGATTCGCTAACCTACGTTTAAGTCCCATATTTATTTGTGTAAAATCTGTTTTCATAAAATATTTGTATAGACGACGGTTCTGCCTCTATTACAATAGAGGCAGCTAGTCTTAATGCTACTTACACATCTACAAGTCGTACACGTACGATCCTCGGGAAATCTGGCGGAATGTTCACATAGATGTCCTGGTAGAAGCAAGGCTGTACTGGACAGAACCCTGGCAATGGAGGCCAGTTGTTCGGTCTCTGTTGTAGATAGTATAAATGCTACTTACACATCCACAAGTGGTAGACATGACGTACGATCCTCTAGAACTCTAGCGGTATGTCCACATTGATGTCCTGGTAGAAGCACGGCTGTATTGAACAGAACGCCGCCAATGGAGGTCAGTCGTTCCGTCTCTCTTGTAGGTAGTATTAATGCTAATTACTCATCCACAAGTGGTAGAGATGACATACGATCCTCTAGAACTCTAGCGGTATGTCCACATTGATGTCCTGGTAGAAGCACGGCTGTATTGAACAGAACGCCGGCAGTGAATGCCAGTTGTTCTGTCTCTACTAGATAGTATAAATGCTACTTACACATCCACAAGTGGTAGAGATGACGTACAATCCTCTGGAACTCTAGCGGTATGTCCACGTTGATGTCCTGGTAGAAGCAAGGCTGTATTGGACAGAACGCCGGCAGTGGAGGCCAGTTGTTCCGCCGCCCGGCTGAGCCAGCGCGAAGTTCTGCCTCTCTTCTGGCTAGCTCTTCCGCTTTTCTCTCTAGCTCTTCTTGCCGCCTCTGGAGGTCGGTTTCAGATAGCATTGTTTAGAGCAGGGCACTTTGATTACGATATTAATTGTAGACATTCAAAACTCAATAAAATGTTAGATTTTAGTTTTTGGAGGTTTTATTGCGCATTGTGCACAGCTAATATGACGTTACTCCCAGCACAGTATATGAAAAAGCATGAAATATGTAAGTTATTTAGTAACAGTGTCAATAATTACTAGTAAGTCTTCTATAACTACAGGTGGTGGGGGTGGTCTAATACCTAAGTTGTTACATTGTAACTTATCTAAATTTGTCTTAATAGAAAACTGTTAGTAAATGTTAAGGCTAATGTTTTAATTAATGATAAAGCATGAAATAGAAGTACGACATTCCAGTTTTAGTTTTTATTAGTTATCACAGGCTTTGTCGCACATGCGATTATGACGCTCTGTCCATTCCAGTATAAAGAATAAAAATAAACCAGGTATTATTCAATTGAACTTTGCGCACTAAAAAAGAAAAATGTAGATAACCCCACCAGTGTCTAGATGCAAAGAGAACTGTCCACAAATGGGCGATTACCAGTCATAATCTCTCGGAGGAAATGGAACCCACGCCTATTATGAGCAGAGCTCGGTATACGGTAATAAGTTTAATATGATAAGTGCGAGTACAATCGCCTACAATAAGGCGGCCTTAGAAGCCCCTTCAAAATTGACGTGTTTGTTCTTTCAAAGGCGTCCTCCACATTCATAATGTTTCTATATTTGAACGAGTAGGTTTCAATAAAACCAAATGGCGTAATACCATAATCTCTAATTTGACGAAATTTCGAATTGGCATGGTCCGGGAAAACCTTAATAACAAATTTCCTCACTCTTTAAATGATGGAAAGTCATAATGACTTCAACCTACAACATCTGATTCCCGAAATGCCTAAATATTGAAATACATATTTCCTTCAAATACCTTAAACTGATAACACCGGAATGGCAGAACATCACATTCTCAAAATGCAATGCAAGTGTTGGTAAAAGGGTAAAAATAAATTAAGGAGCATCGAAACTAACTCATTTCAATGATGATGGTTATTAGCTTTTTACTACTTATACGCTATGTTTATAATCAGATTCAGGATTTTGAATTGTATCTACAAGTCAATAAAATGGCTATCACATTAACTTCCTTCCTTTAGAGTCAAGGCAAACTGAACTCCACAAAATGAGGCACACATTTCTATCTTGTAAAATAATGGATGAGGTATGAAACTATCTAAAAAAATAAGTTGTTGCTTCTTGTTTACCTTTAACTCCTGTTGTGCATTTTTGGAAAAGCAAAATTGTGCATTAATGTTTAAAATAGCTATTGTAACTTACACCAGTTGAAACACAAACTCAGATTTAAAGGCAAAAATTCATCTTATAAGCATGTCAGAGAATTTCTGCCCTGGACACTAACAGAGACAAAGAGAGAGTAAGAACTGAGCGGTTTGAGGTGGCATAAGTTAGTAGTAGTTATTTTGTGAAAATAGCATACTATACACACAAACATGGGAAATTGTAGATTTACATTCCATTATTCAAAAAAGATTTAAGTTGTTCAATAAAGGTGAACATTATCAGGTACTAAACTGCGTCTGCGGAAAATTCGCCGAGAACAATTCGTCGAAAACAATGTCGTCGAGGACAATTCACCGAAAACAATATTTTTCAGATGTAGGCAAAACTGGGTATTTCCCGCTATACTTGAACACAATTTTCCAAGTGTAGGACAAAAATGGATATTTCCCGCTATACTTGAAAAACTTTATGACTATTTCTTGGCAAATTGTTCTCGGCGAATTTTACGCAAATCACTAAACTATGGGATTAATATTATATCTGATAAGAATAATGGCATTCTTAATATTATAAGTTTAAGTGGTGTATGTATGCAGGTAACTAATAGTGATGTGCTAAGGCAAGTGTTTTCAAAGAGATAAGTAGGCATTTATATTTTAAATGACGTTTTTGGCAGAGGTTTTTATATGTTAAACAACAAAGTTCATTGATGAAACTGCTAATTTCGCAATCTTTTGGCGAACACCAGCTTAAGTTATTTACACAAAAATCTATTAGAGAGAACAAAATTATCACTGAATATTAATTTAAAGGTAATCATAACCCCAAGTTAGCTATTTGACTCATCATAGAGGAACCATGATAGCTTATCTACCAGATTATAAACAAAATGTCACATTGTGTTTTACCTGCCATGATAAAATTGTATGTTGATAAATGCTTTATCTTAAAATAAATTTGAAGTCCGTGTGTTTATTGAATAACTGTAAAACAGAAACAATTTCATAATTATCGTCCCTTGAAAGCCAAAAATATTTAAGCGAGATATTTTTCCTTTCAATCGTTGATATGTACCCATTTCTGTTTTACATTGATAGGTAAGTATATTATACCTATCAGTGAACTTGAGCATTCACTAATAGATATATTAAACTTACTTGATCAGACAGACAGTAAACAAAATCATTAGGAAGATAATAGCTTTGTTTACCAGTTTTGTTTTCACAATCAATTAGTTTTTCCCTTTAGAAAATTACAAAAGATGCTATTGTTTTAATCCAAATAGAGATAAATTGAAATAAAGAAATATCACAACACAAGTGTTTTTGAACCTTCTCTGTAGACATTCAGTTCCTAATTCTAGATACTTCAGATGCCTTTAGTAATGGATCAGAATTAAACATAAATAGGTAAGGTACATGTAATATGTTCATAGATATTGTCTTTACCTGGAAATCTGCAGTTGTAAAGTTGGGAGGTGGGGCAGGCTGCTGAGATGGAGGGGATTGCCTATTATACTGGCCACCACCTGCAAGCGCTGGTGGGGATACCGCTTGCATGATCGCCGGCTGTGATGGCTGCTGTTGTGGCTGTTTAGGAAATATATTTCTACTTTAAGATTTATCATAGATGCAACTTCTTTGGTAAAATACAAAGAATATACTGGTATACATTGCACTAAACTACAGAAAACGATATTTTGGATTATTTTATGACTCCGAGCACCTCTACTCACACATCTAAGCTTTTTTGATTCGATATCATAACTGACTGGTTATAAAAAAGTATAAACCGAAAGATATCAGTGAAATGATGCCGTTGCATTCTTTCAACACCACAAGAATCACTAACGACTAATAAACTTTACCGTAGCTTGATTCGCATTTTGTTGTCCGTCGAAGGGATTGTAGTCGTCTAGACCTTGTGTAGCATTGTTTGTACTTCTAGCCACTTGCTGAACCGCTGGATCCTAGAAAATAACACCTAAATTAGCCGGATAATGATAGACACAAGAAATTTACATACACGAACTGCCTATACGTACAGCGAAAGGATTGTCTAACGCAGGGTCACTGAATGGATTGTCCTCAAATTTAGACATTTTCTCACTATTTCAGCGCCAGTTTATCTATAAATAATGCACAAAAATCACATAGAAAAGGAATATTTTACAGTTTTGCTGTAAAAACACAACGAAAATGACAGCGCTATGGATGATGACGAAATTGACAGTTTTTTGACGGTTGGAATCAGTGTTGCAAGTAAAATAAAATGGTTTTTTTTTAACGGACACACCTCGGATGATGTATTAAAGGATACCGCCCATAGAGAAATAAGTAGGTAGAGGTAGCATAAGTCATTTCCGGTCTATGTATGTATATATAATATATATAGACCGGAATATATATATATATATATTTATAATATATATTTGTTATATTATATATTATATTATATAGTGGTATGAATGATGAACTTTATAAAATTCTAAGAAATTACTGCGTTTTACCTAAAACTTTGTTGAAAAAGTGAAAATGTGTCGTGTTCTGTCCTTCAAGAAGGACAAAAGGTGGAGTAAAAGTCCCAGATTTGTCATTACATGCGTAAGTTTTTCGCTCAGTATAAATACTAAACTGAGCGAAAAACTAGAATCTGTAGTAACAAAATTTTAACAATTCATGTGTCATTCTCCTATAAGTCGAGGATACAAATAATGTCCAAAACCATTAATAATTAGCAAAGGTAAATTTAGGATCTATGCTAGTGATGCGCTTACCATCAAATTTAGTTTTCGGGTTATTCCGCAATCGTCCCACTGGTTTGGCTGAAACGAGCCCGAATCAGGAAAATAAAATTGATTGCTAATTTTATTCCTGATTCGTCCCATTTCAAGATTCAGAAAAGTACTGTATTTCACACACTTCTCGAAAATATATTATTGATTTATCATTATTGTTCCCGTAGGATTTATTTCACTAGTTCATGTAACTCAAAGTACGAGGAAAAAAGAAAAATACAAGATAAACATTTGGGCCAGCACAGCACAACATATAAACAATTATAAATTTACGCAAAATAAATCCATAAATCTTATTCATTAGACTCTCTGAATGAAGGATGTTTCACATCCTTGACTACAAGTTCAAAGTGTCAATTAGCGCTCTAGACTATAATATAACGTCTTTGATACTAACCCAATCCTACATTTATGCAAACATTCTTCTTCGTTTCTATGGCGCACTGTGAGCTAAGTCTCAAGTACATACCTTTTTTAAAGTGGATAGACCGTCATTTGACCACAATCTGACCTGATGAAAAGTGACGATATGGCCGACGGTGTATCACAAAGGTCTATAAGACACCTATTCACTCTTTTCTTGAAGAGACTCAGGTTGTAACTGGCCGAAAAATCATGAGCAGGCAGCGACCGGTTACCATTCCTCAGGGGTGCGAATGATGAAGGTGGATTAATTCGGCTTGCAAAATAGATAATGAAGAAATAGATTTATTTTAATATTATGCGGCAAATGAAATACATACTGAAAAAGGCAGGTATCACCTTTTAAGAATCATGAGATACAATAAAGCCCGATAGATGGACAGCCAGACAGACAACGGAGGGTTAGTACTAGGGTCCCGTTGGTACCCTTTGTTTACTGAACCCTAAAAAAGTGCGTAGATTTTCTATAAAAAAGTGTATAGTTTTTCGAAACTCTTTTTGAATGGTAGAATCATATAGATTCAATTAGTGTGGCATACTCGGTTTGCGCTTCGTACGCACATGGCCAAAATCAGCATCAGCATCCGGTTATGTGTCAAAAATGGTATCAGCTATAACCCTGGTTGAAAGTACTAAACCCTGCCTGTTAAATATGGGACGAATCAGGAATCAACTCGGCATTCAAGTTTATTTTCCTGATTCGGACCAGTTTGGGCCGAAGCCAGTTCGGCTCAACAGCGAAGTCACTTCCCTAGTCACGCACTACTATTATAAATCTGCAACTGCACACTTACAAAAACCGACATGCGTAAAACTGAAAGGCGGAGTCCATAAAATTATTGGTCCTAGGTCAACGATGATTTCCTGAAGAAGACACACCAAACGCAAATATTAAATACACCAAGGGGTGCCAAGACGCGGCACCCCTCTGAGCTAGGAAGAAACCACGCGCGGGCAGACCGTCGTCGAAAAGAAAAATCAGGAAAAATTCAACAACGACATTCAAATTTGAAGCGACCTTCGTGGAGACGGGCATGCGGAGTATTTTTTTCCTAGAGGTTGGCATTATCATGCCAGAAAGAAAATGAAAGTTGTTTTGCAGTTGGCAGCCGCGAACAAGTGTCAGTTGTTTGAATGATTCTGTCAAAGTAGGTAGCTGTTTACGTTTTGTAGATATTTTGCGATAGTTTTGCAAAACTTTTATTTTATCTTATTGTTTTTATGATAACGCTTTTACAAAGACTCATTCATTGTGCTTATGGTTGTGTTCTTTTCGTTTATGTTAGCAAACCATGTCAGATGTCAAGAGGTGATTAGGTGTTTTGTGTTCTTAACGTGCGAGTGACAGTTTTTATATTGTTTGGGATTTGGAGCGATAAACATAAACGGTGAGTACTTCCTCTGCTGTTTCTTCATTAATCTATCATCAAAGCATAACTACGAACAAGGCTGTTACGTGGACAGTAACATGCAATTTAAACAGGTCAGTCAAGGAACTGGTCTTGAGATGTTTTTGCTGCAAGCTTGCGTAATTGCAAATAGGTACGTGAAAATTATGGGCATCAGTCGGTGCCAGAAGTACCTATTGTTAGTGCTACAATGAGGTTGCAAGCTTGAGAGTGTTGGCCCAGAGCCTGGCTAGCTCCAGTGAAAGTTGCTCTTGGATCAAGGAAGTATTATCAGCTGCTAATACTGCTCCAACCACAAATACGCTAGTTCTTATTTTAATTTATTACACTGTATGTGTGATAGGTATCAATTCTAAACTGGTTCAAGTCTACCGATGAAAGTAGTTTAGCAATTCTGTATTTATAAATTAATTAGCCATGCAAAATGTCTTGGTAAAGTCTAACTGATTTCAATTATTTGCATTTAACATGCTAGACTGTCTGAATTTGTTATTATATTTTTACCTATTTTCTTATTAGCTATATTCTAGTAATTATTCTAGACCGAGGTTCGGAAACCTTTACCTTATCAGAACCACACAGTAACTGTTTGATGTCACACTAAAAAAATTATGTCATAACATAAAAATCACATTATAAAATTATATAGTTACACGGAGCAATTATGGCTACTAAATTACAAGCTATAAAATCATTACAGTTAATATTTGAAATGAAATAAAAATAAATGTACTTAGTATGTGTCTCTTAAATTATAATAATGATTGAGTACCTAATACTATTATATTCTGGGAAATAACTAATTGATAAAACTTATTCCAGGGTCATAGATTATCAACAAAACACAAGTTGAAAAGATAATTGTAAATTAACAATGCTTTGCACTTGGCCCAGAACAACCCAATATTGAGGCAAATAACAACCAAACATAGGCCTTTTAAATACTTGAACATGAAATTCTTGATATCTTAAGTTAATGATAAAACTAACTAAAGTTGAATGTCAAAGATTATCAACAATACCTAAGAAAAACGCTTAATGGTATATGTCCAAAATGATAAAAAAACATTGCCATTAATTTAAATTCTTTATTATGTCTCCGTGGTTCTGTAGTTTTGAAAGAGGTTTTGTAAATATGTAAGATATATGTACATACTGAGTAAAACACAGTTCTATGTTAACATATTGACTGTCCATGCATAACATGTTATGCAATTAGCCAAAGGCTATTTATTGTTCCTGGGCTGGATATGGACATACCATTAAATTTTCCAAAATAGATAGGACAGTCAGTGTTTTTGTATTTGTATTTATTTTTATTTTAAACAAGTGTTTGAAAATTTCAACCATAGGTTGATCATAAATCTGGAATAGGACACTATGATAATTTTAAACTTTATTCTGGTTTAAGGTTCATAGTTCCGAAAGGAAATTTCGGCCTACTCCCACTTTTTCACCCGGTTTTACCGAGTAGTTTACCTACCAGTTAAACTACTGGGAATTTCATCCCAACAGACTTACTGATAGTAAGACTTCAGTACAGGTGGTGGTAAAATTCATTTGTATCACTATAGGCACTTAAGATCATAAAATAATAATCTATCTCTATTTCTACACAATATTGATAACATGGTGATGGCAAATGAATCTTGTTCCCATTGATGTGAACATTATAATGAAACAATGCATAGTACAGGTTCACTATCAAGCTTCACATGGTAATCATAACAGGCAAACTATACAAAAACAAACATTGACTAACTCCATCTAATATGAATCAATTTAGACTCTATGCCTATACCACTAAAGCCTACTAATTCATGGTGAAGTATGATATAAGTGATTATAAGCCATCTGGTTCAAATGTCAAGAGATGAATGAGTTATTGACCAAAGCAATGTTGCCTGGAATATTCGTCCTAGCTCACTGAAGGTGGCAATTTGAGAGTGGTTCTATGCACATGATTACTTTTATATGCCTGTGGTTTTTCACTTAGAATTAGAAATTAGATGCCTGTGGTTATGATATGCGCTTCACATAGTAGGTATACTTTCCTTCCTACTTAATTTTAGATAAGTACTATTTTAGATAAGTATTATTTTTGCAGCATTATTTTGCACATACAAGCAATGTGACTAACAGATCTGGCACTGCACTGATAGCATGCCCATAACAACATAGGTATTGTATGTACCTACCTAGAAGGCAATGTTTGGCAAAGTTGTGTTAAATCTATGATTTACTTTGAGCACAGCTATTTTAACTCAATCGAAAATTATTTTCTGCATTCTACAAGGAATAAAACTACATAAAAAGTTGTTTTTCATAAACCGCTGACCATTTTCTATGTATTTATGTTCCAATGAAGTACGTTAAGGGGGCTTTTGGTAATAATGTTGATTTTAGTAATAAATCTCATAAATTATTAATTTCACCAAAAGTCGACATTAGTTAAAACATGGGTTCATAGAAAATGTTTTGACTTTACGTTAAGCTACTTTTCTGTTATTGATATTGATTGTAGAACGCAGAAAATATTAAAATTCGTTAAAATATTTGAATTGCGTGCGGATTATTTGAATTTCGCGGAGATTTGTGTCACATTTCGAGTCGGGGAAACTTTTCGATCGAGTTAGAATAGCCAGATTCTTTTAAAGATTCTTTTAAAATGTTTTTCTTTATCATGAGAATGAAAATAACTTCCTACCTGGCATTTTAGGTAATACCCTGTTGTTAAGTGTGACACTCATGGATAGCTTCAAACATGTGCAGAAATACTTTTTAGGCTGTTATTAGTTTCATTACTTACCCACCAACTTAAAAGCAGCCCAGAAACATACACTTACTTACCTACGTCCAAACCTTTCATATTAAGTACTAAAAAGCGTTTCGTGAGCGTACTTTACAGCCTCTACTTTTACTGGAGTTATGGCGCGTTGTGCTGGCTTTTTTATAACCCCTGGAAAGTTATTTTCGACACTAGACTTTACGAGCATGTAGGATCCCTACATTACAACTTTTTCGTTGTTACGCCCCATTCAAAGACAAAGTCACAATTTTGATGGTGCGGTCAGTGTTTGGCAGGGCACAGTGTGATAGAATGTCAGTACGTAACGTATTATAATAATTTCTTCAGTAATAATTGACAGTTGTGTTTAAAATTGGTAACTACGTACATACAGCACGAAATAAAAATAATAATTAACTAGGTAATTATTAAATTAAACTTTAGAATATGTAATACAAATCAGATAACTTTCACGATAACCTAATTATAATAAAAATCACTTATTTACAGTCAATGCAGTTTTTATGGTCTGTGCTTACCTATATACTTAACCTACCAAGTGAAAGAAAAGATGGATGATATATTTTTAAATAATAACAATGTCCTACTGGCTATTAGGTAATATTAAAGTTAATGCCATATTTCTATAATAAAGAATGTGCATATCATACTTACTATATGTCTCATCTAACATAAAGAAGATTTCCTCATCAGTCCACGGCTCAATGAGGCATGGACGTTTATGTCAAACAAGGGGAGTATGTTAAATGCAAATAAACTTTTCTTTTGAACTTTACATATTTTGAGGTGTGTAGTTGCAACTTAGAACTAAACTACCTACTTTGTACATACAAAGCCAGGAGTACCAACTAACCATATGGCAGGCAATGCCCATGTAAAAAGACTTCGACATAATTGGCCTTTTGCTACCACAAATTTAAATGTTTCTTTAAAGACCTATATATAGAAAACAACAGAAAAATCTTGTTTAAAATGCAAAACAAGTATCAAGTCTAGGTACTCTAATATCTGTACTGTGGCAGACTTTACGGTCGCCAGAACGTAATGAATCGACGGGAAAATGCGTTGTATGTGGGCCGCAGTTACGTAAAGAACCTCGAACTTTCCGGACGACTGCACTTGTATAGTACAAGTTTGTCGATAAACGGCTGGACGGCGTCATAGTGACTGGCTGACTACCCCTTGAATGTAGGCGTGAAACGTGAAAGTCGTTTTACGGGCCTGGCTGACTCCTTGGGCATGAAATTCAGTTTATAGGTCTGGTCTCCTTGATTGAACTTTAGGTGACTTCGCTTACAACTTTGTTCGTAAAATTTATAGAATAGCTAGGCTTCCAGCAGGACCTTTGACCATTGCTTCTGTGGCATGTTTATAACTTCTCTTTTCTAGTTGATATAATCTCTCATCAAGATCCATGCGAGAACTGGGTAATTTCTACAGTAAAAACTTTTTGCTTTATACAGGATTATTGGGAAATCACTAAATGAAGACCTGGCGTTTTCGTGATGATGGCATCACGAAAGCGTTCGTGAAGAGGCCAGGTACAGGTACAAGAACTGACACTGCTCGAACTGGGTTCTGCAAGGTCAGAACCTGCAGTTCGAGCAGTGTCAGTGAATTACCTGTATAAGTAGGCTTATTTTTCGGACCGATTTTGAGGGGCTTAGATACATTCTCTTGCGGGATGTCTCTTGGTGTCTTACCCTACACTAATGTTCGGTACATCGGTAACACACCGCGGTTCATGATAATAACAAACAAACAAGCTCTTAAGAAGTTCATAGAAATACCGAGATAAGGTTTTTCTTTCTTTTATTTGGGTTTTCACATCATAAAAGTATATAGTATACAAATCCGTTTGTTTCCTGGTAGGGAGGGCCCCTCGTCATTATGTAAATCAAATTATTGTTTTTGCTAGTTAGGTGCCTAAAAGCAAAAAAATAGATAAGCTAAATATTGTATGTCCAATTTTGAAAAACCAGCTCTCACCTTATGAAATAAGTCAATTTTAAATTCACGTACTCAACGAGATGAAAACGTGTCAAACCGAAATTGACGGGGAATCCTTTTTAGGTGAGGTAATTTTCGTGTCTTAAGGAAACAAATGACGGCTCTCATTGTCGGTTAATGTGCTAGTACATTTAACGAGAGAACTGAGAATTACGTTGTCACTTTTGGTCACCAATGCAAAGATTCACCGCTCTCACTCTAATGGCAATGTATTTTGCTGAAATAAATTTTCCGACCAAAACCTTACGCCAACCAATATCAATTTTGTAGGGGCTCACTGAAGCGAAGGTACGAGTATATGATAAGCTGATTACGGACTTGTTGAGTATCTTCGAATTAGATTTTCGTTCACAGTGTATTGAAAATTTTATCTAGACTCTTTTATGTCCAGTAACTCGGTATTAGGCACGTCTGGTAATGTACGCATGGAGGTGACCTCGTTCTGAGAAGCCGATTGGTTTTTGCTGCTTGTGATTGCTGATGTGTGCGACTTGAAACATATTATAATAGTACTAGTTACTAATCTTTGAATGTTATATCAAAGATTTGTATTAAATTACAGAGAACGAAAGCTGAAGCGCGTTAACTTTTAGATTTCACCGATTCCTAATAAATAAGTTTAGAGTTTTATGTTCGGCTGTATATCGGTTGTGTTTGTTTTTTATGTATGTTTGTCAACTTCTCCGTCATTTATGGACCGATTTGGATAAACTATTGTAGCAGTATAGAGAATAATCCCCAGGTGGTCCCATAAAAGTTTTATTCCCGAGGGATTATTATTTATCCCACAAAACTTAAACAGTTTGAAACTAATGGATCCGAAGTCGGTTTTTAGTTTTTTCAAAACAGTAAAATTACTAGGTATGTAGAGTTAGAGCATCTTCTGGATTCGCTAGGCATAAGGAGAAATACTTATGCGTAATTAATTATGCTTAATTACTTACGTAAGAGATATTCCTCACCTATGCGGGAAATATACTTGTGCAAGGAATGTAATTTCATCCAGTAAGTAGTGTCAGTCACTGACACTTCTTTACGCAATAGCAGTACCTACATTCATTATAATTAAATTATTCCGGACAAACCACACAGCATCATCTAGCCCCAAGCTAAGTAGAGCTTGTATTATGGGTACTAGATGACTGATATGCTTAATACAATATGTATATTAAATAGATATATAATTTATGTATATTTGTACATAGAAAATACCCAAAACACCCGAGACAAATATTTGCAGCCCCCCTAGCACGGGGATTTATCTCTAGGGTAGAATAGACAATAATGACATCGCATCACCATACATTGCGTACATTATTGAAGTTGAAGGAATGAATTTCAAATAATTTACGCATTCGATGACGTTATTTTTCTCTATTCTAATTTTTCTCTATTCAAATTTTTCTCTATTCTACCCTAGACAACAATACCCCCTAGCACGGGTTTTGTTGTCTAGGGCAGATCGTATAAACATTTATCCCAAGGCGGGAATCGAACCCGGAATCTCCTGCGTCGCAGGAGTACCTTAGCCCGCCACGCCACATCGGTCGTAATAAGCAGAGCTTGTGCTAAGGGTACTAGATAACAGTTAACTGATTACATTTTTTTATACTTAGAAAACGCCCAGAACACCCATAAATAATGTGTAGGTATTATCTACAACAGTGTTTTTAATTGCGGAAGTCAAAAATGCACATGTATTTCAAATTATTTAAGCTGACGGGCAGTGAACGGACGACCTTGCCTTGTCTGTTGGTTATTTTAAAACGCTTAGGCTTCTGTTAGATAGAAATAAGTTGACAAAGTAATCATTATACCTACTAGCGTAAATAAGGATCTTGTTGCTACGAGATCTCTTGTTTAAATTTATTATCAGTGGCCCCGGAAGTACCTTTACGACCCTAATACCTTGAGGAAATTAAGGTCGTAAGGTGGAAATGCAGACAGTTATTGCTTTGCTGATTGGTGCCACACGAACTTGCTGTCTTTGGTCTCATGGGCGAACCACTGAACTATTGAACTTTTGTTACTTAATTGCTATTGTACTTTTGAAAACATGGTAATACATTTGTTTCAAATTAAAAAAACCTTTACCAGCTTGAAATGTGAGACTTATTGGTAGGCTAGGTAGCAACTCGCATTCGAGGACATGTTCAAAGTATAATTATCCTACAAACATGCACAGTACTTCCGTTACCTCAGAATAGATTTTTTGCCAGTTGAGCAACTGCCTGGTCAGGTACTGTGTTCAGATTTAAATAGTATTCATTATTATCACTACTCTCGTAATCAAGGATGTTTTGATAAACTAAATAATCGTTCACTATCTGGGAAGGAACGAACTCCTGACACACAGGTAACCCTAGTTTAGGAGTCAGGGCTTCATTTTATAAGTGCTGTGTATGTTTGTTTTCAGTAAATATTATTTTATTTTATTTATTTTGAGTCCATTACAACGGCTGTCCTCCGAGACACTACTTTGCTGTTCCGACGGTTCTGACAGCTCTAAAGTTTTTTTCTTAGGTAACCTTGGCATTCACTCTATCCTCATTGTCAACATTCGCTAACCTATCTAGTAGTTCGTTCGGATATACATAGTTCTGGTGAAAGTCTGGTACCTTAGTTTAGTACGCACAGCTCGTATTTAACAAAAAAGTAATTAAGTTGGTCTGTAGGAGGTCTGTGAAACTTTTCTTTGAAACTACTGGGTGCCGATCGCGCTAAAAATTTAAAGCTGAAACGCAATTGAACCACGAAAGTTTCACAACTTTTTGAACGTTTCGTATCGCGCTAATGATTTGATAGGAAGTTTAAACGTAGCTGGACCGCAACTGGAACGTTAACGTTGTCAAAGGAAAGGTTTTGAAAAAGTTGCCTAGACGCTACCGTTTCGTGACCGTTACTATAATATTACAAGTGAAGTGAGACGCATTGTGGACATAAGTACTAGTTGTTTTTTGGTTTAAGTGAATAAAAAGACAATAAAATGTACGCATACATGGATTTATTGGAGAGGGCACATGAATTAGATGTAGCGGTGGCTCGGGCCCAATCCAAGAAGGAAAATATAAATGCCAGACGTAGTACAAATGGATCTTTTAATTAAGGGGACCGGCAGTTTATATTAAGATACAGACTGACCAAGGAATTAACGTAAATTATTATAGCCATTAGCATTCAACATGTCGCTGTAATTTATTCAGCCCATCTTGTTTATACTAGGCTAGCCATTGCTCTACTAAAATTCTGTAGGACTTACAGAGTAAGAAAACCTACAATCTATACATATTTGTAATCAATAATAAATATGTTTTTTTAGGTTTTGGTTGCGCTGACCTTTTATACCCCTGGGTCTTGATAATGAATAAGGACTTGTAAGTGTCTAGGACTAGTAGTGTAGTGATGATAGTAGTATATGTGTAAAATGAATACTAATAGTGGGTCATCATCTCCTGTTGCGGTGCAAAATGGGTCAAAAAAGGGGGACTCCAGCTTTATACCACACATCATTGTTGCTGTCAAGTGGCCGAGTTGACTCACTATTTACTTTAGTATTTATTACATTTTATGGTAGTGATGAGACAACCCATTCATTATTTAATAAGTTCTTAAATTTAGTTTTTTTAAAAGAAAAGGAACTGTTGTAAATTGATAATTAAAGATTTATTAAAAAACTTAAATTTAAAAAATATTTTATCTTTAATTTTGGTATTTGAAGCTCCCACTTATGGCTGCTGTTGGCGTTGTTGGAAATACTGAAACAAATATAGTGTGTCATAAAGTCTACCATGATTAACATGTTCACAGTCCAGTTCCTCATATATGGGTCATGATGAACTAGCTCCACATGTCTGTGCCCCATATATGGGTCACTAAGAAACAACCAGGTAAGCATGGGTAAAACTGCAGAAAATATGCGATCGATAATATGCCTGAAGTTATGCAAGCAATTTGATAAACTTATAAATCCTATAATCTGAGCAAAGTCACTGACTGTAGCTAAAGCGTAAATAAAGTCATTATTAGCAAAACACTTCACAAAAATACAGAACACATGGTTCTTACAAATTGGTCCTGTCTAAGATCAGCCAGAGGGCCTAAGATATTGGCCACTCTATCCTCCAACGGAGTCAAAGTAGGAGCATTGCTAGGTCCCCCACCAGTAGCTCGTAGGTTGGCGTTTATATTGATTAACTTTGCTCTGACCCTGCACTTTGTGTCATTCCTTCCATACCTGAGAAGGAATAAAAAAATAAATTATTTACTTATGGAATGACTGGCATGAGAGTTTTACTCCAAATAGCTTTTTGAATTGCATAAAGAAGTAGGCGCATACCTTAGCCCATTCCTTCCCTGTTCTGGCAGGCCCTTCCGAATTCAGAATTTCGGCGCATTCACGCCATAATCGTGTCGCAACTGCACGAGCCTCTTTGGATCTCACCCGTCCAAGGACGAGGTAACGATGCTCTTCAAGAAACTCTATCAAGGAGCTCTAGCTGACGTACTGTGGTAAGTACATCTGCGGCGCTCTTCCATTACCTAAAAACATTCACAGTTATGGAGATTACAAAATCTAATAGAACTTCATAATTTTAATAAACTAATAACAGCGTACTTTGTTTGTTTGTATACAATTTGTGACAATTTTATTTACAAGCTTACCACAGATTCGTAATACGCGCTGTCAGGCTGTCAGCTGCCAAAAATAGCCTTCGGCCGCGTATGATACCAGAGTTTGGTAACCAGTATCATACGAAGAAAAAATGATCGTCATAGGATACCGGTGTCCAATGAAGACGATTTTTTACTTTTCTGATACCTTTCATATTTTTGGTAACCAGTATCAGGTAAGGAATGAAATATTCTGCCTATGAAACCAACTGTGTTAAGCAAGGTTAGTTCCCAAATCAACACTATGGTTGATGAGAACAATTAACGCCGTCCGAAAAGTTTTCCCCAACATTGATATTAAGGGATGTTATTATCATCTGAATAGGTGTTTATTTAGAAAAGCTAAATCGTTGAAATTAACCACACGGGTAAAAAAAGGCATGTAGCCAGGTATGCTGGCCTTGCACGTTTACCCAAAGCCTATTTTCAAAAGGGGTATGAGTATGTTATGTCGAAGAGTCCATCTGGAGAAGAGATAGAAAACTTTAATAAATATTTCAATAAACAATGGATGGCAAAAATTGATTTTGAAAAAATTTGCTATTGTTCAACATCTAAAATACGTACCACCAATAACATAGAAGGTTGGCACAGTCGCCTTAACAGATATATTGGACGTAAAAAACCGTCATTGGCGGCACTTTTGGATATTTTAAGAAAAGAAACTACCTTGATGGATATAAAGAAAAAAACTAAACTAAGCAGAGAGTTTAAAGAAATTGATGAAGAAATAAATGACGCCATAACTCAGCTAAATGAAAACGAAATTAGTGTTGGACATTGTATCGAAATCATTTCGCCATTTTATTCCAATAGGTTGTAGCTTCTAGGTAATAAACGATTCACAGTTTAACTATTTCCTTGTTTTCTTGTATATTTTAAAAAAAGCGAGGGTTTTACAATAAGCGTAGAGACATAATGCGATCCAATGGCTTTTACTCGGATGAAAGAAGAAAATAATATAACCAGAAGTGGATAATGACATAACCAGTTAGGGTTCTCATCAACCTTATTGTTCTCATCAACCATAGTGTTGAGTTGGGAACTAACCTTGCTTAACACAGTTGGTTTCATAGGCAGAATATTTCATTCCTTACCTGATACTGGTTACCAAAAATATGAAAGGTATCAGAAAAGTAAAAAATCGTCTTCATTGGACACCGGTATATCGGACACCGGTATCCTATGACGATCATTTTTTCTTCGTATGATACTGGTTACCAAACTCTGGTATCATACGCGGCCGAAGGGTAAAAATAGAGTTGCACACGTTTAATATGCCAGTCGAGACTCGATTTCATACAAACTAAAGTAATATCTCTAACGACTGTAATTCGGTAACGTTCCAGTTACAATTCAACTTTGGTTGGCTTTTGAATGTTATTGCAATACCAAATTTCGTACAGCTGAACCAAAACTTAACCACAATCGCAACCGAACCATAACTTAATCACAGACGTTCGCAGTTGTTTAAAATTAGCGCGATCGGGACCCTGATCCGTTTCTAAAACTCTTCCGCTAGAAAGCTTAACGATCCGTGACCGCTCTAGGCTATTTTCGATTTTGGTATCTGTATCACGCTATTTAAACCTCGTTCAAAAGACATTGTCCAAGGTCCAAATAACATAAATGATAAAAGTATGCTTTGTAAAAGGTACTGAGTTTTCCTCATAGTAACAGTTACCACCCAGCATTGTTCGCAACTAAGTACTGAATATTATTGTTAAAAAAGAAAGGTTTAAAGATTAATACGAGCGCACAAATCTCGGTATTCGAGCTCACAAAAGCCGTAAATAGCTTGCTATTTCGCGGAGTCACTCATATTTAAAGCTTGCTTTATTATTCTAATGCTGCGAAAGAGGTTCTTTGTTATTATCAAGATGAAACCTTGAATCCTTGACAGTGAGTAATAACTCCTTCCTTTAAATCTCGGAGGGTAGGTACTAAACTCTACGTTAGAATTACAACCCGAGGTACAGGCAGCAGTTTGTTTAAAATATAAGCCATACTTAAATTTTGAATCTCACTGTCTTGCCTATAGGAAGGTAAGAAATTCAGTCACTGATTTTTAATATCTCGGACAAATAAAATTCTTTAAGAGCACATGAGCCAAGTGCTCTTACACACTCACCTTAAGTATAGAGACAGAAAGAAAAGTGCCATGGACATGTTCATAGAAAGTAAATATGTTTTTATGAAATAAGTTTTATAAAATAAGTTAAAACAAAATTAACCATTAGCTAATTCCATGGCTACATTGTAATTATACCCTAGTGATTTAACATTAATTCAAAATGTGTATAGTAGACAATAATAATAATAAAAAAGCGGAATCTTGTATAGATTGATAGTTCGTTCTGCAACACTGCAAAAATTTCTCTTCCCTTCCTGACAAATTTTGAGTTGGAGTGTACCTCTGCCTTTTCCTATTCCCCGCTGTCCGTTAATAGCGATAAATCGTCTGTCCGTTCGTCATATTTCGGCTTTTATTGTCTCTAAGACGTCTGCCTGCCCGCGGCGTAATCGCCGCTCGTTTACTTTTCTTACCGATTTATGATTTCGTGATGACATAACTCCCTTGCAAATTGCCCTATAAAAGTTATTTGTGTGTCCGCCATTGCTGCGGTTCTTGCTGCAATAAGACTGGTTAAATATCTAGTTTGGATAGTACCTACCACTAAACTCGATTGGTTGGTACATTGTTTCATCCTTATTAATTTAACCCAAAGTTAGTTAGGATTTAATTGGATCCATTTCTTTAATATAGCTGTCCCATCATTGATGCAGACTGAACATATTGGTTACATTAAGAAGACGCCTCGTTGGTTTTGTGATAGGAGGTGTAATTGGTTTTATTGTTGTTTTTTTTTCTCACCATGTACAAACGTCTGAGCAGTGATCGCTATATTTTCCAAGTATGTTCCTCGATACTACTCATTTGTTACACCTTATAATAATTTTCATATATTAGGTAGAAAAATCGTGGGTCGAACGGGTAAGCACTCTTCATATATCGTAACATAAGCATATATCTATTTGGTAGATATAGGGAAATAATAAACCAGTATCTATCAAATATGTGTAGGTATTATATTCTCTGACAACGTGCAGAATAATAGGTCTGTAGATCACTGAAAAATAATTTCATGTTTCAGCAACGAGCAACAAAGCGATTCAAGTAAATACTTAACTGTTCAATTAAAATGATCCAATATTAGTAATGCGAGCTTGTGCAGTTGTTAGCGCGTAAGTAAAATTTTGTTTCATCATCATCATTATCATCACCAGCTATAGTCGAAACACTGCTGGGTATAGGAATCTCTATGTTTATGCCATTCGCCTCGGTCCTGTGCTAATCTGGGCCAGGAGTAGCCTGCAGTTTTGCATTTATCATCAACTCATTATGTTTCTTACGTACAAATTTCTCACTTATATATATTTTTGGCCGTGGGGTCGCGGCGTACAAATATCGACCCCTCCAACTCAACCCGTGGATGTCGTAACAGCCGACTAAGGGAACTTACCAGAGGAAGGGCAGCAGCTTCCTTCTGAGTATTTTTAAACACCAACACTGCGATCACCAATCCGCCTGCCAAGCGTGGTGATTATGGCAAATCCCCCCATACATGGGAGACCATCCACTCGATGGACCGAGGACATCGTAGCGGTCGCAGGGAGTCGGATGGATGCGGCTCAGGACCGCTATTTGTGGCGTCGTACGGGGGAGGCCTATGTCCAGCAGTGGACGTGTATGGGCTGGTGATGATGATGATGATGATGATGATATATTTTTGTCAAAATCTCCAGCTCTTAAAATTCTATAAATAAATGAGTGTACAAATTGAAATTATAAATTAGACGTGGTCTTAGGATTTCAGTTTGGATCCTGGAATTTCTATGCATCTACAAATCTTTGAATTATCTATCTCTTACATTATTTTTAATAAGGCTATTCGGACGCACATCACGGGAAGACGTGAGACGATCTTTGGAGTCTCAAGTTAATATTCAGTGAGAGCAGCAGAATTTACTTACTTAACTTTTTGACAGAGAAACATCACGTAACCTTGAACTTACTTACCACTTTACAATATTAACAGCTCATACCAGACTTTTGGACATCAGCCCCCTTAAAACTGATTTGTTTTGTTGTGTTGTTTTGTCCTAATCATCGCATCACGCGTTACTTGTCAGGCGGATAAGTGGTCTTAATAAAGGAATGTGTCCTCTAAAGAAAGGCGATATTACTTATATTTGAGACAGAATAAAAGGTTCTGGCTTCAAAAGAAGTTTCAGCTTGATGCTTTAGCAGTGTACAACTTAAGTAGTTGGTATTTTAAAAGTCACTGCATTGTAGTTTTCTCTGCAACTTAAATTCTCGCCTCGGACGCAATGAAAGGACGCTGTCCTGAAAGAAACTTCGCCAAAGTTATTTGTAAAATAAGTACTTAGTTCATCTTTCACAAAGGTTAATGTTTTGAAAACTCGCTGTTGCAGCTTTCACAAGGTAGAGTTTTATTTCCGTAACATATTTTCGTCCTATTTAAAGCTGAAGGGGGGATTGTTCGTTTTTGTAATGCCGGTCTTCAACTCTCATTTGAGTACCTTTACACAGGTAATGATTAGAGGTACAGTCACGCGATTCGATGCTTAAGAGTTTCTCGGGCATGTTAAGCGAGTGTTTTGTGTATCAATTTTTGTGTGGTACGACGAATTGAACGTTCGGGCTGTGGTCGATAGTCGAGTCGTTCTGGGAAAACGTTTTAAGTTCCACGCTCAGAAGGAGCGTTTAGAATAACAAGTAGTTCCCGGCAAGTGTAGTAGTATAGTTATGACGTCGACGAGCATGATATAAAAAAGCAAGTGCTCCTCGACTCTTTAGTCCGTAATAACTATAATGCGACGCATAGATGACGTAAAAGTCGAGCTCGGAACGGTCTACTGCATGCGACCTGCGGTTCAAGTCTAATCCAATTTGAATATCCACTTTAATTCCACTAACGTTACTTGCCGTGAGAATGCCCTTAATGCTAATGGGAACAGTGATTTGTACTTACCCACTCAGGGCTTACCACTCGAATCAGATTTATTAAATCTTTTAGTATGCATGTAGCCGTCTTGGGTATGCGGGTGTTTGTTTAAATTATAAATCCAAGAAAGGATTTTCGTTACGCTTATTCTCCGTCGAAGATTTAAATGTTCTGACAAATACAGTAAAATACTTCATGAAATTATTAATTCTGATATCAGTTTTATACCTATAGTGTTGTACTGACCTACCTTTGCTCATCATTCAAGTCTTTAAATTCATTATGAATGTAAGCGGGTTAACTAAAAACCTAGTTTGTTTTGGAAGGACACCAACGTTTCATCCCTTAACGAGGGATTTCATTAGGGTGACTATACTAGGTTCGTAGTTAACCCGCTTACATTCATAATGAATACCTAACTCAAACTACAAATTGTGTTATAGTAAAATAAAACTTTAGATCCAGTTTAAATTATACTCAACAGTTTAGATCCAGTTTAAGTAAATATACTTAGATTAATTGATAAAAGCTCTTGAGGAAATGAAATAGCAGCCTTTTACTCTCACATTCCTGGCAATCAATTTGAAGTATGTTCCAAGGGAAACCACTTCGAACGTTTGCCATAAACGCAAAGTGCCCTATCCACTTTGCACAAATATTATTTTCTAATCTAAATTCTTGTCCAATTTTCATGATTAATAGTTAGAATGTAAAATATTGCAATGAAGTGAATGCTATGCCAAGTGGATGCGACATGTTTGACGAGTCTAGACGAGTGTAGCTCGATGTGGCGGAATTTAATTTATCTGTCTTACAAAGTTTTAAGCTTAAATCGGATTAAGCAGTGGTTGCCAGTGGCCATGGAAATGCCAGGAGTGGCAAAAAACTGGTCTAACTAACGTTTGTGATTGGACACTCGGCGCCCTGCTCCATGGAGTCCTTCCAAGGTTATGCAATCAAATTATATCTATGCCAAAACAAAGCCACCAAATGCAGTCTCACTTACGTGTTATATAGATACATATTTAGTTATACTGCTACACGTAAAGGGTCCTCAGAAGAAACCTAAGCAACACGCCTAGTTAACAACTCGTAATATGTTGAAGTTCACGCGATCCGATCATGCGACACTAGCGCACCTATAATCAAATTATCTTTATCCACTGCGTTGCTTATTTGTAAAATGATTCAGACTGCTGTATACTCCTAGTTTTATAATCTTATGGCTTACAAGTTTAATGAACGTTCAGTTTGAGTTGATAACTGATCATGAAAGCAGTAGGTCTTTCTATATACAATAGAATGAAAGCCAGTATAATAAAACCCGTATAATATCTTCCAATGGATCGGAATAATCGAAGCGTACGCAGTGTACGGGGCGCCGGTATTTACGATATGCCGGTAGGTTGTGTCTACTACTTTCGGATTTTGCATCGGCAATATAGGTATTTTCAAAACAATCAAGTTTGTCTGAGTAACGTGTATTCACATTATGAAGAATAGTGACTGCGGATGACGATATCAGCAGAAACGCCGGTCTCTGGCATCGGTATCGGTAGATATACTACTAATCCAGTGCACACTGTACCATAGAAATCAATCATCATCATATCAGCCGATCGACGTCCTCTACTGAATATATTTGTAGGTCTCCCCTAAAGATAAAATAGAAATCAATATAAAGCAACAAATTCTTACGCTCCGTATGCTCCGATTCAGATTCAGTAGACGCGTAACTTTAGATTAAGACGACCTAGCTATGAAGAACATGCATCACGTTATTTTCTACATAATACTGGCTGTTTTAATAAGATAAAGAAATACAGTCAGGATCATGAATAACAGTCATCGTAATCCTGATAGACAATGAACTATTTTGATTACTTTTATAAAACATTGGCACTGTATGACTGTATCGCATTTTGGATAGCACTCTCAATACGAAGCTGTGCACTCACTTTCATTTCTTTTGTTATCGTGAAAGTGACCGTAAACTCGTGGCGGGCACGAATACGTTCATTCAAATTATCGTCACTGCAAATTACGTTTGAAATGTCTTTATCTGACTTAATTCCAGTGACCTTTAATTGATATAGATACATTGTTAATAATGCGTGTTAAGGTTGGTCACGCGTGAAGAAAAATCGGATAGAGGTTTTTACAATTTTTTTTAGGTTCTACAAGTAGTTTATATAGCAGATAGTTAAGTTAGTAGGATGAAGTTTTTCGCATGGACATTTGCTATGAATCTAATATAATGTAAATTTTTAGTAATAAATCTCTTTATGTCAATAGACTTTATAACGACAATTGATTCCTAGTTGGTTTAAGAGTGCGTTCATAGCAAATGGCTTATAATGTGCGCAAAATGTCTCACCTGCTATCTAAATTACATGTTGAACCTAACAAAAAATTAAAAATCCGATAGTTTTTCTCGAGTTACCAGCCACCCTAAGTCTATTAAGAGTACCTATAAACTTGGCTTCAGTTCAGATCAATAAGCAGTATTTAGTAGCAGTTATTAAATTATCTCGTAAATAAATTATGAAGTGGTAGGTCTTGACTTGTGGCTCTACGTAATTCGGTTTGCCTTCAGTTGACCTACACCAATTAGCGCGGACATTTCAGCTCCATTTCCATTGTGAATTTGAACTGAATAGAGAACTATGCGAAACGGAACGGAACGGTGAACCCATTTCGATATTAGCAGTCGTCAAAACCCGCCTACGATATACCTCCACAATTATTATTCCCAACAAAATATTGCTACTTACCACTAAAATGACTATAGAAGAAACTAGAGCGAAATGTAGAAACGTCATAAATTCAACAATATAAGGTTTTCCCGCAGCTAGTTGCCTTTTCGAGTGAACTTCCTTTCTGCCCCGGGAACTGTGGGAATATGTTCGCTTTGTTTTGTTGTGTTTGCGAGTTAGGAACGGCAAATTGTCGGATTACACAACTGCCTAAGTTGCTCGGTCAACACAACCGGGGGAATCTTAAATTCTTACTAGAGCCATTCACGCGGTTTTTGTTTTATCACACGAACTTGTAAATAAGACCATATAAGACTCAGATTTTGCGACCGGCGTGTTTCATAATTAAAAACTCTCCGACTTTGTTGTCCCAAGAATGGAAAGTTCTCTATCGCAAACAGAGTTTAATTTTCCAAATTGCCTATTAGCGGAAACCTTTGGCGGAAACGAGCTGTTTTTCTGAAGTCTGTTTTTCTTTTGCTAAAATAATAGCTAAGTAATATAATTTAAGATGTTTGTCGTGAATTTGGTGATTTATGTTTGTTTCCTTTTCAAGCCTGCTACTTCTGGTCGTTAGAGTTTACTTGTGTAAATAAGCATGGACTTATGTGTTGTAAATTGTAAAATAAAAATGCAAGACTGGGCGCAGGTTTACTTACATATGTATGAGAGTTAAAAAATGTAACTGTGCTACTTGCAATTAACTTAACATGCGCTTAGCATTTATTCCCGAGGTATCTTCTATTCCTTTGTACTCTCCGTGAAGCGCAGAATAAAACTCATATCAGTAACATCGATGAGATGAATCACAGCCTGATGGCTGTGATTCATCTCATCGATGTTTACCTTTAAAATTTCCGCGTCCAACCCCACCGGGAGTGGCATCCGTTGAATTTCCTCCGTATCCCTCCTCGAGGTAAATAAGCGCCTCCCTTTGTTTGTCGGTTAACGGTTGTAAATTGTACGGTAATAACGGTGCGGTTGTGCGAGACTCGGGCGCCTGAAACGGAAGCAATCCAACTCTTCGCCCCCCTGTGCATATTCATAGGGCTGCCGGAAAAATTGCTCCGATCTGGATTGGTCTATATTTTATCACTATCGTCCGCAAGGAGCTCGGCTTTGAATAATTTTATTGCGGCTGTATTTTTCGGCTACCTCCCTGTATTAAATCACAAATGCATATTTTAACGTAAGTGTTCCAAGTATTTGAAGAAGTTTTACGCTTATTTCCGCTTACATTAATTAGAAAATATTAACAATCCAAAGCCTAACTCATCATTATCATCAATGTCCGCTACATCCAAGAAGCACAGTTAATGTAGTGTTCGTTTGGCGGCACTTACGTAGATGACTTACTTATTGTAAGGCCTTAAAGGTAACAACAAATTGCGGCCACAGTATTGACTTAAGTGCTCCCGAAGTCTCCACAGATGGTAGTGAGTTAACGGCAGTACGCGTACAATAAATTCAGGGATCGATAAATTCAGGATCCGATTATTTTAACAAAATTCGTAAAAACCCTTAGTTTTCTATTCTCTCTTAGTTACCGAGTGCCACAGACAGAACTTTGACCAAGTCTATGTCAAAGCCTGGCTGAGCGTGCAGTCAAAACTTCATTAAAGACAGTCGGGCAGTTTGCGGCGCCGGACAGTCAACCTTGTTACGAACTCTTGTCACGTACGTGGTTGTCACTAGCCGGGAACTGTTTTTCCGTGGTCAGGAAACTCTCCGCGGACTTGGCGGGCCTCGAGTTTTTATGCTTCTAGTTCTTATGTAACTGGATCCTACCTAGGTTTAGCGACCTCTATGGCTGCATGGAGAATGTTGTTATAACTATTGTAAAGCACTTTCATGTTACTAAACGTGACAATAAATCTTTCAAGAAAATACGTGGGCATTTCACGCTCGGAATGTGTCTTTTCTTTTGTAGTGTGCAATCTTTTTCCGTTAAAAGCGGAAAGTGGACAAATATAATACATCTCGTCTGAACAATTCTGTTCGCGTCTGATTCCAGAACAACACTCTTGGCACTAGCTCCGTTAATTCAAAAGTTGTTCTGTTCCTAACGGTGATATTTCCGAAACTTTTCGTTTCAATTCAGCTTAGTTGTTCAGACGTCTAATGGGAGCGCCGGCGTTGTTGTCTTATGTGAGCGTGACATGAAATAAACATCAATTGAATTGTTGAAATGTAATAGTAACACTTAAATGTTATTTTAGTACTTATGCTCTAATAAATGCATGGATAGTCATAAAGGCGAATGCGGATAGTAAACACTGAATGCAACTATAATATAAATTACTAAATACCAAAGAATATTATTAAAATACGGTAGTTCCGTAAAAATTATAATTCCTAGAAAGGCTATTTCTATGTCTGGCTTTACGTACGTACGGTCATACTTCCTGGAGTCCGCTATAGACGCATTATAAGACGTTGGTCTTGCCAAAATGGACCACAGACTCTATCTTCTACAGAAAGAATTTCTTGGAAAAGGAAGAAAGATGGAATCCGAGAAATTCTGCGTACATGTTTTGTTATCATTTCTCTGTAGTAATAATTGCTTATCACTTCCAGTGTCCACGACGAACATCTACTTTGTATCCTGTTTAGCCGTGTAGTAGCTGCGGCGCGCGGCGGCGGCGGCTTGACCCTTCGACTTGCAACGCGGAGGATGAGCAGTATGATTGAATGCATTGAATATCATAGCTATTTTAATAACGATCTATCGTTGTCAATTGCAGAGTTGTAATGTAACCCTGGCCAAACATTTACCAGCTACAAAATCAATTTTACGCTCACTTTGATACTAGTCCATTTACAATACAGCACCCCCAAGGTAGCGTTTACAATGCAGTAAGTTCTCACTTTATGACGTCGGCGGCTTAGCCCCTGCATACAAATTACAATGACTCGTGACACTTTCCAGTTTTACGGCATCGTTTGTTACAACGACGCTTGTATACGGAGTTATACCGAAACCGATACAAAACGTTCATCTTGGATATCGGATTATATAATCGCAGTAAAGAGTAGAACGAATTTCCTGCGTCTGTTGTTTCCGCTAGAGTACAATTTGGAGTCTTCAATTATCGAGTAAATAAGTCCTTTTGGAAAAGAGTGCTCCATCTTAGGCCCGATATCTTCATTTTCTCAAGTGTAATGGTAGTCAAACGCTTTGTCATAAGAAATTGAAACAATGCACCGTCTTTACCCCTATACCTAATCCGATGTTTTCTTATGTTCTTAATGGTTTTTTTTACATATACTTATACATATTTTTAATAGGGAGTTGGTAGAGTCAGTCTGTATGCTCTTTGGTCTGCTTGTCAGGTTCTTTATGATGTGACTTGTAAAGTTGTAATATTGTTTGACGACCTATTTCATTACAGATTTGTAATCGCGTGACGAATTTCTGTAACGTAAAATATTCCACCGAGTCGTCGTCATGTAGTCTGACTGTTACAAATCAATTTATATTAACAAAGTTAAATTATTAACAGTGGTAGATTTTCATAGAAGTTTAGACGTCAATCGATTTAAGGAAATTCGTCACGAATGTTATTAATGAGACGTTAAGTGTTCTTTTTATTACTTGGTTAGCTACAGTTGCCAACCAAATTATGATAAAAGTGATTTTTTTGGTCGACACGATAACTAGCTTGACTAGTAATGGAAAAAGTTCGGAATATTTGTAGAAATGCGATAACAGTCCACCTTTCCCCATGTGGTTAAATAAACTGATATCAAATTTATTTAGAGTAGTAGTGTAGTGTAATCCCATTAACAATACATTTTGGCTTGCTACCCTAAATTATACATATGTACTGCTCAGTTTGCGCTCGAGTCATTTAATTTGTTAAATTGAAAAGAAACATCGTACTGTTCAGATAAAATTAGGTTTATTTGCGAAACCCATTCGGTCGTAACTGAAGATCCCTTTGAAATAAGTGGATGGAATGAGTGAAATGACCTATAAAGCGGATAGATGTGGCAGTTTCAACGGAGCTTAGAGTATTTTGCCCGCTTATTTCGTCGGCTATTGCTTGAGAAATGATTCTTAGGTCAGCTGTAAGACAATTTGGAACGTCTGTCTCACTCAATGCAGCTTTATTTATAGTACGTAAATATTATGTACGAAGCTATAATCTACATAATATTGTAATTTTGTTAGTTTTTACTTATAGTCTTTGTATAAGGAGGTGTGGTAGAGCTCAGATTTGCATAAAGTTGTTATTCAATATGGTATTAATTCAGATGACTAAACAAATTTGACGAGATTCAATAAATTACCCTTTCATAACTATTGAAATAAAAACAATGGCATTATTTTTAGTGTCTGTATGGTCGGTTGCATTGCATTGTTTGTGTTTTAGGTCATTTGAAATTAATTCTGTCTTTCCACGTGCTTATTTGCAATAGTCACGAGACAATAGCAAACATCTCTGGGTTAGTGTCACGGGATTATAATTACTGGCATAAACAGTTGCAGAATACCTACTCCAAGCCTGAGGATTAGATGAGTTCGCGCTCCTAAGTAATGACACATTGTTGTCAGCATTATGTGTACCACCTAGGAGACATACATACATATGTACATATAAGCTCTATTCATAGAAAGAGGTGTTTAATTAATGATCTGTAATAAGCATAAGGGATCTTTTGTCCAGGTCTAGGTATTTAAATACTCCTATGGCTTAGCAACGTGAGTGGATCTTGTCTTTATGTCTGAGATGGTCTAGTTCTCGCGAAATGCAATGCCGGTTTTTGTTCTAGCATGTCCATCTTACGTGTCAATGTTATCCGTTGCAATTAAGTTTATAATCTACATTCAAAGGGAACATTTAAGAGGCTGGTTGAAATTATATTTGTGCGCGTTTATATTTCATGTTGAAAAAACTATAGAGATGTACCATGCAAGTTACAGGTCGAGTTAAGCCTGATTGACAGATAAAATATAACTGTTCAATCTAACTCTTTATAGAACCAGATCTCTTCATTTCTGGATAGGGACTACTTAACTCTGTATGAAATGATAAACATGACAGACGAAGCGACGTCGTTAATCTATGTTGTAATATGTTTTGACCGTTTTGACACATTTACATAAATAGCACTTTAACAGCTACGACAAGCCGGCATGCAGCGGGATTTGAATATTCGCATTAATATCCTTTCTCTTTATCATTATGAACTGAACTGGCCGTTGACGAACAGGGCTGAATAATTTTAGGTATTTTTGTATTAAAGTGGTGGTCACACATGAAAAAAGAATGCGTTTTTACTATATTCTAAAAGTAATTTGATGCTAAAATAAGTTTACAACGTTCGCAAAAAATTCTAATTTGCTAAACGTTGTAAACTTATTTTAGCATGGGTTTATAGTAAATGGATTACAATAAATAAATGAATTGTAAGTAAATATAATGAATCTCAAAGTTTGTATGGATGGATGTATGGATGGATGTATGGATGTATGGATATTTGTTACTCTTTCACGCAAAAAATACTGTACCGATAAGGCATAAATTTGGTATGGGTATAGTTTGGGACCTGGAATAACATATAGGCTATTTTTTATCCCGATAAAACGCGAGCGAAGGCACGGACAGCAGCTATTGAATAATAATTAAATAATGTTGGACAATCCACACTGCATCACCTAGCCCCAAGCTAAACAGAGCCTGTGTTATGGGTACTAGATGACTGATATACATAAAACAATATATATGTACATAGATTGATATAAAATACCCAGAAAACCCTGAACAAATATTTGCATATCGTACAAACACTTGTCCCTCGATATATTCCTTGTAGAACGCAAAAATACGAATCCAGAAGAAATTGAATTTCGCGCTCGACTGGTGACCACTTTAAGGCGTTCAATTCAAACCGTATATAATTTGAACATTTAAATAGAACAAGCTACAATAACTATTACATAAGTATTTGTCTCGCTTCACAACATTTTGCGTACTTTACCTACCTAAGTACAAAAGTGCGTTCACCCGCGTGCATGAGATTTAATACGATACGCCTAACAAGTTTGGTACAACGGTACACGCATCGATTATGTATTTTGATAGTCACCGATATGGGACAGAATGAATATTAAACTATTGAATTAATTCCAGTATTTAGGCCTGAAATTCAGGGTAATTAACACGTGACGTGTAGGCACGTATCCGTCACGGTGGGTTTACGAGGTGATAAAATTGTCGAATTGCCTGCAATGTATATTATATGCGGTGCGGACTTTCGAGGGACGAATGGCCGACTGGTCTGTTTAGTAGCGTGTCGTTATTGCGCTGCCTTATCTTTATGATTGACTTCCCACTGGCGCACTGAAAAGTTTTATGTCCCAACGCTGTAAAATTCAACAATGCCGCGGATTTCTGTTACAACAGTATAAATCTAAAGATATTTTTGCTTGCAAACTCTGCGGCCCTTTCAATTCTCTACCATTTTTCAGTGTTAGTAATGTTCACAATGTTTTATTGTTGCAGGTACGTAGAGATGGTTTCGCTGATTGATGGGAGAGGTCGGGTCAGGTCGTGTTTATGCTTCTAATAGTTGAGAAATAAGCCGTGAGAACCATGACACGATTTGAACAATCGTACTGGCACCTTGTGTCGGTATAGGTAACTGGTTTAGATGTGTCTTTTTGCAACATTGTACATCCTATCTACTATAATAGGTGTCTAATGCTGATGCCCTCCTACCTGAATTTCTACCATGGCGGCCAGTCTTAACGGAGATGTCGACGAACCACGTGTGCAGGACATATTATGGTGCACAAGTGTGTGCGCAGACACAGGTGCACTCTATTCGCTCACTCTCATAATTCGATGGGACGGCAGACCGACACGACCAGAGGTCAGGCGCAGGAACAACGGCTTAACGTGCTTTCCGAGTAGTCTAGGGTTATACTAGGCAAAATCCGATACCTATGACTTACGTTACTGTGACTTCAAAATATCTGTGATAAATAAATACCTGTGATAAAATACTACCTAGTATTTCTAACAATCACGTTCAAATCCATTGTTTTACTGATTGAATAATATATATATATATTTATTGTAGCGATGACTGAGTAAGTAGCAGTAGCATGCTGACTAACCGAATACATTTAAACGTTATTTTCTTCAACAACTTTGTTAAATTGCGAATTTCCAAGTATAAAATACTAGGTGTGTCTCATTCTGACTTAGTGATATTATCAAAGAGAGAATATGTATAGAAGCGATATTATCTAGCTGAAGCGATTTATTGCGTAGGTACCTAATAAAATAAATAACAACGATATAATATCGTGCACTCGTGACACTGTAACTGCCTGTGTGACAGTCACAGATATATTTAGTTTCTGTCACTGTGACATACCGCCAATTTTCTTTATCTGTGACTTTTATCAGTGACGATAAATACGCCTCATGCCTATTTCCGAGGCATGGGGGTATAACCCCGCCAACTTCTGACTCCGGGTGTGTGTGTAATTTTTACCCGACTACCGGAGGGTTATGATTTTA
Source organism: Eupithecia insigniata (assembly GCA_947859395.1). Taxonomy (NCBI): domain Eukaryota; kingdom Metazoa; phylum Arthropoda; class Insecta; order Lepidoptera; family Geometridae; genus Eupithecia; species Eupithecia insigniata. The sequence continues at coordinate 6,803,253 of OX402008.1, forward strand.
GCACCCTATGTATGTATGTATGTATGTATGTATGTATGTAGCCGATTTCTTTGTTCCCACGTAGCGCTGAAACGACTACTTCGATTTCAACAAGTGAGGTATCGATTGATTCGTCTCAATACCCCGATGGTTATAGGCGATATGGTGTCCGACAAAATTGAGGGTCTTAAGAGATAGCTGGGTCTAAATTACACCTGGAACACTTCGATAGCGCGATAAAATTTTGCAAGAGACGACATCTAGTTACAATTCTAGTCTAATTTAGTTTGATGTGATGAGTGAAGGATGACACACCCGTTGCCATGGAGACCTCTTGTGTACAGCTGTTGGAATGTAAACTATTTATTTGTTACCATGGCAACGGGTCCTCTACGGATGGGCATATGAAAAAAATGTATCGATATATATTGTATCGATATATGTATGGTAACAAAAAGGTGTAAAAATAATATAGTTAAAAACTAAAACCCGACTACATAAAAGTCTTAAACAAGCGTTCACCTATTGTCCATAGCATTTTCTTTTGGTACTTAGGTAGTCGGAGGCCTTTGTTACTAATTGTACCCTAGGTATATGGGGTGGGTGCCTTCGACTACCTAAGTATCAAAAGAAAATGCTATGGACAATAGGTGAACGCTTGTTTAAGACTTTTATGTAGTCGGGTTTTAGTTTTTAACTATATTTTTCTTTTGTTAAATGGGGGTTTTTTAACAGCTACTGTTCAGACCCAGGATTTCAACCCAAGATCTTGCCAGGACCTCATTATCAGCGGTTGAATAACCTGACGGCTAGACCAATGACAGGGATGGCCAAGCAAGTGGCGGGACAAGGGGTGCTAAGAATCCCCGGCAGATACCAGACTGTGGGTAGGCCCGCCACGTGATGGACCGACGTCCTAGTGAAGGTCGCGGGACATCGCTGAATGCGGGCAGCGCAAAATCGGTCATTGTGGAGGCCTATGTCCAGGTGTGGACGTCGATCGGCTGATATGATGATGATGATGAGACCAATGAAGCAGTACTGCAGTATGTACTAGTAGTCTAATCTACCCGGAAACGGTATTGTTTAGGGTAAAAGAAAAACCAACTTGAAAATAATTAGCAAATATATGTACGTGGTAGTGGAGGAGACATTTAGGAAGTTATCCAGCCGGTAGTTGGATATGTTTACCAAGATATTTTGCCAAGATCTAGAACAAGATTATCAAGTTATTTGAATTTCAAATGTGGAAAATAGCTGGAGAGAAAGTATTTTCCTTTCCAAGCTTGCGACCGAACATATTCTATCTGGATTAAGACGAGAAGCTGAATTTGTACGGCTTCCGGATACCTAGTACCTACTTCCGAATGAAATTTCCTGGAATAAAAGTACATTTTCTCTAAAAACCTTAGTTATAAAATGTGAAATTCTGGTTCGTATAAGTGCCCATAATAGCCGACCCATTGGTTCGATATGGCTTCGATTTTGCTGAGGACACAACGGTTGCGTCAGTTCTATAAACAGTTAAAAAAACTTACGAGTATTGACGTCGAGTGCAATATAAAAATAGCTGAATTTTCCGCTTTTGATACGGAATTGCTGCAAATTTTTATTAGCTTTTCTGTGCTTTGTGCGAGTCAAATTACCGTTTTTGCAATTTTGTTCGGTTTTTAATAATCTCGACGTTAAATTAAGTTACGTTGTATAATCTCATTTATAGTTTTTGGTTCTTGGGGTGTCATCACATCACTCACTTCCCTATAGAATTAATAAAATGAACCTAATGAACAGAACAACAAGATGCTATCCTACACTTCTTACACAATGGGGAACGTCTCAATGTCAATAAGGACGGCTTTCGGAAGCTTGCGTTTGACGTCGGATATGCCCTGTATGCTGACTTTACTGGGTTGCAGCTAGGCCGGAACAAACTGTCTACGTCTAGTCTATGTCGATACCAATAACCTTACCTAATAGCTAAGAGTTGATGGTGAAAATGGATTTGATCGTATTAAGCTTAAATTCCTTTGAAATTCATGGAATTACCTAACGGCGCATCAGCCCTTTTAACCATGTATGGTTTTAACCACAGAAATCTAAATAATAAGGTACCTCAGTAAAAAGGTGCCTTAGTAATATGGTACTACTAATCTGGTTTTAACACTGTCGACCTCAGTGGAACAGCGGGCGCAGGTCCGCCTGCGATGCAGAAGGTTGCGTTTTCGATTACCGCCTCGGGAAAAATGTTTGTACGATCTGATATTTTTTTCCTGGTGTTCTGGGTGTTTATTTGGGGCTTGATGATTGTGTGAATTGTTCAGCATTATTTATAATTTATTCATGAAATTGCATAACGGTGAAGCGGCCCTTTTAACTGCGTATGAGTTTAACACTGTCAAACTCGACGGAAGTAATCATTACCGATTCTGAGTAAGGCTCAGGTAAGCTAAGTTGGAATCAACTTGGGTTATACTAATACTAAACAACATCCAATACCTCAACGACTGCTAAAAGCATCTAACCCGAAGACTGAAAAAAGCTTGCAAACCAAACCCCATCCAAACTACAAAATTCCTAATTCCAGTCGTTCCTCTTTACGATTCATCAATTTGAAAGAGCAATCAAGTGAAATTGGATTCGTTACGGAAACGGGCCACAATTGGCACTTTTACACGTCGATTTGAATCTACGGAGATACGACTGATTGTAATGTTTTTTGGGTACTCAACTTTTTAGCTTTATGGATGCCAAGTTATGCTTTTCTAAATTATGATTGGATTCTCTTTTCATATCCTAAAATCATCATAACCACTGCTCGGCTGAGTTGATGTTATGCTTCTGGATACATATATTTTAAAGATCTTATGGTACAAGTATATTTTGGGTGCTCGTTTTTCTAACTTTACCAATCGAGATCTCGGGAGATTCTTGCGAATTGTACTTTTCATGGAAAAGTCTAGAGGTATGCAAATGCTTTTGTATAAACTTCCGAACATTTAATATTGCAAGACAAACAATTCTCTTTGTACTTCCGATGTCAACGTCCCCGGCAGGACGTCAGCAACGCAAGCTTGCTCCTGACATCGCAACGAGCTCTATTCAACCTGACCGACCAGGCATTGTCTGCAACCAAGACGCTCCTATAACTATAGTAATAAGGCTGACAAAGACAACGAGCTTAACTAGTGTTAATTACGTGTTGTTTAGACGTCTCCTTAGTTTATATTGGCGTACGTTGCAGCAGATTGTGCCGGTAACAAGATGCCTGTTTGTTGATAGTCTGTTTAAAAAACAACCTTCGAACAATGTACCAGCCTTGGCTTCACTTTATCCAGATTTATGCCGCAGTGAAATGAAACACTGCTCATCAATCTCATATTAAAAATAGCTTGCGAATAATGTGTTTAGTTACAAAACATTAATCCATCAAATATAGCTGCTTGGAGTCTGTCCAAAAGATGCTATGAAAAGCTATTTTGAACTGCCTAATTCATCATTAAGGGCTCGGGTATTAACATTTATTTTTATTCTTTTTCATAAAGCAGAACACGCCGCCGTGCCGCCGCCGCCGGCTTATAAAAGCGAAGATTATTTTCTGATATAATGTGTACAGTCTGATGGATTTACTAATCCCAGCTTTTAATGTAGCGCTCCTCTAAATTAAAACATATTTAAGAACGTTCAATTAAATACTAAGACTTGCATCCACTTCTCTCTATCTCGACCGCAACTCTGTAATGCGCTCTTGTAATTACATATGAAAGCTAGTACAGAGTCAAGCACGATGCACATTAAGCGAAACGATGCCCTATCGGAGGTTTGAACTTTCCACGCCGGCGGACTTGTATCGGGGAACTTCGCCGATTAAACAATTGAGGCCTGAGGGGGCTAGTTGCCTGCAAGTGTACGGAATCGCATCTAGTGTCGAATATTTGAACGTGCTACTGCCTATTGTACGACAAATCGCATGTTCGCATCCTCTGCCCGATGGAATTCTTGTGCTTTTGATTGCAATACACACGGCCATTCTCGAACGTTGGAACGGGCAATAGAGTTAAATCGAGTAGTCGATGGTAGGTTTGCATTCACGATGATTATTGCAGTGACATTCTATTCTACAGAATTCCGGACGCTCTACCGTATGTGTGTGTGCTATTTTGTTTTGAAATAGATTTACCCTGTGCTTTTGCTGTGCCTTAATGTTAAATTACCTCATTTTTTCGATTAGTTCCTATATGCTTTGTACATGGACAGAAATAAATCTGTGCAAAAACGGTAGACAAAGCACGTCCTAGAATATATTGCGAGGCCAAAAAACGTCTCACGAGCTTACGATACCATCTGCCGGTCGAGTTTGAATTTCGGTGTATTCAAACATTGCGCATGCAAATACGAACAAAGTTATCGCATTGGTAAGCGGAACGTAACTTTTTGTTTCGCATTTACTTTAAGTTCTGGCCGTAAACAACAGAGCTGCGTTTGTTACGTACGATTGCTGGATCATCATTCATGAGTATGCAAAAAGAAACAATACAAAATTCGGTATCAGATGTACCTAACCATCGCTCTTCTTCGTTTTAAAGTTTTAACCATAATATGTGTTCAAGGAATAGGTAGTGGTAACGTTTGTAGCAAAATATAAAGAATTAGGGTAGATTGGTATGTCTGCCAATAAAAACTAACTCGTATCGACTTCAGTTATTGCGTGATCATGGCGTATGAAACTGTGCCGAAATATTGGAGAGCTCAAAACTCAAATCATGTTAAATATACTCGTACCATTATAAATGACTAGTATTCCATGAATAACCTCACCCTCACTTTATTCAAAAAGTCATTAAATTAGCGACAGGTCTTGCATGCAAGAAAAAGGTATCCCGTAATCTTCATGTACGGAAAACAAGACACCTACTTATAAAGTTACTTACAAATAAGGCTGCATACGTTGCATACCACAGTATTTTTTTAATTACACCTAGTTTCCACTTTTAAAGTTCAAGTGTTTCCCCGTATTCTCCCGTACTTCAAAAGCTACCTACTATTTATGATTTAATGGTTGCGTGGTGGTCGATTGCGTGTTGGCGACTCGGAAGCAATTTTCCTCTGTCGATAATGGAAAGCCAATCATCTGGATAATGAGGAACAGTGTAAAATTTAAAGCTACTTGCCTCAGCCTCGGCTTTTTCGACAATGTCGCTTAGTGCTGAGAATCCGGCCATCGGCAAATGGAGTATACTTATGAAATGAAAACGCTATTTCGTTCAGAATTTGAATTTCTCCTTAGATAACTATGAATAAGCTCTATAAACCCCGTATAAATAGCATTTCTATGAATTCTGTATATATTTGTGTACAGTAAAAGAGTTTGAAAGAGTTTCTCAATCAACTTATTATTTATAAATTGAAGCCACGCGACTCTTTGAGGGAATTATTTAAAGAAATAAATATTTTGACAGTAAGTAATATCGCAATACATTTATTAAAATCTAATGTATACGCATAAAAATAGAGATAGGTTTTTGAAAAACGTGATGTTCACAATAGAAATACAAGAAACAAGAACAAATTACACATCCCAGCATATAGATTACGAAAAGTAGGGAAATCATTTATGGGCAATTGCGTGCGCTTCTATAATAAGCTTCCATCTGAAGCAACTGAACTCCCTATTTGTAAATTTAAACAGTACATTAAACAAAATCTTTTCAGGAAGGCCTTTTACTCCATAGATGATTACATCAATGATGTTAATGCTTGGCCAGATGTCGCTCCGTTCCGCACTGTATGTAAGAAATTCAATGTTCTATTTAGCTTTATAGAAATATTGACATGTATCTAAATAGCTTTAAATTTAGATTTAGATAGGCAAAATGACCATGTATTAGACACATAAGTGATATTATAAATGTGCTAGTGGTTTCTTTTTCACTTATTCCACTAGTGGTCAAAAAGTTTAAGTGAAGAGAATATCAATAACTCCTTGTTTCTTATTTGATAATAATAACTATGTTTATAGTATAAAATTTGACTTGTCTAAGTGCTTATTTTGTAAGCCTAAAGAAATAAAGTTATTGATTCTGATTCTAACTTTTTCATCGACGTGCTTCTGAAAAGAATTGCTTTAATAGGATTTCACAAATGAATCGCCTTTAAAAATTGCCACTCAAATCCTCTGACGACTCTTTGTGACAAAGTGAGTTTCTATGAATTCGATTGAACGTTTCTACTCGAACTCAGAAATTCATAATCCGAAATTGACGAAGACGTTAATTAGTTACCTACATTTATTGACAACAATCTTATCCTCTTTGATGCTTTCTCGCAAATTTTCTCGAATAGGCGAATGCGATAGACGCTGAATTCATAAATACCTCCCTTGATATTATCGTGAGACGTTCCTCTGTCATTTTGTTTCGTAACTTTCTAACTGATGTCTCTCTCGCAAAAGTAAGAAATACCTGGTGGAATTTGCGTAAGTATTATACTCAGTTAGTCTAATTAGCACCCTGGTTGCTTATTTTCCTTGAAATTTACATTGCTCTTTGAAGATCTTTCGTTTGTTTGAAATCTTCATCTAAGGTACACACGAAGTAATTTTCTTGAAACGCTAGGAGAGTAAGAAAAACTTAGTTGCATTGTGAGCTAACAAGACACGCCTTGTTTGCAGCCTGCACGTAGCACCTGTTCGTTTATGACTGTGTACTGGATATGTAGATTCAAATCTGTTTCACTTAGACTATAATAACTTCATTTAAACTCTGAACTACCACGAGCTTCGTATTCCCCGAACGGAACACGATCAAACTGCAACCTATTTGAAGAGTTGAAAACTTCATGATATGGCAAAGTTCATGTGAAGTAAAGGGTTTTGTTTTCCTCCACTCAGTGACTTGGCTTAGAGGTTTTTGGCTCCCATCCAGCGCCTGATGATGTCTCCCGCACGTTAAATTGATATCGGCACTTAGTGCAACGCTCGATGTCACCGATAATGTTTTAGAACTTACGAACTTTTCCTATGTCTGAAATGTTTCCCAATTGTTGTTTTATTTATTTTTGGAATCTTGATACTCCTTTCCATGCCACCCTTCAACTTCTACAGCGTACGTCATAACTACTTTCAATATAAATCCTATCTTTATGCATACTGTCTCATCAAATGGTTTTGACCACGTTGTATTCTAGCCAATTAGCGTCGATTCTATGGAAATTATCTGAGTTTTTGCAAGTAAGTACTTGAGTGTTTCATAAAGGTCACGGTTCTCTCGTTGCGTAACGCGTAATGATGATGTGGGTAATGAATGAATGATAAAAATAACCACGCAACGGTAATGATATTACTTGACGCGCAAAGCAAGTCATTGCTGTGTCAAATCTATAATGGCTGAGAGACTGCGCGCAACTTGCGTGAGAAGAATATTTGATTGCACGTTACATGTTTTCGTGATAAACCTATTGTCTAGTTTATTTAGTAGCTGCTTTAGAGTTTAGAGCGTAACGAAAATTTGACATATCGCCATATTGAAAGTTGCTTTCCACTTTGTCGGAATTAATTCGTCTAGTAAATCTATTTTTAGGAACCTACTTTCTAATTCAGCAGGAGTAACAACCATCAATATGCAAGACGAGTCTCCGGTCGATCATTAGCGACTTAGTTAACTTTATGATCTTATCAATTAAACTCTCCGTTCCATTATCTCCCTCTAAAGATGGAATGTTTTACATTCTACGCACGTAAATATTGGAAGTTTGTCGGTGACAAAAGTTGTTTCGACTCAAATTATTTTGTAAATTTTTAAATATTTACCTTATAATAACAAGACCCCCTTTTTTGTCGGGTAGTCAAGTAACAAGTGGTAGATTCTTTATTTGAGTCCCTAGTACTTATGTAGTTCTGAAAATGCCATTTTGTAGGTAAGTATAGCTTAAACTGTGGCTTAAACTTATTTGAAAGTTCTTTGCCGACACTCAACTAATGTACAAAATCCCAGTCCATAAAGAGAGGGTGGAATTAAAAAAATAACTACTTTTGTTGCCGACTGTGAAAGTTATAAATTGGTCCTTAAGACCCTCGCGGCCTTCGATCGGTGCTAAACTGTAAGTTGTAATTTGATGAGTCTTGCGTTCTCTTTGTTCCGGAACGGTATATTTTCAACCTTGTTTTTGGATAGAAGTATAAGTTTCGCAATAGTTGAGTGATATCATTGAGTGATTTACATGATATCACATATCAGAATGTTAAAATAAATCATATTTTGAAAGACTCCTTCAGTTTTAATTCAAGATGAGGAGGTTCCAGCAGTGGTTAAACTTGAAGAGCGATTCAAAACTATAAAGCAATCGAAAGAAAGTTAGCGTGAAGTCAAACTACCAAACTTCCACAAAGCGTTTAACTTTTACCATCTCTCTCTGAAGTTAATGATGCGAACTCATATTTGGATGCGAGGGTTCATCAGAGCACCAGTGCTGGTTTCAATTTGCATTGATACAGTTCTTGCTCTATGAAAGTGTAATGTTCGTAATGTAAGACGTTCTTTGTCATGTTTTTTTTTCTTGGCACTCCTAATTACTCTGTTTTGGTTCAGCATAGTGATAAATGTACTCGTAGCTTACCCTAAAAGATACATTAATTTCTTTTTGAGACTTAAAAACTATTGTTGTCAGTCATATTAAAATTCATTGCAACGGCGTATCATTATTTTTGCGTCATCCGAGTTTGATCACTTCTCAACTAAGTTTGTGACGTCAATGGTTTGAACTCATGAAAATCAACCTATATTCGCTCGTTCAAGAAGAAAAGCGTTTCTTATCAACTGCAGCACGTATTCCGGTGTTTTGGTATCTGTTGGCGGGTGGCGGTTTTAGGTGACGATCGCTGGAATTTTGCCAGTGACCGAAGTATTGTTCGCCTGCCACGTCAGTAAATTAATATCGGCAATAGGGCCAGAACACTGCAACTTAGTCTGATGTATGTTCTACTCCGGGAATTCGCAATACTTTCATCCACCGTGGATTTTTGGCTATCTTGGCAATTTTGTTCTCATATTTTATCCTTTGTTGCTCCGTTGTATTTATTATTTTACTTTTTGTCCTGAGATAAGTCAGCTAATAAAGAACCTTAGACAGAGTTTGAAAGAACATTAAAAGTCAGTGCATGGGCAATCAAGAAGTCCAGTTGAGATTTAAAATTCTCTTTAGAAAAGGAAAAAATGGTTTTTGGGAGAAATCCAGCAATTCCTTTATTTCGTTCCCCGCTAGGCAGTAATTAAAATTACCATTCCGTTTTATCAGCGTGCCATTCTAAAGCAGTCGGTTCAATTTGTACAAGTACTTACATATTTGTTTGTATGGACTGGCTGATCGATGATTTCAAGGTTGCTACTGTGTACTTGACATGCTTAGCATGACAATTACCTGTCCCATTTGACAACTAGTTTGTTGAACAATGGTGTGGTAATACTGCATTTTTGCACGGCTTTTTCTGTTGATAAGTGTACTGGCAAGTGTAAAGGTAATTTTGGTAATATCTGATTTGCATTCACATTCAAATATTTAACGTGAATTTGAGTACCGCTTAAATTACTTTTGTAGATTTTAGGTTTGTAGACATTGTCTTTGCTTTTGAGTTTATATTATAACTTGAATTCAATATTCTTCTTACCATTGAATTAACCTGAGATACAAAGCATCAAGTTTGTATCTTTCTTAGCTCAAAGTTCTCCTTTGATAAATTACGCATAGGAAAACAATATTAGTACAAGTCTGAAAATTACTATTTTGTTAGAAACAAAATAATAATCTCGCAATGAAACCTCCTGGCGCGTCCGCTTTCCGGCTTAGACTCTTGAACTTTAGCTTAACTATCTAGAACAAGAAGTTGCACTAAAGCTGGAGACTTTCAGAACTGGCAAAGGTAACTGTTGAATATTGCGAAAATGTGGAGGTCGATATTTTTCTCGAAATCAATCTTCTTAGTATGCTAGAGGTTTTCAATGCGGTTTCTAGCGTAAATAAGTTTAGCTGGCATGCTGCCATTTTAATTTTATGTTTATTTTCGAATGCTGTGCACACTGATGCTTTAAAGTTCACCCGCTCACCAGCTTGCGAATAGCAGTATTACAACCAGTGATTCGAGTCGAGATTGAATAATAGCAAAATTACGTTTTGCTGACACAATTCATTTGTATTCAAACTGGTAGTTACTCTAACCACTGATGTCATGATTGTTATTATAATTAACGTGGCCTGTTTACTGTTGTTGCTAACACTCCGCCTGGGGTAATTTGCGATGTCTATCTGATCTCACGTATGTGCGTGCTTGCATGTGCATCGTGGCGACAGCTTTACATTTCTGATAATTTGATGGTCCTCGTCCTCCCTGGCTTTATGAATTTAGACATTGTAGTTAGACTTGCACTTAGACATCTTACTCATGTTTTTTATCAAGGAAAATTATTGAATAGACTTTGTTTTCTAATCCACGTTTTCGCAGCAAGCTTCAAGACAAGAGTGAATAGGTGTCTTCTAGACCTTCGTGATACACCGTCGTCGGCCACATCGTCACTTTCCATCAGGTAAGATTGGGTCGTACTAAGGTCTAACTACAGTAAAAAAAATAAAAAGGAAATCTTTTTTTAAAATTAATAATCTTGTTAATTTCCTAATGTTATGTATGTACAATTAATTAATTAATAAAATTTTGACATGCATGCCATACTCTCTAATTCTTTTGCACACCAATGTATATTTATATTTACATGACATAATAATTCATTGACATTATCATTTTTATATTTTATTACATTGCATGAATTTCGATTTTTTATTATGTTTATTGATTATTTATATTTTAATAATGTAATTAGACATGAACTCTTTTGCAGTGCCCTTACAGGGTATATGTACCTATTGACATAAGCTACCTACTTAGATCTAAGCTGTATAAATGTACATGTAAGCAAAATAAATGAAATATGAAATATTGGTCAAACATGTTGGATGGTACTTTTTCATTATTTAAAACGATTCTTTGGAAAAGTTATGTTATTTGTAGAGCTTCTTTTTTGTATAGCAATTGTAATGAGTAAGTCTATGTCCAAAGTCTTCTTTCATCAATCTTTATCAAAGACATTGTGTTGTACTGACTTGTGCTTTGATCCATACCCTAGAGGACGAGTGCCTTTCCAGTTTCTTGCATCGCCGACTACACAGGTTGGCAACATAAAGGGAAGATAAATGTTCGTTCTATCCGACTGATTTTATCAATCCTCAATCCTTTGTCACGATAGAGTATATGGCGAACCCTCAGGATTTAGATAGGTGTTACAGAATACATGATAAAATTAAATAAAGATTAGCCATTATTTCTATTAAAATCATAAATAAATTTTGACAAACTTTTTCTGAACACACATTTAAAGCAAAGGTAAAATTATTATGTGATTTCACTATCATGTTAAGTTAGTAGTCGCCACGTAGATCTCACCCTGTTCCTGCCACAGTTGTCTGTCTCTGGTCTTTGTCATCCAGTTAGGACCAGCTGTCGTCGCATAGATGCCTTCTGCGGTCGAGCTCTATTCTATATGGCTGGTCTTATACCTTGAGATCCACTCTTTGGTTCTTGAGACCCAACGCAGAGTAGAGTTAGGAAGATTGTTTTCCACCGGGCACATATATGCCCTGCCCAATTCCATCTTTGGGATCTTATTTATGTCATAGAGATAACTAGATGCTTATTCTGACTCTTGAACCAAACATCAACTTTGTCACTTGCGCTGTTGTGCTTAAGGTTCAATATAGCTTAGTTTGTGTGTTTGGAACTCCCAAGTTGCGTGGAACCGTCTCGGTGTGGATGTAGACACGTCGCGTGCACGGCTATTAGAGCGTGAAACTGTTGAATGACGTTTCAAGGCCACCGTGTGACAAAAGGTGCATTGATGTTGATAGGTGCAGCGCAGCATGAATGCGTAGATTGTGGCTGGACTTCGGACGGTATAATGAGGAGCAGTATGACACGCATTGTAGACTTCCATACTCTGTGTAGGGGATGAGGCTAGTCTTTGTATTGAAGTATCCTTGCTGCTGTATCGTGATAATATAAGAATGAGTGTTGTTTTACTGAAGTTGTCAGGTTGCCACTGTGTAAAAAGAGGTGCATTGTTATGCATGTAGTTAGATTGTATTTGGTTGGACTTTTGAGTATTGTTAGAAAGAACTTAGACAACATGGATTGTATCGTATCTCATCTACGTACCTACTTTACTTACACGTTCCTTGTTCATGTGAATATAAATTTATATTTGTAAATTACATAAAATACAGCATGTAATTCGCCTAAATTATCATCATTATCGCATAACAACTCCACACGCAGCTCGCTAACTAACAAGCTAACCTAGAAATATTTTGCAATATTCCCCACTCGAAGGAAATACTTCTACCTCATATCTTGAAGGCTTATCAACAGATTAACGAGTCTCGAACTTCCCTTCACAGATTATTTCCACGCGTTTTAATTTCGCGCGAACGATCCAAGTTGACTTAAGCTGAACCGCTCCGTACCGTATTCGTATTCCTGTCGCGTAGGCCCAGTCCGATTCCGATTATTTCTTATCAGAAGCGATTCGAGTTGCGAACAAGTCGACTGTACCACAACTGAAGTATTCGCATGCTCGGCAAACTTCGCCGCATTACTCGATAATTGATAAAGTTTACCATATAATGTGGTCGGCGCGAGAGGCCAAATATTGGTAAAACTGTTCGCTGAAGCAGACTTTGACTAGAGTTTGAACGAGCTTAATAGGTGGCCGCACGAGTTGCTGATTACACACATACAGTTACAGATAGCTTGCGGGAACGTTGCACGAGATAGCGAACTCAGCAGTTCTGGAACTCAATGGAAACAATTAAGTTTCATAAATTGCTGAACGATCCAAGCGGTTGTTGAAATATCTCTGCCTGTGTTATATGAAACGCTATAGGAAACCGACCTTTAGAACAACAAGAATTTAAAGAATCTTTGTAGTGCATGCCATACTTGTCTAATAAATTAACTTGTCCTTGTAAGTTTCACTGTTTTCTGTTATTCTTGGCATGAGGTCAAAATATCTTCAAATGGAACTAAATATAAGGAACCTTATTAATAATATTGCAGTTTCTATTACATAGTACGTCACGTATGTACGTTATTTTTAGGTTCCGTAGCCAAAGGGTAAAAACAGAACCCTATTACTAAGCGTCCGCTGTCTGTCCGTCTGTCAGCGGGCTATCAAGAACCGTAATAGGTAGACAGTTGAAATGGAAGTTTTGATATGCTATATAATAAAAATAGAATAATTAAGAAGGCGAACATCCATGTCACGTTGAGTACCGATCACCGAAGTCACAGATTATATAATACTATTCTAGCCAAAGTTAAGCAACGTTGGGCGCGGTCAGTACTAGGATGGGTGACCGTGTCTCGTTGACTTTTTGCTTTTTTCGGATTAATCACAAATATCCGTTTTAGGGTTTGCGAAATACATAGTTTTGTTCGATGGTACCGTCCGCATTCGAGTTGATTCTCACTTGACCGATTTTATGTTAGTCACTGCTGACTGTCCCACTGCAGCGCTCTCTCTTTTTTCTCACTTTATTTGTTCGATCAAAATAAAACTTTACTGGTTATGTATGACCTAAGTCAATATAACTCGGGTAAATTATTCAGCTAACATTTTAATATCCTGTTAGATTACCGGTTTGAAACTGGCATTGCCTTTGACCCCTTTGACTATTCACTGCAGAAATAGCAAATAGGTACATAGGCACTCCTCGTTAGATTTCAAATTCCAATAACTTTATGTGGATACAATTATTATACAATTTAACAAAATAAGCTCTTAGACAAGCCAAATGTTATACTATATACAGCTTTATAAGTAATTATTACCTATTATCACATAAGAAATAAGGTGTTATTGATTTTCTCTTGACTTAAATTTCTTATCCACTAGTGGAAGAAGTGAAGAAGAAACCGCTAGTACATTTTTTAGTTATCAAATATAACTTGTCGAACGCTTTTCTCAATACAGTGAAGCCTCTACACTAAGGATTACTGAAAAAAAAATCTTTAATTCATGAGCCAAGCCTGCCATTTCTATCTCCATTTTGACCATCCCTGCGGAACATTACATAGCCGGCTGTTAAACTTTTTGCGAGGCGATTAACTCCTTTCACCTTCAAAGTAAGGAGGCGCTTTAACTCGGATATAGAAAATCGGATCACGAATGGATTCACTTTCTCCATGTCTATTATGTAAACACTGACGAAACCACTATCGTTAGTGAATCTTCAAGATTGGCTGGTTCTTACGAAATAGTTTTATTTTAGACATTCAACTGTTTACCAGTTTATGTTGTATCATGTGATGTTCCATTGGTAATAGTTTGTGTTCTCTTACCTTCCTTAAACGAGAGGTTAAGTTAGCATCTTTATATGGTAGAGCACATGCTCCATTTTACGTTAAGACCCTATTTTGTGCTAATTACTGTAATTTAACGCTTCCAGAAATCACTTTCGCTTTGTAAGGATTTTCTTTTCCATTGCATGAGCCCATTATAACGAAACAATAGCTTAGAAAAGTAAAGGTTGATATGAAAGTCCATTAAAATTGAATATCTACTTCACTATTCAGCACCTGAGCAGCAACTAGGCACCATAAACAACAAATCACCTTGCGCAAAGATTAGCCCTCAGACCGAGGATGGCGGGACAATGGATGGACATCTCCGGATCACCTGTCTAAGTGTCTTAAGAAGCCGTGGCGTCGTTTGTCAACGTCACGTCGACTGCTGGGCGCCCATTGTCCGCGCGGCTAGTCATTCTGTTTCCATCCTTTAAAGTTCCTTTGAAATTCCTTTTTGTTGTTGTTTACTACAGATTTTATGTTGGATTTTATCTCGAGAATGGAAGAAACAAATGAATGGTATAAAATCAAACCATTGAGCATTGTTCCCTATTGTTCCTATTATCTTTAACGGCCTTTCAACTATCCACGGTACCTCATCCATAGTACTTCGGATGAGGTTGTGTCATAATCATAGTGCAATTCTATATGGAAGCGAAAATGTTATTTCCTTTTCCGTGATATTTGTACTATCCTAATAATAAATCCGAGAGACTGTCATAAAAGTGTTCATATTGGCCAGTTATTATGAGTTCGCTGAAAAGTAATTTCGTCATTTCATCAAAAGCCAGAATTCGCTCTAAAATTCAAAAGCAAAGAATTGCTCATAAATGCTTTCGTTTTAATAAAGCCAGATTCTCCACACGTTTGTAGGTACGGTACGGTTCGGCTCATCTTTACGGCGAAAAGGATTTTCATAAGCTTTATTCCTTTTTCATTACATATTTTCGATTTTTTCTAAAGAACAAAGCAACTTTATGAACATAACAAACAAGTTCTTAAATTCATTTTCTTAATTCTTTAGCAATAGTAGGTTAATATCGGAAGGGCCAATAAAATAATTGCCAGTTTTCTATTTTACGTACGCAGTTTAGCAATATAGAGTTAACTCTAGCCATTAGCTAACTAGTGAAAAAAAAGACCGAGTACCTACGCAACAAAAGTCGTTCATGCAAAATAAACCCTATAAAACTTCGAAGTCCCCAAATTCAAAGATCGACATTATGACTCTACGCTAACACACGTTAACATCAGCAAATTCCCGGTTCCACATAAGTTTACGTCTTTTAAGTTCGAAACAATTAGTTAGTTAGTTACTTATTGTCCTCATTTAAGTTGTTGCCTGAATAACTTTGCAAGTTCGGGGCGGAACGGCGTATACGTTTCTCTAATTTAGATTTCAAACTAAAAAAAACATTATCGCGTTTGATTTAAATTAACTATTGAGTGCTGGGAACTAGAAGTTTCTCTGGAACAGATATGGTTTTCATATTTGATTTACAGAGCATTGACGTTATGATCCCTTGAAAGGATGGAGTTTGTGTACAGTACAGACAAACGCTTATTTGGTTGGTACATAACGAATGTGTTAAGGTTTTATGATCTTGATTCTCTGAGTTCACCAGTCAAATCAGTCTCGTGTGATTGATAATTTTGATGGTTGAATAATTAGCTCCCTTAGCAGTTAATTTAAAATTTAAACTACTGATTATTTTTGGATTTCGGTTGATCAGGTCTTCAGTAAACAGGCAAATGCTGTCAATGATCTGAAATGGCATTTAGAATCCGGAGTAAAGCTTATACGCTGCGACTATTCAATATTCTATCCTTACTGAAACTTAGGGCGGAACTTGTTTAGTGTCAATGGCAGCACTGCGTTATTCACTCTGCAACTCTAGAACTTTATTGTGCTCCTCTGAATTACAATGGCTGCACTCCCGTCTCGTATGCACAAACCGTACTACCCTCAAACTTCTTAAGTAGCTGAGCGAAACGTCATGCGGAGCTGCTGACGGTAAGTGAATAACCTCATGAAACATGATAAATAGAAAAAGTTTGCTACACAGGCTCGTAGTGAGTAATGTGTTTAATGTAGCTATTTTACAGTGCGCGGTTATTAGCTTAGACGGTCGATGGTAATGGTAATGTGGAATTACTTTCCAAAGATCTGGAGATGATCCCTGCAATATGGTAGATCTTATGTATCTTCTAGACTTAGGTCCTGTCCTCTTTAAACTTATACGAAAAATTGCGCAGTGAGACTGCAAGGGAAGGTAGAGGTCACTACTCATACATATATTCATGACAGGTGATCATATTCTGGAACGTAATTCCCAATATTTCGTCCATCATTGATCCAGGCTAAGCCGGCATCGGCAAATTTGCCATTTCGTAATTGGCGCGCTGATGGATCAATAATGTATGAAACGGAAACGGCTCTAAATTGGCCCAACTAGATGAAACATACATGTCGCTACATCTTCGATATCGTCACAAGACTTGAACACAATGAGTTCAATAGACGTCGATTGTGTTACGACAATGCACTCCGCTGAAGCAATTACACAGGCGCTATTGTAAGGAAATATTGCCGGCTCTCGCTATCTATTATCACTCAGTCGACGGTGAAATGTATGAAGATTGATTCTGCTCGTGTCATTGAAGACATTGTGTGCAGTCACGGTTAAGTTAATCTTATTTTGGCAGCTTAGTGGGGCGGCTTGAGGAAATTGCATGACATTATCCGTATTGGATTACGCGTTAGATGAGGGGTGGTATTGTTTTCTTTCTAAAATTATTTTTTCTGGGTCGGGTCGCTGGCGTAAAATGGCTGGCAATATTGCGTAGGTTGTTTGAATCAATTTGCCTCCGTAGCTTACGATAAGTTAAGTATTTCTACCTCTACATAAGAATACAAAATAACTTAAAGGCTCTCATACTATTAGAAGAACAGTAACTCATTACAATCTTCAAACAATAATTACCATTACAATAGGAATAAATAATTACAAGCTAAGTAATTAAAACCATAGCTCAGCTACGAATAATTCTTGTTAAATCACTGTGACGTTAGTTACCTGCGATACTAGTACTTTATTATTAGGCAGGCGAGTAATTGTATAGGCGGTGATTATGATTAACCGCACCGGCAACAATAGTTACCGCGGATCGGTAATGGGTTATAGTCATCGCGGTTTTAATTAACAATTCTTGCAATGGTAATGCGCGGGTCATACTACTAATGATCATTTTCCTCGTCAAAACCGAATGGGCTAAGTGAAACCATATTTCAATGCAATAAAGTCAAGAATAATATGCATGCTGCAAGGGCTGATGGTAGTTTGACGTCAGCTGGTCGTTTAATTTGCCGACTTAATTATACAGAGTCTGATAGCTGAACATGAACATACTTTGGGACTAAAATGTGTTCGTGTTAAGGTCGTAGTGCAAGAATGGAGAATTTCCAAATCACCTTGAGCACACAGTGAAAGATTTTATGTTGACGTCAGAAAGATGCTGTGCGCTGCATGCATGTCTAAATCAGTGATAATAATTTAAGTAGCCTTTTTGAGTTAGTAGTTAAGTGGCTCAATACAACGATACCTTTTACTTTCAACAGGATGAAACTGATCCCTGAGATAGTATCTAACAGAATGATCAAATCCCGCTGAACTCCTATTCAAACTTTATCTTATCCAAATCCCTAACTGACTCTACCTAAACCAGTCCTTTTTAAATACCTAGTCTTGTAAACTTATATGCCGTACTATACTGACGTACACGGAGTTAAACCCCTTCATTCAAGTCTTAAGAGATGATTTCTAGTGAAATGGTCTGGGCTGCCATTCTATCCGTAATAGTTACATGAGGATGACGCCACCGTAATCGGATCTCGGCTAGTGCCCTCGTAAAAGGTGCTCTGCCAAGTCCAATTACGTTCAGATTGAGTGCCGTCAGCGGGATCGATCATTAAAACTACCTTTGCTGTGTAGGTAACGCAGAAGTAATCATTAATAGTTATTAGCTTTTATTTAACTTGCAATGTACGTATGTTTGTTCGGGTGGAATCTTGCAACTCAACTTTTGACCAGTTATCCTCAACCGATTGAGCTGAAATTTGGCATACTTATGTAAGTTCGGTGACAATGCAATGTCATGGTACCATCGAGCTGGTCTGATAATGGAAACTGAAGGTGGCCATAGAAACTTCTAAATGAAACGACGTCCACATCGAGTCTGGGTTCGTTGGATTTGTCTTCCCAAGCACTTTAGTCCTACACGATTTATACGGCAGTAATTAAAAGTTTTTTGAAATACAAAAAAATTTTTTTGCAAGGTACCTAACTTTGTTTGGATATTAGGCCATAAAAAATAAACCATGCAAATAAAGTGACAATGCAGAGTAAACTGAGGTGTGTAGAATTTGGGTTATTCAGTATCACGTAGGCTTGGCTTTGCTCAATATTGAATTTACCACCACTAATACCAGGCCTTTATATTGAAAATGCATATCAGTATTACAATATGAACTACTAGCTTCTACCAGCACGCGTATTTTCGGTATAATAAGTAGCCTATTATCGTTAGGTTATGTTTTAAATGCATCATCAATATTCATCTCGTTCTGTTTAGTAGTTTTGGAGATCTTAGGTAACAAAATAAATTTACACTTCACTTTATAATATTATAGTTAGTATGATAGTAGGTTAGCACTCAATTCAATTAATAGGGTCCTTGACTTGCCGCTTTAGGAAATGCAATACGCATTCTATTGTCTACTTCGACTTTTACAATCAACTCCGTTGTAACGGGTCTTTCATTAAGCGTGTCCTATCTTTAAATTTAAATAAAACAAAGTGTGTGTGAGATATTATCGAAATTATTTATTTATTTGAAAGATGTAGTGATGCCATTATGTGTGGAATATGACATCATTCAAATATCCGCCACGGCTTCTCTGGGTGGAGCGCATGCGAGATATCCAATTTTCCATGACATTTGCGCATAAATCAGGCTGAATTTGACCTATGCCATAGGTTATGTTGGCTTTGAGGGCCGCTGTGGTTTGTGGTTTATTCGCATAGACCGTCGACTTAAGAAAACCCCACAAGAAAAAGTCAAGCGGGGTTTTTGCGGGGTCACGACGCAAAATTCGCCAAGTTGTGGTCTGTGAAAGGCAGAGTTCTTGTGAACGACGTGAAATCGACTGCCTCGGATTCTCCTGCACATTCTCACGGACAAGGCGACGTTTTCGACAGACCTTGCGTTTCGTTGACGTACGGGTATTGGTTGATCATTTACCGAACCAGTGGACTCAAATTTATCCACCACACGACGAATAGTCCTCTCGGTAGGACAATTATGGCGACCGTAAAATGGGCGAAGCGCGCGGTGCGTTGCCCGAACAGAACACTAATTTTGATAAAACAATTTTACTATTAGCATGTGTTGTTGAATGCTATAGCTATCCATGATGATTTGGCAAAACAGAATGAATAAATGACAACCAATTTAACAGATGTAGCTTCAACAAGATGGCCGCTACCAACTGTCAAAGTTCGGACGTGCCTATTGGAAGATCCTGTAGTTAGACTCCGTAAAGCCAAGAATGAGTTTGCGGAACTTCATTCTTAGTTTCATATTTCCTATCCTTTACACACCATGACCTGTTGTGTTGCTTATTTCCTTCATTTATAATTTTCTCCTTTCTCCAACACAATACACTACGTTGTCTTCTCTTGTTATTCACCTTGTAAAACTTCGCCTGCAACATGGCATTATGCAAGTGTCATTCCTCAACTTCGCAACGGCGAGTAAAGTTAAGATAGGTAGTGCTACAACAAGCTAAGTAAAATGTGCCGTCAAAACTTGCTAAGTTCATTTAAAGGCTGACTAATGGAAAGTTGCACAACTGACTTTTTATGAGCTTAATTTTATCGTGGAACTTCTTAAATTGGTTTTGAATCTTTTTAATTTATTTTCCTGACGATAAAAACGGATGCGGACCGTGCGATATTTTTACGAAACTAATTGACGGACTTGGCAGTTGTTTCACCTTTACAAACTGGAACTTGACCTAAAGCAATCTGGTTATGTTACTACTGCAAAGCGTTCATTGAGGTTTGCGTGTCTTTGGAATTCAAGATTTCCTCGAATCAATCTATCAGTTGGCCTGGAATCAAATACAAGATCCTGTGAACCTTCTCGTCAATTGTCACTTGAATAAGCTGCCGTCCTCTTGTTCGAATACTGCTTTAGATGCTGGCTACCTATCTGTAACTAGGTTGAGCTCGATTGTCAGCTTCTTAGACATTTCAAGGTATAAACATCCCTGTTCATTCGCAATTGCTTCAGAATAGCTTGAACTATACATTAGCCTTAAGTAATCAAGTGCGTCCGACCGACCTACATCAGTCCTATTTAACGAGTGTACCCGTTATACTGTTCAACCGATAGGAAAATCACTTTAAGTGATTTAAGGGATGGTCCCATTTCCGGCGACTTCGAGTAGCGATTTGGCAAGATCTTGAATCAGTAAAATGGTCTGATTGTAGACAATGAACGTGCGGAATATATTTTCTGAATTGGCGAGTGGCCCACGTAAATTGCGCCCATTTCAATTGCAAAACCTCGGGTATAACATGTGTAATAAATTAGTTTGTCGTGTAATGCTTTAGAAGTTTATTATATTCTAAACAAAGAAGTTTCGATATAACAGTAGGTATTCAGTTTATTTTGGGTAATTAAACGTTCCATAACACATGCTCCGCTATGTGTGGATTATCTAGTATATTTATTTAATTTATCATCAGCAGCCCGTGTACGTCCACTGCTGAACAAACGCCACCCCCAAACCACGAAGATCAGTCCGTAGCATTTCCTATTTAAAAATATAGAGATTTGCATTATTTGCGACTATAATCATTGCCTCAAAAAACCCAAATGCACATCAACGATGTCAACAGATGTGTGTGGGTTGCGTGCGTTTGCTTCATCGAAATGCTGACAGTTAAGGCACAGTGCGAACTGGTTATAACTAGGTAAGTCTGTTAAAATACGAACATTACCGACTAACATAAAGTTTGATCGCGTGATAAACGGATGTGGTAAACTATGATTAATTGGACATTCATTTTTAATTACTTCTTGGCCTCTTTACTAGGCTGTACGTCATTAATACAGATCTCCATGGGTACAGTTAAGCTATGGACATTTTTACGTAATTTTTATCATACAGTCCAATGTTGGACATAGGCTTCCCCCATACGACGCCACCTATTACGTTTACGTAATTTTACATCACACTTATTATAAATGTGAAAGATTGGAAGGATGTATGTTTGTTACTTCATCACGCCAAAACTATTAAGAAAAGTTCGGACTGAGATTTTCCATAGATGATAGAGATCCAGACCTCCATAGCGATTGACGAATATAATATGAAAAACGTTCTTAAGTCCATCACAGACGTAGCTATAATATAATATACAGTAAATAATATATATCGTAATATGAATACTAGCAAGGCATAGCGCGATATATTTTCTATACAAATTTTCTAGTGACCACCGAGCAACTAGCATATTTCTATGACGTCACCAAGCTATACTGTAATTGCTTGTATTGCTTGCTAGCACGGTATATTAATATACATATATTATAGCTACTGTGATGGGCTTAAATCTTCTTAATTGTCAAACAAAGCAACGGCTGATTAAGAATCCCTATATCTTTCTTTTCGCAGAATATAACGTCAATACTACTAAAACTTGCAATACTACTAAAACGTACAAACGAAATACGATGCCGTTTCATTGTAACGCATTGCGAGATATTTTGAGGCTCGTCATGCCTTGACATCCCGTCAGTACTACGGAATAGTGAATGGGGTATCGTATCACTTATATCAAAGTTGCGATAGAGACTTATTAAATTTCGGACTTGAGATGAAAAGATAAGTTATAAATAAGGAGAACAATAGATATTTTTATTTTGGCCTAATGTTTCCACAAGCGACAAGGTTATCATTATAACTGATACTGATAAATAAGGAGAACATGAGACATTTTTTAAATATTTATTTTGGCTAAATGTTACCTCAAGCGACAAGGTTATCCTATATATGTATGTATATATTTTAAGGTGCCACGGTATCCACCTAATTCCTGATGCAGCTTATCTGTTAGTATAGATATATATATGTATATTGGAACTGCACTCTGTCAATCATTAGATAAAAGTCTATCAAAGATTGTTTTCTGCTTTATCAGCACTTTTACGTCTGAAATGAGGGGTTTTCATTATCACAACTCTTGACAGGCGGATTGGTGTTCGAGTTTGGTGTTTAATTTATACACAGAAGGAAGCTACTGCCCTTCCTCCGGTAGGTTCCTATAGTCGGCTCTTACGACATCCACGGGCTGGAGGGGTCGACTCCTACCGTAGGAGTCGATCAGCCTCCCGTGAAGCGTAACGCTGCCACCACCGCCACGACAATTTTTATGTTATAGTTACTGTGGCTAATGTGTTACTACTACACTATCATGGCACCCACATGTATACCTGGTTATGGCAGTGAATGCGATATAACTAAAACATTCACGGCCCACGACACACATGTATACCTGGTCGTTCCCCTGGCTGGGTATTGAATGCGTTAATCCCAAATAATCTCCCATTAGCCGCTCCAATCCTTTCTGTGTCGCATTACAGCATAATGGTTTTCCTCGAACAATCTTGTACGTCAATCGGGTAAGCGTTTGATTCATGTATTGGCACGGAAATCTGGACGTTCGCCCGGATATTGTCCCATCATATCTGTAGCGAGATGGCTGTATGCAAATTCATATTCGATGCGCCACAGCCGGAACCTATGTATGTGAATTTTGCAAATCTGTATTTGCTACAATATGTTTCATACTTAGGTTACGCTTCTATACGATAGGGTGGGACTTTTATATTGAGAGAAATATTAAAATGTAATGAAAATTTACATTTTAAAATTTATCCGTTACACCGACAAGAATAAGACTCTTTAATAATGAAACGTACGTACTATACTAATAATAATGAAAATCTACATCGCCAAGCAATTTTTTTTTGCATCGATTAAGAAACTTTAAAATACAGAAAAAAATTGCTGCGCTTCCTCTGGTGGGTTCCCTTATTAGTTTATTAGGCTCTTACGACATCCACGTGCTGACTTGGACGGGTGGATTTCTAACACACAGACCGCCACGGCTGTCTAAAACAGCTTCAAAAAATTTAAATGTCACAAATAGTCACAATTTCCAACACTATCACACTACTATATCGATAAACGTCACAGTAGATCCATCTATACGTGGTCGGCTCATACTGAGGTAAATCGCCAGCCCTCAAAAGCGGAAGGTCTCCCAATACTGGTTAACTTTAGTTCCTTAGAATGTGTCATAGTAATAGGTTCCCTATTTGAATTAGATCGAACCCCGCACTAACTTGTGATCAGTTTGGACTAGTTAGATTGTGGTTCTAATACAATTTGATGTTCATGAACTCGACTGTTGATACAGGGTCGCGCGCGGCACAAATTAATGCGACTACGGACGTCTCTTGAGTTGTACTTTTAGGTACCTCCTAGTAAAGCTCTTAAGTTGTATTTGGATTTATAATTTATAGTTACCTCCTAGTAAAGCTTTTCAGTTGTATTTGGATTTATAATTTTAATTTTAGGTACCTTCTAGTAAAGCTTAAGAGTTGTATTTGGATTTATAATTTTAATTTTAGGTACCTTCTAGTAAAGCTTAAGAGTTGTATTTGGATTTATAATTTTAATTTTAGGTACCTTCTTGTAAAGCTTAAGAGTTGTATTTGGATTTATAATTTTACTTTTAGGTACCTCATAGTAAAGCTCTTGAGTTGTATTTGGATTTATAATTTTACTTTTAGGTACCTCCTAGAGAGTTGTATTTGGATTAATAATATAATTTTAGGTACCACCTAGTATTATAAATTGGTATTTTATTTTTCACGAATGTATTTACAATCTTGATTATTATTAGCAAAAAAAATACACAATCTCAACGTGCTTTCGTTCAGTAAAAATTAGCATTTAAACAGATTCGATTATTAAAGGTACTCTGCCGAAACGTTTGTTATTGTAAGATTCGTGTGTGAACGTTCTATTGATCTTAGCTTCCTAGAATCTTGAAACATTTATGAGAATACTAAAATAGTCCAAGCCACCTAATATGCCAAACTGAATTTTGATTATTCCATATTCAAGAGTTTCATATAACCTATTTCGAATATAACTGAATACCTACGGCTTCGCAGGCTTCGTACTAAGTTGGGTCAATTAGATCCAAATTTAATATTAGATACCATTCAGAATTTCTCCATTATTTGGCGTTTCTCAGGTGTAAATTATTTAATATAATATTCTGTGCTGTAGCATAGCTGTAGCTGAATAATAGTATATTTATGTTCTGGAACAACTCCACCATAGTTTGATTTGAATTCAGCCTTATTATATTTTCATTTGGTTCCTTCATAAGAACCGGGCCAATCGTAAACTAGGTGACAAGTTTATATATGTTCCTGTCGAAATAGTCCAATTTACCGGACAAACCTTTCGGACTGTTTCATGTACCAAAAAATTACAAGTCAATCCGCTTTAGTAGCTCGTTGACCCGGCTCTGTGCGTTCGACACTCTTTTACGATATATTTATGCTCCGTTTGTTTTTCGATTAAAGCGTCAATCCTGTCATATTCCCCTGGTGGTGTTCGGGGCACATCTAACCTATGTCACTGCAAATCTTTCACGATTCAAAATGGTTTTTTACCCGACTACCGAAGGACGAGGGTTATGAAGTTTGCACCCTATTTATGTATGTAGCCGATTTATATGTTCCCACGTAGCGCTGAAAGTACTATTCCGATTTCAACAAATGAGGTGTCCTATGATTCGTCATAATAGTCCGATGGTTATAGGTTTGTGACGTCCGATAAAAATAGGGTCTAACGAGATAGTGGGGTCTAAGTCTGGTCGAAAACTAAAATTTAGTAAATATGCACGTATGTGGTATCTTTGCAAAGGCCATTGTTTGTACTTTCCAAATCCGTTTTTTTTCATTTTTGAAACTTTTGTGAGGTTAATGATTCTCAGGCTATCAGCAAAAAGGTGTTAAAAATATAGTTAAAAACTAAAACCCTACTATGTAATAACAGTCATAAATAAGCGTTCCCTATTGTCCTTATCATTTTATTTTGATACTTAGGTATTCAGAGGCCTTTGTTCCTACTTGTACTCTAGGTATGGGGAGTGGGTGCCTCCGACTACCTAAGTATCAAAAGAAAAGGAATGAAAAGAAAAGTTTTAGTTTTAACTATATTTTTTTACTAGATTAGTTTAGACTGTGTGTAGACTTTTAAGCCGGGCTGTAGTTCGTGTTAAAGTTTAACTACTGCCAAGATTACTGTCCAAGGTTCCTTCGTTTGTTATCATGCCAATTGATTTGCCTTAACATTTTTTAAACCGTAGGAATTAAAGATCAACCAAAACGTTAAACTTTTCCGATAGTTATGATCGTGTACATAATTATTTGATAAATGTTGTACTTTGTACTAAGTACAATGTTGTTATAACTTTATCTTACGTATATTCACAAATTTTCCTACATTAGCAAATTTTCTGCGAACAGGTTGTTCTTTTAGCACGTTCCTGATTTATAACTTTATGAGTTATTGAAAACACTAGTAGTTAAAATGGGTTCCTTTTTCTAATTAATAAAAAAACATGTGTGTTTGTTTTGCGATTTTATTGAACAAAGTAGATTGAGAGCGAATGGAATGAATGAACATAAGAATGAAATAAAATTAAAAAGAGTTTTTACACACATTTATTATTAATCAAAGGCCGTCGCCAGATAAGCCGGGGTAAAATGCGGGTTAAATATAATCGCATTTTTACCTATGACCAACTTACCCGATTATCGAGCGAATTTTTCTAGGAATACTAGTTAGTGATATCTTAAAACCCATAAACACTTTTTTTAATATTGTCAAGTAGAATCGGAGAAAAACGGATTCGAAACGGATTTTTTTTTTTACTCATAGACGCGTGATATTTCAGAGTTGAAACTGGGCTGAGATGTTGTCCATAGTATAAGGTATTTCAGAAAAAAAAAAATAGCCCGATTGCTTAGGGGGCATTTTACCCCGGCTTATCTGGCGACGGCCTTTTGTTCCAAAAAACAGATGAATACATCCAATTAATGTTGAATAAATAGAATACAAGCAATAACTAGTCCGATGGGCAGTGAAGTGAATTTTATGAGTGTATGAACTACAATATCTTCTTTGCACGAGTGTCCGGGCCATATTCCCGAATGCCCCGGTTATGCCGTCAACTTCGGACGTCCGGCCTGTTTGCTCGTATCATTTGAATACAGCGCTCGTTCTATGTTGATTTGTTTGTGAGGATTGAATTACCAGTTGTGATTCGCATTCGTTTTACGATTGTTACGCCTCTTTGAAGTTTCCATTAATTTTAGGTGACGCAGGCTATGACTGCTTATTGCATTCTATAGTATAGAATTCATTATTATGTGGGGTGACGTAATGAGAAAGTCACTTGGTGTTTTAATGCCTCTGACATTTACGTCGGACTCTACAAGATGGTCGTAAAATCTGTTTAAAAACCAGAACGATGCACTTATCCGAGAGCATCTGCAATGCTTTAAATTTTCCAAAATAGTATTTCTTAAGTTTTCTTTTTATTTTCATCTTGTGCTCAATATGTTTTGTTCTTGTTGCAGGTACGTAGTGAGTCATCAGATTAATCTCATTCCGCCGGATCTCGGAATTGCCGCTGCGAAGCTGGTTCTATTTGACCGACCGCACTCGCGTCCAATTCCGACGGACAGGCAAGGAATAAAAAGTCGCAAAGTGCAATAAGTGCCGCCATCAATGTCGCGTTAGCGCCAACACAATAAAATAGAAAGTCGATTCGAAGTGGGAAAAGTCGAACGCTTGGCAGGTTTCGATGTAATGTCGGCTACGGGAGTTTTATACCTGGTTTCTTTTTCAATATGAAAAGTCCTTCGATTCGATAGCAATGAATGGGATCTGTCTGACGTCTGTTTCAGCGTTTCTTTATGATTTTCCGAGATATTGCTTTGTAAGATTCTCTTTGAGTATTTTTATGAAATCATTCCTTTGAATTCTTATGACCGTTCGTTCAGTAATGTAACTCTGATTATTAGTTTCGCATCGCATAAACTAGGTGTAATCAAATAAAATACTTAAAGATATATATAGTATAAGTAGGTACCCCATTAGGTCTCCCTGTTAGTGGGAAAATATTGATGTGGTTAGATAGATAGGCACCCTCGTCGCTTCTGACTAGACCCCTTTTAAAATTAGATTTTAATAGCCTTGTGCATGAAACTGAGGGTTCCTACTTCCCATTGAAGTGTACACGATGGGGGAATAGGAATCCACTTGCTTTAATAAAAGATCAAGTTCACGGTCCGGATACGTAACGTTCTATAGTCGGCACCAACTCGTCCGTACGTGTAAATGGTACTTGAACATTACACGCTGCTGCAGCACCGCGATATGCTAAAGGTGGCATCCCTGGAATGCCTTTATTCGTAACAAATAGTCCGTATCTGGTTTTCAGATCCGCAGAGGTCCGTACTACATGCAAATATGTGCGCTCAACTCGCGCTCTCTTATCGATTCGCTTGCGAAATTTTGCATAATCGAAATCGCGATGTTGCGACGTAAACATAAACTTTGCATAATTCCGCTAAACGTGATATAATTCACAGTTGTGGCTGTGTCCCTCTTCTCCATAAAATAACTTCCTAGGAATCAGCACATCTAACAGAATCAGCTGATTCATTATCACGTGACGCATGCACGTTTTCAAACAAACTAAGCATAAACATGCTTGTTATTCCACGTATGAGTTCAATAGAAAAAGTCTAAAAGTCAATGTGATACGGAAAGGTGTGTTTGGTAATCGACCAATTATTATGACAATCACACATGTGCTACGGCCGAGACGAGACCTCGAGGCATGCGAAATCGAGAGTCTGACCGTACAGCCCACCGTTCACTTTCACTGCCACAAAGGCCTTTGCATGTAGCCTGCAAGCTGTATTTAGCTTTATCTTATTAGTCGCGGTTGCCGGGTCCATTTGTTTTTCGGCGCACGTTCGGCGCTGAGTGGTCAAGTGGTTGATTGCTCGTTTCGTGTTCGTGGTTTGGTCACCTGTAGCATCGCGTCGGGCATAACTGCATCCGTTCAAGTGCAATCAAAGGTTATTTAGATTTTCACGCCTGGACTGGTCGATAATCATCTGATCGCACTTTCCAGTTTCCAGTGAATAAGTGTTGGAGTGCCGCTTTAAATTCCAAATCGAATAAGTTTTAATCGCTGAATAGAATGTTTTGTGTGTGTTGTTGTGTGGGAACTTCAATAGTACCCTTGGAATAGTACCGAGATAGCAAAAAACTAACTGGTAAGTTGTAAGTTTACAATGCTGAAAATACATTTTCCATAATATTACTTACTTAATTCTATCGTGCAAAATTAAGGGATTATTTAGTTTAGATTAGTTTGATCACAAGAGACTAGTCACTCTATTGTATTTTTGTTTATTTTAGGGTCTACGAAACTTTATTCTCATACGAACTACAAAAAATCACTTCAATGAGAACTTAAGCCTAAATTATTTTAGATATAAAAGAATAAGAAAGAAATCATACCAACATATTTTTTGTATGATGACGAACAAGAGTATTTCCTTGTGCAAACAGTAAGATATCAAAACAGTCTTTATATTAAATTATATCGATTAAGGCCATTAAGATGGGGCACGAGTCTACCGTAAATGGTGCATTAACTCTACTCCTATTCGCGATACTTGGTTTATAAAGCAAAGCAACAGTCATTGATTCCCTTTACGTTTAAACGTTCCAAGACTTGATGTCGTACAGTTCGCTACAAACACCTGATAATAAAATTTGATAGCTAACATTTGTATATCATATACACATTCATGTATCGTTTCGCTCCAGTTGCGGAGTTTTCAATGGCCGCTGTTTCAGGTATTTTTTGTATTCCGCACCGTCGTTATTCTGGCGTTATTGAGGTTGTAATTTTATACGTGCACGAAATACAGGGTGTTCGTATACCGGGATTAATAATTCATTTGAACAATGAGGGCTAATTCCCGTCGGATTCGTGTTTGATTCATGCTCAGTATGAACATGATAAAATACATTCTAAACTATTAACAATGGTTTCCGTTCAACAAACAAACCCCTTTAAGTGCCTGGCCCGTTTGAGCTGAAGGGCTTACCGATGTACCGTTTATTGGGACGTGAATATTTATCCT
Organism: Eupithecia insigniata; assembly: GCA_947859395.1. Taxonomy (NCBI): domain Eukaryota; kingdom Metazoa; phylum Arthropoda; class Insecta; order Lepidoptera; family Geometridae; genus Eupithecia; species Eupithecia insigniata. The sequence continues at coordinate 6,833,062 of OX402008.1, forward strand.
TCAAAACAGGATATCACACAATAGTGTCAGGTAGCTGACACCTTGTTACAGGTCGCCTTCCCTGAATGTTGCCTTAGTTGCGTTGAGCTGGGTCGCGTGGATTCTGTTTTAAACGTCCCCAATTCCGTCACTCACATATATGGGTCCCGTTTAATTGGAATTACCTACATCGCCCTATCGATCCTTGCCGCAGAAATACTAGGCTTCAGCGTATTTGTACATATTTTGAAGCACTATTACATATTGCATATGTATGTGCTTAAAAAATTATATTCGCACTATTGTGAACACATTTTTTCCGATTCAATTCCTGCACGTAATGCCGTACCATGATAAGGTTGAATGATTCTCTAAAAATGTCCTCTCAAGCATATAGAGAGGTGTCTAACACACTCGGGTAGCCCGTCTATAACTCATGACTGGTAGGGACGCTCTCAGTGGCGGCGTCAATCGCTCAATGTCAATTCGACCACCGACGCGATCTTGCACCCTCAACGGCGGCACCTACAAAGAAATGTACGCCATTTTTCTTAGAGAAATGCAATTAGAAAGGATGCATTTCTCTTTCAGGTCTCGTGTTACGCTTAGCTCGACGGACAACGCTCTTGGATTTTTAATTTGAAGCTCGTGTTACTTTTATCCCTTGCGGGATCGTGTCTAGTCGTTGCTTTATCGAAATTTGCTTTTTGTTCCCGATTTTCGTATCAGGATTGCGAACAATAGTACCGCTATTCTTTGTCAATTAACGATTAGAATTCTCTACTAATATTGTTAAAACAACAAGGAATGTTTCCCACAATTTTTTACATAACAGTCTGTAAAAGCTTCATGACTTTTGCTTACGAAACATTTTTCGTTGCTCCAAGTATGCACTGTTCCGGAAGGAGGTATTCTAGTTATCTAACATCCCGAGGGAAGCATCTGAAGAGAATTTGAGCTTATTGTAGCGAGTGATAAGCAAAAAGGTGCGCTTTGCGTTTGCGGTCGCCGCCACGCGAGTCTCCAATTTGTTCTTGTATTTGTGTTTGCTCAGAAATTGCCTGGGCTTCTTCCTTTTTGTATTGTCTCGGTGCTGGCTGTTTGCAGCTTTGTTTTTATTTAGTATTTTGTGGAATTGTTTGTAAGTGGCTTTTTCGAGTCAAATAGAAAACGCTTGTGTAGTCTGTATGACCTAATTGTACTGAAATAGTTATCTGTTTTCATTTTGTATTCTTTGTATTTATATTCAAATAAAAGACACGCGAGTTTAGATTGTTGAAATTGCCAAGAGTAAAAGGATAGTACAACAAGCTAAACTGATATACATATGTACAGCGATTAACTAAATTAATAAATTAAGCTGGACAATTCACAGTTTCATTTAGCTAGTTCGAAGCTAAGCAGAGCTTGTGTGAGTACTAGATAACTGATATACATAATACTTACATAGATATTTTTGTTTGTCAACAATTAGAAAGTGAAGTGTGGACGGGAAATACGGAGGCTTTTCCATCATTCTGGTCTGTCTGTAATCTTTTCTTATCTTGTTTTGTACAGTTTTCTTTTTGTTAAGATGTTCCCTAAAAACACCAACCATTTATTTGATTTTTATTTATTAGTAGCCTAGTATGTCTTAGCGTAATACAAATTACCTCAAGTTACCTGCTCAGGTACCCAGTAACTATCTACCTAGATGTTATTATTGTATTATTGTTTTATTGTATGTAGGTAATCCGTGGAGTGAGGGCACTGGAGACTTGCAGTTACAGGTTTTTCTTCAAAAATCTATAGCAGGCTCCAGCCTCTCACAATACAGGTTTTCACAAAGACTATTTCTCTTTATAATATATGTTAAGCTAAAAACCTTTTCTGAAGAGGAAAATAAATACATTTTATCTTTATCTTTTCCCCTACAGTGGGACTACACTGCTAAATATGATCCTTCCTGCATAAATTATAAATTTGAAAGTAACTATGTCTATCAATCTGTTACGTTTTCACGCTTAAACGACTGAACGGATCTTAATGCAATTTGGCAGGCAGGTAGATGGTATCCCGGGGACGGATATAGTACAGGTACATGAAAAGCGCGTGCGAAGCCGCGGGCAGTAGCTGGTATGTTATAAATAATAACGAGGAAACGTCATGAGACAGCCAGTGGTTTTATAAAATAAAAACTAATGCTGCATACAATGTTGCGTTGACTACAAACACAACAAGCAACTGCAGGCCAATCTATTTGAGAATACTAACATTAGATTGGCTATTAGGCTCTATTCAATTCAATTCATTTATTTTGCGAGTAGACTAACATTCTATCCGTGTGTTGTCGCGGACAAAACCTAGTATTGTCAGTCCACGTTGTGCCTATACAAGTAGGTACTTTAGTTGCATTGCATAAGCCAAGCCAAGGTTTTGCATATGACACAGATTCGTGGAATCAGAATTCGATCCTACTTAACTAACAGGTAAATTACTGAAATCTGGCGCGATCCTCTTTTGATTTTCGATGACTGAAAGAAAGTGGGCCTCCCACTTTCTTTACGAAATTTCGTGTTGTATCGTTCAATCGATACTCTAATCGAAAACGTAAACGTATGAAATTGAGCTACTTTTTCACTTATAAATGATAGTATATTTTTCATTGTTATTGACACTAAAATATTGGTTCTTACAATGGTTTGTAGGTACGTAAAAATATATTAAATAGTCACAATCATAAATTTCGTAGTAAAATAGCTCTTTCGTAAGTAAGTGCGACTTCCATCCATCTGCCGCCAATGGCATATCATCTTTTTATTGTGAAATTAAAAAGAAAGAATATACTTAAGAATTCTATTTATTCTATTCGTTTTCATCTACCGTACTCCAAGGGTCGTCAGGACTCAATACAGAACATTGGTGGAACATGTTAAATGGCTCTTATTCGATCTCACTTTACATACATTAATTTCGGCGCAGATATTAATCCCTAATGCCACTTGCGGACTAATCAGTTGGATTGAACCTATGAGGAAATACCTACTTCATAAATATCGACGCTATAATTTAAGGGGGCTCCGTGAAAAATTGCCCAATTCAGCTCGCACGGTTTAAAATATTTTATCTTCAACCACACATAGAATCTAATATACTTAAGTCATGAAACAAATGACAAAATATGACGTTGAATTTTTTTAGAAATATATAAATTTCCTCCAATTATTTCACCAGCATAGCTATTCTAACTCGATCGAAAAGATCATGTCTCGGAAATGGCTGAAGACACACGTTTACGAATGCCCTACCGAGCGAGGTCAAAAACGCGATTCATACTCGCTCTCGGTGGCTACACGAACAAGGAAACACTTTACGGGGCATGCTTTAAAAATGGTAGAAAATGTACACCATGGTAGAAATTAAAACGTTGGAATTAGTAAGAAAACTATAGCTAGAAATTAATTTTGTAATTATTTTTCAACTATTTAGTCATTAGTTGATGAAATAAAACCTTTATGAGATTATTTGGGAAACTTGAAATAAAGTGTATTAATAAAAGCGCAACCTTACTTCGTAAACCTAACTCAACGTTAGCTTTTTTATCTGTGGGGCAACCTAAGTGTGGTGGCTAGTGTTGCAACCTTAGCCATTTACAAGATAGATCTAGCCTTTTTACAAAATGAACCGGTTTGACATTTTTGACATTGAAACATACTAAATACATACTTACAAAACCTATCTTACCACGCTTATTAATTAGATTGAAAAATTTTGCTCGTCTTGTGGTAGAACATTTTCATAATTCTGTTTAATTAAAATTTTCACTAATAACTTAAAATTGAATTCGCGTAGGAAGCGTTTCCTCCCTTAGAGATTGACTGCGGAAGATTTTATCAATTAAATTTTTTATTATTTCAATATCAACGTCGTATGACAGTATAAAAACATACCTTTGATCTCGCGGTAAATGTCAACAAGTGACGCGGTACCGTGAAATTTCCATTGGAATCACGTGCACACAAAACCTATAGGGTATTTCCTGTTGACATAGGTCAACGTCATATCATAAAATTTTGCAAAGCAATGTCATACAGCACAAATAAAGGAAAACATCCAAAAACCGTAAATTTATAGTTTATTCATATGATAAATAATATTTGATTCTCACCATGGACCGATAACCTATAAAGCACTTCCCGTAAATCTAGAATCATGAAATTTGGCAAGAAGCAAGGCCTTATAGCACAATTAAAGGAAAAAATCCAAAAAATGTAAATAAATAGTGAATTCACAAAAAATAAATATTTTTGGTTTTTACTGGCGGTCAAAACCTATAAGCATCCCGTTGACGAATAGTTGAAGAATCATGAAATTTGGAAGTCACAAGGTTTTATAATTATTATTATTATGGAACCCTCGGTGCACAAGTTCAACTCGCCCGTAGATAGATAGATAGATGGTTAATTTGGTTCACAAATATAGACAGCAAAAACAAAAAAAAAAAAAATAGAAGGTAGGTATCAGTAAAATATACTTGTAAAACACACAAACAATTTAAAAAAGAAGAAAGAAACATCAAATATTACAAAAGTACACTCAAGCATAAAAACTAAAATTTAAACTTAAGGTCAATAGGTACGACAGTGCTGCCGAGGTGAGCCAAAATGGATCAGTTAGATCAGTATGCTATTTTGCACCAGGGTACAAAACAGCGCTGGTTTTCAGACTGACCCAGTCCAGGTGACACGACGTTCACTTGACGTTTTTATTTTAATAGAAGATGTATATTCTGAAGGCGGATATTATTTATTTTAATTATTTGTGTCGTTTTCGACTAATTTGAGGGCATAGATAACAAATAATGCTGTTTTTACTAATCCAAGATGGTGGATAATTTTTATTTAAAATAAGAGTATCGTTTTCAACTAACTCGAAGGCGTGGATAACGAATATACGGTGTTTTTTCAAATCCAAGGTGGCTATATCGTTTTTTGTGATGATATTGTTTTTGACTAATTCGAGGGTGTCGGTGTAGGTCTAGATTAGGTCTCGAATTAGTCAAGAAAAAGTCAGGCATCTTGGAATAAAAAAAATACCACTTATTGGTAATATACACCCTCGAATTAGTCGAAAACGGGAGTAACATATGAAAAAAAACATTATCTTGAATTTGAGAAATACCCAATTTTAAGTAATGAACATCCTCGAGGCAGTTGAAAACGATATATTTGTTAGAAAATAATTATTATAAAAAATGGAATAAAGAACGTTAGCTATATTGGATTTAAAAACTTATATTTTCTTTTTCTCTCTTGAGTGAGGCAAAAATCCTAAGATTGAAAACAAGGTTAATCGTATGGATGGAAATATTTTCCTTGTAGCAAAAGTATTCATTTTCTTATTTAGCCCTTTCTAGTCCTACTTGTAAAAACTGAGTTCGTCTTTTCTAACCCTTTTGAGGCCCGCTAGCCCCTTTTCGGAAAACCAAGGTGGCAGCACCACGCCGCCGTCACAACAAAACAATAACAAATGAACCAATTCGAAATACAAACAATTTTCGTTTATTCTCCTTGCATTGCACAATTTTATAAGTGCAGTGAAGTGAAGAAATGATCCACTAGTCTCGCAATAATAATTATGCAAGAAATAAACAAAGTAAGTGCCTTTTTTAGATCAGCCTAAATTTTAATTTCACTTCACATGTTGTAATCAATATAATACAAATTTTCAGGGTAATAGAGTGAAAGTTTCACCTGATCAGAGAATTATAATGCTCAACTTCGTGAAGGCTCACGTGGACTACGCCCGCGGTCGAGCAACGGGCCCCGATGCCGCTCGACAACGCAAAAAAAAAATGTGAAGAAATGGTCCGAATGCTGAACGCCTGTGGTTCAGGAACAACTAAGACCCCAAAGAAATTGCTGAAAGTAAGAATCATAACTAATAATTGTTATTGTTCATTTATGTACATGTAATAAATATCAATTTACATACTATTTACAGTGCTGGCAAGATTGGCGCTGTGACACAAAGGTCAAGGCACTAAAGAGAGAGAAATTTATGAGTGGAACTGGTGGAGGTCCGTGCCCCCCACCACTCTCGGAGCTGGAAGAATCCTTAATGGAATTAAATCCATATCAATACCAGTCGGAAGCGTCCCCAAGACGCAGACTGCATTGCCTCGCTGTATGGCAATGTTAATGCGCTGCGCCAGATACTCACCAGCTGTCGGATCACACGTCGCTTCGACCAGGCACTCAGATAATTTTTTGAAAACCCATTGCCTCGGTACCCCATGGACCTAGGGTCTCGACTCTAAGGGGTTCCGTAGAGACCTGCATATTTGCGCCTCTTGAGATCCTCGGCCAAAACAATTATATTTTAAGTAGTAATTAGTATTAAGCCAAGATTGTGATTATTGTGGTTCTCTATTGTGTAAGTTTATTCAAAACATAGTATTTATTTAAACATTGATGTTACAGATTTATTACTAGACTTTATTAGTGTAACTAGTTGTAGCAATTTGTAATTATGAGGTGATCTCATTAAGACTTGATATAACTTAAAGATATTACAATTATCTAAAAATAAAAATAGCTCTTTATTTTCTAGTATTTTATTAGTAAATATCATACGTTACAAAGTGTTCATAAATAATTTATGTAAAGAATTAAATTTAGATACAAGATATCTCAACTCTCTTAAGCAATATTGTGATTATTATGGCTATCAATAAATATATAATACAAAACTCTTTATTGTACACCACAAAGACAAATAAAACACATAGACATTAACATAAACAAGTAGAATGGGTGGCCTTATCGCTTAGAAGCGATTTCTTCCAGGCAATATACCTACATTTTTACTGTGTTATCTATTCCATTAGTAGGTTGTATTGCAGGGAAACTAGTAGTAGTGGTTCATTGACTGTTTTCTTTAAACAGTGACCCATTTAAACTAGTGGGTTTCCTCGTTATTACGCCATTAGACACTTCCACCTCCGAGTCTACATCTAAGGTAGACTCGGAGGTGGAAGTGTCATCTCTCGCAACTCCATTCAGACCGGCCAATGAAGGCAAGCAAGAGGTGGGGATCTAGTTCTCTTAATACCCAGCAGCAGCATCTTCATAATTCCCAGCACGCAGGGCAATGTCAGATTTCTGTAGTTTCTGAAAAAAGTTAAGTGCTTTTAATTTGTTATGTAGGTGGTTCATTTGTTCTAATTAGTGATTAGGTTGTACAGTGATCTCATTATTCAAGTATTAGGTATTATTAAATCTATCTAATCCTGAAAAAGTTAAATGTTTAAAAATAATAGTGTGACTAGATATTATGTAGGTTTAAGAAAAGGTACCAGCAGTGGTAATTAGGTAATATTTCATACAATGCAACTCAAATAAATAGCTACTTTTGGATTGTGTTTTCTATCCAATAGTATCGAAGGGAAACCTTATCCACCTGCACAGTACTGACTGCCTGTTCAATGCATCTGTTGTGTCATTAATGGCCCTGCAGACCGATGACTGACTCAGGCAGAAAGCGTACTCCCTCCCATCCGACTTTTGGTAACTGCCTTGTGCGCAAAAGTGGAGGGCAGACAAAAACTACAAAGCAATATGTACATAAAGTCACAAATAGGTACCTATAGGTTACATAAAGGTAAGTATTCAATTGTTTGTAGGTAATGCTTACTTTTAGCTCCACTGGTACCGCATTAAAAAGCTTCGTCCAAGGCTAATACGCACGCAGGTCGTTTATCAAATTCAGAGCCATGTCGGGAGAGTCTGTATATCCCCCGAAAGTTTGGATCTATAAAAGGATTTGTCAAATCCCGCAGAGTCAGGCACCGACGGAGTGTGCTTATCCTGTGTCTTGCTCCATCACGCCGGTTTTGGTGTTGTAAAACGAGAATTATGCTCCATCTAAAATTGTTTTGTTTACTATGCACATAACCTCAATGTAACACAAAAAAATGCAAAGAAAGATTTTTGGGGGCATAAAAGTGCTAAAATCATCTTCATTCACTAATTACTTCACGAAGAATACGGAGGTTTTCTCCAAATCATGATAATTTGTTAGAAATTGTACCTCGGATTAGATTCCATCAAGCAACTACCACTCTAAATAATTCCGTGAAAAGTTGGGTCGATTTCGACCAAAATTTCCGTGCTCGGACGCTCTGAATAGCCTATTTCAAAATCCGTCTCGGAAACTAGCGGTTTCCGAGTAAAATCAATTTCGAACACGAAATCGAGCCACTCTGAATTGCCCTGCAGGTGCTTTACAAAAATGTGTTTTGTGGGGTTTTATAAGAATTGTTGTAAATTTACACTTAATAATAAAAATATAACAGGTCCAATTGTGTACATTGTTTTTTTTTGAAGGGCGCTATTGTCGATTTTGAAGTCAAAACTGTAATTATTTTCATTTTTGTCCGTCTGTGTTTCTTGGCCGCGCATCACGCCGAAACTTCTGGATGGATTCAAATGAAACTTGGCATGATTTGAGTCCATTGTACGAGGAAGGACAAAGGATTTTTTTCCCGGAATTCAGTACGTTTCCCTTCTTCGTTCCTCTCCAAACTTTTGTGCTACTCCACACGGTCCTGCGCCAATATCATCCAGGTTCGCCCCACGATGTTAGTAATATTGTCCGCCCATCTCGCCGCTGGACATCCGAAGCTTCTGAATTCAGTTATGAAAATACAGGTACCTATACCTACTTATATTAAAAGTGTAATAAGTAAAATTCTAAGCATTTAAGTTTTTTTGCACAGCTATTCTGTAAATCAATACAGAATAGCTGTAGCTAAACTACTCAAAAAATGTGCAAAATTTGTCTGCGGCTATGGCAATCACGAACGAAGTCATGGTTACAGCTAGTCTAATAATAATTAAGTAAATCTTTCTATATAGATCAGATATTGTTCATATTTTGTGATTAGTTTTATTACTTAGCTTAGACAAATCCTTAAAACGGTGAGGACAGAATTGATCAATTTTTCACGAAGCCCCCTTAAAGGACGCGTAAATATGTAACTACAGCGTTTAGTTCTACCAACTTTATTTCATGATTTTCTAAAGAAACTGATAAATTCTGTTCTAATAGTTCACGTAATAGCTCCAGCACCTCTGAAACAAAAAAAAAACAAAAAGATCAACAACAAACCACTCTCTGTAAATGAGTTTTATACACATGCATTGCATAAAATAAAGTTGGTTTCAGCGCGTCTGTCTGTTTATCCGCTAACTTCTATAGCACGCAACGAATGATCGTAGTTCGTCGTTTTCACCAATGGATGGAGTGATTCCAGAGCTAGAAGGTAATGAATTAAGATTTTGTATTAAACTTGTTGGAAATATGTCGGTGGGAGTTTTGCTGGCGGGCGCCGCGTAAATCAATAGAGTTATTAATCGTTAACGTTACAACAATTGGCGAAGTCGGAGTGGGTAGTTCTTATATAATAGATATATACTCGTTTTTACGAAAAAGTACTTAGCAATAGCCTAAGCAGGTACAACAAATATGCAAAATTATGCCTTAAATAGTATTGGCGCTATTCGCTCACAAAATTTACAAACTTTCGTTCCATCTATTATACTATTATATAAGGATCATCATCATCATCATATCAGCCCATACACGTCCACTGTTGGACATAGGCCTCCCCCATACGACACAAATAGCGGTCCTGAGCCGCCTCCATCCATCGACTCCCTGCGACCGCTACAATGTCGTCAGTCCATCGAGTGGATGGTCTCCCATGTAGGGGGGGGGGGGGGATTTGCCATAATCACTACGCTTGGCAGGCGGATTGGTGATCGCAGTGTTGGCGTTGAAAAAATACTCAGAAGGATTATATAACGATATATTAGGATACTTACATCTTTTACATCTTCCCAGTACCTATCATATCCATCATTGTGGAAGTACAGGGTTTTGTCACGCCTATATTCTAAAAAATTTTCTTTGGCCGCATCCAGAGCTTCATCATAATATCTAAGATGTGTGCTACTAAGCTGTAAGCGATAATACCAGTGGTCACTCAGTGAGTCATATTTATTTCTAAACGCCCAGTAAGCAGCCGAAACGGCTCTTTCGTTAGCTGAGTCGTTTATTGTGTCCAGTTGTCTGTAATGATTATCCATAACCTGTAATACATTTTTAATATTTAAAGAAGTTTTAAATACAAGCTTTTACATCCTCTAGGACCAAAGTGCTTGGGAAGGCAAATCCAACGAACCCAAACTCGACGTGGTTAAGTCGTTTCGTTAAGGAGTTCCTATGACCACCTTCGGTTTACATCATCAGACCAGCTCGGTAGTATCTTGACATAGCATTGTCACCGAACTTGCATAAAATACCACAAGTATGCCAAAATTTCAGCTCAATCGGTTGATGTCTAAAATTGAGTTGCAAGATTCCACCCGAACAAACATACATTACAAGTTAAATAAAAGCTTGTAAAAAGAATAAATAAATAGTAGTGGACAATTCACACATCTGTGTTTGGCCCAGACCTTGTGTTATGGGTACTAGATAACTGATATACTCAATACTTATAGGCACACTGTATTAAATAATGACTGTGTGATTTTCCATTTTAATTTCTTTTGGTTATAACATTCGTTGAAATTTCTGAAAAGGCTCATTTTGCGAATAGAGAATATAATGTTTGGGTTTGTTTGATATTCGCTTTATGTCCAAATTCCCCCTTCTTCATAATAGTCTGCTAACTTAGAGCATTGCAAATTCTCAGTCTATCTTCTTCTATTGACATAAGTCAGAGTGAGAAATAATACTGCTTAGCAGCTGTTTTAAGTTAGCAGACCATTATGAATAAGGAGGTAACAGTGATTCGTACCTGATAGAGAAGGTTAAAGTTGTCGCCGCAAAGTACTTTCGGTGAAATTGATCTAAACGTTGTCTTTTTGGCTTCTTCGTGCTCCTTCCGTAAACGTTGCCGGTGGAGGCAGTTCCAACGAATCGCACTCGTTTTGTTGGAGACGCCTAAAAATGTTGATATAGCTGATTTTAACAAGTCAGCATTGGCAGAAGTATTGATTTCTGCTACTTGCATGTACTGGAGCTCGATGTTCTACAAAAAATAAAAACCGTTTTGTTGATTACAGACAAAATTGAAGTCTACATACCAAAGTTGTCGCAAGTTGACAAAACATTATTGACTGTCTACAATATTCATACACTGAAATGTCGCACTAGCCCGTCGCGCCGGGTTTTGTCGCCGACTTTGATGTGTAACGACATTTAAGCATGGAATAAGAAATCAAGGCATGGTCTTCCGTGACACGATGGTCACGTGGGTGTCTCTTGCTTACGTCATCATCGCCATCGGTGTATGAGAAGAAGAATCTGTTTCCTGGTGTTACCAGTAGCGTAAAACTCCCCGAACTCCTTGTATTCCTGCATAAATCTGATAAAACTGTGTGGTTTTGTATTTACCCATTATTTAACGCATTGACTCGTGTTTAACGAACGCTGTTTGGACTGATCTAACAAACATAATTGACGATTCACATTTTATTATAAATTTTTCAATGGTACCTTATCACATTTGTTTCTCAAAGTCTACGTTTTGTTGAAATAAAGTGGTAACTGGACAGTGACGTAAGCAAGAAACACTACCGGAGGAGCAGACCTAGTTTTCTTGGATCATGGACTTAAGCAACTTTTGAGAATTTGCAAGCCTACGTTAAATTATTTATTTGTCCTATGTAGTTGTTTCATAAGTACCTGGAGTAGTTCTGATTTGTAAACGTCAGCATCATAAGAGTTAAGCTTGTTTCTTTTCGACTCAAACCTTTTAATTGCCTTATTTTTAGCTTTTTCATGCTCTTCTTCGAACGTAGATTCACATAAGTTTGGTTCACTGTTGACTTTACTCATCATATATTCTAAGTATTCCGCTTTCAACTCGTTTACTATAGCTTTATTATTATGATCATTTGTATTTTCCAACGTTTCATATTTATCTGCCAAGTCCTGAAATATTAAAACACATAAGTATTGATTGAATTATTTCAGTTCTTGTAAACGTCAGAATTCAGTTTTCTTGTTTGATTCACTGGTTGAACTTTAACTGATACTTACCGTAATAAACTTATCTTTGTCTGCGTCTTGTTCATCGAGCCGTATCTTTCTGTTAATATTAAACGCCTCTAAAGCAGCGACTCTTGCGTTTTTGTATATTTCATCAAGATCAATTGGGTGTACACATAATGACTCGCCCTTTGTTACGTCTTTTATAGCTTTCTCGAAAGCTGCATAGCCATTTTCTATAGCTTTTGACGTTTTTGCCTTGTTTGTTTCGATGAAATTATTTAGTCTATCGGTAAGCTCCTGAAAATGACAACGATAATTTTTAATATCATACATTTTAATATAATAACTTTGAATCTTAATACGTACCTATATTACTTATAACAATATACCTATGCTTTATGTATGACATTCTTACCGACCTTAAGAAATTCCTCTATTTTACTGTTGATCTTTTCGTGATCACCAAAAAGCTTTTTGGCTTTAAAGGCGTCTCTTGCTGTAGCTACCTCTCGCTGGTGCAGTTCAATAACTTCTACAGCGGGCATGCTGGGAGCATCAGGGCCACATGCTAGTGCCATGTTCTTCTCAAATTGCTCTCTAATCTGTTTTGATGCTATCAGAAACCCAGCATCTGCCGTAACCTGAATAATTCGATTGGTTTTAGGTCAATAGCCAATTTTTTTTCACCATTATAAACTCAAAGCTTTATTAATCAGAAAGTAAAACAATAGTTACCTCTCCAATTGTGGCAGGCGTCGGAATAGTATCACTATTGACGATATTCGCATACGAGTTGAACATACTAAACAGTTCGTTTCCCGTCACGGGCTGTCCAATGAGCCGCTTCATGCAGAGTCGTTCTGGGGCAAATATTGAGTGTGCGAGCTCCTTGATTTTATGAACAAATTCTTCAGATATTTCTGGAAATTAAAAAAGAAAAACTGATGATGACTGATGTTTTATGTTGTTTGTTGTTACATGCATTATTTAATAAGACTACCAACTAGAGATAACGCAAAATAATATTAAATAACAATGACAAGGTTCTTAGGTCTAGTGCTCTCTAATTTATAGGCGGCCGCAGCATACGCATAAATCAATGCAACTCAATTAATACTAAACACTACTAAAACTATTATGTCATAATAATCAACATACAATTATTTTAAAAAAGAATTTAAATTATATTTACATTAATAGAATGAAACCCATGAAACCTACATGAGAGAGGCTGTACAATAAGAATAAGAAGAAAATTATATTCAAATCGAAGTAATATAAGGGATATTTAGGGGAAACGGTAAGTACCTAGAAGTACTCGTAGGTAGGTAAATTAGGTACATAATACTTACATACGTAGGGTAAAAGTAAGTATCATTAAGATTCCCTGGACATATTTGGTTAATGTAAAAAAAACTATCTGAAAGTGCTTTGTTCTACGGGGTCAGCTAGTAATAAAATAAAAATACATCTTACCACTAGTTTTTCCTTTGAACTTTGTCTTCTGAACTGCTAGTCCGGGATGCGGCAAAAGGAAGCATGATATACTTTCAAAATTAGACAGAATATCTTCACGCAGCTGTCTCAATTCTAATGGCATATTCGGGTCGACCTGAATATAAGATTTACATGTATCAAGTGTGTAAGTAGTAGTTGTTATTACAGTGTTGTTATAAAATAAACTGCAAAGGCTGTTTGTAAGGTTTGTTGGTCTAATTTTTACACTCGGTTATGGGATTTTTTATATAATTTTTTTTCCAAAGAATTTTGTTCATTTGTGTACATATATTTAAAATACATAGTACATTACTTATAACTATAATTTTTTTAAAGCGGGATCTGTTGACTAAGCAAAATTATTAAAATTAATTGTTTAGTAACTCGTCTCGTAGGATGAGTTTAGCGCGGGATGAGCTGACTAAAGAGCCTAGTGGCCTAACTATACGATACGTTATTGGTTTATCATTCCAGTATCATATTCATATGGTAAATTTGACTTGTCTAAGTGCTTATTTTCAGCCTAAAGAAATAAAGTTATTGATTCTGATTCTGATTCTGAAATAACGCGTGAGCTCTTCAAATATGTATGTCACCTTCAACTTTTTGGCTAAATACTGCTTGCCGCCCTCTTCGCCATAGTCATATTCCCAGTCGTTCATCCAGTCTCTAATCAGGAATTTGAGCTCTTGCATTGCTTTGACATTTGCACCTTCCTTGCCCTTCATAGTTTTACCAATATCTGTGAATAACTGAAAGATGTTTTCTCGTCAATTTTCGTAAAAAATATAAATGTTTTTGTTTTCGAGTACAACAGGTTTTAAGTAATTATAAATTATAATTATAAATAAACATACCTGAAGTTGTTGCAGATCGCCTTCATTGAGGTTGGACTTGATATTGTATATCTGAGTGGAAGACAAAAGACTGGATAGAGCGAAGACTGTCGCGCAGTCCTTAACTGTGCTGGTGTGATCAAATGTTCCCTGAGTATCCATAAGAAGAACTGCCACCTGAAAAAACCAAGATCGTCAATCTTTTCATACGAACTGACAAAAAAAAAAATTTAATTTCAGAACTTTGGTACTAACATGGTTTAACGATGACGTGATGCTTGTGGTTAGGCTTGACCTGTCTTAAAATTAAGTCTTATCTTTTCTTTATTCAGTAAAGATAAAGACAGGATTTAATACATACTTGCTCCCCAGACGGTAGAGCGATCACGAACGGTTCAGACCACATAAGAATGCCTGTCGTGTTTCTCTCCGTGCCGCCTCTCCAGCTGAAGCCCGTAAGCTCCGTATTTTCATCACCTATCCAGGTGCCATTGACGCGAGCTTCCGGCTGAAACATAAGTAGTATGCATGAGTAAAGCCTATATCTGCATTGAACCCAAGTCGAAAAGTGTCCTAGAAACTGGGGGCACCCGAATGTGTTTCTTGGCTGCGTAGCTCAAGTAAAAGGATCGTATGATTTTCGTACTCAAGCTTTGTGTGGATTTGACACAAATAGCTAGGGTTAATATTACGTAGGTAAGTGGAAAGTAACACTTAAAAATATGAACTTGAGGTATCTACATATGTGTATTAGTAACTATGATGGTGATAAACATAATTATTTAAACGCTTTTGCCAGAAGAGTTTAACAAGGTTACAGGGTAAGTACCTGTTACCTCCGGGTCCTGTAACCTGTAGTATATCAAGCGTTTATTTTTCTCGAAATGAGATAGAGAACGAATAACTTCATAGAAACTTACCGAGGACGAAAGATATCTGAGAAAGAAGTTTAGCAGGAATGATTTCCCGCCGCGAAAAGCACCGACCACGCTTATAACAGCAACGGGAAGGTTTTTGATGCTATCACGAAGAAGGATAGTCTCCAAGTCCTTTTGGTTAAGTTGGTAAGTGTGGTCGTCATTTATCGTGACCAACTGAATGCCGTATCCTTTCTCCATATTGTTCTTAAAATAAATTATGAAAAAGGAAGAGATATTACAATATCTCTTCCTTCAGATATTACAATATCTCTTCCTTCGTGTTCATACAGGATAACAAACGGTCTAAGACAATTAGAATATGTATTTTAATATGGTATGGTATAGAG
This sequence comes from Eupithecia insigniata, assembly GCA_947859395.1. Lineage (NCBI taxonomy): Eukaryota > Metazoa > Arthropoda > Insecta > Lepidoptera > Geometridae > Eupithecia > Eupithecia insigniata. The sequence goes on from OX402008.1 coordinate 6,848,686, forward strand.
TAATCATAAAAGTAATTTGGTTTATGTGATATTGGTGTCCTGATCAGTTTTTCCTATTAGCTGCTAATTTTCCTATTACATATGTTTTGGTGAACACCAGCCTAAGACTCCAACCGAGCTTCTTCTTGTTGAAGTCTTAAACAAATCTTGACATAATAAAGCAAATGCATATACTAGTCACCAAAAGGCAGTTAATTACCAAACTGTTTTTCAGACCAACTGATTAGAATAAAATATAAAAAATAGCTTACCCTTGGAGCTCCGTTATTGAACACCTTTCACTCAAAACGACAACCGAATAAAAATAAATGAAATAATTTCGGGTATTTATAGGAAGTAGTTACGATAGGCAACCACGATAACGCCAACCTAGGTCATATTCATATTCCTGGATAGTGCTATCGCGGTCGTGGTGGCGATTTCAAAATATTGTCATTGATAATAACACCACAATCACCTACTACAATTGTCGGTTATTGCACCCTTTTGTGTTTGTTTTCTCACTAAATTATGAGAGGTTATTTAAATTTTTTAACGACTGAGGGGTGTCGAGATGTTTGGCCTGGATTTCATCATCACGAAGACTGCTTGTGAGTGGGTTTCATCGTTATTACGCCATTAGATACTTCCAACCCCGAGTCTACATCATAAGATGCATTTCTCGTGACTCCAATCAGACCGGCCATCGAAGGCAAGCAAGAGGGATCTGGTTCTTTCGAGATGCCACTCCGCAAGCGGAGATGAGAACCATAAACTTCCCCGCAGGCACTTGGCACCATAAGACAAACCTTTGTTTAAAGGTTTTTAAAAATAAATAGAATGAATAGCCTTAATTCAACAATTTTACTAAATATTACTTAAAATTTTAACTAAGTAAATTACTTATACAGTAGGTTTTTAATCTTATATCTATTGATTTCTTACACCGATGATGTTCAGATTGTATTGCATTCCCGTATAGGCCGTCTCTAAAATAATGCTTCAAAATCAATCAAAAGTCAAAAGTCAAAAATTGTTTATTTATTTCCGTACTTAAATACAATAAATGTACACGTTTCGTATTTAGCACCTGCAGTGCTTGCACCTTGTACTTTTTAGCTTTGGAAGAAATCTCTTCAAGTGATAAGAGGGGCAATTCTTTTATCTATATTTAGTTATAAGTTTTTCTGAACAAAGCATAAGGTAAGTTTTTCTGAATAAAACATAATCTATCTTTATACACTATAGACACATACTTGTATATATACAATGACCATCAACGTTAACCTATTAAGCCTGTATCAGACAATCAAGTGAAAGTGGTGCCATTTCACCTGCCTTTGTTACCTGCAGAATTTTATCTCGGCACATCCGGCTGAGCAGTATTGTTTGCACAAAAACATTATTAAATGTTTCATGTTAGCCTCTGTTGGTGGTTTCTCCAAAACCAACAACTTGTGCCCTTCTAATTATTCCTGCGCACCTGGCTAGTGTCCGTTGAGACTGGTCGCCGCGCCGTTATCGAAATTCGGCTAGGAAGGCATCATCAAAACCAACAATCCTAAAAAAAATGAATCTCGAAATCTTGTCGAATTCATCAGAATTTGACAAACATTTTTATCAGGACATTATGCAAGAATACAGCTCTCATAATAGAGATATACATACATATGTAAATTGAAGTGAAAAATGGCAAATAGTACAAAATTGTGTAAACTTTTGCACTTCAATTAACATGTAGTTTTATTATGGGAGCTGTATTCTTGCATCATGTTCTGAAAAAAATGTTTCTCAAGTTCTGATGAATTCGACAAGATTTCTAAATCCATCCTATTATATCGACGAATTATACATAATGTGTGCACATGTTTTCGAGATTTACTTCTCCCTGAAATACAACATAAACGCGCTCTTTTCAATTTACAGTAATTTTTGGCTGTTCTCATCCGCCGTGGTTAAATTAAAAGTGAAATTAACTTTGCACTGGTTTGCGAATCTCATCCGGCCTATTGAATTAGGCAAAATCCATAATGCAGTGAACGTGTGCTATGACGTCACTGTACTGATACGTCCTACAACGCCTTTGATGAGCTAGGTATCCCACAATAATAGGTACTTTCTAAAGTCCTAAAGTAGCTTTTTTTTTGCTTTTGCCGCGACAAGTTTGCTACGTCGTTTGAAAGCATTTAATTAATTAAAGTTTCCAATATTATTATACTACATATGATACTGCTTACCTTAAAATGTCAACGCCCACTTTCATTCTTGTACAAGATATTTTACAAACGGTATTTCGGTTGGTCGACACTGCTGCATGAAATATAAGCCCAGTTTCAATAAAGCTTAGTTTCAGTCTCGGATAAATTATGAGCGACAGATACTTTTGCACAAACCCTCCGTGGCTCTTTAAATTTTCAGCGGTACATGTGACACGATGAATTATGCGGGTTTGTGTCATAGGCCTTGTTTTATTCCTGCTGTCGATTCGCTCCGTTATTTTTACAGACCATTCATCAAGTGTCGAGCCATTTAATCTAAACATCATGAATTTTTCGAGCTTGACAAGCATATTGTATGGGATACAATTTTATTGCTCACGTTTCGCACTTTGTTAGGGGGTTAAATCGGCACCGATATTTTGTGTATTTGAATGTTGCAGGTACAGTATTTTAGTGTTGTGTGTGGAAATTAATTGATGGCTTTGATCATGGATACCTTGTCGATTTAAGAAGAAAAAAACAGTCTTTTGATGTTGTGTGATCTGAAAATGTATTCTTCATTGATATCATATCAACACATCTACAAAACCCGACCACCCCGCTCCTTTGCATTCACGGAAAACGATGTTTTTATAATTCAAGCCTGCGAAACAATACGGTGTCATCATCATTTTAAACTAAAAAGTATGCATTAAAGCAAGACATTATACTAACGGTTGGGCGCTCGGCTGCGCTCCACTTACATTAAATCCATCTGAATTAGCGCAACGACAACGCGAGGACATTACGTAGCTCGTAAGTCCTTGCACTAAATCAAGCGCACATTGCGCCGGCTAAAAGGGATTGCGTCTGAGATGGTCGATACATCTCGGACATTGCCGGCATTGTTTGTGAAGTTGCGAAATACTCGCAGTTTTTGTGCGTTTATGTATTTTTGGCAGAGGTGCGGTTGTGTTGTGCAATGCACGCAATGATGTAACTTGTGTATAAACCCTTGTTGGTAACCTTTCAGGCTTGACTTTATATGAATTCTTCGACATTGGGATACTGGTGTTGATTTCTTTGTACACTTTCTACATTTTACTATAAAAACTATCGTAGCTTGACGAATTCATTACGGATGTTAGCAGGTTAACTACGAACGTTATTTGTTTGTTTTTACGTTGGTGTTCTTCCAACACCAATAGGCTTAACTTATATGAGTTCCTCGACATTGGGATACTGGTGTTGATTGGTTTGTACACGTTCTACATCCTACTTACTTCCTACTAATTTTATAAAAATTAAAGTTTGTAAGGATGGATGTATGGGTTTTTGTTCATATTTCACGCAGAAACTACTCAACTGATTGGGCTGAAATTTGGGATGGGTATAATTTGGGACCGGCATTAACAAATAGATCATTCTTTATCCCGACAAAATGCGGTGAAGGCGCGAACAGCAGCTAGTTTTAATATAAAAACTATTGTAGCTTGAAGATATCATTCATTACAGATGTAAGCGGGTTAACTACGAACCTTATTTGTTTGTTTTCACGTTGGTGTTCTTCGACACCAATAAATAGGTTTCGTTGTTTATCCACTTACATCCGTAATTAATTTTCTACAATCATTTAGATTATGGTCATCGTATTTGCTAACGTTTACACACATTGACAGTAAACTAAGGCCAAAATTCTAATGGGCAGGAACATTCGCGTCCGCTCATTATTTTATCTGCTACATGTGCATATAACGTTGCAACAGTGCCGTATTTCACATCTGAAACTACAATAGATAACACGCTCCATGTACAGAATTTGAAATATAGTGTTGACTTATTGAATATTGTTTTTTACAGATTAATTTGCTTTGTTTCAGGTAAATGCTGTTCTGACGGTGTCATCATCATCATGCACCTCTTTGATGTAGATGTTTTATGTAGCGTCTGCTGGCGTACCAAAGCCTTAAAACTTTTAAGACTTTGGTACGCCGTATACCGTATCGACTTTTAACAAAAGTCGATATGGTGTAACTGGGTTGGTGGACATTAATCACTTTAGGCCAGTTTACTTTGGCACAAAATTATCATTTCGATATCTGGATTCGATTTGATTTGTGTGCACCATTTTTGCATTCTTGTCAGCTTTTTTCTCTATATGCAGTATGACGTATGGTGGATCGCGAATAAATAAATATTGCGTCAAAATTTGATCAGCGTTTTTACACCGATGCTGAATGTTTTTGTTTTCTGCGGATAACGTCGTGCGACGCGTGTCGCGTCATTTGCGTAATCGACGCGACGCTATCGGTACTTTTATATCGCCACGTGTGTGCTCTGTTGCCGTGATTATTTATAAAGGAACCGTAATGTTTCGCTGTTGGTACTGTGGTCATTCTTCCACAAAAGATTATAAAAAATGGTCTTGATGTATGTTTGCATTGACCCGGGTCATAAGCCATTAACACCACACCATACTAGCACGCATCAAACACAGATATTGTCACCGCTCGGGACGGGACCACCAGTCCTACAAAGAGTAGGTATTCTACCCAAAACTTTCTGCATTAGTCATCGGTCCATCGGGTCGGGGGTCGTTCAAATAACTGAATAATGTGTGCCACCTTACATGATTTATCGCGCACATTAATACCGAAAGCGTTTGAGTTGTTGCACTGTGCTAATCCATAATCGCCGAGCCATGGATAGTGGGGGTTATTTGTAATCGTATATAGCGGTTGTTTTTGATACTGCTTGCTGCAGAATAATCGTAGCTATAATAGTAGATACTTTTGGTTTTTATTCATCTTGTTATAACGTTCCAGCAGGATAAACGAAATAGTAGATTAAGTGTTAAGCCGCTTGAGTATCAAAAAAAAGCGACCTTCGAAAAGAAAACTTTCAACAGTTTCTAACTATATTTTATTGGAATTTACGCTGCTGGTTTAGAAAAGATTCCAAATAGTTGGTAATCAGAAAACCCATCGTCTTTTTACAAGCTTTTATTCTACTCGCTGTGTTACTTTGTGTGGGACGAATCTTGCAGCTGAATTTTTGACCAGCTATCCTCAACGGATTGAGCTGAAAGGCATAAGTAATAATGTTAATTCGGTTACAATGCGATGTCACGGTATTATCAAGCTGGTCTGATGTTAGAGACCGAAGCTGGTCATAGGAACTCCTAAACGAAACGATTTAACCACGTCGAATTTGTCTTCCCAAACACTTTGGTCCTAGATGATAAATAATGTGGTTTTAAAAATGTTTCTTTAAATATATATTTTTTTTGGTACTTACAGTTGAAATCTTAATCAATGTTGTTTAACACACCGTGACAACAAAACACAACCTTAAATATATAGGTAGTGACATACATATATGTATATAACAATGTGGTCCCTCACGCACGATGCGCCTTTGTGGTTGTAGGTAACTTAATTTTTGTCGACGTTAAAACATCGTAAAGCTGTTATCATGACAATTCCTGTCGACTCGTTAATATAAAGTTACCGACGCCCATAATTAGCTGCCGTTAAATAACATTCATCGTTAAATACGAGTAGGTACTAAGTTATTGCTCTACAATAGCAACTTTCCTTATAATAAAATGCCTTGTATAAAACAATCGTTCCGAAATTCGTTCTTGGTAAGTTCATATAAGATTCTTACGCATGCAAAATCAGCGGTAAGGTTGTGTTTGCTCGATCATTTATAATAAAAGACTAACAAAAGGATTATTGTACAGTATAAATATGTATGTACAAACTAAACCACTCTAAATCTATACAAAAATAAAATACTACAATTATAAAGAAAAACTTAAAACCTACTGCAAAATTCTTAATAATTTCATTGTTTTTAAATTTTTGCGGGACAAACATTATTTTACTATTCCCTCGGCAGTAAAATTTGCATGGAACCGTTTTAAGTCCTCGATCTTTCAACTAAGATCGAAGACATACTATTCATAAAATAATAAGAGTAGGTCATCTGTAGGACATGTAGGAACTATCTATGTATGTAAGTATGTATGGATAGGTTTATGTATTTAGGTATTCTTGTTATTTATGTAGGTATTCGTATGTAAGATTTGTAAATTATTAGTTTTGTAATTTGTATTGATTAGAGTTTTGTAATTTGTATTAGCTTCTTAAAATAATGCGCACAGATCCCCGTATTCAATCCAACGATCCTATCCATCCAAGGTTGTCTGGTAGAGATCGCTCGTGAGCGATGAGACCGCCAATTGTCACATTTCATTTTTTGTTCAAATTGTTTGTAAACTGTTTTGTTAAGTGTGCAATAAAGTATTTTCTATCTTTCTATCTATCTTGGAAACATTCTTTATACAATAACAAAAGAATCATCAAAATCCTCAACAATTGGCAGAGTAATTGGCGAAGATATAAAGATACAAAGGTCATTTCATGTAAAGCAGTTCAACGAATCCAGCATCTACTTTATTCTCGAACTATTTGAAATACGCCTGGGAAGAGTAAACCTAATTTATAATAAAGCGTTGAATTACGTAATGAATTCCCAGTTGAATTTTCGTCATAACGAGAGAAAATTTAGGGCTGTGTTGTATGTAGTTCAAAGTAGGAAAGCCAAGTCAATTATGATGACTATTTTGGTTTTACTTTTAATTATAATTTTGTTTTATGAAACTGTAAATTTACAGGTTTTGGTGATTAGTGTCGTGTCCGAATTTAACCTCAGTGCTGTTCATAATAAAATTTGAATTGTTTTAAGCATTAACTTCCACTTAATCATAGTTCCATTAGTATGATTTTATTCAAAATTATCCTCATATTATTTTAGTGGGGACGAACGCTACAAAAACTTCCCGTTGGTCCCCACTGGGGACGACGCGTGGGGCGTTATTTTTTAGGTTTTTTCCACCTAGAAAAATAATAATATAAAAATACTAATAATATCCAAAAATAAAAGTCTGTTATCTGCTTTGACAACAGCTATCGGCCTGTGAAAATCCCGTCAAAACTGGTCAAGTTGTTGGGGAGATTAGCTAAAAAAGATATGGTAATTTAAAAAAATATATAAATACCGTGTATAAATAAATTATGCAATTAGGAAAAGCTGTTATTTTGACATTACAAACATTGACAAAATTTTATTTATTTTATGGTTATAAGATAATAAAGTATAAGTAGTAATAAGGTATAAATGATAAGTAGTGATAAGTTTTACTGAAGTTCCAACATGTCGGCGTGTTTAATGACAGCCTACCTTCTATTTAAATGTCTCTTAGATTGTACCTTATTTTAATTTGTCTGTACCCTAAATAGTAAGCATTTTGGTGTAAACTGTGAGCTTCTATTAAGTTTTAATAAATAAATGTCTATTAAATAATAAAATGAATAAAAAAATGAATAAATGAAGATAATGTCTGGGCTATCTACATTGTATGCTACGCCTGAACTCTACTGGGAGTCTACCTATTTAGGCAGAGTTGAGGTTTACGAGTACGTTACGGGTAGACACGAAGCAGATTTTAGTGTTCCATAATGACTTGAATATTCAATTGAAATTATTTACTTCCACCCCGCTTATGCTTTGTTTTGTTTTGTACTTAACTTTATACTTTTGAAAATACGGCTCTGAATATTTCTCTGCTTATTTTATACTCAAATATTTTCGCAACCCTTAGTGAAAACATTATTAATGTAAAACTGTTGCCGCTTAAATACTGTTTTGTTTTCAAATATTAAATAACGATGTACCTATAAAGACATTTAATGTAACTTGCTGCAAAATTTAAATTCTAAAAGAAATATCTAGCCCCGCTTTGTTCTTTAAATCTACCTATTCGGTAGTAGTTTTTAAGTGGCCTTAACCGTCTCTCCCATGCAATTTAAAAGGAAAGTCCTTTTAATTAAGATCCGCTCCCCGACTTAACTAGATCTTAAACAACTGTAGCTGAGCTCATTCTAGCTCAGGTGAGCTTAGCCGAGGGAAATCTATTTAAAACCAGCCAGTGATCTATAAAATAAATACCGAAAAGTTCCCAAGATAGAGGGGGAGATTGATAGCCGCGTCGAAATGTAAATGTCGAGTGTTCTATAATAACGGTAATCATTCATAGATTTACATCAGAACTTGACGATGATTGCTCCGTATCGTGTTCTTAAAATGTTTTTTTATCATCGTTCGGTTAGTAGGTATCAATTCAGTTTTTCTAAGCAAGGCAAAACATAAATAAGCTTTGATTTTTCGTGCATATTAGAGCACATTAGATGTGCGTGGATATTCTAGTTCATATTTAGAAGAACGATTCGTAAAATGAATTACTAAATGAATTCTGAAGCTTGACCAAACAAAAGTCAGCCAAATTGCTTCCAGCTTGAATTCGCAAAACACCGGCATTCGGGACAATTTCGCAGAAAATTTGGCAAAAAAGGGAAAATAAGACGACATCCGACGCCGGTCATTACGTTAATGCCGGACTAAACTTGATTGATGATCCCGCGCGCGAAAATCGGACACCAAGGTTAGTTCTCCGTCACGAGTCGCACTAGTGTAGTTTTAGTCGAGTAAAAGAGGTTTATTCTTTGTGGCACTTTCGAGTGCGACTTTTAAAAGTCAACTTTACAACAATATGGTTTAGGATTGGAAACTATTTCTTAGAAAAACCTTTATTCGTGCATAAGGAAACGTCTTTTTGGGTGTCAACATGGACAGATCTAGGTACATACAGGCCTACATAGTTTTAAGAAGCAACTCTTTTCCTTCTACCTACTCTCAATATTTTATGACTTAGTTGAAAGATCGAAGACTTAAAACGTGATACGTTTCAAGTTCCTAAAGCACTAAATATGAAAGCGTTATTATTTCCTGGAAAGTAGCATCGACGTCGGAACAAGTTTGCGATACGACAGTGAAATCTCAATTTACAATTATAACTTAACGCTTATGAAGGAAGTTTCCCTACCTTGAATACAAATAATTAGCATCTAGTAAATAAATCTGATGAAATGCGGTAAGAAGGTATACCTGAGTAGGTGTACCTACAAATCCTACAATAGAGAAATGGCGGCAATAAAACTCAAAAAACTCAAATAACTAATAGCCCGGCTACACGCTCAAATATTTGTGCATGCAGATTGCACAAACAAAGCCGGTATGCGCAATCAAGATGGTTTGTGCAATCTGCATGCACAAATGTTTGAGCGTGTAGCCGGGCTATAAGATAGCTTTTTTTTATTATCCTGAGGAAAATGCGCACGCATATCGTACTACCACGGCGAGACAGTACTATTATGTGGGACTTTAAACCACTAAAACCCTCAGGGTGTTCCGCCTCTGCCACTTGTGGTGGGAACGCAGGAACGGTTTTCTCTTCCGCGAACCCACCGCGGCTGCCCGATATGGGGCCCCTCACTGGGGGTGTGGTGCACCCACCTTCGCGACGCACCAGAAACACATGATGCGCCGCGACCACCTCGGGGACCTTAGCATGCCAAATGGGCGCCAGACGACCCCGTGTCCAAACGCCCCTAGGTCCCCTTGCGACGGGTCCGTCGAGTGGCCCCGCCGCCTGCCACTCGGTCACAGAGGATAGAGAGAGCGGCCCTCGCAATACCGACACTCCTCTTCCTCTGTGACCCCACCGCGTCCGCCATCAAACGGTGGCGACCCCGCTAAGGCCGCGGAAGGTAGGGAGAGCAGCGCACCTCAATACCGGCACTCCTCTCCCGCCGCGGCCTCCACCTTTCTGCGGCCATGCCGCCCATACAGCACAGCCGCCCGGCTTAGTTGGGGTGCCTCCCATACGACACCGCAACCTACTACCGCTCCAACTAGGCTTAGAGCGCAAAACCCAGAGGAGCGGTCCGTCTCGGGGCCGGCCGTTTCGCCGTCTGCGTTGGCACGGCCCCATGGGTTCCTCTTAGCTTCATCGCGGGTGACTACGCCGCGATTACAAAGCCCCCCCGCCACGCCAAGGCGGGAATCCTTTGAGGGGTTCAACGTTTGCTGCAGCTGCTGCCATAGACCTACCACATGGAGTATAGAATGGAACTGATAAACTGGTCATCTATCCACATACATATTTCAGGATTCCTGTTCGGTCAAATACACCCTACCTACACCGCTATGCAAATGGACCCATGTATCGCAAGCCTTGAATAACTAAACACACTGAGCGGTCCATAAGTGAACAATACACGGAATACGCCACGGGTTCCGGAGGGTATGTTTGAGGAATTATATCCCATTTCGTTGTGTATTTGTTGTACCTGGTTGATTAAAATTAATTTGACTTGGAACCATGTTTGCCCAGTTCTTATTAGAATATTTACGAGTTATCTATGCATCTCTTAACTCAGAATGCTAGAAACCGTACGATACCACAAAGATTGGAAGTTTCGGAATACGACATTCCTCAGTTGTAGGACATAAAAAACTAAAAGCAATCGATTGTTGTAGTTGAAATGGACTTCAGTGCTTCGAAGTGTACGTGATGCTTCTATCAGGTCAGGTCACATTTAATGGCATTCGGTGATCTAAACTTCAAACTTCGTGCAAACAACCGTGTTTTCGCATGCCTCTATTCTGTTTATGTATGTATTTTGATCGAAGATTTCAACCACTGGAGGGTGTCTTATATTAGACTCTCATAAATTCAAAGGCATCATTTTGTTAAACCCTGTAAGCAGGTATAAATAATAAATAACATCTTATTTTATCATGAAACGGTTCCAATATTAATAAAAATTTAGTACTCTAAGTTGTTTCTTTAAAAATAAAGGTGTGCCTGAAGTTACATCATTCCCAACTCGTAAAAGCTAAAGGTTGATTGGTATTCTTCATGATAGCTATAACCATAGGGGTCAGTCAGCAGCACTATTCAGAAACAATAGAAACTCAATATCATTGGGACTACCATTGCGTGCGGTAAAGTGTCGTTTTTATCGCAATAATACGACATTGGCGCGCAATTGAACACTCGTGATGACCTACATTCGGAATACAATTCTTTATGACGGAACGAGAAGTGTTTACGACTTCTAGATCCAATGGTTCAGATGAATGCCTTTGTGGAGACAGATAATGCAATTTTATTCTGGCAAGGGCCAACCCCCGGATTCTTTCTCTTATAATGCAAAACAAAAGATGAACAGTCATGTAAAATGAAGTATGAAATATTCGGACGTGGCGCTACGAAAACATTCCAAAGTTTGAATTCTTTCTATTTAAAAGCGTGCGACATTATTTTAGTCTCCATTCTTCTGTCTAGACCTGGTATTTTAACAGAATCTTTCAAGTATTTTTCTGAACCTAGTGCCCTCGCACTAGGTACCACCAGTTAATTATATTATGTAGGTTTTAATGGTAAATAAATGAAGGAAATATTTTGTTCATAATCCACTATCCTCGCGCCTTCTTAGAACGCAATACTAACGTCAAGCCTTATTAATAAAAAGCCTTTTATTTCCTGAAATCCTAATTACAAATAAACTTAAAAATCACTGACCTACTTAATCTAGATAAAGTTATTTTTAAGAAATCTTCTTAAAAATAACTTTATAAATTCTAGCACTTGGGGTAGACATATAAAATCCTTTTCTTAAAAAAGAACCCCTCTGTTCGAAGGTGTAGGCCGCCTTAAGAGATTCCCAGGTGTGTCTATCTTTAGCTGTGTTCATCCAGTGTTTGCCCGCCATTTTAATTGTGTCATCTGCCCACCGAGCAGTTGTTTGCCTCTGTTTCTGTGGCCTGTTGTTCCAGGTAGTGAGACGGTGAGTCCATCGATTGTCTGTCATTCGAGCTATGTGCCCTGTCCAGCGTCACTTTAGTTTTTGTGAGTAGTCTAGAGCATCGGTGACCTTGGTTCCGGATCTAATTTATGGTTTATCTTTTGGATTTTCCTTATTTTCAAGATGCAAGCTTCATTATCATCATCGTATTTTCAGCCCAGTGTCACTCCCTGTTTTGTTTCTGTGTATAGTATAGACCTCTCTTCAATTTTGCAAGTCTGCTCTGTTCTGTTATTTCTCTATAGGTACATATAAGTTGATATACAATAGATTTCTAATATGCCTATGTTAATTCCACTCACCTTTCTACATGATGTAATATGCGTTCATCCTTGTTAGCCTAATGCAGGTCTAATAATCCTAATAGACCGGTCCCTAGTGCTGTACCCAGTAAGGCGTTATCCCATCAATATACTAATTAGTGCGCGCACTATAATGTGATAATGGAGCTAGCGTGTACCTGAATAAACTTGCATTACGGAGGTTGGGGATTCATCATCAATATCAGTACGGCTTTCTGAATATCAACGGACTTGAAAATCTGTCAAGTTTGTCGTGTAACTAGCCTACCTCCTGGTTTCGGTCACGTGATACCCGTAAAAATAGAGTCACTTACAACGGATAATGTCACTATCTATAAGTAAAATAATTAAAAAAATCGGAAATTATGTTAATTCGTTTATGAAATTATCATTTTATTATAAGAGATTTTTTTTTAATCCTGCTCGCTCTAAGAGGCCTTTTCGTAATGTCATAAAATAGTTCGACCAGACTGAAAAGATGGCGCTATTAGTTGAAATTATATGAAACACTTGACCCGCCCGTGATTTCTTGGGTATTTAGAAATAAGTATAACTATAAAAAAATGTAATTGAAGCAAATACAAAGTTTACTTAAACTATCATATCTAAAATAAAAATAAACGAAGTTTAACTTAAAATACATTACTGTTGTAGTACATTTTGTAGTTTGCTGAGTAGATTTTACATGTGATTTTCGTCGACTTCCTGACTAGGCTGAGCCTGTATCGAGGAAGCCCCATAATGATAGTTTCCATGCAAAATATCCTTTACGGTTTTAAAGTTATTATGGGAAAACCTATGAATTCCACTTCTACCTTCTTAGAGGGCGTATGTTCAAAAATTGCCTGCCTATATTATCATAAAATAAACAAAATCACAGCTTCTTAATTTTTGTACTTCTAATGATTTCGTTCCAAGTTCTCAAAAAAACTTCGGCTCTATTTTTATTTACTTATTTCAATTTGTTTTAAAAATATCGAACTTTATTGACAAAGCAAATAACAATCAAATAATATAAACAAATTGGCAATGCAGCCAGCAGCGTCTTCGGGACGCTTCCGAATGGACTGGATATGGACCAGTTCAGCTATCTGTAGATTGTTTGCAACAGTCTGCAGTTAGCTCAATTGTTTCAATTGTAAATACTAGTTTAATTTGTTTAAAAATATCAAGTTTTTGTGAGTTCCGTTTGCGCATTTGTTAATGTACGATGGGTCGGAAACCTCGGTGTGCGAGTCGATTCGCACTTGGCTGGTTTATTTGTAACTTATGATCTGTCCAACTGCTGGGTAAAAGCATTTACTTCTACGCCATATGATCATTAGTTGCCTACCACAGGTAAGCAACTGATCGCACGTGTGATGGATGATGCAAACAGAAAAAGTCTACGAAACAGCAAAGCACGTGATATGCCAGAAACCTGGCTGATCTTTGATTAGAATGATCCACTATTATTGCTACATTCGAATGAAATGCCAACACGAGTGACACGAATGCTGCGGCCTGTAGAATTGTTTCGGAGTCACTGGTCGGCCTTGATAGAACATGTTGCAGTGATCAGAATATAAGTTCGTGGTTTACAAAATTGCTTATTAAAAACTGTGATATGAAGAAATTATGCCACAGAAATGCCATCCCTATGCTTAAATTCCATTCCATTTCAATTTATTTATTCTCAGCAATACGGTAAAAAAAAAACGATTAAGTACATTAAATAAGGAACAAATACACAATAGTTATGATTGATTAAAGTATGTATTACTATATTATATTAACAATAAATAATGTTAAAAGATCGAAATGGATTTTATACAGACAGATATACATCGCGATCGCAAAACCGCTAACAATCTGACATAAATTCTCTGAAACTATCCGCGAATAGAAATATTCTTACTTTGCACGACTTTTACAATCGCCAAGTAAAAATAACTACGAATTAATCTAGACCGTTATTTGTTTTCTCTACCGCATGTGGCGGATAGATATTGGTTTCTTCTGTTGCGAGAGCAATTTCTAGTACATTTGAAGCTTACGTGACAGTTTGAAAAGTTTTTTACATCTCAAGAATACCCCAAATAGGTGTTCTCATTTCTAATGTTACGGTATGATTTGAGCTGACGCCTAATTCTGGTAGAAATCGCTTTACTATGACAGTGGTGTCGTGACAGTAGTGCGTGCGGTGCTATTTGCACGGAGATATTGATGGAACGGGTTGAAACTAGAACCTGAGCGAAGCGAATTAGTTTGGCTGTGTAGAGCCACACGAACACGCGAAAAATGTTCAATATTCCAGCAATTTAATTAGTTTCCTTACAATTCCTACCTAATAAAACTGGCTCTACAATTTACCGCATAATAAAGTCATAACACAAATCTTACTTTGGCTTCAGTTATAGTAAACCCAGGCACTAAGTCTGGAATCTTCTGAGCACGAGCGAATTTGAAATTTATAGTTAGCTTGTGATAGTTCAAATACATTTGCTAGATAATCAGTGTCACGTTTCTACTCTACACATCCGCATTCAAATGCAAAAAACATGACAGTAAATCTAGAGAACGTCTTTGTATTTTATCGCTAAGAGGAAAGCCACACTTCTGCTCCGATGCGCTGCGTGCGTTGCGTCGCAGTGTCAACTCTGCGACGTCATTTTACGCACACATTTTTATTGTAATGCAAGCCACACTTCTCCTTTGCGTAGTCTATAAAGTAGTATAGCGCTGCGACATCGCAACGGAGAAGTGTGTGGCTTTCCTCTTAGGATATATATAGATATCGATGTACATATTGCTTTGTTTAAGGCATCTCTATGGCAGAAATAATACTTAGGTAGTTCGTAGATTCGCACACCTGGTAAATCGTCGTTGAAAAGGTACTGAAATTTAGTATAGATGAAACCTTGAGAATGCAGATTATTGCAATCCCTTTCACTGCGAATCGCATTCTTGTTTAAAAGTGAAAGGACGAAACAAGTGACAAGATTCGATTTGAAATTAAAATTAAGAGCATTCAGGCAAATCGTCTATGAATTGCATTTTTTTTATACAGAAAAATAAGTTTTAAAACGGCGCGATAAAAATTATGTTGGTGATATTTTTGTAGACTACAGAAATATCACCAACACTATTCTACTACCAATTATTATCCATTTGTTAACTGGCAGTTTTTATTGAAACAGCTGCTGTTACTACTAAATTTCATTCCAATATTTTCTAAAACAATTTGAATACAAACTGGATTTTTCGATATTCATGTCCATCACTCTTCCACCCGTGCGAAGCTCTGAAATCATCCTTCGTAATATGATTGATGCATGCTCTTACGTTTAAAATGTTTTATAGAATGTCTTTCAAGGTTTTAGTTTAAATCTGCTAGTCTCGGTTGGCCTTTTTGAAAAATGGTAAGCTCTAAGGATTTCTTTTCTTTTATCAATGTCTGTTAAGAGCCCCGATACTTATCTTAAGAAGGTTATCTTAAGAAGGACAATGTCTCATGTATGAATGCAATGCAACATTGTAGTTTGTACAAAGAAAAAAGTTTTATAAACCATGGTTCTAGCCACGTAGCCGACTTGGCAACTCGGCGGAGCTTAGACCTTAGAACTCAGGTCTTCTTTGCACAATAAACAAAACTACGTGGCCTGTTTACTGATAAGCGAGGGTTTGATTTATTGCTCTTTAAATAAACGATACGTTAGCCATTATTATAAATGAGCTTCATTACCCAGACGGTCTAATATTTTATTTATACTCCATTGTTCAGAATTCTCGTCGTGGGATAGGTTGTTTTACGGTCACATATATGACCACTGTTTTTTTTCATATTTTACATTTGTTTATATTGAACATGGGCAATTCTAGTTAGGTATCAAGAATAGCTCACTCAGCAGGAACTGAGTTTTAGGTAATTCAATAGTTGAAATATATTTAAGTTGATACGACAATAGAAATTTAAGTAAAATGCCTGAAGCATTAGACCGGTTCCACCATGTAACCGTTTTGTACAGAAGTAGAAGAAATACTTGGATTATATTGTGTGTTAGAAGTTTTCACAGCATGGTAATATTGATATAACAAACATGATGCCTTTGGTAATGTCAAATGGGTAGGTTAGGTATATATGTACGTCACGTCGTGACTTTACCCATGAGAAAATGTGTACTTCGACTGTCGCACATTTTTAAACGAACTTTTGCACCGTAAAATTTAAAAGAGCTCGTAAAATAGAACGTCAATTTTATTTACGACCTTTTAATATCCTGACGTTATCGGCTTCATCACAACATAATTTATTTCATGGTTGGTTTATACTTTCAGTTTTTACACATACTATATTAGTAAATCTAGGGATCTGAAAATACTGGTGTTTGGGATGTTGCCTTTTGGGGAAGGTCTTTATTTTTCTAGATTAATTAGATTTATTATTTACATTCTATGACGTAATTTTAGTCCATGGATATAAGTTTCATGTTAAAGTTTACCATAGAAAGGTATCTACCGATTCCTCTGCAGAAGCCTTCCCAGAAAATCTCTCTCTTTCTCTCTTCCGAGCTAGTTATCCTATTTTGTGGTGAGGTTTCCTTCGTTTTATCTTCGACGTCGTCTTCGGAAGTTTGACATCTTTCCATCGTGTCCTGGTTCTCCCTCTGGACCTTCGCCTGGGGATGGAAAGCTGTAGTGCTAAAATCCCTAAACAATCTGGCAGCCGTCTCTTCACGTGCCCATACCATCGCAGTCCACTCTCTCCTGCATCTTGTCGGGATGTCGCGCACGCGAAATCATCCTCGCACGTACTCGTTACGGATTTTGTCGAGCCTTCGCATAAAATACTATTTTGTTTTCACCTGAATTATCGCTAACAGCTGTCGTTATTTCACCGCAAATTACTCATTTAACGAATACACGCCGAGAAAACATTATTCACTGCTCATTAAAATTGCTATCACCTCATGACTTTAAGGCCTTGTATAAGTACATAATACTTAACAACCTTATCACACTGGCGATTTGCGAGCGATTTTAAAGCGATGTGAATGCGCAGCGCGCAATCTGCTACGATGCAGCGAGCACGCCACGACGATGCAGCGAGCACACAGCGACGACGCAGTGAGCACGCCGTGACGACTCAGCGAGCACGCCGCAACGACGTCGCGGCCTTGCAGGTTTTGAAAAGAAAAGAAAGAAAATAAATTTATTTGCCCATACATAATATATTGTTATGTGTTATGTATGTGCTACGTGTAACACGACACATTACAGATATAGGAAAGTACAGGAAACTTATATATGTACATACATAAAGAAAATAGATAAGAATAGTGTTAGGGGCCAAAAAGATCCCTGTCTCAGCATTATACCGCTACAAGCCGAAGCTAGTAGCGGCGCCGATTTTCAGACAACGAGCTAATCGGGGCGAGCTCGCTGCGTGCCGGCGGCGTCCTCGCGGCGTACTCGCTGCGTGGTCGCTACGTACTCGCTGCGTGCCCGCGGCACGCAACAGCAATTACATTCTTGAAATCGTTCACAAATCGCCACTGTGATAAGGCCGGCTGGGTCGGTATTTAATTATCTACAGCTCGCTATAATTCCATACAGGGGTATATTATAAAGTATGTGAAAATAACTCTGTCTATCTGTTACCTTTTCACGTCCAAACGACTGAACGGAACTTATTAAATGTGACAAGGGAATATTATGGCATCGGGAAGGGTAGACAGGAAAGGACATAGGCTACTTTACAACCTGGAAAAATGCGTGCCTAGCCACCTATAGAAACTAGTGACTTCTAAAGTAAATTAGACATAAAAAATACATCAAAATGAAATGCAAACCTACCTTAAAAGTTTAAATAAGGCTCGTTTAGCAGGAGTTACCGTGATTGAAACTCTAATAAAAAATATTGTATTAAATTAAACACGTAAGTTATAAACGGTTTTGTTTAGTTCAGGGCGCCGTCAAAAGATGGCGCTACTGGTAGCAAAAGTAGTCAACCTAAAACCAAGTTCATTATTACTAAACCCAACTAGGTGATTAGATTTGCGTCTTGATTTCGTTATTAATTCGTTGAGTTCATAAAACCAGAACTGACCCATGGTTTCTAAGTATTATGTATGGAATGTCCATGCAAATTCAATTTCGCAAGACAATCTCGACTCGATCCGATGTAAAATTAAGTGTAGGTACGTAACTTTTAAAGGTTACGGTGCACGGCCTAGCAAAAAGGGAGGCACTCTTACTTAGGTGGCATTGTTGACCGCTCAATGGATTTCAAATTAATTTCACTGAATTTGTTTACTCTGTTGCTGTAAAATTGTTTTTTTTTCTTGAAGTCCTCGGCGTTCAACTTGAATCTCGTATCGTACCACGGCAGTATTTAAGTAGGTATATTAGGTAAAACTACCACGTTCTCGAAGTTTCAGTCACTTTTCTAAGTATTTTCCAAAAGTTTTAATTATTATTGTTGAAACTTACAAAGCTTTCGAGTTCGAGTTATCGAGTTACCATGCACTCGAGTTTAGCAGTAATTTTATCCGCGATTAAAGCTTGAAGACGCTACAAAATTTAAATTTAACTCTACGTTAAATAAATCCTTCGTGACAAACTACCGACTAAACAGTTCAGTTTTACTTTGACCCACTTGATACAAGTTGCCGACTTTTAAGCGAGGGTGATTAGAAGGTACAGAAGTTCAAAATGACATTTTCCCTAAATTACGCTTAAGTGGTAACAAATGGTCCTCCGCTCTGATAGTTTATTGCGTAAGCGTGGGATTGCTCTTATTTTTACTGTTAATTTAACGTCTTATGTATTGTACTGTTACATAGTCGTAAAGGAAATATATTTTAAATGTACTATGAAAGAGTATAGCAGGGTCAGATGCCCCTCGGAGAAAGTTGCACGTGCCAGTTTTTTCAAATAAAACAATTAATAAAATTTTGAAAAATATTTTTTCTTTCTGGTGCAGCTTAATTTTTTTTAATACATCTTTAGTGTATAGCGCTTGCAAAAAAGTGCACAAAAATAACTAAGTTGTCAGTCAAAATCAGTCAGTCAGCGAAATCGGCAATCACTGCTAAAAATCACATAAATAAATATATAATACATAATTTTGAATGGGTAAACCTACTCCTACTTACATATGTAAGTAGGAATAGGTATACGTTTATGGTTTAGAACTCCTACAGGGTTCATGTCATGAACTCCCTTATCATAAAAACTCGATGTAACAACAGTATAAATAAATAAATACTCGTAAAATCAGTCAGTCACTGCGAAAAAATCATCCAAATAAATTCAACTAACTAATATACGTGCTAAACTGTAACGGAATACCTCTACAGCCTTAAATCTAGATAAGCAAGCTGTGCGGTGCTGGATAACCCACTTGTTTGTGTGCCGCTTAAGAGCTTATTCTTGCTGAAGTCTCAGACTATTCTCTCTCGCCTTCATTATCGGGCTTGGTGTCAAAGACAGGTAAACATACTGATTTACACTGAATAATATTTTAGTAAGACGCTAAAAACCATGGGGTCAACTGCAATATGTAACCGTCAATACTCAAAGTACTTACAAAATTCTTGGACATGTCAGAGATTTCAGTTAAAAAAATATAGTTAAAAACTAAAACCCGACTACATAAAAGTCTTAAACAAGCGTTCACCTTTTGTCCATAGCATTTTCTTTTGATACTTAGGTAGTCGGAGGCCTTTGATACTAATTGTACCCTAGGTATATGGGATGGGTGCCTCCGACTACCTAAGTCTCAAAAGAAAATGCTATGGACAATAGGTGAACGCTTGTTTAAGACTTTTATGTAGTCGGGTTTTAGTTTTTAACTATATTTTTTTTACACCTTTTTGCTAATAGTTTGAGAATCTTTAACCTCGCAAAAGATTGAGAAACGGTTTCGGAAAGTACAAACAAAGACCTTTGCAACGATACCACACACGAGCATATTTACTAACATTGAGATTTTCGACCCTTTCTTAGACCCCCGCTATCTCGTTAGACCCCCATTTTTATCTGACGTCACATAGCCTATAACCATCGGGCTATTAAGACGAATCATATGACACCTCATTTGTTGAAATCAGACCAGTAGTTTCAGCGCTACGAGGGAACATAAAAATCGGCTACATACATACATACGTAGGGTGTCAAAATGATAACCCTCTCGTAGTCGGGTAAAAAGTATTTTGTGAAGTAAGTTAGTAGTTAGTTAGTAGTTCTATTTTGTATCTTGCAGAAGTTCCCTTGCTAATTTAGTGTTCATAATGATATAATATAACAAACATGTAAAGACGGCGGCGTCTCAAAGTACCTATCTCCGTACTTTCCGCATGAAACCACTAATGATGTTTTTGCTCGGGGAAAATGAGTTGGATTCCCTGGAAATGTACACATAAAATACGCTGTACGAAATAAGTTTTCATTTTAGTATGATTTTAGTAGTTTATGCCCGTTGTCGCTGGTTTTTGCGTCAACGTCATCCGAATATATTGAAGCTAAGTGTTTCTTCGCGTAGAAAAAGACCATACGTTAGGCAATTTTTTTTCATCAAAATATCAGTTTAGTTACTTCATCATATCATACACGTCCACTGCTGGACATAGGCCTCCCCCATACGACGACGCCACAAATAGCGGTCCCGAGCCGCCTCCATCCATCGACTCCCTGCGACCGCTACGATGTCGTTGGTCCATCGAGTGGATGGTCTCCCATTTATAGTTAGTTGGGTTATAAATTCTAAACTTCCGAAAAGTGTGTTCAGGCTATTAAATGTAGGTAC
Organism: Eupithecia insigniata; assembly: GCA_947859395.1. Classification (NCBI taxonomy): domain Eukaryota; kingdom Metazoa; phylum Arthropoda; class Insecta; order Lepidoptera; family Geometridae; genus Eupithecia; species Eupithecia insigniata. The sequence continues at coordinate 6,869,729 of OX402008.1, forward strand.
AAAGTTTCTGATGGAGATTCTTTTTCACATTGCGTACTACATCCCTATTCACTCCATTATGAAATAGACCGTGTTCGGAATCAGAAAAACAAAAGACTACATTTATCACAAACCCCTTTTCAGGGAAGGGTGTTAGTACATACATATCTCTGGGATGTCCATATTGTGTCCATATTGTGTGACGCCGTACGGACGGACATACATATTTTAAATGAAGGGACCGACACATAACCCGGACGCCTCGCTTGGACTTTCTTTTAGTCAAATGAGGCGTAATAAAATAATGGTAGGAAAAAAGGCTTCTCGAAAAGTTATGAAAGGGAAATCCAAAAGTTTGGAAGCGTCCCTTTTACATTTTATACATTCTATCCGCTTTGGCCTGGTGTTATTATTTATGTTACGTTTTCGTCTGACCGCACCGTTTTTAATTAATGCCAACCATTCCCCGTACCTTTCTAGTGTTACAACAATTATTTTACCAACCTCATTAAGAAGTTTAATGCCGGGAAGAAAAATATTCTCCGTGAGGTTTCCAGTTTCCACTCCGCAGTTTCCCTTTGTTGTGCCCCGTGGCTCCTTTGTGCTATTGTGATACAGTCTCAACAACTTCCGGATTCTTTTTGCGTCTTCGATCCCTTCGACTCGTTGTTTTTTCGATGCTTTATTTAGAGCGATTTTCAAAGTGATTGATACAATTGCCAGGCTTCTGTTGGAGCTTTTAAGTTTACGCTTTCAACACTTTGAGTTTTCTCTTTCAAACTTTTTGCTAAGCTATTTTTTATCGTGTTATATCTGACTTTCTAATGTTTACGGCACCATTAAATTTAAAGCGAAGCATAAGTACTTGTATAATGATTAATATTCGGTATTGTTCCGGTATCCGAGTATATTCAGAGTAAATGTATTTATTCATTGATGTAAAATCAACACTTATCGGTGCTCAATAAAATTCAGGAATGAAACATGCGAGGGCTGGTATCGGGGTCGTTAGTGGAACAGTCAGGTCGTTTTGTTATTTACCATCGCTCGTTCATCATGTTTAATCGCGTCGCGTACGGTGCCCGCCCGTGTTTTTGCTCTCCTTCGATGATAGATTCGAGTGTTCGTCGCCTGGGTACAATGTGTCCTTGCTTGCCAACGTTGCAAGAGCACCCTGTTTGGCGATCTTTCAGGAGCACCGAGCTCGGCAATGTTGATAGTGTTAACTAGCAGTTTTCCTTATGATGTGGTCTTTGTTATCTTGTGAAGCTCATCATCATCATCATATCAGCCCATAGTACACGTCCACAGCTGGACATAGGCCTCCCCAATACGACGCCACAAATAGCGGTCCTGAGCCGCCTCCATCCATCGACTCCCTGCAAAGCTCGTTGTGTTGCAAAGCTCTATATTGGTCTAAACTTAATGGCTTCTAATAACGTTTTGTATAATTCATTTGCATTATTTTTCATAAGGCAACTTGTTTTGGCCTGGTAAAGGTCGTGGGAAACTGATAGATGTTTAATACCGGTCATCGGTCTACGCCCAGCTGTAGACGTCGTTCTGCTGAGATGTTGATAATGATGATGGTAGGGCAACATGATCAATATTATAATTATCTGGTTTCTTCAAAATCCCTTAATAGCTTATAAAAAGGTGAAAGAGCATGCCTCATTTGTTGATTCAATTACCTGAAGCTGCGATTTTGTGGTTCTCAAGTAAACGACGTAACGCTTTTACCTTTACCTCACAAGTTACTGAAGTATAAAAACGGTATGACATACGACCAGACAGATACAAACAGTGTTGTACGTACTAAATGCTGGCAATATTTACCAAAAGCTATTCTCCATTAGCAGCGAGCCTCGTCCGACGGCAATGCGTGTCGTCTCGGCGATGTGTTATTTCTGTTGGCGTGTCGTGATGAATCGTTCTACGGATTACTCTTCGACAATCTCCCTTCAAAAATTACTATTTTCGTACTTACATATATACCTATATCGTTGGTGTTTCGTATATTTTCGCAGCCACAACGACACGTCTGACGTTAAACGACGTATTTCGAACACGTTATGATTTTTGTGTCAGATTTTTACTATTACCGAGTGAATTACGTATTTTTCGGATGAAAATCTGGGATAATATGATTTTTATTTTGAAATGAGCTTTCTTTAGTCTGGCCTTTGTGTAAGCTGAGATGAGGCCGAAGGATCACGTACGAAACAGCTCTATTGTACCTTGGAGCAGACGTAGCTTTAACTAGCGATATTCAGCATTACTTTTTATGAAAATCTGTATCAAAATCTTTGAACCGTTTTCTGCTATATGAGCATGAACAACCATAGCTATAGATTCTATTCTTGTCTCTAGCTAGAACCTTTATCTTATGTAGTTATTCTTCCTATCCATTAGTTACGAAAGTTTCTTACAAAAGCTCCATATTCTAACGACCCTGACGTGCCGAAAAACTTTAGCCATAAGGAAATTGCATATCACAGCAGAAAGACATCAGCCCGTTCGCTGTCGCCTTAATGTGTTAGGGTTCCGTGATTCTGCCGACTAATGGCCCTGTTTAGAGTAATTGTTCAATGGTAATCGTTACCACCTTACTTTGAGACTTCTACTAGTTCTGTACCCATAAACGTTGAAAGACTCTCATGATTCGGTTCATAGTTTCTATAATTTAACTAAAGGATTCCTACGAGACACGTTCCAGCTGTTAACAGCTGTCGTTCCTGTAAGTTTGTAAAATTCCTTCAACGTGTTTAAGGTACTTTACTTCTCTGGAGTTTCATAATATTACCAGTTTAAATAGTGTTTAGTTTTAATGGCGAAAAAGTTTAAACATATTTTGATGACAAAGGCCAAAGACTATTAACTGTCGATTGAACTTGGGGACGGCCTACGTTAAAGATGCAACTATACGTAAATTATATGTAAATTAAATATTTGTTAAATATAAGTCACTCACATATCTTAGTAAACAAAGCACCTATTTCAATTATTTTATTATTAAACCTGAATTTCACGTAAAAATACTCAACCTATTTTGGTTTATTAGAACTTCCGACAAAGCCCTGTGCACAGCGCCCGTGTACAGTCATTATTCACCTGGCTAAGCAACAGGAAATCTCTGCCCTAAGGTTACCTCCAAATCTCTTCTTACATCCAATTGTGCGTACCCGTTACCCTTATCCCAAGAAACCAGAAAAACATGCCTTTCACCCTCTGGTGACTGTCACGTTTTCAATTAGTGTGCTCAGACCGGCCGGATTATAGATATATCCGTTTTGATGCGAAGACAGCGTGGTTTTTGTTACGTCATGTTGGCTGCGAAATACAGAAGCAGAATATTTCCATAGGCATCAGATCGTTTATTTCCATATGCTTACAATAACCTCTTATTGTAAATCAGTTTTGCCAAAATAGAATCAATTTCTCATTTAGTATTAAAGTGTCATTTGATTATGTTCACTTCTTAAGTGATTGCTCCAACCGTAAGTTACACTGCAAATAAATTTCACATTTCTCACTCAAACTAACGGTAGTCTGAAAATAACAATATCCAATATTTGTTGAAGCACTCTTGTTCAGATTGCGATATGTAAAGCGAGTTGGGTATTTGCTACAGTTTGAATTTCAAATATGTATGTAAATATGTAGTCCCTATTTTGTTCATGTAACGGCCGAATACAAACGCTACTTAGATTTAAGCACGTGTCAGATTTTTTGACAGTTAACAATGACTACTGTCCAAAATTAGTGACTCAGATTTAAGCACGTCTCAAGTCGATCATATTCTGTTTTCTTAGTTTATGACACTCTGACACAGACACTGGCAGAGTCGTAGAGAAAAGCAAGCGGCTGCGCCATAAAAGAAAAAGAGTCGTTATTTTTTTACAGTTTTCAATGAAAATCGGTCGCAAATTCGTCACTTGGGACTTGGTTTGTGTTTGAGTATTCGGGGGTAAACGTTTTACTTTTTTTTATTTTCATAATCGAAGTCATTCTCATCATCTGATTATCTTCGTGTTGGCTACACCTGCCTATGACGCATGGTCATGCCGACGATGGCTTTTGAGTATGACGAAAATAAAAAAACGCCATCTTCTGGTCCACAGGGTGTCGAAGTTATTCATCCGGCCGTCTGAAGAGATAATCGTGACTATTCGTCGGCTTTCGGCTTTGAACGCTCCTCAAGGAAGAGCTGCTACACAATCCACTTTCATGTTGCTTATTAAAGTCCTTCGTAAGATTCCACTCTCCTTAGATTGGATTCTTATTACGAGAACTTTAGATTTTGTATACTCTACATAATACGTTTATATTAGTGGAACTTCTACCGTGTAGTAAACTAAGGAGTATTCTCATAGACGGCCGGCAAGAAGAACATATTTATGAATGTAGAATGGTGTAAAGATCAAAGAAATTAAATAATATTCCAAAAATTACGATTTTGGCGGGACTTGAACCCGCGACCCGGGACTGCGCTTACCAACTGCGCCACGAAATCAAGTACCCGACGAGTCGAAAATATTTGGGACTTCTTTACGGACTCTTGCGCCGATAGCTCCACCTAAAGGGGAAACATTGAAGTTTATACAATCCTGCTCAAAGTCTAAAGTTACATTTAGATCGTTTGACGAGAGGTATCGCCGTTGCTTAATTCTAAGGCCTTCGCCTCAATACGGGACTGAGCTAACCGACTGCGGTTCTAGTCCCGCCGAAATAGATTTTTGGGATATCATTTAATTTCTTTGAGATTACCCTGAGTGCGAGGGCTTACGAATTATAATAACAAAAACCTTATAGCCCGCCTATACGCTCAAACATTTGTGCATGCATGATCGCACAAACCAGTTTGCGCAAACAAGATGCGCCTGGCCACACGTACGCTCCTCCATCTTGCTTGTACAAACTGGTTTGAGCCCGGCCACACGCTCCATCTTGTTTGCGCCTGTGTTTGTGCATGCATGCATAAATGTTTGAGCGTGTAGCCGGGCTATTTGTGAAGGTGTATATGTATTGTATAGTGCGTAAGCCCTCGCACTGCGAAGCTGCACTATATAACAAAAACCTTAGCGTGAAGGTGTAGTAGTGCAGCCTCGCAGGACGTACTGAAGCTGGACAGTGAATGCGTTAAGGATTATATCGTGCGATTGATAAGGGTTTGCAATATTAATACTATTTCTTTAGGAGTAGACAGTGGGATAATCTAGGCTTTAGCAATGATTTATTATGCCGTTGTCTTTTAGACTGGCCATCAATAGTAAAACTATAAAACAATCGTCTTTTCATACTGTAGAAATAAATAGGTATGTGATGGTATAAATAAATGAGTATGTAGGAATTTTAATTTATTATCATCAGAACTGAATAGTACTGAAGAAACAAGCAAGATCTCAAAGTCACCTATCTGTGTTTCGAAAATTACTTTAGTATTATTATCACTCTAAACTAGAACCATGCTACGTTTTCGTCGCACACACACGTCTACAGCACAGGGTATCCTATTGTAGAGATCAAAGTGAGATGACGATTAGTCTTTATATATTTAGCTTTATTAAGAATACATACAACCAGTGAGTTACATGACATGTATAGAGAGAGACCTCTTTCAAACCAAAAACGTCCAACAACTTGCTCGATAAAAGCGGGCTTACGTCATCGTCCTCCCTATAGATTTTACGCCGCGCAGAGGAGACATAGCTTTTGTACCTACAAAACTTCGTAACAATTAATTCTCAATTCAAAAAAAATCCATTGTAATCAAAGTTGAAAAGTAAAAGAAAATGTATTGAGTAACGGAGAAATCGAGGAACATACATATAAAACATACATACAGCTGATACAGCCGAACATAGAACCTTCGAAGTCGAAGGTTCTATGTCGAAGACGGTTAAAAATATCAAACTCAATCACAAAACAATTATAAATAAATTAAAACACTTTCTCAAAACACCGCGTCAAGTCTGCCATCCATCAATCACATACTTTTACCTACAACCGCATTTTGAAATGGAACATCTGAATTTTTTAGTCTTTGATTATAATGGCGTGTGTGGAGCATTATTTCTATCTGTTGTCGTATTACGATATTATTATTTATTACCTATTTATTATCTTATTACAACTTATAATTTTATTTCTTGACTACTGAATTGTTATTTGCAGTTGTCCAGTTTTACACTTATGCTAGGATTTTCATATTATTAACGAGGCTCCATACGCGCCCACGACGCTGCGTGAATGTCGAAGCCGTAAAGTAAGGTTTACAGATACAGTTCAGTCGAAGAAAATGAGTGTTCGCATCGCCAAATCTAGTGCGTAGTACATTATATATCAGTGCCTTAAACCTAATTGATGTCTCATCAAAACTACGCACGCTGTTAGGTGACCGTTATTTTATTCGAATAAAAACAAGGTTTATTATAATCATAACGCCCACATTACTTTGCTTGTCGGAATATCTCGATACTTTTGTACCAGTTGAAAATGAAAAAGAACTTTAAATTGTAACGGTTTCTTCCGATGATAAGCGATCTAGGTAGTCGCTCATTTTCCTGCCAGTTTCAAAAGAGAATCGCCCAACTGAAGCAAATCAGAAATTGCCCAGCCGTCCGGGAAAAGAACTGTGTATAAATATTTGCTCTTCACGATAAATACGCCAGAATAGTTTCCGCTTTACAGAAGCGCAAAACTTTGTTGCGACGAAAGAAGTTCTGAGATTAAGAGACTTGCGAGTTTTGGATTATTCCGCTTATGACTTTTTCAGCCTAGGAAGATATAAAAATTGTTCACTCGGCAAAACATGATGGGTGTCATCATAAATAACAAATAGGTCTATACCACTACTTGACGTCTTTTGGCTGAAATCTATGATGGTTGTAATTGTAACGAATACTGATATTCTTGCTGATATTTTAACTCAAATAATCTGGTCAAACACTCGGAAACTTTTGAACATCATTAATTTCCCAAACGTAATACTGCTGTGATTTTAGTTTAAATTATTCCATGTGATAGTGGCTTGTATTACGTCATACTTATTTGATGTATCCGAATTCGGCTCACAAATAAACAACATACATACTTTTGCACTTACGATATTGATTCATTTGTATGCGATTCACAATACCGCTGTCCATTAGCTTAACCACACAAGGCTGGTTAATTATTAAACTGAGCCACAGCATATTCAGGTCTGCCTGGCAGAATCCAGGCTTACTTATTGTCTATGAAAAGTACATTCTTAGCTTATTCTGCTCAGGACTTACAAAAAAATAAAGTTGCCGGATTAGTTTTAGGCGCGTGGACTCGACAAGTGCTTTAAGTTGATAGACGCAATAATGCATTGTTCAGGATACATTAAGAATGTCGTCACATTCTTGTGAGCTGAATGAACACTGCAGCGTGACTTCTGCTTGCGTGACTTCCGAGGAGTCGCATGCTGGCGGCGCAAGAACGTAACATTTTAATACCAGTGTGAGAGTCATAATGATCATAAAACCGCAGTATAGTGTGCAGCCTTTATCTCCACCTGGATGACGGCACTTGACGGCATAACGCCTCGCGCCCCGAGTGTTTCCTGTTCTCTGTCTTGCTTAGTCACTCAAAGGATGGTGCAATGACTAAGCTTTACGACTATTTTCATGTAAATTGAGTAGTATTTATGTCTAAGAAATTTTAATAAGATCCCAAAAAAATTTCGACTTCGACGGGACTTGAACCCGCACAACCCTCCCTCAGTACGGGATGCGCTACCAATTGCGCCACGACGTCATGTGACGTAGAAATCGAAAAACTCTGGGACTTCCTTCGGTCTCAAGCGCCGTTAGCTCCACCTACAGGGGAAATTTTCAAGTTATCCAAACCTGTTCAATGACTAAATATACGTACGATTGACGAGAGGTGTCGCATCCTGTACTGAGGGAGGGAGGGTTCAACTCCCGTCGAAGTCGAAAAATTTTTGGGATCTTTTTAAAATTTATTTGAAATTATCTCCAGGTGTGAGGCTTACGCACTATAATAACAAAAACCTAAGTATTTAGTCGTTTAATTTTCTGTGTTTACCACACATACTGATTAATTAGAGAGTACTGTGACTGCGAAAAATTACTTGATTTTTGTCGGCCGCTTTAGACACATGAACACCTTAAAGATGAAAGCTTTTTCGTCAAATTAAATCGCGCTGTCGTGGCTCAACCTGAGTTTTATACTGTTTGCGAACAATGTTCTTGCCAAGGATTCACCTGTCTTAGTCATACGAGCACGAGCTTTTACTGTCAATGCTTGGTGTCGTGAAAATCTTTACGATCTGGCAACGTGACGAATGTGACAGTAAAGCCGTGATCACTTTTAAAAAGCAAAAGAAATTTCTTGCTAAGAGCTATGCTTTTCTGCTCTTTTATGAAAATCTGACGAAGCAAATATTTTCCACTAATATGTATTTCTTAAGATTTGTTAAAACATAATGGGTATATGTATGATGTACAATCATGTAGAGATCAGTCGGACCGAACCGAATGTAGTAGTGAGAGGTCGAATCGGTTAATTTTACTTATTATTCCGATATTCCTGCGCCAACCGCCAATCGCATTCAGTGAGCTGATAACTAGTAATATACAACTAACATAAATTAAACAAAACCAATTCAATCTGAAACCTTCGAATTCACTGATCAATCCTCCCAGACATACCCGAAATTAATCAGTAAATGAACCCTGAGCTAGTAACCCGTACATAATAACAGGCACCGCAAGCCATCAATTCAAGGGGAAGTGTACTTAATTACAAAGCCCACTCGAAACCCTATCCAGTAATCACTGCTCAGAGCCGGTCCGCACTTCAAAAGCCAATTCGGATATGGGCATCATCTTTACTAAAGCTATTCCTAGTACTACCCGCAAATAAACAAAAAGGCGCCTGGCAATAAATATATGTTGATTTGACACTGGCTATGTACAGTAGCGTTTAAAGGTCGGTGCCCAAGGGGGCACCGATTTGAACCCGTCATCAAGGGATGACGGGTTCAAAGTCTCCTAATTACATTAGTTTTGTTTTAATAATATAACATTTGTTTATATATAGAACAGCTTGCTATCTTAATATTACCGAAAGATACTAGCCAAAAACCATTTATATGATACGATATAATTTTTTTAACTTAACAAGAGGTTATATTATACATACGTTGGCCTAATTATCAGAACGCGTAACTCCAAAAAAATTGTTTTTTTCTTTTTAATGCCATCTATCAGATAATTTTAAAACGCATCTATGGTAGACTTCGTATCTTCCGCGGAAAGTTGCTTAAAAAGTTATTCGACATTTATAAAAATACGTAACTCCACTGCGCCATTTTGTCGTTTGAAATATGCGTAACTCCCGAAATATAATACAAAGTTGAAGCTAAAAGCCAGTTACGGAAGTTTTTTGACTCATTGCCGACACTAGAAACACACTGCTGCCAAAATGACTCATCAAAGCTGTATCTTGAACCTGGACATCTAAATCTCGGCTCTATGAAACTTACCGAAAAGGTTTCTGTGTCAGAGAGAACCTTGAGCCATTAAGCATTACCACCATTTTCAATATGTTAGAAAAACTTAGGATAATTTGTCTTTATTTAGCCCAAAAAAGGACGTGTGTGTGATAGTTGTGAGTCTTTCAAAGCTGGTAACGTTACAGATATTTACTATAAGCCTATAAGACTCATCGTTATAAGAAAGGGCAGGGTAGAAAGGAACTCGCTAAGAACATAATATCCTCGAAACACGAAGTACTTACAATGGATTTTAATTCAAGCCCACATTCGAATGTTTCGGTACTATACTATAAGACCAAACTCATAGTGCATGAAATACCCCTATGACGTACAGTATCTCTATCACCACTTCTTTAAAGCTGTTAAACATACTTTTAAGTTCTAAAAATCAATAAGAACTGGAAAAAGAACAGGTGACCAGTCACAAACATAAAGGCTCTCAAGTACACTCCCGATGGAAAAATTGAGTTCATGTTAAGACATTCAGCTACTGATTGGGAAGAGCTCCCAACAAGAACTAAAAATATCACTTTTATTCCATGGGATACTGTTCCTCGGCTTTATTTGGCAAGACTGAAGAATAAAAAAGAGAAATATCAGGATCTTTAGAACCTCGAGCACACCATGGAGAACGATTATCATAGTTTTTATGATAACCTACCACATACCGAACTAATGATGTGGTAGGTACTAAGGTTACAAAAAATTTTATAACCTACCACACTAACGTTTTGTAGACACCAAACAGATCAAAGTATGACAAAAAGAAGGGTGCATTAAATTTCCTATTAATAAGTTGGGTACCTAACTTATTATTAAATATTCACGGGTATTTATCGCGTTTACCTATTTTTCCTGACGTTTCAACAGGTTTACACTCTGTTGTGGTCACGGAATGACTAGAGTACTGGAGCTACCACCTCTGCGAAGCGGGGCAGCATTTTTTGCAACTACCCTTTTTTAGTCTTCCGAAAATATAGGAATAATAATAATAAAAATATCTGCACACTCGGACGACACACAACACTTACAGTATCCGCAACACACTGAGAAACCGGTTCGGAACGAGTACACTTAGCTTAGGTACTTACCTCTCTTTATGTGATACCCACATTGATCTGATTGGTACTGAGTACCGTTTAATGTGGTTCCGAAATGAAATTACTTTACCTAGTCCAAACAATAAACAATTATTGTTAGTTGTAATTTTATTTCTGAGGCATTAGAGACTGATGAAAGTTATTGAAAAAGATTTTGACTTTTATGTTACAAGAGATTTTTGAAAAGACGTCCCTATTTGGTTATTTAACTATAAACAGTGGTTGATACTCTCAGAGCATAATTTTTTCGTTAAATCCCCTATATTAAATCCTAACTATCAACTAAAGTCACCTTTATTGTAGTCAATCTGATAAAAATGTTAACGTAAAACTGCGTATATCCTAGAAAAAGTCTTAAGTCCAACTTGAATAAATAATGGAAAAGCTCGTAACTCCATAATTTTATAAACTACCTGCAAAATCAATACTATTCTTAGTAAAATATGAATCTACACTCATTTAAAGCTCAAAGTAACAGTGACTCTATAAAAATCTCGCAAAATAAATGCGAAAAGTGGTTTTTTGTACCTCCTGTAAAATTTGATCATTTGGAGTTACGAATTTTGATAATTAGGTCGACGTTATATACTATACCTTTCTATAAACGTCAGTGTTAGTGTAAATGGCTTAGAACTCATTGCACCTTTCCTACGGACTTAACTAATTATTTAATCCGTTCTGTTCTCCTGCGTGAAATGAATGAATATGACTAAACAAGACTGAATAATCAACCACTGACAACAGGTAAAATATTTCTGTAGTAACAAAACTTAGTTTTTGGTATAGATCAATCGTCGCAACAATATTATGCAAAATAAGACTTCATGATAATTAGAAACCTAAACTCAGTTATTTCCCGCCCTAATTTACACGTGGTTTAAAGCTCTCCGTAACATAACGAACTCAAACATCCACAGAACTATTACATTTAACGGACGGACCCAACGTTCGCGGTCGCATTTCTCTCTCTAACTTTCAAACGCATCACAGTGGTCATCAAGCGTATGATACATGGTTCTAAACTAAACTTCTGTCCAGGACAATATCTGGCCTGGACAGTGACCTTCCTTTTATGACAATTCCAAATTTTTTCGATAAACTAATTCGATAACGTGTTCAAGAGTCGACTACGTATTCATGAGTTTCCTCCAAATTATTTTCCTGAGTACCTATGACATGACTATGCTATCTCTGATGTGAGCAAAGCTGCAGGCAGTGGTTAGTGTTTGAAATGACAGATAATTTTCGGAAGTGTCGTAGCCAATTTAGTTATTTTCAGGCCAAAACCCACCGTGCATCTTTTACCTTATAAACGTAATCCTCGATCGTGCTCATGCTCAACCAATTATGAACCCCCATCTGAAGGCCGACTCGAGTGGATCCTATCGTGAATATTGCCCAGATGAGGGTTGACATGTGTCCATTCCTACATAGTTATTGTAACACTGTGATCCGCTACTTAATTTACTCCAATCCAACTCAGTCCGAACTCTGTAGATTTAGGAACATGGTTCATATTAGACTGTTTTCAGTCTATCGGATGCCGTGCATTTGCTTCTTAATGACGCAGTTTGATTTATTGATCAGACAATGTCCTTACCTGGCACGATAGCTTGTTAGGGAATCAAACTTCCTTGTAAACTGTACTCGTAACAAATCCAATTAATCACTTCGTAAGTTTTAATGAAAGGCAGATTGTTTGAAAAAAGTATTCTTGAAATTGTAGAGCAATTTTTCTTTAGAAGCAGCAGGGATGTCGACTTACCCCCTTTGTTACCTGTCAGTAAAAACTGGCTTAGCAGTAAAACTTTTAAAAAGACAAAGAAAGAGGGTAGGTCGGTTTGTCTGCCAATAAAAACTAAATCGTAGCGACTTCAGTTGTTCCGGCTCGTGAAACTGTGCCGAAATATTGGAGAACTCAAAACTCAAATCATGGTAAATATCCCGTTCTTAACTTAAGTGTGGCTAAGCAGTGTTATTTCTCATTCTGACATATTATATGACATTTTTAGAAATACTCTCAGTCATTGCTTAAAATTGAGAGAGGTTTATTAGTAAGAGAGTTAAATTTTAGTAGGTACCGAGACTTTCTAGAGTAAGTAAGATATTATCTACAGAATTTCGCAAAAATATACAGAATTACAGGCAAGCTTCAAAGTAGGTACATATATCGCCAACAGGTCATCGACCGGCGTTATTATTCTACTGTAATTTCAGTGCAACCTGTGCAACTAACTCAACGAAATCCGAACTGGTTTCAAAAATAATAATCCAGTGGTAAAACGATTCTCGGTTACTTGAAGACGTGTCTCTTTCGAAGGAGTTCGCATTCAGTTATTCGAGTTTTAATATTCTAGATGTCTTCACAATCTGCTTCTTACGTCGTCTTCAGATCATCTTTCAATTAAATATGAAATTTATGTCCCATTCTTTATCAATTCCAATACCGTACATGACAACAAAAGCATCTAAACGTTGCACATCGCACGAATAGCTTCAAGAGACCAATAATCTCCGGAGCTCTTGCTTTGTGTCTCTCCATCTGCTAGGTAACAATCAGTGCTGTGAACCGGATGCCTCCATTCAGTACGCACGACCAGCTCTCCCGGATTCTGACTAGACATCATCGTTTAATATCGCGAGGAATGTTGGGATTGAATGTTTGAGCTGAGTCGTAACGACGTTATTATAAGCTCTAGTTATTGTTCGGAAATAGCGACGGTTCACTTAAAACCGGATAATATTTAACTAGGTAAGCGTAAGTTCATGAACCACATTAAATTGTTATATGAGTAGGAATCTTACTTCACAAATTATTATTTAGCTGAGATTGTTTGACTGTTACGGACAACTTAGTATTGCGGAAACGATCTGGACAGATTCTTACATGCGGTATGCATTCAGATGTTTACATGCGGACATTCTCGATTCATTCAGTACCTAGTTTGGACGTTGTCTTCGACTAAACATCTTGACAAAGATCCAAATCTTCTCCTTTATTATAATTAGGATAAGATTCTTAATCTGACTTGGAATCCTTATTCACGTAGCAGTGATTGTATGACTATCATGAACAACTTAGTAAGTCGAAGACGATCTGCACTCTCCTGTTCTAAGAGTTTACAGCGTGTTTCAAACGTGTCATGCACCGGCGACACTGCTTGCGTGACATCGCGTACGAGATCGTGCTAGGATACTCGAATGTCATCGTGTGCACGAGTCCTTAAGGCAGAGTTCTTTACTTTGTAATTTGTCTGTTTGTTACATTTAGTTTTCTTTAGTTTAGTAGACTCTCTGTAATTTAGTATGTAGTAATAGATAGTTGTTATTACGATATATTAAGTTAATTGTTTGTGATGATTTTTATGGGACGGTGTGGTCGCTAAGCGACAAAGTCTCTTATAAAAATAATAATAAAAAACGCAACTGTTCACGCAAGGTTCAGTTAACACTTCCCACGAGTCGTCCATCCCTAATCAGGCAGAACATGAACCTGTTAAAATTGTATTGTATTGTATTTATTATATATCCACCGTAGGTACACATTTTACACTTGATGACGTTAATTCTAGCTATCTTATAATACTCAGACAAACTTCACCAAAGGACAATCCCTTATGGTGTTTCCTATGTGTGAAGAAAAAACAGACAGACACGACTCTTCGTGATCATCTGAGCTTTCTAACAGAACTTGCGTTATTGGTCTCGCGACCGAGTCGCTTTGTTCTGAAACTAACCTTTCAGAATCAGAATCAGAATCAATAACTTTATTTCTTTAGGCTTACAAAATAAGCACTTAGACAAGTATAATTGTATACTATAAACATAGTTATTATTATCAAATAAGAAATAAAGTGTTATTGATATTCTCTTCACTTCATTTTTTTGTCCACTAGTGGAAGAAGTGAAAAAGAAACCACTAGCACATTATAATATCACTTATGTGTCTAATACATTGTTATCTAAATATAAATTTAATGCAATTTAGATACATGTCAATATTTCTTTAAAGCTAAACAGAACATTGAATTTCTTACATACTACTGACAGTGCGGAACAGAGCGACATCTGGCCAAGCACATCATTGATGTAATCAATGATGTTAATGCTTGTTGTTGTTAATGCTTTACGGTCACACTCAAATGAATTAAACCTTATCTATGAACAATGTTGATTAACTTCTGTTCGCCGGAGGTTAACCTTAACGTTGTTTACCTATTATTAATTAGTTTTTTCTACGTTTTGTTCTTTCTTGTGTTATTTATTGATGATTAAGTAATATATTTTTATTTAAAAAATGTTAATTGTCCTGTGTGTAAATGTAGTGGCAAATAAATGATATGTCTATGTCTAACGTTTTCTCAGTAAGTATTGTTGTTGTGTTGAATCTGATAATATTGTTATTTCTGAACAGAAAGGCAGAAACGAGTAATAAAATATTTCTATAAATATATACTTTTCCTTCGATATTTATTTGTAATACACATTTGTTGTACATATTTGTACGTGTTTATTATCATAGTGTACGTTCTGACTTATTTTTGTTTCATTTCAGGTGAGTCAATGCTGTTGTTCCCAAGATGTTCCTCGAAGCGATGTCACTATCCTTATGTAAGTTTCTTATGTAGGGTATTACGTAACCGTAGAGCTCTCGTTACTTGGAACAAAATACCTCATATTTTTAGCCCCGCTGGTGTCTGCATTCGATCGGAAATTACTTCGAACTAGCTCGACTACGTATCTTCGCGAAGTTACTTTATTCCATACATATCTGTAGTAGGCTCGGAGGCTCACCTACGGCTAACATTTCCAATCATGTTGCCTCAGTTTCGGATCGATATTGGACCTTGGCTTACCAGCTTACGGGTTGAAATAGAATGAATTTACTCGCCTTAGTTTCTTTATCACTGATATTTAATCAATGACATGCAAGGTCCTTACTTTGAGCTGAAGCTGAAAAATTTACATTCGGATATCACAAAATGATAAAACGGCATGTTACTCGTACAATATTGCAAGCAAAATATTAATTTGGTAACAGAAAACGTATATCCATACATTTAAAAATGCTCACATTTTAATTTAATTTATGCTTCTGTTGTAGACAGGTTAATATTAATAAATTGATTAAAAAAATCATCAGTGATGAAAATATGATGTGAATCAGATGGATTCATCTCCCTCCGTATCCACATAATAATTTTAAACTAAATTTTAAGACTATAATCTGCCTAACCAATATATCAGGACGACAAGTATTTTATGGACACTTCTAACTCCAAAGAGTTTTTAATTTTGCGATTCAATAAACTAAAACTTTTTGAATTAGATAAGCGCAGAAGATTAACCTTGCATAACTCCGCTTGCATAAAATATAGTCCATGGCTTGAATAGAACGAGAAAAAACTTAAGATGTAAATGCGATAAAAGCATTCGAGACCATTGAGTTATTCCAATAACTCCAGACAAGATAAAAGATAGAAGTTCGGTGAACCGTGTTCTACTAGAGAATTATTCCTAAGAAATAATGATTCTTCAGGATGGCTTTACTGAAATCCAAGATGGGATAAACTGACTGCGTCTCACATTCACCATCGCTGAGTGGATAACTGGATATTAAACTAGCCCGTTAACTTGTTTCTTTTGTTATTTGCCTACACTGCTATTGTTATAACATGATTGATCTACTGGACCTCCGAAGACGGTAAAATAAATAAGATGGTAAAATAAATAAAACTCGCTAGCTAGAATATTTACTCAATTCTTAAACAAAATTTTAAGTCTCCAGTTTAATGCAAAGTTGTACGCCAGCATATTATTTCGGAAGTGAATTAATACTTACGTTCAGAAATTACCATATTCGACACTGTACAGATCGCAATCAGTAGGCACAGCACTGAAAAATATCATATAGAGTGCAATGTCCTGTTCTGCTGCGCCATGCTGTTTTATCTTTGCATAGCAAGCGTGTCGTACGTAATCCTGTGGAAACAGATATGCCTCCCCAGTGTCCCTACTGTTTGATTATGCATTGTGATATTACCATACCAAGTAGGGAACATCAAGTTAATTTACTGCCTGTCTTAAATTACCTTTGAAATTAGATATATTCCGCCGTCACTGCGGATATCATTTACATTCATTTTCGGCTGAATATTCATTTGTTCCTTCCTATCTATTGTTAATTCTGTTCTTATCTATTCTTTTTTCAATAGCTACCAAAATTACTGGTTGTTAGTTCTAATTTGATATTAATGGTCCACTTTAATAGGTAGGGTTTTTAAGGTTTGAAATTACTATCTTCATATTTAGTTTTATTTTACCATGCATCTACGTAAAATGTAAAATATAGACTTACTAGCTGACCCGGCCGCGACTTTATTCGCGTGGACTTAAGTAATACCCTAATGTTGGTTTCCATGTAAACTAAAAACAAAACTTCAGCCTCGTAGACCTTCTAGTTCCTGAGATTTCATTATATGTCAGTGAGTGGCCTAACTTTGACTCCACACCATTGACCTTTGGAATTTCAAAAAACCCTGAAACACTTGTCTGTTTATTTTGAGTCATACTATTTCTACGCTATAAATTTTGACGGGCCAAAAATTACGGTTCTGAAGTTATTATAAAAATGACCTTTGACCCCATTATAATACGAACTTTCAAAAATCCTTCCTTAGCGGGTGCTTACGTCCTATAAGGAACCTACATGCAAAATTTTAGCTTCGCAGCTCTTATAGTTTCAGGGATCTCTTAATGAGTCACCCAGTTTACTCTTTTATAAATATAGATAGAGCCATGAAACGTGAGTTTCAATCGAACAGTAGGTATATGTAGGTTTGTACGCAAACGTTTACATCAAATAACTGAAATAATTAACAAGAGGCACGACATTAAATAACATCGCCGCGTCAAAGACGCGCGGAAAGCCACTCCTAATTCTGTTATCAAATATTCACGCCTTCCGCCGCCGTTTCGCGCGAGCCGCACAACAATTATAATCAGATCTTCATGTACAGGTTACCGCAGAACGGTGGTTTGTTATTTAAATACTATAAAATGTTCTCCTATAGTAGCTATTTAACAATTCTTATTAAATGTTCGGCTGTGGGGGGATGGCGGGAGGTACTGGACACACATGACATGTTAATGTGTTGATTTGCGAGAAGTAGAACGATTAAGATCCCTCAAGCTGTGAGGTGCTGGGATTCACGTCCTCGTAGCTCTAGAACTAAATATAATAATGGTAGGTTCCTGAAAAAAAAAATCGTTTTGACCCGTAGAAAAACAAGCATAGCCGTTTTTTTATTTCGACGGTTATGCCTGTATGCTTTATCGACTCTTCTCTCTACATGCATGGTGAAAACTGTCATTCATTCATTGCTTTATCCTACTTCCTAAGTTCCTACTAATATTATAAATGTCAATGTTTGTAAGGATGGTTGTATGGATGGATATTTGTTACTCTTTCACGCAAAAACTACTGAACCGATTAGGCTGAAATTTGGTATGATGGGTATATTTTGGGACCTCGAATAACATAAAGCTATTTTTTATCCCGGTAAAACGCGGGCGAAGGCGCGGGCAGCAGCTAGTGTGTCGTAAATATATTCACTGCTCTAAATGACAAACTACTTTAAACAGCTCAGAATCAGAATCCATAACTTTATTTCTTTACGCTTACAAAATAAGCACTTAGACAAGTCAAATTTTATACCAGCTCTTCTCCGCATATCCCGTGGCACCCTATACGCCAAATATTGTATTATACACGACAATTAAAATGGCTCGTTTGACAACATGCGGCGTGGCCGTGTCTATTGTTTATTGTAATGCGCCCCGTCATTACACCGCAGACATTGAAATAACGGCAAGTGTGGGCATGTTGCTGCTCAAGTCGGAATCCTTATCATATTCAAATGATTTAAAAAAACGAGGAGGTTTTTTAATTTTACCAGTCCACTGCTGGACATAGGCCTCCTCTGATAAGCGCCTTATTTGAAATCAAATCAAAAATTATTAATTTCCGAAACTACAATAAATATACACTTAGAAAAGCTCAAATTCATAAAATTAAACACTGACATGCTAATGCTTTATTTATATACGTAGATTCATTTTTAACTTATTTACTATGTGGCCGTAGTTATATAATTAAGATTTGAATTGTCTAGATTTAAAGGCTGTAGACTTTGTTATAACAATAAATAAATTATGTGAAAATAACACGGTCTATTTGCCAATCTGTAGTTACCTTTTCACGCACAAATGGATCTTCATGAAACTTGACATGGCGTTAAATGATATTCCGGGGAAGGATATAGGCTAATTTTCATTTTGGAAAAACGTGCAGAGCCGTGGGCAGAAGCTAGTATAAAATTAATGACATAGACATTCCCATATAATATCTATCCGTATCTAGAAACTACATACCCAAGGCAAACAGCATGTAAGTACGTACAGTCCCCGGCGATAAAATATTGCACATCGACCTTTGGAAAGAGACAATCGACATCGATAATTTTGTTTTTGTCGGTAATTTAGATATTTATCCAACGGTACTTACGTTTGTTGCAAGGTTGCCTGGGAGAAATCGCTCTCAGCGATAAGGCCGCCTTAGTAGGTACAATACAGTTTTAATTCATTCTTACTAGGGCTTCTAAGTCATCCTACTAACATTATACATTTGAAAATAACTCTTTCTATCTGTCTGTCTGTTACCTTTTCAAGCCTAAACGGCTGAACGGATTTAAATAAAATTTGGCAGGGGGTAGATGGTATCCCGGGGACGGACATAGGGTACATGAAAAGCGCGTGCGAAGCCGCGGGCAGCAGCTAGTACTAAATAAGCTATCTATAGATTCGACAGAATTAAAGTAAAAATACATTCGTGCAAAATTATCATTTATAGGTGAAGTAGAAGTTAATTTAGCTGTTGCTTAATTTGATTTACCTAATCTGTGCTTTGGTATTCTAGCTTTACGATTCAAATTAATAAATGGATGTGTCTGTTTGATATATCAAAATATTTTTTTTTACTAAATGCTTATAATATATACACGATACTTGAATTTTTATATCAACAAAGACAAAATCAAGAAAACGACAAAATAGCAAATTAGTTTTCAACATAATCAATTTTCTGAAGATCTAAGCAGTCACCAAGAGGCAGAGTGCCCGGAGTTTAGGATTTCCTGTGGCCACCTTTGATTTCCATGATCAGACCAGCTCTTTAGTACAATGACATTGCATTAACACCGAACTTACATAAGTATGCCAAATTTCAGATCAATCGGTTGAAAATAACTGGTCTAAAATTGAGTTGCAAGATTTGACCTGAACAAACATACATTTACAAGTTAAAATTCAAAATATATATCTAATGAGAGTATTGTATTTCATTTCATTTATTTCCACGGTAAGTATTGCATGTACACTTTATGTCGTATTAATTATATCAGTTATGTATATATCAATCAGTAAGTAGTACTCATAACAGAAGCTCTGCTTAGCTTGGGGCTAGATGATGCTGTGTGGATTTTTCAGCATTATTTATTAGTTAAAGTGAAAATGATTTGCAAAACCAAAGTCATACTTCCCAGGTAGCACCGTCGATAATGATCCGATGTAATGAATTCCGTTTGCGTTCGCGGTACGGCTAATTGTCTATTTGATTTCGAAACGGTATTTTGAATGGCTTTTAATTGAATTTATGGTACGATGTGCCTACCCTTATTATGCCTTTGAATCTGGGTTAATGTATGTTCAAACTCAATTTATTTTAAGGGTACTTGTTAATGCCGTTGACTTCGTTCCTGTCACCCTGTGGGAATTGTAAAGCTTCATCGCTGTAAGCTTTACAATTCCCACATTCATATTTATGTTATCCTTAGGGTGTTAGTAGATTCGGTGATGGTTTGGAACAGTATAAGCATGGACAACAATCCCGTTGTATTTTATAATTGTTGTTCTAAGTTTTCAAACATGACACAAATTATGGTATCCAAATAACCCGTTAGAAGCTTTTAGTTTTCATTCAGTATCAATGATAAACACATTAGGTGACCGATATGGCGCGGCGGGCATGGTCCGCCTGTGATGCCGAAGGTTGCGGTTTAGATTTCCGCCTTGGGACACATGCTTTTACGATCTGCAAGTAATTTCTATTTACAAAAAATCTATCTATGTAATATATTGTATTAAGTACATCAGTCATCTAGTACCCGTAACACAGGCTTTGCTTAGCTTTGGGTTAGATGATGCTGTATGGATTATCCAGAATTATTTATATATATATTAGACTTATCGATATATCATTTGTATGTGACATAAACCGCATACAGTTGAAATCCCTCTCAAATTAAGCTGTTATAAACATAAATGTGCTATGCTATAACAATAGCGCGTGCTGCGCAAACAAGCCATAAAACCATCTGTTATTGTATAGTCATAGTTATTATCTTATCTGAGATTATAAAGACGGTGTTAGAATAGACAATGCCTAGGCAATGGCTATTATTTTCAGTAACGGTTTTAAGTAGGATCTGAGTAAACAGAAATGTATAGGAGGTATCGAAACAAACTTATGGTAGCAGTAAAATTTAAATTAAGGAAACTGGACAATTAATACAGAATCATGTAAACCCTTACTAAAGATTTCATGTTTTCAGATTTTAATCACTTTATTTCTTTTAAAAATATGCTCTTAGACAAGTAAACTAAGCAGACTAAGCTGTGTTATATGATGGGTACTAGATTTATTTATTTATTGGCATCAAAAATATAAAACAATAAAAACATGACACATAACTCATGCACATAAACCCACGTTTATAACTATTTTTCTCTCTCCCAATAAGGTTTTCTGGAAGAGAACTCTTTTAAGGGTTAAGCTCGCCTTTGCCATGTATTTTCTTTTTAAATGTTTTGTTGTAATATATTTTTATTGTGGAATAAAGAATTAAGAATTAAATATGATAATCTGGAAAAAATTTAACTAAGAGACTAAATTTAATTCCTAAGCATGTATGCACAACATGATTTAAACAAAGAGCAGTAATTAAATAAATGTATGCTATTATTAATAATACTCGTAACAAACATTTATTATTAGATAACTGATACTTAATACATTAGATATTATATTTTTATTACATAGACAACACTGATACTTACCCGGAACAAATATCCGCAGATCGTTCATAGGTGAGATGATTGTACATTTGTCCCGAGGCGGGTATCGAACCCGCCAAACTCCTGTGTTGCAGGCGAAATTTCGCCCGCTGCACCACAGACTTCGTCAAATGAAGTAAACACACCACAGTCTCCACGGAAGACCAGCGCTATGCTATGATCTGCTCTGCATATGCTGAGTGGAGACCGATTTTGTCAGTATTTCTTTTTATTTAAGGATCATTTACTGTACATTACTCGACTATTCTGGCAAAATAAAAATCTTACGTTTTACTTTTTTAAAAGAGGTAAAGTTAGTTACTTTTGCAACCGCTTATATTAGTTATATATGTGTAGGTCAAACCAAATACCTTTCCTACCAGATACCGAAAACAAATGAAACGAGCAAAATCCGTATGCGCCGACTCGCATCCGCATTTCATTATTACAATCAGACACAGCGCTTACGACTTGCGAGTTGTGATCTGAATGAATATGTATGGGGCTTATTATGTATGGACACGTAATCTTGTGAGTGACGACGAGGCGGTAGGAAGCTGCACAAACTTCAACAATGAAGGACTTGTCGGCCTGATGTGTACTTGGAGCTGATTGACACAACCATGGAAAACTATTCATAGGGTGTGCCAAATCTATGCGACATGGAAAACCTATAGCTAGTAAATACTCGGCTCCGAAGGGACCACTTGCTATTTTGAGCATGAGAATTACTAACTCCTAAAAATTGTCTAGATTTCCCTCTTGACCAAATTTTCTCAAGGGGGAAAACGGGAACAAGAAAAAACGGTGAGGTGACTTCTGGACTTTTTAAAATTATGTTTCCAGTTCTTCCCCCTAAGGGGTTTGTCAAGGGAGAAAACTGGAATTACCCAATCATAATACATAGCGCAATCTATTGAGCTTAAAATAAAACACAGGTTCCTTTAAGATCTTCGAAAGTTTGAGCATTGATTGTAAGCTGGTTTTTCTAAGTAAGGCCTTAAAAATTTCACCGAATTTCGGTTTATTTTACACGTGATTGGAACCACAAAGAACTGTCAAGTTTCGGGGAAATTCAATTAAACATTTCAGTACCGCTTTTGTCCTCGTCTTTCTCTACAGTTCGTATTTTCTACTACTCAATTTAAGAAAACTCTCCGCTGAGTTTCACTCGCTATTATTATTACACGATACCGCATAAACCATTATCGGTGATGAAAATGACAACCGTTGACGACCGATGTGGCCCGGCGGTTGAAGGTCCGCCTGCGACGCAGAGGTTGCGGGTTCGATTCCAGCCCTGGGTCAAATGTTTGTACGATCTGCAACTATTTGTTCTGGGTATTTCTATCTATCTATATAATATTAGGTATATCTTCGATTTATAAAAATGAACCCGTATTTCTCCTGTTTCGGCTATAACTTGAGAACGGCTTTACCGATTCATTTATCTTTTTTTTTAAATGTATTTAATACTAGGTAGAAGGTTCTAACGTTAAAAAATTTTAAGAAAACTTAACGACTGCCTTTATTATAAACTTATTTTTTTTTATGTAACCTTAGCCCCATCTTTACAAACTATTTGCTAAGCACGTTTGAATTTCAAGTTTGAATTGAATGACAGGACAACTTCTGTCTGGTCAGCAAGTATACAATAAAAAGATATCCTATATAATTTATTGTATTATGTATATCAGTCATCTAGTATCCCTAAGGTTGCCTGGGAGAAATCGCTATCAGCAATAAGGCCACCTTTTGTACTGTCTTTATTTTTGATATAAGAGTTTTTGTGTAATTTTTTGTAGGTACAATAAAGTGTTCATTCACTCATTCCATAACACAAGCTCTGCTTAGCTTGGGGCTAGATGATCTTATGTGGATTGTCCAGCATTATTTATATTTATTGTTATTAAAGTGCTTTTCAACAGCACACCTCACCTATCGATATTATACCTTCACGGTTGAACAAACGCTTTATCAGCACGTAAGCCTAAGCACATGTCAATGTTACCATTACATCAGTAACGTTGGTAACATTTACCGATGCCAATCAGCAATTAGCCATTTATCGGTGGTATAATAACTACTGAAAACGGAATGGTAATGAAATGAATGGGTTTATGATTTAAAACTTTGTTACGAGTACATTATATACGAAGCTTGGAATGTAAATTTCATACTGGTCCGGGAATTGAGAGAGCTTTGTTGGTGCGAAATTGAGTTGGATTAGATTTGTCTCTAAATTGTGGATCAAAGGGTAAGTAATGTGTCACATGTTTTATGAGATAAAATTTACTTTTTACTTTGGTGTACTTCTGTAAAAATAGATAGAAAGATAGAAAATGCTTTATTGCACACTTTACAAAACAATAAACAAACAATTAGGTACAAAAATGACACAATTGGCGGTATTACTGCTCACGGCGATCTCTACCAAACAACTGTGGATGGATAGGATCGTTGGATTGAACATGGCGATCTGTGTGCATTGTTATTAGCTAATACTTATAACAAAATTCAAATCATTTATCAAATCTTATATATAATATAATAACCTACGATTCTATTCTCGAACCGAATGGTCTGTTGCGTGACGATGGTAAGAGGCCCGACGGCATGACTTTAGTCCCTTGGGAGCTGGGCAGGCCTATTGTCTGGGACGCTACATGTGTCGACACACTTGCGCCTTCCCATCTTTCAAGGACATCCGTGAGGGCTGGTTCGGCGGCAGATTTGGCCGAGGATCTCAAGAGGCGCAAATATGCAGGTCTCGACAGAGCCTACGCATTTGCTCCCCTTGGAGTCGAGACCCTAGGTCCGTGGGGTACCGAGGCTCTCCGGGTTTTCAAAAAATTATCTGAGCGCCTGGTCGAAGCGACGCGTGACCCGAGAGCTGGTGAGTATCTGGCGCAGCGCATTAGCATTGCCATATAGCGGGGCAATGCAGCCAGCGTCTTGGGGACGCTTCCGACTGGTATTGATATGGACCAGTTGAGCTATCTGTAGATTGTTTGCAACAGTCTGCAGTTAGCTCAATTGTTTCAATTGTAAATACTAGTTTAATTTCTTTATATTATTTGATTGTTATAACCTAGGTAAATTACAGAAATACCTTAATCCAATAGAATATACACACCTATAAATAAAAATGCCCTTACAGGGCTCAAGTTGATCCTACGAAATTCTTACATCTTATAATGGATATGAATGCAATAAATAAATATTAATTTGACTGTATTTAGTTGCGTTTTTATCACAAGCAAATAATTAGGCCATATTTACTTTTGCGCAGCTGTCCGGTAGCCGCAGCCAATGTACCCACCGCAAACAATGTCCGCACATTTCCAACAACAGTAGGCAACATTTCAGCCGGCTGAGGCGTCACACAACACGTTTCACTGGCAACTTCGACCACGTTCCGATAAACCCTGACAAGCCTACTGCCGGTATATTCCCTGATAGCGCTCTATATTCCTCAAATGTACCTGCAAGGATAAAGCGTGCCAAAGCCTGGCTGTATATGGCAATATTGGCTCGCGAACGCTGAGGTGAATTTCAGACGCTCTTAGTTGATAGACAAGACAAGAGTTTTAGACTCTTGTCTTGTCTATCAACTTTAAGAGCGTCTAAAATGTGTCTTCTAGACCTTCGTGATACACCGTCGGCCACATCGTCACTTTCCACCAGGTGAGATTGTGGTCAAAGGAAGGTCTATCACTACAAACAAAGTCCTCCGCCGCGTCAGTATGTCTATTCGCGATAAACTCAAAAACGACTGAACGGATGTTTCATAGGTTTTCACCAATAAGCGATAGAGTGATTCATGAAGAAGGTGGGTGTATAATTTAGGTTTAGGTGTATAATTTGTCAAGGTTTTGTGTAAATTGGTTGAAATATAACGATAATTGTTGGAAGTGTCGGAAAAAGTCAAGACGCTTTCATAGACAGCGTTTTCGCTCCATAAACCTAAAAAATGTTATCTACGTAAATACAAAAAACCCCGCGATTGAAATTTTTCTAAGTTAATTTTTTTGCTAATCCTTTTAACTGATTTATGGTACCTACACGATAAATTGTTGTAATGGTTGGAAAAAGTCAAGCCGCCCGCTTACAGGAGCTTTCATCGGAAACGCTGCCTAATCCCGTTGAGATGTAACAAAACAATGCATGGTGGGATATTCTTCTTAGTGCACGCAAGTGAAGCCGTGGGCGGGTAAGCTAGTCCAATATTAAAAAAAGACAATGTGACTTCAAGTTCTCTAGATAAACTGCAATAGGCATTCTCTTCGATCAGGGAGTTTATTCTCAATGGGCGTGCTACTCATAAATTGTTCAAAATGAAGTTATTGGACATCGTATTGGAGTCACCGTCTAATCTTTCATTAATTGGTTACGGCACCAAACAGAAACTGACTAGCAGTCTATTATTGCGACATATGTATGTATGTATGTAGTTCCGGTAAGTTTCAGAGGATATTATCAATATTAGAGAAATAGATCCGGCTAGATCGGCTCGCAGTACGGGACGGGATCGACATTACGATTTCAGTGCGAAATATTGAGATACTAGCTGTTCCCCGCGGTTTCACACGCGTTAAATTCGAATTTCACATTTCTAGGGGGATAAAAAAGTATTATTTCCCGTAAATCTCCCATGGTAATTTGATGTTTTACCAGGTCTAAAACTAGCCTATGTTACTCTCCATCCTTTCAACTCTATGACAAAAATCAAGTCGATTGGTTGCTTAGTTAGGGCGTGAAGGAAGGACAAATAAACACACTTTCGTATTTATAATATTAGTTATATTATTAGATATTTGAATGATTGGATACCTGGATTGGAAATGCGGATTTCCGTGTGTATGATTAAGGTCAGACGTGCGCTTTAAATAATTATACCATAGCAATTTCTATACTTAATATTCGTCAGCAAATATGAAGTACTAATAAGTCACGAATTGTTTAAATCAAAGCAATGATTTTCTCAACTCAAAGGCAAAGCAAATCACGTGTCATTAAACAAGTCAAGTCACGACAGACTCTTCTTGGGCACTACTCCGCAAAACGATGTGGAATGTACGACGTATATTGAATAAAGAACCGAACTGACATGATACAGTAAAGATTAGCTCGACAAAGTGAAGTAAACCCTTAGGTACGAGGCTCCTTCAGCAAGCAAACTCTACGAGCTATGATGTGTTTTGAATTTAATAACTTGACACCTCTGTCATTTTGTTTCGAGTATCGCAATTGAATTAAGGAGTAGATACTCTGATTGAACGTGTGACTTGTACTTATGAATACTTATAACATAATAGCCCGGCTACACGCTCAAACATTTGTGCAAACAGGCATGCACAAACACAGTTTGCGCAAGCAAGATGGAGCGTGTGGACGGGTTTGTCCAATCATGCATGCACAATGCACAAATGTTTGAGCGTGTAGCCGGGCTATTATGTTATAAGTCTTCGTTAAGGGTTAATACGTGATATAATAATACTGACTTCTTACCGCGGATCCGTAGTTTAAATCTCTAGTCAATGTACCAGTATTTTACACTAGAATATTATATAATAAGAAACACGCTGTACAATCAACACAGCATCATCTAGCCCCAAGCTAAGTAGAGCTTGTGTTATGGGTAGGTACTAGATGACTTAATACAATGTATTACATAAATAGATTTTTTTTATAGTTACATAGAATATACCCCGTACACCCGGTACAAATATTTGCAGATCGTACAATACAAACATTTTGTCCCAAGGTGGGAATCGAAACTGCCGCAACCTTCTACATACGTCGTAAGAAAGAAAGGGGGGATGGGATGAGAAAGACTGCTGGCAGGTGCTGGGTGCGGCAAGCTGAAACTGGTTGCGCTATGGTGCTCATCATGTGAGGCTTACCATGTCGAGCAGTGAACTAGTATCGGTTGATGACGTTAAGTAAATATTTATAGAGTCATCATCATCAGCCTGTATAAGTCCACTGCTGAACATAGGCCTCCCCAAAACGACGCCACGAATAGCGGTCCTGATCCGCCTCCATCCAACGACGCCCTGTGACCGCTACAATGTCGTCGTTCCATCAAGGTCATTTATAGAGTGTCTAAAAATAAACACCCATGACTTTAACTAAGTTCTGGTTAACTTTATTATGTTAATATGAATTACGTAGATCATGATAGTGCGACGGACATAAAGCTAGTATTTGATGAATGAGCCTTAATTATCAACCAAAGAACCCTGTGAAAGTAGATGTCCGATTTAGCTAGTATTATTAGTCCGAAATGGTTCCATCCCATTCTGTGTGGATTATAATATTACTTCGTAGTGTTCTAAATCATGCTTGATATTCAACTTCCAAATGCAGATATTTTCATGTCCCTGATTGAGTGCGTGACTTTCCGACGACGACGGATTTGAAACCAATTAGTCGACACTTGTCATGTTAATTAGTCAGCGTTAATATACCGGGACATTTATATGATAGCGCTGGATTGATATTGCTTTAGGGCCAGACTCTATCAAAGTTGAGCTGAAACGAGCGGGGAAGAGATGTGTTTAAATTAGAAACCTAGAACGTCGTTATTCACACATCTCATCTCCACTCAGATTCAGTGAAGACGTGCTCATTGAATTTCCTTTTTGTTCGTAACGACTTAGTTTTTGTCGGCGTTTGCCACCTCATTTGGCGACTTAATTATCAACGTCACATCGAAGTTAAAAAAACTTTACCTTTTGCTTTTTGGTTGATATTTGTATGATCAACAGAATCCGTGCTAGTTTTTTGCTTACTTCCGGTAGTTTAGGCCTTAGTTCAAACCTCACGCGAACCCTGATCCTGAGCAGTCGCTGGAGAAGTAATTACATGTTCATTAGTTGACAAGAATGACACGCCACATCGCGTGACAACCCACGCGGCACATCTTGTACGTGTTGCCAAATAATTATATACCTGTTACGAGTACAGTGCCACAAACTTATCAGTTAAACGTTGAAACATCAGTAAACAGGGTTGCCAGTGAGTTTGGCATCAGAGATTGCACACAGCCTCACACAGGCGACTATTTATGGTGCCATCAACGCCCGTACGATGGCCGTGGCGGCGGCGCGGCGCCTGAAAAAGTCGAAAAGTTTCAACACGGTCGAAGCGCCGTGCGGCTATTTTTCTGCAAAGTCTAGTTTGCGTTTGCAGCGCGATTTTTACGGGCGTTAACGGCTCGCAAAAATTAACACAGAGTAATAATAATGACTTAATTCTCACGAAGTAAAAGTTCGGTGGCAGTGTTATACGACAGATCCCAAGGGCTGCTACTTCTAGGGCTGTCACTCGCCTGAATTAACGTATTCCTGTGGATGACAGCTGCATGTTCTAATCAAAATCAATTACGCATCTATGCGTGCTGAATCGATTACCTACTGCCTATACAATCATACATATTATAATCCACTCAATTAATCACAATCACTTCAACTGATACCTACACATTTGTACGTTAGTATACAATTTTTTTTTATGTATCATTGATAAAAATCTACAAATATAAGCTTTTTTGTAAAAGTGGGCTTAATATATGTACTTCATACGATATCATGAGTAATTCATCCTAAAATTTGTCATGGTATGACTACTCTACCGTTAGGATTGAGAAAGGACCCTCTCCAAAAACCTTTTAAAAGCTCACAATATCTCAAGGGGTTAACCATACATAATTACCTCTTAAACACAAGGAAACCCATAAGGTTATGTACGAGGGTTCTTCGGTTCCACGCCGTTATTATGGCATAACCTGAACGGAAAATAAATGAGAATCGACAATTCCGAGCTTCGTATGGGGTGATAAGTAAGCAAGTATAACATTTTGTCGATTGCTATAAGTCACAGATGTCTATGTCCTTGCCAGAGCCTTCAGTGCCCTACTGTGAAAGTAACGCCAATTTCTGTCATAGTATTTAGTTCACAATAGTTCCTCCAGTATCTTAACCAGATGATATTTATTTATCCAGGAAAGGAAACGTGATAATTTGCATACTTAGTCAAATTAAAATCTGAATATAAATTGAGGGTAGTCGTGGAAACCGGCCTTCTCAGCTGCAACTCCCGAGTATCAGTCGTCCAGCGACCACGATCGACGTAGGAAAGTAAAAACAAGGTACGCGAATAAATATTCCTGATAATAATCAATAATTAATCAATTCAATTAGGCATATTATCTCTTTATCATTCTTCAGTATTATTTCTGTACATCAAATGCTAGCTGAGATTTCGTCGATATCTTTAAGTACCTAATGTTATGACACCTCATAGTTCGAAGAGTTTGGTTATGGCCGTCTGTCTCATATGACTGATAGACTTATACCAAGGTATTGAATTAGTGTTATTGGGTGATATGAGATATGAGCATTATTTCCTACCTCACCGTACACATATTCTTTGTTACTTTGGTATTTTATTATGACATCTGCATCATTTGTCTTACAAATAAAAGGATATTTACTTTGCAACCCCTAGATATGTAGATGGTGCAAACGGTTAATAAGATATTGCGTTACTTATGGTAACATTGATAATAATTAGGATTTTTTTTTAAACACCTTTTGTGTTTAGTCCAACGTTTTTATGTTTACCTAAAAGTATATAAATCCCGAAACAAATACATAAAATAAACCTACTTAAACTTAGCCTGAACCATTTGAAACAAAGCTATTAAATTGCAGTTTTCTTTCTATATTTATGAACCACCATTTCACTCGTAAACAAAGTGAAACAGAACTATTGCTGCACTCAATACACTATTTAGCTTTTCTATTTCCAACAGCTGTCGCCGAGACACCATTGTGGGTATCTGCAACTTCCTGGTCGCAGTTATCTCAACTTCGTGTCGATACCTTATCAATAATGCACATTTTCGCACTGAGAATAGACTGGTGTCAAAATCTGCTCCCTTGGTTCGTTATTTATTTAGAGTTCTTTGTGTTGATAGGGTTTATTTATTAACGAGGTTTGGCGTCCAGCGCGTTGCAGAAACGTAACGAGAAGTTTGTGTGGTGCAATAGCAATAGGACTGGAGTGAACAAATTTCAGACATATTCGTCACAGTTACCAGCTATACACATTTAGTGCTGACGTTAAATTTCTTTGAGAATCGTTTGAAAGCCTTGAAGTTTGTTGAACTGCTTGGCGTCCAATGTGGTGGCTAAGCCAGTGTTCTTGTTTTACTTAGTACTATACTAAGTATATAGTTAAGCCGTGGGGCCGCGGCGTACGAATAACGACCCCTCCAACTCAACCCATGGATGTCGCAAAAGCCGACTAAGGGAACCTACCAGAGGAAGGGCAGCAGCTTCCTTCTGAGTATTTTTTAAACACCAACACTGCGATCACCAATCCGCCTGCCAAGCGTGGTGATTATGGCAAATCCCCCCCTACATGGGAGACCATCCACTCGATGGACCGACGACATCGTAGCGGTCGCAGGGAGTTGATGGATGGAGGCGGCTCAGGACCGCTATTTGTGGCGTCGTACGGGGGAGGCCTATGTCCAGCAGTGGACGTGTATGGGCTGATGATGAAGTATATAGTTATTCTGTGGTTTTACTTATATGTTACAATAAGTAACGTAAACAGATATTACTATAATATCTGTTTACGTTACGCTAAATTTAAGCTCAAACACTAAGCTCACACTTGTACCGTACGTACAGTACATAACTATAAATAATAATATAATAAATAAAACAATGTTGGCCTGTCTGCCTCGAAATAATAGCTATCTTGCGTATCAGGAAGAAAGGGGGAAATATGTTCACAAAATGTTAATTAAATAACAAAGTCTTACCTCATGATAAAATTCCTAGTGGTAGAGAATTTCCTTTGTTAAAATAATTAGCTTATTCACTTGGCAATTGCGATGTAGGTACTGCCGCAAGTTTTCCGCTGAGAAATATTTATGAGCTTCCGGTGCTAGGGCCCGGGTAGGCTGTATGCCCAAGATAAACAGACCCGGGGGCGCAAGGAGTTGCTTACTTGCTAACCATCCTCAATGTTTAATCATGTTTGGGGATATTTCGGCTTGGGTTGTCTTGGAACAAAGCCGTGCGTGGGGTTCATCGCACTCGTGGGTTCAGGTGAGCTTTTGTTTCACATACAGAGGACACTACAGAGAGCCTATAATTCAATTTGTGGAGCACGTTCACATCAAATGTATCGCGAAATGTCTCTGATACTTTTCGTAGTTAATAGTTAAGAAAACTAAAAAGTCCAAGTCTGGAAGCTGCTGACAATCTTGAAAGTAATAAATTCTCGCTCTTCAAGTTCTAATTTGAACCTTAAGAAATTCAGTATTATTTCAACGTTGTTATTAAATTTGTGATATCAAGTGCTCGTCCGATATAAATTTCAAGATTGTACTCAAGTTTAGAGCCCTCTCGGCGATTGTTTTCTATCTGTTTGCCACCTTCAGTACTCAGTTTTGCAAATAAATTTAGCATAATAAAGTTACGAGAGCCCTTTGAATATAATAAGTGTTTTAGGGCAACGAGTAAATGACAGTTCTGAAAAGCATTTTGAATGCGGCTTTGTAATGTTTTTACAGGCTTTTTTCTTCTTGCCCTGTTAGTTTGTGTGGAATCTTGCAACTTAATTTTAGAACTGTTATCCTCAATCGATTGAGCTGAAAGGTACACTTATGTAAGTTTGGTGATAATGCAAT
This sequence comes from Eupithecia insigniata, assembly GCA_947859395.1. Lineage (NCBI taxonomy): Eukaryota > Metazoa > Arthropoda > Insecta > Lepidoptera > Geometridae > Eupithecia > Eupithecia insigniata. Next base: position 6,902,241 of record OX402008.1, read on the forward strand.
GTCATGGTAACATGGAGCTGGTCTCATGATGGAGACCGAAGGTGGCCATAGGAACTCCTAAACGAAACGACTTAACCAGGTCCAGATTGGATTTGTCTTTCCAAGCAGTTTGGTCCTAGATGAATGTAAAAGCAAGTTAAAAAAAACTAAGTTAAAAATATATATATATATTACACGAGTAATTGTTTTATAAGGTTTTTGGCGATAACAAACTTTTCTTTATCCATAAGTCGGACGTTGAAAATGTTCGAATTCTGTTATTTATGATCCGTGTAAAGTTTAATTAAAAATATCAAAACGTCATCAGTTTCCTCCATCTTTTGCACAAAACCTGGCTACATTAGTTGTATTGTAATAGCGCCCTGATTTATCGGCCAATATAAATACAAACACACTGAACTATTTCATACAACAGTTGACAAATCCCCCGGCACCGCGCAACATATTGGCAACACAGCACAATAATGCTCTAACGCCAATAAGTATTTCATATTTCTGCCATCATTAATCTTGCCTATCGTGGCCTACCCATTCAATTGACTGGTTATTTCCATGGATAAATTATGAAGTTCGATTTTTGTATAGACCGACGATGATAAGGCACAAGCTGGTGAAATATTACCAATAACGAAACGTTTATTTACTCTGAATGGTCGTCGGGCGGCGCGCAATTGGTCTTTTTGTCATATCGCGGGTTAATCTTTTCTGGATTATCTTGTTGAGTGAATTCGCTTAATTACGCGGAAGATTTTATCTTTGGAGACTGATATTATGAAATAACAATTTTTTAAACTTTCGCGATTTGTTGACATAATTAAAGATTATTTATCGGGCCCGTGACCACGATCGCTGTAACGCGATGGAAACGTAGGGGAAAATATAACAAAAGGTACGCGATAAATACCCGATAAATAATCTTTAATTATAACAATTTTTCTTTCTTAATGAAAATAAGCTGTTACCAAAACGTGTTTGCGTTTAAAAGAGCTTTTAGCAACGGTGCTCGTTATACTTGAAACTTAGCGAATATTTTATAACTCTCGTTATACATGCCAAATTAAACTCCTGAAATCTATTCCCAAGTTTAAAAGAGTAAAACTGTTTAGCCAGTTCCTGCAAATGTTTTTCCGCGCGAGTTTATGCCAAATCATCATTAAAAAAGTGCAAAAGTTCTTTAATAGTGATGCTCTAGCGGTTAAAAAGCATAATTAAAAGTTGCCGGCTAGTTTCACCTTAAACTTCTGTCATTAAAACTTACCGCCTGAAAGGAACAAACATTCTTCGTACGCCGCCGTAACAAAATCCCAAACCGCCAATATAAATCAAACTTTCACTTTTGCGTGCGCCATTCATCGTACGACCCTATATTACACAGGCACAATATCATATTTTCCCTTCGTAATTACGAGAAAATCGTATAAAGTTGACATATTAAAAATGTTTTTTATTTTCGAAATGAAAATCCTTTTAATGTGCGTCGGGGATCTGAAAATGAAACGTAAAAAATTTCATTTGCTGCGCGTGACACCTTTGCCTAAGTTAATATTTCCATGTATCGTGCCTGTTATAGGCCAGAAATAATAAAACGGCACTGTTATTTCTGGGATACGAAGCTCAAGGTTTCTGTAGGGTTCCATTCTTCGCATTTTTGCGGTATCTTGGCCCTTGCGTGGAAATGCGAAATTTCAGTCTGTGTCGGTAAAAAGGTACGCTTTGTGCTTGGGCACGTTTTGAACTGACTGTTTTCATATTCATATTCGGCTACAGGTGGTCGTAACCGAGTGCACGGCCAGAGGTAATGGCTTATTTAAACTATGTATTTTTATGGTTTCAGTACCTGTGTTCGGAATTCTTAGGAAAGAGAATCTTAGTTTTGTTTGTAGCCTGATCGTGTTCTATTCGTAGTGCTGGGTGGTCATAGACGTTTGTCATTCTATTAGTATGGAGTGGGTTTTAGAATCTACCCCTCCAGCTCCGCCTGTGCATGTTGTAATAGCCGACTAAGGGAGCCTATCAGACGAAGGGCCGTATTTTCCTTCCGCGTATTTTTGACACTTCTTCTGCGATTATACTCTGCTTGCCGAACGTGGCAAAACCCGCCTTGTTTGGGGAAGGCATGATAAGCAGTAGGCGTATGTGTCTGGTGAGGTAGTAAATAAATAAATAATATTGGACTATCAACACAGCATCATCTGGCCCCAAGCTAAGCAGAGCTTGTGTTATGGGATGACTGATATACATAATAATACCTTTCATTGATAGATATTTTTTACTATACATAGAAAATATCCAGAACACCCGGAATAAATATTTGCAAATCGTACAAACTTTTGTCCCGAGGTGGGAATCGAACCCGCAACCTCTTGCGTTGCAGGCGGACCTTTGCCCGTCGCGCCACATCGGTCGTCAAGTAGTAGGAATCTTCGCTCGTGTTCTTAGCGAAAAGTTTGCAACGGCAAAACGTAAAAATTTAGATTCTCAACTTGGTTAAAGGGAATTTTGTAAGTGTTTCCAGCAGACCATTTATAGCAGTATTTTGCCAGACATCAGCGCGTGTAAATCTTTGTTTTCCTGCCAGCGACGGGCGACGCGAATGATGGCGACGGAACGTGTTTGCTAAACTTCACCGTTCCATTTCACACAGCATTTTCGCCGCTCGGACAGCGGCCGAAACTAGTCCGAACTGAGAATTATAGGTCACGTTGGTTTTGGCACAATCCGCGACGATTTATGCAACGGCGAGACATCAACTGCACTCATAAAGCGTGCATGCAGCGCTCAGCGCGCAACTGATTCATGGCACATAGCCTGTTTTGGAATACATTGTTTATTATACATCTCCGCGACAAAGTTGCTGCCTCCATAGCTCAAATTTTATATAACAATGTAGGTTTCTAAAACTGCTTTTACTTAGTTATCTACTCCTGCCTCGGTGTGCTTGGCAGAGATTTGATGACTCTGACTGATAGGCTCTTCGTCTAACTTTAATATACTGAAAATCTCCTGCCTTTTTTTTCTTGTTATGATGATTTAGTTGTATCTAAAAGAGGATGGTGACTTTGAATGTCTACCACGATATTTTTTCAGGCCGAAATCGTGGACCGAATAACAAAAAACATTATCATAGTTACATTATTATACAGTGTGAGTCTCCATACGGTGAACAAACTAAAATAAGTAAAACTACGCCTCCTAGGAATTTAAATTATAAGAAAAATAACCCCCAATTAAAAGTGTAGTTTGTTTTTTTTTATGTAGAATCAGCTTATTTTTTTCATTGATTATTATTGTCATAATTTCAAAATATCAATCTAAAACAAAACAGACATACAAAATAAGCAGACTCGTAGTTTTATATCGATTTAATTGCATAGAGTAAGCTGCTGTGGTACATTCTTTATCGCCCAGAATTCGTTTGCGGCAGTGTGATTAAAGTGGCGTGAAAGTCCGCGCCAACTGGGCTTTTAACGGCTCTTGCGGGAGCAGCGAGCCTATTATGCTAATTACCTCCATGAATTACGACCTTCGTTGTTGACTGTCAAAATGCGATGATGGTTGCGAATCAAGAAACTGCCACCGAGTCTTGCGAATCCGCGATGGCTTATTGATTTACATAGGTAAGCTAGCTTCAATGCATCAACTCTCGAAACCTCTCCGTGTTCGGAGTTAACAAATAGAGCGTGGATCTGAGGGGAGTCCGCCGGTGGGCGCACACAGCCCGTTTGTTTAACTTATACTGAGTTTAGCCCAGTGGTTACCTATCGGACTTCACCCGCTTTGAAGTCTCGTCCGTCGTACAATAATCCGATTTCGTCAAAGTAACTCAACTGCTTACCTTATATTGCTATCAAACGACAAATTAGTTATGAATACGAGGATATACCATTACGTACTCTAAATATTGACGTAGTCGCGTCGCGTGTGCTTCTAGCGTGTGAAAACACATTAATAATCGCGGCCGCGTTTATATTGTCCAAGCGAAACATTTGTGGCATCATAAGGTTAGGTTACAGCTAATATGTAAATTCGTTTTTACCTTCCGTTTGCAAGGTTAATAATTTGTTTTTTCTCTCTGCTCATGAAATTTTAGTATGATGAAACAAAGTATAAAGGAAAGCGGAGTTAGGCGGTATTGGTTTCCTTCCGGCCTATTCCAGTTACTTGGGCAGTTTACTTAGCGAATTGAAAATCCCCCGAATCTTCCCTTGTAACGACATAATTAACCCTCATTGTTCTGGATCACGGAGTTGCCGGCATATCGTGATAGTCACTAAGTCACGTAATTGCCCGGATACGGCACAGCGCCTCTCCGGATTACATTCGATCACGTCCCGCAGTAAACAGTTTAGTGCACTGATTTTTTTCATTCCACGACCTTTGTGGAGGGCCGATTGTTCGAGCTCGTATGTGATAAGGCGAATCCAGCGATTTGTAACGAGTGGGACGTGGAAGGATTTTTGAGCGCGCTTGATTGTACGATGTTTGGGTGTTTCATAAAAATGCTGATGCGTTTTACGAGAGCCTTGCAAATAAAGAAAACGCTGTCAAAATATAAATTCCGTTTTGGGCGGAGAATTTTCTGGCAAATAATAAATAAGTTTTGTACGGCGGTGGTCAGGGGCTTTACTGTTCGGTCAAATAGCGGTCAAGTTGCCGGGTCGCGAAACACCTAACATGATTATGAAAATACGGAGTAACTGAGGTCGGAGCTATTCTAACCAATGAGAGTCCCGCTATTATAGTGGACCCTCTTCCCCAGACGTATGTTGGGAAAATATGACACTAATAACTTAGTAATTTTCCACTTGAGGCTGCCATTCGACCGTCGACCTAATAAATTAATCCGGCGTCAGATCAACGTCAAAGCTACATTATGGTTTGTTCGCATTCCCGGGATCCGAGAAATTCACGGTCGGAGTAATCGCGATTCTGAGTGAGTCTTCACATCTGAATACGCTTGTAGGTTTCTTGCAGTTTCTTACAAATCTGTCTTTGCTGACAGATTGTTTGTTGATTTGTTTTTGTCGAGCAGATAACTTACTTTCAGCTTTTACGAGCTTAGCAGCAGTGTCTTTCTCTGACTCAAAGTATTTTTCATTAGTATTAGTACTATTTAACGGGTATTTATCGCGTTTATTAACCTATTTTTCTCGACGTCTCGACAATAATAATGTATTCAGATCGCTTAAGTTTAAGAAAAAGTATCGTTAGAATCCTGGTTTCATTTCACTGAAAACATTGTAAATAATCAATAACGCAAATTTCTTCCTCAAAAGCAACTCTTTCACGTAAAATCTAAAGCCTTATTACCTGTTCTCACAAAACCTCTGAACCACTTATGTAATTTGTATGAACACCTACATTTATAGTTTTAGTTTTTGGACATCTCGTCCGTCATTCCGGACCAATTCAATGAACAAGCGCTGTAAGGGTCAGTTTCTCGAGTAAGATAAACCAGCCTCTCAATTAATGAAAAGCTGATTTCGGGGCCCGTCTCGCCTGATAACAGTCGGCTGGTATTGGACGGCACGATAATGTCACCATAGATGCCTTTCGATTGTATATCGTAATTAATTTATCGATATTCTTTGATGATAGGACTACTTAATGTGTTATTTTGGGGTTGATACTTGCGTCACAAAACAGACACCGTTTTGTGACTCAAGTAATTGTATTGTGTCTCAATGTTTAGGTTGATTTTATTAATCGATTACATTAACAAAATTCACGATAAAATAAGCGCGAGCTCCTCTTCTAAAAGAAACTCAGTGGTAAAATTATGTTAGCCAAACTTTTAAATCAATTTAATTATTCTGCACTCGCTGAGCACCAAATGAATACATACTAGTCAAGTCAGTTGGTTGAGTGAACAATGTTTTTGGATATGCTTGGATTTCTTATGTATGTAAAATGTGTAAATATATAAAGTACCATCCTAGTCTTAACTTATGTATCGTGTTAAAATAATTATAATGTACTTCATAATAATTATATACTTGTTAGGCACTCTGCCGTCGTCACTCCACAAGGGCCCTACTGAAAACCAGCGCAGTATTGGACAATTATTTGCCCAATACTGCATAAAGCTGAGATAGGGATCCTTTTTACCCCCTTTTTTAATAATTGTTAGTTAATAGAATTCTATATGTCTATATGTCTTCTATGTTAATTTTAGACTGTTTATTTGTTGTTCTTGTGATTTAATTTTGTGGGTAAATAAATAAATTTTATCTTTTCATCTTTATACTAGACCAATCTGAGCCTAATGAGAAAAACTCTGATCCGAAGACCCGAATTATCCAGAGAGAAACCCATGTGCTCCATTATTTATGGTACAGTAGTCGTTGGCTCTAACGAAACAAAACCTTTTAGAGGGAAAAAAGTTGCGAATAATGGTCCACGGTCGATCTAAGAAACACGATAAGAAAACTCTGTGAACAGAATAAGCCTTGTATTCGGTCAACATTAATTACTGCGCTCTGGGGTACCGTAACTAGGGTTCCCAGAAATCAGGTGTATGTTTTTATTTGATTTGAACCTTAATATTTTATTGTTACTGTGTGGTTTGTCGTTGTACGATTACACAAACGCTATTTTATATCTATAGGAAAGTCAAGCATATCATGTGGGTTAGGTACACATTTAGTATTGGATGGCTTGAGGTAAAAACAGTCTGCTAAGCTTCAAACTCTGTTTGTTTCCCATTCAATAGTTAATACCTGCGATTTAATACTCTGAAAAGTTCCACATAAACTCATCAGGCGAGAGTTTGTTTAATGCTTCAGTGTCTTTGTTAAAGCGGTCGTTGTAGTTTACCAACTGCACTACGTTCAGTACAATGCTGAAGTTCCCCGCAGTTGGGATTGAAAATGAGACGAAATTGAGCGTGAATTAAGAGTTTTGCAGGCGGGAAGCGGAAACAAAATTGTGGGCTGATTCATCGCCGCGGTTCTCCTCGAATTATTCGATCGTATGGAATAGCTTTTGCTTGTGATCGAACTGTTTGTTGGTTTTCCGAGTACATTTATTTACCGAGTTTGGAATTAGAGCGCGCGCCCACGGCGACTTTGTAGCGCTACAAATGCGCGACAGCATCGCGACTGTAGCGCGACTGTAGCGCTGCAAGCGCGCGACCGTCTCAGACGACATCGGTGCGATGGGTGCCCGAGCACCCTTCTCCGCTCTTCGTTTTCCCCAATATCGTCTGAGACGGTCGCGCGCTTACAGCGCTACAGTCGCGAAGCCCCGTCGCGCGTTTTCAGTCACGCTTTTGCAGCGCTAGAAAAAGTTGTCATGGGCGCGCGCTCTTAGGGTGCTTTGTTTGTACATAATAAAGTGAACTTTATTGGATTTATGGTACTTCTTACGTGTCTTACAATAAGCACAAGACAACTAGGTACTACTATTTACTGCCATGAACTTTTAAACGAGTCACTAAGGTTTTAACAAAACACTTTTACGTATTCAAGTTTTTGATCATATTTTACTTTAATTACCTACTTTGTACTTGGAAATAACCTATATAGAAATGGAGAATAGTGTCTACGAAATTGTGAGAAATAATCTTGAGATATTCTTTCAGAAAACGGGTAGTGTCTCAATAATTAATTAATCTGCGGAAGGAAGTGGTCGACAGAAGTGTACTCTCCGTTATTTATCACATTTTATTTATTCACCGCCGCTTCAGGATTTTATCCGCATTATTTAAATTCGTTATCTTTGTGAGAACAAATCCTTCATATTTCCGGATCTTATTCTACAGTTGATTCATCGTTTTTATTTTTATAAAATATACATAAGGTTTTTACGTGTTGCGCGAATAAAATGGAGACACGCTATCGGGGATAGTTTTTAGAATCGTAATCCGTAGTATTGTAAAACACCCTTAGTTCTAATTTGTTATGAGATTGTAATTTTCTTTGTTTAGGGCCTACAATACCTCACCATTGTGTGAAAAGGATAGGCTTGGGATTTCGCGTTCATATGAGCGGGACAGAGTAGAACGTCATAACCGCAAAAATAATGTTTTTGTTTTTTTACGGTAAAAATAATAGTAATTTTGAAAATCTAAAACACACACCGTCTGCTTTATACTGATTGTTTACTGTAGAAAGTATCAAGGCTTATTTTAACGTATCTATTGAATAGCGACGGTTTAAAGTACAATTTAGAGTGAACTTTGTTTTTTTACATCATAATGCTCGGCAAGAAGGTTTTACAAATTAAGCAAAGAGGCTGTGTAAGATGGTAATCGCAACACAGTACATTTTTATAGGAATTCCATTTTCATATCTCATTACGTCACACTTTGTTTGAATTGTAAAGACTTTACAGTTCAAGCTATGCAAAACTCCTTGGTGAAACAATCTCTTTTCTTACAAAACGATAAGAAAAATTTAACTGAAAAAAAAACTGTGGAAATGGCGGCATTTCATTTCATTTGATTTGTGCGACTGTAATAAACTAAAGTTTAAAGTTAAAACTGTAACAAACAAGTTAAATAATAAATAAATAAATAATAAATAATACTGGACAATCCACACAGCATCATCTAGCCCCAAGCTAAGCAGAACTTGTGTTATGGCTACTAGATGACTGATATACATAATACAATACATATGTACATATATAGATATTTTTTATTATACATATAAAACGACCAGAACACCCTGAACAAATATCTGCAGATCGTACAAATATTTGTCCCGAGGTGGGAATCGAACCCGCAACCTCCTGGCGGACCTTCGCCCACCGCGCCACAGGTCGTCGAGTTTAAAGTGGTAGTTCAGTATGTCAAGTACTTCATCAGATGAAGAACTGGTCCGCACGCCTGATTTCTGTTATCTCGAAGCAGAAGATGTTGTACAAAATCTTTTAATAAATAATTATTTTTTCTAATCAAAATGACATTTTGTTATACCTAAGTATATAAATGTTTTATTTGCCTCGCCATTATGATGTAAAGTAGAATGCTTACCTCGGTTGCAAGTAGCTATTACACCCTCGAACTATGTTCTCGGGTGCACTCGATCCATTAGCGTCCTTTGCGAGCGCTCGCAAGGGTGCGGAATTGGATTTAGTGCACCCTCGAACTATATTCTCTGACTCGAACTATAGTCTCGTTTAAATATCTCGGGTGCACTCAATCCAATTTAGGGCCCTTTGCGAGCTGAGCTCGCACTGGCGCCAAATTGGATCTTGTTCTGTAATAGCTCCCTTACTACCCTTGTGTAACAATCTACTATTTTTCTATCGAGAAAATTTCATGTAATCGTGTTTTCGAAACACTAGTGGTCTAGTATCAATCCTGAACTATAACATATTAAAATCTCAAAGTAAATGCTTCAGAATTGTGGAAGATATGATCGTTGAAAATAACTGATTTCAGATAGTATCAACTCTTAATAAAGATCAATTATTAATAATATGACCTAAAATACCTCAATACAACCTAAAATAAAACAAACTCACAAATTGTACCCGGTTATAATAAGTATAAATTGTGGTGATATATGTAGACAGGGTGGGAACTATACCCACCTTGAGCCACAACCCAAAACGGACTCTCGAATCTAGATCTATACATAAATAGTTTAATACTAATCACTGCAAATCGGACAGTTACCTAGTTACATTTGAAATATTAAATGGTCATTCAGTACGGCAAACATATGCGTCCAGCACACGCTGACACTTGCACAAATGAGCGAGGAGAAGGACTGGAGGAGACGCTGGGGTCCAAAGAATGCTGGCCGAGCCCTAGCAATGCATTCCGCATCAATACAAGCTCTCGCTCCTACGGTTAGTGACATATGAGTATTGCAATTTCCGAATGCGGGGTCGTTAGTTGGCACAGAGAGAGATAGAGAACGCGATCGAGTGCAAGCAATGATTTACGGACCATTTGCGCATCCGTTGCTAGTTCAGTTCGCGAGAGGAGCTACTGTGCAATTAAAAAGTGTCAATGGATGTAGACTCCGTTGCGCTTTGTCTCGCCGCGCTGCCGTGCCGTAGCTCCAACTGGCGTCAATTGGACTTCCTATTAGTTAGAAGCGGCGATATTGCAAGGCAAACCCTGCTCGATTTCATTCCCAAGAAACGTGAAACCAAACGCCCCATATTTCGAGCGAAAAAGTCGATGGAGAGATTATTTACACATTCGGATCTCAACATTGCCTGTCGTAAAACTCGTAAATGTGATCTCTAATTCCCCGCGGGCCGAATCGCCTTTCGATATCTGATAAGTATTGGATTAAATATGTATGTTCTAAATCGAAATACATGCAGGCTTTCAAAGTTAATGGATTTACTCCCATTTTAAAGTCACGGTATTTCATATTTATATTCAAACTAGCTGCTGCCCGCACCTTCGCCCGCGTTTTATCGGGATAAAAAATAGCCTACAAATGCAATGCCTGTTATTCCAGGTCCCAAACTATCATCATCATCATCAGCCTATACACGTCCACTGCTGGACATAGGCCTCTCTCGCACGACGCCACAAACAGCGGTCCCGAGCCGCCTCCATCCATCGACTCCCCGCGACCCAAACTATACCTATACCAAATTTCAGCCTAATCGGTTCAGTACTTTTTGCGTGAAAGAGTAACAAATATCCATGCATCCATCCATACAAACTTTGACATTTATTATATTAGTAGGATCTTGTGCAATCTTCCATGACCACTGTAAAACGTCACTACGTATATTTCTGACATAATATATATTTTCCTCTTCTTCTTTTCTTTCTGTTTATTATCAATTATTTTTTACAAGCTTTTATTTAACTTGCCCTGTTAGTAGGTATACAAATCTTGCTACTGAATTTTAGACCACTTATTGCCACTTATCCTCAAGCGATTGAGCTGAAATATTGCATACTTATGTAAGTTCGGTGATATTGCAATGATATGCTCCATGGAAACAGAAGGTAAGAACAAAAGGAACTCCTAAACGAAACGACGTAACACCATCGAGTTTGGGTTCGTTGGATTTGTCTTCCCAAGCACTGTGGTCCTAGATGATGACCAGGATCCTGAATAATCCAGGAGCCGAAGGGAGGCCACGTGAACTGCTAAACGAAACGATGGAACCTCATCGAGTTTAGAATGATGTTTTGATTAAAAGTTTATTAAAAAAGTCTTTGTAAAATACTTATGAATATAATTTGTTTCATTAGCACATTATTAGGTTGTAAAATTATAACATGTAACATGTACAAATGTATGGCTGCATTACCATACAGCGAGGCAATGCAGCCAGCGTCTTGGGGACGCTTCTGACTGGTTTTGATATGAACCAGTTGAGATACTTGTAGATTATTTGCAACAGTCTGCAGTTAGCTCAATTGTTTCAATTGTAAATACTAGTTCTAATTTTTTTCTATTATTTGATTGTAATTTTCTTTGTTAATAAAGAGTTGATAACATGGTTGGAATTCGAAATCAAATAAATAAACCTTTGATATAAAATCTTTCTGACCCGGCCACTGCTGTCACATGTCAGGCTTCGCAAACCGCGCAGAGTTCTAAACATTTCATTTAAAAATGCTTTCAGTTCTGAAGTCTTACAACTATGCATACATCGGAGTCGATTTAAATATTTTATTCCATGGTAAATAATTAAATTTCTGCAAAAATTTTGAGAAATGTGGACAATTTAACCGACCCTTAATATCGAATATAAATCCCAATATATTAAACCTTTTAATCAATTAAATTTCATTTTAAATGTTTTAAAACGACACACAGAAATAAAAACCGGTTACGGAAACAGCGTCCGAAATTTTCTGTACCTACGAAATTCATTAAACTCTAACACGAATTTTCGCACAGACATGAACTGTATAACTGGGCGCCGCAATTAAAAGTTTGCTTAGAGAATATACGCCAACATTTTGATTTAAAGTTAGCGGTTTCGCTCGACACCCGCACCGTGGTTATTGATACGTGTTTTTACGCCAAAGTATGTACATTTTATTATCGCCAAGAATTTTGTCGTAGGATATTTTCTGTTTGATTACATCATCCAAATTCCTGCGGGGTGGTAGAGCTTAATTCAATAGTTCCTTTTCCTGTAGGTTAACAGAATTTACGTTCTTTTTCCACTCTAGGTGGGGTTGGCACAACATATATTTTTCTTCCACTCTCCTCTATCATCCCTGCACTTAACCATTTTTACACATGTTCTCTTACAGCCAACAGAACCTACCTCAATTGTATTAAAACAATTTATTGAACAATAACCTAAACAATTATAATTATGAAACTATTCTGAACTTCAACTACAACTATGTCTAGTCTAGAACAATTACATATTTCCTATCCTACTCATAGTTTGACTCAATTTAACATAAAATCAATTCTACTCTCGTTGAACCGCGAATTTGCTCAAAGTCGATAAAACAACTGCAATACCTTTTATTGCTGGAACCCATTGCATTAATTAGGTATTTGACAACAAAAGCACGGGTATTCTCGTGAAACCGCGAAGTGAGCAAGCGTGAGCTTCGAACGAAAGTACCCGCATCCTAGTACCGCAATCTGTGTAAGTAGTGTCCGAAAGTTGACTGTATCTTTCTCACCACAAATGTGGGTACTTGGCTCATGGAATAAAAGATTTGCCATGATTGTAGCCTCAGTAACGTAGCCATAGAATTAAATTTATAAAATGAGCAAGACGGACAATAGTTGGTAGCCTGGAAGAAATCGATTTAAGCGATAAGGCCGCCAATTTCAGTGCCCTAGTATAGCATAAGTTCAATAATGTACCTACTGAATGTTTTGTAAATAAAAGATTATCTATATATCTATCTAATAGTGAAAAGTGCGTAGATGTCGTCCAGGGGAAAACTGTGATGATGTAAATTAGAAATGTCCTTCATTCACAATAATATGATCACAATAGCACAGGAGAATTACCGCATTATAATGGGAATTTACATGAAAACGAGGGGCGCGTGGCCATTCGGAAATTTGTTTGTATTTTCCCTTTTGTGCCGCACAATATGAAGTTGTTTGTTCGAAAAGTTGGCACCGGACAGGGCTTACTCGCGTTCTATTGAATGGAAAGTTTGTGATTATTTTTAATTAATACCTTTGTAATGTACGTCCGGAAAGTTTGGTCACCGCACTTAAAATGCTATGAAGTATCTACTTACTGTTAATGGCTGAGAGCGCCCGCACATTGAGCCACTAGTCGCGGCCACTAGACGCGGCCACTAGTTGCGGACGAGTTTTTTCATACATTTTGTATATTATCGGCGCAAACCGAACGTTTGAGTGGCCGCGCTCTAGCAACTAAGCCACTTCAGGCTCCGTTTTGTCGCTCGCATCGCGCACACACTCGGCCATACAGTAGCCGGGTAGCCGGCGTATTCCCGGGCGACGAATGGTGGCCGCCACTAAGCCACTAGTCGTCGCGGTTAGTGGCCACGACTAGTGGCTCAATTTGCGGGCTGCTTTAGCGACCACAAGTGTATCTTGGCTTCCGATAACGAAGTCGCCATTTTGGTATGTCTTTTCGTCAAAAGACATTCGTCGTCAAAAGAAAATGTTGTTAAAAATTAACGGCAATAAAGCTTATTTGAATTTGATTGATCATTTTAGGTATATACACTACAAATTACCGGTATATGTCAACACATCACATGCCGATTTTTCCACCAAAATAACATTTGTGAAAACGTTCAGTATTATTAATTTGTTTATTATTTTAACGATGGTAATATTTGTACTATCTTAGCGGCAAACTTCCACAAAGCCTTCATAAAACAATACACTACAGCAATATTACTGAAAAAAATATGCGCGTGCGCAAAATATTTAAACGTTAGAAAGTTTAATTAGTTGAGTTCTCTCTCAGGCGTAGATACTGGCGAGTTTTTTTAAAGTTTTTTTTTGCGTAGTGCTTAGTATTTGCGAGTACGCACTTTATAAAACATCGTGGGTCGTTTTAGTAGATATGAATTCAACTAACTAGTTTTACAATTTCGTACTCCTGATCCCCTTTTGATCCAAAACAAACTTGACCAATCCCACCAGCTTGAAGACCTCATAAAAACAATTGAAAAGACCTCTAAACCAGTCGGAGAAACCTCATTCGCCGAAATGGTCAAAAAACGGTCAAACACGTCCATCAAGCCCTCAAATGTCAGTTCTGTGGCCATATACCCTAACGACAAACTAAAGACCAGTGAAAACACGAAATCCCTTGTACAAAAAATTATCTGCCCTGAACAAATGAAGCTGCATGTGAGAGGACTACGGAAGACCAGGAACGGAGGTGTCATCATCAGCACCGACACCAAGGACGACATCGAAAAGCTTAAGAACACAGTGCAGATCACCAACACTGGCCTTACAATCGACGAACCGCTTAAACGAAAGCCGAGAGTCGTCGTCATTGGAGTACCGACATCGATGCCCGAAAAATAAGTTTTCTCTTGCCTCTTCCACCAAAATCTAGCCGAGACTTTCAAAACTGTGACCTGGAAAAAATGTTAAGAGCCATAAAGTTATTGTGGCTTAACTAATAATATAATTGCAGGATTCTGCGTTTTGCCATAAAGTTAAGCCACAATAACTTTATGGCAAAACGCAGAATCCTGCAATTATATTACTGAAGTTCCAGCGGACATACGTAAAGCACTCATCACTAAGGACAGGGTTTTCGTGAACTGGTCTTCGTGCCCCGTGAGGGATTTCACTCTGGTTACTCGCTGCTATAAGTGCCAGCAGTATGGACACGCGGCAAAGTTTTGTCGCAAGGCAGCTCATACTTGCGGCCACTGTGGCGGCATCGGCCATACAATCAAAGAATGTCAGAAGCTATCTGAAGATCCGAAGTGTGCCACATCCTTGTTCTATAAGAAGCCAGGTAACCATGTAACTGGCGCCGCCGACTGCCCGGCAAAATTTGCGGCTGAAAAGAGGTACATCAATTCCATAGATTATGGGGGACCCTAAGGGCGCAGTTTTATTATTTATTCAATTTTTTTCGGTTTGAGTAGTTTTTATTTTTATATTATCAAACTTCTGATTTCTATGATTTTTCTGCACCTAAGTAGGTATGATGCAAAGTATGTATGTCAGTAAGATGACACAGAAAAGACATTGGCCTTGTATTGTTAAAGTAGGCTAATAATTTTTGTACCTAAGCACCTTTATTACATATTACTGGTTTAGCGTAGTTAGCATAATTAAGTTATTTCATTTTATAAATCTGCACCGTTGCTTTGTTTTATTATGACTACTGATAGATGTGATTATTATTTTTAGTTTTAAGCACTTTATTTAACCTAGTTCAGTTAAATGTATTATTTCAGACCTTTAGAACATAAGATAATTGACGTTGTAATCCGTTTAGTCCTGAGTTGTTTTGAATAAAATTATTTTATTTATTTATTTTATTTTCTTATTCTATCTCTTTACATGTCTAGTAGCTTTCTGCTACCTGCGTGTAGCCTATGTCCATTCCGGGGATATTGTTAACCTACCTGACAAATTAAATTAAAAATAATAATAAAAAAAAAATTGTTTATTTCAAGTACATGACTCATAAAATTACATTTAAATACACAATAAATTAATACAATGAAAAATTATGAAATAAAAAGTAAAACTAAGTCAAACAGAAAATTAATCAATAAAATATAGGACAGGCATAGACAGATAAATATACATAGGAGGGACCAACTGGGACTGGGGCAACGCCCCTTAAAAAGGGTAATTAAGATCTATTCAGCCGTTTTGGCGTGAAAAGATAACAGACAGAAAGATAGACAGATTTATTTTCAATTTATATTATTAGAGATAGACAGATAAAGTCACTTTCGAATTTATAATATTAGAAAAGATAATATAGTTTGGATGTCCTATATGTCTTCCAAATGAATAAAAATGAAACAAAATACTAGCTTCCGTTTTACCTGGATAAAGTCAGATATCCACGAGCGATTCACTCACTGAATGTCATAGAATGACCGGTATCTTTTGGGCTAACTGCTATTTCCTGTTCCTATTCACTTTTACATTGATCGAAGCACTATTTCAAAGTTTAACGCACTGTAACAAACTGAAAGGAAGTGACGTAGTCAGCACATTTAAACAGAGTCCTCATCAAGAACCTTCTTCAAGGAATCCCGAGTTAAATTCAATATTGCCTGATTGGATCGTCAAAGATCTTACATCTCTCGGATACGGACGAATCGTCTTAGTGCTAAAATACTCCTAAAATTGAGTAAATTTCTTTTAGTTCAGCCTCACTCCACTACTTATTACAAATTATTACGTAGATGATACACATACATTAGTCATAAATGTTCATAGCCTCTTTATCATACTATTCTGTAATGTAACCGTGAAAACCTTCGATGAAAAAGTAAAAAGATTGTTATTTTCCAGAACGGATGAGTACTTACAGTAAATAAACCTTAAATAAAAAGAAAAACTGACAAAATCGGACTCCACTCAGCATATGCTATGATAGAGCAGATCATAGTATAGCGCTGGTCTTCCGTGGATAATTGATGAGTTTTCCGGTATTTATAAATTTTTGATTAGTTTGTAATTATAAGCCTCTGATCCTTGCAAAAAAATATAGGAACCTATTGAGTGATGTCATAAAAAACCACCGTTTGTTATATTTGTTGAGAAATATTAACTGCAAGCTCAAATGTACAATAAATTGAAGTGAAAAGAAAATCAATAACACCTTATTTCTTATCTGATAGTAATAACTATATTTATAGCTGTTTGTTTAAAATTTGCTGCTTATTTTGGAAGCCTAAAGAATTAAAATTATTGTAATCTGAAATACCTGTTGATCTATCTGTCACATTCAGTGAATGTCTCGCTCAGACAGTTCCTTCCCCCTTTCATTCTTTTTCTGCCAGTATTCAGGGTCAATAAACGTAAAAACGAAAATCGAAGTTTCTATTTCATTTTCTTGCAATTGCATTCAAGTGACATAACATAGAGAGTTGGTTTTGCATCCCAACAAATCATAAACTTAAATTTTTGTTTCCTGAGTAGGGCTTCAGATTACAGCGAATGAGCGGCGAAAATAGTACCTATGAGCGAGTCACTCACTGAATGATATACATTGGCATACTTATCTTTGTGCTACGTACATTTGCGGATGATAAACCGTAAAATCTAAGCGTGGTTCAAAACCTGAAACTCATTAGGACCTGCCTTGCCTCCGCTCAGTGCTCATATCGCATTTCCGACGCGGCCGACAAGTAGGCACCGAGCGCCGACTCCAATTAAACCATATGCACTAATGAATATTGCTCCGGAGTTTATATTCAGCCATTATTATTTCATCGTTCGCCGGGGAATAAGGCGCGATAATTGATAGCGAACGAACGTTCCTGCGATATAATTGGAGCGCGTGTTTTGATTGCGACTAAATTGAACCTGGAGTTCATATGATTGCACAAATCAACACTTACTATGGGTATTGCTGTATGAGCACATGTGTAGGGACTTTGGGAATAAATGCACAAAGCTTGCAAGTAATTAATTGGTTCGGTACCTCACTTTTTTCAAATATGTAGGTAGATTAAAAATAATAGGTAGTATACTGAAAACTTGATATTTTACTGAGTTCGTTCAGGCACCCCCTAAACTTTTTGATTTGATGTTTATGTTAATTAATTTACTGTTTCTCATGCCATTTTGGCTTAGATAAAATAATGTTGGACAATCCACACAGCATCATCTAGCCCCAAGCTAAGCAGAGCTTGTGTTATGGGTACTAGATAACTAATATACAATAATGCAATATATTACATAGATAGATATTTTTTACCCGACTACGAGAGGATTATGATTTTGACACCCTATGAATGTATGTATGTAGCCGATTTTTATGTTCCCTCGTAGCGCTGAAACTACTGGTCCGATTTCAACAAACGAGGTGTCATATGATTCGGCTTAATAGCCCGATGGTTATAGGCTATGTGACGTCAGATAAAAATGGGGGTCTAACGAGATAGCGGGGGTCGAAGAAAGGGTCGAAAATGTCAATGTTAGTAAATATGCTCGTGTGTGGTATCGTTGCAAAGGTCTTTGTTTGTACTTTCCAAAACCGTTTTTCAAACTTTTGTGAGATTAACAATTCTTAAACTATTAGTAAAAAGGTATAAAAAAAAAATATAGTTAAAAACTAAAACCCGACTACATAAAAGTCTTAAACAAGCGTTCACCTATTGTCCTTATCATTTTCTTTTGATACTTAGGTAGTCGGAGGCATCCACCCCATATACCTACGCTACAATTAGTAACAAAGGCCTCCGACTACCTAAGTATCAAAAGAAAATGATAAGGACAATAGGTGAACGCTTGTTTAAGACTTTTATGTAGTCTGGTTTTAGTTTTTAACTATATTTTTTTTACTATACATAGAAAATACCCAGAACACCCGAGATAAATATTTGAAGACCGAACAAACCTTTGACCCAAGGCGGGAATCGAACCCGCAACCTCATGCGTCGCAGGCTGACCTTCGCCCGCCGCTCCACATCGGTCGTCCTTTTGGCCTAGACGATGATTGATGATGTGTAAAAAGCTTAGTTTTTATCATCATAATAATTTCCTTATTATTATTGTTACAGGTAAGCAGTAGAAACCTGGTAACCGCAATCCGGGTTCTGCAAACTGGAACAAATTTTCAAAGTGAATTCATTATTTGATGACTGCAGCATCTGAGATTCGATTTGTCGGATTCAGTTTGGTAAATATTTGTTCCTTCAAGTTGTGGATGCGGTCTTGGTTGTATCAGGGTCGAATTGAATTACATCTTCGTCAGGTTCGTTGGTGTTCTCAATGGCAAGTTCTATTGTTGTTTTAGCTGAACTTGGACCTTCTATATTAACGAGACTAGTTGCTGCCCACGCCTTCGCCCGCATTTTATCGGGATAAAAAATAGCCTATATGCATCGCCTATATGTTATTCAAGGACCCAAACTATATCCATACCAAATTTCCTAATCGGTTGAGTAGTGTTTTTGCGTGAAAGAGTAACAAATATCCATCCATACATGCATCCATCCTTACAAACTTTGACATTTTTAATATTAGTAGGATGTTCACGGGTATTTATCGCGTTTATTTACCTAATACGCTTGAATATTTATAATAATGTGTCCAGATGGCGTTAATTTAAAAAAGTTTAAGTTTTTGATGAATTTAAACTTGATGGTCAGGAAAGTAGTTTTATACCATTCAAAAATGACAAAAAAATCTGTTGTGTCGCAGTAGGCATTATTTGTACATGCTACCATATACATAGGTACATACATAGAGCCAGGGCAAACAGCTCCATCTAAGGGTGCCTAATGTCATTAATATAAAGCTTAAACAAAAATTCTGAAAAGTAAAATTGTAAATATCTAAAAAAACTATTTCATAATTAAGATCAAAGCTCCAAATTAATCAACTGGCATTAGTTATTTGGATCGACCGCTCTTTTTACATCTAATTCTAATAAATTATTATTTGTATTTTAGTTAGCTTTAATTTAAAATATAATTTGCTTGTATTAGGAGATGAAGTTTACCGCTACTAAACCATAAACATACTCTTAGAGTCGAAGAAAAGGTCAAACCAACAGCTCTACCTAACGGTAATATCGATAATTATAGCTCAAACAGTGTTTAAATTCTAAAACGATGACATTCTAAACATCTGACAAACTATTTCATTATTGAGATGAAAGCTCCAAAGCAATGAATTCACTGGAATCAGTAATTTATATTAACCTTATTAGGGTTTAAGGCCTTAGGATTTCAGACACTATTAACCTAAAACTCGTTTGGCGGAAGTCTATATTCAGCAGTGGACGTATACAGAATGAAGATGAAGAACCAAAAAAGTATATCCCTAGTGTTTCTGTCAATAAATAATATCTGTCTATAGCTTTTTTGTCTCCTTTCTATCATACCTCACATGTCATAGTGATCAATACGTATTAACATGCCATATTGTTGCCAGGATTAGCTATTGATGTAACATGCAAATGAATCTGTCTACTCAGTGCAACCTAATATTAATTATGTCACATACACACACAGGCCCGAATTCTGCTACCCAATCGCTTTACAATGATAATCGTAGCAGTGGCAGAATTGCCCACAGATGAAGAAGCTCTACATAGTGTGTGCGGTGCTATTTGCACAAAGAGATTAATAGAATGGTTTCAAACTTGACACTTTTGACACGCGTCCCTCTATCTGTAGTTTCTTTTATCTTAGGGAAAATGGTAAAATGTGTAATTTTAAGACGATACCATTGTTATGGTGAGGCTATTGATTAATTTAGTAGAATTACACTGGTTATAATGCAGTCAGTTGCTGTTGCCTCGAGAGCAATTCTGCTTAACTAATTGCTTTACAATGACAAAGGTATCGCGCTAAATTGCCACAATAGATACGTTTTGGTATTCTACAAAAGATGAAAGAAACTAAAAATGGAGGGACGCACGTCAAAAAGGTCTAGGTTGAAACTAATGTAGACCCATAATATTAATAACTCCGTGTAAACAGAACTGCACACACTAGCTGGAATTTCTTTCATTTAAGGATTCTACGTGGGCTTTGGGACCATTGTCATAGTGTAGCGATTGTTTAGCAGAATTAAGTATAGTACGCCAGCTTTTAAGTATTAGTCAATGCTAGGTTCAAAATTAAAATAAAACTTGTTTTGATTGTCAATGTTATCTTATAACATTGTCTCGTAGAAAAGCGCTATTTCTGACGAAAGAACTTGGTGCGCATACTTACTCGAAATAAAACTGAGTTTCCCCCGTCCACGCCCTCACGAATTACTCACCTCACCCTGGGGAATGAATAAATAAATTTTTCATCACAACTTTAAAATTTTGAATCGTGAAACTTATAATACGGCCAGTGCGCAGCGCAAACTGAAGTTTGAAAAGATTGTGTAGCTCAGAACGAAAAGGCTCTCGTTCATAACGTAGGTCTTTTATTGAATACATATTTCAAAGCAGCTCGAATATGAAACAAGAGCGTCGTACGTAACATTGTCGTAGCTCATCCCTGAATGCACGACTGCAAGTGTTCCTCCCACTTCTATTGAAATATGGTCTGTCCGTGTCTGTTATCCATATGAGAAACACACACGTCTGTTTTCTCACATAACACCCTACAGACATGTTCAGATTTCACAAAATAAGATACGAAACATTTCTTTTCAGAAGTCTTTATGCACTCTCACACCGACAACTCTGTTATTTCTCGCGAAGCCATAAGTACCATACATTTTTAATTGCCTCAACCAAAAGGGAAACCTCCAAAAATACTTCCTTAAAACGCGCAAAGATAACTCCAATATTTTCAACTTAATTCACCAATTAAACACAGGCTCGTCTCGAAAAAAATGCCCGACGCAAACTTTATGTTTGTTGGACTTAATTGAAATAATATTCTTTTGTGCCTGAGCCAAAGGAGATTGAGGGCGGGACGCGGCATTTTGTTGTTTTTCCTTCTCGGAGCAAATGAGAAATGCTTTTCTCTTTGTGACATACGACGCCCACCGTCCGAGCTGCGAGGCTAAGTAGCGAACAGAAAAAGTGACTCCGCGTTGCGTCATTCAACTACTTACAACACAACATATTGTGTGTTGTGTATCTTTCACTTTATTCGGGAATACCGGAATACCTCGAGGAGCGATGTAATTAAATTTCCGCTGTTTAAGCTAGAGAATGTAGCGAAGATTAAACCGAGATTATTTACAGGTCTTCGAAGTAGAATAGCGTTGCGTCGGGAAACTTGCCTCGTCAGTACCTACTCTAACCGCGGAGTAAATAATGATACATACTCATAGCAGACTGAGCATAGCCTTTTACTATATTATTTAATTTGAAAATTAAAATTACGAGGCACTTTACTACGTTTTTAACTTGAGTTCCAATTCCGAGTCCTTTCTTTGAAAACCTTAAAATACATCACATAATAACATACACTGGCTTTACTACAGTTGGATGGACATCCCCGAGAAACAAAAAAAATATATATTACTGCACACCGTTTTTTCTAGAAAAATAATAAGCGTTACCAAGGGTGAGCCTACATAAGCTACTAAAATGGAATACGTATCCAATATACCAGATATTGGATATTAAGCAACCTACGTGACCGCTCAGGTCTTCTCACTGACGTGGGTTTAAATTTACATTTCGTTGAGGCGTTCTATTCTCCTGTACAAGCTAAATAACAACGCTTATTGAAAAAAAGTATTTAGGTAGATTCATAGAGAACGAGTATAGTGGATCCATTAGAGCGCATGCTGAAAGAAGCACACACCACTAACTGCGTCGAAAATCCCTAACGCGAATTCCTATTATTGACGAAAACAAGCTGCCGTCAATATATAAATCGAGAAGTCTATCGATTTAAGCGCCATGAAAAATATGTCGCTATAAACGTGTAAGCGCCCGTGTCAGGTAAAAAGATTGATGGCTCAATCCAAACACCCGACGGCCTACATTCGAGTTTTACTTATACGTCATCACCTGAAATTCCTTTCCACAAGACTGTGTACGTGATTTATTGAACGAAATTGACACGGTCAAGTACCTACTCGCAGTAAAATCTATTAAGTACATAACACTAAACGCCAACAAAACCCTGAAGTGGAAACTGTTGACACACGCCCTGTATTTGGGCTTTAAGTAAAGCTCGGACGAAGGAAATGAGAAAGTTATCGGTATCTAAATCCTCGCCCCGGGGACCGTTGAACGTACTCTAATAGATATAAAATCCGGGTCTGCGTATAATTCAATTTCGCCGAGGCAATGGTAACCGAGAACAATTTATGTGTGAACACGTTGGGGCGAGACGTGGTGGTGGCCGTAACGTCCCTTGACGTGACGTGTCTGTCGCTGCGGTCTTGTCTGGTGCTTTTGAAATGTTCGTGTCCTGACTTTCACACTAGTTGTTCAGCGAAATTATTCCATCTGCTTAGAATTTAACTAAATCGTTGTTGAATAAGTAAACAATTTAACCGCGGAAAATGCATGATGTTGGTATCTTGTAGTAACAGCGGCATAATCCTACAGATTACTTTAAATTGAACAATACTTCGATAATCGAACGATCTTTTATAGGATACATTTCGGAGAATGCTCTCAGGAACTTCATGACCTGATTCCACTATATCCCTTCCACTCCAGGATTAGTAGACGGACGGTACAATACCATCCTTATCTGGTGGATATACCATCCACTCATACACAGCGGTTTTCCTCCACCTTCATCATTCACACCGCTAAGGAATGGAACTCGCTGCCTGCTTCAGTTTTTCCGGTGAATTACAATATGGGTCTCTTCAAGACAAGAGTGAACAGGTGTCTTCTAGACCTTCGTGATACAACGTCGGCCACATCATCACTTTTCATCAGGTGAGATTGTGGTCAACCGAAGGTGTATATACTATAAAAAAAATTGTTTAAGATCTTCTCATTGTAAATACAAGAATATTTCATATTTCAGTGACGTTACGAAGTGACTCTATGATCCCAAGAACTGAATCCCAAAGGGCATGCAGGTCTGCATAATGATGTATCGAGTCGGAATGCGTTGAGAGATGCCGTCTAAGACTGCGTGAATTAGTGAATCATGACAGCTCACCGACGGAAACTAGAAACCCCAAGACGCGTCTTTAACTAGTGATTTGTTAAACTACTGCGATAAGAGTTTATGGGACTTGACAATGAGGGTGAAAGTGTTCTTGAAAGGACGTCGAAATGATGATATTTTGATCCAAACCCATGATGTTTTACCGGCAACTGGATTTTGAATAAGGGTTTGATTGAAAACAGACGTTGTGTGTGATTTTTGTTTATCATATATGTATGTACATATGTGTTTCAGACTCATAATAGTGTTACACAATATTTTCAATCGCAAAGTTACTTTATGTCGCTTAACAGATTATTGCGACATTATATCGCGTTCTCTATTTTAAATCCAGTGGATCGAGCGAACAGCTTACAAACACCACCGGAACAACGCTTCATTAAAATAATTTGGCGCATGAGTTCTGCATGCAGGTAAACTTTGAACTGCCGATTGGAAAAGTATTGCCGGAACTCTGATTTTCCGAGACAAAATAATTACATATTAAACCTTTACCTTTATACCTGGGTTTCTGAGTACGGTTATTGAATTTTCAGAAGGTAAGAGTTTGTATTGTACCTTCAAGAACCTTCTTGTGGAAAGATTTGGGGAGGCCTTTGGCCAGCTGTAAGATGTAATACTTTTATTACAATGCCTTATAAAACAGTACTTAATTAAACGTATCCCATAGAAAGGCAATGGATTTGGCGGTACCTATTTAGAATTAGAATACGAAATGTGCTGACAAAAATAGCTCATCACAGATTCAATGAAAATTGAAATATATCACTTATATCGAGCTGAAATGCAATCGCACTCAGACGAGTGTGTGAATACGACATTACGTTTCCAAAAGTAGCGTGACCTAAATAATTATTCGAAGCAGCGCCACTTTATCATCAGGATCTCATAGAACGTGGATACTGTTAAAAGCAAATATTTTTAGGTTCCACCACGGTTCTGCGGCGTTGAATTTTAATGATGTTCGGAATACGCCGCGGTATCTAATCCTCAGCTCCGAAACCCGGTAATACAAGTCGCTTTCTCCCTAGTTGGCGCTCTGCGAAAGCTCAAGTAAGACAGTACATACATATGTACATATATTGTATTACTTCAATACCCGGCATGTCTTCTCACGATTGTTATTGTTATATTCTCCTGTTCTAAAACTGCAAAATTCGAAAGTTACCTAAGTAGATATTATTAGTAAGGTAATTTAAATTTGTGTAAATTTACGCTATTGGAACACTTAATAACACAGTGACGTCGGGAAAAATATATACATAAACGCGATAAATATCCATTAAATTGTACTTATGATTACAACTACATAATTATAGCATCAAATAATATCATTGCATTTTTGTTAAAACTGACATTTTTAATTCCTGGGAGAGTTTTGGAAGCATAGTGAAATGCAAGCGAATTGGATTTTGTTGAATATTACCATATCAGTGAAGGTTTACGAGGAATAGTTACAAAAAAATATCCTTTAAGTTTGCAATGGATTTTTGCAAACTAACGCCTGAATTATTTAAATGCAAGCTTCTTTTCTGCACTGAGAAATCAATATAGTATCAATATCATTATTTAGCATCGATATCAATGTTACTATCATAAAAATCTGATGGTGCAATAAATTAATTGTCTATCTATCGTACCTCCTAGAAAATCAGATCCAAAATAGAATTATAAATCGTAGAAATGAATCTGTGTAAACTGTTATGTCAACGGTTATGTATAACGCACAAGCTTTGACGTTCCGTTACGTTTGCCTGTCCTGCGTTATAAAGTTTCCCATTACATTAGAGCACGCCTCGGAACCAGAACAAATGGACGCCAGCGCGCGGATATCGTAACTGCTAGTGTTATTGTAAAGGATGTAACTTTGGATAAATGTCAACTGTTCTCGAATTTAGTGCGCTGCCGCCCGACCGAGTCGCGTTTTATTAGCTCGTTTTGCATACATTAAGGTTAGTTCGTGCTTTGTTGATCCGGAGCCGGGACGGGGGAAATATCGCTAGTTTATATCACTATTTACGCCTATTAGATCTAAATGAGGCAATTTGGAAACTCTAACAAAGCTGTTCTAATGTCGCGCCTAAAATATAAATATCAAATTGCGTAAAACACAAAAATTTTGGTAGATTTCGAGATTCATCATCACCATCATCCGTAGGCTAAATTAACTCCCAACTGAGTCTATAGGCCTCTTGTTTTTGCCACTCGCTAAGAGCTCGCGACCTCGCTGCAAGTCTCGCGACAACTAATTCCAAGATATCTCACAACATTAATAGAAAAAATATTATACTCGTATATTTTGGCCGTATGGATTTTCATTATACTTATTTTCAAAATCACGGGTCATATAGTGACCCGGTCTTATGGGAGGCATGTGTGGGCCCGAAGCCAACAACACAGAGGCCCTTTATGAGAATTAATCTAAAGGCGAGAGCTACACATAGCGTGTATCATCCTTGGTTGCACAATATGATACACCCGAAGATGATATCCGCCAGGTGTAGAGACTATTGCAAAGGAAAATGAAAATAACAAAAAAAAGCCATGTTATTGTGATGAATGGATGGATTGGGTAATTGGGCTATGGGGGAGACTATGGACGCCTGCCATAAACATACTCTCAATACTTTTACAAGTGGCAGACGGTAGCTTGCCGATTGCTGGATTGGTTCCTCAAAATGTCGGCGTAAATGCCGGGAAAGGAACAACATCGGTGCAAACGACTAAGGGGTGTCGAGAGGTGCGGCCCCGATTTCACCATCACGAAGACACGTGAGCGGGTTTCCTCGTTATTACGCCATTAGACACTTCCACTCCCGAGTCTACATCCTAAGATGCATCTCTCGCGACTCCACTCAGACCGGCCAATGAAGGCAAGCAAGAGGTGGGGATCTGGTTCTCGTGGGATACCACTCCGCAAGCGGAGACGAGAACTCATACCGAGTTCTCGTCTCCGCTTGCGTACCCGTGGTGTCGCTAACAGCTCGCCACAAGCTGCCCTGCTGGTTTATACTTATTATTATTATGAATGTTCTAAACTGTTTTACCGGTATGTCACGCCATGTAAGATTTAGCAGAAAAAATACAAAAATTAAACGAAGAAATACACATACATATAACAACAATCCAAATAGTTAAAATTAATAGAATTAATAGTTAGTTGTAATTAATAGAATTAATGTTTTTGAATAAATACAAAAACAAGACAAACTTATATAATAGGTACATATTATATAGCTATTTGTGGCCTCGTACGGGGAGGCTTATATCCAGCAGCGGACGTGTATGGGCTGACGATGATGATGATGATGATATAGAGTTGTTATAAAAGGGTAATATAACGCTGCTTTATGCTGGCTAAGCTCCCGTAGGAGGCCAAGCCAGCAACTAGTGTAGTAATAATCCAATAATCATTTATTTCGTTAATTACAAGAACAACACGTCACATTCGTATCTATAGAAAATTATCTATAAATTTTATTCCTTGAATGGAAATAAATTAACATTATACAGTAGTACGAACAATACTTTGGTACAGACCAAGGTTCACTTCCGAGAGTAACCACAAGAAGTTCGAATGCAGCAATGAATTCATCATGACATGATATTAAACTGAAATTAACATTAAACTTCCAAATAAGCTGCTGGACTCTGCAGAAACTTATACGTGGACTTAACGGCTTTCTTACAAAAAAAACATATGTAGATATTTAATGCCCACAAAGGCGTTTACGAATGAAATCTTTACAAAAGCTTATAAAATAATAGAAATCATCAAAGTAACAGCAAGGTAATCTCATAAAACAAAAACACTTTAACATCGCATAATAGCACAGGCGCACCAAAAAAAAAAATACAAATTCCAGTTCGAACGAAAATAATGTATGAAAGATTTCATATCCAATTTTTTTTTCAAAATACTGAGATTTGCTCCGAACATGTCACAAAATATTTTCCACCAATTTACCTTTCATTTTGTCGTCCATTTGTTTACAAAAAATAATTTAGGATTTTGGAACTGAGTATAAAGAAAAGCGTTTTTGTAAGGTACATCGTAGTTCTGCTTATCCGATGAAAGTGGCGGATCGCACTTTTTCATTGTTCAATTTGCAAAGTTCTAGTTTCTGTCAGCAAAGCGTTGTGTTGAGTGTACTAAGTGACAGACTTATGGATGCTAAAATTCCTTTTACAGTTTTAGAGGTCGTCAAACTAGCGTCCCTTTGTATTAACATTATTGGCTTCGTTCTCTGTCATCACATCAAGCATTGGAAGAAAATTCCACTTGTGATGTATCCATACTATTATAAACTGAAAAATACCTAACTCTTATCTGAGAAAAAGATAATGTTACGTTTTCACACATAAACGGCTGAATGAATGACAATAAAATTTAGAAACGAAATACGTACAACACATACAAACATAATTTATATTATTATTCCATGACGTAATTAATGTTACTGATGTACATACGTATTTATTATTTAAATCGTACCATTTATATATATGTATATTTGGGTTATTGTACATTTGTCACAATGTAAATTCATCTCATTTTTGTACACTCCATACATTGAAAGTAAATTCGTCACAGGGAAGTTTTTTTTACTCGTAAGCCAACGTAGCATATTATGTATAATTAAGATCTGCGAGTCCTACTCCTGCGGGTCGCCCCACAGACTTGGTAGTGAATGCATTAAAAGCTAGATATGTAATATTCCTCACTTGTATTCACTATCGGTACCCACTCAACTCCATCTCAGATCTTAATTCATCGTGTGCCACTGCGGGCGCCCGCGCCGTAGTGCCACGGTCCGTGAACCGAAGCGTCTAATTCAAATCGAACTGTAGCTAAGTATGCAACTGTGGCTAAGTGCTCTGTGTATGCCCACCTTACCTGACTTGGTTAGTCTACGATTTCCAATCTCAGGATTACTTCCTCGTTCTGAACGTTCTAATTGGTGACGAAGATTATGCGAATCTTTTTCTCTTATCACTTATCTTCGCGGTTATGAGTAGTTTTGAGGATGAGTTTAAAAGGTATAAAAAAATTCATTGCGTGGGCAATAACAAGCAAGTAAGACATGATATACAATACATATAATTCTGCCCAATCGCGTTGTTGTTTGTTTGAGTATTACACTTTGAGTATTCTTAAATTAAAACGTGTGGTCAAACGATGGTTTATTTAGAATCATCTATTGCCTAGAGTGACTAGAGCTATTCACTAATAAATACCTCTAGTGAAACAATACCCCCTAAGAACAATAGGCTGAATTTTATCCAGATAGTGCATGAAGCCGCTAGTTTTTGATTACACTATATGTGTTATTCATTCGCCTAGCCCGCGCAGGAACGTTTTTGTATGGAAGTAATGAGTCATCCCAAGGGTTAAACAATACCGAGCTCCCATAATATAAAACTAGCTCTAGTAATATTTTGAATAAATATCCTACCATGTTATTTCACTATTCAGCTCTCGCTAATTTTATAATTCACTAAAAAAGCTTTTATTGCTAACGGGTGAAAACCGTGAACGTCTTTTATGGTTATAATGGTATTAAAAGCGAAAACTTGCATTATGGAATGAACGCCTTTGTTTAATGGTGTGGCTTATAGTGCATTATTACGATGGAATTTTATTAAAATGTACGGTGTAGGTACGTGATTTTATTTAAACGATTTTTATAGTCGGTAACGTTTTGATGCTGTTCGACTAATTCGTTTTTACAACACGAAATGTATCAACATTTTGACGTCATTTGTATGAGTGTTAAGTTGTTTTCTATACACATTTGTAATTTAACACCAAAAAGTTTTTAGCTTATACTACCTAAATTCGTCAGGTTCACGCGCAAAACTCTAAACAGAGCTCTCAGTAAGTACAGTGTATGTACAAGTGTCTGGACAATATATGTAGATGCTTTTGCATGGATCCTCTTGAAAGACAGTTTGAGAGCTTAATCCACCGCGGACCTTTGCACGATTACTACTTGTTCACCGTATTTTACCACTCGGTAAACCAGCCTGCACGTTACCACTTTACCTGTGTAAACCAGCCTAAGCTTCCTTATTTGATGTCTAAAGGTAGAACCACACTATTGTGGTGTGGCTTGTCGTGAAGAAGCAAATGGGTTTCAAACGGTAAGAAATTTCTCTTATCAATAAATGAACTAAACTAAACTAAACATTTAGTATGGTTAGAAATACATTATTAAGGTCGAAACACTTGTGTATTGTGTGTGTTCTGTATCACTGTAGTAATCTGTTCCGTTAGAAAGAAACATAATTTATTATATTTTTATTATTTATTTTATTTATTAATATATATATTTTTTGCGCGTCACGACAAACCACACCACAATTAAAAATAAATAAATAATGCTGGACAATCCACACAGCATCATCTAGCCCCCAGTTAAGCAGAGTTTATTTTCTCGGTACTACTATACTATAGATAGATATTTTTTTATTATACATAGAAAATATCCAGAACACCCGAGACAAATATTTGCTGATCGTACAAATATTTGTCGCAAGGCGGGATCGAACCCGCAACCTCCTGCGTCACAGGCGGACCTTCGCCCGCCGCGCCACAACGGTCGTCAATTGTGTGGTTACCTAATAACTTAACGTAACACATGGCTTGGTTTATTACAATCCTCAGAGTGGTCCAAATTTATAGGTACCTATGAGTACTTCCTCCAAAGTGTCGCCCCAACAGCGATCCTAAATCTGAGCCATAAACTCAGATTCTCGCAACATTCCGTCCTCCTATCAACTGAATTAACTTTGCATAAAACGTAATTTGACTAGGCAGGTATTTTGTCACGACGATGTAAGATAAAGTGGCAGTACCAATGCTGAGTATTTTCACTTTGAATTTACATTTGTTCGTGACAAAGGTCTTTTCATTGTTTATTTTGGATAGGGTCTGAAACTGATGAAACAATTTACAGATTGCACGTTTCAAAGGCATCTAGTGTTTTTCAATTAATGAAAGGTAACATTTCAATAAAATTATTTTTCCCTTGTGGCGCGGGTTATATTTTACGATTCTTTCTACGTTGTTGGCGGACACTCTTTATTAACTTGAAGTATCCAAGCGGCTGAAGCGATTTTGATGATAAATGATATCAAAATAATCGTAGTGATGCCTGTTTGGTTCTTAGCTAGACTTTAAGCTAGTGTGGCCTTTGTCCCACATTTTGCTAAAGAAAGTGAAAAAAACGGAGACCGAGCAGAGGTATTTTTATACATTTCAATCAATTACTTGTGTGTTTGAAATGATTTTTCATTTCTTCGATTTTATGAAGCACACTGTAATAAATCTAAAAGCCACCGTCAAAAAGCCTATTTTACCGTACGATCCGTTTCAAAGTCACACAGGCCTGGGTATATCGAGTCACGCCAGGACAAATTAGGGCGAAATCCGGGCATTACTGTGTAATCGCGCCAATTTAAAGGTAGATCACGTCAACGTTGTATATTACTGGCTGGCCTACTGAAAAATGACCGACACTTCTCCTCTTTATGTGCTGAGAGGAACTCTGGTTGCGATTTACGGAGTTTTATTCATGAATTGATCATTCAGGGTAACATGATCGTGATCATTTCAGCTTAGTTGACGGTGTAAGTATCTGAAGTGTTCCCTTTCCCATGTCTTTTTCTTTGAACATGAAATTGTGCAATATTTGATTGCATTCAAAAGGAAAAAATGCTTTCTGTAAATTGCTCTCAGCTCTCTGTGAGCCTTACCCAATAATTTAAATTGTTGCTGAAAACGTGTACTTACCTACTTTGAATACCTACTCAAAATATTCGTCGCACACTGACGCAAAGTACCCGTTTTATTACGCCCCAGTATGAAATACCTCAAGCTCAATTTCCTATGTATCAAAGACCTTTTCCTATAAACTTTATACATATTGATTGTATCTATGCTGCTTTGTCCTTCCCAACCTTTAATTAGGGCAAGCTACGAAAACAACGCTTGAATAGGTCTATTATGTGGTTATTGCGAAATGGGCCCCAAAAGCCTCTAAGGCTATACGAATCTTCACATCATACCTCTTCCGCATCAGTTGCTTTAATTACATGAACATTCGTCATACTTAGATCTGGCACACTAGGTTTTAAGTCAAATAGATTGTTAATATTTAGACTAAGTTTAATTTTTAAGTTCTCAGTAAGCGAATTTTGTAAATTCTTATGAGAAACAAATATCTTAAACTGTAAAACGTATAAATAGGCGATCTTACGTCGTCTCAAGTGACGAATTTTTGACACATTTTCGTGGAAAACTCTTATAAAATCACGGCTTAAAACGAACTTAAATCTGAGTTGCGTTTGGCGTAACAAACTAGAATAGAATAGAATAGAATAGAATAGAATATATTTTTATTTGTTATAAGACTTACACCGAATACATAATAAACTTAACTAAGATGACACATAATATTTGAAGTGTAAGTCAAGTAACAAAATGGCTCTGCCTCAGCATGTGTTGGTTGACTAGCAAACTAGCAACCAACGCTGGTCTTCCGTCAGAGCCACTTGCTGGCGTTACGGACTAACTACGCGACGACTAACCTACAAACAAGAAACACATTCACATGAAGAAAACTCAATCAATATAAATTTAGGTAAAATAAAAGTGAGGTATGCTCGCATTGAAATAAAGTGTCAGCTACTGTTTAACAAAGGTAAGTAAATTAACAAAAAATTATACTTAACATAAACAATAATTACAAAAGAAAAAATACAAAAAGGCGCTTTTTACATATTTCTACACCATTTAGTATATATATATATAACTATATATATATATATGTATATATATATATATATATAGTTTTATATTATGTAATGTAATACGACCACTATTAAATCTTACAAAACACTTGTGTCATGTCTTAGACCTTCCTGTTCCTTCTGATGGTCAAACAGAAATTTCTTTATTTTAATTCTAAATCCATGTAAACTTTGCAGGTTCCTTATCGGTGGCGGGATATTGTTCCAGCACTTCGAGGCTGCATAGCGGAAACTGCCTCTGAAGCAGGCTGAGCTGTGCCGCTGTGTTTCTAGCTGCTTCGAGCACTGACGAGAGCCACAAGATCTAGAGCTTGATAACCATGCCAACTTCTCATAAAGATAAGACGGTGATTTATATTTCACAACACCAAACATAAGACATGCAAGGTGCAATTTGCGACGATGCTTCATTTTCAAGATGAAATGATTATTTAAGAATGGCGTGACATGAGCTCTAAATGGAACATCGAAACAAAAACGGGCGCAGGCATTTTGGACACGCTGAACTAGTCTTTGCGTTCTAGAGAGTAATCGAGGTCCAATTACAACGTCCGCATAATTCAACTTCGACAAAACAATGGAATCTACAAGCTGGATACGCAAGTCGATACTGAGGTACGGCCTCATTTTGTAGAGTATCTTTAATCTATAGAAACAGTTCCTAACAGAATCAGCAACATGCTTCTCATAGCGAAGGTGACTGTCGACATGCAGACCGAGGTTACGTGCCTCGTAGACACGCTCCACTGGCTCACCCATAAGCACTACACTCTGCGTGGAGCTCAGACGCTGTAGCTGATACTCAGTGCCGAAAATTAAATATTTTGTTTTGTTTGGATTTAATAAGAGGCTATTTCTTTCTGACCACAGAGCAATATTAGATAGATCATTATTGAGACTTTCTATAGCATTATCAATTTCAGACGGTTTGAAGGAGATATAAATCTGAATATCGTCGGCGTATATATGAAATTTACAATGCTTTATGACACTTTGAACGTCAGCTGAAAAGATTATGAATAGAATTGGACCCAGAATTGAGCCCTGCGGAACCCCTTGTTTTACAGGCAGAATATCTGAGATCAAGTCAGTACCATCACTGCGAGTTATCTTAGTACACTGGTAGCGGTCACTAAGATAACTATTGAACCAACGCAAGGCCCCTTGGTCAAAACCGTAATAATTTAGTTTCGACATCAGCAAACTTAAATTTAAAGAATCAAATGCTTTTGAGAAGTCGAGCAGGACGAGCAGAGTACATAACCCTTTATCTTGTGCGCAGAGAATTTGGTCAGTTACATCGAGCAAGGCAGTTGTTGTGCTACGCCCTTTCCTAAAGCCAGATTGTGCTTCAGGCAGAATTCCACTCTTTTCGACGAAATCGGTTAACTGGTAGCTTATTACTTTTTCCAATACCTTAGATAAACAAGGCAATACACTTATAGGTCTTAATTCATTTAAATTAGTCGGATTCGATATTTTAGGCAAAGGTAGCACAATAGCTCGTTTCCACGCGTCAGGGAAAAACTAAAGCGTCGAACTCACAGATGATTATACAGGATGTTTGGTATCGGGACCGATATAATTTTTTGGGGTGCCGGGCGGATTATGAGCTATTTCTTAGGCAAAATCAATCTCGTAAGTGTCACGGCTGCTGTGATATGATTTTCTTAAAATCACCCGAAATCTTACCTTTGAATCATCCAATTTTTTTTTGTTTGTGGTTGTAACTCATATATCGGACGTGCAAATAAATACTCACTATGTTTATACATACCTACCTACATAAAGCAGAAAGCTCGGATTTTCCGTTCGTCTGTTTGCATTCATCTTGTCAGTGTTTGTTTTCGAAGTTATTGACTTAGTTTCGTATAATATCTGAAATATCGAGGATTTATTGTTCCGGTTTTTTATTTTATTATTTACTTAATTTCTACTTATTTCAGAATGCTGTTTGAATTGCAGCGTTTAAAATAAATCATATATTTTTGAGATAAAGTCGAGTTTACGCTTGATGAAGCTATCTCACAGATTTTGAACAAAAATGTTTTTAAATTCGTTAAATATTCCTATTTTGAAAAAACCCTGCCTAGGGTTGAGGATAGTGAGATTAGTGAGATTTGCTTTGGTAACTATTTTGTTTAAAAAAATTGTCCATTGTTCTTTTTATAAATGAACTATCTATAAAGGAGGTACCGTCCACATTCCTTCATATACCGTTCATTAAAAAAAAAGCAGTCGTAGTTCCATCTCCAATAAAAAAATCACAAAGCTGATACCCATTTTAATACTGAATTGAAAGTTTTGCAATAACTGAATTCAATTATAATTTAGTACTGAATGTAACATACATACATTATTCCGATTTAAACTAAGCTTGCTCATTGTCGTGTAGATTGTGATTCTAGTAACGATATTTTGCGTTGGAATAACTGTTTCTTTTATTTACGTCTAATACAATTTGAAGAACTTGCAATATGCAAAATACCCGTACACGTATATTTAAGAAGACAAAATTTATAGAAACGTTTAAAAAAATGCAATTTAGCTACGTTTTAGCGTTTTAGCAAATCAAAGCTTATTTTTTACAAATTAACTCAAACATTTGCCCTTTTGATGAACCTGAGAGTAAGATAACATTTTTTATTAAAGCTATTTATTACTCTACTAACTGAATTGAGAAACTGAATTTTAATTTTGCTTCGGTAAGACGTTCTATTAAAGTTAGGTTAAGTGTCAGTGAAATTTTATCCTCTCATTTTAATTGATCCAAAGTTTATTAGGACTTAACGCACCTCTAGTACAAACCTTGTTTAAATTAAAATATCACCTTAAGTTTGACGAAAACGACTTTCATTTTAAAAGTTTAAACACGATATTAAAAACTTGGATACACATTCAGTTTGTTAAACTATAAGCTACAATAGTTTTAAAGCTTGTTTAAGTTTTGATTTGGTCAATGTATTTCTTCTAAAAAAACATCAGCAATTTCACTTTAGTCATAATATTCGTTGTTATATGCAATAACTAATTTTTATATTGAAATATCGTATATAAAACAAATAAATAATACTGGACAATCCATCGAGCAATATCTAGCCCCAAGCTAAGCAGAGCTTGTGTTATGGGTACTAGATAACTGACATAACATAATAGAATTATTACATAAATATATATTTTTTATTATACTAGAAAACGACCAGAACTCCCTGAACAAATATTTGCAGATCATTTGTCCCGAGGCGGGAATCGAACCCGCAACCTCCTGCGTCGCAGGCAGACCTTCGTCCACCGCGCCACAGAGGTCGTCAAATATTATTATATTATATATTATGGATAGACGAGTAAAGAGGGACACTTGAGAAACTTTGTATAGAAAGCCCCTTTACTGCAAGGGCTTCACATCGGTTTCCATCTTGTAACCAGTATACTCTTGAATGCTGCTTGTGAAGTGGGTACACTATTGTTGGGAAATAAATAGGTTGCTGCCCTATATAATTATATTTTTTAGTGATAAAATACTGCATCAAATGATTAAGTACAACATATTTTTTATGTTTAAATACAACATCAATGATATACATTTTTGAATAATTGTTGAATAAATGTTATAAAATTGGGTTGCTAGTAATAAAATTCGGATTAACTTTATCGAAAAAAATCTAAACGGCATTGATATACATAATTACACATTATTTTAAATTATAGTAGTGTATGACGTTTTGTAAAAAAATTCAGTAAGTCAAATCAACAAATGAAAATATAATGCGTGAAATCAATGAACCAATGAAATGCCTGCCTTACGTAGACTACTAATTCCTAATTCAGAACAATGAATTCTGACAGATTGTTAGAGTGATTTCGGTTTTAATCGAATATAATCACATGGTTTTTATGAATGCACATTTTAAAATAGGCAGTTTTAATGTTCAACTTGTATTTATTAATAACCCAATTTGCATAATAAGCATTTCCGTGTGTAGTATTTTTTGTGGCATTGTGTAGCATTCTACAAGGTTTTGAATGCTCGTAATTGTGTTTGAAAGAGCATTAAAATTATGAATTTATCAAGAAGACCTTGCGAGAAAGTTTGAATTTTTAAAGTCAGTTTTCATTGTTTCTGTGTAGCTAAATTAGCTGCTAAGAACTTAAAAAATATTACAAAAATTTACGACCGCAAAGTGTGGGTAACACTTTTAAACAAAATACCTCTAAATTAACTGTATATAAATTGTTGACAGATTATTAGAAAACGCTGTATTAATATCATTCATATATAATGATATATACATGTACTTTATTCTTTGGTAAATGGTAAAATTAATAGGTTTTATGAATATATTTACTGAAACCGAAACCGTCGAAGACTTATTGAAATAGTTGTAACGGAAAATGTGTAAAATGCGATCACGATCCTCAGTATTATAGTTCGTAGCATCTCGTAGCAGTCTACGCTGTAGAGCTTCGTAGCATTGTGCTACGGCGTAGACCGCAAGCTACGCCGTTATGCTCAAGCAAGACTAATAAGCTAGAGTCCTTGATGCACTTGCTACAACTAAAACAAAGGTTGTTGCTCGGCAACGAACTAAACTATCTGCTGGGGCGCAATACTGCTAAGCCAATCCCATTGCGATAAAATTAAATATTTTATAATTTTATACTTATAATTGCTTACTTTTATATTTTCCCGATACCTACGAAATGTTTTTCCTTTGCGTTTTACTTAATAATTTTCAACGAACTTCATTCACTTCCACCGTTACATTTTATTTCCTTTTCTATAATTTAACACGGCCCGCGTTCAAAAGCGTTTTTAAATGTACAGGCTTTTAAAAGGGGTCAATATTACTCGAGTTTAACATTACCATTCGTTACCTATACGTGCATACTGTACGAGCTAGAGGTACAATCGCGCATTGAAGCGCTTACTGAAAAACTGATGTAGCCAGAGAAGTTAGATTAACTTGTGATTTCTCGCAGTTTTCAATCTAGATTTATATTGCTAGGTTTTCGGCTATCAGTGGAAGAGTGTTTTTCGTCGGAATGCTTTTGTAAGCGTCTGTACAGTGAAATGTATTTCGCTCTGCAGCAATGTGGAGCTCGCGCCGATAATATGTTATCGAGCGATGCTAACAACTAACGTACGGGAACTTTGAAATTAACGAATCGGCGGAATAAGCAGAGTTTCTGCAACGCGTACCTAACTGGTTCCGGCGCTTTGTGGTACTGGTGTCTCTACATTGATCGACGGAGATTTGGCTTATACTGATGAGAAGAAGCTTCTTAATTTTAAAAAACGTGACAATAATTTATTATAAAAAGCGTCGGCGTGTTCTACACAAACTAGGTTCGTATTTAATCCGCTTACATTCATAATAAATAACCATGATTCTTGCTTAGTCGGGTAAAAATAGGCGTGGTATAGGTTTGACGTGTCTGTCAATATTGCAACTGAATTTTATACCCGTTATCCTCTAGCGTTGGAGCTGACATTTGGCATACTTATGTAAATTTAATGGGAATGCAAAGTTATGGTGCCATCGAGCTGATCTAATTATAGAGACGACAAGGTGACCATAGGAACTCCTAAACGAAACGACGTAACCCCGTCGAGTTTGAGTTCGTTGGATTAGTCTTCTCAAAAACTTTGGTAAAAGCTTGTTTTAAAAAGGGTTTTTAAATATTTATATTATTGTAGAAATAAGCTTCTGTCAGGCGTGATGACGTGATTTTCTGTCCGCCTAAAGCTGATTCCGCGTCGATAACTAACACCCTAAGGCGATGCACGTTTAAGAGATGCCAAATACCAGGTGCCACATGTCAATGAAGCGGATATTAAATCATGTTAGAGTCTCCACACTAAGCTAATTCAAAAAATGTGCACTGCAAATTGCATACGAATTTTCCATTAAGCCGAACTGCTACCAACCAGCCTGACAGTTAAGCTAGACGAACTGAACTGTCCTTAAAATAATTAATTAATGTCTTTATAACGATATTTACATGATTTGTGGTGTTAAGAGATTTCCCTAATTTTGTGTTGATGACCATGATAGTTCAAAAAGTTAAATCCAAGATATTTTTTTTGGTTTAATAGGGAAGGTCTGATCAAACAGGAGAGAGGGCGTCCCGGTGACGGATAAACAGTGCCACTGCTAACCGCTAAAAGGATTCAATAGGATGGACGTAGCTTGCCTACATGGCATAGCATAGACCCTTCATAGGTTGACATGACACCCCAACCTTTATTCTTCCGAGAAGGATCTCTGCCATATATTGACATCTAAGATAAATAGTTTAAAAAAACGCTTCAATGACGACCGCCTTGTCCTTGACCGCTATACAATGAAATTATTGAATAAAATCAATGTTTTCTCTTCAAGCAAAACTATGCGCTGAATTGTTGTGTTATGCAGCACACTCTGTTTTTGTAACCTAACTAATTTAAATGCTACCTGCTTTATAGTTGTGTCAGATGTTTGTATTTAAACAACCTGTGTACCTACTACGTGTATCGCAGAAGCAAATTAATCTTTATCTATCTTTATAATAAAAGTTTTAGTTATAAAAGTAAACTATTACGGTTTTATACCAAACTAGATAATAATGATAACATACATATGTAGTTATCTATCCCGTATCACTCTCGTACTCTGAATAAATAAGCGGTTAAAAGTTCATACATGGCCGTACCATATTTCACTTTGTTCTAAAGTTTTAAGTTAAACTGAGGGTAAAGGGAAGTGCCTTGATAAGCTGGGTATGGCACTTGTGTTTCGTGAATGTTTTATTCATGCAGCGATCGTCGAGAATATCCGGCTAATTATTAAGGTGGGCTCTCCGGAATCCATCGGCATAGCTTGTAGCTTGTGTGGTAAGTGTCTCTCAAAATTGTAGGGTTATAATGGACCTGAGTAAGGGTAGGAGTTATGCTGTCCTTGAGTGAAATCACATCTCCAATGATATACTATAACGTAATAACTCCATAGTATTATATACTTCAATGACTAACTGAAATTGTCCGGCTCCTTCCCATCGGTGTATTTTTATTTCGACCCACAGTTTCTTAACACGAATATAAAATTGTTATTTCGACCCAAAATATTCTCGAACCATTTTAAAACAATTTAAGAAAAGTTTTTTTCATACATTTCGTTGCGTTTGAAAACTTTTCGATAAATAGTGTCTTTGAGTACAGTCACGTGCAAAAATAGCTATCTAACAGATCATACATGAGAGGTTACATTTCTGTATGGGTTTGATCTAAAGCCTATACCGTAAGGACATGGACCTACGCAAATCTCATACATAAGTTTCCGCACACAATGTATTTAGTTAATATCAAATAAAAAAATACTAATATTGCGTACGCTTGTTCGTGACGTCACCTGTACGGGTTCTAACGGAAGACCAGCGCTGGCTTGGCCTCCTACGGGAGCTTAGCCAGCATTTAAGCTGAGTTGGGACCCTTCTATAACAACTATATATGTATATATACCTATTTTATAAGTGTCTTGTTTTACTGTATAAGGTTGTTATAAATAAATGTATTTATTTATAACAACCTGTTCTATTCTATTCAATATCTCCATAACCTCTCGGTACTATTGAGATACATACATATGTAAGATAGTATCGTTATCGTATCGTATCGTTGATATGATAACCAAACTCACGAGTTAAATCGCATAGGTAAGGTAATTAATGGAAATATTATTGCGCTACTTCTTGGTACTATGTTCTATGCTAAAAAGCAATTTGGAAATTTCCTGCTAAATGAGGCCGATTCATGTATCCTTAAAAAGCTCCATTGGAATGTATATTCACGTACAAAATATGTACGTGAATTTACGAATTCAAAACTAATCCGGATCTCATTTACAATGTAGTCAGTACGCATAAAATATTAGAGTCAAAGGCTTTTATAGAAACTAGCGGAAGCAAATGTGAGCCATACTACCATTACATAAAACTCACAAACTCCCGCATGTAAATTGCAAATATAAATAAAAGCACCGCATAAATTTTCCCTCGTCCATCGCAATTCGGTAGGCTAATAGAATTATCCCAGCTATAGCTTCGAATTAATTTTAACTCCCCCTTAGGCCTTTTAATATTATCCAGAGGGGTGGCGAGTGCGTGACACATTAAAAATTATTATGTCCTTGTCGACTTTTAAAGTTTATCTTTAGGTAATTTTGGATGGACATTTTCTTTTGTTTTTTTATTACAGGGGGAGACGGGAAATGTTCGCATCAAAAATTATGATGATAATGATACGCTTTGTAAAGAATATCCTCGCCATCCCCAATAATGAAGGAAATTCATGGCTTAATTAATTTCCACCATGAACTCCGTCCTATACCAAACTTAAGCAAAATACTTTAGAAATATATATAGAATATTGGTAAGATGGTCGATACAGTAAGCCAAAGCCTGCTATTGAAATGTTAGCTTTAACTGTTTGCAGAACAAACTCAAAGTCGGTACTTCTAAAGAAATACAAGTTCGCACAATGCAACTATTGTGCTCCGAACCGCTGCACTTTAAAAAATCAAAGCATAACGAACTATAAGTTTCAATAACTTCCACGCTTTTCTATTCCTTGACGAAAGTTTATGTTTATTATTCTGTTCACTCCAGATATACGCTAAAGTATAAACATGCTCGTCGAAGTTTTATAGCGATCTTGTTGAACAGGATATTAGAATTCTTGTATCATCTCTGTGTTTGACACTGCGCTCCGTCTGATCAATGATATTAGCTTTTTTAAAACTGTTCAACGGTTATATCCTTTAAAAAATTCCACCGCGCTGTTTTAAACTTTAACGTATGATGGAAGTACATAATTATCAAATTAAAGTCAATAAATATAGAGAGAGACATTCAAATGTGAATTTTGCATTGGTTAGGTACCTATACCTACCACCTTGCAGCACATATTTTTATAGACGCGAAAGACCTTAAACAACACGGGAAGCCAATTACTGAGGAATGGAAGCGGAACTCATTTAGATTTAATGACTGCCCGGCAAGCAAGGCAATTGAGAATATATATAAATCACTTTATCATACACTCTTACAAATTTTGCCGTTTAATTTCGCGAGTGCCTTAAAATATATTCAACTATATTCTAAGTCAAGTGTAATTGTGGACACAGAATTGCGTTCAAAGGTTTTAGTCGAGGGCAAGCCTCAGGTAAACGCAGGATTTTGTAAATATTTTTGATATATTCACGGTCAGGCTTTTGATACTTTGCCCGCGTGGCTTATCTGGATTATCGGGGAATTCCCGCGTATTTCTAACTTTGCGGGTTTGTGCGTCTGCTTATTGCGTTTTATCCTCCGTGATACCGTACCTTGCTTCCTTTATATTTATGGAGTGCGCCCTGGAGTAAAAAATAAAGCTAAATAGAGCGCACATAAAGGGTATTACTCTTTATTAAAATTTAATATCCCCAAAGCACCCTTCGCAGTCTCGCGCAACAATTAGGCGAGTGCCTTTTAATTAGGCCTGTCTATCCTGTGAATGAACACTTCATCGTACTCCTCGAGGAAATTACATGATTAACATCAAGTTATCATAATTTATCAAATACAACGATAGATCGATAGACTTATTTCCTTGTACAGATACTTTGTGAGATAAATTATGTTAGATTTTTTTTCATGACAATAATGTCTTAGCTGAGAAGTGGTATATGATCTCAGAGAACAACTGAGTCATATTATGAGAATGTGTAAAATAATGATATCTTACAAATAAATGAGTATTTCGTAATTATATTCGGCCGTGGGGCCGCGGCGTACGAATATCGACCCCTCCAACTCAACCCGTGGATGTCGTAAGAGCCGACTAAGGGAACCTACCAGAGGAAGGGCAGCAGCTTCCGTCTGAGTATTTTTAAACACCAACACTGCGATCACCAATCCGCCTGCCAAGCGTGGTGATTATGGCAAATCCCCCCCTACATGGGAGACCATCCACTCGATGGACCGACGACATCGTAGCGGTCGCAGGGAGTCGATGGATGGAGGCGGCTCAGGACCGCTATTTGTGGCGTCGTACGGGGGAGGCCTATGTCCAGCAGTGGACGTGTATGGGCTGATAATGGATAGATAGATAGATAGAAAATTCTTTATTGCACACTTATTGATAAGGAACAGAAATACAAAAAAAGACAATTTTAAAACTAAGTTACAGGTGGCGGTCTTATCGCTCGAGAGCGATCTCTACCAGACAACCGTGGATGGATAGGATTGTTGGATAGTACTAGGGGATCTGTGTGCTAGTATAGATTTAATAAATAAAAATACTCATAATAAATATTATGCCTAAAATAAACTATAAATTTATATATATATATATATATACTTATATACATAGGGACACAGGTATGCGTTCAATGACAACAGCCTAAATAGTGTAATAGTAATGATGATGATGAAATGAGTATTTCTGCTAATATTTATTCATTGACCGCTATTTGTGGCGTCATATGCATAGGCATATGCCCAGCTGTGGACGTGTATGGGCTGATATGATGATTTATTTATTGTGTGAAAGTTTTCATGGTGGCCTTCGGCTCCATGACATAATAGTATCCAAGCCAAAGTGCGGCGCTGTATGTAGTCAACATTCAGTGCTGACAAAGCCTTTAAGTATAGATCGTAGTACAAGGGAAAGTTATAAATTTTCCAGTGTGGGCGTTCTATTTTGAATATAGAGCGGAGTGAAGGATTCTTTATAGTAGAATCCGTATGTAGCAAGAGATTCTCACGCAGAAACTTTAGCGTAGTGAGTTCTATTGTATGTATGTATGTACATATAGTACAAAAACAATATTTATGCATAAGTCCATTGATGTAATATTCCCTTGTCTTGTTACAGATAACGTGGTATGACGTGTGCGTGCTAGTCCGGCCAGTCGCGTTCCGAATGCGAGAGAGGATCGAGGTGTAGTGCTGTGCTCATGCGGTAGCGTGACCTGTTATGATGAGGTCATGGCGCTGGTCGGCGCTGCTGGCCGCGCTGATTTGCGTGCTGGCGTGCGCGCGCGCAAGAGACACGCTGTATCACAACCAGTTCGCGGTGCACGTGCCTAATGGGGCGCACCATGTGGATGAGATCGCGAGGAGGCATGGCTTCGATAACCATGGGCAGGTCAGTGTTATGTATTACTTATCTTGTTCCGCGGCGTTATGCCTACTACGTACTTACCTACAGGTCCTACAGCCTATATGACTCAGGAATTATGTACCAGTCACTTAAACTATGTTAAGGATTTTTGAAATTAGATCTGTATTTCCGAAAACTGCTTCATCATCATCATCAGCCCGTACACGTCCACTGCTGAACATAGGCCTCCCCCAAACGACGCCACGAAAAGCGGTCCTGAGTCGCCTCCATCCAACGACTCCCTGCGGCCGCTACGATGTCGTCGGTCCATCGAGTGGGAGGTCTTCCCACACTCCGTTTCGAAAACTACTTACTACAACTTAAACACATTGTTTGGATATGTATACATATATTTAATTTATGTCTTGATTTATGGTCAGATGATATATTTGGGGTAGCTACATGGCAGTGAAGAGTGCTGTATATGACTAAATGATTCGTAATGAGGTGGGATGATGATGTTGGCTCTACATATATTTAGTTACGTACTTCGCAGCCGTTCGTCATTAAAGAGGCTTTATCCAGTCCACGATAGATTATTCTACTACAGAAGCTTTCTGACACCATGCACCATTAACAATTAAATAATGCCACAACATAACAAACGTCACCAACCAACAATCAGTCAGATTGACTGACACAACTAAATATTAAACCTCAATTGTATATTTACCCTTACGTTACTACTTTAGCTCGCGTGCCTGTCCAGGCCCAATTAGGTTTTCTCCGGTGATTAATCACCTAACACACTGCCTCACGTGTATACTGGCTTTACTTTGTAGTGAACTTGTGACATACCACTTGACACCGCTTCTGAGTTGCACTCCTA
This sequence comes from Eupithecia insigniata, assembly GCA_947859395.1. Lineage (NCBI taxonomy): Eukaryota > Metazoa > Arthropoda > Insecta > Lepidoptera > Geometridae > Eupithecia > Eupithecia insigniata. Next base: position 6,946,725 of record OX402008.1, read on the forward strand.
CTAAGCTTACGGCCGACATGAGGTGATGTCTACGAATGGTGAGGTGCGCAAAAGCCTGCCCTTGTCCGTATTCTGAAGACTTGGGGCGGTATTCTCGGTATCTCCAAACGCATCTTGTTCTCAAAAGGCCTGAACATCAATTCAAATCTACGCGGTATTCAATACCCAGAGTGGCAGTAAAATCGGAGTGGGTATGTGAGCTCTGGGTACCCGATACCGCGTAGGTCTGAATAGTACTTTGAGCTTGAGCTTCGAGGGGAATAAATATACGAATACTACAACATCACGGAATGTGCCTTCATCAGACTAATTATTAACTAAGTGTTAACTAGACTTACCCATTATTAATATTAGTCTGCTAACTTAAACTAATTCTCACTCTGTCTTATGGTGATTTTTTTCGGAAATTGAAGTTTTTATATTCGACTTACATTAAAATCGAAATTTGTGGGTACTTCCTGGAAATAGAAACAGGACGAGAAACATGTACAGTTTACTTTTACGACTCATATGAAATATATTTCCCATTTGCTAACGGCGTGTCATCAGAATCAGCCTCCAGTGAACAGTATCCAGTGACTTGAACCAAATCGTCTTGTTGGCCTTTGTCTCAGCGATTTTCGGTGTTGACGTTGAGATTGCGTTGCAGAGGAACACTTAGCACAATAAAGCGACCAGACAAGTGATGGTACGGCTTTCGGCTTCTGACCATTTGCACTCTCTAGTTTGATTGGTTGGTAATAACTGAGAGATAAAGCTTTAGCTAAATTCATTAAAAACAATCTGTTAAAATGCACACTCTCTCGATAAATTAAGTACATATGTGAAAAGTAAGAACTGATGTAATAACGGAAGAACTCTTTGGCTTATCGGGCGAAGGTCAACCTGCAACGCAGGTGGTTGCGGGTTCGGCTCCCCCCTCGGGCAAATGCTTGCACGATCTGCGGATATTAACCTATGTATGATACAAATATCTATCTATTTATTTAACTTACTTATATGATTATCTGTTCTCTAGTACCTGCCCATAACACAAGCTCCAAATTAAGCAGACTTTATTTGGGGCTAGATAATTTTTTATCAAGATAATGATGCGTGAATAGTTCAAAAATACTTCAGTTACGTCTGTCGTTCCCGTATAAGCCTCCCATCATACGTACATAAATGCCATAAAAACTACATGAATCATCCTTCGTGGATGTAGGGCTAATGATGATGATGAAAACTGTCAAACCTTACTTTGAACACCATTAAGAGTAGATTAACAAACGTAACTAGTAGCACGTAACGAAAACACTATATCCCCGTTCACGCATTTGTTGTATTTAGTCAGCATATTATGTCTCACCAATCAAGTCTTTTCCTGATTTTTATTACTCATTTATAGTAAGGGAATAAATGTTATTTTGTTTCCTTCCTCGTTTCCTGCCTCGATGTTGTCGTATTACGGGATTCGGGCGTTGATAAACGATCCCGATAATGGAATGTAGGCACATAAACTACGAGTACCTACTTATAGTAAATACATACGAATGTTTGAATTATTTGCAGCGCGCCTTATTTTTCTTCGAGAGCCAATGACGAATTGCGCTGCGAATTCAAATCTAGCGGAAGCTTAATTGTTACTTAATGTCCTTTGACCGTAGTAACTACACTTAAGGTGTCGTGTAACGTTTAATAAATACCACATTTGAGTATGACGTCAAAAGCTTAGAGGGTCCAGAAATGACATCATTATAAATATGTATGTAGATCTCTATCCCAATATAATCGAATATACGACCCTTCATATCCTTGCTCGCCTATCCGCCTTTTCAATACATCTCAAATAGCAATTTTCATATTTATTTTACGCCCAAATAAGACGGACGGAAACTATCCGAAGGGGCCGAAAACCCTTACTTAAATTTAAAGGGTGAACTCAGAAATCACAATGTTGAACCCGAATTAGCTTTATGCTAAAAATAAGTAATGACCTAAGAATTATTTTCTAAGGAAAATAAAATAACAAATAGTTTTATAATTTAATAGAATAATAATAAATTCGCCTGTATTTATAGTGTTTACAAAAAAACTTAAGTTTTCAAAAAGTAGCTTACCCACAAAATTTACTTTTATTACTTACGAATAATTTTTATTTAAATACTTTATTGCACACATTTAATAAAATATACAAAAGGTGAGCATAATGAAATGTTGGCCTATCATATGCAATGGCCTTCTTGAATTCTTCTCGAATAAACGTACTACTTTTGATGTTGACCGAGCGATACACAAAGAATAACCGCTCATGGCAGACTTCCTTATTTTAAAAACTTTCCGGTCGGCTACTTGTCTTCCACAATGTTTCTGTTTGTTCCGAACGTTGAATAACTACAAAGAGCTTCGGGAATAATAAGCCTGAAAACATATTAAACTTTGCAGTATCTGCGAGCTAAGTTGAAGTTTGAGTGGGCAGGCATTTAAGAATTGCTTTTATATGGCTAGGTAAGTGGGTATCTTCTTATAAAGTAGAATTGACTGTGCAGATGGCTGGTGTTTCAAAAAGCTTTCTAGCACATGTTTGATTATATCGTAATCGAACTTTAACTGCCTTAGAAATATTTTATTCTTCATAATGTTAGAACGTTTTACCAAATCTTAAATGCGTAGGTATTTCTAATCTTGGCCCCTAAGTTACTAGCGTCGATATTTATTTGATTGAAATTGAAGAGTTGTTTTGTTGATCGTTAAAGTTTTTCATTACAATAAATGTTTTTTCGGAGCAAAGTTTACTCCGCAAGTTACCCACCAAATACCTCCTATTCTCCGCCACAAAACAGTTCGTTCCCATGGTACAGGTTCCCATGTATAAAGAAACCAATTATTTACAACCGTTCGCGCGTCCACGAAATGCCGTGTGCGTTGTCCAAAAAACCGTTGACAACTACGTTTCCCGAAATTAGATTTCTATTTGGAACACGGAGCCGATGATCGGAACGAATGGAATTGAATTCGGTACTGGGGAATGTACCGACATGTACTCGCGAAGGTGCGAGCTGCCCTAACTCTCTGCCAGCCCCCATTTTGATGGATTGTGAGCCTTGTTGTGATGATAGTTGGGTTTTGCATATATGAATCCAAATACTCAAAGATCTCGATACTGCTTGGCTTTCTTTCTGCTCCGATTATGGCATATGCAATTGTGTATGGAATGAAGCTTCTGCAAGTTAGTCGAACTTCTTCCGTGGCTGTGGCGCTACCACGGAAATACAGAACGCTGTTACCGGACCAACTAAATCGCAGTTGGAACTATCCCAAAACCTGTCGGTATTGTGTTCTTTTAATCGTCCATTAAGACCTAGATGTTCCACTTTAGCAATTAGTTGGTCTTACACTTGGCAAGGTCTGCCCGATTCGAAGCAATAAAGGAGTAATGGTTAAGAGATACCCTGTGGTTAAAAAGTTTATTGTCGGCATTGTTATAGCCAAAGCAGTGTAAAGAACAAACGGTAAAGAAAACTCCAATTCTTTTTTCTTTTCTGGTGTCGTTACTTCACTTTACGTTGATGTACCATATAAAGCTCTCCTTTGTTCACGCCATTCCTTATTATCCTCATCCTTTTAACACAAAACTGGCTACATATCTTAACCAATGGATGGCCAAAGAATCTATCCCGGATTGAAATAGTTCAGGAGAGAATCGTCTAATATTCAATCCTTAGAAATATATCTATTTTTAGAAGCGCAGTTTCGCAGTAGTTTGTTTTGCCTTGGGCTCAGTCCAGCTGGGAATATCCGAATACTGAAACACATTTGTTACATTTGTTGTCGCATTACAGACTGTCTGAATTTACTTCGACATGTATGCCTATGAATTTTAAATGGAGCATGTGAATAGATGAACGGCGTGTTTCGAGCGCGATATAAATCAAAGGTCTGATGGAATTCAAAATGGAACCTTCCATACACCGAACAAAGGATGTGGTTAGTAAATCGTGGGAACTAAGTACTTCATTTTAAGATAGAGAATGCTTTTCCTATCGGCAAATTGTTTATAGCTCGCATCGATAAATGATTTCGTAAGGTCATAATGACGAAACTCAAGACGCGGATAGTCGTATAGTAACGTAAGTTATATTCGCCTTCAGATCGAAAAATCCCCAACCTCCGATGGGACAAGAGCAAAAACATCCCCAACAAGCCCGATAAGATCTAATTTATTTCGGACATAAGAACGTCTCTTATGGCCCCGCTAACTTAGACAAGTCGTTAACGAAAAGAAAAACTATCTCGAAACTTTAATTCCTCACATAAAGCGTTTTTGATGCGAAAATAATAGGTATCACTTAGTTTTTTATCGCCTTTCAATCGAGGACGTCGTATTTTTTGACAGATTCATAAGTGTACAGTCAAGTCTGCGACCGTGACCTTATGAAAACTATTTAAGGGAACGCTTAGATAGCACATAGAGTGGCGGCTGTATAAATCTTTGAACACGTGAGTAGGTAAGCAAACCTGCTGGTGCGAGCAAACACTCGATGGTGCTGTCATTGTGAAGTGTCTACACTGTTCCGAGATGCTCTGAACCGCTGTTTGACGTGCTCCGCCAAATCGACCTAGGAGTGCTCTTAGTGTTGTTGTAGGCTACGTGTACTTCCACCCTTCAGCATTATCACGCGAGGAGCGGAATTATACAAATAATAAAATATTTTATTTTAATTATTCAGCTCTTTTATGCTTTTTTACAAGCCCGTTTACAGTTTGGCTTTCGGTAGATACTGTATCGAATGTGCGAAGGAAAGTAACATGTTGTACCACACCTAGAGGGTCAGGTAGAAGAAGATACAGAAAATATTGTAGGAAATCTATTATATTTCGGGACATTGTTTTTATAAAGGTTTTTTTTGTTACGCAATATTTACCTTAAAAATTCAAAATGTTGGCACCTACTTTTCGACAATCTTGCGATCACCGGCGCAGGGACCCATAGCAAGTTTTGCCTCCCATACCAGACATCACCTTATAACCTATTCAATTATTATTCAGATTACAGACCTATGATAACCTTGGCTAACAATATACAATTAGCTTAGCTTGCTTGACCAAAAACGTGATAGGTTATCTGCAGTTTGCACGTGCCATGTAGTAATACGATAGGGCGCTCGTGGCGTAGTTTAGCTGGTTATTTCTATATCCAGTCGGAGGTCCGGTCAGCCCCATTGGGACAATCTAGCAATGGCGACGAGAATGGCTTTTACTGAGCACAGTTGAATTGGAATTAATATGCAGATCTGTAGGTGTTCTTTACGTTTTCTTCGTTTCTTCGCAAAATTTAGTTTTTGGTGTTGGTGAAGCTAAAGTTCGGTTACCTGACGACCTGCAGGGCTATTCATAAACTCCGTTTCCGAGTCTTCAATACGGGATCTCGCAAAGTTTCGCCCGAAAATGCGGTTTTTAATGTTTTCAACGTTTTGCAAGGAATAAAACTACCAGAAAAGTAGTTTTCCACAAAACGTAGACAATTTTGTATGAACTCATGTTATAATAAAGCGTTAAAATAATGGATCATTTGGTAAATATGTGGATTTCTAGTAATAAATCTCATTATTCATTCCTCCAAAAGTAACACTAAATCGAAATTCGATAAAACAGGTTCATAGAAAATGTTTTACGAATTAAGGAATACTACTTTTCTGCCTTTTATATTCTTTGTAGAACGCAAAAATATTTGGATTTCGCGTTAATTTGTGTCAGATTCCGAGCCGAAAACTCGATAACGGAGTTTTTGAATAGCCCTACTGAATCGTAATCGAAAAATAGGTTTAGTTTTTGCGAATGGACTCGTTTATCCAGTTCTGATCTGAACATGAGCAGAAAAAGTTGTGTTGAACCACATTTTTTCTACCACATAACAAAGAAAAAGTTAATAACGCTTCTGAGTAACAAAATATAATCTAAAGTTCTAAACTTTATTTTTGCACGATTATTCTTGAACTTCGCCGCCATAAGTAACTAACGCAGACTTAATGAGAGATGGAAACCCTATCCAACTCATGACAGAAAACAAGTGCTCTACACATTTGCAACTTAGTTACGGTTGTTACTGAATGATTGAGGTTGTTTTGATAAGTTTGAGATGAGTTCTACAGTCGTTCTGGCCAATAATATTTTATTGTGTCGTTTATCCTGCTAGTTCGAAACGGAGTGGAAAAATAGATCTGTTGGTTAATGCCAGACGTTCTTGACGAAGGTTGTGCTTGGTAAAAATAACTATTTTTAACTGCGTGGTATAAACTTTGAAGTCTAATGCATAATTATTAGGAGAATACCTATTCAGATATACTGGACTTTTTATTATGTCTGTGGGTCAAAAGAGTCAGATTTTTCATTAACTTTGTTAGAGCACCGAGTTTATGTTCCCATTTTCTTCTCATGTCTTTACAGTGTTGTTTTGGACCTGGTAAACTCATGAAATTGTGTTGAAATACAGCGTCGGATATAAGATGATATGTTGCAACACGGTTTAAGATACTGTAATCAACCCCCGCTTAGCTGAAGCGAGTTTTACGATAAAATAAACCCATCTCAATATTACAGTCCTATATATTCTCGAACACTATAAATGAGGACCATAAAAACCGAACGCCAAATTGCAAAAACAAACTTCAATTTTCCCCCCTTTATATTATTATAGGCACTTATTCGGTTAGATCACACGAGGCACTCGTAAAGGTATTAATGCTTGGCCCAAGTTTCGGGAGGGAGGATATTATTGTTATTCGTGTTATTGACTATTTCCCGATCCCGATCGTAGTATAAAGGGTGTAAAATTGATTAGCCTATTTCAGATTTCATTTTAAACCGAAGTCTTTAGAAATTCCATGATAATGGCTGTAGTCCAGTCAATGAAGGTCAAAGGGGTTGGGTGGAAAACTCGAAAACAGAAAGTTTGACTACGGAACTTTATTTGAACTAGTTAGGAGACATTTTTGCCATTGCCCTAAGATTAATCGACCTTATGGCGTACTGGCACTGAACCACAGTGTAAAATTTACCCCAATTTTGTTTCATCTCAGTATTATAACGAAAATCAATAGTTTTTATCATCATAAGCACTAGAGTAAAACTCTGGCATCGATAGACATTGTAGTTTTTTTATAAAAATTGACAAATTTGCCCTAAACCCGCATCATGAAATATACAAAAAAATTAAAGAAAAAAAAACGGGGCTACTTTTTTAAGTTTTATGTATATACAATGGTTAGACACATAATAACAGACCATCAAACAAGTTTTTGACTTTCTACTGTGAAAACATTATTAAATAGTAATACTTTTATCATTTTTCTTTTTATTTATTTTTCTCCAATTTAATGCCGTATTAGATCGTAATTTCTAAACTAAACGATTGATCAATCAAACCTTTATCTATAGTATTAAAACCATAATCTAATTCCGCGTTATTTATATCTATTATTCCCCCATTTTTTTTCTTTAATTTTTTTTGTATGTTTCATGATTCGTATTTAGGGTATCTTTGACAATTTTTTATAAAAAAACTACAAGGTCTATCGATGCCAGAGTTTAACTCTATTGCTTATGATGATAAAAACTATTGGTTTTCGTTATAATATTGAGATGAAACAAAATTGGGGTAAATTTTACACTGTGTGAACCTCATAGCATTGCTGGTTGATACCAAAGTATGAATTCTGTTTATATGAATGAATGAACACTTTATTGTACCTACAAAAAATTACAAAAAAACTCTATATAAACAAAGACAGTTCAAAAGGCGGCCTTATGCTGAGAGCGATTTCTCCCAGGCAACTTTATATATTATGTATGTTACTTAACCTATTTTCCTTGCATCGCTGACGTAGTACAACTAATATTTTAGAATGAGACCAGTAGTCTCGGAGCTTACCCCCTAATTGAAATCATAGTTCTACGTCCAAATTAACAAAAAAAGAACCCCTAAAAATTATAATGTAGTTGAATTAATTTTACCGTCCAAGACACAAAGTTAACATAACCTTGTTGTTCACTTGCGCCATATGATAGAAAAAACCGCCACTAAACGTCGCCAGTTTGGTTAAGTTTACGTTTCGCGTCACGTACTAGCCACCGATGGCTCTCGGCGGGATCCACTTCTCCTCGTTTTATAAGTATCCAGATATATCGATAATATATACAGCGATGTCTGCGTGATGGTGGGTTTGTTTGATGGTAGTATAGTAAGGCTACCACCCACCGGAAAGCTCAACGTAAGCAGACCCACTACAAGATTGACCTGGTGAAAGTGGCGGGACACCGCTGCATTCAGGTAACGCATGACAGGTCTTAAGATGATATTTGGGAAAGTCTATCATCAGCAGTCGTCGTCGTTAGATAAAAAGTACAGTATGTAGTCTCGTACGAGGTGTTCAAGATTTGGAGTCACAACGTCGACATGCGTAAAGACAAAGTTCTTTAACAGTTGTAAATATCCCATTGAACTAGTTTGAAAAATTATTCACGGGTGCGCCGAAACTTAGCCACGAATACTCAAACAAGTCTTAAATTTATTTATTAGGTAACCCAACAGCGGTTTATATAACAGTATAAAACAAAAAACTTATGCTAAAATAAGGCCAAATAAAGGATTACACAAAGAAAGTAAAAATATTTAACAGAATGTTTGTGAAGCTAATAAAAGAAAAGAAAAATACATATTTTGAAATTAAATATTTAGGTAGTACAGAATAAACAGTAAAGTGAGAAATTCATTTCAGTGGCTTTGCGACGTGTGTGTACGTACATATACATATGTCGTGTTTTTAAGTGTTTCTGAGGTATCAGTCTCGTACGAAGCTGGGCAACTGGAGACAGCCGGTGTGGGGAGGCATTTTATATTGATTTGATCAAGGAAGTTATATACTTCATTTGAGACAGTCTAATGCCAAAGTTTTGACTGTTTTTCATTGAAAACTGTTAACTTTTTTGCGTGTGAGAATGTTTTACATGTAAGTAGTCTTTGAATATTCGGTGGTTAGTCACCACACCTGATGTGAGTACAGTACGCGTCTATTGACAGACTTAGTACGAACGTTTACATACGCTTACAAAGATGATATCATCTCTCAACCCTATAAGTTTGTGGATGGGGCGCAGCAAGTGTCAGCCCATTTACTAGCATAAGAAAGTACACCCACCGTACGCGTAGGAAAATAAAGTCTGTTTTCATAGGATAGAACGTATTTTCTGCGAGTGGAATAGCGCGTATAAACTAGTTTTCCGTAGTTACCAGTTTGTACAATGTTACGAGTGCCTCGATACTCAATAGGCTACTTGTGGATTGGCGGTAAGAATGTTTTTTGACCGCGTTATTTGCTGAGGGCCTTTCAGCTGAGTGGTTGTGACTTTGAGTGGATTTTATTTTTTATGGCCAGAAAAATGTTAAAGTTAACGGCCGTGTAGTAAAGTCGTATTGTAGGTATAGAAAAAAGATATCTACCACTTGAGTATAATTCAGCAACTGATTTACTAAATATAGAATTTATAATTACATGAAAGCAGAAATTTCAGAATCAATTTAATTTTAGTATTAAGACTTAATTAAATTATTTAAAAAAAAATAGAATTCCAAAAGCACTTAACAATCAGGTTGGTTTAAATAAACTGTTTGAAAATATGAAACCTACATACTACGAGTAGGTATATAACTCAAAGGACTTCAAAAACGATGTATACTGATTTTTTTTTTATATCGTTCCTCGAATTCACTGTAATCCCTCCCTCTACCTTTTAATTACGTGGAATATATTACTTAGAACATCAAAGAATTTTTCTAGTAAATACCCCAAACCATTTTCAGTTTCAGTTTTCGGAAAAAATCAATAATTATATACCTTTTTCCTGAAATTAATATTTTTATAAGTTACGTTTTGTTGCTCTATAACGATATAAGTATGGTATACTATAAGTTTATAGTTATTACTAAAACATACTCGTAATGCAAACACACACATAAAGTTTTATCGATGGTTCGAATACCTTGCTCTATGTATAAAATAACTCGATCGCGAGCAACAAGCTTGAAACATCATTACAGATTATGTTGTGTGCTTTTCATTTGGAATTTAGTTTTAGTCTGTTTACGACTTTCATTACGTACACACGTGCTATATACACTATAATGCGGCGGAAAATGGCATCAATGAATGAGTGTGATTGATGCTGAGTGATTATGAACTGATACTCTCCTCGTACCTACCTTATTGAATCAGATTTCGTTACCAAATTTATCGTAGAACTAATTTTGGGAGCATAATGAGACCTGTAAATAATATCCGAAGCACTTATCACAATGCCTGTACTTTACGATTATATTTAACAAATGACGAGTAGGCCGAAGGTGCGCAGTTTATTCAGAATCTTCATTTGAGCTCGCAGCGATTAAACTGTTTTTGGTTCGAAGTAATACTAACCCAATAAAGTAACTATGATTTGTTATGGTTATAAACTTCATTGTTAATATTCTAATATGTTTTATTCATTCATCTGAACTTTCTACTATTGTTTCCAACGATAATAGTGCAAAAAAACGTGTCCTTATTGTTTGTTTCTGTTATTGGTTTTACTAGTACAAAGCGTTCTAACCTTTCTTCTGCTTAGAATAGATAAACAATAAATTCATATTATTGTTTCTTTTGTCCCGGAGTCAATCTTCAAACTCAGTGCTTTAATGCATAGTCATGTCTTCAGAAGTCGAGGGATTTTAGTCGTTTGCGTGCCGTCTAGCCTTCCCATTAGCTCTAAAATCTCGAAGCAAATCAGGTTGGGTTATGGTGTTCTAGACCCTCACGTCAGTTTTTCTTTTGTCCCGGAGTCAGTCTTCAATTCAAACCCAGTGCTTTAATGCATAATCATATCTTCAGAAGTCGAGGGATTATAGTAGTTTGCGTGGCGTCTAGCCTTTCCATTAGCTCAAGTATGTCGAAGCAAACCAGGTTGGGTTAAGGTGTTCTATGACCTCACAAATCCTCGTAAGATTTTCGTTCCCGGAGTTGCTCTTCAAAGCCAGTTTAAAGCACTGGCTTTGAAGAGCAACTCCGGGCATAATCATGTCTTCAGCAGTCGAGGGATTTAAGTCGTTTGCGTGCCGTCTAGCCTTTCCATTCGCGCTAGAAACTCGAAGCAAACCAGTTTGGGTTCTGGTTCTAGTGCTCTGGGCACCCACGTAAGCTTTTCTTTCTTTCTAGTATAACGCTCTTTACACCTGCACAAGTTTCCGTAGCTTAGTCGTTCATGCATTGGGCTTCAGCCATTCCAAAAATGCCAGAGGCCTAGTAGCGGGTATTTCCTGAAACTCCTAATCGTACAACATACGAAAAGGCCAACATGAAATAGGTCCTTACTTAAACTGAACTTTTCTCGACATGCTAAGCAGTGCTTTCTTTTGTTTAGGCTCTGGTGTTTGTCAACAGAAGAAAACCAACGACTCATGTTAAGAGAAGTTTCAGTAAGGGAGTTAATCATCAGAGTCTCATCTCATCAGCACATATACAAAATATACATAGGTATCAAGGTTGCCTGGGAGAAATAGCTCTTAACTATAAGGCCACTTTTTTGTACCTACTGCTTAATATTTATTTAGATATCAGATTTTTTATTCGTATATTTTAGTACAATAAAGTGTTCATTCGTTCAATTATACATCCACTGCTGAAAATGCCTTACCCAAACAAGGTGGTTTTGCCATAATCACCACGCATGGCGAGCAAATTGCTGATCGCAGTGGAGGTGTTAAAATTCACAGAATGAAGCTGCTGCCCTTCCTCTGGTAGATGCTCTTAGTCGGTTCTTTTGATATCCACGGGCTGAGCTGGAGGGTTCAATTCTGACACCGCCACGGCTTTAAGGGTCTATTATTTGTTTAATCAGTGATAGAAAACAAAGTGAATCCCCTGGTCATTAATTACAGCGCTCGGTGCTTACGTATTTGCTCTCGATAGGATCTATTGCATGTTGCGGTCGGTCAATAAAGTTGTTTGTGCTGTTACCACAGTGGGATTCATAGTATAATGTTTTATTTTGAATTTAGATAGAACTTATTTTCGTCTATCTTGAATTTAATCCTAAGAGTGGTAGATATATTATAATAATGAATTTTGAATATAGATAGAACTTATTTTCGTTTATAAAACCTGAATTTCGTCTAAAAAGTTTAATGAGTGGTAGAATTTGGGTGGCATAGTATTAATTCCTATTCTAGCTTTTGGCAAAGTAGGTACGAAGGTAGTGTGTGGTGAACTTCCATAAAGATCTGCTTCTTTAATTAACTATAGAGCTTTAAATTTCACATATAACAAGCACTAAAGCAAATAGCAATATAGCGCATATAGCAACAATTTTCACATATAGCTTAGAAACAAATTGGCTAACGTCTTTGTGATATATTTATAATGTGAGCTACTTATAAAATGTACATATGAGAGATAAGTGTCATAAACATAATTAATGAGAAAGTTTACGTAGCTCTATAGGCTTTTTTTATTGATAATGGTAAAGCGATTGACCACTATCACACTTGTGAAAGTGAAGATGTGGCCTAAGATGGAGCACGCTTTCGCAGAAGGAACTTATTCACTCGAGATTTGAAGACTCCTAGTTTATACTCTACCGGAAAAACCTAGAATCTTTTCTAAGACATCTGAAATCAGAAAATACGTTATCATACGATACTGCACCATATGTATTTATATTTACAAGAACTTCGCAGAAATTGTGTGTGTTTCATAGCCAAGGGGCGGACGCTCACGCATCCATCACTAATAATGATCTCATCGATTATTGTAATTGAATACCGTGTTTTCATAGATCCCAAATCACATTAATCTAATACATTTGCTCCTATTGTATTGTTATTGGGCAGAATGATTAAATCGTACGGCGCGTTATGTCGGTATTAAGCTATCATCATTATTAGTTGCTGATAGCCTATCCTGTTGCTAATAGATATTTCATCAATTCAGCTTATGCCTTATTACAGTTCTAAAAGTAGATATAGTTTTTGTACAGAAGATTCCTTGAAAATCTACTAAAATATCTAATCTGTAGCTCTATTTTCACTGGATCCCTTTTTGCTGCTAAAATAATACATGTTAATTATGCAGATGTCTTTAATGAAATAAGCGCCGTTAAATAATAAAAACAGCAATGTTTTCTTTAGCGCATAAACAGTGTGAAAATAAGGGAGTGCTCACAGAGCAATGAATGAGTCGGTGTAGACTTAATTTGTAGTTACGACTGCCGACTGCAAGCACTGCAGTTATAGCGATACACCTGCCAGGCTTATTAAATTATATGAGGATCTCAAGTGCTGTAAAATTGGAAAATACGACTGTCCTAGTCTTAGAAACTTGAAGTGCCAATACCTTCGGTTCAAGATCGAAAATAATTAGGGTATCGAGAGCTTTATCACAATTTTTGAAGGTATCATTAAAAGTCTTATAATTACGAGTATTGCAGTTTTCACTAATAGCTGGTTTATTGGCGGCCTAGAAATTACAAACCCTTTGCATCAAAACATTGTATTCGTCTCCAAGGTGATTTTTCGCTGTGCTACTCGCCGACACAATAGCCATTATGTAGCATTACCTCTTCACAATCGCATTATCCACCTATCGCATTATGTTCGACGTTACTGACAAGACGCTCCGGCGCCCCATTCACCGTCATAATGTAATATTCCTTAGAAAAGGCGCGTGACAGGTGTGCGAGGCACACTCCAAATCTCGCTATGAAAAATGCGCTGCTCGGCGGAATTACATAATGCAGGAATGTGTCAACGCGTATACTCGACATCACAGTTTTCAGATTCTTTGTGTTTGTAATAAGAGCGGTACGCCAGATGCTCCTTAAATTACATATTTCATACTAGGGGGGGTGACTGTTTATTATGTCATCTCCCTACGCTATGCCTCTATACCGGTAAATATGATTTTCATTGTGCGTAATAAAGTCATAATAAAGGCCCGGCGCGGGACGGAAGGAAACCTCGACCTTTCCTGTGGGCCTCGGACCGAATATTGCCCAGAGTGGGGCGGTTAAAGCACTCAACAATAATAAAATATGTTTATTGAATGTATATTTTTATGTCTGGATCGTGTGCCGACTTTCAAAGAGCGCTTAAATGTCTTACAAACGCCACCCACGCTGATAACTAATTTGAAAGTCAGTCCTTTAATATCAAAGTAAATTTCACTGCAGTAGAACCGCCTCAGGTAATACTTCAGGAGCAATTTCATTTATCGGATTAAACGTCAAAACAATTGAGAGGTCTCGACAGTTGGCTATCAATTGAGGACGTTGAGTAGTGGATTGGATTACCCATGGATGGCCTTGTCTGACCCCTCTTACAACCTGTTTCTTAGTAGCCGCAATACGTTATGCTGAAAACCCTCCATTTATAACCTGCTCCCGGACTGAAGAGGTTTACGTGTTTACAGCAAATTTTTCTAAACTTGATTTTTTAATATTCATTGAATAATAATTCGCGTCGAAAATATAAAGTATGTACGGTTCTATTATTCATGAACATAATTTTAATTTATACCCATTTTCCTAAAACTAACACTGTGTGTAATTATTGTAAATAATTAAGCAGCCGTAGTTTTTTTATAAGCTATTAATATAGTTGTGAACTATCAGGTGTTGCTTTTAATAACCATGTAGGACCTACTCGCTAATGCAAACACGCAGCTTTAGTTACTTTTGTTTAACAACGAATATTGTAGACGAGAACGGACAACGGTGTAACTTGCATTATTGAAAAGTTTAATGCATGCTTAGTTTTAAAGTGATTACTTGAAGTTTTATAAATGCTGCTAATGTAAGAGACATCAGAGACAAATACGGTGCATTTTATGTTATCTTATTTAAAAAACAAAATCTTTTTATATGCATATAGCTCTTAAATCTAAATCATACAAAACTTATCGAGAACCGAGTGCGCTCCATATTAGCCATATGCTAATATGGGCTTTATTTTAAAATAAAACGCACGGTATTTGTCTCGATAAAATTGGTGTCGATAAAATTCGTTAAGAACCTACGTTGACAACAGACACAAAATCAGTTCTTATCGATCCTTATCCAGAACCATACTGCACGCACTCGAGGATTGTGTTCTCTGAATGTTATATGACTTCCATAATATGGAAGTCATACAACATTCAAATTTATAAACAGATATCATAGAAGGCTAATCATATCATGACTTAGCCTTCTAATAATTAACTTAGCCGGCCGTATTCGGAAAACAATAACTGAAGAATGTAACGAATCTGAATTAATATATAAAAATCCTATCTATTTACCTCTTTGGGTACCTTGGTCTGTGTGCTGAGACCTACCTTCTATAATGAAACAAGCATTTGCATTCTAGGAAAACATTAGCGTTCACAAAGTTGACATTTTAATACACGATTGTAGCACAAAAGTCGCGTGTCAAAAGTTAATTTGACGTTTCCGTGACAGAATCAATTTGACACGAACACCAGTAAATACTGCTCATTCGATAGGTGATCTTTAAATTATAATTACTGGCTTAAACTTCCCTTCCATTAATAGTCGAAAATTTTTCATTTTCAGAATCGGTTTGCGTTTGTCACGTTTATGATGTAGGTAATGTTTTAATGGAGTTTCATTTATTCATAATAGTGACTGTAATGTTATATACCTATTAGGAGTCCATGGGTGGTTTGATATATTTACGCCGAAATTTTTGATTGTTTGCCGTTTCAGGTTGCAGAAGGGCTTCTGACGCAGAAATGTATACAGTAAAAATAACGCAACATATAATTTTAAAAATAACGTTTTGTATAGTATGGTAATGAAAAAGCTCTCCGGCATTTGACCTGTTTCAAAGCGGAAGCCGGAGGTATCGTACGTAATCAATGTATCGAGAGCCACTACTCATCCGAACCGCGTACGGATCACCCGCCGTTATTTTTAACCGTAGAATATACCAGCTATTTTTCAGCAAATGTTTACTATTTACACAGAACGCACGGGGCTGATCGAAACGCATATATTGCTGCAGCTTAATGAATATTCAATATTCACTAGCCCTGTATCAAACATTGATGCGTTTGCCAGTACTTACGGATTGTTTCAAGTAACAAGCCTCGTGGGAAGCGGCGCCAAATTTTCCCGACGTGCATTAACGCGGGCAAATTGAATACGGCATAGAGGCACAATCAATTTTGCACGTAAATAAAAATGTAAGTTTGTTATTTTTAATCCGCGAGAGTCCGCGTACGTTTGTTTGTTGTTAGTTTGATTCGGGCTGGCTGTTTGTTTTTGTTTCGACGTGTGCTGCGATTCTCGTGTGTATGGATTGTTGTTTTGTCGATAAAACAGCATTAATGTGGGCCTTTGACACAATGTTTGACAAGTGTTTATGTAGCGCTCTATGCATGCTCGCTTCATTGTGACGGCGTTAAAATTATTCTTCCAACACACAAACATTATAAGTATGAAGCCTCTTTAAACAACACAAGTCATTATGTTACGTGGAGGGGAATGAGGGAAATTTTCCCTAATTTAATTCCTGGAGACAGGCTTTTACTTAGGTACCGGCGCAATTTTAGGTCGTTGACATCCGAGAAGCTTATTCGTTGCAATACCCAGAGGTCCGATATTTTGCTTAAAATGTGCTATCTTGTTTGTGGGGCTTTTAGCTCGTGGGTTTAAATTTAATTTTAGAAATCCTTTTTCTATTTTGCTTGGAACGTGCAGATGCGCTGCAAATGCGATAAATGAACTTAAAATATTCCAGACCGATGGCCTGTCGAGTTCATCACAAAGACTTTAAACGAACAAGCACAGGTATTTGTGGCACCTGGTAACAGTGCATAGCAGTGCAGTGCACATCTGGATAAATCTTGCACATTTAAACCTGCAGATGAAGCAACACGAGCGTGACGTCAAAATGTTAGAATGTTTGTCCAATACTAAATTGACTTACAGCACTCTAAGCCGATTAGACCTTACCTTACCTACTTAGATTCTAAGTGTATGGTTCTCCGTTTAACACATCCACGAAAGCGCGCCACAGTAGTAATAATTAATAGGTTAGCAAATTACGAGTATAGCTTCCGAATTGCCAAATCTTAAAGAAATAGAATCAACTAGTCCAGCCTACAGCAGAGTGCAGAAGCGAAAGATGTGATATTCATTTATTTCATTTCCCGACGGACGGCGTGGCGGTACGGGGAGGAAACAAAGCCATTTCCGTGACACGGCGACAATCGTGGACGGAGTTGACGCGAGACGCGGGTAAGGCAAACGGGCGATACTAATGAAAATATATCTTGGTAGGTACATTCGGCGACTCAGTTTGCCCTACGAGTACCTCGTAGTTCCAAAATGTTCCACTTACAAAAACTTCCAGAATAACTAATTCTGATATCTAGCTCAGGTAAGCTAGATGTCAGAATTAGTTACTCTTCAAAATATAAATATTTTGGAACACTCGCTGGCTCATCGTGACCTAGCTTCCAAAAAGGTCCTCTCACAAAAACTTGAAGAATAACTCATTCTGATATTTAGTTTAGGTACGCTTACTTTGACACACTCTTGGTACACCCTGGTAGGCCTATTTTAGTAGTAGGAAGGCAGATGATCTTAGCAAGGAATCCCCTCATAAGTGTGAAGAACGTATTCGAAGACTTACTGGAATTAAGCATAATAGGGTTTGTTAACTTGGACTTTCAATACAATATGTACATTGCGTATGAGCCAACTCGGGATTTGTGCGTAGGCATTGAATCGTGGATTTTTGGGTCAGTAACAAGTATTTTTGGCCACAAAGAGTTGATTGTATGAGGAGCCCTTTTCAGTGAATTATCTTTTGTTAAACTTTCCAAGTTCGTATTTCTTATGCGCAGCATCTTTATTGTGTTAATGACAATAAAGTCGCCGGCCTGCGTGACCTTTATCCCGGTACATAGGGAGTCGACGACGTCTTAGACGCGCGTCGATTTAGAATACCGGCTGGATTTGACATTCGCAATGTATATTGCCTTCCCCACACCGTAGGCGCTTTGTGCGAGTCTTTTTGTGGTATAATTTATCTAATTTGGAACAAAGCAGATAATACGCGGAATTGTTCAACTCAATTCACATTAATGCTGCTCTTTTTTATTCAGGCTTTTACAGATTTTCGTGGAAATAAAATACTCGATGGACGATTTTACAGGCGCCCTCAGAATTACCAACCGATGCTGGTAATTCGGAGGGCGCCTGTAAAATCGTTGTGCAGGTGAAATTTTATACATTGCAAAAACAGGTTGGTTGCTAAGTAATTCCATTAAAATCATGTTCGTGATGCTTTTTTTTTTTAAATAAGAATCTGGAATTAGGTTTTAATAAACTACAGTTTTTTTAGTTGTTCAGAAAAAAAAATACAAAAAGCCTCGACGAGGATGGGATTCGAACCCACGCGTGCAGAGCACATTGGATTAGCAGTCCAACGCCTTAACCTCTCGGCCACCTCGTCATGCTGTGGCGCAGTGAAATAATTTGGCTCTTCCTTTCTATTAACATATCTTTAATACGAACTTGTTTATTTTGTTGCTAAGTTGGTATTTGGTTCAATCGGATCAAGTTTTTGATACAAAAATGAACGTGCCGTTAAATACAGCTGTTGTTTGTTTTCGGAAAGAACTTTTTTGTTTCGTATTTCCATAGCTGGTGTGGATTTTATAAATGGTTTTTCATTTGAATGTGTTTTTAACTTGGACTTTTTTTATTAAGTTTTAATTAGTTTCAATTAGGTATCTCACCGTATTCAAATTTTATTTTTGCTAATTTTCTTTTATTGAAAGAATTGTATTAACAAAGACTTATGAAAGTTTTTCAAGTTAGGTCCTAATTAATTAAAGGACTGTTCTTCTAAGCAAACGAATTAAATATTTGCTCATCTGAATTCTTTAAAACACATTTTTCTTATTTCTTATACAAAAATCTAGCTAGCTTTTCCACCTAGATATATAATCAAATTACCTACTGAAAAACAAATGAAATTATGTTGTTTACTTTTAAACTAGTAGGTTAGCCCACCTTAAGACGCTGTCCCACCGCTGCACACGCTGTGCACGGCCACACGGTGCATTTTAGCTGCTTGGGTTCATTTGTTTGACAACGTGGGTCTACGTTTCCACTGCAACACACACTATACGCGCACGCTGTTTACGGCCACGCAGCGCATTTCAGCAGCGTTGCGGTTGTTTGTCTACGGGGTTGCACGCGTGTACCGCGTGCATAGCGTTGACAGCGTTGAGCTGCTTGGGCGCCAAATTCGAGCAAGACACGCGTGTAGCAACGACGTCAAAAATCTCATATTCATGCTTAGCGAGTTCGTGGGTTGCAGTGGACGTTATCTTATCACATACATTTTCTTACAAAGTGAAGCTTGATACACGTGCGTAGCCACTCCGTGCGCGGCGGTGGTGGGACAGCAGCTTTATTTAAACATTGCCCAATTACTGACACAGATCACAAGGAACAGGGAATTCGTGACCAGACAACGTAGGGGACATCAATGTCGGTTTACGAATCAGATTTCGGTACCAAAAACGAAATGTCAATATTACTTAGGTCGTGCGAGGCCACCTACTGTCTATCTTCCTTAGCCGCGCCCATATGGGACCAAATGTGATGTTTCGACGTAGGGGAATGTTTGTTTTTATATTTATAAAGACATAGGTTTTTCTGCTACGAGTAGGATAAAGATCAATAATGAAATCATCATCAGCTGCTGAACATAGGCCTCCCAAACTTCGCCAATAGAGTCAAGAATAGCGGTCCTAAGGCACCTCCATCCGATACAACCGCTACAATATCGTCGGTCCATCGAGCGGGAGGACTTCCCACCCTCTTTTCACATTGCATTGTGGTAGATAATAATGAAATATGTAGGTACATACATATCAGCATTTTTACGCAATCCCTAGTCACAAATTTACATCGTTACTTACCTAACTAAACTTTTGCCAACAAACGGGCGCGGCAACAAGGTGAAGTTAATATTTTAAGCATTAATTTTAGTTACTAATTAAGCACAAACTACAAAGGCATTACAGTTTCTCCTAGAAGGGTCTAAGCACTTATTAAAACTTAAACTACATCTCAGGGCCGACCCACGAGCAAATTGTGCTCGAATTAATTCAGCTTAGGGCAAGGTCGCATTGCGACGAGGCATCCGCTTATGTCGAATGGAGTCACCTTTACGACATAAACTATTTATTCTAATTCCAATCTGTTTTATGTGTGCGAGGGGAAATAAAGAATCGGAAAGACAAATAAGGAATTCTGAAATACTGAGCCAGAGTAAAGAAAATCTTATGTTGAGATTTAGTTTTTGCGTAAAAATTGGAGCTGTTACCTTACCATCGGAGATGAGCTTGGATGCGCAGCCTTATATCCAAAAGGATCGTTGAGTTTTATATCTTACCTAGTATCGTATAACTTTCAGCAGGGTTATTGTAACTCGATCGAAAAGTTTCCGCGATTCAGAATCTGACACAAATCCGCGCGAAATTCAAATATTTTAGCGGTATTTAATTAATAGTTTATTTATTTGATGATAAATCTACGTAAAAAAGTAGTTTTTTATAAATCGCTAACCATTTTGTATGAACCCATGTTCCGATGAAGTACAATTAATGGGGCTTTTGGTAATAATGTTGATTTTTAGTAATAAATCTCATAAATTATTACAATATTAATTTCTCCAAAAGTCGAGTCGAATCGAAATTGGTTAACCTTGTTGGGTTCATAGAAAATGTTTTATGATTTACGGTAAACTACTTTTCTGCTATTATTATATTGATTTTGCTTGAAGAACGCAGAAAATATTAAAAACCGCGAAAAATATTAGAATTTCGCTCAGATTTGTGGCAGATTTCGAGCTACGGAAACTTTTCGATCGAGTCAGAACAGCCGTACACAACCGACATCTTGGACACTAGTGTATACGCAGCTTTAACGTTGGTATTCGCAATGCGGTCTACATAGTGGCCGTAACAATAACTAGATATCATTATTATTCGCCGGCGACGGCTCTAGGAAATGAATATTCCGCTCCTAATGGACCGGGTGCTTACTTCTTTCATTAAAACTTACATAATGCGCGAACAGGCTCCCCCACTGAATAATTACTAAGTACCTTTGGAACACAGGTACTGCTGGGTTTCAATGATCTGAATACGCCCGGCTTTTCATCTGGCTTTGAAATTCATATGCATTTTTGCGAATAATTATTTTCAGAGCGAATTTTGTATTCTTTTACTACATCATCAACATCAGACTATAGTAGTCCACTGCTGGACGTGGGCCTCCCCCAATGGCTCCCATTTATATGTAGCTAGATTTTGAATCTAAGATTGACATTATGAGATAAACTAGACTAAAATCCTAACTATTTAATATTATAAATGCGGATGTGTGTTTGTTTGTCCTTCCTTCACGACCTAACTAAGCAACCAATCGACTTGATTATTGGTCTAGAGCTAGTTGAAAGGATGTAGAGTAACATAGGCTAACGCTAGCTACTTTTTGTCCCGGCAAAACATCAAATTCCCATGGAAGATTTACGGGAAAAAAGACCTTTTTATCCCCCTAGAAATAGGAAATTGGAATTTTACACGGGTAAAACCGCGGGGAACAGCTAGTCAACAATATGTAGACATAAAATGTAGAGCATAGACTCCAACCAAACCGACAATTGATTCAAAGTTTGTTTTGGAAAAAGATTCACTGCAAATGCCTTAGATTGTGCGCAAAACGTCTTATCCATTCTTATTCCTTGTAGAACCTTAAAATAGTAAAACCCAGTTATTTTGCGTGACGTTACGTACATCTTAAGTTTAATAATTACTTATATATAGAAAATTACTTTTACAAGTAATGTATCCGTTTTATTAACTAGTATTAAGAGAGTTCGGTAATGTATGGTATAGTCCTCCACATCAATTGCGATGCGACACTAGAGTTCACGGATTTTCATTTCTATCATGAGCACTATTTTGTCCTTTAGCTTGTGTTGTCCGTTTGTTTAGCAAAATAAATCGGTTTAATTTAGTTAATCCGATCATAAATAAATATTTTATCCATATATCTATCAATCATATTCTGTTTTCGAAGTTTATGTATGACACTGTCACTGGCAGGGTGGAAGCGAAAAGCAAGCGGCGCGGGTGGCATAAAAGATGTTGAAGTTGAATAGACAGTACTAGATCTGTCATTAAAAGCGTTCGATAATGTACATACATACATTATTGAATTCTGTCAAACTACACGTACTGCTCGTATACAATATACAGTATTCAAGCAATAGGTAGGTCAACATGTCAGCACAAGCTGCCAATTTTCAGCTATTTATCACCATACAATAAATGGTGTACTGGTTATACAGCTAAGTCAACAAACGCACACACATATTCATGCGTACATAAAGTTTGAATAACTCTGTTTGTTCAACGTCGTCAATATTGTACATAGTCCCGAACGAACAACC
The DNA here is from genome assembly GCA_947859395.1 of Eupithecia insigniata. Lineage (NCBI taxonomy): Eukaryota > Metazoa > Arthropoda > Insecta > Lepidoptera > Geometridae > Eupithecia > Eupithecia insigniata. The sequence continues at coordinate 6,969,274 of OX402008.1, forward strand.
AATCCAAACCGATGAAACAAAACAGAAAACACATTTTCTATGGCTTCAGAAGTTTTATTAAAAACACGACAACATATTCAGAGATTTGTAACGGAATTTTGAAGAAAAACTTCTTAGGCTTTTTGGGTAAATAAGTTTCTGATCCAGGCATAAAAAGAGAAATATCTAAATTCGTTAGAAATCTGTTTGCTCAAGTGCCATTTGTTCTATTTATTGCTTATTTGTTTTTCCAGATTTTTTTCTTTTGAACGCTTACATTCTGTGTAGTGTTCCATAAAACATGTCATGCGAGGCTATAACGATAGCATTGTGTATATTTCTCGTACGTCTGTTTATTATATAATCGCTGAAATTTTCCCTAATCTATAAAAAAATTGGTTTTATAAAGTCTGGTGACGAAGATTCAGTAAGTATAAGATTAAGTACTAGTCTTATTTCGTCCTCAAAAATAAATACGCCTTTAAAAATACACAAATCATTGCAATATTAGAAAACACCCAATAATTCGCACTCATTTTAATAAATCATAACAAATACTAAGATAAACGCTCTTCTGGTGCGAACGAGTTATGCTGAAGTCAGAACCACATTTTTCATTTTTATTTGAATAGCTCTTTAGATATTAATATCATTGAGGAAAAGAGCGAACAGGCGAAAATGTTTTTAGCCCGCGTATAGTGAGTAAAAAATGTTTTTCTTAAAAAATATTGTTGTCGTGTATGAGTTTCATTTTGACCTGTAATAAATTAATACTTTTGTATTACAGTGACGTTGCTCTTGATTATTCATTAATGATGTACAAGTAGAATATTCTTTAAAATTTAAAGTAGTTAACTTTAAAATGGTTATTAATTTTCATGTAAGACCTCATAATAAAATTCATTCCGCATTTCTTTGAATTTATAAAATTCGTTAAAAACGGCTTCGGCATCTACGCGAAACAACTGCTCATGATAAAAATTGAATTAGTTAATTCATAACGAGGTTATTGCTTGTTTTTTTTTCTCTCATAAGCCTATGTGTTCGGTTTGAAGTTACAATAAAAGTAAATGTATTTTATCCATATATGTATTTATCAATATTTGAATGTAGAGACGGATTCCTTACAAATAATATCAAATAAAGAAAATTGAGTCTTTTTATATAAATGTTATATCAGCATCATCAACATCATACGCGATTAAATCCTACTACCTACGAGTACTAATTATGTTTTCTCTTTTTTCAGGTAAGCTGATACAAGGCAAGGGGTCATGATCATGACGTTAACGGTCAAACACATGGTAATACGGTTATCTACAAACATTCATCGACAAATAACCAAATCGCTCGAAATATTTTTGTTATCTCATCTTGCGCACATGGCGTTGAATTCCCGGAGCATTCAGAATCATCGATCTCGTTTGTCGTCACGTCTGTCAATGCCCGTTTACAGCAGCATGTCAGCTGATTGGCCTCTCATTTGGGCCGATTGTGTCCCACGAATACATAATTTGTGTTCGCCTCAGTGCGCCGCCATTAAGATAATCTCCGGCCGATCGGCCATGTGGGTCCTCATTGATTACCTGAACGGTTGCTGGCTCTGGCATGATTAAAACCGTAGATGCTAGGCTATGCCTGCGACGATTTGTGGGACAGCACGGATAACTACTGCATTATACGGTCTATATTGAAGCTATAACATGTCCATTCGGAATCTAAGAACAGTTGTTTGCATGATGTAGATGCTAGGCTATGCCTGCGACGATTTGTGGGACAGCACGGATAACTACTGCATTATACGGTCTATATTGAAGCTATAACATGTCCATTCGGAATCTAAGAACAGTTGTTTGCATGAGTATTCTGGTACGAACGATATAGCCCGTAAGGACTGTTATTGCTAGAAGCAAGAAATATGTACATATATATCTGAAGTGGGAACAGCACTTAACCTGATAGGTACTGCTAAATTGCTAAGATCTATGGAAATAGCTTTAGATCATCCAACTCCTTGGGCATAAACTGCCAACATAGCCTCGGTGTAATGGGCTAATGGGTGGTAGGTAGTCCGATTTTGTATCTGGAGTTCCATTTCCTACATCACTAGGGCCGAATTGGAGCGTATTTACAAAACAATACCTGGAATCTAATGGAAATCCGTGGAAACGTCCATGTTCGTCGGTTTCCTTGCCCTTATATCTCTTGATGGCCTTGATTACATTACCTTTATTATAACCAAATTTCATGCTTACGTTTATTACATACATACAATGTATTTTATTACAATAATTCTAATATATTTTTATTGGAATATCTCAGACATAAAAAGTTAGTGATATACAACATAAAAAGTTTATGTATAAAAAAGGAAATCAATTTCTGTAACACGTAAGGTCACATCTTAAATAATATAGGCGAAACAGTTACATATCTACATCGCAAACAACATTGCCCCGAAACGAGTAATAACCAACTTCATTCGTATTTTGTTGGCAATTTTAAGAGTTAACTCGAGACCAACAGTTAGGGTTTAACTCATAATTACTGTGTATTTCTCTAACTGGTGCTCTAAATTGTAAGGTATTGTCGCATGCATGCTCTGGGCTAAGTTTCACCAAGTGCCAACCATTAAAAGTTCATACACACTATAGTACCTACTGGGAAGGCCAATGAACTGACATGCAATGCTTAACCTGTTAACTCATCATCATCATCATCATCATCAGCCCGTACACGTCCACTGCTGAACATAAGCCTCCCCCAAACGACGCCACGAATAGCGGTCCTGAGCCGCTTTCATCCAACGACTCCCTGCGACCGCTACGATGTTGTTGGTCCATCGAGTGGGAGGTCTTCCCACACTCCGTTTCGCATTGCATCGCGGTCGCCACTCAAGAACCTTTACTCCCCAACGGTTATCGGTTCTACGAGCTATATGGCCTGCGCATCGCTACTTCAGCCTGCTGATTCTGAGAGCTATGTGGGTAATTTTGGTTCTTCTACGAATTTCCGTATTCCGGACCCTATCGCGTAGAGAAACTCCGAGCATAGCTCTCTCCATAGCTCGCTGGGTGACTTTGAGCTTATGCACAAGGCATATAGTGAGCAACCACGTCTCGGATCCGTAAGTGATCACTGGTAACACATATTGGTTAAAGACTTTCGTCTTGAGGCTCTGCGGTATCTGTGACGAGAAGATTTGCGAAGTTTCCCGGACGCTGCCCATCCGAGTTGGATTCGTCGGCTGACCTCTTTACCGAAGTTGGATTTACCTAGTTGGACCATTTGGCCTAGGTAGACATAATGATCAACAACTTCGATAACATCGTTCCCCACATAGACCGGTAAGGGCGACATGGGCATTAGACATGATATTTGTCTTCATTTAAGACCCACTTGTCGGGAAACGCTGTTAAGGTCTCTGAGCATCCTGCTAAGGTCTTCCAGCGATTCTGCCATAATGACTATATCGTCGGCAAACCGAAGCTGAGCGATGTAATCGCCGTTTATATTGATCTTTATCCGTCCCAGTCCACAAGCTTAAAAATATCTTCCAATGCAGAGGTGAACAGTTTCGGAGAAATAACGTCTCCCTGTCTCACCCCTTTTTGCAGTGGGATCGGATTTGTGCTTGAGAGGAATTGATATAGTGGCCTTGCTGTACAAACACTTCAACATTTAGATATACCGGTTGTCGATTTGCACCGCTGGAGAGACTGCAAGATCTGTTAACTGTATTGTGTTAAATATGCTTGATTGCCCGAAGAATAGCCCAAACGCTATTGAATAGCGTTTGGGCTATTCTTCGGGCAATCAAGCATATTTAACACAATACACAATACATAGAATCTTTTTTATTGTGATATTCTACTAGAAACTTCATGACCTGATTTCATCATCTCCCTTCCACTATAGGACAAGCAGACGGAAGGTAGAATGCCATCCTTAGCTGATGGATATTGTACTAACGGTTTTCCTCCACCTTCATCATTCGCACCGGTAAGGAATAGAAGTCACTGCCTGCTTCTGTTTTTCCGGTCAATTACAATCTCTTTTCAAGAAAATAGTGATTAGGTATCTTCTAGACCTTCGGGATACAGCGTCGTCGGCCACATCGTCACTTCCCATCAGGTAAAACTGTGGTCAAACAAAGGTCTATCGACAAAAAAATACAGAAAGGTTTCCATTGATTGCTTCAGATAATTAAAAAAATGTGTTTGAAAGTCTTCGTCAAGACAACGTCAGTCGTACTTGTAACAGCTGACGTTGTCCTATAATGAAAGGGAGATGCTGGAATCTGCTGGTCATGAAGTTTCAAGGAGCATTCTTTGAAATGTATACTTTATAAGATCGAGCAACAAGCAACCTTGCGGCGGTGTTTGAGACTTTACTCTGCAAGGTAATGCTCGTTAATTATTCTGAAGGGTCTTCGTTCTATCAAGTCTAATGCTGCAAGATGGTACTTGGATGAGCCAACCAGGCCGGACCTGTGCTTGATAAATAGATAGAAGTTATCCCGGTATGAAGTATTGCTTAACCTTGTTTAGGATTCCTAGCTTGATGGCTGCATTTAGCCTTCGTCTTGATGAAGGTTACAAAGTTCGATGTTGGTGTGAGAGCGACACCGAGGAGCTCTAGTTGATATTTTTCAAGTACTGGTATATTCCTAAAAAAAGGAACCTGGAGACATGAATTCTTTTTGGCAGAGAATAGGTGTACTAGAGATATTGTGTTTTCGAGGCGTTGAAATTGACCCGATTGATTGGCTGCACTGCACCCCAATCCGAGACTACCTTTAGAGTCAAGTTCAAGTGTCGCAGCATGTCTTCTCTTTGCGTATGTATCTCGTTCCGACTGGCCTTGGCGTTGCAAAAGGAAAGTACCTTATACCCCAGAATATTTTACAAAAAGAAAATCTATCCAGGTGTTTAGTGATAATGTTTCCCATTTGCCAACATAAATCTCCGACATTAAAAAAGAAGGACGAAAGCTTCCTACTTTGCTCACTTATTTCTCGTTTGACCTATTGCCAACAACGTTTACTTCTTAGCTTCCTTTTTATCGTTAATTTGCTGTTTCTCATCGTACTGGTACAAACAAAGGCAAAAAACCGCTCCTAGTATCTATTTTACTAGGAGCACTGTTATTCCACGCCCCGGGTTACTAATGCAGATTGCGTTCAGAAGGTCATATCTAAATCACGGGATAGAGCATAACGTCGGCACTTTATCTTAACTCAACACCTGCCCCCTCCCCCTTGAGTTATACCGTACGTATACGTTTATCAGCGGTTCTCCTTTTGTTTACGAATGAGTTTTTCTACCTTCGGACCGCCTCCGTCACACCTGCTCCCTTCAGGCTTTTTAGGGTTATGGCACACTGAGAATTTCGCTGTAATACTGAAGCAACTTAAATTTCCGGTTTCAAGGCCGGCTGCATTGTTTCGCCTCTGTATCGCCACGAAGCTCTTCGTGTGTTAAGGCCCTTAGGATCGTAAACAGAAACATTTATAATTTGTCGCGGTGTCTGTCAGAGGCACGCGCGTTGATTTCTGATTTGCTGTTTTGCTTTGAGCCAGTTTTGTTTTGTTAAGCAGTTCGGTTTAAAACGTGGTTTTCGATTTTGTTGTACCTACACACGTTGTAAAGTTTAGTGGTTTTGGGCTATTGTGCTCCGAATGAATGACAGGTTTTGTCAGTTTTTTACAAAGCACATATTTAGAGAATTCTAAAACTCATACAGTGTATTTTTTCTAAATGTTTTAAAGTTCAACACAGCGATTGCGTCACACACAAAATATGTACGAGATAGAACTACTGTACGAAAAAAATGAAATATGAAGAACAGATATAATATTTCTTGCAGAACCCTTCACTTTGCACGGTCCAACGCACACCAGATAACTTTTATTTATCGCACTCATTTTGTGTATTCAGTTTGTGAGAATTGAAGGAAATAGTATGCGCGCTTTTCGGCAACTTATCGTGCTTAATGTTGCGTTATTTTTTTACTTTCGAATAACTTGGGGTGTGAATGTGATCGTAATCACGTAGAGGAAAAACATGGCGAGAAAACGTTACATTCAAAACACCATCAGTCACCTTCACTGTATTTTCAAGTCTGACATCAGACTGTATGTTAAGTGTGCTTTTATAGTAAATACCTACTTCCAGTTTTTTTAGCCTCATGGATTGAAAAAAGAATTGAAACTTGACGTTCAAAGTAGAGAGATAGTACGCAGTCAAGTAGTGACCATTAACAATCGACGGACAATAGTCCGTAAGCGCCAAGATCGTCCCAATGATGAGCATTAGGCGTATCTCGAATCCAACAATGAGCTTACTTAACCCACGCTTTAGTTGAGCCCAAGCCGATCCACTTCCCCCATCGTCATCACATTTATGCCCTACCAAAACGGTCCTATGAGCCGGACCTTCACTAAACATTATCTGGCTCGAAGGACCATCTATACTTCCAGTAAGTACAGTAATGTACAATACATTTGGCTACGTCTCGGAGATGGGGCTTTTGGGGGTGATGTTTTTATTATAAACACGTGTCGGGCGGAAATATTTGCGGGTGTTAAGGTAATGTGCTCCGCTGATGTACGCATGTCGTTTACGTTTGAATTGTCTTATTAGAGTTACGTTGGCGTCTCGCCCGTTGTTTATTCATGTTTTTGTTGTTTGCAGTTTGTAGTTTCACTCTGTTTTTACTGGCGGGTGTTTTTCTCTGTCGACGGTTTTTTCCCGACTCTTAAAATGTCAAGCGAAGGTTGGCTTTATATTTTTAGTGTTATATCAATGCTAATAACGTTACCAACCCGAGAGAGCTTCGCTTATTCCTGTGCTTGTTATTTTGTTTCGTCTTTTCGTATTTATTTTGGTATTACTAAAAGTTTGTATTCGGGTTTAGATTAAGACCGACTCTATTCTCGGCGTAGAACAACTTTACCTTTAGATAGGGTTCGTAATCAGGTGATTTGGCAAAGGAGCGAAGTTATCGCTTGGAATATAAACTTAATGGGGTGGCAGAGACTTGATTATAGTTCAAAGGATGACAACGTTGAAGTGAACTTTTTGAAGAAACCATTTTGTTTATGATAACCGCTTACGGTTTAACTATGTCGTGAAAATGTGGGGCTATAGCCGTAATTTTGGTATAGGTAGAAGAAAATATTTTATCTCACGATTTGCATTGAACGCAGAATACAGTTCACTGACGATTTGCACCATTTTGATTTTGAATTATTATATTTCTCGAATAGCCAGCCAACCCAGCTTGTAGCAGCATTTTGAAGAAAGAGAAATAAACTAAAGCCTTCCAAGCAGGATTTATCTTTATATCTGTCGTGAAAAGGTTCAGGCTCCTTGCAAGGGAAGTAAAAAGGAAGGAAGGACAACCAATATCCGTGCGTAGATGTATGCTCATCATCATCATCATCATCATCAGCCCGTACACGTCCACTGCTGAACATAGGCTCCCCCAAACGACGCCACGAATAGCGGTCCTATTCGGGATCGGATTTGTGCTTTGGTCCTGAAGACGAATTGACATAGTGGCCTTGCTGTACAAACACTTCAACACTTGGATATACCGGTAGTCGATTTGGCACCGCTGGAGAGACTGCAGGACTGCCCAGGTTTAGACTGAATCAAAGGCTTTCTCGTAGTCCACAAACGCTAGACATAATGGCCGGTTATACTCTTCTGTTTTCTGTATAATCTGCCGGAGCGTATGTATGTGGTCTACGGTACTAAAGCCTTTTCGGAACCCGGCTTGTTCGGGCGGCTGGAAGTCGTCAAACCTTCGAGCGAGACGGTTGGTGATTACTCTCGAAAACAGCTTAGAGACGTGGCTCAGCAGTGAGATGGGCCTATAGTTCTTTAGAAGGGCTTTATCACCCTTCTTATGGAACAGTACCACCACACTTCTGTTCCACGCCTCTGGCGTTTGTCCCTGGAGAATGACGGGAGTTGAACAGCCTCTGAAGGACTTTAAGTACTGGTGATCGACCCGCTTTCAGAAGCTCTGTCGTTATTCCGTCATCCCTGGGTGCCTTGTTGTTTTTAAACTGTTTGAGAGCCGTCCTTATCTCGTAGAGGCTGACGTCCGGGATATCTTCGGTATAGTGTCGGGTTAAACGGGCTCTTGCATCGCCTGCCGTGCTATTTGCAGGGCATTGCGATGAGGTGTAGAGCTGCCCATAAAACTTTTCAAGCTCTCTCAAGATCTCAGGCTTGGAGTAAATGATGCTGCCGCTATCGGTCTTCAGCTTCGTCAGCTGGCTCTGCCAAAGCGACAGATCTCTTGCGAACACTTTGGAGCCCTTGTTCCGCTCTATTGCGCTCATAATACAATTGGTATTGTATGAGCGCAAATCGTGTCGCATAGACTTTGAGATCTATTTGTTGAGCGCACCGTATGTCGACATGTCTGCCGAAGACTGCAGCCTCATTTCACTCCTCTCTGCCATTAACTGCAGAGTGTGACCCGAGAGTCTCTGTGTTTTATTTGTGCGGGGGGTCCTAAAGAAGTCCGACCCGACCGCATGGACAGTTTCCACCAGCCCGTTATTTAGTTCGTCCACTGTTACGCATTCCGCGAGGCATTCAAAGCGGTTCTGTAACTCCAACTGAAAGGTCTCGGGATTTTGTATCTGGACAGGGTTTGGGCGTAGAGTAGACCTTATCAGACGATACCTTTCTAGCTTTACATTGATATTCAATGACGCTCTTACCATACTGTGATCGCTGCCGGTTTTAACCCTGTTGATCACAGAGACGTCATTGAATATGTGCCTGTGGGTCGTCATGATGAAGTCTATCTCATGCTTATAGCCGCCGGGGTGTAGCAAGGTCCATTTTCTGGACGGCCGCTTCTCGAAAAAGGAGTTCATCGCAAAGAGTCCCTCCTTTTCCATGAAGTCGGCCAGTTGCTGACCCCTTTGGTTTCGCTGTCCAAATCCAAACTGGCCCACTCTCAGTTCGTTGCCGCTCTTTGCGCCTAACCGCGCGTTTAAATCCCCCATCACAACAGTGTAGTGTGTTTTCGAGGCATGCATGACTTTGGAGATGTCCTCATACATGATCTCCACTTCATCGTCAGGGCGTCCCGAGTGCGGGGCATATACCTGTATGACCTTCAGCGAATACCGTTTGGTGATTCTGAGTATAAGGTACGCCACCCTGCTCGAGACGCTCTCGATCTTTACAATGTTGTTGACGAGGGACTTGTGGACGAGAAACCCGATACCGTGTTGGGACAGCTGGTCGCCGTCCCGGTAGTAAAACAAGTTGCCGGAATTAAGGATGATCGTGTCCTCTCCCTCTCTTCGGACTTCCGATAGCCCTATAATGTCCCAGCGCAACTTGTCTACCGCTTCTTCCAGCTCGATTACATTCTCGTCGGTCCTCAATGTTCGTGCGTTGTATGCTACCAGGTGCAAGGGTCGTCGGTGGGGTTGGGATTGGTAGCTCATTCTCTGCCGGAGATCGGGGGGGGGGGGGGGGGGGTTCTATGCCGCGGCCTCACGGCCCTATGCATGCTCATTGCTGACCAATACTTGAGGACTACTAGGATCCAATATACACTAGTTCTTGTAATATTAAATCTTATCATGCTAAAATAGAAATTTTGAAACTAAAAAAAAAGTCCAGTTTACGGCACGAAGTATTTAGGATCTTATAGGTAGTCAACAGAGTGTACGTCGTCGGCTAGAGCGACAGAGTTCAGTGTTAAAATATACATTATTTTATTAGTTAGCAAAATGTCCTTTACGCGCGTAAACTTCTGAATAAAAATTTTTACGCTCAATTAACATCTCTATGGAAACTCTGAAAAGGCCAAAAGCAACAAACTTTCAAGTTCTTCCTAATCTCTGTTTGTACATTACTGTTATAATTGTTGGCAAACAATAAAAATTACGCAAGCGGAACGTGTCAAATGGACTTTAGAAACTCCATTTCCGGCCCACTTGTGAGATTAAAACAATTTTATCTGTTCTAACTTTAAGTCGGTAGTTTCTCAAGCGATGCGGGTACGTTTCTATCGCGTTTCAAAATTAGTGTTCTCGCTCGTCCGTGTTATAGTTTTCATTTCACTAAGTACGTAGTGCTAACTATTACTAGTTAGCACTCTCCGAAATGCATACACGCCACCGTGAATAAACATTATCTATTTAGCTTGGTTAAACTTGCGTTTGTGTTTAGCTGGATGGAGTTAGGCGATTATTTGGATATCAGATTCCATTTTCCATAGAATATTGCTAAGCATTCGACTAGCTAGTTACTTGTCGCTGTTGGGAGACCATCCACTCGATGGACTGATAACATCGTAGCGGTCGCAGGGAGTCGATGGATGGAGGCGGCTCAGGATCGCTATTTGTGGCTTCGTATGGGTGAGGCCTATGTCCAGCTGTGGATGTCTATGGGCTGATATGATGATGATGATTCGACTAGCTAGGACCTTGTCTATAACAAAGAGCGTTTACGAAGAAGCAATTCCTGTCAGCATTTTTGTCTACTCTGAACGTCCTATGAAAATTATGGGAATTTAAAAGTAATATTTTGTATGTAATCAAAAAAAATTAATTTCCGTTTTATAGATGCTCGGGACTATTTCTACTTATTATTCAACCAATGAGAACATTACAGAACATTACCCAACAGCATTGCCGTTAAGACAATTAAAAATGACGATAGATCAATTAATATTATCTGGCGAATGAATCGAGTTATTCCACTGCATATACGGTCCAAACTAGTCCCAATACGGAAAATCAAATTCAATGGTGATTTCATTCCTAATTCGTCCTATTTTAAGATTTCTAACAGAAAAGAAGCCATATCAGATACTGTCATCTACACACTTATTGTTTCAGTAAGAGTTTTTTTACTACGTTTACCTATCTCACGCAAACTTTATTTATACTCAAATCTACGTGATTTTGTACGTTACACGCAACATTAAGTACTATATAAACTACTACATACTATGTAGGACCCATTAATATAATTATATGCTGTTTACAGTAAGCCAAGCTGAACCTGAGGTGATGTGCAAATATTTCGTAATTCTCAATTAATTAAGTTTGCGGTTCCTTTCTGTAATTATTTTTATTCATTTGTTGGCCCTCGCACTTAGTTGATCAATGTCAAGAGGACTAGCTCAAAGGACAGTTTATCTATTTATTACCTTCTAATACATGTTGAGAGAGAGTGTGTTTACGCGCAGTGTGTTGAGAAGGGCGGAGATTGAGCAGTGCAAGCGTTAATCAATCTGAGTTTCAATACATCAAAACTGGTTAAACAAGACAAAGCGCTTGGCAGTAATGACAGCATTGATAGGCAAAAAAATCCGAACAAGGGCGTAAATATAAAAGAAAGTTTGTTATATAGTACGGAGAACTGGGTAAAGTACCGTCCCTTAGTTAAACACGCTGCGGTGTTGTCGCGGTCAGTACGGAATGCTCGCTAATGCCCGACGGCGGCGCCGACATTAAGCCTCCAGATTATCTCCCAGAAGTCCCGCTGTTCGGCCCGACTAGGGCTGCCGATACGAGCGGAAACTTAGATTGAAAACTATCGAAGGATAATTGAACGGAAATGTCTACATTTCCGTTATTTTTTTCCTGATTATTATTATACTACATATGTATATTATATTATGATCTATAATTTAGGTTTTTCTTCAAGAGAAGAATCAATCAGCAGCTTTCTAGGCGCCCTCAATAGACATGAAGTTAAACGCAAGCCTACCTTAAAATTTTGACATCAACTTAATATTATAAATGCAAATGTTTGGATGTTTAGAATTTAGATGTATGGATGTTTGTAACTTCTGCACGCCAAAACGACTGATGAATAGACTGGGCTGAAATTTTGCAAACAGAAAGTTCTACGACAGGACTAAAAGATGACCAGAGAGGTTTTTTATACCCACTAGTTTATACCATCCACTAAGGTCCTTCGCCGGCCGCATCCTATGACGCCCCGCGACGCTTACTATGTGGTTCAAAGTTTCTCGGTTCAAAATACATTAGTAGGTATCTACTACGGCTGTTATATATGTATGAGGCCTCCCCAAACGACGACGACGACGCCACGAATAGCGGTCCTGTGCCGCCTCCATCCAACGACTCCCTGCGACCGCTACAATGTCGTCAGTCTATCGAGTGGGAGGTCTTCCCATATTTCGAGAAAACAAACTAGCTGCTGTGTAGGGAAATAAAATATATAAGTAACATTGTTGAAATGCGAATTTAAGTTGGCTGCAAAAAGGTGCAAAGTTAGTTCAATGTTCTCATTCTCTGTAACCACAGACTAAATAATAGGTTCTGCAAGCAATGCGGGCGAACTAAGTTTCGTTTCTAAGCGTTAATTCTGATTTGCTTGTTCAAGGCTTCGGATTCAGGGCGCTTCGGAACTTACTTAAAATAGAGAGCATTAAGGCTGTTGCATTTTCTTTAAATGTAGGCGAAAACTCAATTTTATATTGGCACAGAAGAAATATCATTTATCTACACTTCTACAGGCTACTATTTACGGTAACTACTTCTATCAAACACACCAGATTAAAACGAAAATAATAATTGTTTTTTAGAACTAGCTGTGCCCGCGGTTTCGTAGAATTACAATATCATGAATTTTATTTATTTTATTCGGAACTTAATTAATTTTCTAAATTATAAGTAGCCTAAGTTACCACCTATAGTATCTTTCAGTGAAAGTCTCGTCAAAATTGGTCTACTCGTAGGTGCTTCGAAGATTTGCCAGAATAAGTAGACAAAGAAAATATTAAAATATATTTTTTGTATTTCATTTACCGTGGATACCTCATTGTATTTGGCAAGAAAATGTTATTTGATTCTACACAAATAACATAAAATTGAAGTATCTTCAACTTTATTTTATTTGGATTTTAGGTTCAGGGTCCGTGCTCCAACTATTTTCTCCACCTGAGTGGAGCACGGGACATACCTACACAATATTCACCAGTCCTCATGCTCCATCAAATAACAAAAATCTATTCAACCCTGTAAATATCCAACAAATGCGCAAACCAATACCATTCCTACCAAACTGGCAGCTTCATTTGCTGGGACTGAAAACCATCATAATAATATTTCCTGTTGAACTCTACCTGAAGTTAAGTTTGACTTAAACTTATACAATAGTACCAACTTTCGCTTTGTGTGCACTCGCCCTCATTTCACAGCGGGACCTGCTTTACAGGGCATTTAAATTGTCTTACAAATAAGGGGTCAAGCTGAAAATGCATTTTGCCAATTTGAGTCTGTAGCCGTTTTGCCGCGTTTTGCGGTTACTGTGGTTTCATTGCAATCACGGAAATGTGGAACTTAAATCGTGAGCTTTCAGTGAAGTACAGATGCCGTGCACTGAAATATTTGGAAAGTTTTAATGATGAAAATGATTAGGCGCTGACTAAATTCAAAATAAATTTAATCAAAAATACAAAAAGAGATGCATCGACCGGGAATCGAACCCGGGCCGCCCGCGTGGCAGGCGAGCATTCTACCACTGAACCATCGATGCTTGTCTTAGACATTCGAATTTCAAAACCAATATAAATCTTAACGAGTTTTAGGAATTTCACCAAAGACAGACTCGCCAAAATATCTTCATCTATGATATAACTGTAATACTAATACCGGTTAGTTTAAGTTGTTTACCTTGAATTTGTAACCGTTGACCAGCACCGATTCAAATCAATCGAGCTAATGTCTGGCCTCTAATGAAACTTCTTTTGACCCGGAGTCAATATTTATACAACTGGTATTCTGCCTGCGATAAGGCCAAATAATATTACTGGCTCATTTTTCTTATCAATAAAGTTTTAGCATTATCAACAATATTGTTTTGTTATTTATTATATAATTTTAACATGAATTTAAATTGTTCTACATTTTTACGAAAGGTTGTCGATATTTTTATTTTTATATACAGGGTGTAACAAAAAGTTAGGACCAAAAATGTAGGGTGGGTTCAGCTTCGATCACAGAATACGAGAAAAATATGTAGAAAAAGTCCCGACTTTTCGTTTTCGAAGGTGTGTGGAGGATGTTTCTGTGACTCGTTTTAGTGTTCAAACATGTAAAACATTAATAACGCGATATAAACAGATATTTTCCTTTCGTTAAATGACGACGGTCAAATGCACGGGCATTTGACCCTGCCACGGGCTAGGTGTATTCAGCACGGCAATAACACGGAGAGCTCTCAAGGGCGCCTTTGACTCTCACTTGCCCCTCTGCCTCTGAAAGACTGAATGACGTTGTGCATTCTTGAGTTTCAAGAATTTCGTTTTTTGTTGCGGTTTTTGTGTCGGTACTAGGTACACGTGTTTACTATTTCGCTACTCTAAATAGTGCATAATTAGAGAATCTTGCTATCATCGCATGGTTCTTTTTCATGACGGATTTTGAAGCAGTTTTCACACAGCTAAAGTTTGGATGTTTGCTACCTCTTGACAACAAAACTACTGAACGGATCCGGCTTTTTACAGCGTAAATACGTACGAGCGTACAGGCTATTATGTACAAAATATTAAATCCGCTGTCGACCCTTTCACTTCAAACCGTCATAAAATTAGAATGGCTACACCAAGTCAAACTTTGCTTAGAAAACTTTCGATGAACAAAATCAAACAATACAAACCATATCTAAATCCACTTGGGAGCACAAATAAACACATTAAACTAATAAAACCCCTCTTTTTAGCACGCGACCTCAAACTAACATCGTTTTCGCCACGTCCTTGACATAATTAAGTGTAGAGTATCTAACTATTTAAAAATATTGCAGATTAAAGCTCTTTATCCATAAAAGCCACTCCAGCTCAAAGGTGCAGCGGTGCATCCACGAGGCGCCAAACGACCTATTTTCATCACCGTCGGCTTGATTGGCTCAATCAACCGCTCAAATGAGAGCACCCAACGTTTTTCACTTGATGGCAACTCGGTTAATGAACACTTTTTTTAGTGCGATGTAATTTATAAGTCTAAAAAAATTTTATGTATGTCTCAGTTTTTAGTTTTTCTGGTAACTGAGAGTATGGAGCTACTTAGACACCATTGAAACACAGCTTTAGTCTCGATAAAACGAAGAGGCTTCAGACTCATTGTCGACTCATTGTCAGTAGCTTGCAGAGACGGGTCCAAAGTCTCGGAACACCGCGGCAAAGGTTGCTTGTATCTTTTATAGGATACATTTCTGAGAATGCTCCCTTCCATTGCAGTACAAGTAGGCGGACGGCACAATACCATCCTTATGTATACCATACCCTCACATACACACATCCACTCATACTAAGCGGTATTCCTCCACCTTTATCATTCACACCAGTAAGGATGGAACTCGCTGCCTAAGTACCTCTGTTTTTCCGGCCAATTACAATCTGGGTCTCTTCAAGACAAGAGTGAATAGGTGTTTTTTATATCTTCTTGATACACCGTCAGCCTCATTGTCCCTTTCCATCAGGTGAGATTGTAGCCAAACGAAGGTCTATTCACTATAAAAAGTCACGATATAAAGCTACATCATTAAACAGTATGTACTTATGTGTGTCGTAAATTAAATATTAAAGCATTCTACGAAGAAAAATTTACAATGTGTGTAGTAGTTTCCGGTGCAAATTCTCTTACGAAAAAGTAACTTGTCCGAATTATTTCTAACCAACGAACGTCTATTACCTTTATAGGCAATAAAGCGCCGCTGATGCCGTTACGAAGGCTCTACGAAGATTTTTATTGCGTTACCGATTAATTACATCGTACGTAGTGCATTTATGAACGTGTTACTCCATTATTTGAGCGTTTGTTACGATATGGAAAACAATTAAGAAAGTCCGCTCGATTTTTCCACCTGCCAAACAAGATTTCGGTTTTGAAATGGCGTAGTAACTTGCAATGAATTGTTAGAACCCTAAACTAAACCTTTATAGTAGTTTTTGATTACGTTTAAGAGCTTTTAGAGACGTTTTGTTGTGTTTAAGTAAAGATAGAAAGACAACTATTATATCTTGTTGTATTATGGCGCATTAGAAGCATAACGGCTTCGTAAATAAATATGGTTAGAAACACATTATTACAGCGATACACAACAACACACAGCAATAGAAAGGTAGGACACAAGAACGATCCAAAAGTGTCTTCTGGTATAAATCTTGAAGTAAAATTTAAGTTAGTATCTCCATTTAAATTTTATGATTTTAACACGGGAGAATCTGTTTAGAGATAATAGATTTCATTGTCCCGTCCTGCATTGTGGCTTCATTTTGTGGCACAGATTTATAACACCCAGATAGCTATATCTTGAGATTCTTTATGAACCATATTCGAACATTTATTATGGCGGTCGTAAACCGTGCGACAATCCGAATGGGGTAATCCACACGGTTTTTGCCATTCTTAAGCGCGAGCAATAAAGGTCTATGGTGAAAACGAATGCTGTTATTAAAACACTTATTGCTCTGTTGAATTATGAAGCATGTGTATAATCTCGAAATTTATATGACGCTAGTGAAAAAAACAACACAAAACCAAAACCACAAATGATTATGTAAAGCGCACAAGTGAGCTTATAATGATCAACGTACAGCCTTACAGCCAGGTAGCCTTAATAGCAGTATAAAACGCTTAAAGCCGTAAAACTGTTCAGTTTTAAGTTGAGCAGATAATAACTTAATCTGGGTTCATATATCCGCGGTGCGGTATTCAAGCGGCTACATAAATTGTGGCTTGTGTGAAAAATGTAGCCGACTCGCGGCGCTTGCTGGTTGCTGAATATATGATCTTGGGTTCGGAGTAACGCATTGCTGGACTTTCTTTATCGATGGAGCAATTGGACGCTTGTTACTTAGTCTGCTTTATGGCGCTTTGTGTATGCGAGGTTTAGATTCGTGCTGGGATGTTAGGTTTCGATTTGATTTTGTTTTGGCACAGTGGAACAAGAGCTCAACCGTTCTCGTAGCAGTAGTCAAGTCGAATTTTTTTATAATCGTAAAATTTCTTGAAACTCTGGGACGTATAGTTCACTCACAGTGCTATTTTAGTACCCACTAGTCTAGTTTCTGACACCTGCCAAACCGGATTAAACCTGTCAGTGCGTAAAGCCCACACTAAAAAGGATGTAGTATTGATATGAGCTCGAATCTGTTCTGGATAGCTTTGAGTATACCATTTTGACAGATCTGCACACAGCTGAGAGGGCCGGCCTGAAATCAAGTCGCATTCGATCGAAATGAAATTCGCTTGTACCACGAATTCAGTTCAATGGGTCCAATTAAGGTTTCGCTGAAAAGCAACTGACAGACGTGGTAATTGTTGGAACATCATTTACAGTTCCTATCAGAATTATCCACGATGTGCTCCAATAATAATTATTCGCCTTTATCGTCGATTCAGTTGGTTAGAATGGAAATTGTTTGTATTCGTAGGGATATGTTCATAGAGTTTGAGCTTTTGTTGATAATTAGGAGAGGTTTTACTGATTATACTTTTAACTAAGTTTAACATGTTCAACAGCGGCTAAAGTTCGCGAGAAAACGAATCACTGTATCCAATACCGTTGAAAAAGAGTTGGACTTGTGCAGTTTATCAAACAGTCAGTATAGAAGTTTCTTATGAAACCGATCCGAAGGGGTAGACCGGGTGGCGGGTGTGTTTCTTAAAACTTTTAATTAATTGTCAAAGTTTCGAATTCAGCCGCCCGCCAGAGACTGGCAGTACATTCCCAGGATTTCGAGTCATTGAGCATAATTCAAATTGTTTTCCAACAAAACAACACCGAGCGGAACTTTCTTTGGGAATCCTTTGGGAAGCTCTGATCTTCGCTACGGGCTACTTAGGTTCTGTGAGAACGTTCGGTATTTATGTTATGCAATAAACGATTCTATAGGCTTTGCGTAAGTCTGAAAATTGGAATTATTTGACATTCCCTCGTACGAAGGTCATACGGTTTAGAGTCTGCCTTCCACTGCGAGCCTTGCTAGCTTATGAGACTTAAAGACCAGAGATTATATTACAGACTGTCCTGCAACTAAAAATTAAGCAAACCCGGTGCCAAAAAATAGCCTATCAACCGAAGCAATTCAATTAAAATACCTCCGTAAATATTTTACGTTATAAAACTGACATACTCAGCAAATATTAAACTCCGTTGAACTATGTCTCATTACCCTTTGGCACTGGAAGACTGGCATTAAGGCAAGGGTCAGGGCGCGGCGGGTACTATAAATCATGATTAATAGTCGTGTCCGTTCTCGATGTACCAGAACGTTTCCGATTCACGACAGTCGGACATTTCTTATCGAAAATACGACACGAGCAACTTGTAAATAGTCACACCTAAAATGCCAAGAAAAGTCTTATTTTCCGAGGTCAATACGAGCACATAGGTGTTATTTTTTTCCCTGTACAGACATGTATATACAAAACAAACCCATTAAGACCTACATCCATTAGGTAGCTTGTTAAGATGATGTGAGGAGTAAGGGCCTATTTTAGCACCGTAAAGGCTCAAGTGGACTTATCACCTACAACGTGTCGCCACAATACAGCTACAAATTAGTTACGGGCTAGTTAATTCCATGTTCTCGACTGTCTATGGTGAAATTATTTGTATTTGCCTTGTTCAATCCATAGCTGCTCACGCTCAGTCATCCAAACACATTCACACAGACAATAATTTATTTACAACTACCCACTAATTTATCTACAATAACTATCCGGACAATAATACAATATTGTTTTGTACTTACGGGATTATTTTGCTATACTACTTGTGATAACTGATAAAAGATGGTTATGTGTCATTTATTGATAGCGTTTTGAATTATGTACCAAGAAACTCTACTGAGAACATCTATGTATAAATCTATATTACGTTAAAGCGGGTGCAATTAGTTTATTTATATTGTACACCATTCTCATCAATAGATAAATTATAATTGTATTATTTTGAATATGTATATATATATATATATTAATATAGATAGGACCTAGGTTACTAAATACCTACTCACGCTGGCCAGTGGGAGGTTAAACTGTTGCTGGACCTATGCATATTTATGTAGGTATTTTCTTTCTTATAGTAATACATCGACCTACATTGTCTACCTACTGTCTTATTTTAATACAGACATATACCTAACTAGCTGGATATAAGTGGATGAGCTTACATGCTTAGTATCTTTATATAACCTAATATAGCATTAAAGTTAGTTATTTTTCTTAGTTTCTCTAGTTTTAGGCTACATTGCATGCATATAATATAAGAATCAGATAAGATCCTAATAGGTAGAATGAAAAGCGACTACTTACATGTATACAACACCATCCTACAAATTAAGTTAAAAAATGTTCCGAAGGAAGAGCATGACATCCTGCCGTAAAACAGTTTTTACTAGTACGGAGGACTGTCACCTTACTAAGGTTCTGGTATTGATGACATACCTACCTACCAAATAGCAACAAAGTCGTAGGCTTAGAGTAAATAATCCGTAGTGTCTTATTTACATACACTTTAGTTTTATATAAAACCTACCTACTAATGTTTATATAATATATAAATACATATTGTACCAACCTACATAGTTAATATTTTGTAAGAAATAAATAAATGTTTATGTTTATGTTATGTTTATGTTATTGGCAAGCTTTCGCACGTACCTATTGTCGATTTAATTACGTAAGCTTAAGTACTTAACGCTCTCACTAACCAGCCACCGCGGTACGTCCCGAAAGGTGAAAGGTGCGTCGTCATCCCATCATGAGGATCTATTATTTTACAATTTGATACCGCTGTGTTCGAAATTATCACTGACTACCAGCTCAGATCCCGTAAATATTATTCACGCCATCATAGGCATTTCATGCCCTGTCACAATCCACTTTACACTCTGAGAAAATGAATTGTGGTATGGACACGATGCCCGCGGTATTCACGGATAGGACAGAGCTAGGGTTGGTATTAAAATGTCGTCACTAGTGCTTTACGGATGCTGTGCGCCATCTGTTAATATCAGTCCAAGTTGGAGGACAAAGCGGTCATTCAATAATGCTGACCATTTTCACGCAGCCTTAGATGATGCTGGCCCCTAAGTAAGCAGAACGGTACCAGTGCCAGATGACTGGTATACCTCTACAGATAGACCCAGACATGGAACCTGAAGATCATACAAAAATGTGACTTGTCTATTTGCTTATTTTGTGAGCCTATGAATAAACATAATTGATTCTTGATTTATCTGTCCATGTTGAATTTTTTGTTTAAATAAATGCTTCCTGAACAAAATAGTATCATCCAAAATATTGTCATTATGTCTGTCCATCTTTGAAAGCCTAGCGTAGGCATCTGTGCATTGCTGAAGAGATCCATTCAGGCTGGGCATGACTCCACTTGACTGTCGTTATGTCGAGTGATTATGCACTCGATAGCTAGAGGTTGGATACTGCTGCCCATAAACCTCCATTCATGGAACAGATTAGTTAGGTATCTTTCACAAAATGTGTGGCTTCCTCGCATAACAGTTCTCATGTTATCCTATCGTGACCAATCGTTTAGCTGCACTAGTAGTACTAAATGTAATACTTTTTGGGTCCATGTCAGTATTTTTTCTTAAAAAGGAATTTGAAATTACGTCGAATTATATGTCATTTGAGTTGTAAGATTGGACTGCTAAAATAAATAGATCCTTACAGCAGTCATCTTGTGTTAGGCCAATTTTGACTGGGTGAATAAGAAAGCGAGAGAAAGAGAGCATCGAATGTGTCATTGACACCACATCACCGCTGGAATTCATACCTTAAACCAACTCCCCTTGGGTCGGGTCTCACGGCCCCTCTCGCTGACAAGGGTCCAAATCAGAGATATTAATTTGTAGGGTGCGCTGTAAATTAAGCGTCGCTAGCTCGTGTAACCGAGTTACCCGGTTACCGACTGGAGTACACTGCGCCGAATGATATATGTGATGCCTCCTTCGGAATGAAGGCCTTTATGAGCGAGTCATGTGTTCTGAATGTGTTTGATTAAGGAACGGAATCTTTGTCCTGGGCTTATTGTTTATACTGAAACAGAAATGTGTTTTTTCAAGTTTCAATAAAATACAGTATGTGGCTACTTCAGTCTAACTAGTCAAGTTTTTAAAAATATTTTTAAATAGGGTTACTTACACTAGATAAGTGAGTCTGTAAAGTTTAGTTTAAGTTCAATTAAATTTAATTAAAATAAAAGAAAAGCAATATGCTGGAGAAAAACACAGTTTTTAACTCAGCCAGTCTGTTCAGAATCTTAAAACTGATTTCATGAGCGTATTTCTTTTTTTCCTCTTAATCAAAGGCTGTAGAGGAAAAACACAAGCAACGGTAATTCGGGTAATTTACGGTCCGCTAGATACCTCACTGGCCCGTGGAGATTCAATGCATACTTGGATGTGACATATTTGGGACGTCTTGGGACACATGGTTTCTGTTTCATATAATCTTTTTTTTCGGAGTTTTTGGTAACGCTAAAAAGTTTAGAAAGCAGACGAGATGGGAATAAGGGTCAAAGTTATTCTTGCGTTTTGTTTTTGTTTACTTTCGCATTGTAATCCGGAATAAGCGATTATTCGGGACTGAAAGGCACATATATTTTGGTATATTAAATTCATCATAAAACAAAAGAAATGTATTCGTAAAATTATTTTGCACAGAGACAGCAGCGAGTTTTACTCTATGATTTTGCATATTGAAATCTTGTGTATTTGATTGTGGTCTGACTGAATAATGCAGAAGACAATCAAATAAGCGCAAAGATAAAATCTATGCAGTAATAATAGAGCTCTTTTCACATTGTAGTTTCATTCATAGTTCAGTCGGAGGGTTGGATAATTTGAAAGACGAGCAAGTAATAATTTCCGGCAGTTGCTTCTTCCCAGGATTACATATTAAGTAGACTGCTTTTATTCATGGGTGTTTTAGGTTCTAATCAAAGTTGATATTGCAATTGTTCATGCTGGAACAAAGCGCTTGGAAAAGTACTTACTGTGAGTAAAATGATTGAGTACGTGCCCGATAAGTCTGCGCGTGGTCAAGGCCAAAGCTAATCAGCAAATAAAATTGCTTTCATGCTCGGGTTTGCCTGTTTCTTTATCAGTTAGGTGGTTAATTTCATTCTATCGTATCAAGCATCGATGGTTCAGTGGTAGAATGCTCGCCTGCCACGCGGGCGGCCCGGGTTCGATTCCCGGTCGATGCAAGTCTTTTTGCATTTTATTTTATTATTTATTTTTCTGTTTATCTATAGTACGATACGTACATAATTTAAAGTAACTATTTAAGTAAATAATATTTTTAGTTTTAATGTAACTATATATTATAGCGTATAAGTTGAAATAACATAGAAATCGGTTTTTACGCGTTGGTAGGTAGTTATTGCTCACGTGCAATTCCATACCACGACAAATTCAATAGGTATCGATAATTAACATCACGTGTTTCACTCCTTTCGTAATTCAAAGTACTTACCTATATACAATGACTGTTTCATACGTCATAGTAACACGATTTGACAAATATTGATTGTTGTTTTGTTTAATTTAAAAATTTATGTTAGGGACAGTCAGCATTACAATTTGATATTTTTTTTAAATTTCGTCACCTAAAGAAATGCTGTAAATTTTTAAAAATATATTTCATTATATTTCAAAAACGTGCAGCCCCCTAAACTCTCTTTTGCCGGGCTTACCCCGTTCAGGTATTTTCGTAGTTTAACTCATCATCGCATTATATGTATGTATAAGTTTTTATAGTCATTTACGGAATAAGAGAAAAAACATAGTAACCAGGCCAACAAGGTTTTGTTTCCGTAACTACAACATTGAACATCTTCAGAACTACAATTTGGCAGAACTAAGCAACTTTGCGGTCGTCACTGCAAAACCACGAGTATTAGCCACGACCTTTGCACTAATAACCGCACAAGAAACTAAAGGTCAGGAGCATAATTAAGGCCAAGCACCGGAGCTGGCTTCAGGTAGTAAAAAGTCCAGATAGCATTATGTTTTCGGCAGCAAGAAGCAGACATGTTAGCTGCGATTTACCTTTAGTAAACCTTTACTTTACTTACTCGTACTTTGGTTGTTAACAATGGTGACGATTTAT
The DNA here is from genome assembly GCA_947859395.1 of Eupithecia insigniata. Taxonomy (NCBI): domain Eukaryota; kingdom Metazoa; phylum Arthropoda; class Insecta; order Lepidoptera; family Geometridae; genus Eupithecia; species Eupithecia insigniata. The sequence continues at coordinate 6,992,420 of OX402008.1, forward strand.
AGATATGTGACGATGCTGGTTAATCAATAGAGCGAGTTATTTCCGTTGTAAATTCAAGTTGCTTGTGAGGCCGAGTGTGAAGTGCACCCCCTAGTATCAGTATTCCGATGATTTAGTCCTATGATCCTTTGATGATGCTGATCAATACAGATCATCGGACTACTGAGCTTTTTAGTCCGATATTTACACATTTCGACTTTCCCAATAATATGGCGTGTTTTAAAAAACGATAAACCGACTTCAAATTCCCTTAATTTTACACTTATTTTAAGTTTTGCGGGATAAATACTAATCTGGGGATAAAAAAATATGGGACCCCTTCGGGATCATTTTCTATACAATAACGAAATAATTTTCAAAATCGATCCATAATTGACGGAGATATCGCGTAACATACATACAAAAAAAAACATACAGACGAATTGATAATCCATCAGAATCCACTTGAGCACGTGCGTCTGAGATAGGGACGTTTAAGTTTCAATTTTAGTTAAAATCTCCGTTTCTATCTTATTATTTCACTTCACTTTGCCTGCGTACTTTGCCCTGTGCGGACGTTATTTTGTGGTCTACCCACCTATTTGTAAATTCTTAATAAATCGTTTAGGTGGCTTTGTAATTTCTTTTGTTTTAATAAAACCCGCTTCTGGTTCCTTCAGGATACGTAACCTTACTTTTCTAGTTAAAACGACTGGACTTTCTCTTAGTGTTAGCAAGGCACATGGCAAATGATGGCTCCATTTGCTGCGTATCAGACTCTGGGGTAGAGCTTAGGCTTTACTGTAAAACCTAGGGCCTGGCCACTATCAAAGAGTTCCAAGTAAAATGGCATCTGGCTTGTCCAGCTTACCTTACAACATTGCGAAAAGCCGTTCACCAATAATTAAATATATCTTATGATTAACTTTATATGGCACGACACGATTCGATCCAAAAATATATCAACGTCCGAACAATCCGATTATTTGAGCTTCTATCGTAGTACCGTAGTAAAGTTTGAAATAAGAATCGTCTCCTGTTCCATCTATCTACTCAGCACTTCTGGATTTACCCATTCCAGAACACCAACAAACATCATCCTGCAAGACAACAGCTTAGTGTTGAAAATACTAAGGCTAAAGGTAAAATGCTTAGCTATCAAAACTCCATTCGTATGATATTCGCGGCTGTTTTTCGTGAAAGTAGGTTGATTATGCAATATTTTCATCGTCGTTGCTCAAGGAAGCTGAATTCTCGCTGCACCACACTGTAGTACACCGTGCTCTCTATAACGCCATTCTGTCTGGTCCAGTGCCATCCTAATCCACTCGTGTTCGGCTATCCTAACGATTTCTTCTCCTGTTCTTTATTAGTCTAATAATATAATTTTTATAAATTAAGCCGAAAATTATCTCGTAACACTAAGGTTATACTTAAACAAAATTAGGCCGCGTCGTCGTCATTATCATGTCGTAGATATTTGTATTAGTAATTCTTTGTCCATCAAAAATTCATTCTATTCTTATGTATAAGACACTCCTAACCAGAGAAGGTTTGTTTAGTGGCCGGCGGTTACAGCGAGTTGCAACACATTTGGCGTGAAGTTATATACCTAATATAAAACATAATAGAAATACTAAGTCCAAGTCTAGTCCAGTCCCTTTGTTAGTTATATCAATAGGGAAAACTTTTATAATCGTATAGACCTAAATAAAACTACACCCGAATCCCACATTTTGCTTTACGGTCCGTAACGCGAGTGGTATTGACATGCGAAACTTTAATATGTAGCGTTGTCTGTCAGTTCGTTATTCACTGATGTTTATCTGAACCAGGTGGGTGCTCGTATGTAAAAGGTTAAAATTTCATACTATTTGGAAAGCTTTTTCGTACAATACATAAAATGTTTCAACTACGAAACGAAACTAACACTAAAATAGTATTTAAAAAATATAACAGTGGCGCAAAAGTATTTCCATGTCACATAAACTCCATTATTAATAGTACACAGATATCCAACTCATAACACAGCTTAGTTTCGATTCATTCCTATTCACAGAGTTGTTGTTCCAGCTATTCTCACCAGAAATTTAAATAAATTGTATAGTTCCCGAATTTAGTTGTCAACACGATGTGCAAAAATTGGTGGTTTTTAGTATCATAAAAACAAACATTGGAATAAAATAAACATGTCACACAAGTTCACACAACGTTATGACGTGACCGTAAAATGTGAGAGCACTTCACAAAACTACTATAAAATAAAAACTTTACGCGGTTAGCTTACGTTGTGGTTTAGCTTTTGTTTTAACGTTTCTTCTTTTGTCATTTGGAAAGAGATCAAAACAACTTGCTTCGTACTGCAGAGGTTCTGGAAGTCTCTCTCCCTCTCTCTCATTAAAGTTTGCTTTTCCCATCCGTTGTTGGTCTGCTTTACTGATATTCTCATCTCACTGCACTCTACACAAAACATCATCTTGCAAGACAATAACTTGTTAGTGCTAAAAATACTAAGTCTTAAAGTAAAATTGTTAGCAATCAATACTGGTCCCTGCTTCGTATGATATTTGCAGCAGCTTTTCGTTGAAAGTAGGTTGATTATTCAATATTTCTACATCGTCTTTGCTCAAGGAAGCTGAATTCTCGCTGCATCACAACCTTGTACGGACGGATGCCGGGTGGGCTTTGTCTGTCGAAACAGTAGTGTCTGTAACAATTAAGTCAGATGTTTCTCTCAAATTTTTAGATACATCTTTTCTTTTAAGAAGGAAGGAAATAATATTATTAGTTTACAATTTTAAACAAGTTCCAACTACTGTTATTAATACTTACAACAAAATTATACATATAATATTGGTTCTAACTTACAGCAAGGATCTCTACAATGTGAACTGATACGCCCCACTTCAGCATACTGATTCTCCGTCATGTCTCCTGTGAACCATTAGTATTGTAGAAATCCAACGATGGTTTCTTCAACTAGTAGTTTATCCTATTTAAACGTCGGCTCAAACTCCGCAGAAACACACTATTTGAGATGTGGCTCAGCTTTCCCTTCAAGCTTCCCGAGGTCCTATCTCTGATGCACCGGATGCGACAGCTGAGTTACGATTATGACGTCACAGGTGCAGGTTGGACTAAGATAACCCTATCAGGACTTCAGGACCATCCAACTTAACTTTTGTTCAGTATAAACTTTGAAAATTTTTAGTTTTGCAGTTTATATGCGGTCGTAATCCTTTATACGGTAGTCAGTTTCACACATTTGAACAAGCTCTTTATTGTTACAATGTTGCGTTACGATCAGCTCAATTGAGATAGGTGTGCTCTTACAAGATAGACATTTAAAATATGAATTAATTAATGAATGAAAGTACTTTATTTGCTAACCACCACATTACAAAACATTAAACTGAGTCTAAAATATGTAACAATTAAATACAATCAAATAAATTAATGAGTACATCTAAACATTTGGTGGAGAAATGGCCCATAGCTCAGCTTAATGCTACAGAATGTGGTAGGAATGAACGAATTAATGAATGAAAATACTTTCTTTGCTAACATTACAATAACATTAAACTAAGTCTAAAAGATGTAACAATTAAATACAATCAAATATTAAGTACATCTAAACATTTGGTGAAGAAAGTGGCCATGCTGTAGCGCTGGTATTCTGCTATAGGCTACATTTAAATCACGGACACCTTGACACAACATAAAATACCTTCTTACGTACAAACACTGTAGTGATTCGTTTGTCGATCATAAAAAGGGACGGCAATATTTTTGGCCAAATACTAAACTAACTAGATTAGTATTTGGTGCCAACAGAAATCGATACCACTGCCTAGTTACAAGATTTCAGACGGTCTGTGGGTGGTTGAACTCAACGCGCCCTGCGATGTCCGGTGCCCAGCCTAGAGGAAAATCAACACCTACAAGTTATGCCAATGCTTTGTAAATTAGAATAAAGCTCTTTCTTACAAAGGCAGGCCTTTGAAAATAAATTAATACCTTTTATGTAAGCAGCGCTAATTAATTGGGAAGTCAGATAATAATTAGACTCGTAATGAGGTTGTCAGCGATGCTGCGGAGCGAAGAGAATGGCGCACTTTAAACGCGGGAAGCGAACCATTATGTGGTGACGGACCAAATAATAGTACGTTTTGATTGCCTAATCAAAATCAAAGTCACTTTGCGGATAAATGAACTGATGAACATAATTGGGAGGTGGTGGACTGCAAAGATACTAGTTACATGTTTGCTAATTTATCCGGACGGACCTTAAAACAGGGAAATGTCCATTTCCTTTTTTTGCATTCGATTTTGCTTAGGACATGCATAACGAGCGTGATGTTAAATTCTTGCAAACATCAAAAATTCCAAAGGAATTCTGTCTAGTTGTTACCTTTTCATGCCAAAACGGCTAGCGGGTCCGTGTAAAATTTTGCAGAGAGGTAAAGGATATCATAGTGAATGACATAGACTACTTTTTATCCGGGAAAAGCACCTGTAAAGCCGAGGCCAAGAGCTAGTATTTTAATATTCGGTGACATCGGTATCTATCAGTTAATCTAAATAATCTAGGCTCTACTTATTCAGCGGCCGCAGGGAGGCAATGGATGGAGGCTGCTCGGGACCGCTATTCATGGCGTCGTCGTTTGGGCAGGCCTATGTTCAGCGGTGAACAAAAATTGACCAGCTTCAAGGAACAGCTAGATGAACTGCAAATAAATCAAGAATCACAAGAAAAACGCTTAGATTACTTAGAAAGAGAAGTGAGAATTAGAAACCTAGTTTTCTTTGGCGTAAGCGAACAAGAGAAGTCTTATTTTGAACTAGAAGAAAGAATTGTTAAAATAATAAAAGAAAGTTTGGAAGTTGATTGCTTTAAAAATGAGATTCAATATGTTAAAAGAATCGGGAAAAAGAGTGACAAAACAAGACCTATATCGGTTACACTAACAACCTATGGGAAAAAAATACAATTATTGAAAAATAAAAATAAATTAACCAATTCTGGTATTTACATTAAGGAAGACTATCCCCCAAAAATTCTGGTACAAAGGAAAGATTTGCAAGAACAACTAAAAACAGAAATAGAAGGAGGGAAAAAAGCTTTCATAAAATATAACAAGCTCATAGTAATACCGGAAAGCAACGCGAATGATGCCAGAAATATTTACAATAGCTGGACTTGCAAACGCAAGCCAAATGTATCCAATACCAGCAAAGAAGATTATCGCAGAGTAACAAAGAAAAACAAACCAACAACTGAAAACCGAAGCATAACTCAATACATGTCAATCCAGCAAAGAACAGACATCCGAAACAGCAGCCAAGAAAACCAAGAAAATGGCACATTACAAGTTCCTCCCCCAGAACGGCTTGTCACCGCGGGGGCAGTAGACTCCCACCCTCCAAGGATCATAAAGTACATACAACATCGCGACATTCAATGTACGCTCACTTCTAGGCGAAACCAGGAGCATCGAGCTTGAACACACACTATCTATATAACATATAAAATGAAATGGGACATCGTCGGCATCACTGAAATTAAAAGAGAAGGATTTAAAATTTAAGACAGTTATACTCTAAGTTACTACAGGAAAAAACAAGGAGAGAAAAGAGTTGGATTGTCTTATAAAACAGAAAAACATATCGGAGAGTCACTTTGCTTAAAATAAAGATCCAATCTCTATCTTACACGATCGTCCAAGTCTTTGCTCACACTAAAAATGCTAAAAGACCGAGAATAAGGGAGACCCTTGGAGGAGGCATACACCGCCGAATGCGGTCCATATCACCAATAAATTACGAATAATTTTACTTTTTTCATGATACGACATGACATGATATGACGACACCTGACATAATGTATACATATTTAATAATTTCTTATCAATTTAATAATTCTTCTGTTTCTAATTTTAATCGTATAATTATTATTTTTATTATGAATGTGTTTTTAAAATGTTTATTTTTTTCGCTATGTGTGTCATATGATATGGAATAAAGCTCTTTTTATTTTTATTTTATTTATGTTCAGCGGTGAACGTTTACGGGCTGATGATGAAGGCTCTACTTTATTTTGATTTACTAAAAGCAATTCTAGACTATCCCAAGACGTTAAAGACTATTAAAATCTATTTATCTATCCATTCATATATTTATTTAGGTTAAATTGTTTTAGGATGAATCAAATAAATAAATGTAATGAATTGTAAGTAATTTCGATATAAGCGTTCAACGTTGTATAAAAACCGTACATTTCCATACGTACCATTTTATAAATAAAAATAAAGTAGCATTCAGTATTCCTCTGACCCAGAATACTAAAACCCTTTAGCCTCGTACGAGAGATACCGAATATATTCGTCTATTCGAGAGCTCGAGTAAAATTTAAATGCTGCGATCTCCTCAACACAATGGTAAGTACGAAATTAAGTATGGACTCTCGTAGTAACCGTGCTTGCCACTCACCACTGAAATAAAGTGAGTTGGAATTTAGTAATGTGAATACGAGTATATTTCTATTAGAAAGGTTGAAATACTTGGAATGTAGTAATTGCAATTTAGAATTTTCAAGTAAGCGGCTTTTCATGGACCGGTGTCACATTATGGATGTGAGCTTTATAGTCTACTTTAGAATTTTAGAAATTATGAAGCTTTTACGGTCCAATATAATTTAATTTATTTCGAATTAAATCATTGAATTTAATGTATTTCTCTGATATAAATTTGTTATTTTGTACTCAATCAGTCTGTCTGTGTCCCACTCCGCGTTATTCTCAGTTTTAAGAAAGTAGTTTTGAAATAATTTTTTGTAGTGTTTTTGCTAGCGCAATTTTATTCAGGTTCGCTCGAGATGTTGCTGTCTTTTGCTTCAAAACGGTCTTTAAAGAAATTCTTAGTCGCTTATTATTAAATCGTGATTATCATAATGGCAAGTGGAATAAATATAAGCATTTGAAATAAACATAAGGCCGACGGCGATGGTGCGCGATACCGGGCGGATCGCGTGACTCGAAATCGCTAGACCATTCAAAGGGAACGTTCCTGACCGAACCACTCGCATAAGAGGCTTTTAGTTATGCGGTTGGTATTTCATCACTTTCGCGCCCCGATTCCCACACAACAAATGCTTGTGGAATTATGTGTTCGAATTTTACGATCAGAGCAGTTAGACCGTTGCTGTTGTTCTTTTTGTAATAGAACTTTATAAAAATAAATAATTCTGGACAATCCACACAACATCATCTAGCCCAAGTAAACAGAGCTAGTGTTTAGTTATCTAGTACCCATAACTAGATAACGTAAAGAACTTGAGGCAAATAAAATGCATTAACGTGTATTTTAAGCTTCCAATTAGGTTTGCGATTTTAATAAGGATTTTTTGCTTTTATTTTTTGCTTGCAGCAACTTCAGTTATCTTAGTTATTTTTATAGTGAGGTGAATTATAGTTCATCTTCTTCAAGTAAGTACGTTATTTTACGTATTCAATTAAGTAACGTTTTGTGAAGTTTCCTGATGTAAAATGAACAATATGATCTGTATATGAAATCTGATTCATATATCATCATCATCATCAGCCCATACGCGTCCACAGCTGGATATAGGCCTCCCCCATACGACGCCACAAATAGCGGTCCTGAGCCGCCTCCATCCATCGACTCCCTGCGACCGCTACGATGTCGTCGGTCCATCCGGGAGTGGATGGTCTCCCATGTAGGGATTTGCCATAATCACCACGCTTGGCAGGCAGATTGGTGATCGCAGTGTTGGTGTTTAAAAATACTCAGAAGGAAGCTGCTGCCCTTCCTCTGGTAGGTTCCCGTAGTCGGCTCTTACGACATCCAGGGGTTGAGTTGGAGGGGTCGATATTCGTACGCCGCGGCTCCACTGCCAATTTATATATATTTCTAGGCAAGTAAATCAGGTTACATTAAGAATCAACCCAAGGCCTCCCAAAGTACAGACTGTAGACGTAGATATTCGACACAAGGTACTAATTTAAGACGGACGGCAATAAGAATAAATCGCCAACGCTAATGTTTTTATAGTGCTTAATAGCATTAATAGTAATAGAAGTTTTATTCAACGGCTTTGTTGCCCGTTAAGGAAAGGTCGAAAAACTATTTTGATATTCTTATTTAACCTTAACGGGGTTTGGGAAAATGGGGCACGAAAATGAACTATTTATTCACCGCTATATGGTTCAAGTCTAAAAGAATGTAGACTGTGACTAACCCTCTTTACGGTCATGCGCTTTTTCGTCACTTTTATATAAAATTCCGGTAATCTAAATTTAAATTTCCGGTTTTGTTCATCCAGACAACCACATACAAGAAACAACCGTATAGAAGAAAGTTGTGCAGTATTTAGCACGAATGATTTAGAGGGGTGAATCAGTGTGGAATCCATTTCACACTGCAAACTCTGTTCTTTGGTAGTGGCGCCCAAGTTTGAGGAAATTCATGTACGTGCAAACTAGGACACGCAGGTCCCTTCTTAAACCGGCTTTCTAATAAAAGCAACCGCTGGGTATACACCGTTTCTTTGTTTGAAAGGAGTGGTTGCTTGTGAAAGTGTGTTTTACTGAAAGAGAACAAGCAAAAACGGAAAATAGCAAAAAAAAAAAATATTTTTGTATTGCGGTTTTGTATTTTTAATATATATTTTATTTTTATAATTATTTGTTGTAGCGACGCAAGAGATATATACATTCTGAGAAAATTTCAACTGTCTAACTTTTATGGTTCATGAGATACTACAGCCCGCTGAAGGGCGGACGGGTCCCGTTTTCACCCTTTGTGTACGGAGTTCTAATTAACTACCCCGCATGACCATATCCATAGTATAGGGTTATTGGTAATTCACTGACACTGTATAGCTATCAGAGAGCAGATGCATCATGACATCGTCTGCTGATATGAAAGGTACATAACATATAAACAGGTGGAGACATTAAATGATATCCCAAAAAATTATGATTTCGGCGGGATTTAATCCATTCTCTCGGTACGGGACTGCGGTAACCAACTGCGCCACGAAATCCAGTAACTGACTCACCGTTAGCCGAGGGATTACGCACTATAATGACAAAAACCTTGGAGAGATATATTCATTTTTATTTGAATATTGAAGTTCGTATAAAATACTTTATTTTATATATTTGCACTTAAGTACGTACAAGCACTGGTAGTTACTTCCAGGAACAAGATCAGTACGCAATAGTTTCTGGTCTTGCTCGGATGTGTGACGCTTGGAACTGCAGGAGTTTATGAAAAGCCGGGCTAGTTTTGAACTTGGCAAAGCTATCCGCTTAATTACGGAGCTAGATCCTTTATCCTAGAACTAAAATATAATACCCGAGATGTAACACTTAATAACAAAATAATAATATTAAAACTAATAAAGTATCTAAGCTACTTATTTCTTTCGCGTACGTCCAGCGTGGGCTCTTCATTCGACGAAGAACAAAAGGGGAGGAGGGTCTATGGTCGGCTGTTTATACATATTTCTTTATGTATGTTTGTCGATTTCTCCTTCAATTATGGACTTTTTTGGAATATTATTTCGCTGTTGTATGGTGAATGATCCCGAGGTGGTCGCATAGTTTTTATTCCCGTGGCATAAGTATTTCTCCCGAAAATCTAGTGTAAATACTAAGGAATTCGAAGTCCCTTTTGAGTTTTTTCAAAACAACCGAAATTATTTGTATACCTTAAGATGGGTGAGTCACCACCGCCGCAGAAAATTAAAGTGATGGACTAAGTCAGTTAATCGACGCACGTCGCACAATCGACGGCGTTTTTGCAAAACGCGAGACTTTGTTCGCCTATTATTATGTACTATGAAAGAAACATCATATTATGGTCGAAGAACACGTCTAAAAATCGCCAAAAGTGCATGTATTCAAAGTTTTTATAGTGATATTTCGGAATATTTATCGAATGATGCTATTTCTTCAGCATCAACGTCACAGAAGATCTTACCCTTCATTGTGACATGCAACATTGTCTGTCAATATCAACTCTTGATCAACTCATAGCGTTTTATAATAACAAAGAAGTCAAGTCAAGTCAAGCTTGCGATGCTATCATGAGATGGGCATTGGCAGAATTGCGTCAATACAGACGCAGAGCCATTAACCAAGAAGTTGAAGTTGAAAAATGTTGACCGGTGCATGCGGATAATTTTACTTTTATAAGGTTTTTTGGTGGAAAAACGGTGTTTACGGTGAGGTAAAAGCAAATTACTTTGTACAAAATTCGCGCTCATCTCCGAGTAGGTAATAATCTCGACGACTGGATATGAGGGAAGCGTGGTAAACTCTTGATAACAAAGATCCCTTCGGAAGCGGTTTGAAAGGTAAATCTTTGTACAAATGGACGTCGTCGCTAGTACCACCAGTCTGGTACACGAGTGAGTACCGTTCTAAACCGTTCGTGTTACACGAAATATGATTTGCGACCTTTTTTACAATGTCTATCTCACCTACTTCATGCCAAATCATTTTGATTTGGTGTATATGGCACAGACATGATACTAGCTGCGCCTGTATACTGTTATCTTATATATAAAACTTCCATGTCACAATGTTAGTTACCGTACTCCTCCGAAACGGCTTTACCGATTTTTACCAAATTTTATATGCGTATTCAGTAGGTCTGAGAATCAGCTACTATCTATTTTCCATACCCCTAAGTGATAAGGGTTGAAGGCAAAACAACGTTTGGCGGGTCAGCTAGTATATGAATAAAAATTCTAATTAGGAGTGTTAAAACACACTTTATAAAATAAAATGATTACCTCACCAATAAAGGCAAGAGTGATTGGTCTGTAATAAGGACTAAGTTGTCTATAATAATAATATAATTCATAATAATAGGTTTATTTATTAACTAAATCCACAGCACTTAAAATATACATAAACTTATACATGTCACTAACAGCCAATAGAAGGATTTACATTATTATAATTTTGAAAAATAAGAACGACGTCACCAAATTCGCCAGTATAGGTAAGAAATAGACACAACACATCAATTAAACAGTATACATTTTTAGAAACAAAACTATAAAGTAAATATTAAAATAAAGATTAGGTATTATAATAGACAAGATTACCTATCAATATCTAGAAGATCATCCAAGTTACGCCTACTAAACTTACACCACTAAACTCCGCCTAATCGTCGGTATAGTCACAAGACACTGCATGCTTAACAAACACCTTTTTGATTTGGGTATCACGGACAGCCCCCTATGCAGAGGGTGCATGAACGCAGAGGAGACGGCCGCGCATGTGCTTGTAGAGTGCAATAGTGTAGCTACTCAACGACTACAGTACCTCGGGACAGCAAGAACGCCCAGGGAGGCATGCACCGGCGTCAGCGAGCTGCTGGCTTTCCTGGAAGATATCGGGTGGTTAGACTAGCAGCCCCCCACCCGACACGCAAAAAGGGCCCACCTGTGGCCTAGTTGCGGATACCAGTCCAGAAACAAGTAAAAAAAAAAGTAAAACACCACTAAACTATTACTTCACTGTTATGAACCTAATAAGTAGATACTTTATATTATGTGTTTTATACAAATCAATTATAGCCAATGCATAAACTTCTATATAATTATGCTAATACATTATATATATTACAATAATAAACATGATAAATACATAGTCATCGTTAAAAAAATATAGTTAAAAACTAAAACCCGACTACATAAAAGTCTTAAACAAGCGTTCACCTATTGTCCATAGCATTTTCTTTTGATACTTAGGTAGTCGGAGGCACCCACCCCATATACCTAGGGTACAATTAGTAACAAAGGCCTCCGACTACCTAAGTATCAAAAGAAAATGCTATGGACAATAGGTGAACGCTTGTTTAAGACTTTTATGTACTCGGGTTTTAGTTTTTAACTATATTTTTTTTACACCTTTTTGTTACCATACATATATCGATACAATATATATCGATACATTTTTTTCATATGCCCATCCCTAGATGACCCGTTGCCATGGTAACAAATAAATAGTATCCATGCCAACAGCTGTACACAAGAGGTCTCCATGGCAACGGGTGTGTCATCCTTCACTCATCACATCAAACTAAATTAGACTCGAATTGTAACTAGATGTCGTCTCTTGCAAAATTTTATCGCGCTATCGAAGTGTTCCAGTAATTTAGACCCAGCTATCTCTTAAGACCCTCAGTTTTGTCGGACACCATATAGCCTTTAACCATCGGGGTAATGAGACGAATCAATCGATACCTCACTTGTTGAAATCGAAGTAGTAGTTTCAGCGCTACGTGGAAACAAAGAAATCGGCTACATACATACATACATACATACATAGGGTGCTAAAATCATAACCCTCCGGTAGTCGGGTAAAAAGAACCTTACTTTATAAATAATTAGAGAATGAGTTATCCAACTACTCTGAAACCCAAGTCGGGCAGGGTAACAAATGCCCGAATATCATATCGAAACTTCAGCTCCTTGTTTGATTATTTATTATTTAGATCTGTGATAATTTTAAAATAAAGCACCAGGTTGTAACTCGTCTTCGTGACCAAAGACCCAAAAATAGACTTCCTACATAAAAACATGCTTGGGTTAGGCGTTGTCTGTTTGATACAAAAGCAATGGGATAATATTATCCAAGATTTCCACATAATGTGTAAATAAACACGTACGATGAACACTAGACAAACCTTCTCTAGTTTACAGTGTCTAGTTATAAGGAATAATATTAGTTTGTAGGTACCAAATAAATAAATAAATATAAATAAAAAATACCTAAACTCACAGATGGTGAAAAAATCACCATTTAAGTAAAAAGTTCCACTCGCGCGAGCTCAAAGAAATTGTATCTAACGCGTAACTTCATTTGTTACAGATTGGTTCACTGAAGAACTTCTATCTGCTGTCACATCATGAGATCCGCAAGCGGTCTCTGGAGCCGAGTCAGGAGCACCATAGGAAATTGAATGAAGAACCACAGGTGAGTGGAACATAACACAATTGACAACTGGACGGGAAATCACAGGGGAAGTCCGGAAGCGCACCTCTAGAATATAAAAGCTTTTGCCTTCGGGAAACGCGTATGATCGTGTGAGATTAAATTATATGGAGGTGGCCTTTGCAGATGTGGGAAAGGGGTTGTTAACCCTTTGACCGCCACGCCAAATATGCATTCCTGTGTTCTCTACGCCAAAGCACACAGTAAACAACAGAATTCTAAACGTCATTACCGCTGAGGGGTCCTCAGATGATTTGTCATGTATAGGTGACTATGGCGGTCAAAGGGTTAAAAAAGTAACTGTATTCCATCTTAAAACAAATTTAACGAGCCATGTTAAATTTACGTAAATGTAACAGAGCCTACTTGAGCATGTACGCGAAGGTGACACAGCCTCTTAATCAGAGTACCTTGGTACACGAAGTTTCTCTCGCTAATTTAAATTCATAATATGAATAACGAAACCTCAGAAGAATTGCAATCAATAGTTAAATTCACATCATACACCTTCTCACGTTCACACGAGGGTTAAGTACCTTAGTTACAGAGTGAACATTTTACAGGTTAGAAATTTTCGCTTTATATTTATATAATTTTCGAGTAGAGTAGGCAGCAACTATTTGAACAAGGTTATCAGCGACGCAACGAAACCGCCAATATTGTGCTTCGTGCCCTTCGTGCCACGACTGGTTGCCCCCGCAACTAAAAGGTAACTACGTGTGAGAAGGCTTAATTTAATACGAAATGGCATCGTTTTATTACCAGCATCACCTAATGATTAATCTAAAGTCGCTCAGTCTTGATGAAGACTCGTGTTATTACTTTCTCCGAGTTTACAGAATAATGATATCATTATTTTTACTGGTTGTTACACTGCGAATATCTCGCGGAGATTACGAGTTTTGACAAAGTACATCGCTGACGGCGTCGTCCTCAACCTGAGAACCTTAAGAAATTGTATCACGAATCGCATTTATAAACTGAATATTTTATACAAAGTCATACATTTTCAGACGCGGGTAAGCAAATTGTGTTTCGACTGGGGTCATGACGAGTAAACTTGAGAAGAGTGAGTGGCATCACGGTGCAGAGAAAAATTCCGAGACGAATGTTTTTACAGTAAAAATACCGTAAAGTATTTTTTATTTGCAGTAATGTTTTATAATACCTAAATGATTTTTGAAATTTTTGTACAGTTTTAAACGACCATAATTTCGAGGTTTATTAAAATTTGCGATTAGCCCAATTTCTTAGGACCGCGATAGCAAGGTACTTTTAGCTACCAAAAAAATTATCGATACATATTAAGTACCAATTCTAATCTAAGTCAGAGAAAAGAAATAACTTGTATATTTCACTGTCAACGTGAAATAAATTGCACGTAATATATATAACTAGTCGCACACCCTTATTTGAGCAACGCATAAAAAAGGGACGAAATAACGCACACGGAAGTACAACATACATCGCCAAACGTAAACAAGACAAAGTAAGGTCTCCGTAGTACAGAAGGACAAAAAGATTAAGTGAGGTCACGGATTAGGGGGTTGGACGTGCATATGGAACCTAAGGTGACGTCTACACGAGTCATGGGACGGGACAGCAATAAATATGGGACAGAAGAGGAAAAAAAATTTAAAAATTAAATAAACAATATGCAACCTATCCGCTTCTTGTTACGGAGCTGGGAATATTAAGATGATACCTCATTTTGATAAGAATAAGCTGGCGCTCGTAACGTAATGTGACGATCGATGTGGCACGGCAGGCGAAGGTCCGCTTGCGACGCAAAAGATTGCGGGTTCGATTCCCGCCTTACGACTTTTTTTACGATCTGTAAATAATTGTCTGGGGTGTTCTGGGTATTTTATAAGTATCATAAAAATATCTATCTATGTATATACATATGTAAGTTCTATTAGGTATATCATCACTGCATAAGTCATCTAGCACCCATAATACGTATACATGCTCTGCTTAGCTTCGGTCTAGATGATGCTATGTAAATTGTCGGCCATTATTTATTTATTAAAGTCATCATAACTGACGTGCGTGCATGTATAAACGTTGCGATAAATGTAACTGAAGCGAAAAATTATTGAAACAACGTTATATCTCGCAAATGAAACTTCAGTTTTAGAAATACCTTTGTTCTATAAAATAGCATTAGTAGTGTATGAACATATTTGTTCAGTCTGACTAAGTTTATTTACACGCAGTCAGAATAGTTGGCTCATTCAATACACTGACTCATTAAGTCACTGAAAATCACATTGCAAACGATTTGAATTAAGTTTAATTTCGCGCACGAACGAATCACAAAGGTTCGTTTGAAATGTGTAACCAGCCTAAGGCCTCGTGACACTCGTGATATTACTCTCGTAAAATATTAACTCTACATACATAGTACATGACTGTGATTGTATCTGTTGCCCTGAATGGAGACTCCTGCCCTTTTGTTAGCAGGAAGCCCCATTTCTATTTTCCTTCTCGTTCTGTAAATCAGTGTTTCCAAACATGACACAGAAATTATTTGGTTAATACATACATATTTAGAAATTATTGGAAATAATACATGGAAATATTTACACATTGAAAATATTTGGAAATAAATTAAATAAATAAATAAATAATGTTGGACAACGCACAGAACATGATCTATATAAATACTAAATAATACATTCTTATTTGGAAAATAGTTAATAATTAAACGTTCCTGGTTACCGACATCCTAATTTCAAAACAATGCTGATCATATTTTATAGATTGTCTTGAGTACTCTAGAGCTAGCAAAAACATATTAGTTTCATTCCACAGATATATACAGACCCTTGACAGAACATAATACACAGTACATAATATAATAAACATCCATAAAACAATATTGAACTCGAATAGCCATAGAGACATACCAAATAAAACGGCAAACATGAAACAATACTCTTATATTCTCGGACGTACAGATAAGTAATAAATACTTACCAGGAAACTCATCTAGATACAATCGTTTCTGTACAAAAGTTACTTTATGTAGCAGCCCTCCTAATAAAGCCTTTTGAATACAATGAGCTTGCGAAACCGAAACCGGCTCATATAGAAATCGCCCGGAGTCGAGCATGCTGCCAAAACAGATGCTATAGTAAAGCTGCTGTCCCACCGCTGCGTAGAGAGGCTACGCACGTGTGTCTAGCTTCGCTTTACAATAAAATGTATGTGATAACGTCCACTGCAACCCATCAACACGCTACGCACGAATATGAGATTAATGACGTCATTGTTACACGCAGGGCTTGCTCAAATATGGCGCCCACGCAGCTCAACGATGTCAACGCTATGCACGCGGTACACGCTATGCACGCGGCTATCCAAAGCGAAGCTAGACACACGTGCGTAGCCTCTCCGTGTGCAGCGGTGGGACAGCGGCTTTAAACATTCGGCCAAATATGTTAATGACAAAGAAAATTCGGATTAAAGAATAGAAACAAACGAAGAACTAGTATCTACAACTGAAATGAACTGTTTCAATTCTAACTGCAGATTGTTCCAACAATCTAGAGGTTCGTGAAACTATGATAGTTTTTATAGTACAATCTAGAGGAACCACAACTAAATCCTATCAATACTTCCCGTCATAATAAGTACCCAAGTAGCATATATATATTTTACAATATATTGCATAAAAATACCTTCATAGTTATAAGTTGTATTGTATCGTATTCAATTACTTAACTAAAAATAATATTGAACCAATCAGAAGTTCTTTCTACACTGAGTTCAATTTAAATTTCTTTGTTTGCCTGAATACAGTCTGTTATCCAAACAAAACAAAATAAACGCCAAGGATCCTTTTTCAAAGTACCAATATATTCATAATATCCTGTTTTCTTTTGTCCCGTCTCATTTAATTAATTCCCCAGACTCAAATTAGATCATTCCTATTTCCCTCATTTTCCGTTTTGTTATTTTACTTACCTCTGGTTTGTACTTAATACTCTTAACGGCTCTGTTTTCGTTTAAACACTGCCTTTTAACGCAAGTCTTAAGCCACGTGATTCTATCATGGTTTCTACAAAAAGAATATTCGCGCTTTGTGGTTTTAGAGCTCCAGGCAAAGATAAATAATGGAAAGTAATGAGGATTCTATTCGTAATTATAACTTCTCATGTACATGTTAGTATGTTTAGGTCAACAGAAAACACTTCCCTAGGCTCTAGATTTATATGAATAATACCCAGTGCGCTAAGGCAGAGGCCAAACGAGCGATTTTTAGGGTTCCGTACCTAAGGGTGGAAACGGGATTCTATTACTAAGCCTCCGCTGTCTGTCCGTCCGTGCAACAGCGTATTTCAAGAACCGTAGATGTTAGACAGTAGAAATTTGCACAGTATGTGTATTTCTCTTGAGCTACAACAACGAATAACAGCTCCCATCTCCCATACATGGTTGTTTTGGCTATTTTGCTTCACTTCTGTCAAGGGTGTATCTCTTGAACAGTCATAGGTAGATAGTTGAAATTTTGAAAGGGTGTGTATGAGTATTGTCGCTATAACAATAAATAAAATTAGTTTAATAATTAACGGGTGCGTGTGTATAAGTATTGTCGCTATAACAACAAATAAAATAAGTTTAATAATTAAGGGGTGCAACGTCCATACCAAGTTGAGTACCGATCACCGAAGTTAGCAACGTCGGGCGCGGTCAGTACTTTCATTTACGTGGCGATTATGTGACGATACTCTAGCGATTGGTTAGCACAAATGAGCACAACGATTTTACTATGAAACGACTCATTTTACGCGACATACAACTAAAAAAATCGCGCTCGTTGGGCCTCAGCCTAACCCGGAAAGTGACAAACTTTCTCGCCTATGTTGCGCAACTCAGCAAATCCTCTGTTCATTTTCCGTCTGCCATAACGCAGAGGACATCATTCACGTAATAGTCATAAGTTAGCCGGGAAAAGTTATAGAACACAGATAAGATGCGATAAACCATCAAGAACTTATTACTTAGCCTTCTCGGATTACTGTGCTCTTTGATGTCGCCTATCCTAGCGATAAGCACAGGAAGTTTGCTTGCAGTAAGTCTACTGCTTAGTAATTTTATCGTTTGTTTGTTAAGATGTCAATAATCGAAAAATAATATAATGATGATAGCTATTTAGTATGGGATTCGACTTGTATTCGACAAGAGCTCTTATATACATATATACAATGTGTCTGGTCACCGGTGTCGGAGACTTTGGGGGGGGGGGGGGGGGGGTGAAATCCGGTAAATTTTATCGACAAATCACTATCCCTATTTGTTTTTTCTCTCTCCATGATAAAATGGCAGCCATTTTGTTTTCTGCATGGGTGCTTGTACTGACTAAGCTATAGCTACCCAAGTAGAGGAAGACGATAGAGGACTCATTTGATAGTTAATAATCTAGACAATAAAGCAATGCAAACTTTTAATTAGTAGCAAGTAACTGCTCTAAGGACACAACAACACCAAAGCTACTCCAGCAGTTGACGTTGTTAAGCAACACTAAGCCAATGATGTTAGGCCAAGAAAATCAATTGTTTATTTATATTATTTGTGTCTTTTTGACTCACATGTTAAATATAATTTCAAAAAACACAATATTAAAAAAAAAACACCGAGCATAGCTCGGTCAACCAGGTACTAAGTAAATAATGCTAGAACTTCATACAGCGTTATCTAGCCCCAAGCTAAGCAGAGCTTGTATTATGGGTACTGTGGACTTTCTTAAAAGGCACAAATACTCCTACATATTTTTTATTATACATAGGAAACACCCAGAACCCCCGTAAAAATATCTACAGATCGTAAAAATATTTATCCCAAGGCGGGAATCGAACCCCTTGCCTCCTGCATCGCAGGTGGATCTTCGTCCACCACGCCACATCGGTTATCTTGGATAGATTATTAGGAAAGTGGGCAGTAGTCACTGAGAATAAACTATGAGACTATTCCTATGACGGCAGTATTATGTTTCACTTTCAACTAGTTCCATCATTCTTGATTCGCCACGGGAGAATGTGGGTTAAATTTTTTGTGTAATTCTCATCATAAGCCCCCTGAACCATCCCCGAAAAGGTCTCGCTCGCGCCCAAGAAACATCCAGTAGACCCCGATGAAATCAAAACTGTTGAAAAAGAAGAAACAAATAAGTTGAAAAACTAGACAAAGTATATGTACTGTTTGCTTCACTGTACATTGTGATACAGGCGAGGGGACAAAATATCAGTAATCTACATTACTCTGGTGACATTGTTCGAAGTGTTCGGGTTCTTATGGGCACCAGGAGGGCAGGAAATCATCCATTTTTGTTTTCGCCCATTTGTCGTGAATGGGAACTGTTTATCTGATCCTTGGATAACGCTGGGAAGACACTGTTGACCCTGAATTGGCTGCAATATCATTGGCAAAAAGTATTTGAAAGACATTTTATTTGAACGGATTTTAAAGCACTTGTTTTAGTATACTCAAGTAATGGTTTTTAAAATTTCTTATAAATATCTGAATTGTATAGATAGAGCACACTTGATTTTAGCTATTAAATCTCACCTAAATGAGTTTTGGATAAAATTTACAGCTTAGAGATATTTTGATAAATAATTCAATATCCTATACAAAACGACAACAAGACAATTAACAAGAATTAATGGCAAAAGAAAAAGTTATATCGAAATAATAGAGTGCGTCTCACCACCCACTTGATGACGTGAGAAAATACCGCATATTCAGCATGATATGGCTTTGTTCGCAGAAGTGAGTGTGTACAAACACCCTATGTTTGGAATAAAACGGCGTAGATAAGAAAGTTGTTGAAACTGATGACAGAGCTTATGAAAGGTCCGGCTTATTAGGGCCTTTGCTTTGCCTATTCGCTTGATTTGATGTCCAGAAAGATCAAATGAAAGATTGGCGTTATTTGTTGGAGCCAAGAGTGCGTACTCTTGCGCTCATTGAGTTTATTGCACACCTTTATCCGTGGTTTAGTAAAAGTCGTTCTATTTTTGGTTTTTGGGTGTAGTTTATGGTTTTTCTTCTGGTGAGTCGGATAGAGACAGTTGATTGCGGTACACGACTGCGGCAAAGCAAATGTTTTTTTCCGGAGTGTTATGGTATGAATCAGAATCAACAACTATATGCTGATTGTTTTTATCTCTGGTGCAGATTTTACGAATTTTCTTGTATTCAAACTTATGTCACTCAGATTGCATGTCGGCATACCAACCCCTTAGCCAACATGATATTAACTTGAAATGCCGCCATTTTGAGACGCTTTCTACTATGAAACCAATAAATGTCACATTTTAAAAAGGGCGGGACAGCGAGGGAATCCTGCTTGGAATGAAAATTGCAGACTGCTACAAAAAATAATAGACAACGTTACAAAGTTGTTTCACGTTACACGTAGCTACGTTACGGCTGGATTCTGCTGGCTGCGACTTCCTAAGTGCTTAGTTTGTTTTTACCATCACCTTGAGATTTAGGTGAATCAGATTTGTGCTAAGATAAAACAGCGAGGGAATCCTGCTTGGAATGAAAATTGCAGACTGCTACAAAAAATAATAGACAACGTAACAAAGTTGTTTCACGTTACACGTAGCTACGTTACGGCTGGATTCTGCTGGCTGCGACTTCCTAAGTGCTTAGTTTGTTTTTACCATCACCTTGAGATTTAGGTATCAGATTTGTGCTACGATAAACCTAAAATTTAAATAAGATATTAAAGAAATTCCTGTCGTAAAATACAACTAGGTTATGTTCATTCATACTCATACCTTGCTCGTAAATAGGATAAGAGCAAAACCGAGGACAGAAGCTAGCTTTTGCGTGAAATACATTTCCATTTCTCTGTATTTATTTTTTGTAGATATGATTGCTTATGAATAAAACAGGCAATGTACGAGAGGATAATCCGTCTATCAAAAATCGCTGAACTTTGAGCGCGAGAGTGATTGGCTTATCTGCGTTTCACCTAGGTAAATGCTTTTACTGGTAGGTACACCTTCTTTAAATAATATAAAAATTCTCATATCAAAAGTTTTTTGGGAATTGGTTTCTGCGTTGTAAATATGACTTAATCCCCTAACTTCATAACTTCAGTTATCTATCACCCACAAATAGTAGAATGTATAAAGTTGAAAGCTAATAATTATATTGTTTAAAAAACTAAAAACTACTTCGAATCCCTACGTTTTAAACGGTTTTTCAAATTTTGTGGGATAAATACTAATCCCTCGAGAATAAAACTTTTATGGGACTTCGGGATCATAGTTTATACTATTGCAAAAAATCACCGAAATCGGTCCATAAATTACGAAGAAATCGACGGACCTACCAAAAAAATCTAGGCACATACAGCCGAATATAGAACCTCCTCTTTTTTCGAAGTCGGTAAAAATGGCACTATAAAGAAGCATCACGATATTTCGATATCTGATTCGAGTTGCGTTTGAATATAGAACGCAATTCCCCGAACATTGCTTGGCATTCAAATTCACACGCGTAGGCTGGTAACTTGATAACGGCACACAAAGTTTCAGCATATTTCAATTTTAGTCGCTGCGTTCATCGGCTGCGCGAATATTCGCTTCGAATAGTTTTATAGAGTTCAGGTATTCTTTCGTCACATGCCCAAGTACCAGAGTTGTGCATTTTTTCGTCGAAAATTCGGCAGATTCAATGCAGTTTCTGTTCTTGGACTCGTATTTTAGAATTCATAATGGTAATCCTTCTCCCAAGCTTTGGTGTATTCTGCTCTTCTCACCCTTCATTCAATTCAAGATATAGTATCTATACTCAGCCCTATCTTGAAGTTTGTTCCTCAGTGCGTCCTGACCAAAACTTGCCAAATCATGCGCGCGATTCCTTGAACCATCGAATATGAACAGTATTAGAAAATAAGTTTAATAAATGGGCCCGTCTATGTGCGGCGAACCTTAAACTGATGGGAATAGATGACCCGACTGGGAAGTTTCTCATTTTCCCGCCAAACTACAAACAGAAACAAAAAGGTTTTATTATTATTGACGTTTGATGTCATATTCCCGGAACGTTGGTCGACAGGGCTAGCTGAAGAATGTATTCGTACAGGAAAATAGTTGAACTAATTTCTTATAAATATTTTTCTATCAAGGTTCCGCCAGCGACTTGCATTATTTTTTTCCGCGATAAATAGTAGCCTATGTTCTTCCCCGGGATACCGTCTATGGTATAACGCCCACCTATGTTGAAGAACATAGGCTACTTACTAACTGAACGGATCTCAATGACATTTGGCATCTCCATGGCAGATCCGTTCAGCCATTTGGGCGTAAAAAAGTAACAGACGAACAATTAATTTCTGATTTAAAATATTGGTAACTTATGGATTTCAGCCTGATCTATTCAGTAGTTTTTGGCGTGAAGGAGCAATGATCCATCCAATATTTCGAATATCATCATCATATCAGCCCATACACCGCTGTTGGACATAGGCCTCCCTTATACGACGGCATAAATAGCGGTCCCGAGCCGCCTTAATCCATCGACTCCCTGCGACCGCTACGATGTCGTCGATCGTCCATTGAGTGGATGGTCCATGTAGGGGGATTTTGCCATAATCACCACTCTTGGCAGGCGGATTTCTAATATACAAAATTATGATATTAGTGTGATTATTGCTAGCATGGAGTGTCTCGCTACAGGGAAAAGGGTCTCCACCTCTCTCTCCTTTATTTTCTTTCGGTCTTCTGCCTGAAGAACTTATTCCGAAAAGTCGAACACTGGCAAATCCGCCTAGCCAAGAGACAAATTAAAATTGAGCGATTCCAAACATATTATTTTTACAAATAATGTTTTTTTAAGAATCTATAAAATAAATGGAATGATTATGGTTTCCATGAAAAGCACGGCTTTAGTGATTCCATATCACTAAGCGATTCATCTCATTCGAGACCGGATTCCACGTAGGTAGCATAAAACTAATTTCCTTGTAGTACTTTGACAAAATACATAAGTGAAACGTATTTTTTATAAAGTACCTAGTACCTACTATATAACTCCGGTCTGCTTCATCATCATCAACAGGCTATACTCGTAATCGCCTCCCCTGATAAGCGCCTTATTGGCTGTTCCGTGACGGAATAGGATAGGTACTTACACCTCACATTCATTCAATTTGTTAGGGTAGTTTCTGGCCAATTCAAAATATACGCAATTTGGAGGGTAGACTCTCGACTTGCTGTTTATCGTTTGCAATTGGTTGAGGGGTGGTCAGGCCACTCACGTGACCAGCGGCTGCCGCCGAGGATGCCGAGAATTGGCTCGCGCATCAGTCCTTCAAAAACCTCCACGCAGCGCAGACGCAATATATCTTGCCGTCAGCCTCATTTCGCGAACCGTCGAGATACCCCATGTTGCGCGGTCACCATCGACAGTGCTGATCGCCCGTGGTTTTGTTCGGTTATCGAGTCGCGAGAACCCTTATATTGTCCCCCCAAAAAGACACACCGCAATCCTCGAATCGAGTCAAACCAGCGCCTATGGAAGCCCGAGTGTTGGAGGAAGTTCACAGTGGATCCAGCTGATGGAAAATCGTGAGTACCTAAGCCCCGTCAGCCACCACTTAGATTCCTTAACATTGGCTCTTATCGTTGGGCGTAACGTCATAATCCCCACGCTGCTGGGCATACGGGTTGGGGACCGCATTACTGTCCTCCTTACGAAAAGTGTAATAACTAGTTGCAGATTAAAGCTATTAATTAGGTATACACAGAAGAAAGCTGCTGCCCTTCCTCAGATCTGCTTAGTTTCCTCAGCCTCTCGTGTTCACGGTCTCTATTCTTTTCTCTTCAATAGCTTTTAGATAATAGATTCCTATCACTACTTACACTTTGGTTCTTATCCAAGTTTCCAGAAATTCTCTCAAGCCATCCTTTAAAGGGTCCGTCGGGTCGAGATGGAATCGGGATACCGATAGTAACTTTGTTGCATTTTATTGCACTTTGCAGATGAGAGCTATTAATTAGGTATACACAGAAGAAAGCTGCTGCCCTTCCTCAGATCTGCTTAGTTTCCTCAGCCTCTCGTGTTCTGGGTCTCTATTCTTTTCTCTTCAAAAGCTTTTAGAAAAATAGGCTCCTATCACTACTTACACTTTGGTTCTTATCCAAGTTTCCAGAAATTCTCTCAAGCCAGCCTTTAAAGGGTCCGTCGGGTCGAGATGGAATCGGGATACCGATAGTAACTTTGTTGCATTTTATTGCACTTTGCAGATGAGAGCTATTTAATTAGGTATACACAGAAGAAAGCTGCTGCCCTTCCTCAGATCTGCTTAGTTTCCTCAGCCTCTCGTGTTCATTGTCTCTATTCTTTTCTCTTCAATAGCTTTTAGATAAATAGGTTCCTATCACTACTTACACTTTGGTTCTTATCCAAGTTTCCAGAAATTCTCTCAAGCAAGCCTTTAAAGGGTCCGTCGGGTCGAGATGGAATCGGGATACCGATAATAACTTTGTTGTTTGACCCATACCGATGCGACGTAGCATCGTGTACCTACTAGCCCAAGGCATGGACTTCCGTACAAGTGATTTTGAACCTTCCGTCTTGATATAGACAAAGATTCTCAATCCATTCTTTGATCCTCATCCGAGGGCTCAAAATCCGTGCTGATGTCGGCATAGTGCTCCAGTTGTGAAAGGTCGCTGTCTGAATAATAATAAGGCTTTTTACTCGAAGCAGCAGGTTTTTCTAAGTTTTTGTTACCTAGCCTTGAAAATCTTGAAATACTCTTTGCTTTTTTGCGTTCGGGGTTTTTTCTTATTTAACTAAGAACGCTCGATAGGTACGCGTGATCAGCAGCTATATATTGCCTGACTTTTCAATATTTTGTCCAAAAAGATTTTATTTCAACTATGGTCGGTTCTAGATCTAAGAAATTTTTTGTCAACAAAAGGTTTACAAAACCAAAGAAATATTGGTGGAAAACTTTTTACGATACTGGTATCATGAGTGGTATCGGAGCAAATTGCAGAAGCTCAAAACAATTTTTCATCATCATTTCATTCGACTCTCGTCCTTTTTCGATCTCTGAACCTTTATCGCGCGTGTGGTATTATATATAGTTTTACTATAGTTTTATTTTGCGCTTGCTTGTTGTTGCCTTTTATAGTTTTCAGTTTTTGTTAGGTCTGATACATCTTCTTCATATGTTTCATAGGTCTTTTAAAAATCTATTTAAAAAACACATGGAATACTGCAGTCATCTTTGGGCAGGAGCGCTTGGATACCAGCTTGAGCCCCTTGACTCGATACAAAGACGGACTGTGAGAATCGTTGACGATCCCTTTCTCACAGGCGGTATTGAACCACTGAGTCTTAGGAGGGACTTTTCTTCTTTGTGTGTGTCTGTAGACTGTAGTGTTGTACCGTCTGGTGGTGTTCTGAGGAACTTTTTGACTTGGTGCCCGCGGCTCCCTTCTATCATCGCACCGCTCGCCATCGGCAGAGATTTCACGCCCATACCTTGAACCCGTTATGCTAGCGGACCGTAAGGTTCAAGAGGAACTTCCTCCCGCGAACACTCAGGTTGTGGAATGATCTCCCGGCTTTCAAACAGGGCATTCTAAAGCAATTACGTGGTTGGTAGCGCGCGTGTAACGTCCCTGACGTTGCAGGTGTCCATAGGCTGCGGTAACCACTCCCGATCAGGTGGACCGCACGCTTGAACTGCTACATTTGTTGTATAAAAAAAAAAATATCTTAGATTCTGAAACCGAGTAAAGTTAGTTGTAATGTTTACAAATATTAATAATCGTATCGTAGGACATTTCACACAGCGCCATTCATAGTCCAGAATATATCACAGGCTTCTGTGGGTACTGTAATTTCAGTCATATTTTGACCTCCGGTAAACAAACTGTTGTAATAACGGTCTTTCTCTTTAGAAATTACCCTTTTAACCTTTTTTCGGGGGGAAATGGTATCATTTGGGAGGCTTACATTGTTATTAGGTTTTGTATGTATGTATATGCCTTGCCCTTAAATCTGATGGGTTTGTTCTCACATAATACAATATTATGATTATACGAGTACAAAGTAAATTTGCTTTGTGCTACTAGGAAATAACATTTCGTTTATGTAACGCGTTATTCACAGATAATTCGCTGAACGATGGTACCAAGCCCATCGCAAAATTCTTTGTAATATACTACATAATTTTTTTTTCTTTGTATATCCTTTTTAGTGCCCGTTTTTGGCTGTTTTGAAGTCTATCGGTAAATCAGGCATTTTGTGTAGAGATTCTTTGAAATTTAAAGTAATAAATTGCTGTGAAGAGGACTTTTTAGGGTTAGGCTCGCCTTTGCCATGAATTTTCTTTTGAAATGTTTTAGACGTATACATATATTATTGTGCAATGAAGAATCTATACTTATAATAAAACTGTAACAGGTCCAATTCTGTACATTGAAGATATTTTGAAAAAATTTTTTGGAGGGCACTTTATTATCGTACTGATGCCAAAAATGTATTTTTTTTCCATCATGTCCGTCTGTCCGTCTGTCTGTCTGTCTGTCTGTCTGTCTGTATCTTGGCCGCGCATAGCTCCGAAACTACTGAACGTATTGAAGCGAAACTTGGCAGGAAGGACATAGGATACTTTTTATCCCGGATTTCAATAGGGTTCCCTTGGGAGAGGGGATGAAAGTAAAATTGGTTGGCTGCGCATAGCGCCGGAACTACTGAATGTATTCAAATGAAAGTTTGCAGGATTTGAGATCATACTATGAGGAAGGACAAAGGGTACTTTTTATCCCGGATTTCAATAGGGTTCCGTTGGGAGAGGGGTGAAAGTAAAATTTCTTGGCTGCGCATAGTGCCGAAACTACTGAAGGTGTTCAAATAAAACTTAGCATGATTTAAGTTCATATTACAAGAAAGGGCATAAAATACTTTTTATGCCGGAACTCAGAAGGGTTCCCTTATGAGAGAGAATGCGCCATAGCCCCCTACTGTGGGGGGCACTGGCAGTGGGGCCCCTCACGCAACCGGACCCTCCCAGTAGCCCCCCGCAGTGAGGCCCCCACATTGCCCCGCAGTGGGACCTCAGTAACCCCCACAGTGGGGGGGACTGGCAGTGGGGCCCCGGAAGTGGGGGCCGCTGGCAGATGGCTCCCCGAAGTGGGCCCCCACATTACCCCGCAGTGGTACCCCCTCATTAGCCCCCCACAGTGGGGGCACCAGCAGTGGGGCTCACGGCAGTGGGCCCCCCATATTTCCTCATAGTGGGACCCCCAGTAGCCCCCCGCAGTACCCCCCGCAGTGGGACCCACTCAGTAGGCCCCCACAGTGGAGGGCACCGGCAGTGGGGGTCCCCGGCAGTTTACCCCCGCAGTGGGCCTCCCACATTGCCCTGCGGTGGAACCCCCAGTAGCCCCCCGTAGTGGACCCCCGCAGTAGGTTAAAATTCCTTGGCTGCGCATAGCGCTGAAACTACTGAATGTATTCAAATGAAACTTGGCATGATTTAAGTTCATACTACGAGGCAGGTCATGTAATACTTTTTATCCTGGAGTTCGTTAAGGTTCCCTTGGGAGTGGGGATGGAAGTGACATTTCTCGGCCTAGAATAGCGCAAAAACTACTGAATGGATTCGAATGATACTTAGCGTGATTTGAGTTCATACTACGAGAAAGAACATAAAATACGAGTCCATACCCCAAAGCCAACAAAATTGTTATTAGTGCCGATAAACGACCTACTAGACAGCATCCGGTTTGTACAAAGCTCTCGCTACCAATGATGTTGCCATCGTCCTGGTAGATCAGCACTGTGACAGGCGGGACATTGTGCTGCGTACCCGGGATGACCGCTTGCAATGCATTGGCTAAACGCACCAGGCATTTGATCCTCTTCAGTCCCTACTCGCTTATATACCTACTGTCGTGGCGAAGACGGATACAACTTTGATCTTCGACTCGGTCTCACGGTTCGGTGCGGTTCACTAAAAATGTTTACCGCCCAACGAAGTGGGCACGGGTCAGCTAGTTAAGAATAAATTTGTTTCTATAGTAATATCGTCCGTCAAAAGCGTCTGTAACTTTTTATTTACCCGTTTATTTATCCATAACTGTATACATGACACTAAATTTCCTTGGCAACGGACCATGGCAGTTTCGTCATTTTACGAGGGATTATGTGGGTATATTCTAGACTGGTAAGGTTTTTTATAACAATGGTCTAATATTTTGAGAATGCATGAAGAGTCTCTGTGTTTCAATAATGTCTACACACCCATCATAGAGAACGAACTTACTACTGCCAGCCACAGTCTACCGGACATACTTTTAAGGGTTTTTTAACTTAAAACATCACGGTAGTTTAAATTTGTAAAGAAAGCTTACAATTTTTGTTCAGAAACTTTGCACTTTCTTAAGTTGACTTTCCGCTATAAATTCATTAGTAGTAGAAGAAATGATATACAGCATTAATCTTGATGATGAAGTTCGTATAGTAGGTGCAGTACAGAATGTACGGTAGGAGTCCATTTTATTGGATAAGAAATGCACAGTAAAGAAAGTAAACTTTGTAGAAGCGAGGAAACCGGCCTAGTTTGGACATTGGGCTAATAAAACTCGTAGGCGTGTCGTGGTTGACGCCCATCGCCTTTCTCATGCTGATGAGACGAGCTGAGATCACGCAAGATTGTATTGGGGAATGTTGCCGAAAAACTAAAGTGTTTTTATGTTCGACCATTTAACTCTCTGAGACATTTTCCTTTAAAAAATAACGCACTACGTGAAAGTTTGTTGTTGAAACACGTTAATTGGAACGAATAATTTCCGCATTTTTGGAGCCGTTCGGCCTTTACAAACAAAGTTCTTCGAAATATCTACACATTACTTTCTGTTTAAAGCGCTCATAATGTTAATTTCGAGAAAGAATTTTAATTGGATTCAAAACAAATACGGCACCGCGGCGCACAAATTGGGTCGCGCAACAAAAGACAAGGGTCAAACGTAGATGAGAGTGTATTTTTTCGGTGTAAATCTGTTTAAACCCGTCTCCTCCGTAGGCCGCAATAGACCCCAGCTTATTAGTTTAGGACCCTATTACGTTACGGCGTGTAAGTATAAAGGGTCTTTATTAAACCTCATCGGGTTATGTCGTATTTTTTGCGAGCGTCCCGACTAAGGATAACTATGTTTGGTTTGCGACATCTGTTGTTTGCTCAGCTGAATGCGGGCTAAAACAATATGGAACCGCACTGCTGGCTAGCAAAAACTGATTTGGTCAACCTTCGCTCTCGTTTATTTCCGCTTTTATTTACTCCAGCATGACTTCAACATTGTAACAAGCTGTAAAAGTCGTAAAACTTCGAGTGGTCAGAGAGACCACTCGAAGTTTTACTACTTTTACTATATAATCATGGTTATTTTATAATCAATGTAATTGAATCTTCTTTGACCATTTGTGGTGATTGTTTCGTTAAGTTTTTTTATCTTATGCGATACTGGACAGGAAAATGTCATAGCTCTAAATAGAGAATGGTGCCGTAAAAGGATCGGGAGACCAGGCATTTTGGGGGAATTAACAGTAGGATTGTCAACAATAAGCGTAAACAAAAACCCATATTCC
Source organism: Eupithecia insigniata (assembly GCA_947859395.1). Taxonomy (NCBI): domain Eukaryota; kingdom Metazoa; phylum Arthropoda; class Insecta; order Lepidoptera; family Geometridae; genus Eupithecia; species Eupithecia insigniata. The sequence continues at coordinate 7,022,071 of OX402008.1, forward strand.
TGTAGAACTTAACCCAAATTAATATTAATTTCACCGCAAACACGATGTTACCATTGCATACTTAATGGGAGATACAAAACAAACTAAATATGATCAGCGGTTGAAAGTAGGTAGTTTGTGTACCTTTGATTGAATGGAACATGTTATAGCAATATAATACTGAAGTAAACATTTTCGAACAAACAAACCGATGAAATTAATTAATTGAGTCACAATCGCGGCATTGTACCAACAAACGGGAACGCTTTATTTAGTACGGGCTAAATGGGATTTATATTTTGCGTCGTTGTTTCTTCACGTTTTTCATAATTATGCGCTGTGAAAAAGATATACAGGGTGGAAAATAATGTCCTAGTCATATTATAAAGGCGAAAGTTTGTGAAGATGGAGTACGTTACGAGCCGTCGCGTTGGTGTATCCCGGAAACAGCGCGTGCGGTCGCTGGCAGAAATTAGTCTCATAAAACTAGATGTTCTCCATAAAGTGATTACAAATCTCAATTACGCCATTGATACAGGATACTGATCGTCTCAACATTGCTTTTGCAAAACAATAAAACACTAGTAGGTGTAGACTAAACAAACACCAGTTTATAGAGATGTTTATTTTATCTCATCCATTGAGGATTAGTCTGTGTAAAAGTGCTACAGTTTTACAAAACGCAGAACCACAATTGAAACAGAGTATATACAAAGGAAACAATAAAATTCTGTCCGAATAAGAGCCAATGTTTTGGAACACCTTCTAGTGTAAAGGGTCTAGCGGAGTTTTTTTATTAAATTAGTCAGGGACTGGTAACGGTCGCCGAGTTGCTGTGTTGTTCATAATTTGTAAGACTGTGCATATAATTATCTACTGCAAGCACTAATGCTCACTCTAGGAATACTCGCTCTTGGAGTAGTTTTTGTTGTTTTGCTGAAAATAAAACAGGTAATCTACTCTACATAGGAAATGTAGAGAGAACTTCATCGATATGTAACTGTCTGATAGGGTACCAAATCATCGTAATTATGTTAACTTTGGAATTAGCTTGTCTAACATGAAATAGATAGTGGAGACCTTTGGCAGTTGGATTGTGGATGCGAAGTGCTTAGTGGGAGAATTAGGCCGTAAACTTAACGAAGTGACAGGAGACTCCCGGTCTTTCCTGGTGCAAAGGATTGCCATCGCTATTCAGCGAAGTAATGCTGCAAGCATTATGAGCACCTTTGAACCGGGAATGGTCAGAGAAAACATCAAAAACTCTCAGTATTTTCCCAGAATTACATTTGTTGTGAATCATAAAGAATTCCATCATATATCGATATAAGTTACATGTTACATTACACCATTATCATATAACCTAACCTTTCTCATAAAAAAAACTGACTAGATAAAGAAAATAAGACGATGGTTCAACAAATTTGCTAAGTAAAAGGCGTTGGTTCGCCGGTCTAACACGCTTCTTCTATTACCTCTAAAAGACTGGCCCCTAATCTTGTAATGACTGCTCACAAGATCCCAAAATAGCATCTGTCTGATTAAACGAGTCGGAAACAAGACGTCTGAAATTCCAGACGCCTGCAAAAGAACTTTCGTCCGCGGGATGATAACACTTTGTAGAGATTAGAGATGAAACACCACCCCACCCCTCGCCTGCTAAAAGGTTTACGTGCTTTATGAACGATCCCCTAGCAGGAGCCACTAGCTGCCACAGACTTAGAGGTGAAGCTGGGTCTCTAGAGTGGTTTCTGAATGCAAGGTTCAAACCATTAAAAACCTGTCTTCGACGTCTGTATTTATCTCTATAGATATATGAAGCACATCATTTCAAATAGTGACATAGTTACAGGACAGTACAGACAGGTTTACATAGAATGGTGTTTTTTTCCAATCTCTGGTGATATGTATATGAACGAGTGTATATTGTCTTAAATGTTTGATGTATGAGTTGGTAAAATTATACATATTTTATCATATTTTTTCCGAAAATGGTTGTAACCTATACCGAGAAGCAAAGGTGGTGTAGTTGAATTACTACACCACCTTCTCCCGATGTACCACTAAAAACTCACCCCTATTGCCCAGCTGGTTGCTCTCAGCTGTGGACCGAGCCACTGTTGCTAATGAAATTAGAGTACCTAGCTAGCTAAGACAACACGATATAGCGCTGGGAATTTTTAAAATATGTTCACGTCGGACTTTTTGTTCACCGTGCTTTGTTTACAATGCAATGCAGTCGAAAAATTTTCTGCAGGACTTCTGTTGGGTATGAATTTAGAGTTAGTGCGATGACCTCTACATGTTGCGGGATTTAATATACTGTTGCCTGTTTTTGTTTGTTATATTCTAGTGTTCTTTTATTTTGTATCTTCCTAGGTTTTGTTGGACTTTGGCTACAAATTAGAATGATTGTGTTTGTAGAAGAATTGACCTTGCTGAGCTATAAGATTTATATTTTAATCGCACAAAATGTGGAGTGTAAATCCAGATGATATCTTTTAATTAGTTAGGTAACGATGTTTATGCCAGCGGTGTTTATCTGATCCAGGTTCGACCTTGTTTTTCCTGAGTTCGCGTTAGCTACAGCCACTTACGTTTCGCTAAGCTAAGGATCGGCTTTATACAATTACGAAAGTTATGTTTTAGACCACTTTGGCAAATGGTGTAACGACTTTTACGTTTAGCGTTCGGGAAAGCACTTAGCACTTCACACTTTTGTAATTTTACCGGGGATTGGAGTTAAATGCATTGGCATCGTCACAGATTTAAATTTATTCATTTTCACCGAAGATACACACGGCCTGCTGCCAAGTGATTTAAATGTAAACCTTATTCAATTGGCTAAATTATTTGACCCTCAACATGAAAGTACAAATACAAAAATTCTTTATTGTACACCAAAAAAAAACAACATTACAAATGATGCTACATGAGACAAGTACAATGGGCGGCGGTACATCTACGTATGATACAATAAAATGCAACGAGAGAAGAATTTGCAAAGACATTTCCTAGGCAATATAAAAGATGGCGCAAAACGGACAGTCTCATCCCTAAATGTAATTCACGAGGTCATCCCTCTTTCTGATGCTAATACACTTCGTTCGTACTCTTTTCCTCCGGTGGCTTGCTGCGGTGGTGGATGCATCACTGAAGCTTGGACAACTTTCCTTCCCACCCCTATTGCCTTATTAAGCACATTGATCCCTTGTTCCTTACTGGTTTATAATATAAGTTTATAATACATATATGTAAGTTTATAATATAATTTAACTTCCTGTTTTAACGGTTCCCCTGATCTACCTAAAGGATTTCAGAAGTGTATAATGTTGTCAATTTCGTTCATCTGAATTTAAGAGAAGACCCGGAAGAATACAGATGGATCTTTCTCCGTAAGTTATAACGTTTTATCTGTGGCAGTGGCTGTCTGTTGTGTTCCAACAGCTGTGAAATTGCATCTCCCTAAATTGTTCGGAGTTTAGCCATCGCAGAGGTAACCCCGATTTATGCTTAGCCATTTAGTTACCAAAAGAACTTTCCCGAATAACCTTTGAAAGAATTTTCAGAATTAATTTCATCTTAAAATTCTAACCAGAAGTTTCTAACTTAAGTGATTGAACTTGGGCAGTCAAAAAGTTAAGCAGCTGTAGGTTTTTCTTATTTATCTTTATTGTACCTATAACGCGATGGTACTACATAATTTTTCTTTGAAGAATTTCTAGTTGAACTACCTGCCTACTTATAATTCGTTCGGCACTGCCTTCCCTCGGATGAGCTGTTCACTGTTCACCTATTTCTGTGGTTTAGCTAGAAGACCGTACATAAGTAGCCTCTCTGTGTATTACAATTACAAAATTCTTTATTGTACACCACAAAGATAAATAAAACACATAGACATTATCATAAACAAGTACAATGGGCGGCCTTATCGCTTTTAAGCGATCCGCGTGAGCCATCGAGCTTTTCCGTGTATTCTACCTGGTATATTCTATATTTCACTGTTAATTTAGTTACATACTATTACACACAACATACTTTTTAAATATATTTTTTATTAAATTAAATAGTACTGCTTTTTTACACTATCAATGATTGTTTTCTTATTAACTTACTTCCCCTGCTGGGTATTGGGTGATATTAAGGCGATGATGATGATGAATTAGAATTGCAACATGTCAAGATAGACAAAGTAAGTGGACAACAATAGTTAACTTTTTACCACCAGCCCGTATCTAGTGTACCTACACGACTTGCTGAAACATTAGTCAGGCTTGGCACGACACTGATGTGAATAAATCTTAATGTTAATGTAGCAATTTGATATGGATCTCCGTACTGTTCCTGTTTTTGGGTCTACCTATGTGAGTGTATGGAATATTCCATTAACAATTAAAAAACTTCTAGTGGTAAAGAACAAGAAATATTCTGACTTTTTCAATTAAACCTAAGTTTAAAGGTTTTCTTAAACCAAGGATTTTGTATAAATGTAAGACAGCGATCAAAATTACTTCATCCATGCGGTTTTGGTAACCCTAGCCTTCAAACGAATTAACTTCACGAAATTACATTAGAGATATCTATCTAACGTAAAATACGTCTGAGACAAACGTCTTTCCAGTGTATCACATACATCTATTCCGAATTTGCACAGCATCAGCGCCAGAGGATTTAGGAGCTAACCTAGGTTGAGATGCGAAAAATATTTTGGCGTATACTAATGGAGAAACATTTCTCTTGCTTTAGAGATAAAACGGGAGGTTTATCTTAGCTGCTGCCCTAGGCGATAGAGCGTTGCGACTTGAGACAGTTGCGATGTAACATGTCTCAACTCTGAACGCTCTAAGGCATAATTTGTGATAAGGTTGTAAGTCAATTGAGGTGAACTTGTACTATTTATGAAACATACCTGCTATTTCTCTACGCTTAGATTTGATGCCTAAATAAATGTAGAGATTATATGTGTTTTTATCAAAATTGCAAAATGCTCCCAAAATACAATTTAATCGACGTTGTTGGTTTTATAATGGATTCATATAAAATAGTTTATCATATGCGACAAATTACTTTTCCGTTAGATTTAATCCGTGTAGAAAACAGAAAAAAATTAAAATTACAAAAAAACAATCTCGCACCAACACGAAACGGTCAACGGATACAGACGCGATCTGAAACGCACTATTAATTAGATTTTTTTATTTGAAAATATTTTATCATTTTCTTATTGGCAGCATTCCATAGACAAACCCACAAAAATTACAGCTACCGTTAGTCGTTTTTTTTCTTACAGTGTACCCTTACCTCAAGTATACCGGTCATTTAGTACCCATAACACAACTATGCTTAACTTGGGGCTATATATAAAAAATATTGTAACACCCTATTATTTAAAGATTGCATTATTAGGCTTCTACTTGTAAGATATTTCGCATTGCTTTGCAGCATTTGCAGTGCACGTAGGACAAGTAAATGGAGTGCGATTCAGCTGGAAACATTCTTTGTCGTCAGTTGGCGGGTATCCAGCGGATAACAATCTAGTAATTGCATCTTATGGGAGCGCTAATTGTGGGTTGAAGTGATACTTCTAATGGCTGTTAAGTTTTCTATTTTGCAGATGGAAATGGAATTGCGTTTATTCTTTGTTTCTTTGTTCGGGAGAAGTAAGAAACATAAGTTTAAAAACCCTTAAAACACTGCGCAGTCTAACATTTCTCACTTGATTACCTTTTTGGGATTCATAAGTTTGAGATTTTTCACTTTCATTGTACTACTATGAGCAAATAATAACAAAAAGTGATTGTTACAGGTGCGATGGTTCGAGCAACAACGCGAGCGGCGGAGAGTGAAGCGGGACTTCCCTCCGTACGATCGCGCCTCCTTTGCGCAACTCTCGCGTCGGTTGCCAGTGCATCGGACACACCATCGCGCGTTGTCATCGTCTGCCAACGCGTTCTTTCCTGACCCGCTGTTCAAGGAACAGTGGTATTTGGTAAGTCAGCTTTCCTAAGACTTGTAATAATACTTTTGATTCGAGCTGCAGAGCGAGCGTCATGATCGACACGGAAAAATTATTGAACGATCGAATCTAATGTGGTTTGATAAACTCTGGTGTTTAGAAGTAGCAATTATTCAAGAAAACTTTCATCGCATAAATCATTTCAGCATTACTTCAATGTCTAAATAAAGCATGGGCACATAACATTTTTCAGTACAACAACGTAGAATTATTATTTTCAGCGTTCGTTATTTTAACTATCTCTAATGTGTTTACCTTCCCAACAGAACGGCGGAGCCAAAGATGGTCTCGACATGAACGTAGCGAAAGCCTGGCAGAAGGGCTACACGGGCAAGGGCGTGGTGGTGTCAATATTGGACGACGGTATCCAAACAAACCATCCCGACCTGGCACAGAATTATGTGAGTAGAATAAAATTTTCTAAAAGCACTACTATTGTTTTTGCTTACGCGATTCTAATGAAAATTCTAGAAGCGTAGCGAGCTTGATTTTATTCAGACTGGTTTCAGATTCAAATTCAGCAATTACATGACTTGGAGAATTATTTAAAGTTCTGAACTAGTTCTGAAGTTTCATAAAACTTTAATAGTTTGGTAAATTGTAGCCGCTTTAACCACCCGGTCATTTTTGTTTGCAATTTCACCAAAAACCGAAACAGTACGGCAATGAGCATTGCGGTACTTTAAATTCGAGTTGTAGTTTTATTCGGCCGCAAAAGTTTGCATTATCCTCGGCCTACTTAGTGCTTCGTTACAAGGGTTCCGTAATAGAGATAGGCGCCCGCATGTAAGTGCTGAAAGTTAAGCTTTTCCAACCAACTGTCTATCGACTTTAATGTTCAGAACTAGTTTTGCTATTTAGAATCCTTTTGACTATCATTGTTTCCAACATTTGCCTATAAAGTTACCGCTACTGACCTATTTTCTAATAGCTCGAGTTTCAACTGAGTAAATATTGAACGAACAATTAAAATGCTAGGATTTTAAGACTCTCAGAGCTAGTCAGATATCATTTAAAACAAGACTTACTTATGTGCAGATTTAGTAAGCATAAAGAAATAAACTTTATTTGATTTTGATTTGAATGAATGAATGAATGAAATATTTTTATTTAAATATTTTGGTTTTGTTAATACATGATATGATTTTGTTAACAGGATCCTATCGCATCAACGGACATCAACGGCAATGATGACGACCCAATGCCACAAGACAATGGAGATAACAAACATGGCACCCGATGCGCCGGTGAAGTAGCAGCGGTCGCTTACAACCAGATCTGCGGAGTTGGCATCGCCTTCAATGCTAGCATCGGTGGAGTGAGAATGTTGGACGGAGTCGTCAATGATGCTGTTGAAGCCAGAGCACTAGGGTTAAATCCAGACCACATAGATATATACAGTGCTTCTTGGGGACCAGAGGACGACGGCAAAACTGTTGACGGACCAGGACCTTTAGCCAGAAGGTTAGTTTTATCCAAGAAATAGCTTGAATATAACTATCAGCTATAAACAGGTACACTAAAGCTATGTTGTTTCAGAGCCTTCATTTATGGAGTGACAAGTGGCCGTCGCGGCAAAGGCTCAATTTTCGTTTGGGCTTCGGGCAACGGAGGCAGGCACACAGACTCTTGCAATTGTGATGGTTACACGAACAGTATATTTACGCTATCGATATCTAGTGCAACACAAGGAGGTTATAAACCTTGGTATCTAGAAGAATGCTCCTCAACATTAGCAACTACATACAGTTCCGGAACTCCAGGACATGATAAAAGTGTAGCCACTGTAGATATGGACGGGAGATTGCGACCTGATCACATCTGTACAGTGGAACATACGGGAACTTCTGCATCTGCGCCTTTAGCAGCGGGCATCTGCGCGCTGTCACTTGAAGCAAACCCAGACCTAACTTGGAGAGACATGCAGTATCTAGTAGTTCTGACCTCCAGATCCCAACCCTTGGAGAAGGAAGGCGGATGGATCGTCAACGGAGTAAAGAGAAAAATTAGCCACAAGTTCGGCTATGGACTAATGGATGCAACAGAAATGGTAAACCTAGCCGAGCAGTGGGTCACCGTTCCACCTCAGCATATCTGCAAGTCGCAAGAAATTAACGAAGATAAACAGATCGATTCCTCTTTTGGATTTACGCTTACAGCGCATATGGACGTCAACGGGTGTAGCAGCACCGTCAACGAAGTGCGATACCTCGAGCACGTGCAATGTAAAATATCACTCAGATTCTTCCCCCGAGGAAACTTGAGAATACTTTTAACTTCACCTATGGGAACTATATCAACTCTACTATTCGAACGACCACGAGATGTCGTCAGCTCTAACTTTGACGACTGGCCGTTCCTTAGCGTACATTTCTGGGGCGAACACGCTGAAGGTAGATGGACTTTACAAATCGTCAACGGAGGTAACCGCCACGTGAACCAAGCGGGAATCCTAAAAAAATGGCAGCTTATATTCTACGGCACAGCAATCGATCCGATAAGATTACGAAACAATCGACCTATAGCGAATGGACCTTCATTCGCTTACCCTACAGCAGCTGATGCTTACGATACTATCGGTGATTCTTTTTACAATACTGACGCGTTTGCCAACTATCCGAACTTCCCAAGTTTATTTGCCGCCGGGTCCGACCCGGAGAAGGCCATAGCCCGCCTAGATGGACACAACGTCCCCTCGCCGCAAGGGGAGAGTGTCCTCGCCGATAGTAATGACAAGCGCGTCATGCACGACTGTGATCCCGAATGCGATTCTCAAGGATGCTACGGAAAAGGACCGACGCAATGTATCTCCTGCAAACACTACCGTTTGGACGACGCTTGCGTTTCACGATGCCCGCCGAGGAGTTACGCCAATCAAGGAGCGGTTTGCTGGCCGTGCCACGAGTCCTGTGAGACATGCGTCGGACCTGGGCAAGATTCATGCCTGACCTGCGCGCCAGCACACTTGCTAGTCGCTGATTTGGCTGTTTGTATACAGCAGTGTCCTGATGGTTACTGGGAGGACACGGAATCGTCAGCTTGTAGACCATGCGCCGCGCATTGCGCGACTTGCTCCGACCGTGCCGACAGTTGTACATCTTGCGAGCACCACTTAGTTCTGCACGAAGGGACCTGCTTAGCTTCGTGCCCTCCTACATTCTACGAGACTGATGACTACATGTGCGCGAAGTGCCATAACTCATGCGATACCTGTCAGGGGCCGGGAGGGAACCAGTGCGTGACTTGCCAACCGTCGAACTATGTGGTGGAAGGGCAGTGCGTGTCAAGCTGCCCGGACAGATACTACGTCGATAAGAAGAGGAAAGAATGCATGAGGTAAGTATTATTTTAGAATACTAATCTTGGTTAGACGTTTTTTAGAGCGCATGGCGCAAACAGAGGTTTTATAAGTTTAATGAGCACATATGTATCAATTGGTGGCATCCCCAAACAGATGAATTGATTTTGATTAACTTTTTTGTTAAGTGAGTTATTCGAGTGTTAGCTATGTTTGATAAAGAGTAATTTATTTAAATTATTAATGCCTTGTGATAAATGGTTCTACGATCTGCAAATATTTGTCTCGGGTGTTCTGGGTATTATATGTATAATAAAAAATATTTATGTAAGATATTGTATTATATCAGTCATCTAGTACCCATGACACATAACACTCTGCTTAGCTTGGGGCTAGATGATGCTATGTAAATTGTCCAGCATTATTTATTTATTTAATCTCAATCGTTTCAATTGTAAATACTGGTTTAATTTCTTTATATTATTTGATTGTTATTTTCTTTGTAAAAAAAATCTATATTTATTTAATGCTTTGGTACAGTGTCCGCCAACATTATAGAAACATATTAAAGATTATTTATCAAGTATTAGAATGTTAATTTTTTTTTACAATACAAACACTCATAAATTATACCTTTAAATACCATAAAAGTGCAGCTGCTGTAATAATATAATCTCTGTACCCTGAGGCTTAATATTAAAATCGTCGAGCATTCAAATATAAAAAAAATTGCTTGTAGCTAACTTTCTACCATTTTTCTAGATGTCCTGTTGGCTGTGTCACTTGCACCTCATCTTTATGCCTCACCTGCGACGCAAGCTGGGAGCTAAACAAGAAGGACAAGTGCATTCCCGCTGGCTCCCAGTGCGCGGCCGGCGAGTACTCAGACGGGCTACTGGGGTGCCAGCTGTGCCACCGGGACTGCGAGACTTGTTATGGAGAGGATGATAGCCATTGCTTAACTTGCCCGTTACCGAATCTGTTGGAGGATTACAGGTTGGTAGAATAGAGATGGTGACCTCAATTGAAATTAGTTTTCTTTTTTACCCACTTCGTAAAAGTAGGAGGTTCTATGTTCGGCTGTATGAATGTTTTTTATATTTGTTTCGTCAATTTCTACTTGATAATGGTCCCGAGGTGGTCTCATAAAATTATTCCCTTTATTCTCTTGGGATCTGCAAATGTTTTTCCGGGTGTTCTGGGTATATCTATGTATGTATAATTAAATGTCTATCTATGTAATGTATTGTATGCTATATGTTAGTCATCTAGTACCGGTAACACAAGTTCAGCTTAGCTTCGGGCTAAATGATGCTGTGTGGATTGTCCAGCATTATTTATTTTACTAAACACCGCAGCACCCTCTTTAAAGTCTTGTCAAATAATTTTTGAACAATTTAGTTTATAGGATCCAAAGGGAACATGCCGTTTCTTCAAAATAATTCTATGGCTCTTATAAAATACACCATGTGTATAGCTGACTAATCGAACATTATGCTAAAAATAGGAATTGGCTGAACTATCCTAAATATACTACTAGCCTACGAGCTACATGACAAGTCTATAAAACTACTCAGATACTTTTAGCTTTTTGTAGGCTTTTTGCGGTTCCGTATTGGCGAACTCTTGCTCACGCGCAATCTTCTATTCCACGTACTCTCTCATCGCTCAATGGCTTCTTGGATGCGAACCCTGAATGCGATGTATTTGCGGATGTGTGGAAACTACTGTCGTTTAAAAGCCTGACTTTTTGTTAATTAGTACTAGATAAACATGCTAAAATAGAGATCTAATTTATTTAATATCTATCTTGATTTTTTTATTTTTTCTTTTCGGTTCAATATTATTTTCGTTAATTTATTAGTTATATTGATTGATTATGTAAGGTAGGTATTTATTAATGTTTTTGACATTAAATTTTAGTTATTGTAAGTATTATCTACATACTTTTACGTTTTTTGACATTACTTTGTATAAATTTTATTGTAATTGATATATCACTAGTGTTATTAATATGTATATCTGTACTAGCTCAACAAATAAATAGGTAGCGTCAGCTATTTTAGATCTCAAGATGTAACACAACAATTTTATTCTACTTCGGTATCACAGAAATTCACAATTTATACATATGTACATTTGAAAGAAAATCAATTCAGCAGTGATTTGAAGTGAAGTTCTTAAATATTTGATCTCTTATTCATCATTTATGATCGTATCAATATTGAAATATTTGCAAAGTGAAATGTTGGCGATGTCTGTATTTGAATTGGATCCAGCCTTAAGGCATATGATTTTCCAATTGATCTGTTCTGAAGAATTCTAGATAAAATGGCTTTTAAGGAGTAAAGAACTTTTTTTCAAATAATCATGCGGAACAATCCACTCATTTAGGCCCAAGCTAAACTGAGTTGTGTTATGGGTACTAGATGACTGATAATTATACTTAATACTATACATACATATGTAGATTGATATTTTTTACTATATATATAAATACCTAGAACGCCGGGAACAAATACATATGTGCAGATCATACAAACATTTGTCCCAAGGCAAGAAATAGAATAGAATAGAACCCTCGCCCGCCGCGCCATATCAGTCGTCAAATGTCCATTCATTATGCTTATTTACGTGCCGTTACCTGTAAACTTATTTCCACCGTATGCATAATTTATTTTATTTCATGTAGAAAGCCCTAACGAACCACGTTTTATACGACTCAAACGTGACGGCCCTTCCATATGTAAAATGCTTTTGAACTTTTCACGGCCGCTGTAACCTTGTAATTTGTTCATCATATTACCTTTACTAGAACTTTGTGGCTGACTTCTGCGGTCATTAGGCACTAATGAAGACGTAGACGCTGTTTGTGCGATAGTGATCTAAGGTATTTGCGACTTTTTAAAGATAAAAGAATATCTAGAATAGAAATCTATTTATTCGTAATCTCATAGAGTTATTAACAACGTAGACATACCTGCTCGTAGACTTTGCTTGTAGAAGTCTTATCTTGTGCTGAGTGACATCTAAACAAAGAGTTCACTAACCTTTAACTGACAAATATGAATTTTACATAATACTAAGTTAATACCTCTAAGACCTGGATTTTGAACGTACAGGCCTCTACACACCAAACTTGTTTGGTGTGTAGAGGCCTTTAACTCTATCGGTTTACGAGTCCCGGGACCACAAATCTTTCTGAAAGAGAGAACTCTTTATTCTACAAAATGCAAACCAAGAAACTTTACAAATCTACCAATACCCATTCGCATGATTTCAAACACATTGAAGCAGCGCTTGCCCGCATTCGCTCCAATATCCCATTTCCTCTGATAGTGCTTACCCACATGGCATATCACGACTTGCATATCAGATCGAGATTCAACATGTTTGAATCCTTTGATGCCTGCAGTCTGTAGATTAGTATCTGCAATAACCCGGGTAATAACTAGGTTTAGCAGTAGGTACATATAATATATCACCTACCAGATTTTTCCTTTTGAGTACAGTAGTTGGAAATTTCTGCAGTAGGTACGTAGATAATAAATGTGAATGATAAATGTTCTATGTTGAAGATGTATCTAGTCTAAATGATATAAAAAAGTGTCCTTGTTCATCTGATTTACTTAATATTTGAAGATATTCATTGTAATTTTGGAGTACTACCTATGTATATTTGAAAGAATTCATACATACAAAGATTCATACAGCTTTTGGATTTTCGTGGTCGTAGATACACAGGTGTCAAACAAAAAACTAACAGTCAAATCGCTGGTAACGTTATTCTGCGTTCAGCATAGGATTGAACTTTAAGGTTGATCGTCTCGTGTTGGCACGATATGGTTTTTTTGTATTTTGAAATTTTTTTCTCGTTCTTTAAAGAATAATGAACTAAAGGAAAAGTAATTTGCCGCAAATTGTAATTTATTTCATGATATTATCATAAAACCAATTTGAATTCAATTGTATTTTGGAAGCATTTGGGAAAATTTTGATTTTAAGCCCAAAATCTCTTATTTTCCCTAAGACAAATAACACCTAAGACAAATGAATCGAAGTTAGTTTTTTCATAAGTTATAAAAAAATGGTTCACGATTTGCAGCAAATTACTTTTCCGCTAATTTTATTCCTTGCAGAACGTCCGCAGAACAAATTAAAAACCACAAAACAATTTGAATCTCGAGCCGACCCGAAACGTTTAGCCTAACACATCACGTCATTTTATTACATCTTAATTCATTTGATGGTTCTAAAATAATGCTGTAATAATGTACAGCATAATTTATTTATTACTCCCACACAGATGCGTGCGAGAATGCAGCCGTGGATACTACCCCGAAGCGGGGCGCTGCGTGCGTTGCGTGCACGGCTGCGCGCAATGCACGTCGCGACTCAACTGCACCGCGTGCTCCGGCTCTTTGAGGCTACAGTCCGGAGTGTGTCGCACTTCTTGTGCTGATGGGTAAGGTTATATTAGATAGAAAATAATTATATAGCACACTTCAAACTAAGAAACAATTTACAAATAAAACAATAACATAAGCGACTATCGCGATATAGATCCCTATATTATACAATATAGAGACAGAAGCGACATATAGTCGTGGACACTCAAGCAAGGCACGGCTGTGCTCGGAATTTCTCTCAAACTATAACTGTTACGAAACTATCCCTCAGACATCAGACAGGTCAGGATAAGAAAACTGAAGGGGCAGTGGACCGGCCATAACTGTCTCTCAACCTACAACCACCGCTGGGCTAAATGAGTCTCAGCACTCCCAGAGTTCTGTACTCTTTCAGGTCGTGTTATAAACCTATTTATCTGTTCATCAGGTACTACGCAGATCGTGGGCTATGCTCGAAGTGCTATCTCTCATGTCGCACTTGCAGTGGTCCCAGACGCGACCAGTGCGCCTCCTGCCCCGCCGGTTGGAGATTAGCGGCTGGCGAGTGCCACCCTCAGTGTCCTCAAGGTAATTACTATTGTAGTTTTCCTATCGGACTATAATATTATGTAGGATTCTTACCGGGCTTTATAGTCCGGTATAAATTGAACTAGGACACATCATATTATGATGAGTCCTAATTCACTTTCGAGGTCGGTAGTAAGCGTGTAACTTTCCTGATGCTGCTAGCGTGACTATAAGCAGCGGTAACCGCTTTCCATCAGGCAAGCAACAAAGAGACTAGACTAGCAGTTATTTGGTATAGGGAACAAGACTCATAAAGCTATAATAATAACCATTCATTTATTTCAGACAACATTAAGAAAGTTGCAGATCCTATTTTAACTTATTCTATGGGGGCTAAAGCTACCAACGCAAACTCTTATGGAAGTTCAAGCCTTCAAGAGTTATATGCCCAAGTGCTTTTGAATACCTAAACTACCATAGTTCAACCGCCAAATTCAACAACACTTACTCAAAATGCAAAGTTGGAACTTATGGTGAAATCAGTGTTCACTTGCCACGACTTATTGTTAGCTAACACGCGCAACTAGGCTGAAAACCCGCTTAGTTTTGTGGTTCGACTGTCATCATTAGATAAAGATCGTCAACAATAAAAAATTACAACTACCAAAACACTCATATATTTCAATTTCTAAGAATCAAACTTACGAGTACCTTCTTCCATTCCTAAGGATGTAATTAATCAGGCCTTGAACTAAATAAACCCATAGTTGTAGAGTTTGTTTACAAAAGAATAGTATTTATTTTCTAAGCAATAAACAAACCGCACCACACCACGTCAGTAAAACATTTTTTTTATTTCTTGCGCGGTGTTCTTTAACACGCCACCAACCTGTCTAAGCCTGTACTGGTTGAAAAGTAGAAATCCCGGCTGTTAAGCCCAGCTTATCAATACACAGATTAATATTAAAATAACGCCTTGTTTACACTCAAATCAACTTGAAGGACAGCCTAAAACAGGGTCTTGTCTAGCTAGGATGTCTAACCAGGGTACATACAATTGACAAAAATAACATCAAATCGTCATCCTTT
Organism: Eupithecia insigniata; assembly: GCA_947859395.1. Lineage (NCBI taxonomy): Eukaryota > Metazoa > Arthropoda > Insecta > Lepidoptera > Geometridae > Eupithecia > Eupithecia insigniata. The sequence goes on from OX402008.1 coordinate 7,037,369, forward strand.
CGTAAAATATAAGTTCTTCTAACTTCTATAATTAAAAGAAGAAGAAAATAATCTCTATTCTAGCCTAGACAAAAGCTCAGCTTGGCTGTCCGATGTCTATGCTAGGTTGACTGTTCCTTGATTTTTTCATTGACCTTCCATTTTATTCCTCAGGCTTTTACCAATCCCACGGCGAATGCCGTCACTGCCACCACTACTGCCGCGAATGCGACGGCTCCGGGCCTCTCCACTGCACTTCCTGCCCTCCCCGTTTCATGTTAGATGGAGGCATCTGCATGGAGTGTCTTAGATCTCAGTACTACGAGCAAGGCAACAGGACCTGCAGAGCCTGTGATACCACGTGTAGGGAGTGCTCTGCGAACGGACAGTTCAGTTGTACCGCGTGTGCTAGGCCGTTGAGGCTGGATAGGTGAGTCTTTAAGGTTCAATTTGTTGCGGTTTTTCAGTGTCTTAGATCTCAGTTCTACGAACAAGGCAACAGGACCTGCAGAGCCTATGATACCACGTGTAGAGAGTGCTCTGCCAACGGATAATTCAGTTGTACCGCGTGTGCTAGGCCACTGAGGCTGGATAGGTGAGTCTATAAGGTTCAATTTGTAGCAGTTTTTCTGAGGGATGAAAGAAAACAGGACATGCCGAGCCTGCCATACCACATGTAGAGAATGCTCTGCGAACGGACAGATCAGTTGTACCGTTTGTGCGTGGTCTTTGAGCATGAATAAGTCAGTGTTCATATGTTAAATTTGCGCTGATTTTGTAGAGGGTGTTTTGATCAATGTGTAGGAAATATCTTAGATCGCAGTATTACGAGCATGTTTATCCGTTCGGTTTTGGCCAGTATCATCAGTATTGGAGATTTAGGGTAACAAGTAACAACCACATTCATAACTTTCGCCTTTAAAATAATAGCAGGAAAAATCTTTTCAAAACCGCGTGCACCGAAACAGATTGATCTTTAAAATATTGAAACTTAATACTTACAGCTCAGCAGCTCCAAATAAATTCCATTCGTCGACCTTATCAGACCTATTCACTTCACCCCATTTGTGCCTTTAATCCCTTGAAAAGAGTTCGCTCCGTTTACCACTCAGTCCTTGCCCTTCAATTGGCAGGTGTAACCGAAAGGCGTAAGGCTTAGCCTAATGGGGTACACGTCTGGTTATTGGCCTATCTTGCACTCTATTTCAACCCTAATTTCAATGACATAAATCTCGTTTAAAATGGAACAGTAATATAAATTATTCAATACTTTTACGAGATCTCTTTGTCGTGGGGAGATGTGATTTTCCACGCAAAGTACGCACATTTTCCAAAGATTTTTTAAAGAACCATCGTTAGTCATAAATAACATTAAATTATGTAAATGGAGAACATTTACAGTTGTGTATTGTTTTGCCTCGATTTTTAGAAACTTTGTGTTTATTAAACTGAGAAAATATTCTAATTCAAAGCAACCTGAGTCATGTTTCGGACCATTTAATAATGAGCTTTATTATCTATTTTGTTAGTAGTCATTATTTTTAAGGACTTTTAACATAAAAAGTATAGGGTAACAGGTCCTATATTTCATTAATAATCTTAGTGTATGATTTAGATATGTCATTATTTTGCTTTATAGCATATTTTCCATGATAATATCTGTAAAATATACCTAAATAAAATAGTCATCCATAGTAGGTATCTACCACTAAGCTGCTTCAAAAGGCTTGAAGGGAGCCGTTTGAAGTGGCATTGGCTCGAGCCTACCTTGTCTCCGTCATAAGGGCTTCTGACAACAAACTCATTTCACATTTAGCTGCCTTAAGATTCCCTTGAACTGACGTTCACTTCATACGTTCCATTTCATGTATGTATTACCTAGAATATTTTGCCAATGTAAGTTTATGTTACAACTAAGAAGACTTTTGCTTAGGGAATTTGTAGTTTTCTACCTCGTGTCGATGTTAACTATACTCTAAAGTTTAGACAATTCACACATTACCATCTAGCCCCAAGATAAGCAGTGCTTGTGTTGTATAGATCATCATATTCTGCAACCCGATTTCACCCACTGGCTGTCTAAACTTTTATGCCCACGGTTCTGGTATGTTCGTAGTAAAATACATATATCAACCAATTATGACTCATTCTTATTCTAAGTGGGGGAACTTAGATAGGTACTGACATCTCGTATGGGAGTGTGTTGTGCAATTAGTGCAATGCCTAATCAGGCCCTAACTAGCCTAACTCTTTGAAGTGCTGGAGCAGGACTTTTGGTGATTGATAACTTCGTTTCAACTTTTCTGTAAGTGTGGATCTCAGACTCTCAATAAATTGATTGTATCAAAGTGGTTTGTAAAGGTGATCTTCAACAAATTTGGAAAAAACATAGTACAACTATGAGGTAACTCGTAACACCCAAGTTTAATAAAAATCAATTACTGCAAAGGCTTTTTTTATATACGCCGACACGGTTGTGATCTTAAAAAGTTAGATAAATTTTTGTCCCAAAACTATCATAAAACTTGTAAATTATAGTTCTACAAAAAGTTTGCTCGCTTTGGCAGCATTGGCGTTCTATGGATAGCTTTCACTTTTCGTCGAACCATTTTAGAGATGTTATATGTTTGGGATAAGTACAACTATTTTTTTTTGGAGTAAAAATATTTTCGGCCTGTTTTTTTATAAGGGTAGGTACTGGCATTCAAAATGATAGATGGATTAAGGTTCTATACTCAGCCATCAACGGAACGAAGAGTATAAGATAAATTTATAAGTGTTGGCTTAATTGGCCTTTATTTTTTCATACAATTATGCATGCTGGCGACGTCACAAATCCAGGCCTTCAGTATAAAGAAAACAAAGGGGATCGCAGTAGCTTTAAAAAAATACCTTGTTTTTCTTGTATTTCTTTAAGCGTGTCCTATCTTTAAATTTAAATAAAACAAAGTGTGTGTGACATATTATCTAAATTATTTATTTATTTGAAAGAGATAATGGTAGTGATGCCATTATGTGTGGAATATGACATCATTCAAATGTCCGCCACGGATTCTCTGTGTGGAGCGCATGCGAGATATCCAATTTTCCATGACTTTTGCGCATAAATCAGGCTGAATTTGACCTATGCCATAGAACATGTTGGCTTTGAGGGCCGCTGTGGTTTGTGGTTTATTCGCATAGACCTACGACTTAAGAAAACCCCACAAGAAAAAGTCTAGCGGGGTTTTTGCGGGGTCCCGACGCAAAATTCGCCAAGAAGTGGTCTGTGAAAGCCCGAGTTCTTGTGAGCGACGTGAAATCGACTGCCTCGGATTCAACTGCACACTCTCACGGACAGCGGCGATGTTTTCGACAGACCTTGCGTTTCGTTGACGTACGGGTGTTGGTCGATCGTTTACCGAACCAGTGTACTCAAATTTATCCACAACACGACGAATAGTCCTCTCGGTAGGACGATTATGGCGACCGTAAAATGGGCGAAGCGCGCGGTGCGTTAACCGAACAGAACACTCATTTTGATAAAACAATTTTACCATTTGCACGTGTTGTTAAATGCTCTAGCTATCCATGATGATTTGACAAAACAGAATGAATAAATGACAACCAATTTGACAGATGTAGCTTCAACAAGATGGCCGCTACCAACTGTCAAAGTTTGGACATACCTATTGGAAGACCCTTTACATATAATGCAATTAGCGTGGGAAATTGTTTTTTTATTATTTTGTAGAAGCTGTTAATTTTTCGTAATACAGAATGTAACAAAAATTACGGACCAAACTTTCATGGGGGCTTCAGCTTTAAAAAAAAATATTTTTCCATATTCTGTGTTCGAAGCTGAATCCCCCTGAAAGTTTGGTCCGTTATTTTTGTTACACCCTGTATATTACACTAGCAGTTAACCGATGGTTATTCGCAGTGTTTCCTCTATGTTGAAAGCTTAAGTAATAACTTTACCAACCTATTTTATTAGTGTATTCTGTTTCATGTACATATATCAGTTATATGGACCTCTAATATTTTGGCCAGACGATGCTGGCTGTGACAATGACCAGTATTATTTATTTATTTGGTTTGTCCAACAGACTGAATAATCAATGCGTGCCATGCTGTGGTGAGAAGAGCACGACTTCACTGACCGACAACCCGGACTGTTGTCATTGCAACCCTGATAGTGGTGAGTTTTATTAATTACAAAAGTTTATCAGTAATAAAACAGGAAAGAAAGCGCTATTAAGATTATTTAATAAGATAAAAAATATGGCATTTTCAATTGTAGTGCCTTAAGATTGAGTTAAGTTTATTCAGATAAACTTAACTCAATCTTAAGGCACTGCAATATGCACAGGTGTTCAAATCATAAGATTCTCTCTAATTTCTTATCTAAAAGACTGAGTAAAGAAGTAAAAAGAAACCTCTTATAGCTAGATATTATAAAATCGGTGTAGCTAGTAAGTACAAAAGGCAGGGCCTCCCAACTTTTCTTCCCGTTTCCTCTGTCTTTTGGTAGGGGCCGCCAGTTTGAAAAGTGCGCATTCTAACTTATGCGGCCATTTCTGGTGTGGGATACCAGTGTTTTATTTCGAGCTCACAATTAAACAAAAAAAATCTGCAAATGGCAGAAACAAAATGAGTACGGGAGTACGGCTATTTTATTTTAAACCCGAGAAAAAGAGAACAGTGTTATAAGTTTGACGTGTGTGATGAGTCAGACACACTGATACACAGTATACACACGTCAAAATTACGCTGGTAACACTGATACACCCGTCAAACTCCAAAAGGATGAACGGATTTCATATTTGTTGTTTTCTAACTTTTAGTGATGAAAATCGGTGCAGTCGTTCAAATGTTATGATGGTGCAAAGTAAATTCGTCATTGCGGGTTATTTTATTTTCTGAAATCAGTTTGCTCTGTTTTTATTTCACCGATTTTGGAAAAAGAAAGAGGTTATATGTTCTTCTGTATGTTTTTTATGTATGTACGTCGATTTCTCCGTCAATTATGGACAGATTTTGAAAATACTTTCACCTTTTGATAGAGAATGACCCCGAGGTGGTTTCATAAAAAATTTATTCCCGAGGGATTAGTATTTATCACGCAAAACTTAATGGCAGTGTAAAATTATGGGGTACGAAGTCGGTTTTTAGTAATAAGGTTAAACAATAAAATTATAATTTTTATTCTTCTTTTAATCAGGTGAATGCGTAAACTCTTCAGTCGCGGGCAAGCGTCGCATAGCCGAATGGAGCGGCCCTCACACCGAAACAAGCACGCGAGTGGCGCCAAGCCTCGCCGCAGTGTTGCTCGCGGTTTGTGCTGCGGGCATCTTAGTCTTCCTGGGAGTCTTCGGTGTGATACAGGTATGGAAATACATACATCAGTCGCGGACAAGAGTCGTATAGCCGAATGGAGCGGCCCTCACACCGAAACAAGCACGCGAGTGGCGCCAAGCCTCGCCGCAGTGTTGCTCGCGGTTTGTGCTGCGGGCATCTTAGTCTTCCTGGGAGTCTTCGGTGTGATACAGGTATGGAAATACATACATCAGTCGCGGACAAGAGTCGTATAGCCGAATGGAGCGGCCCTCACACCGAAACAAGCACGCGAGTGGCGCCAAGCCTCGCCGCAGTGTTGCTCGCGGTTTGTGCTGCGGGCATCTTAGTCTTCCTGGGAGTCTTCGGTGTGATACAGGTATGGAAATACATACATCAGTCGCGGACAAGAGTCGTATAGCCGAATGGAGCGGCCCTCACACCGAAACAAGCACGCGAGCGGCGCCAAGCCTGGCTGCAGTAGTGCTCGCAATTTGTGCTGCGGGCATTTCAGTCGAGTTGAATCAACCATCGAAAATTTACATGTGTGTGATACTGAAACATTTTAATTTAAAACTCATATTTTTATCTAGACAAGAAAAAAGACCACGCACATTTGAGGTGCTTATTGGTGATCACTTCGAGTCGACTCTGCGGCTGTTTGCCTTTAGGCTCCGCGCAAGCGAGCCACCGACTACAGCCACTGGTGGCCAGCGACAGCCAAATTTTGTATAGACGCGCCACATACGTGTAGCCGGTGGCGACCACTCGCTTCTGACACTGTTACAAATATGGTGGTAGCGCGCGACAGCCACCGGTGGCTGTGGTCGGTGGCCCATTTGCGCGGAGCTTTAGTGAATTTTTTTATAGCGTTCTTACATCACTGTGTAAATAATTCCATAAAAATCTTAAATTTCAATCTTGTTTTATAAAACTACTATTCGCCTTTCTGAATATCAATTAAGTTGAAATTACTTAAAATCAATTTGTTTTTAAAATCAATTATGAAATAAGATAATAAATCCTTTCAAATGCGCATCGCTGTGGCTTCGCGATAAGACAGTTAAGAATAAACTCCGACGCAGAGAAATCTACAATCTGATGAGTTCGGAACTTAGGGCATCAAGTCCATTCAGAACCCGCAATCCAATATTGATTCTAACTTTAAAGTAGGGTCAGGGTTGCCGTAAACTTTTGTGGACAGACTTTAGTATCGCGGGGTGTATAGTATAGGAATAACAATTTCACAGTTTTCGTAGTTAGTGTTGTAGCGTTTCGTAGCACTGCGTGACGTAGCACTGCTAAGAAATATGTACGTGTGCTATGATTCTTATTATTTGTAGCGTAGCAACTGTGGACAGACTTTAGTATTGCGGGGTGTAAAGTATATAGGAACAAACAATTTTCATAGTTTCGTAGTTAGTGTAGTAGTGTTTCGTAGCACTGCGTGACGTAGCACTGCTACGAAATACGTGTGCTACGATTTTAGTAGTAGATTCGTAGTGTAGCAACTGAAAACGGTTTTGTAGAAACGTGTATGTAGCCTTTAATTTTCCTAGAATTTGTCTGCTCAATGTTTGCGCTAGGTAGGTGAAATAAACGCGTTAACGTGCGTAACTATTTAGGCGTTCAGCCACTGTGGTATTGTAATGCAACCTTTAAACAATTTTCACAGTTTGGATCTTTCGTAGCACAGTGTGTGTGTGTGTGTGCTTCATTTGACTCTTAGTATTTTTACATAAGGTGTATATAATCCAGTTGTGAAAACGCTTTTCAGAAACTTTCTAAGCCTATTCAAAAATATATTTTCCCTAGAACGTGTCTGCCCAATTTTTAAGCTAGGTCGGTCCCTCACCATCGCCAAACTATGAAAACATAAAAATAATTTCGCCATAGGGGCGTTTTGTAGCTCTGCGGGACGAAGCACTGTTGCGAAAAAATATGTGTGATATTATTAACGTCTATTCCTTGTAACAGACTTCTTAGGGTTAGGTAGGGAAATTAAACTAGGTTTCGTGTGATTTCGTAACTCGTAATCAAATTCTTTGTTGCATAACAGAGAGCACTGAAACATTGATAGAATTTTATTGTTTGTCTCTCACATCGTATTATTAATACCAGCAAATTAATGACACACTTGAGACGCGTTATAATGTTTCCTTATTTAGAATTAAACATTTTAATTCCTGCCAAAAACAGGGGTATTATAAGTTTGACGTGTGTATCGGTTTGTGGCATCGTCTCTACCAAAAGGGATTAATGGAGCGATTTATTTTGTTTGAAAGGTGTATTGAACAAGAGTATTCTGAGCCACGTTTGAAGATAAAGCTGTAAATTAGGGTTTTTACTCGTATATCTGGTGCAGCGCATTATCATTGCCATACAGCGAGGCAATGCAGCCAGCGTCTTGGGGACGCTTCCGACTAGTATTGATATGGACCAGTTGAGTTATCTGTAGATTGTTTTAAACAGTCTGAAGTCAGTTCAATTGTTTCAATTGTAAATACTAGTTTAATCTTATATATAAAATTTCCATGTCACAATGTTAGTTACCGTACTCCTCCGAAACGGCTTTACCGATTTTTACCAAATTTTATATGCGTATTCAGTAGGTCTGAGAATCGCCTACTATCTATTTTCCATACCCCTAAGTCATAAGGGTTGAAGGCAAAACAACGTTTGGCGGGTCAGCTAGTTTGTTTATATTATTTGATTGTTATTTTCTGTGTCAATTAAGTACAAACTAATTCTACTCGTAATGCGTAAAGCCTTCGCACTAGGGATAGTCTCAAACTTCGTTTCTTAATAATTCAATTAATTTCGTAAAGCTGTAAATTGTTTGTTGGTGGACGGTATAATTTTCGTCGAGGGTTCTAAAAACAGTGATTTATTAAAAAAAATATAAACGCGAGTCCTAAAAACATCCACCAATCGAGCAATTAGCTACAAAATTAATCTGATATTGACGTGGGGTGCGCTCAATCATTTTAATCAGAGATTAGCCGGCGGTTTCATTACCCAGCAACCATGCCCGGGTTTCGAACCAAATACCTGTGAAATGCCGGTAAACACCGTTTACTGGTGAAAAAATTAATACTAGTCATACATATGTATATTTATCATTATATAGAAATAAAAACCTTAATTCGTTGAATTTCAATTCATGAACTCACTAGTCTTTGAATGTAAATAAATAACATATTATCTACTGCAATGGATTTTTTTAAAGTTAATTATTTAATCATTTATAACATTAATTATACTTTAGTCACTAGCTCTTGTCCAAGATTGATTAGGGTCCGTTTGAACGTAATTTCTCTAAAAACCTATAAAATTCTAATATGAAAGATAATTGTTACCATGATTTGACATTGAGACTTATAAATGTAACCTTAAGATTTATTTATGTAATTAAAATTAAACCTATGTACCTATCTAAATAACTAACAATCGAAATTGCACTGGGTGTATGTACCTACTAACGTTAGCTATAATTAGATCATAAGCTACCAACCTGTGTACATATTAGCAATGAATAAATCAAATTAAACGAAATAAAATAAATGTGACGACATTTTTGCCGCAGCGGGTGGTTTAGATTCATACCTCGGGACAAACGTATGTATAATCTGCATGCAGATATGTAAATATTTGTTCCGGGTGTTCTGGGTGTTTTCTATGTATAATAAAACAAATCTGTGGATGTAATATATTGTATATCAGTTATCTAGTACCCATAACACAAGCTCTGCTTAGCTTGGGGCTGAATGACGCTGGGTGAATTTTATGCTTTATTTATTTTATAAAAAACTAGACATTTCAAACAGTGAGTCTGTTAAGAAATTATATAATTTAAAAATTGTTTGGCTAAAAGCTTCGTTCTACGAACGCTTGCTAGAACTAAAATATGAGAGTATTATTTCAGTTCCCCGTATTCAATCATGTGTAATCTGTTTTATAAATGGTCGAAATTGGATATGGATGGAAACACTCTGGGGATCCGTTCGTATCGGTTCCGAAGTTGGAACATTTATTTGAATATGTTGGTGAAATCAATTTAATGATATTCTATGAATACTTTCGTACTATGACGTAGTAATCCGAAGTGTGTCTTGGCCCCGATAGAGAAGTCACCATTTTATCCTGTCCTGTGCAGTTTCCCGTCAGTCGACTTATAGCGTACGCTACGCGATCTGCTACCAATTAATTTTTTAGGTAAATTTTAACTTGAGTGGCCTTTGTCTCTTTATTCCATCATATTATAACGAGAAAAAAAACTAGGTATATTTGTATGTACAGACTATGAATTATCAACACTACGTTGTATTGAATTTTTGGTGCAACTTAACTTGGCTTCGTTAAATTTTGGAACATTAATTTCTTAAATAAAGTCTTTCCATAGTTATTAATTTATTATTAGTCAAAAGATTTTCGGTGATTAAAATGAAAACGATCGATTAGTTGTATTGCAGAGTAGATTCACCTTTTATCTGAATAAATATTATGTTAGTTTAGTCCACATTTGTTTAGAATACAAACGAATTATATTTTGAATTTCCTGCATAATGGAAATCTGCAAAATTCAATAGCCCATAACAAAATGAATCATATTCACAATTTTAACAATATAGGTTATCAAAGTTTGTGGGTCGTGTTACTTTAAAAGTATTTCCTACTTAAGTATAGTGTGCTAACTGCTGATGGTTTCCCTAAAAGGAATAAATATATAAATAACAGCTTTTCAGTAAATATGCAAGCTCTCACGGTTTTACACGTTTTCGTGAGTGGTCGGACACTGAATATCGACCTTTAATCTCCTGAAAAACGTATTCTATTCGTACCACTACAAAAGCGTTAGTAAAAATGCATTTAAAGTTGAGTAAATTAAAATATAATGATAAATAAAATAATACTTGTAGTCTAATGAATGTAATCAGTTAAGTACATTAGCAGTTATCTAGTAGGAGTTATATTATAGCTCGGTGCTGGATGATGCTGTGTGAATCGTCCATCATTATTACATGCTTATTATTAGTTCTCATTTCCATGATCATTTACTCATTCAACATTCCATTTATTATTAGTATTATTCTTGTTTAAAATAACTTGATCAGCTATAAAGTAAAGAAAAAATCTCAACGAACAAATGTTATTTATTGACCTCGGCTATTGCAATAATGAGCCCATACGCTCCTGAAATTAGTTGAAAAACTGTGTTTCAGGAACCAGTGGCTTCTCCAACTAATTGTAACTGATATTTTTGACAAATAAACATAGAATCTTAACTGAAGGTACAGAAGAAACAAAGAAGAATAACATTCAGAGCTAGTGATTTCGACCTTGTGCTTTCAAAGCTACATCGTGATGAATAAAATAATAATAAATAAATAATGTTGGACAATTCACACAGCATTATCTAGACCCAAACTAAGCAGAGCTTGTGTTATGGGTACTAGATAACTGATATACATAATACAATATATTACATAGATAGTTTTTTTTTATTATACATAGAAAAACGACCAGAACACCCTGAACAAATATTTGCAGATCGTACAAATATTTGTCCCGAGGCGGGAATCGAACCCGCAACCTTCTGCGTCGCAGGCGGACCTTCGCCCACCGCGCCTGATTGGTCGTCTTGATCTTGATCACATTAAAATAAACGAAAGATTTATAATTGAATTCAAATTATGATTAAAAGAATTCAAGTATTCTTGTCTAATAATAATCATAAAAAATGTCGTTGATTGACGAATCAATTTCACGTAAACGAGATTTCTACGAACTAATACATGAAAGAAAGTGCGACTTTGGTGTGGTGGTCATGAGCGACTTTGGTGTGTTTCATATGGTTTGATCACATTAAAATTCCTTGAAATCATATTTGGAACAAGCTAGCTTATGCTTAGCTTATTTGGAGCAAGCTGCTTAGTATTCATAGAAAATCATAAGGAACTTCATAGCATGTAGTTCCTCACTCCACACTTTATGTTTTTGCGTAAGTGGTAGATAGGGAGTTAGGATTTTTGCGGGAGGCTTTATATTCAGCATTCATGGGACGATATGGCCGAGGTATGCATCTTTCGAACGCAATGACCTGACTAACCTTGGCCGTGGGGCCGCGTCGTACGAATATCGACCCCTCCAACTCAACCTGTGGGTGTCGTAAGAGCCGACTAAGGGAACCTACCAGAGGAAGGGCAGCAGCTGCCGTGTAAGTATGTTTCAACAACAACACTGCGATCACCAATCCGCCTGCCAAGCGTAGTGTATGGCAAATCCCCCTTACAAGGGAGACCAGACCATCCACTCGATGACATCGTAGCGGTCGCGGGGAGTCGATGGATGGAGGCGGCTCAGGACCGCTATTTGTGGCGTCGCGTCGTATGGAGGAGGCCTATGTCCAGCAGTGGACGTGTATAGGCTGATGTGTGATGTGTGACCTGACTAAGCGCTAGTCAAGTGATAGGTCAACTGATCGGCATTCGCGATCGCGAAACCGTTTTTATCGATTTTTAAATTCAACCTCTGTTTCCCCAGGTCCGAAAGCCGCGTGAAACGCAAACGCACGGCAAACGCTCCCGTGGTCTCATCTACACGCCATTGGCTGATGACGAGGTCGACGTGCGTCCGCGCAAGGACAAGCCTCAGCGACTACGATTAGCCGAAGACTACGAGGAACCGCTTCTAGAACATTCGACGTAGCGAACTGTGGAGAACTAAACTATACTATAGGTAGGTAGTTCAGGGAAAAAAAACGCAATCTTATTTTGTTTTTTCATAAAGGTGACTACGCTGACGTCACAAAACTGTCACAGTATACGAAAAACAAAATATGATCGCGTAACTCTCGCTGCGCTGCCTATACCTGTCAAATCAGGTGCGTCGATATGGTTGTCATAACAATGAACCTCTATGTCGCTCGACTATTCTCGCCACACATTAGTTGCTTTCTGAATTCGCGCTGAAAAAGAAATGAGCGGCGAATATAGTACGAGCGACTCACTGGCGTCACTCACTGATTGTCATAGAGTCACAGATCGTGGCTCGAATTCGAAGCAAGGATGTCATTGTTCATTTGAAAGCTAACAGGATTTCTACGTTCCGCTAACATACCTACATACAGGTACAGTTAACGACGAGCATCGCTAAGGAAAATCAACCTTTCAAAAACGATTCTCGGGCTTATGATGTAACAACGGGTTCTTGAAAATAGCTAATCTTCAGCCATTTTTATCGTTGACTCAACCTTTTTCAGAAAAATTAGTAACGTTTTGTTCTTGAACGAGTAGATTATCATTCAAGATGTGGTTTGTTCATAAATAAATTAGTATCGTCGAAATGACGTTATCTTTGAAATGAATAATGTATGAATAATGAATATAGACGTTAGTTTGATTAAGAATATCAAAGTTCGAGCCGGGCTCTGTTTACCTATTTTAAGTTGGAGGATAGATATATAAATACATACATAGAATATGACAAATTGTTACATTCTGGCAGAATGTGTAGGTCACAAAAGTTATCTTCTTGGTTGTTTTCTTGCCATTTCATAAACAAATGCCGACTTAATTTTTGAATGTATGCGAAAATAATCCTGCTTGAGCTAAACCATATTACAATTTCTGCTTCAAACTGTAGTCACAAAAAGGTTATTGGTGTGAAGGTGGGTCTATATTCAAACTTCATCATTTGGCAGGACCATGAGTAAATCTTTTACTAGAATTGCTAAATTTAGGAATCATTTGATTATAATATGAGCGTAAATAGATATAAAGAAAATTGTAATGAAAATTATAAACGTTGATGGTACATGCGTCAGTATGTAAAATTATTTAAAAAAATATCTCGAATAGCCGTGAATAATTGAATAAATGTAATATTTTTTACAACATGAAATTCATAAAGTTCACTTTGCCAACAAAATAATTACAAAAATTACTACAATCATGCAAAAAAAAGAACATTTGCCAGACTTTACTGTAACAATAGCCACTTCATTAACTGTGAAAGGTTTTTTGTAAAAATCTAAAAATCTTCTGACGCTTCAAAAACTTAAAATGTTTCCAATTATAACTTGTCAAGTGTCATAAGAACGGCTCATAATTAACTTGTAAATGTTTTAGGTGAAAATAGAGTAAAAGTATAAAATTAATTTTAAATACAGAAGAACCAATATAAGCCGTGTGATAAAGAGCAAGGAGTCAGTAGGTATTTAAATTAGCATCGCACCTTTACCCCAAAAACAAGACAAGTGCAGAAATAATAAAAGTGTTTTTGCATTTGTTTTGATGTTGCTCTTAGTGCGAATAAAGTACGTATGTATATCTAGTAATGGTTTTAAAGTACGTATTATAATATAGATAGGAATAAATTAAACGTTCGATCAAAACGTTTTTGAGGCCGTTTTCTCGTCTCGGTCGGTCGTCGGTTATGTGATACCTTCTAGGATTGATGCCACAGTGTTTAGCAAATCTTACCACGCCGAAAACTATCTTTCGTGACCAAAAAGTGGTTTCTTTTTGTGATAGTAAAATACCTAAGAAAAGACGTCAGCCTCTCTCAAATCACTTTTGATGTATATGTATTATCGGTTTGCCAAATACACTGTGGCTGAAACAATAATGGTCAACAATTTGCTAATACATTTTTCTATTTCTTAATAAAATATTAGTCGATGTCTGGAGCGGATTAAGATTAATAACTTCCATTAAAGACAAATAGAAAAATATGATTACAGGTTCAGAGAATTTGATGTTTCACAAATATTGTGTTTCATCGTTTGTCATGAGGATAATCTAACTATTCTCTAAAACAAAACTTAGAAAGTTTTCCAATAAAATTAATATTCTAACAGCATTTTCAGTTCAGCTTTGAAAGTTAACCTAAAGATGTATTTTTTTAATACTTTTATATTTCTTAAATCTATAAACAATGTATTAGCAAACTTGGCTTTTAAGTTAGAACTTTGTAGCCATAGTCGATGCCATTTACTTTGCATCGTTAAAAATAAATCGTATTGACTTGGCAGTTTAGCGTCACAATATTATAATTAGTTTTATTTGTAGTTAGTCTATAAGCCGAGAGTTACCATAGGTTTTTAAATTGTACAATTATACAAAAACTTCCGTGATCTTATTGTTTTATTTTTATCATTGGTCAAATTGACCACAATATTCATCATATAAAAAAATAGAATAGAATAAATAGATTACGGTTTCAAGAAATTACCTAAAATTACTGTCACAAAAATGTCACATCTATGTCGCAAACTGTTATTTAATTATTTATATAAAAAAACTTTTTAAATACATTGGTTGTCGCCATACTATCGAATATTTAACAAAGTGATATTTCTATAGGACTACCTGCTTGGAGTTTTATCTCTTTGAAATATGAAAACTTATGTAGGTTATGCAATATTGTTTTACCATAACCGATATAATAAAGTCAAAGATATGACGATTGTTACCATAATACCATCACAAAATGTAAATAGATAGTAAACAAATTGGATAGTAGCTAGATTGTTGATGAATTATATTTTAAAAACATTATTATGTTCATATGCTTTTGGGGCTTTGTCAATTATAATATACAGAAGTTCATAATTTATAATTAGTTATGTATTGAAATTGCATTATTCACTTCCGATTTATTATAATTAATGTAATTTATGTAAAATAAGTTATTTTCTTGGCATCTGATATGTATAAATGTAATTTATAGGCAAAAAGATACCTAATAAAATAAATATATGTAGCATGTTATGTATTCCCAGGATTTGAAAATAATATGTTTAATGACATAAATTTCATGAAAATAATTTTTAATTATATTAAATTTTATAATTTGTTTTAGTGGGAATCTTTTTAAGTAAGGATATATTTTTGTATGAACATTCTTATGTGCAATTAATATTTGTAATAAAAAGGAAGTCTATGTTAAACGTTTTTTTTGTTTTATCCTATAATCAATCGACTCCAGAAAACAACAATTTTAGTGTCAACGCTTTGTGCAATGTGAACGTCACTTATCTATCAATTTACATTTAGTAGAGAATAGTACATTGTTCATCGGAGCGAGAAAGTGTCCGATTCCTACCGTGTGTATAATTTGGGCCTTAAAACACACGAGCAGGAAACGGCAGGAAACACCAAAACGAGACAAAAACTTTTTGTCCTCTGACTTATAATGAAAATAACGATAGGATGAAATTCTCACTACTTTACACGTGTTGTACACGTGGACTTCGGGATGCCTTTATCACTTGGGTTCTTTATTCAAAATAAAAAAAAGAACACGTTAGAAATAGATTTCCATACACTTTTCCCTCCCGCTAAAACGCGTGAAAAATGAAATTCCATAGAGTTTTTCCTCCCGTCTTCCTATACGCCTGCAATGACTTAATTTCTATCTTATATTTGGAAAAGGAATAGGCAACTTTCCGAGCAGGTGTAGTATAAAGGAATATAATGTCACTTTCCAAGCAGGTGTAGTATAGAGTATTAATTTCTAAAGCTAAAAGTTAGAAACAGGATATACCTTAATACTTTTCCAGTAGATAGGTGTGTAGTGTAGCTACTAAAATAGTAGTGGATATTTTTAACGAGTTTCCGGATAGTATCTAATCTGCAATATATGACAATTTACCGACTAATTGTATTTTTGTCGTGTCGCCTATCAGACGATCTCGATGTGAACAAACAAACGTAATTGACGTTTCGAAGTAATTGTTTGTGTTTGCGTCCTACCTAATAGGCTATTTTGATCTATTTAGGACATAGCCTAAGGGTATAGAATATCTAATAATACCTAAGGCTTAGTCTTTGTTTACACGTGCCAATATTGGGATAAAATATACATACTTTATCGTTAATAATATAATGTTATAGTTGCGGTCATATTTTGAAGGCGCTTGAAGGTTACTACGATTTAAAATAGTAGGTACCATAGACTTCAGGATGTATAAGACCACCAGTGACAGAAGAATGGTTTCGTAGAAAAAAAATGGTCTATGGTATAGGTACATTTCGTCTATCCTAATATCTAGCTGGTGCCTATTTATTTTCTTCCTTTGTGTAGTTCAATATAATATTTTCTATCTATTATTAGTTATACGAAATATGTATGTCGCGTCGGCTGAAGGCAAACGCCTTTTTTGACCCCAGCGGAGTCTTTGTTTTATGAATGTTGAATTTGATTACCTACTTCGAGTTAAACACATTGAATGCCACCGACACACGCTGTTCTTCGAGAGCTGTTGCGCCCTCACCGCGCCGCATTTGCAAAATAACCCCAAAAGAAACAATTTCTCATCCTGACCCAATTACAATAGATCTAGTATCATAAACATCCCGCGATATATTACATTTGCCGTTTTATTCGACCTTTTTCGTACGTAAATATGTATGTATGTAAATAAATTCAATAACTTGGCTCCCTGGACACGGCACTGTCGACGTAGTGGGTACCGATAATTCAATTTATTGATGGAGGATGGATGATACAGTCAGTGGGCTAAAAGCTAGGTTTTTTATAGTCTTTAGACTTTTGTTTGACCAAATTCTCAGTCAGGAAATTGACGATGTGGCCGACGGTGTATCACGAAGGTCTAGAAGACACCTATTCACTCGTGTCTTGAAGAGACCTAGATTTAAATTGGCCGGGAAAACAGAAGCAGGCAGCGAGTTCAATTTCTTTACGGTGCGAATGATGAAGGTGGTAGAAAACCACTTAGTACGAGTGGATGGTATATGGTTTAAAATATACTTAAAGCCTACCTTTGTAAAATGTCATAGCCTAAACGCTGGGTAGTTTTACCAAAGACGGAACCCATAATTATAAGATGAGTACCTACAATAAATGATTCATTTAGGGTATTTTAGAAGATACTTATTGATAGCATATTGTCTCTTATCACCACAACGTAAGGCACACATTTCTATTAAGATTAAAAAACGAGTTTAAATTGACATTCGCTTTCACCAAGCTTTCTGTAATCAACCATATATGTAAATCTATAGCCGCATGGGTATAAATGGTAGGTGAGGTAACAACCGAACTAGGAAGCTTTAATATAGGACACAACTACTCGCGATAAACAAAAAACTCTTTGATACTTTATACTATAACAAATAATGTACGCTGCCAAAAGAATATCCTCCCCTGCTCTATGATAATTCCAAGAGCGATTTTCCAATTTTAGTCCAGAATTCGGCCTACATTTGTTTTCGTCTTGAACTTTTTGCCAATATTTTTTCGAGTAATGTTGTTACGGTATGAAAAAAGTTTCTCTTTTAGAATTGGGCGATGTTTTTACAAGGAATCGGCGTTAGGGTTCCGCTTTGAGTGTTGTATAGTCGTTTCGAAGAAATTATTGAGATTGTTTGTCCTTATCGTTCAAAAGCTAGCTTTTTGAACAGTTGGAATACCAATCAAGTTCTGTACTTTCTTTTTAGTCAAATAGACTCGTATTTTGGTTTATAAAGATACCTACTTACCTTATAAATGTAAGAATACGCTTTATGAAGAGTTAACTAAAGCTTTACCTCAAAAAAAATATGAGGTAAAATAAATGATTTGGTATTTAATGCTTAGCTCATTTATTCAAGCAAAATGAAAATTATTTTCAACAAAGTTTTATAACCTAATCGGCGACCCGTGCCGCAGTCCACACGTTTTATCACACCACTAATTTATGAGACATTTATCTACTTTATCTGGCCCGGGGGCTATTAATTGAATATTCGGTATTGATTCGTGAATTTCGTGAAAACGGATTCGAGGCGGTCGTGCGTAAGTTCGGGTTCATTTTATGAAATCAAATATGGAGGGACATTCGAAATATTTGCTTCGTTTTAACTGATAGGTAGTAGGTACCTTTTTTTTTATTCGGCGAGTAAATTCGTTTACGAATAAACTGGTCCGCGGAAGACGGATGTTCTCGAATGTTGCTAATGGATTTTTATTGTTTTGTTACTCAACTGTACAGCGAAGTTGTGATGTCTATGTCTATTGCTAAATTAGATTTAGATTTACAGAAAATTTACGACGAATGATAACCGTTCTATTCAATTCTCACAAAACGTTCACAAAGACGCCCTTTAATTTGCCATACAATAATACAATTAACCGAAGTTTATTCAAATGTTCAATAGGCTAATGTATACGAAACCGCAAAGAATGTCTCCAGCTCGCATCACTGGTCATAGCCCCAAGAAACCCCTTAATTTATCTTTGGAAGGGACCAAAAGGTTTTTTAGTCCCTATCTATATGTTAATGAGAAGGTCGATCAAAATGTATGTTAAAACCTGCGATATTACCTCTGAATGCCGGGTTAAATTGAAATAACAGGGGTCACGCTAAATGTCAATTTGTTGGCAAGAATTTACCTCGAAAGGTATTCTGGGCTAGCTTTAAAGTCATTTATGTCGTATCGCGGTACAATTGGCCTAGTGACCTTTTCTGTTCCTGTAGTGTAGTTTACACGTGTTGAGTAGAAAACAATACAAGACGCATTGTTAGTAAAAATAAATTGATTTTGGTACCTTCCTGGTAAAAAAACTCAAGAATTAAATTCTATTACGTATCTTATGAAAGAATGCCTTTCCACAGAACTTTACTGAATAAAATAAACGACAAAAATAATCAACACTTTGTAAATTCGTGCATCAAAAACGAATTTACGCTTCGAATATCCATACCTCAAAAAGCCTTTAATTTTGGAAGAATGACTATAACCCAATAAATAAACGCGTTGCAACGCCTACCTACTTGTTTTTATACCTGGTTAATTTTACAATTCACATCCTTCCAAAGCCTTTTATCCTCTTATATACGAATAACCGCCCGCCTCCTGATTGCTGCCCGGAGACCAAAAGAAGCTTTCATAGAGTCGTAGGTAACTGCAACGACTCCCGCGGGACCGGCCGTAATGGAAACTGCAACTTGCCTTATTGCTTGTAACTGTACTCAAGAGTACTTTAAATTATTTGACCTGCGTTGAGAGGACTTCGTCAATTTTATTTACTTCTCTAAGACCTATGTCCAAGAGTGGGAACTGTATTGTTCTCAAGTAATACGAGATATAAGAAAAATAACCATTAATAATAAACGGTAACAGGTTAACTCGAACGTTATATTGCAACACCGGAATTTATGTCATTTTTTGTCATTACTTAATATTAATTAACAACACAACTTCATGCAATCTTCCACAGTGTACCAGGAATTTTATAAGAGAGGCGTCTTTGAGGAAGATCACCTACCAAATAGTTGGAAATTCCGAGGGCCGGAAGAGTGGGGGTTGCATAGAACCGATTAAGTTGTCATGTAAAAGAGGAGGCTTTCCCTGTAGTGGGTGTCAAACTGCTGAACGATGACGAGTAGTATGACTTATGCCAATCATGATTGTCATCAATCATCGTGTAGGTGCTTTGTAGTACAAAGTACCTAGATACACTGTGACGCCAATCGCCATTATGCCGCGTACTGCGATGCCGCCGGCCAGTCTAAATGTCAATACTCCCACCGCGACAAAGTACAGATGGACCAGTACTTTGCACAAAATAAATGAATTGTTGTTAACTTTGGTAGTTTTACTTAACTAGTAGTTTTAAGGCATTTAGGCGCATATGTGTTTAGTTAGTAATTTTAAGTTTAGTAAAAATATTTTCATTCTTTAACATGTAGCGGGCTTGCTAAAGTCAGGGACGAGAGAAAAGCTAGAGCGATATATTCTTTTCTGGTACCAAAAATTAATACCAATGGTATTTGTTTATTATCGTAATTAATTTTCTATTCCTAACGAATACCATTCATAAACGAATCCCAAAACAAAATAAATGGTATGAGATTCAGTCAGTAATAGAAATGATTCTAAATGTGATATCTACCTCTAATCTTTATCTTTGATGATTGAAGAGTATTATCGTCCAACCCGATTTAATCATCATCATCATATCAGCCCATGCACGTCCACTGCTGGACATAGGCCTCCCCCATACGACGTCACAAATAGCAGTCTTGAGCCCCCTCCATCCATCGACTCCCTGCGACCGCTACGATGTCGTCGGTCCATCGATTGAATGGTTTAAACTAATTTAAGATCGCTGTATTTGTAATGTCTGTTAAAACTACTAAAATAGGTGAATTTCGCGCGAATTCATGTCTTGATGTGTGATTTAGGGAAGTGATTTTGATCCGCTTGCGTAAATACCTACTACCTACACAACTACAATATTGAACTGTACCTATGCCAAGCCCAGAATTTTTATTATTTTTAAATCTTTATTTATAAAGCTTAATCACACTGCAATTATGTCGCTATGTAGATGCAATTATGTAGATGATAAATACTAAAAAGCCTACGCCAAAAATCATTAATCAAGACGACCGAAGTTATTAAAACACCATTCAAATTTTAACACCATTTTCAAAACAAACAAGTTGTAACACTGTAACCCGTCTGTACTACCGTCTTGCAGTGTGTCCACAGGACAATACTATGCAAATACCGACACGACCGATATCCATATAATTTATGCGACGGAAGGCCTACGGGCTCCCGGAGCTAATTCTTTAGGTCCAGCTACTAGTTAGAACCAGATTTTCGTCAGTTCCGAGAAATCTAATCATCACTTGCTCGGTATAATTAGTCCTCGCTTGGCAGGACCATCATACATCTATACGTTATGCTTATATGTGAGTGGTGAGAGAGGGGAATAATACTGGCAGTTTTTGTAGCTTAGGTATGGAAAAATAAATACACGTGTGTAATAGGCGTACGACAAGTATTAATCCTATTTTTGAGGTGTGTTTGATATAATTTGTGCATTTATTCTTCATTTATACAAATCTACTCCGCTTCGGCAGGAATCGCTTCCACTTCCAATTCCAACAACGGGTAATGTCTTCACTATATTTCAATTTTGCAGGTTATCAAAAGCTCGTCTTATGTTTCTCCATTTTGTCTTTCCTTAGTTGGTATCAAATTAGATAACGATGAATCTGCAGTCTCGCGACTGCAGTTTTTCTGACGTTTGTTTAGTGGTACAAGTCTCGTGTGCGGTCTACACAAGAATGTACCTTTTACAACAATTGTAGCGCCACATTTGTATTTTTTTGTCGTTTCTCCGTTTTGACTTTCCTTAGTAGGTATCAAATTAGATGACAATGAATCTGCAGTCTCACGACTGCAGTTTTTCTGACGTTTATACATATTTTAGCGAGGCCGCACACCTGACTTACCGTACCAATAACCTACGACAATAATTGTAGCGCCACATGGTGGCCACTACTGGTGTGCCGCCGCACTTATTTACCAAATGAAGACAATGAAGTATTATAGTTTAATATAAAAATTGTTTGATTAATTCTTTTGTTAATGACATTAATTAGAAATATGTATTATAGAAAGATTGAAAAGACAATTATAATTTTACTTATTAATTAATTATTATGCACGATTATTATGAAGTACTATTATGATTATGGAATAAATGTTTTTTTATTTTATTTTTCTTTATTCATATATGTAATCGTAATGATTAAAAATCTTTACACAAAATTTTTAATTATGATATTTTACATTTCGCATAGTATCATCTAGTCCTCAAAGAGTAAGTCAAACCTTGACATGTTTTGGTTATGAGAGGCAGATGAATTACTTTTTTTGTTATTACAATCTCATACATGGACACACTCAGGCCTAAAAATTTATATGCAGAATTAACAAAAAAAAAACCGCTGGCGGGAATGGAACCATCTCCCAATACGCCACAGACGACGTCTACTTAAAAAGATGAATACCGCTATCATACAAAAACATCAGCCTACAAAAAATTACGGAAGCAGATTAAGAATTGGAAGGATTAAAAGAGAATTTGTGAGTTTTGAGCTAATGATAATCACCGAAATTTTCGTTTCAACACAGAACGATAAAAAATAACGGTGGGAAATGTTTTTATTGTGGGGTTTCATTACTGTTTGGTACTAAAAGAGTTATAGTGCAACATCTTTTATGGGTTCTTTCGGCTTTTGGAATTCAGTACGTCCTGAAATTATAGTTGCACTAGACTTAAAAACTTCATGTCTGCTTCGAAATGAGTTGCGTTATTTTTTTTAGTACTTAAATATGTTTTTGTTAACAACATGAGCGTTTGGTCATTTCCTTTACATATAACATTAAAACCGGCTCTCTACCATCTGTTACCAACGTATCCTCAGCTGCTTTGGCCACATAGGTAGATGAAACCCAGATAATTTAGAGAAACTGGTTGTTGTAACTGCTAATAGTAGTACTAGTAACTTAAAACTGGGTAAAATGGAAGGAAGAGACCAGAAGACCACGAGGTCGGTCACCAAGCCGCTGGGGTGATATCGTAAAAGAGATCCCCGGACTCCCGGTGACCACTGCTCTCAGACAAGCCGAAGTTAGGATGGCATGGAAACAGCTGATCAACTCCTCAACAAAGGCTTTTCAGGGCGGGCACGACCTTCAGTAATATAGAACATGATAAAGAAGATATGAATTTAGTTTGTTTTTCTTAGTCATTCGTAGAATCTATGTACATACCGAACCCGACGACACAGCCCAGCGGGTGGTGCAAAAATTAATTGTAAGAATATTGGCAGGTTAATATTAGAGTACATAATATAACACGTCATGTAACAAAACTTTCTGTATAACCTTTGTGAGAGAAAATAAATGATTATTTTTAATTTATATTCTTATAGCTAACTTTTTGAGTGTCACAATAGTTTGGAAGCTAATGGGTGAAGTGGGTTGCAAATGAGCGATCATTCATAATCGATAATAAACGAATATTAAAATCAAAGGACAACAAATTAGACCTCATATTGAAACAATTGAGCTGCAGCAAATTGAAAAAGATAGATGATTGATTGTGATGTAGATTCTACTTGACGAACTGACGATGCTCACGTGAAACTTCTCATAAGTTAGGAATAGGTAACGTCTCACGTGGAATGCTGGGAATAGCCATACTTGATATGTTGGGAATAATTTTAGTACTGGAAGCTCTAAGTAGGTGGCACTGTGATTCCTACGACCTGCTATAAAAAAGGTAAATGTGAGGCTGTTTAATCGCAATGTTCCTATTTTCTGGTGTATTTATCAGCATTTAAGCTGTGTTGTTGTTTTTTAGGCTTTTAGCACTAATTGATATTTAGTAGATTGCAACTTGTGCAATCGTTGACGAGGTCTGCATTTAAAAAGGGGATTTTATGTCATCGTTACCTAGTACAAAACCTAGATAAACATGAAAAGGTCAGTAACTAGCTTCTGCCCGTGTTTCGGCACGCATTTTTTCAGATTACAATTATCCTTTATTCTTCCATAGGACAACATTCATCTTTTTGCCAAATTTCATTAACATCTGTTTAGCTGTTTAAACCTGAGTTTTCAGAGAAGCTGATAGAGTTAATATTAGTTTGTTTTTATCTCATAAGTGGACATAAAGTCTTTATTGACAAAGAAAATAACAATCAAATAATATAAAGAAATTAAACTTGTATTTACAATTGAAACAACTGAGCTAACTGCAGACTGTTGCTAACAATCTACAGATAGCTCAACTGGTCCATATCAATACCAGTCGGAAGCGTCCCCGTTTGTTTTTTAATTTTTTTTCAAGAAATTCTTTAAGGCTTGCAAGGTCACAAAAATAACAAACTCCAAATAAAATAAAAATAAACTATCAATAATGATGGAATGCCATCTACGGAACTTTGCATACTCGTAACCCCGTAGCACTTCTACGAAAAAAGCTACGAGCGTAGCATCTACGAAAGCGATATAAATTCAAGGTGGAAAGTTAGTTCACGATAGGAAATAAGGTCGGCCGTGATTTATACCAAATAGTAAAAATATAAAAACTCTCGGATACCCTCGTAAATCTAGCATTTTGCGTTCACAAAGACTGTTAGTTTCTAATAGGACATAAACGTTTTATTTTTATTGAGAAGCTACAAACTTATTGAGTGGAATCTTTTACTATAGAAATAAAGAATATTAATAAAGAAGATCGCTTAGGTATACAAATAATTAATTTTGATTCAGCTCGTATGCACGAAAACGCTTTTTTTTCATAAATTTGAGTAAAATACTGGTAGATAAGGTACTCGAAGAAATATGAACCGTAGAAACCTGAGTTTGGATTCTCGATAGTCTCGAGACGTCATTGAGATGTTCCATTTTTGTATGAGATTTGGTACAAGTCCTCTACCATACGGACGTGGGGCTACGCAAATCCCATACAAAAGACCAGCGTTAGTTGTGATCGGAGTGTTTTTATTCTCATTGGTTGTGACGTGGTGTTTACAACTAACTCATGCTGAGATCTGTCTCAGCCATAGACTTAGGAGGAAAAAAAATCTGTGTCTAGCATGGTCTATGGTCTCAGCATGATTTGTGACTCAAGGTAAAATTTGCCCGTTGTCTGTGTCTGTAATGTTTTATCTTTTAGTTTTAAATCATTGTTTATTGTTTTTGTAGGTTGAGTTACAAATAAAATATTCTCATACAAAACGACAAGCACGATACGATATTGCTAAACAAAAAACCAGGGCTCTGCTTCAAATAAAGATACTGGTGAAATTTTTTGAATACACTGAAAAGCTCTCGAATTAACCAAATAAATTATCTTCAGAGTGCAGTAAATGTAGGTGAACAACAAAAGTTGGAGCCTCAGAATACAACCACTTATCAAGTGGGTCCAGCGACGGCGTGCGACGATAGTGATGGGCTGATCCTAGCTGCTCGGTTTCTCTGAATAAATATTATTTGTTGCCTTCAAAATATTATTTAATTTCATTTTTCAGCGTATTTTATAAATCTATTTTATTTATACAATACCAGTCGGAAGCGTCCCCAAGACGCTGGCTGCATTGCTCCGCAACGAAAACAATATAGCGTCATGGGAACGCTTCCAACTAGTATTGATATGGACCAGTTGAGCTACCTGTGGATTGTTTGCAACAGTCTTAATCAATTGTTTCAATTATAAATACTAGTTCTAATCATCATCATCGTCATCAGCCCATACACGTCCACTGCTGGAGATAGGCCTCCCCCGTACGACGCCACAAATAGCGGTCCTGAGCCGCCTCCATCCATCGACTCCTTGCGACCGCTACGATGTCGCCGGTCCATCGAGAGGATGGTCTCCCATGTAGGGGGGGATTTGCCATAATCACCACGCTTGGCAGGCGGATTGGTGATCGCAGTGTTGGTGTTTAAAAATACTCAGAAGGAAGCTGCTGCCCTTCCTCTGGTAGGTTCCCTTAGTCGGCTTTTACGACATCCACGGGCTGAGTTGGAGGGGTCGATATTCGTACGCCGCGGCCCCACAGCTTAGTTCTAATCTGTTTCTATAATTTGATTGTTATTTTCTTTGCTAATAAAGATTTTACAAATATTGTCTATTAATATTGCAATATTGTATGAGTGGGAGTTACTATAACTTTGAAACGAAAGCTGATTGAAGATGCCTTGCCTGATGAAATGAAGAAGGTATGTTTATAAGTAAAACTAAAGTTTCTGTGTGTTCAACTTTCGCTCCAAATAAATAAATAATGATGGATTCACAAATTATCGTCTTGTCCCAAGATAAGTGTCCAATATTCCAAATCGAATTTTAGATGTGGGTGACTGAACCCAATCAGCCATTTGTCGTCGGCACCGTAGGGGCCTATATATTATCATGTATGAAGTTTCTATGTATAAAGAAACTATAATTATATGAATCAAAATTTCAACACAAGCCTTTTCTTTTACATCCAATACCACAGAATAACTGTTTATTACTCCGAACCAATACTGAAGTTGTGTTCAAAACATGACTCAATCGTATTTCAAAACAATTTAATTCAAACTTGGAATACTATGCTAGCGCCGCACTAGCCCCACATGCGGACATGCGGCGCGCGCGTGAAATAAATCTCATTCTACCCGCGCGCGACAGAATCGCACCGAACACTCAGCAACCACTTTATTATAATCTTTCGAATTCTAGTTTCTCTAAAACCATTTCTATTTGAACTGGAAACCAATGGTGGAAAATTTTATTTTAGTCGAAACACTATCTCTATTTCAGCTAAGTAATACATATTAAGCCGGGTACTGATCAGGCTTACGGGGCGTAATGTAACGTGTTTGGCAGAGAGCGTTCGTGCAATCAGTACGGGGAAAGAATGCGCTCGCAACGAGCAACGAGACGAAGTTTCATGCTCACTGCGAATGGTAAATTAAACACCGGTCAGTATCTACCCGACTTTAGAACATCAAAGCTTTCGTAACCTGTATGCATTTTTTGCATTTTTACATTGGAAGATGTCGAGTACGCGTCATTAGCGACCTCAAAAGGTCAATCATCGCGTCACAAACACACACACAGGTTCGTTGTAAACTTACGACGTAACTCTCCCTTGTGTCGTGCACCTGCAGAATAAGTAGCTGATACATGATCAAAATGACTCATGAAGCGTTCCTGAAATATATAATACATGATTCCACGCAAATATTATTGGCGCATTCGAATTCCATATACCTACCCAATTCTGCGTCATCCCAAAAGCATGGCGCGATATAAATAATAATATTGATCGTGTACGACCACCGCGGGCCGTGACCGCCGCAGTGCAAGGATCGGCACCTCAAACTCAGCCTGTGGATGTCATAAAACTAAGGGAACTTACGAGAGGAAGGGCAGCAGCTTCCTTCCGTGTATTTTATTTTGTGTCCGTTACGACTGAGTGTCCACATTATAATTTCATAATTCTGAATAATGTTCTGAAGCATTTGTTAGTACAGTCTCTAATATGTTTAAGTATCCAGTCAATAGTTACTGGTTACAGGTTACATAGACGTGGCTTAGAGATCGTCATATCTCATCAACTGATCAAAGTTCATAGATTCCATAAACTACAGCATTTAGCCAACCATTTTGTTAGAGTAAATCATGATCCAAGAAAACAGGGCTGCTCTTCCGGGAGTGTCGCCAGGTGACGTCACTGTCCGGTTGCCACTTCATTTCAACAAAATGTAGAAGTTGGGAAACAAATGTGATAAGGGTCAATTGAAAAAATTACAATCGTCAAATATGTTTGTAAGATCAGTGAAAACAGCATTATTTAAACACGAGTCAATGTGATAAATAATTGGTAAATACAAAACCACATAGTTTTATCAGATTCATACAGGAGCTCGGGGAGTTACGATTTTACGCTACCAGGAAACAAATTCGTCTTCTCATTGGCCGATGGCGTTGATGACGTAGCCTGGAGACACCCACGTGACTATGGTGTCTCGGAAGAGCATACCTTGTTTTCTTATACCATGGAGTAAATAACAAAAAATCTGCTCTTTCCCTTCACTTATCATGCCCACTGCGATTACCAATCCGCCTACCAAGCGTATATGAATACGTTTATTCATATACGCTTGGTAGGCGGCTGTATAAACGGTAAAAACTTTCAAAACTGTTTGAAAGTGTTTACAGTTATAAAACCAATCTAAAAAAATATATTTTAAAACTTCAATCTGATCGATCATGTTTTCTGTTTCTGTTGCGACTATTTACACGTTTTCTGTGATCGTTCCTTTTCTTTTCCATTTCAACTTGTGTATTGACAAAAATCTGTTCTATGTAGTTCATCACATGTGTCATTGACTCGCACATGTTTTATCTTTTTTTTTATAAAATTTAACTTAATACGTAGCGCATTAGCATTGCCATCCAGCGGGGCAATGCAGCCAGCGTCTTGGGGATGCTTCCGACTGGTACGACGGCTACATGATAGGTATGGACCAGTTGGGCTACCTGTTATGTTGATTGTTTGCAACAGTCTTCAGTTAGCTCAATTGTTTCAATTGTAAATACTAGTTTAATTTGTTTTTATTATTTGATTGTTATTTTCTTTGTCATTAAAGTCCATACGTAGGTAATTTATGTTAGTTGCGTACCAACCTGTATTGTAAAGAGTGTGTTCATAGCCAGTGACGCGCTCTACGCTAAGGTTCCACGGAAGACCAGCGCCGCAGTTGCAACATATGCAACGACAACATGCAACATGAGCCAGCCTTTTGGTCTCACATTGCTTTTTTCTGTAATTGTTTTTTATCATTGTATGTCTTGCGAACTAATAAAAATTATCTTCAGTAGTGAACTTATGAGTGCTGGATGTGCTGATGAGGAGGTACATTACGTTGTGTGTCATAGCATCGCTACTAGTTTAGTGGAAACTGGAAGCAATGAAAACAATACATTTAAAAGTAAAGTCAGAGCGATAAATCGTCGTAGTAATTGGCTCGATGTCGAATACGAAACATGTTGCCAATTACAGTTCACCTGTCATTACCATACGACGGATATGATTTAATGACACGGTAATGATATTCAATAACGATTCGGTTGTTCGAGTTGGTTATTTATTGGTTTTGTTGATGGAAAGCTTCATACACATTTGTATACATATGTATGTATATGTAGGCCTGCATACACATTTCTACTAATATTATTAAGTGGGCAAAGAGGTTTGAAGATTTTGCCCTAACCATATGAGTAGAAAAGAACATACGCAGACTGGAAACTTCCGCCCCGGATCGGCTCAAGGTCGCGGCTAGACGTTAAACAGAAAACTGAGTCGGGCTGTCGGTGACGCCCTGGAGCCAGACTGAGATAGACTGAGTACTTATTTTGTCGCGACCTTGAGCCGGTCCGGGGCGGAAACTTCCGCTCTACGTATGTTCTTGTCTACTCATATGCCCTAACATCGGTTTACCACGCTATTTTTCTTCAATATCCCCATGCACAGTGAAAATTATATAATTAGATAGTGGAGACATAGAAATAAAAACTGTTCCATATCATAATTTCCTAGAGATATTAAGAGATGAAAAAAGTTATCACTGTAATAATTTTTTCATCCGTGAAAGGTTTCTGAGAAAACCTTTTACGCTTTAGGAAATTATGTTATTTTTTATTTGTATAAGTCTCTATCAAAATATACATATAACTTTCATTGAGCATCATGGTTTTTGAAAAAGTAACAGATGTTAGAGCCCTTCATACAAAAATCTTCAAATCCCTTTACAGGTTCGTTTTGTTAAGGGTTGCTACGGATGGAGTTACCTATCCTTTTACTTTTAGGTACCTAGTTCCTACCGCGATGCGCGTGATTGGTGGATCACTTGCGTACAACTTCACACCGCGCCTCGCCTTACAGCTACACGACTCGAGAACATGACTGTGGCACCGCTGTGTTTGTATGCCTATCTGTTTACCGTGTTTACAACCAATATTTATTTAATTATTGCTATTTTAAGAGAACCCTAGTGTCTAGTTAAACCTAACTTAGGATTTAAGACACTATGTACCAAAACCATGTAATATTTTTATCAATAACCGAAAATTACAAAATTAATTTCTTTATATTATTTGATTGTTATTTTCTTTGTCAATAAAGCATTCCTTCAAAATTACCTAAATAAGGCACAATCCAGAGCTACCTCTAGTCTGCAGTCAGTCAGTTTCATGTATTCACTATGTAAATAGTTTGTACATAATAGCTGTATTGTAATTTTCTATGCTTGGTGAATCCTGTATTGATAAGTATGTATAACTTAATTTGTCACTTGAGCTGCGGTGGACATCCGTCTATGAGAATGCTCAAGTTTTTATCAATTTTAGCTTAAGTACTTTCCTAAACACCCTTCTAAGAGAAGTAGAGTTAGTGATTTATGAAAATATGTATGCGCCGCTATCTAAAATAGGTAAGACCGTTACGTATAGCAACCTACTCAATAACCAAAGCACGGTTCCAGCCCTTTGCGATGCAGATGCGAGTTGATTTGAGACCGCGATTAAAAACCAAATTTCACCCGCTATGAGGGATTACTGGCAAACAAAACAAGGCAGGTACCGGCATAATAAGTGTGGTGCAAATCATGAGCAACCTCTACTTTGTCTGAAGGAACAGGTTTGATTTTCATAAGTTAAGAGAAGGAAAATTGGCTAATTTTATAAGATTGTTATATATTAGTACCTAATGTACTTAGTACCTAATGTACCTAAAGGCAGACCGAACGACATATTTGTCATTATTTTACTTAAATAATAGGTTCTGGAGTTACTTTGCGGAAGTCCATTGCAAAATATTAGAATGAAAAATATTAAGTAACAATAAAACCTTCAAGAAGTTCAAAAGGATTAAAAGGTTTTACGCGGAATTGATACTAAATATTTTTAATTCTAATATTATTTTTCTTTTATATACATATTTCATACTACTTTACTTGTATAAATTTCATAAATTATGCTAAATAACTATTCTTAGGTAAGAAAATATATTAAACGTTAACCTTAGTTACACTAATTACACTCATATGATGCCAGATGTGGTGCGGCGGGCGATGGTCCGCCTGCGACGCAGGAGGTTGCGGGTTCGATTCCCGCCTTGGGACATATGTTTGTACGATCTGCAAATATTTGTTCCGGGTGTTCTGGGTATTTCTATGTATAATAAAAAATATCTATCTACGTAATGCATTGTATTAAATATATCAGTCATCTAGTACCCATAACACAAGCTCTGCTTAGCTTGGGGCTAGAAGATGCTGTGTGGATTGTCCTGTATTATTTATTTATTTATATGTACATACTATATATGGGAAAGCCTATGCATAGATAGTTATGGATAGTATGGTTGAATGCTTGTTTGTTAATTCTTAACCCCAAAACTACTGAACCGATTCCCCATGGATGGGGATGAAGTTTTGCATAGATGTTGGTCTCGACTTAGAATAACATATGTTTTATCCCATAAATATGTTCTATTGGACATTTGGATATAAATTACTAAAAATAGAAGATTTTAAGATAGAAATTACTTTTCCTTAAATCAATATTTAGATCTCACCCTTGACGACAGACCGTCTGAATTCTTATTGTTTCAAGTCGATTCACTCGCGTAGCGTATTCCATTCGATATGTTATCTTTACACATAAAAACATGCAGATCCATCAGAGAAGCTCAATTTAGAAAACACATGTGCTTGTCATACTGAATATGATCGATGGCTTTCCGTCCGTAATTTCCCTTCCTACACCTGCACAAGAAAATTGGCTGAAAGTATAGGAAGATCGTTAGTTTACTTGCGAATACCCAACTGACAGATGTGTCGGTCGGTACACCATAAAATAGTCTCCTCAGCACACGTACCTACGGTCACAGCTGTGGCGCGACAGTCGAAGGTCCGCCTGCGACGCAGGAGGTTGTGGGTGCGATTCCCGCCTTGGTACAAATGTTTGTACGATCTGCAAATATTTCCTTCGGATGTTCCGGGTATTTCTTATGTATAATAAAAAATATCTATCTATGTTATTAATTGAATTATGTATATTATTCATCTAGTAACCATAACACAAGCTCTGCTCAACATGGGGTTAGTTAATGTTGTGTGGATAGTCCAGCATTATATATATATTTATATTTATTTATTTTTATTTACAGTTTAATTCCCCCAAACAATAGTTTTGACACAACGCTTGGCTGGTGGGTTGTAAATCGCAGTTGAGGTGTTAAAATACAAAGAAGAAAACTGCTGCCTTTCTTCTCCCTTAGTCCACTCTCACGACATCCACGGATGGAGATAGAGAGATTTTCCTTAAGCCGCGATCACCAGAGCTCAAGAACTCTATGTAGATACATTAACACGAACGAAGTAGATATAGTAGGTAGTATCTACAGATTATATAAAAATTATATCCGCCCAGATTAGCTGCAAAACTCGGCAGAAAATATACCTTATTCCCCAGAGATAAGGAGACTCGTAAAAATATTAATGTACTCCCATCATGAATAAGTCTTCGCACCTAGGCGTGAACGTGACCCGAATGTTGGGCGAACTAAATATTAAACAAGTAAATAATTTCCCGTAGGCGGGAAGGATTTTAGGGCGGCAAAAAAAAAAAAAAACAAATTCAACGCTCTTCTGTTATCGTGGACTGTTAGTGAGTGATGGAGAAAATGTAGTGGAACCATAGACTTAGTAGCCAAAAAATCTAGGTCTATGAGTTGAACATGTAAACGGCTGATCCTAACTAATATTATAAATGCGAAAGTGTGTTTGTTTGTTTGTTTCTCCTTCCTGCACGCCCTAACTAAGCAACCAATCGACTTGATTTTTGGCATAGCGGTACTTGAAAGAATGGAGAGTAACACGGTTTTTTTTTGTCCTGTATGTAGGTAAGAATGTAATAAAAATTAATAGAAAATATAGATTTGACGTTGGCATACTTGCTAATACTGAGATTCAGGCTCCATCTTTACGGATTCGTAAGAATATTCGGAGACATCACGAGGCACTTGAAAATCGGTGCTACGTGACGAGAATAACTATGAAATTAAGTATGTTTGCGCCTAAAGAAAGAATTTTCGCTGGTTCCGCGAAAGCTCGGCTGAATTTTGATGGTGATTGTATAATTTTTATGGATTTTTCAACACATAGGTATTAGGTAACAATGTGAGTAAGGTACATAAATTTAAGTCATCTTGGGGAAAAATTAAACTTTATCCAAATCAGTTTATCCGTTTGGGAGTTCCGATACTACAAAAACTATAAATAAATAAATAAACCATTTATTTTCCACTCGCAAATGGCTTTAATTATGAAATATTTGTCTACATAATATTATTAGGATCTATAACAATATATCATTGACCTGTTTTGTGAGAGGCTGGTGCTTGAGGTAGGTATATATATATACTGTGAACTGTGTAATAATGGTGCTAAGAAAGCAACGAGTAAGCGAAGTTAACACACAGTTCACAGTATGTCAGTATATTATAACCGTAGGTTTGCTGTAAGAAAACTGTTAGGGTTAAGCTCGCC
Organism: Eupithecia insigniata; assembly: GCA_947859395.1. NCBI lineage: Eukaryota > Metazoa > Arthropoda > Insecta > Lepidoptera > Geometridae > Eupithecia > Eupithecia insigniata. The sequence continues at coordinate 7,070,584 of OX402008.1, forward strand.
TTGTACATGTCCAATAGTTGTTATTTTTATGTTATTTGTGTGTACAATAAAGAATTTAAGGACAGTTACATCCTAAATCAGTAGGTATGAGATATGTTGTTAAAAAGCATAAATTTAAGCATTTCCTAAAAACAAAATGTACAAAGAAGTTGTAATAAGCTGAGTTGTACAAAAACTCAAAATATCCCCTGGCGAAAATTATAACGTAGATTCATTTGATCATCTACAAAACTGTTTTCTCATTACCAATCCGCCTGCCAAGCGTGGTGATTATGGTAAATCCCCCCCTACATGGGAGACCATCCACTAGATGGACCGACGACATCGTAGCAGTCTCAGGGAGTCGATGGATGGAGGCGGCTTAGGACCGCTATTTGTGGCGTCGTACGGGGGAGGCCTATGTCCAGCAGTGGACGTGTATGGGCTGATGATGATGATGATGAAACCTGTTTTCCTCAAAATACCTAAGGAAGCTCTTGATCAAGTTATCTTGCGAACAAATGAAACTTTATCCAAATCAGTTTATACATTTGGGAGGAGTTTTTATGGCATCAGAATGCCACAAAAATTTAAGTTGCTATGCCATGAAAGTGGTATTCGTTCCATTCCAATCGTAATTATTTTTACTGAGGCAAAATAGGCCACACCTGTGCTACCTACCTACCAAAAGTTTTTTTTATCAGCCTATCTCGCCCCTCTACTGGCCAAAGGCCGCCCCATACATTTCCAATGGTGTGTCCATAACTTGGGCCTTTTGACCGTAATTTTTCCACGTTGGCTTTGGGATGAGTTTCACCAGACCCTCGTTCGTATATCGGCAGGGTGCACCACTTGCAGGCTTAGGCCCGAAAGATATAATTTGGGCCCCTTTACACCCTATATCGGTAGTATTCACAATAAGGCAAAATAAATACACGGTATGAATTTATCAGAATAATAAATCTACCTACGTGATACTTACCTTCGTCGTCAAATTTCAGCTAAATTATTGCATTTTCAGTATGGCCTCGTTTTATTCCATACATCACAGAAATTATAAACACTTAGCAGTCTCAGCTTATAAGCGGAAGAGTTAAGGTGGAGATACACTGGAGTAATTCTAACTAGGCTGAAACGATAGGTAATAAATTTGATATTCTATCCAAGACATTTTTAAGTATTTGTTAAAAGTACCGTGAGCCATGATAAAATTATCTTAGGAATCACAACATATTAGAAAAAAATCTCCACTGCGTCCGTCTGTCTGTTCGCGATAAACCAATAAACTACTGAACGGATTTTCATGCGGTTCCACCAATCAATAGAGTGATTCATGAGGAAGGTTTAAGTATATAATTTGTCAAGGTTTTGTGTATATTTGTTGAAATACAACGATAAATAATTGTCGGAATATGCTCTATTACTCGTGCGAAGCCGGGGCGAGTTGCTAGTTTATAATAAGTTAGTTAGCATTAAAGATTTCTGTACCCATTCATATATTTTAATGCTATATTTTTATATTATTTAAGGTAAAAATAAGTCTGTTCTCGATCTGTCTGTAACTGACTTTTATTTTACAGCATTTTTTGTTTTTCTATGTGTTGCAAATAAAATATTATTATTTCTGATAGTGTATCTGCACCTTTACGTTGCTATAATTACTCAAGTTACCATTTGAGGTTTCTAACCGAAGTGGAAATTATATTTTGTAAAACATTATTGGTAAAGTCACAGATGCCAAGGCAATTAACTCGTGCCATTTTGGAGTATAATTTCGCACCTGTTAATTTATTGAATCTGATACGATACCTACAGGTGTAAAATGACAAATGATATGATGTATTAAAAAGTTAAATAGAATATCTCAACTAAAATAAATAAAATAGAAGAAAAAATTACACCGGTAGACGCAAAAAACTTGACAAGGCGTTGTCTTGTCTAGTCAAGAATATAATTTATACGATTATGATTTGCGATAATGCCATACAATTATACGATTTTCCTAATATTAGTTGTTTTTTACGCGCGAAGCGTAGCTTATAGATAGATAGATAACTCTTTATTGTACCACACAAACACAAAATACAATACAGAAGGAAAAGTTGACCGCAATGAAGTGTAAAGGGTGGCCTTATCGCTTTGAGCGATCTCTGCCAGGCAACCTTGCTTATGTCCTCGAGTGTTTACTCGAGAATATAAGACCATATAGAAACCTATATGGTTGGCGAAATCTCTTTATTTACACTCCAATCTTCAAAACAATTAAAGCGATTTTGATAAAATTTAATGAGGTAGGTATCAAAGACTTTGGTCTTCTATACGGGTTTGGCTACATTTTTTAGGCCTGTGCATTCTCATTTGGCACAAATGCACGAGTTCCAGCATGTCTATATATTCAAAGACAAGTGTTTTAGTTAAAAGTCGTATGATATATTTAAGATAAAACATATTTTTATATTTTTTTTTGTTGCTAATTATATCGAGTGCTTTGGTTCTGACTTTGTAAAATTCTATCTTCTTTACTAAATAAATAAGTGAAAACCGAAAAACCGAGTTGGTTCTCAATTAGATAGATAATACACTATAAATGATTACCAAAATAATAATTATCGAATAAGCGTATAAGTCTAGTTAAACGTAACTCGGGATTTAATGCACTATTAACCAAAAACACCTGTAATCTTTTTATCAATAAATTATATAAATATCAAAAATTCAGCCCAAGGCAAATCGAGGATGAAAATGTTAAAACCGTAGCTAAAAAAGTGAAATCACGTCTAATGAGAGCCTTCACTCTCAAGGCGATTGCCTCAGAGGGCGGCGTGTCACAGATAAGACTCTTCAAGTCACCAATTTGAAAAGTAGTACAGCGCTAATTTGAATTAAATTCGCCGAGATTATGGGGACGGCTAGGAGTTGGCGTAAAGTTCTGAATATATGGTTTGTCTTCGAGCGTGGAGAGATGCACATTTGGCTGTAGACTAATTACTGTAAGATTACGCTAAGAAAGTGCCATCAAGGTAGGTAGGTACACCCTTGCAGGCAAACTATGCTGAGCCCATGAGCCATTTCCGGTATTATATATGTACGTAGATCTACTACTACTATAGGTTGCCTGGGAGAGATCTGTTGCTCTCGGGCGATAAAATCGCCAATTGTCGCTGATTCACTTATTATTATTTTGTAAATTAATTCTAAGTTAAGTGTGCAATAAAGTGGGAGGCCTATGTTCAGCTCAGCATCTACTCGTTTGAAGGTTATAGTCAGCTCCTATGCGTAAAAGGTACCTAAGCTAACGGCAAAAGACCGGAGGAAGTGCTTTAAAATACTAACTGTTTTCATTGCATAAAAAAAACAGTATGCACGCTAGAGGACCATTAGAGTAGAGGTAGCGTAGTATTAGGGTATAAATTATATGATCAGAGGTTTTGGTCTTGTTTATGTATAGCTCTGTACTATAGGACGTACATTTTGTTTTTTTGTAGGTTGCCAGTATTTTGCACCGACCTCTTACTGCCAGTCGCATAGGTACCGTAGGGCATGTAGGGGGCCATAGCACAATTTTGCATTTCAGTTGGCGTCATGTTTCGATTTTGGAACAAATAATTTTAATTTTATTGTTTAGTTTTTTGTGTAATTAATGAATACATATGTGTATTTAAAATTATTTTGGGATAAACTTTACTATAACTAAGGCTTGTGCAATAATAATAAATTTTTGGTGAAGTGTTCGAAAATGGACGAAACGAGAGACTGGAAGGACAAGTATGTATGTGACGCGGACTGTCCTACCAGGCGGACGACGTGCCTCAAATGTGGGTGTGGGGTATAGGAGAGCACTTGGATCTGAGTAGGTAAATCCTGCCTGATATATCTATAAGAAAAACAGACTCGATCCATCTTCATGTGTCCATATGTCAAGTACGTATAAATTAAGGCATCCGAGTACTTCTTGGAGAGGCATCTGGCAGAGCGGACGGCTCTCGGGGTCCTCAGGTACCTCCAGCGGCGTACGCCTCCACCTCTGCGGTGACGGCGTTCTCTTATCACATAAATAGAGTAAAAACTCTCTGCTATCTCTCTTATCAGGTAAGTGGCGTTAAGTTCGGCGCGCGATAGTGCCGCTATACAAGCGCGCGCTTGAATAGAAGCGCGCCATTGATTGTGTAGCTAGCTACGAACGGATGTATCAATCCTAGAGCCTACTAGTAAAAACGAAAATCGAAGTTTCTGATTAGATTTCTCGCAAACGCTATCTTATGTAGGTGATATAAGAGTTGGTTTGGCTTGAAAACAAATCAAAAACGTAGATTTTTGTTTTCCGATTAGGCTCTCTGAAAGTTCTGCGCGCGTTACCAAAGCGCGTGTTTCAAAACGCCTAACGTGAACATAATCTGTAGTTGGAAATGCGTTGTCGAAATTTCCTTCATATCTAAAGAAAGGGTATGATATACAGATTCGAATGTCGCTGGTTAGACGGACGCAGTTACGGAAAAAAAATCAGGAGGCGAAAAGCCTTCCTTTCTAAAAAACCATTGTTTTGAAAATCGCTATAACGAATGACGAATTCGTGAATTACGCAGTTACGAAAAATCTTTTTATAAGTGGTACCTACGCAAGATCGAAAGTCACGGTACCAAAATCTATTGTTGTTATTAATGTACCTATTCAAATATATTGTGCGGGAATCGAACTCACGACCCGATAAGACATCACTGCTTACGATAGGTGCTAAGATTAATTAAAACCAGCCTATAGGAAATTTCGACTCTGCCCGTAGCAGGGTTTGTCAGGTCCTCGACGCGACTTAATATGGTGCCGGCGGGATGTTCCGTCGCGTAATGAAACAGGAGGCACATTACTTGTATTTTGTTGTTTGTTGTATGTAGGTTTGTTGGTTTGCTTGGCAGCTTCGGAAAGTTTTGTTGCTCCATATTTCATTCGCTTACGGATAAGAAACAACAACAGCTAGTATGAATCTTTAAACAGCAGTTTATAATTCACTTCACATGACAGAACCGAACCTTGTTAAAGTGAATATTTTGAGTCACATTTCTGGTAGGTACAATCCGCGCGATGTCAAAATCCGATGAAACCTTGTTAAAGTAAATGTCGGAACGCACCCCCCGTCGGGGATCGCAGGTTAACGGGAATGAACCGCTTGTATCAGTTCGAAATGGTTGCATCCCATTCCGACCGCACGCTGTATACATACATACATATATGTATGTATGTACCAATATTTATAACTTAATCTTTTAAATTCTCGCTGCTTCATTTTTATTTTATTGGCCAGTTATGCACACTTTACTCATTCTTTTCTGTCGCACTCCACCCACGGCGGATCTTGTTGTTCTACAAAAAACTCCAGGCATCTTGGCTACTATCTAGTAGCTGGCAGCCTGGCAATATATTGGAATTTGAACTGATGACCTACTTACATATTACCAAACTAAATTCCGTGTCTCGGAAAGCACGTTAAGCCCATGGTCCTGCGCCTGACCTCTCTCCGGTCGTGTCGGTCTGCCGTTTCAACGGATTATGAGAGTGAGGGAATAGAGAGTGCACCTGTGTCTGAGCACACACTTGTGAACTATGTCCTGCACACCTCCTTTGATACTGGCCGTCGTGGTCGAAATTCGGCTAGGAGGGCAGCACCAAATTAAAACAAAATAAAAATGCCTCTAAACATAATTATCTTCGTATTCTTCGTATCGACGATACCTACTTAAATTATGAAAGACCTGTACCTATATCCGGGTTTCTATTCAAAGTTCACCTTTATCTATAGGAAGTAATACCAAGTCTATCTAATAAGAAGTCTATAGGAAGTAATAAATAAACAAAATGTCCAAGCAATATGTTAAGCCTCGGTCAGTCCGTAATTAAAGCCGGTTGGTGTAAACCAATTTACGTGGGACACAGCCGGACGCTTGTGGCCAGCTTTACCTTAGAGTTGGAGGCAAAACGTTTCTAGAATAAACGTTATCGGAAATAGGGGATTTGAATAAATTTGTGATGTCATCGTTATTTGAGTTATGTTCTGGGTTTCTGCCATCGCCATCGTCTTTTGAGGTCGAAACAACTTGTTTTTTCCTTTTCGTTCTCTGCTTACCGCCTGTCTTTTAAAGGATAATCCATAGAAGTAGCCAATGAAGTAGGTACCATAAACTCGTTATTCGCGGGTTCTAGGTGGACCACGCATTCCATTTTCACTGCTTTATGTTAATTTTCTTTTTTTTTTCATAGTAAGTTTACAGCGAAAATTGAATTCGTGATACACTCATGAATGCACGAAAATGAACAAGGCGGCGAGCTTTAGGTAAATTTTTAAAAGCTGACTCGATTGTATTTTGTTTATTCATACAATTACTGAAACACGTTGCGCGTTGCAACGACGCGACGACGACGTCACAAACCAGTAGGTTCGAAAAACGTACGACGTTCACGGATGACGTTGAATTGACGGTCGATCTAAAATGTAAGAATCATTTTGACAGTATCGAGAGACCTTACTGTGAAAATGATTCTAACATTTTATTTCCTAGAAATCCAAAAGATGTTGACGCGCCCTAAACAACTTGGTGATAGAAGGTTATTTGTTTCAACGTCATCCGTCAATTTAGTTCGTTTTACAAAATTGAGCTCCTGGAGGTCTGCAGACCTCCAGTAGGTATCTTCTTCTTCTTCTCTGTCGTGTTCCTCATTGCTGAAGGTCGTGCCGTGTCGTCCTAGAAAGCTTCCACGGAGACACTGATGAATCGCTTTCACACTGCTCTTTCTTCGGCCAGTCTCAGGGCTGCAGGCACAGTCAGTCCCGTTATTGCCTTAATTTGGTCAGACCAGCGGGTTGGTGAGCGGCCTCTTGGTCTTTTCCCCTCTATTTTGCCTAGTACAACAAGTTTTTCGAGATTGTCTGGTTGCCTTCGAGCGATGTGACCAAAATAGCTGAGAACTCTGTATACGAAAAACAAAAGGAGATCCACACTAACTTTTAAAAATTTACCTTATTTCCAAATTTGTTTATTCGATGTTTGAATTTTGCGCCACATTGGACGCCATTAAGAAACAAATGACATGTCAAATTTAAAATCGAGTGTCATTTGTTTATAATTGAGTGTAGTTAAGCAGAAAGCGACCACCGACCAAGAAAGTGTTTGCTCGCTGGTCGCTTTCTGCTTAACTATGCTCAAATTGTAAACCATCAGATACTTTCCTTCCCGAAGACGCCAAAGTGGAGACGAAACAGGTTACACGCGTCAAGGACGTTGCAAGGAATTAATTTAGTGATACACATAAATATCTTAGGCTGGCAGGTACCCGATACAATTTAATAGAAAGTTCGCCTCGGCCGATTACTGGCATCCATCGTAGGACACGGGGAGGTGATGCAGTAGCGCAATTTGAAATCGCTTAGGTGCTATGCGTTTTTTAAGGCAGGCAGACAGTGAAATAGTGTCTTGTACTTTATGTGAACTTTTTATAGTTTATAGTATTTTTAGAAAGGCGCCTGACCAACATAACATCAGCCTGTTTCTACCCAGTGTTGAGGCATATCCTTTCGTTCCGTTCCTTTATGAGTCGTGTCCACTTCCTGATTCCAAAATAGCTGGCCTATTCATCATTTTTGGAACATGCAGATCACACTCTGTATTTGTTTCGGTTGGTGTGCGCTTTATCTTTAAATGTTTCTAACCCGAGTCCCCACTTCAGTGAGTCAATAGTATCGTCTCGAGAACGAAACGTTCCATTTTTGTATGGGACTTGGTACTGCAGCGGCTCTAACATACGAAAATGGAACTACTAGGTGCCTATCCTATAAATTAAACGTCTCGTTGTCGCGGCGATACTATAGACTCGTTCAGGGCTCGGTTTAAGTTTCCCCACTGGTTAACTAACTTCACTTTGCCAGGATATGCCCCTCGGAGGAATATGCCCCCTGCTTAATAAATCACCGGGAACGGGGATCTTATTAAGCAGCCCGTCTTGCTACTAACTTCGCGATCGTCTTGTTAACGAAATTATGATTGAAAATGTACCTTAATAAGATTTAATTTTCCCTAGTTTAAATTGGTCTGCTGTAAACTATTTGCCTGAAGATTGGTAATAGGAAGTAATTTAGTCTTTTCAGTGCATTTTAATTTTTTTATTGATTTCCAATCTCCGTCCCAATCAGCAATATACTTACGTTGTTTATAAGTAGGTACGTACATTTTTATGTCAACGACCTTTGATTAAGATCAAAGGTCTTAAGAACCGAGAAAGTAATAAACTTATAAAGAGTACCAGGGGCCCAAATCTGCTCAACAATCTCTTTACTATGACAATGGTATCACAGTGAGGCGAATAGTTTAACGGAATAGGTGCATTTTACACAGAATCTCAGAAAAACTAAACATATAGTCGGTTGTTCGTACGCTGATTATCTCTATAATTAATTAATCAATGGTCAAATCTCTAGTCAACGTCAAGGCAAGAGAAAGAAATATTTGATATAGTTTGATCATTGGTGAGTTAATCTGTGGCTGAATCCTGCTAACTCGCTATTACTATCGTCGCAGAATCCTACTAATATTATAAATTCAATGTCAATTTTAAAAATTATTTATTAAATAAAAATAGTAACAGTAAATTTCCAGTGTGGGTTAATGACCTAGAAACAATACAACCATTTATAAGCCATAGGCTTTTTAAAACTTTTCAGCAATTACCTAGTACTTTAGTTATTGTATTTGACATATTCAACAAAACTTTTGCTTATATAATACTCTAAGGCTTATGTAATCTTTAAAACTAGATTTTAACTATTGTCCAGTATTATTTATTTTAACTATGGTTGTTATACATAAGTACACATCATTATGAAGCTGAAATAAACGTATTTGGCATATGTATTTCAATAGCGCTGTTCACATTATTGCGACCAGATACAATTTGGTCGATAATGTGAACAGCGCTATGGCCTATATGCATCCGCCAATGCCAATATGTATCGGACAGGTTTGTCGGTCCTGTAAAACTGTTGGTCCAACCTAATGTGAACCTGAACCCGCTCTTACGTCTACAAAGGTACAGTCAAACAGAAAAATCGCATCGGTTCGGCGAGTTAGAAAAGGGATTTTAAGAAAGTATGAACGTTAGGAGTTTTTTGGAAATCAATAATGTTTTTGTGGATTCTTGTCTTTGACGTTACCAAGAGCTCGTAATAATATTTACCTAATAAAAAGTATTTATTTGTTAGCTTTTTTCCTGCTATTGTTAACTATCGCTATTTCGCAACGGCCATGAGGAGGAACCCACTTTATGGAACGACAAAATAATATTTCACGTAAACATTAAACGTATGAAAGGCGTTTACGTTTTTTACGAGCAGGCTATAAACCTTGGCAACTTATCAATAAAACAGATTGAATTAAATTTAAATGTTTTTATGATCTAGCTTGAGCTTTTCTTAGATAAACCTTTCATTTAGACCTCAGTGGTGCAATGAGCGAAGGTCCGTTTGCAACGCAGAAAGCTTTGGACTCGATTCCCGCAGCAGGACGTATTCTTGTTCCGGGTCCGGGTTTACAATAAGTGTAATGAACATCAGACATCTATTACCCATAGATAAAGGTAGTTAAAGATTCCAATGTGTATCCTAAAATAAATAATGTGCAGTATAATTAATTTTAAGGGAACCTACCAGAGGAAGGCAGCAGCTTCCTTCTGAGTATTTTTCAACACCAACACTGCGATCACCAAGCGTGGTGATTATGGCAAATCCCCCCCGGGGGGGCCTCCTCATATGGGAGACCATCCACTCGATGGACCGAAGACACGAAGTCGATGGATGGAGGCGGCTCAGGAACGCTATTTGTGAACTCGTATGGGGGAGGCCTATGTCCACACTGGACGTGTATGGGCTGATATGATGATAATTAGTTTTATCCATTATATAAAAGAAATGTAAACAGAAATTGTATAATCGCCGCCGCCCCGTATCAAATTAATCTAGGTTAGTTGATTTTATTGCTAACGAATTGGGAGGTTGTAATTAAGCGGAAAAATAGCGGATATTACAAAATAAAGGTTTTAAGCACAGTAGCCTTATTTTACGGCACCTAATATTTTAGCCCTCCTACGGTAGAATGGTACCTTAACAATGTACAAACTCTTTGGTAACTATAATAATTCATTGCCAAATGTATTAATGTATGTAGTTACCAAATATAATGCACAAATCATATGCAAGCGACCCTTCGCTCACTGTGTCACTGGGGTTCCATGAAAGGTGAAGGAATAACCTATAAAGGTTTTTTTTTTTTGAATTTTAGGTGCGAATGAATTTGTTAAAAAAATTATCATGTCTAGGGGCGCCATCATTAAAATTGATGATACCTATAGGTACATAAAAGGAGGTACTTAACTGTATTGTGATCAAATATAACCTTGGCAATGGTACGGTGTCGGTAATTGAAAAACGTATTACATTCGAGTCTCACTGTGCCCGATTCGCTTTTGGACAAAAATGCAAGAAGCCTAAGTCTTAATGCCACTACCTCTCTATTGGTCTAGGCTTAACGCGAAATAGTCAAAATACTTTTTGTGCGCACCCGGTCAGAAGGTTATTAAGTACCTAAGTGCAGTTCTTCTAGCAAACTATCTACCTATAATAGCTGAGTTTCGTAGTAGCAAATCCGATAATATCGGATCATACAACATCTGAAAGCTGTCTAGATTATAAGACCAGAACTAACTTGATTCAAAATCTAACTCGAGATTTTCTGACTACTTTACGGAGTAGCTTAATGTACAAACTAGTCGCTTTCAAGTTTGGGGAGGTATCGTACTCACTTTGCTATTAAAGCGGGTTGAGTTTTGATCTCAAGCAAATCTTGAGTTAGATTTTGAAACTTAGCAGAATTCACAGGTGTACCCGTAGCGTTGGCCCGGCAAACGGGTGCAGAAGAGGAAACAGGGTAACAGGTTTAGCCGTAGGCATCCGGCATAACCGTTTTTCGCCCCTATCGAAAGGACGGATCTAAGATGATTCCCTCTCTATAGAAAAAACTCAACCCCCATCATCTGGCCTAACTACAAGTATGATAATTTCAAAAATTTTAAGATCACCTCAAGGATCAAGGAGTACCTGATCTGAAAAGTTTGGTACTTAGTAAAGTACCAAACTCGTTATTAACTTAATTTTCAGCGGGATTTCAACACTACTGTGGACATTTTATTGTCCAGTGGATAGGTCTCCCGAAGCTTATGCTAACCACCACGGTCCTATTGGTGTATGTTTGTATAAGTCAATAGCATCACCGTTGAAGTATAGTTTAGGTATACTACCTACTACTGTGGTGCGGGGCTGCCAGTGAGCTGGCGCGAATCGATGGTAACTTATCACCAGGAGAGGAGTACTTTGGCTTGATCTGTTCAAGTTAACCGCTAAGGCACAAGTGCGCAGTAAATACTAATAAACATTTCATTGTCTGGTAACGTACCTTCGCGTCTGGTAATTGGGTTAAAAAGCTATTAGAAGCATCTGGTTAGCGTTCGTGGGACAAAGTTGCGATTTGTTAACGACGCCTTGGGGGTACCTAACGGCTGATTAAACAGTTACAATTGAGTTATGTATAGCTGAATGTTTTTGGATTGTCCTTTTAAATCTGTATTTAAAACAAACAACAATTTATGTATACCTAACCAAAGCTTACGCATGCTCTTTTTTTAGGCAAAGAGAAGCCTACTCTTTATTCGAGGTCACATCTAGAGTCGGATTTAGAATCCAAAGATATTTTATGTCAACAAAGCCATTTATGAAAGCTTAAACTGATAATAATAACAGAAAACAACAAGGTAACAACAAAGTATATTATGTGTAGCAAAAAATGTTTAAATTTCAATTTGAAAACGAATGATAGATCGATTAAATGATGTGTGAAAGCTTTCAAAACCAAAAATTGTTTCGAGCTTCTGTGCTTTGTTTAGATGAAATCAATGTCGTTAAATACATATTTTCCAGGAATATCCTTGGGTTTTGTAACCCCTTTGTATACAAAAAATATCCAGGTTTTTGATTCAGAGTATAGTTTTTGTAGTGTTTTCAGCCCACTCCAATTGTAGTCTTGGCGTGAAGAAGTATGAGCGAATACACATTAGACGTTTTGAAGTTAAGGTAGCGCGCTTTTTAACACTTTCATGGCCTACGATGCACATGTCCATTTGCATGTCCTTTAGGTGCGCCGACGCTGGGCAGTTAATGCGTTGAAAACTATCTGGTCCAATAACCCCCGTTAAATCCAATAACCTTACCTACACATCTAATTTCATGCTTGGATATCGAGAAACGCGCATGTGTACGGATGTATTTACCTTATATAATAGAGCAAAATAAATTTCAATGGTCCGTATGTTGGTCGGGCCGTGCAAATAATATTCATTTCACTTTCCAGCACCCACATATGTCGAAATTAGTAGTATTTTAGTCACGCGGACGAGATTGGGTGGTCAATCCAGCCAATCTCGTCCGCCTGACTAAAATTCGCCAAGATATTGTGCATTTTCGTATCCTCATCTTAGCAGTCAGATCACGCGGGCAATCACTGCATTCGAATATCTGGCAAAGATTGAGAGTGTCTGTGTTATTTACTCCGTGGTGTGCCGTTTTGTTCGAATAGGTACCTACACAGATAACCACTACCACTACACCAATAACAAAATGGTTCATCCACAGTAAAGACGACCGATGTGGCGCGGTGGGCGAAGGTCCGCCTGCGACGCAGGAGGTTGCGGGTTCGATTCCCGCCTCGGGACAAATATTTGTACGATCTGCAAATATCTGTTCAGTGTATGAATAATAAGATATATGAATAATAAGAAAAATATCTATCTATGTAATATATTGTACTTATGTATATCAGTTATCTAGTACCCATAACACAAGCTCTGCTTAATTTGGGGCTAGATAATGCTGTGTGAATTGTCCAGCATTATTTATTTATTTATTACATGTTGGCCGAGTCTCGGCGAACTCGGTCTTGTTATATATGTATTATACATGCTGTCAAATCTGTCATCAAAACGAGACTCGGCCACATGTGGATCCGTCTCCATTGTACCTAGTGATGTGCGTGAACGAAATAATAATTTTATATGAAATTCGGCATGATGCAAGGCCTTATCAGCACAAGTAAAGAAAAAATCTGAAAACCGTGAATTTTTAGTTTATGAACAGAATTTTTTCTTTCTTTCGCAAGCTACCAAAACCTATAGGGCATCTACGTCCCGATGACCTAGAATCATGAAATTTGACAAGAAATAAGGGGGCCTACTCGGAAAAGGAAAATCGAAGTTTCTTTTTCGTGTTCGTGCAAACCCAACTCTTATGTCCATTGCATAAGATTAGCGTTTGCACGAAAAAGAATCAGAAACTTCGATTTCGGTTTTAGTGGCCCAAAGTCTTATAATTACGGAAGGAACCCTCAGTGGGCGAGTCCAAGTCACACTTGTAGTTTTATCTTAATTATAACTAGGATTATTTTTTATTTTAATTAAGATGGTCATGCATGATTTACTTAACCTTGAAATTAAGTAAATCATGCATGTCGTTTAAATTTTCTGTCATTAAAATTTATATACCTATTTTATTTTTTGTCATTTCATATAAATTATTTTGCAGTGCCCTACAGGGTTCATGTACTACTGACCTAAACTCGTCAATCAAGCTAACATTAATGGGTTAAGAAGCATTATGACGACATCTTGATAAGACTTGGTATTGAATGGACTAGGTCTCGATTGGACTAAGTCGTACTTGGCCTAAATCTTGATTCAACTAAATAGCAGTGACTATATCGATAGTCCTATGCTGTATACATGTGCATGTGAGCAAAATAAATTAATCTAAATCTAAAATCAAATCTTAATATTCTGAATAACCTTTAATAAAGCAGTCATTTCCGAATAGCTATTAAAGTATTTAACAAGAGAGAGAGAGAGAGAGTTTCCCACTGAATAACATCGTACTCAGTTCTTACAATGAGATTGCATTAAATATTTATAAGGCCTCAACATTTTAATATCAAAAGCTTCTGAATAAAACCATACATTTTCCTTTCAGTTTTCCTTGGGTTCCGTAAGACTTGGGAGAGTAAATTGGCTAACAGTTAATGGCAACATGGTTTCATGACATAGTCGAACAAGTTACTTACGAACCTGGATTTTTGTTTCTCTGTTTTAGATGAATAGAAAGATGTTGAAATTTGGTTCACAAACATAGTTTTGTAATGGGGCCAATTAACGTAGGTAGGTAAAGATAAAGATAAGATAAATATCATTTTTGACAATAGACACAAATCTTACTAGAAGTCAAAGTTTGTATGGATGGATGTATGGATATTTGTTACTCTTCAGGCAAAAACTACTGAACCGATTAGGCTGAAATTTGGTATGCGTATAGTTTGGGACCTGGTATAACATATAGGCTATTTTTTATTCCGATAGAACGCGGGCGAAAGCGCGGGCAGCAGCTAGTAACAAATATACAAAATAGACTTAATTAGATGCATAGACGATAACTTGTCAATAATGGGATTATCCAGTTTTTTCTATCATATCGAGTTTATTATTATGTTCTTATCGAGTTTATTTCATGTAATATTTATGAGTGTTTACCTAAGCCTTATGTTTTAACATAGGTAAGTACCTACGCGTAAATAATATATAAGAAGGTAAATAAAAAATCGGTTTGAAATAGTTTTCTTTTTATTATTGCCATGCCCTTTTTAACCGACTTCAAAAAAAGCTCTCAAGAAAGTGTCACTAGACCGATAAAAATAAATAATCCTGAACAATCAATACAGCATCATCTAACCCAAGCAAAACTTGTACTATGGTTACTAGATGACTGATATTCACAATACATTAAATTATATGTATATAGAAAATACGCAGAACCCTCGAACAAAACAATACACTCAACTGTTTTAAATACGGGTGCTTGGAACTACGAAACCACAGAACTACATATGTACGAACATACATATATGTATAAAGAAAGAAGCACTGTGTATCTTTTGGTCCTAGACTACGGACCTACACCGTAGCTCTGTAGGTTAGATTCCCGTGGCTAAGTACCTTTTCATACGTGTAAATTCTTGTGCAAGTGAAAAACCTGTCTAGACATTGTATAATGGAGTTTCTATTATTCAGTAGCAAATTGCGTAAATAACATGAAAATCAATGGAAAAACAGTGATTTTAGATAAAAGCTTGAACTCAGTGGTAAGTTCTTATCTGATTGGTGAATAAAACGAAGTGGGTAACACTTGTATGTCTTCTACTAGCTTCTGCCCGCGCCTTCGCCCGCGTTTTATCGGGATAAAAATATAGCCTATATGTTATTCTGGGTCCCAAACTATACGCATACCAAATTTCGGCCCAATCAGTTCAGTAGTTTTTGCGTGAAAGAGGAACAAACACCCATACATCCATCCACCCATTCTCACAAACTTTGACATTTATAATATTAGTAGGATTGCACCAACAAGGGGTTAAAGAAAGTTGAAATGGCATTGTATATGTAATATTATTTTCTGTTATTATAAAATTAACTATTTTCTCCCCGCGAATTTGCATGTGTTATTTCTGTGGAAATGTTTCGAGTAAATTTATATTCCATGGGGGTTGATTTGGGATAATTTGATTATTTAGCGAAAAACTGAAAACTATTTTAGAGTTTAGTTTTAATCAATTTTTTAAGTTTTGCGGGATATATGCTAATCCCTCGGGAATAAAGTTATTATGGGATTACTATAACGGGATCATTCCTTATGCAACTGCTAAACAATCATACAAATCGGTCGACAAATGACGGAGAAATCGACGAACATACATATAAGAAATACATACATAGATACACTCGAACCTAGGAGCTCGTCCTTTTTTCGAAGTTTGTTAATAAAAAGCTAGCCTGTGTGTAAAGTGCGATTTAGTGTAATGTGATTAATGAGATGCGATGAAGACACGTCTTTTTTCAAACTGTGAGCTATATTATACGTATAGGGAATAAAATAAATACTTTAATGATTATTTATTTTTATTTATACTGCGACTGCCACGTCCATACACCGTCCCACAGAGAATAATATAACAAATTTAAAAAAAAGTTTCCCGCCCACTCTGTCTGTTCGCGATAAACTAAAAAACGAATGAACGGATTTTTATACGGCACCAATCTATAGAGAGATCATTAGGATTTAAGAATATAATTTGTCAAGATTTTGTGTAAATTTATTGAAATTTATCGATAATTGTTCGAAGTGTAGGAAATAGTCACGCCGCCTGGAAGCTTTCATCGAAAACGCTGCCCTTTAAGATAATATGCGAAGCCGGGGCCGGGTTGCTAGTATAATATAATAAAAACTAGAAAATAAAGACCATTATTTATATATGTTGCGGCTGCCACACTGGTGCAGTGCGTCGGGCATGTTTGCAGACGCGGGCGTGGACAGCTTCCCAGCTGTGATACGAGCCCGCTGCGCCGCCGCACTGCGTCGCCTGCGCGCCAGCCGCAACAGCCTTCTAGCAGCGATTGCTGAAGATCTAAACGGCCGACTCCTGCGGCATTGGGTAGGGGTGCATTCGGTGCTTGCGACCTACACCTGGCACTGAGTGCATACCTGCCCGTGTCAAAGGGGTTGCTTAGTAATTTATATATGTTTTGTCCATGTACCTAGTAAGTTTTTTTTTTCAATTGTATTTACGTCCGTACGTACTTGTGTCTTTTCATATGGACCACCATTACGGGTCTGAAATAAATGATTTTTTTTTAACTTTTTATTATTTTATATTTAGTAGAGCATAAGAGTTCACAGGTGATCGGAATGGTAGCTTTTATTTCGGTCAACGAATTAGCACTGAGATTCAACGTGGCAATGCTTACTACTTAACAAACTTTTAAACTACAATATCAAATTTCTCACTGGAACGCAGCCCTAAAAAAATTCTATTGTCTCAATCCGCTTGCGTACCGAGTGACGCGATGTTATGCTGGACAAGTAATTTAGCGCTAACCTCACATTTCAGAATTTGTTAAAAAAACGACAACACTTTGACCTTACAGTCGAAGTAGGCATTTATTTGTATAAATTTTATTACCATTGTAATACTCTCAGTTTTACTATATGTATACCTTTATTTGTAAGTGGCGATGGGCAGGTCATATAGCTCGTAGAACCGATAACCGTTGGTTCTCGAGTGGCGAACGCGATGCAATGCGAAACGGAGTGTGGGAAGACCTCCCACTCGATGGGCCGACGACATCGTAGCGGTCGCAGGGAGTCGTTGGATGGAGGCGGCTCAGGACCGCTATTCGTGGCGTCGTTTGGGGCCTATATTCAGCAGTGGACGTGTACGGGCTGATGATGATGGTGATGATACCTTTATTTAGAAAGCTGAAAGGCCCCTCACATTATTTTAGTTATAGTTTCTCTATAGGTGTATTTGTAATTCTTAAAAGAAAAATAAATATCTCAAACCTCAATGCTGCCAGCATTCTGGGCACTCTACGTCTGGTGACGGTTTAGATTCTTAGGAAATAGTTATATAACTTTCTTTGTGAATAAATCTTCATTTTCAAAGAAGAGCATAAAAAACCTTTCCATTCGCTCATTAATTAGGACAAAAGCGGCTGTGATTATGCAAACTCTGTCGAGTAATCCTTTTGTTACCTTTTATCTGAATTATGAATACGGGAAAACAGCAATTTTTTTGTTTTCCGATTCAAAAAGGAACATCTGTAATTATTCAACAAGATGAATGCCGTTTTAGATAATACTTCTCACGTAAAGGTTTTATCTTTTTGACAAATTGCCGGTAACCTGTACCCTGTACCTTTATTGTACCTTGATTCAGGGTTTTTCTTTTCCTGTTTTAATCTTTTGCAGATACTGTTCCTTCTTCATTACCTTTTAATGTTCCCTTCCCCGCTAAAAAGATCAGACGGTAACTCTACCAATTTGTTAGAGTGTTGTCTTACTCCTGTTAAAATCATGAAATTATTCATTAAAATCATTGTAGCTACATAAAAATCAATTAGTACATACATAGGTAGTTACTATGTTCAGTCCACGCATTTCTTTTCTTGGACCGAATGAAAGAATACAGTATTTCATAGATTCTGCTTCTTTTTAAGAATAGTGATGCGAATCTCGGCTCTAACAATATCGGGGCTAGCGAGAGTTTCGATATTTATCGAGCTGACAGGTTAGGTGTGTGAATTTTTTTAATTTTTCATTAATTCAAAGAAAATAAAAGCGTGGCCCGAGTATAATCAGAAAAACCTACTCTAAAATATACCTTAACACACTCATGTTAGGCCTACCTATGTTACTAACAGTTATTAATTAATTAATGTTATGTAATTAATCTGTTGATTTAATCTCGCTTCTTCGCCTTCCTTTGTTTTCGGAAATTAAACCATGAGACTATTTCCGTTGGAATCGACACGGATTAAGGGATATAGTCATCATCATAATCATCAACCTATATTAGTCCACTGCTGGACATAGGCCTCCCCTAATGAGCGCCATAGCGCCCTGTCTTCAGCTTGACGCATCCAGCATCTGCCTGCAGTCTTTCACAGATCGTCATCCCACCTGGCCGGAGGGCATCCTATACTACGTTTGCCGAGTCGCGGTCTCCACTCAAGAACACGTTTACCCCAGCGGTTGTCTGTTCTTCGCGAGATATGGCCGGCCCACTGCCTGTATTCGTTACGAATCCTGTCCTTCAGAGAGACTCCGAGCATAGCTCTTTCCATAGCTTGCTGAGCGACTTTTAACTGGTGGACCAGCTCTACCGTGAGTGTCCACGTCTCCGCTCGATACGTCATGACGGGTAGAACGCACTGATTGAAAACTTTAGTTTTCAAACATTGTGGTATGGAAGGGATATAGTACCTAATGAAAATTTCACATCAGCTTAAATGATACTAAATATCTAGTCTTAGCTCATATCTTCGCGCTTCAGGCAAATAATACAACTGAAGATTAGTTTTAAAATCAAAATGGAATTCCGATTGTGGATCCACCAGTAGTTGTATTTACAAGAGCGAAGAAGCTATGAATAAATTTTCCTGAGTTCGTTACTGTCTGGATTGCCTGTACTTACTTGCTAGAACCGTGGGAAACTAATACTGGGTAGAAACGAAACTTAAAATTAAAAAAGTGAGGATGCCAAGTCAACTCTCGCGGCCGCACGTGGGCCAAATGTTTAAAATTGTTAAATATCATAAAAAATTATTAACGATTTAACTCACAAAAAATTACACAAAATAAAATGTAAATGGCACAAACAATTTTTTATGTAAGGAAGAGGTCGCGTGTAAAAATCTTAAGAATGAGGGTAAATTAAAATAATCGCTTCGTATATTACAGTGTACCTACCAAATGTTGTACATATAATATAAGGCTATGTAATAAAGCATTACCCATGTATCTTGATAAATATCCTATGTGGTGATCGAACCTGGGAAAATCCATGGACTTCCCAACACAAAAAAATTTAAAGGGAGGTTTTTGCGTCGTTTCCCAAATACTAGGGGTCATGTCCTAATCCTAAACTACAGTGCAGAATACTCAACAAATTCACTTAAAGTAAATCTCGGCGCTTACTTACTACTTATGGTGCTACTGACAATGAGCTTTCGAGCCATGAGATTCACATCTAAACACTAAACGTGCACTTGCGTCGAATGAGCTCGGCTCCCGACGATATTATTTTGCAGGAGCCGCCTATAGTTAGAAATAGATTGGGTTGGGTGAACGTTACTTTTTAATTTTATCGCTAGAAGTTCTTTAAACGCCTTACTCCGCTCGATCGGTTCTTTGTACCCGCGTTAGGATTCAAATGTATTTAAATTAGAGGTTATTTTTTTATACTAGACCGCAAAAAAATATCGTAGATAAAAAGAAGAACTTTCCAGGTTCATAACATTTCTTATTTATTAGGGCTACCAACTAGAGATAACACAAAATGAACCTTCAGGACCAGAAAGTTGAGTTCATAAAATGTTGAGTTTGCAAAAAGTTGATTTGCAGCATGTTGTCTTCTAAAATGTTGAATTTGCAGAAAGTTGAATACAATGACAAGGTTCTAAGGTCTAGTGCTCTTTAATTTATAGGCGCGTAAATCAAGAATCAACAAATATAATACAAAAACCATTTTTGTCATAAATATAATTAAATCAAAATTAAAAAGAGTTGGGTGCTCCTGCCAGGGTGTGTGTGTGTGTTTGACGCTCCTGCGAACGTCGCTCTCTTCAGAGTCCGGGCAACAGGAGCTACCATGGTGTGATTTTATGGGACTACCAAATTTATTAACAAAAATAAATAGAAACAGATTCTATTTTTGCTCTTGTATTTACAATTAAAGCAGTTGATCTATCTGTAAACTCTATTGCAAACAATCTAGATGGAGCTCAACTGTATCCATATAATTTAATACCAATCGAAAGCGCCCCCAAGACACCACTGGAGAACTTGATGAGCAAGATGTGTACTTATATGTGAGAAGTACAACGCAGAGTAGGCTGGCTAAAGCAAAACGAGAGTACCTACACAACAAGGTAGAGAAATTGTAAGATTCACTTTCGCGCCATCCAAGTTTGGAAGTCCTCAAACCAACCTGACTTCGTAAATCCAATATCTGGCAATACGAAAGATCCCATAAATCCATTATAACATTGTAAAAGTTAAAATTGACAATTTGACGAGATGGTATCAACATCACAAAGGCATTAGGCAACTTTCTTAGATGATCAATTACAGTTTTGAATTGTTTTATTTAATGGTAGAGTTCTGGGCAATGCGATAGTAACTCACCGTGACGTCCACACTCATCCTTTTTAGTCGTAAGTTACACTCTTGACATCCTGGTTTTCATATCAAAACAGAGGTGGTGGCACGCTTAACAATCCGGCACACCCATACTTGTGATTTAATTTAACTCTTGTAGTGCCTACTACATGTTTTGATATACATGTTACCTTGTTTATGTCGCCCTATTATTTTCTTATGTTACCATGTTAACTATAAACTTATTTCTATATACATTGGTTAGGCTTATGTGAACCAACTTTACACCGGTCTAACTTATAAGGAAGTAAAATAGTTTTTATAATTAGCTTATAATTAATATGATTGTCTTTCGTCCACAGAATAATCAAGCTATGAAACAAACACAGTACAATTTCTGATTTGCAGAATTAACGCACGTTACCAACGCTCACCATCAAAACACCAGCAAGTCTACAGTACGAATTGTCTGTAGCAAACGGTTTCGAAGCTTTTCCGGCTCGGCAAAGTTTGAATGAGATTGTATTGGCTGACTCCCAAGTCGGGAGCGTGTTTGGAACCCTCAACCTCAATCTAATAGGTATCAGTTCGCTGTGAGAGTATGCCCAGGTACCTTTATTTTGATGTAGCTGTGAGAATTTTATGCAATTTGTAACCTGCCCGGATACCTACTAAGTTTTCTGGGGTCTTAATTCAGGCAACAATCCTAAAAAAGGCCTAGGTTTAAAGGCCAATGTTTGTGAAATGTGAATTTTATTTTGTTAAAAGTCAAAGGAAAAATTCTTTATTTCCGTAAATACAATAAATGTACACTTAGAAAAGGCCAAATGTTATATAAGATCTCCAAAACTACTGAACAGATCAATATGAAATTTGGCATACATTTAGGACATAGCCTAACTTAGATAAGTTACTTCTTAAACCGAAAATACGTGTGCGAAGCCGCGAACAGAAGCTAGGACTTCACACAGCATTATGTAGCCCCAAGCTAAGCAGAGTTTGTGTTATGGGTACTAGATAACGTCGCCGTCACCAAACGGCTCTGCCAGAAGACCAGCGTTGGTTCTGCCGTGTTTACAATTCGGGCGGTAAACGGTCGGCGCCCCTGATCTGCGACAACTTGAGCTAACAACCGATGAGATTTTTAATTATTAAAAATGTATCCAACAAATTTGATGCCTTTTAAAAGATCGCTTCTAAGCAATAAAGCCGCCCATTGTGTAATGTGCATGTCTTTTGTTATGTCTGTATTCAACTTATTTCTGTTGTTGTAGGTAGGTGTAAAGTATATTCTTCTGTATTAATTGCCATATGTCATCATCATCATCATCATCAGCCTATACACGTCCACTGCTGGACATAGGCCTCCCCCGTACGACGCCAGAAATAGCGGTCCTGAGCCGCCTCCATCCATCGACTCCCTGCAACCGCTACGATGTCGTCGGTCCATCCGAGTGGATGGACATTGCCATATATGTATATTTAACCCAAAATATCAATAACAAAGTACGAGAAACTTCTACACAAATAATAAGATTTTCAGAAACCCGGAAAGAATTGAATTATTTATGTCCTAAAAGCGTTGCTTTGTTCTCCTTAGTTTAATTACGAGATAAAATTGATTTGTTTTTTGCGTGACTCTGGATGGAGTTTCATAATTCGATTGTTATCGAATTATGAAACTCCATCTTGCGATATGATTTGCCCTTATTTCAAGAAGTAATAAGTTGTATATTGAGCAGTGAAAAAAGCCGCACCGAACAAATTTCTCCTTCTCATCATCACAAATACAAATACTCCTAAACATGCCATCCAATGGGGTGATAATTCCCAAGCGTGGTGATAAATGTCATCATCACCAACACTTGGCTGGCGGATTTGTGTGTGTGTGTGTGAGTAAACTGGAGTGGTGAGGTGGGTGTTTTATTTAAAAACTCTCTCGACACATCCTAACTAATATTATAATGCGAAAATGTGTTTGTTTGTCCTTCCTTCACTCCCTAACTAAGTAACCAAGACTTGACTTTTGGCATAGAGTTAGTTGAAAGGATGGTGAGTAAAATAGGCTACTTTTTGTCCTCGTAAAACATAAAATTTCTAGATTAATTGATTTATCATCATCATCATCATATCATCATATCATACACGTCCACTGCTGGACTTAGGCCTCCCCTATACGACGCCACAAATTGCGGTCCTGAGCCGCCTCCATCCATCGACTCCCTGCAACCGCTACGATGTCGTCGGTCCATCGAGTGGATGGTCTTCCATGCAGGAGGGGATTTGCCATAATCACCACGCTTGGCGGATTGGTGATCGCAGTGTTGGAGTTGAAAAATACTCAGAAAGAAGCTGCTGCCCTTCCTCTGATAGGTTCCCTTTATATTCACCTAGAAATGTGAAATCCTAATTTAACGCGGGTGGAAACCGCGGGGAACAGCTAGTAAATTATATATAAATGTACTAATGGTTTCTATTCTACTTCTACCACTAGTGGACAAAAAGTTGAAGTGAAGAGAAAATCAATAACAGCTTATCTCTTATTTGATAATAATTACTTACTATATTTATAGCTGTTTTTCTTCATTTGTAAGCTTAGAGAAATAAAGTTATTCAATCTGAACCGGAATCATTCTCTCCCCAGCCTTATTAGCTCCAAAACAAAGAAATTTACAGTCAAATAATAGAAAACCCTACACTAAATTAGAACTAGTATTTACAATTGAAACAATTCAGCTAAGTGCAGACTGTTAAACAATCTACAGGTAGCTCCAAAACTCTGACTACGTAAACCTAGAAGCGAATTCTATTGTAGGTCAGTACGTTTTTTATTACAAGGGTCGTCACGTCATTCTCTTTAAACAAAAGGCTTTGGTTATCTTAACAGAAAATAACTTTAACGGTTATCTCCCCGTAAAACGGTGTCCATGAACTAAAGCCCTAGTACCGACATCATTTAGTGATGGCTCTTCAAAGAATTTTTAACGAGTTGCGATGAAGTGAGAACGCAGTAAAACAGATAAACTTCTAGATTACACATAAAAAGCGGCCATTCAATAACGCTCTGTCATTTCCCCAATAAAAAAGTTTGTAGGTACCCGAAAAAGGGCTCGGAAGTTTACATCAGCGTTTATAGTTGACGTGAATTTTATAACTTCGGATTTTTGGGCTAATCTTCCCTATCTAAGTAGGTATAAGCTTCTCGGAATAAAAAAGGTAACTACCAGCTTACTTTCTCACATAATTATGCTGATATAACTGGCACAGCACTCGAGGATGGAACTGGCGACTCTGGCGAGCGAACTGGCGGAGGTGCCGACGGCACCGCCGCCGCCGCGCTCGTCGATGGCTGAAGAGATATGTCTTGATGAGCAGTTATCGATTCAGTTATTCGGTTATTTGTTTGAATTTTATTTTCAATCGAATTTTCGATATAACCTTCGGCAACAGTGGAAGATTTCCAACCACCATGTAGCTTGATTGTGGTTAAATCGGCACCAGTATCTGCCAGAATAGTTGCTGATGTTCTGCGAAAGCAGTGTCCAGTGTATTCTTGTGGATTAGGTAAATTAAGATAAGAAGCTATTTCCTTTACAACAATACTGACTTTATTTTTCCCAACCAATTGTTTTGTACATTTCTTGTCTCTGTATTGTACTAAAAAGCGATTGCTCTTCAGGTCTTCCATTTTTATATTTACTATTTCTTGCGATCGACAGGCTCCATTTACTCCCAAAATCAAAATAACCTGTAAAATTTATAAAACATGAAAACCACAGTAGGTTTTGATAATCTAAAAGAAATATTTGATTGTTTGTTTGTTTGCATTAGCAATAGGCAATAATTTGCAAATAGGCTCCAAAACTGCTGGACCGATTTGGAAAATTATTTTACTATTAGAAAAGTTACTTTTCAGGTAGTGACATATAATATCCCGGAATTCCCACGGGAACGGGAACTACGCGGGTGAAACCGCGAGGTACTGCTAGTAAATGATAAAGTGCTGAAACAAAAAACAATTGTGTGATCATAATTTACCTTCATCAACAAATATTTGTCATCTGTAGCATTTTGCAAGAAACTATTTACATCTTTTGTGGTAAAGACTTTAGATTTTTTACTACGGAATCCTTCTGATTTTCTTTTCAAAAATGCTGTCAGTTTTTTGTAGTCCATGATATTGTTCTGTAGAATTAATAAAATTGCCTACACCAAATTCAAAATTAGAAGAACTTCCCGGGCCAGCCTCGATCACTTGGGTTCTTTTTTCAAAATATTGTTCGGAAATCGGAAGGGGCAGGCGGACTTGGAGTAAAAACTTTTTGTCGTTTGACCTATTACGAAAATAACAATAGCTACCGGCCGATCTTTTAGGAAATTAAACAAAAATAACACGTTAGAAATGGATTTCCATACAGTTTTCCCTCCCGCTAAAACGCGTGAGAAATGAAATTCCATAGAGTTTTTCCTCCCGGATTCCTATCCGCCTGCAATGACTTACTTTCTATCTTGTATTTGGAAAAGGAATAGGCAACTTTCCGAGCAGGTGTAGTATAAAAATAATTAGTAACAATTCCGCGTATAATCGGATGTTGTTAATTGAACCAGTAAAGTATGTTACAACTTTGCCGTAAAAATGTGGTAAATTACCGAAATTGAGAAACAGCTTGCATTCATGGCGGCATTTCAAACTTTTAACTCGTTTTCATTTCATTAAGGGTTATAGGTACCTCCGCTTAAGTGACGTAATTATGTACGTAATTTGGGCGGGTTTAACTACAACGGTTAACAGGCTTGGTTTGGTGTCACTTTATATGGTATAGGTACAGCGACGTTCATCAGAATCAGAATCAATAACTTTCTTTCTTTAGGCTTACAAATTAAGCACTTATAAAAGTCAAATATTATACTATAACATCATCGACCCCACCCCCCGGGCGATCGGATTGAGAGGTTAGCCACTTCTCGGTATAATAAATTTGCATAGGTCTATGTATAAATAAAGAGCCCTCTGTCCTACATTTCGCAAAATGTATATCATCAAAATCATAGTTAACTAACGTAGCGTCTTAAGTTTAAAGTCAATTTATAATGAAACAGAAACATTTGTCGTTTTAATGACGATAACACGCTATGCTAAACAAAAAAACAGCAATTTTGATGCAATAAAACCAAAACTAATTAAATTACGAGGCGTGGAATATCTAACGTGTCTATGAGCAGTGTGAACGCCACTGTACATAGGTACTATAGGTACATAGGTTCACTGTAAATTCATTGAACCTATAGTAGAATGGTCATAAGCAGATCTTCATATGTAAATCCTTAAAACCTTTTTGGATCTTATGTCTGAAATGAAAATTATTATTTATATATTTTTACATCTTGAACGCCTATGGGATTTGATGTTAGTCTTCAGGCATAAAGCCGCGTTGAGACGATCAGAGTCTGCTCGGACAAGGCTCGGACCGAGTAGACTCGTAGGAGTAGCTTCATACGAGTGTACTATGATGGCTGTTGATATTAAAATAGTTTACTGAGATAATTTTCATAGTTAACATCGAAAAATGTCATGAGACGCTTGCTCGTTGTTACTAGACGCCATTTAGTTTTCCTACTCGTATACGAGCAAGCGCAGAAAAATAGAACGCGGTCCGAGTCTACTTATGTAGATCGGACGCTTTGATCCAAGTGCGTTGAATTTTTATTATTTTTCTATGTAACTTGTTTGACTTTTTAATAATTTATTCATTTTTATTAAATTACAAATTCTCTATTCTTATAGAATTATTCAAAAATTCGGTTTCTATAAATACTAATATACAATTAGTTATTGACATGTAAATCGGCTTTTTGAATAAATTGTATTGCTGCGCTCGGATTTCCAAGCAGACACTGATCGTGTCAACGCGGCATAAGGCACTTTTTTAAATGACTTTAAATAATATTTAATCTCATCACAGTGAGCTAACAAGAAAGTACCTTATTACTTGCCCAGGAGAATCCACCTGCAAATCCACAAACTACTTATTTCCTGTTAAACCTATCCTACTATGAGCTTGAGCATACCTACACTTTATAAGTTACCATTTTCTAATATTATTTATGGCCTATGGAGAATATGAAATAAACACAGCAGGGTGATTAAATAACCCAAGCCCAAGATCATACACCGTATCTTCATTTATAAAACCATGGGTGTGCTGTAGGAGCCCCAATCAGAAATATCGTTTGATATAATTTCTCAGTGACCTCGCGGAGGTCATATAGCTCGTAGAACCGATAACCTTTGGGGAGTAAAGGTTCTCGAGTGGTAACCGCGATGCAATGCGAAATGGAGTGTGGGAAGACCTTCCACTGGATGGACCACAGAATTGGGAATAATTGGGAATAATAAGTTACTAGAAATGTTTTAAGTCGCAAATTACTTACAAAACGGCTGTCTATTATTCCTAATTCTGTGGGATGGACCGACGACATTGTAGCGGCCGCAATACATTAATTGATATTCTGTATTCGTACATGACATGTAATTTTTTCTTTAAATTAATTTAATTGGTTTTTAATAAACGTGTTACTTAAATAAACAGTAAACAATGATGACTTCTTCATTGATGTAGAGTAGTCGCTTGATAAATTGATAATGATATAAAATTCAAGACAAGAGTGAATAGGTGATAGATAGTGATACACCGTGATACACTGTCGGCCACATCGTCACTGTCCATCAGGTGAAATTGTTAAACGAAGGTCTATTGACTAAAAAAAAGTCTTTGGCTGCTGTTACTTACAGTAGGAGCGATAGCGGTTGTTGTTTTGTGATAGAGCCACAGTAGTTTGTATGGTGTACGGCCATTATCTACCCAGGGCAGTTTGAACTCCAGGGGGTTAAGTGGTGTTGTTATTTCGCGGTTGAGGAAGGTTAACAATTTGGTTGAACAACTAAAAAGTAACGTTAGGCTTAGCAAGTTGTTTTGAAATAATAATTGTCAGATATAATTTAGAATAGAAACGACTTATAAAAACAATTATATCTATACTATATAGGTACGTATTACAACCGTGTGATTCAAACTTTTAAAACAATACTACTACCAGTCCAAAAGCTTCTGCACACTCGCGAGCGGATCATACGTGAAACCTGAACCGTGAGTGTGGATCGGGGGGCCTACTCAGAAAAGGAAATTCAAAGTTTCTGATTCGATGTCGTGCAAAACCAACTGTAATGTCGCTTGCATAAGATAAATGTTTGCATAAAAACGAACCGGAAACTTCGATTTCGTTTTTACGAGTACAGGCCCTGATTCGCATATTCTTCGCGTCTCGTTTGCGCCTCGGTCCCGTATTTTGTCGGTTTTCTATCCCGCGACAAAGGGTTTGCAATTTTTATAGGTGCATTTTGGGATCATCCAAAAAATATTTCGCGCTCTGCTGGCAAATTTTTCACTGCCGAACTGGCAAAAATTCGCTGTCGCTCGTAAAAAACCAGTACTATATTAGTAAACGATTTAAACATGAACATCTTATGGTGCATTTGCTTGAAACACAAGCCGTAAGATAAGACAAGGCGGCCAGCTTCGGGCAATATGTAAATAGCCTTAGGAGCAAGTATAACGTAGGCTGCAATGAACTGAACCATAACAGCTACGTACGTCAAACAACTCATATTTTCTTGAATTTTGTTTCATTGTTCCGCAAACTGGATTCACTCGATAAGAATGTGAAACTGGCTCATAAAGAAAATGTATAGTGCAAGCAGAACCATCTAACATGTCTCATGTAAGATTTTAATAATGAAATAGCTAACATTTGCTGAACAAAGCAAGTCTCGTGTTATTATAAACTTCAACTAGAAAGTCACCTTCATTTTAAACCTTATAGTATCGGAATAAGAGATAATTTAACATAGGTTTTGGAAAATCGGTGAACGTTTCGCAAACCACAGAATGGGTGACGTAGGTACCTAATATTTAAGCTTTTCGTGACGTTATAAATTAAAACATTCAGAGAAGTTATTATGCTGGCTACTTTATTTAAAGTAGGTCAGTATCGGTTTAGCAGCAGTTGATTTTCGCAAAAGTTAATGTTAATGAAGAAAAAAGTGTTTTGGAAGTAATGTTAAGTACGACATATTCTACGAACTCCAACCGTGCTTTTATCACTTTTGAATGAAACCGGAACGTGACAAAATGTAAATTTCGGAAGTATTGGAACGTGACATGTACTCTATGATCGATGTTTTGGGGAGATGGGGATTGAAGAAAGCATGATAGAGATTGTCTCGGCAAAACAAAAGGATAATGTCGTAATTCTCGTTTAATAAGGTCGCAATAGCAAAACCTCCGGACTATCGAGTAAGCCTTGTTTGCCAGCTTACCAGCTAAGTCACACAATGTTTTGCTGTTAGCCTTTGAAAAGTGAGCAAGCTAAAAGTTGATCATAGTAACAGGAGGACAAGAGAGGATTCCCAACGTCTGATCCTGTGTTACTAGTTTTGTAAGGTGTACCGGTATCCGAATATGAGAGTTTTATAGATTTATGTTTTTGCTCTTTACTAGAGCATTTAATCTTTCTTAATTCTTTATTGCACTAAATAAAAGATACATAAAAAACAACAAGAAGGAATGGCAAAGACGAGCTTCTTCCAGCAAACCTTATTGATCGCACAAACCAGGTTGCGCAAGCAAAAGAAACCGCTAACGCACGCTGCATCTTGCTTGCGCAAACTGGTTTGAGCCCGGCCACACGCTCCATCTTGCTTGCGCAAACTGTGTTTGTGCTATCATGCATTCACAAATGTTTGAGCGTGTAGCCGGGCTATTAGGCGCAGGCCAGATAGAAGAGGCGCGGCGCGCATTGGGTACGCCACTGGCATGCTGCCAGTTGTATGGCTGGTATTCAATCGTTTGATTTTAATCTCTGCCAGCGGTGCGCCACGGTTGCGACGCGGGCGCGCCGCAAGGCGCACCGAAGGCGCACCGCTGGTGGAGATCAAAATCAGACACTTGAATACACACCGTCCGGTCCCGTCTTGAGTGTGCCACGGCCACGGGTGTATCCGATACGCGCCGCGTCGCTTCTGTCTGGCCTGCGCCTTACATTTTCTTTATCGAGGCTATTGTGAATGTTTGTCAATTACATATTCGTTTTTCGAATTATTTTAAATGTTACGTTGCATTTTAACAGTACTTTTTTGACAGGTCAGGGGTTGTAACTTTTTTTTTTTGGTATTGTGCAAAACCACACTATAGCCACTCAGTTCACGTGACTGAACTACAAAACTTATGATTTAAAAAGCCCTAGGCGTGCCTAAGCCTTGATTTTATTACTAACCTACACAGTTACAATTTCTAGATTAAATTTAAAGTTTTAATACCTGCTAACAGCTTTCCAATTGTCAACCCTTTTCATTTCTAATTTCGTTTTCCAATTAAGGGACAAGTGGTATCTTGATTTAAAAATTAATTTTCCTTTTTTGCTCGCTTTAAATTTAAACTTCCATTTGATGACTTCGAAGGAAATTTTTGTGATTGGTTAGGTATTGTATTTCTAATTTTTACAATTACTCCAATGTTGAGACTTGAGCATTTAAAATGACTTTTTTTGGAGTAACTACCAATTATTTTTAAATAAGGTAATGTTATTTATAGAGAAAATGTTTACCCGTACCTAATAAACAGGGTGGCTTTTTGAGATGGTCATTGAGTGTATGGCCATATCCGAAACCATGAGAGTTAGAGATAAGTCGTGAAAGGAGTCATGGACTCAATTTATGAGAAAACGAAAACCTAGACTACCTACATTTGACTTGACATAAACCTAATTCCTACTAATATTATAAATGCCAAATTTTGCGAGTATGAATGTATGGATGTTTGTTCATTTACGCAAAAACTACTGAACTGATTCGATATAGTTATAGTTTGGGACCTGGAATAACAATATAGGCTATTTTTATCCCCATAAAACGCGGGCGAAGGCGCGGGCAGCAGCCAGTTACTTGATATTCCTGAAAATCCACACTACAAAGACGGTATAGAAGTATTTTATACCTACCTCTTTGATACTACCTTATGAGATCTCGCTGGCTCCCTCTGGACCAAGGCACTCCATCGTCACATCTTTGCGCCTTTACGGCAGCACTGAAAAGCTTTTATTCTAAAATTATATTTTGACGAGCCAACACTGTCTCAAGGATTTTATAGGAATATGAAAATTTTAGTACAGCTTGAGAGTTTTATCCATACGAGAAATTTTGGTATGACTTGCCTTAGGAAAAGTGGAAGGAAAAGGAGAGGCCTTCTCTCCTCTCATGCTATGGGTTCTATCAAACCATCACTTTTAACAGTCTTTAACATGCTAGACCATGCACGTATCCTACGATACCTGCCCTGCATTCGCCAACAATTCAACGACATTCAAACAATTCTTACCGAAATTGAAATGCTGTTAGGTAAAGCAGAGGGGTTTGGTAGGCACTTTCCCAGACAAGCTTTTTCACACCAAGCTCCAAAATAATGATGATCGATGAATACAATGACGACATAAGTACTAGGTATATTATGTATAAAAGAACAAGCGATTTTCTGGTAAAAACCTCAAGCCCAAACGGCTGAAGATAGAAAACTGAAATTTGGAGGGCTTTTACTACACAACCTCCCTAAGAAGGGTTTTTGGCAAACCCTAACGGGGTGAAATATAACGAAAAAAATTCAACCCTCACTGGGTTGTAGTGAATATTCCTGAATATGGGGTAAAGGTGGGTAATAATTATTAAAGACTAAAATTCGTAGTTTGGCTGCGTATAGAAATGGC
Source organism: Eupithecia insigniata (assembly GCA_947859395.1). Classification (NCBI taxonomy): domain Eukaryota; kingdom Metazoa; phylum Arthropoda; class Insecta; order Lepidoptera; family Geometridae; genus Eupithecia; species Eupithecia insigniata. The sequence continues at coordinate 7,102,217 of OX402008.1, forward strand.
TGTAACTTTTTAGTGTAGGATGCGAATGACCTGAAATTTTCAGTATGTAAAACAACGACAAATTAAAACACTGGTTCCAGATTTTTTTTATAACAACCTATAAAACTGGCTTAAACGAGATTTTTGAATATAAACGGGTACCAGGAATTTTCGACACTTACAATAGGGTTTTAGCTGATTTTCAGAAGTTTTAACCCAAAGTCCACGCGAATGAAATCGCGAGCAGGTAAGCTAGTCTCCGTTATAAAATTCAAGGCTACCTAAACTTACCCAAGATCTAGAATCAATTCAACCCACTAGCTGCCCACTAGCTCCTAGCTCTCTTCCACCTACCTCCTCCTGTTTTACATACATACTTATGTACACATACTTATACATCTCAGCCAAAAGCTTGCCTCGCTGGACATACATAAGGTCAATATGTGGGCGAGGGTTTACCCATCGCCACGCTTGGCAAGCCGCTTGGCGCTTGCAGTTCGGTGATGAGTCCGTCAAGGATTGTCAACCCTCAAGGTAGTTTCAGTATTTTTGTTTCAGTTTTTTTGACGGACGGACGGAAGGGGGTGGGGGTCAGTTGGTTTTAATACCTGCTAACGCTCCACGCTACGCCACCACTGCTGTTCTGCGAGGGACACTGTTGCCCGCTGATATCTCTTAGTCGTCTTCGACACCCGCGGAAAGAGGTGTGGTGAAGATGATAAATAAAAAAAAAAAAATTTTGGACAGTGCACACAACATCATCTAGCAATGATGAACACAGGGCGAGCCGGTTTCGGTTCCATTCCGGTCTTTACTAAACAAATGTTCATTTCCAGCAAGTCAAGCTCCATGTGAAGTTTAAGTGTCGTTCCCGACGTATGCCATTGAGTATTAGTCAAATAAATATTTTACGAACGCCGTAAACCGTATTATTAATGATGGGTATCGTGCAGCGTACGGTAACTACGTAATTTCCGAACGACAACTATTTTATGGTATTTCGCGGTGATATTCAATGTTGTCGTTTAAACTTGAAGTTTGAAATGTTGTGAACCGAATTTTGGAGTTATTCTCGACGTCTCACGAGAGACGTGGTCTTTCTCAACGTCCCACGAAAAGTATTCACAACGTCTCACGAAAACGCACCTATGGCCAAATCACGAAAATCAGAGCGTCGTGATTTACAATCAACATCGTCTATATATAGTTTTCAATAATGACTATCCCTCAAAAGATGCAATAAGAACATTATAATTTTCAATTACTGTCATTAGTGACAGTGATGTAGTGTTCAGCTTCACAAAATGATAAACTTTAAAGTAAAATGAAGCTTTAATGCTCTAATCATCAGCCCACGCCAGTCCACAGCTGGACATCGGCAACACCTAAATAACGCCATAGCATCCATTCACCATTTGCCAGCAGTTCATCAAGCCAGATAAGGGATGATGGACTGCGTCCTACATGTTTGCAGAGTCGCGGCCTCTGGTCCGGTTAACACGTTTACAGTCGGTTATTATGCCCTAATTCGGAGAAAATGGTTTCGCTATCCTACCCCTACGTTCACACGTAGACATGCCGAAGCGGCTTTTTGCGAGATACGGTTTAGTCACTATACAATTTACATAATTATATGTACATACATATATGTATGAGTTCACACGGCATTTGGTTTAAAACCGAATGTATTATATTGGGACTAAATCGTTTCCTGCAAAAAACCGATCCGGCATGTCTCGTTTGAACGTAGGGTACCGCGCCGGAAGCTAACCTATGTGATGTTTCGCTACGCTATCTGTAGCAATAAGCTACGCCGTAGCAATAAGCTACGTCGTAGCATGAAGCTACACATGGTCTTGACTTATTGAATGATCAAGCGAGGCTTCTTGAAGCGAAGCTCGATCTTGATTATACAGCCTTCACCGAAGAGAGTTTACATGTAGTATGTACGTACAAACACGGTCTATATTCGCACAATAACTTTAGAGTTAGAAAGAGAAAAAAACACATCGCCTTTCATTCTGCCCTAAGCCTGTCTCCTCATTATTTTCAGAGTGAACAAACATCAGCAACATTGGTCTATCAGGGATACCTAGGTAGGTAAGGGTAGGACCCAGGCTCTCTTCGGTGAAGGCTGTATAATCAAGATCGAGCTTCGCTTCAAGAAGCCTCGCTTGATCATTCAATTATACAGCCTTCACCTTCAGAGAGTTTACATGTAGATGTTTAGAGACTGATCCATGTTGCTAAAAGTCGTAAAATAAAAAACCATGGATAAGATTTTGTCTTAATGTTTATTATTTTACTAAGTAACAACAAAAGATTCGCATCAATATCATTATCTTATAACAAAACAGGTCCTTAGGAATAATCAAACTTAAACTATAGCGTCTAACAAACTAGTGGTGGCGTCAACAATATATAAACCGACCTCCTAATTACATCGATACTAATACCGGCGCGTGAGGCAGCGGAAGTAGAGGCATGCCTCGTGCTGTGTGCGCCGAATATAGAGATATCTATACCACTATCCCCTAAAGTCTGCTTTAACCAGCGACCAATAGTCTGAGAGGTAGCAGCTTTATGAGGCTTTTTAAACGTAATAATGAGTCGATCAACAGAATTAGGTCTAATAGAGGCAGTTTCTAACAGATATTTTTGTAAAACTGATGCAGGGCAAACTCCAGGTCGCTGATTAAAGTATGGTAAGTTTAAAACTGGTTGATTTCTTCCTATTCCGGAAGTTTTTATTAAATCAGTAATTGATATCACAATTCGATCATTAAATGACTTGATATTTGACGTCTTAATCAGCGATAAAGTCTGCATTCTTTGACCAGTTGATAACGCTAGAAGCATGATCAGCTTTTTACTTAACTTTTCTAAATTGCAAGAATCATGTGGTATTTTTTCTAAATAATCCAACACGATACTTGGATTCCACATTAATGTGTATCGAGGGAACGTAGGCTTTAATTTGAAAATCCCTTTTAAATATCGTTTGACTCTTATGTCCTCCCCGATCTTATTTGAAGATATGAGAGATATAGCCGACCTATGACTATTTAGGGTACTATAAGAAGAGCCCTTGTTGAAACATACTGTGAGGAAATTCAAAAGAGATGATATGTCTACTTTGTAAAAATCACAATTATTATCTACGCAATATTCCCACCATTACTTATAGCTAGTATTATACTGAGATCTTGTGTTATGTGAAATGGATGAAAGCATTACATCTAAAGCCGATTCTGGTACCGGATTGCCTTTGGAAGCCTTCCCTGATAACACACACGCCGCCAGGGAAAGATGGCGGTACAGCGGGTGGATTGAAAGGAGAAAGCAAGAGATGCATACTTGGAGGAAATATGATTATCTATCGAATGCATAGCGACATAAACAACGGATACCACGGCTGGGAAGTCCATAATGGTACTACTACAATACCGGTCGCTTCATCGGATACAATTTTATTTAGGGTCTTCAAAATTAAATCGAACGGTAGGAACGCATAGAAATAAAATTGGGACCAATTGATGGTAAAAGCATCAATGTTATGAGCAAAAGGATCTTTTTTCCACGAAATGTATACGGGACATTTTGCATTCAGGCGAGTGGCAAATAAATCTATATCCGGCATATTAAAATAACGAACTATCTTTGTAAATTCCTTAAAACCTAATTCCCACTCCGTATCGATATTCAGTTTCCTAGATTCCGCATCTGCTATTACGTTTTGTGACGAGGGAATATAAGACGCGAAAATGAATATTTTCCTCTCCTCACACCATTTCCAAATCATACTAGATATCTCATTCAAGTGAGTGAAATTTATAATATTTTCCGTTTCGTTAAATATTTTTTGTCTCTTCGTGTCGGGGAGTTGTAAAGTCATCGTCTCAGAATCTAGAATAAAGCCTAAAAATTTACACGACTTCTTTGGAATTAAAATGCTCTTGTTATTATTTATTACAAAACCTAACCGCGTGAGACATTTTATACTTTCATTTGCATTATGTAGGCAATCACTGGCGGATTGTCCAATACAAAGAATGTCATCCAAATATCTTACAGAGAGGAAACCTCAAGACCTTAAGTGAGACATGACTGGTTGTAGTAATTTTGTAAATACATAAGGCGCAGAGCATAGGCCGAAAGCCAACACCACAAACTCCCATAATTCGCCATTAAAGTAAAACCTCAAATATTTGGCATGTGATTCGTGGATAGGAATCAAAAAATAAGCCTCTTTGATATCAATATTAATCATGTGAGAATCCCTAGTCAAAAGTTTCGTAGCAGTGCGTACATCTTCCATCTTGAAGTGTTCCGTACGAATGTATTTATTTAACTTCTTTAGGTTTATAATAAATCGATTACTACCGTCACTTTTAGGAATCAAAAATATATCGGATATAAATTGCCCCACCGTCTGCTCACATTTCCTTACGGCGCCAATATTCGATAAGTGATCTAGCTCCTTCATTATAGCTGATGACTCAGTTTTAGAAAACCTGCGATGTGGGTAACTTTCTGGACATTGGTTAGGAATTTCTATGAATGGTATTTTATAACCTGATAAAATATCAAGGATAAAGTCATCGTCTGTAATGGACAGCCATTCGTTTAAAAAATATTTTAAACGACCTGCATGTACCTGGGCGTTTGGGTCTACACCCTGCGATGTGCACTGGCGTAGCGCGGCGCCGCCGCCGCCGACGCCACCGGCGCGATGTACTGGCGGCGGCGGGGCGCAGGGGGCGGGTAGGAGCGCCGCCGTGCCCCGTGCGGCGGTGGTGTCCACCGGTGCGAATACTGTTGTGACGTCATTGATCTTGGCCCACCGCCTCGCTGGCTCCGACCACCGCGCTGTTGGTTCTTCGCTCCGCGTGCCGATGAGCCTTTCCGGTTTAAATGGCCCGATGAGGTCGATGCTTGTATCAGTTCACTTATCTTCTTTATACCTCTTGAGTCTCTTACGAGATCTCCCAGGTTTTCACCGAATAAGAGACTATCCCTTTTTCTGTCTTTGAAAGGTTCCATCAGAGGCTTGTCAATCAGCGGGTTGATTACCGAACGTCTTGTATCGGTTTCAGCGTAGTGGGAGTCCGCTAACATTCTAGCGGCGTCATTTAGTGTACGGATAATTTCCGGAATATCTGAATTCTTTTTCATCAGACCAGTCATAGCTATTACTAAAGCTGAAAGTGCTTTACCGTGCTGATCTTGTTTACCAAGTAGCCGCTTGTCCCGTAGCTTGCATGGCTCGGCTAGCATTGCTCCCACCTCCAAGTTCAGAGTAGGACCTTTAGCTAAAGCTAAATTTTTTGGATATAAATATTACTTTAATATTTCCTCTTTTGCCTCCACATTTAGCCCGTTGAGAAGAATTTTTTGGAGTCTTGCTGCCAAATCAGTCTGTATGTCATCACAAAAATCCACAGAATCAACTTCAAAGTCGCCGAGTGCTTCCAGTAAGTTTGGGTCGAAAGAATCGACCCCTTCCGTTTCTTCTACCACAAGCAAGGTAGGCTCGCCCGCACCTGTCTGATGCTGCTCGGCGACGGGACTTGAAACAGTCACGTTTTCAATATTTTTCTCAATATTTTCGACGATTTCGTATTTTTCTTGATGATCTGCAAAGATCAATAAAGACCTATGAATAGGTAGTAGCTTAGGTGGTAATACCTACAAGTAAAACTTGTAGCGGTCATCCGATAATTCGTAGAATACAACGAATATGGATAAAAAGTAGGACAGTATTTCGATACGTAACAATATCGTTCCAATAATACGCACGAATTTCGATGAATGCAACGAAATAAAACATGAACCTTAAATGGTTCTAATTGTTCTTCCAAAAGTTTGATAAGATCGTGCACTGCTCGATGAATGCATCGAGATTATCCGAAGAATTCAACGGATACTAAAAATAACTCGAAGGTGCCAACGATCGTAGGTAGAAAATAAATAACTACCTACCTTCATCTTCATCATCCAAATATATTATTCGACGTCTGCTACTTTGTTTCATCTTCAATTTATCCTCATATTTCCTCTTCTTCCGTCTCCATCTATCTTCTTTTGTTTCTTCGTGGTGTAGTCGTTTTGGCATTTTCTTTTTTGTTTACGGCGTGCACTTGTGCGATAGCCGTGAGCGCACGGACAATAATGAGGAGACAGGCTTAGGGCAGAATGAAAGGCGATGTGTTTTTTTCTCTTTCTAACTCTAAAGTTATTGTGCGAATATAGACCGTGTTTGTACGTACATACTACATGTAAACTCTCTGAAGGTGAAGGCTGTATAATTGTTAATCTTGATGCATTTGTAATGCTTTTGCATTTTGACATAGGCACCACGAAGGTAACAGGTGGAGAAACACCCCTTAGTCTTTAGAACATAAGTACATATTAGTTACAGTTTTATTTTATGTGGTAAGTATTAGTTAGTTTTCTTCAAAAGTTTATTTTTTTCGAATCAATGGTACTTAATTAATTAAAGAAAGTTACAAGGTACACAAACTAATGATATCTTGTATCATTAAAAACAAAACTAGGCCAGCTAAAGACACTTATTCACTTAGTATTTTGGATAATAACAGTTCAAGCAATAAATCAATACTGAAGTAATTTACTAGAGACAGTCTAATAGCGGGTAATTTGTACTCCACTAGACAAACTCCGCCCGACCTAGTTATAACAAAATTAATGTAACTTAGATTTGATTTGGTACTAGTTTTAGCCTTCGCTTCACTTGCGTGTCTCACGGGAAGAGACATAGAATTTAAGTTTCGTAAAAAATATCTAACTTCTAGATTTAAATTAAATTCATTTAAGAATTATTACAGACAACATATTAGGCCCTTTTTTATTAGTAAGTCTTAAAATCAATGAAGACCACTTCTATGGCTTCTTTATGATCTTAAGTTTAATGACAAAGAGCCATTGTCCAATAAAGTATCTACTCAATATAAGTGCTATCAGGTATTTAACATACATATGTTTATTTATCGCGAAAATTAAAAAAGTTTTACGAACTCAAATGAAGCCAGTTGCAATTGAAATCTTTTATCATCCTTGAATGAGCAGCGAGAATCGATAATAATCTATCTATCAAAGAGTGAACGTTCAGTAATCTTTCAATTTTTGAATCTGTTTGAATTATCTTTGAATAAAATCTATGGATTCACATACGCAAGATTGGGGCTAATTTTCCAATACTAATTCAGAAATTGAGCTAACGGAGCTCTCTCGTTCAATGTTCACTCAACTTTCAAATTTCAACTGAGCCAACAGTGCAGTAACCGTGATTTTTCAGCCATAAAATTTAAGACCAACAGACACTCCCATTTATTATTAGAGAGAGAGAGAGATAAATTTCGAAGTTCGGAAGGCAAAATGATTTTTAATTTATTCGTCGTAGGGCAATGTGTTTTATTACACTGCTTATTTCCGTTCGTGTTTCACTTAATTTAAAGTTGTTTACAGTTCAGCAAGGCTATTTGTCATGGGGTTTGTGACCCCGATAGGTAGGTAGATAATAGTAACACGAGTTGTACAGAGATTGTACAGTCAACGAGACCAAGATTTAAATACTTTGCTATCTACCTAGTTAACTAAAGGGTTTATTTATCAAGTCATATGCATAAGAATATTTATCTATGTCAAGTATGTTTTATGTATCCAAAACTTAGCTTCACAGTTCACATATTACTAGTGACCTCAAAATACATACTAGGCGCGCCTCATCAATGCCAGTGCGGTACTGTTGTCAAACAGCTTGGTCATCACGGATTATCGTGTACTAGGGCTGCCGGTCGGATATCTCGTCATGCCAGCCTTAACGACATCATCCGACGGGCCTTTGTCACCGCTAACGTACCAGCTATTCTCGAACCGAATGGCCTGTTGCGTGACGATGGTAAGAGGCCTGACGGCATGACTTTAGTCCCTTGGGAGCTGGGGAGGCCTATTGTGTGGGACGCTACATGTGTCGACACACTTGCGCCTTCCCATCTTTCAAGGACATCCTTGAGGGCTGGTTCGGCGGCAGATTTGGCCGAGGATCTCAAGAGGCGCAAATATGCAGGTCTCGACAGAGCCTACGCATTTGCTCCCCTTGGAGTCGAGACCCTAGGTCCGTGGGGTAACGAGGCTCACCGGGTTTGCAAAAAATTATCTGAGCGCCTGGTCGAAGCGACGCCTGACCCGAGAGCTGGTGAGTATCTGGCGCAGCGCATTAGCATTGCCATACAGCGGGGCAATGCAGCCAGCGTCTTGGGGACGCTTCCGACTGGTATTGATATGGACTAGTTGAGCTATCTGTAGATTGTTTGCAACAGTCTGCAGTTAGCTCAATTTTTTCAATTGTAAATACTAGTTTAATTTCTTTATATTATTTGATTGTTATTTTCTTTGTCAATAAAGACTAAGTCCCATACTAGGTAAAATGTTAGTGATTTTTTTGTTCGCATAAAAAAACAAAATTCCTAACTACTCACAAAATTCTTACCATGAAAATTCAATAGGTGAACTGAATGAACTCTACCGTTCTTTTCACCGTAAAATATATCCAATAAGCATTATTCGAAGTTAAAAAGTCTCGAAACCATTATAAAAGGCTTCCTATGAAATCTGGAGAAAAGCTGACGTGCCTTTTGAAAAATGTCGACGTGTCGTTTCTTAAAAATGGCTCACATTTCCACCTTTCATTGTGAGATCTGAGTCTGGACTCCATTGTGAAGTTTATGCAGCATTTTATAGGGAACTACCGTGAAGCATCAAGTACTACTTACGAAACGCAGACGTATCATCTTTTAGTTGGGCCATTCCTGATAATTTTATGGTTATGTTTGGCGGGGTGGGTAACATTTTAGCTACCTGCATGTTTATAGTTTAACATTATATAAAAGACCTTATGTACCTACTTATATTATTATCCGTTATCTGGTACCCATTACATAAACTCTGGTTACTTTGGGGTCAGATGTTGCTGTCACATACCTTCTAGGCAAATTATCTTACTATATTCGGGCAAAGGAACCGATACGTAAGTGTTTTTTTCTAACAAATATTTAAGATAGTACAAGATATTTTTATTGGTTCGCTAGACACAAGAAAATACAATGTTAAAAAGAATTAAAGACAAAAAGCAGTGTGAGACCAAAAGTTTACTGAGCGTGTGCTGCAGGAGCTCGGGGAGCACCTGCAACGCTGGTCTTCCGTGGCACCTTAGTTTAGAGTGCGTCACTGGCTATGAACACACTCTTTATAATATAGGTTGTTACTTTGGCGTAACAACCGTGGCATTACGATTTGTACCAAATCTCAATAAAAATCATTAACAATAAGCTACAAAAAGCACTAGGGAGGATAAATTTTCCAAAAGCGTTTTAAACTGTTTAGGTACCTACGACCCCACGCGCCTGCAAGCTACACAGGAATACAATTTTTAAAGTTCGAATATGTGTAGCACTTTTTGGCGATGTCTGTAGACCTTATATTAAAGTAGATCAATGTGCAGCGTCAATTGCTGAAGCCAACAAATGCTGAGCCGGGTATCGAAGCTGCCTCGGGGTCTAACGGTCCCATGGGCCAAGTTATAAGCAAAAGCGATGAAACGGGTTATTCACCATGAAGGTAACATAACCAAGGCTATCCAAAATCAATTAACTTTCCTAACGTAAATGACAAAGGAAAAACTTAAGATTTCTCTGAAAGTTATTCTTCGGTTTATTACCTACTTCAGTTAGAAGCCCTAGATTTAATCTCAAAGCTGTACAAAGGTAATGTAGGTACCATTTTCATTAGTTTTCATTTTAATTATCTACAGAGAATAAAGAATACCTTTAGGTACCTCATGGAACAAATTCACAAATATCACTACATAGTATAAAACAAAGTTGCTTACCGCTCTGTCTATCTGTCCCTATGTATGCTAAGATCTTTAAAACTACGTAACGGATTTAGATGCGGTTTTTTTTAATAGATAGAGTGATTCAAGGGGAAGTTTTTTAATGTAGGTATAATTTAGTATAAGCATTGCACCGGTGCGAAGCCGGGGCGGGTCGCCTTTACTATACGACGTTTCAGTTTCTGCAGGATTCCACGCCATTGTGGTCTTGAACTTGTGTTGAACTGGAGTATTAAAATTACCTTACAAGTATATAAACCCAAAAAAAAGCAACAGCTTGTAGCCCATACCAGTCAGCGATATCTCGCTGCAACCGATACCTAACAAGCATTACGAATGCAATAAGCTACCAAATAGCTCGTTGCGAATGCCTATGCATCCTCCGTAGAGACATGGGACGGGATTATAGTGAGCATGAACTGATGAGAAGAGATATTAAATTTATTTTTGCAGATTTAGTTTGAAGCCTAATATACAGTAGACGTTTGAGTTGAGGATGAGGATATAGACAAAGCTGGCTCATTGGCAACTGAATTTCGTGCATGGTGCGGTCAAAGATTCCGGTTTTTAAAAAAAACGACCGGTAGGTTTATCTTTAGAGTTTGCATGAATCACGTGCGGTAATAATCCTCATCATTATAAATGTGAAAGTTTTTATGGTAGGTGTATGGATATTTGTTACTGTTTTACGCAAAAACTAATGAACCGATTAGGCTGAAATTTGGTATGGGTATAGTTTGGGACCTGGAATAAAATATAGGCTATTTTTTATCCCGACAAAACGCGGGCGAAGGCGCGGGCAGCAGCTAGTATACAATATGTAATTTCTATCATAAAGGCAGTTTGGTAGACCAACTGCCTTTTTGACGGAAATTTGTTGACGCCTATGGAATTTTTAGACTAAGTAACGTTATGGCACAGACAAATTCTTGTGACAAACAAGAATTTAGAGACCCAGCCGCGCAGTGGTAAAGTCAGGTTGCGGATGATGATGATCATAGATATTGAGAAGGGTTTAGGAGCTATCGATAAATCGCGTTATTTGTTTGTGTGTCGCCTAGATTCATAATAGTATTTCTATTTCCCGTGCATTGTGTAAGAAAAAATTTGCGAAAATTCCGAGTCTGAAATTCGGATCCATCATTCGGAAACATTCAGGTCGTATAAAGCCCCATTGCTTATGCAATGTCATCCAACAATAACAAAGGAAAATAATTGCGCGCAAAACTGAATTTACATAACTTGGCTAATGATATTAAAGCTGTTCAGGTGTTCCCATGGTGCAGTGTTATAAGGGTGCATATGAAATAAGCACTTAGGTAAATTGCACGTTGCACCCCCGTTGACTTTGAGAAGGGTATTAATTGAGCAGAATAATTTTAGTGGTTGAGGTCTTGATGTTGATTTTCTTAGCGTTCTTCTGCGTTTCTTTAGCGTCCATGTTTCTACGTATATGGAAACAAATAAAGTCCTGAATATTTCTACGGATAAAAAAGGTTACTTAAAGGTTACTCACGTATTTCGGTGAGAATCAAATACACAACTTTCTAAGTCTGTGCCGGCTCTGTGCCATGGGAGTCGCAAAGTGAAATATCGCATAATTTTCCCGAAATTATTATTTTTACGCTATTCATTCAACAACCAAAGGGGAGACGGGGGTACGCAAATGACACTTTATTATGACCTCGGGCTGTGAAAAGTCACTCAACGATGCTCCCGGAACTTTGGCCATAGGCTGATAAGTGGCAATACCACAATATTGCCACTTATCTGTCGTTATTGGGTGCATAATTTTACCCTCGCATCTTATTTAAATGTCAGAGGGTCGTGATTCCCCCGTGAAATCATCTTGTCGCGGGCAATATAGCGCCAACTGCAACTGTCCTTGGCGGCGTGAAGAGTGTCGTGGAAATTCGTGTCCAGGGTAGTGCGGATCTGGTCTGATCATCTAAGGTTGCTGCGTTCTCTTGGACGTTTTCTTTTAACCTTTCCGGTGTCCATTAGCTGTTCGAGATTGTCACCGGAGTTCCTGGCTATTTGGCCAAAGACCGTCACACAAAACTTTGCACAACCACATGGAGGACAGTCTCGTCTTCACCAAATAAATGATTTACTTACTTACTTACCTGTTCCCGCAAGATAGAAACGTTGGTGCGGAAAGCCGTCTATGGTATTTTCAACATCCTCCTCCAGCATCACATTTCGAAAGCGTCTATGTCGTCACGGTCGGCCTTTTTTAGCGTCCATGTTTCAGCGTCATAGTAAAAGATGAAGAAGACAAGGATTTTGACAAATTTAACGTTGGTGTTGCGAGATATGCTGCGGTCGCCCCATATTTCCTGTAATGCATAATTTTATACACGCCATGAATTTATTGTTGCTTACAAAAAGATTTAGACAGATTTGAACACTCCATAAAAATATATTTGATCCAACATGGTATCCTACAGTAAATAGATACATAGGTACTTTAAAAACTTGAAACTTTGAATTATAAGGTATCTAAACTAATAACTCAATAGTAGATACTGTTAATGCGAAAGTAGCTCTATGATCTGTATGTATTTACGTTCTATGTTAGATGTACGGTCTATGTTACCTTTTAACGCATAAACGGCTGAACAGATTTTGTTAAAATTTGCCGTCGATGGGTGCGGACGGACAAAGGATACATTTTATACAGATCGAATAACAAAGCAACGGGCAGAAGCTAGTAACCTATATGTATTGTCGTCTTTTGTATAGTCTTTATTTATTTTAGATATGAGTTTTTATATGTTATTTATTAGTACAAAAAGTGCTCATTTTTTTTCCAAAATTCATTCATACATTATATGGTAGTTTTCCTTAGTTTTGATTAGACTTGATTACAAAAATCTGCCAAACTGCTTATCCTTTTCCTCGACAATTATGAATTTTACCAAGTTTAATTCAGGGTTCTTATAATGCCTTCAAATAATTAGTCTTTCGGTAACATCTGTTATTCAAAGCTTTAGGCAAGCTAGACATCATCGATCAACATTTAACCTTTTAGACGACCTATGAGTAGGCAGTACCTAGGCATTAGGCTCCTACTATGCCGGGCTGTGGGCAAGACCATTCATTAGGTAGTAAGGCGTCTTGTTTAGTGTCCGTTGTGTAGTGCAGAAAACGTATGTCTGGTAAGCAAACAAGCTTGTTTGGAAATATTTCTGAAAGGATTCATTATTTTGGATTCGGTTCATAAACAGAATGGTGCACAACCAAAAAGAGTTTAAATACACACAATACAATTTCTAAGCCTCATTTTTATATCGAAAAATATATATTCCGACTACTAGTCAGTTTCTTTTCCACAAGATTATATAAATTAATATGAGCCACATAATTATATAGCTGTCACTCATACGAAATGAGAACCTCATGTTAATATGATACCACGCAAATGACAGGCGACCGTACAGAGTGCATTTAGGGTCATATGAGGATGGACTGGCTGTTGAACAGGCGATGACCTTTAGGGGTTACCTAGCTTATATCTAATTTACTTATCATGTTTTCAGCAATATTGAGACATTCTGTAATTTAAATGGGAAAATGCTTTATTAATATTTTAAAGCTTTTTATAAACAAACTTTTATATCATCTAGGACTAAAGTCTTTGGGAAGACAAATCCAACGTACCCAAACTCAACGTGGTTAAGTCGTTTCGTGTAGGAGTTCCTATGGCCACCTTCGGTCTTCATCATCAGACCAGCTCGACGGCACCATGACATTGCATTGTCTCCGAACTTACTTATGTATATATGCCAAATTTCAGCTCAATTGGTCGAGGTAAATTCGGTTACAAGATTTGTCACATACAAACAAACAAACAGAGCAAGTACAATAAAAAGCTTTTTATAAGTAAAAAGTGCTACATGTAAGGGTTATTTACATGTAGCACATTTTAGTTCAAAATTACTTGTCACTTTAAGCTGTCACACTGCACTGGTATCAGACAACAACAATGACGAGTACTAGCGAGTTCTAGGCTCGTATTATTAAAGCTTGCGGAGTCATCGATCTACACATATGCTTGAGTAATGCTTATGCCATGGAAAAGCTTTACTTAAGCATAGATCAATGACTAAGCATGTTTTCAAAATAGGGACCTATTATCAGAGTCAAAAGACTTATGTACATTGGCTCCTTGAACAAATGGTGTAGGTTCCTAGACAATAGAAGCATATCGAATTGAATCTTGTAGAAAATTTCACGAAAAACACCGTGGATGGACAATATTTGATCCTAAAAAAATTGTAGGTCATCGAAGATGGCGGCCGCTACACATACGAGAGGTTAAGACGACAAGGTAACAAGGAATTTTACCACCTTCCGCTTACCTACTGTGATCGTCACCATCATCTCAGTTGAACGACGTCAACCAAATTGCTTTCCTCAAAGATCGCCGCGATGAGGGGTACGGCTGGCAACCAGGCGTTTACGTTACAATTGAAAGCGTTCCATATAAGATAAACTCAGTTTAGCACTTTAAACGAGTTCAGCGCATTTTACCGTCATAAAGTTGATCCGATTAAAACGCTGAACGGGGTTCAAGAGCTGTCATGTCACACACGGTAGCTAATTAAATACGAATTTAAACTCGATCAAGCTGATCTTAGCTTTGACCCAAAATTAGCTTGATCTGGTTTAAATTAGTTTGCTGGCAAAACTTTTGGCAGCAAACGGTGAAATTAGACACAGGAAACTACACTTACAGGAAAAATCGTCATAAAGAGACTGAGGCCAATCGGCTTCTTTATAAAACCCATTCCTCCAACATTCACCCTTCTTCCCTAAGTAAACATCACAGTCCAGTCCCAAAATAATGTAATTATTTTATTAGTAAGAGACCACGTAGACCCCTCGTTTATTGTAACAGGAGGGAAATAATAAGATTATTCGTACGTAGGTAGGTATATATCCATGTAATTCGCACGTCTTGCCCGTATACAAAGTTCTTGTGGTTCCCGGGGGCGCGTAATTTTCAGTTGGGTTGGGAATGGACCTATTTCATTGTTGTAGAGAACTTAAATAGGTTACGAGTAGGCTTAACACTCATGAAAACAGCGGAGAGACGGACAATAAAGTGATCATGTAAAGGTTCCGGGAATTTAGGTGTGGAGCCCTAAAACACGACGTCCCTGTGGTGGGCATCCTATGTATTTATTGTCTTCTAATGGTTTAGGTCGAAGTACTCATGGATAAATTCAGATTTCCCCAAGTCACAGGTTGTTAGTCAGCATCATATCAGCCTTCAGTCGTCCACAGCTGGACATAGGCCTCCCCCATAAAACGCTACAAATAGCGGTCTTGAGCCGCCACTATCCATTCCTGCAACCGCTACAATTTCGTCGTTCCATCGAGTCGATGATCTCCACCACTCATTGTCAGTTTCGCGTTGCATCTTGTTATGAGCTATGTACTAGGTACATATGTACATACATACATATGTAGCATCGCACAACATTTTTTTTACTATTCCTGTTTAAAATGTAGCCTATTAAGTAATTCCCGATACCGGGAAAAAGGTTCTCATCATGATATAGACCTACTTTGTAGATTATTACTTTTCCAAGTGTAGGTATATATATATATATATAATCTATGGTAAAATAAATAATAGAAATTAGAATAATCGACTACTTTCACGTCCAAATTTTTTTGCCTATTCGTTAAGTGTTTTGGGTTTAAGGTAAGATAAACTATTGTTTATAAGGAAGACAAATTATATTTTGATTACAAAATAAACGTATCTAAGTTACACTTTTTTTATTAATAATAATATAACATTCACAGCCATTCCAGTGACAATGAAGGAATGTTTAAATAAGAAACTACTAAATGTAGGTTATATTGTGCTTAAATAATCATAACTTAGTTATAATACTCTTGTTGCTTAAAATTAGTTATAAGTAGATATAAAGAAGAGTTCCACTAAATTGAACAATTAAAATGGCAACGTATAAATGTTTTTTTAAAAATGATAATCAATATTGACAGATGACATAACGGAGGTCGTTTCGCCATTCAACAGATAATTTCGAAAAATAACAAATAAATAGAAAAATCCTACCACTAACACAAAAATAAGATGTTTGATACTTATCGGTTATTGCTAAGTTGTCAGTTTAGTGAAAATCTACGTTAATTAGTATAAATCTTACCTAGACATCGGATTATTTCAAGGCACATCCGGTATTATTTTGCCAATTACTTAACCCTAACTTATTGATACACTTACTAGCTTTAGCTGTCACTATTAAGTATCTTACTTTGTTATAAAGTGGGTGATGTGTTGTGGTATTTTTACTTTTTCTTGATGTTTTTGCCAAAGGTCGTGAAGAAGTATCTTACTTTGTTATAAAGTGGGTGATGTGTTGTGGTATTTTTACTTTTTCTTGATGTTTTTGCCAAAGGTCGTGAAGAGAAGTGTAACTAGCAATGCTGACTCTACATTTTTAAACTAAATTCAAATGTATTTTATTTCAAAAACATTTTTTTTACTTAAATTACTTAAAACTTCGAAAAAAATACTGGATATGAACATTTTGTCCCGCCCTGTAGAAGTGTAAATTTTCACCTAATAGATATTTACTACTTTTCATTAGAGATTTTAAAGGAGATAAATCATACAGATTCATAAATACGGAATAATTCCACGGCAGTCAGTCCCTAAAGGTCTGTTCAGACCCTTGCGGTATTCGCTACACAGGCAGCGATAGTCGAGTGAATATGCAGTCCTTTCAAAACGGCGGCACGATGACAAGAGAAACGAAGCGTATTTTTCGCTGCCACACTGAGTAGCAAATTCCGCGTAGGTCTGAAAAGGCCTTTACACTCAAGATTCTACGAAATTGATTGCGTTTATAAGTTATCTTAGATATAAGAATACATAAGTAGAAGAGACAGCAGGAAATGTACCTACTGGCAGAGACAGTAAAAACTTAGCACGTCATAAAAATATCAACATCGTCGTCAAAAACAAACTACGAATTGAGAAACAGTTAACAAAACATTTAACAATTTAAATGTAAGCAAACGTTAAGATATATAAGTACCTAAGTAAATATTTTGGTTTAGCCACGAAATAGTCTTTTAGATATTGCCAATTTAAATAAAGGCCAACTAACATTTACTCTTAGGTAAATCTTATCAAAACTAGAGTGCCTACAAAGTACTGTCTTTTCATAGATTTTACAGAAATAAACATTTTCAATTTCAATAGACTATCATAGAGAGGACACTTATTGCATCTGGTTTCGGAAATCTTGAGCAGCTTGGAATGTATTGTGCATCAGCATAGTGACTGTCATTGGTCCAACACCTCCAGGAACTGGCGTTATAGCACCGGCGATTTTGCTTACCTCTGTCAAAATAAGCTGTTTTTAATAGGAGCTCTAAAACTAAAAATTTTGTAGTTAACCCGCTTATATAATGAATGAGCTTTAAAAGAGGATTCTACATTGACCTTATTTTAATCAGCTTATTAACATAAAATTTAACATGAATTTCTACAACGATAGAAACAAGATGTTTTTCTTAATGATATCGTTTTTGCGACATGAATGACGAAATTATTTACGGGTTAAATGACGACGACGGCTCTTATCTTTCAAGACAAATAATAGCAATTTGTAAACAAATTTAATTTCAGAACGAAATTATCAACATGAAGAAATAAATTGTTTTTGTGAATCAGTGACTGACTTGTTGAAATGTTGGTTATTGTTTTTGTTATCTATAAAAAATATTTATAACTTGCGTAAAATAAACTAACAATATATAATAAAATTTCCGTTCGAGATAACTGTGACCTTAATATTTTGTGGTATAATTCTGTGGTTGTATGGCGTCATATATTCATAATCATAAATAACACAATTCACGATGTTATTTAAAAGAAAGAATGATAGATTATCATTGTCTTGACTTAACACTTTCATTGCCCATGACGCCCATGCCCGGCTCTAGCTTGATGAGCGACGTCACCTTTGGAGCGCACCGCCGCGCCGTGCCTGGATAGTGAATGCGCTAACCTGTTCCTACTTATGCAGGGTCGGCACTTCTGTCTGTCTGTATATATAAAACATTGTTGTGTCTTGCTTAAAACTTACAAACGGCTTGACCGATTAGAATATTTATTTAATTATGTATTATTTTTAAATTAAATTATATATTATTTTTTGTTTTATTTGCTATTATACTATAGGGCTGGTCTAAAAGAAAAAAAAAATAGGGACAAAATTCTAGGTGAAACGAAGTTCACGGGGTAATCGTGTTTTATAAAGATTCCATGTGTTCACGGAAAATAATAATCGGAAAAAGACATATTAATTCTCGTATACGTTAACCTACAATGCTGCTATTGTCTAATTTATCATTCGAAGAACACCACCCTAAGGGCATTCGACTCACTGTATTTATGTTGGTAGAATGTCGATTTCCAGTACAATCTCTTAGAAAAAATGCTCTGAAAATATCCCTGAATTGAAGTTTTTTTTTCTTGTATTTTGAAAACGGTTTACGATTCCCGGCAAATTGCTTTTCCGCTAATTATTTTCTAAGTAGAAAGCAGAAAATTTTTTAAAGGCGCGATTTGCATATTCTCCCCCGTAATGTAAAACAATCCATCTTTCAAATCTGTAAACATGTTAAAGAGGCTTACCATCATAATCAACATCTCCGACAAGTTTGACCTTTCCTGTCTCATCAGAAACCCTGGAAATGCCGACGTCGATGATTGTCGCACCCGGCTTCACCATATCAGCCTTCACGATTTTGGGGATACCTATGAATAAAATTAATATTTTTTTAAAATGTAACTATACTTTTAAATACAAGCTTTGATATCATCTAGCTAGGACGAAAGTGCTTGGGAAGACAAATCCAACGAACCCAAACTCGACGTAGTTAAGTCGTTTCGTTTTGGAGTTCCTATCCTCTCCATTCTTTCGGTTTCCATCATCAGACCAGCTCGATGGTACCATGCCATTGCATTGTCATCGAACTTACGTATTTTTAGCCAAATATCAGATAGAAATATAGTTACATTGCAAGTTAAATAAAAGCTTGTAAAAAGTAACAGGTAGGACTGACTTCTGCTTGCGGATTTTCACGCGTTTTCCGGTGCTAACTAATAAAGCATGTAGGTATGCGAAATTTTAGCCCGAATTGTTTATTTGGCATGATATGTAGGAAACAAACATCCATCAAAACATCCTTACTTTCGTGTTTAAGGTGTGATAATATTAATATTCTAACTATTAAATAGTTAATTACAAAAGTTGAATAAAATACGACTGCCTTAATTTTTGTCACCTGGGTTGATCTAAGGGTTATAACGAACGATACGCCCCATACCTTTTAAATCTGTTTAGGTATTTAAAAGTTATGGTGGAATAAAGAAACTCACATACGGAATGTACGATACTTTTTATTCCTGAAAACATTACACCTTTTTATGCACTCTTGTAAAAATAGGTACGTATGTCGACGTCCCAGATTGCAGAATCAGCTCGTTTGTAGAATCGCTGTAGGGCGGTTGCAAAACGGCGCAATTCAGTTAATGCTGATTGTTGAACCATCATATCGCTTAACCTCACTTAGCCATCTCGTCGAAAGAAAATTAATTAGTAATTTCCAATAAATCAGGGTACATTTTGCAATCGGCCTAACCACTCTACAAGCGGGATGATTCTACGATCCGGCGGCGGCGACATTAACAAAAAATAAGGACCAAACTGTCAGGGATGGTTCAGACTCGGTCGTACAAAATATTTTTTGAATAATTCCCGCCCGCCAGTTTTCGAAAAAAAAAATAAAAACTAAATGAACATTAGACAAGGCACTGGACTAATATCATAAATGCAAAAGAGTATTTGTTGGTCCTTCTTTCACGCCCTAACTAAAACCAAGCGACTTGATTTTTGGCATAGAGATAGTTGAAACAATGGAGAGTAACATAGGCAACTTTTTGTCTTGGTAAAACATAAAATTCCTATGGGAGATTTACGGGAAAAAATTCCTTTTTATCGCCCTCGAAATGTGAACTTTGAATTTAACGCGGGTGAAACGGTGGGGAACAGCTAGTACTATCTTATAAATAGGTACTAGTTTTGCATGCATTCATTATCTTTTATCATGAACAAGCTATTCAATGCTCCTTTGGTAAAGCAATTATAGTAAATCGCATCGACAAAGAACCTATTAACGTAAGAAGAACAAGGTTATCTTAAGGTTGATTAATGAATTGAAAGTAGATTTTTATTTATTTGCAAATATAATCGAACTAGCTGTTCCCCGCGGTTTCACCCGCGTTAAATAAGAATTTCACATTTTTAGGGGGATAAAAAGGTATTTTTTCCAGTCAACCTGCCCTGGGAATTTGATGTTTTACCAGGACAAAAAGTCGCCTATGTTACACTCCATCATTTCAACTAACTCTATGCGAAAAATCAAGTCGATTACTTGCTTATTTAGGACGTGAAGGAAGGACAAACAAACAAACACACTTTCGTCATCATCTGAAATATTAGTTAGGATAGATAGATAGATCATTCTATATTTCGTGGTACATAATTAAACTTATCCTATAGAAAGGCAATGGAATTGTCGGCCTTATCGCTTAAAGCGATTTCTTACAGGCGACCAAGGTGAAAGAAGAAGATCATACGACGGCTTTGTTTAAGCTAAACTAATGCACCTAAATTAATGAAACTAATACTGTGTATTACAGTAAGGATAGTTAGGATTATGGAATAAATAAATATCATACCTGTAGCCGTGATGATGATGTCAGCATTCCGACAGTAAGCAGCCAGCTTCTCAGCAGGTGTGTAACGGTGGCATATAGTCACAGTTGCATCCATTCCAAGTTTGCTGTCGTGTCGTTTATCACTATGCAGCATCATAGCAATAGGCATGCCAACGTTCTTCGATCGGCCTATTACTACCGCATTCCGACCGTGTGTCTCGATATTGAACCTGATTGAATAATTTGGGATTGTAAATCTGTTTCGACCATGTATCTCGTTATTGAATTTGATTAAACTATTTGGGACAGTCATGTCTAGAGACGACCGATGTGGCGTGGCAGACGAAGGTCTGCCTGCGACACAGGACGTTGCGGGTTCGATTCCCGCCTTGGGACAAATGTTTGTACAATCTGCAAGTATTGGTTCCGGGTTTTCTTCATATAATAAAAAGTTAATAAATTGTATTATTAAGTATATCAGTCATCTAGTGCTAGAATATGCTACGTGAATTGTCCAGCATTATTTATTTATTTATGGCTATATTTTTGTTAAGCATATTATAAATCTGTTTAGGTATTTAAAACCTAACCAGATGGGTTGATGATAAAAGGGAATCTTTGTCTACTGTAAATAAATAAATAATGTTGGACAATTCACACAACATCATCTAGCTCCAAGCTAAGCAGAGCTTGTGTTATACTGTATTTGAATCATGGGTTACAATAAGTTGTTCCTTTTGTTTTTATAGCTCTTTATATACACAATAGTGGAGTTGATACAAGAGCATAGTGGTAGCATATTACGTACAACACTTTATTTCAATTAATTTACTATCATGTACTCACATTAAATAAACAAGCGCTATGAAATTGTGATGGAAAATAGAAAATTTACATATAAACATACCTTTTCAACATCTCCACTACAGCCAAAGCCGTTGCTGGTACAATAGTAGGCATATCCAAGCACAACCTCCCAATATTCACAATGTGGAAACCATCCACATCTTTCTCCGGAGCCACTGCATTGCATACTTTTCTCTCATCCATAGTTTCTGGCACGGGCAGTTGGACTAAGATCCCGTCCACAGCATTATCAGCATTTAGCTGTTTTATCTCAGCGATAAGTTGCTCCTCTGTTATGCTACTGTCCCGTTTTATAGTCTCAGCTTGGATGCCAACGAAAGCTGCAGCCAATATCTTATTGTTGACATAGGTGTGGCTTGCCGGGTCATCACCAACAATAATGCAGCGGAGGGAAGGTGGCCTGTTGCCTAGACTCACCCAGTCCGCTATTTTGATCTTCAGCTCATTCTTTATTGTGGCTGACAAAGCCTTCCCATCAAGGATTTGGGCCATAATTCTAAAGAAAAATAAAACATAGTAAAACATACATAATGCAAATAAAATAAATTGAAGAAACACTAAAAGTTCAAGCTGTAAATTATCTACAAAAAACCACCATCTGATAATGAAACACATAAAAAATATAATGTGTTACAAATAAGGAAAGTGTTAAAAATATATCCAGACTGACATAGTTAAATACTAAAGATAGTAAATTAGGTGTTTATGGAAAGTATGTAACAGAATTTTGTGCTTTCTAAAACAAACAAGCCACTAAAGCACACTTCTTTAAAAATAATGTTACCTGGCCGAGCCAAGGGAATCAATGTATGTGTGACTTCTCATTTTGCAGGTTAGAAGTGAACTGACTAACCGTCGCGAGAAGATTTGCCTCATCATGTACTGTTGACGTACATGGTTCATTAGGTCAAGTAGCCCAACAGATAAAGTATAAATAGACACACAAAAATTGGGAGTATTGTCTGGATAAAACTGCATTTGCACAGTTTTAACTATTCCCTGTCAAAAAGTTCAAGGCATATCAAAATTTCATGTGGTGGTGTAAACTGGTTAATATTACCTTTGGGTCTCAGTGGCAACAATAACTGGACTCAGCTGGCAAATGTAAGTTAGATTATGAACAAATATTTGTAGGTACCTATTTGGTATCCGATGAACTCAATTTCCAGGCAGAAAAAAAGAGTTTGTAGATTATAACTGGCCATTTACACACACAGCAGAATTTTTATTCAACTGATAGGCAAATAGAAAAGAGGCTTTTACCTTAAATTTTCTAAAGCAATCATGTGAAGTGGCCAGTGATGTTATGAAATTGATCGTATAACCTCTTTGTAAACTTCCTTGTTTTGAAAACTATGTTGAAAACTTAGAAGCTGATAATAATGTAACATAAAGGGTCCATGGTTGCCACATGTCGTAAATGTAGTTATTTGGAAAAATGTGCTTACGGTCTGAGTATTCTTGCAATTTTTATTGGACACAACTGGACCAAAATATTCTACTGCACTTGGTATCCGACACTATTTCAGCTGTTAATTGCAGCAGTTTCAAATTCAAAACCCAGTAAATGCACACGTCCGCGTGCTGTATTGAAAGAAATAATCAAATTTGTTTTGGTTCAACCAATTTTTGTTATAATACGATACGGAGGTTATGTGGTTATGTTTTCGTTTCCGATTTTCGTATCCGTTGCGCGCAGGTGTCAATGTCACGTAAGTGTCAAATTCGATACTACTGTCAAGTGTTAAAAATCTCGAAGATGATTTGGATACACATGTTTCAATTTTCAATGAAAACTAGCTAATTTAACTAGACTCGAAGTTTACTTTATCACGCGACGACATTAATATTGTGGGTGCGGTTCTGACGTAATTATCTCACACACACAGGTCATCCAGATAATTGTATAAGTCAATGTCCACGGCACCTTTAGATAACGATAGATGGATTACCCACTATCGATATTTATAGTACGACACCGTTCATACGCTAACGCAATAAAAACATCTTATTTCCCTCTTACTACTTACTTCTAGGTATGTAGGTACCTACCTACTATGGCCGTGGGGCCGCGGCGGCGCGGCGTGGAGGTAATGCCGTGGATGTCGTAAGAGCCGACTAAGGGAACCTACCAGAGGAAGCGCAGCAGCTTCCTTCTGAGTATTTTTCAACACCAATACTGCGATCATCAATCCGCCTGCAAAGTGTGGTGATTATAGCAAATCCTCATCCCCATCCCTCCCATGTAGGGACATGGGAGACTATCCACTCGGATGGACCGATGACATCGTAGCGGTCACAGGGAGTCGATGGATGGAGGCGGATCAGGACCACTATCTGTGGCGTCGTATGGAGGAGGCCTATGTCCAGCAGTGGACATGTATGGGCCGATATGATATGATGATGATGAGGTCCCCACTAATAAAACCATTCATGAATTTAGCAGTCAGTTACTATATCCGATTTGAACCATGCCCATATAATTTAAATTAAAGTATGATAGCATTCGCGAATAAAGAAAAACCTGGAACCTTAAAGAAAAAAATGGAGGTATAAAGTGTCATGTAATCTTTGTTTATAAAGTACATAATCTATAGGAATCTTGGACGATTCACAGCAAAAACGTCTACTTTCTGTTGTCCTAAATTTCGTTACAAATAAAATAAGAATACACGATGGTTTCGCGGTTAGATTTCTGACAGATATCAAATCAGTGCTACGTTTCCGGCGGGCGTGGAATACACATTCTGTGGTACCGCGATCTAGCTGTAGGTAGGTACAAAAATGTTTTGAAATTTTTGAATAATAAGAAATCCATCATCATCGGTCTATACAAGTCCACAGCTGGAAATAAGCTTTCCCTAATGAGCACCATAGCGCCCTGTCATCGGCTCGATGAATCCAGCATCTATCTGTCTTTTGTAGATAGTCATCCCATCTGGCTGGACGGCATCCTACACTACGTTTGCCAAGAGACGGTCTCCATACTCTCCTTTCAAGAACATGTTTACGGTAAAGCGGTTTCTTCGCAAGATACTCGTATCTATGCCCAAAATAAAATGCAAAGGTATATGCGATATGGTAGAAAGGTAAAAACATAATCCGGGATTATATTTGCGAAAGCATGGCACTAAGTCCTATCTCCTGTTCTATCATTCATCCATAGGTAGGTATTTAACAGGTGGATCAAATTCAAAATGCTCTAATGCAGAGGTACCTACTTAACTACTATATCTAAAAAGCCAATTTTGATAGAATTCCGTAACTTAAGACACAAAAACCAGTGTTGCCTAACGCTCATATACAAAATTTTACAGCCGTTACTATGGGTAGATGATATTGACCCGTGTGAACAAAGCATAAAACTTAATGGTAGGTTTGGTTGTATTTTAGTCCACACCTAATATTTTCTATACTTTTTGGTAGAGGCTTGCGGGGTTGGCTAGACGATTGAAAATTTTGATAATATGAATGCAACAAGTCCCTTGATCTTATTTCCCCGACCGAAAGACGACCGATGTGGCGCGGTGGGCGAAGGTCCACCTGCGACGCAGGAGGTTGCGGGTTCGATTCCCGCTTCCGGACAAATATTTGTACGATCTGCAAATATTTGTTCAGGGTGTTCTGTGTATGTGTATGTGTATAATAAAAAATATCTATCTATGTAATATATTGTATTATGTATATCAGTTATCTAGTACCCATAACACAAGCTCTGCTTAGCTTGGGGCTATATAATGCTGTGTGAATTGTCCAGCATTATTTATTTATTTATCTAGACTTGTACTAGGTCTAGGGACTAAACTCATGAGGTGTTCCCCAAAATAGAAAAAAAAACATTGTTTATACTAACTGGCGGGGGCGGAAGGCGGGTAGGTATTTTGCACGGAAGAATAGAGTTATTGGGATGACATTTCAAACTGCCATGTTAATTTGATATGCTCGACGAATTCTCTACTCGATATATTTTTATAATCGCGGTAATCGCATTTGATGCTCCATGACTCCAAATCCAAAGGTATGCTGCTGCAGAATGATGTACCTTTTACAGGTTCCTATTGTAAATCTAACAATAAGGGCGGCTTGCGTATATCTCAACACCCAGCTAGCTATAAGTAGGTCTTAAATACATTTTAGTTCTATGCTAGTGGGCCTACTCTCGGAAACTAAATGAAAAGTCTACTTACCCCATTCGCCAGCACTCGCCGTATCCAACGGGGCATCAAACGGTAACAAGCCAAGACCTTTGCGTGCTCGACAGAAGTACCAATGAATTGGGTATCGGCTATCTATTATTCAAAGAACCATCCGTCATGGTAACCTTTTTGAGTTACCCACCACTATAATTTTGTTTAAGGTTAGTACTTTCCGATAGATATTTTTAGTTTACAATATTAAGTAAGTACAATGTAATTACCAGTAACGATGTTTTTAGTTTACAAAATAGGGCATAATGTTACAGTTAGATCATCAGATAACCACATAAAAACACTCAAAAAACATAACCCGTCTCTCCGGGTATAAAAGTTCCTATGCCAGTAGGTATTACCAAATTCAGTTTTGCGTTTATATTGACCCGTACAGAATTTAGAAGGCATGTTAAATTTTAAGTTGTTCAATAGAACAAACGTCTTCGAATAACAGGAAATAAATTCCAAATATAGGATCCCCGAAACTCACAACTCACATCCCCAAACAAAATCGGAAGCGAAAGCAAACATTCTGATTGATCTAAAAAACGTTCAAAGTAAATTTGAGGCAGCAAATTGAGGGGCATTAGATCCTCAAAGATATGTGAATACTGCATGGTTCATTGAACCCAAGCTAATTTGCCAGTAATCACCCTATGATACGTTCACGGTAGGTACATTTGAGAGTCCCCTTAGGCGCCCTAAGGGCTTGCGTAGGTACCCTAAGGCTTAGGCTACCTACCTACATAAATAATGATTACTATGTTTTATAAGTAGGTACTCATTTATTTCAGACTAGCTGCTCCCCGGAAATTGTGTGACAAAAAAGTAGCCTATGTTACTCTCCATCCTTTCAACTAACTCTATGCCAAAAATCAAGTCGATTGGTTGCTTAGTTAGGGCGTGAGTGAAGGAAGGAGAAACAAACAAACAAACACTCTTTCGCGCTTATAATATTAGCTAGGATTCAAAACACAATCCTTATTATCAGATCTAATTTAAAAAAAGTTACACACAATGAAATCAAATTGAAAGTTGGGTTGCATTTTATGGTCAAATAGGGTCGGTAAATTTTTGCAATCAATTCGTGTTTTGATTTTCATCAGTGTCTGTCGTAGGTAGACATGTACCAGGTGTTTAAAGGATTGTTGTTTATGATATTTATTTATTTTTTATTTTAACTTTTTTAAGGCGTACAATTAATAGAGCAAGGTTAAGGAATAGCTAACCTAACCTACTCAATAGAAATAGACTATGAAAAAATTTCTTTTGAGGGGATCAAAATAACAAAAAAAGCTATTAAATATACCAAATTTATCGAAGTCAATGAATTAATTTCATGGGAATTGATTAAAAATATTCTTGAAGAATTTATTAAAACTGCTGTCGCCGTGTTTTTCTTTTGAAGAATTATTTGCAATTTTCTTTGACAAGGGTTTTTTTATGGCGTTATCAAAATTCTCACGTAGCCAACGATCTAATTAAACTTTTTTATTTAGATCGATGCCCGTACCAGTCAAATTACGAATTCATGACTTTTGTTATTAATTGAATCTATTACCTACTAGAGTAAAGTAGTACCTTCAAGAAGTACCTTCGAAGAACCGTGCATAATATTACAATAGGTATGGTGTTAATCATTATCGACTTATACAAACCAATATATTTTAGGAACGTAAGAGCCACTATGGTTCTTACTACGATTACCTTGCTGGTGGCTAATATGGTTCGATAGATATTCATATTCATGAAAAAACTACCAACATAAACCAGAAAACGGTACTTTTCCAACATTAAAAAGCGCTTAGCACGGAACGCGCAAAGCGAAATATCGCGGGCAATTTCGGCTAAAAAACAACAGTGACAATAAGGTGGGCGACGGTAATTTTGTTTTGTGCAGTTGGTAATAGCAACACTATTTTGGAGTTTTAGACCGAAAGTTAAGGTAATTGGAGGCTTTTTTGGGCCTGTTCATTGAGTTTAATGTTAGTTTACGTATCTTTATTATTACCATGGACAAAACCTTCATCTATGTTATTATTGAATTTTTGGAGACCAATAATCTTAATTTTGCTCTGAGGTAGCTAAACTAAAATATTTATTTGTTATGGGTATATGTATGTATTAATTAATGGGCAAAATGATTTTTTGTTCAAGTTAAGGGATTCGCTCGCAATTTTAGAGTAAAAGCACTCCATTTACAAATATCTACTATCTATGAGATTATCATTCCTATTATATATATCTATTTACGGTCTTCCTATAACAAGGTTACCTTTTGTAAGGTAATGCAGTCGAAATGAAGCCGTAAAACTTTGCAGGAATTTGCAGGTAAAATATCTATTACGGAAGCGAAGGAACACGATATTATTTCATAGAGCGTTTTGGTAGGTATATTAGTTTGAACTTTACAGGTTATTTCATAGGTTACGGAGGTTACAATACGTTAGAACACCTAAATTGTATACTTTCCTGATAGTATAAAATCAGCATCATAGTCATCCCCAACCAGACACCCAAACCCTTTGCTGGTAAAAGGCTTCTTGGAGTTGGTGCCATCTTCCTTGACCCAGTCCTAGCCGCATTAGATAGTTTGACTTGGAAATACTTTTGATATCGGTTTTGTATAGAAATAAAATTCCTACACTTGTGTGTCTTGTGGCGCAGTCTACGAAGTTCCGCCTGTGACGCAGACGGTTGCGGATTTGATTCCCTTCGCGTGAGTCAATGTCAAAGTCAAGTCAAAATTCTTTATTTCCGTAAATACAATAAAGGTATACTTAAAAAAGGTCAAATTCTTAAAATTAAACACTGTCATGGAAATAAAGTGATTCTTGAATTTCGGTCGCTTCGGTATGTAGACTAAAGTAAAGAAGCGAAGAAGAAACCTTTAGCCTGTTAGGTGTTTATTTCGAGTTATAGTAAAATCAGTCCCGATCATGAACCACTATGAAGCCTGAAGCCACCCAGTAGGTACTCATAATAAAAGCTCTGCTCGAGGCCAGATCGTGCTACTAAAAAAATGCCCAGTATTATTTTTCGACCCACCAACCGTAACCAAAAACCACTCGCAACTATTAATCCACTAACTAAATTACTAGCTAGGCAGACCCAATGAAAACTGTATGCCATAAAAGTTCAATATAATGAACGCTAATAAATCCTGTGAAGTGAACGTGATTCCCAACGTATCGTTCACGATTGAATGGATATTCATTCAGTCGTTCATTATCAGTTTCATATCGCGGTGGTTTATTTGTGCAAATCGAATTTGTTAATACGACGATTCATATTCGAATGAATTGTTTATTTTTAAAAAATGCTGTATCTGCTACCACGAGACGAAAACAGCCGTGGTTGCGGAACATCCGAGAGTGGACGAATATCGCCAGCGTCGAAGACCTACTACGATCAAGATCGCGAAAAAATTGCTGTGCTGACGTCTAACCTCCAGAAGTGTAGAACCACCATTAGAAGAGAAGCATCTGCTGTATGTTTTAACAGTTGAAGGTTCTGATAAAGATCTCATTAACCCTAGAGTGGTCGCGCGGATTACAAATGTAGTCCACATTTGCAACCACGGACTTTCTGCAGATTTCCTGTGACTTAATCGTGAGAGTGAGAGACCCATGTCTAAACAAAATCTGAGAGCGATTTTAGATATCTTATTGAAAATACACGTACATAGCCGCAAAAAATACAGTTATAGTCTTGGTGAAATTTTGGAGTTTGCAAGTGTGGTTACATTATGTATTCCGCGCAACTACTCTAGGGTTAACAGATCTTTCACTGGCTACTTTTTAACCCCTGACCAAAAACAGGGGTACGTTGTTTCTTATGTGTCTGTGGCCGCATGCCCAGCGTGAGGATTATGGCCTCACTGTAATTACGAGACGAACGTCAAGGGCCTTATCAGCAGAAGCTTAAATCCGGTTGTGGACTTTCATATGCTCTAAATGACAATGATTATGATGATGACATATCTTTGACTTGATCGAGAGTTTTTATATCTATGTTTGAAGAAAATCGCTGCAGCCGTTGTTCGAATGTCAAAATGGTTCAAAGTTACACAGTACTCAAGGGTCTTCGATTTTTTGTAAAATTGGCGTGTCTGAATGTATTGAAGATAACCATGTGATTTTTCGCTTTTATCTGCGCATAGATAATTTCTAAAACCTAGCGCAATTGTAGAGGTAGTTTATTTTTTCATAAAACTATCCACGTTGACGTCACAAATTCAAGCCTCTACTATACGAAAAATAAATAGGGATCGCGTCAGCTTTTAAAAACTTATTTTATGAAAGTTGCCTGTAATGAAAATCGCATGGCAGTTGCAAAATTCTCAAAGAAAAAAAGACTATCGAAACAAAGTCAATTAGTACTGACAGCCAAAAATAAAAGTTTTGGTTGACTAGCAATTGTTTCATAGCGCCCTCTGGGGACATAGTTACTTACGTTATTTGTGTTGTGCTTTTGTTATATGGCCTAGGTAGTATTATTTCTTGGGTATTTAAAAATATTACCTAAGTCCCTACGTATATACAAAGTAAAACGTGATATCTATATTTTTATCTAACATGAAAGTTCACCGCTATGATGTGTCAATTACCCGCGTGGCAGCGGACTGGCATTTTCCGCCTTTTCTACGGAAAATTCTTACTTTATAATGCAATCACTGCTGAATCAG
The DNA here is from genome assembly GCA_947859395.1 of Eupithecia insigniata. Classification (NCBI taxonomy): domain Eukaryota; kingdom Metazoa; phylum Arthropoda; class Insecta; order Lepidoptera; family Geometridae; genus Eupithecia; species Eupithecia insigniata. The sequence goes on from OX402008.1 coordinate 7,132,630, forward strand.
GCAAAACTGGGTAAAATATGTGCGGTGGATGGTGCATTGTGCTGAGTTTTCTTGTTGGCAAATGACCTGACTTGGACTAGATAGTTTATTTCTATTTGATGTTAGATTTTGGTCTATTTTTACCCGACTACCGTTGGGTATTGATTTTTGCACCCTATGTATGTATGTATGTAGCCGATTTCTTTGTTCCCACGTAGCGCTGAAACTACTACTTCGATTTCAACAAGTGAGGTATCGATTGATTCGTCTCATTACTCCGATGGTTATAGGCTATATGGTGTCCGACAAAACTGAGGGTCTTAAGAGATAGCTGGGTCTAAATTACAACTGGAACACTTCGATAGCGCGATAAAATTTTGCAAGAGACGACATCTAGTTACAGTTCGAGTCTAATTTAGTTTGATGTGATGAGTGAAGGATGACACACCCGTTACCATGGAGACCTCTTGTTTATTTGTTACCATGGCAACGGGTCATCTAGGGATGGGCAAATGAAAAAATGTATCGATATACATACATATATTGTATCGATATATGTATGGAAAAAAAATATATAGTTTAAAACTAAAATCCGACTACATAAAAGTCTTAAACAAGCGTTCACCTATTGTCCATAGCATTTTCTTTTGATAGTTAGGTAGTCGGAGGCCTTTGTTACTAATTGTACCCTAGGTATATGGGGTGGGTGCCTCCGACTACCTAAGTATCAAAAGAAAATGCTATGGACAATAGGTGAACGCTTGTTTCAGACTTTTATGTAGTCGGGTTTTAGTTTTTAACTATAATTTTTTTTACCATATACACGTGAACTTTGATATGTACATCAGTCTACAGATCGATCATATGTAGATTCAGGCGTTACTTTGCGGAAATGTATTGCAAAATTATTTGGGTAAAAAATATTTAGTATATAAATTCTTTGATATTTTACATCAGTCTACAGATATAAAAGGGATAGAATAGGACCACTTTGAAATAAAAAAGCCATCGGATATTTATTTCTACTAGGTTCACAATTAAAAAAAAAAATGGATTGAAAAGGTTCATTGACCACGTGCGGAAGGTATACGAAATGTGAAGTTAACTATTTACTTTGACAAGGTTCTTTCCCATTTTGATCGCACCTGGATTATAAGTGCAATATGATTCGTAAATGTAATGTTTTACTTTCATACTTGCATTAGAAAGGCAAAGCTTCTTACGACGCGACGTTGCAGTGCTAAAGCGTTATGTACATCGGTGCTACGGACGGACATCGCAGTGCTACTAAAATAAAGCTACGGATTTTAGCTGTGTTAAGAACAATGACACGTACGTATGTACATACATTCATAGAATAAGAACCTTCATTTAACATCATATGGACCTTAAATTTCAATTAGTTTAAAGTGTTGTGCGATTTATTTTTAATTTTATGTATTTTACATAGCTGCTGCATTACGAAAAGTATGCTACGGGGTTTTAGTAGTGCTACGATTTCGTAGCACTACTTAAAGCCCTACGGGTTGTAGCAGTGCTACGAGCAAGGATGCTACTGCCCCCCTAGCACGGGGATTGTTGTCTAGGGTAGAATAGAGAAAAATTACTTATCTTTGTCATAGAATGCGTAAATTATTTGAATTAATTCCTTCGACTTCAATAATGTACGCAATGTATGACGATGCGATGTCATTATTGTCTATTCTACACTAGAGAACAATCCCCGTGCTAGGGGGGCTGGAAGAAACAGTGCTAACATAGCAGCGCTACGAAAATAATTCTATGGGTTGTAGTAGAGCTACGAAAAAAAGCTGCGGGTGGTAGCACTGCTAAGAGCAAGGTTGTTACCGGAAGGATCAGTGCTAATAAAGCAGCGCTACGAAAAGAATGCTACGAGTTGTAGTAGTGCTACGAAAATAATGCTACAGATTATAGCAGTGCTACGAGCAAGGATGCTAGCGGCAGGAACAGTGCTAATGCTAACATAGCAGCCAGCGCTACGAAAAGAATACTACGGGTTATAGTAGTCCTACGAAAATAATGCTAAAGGTTGTAGCTGTGCTACGAAAAATGATGTTACGAATGCAGCAGTGCTATAGTACATAGAAATTCGAATGTTGTGACCTACGACTTGTTTACGGCTATGCATGCACCCATATTCTTTTTACTTTTCATTCGCTGCCAAAAAACTTTAAAATAAGTCTTATTTAAGTAGTTTTCGTGAGCGATCTTGAAAGCAACGCTAAGCTACAGTCGCAAATATGCGCAAACTAAACCGATATTATCTATCTTATGATCACGCTTGGCAGCTTACGCGGTTATGTCACATTCCTATACAAGAAGAGGTTTTCGGATATACATGTTCATGCCAAGACGCTGAAAATTTCATCTTGATGGAAGGCTTGGCTTCTAGCGCGGTTGCCTTGTTCGGGAATTTTCGGTATTATGGAATACTTGGAGGAAGTTAGGTACTTTGATAGTGGCCTACTTCTCTTCCTTGTAATTGAAAATTTTTGCTTAACTAGTGAAATGTCCAAACTTCATTTTCCTTGATAGCTTAAGATTTCATGTCTCATATTCCTCTCGTGTTTAGCAAAGTTTGAATCCTGCTGAAACGGCAAAAACTAAAGAAAATTATGGGAGTGACTGCGAAAAATGCAATATCTATAACGAGTAGTAGCAAGATGCCTACTATCAGACCTAGCCGACTTTTACAAATTCTCACACAATAGGTTGCATATTTGTCTCGGGTGTTCTGGGTATTTTCTATATATAATAAAAAGTGTCTATCTATGTAATATATTGTATTATGTATATCAGTTATCTAGTACTCATATCTCAAGCTCTGCTTAGCTTGGGGCTAGAAGATGTTGTGTGGACTGTCCAACATTATTTACTTATTTATTTAATGCCTATTTAATGAAACCTCTGTACGTAATCGCTCCACGACTACTTTTTAATTTTTCACTGTTATAATAGCAGTTTGCCATATTTTTTTCAATCGTTTCGTAAATTTACAAACCATCATCCTTTCTTACAACAATATCCTACCTCTTATACCTCTGCTCCAAATATTTAAAACGGATTTAATAACAAAACACTTCGGGAAATCATTAGCATCGCTTGACTCCAGGAATTTTCTCCCAACGAGAGTCCTATTGTGGCACATAAAAACAGTTTATCTGAGTAAAGTGTAATTAGTACATAGTATAATTACAGAGGCATGGCCGACGATTTGGTGGAAATCTTGGCTAGGCTCCTGCAATTACGGCCGGCTTTGGTGTTGGCCGGTGGATCCAATTATGGGCGTAAAGGAGTGACGGAGTGAGATCCATTATCTTGCAGACTTTGGGTCAATTGTCGCCGGGTTCTTAGAGCAATCAGTGTTCTGTAGAAAGATCTGTAATATATAAACCACACACTATCAGAATGGGACAGAACTTCTGACGATCTTTGTGATGCAGCGGGTAAAGTTGCGCCTGCGACGCAGGTGATTGCGAGCTCGATTCCGCCTCGGCATAAATACTTGAACGATCTATAAATATTTGTTAAAGGTTTTCTGGATGTTTTCTATGTATAGTAAAAAAACTCTATTTATGTGATCTATTGTCCTAGGTATATGTGCTATATACGGACAGGTGTTGACAGAAAGACGGCCATTAGCTCACTGGTTTATTCGACGGTGGACACACATACTTATACATACATAACACTTTTCCCCCCTTACAAAGAAAAATGTTATACAAATCAAAAGTTATACATAAGTAGGATAAAGAAAATAAATCAACAAAATTGCTTATAATTAATTGGTGGTTTGTTTCTACGAGAACGTTTTCGCTGTGGCGTGTGTGAGTCATCTTTGGCATCAGCTGATTCTGCGGGCGGCGCGGTGGCCGGCGCCGGCGCTGGTGTGCTGAATATCAGACTGTCATTCGCTGAATGGTTCGCTGGCGTGCCTGGTGTAACAGCCTCTGGGGATGAAACCGCTGTTCGACAGGGTGAATAGGCACTATCTATGACTGTGCTGTCAAAATCGGCTAGATCAAGCTCTGATGTGCACGGCGACGGTGAAATCTCTGCTGCTGGTGTGCTGTTCATTTCATTACTGCTGATATTGTCTATGTAGGGTCGTAGTTGATTTTTATGTCTCTGTAAAATTTTGCTTCCATCCGGTAGTTTTATCTGATACATAACATTTCCTATTTTATTGACTATTAAACCTTTTGCCCAACAAAATTTCTTTCCATTTAGAAACTGTTTAAACCACACAAATTCACCAATGTCAAAGTCTTTGAGTGTTTTGCCTCCATAATATTTAACCTGTAAGCACTGTTTACGAGCTATTACTGCAGCTAACTCGGATGACGAGGGGTCAACGGACTTTGAAGACAATAAATCTAACCGCGAAGCTAATTTTCGACCAAACACTAGCTGGGCTGGAGAGGTCTCCGTCGTAGTATTAAATGAGTTTCGATAATCAAACAAATATTTCGATAATCTATTTTCTAAGTCAATTTTACTGCCCGATATTAAGAAAGAATTGATCCCCTTCTTAATAATTTTTACAAATGATTCCGCTTGTCCATTACTCATAGCGTGGTATACAGGTGAAAATAAATGAGTAATGCCGTTCAATTTGCAAAAACTACTGAACTCCTCAGAAGCAAACGATGTTCCATTGTCACTCACTATAACCTTAGGCATACCAAACTTGGACATAAAGTCGCATAACTTAATAATCACGGCCTTGGTTGTTATATTATTGTTCATTATGTAACACTCAACCCATTTCGAGTAAGCGTCAACAATTACTAAAAACATCTTGTTGCAAATAGGGCCTAGAAAATCTACATGAATTCTATAAAATGCATGCGGAGGGTGTGGCCATGGTGCAAGAGGCGTGCGAGGAGGTGACGGTCGCAACTGAACACAAACTTCGCAGGCACCTACTAACTTTTCCAATGCTTTATCTATGCCTGGAAACCAAAAACGTGCCCTAGCCTCCGCCTTCATTTTTACTATACCAAAATGAGAACTATGTAATTCGTTCAGTATTTTATCACGCAATGCTACAGGAATGACCACTTTGTGGCCCCTCAATAAAATGCCATTCTCTAATGATAATTGCAATCTGCACAAAAAATACGGTTTGAGCAAATCATCTGATACTTTACGAGGCCAACCTGTCTGAACGTAGTTACTGACTGTCTTTAAAACCAAATCACTTTTAGTTTCATTAACCAATTCCTGCGCAGTTACAGGTAAACTACCATCAACAACAAAATTCACATAAGCTGCCAATTCCTCGAGCACTGGGGCCCCACCCGATTTGCGAGTATCGTCGACGCTGCCTTCCGAGATAGCGCGCGATAAATAGTCAGCTGTGTTCGATGCACTACAAATGTACTCTATAACATAATTATACGCACTCAAAAATATCGCATAGCGTTGCAAACGATTAGCGGATACCTCAGGTATGCCTCGAGTATTACCGAATATAATAGTCAAAGGTTTATGATCCGTACGTAAAATAAATGGCTCCGACCTACCGTACAGATACTGGTGATACTTCCTTACCCCAAAGATGATTGCCGTGGCCTCCTTTTGTATCTGAGAGTACTTTTTCTCAGCCACAGTAAGTGAGCGCGACGCATACGAAACCGGGCGTTCGACACCATCTTCGCCTACTTGGGATAATATTGCGCCTAGGCCAACCGGTGACGCATCAACAGTCAAAATTATTTTTGCATTATTGTCAAAATGTGCTAAAATTTTGTCAGAAGCCAAAATATTTTTAATACTAACAAAAGCACTGTTCTGTTCACAGTCCCAGTGCCACTTGGTGCCTTTTTGTAACAATTCATGAAGTGGATTTAACACAGAGGAGGCATTAGGAGTGAAATTTCTGTAATAATTTATCAAACCTAAAAACGATTGCAACTCGTTGACATTCCTGGGGACAGCTGCTTGCAGAATAGCATCGACCTTAGATGGATTTTTCCTTATTCCATTTTTATTTATGATATAGCCCAGATAATAAAACTTCTTTTTGAAAAAAAACACACTTTTCTTTTTTAAGAGTCAAACCAGCAGCTTGTAAACGTTCTAGAACTGTTTCTAGTCTCATCAAGTGCTGAGATCTATCTACTCCTGTAATGCAAATATCATCTTGAAATACTATTACTCCATCAATGTTTCCTACTATTGATTCAATAACTCTTTGAAAAATAGAGGGTGAACTGGCCAATCCAAAAATTAAACGCGTGTGAAAGAATAGACCCCTTGGAGTATTTATACATGTGATGTTTTGTGAGCTTTCATGTATTTTCAGCTGGTTATAGGCCATAGATAAATCAAGCTTAGTGAATTCCTCCCCTCCGTGTAGCTTGGTAAACAGTTCATTAGCTGTCGGTAGAGGATATTTTTCAACAAGAAGCTGTTTGTTGATTGAAACCGAATAATCTGCACATATGCGAATACTACCATCTTTTTTAAGAACAGGCACTATTGGTGAAGCATAATCGGAATATGTAACCGGTTTTAATATACCTAAAGTGACTAATCTTTCCAATTCATTGTTTACTTTTTCTCTGAGGGCAAACGGAACGGGCCGTGCCTTGAAAAAAACGGGTTTTGCATCAGGTTTTAGTGGTAATTTGATCTCAAATTTGTTGAAACATCCTAACTCTTCAGAAAAAACATTAGGTTAGGTTTTTATGAGATCTGTCAAAACTGCGTCATTGTTTTCAGACACACAGTAGCCGACCGTGGAATAAAGGCGTAAGTCAAATGCACTCATAAAATCTCGACCTAATAGGGGTGGACCTCCATGTCGAATAACATAGAAAGGTAAATTAATAGTACGTCCCAAATAAGACACATCCAATGTTATGTAACCTAAAACGGACATTCGTGTACTAGTATACGTTAGAAGGGTCTTCAACGGTGGTGACAATGGAACATCCGAAAATTTACTCTTAAAAAGACTTTCAGAAATAACAGACACAGGGGAACCACTATCTAATTCGCATTTCAAACTTTGACCCCCCAAACTCACTAGGTCGGTCATTGGGACTTCGTTCATACAATTGATATTCAAAAGCAACTCACCGTCGTCTCCCTCGTCATCCGCGTTACCTGCGCTTTGTTCCACATAATTCACTTTCTTAGCACTAGGGCACATTCTACGCAAATGACCTTTGTTATTGCAAACTTTGCACGTATAATTAGAAAAACGACAGTCCTTTGTTTTGTGATTTTTAAAACCACAAACCGCGCACTTTTCACAATTGTCTCGGGATTCTTTCGCATTGTTTTTGTTTCTTTGTTGAATCTTGAACACGGCGTCCTGATTAGCTCTGGTGATGCTGGTCCCCGCCGCTGCGGCGCCCATGCGCGCACAGCGCACGCTTTCCGCCAGATCAACAGCTTTACTCAGCGTCAAGTCCTTAACGTCTTGAGCGAAGAGTTTATCTCGTTCATGCCCCGATAACATGCCCATGACGAATTTATCTAGAAGATTCTCCTCCAGAAGAGTGAAACCACAATACACAGCGAGGCCACGTAACCGCGCGGCCCACTGCGCGGGTGATTCGCCGGGTTGCTGCACAGCCGAATAAAATTTGTGCCTTTCCGCAAATCCACAGCGTTTCGTGGTGAAATGCTCGTCTAAAATCTTCAAGATACTCTCGTACTCCTTGGTATCTATCTCGGATGGCAAGGCGAGGTTGCACGCTAACTGGTACGTGTTCTCGGTGAGCGCGCTCAGCAAAACTGCTTTCCGTTTCACACCTCCTTTGTCCGTTTCGTTGTTCAGGCTGTTGGCAATGAACCATTGCTGCAAGCGACTTCTGTAGATCTTCCAGTCTTGCATTTGATGGTCAAAATTTGAAACAGTTCCCAAGGAATTTGTGCCTAACATTATTTTTATAAATTTTTAGCGGGTAGGTAGATATATCGTCGTCAGTGTGCTGTATACGGACAGGTGTTGACAGAAAGACGGCCATTAGCTCACTGGTTTATTCGACGGTGGACACACATACTTATACATACATAACAGTATATAAGTCATTTAGTATCGATAACCCAAGCTCTGCTTAGATTTGGGCTAGATGATGCTGTGTGAATTGCCCAACATTATTTATTTACTAGATGAAAACCCGGCTTCGCTCGGGTAAAATTTCGCCTTATAATAATATTCCACAATTTTTTATATAATTTAAATGGTTCTTCTGTAGTCATCGGTTCTCAACGAATAATATAGTAAGTAGGTACTTAGTGGGCCTACGAGTTCTTTGAACTCGAATGAAAAGTTTCCGTGACATCGGCGCGAAATTCACGTCAATGTTTTTTGTAAACGTAGATTTAGGAATTTATGCTCTATGCTCAGTCTACGATTGTAAATAATGTGCTAGAACTTGCGATGCTGCCATGAGACGGACACTGATAGAATTGCGTCAATCCAAACGCAGAACCTTTAATCAAGAAGTTGAATGAAAAGCCCTCGGACCCTCGGACGCAAGAAGTTTAAAAAAAATTATGCCTGTCTAATAGCCGGCTACACGCTCAAACATTTGTGCATGCAGATTGCACATACACCGTTTGCGCAAGCAAGATGAGCCGGCCACATTCTCCATCTTGCTTGTGCAACCCAGTGTGCGCAAGCAAGATGGAGCGTGTGCACAAAATGTTTGGGCGTGTAGTCGGGCTATACGACAATGGAGAACGGAATACAAACCCATGCCACATGTGACACGTGATGACGTGACACTGACACATTGATGACATTTGACATGTTTACTTCGCAACGGCATTAGAAAGCAAATTATTTTCATTTTTATATTAAAAATACTCGATAATCCGAATTTTCCGCCTAAAAGTTGTCGACTCGGATCTTCAAATTTTTTACGCTCTTCAATTTGATGTGCATTTTTTCGAGTCTACCGTAGACCGGTACGAAATTATTAATATAGATTTGTCAATGTAAATAATTTACGGGCACGTTTTTACTACAATAATAAAATCCTTACTAATATTATAAATGCAAAAGCAACTCTGTCTGTCTGTCACGTTTTCACGCCAAAACTAATGAACCGATTTAAATGAAATTTGGTACACAGATACTCTAGAGCTTGAGAAAGGACATAGGCTACTTTTAAATGCGAAAAAAGGGTTGTAAAGGGAAGGAGGGGTTGAAAGGTTGTAGAGAAGTATAGTCATTTTTAAAACTAAAAGCTTGGAATAATTTTTTAGGCTATTGATATATAAATAAAAATGTGATTAAAGTTTCTACAAATTTTACCTAGAATAACATTATAGGCTATTTTTTATCCCGATAAACAGCGGGCGAAGGCGCGCAGCAGCGTTTTTAATATATTTCGCGCGTTAGCGTGCGATGGTAATTTGTCAAAGTAACGTAACAAGTAAGGTACCATCCCACGCCAACGCGCGTCTGTCTGTGTTTGTTTTAGTCAAAGATGTAAATCGTTAGATAGGCCCTTACCATAGTGAGACCGCGCCGTTTTGAGTGCCACGCGAAATGAGTTCGCTCACTCATTTGGAATCAGTGTACATCTAAACACGGTGCTAGCTCGACCTGTTTAACTTTGGCATTTATTGTTGAAAAGTGTCTCAAAATGCCATCGCGTGCATTTCGCAAATGCAACAATAAATAGTTAAAATACAAATAAATCCAAAGGCGTAACATTTCACTCTTAGGATTGCGATATAATTAAATAACTATTATTTTTCCTTCCGCTGCTGTAGCGTTGCGACCGGACTATAAACAAAGTAAAACTACCAGCTAATCTGTGGTACACAGACTTAGACGTGCGACCCGACCTTAAATTTGCCGGTGGCGGCGCGCCGACCTCCACGGTCAGCGTGGCGGCGCCGTCGCGCCGGCGTGGTTAGATTTTTTGTCTCTTATGTAGGTATTTAAAATTAAATAGTAGTTAGCCCCTAACCGTAACGTCGTGACTGTTTTAGTTTGAATCGTCTGTTTCGAGTTTTTTTTATATCTTTATTCATTAAAGAGGGTTTGATCAGAGTGATCATGTGACCCTCATAGTTTACAATAAATTTACTGTTCCGGAGCTACATATTATGACGGTTTGAAATTGCCATTGCAAGACGTAAGGCGCAAAAATAATAAAAAATCAATAAACCTTTTAATTTATAAATGGGTTTCTTATTGTTTTTTGCTTTCTCCTGGATGAACGGTCAAAGAGGTTCGCTAAGTTTGTTGTAGAAAGCGATGTACGAATTCAAATTGCAAAACAAAAAAAAATTACAGCTCGATCTACAAGAGCTTTCATTTGATAGGTCGGTATTTAGTTTAAGGTACACAGTAATAACTAAGGATAGGAGTTATTGGATATTTTGGCTACCTGGTATTTTGTTTCAATTCCGCTAGTACCATCTGGTACCTAATAACGTTACAATACTCTATACCTGTCCTGAGTTCTACCCAATATATTTCTAACCGATTTGGTTAGAAATACCAAATACTTGTTGCAGCTACATAACTTTACGGGTGAACGGTCCGCTAGTATCTGTGCGTAGATGATAGGTTAGGTAAGTATAGGTATTGAAGCGTTGGGTAGTTATGGCTCACGGTCGGTTAGGCGCGATGCTCGCTTTGCACAGTTATTCCCTAGCGGTATGCGGATTTTACAATAGCGTTAGATATTTTAGGACCATGCTAACAGGTACTGAGTTAGTTATTGAATACCAGACTCATCTCTAGTAATAACAGCGAAAGGAGCGAGCGTTTTTTCGAGACTATCCACTGCCGCGCCGCCGCTGCCCCATGTGTAGTCGATCAGTCAGCGCGCCGACCAGCGACCAGACTGTATAGATAATCTGTTTTATTAAAACTCTCTAAGAAACATAGCAGTGGTGCGCTGAAGATTTCTACTTCTTCTAGCAACCGCAATCACAGAAAACCTTGAAGGAGACTACATTCTTAAGTACTGGAGGGATAAATGATATGTTTATTGGAGAGTTTTGAACAGATTCTCCGGTCTGGTTGCTGGTCGTCGCACCGCGACTGATAGAGACGGCGGCGGCGGCGTGAGAAAACAGCGGCGCGTGCCGGCGCGGCGCGCACGTCTACATACTTCAAAGACAATGCCACAGTTTTTGGTGTCAGGGCATATCTAACGATTTACATCTTTGGTTTTAGTTAGATATGATTCCACCTCATTCTTATCGCGCGGGGATATTTATAACTTATCGTGTTACTTTATGCTAGTAAGAAGTGTGAGACGTGATAGTTCTTATAGTATCTTAAACATAGCCTTAGTTGTATTTTACATTTAATTTGTATACATTTCTTTTTGTTTGTTTTTCTAAAATATTTATTTATTTTTATTTATTTTTTAAGGAAGGCCTACAGCTTATTCTATTACAAAATAAATTACAAGAATCTAGCAACAAAAAAGCTAATAAATGGCCTTCACGGCTAGGTGACAGTGTAAATATTAAGTACGCTATGCATTCATACATTAGAAAGAAGAAAAAAAAAATATTAAGTTATACAATCGTCGAATTTAGAAGATTCAAATGAGAAGAACTAGTAGTAGAAACTGAGTTATATGTGTAGGAGTAGGTACCTAATTGTCTCATCTAAGTGACTTAATAAAAAAGCTACTTGTAAAAAACTTAAAGAAACATAAATAATGAGATATAATGGCGTCCCACCTATAAACCTCCCTCAACACTAAGCAATAACTAGAAGACGTACGTTTGCTTTTTGCTGATGGATTTCCATAGGAGGAAATTTATCTTCATTCGACTTACAATTTATGATACCTAAATGAGATTGGAGTCAGCCTATCTACCAAAACTATTACCAGTTAATTATCACTAAAGAATTTACTGCTAAGCAGCCGCCGTGCCGAATGCACACTCGTGCAGTGCAGGTCGATATTATCATTGTGTTTGCATACTTTGTTGAGATTGGTGCACGCTCTTATGATAAATGAGTTCTGTCTATAATTGGTGTTACAGGATTTAACGTTGAAAGGCGGATTATGTCGCACACGTTTAGGGGGAACGTTTAAGTTAATTTTGCTGAGTAACTCTGGACAGTCGATGGAATTGTTTAAAATTTTTAATAGAAATGTTGTGTCGGATATGTCACGTCTAGCAGATAATGGCAGAAGGTGGAAACGTTTGCAATTACATAAGTAACTATCGGAATGATAAGGGATATGAAGTTTGAAGCATAAGAATTTGATGAATTTCTTTTGAATTCGCTCAATTCGTGAAATATAGATGTCATATTTCGGGTTCCATATTTGACTTGCGTACTCTAATATACTACGGACGAAGGTACAATAGAGTATCTTTAACGTTTTGGCTTTTTTAAACCCTTTAGAGCTTCTCATAATAAAACCCAATGCTTTATTAGCTTTTTTTACAACGTGAGAAATGTGATCGTCAAATAGCAGTTTAGAATCATGTACGACACCTAAATCACGCGTGGTGTGGGTATGCTGCAGAATTTGAGTTTTAAGAGTGTAAGACGTAGCTATAGCCTTAGATTTACGAGTGAATGTGGTTATAAAGCACTTAGACGGGTTAAGGTCTAGTTTGTTTTTAATGCAGTAAGCATCCAAGCGTCTTAAATCGTCTTGAAGTTCATCAGCGTCAGTGATGCTCCTCTGATCTTCCTGAAAATTTTCATATCGTCAGCGAAACATAGCAGCTTGGAGGCGTGAAAACAATCAGAAATATCATTGACAAATATCCCAAAAAGAAGGGGTCCCAATAGGGATCCCTGGGGAACACCGCTTGGGATGGTAACCCAACTAGATATGTAATTATTAGCAACGACAGCTTGGGAACGCCTATCAATATATGATGAAAACCATCTTAGTAAGTCTCCATGGATTCCGATGTTCTGGAGTTTAGAAATCAGGGTGATGTGGTCTACCCAGTCAAAAGCTTTGCTATAGTCAGTGTAGACCACATCAACCTGACTGCCTCTGTCCATTGAATCTGTAATGTATTCATTGAAGAGAGCTAGGTTAGAGACTGTTGATCGTCCTTTCAGGAAACCGTGTTGAAATGGGCTAAATGAGTTTTTTAGAGCTGCGTAGACTTGATCATATACAACACGTTCAAAGACCTTGGCTACGATACATAGTTTAGAAATTGGACGGTAGTTAGTTACATCCAACCTAGACCCTTTCTTGTGAATTGGGGTAATAAAAGCGGACCTCCACAGAACTGGAAAGTAAGTTTCGGAAATGGATCGTTCAAATAATATAGATATTGGCACAGAGATAATCTCTGCGCATCTTATTAAGATAATAGAGTGCAAAGAATCCGGTCCAGCAGACTTGGAAGGATCCAACTTACTAAGGATCTTAGAAATAAGTGATTTGTCAATTGACATTGTATTTATACTAGATGCCGATTCGGTGCTACTATGTGATGATGGAGGTAAGTGCGCGGAGGTGTCGGCAGAGAGGTAAGTAGAAGAAAAGTACATAGAGAAGGCATCGCATATGGTCTCACCCGTGGTGGCTACTGTGTTGTTATGTTTGATACAGTTAGGCAAACTATTTGATTTGGTGCGAGACTTAAGAAATGACCAAAAATAATTAGGGTTTCTTTCAATAGAATCTTCTACACAAGATAAATAATGATCGTAACAAGCATTTTCTAGTTTCCGAACTCTGTCTCGTAGGTATTTAAAACTAAGTAGGTCAGCGGTGTTTTTATAAATTCTGTATTTACGCAAAAACTTGTATTTTTCTTTTATTAATTTTATTAAGGGCAGCGTAAACCATTTTGGGTAGACTTGGGAATTGGTCAATCTAGCGGGAATGTGTTTTTGTTGGAGTGATCGAATCACTTCATAGAAGTAAGTTACAGCCTCGTCCAGCGGCTTGTCTCGAAGAACAACATTCCATTCAATCTCTGAAATTTTTTGGCACATTAGATCATAATTACCTTTGTTGAATAAATATTTTACGTAGGAATTTTGTTTAAGTAGAGGTATATTTATGAATGAAACATTTATTAGTAAGGAACTATGAAATGGGTCGATGGGTACAAGCGGATCTTCGTCACAGTTGCTAACTGAGACCGAGTCATTCGATAATACGAGGTCAAGTATTCTATCATCCTTATTTACGAAGCTATTGAACTGGCATAAATTGTGCATCGCTAAATCATCGACTAAGTTAGATTCATCGATCGTAGTAGCGTTATTCGTAGTAGTTATATATTAATCGTAAATTCCTAGCTTAGTGTTTCTTATTTAATTATGTCTTGTGTCGGGTCCAGCGCTGTAGAGATGACATATAGGACGTGGCCGGTGTCACATGGACACGACACGCCGCAGACAGGATTCTGTGGAGATGGATGGAGGAGGCCTTCACCCGAAGATGGGAGCCCAATTCAAAGGACAATAATATTGAAAGACATTTTAATAAATTAACTAGGTAGTGAATTTATTAAAATAGATTATGAAAATATCATTCAAAGATGCATGAAAATACATTTCGAACATAAATGTATTATATATTTTAATGTCCGGGCCGTGGGGCCGCGGCGTACGAATATCGACCCCTCCAACTCAACCCGTGGATGTCGTAAGAGCCGACTAAGGGAACTTACCAGAGGATGGGCAGCAGCTTCCTTCTGAGTATTTTTAAACACCAACACTGCGATCACCAATCCCCCTGCCAAGCGTGGTGATTATGGCAAATCCCCCCCTACATGGGAGACCATCCACTCGGATGGACCGACGACATCGTAGCGGTCGCAGGGAGTCGATGGATGGAGGCGGCTCAGGACTGCTATTTCTGGCGTCGTGCGGGGGAGGCCTATGTCCAGCAGTGGACGTGTATAGGCTGATGATGATGATGTGATATTTTAATGTAACTATTTAATTTATACTACAATATAATGCATAATAAATGTTATTATAAATAAAATTAAGATAAATTGGAATACTAAATGGTAAGTTAAATTTAGATCTATAGAATACCGAAATGTTAGACTATTTTGGAAAATAAATGGCTTACTTACTTACTTACTTGTGTCGTGCCAACTAAACTTTTTTCATTTCATTTCATTTATCCTATAATTTGGATGAGGATTTCCACCTTCTAGCTAGTGGTGGAAATCGAAACTAGGACATCGGGATATCGTTTTATTCCAACCTAACCCCAGACATAAGGCGGGTCAGCGTTTAACGTTAGCATCAGTGCTATAATATCTAGGTACTCATTTGTCCTATTTTAACTCTTATTTTTAGTATAGTGCCTTAATTCAAAACACTTTCCAATGGACGTCTTAGCCAATAATTTAACATTCTTCCACTTCAATACTCTCTATTCTCTCCATCACAACAAAGTAAGCAAATATTCAGAATCAACCCGTTCAACTTAATATTGCTATCGGCCAGTCCAGCTCAGTGGACAAGGTAAATCCTGCTTTATGATTTGTGAAATTTACTCAACAGATGCTATACTTATCGTCTGGAAATATTTCATGGATTTTGGCAGTGTTCGAGCTGAATACAAAGTGATATGGAGCTTTTCATGGCTATAGTAAGCGAGTGTATGGTTATATATGGTTATTTTGTATGAGCTCAACGTTTTAATGGGCTAAAAGGGGACACGATAACCAAAGTTAAGATACATGGATTGTCTGAAAGAGTAAATAAAGAAAGGCGTAAGTACAGAAAACAGTTAGATAAAGGAGAGTGAAATGTATATTTTTTTTGATATTGTACACATTGATCACGTTTTAGAAACATTACAGGAAATACCTATTAAAGTTTTGACGTTGGTTGTGACTTGAGATCAACACCATAAAAAGGAAAGGATCCACCATGCATTGTAAAAGAAAAAATCTTTAAAAGCGCAATAACAATAAAGATTCAAAGCTGAAACAAACTCTCTTTCATAAAGAAATTAATGCAATGTAAAGTAAAGATATTATCACTAAGATAATCTTAAAAAATTCCTATAAGCGCGGTCTTCAATTCTGATGATGAAAGATGTACAAAATAACAATTTTAGTTCCAGGGTTGTTTAAAATTTAGATGCAGATATTATCATCATCATTATCAGCCTATACACGTCCACTGCTGGACATAGGCCTCCCCCGTACTACGCCACAAATAGCGGTCCTGAGCCGCCTCCATCCATCGAATCCCTGCGACCGCTACGATGTCGTCGGTCCATCCGAGTGGATGGTCTCCCATGTAGGGGGGATTTGCCATAATCACCACGCTTGGCAGGCGGATTGGTGATCGCAGTGTTGGTGTTTAAAAATACTCAGAAGGAAGCTGCTGCCCATCCTCTGGTAAGTTCCCTTAGTCGGCTCTTACGACATCCACGGGTTGAGTTGGAGGGGTCGATATTCGTACGCCGCAGCCCCACACCCCGCAGGCCGGCAGATATTATATATATTTTAATTTTTACCCCTCAGGGTCCAAAATCAACCCCTTTCAGCTTAGTACACATATTATGTGGCACCGTATTTAAAAGGTCCGAGTCCGAGGCTAAAGAGTTTTATCATAACATAACATGCATTGAGTATCAAAGTTCTACTCCCCAAAGTTTCTCAATATCAAACTCCCAATGATAGTTTCATCTTTACAAGGAATATTTGAACGTTTGGAATTCCATTCTCTGATTGAGTTGAACGACTAAACTCTATTATGGATTAGGAACTGTTGGAAATGGCTTTTAAGTCAAAATGTATAGATAATAGCTTTGAAAATAGTAGTTTAATAATTTGGTTGACGATGACGGCTGTGGCGGTCGAAGAGTAAGAGCTCGTTCCCACTTGTCGGATGTCGGGCGCCGTATTTTTATCGGGTGTCGCCGCCTCTGTTCACACTTGTCGCTTGTCGGACTCGATTAATCAATTATTAACTCTACGCGAAGCTATTGTACACGATGGATGGTAACGAAGATTTGGTGGTCATATTAATTAAGCAGAAAATAAAGAAAAAAATCAAGGATACAAAATTTTGGGTGTTTATTTAGGGTTTGTGTATTTTGGGGACATTTCAGAACATAATAACTGAATTGAGAAGTGAGGAAATGAAGTTTTTTAATTATTTTAGAATTTCGGTAACTACATTCAATCTTGGCACGAATAACAGTGAGCTTCTATTACCAAATACAAGATTTAGAGACTGCATTTGTACTGAAGAAAGAAGAGCGGGAAGAGGGTTGTCGAGCCCGACATCCGACTAATGTGAACAGCGTCATACTTACTCATAGGCGAACGAGACCCGACACGATTTTTTCCCGGGCGCAGAGCGGGACTGTAAGATTCGATTCCTGCAATTCAGCCCGTCGATTTCTTATGGGTGTTCCCTGACCCAAATCTGCGCCAACCTATTCAAAATCTAAATAGGTAGTTCGTTTCGTTAAAAAAGGAATGTTCAAAAATCGTCTGGCCCGTTTATGATTCCTATCTTAAGCTTTTGTTTATGCCTTTGTAATAGTTTTATTTTGTAAAGCTTAGGAAGAGAAACGATGTTACACTTTTTGGCCACCAAACTCGGTTTTCTACTATTATATAAAAAACGGCGTCTCAGGACCGCTATTTGTGGCATCGTATTATGGAGGCCTATGTCCAGCAGTGGACGTGTATTGTCCATACTTCAATTTCATACTGCCCCTTACTTAACCAAATGCTCCCGATTAGAATCAATTACTTTCTAATTAGGGTAGGTACCTAAGATCACATAATCTCATAACAGATTCCCCGTATGGGCATAAGGATAGGCAAAACAAGTATTTCAGAACAGTATAAATAAATAATCCTGGACAATTCACACAGCATCATCTAGCCCCAACCTAAACAGAGCTTGTGTTATTTGTGCTAGATGACTGATATACCTATTACTATTTTATTATCTCTCTCTCACATCTAGTACCATAAAAAATATCTATCTACGTAATATATTTGTTACGTAGTTATATATTTTTATTAAAAATATAAATATCTATCTACGTAATATATTTATGACGAAGATAGTTATGTTTTATTATACATAGAAAATACCCAGAACACCCGAGACAAATATTTGCAGATCGAGCTAATTTTGTGCCAAGGCGGGAATTGAACCCGCAACCTCCTGCGTCGAGGCACAAGTAGGCAAATACAGTATAAAGCTATGCATTCCATGTACCCCGATACATCGAAAACTAAACGGTAAGACGTGACTTCAACCCCGAGGCTACACTCTGAACCCCTTGAACTTATCTCAAAAATCCGATCTCTCGTGAACTTAGATTTTATAGTTTACTCCGAGCGAGAACGCTCCCTCCGATTTTCTAAATCTATATCAATACTACTACAAATGTGTTCGCGTGATACATACGAATTTCGATAAGTTTAAATAAACTATAAACGCAAAGACATACATGAACAGTATAAATTATTGTGTCTGGTTCAGTCTAAACTTAACTAGACACGATAAAGGATCAGTTCCCCATACAAATATGCCAAATTTGCAAAAATCTGCTTTGCCCTAGGAACTTAGTTATACGCTTTTGAGGTGCATACAATAGAGAGTTGTAATAAAAGTTATGTGCCCATAATTTCTCAAAAAATTCTGTTTCCGGTATGCCGTAGATTTCAAACTGCAACGCATAAAAACAACAAATATTATAACATTTTAATATCAACATTAAATCAATTTAACCTACTTCCGAGAAAACATGTTTGCAAATACCATTTCGACTAACGTTTTCCCATGATCCAAGAAAACAAGGTCTGCTCCTCCGGGAGTGACACAAGGTGACATCACTGTAGATGATGTGAAATAAAGTGGCAACGGGCCACTTTATTTCAACAAAACGTAGAAGTTGGGAAACAAATGTGACAAGGGTCAATTAAAAAAATTACAATCGTCAATTATGTTTGTAAGATTAGTCAAAACAGCGTTAATTAAACACGAGTCCATGTGATAAATACAAAACCTCATTTTCTACAACAAATCAAAACCTCTCAGTTTTATCAGTTACTATATACAGGTAATACAAGGAGCTCGGGGAGTTACGATTTTCCGCTACTGGTAACACCAGAAAACCAGATTCGTCTTCTCATTCGCCGATGGCGTCGATAACGTAGGATTGTGTCACCCACGTGACCATCGTGTCTCGGAAGACCATACTTTATACTATTATACCTATTCCAATGGGTGCCTCTTTCTTCAACCATGTACCTAGGTCTGTCCGCATCGTTTTGAGAATTGTTATATATTTTTTTAATACACAGGGTTATTGATGTGAACTGTAGGTTCGGTCCATCATCACAAACACGTTCGTGAAGACGCCAGATCTTAATTCTTAAATTTTATGTAAATGATACAAAATAATGTCCGAAACCCAATAAATTACTCAAGACCGATCTCCCACTCCCACTTCATCACAGCTCGCTTATTTTATATATATATATATATATATACTATAAAAGATGATTTAAGTGGCATTAGTCTGGCTGAGAGTCAGCCAAGGACTTACACACCTACTGATAATTCAGGCCAGAGCCGTTTTTAAGTGTAATTTCAAATAAATCCCCTCTTATGAACTATTATTAAGTAGGCCCTCCCTTCAATAAATCGTACCTAGTAATATCATTACTTTTGTATCAATTTTAAGAATTAAGTCTTGGCATCTTCACAAACGTGTTCTTGATGGTGACGTGGTGCAGGTTCACCTGCAGCTCACGCCTGTGAATTACCAGTAACCCTGCAAAAGCTGGAGAAAATAATAAGCTTTTCAATGTTTTTAGATCTGTTATTGTGCCTACTTAATCTTATTGAGGTAAACCCGAAAACACAAACCATAATTACCCTAAGTTTTTTTCGTAATACCACCAACTGATACACATTTAGGAAACTCACACATCCATTAGAGACACTCTTATATTTCTTGAATGGCGTAGCGCAGTAAAAGCATTCCCATGTATCAAAGTTACTTGTCTCTCAAACTTCAGATCAGGTGAGGCTAGTCTGGATTTATCTTGATTCGAAGTGAAGGAGCACGTGGATACTTACTTACTGCAGTCCGGTTCTTCCTGTCTATTTTAAAGACGGGGCGGCATCTTATTGGAGTATAAAGCCCAAGCGGATCACCGATATTTTAGACACAAATATATTAAAAGTATTGTATCTTTTGTTACTGAATGATCATTTGTATTTTAGTGTACTGTCTATTTGTTAGCTGTGTTGGGAAAGTTCAAACTGAGTAATTCATTAAAATGGGATAAATGTTGATTCCTTATCCGCGCAGTGTTAAGGTGTGTAAACTACACATCAAAGTCGCAGACAAGTTGATAAAACACTACAGTGCACTGCAAGGGTGCCTACAATATTCCTACGCTAAAATGTCGCAACAAACGGGTTTGTCGGCGAACTCGGAGTGTATCTGCAGTGGCCATTATTTTGGCTACAACTGACCCACGTTTATCTCTTACAGATGCATCTGTTCAAATCATATATGATTTTAAACAATGCGTTTGTATAAAACGAGTATTAATTGCAAAAAAGAAAACCAGACTCGGTCCTCACTTATTTTTTTTTTACAATACGTGAGGGCAAAGGGCTACAAAATACATATTGCTAAGAACCTTATAGGAGTCCAGAGGAGTAACTTAGAGCCTCATTTATCAAAATTGCTTCTTCCGTTTGTAAGTTTCGATTTTATAAATAATATTAGATAATCACGTGTAACACTCGAAAAACATAACCATTGCGGTTAATCATTTTAGATACATGGATGGACCGACGACATCGTAGCGGTCGCAGGGGAGTCGTTAGATGGAGGCGGCTGAGGACCGCTATTCGTGACGTCGTTTGGGGGAGGCCTATGTTCAGCAGTGGACGTGTACGGGCTGATGATGATGATGATTTTAGATACCCTATTAAAACCCTACCCAACACCCCATACACGTCCACAGCTGGACATAAGCCTCCCCCGTACGACGCCACAAATAGCGGTCCTGAGCTGCCTCCATCTAACCATCGAGTGGATGGTCTCCCATTGCCATAATTGATTTGCCATATAGTGATTATGGCACGCTTGGCACGCGGATTGCTGATCGCAGTGTTGGTGTTTAAAAATACTCAGAAGGAAGCTGCTGCCCTTCCTCTGGTAGGTTCCCTTAGTCGGCTCTTACGACATCCACGGGTTGAGTTGGAGGGGTCGATATTCGTACGCCGCGGCCCCACGGCCTACCTATGTATATTATCTCAAAAAAGCGCTCATTGTCCGATAAATGGGACAGTTCATTGTTAAAGCAATGTATTCAAACAATGCTGCGACAGCATTCCTATTTATATGAATTACTATATATATATATTTGTGCCTGTATATTGTACCTACTAACATAGTATATATACATGGATCTTTGTGTCTGAAATAAAACCTTTTATTATTCATCTGTTTCTCATTTCCATGATCACGGGCCATATAGTGACCCGGTCCTTTGGGAGGCATGCGTGGAGCCGAAGCCAACAGCACAGAGGCCCTTTATGAGAATTAATGTAAAGGCGAGAGCTACACATAGCGGGTATCATCCTTGGTTGCACAATATGATACACCCGAAGATGATATCCGCCAGGTGTAGAGACTATTGCAAAGGAAAATGAAAATAACAAAAAAAAAACATGTTATTGTGGTGAATGGATGGACTGGGTAATTGGGCTATGGGGGAAACTAGGGACGCCTGCCATAAACATACTGTTACAAGCGGCAGACGGTGGCTTGCCGAATGCTGGATGGGTTCCTCCAAATGTTGGTGTAAATGCCGGTAAAGGAACAACATCGGTGCAAACGACTAAGGGGTGTCCAGAGGTGCGGCCCGGTTTCACCATCACGAAGACACGTGAGCGGGTTTCCTCGTTATTACGCCATTAGACACTTCCACCCCCGAGTCTACATCCTAAGATGCATCTCTCGCGACTCCACTCAGACCGGCCAACGAAGGCAAGCAAGAGGTGGGGATCTGGTTCTCTTGGGATACCACTCCGCAAGCGGAGACGAGAACCAGGAACTTCCCCGGGAGCAATCGGTATACCCGTGGTGTCGCTACTCACCAACAGCTCGCCACAAGTTGCCCTGCAGGTAATTTATTTATTTATTAAAATAAGTGCTAATGTAGAAAGATAAGGCACATCTACTGCTCTACAAAGTGGATCTAGAGAATCGGATTGAGTTGAAAACTTGATAAACGTCGCTAAGAGTTCCCATTGTTATTCAATTCTCCGATCTGGGAATAATTTCAAGAAAATTTCAATGAAAATTTATCGGGTTCTTAATTAACTTTCATAATCAGTGTTGGCCTAATTCCCAACGGATTGTTGTGCCTATTGAGTGATTATTTAGCTTGAAGCTGAGTCGTTTTGTGAGGAATGGGCTTTAATAGGCTACTTGTTTGATTTTTAATTAAAATCACGCCTGTTCAGGGAATTCGTTAATTGAAATTGTATAGATTGAGTAGGTAATGAATTGCGTTATAATTTTGGAATTTTACAATGGCTTTAGGGACAAAATGTGGGTGGTAGTTACTTGGTCCCCTGAGAAGAAAATGTGGTATTTTTCCTATTATCCGGATTATACCGACACCCCGTTGACAATGACAACGGATCTAAAATGGCTTATCGAGGAATCGAAGCCGAAATTAAAATTAATGGGCCGTAGTTACTTTTCAGCGATTTCATTTTGCGACCCATTTGCTTCGAATATTGTCCGCGAAAAAACCTTTAATGATTATTACATTTTGTTTTCCTCATTCGTTTGGTTGGTTTGTTTTTAATATTCTAATATAAAACGACTTCAAAAAGATGAGACTCGTTTTATGAAAATAGATTTCATGAAAAACTTTAGACAACGTACTTTTACCATACTTCTACCTCTAGTAAAGTGGAATGGAAGACCTACCGTACAGAGAAATGGAATTTCACTATAGGTACGGTAGGAGTACCTACCTATAGTAAAATTCAATTTCATATTAATTAGAACTGAATCAAACGGCTACATTACACAAGAGTGAAGCAAATTACGATTAAAGAATAGAAAAAAATTGTACAATGAAACAGTTGAGCTAACTGCAGACTGTTGCAAACAATCTAGAGATACTAGCAACTGATCCATATCAATACCAATCAGAAGCATCCCTAAGATCAACGCTAGTTGCATTGATGCGCTGCGCGAGATACCTACTCAACAGGGTGAAGCTCATTTGGTTCGCACTAGAAATACAGCTTTACTTGTAAATTTCTTACATAAAAACAACTGTGTTACCTTACTGAGAGAGTTGATTATATCTTTGCATGTAAGACGAATGGTACGGATGGACGGTATTTGCATAATTTGTTTAACTCTAATCAAGCAAGTGAACTGTAGCGCTTATTAGAGCTATTTGCTGTTTATTTGAGATGCAGACCGACTGTTTCAGCTAATTGAAGTTAACTACAGAGTCTGGGAAAAGAAAACACCCCAAACACTGTTTTCAACTTGCTTCAGAATTAAAATACAAAAGAATTATACGCGCCATCGCCGGGGAAAACAGTATTTGATGTCCGAACAATGCATAGAAAGTGGTGTATCTGGCACGGGGTTTATACTCGTATATTGTCTACGCAATTATTTTCTTTTGACTTTCTGAAAGAATACACTTTTTCAGACACACGTAAACTGTCAGCCCGATAAATATCGTAGTTCTCGTTAATCCCGATACTTTTGGAGCCCATAGATTCGCATCACTATTCTGAGCAGAGTTCTAGAAGCAGAATCAGAATCAATAACTTTATTTCTTTAGGCTTACAAAATAAGCACTTAGACAAATAGAGTGTATGAAATACTGCATACTTTCAATCAGTTAAAGAATGTGTGGACGGAGCATAGTTGATTTTATTTCACCTACATTAAATAAATCTTATCATTAATATTGACTACCGATGTGGCGCGGCAGGCGAAGGTCTGCTGCGACGCAGGAGGTTGTGGGTTCAATTCCCGCCTTGGGACAGATGTATGTGCGAACTGTAAATATTTGTCCCGAGTGTTCTGGGTATTTACAATGTATAATAAAAAATATACATCTATGTAATATACTCGTATTGTATTAAGTATATCAGTCATCTAGTACCCATAACACAAGCTCTGCTTAGCTTGGCGCTAGAAGATGTTTGGGATTTATCCAGCATTATTTATTATTATTTTTATTATAAAATTAGTCTCTGCAAAAAAGAGGGTTGTAAGTTGGTCGTGTGTAACTCTGTTTGTGTATGTTATATTGAATTTTGAGTATGTGTTTTTTTGAAATGTGACTTCATCTAGAGTTTTGATGAAAATCAGTGAAGCCGTTAAAATATGATGATTTTATATTACGATAGTTTAAAGTTAAATTGACGTTAGGAACTGTAGGATTTTTGTAAAATGAGCTCGTTTCTGTACAAAAACCCTGTATAAAACTTCCCTTTATAGGTATTCCTACGTTTTCTCCGTCGGTCTACAAAACCGTCATTATTGTTACGAGTTTATGGACTCCGCAGTAGCCGTCGACTGAATTAATTTCTAGTGTAGAAGCCAGGGAGAAACCGGGGAGTAATATTTACCAGGCCAGAATTACCTTGCTCGTATTTAGAGAACCCATACAAGAACGTTTTAATCCACGTCTCTTCTTGCCATCAAACCAAATACGAGGGAAAAACAAATTAAACAACAATTAATCAAAATATTTTTATATTATTTGATTTTCTTTGTCAATAAAGTTATTTTACTAAATATTATATTTCTAGAACTCGGGACGAATTCCAATAAATTATGTGCTTCACAATGGTATCGTTTCAGAATGAATTTTCATAATTTGAGGAAGGAACAAGTTAACTTTAACATTTTCGTTTCTTTAAGTCTCTTTTTCTGACTTTTTATGTAAACATAGTTATAATTATGGACGAAATCTTTCATCTATGGTATAAGTTTATGTTGTAGCGCGCTAACGGGGTTCATGTCATGATTTCACTACCCATAAGAACTCGTTTTAACACATGAAATAAGAGTTTAAATAAACAATAAACCATGAAAAAAATTACACATTTTTACTCAGTCTATGTAAAATACAAGCATAAGGGATGACAGCAAAATTAATAATGTTTTGGAGCTACGATGCTACAGACAGACACATAGGTACAATCAATTTATTTATTTCGGCATTTTACCTTTGATGAAAGAAACAACAGATGGAGGGACGCGTGTCAAACAAAAGTGTCAAAGTTGAAACCAATATCTAACAATCTATCCACGCAATCGCTGCTAAAGAAAACAATGTGAATGGATGAATCAATCCAAATACTACGACGACATCTGTGGCGCGGTGGGCGAAGGTCTGCCTGCGACGCAGGAGGTTGCGGGTTCGATTCCCGCCTTTGGACAAATGTTTATACGATCTGCAAATATTAATTCAGGGTGTTCTGGACGTTTTCTATGTATAATACAATCAAAAAACTATCTATGTTATATCAGTTATCTAGTACCCATAACACAAGCTCTGCTTAGCTTGTTGGGGCTAGATAATGCTGTGTTAATCGTCTAGCATTATTTATTTAATTTTATTTAATAATACACTCGTCCAACGATAAATTATTTACGAGTTCAAAGCTGTCAAAAATTCGACCTGCCTAACTGTTAGTATAGTTTCTTATTTTTGTTAATGAGAGTAGGAATTTTCATAGTCACGGGTGAAATTAATTAATCCTTGGGCCCACAGTACGAATGCACTAAATTAATTATGGTAGGATCAGTTGTTTTTTCTTATTTCAATCTTAATTTGATCAAGTAGTATTTTATACCTGTTATTTTTCTAGTAGATCTCTTGGGTCGGAGAGACCGTGTATATTTTGTTCTTAAAACTGGTTACAGCTGAAAGTCAAACAATTGTGTTGATGGAATTGAGACTTGGACACAGATGGGAGTAACTTGAACGTCTCCGCTAATATGTACCTACTTCTCTTCAGCATTATTTAGAAGATTTAACAAGGTTGTCTATGACATCAGAAGGAAAATAGAGAATCCCCAAAAAGAGCATAGTACCGCCCGCCCGTTGTTTATGTTTATCAAAAATCATAATTTTCCACAGACATGGTAGAGCTACTAATATTCATAATCCAGTTAGTCTCATTTCGGACCACAAACAGGTGAATCGCGTGGGCCCAAGTGAAAATTCAAAATATATCAATATTTCTTCAATGACCAAATCTCATGACGTCAATTTGCGTTTTGAATCATTGAAAAACGATGTTGACACGAAATTTTGATAATTGAATAGTTTATTTATTAGCTGAGATACAAAAATTATAACTAAAATTATATTTAAACCGTTGAGTTGAATAAAGTCTACTTAATATAGGCAGATTATTAGTGTACCATAATTAATTACTCTACCTAGTTTTATTCTTTTATGTATGTCTAAACTACTTGTGACTAAATAAATGAATTGTTATTGTTATTGTTGTTATTGTTACTACTTAAAATCTAAGCCGTAAGGCAGAGTGCCCAGAATGCTGGCAGCATTGGCACGGTGAATGGCAATGATAATGCGATGACCGAAATAGAAGAAGCCAGCATTCCGATACCTGTGGACGCTAAGAGATTGATTAGATAAATTAAATATAAATTATCAGCGTACAAGTAATTAACATGTTTTATATTGTGGACTTGTTATATAACATGTTACTGTATCTGTATACACCTTTATACAATGGAGAATCCTTTTCTATGGTTTGATTGTGAAAGCTACATAATAATATGTATTCACCATAGAATTGCTCCATGGTAGGTACAATTCAAAGTTCATGAACAATATTATTTTCTTCTCTAGTTTGATAAGTACCTACAATGTCAACTTTTAGATCAAGTTGACCCATGTAGTGAAGAAAGTTTCAAGTACTAAACTCAACTATTTTAAACCCATACAAGGCACCTATTTACAATACAATACAATAGAAAATTATATAATGTAGTAACCAACAATACCTACTAAAAACATATACAATGGGCGGCCTTATCGCTTAGAAGCGAACTCTTCCAGGCTTAGTGACTGATGTACAGAGTGGATGGTATTTGTAAGTAAAAAGTTATTTTGTATATGTAAAATATCCGTTTAACCGAAACCGAACCGTTAGTTTATATAAAGAAACAACGATGTTGGAATAATCCAGCAAATACTTGTTCGTTTCTATAGATAACTATGTCCTCTAAAGTTAATCCAACAAATACTTGTTCGTTTCTATAGATAACTATGTCCTCTAAAGTTAATCCAACAAATACTTGTTCGTTTCTATAGATAACTATGTCCTCTAAAGTTAATCCAACAAATACTTGTTCGTTTCTATAGATAACTATGTCCTCTAAAGTTAATCCAACAAATACTTGTTCGTTTCTATAGATAACTATGTCCTCTAAAGTTATTCGGGTGAAATCGGGTGACTGACCAAAACAAGACTGTTTATTGTGAATTTCAAATTTAAATCCGGCGTTGAATGGCTATCAGTCTGCGGTGTGACCGGTCAACTACTAGATCTCATGCATTTGTTTATGTCAATGGCTTGGGATTATTTTGATGTTTCTTTGTTATCTTCTGGATTGGTATACCTACCTAATCCTTGCTTAAGGTGGTTCGTCACGGGTTGGCGCGAGATTAAAATTGTTTGTAGTTTTGAATTTATTTTGCTTTTTTCAAGGAATAAATCTAGCGGAAAAGTAAGTTGGCGCAAATTGTAAATCATTTTCTATTTACTTATGAAAAAACGATCTTCGGCTCATCGGTAGTTTTGGATCATTTGAGAAAATAAGAGATTTTGGGTTAAAAATCAACATTTTCCCAAATGCTCCTAAATAAAATTATATCGTAGTTGCTTTTATGATGGGTTCATAGAAAATAGTTCACGATTTACGCGAAATTACTTTTCCGTTAATTTTATTCTTTGTAAAAACGCAGAAAAAATTATAAATTACACAATAATTTGAATCTCGCGCCAACCCGTGACGATCACCTTAAGAGCAAGTCAACTATCAATGAGTTTTATTGAAATATTTATAGAAATAATACCCTTATGGAAAAATTTGTCGCATATAATAAAGCAACCTTTATTATATGCGACAAACTTTTCATCATAATTATATTTATCAATGCTGTATCAGTCAGATTTTTCCAAGTGTACTTTTGTATCTGAATGGAATAAATGAATTTGTATTGTATTGTATTGCATACGTAGGTCGCACTACTCCAGCACTGCTCCTGCATAGCGCCTTCAAATCTTGCCTTCAAGTCGATAGACCTTCGTTTGATCACAATCTAACCTAATGGAAAGTGACGATGTGGCCGAGGACGGTGTATCATTAAGGTCTAGAAGACACCTATTAACTCATAATATAAAAATATTTTTTGATTTAATTAATTAACCATTTAACTATTCTTATCCTTCTTAATGTTGTAAGCCTGACTATGAAAAACTAAAGATGCAAATAAAATAATTATTATCTTAGATCAATGTAATGTTACCACCTAGATATACAACAATGAATTCATTTATTATTAATCATTATCTTATTTTGAAGAGACCCAGATTGTAATTGGCTGGAAAAACAGGAGCAGGAAGCGAGTTCCATTCCTTAGCGGTGCGAATGATGAAGGTGGAGGAAAACCGCTTAGTACGAGTGGATGGTAAATTCACCAGATAAGGATGGTATTGTGCCGTCCATCTGCTTGTCCTGTAGTGGAAGGGAGATCGTGGGATCAGGTTACATGCTGTCACAGACGATATAATACTATAGGTACATTTTGTCCATGCGGTTGTCAAGTATGCTCGCTGTGAAAAAAATAAAAAAAATTGAGTATCTGGCGCAGCGCATTAGCATTGCCCACAGAATTGGAAATAATAGTACCTTATTATTACGAGTTCTGTGGCATTTGCCATACGGCGGGGCAATGCAGCCATCGTCTTGGGGATGCTTCCGACTGGTATTGACATTGTCAAGTTGAGCTACCTGCAGATTATTTGCAACAGTCTGTAGTTAGCTCAATTGTTTCAATTGTAAATATATACTAGTTATAATTTGTTTCTATTATGTGATTGTAATTTTCTTTGTCAATTAAATATAAATTATAACGATTACGAGTTTACACCATTTTTTCTGAGAGTTGAGGGGATGAAGTTTAACTAAATACTGGCCGGTTTAACGGCCATACAAAAAAAAAAATCCTCTCGAAGATATAAAATTTTGTTTATTCTTAAGCTATCCACTATTTTTGTTTTTATTGTTTTATTTACTACCTGCTTCTACCCGCGGCATTACCTACATCCAGTTTTCCGAGATAAAGAGTTAGTCAGATACCGTGTTGAATTATAATTTTCAGTATTTTTTTAATAATCTTCGTGACGTAATCAATCGACTCGATAAATATCAAAACTTATAAATCCCGATCTTTTTCGATATTGCATCTTTTCACTCAGTCTTCATTTACTCAAGTTTCAATAATAATGTGTCAAAATTAAAATAAATTCAAGGACAGGCGGCCTAAGGGTATTTTTTTGATCGAGCCGCCAACATACCGCAGTAAGGGCTATGGACGCTTAAACATAGAAGATCCGAACGTGTTTTCAGCTTTCAATAAAAACGTTAATAGATAAAGATTACGAAAAAAAATTAATGGTCTATTCACCGCTCGTTTTCTGAGTTTGACAGCAAATTGTATTGATTCTACAATACTGCTGCAAGTATAACAGAGTTCTCCTTTTTCATGGAATAACCACAGACTGTGGCATATTATGTTCATTTGTTTACTACATAATAAGTGCCAAAACCGCAAAGTTATTTGAAACCGGTGATTGTGATCTCACGGCGGGTTAGCTTTTTGAATCGGGTCCAAGATTCGTCTTGCCCGTGATAGGTTTGAAAATTTTGAGTAAGTTATCAGTGTCTGAACAATAATATATTTCGACTACCGTAGTAAGAAAACGCCGATTCTTAGCTGGGTCACCTCTATTTCTTCCGATATTATTATAATACCTCGAGATCTAGATCTCTCGATTCCCGATTCCCATTTTACCTACCAATGGATTTCGTAATTCGTAATCATTATTCATTTTATCAACCGGAGAACAAAGCCAAGGAACAATCGCCCCTCAAATTGAAATGTTAATATTAGCAATCCATCAGCTTTTAAAGTTGGAAGTTTTACGCACTCAAGGGCTCTGTGTGAAATAGTAGACAAAGTTTTCTTGTTTGGATTCGCGGATAGGCCTATCTATCAAAGATGTTGACACAGTGTGCGAAACTTTGAAGTTTTGGGTGTAAAAATATTCTCTGTGTACATGTATAGGTATAGACAAAAACAATCATTTCATTAAATTAAATTCGTTTATTAAATCAGACAACATTATGTGCATTTTTTTTAGTGATCTGTCATAAAATCTATGTTAAAATACAAGAAAAGCACCATACATAAAAATTAAAAAGGAAGGTTTAAGTTTAAGGACCTTTACTCTTATTACCGTCTAGCTGTCTCAAGCGAGACTAATACTTAATACTCAATGTTTTATTGCTTGTACGAGTACATATGGTCTTAAACGGATCAATACATATCGCAAGAATCAAATTTCAACCTTGATACTGTTTAACGGAAATTGATGCTTCAGTCATGGATTAACTCATACTTAGTTTACTAAAAAGATCGTTTTCTAAGAAGTAGCTTTTTGGATAAAACTGATAATTATCAGTTTAAAATAAAATGGCGAATTCGTTCGACTTGTTATTCATTATTTGACAAAAGGAACCTTACTTTATTGAATTTTTAACACTGGGGCTCTTCTTAACTGTAACCTCCTGCCAAACACTATAGCTAAGCTACTAACAACGGATTATTTTTAGTGACATGATAAGGAAAGGCTTATTGCTTTCCATCCCTGTTAGAATTTCCAGCTTCAAAAGCTGAGGACAGTTTCGTTATTCTCATAAACTCTCCTGAATAGAGTAGATTCTAGAGTTAATTTCCTGAGACTAATCCTTCTGTATCAGTTACTGTGCCAGGTGAACGAAAGTACTTGGTCATTAATAATAGAAGAGAGAGAACGGGAGTTTTCTACGCACGTTTTTCATTAAATCCTCGGGGGAATTTGTAAAATCAATGGCAGCAATGGAAACAAACCGTTGAATTATAGCCGCAATGTTCATTTTGCTGAAGTTATTACATTATTTTATGCCATGAATATTGTTTAGCGTCGTCTAGTTGATTCTTTCCACCGAAAAAATAAAAAATAAATAATGTTGGAAAATCCACACATCATCATCTAGCCCCAAGCTAAGCAGAGCTTGTTTTATGGGCACAAGATGATTGATATACTTAATACAATATATTACATAGATAGTTTTTTATCATACATAGAAAATACCCAGAACAACCGAGACAAATATTTGCAGATTGTACAAACATTTGTCCCAAGACGGGATTCGAACCCATATCGGTCGTCAATATAATACTCAGTAGTTTTAAACGTAGTATTTTGCTAAAGATATAGGTAACTATCTATTTCAATTTACTCAAATCAAAGCAGGGCGCTGCTGTGGCGCTCGTTAAGGGAGGCCTATGTCCAGCACTGCACAGCAGTGGACTAATAATGTGTGCTTTTAGCAAATGTGCTATTAATGTTAGTTAACGTAGTATTAGTATATGTGGGCAAATGATGATAAAATCGCTTTGCCCAAAACTAGGCTGCACAAGATTAGTGTATCTTTTAAAGGGCAATGTTATACGCTTCTACAACAAAACTCCAAATAAAATGCAAAAATTATTAATAAATAAATTAAAAAAAACTATCAAACATATGCTTTGTAAAAAGGCTTACTACAAAATATTAGATTATCTTGAGGATAAAAAAGAATGGGACGAGTTTTGCTCCAACTCGATAAAACAACCTAACAAGGTAAAGGTTTCTTGTTCGCACAAAAAACCAAAGTGATCATTTTATTTCCCTGTTTTGCTCACGTAATTTTAATTTTGTGACGTGCCCAAGAGTCCTGTAAGGTCTAAAGGAAATAAAGCACTTTGATATTTGAATCAAAAATCCACTGGTGAGCGAACGAGTCCCCCCAAATAATGGTGGTTTAGCCATTATTACCACACAAATTATAATGCTAAAACCACCATTGCAGTTGAAGAAAAAAATAACTATGCGGTATAGAGTAGAGATGAGTCCGGTATTCAATAACTAAGTACCTGTTACCTGTCAGTACCTGTTAGCTAGGTCCTAAAATATCTAACGCTATTGTAAAATCCGCATACCGCTAGGGAATAACTGTGCAAAGCGAGCATCGCGCCTAACCGACCGTGAGCCATAACTACCCAACGCTTCAATACTTATACTTACCTAACTATCATCTACGCATAGGTACTAGCGGACCGTTCACCCGTAAAGTTATGTAGCTGCAACAAGTATTTGGTATTTCTAACCAAATCGGTTAGAAATATATTGGGTAGAAATCAGGACAGGTATAGAGTATTGTAACGTTATTCGGTACCAGTTGGTACTAGCGGTATTGAAACAAAACACCCAACTAATAACCGGTAGCCTAAATATCCAATAACTCCCATCCTTATATAGAGGGTGCCACAAAGCAGGTATGTACTAAGCCGAAAGGAAGGTACAATATCCAAGTTTCAATGTTTCACCTGTAGGTATAGCTAACGGCGCTTGAGTCTGAAGGAAGTCCCAGAGTTTTTCAACAACATCGACACTTGATCTCATGGCGCAATTGGTTAGCGCATCCCGAACTGAGGGAGGTTTGCAAGTTCAAATCTTATCGAAGTAGAATTTTTTTTGCATTTTTTTTTAATTTTTAGGGAGGTATATGTATAGGTGGATTGTAGGTGATAAAAATACACTGAAGGAAGCACCATACACTACTAGATTTTTTAAAGGATTATTTAGATAATCTAATCTGTTTTTAATTATTTTATAATTTACGTAATAAAACTAAAGCACGTTCTTGCATCATAATATCATGAAACATGGCTCCGGATTAAAAATGTACTTATTATTCATTAAACGATACATATTTATTGCAAAAATGTTTATTTGCAGTCGGCTAGCATACAGATGAGGGCTGACTTTCACCATTTTCAATTAAAATTCTGGTTGATGTGGCTGGGTTGAATAAATCTTGGTAATTAAAAAAAAGGTGCTTCATTCGTGAATGTTTACTGAGTACCATGCATAATTGATTTATTTAATGCAATAAAAGTCGACAATATAATAAATAAAGCCTTAGCATAGCATAGCATTGCCACACAGCGGGGCAATGCAGCCAGCGTCTTGGGGACACTTCCGACTGGTTTTGATATGGACCAGTTGAGCTACCTGTAGATTGTTTGCAACAGTCTGCAGTTAGATCAATTGTTTCAATTGTAAATACTAGTTATAATTTTTTTATATTATTTGATTGTTATTTTCGATAATAAAAAAACAATTCTGGTTTACGCAACGTTATCTAGTCCTAAGCTAAGCATTTGTTATGGGTACTGGATAAGGATTATTCTATCGGAATATTCTCTCAATAGAAAATAACAATCGAAATTACAATGCGTGGGCCATAACATAATGTTGGCTACACGTTCAATAACAGGCACTTCTTTTCTTAGTTTAATTTAGCATTCCTAGCACACATCTACACAATAGTTCCAGTGCAAAGCCGCGATTTCAACCGAGTCCTGTCTAGAATACCTATAACCATAATACCTAAAGTTACAACGTAACAAGTAGAGTTCGTTCAACCATAGGTGTCTACAGACAAAAAGCCTTGAACAGATGAAGATCCAAAATACGGTGTACACAAAGCAACAGAAACTGCTAACATTTCTGTAGCCGATAAACTCATAAGGAGAGCAGTAGAAGTAAACAAACGAAGTGTAGAAAAGTGATTCGTAGACTTCTTTTATATCTCAGCGGATATCTGCTTTTTTTTTAAGTCGTATTAGTTCAACGGCCTCTATTGTGTTGCGAGTTCTGCGGTTTTAGGAAAGTAGTTTAGCAGTTTCTGTTGCTGTGTGTAACGAGGTTTTGGAGTTTTCATCAGTTCAGCCCTTTTTGGTTGGTGTTGTACCCACGCTCAAGCTTCTTACGTGCTTGAAGGTTTTCTTCGTATAAATGTCATAACGATAAAAAGTCACGTTGTTATTGCTTCTTTTAAAGCGCTCCTATAGCTTATGACATAAAATGTTTAGTGTCACATTAAAAAATGGAGCTTAAAAACAAAGTTGAAAAGAATATGTATATCATTAAGTATATTTGTTTTTCATCTACCCCTAAATAAGCAGAACTTGTGTTATTCTACCAGCTAACTGGTATACATTACACAATTCCAAAACCCAGCCCTTTCTGTTTTTCAGTCACCTTCAGAGGAAAGAACTTAAAAAAGCCAATACGTTTGGGATGACCATGTTTCATCATTTCATCATCATATTATCAGCCCATACACGTCCACTGCTGGACATAGGCTTCCCTAATACGCCACAAATAGCGGTCCTGAGCCGCCTCCATCCATCGACTCTCTGCGACCGCTACGATGTCGTCGGTCCATTTAGATGATGGTCTCCCATGTAGGGGGGGTTTTGCCATAATCACCATGATTGGCAGGCGGATTGGTGATCGCAGTGTTGGTGTAGAAGAATACTAAGAAGGAAGCTGCTGCCCTTCCTCTGGTAGGTTCCCTTATTCGGCTCTTACAACACCCACGGGTTGAGTTGGAGGGGCGATACTCGTACGTCGCGGCCCCACGGCCATTTTTACCAACCTGTAAAGCCTGCAAATTCCCATCAAATTCCTTCGTGAAATAAATTCCGTTTTTAAATATAACATTTTAAGCACTAAAAGGCCTGAACAATGCAACAACAGTCACCTGACAAACAAACTAAATATTAATATCAGTTGTGCAGCCCACCGCCTTGGGACGGGTTCATGAATAATGCAGGCAGCTGATTGTGGCACATAGGGTCGGAGTTCTTTGAAAACATCTATCCTTGTTTGCCTCGTGTACCTCCTCTCCATAGATATCAGAATTTATAGATAAGACGTAGCAACAAGTGAAGGAAGAGCTAGAAATACAACGGAAAAGTAAGTAAGTAGTCCGACGTTATTTTAAGTATTTCTGGTCTCCGCGATACGGTTTTTGCCTAGTGCACCGCAAGAAACATGTAACTATCTGAATCGTTATAAAAAAAAAAGATTTTTCATTATTGTGCACTTATTTTCTTTGACGGTCGGCGTTAGATTTCTCCAACTCGGCGCTTGGATGTGGTGAGAGCTGACTAAGGAATCCTACCAGGAAAAGTCAGCAGTTTCCTTCTGTATATTTTTACTATATCCACTGCTACTCCCAATTCGGCCTCTCAAGTGTAGTAATTATATCTGTAGCTTATTTTTTTGGAGGAGAAACGTTTAGAGAAATTTAAATAACGGAAGTGAAAAAATATTTGGTATTGAACAAACGTTTAGATAATTAATAAAGTATAGAAATAACGTATTTATATTTTATACGTATTGCGTATTTAAATAACGTACATTAACGTAATAAAATACGTATCTTTAATTGAAAAATAAAGCGCTTAGTTAAAAAGGATCTTGTGTATATTGGTATAAACCAACAAACACAAGAACTTATAATCTTAAAAACAATCTGGTACGTTTCTTAGAAAAAACGTAGCTCTATGATTATTCTGCTTTCATTCCGCCATATTGCATAAAGAAGTCCAGCTATTGTTAAGTTTTCATTGTTTTAAAATGGCCCGCAAGGATTGCGCGTTGAAGTTACTGGTCTATTCACACTCATTTGATAGCGCCCTGAAAGCTTTCAAATGAATATGAATGGCACCCGTTACGTTGTTAGTCATCGGCGTTAGTCAAAGTTAGCCTATAGACAAAGTTGTACATGTGCAACTTACAACAGAAGCTTTTCGACTTTATTCTACGGAGGAGTCGTTTTGACAATGTTTGCTATTATTAACACTCACGTCAAGCCGAAAATGCATATCTGTCGCAAAAAATCACCAATAATAATAAATAAATTGGGATTAGCATTTAATTTCTTTGAGATTCCCCAAGTGCGAGGGTTAATAATAATGCTGGACAATTCACACAGCATCATCTAGCCCTAAGCTAAGCAGAACTTGTGTTATGGGTTCGAAAATGCAGAGAGTATTTATGTAAACTAGCTGCTGCCCGCGCCTTCACCCGCGTTTTATCGGGATAAAAAATAGCCTATGTATATGTTATTCCAGATCCCAAACTATACCCATACCAAATTTCAGCCTAATCGGTTCAGTAGTTTTTGCGTGAAAGAGTAACAAATATCCAAACATACATACACACATTCATACATACATCCATCCATACAAACTTTCACATTTATAATATTAGTATGATAAACGATTTCAAACAAATAAAGTCTAATAATTCGTCGGAATCGTCGAAGTGTGCAAATATTCATGCGATTTCAAAAAACTATTTACCATCTTTTCCTCTTCGATTCTTTCGGCTCATTGGCGCGTTCGCCTTACGATGTGCGTTTAGCTTTACAATGTAGAAAATTAATTTTTCGTAGTATTATGTAGAAAATAATTGTTCTTTCTCTTATCTTCATAAAAAGTAGACAAGACAAGTAGACATTGTTATTCCTATCATCAAAACAATAAATATCTTTATGCAAAAGCAACGACACCAATGCATCCCAACGCGGGCGCAGCTTGAATACCAATCTCTCATTTTGTTGCTACAAATCGTTTGCGATACATATATCATGGGATAGCACAAAAACTGTAAAGCGTTATTAGTAAAAAAAATAGTCTAGTATTAGATAGGGGCTTACCAAACCTGGCTTTAATAAAATGAATGAATGAACACTTTATTTCGCAAAAAATTTACATAAATAAAAAAGTCTTATATCTAAAATAAAAATAAAGACGGTACAAAAGGGTACGAAAATTAGTCCCTAGAAAAATCGGATTATAACCTCAGATTAATCTTAGTTTTCTATTTTGCAACTAAAATTAATTCAGATCATCACTCACAAAGTTTTGTTGTTATAGTATGGACTAATAATATTATATCAAACTCAGTTATGGCTACACTAACACACTAAAAATATATTTAAGTACCTTTGATTGAACACAAAAAAAAATTGCCGGTTATAAAAATTTGTCATAATTGTTTTTTTTTTGTCTTGTCATATTTTTAGTGTGTTAGTACTAAAAATATATTTAAGTACCTTTGATTGAAGACAAAAAAAAACAATTATGACAAATTTTTATAACCGGCAAAATAGGCGTGCAAAGTTGCCGACAGTATTAAGTTGTTACTTGTTTACTAGTAACGCGTTAAGGGTGGTGGGGGATTGGGGGTCAACTCTACGTGACTAATTCACTAACATGGAAAAGCTTTTACTAAACAACTTGTGGGTATAAGTTCTACCATTGGATATTTATGTAAGGAAGTTCGATTAAGATGTAATGCATAAGCGCACAAGCACTTCATAGGAACTCACGCGTAAGTTTCATAAAAGGTACGAAATATAATAAAAATAATGTAGAGAACTCAGAGAATATTCTTTGTTATCTTTCAAACTTTGCAAATGTCGAATAAATATTTTCCTAAAATTATGAATTTTGAGGGATTTGTAGCCGAAAATATATTGCATTATCTTCTCTCGACGCTTCGTCCCGGTTGGCAGTATTTTTGAAATTCTAAAGAATGTTACAATTTTTTAAACTGGCCAACCAATCAATTTAGAGGACACACGAACGCTTTTAGCTAATAAAGAATGAAATGTTAGGTTACAGACTTTCCTCGCTGAATTTTAGAAAGCCCCGTCAGTTTGACTAACAACATCCTCTAAAATTGCTTCCATGAAAATTTTAAAGTTTTGTATTCTAGATAGCGAAATAGAATAGACCAACCGAGATTTTTTTATGAGTCATTGTTTATTTCTTTTTGTCGATTCGTTGCCTTTTTACCGACACATTCTCGATTCTATCAGCTCTTTTCCTTCTCTATGTATTTTGTGTTGTGTGGTACAATAAAGAGTTTTCTATCTCTTACGGCACATTCGGCTCTGATAGATGTAACGAAAAAAAAATTATTCTAATCCAACACGCCTAAACTGTACGAGTAGTAAATTGTACAAGTAAATTGCATTGTATGAAAAATCCTTTGACCAATCACCCGTATAGATGAACATATCAAAACAAAAGCTCAGGATTAGCAAGATAATTAATTTGGGCGAGTGATTGATGAGCAGGCCTGATGACGCGATGTAGGTATTCATCAGGGAATCGCATTAGGTACTGGCACAGTGCAGCAATAGCTGGACCACTTTAGCCTGGAATTGGACAGAAGACTAGCGACAATACCCTCCCAAACGGAGTATTGGGAGACCATCCACTCGATGGTCGTAGGTAGTCGATGGATGGAGGCACCTCTAACCCGCTATTTGTAGCATCGTATGGGGGAGGCCTATGTCCAGCCGTGGACGTGTAAGGGCTGATATGATGACTAGCCACAATTATTCACAGTCGTATGCGATCACATTATGCTTTAACTATCTTTTGCCTGCGGCTTCGCACGTGTTTCTCGATAAAAATAGCTTTTGTACTAGAGAAAGACCCGGGATACAATCAAATGTGTCGCTAAGGATTAAGATCTGTTCAGCCGTAAAAAGGTTCTCTTTCTCTCTCGAGAGATAGCTACTTTCGCATTTTAATATTAGTTACCTTCCTACTTTTATGTAACTGAACGGATTTTGGTTGTTAGAGGAAAGTGACGGAGTGTGGATTCGAGTGACCACATTCTACTCCTAGTAAATAAGCAACCCGTAGCTTTGTCAACAATGGCCTGTTTGTTAATTTCTTTTAAACGCTGGACTTTTTCCCACAGCTTTATCAAGCCACAAAAAACAGAGCTTGTGTTATGTTATGGTACAAGATAACACAATACTTTATCAAATGTAAAGGTCAAAGTTTTATGGCACGGACTGTGCCTAACACCATCGTCAACTTTTAAAGACTTGTAGCGGAGCCATAGACCAGCCACGTTGCATCAATACAGTCCGACAGCGATCTAGTCTTTTTGACAACCTAGTCATATCGAGATGTCGTCATAAAGCTTCTAACCCTTGCAAACCTCTTTTGGAGAAGAAAAATAAAAAGAAATACAGAGGGACCTCGAAATCTCAAGTCTTTTGTTTACCAATCGCACCCACAGTCTGAGCTTATTTTGTAACCAGAAAAGAATAAAAGTTATTAATTTCTAAAGTCATGGTAACGTAATGATCTGGCTTTTCGTTCGCCTTTACCTGTGTCAGGTGTGTATCCACTACCAATTTCAATGTTTGGTTTATGCAATACATCAAATTTTGTATTTACCGTAACACTCTCATTTGGGTGTCGGACGAATATAATTACGTTCTCGATTGATTACGCCATATTTGCGATAGGTTTCTACTCACCCCCCCGTTGCGTTGTTCCGGTCATTATAGTCATTTTATTTTCATGTAAGTACCGATTTTATTGATTACTTCATTAGTTTTAGCGGCCCATGAATTTATTGCCATCATCGACGGATCAAGACAACGATCTTTCTTTGATTGCGCTTGTTTCAGTTCAGATTATTGTTTTTGCTATTAATATTCGATCGTATGAAATATTTGCTTTTGTTTTGTATTCATATGGACCATTTAATATTGTTTGCAACAGTCTGCAGTTAGCTCAACTGTTCAGCTCAGCTGTGTTTCTATTCCTTATATACTCACTGAAAATTATATTAATAATTGAAAATTTATTAATTAATAGTCACCTATCTCTTCACACATAGCTATTATGTATCTTGTGCTGAAAGATCCCTTAATATAAATAAATAAAAAAACTGTATTTATGAAAATTATATCATTATTACATAATAATGATATAATTTTCATAGATCGAGTTATTCGCATAAAATAATATTTCCATATAATTAACTTTGCCGTTCCTATTAAACTGGCATTAGATTGATGCAAATTATAGTAGAGGACAACAAATACCAGCCCATGGCTTCACACGGGTTTAAAAAAAAGTTCGAGAACGGTCTGCTCCATTCAGTGGTTTTTGTGCTGTCTTATAGCAAAATCAAATCTTCACAATCTTTAGCCGTAATGTTAATTTACTACTTACTACTTGGGATCACTATTCCAAGACGATATCGTACAGACCAATATGAAAGCACTCGGTGTTCTCGGATTTGTACTTACATAAACCAGTAATTTTCATGAAATAGAGCCTTGAGTGGCTCACGTTTGTCCAATAAACATCTCTTAAGTGCACAGCCAGCTCTGCTAATGTCTCTACCCTGGATAAGACAGTTTTGATAAAACTGGAACAGTTCTTTGCAGGCGTAAATAAAATGAAGAGGCAATATTAATGATGACCTATGTGGCACGGCAGGTGTAGGTCCACCTGCGATGCAGGAGGTCGCAGGTTTGATTCCCGATTTGGGACAAATGTTTGTTCGATCTGCAAATATTTGTTACGGGTGTTCTGGGTATTTTCTATACATTATAAAATATCTACGTATATGTATGTATGTATATCAGTCATCTAGTACCCAAAGTACCCATAACAAAGGCTCTGTTTATCTTGGGGATAGATGATGCTGTGGGAATTGTCCAGTATTATTTATTTATTAATATTGTCCTTTCGACAACATACTTTCTTTGGTTCAATTTGGTTGGCGGCTTCTCTACTACTCAAGTAAATAATGTTGATCGAGTCATGGTAAGTCTTTGCTTCCACACTTAGGTACACGGTAGGTATTTTGCGCTTTGACTCACTTTTGCTTGCACAGACTATAAAATATGTTTAATAAACCATAACTTTTGTGATGGCATGAATATGAATAGACAAACACATAGAAGAGCGGAAACTTCCGCCCCGGATCGGCTCAAGGACCCGCTATTAGCCTGTTTGCGACGCCCGCGAGCCCGACTGAGATAGACTGATTATTCTGTTTAACGTCAAGGCTAATATCGCGACCTTGAGCCGGTCCGGGGCGGAAGTCTCCGCTTTACTATGTTCTTGTCTACTCATATGTGGCATGGCTAACATGTGCGCATATATATCACAATGTTTGTTGAGTTACATAACTTGACTGTTATGCCATTCTATCATATTGCTAAACATTCAGATTTTCTGAATTCTGGAAACATCTGGACCCACCAGACAATAAGACGCCTTCAAGTACTGTTCGCCATTTTTGTCTCCGCGTTGTCTTAAATAAATAAAAATAACCTTTTTCTGACTAATATTTAATTAATATTCCTAATTATTAATTATGTATATACTTATTTTTGACACCGGTTGTAGGTAAGTCAGGTTGTCCTGACATAGGCCTCCTCCATCATATGCCATTGCACGCGGTTTAGGCATGCCCTACGCCATCCCTTTGGCTAGTCGTCTTCGCAGCGCTTGATGGGTCTGCCTCTGCTGCGTTTCCCCTCGTGACTACCAGACGGTAGTCTCGTAAAACCATTTTCTTCTCGCAGATCGCATGTTATGGCCGGTCCATCTCGATGTACAGCATTGTCTTAGTCCTGTTAAAATTCTGAAATCATGAAATCCTACTTCGTGTCATACTGCAGAATTAATGCGCAAATGTAGCAAAAAAGTGTGGACCCGAACTCATTCAGAGCCAGTATCATATAATTCTATACGATAACGAACATCATATTGCATTCGACGCTATTTTGAAAAGATGAGCTGATGGCGGACACTTGGTGAATTAACCGCTTCACTAATACGTTAATTATTGTTAACTAGTTATTGTTCGCACGTGACTTCTGTTCGATTTAGGTTAGGTAAGGGTTAGGAATTTACATACATATATGGAATCTACCTCCAACCTAGAAACTAGTTCCTAACCCCATTCTGGTAGGATTGATGGATCCGCATCGAATAATGTTCAAACTCAAAAATACTGAGCGTCGAGCTTTTTAGTGTATAATGCCGTGGTATAGTGTATAATGCGAACAGGAGTGTGGGAAGACCTCCTACTCGATGGAACGACGACATTGTAGCGGTCGCAGGAAGTCGTTGGATGGAGAGGGAACAGGACCGCTATTCGTGGCGTCGTTTAGGGGAGGCCTATGTTCAGCAGTGGACGTGTACGGGCTGATGATGATTCTAATCATCGCTCACCACTATTATGAAGGCAGTTTTGGTATTGTACCTACCTAAGATGAAAGAAACTACAGATGGAGGGACGAACGTCATGTGTCGAACGAACAAAAGGGTCGAGGTTGAAACTTCAGCACTTTTGTCAAAATTATGTACATTGCTCGCATTGTTTCTTTCGTCATGGAACTCTTAATGGCGATTCTGCGATTATGCATCCGGCTTTGATTTGATTTAATGTCCCGTCCCGTATTTATGTACCAAACTTAAACCTATGATTTGTTCTATGATGTTATTCAAAAGTAAAAAGCTTAAATAACAAACATTCAATTTTCCGATATCAATTTATACCAACCACAAAACGCTCGTATTTTTAATTAAATTTGCAAATTTATAAAACAATGCACGTCATAGCCGAACGCACCGCTAAATCTGAATTCGT
The DNA here is from genome assembly GCA_947859395.1 of Eupithecia insigniata. Lineage (NCBI taxonomy): Eukaryota > Metazoa > Arthropoda > Insecta > Lepidoptera > Geometridae > Eupithecia > Eupithecia insigniata. The sequence continues at coordinate 7,175,294 of OX402008.1, forward strand.
TTTACGAGTTCCTGTACCTGCGTTTTTATGGATTGTATTATAATTTGAATTGGTTTAGTGGAGTGGCTGTGTTGGCGAAGAATTCGTACCACCGTTAAACGAGTCATTCCGTCTTCGGCCCAAACTAGCCCGTATATGGAAAATCTAATTTAGTGGTACCTACAACACTTTCATGGCGCACGATGCACATGTCTATATCCGGGCAGGGGATAGGCGTTGTTAGACGTGAAAGGAGAATATCCACCAGGACGTTCATCAGCGTCCTCTGTGAAAAGAAATCAACTCAGTATGTATGTACGAAGCACTAAATTATCTTGCCACAGCCCAGCAGAAGTCTATCAACCTCTAAACCTAAGTTTACTAAATTTACCGTCTTGGGACCAGCCAAAGGATCCCTTATTTAATTCTGTCCAAGGCGCCGGACAGTCGACCACTAATTAATTTACGTTCCAAGTTCTAGCAAACACTGTGATGAGATTGCTGTGGTGTTCTAGTCTAGCCTGTTTACTTGACTATGATAAGTTGACTCTAGAAATAATATGGTTAAATTTAAAACCGCTATAAAATTTGGCTATTCCACTATTGAATTCCACTATTTTGACTGTCCTATTGAAATTTTCCGCGCCGCCATGACAAGTCAAAGAACGTCGAAGAAATTTCCTAGGCTAATTTACCATAGGTTATTATAAAAATAAAGGTACCTTGGTCTCCAAATTCTCTCTTATGGTTGATTATTGAGTGGATAGGGTTTCCTACTAATGTCACTATTTCTATAGAAAATACACCAAGTCGTAATTCTTTGTGAATTTTATGAATAGCGTCATGTGAGACGACATTAGTGAAACTGAATTTATACTCAGTTTAAGTATCCAAGACATACTATGTCAAGAAAGACATTTTTATGAATGAAAATTAAACAAAAGCTGATAACGACGGCTGATATCAGTAACAACAAGGTTAACTTGTTGTATTCTTTCTTGAACAACGTATTAACTGCTCACGTGCAGCGATAATGATTTATAATTCGAGTAGAAAACGTACTAGAGACGAATGAAATGAAATAAAGACTGGAATATTTAAACCAATTTTTTATCGAACTTCTGCGTATCTATGATATTTATCACCAATATTTATTGGATTTTGTTATACATAACTTAGTTTAATACAAAAATGAAGATATTACCCTTCGTTTCACATTCTGGAATTGAGTTTAGTTCCCGGTTCAAAACAGAGAGCACACTGTTTAATAAATGGCGTGTTTTAAAAAACTATAAACCGACTTCAAATTCCCTTACTTTACACTTATTTTAAGTTTTGCTGTATAAATACTAATCCCCTGGGGATAAACAATTTATAATAGATAGAAAATGACAAAGAAGGGGTCGCCCCTTCGGTATCATTTCCTATACAATAGTGAAAGAATTTTCAAAATCGGTCCATAATTGGCGGAGATGTCGCGTAACATATGTACAAACAAAAAAAAAACACGTTACAGGCGAATTGAGAACCTCCTCCTTTTGAAGTCGGTTAAAAAGCGTGAAAACATTTTATCTCCAACAGTGTTAAATTTTCATAGGAAACTAACGAAGTGACTATTCTATTAGCACAGGTAAACTAAGTTGCAATTTTCAACTTTACTTGAATGTGGTAAAGTGCAAATGTGAATGTCACTACCGTGTATTTGTTTCCTGGATAAGTTCTGCAGAGCTTGTTACGAGAATTAGGATAGTAGAACAGTTGCGAAGCGATAATTGAATGTTTAAGAACATCGAATAAAAAGTGTTACTTTGTAGAATGTAACAGCTTTTTCATATTGTTTGTTCCTAATTATTATTTTGTTGAAAGCCAAACACTTTATCTCGACTTACGAACTTTGAATTTTGGATGCTTATGTTGACCTATTTAGTTCTGATTGGATTCACTTAAACCGCATTTAATAACCTGATGGTGCACCCAGGACTGTCTAACTTGAGTGAAGATAACTGTTTGGTATACTCCTCTTGTGGTATTCAAAATAACAGAAAGAAATTCAATAAGTACGACCAAGAAATAAATGTTATCTATGCGTGTCTTATTTAATTTAATATTTTTAAAACAAAAAAGTGAAGTGAATCTACACAGAATTATCATAGAAGCAAGTTTTTAAATGAGACAAATATTAAGTCTGACACTGACCAGTGTTACGAGGCGTAATGTACCTAGTAATTCATAGCGAGCACGCCCTGTACTAAAATCAGTCTCATTACTCGTTGGGATCGCCTTCTTTCCCCGTATTGACATGACAGCACGAATGCTCGCTGTGTAACACATTACATCACGCCCCGTAACGCCGCCGCACGGAGGCGAAAATGACGAAAAACGTGGCATAAACCTATTTCATACATACATTACCCATAACTCGAGAACAACTTATCGGATTTCAATTCGGTTTTCAGTGTTTTATTGGTAGGTTTTGTAAGAAGGTTGATAGCTATTAATTATCAAAATCCGATCAGTAGTTTAGAAAATATAGCGAATTTAGTGAATATACTAAAAATTATGTGAAAATATAAGCGACTTCATGGGAATTTGAACACTCACATTGGAGCCTCTGGCTTGAAAAGTCCTTAAAGTCGGTTTTGTATTATACTTCAAAGAAATTGCCACGAAAAATTAAAAAAAAAATGTTGTGATTGTTTACTTATACCGTAAATATACCCATTTAGATAAAATTTTCCAAATTCTAAATAATCTTTTCTAATTTTTTATATTTGTGTCTGTAATACTTATTAAATGCCATGGATTAAAATTAAAGTTTAATATGTTCTTAGGTTCCAGAGGAAGTAAATTAAAATATAATATTTTTGTCAAATATTCTATATTTCTACATTTTGATCAAACAGACTAATTTTTATGGTAGTCAAGGTTAATGGTTTCCTCGGTACCAATTTCCTCAGACCAGTAATGTATGGGTCCGAAGAAACCATTAGCCTTTGAAAAGTATCAGTCATTGCCAATTGTCTCGAAAAATTTCTTGAGAACTGCTCTCGATATTTTCTCACATCTTTGTTTCTGCTCTCTTGAGCATCTTCACTGAGGAGACCAATGGCAATTCCCATATATTTCACAATAACAGGGCCATGGATTAAAATTTTGTGGAGTGTCGTTGGCATTGGGTACCATGGGTAATATAAAACAAACATAGATGCTGTTTTTTGACAGAATTGGTAAAATTTTTGTGTATCTATTTTATATCCACTAGATAATAATTTAAGGATAGAGTGGAATCGTTTTATGATATTAAGATGAGCACCGGTGATCTCTGCAGTTTCTTCTGCATTGTTGAAAATTTCCCGCGCACATTGCACGGGAAATTTTCAACAATTGATTTTCGTTCGTTGATGTACCACCTCTTTGACGTGGTTTGTCCACATGTAACGACCAGTTTTTCCCAAAATTCCTGCTGAATTCGCTTCTTTTCAGATGTAACATTTTTTTTATAATTTTCAGTTCTGGCCTGCCATTTCCCAGTTTTCAATTTATATGCTAAATGTAATATGCACTCAGCTAGTCGAATCCACGCATGGAGGGAGGAGATGCCAAATTCTAAATGATCTCTATTAATGGGTTTATTGATACAGAGCTTCAGTTTGTTAAAGTCTCTTGAAGTCAGACCACGACAAAATTACAATTCATACCTCCTATCAAAAATGTGTATAATGATGTATAACGCTTCTTTAAATACTACATTTAGCACTAGATGTGGCAGGAAATACTACTTTTACTCCAAATGAGTATAAAAAACTTACTGAAAAATAGGCAATATTTCATTAAAATCGAGAACAAATTGAAGACTAAATTTGCACTACTACTAGATACATAACAATATCAACACTAACCGCCGGGAGTAGAATCCATTACTGAATAGACAGTTTAAGCAGTAGAAAATTTATAAAAAAAATTCGATCTTCGCTTCGAAAACTTAGAGACCACATCCGCCGCTCAACAAGTCGAACTTTAGACTGAGACCCTGCGGGCGGGGGGCACCCTAAGGACGCACCGCCTACGCAGGTAGCAAGCCTAGTTCAGTGTGATACCAGTATAAACAATTTAATTCTATTAGAAAACGGTTGGTAGTTTTAAGTTTTTGCCACGTTTTTCGTTATTTTCGCCTCTGTGCGTCGGTCAGTACCCACTTACAACACAATCACAATATATTATAATTTGGGTTTCTTCAAGGCAAGAGTGAATATTCAAGAAATGAGTGAGGTCTTCTAGATCTTCGTGATAAACCGTCGGCTACTTCGTCACTTTCCATCAGGTGAGATGGTCACATCGTCACTTTCCATTCGGTGTGATTGGGGTCAAAGGAAGATCAACCGTCTATAAAAAAACCTTAACGCATTCACTGCCAAGCCTCCAAGGGATAGTACATATGGACATGTGCGTCAAGGGCCATGAAAGTGTCAGTATCTCGTGCTTATGGTTTTTAGATTACCACTTTAACCTTTTTTCTTTACCTGCAGGGCTAGCACGGGCTTTCTTCTCTAGGTAGAATAGATAAAAAATGACGTAAAAATGACATATAGGTGCAGAGAGTAGAAAGTTTTCTTCGGGAACACGGCGTTCGGAAGAATGAGCGGTAGAAATGTTTTCTATTCTACCCTAGACATGAGTCTCCCGATGCGAACATGGGGATCAATTTACTCGTTTCTTGACATTTGAGAATAGAAACATTTCTCCTAAAATTGTCTACACCTCTCGAGACCTAGACAAGGTCTTTCTTCCCTCGCATCTGTCACTATTTAGATGTTTAGTTATTTATACTACACCTGCTCGGAAAGTTGCCTATTCCTTTTCCAAATATAAGATCGTGTAAGTAAGTCATTACAGTCGTATAGGAATCCGGGAGGAAAAACTCTATGGAATTTCATTTCTCACGCGTCTTAGAGGGAGGTAAAACTGTATGGAAATCTATTTCTAACGTGTTATTTTTTTTATTTCCTAAATATCGGCCGGTAGCTATGGTTATTTTCATAATAGGTCAAACGACAAAAAGTTTTTACTCCAAGTCCGCTTGCCTCTTCCGATTTCCGAACAATATTTTGAAAAAAGAACCCAAGGCGCTGGAAGTTCTTCTAATTTTGAATTTGGTGTAGGCAATTTTATTAATTCTACAGAATGTCGTCAAGTGATAGTGAAAGTTTTATGACACCGCCAGAAATAAAATATTTATTCTGCTTTTTATTTTCCTCGAAGGTATAGTATAAAGCACTATGTATCACTCGGCATAAAGTGCGATTCCTACCTCATGTGTTTTAAGGCCCAAATGAAACACTCGATAGGAATTAGGCACGTTCTCGCCTAGGTGTACAATGTACTATTATTACTCTGCTTTTTGGGGTTTTTGTGTCTAGCTAATGGCCGCCAGCAGCCATTAAGAGGAAATGCAACATAAAAAGTGAATTGTTAGCAAACAAGAAAAGAGAATTTGTTTGTTTGTTTGCTCCAAAACCAAATTAATCTCCGTTATTCTGTATATATCTGTGTATATTTTATATGCTTTGAGTTCAATAATCTTCATGTACCGCCTTTGGCAGAGACAGTATATCACCGAAACATTTTATGAAAAGATTTCGGTATTTCTTTCGTCCAATAATATACAAAAAATACATCTTTGAACAAAATAAATTACCCTTCAAAACCTTGTAATTGACATTGACAAATACAATAAAGTGACATTTTGGTGTCATCAAAAAACTTTTCGTATTACGTGCTCAGTTTTCTTTCTATCCGTATCTAGCGATACGGCTGGTTTTATGTTGATTTTCTTGGTAATGAAACGCAAAGATCGAACTTTTTACAACATTTATATTTTTTCTGTGGTTTCATTCCCGTTGCTATAGAAAGAGCTTCTCTTCGAGGAAACTGTTATCTAGGGTTTATTTCTCAAAACGGCATGTTGAGGAAAGAGAAAGATTATGAAGACAAGAAACTGTCTTCTCTAGTCTAGGGTAGAGAAGAAATGAAAAGCCCGTGGTAGGTAATTACTAACATAAAGATTTTTTCCTCGAAGATCTCAATCTTTATTTAAAAGTGGGTGCTTACATAATACTTCAAACGCGGTGCCTAAACTCAATATAATGGAGCTAGGGAAGGAAGTCGTAAAAGAAAACTGCGTCGATGCTGAATTTTGAGGTCCACACTGAGGTTATCGTTAGGTTTTTATGAGAGCTATTCAATGGCCACCTGGCTGTTTGGTCAACCATAGCATATTTAATGTAGGTACAGTAGAGCGTCGATTATCCGAACATCACTAGTTAGTCCCCGCAACTTCACTTACAAGTCAATATCATGACATTCACTGTCAGACTATTTCTCCACTAATGGGTTTTTTACCCGCTAGGTATTCGGAATGAGGGGTGAAAATAAATAAACAAAGATTTTTTCTGAATTCTTATTCTATCAAGACCGGAAAGGTCTGCCCGCAATGCAGGAGGTGTTCGATTCTCGCCTAGGGGCAAATGTTTGTATATGTACATATATTGGTTCCGGGTGTTCTGGGTATTTTCTATGTATAATAAAAATATAATAGAAAAAAATATCTACCCATGTAATGGATAGTCATCTAGTACCTACCCGTAACAAAAAGCTCAGCTTAGTTTGGGGTTAGATGATGCTGTGTTGATTGTTCAGCATTATTTATTTATTTATTTATCTGATGATTTATCCGACTTGGTGCGGAGGTTTGATTCAATTTCATACAACGAATTCTACAACTCGAGCCCTGCAGATGTCGGCTCACTCGGAAAAATAAGACAATTTCGTCTTACCAGTTATTTTCTCCATAAACACTAGCGTAACTTGTTAACTTGCCTTTGATTATACCTAAAGCAAAATGTGCCATCGTATCACAGATAATGTTCCAGAATCAAGAAATAGAGCCTCATTTGTGACGCTGACTGCACTGGAACGAAGCCAGAACGAAAACTACTTAACTTTAAAAACTGGGGCTACCTGCTACTCATGAATACCGGCGCATATGGGTGGGGGTAGGAGAAATATGCTTTTACTCGTAGTTGTTACGAGCCTAGATCGCGATGAAAATACAAGGTACAATAGCAAAAAACAATACCTAATGCAACAATAATGTACAGAAGATACTTCTCAACTTTTTGTTGAGCCACTCATCTATCAAAAATAATCAAGCTTACGTTCGTTAACTTGAATTGTATGCCATGTATAAATGCAATACTTGACACTAGGAAGGTGATGGCATACGAAATAGTTATTCACGATGGTACGGAAACCTCCGCGGGCGAGTTGACTCGCACTTGGCTGTTTTATTTATATATGAATTTTCTCCGATTTCGCTGTCCATTGTGGGCTGATCTTGATCCTTTTTTGGTTATGTTTATAGAAAGAATCATCTCGGGGTAGTCCCATGAAAATATTCTCGAGGGGTAATCGATCGAGAATATTTGTCCAACAAATTTAGATAAAACAATGTAAAAAACCGTGAAAAAAAGTGTAAAAACAATTTAGGAATGTGATGTCAATTTTCAATTTTTTCCAAAACAATTGATCTATCCAAATTCTTATTAGTATGTCACAATAAGATAAAATTGCATGAAAATGGAATAATTTCATTTGCGGCCATGCCTACCAAAATAGCTCTTATGATAATCTACTTTCCATGTTTTAAAGCCGAAATTCACAAGCGTTCAACACAGCATGGCATATTCGCAATTAGGCGGCGTTTTGTTTATTGTTCTTTTCCGTGTAATATTTCGTGTAAGCGTTTAATAAAACATGTTCAACTGCAAAGATACCTACTGTTTTTGCTGACATGCTTTATGATATACGTAGGTATTGAAAATCCTTATCTGTAGATTTTATATTTTTTTATATGTATTTGAAGGTAACCTAGTGAAGGCTACTAACTAGAAACAGAAGGCAGTATTTCCCTTCTGTATGGATAGATTGACGCGTAATAAATAATTTTTTGGTGTATTGTTATTTCGACCCACAGTTTCTCACCACGAATATAAAATTGTTATTTCGACACAAAACAACATATTGTCAACTCAACCCACGATAAACAAAAATATTATTTTTTGGCATTTTTTTTATGTACCTACCTACTTTTAACTATATATTTATATTTTTTCCTCGTTAACTCTGTAAGTGCCCCGCTCATGGCCAAATAAATGTATTTTTGCTTAAAAACTTTTGTAGTTTGACGATTTAATTAATTATGAATGTAAGCAGGATAACTACGAACCAAGTTCGAACGTTGGTGTTCTTCCAACACGAACTAGGTTATAGTTAACCCACTTACTTTCATACTGAAATGAATGTTTATCTTTATTATAAATAGGTGTGAATATATGAAAATAACTACAAAACAAAAATGGAACGTAAAACGGCAAAAATAGGTGAGATAATCGTAAAAGTCGCGTATTATTGGGGAGGCCAGGGTAAGGCAGACCAATATTGAGAGGTGGGCCGAAAAATAAATGTTACAGAGAAAATCAGTACATTCGTATTCAAATGATTATTGTTCAGACCACGATTACATTTATTTGGGTTCCTTGAGGGAGTGTTGGTTTGGTTGTACCGTGTTCAATTTTGCATAATAAAGGATTTTGGACTTACTTTTTTTTTACTTCTCATGGAATAACTACCTTAACATTATGCTCCTTGAAATAGTATAATGTTATTTATTGAGATAACTTAGTCTATTTTGTTAATGAAATTAAAGATTTTATTTTTTGAGACAACTTATCTATTTTGTTATTGAACTTATAATAAAATGTTATTTATTGAGACAACTAAGTTTATTATGTTAATGAACATAAAGCTAGAGGGGCTAGTCCATAAAAGTAAATAGAGATTTGGTCCTCTGAATGAACTGATACAACAGATGACAATCATATTAAGTACATGATGCTGTTGCTGCTTTCGCGGATTCAGAAATAGTGCACTTAGAAGTTTACACTTCAAAATACGAGCTTGTAAAAAAAAACAATATCGATTGCAAACCTGGCATAATTTGAAAGCCAACAAACAATACCAAAAGTACCTACCTACTTAACTTAATAATTTCATAAAACAATTTTAATAAAAACAAAACGAAACATTTTTAATTAAAAGAGTTGCTCAAAAAAATACAATATTGGTTCATATTTTCTAAAGGTCGTGATTCGTTTTGTGTTATACCTACCTATCTGTATGCATTGTCTGGATTGTTGGCTTCGAAACAATATAGGATGATATATGTTACTGTCAGCGTAGGTGTATGCAGTTTCAGTTGTTTTTAATCATGGTGGTCATAGAATTTGTAGCGTCGAAATCGTGGTTGGTTTTTCAATGTATTGAGTAGGTGCCTACTTAGTTAATAATTTTTTTTTAACTTGAGAGTCCCTTACGTTACAAAAATTTAGCAGCAGGTAACCAATTCGCTGGTTCCTAACAAATTCATAAGATTGTTCTTTAGCACCTTGCCGTTAAGCACAGGTTTTCAAAACCACCTTTAGATTAATTTTCCTGTAACCAAATTTTAGGTTAACATTTATTAACATCCATCGACTCCCTGCGACCGCTACGATGTCGTCGGTCCATCCGAGTGGATGGTCTCCCATGTAGTCGATGGATGGAGGCGGCTCAGGACCGCTATTTGTGGCGTCGTACGGGGGAGGCCTATGTCCAGCAGTGGACGTGTATAGGCTGATGATGATGATGATGATTTATTAACATCAATTGTTGTAGGGTAGTTCGTAATCGAATAGTTTGGTACATTTTGATTGATCTTTCTAAAGTTTTCACACGTCGAACCTACGTCAAAGTTGACCCGACGCAGCTACAGGACGGCGTCGGACGAACAGCGTCTGATTAACTTTCATAGAACTCTCAGCCCCGATTGTATAAAATAAATTATCATATTTTAAATTTGGCGTATTTCTATGGTTCAGCTACTCACTAATCACATTTTAGGCTGTTAAATATCATAGTGATCAACTATTTTAGTTACTAATTTTATTAAAAGCTTTTATTCTACTTGCCATGTTCGTTAGTGTGGGATAAATCTTGCAAATTGTGAACTACCTCATACTCATCCTCTTAGTATGTATCGAGATTTTAAGCAAATTTCTATAATAAAATTATAGAAATTTGCTTAAAATCTCATCAAATGAAGTCTAGACCAGCGTATTAAACGCTGGTCTGATGATGAAGACCGAAGGTGGCCATAGGAACTCCTAAACGAAACGACGACGACGAAAACGTCTAGTTTGAGTTAGTTGGATTTGTCTTCCCAAACATTTTGGTCCAAGATGATATAAAAGCTTGTTTAAAAAAGTTTTTAAATATGAAAGCATTATTTAAAAAAAAAACTTAAACTGATTTCTATTCCCTAACCTCAAAACTTTACAACTATGTACGTTAGGTACATACTTTCTATACAATTTAACCCCTAACAAAGCCTTTCGCAAACATTATATACAAACACTATTAACACACTAGTTTGTTTAGGCGACCGCGTACAAATTCTTATACTGTTATACTATTACACAAAGCAGGTGCTCTTCAAATACTTGAAACAAAATGGCTTGTCAAGGGAGGGAGAACAAAGTGATGTAAATAAAAGCCAAAACCAAGTACTCACATATTCTAAACTCAGAAGCCTGTACCTGTACCTCTTATTTTAGTCTTAGTAGAATAGGACATGCGTTTGATTAATATTGAGAAATCTCAAAACAAAATATACTTCAACGGAAATCTTTATTATAAATTACCCCAAGTTTGAGGCTTACGCACTATAAATAGCAAAAACTTAAGATAAGACTAGGCTGGTGTTCATCAAAGGATATAATCGGACAATGAGGCACCTTCGTCGGTTAAGTTTGATGTATAATGCATGAAATCTTGTGTTCATCATCATCATCATCATCAGCCCATACACGTCCACTGCTGGACATAGGCCTCCCCCGTACGACATAATAAATATAATACGTAATAAATCTTGTGTTAAAAACATTTAATTTTAAAGCATTGTTTGAACAAAACGCTTTAAAATTTAACCATCTGTTGGCTTACTCGGTTTAATTTATAATTTTGTAATAAACGTCAAAGACGACCGATGTGGCGCAGCGGGCGAAGGTCCGCCTGCGACGCAGATGGTTGCGGGTTCGATACCCACCATGGGACAAATGTTTGTATGATCTGCAAATATTTGTCTCGGGTGTTCTGGGTATTTTCTATGTATAATAAAAATATATATCTATGTAATGTATTATATTATGTATATCAGTCATCTAGTGCCCATAACACAAGCTCTGCTTAGCTTGGGGCTAGATGATGCTGTGTGCACTGTCCAACATTATTTGTTTTATTTTTATTTTTTTAAAGGTACGATGGTGATGGTGAAATGTAACGAAGATTGGACTGTTTATCTTTTGGTGAATACCAGCCGTGGGCATAGAGACTCTTCTGTAGAGTAAGTAGGTAAGTACAAATAAGTAGCAATAATATGGCATAGTGACTAATAAAATTATATATTTGAATCTACGTACGTAAATATAGAGTTCAAATATCAATCGGTGTTTTTTCTATTAAATTATCTTGTTTATAAGTACCTTAATTCTGTTTATAAAATAAATATATTTTATTCTTATTTCAGGGAGTCGTTGGATGGAGGCGGCTCAGGACCGCTATTCGTGGCGTCGTTTGGGGGAGGCCTATGTTCAGCAGTGGACGTGTACGGGCTGATGATGATGATGATGATTCTTATTTTATCAATATCCCTTAGCATCATCCTGCGGTAAAAAACGATACCCAATCAAAAAGAAAGTAACTGATATGAAATTGTGAAATACAATATTAAATAACTTTCAAAGAAATACAGTCGCGAGGGAAGTTTCAGGTGACTTTGTCCTTGTTGTTTTTCTCAGTAAAAAGGAAACAAAGAAAATGCAGTGAAAACGAGCTCTCGTATCAAATTAAAAATACATTATCTATTCTTAGCTCTTAGTAGCAAATCGGTAACAGATAACAACTGCTTTGGATTAAAATTACCTTTTGTTTATCCGTAACAAAAGCGTGTGTTTCCTATAAATTGTTCAGATACGTTGGGTCTATCTATTTTTGTGTTGGAAGTCGATGAATATTTTGTTTTTGAGAATTTCCTTACTCTCAAGAAATTTAAAAAATAAGAAAACTTGGCAATATTAAAAAAAAATATATTGCACGTGTGGAACCTGTAAAAATTATATGATATCCTCTTAGAATTTTTAATTTTGGCACAATTCTAACCAGCCCTTATCCTCCAGGTCACAGTATATTTTAAGCAGCTAGATCGTTCCCTGTCACGCTTTATTCATAAAAGTAATTGTGTGAGATAACTTGGTACAGAACTAATATCTATCAAACAATAGTGTGTATCTGTCCAACTATAGCGCATTACAAAATGTTAAAATATACAACGGAGTACAATGTGTGTATTAATTACTGTCTATGTTATGTATTGGGAGACTAGAGCCATAGAATTGGTCTTTGTTACTGTAGGCTAATTACCCATTTATTTCTTTTTCGAACCTTGAGAAATATGTATTGTGTTTTTCTCTATATTTGCATTTTTGGCTCTATAGTAGTTGTGATATGATATCTCCAGAATAAAATTACCAACAGAATGAAAAGAAAATGTACATTTAATAAAAATACACTGAAACTGTATGTATATTTAATAATACATATAATACAAAGAAATTAATACAGCTAATACACTGTTTAATTAGGCTGCATCTAAATGAAATATTATATATCCTTCTTAACCATAGTCATACAAACCATATTGAGAGAGGGATGCATAATATTTCGTTTTATTTATTTCCACCGTATGTACCTATTATATACACAACATGTCGTTTTTTTTTTAAATTTAAATCGGATCATTAGGCTGGTGGTTATCCTAATAAATAAATAATGCCATAATCTAGCCCCATCACTTAAGTTTTGAACCAGCTGTTTTCTTCCCACTATGGTAGACTCTTGGACCTGTCACCTGACAAGTTTTTGTGAGCATGTCTTTCCTCTTTTATCCTACCAGATGGATATTATCTTGTAAATAATTAAAAAGGAAGGCTGCAAAGTTAACATAATGACAAAGTTCTCGATATGAAATTTTTTCATACATCATCATCATTATCAGCCCATACACGTCCACTGCTGGACATAGGCCTCCCCGTACGACGCCATAAATAGCGGTCCTGAGCCGCCTCCATCCATCGACTCCCTGCGACCGCTACGATGTCGTCGGTCCATCGAGTGGATGGTCTCCCATGTAGGGGGGGATTTGCCATAATCACCACGCTTGGCAGGCGGATTGGTGATTGCAGTTTTGGTGTTTTAAAATAATCAGAAGGAAGCTGCTGCCCTTCCTCTGGTAGGTTCCCTTAGTCGGCTTTTACGACATCCACGGGTGGAGTTGGAGGGGTCGATATTCGTACGCCGTATTTCATACATTAACTAGATAAATTTTATTTATAGACAAATAGAAGAAAGTATGATAAAACGAAGGTCTATTGTCCGTAAAAAAAACTAATGTAAATGACTTTAGACGTAACTCGACGTAACGACTTTAGAGATATTTTTTTATCCTAGACTAGTTTAGAATCTACGATAAAAATATTTTGGGCATTTTTGGACCTTGTAATAAAAAATGTCTTTGTAGTACGAAGGTACATACAGCCTTGGCCAAAAGTATAAAGCACCCCTCTAAAACATACATATCTCAAAACACATTAAAAAAAATAGCAATGTTTTGAACAAAGGGCAAGCCGGTGCCCTCAAACGATTATTAAAACAATAGATAACATTTTTCTATGGGCCATAAAACATCTGGTGAGCTAAACTCAAATTATGGGTATTTTACACAAAAAATTCAAAAATACAAATCAGTCTTCATTTGTTATTTGTAGCGTAAGGAAGCTTCCGTGTGTGATTTAATAGTGAAATTAACATTCCTTTTTTTCGAAAATGCCAAAAACAAGTGAACTGTGCTACGCAAAACGTATTAAAATTCAGTTGTTACATGAACAAGGAAAGACTCAAGTAGAGATTGCCAAACTCGTGAAATGTTCGCGGTACGCAGTGCAATCTGCTATTAAACGGTTTGCGGAGACTGGTTCCCACGCAAATAAAAGACGGAGTGGCAGAAAACGCGTGACTACTGAGCGCCAGTATAGAAAACTCATCCGCGAGTCTCTGAAGGATCGCAAAAAAACTTCTTCTGAGCTCGCTGCCGCCCTATCCGAAGAAAGTGGATACCCTATTAGTGCTCGAACGGCAAGAAGAAGGCTTGGAGATGCGGGTTTAAAGGGGTGTAAAGCAAGAAAGAAGCCGTGGCTCTCGGAAAATAACAAAAAAAATCGCTTAGAATGGGCTCTACGATACCAACACTTCACGGAGGAGGATTGGTCAAATGTTGTGTGGTCCGATGAATCAAACTTTGAGGTAAGCTTTTATACCATTTCATAAAAACGATAACACTGATTACTATTATTTTAGTTGGCTTTCATAAAAATAATGAGCACACATTTAAGCTCTACTTTTTTCAATTGTTACAGGTATTCGGAACTGCGGGTGTAACCTTCGTGAGGCGGCGCGTCGGCGAGGAATATCATCCAGATTGCGTGGTTTCCACTGTTAAACACGGGGGAGGTAGCATTATGATCTGGGGCTGCATGGCAGCTGATGGTGTCGGCAAAATGTTCGTTTGCGAAGGCCGTATGAACAGTGAAAAGTACATAAATGTACTCGAAACCGCTCTATTACCTTCGCTTACGCGCATTTTCGGCGACACGAACTTGGATGGCGTCAAATTCCAACAAGACAATGCTCCTTGTCATAAATCAGCGACCTCCATGCGCTGGTTTCGAAACAACAGTATTGTCTTGTTAGATTGGCCGGCGCAGTCCCCAGATCTGAACCCTATCGAGCATCTTTGGGGTATTATGAAGCGCAAAGTCAAACAGCATAGCATTACATCCAAAACAACGCTAAAAAATGCTTTATTTCAAGAGTGGGACGCCATAAGTGCAGCCGAATGTAAAAATCTTGTTAACAGCATGCCCCAAAGAATTGCTGCTGTGATCAATGCGAAGGGTGGGCCAACTAAATATTAGTGATTTATATAATTTTATGTTAATATAGTAATTTGGAAAACAAATTAGTTTTATTTTCCACCTTAAAGACGAAAAAGTCATTAAATTTTAGGGTGCTTTATACTTTCGGCCAAGGCTGTATATTAGTAAAGTATAAATTTATTTTCGACGCAAAATATTTCTGAAAATGTAACTCGTTTTAATGAACAGAGCAGTTGAATTCGTTTTAATTTGTAATCAGTCTGATTGCACAAATAAATCAATTCTTTTCTCATTATTCAATAAAATACCTAATAGTTTTAAAACAGGAGCATTAAATTCTAACCAAAAATAAATAACTTGTTACGCGTATGTATGTTACGAGTATGTATGTATGTATGTAACTTTAGTCATAGGTTGCTAGGTACCTTCTTACGTAGGTACCAACTCATTTATCGTAAAAACTTTAAACATGCAATCCCGAGTGGAGTCTGTGGAAATTTCCCGTGCATTTAGTGAAGTGACGAGAACTTAAGACCTCGGGCATAGTAATAATCATTGCAATGATTTACGTTTCACTACAAAATAATGATGAGAAGAGAATCAAATTTACACATTATTTCCTATTTGTATGTACTGTACTCGTACATAGTTAAACCTGGCTTCACACACTTTGTTTCTATGGAAATGTTCGAAGATTATTTATATCCCATGACATCTCTCTTATAACTTATAACTGATTTATGGGATCAAAAGTTGGTTGTAGGTCAGGTCAGTTCAGGTCTAGGATTAACATATATGAAAAATTTCACTGATCCTTTCAGTCAGTAGTTTTGTCGTGAAGAAGTTACATTATCCAAACAGGGCCAAGTAATTCCGCTCCGCCCTCAACTACAAAGCGGCTTCGTTACTGAACAATGGGAGTGGGACTGAAAGTGGATTTCTAACTAATGATAAATATAAAAAATAGGATAAATGAAATAGTCGATTAAACTGCAGACTGCATTTCTTAGAGCTTTCAATGAAACATTTCCAGTTCTTCTTCTTTTAGCTTTCACGACGCGCAAGATTTACTTCCTAAACTAAAACTGTCAAAAACCCGCTCCGCTGTCAACCAACAACGCAACCTTTCCTGTAGTTCCTGTTCACTGCAAAGTGAAGTGCCCTCACGGTTGTAGGTCGACCCTGTTTACACTAATTGCTGCAGACACTACCGCCACTCGTTGCGTCTGAGATTACGTCAGGAGTCTCCTTTTTTGTTTCATTTAAACAAGTTTCGAGTATGTGAGTCGAATTTTATGAAAAGGAATTGTAATCTTATACGTACATTGTGCATTAAGAAAACACAGTCGTTATAGCATGTTTATTTCGACTTGCTCAATTTATTATATTGTAGGTATTTATTGATAAACATGTAGGAAGGTACATCTTTTTATACAGGCGTACGCGTACCTATCTATAAAATGCAATAGCGTACCGATTCTAGAGATACATAAATTCATAATACTAGAAAATTCACCACACAGCATCATCTAGCCACAAGCTAAGCAGAGCTTGTGGTATGGGTAGGTACTAGATAACTGATATACTACATAATACGATATATTACATAGATAGATATTTTATATTATACATAGAAAAAACCCAGAGCACCCGAGACAAATATTTGCAGATGTAAAAACATTTTTGCCAAGGCGGGAATGGAACTCGCAACCTCCTGCGTCGCAAGCGGACCTTCGCCGACCGCGCGCGACACGTCGTTAAAATTTCTTAGTTGGTGCGGTTGCAAGAGTACTCGCACGGATTTTGAGGAGGCTCTTGCCCAGTTGGGGGAAGAAAGGTTAGATAGGTATTTTGCTAATCGACGTTTGTGATAATTTGACAGCTTGTACAATCATAAACTTTATTTCCCTCGTTTTCAAGCTCTTATCCTACTTGCCCTGTTAGTTTGTGTTAGACAAATCTTGCAACGGAATTTTAGACCAGTTATTTTCAGTGGAATGAACACGTTATTGTAATATAAAAATAAAAAAAGATAAATAAAAAATAACCTTATATCTACTCTCATAAAATCAGTACAAAAGACAACCTTATCGCTGAGACCGATTTCTCTCAGGCAAATAGATTGCTGGTATACTTATGTACATAAGTTCGCTGGTTATGCAATGGCATGGTGCCATCGAGCTGGTCTGATGATGGAGACCGAAGGGGCCCATAAGAACTCCTAAACGAACCACATCGAGTTCGTTGGATTTTTCTTTCCAAGCACTTTTGTCCTAGATGATATAAAGAATAGTTAAAAAAAAATATTTAATATAATCTCCTTCTACGCTCAGAATGGTATATGATACTTGAATCACGGACATTGGCAGAATTCTGTCGAACCAGACGCAGAGTCATGCACTAAGAAGTTGAGTCAAGGCCAAAACTCGGGTAACGTTTATTGAACCATTACGTTTTTATAGTAGGAAGGTACACTAAAAACAAATCGCCAAGACGTCATTTGTCATTCGACATCTTTCTCAATATTGTCGCCAAATAATCACTAATAAAGCACCTCCCAAACTAGGAAAATAAAGAAAATACTGGTAATTTGGAAACAAAAGATTAAAACTGTCTCAGGCGGCCAACCTAACCGTCGCATTTCGTTATGCGGCCATTCTTAGGTAATACACACAAAACGGCCATTTAGGTTCTTTCATTTCGTTTGTTTGGTTAGGACCAGATTATACCAGTTTCAGCCAGCTTATCACGTCATATACTAATATAAGGCGATGTTTGGGTGTTGGACTAAACTTTACTTAGGCAACCATACACGCACTTTTATAGCTCAATTTATAGGTGCCGAAAAAATATTGTGATTAATTTTTACATATTCTTTCGGTACAGTTCGGTTTTTACGGTTGGTATTTCACTGACACTGCTCGATCTATAGGATTTAACCATCATCACAAACACGTTAGTGAAGACGCCAGAGCCGAATTCTTGAAAAAAATCGTGTATCACATCTGATAAAAAAATAAAAAAACACGCAACCTCCTGCGTCGCAGGCGGACCTTCGCCCACCGCGCCACAGAGGTATTAGATGTTTTCTTAGTGGGGCTTTGTCATCTCTTCGAGTCGTACTAGATTTTATAAATAAACTAAATTATACGACACCTAATGTGTCGACTTAATATTTATCCACGACAGTATGTAAACCTGTTGAAACGTCGGGAAAAATAGGTAAATAAACGCGACAATACTCGTTAAATTGTACTTACGCATTGTTATGAAATAGAATATCTTAATAGACAAAACCTTATTTATAGGCTCTGTACTAACAAAAACCCAGCCGCTACAGATCCTTATTTTCGATAAGGATCTCTAGCGGGTTATTGTCAGTTTTCCATGAAAATCCCTGTAAAAATATTGTCCTGCCATCGGCGCGGCGCGTGGCGGTTGCGGCATAAGAAATCGACCGCTCTTACTCAGACCGTTTGGATACGAAATCCAAACGGTGTGGAGACTATGGAACCTACGAGACGACAAGCAGCAGCAACCTTCTGTCTTTTGTCTACTGAAGACATCAATCAGCCGGCCAAGCGTAGTGAAAAGGGCAAACCCCTTGCCTGTGGTTGCACGTTCAGGAATAGACGTATAGTGCTGATGAGGCGATAAAACCCTGCAGCCCTCGTTCCAGCAATCGTTGTCCACTACGCAGCCTTATTTTTAGTTTTGTCTAATTATATCTTCAGCGGATTCTCAATGTTTGTTTTCATAATTATTACTTCTTTATTATGATTTTGTAAGAGTCTTGTATTTATGTGTGTTTAAAGAATAGTGTGTCCTTCCGCCTACCATGTATGTATATTCTAAGAACATGACTGTCATAGTAATAAGTAATAGATAAGCCATGTAAATGTATACTTACGGCGAAGCTTATTAAATAAATATATAAAGACTACGATAAAGTATATATACATCAACCTATTCTCAATTAATATTGTAAGAGTATATTAGTTTTTTGTTATATTTATTCTTTTTTAGTTAATATCAGACAAATCTCTTTATTTATAAGCTATCTACTATGTATGTATGTACTATACATTGATATATATTAAATATATCAGTCATCCCATATATCAGTCATAGTCATAACACAAACTCTGCTTAGCTTGGGGCTAGATGATGCTGTCTGGATTGTCAAGCATATTATATTTATTTAGTTTCGATCACCGATCCGTTCAATTGTCGGTATACGGAAGAATGTAAAAGTTTAAAAAAATATATATAACTACGAATCATGTACGAGGTATATTTTGGTTCTGATCCAACCAAGTGGAAGTAAATTACAACAACAGTTTTTTATCTGACAATGATTTCTTACCCTCGATTTTCTAACACTTTCCTGCAATAACATTAACATTTTAGTTTCAACTATGAGAACATCAATCTTTGCTAATGATAAAACCATTTGGCAGCAATCCAAGGAAACAAAAAAGCTTTGAAAAATAAAGCTATTGAAAAAAACGATGCTCGGAAACATGAAAATGGGTTGTTATTGACAAAGAGACGTTTTTGAGGACAACGGAGAAATGATAATGTTCGATCTTTTGAACTAAAAATGCCAATGCGTTGAAAATAAAAAAAAACTGATGAATAATGAGGACTAATCAAGTATTACGTAGGCTGCACACTACCGCAGTTTTGGACAAAGTCCAAAAGGCTCCGATTTGTAAACCTTAATATCCTAAATGTAATTTATTCTGATACGCATTAGTTCAGTTCAGTCTCAATTAAATGGGATCTCTATAGAACTCGCTTCAGACACAGCTCGGTCAGAATAGCTCCACCAGTCTAGAGTTCAAAGTTATTCAGTAATTTTTGCGCCCCGACATGGTTTTTATGCATTGTGTACGAGCAATACATAAATCACAATAAATGATTATGAGTTATGAAATATAAAAAAAAGAAAATCTTAAATTATGTATATACGTACGTATTCATGAAATAAATACAGTTTTGGTACCACAAAAAGAACGAATAATCGCAAAGATAATATACACCTGCTTTGATACAACAAGCTAGAGGTAGTCTTAAATTTTATGTTAGGACACGTAAAGAGTTTCGCTTTTGTAACTTTTATACTCAATTTGGTATCTACATAACAACATTCTTGTTACTGTGTGTGTTGCCGTAGTTACTCCTATAAAAATCACGAATTGTTTTTATTTGATGACTTAATTTTTTTATTTAAGAATAGACAAGTAGGTACTACTTACCTCAGTACCTACATACATATATTTTGTTTTTTTAGTATATATATATATAAACAACTTCGGCCTGCCTTTCTCTTGTTGTTTGCGCCTAACAGGGTTAACATTGTGTGTTGAATATTTTCACTATGATAGATTTGAGTTCATTTGCTTTCTATTTTTGAATTCGTTTTATGTTATGCCTTCCCATACCTTCTTCATGGATGGAGTTCTTTTATAGTGGAACTTTGAAATATTTTACTTGCCTCGTAGCACGTGCTACGAAGCTCTCCGACTATAGTTGGTAACTCAGCGGAACATAGGTAAATCTCCTTACAAAGTTGAAGAAACCTGGGACACATGTTTTTGTATGTGTTCCGCTGATATCCGCCATAGAAAGGAAAATATAATTTTTTTGCTATAATATATTTTTTATCTATTAGCTCATGCCCCTTCGTTCTTCTGATACTCTTCTTTTAAAAATTCCATTACACACTTCCCAGTTTTATGGTGATTCCTTCACGTTGCAGGCTGCGAGACTCTGGAACGTCCTTCCTGTATCCATCCGACAAGCTAAATCCCTTCCTATTTTCAAAAGAATGGTTTATCAACATTATCTGTCCACTCCTGATAAAACTTAATATTTTTACTGTTATTTTGTAAATTATTCGTGTTATTTCGCAATTTCTGTTTTTATTTAAATAATTATTCGTCAAAATTATTTTGTTTTTATGTCATTCAATAAGAAACCGTCAGCTTTAATGCATACGAATCCTATCCATCCAAAGGTTGCCTGGAAGAGATCGCTGTTAGCGATAAGGCCGCCGATTGTACCACACTAAATATAATTAGTATTAAGTTCTTGTATAAGTACTACATGTATTGATGGTGCAATAAAGATATATTCTATTCTATTCTATTCCATGCCCGCATCTTTGCACGCTCTATTCCGGGTTAAAAAGAAGATCTAAGTCCGTACTACTTGCCTACCTGCCAAATTTCATTAAGGTCCGTTCAGCCGTTCGAGCGTGAATAGATTACCTATATATGTACTTATTTTATAGACATAATTATTTTTATTTTGTAACTGACATAGAAAAAAGGATGAGGATGTATGTCCAGCTGTATATATATTGTTTTTATGTGTATCCGTCTATTTCTCCGTCATTTATATACGTAGATCTATTTGGATGGTTGTTTTGCAGTTGTATAGAGGATGATTTCGAGGTGGTTTTTATCCGAAGGTATAGTATCAGTAATAGTATTTGTCCCGAAAAACTTAAAAAACAGTTAAAACTAAGGTATTAGAGTTTTTTTTTTTTCAATACTATCAATGGTGTTTGGAAGAACGTTGAACATACGAAAATGGGGGGCAGGTGGGGTGGTCTGTTAACTAACTAGCCCAAAAGATGTTACCTAGGTCTCAAGAATTTTTTTATATTAATTTTCTTAAATTTCTGCAATTTTTCGCTTTTGTACCTTTAAACACGTCTAAATTTTTTTTAGACGGGTTTAAAATTAACGGCCTTAGTCTCACATTGCTAGAAATAAAGTTATGGACCCTCAAACATAAAAAAAGAATTAAAATAAATTTTGAAGATTAACTTCGCGTTGCATTTAAAAAAAAAGAAAAGTGATGGATGACTTCTGATTTGTTAAAAACATCTCTAAAGTGTGAGCTTTCTATCGACATGTATTTTGATATCTTTTTCATAACTAAAGTTATTCGATGTTTTCTACCAAGGCGGACCATTTCGATGAAAATCTACTGATGCGGAAACTTAAATGCTTTGCGAAATTAATTTTAAAAGGACCTACCAATTACTTAGATTGTAATAGAGAAAAATATAGATCTGGCCTTGAAAAAAAATGTTTAGTGATACAAAAGCCAAGAAATTAAAGAAAAATAATTTAAAAAAATCTTGGAACCTAAGTAAAATCTTTTGGGCTAGTTAGTTGACAGACCACCCCACCTGCCCCCCATTTTCGTATGTTCAATGTTCTTCCGAACACCCTGTTTAAATATAAAGTCGTGTTAGTTACACCACTTATAACTCGAGAACAACTGAAATGATTTTAATGATGTTTGATTTGTTGGACTTGTCTCCGTCCGGAATATTAAAATTCAACGGGGGCGAAGCCGCGAGCATAGCTACTAATATTAATAAAAGAAAGCTACAGAGAGAGTTAAGGTAATTATATGATTGAAAGTAAATATTTACTCACGCAAGTGTCTTACGCCCTGATACAATGTACCAGAACTCTCTTATACGATAGGCTGATATATAGGCCAATGAATGTGAGTGAGTGATTCCCATTTGGCCTAGCGCCCGAACCAAATATTCATTAGAATATAATTGAATGGACATTCAACATGTCTTGTGAACTGAGCGCCTCTGGGGCAACTTTGGGACAAATATGTAATTAAATTGCTACAAGCCAGAGAACTAGTTTAATTATTGTACCAGTAAGGGTCTGATTGTTGGGCATACGGAGTCGAGATTAAAACGATTTACATTAAAGTGAATTTTAGATCAAATGGTAAAGGAATGTATATTTTCTGGAAGTAATTACGGTACGACGCACATAATAATTTTATATATTTAGAGTCGCAGGAATCGGCCCAACAACGTGGTAAATATCTTAAATATTGTTCTCATCTCAAAAATTGTAGTAGTCCTAATTTATTTTACGTCTTCAAATTAAAATGAATAACTTTTGAATAACTTAACCTCAGATTAGAGGAGATAGATACATACCTTAGATCTATATAAAACAAAGCGGTGTTAGTTATCTCGAGAGCGACTGAACCGATTTTAATGATTTTTGATTTGTTGGTTTTCTCTCCGTCCGGAATAGGATATAGATTATAAACAATAGGGTCCTATGCAAAAATTTAAATTCTACGAGGGTGAAGCTGCGGGCACCGCTAGAATAATATAATTATAACTTAACCTATAATAAAATGAATAACTTAACCTTAATCACTTAACCTTGAATAACTTACGTAGCAAACACGATATTTTATGAGACTCTTGAGTCAATGGTTATGACGCCAAAATGAATGAAGGCGTATATGAATTATGTGGTTGATACAATTTTTTAGCTTATGCCTTGACTACGGTAAAAAAAAAACATAAAGAGGGAGGTCAATAGATTACATGAAAACTGTATTAATACTACCAAAAACGGTGCATGCGCTCGGGAGTCCTATACTGTTATTCTAATTGCTTTACTATGGCAATGGTATAGACGCAGAATCGCCATCGTAGATTCGTTTTGTATTGTTTTTTCCTTAGATTTAAAGAAATTATAGATGGACACCTTAAAAGTATCGAGGTTAAAAACAATCTAGAACCATTATTATAAATATTTTCGATTCTCCGCGCAAATAGCGCCGCACGCACTATTCTCAGTTTCTTTCATTTAAGGATTTTCTTTAATAATAGATAATTAGATTTAGGTGGGGTTTCTGCGACGATATCATTGTCATAGTAAGGCAATTACTTAAGCAGAATACTGCTCCTGAGCGCAAGCACCGTTTTCGGTAGTAATACAGTTTTAAAGTAATCTATTGACCTTCCTCTTTAAAATTTTCCTTACTTACTACATAAACTTTTGAATATGAGAGTATTGGGCCCCGGATCTACAAATAACATAACATCAGCTAACTTTACACATTTTTGATAGGCCTATAGCCAACCGTATAACCGTGGAACCACCCATCTGACCAATCCGGTCAGATTAGAAACAGTTAACAAAACAACTGACTGGAATTTACTATTGATATTGGTGCATTTGGAGTTGCCAGTAGGTAAATACATATATATATACACAACACACATACATACAAAACAATTTTATTATTAGTATGGAAAGTTATTTCCTGACTGGTCTATAGGTGTTGAGTTTACTGAGTGATAGTAAGTATGATAAAAAATAAATAATTTTGGACAATCCACACAGCTTCATCTAAGCAGAGCTTGTGTTATGGGTACTGAATGAGTGATAAAATAATACAGTACATACATAAATATTTTTTATTGTACATACTTACTAGAAAATACCCAGAATACCTGGAAAAAATATTTGTCCTAAGGCGGGAATCTAAACCGCAACTTCCTGCGTCACAGGCGAACTTTCTCTTCGTCGCGCCACATAGGTCGTCGGTATACCTACAACAATAATGATCCTGAGAAAGGAAACAAAGCCGTCACTTTTTGCGTCGACAATTTAGCCAGCGCGCGACAGACGTGTGATGTCCCGTTCGTCCCACCAGTAGGACGAATGGGATATTAATAGTCTGAATTAAAATTATGTCCCGTTCGTCCCACCAATGTGGGCAGTGGAACGAACGGGACATCAAAGACTTTAAAATATTATTGTCCCATACGTCCCACGTTGTTGTATAATAAGAAATATATATTTATGTCGTTGTATAATAAAGAATATATAGTAAGAGAGATATTTATTGTGTCATCATCATCATCATCACCCACAGCCGTATTTTACCCATTGCTGGGTAATATACAGGTCTCCGGAAGTGTGTGCTCCTCATTCCTTTTTATCTTCAACTAGCTGACCCGAGACACGTTTTCCTGTCTATCAATTCAAACTTCAAATTTATTTCAAACGTGCTTAGCAAAGAGTATATGTATAATGCTGATGCAAAGTTACATTAAAAAGTTTATAATAAAGGTAGTCGTTAAGTTTCTGCGTTCATAAGTTACAAAACGAAGATTCTTACGTTACAAAAAAATTATGGTTCTTACCTTCGACGAAATATTAGAAAACATTACAAAAAGATGAATGAAATCGGTAAAGCCTTTCTCAAGTTATAGCCGGACCAGAAGAAATAGGGGTTCATTTTTATATATATGGATATAGACATTTAATATCACTATACATTGTATTTGTATAAAAAAGTCACTTCCCGCTGTCTGTGCCTATGTATCTTTAAAACTACGCAACGGATTTTAATGCGGTATTTTAAATAGAGATTTTTATTTAGCAAGCGGAAGTTTTATATGTATAATTTAGTATCAGTAACGTGCGAAGCCGGGGCGGGTCGCTAGTAGAAGATAAAAAGGAAAGTTAAATTATGAAATGGAGATGTCCTTGCTTGTGTGACAAGGTCTCGGTTCCAGAGGGTATAATAGATGATGAAAGGTCCATGTAACCCTATCCATCATATTCATGTAGAGACATGTTGCCGCCAGATCGTAGAATAAGCCCATTTGTAGAATGGCTAGGCAGTTGACAAAATAGCGCCATTCAGTTTCTGTCCATGGTTCAGTTAATGCCCATTGTTGAACGTGCAATATAGCTAACGTAACAATATGGCTAAACGTAACTTAGCCATCTCGTCTAGTGAAATTAATTAGTTATTCCCGTAGATGGAAAGTTATTCGCAACAAATCAACGTAAGTTTTGTAAGCGGCCTAACCATTCTAAAAACGGGCCGATTTTACGATCCGGCGGCGACATATCCATCCTATTGACATCGGTATATGCTCTACAAAACACACCACGTCGCAGTTACTTGCTACATCTGTTAGAATATTTTTGCGATCCACAACTTATCTACTCGAGGAACTGTAAGCTTACATCGCAAAAGTTTGAGAACAAGCGTCTTTGACAAGAAATATTCTACTGCCTTTTGGATTCTGGTTCTTTGAAAGTATCACCTGTTGGATCGATAAGCCTGGCTTTATATAGTATATATATTATACAATATACATACGAAACAATTTTAATACCAACATATTTTTGCCATTATTTTAATAAATAACGAAATTTTTATATTTTTTTAAAATAATAATGACGTCCGTTTTCTTAGGCTAATGCCACACTAAAAAGAGCCTCGCTTATTGCTAAGAGCCAAGCAACTCGCTTAGTGACTGATCCTAGCAAACAGACGTATTGCATTCTATAGCGGTGGCCACACTGCGATCGACGCGCCTAGCTAGGAGTCTGGTTAATCACCAAACGAGTCGCTATGCAAACGAAAGAAAGAATGAAAGAAAAGAAACAGAAGAAAAAGAAAGAAAATTTATTTGGTTTACTATTTAGTACAGCTTGCAACTCTATATACAAATAAGAAAATTACTGGTATTTATATGGACCAGTTGACCTGTGGAATTGTTTGCAACAGTCTGCAGTGAGCTCAATTGATTCAATTGTAATTACTAGTTCTTTCTATTATTTAATTGTTATTTTCTTGTAAATAAAGGTCTCATAAAGTTAAAGAATCTTTAAATTAAAATTACCTCTTTCTCAAATAGCAACAAGTGACTTTACTCAGTGAACCAATAGGTCGCGTCTCAGCATAATGTTGCTCCACAAGGAGTAGAGCAACGCTGGTTTTCTGACAGGACCTTTGGCGCGAACGAACGCGTACTGCGCCTTGTATGTGACCACATTGTGTATCTTGTATACAAGCGTAGCTCCTAGCTTAGCTATAAGCTTGGCAAGTATAGTGTGGCATTAGCCTTAGTAGCAGAATTAGTGCCTTGTTCGCACAAGCTTAAAATAAATATACATATATGGTTAATTCGCCGTGTTTAGGCATGGTCGTCAATATTGTATGGATGTGGAAGCTTGTTATCATACGGCAGCTACTGGTATATTTTTACACCGAAAAACAGTGTGTGGAGAAAAGCCCTTATAGTGAAATTACACATACATTAGCTTTTAAAATAACAATCAAATAATATAAAGAAATTGAACTAGTATTTAAAATTGAGTTAACTGCAGACTGTTGCAAACAATCTACAGATAGCTCAACTGGTCCATATCAATACCAGTCGAAAGCGTCCCCAAGACGCTGGCTGCATTGCCCCGTTGTATGGCAATGCTAATGCGCTGCGCCAGATACTCACCAGCTCTCGGGTCTCGCGTCGTTTCGACCAGGCGCTCAGATAATTTTTTGAAAACCCGGAGAGCCTCGGTACCCCACGGACCTAGGGTCTCGACTCCAAGGGGAGCAAATGCTTAGCTTTTCATATCAAATAAATGAGGCATGGGGTTAGAACACGACATTTGAACCAACTTAGTTTTTTTATCAAAATTATAATATACGAACTTTGGCACAAACATTTTGCAATGACTAGAACAACTTCTAACAAGCAATCAAGCAAGCTCTCTCATGCATATGTATGCTTATGACACAGTTCACTGCATTTATCTACTGAGGATTTATGGACCATGAAGCAAGCTAAATTAATTAAGGAGGACTGTATCGCCGTAATTGGCATTAGTTCCTCATTAGGCCCATTTGGACCACACCACCATGCATAGGTAAGTAGTAATCGCATTGATAGAATGGTTCTAGCGCAAATTGTGATGTTTGTTTGTGTTGTCGTTTGTCGATGTTAAAAACATCGACACACTCAAATTCACTGCGTTCTCTAAAATAGACGGCTACCTTAATTATCCTCCTAATTTTTTACTTTGATAACTTCGTTCATCAAAGAAAGGTGAAGATTCTGCCTAATTACGGCGGAACCTTTAGACTGTCTAAACTAGTAACCAACCTCATAACCCTCCTCCGTTAGCAATCGGGCAAAAACAAAAGCATTCTTCAGATCCAAAAGTTACGTCAAACGGAAGAAAAACCGATGAATAACCGAGGTGTTACCCGCCAAAAGGCAAGAGGTAAATAAATAATTCCCTCAATGGCGTTGGCATAAGCTATTTATTTGCTAAATTGAATGAGGTGGGCGTACCCGAGAAATAATTTATCAACAAAATGTGTTACATTACATTGATTCAGTAAAAGATTGCATCGTTTTGTTTGCGGCGGCGCGGCGTGAGGTTGAGGTCCGTACCTAAAAGGTTAAAACCCTATTAGTCGAAGCCTATTACCTATTACCATATAGGTAGGCTGTGCTATTACTACTCGTATGTGCTGGTGCTTCTATCGGGACGGGTTGTGAGGTAACAGAGTGTAATATGTCCTGCGCACATGGCTGAAATTTGGTATGGGTATAGTTTGGGACCTGGAATAACATATAGGCAATTATTTATCCCGATAAAAAGCGGGCGAAGGCACATGCAGCAGCTAGTAGGTAATACTCGTAGAATAAAGACAATTTTATTATATACTAGTAACCCGCCCCAGCTTTGCACGGGTTGTAGAGCATATACATATCTTAAAGGGCTTAGGCAGCGTTTTTGATGAAAGCTCCCAGACGCCTTGACTTTTCCCGACACTTCCAAATATTATCGTTATAATTCAACCAATTTACACAAAACCTTGACAAATTCCTCATGAATAACTCCATTGATTGGTGAAAACCGCATGAAATTCCGTTATTTACGAGTAGTTATTGAGTTTACCACGAACAGACAGACCGACAGACGCGGCGGAGGACTATATTTTATAACATGTAGTGAAAAAACTTTTTTAAATGTAATCTTTTATATCATCTAGGCTAGAACCAAAGTGCTTGGAAAGACAAATCCAACGAACCCAAACTCGATTAGGGGATGGGTAAAAAATATCGATATATCAAAATATCGACATTTTTTCAGAAATTAATCGATATAATTAGTCGATATTTTTAAAAGCGATATATCAGTTTTCAATATTTATTTCAGGGTATTAAAATTCATATCAAAATCGATATTCTTTAATTGTAGATAATTATCTGTTTCCGGTTACTAATTATTATTATAGTAGGACAGCTTATTCATTGATATCAATAAATGTGAACAAGGGGCAACACATTCCTATTTATTTTGTATTGGTAGCACTTAGAGATGAGTCCAGTATTCAATAACTAACTCAGTACCTGTTAGCATGGTCCTAAAATATCTAACGCTATTGTAAAATCCGCATACCGCTAGGGAATAACTGTGCAAAGCTGTGCCTAACCGACCGTTAGCCATAACTACCCAACGCTTCAATACCTATACTTACCTAACTATCATCTACGCATAGGTACTAGCGGACCGTTCACCCGTAAAGTTATGTAGCTGCAACAAGTATTAGGTATTTCTAACCAAATCGGTTAGATGGTATTTCTAAATATATTGGGTTAGAAATATATTGGGTAGAAATCAGAACAGGTATAGAGTATTGTAACGTTATTGGGTACCAGTTGGTACTAGCGGTATTGAAACAAAATACCCAACTAATAACCGGTAGCCAAAATATCCAATAACTCCCATCCTTAGTAGCACTGATTGTCTATATTTGACTGTAAGTGTAAATAGATCAAGAACATTTTATATCCATAGAGTAAGTTCATCATTAATGAAAATATCTATAATCCTACCATAATATTGTAATTTATCAGGGGAGTAGTCCTTCGATCAAAATCTTATTACGAAATTGTTTAGAAACTACAACTTTAATGATCAAAGCATTGAAACCATATCATAAAACTTCAATTTGGGTATAAAATAATTTGTTTTACAAGCTAATTTAAGTTTTAAGTTGCAGTTACAACTAGCAATTTTCTACGCCGCTGGCAGAAATTAGGAACGCACACCAGTGGCAATAGGTATGTGCAGGGACGACGCCATGATGGGGGTAGTTGGGCACAACATAAATCTAATCCTTTGAAGCGATAACACTACAAAACACATCCAAACATCACTCTAATTTTTTTTCTTACAACTTAAGAAAATATTTTTCTGTAACGAGTGCTTAGTATTCTAAAATACAATATTTTGTGAATAAAGAAGTAAAAAATAACGAAATTAGTACATTATTTTATTTTGACAAAGCATATAAAAAGAATCCTGGAGCCAGATATATAAATAATGCTGGACAATTCAAACAAAGATCTTTAATTCACACGTTGAGGGAATGGGGGAGGTATTTGCTCAGCAGTGGGACGAACAGGGCTATTACCAATAAATAACCTAGATAATAATAATTCACACAACATCCTCTAGCCCTAACAGAACTTGTGTTATAAAACGAATTTTATGTGATAACTTACTTCTAAAATCTTTAAGGACATCTTAATCTCCAACAAACAAGCTACATATTTCAATAACCTCTATAATAAAATAAATAACGCGCACGCACTATGACCTTTATTTATATAATAGTTTATAGTTTTTATATTTCTAAGATAATTTAATGGTCATTGTTCAACTTTTCTTGATTTACTTTGCTGTTCTCTGTGTTTTTTTTATATCTGTGTAATCCATTTGGGCTTTATTGTTATATTTAAGTATATAAATGGAAATTGTAACGCTGTGAATTACCATAATAAATATAAATAGATAGGAATATTAAATTCTAACCCTGCGCACCATCACTAAGTACGCCCACTGTTCTGTTATTGCGAGTCTAATACAATTTCTCGCTCGAGCGGTGACCGCGGTCCCCTGGTCTCAGGACAATTAGTACTCGCGACATTATTTTTGTGCTCCCCTTTGCCCCCCTTGCCCCTATTGTACCTTGGTACTATCTCTTGTGTAACGGAGGCCGAAATTCAAAGCCTTGAGGGCTGATATTATTAGATTTTAGCTGACGGAAAGCTGTTTTCGACGCCGAGGAACAAGATTGAATCAATAAAAAGACAAAAAGTTACACGAAATAGGACGGACATAAGAACACTCGATTTTAGGTATTAATTTTATGATATACTAGTTTCTGCTCGCGGCTTCGCACGCGTTGTTTCTATGAAAACATTTAGAGGTTATTTCTATTCCAAGAACTCATTTATATGATAAAAACTATGTGATGTTTTATTCCAGCCGTGGGGCCGCGGCGTACGAATATCGACTCCTCCAACTCAACCCGTGGATGTCGTACGAGCCGACTAAGGGAACCTACCAGAGGAAGGGCAGCAGCTTCCTTCTGAGTATTTTTTAAACACCAACACTGCGATCACCAATCCGCCTGCCAAGCGTGGGTATTATGGCAAATCCCCCTCCCTACATGGGAGACCATCCACACGATGGACCGACAACATCGTAGCGGTCGCAGGGAGTCGATGGATGGAGGCGGCTCAGGACCGCTATTTGTGGCGTCGTACGGAGGAGGCCTATGTCCAGCAGTGGACGTGTATGGGCTGATGATGATGATGATGTTTTATTCTAAGTCTAGATTTATGCAAAATTTGAGCTCGGGCCGTTCAGTAGTTTTTGTGTAAAGAAGTAACAAATGATCCATCCATCCAAACTACCGCATTTACGAGTATAATATTAGTGTCATTTTATATTACGGACCCTATCTGGCCGGGTGGGATAACGACCTGCCACACGACTGCATGCAATGCTGGATGCATCAATCAAGCTTTGATGTTTTATCACACATTACTAACTGGTTTTATTGACCTAACAATTACTGATTGTTCAGGAATTGAGTTTTACAGACAATTTTTGGGATAGATAGATGCCCCACCATGAAAATGAGAAAGAGGATAGATGCCCTTTCGAATAAAATAAATAAATTATTTTAAAAATGTTTTAAGTAATTGTCTAACAAAAAAATCAACATCTGAGTTTTAACATTCACTATAATGATGAAAAATACGTAATAATTCAAAATATTCAAAAAATCAGCATTCCTAAAATAATGATAACCTAATTAATTTAAGTCAAGCTGGAAACAGATAGCAATAAACATAGTGACAGAACACAAAAAAATATCAAAAAAAATGATGACATTATTATGTATGGGTGATAGATGCCCTTAGAGGCCCCTAAGGGCATCTATACTGCGGAAAATTGAGGCGTCTATCCTTCTATCCTTTTTGAAATGGATAGATGCCCTTTTATTTTTAAAATAAACGGTATTCGTTAGAGTGCTTATGGAGGCCTATGTGTGTTTAATGAACCAGTGTATTAATATAGTAAAAATATAATTTATTACAACATTAAAAGTTATGAAATAGTTATGTACTAAATAGTGACGCATTTTTTGAGTTAGCCACGAATATGATCGCATGTAGGAGCGAGACGCGTCTGATCCACAGAATGACTTGCAGGGGAAAAGGTGTGTGGTGCATACGCTCCTTATTTAACATATTAATTTTATTTTATGACTTTGGGAAGTTAGTTTTTTTGAAAATGAGGCACCTATCCCAGTGGGGCATGTATCCTGGGTTTACCCTATACTTAATACAATATTGGATTGTGGATTGTCCAACATTATTTATTTATTAATTTATTACACAGATATTTTTTATTATACATAGAAAATACCCAGAACACCCGGAACAAATATTTGCAGATCGTACAAACATTTATCCCAAGGCGGGAATTGAACCGCAACCTCCTGCGTCGCAGGCGGATCTTCGCCCGCCGCGCCACATCGGTCGTCATTACTAGAGTAATTAACTTAGGAGCAAGTAGAGTGGAATTGATACATATAATGACAATATCAGTTAGGTATCTAGGTATATACATACGTAGCTAATGAATGGGTATTGCATGTATTATGTTTCCTAATTAATTTCATATCGTGCTAACCTTGTTTGAGTGCACTTGAGTATCTACCAGAAGAGTGACCGTCACGGATTGGTCCGATATTAAGGGTGCGCGCGCATTGCGCGCCATTTTGTATAAAGGATAGCGATAGAATGTTGCGTTCATAGGAGCGGGACAGAGCATACCGTTTAAGAAAAGCGGAAGCGCAAAAAATGAGTTTTTATCTAATTACAAGTTAATTAAACAACCAATCGATAAATTAAAAGACATAACCCAAGAAATACTTCATGTATTCTTGACAAAACAATTGCCCAACAAAAAAAGTGTGCTGTTCCTGAGATAAATAGCAAAATTTGTGCAAAACATGTATTTTTCAAAATAATAGTATATTAAGAAAATTTTCACCAATCGTGTTTTTAAAACACGTAATCCAAGATAAAAGTTCAAAGTATCATTTCCCTAAATTTGAAGGTAGTAGCTTTCACATATTTTGAGATAAATAGCGATTTCTAACACTAAATTGCTTATGGCACACTCTTAAGTTTTTTTTGTAGGTTTTAAGATAGAGATAGAGAAAAATTTATTGACAAATACAACCCTGATACAGCACAGAACAGAAATAGAACTTAATTAGAAATAATAAATGAAAGATGCTATACAAAATTACGAAGCGGAAAATATAATTATAAGTTCCAATAATAAAGCAGTAGGTACCCACCTACCCACTTATATGATTAAGAAAACGGAAGAAAATATCAGAAAAAAAGTCATTAGGGGAAGAACAAATTGACAACACAGTAAAGCTAATAAATAGCAAAAGGTTGATATGTATAGGTAGGTAGGTACTGTGATTATATTATTACAGGTATGTACAACATTAATCATTCCATATAGGTATGCGAGCTACCGGAGTGTGCTCCGCGCTGTGACGGTGGTGTGCAGATAAAAGGGTTCCATCTCAGCTAATGCTACCTTACATAATGCAAGATATCGCTGGTTTTCAGAAGGAACCTATTTGAGGTGACCTCAAGACTGACCACTGCTAAGACAAGTTTTAACAAGTTTTAACGTTTTCTTTCTCCTTTTACAAAGAATCAAACTAACGGAAAAGTAGTACTAAGGTCACAGAGACTAAGATACAAATCGTGAACTATTTTCTATGAACCCAATCGTAAAACAACTTAGATTTAATTGTATTTTGGGAAAATATTGATTTTAAGCCCAAATCTCTTATTTTGCCAAATGCTCCTCAGTCTTTGCCAAATGCTCCAAAACTACTAATGAGCCGAAGTTATTTTACCTATTTCAAGCATCAAGCCTAGCATGAACCGTCATTCCACCTGACAAGCCTGACAGCGTGAAAGTGTATGCCCGCCTTATATGTGCCATAGTTTTGTGTATAAGGGTACGTCAGCTCCCGCAATTCGGACCTATTTCGGTTTGGACGGTTTGCTTAGAAGGAATGTAATTGGAATTGTTCTACACAGAATGTTGGTAATTTAAGATTGGCCTGAAGACAGGCTCGGACATGAAACTGTCGAGAAGTTGGTTAATACGAACTTCGGAGGTATTTGGGACTTGTCCGAGTTATTATCGGAGCTTGAAGGTATTAAAAAAGTTAAGGCTCCGATTGAAAATGATTGAGGGAATAAGATGGAGTTAAATGAAAAATTCGCGGTCCAAGGGAGTCGTTGGATGGAGGTGGCTCAGGACCGCTATTTGTGGCGTATGGGGGGGCCTATGTCCAGCAGTGGACGTGTATGGGCTGATATGATGATGAATCATTACAACTCAAAAATAGGCCAACCGGTACGACGAGGTATTATTCTAATATTCTCTGGTACACATACAAAGTTGCTGTATGTAGTGTTATTAATATCTTTTACATTGTCTTCCCAAATATTACGTACACAGCGATGATAGAGTCGCTTACTTTTCTGTGCATTATATGTGTTTTTTGCTCCTTCTTTATTCGAGCTAATGCAGTTTTGCTCATGTACAACAATTTCTCAGAATCCACAACACTACCGCGAATAAGTTTCTAGGTCAACAAAAGTTCAAGGCATTAATTAAAAAAGTTTTACTGGTTCTCGTTTTTTATCATTTTAACTGCCATTTAAATAAACGGCCCGTTATCTCCACACCATCTGTGAATTAAAGGATAGGAAATTAAGAAGCTTTTTGTCCCCGTTCCATAGACGTTTGCACTTTTAAACAACAAAACGGCGCGGGCGAAAAATGCAACAGAGGCTTGTTCAAAAGGATTGAATTAAAAATGGCGACTGAACTTTTTCTGCTTTTGCGAACGACCGCGACTGGGCAAATGGGCATTTAGCTGATTCCAAGCTGCGGGTTTGTAGCAACTGGATGAGACTGTGACGTAAACGAGAAAAGTTCTAATTTATTCATTCCGCACAAAACATTTAGGTAGACTTAGGTACTGTAACTCGTCGTTGGGGAGTAAAGGTTCTCGAGTGGCGATCACGATGCAATGCGAAACGGAGTGTGGGAAGACCTCCCACTCGATAGATAGACGACATTGTAGCGGTCAGAGGAAGTCGTTGGATGGAGGCGGCTCAGGACTGCTATTCGTGGCGTCGTATGGGGGAGGCCTATGTTCAGAAGTGGACGTATACGGGCTGATGGTGATAATGAGGCACAGTAAAACTTATTTACGAAATCCAAGTCCCATTTTGATATGAGAGCAAAATGTCAAGCTATATTTACTTTCATGATGTTTTTTTTGGTTATTTTATTTATGAAGTATGTACATGTCGTTAGGAATCTCATAAAGCTTCATCAAAAAATTTAAAACATCTCGCTGTTTACGTATATTTCGAGAAAAATTGCGTAACGAAGTTACATCTCAGGCTAAGCGTCTTTTGTCGGAGCGAGCGACAAAATGTTGCTGTCGTGTTATATTGAATATTTTATCGAGTGATACTCACTATCACGGTATAAAAATATCATGTGATAAATATCGAGTAGGTATCGAGACAACCCCTCGGTAATATCGAATTGCTGATTTTGAGAAAAACTACGCTTATTTTTCACTCGATATTTTTACAGTTCTTGTCACAATTATCTAGTAGACTAATATTGCCAGAACTACCCTCCTGGGAGGTCAATTTAATTCTTCAACACGAAATTTCGTGTTTCGTTTCGGTGAAAAAAAAAATTGGAATACAATTTTGTACAAAAAACTAAACGAAACAATCAATTGTGTATTCTGGAGATTTCTCCAGAAAATAGGTATCGAATGCGGAATGAAATCACCACTAAATTTGATTTTCCGTTTTTGGACCACTTTAGGCCGAAGCCAGTGGGACACGAATAACTAACTCAATCTGATCTATTACTATAATTTAGTTTGACGGTAGATAGGTTCATCTCATATTTGTATGGGATTTGCTTAGTTATGTATGGACATACACGCAAGACGCGCTGTACATATGCAACCCGCACCGCACTGGGGCACTGTACTGTCTTCGTGTCTGTAAAAAATACTGATCTCGCGGTGGAAATTATGTAAAAAACTGCATTCTGAATCCGAAACCAGAAAAAGATAATGAGCGGCGAAGAAATATACTCACGAATGCACGGCCAGCTGGTGTTTTATTATTCAAGTTTTTAATAAAATCTAAGCTGATTGAAAACTATCAAATTACGGGGGCGCCGTCCCGCAATCAGACATAAGGTGGAATAAGGTTCTCAGAAAATTATATATTGACTGACCATCGGCTGAATAACATGAAATTGGACCATTCGAGGACGGAACGTTTATTGAAACTCACCTCAGAAAATTATCAGAGCGCCCCAAGAATTGGTGACTATCTGGTGCAGCGCATCACCATTGCCATACCTACATCGCGCAGCGGGGTTATGCAGCCAACGTCTTGAAGACGCTTTCGATTGGTATTGATATGGTTCAGTTGAGCTACCTCTAGATAGTTTGCGACAGGCCGCAGTTAACTGTTTCAATTGTAAATATTAGTTCTAATTTGTTTCTATACATACTTAAGTGATAATTTGCTTTGTGTGAAAAAAGTAAGGTGAATTATCCTTAGAAATTTGTTCTAAGATGATTAATTCTCTACTGGATTATACTGGATTAGCCAGCGGACCATTCGACAAGCGAGGAAGCAATCAGTCTAAAAAGGCTAATAGGTAGTAACATAACAAAGTAAACAATGTATTTTGCAATGAAAATGTCAATAGAGTTTTTCCTCGCTAATAAAATCAGCATTAAAACTTTTTGCTTATAAAAGTGTCGACGTTAATTCCAATCCGTTAACAAAGCAACAAAGTTTCTTATATTGTAAACTTACAAAGTTGCTAGTGTGAACGGTAACTTAACTGTCGCTTTTACGTCGTATAAAATACAAGAGGAAAAACTCTGGCGACGTACAAGACTAAATTTAGTTAGCTTAATACTTATGAGATTGCTAACTTTCTTGGATAAGCGCTCTGGGATTTGAGATCCCATGTCTCTGAAACATTCTGGGAAATCCGGGATTAAGAAATTATGAACGGAGAGGTATCTTTATTCAACCTTCAGTCTTAAGACTCAGTGACGCAGACTTTTCAATTTCATGGATATAATTTTTTTCGCGGAAATCTAATTTATTTTCTGTGATAAAAGTAGCTTTAGTTACGCTTTATATTAGCTATACGCCAGTAAAGCTTCGGCCAAACCTGCGCGTCAAACACGAGGGACACGGGGCACGGGAGCGTTAGCTGTACGGATGCTGCGATAGGACGACGGGGATGCGGGCATTATTAGTAAAAAAATTGGTCGCGTCCCGCATCCCGTGTGTTAGACACGCTGGTTTAGCCGAAGCTTAAAAGTCCCGACACAAACAGAATAAACCCATTTCGTAGATAAACAAAACAATCAGAAAGTAATAAAATTTGGTGTTTTATTGTATATTATTTATACTTTGTTATGTATTTAGTAAAATGCTGATGTTTTGAAGTTACTCACTGACATTTCAATTTTATTTATTTGTACAGATCTCGCCGCCAGGTCGTAGAATAAGGACGTTTTTATAATGGCTAGGCTGCTTGAAAACTAACGCTGATTAGTTGAGATTAATGATAAAAATTAAAATGGTCCTTGATAATTTCGGATCAATTACTTTCCCAACAAATCAGCGTTCGTTTTGAAGCGCCTTTTCAATGGCTAGGGTGCTAAAGAGGCTGGGTTTGTAAAATGCCACAAACGACTGGTTCTACGTTCCAGCGGCAAGGGTTGGCTAATACATTTCCATAATATTTTCAACCGACTTCAAAGAGGAGGTTCTCAGTTCGGTTGTATGTTTTTTTGTATGTATGTTACGCTATATTTCCGCCAATTATGGACTGATTTTGAAAATTCTTTCACTATTGTATAGAAAATGATTTCAAGGTGGTCTCATAAAAAACTCCCCAGGGGATTAGTATGTTTCCAGAAACAGTGTAAAAGTAAGGGATTCGAAGTTGATTATTAGGTTTTTAAAAACAATCAAATTATCACAATGACTACAACAAACAGTTTCCACAGCAACGGGCGTAAACAAGAGGTAGGTTCAGGAATTTGTAGTCGGTTTATCGTTTTTTAAAACACGCCAAATTATGTTCTTCAGTAAAGAGATCTGAAGGTATACGATACCGACAAGCTCCGCCATATCATATTTGCAATATTATCCTTCAGTAGGTATCCGTATTTGACAGATATCAATAGAGATATGAAAAGGGTCGATCCCCACTTATGCTACACGCTACACGATTGATATTACCACAAAAATTGCTATTCAAGAGTGTATAGAGTAGACAAAATTTACATAGCTTAGTTTTAGCGCCAATAACTCTTATTGGTATGTACATAAGGGTAGGAATGGGGTGACGTTTTGGGTGAGTGGCTTAACGCTTGTGGAGTCCCTAAGGCAATTTTATGATGTTGGGAATTTTGTGTTCATTGGCTATTGGCGGTGTTTTACGGAAGTGCTATAGTGGCGATTACAGTTGGCTTAGTCAGGCGATTCTTTTGATTTAAACGATTACGCGTTACGGTACAGTTAGGATATTTTTAAGGAATGAGCCTTTCTTGCAGAACACAAAATGGCAGGTACTGTAGTTGCTACGATTGATTAAAGTTCACTTAATACTGCCACGTCAAGCTTTAACGGATTCTGTGTCCAGCCTTTACAACCCGAAGGGGCGTGCCGGCCAACACATAAATAAATAAATAATACTGGACAATCTACACAGCATCCTCTAGCTAGCCCCAAGCAAAGCAGAGCTTGTGGTATGATGATGAGACCATGACTGATAAACTTAATACAATATAATATATATTTTTATTATACATAGTAAATACCCAGAACACCCGAGACAAAAATTTGCAGATCGTTGTACGATTTGTCCCAATACAGGAATGGAACCCGCAACCTACTGAGTCGCAGGCGGACTTTCGCCCGCCACGCCGCCAAATCGGTCTTTCGGAGACTCCTTTACGTTACGAACATGGTGTACTCTGAAAGATTATGGGACGATCGAGAGTTTGACGTAAGTATGATGTTCCATGTTGTGGAATGTTATGGAAACGTCAAAAGTGTCAAAAATTTAACCATCCGATTATCTTGAGAATTCCACTATAATTCGTATTTTCTCCTGTGGCCGCGCCATCATTTTCTTTCGTAGCCATTTTCCATCATAGAATTTAATAGACAGATTCGAAGGTGGTCTTAAAAGTCGTAGGAAATGTGCAACGAGAACATTTCGTTCATATTTTTTTACAAACCTCCGTTTGACCACAATCTCACCGGATGGCACGATGTGGTTGACGATTTATCACGAAGGTTTTAAAGACACCTACTCACTATTGTTTTGAGAAGACCCAAATTGAATCGAAAAAACTGCAGCATTCTTTCAGTATAACCTATTCTTGTATTACACTGACTCATTTTTCCTGTTGCACAGAAACGTAGAATGCAAATAAACAAAAATAAACTTTTTAATCTGCTGGTTTTACGTCAACGGAAACTATTTTAAAGTTAGATTGAGTTCAGCGAAATGTTGAGCATTTCGTACAGTTTTTGGGAGATTGTATTGTAGGGACTGTGAAAATGATGGGGGTTGTTCCACCCTGTATAAAGTTTGACGACTGAACAACCTATATCTAAAGTTTGTTGTGGATTATTTTAGTTTGAGTGGTTTTGTGGCACCGCTTGGTCATATACGAGTGGGTCGAACTGTTTGGATCTGCCTATCAACTTTTACGACTTTCTCTCCTGCATCATCTAAGATCTTAACTATGGTTTTCGTTAGGATCCTGCCTGTCCGCTTCTTCCGCGTTGCTTTGAAGCAAAAATTTTTCTTTTTTGTCTATTTTGCTCATCATGCAGTCTTTCAACAGCGTCCTCCTCAGAAAACTCTTTAGAGTCCTTGGGTTGGAATTTTGTTGAATGGATTTCTAAATTGTGACATGAAATTTAATAAAACTAAATTTAATAAGATTTTTTTATTGTAATGTTTGGAGTAAGTACTTAATTATGTACAACGAATTTTTTTTTTTTTAATATAACGCCTGTAGTTTAGACACTATAATAATATATCTATATCAGCGACATACCTACATATGTACATACAAAGACAGTGTCTGTTCTTTACAATCGCCTTAATAAAGAATTTAACATATACCCCCTTACTCTATACAAATGCAAAAATAAATGTCTCGAATATTTACAGTCATTGTCATACGATTAAACTGAGGAATTGCTTAAATTTGTCCCTGTGACACCTTGACAGCTCCTGTTGCCCGGACTCCTAAGGGACCGGTGTCATCAGGAGCACCAAGTACACTCACACACACGCACGCACAAACACCGGTAGCTCCTGTTGCCCGGACTCTTCTGAGACTGGTGTGCCTAGGAGCTCCACAAACACACTCACGCACACGCACATCTACAACCTCCCTTTCTCTCACACACATGCTATACACACTAATAGTCTTACACACACACACACACACATACTCTACAATCTCCCTTTCACTCACACACATGCTATACACACATTAACAGTCTCGCACACCCCCCATGGTGACTCCTGTTGCCCGGACTCTTAAGAGATCGGTGTCCTCAGGAGCACAACACACATACTCACAGTACGCACCACACACACATTATTTCAACAGAGACTGGCTGACTAAGCATCTGAAACCTAAATTACTTAATTAATTAAAATATTTCTTTAATTTCTTATGTTTGCTTTTCTAAGTTGTTATTTCTTATTATTATGTATAATAATAAGCACTTATGTAAGTAAAGTAAGTCGCTTAATTAACTATATTTGTAATAACTATACTTTTTTTTGTTTTTGGAACTCCCCTTAATTTCGGAAGAGGGCGTTGTCATCTGCGACACAGTTTTTAAACTTTTGCAGATGGCATCGTTTCCACTTTGTAACCATGCATCCATTTGTTATTTTGTTCCTTAATAAACGATTTATTTTATTTTATGTCCGACTGTCTATCTAGGTACAAATAAAGAAGAGCCATCACAAACATCGTATTTGTTATGTCTGATAACCTGTGGTTCTTACAAATTCAAATGTCAGCAGCCAGCCCATGCGGATTTGTTGTTGTTTCACGTCTAGAGATTGCAATTCGGTTTATTTGAAATACGAATAATTTGTCCAAGAAAAAAACAAGGTTAGCATTGCAGAAACTAGAAGCCATTTCACAATTTATTGATATTTTTTCGTACTTTCCGGGGGCTAAGGTAGTATCCGTACTGTTTTTAAGTGCGACAAAGGTCACCATTAGCCGAACAGTAGGAAGCATTAAGAACGGAACGGATAGCCATATTCCCTATACAAATGTACTTTCCGCTTAATTTGAAAACTATGTCCCCGATCTTATTGAAATTTTCCATACTTAATCAGATAAAAAAAATATAGTTAAAAACTAAAACCCGACTGCATAAAAGCCTTAAACAAGCGTTCAACTATTGTCCATAGCATTTTCTTTTCATACTTAGGTAGTCGGAGGCCTTTGTTACTAATTTTACCGTAGGTATATGGGGTGGGTGCCTCCGACTACCTAAGTATCAAAAGAAAATGCTATGGACAATAGGTGAACGCTTGTTTAAGACTTTTATGTAGTCGGGTTTTAGTTTTTAACTATATATTTTTTTACACCTTTTTGCTAATAGTTTGAGAATCGTTAACCTCACAAAAGTTTGAGAACGGTTTCGGAAATTACAAACAAAGAGCTTTGCAATGATACCACACACGAGCATATTTACTAACATTGAGATTTGCGATCTTTTCTTAGACCCCCGCTATCTCGTTAGACCCCCATTTTTATCTGACGTCACATAGCCTATAACCATCGGGCTATTAAGACGAATCATATGACACCTCATTTGTTGAAATCGGACCAGTAGTTTCAGCGCTACGTGGGAACAGAAAAATCGGCTACATACATACATAGGGTGTCAAAATCATAACCCTCGTCGTAGTCGGGTAACAAATAGCTATGTTTGCAGCGGTTTAGTTTTTGTTTGTTTTTTTAGAATCGTTTATTCAGCTGTTTCATATTTTACACAGATCTTAAGTAAAAAAGTATAGTAGGAAATGTAGGAATGTTACACATACCATCCTGTCAACAATACAAAGTGTCATCAATATCAAATCAAAGAAAGCAGTTTTCCCTAGTTTTCCAAGAGACATTGCATCATGTTGGTTGTAATGATAGATGTCGTTAGTGAACGCATTTGGCATGTGCATTTTCTGATTGAACAAAATGTATCTTCCAATGTTGCACATTCAATTCATTGTTGCCTCTGCATACGACAAGGTATTTTGATCTCACTATGTGGTTGATAAAGCCATCGTATAAAAAACAGGTATGCTCTTCCGAGACACGATGGTCACGTGACCATCGTGTCTTGGAAGAGCATACCTGATGACGTAAACTGGAGACACCCACGTGGGTGTCTCCAGTTTACGTCATTATCGTGT
Source organism: Eupithecia insigniata (assembly GCA_947859395.1). NCBI lineage: Eukaryota > Metazoa > Arthropoda > Insecta > Lepidoptera > Geometridae > Eupithecia > Eupithecia insigniata. The sequence goes on from OX402008.1 coordinate 7,218,051, forward strand.
TTAACCCTGTTTTGACTGATCTTGCAAACATAATTGACAATTTTTCATTGATTTTTCAATTGACCCTTGTCACGTTTGTATCCCAACTTCTACATTTTGTTGAAATAAAGTGGCAACTGGATAGTGACGTCACCTGGAGACGCTCCCGGAAGAGCAGACCTATTTTCTTGGATCATAGATAAAGCTGACATTAGTAGACGCACCAATGTGAATATTAAAATAAAAAACTTTTTCTAAATGAACCTAGATTATTATTATACCAATTATACACTAGTCAAACTCGATGTGAAATATTTCTAAACAAACTACGACACATTATTATGTGCCGAAACTCACATGCTTACAATTATGTCTGAAACTCGACGCGAAGAGTTTCAGACATAATTGCGAGCAATATTTATATAAGGTGTTAGTCAAATTAGTGCACAATATCGCGGGGGGATATTCTGTTGGTGCCACAGAATAATATAAAATTAAAAAACGGGGTCCAAGGTCAATATTATACCTACCCAAAATTATAGAAAACCCTTATTTTGCAAGTTCTGTATTACGTTATACTACAGTCCCTCCAAACAGATGATTGGCATACATTATGGAGGGCATTGACCGTGCGTCGCTATCCACTCGCGCGGGATAAACTCATTGTCAGTCTGTTTCGTGATCACGTATAGCTCTGTCACTTTCGCATGGGGGCGGGGCCAGAGCCGTGACAATGACCGCGAGGTATGAAAGAGCGATCGCTTTATTTTGGTTAGCACGTAGTATATGGTGTTATTTGAGACAAAATGCGGATAAATAAAAAATCGTTTGCGGCTTACTTTGTCTAGCGAAAGTTAATCTGTAGCAGCAAGTGAGTAACCTCCAGTGGTATTGTGTACTAATTTGACTAACACCCTGTATATTGTAAGAAATATCTATAATTCTATACTCATATCGATAAGTTATGTAAATTGTACCTATATAAAAAGACGCGGCAAAGGAGTAAAAAGGTTAAGAATGTGCAATTTGTAACCAAACATTGTACACTCAATTTGGATGGAAGTAGGTAGGTTAGGTAATTGATTTTTAAGACAAGCTTAAAATTTATTTTAATTCATACAGCTAGATGACACGAGTTTCTTTAAATGCAAACACGTAAATTTTACGTAGTTAAACACATTCACTGCGCAGCCTCTTGGCGGTGCGACACGCAGCGCCGCGCCGCCGCCCGCACCGCCACCTTCAGCACCTGCAGATGGACATTTGTTTCGTAGGCCTTGAAACTGTTAGTTTAGAAATAACAATCAACGTTAATTTACGCAAAAGTAAACACCTCATAAATATTAAGCACCATTAATCAAACTACATTATTCAAACTTCAAAGAGATTAAAACCTCTTTTAACAAAGAACTTTAGTATCTTAAACAAAGAGTTTTACACAGCCACAAATATTTAGAGACGCCCGCCAATCGTACCCTGGGGCCCCCCGTTCCATGCATAATGCAGACTTTCAATTGTCTGCTACTGGTGTCCCGTTTAAAATTCATTCTAGAACTGCGCCGCTGACTGCCAAGGGGCCCACGCTTAGTCGTATCTTATACGCTTTGGCTGCCGATTTTTAAATGGCAACAATGCATATCCAATTACAGTGTTTGGAGATGTTTTTGGGACAATGCTTAGCTAAAAATGAAGTTTTGTGCAATCGTTGTGCTCGCAACATTTCAAGAAGTTAAACTCTTCTAGATTATAGGTAAACTCTCGTCACCTAACAATAGTAACATTGCCTAATCTGTAACCTAACGTCGTACTGTCGATGTCGTAGTTCTGCGGTTAGGGGTTAGGCAAGAGGAAAAGACGTGAAAAATTACCCAGCACCTAGTACGAAAAATAAAAAAGACGTTTTTAGTCGTATTTTTTTTTAAATTGAGAGGTACATTTATTTTCAATATGACTGCATAAACGTACAGCCAATATCTTATTTTACTTCTCTTTTTTTCATCGCCTTTAATAATCTAAAAAGCTACTTTTTCTATAAACCCAAGACATATTTCCTTGTGCGTCACGCAAACCATACTCTGCAGTAGCCAGGTCAGCTCAACCATGACTGCTGGAGACATTTTATTCACAATTTATTTTATAATTGAAAAGAATAATAGAACATTAATATTGTATGTCAAAGAAGCGTCAAAAACTTCGTTTTCCGGGCATGCCGAGCAAAGATGTTATAAGTTAGGGCTTTTGTGTTCATTTTATATCCTTTCAGAAAATCAGAATCAGAATCAATAACTTTATTTCTTTAGGCTTACAAAATAAGCACTTAGACAAGTCAAATTGTATACTATAAAAATAGTTATTATTATCAAATAAGAAATAAGGTGTTATTGATATTCTCTTCACTTCAATTTTGATAGAACAGATACAAATTTGATACAAATTTGATAGACACAAATCTTTTGATAGAAATTATTTATTTTTTATAGCAAGCTTAGCTTAATTCAAACGTACTTTTTGAAAACAATAAAATAGCGAGAATTGTAAAAATACAACATAATTATGCTTCTGCTATGTTTATTCTTTAAAATTACTAAATAGCAATTCCCAGATAGCTTATGCAAAGTCTTATGAAAGCATAAAAAATTCACACGTTTTTATGAAATCATCCACCTGGACTTTTTTGCAAAAATATGGCTGAAATTTCAACGTTTATACTACTATGTGCATCTTTATTATGACAGGCTGCTATTCTAGGTTATTAATTTCTAGTATCAAATTCTTAAATTTCTGATTGTTTAGGTATTTCACAAGAGATTCAAGAAAGAAATTGATTGACTCGACTTCATACCTATGTACTTTGGTACTTAATCAGTAGTACCTGTTAGTAGTACTCGTAAATCATTTATTTTTCACATAGAACACAAACATACAATTGGTTTACTAATTACAAAGTGGAAAAATTTAAACGTAACTTAAATTATTATTTGTCCCTCAAAACTTTTAGTGCAGATAATTTTGTGTGTGATGCAGCGCGACAAAAGGGCCAAGCTTCGGCGATTACTATAATTATTACTAACTGTGCCCTCGTCGATATTTTAGAACCCTATTTTTTATTTCTTCTCCTATTCAGGACGGATCCAACAAATCAAAGATTATTAAAATCAGTCCAGCCGTCCTTGTGTTATAAGTGTTGTAACTAACACGACTTTGTTATATACAGACAGATGTAAGCGAGTGCAGAACAAACTTTTTGACAGAAGTGACGAACTTGGTAAATATTGATTGGAGATTGATAGAGCTAGTGGAGAATACAATAAAAGTAATGACGGTGACATGATACGGTGTAGTGGACAAACCCCATTAACATCATGTTTATGTCTATCTGAAACCTAGACAATGGTTAGGCATTATTAAAACTGATAGCAGAGAGACGTGAGGTGCTTACTGAGTTTTTGGATAATACACATGTTTTCTAATAAATGAAGTTTAGTATTATCGCAGCTTTTATAAGCAATAAAAGTTTTAGAGATATGTAAACTGCAAGTGCAGATTTAAGGTTTTACAGTGGTGCATAAAAATATAACCGCCGAACGGCAACTCACGGAACTCACGTTCGATACGAATAATTGGTTATCTTGAGAGGCGAACCTAACAGGTTTGGTTGTCAAACTAGGCCTAAATCTCAACATCACAGGATCCCCGTGGTAAAAACACTCGAATTACATAAAATTCAATATTATTCTATGGTCCCTCCCTCGTAATTGAAAAAAAAATTGAGAAAATATTATATTAAATTTATGGAAGTACGCTGATTTGCACATATTTTTCGAGTTAATACACATAAGTTGTAAAATAGTCAAGTTATACTTCTATATCATTTAAATTTAGTGTATTTTGTGACTATTTTATGTTTTGCGCATCTCAAAAAATTAAAAAAAATCGAGATTTCAGGAATCCTGCGGTCAATTGAAATTACTACTAATTATTTGGTTCCTCTAAGCCAATTTCATAATCAATCGTGTAGTTTTCTTCTATTAATCAACTAGCAACCCTAGGCTTCGCTCGGGTAGTAGAGCATAATTATACCTGCAAGTTTTGTCTGTTGTAACATCGCATCAGCTTGATGCGTCAAATATGTGGATTAGATTTAAATTAAATCTATAAAAGAGGAAAATCCCACCTTAAATTGTTTTGTTATATCTCAAAGGCCAGCGATGAAAGGCGGCTTTTCCGGCACTTCCAACAATTATCGTTATTTTTCAACCAATTTACACAAAACCTAGACAAATTATATACTTTATCGATTGATCTTGTGATTTATCGATTTGTGAAAACTATATGGAAATCTGTTCTGTAATTTTTAAGTTTATCGCGAACAGACAAACAGACAGACGATGCGGAGGACTATGTTTTATAATATGTAGTGGCAATTTCAATTGATGCGCTTGGGCCTTTTCAAAAAGGTACGTATGCTCTGTTTCGCTCGTATGAACATGAAATCCTATTTCTGTCCTATATGTGCACAAATGGTTGCAACGTGCCCTCATAAGGTAATTAGTTTTTATAGTGCTTACCCACACTTAGGAACAATCAATAATACGAATTAGGGAATTGATCAAATAATGGAAACAAATTAGAACTAGTATTTGGAATTGAAAAAATTGAGCTAACTGCAGACTATTAATCTACAGGTAGCTCAACTGATCCGGTCGGAAGCGTCTCCAAGACCCTGGCTGCATTGCTCCGCTGTATGGCAATGCTGATGCACTGCGCCATATACTCACCAGCTCTCGGATCACGCGTCGCTTCGACCAGACACGCTCAGATTTTTTATAAACCGGGTGAATCTCGGAATTGCTTATATTTATGAGATACGATTATAAAAGCTGTATGTCTTGATATTTTTCATCGCTTACATACTACCCACAGTAGTTTATTAACAACTAGAACCTAGTCTTCCATTACAAAGAAAAAAAATTGCAATATATTAGCAAGTTCGTTATCCCGAGCTGGGTTTGTGGTGCAAGTGGGAAATATAAATTTCCCTTTTATACAAGCAAACTTTGCACAAAGGAATTTCGAATTAACATCTTACTGGGATAGCGTTTACAGTTAAATCTCATGGAACGCTGATTTTAATGCTTAGTGTGGAAACGGTTTTTATTCCGCCTTGTAAAAAGAGGTTAGTTAAAGTTGAGACGAAGATCTCATATACGGATCTCCTTGGTAATAAATTTCACGCATACTTTGATGTTCCAAATTCAATCTCATTGTTGCCTTGGGAGTAATGAGTCTGAATTTGGAGCCATAAAATAAGTATTGTAATTTTAACCCAGAAGTCTCTTACATTAGTGCGTTTTAGTAAAACCTTCACCTTTTTAAGCCAATATTTTTATATTAATGATTTGCTAAAGTGCGTTTTCTTCGAGCGTGGATTGTGAAAAAGTTGTTTTTATCCCATGTAAACTGATTTATGGGTTAACAAGTAACATGTGTGCTATTCCAGGTAAAGACCCAACCCGACTACTCCAACTCAAGGATGAGGTCCACCTCAGCCCGCGTGTCTAGCCACATCTCTTTCAGCCGGATGGCTGAAAGATATGTAGGCTATATTCAGAAGTTTTGGAGAAAAAGCAACAAACAAACATCCATCAGTCATAACTTTCGCATTTATAATAAAAGTGTGATTACTCACTTACGTGAAAACCACTTACAGGCTAATAGCACTTATGGAGTAATGCCAAAGTTATAAGCTAGTACCTAAAATAAGAACGCCTCAACCTGTTAACATGGGCCAAATAACACTCGGGACTTTGCTCTGAGACGCACTAAAGATACACGTCAACACTCTAATGGAAAACATCATGAGGCCTGACTTCGGACTCCCACGAGAGAACTCTTGTTATCCGCAGCATTATAACAAAAAGATGGCATTACAATAGCATTATAGATGGGCATGTTTACAAAACGGATGGGCATGTGATATGGGGCTTATAATGCGTCATGACTGGGGATATTTGATTGGATAGTTTCAAGTTTTTCGGGATGGATGATATTCGGGCTTCAGAAACAAAAAGTTGTTTTATGCGGGATACTTTTTGATGTGGGATAAAGTTACAAAAAGTTTCATTTTTGTATCATATCAGTCATCTGGTACTCATAACCACGAGCTTTGTTTATTGTTGGTTCAGGAGATGCGTGTGAAAATAAATAAATAATGCTAGACAATTCACACGCCATCATTTAGCCCTAAGCTAAGCAGAGCTTGTGTTATAGGTACTGGACAACTAATAATGACCAGAAATATTATGATTTAGAAGATAAGTAGTCGCAAGGAACTCTGCCTCCGCATTCGCAACGCGTGTTTTACCGCATTTTTCATAAAGCTCCGCTATCACGTCCAAATTACTTCGACAAGACCAGGACTCGATATTGTAGTCCCAAACGACACTGCCAGTAAATAGATAATAAATTTGTGTCACTGATAAATGCGCAAAGTTTTTCCTCATAGGGATAAATTCAAGGTCGCTAGTTAATAGTTCGAGAGCGCTGGGATGGGACTTCGCTAACGCCTTAGGGCTGTAGTACGTTATAGCGGTGATATCAAGTGATATGACCAAGAACGAAATAAATCACTATCGTTTGTAGGCGTAGCGTTGATGACTTGTCTTTCAATCGTGAATTATCGTCATCTCCAAGCACCCTGAGCAGATCGTGACTTATAAGATTTAATTCAGGCTTTAATGATTTGAAGCTAACTGGTAAAGGCAGCAAAAGAATATTCAAAATAATTACCACTAGGAAAAGCGTTTTTTGATTCTCTTTGTATTCAAATTCAGCAGGCGGCGCTATAGTAGACCATGGCCCTTAGCTTAGTTCCCAACTGCCTTAATAGGGCATTTTGTCAATGAAGTCAATTTGGATTAGAATGGATTGGGTCAGTTGGCGTGTTGAGAGGTCTGTTTCAGAAGATATGGGGCATTTATCGCAATGATTGTTCTATCTCAGTCAAGTTAAAAAGAGCTCTAATGCTTTGTGTCTTGATTCTTATTTGCTCAGAGAAGATTCCTATCAAACGGGCAATTTCTTCTTTCACTTTCCTATCTAACAAATAGAATAACGAAGCAAAATATTTATACACATAACAAGAGAAGGACGACACCGAACTCCTAAAAAGGAAGGTTGATATGAATTTGAATTTTTGAAATGCATACAACACAATACAGACGGTAAAATAAACTTATGTCGAGCAAGACATGGTTGCACTTAGGATATTGGTATTCCGGAGCACGTAGCCTGAAGAGCTACTTAAGCACGGTGAGGGAACACGTTGTCATATTATAATGTGCTTGTAGACTGGTATAATAATATATACGGAGAGTAAAATAAGTTTACAACTTGTGAGCTTGTTGGAAATCATAAGAATAGAAGCCTCAAGGAAATCATTAGAATTAGAGCTTCAAGTATTGTTATATATTACATGTTTTTAACATAAACTATACAACTATTCTCAAAATTCCTGAATTTACTGTTATAAACTGTGTAGCTTAATTTATTTAAATTAAGTATTTCGAGAGAAATAGTATCCCCGGGGGTAACACATACCTATGTACATATGTATATCAGAACAACTCGGGATTAGAGATTGATCTCTGTACAAAGCGAAAGAATCAGCGAATCGGTTTTATATTGGCAAAGATATCAAGTAACAAACTGATATAAAAAAACATAATATGTACAGCCGAATCAAGAACCTCCTACTTTTTGAAGACGGTTGAAAGTAAAATCCTTTTGCAGTTCTTACATTAGCATGTTGACCTATTATGGGAGTAATTTCTGGGCTTCTTTTTATTAAGTTCGGGTTATCTTCAGGAGCGGTACCAAAAATGTAAAAAATCCAACATACCTGCCTTTCTACCTATCGCCAATATTATCTGTAAAAATGTTAAATTCTAAGAAAATTACCTGTCAAGAAAACGCATCCAAAAGTCTGTAAAGTGTAGAATCGATATAAAAAGTCGACAGACAACTTGACGTGAAATAATTATTATCAACTGACTCTGACCGCGGCTTCGCGCGTGAAAATTGATGTGTCGCGGAGAACAATATCAGATTCAGATGTTTATTGTATGGCATCCCTATAGACGATGTGTATGGTTGTATTTTCAGGTCCTAATACATAGGTATAAAATCTTTCAAAGTAACTTTACCACCCTTCTTAACCCACTTAAAGGGTGATTTACGAAAAAAACAAAAATACGTGATTAATTATTTTCTTTCTAGTTTATTTATATCGAGTTTTGAGTGAATGAAACCAAGGAATAACAATTCACCGTAGAAAATCACCACAGGATATTTTAAATTTCATCTAAATTAGTTAAGTAGTTACGAAGATACGTGGTAACAAACATTCACACAGACTTTCACATTCGTCACTACATAGTATAAAAGTCGCTTCCCGTTGTCTGTCCCTATCTATGTTCAGATCTTTAAAAGTACGCAACGGATTTTGATGCGGTTCTTTTAGTAGATTGATTATAGTAGAGCGATTTAAGAGGAATGTTTATTATGTATAATTTAGTATCAGCATTGCACCCGTGCGAAGCCGGGGCGTGTCGCTAGTATATATATATATACATATATGTATATATATCTTTATTATATAATTATAAAAATCTTGTGTGATAGTGTTTGTAACCAAACTCCTCCGCAACGGCTTGACCGATTTTTATGTTTTTTTGTGTATGGTAGATCTGGGAATAGGATAAATATTACGCGATATTAGTTAGTACCAGAGGAAGGGCAGCAGCTTCCTTCTGAGTATTTTTAAACACCAACACTGCGATCACCAATCCGCCTGCCAAGCGTGGTGATTATGGCAAATCCCCCCGTACATGGGAGACCATCCACTCGATGGACCGACGACATCGTAGAGGTCGCAGGGAGTCGATGGATGGAGGCGGCTCCGGACCGCTATTTGTGGCGTCGTACGGGGAAGGCCTATGTCCAGCAGTGGACGTGTATGGGCTGATGATGATGATGATGATTAGTTAGTACTGCAATAATCTTCATTCAACCATCAGTGGTCGATGGCAAAACAACCTTTGCCGGGTCAGCTAGTATATATATGTCTTTATTGAAAATGAAAACAATATACAAATAATATAAACAAATTAAACTACATAGTATTTACAATTGAAACAACAGTATATACATACATTATATGTATGTATATTATAGTAGGATGGAAGTGCCTAGCTCTTGTCGTTACAATGATGCTTTTTTCTCCACTTTTCTATTTCCAATGTGGTTTCTTTTACTTCTTATGCCACATGACAGCGGCTTTTGCCTTGATCTGATTCATATAGTTAATTATTGGTCTTTCCCTTCCTCGTTTTCCGTCTTCTTTTCCTTCTATGGTGAAATAATATTTTCGACAATATGTAAAACAGCTCAGGAAGTAACAAAACGCATGTTTTAAAAGAATTGCGTCATATTCTTTGTGTTTTACTGCAAACATTAAAAAAACCGTCAAACTAGAGTATAAAACATGCAAAGGAAAACATTGTCGTTCAAAAAGCAAATATTAAAACGTGAAGTAAACCAACGCGAAGTTGAAATAACAACCAACTAACACATGTACCAGGATCCCAAGTTCTTCTTTTAGATATTACTGGGAGGTTGAAACGAATGGACTTAAAGCAGAGCCTTAATTGAACGTAGTAAGTAGTTGATAAAAGATAATGAGTTTTTACCTACGCGATTTGAACACATTATTAAAAATATCCACGGGTTAAAAAAAGTTGAGGTAATTAAAAGCATATCATTGTTTGATTGACCTAAAGGCAAATAAATCCTTTTGTTAAAAGTTACAAAAAAGTTAGTTTATTATTTAATAAAGTATTTTAATAATACTATAACACAACCGGGTTTGTCTACGAATCGCAGCAGTTGTGTTGTTACTAGATTAATTATGATCAAATTTGGAGTTGCACATAACGAAACCGTTTTTTCAGTGTTATAGTACACGAGTGCATGCGCAAACACAGGTGTAATCTCTATTTCCCTAATTGTCTTCGATTGCCCGGCTGACCGACACGACCGGGGAGTGTAAAGGCACAGAACCAACGGCCGATGATATGATTATGAGATCCGTATAGCCATACAAAGAAGCATACTAACATTTCTTGTGGAAAGGGCTGGTTGACAGTCACCCCACGAACCCTTACAATCTGTCAAACGTCGCATCTCATCGCACATCGCGCAGTTATGTACAACGAGTCACCCTTTGTTGATAGCTGTTCTTTTAATTAATGTTTGGTCCAGAAGTTTGATAGGTATTGCTTGAGTTATAAGCGTGGGAAAAGAAAAACCAGCAAAAAAGTTTGGTCTTTCTCTCAAAGCCACAAGTTTTTTCATAGTCGTAACGCGCTGGAAACTTGGTGGATTTTATAACTTTGGGTGGTTTATCGCAGGGACGACGATCCTAGGCTGGTATTTTTCATATTTCTGTACTGTAAAAAATTTCAACGCCAAAATTACTCATGCAAGTTATTTTTTAACTTGCATGAGTAATTTTAGCGTGAACTTTTTCAGTATTCTTAAAAAAGTGCATAATGTAAATCGTTTTAATTATACTTAAAGAGAGAGAGAGTCGCCGTGGGGCCGCGGCGTACGAATATCGACCCCTCCAACTCAACCCGTGGATGTCGTAAAAGCCGACTAAGGGAACCTACCAGAGGAAGGGCAGCAGCTTCCTTCTGAGTATTTTTAAACACCAACACTGCGATCACCAATCCGCCTGCCAAGCGTGGTGATTATGGCAAATCCCCCGCTACATGGGATCCACTCGATGGACCGACGACATCGTAGCGGTCGCAGGGAGTCGATGGATGGAGGCGGCTCAGGACCGCTATTTGTGGCGTCGTACGGGGGAGGCCTATGTCCAGCAGACGTGTATGGGCTGATGATGATGATGATACTTAAAGAGTTCATAGCGTTGCCTATTGCCATCAACGTTGAATAAAAAATTGGTAGCATGGTCGTGTCTAAAACCATATCATAATGGAGGAAAAGAAAAAAAGAAAGAGTTAAAAAACTTGCTAAAAAACAACACGTTATTATTGAACGGCTCCTAATCAATACGCGTCTGTTTTTTGTCTGTTGTGCATTCATCAAGATTTCTAAACATAATAAGAACCACTCTGGCAGGAGTGACTCACTCCTAAGCATTCCTTATTTTTTATTTATTCACGGAAACACAACATTGTTTGGTGAGATACAGAAAAGAGACATCAGAAAAGGGCAACAGAGACCAGCCGAGCCATGAGCGCATGACATCATATATTCACAAGTGTGTGCGCAAGCACAGGTGCACTCTCTATTCTCTAATTCTAATAATCCGATGGGATGGCATACCAACACGACGGAGAGAGGTCGCGCGCCGGACCAACAGCTATTTCTTACCAACCGCCTATTTCCTAACTGCGGGCTGCTACTGTGATTTTTCATGCAAGAAAAAAAACCCCTAATATTTTAGACTGACCTGGGATTTGAACTCGGGACTTCATTATCAGCGGAACGTGAACACGCGATCACTAGACCAACAAAGCAGTCTATGTAAAGATATGCAGCATACGAACTCACGTAATTGTGCGCAGAAAAGGCCAGCGGTAGGTATTTAAAAAATGCAGTACATCTGTACAGCATACTGCAGTACATCATTTGGTATGCATCTCTATTGCAATTGTGACGAAAATGCCCTGCCCAATAGCTCCTCGAAATAACCTTGTCTTGTGTCTGTTACTATTCATAGAAGGTTCTAGATCTGGATGCCAATGACCCTGTATCCAATGCAAGTCGCGTGCTGAGGTCTGATGAACTCGGAATTAATATTTAGATGCATTGGTCGGTCTCATTCAGCTGGCGGCGTACCGAATTAATGTTGTGGGAGTTTTATTTCTATTTTGCTGTTCGCTTTATGGACGGTAGGGGTGGACTCTTCAAATGTCTTGGTATTGCAACTAAAATTAATTCTCTACTATAGTTACTATAGTATAGTACCTAGGTATTGAACGATCATACATACAGGTCCAATATTACTCGTGGAGGTTTATTTGAAAAACGGAAACCTTGTTTGAAATCTGTGCAGCATTTGGTTGTTTCTATGTACAAATTCGTTGTTTTTTATGATTTTTCTAATACCTTTAAAAACTAGTTAGGTACCTAAGCTAAAATATTATTTTACTTACAGCCAGGGACATTTTAAACCGAGAGTTTTAAGATCGTCTCTACATTTTCCGAGAGCCCCTTAAAAACCGTCAGTTTTAATAAACGAGACGTTTTACTAAGTACTAATTAAAAGCTCCGAAGAACTAACTCATGAATGATAGCTTGCGCAATATTAAATTTGCTTAATCCCTATCTTAAATAGCGGGTAGACGACAAATTGGGTGCTTCCGGATTGTTGCCAGATGGGGCAAATTTTGCTACATCTAGCAATTTTAAGACTTGTCATGGGATCAAATCGAACACAGGAATCATTATACTTACTTTAGTTCAATCCCGTGTCAAGTCTAATAGATACAAATTATAATTTAGTATTCAAATTGAAACAGTTGAGCAGAAAACTGTTGCAAACAACGTAGAGTACTTAGTATATAGAGTTTGTTGCTTCGCTACCTAAACCGTAACAACACCATAACATAATTGCCCCATTTATTACCATAAATAAATAAACAAAGTAGGAACATACTCTGATTTTTTAATTTTTATTAAGTTAAATTTGAAATCTATTAATAACAAAAATACTTAAGTATTGTACTGTTATGTAGAAGAAAAAGTGTCTCACGTAAGCTTAGCTTCATTTTATGATCCGTTTGATTGAATTTAAGCCAAAATATAATTGTAGCTGGCAACTCTGCCCAAGCATCAGTCAAGTAATATCAGGATTTAGGATAATGAGAACGCTCGACGCTAGGCGTTTTTGCTCGAGTTTTGCTCTTTTATCGAGCGCTCTTATTCCCAACGTAATTGGACATATTTTTTCTGATCGTATTTCATATCTCATCAGTATTTCCGTATGATCCATAAAAGCTTTGAGACATTCTATGAATTATGATAATGGAACCATGATGTCCTCCTACCCGAATCTTCAGCCATGGCCGAACGGAGATTAACAGTCTTAACGGAGATTAGCCAGGTCATCAACATCATCAGCCCGTATACGTTCACAACTGAACATAGGCCTTCCCCAAACGACGCCACAAATAGCGGTCCTGAGCCACCTCAATCCAACGACTCCCTGCGACCGCTACAATGTCGTCGGTCCATCGAGTGGGACGTCTTCCCACATTGCATCGCGGTCGACACTCGAGCTTTACTCTCCAACGGTTAGCCAGGTATACAGGAAATATTATAGTGTCCAAGTGTGTGTGCAAACCCACGTGCACTCTCTATTACCTCACTCTTATAATCCGATGGGACGACAGATCAACACGACCGGTAGAAGAACCATGAGTACCTAGTTCCATATTGATAAAAAACTCTTATAAGTTAGAGTCTTATACAGTCTTATAAGTAGCATTATTATCAACTAATAAAAAAAAAAGGTATTAAGTCAGTCCTGCTTACCACTGTTAAAGGGTTTAAAACTTAAAATATTTTTATTTTTTTTTGTAAATCGTAAGACGGAAATTAATAATAGGAAAAATCTTATAATGTATAAAAGGACATGACACTTATTTAGTGGTCTCATTACCAATATGTATAAGTTATTCTGAAAATAACACGTGGTTTGGTAGTGAGTGCTTCCCCTTACAATAATTACGACTAGTTATTTTACAAGTCTTAAGTGTTCATCTTAAATAATAAAGATTTATAGATGCAGCATTAAAATTAATTATAAAATATAGTTTTTAATTAAATTTAAACAAAATAGATAGATTTAGGTACCTATAGTTTAACACATACCCGGTTTATCATTATGGCATGGAGCCTACCCTACGGCAACAAATAAAACAAAAATACTTAGGTTAGTACCCACTCTATTAAGCCATTTCAATTAAATACCCAGCTCCAATAAATAACACCTTCATGAAACATAACCTCACTCGTAAATTAGAGCTCTCGCATAGTTCCCGATGAAAAATCCAATTAATAAGAGGGTCGCATGGAGACCTAGTCGCCGTACATCACTATCTGTGGCGACTAAGCTTTTTCCGAATCTATTTTCGATGCTTCATACAGGGCTGTAATTAGGAGTGGCAGTAGTTGGGCGATCAATAGTACGTTATTCAGAAAGTGATTTGCCGCTTGGCTGCGTTCTGAATACGTGCAGAAAAAAACAATGGGCTGCGAAAATACATAGTCTTGTAGAGTATTGAATTCATTATATTTTAATTTGTATTGACTAAATATAAATTTAATTTGACTTATATGCGATATTTGTATTTTTGTTAATTACTTAATTTGAATTAGTTAGTATAAGTGGTTTTTATAATCGTTCTAATTAAATAAATTAATTGAAATTGAATTGAAATGAGAGTCACAAAATTTTAGAAAAATAAACAGTGTCCTAAATTTTTAAAACTCATTTATTGTTCAAAGAATCCTTCATCTCAGCTTAGCTGAACTACCCTCAAATATTTCCTTTCATTTCGATTGCCAGTTGTTTCCATGACCCAAATTGCGTTATATTTACAAGTATTTCACACTATCACACTATTATAAAATCGTATGGTGGATGGATGTAGGTATATTTGCTACTTCTACGTGCGAACATTACTGTACGGATGGGGCTGATTCATAAATGTAGATCTAGACCTGGAAAATTATAGGCTACTTTATTCCAAAAATCAGTTCCCGTGAGATAGAATTAATCTATAAACGTTACCATAGAACAATAAATTACACTTTGTATAGGCCAATTTTTATAATCTAAACAAAGTGTACGAAGGCGCTGTTAGAAACTGGTAGATACTTAATACAAAATAACTATTCCCATTATTTGAAAACAGTGGGTACAAATTTATCGTTGAAATAAATTGTGTCTACTTTTCACAACATAATTTTTAAGTACCGACAAATTGATATTTAATTTACCTATTTATCAAAGTATTATTACCGAGCATGCATTTAATGAAGCAAAATTATTAAGGTAAATATAATTTATTTTACATATCCAATCGTACTAATTAAATTTTATGATATTTGATTATTATATACTATGATTATATGTATTTATTTGATTATTTGAAAATAAAATAGATATTTTATTTATCGCCTCATCTTATGGTTACTCATATACTTATATTTGTAAACCTATGTATGTATGTATATCTCTTAGAAAATAAGATCTGTATTGTATGTGGTAGAATAAAACTAACAAACCCAGCCTAGTGTGGGTGTTAAAAATCCCCCACACTAGGCTAGGTTTGTTAATTTTATTCGTTTTAAACACTGATTCAGTTTACGTATTAATATTTATTATATGCTACGAAGTGTTAAAACGAGTTCAATGAAATTGACCATTTTTGTTCAGTTTTATTCGCGTCTTTATGCTCTCATTGTTCTGCGTTGTCACAAAGACACAACATTGACACATCTAGACTAACAACCATCATGATGACTTGTAGGGTAGGTACCTATTCTTAAGTTATAATTTAAGTTATATAAGTCAAAGAAAATATTTAACTATTCAAAATATCAATTAAAATAGTAGGACGGAAAGTACTGTTACGTTACGAGGTTACCTATTTAAAGGCGACCATTCAGTTTTATCCCGTCCTGTATTTTTTAAGAGCCTCTCTGCTATCCTTCTTCTTGGCATAGTTACTTCACGCTATTTCTTTTGGTCCTGTACCATCTCCTGCCAGACGCTATCGTGACGGCTCATGAAAACGCGCCAAGCGTTTTCTAGGCCTGCATCGTGTCCCTTCAGCTGTGGAATTACGCAAAACCAACCATCCTATATTGACATTTGAAAGTCATTTCAATGGTCTTCGTAATTTGCAATTGCGTGGCGAAGGCCATTAAATGGTCTTTCAATGCCATATAAATGGCTTTCTATGTCAATTAAAGGATGGGTGGTTTTAGCGTAATTCCTAAACTGGACTTCATTCATTTGCAACTTTAGCCCATCACGTCATCTCACGCTCCATGCGGCATTGGCTGTCTTGTAATATTTACAAACAATAATGATCAATGTTTGTCCTTAGAGTCCGTCCCTGGTTTCTCTCACAATTTTTGCCCTTTTTACATGAACTGTCGGCCAGACCTGCCAATTGGATTAATTGGAATCGCTGCTATCACCATTTTGATTGCGATATCCAAATAACTGCGATTGAGAATTTTACCGATATTGGAAAAAATATTTACCTTCACTGACTTTTCATGTTTTAGAATTATTTAATGAAAATATTATTATATTTATATATTAAATATTATTATGATATGGACCAGTTGAACTATCTGTAGATTGTTTGCAACAGTCTGCAGTTAGCTCAATTGTTTCAATTGTAAATACTAGTTTAATTTCTTTATATTATTTGATTGTTATTTTCTTTGTCAATATTTATGAAAATATTTGAATTGAAAATGTTGATTAATTTTATTTTCAACCTAAACAATATTTCAGGTAAAAAGTGTATTAAAATAAAATTATAAAATGCTGATGATTTTCAATTGGATACAAGTGGGTATTTCATCCACTTCATCTATCTTAATCAAGACCGGCAGAAGTTTTTATCGAGCAGCTTAATAAATATTTAATCCTTAGGAAATTTAAATAACGGTGGACTTTAAACGGGACGAAATTAAATCAATTCTAATCTTGAACCGGCCAATCTAAATAATTCAATTTGTAGGTACATAGTACTCCTTCTGAACACAGTCAATAACAGTAGAAACGAACTCAAAATTGTTACCAATTTTGTGGATTCCTCATGAGTTCCAAAGTCTTTCAAAAATGGAATCAACTTTCAATTCAAATTGTTCTAATAAATAACATAGTTCTGTTCATGAGTTCCTTTATCTAAGAGAATTTATATAAACCTTTTTTTATGTCGGTAAATTATCAACTGTCTTTTTTATTTCATATCGTTGAAGTTCAGTCATTTTAAATCAAAGTAAAGAAGATAATTATTTCTTACGTGTTAATTATGAGCTTTCATTGAATAACTGACATTATGCTTTCCTTTTTACTTTTTAATAAAACTTTTTTTCTCTATATTGCAACCGTGTCTACTGTAACTCGTCTGTCTTGTGCTTCCTTCGTTATAACAGAATTAATTAGAAGAGATTTATTAAAAACTGAAATATTCGTCAATTGGCTCTAAAGAACTCGACAAGTCAGTACTTTGATTGAGTGAATTCATTAACCTACTTGAATTACATTCCTATTAATTGATAGGTTAAGTTTGATTTTATATGTTATGGTACGCCTTTAACCTCTCGATGAAAAAGTAAACAATAAACAATTTTATTTATTTATACAGGGTTACAGGAAAAATCGTGCTAGATCCGTTAAGGGCGTGGAGTACCCATCATTTCTGACTTATTTCACTATGAAACACCCTACCCTAAACTTAACCCTTTTATGCGTTATGCGACTTTATTTTTTTTTATTGAAAATTGCCGATTTTTAGGCTATCTATGTAGTTTATTGTTGTAGCATATTGAATTGACTCGGATCTCATGCGTCAACGTAGTCAGTTGTTTACCCCTGCCGAGCGGAGCAGACGTGTCTATGGTGCAGTGTTGTTGAGCCCGAAATAAGCCTGGAATATATCTTAAATCAGTACATTACAATTGTATTTAGTATAACAATTTGCTAGTACCCATAACACAAGGTCTGCTTAGCTTGGGTTTAGATAATGCTGTGTGAATTGTTCAGCGTTATTTATTTATTTGTGTATGTTATGACATTGTATCGGTCACATATATAAATGCCTTCAAGAATAAGCTCGACAACTGGTTACGAGACAATGATAATAAACTAAAGTGACGCAATGACAATATTCAACACTGTGTGATCTAGACACATCAGCCACAGGCTGCTCGTCTATAATCTAATAAATAAATATTTGCGAGTAGGTGTAGGTCGGGAATTGCAACTTACGAAGAGCAAGTCCTTAATCAGCCCATGTTTTGTAAAGGCTGTTGCTACATCTAGCTTCGATTTTTAAAGCCAGGGATAACGTCAAACCGTAGGACGCCAGATAAGCGCGACTACGCCATCTATCTTCCTCCGGCAGACATATGCAAGATACGGGCCACCCACATGATATAATCGAGAATCGCTTACCGAATGTGTTGCCTACTTTAAATAGGTTGTTTGCGATGGATTTTTAGTCTACACGCTGCTTTTCAGTTCAAATTTAACTGTGAAAGTCATGTAAAAATTTAGTTTTTGCGAAAACTAAGTAGTTAGAAAGCTAAATAATTGTTTGGGGCTTTATTGTATCTTACGGGAAAACATAGACTAGATTAATAATTCTCTAGTTCAACGGTTATTTACAAAATATTTTAGATAGTTAGATATCTTCTCCAGCACAAAAGTTTAATCTAGGCACTAAAGAGCATAGTTGGCAACACCGCAGTTACCGAAATCCATCTACATATTCCTTTTGACTACGGCTGAAATTGGCTGCGGATTTTTATTTGGAACTTTTCGTGCAAGAAATTGAATTGTTATCTTAAAGTGTGCAGGGCCGGGTCAAGGTTGAGTTTTTATGTTTACGCGCATTTTATGGCAGTTTACATTTCATACGGAAAATGGAAATTGTTCCTAGCTTTTCTTCCTTCTTTCTTAAACTATAGAGTAGCAATTTCCTTAACGTCTACATGCACCTATAGGATTATATTCCCATGAAAAAGGTGTATTTCAATTATTTCGGGACAGTGTATAGGATGTTCGCTCACGTAATGCAGGGTGTAGTGACGTGGATTGATGGCTCGCAGAATAGACTGCTCGGGGGAAATTAACAGAAACTCCGAACATGTGCAAGTCCGAATTCGGCTCTACAGGATATAATTGCGTTTCGGCTGCTTTTGTATTCAAACAATTTTGTCGGTCCAGTCAGTGGAATACAGAGAGCTGGCAACTCCATACATCAATGGTGAAAGACCTGGTCACACAGAAAGTGGAACTGAGGCACAGTTTCACACTGTTGTGATATCTGGATATGAAAATTCTATATTTGATCTGGATTTCTTAAAATATTTACATCGCATTCCTATTATTTTAGTGTAAAAGCCTTTTAAATGGCCTTGGCGAGTGGCTGAAAACTCTACTGTCCCAAAAATAATAGTTTATTTGCAAAGTTTAGAAACCTAGCAGCTAGGAAAAAATAATAATAAAAGATTAAAGATAAAGATTGGGGACGCTTCCGACTGGTATTGATATGGACCAGTTGAGCTATCTGTAGATTGTTTGCAACAGTCTGCAGTTAGCTCAATTGTTTCTATTGTAAATACTAGTTTAATTTCTTTATATTATTTGATTGTTATTTTATTTGTTAATAAAAGTTATATAAAAAGATTAAATATTAAGAGAATTAGAAGAAGAAGAAGAAGGTTCCGGAAGGCCAAGCACTAGCAAATTCTGTTTATTAAAAAAAAATACTCTTTTCAACTTTCGGAATCCAATTTCAGATGTGAGAACATTATATAAACTCAATCGTGCGTGATCGAACTTCTCGCTAAGTTACACAAACAAAATAAATGGAGGCAAAAAATTCACACGACACACGTTTTCGAGGAAAGCTAATTTCTGCGTTACCACAACAAGTTAAACCAAGATTTATTAGACGTAACGATCCCTGTGAAACGGAAAAACTCGAATACATGGTCTTAAAGGACGGTACGGTACATACAACTGTCATTCTATCTGAAAATACAACTTTTTACTGGTTGAATGAGGGCCGTGGGGCCGCGGCGTACGAATATTGACCCCACCAACTCAACCCGTGGATGTCGTAAGAGTCGACTAAGGGAACCTACCAGAGAAAGGGCAGCAGCTTCCTTCTGAGTATTTTAAACACCAACACTGCGATCACCACTCCGCCTGCCAAGCGTGGTGATTATGGCAAATCCCCCCCTACATGGGAGACCATCCACTCGATGGACCGACGACATCGTAGCGGTCGCAGGGAGTCGATGGATGGAGGCGGCTCAGGACCGCTATTTGTGGCGTCGTACGGGGGAGGCCTATGTCCAGCAGTGGACGTGTATGGGCTGATGATGATGATGATGACTGGTTGAATGAACATTTTTATATGAGAATGATTTTGCAGAAATGCTACATAATATAGGACTCCACGCAATTAATCTCGGACCGAATTCTGCTACCCAATCGCTTTACTATGACAATGGTATCATCTTCAGAATCTTCCATAGATGAAAGAAACTCTAGATAGTGCGTGCGGTGCTGTTTGCACGGAGAGATTGATAAATCGTTTCAACCTTGACACTTCTGACACGCGTCCCTTCGTCTGTAGTTTCTTTCGCCAAAGGTAAAATGCCAAAATGTGTCATTCTGAGATAAAACCACTTTTAGGGGGAAGCTATTCATTTAGTGGAATTAGGGCCCTGCTCAATATTATCACTGGTACGATAATCTGGCATAAGAATTAGATAAGCTCGGGTTGATCAAACTTCCACCTTCACTACATAGTATAAAAGAAAATCGCTTCGCGCTGTCTATCTGGCTGTCCCTATATATGCTTAGATCTTTGAAACTACGCAACGGAATAAGATGCGGTTATTTTTAATAGATAGAGTGATTAAAGACAATTTTTTATATGTATAATTTGCACCTGTGCGCAGCCGGTGCGGGTCGCTTATACTAAATAATTTAAAGATCACAAAGACATTGCAAGACTTATGAAATCTTCATGATGCCGGCGACATAACGTGACCCTGGACCTTATTTAAAAGAAGCTTACTCATATTGCTAAGGTTGATTTTGTACTTAAATTGGTACAGATATGTCAAAATGTATTTGAAACATAATTAAATTTGTACATAACATATGTATATCAGTAACCACTGGTAAAACCCAAACGCTTCGAAAAGATGAAATTTATGTCTACAAATTGTATTTACTTAAATACTTACAACCAAAAAGATATTTTTACAACCTACTTATTTAAAAATCTCTATAATTTACGCCTGTTGGCAGACATTTAAAATAAAAACTTACAATACACACACGCACATTACAATAGTTTATTCACTCTCATATTTTGAGTATGCAATTTTACAGCAGGTAAATTTTAGAGGCAACCCAGATTGCCAGATTTAACATTATTTTGAATCATAAGCCAGTGCGTCAAAGGTTAGATTCCATTGTGTTTAATTATAGTGAGACCAACGGCATGGCTACACTAGCATTTACGACGCCTTTGCGGGGTCCCAACATCAAAAACCGCTTAGTGAGTCCCAGAATACTGGCACTGCTGGTGTGTACTTAATTTATATATGTCCCGCATTGTAAAGCTGTAGGTGGTCGTACACTCCCGAGCAAAAAGAATGTACACTGGTGTAAGTGTGAGGTTTGAAAAACAGAGTAACGCTGGAATCGAATCTATTTAAAATCTCAATCAGAGACGAATAACATGACGGTCATTCAAAAACGTTGCTGTTAGTAGCTACCTGTGGGTTCGCTCTTGTGGCACAAGCCACGGAAGACCAGCGCTATGGTATGATCTGGTCTACCTTAGCACATGCTGAGTGGAGTCCGATTTTGTCAGTTTTCTTTTTATTTAATTTATTTACTGTATATTAATCATCTGTTCTGGCAAATAAAAATCTTTTTACTTTAACTTTTTTTTACTTGAAATTTTGAGATTTATCCTTATCCAGGATAAAATCATTTAATTAGCAAATTTTTTAACGAAATTTAATTATGCCATTTTAGTATTATGAGTGTTGACATTTTTTAATGGAAGTATGATAAATATTAATAAGAAAAGGTACGTACACTATTGCATTGAGTGCCCCTGTAAGAATAATGGCACTTTTTGTGAATATATAAATAAATAAAGTTGTCTAATTTCATCTGTTAAGCCACTGAACCGTTTTACGTTTTCAAAACAAACAATTAAATAGAAAAAGTTACTTTACTAAAATATTAATTTAGTAGTAACACTTGTATCAAAAAAACAAAGAAAGAGGGTAGATCGGTATATCTGCCAATAAAAACGAAGTCTCAGTGACTACAGTTGTTCCGTGATCATGGCGCATGAAACTGTGCCGAAATATTGCAGAACTCGAAACTCAAATCATGGTAAATATCCCCTTATTAACTTTAGTTTTGTAAATAACCATGATAGTTTCAAGTTTTAACTATTATTATAGATTGGAGAAGTGCTTAAAAATACCGATACAAACAGGAAATAAACCGTATATCGCAACAAGCCAATGAAACGGTCGGTAAATACATTAAAAGGGGGACTGTGCAAACATTTCGAACAAATTAACTGGGAATTGATCAGATTTCCGAATTAAATGACTCGCGTAGACTGTTGCGATGCCAATCAGGGACGACGACTGCCCACTTTGCGAACGATGGGATAGGCTATTGGTTTGGAATTACAGATTTTGGTATTGGTAGATTAAAGTAAAATAAATAAGTCTAAGATGAGTATAAGTAATAGGTAGAACGAATATTTTTTTATGGGTTTTACCTACTAGCTCAACTTACTAGCTTAACTATCAAAATTATTCTAAACTATCTGCT
Source organism: Eupithecia insigniata (assembly GCA_947859395.1). Lineage (NCBI taxonomy): Eukaryota > Metazoa > Arthropoda > Insecta > Lepidoptera > Geometridae > Eupithecia > Eupithecia insigniata. The sequence continues at coordinate 7,240,765 of OX402008.1, forward strand.
GCCCGCGCCTTCGCCCGCGTTTTATCGGGATTAAAAGGCTATATGTTTGGACCGGGTTATTCCAGGTCCAAACTATAGCCTTACCAAATTTTATTAATCGGTTCAGTAGTTTTTGCGTGAAAGACTACGCACAGGAAAACGGTGGGTGGGGCACCAGCACTAGCAAAAGATATTGTTGTTAGCCTTTTGGTGATTTTGAGGATTTGAAGTCCTGTCACGGTCGCTAAATGTTGAATTTAGTGTTTAACTGCATGAATTTAAATGAAAGTACCTTGTTTTATGACATTACAGATTTTAATTTTGTTCTTCAGAAATTTTAAATTTTAACATATCGATAAAAACAACTTGAAGTTAGACGCGGTCGGTCTGCATCATGAAGTTGCTCCGAGAAGTACTAGGCGCGGAAATAGTAACAAATATCCATACATACATCCATCCTTACAAACTTTGAGATTTATAATATTAGTTCGATAGGATTTCTACTTAGATTTAGAGTCCTAGACATATTTTGTAAACAAAGAAATTTATGATATAAATACTGAACAAAAACTGTAAACAACGCAATTTGTTTGTAAGTATACGATCATAAACCTTTTTCCCAAGCTTGCGTGGACAGGGAACATCTAGCTGACGCTGCGTGGATAGAATGCGTTGTATATACACGCAATTGCGAATCCGGTGCAGCCTATTTATGCGGCAACCATATGCCGTTCGCAACAATTCTTTTTCACCGAAATTATTGCTTTATATATATTATTATTATAAACCAAAAAAATAGATTTCGGCGGGACTCGAACCCGCGTCCGTCCCTCAGTACGGGACTGCGCTAATCTTTCTATCGTTTTCACCCTAAATTGATAAATTATATACTTACATACAATAAACTGGTTCGCTGGCCGATGTCACATCAGGCGTGTATCGGACAAGGATGGACTACATAACTAGACTGTAATTAAGCTAGTAAATTACACTTGAACACGTCTCATTGCACTGGGACATTGGAACGTAATTGTTATATTGTTAATTCATGTCTGAAATTTACGCATTAATCGACTTATTAAAAAGAAGTTATTATCTTCGCTTCCCGATACAGATAGTGAGATAGTCATTTTATTGGTAAAATCATATTTACAAAATGTCTTATGTCACTCAGTGATAGGAAATGTTGCCAACCTAATAGTTAATGTTGGTTTTCAACGGCCCCACTAAGAGCTCTAAGAATCGGATTTACAAATGAAAGTTCTTTACGAGAATAAATTATAGCACAGGCAGGTTTCTCCGCACGGTTTTGTCGGATATTTTGAAGGAGATAGTTTGAGAGCGTTTGAACACTACGTTCAATTTTAATCCATTTTTACCGCTTATTCGTAGTTGTGACAACTTTTGTACCAGTTGTTTTGTGCACAAGACTATTCGGACAATAGTTGTCCCAGTTGTCCAGTACAGAACACCTGCACAAGACAACTGGGAATAAGCAATTTTTAAAGATCTATAAAACACAGATCGATTATGGATATCAATTTACAAATAAATATTTAATAGATGTGGATTCCAGACATGGTGTTTCATTTGAATGCACTGTGCTTTAAAATGGTAGTGTGTTTTTCATAATAAACGAAAAGCCTTTAACAGATGTGAAAACTGCATTTAACAAGGAGGTCAGGGCAGGTTTTATCACACAGCCATTTCACCTTTCCATTTAACTAACGCAAAAGCACGTCGTTGAAGTGCCCATTCTATGTTTAGTAAAACATTAGGAACCTGTTAGCAAAGCATAAACACGGAACTGAAAACTGGAGTTGCTCTATCAGGAGAGAGTGCATAAAAAACACACAGTATGCACCTCATCATCAGCGTATACGTCCACTGCTGAACATAGCCCTCCCCAACGACGCCACGAACAGCGGTCCTGAGCCGCCTCCATCTAACGACTCTCTGCAATCGCTACAATGTCGTCGGTCCATCGAGTGGAAAGTCTTCGCACTCTTCGTTTCGCATTGCATCGCGGTCATCACTTGAGAACCTTTACTCCCCAACGGTTATCGGTTTTACGAGCTATATGGCCTGCCCATCCACTTCAGCCTGCCAGTTCTGAGAGCTATGTCGGTAACTATAGTTCTTCTACGGATTTCCCTTTTTCTACGTAAAGTATGCACACATTCATCTATATTAAGGACTAAGGACAAAAAATTGAAGTTAAGAGAATATCAATAACACCTTATTTCTTATTTGATAATAATAACTATGTTTATAGTATAAAATTTGACTTGTCTAAGTGCTTATTTTGTAAGCCTAAAGAAATTAAGTTATTGATTCTGATTCTGATATTTATCCAACTCAAAATACATGCAAATTATTAAACACAATGTGAATCTATCTCGAAGATCTGGGCCCAGGTCTTCATGATACTTCCACGCTAATCGGTGAGTCTTCAACTGTACTAGAACTATTTTTTCATTATATGACCATGCTTCCACAGACATTTTTCCGTTTATTTATTCAGTAGTACCCCGCAGTTTTAACAGTACATGCCTATTGTATAAAGGGCCGTTCTGTTTAATTAAAAGCATTTTTTACAGCGCCTCACTGTGAAAAAAAGATGATCCTATTTTCGTCCGGTTTACAATAAAACCTTACAGTAAAAGCAATTTTTTGTGAATATGAAAACGTCATAATTTTGTATGGTTTAAAAAAAAACTATGTGACGAAATCAGAAAGTTAAATAAGTTGGTACCTACTCGATAATGGAGAAGAGACAGATTTGCTAGCTTTTGTACCTACCATGGTTCTTAGCACTCACTTTTCCTAAACTGAAGACACCACAAAATCATACAACACAATACAATACAAAATATTATTTAATGTACACCAGATAAAAACAGACACACAGATAAGGGAAAGACAAATACAGATTTATGTACAATGAACGGTTTTATCGCTATATCGCTCATAGCGATAAAACCGTTCATTGTACATAAATCTGTATTTGTCTTTCCCTGCCAGGCAACCTTTGGATGGACAAGAAGTGATGGAACAAGTGTAGACGGTGGCGTGTTATTGTGAATAATATCATATAGTGATTTAAGTAACTTTAATTGGTAGAACATAACTACTACTAGGAACTAAATATGCGTTCTTCACCAATAGTTATTTGTTCCTGATAGGGGTACAGGACTCGGCAGGATTGCTCGTAACTCAGACATTCCAGCGGTCATACAACCTCATACATCCATACTGACATGTGCTCCCTTGACATGCCTCGTTGAGGGCATTAGAGAGGATGGCCCAAGTGTATAGAAGTTTGGGGTTTCTATGACTTACATTAAAGATGATTGTTATATGTCAGACATACCTACTCTTCATTGTCATGAAATTCTCGATGAGGTTCTCGATGTTATTAAAACTTCAATATTAAAGTTTCTAGTTCATAACCTTGACGTTAGTACCTGAAGAAGGTATCCTTCTTCTCTACCATAAGTCAAAAGTAAAAATTCTGTATTTTTGTAAATACAATAAATGTACACTTAGAAAAGTACGTCGTTACGTCTCAACATAGGTTCACTACTAAACAGTAAACAATATTAATATGCAAGTTTGCCTGGGAGAAATCGATCTCTGCGATAAAGCCGCGATTTTTACTGTCTTTTTTATCTAAGAGGTTTCTATTTATGTTATTTTTTTAGTACAATAAAGTAAGTGTTCATTCATTTATTTATTCATGCATCCTCTATCTAATAATGGCGTTGCCATTATCACCACGCTTTGCAGGTGGATTGGTAATCATCACAAAATGTGTATTGTATATATGTCACCGTTAATGTTTCTTGGTTTAAATATATCACCGTTGGATAGTAAAGCAATTACCGCCTTGTTTTACGGTAGGTACCTATCCAAAACACCTTTTAGGCTAGCCAGTTAAAAAAAACACAGCTATTTAGAATATTTAAGATTCATATTAGATATCTAGTAGACAGGCTTAACAAAGATATTTTTCTCTACGTTAGTAGGTTCCTATTCCTGAAAAAGGTTACTTGCACCAACCATGGCAGTTTTACGAAGGTTGTCGTAAAGTTGGCGCGGGTAGGACGTGATACGTCGCACTCACACGCTGATGGATTTACACCTCTCAACGGTTTTTGTGATGTCTCTGTCGAATGGGGTAGGGTAGATGGATATTGTATAGAGTCTGCTCTACGTACTTTTAGAAAACTAGGTAATGCTACTTAGCATCTGGTGCACAAACATTTAAAGACTGTTACCGTCCGATAATATTTAAGGATGTTATTTAAGCCGTTTTCGCACAGAGGGTGACTTAGGTATATGTTCAGGAAAAAAACTACATTCAATAATGACTTTTGTCTGTATAAAGGTTAGACCATAGTATAATAAATCATAATAATTCCTTCGTTTGGTATGACATTCCGAAACACAACGGTCACGTTGGTGACACAAGCCTACATCATGCCATCGATGAACGAGACGACGAATCTTTTTTCTAGTGTTAGGTACCAGTAGCGTAAGTGCGGTTCTCCAAGCTCCATATATCACCTGAAACCTAAAATTGTTTTGACTGATATATAAAATAAAATTGACTGTTGACTTTTTTTGTATTTTTTTTAGTGACTATTATCACATTTGTTTCCCAACTTCCATTTTTGTTGCGATAAAGTGGCGACTGGACAGTGAAGTAAGCAAGTGTCACTCCCGGAATGCCAGACGTGTTTTTTTATCATGGGTTAGACATACAGGTCTCTCGTCATAATCATCAATGGACCGTGACAATCCTTTGTTGCACATAAATCGCTATAGGAAGACATTTGTGTCCAACAATGCACTGTCACGGTCTATTGTTGATTATATCATAATAGTCTAAAATGAACGAGTTTTTTTTGTAAAATAACTTGCACCTGTATTTACTTGTTTTGTATTCTATAGAATGCTTGTACGCCACCAGCCAGCAAAGTAATCTGGCTTGAGCAAAAGCACAGCAATCGTAGATCTTGTCAAGGGCTGTCGCAGAGCCTCGGACGTGACGTGTCAACGCTGCTGATGGATTTACGCGGCGGTTTTTGCCAAGTCTTTGTTACGGACATATTTGAGTTATGCTGGTGAGCTCGTGCGTTTCGAGAATTGAGATCAAGTAAGAATAATGGAGTCTGCTCACCAAAGTTACCGGCCGGCCGACACTGTCATGCGGGTTTTTTTCAATGGCTAAGTTATCGGCTTCCAACGTACCAGACTGGACGGGCTGATGATATGATATTGCAGGCAGCCTGCAATATCATATCATCAGACCGTATACGTCCACTGCTGAACATATGTACGCCTCCCCTAAACGACGCCACGAATACCGGTCCTGAGCCGCCTCCATCCAACGACTCCCTGCGACCGCTACAATGACGTTGGTTCATGGAGTGGGAGTTCTACCCACACGGCCTGCAATATTCATATACTGAAATGTAACTTAAAGTAGCCTCGTAGTACAATACAATACAAAACTCTTTATTGTACACCACAAAGACAAATAAAACACATAGACATTAAAATAAACGAGTACAATGGGCGTAGTAATGTCGCTGCAAGGATTTTCTAAAATAATGCCGCCGACAACAACCCGTCGCCGCCGGTATCGGCGCGGGTTGTGTCGCCGGTGTTAGTGAATTAAGTTATCTAGAGTCAGTTATTATAAATTTCAAGGATTAAGTTTGCTGAAGTGATAACGGGAGGTGTCTAGTTTTATTTTGTAAGCGCTAGCAGTTATACCGCGAGATTATTTTATTAAAAGCGTTAAGCTGTTGTAAGGTAGAGTTACATAGAAATATTGTATATAATTTACACAAGCGGCGACCGCAGTTCAACTAGACAAAAAGAGCTGATGTTTTCAGTTGAGCTCATGAAAATAATATTAGGAACAAAATTTGTGGCTAAGTTTCTACATGTTTGTAATAGATTTCATCATCATTAGAGCGATAGCTAACTAGATAATTGCGAAAAACCGTTTGTTTTTTGACATTTGACCTTACATAACTTACGAAGCCACCATTTTTTATTTGACTTTTGAGACAACTATTAGAACGCCGAAACTGCAGCTTAGCTACTGCATAAGTACAATGTGGTCTACATTGAACCGTCGTCGCATTGAACGTCTGAACGTACCTACTCACAGTACATATGTAGGTAAGATCAACACAAAATACAACTACACATACATTCCATCAAATGCCACGTAAAATGAAACAACTTACTGCATGAACTCAAACATTTGTACTCAAAGAACAAACCCTGAAATTTGAGATGAGTCTTGTCTACTTCATGCCTCGGTATTCATATTAACTGTTATCTAAAGAGATTACCGTGGGGATATTTCGTATGAGTTTGTAACCGCAGATGCACTTACAGACAAACTGGAAGAACCGAGGCATTCATGGAATGATGTTTTTGCGTCGGCAAAACAGTAACACGGTCAAGAGTTACTCACCTACTGGGTGTGAAAACTATTGATAACCATTATTGGAGCACATCATTATTTGGGTGTTTAGTGAGAACTTATATTTTATACCCCATAGTAGCGCCGACCAGTGAATCGTGCATTTCAGGGTTTTTTATTTTTTCAATCTACCCATTCATGTCATGTCGTATCCTCTAAAAAAAAACATTTATTTCGAGCACATACATATGTATCCTACTAATATTAGAAATTTCAAAGTTTGTATGGATATTTGTTACTCTTTCACGCAAAAACTACTGAACCGATTAGGCTGAAATTTGGGACCTGGAATAAATACATAGGCTATTTTTCATCCCAATAAAACGCGGGCGAAGGGCAGCAGCTAGTAATCTCATAAAGAGTTACTATTAATTAATAGATCTTAGAAACTAATTGGATTGCTGGGCAGGTGTCGCATACTAAATCGCAATATAGTATTTCAAATTAGAATAAAAAATATCTATCTTTGTATGAATTGCACTATCTATGTACATCAGTCATCTAGTAGCTACCCATATCACAAGATCTGCTTAGATTGAGGCTAGATAACGTAGAATGGATTGTCCAGCATAAAAAAGTTACAAGACAGTTCCAGCAAGGTATTTTACATCGACAGCAAGCCCCTTCTAAGCACACAATCTTATTGGGTCAGGCCTTAGCTAATGTTTGCTCGGTTTATACCCATACGAAACTGCTGAGAGCCAATTTTATGTTCTAGTTGACCCACAAGATTTGCACTCCTTTGTGATCCTATTTAAAGGAACCCTTGTTCGTGCAAGCTCATCTTAAAAACATAATGTAGGTTAATTAAAATAGTACTTTATTCCTGGAATTAAAAGAGCTCCTATCGGATTATTAGCTACGGAAAATAGGCTTACCAATTTCCCAACTTACCTTTAAATTATAATCTATTGGTATTAAGTATTTTGTAGGCATCATTAATTTTCCACCCAATACATACTTTCGTAGGAAATTGCCGTCTGTGATACCTTTATCAATATTTTATAGATCAAAATTATATCTATTCGTCATAAATCTTAATTTTTTGTTAGTATATCTATTTTAGTCACCTATACATATAGCTATATATAAGCTTCAAATACCACCCATATTTTTAAAATTGACTTACAATATTAGCACAAAACAAGTGTGGCATGATGCGACGGATAAAATGTATCAAAACAATACGGAGAGCAGGGGTTATTCTGAGACTTTTAGCTTTTTAATATGATGATAGTTTTCCTAAGAACTTGGAATAATAAGAAAGTAAATTCTTTATTGACAAAGAAAATAACAATCAAATAATATGAAGAAATTAAACTAGTATTTCAAATTGAAACAATTGAGCTAACTGCAGACTGTTGCAAACAATCTACAGATAGCTCAACTGGTCCAATACCAGTCGGAAGCGTCCCCAAGACGCTGGCTGCATTGCCCCGCTGTATGGCAATGCGCTGCGCCAGATACTCACCAGCTCTCGGGTCAGGCGTCGCTTCGACCAGGCGCTCAGATAATTTTTTGAAAACCCGGAGAGCCTCGGTACCCCACGGACCTAGGGTCTCGACTCCAAGGGGAGCAAATGCGTAGCCTGCATATTTGCGCCTCTTGAGATCCTCGGCCAAATCTGCCGCCGAACCAGCCCTCACGGATGTCCTTGAAAGATGGGAAGGCGCAAGTGTGTCGACACATGTAGCGTCCCACACAATAGGCCTCCCCAGCTCCCAAGGGACTAAAGTCATGCCGTCGGGCCTCTTACCATCGTCACGCAACAGACCATTCGGTTCGAGAATAGCTGGTACGCTAGCGGTGACAAAGGCCCGTCGGATGATGTCGTTAAGGCTGGCATGGCGAGATATCCGACCGGCAGCCCTAGTACACGATAATCCGTGATGACCAAGCTGTTCGACAACAGTACCGCACTGGCATTGATGAGGTGCGCAACACCTTGCACCCAACCGAAGACATGTTGCTATACGGAAAGTTACGGGATCCAATAGAGTGCCAGTATTATATGAAGGAAGTGCTTGCAACCAATTGACAGGCAGGGAGGCCTGCGACCATGCCTTGTCATCGAAACAGATATTCAAAACCGATGATAAAGTATTCTTTATTATGTTGTCTAAGCCTTCCAAGAGCTCGCTGTGTTTCCACAGTTGACAACATCTCAAAGAATACGTAAATTTAGGTACAAACAAGCAAAACCGAATAATTGTAAAAGCCATATGGCTATTAATTTTGAGAAGTCTGTTCGAGGTTTTGTTGAAATTTTGAATTTTCTCATCTACAAATGACTGAAAAGACTCATCAAAAATTGGTGAACCAAGGAGGCGAAGTGAACATTTATCTACAACTGTAATGTTGGGAGCCAAACTATTGAATTTTATTATGATATTGTTTTTGTCTACACAAGAGTCCGAAATAAAAAGCTCGCACTTTGAAAAATTTAGTTCTAAACCTATTTGCCGAAATTCATCTGTGATGATTTTTAGGTCATTAAAAACTGTGTCCACGTCTCCCCCTATCGTTCCGTCATCTAAATACCAAACATTAAGTTTGGATTTAAGACGTTGAATTACTGGTTGGATAGCAAGGCTAAAAATGGCCGGACCAAGAGGGTCGCCCTGCTGACAACCAACCGCGGACGAAATGACATTGTTTCTGTAAATTAATTTTGACGGTGAACCGTAGCATTGCCAGAGATAGGGATAAATTTCTGGAATTTTGTCTTTAATTTCTTTTAGCAAGGCGCCCCTGTCTACGGAATTGAAGGCGTTTTTGACGTCTACCTTCAGAATTACCTCCCCATCATTTTTGTCCAAAAATGTACGAAGGGAATGTACTGCGGCCTCACATCCGCCTCGCGAACCAAAGCCTAGCTGAATTGGTCGAAAATAATCGCCTAGATAGTCGGCTTCTTTCCGACAGCAGACTTTAGACGCGAGGCGGCGGTAGGTGGTGCCCACGGCTATGGGTCTTATTCCGCCATCCTTCTTTTTTAGTGCGCAAAGATTCGCACCGTACAAGAGTTCTGTGATCTCGCTGTTCACTCGACCTGACAACATCAGGTTGATTAATGATGTCAAGTTTTCGAGAAGGACTTCACCTGCATGGCCAGACCCACCAGAAAGAAGATCTTTTAGATGCTGTGGAGTCACAGCATCCAGGCCGCCGGCGGAGCCACTCTGGAAAGACATGACAGCTTTAAGCACATCCTGGCTGATCGTGTCCACAGCGACATCACTCTCTTGCGGTGGATCGGGGAGTTGGATGTTGGCCCTTGCAGCTGGATGCTTACTCTCAAGAGATATGAGAGTATCATCGTTATTTGGCGCCATCGTGTCATTTGAAAAAAGTATGCGAGAGGCACCTTTTATGTCACCATCACTGAGTTTACTCTCTACAAGTCTATAGATAGTAGACTCAGACAATGGTTTATTTGATTTGGAATTTTGTTGTGTGACCTGATCAACAATTGAAATAGGCTGCCCTTCGCACGCAGTGTACCTAACGCAATTTTGTTTGATTCTAACCGTGATAGAAGCTTTATTGGCCAAATCTTTTTTTACATGTAGTACTCTGTAAGGGAAAACTAGTAAATGCTCCCAAGCTCGTTTGGTGTTTTTTGATACAGTATTCCTAATGGCCTCTGAGAGAGTAGAAGCGACAGAGATGCGGGCACCTCTAGGAATACGTTTAAAAACAGGGGTTGTAGCTTTGTACTCACTCAGAACTTTCCAAAACGTTCCCGTTATTAACTTTAATATTGTAAATAACCATGATAGTTTCAAAAGTTTTAATATTATAAATGTCAAAGTTTGTAAGGATGTATGCGTGGATGGATATTTGTTAATCGTTCACGCAAAACCACTCAACCGATTAGGCTGAAATTTGGTATGGGTATAGTTTGGGACCTGGAATAACATATAGGCTATTTTTTATCGCGATAAAATGCAGGCGAAGGCGCGGGCAGCAGATAGTTTCAACATACAGCCAAATCACTTAAGCTGCCAGTGAGAACTTTGTTCGATTCGCTCACTCCGTTCAATATTTTTTGATGTCTCGCCTCTCTACCTATAAAGCAAGGAATTTTTAAACTAACGTTAGTATAAAAATTCCTTGCTATAAAGTCACCAAACCACGGAGAACATGATAGCCACATCTTAGTGTTCGTAACTCGTTTGCAACGACACTCTAAGCCATGTAGGTAAGGGTTCAATTTATTTGGGTCTTTATACAAAAAGGTCTTTTGTTATTCTGCATAATTTGATCTGAACGGAACTTTGGTCCAATAGATCAAAGCTGGTATTTCAAAGGAGGAAATGGGTGTATTAAGAAGTTTTCAAACTTTGTGATCGAGAAATATTTGCAGACCGTCCAGGACAAAAACAATGACAGGATTGTTCACATTAGAAATTTATTACTTTATGGGTCTGGTAACAGTTGTATAGTGCATTAACACTTTCATGGCGACGACACACGTCATGTCTACTGCAGGTCCCTGCGGCTGGACAGTGAAAGTGTTAATTCATACCTGGCTTTACTCATATTGGGAAAAGGCTTCATTTTTAGCTTATTCACAAAAAAACTTAAAAATTTCATATATTCGATTTTGTTCTTCCAACATACACACAAAATACCCCAGGGTATTATTTTTAATCGCCTAAAAATACCACATCACTAAAGGGGAAAGTCGATATGAAGCAATCGTACGCACAGCAGACATGTTAGAAACAGTAAAGTTACTTTATGTCAGTATTGATAAAGTGACTTTATTGTTTCTATACTAGCCTCTGCTCGCGGCTTCGCTCACCCGGTGTCGGGATGAAAATAGCCGATGTCACTCAGGGATACATTATCCCTGAGTGACATCGGCTATTTTCTAGTTCTAATCCAGGAGGGAAATTCTGGCAATATATGTATCTACCCGATAAATATGTCAAGAACTGTCAAAATATCGAGTGATTTGCTTCGTAACAAATAAGCATATTCTCAAAATCTGCAATTCCATATTTATCGTGGGTTTCTACTTTGATGAGTTGCTCGATAAGTCGCACGAGAATGCAGTTTTGGTGGTACTCGATATTTATCATATGATATTTTTCCCGTGATAGTGAGTATCACTTGATAACGTATCACGTGATACGCAGAATTGGCCTCCAGTCACTGCCGAAGCAGTTAGTCCAAATTAATACTTTGAGAGATTTCGAGACTCACCTATTACTTAGTAATAAAAGTAATTAATAAATAACCAATCGAATTCTTTATTGCGAGTTGAATAAAGAATTCGATCGAATTCGAGTGGCCTCTACCGTGACAGATCATGTCTCCAAAATCATGCGCGTTCTTAAGACATTAGGAGAACCAATGGTTCATTCATAGATACAAGAAATAACCAGTCTCTACAGAAATTTTTCCAATTCTTAAAATTAAGGTCCGATATACTAGAAGTCATTCGAAACAATAAACTCGTTTAACAAAGTACTCGACTGCAATCACATAAGACTGATGCCAAACCGTTGGCAGTTTCAATTGGCAACATTACATGACCACCTGCGTCCTATGCAATGGGAGTCATCGTCTCCGACCGAGTTATTGGGAAAAGATGTTGAAGAGAGGATTACAGAGATCCTCAAACTCAAGTATTCCTCAAAATCAAGCCTCAATTGTCGACGCAAAGTGACACTCGTCGTCACTTTACAGATAGATAGATAAATTTACATATTTAAACAATTATTTTACACTTTTTAGCAAAGTCAGGTTTATCTAGACACTTAATATCACATAATTATAATTTGTAAGCAAGCATCGGAAAGTGGTGCGGTAGGCAGTCACGCACGTAATGATCACCGTCCGCTGCATGGCTCGGCAGCCGCGCACAGGCGGTTTACCAATCACGTCCGAGCAGTGATTCCACTGCGCTAGATAGGGTCCTTGTATTTATTGAAAAAAACACAATACTCTTTTGCATAGGGATTCTTCTGTCTCAAGTTGTCCCTACTGCTTGAAAGTATATTTTCCGTGCCCATTGGCTTGGAAAATTGAGAAGTGGATTAGGTAAATCACTTTTCATCCCATCCCAAAGAAGTTGCCCTTTTAAATTTTATTATCTACATGGCAGTTGTTTGCGGATCGCTCGGCATTTTGAATAGCAAAAAGTTTGTTTAACTGAAGCCACTTGCAAGTTATTTTTGTTGGAATGATCAGCTTGATCAAAATTGTCGAATTGGCCCAGTTAAATAGTGTCGATACAATTTTTCGTGATGAAAACAATACTTGAGATTTTTACCAAAAAATGTGTGGAGCTTTTAAAAAACAATTCGTATAAATTGATAAAAGGGCTTGTTTCGCTTTTTCGTTATAAAACGAAAACTATTACAAAAAGCGTACACGTTAAAATTCGTTAAAACGAAAGATTTTTGTTGAAATATATTGAGGTTTGTCCCTAACTTTGTAAAATAGATTCCCGCAGAAAATAAAGTTAAATCCAGCATTTACATTTTTTTCATTAGAATTATGCTCATAAATATAATTTAATACGACCGTAAATTCTTCTTACGCAAACATCTAGCTGGAAATTCGATCATCGGTAATAGGTTTCGGTTTTGAGCGTAAAGTTAAAAACAGCCATGAGCTTAGGTCGTTGTTTAGAAAAAAAGTACTTCTATTATTTAGAAGGTGTATTTATAACACAATGAAACTTCTTCAGATTCCTACTTCTACATTTTATTCCCTTGACCTTATTACATATAAATACATATAAATGTAAGCAGAAAGGGCTTTGACTTCGTCCCATTTCGTTGCGTCATCACACAAGCTATGTAATTGAGTACTACTCAGAAAGTTACCGATGATAAACCGATTTCGTAGATGAGAAGGTTCACCCACTGAAATAAGAAAATTTAATAAATTTTATCACCAAGTATCCTGATAACATCATTAAATTTCTTAATTAATTATACTAACAAAATCTATCGCTTACAAAAGCTCAAACAATGATAAGCCATTGATTCCCATATTGTTTCCGTATGGCTTTTTTTTGTATTTGGTTGGTACAACAAAATATTTGTGTATCCATCCACAAGCAGCGATAAATTTCAGAATATGCGTTTAAGTGCAAATTCAATTCTATGGAATAACACTTAACATAAAGCCTAATTGCAGTTCTTTATTTTAAATTTCGTAATATTTCACGGTAGCACCCCTGACTTCCGCATATGACCAAAATTATGGCACTCTCGATGTTATTTACAGTAAAGCCTTTGATCGCAGGCATGAGTGGAATTTAAAGAATAAACGTCCTTATCGACTTCGTATTTGAATCAAATTATGGACCTTATTAAAACTTGGGATATTTTGGTCATGATTTTTAGATGAGTCGTTTGATATAAAATTGAAAACTAATTATGATGAATGAATAGCATGGTTTAGTCTAGCTATAAATTAAGACTTTGGATATTTTTGGAGGTTTTTGTCTCTAAAAACTTCAGAGACTTTTGAATAATTCAATATTCTTCGAGGGTTTAACAAACGGCTTTAATATAATATACCTGGTCTAGTTCTAAATGTCAATTTTTTTTTAAAACTTAATTTTTATATTATACCACGTACCTTACCAGGTTTTGTGACATTTATTTACACGAGTTATATAAATGTCACGAATTAAACGAAAATATCATAGGTAGCATGATATTATCAATCACAGTCTTACGACTAATATCATAACATGGAAGACAAGGAACCGCGGGAATTATCTAGTGCATTCAGATTATTTATTTTATCGACAACACAACCTTTGCTATGTTTTCCTTTCTAACACCCAATCGATCGAAAAGATCTACGGTCCATGTAAATTAGGTGAAGGCTTCTATTTATTCCCAAATAACATCGTTAGACCCGTTAGGAGTATTTGACAAGGGTCGGTATCATTCGGGTATTCCATATTTCCACACTTTTTTGTTGATACTATGCGACCTCCATATATTAGGGTAGCAGTTGGTGATGCCCTGATATCGCCAATGTTACTGAAATAATGAACAATTGCCATTTGTTTTGTATGTGTCTTCAAGTCGAATATGTATGTAGGCATGATGATGACAGTAACTAAAATTACCAAAATTATGGACTTACCACATTATACCTGAGCCATAGGTTACACAAAACATATATTATATTTTTGATATTGATAATTTTAAAAAATAAATTTACGAAGAAGGTACCCGCCATGACACGTTGAACACTAATCAGTGAATACTGAGTTGTGACGTCATGCCGTTACAATATATAATGTAAAGTCACGAAAAAACTATGGTAAAGGTTTAACTTTCTTCTCTCGACAGTATTATGGTCATTCTGTATCATCAGATGTTCGTGCATCGCTGACGTCATAGAAGCCACTTGTATTGTAGCGAAATTAAAATTGCTTTTTACATGTTCAGGTTTTCCTCAAAAATTTATTATTTTTTTGCATAAATATCATTTATTTTGTACACCGTATATGACTAAAAACATCTCGGAGTAGGTTCTCCAAATCAGTCTCAACTCTGATCCTTAGGTAAATATAACGGTGTAATATTAAATAAAAACTATAAAAAAAATACATTAATTGGGTCCAATATTTTGCACACTCGCACTTGGCGCACTTGGCGCGCCTCTCCGAGCTCGGAGAGGCAACATCACTGGCGGGACTCTGTCGGTTTTGCTGTGCTTACCAATCTCAATGTCAAGGTCGAGTATTGTGGTGTCCTGAAGATGTCTCGTGGAGAGACGAAACTAGTAGAAAACTTACTTTGATGAATACTATCAGAGAAGGTTATACGCGGAATTGTTACTAAATATTTCTTCATTCTAATATTGTGCAATGGATTTCCGCAAAGTAACGTCTGAATCTATTATTTATCCAATATTTTGTTTATACACCTACTAATATTATAAACGTGAAAGTTTGTATGGATGGATGTATGGATGTATGGATATTTGTTACTCTTTCACGCAAAAACTACTGAACCGATTAGGCTGAAATTTGGTATGGGTATAGTTTAGGACCTGGAATAACATTATAGGCTATTTTTTATACCTATAAAGCGCGGTGCTAGTATCAGAATAAAATGAGCTGGGTAGTGAAAACCAGACTAACTTCAGTTGTTTTGGTGTTTTCTCTCTATTGGGTATCCTAAAACAACAATATTTCATATATTTTATGGCAACAAACATTCCAGCCCATAAAAGATAAACAGATACTGAACAACAAATCTTTTATTCATTATATAACCAATCACAACATTAACTTAATTAGTCAATAAAATGTCGAATAACTCTTATACTCACAACAAAAGTTAACAAAAGCAGTTGTTTATTCATTCCCAAATCAGCTAGCCGTAAATTGTACAAAACAAAAGTAATAAAAGCAGTCATTATTAGGACAAAATGCCGGATTAGTTTCATAGGCGTATTGATAGATTCTGTAGTAACAATAATAGTTAATATTTATTAACCAGGGTTAGTAATAACTGATGATACGGTTATTTGTTTTCTTTAACACGATTATTTAACCTTTTTGTTACAAGTACGTCTAGCTTTGTATGTTAGCCCTTTTTCAGCCGGATATCACATATTTATGCTGGAAAGATCAACTGACGACGAAAATAAGTTAAATAGTTATAACGTTTTATGTAAAATTTACTGACGACTAAGGTTACCCATACTTACTCTAGATAGAACTATGTAGATTCAAAATTAACTTTTTCTGTATGATATTTTGTTACATTAATTATGTCATCTGTAACGTTTGATATAGAAGAGTAAGATTTTTTATACTTAAGTATAAAAAACTGGTAACAAAAATAAATATTTTCTTATGATAATTTTTTTATACCTACACAACATAAACGCTGCAACGCGTTGGGAGGTCTAGGAAATAAGTATCTGCTAATGAAAAATATTATATTGAATGAGATAGATGTACAATGGGCCATTCAACTTTATCGTGTTTTGTATTTTTCTTGGTGTGCAGTAAAAGTAAATCTATTGTATCTTTGTGAGAAGTTTTGTCCAGCAACTTGACTGAAGCATACATATAAGAATTACTGTACGCTGGTATTATTCGGGATTTCTTGAATAAGATCCAGATTCTCAACGACCGGAAGTTTGCTCTTCAGAAAATGAATAATCCTTTCCATTCCTAACAGAACAATAGGTTCCATCAAGAATAACGATGGTATTAAACAAAACAGGCCATTTCTCACTCGGTTCGGCCCTTTCGCTTGAAATTGTGTCGCTATTAATCTAACGTTTCACGAAGAATTAATAACTTCTGCTGACAATAATCTTTGATGCTGATTTCGTTTAAAAACCTGTCTGTATGTTTGTTCATCAACTGATGCCGTTAGCCGTGCACCGGAACTCCTCAGTTTTAAACTAAAGTTTAAAAAAAAATTGCTTAAATGGCAGAAGGAGCAGGAACTTCTCAGACAGGCAGGAAACTGCTTAAGCTGAGTTGGGACCATTTTGTAGCTAAACTAATTGTAAGATCAAGAACAATACCTAATACATTTACACTTTCTTCTGTATTTTTTATTTAAATAACGGTTTATTTAATTGTATTTATGTATATATCGTTACAAATATAAATTTTTGATTTGATTTGAACTCTCCCCCGTCGTGTCGGTCTGCCGTCCTGAGGGAATAGAGAGTGCACCTGTGTTTATTTATTTACAAGTTTGCGCACACTTGTGCACTGTAATAATGTGTTATGCGCATGGCTAATCTTTGTAGAACCTTGCTACCCTGGCCGAAATTCGGCTAGGCGGACATGATCATCAAGTACATCAAAAATTCTGTTATATATTTTTTCTCGATTCATATTCGGCGCAGACAAGAACCCGAGTGTTATTATTATAAGATTATTGAATGGACTATTTGAAAAGATTTCAAATTTTCGATTCAAGCCACTTCTCCTCACGTTTGACTCAAAAAAGTTAGGCATATACACATCTTATAAGTATACTCAAAAGAACCAACGTTCCTTTGTTGACCGAAACACACCGGGAAGTGCGATAAGCGCGTTCCATGTGTGTGATATTTCCAGTTACGAGTATACTATTTGCAAAGGAAGTCACGGCAAACAAGCGGTATTTCAAGCCCGCGATACCTATTGTTAGTCAAATGAAAAGAACCAACGTTCATGACCGCAAGACGCCTGGAAGTCTGATAAGCGCGTTCCACGTGTGTGACATTTTTCAGTTATGATTATACTATTTTCAAGAGAAGTCGCGGCAAACAAGCAGTATTCCACGACCGAGATACCTATTCTTAGTAAAATTAAAAGATCCAGCGTTACATTCTTGACCCAAAGACGCCGGGAAGTGCGATAAGCGTGTGTGACTTTTTCCAGTAGATTACTATTTGCGAGTGAAGTCGCGCAAACATAAGCGATATTCCACGTCCGCGATACCCATTGTTTGTTCTTACAGACGAATTTTCAATTCGATTGAGAAATGGATTATGATTTTGATCGGAGGGGCAAATCTTTTACGTACTTTTGGGACTCGGTAATCTTCAGGAATGATTTGACGTTCACTCGCTAGATCTCGCGGTTTCATTCCTTTTGTTACAGAAATCCTGGAATCAAAAGCTCAAGGATATTAAATTCTATAGAAATTCAAGAGTTCTGAGTTATGAAGGCTTAAGGGCTCTCTCATACGCTGACTTCGAAACTTGAACTTCGTTTGCTTAAAAAAAACCGTCTGTTTTCCCAGTAGAGTATGATCTCGGAGTCTTCGATTGCAGAGGATACTCTATGATGCAGAGTGAATAAATTCCTTCTAGGAAAGTGTGATCCAGCTAAGGCCACATCTTCACTTTCTTAAGTAAGATGGTGGTCAAATGTTTAACCGTTTACGGTATTTAAAAAAAACTATGATCTTAGTAGGTATAACAGAATTTGTAAACAAAGGAAAAAGCAAACTTTTTGTTTTAAGGGAAAACCATTATAGGCTGATCGTGTATCAATCATGGTCCCCCAATGATTGGTCAGTCGGGGAACCGGGGATAGTGGGCCAGATGAATTTTTGAGGCCAAGTGATCCGGTGATTAATGAACACTGGCCCTCTTGGGAGCCCGCGTGAGGAAAATACCGGTATTGATTGAAAACATTGTTCGAAAAAGGTTTTGTTATGATTTAGGTCAAAGGTCTTTATTGAAAGCTCCTTGGTGTTTCTGGTAGCCTGGAACTTTCGGGATCGTGGTAAGCTAACAGCTTTATTCTGGTGTGAAAGTAAATAAAGACGCTGAAAAATCAAGAGAAATATAAATTAATAATGCTGGACAATTAATCCAGCATCTTCTAACCCCAAAGTAAACAGAGCTTGTCTTAAGCAGGCAACTGATACTTAATTTAATGTATACAAAACATATTATATATTATCATACATAGAAAACTCTCAGAAAGCCCGGAACCAATAACTGGAGATCGTGCAAGCATTTTTCCCGAGGCGGGAATCGAACCCGCAACCTCCTGCATCGCAGGCCAACTTTCCCTCGCTGCGCCACTGAGGTTGTCAATACAAGAGATAGGTATACAAGAGATATAGGCTGTGTGCTAGTGAAGATGATTGTTATGATTATCTTCTATACCCGCGACCGATTCGTTTTCGGGGTTAAAAACTAAGCCTATATGTATCTAGGTTTAGAAAACATTTATTCGAATTTTCAGTGCGAAAGTTAATTAGTTTTGGCGAGAATGTTCAATTTTCTGTGACCCCGACAATTTAACGTTCAATCTTTATTTGTGCGTTGTGATTGTTTGCGATTTTAATATCCTGTAGTTACTTTTTCATTTATTATTTATTTATTGAGCTTATACAGAAATACATTTCCAATAACACTAGTCATACATGAATTACAATAAATTGGAAATTCAGGTGATAATAATAACTAAGAGGGCCCCCTATCACACTATATGGCCCGTGATCATGGAAATGAGAAGCTAAAATGTCATGTCAAAAGAATTAATACGTACCCTACATAGTAAATTAATATATGTATCTAAATACTAATAATATATTACCTGATTAAAATAATTATTATAGATGAAAACAATAAAAAAAGTTAAACTTAAATTCAAATTCGATATTAAATAAAATGCGTTTCAATTCATGCAACTAAACAATAATATTTTTGTAGTGAAATAATGCTTCTTCCGGCAGATGATAGGTATTTTCAGAGCGTAGTAAGATGTCCGCTGCTGTAAGAGTCTGTTGTGTTAAGCATTGTTGGCCTTAGTGCCATTGTTCCAAGAGCCTGGGTAAAGGGTTTCGCCTTTTATAAGGCTGCGCAGTTATATTCTTAGCACAGTAGCTCTACTCTTAATTATGTACAGACCGTTGTAAATTTGCTTGTTCGTAAACCATTTCAAAGTAAATACCGACACTGCATATAAAAATAGAACATACTAAAATAAACTTTATTCCCTCCCAACTTGTTCCTAGCATTTACAAAATCTACAAAATCTTTGTTTTTGTTTCTCAGTGTTCTAGTGTTCAGCATAAAGTTCTTGGTGAATTCTTGGCTTTGGTTCTCGTGTTCTGTTGATGCTTTGAGTCGCGTGGAGTGGAAGGTGAAAAGAGAGGCTTTTTCCCAGCAGTGACTCTCAAAATATTCAGGTACAATACAAATGTATAATGGGCATGCACTTCATGATGTAGTGTGATTATTATTTGTTTAAATATGAAAAAAGGAGCAGATTTTTTTTACCTTCTGCTGTACATTTACTGTGCCAAGTTTCCCCGAGATTTCTGATAAATTTACTTGCCTGCAAGTGAAATTAAAGCCAATGAAAAGTTAGCCACGACTGTTTTTCGCGGTTCGCCTAATGACTTGAAAGATTTTAAACGCAGAATGAAGTATGGCAGAAATTCTCTGGCTTGTGGAAATTTCCAGAATTTACGCTTGGAATTTGGCTATCATTCTTGTGATAGGGCTGTAGGGTTAATGGGGGTCACATTATTTGATATTTGACAGTGTTTTCTTTTATAATTTTGCGAGTATAATTATTTTATATTAAAAGTTGATAGATTTTTTTTTGCCTTGTAAACGAACTTTTACCCTCGGTTCCGCACGCGCTTTTTAATATTTTTCTTGCTTAAAATCGAAATCTAAAGTTTACTAGTAAAAAACCAAACCGGGATCAAAGCAAAGTGACTTTTAACCTACAAATCCATTCCATTCCTCAAGTAATTCAATAATTCCACCACTTTTCTGTAGTTTTATATGATAGAAAAGACAGCTTGTCCACTCTACTTTTTAATCATTATTATACTACGAGTAGGTAGGTATGTTTTTAATTTTTGA
This sequence comes from Eupithecia insigniata, assembly GCA_947859395.1. NCBI lineage: Eukaryota > Metazoa > Arthropoda > Insecta > Lepidoptera > Geometridae > Eupithecia > Eupithecia insigniata. Next base: position 7,261,598 of record OX402008.1, read on the forward strand.
AGTTTGTAACGTACTTACGTTCATAATAACGTAGGAACGTACATAAAAACGTAGCTGCTCCTTGCGGTTTCAACCGCGTTAATTAAGGACGAATTTCGTTATAAAAATACGAATATTCCCGTAAATCTTCCATAGGAATTTGATGTTTTGCCAGGACAAAAAGTAGCCTATGTTACTGTCCCCCCAAAGGGTTCCCGCCTTGCCGTGGCGGGGGGCTTAGTAATCGCGGCCTGGTTATCCGCGATGAAGCTAAGAGGAACATGGGCCCGAGCTAACGCAGACGGTGACACGGCCGGTCCCGAGACAGATTGCTCCTCTGGGTTTTGCTCTCTAAGCCTAGTTGGAGCGGTAATAGGTTGGGGTGTCGTATGGAAGGCACCCCAACTGAGGCATGACCATGAGCATTTCCCTCAGGATAATAATAAAAAAAAAATTGTTATTTAAGTATACTTAATTTTATATAAAGAATTTTAATATGAATCCTAAGCTAAGTTTTCAATTTTTTTAAGAGTAGTATCGTCACCACATCGTTAATGAATGGTTCTGAACAAAATGCTTTTGGAATAAATCTGATAATGAACCAATAATACGTTTAATTCCATTAAATTCTTTGAATCCATGTTGATTATCGAATTGTGGGCTTTTACAATCGACTCAATTTAATTGGAAATGCTGCGTCAACTTGCGGACGGCATAAAAGTTAATTGAATTACTTTTTAAGGGTTTGTATTCAAACAGGTAGTCTATATAATAATCAAAAATCATTTATTTCGTTAATTACAAGAACAACACGTCGTATCTATAAAAAAGTACATTAAATTTAAGGAATAATAATCATCATAATAAATAATCTAAATTAAAATTATACAATACTAGCTGACCCGCGCCCACTTCGTTGGGCGGTAAACATTTTTAGTAGTCTATAAAACTCTCAAATAACGTCGTTTAAACAATGAGTGTTTAAACAAATTCAATAGGTAAAATAATTTTCAAAATTGGCTCAGTAGTTTCAGAGATTACCCCATCATCTTCATCATCATCATCCACCTAGATTTTATTGACTGGACGTCACACAGCTCCACATTTACATAGGTATATTATGCGCTTCAAAGTAAGCTTGATAGTACCTACTGGAGAATAGAGCACTACACATCTATTGTCCAGTTCTAAAACTGGAAGGAAGAATCACCAGTCGTCCTAAATGTTCACAATTTCTATCTTGATTCATGGCGTCTCGCAGATCTACATAATTCTCAGCGCGCAGTCTTCTCTCATTTGTTCTGTTCTGATGTATACCAAACGCTCCGTTTTAATTTTGGCGTAAGTGTCCACCAAAAAATGGTTGAACAAACCTCGAAATCTTTGCAGGTGAGCAATGCGACCTTCTCTTATTGGTAAAATGTACCTAGGCGTAGAATTGCATTGCGGAATCGTGCATCGTATTCACATGTCGAAGATCAAAGTTGTATCCGTCTTCGCCACGACAGTAGGTATATAAGCGAGTAGAGACTGATGAGCATCAAATGCCTGGTGCGTTTCGCTAATGCATTGCAAGCGGTCAACCCGGGTACACAGCACAATGTCCCGCGCCCGTCACAGTGCTAATCTACCAGGACGACGGCAACATCATTGGTAGCGGGAGCTTTTTACTAACCGGATGCTGTCCAGTAGGTCGTTTATCGGCATTAATAACAATTGTGTAATCATTTGTTGGCTTTGGGGTATGGACTCGTATTTTATGTCCTTCCTCGTAGTATGAATTCAAATCATGCTACGTATCATTCGAATCAATTCAGTAGTTTTTGTGCTATTTTAGGCCGATAAATATCATTTCCATCCCCACTCCCAAGAGAACCTTAACGAATTCCAGGATAAAAAGTATTACATGACCTTCCTCGTAGTATGAACTTAAATCATGCTAAATTTCATTTCAATACGTTCAGTAGTTTCGGAGCTATGTGCGGCCAAGATACAGACAGACAGACAGACATGATGGAAAAAAAATCATTGTTGGCATCAGTGTCGATAATAGAGAGCCCTCCATAAAAAAATTTCAAAATATCTTAAATGTACAGAATTGGACCTGTTACAGTTTTATTATAAGTATAGGCCTTTGTTACTAATTGTACTCTAGGTATATGGGGTGGGTGCCTCCGACTACCTAAGTATCAAAAGAAAATGCTATGGACAATAGATGAACGCTTGTTTAAGACTTTTATTTGTTCGGGTTTTAGTTTTAAACTATTTTTTTTACACCTTTTTGCTAATAGTTTGAGAATCGTTAACCTCACAAAAGTTTGAGAAACGGTTTCGAAAAGTACAAACAAAGACCTTTGCAACGATACCACACACGAGCATATTTACTAACATTGAAATTTTCGACCCTTTCTTCGAGCCCCGCTATCTCGTTAGACCTCCATTTTTATCTGACGTCACATAGCCTATAACCATTGGGCTATTAAAACAAATCATATGACACCTCATTTGTTGAAATCGGACCAGTAGTTTCAGCGCTACCAGGGAACATAAAAATCGGCTACATACATACATACATACATAGGGTGTCAAAATCATTACATCATAATGCTCGGCAAGAAGGTTTTACAAATTAAGCAAAGAGGCTGTGTAAGATGGTAATCGCAACACAGTACATTTTTATAGGAATTCTATTTTCAAATCTCATTACGTCACACTTTGTTTGAATTGTAAAGACTTTACAGTTCAAGCTATGCAAAACTCCTTGGTGAAACAATCTCTTTTCTTATAAAATGATAAGAAATTTTTTACTGAAAAAAAAAAATTGCGCCATTTCATTTCATTTGTGCGACTGTAATAAAAGTTAAAACTGTAATAAAAAAAATTAAAGTGGTAGTTCAGTATGTCAAGTACTTCATCAGATGAAGAACTGGTCCGCACGCCTGATTTCTGTCATCTCGAAGCAGAAGATGTTGTACAAAATCTTTTAATAAATAATAATTTTTTCTAATAAAAATTACATTTTGTGTATATAAATGTTTTATTTGCCTCGCCATTATGATGTAAAGTAGAATGCTTACCTCGGTTGCAAGTAGCTAATACACCCTCGAACTATGTTCTCGGGTGCACTCGATCCATTAGCGCCCTTCGCGAGCGCTCGCAAGGGCGCGAAATTGGATTGAGTGCTCCCATGAACTATATTCTAAATATCTCGGGTGCACTCAATCCAATTTAGGGCCCTTTGCGAGCTGAGCTCGCACTGGCGCCAAATTGGATCTTGTTCTGTAATAGCTCCCTTACTACCCTTGTGTAACAATCTACTATAACCCTCTCGTAGTCGGGTAAAAACTATTTAAAACGCCCAAGACTTCAGCCAGCCTTCAATGCATATTGTTGCTTCTTCCAAGTTTCGATTGTGGATATCCTACGTTGAGCCGCCTAAAAGTATTAAGAGCAATCACAATAAAATGCCGAGCTTAACTTTGACTGTTCAAACTTCTGGTGAGAATAGACTAGGAGAGGAGTGCTTACTTTAATACGACGATTACCTATGATAGAAATTCCTCTTGTGCTTACGGACACACTTGAGCACTCTAATATGTTTGTAGAGACTGGCTACAGTGGTCGAACATTCCACAAGGAAGGACATCACGTCTATTACGTAGGAATCCTAACTATAATATTATAAAAGCGAAAATGTGTTTGTTTGTTTGTGTTTCCTTCGTTCACGCCCTAACTAAGCAACCAATCGACTTAATTTTTGGCATAAAGTTAGGTGAAAGGATGGAGAGTATATGGGCTACTTTTTTCCAAGTAAAACAAAAAAATTATATCGGAGATTTACGGAAAAAAATACCTGTTTATCCATCTAGAAATATGAAATTTGAATGTAACGCAGGTGAAACCTCGGGGAACTGCTAGTAGCAAATATAGAAATAGCAACAATGATAATTTTTGTCGTATAACCAGATTGGTGTTTACTTGAAATTCACAAAATTCAAAACAGTTAAAGCAGGTATATACAGAAACTGAACTATATTGAACGGTAACAAAATTTATGTATTACGATACATAAATTTATTACGTGATTTATTTAGATTTGATGGAAATATCGTTGACCTATAAAGTCGACATAGGTAATTATACTCTTCATTGAAATACCTTAGTGCATTTAGAATATCCTTAGGTTTTTAAATATTTTTTTATTTAATTTCCTGAACAAAGATAACTTCGATCAAATGATAGAAAGAAATTAGAACTAGTATCTGTATTTACAATTTAAGCAATTGACCCAACTGCAGGCAATTACAAAAAATCTACAGGTAGCTCAACTGGTCCATATCAATATCAGTCGGAAGCGTCCCCACGACGCAGTTTACAAATTTTAAAAAAAATATAGTTAAAAACTAAAACCCGACTACATAAAAGTCTTCTTAAACAAGCGTTCACCTATTGTCCATAGCATTTTTTTTTGACACTTAGGTAGTCGGAGGCACCCACCCCATATACCTAGGGTACAATTAGTAACAAAGGCCTCCAACTACCTAAGTATCAAATGAAAATGCTATAGACAATAGGTGAACGCTTGTTTAAGACTTTTATGTAGTCGGGTTTTAGTTTTTAACTATATATTTTTTTTACCATACATATATCGATACAATATATGTATATCGATACATTTTTTCATTTGCCCATCCCTAGATGACCCGTTGCCATGGTAACAAATAAACAAGAGGTCTCCATGGCAACGGGTGTGTCATCCTTCACTCATCACATCAAACTAAATTAGACTCGAACTGTAACTAGATGTCGTCTCTTGCAAAATTTTATCGTGCTATCGAAGTGTTCCAGGTGTAATTTAGACCCAGCTATCTCTTAAGACCCTCAGTTTTGTCGGAAACCATATAGCCTATAACCATCGGGGTAATAAGACGAATCAATCGATACCTCACTTGCTGAAATCGAAGTAGTAGTTTCAGCGTTACGTGGGATCAAAGAAATCGGCTACATACATACATACATACATAGGGTGCTAAAATCATAACCCTCCGGTAGTCGGGTAACTGGGTATTTTTTGGGTGCTAATTTGTTTTATTCCAACAATGTATGGTAATAAAACACAGGCTCGTGGTATATTCCGTGAATTTCCGAGGAATACAGAACAGTGACTTCGTACACTTCAATGTACAGCTGTAATGAAACGTTATTGTACAAGTTTTTGAGTGTGAACGACTTTTGTACAGGGCTTTATGACTCTGAGGTCTTGTATGGAATGCGAATGATGTGTAGCACATTTGAGTTTATTTGTCAAAAAATAATCTTACTAAAATAGATTTGTCCACGATTTTTGTGCAAGATAACAAGATAGGATCCCTAATTCAGAACTTAGAGTATCGAGCAAAGTTCAGCCTCGCGACAAAATGATCTGCAGATATTTACAACACTAATAACGGGCTATTTACTATGATTTGAGTTTTGAGTTCTCCAATATTTCGGCACAGTTACAAATTTTACTGCAGATATTTGTTTCAAGTGTTCTGATTGTTTTCTAGGTACAATAAAAAGTATTTTTCTAATTATTGTAATGTATTATAATTATAATTTTTGGAAAACGTTGAAATTATTGTAGCATTTATGGGTATTTTTATTTACTATGATTACTAAAGGCCGAAGTTAAAGGCTCACTCACGTTCTACAGCGGTTCTACGAAACTGCTACGCCGTAGTCTATGGTTACTGCTATGGCGTAGACCATTGCTACGGCGTAGCAGTAGTCAAATTACAGACACAATGTTTAAATTCAATTTTGCGCAAGTTTATGTAAAGCAATAAAATCATATCACTTTTTGCATTTCTCAATGATAATACCTAGAAGGTTTCGTTTCGTACATCTTTCGAAGAACCAATATAAAGAAATCCTTTGATTTTTATTAGAACCGTTTTATATTTAACAAATATCCCGAGGAGAGCAAATAAAGATTCATCTTATGGCTTCCTTGTCTTTGTAAATATATGGATTGCAACTTATTTTAAACGATGGAAAGGATGTTTTGTTGGAAATGTATTGCAGCCATTATTAAACGTAGGACCTTATTTTTTGTGTTTGTTTACAAGTTGAATCTGGTATCTTCTGAATATATTGTAGAATTAAAGGGTTTGTTAGTAAGGTAATTCATCATCATCATATCAGCCCGTACACGTCCACTGCTGGACATAGGCCTCCCCCATACGACGCCATAAGTTTTAATAAAACGTAAGGTAATTAAAATTTGCCTTTGCCAAAAGGCAAACAGATGAATATCGATGTCGTAACAGCGATAGAATTTAAGCAACAAATGTAAATTCATCTGAAATAAAGGCTATAAGCCTAAATAAGTAATAAGGTAATTAAAAGCATTTTTCATTGGCTGTTTTATTTTCCAGTTGCATGTGCTAGTGGTTTCTTTTGCACTTCTTCCACTAGTGGACAAAAAATTGAAGTGAAGAGAATATCAATAACACCTTATTTCTTATTTAATAATAATAACTATGTTTATAGTATAAAATTTTACTTGTTTAAGTGCTTATTTTGTAAGCCTAAAGTAATAAAGTTATTGATTCTGATTCTGATTTTACCTTTATGGCGTTTTGGCTCATTGAGACTTATTGGATTCGTATCCTATGGATATTTTTTATTACATTAAGTCAAAATGACTAAGGCACTCGCTTTTTACCCTATAAATACTTCATTCAACATCCTAGTTTCTATTGTACAATAATAATTATGTACAAATCGTTCGTTTTTTTTCTCGTTTATATCTATTTCTAGTTCTGTTGTATTTTAGGTACTTGTCTTCACCCTCCCTAGGGGTTAACCCTAGGGAGAGCGAAGACCTAAATACCTAATGACGTCTATGTTTTTGCTAAAGACGTAGGCATCATTAGTACTTTTACAGCATTGTATTCGTGAGCCGTTGGAAAAAGAAAGTAATAATGGAACAAAAACAAAAATGGGAAAACTAATAATCTCACTTAAAATATATTTCCATCTTAAGAATTCGGAATTCTTGCAATAGTATAAACTGAACTCTAAATTTGGCCTACTGAAGGCTCTTCTTATTGTGCCCGAATGCTGGCCCGATTCCAAATATGCAGAATGTAGATAAAGTGATTCTATACTAAGGAATTTAAACCATAGAAATACGACGTTATCTCTTCGGTTCCCGGCGAAAATCCTTAAAAGTTAGATTAAATAAAGTTTTTGCGGTTTCAGTTGAGGAGATTGTCGTAAATGATCTGCATTCATCGTTTATAAAATTGAAGTGCATAAATCACACATGATTAAAAACTTGCAAAATTAGTAATACTTATGTACGATTCTTGGATGGATTAACTCACTGCCCAGCCTCCACGATGCGGCGCAGGTGAAGCTGGTGATTTGGCTCATGGACATTATAACTAAAAAGAGAGTTGGAATTTGAGACGGATTATCATGATTGAAATTATTACTAAAAAGAGATTTGGAATTTGAGACGGATTATCATCATTGAAATTATGACTAGACCTTACGAACTACTACAAAAAACCCTAAAATATTTAATACTAGGATTGGTGATTTTGATTTTGTGCGTAGCAGAGCGCAAGGCAAACGTGGCTCCGCTCAGCATTGTGCTGGATACACGTATGCACCGAATGCTGGTTTTCAGCGGGAACCAAACGAATCACGTCACGACGGTGACGTGAGGTGCAAAAATACCTACAACATAACAATAAAAGATGAATATATAATAATACTAGGTTATTATACATTTTAGATACAATTCAAACTATAAATACGATACATAGGTGGAATAATTCTGCATTCCTTAATTTTACCTATACTACGAATAAAATACAGCATAGATATTAATATAAAACACAAAAGTACAATGGGCCACCTGATCGCTTTCTGCCAGGCTTTGACGTGGATATTTTTTTAATGAGATACACCTAATTTAGTGAATACTCGCCAAAATAGCCAATACGAGTTTCTGCCAATACGTGGACGGAAAGGTATATATATTTGTAACTGTAAAATATTAAGGTTTTTGTTATTATTGTGCGGAAACCTCACACTGAGGGAAATCTATAAGAAAATAAGATTCCAAAACAATTTCGACTTCGACAGGAAATGAACACGCAACCCTCCCTCAGTACGAGATGCGCTAAGCTGTGAGAGTTCAGGTGACGTAAGAATCAGAATCAGGATCAATAACTTTATTTCTTTAGGCTTACAAAATAAGCACTTAGACAAGTCAAATTTTATACTATAAATATAGTTATCATTATCAAATAAAAAATAAGGTGTTATTGATATTCTCTTCACTTAAATTTTTTGTCCACTAGTGGAAGAAGTGAAAAAGAAACCACTAACACATTTATAATATCACTTATGTGTCTAATGGGTACATGTTTATTTTGCATATCTAAATTTAATGCGATTTAGATACATGTCAATATTTCTATAAAGCTAAACAGAACATTGAATTTCTTACATACTAGGTAATGACAGTGCGGAACGGAGCGACATCTGCCCAAGCATTAACATCATTGATGTAATCATCTATGGAGTAAAAGGCCTTCCTTATAAGATTTTGTTTAATGTACTGTGTAAGATTCAAAAAACTCTGGGACTTCGGACTCAAGCTATGTTAGCTCCACCTACAGGAAAACATTGAAGTTAAAACAAGTCCCGTCGAAGTGGAAAAATGTTTAGAATCTTAATCCCGATTTTTTTTTTGAAAACTATTAGATTAAATATTTTTCCACACTATCTCCCATTCTAACTCTTTTCATTTAGAATTCTTGTCTGTATGTAACCTGTTTTAAATGTAGTAAAAGTTTTGATACTGCAACAGCAGCGCCATAATTCGCATTGTTTGTTACAATGCAGTTGTTAAACTAAATAGGAGGATAGAGGATTCAAGTTTTTTTAAATAAAGTTTTGTATCAACCTAGAGTACTCTAAACAAAATCAAAGATCTTGCTAACCAGACTTCTTGTTTTACAAAATAGACACTGCGAGCGGCTGCGCATTTTTGTACATGTATTCAAAGGATACGATCTCCTTGCCAAATTTCTTTTAGATCCGTTGAGCCATTTTGTCGTGTGGGGTCGTCCTTTAGTCACATGAGGTTTGTTGAAAGTATGATTTGTTAGCGGACAGTCAGAATTTATTCACGATTATATACATATCCAGTTATATTTAGAGACAACAACATACAACATATCAGCCCATACACGTCCACTGCTGGACATCCCCCATACGACGCCACAAATAGCAGTCCTGAGGCGCCTCCATCCATCGACTCCCTGCGACCGCTACGATGTCGTCGGTCCATCGAGTGCATGGTCTCCTATGTAGGGGGGGTTTTGCCATAATCACCACGCTTGACAGGCGGATTGGTGATCGCAGTGTTTGTGTTGAAAAATACTCAGAAGGAAGTTGCTGCCCATCGAGCGAGTTGGAGGGTCGATATTCGTACGCCACGGACGCATGGCCCATTTAGAGACAATATTAACATAATATCTCACTATGTATCACTGGAGGGGAGCGAGGCTAAAAAATTTCTAAAAAAATCATTTGATTAATGGACGACCCTTGAACAGAACAGACAGACATACACATAGTCAGATCTACAATACTTTCGCATTTATATAACATATTCCTATAAATTAATAGTAAATACACATGAGTAATACGTATATGTACATATGGAGTGGGCGGATACTCAATGCGATGGAAATCTAATCATCATCGCGATACTATGATAGGATTTGTGGAAACCATTACTTCTATACTTAATTACCTTGATGCTCAGCAACCCAAAGTGTCTCTACAGTTTCCCGCCAGTCGTCGACTTTCTTCTATGAATAATAACAATATTATATCCTGTATTATTGTGTATTGAAGCAAAAGCAAACGACCCGACACTCCATAATCATAAGCCAGTAGGTTCGTAAACAGTATTTTTTCTATTCCGTTCAGTGAAGCGGTCAGTCCCGACCTCAAGGGAAATCTACTTTTCCTGTAACATACAATAGAATTTTTTCCACCTATTCACATCCTTGTGGAAGTTTAAATAACAATAAAAATATTGTATATATTATTTGCGAATGGGAAATAATGTTTGCGTTGTTCGCAATTGGGTGAAGTGCTTATTGTCGTACGATCGTTTTAAATTATTAATTGGTTTTATCTGATTTTGGCTTAAAATTAAAGTATTCTCATCGTGATCATTGTGAAAACAGCGGTGGAAATAAAATAAACGGATTGTATGATATTTTCAATGGGTAATTTATCGTATTTTTTTAACTAAATGGTCGTCCTCGTTTGCTACCGAGTCGTAAAATTGTTTTATTCTCTATGATGAGACCTCTAATTATCCGAGATGATAATCTGACCTAAAAGTACATTACATTAGAGAATATATGGGTTGTTCCAGTTTTGCCCCTTAATAAATCCCCCTTAAATAGGAAATCTGGAATCTTTATTTGAAAATGTCCAGAATTATTATTATTATTAATTTATCATAAAATCAGATCATAAAAATCCATACAATATTATCATACACAAAACTTAAAACTTTACACAGCATGATAAAAAGAATGAAACAAAATGTCACGATAAATTTAAAATTGGATAAAAAATATTAGAAAATAAATGTTATGAAATTTCAATAAAAATTAAAATTTGCATCAGGTGGAGCCCATCACTATCTGTATCCACCTATGTTGAATGGGGCAGTCTCAGAATTGCCCCTCACCGTTTTTTCTTGATCCAGTTCTTCCCTTTGAGAAAATTTGTTAAAGGGGCAAAACTGGAATCTAAATTTTAAAATGTCCAGTATTGCCTCTCACTGTTTTTTCTTGTTCCAGTATTCCTCCATATAACTTACGTATGACACTGTCTACACCTCCACTGAAAAAACAAAGGACTTGACCTCGAGAAAATGTTTTAAACTAAACAAACCAATCTTAAAGCCAAGTTCATGTAGCGTTGACGAATGTCAACGCACGATCAAATTTAAAGACAGTTCAGATGACAAGTACTAACGCGCGTTTCGAGCACTCGGTACTACTCGTCTGTCTGATAAAAAAGTATGTGAAATCGCGGTGGAAGCGCGCTCAACTAAACAGCAAACGGTTATGTTATGCAGGCACATTGATATCAAAGCGCGCATCAACGCGCGATAAATAAATAAATAAATAATGCAGGACAATTCACACAGCATTTTCTAGTCCCAAGCTAAGCAGAGCTAGTGTTTTGGGTACTAGATAACTGATATACATAATACAATATATAACATAGATATATATTTTTTATTATACATAGAAAAACGACCAGAACACCCTGAACAAATATTTGCAGATCGTACAAATATTTGTCCCGAGGCGGGAATCGAACCCGCAACCTCCTGCGTCGCAGGCGGACCTTCGCCCACCGCGCCACATCGGTCGTCGATCGCCTACATCTACAGACTTTTTCTCTGGGCACTGCGTTAACGTCCGTCAACGCGAGCGCTTATGAACGTTTTGAAAGCGCGCGTAATTTTTTTTCCATTTAACTTAATGTCGGTCTAATGTTTTGTTTTGTATGTTTTCAAAACCATCTAAATCGTTCCCCAGAATCGAGGTCCGTACTCAACAATGGACCAGACAGTCGGAAAGTGGCAAAGGGACTCGACCGATATCTAGAGTGCCTCTCCTCATCACGTCAGCTGGGTCAAGACTTCGTAGACATAGGTACTCTGGAGGCAATAAAAAAGTACAATCTTTATAATAAACCGTGTGCAAAAACGTTGCTGTGGAACATTATTACGAAAAACGTTATTGTGGAAAATTAAATTGTGTAACGCTATCGTTAAACAAAACGTTAGTATAACGTAGATCGTGGTTCTGTGTTTCAACTGGCTATGGGTGTGGTAAAAGGAAACCTACCAAAGAGGGCCCTAAAAAATAAAAAACAGTGAGAGGAAATAACCTAAATCCGTATCTAACTCGAATGAAACAGGGCCAAAACTTCCAAAAAGTAAGCTCCAAAAACTCCAGCGAAAAGCCAACAAGACCAAGTTTATTCTGAATATATTATTTCAAATTACCCAACAACTACCTTTTTGAGGCGTAAATTAGGCCAACCGCGAGCTTTTTACGTCAAAAACATATGTTTAACTTCCCATAATTGACGTCCTTTGAAATTCACTTTGCATGTTATCAATAAATAAGTTAATTCAGTTTATAAAATTAAAAATTGTTTAGCTTAAACTAGTTTGTTTCCTAGGCCAAAGTTATTATGTACCTTTTTCTAAGGGGGTCTACTTGACGATTGTAGTTTAATTCATTAAAATTATTATCATGATTATAATCAGCGCAGTATCAGGTTAAGAATAGAAATACTGATAAATTTGAAAAGCTCAACTTACACTTTAATTTTATTTTATTTTTTAGCCTTGGATTTAATTTTTTTATCAGATTTCGTCTAAACCTTCATTTGTATTCGTTCTATATTCAAGACATCGCAAAAATAGGCCAACAAAATGTTTTACAAACAATTTTATCAAGATTAAAACGTTTGCTATCTTGTTTCGGACAAAATTAGCTCGAAATGTGAATAAATATTTTTAATGGTCGCTTGAGTTTGTACTTGTTTGTGAGTTTGACAGTTGCTTTTTTATTGTGAACAAGATTAGCATTTTGGTTATGATTAGTTTGGGTCTCAGTTTTTAGGTGTGTTTTGTGTTAAGAAGGGTAGCGGAAGCGGATATTTGGCCGTTTTCGATGGCATTTTTTCCCGCCGCACGCATTATTTCTTTTCAAATTAAAGGACAAAGCATACCTGTAAAGCATCGTTACCGCATAGCTCCGACAAGTGTTGGCGTGCGTGAGCTTAAGCTAAAAATCCTAATATCTTGATTCTCAAATCATAATGACCGCACGCTGTCAATGCGCTGTACACGCGGCGAGTGCTAGCAGCTAGATCGCTGTCAACGTATAATCGGCAAATAACCGTATCATGGCACAATGCGCTTCAATCTCGAGGGCCACTCGCTAGAATCTTGCAGAAAGCAAGGCGTAAAAAGGAGGTAGTATCCGGCATGCTCGCTTATCACGCGCAGAATTTTATGCTGTCACTGGTAAGCTGTATCTGAAGATGACACCTACAAATATAAGCCTAAATGACCCATACTTAAATCCTCATTTTTGTGCTGTGATGTAGAAGCGCAACCCTCATTTTTGCCTATAAAATCCTCTCCTGGTTCATCGAAAATACTAGCATTGAATACAATTTATTGAAATGTATAAACTAAAAGAATTGGATTTCTTATAAAACACACTTTAAAAGGTGGAATTTGTAGTAAAAACCTGGGTATTAAGCTATATAGTACACGTGTGAACATAGCTGACGGGTAATAACGCTTTAATCTTCAGCCTTAATATACGCGGCTTCAGATTCAGCCTTCCTGGAAAATCTAATTGCAATTTTACCCGACTGTGTTGTGTATGGTTTCGATATTAAGTCAAACTGAAAGGAGTCATGGGCTGAATTCATGAGCAAACAAGAATCGCATATGTAGAACAGGCTTTAGTATTCTCGCTAGCGGCAAGTAGGTTTATTATTCGAAATAATTATTTAAAATTTTCACAATAGGGGGAGTATTCAGACTAAAATTGACAATAAATTCATTTCATTTTTGATGACGCATTCTTTGCTCTTGTTAGAGGTGCCATCAAAGTTAACAAGATGAGCGACATACCTACAGACAGGACTGCTTTGTTCACTAAGCCACTAAAATTAGGAATTTTCTTCATTTTCAATAACGCATTCCTTTGCTTTTGTTAGGGGTGTCATCAACCTGGTAGTAAAGGGCGACTGAAATGCTCATCTGGATACAGAGGTTGACATTCGCGTTTCCAGCTGTTTATGTCCTGTCTGTGGGGTGTCTGTGGCCCAATCCAGGGGAGTAAACGTGATGGATGAATGGGGTTGGCGAGAGTGTGGAACGGTGGGCCCACCGGCCATGTATGGAAGAGGGGACGCTGCCAGTCGCACCGCGGTAGGTTTATATTTTCCCGTGGTTCGGAGAAAATGACGAGAGAGGAACCTCTGAAACCTCTCCGGTGACCACCGGATAGGTTTCAGTGGATACCCACTATATGTGCTTATCAGGGCGTTGAGTCTCACATACCATTAACCAAGAATTTGAAGTTGAGTCCCACATCATTCTGGACCCCCCAAACCAGTTTATTCGTAAACGAATTTACTCGCCATATAAACAAGGGGTGTCACCAGAGTAAAAAAAGATGAGCTACTTCACACTACATACACTTTAGACACGATTTCTTTGTTAACTAAGCCAAAGAGGTCATCGGCATCGGAATGTATGTTATTATTTACCACAATACAATACAAAAATTCTGTATTGTACACCAAAAAAACTACATTACAGAGAAATGTTACATAGGACAAGTACAATGGGCGGCCTAATCGCCTAGAAGCGATCTCTTCCAGGCCTTTAGATGAGTGAATTGTGCATTTAAGAAAGGCAGGGGGTGTACTAGAGATGATTTAAGATAAATATTAACTTAAATAAATAATAATACCTAATAATAATAATAGATAAATAAATATAATCAATTGAAATATATTAAATATACTAAGATAAAATAAAATACCTACATAAATAAATAAATAGTCTATGTATAGTACCAATATTTTCTTGTCCGAAAGGAAAAACTCCTTGACACGACTCACCCACACATCACTTAGGCACAAAACCTACATGCTTACAAATAACAGGTTTTTTTTAACTAGATCACTCTTTTTACAAAAATGTAATTTTTGTAAGAAAAACACTTTGTTTTTGAGCAATCATGGTATGGACAACATTATAGGTAGGTACGAGTAGGTATTCATTATTTTGGTATTTTATCAACTTTTCTGTGGTGTCGAAATGCAATTGTGTCTGAAATGCAGTATAATTTACTGCCTTTCGAGGGACAGATCAATTTAATTTCGAAAATAACCAATTCCCTAGTCATATATAACATTGCACGCACAGTGGTCCGATAATTTCCAAAGTGTCCCATAGGTTAGGTACGGACCATTTTGTAAATTAGGTACGGAGGGTACCTAATATCTACCTATCATGAAATCCACTTGGGTCAGAATCCACCTTGGTAGCCAAAGCGAGGTGAGGTGAGTTATACGTAAGTTTCATCGAGCTCACGGCTTACATAAAATGTTTTTTAAGCAGATCTCAGTCCAACTGAGTTCAAGAGCGTTACTAGGTCGTGAGTGAAGTAGGGTAGGTACCTACCAGGATTAGGTACCAATTGAAATTCTTTTTCTGTTTTCTATAATGGATTTTAGTGATTGGCACGGTGTTAGACCTGAGTTTAGCTTTTCGATAGTATAGTGACGTCATCGAGACGTTCTATTTTTATGGAGTACAGCTCCTCTAGCGTGCAGATATCGAACTACACAAATCCCATAGAAAAATAGTACGGTACTATTGAGAAAAAACCTAGGGGCCTTCTCGAAAAACAAAAATCAAAGTTTTCGTGCTATTATGTCATATCTTATGTAAAATAGTATTAGCACGAACACGAATAAGAAACTTCGATTTTTATTTTTACGAGCACCTACAGGCGTGCTCTGGTTATCTTATATTTCAATATTTACTCTAAACTTGTTTTACTACAATCTATCTGAGAAAAACTTGTTCAAATCCGCGGGCAATAGCTAGTTATTCGAAAAAATTGCAAAAACCAATTATATTTGCCAAACAGCGGAGGAATTGGCCATTACGGTCGCGAAATGTCTTCTTTTAGTGTGTTATTGTTTCCTTTAGTCGTGTTTTTACTAATCGTTGGACTAAATTATGGTAATAACAGACTTTTTTGGCGACGAAACGTTCAAATAGCACAATAAAGCTGATAATCACTTGGCGACTTTTGACGTTAACTAGTGGGAACAATAATTTTGATTGCCTCAAATATATTTCGTGCGATTTCGCAATAAGGTACCAGAAAACGAAAAACAAAATATAATCATTTCGTAACAAGACAAGTTCAAATTATCAGAATATGATAACTCTGCATGGATTCTGCAAAAACTCGAAAACTAACAACTAACCAGCTAGAGGTTACTTTTTTCTCTAGATTCAGAGTCAAAAAAGTAAAAGTGTTATCACTATCAGCGTCGGCCCTTAAAAACCTTAAAAAGTTCTTCGGACCCTGAGATTGGCACATGCCAGGCTGCTCTGTTTATTCAGAAGAAGATGGATTGCTCAAAAATAACTTCCTTGACATTTGTAACTTTGGAATAATGTCGTAAGATAAGAACTGCTGGGACAGGAAACATTATTGTTGAGACAAGACGAATAATTGTCTACATAGGGAAGCATTTTCTTTGATTATATTTTATCTGCAACGTACTCGTAGGTCTGATATTTCAAAATTATTAAAAAGTTTACGCTTTTACCTCTTTCTAAATGTCTCCTTCTTCTAGTTTTTATCGTATTTGGATCGACACAATAAGTTCTTCCACTCTCTTCGATTAGCCCCCATGCATATACTCACACCTTTTTACCCATGTCTTCATCTCTCTAAATAATAATTTATTTATTTATTTAACACGCAAAACACATTCCAATGCCAGCTAAACTCATGTAATTTTACTGTAACGTGTCCAAGAGTCATGTAAGGTCTAAAGGAAATAAAGCACTTTGATATTTGTAACATAAAAATATGTGATAAAAAAATACAGCTAAAAACAATAATAAATAAAAGTTATATTTTCCAGAAAAGTGCTTACAAAGTACAGTAAATAAATTATATTAAGTTAAGGAGTAGGTAGTTACTCACATATTTGATACTCTGAATCAAAAAGCTTTAGGAGTCGAATAGTTTGACTCTTTGCATGTTGATGCAATGGCTCATTCCCCCGGCTCTATCAGGATTTTAAATCCGCTTTAAATATCTATTGTCTCTTTTTAAATGTCTATTGTCTACAATATTTCACCTAGGATGCGTTCTAGACCTCTAAAATAGATATGCCTATCTATACCTATGGTATTTGCAATTGCAGTTTCAGCCCAATCCGTCTAGTGGTTTTGCCGTAAAGACGTACCAAACATTCAATCTTCTAAATATCAACCACTTCAGATATTCAAAATCGCAGTGTGATTTTTAATCTCTACATGTTGATTTTTCAAAACCCCTGCAATACCCTATATAAAGTTTTTTTCAGAGAACTAAAAATCTTTGTGTTTCTAAAATAATGATCGATATAAGAGGAAATTTTTAATAAAACTCATCGACATTTTCCCCCGGAGTTTTGCCCTATCACAGCCCATTATCCAATCAGCTGGTTCGCTTAATCTATACCTAACCATTAAATTACTACAATCTTGATGTCTTGTCCAATAATTTATTGAACTGCCTATATACTAATATAAATAAAACGCGATTTTCACCAGGGAGCTTAATAGATAAAATTGAATATACCTAAGCATGATTACCTATTTTTTACCTTTGTGGCGTCGTACGGGGGAGGCCTATGTCCAGCAGTGGACGTGTATGGGCTGATGATGATGATGATGATGATTACCTAGTATATTATTAAAATTAAAACATATAAGTCGAGAAGCTCTTAGAAACTTACAACAAATAAATAATAAATAACGCTGGACAATCAATCACACAACATCATCTAGGCCCAAACTAAGCGGAGCCTGTGTTATGGGTACCATAAAACTGTAATAATTTACATAGATAGATGATTATAGATAGATTGATTATTATGGACACATAATTATTTATTTTTGTATATAATCAATGTTGTCTGAAATATGTAAATGTTTTGAATGAATTGTTTAACTGGAGTCAAGTTCAAAGTAATGTGCAATTCCAAGATGGACCGCAGGCCGCAAAGTAACAACAAGTCGCCATCATCTTCCACTTCCTCTTCTAACAAAAGACACGTAAACTGTTGGTAGTGTTGTCCGACATTCTGTCTCGCACAAAGGTATTGGAGTGACTGAGGCATCGTTCTATGCATTGTGGAGCCGCGGCATACCGTCGTGCCTTGGAAATAGAAGCAACTGCAACCGCAGGCAGCACTGCGGCCAAGCGCTGCCGCTAGCCGTAATGTTGCCTGTGGTTGCAGTCTGCAGCCCATCTCGGACTTGTACCTTAAGTCAGCAAGTGTGAGCTGCATGATATGAGCTGTACCTATAGACAATATTCATTACAGTCTTTACTCGGCCGTAGTGTTTTTAATTAATGAAGTCGTTTCACGAAATTAATGAGTTCCGTGGCTGTACTTAGGTTTATGATGTTATAAAGCTTTTATTAAATTTGTGATGCCTAAAATGTGGGATACCATTTTCGGGGGATAGAAACATGAGTTTAGAGCTACTATTATTCCCCAAAAATGGGACCAAGTGGTTGAAGGAAATTTTAAAGTAGGCAAGAATTAATTTTATTCATTCACGGCCGATTCACTATCCATTGTTCTCATAATTGAAATGTTGCATTTAAACTTTGGAAACGTTTGTTAACAGACAGACAAACAGCACAGCCTTTAAGCGAGTCACTATTAGCCGCGTCCACACCGGACGATCCACGCAATCCCGGGATCCCGCGTTCTACGATCCAAGGATCGTGATGCGTGGAGCGTGGATCGTAGTAGGCCGATCCAGTTTGTTGGGAACCAGAACTACGCTCCAATCGATCCATAGGCGATCCGTGATTCAGTCGAACTCTTGCTTGAGATGGAGTCACACGTATTGCGGCGGTGTCGAATTGCTGTGTCAGCAGCAACCTTTATTTGGTGTAACACCAGTCGCTTGGGTGCCTTAAACATTTAAATTTCTTGTACAGGGATATTAATTTGCGACTTTGTGAGACATCCATCTTAGCTGGATCGCGCGAACCACAAACGCAACCACAGCGCGCTCCAATCCGCAATTGAGGCGCCTTTGAGGCAGGCCAAAAAACCAACCAAAAACGGATCGCGCGCCGCAAGGAGCGTGCGCTCCATTACTTAGATCGCATGTGGCACGTCCACACCGCCCGCTCCATTTAGATCGCGCTCCTTTCGCGTGCAATCGGAGCGCGTTGGATCGTTCGGTGTGGACGCGGCTTTGAGCTACGCCTCGGAAAGTACGTTAAATCATTGTTTCTGCGCCTGATTTCTGGCCATTCGTGTCAGTCTGCCATCCCATTGGATTATGAGAGCGAGGGAATAGATAGTGCACCTGTATTTCCGCGCACACTTGTGCACTATCTTTTGTTTTGGTAGTGTCCAAGACTGAAATTCGGTGTAACTATTCACTCGGCCGCTCATTCATTATTGTCGAAAATTTTGTTTACCATTTTTTTCTAAAAGCAAAATAGATTTAGAAATAGTGTCTATAAAATCCACGCAACAAATTAATATTTTATCCGTCTCAATAGAGTCGAATGCCACAAGTTTAGTGTCAAAGACATCTGCATGACAAATGGATTTCCTCCGACCGTCTGCTATCTGCCGACGTGGCCTTTCCATTAATCATTTCGAGGTTGGAGGTACTGGGTACCACTTATTTTAGGTCGAAGAGGACTCTTATTTGGTTAGGTTGCGATATCAATTCCAGCCTCGAGACAAATGTTTGTACGATTTGCAGATACATATATGTTCCAGGTGTTCTGGATGTTTACTATAAATAAATAAATAATGCTGGACAATCCACACAGTCTAACCCTAAGCTAAGAAAAGGTTGTTGTTATGGCTGATATACTTAATTCCATACAATATATTACATAGATAGATATTTTTCACATTCACATCGGTTGTCAATAACAATATAATTCATTGATGCAATAACTAAACGTACCTATAGTAAAAATATATATCTATGTAGTGTATTGTATTAAGTACTTTATATCAGTTATCTATGTAGAACCCACCCATAACACAAGCTCTGCTAATCTTGAGGTTAGGTAATGCTATGTAAATTGTCCAGCACTATTTATTAACCTCGAAAGGAAGTCTTAATAGGATCCCTTCCTCGTCTGCCTGTCTGTCCGTCAAGACTTTATTTTAGGGTTGTTAAAATTCAAAGATTATTTCCTAATTGCGCTTAGGCACACTACCTAAGCATAAAAACAAAAATCTTTAGTCTTCTAGTCAAGTCAAGTAGTAGACAAGGAAAAATCTTATCTTTTTTCATAGTAACAGTATTCACATTCCGCGAATGTGATTTCTTGCATAGCGAAACTTTTAGGTAGGTATTTTAAGAGTCGAGCATAGCAGAACTAGAGCATAGTGGGACTTACAGGTAAATATGCAAAGGTTGCCTGGAAGAAATCGCTTCTAAGCGATAAGGCCGCCCATTGTGTTATTTGTCTTTGTGGTGTACAATAAAGTTTTGTATTGTATTGTATTGTATATGCCAGACATTGTACACGTAACGGTAGACAGAATATATAACGTAACGATAGATAGAATATGTACATTTATACCTAAAACACAAAATGTATTTCACGCAATAAATAATACTTTACATGGCTTTACTAAGTAGGTATTTGAATGGGCAATTTATTTGGATTCAAAATTCACCTTTATCCACCTTTATATTGAGCTTTATTTGCAGAAAAAGCTTGTGTAACATAAAAGCTTTACTGTAGAAACTCCAGCCTATTTCTCTGAAAAGCGGATTGAGTGCAGTGTACCTAGTACCTACTAGAGAGAATAAAACGAGAGTTTTGCGTATATTTTTGGGACTGGATAGGTTTTATAATAACCACAGGTCACCCGTTAGGTGATACCGATATCGGAGTGACAACCCTAACGAAAACAGAAAATTGCTGTTAATTTCTAAATAACGCGGAGTTCGATTATGGTTTTAATACTATAGATAAAGGTTTGATTGATCAATCATTTAGTTTAGAAATTACGATCTAATACGGCATTAAAGTGGAGAAAAATAAATAAAAAGAAAAATGATAAAAGTATTATTATTTAATAATCTATTCACAGTAGAAAGTCAAAAACTTGTTTGATGGTCTGTTATTATGTGTCTAACCATTGTCTATCGATGCCAGAGTTTTACTCTTGTGCTTATGATGATAAAAACTATTGATTTTCGTTATAATACTGAGATGAAACAAAATTGGGGTAAATTTTACACTGTGCGTTGTTGAAGGCGTAAGGCTCTATTCACACCTGCACGGCAGCGGCTAGCAGCGATATGGCACTTTCTGTGTCAAACTGGTGTCACATAATTTTGAATCTTATAATAAAACCTCGAAAAGGTCGCGGCCACGCGCGTTTTGACAGAGCGGTTCAGACCGCTTCATCGCGGCCGCTGTCAGCGAGCCCAAGTTTTTATTTCGACCGTCAAAGAGCCATTTACCCCACATAATAGCAAATAGGGACATAACTTTACCCATACGAAGCTTCGGAATCCCGCGTAGCTGTTTACAAAGGAACTAGGTACCTAAGTACTTATAATAGGGCTTCCCTTTCATTATGCTTGTTCTTACGAGTTTTGGAACTCAGGGACAAACTGTTTTCTATTGGTTTTATTGTGGACACACAGGGGTGGTCGCTCGAAGAACTTCTCGGATATTCTCAAAAAAATATTATTCATGTTATCTGAAAGGAACATACACAGTTTCGTACATGTCTATCTTTTCATGTAAGTTCCAGCGTCCGTCAGTGGGATGATAATATGCGATCTGTAGGTACAAGCTGGATGCATTAGAATAGGCCTATGTTATGTCCAGCAGTGGACTAGTAATAGGCTGATAATAATGTTTCGAATCTAGGATAAAACACCTTCAAGTAATTTTAATCCGTAGAGCAGAGTGACTCATTGATTGTAAGAAATAGCGGTTCCACGCGGGTCGTACGCTATTTTCCCAAAAATTTAATTTCTTTGATATTACCCCAAGTGCGGGCTTAAGCACTATAATAACCAAAAATCTGATTTATCGAAAGTATATAGTTTTATTATTTTTATGCTTCAAAGCATTCGCACAAAAGCACACGCAGCCCTGAAACCGAAGAAAATTTTCTTTACAAACTTGTTATAACATGGAATCCAATAAAACACAAAAGAAATTCGATGTTTCCGTAAAACAAGCTATTTACTGTGCACAATTCAACTCCAGCAATTGTTAGTGAAGCCCAATAGATATGTGAAACAGAAAAGTTTCAGATAGTGGGAACAGAAGCAATAAAAGTTGCCACATTCGACTTCGGAATGGACATGGCCAGCGAGGTTTTTTCTGGTTTACATTGGTATTCTTAAATTCAGATTCGGTTTATTATTTCCACGAAAATGTAAACAAAAGTAAGTAATATATACACAAAAAAACTTCAGCTTTCTGTAAACTCTCTATATTTAGAGACAACTCAACTCGGGCACAGATTAGGTAATGTTACTTCGACTAAGGCTTTGTTATTATTATTATAAAAAGTTCGAAATCCTCGGCGTGCAAGTCACACTCGCACTTGCCGTATCTTGTTTAGAAGTCAATTATTACCCGGTGACATTTTTACCCTAACCCTTAAAAATTACACTGACTGAGTCTTAAATAGAAATTAAGGTCTTGAAATTCCGTATTCTTTACAATACCTATCCGATCCATTTCCAAATCGCGTAACCATAATTACAAATTACCTATGAAATATAATTAATTCAGGATAATTACCACGAACAAGGTGGAAGAGAGCATTTCGTATAGGATTAGTGAGTTCTGGTAGTGCCGGACGCGACTTTTTGTCGTGAATTAATTACCTACCTATAGAACAAGCTAACATTAGGTTACTTTTGCACAGTTATCTTAACGTTTTTGTGGCACTTAAAATTTAGCTGTCCTTTTATTTCAGTTGGCAATATTTTAAGTGCTGTCATACTAGTTAAGTTTAGTTTTGGTTTGGTTCTCACAAAGATGAAACCAATATCTTTAATTTACTATAATTTCCTGTCCCTTTAAATACCATAGCATTTTATGGAGGCACAATATTGAATGTTTACTTTTTGTCTAGTGGAAACGCGCGACGTTGGACGTTGGGGATTGTAGTTGTGAACGCCCCCAGAGACGTGCTTAGTTTGGCAATGCAAGATGGATGCAAGTTGGACGACGCCAGGCCCTGGTGTGGTCCATCGGAGGCCCATTGATTACACTTAGAGGCCAGCTACCCGGGGCTTATTTAATGGATCGTCGAAACTTCCCTTTGTCAACCCCACATAATCATACTGTACCGTACAGTATGGTATCTGTTTGCAGATTATCCATCTCGAAAACAATAAAGCCTACAAGACGGTTCCTATAGCATCGCTAAAGTCGCGATGCCTGTAGAGTAAGATACCATACAAATGAGACAAAATGTATCGTCCGAAACCTCACCTTTCTAGATTACCTACTCGAGTCGAAGCGAGTATCGCAGTTCGCCTTATCAATTATGCTCTTAATATACCTTAATCCTAGCAAATTCGATCTTACTAAGTAAGATCCCCTTTTCATTAATTGTTTAAAAATTTTTGAGCAATCTTCTGTGTGGTTATATAATAAAACCGGCAAAGTGCGAGTTAGCACGTACTCGGAGGATTCCGTACAGCCTACTATCCTACTAATATTATAAATGTCAAAGTTTCAAGGATGGATGTATGGATGGATATTTGTTACTCTTTAACGCAAAACCTACTGAACTGATTAGGCTGAAATTTGGTATAGGTATAGTTTCCATAATATAGGCTATTTTTTATCCTGATAAAACGCGGGCGAAAGCGCGGGCAGCAGCTAGTCGTATATAACTATTTAACAAATTAAATACCCTAAAACTAAGCTCATTCCTAATTCCAGTCCCTGTTCGCTAAGCTGTTTTTAGTTTTGCGGGATAAGTACAAATTCCTTAGTAATAAAAAATTTAAGAGACTACCTCGGTATCATTTTCTATACTATACTTTTTCTCTCTCGTTAGTTAAAAAACAGACGACGCAATGTAAAAAGTCTGACTTTTGTTCTTTATCAAGTCCAACAAGATAATAAGTACGTATTTTTACACAATATGGTACCTAATTGAGATGATTTGGTAAAATATAACTAAAATATTTATTTTCGTTAGTTATTTTTGACGGCTTGTTAACCTTTTCTTATGAAATCATAAGAAAACAAGCCGTTGCTTCGTTAAATTCAATTAGGGAGTATCTCAATGATCGAGGCTAAGTCCATACTTATACCTTCCATTAAAAAAAGCAACTATCAGGAAAAGAAAAGACTTACTTAGTGTAAGTAAAGTAAGCACTAGTAGCTGACAAAAGGTCCATTATTTGAGTGGCGACATTATATGTATACCCATTGTATAAGAAACTAAGAAACTCGTGAATCTGAATTTTCGATCTGTAAAAATAGTGTCTTTATCTAACCCTAAATAAAAGACAAACGTGAATTATTATCGTGTTAGTATAATGTGTTATATTATAAATCTATGTCAAAAGTAAAATGAAGATAAAATTATTAATTATTAGTTTTGTTGAACATTGAGGAGTTCGACTACGGACTGAATTATTTTGGATCGCGTGTTTCGAAGTGTGAAATTCAAAATGAGCTTAAAAGTTTTTAAATTTTCCGGGTTTTCAAAAAATTTTCTGAGCTCCTGGTCGACGCGACGCCTGACCCGAGAGCTGGTGAGTATCTGGCGCAGCGCATTAGCATTGCCATACAGCGAGGCAATGCAGCCAGCGTCTTGGGGACGCTTCCGACTGGTATTGATATGGACCAGTTGAGTTATCTGTACATTGTTTGCAACAGTCTGCAGTTAGCTCAATTGTTTCAATTGTAAATACTAGTTTAATTTGTTTATATTATTTGATTGTTATTTTCTTTGTCGATAAATTTTTAAAAGCTTTAAAAGAAAACCTATCTTTATTTGGAGCATGGACGGTCCGTCCATGCCCCAAATATGTTGATTCTTTTTGATAAATGATTAGCTTGACGTTTTACTGTAGTTATTCAAAATTAATAAGAGAAGGGCCGAATTCTGCACACCTATGATTTTACAGACTTATATGACAACTAGCTGCTGCCCGCGCCTTCACCTGCGTTTTATCGGGATAAAAAAATTTTCCATATGAATATTAGTAGGATAGGATGGTATCGTCGCAGGATCATCCATAAATGAAAGAAACTCTAGACAGTGCTTGTTTGTTTGCACGGAGATATTGATAGAATGGTTTCAACCCTTGACACTTTTGACACGCATCCCACCATCTGTAGTTTCTTTCATCATCATCAGCCCGTACACGTCCACTGCTGAACATAGGCCTCCCCCTAGTAGTATCTTTCATAAAAGGTAAAATGCCAAAAAGTGTAATTCGGAAACGATACCATTGGAGAAGCGATTAATTAGAGAAGTACGTATACGTGTCTTTTTCTTCTGTCTTTTAGGCGTACATCCAGATATGAATTGATTTATGGTCAAATTTATGAGCTGAAAATAAACTTAAGCTTTACAAGCAACTACTTACCTTAGTTCGCCGCTTCCGATAGAGTTATTCCCAACGTCTCGAATAGAGTATTACCCGATTAAAACAACCATTGACATAAAGCTCATAAGTCAAGAAAATACTATCGATTACTATCAAAAAATCAAGAAATCGAGGCCACAATTCTATGGGGAAATCAATGGTGCCGAGTCGACAGGGGTCTTATAATATACGACCTCATCGGTATAATTAAAGTTCTGTGAAGGAGGCCATAAAAGTTCAATGGTGCTTTAAGGTTTTAGTTATAATGGAGATTTTGGTTCGATGTTGAGGAACAATATTATAAAGTAGGTAGGTACTTACTTAGTACAGTATACAAGTTAGGTAGCTATTATACTGGGACTAAATTCTGCAAACCATTTGTTCTACTATGACAATGTTATCATAACAGAATCGTCCATAGATGAAATAAACTCTAGATAGTCCGTACGGTGCTATTTGCACGGTGAAATTGATAGAATTGTTTCAACCGTGACACATTTGACACGCCTCCTTCCATCTATAGTTTCTTAATCAAAGGTAATATGGCAAAATGTGTCTTATTGTTATGCTGAAGCGATTTATTTAGTGTAATTAGGGCCCCGTATTTTACAATTGACGTTATGCCTAATACTTCTACTGTATGTTTTTTTTTTATTTGCTTAGGGTGGCTTTAGTGTCACAGCGGCCATGGTAGGCCTATCGTGATCGCCACTTCGAGTGTTCACTCTTGGAAGCTGCGGCGTTTATAGTTCGCCACTTACCCTTGCAGCTGCGAGGAGACTGTAGGATTACTGTATGTAAGTCGTTAATAGAAGTAGGTACGAAAATTTAAAAGTTTACCAACCAGAATAAGTATGACGGTATCATGCATAATACTTTTTGGTTGGATTTTGCTGCCATTTGCTTTTGTTTCGGCCAAATTTTATGTTTGAGAGCTTTAAAATACTTTGTCAAAGGGTTTTATAGATTTTCTCAACTTAGTTGCTATCAATATTCATGCTAATTAAAATAACAAAATAAAACTAATAAAGGGAATAGATCCATGATACATAATAATGTACAAAACTGCAATGTAAAATGTCGCAATCGCGTCTGTTGTCGAAAAAGCCAACAATTTTATTTTGCACCAATTCTCTGTACAAATTGTCTTGCCTGTGCTGAAATTCGATACGCACCTGCATCCGTATTACGTTACTGAAAATTTACTAGAATTTCGATGAAACTTTAAATAAACTCCTATTTTCTAGCTAGCATCCCTTAGCGTTTAACCCAGCTTAGCATATTGATAGGAACCCTATCAATGGTAATGAGTCTAGTTCAAAACATAACCCTCCTTCTTGCGCAGTCGGGTAAAAATAATATACTTTCTTATTCCGCAAAATTTCAAGTGTCGCCCTGCCAGCGTTCTTGTCTTCTGTCTACAGCACTAGTTCTTTAGTGGAAAAAATTTAAAGCCGTCTTTGGTATCACCTGGCAATTCATTAAAAATTTCGTTTTTAGACGAGGCTCGAATGGCTTGGCATAGTGCTTGCCCTGATGCTGCTTCCCCAAAATCTCTTTTGTCCCAGCGTCAATGGGACGGGCCTCTGTGTGAGTTGACACGGAATTGTTTGTTACAAACGTGCTCCAGCTCTGCAGATCGTGCAGATCTGCCGTCTCCTGGCCGTTTCTAAATGGGAGTCAGGACATTGGTTGCAAGCACTTCCTTCATATAATACTAGCACTCTATTGGATCCCGTAACTTTCCGTATAGCAACATGTATTCGGTTGGATGCAAGGCGTTGCGCGCCTCATCAATGCCAGTGCGGTACTGTTGTCGAACAGCTTGGTCATCACGGATTATCGTGTACTAGGGCTGCCGGTCGGATATCTCGCCATGCCAGCCTTAACGACATCATCCGACGGGCCTTTGTCACCGCTAGCGTACCAGCTATTCTCGAACCGAATGGTCTGTTGCGTGACGATGGTAAGAGGCCCGACGGCATGAATTTAGTCCCTTGGGAGCTGGGGAGGCCTATTGTGTGGGACGCTACATGTGTCGACACACTTGCGCCTTCCCATCTTTCAAGGACATCCGTGAGGGCTGGTTCGGCGGCAGATTTGGCCGAGGATCTCGAGAGGCGCAAATATGCAGGTCTCGACAGAGCCTACGCATTTGCTCCCCTTGGAGTCGAGACGTGCCCCTCCGATCAAAATCATAATCCATTTCTCAATCGAATTGAAAATTCGTCTGTAAGAACAAACAATGGGTATCGCGGACGTGGAATATCGCTTATGTTTGCGCGACTTCACTCGCAAATAGTAATCTACTGGAAAAAGTCACACACGCTTATCGCACTTCCCGGCGTCTTTGGGTCAAGAATGTAACGCTGGATCTTTTAATTTTACTAAGAATAGGTATCTCGGTCGTGGAATACTGCTTGTTTGCCGCGACTTCTCTTGAAAATAGTATAATCATAACTGAAAAATGTCACACACGTGGAACGCGCTTATCAGACTTCCAGGCGTCTTGCGGTCATGAACGTTGGTTCTTTTCATTTGACTAACAATAGGTATCGCGGGCTTGAAATACCGCTTGTTTGCCGTGACTTCCTTTGCAAATAGTATACTCGTAACTGGAAATATCACACACATGGAACGCGCTTATCGCACTTCCCGGTGTGTTTCGGTCAACAAAGGAACGTTGGTTCTTTTGAGTATACTTATAAGATGTGTATATGCCTAACTTTTTTGAGTCAAACGTGAGGAGAAGTGGCTTGAATCGAAAATTTGAAATCTTTTCAAATAGTCCATTCAATAATCTTATAATAATAACACTCGGGTTCTTGTCTGCGCCGAATATGAATCGAGAAAAAATATATAACAGAATTTTTGATGTACTTGATGATCATGTCCGCCTAGCCGAATTTCGGCCAGGGTAGCAAGGTTCTACAAAGATTAGCCATGCGCATAACACATTATTACAGTGCACAAGTGTGCGCAAACTTGTAAATAAATAAACACAGGTGCACTCTCTATTCCCTCAGGACGGCAGACCGACACGACGGGGGAGAGTTCAAATCAAATCAAAAATTTATATTTGTAACGATATATACATAAATACAATTAAATAAACCGTTATTTAAATAAAAAATACAGAAGAAAGTGTAAATGTATTAGGTATTGTTCTTGATCTTACAATTAGTTTAGCTACAAAATGGTCCCAACTCAGCTTAAGCAGTTTCCTGCCTGTCTGAGAAGTTCCTGCTCCTTCTGCCATTTAAGCAATTTTTTTTTAAACTTTAGTTTAAAACTGAGGAGTTCCGGTGCACGGCTAACGGCATCAGTTGATGAACAAACATACAGACAGGTTTTTAAACGAAATCAGCATCAAAGATTATTGTCAGCAGAAGTTATTAATTCTTCGTGAAACGTTAGATTAATAGCGACACAATTTCAAGCGAAAGGGCCGAACCGAGTGAGAAATGGCCTGTTTTGTTTAATACCATCGTTATTCTTGATGGAACCTATTGTTCTGTTAGGAATGGAAAGGATTATTCATTTTCTGAAGAGCAAACTTCCGGTCGTTGAGAATCTGGATCTTATTCAAGAAATCCCGAATAATACCAGCGTACAGTAATTCTTATATGTATGCTTCAGTCAAGTTGCTGGACAAAACTTCTCACAAAGATACAATAGATTTACTTTTACTGCACACCAAGAAAAATACAAAACACGATAAAGTTGAATGGCCCATTGTACATCTATCTCATTCAATATAATATTTTTCATTAGCAGATACTTATTTCCTAGACCTCCCAACGCGTTGCAGCGTTTATGTTGTGTAGGTATAAAAAAATTATCATAAGAAAATATTTATTTTTGTTACCAGTTTTTTATACTTAAGTATAAAAAATCTTACTCTTCTATATCAAACGTTACAGATGACATAATTAATGTAACAAAATATCATACAGAAAAAGTTAATTTTGAATCTACATAGTTCTATCTAGAGTAAGTATGGGTAACCTTAGTCGTCAGTAAATTTTACATAAAACGTTATAACTATTTAACTTATTTTCGTCGTCAGTTGATCTTTCCAGCATAAATATGTGATATCCGGCTGAAAAAGGGCTAACATACAAAGCTAGACGTACTTGTAACAAAAAGGTTAAATAATCGTGTTAAAGAAAACAAATAACCGTATCATCAGTTATTACTAACCCTGGTTAATAAATATTAACTATTATTGTTACTACAGAATCTATCAATACGCCTATGAAACTAATCCGGCATTTTGTCCTAATAATGACTGCTTTTATTACTTTTGTTTTGTACAATTTACGGCTAGCTGATTTGGGAATGAATAAACAACTGCTTTTGTTAACTTTTGTTGTGAGTATAAGAGTTATTCGACATTTTATTGACTAATTAAGTTAATGTTGTGATTGGTTATATAATGAATAAAAGATTTGTTGTTCAGTATCTGTTTATCTTTTATGGGCTGGAATGTTTGTTGCCATAAAATATATGAAATATTGTTGTTTTAGGATACCCAATAGAGAGAAAACACCAAAACAACTGAAGTTAGTCTGGTTTTCACTACCCAGCTCATTTTATTCTGATACTAGCACCGCGCTTTATAGGTATAAAAAATAGCCTATAATGTTATTCCAGGTCCTAAACTATACCCATACCAAATTTCAGCCTAATCGGTTCAGTAGTTTTTGCGTGAAAGAGTAACAAATATCCATACATCCATACATCCATCCATACAAACTTTCACGTTTATAATATTAGTAGGTGTATAAACAAAATATTGGATAAATAATAGATTCAGACGTTACTTTGCGGAAATCCATTGCACAATATTAGAATGAAGAAATATTTAGTAACAATTCCGCGTATAACCTTCTCTGATAGTATTCATCAAAGTAAGTTTTCTACTAGTTTCGTCTCTCCACGAGACATCTTCAGGACACCACAATACTCGACCTTGACATTGAGATTGGTAAGCACAGCAAAACCGACAGAGTCCCGCCAGTGATGTTGCCTCTCCGAGCTCGGAGAGGCGCGCCAAGTGCGCCAAGTGCGAGTGTGCAAAATATTGGACCCAATTAATGTATTTTTTTTATAGTTTTTATTTAATATTACACCGTTATATTTACCTAAGGATCAGAGTTGAGACTGATTTGGAGAACCTACTCCGAGATGTTTTTAGTCATATACGGTGTACAAAATAAATGATATTTATGCAAAAAAATAATAAATTTTTGAGGAAAACCTGAACATGTAAAAAGCAATTTTAATTTCGCTACAATACAAGTGGCTTCTATGACGTCAGCGATGCACGAACATCTGATGATACAGAATGACCATAATACTGTCGAGAGAAGAAAGTTAAACCTTTACCATAGTTTTTTCGTGACTTTACATTATATATTGTAACGGCATGACGTCACAACTCAGTATTCACTGATTAGTGTTCAACGTGTCATGGCGGGTACCTTCTTCGTAAATTTATTTTTTAAAATTATCAATATCAAAAATATAATATATGTTTTGTGTAACCTATGGCTCAGGTATAATGTGGTAAGTCCATAATTTTGGTAATTTTAGTTACTGTCATCATCATGCCTACATACATATTCGACTTGAAGACACATACAAAACAAATGGCAATTGTTCATTATTTCAGTAACATTGGCGATATCAGGGCATCACCAACTGCTACCCTAATATATGGAGGTCGCATAGTATCAACAAAAAAGTGTGGAAATATGGAATACCCGAATGATACCGACCCTTGTCAAATACTCCTAACGGGTCTAACGATGTTATTTGGGAATAAATAGAAGCCTTCACCTAATTTACATGGACCGTAGATCTTTTCGATCGATTGGGTGTTAGAAAGGAAAACATAGCAAAGGTTGTGTTGTCGATAAAATAAATAATCTGAATGCACTAGATAATTCCCGCGGTTCCTTGTCTTCCATGTTATGATATTAGTCGTAAGACTGTGATTGATAATATCATGCTACCTATGATATTTTCGTTTAATTCGTGACATTTATATAACTCGTGTAAATAAATGTCACAAAACCTGGTAAGGTACGTGGTATAATATAAAAATTAAGTTTTAAAAAAAAATTGACATTTAGAACTAGACCAGGTATATTATATTAAAGCCGTTTGTTAAACCCTCGAAGAATATTGAATTATTCAAAAGTCTCTGAAGTTTTTAGAGACAAAAACCTCCAAAAATATCCAAAGTCTTAATTTATAGCTAGACTAAACCATGCTATTCATTCATCATAATTAGTTTTCAATTTTATATCAAACGACTCATCTAAAAATCATGACCAAAATATCCCAAGTTTTAATAAGGTCCATAATTTGATTCAAATACGAAGTCGATAAGGACGTTTATTCTTTAAATTCCACTCATGCCTGCGATCAAAGGCTTTACTGTAAATAACATCGAGAGTGCCATAATTTTGGTCATATGCGGAAGTCAGGGGTGCTACCGTGAAATATTACGAAATTTAAAATAAAGAACTGCAATTAGGCTTTATGTTAAGTGTTATTCCATAGAATTGAATTTGCACTTAAACGCATATTCTGAAATTTATCGCTGCTTGTGGATGGATACACAAATATTTTGTTGTACCAACCAAATACAAAAAAAAGCCATACGGAAACAATATGGGAATCAATGGCTTATCATTGTTTGAGCTTTTGTAAGCGATAGATTTTGTTAGTATAATTAATTAAGAAATTTAATGATGTTATCAGGATACTTGGTGATAAAATTTATTAAATTTTCTTATTTCAGTGGGTGAACCTTCTCATCTACGAAATCGGTTTATCATCGGTAACTTTCTGAGTAGTACTCAATTACATAGCTTGTGTGATGACGCAACGAAATGGGACGAAGTCAAAGCCCTTTCTGCTTACATTTATATGTATTTATATGTAATAAGGTCAAGGGAATAAAATGTAGAAGTAGGAATCTGAAGAAGTTTCATTGTGTTATAAATACACCTTCTAAATAATAGAAGTACTTTTTTTCTAAACAACGACCTAAGCTCATGGCTGTTTTTAACTTTACGCTCAAAACCGAAACCTATTACCGATGATCGAATTTCCAGCTAGATGTTTGCGTAAGAAGAATTTACGGTCGTATTAAATTATATTTATGAGCATAATTCTAATGAAAAAAATTTAAATGCTGGATTTAACTTTATTTTCTGCGGGAATCTATTTTACAAAGTTAGGGACAAACCTCAATATATTTCAACAAAAATCTTTCGTTTTAACGAATTTTAACGTGTACGCTTTTTGTAATAGTTTTCGTTTTATAACGAAAAAGCGAAACAAGCCCTTTTATCAATTTATACGAATTGTTTTTTAAAAGCTCCACACATTTTTTGGTAAAAATCTCAAGTATTGTTTTCATCACGAAAAATTGTATCGACACTATTTAACTGGGCCAATTCGACAATTTTGATCAAGCTGATCATTCCAACAAAAATAACTTGCAAGTGGCTTCAGTTAAACAAACTTTTTGCTATTCAAAATGCCGAGCGATCCGCAAACAACTGCCATGTAGATAATAAAATTTAAAAGGGCAACTTCTTTGGGATGGGATGAAAAGTGATTTACCTAATCCACTTCTCAATTTTCCAAGCCAATGGGCACGGAAAATATACTTTCAAGCAGTAGGGACAACTTGAGACAGAAGAATCCCTATGCAAAAGAGTATTGTGTTTTTTTCAATAAATACAAGGACCCTATCTAGCGCAGTGGAATCACTGCTCGGACGTGATTGGTAAACCGCCTGTGCGCGGCTGCCGAGCCATGCAGCGGACGGTGATCATTACGTGCGTGACTGCCTACCGCACCACTTTCCGATGCTTGCTTACAAATTATAATTATGTGATATTAAGTGTCTAGATAAACCTGACTTTGCTAAAAAGTGTAAAATAATTGTTTAAATATGTAAATTTATCTATCTATCTGTAAAGTGACGACGAGTGTCACTTTGCGTCGACAATTGAGGCTTGATTTTGAGGAATACTTGAGTTTGAGGATCTCTGTAATCCTCTCTTCAACATCTTTTCCCAATAACTCGGTCGGAGACGATGACTCCCATTGCATAGGACGCAGGTGGTCATGTAATGTTGCCAATTGAAACTGCCAACGGTTTGGCATCAGTCTTATGTGATTGCAGTCGAGTACTTTGTTAAACGAGTTTATTGTTTCGAATGACTTCTAGTATATCGGACCTTAATTTTAAGAATTGGAAAAATTTCTGTAGAGACTGGTTATTTCTTGTATCTATGAATGAACCATTGGTTCTCCTAATGTCTTAAGAACGCGCATGATTTTGGAGACATGATCTGTCACGGTAGAGGCCACTCGAATTCGATCGAATTCTTTATTCAACTCGCAATAAAGAATTCGATTGGTTATTTATTAATTACTTTTATTACTAAGTAATAGGTGAGTCTCGAAATCTCTCAAAGTATTAATTTGGACTAACTGCTTCGGCAGTGACTGGAGGCCAATTCTGCGTATCACGTGATACGTTATCAAGTGATACTCACTATCACGGGAAAAATATCATATGATAAATATCGAGTACCACCAAAACTGCATTCTCGTGCGACTTATCGAGCAACTCATCAAAGTAGAAACCCACGATAAATATGGAATTGCAGATTTTGAGAATATGCTTATTTGTTACGAAGCAAATCACTCGATATTTTGACAGTTCTTGACATATTTATCGGGTAGATACATATATTGCCAGAATTTCCCTCCTGGATTAGAACTAGAAAATAGCCGATGTCACTCAGGGATAATGTATCCCTGAGTGACATCGGCTATTTTCATCCCGACACCGGGTGAGCGAAGCCGCGAGCAGAGGCTAGTATAGAAACAATAAAGTCACTTTATCAATACTGACATAAAGTAACTTTACTGTTTCTAACATGTCTGCTGTGCGTACGATTGCTTCATATCGACTTTCCCCTTTAGTGATGTGGTATTTTTAGGCGATTAAAAATAATACCCTGGGGTATTTTGTGTGTATGTTGGAAGAACAAAATCGAATATATGAAATTTTTAAGTTTTTTTGTGAATAAGCTAAAAATGAAGCCTTTTCCCAATATGAGTAAAGCCAGGTATGAATTAACACTTTCACTGTCCAGCCGCAGGGACCTGCAGTAGACATGACGTGTGTCGTCGCCATGAAAGTGTTAATGCACTATACAACTGTTACCAGACCCATAAAGTAATAAATTTCTAATGTGAACAATCCTGTCATTGTTTTTGTCCTGGACGGTCTGCAAATATTTCTCGATCACAAAGTTTGAAAACTTCTTAATACACCCATTTCCTCCTTTGAAATACCAGCTTTGATCTATTGGACCAAAGTTCCGTTCAGATCAAATTATGCAGAATAACAAAAGACCTTTTTGTATAAAGACCCAAATAAATTGAACCCTTACCTACATGGCTTAGAGTGTCGTTGCAAACGAGTTACGAACACTAAGATGTGGCTATCATGTTCTCCGTGGTTTGGTGACTTTATAGCAAGGAATTTTTATACTAACGTTAGTTTAAAAATTCCTTGCTTTATAGGTAGAGAGGCGAGACATCAAAAAATATTGAACGGAGTGAGCGAATCGAACAAAGTTCTCACTGGCAGCTTAAGTGATTTGGCTGTATGTTGAAACTATCTGCTGCCCGCGCCTTCGCCTGCATTTTATCGCGATAAAAAATAGCCTATATGTTATTCCAGGTCCCAAACTATACCCATACCAAATTTCAGCCTAATCGGTTGAGTGGTTTTGCGTGAACGATTAACAAATATCCATCCACGCATACATCCTTACAAACTTTGACATTTATAATATTAAAACTTTTGAAACTATCATGGTTATTTACAATATTAAAGTTAATAACGGGAACGTTTTGGAAAGTTCTGAGTGAGTACAAAGCTACAACCCCTGTTTTTAAACGTATTCCTAGAGGTGCCCGCATCTCTGTCGCTTCTACTCTCTCAGAGGCCATTAGGAATACTGTATCAAAAAACACCAAACGAGCTTGGGAGCATTTACTAGTTTTCCCTTACAGAGTACTACATGTAAAAAAAGATTTGGCCAATAAAGCTTCTATCACGGTTAGAATCAAACAAAATTGCGTTAGGTACACTGCGTGCGAAGGGCAGCCTATTTCAATTGTTGATCAGGTCACACAACAAAATTCCAAATCAAATAAACCATTGTCTGAGTCTACTATCTATAGACTTGTAGAGAGTAAACTCAGTGATGGTGACATAAAAGGTGCCTCTCGCATACTTTTTTCAAATGACACGATGGCGCCAAATAACGATGATACTCTCATATCTCTTGAGAGTAAGCATCCAGCTGCAAGGGCCAACATCCAACTCCCCGATCCACCGCAAGAGAGTGATGTCGCTGTGGACACGATCAGCCAGGATGTGCTTAAAGCTGTCATGTCTTTCCAGAGTGGCTCCGCCGGCGGCCTGGATGCTGTGACTCCACAGCATCTAAAAGATCTTCTTTCTGGTGGGTCTGGCCATGCAGGTGAAGTCCTTCTCGAAAACTTGACATCATTAATCAACCTGATGTTGTCAGGTCGAGTGAACAGCGAGATCACAGAACTCTTGTACGGTGCGAATCTTTGCGCACTAAAAAAGAAGGATGGCGGAATAAGACCCATAGCCGTGGGCACCACCTACCGCCGCCTCGCGTCTAAAGTCTGCTGTCGGAAAGAAGCCGACTATCTAGGCGATTATTTTCGACCAATTCAGCTAGGCTTTGGTTCGCGAGGCGGATGTGAGGCCGCAGTACATTCCCTTCGTACATTTTTGGACAAAAATGATGGGGAGGTAATTCTGAAGGTAGACGTCAAAAACGCCTTCAATTCCGTAGACAGGGGCGCCTTGCTAAAAGAAATTAAAGACAAAATTCCAGAAATTTATCCCTATCTCTGGCAATGCTACGGTTCACCGTCAAAATTAATTTACAGAAACAATGTCATTTCGTCCGCGGTTGGTTGTCAGCAGGGCGACCCTCTTGGTCCGGCCATTTTTAGCCTTGCTATCCAACCAGTAATTCAACGTCTTAAATCCAAACTTAATGTTTGGTATTTAGATGACGGAACGATAGGGGGAGACGTGGACACAGTTTTTAATGACCTAAAAATCATCACAGATGAATTTCGGCAAATAGGTTTAGAACTAAATTTTTCAAAGTGCGAGCTTTTTATTTCGGACTCTTGTGTAGACAAAAACAATATCATAATAAAATTCAATAGTTTGGCTCCCAACATTACAGTTGTAGATAAATGTTCACTTCGCCTCCTTGGTTCACCAATTTTTGATGAGTCTTTTCAGTCATTTGTAGATGAGAAAATTCAAAATTTCAACAAAACCTCGAACAGACTTCTCAAAATTAATAGCCATATGGCTTTTACAATTATTCGGTTTTGCTTGTTTGTACCTAAATTTACGTATTCTTTGAGATGTTGTCAACTGTGGAAACACAGCGAGCTCTTGGAAGGCTTAGACAACATAATAAAGAATACTTTATCATCGGTTTTGAATATCTGTTTCGATGACAAGGCATGGTCGCAGGCCTCCCTGCCTGTCAAATTGGGAGGCTTAGGTATCCGCAAAATTTCAAGTGTAGCCCTGCCAGCGTTCTTGTCTTCCGTCTACAGCACTAGTTCTTTAGTGGAAAAAATTTTAAATCCGTCTTTGGTCTCACCTGGAAATTCATTCGAAATTTCGTTCTTAGACGAGGCTCGAATGGCTTGGCATAGTGCTTGCCCTGATGCTGCTCCCCCAAAATCTCTTTTGTCCCAACGGCAATGGGACGGGCCTCTGTGTGAGTTGACACGGAATTGTTTGTTACAAACGTGCTCCAGCTCTGCAGATCGTGCCCGTCTCCTGGCCGTTTCTAAATGGGAGTCAGGACATTGGTTGCAAGCACTTCCTTCATATAATACTGGCACTCTATTGGATCCCGTAACTTTCCGTATAGCAACATGTCTTCGGTTGGGTGCAAGGTGTTGCGCACCTCATCAATGCCAGTGCGGTACTGTTGTCGAACAGCTTGGTCATCACGGATTATCGTGTACTAGGGCTGCCGGTCGGATATCTCGCCATGCCAGCCTTAACGACATCATCCGGCGGGCCTTTGTCACCGCTAACGTACCAGCTATTCTCGAACCGAATGGTCTGTTGCGTGACGATGGTAAGAGGCCCGACGGCATGACTTTAGTCCCTTGGGAGCTGGGCAGGCCTATTGTGTGGGACGCTACATGTGTCGACACACTTGCGCCTTCCCATCTTTCAAGGACATCCGTGAGGGCTGGTTCGGCGGCAGATTTGGCCGAGGATCTCAAGAGGCGCAAATATGCAGGCTACGCATTTGCTCCCCTTGGAGTCGAGACCCTAGGTCCGTGGGGTACCGAGGCTCTCCGGGTTTTCAAAAAATTATCTGAGCGCCTGGTCGAAGCGACGCGTGACCCGAGAGCTGGTGAGTATCTGGCGCAGCGCATTAGCATTGCCATACAGCGGGGCAATGCAGCCAGCGTCTTGGGGACGCTTCCGACTGGTATTGATATGGACCAGTTGAGCTATCTGTAGATTGTTTGCAACAGTCTGCAGTTAGCTCAATTGTTTCAATTGTAAATACTAGTTTAATTTCTTTATATTATTTGATTGTTATTTTCTTTGTCAATAACGGGATATTTACCATGGTTTGAGTTGAGTTCTCCAATATTTCGGCACAGTTACATGCGCCATGATCACGGAACAACTGAAGTCACTGCGAGTTAGTTTTTATTGGCAGATATATCGATCTACCCTCTTTCTTTGTTTTTTTGCTACGAAAGATAACACTACCACCGGTTTCATTATCGAACGCAACTCGATTTATAATATTAGTAGAATAGGATAGTCATTTCGAGCATAACTGTCCTACCGTTGATCCGATTTGCGTGAAATTAATAAATAATACTGAAAATTATTAAATTATGTAGGTGTACATGAGATAAATAAAATATGCTAGTAACTTAGTAAGGTCAAATCCGTAGAGTGTTTTTAAGACAAGGTGATCCGAAGGGGGTAAAAGAAACCAATTAAATCAAATTTGGTCTCAATGAAAGGTATACTTGATGACATTTCAAAACAGTATTTATTTTCAAGCGAGTATAAATTTGTAAATAATACGAGTTTTAATTTGTACTTAAGTCGGATATATCAGTGCTTACTCGGTCCATTCATTTTAGAAGACCTCCGAAGTCATTTAACCTACCTAAGAATCTCTACCAAATGGGAACTCTTGTATTTTTTTAAACTACGAATGTAGGTAACATCGCGTTCTACAACAAACTTACAATTAGCTAACCTCTTTGACCGTTCTGGATTATGGAGAGCGTAAAAAAGCAATAATAATTCCAATTTCGAACTGTTTATTGATTTTTATAACAAACTACCTAACCCAAAAGACGTTCTCCTGTCATCCAACGTACTGTCTGTCATCAAACAACTGACAGTTATTTCAAACGTGCTTAACAAAGAGGATTATAACGCTGGGGCTAAGGTTACATAAAAAAGTTTATAATAAAAGTAGTCGTTAAGTTTTCTGAAATTTTCAGTTGATGCGCAATTTTTTATATTTTTTTTTTTCATTTTAGAACCTTCTAAGAGTTAATAGAAAACATTTAGAAAAAAAAAAATCGGTAAAGCCTTTCTCAAGCTATAGCCAGACTAGGAGAAATAGGGGTTCATTTTTAAATATATATAGATGTTGCGCCATTACGTCTCGGAATTTCAAACCGTCATTACTCCGGACCACTCGATACGAATGAAACTAAAACGGTCAGGACTTTATATTAGGCAGAAACTTGGATAGGCTTTTACGCAGATGATGATGATAAAGAAGGTGGCAAGTTGGCTTGCAACTTATTTGTTACTGGCAAGTAGCCCGTCTGCTTTCACCAATGATCGCCTGTTGCGAAGGCTTTAATAAAACCTCATATAGAAATTCGTTTTCTTCTCGGAAATGGTTTTAGCTTTCGTACTTAATTTTAAAATGAAACATAAAAGCGAGGTCGGGTATCCTTCTGCGAACGAATTATTGTTGGAAAATATTAAAAATATCCAGCCGCAGGTTTTTTCTTTTGAAGAAAGCTATCACTGTTTAATTTGATAAGATCCTGTAAGGGCTTCTGTACAGTAAGTACAATAGCTTTTCTAAATTCAAATAAAAAAGTCCATTCAAACAAATATAATCTACCTTTCACATTAAATTTATGAATGCATTCAATAGAATAGAATAGAATATTTATTTATTTATAACAGTATACATATTTAAGTAAATATTGCACCATTAAACCAACGTTGGTTTGTATTGGTGCTCACACTCGTTTTGTACTTATATTAGTATAATATTACATTTGAAAAGATAATTCTAGAAACAAAACTCAATATATATAATTTCTGTAGGTAGACATGTAAGTAGGTATGTATTGTTATTTTAATGACGGGTCATAATTTATACTTTCTTACCAGAATCAACGCGCGTAAATAAATATTGTTATTGAATTTTATTAAGGAATAGGTACGATATTTAGATCAGTACGTAGATGTATGTGTGTTATGTTGTTACTAACTGTACAGTTAGCGGCACAGATTGATAATTGCATCACCGATTCTGCAGCTGTTCGTGATAATATTTTGGGAGCACACGTTTATAGTTTTTATCATTAAGTTTTTCTTTGATGTATGCTCTATTTTAATGCATTCATAAAAAGGCACATTTAAAATCTCGAACATGACAAAAAATTATATTCTGTAAGACCGTACTCGTACAAACATTGTGTTTTCAAACAAAGAAATGCCTGTGAAATCATAAGAAAACGCCGGCCAATAATTTGTCATAATGACAAATACCGCCCCAAGACCTCCAATATCCTTCTTAGCATTGTTTCCAGATTTCGGTCATTAATCATTTTTATGTCTGTAATTAATATAGAGATTCTATGGAGTTATTATCTTCAAGTTTGGAAGTACATTTTTGTGCGGATTGCTGTTTTGATTGTTTGTTTAACAAAACGAGACGCACGCTCGTAACTTTCTTTTGTCGTGAACCATCACGGACACAGCTTTTTCTGTACGATGTCAAGCCATCTGCTCCGGCTTTCCACAACATGTACCGCTTCAGAGATGTTGATATCGAGTGTGGTGCGGATTTGGGACCAGCGCGTTGAGCTCCTTCCCCTCTGTCTCTTTCCCTATAGTTTTCCCGTGACGATGAGCTTTTTGAGGTTGTCTCCAGGCTTGCGATCTATGTGACCAAAGAACGTATTCAAAACAGTAAAAACAAAAGTAAAGCTACCTGGGACGCAATTTCTTCGTCTCTCTCCAATAATTTATACAAAAATGACATTGAATTTATTAATTATGACAATTTGACTTACCAAAATCCTTCTGACATTTGTAATATTTTTAATAACTATTTCAATAATATTTCATCGAATAAATCCCCAGTCACAATAATAATATGTTTACCAATGACAATAGGTTAGTAAATTCAATTTTTATTGCACCAACGGACGCAGAAGAGATATTGAAAATAATTATGTCACTTAATAACAGTAAGGCCAGTGGTTGCGATGTAATCACTATCGCAATATTAAAAACATGCACCAAATGGATATGCTGCCCACTTTTCCACATAGTTAACCTATCTTTTCTAGAAGGTATTTTTCCAGAACAGCTTAAAATGTCTATTGTTAAACCTCTTTTTAAAAAGGGAGATAAAACGGATCCAGGCAATTACCGACCTATAACAATAGTTCCTATTTTATCTAAAATACTGGAAAAGGCGATGGTTAGTAGATTAAATAACTTCATCAACAAACATAGGATTCTCAACGATGCGCAGTTTGGTTTTCGAAAGGGAAGCTCAACTTCTCTCGCTTGCTTTGAGTTAATTAAGTTCGTTACAGAGAGCATTAACAAAGGTAGTAGTCCTGTGTTGTCACTTTTCATGGACCTCAGTAAGGCTTTTGACTTTGTTAATCATAAAAGACTCCTGGAAAAGTACGAGCATTATGGTATTCATGGTAGAGCACTAGACTGGTTGACAAGCTACTTGCATAATAGACAATAATGCACAGAAATAACAAAGGTCACTCAAAACACCAAGGGCGGCTTTGTGAAGCAAGTGTTTAGATCTGATAACATTTTGAACAACACTGGTGTCCCTCAGGGTAGCATCTTGGGACCTCTGTTATTTCTGTTGCATCTCAACGATTTACCTAACTTTACATCACATAAATGCGTTCTTTTCGCCGATGACACTACTTTTGTTGTTAAAGTCGACAAAAAAGATATGTTTCAGCAAACTTTAAATAGTGCTCTCACTGACATTATTAACTGGACCACAAACAATGACTTATTTATTAATATTAATAAGACCAAAATAATGCAGTTTAATTCATATAATACAAATTCTTTAAATTTTGACATTGAATATAATAGTGAGAAAGTAGATGAAGTTACTTCTTTTAAATTTCTTGGAATTACCTTAAATAGACATTTGAATTGGAAAGATCATGTAAACCAGGTGTGCCAGCGGCTGAGCAGATTTGTATTCGCTCTTAAGAAGGTTCGTCAGACCATCTCTTTTGACGCCGCTTTAGCTGCTTACCATGGTCATGTGTCGTCGGTCCTCGGGTACGGGTTGTTACTGTGGGGTAACTCAGTAGACATCGAGAGGGTATTCAAAATACAAAAAAGATGCCTTTGAGTAATAAACAGGTCTTGGTTCCTTGATAGTTGCAAGCCTCTCTTCAAGAACTGTAAGATCCTACCGCTCGCCTGCATGTATAT
Organism: Eupithecia insigniata; assembly: GCA_947859395.1. Lineage (NCBI taxonomy): Eukaryota > Metazoa > Arthropoda > Insecta > Lepidoptera > Geometridae > Eupithecia > Eupithecia insigniata. The sequence continues at coordinate 7,304,032 of OX402008.1, forward strand.
TAGGGAAGTCTGTTTTTTTGTTAAATCACACCCAACCTATTTTAAGAAACGTAGCGATGTGATTACTCGGCAAAAAAGAAGGAAATTTAAAAATTTGGATTACAAACCCCTGTGCCTTAAAGATATATATAAAAGAAATGCTTACAACATGTGTATCATCATTTACAATAAATTACCAGAAGTTTTAAAAGAACTTCATGGTAATATCTTTAGGCAAAAGTTAAGTAGATGGTTACTGGAAAATTGTTTCTATAATGTAAAAGAATATCTGGAAAGTTGAATTGTAACAATAAATTTAATAGTACCTATAATAATATGACTCACACAACATTTTCACACCTGCGTGCAGGCTGAATACAATTACGTAAATAGTTATAAGACCTGATATTGTATAATATTTATGTATTCTTGCAAATAAATGATTTGATTTGATTTGAACTCGGGAATCCTGCTGAGGCACACCGTTGATAGGCGTTGCGTCCGTTCTAGCTTGAGCTCCTTGAGTACCGAAAGATTGGTTCTTTATGCGGTCCAGGGAATATGCAACATTTTCCGCCAGCACTACATTTCGAAGGCGTCAAGGCGTTGGCGATCTTTGGTGTAAGTCAAAGATCGCCAACGCCAAAGTACACCGTCTCCGCTCCGTATGGAGAAGACCAAAGTTTTGACTAAGGTGGTTTTTGTCTTGTTGCTTATGTTTCTTTCTTTCCATATTTTATCGAGCTGAGACATGGTATTTTTCGCCATACAAGAAAACCTCATAATGACGACTTTCTTTAATAACCCAAAAAAGTTCTTATACTCTAATCAACGTATATACAAACAGTAGCCAACGCTGTAGTGAAGTGAATTGGCGACTAAAATTCGTAATATGTACCTACTTCCTAGTACATTGGATAATGCGTGTTTATGTTACCTTAGGTATCTTGCTGGATAAATCATAAATGATGATTATGGTTCGCCAAATGTCAATCGATTTTGATAAATTCACTTTTGTGTAGATTCAGAAAGATCCAATTAAATGTGTTGTTAAATTTCCGGAATTTCAAGTGAGTTTTTGTTAAACTCGTGAAATTATTTATAGTTTTAAAGACGTTATACATGAACCATAACACCTTAATTGGACAAAAGTTTTGATGTTAATTTACCTTATCTGAATGTATATTCGCATTAAGGCCAGGGCCTTTCGTGACAGACTCGTATTAAGTTCATAACTCTGCCATTCGTTTAATTCTAACAATAACTGTCAAATTACATGACCTTTATGAAAAACGATATTACTAATAAGGAATTTATATACCCTGACCTGTAGGGATACCTTGACATTTGATCCGAAGATTTGATTTTTGAAGACGAACATCGTCAAACGTGCTGTTTTTTATGGACAATAGATCTTCGTTTGACCACAATCTCACCTGGTGGAAAGTGACGATGAGACGGACGGTGTATCACGAAGGTCTAGAAGATACCTATGCACTCTTGCATTGTTTAAGACTAGCTACAAAAATGACCTATTCCATAAAATGGAGATTTATTTTCTTTTTGGTAGTTCGACTGACAATGAAAGTAGCGATATTAGTTAGAACTGTAATAATCTTCAACCCTCAGTGGTCGATGGCAAAACAACATTTGCCAGGTCAGCTAGTATTAGCTAGTATATTTACTATATAATATGATATTTTCGGTATCTGATCATTCAGAATAGTCGTCTGCCTGTTAATCATTACCCGTTTGTAATAAATAATACTCAAATTAGACTAAAAACACCCGGATAAAAACCACCACGCCTTTGTTCAAACCCAAAAAAATGTTTAAAAGGGAAAATGCCTCTTGGAATTCGCCCTTATTTTTTTGGTCAACGTTTGATCCTTTATAACTAAGGCTTCCAATTCCGGTTTCAGTTTTTCCGGCAATTTCAATGTGGCTATTTTTAAATACAATGTTTTTTTTTTCTATGAATTTCTGTAACATACTAAGAAAAACCATCCCCGATCACTCGATTTTGGGGGCGGAACCCCCGGTTGCTAGCTTAGTATACATATAAGGTGGCACCCTTTAAGCATACTAAATTAATTATGAGAATTTTCACGTAGTTTAGTTAGTACCATGGAAAGTTTCAAAACAGCCGATGATATGCAGGCCAGTTCAATATATTTTGAGTACATCATTAAACTAATTTTTTCATAGCCCAAGACGCACCTGTCCATCTGGAGTTGTATGAATCGGCGGCGACCGCTGAGTGAATGCATTAAGAAAGTGACCTAAAAATTGGCTACCACAGGATGAAGACGGTATGGTAAGTCGAGATTTCAAAGATAAACAAAGTCGGGAAAACTTGAAACCGGTTCCAAACGACCAACCTTATGGTCGTCGCTTTGAAACGCCGAACTAGACCCGGCTACACCGGAATGTTTCACTTATTTTACGAGGGACAACCTGGTAAAAAGGACAATAAATTGCCGCTTTTGTAGGAAATCAATAATTTTACACCTGTGAAACTTTTGAAGGCCACCATAAGTGTAAAGCTGGATACTAACTGGTGTGACGGGGCGTAATATAATACGCCGACCAGATATAAACAGCGCTGGCGTGGCGCAGGCGTGGGCGTGCCATCAGCACACCTCTTCTATCTGTTTTGCACCAGGTCCCTCTCCTACATTTTGTATGAAAGAACATTGGAAAGGCGTCGAGACGGCACGCCACGGTTGCGACGCGGGCGAGTCGCGGGCGCGCACCCCTCGTCACCTATCACATTTTTCACAGATTTTTCTAAGAAGTTATTCCATCAAGGGCCTTCGTTCCATGATGGAAAATTTTATTTAGCTTTCTTCGAAAATCACCACGTTTAGGTAAGCTTGTCAAGTTATTGCCTGACTTCAGACTCGAAGGCAGTTTTGACATTTGATTTTGATAAATACAACTTAATTGATAGTTACAATAAAGTGTTTAAGGAATAAACTTATCTTGCGTTTATTACAGTTTGGTTTAAATGAAGATGCATCACAAAGAGCTAAGTATTTTAAAGTAAAAAAAAATTGCATATTCGTTTTACCGTAGCGCGGAACTCGTTGTTTTTCACAATTGTTATTCAAGTCGGTAAACATTCAAAGTCGTTTTTAATAAGCACCGTAAAAACAAAACGGTTGTCCTTTCTTTTGTGGGCTTTACAAAATGGCATCGCACGGTTTTTAAATTAATTTGGTAAATAAAAGAAGTACTTGTTTTTAAATGTATGAAAGAAGGCAAGTTTTCAATTTAGAAAAAGAATTTCTTTTTGTCGAGTTTTTGTTATGGGTACTAGATAACTGATGATATTTAATACATTACATGCATAGTAGTCTTGGGTTATACTAGGCAAAATCCGATACCTGTGACTTACGTTACTGCGACTTCAAAATATCTGTGACAAATACCAGTAACAAAATACTAGCTCGTATTTCTACCAATGTACAAATTCATCGTTTTACTGATTAAATGATATATTTATTGCAGCAATACTACCGCTACGTAACGAAAATTCCTCTTGAATTGTATGTGTATAACGCAATGTAACAACTTTGTTACATTGCGGTATACTTTTCAAATTTAAAATATAAAATACTAGGTGTGTCTCATTCTGACTTAGTGATACTATCAAAGAGAGAATATAGAAGCGATATTATCTAGCTGAAGTGATTTATTGCGTAGGTACATAATAAAATAACAACGATATAATATCGTGCACTCGTGACTGCCTGTGAGACAGTCACAGATATATTTAGTTTCTGTCACTGTGAAATACCGCCTATTTTCTATACATGTGACTTTTATCAGTGACGATAAATACGCCTCAAGCCTAATGCATAGTTAGATATTTTTTAAATAGGTACAAAGAAAACCCCCTAAAACAAAATCTGCTGATTGTACGAACATTTGTCCCGAGGCGGGTATCGAATCCGCCACTGAGGTCGTCACTTGACGACGACGGAGTTGTGTCCGCTCAATTCCATCCATCGATTAAACAAATGACAAACAGAGGACGACGCATAACGAAACACAGTTTCGTTTTGGTCATAAACAATATTATTTTTATCCTTATCAAATAAAAATCTTTAGGCTAAGTTCATATGACCGCGCGGCGCGCTCCGACCCGCACACAAGATCTTGAACCGCGAGTCACCGCGCGGTTCAAGTTCTAAGAACCTGTTATGACGTGTTCAGCTGATCCGCGCGATTTGCAGGAAAAATGAGTAGCAGACTGCCGCACGTACATTTGCCGACATGTGAATGCTCCATCCGCGCGATCATATGAACTTAGCCTTAGCAGTATAATGGTTGTCGACAGATCTGTCATTTTTTTAATTATCACACGTTGAGCCGTTGACTATTCAATACGTCCGTTATTTGAAGTACACAGTTTTTCTTAAATTCTTGTTTAGTACATACTTCAGATATTTAGGTAAATATGCAAAAACATTCACATTTTATAGGTTTCCGGTTCCGTAGCTACCTAATCAATGGTAAGGTATTTTTGTGCTGTAAGAATATTCCTACACATAGGTAGAGTGATCGCGAAACTTAATGAGCTCTGTGAACTTAGGCACGGAAGAAAAACTGCGCAAGTACAATCAAATAGAAAAGTGATATTTATCAACTAGCGATCCACCCGGGCTTCTCTCTCTAGAATCTAGAAATCCTTTTAATGATGCTAATAGACACACCTGTTGCAGCTGCAGTCCGCTGAAGTACCATTTTGAGGTTAAATTAAGACCTTCATTGTCTTCTTTTGTTATGAAACTCACGACATCGAACACCATTTTCCATGTTTGACGACGTAGTACGTTAAACCGCATGCGAGCATATTTAACGTTTAAGAGAAACAGCTATTAACAGGGAATACAACACAAAATCGCAAGAACAAACTATCAAATCAACGACACGAACACTGGACAAGCATCAAAGACTTTGCTGCGTCACTGTACTCAAAAGCATTCATTCGACAGTATTGCCCACTATATTTTGCTACATAGAAATTATTTTATTTTCAAACTTGGGTTAATTGCGTTAGATATAAAGTTTAATTTATTCTAGCATTTTGGGTTTAATATAATCCGTTATTGAGTGTAAGATGTTTTTATATATTCTTTAAATATTGAATCGGAAAAAAAATTGCAGAACAAAATGTGCTAGACAAAATAAAAATACGCCAGAATTCTCGCTGGTAACCTTGGTTTGACAGACAGATCCCCTCTAATCCCGTTCTTTCCCCTCAACGCCTTATTTACGGTTCAATGCACAGCCGTTGAAGCTAACTTCACAGAGCTCATAAAGATTTGCGCGTACTCTACTAACGGGGTTTTAGGTTTTTAATTTCAACAATATAAATCTATCGTCATATAGATAGTGGAACATAGTGGTTTCTTTTTAACTTATTCCACTAGTGAACAAAAAAATTCAGTGAAGAGAAAATTACGTTATTTCTTATTTCATAATAATAAACAGTATATTTATAGCTATTTATAGTATAAAATTTGACTTTGTGCTTATTTTGTACGCCAAAAGAAATAAAGTTATTGAATCTGAATCTGATAAACATAAGGCACAAAGATTGCTAATTGGAAAGCTAGAATGCCCGTATTGCGTGAACACACACTTGGCAGTTATTTTTTTTGTTTTACCCCAGCGAAGCCTGAATAGTCGGAATAGTGAGAGGGATCGATAATTCTATCAATCTGTAGTTTAGAGTTCTCATCAATTTTGTTTTTATTACTATTATCTTTAGAAACCTGTAATTATAGAAGAAAGATAAGAATCGCATTATAGAAAATAAGTAAATTAAGACAGGTTATGGACGGTTACAAGCCGTGGATACAAACCGTATGTAACGACGACCTCTGTGGCGCGGCGGGCAAAGGTCCGCCTGCAACGCAGGAGGTTGCGGGTACGATTCCCGCTTTGGGACAAATGTTTGTACGATCTGCAAATATTTGTTTCGGCTGTTCTGGGTAGGTATTTACTTTGTATAATAAAAAATAAGTACAAACAATTAAAAATAAGTGAGTAATTAATAACACTATATCTGCTTAGCTTGGGGCTAGGTGATGATGTGTGGATTGTTCATAATTATTTATTTATTATATCCATGAAACAATGAAGTCTCTCACACAATAAAACAATATGACAATAATAACTCTGTTCTAGAAGGCTACCTTAAGGTCTGCGCACATACACCCAATTACTACAAAAATAATCATTCAAATTTGGTTTCAACTAGTTACCTTTAGATACATTTTACAGTGACCAAATGGCTTCTCACAAGTTTCAAAGTGGCCCGTGAGCTGTCTGTCATATGATGCTATCAACATAAAATGCATCTAAATATTACGAGATAAAACCTGTATTCGAATGCACATTTTTATGTTGTGAGGTAGCGGTGCGGCTCAGGACCCTAATTCCAGTAAATTAATCGCTTCACCATAACAATGTTATCGGCTCAGAACGACACATTTTGACATTATATGTGCTCCAAAACACACAGCATTGTTGGAAGAATGGTTTGTATTATTTGCCTTTAAATAATAAGTTTTAGGTATACTTTACCAACTTCAAGTCCGTTTTGAGTCTATGGTCTTCATCAGGAAGTAGCCGATCCAGAGTCATGTAGAGCGGCTGTCAATGTCAATTCATAGCGTTTGTGTAATTTGCCGCTAAATGCAACAAATTTTTGTAGCGAAAAAACTGTGTCTATTACGTAATTAAAGTGTTTTTGAGTGCATAATGAGTGCGCCCGAGTAAATGGATCAGGCCGCTGCTTCGGAGGAAGAGCGTTCTGATTGCCAATCTGATTCTGAACTAAAGGAAGCCTCTTCATCCTCGGAGGATGAGGTAGGCCTGTCCACGCCTCTACCTAATAAAAGGCACCGAGCTGGTAAGTCATATAAAGACAAGGAGCGCGATCATAAAATAGACACGTTGATTACCCAAGTTGGGTACATCACAGGTTATTTGTCGCAATATAACACCGAGTTGTAAGCCGTGGGGCCGCGGCGTACGAATAACGACCCCTCCAACTCAATCCGTGGAGGTCGTAAAAGCCGACTAAGGGAACCTACCAGAGGAAGGGCAGCAGCTTCCTTCTGAGTATTTTTTAAACACCAACACTGCGATCACCAATCCATTGCCAAGCGTGGTGATTATGGCAAATCCCCCCCTACATGGGAGACCATCCATTCGATGGACCGACGACATCGTAGCGGTCGCAGGGAGTTGATGGATGGAGGCGGCTCAGGACCGCTATTTGTGGCGTCGTACGGGGGAGGCCTATGTCCAGCAGTGGACGTGTATAGGCTGATGATGATGATGATGATGAACACCGAGTTGGCCAGCCCTAGTAGTCAACCTGTTGCAATCCCCGTGTCTAGTCCTTATCTCACAAATCCATGTTCTGATTCTAATAAGTTGCAGCTAGGTGAATTGTCAACAAATTTTGATGAAAGAAAGGTCATCCCAACATCTGATGAAAAAAGACAAGAAAAACTTAACCTTCTTCAACATTATGACTCACAGGCCTGGAAATGCATGAGATACAAGACTACACTATAGGGATTTTCAGCTACCCCGGGTTTTGTAGCTCTCAAAGTTAATGAAGAGTTGTGTCACTTTAATAAAAGTAAAGATTACCTAGCTGCTGCTGATAACATATGGGCAGGACTTACCAATGCAGAGTTGGAACGACAAGAGTTATTGAAACAGGGTCTACAGAATCTTGTTAACTGGGCAGCTAGGAATCCTGTTGAATTAAACCCAATGTCTTTATTTGAAAAGGTGCCTTACTTGGAACAGATTCGCTTCTTCATAATTGCTCTGAGAAAATAATGCAAATTATTTGTGGCAGACGTGCAGAATGCAGTGAAATAAGAAGAGATAGAATTTTGAAAGAGATAAATAATCCTATGTTGAAAGCTACTATGAAAGACATCCCCCCAAGCGCAGAGTACTTGTTTAGTCGAAATGCTTTACAACCAGTCATTCTATCACTGAGTGACACACATGTGTGGCTTAATAAGACAGAGTACCTTAAGGAAAAGAAACTAAGTCATTCTAGGCCTTCAACAAACTTCAGACAGGAGAGACATAACAAGAAACCTTACACTCGCCCACCTATATATAATAGGGGTGGCCGATCTGACATAAGAGGCAAACAGAAAGGTTATCCAGGCCAGCAAAAACATAACTTTCAAGGTGACACAAAAAGAAATAACCAAGACAAACAAGATTGACTATATTGACTATATGAATAAAATAAAGCCTTTCAGGGGGGAGGGGGGATGCTTAAAGCATTATACACAAGCATGGGAAGAATTAGGTGCCAACAAATACATTTTACAAATAATATCCAAGGCCCGCATACCCTTCACAAATCGGCCTCCACTAATACATTGTTCGCCGCAGACACAGTTGAGAAAGTTCAACACCCCAGTTTCACCAGAGATGACCACCATGATTCAGGAGTTAATAGCAAATGGAGTTTTGGAAAGACCAAAGATTTCGAACTCTGGATTCCTTTCCAAGATGTTTTAGTAATGAAACCAGATGGGGCGGTACGTCCAATATTCGACTGAGAGGACTAAACAGACACATTACAACAAAATACTTCTAACTGGTGTCACAAGCCGATGTAGTGAAATTTTTACAAAGGTACGACTGGATGGTGAAAATAGACCTGACGCAAGCCTACTTTCACGTGCCTATTGCAGAGTCACACCGGCGTTTTCTAAGAGTTGCAGAACTTGATGGTTGTAATAACAACCATCAAGTTCTGCAACTGTCAGTCCTACCTTTCGGTCTTTCATCAGCCCCTCGAACGTTTGCTACACTAACAAACTGGATCGCGGAGATCTTACAAGGCAAGGGTATGAGAATTTTAGTATATTTAGACGACTTCCTTCTGGTAAGTCAGGACAGAACCCAACTTCTGGATCAGGTCTCGGAGACCTTGAGTATCCTAGAAAACTTGGGCTGGCATATAAACTACCTAAAGTCAACCACTCAAACCGTCTCAGGAACTGGAGTACTTAGGAATTTTATGGAATACCAAAAACTTTACCATGGCCTTACCTCTAGTAAACAGGACAAGGATAAAAAGTACAACAGCAAAAATTCTAGAAAGAGGTTGCTGCAGCTTAAAAGAGCTTCAAGTCATATTAGGGCTACTAAATTTCGCAAACCTGACCACTCCCAGAGGGCGCTTACACTGTCGCCTAACTCGGTTCACAATAACTTTTCATCAAGGTAGAAAATGGCTGAAAAGAGCTACGTCACCCGCAGTCAAAAGAGAACTAGTTTGGTGGCAGAGTGCCATAGATCACAGCATAATTCCCCTACAAAACAAGGAAGTAACTCACTTCTTGATAGAGAAGTCAGTACCTGTTAGCTTGGTCCTAAAATATCTAACGCTATTGTAAAATCCGCATACCGCTAGGGAATAACTGTGCAAAGCGAGCATAGCGCCTAACCGACCGTGAGCCATAACTACCCAACGCTTCAATACCTATGCTTACCTAACTATCATCTACGCATAGGTACTAGCGGACCGTTCACCCGTAAAGTTATGTAGCTGCAACAAGTATTTGGTATTTCTAACCAAATCGGTTAGAAATATATTGGGTAGAAATCAGGACAGGTATAAAGTATTGTAACGTTATTGGGTACCAGTTGGTACTAGCGGTATTAAAACAAAATACCCAAATAATAACCGGTAGCCAAAATATCCAATAACTCCCATCCTTACTTCTTGACTACAGACACATCGGATGCGAGCTGGGGTGCTCACCACAACGAGAGACTCCTGTCGGGCAGGTGAAGAGCATATCAAAAATTCTGGCATACAAACATAAAAGAGCTGTTTGCAGTATACAGTGCAATAAATCTAAACCAGAGCTTCCTACACAATGCTCATGTTCTCATACAGTCGGACAACAGGACACTGGTAGCATACATCAGGAACGAAGGGGGAACGCGATCTCTTGCACTACTCGAGCTGACAACGAAGCTCCTAGAGCTGTCGGAACGCCTGAACATGACACTCTCGGCGGCGTACCTCCCGGGGAGCCTTTCCAGAAATCGACCTGTGCCGGAATGGCATTTACTGCCCCCGGCCTCGGAGGCCGTATTCTGAACTTGGGGCGTACCAGACATATATCTGTTCGCGTCAAAAGAATCTGCTGTAGTAGACCACTACTTACGTAACTTGGGATTCGCCGACTTTTGCGACGCCTTCAGTCGCCCCTGGAATTTCAGTCTAGCTTGGGTGTTTCCACCACCCAATCTCATTCCACGCGTGCTTCATCACCTCAATACAGCAACAGGCATTTACATAATAATAGCACCTCTATGGACACATTGCTTCTGGCTACCAGATCTGAAGGCACGAGCTCTGTCCGAACCTCTCCCAATAAGGAACCTGAACAGGAATCTCATAGATCTCACAACTGGCAGGAGACCTCCAATGGTGGAGAAGCTGGAACTTCTAGCTTGGAAAGTTGGGGGTGGGACAGTAAAGTAGCACATTGGTCTGCAAAAGAAAGGGATTTACTAAAACGAAGTTGGCGAGAATCGACATTAACTACATATAAAACCCCGATTAAACGATGGATTGCATGGTGTCAAGTCAATAATGTTGACTCCCGAACTCCAGAGGGAAACGATGTAGCCAGATTTTTAGCCAAATTAAATTATACCTTGAAGACCTAGCTGCCTAGCTTACCGAACCATACTTTTACACAAGTCTGTTGTTTCCACCTACTCAGCAACGAGTTCTGATGATATTGCAAAAAATTTCTTTGTGCATCAGATATTAAAAGCCATATCATTAGTAAAACCACCAGAAAAGAAAACACTCATATGGGATACAGAGTTATTATTTAACTGGCTGAAGCACAATCCATCTATAGAATCACTATTTGATACAGCAAGAAGAACAGCCATTATTCTACTATTAGCACCTGGACGTCGAATACATGACCTTACTCTTTTAGATTTGTCCAAGGACAACCTAATTACTGATGATGAAAAACATGAAATACTGCTATGGCCAAGATTTGGCTCAAAGACAGATAGTGCTGATAATAGACAGTCTGGTTGGCTACTGAAATCACATCCAGAAGAATACTTATGTCCAGTAAAACACATAAAAAAGTTAATAGAAGCCACGGCTCACAGGCGAACTGAAGAACCTGGGTTAACAAGTTTGTTTATTTCTATAACAGGAGTAATCAAACCAGCTACTCAGACTATAATAGCTGGTTGGATAAAATCAATACTAAAGGATGCTGGAATAGATGCATCTCCTGGTAGTGTTAGATCAGCAGTAGCTTCTAGAAGTTTTTTAGAAAATCGACCTATTGAGGAGATTCTACGCAGAGGCAATTGGAAAAGCTCTCAAACCCTCAAAAAATTCTACTGCCGTACTGTTACAAGGAGCACAACTCAGATACAAAATCAGAGTACTGAGCCTGACCAGTTGTTAAATAATTTCTTAATACCTTAGTTGTTTGGACCAAAATTTTACTAAATTTATGTGTTTAGTTGATTAACATAGATCTCATGTTTAATTATAAATGGGAGCTTGAATTTAAGTACCCGTATTTAATAATAAATAAATACTTAGATGTTTGTGATAATATTTTATAAAAAACTTGATTTTGCATTACATAATAAGTGTTGATTATCATTGATCTCATTTGATATTAAATAGAGATTTATGGCTTATTACATTCATAGAATTTAATAATTTAGAAACTAGTAAATGTTTCCTTTTAAAGGTTTTCAAACTTTCTATACAGGTCTCAGTGCCTAAGTACTTGTGACTGATTTTATATGTATGTTGATTTATAATTGAATAAATACTTATTTTTGCATAAATACATTTTAGTTTGGAGATCACATAGCGTTTGTGCCTACTCTTTCACCAGCAGATAACAAACAGGTCTTCCAACAATGCTGTGTGTTTTGGAGCACATATAATATAACCGTTTTGCATAAAAACAAAACGGATATTATGTGTGTGGAGAAACACACAGCATAAGCAAGGTGCTTGCTGGTGTTGGGAGACACTATGAATTGACATTGACAGCCGCTCTACATGACTCTGGATTGGCTACTTCCTGATGAAGACCATAGACTCAAAACAGACTTGAAGTTGGTAAAGTAAACCTAAAACTTATTATTTAAAGGCAAATAATACAAACCATTCTTCCAACAATGATGTGTGTTTCTCCACACACATAATATCTGTTTTGTTTTTATGCAAAACAGTTATATTATACCTCTGATGAAAAAACTACAGATGACGCGTGTCAAGTCCAAGTTTGAAAGCATTATTGCAATTTATCCGTGCAAATAGCATTCGCACGCATCTAGAGATTATTTCATCTATGGACGATTCGACGACCATTCATTTTTGGAGTAAAGCTATTGGTTAACAAAATTCGGCGCCTGATCTGCGAGAACCTTTATGCATCGAGCTTCTATTGCCACATCCAACTAAGCGTATACGAATGGGTTAGCCATACAACCGTTAGGTATTTCTCCTTTCTGATGCGTACCAATTTTATGGAATTCTTACGGAGTCAGCTTAGCTTCCGTGAAGAATAACAAAATGGCAATGCCATAGATCACGAGCCCACTTTAGCCCTCGTGCAAAATATACAACGGTATACTTATCTTATCGCATTCATAATTTAAAACCTTGCTTCCCTCTGACCAAAAAATACACAGCTATGTGAAAAATACAAAAACACAGGGGTGGCTCGTTGAATTCCTGCACACATTGTATCCTGTATATTCCTTGGTTTTATATGAAAATTTACTTAGAACTTTCAGAGATTCAAAATTGTATTGACAATGTGGCGTGGCAGGCGAAGGTTCCCCTCCGACGCAGGTTACGGATTCGATTCCCACCTTGGGACAAATGTTTGTACGATATATAAATAATTGTCTCGGGTCTTCTAGGTATTTTCTTATGTACAATATAAAATATTTATCTTATATTAAGTATATCATTCATCTAGTACCTACCCATAACACAAGCTCTGCTTAGCTTGGAGCTAGATGATGCTGTGTGGATTCTCCAGCATTATTTATTTATTTATTATTGTAGCGAGACAGGCTGCCCTTTTGACCTAGCCAATCTTAAGTAATCGTTATCTTGCACTAAATTTAATTTACTTTTCGTTATACAAGTTTGTTTACTACATAACAACTAAAAATTGACTTATCACCTGTACCGGAAAAATTCGTAGGCGTCCTTTACAACGCGATCACGTTAATGTTCAATTTCGGTCCAACACAACCAACCTCTTTGCTTTGTTGAAATATAAAAACAATATTTCATTTTACAACCCCCTGAACAGACCACTGTAGGTACTTGACATTTTTGTTCCTAAATTGAGCCAGTTTACTAGAACTCTAAAATCACTTGACTTAGGTTCCTAATTGCATGCTTACAATTGTGAAAGTGTAGATGTTCTTCATGAACCTAAGTTAATTATAATTAGGTAATAGGTATCCCCTTAATATTGTTACAAAATATTTTAAGTTGTTTGCTCTACATGTCTTGTTCGTACTGATTCTCTGTATGCACATAAGTTGTTAAATAGTCAAGTTATACTTCTATATCATTTAAATTTAGTGTAGTTTGTGATTATATTACTAATAATTTAAACATCGCAACTCTAGTTAGTAATCGTATTACCACGTTAGAACGACCACCGCCTAATAGTCTTTCTCTTCACACAATTTAACCACCGAACAAAAAAGCCAAATGCGCCCTTTAACAGCTACAAAAGCCTTAAAAGAGTATTCACTAAAGCGACATAAAAGACGGAATCTAATTCTAGATCTGCGCTCTATTCTCATCGAAACACTCATTTAACACATTGTCCCCTAGATTCGCGGCAAGAGGTGGGTAGTGTCCGTCTTTTTATAATGACTCCGGCTTTTTATGCTACCAAAGGACCGGTTATGCTTGTCGGGTACTCTATGTATCACATGTTTAAAGAAAATTACAATTAAATGCTTGTATATTATACAACAAGTATTTACAAAATATACACTGAAACAGTTGAGCTGTCACAATCTTGAGAGGCTCTAGATTGTCGAGTTTAAGATTGCAGTCTGCATATCTGCTCAACTGTTTTATTCTTCCTTATTTCACTTTTCGCAATTTTAGATACCTACAGTTGAATTATCTCTATCTAGAGATATACCTACTTAGTTACAAAAAGTTAAAAAGGAAGAATGAAACAGTTGAGCTACTATACATACATATATAGACTGTACAATCTCGATTTTATTTCAGATTTAGTACCTCTATAAGTCTGTATTCTACGGAACTTTCACAAATGCCGTAGGTTACAACTTAACGTACCTAGATAAATTTTGTTACGTCTCTCAATATGCCCCGAATTTATAAAATTCAATAAGTTCTGTTTTGTATAAATTAAAAGTTGTGTTGGTTTACAATTGTTTTAAATTGAGAGAGGTTTATAATTAGGAGTGCTAAATCCAAGCCAAGCTAAAATCCAAGCTAAACCAATGGGAAGGTATCGAAAAATATTATTGAGAGTGAGAAATTTCATTTCAAGTTAGGTTTTTACCGGTTTTTATCTTGATTTATCCGGCCTCTTGTCAACAACCCTATCTACAATGGAAATAAAGGCTTATATTCTTGCAGCATTTGTTCCCTTCCAGAAGATGTATTTCGGATGCGCGACGGTTTCTCTTCAGAGTTAGTAGCTTTTGTGACACACAGCTGACTTGAGCGGGTTACTTGTTACTGGTAGAGGTAGTTTAACATGGCTTTGAAGTTGGCAACGATCAGAAATTGCGAAATTAGTACATTTAATGGATCTCTAAAACTACAAAACAGATCAAGAGAGAGATAGCAGAGAAGAACAAAGTTATATAAGTATAATGTGATTATTTAAATATTTTTCAAAGATGCATGAAAAATACATAGGTGTTAAACCGTACGAACATTTTTATATGATTAAATTTAATGTAACTATTTGATTTCTAGTTTTCTATCACAATATAATTATAATTCCGTGTGTCCATTCCATACAAAGTGTTGCCGTTCAGTGTTGGAAATCTGTTTAATCCTCGCGCCACTAATGACAGCCACGTAGTCATGCGATAAGGGGGTAGATAGTATGGCGGGAAAAGACATGCTACTTTACATCCAGAAAAAGCGTGTGCGAATCTGTGGACAGAAACCAGTTTCTCATCATCATATCAGCCGATCGACGTCCACAGCTGGACATAGGCCTAAGGATCTCAACAATTACTGATTTTGCGTTGCCCGCATCCAGCGATTTCCCGCGACCTTCACTAGGTCATCGGTCCATCGCGTGGGAGGCCACCACACTGCGCTTTCGGGTACGTGGTCACCACTCAAGAGCCTGTTTCTAATAAAACATAATAAATAAATGCCGGGTTTTCAAAAAATTATCTGAGCACCTTGTCGAAGCTAAACGCGACCCGAGAGCTGGTGAGTATCTGGCGCAGCGCATTACATATAGCGGGAAAATACAGCCAGCGTCTTGGGGACGCTTTCCACTGGTATTGGTTGAGCTACCTGTAGATTGTTTGCAACAGCCTGCAGTTAGCTCAATTGTTTCAATTGTAAATACTAGTTTAATTCGTTTATATTATTCGATTGTTATTTTCTTCGTCAATAAATACACATATACATATTTAATTTTTAAATGGTGTCATCACAAACTATAGGCACCATTCAAATGTTTTTGTTTCTTCGTGGAAGTCTTGCTCATCATAAAACTCATTACATCCAAATCAATAATTTATTTAATCAATTCTACTAAAACTATCAATCAATTTTCTAAAACATTATATCGATTTTGTTTTGTAGGAAATCTAAAAGAAGATTAATTAGCTGAAGAAGGTCAGCACGACCTATATATATATATATATATATATATATATATATATATACTTGAAATTCATTAAACTTGCTGAATCAAATTCCAACAAAAGTCGCTTAGCAACTCAAGTTTGTGCACGAGTTTATGCAGATACCAGCATTATTGCCCTGACAAGAGTGAACTTTGAGTGCCCAATATTGAGTACTCATATTGAATTTGAAGAATGGAAGGGCAGCTAAAGTTGGCAAGTGAATCCCCTACCAAAGTTGTATTCTTTTTTATGAATAATTTGTACGTTGGATAATTCCATAGTGGTTTAAAAAAAATCACTTTAAAATATGGTACTGGACAATTCACTCAGCATTATCTAGCCCCAAGCTAAGCAGAGTTTGTGTTATGGGTAGGTACTAGATAACTGATATACTTAATACAATAAGTACAAGACAAAAATATAATTTTTACTATACTACATAAAAAATAAAGTCAATTAAAAAGTCTGCAGAATGACAATGGTAACCATTCGCAAAACTAATTACATTACCTACATATCCAAGTTCTTTCATCATGTGAAAACATAGGGAAGGTAACTTTGAACAGAAATGATACTAAACAACTTATGCCCTTCAGTTCATTTAGTATTCCGTGTAAAGTAGGTCGCTCTATGAACCTATAACTCAGTTTCTTTTACCGCCCCTTAATAATGTGCATGCCACTTTTGTAGTTCAGTAATAAAGGGCATATATCAAAAAGTTCCACCCTATCTATTATATTTGAAAGTTATCAAAGTTGTGCTGTGCAAAAAAACATAAAATGAAATGGAAAAAGAAGCGAACATGCAATCACCGCATATGGTCGATTAAGCCGAACAAAATAATAACATTACAGCATGTTTTTTCAAGAAATGACATTGATTTTTTTAGTATGTTTTTCTATGTTCTGTAATAAAATCTGAACCACAACTTACTTTTTCTCATAGAGTAAAAACTCGCTGCTACTTTTTCTTATACGCTGTCTGGATACCTAGTACTCTACCTACGCTAAATATATCTATGCAACCAACTGTGTGCTGCCGCCGTGGTCAAAATTCAGCTAGAAAAACATCATAACCATTTAAACGAAATGCGTTGAGGAAGTCTATGGAATAAATATAATTTATTAATTCTGAAGAGCCCTCCTATAATAATCATCATCATATCAGCCTATACACGGCCACTGCTGGACATAACCCTTCCCCATACGATACCACAAATAGCGGTCTTGCACCGCCTTCATCGATCAACTCTCTGTGATCGCTACGACGTCGCGCGTCGTCGGTCCATCGAGTGGATGTTCTCCCAACACTCCGTTTCGCGTTGCATGTTGGCCGCCTCTGGAGAACCTTTACTCCCCAGCGGTCAGTTCTACGAGCTATATGACCTGCCCACTGCCACTCCAGCTTACTAATTCTGAGAGCTATTTTGGCGACTTTGTTCTTCTCATATCTATATATATAAAAATGAATTGCTGTTCGTTAGTCTCACTAAAACTCGAGAACGGCTGGGCCGATTTAGCTGATTTTGGTTTTGAAATGTTTGTCGTAGTCCAGGGAAGGTTTAAACGGTGGGAAAATATGGAAAAATTGCGAGGAAGATAGTAAAAACAACAATTTAATTTTCCCATGTAAACTGTTAAATTTTTACCGCCCAACGAAGTGGGCACGGGTCAACTAGTATATTATACATATAGTATACTTGTTAAAATTATTTTTTTCATTTAGACTATGCACCATTATCTTTTATGCTACACAAATTCTGCAATTGAATTCCTTCGCTTTTGCGTTCCAATGCTATGAAAACGGCTTTTGGACACAAAATACATCAAATTTTGTGTCCAAAAGCCGTTTTCATAATATTACTTTCCTGGTCCTCAAAAGCACATTCGCTCTACTCTTACCTATTTTTTGCTCCTGTATTTGCACCAATAAATATTTTCTTAAACGAATTCATGTGAAAATATTGGTACATGTTTCAACCTTGTGTGATAAATCTCTATATATAAACATGTAAGAGAAATATATCTATATACATATGCCTTGGCGACCTCTATCTAGGTATATTATATATACTAATAAAGTAATCCTAACTTACTAATAAAATAATAAAGTACCTAATAAACTCCCGGGATATGAACCCGAAGACAAAAGATCCCATAGGATTTTTTGTCTTAGTCTCAAGTCTTAGTCTTAGTTGACAAAAAATCCCATAGGATTTTTTGTCTTAGGGTTCAGGGAGTTTCAACTGACCTATTTACAGATGATTGAAAGGTACAAAATTAATAAGATTTTCATTTTGATAAAATCTTGTCGAAAAACATGAAAGAATTTCGGCTCGATTTACCTTTTCAATGGGTTTTCATTCATCAGTGTTGTAAAGGAGCAATATTTATACAAACAAATTAATTAGGCGGATGAATACTGAAGTCACAGTCTTTATTTTAAAACGCTGGTGTATTCAGTTCAAGGTCAACGTCAAATTTCTTCAGGCACTTATGCCCAAAATCCTTAGAGCTACGCCGTAGCTATGACGATTTTAGCACAAAATAGGAAAATGAGCGTGAAAGTGCTAATAAGACAAAAAGGTGCAAGCTCGTTGCTAGTGTATCAGAGTGGCGTTGGGCAATAAACGTCGCGGTCAAGATGTCAATGGCTAATATAATATCAGTGTCAAAATGAACAAATTTATGGTGCCAAAATGTAATTATGCTCAAATATTAATATGATAGAAGCCTATGGTGCCAAAACGTACATAAGTCTAAATATTGATATGATAGATTACGTTAAAGATTTAAGGTAATAATTACGGTCTGACGCACTGTATTCATTTAATGCTCCGGACGCATGAACATGACGCGGAAGCTTGTCGCATACCTGGACAGCGCCGCTGCTGCACAAAAATATGGGCTTTAACTCATAATATTTAAATTCAAAATTTTATATTGACAGCATAAGATGACTAACAGCTCGCTTGCTACTTGTTTGAAGCTTGTAGAGCCTGGGGGCCATTTTATCACGGTAAATTGTAACTTAAACGAGTTTAAGCCCATAGTTGAATGCTTATTTTTGTGCTGTTTCTAGGCTGGCGTTAAGGAGATCCATCACTTGCTAGCCTATCACAAGATGTCAAGTCACTTTTTTTGTTTACAAAATGTTGAACTTCAATAGTCAACCTTATAACCAGAATCTCACCTGATGGAAAATGACGGACGATGTGGCCGATGATGTATAACGATCAGGAAGGTCCAGAAGACACCTATTCTCTCTTGTTTTGTAGAATGCCAGGTAGCAGGTGCCCACGTCACGGGCCATGGGCCTAGTGTGGGGCCGTACCCAATCTCATCGCACATACCATTAATTATTATACTATCTTTAAGTTTCCTTGTTTAATATTTAAGTGTGTCTAAATGTAATGTTTTTGAGTGAATAATTGTATTATATTGAAGTAATGGACCGTAATAACCACAGCACGCAGGGTGTTCCAAACCTTAGCGGTGCGAATAATGAAGGTAGAGGAAAACCGTTTATTGTGAATATGGTAAAGAAAAATCTGCAATAATACAGCCAACATCGGAACCATAAAGGCAAGTTCACATAAGGTGTTTTGAACCACATGCTTACGTCCACGCCACGAACTTTATGAAAAAATCTTACGCCAATTAGCAAAGCGCACGCTTCTACATTTATGTACATACATATGTTGTTTATTGGGGCTAGATAATTCTGTGTGGATTGTTAAGCATTATTTATTTATATATTGTGTAAGTTTTCCAGCTATTGTGCTTAAGCTATGTTGGTTTTGCGATCGTAGAAAACACTCGCAGTAAATAGGTAAATATTTGACGATGATTTCCTGCCTAAATGCGAAACACGGTTTATGCATCGAATTACAAGAGATTTGCTTTTGGCTTCAGATTTTTTTATGTTATGAATTATCAACGAGTTTTTCATTATTCTGTGTATTGCCATAGATTTCTGGAAAAAGCGAAGTCAATAGAGGCCTTTATTTGACAGCGAAAAAGCTGTTTGCTACAAAATGGTTTCCTTCCTGGTATATCTCGTTAGAAAAGAATCAACAATAGAGGTTTTTGATATAATTCGAAGAATATTTACTTATGTCCAATTTTACCTGTGATCTTTCTTTTTTGTATACTTTTGTATTTATTATAAAACTAAAACAAGTACTGTTAAATAAAATATTTATCTCGTTAATCGATTTTATCTAATATTTTGTGATTAGTTTTATTACTTATGTTAGATTAATTCGTTTTAGATAATTATTTTAAACGGCGCGGACAGACTTGGACCATTTTTCATGAAGTTTATATATCTTATCTTTATAATTGGCCCTATCGATTGGTGTTATAAAAAGACACTAAGGATTTTATGTGGGTTCGATATCCGATATAAGCCGGATTTCGTAAAATTCTATCGATGCAGTTTAACTTATTTTTAAAAATCAAGAAATTATTTTTCTTCGTTGTTTTGGAATTAAAGTAATCATAAACTTAGTTCGTCCACATTACCTATTAAGTTATCAGATTATAGCTAAGCCTTTAAACTACTTACCTACTAGGCAAATAACCCACTGGGAAACCGCAATAAAACCAAAGTTCCATCATAAAAACCATCAATTTATTTACACTTTGCAAAGTATTTACATATTTACATTTTCAATTCACATTAATAATTGCGTAGGTACATACTCGGAACCAAAAAATAAGGATACGAGATATGTAATATGAAGTCTATATAAATGATAATACGAAACATAATCAAGGGATAGCGAAACTGGGTCCCATTTTAATTCTGGTCCATCAAAAGTAACGACTTTGCATTGAATACGGCAGTTGTTGAGGGTTAAGCCAATATTAACATCACCAACAAATAAAATTGTTGACAAAAACTAACATAACATACTCGTATTTACAGAAGAATATATTTTGTTTTCAGGATTTTTATCACAAAATTTGATGACAAGATTTTATTTAAAATTTTAGCTTATAAGGATATCGTATATTGTAATTTGAATTCACGGCATATATGTAAAAAGGCTTATTACAAAATATCAGATTATCTAGAGGATAAAAAAGCATGGGACGACTTTTGCTCAAACTCGAAAACTATAGGTTGTTCGTTTTCGAGTTTGAGCAAAAGTCGTGGACAAGGTAAAGTTTTCTTATTCGCTTCTTTACTTTACCTTAAAAAGATTGAAGTGAACAAAAAATCAAAGTGATCACTTTATTTCCCTGTTTTACTTATGTCATTTTAATTTTGTGACGTGTCCAAGAGATTGTAAGGTCTAAAGGCAATAAAGCAGTTTGATATTTGATATGTAATGTTTTTAAGCATCGTGCGGCTTCAAGTTCAATCGATTTAATAATATTTTTTTATCCGTTAAAAGTCCAGCTGGTTAATTCACATGTATTAATAGTGTATAATATTTTGGCACAGTTATCATGGTATATTTACCATGATATTTCAAATGACTTCAGTATTGTCAAAAAACATGATAACTCTGCCAAAATATTGGAGGGCTCAAAACTCAAATCATGGTTGATGTCCCGTTATAAATCACTCAAACTATTTTCGCCGCCAATTGGCTACTTTGAATATAAACAAAAAAGAACAGAAATTTAGTCAATAAAAATAGTAAGAATGATACACGAACGCATACATTTGATTCGACCAGCTGGAGGTTTAACTGGTTAAAAACTATTATTACATGGATTGAACTTGAAGCCGTACGTTTGTTAAAAACATCCTATACCGAGAAATTCCAATATCTGACACTCTAAAAAATCTGGGAAAGAATTCCCAAATTTTAAATAAAAACCGCGTGAAAATTCTCTGGTGCTCGTTAAATTCCTACGTCTCAAAGTATTCAATGCAATTTCGCCCGCGACGGAAACTTGAACAGAGAAACTTATTCACAATAAAGTGCAATAACAATCTCCAAGTATTTTTACATAGTAAGTCTAAGTACCAAAAAATATATTTTTGGTTTAAAAAAATAACATTAGCTTACAGCTAAACAAACATCTAGCCGAGTTCACAAATCTCTGAGTGCCCATAACGCACACTGTGGCTGCGGCGCACCCCTATGGGTTGACCCGAAGACTGGGCGGTTAAAGTGTTAATACGCCGAGGGTGCCCAAGGAATCGAATTAAAACAAATTAATTCTAAGTATTATCGACTCGGGGCGGACAATTGTAGGACACACAATGAATTTTTAAATACGATGCTTCGGTTCCTCCAATTCGTTCGGCTTTAGAAGGTTAGCGTTAGACTTTATACATTCATGCTTATTAGGACTAAAAAAATACGCTTAACGAAAAGGGCTCTTATACCAAACTTATAATTAATTTTGTCGTAACATAATCGATACGACGTTTAATAAATAACTTAATACATTTTCTAATACTGAAATAAAATTCTCAAGGGAAGCATTTTATGGTTCCGAATGAAAGAGCAAAGGTTATTTTAGTGTTACCTAATAATTTTTATGCATAAGGATATTTTATATTCGGATGCAAACAAATTCACATTAAAACACTAGTTTACGATCATGGTCTTACGCTGTGCGTGTCATTTTAATAATTAAAAATTTAAAAACTTGATCTGCACTGCACATTTTTTTTTTCAGATGAATCTGATAAACTATTTATATGTATGGAACTAAATTAGGCTAACTTTTGATTATTTATATTCACCTAAATTACATGTAGATGTTATTTGACTGAGCAGGCAAGCACACAAAATAAATCTTAGTATATAAAATCAAATTCCTCAATTAAAATTTACACTTGAATAGTTTTCTTTTGGTTTCCTTGACTAGGTTTTCATTTGTATACAAAACATTATTCGAAGTTTATTCTTTCCTCTTACACAATGCTTACCATAAACAGAATATTACAAACAGTGTTTTATTTAGTACTGTCAGCCTTGAAGAGACACGTCGCAATTTGCAGTACCTATATTTTGCGTACTTATACAATGGGATTGACTATGACGCCATCTCTCTTACTCACTACTTAATGCTCTGGACTAGCTGTCTTGCTCATTTCCAATTCTATCTGAGCAGGACATCATTAGAGATGACGTAATTTTCAATCCCATTCCATACATTAAGTACACAGGTTAAGAAACATGTATTAGTAATATTATGACAAGCAAGCTACGCTTGGTCACCGTCAGTCAAAACATAACTATACCGACTACAAATAAACCACCTGAATATTTTAAATCCAATTATTTACACAAATAATTTGAAACATCTAAATATCAGTCTGCAGTGTAAAATGTATCTACTTACATTGACTTTTAGGTCTGAATTGCTATGTTGGTTCTTCGAGTTCGTTATTTAAGGGGGTGTTTTTGTTTCGCCGTAAAGCTGCAAGTGACGTCATCGGTACTAAGTCGTCGTCTAGTGACAGTTGGGAATACTGAGTTCTCGGAAACAGGGCGTGTCTTCTTCTTGTTTTTAGCTGCGGGAAATTATTGAATAATTAATTTATTTTAATATTAAATGAATTAAAAATCGCATCAGAAATTTCCGAGATGAGTTACACCCTATTTATAAACTCACAAACAAATTTTATCCTCAGAAAAATTACTAATAAGATCCTTCGTAATATTAGCTTAGATTGAATTGTTTCTACCTTCTTCAAGCATTAAACCAACCTTTACAGCCACCCCCACAGCAACAACAGCCAGCACCGTGGCTGCCACACTCCAAGCCACCAGCAGGTTCCTATCCAGCGTATCCACAGGGTCCTGTGGTCGCGCCACGAAGAATGATGGCGTCAATCGCGCTTTAACTGTCTCGGAGATACGTCTCTTGCCGGCCGATGAGATGCTAAGACATCCCCCTGTTTAGGTGATTTAATATTGTAGAAAATTAAAAAAAAACTACAAGAATGTTTTTTTAGCTACCATGTTTTATATGCCACTGAAACCTCACAAACTCTTAATGAAAGTAAATAAAATATTGTACGCAAACGGTAGTTGCTAAAATTGAAAGTATACAGGACGGGTTTTTGAGATGGGAGTCGATGACCAAATCTATACGAGATAGGGGAAAGACGCAAAGGAGTCATGGGCTCAATTTATGAGCTAATCTGTATAATGATTTTCACAAAACTTTCAAGATTGTATTTAGACCGGACTTCACCCGTTGCTTTAAATTTTATTTTCTTGGCTACTGTTGCATGATGTTTAGAGGTACCTAACCAATTCTTAAAAGCAATATTTTGCACGTGACGTACTTCATTTATTGTCAAATAAAGTTGTGCCTTCCCTTAACAGAATCAGCTAACAGACCCTTTTATACTGAATAATTCTTAACTTTTTCTGACAGGATAAAATATTGATAAATAAACCGATTGCTACCATCACATTGATTTATAATAATTCGATTTAGTTGTATTTTCAATGAAAGCGTAGAATGTATTTACGGTTAAAACATTTGAAGTTTCTTAGTGGTTAGGTACATAATAATAATAATAAATAATAAATAATGTTGGACAATTCACACAGCATTATCTAGCCCCAAGCTAAGCAGAGCTTGTGTTATGGGTACTAGGTAACTGATATACATAATACAATATATACATAGATAGATATTTTTATTATACATAGAATAACGACCAGAACACCCTGAACAATTTTTATAATGAGGCGTTATAAAAATAGTTCGGCAAGATTTTAACCAAGGATCATAAAGGATCAAGTGTCCCTTATGGAACTGCCTTTTATATATTTACTTAATGAAGGTTTTGTTTCCTGAGAAGTTTAAGAGAGCGCTTTGGCGTGAGTCTGTCAAATTAAAAAAAAATAGACCGAGCATAGTTTGACATTATCATCTTCTGCTATCCGCAAAAGTTCCCCTGCCCATCTATTGAATTCTTAGGTAAACAACTGGAATATTGGAAAAAGCCTTTAATTTAATGTGTGTTTTACTTTAACTTACCATCTTTATCACAATGACAACAGTCAGACGTTTGGTTGGTGTTCAACATGAAATTGACCATGCTTTCTGTGCAGCACGGCAGGCATTTATGGTTTATCCTGAAAAAAGAGCAAAAGTCAACCAAGCATTTAATGGTCTGTAGAGATTCTAAAATATATGCTTTGTAGAGATTCTAAAAAGCTACGGCGTAGCAGCCTACGGCGTAGAGGCCTACGATGTAGCACATACCGGTGTGACTTTAGGCATAAGATGCGTGTTTTTTTAAAATTAAGTACATAGTTCAGAAATAGTTCGTTCATACTGACATGGAAGGGTTTTGTTGTCCTAGCTGTCAAATTAAAGTGACAGACCATATAAAGAAGAAGAGTAGAAAAGCTGAAGACAGGGATCTATCGCGCTCATAAGGCAAGGCCTATGTCCAGCAGTGGAGTAAGATAGGTTGATGATGATGATGATGACAGACCCTATTATAGTCCGTGCATAGTTCGACATTTTTGAACTCTCTATGGAAAAGATCCCCGCCATCTCTTGAGTTCCAAGTAAATAGGGTTACTTTAAAACACTTCATTGACCACAAATAGAAATTAAAATGGATAATTTTTTGTAACCATTTTTCGTAGTACCGCCCGCTAAGGCGGAGTGCCTACACATACACAGCCTTTGATCAAAACTGAAAACTCAGTATTTTATTTCCTGTAGACCTTACAGGAGTTTTTGCCACGACACAAAATTAAAATTACGTAAGTAAAACAGGGAAATAAAGTGATCACTTTTGAATTTTTGTTCACTTAATTTTTTGAAGGTAAAGTAAAGAAGCGAACAAAGTACCTTTAGCTTGTTAAGTTGTCCAGTCTTAAGTAAAGAGCAGCACTCTGTAAAGAGAAACTCACCTATCTAACCGCAAAGGATGGGCGCAAGTAACACAGCTGCTAGGCCCGGGTCCAGAGCAAGATCTGCACGAGTCGTGGCAAGGTCTACAGCCGCGCGATCTAGGCTCGTAGAACTGCGAGCTAAGGCACTCCACACACAGGCCTTCCTCGAGGCTGAAGTGAGGGGGGCAGGAGGTACACTGCTCTGGCCCGGCGCCGTGGCAGTCTTGGCAGTAGTGGTGGCAGCGGCGACAGCTTTCCTGAGTGATGAAAAGTACATGAAAACTAGCTGTTCTTTGCGGTCTCGCCAGCGTTAAATTTAAATTTGACTTTTGTAGAGGGACAAAAAAGTCTTATTTCCCATAAATCTCCCATGGGAATTTGATGTTATACAAGGACAAAAGTACTTTTCAACTAACGTATGTAACTATGCCAAAAATCAAGTGGATTGGTTGCTTAGTTAGGGCATAAAGGAAGGACAAACAAACACACATTCGCATGTATAATATTAGTTAGGATTTGCAAGATGAAATGGAACATGGACAAGACTAATACAAATGACTGCCAGTATGGTTCTAAGCGGAGAAAAGACAAATTACAATCGGTAAGATTCTCTATGGATATGGAAAAGTGAAAAAGAAACAATCGTCACCTTTATTCGTAGACAAAAGACAACCGGTAACCGGTGCTTATTTATATTTATGATATCTTATTTATAAAGGTTACTCATTTAAGTGAACATTGTTCTTTTGAGTAAATAAATTCGTTAAACTGAAACTGAAGGTTAGTTAAAAACAGTTAACAACATCATTATATCGGAAAATTGTAATGTAAATAAGTAAAATTGGGCCTAAGATTTAAATAATGATAGAAAATATAGGAAAAAATATTGAAACCAAACAAACCTTCCATGGAAAGAAATTCTGCGGACACTCCGGCCTACACTCCCCAGCAGCCAGTCTCCAATCCGGGGGACAAGACCCACATTGGTCCCTCCTCGGTCCCGTACACGTCTGACAGGAGAGGTAACACTTTGAACACGTCCCAACATCGGGATAGTACCCTGGTGCACAAGTGGATCGACAGGTCCCGGATTGTAAGTGCAAGGCGCCGGCGCAAGATGTGCAGTTGAGGCGGGAGACACAGCTGGTGCAAGTGTGGGGGCATTGGGTACACTTGCCAGCGGTTTGGTAGTATCCGGTTGAACATTCTGCGACGCATCTGCAGGAAAACATTGTTTTTTTTTTGGCTGGACAATCTACACAAAATCGTCTTGCGCCAAGCTAAGCAGAGCTTGTATGACTGATATACATAATACAATACATACATACATTGTTTTTTTTTTACTTTTCATAGAAAATGACTAGATCACCTGGAATAAATATTTGTGATCATACAAACATTTGCCCATAAGCGGTAATCGAACCCGCAACTTCCTACCTCGCAGGCGGACCGCGACGTCTGCCGCGCCACAGTGGTTGGTGTAGAAATGTTATGTTTTACCAGATACCGTTCAAATTATTAACAATTCTTCGCATGCGTTTTTACTCGATAAAAACTAGTCAGGGTAAATCTGTCTCCAGTTTTATTAACATTCCTTTTTATAATAAAAGTGAAGATGACAACAGATAGTCATTTCGGTGCCCAGTAAATTAGTGTGGATTTCTTGGTTTTTCATTATTTTAGACAATCGAGTTTATTTTTTCTGGTACTACTAAGATAAAACCAAAACAGAGGATAAAGTTGAAAAATAAGCAAAATTATTTTTTCGAAAACTTATATTGAAAGCAAAAAAGATTTTACCATTTCAGTTGGTTCGTGAAATTGCAATGAAACCATTTAAAAAGTCCTAAAAGTTTAGCGACCTTTTTTAGGTCGGTACCTACTGTTTCCAACAAACGTTTATATTGTACAAAAAAACCCGAACACATCAACAAAAAAACATAAAAACGAGCATTTCTTTGAGTGCTCGAACACAGCTGATAGGACATCAAAGCGCTTTCATCAATAAATCGAATGAAAGCGCTTGTAAAAATAAATGGTGTGTTTTTGTCCGCCCGCGCTGAATAGGGTGAAGTTTGCACAGTTTGTGTGACGGTTATAAGGAAACGTGTGGATAAATAGGGTTAGTTACCTCGATCCCTGCAATAACAGCGGGCTAGAGCAAGACAAACACTCCCATTCGTTGGGCCCGCTACATTTCTCGCACGTCGAATGGCAATTCTTACATCGACCTCCTTCGTGGTATTCGCCTGTAAACAACCACTTATTACATCACGGAACAATAAAAATGATACAATGCCAAGAGGAGCACTCACTTGTATCGCATTTATCATTCCCTTCTGGCAGGCATTTGCCAGTCTTCGTTAGGACCCACTTCTCTCTACACACGGAGCATACCCCGTACGAGCAAATAGAACAACCGATTGGACACCTAAAAAAAATTATACGATATAAGAAAAACTGTAAAGGTTATCAAATCAAAGCCAAACAGCGTGTGATATTTACATTAGAAGACATATGTTCGGAATAATAAAGAATTACCATAACAATAACACTTACGCAAGGCATTCCCTTCTCTGTGTATCCGCATAATGTCCTGCGGGGCATTTAGCTAGGCAACGGCTTTTGTGTGCGAAATTGCCTATTTTACACGACACACACTGCGAGGCGTTGGCTCCACTGCACGACTCGCAAGTGTCGTGACACTTCATGCAACCAAAATCGTCTTTCTGGTAAGTGCCAGGCGGACAGGTCGCAAGACAGGAGCCGTTGTATAAGACGTAGCTGTGCGCGCACGAGGAGCACATGTCTGCTTTCTCGCTGCACGTGTCGCAGTGCTCTGAACAAGGAAAGCAGGCGCCAGCACTCTCGTCTAAATAGTAACCGTCCGGACACTGCTGCAGGCACACGGCCAGGTCGATGACCAGCATGTGCGCTGGCGCGCACGTCAAGCACGAGTCCTGCCCCGCGCCCGCGCACGTCTCGCACGTCTCATGGCAAGGCCAGCACACCCCGCCCTGGTTTACGAAACTCCTTGGGGGACATCGCGAAACGCATGAGTTATCGAGCCGGTAGTGTTTGCAAGCTACGCACTGAGTCGACCCCTTGCCGTAGCAACCTTGGGAATCGCATTCGGGGTCGCACATTCTCTGTACTTGCTTGTCGTTCGCGTCTGCTAAAACATTTTTCCGCTGCGCCGATGGTATGTTTTTGGGGTAATTGCGCCGGTCCGTAACCCCGAGCTCGATCTCGTTGAGGTACTGCGAGTATTCAGACGCGTCGTATACGTCGTTGATATGATAAGTTTTTTCCTCCTGGTAGACGTTATTCGAGTTGTAATACCCTTTACTGCGCAGTCGGACGGGGTCGGTGGCGGTCCCGTAGAATATGAGCTGCCATTTCTTCAATATGCCCGGCTGCGTGGCGATATTGTTGCCCGCGTTTAGTATCTGAAGGGTCCACCGGCCCTCGGCGCTCTCACCCCAATAATGTATGCTGAGAAATGCCCAATCGTCGAAACTGGAGCTAGACGTGTCATGTATTCTTTCCAACAAAAGTGTGGAAGTCGTACCCATCGGCGACGTTAGCAATATCCGTAAATTTCCCCTCGGGAAAAAGCTTAGTGAAATTTTACATTGAACGTGTTCCAAAAATCTGACCTCATTCGCCGTGCCGCTGCACCCATTCACGTCCATGTGCACGGATATAGTGTACCCGAAAGATGTTTCAATCGACTTGTCCTCGTTTATTTCTTGCGATTTGCAAATGTGTTGCGGCGGGACCTGCGTCCATTGCTCCGCTAGGGTGACCATTTCGCCGGCATCCATTAGCCCGTACCCGAATTTATGGCTAACTTTTCTCTTCACGCCGTTTACTATCCACCCTCCTTCCTTTTCTAGTGGCGATGATTTCGACGTCATAACGATTAAATGTTGTACATCTCTCCACGTCAACAATGGATTGGCTTCTAAGGCTAGTGCGACTATACCCGCCGCCAGCGGTGCGGAAGCAGACGTCCCTGTATGCTCCAATGTACAAAGATGTTGTGGCCGCAAACGCAGGTCCATATCTACCGTGGCTACACTCCTGTCCCTGCCAGGCGTGCCTGAGCTGTACGTAGTAGCTATCGTGGAGGAACACTCTTCTAAGTACCATGGCTTCATGCCAGTTTCCGTTGCGCTAGATATAGATATCGTGAATATGCTATTCGCATAACCGTCACAATTGCAAGAGTCTGTGTGCTTTCCCCCGTTTCCCGAGGCCCATATGAAAATAGAACCCTTGCCCCCTCTTCCGTTCGTCACTCCATTTATAAAGGCTCTGCAACAAAGGTTTTTAATGAGCTTTCGATCTAGAAAATTCTGCCTCTAATAAAAGCTGGATGGTTCTATTGAATTGCAAACTGGTTGACGTAGAAAAGGAAGTCACATTGTACTGTAGTTCAATACCTAGGCTTTGTGTTCTGGTTCAATAGGGATTAATGCGGTTCCTTGTTTACTTGGCAGTTGGTAAGGTTCTGTAGGTATTTTTGTCGAGTAAACCATTGACGTTATGAGCAAACGGCCCGAGGCAGTTAAACCCGCACTAAACTCGAGTCATAAAGTTTAGGGACAGGTATTTGGAAGACTTTTCGGCGTTTTAACGGTCTCATGCTTTGTTGACATGCTGACGGATCATTTCGGTCAACTGAAGTAGATGACTGGAAGTTATGACATTTTCAACTGCCGCCGCCCCGGTGAGGTTATAGGGGGCACTTATGCGGGTTGCAGACCTATATAAACTATATATTATACTAAGGTGAGTTTTGGCTATAGCTGGCATAACTGTCACAGTTTGATACACTTGTGTGCAGACTGCAAACTATACAAAACTTAGCTTCGTTGTATGAAAAACTGCGTCTGCTATGGGCTCTAAGCTAAACTAATTTATAGGTTTCTGACTTTAACACGCATTAACTGAAGGCCACGCGCGACTTAAAGCTGTCACTACACTACTTCCTACAACCACTTAAACTTCACCAAGTCATAAATAGTTAATTCAGCCCTGCCAAACTAAAAAAGAAATGTTAAGATTTTTTTTATGTCGTTTATTAATTAATACTTTTCCCATTCAAAGAACTGAACGGTGGGCGGGCGGGCTATCTATTCCCCGTACATCTTGCAAATTCTATTATTCGTTCGCAAATTTCGTGATTCCCGACGAGATAAAAAAGCTACCATCCCTAAAATAAACGTACCTCTTAGCCAATGGCCCCGGTCCATCCACAGTCTTGCCATCATCTTCGGGACCCCACGAGGCACTGTATATGTCTATATGATGGATGTTGAAGCCTAATGCTTGTGCCTCCACAGCGTCGTTTACGTTACCGTCTAGCATACGTATGCCGCCTATGCTAGAGTTGTACGCTATGCCGACACCGCAATACCTGAGGAATAAGCTCGTATTTTTATGGGTTAAACAGTTTCTGGTTACTTTAACTTTTTTTTAAACTAACTTTTCCCCGCGTTTTGACCCGCGTTAAATGCTAATTTTACATTAGGAGGGTGATAAAAAAGGCTTTTTTCCCGTAAAGCTCATAAGAAAATTTGATGTTTAACCAGGACAAATAGTACCATATGTCTAACATCGGGTCTATCCTTTTAACTAACTCTTTGCCAAAAATCAAGTCGATTATTTGCTTAATTAGAGCGTGAAGGAAGGATAAACCAACAAACAAACAAACTTTCGCATCTTTAATATTAGGGTTTCATTAAAAAAAAAAAAAAAAAAACTGTCACCTTGCTAATTGATTTTTGCTTGTATTTTTTCAGAAAGAGTTTTCTACGGCCTTTGGGGAGCTTTAGAGCTCTGGGGCCGGCGGTCCACCATCTAGCGCGCATCAGGTATTGTTTTCCAGGCCCGGGACAACCTTAGCGCAACATAAATTGAAAAGGTGGATTCTCTCTTTGTAGTTTGTTTCCGTTGATTTTGACAGAAGTTTCGTCTTTGTTATTTTTCTGTTCACAGTAAGGAGGGCGTTTGCCGTGGAGCCCGGCGCCGGGCTACCACGCGTGCGCCAGCCGCTGTCATCCCGTTAGGTTATTTAGATTTGTAAGAATTTTTATTTACATTCGTAAGTTCATATTGTGATGATACAATGCACGCAATCGCTAGATGCAATTAGGAATGCTACGGGAATCAATCCCATCGTGTCTGTGCAGCCTCTCTTAGAGTGCACACAATGTCCCCAGGCTCGTTTTTTCAAGGGACAGAGAGGCCTCAAAATTCACCAAACAAGAATTCATAAGGATCCCATTATCCCGCTGTCTGTTCCGGTTGCAGGAGCGGTAGATATTTCGATGATGAAAAATTCTAATAGTGTGGCTGACACATCCCCGTTTTGGAAAGTTCTGAGTGAGTACAAAGCTACAACCCCTGTCTTTAAACGTATTCCTAGAGGTGCCCGCATCTCTGTCGCTTCTGCTCTCTCAGAGGCCATTAGGAATACTGTATCAAAAAACACCAAACGAGCTTGGGAGCATTTACTAGTTTTCCCTTACAGAGTACTACATGTAAAAAAAGATTTGGCCAACAAAGCTTCTATCACGGTTAGAATCAAACAAAATTGCGTTAGGTACACTGCGTGCGAAGGGCAGCCTATTTCAATTGTTGATCAGGTCACACAACAAAATTCCAAATCAAATAAACCATTGTCTGAGTCTACTATCTATAGACTTGTAGAGAGTAAACTTAGTGACGGTGACATAAAAGGTGCCTCTCGCATACTTTTTTCAAATGACACGATGGCGCCAAATAACGATGATACTCTCATATCTCTTGAGAGTAAGCATCCAGCTGCAAGGGCCAATATCCAACTCCCCGATCCACCGCAAGAGAGTGATGTCGCTGTGGACACGATCAGCCAGGATGTGCTTAAAGCTGTCATGTCTTTCCAGAGTGGCTCCGCCGGCGGCCTGGATGCTGTGACTCCACAGCATCTAAAAGATCTTCTTTCTGGTGGGTCTGGCCATGCAGGTGAAGTCCTTCTCGAAAACTTGACATCTTTAATCAACCTGATGTTGTCAGGTCGAGTCAACAGCGAGATCACAGAACTCTTGTACGGTGCGAATCTTTGCGCACTAAAAAAGAAGGATGGCGGAATAAGACCCATAGCCGCGGGCACCACCTACCGCCGCCTCGCGTCTAAAGTCTGCTGTCGGAAAGAAGCCGACTACCTAGGCGATTATTTTCGACCAATTCAGCTAGGCTTTGGTTCGCGAGGCGGATGTGAGGCCGCAGTACATTCCCTTCGTACATTTTTGGACAAAAATGATGGGGAGGTAAGGAAGGTAGACGTCAAAAACGCCTTCAATTCCGTAGACAGAGGCGCCTTGCTAAAAGAAATTAAAGACAAAATTCCAGAAATTTATCCCTATCTCTGGCAATGCTACGGTTCACCGTCAAAATTAATTTACAGAAACAATGTCATTTCGTCCGCGGTTGGTTGTCAGCAGGGCGACCCTCTTGGTCCGGCCATTTTTAGCCTTGCTATCCAACCAGTAATTCAACGTCTTAAATCCAAACTTAATGTTTGGTATTTAGATGACGGAACGATAGGGGGAGACCTGGACACAGTTTTTAATGACCTAAAAATCATCACAGATGAATTTCGGCAAATAGGTTTAGAACTAAATTTTTCAAAGTGCGAGCTTTTTATTTCGGACTCTTGTGTAGACAAAAACAATATCATAATAAAATTCAATAGTTTGGCTCCCAACATTACAGTTGTAGATAAATGTTCACTTCGCCTCCTTGGTTCACCAATTTTTGATGAGTCTTTTCAGTCATTTGTAGATGAGAAAATTCAAAATTTCAACAAAACCTCGAACAGACTTCTCAAAATTAATAGCCATATGGCTTTTACAATTATTCGGTTTTGCTTGTTTGTACCTAAATTTACGTATTCTGTGAGATGCTGTCAACTGTGGAAACACAGCGAGCTCTTGGAAGGCTTAGACAACATAATAAAGAATACTTTATCATCGGTTTTGAATATCTGTTTCGATGACAAGGCATGGTCGCAGGCCTCCCTGCCTGTCAAATTGGGAGGCTTAGGTATCCGCAAAATTTCAAGTGTAGCCCTGCCAGCGTTCTTGTCTTCCGTCTACAGCACTAGTTCTTTAGTGGAAAAAATTTTAAATCCGTCTTTGGTCTCACCTGGAAATTCATTCGAAATTTCGTTCTTAGACGAGGCTCGAATGGCTTGGCATAGTGCTTGCCCTGATGCTGCTCCCCCAAAATCTCTTTTGTCCCAACGGCAATGGGACGGGCCTCTGTGTGAGTTGACACGGAATTGTTTGTTACAAACGTGCTCCAGCTCTGCAGATCGTGCCCGTCTCCTGGCCGTTTCTAAATGGGAGTCCAGGACATTGGTTGCAAGCACTTCCTTCATATAATACTGGCACTCTATTGGATCCCGTAACTTTCCGTATAGCAACATGTCTTCGGTTGGGTGCAAGGTGTTGCGCGCCTCATCAATGCCAGTGCGGTACTGTTGTCGAACAGCTTGGTCATCACGGATTATCGTGTACTAGGGCTGCCGGTCGGATATCTCGCCATGCCAGCCTTAACGACATCATCCGGCGGGCCTTTGTCACCGCTAACGTACCAGCTATTCTCGAACCGGTCTGTTGCGTGACGATGGTAAGAGGCCCGACGGCATGACTTTAGTGCCTTGGGAGCTGGGCAGGCCTATTGTGTGGGACGCTACATGTGTCGACACACTTGCGCCTTCCCATCTTTCAAGGACATCCGTGAGGGCTGGTTCGGCGGCAGATTTGGCCGAGGATCTCAAGAGGCGCAAATATGCAGGTCTCGACAGAGCCTACGCATTTGCTCCCCTTGGAGTCGAGACCCTAGGTCCGTGGGGTACCGAGGCTCTCCGGGTTTTCAAAAAATTATCTGAGCGCCTGGTCGAAGCGACGCGTGACCCGAGAGCTGGTGAGTATCTGGCGCAGCGCATTAGCATTGCCATACAGCGGGGCAATGCAGCCAGCGTCTTGGGGACGCTTCCGACTGGTATTGATATGGACCAGTTGAGCTATCTGTAGATTGTTTGCAACAGTCTGCAGTTAGCTCAATTGTTTCAATTGTAAATACTAGTTTAATTTCTTTATATTATTTGATTGTTATTTTCTTTGTCAATAAAGGGTTTCATTTAAAACAAATGAATAATGCTCGTGATTTTCACACAGCTTCATCTGGTACCAAAGTAAGCAGAGCTTGTTTTATGTGTACCAGATGAATAAAATACCTAATACTTGTACCTTCATAAAACATTAGTACCAAATGAATGAAATACCTAATACTCATACGCCCAGAGTGTATAAGTATTAGGTATTTCATTCATCTGGTACACATAACCTGGAACAAATACCTGCAGATCGTAGGTACAAATATTTGCTCCGGTGGGAATGAATAAAGTAACTTACTTTACTTCGCTTTTGTTATGGATACCGGAGCTCTCAGATTCGGACCAAATATCTGCAGATTTTGCAAACATTTGTTCCTCGACGGGATTCGAACCCGACGGATACCATTGCAAGCGCATCCTTTGCGCGATGCAATGGAACTCGGTGCTAGCTTCTGATTTTTCCAGACAATTACAATCTAGGTCTCTTCAAAACAAGAGTGAATAGGTGTCTTCTAGAACTTTGTGATACACCATCGTCGGCCACATCGTCACTTTCCATCAGGTGAGATTGTGGTCAAACTAAGGTCTATCACTATAGAAAAAAAAAATCGTTACCTGAGATAGTCAACAAGCTGAAGTATAGTTTATAGACTGTGTCATACCTATTGTAAGCAGTGGCAGCCACTTCTCCGGCACAGCGTGTACCGTGTTTGTTGTCACCATCATCCTTCGGCATCGGGTCTGTATCGTTGCCGTTTATGTCCGTCGACGCCGCGGGGTCCTACGAAGAGAGAAGTATGTAGAGAAGAGAGTATGTAGAGAAGAGAGTATGTAGAGAAGAATAGACAAATAAGTATCATCATCATCAGCCTTTATTAATTCAATGCTAGATACAGGTCTTGTCTGATAGGCCCCCTAGGATCTTCAGTTTTCCGCATCCAGCATCTACCGGCAATTGCTGGATGATGAATGATGCTGAGGCAGTCAGAAAATACTCCCCCGAATACTCAAACAAATCAAGTCTCGATTTTTTTACAGTTTGCAATGAAAACTTGTAAAAAAATCGTCATAATGAGACCTACCTGGTCCAATCTGATTTTCGTTTGAGTAATCGGGCGTTAATCTAAGAAATGAATTGATTGATTGATAAATTATTACTTTGTCTATTCAACGACAAAAACCACATTTACAACAATAATTTTAGCCAAATACGAGTTTTTAAGAAATTACAATTTTCTGTTGTCTTTGTCGGTAACCTGTCCTACCTGTTAAACATAAGATAAAAAATGTAGTCAAAAGAGAAAAAAGTATAGTATAAAAGTAGTTCCTGGGCCAGTCCCACAAGCGTAAAAACAAAAAAAAACGTATATGCGAGTAACTAGAATATGAAAGAACAGATAAATAAAAAATATACATATACTTGCAACCGAAGGAGGCTACTAGCTCTCACGCGACTAAATATAATATCACTTGTTCCAGTAACATAAATGAAAAAGCAAAATAAAATAGTTTTACCGCTATAGCAAAAAAACCCATAACTATAGCAGGTTTAACACAGGTATGGCCGCCGTATTAAAGTGTGGAATAGGAAACAGTTCGCCTGACGGTAAGCGGTGATTACTGCACTACGTAAACATGCGATGGGAATTACACACCGTGTATATACAATATAATGTATAACGCTTGATAAGGGTTGGTGTAAAGTGCGGAAGTGTTGCTTCTACTTGATGTAATATATTTCTAAACACGTGGATTTGTTGGTGGCGCGGCTTCGTTCATGTTGTAGGTACTTTATTAATGAAAGTACCACATTACTAGTATGTAATTTTTAAATCGTGAACTTAGTATCAACTTTAGCGGGACAAAAAGTTTACTGACGTACACCCCCACAAAGTTTATAAATTGAATTGGGTGTGGCGTTGCAGTATGTTTGCTTTTGAAGCCCAATGGGTCTTCGTTTTTTCACTCATCAGTTTTTTTTTCTGTACGTGCAGTAAAAAAAAATTATAATTTATTCTACAAGGTCCAAGGCCCCGTTTTGAGTGTGCTCAGCTGGAAACGGGTGATTTTTGACCCCGAGGGGGTAACTTATGTTTTTTTAAGAACTTCATTGGTGAATTAGTAAGGTACTTACATAATTCTGTATAAGATCTGGATGGTTAGGCTGAAGCCCGTCGTCTAAAATAGTGATAACTACGCCCTTCCCTGTGTAGCCTTTTCTCCACGCGTGGCCCACATTCATGTCCAGGCCATCTGCAGCGCCCTTATTCTGAAAGAAATCATGGATTTAGAGACATTATAAAAAGCGTAAAAATCTACTCTATTATAAATAATAGATTCAGGCGTTACTTTGCTGCAATCCATTGCATAATATTAGAATCGCCAAGTACTCGCGTCAAGTGACTTGGCGCGAGGAGCTCGGAGAGGCAACATCACTGGTTGGACTCTGTCGGTGTTGCTGTGCTGACTAATCTCAATGTCAAGGTCGAGGTATAGTGGTGTCCTGAAGATGTCTCGTGGAGAGACGTAACTAGTAAACAACTTACTTTGATGAATACTATCAGAGAAGGTTATACGCGGAATGATTACTAAATATTTTTTTCATTCTAATATTACTACTCTATTATATCTATTTTCCCACTACTGGACAAAAGTATCTACCACAGTTTTACATAACTCCCTCTCGCCTGCTAATCAATCAATCGAACAGAAATAATCGAGATCGTATCGTCTCGTCCTGCCAAGGCGGCATCGTCGCCTGTTCTCGGGAAAACCCTGTGTGTCGACTTGTGCCCTATATTCAATACCTACTATAAAATTTTAACACTAAGGCAAAGCATGAAAAATATTTTAGGCAGTGAAAGCGATATACTAAATTTAATTGCCCATGATGTACATGAGTTTTATGTAGACGTACTAGCGTACGGTAGTCGTGTAGATGCACCGTAGAAGATGGGCAGTGAAAGCGTTGAGTGACAATAATTTGCAGTTAAATATTGATTTGACCCTCAAACAGACTTAACTATATGTATATCTTATAATATAAAAATGAATCGCAAAATGTGTTGGTAAGCGCATAACTCAACAACGCCTGGACCAATTTGGCCAAATCTTTTTTTAAAATGTTCGTTGAAGTTCAAGGATGGTTTTTACGGCGAGAAAAATTAGAATTATTGCTTGAAAAACCCTAAAAATAGCCCTTTTCTTTTTCCCATACAAATGATTTGTAATTTTTTTTACTAAACAATGTGATAGAAGCAACTATACTCAAAGGAAAGTATAAAGGAGAAGATGTTCTTATACCGCGCATCCCAATGATTCCGACTGATGTGCCATTTGAGTTTAAACGACTACAGTTTCCAGTGCGGCTTGCTTTTGCTATGACTATAAACAAGTCCCAGGGGCAATCATTAAGTGTTTGTGGTATTAATCTAGAAAACCCATGTTTCTCACATGGTCAATTGTATGTTGCCTGTTCCCGTGTTGGAAAACCATCAGATTTGTTTATCTATACGCCAGGTAATCAAACAAAAAACATCGTATACCACAAAGCACTACAATGATAATAATAATAATTATGATTCACATGATTTACAATAAAGCGATTACTTACTTTTAAATCCTTATATATGTTTTATTTAATTATTTTTTATTCACAACGCCCTATCACCAGGGTGACGGTTCTGTTCAGGAGAATTTTTTAAAGTACGTAGGCACAAGAACTGCCACATTACAAATCTTTTAGACAGGACGAAGTCTGTCGGGTCAGCTAGTGTCATATAATTATGTATTAATATGTTCTTCCAGCACAAACTAGGTTCGTAGTTAACCCGCTTACATCCATAATGAATTCGTCAAACTACGAAAGTTTTTATAGTAAAATATATGTAAACGTAATGTGTTTCAGGATTTAAATTAATTTTCTTTCTTTCTTTCCAACTATCCGAATTCGAATATTATTAATTCTAATAACCTCTTTGCGTTCTTTCAGATTCTAACTAAACTATCGAATATGTTATTCCATTTGAGTGTTCTGGAACTGTTTTTGTGAACGATTCTATATCTTTTGACACAGAAGATAACATTGTTCCTATTCTACCTACATTATTTAATAGAAATTTAAGTAGATATAATCTTCTTTCTAACTTTAAATCTTAAACCGAACTTACTTATACCTATTTTAAAACTTATTTCTAACATTTTATTTATAGAATATACCTTACTAGGTATAATTGTATTGACATCGTACTAATAGAAGAGTAAATAAATTAAATTTTATTATATTACAGACTTGAGCAGTATGCTTGGTTTTAAGCAGAAAAAATAGTTTCAAACTTATCAAAAACTTATGTCCTTCTAATGTGTGTGTCCGCAGCTAATCTATTAGACATATCCATCTGTATTTCATCTGTATCAGACATTCCATATGTACTGCTCATAAGTATTTTTCTATTTTAATGTATGCCTAAATGTTTTTTTTTTTTTGTTGTAAAATAAATAATGTATTTGTACTTATCTTACATCGATTCAGATGATTTAAGAACAGTTTTTTTTAAGTAAGAATCGTTTATTGGTTATTATGGGATATGGAACAGAAATAGTTTTGAAAAACGATGTCATCTGCAAAAGTTTAAAACTGTGTCGCTGAATGACAACGCCCTCCACACAATCAACTATCGCAACCCCGATGAAACTAATGCAAGGATGATTATAAACAGGATGAACACGTACCAAACTTACCAAATACCACTGCTCTTTGAACAGAGGGTCAGGGAAGGAAGGTATGTTGGACCTCATGACCAGCCGGGGATTTCCCTTGTAGTCACGTTTCGTTCTACGCAGCTCCCTCTGCTGTATCGCCCATCTCACCTGTGAAAGAAACGTTAGTATTTTTTTATAATTAAAAAACCTTAACAACAATGTTTTATATCATCTCGGACCGAAGTGCTTGGGAAGACAAATCCAACGTACCCAAACTCGACGTGGTAAAGTCGTTTCTTTTAGGAGTTCCTATGGCAACCTTCGCTGGCTGCATCATCAGACCAGCGTGATGCTACTATGACATTACATTGGCACCGATCTTACATAAGTTTGCCAAATTTCAGCTCAATTCAAACTCAAAGGATAAGTCCTCAGTTGCAAGATTTGTTCCACACAAACTAAAAGGGCAAGTAGAATAAAAGCTTGTTATAAGACCTTGGATTCTAGAAATTTCATGCATTCGTTAGCACTACGAATGCATGCAATTTCTGGAGTCGAAGGTCGAACGATTCTAGAGGGAATTATTCTAACTATATATACTGAATATTTTGATTAAGTTGGTATGTATATTAAAGAATAATTAGCAAAAAATTTACCCAGCACGCATTCTGTTCCGCTATTCAGCGAATATGCTGACAATGATAAATGAAAGAGTACATAAAAGTATAATAATTATAAAGTACTAGCTGCTGCTCGCGCCTTCGCCCGCGTTTTATCGGGATAAAAATAGCCTATATGTTATTCCAGGTCCAAACTATACCCATACCAAATTTCGGCCTAATCGGTTCAGTAGTTTTTGCGTGAAAGAGTAACAAATATCCATACATCCATCCATACAAACTCTGACATTTATAATATAGTAGGATAGGATGAAATTTGACTTGTGCTTATTTTGTAAGCCTAAAGAAATAACGTTATTGATTCTGATTCTGATTTATTTTTAACTACATCAGCATATTCGCTGGATACCGGAACAGAATGCGTGTTTCTCACAATTATTTTTTCCTTAACAATAGGGCATGAAGATGGGTATTTTGGTACAATATTATTTCCTGCAATAATTTCTCTTTATTATATTATTTGATGTTCTTTAAAAAAACTTTAAACCGATTGCCAAATTCCTTTTGCATTTACAATTATTATATTTTTAAGTTCGAGGGACAAATAAAAATTGATTCATTCGGGAATAAAATTTATAGAGACCATCCCGGCACTATTTTCTATTGGTAGAAAATCAGAAAAATCACCCAAATCGGTACATATGAAACGAACCAAGAAATCGGTACATAAAAATACATAAAAAAACATATAGCCGAACATAGAACCTTCTCCTGTTTTCCAAGTCTGTTAAAAAAACGCACAAATCATTTGATTTCCGAAACCAAGTTTATTAATACTTAACTTCACAGATAAACAGCAGTTGACTAATTTAACTTGTTCAAAATTAACCAACAGTCTCTTTGAGATAGCGAAATCAATTATTCGGATCCTCTTAAACCGTTATTCGATGGCTTTCCGGATAATCCTAATGAATAATTTTATAACCATCGGTCTATCCAAGTTCTGGTAAACTGAGGTTAATGTTGAAGAGCCCTATTCGATCAGAATCAGAATCAATAACTTTATTTCTTTAGGCTTACAAAATAAGCACTTAGACAAGTCAAAGTGTATACTATAAACATAGTTATTATTATCAAATAAGATATAAGGTGTTATTGATATTCTCTTCACTTCAATTTGTAAAACTGATAAAGAGTAATTCCCAGAATGCAAAATAATAAATAAATAATGCTGGAAAATTCACACAACATTATCTAGCACCGAGATAAGCAGAGGTTGTGTTATGAATACTATATACTTAATATATATGGAAAAATATTTTATACTATACATAGAAAACATCCAGAAGATCATCAAACCCGCAACCTCCTGCGCGGCGACGCCACGGAGGCCATCAAACAGCCAAATGGATCTAATTCAATCATTATATTCATAATAGTGTGGTAACTGGGCAGGTACTTACCTACATATTTATAAGATTTTATAATGTACCTACTTATAACTATTTGTCAAAATCATATCTTGCTCTTTATGGCTAAATACATGTATCTTTATCTTTATCAATAAGTCCTCGTGCGAGAACTAGTCACCACATATCGATGGTCACCACTTGTATATGCCGACTTCAAAAAAAGAAGGTTGTTCTATGTTCAGCTGTATGTATGTTCTGTAAAATTTTATCGTCGTCTATTTCTCCATCGATCATGGACCGATTTTGATAATTATTTCGCTACTGTATAGAAAATGATTTCAAAACGATCTCATAATATAAATTATAACAGGATTTAGTAAAATTAAAAAATAGTTTAAAAAATTAAGGAATTTGATTTCAGTTTTAGTTTTTTTGTCTTCTTTCTTATCTTTACAACAAAAGATAAAATCAAATTTTTCTGCCCGCTGCTTTGCCCGCATCGAAAACTTTTAAAGGTTATTTATATCCAACAGGAATCCATTTATGGAGTAAAAAGTATGTATTATATATCTAGACCAAAATCTATGCAAATTTTCAGTCAAAGTCCTTCAGTAGTTTTTGCGTGAAGAAGTAAAAAACATATACAGTATATATCTCGACAGAGCCTACGCATTTGTTCCCCTTGGAGTCGAGACCTTGGTACCGAGGCTCTCCAGATTTTCAAAAAATTATCTGAGCACCCGGTCGCGTCGTCGGTGAAGCGACGCGTGACCCGAGAGCTGGTGAGTATCTGCGCAGCGCATTAGCATTGCCGTACAGAGAAGCAAAGAAGCCAGCGTCTTGGGGACGCTTCCGACTGGTATTGATAGGGACCAGTTAAGCTACTTGTAGATTGTTTGCAACAATCTGCAGTTAGCTGAATTGTTTCAATTGTAAATACTAGTTCTAATTTGTTTGTATTAAATTCGAATGTAATTTTCTTTGTATGACTTTACATACATATATCTATCCAAACTTTCGCATTTATAATATTAGTGTGATGTATTTTCCGATACGA
Source organism: Eupithecia insigniata (assembly GCA_947859395.1). Classification (NCBI taxonomy): domain Eukaryota; kingdom Metazoa; phylum Arthropoda; class Insecta; order Lepidoptera; family Geometridae; genus Eupithecia; species Eupithecia insigniata. The sequence goes on from OX402008.1 coordinate 7,346,792, forward strand.
AGACCAAATAAGACTTCCTGTTACCTACCAGGAAACCGATAATTCCCCTAAAAAGCTATTAATTAAAGTCAAAAATATGTTTCAAATAAAATTGTCGGTTCTTTTTCATCCTAGAAAGAGGACAAGAGATTAATTAACTTTTTTAATTAAAATTTTTGGGCTCTGTATAGACAGCAGATTACAAGATAAAACAACCTAAAACTTTTCAGACGAACTTTTTTATGTACCATCGTTAAAATATATTACAGGGTATGTGTAATTTTGTTTTCCACAAGGTAAAATCCCAGATTAAGTAATGTTCCTAGAGTGCTTAGTTTTATTTCCATGATCACGGGCCATATAGTGACCTGGTTCTTTTGCACAGAGGCCCTTTATGAGAATTAATGTAAAGGCAAGAGCTACACATAGCGGGTATCATCCTTGGTTGCACAATATGATACACCCGAAGATGGTATCCGCTAGGTGTAGAGACTATTGCAAAGGAAAAAGAAAATCACAAAAAAGCCATGTTATTGTGGTGAATGGATGGATTGGATAATTGGGCTATAGGGGAGTGAGTTATTAGTTTCTCATTTCCATGATCACAGGTCATATAGTGACCCGGTCTTATTAGGTTTTAGACTTTGAGCAGGTTTGGATAACTTCAATGTTTCCCGTGTAGGTGGAGCTAACGGCGTTATAGTCCGTAATTCCCAAAGATTTTCGATAGGTCGGGTACTTGCCTCGATGGCGCAGTTGATTAGCGCATCCCCATATTTAGGGGAGGGTCGCGGGTTCAAGTCCCGCCTTGTAAATTTTTGGGATATTATTAAATTCTTTAAGATTACCCTAAGTGCGGGCATAAGCACTATAATAACAAAAACCTTAAGGTAGGGTTTACTTTAAATTTCGCTTATATGTAGAAGAGTTTATTTGGAGAGCCAATTGATTTCTGATTAATGTAGAGATAAAATTAATGGGTAACATTTTATCTTTAGATTTCAGATTTCATTTCAGATTTCAATAACTTTATTTCTTTAGCTTACACAATAAGCACTTAGACAAGTCAAATTAAATACTATAAACAGCTTTATATATTACTAGCTGCTGCCCGCGCCTTCGCTCGCTTTTTATAAGGATAAAAAATAGCCTATATGTTATTCCAGGTCCCAAACTATACCCATACCAAATTTCAGCCTAATCGGTTCAGTAGTTTTTGCGTGAAAGACGTAACAAATATTCATACATCCATCCATACAAACTTTGACATTTATCAAATAAGAAATAAGGTGATATTGATTTTCTGTTGACATACATTTTTTGTCCACTTGTGGAAAAAGTTAAAAAGAAACCGCTATTACATTTATATATCACTTATAAGTAACTAATAAATTTTTATTTTGCCTATCTAAATCTAAATATAATATGAATTTACTAGGTAGCATTCGGGTATATTACCTGTGGGTCATTTTTGAGTCTGTGGACGTAATCAATACTCGAATTAGGTGATCTCTTGCTAACGTGGGGGTGCGAATACAAGTAGAAATCCTTGAGATTCCCAATCTGAAAAGAAGAAAACACTTTTAATATATAAATATTAAAGTAGGCTATTTTGGTAAAGGGGTGCGTGGGAATTATGGTAAAGGGTCAAAAAGGGTACATTCTTATGATAATAGACGACCTACGACAATGCTGCGGATGTTGGAAATGTTGCCATTCGAAACAGGGCGTGATCTTATATTATTATATTTTCCTTGCTAGGGGGTATATTATCATCGTTTTATATAAACTTCTATAGTGGTATGTTTAAAAAAAACACCTTTATTATTTAGGTAATATCCCTTTGATCGTAGTCGCACTATTATGATACATACATAGAGTAGATGAATGAAAGGCTTTATTCTACTTTCCCAGTCGGTTTGTGTGGGAAAAATCTTTCAACTTAATTTTAGACCAGTAGCCTTACCATGGATTATATACATATAACGTAAAACATACCGTTAATTTTAACGTAAATAACGCGCTACGATAATTAAACGCGTAAAAACGTAACGCGTTATAAAAAAATAATAAAAGAAATTAGCGCTTCCAACGCGTTATTGGCGTTATAATACGTAGCGCGTTATTTATGTTAAAATTAGCGCTAAGAACGCTGATAACGCGTTAAGTTATGGGTTACGTTATATGTTATAATATAATCCATGGTAAGGCTACAGTTATTGACAACCGATTGAGCTGAAATTTGGCTAGTTATGTAAGTTCGGTGACAATGCAATGTCATGGTACCTTCGAGCTGGTCAGATGATGGAGACCGAAGGTGGCTATAGGAACTCCTAAAGGATACGACTTAATCACTTCAAGGACTTAGGTGCTAGGTGATATAATAACTGGTTCTTATAAATGTTTTTTTAATTTTTAAAATAACTTGTGATTTAAAAAATCTGACGTCTCAATATTTTTAAATGGCCCGTGAGCGTAGCTTTTTGGTGCGTTTATGTGTATGTGATGGCTGGAACTCTTTATTACCTACTTCAAAGACACTACCTCAAAGCAATAAAACGGTAAAACCTTATACGATTTTCGATAAATGAAGTATCAAAGCACTCGATTTTTTGATGACTGCCTTCTTAGTTGACGATAAAAAGTAAAAAAGTGAGTACGTTTTTACTTACCTCAAACATTATAATAGTAGTACTGATACCCAGTGGGTATATAAGTTTCCAATTAAGTCTCTTTATAATAAACATCGGTTTAGAAAGAACACTTGTTTCTTTTACCACGACTGACGACCTCTGTGGCGCGGTGGGCGAAGGTCTGCCTGCGACGCAGGAGATTGCGGGTTCGATTCCCGCCTCGGGACATATATTTGTACGATCTGCAGATATTTGTTCAGGGTGTTCTGATCGTTTTCTATGTATGATAAAATTATCTATATATTTAATATATTGTATTATGTATATCAGTTATCTAGTACCCATAACACAAGCTCTGCTTAGCTTGGGACTAGATAATTTTGTGTGAATGGTCCAGCATAATTTATTTATTTATTTAGATAACTGAATTGGAGCTCAGAATTTAGATTAAAGAACAGTATGACTGACTCCATTCCATCGATATATCAATTTCCATAGCGGTGTCGAGGACAGGCGAGCACGACAATGCCACCGGTGGGACAAAAGCTGGCAATAATTGAAATAGCGCTTGAACGCACACCAGTTAATTAAGGCCAGCACACAGGACTAGTACTTTACTTCGACCTAGAATACAAAATATATTTTGTTAACTTTGGATACAAACCTGAGAAATGTTAGTAGAAATTATTTTACGATACGAGTATCATCGGAGCAAATCACAGAAGTTCAAACCATTTTTTAGTTAGTAGAGCTTTCATTCAGGTAATATGTACAATCATGCCTTGCTGAAGTATTTTTTTGTGTTGCATACCTTGCTGTTTTTTATAATTGTTATCAGTTTTTTGTTAAGTTTTCAGGGATAGATATCTTTGTTTGCAAAATTGTCTTGGTTCCTAGCTCCTTGGATAGTCATTTTCTCGGCATTAAAGATATAGGGAAAATATTTACGCATCCTATTGCAGTCTACGAAAACCTAAATATAATAGATTCAAAGCTGCCAGTATTTTCGTTATCTTATAGATAGGATTTTGTTGAATGGCTGCGGAACACTAAAGTGTGCCGTGTAACTTAAATTTAATTTTAATTTAATTTTATCCTTGAAATTTATTTTAATGTTAGGTGTAAGTTATGTCTGAATTATAAAAAAAAAACTTTATAGACGTATACAAATACCTAATTAAATTTTTTGCTTATGTGTTAAGCTATGGGCATTTAAATTATATGATTATCTCTACGGAAGTCAAGCTACCACTTAACCTTTTAAAATCCACTCGACTAAACTTTCCGATTCTCGAAATAGCAATCAATACCGAATATTTTCCAGCAGGTTCAATTAATTCACCCTAAAATTTTGAAATGGGTTTTCTATCAGCCAATTTGGAATCTCTTTGTTTTCATCGCGGGTTATTTAATGAGATGGGACCAAGGTAATGGATTTAAATTTTTCTGGTGAGAGATCATTTGACCTTGATTTTTTTATTTACTAGCTTAATTGTAATTTAACCGTTGCTTATTTGTAATTTGTCCGTGGCATCGCGCAACTTTTTCCGAGATAAGAAGTCGACATAAATAATAATAATTCTAAGTTTTTATGAATAAACTTTTTGTTTTATGTTTTTTTTAATATTAAAAATTCTATTACATAATATTCATTAGTTTGGGCGTGAAGAAGTAACGAACATCCATCCTTTTCGACTAAGGCTTACAACTCAACTTTTTTGGCGCCTCCACCATTTTGCGTCAATCTGGGGACCTAAGTAAACATTTTGCCGTAGCCTTTAAGTCTGAATAATTTTTATCAATATTCTCATTAGAACTAGAAGATATACTTTCTGCAAAATCGAGTAGCTGCACTACATCGAGCAAAAAAAAAAGAAAAACTGTCTTTGACCTAGCCCCGACCCTCTCCATAAAAATAGTTCAATGCAGGAAATTCTAATAAAACTCTTTGGTATATTTGCCTGTTTTGCATTATTTTCGCATTCGCCCGGGCTGGGTAATGAAATTAGTAACTTATGAGAGTACCTGCCATGAAAATGTACCTGCCTTCTGTAAAAATCGCAGTTTATTTGTCTTTCAAGGTATTGCTCTAGAAAAGGAGGGTTACCCTCAATATTAACTTAATGTGTTCGTGGGTTACACTTCATTCATCATTTTGCACAGCATCACCTGGCCAGCAAGCAAAGCTTTTGTTATGAGTGTGACCAGGTGATTATTAAATAAGGAAATATGTATTAAAAGAATCCTAAACCAAATAAAATCAAATAGTCTACTAGACAGAGTCGATGCTGATTTGTAGCTAAACCTAAAATTTCTCTCAAAAGCTTTTCTATCTACTCGACTACGGAATTTTCCGAATAGGGACTTATATTTTGCTTTGAGTTTTGTTTTACATATAATTCTTGTCAAAATGAGTTAGCCTTAACATGGTTTCAGGATTCAAGGAGGACTATTTTATACATTTTATGTCGGCTGAGTTTTTCTTCCGAGAAAATGACTGCGGCAGGATTTTCATGCTACGGAAATTAAAAATTTCCACGGCACCCGTTTTTACATTTTTGTCAGAAATTGTGGTGTGTATTGTTTGAGGATAGGTAATGTTTAAAAGTGCTTTGTCGAGTTAGTAATCTAGTTGAAAATGCATTATGCAGTTTTTTACAGAATGCTGTCAAAGTTTCACATTGATTCGAGATATCATTTAAAAATTTACTTATAATCATTAGAGAATAGGGACCCTAGCAAGGTTAAATAACTATTACTTACTATCAAAACTTTAACCCCAATTAAATTGGTATACACATTTATAACCTTTATTGTTATAAACTTTGGTAATCATACTAAAGTTGAAAATTTATCGATTCTATATTGTTACTTGTATTTTGTGTGGTTGTATATTAAATAAATTATCCATACCTTGTACTCATCGTTAAATTAATTTCCATTCGACTTTACCAATATTAGATAGGAGCGCCTGCCTGTGGCTTCACACGCGTTTTACCGGGATAAGTGGTCCTATATGTTTTTGCTGGTAGCTTTATTCGTGCATTTCAGCCCGATATGTTCAATAGTTTTGGCAGTGTCTCGTTACAAATACGTATTTTCTCCTTTATAGTAACAACTAGCTGTCCTCGCCTTCGCCCGCATTTTATCGGGATAAAAAATAGCCTATAATGTTATTCCAAGTCCCAAACTATATCCGTACCAAATTTCAGACTAATCGGTTCAGTAGTTTTTGCGTGAAAGTAACAAATATCCATACATACAAACTTTGACATTTATAATATTAGTAGGAAATAGGATAACAGCGTGTGTATTAACCTTGTGTTATCATCATATCAGCCCATACACGTCCACTGCTGAACATAGGCGTCCCCCATACGACGGCGCAAATAGCGGTCCTGAGCCGCCTCCAGCCATCGACTCTGCGGCCGCTACGATATCTTCGGACCACTAACCTTCGTGTATACGCCTACAAATATTAGAGCTATATAAAGCCTGTATAATGTTAGAGTATCCACTTTCAAACCTTATAACTTAACCTCAAACCCTCTCAAGCCATGTTTGTCTTAGAAACGGTTAGCACCTCTATAATATTACCTGCCTGGCCTTGTCAGCCTTATCTACAAGGATGACATGGACATGGATACGTGAAAAACTGATTAACTTGCGGATTTCCCTTGCTTGTTTTCCTTCTTGTTCTTGCTCATGTACTTATACGATATTTTTTTATGTTGTGAGTATAATATTTTTTTACCAAACTATTCCTTGAATTCAAATATCCGGGACTAGAATTGTATTTAGGATTTCGGACAGATTTGTAAAAAATATCACAATCTCAAAAGAAAAATATATCATCTAGAGCCAAAGTACCACAAACAGCATAAACAAAAGAAGACTGACACATCTTACTTAAGTTTCAATTTTATTATGAGTGTTTAAAAAGTCCGTTGTAAGTTTGACGTGTGTATTGAAAGTTTTTTAGCTATGTTTAATGAAACTCGGTGCAGCCATTCAAACGTTACGATTTTTTGTTAGATTAGCTTGTTGGAAGCATTATATTTCGAAATATAGGTAAAGCTTTTTTATATCAATCTATTCTATGTAGGTAATGTATAAAAAACATAATTTCGTTAGTAAAAATATGTTAACCTACTAATATTATTTTGAAAGTATATCTGTCTACCTGTCTGTCTGTTACCTTTTCACGCCTAAACGGCTGAACGGATCTTAGTAAAATTTGGTAGGTAGATGGTATCCCGGGGACGGACATAGGGTCCATGAAAAGCGCGTGCGAAGCCGCGGGCAGCATCTAGTTAACAATAAAATTACAAAGAAAATCGAACTAGTGTTTGAATTGTTACTACAATTGAACTAACTGCAGACTATTAAACAATCTACAGGTACCACAACTGATCCATATCAAACCAAAACCGGGAAACCCTAAGAGGCTGGCTGGTAATGTATTAATAAGTATATCAGTTATCTAGTACCTTAACACACACACTCTGCTTAGTTTGGAGCTAGATGATGCTGTGTGAATTGTAGAGCGTTATTTATTTACCTAATATTTCATCAACCACAACAGCTCCTATGTAAACAGGAAAACGACGTAACGAGACTTTACTCGGAAATGTAAATATTTCCCTCTTATTATTTATTTATACTTGATTATAACATCGAGAATTTACAGGAAACTCATTTGAAGCATAATTTTAGGAATAATCAAAATGAGTCACAATATAACACGAATGTTATAAATACGAAAATTTTGACGATTGGATGTTGTGTTTGTTACCACTTCACGCCAAAACTACTGAACGGATTGGGCTGATATTTTATACAAAGGTAGTTCTAAAGCTAGAATTAAATACAGTACATAAAAAACTTTTTATACTACAATCAATTCCCATGGGATAGAAATACCCTTTGAGAATTTCCATAAAATTTCAATATATATAATATATAATAATCAAGTGTATCCACTTCTTCATAATACCTTAATTAACGATTAAATAACTTTACTCTCTAATATATTAAGTCTAAGTAGTAATTGAAAATGTAAACAAATTGGTTTTGTATGTTGTTGATTCAAATATCAAAGTTCTTTATTTCCTTAAGACCTTACAAGACTCTGGGCACGACCCAAAATTCAAATTACATGAATAAAACGAAGAAATAAAGTGAACACTTAGATTTTTTATTCACTTTAATCTTTTTACGGTAAAGTAAAGAAGCGAACAAGTAACCAGAACCTTATTAGGTTGTTAGTTTTTGAATTGGAGCAAAACTCGTCCCAAGATTTCTATCCTCTAGCTAGATAATCTGTTATTTTCTAGTAAGATTGGAAACATAATTGATAGATTAGCTGTAATATAACTTTCAGTACCTAAATACTAAAACATTTTCCGTTCTATTGTTATGGGGATGTTTAACGTAGGTACACCTTTACTTTTGTTATTTTGAGGGCTTTATGGATTTGTACTTTAAGTTTTTCGAACCTCTTTTATTCTTCGTTTATATGAGAGGGTTAACAACGAACATAGTTTGTATTGGAAGAACACCAACGTTTCATCTCTTAAAGAGGGAAAGTGTCGCTTCTGAGCGATAAGGCCGCCCATTGTACTTGTTTATGTTAATATCTATGTGTTTTATTTATCTTTGTGGTGTATAAAGAGTTTTGTAATATGCATTCATAGAGCTTATGTAGGTACCTAGGTAAAGTGACGTACCTTTCCGTCTTTACTCTTTTATTTTACCTTAAAATAACGTAAATTTTCATACCGACGAAATTACGCCTCGCTCCTAAAATATATTCAGTATGACATGACAGCATCCGCAACACTCTACATTAAAACGTCTGCAGAGTCAATCTATCCAAAGTTGTTTTTTTCTAAGGTAAAATTTATTTTTACCTTACGATAAAATATTTATATCGTACCTACATATCCTTTAGATAACATCGGCATTAAGGTAAGATTATATCTTCACCACCATGCAAATCTTGTATACTTGCGAATGAGGTACAAATTTTGTTTGTGTTTTTTTATTTTATTTTCAGAACACTCTTTTAAAAGATAATCGCAAACCTTTTAAACGAATAAAGAAACGACGTTATACAGACTATTTTATTTAAAGCTGTTTCCGTTCACAAACAACCTACCTAAAATGGCGATGTTTTATATTAAATTTGTATATCATGTTGTAAGCCTCTCAACTTACCTCCCCATGATTAATAAATCCATGCCTATGTGCGATCTCATGGGCCTTCTCAAGTCCGCCGGGGATATGTACCGCGAACTGGTGATGGTACAACGGGACACATACGTGCAGCACTGTCAATAGCACCACTAACACGTACATTACGCTCGTGCATTTCACATTACTATCTAACCAACTTTGACATTACTTCGAAATAGTTAGCTGCGATGCACTCGCGAGTGTATTTGATTTACGGAGCGGCGTGAAAATCCGTCCGCACGGCGCGACGTCCACGCGAAGACTGAAGAATTCAGACTGACTGAAGCTTCGTAGGGACGGTTCGCGCATGCGCGCAAGTTGGCGCCTTTTCTTCAAGTCTTGAACGTATTGTACAACGACAATTGACTTGACTACCTAATTGGCAATCGAAAGTTGTTTTCTGAACGTGCAGTATTTTATTCGCAGTTTAAAAATGGAATGGTACCTTAGAGATCCGGGGTACTTGCCTAAATAGGACACTAGTGTAACTTCCTATTAGTTCCGATAAGCGAAATTTTCTCAAATAGGTAGTATCGTATATAATAGTTTAATGCTCTTTACTCACGTAATAAATGATTTCGAGTGAGGAGTTTTTATTTGCGGATATAGGTAGGTGGGTATCGATATCTACCTCCATCCTTTGTCTTTTGCTACGAAAATTACGACTACGAACAGTTTCATTATCGAACGCAATACAATGCAGGCCTTTTTGTGCCTGCATAAACAGTTTTTTTATATAAAAATATCCCGTTCTGAATGATTTTTATGTTAATAACCATGATAGTAACTTAAGGTAAATATAAATGCCGTGATGGACATGGGACACTATTTTGAAAAGAAACAATTAATCAAATTGGCAATTTTTACATATTTAAGAGATGATCACGGTCCGTACGTAACGAAACTGTTTTCCAAAAACGGTTTGCGTGTAACGGTTGACGTGTAACTGGTTTGGTTCCTAAAAACTGAAACTATAGTAGAAGGAACTATGTAGGTATATATGAGTTTAACGTTGTAAAACCAACTCGCGTATATCGTTGAATGAATTAGCCAGTATGATAGAATCAAGTATATTTGCGGTAAAAAGAAAACGGCTGATTCGTATTGATTTCGTCCTTAAATGTAGAAAAACTGTTTAAAAAACCGTTTTTATGATTAAACGCTCTACTGCCGACTAATACAGTAAGTATATACATAGGCCAAAATACGCTAAAAATTGCGAAAGTTAAAATAGAAGAAAAATTAGACATGGCATTGCGTAAGACTGTAGTTTTTGTCTTCTACACAAATAAGGTCATTATAAAACCCTCACAGTTTATTCAGTACCTACCCACGTATCCACTAATTTGTCAACTTAAAACATCGTAAATCCCGGGATTCCCGAAATTCCCATTAAATCGACAAGAATGGGAACCCAAAGAGGGTTACAGATAAAATCGATTGCAAATAATGAATGGCTTTCGACAAAGCCTGTTACGGGGACTGTATCCTTTTAAACCCTTGATAGGACACGTTACCTTACCCTCGCTCCCGTTTACCCTTGCTCGTTACTTAGAATTAAAACTAGGATGGGTAGGCAATGAGATGTAACTATAATATTTCTTTGTAAGTATTTTTAACCGATTTCGAAAAAGAGGGAAGTTTTATGTTCGTCTGTATGTATGTTTTTTGATGTATGTTTGTATATTTCTCCGTCAATTATGGACCGATTTTGATAATTCATTCGCTTTTGTATAGAGAATGATCCTGAGGCCCCCATAAAAAAACTTCCTGTGGGATTAGTATTTATCCCGCATAACTTAAAAACAATGTACCTTTAAGAGATTCGAAGTCAGTCTTTAGTTTTGTCAAAAGAATCAAATTATTGTATCTTAAGCAAATCTATCTTAATTACTACTCATCCTACCTAATAAACTTTAATAGTTAATTTTTGACCATTGTACATACCTATGTAAGTATATAAGTATTTATTTCTATTTTTTTCTATAGGTACTACATAATTAAATATTATTTTTCTATTTACACGCCACTGTATAGACAGTGGCGTACAAAGTATAGGCTTTTTCGATCATATCCTGTCCATTCAAAGGTTGCCTGGAAGATATCTCTCTTAGCAATAAGGCCGCCTATTGTACATTTTCTGTATTCGTTTTTGTAACCTCTGTTTTAATTTTTTATTACTTCGTGTGCAATAAAGATTAATCATTGTAAAAAAAGTATCCTCTAGCTCTCCTTGCGCTGCGCGCTGTAGGTGTCTTACGCGTGGGTATCATTTCAATTACAGCAGTACAGCAGTAACGAAACTGTTTTCCAAAAACGGTTTGCGTGTAACGGTTGACGTGTAACTGGTTTGGTTCCTAAAAACTGAAACTATAGTAGAAGGAACTATGTAGGTATATATGAGTTTAACGTTGTAAAACCAACTCGCGTATATCGTTGAATGAATTAGCCAGTATGATAGAATCAAGTATATTTGCGGTAAAAAGAAAACGGCTGATTCGTATTGATTTCGTCCTTAAATGTAGAAAAACTGTTTAAAAAACCGTTTTTATGATTAAACGCTCTACTGCCGACTAATACAGTAAGTATATACATAGGCCAAAATACGCTAAAAATTGCGAAAGTTAAAATAGAAGAAAAATTAGACATGGCATTGCGTAAGACTGTAGTTTTTGTCTTCTACACAAATAAGGTCATTATAAAACCCTCACAGTTTATTCAGTACCTACCCACGTATCCACTAATTTGTCAACTTAAAACATCGTAAATCCCGGGATTCCCGAAATTCCCATTAAATCGACAAGAATGGGAACCCAAAGAGGGTTACAGATAAAATCGATTGCAAATAATGAATGGCTTTCGACAAAGCCTGTTACGGGGACTGTATCCTTTTAAACCCTTGATAGGACACGTTACCTTACCCTCGCTCCCGTTTACCCTTGCTCGTTACTTAGAATTAAAACTAGGATGGGTAGGCAATGAGATGTAACTATAATATTTCTTTGTAAGTATTTTTAACCGATTTCGAAAAAGAGGGAAGTTTTATGTTCGTCTGTATGTATGTTTTTTGATGTATGTTTGTATATTTCTCCGTCAATTATGGACCGATTTTGATAATTCATTCGCTTTTGTATAGAGAATGATCCTGAGGCCCCCATAAAAAAACTTCCTGTGGGATTAGTATTTATCCCGCATAACTTAAAAACAATGTACCTTTAAGAGATTCGAAGTCAGTCTTTAGTTTTGTCAAAAGAATCAAATTATTGTATCTTAAGCAAATCTATCTTAATTACTACTCATCCTACCTAATAAACTTTAATAGTTAATTTTTGACCATTGTACATACCTATGTAAGTATATAAGTATTTATTTCTATTTTTTTCTATAGGTACTACATAATTAAATATTATTTTTCTATTTACACGCCACTGTATAGACAGTGGCGTACAAAGTATAGGCTTTTTCGATCATATCCTGTCCATTCAAAGGTTGCCTGGAAGATATCTCTCTTAGCAATAAGGCCGCCTATTGTACATTTTCTGTATTCGTTTTTGTAACCTCTGTTTTAATTTTTTATTACTTCGTGTGCAATAAAGATTAATCATTGTAAAAAAAGTATCCTCTAGCTCTCCTTGCGCTGCGCGCTGTAGGTGTCTTACGCGTGGGTATCATTTCAATTACAGCAGTTTCTTACAGTTATGATTTTAATATTTATCTTACTAATGGATATTCGATAGACGATAGTGACAACGTTGCCAAGGACTAAAAAGAATACTGACAAAATCAACCAATCACGAAAACGTTCTCACTTTCGAGATGTGAAGAACACAAACAGTCAATAAAATTTTGACTACGCACACTGATCGCAATGTAAAGGAAACCGCTAGAAAAATCAGTTCCAAGAAGTTCCCGCAAACTTCGACAAACTCGAACATACTTTGCGTTTTAAAACGTGGCTCAAGTCTACGGAATTCAATTCGGAATAAGGAGTATTCAAATCTTCTATTTGTTCCAACTTCCCAACTAACTGAACTTACATACTTTAGTCAGGTGAACCGTAAGATAATGCACTGAATAAGTTTATGTAGATGCTTGGTTAAAAACCGCTTTTTGTACTAAAATACCTACATACATATGTAGCACGTTAACAAAAGTAGGTACCTGCTGTAGTTAACATGCTACATATGTACTTAGTTAGTAACAATAGTGCATACATATGTATGTAATATAGTACTTTAGTTAATATGCTCCATATGTATGTAACTTAATACTTAAAATTTAAAGTACTTCAATTAACATGCTGCATATATACAATACATATATCGTAACGGTCGCAGGGAGTCGATGGATGGAGGTGGCTCAGGACCGCGATTTGTGGCGTTGTATGGGGAGGCCTATGTCCAGCAGTGGACGTGTATGGGCTGATATGATGATGATATGTATGTAGGTAATTAGAACCAATAGCTACCTACATATGTTACTAGTTAAATTTTAAGTAAAATAGGTGAGGACTCTACGCTTCGATAAGGTTCGTTATGCTTTAAGATACTTTTACTATGAAACGTATTTTTACCCGACTACGAGAGGGTTATGATTTTGACACCCTATGTATGTATGTATGTAGCCGATTTTTATGTTCCCTCGTAGCGCTGAAACTACTGTTCCGATTTCAACAAATGAGGTGTCATATGATTCGTCTTAATAGCCCGATGGTTATAGGCTATGTGACGTCAGATAAAAATGGGGGTCTTACGAGATAGCGGGGGTCGAAGAAAGGGTCGAAAATTTCAATGTTAGTAAATATGCTCGTGTGTGGTATAGTTGCAAAGGTCTTTGTTTGTACTTTTCAAAACCGTTTCTCAAACTTTTGTGAGATTAACGATTCTCAAACTATGAGCAAAAAGGTATAAAAAAATATAGTTGAAACAAAAACTCGACTACATAAAAGTCTTAAACAAGCGTTCACCTATTGTCCTTATCATTTTCTTTTGATACTTAGGTAGTCGGAGGCACCCACCCCATATACATACCTACGGTACAATTAATAACAAAGGCCTTCGACTACCTAAGTATCAAAAGAAAATGATAAGGACAATATGTTAACGCTTGTTTAAGACTTTTATGTAGTTGGGTTTTAGTTTTTAACTATTTTTCAGCCAATTCCTTTGAAACTGCTAACACCATCTATCGGCCGTTCACAAAAACATCTCCAGCGAACGTGGTTCGGTTTGAGAGTTAGCTAGCTCTACGTAGAAGCATTTCGTGGCACCTTAGGGTAAAATAATGTACATCATCATCAGCCTGTACACGTCCACTGCTGAACATAATCCTCCCCCAAACGACGCCACGAATTTTATAATTGGTGCCATCAGGGGTACATATGAAGCAAGTATAAGTAAAATCGTAGGCATGCACCTCCTTTCGTAGCAAGTTCGTAGCCATTTCGTAGCAAGTTCGTAGCAAGTTTGTAGCGCTAGTTCTTTCTTTCTTGATAGCACCCGTTCTATAGTCGGTTCTTGAAATCAAGATATTGAATTATCAACGTAAATTTATTATAAATCTGATCAAAATATTAGAAAATAACAAAGCGAAAGCAAGGTAATGGCTAAAAACAAAAACACAGACTTCAACAAAGCATAATTGCACAGTTACTTGTTGTTGTTTTTGGTGGTTACAACGGACGGGAGATGAATAAATTGATGAATAAATACTAGCTTTCAAAATCAAAAATTGTTTGTGACTTCGGCTATTTTCTTTGATGATACCAGTGTCGTAAAAAAATTTCCACTAAAATTTATTTTAGTTCTGTAATACATATTTGTTTACAAAAAAGTGTCGTATTTTAGAACCGAGTATACATAATAGGTCACAGAACAGATTTTGCCAATACCTAACTGCTAAAATCCTTAACTATATAGTCTCTATCCATTGTTACATTATCGACTACCTTTGTGAAGAGAAATAAAGATATTTTTTTTTATAAAGTTAACGTTCTCTGTAGAGACACAAATAAAAGCAGCTAAACGACGAATGAGTATTTGCGTCAATTTACAACAATGAAGTAAGGGCGGCCTTATCGCTTTGAGCGATCTCTTCCAGGCATGCTATGTTAATGACTCTTTTATTTTTAATGGAGAATTATCTTTATTCCTGAAATAATAGTATTTGTCTCGCCAAACTTAAGAAAAAACAATGTAATCATTAAGGAATTTGAAGTCAGCGTGTAGTTTTTTCTAAGTATCCAAATCATCGCCAAGACGAAAAATCGCTATGCTAGGGTTGCTGAAGTTTGACAACAACCAAAAGCCGTCAACCGTTACATAACACTCCATCCAAACGGCAACCTCCGGTAAGATAGCTGATCGCATAATCGGATTTTAATTGGATGGAGTGCTATTGTTAACCCTGTCCTAAGGTAAATGAGAGTATAATGGATCTCCCATCACAATGGCCCATATCTGAATGGCATTATAATGAATTGTGATAGTGATATCGGGATTCTAGAAGAATGATTGCATAAGAGATATTTTTAAGAAAACGATTCGTGCCATATAAATGTTTTGTTAATTGCGCGTTTTGTAAGACTTAAATATACCTAAGATAGTGTAGTGTCAATTCAGATAATTCGAAAGCTTTTAATTTGATAGGACTAGATACATTGCTGTTCTTCTCATAACGATTGAAATAAAAAAGATGCTAACAGTTTTAGTACTGTCAAATTAGATAAGTTTAGTTTTTGGGACATAGGAATTGACACCTTTATTCAAGTAATTAGTATTAATTACACTCAAGAGTCATAAGAGTGTGACTTATCCAAAACGAGGTATTGAAATAGGCACGTAAAAATTGTCAGCAGCAGCAAAATCGTTTTTTCCAGTCTAAAACTGTGCTTCAAAAACATTAAAATATTCAATACGCTGCTGTAATCTGAATCTCTCATTATTCCACATTTCAAACTTACCCCAGTTTGCTTTCAAGCGCCCGATACGTTTCTGTCTAAGAAATCTTCGTGAATAAAGCACCTACGTCTTGAATAGAGCGGGATTCAGAGGCTCGTATTGTTGCCATGAATGGCAGTCATTATCGAAAGATATCCCACTCTAGTTATTATTTGAATTTTATCTCGAACGATATTATTATTGTGTGCCATACTCATATTTACTCAGTAGGTATGCCCTCTATATTCCTATCCGTTATAATAGTATAACGGATAGGAATAGCTGTTAAATTATATTCAACTTTTTTGTATTTGAGAGAAAAATGTCTTTTGTTATCTTATTATTACTAGTAGGTATTAAATACGCGAAAGTTTGGAAGGATGGCTAAAAATAAACATACATCCATGTTTGTTAATTCTTCGCGCCAGAACTACGGAACGGATCAAGTTGGAATTTTGTATAATTGTGTCTAGATCTGGAATTTTACATATAGGCTACTTTTTATCCCATAAATCAGTTATAGAATAGAAATTATCTTAAAATGTTTCCATAGACTTCGACGACCGATGTTGTGCGGCGGGTGAAAGTACGCTTGCGACGCAGAAGGTTGCGGGTTCGATTCCCGCCTAGGGGGAAACAAATGTTTGAACGATCTGCAAATATTTCCGGGTGTTCTGGTGGTTCTATGTATAATTAAAAAACTATATATGTATGTAATGTCCTATGTATCATCTCGTAACCGTAACACTAGCTTGGACTAGATGATGCTGTGGGGGATTGTCCAACATTATTTATTTATTTATTAGTAGAACGCGTGCTAAACCACGGCCAGAAACCAGTTAGATAATAAACGGACCACACGACACAGATAAGCCACCGGCCATTATCATATCATTATACCAAAACGGAAAAAAATTCGTTTAATAGATACCTACCAGCTAGTATCATGTTTGTGATACCTACGTATTACTAACCTGTCATAGTTGTACCAAAGATTACGGTTGTACTGCCAAAATAATCAAGATCAAGCAGCCTACGTTTAGTTTAGATTCTAAACCAACAAAAATGACTTGCATCAAATTGTAGAGTATTTTTTTGTGAAACGCTGCGTATTCCCCAATGCCAACAAACTATAGCTTTTTCCATTCCTTCGCGCACATTCATCGCGGTTACGTAAAAACTGGCTTGCACATAGTTTTACATCCCACAGGATTTGCCCGGACATAGGTATAATAGCCCGGCTACACGCTCAAATATTTGTGCATGCAGATTGCACAAACACAGTTTGCTCAAGCAAGATGAGCCGGCCACACGCTCCATCTTACTTGCACAAACTAGTTTAAGCCCGGCCACACGCTCCATCTTGCTTGCGTAAACTGTGTTTGTGCATGCATGCATGCACAAGGGTTTGAGCGTGCAGCCGGGCTAGAAGAAGTTTACTATCCGATGTTTGACCGGATTTTCTCCGGCACTCTAGCGTTTTCTAATCGTAATAGGAATTCCTACAAACAACATTAGATAGATAGATAGACAGATAATGCTTTATTCAGAAAAACTTAAAACTAAACAGTTTGGCAAAAAGGTAAAAGAATAGGCGGCCTTATCGCTTAAAGCGATTCCTTCCTGGCAACCAAAGCTTAAACGAAAAGATCAAAGGAAGGCGGTGCAGGTATTAAATACGAAAATAAAACTAAAACGAATACAAACTTAAACAAACTAAAATAATCCTAATATAGTCTTGGGTTATATATACCAGGCAAAATCCGATACCTGTGAGTTACGTTACTGTGACTTCAAAATATCTGTGACAAATACCAGTGGCAAAATACTAGCTAGTATTTCTACTAATCACATACAAATTCATTGTTTTACTGATTGAATAATATATTTATTGCAGCAATAGTACCGCTACGTAACGAAAATTCCTCTTGAATTGTATGTGTATAACGCAATGTTTGTTACATTGTGGTATACTTTTCAAATTTCCAAGTATCTATAAAATACTAGGTGTGTCGCATTCTGACTTAGTGATACTATCAAAGAGAGAATATAGAAGCGATATTATCTAGCTGAAGCGATTTATTGCCTAGGTTCCTAATAAAATATCAACGATTAATATTGGGCTCTCGTGTTACTGGCACTGCCTGTGAGACAGTCACAGATATATTTAGTTTCTGTCACTGAGAAATACCGCCAATTTTCTATACTTGTGACTTTTATCAGTGACGATAAATACGCCTCAAGCCTATCCTAATACACATATACCAAATAGAAATATACACTAATACATAATAACAAATACATAGCTAGTAGTAAGTTGAGGGACAAATTACCTAGTCTGACCTAAATAATATTCATAGACTTTCTTTTTAAAAGTGTGATGAGATGTGTTTTTTTATATCAGTAGGTAGATCATGCCATAATCTGACTGATTGAGCTGTAAAAGAGTTGCTATAAAAGGATGTTTTCTGAACCGGAGCCACCAAAAACAACGTTTCTGAAGATCTAAGAGAGAGGTCGTGAGAAGAATGAAGAAACTGAAATCTTTGTTTGAGATACTAGTGGACAAAAAATTGAAGTGAAGAGAATATCAATAACACCTTATTTCTTATTTGATAATAATAACTATGTTTATAGTATACAATTTGACTTGTCTAAGTGCTTATTTTGTAAGCCTAAAGAAATAAAGTTATTGATTCTGATTCTGATTCTGATACGAAGGAGAAGCAGGATTGAACAGTAAAGAGAAAAGAAGGGACAAAATGTGCAAGTTCCGGCGCTGGCGAATGGGAAGTCTTTTGAGCTGGGTTCGGTAGGCAGATACATGGTCGTACTTGCGGAGGCCAAAAATAAATCTGATGCATATGTTTTGGAGGCGCTCCAGCTTATTAAGCTGATCCTCTGTGACATCCAAATAACATGCATCCGCATAATCTAGGACAAGAAGAAGAAGGAAATGAGCAAGTCCAGTTTAGTAGCGGTGGGGAGAAAGTTTCGCAGTCTTCTTAAGGAGCCAGCAGAAGCAAACAGCTTTCGACTAGTCACCTCCATCTGAGCTCCCCAAGAAAAGGTGCAGTCAAACATAATCCTTAGGTTTTTGATGGTCTCGCTGAAGGGGATCGCTATTCCATCAAAAATAACCTGCGGAACTGCTGACCAATTTAGTTTGGACAAGGTTGTCTTTGTCTTGTCTAGAGTTGCCAATTATGATGGTTTGAGTTTTAGAAGGGTTGATCCTTAGTCCGTGCTGCTTGCTCCACTCAGTGATATTTTGTAGATTTGTATTTGTTATCTCAATTGCGCTCGAAATATTACTAAGAGGGGCTTGGGTATATATCTGTAGATTGTCAGCATATATTCACGTCAGATCACGAACGAAGGTCACCGATGCTCTACATTCCTCACAAAAACTAAAGTGGTGCTGGGCAGGGTACAGCTCGAATAACAGACAATCTATGGACTCCCGTTTGACATCCTGGCCAGGATCAACAGGCAACTGAAACAGAAGCAGACCTACTCGCCGCTCGGTGGCATATGACATAATTCAAGCGGCTGGCAAACACTGGATGAACACAGCTAAAGATAGAGACACCTGGAAATGTCTTGAGGAGGCTTTCACCTTCATAATGATAATATTTTTAAGAAACCTTAGATTAAATGGATCAGTGCTTTTCAAGTTTTTTGTAATTTAGAATTTCAAGAAAGAAAATAACAATCAAATAATATAAACAACTTAAACTAGTATTTTCAATTGAAACAATTGAGCTAACTGCAGACTGTTGCAAACAATCTACAGATAGCTCAACAATAGAAACAAAAGGCTTTCTAATAATCCTAAGAAAAGATATTGCGCTATTCTAACGAAATCATGAAGTAGGTACATGAATCAGAATCAGAATCAATAACTTTATTTCTTTAGGCTTACAAAATAAGCACTTAGACAAGTCAAGTTGTATACTATAAACATAGTTATTATTATCAAATAAGAAATAAGGTGTTATTGATATTCTCTTCACTTCAATTTTTTGTCCACTAGTGGAAGAAGTGAAAAAGAAACCACTAGCACATTATAATATCACTTATGTGTCTAATACATGTTTATTTTGCCTATCTAAATATAAATTTAATGCAATTTAGATACATGTCAATATTTCTTTAAAGCTAAACAGAACATTGAATTTCTTACATACTACTGACAGTGCGGAACGGAGCGACACCTGGCCAAGCATTAACATCATTGATGTAATCATCTATGGAGTAAAAGGCCTTCCTGATAAGATTTTGTTTAATGTACTGTTTAAATTTACAAATAGGGAGTTCAGTTGCTTCAGATGGAAGCTTATTATAGAAGCGCACGCAATTGCCCATAAATGATTTCCCTACCTTTCGTAATCTATATGCTGGGATGTGTAATTTGTTATTGTTTCTTGTATTTCTACTGTGAACATCACACTTTTTCAAAAAGCTATCTCTATTTTTGTGCGTATACATAAGATTTTCATAGATGTACTGCGATATTACTGTCAAAATATTTATTTCTTTAAATAATTCTCTCAAAGAGTCGCGTGGCTTTAATTTGTAAATTGCGCGTACCGCTCTTTTCTGGAGAACAAAGATAGTCTGGATGTCAGCTGCCTGTCCCCAAAGCAAAATACCATAAGACATAATACTATGAAAGTAACTGAATAAACTAACCTAGCTGTATCTTCATCAGTAATATATCTAATTGTTCGAACTGCATAGGCCGCTGAACTAAGTCTGCCTGCGAGAGCATCAATTTGGGGTTTCCATTGAAGAGTGGAATCAATATGTAACCCTAAGAAAACAGTAGAGTCTACAAAGTCAACAATCTCATTCTTTAGCATTATCTTCGTTGGAAATTCTCTTACATTAGGTAACATCAATTTAATGCATTTGGTTTTTTTAGCATTGAGTAAGAGGTTATTGGTGGTGAACCAATCTAGTCATGTTTCATCATCATCACATATTGCCGAGTCAATCGCGAACCAGTTAGCAAATGGCTATTTGTTAGGGGTCTTATCCCAAGGTTATGGTTTTACACTTTATTTAACTCAACTTCTAATTTCAGAGTAACTATTTATCAAACTAATAAAAAAGATTAAGTTTGCATGTTTATAGGTATCTGTGTATATGTCACCGCCGCCGGATCGGTAGAACCAGCGCTTTTGTAGAATGACTATGTCTATAAGGTACAAAACGGCAAAATTCAGAATCGAATTATGTTAAAGCCCTATATGCCGACCACGAATTTATTTTACACTAGCTGTGCCCGCGACTTCGTCCGCGTGGAATAGTGACAGTGTCTTTCATCCCCTATTCCCTTTGATATATTACCCCCTGAGGGTAAACTTTAAATGACAATTTATTTATATCTTAATTAGCAGCCTAAAAAAAAGTATTTATTCTGTGTCACAAAATTACAAACAAAAGGGGTTAGAAGATTTTGGCTTAGGCGACGTCCGCCATTTTTTATTTCTCCAAAATGGCAGCACACGATAATTGCCACATATATCGCTTGGAGACACCTACATAAACAAAAAAAGCTAAGTCACCATATTCCTAAAAAGTCACGTTACAAAGTTATTTGTAAACAGATGAACTGTAATTAAAAAAAATATTTAACTTCGATCTTTTTTGCAGATAACTCTCAAACGTAACGCTTTAGGAATACAGTGATCATATATTTTTTTGTTTGTATAAATATCCCTAATCGATCTATGAAGGTTTCATCGTGCGCTGCTATTTTGAAAAAAAAATGCATCGGGGCACTAAGCCAGGCTTCGAACAAAAATCTTCGAACCCCTTTATATACCACCAGCCTCACGGGGATTGTTCTCCATAGTAGCATAGACAATAATGACATCGCATCGTCATACATTGCGTACATTATTGAAGATTCAATTTCAAATAATTTACGCATTCGATGACAAAGTGACGTAATTTTTCTCTATTCTACCCTAGACAACAATCTCCGTGCTTCTCGGGCAGGTAGAACGTTCCCATCGCACATGTTTTAAGCTGACAGAAACTCAACTATGTTGGCGTATAGCATCGTTTGACGCATTCAATTTATTGAATGGCCATTCGTGGCGTCGTTTGGGGGCGACCTATGTTCAGCTGTGGACGTATACGGGCTGATGATGATGACGAGTGTCGATAAACCTTTTTACTGTTTGATTGTCAGTAGAACTACCAAATAACAATTTTCATGGAATAACAACATTCAATTTCATGGAATAAGTATAGTCGTATACACATATGACTAATACTTATTCCATGAAATTATGTATTGCCGACAATGTGTTGGCCTAGCTACACAGCTAGGCTAATACATTGTCGGTAAACACAAGTGCTAGATCAATTTCTTTCGTGTTTAATTTAAAGTGACTTGGTTGGTTTAATGTTGGAATTTATGTAGCGTTTTTATGTCCCAATAAAGAACTTTTAGTGCGAAGCAACGTCGTTAATCTAGAGTTCTAATAAAGTTGGGAAGTAGACGATGATGTCAGTCTATGTTTACAGTTCCAAAGGTTTTCTCTAAACACCGCTAATCATGGGGAAATGCAAGGAGTAATAAACGTTCCTTGACTGATTTGTTAAATATCGTCATAACTTCTTTTTCAAAAATAAAATAGATTTACCTATTTGTAAACCATATCAAAATATCCACTAGAGTCTGAACTAAATGAAACAATTGAAGTACATAATTCAATTTATTTAAATAAAGCGAATAAATTGCGACAATGCAATACAACAATATTTAGAGAGTATACAATTGTTAAATCTAAAACAGAAAACACTTAAAATATAGAAATACCTATAACGATATTCAATTTATCTTAAATAATAAACATAAAAAAAATATAATAGCTTTTGATTGATACGATACCAATCTAGAGCACATCTAATAACATCTTTTGTGATATGGCGTGAGCGTTGATAATCACAGACCAACAAATATAATGATAGCAACTTTAGAAGCAATGCAGAAAATACCTAAGATATAGTAATTTTTCTATCTGTTATTTTTCAATCCCTACTCCATTTCCATCTCACTAGCAATAGGTCGTGTACTACCGTGCAGATTACGAGATATTGGCATTCTTCTTTTCTCGATGAATTTGTACGCAAAGTTTATTATATAGAGTACTATTATTATTCCTAAACACGCAGCTATAAAATAAAAAACTTTTTCGTCCTTTCTCTCTTCGGTAATTTGTGCTTGGTTGATAGGACCTCGCTTTGGAAAGGATTTCTCGAATTCTTCTCTTATTGCTTCGATTTCATCTTTGAGCATTTTTTTCATTTCATTACGCATATTATCACTATCCTTACTGCTAACAATTCCTTGAATATTTTCAGTATTCACTGGATTTTCTATACTAGTATGATTTATCAACTGCAAAACCAATTCTTTATAATATATTTGTGAATTATTGGTCAGGTCTTCTATTTTTTTCAAATAGCTATCGGATTGTTTCAAATAATCATTAGTATTTTTTTGGGTTTGGTTGGATAAACTTACCATAGTTTGAATGGAGTCAACGATCTTAGTTAATTCTGTTTTTATTTGGTCAGATTTGTCTTGGGATACATTTTGTTTTAAAAGTTCAATGGATGAACGCAAATCTTGTATTGCATTTGTAAATTGATTAAATGCTGGTCTGATGTCATAAGAAGTGGTGTTATTGGCATTTGGCAAAATTATTCCATTTTCTTTAGGAACACTTTGGCAAGAGATACCATCAACATTTTCGGAATGAAAATCTAAATTTTCTGACGTCAGGACACTCTTGAACTTTTCAGTGTAATCCGACATTTTTAGCTCAAAAAGAACATTACAGGAAATTGGATTACCGCCGATGCTTAGTTTACTTGTATTCCTATCAAAAAACTCTTGAAATCTTAATTCATTAATGTTGTTGTTATCTAAGGCTAAAGTTGATGATGGTGGCAATAATCTAGAATCAAACGTTTGGAGTACATTGTTGGATAAATTTACAAAAGATAAAATCCGAGCACCATCGAAAGTGCCAAATTGCAGCATTTGGATATTGTTCCCAAACAAGTTAAGACTTCTGAGATCTGAAACGTGTATAAACGATCCTGGTTGTATAAAATTTATTCTATTCAAACTCAAGTCAAGTTTGAGAAGAAAAGGCATATCTTGAAAAGAAAATTTATCAATTGTTTTTATTGTATTAGTGCTAAGGTTCAATTCTTGAAGTTTTTTAACGTTATATACAAATAATTTATTCAAGTCCGTGATTTCACAGGACCGTAAATCTAAGTTGACCATTTGAGCACTTGCATTCTGGAAATTAAATCTTGTTTTTATATTGTCTAAGCTCACCTGATATAAGTTTGGAAGGTTACTGAAAGAATCGCCTAAGATTTGCATTTGCGTGTTCGAGGAAAGAGACAAATGACTTAACTGATGTAATTGATTTAGAGCATTTACTTCCATAATACGAATGGCATTATTAATTAGATTTAAAATACGCAATTTTTTGAGCCCAGAAAACGTATTGTTTGTTATGAGCCTTATCGCATTATCATTCAAATATATTTCTTCAAGGTTTGGATTACTCGACATATTAATATAAAAAATTTCAAGCAAATTATGCGATAGATCTAGTATTTCGATTGAACTTGTTTTTATAAATGCGTTGTATTCTATGTCAGATAATAATCCGTGTGAAGAGTTGACATGTCTTAGATTCGGTAAACCGGAAAAAGATTCATTTTTAAAAGAAGAGGTGTTTGTGTATGCCAAGTTAATCGTTTTTAAACTTGTTAACCCTTCAAACGTATTATTTT
The DNA here is from genome assembly GCA_947859395.1 of Eupithecia insigniata. Taxonomy (NCBI): domain Eukaryota; kingdom Metazoa; phylum Arthropoda; class Insecta; order Lepidoptera; family Geometridae; genus Eupithecia; species Eupithecia insigniata. The sequence goes on from OX402008.1 coordinate 7,371,420, forward strand.
GCAAGGAATTCACAAAAGGGTTGTTCGTTACTATCAATCTTTCGACTTCTTTTAAACTCTGGAAACAGTTTAATTCAACTTCATTTATTTTGTTATCCGACAAATCCAATTCTTTTAATGATAGTAGATTATCAAAAAAATATTTGGTAAGTGCTTTGATGCTGTTATTCCGCGCATTAAAAAAAGTTAAATTAGTAAGACTGCTTGTATCAAAAGTTAATTCTTCTAAAAGATTATGGGACAAGTCTAGAGTAGACAACAATGCCAAGTTTTTAAATGCGGAAGGCGATATCGATGCTATTTTATTGCATCTAACATTTATATAATAAAGATCTTCACTCATGTATTTGAAACTTTCATTTCCTAGTGATGTTATTAATTGATTACTTAAATCTAATTCAGTCACATGAATTCCTTTTAACGTGTCCTGTTCAATAGTTATGTTTAGACGATTATTTTTTAAATTTAATTCTGTTATTTTATGCTCATCAAAAGCTCTATCTTCAATGTGGCTGATGTGATTGTTCGTTAGGATGAGTGATTGCAACTTCCTATTCTTTTCAAAAAGCACTTTTGTTATTTTTTCAATTTTATTATTGCTCATATCTAAATATTCCAAATCTAAAAGACTTTTGAATGTTTTGTTTTCAATGGATTCAATTAAATTAGATGATAAATTCAATTTTTGCACTTTAATCAATGTACTAAGATTATAATCTGATATTTCTGTGAGATTATTATTCTGTAGATATAATTCATTGAGATTCATAAACCTCGTAAAAGAATTGCCGATTTCGAATAACATGTTGAATGAAACATCTAGAGTCCTAAGACCCAAAACCCCTTCGAATGTTAGGATATCAAAGCTTTGGATCATATTGTGAGACAAGTTCAGGTATTTCATTTCTGTAAAGAGAGAAAAGCAAGTATTGGGTATGGATTCCAAAAGATTTTGACTAAGATCAATTTGTTGTATGGATCTCGACGTAGAATATAACGTCTGAGTTCCCATAACCAAACTTACTATGTTATTATTTTGTAAAACAATGGATGTTGCCTTTGATAATGCAGAAAAATCATTTAAATTAATCACTGATAGTCTATTATTGGTGATCACTATTTTCTTCACTCCAGTTAACTGGAAAACTTTCTGCGGAATAATATTAATGTATCCCTCGCTTATTTCCATCTCTTCGATATTCTCTGTTCTTTCAATTGATTCAAAAATGTTGTACTTATCATCAGCATTATGGACCGTGACATATAAAAGATAGTCAGTCGAGTACGTAGTTTCCATGTAGCCATATCCATTTCTTGCCGCATCATAGTAATTATAGTTATCAATCCATTCCTCAGTCTTTATGCAGTCCAATGAGGTGTGATCAAAACTTATCTTTTGATCACACTGAAGAGAAAAAGCACAAACACCATTCACTTTATTGAGTTCGTACACCTGACATCCTTTTACACGTTGTAGTGAAGACAGCGAAACTATCAATAATAAATCTGTAAATAAAGATAATGCATGTTAGTGATCAGAACAGAATAGTACTTATTTAGATGGATAACTCTTTATTATAGTATACCACACAAACACAAAATACAATACAAAAGGAAATGCTAACAAACAATGAAGTATAATGGGCGGCCTTATCGCTTTAAGTGATCTCTTCCAGGCAACCTTGGGACTGGACGTAAAATAACAATATAGACGGTGGCGTTTGAATTTAACAAAATACAATATGTATATATAAACTATAATGATACCTAGACTACGAACTAGTATTTATGACAGGTTAAGTCCTCTTCGCGGATTAAATATTTTTTTTTGTATAAATAAATAATGCTAGAAAATCCACACAGCATCATCTAGCCCCAAGCTTGTGTTATGGGTACTAGATGACTGATATACATAATACAATATACTAAATAGATAGATATTTTTTTATTATACATATAGTAAATACCCAGAACACCCAAAACAAATATTTGCAGATCATACAAACATTTGTCCCCGCAACCTCCTGCGTCGCAGGTGGACCTTCGCCCGCCGCGCCACATCATCATAGTTGCCAGTAAATAAATAATAATAAATAAACAATAATTTATTGGGCTAGAAACAACAATGCCCTTTCCTGGGATACAAAATTTATATTCTTGGTAAATAAATGTTTAAAAGCCGAAAGGACTTGCCGTTCGGTATCTTGAAAATGTATTAGCCAGATAAAAGGACAAGTTTCTAGGAAGTTTTTTTTTTTTAATAAAACAAGATACCTAGGTATGTATGCTTACCTATTTATTTATCCAACTAGGTTATTAGGTTTATTTATTTATAATTATATATTTACTAGCTGCTGCCCGCGCCTTCGCTCGCGTTTTATCGGGATAAAAAATAGCCTTTGTGTTATTCCAGGTCCGAAACTATCATCATCATCATCAGCCTATACACGTCCACTGCTGGACATAGGCCTCCCCCGTACGACGCCACAAACTATACCCATACCAATTTTCAGCGTAATCGGTTCAGTAGCTTTTGCGTAAAAGAGTAACAAATATCCATACATCCATACATCCATCCATACAAACTTTGACATTTATAATATTAGTAGGATTATTTATCTAGGTTAAATCCTGGAAGCATATTATACGTTTTATAACAATCTAGTAGCTATAACACAAGCTCTGCTTAGCTTGGGGCTAGATGATGTTGTGCGGATTGTCCAGCATTATTTATTTATTCTGTTTCTCATTTCCATGATCACGGGCCATATAGTGACCCGGTCCTTTGGGAGGCGTGTGTGGGGCCGAAGCCAACAGCACAGAGGCCCTTTATGAGAATTAATGTAAAGGCGAGAGCTTCACATAGCGGGTATCTTCCTTGGTTGCCATCATTATTATAACTTCTTATAACAAACTACAAAACTTTGATCGTCCTAAAGCTATTAACAATACATTTCTGTTTCTACGATTTTTTTAAGAAGCTTACAATATTAACCTCTTATTAATGGGGGCGGGAATATTTATATAAATACTAGCTGACCCGCCAAACGTTGTTTTGCCTTCAACCCGTATCACTTAGGGGTATGGAAAATAGATAGTAGCCGATTCTTAGACCTACTGAATACGCATATAAAATTTGATAAAAATCGGTAAAGCCGTTTCAGAGGAGTACGGTAACTAACATTGTGTCATGGAAATTTTATATATAAGATTGATTACGTAATTTTACGTGTGACAGATAAGTAAATATTCCATATTAATATTATAAGAGCGAAAGAAAATCTATTTTTTTTTTGGATACTTTTCACGCCTTATCAGCTAAACGGATCATAATGAAATTTGGCAGGGAGGTAGACAATATCCCGGACATAGGCTACTTGAAAAGCGCGTGCAAACCCGCGGACAGAAGGTAGTGGGTAATAAAGAAATTTACTTACAGAGTGAGCACGCAAGAATCATGATGATAATTAGGTTATCATCAGTTTTGTTTCAATAACTGTGTTTATTGCACTTAATAACATTAAATAGGCACTTTGTAGTAAGAGTCTAAATAAAACTCAAATTTTCCACAGTTAAAAATTAACGTCTGCTCGGTATAGAGAGTACTCTACAAATATATTAAAGAGATAACTTAGTATGTGATGATTCATTTTACAAGAGCTTGATAAGCCTTGGGATGATAATATGTATTTCCATAAGTTTTAGAGATCCGTGCCTAAATGTTAACAACGAAATCCATAGGCACTGATATTTAAAATAGAAACTATCATAGGTACTTTACCTACTATATACTAAAGGCAAGAAGCAAGGTCTTATAGCACGAGTAAAGGGAAAAATCTGAAAACTTCAAATTAGTACAATATTCGGAAAAACACAAAATATTAATTTTTTTTAAGTATTTACTATTAGTTTAGTGTATGGATAGGATCTACTTTAATATTTTCATAGTTTATTCAATTAGATAATTTAAAAGATAAGATAATTAATAACGATAAGATTCTCCTATATTTGAGAACTTTTCTTAGATTTTTTTTTATTAAATACCTACCTACCCTCAATGAAAATAACAATAGTATTTTCTTTTTTTAGGTATTTTTCAACAGAAAAGACCCTCTCTCGGCGTGCAAGTTTTACTAAAATATTACAGTAACACAAAATATTTGTTGGTAACCCCATGCTGTTGGGGAATACCCGGTTATTAAATAACTAATGCCAATGGAGCGCATTATGTGCTCTATCTGTTGCTTGTATCCGGTTGATTACACACAATGGCTTTATTTATCTAAACTATGATGGTCAATTTAATATGTAGGTATTGAAAAAATAATAAGTACCTATATCGAAAGAAATATATATATATAATAAGAATAGTAAGTATAACATTCGTAAATATTAAATAAATAATACTATTTAACCTCTCTGAACGCCTACCAGCCTGTCAAATTATTAAGCAAATGATGAAACACCGACACATGCGCGTCATCTGAGGCTGTGTCAAAAAATTATCTGAGCGCCTGGTCGAAGCGACGCGTGACCCGAGAGCTGGTAAGTATCTGGCGCAGCGCATTAGCATTGCCATACAGCGGGGCAATGCAGCCAGCGTCTTGGGGACGCTTCCGACTGGTATTGATATGGACCAGTTGAGCTATCTGTAGATTGTTTGCAACAGTCTGCAGTTAGCTCAATTGTTTCAATTGTAAATACTAGTTTAATTTCTTTATATTATTTGATTGTTATTTTCTTTGTCAATAAAGATTATTCTAATATGTATATATTAAGCAAATTATAGATATGTTTTATATACAACTGTAGGGTGTAACCAAGTATGAACCAAACTCACTAACAAAGTATGGACCAATTCATGGGTGTTTAAATTTAAAGTGTTTGCACGCACACTTGTGTACTATAATAATGTTCTGCGCAAATGGCTTGTCTCGACTGAGACTAGCCTCCGCTGTAGCCGAAATTCGGCTAGGAGAACATAGTCATAGTGTTTTTATACGCACGACACGGAGAAAAAAATATACAGACGAATTAAGAACCTCCTCCTTTTTTGAAGTCGGTTCAAAATAGCGATAGCTGAAAGCAAACTCAATATTATTAGATTTTCTGATATATTACATTGTATCACCCCTCTCCACTCTTCGTTTTCCCCGTTGTCGTCTGAGACGGTCGCGCGCTTGCATTGCTACAGTCGCGATGCCGTCGCGCGTTTGCAGCGCTTCAAAAAGTCGCCGTGTGCGCGCGCTCTTAGGCCAAAGCCCAACGACGCGACTGGCCGCGCGCGTTCTCGTTCAACGGAGAGTCTTGCGTGACATGCGGCACTAATGGAATATGACACTTATACCGGTCAGAGCCCCGAGTCCTTTTGACGATAGTATCGAGACGTGAATGTGACGTTTCTTAACTGTGCAGGATTTGCTTAGTTCCCTGTCCGCACGATAGAGGCGGTGTATAAATTTATGGAAAAATTAGACGTCACGATCATGCCTCGATATTATCAATAAATGGACTCGAGGCACTGGTTGTATTATATTGTACACCAAATTTCGTGTATTCAATTCAGTAGTTTTGTATTATCCTATTTAATATTATTTTTTTTGTTTTAATTAAAACATTGTCGATTTGATTGGCCGCGAAAGAATCGACCCACCAACTCATCCCGTGCCGAAGAGCCACTAAGGACTATGGAAGTTTCCAGAAGTAGAGCAGCAGCTTACGTCTATGTACATATATTTAACACGTACACTGCGAACATCAATCCTGCCTGATAATTATGGCAAAACCCCTTAGGTATGGAGAGGCATGTTCAGCAGTGGACGTACCTATTATAATTATGTGCCGACGTGAACAAACCAAATCCATAGGTTAAAATGATCTTATATATTTGCTTAGTTTCTGGCTATATGGCATTGCATGAAATTTGCATCGTGCAGATATTATATAACTTATACTTAGAGAAAAATCCAAAAGATAAAATCTCATAAAAAGCTTGAGAAATATGTTTCAAAACCTGAAAGACCGTGGGTCCAAAACCCTTGCAAACGTTATTAAGTTTCCACGATAACATTGTCGACAACCTCTGAGTGTCACTGGTTATTTAAGTATCGGCGCAAACGAGCCATTTGCCACCAAATTGTATCGGAAACTTTTAAAATGAATATTAAGTTAGGTACTATACTGACTATCTGTCGAAACCTGTATTGGTTGGCATTTAAACAATGTCCGTAATAATAACCGAAGGGACCGCATGCGTTTTAAGAATGATGAAAAATCTACGGCTGCCACCCTAACCCCCCCACTGCTAATATAGGTAAATATTGTCCCTATTTATACGAAATAAGAGCTTATCCCGTATAAATAGGGACAATATTTACCTATATTATTGGCATTAATATGACCTACTATCTTTTTTCATTGATTTAATAAAACCCTATTCAATCGGTTAAATGACGGGCAAAGTGCGGCGCAATTTTTCCGAGCTCAGAGCCTCATTGAAGAATCGTATCTCTGCTGCGCATGAAAATTATCTCAGGGGCATAGAGGATAATATCACCTGCAATCCCCGTAGTTTCTGGCAACATATCTCTAACCTCCGTTCCAAGGGTGGGTTCGAACCTTCGGTAACGTATGAGGGAGAAACCTTCAGTGGCGTTGAGGCTTCCGAAGCATTTGCCAAGTTTTTCGCAAGTATCTTCCATCCTGAAGTACCTGATTTGAACGCTGGTAACACTAATAAACTTGACACTGCTTCCACCAGTAACCTCGTCAATATTTTTGAAATTACCTGTAAAGATGTAGCCCATGGTATTGGGGGACTTAAAAATAGCGGATCCATGTGGCCAGATAACATCCCGACGTGGTTTCTTAAACAAGGCATTAAGTCCCTTGTGCAACCACTGTGTCATATTTTTAATCTTGCGATAGCTACCGGTGTATATCCACCGCAGTGGAAGCTCACAAGAGTGATGCCTATTCCAAAGAGCAGCAACAAGTCCTTAGTGGAGGAGTGTAGGCCCATTGCAATACTTTCGTGGCCAGCTAAGATTTTTGAACGTGTATTGCACACTGAAATTTAAAGACAGGTGGACTAACTTATTTGCAATGAGCAGCATGGCTTCCGGAAGAGGCAGTGAGTTCATACCAATTTGTTGACAGCTGTTAATTATATATCTGCACGAATGGATAGTGGAAGCCAGGTGGATGTGATGTATTTTGACTTTCGGAAGGCCTTTGATAGAGTTAATAAGGATGTGCTACTGGCAGAATTAAGCGCCATAGGATTTGCACCAGGACTGCTCAGGCTGATTGCTGATTACCTTCGTAATAGGCAACAGGTTGTAAGGCTGGGAGAGTACGAGTCTGGCCCGTACCACACGCGCTCCGGAGTTGGTCAGGGGTCTATTCTCGACCTCTACTTTTCATCTTAATGATTAACGACATTTGGTCGGTAGTAAAACATGCAAAATGTTTGTCGTATGCTGATGATTTGAAGATAATTTCAGAAGTAAGGTCCGTAAATGACTGCCTGAACCTCCAGAGTGATGTGAACGTGGTTTATGACTGGAGTGTAGCAAATAGAAGACTTTCAGTCGGAAGAGGCAACCTATCAGCTTCCTGTATAAACTTAATACTGATTCTATCACCAAGTGCAAACACATCAAAGATTTAGGCGTAACCTTCGATCAAAAGTTAACGTTCAATGACCATATTACTAGTGTGACTAAAGAATGAATGTTAGTACCAGAGGTTGGGCTTTGTATTGCGAAACTGTCGAGATTTCCGAAGTGACAGCGTAATAAAATTAATTTTCAGTCCGTAGTAAACTATAAGCGAGTTCGTGTGTATAGCACCCACATGAAAGCACATATGCGCTTCTCCTTGAAAAGGTACAAAAAGCTTTTCTGCGATTTCTATATAAGCACCTTTTCGGATACTACCCTTTTATGTATCCAATCCAACTCAGTTCCGGCTGCCTTGGTTATAATAGTCTAGAGGTCAGAATAACAAATGACCAAATCATAACCATGCTGAAGATTCTTCGAGGAAAGATTGACGCCCCGGATCTCAACGATGAGCTCCTGCAGCTTTACGTCCCAGACAGCATAAGCTTTTTGCAGTGCCATACTGCCGAACTCTTTCTCACGCGCAATCTCCTATTCGATATATTATTAGATGCGAATCCTGAATGCGATGTATTTACGGATGCATGGAGGCTAATGACCGCAAACTGCCTGACATTTTGCGAGTTAGGTACTAGATAGACATGCAAAATTTGTGATTTCTATTTTACTTAATTTTGATTTTGAATTTAAGTTTTAATTTTTTATAGTTTTTCATTCTTAAATATATTTTTTTATTAGATAATATTTTATTAGTATTATATAAATGGTCCGACTAGGTAAATCCAACTTCGATAAAGAGGTCAGCCGACGAATCCAACTCGGATGGGCAGCGTTCGGGAAACTTTGCAATATCTTCTCGTCACAGATACCGCAGAGCCTCAAAATCACCCATGCATAGGCTCAAAATCACCCAGCGAGCTATGGAGAGACCTATGCTCGAGTTTCTCTACGGAAATTCGTAGAAGAACCAAAGTTAACGACATACCTGTCAGAATCAGCAGGAAGAAATGGCGATGGGCAGGCCATATAGCTCGTAGAACCGATAACCGCTGGGGAGTAAAGGTTCTCGAGTGGTGACCGCGATGCAATGCGAAACGGAGTGTGGGAAGGCCTCCCACTCGATGAACCGACGACATCGTAGCGGTTGCAGGGAGTCGTTGGATGGAGGCGGCTCAGGACCACTATTCGTTGCGTCGTTTGGGGGAGGCCTATGTTCAGCAGTGGACGTGTACGGGCTGATGATGATGATGATGATGATATATACATGGACTATGTAAGATAGGTTTTTATTAATTCTTTTGACATGAAATCTGACTTATTATTATTATAACCTTGAATTGTATCCATTTTATTGTAATTCATGTATGACTAGTGTTATTGGAAAGCTATTTCTGTAGTTGCTCAATAAATAATAAATAAATGTTGACAGTGTGGTATATTGCGGCCGATAGCCGCTGACATTAGCAAATGTTACAAATTGCTCGTTTGCACCCACACTACCCTATTTAAGAAGAATTGGTTCTTCTCTAGATTTATATATTCAGGTACAAAGACTCCCCAGAGATGCTTTTAATTAAATTTTATAGTGAGCCTTTTGTTAGGACCTGATAAGAATAAAACTAGTTAATTTCAATAGTTAATTAACTTTCTAGTAAATTGAAAATGTGACGGTGAGATCGGTGAATGTAGACCTTGTTTACAGGGTGAGCATGAAAGGTCTGTTTTGGTAATTATTGGATATAGTAGCTTAGCCCGCGACCTCACTTATGTTTTGACGACTTTCATGGTACTTTGGCAGGAAGGGAAAAGGTGAATATCAAATTTAACAAATGAAGAAAGTGGTATATATGTATATACTACTTTCTCAAAAATTATGTTTAGAGACAGTAACCGAATCAATGTTACTGTTTAAAATAAACTTGGCATTAATTCAAATAGGTCTTGTCACCTTAGTTTTCTAAAACGGGGCTAGGCAAGCCGGCACGCAAAAAGAGCTAGATTTGACGAATTCAGACTTAAAAAGTAGGGCTAGAATGGGCTAAAAAGAAAATTAAAACTTTTGTTATATAAAATCTTTTATTAGTTTTTGTTACTTTATATGTAGGTATACGTTGGATAGAATAGTACATTGTTCACCTAGGCGAGAACGTGCCTGATTCCTATCGAGTGTGTCGTTTGAGCCTTAAAAAACACGAGGTAGGAATCGCACTTTCTGCCGAGTGATACATAGTGCTTTTTATTACACCTTCGAGGAAAATAAAAAGCAGAATAAATATTTTATTTCTGGCGGTGTCATAAAACTTTCACTATCACTCGATGACATTCTGTAGAATTAATAAAATTGCCTACACCAAATTCAAAATTAGAAGAACTTCCCGCGCCAGCCTATATCAATTGGGTTCTTTTTTCAAAATATTGTTCGGAAATCGGAAGAGGCAAGCGGACTTGGAGTAAAAACTTTTTGTCGTTTGACCTATTATAGAAATAACCATAGATACCGGCCGATCTTTTAGGAAATAAAAAAAAATTACACGTTAGAAATGGATTTCCATACAGTTTTCTCTCCCGCTACAACGAGTGAGAAATGAAATTCCATAGAGTTTTATCCTCCCGGATTCCAATACGCCTGCAATGTCTTACTTTCTATCTTATATTTGGAAAAGGAATAGGCAACTTTCCGAGCAGGTGTAATATAGATAATATTATTATTATTTTTTAAATATATAGCAATTAATAATCGTAATCAATTGAAATGAAACGCAGTCCATCTATCAGGGAACGATTCCTAAGGTAAACGACTATAAAGTGTCACTAAAGTTACTGCAGTGAAAACTGGGAAATATGTTTTTTCATTAGGAATATATGTATTTTAATCAAATCAATTTGTATGGTAAGGGAGGTTTTTGTACGTATGTATTTTGTATGTATGAAAAGGTTAAGATTACCGCTTAGGGCAAAATAGTGATTTAGAACAATGGATTCTTTAAAAAAAGGCTACATCTAGCCCGAAAAGAGTGACAGCACTGATCTAGTGCATAGGTAGGCCTAATAAGTAAACCTACTAATATTATAAACGTCAAAGTTTGTAATGTATGGATGTTTGTTCCTCTTTCATTCAAAAACTACTGCACTGATTAGGCTGAAATTTGGTATGGGTATAAAACGCGAGCGAAGGCGCGAGCAGCATCTAGTGAATTAGAAGGTAGACTCGCTGATTCCTAGAAACATTTCATTATTTAGGTACAAAAGTGACACTGGTGCCAAAAGCTGTTATAAATACATCCTCATTATCGCAGATAAATTGACAAATTGCAGTTATTATATTCGGGCTCTGTTGGTATTTGTGGATTGCCTTCATTACGTCACAATTCAATATGGGCCATTGATGTATTATTTTTAATACATCAGTGATATGGGCCAATTAATTTGATTGAAGTGCTCAAACAAGCATCTGGAGTGTTTATAATTATAGAGGTCGATGATCCTTGGGGTTGATGAAGAGGCATATTTGGCTGTCTCTTGACGACCAATATACATACTAGTTTCTGCCCGCAGCTTCGCACGCGTTGTTTATATGGAAACGGTTTAAGTATTTCTATCCCCTGGGAACAGATTTTTGAGATAAAAAGTAGCCTATGTTTTCTTCAGGCATAACTACCTGTATGCAAAATTCAGACGGATCCGTTCAGTAGTTTTGGCGTGAAGAAGTAACAAACATCCATCCATCTAAAGATCAAAACTTTCGCATTTATAATATTAGTGTGATACCTAGACATTTTTGATTTGTGTACAATTTCATAACTATGTAATCAGTTTGTCTTTTAATGTTTTTTTAGTACTTTAAGTTCACAAGGTTTTCGACGCTACGATGATTTCCCACAAAATGTAACCTATGGGAAAAGTTTTTTGCGATTTATGACTTTTTAGTACTATAATCTCAGTTGGTCCCATACAAGTTTTTGATCAGTATAAGCACAGATTTTATAATACTATAAGTACCTAGGTATAAGGAACAAGATCGACCGACATCAAAAAAACTTTTCATATAAAATGCCCATTCTTTTGCTGCAATTTTTTTGAAAATCTATGAATGGGGATAAAAAATTATCTAAAAAATATGGATGACTATCCATATTTTTTAGTATGTAGATACTAGAAAATGTCTAAGGAGACTTCCTTAGACCATTTTCTGGTATCTACACTTACACCGGTTAAAGTACCTCCACTTACTGCTCCGTAAAAAAATCATCCTGTATATGTATACTAGCTTATGCTCGTGGCTTCACACTCGTTTTTCCTGGATAAAAGTACCTTATACTCTGTTCAAAACATTAAATATGGATTTTAGGTCCGAGAAAAAAATCGAGTAACAAATCCTCAGGACTAATCTACCTATCTCCTTGCTAAATTTTACGCAGCTGCATTCTATCGTTTAGTCGTGTAACGGTAACAGTCAGAAAGACAGAGCAACTTTTTTTCTTTTTTTCGCAATTTATTGTTTTCTGTTTGTTTCTTTTCCAATTTATGTGTTTTGACAAAAAATCTGTTATAGTTCACCACCTGTATCGCACATGTTTTGTTATGTTTTTTTTTTATAAAATTTCACTTAACACGTAGGTAATTTATGTTATTTGCTTAACTACCTGTATTGTAAAGAGTGTGTTCATAGCCTGTGACGCGCTCTAAGCTAAGGTGTCACGGAAGACCAGCGCTGCAGTTGCTCCCCGAGCTCCTGCAGCACACGCTGAGTGGCAGCTTTTTGGTCTCACATTGTATTTTTTTTTCTCTATTTAACCCTTTTCATTATCTTATTTTTGTTTTGTGAATCAATAAAAAAAATCTTATCTTATCTACTTTAGAATTAACAAAATATACCCAGTACCTACCTAATATACTTAACTTACAAAGCGTTTAAACTTAAAACTTTGTAGGTACCTAAAGTAAGAGCTTAAGTGTAATAAACTCGTATTTACTTACTATTAAATCATATTCATAAGTAAGTACATACTTGCATAGTTTTAAGATAGGTTCCTATAGTAGTATTCGTGGTAGGTACCTACGTAGGTAGGTAGAGTACGGTCAGAGCACAAAAGCATTTAAGCTTTCTACACAGTCAATAAAATCGCATAAACAATGAGAAATCTATTACAGAGGGCGTTGTCATCTGCGACTTAGTTTTTTTAAAGTTCTCCAGATGTTGTTAATTTTTAACCATATAACCATTGTTTTTGTTCCATAATAAACGATTGATTTAGTTATTCGAAAATCCCGGACATCGAAAAATTCAAGAAATAATTCATTATTAACGTTTTGAACACAAAATTTGTAAATCAATGTTCAAATTGAGCGAGTGATCGGTATTATTTTTCTAATTCACCCGGTCTACCTCAAAGTCGCTGACATCTGTGGTCAATTCAGGGGAATCGGAGAGTGTTTTACTCATATAAACTATTATCACTCCCCATTTCCTATTTTTTTTCGTTATAAAAATGCAGCTGCAATTTGTAACGTGTATCTCAAATTTGACGCCGACCGTACAAGTTATCAAGGACACGTACGAAACTGTAGACGAAGTATGGTAATAAACCATGCTTGTCTCTAATATTACCCCATTATGTCCTCCGGCTTAATTTATGCCGTTGCTAAGTCATAAGGTACTACAACCCGGAGTAGTTTCGATACGTTTACTGGATGTGGCCAGGTTTAATTAAGAATTACTAATACTGGCATGGAATTCATCATGAGTGACCAGGTTCACTACGAAAATTGTTTGTATTGGAAAAGCCCTAGCGTTTTTGCGACGACCGAAGTGGCACGGTGGGCGAAGGTCTGCCTGCGACGTAGGAGGTTGCGGGTTCGATTCCCGCCTCGGGACAAATATTTGTACGATCTGCAAATATTTGTTCAGGGTATTCTGGTTGTTTTTCTATATATTCAATATATTAGTCGTATTTTGCAACGACCCGGGGTATGCTACGAACTAGTTAGAGCGAGAAAAAATAGTCGACAAATTGTGTCGCAGCGCGCATCGATGGTTCATTGGTTACCCATAACTACCCCAAAAGGTATGTTCAAACCTACGCGGTATTTGCTACCCAGAGTTTGGATTTCGCTCGCTTTCGCGGGCTTTATCATATTCCGCGCCGAGTATTTTAGTGAAAGTAGAACTACCGCATACCCATAACCCACCCACTCGGATCGCGGATCGCATTCGCTCTGGTTATTGAATACTGCATAGTTTTAAAACAGTAATTGCTGCTTAGAAGTCGCATTCAGGTTTGCCATGTATTATTACTATTAGAACTCAACACAAGGGTTCATTTATGTGCAGCGGGAACATTACGTCACGACCCAAGGGTTTATTGAAAACACAAGGGTGCATTTTTGTGAAGCGGGAACATTATTTCACGAACCAAGGGTTTAGTGGAAATTCCAAGATATTAATTATTTCTCTGCCTCATCCAGTTTCGTTATAGTCTTGTCACAAGTCTTGCCAACGCGGGACAAACTTTTAGATTTATTGTCACACTGCTTTTAAAAACTTCAGCTTTAAACGCTAGGCAGCACGTTACAATTTTCTTTAATCACTTTAATACCTTGTCATATTCTTAAAAACTTTGAATTTTATGCAGCTGACCTGGCATTTGACCTATTTTAAACTGATGCACCGTACCTGAGAACAGGTTAAAAGAATGAAAAACTTATATAAACCGGCCAAATGCGAGTTGGCCTCTCCTAAGGGTTCTATACAAATTCGTAGGATTTTTTTATTTTTATGGTATGGGTATAGTTGGGGATCTGAAATAACATATGTAGCTATTTACGCTTTTCGGATTTTTCCCTAAATTATCCAAAATAATAGAAAGAGTTTTTATCGAGTAGCTACATACCTACTTGATACCAGGAAATACATACGTACTGAATTAAAGTACCAGAAACTCAAAACAACGCATGAACAAGTTTCAAGCAAAATTCTGAGTTCTTCGAAAATTTGAAATTTCCACAGCATACAGTTTTCAACTCAGAATTTGTAACAGGTACCTACTGGATACCAGGACATACGTAGTAGGTCCTGAACTGGTCACCAGGAACTCCCCGCAATACAGGCCTAGCCTAATGCAGAGTCATAGATAATCATACCTAAATTCGTAAAGTTCCATTGCATAGCGTTTCAACTCAGAATTGATAACAGGTACCTTATTTACAGTTCTCTATTCAACAAAGTCAAGAGGAAGTTGTTCAATCAAACATTCGTCAAATCAAACACCTGGTTGATTACGTAATAATTCCATCCTGTGCGTGGTTGTCCCAAGTCACCCCCACACCCCAGGGCAGGAAGTTTGCGACAGTTTGGTCCTTGATTGCTACATCACACATGCACACAGGGATGGAGTAAGAATCTAAAATGCAAGGGCCACAGCCGGTATCGTATCCTATCCTTATAAATGTCAAAGTTTGTGAAAATGGATGTATGAATATTTATTCTTCTTTCCCGCAAAAACAACTGAGCTGATTGGGCTGAAATTTGGTAGGTATGTGGTATGGGTATAGTTGGGGTTCTCAAATAACATATACGAGTAGGTTACTTTTTACACAGATAAAACGCGGGCGAAGACCCTGGCAGCAGCTAGTACCCAGTACTTGTTTATTTCATCAGATTTTGTTCTACAATTCTGGGTCAGCTAAGAGACGCTCGCACGCCCTCTTGACTACACGTTAGCTTAACCTATAACTTGGTAATTAATTGCTTATAATAAATATATTTTGAGAATTGATATAGGTCCCCAAATATTTACGACTCGGACGCGACCTGAACCCGCTACCTTTCTACTCTGCGCGGAAAGTGTTGCAAAATGGGCAACACTTTCCGGTAACCAATGAGACAGACTAACCTAACCTAACCAGTCTAAACTAAAATCTTTAGCTTATGGGAATATTCTTCTAAAATCAAGTGCGTAACAGTAACAGTTGATTCCCAAATAGAAGATAATGTTCTTGCCCCCTCGCATGCCCTAGCAACATGCCTGCTTTGAATAATATCAGGTACTTCATCGCACTCATATGCTAATACACATGTAACAATCACAAACACTTTGAGTAGCTTGCGTAACTTTCAGTGAATTGAATTAGAGTTTCAGTTTGTTTTCTGTTTCCACCACGGAGATCCAGTTTTATATTCCTACTGTTAAATATGTATACAGAGATTTATTTACATGGTTAAATAAGAATATAAACTTTTAGGGTGTTCGTCACGGGTTGGCGCGAGATTTAAATTATTTTGTGATTTTAATTTTTTTCTTATTAATGGAAAAGTATTATAATTTGGCGCAAATCTCGAACTATTTTCGATGAACCGATCATATAACCAACTTCGATATAATTTTATTTTGGGAGCATTTGGGAAAATGTTAATTTTTAACCCAAAATCTCTTATTTTCTCAAATGCTCCACAAATACCAATAAGCTGAAGTTAGTTTTTTCATAAGTAATAAATAGAAAATAGTGTACAATTTGCGCCAACGTACTTTTCCGCTAGATTTATTCTTTGAAGAAAGCAGAATAAATAAAAAAATACAAAAAAAAAAATCTCGCGCCAACCCGTGACGGACCTCGTCACGGGTTGGCGAGATTATTATAAGTCTCTAAAATTTTGGCACACTCTTTCAGGCCTCTACGTGGTATTGGCTACCCAGAGCGGTAGCATTAATTCGGCTTGGATTTCGCTCGGGGTATCCGCGGTATTCTACCAAGTATTTAAGTGACAGTACGAGTACCACATACCCACTCGGATTTTGCTGCCGATCTGGGTAGCGAAAACCGCGTGGGTCTGAGCAGAGCTTAATGTAGGAAATTGTGCTCCTTTGAAAACGAATAGTATTCAGCTGTGTATCCACACTTTATACGCAGAAGAAGGAGAAGTTTTAGGGGAAATCACCGCAACTCTCTTAAGATAACTACTACCCGGGTAAAGCTGCAGGCAAAACTAAGTATGAAAATAAACGCTTTACTATTATGTATTATTTTTCTTTATAGATATATTTTAAGCAGGGACCAATACCGTACGAGTTTTGTTACTACTTCTGTTAGATTAAGTTGTCATGTTTTTTTGTGTGTTTAGTTAGGTAATCACACTCGTGCTCAAATATAAATTAAATTAGATACTTGAAAATATGATATATGTAGGTTGCCTCTGTGTGCTGGGTGTTGGGTTATTTCTGAGGACACCGGTCTCATGAGAGTCCGGGCAACAGCACCACCAACATTGATACTGGACAATTCAATATAATAGAAATACATGAATATCTTTAAATAGAAAAATAAGTGTCAGGGTTTGGGAATTATAATTAAAGCAGTTAGTTCTTAGTAGGGCTTTAGTCTCAATGTAGTTTTTTGTAAGTAAACATTTCTGCTTGCATTCCTATTTATATTTAGGTACCTATTAATTTTAATAATTAAGTTTTTCTCATTTAAGTGAACTAATTGTATGTTCTTTGAGAAATAAAAAATCTTTAAACCGATACTATTTCAATGACGAGTATCTGAAGGAAAGACAATGCTCAAATTGGGCGCTGTACAAAGAGTTATCAAATAACTATGGTGTGACTGACTCCAAGACCAATGCACCCCTTTTAACAAGGCGAAGTCGTTACAAGACAAAGTCAAAGGACAGTTAAGGAACAGTTTGCTTGAAACCGAGCTTAGTTCTAAATCTGAGGCAGCGTTTTTGTAAATCCTAACTAATATTTTAAATGCGAAAGTAACTAAGCAACCAGTCGACTTACGAATTTAACGCGAGTGAAACCGCGAGAAAAAGCTAGTATAGGTACATATAAATATACTAGCCGATCTGCCCCGGCTTTGCATAGATGCAAATTATACATAATATATACCTTCCTCTTGAATCACTCTATCTATTAAAAAAAACGCATCAAAATCCGTTAAGTAGATCTAAGCATTTATAGGGACAGACAGCGGGAAGCTACTTTGTTTTATACTATGTAGTGATGATAGTGGCAGGACACAGAACTAATGAGACAGAAACTCACACTAGTTGCAATAAATAAATAAATAATGCTGGACAATTCAATCTAGCCCCAAGCTAAGCAGAGCTTGTGTTATGGGTACTAGATAACTGATATACTTAATATAATACACTACATACATAGATATCTTTTTTATTATACATAGCAAACATCCAGAACACCCTGAACAAATATTTGCAGATCGTACAAACATTTGTCCCGAGGCGGGAGTCGAACCCGCAACCTCCTGCGTCCTAGGCGGACCTTCGCCCACCGCGCCACAGAGGTCATCAGTCAGGTCTGCAATAGTGAAGTTATGTTCCTTTCTCAGATATTTTGCTTTACGACAAGGTTTCCTATATTCAGCTACTTTTAAACTTCATTGTCAATTAATTTCCAGTCTGTGGTGTCTCAATTTTCATTCGCGCGTTTATTGCGTGTCTCATCTTCTATTCTAAAAAACTGGCGACAAATAAAATAACCTTTATTAACAAAGAAAATAACAATCAAATAATAGAAAGAAATTGATTTATTTTGAATTTTATTGCGGTCCGAAGTGAGAATAACTCTTGAATTTTTCTCATCATTTTTTATTTTTCGCCTTCGCCCGCGTTTTATCGGGATGAAAATAGCCTATATGTTATTCCAGGTCCCAAACTATGTATACCCATACCAAATTTCAGCCTAATCGGTTCAGTAGTTTTTGCATGAAATATACATCCATACATACATCCTTACTAACTTTGACATTACCAATATTATGGTAGGAAGTAGGATGTCACTATTAGTAGATGCCTCAGGGTTCCCTCCGTCATTTAGTGAATGGGAACCTTTCTCACTGGATAAAGGCATCCTGAAGCTTCCATTGATTTCAATCATGTGCTGTGTAAAACCATTTTCTTTGTCGGCCACCATTATATTTATTTACTAGCTGCTGCCCGCGCCGTCACCCGCGTTTTATCGGGATAAAAAATAGCCTATATATGTATTATTCCAGGTCCCTAACTGGGTATAGTTTGTGACCAAATTTCAGCCTAATCGGTTCAGTAGTTTTTGCGTGAAAGAGTAACAAATATCCATACATCCATCCATACAAACTTTGACATTTATAATATTAGTAGGATTTTATGTCGGTTGGTACAAATAATCGCTTTCTTCCAAACCGCTGGCTAAGACATCGTTATCTAAACTTTAGATACCGCCTTGTAACTTTATCTATAAAAGGCTTTGTGTTTTTATTTCTAGTGTTTGTCATGTTGACTTTGTTCCACAGCTTTTATATAATATGTGTAAAGGATTTATGTGTCAACAAACATTGTCTATTTTTACCCGACTATCGAAGGACGAGGGTTATGATTTTGACACCCTATGTTAGTATGTACATATATATGTAGCCGATTTTTATTTAATCCAATAACTGTAAGCCAGTCAGATGATTAACGAAATATTTTTCATTCTATAATACCTACTTCAGTTTTTTACACGTATAACCTAGACCTACACGTTTCTCGTGAAAACGGTAGTATTTTAGGTAATGGATAATATATCAAATTAATTCGATTGAGTGATACCCGTATCAAATAAGACCACTTCACAAAAAAAACAGCTGACGCTTCCCAAATCACTGGATAAAGGAATCGATTCCGGTTATTTCGGATTACAAGCCCTTGATTTATCCGAAGCCCAACGTTTGTACGATTTACAACCTATGGTTGAGATTACCCGCGATTTTTTATCGATGCCTGCTTGCGAATCTTTTTATTGGCGATACAATGATGGATGGAATTGTTAGGTTTTTTCGGTCAATAATATAGAAATATTGTTGTTGATGTTAGTTACAAAAATATTTTAGCCCTTTTTGTATCGTGTATTATGCGTTCGACCACAGCTGCTACTCATGGTTGTTATTTTAACCTTTTTAAGTTACGAGTACTTTGGCAGCTTTTAAACCTAGATAGTGAAAGACACTGTGTAAGACACTTTTGATATCGGGCGTGACAAGTTAGTTTTGATTTGATTAAAATTAAATTTTCAAATACAAATAATCGTCTTATTCTAGTAAGACACTAAGTTGGTTTCGATTGACTGAATTAAACTGATAAAATATACCTAATCCAAGAAATCTAATATATCCCAAAAACATTTCAACTTCGACAGGGCTTCACTGGGTGTAATTTCTTGGAAATTGTGTGAGGTTTACAAACAACCTAATCCGTAATACGTGTAAATTTCGTAAATTAATAAGCTGTATATTCATAACAGGGTAAAAATGTGTGATTAAGCTGATTTTTACATAGGAGACCATCGATGGACGATCGACGATATCGTAGGGGTCGCCAGGGAGTCGATGGATGGAGGCGGCTCGGGGCCGCTATTTGTGGTGTCGTATGGGGGAGGCCTATGTCGTGGACGTGTATAGGCTGATATGATGATGACACCGACTAAAGTAAAGTAAAAGGTATTTATTCTGTATCACAAAAGTACAAGCAAAGATAGTACAAACAAATATAAGTTACAACCGTGACAACAAAAAAAGGTTGTCGCTCAGCATGATGCACAGTTACGATGACGCTACTCTGAGTTGGTTTTATGCGACACCTAGAGGGCGCAGCAGCAGCAGCTGTGACACGCGCGTAAAACAAGAACAAACGAATAATAATAAAATAATTTATTTGTGCAAAGACTACATACAACAATTTAAATAAAATCAAAATACTTATTATTGTAAGCCCGAAAGACACAAAATGACCTCTGCCTCAGCATGGGCTCAATGCTAGCAAGCTAGTAAACAACGCTGGTCTTTCTAAGGTATACAATAATGTAAAAAGGCGAAACAAAATTATAACTAAATTAAACAAAATTATAACTTCAACACTGAGTAAATCATTTACCTACTTGCAATAAACTATTTCATATGAATTATAGTAGGTCCGATTCACTACCTACATAGGTACATAATATATCTACAAACAAGTTGATTTTAAGTGTGTTTTGTTCCAAGGTTAGGTAGGTACCTTTATCCCGGGTATTTAATGCCCATTTGTACTCGGCGTACCCTAATCCAACCAGTTAGGCTTTTCATGGGCCTGAGGGTCTGACAGACCCGACGCGATGAAATAGGCGCGACCCTTCGATAAATTTTGTCATTTTCTGTTAATAAGTTAAAGGTAAATCGTGATCTTGTGCTATCGTTTTGTGAGGTGTAATCTTCTGAATTGATTTAGGTAACATCTTGAAAGCTTTTGTAAAATTTACAATTTGTAAGTAAAGGTACGTCTGCCTACTTACGACTCTAAAAAATGACGATCACATTATACTTTCGTGAAAAGCAGGCGTGGGTAATGCCTGTCCCGCTTTTCACCAAAATAAAAAAGTCTTCGCCCCGATTTCTTTAGAGTAAGTATTGAATACGTTCACGCTTCCATTTTCTACCTTATCATCATCATCAAATACAAATATCAGCCCACACACGTCCACTGCTGGACCTAGGCCTCCCGCATACAACGCCATAAATAGCGGTCCTGCAGGGCTATTCTGAAACTCCGTTATCGAGTCTTCAACACGGAATCAGACAAATATTCGCGTGAAATTCAAATATTTTACAGGTTTTTAATAATTTGTGCGTACAAAGAATATAAAAAGCGGAAAAGTAGTTAAGCATACATCGTTAAAAATTTGCTACGAACCCATGTTTTAAACAAAATCGATTTACTGCTACTTTTGGAGAAAGTAATAATTAATTACTAAAAATCAAGCTCCATTATATCATGCTTTATTATAACATGGGTTCATAGAAAATGGTCAACGATTTATGGAAAACTACTTTTCTGGTAGTTTTATTCCTTGCAGAACGCAGAAAATATTATAAACCGCCATAATATTTTTATTTCCCGCAAAACAGTGCCAGATTTCGTGTCGAATACTCGGATACGGAATTTCTGAACAGCCCAGCTGAGTCGCCTCCATCCATCGTCTCTGGGACCGCTACAATGTCGTCTGTTATACGATATAGAGTCGACATAGAGTCTTCTATACTACGGACCCTTATATTACTAATTATAATTTCCAACTAAAACTCACTTGGAAACGTACAATACATACAATTCAACAGACCGTTAAACATGCTCTTTGTACCTATTTGAATGCCAGTTAAGTAACACCTGTTAGACGCATTGCACATTAAAGCAGAATTATTGTCTAACAAAGACTATTACGTCTGATTAAATGTGTAATTGTGGTTGTTGTTGGTACGTAGAGTTCTTGAAATTCATGATCCAAAGGATAAAAGCTAGGTACCATCTTCCTATGTTTTAATCTGCTATGCTCTCTGACAAGAAAATCTTAAGTAGTCAAAGGAAATCTTTGTTCAGTAATGAGCTCATAAGAAACATACAAATTATTTATAGAAATAGAAATGTTTGTAATGGAATTCATCTTTTTCTTATCATCATCATCAGCCCATACACGTCCACAGCTGGACATAGGCCTCCCCCGTACGACGTCACAAATAGCGGTCCTGAGCCGCCTCCATCCATTGACTCCCTGTGACCGCTACGATGTCGTCGGTCCATCGAGTGGATGGTCTCCCATGTAGGGGGGGATTTGCCATAATCACCACGCTTGGCAGGCGGATTGGTGATCGCAGTGTTGGTATTTAAAAATACTCAGAAGGAAGCTGCTGCCCTTCCTCTGGTAGGTTCCCTTAGTCGGCTCTTACGACATCCGCGGGTTGAGTTGGAGGAGTCGATATTCGTACGCCACGGCCCCACGGCTTTTTCTTATACCTGGATATAAAAATAAATGCTGTTCGTCAGTTTCGCTTAAACTTAAAAACGGCTTGAGCGATTTGATTAAAAATAAAATAATTAGTTTGCAAGGTTAGTTGAAATTTTGTATACAAGGTTGCTTTGAAAGAAACAAAAGGGGGAAAAATGTAAGTATTACGTACTTCGTTACGGGGTTTTCTGTAAAATAAAATACAGAGATAAAACATTTTGCTGGGGTCACGAAACAGTAAAATTAAACCTGAGATTACCTACTGGATGTTAAAATCAACTATACAATGTGTATTTTCAAACCTTGATCAAACGAAATGTGCGGATACACGACATAAATAAAAAATTATAAGTGAGCTATTTAAAAAAAAGCCGATTCCTTAATTTTTTAAATGAAAACTACTTCATCTGGTTTTTCTTCGTTTCTGTTTGAGTAAACGGTGTATTTTTGAAAAAGTCGTATTTATCACTTCCATTTTCAAAGCGTTCAGAATGTAGATTCCTGTTGATCTTTGTACAAGGCAGAAAGTACCTAATTCAAATGGCGAATAACATGACAACGAAAAGAGGTAAACCCATACTTTTTGGACGATTTGTAGAATAAATTATGAAATTTAATACAACATGCAAAAAAGTACACCTCAATAATCCAGTTTTAAAGTTACAGATCTTCTTAGCTAGGTAAACTATCTAGCTTTCAAATGAGACTCCTTTGAATAAAATACACCGTTTACTCAAACAGAAACGAAGAAAAAACCAGATGAAGTAGTTTTCATTAAAAAAAATCGGCTTTTTTAATTACTAACATATAATTTTTTATATTTTTATTTTTGTCGATAAATTTATGTCGCACATTTCGTTTGATCAAGGTTCGAAAATACACATTGTATATAAGTATCAAATCAAATCCAAGGTGATTGGGATATGGGTGCAAAGCTTCAAGACGAAGCTAGCATAGAACATTTGAGCCATGATTATCCGAGACGAAGTGTCACTTTTATTTGTTAACGATTTTTTTTTTTTTTTGGCGAAAGAACATAAAATTCAACAGGAACTTACCTAATTGCTAATAATAAATGGCCAGTTTAAACATTATTTTGTGTAATGAGTACACAATGTAACAAAAGATTTTCCAGCTTTCTGCGACTACAGATTTTTTTGTTTTTGGACGCCATTTTAAAATGAGTAAAGCACGTTTTTTTGTTCAAGCTGTATTGAAAGCATTTTCGGTTATTATTTCTTTATTTTGACATACCATTTGCGAGGCTTGACACACTTACAAGTTACATGTTATTGAAATTTTGGCTTACAAACCAAAACGAGTGAGAAAATGTATAATTGTAGGCAATTGTAGAATTGAACTATATTTTCCTTTGAAACGAATTATTTATGATCTTCAAAATGACTGCCGTGGTTCCAAACACCACCAGCACGGTACCATCTATATTATTTTACTAATTTATTCTGTTTATAAAAATAGTTAATATTTTTTTAAAAGGCCTTCCTTTGACCACAATCTCACCTGATGGAAAGTGACGATGTGGCCGACGGTGTATCACGAAGGTCTAGAAGACACCTATTGTTTACTGTGTATTACTTGTCTTGAAGAGGCTCAGATTGTAATTGTCCGGAAAAAAAAGCAGGCAGCGAGTTCCATTCCTTAGAGAGGTATGTAGTTCTGGAGACCCTCCTTTTATAAACAGCAGGTTGCTGGTTGCTTCAGATGAATTCGTGAGTGTTTCAGTCCTACTATTTTCGCCGGTCATTGTTTCAGTTTCTTTTGTTTTTATCTATACTAATAATATTATAAAGAGGAAAGATTTGACTGTTTGTTTGCATTGAATAGACTCGGAAACTAATGAACCGATTTGAATTTTCTTTTCACTATTGGGAAGCTACATTATCCCCGGGAGACATAGTCTTATTATACATTCAAAAAAAATAATTTTTTTTTGAAATTTGCAATTTTTGTTAAATACCGTGCGAAGCCGGGACGGCCCAATAGTTCATTATAAAAGCTCAGCCATTGAGCTACGAATCAATTTTCTCATAAATAAATCTATGGATGCAGGTCCATAACTTAAAATCGTTTTACATAATGGTACATAAGCCTGGAAATATAATAATAACAACTTAAGGACGTTTTATATATGTAAGTTCCACCTGAAAGAACCTGTGGGCAGAAGCTACTTCCGCCATGTCATTCATACAATCTCCACATCCAAACAATCGCTTAAAATAATAGTGTTTTTTTGTTTTTTTATAATTTGTTTGACTTTTAAAAACAATAATACGATGGAGTAATATTGCTAAAATGTTTGTAATTTTGTCCCGCGGCCGGATTTGCGAAGGCAATTTAATTTAGCAAGATTTTACTCATTTTGAGAGCTCTTGTTTTGTTCTCAAGTTTTTGAAAGTTATTGTCCACAGTTTTATTCAGTACCAGTTTAAATATAAGTGTCTCTTTGTTGCTCAGTCCACCGAAAAAATACGTTTACAATGAAATATGATAAATAGTAAACTAATCATCAAAAACAAAAGATTTAATTGGCCCTAAGTTAGATTATTTTATTAAGGTTTGAATTGTCTAGATTTTAATCAAACTTGTTGTTGAAACAACAATAAAGATGACTACACGATACCTACCTTATTAAGTATCGATTACATAGACATAATCCTAACTAATATTATAAATGCGAAAGTGTGTTTGTTTGTTTGCTTTAATTTAACTTGCAATGTACATACATACGAAACGGAGTGTGGGATGACCTCCCACTCGATGGACTGACGACATCGTAGCGGTCGCAGGGAGACGTTGGATGGAGGCGGCTCAGGACCGCTATTCGTGGCGTCGTTTGGGGGAGGCCTATGTTCAGCAGTGGACGTGTACGGGCTGATGATGATGATGATGTACATGTGAAATTGTGAAATGAAATGTGAAATTCGACATTAAAGCGGATGAAACTGCGGGGAACAGACAAAAAAAACTAGTTAATCATAAAAATAATAATGCCTGACATTCCATATACTGAGCGGAGCTTGAGTTATATAGATTATTGATATACTTAATAGAATAAGAAATGAAATTATATTCCAAAATTTTACGATAACCCCGAGTTCGAGGGCTTACGAACTATAATAACAAAAACCTTTAAAGAATTACTTTACATTAATAGACTGTTACTTAAATAGAAAATGCTTAGAACACACGGTGTTCTTGAACTGAACAAGCTACAAGCAACGATAGAATCTGAAGTCAGGCCCGAAGATTCCAGTGTCACTCATAGACCTAGAATTTTTTTCTGTGTCTCTAACCTCTAGGCTAGCAGACGTACGCGCGCACAGATCCACTAAGCGGGTCAATATAAAGAAAATGGCGTACTTTGACTTGCGTTAATTTAAGAGCGTCTTATTGTTTTGTAAACTCAACCAAACTACCTAACCTGTAAATTAATCAATAAACTTTATTGATAGTGTTCAAAACTCTTTTATTGAACATCCGGAACAAACCACTCCTCCGTAGAATAGTCAAATCTGCAGAGTAGAGCAAGTCTATAGAGCAGACTTTATTCTACGGAGGAGTCGAAATATTTGCGCATTGTACAAACATTTGTCCCAAGGCCATGCATTTCAATAAATTTGCAATTCATGCATTTTGTAGTACAATCGTATGTTCTTGTCTCCTCATATAGTACCATTGTAGTCCAAAATGTATAAATTATGTGTGGCCATGGCGGTCGCGGAGTAAAATCCATTCTTACTTAGCTCTTTGATGTCGTAAGAATAGACTAAGGGAACCTATCAGAGGAAGGGCACTAGCTTCCTTCTGTGTATGTTAAACACCTCCAATGCCATGACTTATCCGCGTAACATGCGTAGTGATTATGGCAAAGCCCCCCATGTTTGGGGAAGGCACGTTGAGCTGCGGAAAGCTCTATGGAATTTAATTGCTCACGGGTTTAGTGGGAGAGAAAAGTGTATGGAAATCTATTTCTTACATGTTATTTTGTTCCGAAATATTAGGCTTTTGCTATGGTTATTTTCAATATATGTATGTAGGTCAAACGCCAAAAAGTTTTTACTCCGAGCCCGCCATATGATCGGTCTCTTCCTTGTTCAGAATAATAATTAAAAAAAAACGAGTGAAAATCGCGGAATCGTGTATTTATTGTCATTTGAGTTTACAATTTGAATTTACTCGAGTGATTTTGAAGTTAGAAGAAAATTCCCTTAATCGGCTGTTACCACAGCCACAGGTTGAGATGAAGGGGTCAATTCTCACGCCTGCGACCGCCACGACGGCAATCGACACGGAATTTTATTTGTAGTAAAAAATATCGCAACCAAACTGCTTCCATATGAAAATTTTCCCGCAGTTTTCCACGCGCAATAAAAACCATAACCGAATCACAAGGGGTCGCACCAACCACCGATAGGAGCGCGTTGATTGGCCGATATTCAAATTTACAACTAACAAGATAAGGCGTACGCGCTGATGACGTTTCACGGTGCGGCTAATATTTTCGTATGGCCGCAGGGTTTGTGATAATCGCCGTGAAATAGGGAGTGCCTATTTTGTGCGTTTGGGGTCGGGTTGGAGGAAAATATTTACCTATCTTAAAGCCTGTAAGGCGGCTCTTCTTGGTACAATTTTACAAGGCAAGCAATATAAGCACTTGATGCACAAAACTTTGATTATGAAATCGATAAACCGGTCTTTTTGGTTTGTGGTAATTAATTTGTTAACCCTGCCTGGCATTCCGAAAAAACATATTTATATTTTCATAATATTATACATATTGTCTGTAATGTAGGTTCTACATAGCCTACAACGTTTATCAGTCAGTCACTAACTTTTAATTTCATCGTTGTCATATCAGCCCATACACGTCCACTGCTTGACATAGACCTCCCTCATACGACGCCACAAATAGCGGTCCTGAGCCGCCTCAATAGATTGGTAGCCCAATCTTTTCCGGAATTTCCTAGCACCCCCTGCCCCGCCATTACCATGGCCGCTACTGTGACCAGGAATAGCGGAACTTTTTATTTAGATAGATAGATATCTCTTTGTTTATATAAGATATAGGTATTCATAAAAGCTGGAACTGAATTCTCCTTGTCAGGTTGCTGCGTAAACACACATTAATTTATTACGGGATTGGCAAACCGTCACTTGTCTATTAAAAATTTACAGTGGGGCCGGACTAAGGACCTTGTTTTTAGGCTTCATGAGTGAATTAATTTATTATTAGCACTTTATTTTAACAACACATACCAAAATGAAAACCTTAATACTGATAAAGTAAACAAGTATCTACAATAGGCGATTTTTCAAATTGATAAAAGCGATTTTTCACAGGTTACCTTTATCTTCATGCACATGATGAATTTGCATGCTTCAAAATGAATTTATATCTATAGAATTTTGTCATGTGCTTATTCGCAGAGTTCTTCGAAATATAAGGTCACTTTTTATATCAGCATACTCACAAAGCCACAGCTGAATGTGGCCTTTGTTCGGGGGAGACAAAGGCCATAGAGCTACATTGAATACAATCTTTTAAAGATAGCATTGTTATTCTTATTGGTAATTTATGTATGTATGGTGTATTTTTTTTTGTCAATATGTAAAATTTTCTTTTTGTCACATATTTTGCTTATTTAATATCAGACGGAGTTAGCACCTCCTTATAACATTTATAAGAATGATTATTTTTATAAAACGGAGTCTCATTAGATATAGTATCACAGCGATTGCAGGAACAACTGGATAGCCCGGAACACATGTGGTCGAATTCCACTAAATTAATCGCTTCACCATAGGTTACAGTGGAATCGTTCAGAATGACACATTTTGGCATTTTACATATCTTTGATGAAAGAAACAACAGATGAAGAGATGCTTCTCAAAAGTGTCAAGGTTCAAACCATTATATCAATTCATCCGTGCCAACAGCAGCACGCACTATCTAGAGTTTCATTCATCTCACATGTATGATTATACGACGATACCATTGTCATAGTAAAGCGATTGGTTAGCAAAATTCGGCGCGTGATGCTAAGTTGTAAATTGTCGCCTCAAGCTATTTTATTTTTAACCCGCAACATTTGCTATTGCTGTTGCTATTGTATTACATACAAGTCGTAAGGTGCATTTCTAATAGTCATACAGGGAACTCTATAATCTTGCATTCGGAGGAGCACGTTAATTCTCACGACACAGTTGTATAGCTATTGTGCATATTATTCACATAATTTAATGTTCCTGTGTAGTTTGTTGCCATAAAGCTAATTTTTATTAATTAATGTCATCCAAAAGATTCCCCTCTGCCCCTCCCAGCGTCCGTCCCTGGCTCCCACGCCTGCAGTACCCAGGTGTTCGTATCTGAATCAATTAATGTTATTGCTGGCCAGCAGGTAATTAGCGTTATTTGCTAACTTATTAACGGATTATCCACAATTCGCTCGATACGTTTGGGCGGCGAATGGATTGCTGATAAATTATGGTTTTGTACAATCCCATTGGTATTAAAAAGGCTCAAATCTATCGGGCTGGCCCCACTTTCGCGATTAAATGGTTAAGTTATATGAAATGTAGAAGGGTTAACCTCTATCGTCTATGAACTTCTTAGGTTTTTGTTATAGTGCGTTAGCCCTAACACTCGGGGTAGTTTCTAAGAAGTTTAAGAAACGAAGTCTATTTTTTTTATATTTCAACTTTTTTTTTTGAAAAAACTTTGAATAAATGCTACTAATTGAAATATTAAGTTTCTACTAACTTCTTCTGAATCTATTTCTACGGGGTGACTTAAAACTGTGCTCAACACCTTTTGATTCCTTCTTTTTCTTATCAATCAGACTCCCTCTAATGAAAACCTTTGGCCAAGGCCCACAGGCTGTTATAGAGGCTTAATATAATAAGAATACGAAAAAGTAGGAACCCATAAAAATCTTGACTGAGTCTTAGAGCTTATTGGGATGAGATTAAAGTAAAGGGTCCTATTTAAGCTTCCGAGTCTTCCCAGAAGTAGATTTCTTCTGTAAATAC
Organism: Eupithecia insigniata; assembly: GCA_947859395.1. Taxonomy (NCBI): domain Eukaryota; kingdom Metazoa; phylum Arthropoda; class Insecta; order Lepidoptera; family Geometridae; genus Eupithecia; species Eupithecia insigniata. The sequence continues at coordinate 7,400,893 of OX402008.1, forward strand.
AATTCCATCAATTTATTACACATAGCAAATAAATGTTACGCTAGACTAAATCCACTTATCTCGAATTGAAATCACTGGCTGGTGCAGGGGAACCAAGATCCCATTTTAACTAAATTGAGTTTAGATTGCTTTTAATAACCTCACTTACAAATAAATGCACTAAATGTACAAAGCTATTTCAGATAGAACTGTGGGTTCGTCAATTTAAGATAAGTTATTTTTTATTGGTTCACAAGACACAAGAAAATACAATAATAAAAAAGGATTAAAGAGCGAAAACAGTGTGACCAAAAAGCTGTTTCTCAGCGTGTGCAATTTGTTGACATGCACACGCTGTTTCAATTGTAAATACTAGTTCTAATTTATTTCTTTTATTTGATTGTAATTTTATACTTAATTTCTTTTTTGTATTAATTTAAAATTTGACTTATTGTGTTTCTTTGTAACCTTAAAGAAACCAAACTTATTTTAATTATGATTCCCGTATGGAGAAAAAGCTTTCGATCTCATGAAGCTACAATATTATTGTGAAAAAGTAGTTGCAGAGCATGTCTCATTATACTGTAAGACTGGTTAAAAGTAAGTACTATATTTTATTAATATTTTTCTTGCAATATTCATACTAAACCAAATGCACGTACATGCAACTCATTTAACTGGTACAGGGTGCTTCATGTAGCACCTACTATATTAAATAGGTCCCATGATGAGTTTCTAAATGAGGTTGGAAATGAAACCTCTAACCCAAACACGCCAACCACGAAGCTAGACGTTCAGAAATAATCTGAATATGAATAGAGCTTAATTTCACCGACAGACTGATATTAAATTTAGGAGAGGCGTACATTTTCACTTGAATACCGGGGAGATTGCACCTTTGGAAACTAGAAATCTCGTAGTTTCTTACATAATATACAAGGTAAAGGCAGATGCCAGGGTTTTCTTAACAACGAACTGTCTTGGACTTATGTTCTATGAGTGGTGGTTTGAATTCGAGGTTTTCAGTTTTGTTCAAAGAGGAATCGTTAAATAACAACACAAGGTATATGGCATTACTAGCTGCTGCCCGCGCCTTCGAATGCGTTTTATATAGGGATAAAAATAACCTATATGTTATTCCAGGTCCCAAACTATACATACCCATACCAAATTTCAGCCTAATCGGTTCAGTAGTTTTTGCGTGAAAAAGTAACAAATATCCATACAAACTTTCACATTTAGTAGGAAAGGATGGTACAAAATATCTCATTCATAATGTACAAAAAACACGCACACAAACACAAAAACAAAACAAGTGAAGGAAGTTTCAGTATTTTTATTCCATAACACAAATATCACTGAATTTTGTAAGTATTCATGTACTCTATCAGGGTATGGCAATAAATCTTCTTCTAGGAATTAAGATTATTAATATTGTTTACAACAGTCCGCAGTAAGCTCAATTGTTTCAAATATAAATACTAGTCATTATTTGTTTCTATTATTTGATTGTAATTATCTTTGTCAATAAAGATTTCTATCTCAAAGATTATTCATAAATAATAGAATCAGAATCAATAACTTTATTTCTTTAGGCTTAAAAATAAGCACTTAGACAAGTTAAATTTTATACTTTAAACATAGTTATTTTTATCAAATAAGAAATAAGGTGTTATTGAATAAATCTGTGCTAGAAGGTTATTCACTGCTATTACAAATTAATATTCAGTGAAAAAGCCACAAACAATTTTTTGGAGATTTTTTTATTTGTGTCGTGTTATCGATATGTAGATCGAGGGATGCAAGTTCTTTCCTAACGGACTAAGGTTCTGACCCATAATATTAATTTTAATTTCATGTTTAGTCAACGTGCATACTATTCACATTGCCATCATTCTTCTACCGTAAAAGAGCCTTATCTTATAATTTAATGGTCCCAAGGATTTCAGGGCTTTATCACGATTTACGTCAAAACCAACTTTTCTCTCACTGCAATATTTTCCCTTGTTTATCCCCAAAGAATAGCGTACCGTGACAGACTGTCCTCCGTGCAATAAAACCTCGTGACGTAGCCTCGTCCGTGGCCCTTTAGGGCAGTAACTTCTTCCCTGTCACCAGTATTTTATTCGACAATAATTCACTGGATAGAAAAAGGAGCTTTGTTTCATTAATTTCTTAGCATCTGGTTTTATGAACACCGCCGTACGTATAAAGTATAAACCAGATAGTTGGCTTTTGTTTATGGCATTGTTTGTGGTTGTAAATAGGAGAACGTACCTGATATTGTTAGGACTTATGAGTCTGTTGTTAACGTTTCGAGGCGAATCCCAGTCTGATAGCTTTTTGAATCAGTTAATACAAGATAAGGTTTCATGGATTCCCAAAGGAAAAAGTTTTACTGGAACAAAAACGCTCCAAAAGTGCTATTTACTAACACATAAAATTTATCTATCTAGATTCTAGATCTTCTCAATGTTAGCGAAACCAAAGAAACGGAGTATTGTATTTAATAAAAAAAAAACCGGGGTCCTATCTAGGCTGTGAATTTTTGGGATATCATTTAAATTCTTACCGATAAATTGTAAAACTAGTCATTAATTGTTAGAATTCTAAACTTATTTGTGAATATTCAGAAATTAACTAAACCGTTACTAAAATGGAAAACACAAAAATCTGTTCATCATAATTATAATTTCAATTTATCCTCTGTGTGATATGGTTTCTACCATATCACAAACAGGATAAATTACAAGTTAACGCGTGGAATACTGACACAACTTTGTTACAAGCTGTAAAACCACTTAACTTTTAGTTCCGCTCACCAAACATCCGTAATCCCTAGCACGAGGGTTTTGAGAAAATTTAATTAACTTGAGCCATAAGTTCAATTTATTATCGGCTATTAAATCTAAAGTATTAACGATAAAACAAACCGACAGTGTCGCTACTTGCGGTTGTCGGTAGAAGTGACATAGTAAACTAAAACTATAGATAAACAAGTTGCAATTTATATTTTGTCGATTATTTCGCGACATAAAATCATTTAGAACGTGGTTCTTAATTACTTAGTTCTAAACTTACTACTATTTATAGATAGCATTTCGCAAACGCTTTTCAAAGTTTAACTTGACTTCTCTTTTTTTACGTGCCATTGCCGCGCTGCTATAAGTGAACTCCTAATATTTACTCGACCGCGCTAGATGGCAACCCTCCTTCTTTCAGAGTGTAGTTTCGTTTGTACCGTTTTTGTTGCAAACTATTGTTTGAGTACGGGGTAGGGTTGTTTATATCTTCAAGAACAGGTCACACAAGGGGTTAATATGAAACAAAAAATAATTAAAAATAAATTTAAGCAGCATTAAGTGTTGCGGTACTATTTTCTCTTTACTATACCGAATCGGGTAGCAACGTCATCATATTTCCTCGGTTTCAGGAAAAAATATCTTTAGTAACACCTCAGTTCTGTTTTAGTTACAGCACTTTTTGCAGATTATAATACTCGCAGTTGCGTATACAGATGATATATGATACATACTGTTGATAGCAAGATTACAATTAAAAGTAAATAAATGAATAATACTGGAAATATTAACAAATAATGTGAAAAAAAGTGTGAACATCTGGTCGAACCGACGACCCGAGAGCTGATGAGTATCTGGCGCAGCGCATCAGCATTGCCATACAGCGGAGAAATGCGGCCAGCAGCGTCTTGGGGACGCTTCCGACTGGATCTGTTGAGTTACCTATAGATTATTTGTAACAGTTTGCAGTTAGCTCAATTGTTTCAATTGTAAATACTAGTTCTAATTTGTTTCTATTATTGTATTATAATTTTCTTGGTTAATAAAGATGTTATTCATAACTCGACACCGCTTAGTCGTTTGCACCGATGTTGTCCGTGTTCCTTTACGCCAACATTTTGAGGAACCCCTCCAGCATTCGGCAAGCCACCGTCTGCCGCTAGTAACAGTATTGAGAGTATGTTTATGGCAGGCGTCCATATTTTCCCCCATAGCCCAATTACCCAGTCCATCAATTCACCACAATAACATGGTTTTTTTGTTATTTTCATTTTCCTTTGCAATAGTCTCTACACCTGGCGGATATCATCTTCGGGTGTATCATATTGTGCAACCAAGGATGATACCCGCTATGTGTAGCTCTCGCCTTTAGATTCATTCTCATAAAGGGCCTCTGTGCTGTTGGCTTCGGCTCCACGCATGCCTCCCAAAGAACCGGGTCACTATATGGCCCGTGATCTTGGAAATGTTAATAATGTGGCAATGTAGAATCTTATAATACTTACGTTTAGAAACGTAAAAGCAAATGAAAGGCTCGATCAAAAGTAATTAAACCTTCGGCCTTTAGAATAACGATGCTTTATAACCTTTGAGACCAAGTTTCAAGTCTTTGCGATGCAAAACTTCGGCACAATAAAAGCCGCGTTTCCCGATTAGTATCTACCTACAGTACCTACCGACTGAGGATTAATGGCTTACACTTCTTTTCGTACACATAAAAACGGTCCAGAACTTTGTCTCCTTAATTTATTGTGGAGTCCCTTACTCGCCCTTTTTTACTCCCTCCTTCTAATTGTAACATGAAATAGAAGGTCCTTTTTTATTTCTTGGTGGTTGACATTTAGGTACTCGAGAGATAAATTGGTTTTTATTGTGGCGGTGTGTAATGAAAAAAGGGAGTTTCATTGTAATTGCCTACAATATCTTAGAAAGGTATTGGTTTCCGGAATTAATGCAAATATCTGAACGTTTTAATTATTTTGAATCGAGATAGAAACAGAAGGGTGAAATCTTTGGTATAAGATAGGTTAAAAAGCTTTGTTAATGGTCTATAATGACCGGTAAGATAAACGCATAAAACGATAAATAATTTCGAAGTACATATATAGAGAGAGGCCTACTATAAATAAAATAAATACTGCTGGACACTCCACACAACATCATCTAGCCCCAAATTAAGCAGAGCTTGTGTTATGGGTATACTTAACAGTGGGATGACTGATATACTTAATATAATCTATTACTTAAATAAATATTTTTTTAATATACATAGAAAATACCCAGAATACCCGTAACAAATATTTCAAGATAAAAAACCCAAGACGAAAATCTTACCCGTAACCTGCTGCGTCGCAGGCGGACCTTTGGTCGCCGTGCCACATCAGTCGTCAGTATAGAACTATAGCCTACGAATAAATAATAAGTCGTTTTTAAAAAAATTTAAACCGACTTCAAATTCTCTTACTATACAAAATTTTATGGGACCCCTTCGGGATCATTTTCTATACAACAGTGAAAGAATTTTCAAAACTGGTTCATAATTGGCGGAGTAATCGCGTAACATACATACAAAAAAAACATACAGACGAATTGAGAACCTCCCTCCTTTTGAAGTCAGTTGAAAAATACATTACATATAAATTTGTCTAAGAGAAGTGTTATGAATGACACTTATAAAAAACAATATGTATAGGATGTTTTTATTCATCACTTTGTAATTTCATAGAGTACCTAATGTTGTTAATCTGTTCGCTCTATCGCATCGCGACATCATTTAGGCGTCTGGTGCGTTTTACGGAGAATTAGCCTGATCCAGTGATATACGCTTGAAGATATGGGTAATAAACTTTATGTGAGCCTAGTTTTATTTGTATAAAAGTCTGCTTATCATAAAGCTACGCAAAATAAGCCTGCTTTATTTGAAATATGTAGAATCGCACCAAACAGCACTAAAATGTTGTTTTCATTTTCATTTCAGAAAAGTAAAAAATATATAGCCGATATAGAGGACCTTTTATTTTAAGTCGGTTTAAAGGAACACATTGTTTTTGTGACGTGTACAAAATAAGTAATATAATTTTTCTTACATTTTTAGTTTAAAAATTTGTTTCATTTTATTTTGTTTATTATGCCGTGTAAACCACGTTTGTGCTTATTTGACAGTTATCCGAGCTGTCAAATTAGCACAAACGTGGTTTAAATCATGTAATTAAACATTTTCACAACTATTTCCCATGGAGCATGGATTGAGCTATACATATTATATATGTAACTAGATATGCGTGCTTTAAACGAATAAAAAATAAATGCAACAAGCCTGTAATTTTAGAATAAAACGCAGAACACACACTTCATTTAAAATGTGAAGTAATATCCGGAGAAGGTGGTAATGTGACCCCAGCAGATATTTTGGACGCCTTTAATATTACCTTATTGAAACAACTCTATCTCGTAGAAAGTAGTGGTAATGGTAGATAACGGGACTAAAGTAATTTATACGCAAAACCACCGCTAGAGAGCCCTTCATATTTTTTGGTTATTCAATAAAGACAGGTTTTCTACGCATGTTGTTTGTTTATATTCCATAACTAGCTGCTGTCAGCGCCTTCGCCCGCGTTTTATCGGGATAAAAAGTAACCTATATGTTATTTCAGGTCAAACTATACCCATACCAAATTTCAGCCCAATCAGTTCAGTAGTTTTGCGTGAAAGAGGAACAAAAATCCATACATCCATTCTCACAAACTTTGACGTTTAGAATATTAGTAGGTTTATGCCAAAAAGTTATTCTGGATGCACAGTTACATTGATTCTCGGTGTTGAACGTCAGTAACTTGAATTTTAGGAGATTATTATTCAATTTTTTTCTTTATTTAAATCATCTATGAAGTTGTATGAATGAAATATATATTAGGGAGTTTTTTATCTAGATAATTTTCATGACAAAATAATTAGATATCTTTAAATACAGACTCAAATACGAATGAACAGATAATTGCTGAATCTTATAACGGATAATATTCATTAATAGACCTGTTGTTTAATTTTACAGGCTAAAAACAAAAAGGGGGCCACATTACCACCTTCTCCTCTATCGTGTCATGTCATATTTTAAAAGAATCTCGGAAAGTGCAAATAAGGCAACCTACTCCATAAAAATATGTCTATGGACTATAAATTATTATATACTAGCTGTGTACCGCGGTTTCGCCTGCGTTTAATAAGTAATGTAGTAACGGAGATACGTGGTAACATACATTCACAGAGACTTCCACATTTATTATATTAGTAGAATTATTTAAATTTGACGTATTTTGTATGGTTGGTAACTCGCCAATTGAAATTCAATAAGCAACCTACTTATAATAAGCAAAATACTAAAATGCCAAATTATTATTTTTTTTTGTCACGACAAATTATAGTTACTAAGCATTTATGGAAAAAACTAAACTAGATACGAATTCATCAGTTCGTTCAGTAGGAGTTAGTGCAAACAAAAATCAACAGCAAAATTAAAAAATAACCGAGAAGGTTATTACCATATACCTAATAACTTTCGCAACCTGCCTAGAAATCCACCGAATGTCGAGCCAAAAAGGTGTTAACTCACCATTTTACAGATAACTCAAAATTACCTACTCAGCCTGGTGCTATATTGACCCTTCTGAAATAAATTACATCAACAACGCAAACCTCTACACACACTGCTCTATGTATTAAAGTGATTTTATTTTAGGGCCGTGGGGCCGCGGCGTACGAATATCGACCCCTCCAACTCAACCCGTGGATGTCGTAAGAACCGACTAAGGGAACTTACCAGAGGAAGGGCAGCAGCTTCCGTCTGAGTATTTTTAAACACCAACACTGCGATCACCAATCCGCCTGCCAAGCGTGGTGATTATGGCAAATCCCCCTACATGGGAGACCATCCATTCGATGGACCGACGACATCGTAGCGGGCGCAGGGAGTCGATGGATGGAGGCGGCTCAGGACCGCTATTTGTGGCGTCGGACGGGGGAGGCCTATGTCCAGCAGTGGACGTGTATAGGCATGATGATGATGATGATGATGATTTTATGCACCTCAATTTAATTATATTATCTAGATCTATGCATACATGTCCATCATATAGCTTATCTCATGTAATGGATAACCACAACAAAAATAAATATTAATGAACATCGCTTTAGATTTTGTAGACTTGTTAGATATGTAGGTAGTGTAGTATTTGAAACATGGTACTTGTACTGTTATCATATTCGTAATCATAATTTATTTAACCCCTTGAGGTCTACCATAGGATCACGTCAAACTTTCGCAAGCAATAAATAAAATATAATACCTTCCACGGTACATTTAATATTAGATTCAACGAATAGTTTGGAATTGTTTCTAGAAACTTCTACCGGAGTTATAATGGACTGTTGGAAGTTTAACTGCATCACGTCGCGGTGTGTTACTTTTTATTTGAAACTTTTCTTTTGTAAACCGGAATCCTTAATATTTTAACACAAACAAAGTTGGTTGGGCTTGGGCTTTGTTACCTTTAGTAGGAGTCTACACCTCTACAAGTGAGTGTGTTGCCGAAAAAGTCACCACTCAATGAGCGTGTCAGATGGAGATATCATCACGTCACATTATTTATATTTATAAAAACACCCTGAGATTTAGTTAGAGGTTTTTTTTTTGCTTGCGAAAGTAATAAACCAATATGCAGGTTTCAAAGTATGTACATATGTACTCGTACGTGTAATATAGAGTTTGATTCAGTAGTTTGCATGGCAAAAACATACTGACTCACATTTTCACATCTGCATAAACTTTCGGATTTAATCATAATATGATATAACTATCATATTATGACCTGGTACCTATTACATAACTGTAATAGGTACCATGGTCCGTTAGATTTATTTCTACGTGACTGTACGCAGAGACACTGTTAATTGAAAAGGTTTCCAAATGGAACGAAATGTGTGAAATGTTAAACTTTTCTTCAGTTGTTTTAACATGGTTACGAGATGGAAAGGTTGCCAAACGGGAAAGAGCCTTTTTAAATGTAAATCTAAAAATATTAGGAACGTAACGGATAGCCTTATTCACCATACAAACGTACTTTCCGCTTCATTTGTAAACTATGTCCCCGATCTTATTGAAATTTTCCATACGTAATCGGATGAAAAATAGCTATGTTTGCAGCGATTTAGTTTTTGAAAAAACATTATATTTAAATGAGAGCGAAACTAATTTTGAATACCAAATTGAGTCATCTTCAAGCGATTTTTAATGCATGACTATATATAGACACCTTTATTTGAAAAGCTGTCGCACTGCAAACATCCTAAATATATTCAACATTATAAATAATTAAAAATATTTTTGAAATCAATCGCTTACCCAAAATTAATCTGAAAGTACGAAAAAATATCAAAAAATAGTGCCAACACGAAGCACACGCACACAGCCACATGACAGCTTCGTATTAGATGGTTAGACGCGCTTTCTCACTCATAGCGCGCCCCATTTCATTCTACGTGAAACAACAACAAATCCGCATGGGAAAATCCGTTTTGTTAGGGAGAGGTTCGTAGCCTTCTTAATTCATAAAGGCTTCTCTGGCAACGCATATGAAGACACCCCGGTACCAGCTATTTACATAAAATAAATGAACTAGATCGAACTGAATGTCTCGAGTCGAACAAGCATTGTTAACAATGTCTTTCTAAAAACTGATAGAAAATAATATTTTGTCTCAAAATACGCGAATATTTATTCAACGTCCGATAGACTACAAAGGGAGCCTGAAAAAAGCCGATCCTGTACGGTACGAGGCAAGTAAGCAATGCGAGTAAATAGGTTCATGAATAATGCGACTATCTTGGCAGTGGTGCGTTTGTGAGCGAGTTAGTTGGATTAAGTTGACTCTTTTTTTATTGGTGATGGTCAAGCGTTTGGCCTCTATCTCATTAAAGTAAATGAGGATGTGGCCTAAGATGGAGCACACTTTCTTAGAAGGAACTTATTCACCCTGGAATCGAACACTCCAAGGTTGTACTCTAACGGAAAAACAGAAGCAAGAGGTTCATTCCACTCTTTGAACGTGCTTATTATGAAAGTAGAGTAGAATTTTTTGGTTCGACACTGAGTATATGGAGTAACGGGTGGTATATTTCTGTGCGTCTGCTGGTCCTGTGGTAGAAGGAAACGTAATCTTGTTCACTACAATATGATTTAAATACTTAGAGAATATTATTTTAGCCCTTGGTCATCTCTGCTGATCTCTCGCTGTTATACCAAGGCCTCCTGCATTAACGGCTCGCTAGAGCTTTGTTTTTAAAATTTATAGAACTTAAGTAGACAGCTTTAGTACAATAGCCTCCCCAAAAAATGACATCTTAAAAATCTTCAACAAGCTGTTTGTTTTTACTAAAGAGTAAGTTATAAGTTTAATAAACCTGTGTTGCGTACAAATACATAACACAGACCTTTAAGATCATTTTCCTCTTCTGAATTGTATGGTACCCGTTCCTGAATATTGTATGATTCATCCATGATATGCGTACGTAAATAAGGAGGGATTGAGTATGACGTCATCTCTCATGCTATCCCGTTTAAATCGGAACAATAGGAAAATCAACTGAGCAGGAAAAGACGAGAGATGGCGTCATTCTCATTCTACAAATACGCAGATAACACGTCTTAAATTTTCCGCTGCTCGTATGACCGCACCCTTACCAAGAGGTGTGCAGATATTTTGCTTTACTGATGACCGTTCCCTTTCGGCACATCCCGAGCAGACTTAAACTCTCATCTCAGTAATGTTGGACAGTTTATTTCTCCTAAACCTTAACGTTTGATAATATTTCTTATGAATCGTCGACGGTTAGTTTCGGCTCTGATGTATTTTATTGTGAAGGGCGTTGGTCGATGAGTTATCGGTCGGTGCGAATTGTTTATAGGCTGAGGTTTGAGGATGTATTGCTGGGTTGAATAGATGACATGCTGTTAAATTGATTGTAGCTATAGAGGCGGATGTTGTCTATATCAGGAGTACAAACGGCAGGTCTCTTTATCGCGAATTTTCTGCCAAACGCGAAAATCAAGAAGGAAAACTAAATTCAACCCAATAACCGGTGACCTACACATTAGACTTAACGCCTATGCCTCTGGTTGAAAACAGCGTGACAGTGAATAGCAGGGCATATTCCTAGCATGTGTGTCCGTGAGGTATTGTACTTTTAAAGGAGATAGCTATATCATTTATAAGTAAATACATATGTTTGTTCAGTCAGTTACTAAGGTAACATCCACCTCCGCGCATACATCCACCACTGCTGAGCACGATTCCCCAAACAAGGTTGATTTGCCATAAATACCATTTTTGGCAGCCGGAATTGTGACCGCAATGAAAGTGCCACGAAAAGCGGCCCTCCACCTTCATCCAACGACTCCCTGCGACCGCGAGAATGTCTTCGGTCTATCGAGTGGGAGGTCTTCCCACACTTTCACATTGCATCGCAGTCGCCTCTCGTGAACCTTTACTCCCCACAGTTATCGGTTCTACGAGCTATATGGCCTGACCATACCATTTCAGCCTGTTCTTTCTGAGAGCTATGTCGGTTACTTTGGTAAACCTATTAATACTTATATAGAAGTTCAAGATGCAACCTGGTTTCTCCTCACATAAACATTTTAAAAGCACCTGTTCAAGCACTGGGAATAAGCAGTTTCCTATCTTCACAGCTTCAAACATTACCATTACCCGTAATGGGCCTGAACACAATTGATGAGTTAATTCAATCACCGTAGAACCATTCGCGAAAACGTTTTCTATGGCAAACGTTCGCGTTCCTCGAGCAAACTAACAGCTAATGTTATTCCGTCAATACCATAAATTTAATTTTAGTACAGGTGAGTCCCTAGACATATTAAAATGTAAATCACACAGCCGATTTAATTTCAGGCTTGGAGAAGCTTAAACGGGTGGTATAGCGTGGAAGAGGTAGCGAGTTTAGTTATAATATCTGAAATCAATCACCCAGGTTCCATCAGCGGAGAGGAGACCAACAACGTAAAACAATACACACTAATACAGCAATCTACAACTAAAAGTATCTCAAATACAACATGTATTTGAGATACTACTAATAGGGTCATAGAATTGGATAATTTTGACGCTTTTTGTGATACCAAGTTATTCGCCAACACATACAGAAAAGCTGAAACGAAGCTGTCAATCGCCAAAAGTCCTGCTCCGGTACTTCAAGGAGCTGGGCTGGTTGGGGCCTTGGTTTGGGAGGGGGACAATGCACAATACACTCTCATGTGAGATGTCAGTTCGTCTCTACTTCCACTATATTCCACCAACCAGCCCTTTTCTTTAAATATCACTTTGAGAGCCCACGACGTACATACATATACATACGTTGTTCTTGCGTTCCTTCCTAACTGCGGCGAGGCACGCCCCTCTGGGTCGCACCACAGAGGCTGGACGGTGAAGGCCTTGAACTGTCTGCAGCTGACTATGGTGCTATATTTACCTCCGATACTGTAGTAAAATATAATCTACTTGTTTAAGACATCGTCTGCTTACATCTTAATAAGTAGCCAGTAAGCTTGGCTCGGACACGGGCCCGGGGCGAAGCGTTTACCAGCAGCAAACAAATTGCATGCAATGGCTGACCCCGCAAGATGGGCTATGCACGTTCAGTTGGATTGACCGCGAGTTTATTTACGTGGCCCTTAAGATGAGTTAGTGGTGGACCCGCGGTTGGGGTAACTTTATTTTGGTTCTTATGAATAATTTAGACCCGAGTTAAACATTAACCCCCTTATGGATAATAGTCTGCTAACTTCAAGCATTGCTATTTCTCACTCTGTCTTCTTCTATGGACTAATGTCAGAGTGAGAAATAACACTGCTTAGCATCTGTTTTAAGTTAGCAGACCATTATGAATAAGGGGGTAAATATGCACCTTTCAAGGCATCCACAGTATTTTAAACGACTTCAAAAAAGGAGAAGGTTCTCAACTCGACTGTATGTTTTTTTTTGTAGTATGTACGAGTATGTTACGCGATATGTCCGCCAATTATGGACCGATTTTAAAAATTCATTCACATTGTATAGAAAATGATCACGAGTTGGTCCTATAGAAGTTTATTCCCAGGGGATTCGTATTTATCCCGCAAAACTTAAAAACAGTGAAAAGTAAGGGAATTTGACATCGATTTATCGTTTTTTAAAACACGCCAAATTATTATCATATACCTACATAACACAATTTTAGTAGGCTTTAAAAACGGTCTGTTAGTACGTTAAGTCTTATTTTAAGAGGTTTTTTTTATAGGCAAGCGAGTCCCCAATGAGGCCAGACTCTACCAAAGCGGATAAGTGCAGAAATGTCCGTAGCGGAGACGAGAAGTCGTTTTTCAGCTAGGGTGTCTCCATGGGAGCTGTGCGGAGATACGTACTGGCTAGACTGGAGCGGTAATGTGTGCTGGCCAAAGCAGAGATATGAGCTGGGTAGAGCGGCTGAGATGCGTGCGGCGAGCGTCGTATGTTTTTTGAGATGAATGTACTAGTGAGGCACAGCACAGGCTGTGCTGCACAGCTCACATCTGCGCTGATCTCTTCTCGTCTCCGCTACGTGACGTCGCCACTTACGAGCAACGAGGTAGACTCACATCTTCGCTTCGCTTTTTTCTGTTTATTTGCATACAAATATGATACATCTCCGCTCGGTGGTATCCACTCATTCTGAGTGGACACGAGATGTGTGAATAACGACGTTCTACTATTTATTTAAAACACACCTTTTCGGGTTAGTATCACTTCGGACCACAACAGTTGAATGGCGTTGAATGTATCTTCGGCCCGCTCGTCGTTTGTTTTCTCCGCTCATCTCAGCTCAGCTTTGGTTGAGTGTGGCCCTTAACCCCTTCGCTTCCCAATGAGATGTAGCCGAGCGCCAGATGATTAAAATTTTATTTATTTAAATGAACGCCAAAATCATTTTAAAAAATATTATTCTACGAAGAATAAGAAAACTTCGAAAGGTAAGCTTACCCTACTCGATACGCTAAGTGGATACTTGTGGCTACTTCTTTAGCAAGTTTAAAAAATCATAATAAATATTTATTATGATTATCTGGTCTATGAATAATTCACCTGTATTCTAGTCGTAGAAATTATTTTGAAGGATCAAAGTTGTTTTTTTCTTATTTTCCATTCGATATTTGCTCGGATCACCAACAGAAAAAGTTCGAACCTGTTATAGCCTATAACCCACCTTACCTACTTACTACATGCATACTATGCATTACTATGCATGCTTTATCTTCCCACCGCGGTGGGAAGATAAAACCGTTTGCAATTAGGGTGTGGGCTATAAAGATTCTTACCCTTACATAAAAACGTTGCTTACCTACCTGCCATTTACCTACCTAATTAATTTAGATATAGTCTTTTGTTTTTATCTGTTGAAGCAAATTAGAAAAAAAAACAAATGAGAAGCAAATCTTTCATCTGAGTCTATGCAGGTACGAGATTTTTTATACGTTTTGTGTTTTGTCGTAACAAATCCTAATACGTTTAACAAGTCAAGTAGTAATAGACGAATTAGACGCGGGCGGCATAAAACTGGGACCACAAGGGATCTCTTTATTCTCGCCTATGGAGTGAGATAAATTCGAGTGAAATCCTTTGGCCTACCGTCGATATTGCTGATGTAGCTCTATTAATTTTAGATCCCCGCAACCATTTCTTTACTACTTATCTTAATGAGGGAAAAGAAAACAAACAACAAATACCAACATATTAATACAGGTCGCGTTACGGTTTAATATCACTGACCTTGATGCTCAAAAGTGGATTTTTATATTTTTACACCGTTTTATACCTGCGCAGAACCTCCTCCACTTTCGTCGAGCGCTATTAAACCGTGACGAAACGTGTATCCATATAACGTTTTAAACCAAATAACATATACCGTTTTAAACCAAGGGCCGAATTTTCATTTCGAGATCTAGACTATAGTCCATTATATTAATAGTATCTAGGCCCTAATAGTAGAACCAAAGTCACCGACATAGGTCTCAGAATTAGCAAGCTGAAGTGGCAGTGGGCAGGTCATATAGCTCGCAGAAATGATAACCGCTGGAGAGTAAAGGTTCTCGAGTGGCGGCCACGATGCAACGAGTTGGAAGACCATCCACTCGATGGACCAACGACATCGTAGCGGTTGCAGGGAGTCGATGGATAGAGGCGGCTCAGGGCAGCTATTTGTGGCGTCGTCGTATGGGGAGGCATATGTCCAGCAGTGGACGTGTATGGGCTAATATGATGATGATGATGAATAGTAGGATGGAATTACACCGAAGCGTAGTTCCGACCAATATATCAACGATATTGACAATAGGTGCGCACGGTATAAAGCCGTTGAATTATCGCTTCAGAGGACCTGGCAGTACTTGGCTTGCATGTGTACTTTATGTAATAGCATAAGTTACGAAGTAACATTACCTAATCTGTGACATAAGAAACCCTTGGAAACATACCGAGTTTTAACTGACTTCAAAAACAGTGGGAGATTGTACTTTCGGCTGTATGTTTTTATTGTGTACTAGCTGCTGCCCGCGCCTTCGCCCGGAAAAATAGTCTATATGTTATTCCAGGTCCCAAATACCCATACCAAATTTCAGCCTAATCGGTTCATTAGTTTTTGCGTGAAAAAGTAAAAACTTTGACATTTATAATATGTGTAGGATATAATTATGTATGTATATAGTACGATTCATTGACGCTTTGTTCGCTGCGTTGTCATTGACAATACTGCCACTTATCCACTCAAGATAAAGTTCATGATAAGTGCATTATCTTAAAAAAGTATTTATAGACGTACGTCTGTGACATCATTAATCCTTCCGTTTATGATAATAAGGAAAATTAGAGGTACTCGTAGCTACTATCAATATTTAACAAATAAATATTCCGTAGGTACTTGAAAAATTTCCCTTCGGCTTTTCGGCCTTTTAATAACCCTTAGGCAAAACATAAATAAACATAATTTTCACTTCTCTTGCTCAAAAAGTGTATCATAATAGTGTAGCTTAGCGGGCCTAAAACTTGAGTTTAATACCTCGGGCTAAAAAGTACTTTTTCTTTTTAATTTTTGTCTAAAATCATCAGCCCGTACAAAGCATTCGTTCTCTTACATAAAAACTCGACTTTTGGTGCTCCGTCAATCTTTTTTTTTTTTAAATAGAACCGTCTTGGTGATGTTTTATGAAGGTTGATTCTTCCCTTCACGGTAGAATGCGAACTGTTTCGTTGCGGGTTAAATAGAGATTTAAAAAAAGATGGTATTGGCGCTAAATCTCTAGAATTTTCCTCATTCCAAATCACAAACTTTTACGTTTAACTTCCTGACTTTTACTTCCAAATTGTGAACGTGAAAAATGTCATCAAGTGATAGTGAAGATGCTAATATGCAAATGGAAGAAAAGGGCAAAGAAATAATTATGAATCTGTTGCCGACAAAATCACGTGGAATATGTATATTTAAAGAGTTACGAAAATTTTATGAAATGGAGAGATGAGAAACGTGTGGATTCTTTTACAGAAGGGGTTTTTCTCACTTATTTTGATGAATTATCGAAAAAATTCAAATCGTCGACTCTTTGGAGCACATATTCAATGTTAAGAATGACCTTACAAACGAAACACGACGTCAATATTAAAAAATATGTAAATTTAACGGCTTTACTGAAGAAATTGTCCACTGGATACAAGGCAAAAAAATCTAAAGTCTTGACGCCACAAGAAATCGAAACATTTTTAAATAACGCTCCAAATAAACAATACTTGGCAACAAAGGTAACCTATTTATGTACTCTACTCAAACGAAATAAATAGATACCTACCTACATACCTAAATTATGTACCTAGGTTATTACGATTATTAACACACTTATTTTTTTGTTCAACAGGTTGCTTTAATTTATGGAATCAGCGGTGCATGCAGAGGAATAGAGCTTGCCAATATAACGCTAGAAGACGTAGAAACGGATACAAACCTACAAGCTGTGAGTCTGCCGAACACGAAAACAAACAAAGAGCGTAAATTTGTCATCAGTGGAGAATACCTTAATATAGTTAAAGCCTATCAGGAGTTACGTCTCACTAATGTTTCAACGAGAAGATTTTTTCTAAATTATCAAAATGGTAAATGCACAAGGCAAGTCATAGGCAAAAATAAATTTGGTAACATGCCTAAAGATATTGCCACTTATCTAAATTTACCAAATCCGGAACTCTACACGGGCCATTGTTTCCGCGGAACATCCGCGACTCTGTTGGCGGACTCTGGTGCGAATATAACGACATTAAAACGGCACGGTGGATGGAGGTCCGATCAAGTGGCTGAAGGTTATATAGAGGACTCTATACAAAACAAGTATCACGTCACGCAGCGGATTACGGAAGGAATCAATATTCTACCAAACATTACAGAACCCCAAGCATCTACATGGGGGGATTGGATGAATATGTCAACTCAGCTGAAGCCGCACTCAGATCTTAATAATGCAGGAAACTCAAGCATGAGTCGAGTCTCTCCAACTTTTACTCCACAACAATCAACTCAAAATATTATCACATCCCAATCACAGAGAACCGAAATAAAATTGCCCGGGAAAAACATATCACTAAACATTCATAATTGCTCTAACTGCACATTTAATTTTTAATAAAATTTCTGAAAATTGTCTAATTTTGAATTGTTTTATTTTCTCGCAATCGAAGTGAAAAGTAGAGTGTTTTACTCGGGCCAAAACCACCCATTATAAGGCGGTCTTGTCATCCTCCCTCGCTACGCTCGGGAGCATAAATAATAAATATATAAATACAATAATATCAGTTTATTGCAGGCACAAAAACGACCCATATCACATAAAAATACAAAAATACAGTGCACCAAATAGAATTAAATATAAGATTAACTAGGTTTAAAAAGATTAGAATTTACATATGTAGGTACGATTAGTTACCTATTTTCTATTTCTGTCCATATGGACAGAAATCCAGTGTCTGTAAATGGGATTGGCCAGATAGTCAGAAACAGCCCTCAGAATGGTGTTATTGGAGCGACTCAGTCGATTCCAGAAGGCTGCTATCCTCATCCGTCTTATAGCAAAGAAGTCGGGAACTCCCGCGTCAGAAAACATGGTTGACGCACTGCAGTATAACAACCTCGTATATAATGGGATGGTTTAGTCTCTTGTAAAACAATCTACTATTGTATACCAACTATACTCCGATGCAAAAACCTGGATATTTTTTGCATACAAAGGGGTTACAAAACCCCAGGAATATTTAGGAAAATATTTAACGATTGGTATCATCGAAACAAAACACAGATAAGCTCGAAACAAATGTTGGTTTTGAAAGCTTTGATTCATTCATAATTTAATTGATCTTTTGTTTGTTTTCGAAATTATAGTTAAAAAAAATGCATTTTGGCATTGTTGTAATTTGTATTATTTATTTTTAGTGATAACTTTGTTGTTACCCTGTTTTTTTCTGTTATTGTTATCAGTTTTTGTTAAGTTTTCATCCATAAATGTCTTTGTTGACATAAAATATATTGTATTCTAAATCGGAGTATAATTCGTTTATTTCATTTTGTACCCAACATAAACTGACTCAAACGTTAGTAAAGTGGCTCTCTATCTACTCTAGTTTAGCGCGCGGCTTTATATTTATCACTTTTAAGACCTACATAAGTAGTAATTTTTAAATGAATTAAAAATAAAAAAATCGGATTGGACTAATATACAGGGTGTAACAAAAATTAAGAACCAAACTTTCAGATGCGGTGTAGGTTCAAAACCTGAATCCAGAAAAAAAATGGACCTTTAGTTTTTGAAAAATTGAATAAATACGAAATGTTCACTACTTTATTATATAAATATATGCATTAAAAATATAATGTCCTGCGTCCATCTCTTTTAAAAGTCCATAACACCTAAACGGTACCCTAACTAGCGACCGCCGCGGTCATCGACCCGTCGTAGTAACATTACTTAATCTATGGCGGCGTGCCTAGATATGGATCCTACGTACATCAAAACCATGAATTTTTTTTGTAATATATTATTGTATGTAAATAACGTAGCGCTTAAAAACTCGTGATATAGGTACATAGTACATACTCGTGGTGATTTACAAGCATGTAAACCTACTACGATACTAGGTTGTAGAATCTCAGATATTTTATGTAGAAGTTACAAATCTAACGAAATATTAGTTGAAAATATTTACTTCAATGGTATGACAAAATCGTAACGGTCCAAACAATTTTTTTTAAATTGTTTGGTTTCACTTTTTTATCATTCGTCTCTTGTCTGTTGACGAACTCTAATTTGAACATATTTCGCAAATTTGTGTTTTTGTTGGTGATTACCTCGTTGTTTTCTAAAAGTGTTATCAGGTTTTACTAAGTTTTCATTTATAAATATATTTTTTTTATGATAAAACATCTTTAATTGAAATATGGAATCAAACGTAGTACTAACTAGTAACTGCTAGCTAGCACATAAATACTTCGTAGATCCATGGCTTGAAAGCAAAATCGTTGGTTTCTGTACGTGTCGGCCGACCGGAAGTAGGTGGCGTTGCGGCGCGTGGCGGCATCGACAACTTCCGGTCCCGGACGTGTGCAGTTATAACAGGCGTAGCGTTACTATACCGATACCTTCCTATATATTTGGTTATATTCTGTAGGTTTCTTAAAAACGTTACAATATTGTTAATTCTTAATTTTTGCGTGAGATAGGTTTTAGAATACCTTCAGTGCCCATGACGCATGATTTACCCACATATGTACCAGCGGCGGCACGCCCGTTTGGGCCGCATCGCAAGTGAAAGCCGTAAAATGGAAAACATAGTAAAGTATTGAAGGTTTACACTAACTTTGAGTCAACTGAGTCAGTACCCTACAGTTGACAAGCAACAACACAATAAATAAAATCTTTTGGTGGTTTATGGTTGCTGTGGCCTTGCCGGGTATGTCCAACCCCAGACAAAAAACTTAAAATAACTCTCTGTTATATATATGCCTTTGACCTCTATTGTTTTTTTAACTTCTATGAACATACTATATCATTTATCTCGTGGATGATATTTCATCAAGGGGTTTCTTAGTTTGGTGAAAATTTGCGCAGCCGGTCAAGTATTATGATCAAATTAAATTTCCCGTCGGCGGTTTACTATTTCGTTAAAAATCAAGAAAATATGTATCTTGTAAAATGATGTATAAAATAAATTGTTATATGTGTTAGTCATCTCTTAATATTTTGTTGATATCAGTTGTTTATTGTTGCATTTTATATTTATTATTTAGATTTTTTGATAACAAGTACCTACCTAGAATCTAAAAGAAAGTTTTCCTTATGGAAAAAAGTACTGTGAAAACGCACACAATTTGTTTATCTACCTGTTAATTTTTAATCTTATCCTTATCAAAAACAACTCAACATCTGTATAAAATAAAATCAGTAGCAAGTAAACAGTTGCGAAGTGAATTAAAAATGAGTATAACAACAATTGTTTTATTTATTTTATTTTCTGTTGTAAGCGGCCAAATGGCTGTCTTAAATGGCCATAATGCGTTTGAAAGTCAAAATTCCCATAAAAGTGATCAAACTCAAGGATGTGTGATAAACGACTTCGAAAATGGTTTAGAGGGATTCAACTATAACGCCCCGATTTGTGAACCCTTCCCCAAATGGATAATTGGGAATTTCTCGACAATTAGTATAGAAAGCCCGGATCCAGCCAGTGGATCGTTCATAACAACATTATCAGACTTTAGTTGTATATCTTCAACACCATTTCGAGCCTCTGCTGGGACTGTTGAAATCAATGTGTTTATGGATGGAGGATCATCATCTGATGTTTTGCAAGCTCTTTTGATGAGGGCATCTGAGGGTACTGACTCCACGGTAGCTTCAGCTATCCTTTCAGCAGCTTTGGATGCTAACGGATGGCATACCTTGAAGATTGTTATACCAGATATTTTTGAAGAGTTTGATGCTTATGTAAGATCAATATTACTATTTTATTTGTCCGCCATTGTCGTAGGGATAGTCTTTTCTTCCAGTTTTGTCACAATTTTTCTTTGTCCCTGTTTTACGCGCTTGTCTCAATTGCGTAGCATAAAACCAGCGCACAATAGCGTCATCGTAACTGTGCATCATGTTGAGCGACAACCTATTTTGTTGTCACGGTTGTAACTTATATTTGTTGTTACTAACTTTTATTGTACTTTTGTAATTCAGAATAAATACTTTTTACTTTATTTTACTTACAACTGTATTTTTTTCTTAATGAATCAGGTATAGGTTCCTAGGATAGGAACCTAGTTATAAGAACGAACTATTGAAGACTTCCAATTTCCAATTATCGTTTCAGATTGTACTTCTCGGAGCCAAATCAGAAGACTCTATACTTTTAGTAGACTCTTTCAAATACGGTTCCAACACCGTTGCAGAGAGTTCTTGCACCATTTATAACGCCCAAAATCAAACATCCAACGCCAAATGTGTCACATATAACTTCGAGCATGACTTTGACTTAGAATTTAGCAAGGACAACTATTTATGCAACGGATATTCTCCCTGGACCTTGAATAACTATACTTCTACAAAAAGCCCCGACGCCAGAAGCACCTTGTTCATTTCACCTAGTGAGGCATTCAGCTGTATATCGTCATCAGTTTTCCGGATGGAGCCAAATGGTGTTATAGAAGCCACTGTGTTTATGGAGCCCACGTCTAGCTTGGATCATATAATAGTGATAGCTCAGAAGATGACGTCACAGGATGTGGATACAGTCGTCGGGTTTACGATGTACTACCCGGTAGACAGAGTGTTCGTGGCTGGGTGGAACGTATTGTCCTTTCCTGTAGTGGATTTTAGCAGTTTCGATGGATATGTAAGTAAAGTTATCATTAGCGATTAATGATAACTGTCATATTATCACGCTTATTCTGAATCACATTTTTTTATATAAACACATGTATGACTCATGTGTCCCCGTCGGTCCTAATGCGATTCTACGGGAATTGTGAAATTAAATTGAGTGGCACAGGCCTTCAGTGTTAAGTAGGCTTAATAAAATTACCAACAGTGGACATGATGATAAAGCTTTGACTTGAAGCGATATCACTACAAAGCCATATCTTTTTGATATGACTCGTTCGCGAGAATGGATCTTTATGTGAACTCTACATTAAATTTGGAAAACCCCATAGAGCTCCTTGGAAGCCATAAACAAGGTTATTTAATAAATACCTGCACGTGCCGTATCAACACGTGAAACCCAAATTCTGTCCGTGAAACTTACCCGATCAGAACACATAATAATAGAACTAATTAACGGATATTTTTCCGACGTTTTGAAAGGTTTACAGGTTTACCTACACACTATCGTGGTTACGGTATGGCACCCTGATAAATAAAATAAATAATGTTGGACAATGCACACAACATCATCTAGCCCCAAGCTAAGCAGAGCATGCGTTATGGGTACCTACTAGATGACTGATATACTTAATACAATATATTACATAGATATTTTATTATACATAGAAAATACCCAGAACACCCGAGACAAATATTAGCAGATCGTACAAACATTTGTCCCAAGGCGGGAATCGAACCCGCAACCTTCTGCGTCGCAGGCGGAACTTCCCCACCGCGCCACATCGGTCATCGAAATACCCTTTTAATAGTTATAATAATAATAATATAGCCTTTTATTTCCAAAAACTGGGTTACAAACAAATGAGATACGTAGACTAAAGAAATCTACTCTTTACGCTGTTGTTCCTGTTCCTTCTACAAAATATCTCTCAGTTCAGTGTTCCTTGTGGCATAGGCCAACTGCCTTCATTGAGGCCTGCGACTCTTGACCAGTATGGTCCAAGATAGTTAAATAATTACATACATATATTATAACAACTGTCATTCACAAACATACTTATTAGCTACGTAGATAGGTTATTAAGACAAAATATTTTTTACTTTCAGATGATTCTCTTCGGCAAAGCGTCAGAGGGCTCGACCGTACTGGTGGACTCCATACGCTACATTCCACCATCTTTATCTTCCACGGACGAATCTTGCTCTCTTTACTGAAAAGTTAAGTAGGTAGGTATTTCATCATCATCATATAAGCCGATCGACGTCCTGTGCTGGTCATAGGCCTCCCCTAAGGATCTCCACAATTACTGATTTGCGCCGCCCGCATCCAGCTATTTCCCGCGACCTTCACTAGGTCGTCAGTCCATCACGTGGGGGGCCTACCCACAATGCGCCTTCCGGTAGGTATTTATACACAAAAAATACATTAAAACCACATAATATCCAAATAATAATACGGTTTGGAGACTTGAAATTTTGACTGATTTAGGTACGAGTAAGTATAAGTACCTTGTAGGGTAAAACTTTAAGTTATAGTTTTTATTGGCTGCGATTTTTTCTAATAAACCTGTTAATGTTTAAACGAGTTTTATTTCTCAATACTTCTATAGGAACAACATTTAATACAATCCCATCTGCTTGCCATATTGATATTATAAATGTCAAAGTTTGTATGGATGGATGTATGGATATTTGTTACTCTTTCACGCAAAAACTACTGAACCGATTAGGCTGAAATTTGGTATAGTTTGGGACCTGGAATAACATATTTTTTATCCCGATAAAACGCGGGCGAAGGCGCGGCCAGCAGCTAGTAGGTACATATTTTATGACCTCAAACAATAAATAAAATTCCACAATGCTACCTAACCTATATTCGATTGAAGCGTAGAGCCTGTAAGGTTAAAAATCGAGGTAGGCCTCATAGAAGCACGTACCCTCAAACGGTGTAACCCTGAGCTATAAATTCATACGGATTTCGGTATATGTCCCGTTAACCGTTCGCAGGCAATAACCTGTCACCCCGCACCTGATTTACGTCTTGGGGAAGTGACTGCGAATAACGCACCTTTTGTTTTGTAAAGTTTGCGGGAACTACCCAGTTGTGGGTGCGAAAAGGTTAAAACGTTAGCATTAACGAAAATATCGTTTTTTGAGAGATGCTATCAAATAGCTATGGGTTTTTCCCAACTGATTACTAAAGTACCCAGAGGTAGGTTGCTCTAATTCTAGAATGATGGAAACTGTCATCTGGAATGACACATGACGGAAGGACATTTCCTCTTCGATTTCTTCAGTTTTCGTGTAAACAGCATGTGTAGGCGGTAACAACGACTTAGGCCCCTACATCACCCACCATCGCAACTCTATCCGTGCTTTTGCATACTGATTTGGTCAAGGAGTTTCTCTACCACCGAAAGTTTTCGAAACTTTATGGTCTAGTTTGGACGCTTCGAATGTCAGCGGTTTGCATAACCTTCGGCAATAGAGAAACTCTGCCAAACTGCAGCATGTGTCGGCCATTGCTCAACTTCGATCTTATTAGGGTTACTGGACAGGTAAACTTAAATTTACTTAACTGGTTTGATTATCCTAACTATCAGATACGTAGGTATAGCTAGAAATTATTTGGATACGAGAGCCACGCTCATTCACGGTTTATAATAATAATAATGACGACCGAAGTGGCGCGGGTTCGATTCCCGCCTTGGGACAAAATTATGTTTGTACGATCGGCAAATATATCTTTATATATACAAAAATCTCGTGTCCCAGTGTTTGTAACCAAACTCCTCCGAAACGGCTTGACCGATTTAAATGATTTTTTTGTGTATATTTGGTTGGTATGAGAATAGGTTGTTATCTATTTTTTAAACCCCTAAGTGATAAGGGTGGCCCAACCCAACATATTTTTTTAGTTTTTTGAACTAATAAATTTATTTCCATTTTTTTTAGGATTTGTCATAAAAAAATACGTATAACCCTCCATTTTAACTTTTCTAACACAACCCCATTTTCAGAGCGGTCAAACAAAGTTTTCCGGGTGAGCTAGTTGTTAATATATATTTTTATCTAATCTATGTTTGTTTCTATGTATAATAAAAACTATATAATAACAGTTCACGTTATTAGAATGTAAAGACGTACAGTAGGCTTTTTAACACTACACTCTTGCATCTAATGCATATTGAGATATTCACTGACGAGAACTGAGTGCCTGAAAGTGTTAAAAGAGCATACATCAAACTATGTGGTGACGAGAAGCGTAGTGAAATACATATATTAGGTACTACCTAGCGAAATCAATTTCACGACGAATTTTGCAATTCAACAGGGGTTGAATAACCAATTAGGTCTGTTTTTTTAAAAATAACGTTGGAATTAATAATCCACACTGCGTCATCTAGCCCCAAGCTAAGCAGAGCTTGTGTTATGAGTACTAGATGACTGATGTATGTACATAAAACAATACCATCATCATCATAATAATAGCGGTCCTGAGCCACCTCCATCCATCGACTCCTTGCGACCGCTACGATATCGCCGCCGGTCCAACGAGTGGATGGTCACCCAACACCCCGCTTCGCGTTGCATCGTACAATACTTAACATAATATAATATTTTTTTATTATATGTCAGGCAATACCCAGAACACTCGAAACAAATAATTGCAGAACGAACAATCATTTTTCCCAAAACGGGAATTGAGCCCGCAGCCACTTGCGTCGCAGGCGGACTTTCGCCCGCCGCGCCACATCGGTCGTCGATTGTATGAACTAGGTGCCTGCCCACAATTTTGGGGACATTAGCCTAAGTTCCTTTGTTCAAGGCACGGAGATAAGTAAAAGTAGAGTACAGCTTTCACCCCCGAATGTCGCCTGTCCCAAACACTGCGGTACAAAGCCCGTCAACTCCTTTTGTCCGAATGTAAAAGGAGAATTGCCATAGAAGTGTCTTTCTATTACAGATTTATTATCAAACCGTCAATACCTTCGCAAGTTACATCTTTTGTGAACGTATCAATTCCAATAGATTGGATTCATTCGAAGATAGAACGATATCTTTCCTAAGTGAAAAGGTTTGGTCCAACGTTTCAAGATTAGGTTACCTACATAACCTTACCGTTTTAGGGTAGGTACATAAGTTATTGTGTAAAAGAAAAGTAATGGCTTTTAAAGAGATCTTAAAGTTCTTCGGAATAATCAGTAATTTTCGTTCAGTATCCCAACATCTTCAAACTAAAGTACCTAGTTAACTTATTTATAGGCCTCTTGAGTGGTCTCCTACCGTTTTAGAGCTCCTAGAGGATAAATAAAATGCAAAAACCTATGCAAAGCTGTATCGCTTCAACGATACTTCGTCGACTACTGTCGATCGAACGATTTACGATTGACGGTAACGGTTCTTTCACGAACACAACAAATGCACATCGTTAAACTAACAGACAACATTCGTTCTACACTGTATTAGATAAAATGGAGTGACATAAAGCATAGAGAATGTAGTATAAAAACAATCATTAAGGCTTTATACAGGATTATAGGTAACTAGAGACCGGCTCCGGCTTCGCACGGGTACAAAAAAAATTCTCTTGAATCACTTTATCTATTAAAAAATCTAAGCATACATAGGGACAGACAGACAGCGGGAGGCGACTTTATTTTATAATATGTAGTACTTCAAGTGTTCGTGAATTTTTAAAATTGGTGTTGGTAGTAGGCACCTTTAATCAATAATGTTCATTATTATTTGAATAAAACTCAGAAACAGCTCTGCCCTGAATTAACTGTGGGCGGAAAAGTGGGAGGTTTTAGTAATGCATTCGGTTCTGGAGAACGTGTTAATTTTCTGTGAAATGTGGTAATTTTCATAAAATTTTAGGAATTCAGACATGGCTTCTTCACGTACATGTTCGTGGTGATGGGCATAACCTGTAGTTCACAGTCCAGTGTCTTTTAATTACCAGTCACCCTGTATAAAATAAACATACCTAAAAATATTATTTTCTAAGTAGGTAATTAATTAACTATAAGCAAGCTTATGTTGTAGCGCCCCAACGGGGTTCATGTGATGTTCGCAGTATTACATATTTAAGAACTCGATCAGACATAAGTAAACACATGAAACAACAGTATAAATAAATAAATAAAGATAAAAGCTAGCTTTCAAAGACACTTTAATACAAATAAATTAAACGTTTGAATATTTGATTTGCGTCTGGACATTTTCTTGAAAACCATTATTACGAGTATCATAATTATACATAACGTAGCCGATAAAGCGACCGAGCTCATAAATAGTTAGGCTGGACTTAATAACATCTATAACCTAGTTTAAATTAAACGAGAAGTTTTCATAAAACTTGACGACGATCATACGATTTGACGTAACGCAAATGTGTAGTAAGGCATAAGAACGATGACCGCGTTGAATTTTTTTTTTATTTGGACTATAGTTTTATGTACGTTATCCCTATTTGTAATTCAAGCACTCCTGACACCAGCCAATAACGCTATCCTTCGGCATATCCGATAAATAAAGTTATCTAAAGTTATTCCGTGAAAAGTTCCGTCCAATACCCTGTGGGTTCCTTCTGGTACAATATTTGTACTACTATTTATCCCGTATATTTATTTAGAAAGTTCTGACGTCTCCCCAAGGTGTCGTGGTTACCGATTTCAGCTGAAAGCGCACGACAAAATTCAAATATATAGCTGTTTCCCATTTCTTCACGTTTGAACATATATTTCTGAATTTATGGCGTTGAAATAAAATGCCGGGAATTCATGACTTCCTGGACCCAATAGACCTGCTATGATGTTTGCTATATCATTCATAATGTATGAAGTCGATAGTTTGGATAGATGTGACTGTTTTGTACACTTTTTGAGAATCTTGTAATCCGATGTCTCCTAAACATTGAAATGAAATGATTGTCCATAAGATTATTATTTTCACCAATTTAGTACCTGGAATTACAAAGCATAAATTGTTTTTCTTTTTATTTACCATGCTGCTCTAGCAACATATAGCTACAAAACCATAGTGTGTGTACGCAACCACACTTTCTTGATTAGTTCATGGATCTTACTATTTGCTCATTGTATTGTATATAATCTGTGGAGTGGGGGCCTTGGAGACTTGCAGTTACAGATTTTTCTAAAACTAATAGCAAGCTCCAGCCATACATATATACATATATGTAGGTATAGATATATGTAGATTTTTAGCATAGATTTAAGCATAAATAATACTTAAAACTTTTTGTGTATAATTAACAAATTATCACGACTAACATATTATAAAACAAAGTCAAAAACTACTGAACGGATTTTCATACGGCTTTCATTAAACGATATAATGATCCAGGGGGGAGATTTAGGTAGGTATATAATTTGTCAAGGTTGTTTGTACATTGGTTGAAATATAACGATAATTGTTGGAAGTGTCGGAAAAAATCAAGCTGCCTGGGAACTTTCATCGAAAACGCTGCCTAATCCCTTTGAAATATAAAAAACAATTCAAGGTGGGATATTCCTCTTTTATAGATCTACAAAAAAGTCCCGTACTCCCATTCTATCATAATACTGTGCTCTACTATCCATGCGAAGCCGGGGCGGGTTGCTAGTTTACTTATATTATTTTATACGAAGGTCTAAATGCAATAGCTGAGCAAGCAGAACTGGGTCTTAGCCTCCCATAAGAAGTCGCCTATTTATTATGGCCTCTGCGATCGCCTAACAGTTTTCTTATAGAGCACTTAACCAACCATTCTGTAAGTTGTTTTTTTAGCTATGATAAACACAATGATCTCATTCCTGAATGAAGTGTAAGTAATGGTTTTATTAAACACAATAAATGCATAAAATTTATATATTGTAATTTATTAAACTGCACAGGACAGGAAAAAATTACGACTTCTTTTATAAGTTGACACACTTCAGGTCACTGAGCCATCTCACATGGCTTGGTAGAAGTTATGCCGAAATAAAATTTTATTATATGTAGATTGGTTTTTAGTTTGTTTTGTCTTAAGTTTCATAAGCAGAGATCGGAGTAGGTAGAATGATTTAGGATCAATGACCTTAAATTATAGGTTAGTATGGATATCCCTCGGGAATTCCGGTATTTTAAAATTATCAAGAAATGTTTTCTGTAATTTCATAAATATTACGTGGAGGCATAATAAAGTAAGAAATGTATCAATATTATCATCATCATCATCCACAGCCTTACTTCACCCACTGCTGGGTATAGGCCTCTCTTTGGAGATAGGCACATATGGACATAGGGGATCTTGTGCTTGTCTTATCCAGGTCCGTTGCGTGACATATCCTATATTGTCAGCCCAACGCGCTACTGGACGAGCGACTGGTATCAATTAAAGCATGTGTTTTTTTCTAAAGACTTAACACCCTAGGGGCAGCATAGGTGATCTGATCAATATTCTTTAGTTAAAAACCTGTGGTATTGAAAGACTTTTAGTAAAAGGAAATAAATAAACGGGTTAGTAATACACTTAATAATAATAATTTGTACCTATAACTCGGTCTTTTGTCACCTTAAAAACACACCTAAACTCTGTACCCACAGCGGTTGCAACCAATCAGAACAAAGTATCCTGGATGACTAATTAAATGTTTGTAAGAGAAAACAATGCGCGGACAATCGCAGGTGGCTCACTTGCTTACTTCACAAAATTATGAGAATTACTATATATATTATAATTATTATGTCAATTTTCAAACGTAGATATTTTTGTGCACAATATCTCTGAATAAGTAATAGTATGCATACAAAACGATAGCGAACTGTCAACTTTATTTAGCAAAGTAACGCTGAACATGTTTCCTCCGCGATTCAATGCATAGGACGTTACAAATTTGCACACAGCAACTCAACAAAGCTTCAAATTCATTGGATGAATTTTATGGAAATGCATAAGGAGGAAACAAAAAATATTTTTTTTAAATTCACTAGTTAATAAAAATCAATTTACCTATAACACGTTTAACAATCACTTCTCTTTAACATTTCAAATGTAGTATTACTAAATTACCACTTTAATTATAATATTTAACTTAATCCGGTAAATATCGGAACTTTCCGGAAAAAAGGCATATCCATGTTCTGAAACCATGATGCAAGTAGGTACATAAAATCATTCTACCTACTCCGATCTCTGTTCATAAGTCTTGCTATTACCGAAGTAATATTACCTAATCTGTGCTATTACAGGCAATTTTTAGTTTTTATCATAGACTTAGATTAATTTTTCTTCTTTCTTAATAACAAGGTGCAACCTAAGCAGTTTTTCCTAAAGCGAGTTTACATAAAACCCTAAATGACCTACCAACATCTTCAAGAAGATCGAAAACAGATTGAATCTGATTCATAGCCCAGGTTTTAACATTGACGTAGGGATTAATTTTATCGATTCACCTCATCGATACAAAGAACCGTATCTTATCAACGATAATTACCCAGATAATTTATGCTAAGTATTTGAAAACTTCAATCAAACTATATTTTCGAAGATGTGAGGTGTCTCGTGAGGAATTGGAACTATTAAGTTAAATTATGTTGATCTAGCGAATGATCAAAATGGAAGTGCGCAAGACTTTACAGTGTTTACTCTTTGTGTTGACCGTGAGCAGTGTATGGAGCGATGAATGCATCAGATACACCTTTGAGGATGATTTCCAAGACCTCTTCGATAATCTGGAAGCCCCCTGTACGGGCATGCCATTTTGGCAGCAAGGGGATTACGCTTCAATTAATCTTGACGGTTTACATGAACGTGGAGAGACATTCATATCTCCATCTGGAACAGATTTTAGCTGCGTATCTTCATTTACCTTCTTCATGTCGGTTGAAGGTTTCATAGAAGTTAATATCTACGTAGATTCCGTAAACGCAAATGACAACATTATTATATTGGCAAGCCAAGTGATTCCAGGGGGTAATGATGTCAATGTTGCAACCGTACCTCTGATTGGTTCAACTCTAGAAACCGGATGGCATAACATAAGGTTTCCTGTGAGCACTACCTTGGAAGAACAATTTACTGGATATGTAAGTGCAGCTTCCATAATTGTATTAATTTCATTTAATTAAGTAAATGGCCTGAACAAGCCAAAAAAAAAATAGATTTTGTATAGCTACGTATTTTTCTTATATTTATTGTCATGACGACAGTGAGTACCAAGACAAACCTCTCGGGGTTTTATGGTACAAAACTTTATTAAATGTCTTTGTATTGTAATAAATAAATAAAAACCATACTTAATATTATACAATTAATTAAGTTTGTTTGTCCTTTCACGGCTTTTACCTTTACACGGCTAAACAGCTTAACGGATCTTCATGAAATTTGGCAGGGAGTTACTAGGTATCCCGGGGATAGATGCTGCAGGCAAAAAAACTTCCATAAAATCTTGTTAGAGCCAATTTTTTTTATGAAGTACGGGTATGTATTCATTATTCACTAAAGAATGTTGATATTAAGAAAAACTTTAATTTCGTCTCATAGAATATCTACGGAATTTATAGGAAAAGATCTCGAATATTATAAATGATACTCATCATAACCCTAATCTTACAGATAACTTTGATGGGAGAGGCGGGTCCAGGATCATTATTTTTGGTGGATTCATTCCGTTATATTGGTCCGAATACCGACGAGGACTCTTGTATATTATATCAAGAAGATGATGAACCAATAGATCCACCAGAACCAGAGCCTGAACCAGAACCGGAACCAGAACCAGAACCGGAACCAGAACCAGAACCAGAGCCAGAGCCGGAGCCTGAACCAGAACCTGAACCAGAGCCGGAACCAGAACCAGAACCTGAACCAGAGCCAGAGCCTGAACCGGAACCTGAACCAGAGCCAGAACCAGAGCCTGAACCGGAGCCTGAACCAGAACCAGAACCAGAGCCAGAACCTGAACCAGAGCCAGAGCCTGAACCGGAACCTGAACCAGAGCCAGAGCCTGAACCGGAGCCTGAACCAGAACCAGAACCAGAGCCAGAACCTGAACCTGAACCTGAACCAGAACCGGAGCCTGAACCTGAACCTGAACCAGAACCTGAACCAGAGCCGGAACCAGAGCCGGAACCTGAACCAGAGCCTGAACCGGAGCCAGAACCAGAACCAGAACCAGAACCTGAGCCAGAACCGGAACCAGAGCCTGAACCGGAACCAGAACCAGAGCCTGAACCGGAACCGGAACCGGAACCAGAGCCAGAACCAGAGCCTGAACCGGAGCCAGAACCTGAGCCAGAACCTGAACCTGAACCAGAGCCAGAGCCAGAGCCTGAACCGGAGCCAGAACCTGAACCAGAACCTGAGCCAGAGCCAGAGCCAGAACCTGAGCCAGAACCTGAACCAGAGCCAGAGCCTGAACCGGAGCCAGAGCCGGAGCCTGAACCAGAGCCAGAACCTGAGCCAGAACCTGAACCAGAACCGGAGCCTGAACCGGAGCCTGAACCTGAGCCAGAACCTGAACCTGAACCAGAGCCAGAGCCAGAGCCTGAACCGGAGCCAGAACCTGAACCAGAACCTGAGCCAGAACCTGAACCAGAACCTGAACCAGAACCTGAACCTGAACCAGAGCCAGAGCCAGAGCCAGAGCCAGAACCTGAGCCAGAACCTGAACCAGAGCCAGAGCCTGAACCGGAGCCAGAGCCGG
This sequence comes from Eupithecia insigniata, assembly GCA_947859395.1. Lineage (NCBI taxonomy): Eukaryota > Metazoa > Arthropoda > Insecta > Lepidoptera > Geometridae > Eupithecia > Eupithecia insigniata. The sequence goes on from OX402008.1 coordinate 7,433,349, forward strand.
AGCCTGAACCAGAGCCAGAACCTGAGCCAGAACCTGAACCAGAACCGGAGCCTGAACCTGAACCAGAACCGGAGCCTGAACCGGAGCCTGAACCTGAACCAGAACCTGAGCCAGAACCTGAACCAGAACCTGAACCAGAGCCGGAACCAGAACCTGAACCAGAGCCTGAACCGGAACCGGAACCAGAGCCAGAACCAGAACCAGAGCCTGAACCAGAGCCAGAACCTGAGCCAGAACCTGAACCAGAGCCAGAGCCTGAACCGGAGCCAGAGCCGGAGCCTGAACCAGAACCTGAGCCAGAACCGGAACCAGAGCCTGAACCGGAACCTGAACCAGAGCCAGAGCCTGAACCAGAACCTGAGCCAGAACCGGAACCAGAGCCTGAACCGGAACCTGAACCAGAGCCAGAGCCTGAACCGGAACCTGAGCCGGAACCTGAACCTGAACCAGAGCCGGAACCAGAGCCAGAACCAGAACCTGAGCCAGAACCTGAACCAGAGCCAGAACCTGAACCAGAGCCAGAGCCAGAACCTGAACCAGAGCCTGAACCGGAACCTGAACCGGAGCCAGAACCAGAGCCTGAGCCTGAACCGGAACCTGAGCCGGAACCTGAACCAGAGCCAGAACCTGAGCCAGAACCTGAGCCAGAACCAGAGCCTGAACCGGAACCAGCACCACCAACTGATCCACCAACCATTCCACCAACTGAACCTGAAACGTCGCCCATCACGGAATCAACAAGCAGTTTTTGGAATCCTTTCACTATCGCAATAGCTGCTATACTAGGTTTCTTTTTCATCCTTCTAGTAGCAGCAATATCCTACTACATAGGATGGTATAAAGCGAAAGAAGATGAGCAAGAACTCATTGACATCGACCCAGAAGCCTTGCCAATGCCAAAACATATCTTACCACGAGTGAATAGGGTTTACGCTGATGTGAATTATAATCCATATAGTAGATACCCTTAGCGGTATAGTTATAATTTGTGATAACTTTCACAGGTTTCGTTTTACACTGTGTGTATGGAAAAATCAGGGAGGTTTTGTCTTTGAAAAAAAAGACTAGTTATTCTATTACCTCGTAGAGAGTGAATGATGCAGTAAAAGTATGCAAAAGCCGTAGGTACTATACGAGGAAATCGGTTTCACCAGTTTTAATAATGGGCCGTCTATAACTACTAATTTAATATTTAAATTAAATTCTCATTCTTATATTGAAGCTTATTTAAGGTGGTACGTCAAGAGCGTTATTGAAAATAAAATACAAGTTTTTAGTATATGGAGTGTTTTGTATTCCTAGGTTCTATGAGCAATTTGGCTAGTAGTAAGGCAGTTGCAATTAATTCATGCGACAATAATTCTATAGGAGAATCCACAGTCTTTTTGGAGTCTATCTACATATCACACATTCCATTTAATTTATTTATTTATAAACATGTACCACTATTCATATGGGCACACCCAATGCAATAGAGTACCATATATTGTTATTCTATTCTTAGTGTTAATATTAAAATTTATTTAACATTATCTAAATATTAAAACAAAAATAATTTACAAAAATCCGCTAACGAATGTCATAATAAATATAAGTAAATACATTAGTCATAAATATTCGACTCCAAAACGACAATATTTGATTGAAAAGTAGAAGTTTTGTGTTTTGTTTTAGCATGGGTTCATTCATGGCAATAATATTTACAATGATCGCAAAACCACAGATTAGGTAAGTAATGTTACTTCGGCAAAAGTACTACATTATAAATGCTGCCAAATCACTAAAGAACGAAGAAATTACAATTTTCTGACAAACAGAGTGTTTCAATCTAGCTACCCTGTAGAATAAGCATTTAAAAACTGTTGTAATGACTTTTATAAAAGAAACCGACAAGACAGAATTCAGTAGTAGCGTACACCTCATAAAGGGATTTCAAGATTAACTTATATGCAATAATTATCAATTTAAAAGTATTTAATCTCACCAAGGAAACGTGATATCATAGCTAGGTATTTGTTTTATGATAAGGTTACTTCTTTCATGCGACTGAGAATCGGCTCTAAATGTAGAAGGACAAATTTGTTAATCCCCGATTAAAACAGATTTTTTTTTATATTTGACGTCTGTATTAGCGTGGCTACATGTGACATAGAAACTTCCGAGCGAATGCAACAATTTGTATTTTTTTGTTTGGAAAAATGGAAGACAACTGCGTCTTAACTTCCATCTTTCCATCCCCGGGCAAAGGTCCAGAAAGAGACCCAGGACACTGTACTGATGGAGGGATGTAGTGTTGAAGGAAATGAGAAAGTGTCTTCCGAAGACGACGTCGACGGATAGAGCGAAGTGGAGGGGATCAATAGGAAAGCTGACCTCACCGTCATAATCCCCTATCTTAGCCAATCCTATATGGCGGTAAGGTCAGCTTTCCTGACTCTCCTGACTAACTGTAGAGAGAGAGGTCTTAGCTATGTTGGATACTCGTTACTGCTGTTATTTATTTATTTATTTAAATCTTATATTTTAAAGGGTTTTAGCCAACCACTGACCACGTCAGCCTTGCCGATTTTTATCGAGCCAATAGATTTGCATCACGATAGTTTAAAAAAATATAGGAACTAAACTAGCAATTTAAAGCCTAGGCATGTCATTTTGTTAAAACAATTTATTAAGTTACATGTTAGTGGAGTAACAATAGTAAACAAACAAAACATACATATCATAATTTTACTATAAAAACTTTCGTAGTTTGATAAATTCATTATGAATGTAAGCGGGTTAACTACGAACCTTAGTTTGTGTTGGAAGAACACCAACGCGTGCAACGAGTGTGGGCCGCGACGCTGAACGAGCGCGACGCGAACCGTACTCACCCTGAAGAAGTCCCTCGTTAAGGGGTGAAACGTTGGTGTTCTTCCAACACAAACTAGGTTCGTAGTTAACCCGCTTACATTCATAATGAACATATCATAATATTAAAAATCCAGGTCCGTGATCCTATTATAGTGTCCTAACTCCGTAAGCTTTACTAAACTTATTACAAACAAACGTTACAAAATTCATCAAAACATGAATGACATAGACCTTTCAGTTATAGTTGAGTGAGTCACCGACTTGCGCTATAAATTTAATACTACTCGTAGTTCATTATCTAATATATCTGGGGCAGTCGTGGGTGTAAGGTCAAGATCCGTTGTGGTTTTTTAGTCGGTCAGTATTCTCTTTCTATATTATTTGAAAAAGTAACAAACTGATGCAGGCACGCATGATATAACAAAGCCTACCAGCTACTTCAAAAGCACGTAAAGAACGTGTTCTATTGTTATCGGCATCAAAAGTTGTTATCTATAGGTCTATGTACAATCTATTGGGCACCGAGTTATCTAGTAAACGATCAGTTAGGCAGTTAATATGGCTATGGCTTTATTAACAAAGAAAATTACAATCAAATAATAGAAACAAATTAGAACTAGTATTTATAATATTTGTCAGAGGTCATGTAGAAGACCTCATAAAGCATGATTCATATTTACAAATGGTAAGTAATTCAATCCAGTACAAGATTAATAACGCGAAAAACCCAACCAGTGCTCTTGACACGAATAGCGCCAAAGGTAAAGCTAATCTTATTATGAACAACCAAGGCTGACCGTAGGAATTATACTAAAATGACGTCACTCACGCGTGTGACATCTCAAAAGAATTGCGAAGGGTCGGGGGCACCCATCTGAAATGTACTCATGAGGCGAATGACACAGCAGAAGAGAGGCTTATCTTATCCCCATGAGTGGGCCGAAAAGTATGTCCCTAGTGAAAATTTGATACTTAAACTTTGTTTTAGTAAGAATTGCCGAGGTTCGTAGGCATCAATCTGAAATGCACCTTATTATGAGGGGAATGACACAGAAAAAGACAGCCATATCCCGCACATGAGAAGCCCTCTCATAAAAAAAAAAAAATATTTCGACAGCATCAACAACAAAAAAAATTAGAGAAAACAGTGGTAAACACCGTTTATTCGTTCTATAAAAGCATTTACTGTATCAATAATTAAGCACCTTTAAAATATTAAGTAAAAAGGTCGCATGAAAGCGATATCATCTCATTTCCGCACAAATTTTACGAGACCGTAATTTGCTCGCGACAGATAAATTGTTTTTAGGGAAAATAGACGTTTATAATTTTAATATGATGACCCCAAATTTGGCCTTTTTATTGCTGTCCAATATTTTTCTCAGACATGTTGAAGACATATGATCTTTATATTTTCGATACACTTAAATCATTTATTCTGTTTTGCTAAGTGGTGCCTTGTTCTTTTAAGGGTTCCGTACCTCAAAAGGAACACTTAAAGGATTATATTATTACACTCTGTTATCCGTTTATCCGTCTGTCTGTTCCGTGTGGATTATTATTTTCTGTTTTATTTTTGATTGTATTTTCCTTTACTTAACTAACCGCTTATTCCCAGTTGTCTTGTGCAGTAGTTCTATACAGAACTACTAGGACAACTTTTCTCCGAGTTGTTCTGTGCACAAGATTACTGGGACAAAAACTTGTACCAGTTGTTCCGTGCACCCAATATATAACTAGCGACCCACCCCGGCTACGCACGGGTGCAATGCTGTTACTAAATTATACATATAAACTTTCCTCTTGAATCACATATATATTTTAAAAAAACTCATCAAAACCCGTTGCATAGTTTTAAAGATCTAAGTCATACATAGGTACAGACAGACGGACAGCGGGAAGCGACTTTGTTTTATACTACATATGTAGTGATTGCAAAAACGGTATCTTACCGATTGTAATCTCGGTTCTTTGCGTACCCACGCCGAATAAATGTTTATCTATCTATCAAATATGAATATCATAGCAGCGGTTGTAAGCCAACATTAAAGAACAATGAGGATTACGTACAAAGAAATTATCTACCAAGTTTTTTGCTTTAGTTGTCAGAGTGAGGCGCTTCACTGCACCTAAATGTACCTTTTGTCTACGGAGATACTCGGGCAGGGGAGATAGGGATGTGCATTATTATAAAAAAATAGAACTTCGTTGTGTATTATATATTTGTTCCGGATATTTTCTAAGTGCAATAAAAAATATCTATCTATGTATTGTATTATGTATATCAGTCATCTAGTACCCATAACACAAGCTCTGATTAGCTTGGGGCTAGATGATACTGTGTGGATTGTCCAACCTTATTTATTTATGTAAGTGTGTATTTAGTTTACGAGTGTGAATGAACCCTGGCGATAATTAACTTATGTATTAATTTAACTTACATTGTGCAACTTTTGTTTTCTTGTTATTTTTAATGTGTATCTATTTTTGGGTACCCATTAATCCCATAATCACCTTTGTGTTTATTTAAACAATATAAAACCGTTGTTTCACCTAAAATGAATAAGTAAAAAATAAAGTTTTATTTATTTAAGTACCTTAAATCTATTACGCAACACAATAAGTTAAGACACTAAATTAATCCTAGGCTTGGCTGCAAATTTTGTTTGTAGCAGAGTTTAGGGCAAATATGGCCTACACTCAGCATTGTGCTGAGTAGGCACTGTGTGTGTGTACCCAGCCCTGGTTTTCAGTGCAGGCCAAATGATTAGCAATGATTAGCTTCGGTTTGAAAAGTATACTATGGTTGCCGATGAAAAGTACGTAGGTAGAGATGGATATATGCAGGGCATTTACAGGATTTTTATGATCTGAAATAAATGAATAATAATAAACAGGGCGTGTTGAATAAATGCCCAATTTATTGATATTGCTCATTTATCGGGCATAAAAGGACATCTATTGGGCATTTACTCAATACGCCCTGTAAATGCCCGGCATAAACCCATCTCCACTCGTAGGTGATGTTTGATAAAACCTATAATTGATGAAAGGTATGTTATATATGTACAGAGAGCATCAGCAACTGGTAACCCTCTAGCGGTAGAATGTTAACGTTAAAGGGGTTACCAAATGATGCTACCCTCCGTACCTACTCTACATTTGAAGTACCTACCATGCGATTTTTCCGTCGTATGTATATGAAAATTATAACACAAAAATACGCCAAATTTAGCGAATAAGTGCTTGAAATTAACCCCGAGGTCACCTAAAAAGGAACTGTTTAAAGTTAGGCTTATGAAATGGGAAATGGTAAAAAACCGTAGAAGTCGGTAGTTAAGAACATCACTAACAGAGTTTAACCGACAAAAATCACGGGAGCAAACGAACAATGGCGGGAGCCTGCATTCTCGGTGGAGAACTAATTAAGTGGAGTCTACTCAGGTAATACCTAATTTTCAGGGTAGAATGGATTCGTTGTCGTTCTACTGTTTATGCGCACGAGTGGGATAGGATAGGCCTATACCTTATCCAAACTCGATGAAGAATGTTAGCAAACCAACCACGTCATAAATAACTAAAAATCACTTGCTTAGCGTTGAGTTTCAGACATCATTATTATAAGGAATATTTAGAAGGAAGGATCTCAAAGCAACTAGTTCCAAATGTAAATTGCGTATGAAAAGGCGCGGCAACAGAGTTAATTTTAGGTTAAGTATGGGCGGTTTGTTTACAAAGATTCTACATCGAGCTTAGATAAGGTATACATGCCAGTGACCTGAGGCCGAATTCTGCTAACCAATCGTTTAACTATGACAATGGTATCGTCGCATAAAGAAACTAGTGCGTGCCGTGCTACTTCATGGAGAGATTGATAGATTGGTGTCAACCTTGATCCTGACAGAATCAGAAACAATAACTTTATTTCTTTAGGCTTACAAAATAGGCACTTAGTCAAATTTTATACTATAAACATAGTTATTATTATCAAATAGGAAATCAGGTGTTATTGATATTCTCTTCACTTAATTTTTTTGTCCAAACACTTAAAACGCGTCTCCCTATCTTCAGTTTATTTCATCAAAGGTAAAAATGTATGTCATTTTGAGACGATACCATTAAATATAAATTAATTAATAACCTCCCACAGTGCCCACTGAAAGCTAAGCGAGTCGCGGCCAATTCTACGATGATTACATTTTGATATAAACATCGCTTACAGTGGCAGTAATCCTACATAACCATGAGATAATTTTGCTGTGGACTGTACTTAATCTAGGTAACCAGTCCATCACAGAATTTGATAAATTCAGTGCCTATGTCGCACATTTCCATGTAGCTATAAGGTGTAGTTTTTTTTTTAAATTGATAATGGTAACGCTTTTGACCACCATCTCCACTTGAGAAAGTCAAAGTTTAAACGTGTGTGAAGGTAAATCGTAAGGCTCGGCAGTGAATGATTATTTATCTTCCTTCGCTTTTTTAACCGTGTAATGCGTTTAGTAAATGAATAAATAATTACGTGAATAAAATCGTCTGACAGAGGAACACAGAACAGATGAACACAGATTTAGAATCGGAATCAATAACTTTATTTCTTTAGGATTACAAAATAAGCATTAAGACAAGTCAAATTTTATACTATAAACATAGTTATTATTATCAAATAAGAAATAAGGTGTTATTGATATTCTCTTCACTTCTATTTTTTGTACACTTGTGGAAGAAGTAAAAAAAAGTAACGGGTCTTCCAATAGGCACGTCCGAACTTTGACAGTTGGTAGCGGCCATCTTGTTGAAGCTACATCTGTCAAATTGGTTGTCATTTATTCATTCTGTTTTGCCAAATGATCATGGATAGCTATAGCATTCAGCAAGACGTACAAATGGTAAAATTGTTTTATCAAAATGAGTGTTCTGTTCGGGCAACGCACCGCGCGCTTCGCCCATTTTACGGTTGCGCTGTCTGTCAACGGCGCGCGCTATAGGTAGATGATTACCAACTTTTTAGCATGAACTGGATCATCTGAACACCAACGACATGTGGTTTAACAAGACGGCGCTACTTGCCACACAGCTCAAGCCACATTGAATATTCTGCATGAGAGATTTGAGGGCATGGTCATCTCACATGGAGCTGATGTGAACTGGCCACCGAGATCGTGTGACTTAACCCCGCTAGACTTTCTCTTGTGGGGTTTTCTTAAATCGCAGGCCTATGCGAATAAACCACAAACCACAGCGGCCCTCCAAGCCAACATAACCTATGGCATAGGTCAAATTCAGCCTGATGTATGCGCAAAAGTCATGGAAAATTGGATATCTCGCATGCGCTCCACCCAGAGAAGCCGTGGCGGACATTTGAATGATGTCATATTCCACACATAATGGCATCACTACATCTTTCAAATAAATAAATAAAATCGATAATATCTCACACACACTTTGTTTTATTTAAATTTAAAGATAGGACACGCTTAATGAAAGACCCTTTACTATGGTCATTAGGTGAGACTAATAAAATAAGACAACTGACATCTGTCAAAATTATTGGAAATTCTGGGAAAATTAATAGAAATAAAGAAATCAAATATTCTTTAATATTTTCAGCATAGATCCGTGGTGGATCGCACAAACTTTGGGAAGTCTAAACAAAGTAGTGGGAAGATCTGGAGTATTTTTTTATTAACTTTTTAATTTTCTTGGATGATAATGATTTTTAGATCAAAAAAGGTAATAATTAGGACAAGAACTAGATCTCATCAAACACATTTACACTTATATTATAAAGAATAGATAACATTAGTTTATCTGATTGAATGAATTGAGGGTAATATTCTCTGGAACTTGTTTTACTTATTGTCCATGATAAAGAACACATAAGACTCTTGGAAACGTTAAAATATTAAGAGTGGCCATTTCCTATACCCCAAAACCCACATTGTTCTATAGCAAACTTAAAACGAAATAAAAAATAACAGTTATGATGACTAAGCCATTGATTTTAATATTGTTACAAATAGGGAGAACGATAACAATAAAGGACCATTGTAGACCTTACGCGACAAGGCTAATCGTCCGCGCAAGGATTGAATATGTAATTTTGTTTTGTTCTATAAATATAATTGACTATTGGGAATTTGAATATTAAAGATGCCTTTTGTGCATATATTACACACGAATGGGATCTATAAACTGATATTACTAGTATAGATAGCTCCATCAGTAGTTTTCCCAATTTTCTCACGAGCCCCTGGCGGCGCTACTGTTTTCCTTCCTTCCTTCTTTACCGCTCAAATTGTACGCGTTGTTCCGGATATGGTATATAGTAGCGTTTTTTATATCGAGGTAAGCTTTAAATCACACATTGTCTGTCTCAGTCCATCTGACACTTCCAATGTACCTATATCCAATCCAGTGTAGATCCTATCCATACCAGGTTGTCTGGCAGAGATCGATATTGAGCGATAAAACTGCCAATTGTTACTTACATATGTTATTATTTCATTTATAAATTAGTTCCTAGGTTAAGTGTGCAATAAAAGTACTTTCTATCTATCTAATTCGAGAGTTTTACAGGATCAGGCAGAATAATAACCATGTAACACTATGTTTCTATCGCTGGAAACTCAAGGAAACTGAGGAAAACCCCACACCAATAAATGACAACATGGGTCAAGTCTTTCGTATTCCGTGGCGTGACCTAAGCCGCAACTTAGAGATTTTACTACGACTTTTACGTAGGTATACAGCCTTAAACAATCTTGTACAACATTACGTCCTTGTCCTTCGGGTATTTCTGCTTTATATGTTTATTAAGGTCTATTTTACCACCTTCGCGTAAAGTCGAGTAGACTGTCTATACGTTATGCAGTAGGTAATAGAAAAAACAAAGGAATCTGCTTGATTTTGTATGGATCTTATGAGTAAGCAAGTGCATTTTCACACGTCCCGGGCGCAGGGTAGCCGGTGCTGGGTACCCGAAGCGAATTGTGTGCAAATAATGCCGGTACGTGTGAATGCTATCGTACATGCCCATATACCTACATAATTCGCCGCCGTACCTGGCAACCGGGACGTCTGAAAAAGCACTTAAAAGGCAATCGATTGAAACATGCGGCAAACGATCGCCTGCCGCCGGTTGTACTCCCAGTGCATGCCTTCTTAATACCGATGAAGGTGTACACGGCGGTGATTTTCTCTCTTAAAATGTTTAACTTTTTATGGAGAGAAATCGTCTCATGTTCTGTGTAAGCAAAGCCGCGGTGATGAACTATAGCATTCATTCACTTGTGCGACACAACTAGTAGAGTTGCACAACGACCCATACCAGCAAAAGCTATTTTTGGTATCTCCCAATGGGCTCGTACGTGCTTGAAATTTCGGAATGAATTCGTATATATGCGAATTCATTCGGAATAGAATATTGCATATATACACAAAGTATATACATGATCTTAAAAATCATCAAGTCATCTGTTATCGACGACGACGACCGATGTGGCGCGGCGGGCGCCTGCGACGCAGAAGGTTCGGTTCCCGTTTTGGGACAAATGTTTGTACGATCTGCAATATTTTTTTCCGGCTACTCTGGGTATTTTCTATGTATAATAAAAAATATTTATCTATATAATGCATTGTATTATGTATATCAGTCATCCATAACACCCCTACCCCACCCATATTCCAAGCTCTGCTTAGCTTGGGGCCAGATGATGCTGTGTGGTTTGTCCAGCATTATCTATTTATTGACAACGTAACCTACTTTTTATAATCTATATCCTATTACGGACGGAGATAAATCCAACAATCCAAAAATTATTAAAATCGTTTCAGCAATTCTCGAGTTATAAGTGGTGTAGGTCACTAACACGACTTTGTTTTATATAGATACATATAATGATATTGATAATACAAAGATTTTTGATAATACCTCAGATACCTCAGAATAACAATCAGATTTTCATCAAAGTAAGGCACCTATGTAGGTATATAAAACTTCCGGCGGCGATTTGGATAAAAGATAATGTAGAACTATCTATAGCATCTATTTAGATATAGATTTGATAAATATTTCAGAATGATAAAATTCTGAAATCAGGTAGGTATGCTTTCTTTATAATATTTGTAACTAGATGCTGCACGCGCCTTCGCGCGCGTTTTATCGGCATAAAAAGTAACCTACAATCTACATACATTTATGTCAGGTCCCAAACTATACCCATAACAAATTTCAGCCCAATCAGTTCTGTAGTTTTTGCGTGAAAGATGAACAAACATCCATACATCCATCCTCACAGACATTTATAATATTAGTAGGGTTTGATTGTTTTGAAAAAAAAACCGACACCGAATCCTTAATTTTACACTGTTTTAAGTTACGTAGGACAAATACCAATCCCACGGAAATAAAAAAAATGGGACCATCTCGGGATCATCCTCTTTACAAGAGCAAAAGAATTTTCAAAATCGGTCTATTAATTGACGGATAATTCACGAACTTCCATAAAAAACATACAACAACCTCCTTTTTTGAAGTCGGTTAAAGTACGTGTCGGTCCGCTGCGCCCCGTCCCATTGCTTGCCCCGTCTCATTATGAGAATGAAGGGAATAGAGAGTGCACCTGCCACTCTCTATTTCCTTGTCTGCGCACACACTTGTGCACTATAAAATTATGTGCGCCGGCACATAGATGTTAAGACAGGCCGCCGAAATTCGGCCAGGAAAACATCAACATCAATAAAATCAACCTCGAAGGAACCTAGACGCAATTGCTCCCACAACGAGTTTTTGAATACTTGCTATAAATTTTTTGGCTACATAGACCTAAAAAACTAATTAAATGAATACCAAACGCAATAAACCATTTTCTGCTAATTATAAATAAAACAAAACTATTACAGAGGTATCGAAAAATAGTTGATACTGGGTATTATCAATTGGCGGCGAGAACTTTTGGTAATTATTTTCCATAACGATAATATGATAAAGAGTGGCGCTAGTATCACATCACTATGCGCCTTAAAGTAATTAACGAAATATTTGTTTATTTGCATCCAATATTCATTAAATTAAGTGCAATACTACTTTAATAAAACTATATACCTCCGTTGAATTCTCTCGCAATAAGGCCTAGGAAAATCTAAAAGAAACCATTTAATAAACAATGACATGACACAAGAACAACACAAATAACGAGGCACCAACCAATGTAGCAATTACATGAATAAATGATCACAAAGAAAATGTTCCACGTAATAACTATAATGAGATAATAACACATTTCCTAACTTTGTTTCCTCTTGTACTCGGATGCGAATGGTGGTAGGAACTTTTAATAAGCGATTGACAACTGCTCGACAAATAATCAGGAATTATCGATATATAATCAGGAATATTCGCTTATTCAGCGTGGCGAGGCTTATGTTCAGCGGTGGGCTAGTATTGGCTGTAGGTGTATCATGGATAGCCTAGACACACAGCCATGGAGACTTTTTGTCAATAGACAAAAATTACATCGTATCGTCATCTTTTGAGTAAAATTCCCGAAATTCATTATTTCAAATTTGAATATACATATATTTTTTAGCCTTGACAAAAACTTGTTTATTGTCGAGGTTCCCCATGCCATGGAAGGAACGCTGATGACAAATCAGGAAAAGGGGCTAATAAAAATTTCAATCGCAGGACATGTTGGGTTCTAATTATTACGCAGTTTTTTTCTTTTGGAACAGTGCTATGTTATGATGGGTTATGATACTTTATGTCTTAGGTACTACACAAAAGGAATCCTAAGAGTATTACCGCACCAATCGATTGTCGATGGGCCATCGACGACGTAGAAGGCTGAGAAATGGCAGAATGGGCTTTTAATGGTATTGCAAGGACTGCAAGAAAAGAAGACCATTGAATCTCAAGGACAAAGAAAGCTATGTAATAATTTTATGATTACATCAATGATGTTAATGCTTGGCCAGATGTCGCTCCGTTCCGCACTGTCAATAGTATGTAAGAAATTCAATGTTCTGTTTAGCTATATAGAAATATTGACATGTATCTAAATCGCATTAAATTTAGATTTAGATAGGCAAAATAACAATGTATTAGACACTTAAGTGATATTATAAATGTGCTAGTGGTTTATTTCACTTCTTCCACTAGTGGACAAAAAATTCAAGTGAAGAGAATATCAATAACACCTTATTTCTTATTTGGTATTAATAACTATGTTTATAGTATAAAATTTGACTTGTCTAAGTGCTAATTTTGTAAGCCTAAAGAAATAAAGTTATTGATTCTGATTTATCTAAATCGACCAGTTTGGGCCAAGCACGGCGTTTTTTTATCTAGTGTACATTGTACAATATACAAACATAATCGTCATCGAATGCGTTAAATATTTGAAGTGCATTCCTTAAACTTATATAATTTACGCAATGTATACAATTTTGTCAATCAGAAATCAATAACTTTATTTCTTTAGTGTTACAAATGAAGCACTAATTTTAAACTATAAATTATCATCCATTCTAGCCCAGGCAAATATTTGACATGCTAGGTTGGTATTTGTATAAACAAGAAAAAAAAATATGACGAACAATTTTTCCAAGACAAAGGAAAGATATCTCTCTAACTAGACAAAATACGGTTCTATAATATTTTTTCCATTGAGGATAACACCATCAACTTCCTATTCGGTTTTGCTCAGTCATACCCACAGTCCAAAAATAATGTACTTAGCATAAGGTTATTGTTCAGCCCATCCCAAACTTGCCTGGAAGAGATCGCTCAAAGCGATAACGCCGCCCTTTGTACTTCATTGTTTGTCAACTTTTCCTTCTGTATTTTATTTTGTGTTTGTATAAAGAGTTATCTATCTATTTTTATAAGCATAACTCGTCATACGATTACATATAGGTACATTCAGTAAACAACTTCCCCTTCGGGCTAGAATTCAAAACGCATATTTCATCTCTAGGGGTTCCCTATCCAATACTGTCATCGTAACTGGCTAGACAATGCATCTTCATTGAAATTATGCAGAGCAGTAAAAACCTTCTGCCGCCTAATATAAAGGGGGATAAGCCTACGGTGCCACCAGTCGTTTGTACGCTTTGAGAGTGATCTGTGACTTTGACAATGATAATTACGGTGAGTCTTATTTCTAGCGTGTAAAGTTCAAATTGAGATGATAGGAATATAGTATGCTACGAAAAATTTTGATTGTGAGTTATGGGCAGAACTATAGAAGTTGAGATTACATATTCAATAATATTATAAATGCGAAAGTTTGGATGTATGGATCTATGATGTGATTTTTGTATTGGTAAATTAATGAATTTTGTATTTTTGTATTTGTACCTCTTCACGCCAAAAATACTGAATGGATCGGGCTGAAATTGCATAAATGTAATCCTGGGTCTGGAATCAAACATAGGCTATTTTATCCCATAAATCGGTTCCCATAGGATAACATTTATAAAAATCGCCTTTAAACGTTTCCATATAAATAACGCGTGCCAAGCCATGGGTAGAAACAAGTAACTAAATAAATGAACAATGCTGGATAGTGAAAAATTCACACAGCATCTACCCCAAAACCAGCGGCTTGCACTATGGGTGCTAGATAAGTCTAAGTTTATTAATTAGATACATGTTCAATTCCCGCCTTGGGAGAAATATTTGTACGATCTGCAAATATTTATTCCGGGTGTTCTGGGTATTTTCTATGTATAAGAAAAATATATATGTATCTATGTAATGTTTTCTATAAAGTATATCAGTCGCCTAGCACCCATAACACAAGCTCTGTTTAGCTTGAGGCTAGATTATGCTCTGTGGATTGTCCAGCATTACTTATCAAAGCAAAAAAATCGTTTTATATAGAAAACACCCAGACTAGACCACACCACCAAACCCAAAACAAATATCTGCAGATTGTACTAAAATTTGTCACAATATTAAGATATAGTTGCATGTCAACCACCATGTTGAAAAGTTAGATAATACAGATATAATAGAAATTATAAAATCAAACAAATTTATGTGATTGTTCTGCCGCTAAGTGAATTTTGTTTTAATGATAATGTTTCGATAAGGACTACCGTTTTAGCTATCGGCTACTTGATACGCAATCAATTTGCGGATGATAATACCAAAAAAAGATTCGACATGAACGTTATCAGAATACGTACAGCATTTTTAAATTGCAGTCATGTAATAAACATGACGATAAGGTTTTGTGTAATCTAAGGTACATTTGTATTGGTTTTGTTTTGCATAATGTTTTTGCTTTTGAGAGCATGCATTTTTTTTAAACTTAATCTGTCTACGATCGCGCATTCCCAACATGGAGATTATGCCATTAATTAATAATAAATAAATAAAAATAAATAATGCTGGAGTATCCACATAGCATCATCTAGCACCAAGCTAAGACCTTGTGTTATGGGTACTAGATGACTGAAATACTTAATAGAATAACATGGATAGACATTATTTACGATAAATATAAAATCACATATCACCCGAAACAAATATTTGCAGATCGTATTCATACTCGTGCTTTTAAGATTGGTTTACAAGCCAGAGAACATAATAACGAATCTTCGCACATATGTACAGGTAAGGAAGCGATTAACTAAGTCGCTTCCTCCCAGTAAAATACGTAAAAACGTTCTGCTTATTGTTAAGAACATTGACGTACGAATACAATTTTTGTTACAAAATCGAACCACGTGGCCAGAGCCCCTGTGTTTGCCTCTGTGTGCAATACGTGTGGCATAATCCCGTCTCTGCCCTACTGTGTGTGCATAGGTACTAAGTCTTTACCTCACCTCCCTGTTAGAAAATCGGAGTGAATTTGAGGCTTTTTTGTATAGCGGTTCCCTCCTTTATGTTAGAAATAACAAATCAAAACCTCCAACAAAATCACAATTAAATCATCACAAACTTGACACTAATTATTCAAACAAAGTAATTTGTTCAACCAATGTTATTTTTTTCTCAGCATATATTTTTGCTGTCATGCGCACTGGGCATAACGGTGGCGCAACGGCTGTCGGAAAGCACCAGTGACCTCCTCGATGGTCAACGCAGAAGCGCTGGAGGCTACGGCCTAGCAAGACCGGGTTACACCAACTACCCATACAATACGGCAAACTACGGCGGTTATGGAAGCAGTGGCTACGGAAATACAGGATATGGAAACAGCGGTTATGGAGGTTACGGGAACAGCGGTTACGGTGGTTACGGGAACAGCGGTTACGGAGGTTACGGGAACAGCGGTTACGGTAGTTATCCCGGTTACGGCGGAACGGGGTATTATCCCGGTAACCAAGGCGGATATGGAGGTTAGTGATTTTATTATGTTTTCATAATTAAATTTTGTGCAGCGGAAAAGATTACTTACCGTAGTGGAATAACAAAACAGGCACTTATAATGATTTCGAGCCAGAAAGTGTAGGTCCGTTTGTTTATTAACACCCTATATGTCACGACTTATACTTTTTTTTATATACTAGGTGGTGGATATGGAAATCCTGGCGGATATGGCGGTTATGGGGGCTCTGGTTATCCTGGTTATGGTGGTAAGTAGACTACTGTGACATTATAGAACTGAACTCGTCAGCATGCATATGTCCACAGTTGAACATACCTGCACCGGGGAGGGGGTTTTGTAGTAATCTCCACGCGCAGGTTTGGTGATCGCATTAGAAGTGTTAAAACAATGGTTAAAACACAGAGAAAGAAGGCCAGCGGCCCTTCCATTAGTTGGTTGCCATAGTCTAGTCCCAGTTGTCCTATGCCACAAAAATATAAATGTCTAAATGACAGCAAATGTCAAGTGACAGAAAATTTAAAATATGTCGTTGCGTGGTAGATCCCGCAACCTCCATGACCTTTTTATATATATATATTATATCTTCTTATTTCATTTTATTTTATGCCAATGTTTACAAAAAAATATAATGAATTCTAGAACCGAGCACTAATAGATCATGTTACTTTTAACGAGGTGTGGTCAGTTTAATGTTCCCACGGAAAATTCACATATTTCACAGCGAAATTTGGCCACAATCGAATAGGAGGGCCGGCGCTTAATTGTTACACAAATTAAGATTATAATACCAAACGAAACCAAATCTTTTGTCCGGGTTAGTCCCACAAAAACATCCGGCTATTGTTGTTGTTGCGTTTTAATTTATTTATTTGAGAGTCAATGTCCTTGCTGCATGGTCATTGCTCTTATATTGCAGTAATTTGCATAGAGTTGTATTTTCGGCCCTCGACTTCGCATGCTTTATTTCCGGATACAAAGTTTGGTCACTTATTCCCACATGTGATGTACAGGTTTTTTAGTTCGGTGACTCGATAGTATAGTCTCGACGACGAGATGTTTTCATTTTTACAAGCTTTTATTTGGTTTCATTTGTCCTGCCTGACTTCAATCAAATATTTTAAGTTAAATTTTACCCAGATTCCGGTTTCCGTATGAGCTAAAATTTGTCATGCACCTATAATGATGACGGAGCTGATCAGATGATGGAGCCGGAAGGTAGCCTACTTACTTCATTGCTCGTCCGTAATTAGAACTGAATATCGAATTCCTAAACCTTATCCTACTAATATTGTAAACGTCAAAGTTTGTAAGGATGGATGTATGGATATTTGTTACACAAAAATTACTGAACCGATTAGGCTGAAATTTAGTATGGGTATAGTTTGGGACCTCGAATATCATATAGGCAATTTTTTATCCCGATAAAACGCGGGCGAAGGCGCGGGTAGCAGCTAGTATTAAATAAATCGGTAAAACGACGTACCTAGGTAACCTCTGCGAGTCTGGGCGCGTTTGATTTGTCTATACAAGTATGTAAAAATTATCCTAAGTCTTGTTTTATTGGAGTAATTCCATGACCGCAAGTTAGAGGTGCCCGTACCTAATCCATACAAAAATGGAACGTGTCGTCGAGACGATACTGTCTACTCACCGAACTCAGGAATCTGTAGTTCTGTATATAGAACTTTCTGTATACACTAGCTAACCTCGATGTGAAATATTCATAAATAAACCGCCCATACAAAACCTAAAATTTTCTTTGTTGCCACGCGTCTCATACCTGATACTCGACGCGTAGTCACCCCTAAAACTCACTTGTTTAGTATTTTGTGTTGTGGTTTCTTTACAAACATTCCACATCGAGTTTGGCTTAAGAGTGTATCTTATGTTTCCGTCACTAGCTTTTAACAAGCGACTTTGTTCGCGGTTACGTTATAATAAAAAATATAATACAGATTATATTCACGTCAAAAACATTAGTGAATAGGATAATCGAGTTACTATTTAGCAGTGATTGCCTCTGACTAGGTCGAATTAATTAATTGTTCGCATTACACAGATTCCAAGCATTGCTTTTATTGTTATTAAGATTGTTTTTACGAATTTGTGGCACAATGTTTTACTACTGAACAGGACTTTAGCAGGAAAATTTACGGGCAATTTTTTATATTTTATCGACTTTTGACGAATCTTTGTTTTGCCTTAGACGAATGTTTGTTTTGCCTTGTAAATATATCAATGGAAGGCAGAAAAATTACTTACAGTCAAAACAGAAATATACACAGACTTATTTGGATTTTGATAAAGTTTTACGTTTTCCATCTTCGTCTTTAGTGAGAAGATAGTTTTTTTCTCACTCGCACTTGTACAACTAGGTGTACGTCCTTTGGCTATAGTTTATTAGGTACTTACCAATATTTTTTTCCCAGGCAACCGACCATTCTTCAGGCCCGGTTTCAACAACCAGCAGGGCTACTCGGGTAGCAACCCCGGCTACCGGCCCGGTTACAACCAGTTCAGACCCAGTTACAATCAGCCCGGTTACCAAGGTTACCAAGGCAACCAGGGCAATTACTTCGGAGGGTACGGCGATGGGTATACTGATAACTTCAGGTCTTTAGGTAGAAAGGTTGGAGAGGCAAAAAAGGAAGATAATACTTCGGCTTGAAGTTTTTTGATTGATTGAATAGATAGTTTTGTTTTTATGCACTGATTTTGTTAATAAATTTTATTTTTGAAGTTGTATCTTATTTCTATTATTAGTTATAGAAGATACCAGTTTATAACAGTAATTGTATAAACAGGTCTCTTGTTATGCTATAGGGACTAGAAAGTTATGATATCAAATCACGAGCTTATTAAAACCCTTAAATTCATTGGATAAATATATATTAAATTTCCTTACATAGATAATAATAATAATATTGTATGTATAAATAATAATCAATTTCAATAACAGCAATTAAATAATAATAATCATATTTAATCTATGAATGTCATTCATATCATAAAATCAAGTCAAATCTATGAATCATTCTAATTCCGACTTTCGCTAAGAAAAACCTGCTCGTGCAAATTTTTTTGATTGGATGCTGTACGCTCTTCTATCATTTTGTCGACAAGATAAAAGACAAATAGATTCTACGAACCGCTGAACCAATCCGAGGAAATAGAATTGAAGAAGGACGCAGCGCCAGATCTCGCGTTCGCAAAGTTGATCGGTAATGATGCTGTCATTATGTCGGAGATCTCAGATCGGGAACGGCCTGGGCTTGAGGCTATGTTTTTCTTCTTTACCTGAGAAAAAAACAAGGGGTCGTCCATTAATCACGTGTGGCTTGAAAGGGGGAGGGGATTCGACAAAAATCACGAGATATCACAAAGAGGGAAGGAGGGTGTAGTTAGATATCACTTGTATTTAGAGGAGTTACTCTTAAAAATGCTAACAAACATCACGTGATTATTGAAAATCCCCAAACTGTAAAAAATATTGCGAGGAATGAATGAGTTTAAGTTTAAAATAAAGATAGTAAACACAATAGAGAAATATGAACGTCGTATTGTTTTTTTTTTTTTAAACTTGTTACTTATACAAATATTCAATAATACTCGGCGAAAAATTTACATTGAACCGAAATAAATCATCGTCTTTTCGTTTATTTGTAAAATTATAGTTAGTCTAATAAGGTAAGTTACCGGTTTATCCTGTTTCTTCATCACGGGCGCAGCGACGGGTAGCAGCGAGAACCACGGGGAATCACCCGATGCTAACAGAATGGCGGCTTTATCGCCGCTGCCACCGGATTGGACGGGCTTGGAACCGATCACGCCGGTTAGCTGACCGTGGTGGAGGATTAGACTGCCTAGTAGGGTCTGGAATTAGTAAAGAATTTACAAATATTAAAGAAATTTCAAGGAAATCAAATTTGTTTGTTTACGAGTCTGTTTGTGAATAGGTATGATGACTGATTTCATTATTCATATTTATGCAAAAATATGGATTTTGAAGGAATAATCGAGCTTTTAAAAATGCAATTTCTATTTCGCTCTAAAACGCTCGAATACAAGTTGCGTCTGTCTATGCACGAACATATGATAACACAGAATGACCATAATGTTGTCAAGGGAAGAAAGTCAGGCCTTTACCATGTTTTCTGTGCCTTTACACTACATTATTGTGACGGCACGACGCGATGTCACTGTTGTGTCTCTGATTGGTGTTCTACGTGTCATGGCGGATTGCTGTATTTTGTAGTTTAATTTATCAAAATTTTATTAATCTCGATCATAATAAAAAAATACATGTTTTGTATCAGCAAAACGAAGTATTAGGTAAATACATGATTTTGGTTATTATTAATTACTGTCATCCCTATTGCGACTTCTGGTCCCACTTTGTAAGTTATTGCACTAATAGAAAGAAAAAGAAAGAAGAAAGAAAGATTTTTATTTACCTTACGAACTACTACAATATAATTCTAACATATTTAATACAATGTTTAGTGGGTTTGATTTTGTGCGTAGCAGAGCGCAAGGCAAACGGGGCTCCGCTCAGCATTGTGCTGGATACACACTGATGTATGCACCCAACGCTGGTTTTCAGCGGGAACCACACGAATAGAAAGTTACATTATTCCTACACTGCGTATGTTTTATCCATTTATCATATTAAACAGACAACCAATTAAAAATAAGTACTTAACCACAAAAGTTTACCTGAACTCTTTGCACACTCCTCTTCAAATTATTCTGTATGTACGGATAGAAAACATCATAATCAAATGGGTCAATCTTCTGCCTTATAAACTCGCATATCTCTTGCGATACATCAATATACTTCTTATTCTCTCTAGGCACTAATAACAGAGTGAAATGCCTCACATCCATGAGCAACTGAAGCGCACATCGCTGATTTATCTCCGTCTCTTTCTCTCGTATGACTTTACTGTAGTATGTGAGAGTGATATCTGTTACTTTTTCTAGGAAAGTTGAGTGGATTTCGATAGGGATTGTGTGAGGAGCTACTTCGTCTAAGATACGGCTGATGGAGTAGAGGTATTGTTGAAGCTTTAGAGATGGCCCGGCGGGAACTTTGATTGTTGATTCGATGGAGTTTCCTTCGTCATCTTTTTCTATTATTTTTATGATGTCCCATTGCTGAAAGAATACCAAAATAATATTAGACAAATTAAAAATATTTAATTTTATTTCATACAACCTGGAGGGCAATTCTAGCGATATATCTACTCGATAAATATGGCAAGAACTGTCAAAATGTCGAGTGATAAACAAGAATTTTCTCAAAATCTGCAATTCGATATTAATCGAGGGTTTGTTTCTGATGAATTGCTCGATAAGTCGCACGAGTATGCAGTTTTCGACGACACTCGATATTTATCACATGATATTTTTATCCCGTGATAGTGAGTATCACTCCATAAAGTATCACGTGATACGCAGAATTGGCCCCAAGGGCTGCAAGTACTGATTCGTTCAAATAGAGTTTCGAATTGCAAAAAATCGAATAGATACTGATATATTCGATATACATAGATATGGTTCGATTCCGAATGTTATGAATACTGCAAGGTGCAATTGCAAGTCTGTACGTGCAGTCTAGATTTTATAAATAAAACCTCTTTGATAAAGCAATAAAAACACAAAGTACAATAAGGCTAGATATTCGTCGGAAGGTTACTTAAATATGGAATGGCTATATGGAAAGGAGGGAATTATCACCTTTATTACATTTCAATAAGGTATAGTATAAATATGATTCTTACCATCATCAAATAATCAATATTCGCTTCCAATGTAAACTCCTGCGGCAAGGATCGCGTTAAATCGTTTATCTTCGCCATCACAATATCGACCCATTTCCCCCAACAAAAGAGCACATTTTCCTTCAACAAACCACACGCATCATTCCATCTCTTCAGAGCAAACTCATCAGTGATTTCATTCTCGGGAATATAACATTTGCGTAGATGTAACATAAGTGTGGTTATAGCTTGTATGAATCGGGCTGTGTAGATGGCAGTTGTTTTTTGTTGTAATTCCGTGGTTTGGAGGGTTGGTTCTTGGAAACACACCTTTATGTATTGGAGCATGCTGAAAATATGAATCATTGGAACTTATCGTTTGAAGCAGTGGTTGGTTAAGGGGAAAAAAATAGGTTATACTATTTTGTAGACTGTACAATTTATTTAGATAAATGAAGTTTTGCGCACAATGTAAGCTATTTGCTATGAACCTTGCTAAAACAAAACACTGTCAGTTTGGAGTCTATTGAAATCATGAGATCTATTACTAAAATCAACATCATGGCGATAGACTACAAAACTACAATTGATTCAAAGTTTCTTTTAGCAAAGGTTCATAGCTGAAATGGCTTACAACATGAACAGAACTTCTTATCTGAATCTAAATAGCTAAACCTAAAAAATAGTAAAAACACTATTTTTTTTTCACGCGCGCAACCAACCTTTAGCTTCAGAACTTACCACCATAATAAGTAAACAAAAACACTCTCACCTCTGAATATTCTTATCCGAAACATCCCTCAAGTATGTCTCGATCTCTCCCCTATCGATGTACATCTGATCGCTATCATCATCTTCATCGTACACAAACAGTTTGACTGTCTTCCTGTCAGGGTATAGGTAGATCTTCAGATCTTCTAGAAGCTTCTGTAGCTCACTGTCTAGAGCTTGGCAGAGTTTTTCTAGGGTGGGAGTGAAGCCACGGTCTTGGCGGGACATACCTGGAAAAAGTGTAAAAAAATACCCACTAATACTATATTTCACAGCATCGTGTGGCCCTAAAGAAAACCGGTTTGGTTATGGGTACCACTTCTTACCTTTACTTACTCGAATTTTTAACGTATCCATGATAACGAAAAAATTCAAATGCGATGAAAACATAACGCTAATCAATAAATAAATGATAAATTAGAAAAAAGAGTTCCATGTTTTTAACATAAAATTAATTTAAAATTAGAATTCTTAGCCAAACAAATTATTTTGATTTGAAATGGCCACGGCCAGGACTGCAGAACGGCAATTTCATAGGTCGTTTCAAAGACCTATTATTTAAAAGCATAAATCAAAAAAAAGTCTTACCTTTCATTAGTGAGTTCATAACTTTAACCACATCACTCCTGCACTCAATAACCGTCTCCCCAATCAGGTCCTTCCACACGAACCAATTAATATCAGCTTCTTTTTCCAAATCACTCTCAGAAGACACCTTGGTCAAATCCACAAGTATCTGAGTTTTGAACTCATCGTATAACTTGACCCATCGGTTGTCTATGACTGCTTTGACGCGGGAGGTCAAGAGAGGCTGGTAGTAGTAACACCATACGTGGTTGTCGGGAATGTTCAGGGAAGTGCAAATAGAGCTCCAGTTTGAAGGTATGTCTGGAACGTAAATGTTGGTCGTTAAAATAGAGACTAATCACGAATAATATCAGACTAGTAATGTAAATGCGAAAGTTTGGATGTTTGGATGAATGGATGGATGTTTGTTACTTCTTCACACCAAAACTACTGAAGGGATCCGTGTCGAAATTACAGACACATGAGGCTTGAGGATAAGTGGAAAATTAGTGACTGTTCGTGACCCGAACAAGACACAAGCAACGATAGAATCTGAAGTCAGGCCACCACAGTGTGAATCTAGCCTTGAGGCGAGCAAAAGTGCGCGCACACAGATCCACTCCGCGGGTCAATAGAAAGAAAATGGCGCACATTGACTCGCGTTAATTTAAGAGCGTCTTAAAAATTTTGTAAGCCCATCCAAACTAAACCTGTAAATTATTCAATAAACTTTATTGAGTTTTCAAAACTCTTTTATTGAACAGTAACATTTCTCCAAGTAATCAGTATAACAATATACTTACTACATGGTTTAGGCCTCCTCTTTTACACGCCAGTTAAATGGGCCGCATCCAGTTTTCCGGCCATCTCGGCGATATCGTCCGACCATGTGGTAGGTGGTCAGCCTTAAGGACAATACTTATGCAATAACTACTGTTGGTTTTATAACAAATAAAAAAAAATTACTTACCTATTTTAAATGCTTCCTCTCGTATCTCATGCAGGAATTTAACCCTTGTGATATTCTGAAGTAGGGTTTGCACATTTGTGTCTATGAAAGATTTCACCCAGGTATTCCAATTTTGAACACATTTCATTATATCCTCTTTTGCTAGTGGTTGAGGTTCAGTGTTAGTCAACCTTGAAAAGTTACATTATTTATTTTTTATGGTATTGAAACTTGACTGAAAAGTAGGTTACGAAACATGGACACGCAGACGCACTAAGTGCATTTTGATGATACGTCTCGTTTTCCGGCTACCCGATGGCGGGTACCGAGCGGTGAAGTGTGTGGGCATGTGCGATAGCTTCCACACGTACCGGCATTATTTGCATACAATTTGCGCTAGGTACCCGCCACCGGCTACCCGGTCAACGGGACGTGTGAAAAGGCACTATGGGTACGTCTACGTATCCGAGACAAACTCGGACCAAAATTACAGCGGCCGGCAGATTCTAGAGTTGTCCAAGTGATCGCCACTAACGCATTCACTGCCGCCGCCACTGCAGGTATGTATGTCATGGGCAATGAAAGTTAGCCAGACGCAAGACTGCTCCTTTCCAGCCATTCAAGTGATACTTTGTATTTTATTGAAGGAGATAAAGTTTAAAATGCTTTGACACCGAAACTACTCGCCTCCTTCTTGCCAGCGGCCGCGCCATTCGATGGGTTTTGACTCTTATTTTACCTGTAGTTAGCAATAACTGGAGGTAGTAGCTTCAAACCGTTTGGATCGCTGAATTTTACCAAGTCTACCAAAGGCTGGGAATCTTTCTTGAGTAGATCTTTCAGCTTAGCCAATACCGCGCCCCCGTCATTGTCTGTAATCAATTAATTTAATCGTTACTAAAGCTGAAATTACTTATGAATATTATGAACCTACTTGTGCTACGATTTGCAAATTTTTCTATTTTTATTTTCTATAGCTTAGCTTATAAAACTCTTTTTGGTTATCAAGGATGCTAATGTTATAAACTAATAGCACCGAAGATTTTATCCGTCTGTCAGTACACATTTGCTGCTAATCTCCTGCGGTAATCGTTATTTCAATGAGTATCACACTAATATTATAAATGCGAAAGTGTGGATGGATTTTATGTATGTTTGTTTCTTCTTCACGTCGAAACCACTGAACGGATCGGACTAAAAATTTGCATAGATGTAGTAGGTCTCGACCTGGAATAACACAGGCTACTTTGTACCCCATAAAACAGGTTCCCATTGAAAAATCGCAAAAAGTCACAGAAAATGGCAGTGGTGAAAATCTTACAACGATTTTATAGAACAAGAATTAATGGTTGTTTACTTGGAATAACGTATTTATAGGTTTTTATTCTAGGCTAGTTTTGATTGATTATGTAGCCCAGCGCATATTTAACAGCGCCATCTAGATAAGCATAACACAAAATACATACCAACAAAACAAGCATACACCAATACGACCGTCTTCAGAACAATTTTAACTCCATTCACCACCTTTTCCTTTATCTTAGCCTTGACATCTCCTTCTAGAATCTTCGCCAATTCAAACCGCAGGGTGGACTTGAGACTCGTGTTACTGTGCAAGCCTATAAGAGTGTCTAAGAGTTCTACCATAGTTTGTGAGTCGATGAGGTACAGGCTGACTAGGCATGAGCAGGCAACCTGAAATTTTATAGACAAGGATTAGTTATGATAACTAATCCTTAAGATTCATGAATGAGAACTGCATCTTAGGGACAATTCACACATACCATAACCACACGACAACAACATGACTTGGTTTTGTGCTAATTTCGATTAAAATTAATAGTTTAATCATCTCATTTTGCCATCTAATTCAACCATGTGGTCAGTACCGGTCACACACACAACCACAACGCAACTACTAGCCACACCATGCACTAACCACCGGCCACAACGCAGCTACTAGCGTCAACGCAACCACATCGACATTTTGTAGTTAGGTACCACAATGCAACTTTGTCCAAAGAGGCTTACAGAAGGGGATAGATAATAATAACAACGCAACTACATAATGCTGCAGCCACACTGTTCACACATAACCTCTGCTTAAGCAGTTTTTGTTGCTGTGATATGGTATAGTTGAGATACGTGTGAATTGTCGCTATGATGATTATAGCTTATTTATTTATATTCAGAGGCAAGCTGAAGACCCTAGTGGACTAATATAGGCTGATGATGAAAAAACAATGCTTTGTTTTTTTTGTAAAAAATTACCCTATTACAAATTTCTTTGTGAATACCTACTTCAACACTAATATCAACATCTTGTAGTTTCTGTCTGCAAACCCCAATGAGTGTCTGATTGAAGTTAGATATGGAGCTCCATTGCTGATGGACCAGTCTTTGCAGTGATTGGTACTCTGGCTTTGCTGTTTTGCCACCCATTTGGAGCTGTAGACCTAAAATACAAAAATAACAGAAACTTTTTATAACCCCAAGACAAGAGTTGGGATAATAAAATTGATTGTTTTGAAAATACATACTAAATATACTGACTTCCAATAGTTGAATTTTACACTGTTTATAAGTTTTCCAGGACAAATACAGTAATAAAATTTTTATTGGACCACCTCAGTATCATACTCAATAGAATAGAGAAAGAAATATCAAAATCCGTCCCCAATTGACGGAGAAATCGACGACCATACATACAGCCGGTCATAGAACCTACAAATTTTTTCAAAGTCAGTTAGAAATAGATCCTGTAAAGATGGACTTTGTGTTAATGTGCACTAACATTACATATGTATGTTATGCCACAAAGATCTGGATCTTTGTGTACAAAATTCCAGCTTGATCTATTCAATACTTTTGGCATTGTCATGCCAACTTCTTTAAAATGGGTCAATACACAAACTTTTTCCTTTATAGTATTATAGCATATGAGTAGACAAGAACATATCTAGAGCGGAAACTTCCGCCCCGGACCGGCTCAAAGTCGCGATATTAGCCTTCATGTTAAACAAAATAGTCTAGATAGACTGAGTATTTTGTTGTGACCTTGAGCAGATCCGGGGTGGAGTTTCCGCTCTATGTATGCTCTTATCTACTTATCTTATATCTTTTAATGATCAATTCTTGTATATATATATATATATAATTTAAAATTCAGATTATATATATATGTATATAACCTGAATTTTTTATTTTTACCTTTTATGTGCTTGGGTTTGACCACTATCTCACCTGATGGTAAGTAATGATACGGCCGAGGATGTAGCACGCTCGCCTAGAGGAGTCCTGTTCACTCTAGCCTTGAAGACTTCTGGCTTACATGTATCGGAAAACACAGACGCCGGTAGGGCATTCCACACATTGTTTTTTTTTTTAAAAAAAAGGTTACTTGAAATAGTTATAAAAGAGATATAATAAATACCTGTATTGATATGCCTGGCCATAATGAACAACTGCGTAGCCTTGATAAAGTCTTCAGTTTCAATACAAGTCCATATCTTTTCTGGTATTTCCATCAACAGCTTTACTTGGATGGATAAGCTGTGCACTGGATTCATGTTGTAATGAAAGCTGAAATTAATGAAAGAACTTCTGAATCAGAATCTGATTTGGAAATCAATGTGAACAGCAACAAGCAAAACAATTTTTACATTGTAAAATAATTATGTATCCCACCAGAAGTCCTGCTCTAGTACTGCAAGGAGGTGGGCTGGTTTAGGGCCTTTTGAGGCAGGAGGACAATGCATAATACATTCTTTATTCAAGATTTCAGTACAGATCAGTTCAGTATCACTTAGAATTAAAACTAGAATGATTTATAGCATAGGATTAGGAATAAATAGGTTTATTTTTATATTATACTACAAAGAACCTACCACCTTTGTTAGTGTCACTTCCAGTAGGTCTTTGAGTAAATACTGAGAAACTAAAGAATAATTTCTCAGACAAAACTCAAAACCATTAATTCTCAGAGAATACCCATCTTATTAACATCTAAGCATCATTAGGTACCTTACCTGTGAACATTCTTAGGTTTCTCTTCAATTTTGAACCCAATCAAATGGGTATTATGTAAATTTCGGCAAGCTGATGTCATTTCAGCGATATGGCTAAGAGTACTGCTGGTTGTATCACGCATTTCCTCTATTGTATCTGCTGCTTGGATTAAATCTCGGTATTTTTCACTGAAAATGTTCAGTTATTAGAATAGAGAGATTTATAGTCATTTCTGTGTTCAGGTGTTTGCTATAGAAAAACTTTCCTTTGTAAGTTCTTAATAATCAGATCTGATTTTTGAACATACCCAACCATGGCTCGCAGCTCCTCACGTTTCCTTTCGATTTCATAGTGTAATTTCTTTTGTAGCTGATCAATTTCAGTGATAGTATGAGTTTGGAAAAGTTGGTCTGGGATTATGTCTAACAAGCTTTTGTTTTGTTGCGACATTTTGATGGATTCATGGAACTATTACAAATACCGTGATTCTAAATTCTTCATTTCACTGATAACAGAGAGATAGAAATAAGTAAATTAATGATTTTATTGGCCTTTTTGCCAACTCAATTGTTTTGAAGAGAAAGAAAACAAATAAGTGTTGTCTTCCGGGTGTTGCCGTCAGTCAAAAAGAAAAAGCTCCACCGAACCGAACGTAAATAGGAACGGTCCAAAGTAATATGACAAAAACATTGAGACCCATTTGGGTGCATATTACATTGTCATCTAACTCGGATCATAGATCTATGAGTCAATGATATTGAATAATGTAATATAGAACATTGATTCATTTTCTCCTTGATCATAGGTTTTTGACATTTGCTGAGAGATTGGATCTAAGATTGGATCCAATACGGTCTTCTGAGATACGGTCATAGAAACAGGTGTTGCCAGTAATTTTTAATTTTTTTCTACTAGGTATTTAAAAGCAAATATAAAAAAAAATAGTTTTCAATTTCTTGTTCGTTAATATGTTTCAAATAATGTAATGTAGTTCTTTTTCTAATTATATACTGGCATAAGATTATGCAAAATGCTGAAAGAACAAAAAACAAGCTATACTACTAAAAATTACGATATCTTTTGGCAAATCGAATTCTCTGAGATCTGGTAACCCTGACGTCAATACCTGACACCTGTCACTAGACCGAAGCAATACTAGCGCACACCACCGACGACGCGTTCTCCATTGCAACCACATAATTATGACGTAAAATAGGATCAAACAACTTTGATAGTGTAATACACAGATATGACTCAATGAGTAAATTATCTTGGATCAAATATATGATCATTTATATGATCCAAGATAAATGCCCCTTGTAAATATTAGAAAAAAAAATAAAGAAAATAAAAGCAATACCTAAAAATAGAAAGTCCTCTGACACTAATAATAATAGGCAAAAGATTGTAAATATTGTAATGTACGTGTTTGTTACGCCTTTACACGCTCTCAAATGCTGAACGGATTTGGATAAAATTTGGTATCGGGATAGCTTATATCCTGGATTATTAAACACATATCATAAGCTTATTTTATATTACATATTATATATAATGCCTCTGTAATGGTTTTATATTAAACCTTAAGCTTAGGAAAATGCAAAGTTGCACATTTTGGCCACCAAACTCGGTTTTCGCATCTCCTCCTAAGCTATAGGTACAATAAACAACTATTACACTGGCATCTGGCATTAAAAATAAGTTTATGATAGGTAGGTACCACAAACCGGCCAAAGGATTTTTTAAATTCCTTTGTAATCGTAATGATACGATAAATGTGGCGGCGCTGTTTATGTCAGGGAAGCCCCTATATCTATGTCTGGATAATAAAAGATTTCCCGGGATGGATTTCTACCACCCCTAAAGGAAATTAGTAGTTGTTCATCATTCGACTAGACAGATAATTCGCAGTCGCGCATCTTTACTTGAAACCCGAGTGTAAGTGGCAAACCATGGACGAACTAAACAACTACAATGTCGATGGTCTAACTTACATACGTAGACGGAGGATTTTCGCTTACCCTAGCTAGGGGTTCTACAGCTTCTTTCACGCAGAAAATATTGCTATTATTTTATTCTACAGGTGTTCACAAAGTTTGTAATATGAGAACTGGGGGTAGGTAGAGCATGGGCAGGAGAACCAAATGCAATAACTTGGCTGCTTTTTTAACCCTGAAAAACAATTTTTTTATCCTTTATATGAGCTAATAAGACACTGGAAATTACTAACTTTTGTCGAAGTAACATTACCTAAGCTGTGATTTTGTCTCGTAATCGTGATGTACTTACCTAATTAATTCGGTAGACCTTATGCCAAAGGGTACGTGGGGATAGTTACAACGAATTGCGATTAGTATGATGGCCTTTTAATGAAGCCGCCCAGCTACTGCACTTGGTTCCACCTACCCCTAGTTTTCATATGACAAACGCTGTATCGAACTTCCTGTATAATCTGCGTAAGCTTCTAATTTAACTTTTGAATACGGGTAATAAAATACCTGTTATCGAAATAATAAATATAATCAAAGAAATACATTTCAAATTTTCAGAGAAAATAACAATTCATCATTATTACCAGTTACCTCGTTTAAAATCGAGTCGATGTTATAAAATGAAATAAAATTGAAGAGATTACTATCACATTTTGTAAATCAATGGGCTTTCGGCCAAACTCAAGACTGAAATTATTAAATAGTTATTAAATTATTAATTAGTAAAGTTCTGAATGCCTATGCTGCTGGACCTGCACATATCTTGTTTTTTATAGTAGTCTTAACGATTCATTTTATTGTAGGCAATACCTAGTGGTATACATATACCTAGGTCTTATTACTAATAGTAGTTTTACAGTAGAGAGATAAACAGATTTTACAGATTAGAAACTGAGATTGCACAGCACAGGAAGCTTTTTGTTCAAAAATGCTACGTAACAAGTAGATACGTAAATCTACTGTGAATTAAAAAAAATGCAAGTTTCTCATGATAAAATTCATAGGATAAAATACATTCAGTCATTCATCACATCAATCATGAATTTTAAAAACATCTCCGATTCAAGAGCACTTAAACGATATAGTATAGATTTCTAAAATAAAGTAACTATAAAAGGACATACAAAAACAATTTTCAGTACTACATTGCCAATATTGCTTACATTTTAACAACCTTAAAATGTTCAGATTTAGATACTTTGTCCAAAAAGCCTCAAGATTTTCAGTGTCTTATATTTTACAATACCTACCTATCTAAAAGTCAGATGCTTCACAAGGCACATCTTTCGACTCAATTGTTAAGTTGAGCTGGCAATACTGCAGTTAGGGTTTAATTATTTTATCATGATTTTATCAAAATCTTCACAAATTCCCTTTTATACCAATCTAATGTGCTTTGTAAATACCCTATAACTTCAGTGTTACCAGACGTAATGACTTAACATGTACGCCCGATTGGCGCCAAACCATATTCAACCTTTGATCAGACATACATTTTATTTAGTAGTAACGCGACAGACTTCAACTTCTTCATAAATTGCTGCAGTTCCTTAGTTTACATCCCCTTTCAGTGTTTCTAAAGTGAAAAGCTGTCATAACAATCAATCGTGAATTACTACCCCAGCTGTGCGTTATTTGACTACACATCCTTATAATATAAAGTTAAACCATCTATTTCTAAGAAATAGACGACGACGTACCTGCATACCGTACCATTTATACCTCAGTCTGATAAAATACAAATAATAAAACTTACAATAAATACACGTAAGAAACGGACCGCCGGAATAAACTTATTCTTATAAAATAATTAAAAAGGTTTTTTCTCATATTTAATTACAAAAATATTTTTAGTAACGCCAAAATATGTTTAAAAGTGCAACTATAAGCTACACTAATCTTACATAACAAAAGGCGTGGCTTTCTAGTTGGCTGTATCCATTAATGAAATGCTCTCCTTGAGATTCGCAATAAAAAGTCATCGATTTAATCGAGATTAAAAACCAAATTATGTCTGGATGTGGAAAATATCTAAGTACACAGTATTGCTTTTAACAACTATTCAAAACCTGAGATATTAACTCATAAAATTCATATACTATGTATGATCAGTAGACATTGTATATAATCGTGTCAATGCTGATGGCACAAAAACTAAAATTAAAATTTAATTTATTTTTTGTGCTAGTAAAATTGAAACTTATACGTTATGAACTAGACAACAAAGTTTAAAATATTTGCCTCACACAGAATCAAGCCAACTAGCAAGTCATCACTCACTGGACCACAATACTATGCTATGAGATTTCAGTACATCACTTCGTACACAGTCGCCTTTTTATCACCAGAGCCAGTCACTATAAACTTGTCGTCAGCGGATATATCACAGCTCAGCACCGATGATGATTCTTTTGACTGAAAATCAAAAAAAATT
The DNA here is from genome assembly GCA_947859395.1 of Eupithecia insigniata. Classification (NCBI taxonomy): domain Eukaryota; kingdom Metazoa; phylum Arthropoda; class Insecta; order Lepidoptera; family Geometridae; genus Eupithecia; species Eupithecia insigniata. The sequence goes on from OX402008.1 coordinate 7,466,027, forward strand.
AAATAAAATGACAGCTTTTTGTTTCAAGACCTGTCCAAATTGATGTTTCCATACGCGACAGAGTTATACCCCTTCCACGAATTTATTTGCTGTTTGGTATATATTTCCATACGCTACAGAGATAACTCTGTGTATAAACGGTGTATAAACACCGTTTACGAATTTATTTTCTGTTTGTTAGATACACGACTATGAAGTTCTTAATTGTTGAAAGGTGAGTGAATGAAGACTGAATGAAGTATTTCATAGACACAGTTACTTTTGACCGATAGAGATGCGAATCTGTCGACTCGAAAAATATGATAACTTACGAAAGTTTCGATTCTTATCTAGCCGACATTGTACGAGTATATAACGAAGATTATTTTACATGATTTCTCCATAAAAATCTTTTGAAAATAGTGTAAAAATTGCAAAAGTTTATGCTAAAACCACTGATCGGATCGGATGCGTTGAGCAAAATCTATTAACCGCCTCCAACGCCAACTTTTGTTCAGCAATAATTGGTGGCAACCCCTCTAAAATGCAGTCTACCATGACAGATGAACTACCTACACCGTTATACATAAATGTGGTACTCACTTGGAATATACTAGCACCGTACGGCGTACGCCACGCGTTCAGCAAGTTATCCTTGCCAGTGGAGACGAACCATTTACCGCAGGCCGCGAACCGTAGCGACAGCACGCAGCTTTCGTGCAGCAATAACTGGTAGCGGTCCGGTTTGCCCGCGTGAAGGACTTCCACGTGGGAGTTCTCCATTCCTACTGCTAGCCAGGAACCTGGGAAATATTTAATTTAAATAAGAAAATTAAAGTTAATTATACTAGACAATTTCAGACACATCAGACAAATTAGGAGTAAGATACAATAGTTTTGCGGCGTTAAGAGTTCAGAGTCAAGTTACTGCCAGTCCAGAATCCGGTTAATACCGGTCAAAAATCAAGAGTTCAGATCCAGAAAGCGCGGTCAGTTTTTTACTCTACAATAAAGTATGGCAGAAAGCAAAGCGTGGTTGTTTGAAGGAAGGCGCATATCATGGATGGATTTACTGTAAGTTTCCAGATTCCTGACTTCCGTAATCTGTTTTTGCAAAAAAAAAAACAAAACTTTTTTTTTTCGAAGACCATAAAAGCCTAATGCCATTATACCATTCTCTTCAGCCACGCAAGGCAGGTATATTGGTAATCACAGTCTCCTTTAGTAATAATTGTAAAAAAATATACAACCGCGCAAGCGTTAATAATTTTTACATATAATTTAGTTTAGTTACCTGTTGGACAATATCCCAGCGAGAATATCTGGCTAGAGAAGTCATGTTGATGCAGCTGCCTGCCTTCTCTGAGGTCCCAGCTCCTCACTGTGTTGTCTAGTCCGCCCGTCCAGAGCCGGTTGCCGTCTCCGCTTATGTCTATACAGGACGCGCCGTCCGTGTGTCCTGTGGTAAAAAATTAGTTAAAGTTTTGATAGGATTTGCAGGTAAAGAATTATTTTGAACTAAACTGAACGATTATTTCTGCCCGCGGCTTCGCAAACGTTCTATGGAAACGATTAAAGGTTATTTATATCACATGGTGACTGATTTAAGGATAAAGCATATGGCTTCATTCCAAAAAAGTAAGCAAAATTTCAGCTCGATTCGCTTAGTAGTTTTGGCGTAAAAAGGTAACAAGCATCTATTTCATACACTTGTGTGTTTCTCCATCTGTCCTAGGCGTCCTAGGTAATTTAGAAAAAGTCAGATTTATTAATGTACACGTTTATGGTTTAATAGCGCTCGGCGCAAGTAGAGGGGGGTTCTGCGCCGGTATAAAACGGTGTAACAATCTAAAAATCGACTTCACGGTCAGCGCTAAGTAAACCGTGACGCGACCTGTACCTACTTATAACTATTTATTATTATTCCTTGTCAAATCTGTATGTTCCTGTTTATGACTAAATAATGTACATATCTTTATCTAATTTGGTCGGAATAAATTTTACCATATAAGGTTGTAAATAGATAAAGGACCATGCAATGAAATGTATGAACTCCGATAACAACCTCCAAAGCTATGTGCAATATGTCTTTGGATGGCTATTTTCAAGCTACAAATGTTTCTTTGACTTTTTTCCAAATATAGTCAGAGTAGTAATGTTCACAGTAGTACAATTACAATTACAAAATTCTTTATTGTACACCACGAAGAAAACATTAAAAATAGACATTACATAAAACATGTACAATGGGCGGCCTTATCGCTTAGAAGCGATCTCTTCCAGGCAACCTTTTAGTAGTAATGTGACATATAACGTAAGAAGTTTAATTTTAGCTTTCTAACACAGCGAAAGTATAGTGTATGTATTACATACCTTGGAATTGCCTAACTAATGTCTGATTATGAAGATCCCATACAGCTATATTGCCATCAGAACAACAGCTGAAGCACACCTGCAAAGCAAAAATTAAATAATGTAACAAATCTGCCAGATTCGGACTTAATTTATCGCATCTTTAAGGCCAACGATGATTTAACGTTTTCTTCGGCAAATGTAACATCGGCTTAGCCTGTCTGAAGGAGGCCTTCATCATCATCATCAGCCCGTATGCGTCCACTGCTGAACATAGGCCTCACCGAAACGACGTCAAATGTGGTCGGTCCATCGAGTAGGAGGTCTTCCCACACTGCACCAGGCCCATAGTGAGCGACCACGTCTCGGATCCGTAAGTCATCACTGGTTAAGTAGGCTTTACAGGGGCCCAATTCCGCTAACATATAGAATATCCACCGGTGTTATTATGGCGATTCAGCCTATGGCAATGGTATCTGCCATAATGAAGCGTTTGGTAAATCGGAGACGCGAGGTCCCATATAAGACAGGTTTAGATTATCAGCGTGTGCCCGTCATCAAACTGCGTGAAGGCATACGTTACTTTAGAGTCAGGACTGATGGCCAGCGCATAGCAGGCAGGCGCTGAGGACGTGAGCTCAGCGCGCATTCGCGGCGTGGGAGACGCGAGGTCCCATATAGACAGGTTGGACGCCTCGCCACCCACTATAAGCGTCCGTCCGTCCGGTAGAAGTTTCACTGAGCGGATGTAGTTGTCGCGTTGCTGGAAAGAAAATAATTGTTTTAGTTTGTTTACATTAGGTAATTGGTATACATTTTTTGTATTCTATCCTCATCTGCAATCTTTTGATTATGAGCTTTGGTGTAGGCGATAGAGATTTCAAGGAATCGGCCAGTGATCTTTGTTTCTTTCTATCATAAGTCGAGCTCTATGATGTTGTTATCTGCACAGCCTCTTAGGATCAGCTCACGCCGAGACGCGCGTAACACCCTTAGGGTAGCTTATAGTGGTCAGCTGTGATGCCAGGTGATAGTTATACATAATCCCTTATTTTTTTAGGTAAAACCTAGTCATAAGGCAGCGAGCGCCATCTTGCGATCACGGTTTTGTTGGCTGAGCAGCTCTAACAACACCGCTTTGAGGGTATTTCCTGATTACCTGACAAATTCTGATTTACAGCTTGACACATATCTTCACACCCGTGTAAGCGTTTGCTCCGCCGCCGAGAGATGTCGCCACTGACGACTTTACAATTAAACTCTATTGTAAGCCAGTAGAGTTTAAATTACTTACCAAACAATCTAGCTGAGACAGCGGTTCGAGTGTATTAGGCGCGCCCGGGTTAGTAATATCCCATAGTTTCACGCATCCCTTCCCTCCTGTGTAAGCGTGCCGCGCGCCGCCACCGAGAGATGTCGCCACCGCGCACACTACTTCTCCGTGGGGTAAAACCGCCACTTGTCTTGCCCCGCGGGGTATTCCCGGCCCGACTAAAGCGTCGGCAGGGAACGGGACGGGTTGGAGCGGCCCGCCGCATGTGTGGTATGAGTACGCGCTGGAATATTGATTAAAACATCAATGAAGTACAGATTTAGGTGAAAACTTTTGGTTCCGAGAGTCATTAGAGAACTTTGTTATGATATTGGAAAGGTCAGTAAATAAACTGAAAGATCTGAGCCCCGACTTCAGTTACTGGATAGTGCACTTTTCAAAGTGTTGTTATTTTCTCCCTATTATGCTTGTCCTCAACCCTGTAAGCTAACTTTAAGAGCTATATCTAAACCATTATCGATCTATATTTGATAATAATTGTTGATGATAATCATAATTTCTTTGAAAACGAGGTTATTATAACTTCTATGAATTGTGATTTGGATATATACTCACGGCTTTGCCGGTGGGGCAATTCCATTAGTTCTGTGATGTGATTCGTAAGGCAATGGATGCCTGTAGGGGCCTACCCCACTCGATGGATAGCCGGGAAAGGGGTAGCCGCGACAATTCGCATTCGTAGGGGTTGAAGATCGGGGCGGTTTACCACCAGGCGTGCCCGGTTTCTCCTGGAAGTTCGTAAATGTTAAAATATGTAGGTCGGAGTAACTTTAAAGGGATTAAATGATTAATACATACCTGTAGCGAAGAGCTATGATGCTCTTAAGATTTCATCTGAATCAAGATTTAAGTTTTATTGTTTTCCGACTGTTTTAAGAAGTGTTGTTTTAGTGTACGTTCAAAATTAGTTAACTGAATTTGCAATGTGAATTATTTGGTTGGCAAAGTGGCACTGACATTGAAGAAGCTATGACAGATGTGGTCTATTGAGAGTCTTGTTGCATAACTAGCATCTAAACGCGATAAGACCGCCGATTGTCTAAGAAAATATTTTAAGGTAAAGATTTTATTGTATTTAGTAGAAAATTTAATGTATTGTGTTGCGTGTTTTGGAATAAGGATATTTGGCACTACTGGGATGCTACTAATCAAAAACAGATTATTCATCGAACCAACTTTATTCCGCATCACAACAAAAGAAAAGTACAAAAAATATTTTTACAATAGGCGGCCTTATAATCTAGTTCTAGACAATTTTGAGTGTCACTAGAAATTAAAATTTTGTTTTGCAAAACGAGAAGTTTTTCTAGAGTTTCATTCAAAAACCTTTTCAAAAACTTGTATTTGTTATTCAAAAAAATCCCGTTTTGCAAAGTACTTACATCGCTACTTATTTAAACATGACATTTTGTTCCACATTACGTATTTTACACGGTTCAACGATAGTTAAATTACAAAAAAATTACTAGTTTAAAATGGTAGGCAATAATCTAATTTGCAATAATATCTGACAGAAATAAAATTCTCTACTTTTCACCTCATGATAAGAAAAAACATTTTTTGTTAAATTGGATGATATTCTACATGAAATTTTATTTCGATTTGTTCAGTAGTATTTGGAAATTTTAAGTAAAAAACATTTCACACACAAACTTTCGCCTTCATAATATATAGTATGCTTTAGCGTCACATATGTAGGCAGAGTAATCATAAATTTATGGTAATTATAGAGTGATTAGTAACCATTTTGTCAGAGGAATGACGCGTTTTCCATAAAAGCAAACACGCTTTAGAACACAATAGAGGGCGCTGTAGCGAGGTGGCGCTCTTTTATCTATGCACGAATCGTTAAGAAATATTTCTAGACAGTGCATAGACGATAGAGTGCCCCACGCTTTTTGCACCCCTATAAGATGCTTGTTATCAAAAAATAAATTTTATAGATACTTGTACTAAAAAAATACACGTGATTTTTTTTAGTCTTAAACCTCACCACTTAACACCAAGGGGGAAGGGGGGTAGGGATTAAAAAAGATGCTAAAAAACATCACGTGAGGACGATCCCTTATGTAGATTATCGCGGAAGGCTTTTTAACCTACTTACGCTTTATTTAGTGCATAAACGTCAATTAGCTGATCTGATATTTACTAGGAGCGGTCAAATTTATTAAAAAAACAAAGTCGTTCAGTTTCATGGGCCCATTTACCTCCTTAAGCCGTGGCAGATATTTTGGTAGAACCCTATATATATATTTTTGCTATAAATTAAACCATTTTTACGAAGTTTTGGTTCCTTTCGTTGCGAGGGCGGCGACGGACTAAATGACGTCACAGCTATCGCGGCGGCCACTCGGTGAACTTCACAATTTGGTCATAACTTCGTTAATAATTTCGTAGAACAAATTTTTTTGCGCTGTATGTTAAGGATTTCTTAGCTCTATAAATCTGCATTCTCAACTAAAAACGTTACGGATCCTCATTTTATTAATTCTACAGAATGACGTCGAGTGATAGTGAAAGATTTATGACACCGCAACGTCAGAAATAAACGATTTATTCTGCTTTTTATTTTCCTCGAAGGTGTAGTATAAAGCACTGTGTATCACTCGGCAGAAAGTGCGATTCCTACCTCGTGTGTTTTAAGGCCCTCGGCTGTGCCTCGGGCCTCAAATGACACACTCGATAGGAATTGGGCACTTTCTCGCCTAGGTGTACAATCTACTATTATTTTTTCCACCACGCTACATCGCCCACTTTCCAGTCTGGTCGAAGAGTTTTTTTACTTACAACTTATTTGCTTATATTATTTTTAGGAAAACGCCTCATTTATCCACACATGTTTGTGCCACGTCGTCTATCAGTCGATTCTGAGTATAAACCAGAAATTATAGATATAAACTTATAGATTGTATGACTCATTATAAACTTACATCTTTGGAGCTCTTAGGTGTAGATCTACTGGACGACGATCCTGACCGGGACGGAGGTCTGGGTCCGTTCTCTGTCCGGTCGCCGCTTTCCGTTCTCACACTGGGCGAGCCTCGTTCTTCCTGGAATTAAGAATGTCTTAAGTAAAACAGTTTTTGACTATTAATGTGTATTTATTTCTAGTTTCTGCCCGTGGCTTCGCACGCTTCGTTTCTATGGACATGTTTAAGGTTATTTCCAATTCTTAGGAACTGATTTATGGGATCTTAAGTAGGCGTTCACTTATATTTTACTCCTCTATTTTAGACCTCCATCTATGCATTTCATCCCGATCTTTTCAGTAGCTTTGGTATGAAGAAGTAGCAAAGATACATCCTACTTTCGCAATTTATAATATTAGTGTGATTATTCAGTATCAGAATAGGAAACTGCGTTTAGCGTTTCCACTGAGGCAAGGGGAGCGGTATATATTTATATTATATTCATAGATTGATCGATTTCGTCAATGGGAATGGTCCATAAACTGAATACACGCTGAGCAACAAAATCTAAGGCTGCTATTTGTAACAAAAATATTTTAAAAGCTTTAAGTAGGTAAAGTACATATCTTCGTACTTCTAGGTCCTTACCTCATTTGCTACATCTACAACTAAGTCTTGGTCACTTTTCTCTGCATCACTGTCCTAGAAAAAAGAAAAAAATATTAATGTTTATTACCCGACTACTGAAGGACGAGGGTTATGAGTTTGGCACCCTATGAACATATGTACATATGTAGCCGATTTCTATGTTCCCACGTAGCGTTGAAACTACTGGTCCGATTTCAACAAATGAGGTGTCGTATGATTCGTCTTTATAGCCCGATAGTTATAGGCTATGTGACGTCAGATAAAACTAGGGGTCTAACCAGATGCGGGTGGTCTAAGTAAGGGTCGAAAATCCCAATGTTAGTAAATATTCTCGTGTGCGGTATCGTTGCAAAGAGCTTTGTACTTTCCAAAACTGTTTATCAAACTTTTGTGAAGTTTGTTTTTGTGAAGACGATTCGAAAGCAATTATCAAAAAGGTATAAAAATTATAAAGTTAGAAACTAAAATCCGACTACGTAATAAAAGTCTTAAAGAAGCGTTCATTAATTGTCTCTATCATTTTCTTTTGATACTTAGGTAGTCGGAGGCACCCACCCCCATATACCTAGGGTATAAGTGGGATCAAGGCCTCCGACTACCTAAGTATCAAAAGAAAATGATAGAGACAATTAGTGACCGCTTGTTTAAGACTTTTATTACATAGTCGGGTTTTAGTTTTAACTTTATTTAAAAATATTCCTGTGACGTAAGATCTATGTAAAGTATTGTATTATGTATATCAGCTATCATAGTACCCATAATATAAGCTTTGCTTAGCTTAATGCTAGATGCTGTATGGATTGTCCAGCATTTTTGTTATTCCTGATTCGATTCCAGGACTAAAAATAATAAATAATGCTGGACAAGGTCTTCAACAGTTATATTAAAAAATATAGTAAAATACTGAATTCCAAGTGTAAATTCTAGGCCACGCTAATTTCCGTTTGTTTTTATAATTTAAACAGATGTTAAAGACGTGTTTCATTATACATACATGTTTGAGTATACCAACAAATTATTGAATGATTCTCAATTGCATTTAATGAAGCAACTGTATAAACATTTGAGTACACAGAATCAATATAACTTGAAGACACTCTAAAGGTCAGCTTTTTAACCTACTACAAAAAATTTAAAGATTCTGATGTATATTTCGCATTTATATAGGCAGAGAATAATCGGTGTTCTCATATGAGTTTTATTTTCAAGGAATTACATTTAAACAAATTATATTATTAAAAAATTATCTAATTATTGAATTGAACTAAGATGGAGAATACTTGCTTTTGAAGATTACCAGTCAAGATTTACAATATTATAGGTGACTAGCTGCTGCCCGCGCCTTCGCCCGCGTTTATAGGGATAAAGAATAGCCTATGTTATTCCAGGTCCCAAAACTATACCCATACCAAATTTCAGCCTAATCAGTTCAGTAGTTTTTGTGGCAAAGAGGAACAAACATCCATACATCCCTTCTCACAAACTTTGGTGAAGTCAAAAGGTCAAAAGGTGTTAGTCAAATTAGTACACAATATCGCGGGGGATATTCTGTTGGTGCCACAGTATAATATAAAATTAATAAACGGGGTCCAAGGTCAATATTATACCTACCCAAAATTATACAAACCTTTGCAAGTTCTGTATTACGTTATACTACAGTCCCTCCAAAAAGATAATTGGCATACATTATGGAGGGCATTGGCCGTGCGGCGCGGTCCACTAGCGCGGAATTAACTAATTGTCAGTCTGTTTCGTGTTCACGTATACGTAGCTCTGTCACTTTCGCATGGGGGCGGGGCCAGTGCGGCGAAAATGACCGCAAGGTACGTAAGAGCGGTCGCCCTATTTTGGGATGGCTAAGTAAGTATGTAGTATAAGTAGTTATTTGAGACAAATTAAAAATTCGGCAAAAATAAAAAATCGTTTGCGGCCGCAAACGATTTTTTATTTTTGCAGCAGGTGAGTAACATCCAGCGGTATTGTGCACTAATTTGACTAACACCCTGTGTATTATTAGTAGAATAATAAGACATCGAGGTTGGTCACGTAATCAATGACTAACATTTCTCAATACGACGACTCGTCGAGTCAATTTACGATAAAACATATTGTTTTAAGTTATTTTTTCCAGTGAATTTTATTGGCCCTCTGGCTTCGATAACACAAGCTCGTTTTGTTTTACTTTGCGACTAATACCCAGAATTATTATTGTTTAACTCAAAAACTATAGTAATTTGACGAATTCCCACCGCATCATTCGCCGAGATGCGGAACGCGCTCGTCTAGAATAGCACTCAACATATTCATATTCATTTTATTAATTGCAAATATGTACCTACCTAGGTACCTTAGCTTCTGATTACAGCTAGAGTTAGTACATACACCCTGACGATGTACTTTTACAATAATTATAAGACTGATTTTGTTCATCATCATCATCAGCTCATACACGTCCACTGCTGGACATAGGCCTCCCCCGTACGACGCCACAAATAGCGGTCCTGAGCCGCTTCCGTCCATCGACTCCCTGCGACCGCTACGATGTCGTCGGTCCATCGAGTGGATGGTCTCCCATGTAGGGGTGGATTTGCCATAATCACCACGCTTGGCAGGCGGATTGGTGATCGCAGTGTTGGTGTTTAAAAATACTCAGAAGGAAGCTGCTGCCCTTCCTCTGGTAGGTTCCCTTAGTCGGCTCTTACGACATCCACGGGTTGAGTTGGAGGGGTCGATATTCGTACGCCGCGGCCCCACGGCCCAATATGATTTTGTTATCAAAATAATTTTGTTTTATATTTCGTTCATTCATGTTTAAGATTGATTTGTGTACTTAATCTGTTTTACGAATTGTTTAGTGTTTTACTGTTGATTTTGAATAATAAAAGTTTTTAATAAAAGTTTGAAATTATAAGACTGATTTTTTTATGAAAATAATTATATTTTAATTTTTCTCAAGCCTGTTGGCAGGAACTATAGAATTAGTTAGTAGGTACAAAGAAGTCGTATAGAAAAAGGCTTATATAATATTACACGCAAAAATATATAGTATGATCAGATGACACAAAATTTAATTTAAAAAAGCAGTTGCAACGGATCAATCATCCGTTAGGAACTTTTTGTTTGATCAGATACAACCACAAACTGATCATATGATCAGATGGGAATAACCCTCGATAAGGGACTAAACGTTGGTGTTCTAACATTTGTCAGTGTTAGAAAACTAACATACTGAATTATTTACTTATTCTGAGGCTCAGCAGCACAAAGAGGATATTGGCCTCTGTCACACAAGACTTTCCATGCATTTCTGTTCTGAGCTGATTCCCGCCAGAATGGCGTCATTCATACTGAATTACACACTATTTGCTTAGATTTTTAACTATGTACTGTAATAACTACATATTATAAAACAAAGTCCTCCGCCGCGTCTGTCTGTCTGTCTGTTCGAGTTAAACTCAAAAACTACTGAACGGACTTTCATGCTGTTTTCACCAATCGATAGAGTGATTTATAAGGAAGGTTTATGTATCTAAATTGTCAAGGTTTTGTGTAAATTGGTTGAAATATAACGGTAATTGTTGGAAGTGTCGGAAAAAGTCAAGCCGTCTGGGAGCTTTCATCGAAAACGCTGCCTTATCCTTTTGAGATATGTATATACTCTACCCGTGCGAAGCCGGGGCTAGTTGCTAGTATAGTATAATCTATATAACTAATAGCAACACTGTGCGAGACTGGTGTCTGCGTTAGGTTTGTGAAAAACCTGTATTGCAATTTATGGATTATTTGAATTACTAGCTGACCCGACAGACGTTGTCCTGTCAAGTCATTCAAGTCAAATAACTGACAGTTATTTCAAACGTGTTTAGCAAATTGGGGCTAATGTTACATTAAAAAAGTTTATAATAAAGGTAGTAGTTAAGTTTTCTTAAATCTAAGTTTCTGTGCAATTTTCTATTTTTTTTATGTAAGAACCTTCGGCGAAGTTTTAGAAAACTTTTAAAAAAATATGAATGAAATCGGTACAGCCGTTCTCCAGTTAAAGCGTGACCAGGACAAATAGGGGTTCATTTATATGTATATATATATATATATATATATATTTATTATTGTTATTATAAAGCTATTTCAGTAATATACAACCTTCAGGTGCAGTAACGTACAATCAATACCTTTTCCTCTTTGCGCCGTTTCGAGTCCAAAGCCTCGGGCTCGACCGGCGAGCGCGGTGGTCGGTATTTCTGCTCTCGCTCGTGGGGTGATACTGAGCGCCTCTGAAAACAACAAATAAAACAATATTCATCATCATCATCATCAGCCCGTACACATCCACTGCTGAACATAGGCCTCCCCCAAACGACGCCACGAATAGCGGTCCTGAGCTGCCTCCATCCGACGACTCCCTGCGACCGCTACGATGTCGTCGGTCCAAGGAGTGGGAGGTCTTCCCACACTCCGTTTCGCATTACATCGCGGTCGCCACTCGAGAACCTTTACTCCCCAGCGGTTATCGGTTCTACGAGCTATATGGCCTGCCCATCGCCATTTCAGCCTGCTGATTCTGAGAGCTATGTCGGTAACTTTGGTTCTACGAATTTCCGTATTCCGGACCCTATCGCGTAGAGAAACTCCGAGCATAGCTCTCTCCATAGCTCGCTGGGTGACTTTGAGCCTATGCACATTGCACAAGGCCTATAGTGAGCGACCACGACTCGGATCCGTAAGTTATCACTGGTAGCACACATTGGTTAATGACTTTCGTCTTGAGGCTCTGCGGTATCTGTGACGAGAAGATATTGCGAAGTTTCCCGAACGCTGCCCAACCGAGTTGGATTCGTCGGCTGACCTCTTTATCGAAGTTGGATTTACCTAGTTGGACCATTTGGCCTAGGTAGACATAATGATCAAGAACTTCGATAACATCGTTCCCCACATAGACAGGTAAGGATAAGAGTGCGACATGGGCATTAGACATGATATTTGTCTTACCCATGTTCATTTTAAGACCCACTTGGCGGGAAACGGTGTTGAGGTCTCTGAGCATCCTGCTAAGGTCTTCCAGTGATTATGCCATAATGACTATATCGTCGGCAAACCGATGGTGAGTGATGTAATCGCCGTTGATATTGATGCCATATCCGTCCCAGTCCACAAGCTTAAAAATATCCTCCAATGCAGAGGTGAACAGTTTCGGAGAAATGAAGTCTCCCTGTTTCAACCCTTTTTGGAGTGGGATCGGATTTGTGCTTTGGTCCTGGAGACGAATTGACATAGTGGGCTTGCTGTACAAACACTTCAACACTTGGATATACCGGTAGTCGATTTGGCACCGCTGGAGAGACTGCAGGACTGCCCAGATTTCGACTGAATCAAAGGCTTTCTCGTAGTCCACAAACGCTAGACATAACGACCGGTTATACTCTTCTGTTTTCTGTATAATCTGCCGGAGCGTATGTATGTGGTCTACGGTACTAAAGCCTTTTCGGAACCCGGCTTGTTCGGGCGGCTGGAAGTCGTCAAACCTTCGAGCGAGACGGTTGGTGATTACTCTCGAAAACAGCTTATAGACGTGGCTCAGCAGTGAGATGGGCCTATAGTTCTTTAGAAGGGCTTTATCACCCTTATGGAACAGTACACCACACTTCTGTTCCACGCCTCTGGCGTTTGTCCCTCGAGAATGATGGAGTTGAATAGCCTCTGAAGGACTTTAAGTACTGGTGATCCACCGGCTTTCAGAAGCTCTGTCGTTATTCCGTCATCCCCGGGTGCCTTGTTGTTTTTAAGCTGTTTGAGAGCCGTCCTTATCTCGTAGAGGCTGACGTCCGGGATATCTTCGGTATAGTGTCGGGTTAAACGGGCTCTTGCACCGCCTGCCGTGCTATTTGCAGGGCATTGCGATGAGGTGTAGAGCTGCCCATAAAACTTTTAAAGCTCTCTCAAGATCTCAGGCTTGGAGGATGCCATAATCACCACGCTTGGCAGGCGGATTGGTGATCGTAGTTAGATGTTAGTAATACACAGTAGGAAGCTGCTGCCCTTCCTCTGGTAGGTTCCCTTAGTCGGCTCTTACGACATCCACGGGTTGAGTTGGAGGGGTCGATATTCTATGCCGCGGCCCCACGGCCCATTCTATGCCGCGGCCCCACGGCCCAAAACAATATTGTATAAATAAAACAATTGAATATCCATGGTAATGCACCTACTGTTCGTGGTTACGTAGCGCGTAGTATAGTAACACATCGTAGTTACGAAAAATTCAGGAAGATCAAGGCCTAAAAGTGGCGATATGAGTAATGAATCATTGCTGGAAATGAAATTTTTCGAAAGTTTTTTCGTAGAATTTTATGAAGATGTGTACCGACGCGTCATATAAAGGAATCTGGTTATTTGGTAAGAAGTGAGCTTTTAATTTCTACCTCTAGAAGATCAGCTTGTAAAGATGCTAATCAGTCACACACAATTCTGAGAAGTCGCTCAGCTAACATCTATTTTGCTTTATGGCGATTAGAAACGCAAACGTACAACTTTGAGTATTCAAAGGGCATTTATTAGTCACTGGATTAACTTAACAGGCTGTATATATTTCGGCTCAAAGGAAAAAAACCGGTAATGACTAAAGAGCACGGGCTTAGGCCAAGTGCGCTTCAGTAGGGCGAACTTCACTGGGGAGTTCATTTCGGAGAAATTTTCTTACTACCCTTCATGTAAAGAAATATTCTATAGAAACCTATTGCATTGCATTCTATAAGAAGCTAGCCTATTTTTGTATCTGAGAGGGATTCCTCGGCGGCTAGCGTGGCAAGGGAGGGTTCAGCGCCAGGCCCCCTTCCTTTGTAAAAGGGGGGTGATACGAATTCTATACATACCTGTTGCATTCTTGAAGAAGCTAGCCTGTCATCGTCTCTGGGATCTCTCGACGAGGCCTGGCCTGGCAAGTGAGGGGGCGGCGCTGGCCCTCCTGGCAATAGGGGTGGCTTGATGTCCGCTGGAGGGGGTAATTCAACCTGCAAAGCCATAATAATGCTTAACATTTTTACATGCCTATGGTTTTTTAAATGTTTCTAGAAAAAAAAATTTTTAAATGTCGTAAGCTTCAGCCTCTCATTTAACGTCTCGGGTGCTCGCCCCTTTTAACGAGAGGCATCATGTTGTGACCATCGATGTCTCACGTTAAATATGGAGAGACAAGACGGGAGCCTATGAGGGAACCCAAGACGAGACGAGTTCACTCGTGCTCGGCCAGTTTCGGAGTGTCTCGCCAAGCGTTTACTGCCGGCATCATGGTTAATAACTCAAATTATGCACTCATATGAAATAAAGGAATGCTCAAATCATGTTAAATATCCTGTCAATATGAAGTTAGTTTCGACCTCTATACTCCTGCAACTCAGTTTTTTTGAATAAGTACCTATATATGACTAAGTATTTGATTGTCAGTCGAACTTACAAAAACAAAATAAGAACGTGGAAGGAGTATAGATTGATTAATTAGATGACTTACCTTATGTGCCGGTGGAGGTAAATGCGGAGGAGGCAAGGGGCCGGCCCCCGGAGCGAATAGCATGCCCCCAGCGCCGAGCAGGCCCCCTGCGCCGGGCACACCGCCTCCATGCAATCCTGAGGCGTGAATCTGTTGCTAAGGGAAAACACTCGCTGTAGTTCACACAATGTAGGTAGCTGGCAGGTTTAGCATGATCGCTCAAGACAGCATTTTGTCTAGGGTAGACAAAAATTACATAGAAGAATCATCAAATGCGTAAAATGTTTGAAATTCATTACTTCAACTATTCGTTGAAGTAACATGTTTCTGTTTTCTAGCCTAATAGACAAGGCCTTGCCTTGATTGTTTATGCTACGGTGCTGAGCTACATGATATAGATTTGTTGACTTTATTTTTAAGAAACTTTATATCTCTATAATGTGCGCTCTGTCTGTCTAAATAGATAGTTAAGAACACCATTTGTTAGCACAAGTTAAATTTATTTTGAACCTACTACGCCACGTTCCTCGCAAGTTAAACTGGTATTTAATATCATACTTATAGCTATATAAATAGAATACATCGTAGGCCAAAATAGAAGCCGGGTATTGGCCTCCCAGACTGACTCGGCCTGCAGTGGCGGGCAATACAATTTGATAATTGAAGTGGAGTTTTACAAAATTGTACTGGCCACCACCGCCGATCGCTTCTGTCAAGAAGACCCTTTTAAAACTGATTATATTATTGTTTATTGCAGACAATAATTCTATTATAGTTTATTTTAGTTATAACATCTATTAGAATGTTAATACATGTTTTCTAACTTAAAACACAATCTAAAATAGACACAAAGCTGAAATGCTACACAGAGAATCCAAAGTGCTTGCATACAATGAAATGTGAAGTTAGAAACACGAAAATGCAGGGATGTAGCCAGGATTAGTAGTTGAGGGCCAAAGAAGCGTTGTTATTATATGTATACTGCATGAACGAAATGAGTCATCTTTCTAGCCTCGTCGATACGTAGTCGTCAGGGTAAGGTGATTTCACTATTATCGAAACAGCAAGTCAAGACGCTTGAGTTTAGCAAACCGATAAGTTGTTTCTGCGGGTTCCAAACCTGCAGAAACTGATGATTTGATGTGAGCGAGCATGTCCGTTGTAAACATTATACTATCTGTCTTATGATACGGCTATGTGGCGCAGTGGTCCTCCTGAGACATTGAGAGGCAGAAAATTTATATTCAGAATATTGAGAAGCAAGAAGTTACGAGTTCGATTCCGAGGGACAAATGCCAACTCACTGTCTATTTCTGTCATTCTAATCACCCCTCTAGGCCCACCCTGACAACATCCCTGTGCTGCAACGTAAAATGTTAATCACAACATAAATTCACCAAGCAAACTTTAACGGACTTACGAGCAACTGCTGGAGGCCTTGTTGCTGTTGCTGCTGCGGATTTTAAATAACATTTACTAAGGAGCCTTTCTGCCCGAGTTGTAGCATATCTACAGGGCCTGTAATGTATAGGGCAGTTGACACTTGAATAATGAGTTTAGGAAAGGACTATTCGGTTTAAAAAAAAATATGAAAATCATAGTTATCAACACTTAAATCACTTTCATCCTGATATTTACCAAGATCTGAGTTGTTTTGATTATTTATATTTGAGATTATTATAATATCTGTGTCATGGCGCATGCAACAGTCCAAAATATATAGGCAAACTCATAACAACACAAGTCACGGCAAATACCCAGTTACATATAAGTGATTTCAGTGTGTATTCTTTTTAAGTTTAAGGACTCCCTTGTCCACATCATCGACCGCGAATGCGACTACGCGATCATAGCACTTTCACACGATGATGAGAGATAGCCGCCTCATCGTCGTCGTAACACACGAGACCTGTAATTGATTAGAACGCGCATTCACCACTTCGCAGTATGATCGCGTTGTATTAGGACTATGACTGGAGAGGACTCGAAATTTGTGCATTATGCATAGAATTCGGAATGCAGAACTTTGTAATTCCGAATACTTAATAATAATACTGAATCAGTATCCTCATAATCTCATGTTGATTTCTTACAACATACTTGAACTATGGAGTCAACTGCCCTCTTGAAAGATGTTAAATTATGTAATCAATTGATTTCTATCATTCAGGCTATCTTTAAAGACTTACTTAGTTTACCAGAGTACTTGGTGAGAAATGGTATAATGTCAAGCAAACTTCATACTTTATTGTATTTTCTTAATCATTAAATATTGTTTTATTTATCAGTCTTAATTTCAATAACCAGCACTTGTTATATTATAGGTCATAAGAAACATAGCTACTCTTGCCTAAGGATTGATAAACATACATATCTGGCTAAATTAGACAAATTTAGTGACATGGCAATTTATACAAATTCGTCCAATTTTATTAATATTAATGGCTATATGTATTTAAAAACCCTTATATGTAGAAGCCTTAGGGTTTATAAAATATGTAGAGTAAATAAAATCATATAAATAATTCTATAACAACTTAGTAAAGTACCATAGAGAACAACACTTACCCCAATGATTGAGTTAAGCTCAGACATAGTGACCTGCTTGGCTCTTTCCACGGCTGAAGCTACTTGCTGTTGATGTTCTTGTGAAAGGAACGGTAGCACCTGCCCTATTATAGCACTTAGCCTCTTGGCTATCTCGGTCTGTAATAATAAATTAAATATTTTATTATTTTTTGTTATTTTCATTTTCCTTTGCAATAGTCTCTACACCTGGCGGATATCATCTTTGGGTGTATCATATTGTGCAACCAAGGATGATACCCGCTATATGTAGCTCTCGCCTTTAGATTAATTCTCATAAAGGGCCTCTGTGCTGGGCTTCGGCTCCACGCATGCCTTCCCAAAGGACCGGGTCACTATATAGCCCGTGATCATGGAAATTAAATATAAAACATATCATAGTTTCACGAATTCATTATGTAAAAACACTAACAAGGTTCATAGTTAGCCCAAAATATCATCAGCCCGTATACTGCTGAACATTGGCCTCCCCTAAACGAAGCCATGAATAACGATCCTGAGCCGCCTCCATCCAACGACTCACTGCGACCGCTACGATGTCAGCGGTTCATCAAGTGGGAGGTCTTCCCACACTTCGTTTCGCATTGCATCGCGGTCGCCACTCGAAAACCTTTACTCCCCAACGGTTATCGGTTCTACGAGCTATATAGCCTGCCCATCGCCACTTCAGCCTATCAATTCTGAGAGCTATGTCGGTAACTTTGGTTCTTCTACGGATTTCCGTTTTCCTGACTCTATCGCGTGGAGAAACTCCGAGCACAGCTCTCTCCATAGCTCGCTAGGTGACTTTGAGCTTATGCACAAGGCCGTGCCGTATAGTGAGCGACCAAGTCTCAGTTCCGTAAGTCATCACTGGTAACATACATTGGTTAAAGACTTTCGTCTTGAGGCTCTGCGGTATCTGTGACGAGAAGTTATTGCGAAGTTTCCCAAACGCTGCCCAACCGAGTTAGATTCGTCGGCTGACCTCTTTTATCGAAGTTGGATTTACCTACTTGGACCATTTGGCCTAGGTAGACATAATCACAACTTCGATAACATCGTTCCCAACATAGACCGGTAAGGGTGCGACAAGGGCATTAGACATGATATTTGTCTTCCCCATGTTAATTTTTAGACCCACTTGTCGGGAAACGGTGTTGAAGTCTCTGAGCATCCTGCTAAGATCTTCAAGCGATTCTGCCATAGTGACTATATCGTCGGCAAACCGGAGGTGTGTAGTAGTCGCCGTTGATATTGATGCCACACCCGGCCCAGTTCAAAAGCTTAAAAATATCCTTCAACTGAACCACTGAACTCCAGGACGCCAGGAGGAACTGTTTAAGCGAAATAATCGTGGGATCGGATTTGTGCTTTGGTTCTGGAGACGGATTGACATAGTGGCCTTGCTGTACAAACATTTTAACACTTGGATATACTGGTAGTCGATTTGGAGAGACTGTAGGACTGCCCAGGTTTCGACTGAATCAAAGGCTTTCTCGTAGTCCACAAACGCTAGACATAGCGGCCAGTTATACTCTTCTGTCTTCTGTATAATCTACCGGAGCGTATGTACATACATACGGAGCACATGGTCTACGGTACTAAGTCCTTTTCGGAACCCGGTTTATTCGGGCGGTTGGAAGTCGTCAAACCTTCGAGCGAAACTGTTGGTGAATACTCTCGAAAACAGCTTATAGACGTGGCTCAGCAGTGAGATGGGCATAGTTCTTTCATAATCATAATCTTTATATCAGAATGTATGTACAAAAGTGCTTAATTTCAAATATAATTATCCAATTACAAACTACCTTAAATCTGTGTGCAAAAACTTATTAACTACAATTATTGTCTCTAAATGTCAATAAAATATAATAATATCTAATATAATCCAAAATTAACAATAACATGTAAAAAAATATATATAAATAAGTTTGTCAAAAAAGTATGTATGTCCATCAGATTTTAAAATTCAAATATTCTTTTACATCATAAAAACAGTTTTCTAGTAGCCAATTTTTTAAACATGTTTAATGGCAAATTTTTAAATCTATTTGGTAATTTATTGTAGATAGTAATGGCATGATAGTAGGAGTTACGTTTTACAAGTTCTTGCCGACAATGTGGGACGTATAATCTATGTATCTTTGTGTCTTGTATGTCTAGTCAAGTCTTCCGGGTGTGTTTTAAAATACTGAGGGTATTGCTTGACAAAGACACAGACGTCCCTGATGTACATGCATCTTTAGAAGGGCTTTATCACCCTTCTTATGGAACAGTACCACCACGCTCCTGTTCCACGTCTCTGGTGTTCCCTCGAGAATGACGGAGTTGAACAGCCTCTGAAGGACTTTAATTACTGGTGATCCACCCGCTTTCAGAAGCTCTGTCGTTATTCCGATATCCCCTGGTGCTTTGTTGTTTTTAAGCTGTTTGAGAGCCGTCCTTATCTCGTAAAGGCTGACGTCCGGGATATCTTTGGTATAGTGTCGGGTTTAACGAGCTCTTGCATCGACTGCCTTTATGTTTGCAGGGCATTGCAATAAGGTGTAGAGCTGTCCATAAAACTTTTCAAGCTCTTTAAAGATCTCATGCTTAGAGGAAATGACTTAGTATTTATTTTCAATCATAAACTATCATTACGGGAATATCCTAATGCAATAGCTTAGTTCAATTTATAAATAATTATACGTAAACAAAACAATTATGTATCGCAAGGGACTAGTAGATTGTTACACAAGGGTAGTAAGGGAGCTATTACAGAACAAGATCCCAGTTGGCGCCAGTGCGAGCTCAGCTCGCAAAGGGCCTTAAATTGGATTGAGTGCACCCGAGATATTTAGACGCCCGAGCGAAGCGAGGGCGAATATAGTTCGAGGGTGCACTCAATACAATTTCGCGCCCTTGCGAGCGCTCGCAAAGGGCGCTAATGGATCGAGTGCACCCGAGAACATAGTTCGAGGGTGTAATAGCTACTTGCAACCGAGGTAAGCATTCTACTTTACATCATAATGGCGAGGCAAATAAAACATTTATATACTTAGGTATGACAAAATGTATTTTTTATTAGAAAAATTAATTATTTATTAAAAGGTTTTTCACAACAACTTCTGCTTCGAGATGACAGAAAACAGGCGTGCGGACCAGTTCTTCATCTGATGAAGTACTTGACATACTGAACTACCACTTTAAACGTGTTTATTACAGTTTTAACTTTTAACTTTAGTTAAAAAGTTAACTTTAGTTTTATTACAGTCGCACAAATCAAATCAAATGAAAGGTCGCCATTTCCACAGGTTTTTTTCAGTAAAAAGTTTTCTTAGCATTTTATAAGAAAAGAGATTGTTTCACCAAGGAGTTTTGCATAGCTTGAACTGTAAAGTCTTTACAATTCAAAAAAGTGTGACGTAATGAGATTTGAAAATGGAATTCCTATAAAAATGTACTGTGTTGCGAATACCATCTTACACAGCCTCTTTGCTTAATTTGTAAAACCTTCTTGCCGAGCATTATGATGTAAACAATAATACACACCACGGAGAACATTACAAATAACATAAAACAAACAATGTAGCCCTACGGAGTTCGTTCAGAGAGACCTGAAACATATCTATTTTCTCAGCGACCAAATTGAGCGTGCGCAGAGTGCGGGTAAGAGGCGCTTTTCCCAGTAAGTTGGTCCTTGGTTTAGGAATTGCAAATAGACGAGGTCTCCTGCGCCGATGTACATTATAATCGGGCACACACAGACACAGACGCTCCAATATATCCGGGTTCGAAATGTTCCCACAAAACACACTGAACACGTACACAACTAGCGCTAGGTCCCGTCTAGTTTCTAACTTGTTGTATCCAACCATGCCTAAAATGAACAATGTTGGATACATCAATGGATAGAAGGGGAAGACACCATAACGCTTCAAGTACAGGTACCGCGTGAATTTGTTCTGTATGCGCTCTAACTGGCTCCTAACAAGTGCATCGTACAACGCTGTTATATCTTTCATATTAGTAAACGCATTTGCCGTCCTAAGAATAAAGCCTAGATTCCTGTATGCTTGCTTGCAAACACTAACGACATGCTCTTTAAAGCTCAGGTCGGTGTCCATTCTTACTCCAAGATCCCTTACTGTACTGACTCGCTTTAACCTCGTGTCTTCTATGTTGTAGTTCTAGTGTAGAGGGTTCTTGGCTTTGCTGAACGTTAACACCGAGCATTTGTCGATATTGAACTGTAGCTTGTTCCTCTGACTCCACTCCACGACCCTATCTACATCTTGTTGAAGCCGCATACAGTCTCTGTGATCTTTTATTGGCAGAAGAAGCTTAAGGTCATGATGCTGCCTCTATCGGTCTTTAGCTTCGTCAACTGGTTCCGAACTATTGCGCTAACAATACAATTTGTATTGTATGAGCGCAAATCGTGTTTTGTTGAGCGCACTATGTTGACATGTCTGCCGAAGACTGCAACCTCATTTCACTCCTCTAGGGTTTGGGCGTAGAGTAGACCTTATCAGACGAGACCGTTCTAGCTTCACATTGATATTCAATAACGCTCTTACCATGCGGTGATCGCTGCCGGTTTTAACCCTGTTGATCACAGAGACGTCGTTGAATATGTGCCTGTGGGTCGTCATGATAAAGTCTATCTTGTGGTTATAGCCGCCGGGGTTCAGCCAGGTCCATTTTCTGGACGACCGCTTTTCGAAAAAGGAGTTCATCGCAAAGAGTCATTCCTTTTCCATGAAGTCGACCAGTGGCTGGCCCCTTTGGTTTCGCTGTCCAAATCCAAACTGGCCCACTCTCAGTTCGTGACCGCTCGTCGCGCCTAGACTCGCGTTGAAGTCCCCCATCACAACAGTGTAGTGTGTTGCATGCATGATCTCGTCAGGGTGTCCCGAGTGCGGGGCGTATACCTGTAGGACCTTCACCTAATACCGGTTGGTGATTCTGAGTATAAGGTACACCACCCTGCTTGAGACGCTCTCGATCTTTACAATGTTGTTGAAGAGGGACTTGTGGACGAGAAATCCGATACCGTGTTGGGACAGCTGGTCGCCCTCCCGGTAGTAGAACAAGTTGCCGGAATTAAGAGTGATCGTGTCCTCTCCTACTTTTTGGACTTCCGATACCCCTATAATGTCCCAGCGCAACTTGTCTACCGCTTCTTTCAGCTCGATAATCTTCTCGTCGGTCCTCAGTGTTCGTACACGAAGCTGGTGTTGGGATCGGTAGCTCAATCTCTACCGGACATTCCTAGCACCCCCTTCCCCGCCGTTACCGAGACCAGCGATAACGGAGCTGCCGGGGACTGGGGGCCGTTTTCTAATTGTTGCCATCATATTGGGGAGTTTGCCATAATCACCACGCTTGGCAGGCGGATTGGTGATCGCAGTAAAGGTGTTTGTAATACACAGCAGGAAGCTGCTGCCCTTCCTCTGGTACGTTCCCTTAGTCGGTTCTTACAACATCCACGGGCTGAGTTGGAGGGATCGATATTCTACGCCGCGGCTCCACGGCCGTAAAATATAATAGATAACAAATATATATTGATGTAAAATATTGTATTAAGTATATCAGTCATCTAGTACTACAGCAGTAACTAACAGCAGAAATATAAAGTCACACAGTGTTATGATGATTGATAAGGATTGAGGTATGTAGTGTAACTAACAGAGGCCGATGCCCAGCAGTGGTTTAATAAGAGCTGATGATGACAAGCAATTTATTTAATTGGAACTAATAGCAGAATCATAAAGTCACACTGTCTTATCTTATGATGTATGCCAGGCACAGAGCAGCGAGGAGCTGGGGTGGAGCAGCCCAGCAATGAAGTCTGTGATGTGTCATGCCCCGAACACTCTCCATGTTCGGGTCAAAATGCATAGGATTTGTAGAGCCTTGAGTCACCTGAGTGGTGATTTATGATTATGGCATTGATTTTCCAAACCATAAGTATTTTAAGTGATAAATTATGAATACAACATACCTGTTTGTGCATTTCTACATTCAGGCCATAAGACATTTCATAGTACTGTAAAGAACAAAATAAATAAGGTTAGTATTGTAGGTGAGAGAGTAGAGTCCCAACAGTGTAAGGCATGTCAGTACACAGAAAAACAATGGAACTAATTAGACACCTTCAATAGAACATGGCTCAGAATCAAAGCATGGAAGGATCAGCGAAGGCCTGTTCCCAACAGTAGGAAGTTACAAGCTAGTTGTAATTGTTGTAGTATGGTAGGTATCATACATTATTTCACAGGTTTTGCTAGTCAATCATAGAATCTTTAGTACAGTTTGCTTGCACTATCTACAGCAAACATTCAATATTTAAGCAGAACTAATCTGGTTTTTTACTTTTATCATTGTTTGCATGTTCAACAGTCATATTCAATATTTGCATAGAAATCAAGTTTACGAGGAGTTTTTATGTATCTATGCTGGTTATTAAAGTTTAATTACCATAACATAATGCCTCTGCATTTCCGTCTTGTCGTTGGCCAGTTTCTCACATTCCAATTTCAATCTGGAAACAATAGTTTAGTTACTTTTATGCAATGCATGAATTGACATGGCACTAATTTAGTTATAGAACCAGTAAGTGTACTTACGTATGATACTGGGCTTGCAAGAAGTTAAACTCTTCTTTGATGCGTTCCAATGTATCTGCTATTGTGAACTTTAATGGACCTGTTGGTTGAGGGCCCTGTTGGAAATAAATTATTAAATTACAAAAAATTATGGCTAGGTATTTCTCACAGCCACCAGAAATCAGATAAAATAATTATAAAGGTCTGCATTGTTACTAAGAATAAGCCAGGTATTGTTGTTAACACACACATAAGTATAAATAAAGAGTGTTGACACAAAATTTATGATAAATAATAATACAAACCCTCACTGCAGCAGCCGGGTGGCGCGCTGCTGTAGGATACATCTTCAACACCTTTTCAACAGTGTAAACAAATTTCAATTGAAGTTTTCTTTCGATCCGTTAGCCAGAACAATCAGCAACATTTCATTTGATTTAGACAGCCCACCGTCGCGTCGTTATAACGCTTCGAACACCGGGGAGCCCGACTTACGCGCTAACAATGATATGCATAAACTTTGCCTCCAAACTTTTGAACCCACGCTCATTCTATTGACATGCAAAATTTTTATTTAATACTGCGTAAAACAAATTATAATTTATATTATTCTGCCAGAAATATAAAGCTGAATTCGAGAATTAATCAACAGATTTCAGAAAAACTGTAATCCAAATCCACGCCGTAACTTTTGTTCAACTGTCATGTCAGCTCAGACAATCAATCAAAAAGTCAAAATGTAATTTTTTTGCCAAGAGTGTCACTTAAATTTTTATTTCAATGTCAAAGGTTATTATAAAGTTGCCAGTAAATAACCACCAAAGCTAAAAGAAGAAGAAGTAAATAACCACTAGCGACAACGACGACGAGTAGGGATGAAAACGTTGAGTGATCGTAGAACTTCTCTCTCTATGAATGTATGCGCTCTTCTGAGTACGCCCTCCGTCCGAGGGCGTACTCAGAAGGGCTATTCTAAAATCAAGTTTTCCTAATCGAAGAATTTGAATTCGTGTCTTAGTAGATAGTCTATGGCGCTGGCAGTTGCTACAAAGTTGTTTGTTGTATGCTTGGATGAAGTATTAAAGGATACCGCCATTTCAGTTCTACGCGTGTCCGTTTTTTGATAGTGTGCAGTTGCAGATTTGTAATAGTGTGCGTGACTAGGGATGTAACTTCGCTGTCAAGCCGAACTGGTTTCGGCCCAAACTAGTCCGAATCAGGAAAATAAAATTGAATGCCGATTTTATTCCTGATTCGTCCCATATTTCCTCCACTTTATGTTTCTCTGTCGATCTATCGAGCTTTATTGTATCTCATGATTCGTAAAAGGTAGACACCTGCATTTTTTGTGTGTATTTCATTTGCCGCTATAATAACATATTAACAAAATAAATATTAAAATTATAGGGGGCTCCACAAAAACATGATTTTTTGCCATTTTTAGCTCCACTCACGCGATGCAAAAATCTAAAAATGGGGTTAGGGTTCGCTCCGCTTTCCTTTGCCTTAGTTTCTTTGCCATTTTGGGTAAATGCCGCTATAAAACCTGAAATTTCTTGCTAATCCTTATTTTCCACTTCTGCGTGAACGCATTCAAAAAATATTAAAAGTGATCACTTATTGTTTATGTATGTATCTATTTTACAAGCCGAATTAATCCACCTTGCCTGCTCCTATTTTTTGGGCCAATTATAACCTGGGTCCCTTAAAGACAAGAGTGAATAGGTGTCTTCTGGTGGGTACACACGTACGTACATACTCGATAAACTTGCTCGATCTCGAGCAAGTACGATCGTGTGGACCATGCAAGACTCAAGACAAATTCTCGAAGCCAACCAAAATGTTCGATTCGAACAAGATTCAAACGTTTATAAATTCTTCCTCGATGAAGCAAAAATGTTTGTACGTATAGCAACGAGGTCGAGCATGTTAGTCTTGATTGATATTTTTGTGAATGTTAGTGCACAGCTATAATGTCGGACTTTCGTTCATTTTCTCGAGATTTTGTGGAAAAAATTATGAATTAATTAAATTATTAATTTATTTAATCAATAATTTTAATTCATTCATAAATTTTTTATTCAGCAAATAACACAGGGTAAGGCATCGCGGTAGACTAAATAAATGATGGAACGATGAACTAGACACCTTCGATAGAACGTGGGCCCAACTGGCTCAGAGTCGTAATTCATGGTAAGATTTGCCCAACAACGGGACATTACAGGCTAATTATAATTAAATTAATTGGTTAAATTTTTCCCCGACAGTAAATGTAGCAGGCGATGGCCCACTAAACACATCAACGAAACGTCCGATGCTCAAAGAGTTCAACGCACACTAAACATGTTCTTCGAGCAAGCTTTTACGTGTAGACTCAGGGTTGGGCATGTTTATAGATAGCCATGCTCGGATGAAACACGCTCATTGAGCATATACCTACGTACGTGTGTACCCACCATTCTATACCTTCCTGATACACCGTCGGCCAAATCGTCACTTTCCATTAGGTGAGATTGTGGTCAAACAAGGCCTATCAACGTGATAACACTTGGCTCACAGCGCGCCATACAAACGAACAAGAATGTTTGCATAAGGGTAGGTAGAAGGTGCATTAGGTTAGTATCAAAGAGGTTGCAGTGTGTCCCTGGATAAAGTACAACCCCGAAAGGGGGTGAAACTAGATCAAAAATTATCGACAAAAAAATAGAAAAAAAAAATTAAAGAAAATTCGTATATACTTTATTGATGAATTAAAATTTTTATTACTCACTAATAACTCTATTAAATACAAAAATGATTTCTTCCAAAGTAGTTGGTCTATTTTGTTAAAATAAAAACCATAATCATTTTAGATATGTGACGATGACGATAAAATAACAAATAAAACACAAACGAGTGGCTATCGTGACTTAAAGTTTAATTTTTGTATTAAAATTAAATTTTTTATGCTATTTTTTCCAATAATCTCCAAAAATCTTAAAATTTAGCCTATAATACTAGATATTTTTATGACTTTCATTATTGTCTATCATAATAGCTTTTAAATAAAAAAAAAAACAACGATCTAACATAAAAAATGCGCTGGCTAGGAGCTTTTAAAGTTGTCCACTGATTACGTCACCACTCAGGTAGAGACCCTTTTTTAACTTCTATTGTTGTAGATTATGGTCGCTGGGCCTCTTCTATGAAAGATGAGGTGGGGATCGAAACAAGACTCACAACAAGGCACGCCAGTCGCTCCGATATTCTCGCCGCTGCTACCACCTACCGTACCTTACTGCGCCTTCAAGTTTTTGTTACGTTGTTTTGCTTTTGTTTTGTTATTGACTTTTTGTTACGTTTTTACTTTTTTGTTACGTTTTTACTGTACTTTGTTGTGTTGTGGAGATGCTGCGATTGACTGAGTTCTCTCCGCGAGAAATCGCTGACATCCATTATTATTATGGTATGTCACGTGGACACACAATAGTCGCTCGTTCTGCATACATAAATGCGTTTCCGAGCAGACTTATACCGTCAGCACGAAATTTCCAAGAAGTTCACCGAAAGTTATCCAACATCGGACTTGGATTAGCAAGAGATCGCCGTGAGCAACAAGCTACCATTATTGACCATTCCATAGAAGAGGCCGTTTTAAACGATTTGTTTGCTGATCCCACAAACAGCATAAGACGCTTAGCTTTGCGTCACGGTATATCAAAAACAACCGTATGGCGAATTTTGAAAAAGAAGGGATTGCATCCATTCCATTATCAGCGAGTACAGCATTTGCATGAAAATGTAGACAATCATGCAAGATGCGTAATGTCTACGTGGATTCAACAAAAACTTAGACATAATCCACAATTCCTAAAAAAAATTTTATGGATGGATGAAGCGAAATTCACCCAGAATGGAATACGAGGAAAATCTACACCTAAAGAGGGCGTCTACTTTTCAAGTGCAATTTTCAGTTAATGTATGGGCAGCTCTAAGAGACGACACGCTGATTGGGCCAGTTATTTTACCCGCAACATTAAATGCCGAAAGTTTTGTAAACTTATTAAGAGACGATCTGCCACTACTGCTGGAAGATGTTCCGCTGGCTACAAGGCAACAGATGTATTTGCAGATGGACGGATGCCCTGTGCACTACAAGCGCAATGTGCGAAGTTTTTTAAACGAAAACTACGCTAATAGGTGAATCGGCCGGGATGGACCTGTCGGGTGGCCGGCACGTTCACCTGACCTGACACCCCTAGACTATTTTCTGTGGGGTGTTATGAAACAAAGAGTCTACAGAACGACCGTAAACACCGAGGCAGAGTTACAAGATCAAATCATGTGATGTGCCGATGAGATAAGAAGTGACCCAGAGATGGTGCTTAGAGCCACACAACAAATCGCTCTTCGTGCGGCAATGCGCCTACAACAACAAGGAAGCCATTTTGAGCATTTAATGCATTAAACAAAACCCTTATTTCATACTTACATGTAATGAGTTAAATAAAAATGTTGTAACTAAAATTGGATTTTTAATACTACCTGAGCAGTAAAAAACGGTCTCTACCTGAGTGGTGACGTAATCAGTGGTCAACTTTAAAAGCTCCTAGCCAGCGCATTTTTTATGTTAGAACGTAGGTTTTTTTTTTATTTAAAAGCTATTATGATAGACAATAATAAAATTAATTTTAAGATTTTTGGAGATTATTGGAAAAAAACAGCATAAAAATGTAATTTTAATACAAAAATTAAACTTTAAGTCACGATAGCCACAAGTATAAACGAAATTTTTTAATTTATTTTTTTAAATTTTTTGCTGATAATTTTTGATCTAGTTTCATCCCCTTTCGGGGTCGCACTTTATACAGGGACACTAGAGCGCTAATTGACACTATGAACTGGTAGTCACGGGTGTGAAACATCCTTCATTCAGGGAGTCTAATAAATAAGCTATGAGGACTTATTTTGCGTAAATTTATAATCTTGATTGATGTATACATAGATATTATATATTGTTAAGTTTAAGGATATTGTATAATGTTTGTATATTAATAAACGAAAAATATAAATAAAGGAAATACCTATGTACCTACGAAAAATTGATCTTACAACTAAAATCAAATTACGTAATTTTTGGAACGAAAACTTCCAGAAAAAACCGCGTGAAAATAATTCCAGGTTATTCAAGTTAATATCTTGTGTATTTCTTTTTTCGAGGAAAAAAGGAACACCTACACTCCGTAGGATTTATTTAACTAGCATATATAACTATATATGCTAGTTAAATAAATCCTACGGAAACAATAATGATAAATCAATACTACATTCACGAGAAGTGGTGAAAGACAGTACTTTCCTGTAAGAAATCTTGTAAAGGGACGAATCAGGTATAACCGGTCCGGGCTAGTTTCAGCCAAAACCAGAGGGACGAATGCGGAATAACCCGAAAACTAAATTTGATGTTAAGCGCATCACTAGCACAGATGCCAAATTTATCTCTGCTAATTAGTTATGGTTTTGGACATTACTTGTATCCTAGACTCATAGGAACACATGAACTAGATCGTTAAAATGTTGTTACTACAGATTTCTAGTACTAAACATCATTACTTTAGTATTTATACTGAGCGAAAAACTTACGCATGTTATGACAAATCCGGGACTTTTACTCCACCTTTTGTGCTTCTTGAAAGACAGAACACGACATATTTTCACTTTTTCAAGAAAGTTTTAGATAAAACGCAGTGATTTCTTCGAATTTCAATAAACTTGATCATCTAAGGTTTTATAGTGCTTATGCCAGCACTTTGGGTAATCTTGGGTACTTGCCTCCGTGGCGCAGTTGGTTAGCGCATCCTCGTATTCAGAGGAGGGTCGCGGGCTCAAGTCCCGCCGGAGTCGTAAATTTTTGGGATATCATTAAATTCTTTAAAACTTGATCATTCTTACCACAACTTTGAACTAACTAGTCAGTCGAAGCTAACACGATTGACACTGACAGTGCAGCATAGCTATACGTACACCAGCTATCTCTTTTACTCATAGCTTAGCTCTGAGGGAGAGACAAAGATACATGACAATTATGGTGATACATAGATATAAGACCGGAAATGACTTACGCTACCTCTACCTACTTATTAACTCTATGGTTGTATGTAAAGGAATATTAGGGATATATGGAGTACCTATTGAAGAAAAAAAAGTATTAAAAACATGTTTAAAATATAAGATTGGCATATTTAGCTAGATCTAATTAACACCATATCTTTCAAGCTTGTTGTTTCCTTAACCCAGGGTTTCCACGGGAGTCTTCCACAGGTACAACTCTCTAACATGGTAGCAGAGCGAAAATGTCACACGTGCAAATTTAATTTGCACGTAATTATTTGAGCGTGTGACCTGTCATTCAGGCCTCGCTTCAGTCCAGTAAATGTGATGTTTGGTTGTGGGGTTCTTACCCAATTTTTATCCAAACAATCCAAACATCACATTTAGGTACTGTTTTTAATGTAGTCATAGAATACATAAAAGAGAAAAATCTAACTGACTAAAAGTTTTAATTTATTATCATACGCATACTGTCAAGGTGTAGGTACCTACCTCAGTCTTGGGTAAAAATCATCGAGCCAGAAAGGCGTTTGAACTAAAATTATTAGAAATAAATATCTAACGAAGTTATTTGGAAGTGGTATTAACATTGTGATCTGTTAAAATTATTCAGAAAATTCAATTTTGATCTGTCATCTTTGAAAGATGTTATACAGGTTTTTGTTGCACCTGAAAAGCGGCTAAATTTCGATACGTTCCTGTAGAATGATGCCCTTGATTTAATTTTTAATTGAATACGATCATTAAATAGAGTACGCGCAAATCTTTATGAGCTCTGTGAAGTTGGCTTCAACGGCTGCGGACTGAATGAACCGTAAATAAGGCGTTGAGGGGAAAGAACAGGGTGAGACTTGATCTGTCTCTCAAACCAGGGTTGCCAGCAAGAATTTTGGCGTATTTTTATTTTGTCTAGCACATTTTGTTCTTATTTAGCCATTCAATACTTATAAAATATATAAAAACATCTTGTATTCAATGACGGATTACTTTTAACCTAAAATGTTCGAATAATTTAAACTTCTTATCTAACGCAATTAACCCAAGTTTAAAAATAAAATAATTACTATCTAGCAAATTTATTTATAATCTCGTTCGCAATACTGTCGAATGAATGCTTTTGAGTACAATGACGCAGCAAAGTCTTTGATGGTTATTCGCAATTCGTTTCGTTAACAACATACTTTGTTCTTGCGATTTTGTTGAGTATTCCCTGATATTAGCTGTTTCTCCTACAAGTTAAAATATGCCTCGCGGGCGGTTTAATGTACTGCGTCGTCAAATATGGAAAATGGTGTTTGATGTCATAAGTTTCATGAGAAAAGAAACCGATGAAGGTCTTAATTCAACCTTAAAATAGTACTTCAGCGGTCTGCAGCTGCAACAGGTGTGTCTATTAGCACTATAAAAAGGATTTCTAGCCGAAGCCCGGGTGGGTCGCTAGTTGGTAAATATCAGTTTTCTATTTGATTGAACTTACGTAGTTTTGTTTCTGTGCCTAAGTTCACAGAGCTCATTAAGTTTTGCGATCAGTTTCTACCAGATATAACATTACATTACAGAGTACTCCAATGCGTTACGTCGAGGATCGACACCTACTTGCTAATGCTCAAAACACCAGATAGAGCCCACTCTGGCAACATTGTTATAAAATGACATGTGATTGACGTGACATCATGACATGAAGTTGGTTTGAAATTATTTTTGGCTTTTGATGGCATTTGAAGTTGAGTTTGAGTTGAGAGGCGTTTGCGGGCGGTGCTACCTACCATATTTCGATTTTGTGGTTGCAGTGCAGTATCGAAGTGTTTTGAAATACACAGACTGGTTGCTTTGTTACATCGTGATTCAGTGCATTTTCAATGATAATTCATAGAAGAAAGTGCTGGATGCTCAAGTGATATTTCTGTTGTGTTTTTTTTGCGTAGCAGAGAGAACCATCATGGATTTCAAAACAGTCATTTACAACGCTGCTCGAGATGGGAATCTAACGCGGCTGAAAGTAAGTATTTATGGTACGAATATACCTTTTATCATTAGAGATATTTGTTACTTGAAATAAATAGGGGATAAATGTGTTAATCTACTTTATTGATCGTCTCTTTGTAACTACCACCGTCAGTAGGCAAGTACAATTTCATACAATTTGATACAGTTTCTCTCATCCGTCGATTTATCTCCCAATTCGTTAGTACGCAGCTGCGCAGTTGTAGATAAGTTCAATGTAGGTAGGTAATTCGTTTTGTGCTAAATCAAACAAACACTTATCTACTTACTACCTCCCTATAATGTATATTCCATCCAACAACACTACATAATAAATTCATTAGAAACTTTAATAATTACTCACGAAGACTAGCATAAGCATTATTTAGGTACCTATTAGTGGAAAACTTTTAAAGAAAAAGCATGATATGGTATTATGGCTATCACTGGCTTTTCGTACCTCAATAAAAATGTGGCACCCACATATTTATTTTCTTTGATTTAAGAAATAATACCGATATTCATACACACTTGATCTGTCAGCTGGATAAGGAGTTATTGGCCTGGCAGCATGCACACTGCACTCTAAATTTATAAGATACATGAAGAACCATTTCTTTCTTTCGAATTTGAATGAAGCAGCGTTGAAACCGGTTTTAATGAGCACTATATCAAACAATTCTCTAATTATCCCTATGTTCTATCACTTCCTGTAATATTTACAACAAGGAAATTATTCCATTCTTCTTTATGTAAGTATTCAAGTTTTAGGAGTCTTTCCAAATAAAAGATCATTCGATTGTATTGATGATCAAGAGTCACAGAAGTCTTAATCCTTCAGTGTCTAGCTTCACATTACATAATTGACCCTTGTTGACTTGCATGTACTGTAGAGATATTTACATTATAGTATAAGTTATATATTATTTATAGTATAAGTTTACAATCACGAAACAGCTTTAAATTGTTCCAATTATATTGCAAGAACCACCTACAAGTTCCAGTAGGAAAGTGGACTGTTGACACCATAATTTACACTATGTGGGCGAATAGAAGATTCTGAATCAAGATATAACACTTGTAAATGGATTTTAGAGAAATCTATTTGTGTTGCACTTTGATTTTACTATTCTCAGATGGTCAAATTCTTGGCTGAATTTTTAACATACTTAATTCTTGTCTAAGTATTTTTTAGTGCAAATGTCATTATCACACTTTTGATTGAAAGTTCACCCTTTCAGCTCACTTGAATCAACAAAACTGAGGATTCAAGTGAGCTGCACCCTTAAGTACTTAAGGGTGCTTTAACGCTTATAACTAAAACTTGCATCAAGCTAATAAAAAAAATAGGCTTGTCTAATGAGAAAGATATAGAATTTGTTATAAGCGTTAAAGCACCCTTAAGTACTTAAGGGTGCAGCTCACTAGAATCCGCAGTTTTGTTTTGATGATTATAAGCATTAAACACAAATTCTATATCTTTCTCATTAGACAAGCCTATTTTTTTTATTAGCTTGATGCAAGTTTTAGTGTAACATTGAAATATTATGTAATTTACATTTTACATAAAAAACTTAAAGCTCATATTTCATTAGCTCACTAGAATCCAAACAGGAGGATTGCTTTACCTGAAAACCCTGAGGGCTTACCCCTGAATACTCAATCCCAAATCAGATTTATACAGGTCTCATATGGAGATTTTTAGCAAAAAAATCGCAACTCATGGCCTGCTCAAATATGAACAAAAAAATCAAAGTATTGGGGCTTAATGAAGTTGTACGCATTGACGTAAACATGGAACATTATCTTAAAGAGCATGGTTTAAATACCAGTCTTATGCTGGTTGGTTCATTTATTATACAGCATTTTACGGTAGTTAATTTCAGTTGAAAAATCATTTTGTCTGAGCTATTCTAGGCTGCCTTTTTGTATTTTATCAGCCAATGTTGCAAACATTTCAATACTGGCGCATAAACAGCGGGATGCCCTCTTTACAGATTTAAATTAAGCTACGCGAAGCAATTGCTGCTTGCTTACTCACACACGCAATACACGAAGCTACAGTGAACAGTCACAAATGACGCGGTAAAATTAAACAGTTACTGAGAGCTGGTGCTAAGCCAAGCTCGACCTATCTCGTTAGCAGTTTTGGCAAATTTCAACAATGAGGTGCCGATGAGTGAAGCGCTTTTTGGAATATGAAAATTAACGTCTATCAACGCTGAACAATGAGCATCTTATTACGCTTCCATCGCGCAAATGGAAAATGGTAACTGAAACCATTCTGAAACCGATTAAATCGGGCGTAATGTGATGTAGAAGTGCATAAGAACCTAAACTACACACCAAAAATACACCTAGTGACTGAAACAATGCCTCAGGAAGCCAAAAAAACTAACGTATTTTCTCACGAAACGGTAAAACAAGGTGCAGAACATCCCACCACAATCAAAACAATGGATAACCAGTGCAAAAGATTTGTCATCAAAACCGCGGAAGGGTGAAAGGATCAACACTTTTGTTTATCATTTAATTTCGCGGAATCTGACTTTGTGCTACATCGCTGCTACGCCAAAATTAGACCAGAATATGGTCTTCTATTTTGTCGACGGGCACTGCCGTTCCTTTGTCCGGAGTGACTCAGTTCTTTAGTACACCACACTAACAGCCGGTTTCTCGAACGCTAATCAAATCGCAAATCAGTTGACAAAGCAATTAACTTGACACACTGGTCAAATCAAATCGGGTTGCACGAACGATGATTAGACAAAAATTAACTAATCAATGATCATCTTACGTTTGTCAAACCAGTGTATATTTTCATATGGTCACACAAAATTTAATCATTCCTTCAGTTCAATCCTTCACTCCTAAACTTCAAAAATGTCACATGTTTGCGCTGCGAATCCTTGTTTCTACTTCAACTTCTTTAATCGCACCGCTTGCTTTTCGCTACGATTTGCCAGTGTCTGTGTCAGAGATGGAAATATTTATAAGTAGGTATTATGGTGAAGCGAAAGGAGGCCTATACCCAGCAGTGGGTGATCCCAGGCTGATATAACGACTAGTTTGGTGGCATTATGCCTCCGTGCCGAGGGTGTCTCGATTAGGGGAGGTTTGCCTTCAAGTTGTGCCAGACTCGGACCCTGTTCCACTTCTCCCTGAGAAAAAGCCTACTCCAGCCCTGAACCTCCTTGAGGGTCCAGGTGTATTTTCCTCATCAGATTCACTGCTGCTGCTCACAGTTATATCCGAAAGCAACATCCTACAATATAAGATGTTATTTTAATTTAGGTACAAGTATTTTTTTATTGATAAAACGAGCCATAAGTATTGTGAAATTTAATTACACCACTTTTGGAGTAATTTTTTTATATTAACAAGGTTTAGAACTTAGCAAACGCAGTAAATTGTAGTTATTATTTCAGCTAATTAGAGCAAAATCACTGATTAGTTGATCGTTGATTTAACAAGCGCTTGACTAGAGAAAAATGCCTAATTAGCGTTCCAGAAACCCATTTTGATGTTTGACAAGAGATTTGCTTCAATGATTTGACAGATTGGTCAACTAATCTCTGTTCAAAATCATAATACGTAATCAACGTTCGAGCAACCCAAATGATACTTGATCAGAGATTTGATCATTGATTAGTTAATTATGAAGATGATCTGCGTTCGAGAAACCGGCTGTACGTCTTTAGTCCACGAAATACATCAAGGAAGTCTCGATCAAAGTTTTTGTTATGCTTTGACGATACGTTTTCCTACAATGGCCTTTGTTATCACGTAAAACAGTTCTTTGGGCGTATGCCAAAGCAACTTGTTCTTAGGCAACATGGTGACAACTAGCATATTCTAAACGATTTTAACTTACTCGAGTTTTTGTGAAATAGATATCTTGGTTTAATGTAATTGAAACATCTGCACACAGTCGTGTTAAACACTGGCATAGTTTAAGCTTCTAGTTTTAATAATAGACTCAGCTGTGATCATAGCGACCATTGATCTCTTCCGGGACAATAAACTTCTCTCTGTTGACAATTTTCCTTCACCTGTGACGGCTTGTGATAGGTGTCCTCATTTCTTCGTTTCCTGATTCAGAAACCTTGAGTTTTGCTTCTATTCGTAGATAAATTTGAGTCACTGTCTTGTCGGGCCTTTTTAAGTACTTATTTCCCTGTTTACTTATACAGTGTTTTTTGCGAATTTCTAAAACTAGCATGCCAGTGCAGGCTTTGTAGACGTTGTGGTTATGGTGGTGTAGGTAATAAACATTTTCCTTGCTTGATTATTGATTCAGCTCAAAAATAACTAAAAATGACTGGTCAAAAAATGATCTTTATTATACCTGGTTAAACATCATTTTGTTGTAACTAAACCAAAATAGCGTTCATAAGCTGCGGGAGAAAATAATTCGATTGTACATAGGTATGTGTTGCGTTGCGAATCCAATACTATACACCATCGGGTCGCTGCCTTATGACAGGAGTCGGTAAGTATGTAACTTATATTCGAGTTTGACTAAACAGATCTCTTTCATTAACCAACTAAAATACCAGACTCGAAATGATTGACGGTGATCAAGATCCGAGTTCCTAACTGTATTTGCAACAGTATATGGTGTAACTAAACGGTATTGCATTCTCGCGCCACACGAATTTTCGTTTGCTCAGACTTATGCAAGCTTTACACAAGCAAGAGACTTGTTCGAATGTATTTTGTCTTATGAAAGGTCTGTCTGTACTAAATTGCGTAGATTGGCCACTCTCGCAAGATAATTCCTATGTCGACGTGTATCATGATTACTTCTCGCGGTTTCTTCATGAACCTAAGTTAATCCAAAAAGTCCAAGCCATTATAGAAAGCACAAAAATTGGTGCTCATTAGTGGAGGCATATGTCCAGCTGTGGACTATTATGGGCTGATGTAGATGACAAAAATGGATAATCAACCTTCGTATTAAGTAGGAACGACCACTACCGTTAACATGTGTCGTTTTAGTGGCTCATATAATCTAGTTTGTTTTACTGCTATTTCGTTAGCTCGTTAATTGACCAATTTCTTAATCGCATACCGTTCTTGACTAGCATGCATGCGACTGGTCCAAAACAATGCAAAGTACAATCCATTGGCTTCGACATGATTATTCTAAAGTAAAAAAGCCATCTTTGACGGCCTATTACACTACAAGGTATTCAGGGACCCTTACCCTAACTAAAGAGTGGTGTCATAAGAGTTAGAGCGTAAGGGTCCCTAACTAGGGCGACCGGACAGTCCCGGCAAGCCTTGCTCCCTAATCGCCCTTACAGTCGAGTAGTGTAATAAAAAAATCAAATTCAGACTGTACACAGAGAGTGAGGGAGCCGGTGTTCAGTGCAGTGTAATAATAATAATCGATCCCTTGCAAGGGGCCACGCCCTCCCTAACTACCGGGCTCTGAATACCGTGTAATGTAATAGGCCTTTTAGATCATCATTTACCTCAGATGTTTTTATTTATTCTCGGCGAACAATGCTTTCCATTTATAAGTACATATGTATGTAGGTACTTTCCATTCATATCGCTGTTGATAAGTGAAGTAAACCGATAACCCGAGTAAGTGAGCAACACTGCAGCTTTTGATATACATATTACGATTATTATTTTGTTGCATATATTATTTCTAAGGTGACTCTTAGGTCAATCTTAACTTAAAATTAGATTTTTTTTTATTTTGTTTAATGTTTTTAATGGTTGTTTCCGTATTAAATGTCAAATGTTAATTGCCATCACATGTTTTTTTTGACTCACTTATGTTAAGCATTTGTCATATTTAATTTTATTTTTTGCGCACTAAAAAAGAAGGATGGCGGAATAAGACCCATAGCCGTGGGCACCACCTACCGCCGCCTCGCGTCTAAAGTCTGCTGTCGGAAAGAAGCCGACTACCTAGGCGATTATTTTCGACCAATTCAGCTAGGCTTTGGTTCGCGAGGCGGATGTGAGGCCGCAGTACATTCCCTTCGTACATTTTTGGACAAAAATGATGGGGAGGTAATTCTGAAGGTAGACGTCAAAAACGCCTTCAATTCCGTAGACAGGGGGGCGCCTTGCTAAAAGAAATTAAAGACAAAATTCCAGAAATTTATCCCTATCTCTGGCAATGCTACGGTTCACCGTCAAAATTAATTTACAGAAACAATGTCATTTCGTCCGCGGTTGGTTGTCAGCAGGGCGACCCTCTTGGTCCGGCCATTTTTAGCCTTGCTATCCAACCAGTAATTCAACGTCTTAAATCCAAACTTAATGTTTGGTATTTAGATGACGGAACGATAGGGGGAGACGTGGACACAGTTTTTAATGACCTAAAAATCATCACAGATGAATTTCGGCAAATAGGTTTAGAACAAAATTTTTCAAAGTGCGAGCTTTTTATTTCGGACTCTTGTGTAGACAAAAACAATATCATAATAAAATTCAATAGTTTGGCTCCCAACATTACAGTTGTAGATAAATGTTCACTTCGCCTCCTTGGTTCACCAATTTTTGATGAGTCTTTTCAGTCATTTGTAGATGAGAAAATTCAAAATTTCAACAAAACCTCGAACAGACTTCTCAAAATTAATAGCCATATGGCTTTTACAATTATTCGGTTTTGCTTGTTCGTACCTAAATTTACGTATTCTTTGAGATGTTGTCAACTGTGGAAACACAGCGAGCTCTTGGAAGGCTTAGACAACATTATAAAGAATACTTTATCATCGGTTTTGAATATCTGTTTCGATGACAAGGCATGGTCGCAGGCCTCCCTGCCTGTCAAATTGGGAGGCTTAGGTATCCGCAAAATTTCAAGTGTAGCCCTGCCAGCGTTCTTGTCTTCCGTCTACAGCACTAGTTCTTTAGTGGAAAAAATTTTAAATCCCTCTTTGGTCTCACCTGGAAATTCATTCGAAATTTCGTTCTTAGACGAGGCTCGAATGGCTTGGCATAGTGCTTGCCCTGATGCTGCTCCCCCAAAATCTCTTTTGTCCCAACGGCAATGGGACGGGCCTCTGTGTGAGTTGACACGGAATTGTTTGTTACAAACGTGCTCCAGCTCTGCAGATCGTGCCCGTCTCCTGGCCGTTTCTAAATGGGAGTCAGGACATTGGTTGCAAGCACTTCCTTCATATAATACTGGCACTCTATTGGATCCCGTAACTTTCCGTATAGCAACATGTCTTCGGTTGGGTGCAAGGTGTTGCGCGCCTCATCAATGCCAGTGCGGTACTGTTGTCGAACAGCTTGGTCATCACGGATTATCGTGTACTAGGGCTGCCGGTCGGATATCTCGCCATGCCAGCCTTAACGACATCATCCGGCGGGCCTTTGTCACCGCTAACGTACCAGCTATTCTCGAACCGAATGGTCTGTTGCGTGACGATTGTAAGAGGCCCGACGGCATGACTTTAGTCCCTTGGGAGCTGGGCAGGCCTATTGTGTGGGACGCTACATGTGTCGACACACTTGCGCCTTCCCATCTTTCAAGGACATCCGTGAGGGCTGGTTCGGCGGCAGATTTGGCCGAGGATCTCAAGAGGCGCAAATATGCAGGTCTCGACAGAGCCTACGCATTTGCTCCCCTTGGAGTCGAGACCCTAGGTCCGTGGGATACCGAGGCTCTCCGGGTTTTCAAAAAATTATCTGAGCGCCTGGTCGAAGCGACGCGTGACCCGAGAGCTGGTGAGTATCTGGCGCAGCGCATTAGCATTGCCATACAGCGGGGCAATGCAGCCAGCGTCTTGGGGACGCTTCCGACTGGTATTGATATGGACCAGTTGAGCTATCTGTAGATTGTTTGCAACAGTCTGCAGTTAGCTCAATTGTTTCAATTGTAAATACTAGTTTAATTTCTTTATATTATTTGATTGTTATTTTCTTTGTCAATAAAGTTTATTTTATATTAAGTACGTATTAAGTTCATAAAAATTTTGAAAAAATTTACAACTTATATAAAAACCTAATACGAAATGATACAGGATGGATCACACACCAATACAAACCTACCCTTACCAAATTTCAGCCCAATCAGTTCAGTAGTTTTGGCGTGAAAGAGGAACAAACATCCATACCCCTTTCATCACCAACTTTGACATTTATAATATTAGTAGGATTATTTGTACTAATACTAAATGATGCGAAGCAATGATTTATAGAGGGGTCTAAGGAGGAAAGGAGAGAGGCAACATTTACCCTTTGACCGCCATAGTCACCTATACATCTATACATGACAAATCAC
The DNA here is from genome assembly GCA_947859395.1 of Eupithecia insigniata. Classification (NCBI taxonomy): domain Eukaryota; kingdom Metazoa; phylum Arthropoda; class Insecta; order Lepidoptera; family Geometridae; genus Eupithecia; species Eupithecia insigniata. Next base: position 7,506,213 of record OX402008.1, read on the forward strand.
CTGAGGACCCCTCAGCGGTAATGACGTTTAGAATATCCTGTTGTTCACTTTGTGCTTTGGCGTAGAGAACACGGGAATGCATTTTTGGCGTGGCGGTCAAATGGTTAATATGAAGCGGAACACGGAGGCAGGTAAGATCATTACAGATGGAAATGTGCTCGTATTTGTTACAATAAACTAAAATATTTTCGTCATCAAATTCATCACTGTATTCGCAAAAAAAGGTCACTTACAATTTTCATCCGGGCTAAATAGGCCGAAATGCGCGTGTGGCCCAGCCACACCCTTATGATATTACTTACGGTATTGACTTTTATTTAAAACTGGCGGCCCGTCCCGGCTTCGCACGGGTGGACATTTAACACATACAAATCTTTCCTCTTTATAATATTGTATTAGCATAGATAATATGGCTTGTTTTAAAAAACGATAAACCGAATTTCCATTCTTTTAAGTACACTGTTTTTAAATTTTGTGGGATACTTAAATTACTAATACTCTGGGGATAAAAAAAATTATGGGACCCCTTTGGGATCATTTTCTATGCAATAGTGAAACATTTTCAAAATCGGCCCATAATTGGCGCGTAACATACATACAAAAAAAAAACATACAGACGAATTGATAACCTCCTCTTTTTGAAGTCGGTTAAAAAGTAGTTTTAATTGGGACACTACCTTCTTTGTAGGTATAAATCTGTAGTGTTAGGCTCACTCTATAACTCTTCATTTGTTTATAGTATAATGTTATTCTACTGACTAAAAAATTTAGTCAAACTTAACCGCTGATAATTTTTATTACGTAACATAAACCTTGTAATTGATATTTAAAAAGTTCATCTCCCTTCGACGTTGTTTTCGTTAAGCGCTCACATTCTACGTTGGAATTGTTGCGTCCACATTTCATCATAATGAGGGGCTACAAGGTAATCCAGTCACGACTAAGCATAGAATACTTGTCACTATTATTTAGTACTAGGAAGGCAAAACTTACGTTGCTCCGAACAGTTCGATCAAACGATTTAACGTTTCTATGCAGATCTCTTCCTTATTTACACAAAAAAAAATCTTATCAAATATTCAAATAGCAGAGTAACATTGCTTTGAATTGTTTTTCGCCAAGCTAATAATGTGTTCATGTATCAATTTTATTATTGTTGTGTAAGCCTTTTTTGAGCACACGTTCTATAGTTTAAAGTGTTTATCTTTGCACTATGTGTCTATAAAAATCTTTTATTATGTATTTTGTTGGCATTGCCATAATTATTATATAAATAACTATATTATGGTATCCATCAGTCAAATAATAGTGTTCATACTGTAAAGTTTTTATTGAACAAGGCGTACAACTTTACACGATCCAACCTTGATACTAGATAAAAAAACATTTTTATTAATAAATAATAAATAAATAATCATTTACTTCAGGCATCACAAGCAAGTACATACATAGTAACTCAACTAGAGCCCATATAATAAATACCTTAGAGACTAACATACATAATTATAAAATAAAGAATCGTGTCATTGGCATTGGGTCGATGACGTGCGCGCGGTGTCGCGTATCAGCAATAGAGAAAATTACAATCAAATAATAGAAACAAATAAGAACTAATAGTATTTACAATTGAAACAATTGAGCTAACTGCAGACTATTTTAACAATCTACAGGTAAGTAGGTAGCTCAACAGATCCATATCAATACCAGTCAAAAGGCTGCATTGTTTGCGTCGCCCCGCTGCTGTATGGGTTAGATACTCATCTCATTCCACGATACACTATATTCTGAAAAGTTTACTAACATACCAACGTATGTATTTAAGATTATTTTCAGTTCCAACATGAAATCACAACATAATTTATAAAACAGTCCTCAGCGGCGGCGGGTGTCTGTCTGTAAACTCAAAAACTACTGAACGGATTTTTATGTAGTCACTAATAGACAGAGTGATTCATGAGCAAGATTTAGGTTATAATTTGTCAATGTTTTGTGTAAATTGGTTGAAATATAATGATAATTGATGGAAGTGTCGGAAAAAGTCCAGCCGCCTGGGAGCTTTCGTCGAAAACGCTGCCCCTTTGAGATATAACAAAACAATGCATTCTTCTTAGTCCACGCGGGTGTAGCCGGGTCAACGAGTAGTATATAATTAAATAAAAAGTAGGTTGGCGTCGACAAAAAGCATATCCTATAATCCTATCCTATCCTATAATATAATAAATGTCAAAGTTTGTAAGGATATTTGTTCCTCTTTCGCGCAAAAACTACTGAGCCGATTAGGCTGAAATTTGGTATGGGTATAGTTTGGGACCTAGAATAACATATAGGCAGCAGCTAGTTATACATAAATGCATGGAAAAATCCTTGCGATGACTAATAGAACTGTTTAATAGTAGATTGTTACACAAGGGTAGTAAGGGAGCTATTACAGAACAAGATCCAATTTGGCGCCAGTGCGAGCTCAGCTCGCAAAGGGCCCTAAATTGGATTGAGTGCACCCGAGATATTTAGACGCCCGAGCGAAGCGAGGGCGAATATAGTTCGAGGGAGCACTCAATCCAATTTCGCGCCCTTGCGAGCGCTCGCAAAGGGCGCTAATGGATCGAGTGCACCCGAGAACATAGTTAGAGGGTATAATAGCTACTTGCAACCGAGGTAAGCATTCTACTTTACATCATAATGGCGAGGCAAATAAAACATTTAAATACTTAGGTATGACAAAATGTAATTGTTATTAGAAAAATTAATTATTTATTAAAAGATTTTGTACAATATCTTCTGCTTCCAGATGACAGAAATCAGTCTTTACAATTCACACAAAGTGTGACGTAATGAGATTTGAAAATGGAATTCCGATAAAAATGTACTGTGTTGCGATTACCATCTTACACAGCCTCTTTGATTCATTTGTAAAACCTTCTTGCCGAGCATTATGATGTAAAAGCTATGAAACACCTGTAATTAGAATTCAGTTAATTTATTGATGTAAACTTCGACCCTATAAACCGAGAAAATGCGAATAAATATTTATAGATTCTACTCGTCATGTTGCAGGAAAACATACTACATATGCTAATGTATTGCGTGCGGTACTAAATATTCTTAGGGTCTAGGTGACCTTGTTTAGGTTCATGTGGTTATTGCCTTCGGGTAGAATCTAATAAATTCTGGAGATTGTCTCGTGCGTGCTTATTTATCATCTTCGTTTTATATAGTTTTGTGGGTTGGCCGCTTTCTCCGTTCTATTTGCTATTATATGCTCGTTCAGTATTTCTCTTTAAGTTCCAGAATATACTGCTGACATCTGGGACATCTATAAAAACAATTTGTTAGTAATTCTTTTTTTATAGTATACATATTCGGAAACTTCTTACATGTTTCCCAATTTCTTTTCGGTTTAAATTTTTCATAGAACTTATTTTTACATATCGTTCGAATTATTTCATTAAGAGTGATCGTCGCGTATTGGCGCAAGATATTTTTTTGTGATTCTTAACTTTTCTGCACCTTCATAGAATAAAAGGAACGCAAAAGTTTCTGAGAAATTCAAACGTGAAAAAATAAATATTAGAGCAATAGTTATTTTCATTCAACTTTCATTATATTAAAATACATATCATCATCATATCAGCCCATACACGCCCACTGCTGGACATAGGCCTCCCCCATACGACGACGCCACAAATAGCGGTCCTGAGCCGCCTCCATCCATCGACTCCCTGCGATAATACATATAGATACCATTGTTTTTTTTTTCAAAATATATAACTTCCATTTTGTGCGCAAAATGGAAGTTATATATTTTGAAAAAAAAAACAATGGCGGCCGCCATTGTTAGGGCCCTCTATACAAAAATCTTAACCCCTTTCTTACTCGATTCTCTTCCTGTTGCTGATTTGCAAAGTCGCGAATTAAATGCTAGCTGACCCACTTCTGAACGTTGCCGTTCAGCTAAGGCCAAGGCTAAGAGGAGTTCAGTTTAAAGTGGGAACAATTCTTAGCCCTCTTGAATAAATAGGTTAACTGGAACCAGCTGGAATGTACAAAGTACTTGGGTATTTGTATTCAAGTATTGATTTTGCAATCTTAATATATATAATATGTGGTAAGTATGTGTTGTAGTCTCGTAATAAAACGAATTATATGTTTTCTATAGAAATTGCTGAAAAAAATGTACATATATTGGTACTGAAAACGCCTAAAGAAACAAAACCTTAGCTGAGGTACTTTATGAGGGTAGACACAATTGGGTCCGTTAGTAAACGAAACTCCGCGTACAAAAGTAGAATAACTAGGTGGAATTTATTTAGTTGCCTTGTTTACGCTGAGCAGGATCTCAAACCGGTTGGCATTCTTTTTGCTAGTTTTCAAATTCATCAAAATAGCATTTGCGGTATCTTAACTATATACTACCTGTTTATTTCTTTTCGTTATTTAGTTTTTTATCATTATTGTCGGTTGTAAGAATGTTTGCCAATTTATTTTAACCCTTATCACTGGCGATTTGAGTGAGATTTCAAAGCGAGGCGATTGCGCTGCGAGCTCTCCTCGAGTTTGCAGCGAGCTCGTCGCTCGCAAGTCGTCGGTATTATAAGGCTTGTTTCTCCTTATGAAGTGGTTTATTTCTGTTGTATTACTTTGATTATTTGAAACTAATTAAAACCATATTGTTGCAGGTAAGTTCCAATGTATTTTCGCCGAGTACGCTGTTGAATCCTCTTATGAGAAAAGTCTTAAAGATCTGTTAGGTTGGTATCGGTTTTATTTGATGTCATAGTTCTTAGTTTATTTACCTACATCTATCTGATGTCAATCTTAATGATTTTCCTCTGAAATTACGGGTTTCACTTGTTGAAACTCCTAAATGTCAGGAATGAGTCGCCAATAGCGTAATTAACTTAATTTAACAGAACATCGGAAGGTGATCGTGTTCACGCATCGCGGAAGCGTCGGGAGTCAGGAAATGTCGCAGGAAGACGACAACGATGAACGTGCGCCCAAACATGATGATCACATTGAAATACAAAACGAATCTGCTGATAAACTTCACACTAATATTATAAATGCGAAAGTTTAGATTTGTAGATGGATGCCTGGATGTTTGTTACTTCTTTACACCCAAACTACTTAACGGATCTGGCTGAAATGTTGCTTAGATGTAGTTCTAAACTTAGAATACAAAGTTATACGTTTTTTTCCCATAAATCAGTTCCCATGGGATATAAATAACTTTTAAATAGTTCCATAGAAACAACGGCAAGAAACAAGTATAGCATTATTCTCTAAAAACCCATTTCTCTAGCAGTGCCGAGCTGGTCAAAATTAGCGCCGTTAGCAGAAACAAGTCTAAATTATATTCATAGAGAAAGCAGAAGACTCTACAAGGCTTTCTTTGTTTATGGCATCAATAGATATAATCACCGCAAGTAACACCGAATGAACACAATGTCGTAAATCGCACACTATACCCAAAACACAACACAACCGATACATACGGTATTCAAGGTCTGGAGGTCACTGTGCCGTGTAGGTCGCGGTAGAAACTACGCACGTGACTACCAAAAGTGGCATCACTGGCGTTCTCAAAGGTATAAACACTGGATTATACATTTGTACAAGCGTTTTCTCCCATACTATGATAACTAGATAAATACTAGCTGATGCATACTAGCTGATGCCCGCGCCTTCGCTCGCGTTTTATCGGGATAAAAAATAGCCGATATGTTATTCCAGGTCCCAAACTATACCCATACCACAGCCTAATCGGTTCAGTAGTTTTTGCGTGAAAGAGGAACAAATATCCATACATCCATCCTTACAAACTTTGACATTTATAATAGGTAGTAGTAGGATTATCTTCTACAACGCCTAAGTACTTCTCAAAACCTGGACATTTGTACATTTGACATACTTAATGAACGATGGGCTTCTGATAGAACCGTTCTTCCTAATCTCATATCTTCAATAACTTCGCTCAGCCTCTCGTTCTAATAGTTAGCATTTGATTAGCGGTTTGACTTTATGAACTAGCTTCAAAAGGCTTTGACTGACGGATACTGCGCCCGGTCTTATAAGAATTAGATGACATCTTGATTAATAGGTGCATATTTTAAAATCATTCTCTTGGAATTCAGTGACTATTACTGAAATTAAATTTTCGTAGTGATTGGAGTGATCGTAAACGTTGCTTATTTGTTGGCGGACTTTGTGCAACAACGAATATATCTCTTCAGAATATCATACTTGAACAAAAGGCTATTTAAATGAAACCTATCGCTCAGCTGATACACGTTTCCTCATACATGCCATACTAGCAATATTAAATTGACGTAAATGGAGAACTGTATAATTAGGTTTTCCTTTCATGGTGCACGATTGAAATCCAGTTTTCCTTACGTGTGAACCACATAGACTATTTAAGCCTTTCGTTCTCACACAGCTGTTCTGTAATACGTTTGACAGAGAGGTCAAATGTGTAGTAAAACGACACAATGATACCGCGGAAGACTGCCTATCGGAAAGGTAGTTGTTTGCACTGATGATAAATGATACTTGTAACCTTGTATGGTCATTGGTTGTTCACAAACAAAAAGGTACGATTGAATCCGAACGAAAAACTCTCAGAAAGCACCGTTCCTGAATTCACAAGCGACTCTTCAAATCATTAAACAACAATGCAATGCGTTGACAACGAAACCACTGAATTGTGAAATGAAACTGGTCTTAATTGATTAGTCTTGGTATTGATAACGTCGCTCAGGTGAAAGCAGCAACACCTGAATGATTTTATTGGTCGTTATAGACAAAAATTTGCTAAAAGCAGAAAGGAATGAAATTCCGTCCGTGAAATTTCAAACGGTCAATGTTTGTAGTAGAAAGCAACGCGACCAGAAGCCGTAGAAGTTTAATAGATTATATGTTGTACCTATGCGTAGCTCTTCGGGAAATTTCCAGAAAGTGGGAGTTTATCTAACCTTGCTTTTCCCAGCCAAGTCTTTGAAGATCATCAGACATGAGACAGTGTTGACTTCATATACACAATAAATTCTCATTTAAGTACTTTCAAAGATTGTTGCGTATGTGACACAATTTCTGGGCGCTCACGTTTAAAGCATCCATTGATCGAAAAGATAAAATGATCGCTTTTATGTCTCTGTCTTGACCTTTAAGTCTTGGAGTACGTTTTCATCATCTTAAGTGGAATGAAGTGTACCGCAGAAGAGGCCTTGGCCCGTTAAATTGAAATCGATTAGACTCTAATTACCTATATCTATGCTATATCAAGTTTGATCATGTTTTTTTGCGGTTTGTTTATCAGTAAGTACTTATCATTATTATTTTAATATTATAAAAAAAAAACTAGCTGTTACCCCGGCTTCGAACGCGCTTTTCATCAGCGTACCCTTTGTCCGTCCCCGGGATACTATCTACCTCCCTGCCAAATTTCATTAAGATCCGTTCAGCCGTTTAGGCGTGAAAAGTTCACAGATAGACAGAGTTACTTTCAAATTTATAATATTAGTAGAAGATACATAATGATTTTATTACCTGTTGTCGCTCTTTCTTAAAAATATAATAAATTACTTATTTCTTTTAACCAACCTGACGTACCTACATGGGTATGCTACACAGCACAACAACTAATTTGATTCAACACTTCGTGAACTATCAAAATTTGGTAAACCAGTTTCTACTGACAGAAGGTCAATCATCGAAATAATAAGGCTTTCTTTTGAAATTTGGTGAAACAGGAAGATTGTGGAGTCACGAAATGTTTTTGCGATCTTCCTAATTGGTGCCGTCGACCTGCTCGTAACCACAGACCATAAAGTTGACTGCCCATTATGCGGCTAACCTTTATTGTTGTGCAAGAGGCGTAAAAACGGAAATAAGAAGTGGCGTGTTCTGAAAATCTTTCAGCACTACATGCAAGCACTTAAGTAATGAATGGCTCCTGAGTTTTCATTGCAAAAATTTATATATTTTCTGCTATGATGCAGTTAATGTGAGGTTGAATTGTTTTGCTCGTAAATCGTGGTAATAAATCTGGATGCCAAATGTTGGAAAGCGCCGCTACATTTCGTATTTTCTCATTGCTACACGTTTTAGATGTTACGAGTATATTAGTTTCCAATGCCATTTGTCAATCCAACAAATCAACCACACAACTCAATTAAGTTCTACCTTCCACTTCAGTCCCAGTTTTGTTCAGTTATTTAGATGAGGGAAGCTACTATAATAACATTATCGCCTAGAATCCAGACATTATTAACAATGATAACATAAGGAAGTCAACTGTATTATAGGAACGTATTGTTATATATTCTCTGTCTTTGCAGGTTTTCCCTGCAGTGGGCCAGCGAATATAATTGGTGGCCAGACGATAATAAAAAAAAGTAGCTCAATTACGAACTCGGTCAACAAATGCGGCTGTTGGTATAATTACCGGCAGTCAATGTTTTTAATCCAAAGGAATGAAGAGTTAGGAATCTACACGTGAGCGCTACACGTGCCAAAGAAGTCAATTGCTAAGGCTATTTATTGGCTTCTCCACAGACGTAAGACTTTGAATTAACAGCTCAAATACTCATTTTGGCGTGAAATTAATACACATTAATACTATTGCTTGTAGAGAAAATGCAAAAGAAAATATTTCACACCGTTGTGTGTCATTTTCCTCGCGTTCTTGTTCTCCTGCGGAATGTAACAATGCCGTAGTTTTGTAGGTAATTGCGCCTATCCAGCGAAGTACATATTACTTAATTGGCATAAATAATTTCGAACCAGTTTTACAAACAAAAGCATGACACCAATTTATCGATATTAATATGGACTAGTTATGTAGTTGATTAATATGGCGCCAGAGATACAGTAGGTGGCTTTATTAATTTATCTGGTAAGTAATGCCTGTTGGCTACTAATAATAGGAATGCGAAGCGAGCCAGACTATTTTCTATACTTCATAATCATAGCTGAAGTCGTCGAGATCGATTGCCGCTATAAATGTGGAACAGACCGGCATTACGGGGCGTAATGTAACGTGTTAGGTCTGCCATACACGGACTGCTCGGGCAGTTAGCCATTGATCAACATGTACACGGACCGCTCTTACAGTCATAGTCAACAGCTTGAAGCCGCCAGTGATAACTGCTTGGAGCAGTGGATACCAACTGCTCGAGAAGCGTGCGGGAGGTGGAATGAAGAGCGCGGGCGGAGGTAACTAATTTGTTTGTCGGTCAATAGCGCGAGAGCAATCGACCGACTGCTCGAGCGGTTCCGTGTATGTGTGTACGCATAAGACAGTAGCTTACTATGTTGTTGCAGCTTGAAGCAGTCGATAATGACTGCTCCAACCAGTCCGTGTATGACACTTATACAGCGACCGTTCGTGCATTCAGTATGGGGAAAGAAGGCGCTCGCAACGAGACGGATTTTAGCAGACGGTGTAACGTATCATGCTCGCTGCCAATTGTATATTACGCTCCGTAACACCTGCACCGGTCAGTACCCGGCTTAATAAATTGTATGTGCGAGCACGCGGAGGCATTGGCCTGTAAAGGCCAATGGCTACTCTCCGTTAAGACTGGCCGCCGTAGCCGAAATTTGACTATGGCACTCATTATTCCTGTGTCCAAAAGTTGACTGATATTGGCTGAAGATGATGATGAATTATGCGTCATTGTGAAACTATGTACGACCTCTCTCCGGCGAGTCAAAACAAAACTATCGTGCTTGGTAGGTACTTTGGAAAAAATTATGATATTACAATATTTTCTAATAAAACTTATGACGCAGTTCACGAATCAGCTTCTGCGTCATTTTCGCTAGTTTTTTATGTAATAAAGTTCTTATCGCCTTCGCAGTTAGATATCAATCGTTTGCTATTTCCGCGGTACTACTGTTATGGTGCAAAGTTTTTGCACACGTGTATAACAAAGTCAGCACAGCTGATTTGCCGATAAAGTTTATTGCTTGCTTTTGGTTAGTTTGATTATTTCTGACCGATTGATTATTATTCAATAAGATGAAATAACTGTTTCCAAATACTTCCGTCTATTGGAAATTGATACGAGTATTCCTATTACCTAAATGCACTAGACATCAAGTAGATGTCCAGACCAGACCTCTATCTGTTATTTAGCTGAAAATTATTTCATAACCAAAACACAAAAATAAAAATCACATACTTGGAGTCGAGATAAAGGTATAATAATTGTTAACAATATTCATTGCAGAAAGGATCTAAAATTGGCAAGTACATTGTGTTTAAAAATCAACAACAAGAAACTTAATTAGTTCTTAATTTTCTTGATTTAGTTTGGAAAAAATCGAATATAGCCTCGCTTTTCTAGTGTAATCATTCTAACAATTCTTACTGAGCCATGAGAACTAAATCAAGAAAATCTCAAAGGGAAATAGACATCGCATGTTTTAAAAATAGCATTCCTTAACCACTCACATAATCACAATTAGAATGATATTATTAAACAATTGAGGTATTAAGGGATTGATTAATTGATTTTTTATTTATATTACGATTGTAACTAACGGCTCTAGAGCAATATTTGTTTGCTATTACATCAGCATAATGAGAACAGGTCTCTTAATCGAATTTATTTGTTTTGTAGGTTAAGTACCTGATCCGTCTAGAATCGTATCAGATGCAATTTGTTATTCATTGTTTACGAACTGAAGCATAAAATCCTGGTAATTACGTTATTTTAATACATCGGGATTCCCTCTTTGACGGGGGATCTAGAAGTTTTTAGGAAACAATGCACCAAAAAGAACTGAAGATAAACAGGAATATGTACCACCCAACTCTGTTGATGCCGACTGTTTTGATGTCGAGCAGTATCTTTTGGCAATGATACGTAATACATATGTACTTTGAATTAGAGCGGGCAGACCGGGTCGTGACGACAGAAAGTCATGCAGTTTCCCTGTCGTCCATGACGCTTTTTTCGTCGTGACGATAAATTTTCAAGGCAATGCCATCAGTGGGAATCAGCTAGAGACGAAAGTCGTCCAAAGATAATTTACGGTCACGACACTGGTGGGAACGCGCCCATAGGTGGTCCAGGACAAGACGAGTTAAATAGTACTTAGAGTTTGAGAAGTTAAATGGTTCTTTGTATTTTTGCTTAAGTACTAAGGTTTTTTAAATATGTGCTTAACGAATAGTTAGAACCCTTGTTATAACTTTTTTATTCCAGAAGGCAAAGTTGTAGGTTACGCGTAAGCGAAGCCGCGGGCCGAAGCTAAGAGAATAGAATTCATAGTAAAATGATAAAATTATGCAAGAAAAACACTGAGCTACTATAAAAATGACCAGATTTGCTTATCATTTAAACTAATTTGTAATTTGCGTGTGAATTAAACCTATTCGGTTCGTTTAATAGAGGTCAGTGTCATTTCCCACACATTGTTATTATTAAGTTTGTTACCTATCTATCACAAGCACAAGTTTTTATTATGGACTACCTTCTCTCGTCTGCGACTGCGTATGTGGTATTTCCATGTACATATAAACTTCCACCCCAACATTATCTTGTAGAGGGAGATATAGCCACAAGATAATTTTTCGAGACAAATTGATGAACAATTTGCTTCGAAAAATAATATTGTATAGGTATTTAACTGTATGTGTTTTATGTTGTTTCATACTTGTCAAAACTCCATCAATCCCTGCTGCTCAAGACAAGATCGGATCGGGCTTGAATGACCAAAAAGTGTTCTTCACAAAGTAGAAAAGAATTTAATTATACTTAAAGAGAAGAGTCGGACTTGAATGACCAAAAAGTGTTTTCTTCACATAGTAGAAAAGAATTTAATCATACGTAAAAAGAAGAGTCGGACTTGAATGACCAAAAAGGTTTTTTCTTCACATAGTAGAAAAGAATTTAATCATACGTAAAGAGAAGAGTCGGGCTTGAATGACCAAAAAGTGTTTTCTTCACATAGTAGAAAAAAAAAATCATACGTATAGAGAAGAGTCGGACTTGATGACCAAAAAGTGCTTTCTTCACATAGTAGAAAAGAATATTAATCATATGTAAAGAGAACTGCATGCATAAACTTAGAATTGTCCATAAAATATCTCATCACATCAATCAAGTTAATGATAATGAATGACTTAAGTTACAAACAATAATGTCTCCTAATACTTTCACTGATGAATAACTCAAGTGAAATCGTTTTACAATAGTCAGTTCCGCCGTGTGGGCTGTCATTGTACCTACCAGAAACAAAGGTCTCCTTGCCACTATGGTATTGTACTACTTTCCTTCGCAAAGACAACACACAGTGAATCACCCGAGGTCGATTTAAATTGGCTGAGCCTCATTTTCCGTGCTTTCGTATAGGAAAGTATCTAGAAATAGATCGTGATACTTTGGTTTATTCCGTGTTTTATAAGTGCCAGGTGTAGATGAGATTTAAATGGGACGGAGCTATAAGTAGAGCTATTTGGTGTTTATGAAAGGTTAACTAACGGGTACTATTAACCAAAACTGCCAGGGACACTGGACTTCTTTTCTGTTGACGGTATGTAACCGTAATGTCTGGCTCCGGGTAGTTTTTATACCCATGCCCTGGTTAATAGGCTGTTGAACTTAATGGTCTTCACTTCGCTTAGCTGTAATTATAGTCCAGCCAAGCGTTAAATGCTTGGTCAATGTTCTTTTAATATGGATCACCTTGGGATTTATCGAATCATCGTCATCATTTTCCGCAACCTCACTTCATCCACTGCCGGGTAAGGTCTTCAAACTCTTGCTTGATGGGTTTATAGAAACACAATGAATGATTGCATATTCTTTTTTCGACCCGTTGCGCTCTTATATTTCATGGTTTTTTTGACAATTGTGAGAGTAATGGAAGTGGACATAGCAAATTCGAATATTATGCTGAATCATGTTGTTTTGGACATGCGTAACAAAAATTTAGCAAAAAAACTAAGTCACGTTACACGCCAAAAAGTTTTTTTACCACCATATTCACTAACTTAATATAAGTAGGATTTATCCGGTCTCTAACTAACGCCTAATGAATCTCATCTTTGTATAATTACACTAGTGACCCGCCCTGGCTTCGCTCGGGTGCAATGCTGATACTAAACTTTCACGAACACAACAAATGCACATCGGTAAACTAACAGACAACATTAGTTCTACACTGTATTAGATAAAATGGAGTGAGATAAAGCCTAGAGAAAGTAGTATAAAAACAAGCATAAAGGCTTTATACAGGATTATAGGTAACTAGCGACCCGCCCCGGCTTCGCACGGGTACTAAAAACTTCCTCTTGAATCACTATATCTATCTATTAAAAAAACCGCATCAAAATCCGTTGCGTAGTTTTAAAGATCTAAGCATACATAGGGACAGACAGACAGCGGGAAGAGACTTTTTTATACTATGTAGTGATTAATTATGTAATTATTGTATACATGTATCAATATCATTCTAATACATAACGTCTAAGATCCAATTACTTAATAATTTAGTGACACTGCCGGTAGAAAGGCGAAAGTGTATTGCGCAATAAATCCAGCTCTGTTTAACCAGGAAATTTCTTAGAACTGGGTTATAGCGTTGATAAGTTATCCGGGCGTTTGATGTTTTAGTTCGTGAAATTAAATGAAACGAAACTCACACAAAATACCTATAAACTGTGACGTCTTGGTGGCCGCACTGCAGGATAGTAGATAGGTGGCTAGGTTGGCTGGTTGCTTCGAAGGCAGCTATGCTTACGGTTCAAAATCAAAAAACAGCCAAGGTAATAAAACTTTGTATATACATACATACATTAAATAAACGCAAACTAATATCAATCAAAAATCATGTAAAAAATTTATCATCAAAGATACCAATATATTTTCGTATAAATTCTTCACATCAACATTGTAGAACGCCTTTTCGACCAGCCACGATTTAAGTTTACACGTAAAGAGGAGAGGCTAGGCGCTGTGACTATCGATGAATTAATTAAAAATAAAGTATGAATTAAATAGGTATATAATATTTACCCGGGCCGTGGGGCCGTGGGGCCGCGGCGTACGAATATCGACCCCTCCAACTCAACCCGTGGATGTCGTAAGAGCCGACTAAGGGAACTTACCAGAGGATGGGCAGCAGCTTCCTTCTGAGTATTTTTAAACACCAACACTGCGATCACCAATGCGCCTGCCAAGCGTGGTGATTATGGCAAATCCCCCCCTACATGGGAGACCATCCACTCGGATGGACCGACGACATCGTAGCGGTCGCAGGGAGTCGATGGATGGAGGCGGCTCAGGACCGCTATTTCTGGCGTCGTACGGGGGAGGCCTATGTCCAGCAGTGGACGTGTATAGGCTGATGATGATGATGATAATAATATTTAATTTAATTAAATATATTTAATCAATCAAATATACATAACTAAGTACATAGAGATCCGGTTCCCATAGATACCAAAAGATGTATAGGTATAGTAGCAATGAATATCTCCCTAGCAAATCTGTTGGCGCATGTGTCTGCAAGCTGCATCTCTCTTTCCCAACGTTTAATTCGGGATCCATCATGTTTATTTAGGAACGGAACGTGACTGGTCACGTGGATCTGGAGCGGTGGATATTGTTTTGAGTATGATCAAGTTAATCCATAGAAACATTGATAACATTAATGTAGATATCGATATGTGACTATATTTGTATGACTAAATACTTGACTTATAATTTATTTTAGAAGAGTTCTCTTGTATTTTAACATGTTCGGTTACATAAAGCAGGTATCTAATTTAAATGACTGCATACAGAAATCTGCAGAACTACATATACTATGTTTGTACAGCCAACTTTGGTTCACCTCTACTGATTCGGTAATTATTCGAATTTGTTTTTAACCGGTATATTTTTGGCCGATATGTACAATAGTCACGATGACAATACGAAATGTAGAGTAAGTACTACTTTCAAATTGTGCAATATTATGGTCGGTTTACCGTCAAGTGCTAGCAAGGAGCGTTAGCTGAATAGGAGCTATTCACGCTTTAGCCAGTAGCATTTCTCCATAGAAAAGGAGGTCAAGTGAGTATCGTGAAAGTTTTACGGCTCTACGCAAATTTTTCATTGATTATTAATAGAGCCAATAGACATAAAAGTAAGCTCTGGTTAATTATTAGTACTTATTAGCAGCATACTCGCAGGAAAAAAACTATTTTTGCGGCACTCGCAATGTTGTAAGCCACCAAAATTAATTTGTCAACGCGAAGTAGTGTAAGCAGAGTTTAATCAGCTTCACTACTGACGCTGACATACTGACGCTGACTACTCGCTCACTAGTCTAAACTAATATAAGTAAACTGAGCGTATTGCCACTTGTTGCACTGACTGCACTAAATCAAACATGAAGCCAAGTTTACAATTGGCTTCATGCACAGGTTTGATCGGTTGCGATGTTTCGATACCTCAGAAAAGTGTACCACGGAAGTTGACAACCGGGCTAGTGGGTTAGGGGTTAGCCTGCTCATCTGGGTAAATGGAATGTATTTTGTTTAGATAAGACAGTTAAGATAAGCAATGAACTGTACGTAGTACTTTATTACTGACTAGAGTGACTAGTTTCTGCCGGAACAGTCACACGCGTTGTTGCTATAGACAAGTTTTAGGTTATTTCTAGCCTACGGGAACTGATGAGATTAAAAGCCTTTGTGTTATTCCAGGACTAACTCTACATTTATGCAAAATTACAGCCGCTTAGTAGGTTATACGAAAATCTGTATTTGTAGCTAAGAAACAATCTAGTTTATTACACGCGTAATGACTACTAACTGCATTTCCATAAAATATTTACATAGACTCGACTTAAACTAGACTAATAGAAGAAGTTCATCCACCCAAACTTTCGCATTTATTTAAGTATCAGTGAATCATCGATATAATTTTTTTGTTTCTATATTTACTAGTACATTTTTAGATTAATGTTTAATCCACCAGAGTATAATTACAATCTAGCCACAGAATTGGCTAATAAGTAATTTATTTATATTGAACGTGTCCATTGGCACTTTTCTTATTGTCTCTATATATGTAGGTACTTAAGGGGAAGACACTTGGTTCATGTGTTCTTAATGATAGCACTTATGCACATACACTATAATTATCACTACACTAACTCAAAAGGTTTTGTTCTTTTGAGCCTTCTCACTGAGGAGCTGGATCGCCTCGACGTTCACATGATGATGAAGCCTATGTCCGTGAGCCTCTGCGTATTTTTGTATGACTGTGTCGACAAATTCAATATTCAGGTCCCGATGAATATCGCCATTTCTTATGTACCAAGGAGTCGATATAAATAGTGCAATATTTTGTTTATTCGTCCTAGTCACTTTGTGCGAGGAAAACTTTTAAATTATTTACACGCTAGACCAAATTTGATTACGGGGAAAACTTTAAAAATTATATCAAAGTCCGACTAAGTAAAAACTTTGAGTCACAGAATTTTTCACTGCTATTATGAGTTGAATTGGACTATTAAAGTAATTTTTTCAGTATTTTTTTTTCCTTTCGGCTATTTCGCACGAAATTATTGTGTTCTTCGTCTGTGATATCGTCCCTTAAATGATACGTATTGATTATTAACCGGTGTTACGGGGCGTAATGTACCATTGTAGCAGCGAGCACGATACGTTAAGACGTCTCACAGTATTTCAAAAACCTTTCGGAGCCGACATTTTTAACTGACCTCGCAGATTTACGTTACAGAACAGATTGAGTTTCTGAATATAAATCACTTCGATATCTAATCAATTTGTATTCAGAAACTAAAGCAAAATTTTCCATACAGATATCTAAGTGTATTCAGAAACTGTAAAGCAAAATTTTCAATGCATGTTTGCTATGTCCAATATTGCAGGTACTTTTATACAAAATTTTAATCGCGAATATCTCAAGTTAGACGCAAGATCCTGAGCGGATTTTTTTTTCATAGGTAGTCATAAAGCTGAATTATTATCAGCACAAAATAGTTTGTGCGGAAACTGCATTCTATTTAAAAAAAAAGCGTACTTTCGGAATTGTTTTTTTTTTAAATATTTTCTAAACTGTTACCAATTTTTATTTTATAAAAAGCCTTAAGAGACTATAACTAAATGGCACATCATACAAGAAAAAAAAACTGAAAATAACAATAACGAAGTAAATATATCTAATATTTTTCATTTTTTGGTCCCTCCAGAAGAGCGCACTTTAAATATTTTTTCTCGATAACTATTCATATTTAAATAGGGTTTAATTCTTCTAAACAATTGCTCAGTATAACTAACTACGTCAATATGCGGGGTCAGTTAAAAATGTCCGATCCGAAGGGTTTTTGAAATAGTGTGCGTCTGCTAAATCCGTCCCGTTGCTCGTTGCGAGCGCCTTCCTTCCCCGTACTGACTGCACGAGCGCTCGCTGTGTAACACGTTACATTATGCTATGCCCCGTAACGCCGGTCAGTCCCCGGCTAAAGATGTTGAAATTATGTGCCTAGTTAACATGTTTGTATCGACTGTGCCTACTAAAATAGACAGCCGATTATTTCATCGTTAGAGGTGGACACGATGTCTCATCAAAAATAACATGTGTGCTGAATTTTGTCATGGAAATTGTTTTGCGTGTATGGGACGTTACGGTACAGTATTCAATTGTGTGATATATCGTCACACAATCGATTTAAGCAAAAAAAATAATTTTGATATCTGGCTTTTTTTGTACTCAACCTCAGTTGAACGAATATAAGTTTTTAATCAGTATAAAAATTATATCGATTGACAGAAAAAAACCTTTTTTGTAAATGCCTATTTTTTGCTAATTTATTTTATCTGTGAATGGGGATGAAACATTCTCTAAAAAATATAGATAGTCTACATCATGGTATAAGAAAATAAGGTATGCTCTTCCGGGAGTGTCGCCAGGTGACGTCACTGTCCAGTTGCCACTGTATTTCAACAAAATGTAGAAGCTGGGAAACAAATGTGATAAGGATCAATTGAAAAATCGATACACCGGTTAGGGTACCTCACATTACTGCCCCGTAAAAATAATCCAATAGTATTTTTTTTTATGTTTATTGTAAGTAAAGCGTTTGACCACCATCACACTTAAGAAAGTGAAGATGTCGCCTAAGATGGAGCACGTTTTCTCAGAAGGCTTTTCCTGTATATTTTGACATGTTTTTTTTTTGCATCTACTAAGCACTGACATGCTTTCATCCCCGAATTTGTACCAACACGTAACCGACTGGCACCACCGCCCTCTCAATATTGCAATTTGGTAACAAACCTTCTATGGATTAATCTAGACAACGTTCGTAGGTGGTCTAACCGCTAATTATTTTTGAAATCAGCCAGAACCCTGGTCACTATCTGATTTGGTGGTTATGATGATGAAATTAACTTGGTTTTGCAACAAGCAAATACAATTTTGTGCAAGTGCAACGAACCATTTTGGTTGTAAATACCATAAATGATGAACAATCATGAAAAAAGAACATAAAGACCAAAAAAGAAATTTGTTCATGACAAATGTAAAATTATATTGATAGAATAAAACCCTGGATCCTAAAATACAGATAAGCCTGATCAAGGACACCACGGAAACAATTAAAAAAAAATATATTCTGTAATATTAAATGAGTCAAAAAAACAATAATAGGAAATGCAAAAAAAAATATCACCTCTTCTGGTCGTGGCCAATTAAAATATTTTTTAATGCTTTAATTATTTCTAATAATGAACGTGTTAATAAATCATCTTATTTAGGGTCTTTTCGACGACAAAGGTTCTTTTTTTTTAATACTCAGCTGTAGGCACTAAACAGCTGATGATGATGATGAAAATAAATTCGCCCTTACCCTTGGCGTGCCTGTAAAGGACGTCATCAAGCGAAATGCCTTTATCCTATCGCTAAACCAGATTAATTTAATCCACTTAAAGTCAATTATCAAGGTACGTCAGCTTTCTAGATACTCCACAGTACTTTCTCGAAATAGAAACAGTAAGTTTACTGTTTGCCCTTGAAAGTGATCAAATTATACGAAAATATAAAAAAGCGAAAAGAAAGAGATTTTTTGAACTTGTCTTTTTCGGTATCAAAGCAAAATAAACTTATGTTGGTAAAAATAAAAAAAAGTAACCGACTTCAAAAGGAGGAGGTTCTCAATTCGTCTGTTTTATTTTTTTTGTAGGTTGTATGTTACGCGATATCTCCCCCAATTATGGAACGATTTTGAAAATTATTTCACTATTGTATACAATATGATCCCGAGGGGGTCCCATAAAAATGTCTCCCCAGGGGATTAGTATTTATCCCGCAAAACTTAAAATAAGTGTAAAAGTAAGGGAATTTGAAGTCCGTTTATCGTTTTTTAAAACACGTCATATTATTTGTTATTACTTACAACGCCTATAAAATAAAATATAGCAGTGCCTTTGGAACCTTGAGTAGAGTTACGATAACATCAAGGCTTTTATTGAACAAACAGTTTCGTTCTTGCATGCTAGGAATAATCGAAATTCTCCTTTTTATGTCATAAGAAAATGTAATTTATAACATACTAGCTGCTGCCCGCGCCTTCACCCGCGTTTTATCGGGATAAAAAATAGCCTATATGTTATTCCAGATTCCAAACTATACCCATACCAAATTTCAGCCTAATCGGTTCAGTAGTTTTTGCGTGAAAGAGTAACAAATATCCATACATCCATCCATAAAAACTTTGACATTTATAATATTAGTAGGATTAAACGTGATTAGAATGAAACTGTGTGTTTACAGTTTAGCTGGGAATATTTATTGAAAAAAATCAACTATAAACAAATTCTAGTTTCTGGAAAGTTCAAAGCAAAACAACCATTTTGTTTACGCACTAAAATAGATACAGTTAAGCAGGTCAATCATAAACGTTGTCCCGATTTAGATCAGTTGTATGAGTTGTATCGTAGGTAGGTATACTGGTACCACGTCTGATATCGTTAAGGCTGATCGCGGTCGCGCGGGATATGATATTTTTTAACGTTTTGTGTATATTCTGCTTTCTAAAAGTAATATATTATTATCTAATTTTGCTATAGTCATAAGTCATTTGCCCATGCTTAAAAAAACCCCGACATGTTAAAGATTTGTTTCTAAAATCTAAATAATACATTCCAAATGACGACGATTGAATCGCAGTTAGTTTTAGCATTATATTAGAACTCGGATAATACCTACATAAAACCAGAAACAAAATATTTACGCGCGACCGCACGACGATCCGCCTCGAATAAAGTGGGTCTCGTCTCGGTCTCGAAGCGACCGCGCCGTATGGAATTTGTCACGCAATATGCTGGGCTAACTATTTGTTCGAAAGCAGGCGGTGTGACTGTCTTTCAACCGGAGATGATTATGATTATGCTAGACATCTAGACTAGACTCTCTCAGCTGGATAACAAGATGTCTTGATATCTACCAATAGTCAATTCATCGCGTCGGGTCCTCGATAGACGATTTTATAGCTTCTTTCTTATGATCTATTGATCATCGTCATTATTACTTATCAATAGATGTTGCAGTTTGTAATGACGATGCTCTCTGACTCACGTGAATCTATTCATGAGACCCTGGGAATAGGCAACGTTTCACGCGAGACGTTCGGAATAACTTTCTTGAGAAGATTTTTCCGTTAGAAACTGTACTGACGGCATACGCCTAGCAACTAACTACAAAATGCAAAGCACTCTACGATTTGCTATGTTTATTTTGTTGGCATTTTGCCTTTTTTATTTAGATCGAGATATTTTTCGAAATGGTCGACTGTTTAGCCACCATCACACTAAAGGAAGTGAAGATGGAGAACGGTTTCCCAGAAGGAACTTGTTCACTTTTCATATAAAGACCTGAAAATTATACATTATACTCTACCGAAAAAAAAACAGTCGTAGGAAAGAAAGCTCGCTCTGCGTTTTGCCGGTCCTTATTATAAAAGTAGAGCAGTATTTTTTGCTTCAAGAATGCCTGCACAAGCCTACACCAAGTTTTGAAACTTTTTTTCTGCAAGTCAAAGGTTGGACACCTTTGTGTTGCAGAATAAAAGTAACATATTGTGATGTCGTGTTAGATTACAAATATAAACTTGTTTGTTACAAGCACTTAAAAGTGCAAATGCGAAATGAGGCAATAGAGAGAGCTTAAAAACTTCTTAAGAACTCAATCAATACAGACATACAGACAGACAGTAACATTTCTACTTGCCTAATTGTGGGCGTTAATCAATGTTCCTGATTGCATTGCGAAACGTAGACTTAGCATTTTGCAATACTCTGTACAAATAGCAATCCTCATTATTTGCTATTGCGTTTTTTTAAACAAACTACCTGAAGATGGAAACTAAAAGTGCTTTCTGATATTACGGTATGCTTCTTTTGCAAGTTCTCATGGCCTTCCGAAAATAGCTCGGGGCCTGAGTATAATAAATACTGTTTTAATAAATCTTCTCGCATGAAAACGTTATTCATCTCCTTAATGGTAAACAAAGAGATATAAATAAATATCAAGAAGAAACAACCTGTAAACAAAACTCATTTCATTAGATTACAGATAATAGTAATTATCTTTTAATTATAGTTTTAGTAGGTATTATTAATAATCAAGATTGTAAACTATAGAAAACCTCCATAAAATTTAAAGTACGTTTCCCGTTGAAACGTTATAAATTTTATGGAGGTTTTCTATAGTTTATGATATCCGATATTACCTCGGAATAGGGAAATGTTTTCTTAAACTCCGTTCACGCATTTATTTTCTTTTACTGAATGGAAGAATGCAATAAATAAATAGGTGTCGTGTTTTAAATAAATACATACATATTTCTGACTGTCTGACTTTCTAGTCTGTTTCCTTTTAAAAATAGTGGTGTGTTGCGGATCTTTCGAAAATATCAAAATTAACGAGAGCTTCGATATTTATCGAGCTGATATGTATATTACGTGTCTATGAAATATTGCATTATTTAATTAAGTAAAAGAAAATTAATGCGTGGGCATAGTGAGGTACATGGTATAACAAAACAAGGTATGGTCTTCCGAGACCCGATGGTCACGTGGTGTCTCTTGCTTACGTCATCATCACTATTGGCGAATGAGAAGACGAATCTGATTCCTGGTGCTACCAGTAGCGTAAAATCGTAACTCTCCGAACACCTTGTATTACCTGCATAAACGTGATAAAACTATGGTTTTGTATTTACCAAAATTATTTATTACATTGACTTGTCTTTAACTAACGTTTTTTTGACTGATCTAACAAACATTAATTAATGATTGTCATTTTTTTATTGATTTTTCAACTGGAATTTATACATTTGTTTCCCAACTTCTACGTTTTGTTGAAATAAAGTGGCAACTGGACAGTGACGTAAGCAAGAGCCACTCCCGGAGGAGCAGACCTATTTTCTTGGATCATGGTTAGGTACTATTTGTAAGCTCTAGCTCTGGAAAAGTACGATTGCAATAATAGTACATTGTACAACTAGCCGAGAACGTGCCTAATTCCTATCGAGGCAGCCGAGGGCCTTAAAACCAGGGACTGTACAACCCCGAGTTTGGGTTAACCCCTTGCAATGGGTAACACTTTCATCGATCTGCGCATTTCGATTGGGTTACCCTTTATTCGGGTAACCCGTATAAAACACATGTGAAAGGGTAACCCTTTCATTGGGTTATATCAACGATAGGGGTAACCCTATCGTTGGGCGTGCGTAGTGGTTAAAGGGTAACCTTTACACTATTGTTGCTATAACCCAATGAAAGGGTTACCCTTTCATTGGGTTATAGCAACGATAGGGTTACCCTTTCCGATTGAAGAAGTTACCTCATTGTATGTGGTTTTTAATGGTTTTTAGTGTTACACTGTGATTATCATTTCTATTGCAGTTGAAATGACTACTCAGTTAAATATCTGAACACTGACTAACGTTGTTCGATAGGTATGCATACATCATCATCATCAGCCTTTATCAGTTCACTGCTGGACATAGGCCTCCCCTAATGAGCGCCTAATGCATACATACCTACTTACAATTACAAATGATTTGAAAAAATATTTTTAAAACCGCGGCAGCGGCGGCGCGGGTGAGGATCCCGAAAATACTGAGATCTGTTCAAGCCAAACTCCACATGAAATATTTGTAAACAAACAATAACAAAAAAGTGCATGACGCATGCTAGGCGTCGAGTTTTAGATATTTATATTTGTTAGCAATATTTATTGAAGGAACGATCTCAAATTGACAAGGAATTTAAATTGTGTATTAAAATACATCATAACATAACAGAGTAAATTGTAATTTTAAGTATGAGCGGTTTGTTTACAAATATTCCACGTCAAATTTCGCTGAATTATAGCCTTAATTCGGGTCGCCGAACAACTGCAGTCAATCTGGCAAGGAGGCGACGGCGCGGGCAGTGCGTTACCAAGGATACAGATTCCCGAATGGATCCGCGAAAAGATTAATATATATGTACATATGTACCTATAGCCGCGAGACTTCTTGAAACGCAACTTGAGCTTAAATTTAGGTAAGTAGGTACCTACCTATTTTCTTAGGTACCTACTAAGTTTCTTGTAGGCATCAATCTATCAGCAATCTACACTACCTAGGTAGTCTAAGCGAAGTAAGATTACCTAATCTGTGGTCTAGGTACCTAACCTAGGTAGGTTAGTAGATACATTATAGGTAGATAAAGTACCAACTAACCTATCTAGATATTTTGTATATCTATCTACATTATAAGTACGTACCTACCTACTTCGGTCATAGATTAGGTACCTGCCTACTTTATGTGACTACCTAGGTACTCACTAAAAGTTAGTAAGTAGGTAGGCAGTTAGGCACCTAGGTACCGACTACTACGAAATTTCCTTAATAATACCTACTTAGACACCTTACCTACCTAAAATAAAAATTAAAAATGGACAATCCACATTAGCATTATCTAGCCCCAAGATAAGTAAATAAATAATGCCGGACAAATCACACAGCATTATTTAGCCCCAAGCTAAGCAGAGTTTGTATTATGGGTAGTAGATAACTGATAGGTATACAGGTAATACAATACGAGTACCTACATAGATAGATATTTTTTATTATACCTACATAGAAAACGACTAGAACACCCTGAACAAATATCTGCAGATGGTACAAATATTTGTCCCGAGGCCGGAATCAAACCCGCAACCTCCTGCGTCGCAGGCGGACCTTCGCCCACCGCGGCACAGAGGTCTTCAAACCTAAGTAGTAACCTACTTACATTTAGGTAGGTAAGGTACCTATCGGGTTGGCTGTAAGTTCTGCTTCTGCCTACTCTGGAAATATATATAAATATATATACATACATGTAGGTAAGATTTATAGTTCAGTTACTTTAATATAATTTCGGCATAATTTGCATTTGCTATGGCTGTTTTCTGCGTCGTATTCAAAGTATCTATGCACGGCATCTCTTCTCGGCAAAGGCATCATTCACTCACTTAAACTTAACTCACTACGATGTTCCTAGTTCCTACTTCCTAGTCCAAGTGGCGAATGACAATAAAATTAAGACAATTGCCACCGGCACATCAAACAATTTGCCGCTATAAGGTCAAAGGTGCCGCAACCCGCTTTGAGTTCGCGCCGCTCGCGCCGACACGCGCCGGTCGGGGCGCGGCGGCGCTCTTTACACATAAAAAAATATTATTTTCACCCTTACGCTAATCAAATAGAGTATAGTTTGTAGTATACTTACTTTAAAATAAAACAGTAGGGTTGGTCCGGCAGTTCAAAGCACTCAAGAAACTCGACATAGAACTTCAATCAAAGTCGCGCAGCGAGTTATGCCCTGAGTTTTTCGGAAGGATAGGAATAGGAATGTATCTAAATGATGAACGTAACGAATAGGTAAGTTCATCGGACAGAGAACCATAGTCACACTAAGAATTAGCAAGCTGAAGTGGCAGTGGGCCGGCCATAGGTATCTTGCGAAGAACCGACAGCCACTGGGGTAAACGTGTTCTTGAGTGGAGACCACCACTCGTTAAACGTAGTGTAGGACGGCTTCAGGCCAGGTGGTATGACAACCTGCGAAAGACTGCAGGCAGGGAATCGAACCCGCAACCTTCATGATGATGATGATTTACTACCTAATCCTAGGATTAGGTACCTAGTAATGCACAGGGTAACCGTGTTACAATGATGGAAAGGGTAACCCCAAACGTAGGGGTTATCAAATCTATCTAAAACCCAAAACTCTTTCAATAGATAACCCAGTCGAAAGGGTTTTGAAAGGGTTACCCCTAAAAGTCGGTTATTCATTGAAAGTGTAACCCATAAGCAAAGGGTTTTAAAACAACCTCTTCAAAAAAACCCTATAGAAAACCCTTGAACGGGTAACCAAATCAGTCCCTGCTTAAAACACACGAGGTAGGAATCGCACTTTCTGCCGAGTGATACATAGTGCTTTATACTACACCTTCGAGGAAAATAAAAAGCAGAATAAATATTTTATTTCTGGCGGTGTCATAAAACTCACTATCCCTCGACGACATTCTGTAGAATTAATAACACCAAATTCAAAATTAGAAGACTTTCCTGCGCCAGCCTATATCACTTGGGTTCTTTTTTCAAAATATTGTTCGAAAATCGGAAGAGGCAAGCGGACTTGGATTAAACTTTTTGTAGTTTGACCTACTTACATTATAATTAAAATAACCACAGCTACCGGCCGATCTTTTAGGAAATAAAAAAATAACACGTTAGAAATGGATTTCCATACAGGTTTCCCTCCCGCTAAAACTCGTGAGAAATGAAATTCCATAGATTTTTCCTCCCGGATTCCTATACGCCTGCAATGACTTACTTTCTATCTTATATTTGGAAAAGGAATAGGCAACTTTCCGAGCAGGTTTAGAATAAATATATTGAATGTAATCAAATCATATAGCTCTTTTGTCCAGCAATAAATAATGCCATCTTGTTGACAAACAAAATAACTATATACATATCGTAATTTGATACGTGTAAAAACCTTATTTATTAACTTTGTTATTTAGAATAGGATATTTCTCATTCATTATAAGTATGTATATTTAGCGAACAAGGTGGAAACGTTTTGAGGGCAGGTGTCAGCGACCTCTCGATCTTAATTTGAAACTCATGCATGCAGATTTTGGTTATCATGTCTGACTCATTGCAACAATTCGGTACTCTGGTGACTCATAACATACAAGTACAATAAGTAGTAATAGTATATAGGATAATAAGTAGGTACTAAAACAAATATATCTATCCCCTAATATTATAAATAGAAAAGTTTGGATGGATGGCTCGATGGATAGAAATATGGATATTTGTTACTGCACGCCAAAAATACCGAACGGATCAAGCTGACATTTATATGTATTTTGAATGCATGGATGTAGTTTATACCTGAAATAAAATAAAAAACTGAAAAATCAGTTTCCATGGGAAAGAAAAACCTTTAAACGTTTACATCGAACCAACGCGTGCGACGCTGCCAGCAGAAACTACTAGCCTTGTAAAACGGCTGCAAATTAGTGAAAGTTTTATTTTATTTTATTTTAATTCATACTATAGATTCAAATGGAACACTTAGTCAAGTCAAACAGGTTCAATAAATTTCAAGACACAAAATATACCTACTTACAGATAAAATAAAATAACACAACAAGCTTCGTAGCTGCAATAGCATTGTCCAGATGTAAAACCAAATCAATATGTCCAATTTCAAATTTCAATATATTATTCAATAAAATTTAATGTAAAAATATTTTTATCAGCAAAAGCTTTGTCTAATCGATAGTAGCTTTTATCTATTAATTTATTTTTTATGAACAAGTTATATAACTTATAATTAAATAAACTTATAACTTAAGGACTATCGACTATAAAAATAACTTACCTATCTTAAAGAATGGAATAGGTGATCTCATCGCTTAAAGGGATTGGGCTGAAGAAAGAAAATGGGATTGTACGCAGAGATAGTATGAAGGAAATGCCTAAAGACGATGGACGAGAAAGAAATGAGTAAGAGACGACAGATAGTAGAGAATGGAAGAGTAGCAGCGTACGATGAGGACAAGAAGATAACAAAGATGAACTTTAAGGTAACAAACTAGATCATTCAACTCGTGAACTTACTTAACCCTGTGGTTCACCTTGTTCAACCACAGGGACATTTCGTTCAGCCAGCCATCCGAATCACATTAGTAACAGGCTATCAAGCGTCTTTAATCTAATAATGTCATTGCAAGTTTAACTAGATGGCCCGCGTAGAATGCAAAATTTTATAGGTTTTTGAGTTTTTGCTTGGCTCACTTATTATTTTTCTAAAATAATTAGCCTTAGTTACCCGCTTTAATATCAGCTATTTGTCCTTGAAAGTGCCGTTCAAATTGGTCCAGCCGTTTCGGAGATCTGTGTGTCTGCGAGTGTGGTGTGACAACAATTTCAAACTTTGGTCTTTTTTTATAATTTCATAAAGTATTTAGTAAAAAGGGTGTCTATTAATACATATATACGTATGTCAAAATGATATAACGCTGTTTGTTATTGCTACACTTAAATTTTAATTATGGTTTTGTGTAGATTCTGTACCATTCAGTACCTACTGAAATGTGAAGCATAAAGACAAATATATTTTTCACTTCTCTTGCTCAAAAAGTGTATCATAATAGTGTAGCTTAGCGGGCCTAAAACTCGAGTTTAATACCTCGGGCTAAATAGTACTTTTTCTTTTTAATTTTTGTCTAAAATCATCAGCCCGTACAAAGCATTCGTTCTCTTACATAAAAACTCGAATTCTTGGTGCTCCGTCAATCTTTTTTTTTGAAAATAGAACCGTCTTGGTGATGTTTTATGAAGGTTGATTCTTCCCTTCACGGTAGAATGCGAACTGTTTCGTTACGGGTTAAATAGAGATTTAAAAAAAAAAGATGGTATTGGCGTTAAATCTCTAGAATGTTATCATTCCAAATCACAAACTTTTACGTTTAACTTCCTGACTTTTACTTCCAAATTGTGAATGTGAAAAATGTCATCAAGTGATAGTGAAGATGCTAATATGCAAATGGAAGAAAAGGGCAAAGAAATAATTATGAATCTGTTGCCGACAAAATCACGTGGAATATATTTAAAGAGTTACGAAAATTTTATGAAACGGAGAGATGAGAAACGTGTGGATTCTTTTACAGAAGGGGTTTTTCTCACTTACTTTGATGAATTATCGAAAAAATTCAAATCGTCGACTCTTTGGAGCACATATTCAATGTTAAGAATGACCTTACAAATGAAACACGACGTCGATATTAAAAAATATGTAAATTTAACGGCTTTACTGAAGAAATTGTCCACTGGATACAAGGCAAAAAAATCGAAAGTCTTGACGACACAAGAAATCGAAACATTTTTAAATAACGCTCCAAATAAACAATACTTGGCAACAAAGGTAACCTACTTATGTACTCTACTCAAACTAAATAAATAGATACCTACCTACATACCTAAATTATGTACCTAGGTTATTACGATTATTAACACACTTATTTTTTTGTTCAACAGGTTGCTTTAATTTATGGAATCAGCGGTGCATGCAGAGGAATAGAGCTTGCCAATATAACGCTAGAAGACGTAGAAACGGATACAAACCTATAAGCTGTGAGTCTGCCGAACACGAAAACAAACAAAGAGCGTAAATTTGTCATCAGTGGAGAATACCTTAATATAGTTAAAGCCTATCAGGAGTTACGTCCCACTAATGTTTCAACGAGAAGATTTTTTCTAAATTATCGAAATGGTAAATGCACAAGGCAAGTCATAGGCAAAAATAAATTTGGTAACATGCCTAAAGATATTGCCACTTATCTAAATTTACCAAATCCGGAACTCTACACGGGCCATTGTTTCCGCAGAACATCCGCGACTCTGTTAGCGGAATCTGGTGCGAATATAACGACATTAAAACGGCACGGTGGATGGAGGTCCGATCAAGTGGCTGAAGGTTATATAGAGGACTCTATACAAAACAAGTATCACGTCACGCAGCGGATTACGGAAGGAATCAATATTCTACCAAACATTACAGAACCCCAAGCATCTACATCGCGGGATTGGATGAATATGTCAACTCAGCTGAAGCCGCACTCAGATCTTAATAATGCAGGAAACTCAAGCATGAGTCGAGTCTCTCCAACTTTTACTCCACAACAATCAACTCAAAATATTATCACATCCCAATCACAGAGAACCGAAATAAAATTGCACGGGAAAAACATATCACTAAACATTCAAAATTGTTCTAACTGCACATTTAATTTTTAATAAAATTTCTGAAAATTGTCTAATTTTGAATTGTTTTATTTTCTCGCAATCGAAGTGAAAAGTAGAGTGTTTTACTCGGGCCAAAACCACCCATTATAACGGTGGGTAGAATGGTTTAGTCCCTCTTAAAACAATCTACTATTTTTTACCATCGTGTAAATGGCCTCGTACAATTATTTTTTTGATACTTTATTGTTAATGTTAACTGTATGAAATGTGACGGTGAGTAATTATGTAATTGCGCCTAATGCTCACAGGCCTTAGAAATTGGTGTCATTACCCGCTTTTACTATTTCAAGGTTGTTTACTTTTGGATTCAAATTATATAATTCGTGTAACCATGAAACTGTTACGTTATGACTTGATGATATAGTTATCGACCTGTGTTGCGGCACAATCGTTGTTAGCGTTTTATGCTTTAACTAAATAATAAATCCTACCAATATTGTAAATGTCAAAGTTTGTGAGAATAGATGTATGGATGTTTGTTCTTCTTTCACGCAAAAACTACTACTGAACAGATTGACCTGAAAAAACATATATGTAGGTTACTTTTATCCCGATAAAAAGCGGGCGAAGGCGCGGACTGCAGCTAGTAAGTAAATAATGCTTGAAAATACACACATTATTTAGCCTCAAAGTAAGCAGAGATTGTGTTAAATATTTTTTACTATACAAACGTTTATCCCGCGCGGGAATCAAACCTCCTACGTCGCTGGCGGTCCTTCGCCCGCCGCGCCACTGAGGGCGTCAAAAAGTAATTAATTCGTTATTGAAGAAACAATGATACGTCACTCACTTCATACTCCTAATTTTTATGTCGTATATGCCGTAATCGTTGTATGAGTAGTCACAAAACATTAATGCTAGGACAATGTAGTATCTATTTATTTTGCAATCCAGTGTGAGAGTCTCGCAAATAAAGCTTAATTCTGTAAATATTGCACATAATTCAGTACTACAGCTAATCACTTAAGAAGTCTACGAACCTCTCCCAAACGGAAACGGATCGGCCTATGCGGATTTGTTGTTGTTTCTCGTCGAATTAAATAGGGCGCGCTAGTAGTGAGAAAGCGCGTCTAACCATCAAATACGAAGCTGTCACGGCACCATTTTTTGATATTTTTTCGTACTTTCCGATTAATTTTGAATAAACTATTGATTTCAGAAATATTTTTGATTATTTATAATGTTAAATATATTAAGGATGTTTGCAACGCGACAGATTTTCGAATAAAGGTGTATCATGCATAAAAAATCGCTTGAAAATCACTGAATTTGGTGGTCAAAATTCGTTTCGTTCTCATTTAAAGATCATTATGTTTTTTAAAAACTAAACCGTTACAAACATAACTATTTTTCATGTACGTATGGCAAATTTCAATAAGATCGGGGACAAAGTTTCCGCGGAAAGAATGTGCGGAAAGTACGTTTGTATGGGAGCTAAGGCTATCAGTTCCGTTCATAAGTATCACAACCAAAGCTATCTTAATTTCTATCGGTTATTGCACAGAGTTTTTAAGAATCCAAAATACATATTAGATTTCGTATGTCAATATTAATTTAATTTCATGCATAAATTTTTTAATTGAGTAATAAAACGTTTTATTTAGGAGTAGATTTTTAATTTGTTTTAAAAAGGAATGTCTTTTTCCGATTGCTTTATTAATAGTAGAATTTTATTGTAGATTTTAATTAAACGGGAACAAGGACTGTTTTTGTATATTTCTAGTCTGGGTTCTGGGAGAGTTAACTTAAATCTTTACGCCGCCCCGGGCGTTTTTTTTGAATTGGAAGTAGGATAGATGTTTGCGAACGAAGTGTGATATTTCCAAGATGAGGGAAGTGTAAGTATTTTTCTTATTGAAATGAGATCTACAAATCTCATGCTGATGAATATTTACTAGTTACAATCGACTAGGGACTGTCTTACTAAATCAACACTACTAAATAAACTAAATTATAAAAAAAAATATAACTCAACTGCATTGTAGTAATAGTAACGGAAAAGCAGAAAATAAGCTTAGGTACTATAAATCGAAACTGATAAAGACTATATGAAAATACACATTTTTGAATCTCCTAAATTTTCTTCATTTCTTTCACACAGGGGCTTAATTTGTTCCCTATGATATGACACTTCCACTATTATCATGATTCGTATGACACCTCACATGCCAAAATCCACTCTTATAGGCTGTAGAGCGTGACAAAGAGACCCTATACATACATACAAACTCTCGAACACATAACCCCCCCTTGCACAGTCGGGTAAAAACATAAATGTTTTGTAGTGAATCAGCTGTTTACTTTGAGTGCTTTGTATAGATATGTATATTGTTCAGTAACGCTTACGAGGCGTTTCGTGAGAATTCCGAAACGTATTCTGTGATCAATGAAACGATTAGCACGTTCAAAGTTGATTGGCAGCAGATCTGCGCGTGTTCGCATTTGGGTGTGTTCACATTTGGGCGGATCGACGACAGTTCTACCGGAAGGACAAAGGTGTCATAGTCATAGTCATATATTTATTTGCAAGAAACATATGTGCATACAAAATAAGGTCTATATTAGATACAGGTCCATTATGTTTTACCATGATAAGTTCACGGGTATTTATCGCGTTTATTTATCTGTCGTGGTCACGGGATGACTGGAGTACTTACTCAGTACTCCAGTCATCCCGTGACCACGACAGAGTGTAAACCTGTTGAAACGTCGGGAAAAATAGGTAAATATACGCGATAAAAACCCAAGAATAATTAATAATAATGTGTTCAGATCGCGTAAGTTAAAAATACTTTATGATAAGTTGGCATGCAAAAATTTTAATTAAACACAAGTAATATATTGAACAAAGAAAGAAAAAACGAGTTAGACAATTTTTATTATTAATAGGTTAATTACATGTCATTTCTCAGGAGGTTCATAATTCGGGTCAGCTTTTTTTTTACAGTAGTCAAAATATTCACTGACTGAGTAAAAGAAGCAGTCAAGTAACCATTTATGCAGCTTTAGTTTCAGGCTATTGAAGGGTAGCTCCTTGAATCCATCAGGTAGAGCGTTATATATGGTAAAACTCATACAGAATGCATTCCTTCTAGTGAGTGCCAATATGCTTCCTTGAGGAACTCCGGTAGAGTTTTCTTTATACTCAGAATTAAATAATCTCCGAAGCTTGTCTGAATTGTTAATTTTAGATATTTGAGTGCAGTGTGCTCGATTGCTTAGTTAATGAACATATTAGGGCGATCCAACAAAACTGTATTTCCGGAACAACGCTATTAAAATACATATGCCAATATGCATCCGAAATCTTCGTAGTTCCGGTAAATCTGTCGGTCCGATCTAAGAGTCCGCTCATTATCGCGAGACATTAAATTCCTTTGTTTTAAGTATATGAATTATGAAGAAAGACGAGGACGAAGTGAAGGAAGTCTCTAGTAATAATCTTTCTTCTACGAGCTTGTACGACAATCAAGAGAGTCTTTCTGACGTAGGCATAATAATAATGTGAACGAAGTCGCTTGCTTTAACTAGCTTTGGTTATAATATCTTCGATTCGACCCGGTTCGGCTTAATGATCGAATTCGTAACACAGCCAGTGAACGACTGAAAGTTACATAATGCATTTGCAAATTAGTGGTTCTACCAACATAAAGTAACCAAAACTAGTATCATGTTACACATCAGTGGGTAATTGGGTGCGAGTTAAATCACTTTTGAAATATTGTATACTTTCTATTTAAATATAGATTCGGACAGTATGTAGGTTAATAGTTAAAATATTTCATTTTGAACCTCTTTCTTGTGAATTATTACTGTACGTCTACGATCATCTGTGAGGTAAGAATTGTTTTTTGTCTTAAATTACTTGAAACTATACATCGATCGAGACCGAGTTTGCTTTTTAGATTATCAGATATGTCAGTCAGTTTCCTCGTGTCCATATTAAATAATTATCACTGAAATCACGTTTTCACGTAACAACGTGACCAAAGACGAAAATATCACCAGATTTGCAAATATATATAATAAATAAATAAATAATGCTGGACAATTCACACAGCATTATCTAGCCCCAAGCTAAGCAGAGCTTGTGTTATGGGTACTAGATAACTGATATACTTAATATAATACACTACATAGATAAATATTTTTTATTATACATAGAAAACATCCAGAACACCCTGAGCAAATATTTGCAGATCGTACAAACATTTGTCCCGAGGCGGGAATCGAACCCGCAACCTCCTGCGTCGCAGGTGGACCTTCGCCCACCGCGCCACAGAGGTCGTCACCGCGCCACAGAGGCAAATAAGTACATATCTAACTAAAGTGAGTGAGGCTTGGCGATTGAATTTAAAGAAATCAGCTATTCAGGAGACTTCGTTTCTTGATCCTATTTGATAGTTTTTACTGGTTTTTACAAAACTTTAATTATAATAAAATTTGATGAATATATCTTCAGTTTCTGTACTTATTTTATTATTACACAGTGCCTACTGTATGACATTTCCCTTGACTCAAAGATAAACTTTCTGAACATGAAAATTTTAGCACTTCCTTTTGCCTTGAGTTTTTAATTTGTAGTACTTTATGTCATTGACCACTTGGTTTAATAAAATAGTTTAAAGCGGTCAATAGCTTAAAATCAGATATATTTTTTCCAACAAAAGATTATCTCTCCCTATCATTATTAATTTTTACCGGTTTGATGACCATGACATTAATGAAGCAACTGCCTTGAATACAAACTTTTTACTGATATATTGTAAAAAAGTTTGTTTACGATACATGTAGGTACTTAATGACCGCATTGTATAACATGCTTAAACTAATATTGATCCAATGTGCCCTTCGCTCGAAGGCCGACATTGTCGGAAATTAGTAAATAATCCTAAGTACGGAGAGAAACCTTACAATGAATGTTTTGGTTGTACGAGTAGTACCTAATTGGTAAGTAGAGTAACGTCAAATCACGTGCACTTTGTCGTTTTCACATTAATTATTTTCATGTTTTATTTCTTACAGAATTCGATTGTTTTTTTCATTAACATTAATTGCTATATAATCATTACTTATTTTTCTATACTATCTCTAAAACAATGGAGAACTACGTATTAAGTCTTCCCTGGTGGCACCATCAAATAAACAAGACAATACAAGACCGTGCATATCTATCACCAACAGCAATTGCTACACGCAGTTGCAGCATTGGAAAGGCAAAAGCTTCATTACGTAATTCTTGTGTAAGCGTTCGGTGAAAGAGTGTCGGTCGAACGCTGCAGTTCTGCATTGGCCATCATCTCGGCCACACGGCTCGACCACGCGAATGTAAGAACGCAGCATACTATTTACTTTACGTCTTGTACGGTGCTTTGAGATTGTGCAACCGGTAGTGTTCAGTGCAGTGTGAAGCCTACTTTACGCTGGGTCATGGTGATTGGACTATTCTTGCTGAATTAGATGACATTTGCTGTTGATATTGCTCACGTGTTGATTTGCAGATTAGGGTCGTGTTTTTGTTTATGTTTGGGTGGTGTTATCACATTTGTTGTAGTAGGTACATTTTGTCTGTTTTTATCTAGCCCGATAGTCTTCATGACAAATTGTTTAGTATAAAACGTAATATTTTTAAATCATAAGTCCCGATGTTTTCTTGAGTTGACTTTGACTGTTAACCACGTCACTGTGAAATCTCATTAGTTATGCTATTATGCAGTAGCAAACTCTCTCCATGGCATTGTCCTATGAAGCATCCTAATACGAAGCATGCATTATTCAACCATTATAGCGGACAGTACAACATACAAAGAGATATGATGGCTGCTGTACCTTTGACCCCAGCATTTTCATTACACAAAAGATGTTGCAATAAGATTGTCGATGATATAATGAAATAAATCATTGGCGATTGTTGTAACTCAGCACAATAGCCGGAAAACTGTTAAAGTAAATTTTAAATGTCTTCGCCCACAATAAGTCGGGTCTCCTCAAACATTATCCTCAATTCACTTCCTATTTCCAGCTCTCCTTGAATTTGGTTTAGAAAATATTGACTGCGTCTATAGATGTTTAGTGTTTTTTAGTCTGACTGAACCCGTTTATGTTTACAAACATCCGCATTGGTGCCTATCGTTTACATAGCGCATGATCTTTACCAAAACCGTGTCTGCTTAAGTCCTCAAATATTAGTTCGAATTTATTTTAATTAGGACTTGCCAATTAGGTTTTTGGGATTTTTTTTGAGTATGTTATTCTTTCATTGGTCGCGTTTTTAACTTGTCATGAATGATTTTGAATTTTTAATCATGTTTTGTTTTATGACGAGTAAAGCTACATATATTTAGGGCTAGATGTAGCTGTATGTTTAATTTTTGTACTGTCATTAGGATCTTAGATAATAATTGATAATGAAGCCTTCACTTCTTAATCCTTCGATACAGTTCTAGCTAATTGAGCTAAATTAGGCCGTGGGCGTAAGTCAGTTGTTTCGTGCAGAAAATAACAAGCTATTTAACAGCTCATTTAATTGGGTACGTTTATTTTACGATTGTGTGAAATATGGTTCTTAACTACTTCTAGGCTACAGTTTATTGCTTTTGTGACATTGATGTGGTGTCTTGAACGTTAGTTGTTAGGGATAATGTTAGATGTTATGGTTTTACACCAGTTATTGTTATGTTCATAATGTTACTTATATCAGGATCCCTAGATTCAGGGAGGCAACTCGTTATATTCACTCTCATTCATGATTAATCAATTTGGTTGTTTATCTTTGTTTACCTTCTAATAATGACAATTTAATTGATTAAGATATTTGTAAATATGGCAAATTGCGTCAAATTAGTAACAGAAATCATTAAACATCATCATTGCTATCACAAAAAATATTCCACTCCGGAATATTTAGACTTTCTGATCAATTCTTGAGTCAATGAGCATATCGTTCATCATGTTTTGGTCTTGTTTTCTTATTTTTATTTGGACTCGTGTAGAATCCATATTTGTATCTACCGGTTAGATAGACCGTCTTCTTCTGCATTTGTAGCTTGTCTAAGTTATTTTACTATGCTTTTTACTAGAACGTTAGCGTCACCCTACCTCTCTTTGCAAGTCTGCCCTGACCTTGTGACTTCTTGAACTATTTTAGTTTCACTCGATATAATTTGTCCAATTTCAAATGAAATCTTGTCCAGTGTTGTTTATGTTGCCTTTCCAATTTTTGTATAACTTTCTATTTCTATAATTTTCCTTATAAAAAACCCCTAAACTTGCAAAAGTGAATTACTACACAAGGTTCCTTTCACTGAACTCCGTTCCTTTCAGAAAAGACTTACCCTTGGGTTTTGGAAAAACCCTTTTACAATTATGATTTTAGCGATTCAGTAACACTACGTCACATTATAGTAGGCGCGGTACGGAATACCCAGTTGCCTAAGCGTGATCCGAGAATAGTTTGACGTCATGTCATCGACTGTGATGATCGAGATCTAATCAAATAAACCGCAAAGTGGTCTGTCATCGTGTTTTTCCCAACGTTTACGTACTAATCTATCAATATTGAAATGAGTACATGTTTTGCTATAAAATTGTCTGTATCTGACGCTAAATGACCCGGAGTATCATTCATTTTTGTGCAGACACGGCATCAAGTAAGACCTCTATAAAATTCTGTGAGTGTTAAAATTCGCAGTTCACTTGAATATAGTAAATTCAGTGATCTGTATACATAAGTGTTTGTGTTGTTCTGAAGTGATTGTGAACGATGTCGAATGGTGTGTGGGATTTGGTGCCGGTCAGGTGTCGATGGATTGAGACTTTGCGGTACTGTGGTAAAACGTTACTGCGGCGTCAGCGAAGGTTGCTAAAGCGGCTTAAAAAGGTACCTATTTTGGTGGAAATTAGTGTAAATATTTCAGTGTGTCAAAACACTGCACAAGAGAATTTTCTGACCGAATCCTATTAGATAAAAGTTATGTTGTGTTCAATAAATACAATTACGGTCATTTATGCTCGATTCTAATTATTTACGTTAGCATAATAAGAGATATGTTTACATTGTAGAAACTGTTTGCTTGTTAAGCAATATTTGACTCATTCAGGTAACATTGAATGGAATTGCATCGACGAAGCCACAAGACGCTTGCGTCCTCGAGACCAAGCACAAGTAACTCGAAACAATCACAGATTGTGTCATATTAATTTGAACTTTATCCTTTGCACTCATTTAATTTAAATTCATTGTACCTACATTATTTGTGTATTTATTGATTCATGAAATGTGACTCAGGTTCAGTTTCACTTGAGACTTCGGAGAGTATACAAATTATTTCATTTTCATATCTCTTTAGGGAACCTGAATATTTCTGTAAGTCTTTTGGCATGTTTTCTTATGATATTTGTAAAGATTATAAATTAGGTACAATGCATAACTTAAATAAAAAATATATGTATTTACCTTAAAAAAATTAAAACAACTTAAATACCCGAGCGGAAAAATAATTAGCCGCAAATCGTTAACCATTTTCTATGAAACCATGTTGTTACCAACTTCGATTAAATTGTACTTTTGGAGTATTTGGGAATATGTTTAATTTTATTGGAGCATTTGGCAATATGTTAGTTTTTAGTCAAAAATCTCGAATTATATCAAAGTTTGTCTTTTCCGTTAGTTTTATTACTTCTTATGGATGATTCATGTGAAGGTAAGTAGTTTTTTCTTAATTAAAATATATTATTGGGTTATATTTATTATCCTATAAAAGAACCATTCCTTACATATTTTTTAAATATTATTTCTTTGAAATCTCCGCAACTGCGGTTAACACGCGTCCCAGCATTTCGAGTTGTGTTTGGCGAATAATGCTACATACAAATCAAAAATTTATAAACAATTAAGTCACTTCAGGTGAGATCGTGGTCAAACGAAGGTCTACTGTCCATAATAAAAAACAATAAATCTTTATTTTAAGTAAAGGATTATTCTTGATATTTGATCTGTTATTACTTCATCTTAAAATGATGTCAAGCTTGCCAAGCTTGCAAAATGCCAATCATTATGTAACGATTCAAAAAACGGAGTCATCGGACCCAACTTTGTATGGTAAGACGAAGGATCTTTGCAAGAAGTGAAATGCCCATAAAGCTACTTACTAGCTTCATCACCCTTATATTATAAATGCGTAAGTTGGGATGTGTGTTACCTCTTCTTCTTCACGTCACTACTACTAGATAACTGATCGGGCTAAAATTGTTCATACAGGTATGTAGTTCTAGAATAAAATAAAGACTACTTTTTATTACATAAGTAAATCAACACGTGTGAAGTCGCGGGCAAAAACTAATTTGTCATAAAAATAAACACTTTTTTCTGCAGCCTGTTCCAGTGCAAAGGCCTCATAATTTTTTTTGGTCATTCGTTATTTAAATATAGTAGGTTAGTACCTATACCTACTTATTTTATGTGTAAATTCTCGGTCTTTTATAATGAGGTCATGCTCATCGATTGTTTGTAAATTATTATTTAAAATAATTTTTGAAGCTAATTAAGTATTATTTCTATAATTGCGTCTTTTTTACAAGCTCTATTTAACTCGTACTTAAGTAAGTTCGGGGACAATGCGCAATGTCATGATGGTACCATCGAGCTGGTCTGATGATGGAAATCCAAGGTGGCCATAGGAACTCCTAAACCAAATGACTTCTCCACGTCGAGTTTGGGTTCGTTGGATATGTCTTCCCAATCACTTTGATCCTAGATGATATAAAAGAACGTATTTAAAAGTTTTTTAAATATTAAAAATTTGTTACTTAACTGTTTGTTACAAATATATATTTCTATTTTATGTCTGTTCTATTCTTTTTATTTTGGTTGTCATCTCGTTTTCGTTAATTTCAGAGAAATGGCTTACTCGTAAGCGCATAACTAGGTCATTGAGTTTTTCTGACATGTTTTCCTTTTTATTGAAAGTTTCGAATTCCATGTCCTTAAAATTGGTATTACCATAAATTATATGCATATATTGCACATGCATTTAAACTTTTGTATCATGTTTTGAGCAAATAAATTACATGTGTACTTAATGTTTCTGAATAGGTACATCTTTATCATTTGTTTTGTGATTCAGATCTCATATTGTTGCCTACAATAACAGTTGAATCTTCGAATACAAATACTCTACCGTCTTCTACGCATTCAAATTACCGTAAAGAGCCAAAGCATCATTGTTTTAAATAACCATGTATGTTGCGCCGCCGCCCGGTCAGTTTTGCAATACCGGTGACCGGTGTGGGTTGGTTTGGGTGTCTTGCGACACTGATCGGCCGCTTGCTAAACCTAAAGATACTGTTCTAATGTTTCACTTTTACTATGCTTGCCAAAATATGTTTTTGATTACATGGCAGACAAGTCTAGTACCAAGTTGTGTAACCGGTTTATTTGAGATTAAACTTAATTATGTAAAAAAAAGTCGTCGTTTCATTACTGTCGGCTGTACTAAGATAATATTTAATTTTTATTTATTTATTACTTATGAGGACTATTATAATATATACATGCATTCATTTTAACTAACAACTCAGAATGTTGCAACGCCCTTACCGTCGCCCCCCTCATGTTGATTCTACCAAAAATTTAAACAGCTTGTAATGGACATGAATTAAATAAGTAAATAAAAAAGAAATAGTCTCATGTCGCTTTACAGCTGACTTGCCTACTCTACGAGCACATTCTGTGTTGTACTAAGATGGCTTTATAATATGACACAGTTTTAAATGTGTAATATCTTAGCGCAAAGCGTATCTGATAGAATAGTTTTATGAGACAAGGCAGGCGATTCCAAACACAAGCACTGAACCTATATGCATATGTATGTATAAATAAATCATTGTCAGTAGTAGTAGTTCGAACAACACGCGGTTGTCATACCAAACGTCCCGTACATTTACTTACTATCAGCTCGGCGATCTGCCAGGGCCAAGATTACGTCCAATGGAAGGCAAAATATTTACATTGTGAGAACATCGGAGTGTCCGGTCTAATCAGATTTTGAAGAGCATCGCTTATTAGACCTCGATACCAACAGTTTTAGTACAAAGACCCGTTCAAGGCCTTGCAACAGGAATTTGCAAAGAAGCCGCATCCGGGTACATTATACAAAATCAAAAAGCCCAGTTAGAACTTATCGGTCATCATAAGGCAAAGCAGCTACAAACTGTAGATTTCTTTTAGCTTACGAAGATTTGAAGCAAATAGAATGAAAACAGCAATATTTTTCGCGGTATTAATTATATATGTATTAAAAAAAAGCCTTTTTGTCCTTCTTCAAGGGCAAATACCTCCATTCCGTATTCGCTTTCCACACTTCACAGGTTAGGGCTGTTGCTTGTGGACCAATCCTTGTCAAACGAGTCTAGCTCGTCCCGCTCAGCGTCATCTGGATCTCTCCGACTTCTTATATGCAGACAAGTTTTTGACTTGGAATGCATGAATGACTCTAGGCTAGAGTATTAAATGACAATGAGTAAAATAGTATT
Source organism: Eupithecia insigniata (assembly GCA_947859395.1). Taxonomy (NCBI): domain Eukaryota; kingdom Metazoa; phylum Arthropoda; class Insecta; order Lepidoptera; family Geometridae; genus Eupithecia; species Eupithecia insigniata. The sequence goes on from OX402008.1 coordinate 7,547,133, forward strand.
TTGATTATATGCATGCATTTGATGACATCAATCATGGTCATGTTTTCCTTCTATGCGGGCTTAGACCTTCTAAGACCTCTTAACTAATTCCGTTTCTCTGTTGTCCCCAGGCGTACCTGCACAGTTGGCGCTCGATAGAGGAGCTAAACATGTTGGTGGGTACGAAGGTCTGCGGTGCGACACCACTCGTCATCGCCTGCCGGAACGGGCACTACGACGTAGCAGAGTACTTGATTGAGAGATGCAAGGCTGATATCGAACAGCCTGGTTCAGGTAAAGCAATTTTTATCAGACTCCAAAAAAAGGAGGTTCTATGTTCGCATGTATGTATGTTTTTTTTATGTAGGTACGCCGATTTTTCCGTCGATTGTGAACCGATGCAGATGCTTCTTTTGTTATACCAAAAATATAGTAAGGTCGAAAGGAAAAAAAAACTTTATTATTTGATATATTGTATAGAGAATGATCCCGAGATGGTGGATCCCCATAAACAATATTCCAGAGGATTAGTATTTGTTTCGTAAAGCTAAATTAACAGTGTACTGTACATGTTAAGGAATTTAAAGTAGGGTTTTGTTTTCAAATAATCTAATTATATTATGTATTATAGTAGAACTCCCCTCACTATGGTCCAATGACTGATTCAATTGATCATACAATTCAATATCATCTATTTTAAAAGTAGCTTAATACGCAGAAGCAATTTTAGATCTGGAATGTAACGTCGACGGGAGCTCACATAAATCATAAATTAAATTTATTTATTATATTCCACGCGCAAGATGTTCGTTATTTATGTCAACAAAGCAAAACATGGCCAACACCAACAAGAATTAAGTTTTTAATTGGGCAGTTGTTACAGCGCCAAATTTTCTATTTCATCGGCTTGTTTGTCAACGCTCTTTACGTATATTGTTGACTGTTGGTAGATAAATCAAATCTACACGTTGTGATTGAAGGACTGCCCATTATGCGTCCAATGTTGCTAGCTGATGTTTAATAATACACACATGATAAACAACGCGATATTATAATCCTATATTCTACTACCTGACACGCCCGCGTGGACTAATTGTAAGAAGAATATCCCACCATGCATTGTTTTGTTTATCTCAAAGGGATAGCAGCGTTTTAAAAGCTCCCGGGCGGCTTGACTTTTCCGACACCTCCAACAAATTATTATATTTCAACCAATTTACACAAAACCTTGACAAATTATATACCTAAACATCATGAATCACTCTATCGTTTGGTGAAAACCGCATGAAAATCCGTTCAGTAGTTTTCGAGTTTATCGCGAACAGACAGGCAGACGCGGCGGAGGACTTCGTGTTTTATAATCATACTAATATTATAAATGTCAAAGTTGACAAAGAAAATAACAATCAAATAATATAAAGAAATTAAACTAGTATTTACAATTGAAACAATTGAGCTAACTGCAGACTGTAGCAAACAATCTACAGATAGCTCAACTGCTCCATATCAATACCAGTCGGAAGCGTCCCCAAGCCGCTGGCTGCATTGCCCCGCTGTATGGCAATACTAATGCGCTGCGCCAGATACAAGCGAAGCGTGACCCGAGAGCATGTCAAAGTTTGTATGGATGGATGTATGGATATTTGTTACTCTTTCACGCAAAAACTACTGAACCGATTAGGCTGAGATTTGGTATGGGTATAGTTTGGGACCTGGATTAACATATAGGCTATTTTTTATCCCGATAAAACGCGGGCGAAGGCGCGGGCAGCAGCTAGTATGTAGATAATTAATTTTAAAAGCTCGCGATTGTCTTTTGTTTTATCATACAAGTTGGCTGACGAGACGACACAAATCCAGGCTTCCAGTATACGAAAAACAAAAGGGGATCGCGACAGCAATGCGCGACAAGATGTATCTATTGATAGGACCGTGTGGTGGATGGCAGAAAATTCCGAATACCACCCAGCAGTGCGGTAAATCAGGCTGCGTATGATAATAATGAGAGAACAACCAACTGACTGATGTTCTCGGACGCAGATGAAATGGTGATTAAGTAATTTTCAAAAGTATTTTTTGGAAACATTAAATTAAGGATGTAGGATTATGACAGACATTCCTGCTACAGATTATTTTGAAAGTGAAAATAAGAAGAAAACATTAACTGTTTGCTGTTAATTCCACAATGGCGTATTTTCAAGAACTGGTTTCTATTTTAAGAAATTTACCTGACATTTATTACTTAGTATACATACATATAATACATTGGCTTAAATACGTACCTTGATGAATGTTGAGAAAATGCATGAATTTAATTACATAAACAATGATTTAATGGCTAGAAAAGTCATAAACGAAAACTAAGTACCTACTTACCGTACTTTAGTGTCTACTGGCTTTCGACCCGTAAAACAGACAAATTAATTTGGGATTATGTTAACAAACAACAAAATGACACTGCTTAAAATGTTTTCAATTAAGGTAAATGACAAGTAATTGCGGACTGGAATGGAGGAAAACACCGTAAACATTAAACCGTCTAATAAACACGAAAGCGTAAATTGCAAGCGAGAAACGCCCCAGCAAGATGTTATACCGATTTAATTTTATTGATATGTCAAAGTGAATCCATAACGAGATTTGCGATTTCGTTTTTCTTGTTAACTGTGGCTTTCCATCGCTCATCACCATCATCGTCGCCCACGACCAGACCTTGCCCTCTACTGGGTAAAGGCTTTCAAATCAAACATGTGCTCTATTTATTTATTTTTAACAGACTTCGAAGAAAGGAGAAAGTTCTATGTTCGGCTGTGTGTGTGTTTTTTTATGTATATTCGATTTCTCCGTCGTTTATGGACTGATTTGGATGATTCTTTTGCATTTGTATAGAGGACTAGCTGCTGCCCGCGCTTGCGCCTGTGTTTTATCGGGATAAAAAATAATAAAAATAAAATGTTATTCCAGGTCCCAATATTTATATATTGCCATACCAAATTTCAGCCTAATCGGTTCAGTAGTTTTTGCGTGAAAGAATAACAAATATCCATACATCCCTCCATACAAACTTTGACAATTCTAATATTAGTAGGAAGTAGGATGATCAAATATTTTCCCGAGGTTCTCGTTGGCGCGTTTTTATGCATATTCATTCATCTTGGTTTTTATTATAAAAACATGTTTTTATATTGTATTGTTGCGTTATATGTCTAACGATATGTTTCCTCTTCTTCCAGTGACATTCGACGGCGAGACGATAGAGGGCGCTCCGCCGCTATGGTGCGCCGCTGCGGCCGGTCACCTCTCCCTAGTCAAGTTGCTGGTTCGCGCGGGCGCGAATGTCAACTCTACCACACGGACACACAGCACACCGCTGCGGGCCGCCTGTTTCGACGGACACTTTGATATAGTCAAGTTCCTAGTAGATAATGGTGCAGGTAAAAGCTATTTAATTTTGAAAGTTGTTAAGTTTAATGTAATGCCGGCAGTACTGTCAGAGACACGCCGAGACATGCCGAGCACTATTGTTTTCTTGGTGCGCTCGTTTTGAGTCAGGATCATTCGTAAGCTCTTGTCAGGACTCAGCCACAAGAACCTCGCGAGACAAATGAGGGAGATCATGTACACATTCGTGTGTTTGGATGTGTACAAAAAAGACAGAGCTCTACAAAACAACGAGATAACAATCATGCCGTCGCATGTCTTCAACAGTTCAACTGACGACAACGAGTCTGTGCATGGTGCCTCTTGTTGAGAGAAGAGCGCGCGTGACGTCACGCCGATTGTGTACAGCCGGCTTAAGAGATTTTAACTTCACAGTTTTATTTTAGTCTTCTCTCCATCTAGGCCATCTAGCAAAGAGCCACCAAGCGCCCCAACCCAAGAAACTTAATGGATATACAATACATTTTTTTAATTAGTTGTATCTAAAATTGTGTATAAGCGTACCTATCTCATGGTTTGGTTTGGATAAAATTACTTTTTAAAGTAGGTAAGACACGAGTAAAAAAATGCGTGACGTCATGCGACATCTCGTACGTAAAGCATGCCATACAATCCTCGAGTGCCGATATAAATGGCGCTAGATTTCACGTCACAACGTCTATCGTCGCCGCAGAGATATGTATAACCCATGGAAATGACAAGAGCGCGCGTACCCCTCTGCCAAATTGTTCCATGTGGCTTGCCAGCTTGCCATTTCTATTAGTTTTATTGCCTAGGTCCTAGGTAGAGCGCCTTGTTCTCTTGCCAACATAACGACCTACGTTTGTGGTAAACAATATGTTGGTTGAATACTTAGAATTGCTTAGCCGGTCGGTATACCCAGACATGATGATGTACTTGTGTGTAAATAGTATTTAGTGACGCAAATAAAGTGTTTTGGATTGAGTTCGGATTCGGATGCTATACTATAGTTTATCTTAGGTATTTTGTACTTAAACTTAAATTCAAAACCACATAATGCCAGGAGAAGGGATTTTACATTTGGCGCTTCACTTAACATAAATATAAACATCTTTTGAACGGAAGTGAATTGAAACTTATGAAAAAAGAAAAACCGCCTAGACCCAACTAATATCTGCAGATCATGCAAACATTTGTTCCCCGAAAAACTCAAGCCACGGCTAAAAATTAACAAACCTCACCAGTTCCAGTACTTCTCTTATTTTTTATTGGCTTTAGGTGGCTTTCGTGTTGATCCGGTCATGATAGGATCGCCTATTGAGATTGCCATAAAAAGTCCCTTTTTAATGGTATGGTAAAGCGTTTGACCACCATCACACTTGAGAAAGTGAAGATGTGGTCTAAGATGGAGCACGCTTTCCTAGAAGGAACTTATTCTCGGGATTTGAAGACCTTTTCTTTAATTTCGTTCTCTCTTTTCCAGATATAGAAATAGCAAACCGTCATGGTCACACATGCCTGATGATCGCGTGTTACAAGGGCCACCTCCGGATCGCGAAGTTCCTACTATCTCTAAACGCGGATGTGAATAGAAAGAGTGTTAAAGGAAACACTGCTCTACACGACTGCGCGGAAAGCGGATCTCTGATGATACTCAAACTGCTGTTGGGACAAGGGGCGTCGATGGATGTAGATTCTTATGGTGAGTGTGGAACTCTAAAAATTTATCACCTACAAGGGTATGAAAGAACAAGAGAAAGCCCTACCTTTATTATTTCATATCCTTAATTAGGTACATAGCCTTAAAGATTAGTTAAATCTCGCTGCCTTAAAAGTCTATAACAAGTAAAATGGTGTAAATATCAGTTCTGCTTTAATCGCATCGATATGACACTTTTCTATATGAAATCTTTTTCAAATCACAAACCATAGGCGTTATGAATTTTCCCCGGTACTCTGGCTACCATTATTAGTAGGCCTTTGCATCTGTGACAGATGATTTAAGCATTTGCGTTCGTGATTGTGACGACCGATACGAAAGAGTATCCGTCGGCCGCAACACGGAGCCCACTCTTGACGCCTCGTGTGTTTCTCTTTGAACAACCAGAGCCCCGAGTCCATTTGACGATAGTATCGAGACGTGAACGTGACGTCATATTTGTATGGGATTTGCATAGTTCCCTGTCTGCACGATAGAGGCGCTGTAACAAAACCTATGGAAAAATTAGACGTCCCGATAGCGTCTCGATACTATCGTCAAATGGACTCTTGGCTCAGGTTTCGTCGTGCTTTGATTGGCTTTCGTCGATAAGGCGATACCAATTGTCATAGTCCTCAGCTAGTACCTACCATTGCTTGCTGGAGATGTTAAAAGCAGCCACATCCCTCTTTATAAATAAATAATTTTGGACAATCACACACAGCATCATCTAGCCCCAAGCTAAGCAGAGCTTGTGTTATGGGTACTAGATGACTGATATACATAATATAATACATAAATAGATAGATATTTTTTATTATACATAGAATATACCCAGAACACCCGAGACAAATATTTGCAGATCGTACAAACATTTGTCCCAAGGCGGGAATCGAACCCGCAACCTCCTGCGCCGCAGGCGGACCTTCGCCCGCTGCGCCACATCGGTCGTTATAGCGAAGCATTGGCTGTCTAGCAGCCCTTTTATTCATAAAGTAAATAATATTTTACTTTCCAGGAATGACACCTCTCTTAGCGGCCTCGGTGACCGGCCACACGCATATAGTAGACCATTTAATATACGCAGACCACGGGCTTGTTTCGAGAGAGCAGAGGATCGACGCGTTAGAACTATTGGGGGCCACGTATGTGGACAAGAGGAGGGATATGGTCGGTGCTTTGGCGTTGTGGAAACGGGCTATGGAATACAGGTGAGGTTCATACTCTAATAACTAGGTACTTCAGCTGAACTCTATGTGGCATGATTGTAAATAAATCACCCATGTACCCTAAAAATTACATTGCTGTCTGTGTATCTGCGTATAGTTATCTGAACCTCGATGCCAAATAAAAGTCAATAAAACAAGTCCAACTGTTTCTGCCAAATCAAGAGACGGGAAGGATACCAACAGGATCTAGAAGATAGCTCGTGACAGAGTCCAGAGATGAGTGGAAGCATCTAGGAGAGGTCTATGTCGATAGAAAACCTCACCAACAAAATAGTTGCTAAAAAATTATAGCTATTTTTTTGTGAACTATAGTAGATTTAAAAATTGTACGTACACACACTAAAACACAATTATAAAATTGTGTTTATTTACTTGGTCAGCGAATAAAGGCAATTTTAATTTATGTATCTTTATGTCTGTTCCAGGTTCCCGTCAGACGGTAGCACTCCAATCCCAAAGCCGAAAGATATCCCACGCATCGAGGCGTACGACTTCGCGGTAGAACCCATAGACCTACAACAGCTGGAGGAATTACTGGCGGACCCCGACGCTATGAGGATGCAAGCGCTAGTCATACGAGAGAGGATCTTAGGTAAATATGTTTTTTTATATAAATCATTTAATTATAATTGCTATAAATACGTAAAGTAGCAGCGTAAAGTTCTAAACTTAAATGCCAGCCTAAAGCTTCCCACCTAAAACTTAGAACAAAATCCTCACGACTATATTTCTCCCCAGGTCCAGCCCACCCAGACACATCATACTACGTCCGCTATCGCGGCGCCGTCTACGCCGATGCCGGTCGTTTCCAACGTTGCCGGCAACTCTGGCACCACGCGCTGGACATGCAGCGAGCCGTGCTGCCGCCCCTGTCTCCACTCACGCAGTCCTCTCTATTCAGCTTCGCGGAGCTGTTTACGTATATGCTGGGCGAGCGAGCGAGGCCGCCACTTAGAGGTGAGTTGAATATCCCACCGGATGCGCCAACAAGTTAGTAGTAAATCCTACAGGCTACGCCACACAAGTTAGTAGAATATCCTACAGGCTACGCCTCACAAGTTAGTAGAATATCCTATAGACTGCGACAAATGTATACTCTAGACTGGACATGCAGCGAGCCATGCTGCGGCCCTTATCCCTGCTCACGAACTTTTCGCTGTTCGGCTTCGCGGAGCTGTTTAGTCATCTATTGTATTTCCAACCTAAATAGGTATACATATAGTCTAAAACTCTTCTTCTTAGTCGCTACACTCTTGACAGAGCAGTCATAGTCGTCATATCAAGGAGGATGGCAACCTTCACAACCCGGTGCCATTGCTCTCGCACCACTGCCCCCCTGGTACTATATCCACCGCATGGAGTATTTGCCGCGAGATCTTGTGGCATCAACTTGGCACAAGAGGCGCACTAACTTAGTTTAAAACTATTACTGTTAAAATTACATCCACAATTCTTGTATTATTTTCGCAGGTCGCATCGTCCCGCCAGTAACATTCGACGACATCGCCCCAGTATTCCGGAAGGCTCTATTCGAAATAAAACGTGGCATGACTCTCCTCGAATCAAAGATAGTCATCGAGCGCGAACAAACGCTGACAACGTTGCAACGCGTTCTGGTAATAGCGTTGCAACTCGCGGCGTTACTTGCGAGACTGCTTGATGAGCCGGATTGTACTGAGGAGGTTTCGCAGAAGATTCATTTCGCTATTTATTCGCTTGTGAAGACGGATATTAAGGTTAGTTCAGGCTTTTCTTCGCATTAAAATAGATTTTCCTAGAGTCTAAGTTAGCGCGAACCAACGCTGACGATGTTGCAACACGTTCTGGTTGATTGGTTCTATTTGGCGCACTGTTCGAGATAAACCGTTCTATTATCTCTACAAAAGTCTCATCAGCGCAAATATATTCACTGCTAGAACATAGTGACAACTGAGTTGAATCAAAATTCTAAGCCAACTCTTTTCTAATGCTTTTTTCTTTAATTCTAGGTGCGTGTAGGCAGATCAGCGCTGCACGTCGCCTGTTCTTCGGACGGTAGCCGCGCGCGCGCCGCCCGCCCGTGGCATTCGCACCCGCCCGCCGGGGCCCCCGCTGAGCCCTGTAATTCCATTCTTATAGCCCTCATGCTGAGACTGGGGGCCCAGCCGGACGCAAGGGACGCGGCTGGCAATACCCCTCTGCATCTCATATGCAAGGTAACTAGCTAGATAGTGGCAATTGAACAAATCGGAGGCCCATCTAGAGGGCCCAGTGCAGTACTTTAATGAATGGCACAACCTGTTTGATCCAACCATCACGTTACTGCGATGGCGGTGGGTAAATCAGGAGGTGGTGATTTTATTTTGTAACTTGTTTCTGACCGCGGCATTACACGCGTTTTTCCTGGATGAAAACTAAGACAAACAGATCAACTGTGGTACACTCTACTTTTTTTTTAATAATCCATGCAAATTGCGTTCTTTCATTCAGTCTTCATTCACCTTATGTGTCAAAAGTAAAATCAAACAGTAACCGGACTATAGTGTTACCTATAATAATAGGTAGGAACTTAGCTTTCACATACAAACCGCCACATATCTGGCAACTTTAAGCAACATCTAAGATACAATTTTTTTTTGGCTCCAGATAAATCCATGCCCATCAGAAGTGGTCCGCGAGCTACTAGCCTACGGCGCTCACATAGACGCCGTCAACTACGACGGTGAAACACCAGAAGAGATCCTCAAACAAAGCCAACAGTCTCTGACCTCCATGGTTAACCCACTCCGGTACACCACACTCAAATGCCTCGCCGCCCGGACGGTCAAAAACTACAGGCTACCCTACAGGCATGTGCTACCCCAATGCTTGCATTCTACCGTTATCACGCACTGATCGCGTTAAAAACCTGACAGAATTGGTTGAACCCTTCCATTGCTGTGTTTCGGATTATTCCTCCTCAGATGTTCTCAATTACACCTCAAAAGACTCAATTTATTATCAGAGGTTATTATTTTTATGATAAATGGCAAAAAGTTTATTTTATGTGCGCTTTTATCAGTGCCCATATGGTGAACAACTATGTCGATACTGACTTAGACTCACTTTGATGTACTCAGAAATCGAGAGATCTCGTCTCTAATACCTTGATTCTATGCATAAACTGCTGTGATAGACAGCATTGTGTTGTAAAATGTAGAACGCATTATTACGATCTTACTGCAATTGTATGTAACTATTTCACAGCTTAATACTATGACAAAACTTAAGTAACTTAATTTACATTTGATTCAACTCAAGCAACAATCGGCTCTAGATAATGACAATGTAGTGTTTATTTATCTTTATATTGACAACACATAAGATTTTACTCTTTGTTTCGCTAGTATATGGCTACCCTTCCACATAATATTACCAAGGATATTACGAATCCTTGGTAATTATGTGGAAGGATACATCCATACTATCAGTTCGTGGGAATCCGCCTACGGGTAGCGATTTGTTGGCGAGTTTTGTACTACGAAGCCGCAAGCGGCTATTGGATCATCTTATCTCCCTCTTCCGTAATGCAAATGTGGACTTTTATTTCATAATCTGCAAAACTGAACGCAGAATCAACATGGAGTTTTCTTTTTCTTCCTCAACTCGTTTGAAGAGTATTTTTGTACTATTGTTCTTTTTTTATGTATTACTTGAGAAATGTTACATATTTTGCCATAGTAATGCTGTGCATATAATCTAAATATTTAAATGATTTTGCTCGTGTTCCGTTAATAAGACGTTTAGAAAGTGGTATTCATTAAAGATAAATACCCACTTAATTTGTTTACTTTTAGAGATTTTGCATTGCATTGTAATTTGATTTTTATTACGTTTGGTTGAAGCTCATTTTCTTAGTCTGCCTTCTATGTAAGAACTTTTTGAGGCTATGTATTGTTTTTGTTTTAAACCACCGTACGTTTTTTTTTGTTTTGTATTATTATTGTATTCTAAAACGCTCAATATTTCTTTTATTATGTTATTATCAGAGATTATATGGATGACATATTGAAGAAATGCTATAATAATATTTATTGAATTATAGTACCTATGTAAATATATATTAATGTTATTCATAAATCCAGGAATTGGGCAGTATTAAATATATGCAGATTTTCTATATATTTTTGTATAAATAATAACGGATTTGAAAAATATGACAAAAATATTGTAGAAAATTCAAAGTAATTTAAAATATTTTTATATGTCACAAACATTTTAAGATACTTAGTTCATTTCTCAAATTGCATCTATCTTATTTTCCATGAAAAGAATGTGGTCTGTTTGATATTTATATTGTCACAAAGTAGTAATGTACTGGTGTCGTCATTCATCGACATGAGGATATCGATAAAATCGTATTCATGGCCACCAAGTGATATTCGCTTTTAATTTTAGTATTTCTTAAGTTAACGCACGACAGGACTAGACGTCGATAGTGTTGTGTGGCGCCATCTAGTCCACTATTATTAGTACATGTTGGGTAGACCAGACATTTTCTAAGCGTCCTAGATTCTTTAATTACCATCTACAGATAATTTAAAGTAATTTGCATTTTTAGCAACAAAATATGCTTTAGTTATGTCTAATTTTGAGCATACTTTTTGCATCTGTATAATACAAGCCTACATCGTATTAACGTAGCGTAGGTACGTTATCTGGTGATGGTAGAGTCACCTTTAGAACATTATCGATAAATTCCTGTATTTGATAATAATCACTAGTTTTCTAAAATGAAAATTAAAAAACAAATTATATACTAAGTAGGAATAATAAAAGTAGGTAATAATTGGTATTTGTAATTATATAGTTGGGTAAATCTTTTAGAACTGAATTATTATATATTGTTTGTATATTCAGCGGCAGTTGATATAGCTGTCTGTTTGTCATAGATTATATAAATTAGTAAATAATGCGTGATAATTCAATGTCATGCTAGTTATTTTTTGAAATTAATAAAATGCTTTAAAAATTAACGTTTTATTAATTTAATTGAATTCTTACCTATTTATAGTTCTACTAATATGAAATGTTATATACGGTTAGCGCGTTCACTGTCAATCTTTAGCGATGTGACCCGGAGGCTAAGACAATCTAGCACACTGTGGAGGAGCGCTTCGCGTTGCTGCTCAAAAAGTTGCCAAAGAAGTCCATCAGCGGCAGTAAAAGTAAAGAGTAAGATTGTCTTTTTGTCATCAAGACCAAAGGTGATTTCATTATGTTCAAATAAGGTTCAATCAAAAAACTAAATTAGGTACAGAAATAGCGACTTATACTGTGTAGGTATCCTATAAAAATGTTTTCTAGCTGCCTGAAGCTTCTAAGGTAAGGGTTTTGCTGAACCCCATATAACCATACTGTACCCTACATGCAGTACGGTATTTGATGGCAAAATAAATAATAGATTCAAGCGTTACTTTGCGGAAATCCATTGCATAATATTAGAATGAAAATCATCAAAGTTGTAGACAGCTTATATTGAGGCGCAGCTCTACCATGTCTGTGTGTTATATTGATGAATACTATCAGAGAAGGTTATACGCGGAATTGTTACTAAATAAATTTTCATTCTAATATTATTTGATGGCAATTTTTTCTTCTCAAAAACAAAGGGTTCTGCTGAAAGATATTCTGGCTGTTACATTTAGTAAAATAGTCAATTTTTTTAGAAGTTTTCCTCTATTAGGCGTACTTATGGCTATAAGGCGTATATATTTTAGGCATACATAAGGCTCTGTTATGCATACATAAGACTATTAGGCATACATAAGGCTCTATTAGGTATACATAAGGCTCTATTAGGTATACATAAGGCTCTATTAGGCATACATAAGTCTCTATTAGGCAAATAATAAGGCTCTATTAGGCAAATATAAGGCTCTATTAGGCAAATATAAGGCTCTATTAGGCATACATATACGGCGGCAGCTGATCGGTCGAATACTTATTTCCCTCGATACTGTCGGACGATCTCTGTGGCGCATGGCGCAGCGGACGAAGGTCCGCCCGCGACGCAGGAGGTTGCGGGTTCGATTCCCGCCTTGGGACAAATCATTGTACTTACGATCTGCAAATATTCGTTCTAGGTATCTTCGTATAAAAAAATATATGACTGATAAATAATACAAGTAATGTATGGTTTTAATACATGTATCAGTCATCTAGATTGCCGTGGGGTCGCGGCGTACGAATATCGACCCCTCCAACTCAACCCGTGGATGTCGTAAAAGCCGACTAAGGGAACCTACCAGAGGAAGGGCAGCAGCTTCCTTCTGAGTATTTTTAAACACCAACACTGCGATCACCAATCCGCCTGCCAAGCGTGGTGATTATGGCAAATCCCCCCCTACATGGGAGACCATCCACTCGATGGACCGACGACATCGTAGCGGTCGCAGGGAGTCGATGGATGGAGGCGGCTCAGGACCGCTATTTGTGGCGTCGTACGGGGGAGGCCTATGTCCAGCAGTGGACGTGTATGGGCTGATGATGATGATCAGTCATCTAGTACCCATAATACAAGCTCTGCTTAGCTTGGAGTTAGATGATGCTGGTTGCATTATTTATCATCTCACAGAAGAACCACCTTACCCATGATTCTTGAACTGAAAAAAATACACGACAACATAGGTACACGTTACATCACTATTACCAACAAAACATGGGTGGATAACAACATGGTTCTCATAAAAATGTATGAGCGCCTAACAAGAGGCGGGCAGGGGGGCAAATGCTAGTTATTCCGCGCGAACGGTAATTGTGACAGATGAATGTGTTTCGTTATACTTACAAAACACGGTGTTACAGAGGTCGACCATTTACATAAACTAGACATAAAAAACTTGGTAGGGTGACTTGATGTTGTAGGCTAAACCACGCGATACCTATCAACATCATCATCAGACTATGCTAGCCCGACGCTGCATATGGACTGGACTGCCACTAAATAGGATTTCGCAGATCGATGTCTCTGCCGTCTGTTAACTAGAAGACCTTTATCCCCGAAAAGTTTTCGAATTCGGCTAGTTGGAATTTTGGAATGGTTGTTAAAAGAAAAGGAATATGTTGTTAAAAGGCTAGGTTGTTAAAAGATAGGGAATTTCGAACTGTACCCGTTTCCACTAAAAAGAAAAAATGACCATTTGAGGGTTAACGGCCTTATACTCATAGTTAACAGACGGAAGATTTCACCTGGCCACATGGCGTCCTACACTTCATTTACAGAGTCGCAGTCTCCACTTAAGAACACGCCTTCCCGGTTGTTGGTTCTACGGCAGATATGGCCGGCCCTGCTGCCACCTCATTTTGCTTATCATTTGGTATGTGGGTAGTAGTAGATAGTAAATTTTGGTTCGATATTGCTTACCTACATACGTATCGGTATTAATAAATTCCGCAAAAAGGCCCACCTGTGGCCTAGTTGCGGAAACAACTTAGTACTACACTTCACTCCTAACTCAAAAATTCTGAAATATATATTGCTTTCTGTCGATAAAATAGACACTTTTTAGGTACGTTAGTGTCTTTGACGCCTGACAATAAGAAGTTATCATGAAGATAGAGTCGTATGTCGTATACTAAAAAAGGTACTGTGGAGCTATATCCTACCAAAGTAGAAATGTGGTTAAGTAGGATTATTTCCAAGAGCGGGCAGGTAGGTTACAATAGATTAGTATCTCGAACACATTTAAACCCCTATTGAATTCAACCCTAACTAGTGAACCGTGGCAACAACAAAATAAAATCCAGCGGGTTAAATAGGCCCATTGAAACACGGCACGCGTCCTCGCAGAAAGACGTCGTTAACCGAACGGGCCATTGTGTCCCATACAAGGTACGATATATCCCAAGCGGGTAGTTATTGCACAAATAAGAGTAATTCGCGAAATTCCGAGGGGTTGGATTTGCTGGAAAAATTGCGTGTTTTCGTTGGTAATTTAATTAATAGGGTTGTTATGGGTAATGTCTTCCAAAACTACCAACCTATACCTACAATGTACAAATGTACAATGTATAGGCTAATGTAGCCAGCGTCTTGGTGACGCTTCCGAATGGTATTGATATGGACCAGTTGAGCTATCTATAGATTGTTTGCAACAGTCTGCAGTTGGCTCAATTTTTTCAATTGTGAATACTAATTTAATTTGTTTATATTATTTGATTGTTATTTTCTTTATCATTAAAGATCGCAATTATGACGTATAAGGTTTATTTCTTTTGGTAACCAATTTTTTACATTCATAAGTACCTTCCTAGGTAGGTACCTACTAGATCTTCACTAGCGCTTTTGTAGAAGACTAGATTCTACTGATGATAATAAGAATGGGATTTTAAAGTACGAAGTGAGTTGAGTAGAAACTTATGCCCAGCAGTGGGTGTAGAATAAATAAATCGTTTCGTTTAATATGGTAGAAAAGCGGTTATTTACCTACATGGTTAATAAATCCGGTCAAGTGCGAGTCTACTCACACACGGTGGGTTCCGTACCATTGAACAAAACTATTTCACAATCAAAACTATATCCATAAAAAAAAATTGGGTTAGAAACCCTAAAAACAATTTTTTTAGATAGAAAAAAGCATAACGCCGCAATTGCGCGGTCACCCTCTTAAACATTTTTTTTTATTATTTGTTGTTATAACGGCAATATGTCTTACACTTCAAGAGATACAGCCATGACAAACGTAGCAAAAATAGACAAATCACGTTTTTTGTATGGCAGCTCCCCCTTCCTTTAATTTTTATATAAATTTTTATTATTTGTTGTTATAGCAGCAAGAGAAATATACACTCTGTGAAATTTCTACTGTCTACCTGTTACGGTTCTTGAGATACAGCCCGCTGACAGACGGAAAGAGGAGGCTTAGTAATAGGGTCCCGTTTTCACCCTTTGGGTACGGTACGGAACCCTAGGGCCTACTGTATCGCAGATGACAAGTATGGCTGATGATCATGATCATAGTACCGACTCTGTATCGTCATACAGAGTAGGTACTATCTCCATTCTACGTCATCTTTCTACATAGGTATACTAAACCTCCCCTAACTCGCTAAGCTTAAAGCGTTGTCAAATCTTTAAAAATTGCAGCACAATACTCATTCAAGTACCAGTTCAGCCCTAAGCCCCGTTGTTATTAATAACGGCATATTACAATTCAATTTGAACCGGCCGTCCCCGGGAACGTAATCCTTCTGTAATCCCGTAGTTATCTGAACAATTATATTAAAAGCAAACATGAATTTTCAAATCCCGCAATCGGTATTATTAAAGGTGGAAATACACCGTGGGCGTGCCGGTAGCGTCGCGTCGTGAGCCTAACGACTTGTTAGCAAAATATCGCCTATTTTGTTTTAACCGCCTTGCCGCCGTGACATTGAAGAAATCGTCCAAACAGCTGACACATGTCATGGGCCCAGACGTGTACAACAGGCTTCCCAGTTCTGTCACAGAAGCCCACAGTCTAACTACATTAAAACGCTTGCTTATCGAGCGAACTTTTTATAGCTATGGTGAATTCGTAGGTTATAAAAATTAGATGCATAATTGCACATAGTAGGTAATATATATTAATTTTTTTTAAGCAATGCCTTAAATTATTTTATATATAATTTGAAGATTTCTTATATTAATTATTTTATTTTAAATGTGTATATGTTAAAATGTAATTCCATTTGTAATTCGTAATTAGGGTAAATGTATTTTTAACAATGTGTGTTAAATTGTATTGCCAATTCTTGACTTGAAATAATTATTACAAATAAATGACTATTATGACTATTATAAAATATTTATTCTCGTTTCTTTGTGCGATCTTTAAGTCCGAATAACTTACGTTAAATAACTAAAAGAACTTGCCTTAATCCACTTTCGTAATTAGCCATCGATCCAAATAATTACGTAATCCTTGGCGTATAATGCAGTCAATCATTACTTCTTGTTCAGACTCAGGCTCGTTTGTAGTTAAACTCACATCAAACATGCTCTGTAATTATAATTTTTATAAAACCTATTGTCAAGAATTGTTGGTAGGTACCTATGGATACCTACGTACTGTGAAGTTTTTCAAAACGCTAACGTTATACCGACGCCACGCAAACACGCACATGGTGAATCGAATTAGTACACTTACATTAAAAAAATAAGTAAAAAAATTGCATGGTTTATCGCCACGCTCACGTTATGCTAACGCCACGCAACCGCGCGCTGTGTGATTGTGACCTGAATCGAATATAATTGCATTGTCAGCTGAGCTGTAATAACCTGGCAGGCTTTAGAGTTGTCGGTGCCGCGGTTTGCTGAATTGCATTACTAGATTAAAAGGTTTTGTTTGGAAATTTAACCCAAATCTGTTATTTTCACCGAAGTTTAACAAATTCAATTCAGTAGTCATGTACTAAATGCCTGCTTACTATCCTACATTTAACTATTTTTAATCGCATAATACGTTTATTTATGTAACCAATCTGGCAAAAATTATTCAAATAATGTATACTAAGGTAGGTTATAAAATAATATCATCATCATATCATCCCATACACGTCCACTGCTGGACATAGGCCTCCACCATACGACGCCACAAATAGCGGTCCTGAGCCGCCTCCATCTTATTAAATAATATAAGTAAATAAAATTATAAAAAATTAAGTATGTGTGTTGCTAGGCTGATTTACCGCAGCAAGCTGTCTCTTGATAATAATAACAATTGAGTAGTGAAAAAAAATCGTACAAAAGGTACCGAAGATAAAAACACTACAAAAATTAAAAAATCTCCAAAAATTCTGTACCTAATAGTCTCCTAAACTATTATCCTGTAATTACAACGATTAAGGTACCTCCGCTTACTGCCTCCTCTCAAAAATCCACCCAGTATTCTCCTCTTACAATGTTAGTAGATAAAAACTAACTTTTATCTCCCAATAATATCCAAATAGAAATAGTTGTAAGAAACATGCAATCTCATCATACTTACTCCGTCGGTTTCACGCACCCGCTATTTCGAGTATCGAAACGTAATCGGGTTAGACTAACTAATGCCATTTGACGGACCACTGGTCCGTTACTACGAGGCAGGGCTGGATTCAGCCGCTCAACGATCTATGGACAAGGAGCTGGAGGGCAATTCTGGCAATATATCTACTCGATAAATATGGCAAAGACTGTCAAAACATCGAGTGATTGCTTCGTAGCAAATAAGCGTACACTAAAGTTAATTACGGGATATTTAACATTATTTGAGTTTTGAGTTCTCCAATATTTCGGCACAGTTACATACGCCATGATCACGGAACAACTGTTCAGTTGTTGACATCGGTAGGTAGGTACGATAATTTGTTTTTCATACGGGGCCGACAGAGAACCGAAGTTGTGGACATAGCTCTGAGAGTTAGCAAGCTGAAAAGGCAGTGGGCCGGCCATATCTGCCGAAGAACTTACAACCGCGGTGGTAAACGTGTTCTATCAATATCGTATATACAAAACCTTTAGCACCCGTTAGTAAGTATTTACCTGCTAGTTTTTACTCTATGATTTACCTAATTTATACTACCACGCGCCGCCGCGCCGCCCCCCACTCCACAGCTGACAATTTATGAGCAGCAGAGACATCCTCACACCGGCCCTGGCAGGTTTACCGAAGTAAATAACCAGATGTAATTTACGCAAGAGCAATTTTGTTTTCTCGACAAAACACAATAGAAAAAGGCACAGTTGTTAACTTAGGAAAAATGAAGAATAGTTTTGCAATCATTTTGCGATGTGTTCTTTACGCGAAGCTGGCTCTATAAAAACGTATCAATAATACTCAAAATGTTATTTTTTTTTAATTTTAAATTTCAAATTTTCTCCTTTTTGATGCCTTTTAATAAAAATGTACGATAAGTATCTCTGAGTTCCAGAGACTGTTAAAATAGAGCCAACTTATGAATTTATTAAGTAGGTTGACGATAGAGTGCGCGGGTTCGATTTACGGTTTGGGACAAATTTCTGTAACAAATGTAAATATTTGTTCAGAGTGTTCTGGGTATAAAATATCTATGAATGAAATGTAGTTATTTTTTCGTTGATATTTTTTATTATAAATATATGTATATTATCACACCCATAATACAACAACAAAGCTCTGCTTAGGTTGGGACTAGATGATGCTGTGTGGATTGTACAGCATTATTTATATTTATTTAACATTTATGTATTCTTTCAAAGCTTTGCCATTAAGAAAAAAAATCAATTCTTCTTGTTAACAATTCCTTACCATTACCATTTTGAATCAAACTTCCTTCGTATTCGAAAAGTTATAACAACACGTTTAATTGAATTCTGTGAAAACGGCTCTGGCCGTGGAAAGGGGGAGGGAGGAGGCTTCCGTTTTAACTTTCCGGACCGATGAGCGTGCCCTACCATTGATAACTCGATAGAAAGTCGATTTCAATAAACATGTACGTACGGTATGCCAATAGTTTTTACCTATAGCAAGCTAACTTCACAGGTAAAAGAAAACCCAGACTCTATTATCTATTTTCCTGTATAATTTGTATTTTCTTGGTGTGTAATAAAGTGTATTGTATTGTATATATCATGCGCAATTGAGTGTCAGCCAAGTTCCGTACTTAACTTTGACATATTAACACCCCGCTTGGCAGGCGGATCGATAATCGCAGTAGAGGTGTTAAAACACAGAAGGAAGCTCGCTTATTCCCATTTGTCCTGTGCTGTAGTTCAGTCACTAACAACTGGGACTACTTTTATCCCAGTTGTTCTGTGCAAAAGACTACTGGAACAAAAATTGTCCCAGTAGTTATGTGCACTAAGAATGTAGGTATTACTAATTTCAAAAATATCAGGCAATGAAATTCAGCTAATGTCACACACATCACACACACAAAGGCTACGTTACGATAAATGAAGGATACGTACGATATTCTGATTAGCCGGCCGACGTTCGATGCGTGTACACACTTTTGCCATACAACACTGCGAGTCTGGCAAAATAAAGGGTCCGTTATCCGCACGGTATACAAAGATCTCGTTTATTTTCGATCCATTGTACGGCGAAAAAAAGGACCAACAGCCTAAATACTGATTTAACTTTTTCTGAGAAGTGTCTCATGGGATTGAAATAAGCTTGCTGCAATTCCTCTGGTAGGTTCCGTTAGTCTCTTACAACATCCACGGGCTATGTTAGAGGGTTGTTTCTTACATATTTACCGTCACGGTCCTCACTAATACTTCTTCATATTTGTGGGCTTGGTAATCATCATCATTAGCCTATTAGTCCACAGCTGGCATCCACAATCTGCCTTCAGTCTTTCACAGTTCGTCATCCCACCAAGCCGGAGGTCCGACACTATGTTTGCCGAGTCGCGGTTTCCACTCAAGGACACGTTTACCCTTGTGGTGGTCTGTTCTTCGCAAGATATGGCCGGCCCACCGCCACTTCACCTTGCTTTTTCTTTGAGCTATATAATTATTAATTAGCCACCGTCTATACGTGTACAACTGCTTCGTGTCCATCCCAAGGTTGCCTGGAAGAGATCGCTCTTAGCGATAAGGCCACCTTTTGTGCAACTCTGTTATCTATTTGTATTTTCTTGGTGTGCTATAAAGTGTATTTGTATATACATATAAATTGTATATCGATGCCTTTGGTTCTCATTCGGATGTTATTGTGAGCATGGTAGGGGCACAGTATTCAATTAACTAGCGCCTGTACGCTGGCTCGCACTTTTAGTTATGTCTATATTATGTAAACACAATGTTTTGATAGAACCTCCTTGTCACTTGTTTAAAAGTAAAGTAGTAGCTATAGTACAATATACATATAGCTATAGTGTTAGTAGCTTTTAATTTTTCTGTATTTTGTCCTTTTTTTATTGAATTTGTACTATATCACCCATTTTATAATTTTTTACCCGACTACGAGAGGGTTATGATTTTGACACCCTATGTATGTATGTATGTATGTACATATGTAGCCGATTTTTATGTTCCCTGGTAGCGCTGAAACTACTGGTCCGATTTCAACAAATTAGGTGTCATATTCGTCTTAATAGCCCGATGGTTATAGGCTATGTGACGTCAAATAAAAATGGAGGTCTAACGAGATAGCAGGGGTCGAAGAAAGGGTCGAAAATTTCAATGTTAGTAAATATGCTCGTGTGTGGTATCGTTGCAAAGGTCTGTTTGTACTTTCCAAAACCGTTTTTCAAACTTTTGTGAGATTAAGGATTCTCAAGCTATTAGCAAAAAGGTATAAAAAAATATATAGTTAAAAATTAAAACCCTACTACATAAAAGTCTTAAACAGGCGTTCACCTATTGTCCTTATCATTTTCTTTTGATACTTAGGTAGTCTGAGGCACCCACCCCATATATGTACCTACGGTACAATTAGTAACAAAGGCCTCCGACTACCTAAGTATCAAAAGAAAATGATAAGGACAATAGGCGAACGCTTTTTTAAGACTTTTATGTAGTGGGGTTTTAGTTTTTAACTATATATTTTTGAGTGTAGTTTTGGTATTTCGGTAACTATTTTATCCATAAATATTTATCATGTCATGTCATGATCGACAAACCTAGGCCGCCTAAAAAGGTCTGATAAAATCACAAAAAAATATATAAATATAAAATAAATTATATATATTTATTATTATAAATTCGAAAGTTTGGTAGTTTCGATGGATGGATGTATGTTACTTCTTCACGCCAAAATTACTGAACGGGCTGAAATTTTGCATAGATGTAGTTATAAACATAGGCTATTTATCCCATAAATAATGTTCCATGGGATAGAAATAACTTTAAAACGATTCTATAGAAACAAAGCTGCGGGCAAAAACTAGTTATCTAATAAAATGAACTAGATCAAACGATGTCGACTAAATGAAACACAAAGGCAAATAATTTACCTAAAATTAACTCGTAACGCAAAATGTAATCTTCCTTTTAACATGCTCGGTCATAAGTCGACGTTTCTAAGGGTTGCTATTAACATTCACAGCATTTTTAAAATGTTTAGACTACGTTTATATCGGGGGATCTTCGCAGACCAATTAATGAAGGATTTAGTTCACGTGTTAACGAACCGTTTTTTGGTTTTGTGGTATTTAATTGACCACTTGTGTACATTGTGCTTGTGCACCTGTGCCTTTTTAATATTTACCTACCGCTTAATAAACTCATTTATAGAAACGATTATATACTTTTGATTCTTATTTTACTTCTGAGATCTTATACTTCTCTTAGGTCGTAGGTTTATTTATTTTAATCAAAGATTCTAGTAGTCTAAGTTCCGTCTATAATTTCGCTTACTCGTTGCTTTCTTGTCACCATTATTGGCACTGGTGACTTGTAATACAGGTTTTATAACCCTACCTCAAGCACCAGCATCTCATAAAACAGGTCAACAAATAATAATACAATACAAATGTTTATTCAGTTATAAAAGATACAATAGTTTTACAGAAAACATTTGTTACTTATAATGAAATACTTGTGATCGGTGTTAACGCTCTTCCACATCTTTAAGTGCATTATAGTTAACGATGTTATAGATCTTAATTTACCTCTCTTCTGCGATCTTAATTATATACCTATACAAATATTTTATAAGGTCTTTTGTGAGTGAAAAATATATATTTATCTATGTATATAATTTTTAATAGGGATACTAAATAATCCTAAACCCTCAGTAGTCAATGGCAAAACAACGTTTGCCGAGTCAGCTAGTACGAGTATATACATATATATATGTATATATACCATCGTATCGAACCATCGCTCGTGTCAACTCTTCACTGCCTCGTACTCTCGTCGGACTTAACAGACTCCTAGATCAGAACAGAACCCAGACTGCGATATCTTCGCAGATGAATGGAAGAATTCAATGTTAGTATGCCTAAGATTATGCCGTACGGGGGAGGCCTATGTCCAGCAGTGGACGTGTATGGGCTGATGATGATGATGATGATGATGCCTAAGATTTTGTGAGAGTGATGAATGAAAGGATACTTGCTCGTTTTGTTATTATTATTTTAATCCGCATCAATCATTTCAATATTATCAAAATATTTATTTATTATTTCAATCACTTTATTTGCCCATTAACTGAAAACGATTTAATTTTTAATGTTGTTATTGCTGTTATGATTTTGTTATGTGTGTACTTTTAAATGTTCTTGATAACAATTTTAAGCAGGATGATGTTATTAATTAAAAGTAACTAGTGTAATTGGTTTGATAAAAATCGTGTTATGTTATGTGTGTACTTAATAAGTTACATACTAAACAAATAAATACAAATAACAACTGCCTGAATGCGAAAATTCGTCATAAATAACGTAGCTTATAATGTAGAGCATCTAACTGTGTATTTTTCCAACTTTCCCAACTCTCTATTCCCATTTAATCCTAACCTATTAATACCGGTTGAAAATTTCCTAGTCTAATAACAAAATACGACACAGACACGTTAACTTAGCCTTACCTATCACATGAAACTGCCTGAATTTCTTTGGAAAAATGCCCGATAAAGAACACCTAACTGCGTAATTTCCCTATGTACAATAGCAGGTGAAAATGTCCCTAGCAATAAAACCATAACAAAATACGACACAGGCGCATTATTTTTATGCCTGGACTAACGTACGAAAACTGCCTGAATATAATATAAAAAGAATATACGACATAGGCGTAATAAGCAAATAATATTCCTTACTAATATTATAAACGCGAAAGTATGTATGTATGGATGTTTGTTACTCTTTCACGCAGAAACTTCTGAATTGATTTGAATGAAACTGTATAATAATATAGCATATACAACAGAATAACACATAGAATACAATTTTTAAACATACTAGCTGTTGGCTGCGACTTCGTCTGCGCAGGAATAGTAGGTACTTCGAGTAGCTTATTTCCTAGGGCGGTGGTAGCCGCGGGCGGGTCAGTTAGTAAAATAATAAAAAAGCCTTTTATTCCGTTTTAACAATAATCATGCTTAGACATACAATTTTTTGTACGTATAATTAGAATTTAAGTGAAATTGAGGTGATTGATACACACTTTATATTGTATTTAAATAATTAAATTGCATGTATAATACCATAATAGGTAGATACATACACGTCTCGTCACAGTTCGGCTAAAGTGGAGAGAGGTTCTGCGCAAATGTAAAACGGTGTAAAAATCTAAAAATTGATTTCTGCCTGCGCATCAAGGTCAGCGCTAACCATGACGCAACCTGTAAATAGATATTGAATAAAAAAATACCTGGGTTAAAGGATGAAAACTGCCCTAAAATATTTATTATGAAAAATACCTAATAATAGAGCACCCAACAATTTTCCCAGTACTTAGTTACTCGTTCTACGATACTTACATAATCACGTGAAAATGTCCCTAGCAATTAAAACAAAATACGACACAGGCGCATTAACCTAATGCCTGGACTAACAGATTAGTAAATGAGTAGCCAAACCCGCCGTGCGCCGGCCCTTCTCAGATTACCCGCGCAAAGTGATTAAGTCGGTTCAGCTTTTTAATTTACCCTGGACTGTAATGATTTTGTTGGAATCTATCATAATAAGGAAGAAAGACTTTACTTTTTTAAAACTATTATGTATAAATGTTTTATAGTTCATATACATATGTTGGATTATGTTCTACATTCACGCCAAATCGGATTGATCGGTTGAAATCTGGGTTTTATGTGTGAGTGAATGAATAGGTATATCTTCTAGATCTTCGCGATACACCGTCGGCCATATTCGAGAGACTATTAAAAAAATGTTTAGCAAAAATTTTACTCACACACTTTCGCCTTTGTTATGTTAGCATAGCAAGACGTAATAAAGAGACTTTTATTTTGGTGAGTTGTCCACTATGATAAACAACTAAGGATGGGAGTTATTGGATATTTTGGCTACCGGTTATTAGTTGGGTATTTTGTTTCAATACCGCTAGTACCAACTGGTACCCAATAACGTTACAATACTCTATACCTGTTCTGATTTCTACCCAATATATTTCTAACCGATTTGGTTAGAAATACCATCTAACCGATTTGGTTAGAAATACCAAATACTTATTGCAGCTACATAACTTTACGGGTGAACGGTCCGCTAGTACCTATGCGTAGATGATAGTTAGGTAAGTATAGGTATTGAAGCGTTGGGTAGTTATGGCTCACGGTCGGTTAGGCGCGATGCTCGCTTTGCACAGTTATTCCCTAGCGGTATGCGGATTTTACAATAGCGTTAGAAATTTTAGGACCATGCTAACAGGTACTGAGTTAGTTATTGAATACCGGACTCATCTCTATAAACAACTGTCGCTTTCTAAAATTGGTACCTACAACTCGCCCGAAGGCGAGTTTTTTAACCGACTTCAAAAGGAGGAGGTGCTAAATTCATCTGTATCATTTTTTGTTTTTTGTATGTATGTATGTATGCTACGCTACATCTCCGCCAATTATGGCCGAAAATTCTTGCACTATTGTATAGAAAATAATCCCGAGGGGGTCCCATAAATTTTTTATCCACAGGAAATTAGTATTTATCCCGCAAATCTTAAAATAAGTGTAAAAGTAAGGAAATATCAAGTCGGTTTTTTTAAACACGCCATATTATTCACGGGCGTTATCTACTCTAGTAACCTTAACGTTTGACAGGTAGATAGCAATTGATGGATGAACAATTAGGTATTGAACTACCGACTGGTACCTACGTTCCAAACTGATAACCAGACGTCGGTAATGTTCTGATTCAAATGCCTGTCCGGTTTCACGTTCGCCAAAGCAAAACTCGGCTTAAAAGACGTCATCGTCCTTATGCCTCACAGAGATTTCTATTTTACCTATCTACTGCTGGGAATAGGCGTAAAACGTCGAACCAACACCTAACAATACCTATAGTGTAACGACGACGGTAGAATAGAGATGGTTTCTTCACTTATTGATTCGGATCGGGTGGTTTTGATGTAGCTAGTTCAGAAGAATAGATCACATACTATACACATAATATAAAGTCTTCTTTTCCCGAAAAACGCATACGAAGCTACGGGTAGAAGCTATTTTATAATAAAAAGGAATCAGAAATTAAACTAAAATCAACAGATATTAAACACTCTGATTTTATCAACAAATCCGGCAGTAAAACATGAAGGACCATTCACAATGAGCAAACGATACAAAGGTCACCGCACACTGCGCTCTCGACAAACGCGTGACGACACTTCATTATGTCGGTATTGAACAACATGCGGTAGGGATGCGAAAATATCGATATTGTCGATGAAATGTGCAAATTGTTTGTGATTTCAATATAATATTCATGTAGATTCGTAAATATCAATACTATTTCAGAAAATTTCTTATTTACTGTTTTATAGAAAATAGGTAATCATGAATTATTAAAAAGAAATTATTTAGGTATTCAAAAAAGACAGCATTATTATAACATAGGTACTTACGATTTTATATGATATTTCCGACTCAATAGAGGCCTTTTGTTGAGAACAACCTAATAAGTAACAATACCTGCTTGCTATAATTATGTATGAGCCTTCACATCAATAAATATAGTCTTAAAAGCAAAAAGGATGTTGTAAACCATCGTTTTTATACTCTCAATAAAATAAATAATTATAAAGGTAACTAGAGCTTGCTTACATTTGTATTTTAGGAAACCATCGAGTGTTTATCTTGTGATTATAGTCTCAAAAATATTAACGCTTGTCGCTCAACTCTAACCAGTCAATTGAAGTCTCTGCAGGGGGGCGCAACCCTTCAGCAAGGCTTAATTCCATAATTGAGGGTTAAATCTCTTCGGCGACGGGCCGTATGTTCATTATGACGCGTCTGTTTATTTCTATAAACCTCATCATTTTCGCTTCTGGCGAGGGTTGGCATAGCTTTATCTTGATGTAATTTTTCATACGTTTTATTGCAATTATAAATAGAAAATATAGTTTTTGACATGACGATTACATTACAATAATTTTTATTGT
Source organism: Eupithecia insigniata (assembly GCA_947859395.1). Lineage (NCBI taxonomy): Eukaryota > Metazoa > Arthropoda > Insecta > Lepidoptera > Geometridae > Eupithecia > Eupithecia insigniata. The sequence goes on from OX402008.1 coordinate 7,573,465, forward strand.
AATCAAAGCAACAAAAGGGTTAATTATAATGTGTTACGAAAAAAATATAGAAAAACTATGCACGTAGATTTGGAACATAAATAAATAAAAATAAAGTGTCATCATCAGCCCGTATACGACCACTGCTGAAAATAGGCCTCCCCCAAACGACCCCACAGATAGCGGTCCTGAGCTGCCTCCATTCAACGACTCCTTGCGACCGCTACGATGTCGTCAGTCGATCGAGTGGGCGGTCTTCCCACACTCCGTTTCGCATTGAATTGCGGTCGCCGCTCGAGAACCTTTACTCCCCAATGGTTATCGGTTCCATGAGCTATATGGCCTGCCCATCGCTACTTCAGCCTGATAATTCTGAGAGCAAATAATTTTAATACCTAATCTGTTTTAGGTAATTAAGCATTATCTTAAAGATCTTATGAACTTTTATGAATCTTCTTACAAATCTCCAATAACTTCATACAATATACTATTTAAATATACGTATAGTAAATTACCCCCTACATGGGAGACCATCCACTCGATGGACTGACGACATCGTGGCGGTCGCAGAGAGTCGATGGAGGCGGCTCAGGACCGCTATTTGTGGCGTCGTACGGGGGAGGCCTATGTCCAGCAGTGGACGTGTATGGGCTGATAATGATGATGATGATGATAGTAAATTAAAAATTAAGTTCATTATTCACAAACTCAATATTCCCTTTAAAAAATAAAAATACCATCATAATTTATTTACTAATTCAAAACAAAATCACAGAGTCGTAAATAACACAATCAAAAACATACCTCCGCAAGAACCGTGTTTTAATGGAACAAACCAGCGAGAAACAATTAATACAGTAATACTTGTAATTTCAATCACAAAATTAATTCAGTTCTACCGCCTTAAATAAGTCCAGGGCTTGTCCAATCGATAAACAGCAGAGAGAGTAAGCGGGCGGGCGATTGAGGTAAATAAGGTTTTGGGGGCAACCTTATTGGGTGGACGGAGGTAGAGGGCGGGGTTTTCGGTTGGGGCGTGGCTTGCTGTTGTCAGTGAGACACAGATTTTTCGAGTCAGTGTGCGCGCACCCTCACACGTGAGAGCTGACTTCGGTTTGTTGAGTGATGTGTTCAGTGCTGTGAAGTGGAGCTTATAAGGTAGGTCTGAATTTTCAGGAGTTGAGTTTTTAGTTATTTTTTCTAATTTATCCACAGGAGTCGTTATAATTTCGGGTTTGCTTAAAGTTTATTAAATATTAAATTAATTAATTTAACACCTAAATGAAACCTTCCAAGTTTAATTCAGGAAACGTTTATTCACAAAGAAAGGAACAACGATCACTTAGGTAATGATTAATACAATGAAAAAATACGGACATGACACAGTTGTGTTAACACTTTCATTGCCCACATACATGGACGTCTCGCACCTTGCAGCCAGCGGTGCAGCTGCGGCGTGCACCTACGGGTCGCGAGAGGCACGGCAGTGAATAGGTTAGTTATAATAAATTTTCAAGGTTTCAAAAATAAACATTATCATTTTCAATGATCGTTTGTATTGAAAATTTAAACTCTGCTTACATATCCATAGGTAGGTACTATACTAATATCATAAAAAAGGTAAGTTTATAAGTTGACTTTAGGGGGGTAATCTCAGAAACCGATTTTTTTTGTTCGTATTCCACGTGAGTATATTTTTTTTGCGGGCAGAGGTTTCTCAATTAGAACATTGAAAGGTCATTTGCTATAGCTAATTTGACGATTTGACTTGACTTGACTTGACTTCTTTGTTATTGGCAATATGTGTCTGGGTTGGCACTTTTCTATTTAATTGGTGTGTTGACATAAGTTTTCAAACATTAAACGTCAAAATTTTGCATCGAAGCGACCATTATAATTTCCTATCAGAGAAACTAAAGGGTGTCTCAATAAGAGAGCACTTTTAAATTTTGGTATAATTTTTTTCGTGCATCTGGCAACTTTGAAATTTGACAGCTTTCATCTATGAATATTGCTTTTAATAAAAATGTAGCAACACACAAAAGAAGAATGTGTTATAATTGGGAAATATCATTACAAAAATGGAGAAAGTTATGCGGAGACTGCCCGCAAACTCGACAGCTGTAAAATGTCAGAGTAGCATGCACGAAAAAAAATTGCACCAAATTTAAAAAGTGCAAGTTTATATAGACACCTTTACTTCGATATCTACGCTAGGTGTTGTTTGCAGTGCAATTTGATATTTTTTACTACGGATTCCTAAAAACCCATCCCAAAACTGTACCTACCTCATCAAATATTTATTATACGATAACAAAATCCAAAAGTCAGTGCACTCGAAAATTACATTGCTTACAATAAAGATAATCCGTAGATTAAATTCTTGTCCCAATGTTGTTAAACAAGAAGGGCTCCTGTGGGACACTGGCACAGTAATTGAAAGACAAACAGGGGACGATTCGCAGCGAATTCATTACAATGTTGATGGAATAATTTTGACTGGTATTTTTTAAGTTTGAGACGGAACGAGTGGGGCCTCCTGCTGGTGAGTGGGTCCATAATTGAAATGAAATATGGCTGTAAAATTTTCATTAGCTTAGCGGATCCTTACGGTTTTTATAGTGTAACTGGTTACGAATCAGTTGGTTACCAAAGTGGCTGAAGGGGTATCGTGTATTGATACTGTAAAAACTAAGTACCTATTACACAGCTGGGGCTAGATGATGCAGTGTGAGGTAAATGGCCATTGTCAAAGTAAAAAATATGTCTTCTTAAATGTCGGCACCGATTTTCCTATAAAATTTATATACATACGTACTTTGATTGTCCCGATTAACCGTATCGATCGAGTTGATTTGTTATCTTCTGAATTTTTATTAACTTTGCATTATTAGTAGTAGTTCCAATTTGTTTCTATTATTTGATTGAAATTTGGTGTGTTAATAAAGTATTTTTTTACTTTTAATCAACCACTTCACAAAATAAAGACCACATTTTTGAGAAGTCGCGTTGTAATCTTTTGTATGGCTGAGAATACCGTAGCACGTGCTACGGTAGTGCTACGAGGCTCTACGGGATCGTGGAGCCTCTACGAACCGTCTCATTCCAATTTATTATTGAAGTATGTACCTAAATAAGTTTTCGCTTTTACTTTAAAAATATGTTTGTGTCACATATAATCATCACCATCATTACTAAGGCACCTATGTAATTTTCATCAGAATTGACGCTGATATTTTTATAATAAACACAAATTGTACTTAGATAAAATCAACTTTTGATAAACAAGTTAACTTCAATCTCATATTTGCAAAGTTCTTCCACAAATACATTATTCTCGTAATTTCATTTACAAAAAGCATTTTTGTTCATCCCCTAACAAATCCAAGTTACCTAATAAAGAGAGGCGTAGCTGCGTTATACTCATCAAATCAAGTCAACAGATGTCATTCCGAGGCGCTACGAATTCAATTACTTTTATAAATATATTCAAGGAGTTTTATAAATATATTCACGGAGTTTTATAAATATATACGAGGAGTTTGAAAATATATTTGCGACATTTGCATGTTTATGTCGCGTCTTCGCTGATTGTTATTTAAACTTTGTCGTTTCGAGTTAATGGAAATTTTTTATTATATTTGGTATACAGAAATAACGTGTTCCTATTAATTATATTTTTATATTTTATTTATGCTAGTTTTAAGGTTCATTCAGTTTTATTTCCTCATAAATTGAGCCTATAACTCTTTCACGACTTTTCTCGAACTTTCATAGTTTTCGATTTGGTTATCTACAACCATCTCAAAAATCCACCTTGTATATTATTAACTATGGACTAGACTAGAATAAGTTAAATCAATGAATTATTAAACTATTACTATATATAATAGTTACTATACCGAATAGAATTTACTGTGTGTACACACAGTACATGTTATACTATTATATTAATATATACTATGTGTATTATAATCTATACATGTAGATTAAATAGTCATATACTTCATGCTGTCCTGCTGTCATCTTCAATCCCATTCTTCATCTCCAAGGCTTATAAGGTATTTTCTCGAGCCTTAAATTTTGAAAAAAATAACCAACGGGTTCTAACGTAGTTCGTTTATACGATAGTTAAAACAAAATATGAACCTAGCACGGTGTTTTTGAAATGTCGTTGGTATACATGACTCGTTAGATATAATTATTAGAATAGAAACAATAGATAAGATAATACAAACAAAAGTTAGTTAAATAATACAAATGTATCCAATCCAGTAGATTACTAATTCAATCTTGTTTAATTTTATCTGTACTGTTTGTTTTAATTTCTATAGAGATGAGAACAATAGTGCGAAAGCTGGTACCTTTAAACAAACAACGTTTCGGATTTCGAAGCTTCCACAGAAGATATATCAGTAATAATGAAGAAAGTTTTCACTCCACCGAAATTTCTAAAAAGATTTTGAAAGTGTACGCCAGTTTATCTACTACTGACTTCCTCATGTAGCAAACAAAAAACAACAAGGAGGGTTTTGTTTGCCGCCATGATTAGCAGGCGGATTGATGACCGCGGTAGGTGTGTTAAATTAAACAGAAGGAAGCTTGTAGCTGCTATTCTTCCTCTGCAGAGGAAGAGCATCAGCTACAAGCGCTCTGGTAGGTTCCGTTTGTCAGCGTGAAATATTATATTGTACACCTAGGCGAGAAAGTGCCCAATTCCTATCGAGTGTGTCATTTGAGGCCTTAAAACACACGAGGTTGGAATCGCTCTTTCTGCCGAGTGATACATAGTGCTTTATACTACACCTTCGAGGAGAATAATAAGCAGAATAAATGTTTTATTTCTGGCGGTGTCATAAAACTTTCACTATCGCTCGACGACATTGGGCCTCTTCCGATTTCCGAACAATATTTTGAAAAAAGAACCCAAGTGATATAGGCTGGCGCGGGTAGTTCTTTTAAATTTGATATTGGTGTAGGCAATTTTACTAATTGTAGAATTAATAAAATTGCCTACACCAATATCATACCTATCGACCTTTGGAGTCAGTTAGTGACACAGCCCGACAAGCTTGTACAAAATTAATCCTCGAGTGTCGTTATTTACTTTGCTACTTTGTGCGCTTAATTGGAGGCAGGGGTGAGGACACGGAGTTAATTCGCCGATTAATATTTAATAGACACGAGCCCCAGGAGTCAAGTCTGGTAGACATTTCAAAGTTTACTGTTTAAGTAATGGCTTGTATTTTTTAGCGTTTTACAAGTGTTCGAATTTTCTTTAGGGAATCTGAATTAGGATTTAGAAAATTGTTTTTTGTTTTTTTCACTGTAGTTTATCAGTGCTTGGAGGGTATTGCGTGTTTTATTTTAATCTTTTTTTCATTACTAGCAAGACCTTATCAAGAAGAGGATTGTGCCAACTCGATCACAACTTTTCTTTTCTAGTCTACATACAATAAAACGCTTATCTCGCAAATTAAGGTTAAAATTTAAATATTAACTTAAAATTATTATATATTGACAAAGAAAATTACAATCAAATAATAGAAACAAATTAGAACAAGTATTTACAATTGAAACAATTGAGCAGACTGTTGCAAAATATCTACAGAAATTAAAACTATAAAAGATTAAATTTAAAAGATTATCCTACATTAATTTTAATAAATTATTTATTAAAGGACATTAAAAATGGCTTATTAGGCTGGTTTATTGAAAAAAATATTATCCACTTAATGAATGTTAAAAAAATAAGACTTACTTATATGACAGTATATAATTTAAACTAACTTTAACTTTAAAAAACTTAACTTTGGTCTTTAGTCTTCTGAATTTACTACAACCTGACCGGGTACATATATTATAGCTACCAACCAATAGTAAAATACCAGTTTTACCTATAATTATGGATGCAATAAACGAAATACCTATGAAATCTCATGGGATATGTTGACATCTTTAACTTCGCAGCTTTAATATTTATTTCCGATCAACTGTTTTTGTTTTATAAATTGCTAGAATTATTTAAATTTCATGTAGTTTCATTGTACCTACCAATGATTATGCAACTAACATTCCCCAAACAAGATCCAGTCCAAAAACGGGAACAAAGCCCTACATTCTACAGCATTTTGAATTACGTGATGTACCGGGACAAAGCTGTGTTGACAGTAGAACCTCGGATTTTTAGGACAATTGAATGCCTAAGTAACTCATCCATTATTTCCCAGAGAGGCCATTGTTGGTTTGTCAAAATTAATTTGCTCGAGTTATGGAGCGGCCGCTGGGGAATTTATAATTAAAATTTGAGTAGTATTTGCTATATAAATAGGTACCTTTGCTTAAATTATTACTTGTATATACGTAGGGATTAACTATAAACCTCTCTTGATAACCTATTCGTAAGATACTTTTATAATATCTACGTTTACAACTGATCGGCAACAATGGGGAGCTATTGGTATTTGATTAAATAGTATTTCAACAAACGAACGACTAGTGGTCCGTCCTCAAAGGAGCATTTGCAAGAAACATTTGGGAGCGAATCGGATTTGGGAAGGGTGACCACGGGTTTATAGTTCTGTTTTTGTGTTCTGTCTGCCAACATGTAGGATTATTTTAATCTCTTAAAACAGCGAATTAAAATAGCCTGTAATAAACAGGCCAAGCTTGGTGTGCTGGTTGGTATGACTGCTACGTTTATGTCGGCGGCTGACCAGTGTAACGGGGCGTAATGTAATGTGTGACTCAGCGAGCGAGCGTGCAGTCAGTACGGGAAATGAAGACGCTCGCAACAAGCAGCGAGACGGATTTTTGATGCTTCATGGTCGCTGCGACTGTTGTACCCGGCTCTAAACTCGTGCTATACCATCATTCTGTTGCATCTTTTGCATGATGAAGCCAGCTGTGAAGAAACTCCTATAGAAATAGAGATTATTGACCTCGAATCTCTACAAAAATATGCTGAAAGATCAAAATAAGCAATATAGATATTTTTTTCTTCACTCGACTTCTATCAAGCCTTGGACAGTCTATCTAGATATATGTAAATAGTCAATGAACTTGTTGGCTGAGTCGTGAAGTCATGCTCAGAGAACAAATGTACCTATAACTATCGATTCTGTATGCAACTACAGAATAAATTATAGTTAGTTGTAAACGAAAGATTTTATAACTTAGTGCAGTCTTATGAATGCTAGCTTCAGTCACACACTTAAAGATGAATATGAAAAAAGACATTTATATTCCACCCTACGCTGGCAGAATACAGCCAGCCCGTGAGCTGACGTGATACCTACTGACAGCCAGAGACACTTGTCATTATTTGTGGTTGTGTTGCCGAAGTCACACGTAGTTTATTGCAAAATAATGTAAAATCTAATGATAACTTGAATGCATACATAGTGAGTGTCTTTGATGACTTTATCTCGAATCAATTTGAGAGTTAATCTCTCCGAATATAAAACTACTCTCTTTTTTCCCTGTGATATTTTCCAGAGTGCAAGCTTGAAGATTTATTCATACATAACTCACACACAGATACAACATAAAATATCACTCGGACAGAACAGGGAAAATACTAGGATCTAATGTAGGTAAAATGTCAATTTTTTATCCCGATAAAATGTATTAATTCTGCGGTTGACCTATAAACCTACTAGGAATCCAAGTACATTTCCAAAGATCTTATAGTCACCCTAGTGCCTTATACAAGATCCGACTCCCTAAAACGGGGATTACACTCTGCACAACAAGCCATCGATAGCTGTCAACAGATTTTATGCGGTTTGGTTTGGTGCGATTTATTTATACTAACGAAATTTTTAGGGTCTTTCTCACATTCCAAAACTTTGAAAGTTGCTTGATTCGCAATACAAAACAGTGATATAAAAAAGAGCGATGATTCTTGTACAAAATTTGTTGTGTTTTTTATGTAACAATCTCTCTTTATATTTTTATAAATTGTATGACCATCATGTTGTCGATACTTTTTTAGTTAAATCGATAAAAATACCGACAGCAGCAGCAAACGCACAGATTCTTCCAAAAGCGATTAGTTCCGATACAAGTGGAACACATGTGGATTGTCCTTGGGGATCCCTATCTGTGCCCCATGTATCATGGCAACACCATACGGCGAGGGCGCGGTAATTACAACTGTATTTTACTATTGTCCGCGATTTTTCGTAATTATGGTCAGCTGAACCGTGAAATATGCAATATGATGCGTTTATTTTAAAAGAACATACATGTTATAAAGGTATTTTAGATATTAAATGTACGCACACAATCACGTAGCAAAACTATAAAAATATTGATGTAGGAATTGAAGACTAGGAAAAAAAGCATCGAAAAATAAATAGAAGGCAATTAGCATTTCTTTTATCCTTTATTTATACATATTCTTTAGATATCTATACTTGATTAAACGAACACGGAGAAAACAGTTTGTACCCACAAACGGTGAGGTATTTCCAAAAGCTATAACGAAAACCTATTACAAATAATTACCTAATTTATTCCAGAATTACCGCAAAAAATGTCGCTTCAAAAACAACATATGCAATCATTACCATAATGCAATGTCGTTTAGTTAATCAATTATTCGGCAGCCCTACGTTAAGGCCTCGGGGCGCACGATTCACCTAATCATATCCATAATGGTGTAGCTGATGGCAAACAGTTCATCAACTTCAACTTAGAATTTGCTAACAAAAAGCTACCTTCTGCAATTGTATGTAGTGTTATTTTACCGTAAATACTATCAAATCTGTTTTTCTTAAGTTCAGGCCACGAAAACAACTATAGTATTTTATTTATGAAATTACATCAATCACAGTTTTTAAAAATCATCGCGATTTTGTCCGCTTAGTTTTTGCTGTTAAAATTGGGTCTTCTTTGTCTGCAGTTAGCTCAAAATAATCTAAACTAGTTCTAAATTGTTTCTAATAATTGATTAAGGACATAAACTCTTTATTGACAAAGAAAATAACAATCAAATAATATAAAGAAATTAAACTAGTATTGATTGTTATTTTCTTTGTTAATAAAGACTCTCTTCTTTAAATTACCTAAATTATGAAGTTTCCTTTTATGTATTGATTTACAAAACCAAATAACTCACGAATGCAGTCTCGTTAAATTTTAAGGCCTCGCTGTTTGCCGCCCATAAAAACTATGACGAAAATACCTTCGAACAAAGCATTAGGTACCAACTAAGTATTTTCTTTGTGTCTGGCATGATCTTGCTGTAACCCGTCATAAGCTGTACAACAATCTACAATAGAAACTAAACCACGATGCGCAGGCGACCCTACATTGATATAACGCAGGGTTGGCACGTTCCGAGTCGTCCATCATTTTACAGTGATGACATATTTTGTTACACTGCTTAGGGTAGATTCTTTAAAGTGGCTATTTAAATTATGATTTTGAGTTAGTGATGAGGGGTGATTTTGAATTAATTAATGAGAAGAGAACGGTTTGAAGTACCTACTTGTAGAAGGGGTTTATTTTATAGTTACTAATAAATTAAAGATGACATTTTGGCTTGCTGACGTTTCGAACACAATATATACGGACACTTTGTACCAACTGACTTTTAATTTCTTATTAATAATTTACTGTCGTTTCGGACAACATCAGAATATTTTAAAGGCACTTAGGAAAATATACCTACCCAAATGTATACGTCGATGTCTTAAGATAATACTTTACAAATTAGGCTTTGGATAATAATGATGATTGGTATGAAAAGGTTTAATCTGAGCATAGACATTTCAGATTTAATATTTTATGATCTCTGTGGACCGAGTATAACATTTTCATATTGAAAGTGACGACCCTTAGTAATTTCTTACAAACTTACAATAAAAATTTAGATTTGTGAAATCGTAACCGTAAAGATTGTACTTGTCAAAACTTATTCAACAGATACTTTACAACCAGCCACGGGGTGACAGGGGCGTTATCCCACAATATACATTATCGCGGCACCCTCGGCCAATTGATATTCGATACACTGGATTCACACGCAAAATGCCTATTTGTAGAAACGCTTTTGGGCCAATTTATGCTTTGGGCCAATTTATTGGCTGCATTGGTACAGTTTTATTGGGCGGAAACGTAATAAAGACGTTTTCTTTGTATGGTTTGAGCTGTTAATAATGTGTGGGTAATTACCACATAGCTCTGGGACTACAATCGAAAGCAAAATGATCTACTTCTTCATTAACTTCATATTTTTGCAAAATTTTCGCTCCCTAAAACGTATTCCAGATTAGGCTATTTTATTTACTATGAGAAAATATGATTATTTCTGATTTGGACATTTCTAAAAGGAAATAAGACGTGCGAAGATGTTTTGTAGCTTTTTATAAAATGTAGTAGGTACTTACATAGTTACCACAAGTATGGAATAAATGAAAATGAAAATTATTTATTTCTTATAAACAACAATATACATAAAAAAGACAGAAATTGAAAAATAAACTACTTAAAAAATACTAAAGTATACTTACTTAAAGAGAGAAAAATCAAGCATGGCGAACAAGAGTTGTTTCATTGTGACCTCCCACTAAAAAAATATTGAACATGGCACAGCTAAGTAAAATTCATTATACATATTAAATGTGAGAGAAAAAGAAGATAAAGTATCCGTTGTTCTACAAAAGTGAAGACAACCTACAAAGTGAAAAGGTTGTAAAATAAAATACAACATAGGTACTACCACAGTGAAGCCCATCGAAGCTATTTTTGTTCGTAAAAAACTTGACCAATGTATTAGTTACATTAGGAGCCTTTGTTACAGATGGAGGCAACAAACTTGGCTCTTTCTCCGAGAGAGACCTTGAAACCTCGAGTCGAGAACAAAGGGCTACAACTCACTAGTAAACCAAACCAGGTAAGATTCTCTAAAACCCCTAATTAGAGATAAATAATTAAAACCCTGCGACCGCTACGATGTCGTCGCTCCATCGAGTGGATGGTCTCCCATGTAAGGGGGGATTTGCCATAGTCACCACGCTTGGCAGGCTCAGGACCGCTATTTGTGGCGTCGTACGGGGGAGGCCTATGTATGCAGTGGACGTGTATGGGCTGATGATGATGATGAATTAAAACCCTGAGGTCCAGACCAACCTAGAATTAAACTCCGACACACTTCATCTGACTATACATACATACAAGGTAGCTTTTTGAGAGAGTCATGGGCTTAAAATAAGAGAAAAAAAACTGCGTACTTTTAAATGCATTTTTTATTTTCTTTTTCGAAATTTATTTGGAATTGATGTTTTATCGAGAATAAACGACATTAAAATACAGGCTAAGTATCCTGCCTAACGGCAAGCATAGCAGTTGTTCGAAAAGATTAATAAAAAAATCACATTGATGCTTAGTAGGGGGAGTATTTAAACGAAAATGGTAAAAATAGTATTTCTTTGCAAAGATTGTTCCTTAATAGCAACCGAACCCGTTGGTAAAAAACAGGGTGTCATATTTTAAAAATAATAAATCGTTTCGATTTCCAGCAAAAGTAAAAATTTACCAAAAAACTAAATATACAGATTCGACGTCATGACTCCTTTCACGAATTATCTCCAACTGTCATTGTTTTAGATTTGGCCATCTAATCCTATCTCAAAAACCACCCTGTATTTGTTTCTCGCTCTCTTTCTGAGCCTTCCCACAAACTATTAGTACAAGTAGACTAATTAGGATTTCCCCCCTTGACTACTTACAGTTTTTAACACACACTTTGAATTGACCTACATAGTATTTTCAGCAACACTTTTCTACCACAGGTCAGCACAGTCCTTCTCTATGGAGTACCAATCGTCTCCCTAGTCATCGAAGGTAATGAGCGGCTCTGCCTCGCTCAGATCTCCAACACTCTGCTTAAACAGTTTTCTTACAACGAGATACACAACCGCCGCGTGGCTCTGGGGATAACATGTGTGCAATGCACTCCGGTCCAGCTGGAGATATTGAGGCGAGCGGGTGCTATGCCTGTGTCGAGCAGACGATGTGGTAAGCACACGGATTGTTTAATATATTGTATTTGTCGTTTTAAACAGATGGGTATTAAGTTGTTTTTAATTGCTGACGGTATAGCGTATATCTAAAGGGAATACCAGCTAAAGGGGATTTTGGGAGCTCAAAATAACTCGATTTAATTCAAGGATCGCATAAGGACAGATCAGAGCCGGCAGCACGGGCATGTGCATATGAATATTTATAATATGACTCTCGAATCCACGGCAAGATATTCTAACAACAAAAAATACCTGATAAAACTGGAGTGTAGTGTATACAACTGTATACTATGGTTTGCTGATTCTCTTGCCGATAACAACCTTTTCGAGTACACAATACGGTATCAGCTTAAAATTTTAACAGGAGCAAATATTGTTTTTCATATTTTTTGATAGTTTTGCATAGGTACTATAAACGATATCGTTTTGTTCAAAGGCATGATAACGAGACGAGAGGCAGAGAGGCTGTGCAAGTCGTTCTTAGGCGACAACGCACCACCACGGTTACCCGATGACTTCGCGTTTGCTGTGCATCATGAGTGCGCTTGGGGCTGTCGGGGAGCTTTCTTGCCAGCCAGGTATCTTTGGAGTACAGTTTTTTTACTAACGGAGAACATACAGACTTAAATGAAGTGAAAAGAAAATCAATAACACCTTGTTTCCTTTTTTGATATTAATAACTATATTTACAACTGTTTATAGTATAAAATTTGACTTGTCTTAGTGCGTATTATGTAAGCCTAAATAAATAAAGTTATTGATTCTGATTCTATCAGAATAATATTTTGTTTTAAATGTAGTAATTATAATCCAAAGATATTAAAGATGGTCCTCTCTACCATACTTATACACTCTCTTATCATACTCATACTCATTCATTCGCCGTAAGAGCATAGGGCACACTTGGATACGTTAATTTACATAAATACACAGGTTACAAGAAATGGTGCTTAAATTATAATTAAAAGCCGATATGATAGGAAAACAATCAAAAACTTAGGTTTTTTTAAAAAAGGTAAATTAATAAATAGATCAGCTGTAAATAGGCATCACTCTAATAAATGTTTCATGATATTTTTTTTACTTTTATTAGTAGAATATGCAACACTCTGCATCCGAAAATATAGAACTTTAGAATGAAGTATCAGTATGAAATCATATGAAAAGGGAGACGCTCGCAGCGAACAAATTGTCCGCGTTGCGCAGTGTCGAAGATTCCTTTGGCTTTTTCAGTGCGTTGCGTTTAGCTCGAGTCTAACGAGCTTAGTGCTGGTTTTATTTCTTTAGCTTGTCTATCAATGTCTTTATTATTAAGGTACCGTATCATAATTCCAGATTAAGATCATAATGATATTGAAATAAAAAGCTTACATTAGTTATAACCCTTTCGACAGATACAACTCCTCCCGGGCAAAGTGCATAAAGTGCGCATTTTGCGGCCTCTTCTTCTCCCCAAACAAGTTCATCTTCCACTCTCACCGCGTGGGGCCAGGAGACAAGTACATCCAGCCAGATGCTGCCAACTTTAACTCTTGGCGACGCCATATGAAGCTCAGCGGTACTCCACCTGATGAGGTAGAGACTTATCATAGAAATTAGTTACCGTAAGCTGCTAAAGTCTCTCCACGATCACGCGGAAATCCGCGAACCACTCGCGAACCATGAGGATGGATGAATCCCATTCGCATATTTGTCGCGGATTCGCGTCGCGTTCGCGCCTCGTTCCCTTCGTTTGTCGGTTTTTGTCCTGCGACATTTTTATAATAATATTGGTGGGAAAACTGTTGAGCTGTTTTTGCGCGACCTATGTCTAACCTACTTATGGAAGCCGATTTAAATATATTTATTGATTTAATATAACATGACCTAATGTGGTTATGTCGTCGTGTAGGTAATATAATTAATATTGGCACATCTATTTCGTTACGAAATGAGATAATAAGTATAATATAATATGAATCCTTTCGTAGGTGGTGCATGCTTGGGAAGACGTGAAGGCCATGTTCAATGGAGGTACCAGGAAACGGATGTTGTCTGCCGCCAGGTAATATGTCAAAACTGTTTATTTCTTCGTGCCCTAGGCTTTTCGTCTATCTATAGCCTAATGAGGTGGAGCGACGATTTACAAAAAGACGCCAAGGATGCCAAGTCCAATTGCAATGCATCAAAAATTCTTCTGAGCGGTAAAAAATCCTAAATAATTTATTTTGCAAATCGCCTCTCCACTGTAATAAATAAACACTTTGGAAGACAATTTCAACTAGTACAGCAAATGATAAAACAAAATTAATTCTTTTAAAAAAATATCTTCCTGCTTCATATAAGTAACTCATATTTAAGAGCAGCGGATTTTGTTTTTTAATTAATCAATAAAATCTACCAAGGACAGTACACTAAATAAAAAATCCTTCCAAAAAGTTCAGCTTTAACCGTGCCACAGAAGGGTTCCGTTCCGCAGGCCCGAGCCGGAAATTGAGAAGCGAGCCCCGAGCCCGCCTGCGCACGCGCCGGTGCCACGGCTGGCAGACTACGTGTGGGGGGCGAGGCTGCCGCTGCCGTATACGATACCCTGGCTCAAGCCTTCTTTGTGGACACCAGGTGAAAATATAGATTATCTGGCACCAAACTAAACACAGTTTGTGAGAGTAACACACGAGTACCTTGTACTACTTTTACGAACCACGCGTTTAGATTAGGTAGGTCTAGTGGACGGACGTAAAATACGTGCTCCATTGTCAAAAAATAAAAACCGTTCAGAAATTTTGGTCTGTTTCTCACCCATCGGCGACTAGCCCTTATTTACCCGATAGCATAAGCGCCTATGGGCCTAGTCAAGTTGTCGAGTCAAAGCTCGCTTTGCCTTGAATCACTTTGCTTGCCAACATGTGCACAAACCATTACATTTCTATGAGAAAAAAAAACGTATTTACGAATACTGCCTGAAACGCCTTCCAATTCAAGTTTAACTACGGGTGTTATTTATATAGAGATCCGGATCCTAGAGAGTTATTATTTAAGTTTATTTATAAAGTGTATAAAACTTTTTGTTCTGCGAATAAAATAAAATAAAATAAATAAATCCGAAAGTAATTTAGATATGAGTGAAGCAGTTATAGCACTGTTATTGTTAGGGTGTGTTTTAAGCTTGTCTGTTCTACTGTTTTTAGGAGCTTTATCAGCGCTGAGCAGCGTCGGGTCCATGGAAGAGCCGCGAGCGTTCCGGCCTGTGCGACGGATGGACTCGCCGATCTCTCCCGGGTCACCCGCTAGGTCACCCAACAGGTAAATTGTGAAAACTATCTTCTGCTCATAGCTTTTCACGCGGTAGGTACCTGAATAAAATATAGCCAATCATATCAGTCAATCAGCGATAATTTACTCACTGCATGTTATTCCGACCATTTATGGTAGGATCTTAAATAACTATCCGATTTTCACTTTTTCACACATCTCTGAATAATATTCCAAATACTCAAATAGAAACCAAAGAAAAAACGTTAATTCAATTAAACTCCTTCAGCAGGTCGCCGCTATCCGCCTCATCGCGACGCAGTCGCTCGCCAGCTCGCTCGCCGCTCCGCTCTCCACATCGCTCCTCGCTCCGCACGTCGCCCCGCTCAACGACCCACTCGCCCAAAAGCGACCGCGATAGTGATGAGAGCGTGGACATAGAGACTACGGAGGAAGATCAGCCACGAGAAGTGGTAAGTGTATTGTAGATTTCGGGTGGACTTTATTGAGATTTTATTTTTGGATGTCGATTACATTGACAATTATTGGTATGTAGACTTCATAGTAACTAGGCCATTAGTAATTAGCGTTGTCGACACTTGCATTTAAAAATATTATCTATAATACATCTTAAGCAAAACAAGTAGGTAAAGGGGAATCCGTCGATCCATACTCCCTGTTCTCTGCCGCTGCCACCGCATTGCTAGAAACAAGATGATAATTTGATTGTTTTGGAAAAACTTAAGACCGACTTCAAAATCTTGACATTAACATTATTTTTTTAGATTTGCCTTTTCATAATCCTTCGATTCCACAATTGACGGAGTAATCGCGGAAATCAAATAAAAAATAACATACCTACCCCTTTTTTGGAAATTTGTTATAAAATATGTAAGCCAATATCATTGTGGGATAAACTTATCATTTTAAATTCAAGCAATAATAATATAACGAGTTTCATTCTTCTAATTACAACTCAACTTTTACCAACTTCTTCATCAATCTCTTTCATTACGAAGAATAATAAAAGTGTACTTCTTGCGTGCAGTTTCAGAACCTGTGACTCACCACTACACATACATACATAAATGATTAGTTCATTAAATATACTGGATGTGGTGTAAGCAGTGTATAATACTTTACTTACGGGTAGGTAGGGGGCATCATAACTGTTCAAAAAGTGTCATTCAAATGACCCTATATTTTTTACACCTCCGGAGATCAAAATTTTGGAAAATACGCGAAAAATCTGTTCCTTTGTGGAGAAATCTGTTCCTATGGCATACAAATGGCAGTTAGCATTTGATAGCATAGTTATTCAAGTATGCTGTAACAAAAACGGATCTGGAAAATTCCTTGAACCGAAAAGAATGAACATTGTTCATACGTTACCACCATTTAGATGCCAAGGTATTAAACAAGGGAAGAAACATTTTTAAATGTCGTAAACGTCCAATGACTGTGATACAATAACTGTGTATATAAATACTTTTACTGGGTAAAATTTTTATTTTCTGTAAATTTGATGATGTCTCCTACCCATTGACAAAGGATTATCCACTCTTTACACCACACCCTGTGTGCTTACTTACTAATTTAAGTCTGTCAATAAAATTTAGATCTGTCTTCCTTCTGTCTGTTTGTTACCTTTTCATGTCAGATAAATTAATTGTAATGAAATTTGGCAAGGATATAGGTATATGCTACTTTTTATTCCGGAAAAACGTTGGTGTTGTCTATAAATAGTACTACTCACCGTGCTTTCCGAAGCGTACTATCTAGGTATTCAGTATCCCTGTAAGCATTTCTCAATGAAAGTTTATATATAATATAGAATTATATAGAATCGTATTATCTACTCAAGTCTTTCGAAGCAAACGGAGCTGAGTTGAGATCCAATTTAGAAAGTTGAAAGAGGAAATTTTTCCAATCACTTCCGAGGCGAGGTAATCGCTGTGATTAGATTTTTCTTCGACGGATTTTATAAAACTGGATTATTCTGGATTAAATTTGTTTTTCAGTTTAGTTTTATGAGACCGAATTGAGCAAATTGGTGAAGTATGTAGGTAAAGATGCTGTTAAGTTTCACAGTCAAATCAGGCAGAAGGTCCTTAATTGTAAATACCTCTACATACAAGTATTTTTTATTTTACTGAATGTAATTTTCTTTGTTAATAAAGTTATTTTTGTAAGTATTCATCATTAAAGATGAAGAGAAAATAAATAGCAACTATTTGTTTTTTAACGTGTATATGTATTTCCGCTATTTGTGGCGTCGTACGGGGGAGGCCTATGTCCAGCAGTGGATGTGTATGGGCTGATGTTGATGATGATGATGTATTTCACCCTATTTTATTTCATCTATGTATAAATGCGTTCGTTGCTTATTTGTTTTTCTTTCACTACCTATTTCATATTATTGTGGGCTCTACTGTCTACTTGAGACCTAAATTACTTTGGTTTCTACGTCCTGCTTATCATACTATTATAAAGGCGATTTTTTTACCGTCGGGGAAATAAGATAGCGGCAAAGATATAATAATACTATACTACATAATCCCGGACAGCAGGTATTGAAAAGCAATGAAATGCTCTGAAAGCGATTAGCTAGGCGTAAATTAAGGGATTTGCGCGTTTCTTTTTTGTGCATAACAACGCTAAACTAATGACTAGATCGGGCTGAAATTTTGCACTCGTAAGATCTGGAATAACATATGTACACGGCTTCTTATTCTGAACCACGTGCGAACCGGTATAAAGAAGCTTAGTTATTTTCATAATCCTGGTAATAAAATGTAACGCCTACCAAGTCAAATAATTATATTTTGTTTAATATATCTTCTATAAGTGAAAATCTTTAACTAGATTTGTTATTATTACTTGAACTGTCTAAGATAACACAATGTTTATTTACCAATAAATTAAATAAATAAATAACATTTTATGGTAAAATTTCGTAGCCAAGTGCTACGAGGCTCTACGAGTTCGTAGCACCATCCTATTAAGTACAATTCTACAACTTTCTCACAGCAATTTGCATAAAAATCTAATCACAGAAAGTAAGTTAACAAACGAATTGACTAATTATATTCAGTTTCAAACATTAGTTATTTAAGTTCAGACAACGTTGCGTTTTCCTCTAGAGAGCGACGCCATTTTCGCAATATGGCCGACAGATGACACACATTATATTTCACAAACAGTAAGATAACTTTTATTACTTCTTTTAGAATATTTGCACAGAAATAGAAATGCATTTGAAAAAAAAATTAAGATAATGTTTTCAAGCGGAGACAACAATCATTCAGTACTAGTGAGCCAGACCAATCCTACTTATTTTATAAAGGCGAAAGTTTGTGCCCATAAAGTTAAAACTTGCTGCTGTCTCATTTTGCCGTTGTATAGATATTTAGCAGATGACAACGCCAAACTACTGAATGGATTGGGATGAAATTTTGAATAAGAATCTGGACCTGGAATAACACAGGTTACTTTTTATTCCAAAATAAATGCGTGAGAAGTCGCGGTCAGAAGCTAATAAATTAAGGCTCATTATATCTACGTAGGATTTGATAAATAATATTTAATATACCTTTTGGTTTCCAAATAAGCGAATGTGTTAACTGTTCACCATTTTATCGTGCCCTCTTTCGCACATCGTAAACTGTGTAATTACTGGAATCGAATCCAAATGAACTTCATTCCGTTTAAAATGAACGAAAATGTTTAATTTAGTACCGATTGAGCCGAGAGACCAATTAATGGGGTTTTCGATTTAGTCCGCTTTTTAGGGAATCTCGGTGAGAACGTGACCATTGAATAAACCAAATTGAGGAAATAAAACGTCTCAATTCGAAATAAGTATCCTATGTTACTAGTTTTAAATAAAAAAAAACAAATTCTGAACTTATTTTTAATTAAACCGCAAATGGGATTCAATTGAACGACTTTACGACACTTTTTGTAGTACTAGTGCGAGGAGATGCGAAAACCGAGTTTGGTGGCCAAAAAGTGCAACTTCGCATCTCTTCCTTAACTATACAAAATAAAACTATTACAGACGCAAAAAAAGCTTAAGATAGGTAACACAAGGTTGGGCCGTGGGGCCGCGGCGTACGAATATCGACCCCTCCAACTTAACCCGTAGATGTCGTCGTAAGAGCCGACTAAGGGAACCTACCAGAGGAAGGGCAGCAGCTTCCTTCTGAGTATTTTTTAAACACCAACACTGCGATCACCAATCCTCCTGCCAAGCGTGGTGATTATGGCAAATCCCCCCTACATGGGAGACCATCCACTCGATGGACCGACGACATCGTATCGGTCGCAGGGAGTCGATGGATGGAGGCGGCTCAGGACCGCTATTTGTGGCATCGTACGGGGAAGGCCTATGTCCAGCAGTGGACGTGTATGGGCTGATGATGATGATGAGGTATCACAAACAGGTCAAGAGATTATTGAAAATGCCTTTGTTTAACGTATACGATTAAATAGGTGGCGGTGCTAGTTTGGGTCTGGGAACCGCCTTAATAGAAAGGTAGAGTTAACATTATAGGTATGAGTATGACCAATTATATTGTGGCCTATAAAACTGACAAAAAATATTTCCAAGAGCTTAGAAACTACGATTTAGAAACTTCTAAACGATTTGATCGATGAATTAAGATTCATCGATCTTAAGAAAGAAGAATGAAGGAGCCTAGTGTAAGCACTAGGCTAAGTTTATTTTGAATATTTCTTTTTTTTCTCGATTTGATTTTTGCAACCTACGGACGTTTTCACCGTAGTTTATTTACGATTCCATACAAACACAGCCATTTATTTAACACGTCTATTGAATTGCGATGAATAGGCTTTAAGTTGTAAATAAACAGGCGTCGGAGCGTTAACGAGTAGGAGGTAGTAATTAACGCGTTACGAGAGGCCCTCCCGGTAATCCCTTCAAAGGAATATAGGCGTTATTTGAGTGGCGAGTCTACTATATTATTCAATTATGGATTGGAAAGATTGATATACATATTTGAAAGAAAGAAGAAAGGAAGACTATTATATATTAGATAAAACAAACAAAATTAGTTACAGAAATAAAATACTACTTAGTACTTAAAAATAAACACGTAGACAGACAAAAAACGCAGATGAACATTAATTATGCTGCTATGGCATTATGCCATAGGCAGAGCCGGTGACCTATTTGTGTTATTATAAATTTTATATTAGTTAATAAGCAATTTATGTTATCTACTATGTTTTTTGTGACACAAATAAATATTTTCTACTTCTACCAGTATATAAGTAGTAACATAAGTACGAGTAGGTAAGCATTGGGTTGTACTAAGTAGCCCACTCAGTCAGCAAGCAGACGATATTTGATTAGAGTCTGGACATCTAGTACAAAAGTCCAGTCCAGAATCTAGAAAATCTTATTTGTACCTACCTACCTACCCTATCCCATAAATAAGATTCTGCACTCGGCGAGAGTGAGTATTGAGTACTCACTGCTACCCGCGTTTTATCAGGATGTAAAATAGCCTATATGTTATTCCAGGTCCCAAACTATGCCCATACCACAGCCCAATCAGTTCAGTAGTTTTTGCGTGAAAGGGGAACATCCATAGGTACATGCATACTCACTAACTTTGACATTTATAATATTAGTAGGATTGAGTATATCCTTGCGAAATTTAGGTATGATCCGGTCAGACGTTGACCTAGGCGTAAAAAGGTGGCAGACATACTACATAACCCTCCTTAGTTGGTAGTCGGATAATAAAAGGGTTGCTTTCGCATTTAGCTCTACAATGCCTATTATTATGGATGGATGGATTACCTGAAGAATAACTTTGAAAATACTGTTTACGAAATACATCAAATTCGTTAACTTTATTTTATTTAACTGAAATGACGATGATGAAAATGACTTACGTAATATTAAGTTCCAGAAACGCTTCGGTGGATTTTCTATCGAGATAACCTGAGATTCTAAGATCATTCATTGATACCCAATATTCGGATCAAAGATAGGAAGGTAGGTACTATTATTCCATTCAAGCCATCCAATCGCATCGCAAACAATTAATACTGCAGACGAATGAAGCTGATCCCAGATTAATCTCGAATCTGGTCCTCGCTCATACACAATCGCACTCATCGGCTTTGCATCCAATTGATGCCTCACTTTAGGGGCCTATTCTCAAAATCGAAGGCCTGGGGCCTTTATACGCTTGGACAAAAATGTAGCGCATCTTATACGGAACGTAAGCTTTGTAACCTACGTTCCGTATTAGATGCGTTACGTAGATCCTGGTGGATCTAGGTATTTAGTCTATTCTAGACAGATTTTTGAAATACCATGATCGCTTATATTGATGCGATCGATAGAGTCGTATAGGTACTAGAATGGTCTTATTAATATGCATCAATAGTTAAACAAACATTTTCCTTCCTACCTTCCTCGTCCTCCGTAATGAATTTACTAAGATCCGTATAGAAATTCGAATAGTGCATAGAAATTTCTTCGTTTTGCGTTACTTTATTCGTGCGTGTATAGCATGAGCTGGTACCCGGGGCGGATTTGTACCCCCTCCCCTCTCAATTCCTAACAATAATAAGTAAAACATCGGCAATCGGAGCGAGCCGCAATAATTTTGGAGTTTGGTGAGGCGGGGCTAGCAATAAAGACATATGTATAAGCTAAAAATAAGACAACAACGAGCGGAGATAGCCGTAACATATTTTTTTTCGGTGATTAACAGAAACCTAAGAATTACAAAAAGATATAACGGCGGCAAGCCTACGATCTGGCTGTGCGTGTGAGAGTTTCCTTTGTCACCCCTTCGGAGCTTGGTACCCCGGACGGACGGCCCCTCGTCACCTCCCTTACGTCGTATGTAGGTACCTATTTCATTGCAGTTTATTTCTTTCATAGTAGTTAGAAGATACTAATTTATTCTTGAGGCTACTAACTCAACGAACTCTGTTCTGCGCTTATAGTTGGTAACATTCGACATCACTCAATCCGCTTACCGCCCACAGGGCCTTTCGATTTCGACTTATTGAATTGATTGTTTGAACTGTCTGTTCTGTGTGTGCACACAGATTACTAGCTAGTTACTATGTGGTAGCTACCGTCATTGTTTTAGTGTATTGTATATTTAGGGTTGCCACTTGCCACGGGCTTTCGCTTTTGTGAACTATTTATGAAGGATAAAATGTATTATTAATGAAAAATTCCCAAAACACATTTCTTATTTAATTGTGGTTTTAACGTACTATTTGTGCTTAAACTATAAACCATCACCGCAATCAATAATATAAAATAATTGAAAAGACGTATTCTTTGGTAGCAACGGTATAACTACAGACTTCCTTTCATTTACCGAACTTTCGTTTCTAATTTCATTGTTTACCCGACTACGTCAAGGTCAAAAGAAAGGGTTATGCAATTATTCATGAAAACTTTTTAATGTCAATAGCCCTATAAACGGATACCAAATATTTGTGGCAAGGTGGCAACCCTAGACACACGCCCAGTACAAACAAAACCGGCACATAAACACACCGACACTGTAATCCATCGATGTGACAATGTCATTGAATACTGTTTTAATCATAGTAATTGATGGGGCCAGCGCGACTTTTACTGTGCACTTAACGTTGAGTAGCTCTTGTTAAATATCGTCATTTAATGTTACCAAATTAGGTGCAAAACCGTCAAAAAACGCCAAACATTGTCAATTTACGCTCTCTACGTTCGTAACCAAAACTAAATAGTTTTCTGGATGGGAACAAAGTTCCTTTTTTGCTGCACGTGCGTATATCTAAACCCGAGTTAAGGTAGGATTAAAACGGTGTGAAATTTGTCCTAAATTAGATTTTCCTCAATGTTTTTGAGCAACAACGTCACCGTTTTCGAGCGAGGGACTGAAAAAAGCTCTTGCAAGCCTGTTCAGTGATATATGTCACTGCCCTCCCTACACTCGGAAAAACTAGTCAGCCTATTGTTTTCCGGATTTAGGTCAACAGATCTAAAAGAAAAGCTTGGTACGAGTTTTGCTCCAACTCGAAAACTAAAAACATTTAGGTTGTTAGGGTAAATGTTTCTTGTTCTCTTATTTACCTTAAAAAGATTGAAATGAACAAAAAATAAAAGTGATCACTTTATTTCCTAGTTTTACATAAGACATGTCCAAGAGTCCTGTAAGGTCTAAAATAAATAAAAAACTTTGACATTTGATCCAGTAACCAGATATTGCAATTAATTTGTTTCTCTTTCAGCCGATTGGTACGGTACCTATGAAATTCAACTTGACCTTTTGCCTCTGCGTCCGCTTTGGACTACCATGTACCATGTATATAAATCACATTAAATTTAGATTTAGATAGGCAAAACAAATATTTATTAGTGATAAATGTACTAGTGGTTTCTTTTTCACTTCTTCCACTAGTGGTCAAAAAATTTAAGTGAAGAGAAAATCAGTAACACCTCATTTCTTATTTGATAATAATAACTATATTTTATAGCTGTTTATAGTATAAAATATGACTTGTCTAAGTGCCTATTTTGTAAGCCTAAAGAAATAAAATTATTGCAATCTGAAATCTACCACAATGGATGCCGTTATTTCTACCATTTATCTATTTTATTTATTACCTTTTAGGGAAACCATCAACCAATATTTCTTGAGGAAATCCGGTATCGAGTTTAGTTTACAATAAATTAGTTTTGTACTGGACCAGGCAATAAATATACTAAATATACCTATGCCAATCGAAATGAATAGCGAAGCGACGGCATCTGTGTGCGAAGCGTGTAATTAACTACGCTGTCAGTCCCTAAGGACCGGGACTTGGGACTCACATTTTGTTACTTAACATTTGTTTGAATTGTTTTTTGTAATGGTGTTTACGAGAGTTTTTGTCATTAAATTTGGACATTAGTTGTTATTTCGTGATAGTGTTTGCCTGTTTTCCAATTGATTTTGTATTTTTTTTTTGTACGATTACGATAAACTGAGTCAGCTCATATAAAGCGACTTTTCCTATTGCAATACACAAATATCTTAAAAGCTTTTTGTGTTTTTGATAATCATTGGATCATTAATATAATAACATTTTCATCAAGAACAATTATGGTCAAAATTGGGCTTCTGGCTTAAGCTAGTTCTTAAGTTTATAATATGAGTCTATAAATTAAATGGTAGAGCATGGGCTCTACTATTTAATATATACACTTGCGAGCTATAAACTGGAATCACTTCATCGCTGGTTTTTGCAGACCATATTTTACAGTTTCCATGCAATAAACTGTAGGTTGTGGTATATTATTTTAAAGATAATTTTATTAGCTTTCAAACTCTTTCGACATAGCGAAAAAAATGTTCATCATATGTCATGGAACGTGAAAACAAAAGACATAAATTTTTGGAACGAAACATCAATTTTTTCAAACTCATGAATTCCTATAAAAACTGGGAATTTATGCAATTTTGTCATCAGTCCAATATATCACTCAAAATACTGGAATTACAAGAAAATGGGAACCACACCAATAGAAGCCGCTCAAATCGTCACCCTAATCCAGCAAGGGTTCTCTCAGCGTACTATCGATCGACAGCTTCACCTGAGCCAGTCCTGTGTCTCCAAAGTATACAAGAGGTTTAGAGAGACTGGAAACTTAGTCCGAAGACCAGGATCTCGGCGACAGCGATGCACTTCGGCGAGAGATGACCGATTTATTGTCAGCACTTCTCTCCGAAATCGACATCTAACCGCCGTTGACGTCCAGCGGGAGCTCGGAGAAGTTCGAGGGAGAACTGTCAGCGAGTGGACAGTGAGGCGAAGACTCAAAGAAGCTAACTTGACCCCAAAAAGGCCAGCAACGGGACCCAAATTGTATACAGCAGAACTGTCAGCGAGTGGACAGAGAGGCGAAGACTCAAAGAAGCTAACTTGACCCCAAAAAGGCCAGCAACGGGACCCAAATTGTCTACAGCCCACCGACAAGCCCGACTTCCATTTGCTCGTGATCACTTAGATTGGGATATACAGCAATGGAGCCGAGTTTTGTTCGCGGACGAGACTATGATGTGCCTGCATGGCAGAGACCGTCGACGGAGAGTCTACAGGAGACCGGGAGAGCGATACGCACAATGCTGTAGGTCTTGTATGATGTGGGCGGGGATTTCAATTGAAGCTAAAACGGAGCTGGTATTCGTACCCGGTGGAGGTCGGCGAGGAGGACTAACCGCAGAAAGGTATA
The DNA here is from genome assembly GCA_947859395.1 of Eupithecia insigniata. Lineage (NCBI taxonomy): Eukaryota > Metazoa > Arthropoda > Insecta > Lepidoptera > Geometridae > Eupithecia > Eupithecia insigniata. The sequence goes on from OX402008.1 coordinate 7,598,968, forward strand.
TCAACGACATTCTGCTGGGCCATGTACTCCCTTACGCCGGGTTTATTGGCGAAAATTTCCTGCTAATGCACGACAATGCCCGCTGCCACACCGCTCGTGCGACTAGACAGTACCTGGAAGAAATCGGGATTCCCACAATAGACTGGCCAGCCGTCAGCCCTGGCATGAACCCTATCGAACAGTTAATTTAAACATCCACAACTTCGACCTATTGTAATAATTCACTAAATGAAGGTAGGAAACTTAATTAAATTTAAATAATTTTTATACCATTCGAAAGCTAACAAAATTTCTTTTCAATTGTTATAGACCAATCTGCAGTTTATTCCATGGAAACTGTAAAATATGGTCTGCAGAAACCAGCGATGAAGTGATTCCAGTTTATAGCTCGCAAGTGTAGTTCTAGTTTTTGGTTAGTTTGTACAATAACTTTGGCGACAAATAATAATTGAATTAATACCTAATAATTATTATAGCCAAACAATAAATTGGCACAATAACTAAAATGTATTTCCTGAGAACAATAGAATAAGGGCACAAATAACGGCCCCAAAACCCAGCAGAATTAATGTTCCACGCATACTGGCAATAAAAATGGCAGCCAAATGCCACTCCCAAATGAGGTAAATAAAAAAATCTAAATGCCACGACATTTTACTAAAGTTGAGGGCGAAATATACTTACAAAACACATTTAATTTCGATGATAGTCATCTTTTTGTGCTCTCATTTGATTATACTATGAATTATGAATTATAATGGGACTTTGTTTTGAATGACATTTGATTGTGTACGATAGTCGATTGTATTTGAGTGGTTTTGAACTGTAATTTGTTTCCTGGCTTTTTACAAGTTATCAATAAATACCATCATCATTCTTAGCTTTAATTTCTTACATACCAGAATAGGTCGATTTTTTAAGAACCTTACAGTATCGACCGAATTTCTAATATCTACCTAACTAATAAGTAAGTAGGTACCTAATAACGAATAAATAAAGTGTAATTTTTACACCAAATTTTTATCACAGCACCAAACGCAAAACTCTATTCTCCCAGCGAACATTAAAGAAAAAAATCTCAGCCAATTCGTAAAATAACTTAAAAATACTTGTAACAAAGTTTCGTACGCTCGTCACGTATCAAATAGATACTTTAGTAGGGATGCGCAAACGATTCAATTGTAGTACTTGATGTTCGTATAAATCACTGCTGTGAGCTGGCAACATTGTTTTAGTCACGTAAAGTGATTATATCCTGAGGATTGGATAACGTGGGTTTCGGGGCTCTTTTTTGGGTAGTGTGACAAATGTGTTGTTTTATTAGTATAGGTTAAAAAAAAGTTGAGTTTATTGTAGGATTTGGATACTTATGTACTTTGTAGAATGTAGAAACTCATCTTGCGAGGGAGTGAGTTCTTTCAAATCCCAAAAACTCGAATAGATACTTCACCCTGATATGACGAACTCGTATCACTACAAAAGCCTTCAATAACCATTAAAATTTCTTTGTCAAATCACAATCCATAACTAACCCATAAAAGGTTTAATTTGAATAATAACGACACGCGATCGGAAAGTGTAACAATCGTACGGAAATCTGATTATTTATTTACAATGTGTTGAGTATTATGGCACGAACAAAGGTTTTCCGTTAATAATTGTACGGAACTGATGAATTTATGATGAACCATAGACATAGCAATATGTAGAGCAGACTTGCAGCCGGTTTATCGTAAGCTGATCATCTGTGTATTTAACTCATCAATGATCAAATCTCTTGTAAACATCCATTCGAAAAGAAAAAGAACCATTTGACAAGTGATTTGATCATCCATCATTGTAGGAACAACCAGTTTTTGGTTGGAGTGGATGTCTTGTACTTTTTTATTTTGTGATATTGGCACGGAAATGTTTAAATAGTATTGTATAATAAAATATCACAACTTTTACACGTAAAATGCATAAAAATATAGAGCTATGTCGCACCCTAGCATTGTTTGTAACACCTTCGTAGCACCGTAGCAATTCTTCGTAGGCACTCTGTAGCATATTTCGTAGCTTTCGGGGTTATGGACAATTCTACTTCTTTTAAGTTCTGTGAAAATACAATCAATGTTATCTAATTTCATAATCAATGAAGCGTTAAACAGAAGTTCTAAAAGTTTTTCAGATTATTCAGTGAGGGTTGGCCAAATCCAAATGTTTAAGATGAAATTTGAAGACAATTAAGTGATTTACCTGAGTTTTCTCTTTAAAAATATCCACATTCTACGTTTTTGGGAAATTGCTTATCCTAAGAGGAATTTAGATTCGGATGTACTACTCTTAACATTCGAAATACAAAACTCTGTAGATTTCATGAATAAAAATAACGATGTCACTTTTTTGAGGCAAAAAATACACTGTGCGATCACCTATTTATACTATCGTCAACTGGACGCAGGGTTCTGAACAGACCTCAAAGAAGGCTTTCCAATGTTGAGAACCATAGTTCAGTCGCGTACCAACATTTCATGCCTGTAACTATTACATTTAACCTTCCGTGCCACACAGTTCGAGTTTAGATTAAAAGCACGAGAGTCCTTATCTACTATCAGATGAGACACGCAAGGGTTAAATAATACTGTCACTTATCTAATAACAGTAGTAGGTAACATTTTTTATTCAATACCTGCGCACAGCCAGATTTTTAAATCAATAACCAAATACCTACTTATTACAATAGTTCACAAAAATCTATACGTAAGTTAATAGGTACATAGATTTTTGTAATGTCAACGCAGATCACCCATGACTGACCTCGGCTAATTCTCTTAGAAGGATATAAATTGCTAGCCAAATGATTACAAGACAAATCACCACCTGTACAAACCACAGGTTCTCTTTGTTTGAACTCTCTATTGCTTAGTTTGAAGCTCTACCAATCCGTATTCTTTGTGATGACTCGTATTCCAAAATTTCTAATAATAGAATAACGCCACCATGAGCGCCACTCTACGGCACTTTATGATTTTTGAACATATTCGACCAAACCATACTACATAATTACAAGACAAGATAACTTTATTTATTACCGTACCTATACTCTTTCCTAATTATAATAATTCCAAAGATATTTTTAGTTCCTACCACTGCTTAGGGGATGATGATGATGATAACCACCACTTGGATACCACGTACTCAAAGCCCAAAGCGCTTTTCTTCTGACATTAATAATTTTCCGTTAATTTTGCTAAACTGACCAACTCTTGCAGCCCTGCGCCTGGCCATGCCGCACCGCACCGACGCCCCGTCCCGAAGACTGCTGGAGCGCCCTGGTGCCCAAGGTGGAACGTGACGAGGAGCGGCTGGAGCCCTGGCGATTACCTGACCTGCGGCCGGCCTTGCATTACTCTCTGCAGGATCGTGGTGGGTTTTTATTAAAACTACCTATTACATAGTTTCACTCCAAAGATTCTGAAAATTTTACGGCACTTAGGCAAAAATTTCTCCTTCAGGACTCGCTCTTGGCTTTAGAAGCTCTTTTTAACCGACGACAAACAAAAGAGGAGGATGTTCTATGTTCGCTGTCAGAATGATCCCAATATCAATAAAACCCATAAAAAAATTATGCGCGCGGGATAAGTATTTGACCCAAACAAAAAAAAAAATATTTAAACAATTTTATTAAATTTTTTAAATTTTTTCAAGAATTTGTTGTCCATTTTTAGTTTTTTCGAAACAATTCAAAATTCTAGTTACAGAAACTGGTTAAACAATACTACTTTTATATCTACACATGAGACTCCATTCTATAACATTTAGGTACATGTTATAATTATATTTAAATGGAACTGGGCCAATTAAATGACACATTATTATATTCTGAGCTAGTTTCTTCTCGCGGCTTCGCACGCGTTGTTTTTAAGGAAACGTATAGATATTATTTAAATCCCTTGAGTACTGATTTACCCATGGGATAAATAATAACTTGTTTTAAAAAACGATAAACCGATTTCAAATTCCCTTACTTTTACACTTATTTTAAGTTTTGCGGGATAAATACTAATCCCCTGGGGATAAACATTTTATGGGACCCCTTCGTGATCATTTTCTATACAATAGTAAAAGAATTTTCAAAATCGGTCCATAACTGGCGGAGATATCGCGTAACATAAATACAAAAAAAAAATACAGACTAATTGATAACCTCCTCTTTTTGAAGTCGGAAAAGTTGCCTATATCTTACCTGTAGGTATGTAAATTCAGCCCAATCCTTATCAGTAGTTTGGACGTGAAGAGGAAACATACAAACATTCATTCAACTTTCGCATTTATATTAGTGAGAAGTGTGAGTGTGATAGATAGAACGCACATTGGTAGGTAGGTACATTTATCGAAAGTAAAGAATTTTATTTCGCATGTTAGAAGTAAACGCCAATTAAGGCGAATCGCGAAGGTGAGTCAAAGCATCCCCATTTAAGCTTCAAAGTGGGAAATATCGATCAGGTAATCCCGGTTTAATTGCGGGAATAAGTACCTTCCTTACGTCCAATTAAAACTACCACGAGTATGCTTAGGTACCTACCTACTAATGTATAAGGGAAATGTCCAAAGTGGGTAGTCGAATCGCCCAACTGTAAGTAGGTAGGTTGAAGATGTGTAGGCGGTAGGTATATTATCTACATATTTACCTAGATAAATTGATATTTCATTACAAAAAGCCGAAAGCACCTAGGTAATTCTATTACAAATCTCTGTTTGGCTGTCTGTTATCGTTTCACGACATAAATTACTGACTCTTCTGTTTTGCAGATAGAGAAAGCTGCGTCGCTTGTGTCGCGCCCCTGCCGCTGATACAACCACCCACTCCGGCGCCTCATTAGCAATACCTACTGATCTCTAAATCTAGATTCTAGGCACTTTTGTATTATATTAAAACACTGCATTTTGCTTGGCGCCATCCTTAGTTGTTTTGCGTGATCAGTTTCAGATCGCTCGCTATTTCTAAACGCGCCTCTCAATAGTTCTTGGGCGAACGAAATCACCCAATAAATTCTACTATGCCCTACCCTATGCCCATTTTACTAATGTTGCCAGCAAATTATTTCATGAAAGATTTAAGGTAATATTTTAGTCATTGAACAAAATAGTAAATACGCTTGTAAATAAATTATAAGGTAAAGAAATTAGAACATAATCGGCCTAAGACATAAGTAGGCAAGAGGTTGGCCATAGTTGTATATCTGTATCAAAAAAACTGATATGGTATATTTAGATTTAAGTAGGTTATATAATTGTACATTTAAAACCAACGTGCACTCCACTTAGTCACATTGTAATTCTATTTAATTTCAATGTGATATTACTAATGATAAATCAAAAATAAAGGAGATACTCGAGTTTGTTCTTGATTTACTTACATTAGTAATGTAACCTGTAAATATTTATGTCAATAGGTTAAAAAATCTAATAATAACCTATAGTTTCTTTTAATATTCATAAGTTTCACAGATTCCATTTTATTTATTTGAGTGAGTGATACAGAACCTGAACATAAGTAGGTAAGGTACCTAACACAAAACTTAGAAACTAGAAAAGTGAAAGTCTACTATACCTAAAATGTATTTATTAATTTAATTAACTTAGATAGGTAAGTAGATACCTACATAAAATAAATGTTCAATACCGTCAGAAGTTATAAACATATGCACCTATTTCAGGTTACCTATAGTAGGTACCTACTTGCATATAGTGATTCGCATCTCATTAATATTATGTTTCTTGCTTGCTATTGTTAAATGTCGATAATGAGGGATAGTCTAAAATGTTATTGAATTTATATCGATTAAAATTAAAAATGTAGAATTATTTAAGTAATACATATCATGTTTTAAGGTCTTGTCTGCTTAGAATGTATGTGATTAAAATTATATTATTATAATATAATAATTCAACTTATTTTAATAATTTATTGCTATAATATTATAATAATAAAATTACGTTCTAGTCAATCGGTTACTTGTTTTTTATTTATACCAAGGTTTGAGGTCTTGCACTTATAGCTAGGTATTATTAAAATAATCTTCCCCCATGGACTTAATTATTAATGCTTGAATAAAATAACTATTAGGTAAGCAGGTATCTTACATAAACTTGTTTTATGTGTTGTTAGTTTTCAACTTTACCTGCCTAAAGCTCTGCGCCTGGTTTGACACAAGTCTGTCTTGATTCTAATGATTTTTAGAAAATCCGGCATTTAGTGAAATACGAAAGAAGTTAGTAGGTACCTATTGTTATACAAATCAGCACAAAGTTGTGGAATTTAATTTATTCAACAAATAAAAAAATCTTGCTAAATTTATCTGGGTCTAGAACTATTGCTCAGATTGCCCAGCAGGCTACACGGTTTCCTTCACTCTTTCAATCTCTACTGTGGGTGGCAGAGCATGACTACGTTTATTCTACTTGGCGTGATATGGCTTTTCTAATAAATTCGTAGAATTGGGAAGACAAAGGAGAACTGTGAAGGGTGGTGCAAAATCTTAGCGGTGGGAGTTGGTCATGGCAAAGCCATCTTGGTTCCAAAAGCCATCTGACATTGGAGTACCGAGCCATCACGGACTACAGCGGCTGCCGGGGCCCACGGATGTCAATACTGTGCCGCATCTGGATATGGTCATCAGCTACTGTTACTGGCAAAAAACGAATATTAAAAACTAACTACCAGCATCCTTCGTGGATGTGGTGCCATTGATGAGGATTAATATAATGATGTCAGTCAATGCGCAACGCCTATAACGGGTACGAATGGCTTCTAGATTGCTTGACTTTGAGTCGTTAAGTTGCATTTAATTATGGGACCAAAATATGTATTTTTTTCCCCTTACCGAATAAACAAAAATTGCACTTTACATGTGGAAATTTTTACGATCAGACGGTAGCCCCATTGACATGACAATAAACAGTATAAAAATTCCTTGACAATAAATAATTTGGATCGAAGTTCTACGACTAAGCAGTCAACTTCTTGGTTGGCTCTGCGTATTGACTAGGGATAGGCAAATGAAATAAATGTATCGATACTTATTGTAGGTATCGATATTTATTATTAGTATCGATATAATTATGCATAGTTCGAAAATCCATATATTGCTTTTAAAAATATCGACTAATTATATCGATTAATTTCTGAAAAAATATCGATATTTTTTATCCATCCCTAGCATTGACGCAATCTGCCAAGACTAGCAGTCACTTAATGTCAGTGTCAATACGTCAAAACTCTGTGTCAAATAGTGTTGTCTATTCCTTTTCCTGACAAATTTTCTCCCGGGAGGTTGGTTTCGATTTTGTGAAAATCTTATTTCATCGCAAAAAGTAGAGAGTTTTGAATGAAATCACGCTATGGCGTTGCTAAGAACAGTGTATTCTTATCAAATACGTGTTTATTTTGGTGGATGTGCGAAATCCTACAAAGTTGTAAAATGATAACCTCTGTTGGAGATGTGATTGTGATGAGCCGTTCTGTGTTTCAGAAACAAAAATGGGTCGTTACTCGAAGGAACCTGATAATCCAGCGAAGTCATGCAAAGCGCGTGGGTCAAACCTTCGCGTTCATTTCAAGGTAAATATTGAGAATAACATTTGTACACAAACCTATCCACATGCAGCATCTTAGCGCCTTTCGGCCTTGCAATAATAGGCACTTAGTGCATAATAGTAATAATAGAGGTACTAATCCTGAGCCCTAGAAGATACTTGTTGATACTCCCGTCAAGCACCGGTAGACTGCCTGTTTCTTGAAAACGTCTGTCTATCCGCCTTTTATTTCTAAATTATGAGAAACTCATAAGCTGTTACTATAATTTCAGAACACCTATGAAACAGCTATGGCCATAAAGAAACTGCCCCTGCGCCGTGCTGTCCGTTACTTAAAGAATGTCACAGAGAAGAAGGAATGCATTCCCTTCCGCCGTTTCAATGGTGGTGTAGGCCGTTGCGCTCAGGCTAAACAGTTCGGCACCACACAAGGTCGCTGGCCGAAGAAATCAGCTGAATTCCTGCTCCAACTCTTGAGGAATGCAGAATCTAACGCTGACTACAAAGGCTTGGATGTTGACAGGCTGGTCATTGATCACATTCAGGTATGTTTACATTCTGTACTAATAAAAGTGAATGATTTTTAAGTGCATTTAAGGTACCGCAACCTCGGTGCTAGTTATTCATGTTGGGAGTGAATTGACTGCCTTTTTAGCTTGTCAGTATGAATTTAACATGTTCAGACTGTTTTCAGAAGGCAAATAGAAAAAGTATCAAATACAAATGAGGCAAGTTTGTTTTCAAACTTATTTCTCGTTTGTTACTGACACATCTCATAGCGATATGACCCCCCCCCCCCATACTTTCTCTATTCTACACATTTTGTATTTTTTTCCTTGTGTGGTATAATAAAAGTACTTTGTATCAATCTAGTGTGAGATGGATAATTACGTAAGAGAGCAGAATCAAGCAGAAGCTTTTGCATGATTTAGCCCGACTTTCACAAGAGTAATGATAGTCAGATTGTTGAACCATGCAAGTATGTCAATTTCAATATTTAGCTATGAATCACATAATTAAAAATAGGTCAATTATATCAATTGGAAGTTTTGGTCTTGCAAAATTGATTAATTAGGGTTTGTTCTAAATGTAGTAGCTTTTAGAACAAACCCTAATACTCTTTACAATCCGAATGCAAGCAAGTCTGTCCCAACCAGTTTAATGCCAAGTTACATACTAAAGTTTTTTCCACATCCCAGGTAAACCGCGCGCCCTGCCTGCGCAGACGGACATACCGTGCTCATGGTCGTATCAACCCCTACATGTCATCACCCTGCCACATCGAGGTCTGCCTCAGGTAAATCCCATGGGAATTTGATTCTTCTTTTAGTTTTGGCTGTGCATCTGGTTTGATGCAATTCATTTATGTTTGGTGTTTTGCAGGACAAAAAGTAGCATAAGTTACTTTCCATCCTTTCAACTAACTCTATGCCAAAAATCAAGTCGATTGGCTGCTTAGTTAGGGCCTGAAGGATGAACAAACACAATTTCGCATTTATAATATTAGTTTGGATTAAACCTCTCTTATGCTAAGGCCTCTTAGACATCAGGATCCTGTACCCAGGGGTGGTACAAATTATCCAATCAGTCAGGAATTTTCCCTAGCATCTCATCCATACTTAACTTATAAACCTATCTGGTCAGCTCCTATTCAAACTTATTCTGTCATAGCTCTCTTTATGAAGGTAAGGTTGAACTCGCTTGCAATGAAAGTAAATTGTAGGGAATCATTAAAGAGTACCAAATCAATGTGTTCCGTCAAACTGGCCAATTAGTAAAAATTCAATCATAAAGAGAATAGCAGGGTAAGCATGGGTTAGATGCCTCTTGGGAAAGTTAGCTTGATATTTTTACTGTGAAATCACTTTCTTACAAGAAACATTTTCCTACGCTATCACACCTCTGCACGCGCCAGTTTTTCAAATAAAACAATAAATCAAAATTATTTATTTTTTCTCTTGCATCTTATCATTTTTTGTGCTCTTTTATGCAAACGATTTTTCAATCAATTTGATATATTAAAATCTGCGAAGACTTAAAAGTATCTTGTTTAATACGTCTTTAGGGTCTTGTTTGCAATAAAGAGCATAAAAAAATTGTTGCAAGAGAAAAAACAATTTGGTTTTTAAATTTTTTTTTAAATTTTTATTTGAAAAACTGGCTTATGCAGTGATAGCGTCGGAAAAGGTTTCTCTTAAGTAAAAATATCAACCTAACTTACCCTGCTATACGTTTTTTTTAAATTACCGTCTGATTTGCTATGCCTCAAATAGACATTCCATCATAGCTGGCTGGAATGCAGCTCTGCTTATTTGAACTACAGGCGACACCATCCCGCCATACATGGCGACACCCATGGGTCGCCATGGTCTGAGAAAATTTGTATTCGTCGACCTAAGGGACGCAGCGGGCGAAGGTCTGCCCGCGATGCAGGACGTTGCGGGTTCGATCCCACTGCTGGACAAATGTTTATACGCTTTGCAGATATTTGTTTCAGCTGTTGTTTACTATGTATTGTATAATAAAAAAAACTACTAATGTAATAAGTCCTCTATTATTTATGAAGTCTGCTTGGTTTGGGGCTAGATGCCGTGTGAATTGTCCAATCATCCCACATACGTCCACTACTGGACATGGGCCTCCCTCTAATGACTTCACATATACATAGCTGTCCTGAACAGACTCCATGCAACCTCTTTAATGTACAAACGTACTTAAAATAATTATTTATATAACACTACCTTTGTTCTTTCCAGTGAGAGGGAAGACACCGTGGCACGCGCCGCACCCACAGACGATGCGCCCGCTAAGAAGAAGCTGTCCAAAAAGAAGCTTGCTCGCCAGAAGGAAAAGATGATGAGGGAATAGATATCTAAGGGTTAATAAACGACTTTACCATCATTTCTTGCTTTCATTTATGTGTGACCAGGTTTTGTTGCCATGCTAAGACAAACTTCTAATCATTTGTGGTTTTTGGAGTCGTTACCTATGTAAGAAGGTAGAAGAAATCTACATACTATTAAAACCAAGCTACGTATGCAGGTCGCGTCATGGTTAATGCGCAGAAGTAGATTTTTACACCTGCGCAGAACCCCCTCCACTTTGCCGAGCGCTATTACCGTGACGAGACGTGTAAATGAGAAGTTAGTCCGTGATAGGTACCTACCTAATGCCGATGGACTGCAAGACGACCATACTGATTCCTTGTAGAAAATACGAAATGTCATTTTACGCGCTTTTCGTAGTTAGGTAAAAATATTTACAATAGATGTGATCTCGCTCATTATTATCGCTAGCACACAGCCCAAAAATGTGCATTCAAATATGGGTTATCTACATTTTACAATAACAAAATTGCTTTCCACATGCTTCACACCGCCGCGCCGTATTGGCATGCGAACTATTTGATGCCGTCAATATAACATGCATATAAAGTCTATATTTGAATGCATTTTAGTGATGTGCGGTAGCGGTGCGTCTCTGATCTGTAACAACCTTTACCTACATGTTTACGTATTCTTATAGATCAAGTAGGTAGGCCTACTTACTTATTCTGTAGGTATTCTTAGGATTTTGTTTTGGAAACAACGGATATTTGCATAAGCTTTATTGAATAATGTTATCGACGTAGATTACAAACATACCGCATTAGGAATATAAAGTACGTAACCCACGAGAATATTTCTAGGTAGGTATTAGACATTACGTAAAAATATCGTAACATATGCTATGTTCACACAGTGCGAGCCGAATGGTTTAGTTACTCGCTACGTGTAAATCATCCCAGAACCAGTAACATCTGTACTGTTCTACCATTGGTGATGATGGCATATTTTAATATCATACCACACAATTAATAGTCCGTACTGTCTGAACCGACTAGTTATATTAATCTAAAATAACTAATCGTTCAGATAATTAATGTACGAAGTTCACGTGAACAGGAGAGGCAAGCGTTCGTCAAGCTATAGCCTTTACTCGCCAACCATCTTCTCGCACTGTCAAATAAACCCAAACCAAGATTCATAATAGAATTCTAAAAATACTAAATATAATGCATAACTAGGTAATTACCTAGCAACTATCTCCTAACACCGATAGCAGAATAAACCAACGAATTAAAAACTAAAATCTTCTCTTCTTCATCCAGCAATGTCACTGAAAACAGATAAACACCGTTAGTTTCCAAACGTTTAAAACTCATTTTCTCCTGCACACCTGCACAAAATGGTATCCGGAAGTTGAAGCAGGAAGGTTCGTTGTAGAAATCCAGTAGGTCAGTTGCCGATCCATGGATTTCTTCCAGCGTTCCAGTTTGGTAGGCACCGTAGAACTTGTCAGCTTAGCAGAAACAAGCGCCTAGTTGTAGCCGTTTCCGGTTCGTAGCTAGTTTATTTGTTAGAAGATAAACACAATGTGGTGTGCTCTCGGTACAGTGAAATGAAATATAGGATTAGAGATTGCAATCCGGTTTATTCGAAATCCGAATTAACAGGATAATTCGTCCAACAAAATAACCGGTTAGAAGCATCGAAATCCGGTTAATTCGAATAATTATTTGTAGTTATTGATAATATTTTTAAGCAGAAATCAATTAGCTTCTGATCTTAAATACAATACCTACAATACAATATGATGATTTCAACTTTAATTTTAGACATAATAAATTACAAAGTTTGTATTTACACATAAAATAAAAATACAAAATAAATATATGATACTGGTCAAGAGTGCACAACATGAACTCTTGTCCAGTGAAGAAGAGGCAGTTGGTGTTCAGCCTCTTTGCGATAAGCTGCAGGTAGCTATTGTCGCACAGCTGGCGCATCAGGGACGACATTCTGGTGCGGATGATTGCGTAGAAGTCGTCTACGCGTGCTACCGCAAATATCCCTGACGCGCTACAGAAGCTGCGGCAGCCCCATCACCAACCTGAACCCATTGTTGACTACACTTGAAAACGCGGGAAAAAATAGTAAAAAAATATGGAAACATATTAAAAATGTAACTTATTCGACAAAGTAGCACGAGTCTTCTTCGTGTTTATTGCAAACAAACGCATCGCATTTGCAATCTGCTAACTCTGCAAATTCTTTCTTTGTTAATGTAGGTAAGTGTCTGGCAGAACGAGCTCAGGGTCATTTGCAAATTCAATCACGTACGGCTGTCTCGGAACATAATATTCCAACATCATTTGTGTTACTAGAGACAGATGTAGCAGAGGTAGAAAGGATAATCATGAGCTTAAAAGATGACTGTGCAGTCGGATGGGACAATATCACAACTAAAATACTAAAAAAATTAAGGCACATTCTAATTCCCCCATTGACACACCTTTTCAACAAATGCTTATCTTCTGGTATTTTTCCTGCATGTTTGAAAAAAGCCATAGTTGTCCCTGTATACAAATCGGGCAGTAAAGACCTGGTTACAAACTATAGACCAATTTCTTTACTATCTTCTCTACCTAAAATATTAGAAAAAATTATTAATAAACGGTTGGTGAATTATTTGGAGGACAAATTGATTTTATCAAAGACCCAATTTGCTTTTAGACCAAAAATTTCCACTGCCGATGCTGTACATCATCTGACCAACTATATCATTCAAGAACTCGACAGAGGAAAACACACAATAGGAATATTCCTCGACCTTGCTGCTTTTGACACAGTTTCTATACCTATTCTTTTGCGCAAGCTGGAACTTCTAGGAATCAGAGGCACTCAGTTAAAACTCTTTACAAGCTATCTAGAAAAACGCACTCAGTGTGTGAGAATTGGCAGTGTCCTGAGCGATGAACAGGAAAATACATCCTTCGGTGTTCCCCAAGGAAGTATATTAGGTCCAACCCTTTTTTTAATCTACATTAACGATCTGTGTAACCTAAAACTAGACCACGGCATAATTATATCATACGCTGATGACACTGCCCTCCTTTTTTCAGCTGATTCTGAAAAGGAAGTATTTGAGTTTGCGCAAAATGGATTTAATATGGTCAACAAATGGCTACAGCACAACCTACTAACATTAAATGCTGAGAAGACTAATTACACTAAGTTCTCAATGCGCAACCGGACGACAACTATTTCGAACTCTAAACTATATGCACATCATTGCTACTGCACAAACAACACTCAATGTTTATGTCCCGTAATTAAACGTGCAAATGAAATAAAATACTTAGGTATCATACTAGATAATAATCTGTCGTTTAAATCCCATATAAAAACCTTATGTGGTAGAGTGCGAAAGTTAATATTTATCTTTAAAAAGTTACGCCATATTGCAGATCATAATATAATTAGACAAGTTTATTTTGCCCTGTGTCAATCAATTTTAACTTATTGCATTACCACATGGGGTGGAGCGGGGAAAACACTGTTACTAACGGTAGAAAGAGCACAAAGAGTAATACTAAAAGTGGCAACTTTTCGGCCTTACATCTTTCCTACAAATATTTTATATGAGTCCTGTGATGTGTTAACAGTCCGGCAACTATTTATAATGAACACAGTACTAAGACAGCACGCAGAGCTTCCCTATAGCACTGAATTTACAAATAAGAAACGGATTGATAAAGTTTGCCCTAAACCTTCAACCCTAAAATTTACCTTTACGAATAAATTTTATCTACTTCTTGGTCCCTTCCTATACAACAGACTAAATTCAATGTCTAATTTATACGCGCTTAACTATATTAACTGTCAAAAATGCATTAAACTTAAACTTCAAAGTCTATCCTACGATGAAACAGAGAAGCTATTAGATATTGTCAAGTAAATTATATTTTTATACATTAAGTTAATCTAGTTAAAATAGTGATTAATTTGGTTATACTCAATATAAATTAGTTTCCTTAATAATACCATAAACTGTTTGTTAAATAAACAACATTGTTATAATAAAATATTATTTTATGTAATAACTAGCACTGTTGTCGCCTGAAACACAGGATTACCTAGTTCAGGCAAAATTGTTACACTTAGCTATATTTATTTATTAAGTGCACTATGTATTTTTCTATGTACAAGTTTCTTTGAATAAATTTTATTTATTATTATTATTATCTATAAATAAGTTTGTCAATCTTAGTTTCTAAGGGCTGTGGATTTTGTATACTAAATAAATAAATAAATAATTTATTGTTATACTGGACACGCAGGGTATTCCAGCATCGCTGTATGTAACTGACCCATAGACTACACGTATAAAATGACTGGCAGTACACTCTAAACAGTCTCGTTTTTACGGCCATACTACATCATGCAAATCTACGGGCCAGCATATTCGCTCGGACTGATAATGCTCTGCGTTCCCTTTCCACATCTACATCATCCATGAGGATCTCGGAGACCAAGAGGCTGAACTTCGATACTCTTTTGAGTTACACTACCTGCCAGTGAGATGGGTGGAAAGGTTACATATTTTTGAACCGGTCTTAAATACCAGCTTGCTTTTACTAGCGTTTTACCTAGGCCCTTGAACCTCCGCATACGGCTCACAAATGCTCAACAGCTTCCTGCGAGCACTGATCGGTGGGCTCAGCAGTACCATGTCATCGGTGTAGCTTATGCTATTTATTAGAACACCATCAATAGAACAGCCAATCCCGGTACTGCTAAACCTCTTGATCAGACGGTCTATGTACAGGTTGAAAATCCGAGATGAAGTCAGCCCGCCTGCCGCACCCCACAAACCAACCTGGACATGTCCGAGAGTGACCCTGACCATCACACACAATTACGTAGGTTACTGTACCAGTGCTTAAAGAGCAGCACCAACTCAGGGGGCAACCCTTTATCGCCCGTCAGCTTCTACCACAACTTGTCATACGTCACAAGATTAAACGTTTTAGATAAATCTAAGTAGCAGGCGTAGACAGGTGTGCTTCTGCTCGTGTAGTACTGGACGGTGTGCTCAGTAATGCTGATTCAGTGGGCAACCCAGATCTAAAATTGAACTGAGCGTCGTGCAAGGTATCATGTTGACTGAGGTGTTCATTAATTACCCCGTCCAGAACCTTCGCTATCACCGTTGCTAACGACAAATACGCTTTAATCATAATTTTTAAGGTACCTAAAACCTTGAGCTTGTTTGTTTGTGTAATTCTAAAATAATTTTCTGGTCTAACTAGGTTTCTTTTAAGGTCATCACTGTTGCGTTAATTTTTTCCCCGTTCTCTTTTTGTTATATTAAAACACACGCTATGTAGAATTTTTGTTAAGGTTTCACTGTAATCCTAATAGACACAACTGGCAGATGGAATATCCCTCAACACTAACCTGACTTACTTGCTTCTTTTGGTCATAAAAACATAGCCTAGTTTGTTACCGAATCCTGGGTAAAGCCCTGTCTTTCTTCTTCTTATGCTCTTCCAGGTTTCAAACTTATCAGAAACAATCGTGTTGGTTCAGATGTTGGGGGGTTGCCTAACATCTCCGAACACATATAATCCATATAACACATAAAATAAGTGTAACAACATCACACTTATATTACCGACTAGCTCTAGCTCTCTAAATAAGTAGCTCACAGCTTCGCCACAGTGTTTCCGGGATAAAAAGTACCATAGGGGAGTATAACTAATCACCTATGCAAAATGACCATCCGATTTGTTCTGTAGTTTTGGCGTGAAGAAGTAATATCCAAACATTTCCTTTTATAATATGAGTGTGATGAGAAAGTTTGTAAATGGATAGATAAATGGATGTTCGTTACCTTATCACGCGAAAAACATTGATTGCAGTAAGACGAAATTTGGTTTAAATATAGTTTTAGATCTGTAATTATATAAAACCTGCTTTAAATCCTGGGAAATTGCTTGCTAAAGCGCAGGCAGAAGTAAGTAAGTAAGTAAATCATTTATTTGTCACATAAATACTTAGTTTACTAAAAAGCTAGTTAAAAATTACACAAATACAATGATATTTTTTTAAATTCTTCGAATTATCCGGATTAACCGTATTCAAAAATGATTAAAGCTTAATTAACCGGTTAAGAAAATTATCCGGATTTTGCAATCCCTATAGGATCATTCCATTGGGATGGGTGGGACATTCTAACTCCTTTTTGCTCAAACTTCAAGTAATTTCTCTAAAACTACCAATGCTATCAGTTTCAAAATACACAACATTGTGAAACTAGATAATAGTTTTTAGTTTAAAACATAAAAATCCAGTCCTAAATTAGACAGTTGACGCAGCAAATTTACATTTTCTATGTGTGACGGGTCGGACACCCTTGACACCCACCTATCTGAGTGGATGGCTTTGCTCCCCGAATCAAGACAAACCATCAACATTTTGTTAAGCAGCTTTCTCATATGTTGTAACTAGAATGTAAAGGTCCCATTTTACATTAAATGACAATTATTTTATTTGGAATATATCAAAATAATGACTTACACAGTTAGTGACGGGTAGAACAAGTAACCATTGTGTGCGATTATTTCAAATAAACGACATAATTTTCGCGAATAAAACACACACAATGTTAAGAACAACATATTAATTTAACATCTAAAGGAAATACTCTAACAATACGAATAAACACGAAAAAAATAACATATAAAAAAACTTTAAAATTACAAAAAATATCACCTTATCTAACCTGGTCAGTCCACATCAAAATATTACTATAATGATATTTCTTACGTTTTTCTGTTACTTTCCTGATGTTTTAGCCAATTTAATCATTCCATGGCCACAAAAATCAATAAAAACGACGAGAATCGTAAAAATATAAGAAAATGTTGGTTGATTCCTGTTGAATCAATTCCTTGGCTTTGTTGTAAATGTTGTAATCACAGATTCAAGTAGGTACAAATTAGGTGACATCTTCGCTGGAATGGATGGCACAGAATGTACCAGTCTGTGTAAAACTCTAATTAGTTTCACTTAGAGTTTTAGAACAACATTAGGAGTATTGCGATCATTACAACTGCAAATACAATCGTAGCTTGCCAAAAGCGCATATTCCACGCTATGATATTCTCCGCTGCATAAAATTTGTGCAAGTACCACACTGTACTGTTACACTCTTCCAATGCAAACGAGACATTAAATGTAATACTTAGACAGACATGCAACCGGTTTGGATTGCTATATTACAGAATGGTCAGTTCTGCTATAAGTTCCATGCGTGTGGGTTTTAATCGACCACATCAGTTGGATTAAAAACCGTGTAGATGCGAATCAGCTTTCGACCAACTAAACTGATTACGCAGTTGACGAAAAGCATATCAGCCTGAACTCTGCCAATGCACCAGTTTTGCTTAGCACTTCAGTGCCCATGACGCACGTGCCCAGATTGAGCGGTGCCTCCCATCGCGCTTCGGGTCGCACCGCTGCTGCTGGGCAGTGAACGGGCTAATGCACCTACATATGTACTTAATATTATTGCGTTGTTTGACATAGCAGAGATGTACTTCTTCCCGCCAATTTGTCCTCCGTTGTCCCGCACCGCTAAATCACCTGAAAACTATAGGTACAACAACACAGTCACTTGATAGGTACTTACCAGTAGATATACTGTGGTTGTAGGTATACCCACTTACTCAATCGAAGCCCATCTCACTTCAATTGTCTGTCCGTCGACTTTAGCCAAGTTGTACATTTCTAAGTAACGCTAAGGAAATCTATACTTATATTATAAAGAGGAAAGATTTGTTCATTATGAATGTAAGCGGGTTAACTACTAGTTTGTGTTGTTCATAATGAATTTGTCAAACTACGAAAGTTTTTATAGGAAAGATTTGATTGTTTGCTTGTTTGCATTGAGTAGGCTCCGAAACTACTGAACCGATTTGAAAAATTCTTTCACTGTCGGGAAGCTACACGATCCCCGGGTGAAATAGGTTATATCATATTTTCAAAAAAAAATAGGATCCTCACTAAAACTCCAATAATGTAACCCAAGGTGTACAAAATTAAACTACAGAACCGATTAGAAAAATTATTTCACTATTGGGAAGTTACACTATAACGCGGGTGAAACAGCGGGGAACAGCTAGTTATCAATAAGTACATGGTAAGTAATGCTACTTCGGGACTGAATATTCAGTGTTTTTCTAATACTGATTGACGGTATAAACAGATTAATAGTAATCTAATCCAAATTTATCAGATCTCTATGAACTACGCATAACCCATAGGCTCAATTCACACCGGAACGGCAGTGATGCGTTGGTAAATTTTTGTATCAAACAATTTTAAACTATCTAAATATTTATTAGACCAGTATCTCCCTTACTAAGCTATCATCCCAGTGTGAATTGCCTTGGGCTTAATATCTATGCCTTCAAACCAGAGCCCTGAAGCCGTCGACTCTATGGTATCGCGACGACGAGGCTACGTTCCATTTTGTATAGGAAACCTGGCAGTTCTCTGTCCATATTATTATGGTAGATGCGGTGTATTACAAATCCTTTGAAAAAAAGAGTCGTGTCGTCGAGACGTAACTATTAAAATGGTAAAAGAAGATCGAACGGTGCGGTTACTATTAGGTTGGTTCGATGGAACGAAACGACTGGACAATAAATTCATGTTCTACATTGCGGTGGTACGGTTGAACATTTAGCTCTCAGGGGTGCAGTCTCGACATCGACATAGTTAGCGATCGTAAAGTACCGATCGCTAACTGTTCAGAAAAACATTTGCTTGATATACCGATGTTTTTGCTATATACAAATCTACCAAGAAAATATGCAAATCGTAACTTGAGACCTCCAAAAAAATAAAAAAACCGCAATTATAGAGCGGATAAATGAAGTTCGAACGCATCATTATTGTTAACTACCCGCAATTTAAGTAAAATAGATAATAATTACCGACCGATCGCTACATACTTATCGGGCTATCTAATTTGCTCGCAATCACATTGGCAAAATCGTAAAGTTGACAGTTGTTTTCGGTGCGGTTACGACAAAAATCGATAGTTCCAATGGTAGATCTATTTTAATTTAAGGAATTTGACCTTTTCTTAGTGTACATCTATTGTATTTACGGAAATAGATAGTTTTCTATTCATTTCAAACTTAATTCTTGTGGAGACATTCAAAAATGCTTAAAATGTGACCGGTAAGACTGCGACCGATGTCGGCCGCCTTGGGATCGCTATCTATGTCGAGACTGCATCCCCAGGGCCCATGCCTACTCGTAAAAACGGAAATCGAATATTCTGATTAGTTTTCGAGCACATGCTAACTTATGTAGGTAACATTAACTCTTATACAAAACCTACTAAGGTTTCGCAAGTAAACGAATCAGTTACTTCGATTTTAGTTTTCCGAGTAGGTCCTCAAAATACAGTAATGCTGTTTGTTGACACATCTATGCACACTATATTATGTATGTGTATGTAACAGATCGTAGCGGTCGCAGGGAGTCGATGGATGGAGGCGGTTCAGGACCGCTATTTGTGGCGTCGTACGGGGGAGGCCTATGTCCAGCAGTGGACGTGTATGGGCTGATGATGATGATGATGATGATGTGACAGATCGATGTATGTACAGATAGTCTCGCAATAAAGAATCTTGAATCTAGTCACTAAAAGACACGGTCGTACTTCGTTTGAGCCTTTTCATAAGTCTATACTAATATTATAAAGAGGAAAGATTTGTATGTACATATGTACATAAGTATGTTTGTAACGAATTGGCTTAAAAAGTACTGGACCGATTTTAAAAATCATTTCACCATTTGAATGCTACATTATCACTGATTAATATGTCCTGCATTTATTGTACGTTTATGCCTAAATGTTTAAAAAATAAATGTCCACCCGTGCGAAGCCTACAACAAACAAAAGTATGACTTTTAACTTTGAAAAGTTTATGGGTCTGTGTTCGTCGCATTTTTTAAAAGGATACCAATACATGTTTCGGCGTCGTGCCTATACTTGAAAACCACCAAAGCTTTTCCCATCCCAAAGGCTTGCACTGCTAACAACTCACCGATTTCACCCATCTTCTCGGTAAGGTCCTCTGTTGTCACGCTAGGTGGCAGCTGGAATATATTAAGCATTTATGAATTAAAATATATCCTACTTATATACGTATGTATTATAAATGTCAAAGTTTGTATGGATGGATGTAAGTAAATCATTTTTACATCATAATGCTCGGCAAGAAGGTTTTACAAATTAAGCAAAGAGGCTGTGTAAGATGGTAATCGCAACACAGTACATTTTTATAGGAATTCCATTTTCAAATCTCATTACGTCACACTTTGTTTGAATTGTAAAGACTTTACAGTTCAAGCTATGCAAAACTCCTTGGTGAAACAATCTCTTTTCTTATAAAATGATAAAAAACTTTTTACTGAAAAAAAAAACTCAGGAAATGGCGGCATTTCATTTCATTTGATTTGTGCTACTGTAATAAACTAAAGTTAAAACAGTAATAAACAAGTTTAAAGTGGTAGTTCAGTATGTCAAGTACTTCATCAGATGAAGAACTGGTCCGCACGCCTGATTTCTGTCATCTCGAAGCAGAAGATGTTCTACAAAATCTTTTAATAAATAATTAATTTTTCTAATAAAAATTACATTTTGTCATACCTAAGTATATAAATGTTTTATTTGCCTCGCCATTATGATGTAAAGTAGAATGCTTACCTCGGTTGCAAGTAGCTATTACACCCTCAAACTATGTTCTCGGGTGCACTCGATCCATTAGCGCCCTTTGCGAGCGCTCGCAAGGGCCCTAAATTGGATTGAGTGCACCCTCAAACTATATTCGCCCTCGCTTCGCTCGGGCGTCTAAATATCTCGGGTGCACTCAATCCAATTTAGGGCCCTTTGCGAGCTGAGCTCGCACTGGCGCTAAATTGGATCTTGTTCTGTAATAGCTCCCTTACTACCCTTGTGTAACAGTATACTAATTTGTCACATAAAACACACACATGTACTTAGTTATGTAATTACTAAGTGCTAAAACTAAAATTATTATTATTTGTAGCATAGAACTAAAGTGCTGGTAATTTTGTGTGTTGCAGCGTGACAAAAGGGCCATGGCTCAGTGTTTTTTTTGCTGAAAAGCAAAAACACTGATTTTCAGCCAAGACCCGATCGAGAGCGAGCAAAACGAGTTGCAAGACAATGAATCAGAATCAATAACTTTATTTCTTTAGGCTTACAAAATAAGCACTTAGACAAGTCAAATTTTATACTATAAACATAGTTATTATTACCAAATAAGAAATAAGGTGTTATTGATATTCCCTTCACTTAAATTTTTTGTCCACAAGTGGAAGTGTTGGTGTACCTAACTATGGATTGTTGTAGTTGTGTAGCAAGTAGTGCTCATGAATTTTTAAAGATAAGTTGAAATACATGTCAACAGTGCAATGTGATAGCTGAGGGTCATTTTATTTTTGGCTTACGAAGTGCTTGGGAATACCATCTTTTTATTTTTGCAATAAATTTTTTTTAACTTTAAATGTAAATTTATGGATGTATGGATATTTGTTACTCTTTCACGCAAAAACTACTGAACCGATTAGGCTGAAATTTGGTATGGGTATAGTTTGGGCTTTTTTATACCGATATAACGTGGGCGATGGCGCGGTCAGCAGCTGTCATCTATAAATGCGAAAGTTTGTGCCGTTGTTGGGAAGATGTTTGACCGAAGACAACGCTAAAACTACTGAATGGACCGGGCTGAAATTTTGCACACATAAACTTCACAAGTTGAATCTAAAACTGTTTTACTTTTGTCTCTGTTCGTTAGTAAACAAATGTATCTGTTTATGTATTTAATCAGGCGGATAGCTTTTAGCTTTGATTTTGTATGTGACCAGCACAGCTATTCTAACTCGATCGAAAAGTTACCGTGGCTCGAAATCTGGCACAAATCCGCGCGAAATTCAAATAATTCGCGCGATATTCAAATATTTTAGCGGTTTTTATTATTTTCTGCGTTCTACAAGCAATATCAATAGCAGAAAAGTAGTTTACCGTAAATTGTAAAACATTTTCTATGAACCCATGTTTTAACTAATTTCGATTCGACTCGACTTTTGGAGAAATTAATAATTTATGAGGTGTATCACTAAAAATCAACATGATTACCAAAAGCCCCATTAATCGTACTTCATTGGAACATAGATTCATAGAAAATGATCAGCGATTTATAAAAAACTACGTTTTAAGGTAGTTTTATCCCTTCTAGAACGCAGAAAATATTAAAATCCGCTAAAATATTTGAATTTCGCGCGGATTATTTAAATTTCGCGTGGATTTGTGTCCGATTTAGAGTCACGGAAACTTTTCCATCGAGTTAGAATAGCTGTGCTGCACAGCTATTCTGACTCTATGGAACTGTGCTACAAGGAAGGTGCGCGTTCTACAAGGAATAAAACTACCTAAGTCGTTTTTCATAAATCGCCGACCATTTTCTATGAATCCTTGTTCCAATGAAGTACGATTAATGGGGCTTTTGGTAATGATGTTGATTTTTAGTAATACATCTCATAAATTATTAATTTCTCCAAAAGTCGAGACTAATTAAAAAAACCGGAACCGCTTTTTCATTGGAATCATCATAACTTAAAAACGGCTGTATCCATTTGAAACGTGAAAACTCTCGAGGAAGTCACCTTAAAAACAAAAATGGTGAATGTAGCCTCCATAAGGAGGAAATGGTTCCTCTTTTTGGAGGCTACGATGCTACAGAGAGACATAACAGTTACTCAGTGAAATCGGCTCATCATCTTTATTTCAGTCCACGTCCACCGCTGGGCATAACAAAGACTTCCCTCTTAATATTTATACTCTTCTTCTTCCTGCCCTTATCCCACACTAGGTAAGGCACAACATGTATTTTTCTTCCACTCTTCTCTATCAGCCGTCATCTCTGTACTTACACCTTTTTTAAACATGTCCTCTTTCACACAATCCATCCATCTTTTCTTCCGTCTTCCTCTCCCCTTGTTTCCGTCCACATCTAAATTTAACACTCTTCTCGTCACATGACCTTCTTCCCTCCGCATAACATGCCCATAACATCCTAACCTGTTACTCCTCATTTTTTCCGTTACTGGCGCCACTTTCAGATTTCCTCTAATGTACTCGTTCCTTATCTTATCCATCCTTGTCACTCCACATATCCATCTCAACATTCGCATCTCTGCAGCATGCACAGTTTGTTCATCCTTTCCTTTTTTAATCTGAACTTGATTGTATACATTGTTTAACACTAGATTAAGTGTGTAGAAATCGTAAGTAATACGTAAAAGTGCAAAAGTGATACCGAACTAGAACTGAAGTGAAAAGTGTGTAGTTTGTAAGATTCTAACTAGATTCATGTTCTTATAAGGTTCTAATTAGATGCGCCGTCGCGCGCAAAAAATCAGTACACACGCAGCAAGCGACGAGTCAACAAGTGAGATATCGTTAGAAGGAGAGGCCGCCACTTCAAACCTCAAGAATTATTTTATT
The DNA here is from genome assembly GCA_947859395.1 of Eupithecia insigniata. Taxonomy (NCBI): domain Eukaryota; kingdom Metazoa; phylum Arthropoda; class Insecta; order Lepidoptera; family Geometridae; genus Eupithecia; species Eupithecia insigniata. Next base: position 7,622,986 of record OX402008.1, read on the forward strand.
GGATCCCTGAACCCCTCATTGGCTGTCACGTAGTCACAAACTTGGCATCCTAGGCAGGATAGCATCGGGTCCCTAAGGAAGCTTGCAAACACGGAGGGACCCCATAGGAGCTTAAAGAAAACCACTACAATGTCTAATCACGGTCTTGTATATTTTCCCCTTCAGCTTAAGGGGCATTCGCCGATCGCATATAGTGCCTGTGACCTGTCGCCATTTCATCCATCCTGCGCTTATCCTATTCTTGACGTCCTTGTCTATCTCGCCGTCGTTTTGGATTAATGAACCCAGGTACCGAAAATTGGAGCAGACTGGTAGGGATACATCATCTAAGGCAATATTGGCAAAACTGGAGGCACCGTCGAAATCGAGGAACAGCTGTTCGGTTTTCGACCGGCTAATTCTCAACCCGACACTCTCCAATTTTTGCTGCCATTTCACCAATCTGCTCTGGACCTCCATTGCATCCTCCCCGACAAGAACAATGTCGTCAGCAAACAGCATGCACCAGGGTGCTTCCTCCTGTATGTCCGATGTAAGAGCATCCATAATCAGGAGGAACAAATAAGGGCTTAAAGCCGATCCCTGATGCAAGCCTACAGCTACATTGAACTTATCGGTGACACCAGCTTCAGATGGGACGTAAGTACGAGCTCTACTGTATGTACATCGCACGCACAAGCTGCAGGTATTTCCCGGGCACTCTCTTTTCTTTCAGCGCCCACCACAGAACCTCACGGGGTACTCTATCATAGGCCTTCTCCAGGTCAACGAACACCATGTGCAGGTTTTTATGCGCACGTCTGTATTTTTCGCACAGTTGGCGAAGTGCGAATATGGCGTCCGTAGTCCCTCTACCAGGCATAATGCCGAATTGGTTCTGGGTTACCTCACTCTCCCCTCTCATTCGCCTCGCGATCACTTTCTCCCAAATTTTCATAGTATGTGACATGAGCTTTATTCCGCGATAGTTGTTACAGTCCTGTACATCACCCTTGTTTTTAAAAATGGGCACCAGCAGACTGTTGCACCAGTCGTCCGGGATCGCCTCATCTTGTAACAACTTATTGAAGAACAAAGTCAGCCACTTCCACCCATCTGCTTTTAGAAACTTCCATACTTCTACTGGTATACCATCTGGTCCGACTGCTTTCTCATTTTTCATGCTTCTCACCTCTTTCTTAACTTCTTCTATACTTATCTCTTCCACGACACCTATGTTAATTGGTGGATTCTCTAACATTCCACTCCAATCATTCTCTTCATTCATTAATCTGCTAAAATATCCTCTCCAGCGTTCATTTATATCTCTGTCATTCGTCAAAATCTTTCCTTGATCATCTTTTATACATTTAATGTGTGTAATATCCCTTGCATTCTTCTCTCTTGCTTTTGAAAGTCTGTAGAGGTCTTTCTGTACGTGCGGGCTCTGTAAAGATTGGTACAGTTTGTCCTGTACCTTCGCCCTAGAGACAGCTACAGCTTTTTTAGGTTTCCTCTTGCATTCCATGTAATCTATCCTTTTACTTTCTCTAGTAGTTACATCCCGTTCATCCACGCTTTTCCATTCTTTAAATGCATTCTTCTTTTCTTTTAAAATGTTTTGTACCTCTTCACACCACCACCAAGTATCCTTATCTATTTTTTCTTTACCTTTCGTTTCTCCAAATACATCCTTCGCCACGTTTTAATACAAGATGCCATTTCATTCCAACATTCATTCACTGATTGTACTTCCATGCCTTTCATTTCTAACATCTTATCAACCACTCGCTTTTGAAATTCCCTTGCATGCTCTTCTTCCTCTAATAAATGCCATTGAATTTTTGGAGGCGGCCTTGGCTTATTTAAAGCTGTTTTAACTATTCTCTTAGTCTTCATTACGAGTAATCGATGTTGACTAACTAATGGCTCCCCCTGGTATGACTTTACAGTCCTTGACCGAATTTATTTTGTTTCTTCTCAGGAGAATAATATTTATACTCATAGGTATAAATATAATATATGTATATATCTACCATATTTACATTATACGTAGTTATAGCGATCAATATATGTTCACGTATGTTCTAAATATTATAAAGAAAAAAAGCAAAGAGAGCTGAAAGAGCTCCACAGGGACCGGTACTACGCTGCCCTCATCAAGCGTTTTCTCGCTATCTTTACCCGGTCATCAGTCCATTTCGTCGAGGCCTACGCCCCATTGCGCTTTCCGGTAGTTGGTCACCACTCGAGAGCCTTACGGCACCACCGGCCGTCAGTTTTACAAGGTAGGTACCGCCCACTGCCAATTGGGTTTTGCAATTGTACTTAAAATGATCTAAATTCTAACATGACAGATCGGTACTTACGAAACTAAAGGTAATTGAAGTGTTTGTTAATTCTCTTTCCGTTTCTTCCATTTCTTGGATATAATTATAATTATCTGTTCTATCTTCAATATCCAGATTTGGCACATCTCTACTAGCGCCATCTGTAAAATAAATAATATATTTATTTGAAAAACATCTAAGTGGAGGAGTGTTGGGAAACAATCCACTCGATGGACCGACGACATCAGGTGGAGGAGTGTTGGGAAACAATCCACTCGATGGACCGACGACATCATCGTAGCGATCGCAGGGATTCGATAGATGGAGGCGGCTCAGGACCGCTTTTTGTGGCGTCGCGTGGTATGGGGGAGGCCTATGTCCAGCAGTTAAAAAGTTTAATTACACAAAATATCTAGGATTCTATACTCCGATTGAGAATCCAAGATATTTTATGTCAACAAAGACACTTATGAATGAAAACTTAACAAAAACTGACATGAATAATATATAACAATAGGATAACAGCAAAGTTATCACTAAAAACTAAAACTTCAACAACGCATAATCTCACATGACATGTGTAAACATTTTTCAAGGATTCGAAAACGAATGAGATATCAAATTAAATGATGAAAGAAAGCTTTCAAAAACGTGTTTCGAGCTTCTATCGAAGCAAAGCTCGATGAAACCAATGTTGTTAAATATTTTCCACCAATATTCCTTGGGTTTTGTAAACCCTTTGTTTACAAAAAAGTTTTTGAATCTGAGTATAGAGGGAATCACTCGAACTTAAGGTCCAACTTTGAAATTTTTTACACTAATAGAAAGCTACATTATCTCACGAGTTAGTTGTAGTTGTTGAGTTGAAGGCTATGTTTTATCTTGGTAGCGCGTGAGCGAAGCTTGGATCAGAAGCTGCAAGTTGTTGAATTTACCTGGTTCGTATGCAGGCCTAGGCGTTGGTTTTGGGCCTAATTCAGACGAATGTGATCTACTCATTCTTTTTCTTTCGGTCGGTGGTAAGCTTAATCTTACAGGAGACTTGTTGATTCTCCTTACAGGTGACCTGCCGATTAGTCGCAAAGGTGTTCTGCTTATTTTTCTGACAGGAGACTTGCTGAATCTCCTCACAGGTGACCTACTTTTCCGCCTTATAGGTGACTTGCTGATTCGTCTTTTAGGTGACCTGCTAATTCCTCTTTTAGGTGACCTGCTTCTTCGTCTAACAGGTGACCTACTCTTGCGTCTTACAGGCGACCTACTAAGTCTTCTTTTAGGTGATCTACTAATTCGTCTTGCAGGTGACCTACTTTTCCGCCGTATGGGTGACCTGCTCATTCGTCTTTTAGGTGATCTACTTAATCGTCTGGTGATCTGCTTAATCCTAATAGGTGACCTACTCATTCGTCTTCTGTCGGTCGACCTACTCCTCCGCCTTATTGGAGACCGGCTAGTTCTTCTTATAGGTGACCTGCTGAGTCTCCTTCTTTCGGTCGACCTACTACGTCGTCTTATAGGCGACCTGCTCCTTCGTCTAATAGGCGACCTACTCCTTCGCCTTATAGGAGACCGGCTAGTTCTTCTTTCGACCGACCTACTTCTCCGCCGTATAGGTGACCTACTATTTCTTCTTTCTGGTGACCTGCTGATTTTCTTTCTTTCGGGTGATCTACTAATTCTTCTCACAGCTGGAAAAATATTGAGATTAATATCAAGTTTAACCAATTGGATTTTAATAAACACTAGCTTCTGCCTGTGGCTTCACACGCGTATTTTCTATCTACTATCTAAGTTAGGCTATGTTCTAAATGTACGCCCATCTTGATCAGTCCACTAGTTTTGGAGATTTCAGACTTCAATAACTTTATTTCTTTGGGCTGACAAAGTTAAATTTTAAACTATATCTAGCGTTGATCAATTGTAAAGAAACGTACCTTTTGTTGGTAGGGTTGCTTTAGGCAAAGTTTTTTGGCTTCGATCAGGTGATTTAATCTTTTCGGGAGATTTTCGAATTCTTTCTGGGGACTTGCTGTTTTTTCTCATATCTGGATATTGCACACAATATTTAAGTAATGCAGGTTTTAAATCAACAACGTTTGAAACTATTATAATTCAAAGTTACATATAACCTGACATTAACGCCCTGATTCATAAGTCTGCTAACTTTAAGCATTGTCTTTTTCTATTGACATAAGTCTGAGTGAGTGATAACACTGCTTAGCAGCAGTTTTAAGATAGCAGACCATTATGACTAAGGGGGTGGACTGGCTTTGTGAGTTAAAAAAAGCTAAGCTAACAATGTGGTCAGCTAAAATAATGTTTTTTGCCCTACTTCACTCTGTACTACTTTACCTCTAATTTGCTTGTTAATCCAAGGTTCTGCTGGCATATTTCTCGCAAGTTTGATAAATTTTCTCTGCACTTTGTTTTCTTCTAGCGTACGCGGGTTTTGTACTACCAATGGAACTGTTTCTGGTAGCACCGATGGTATTTTGATATTTATACTTGCTGGTTTGGTTACTTTGGCAGGTACAATTGGTTTTTGTATATTGAATGCCGTTTTAACGGTTGGCTTTGATATTGAAGGTATTGGCCGCTGTATTTCTGATACTTTCCAATCGGCTTTAGTCGTTTGCCCCACCTTAGCTGGTGGCACGTCGAAACGACTCGGGGCTGCATTTTTACTACCCACATTAGCTGGTGGTACATCGAAGCGATATGCGGGTTTCTGTATGTCATAGACAGTAACATTTTTATTAGTTGTCAAAGGCGAGAAAACCGTTTTCGATTGAGTATGAACTTTGCTCTGAGTTGGAATGCTAGGCTTCGATGGTACAGGCTCATTGGATGTGATTGTAGGCATAGATTGGGTTTTGGGTTTCATTGGTGTCATATTAGAAGTATCTATTGTCGGTACTGGTTGCATATAAGAAGTACCAGGTTGGAAATAGGCATTAGCTTGCATTAAAGTTGGATCCATGCTATAGCCATATTGCGCATAATATGCTTGTTGCATATTTGCGTAGGAGCTGTATGGATCCTGTGGGTTCTGATATGTCTGAAGTTCTCTTCCGAGATTCTGAAACGCATTTTGCATGCTCGTTTGTACTGGCATGTTTTGATTCGGCAATGCTGTAGCAGTACTTTCGTTCGCAGTCCATTTCACAGGCGGCTTAGATGTATTCTGATTCTGAGGCATACTACCAGGTTGGTTATTTACAGGCGCAGAAGACGTATTCTGTTTAATATTCTGGCCTTGCTGATTAGGTTGAATACCGAGCATACCCATCACATTGGCCTGAACAGAGCTCGCTATGGCCATGGTTATAGCACTCACTGCATCCATACTAGCTTGTTTATTTTGCGACTCATTTAAACTTTGCATTTGCTTCTTTTCTTCTTTACACCTTCTTTTTTCTTCGTCTTTCTTAGCTTGCTCCATTTTAAAAGTAGCTGCTGCCAGTTTTTGTCTGAGAGTACTTATTTGGTCTTTAAAGTTATCTAATTGGACCTTGGTCGAGGATCTTAATTTACTTATTTCAATATTTGAGCGTATGTTCTTATTAAAACCTTCGATTTTGAGCGGTTTTTTCTTCATACCGATGTGACCCATTTCAACTTCTGTTACACGATCAAAAAGGATTTGCTCGTGAAACATGGATACAGCCTGGAAAAAATATATGTTAAAATAATAATAAAAACCCACAAGTGACGACAAAAACACAGAATAACAATAAGTCCCTTCACATATGCCTACACGGCAGGGCACAGTCGCCGAGCAGAGCCTGATCTAATCAATATTACGAGGGGAGTTCAATGTATTCTCGGTATTGGTATGAAAGAATAAGCAAACAATTCTGAATAAAATTTATTTTTTAATGTAATCTCCTAGAATCTCAATACACTTATTTGTTCGGGAAAGTAACTTTTCAATTCCCTCTAAAAAATATTTTTCTTCCTGGCCTGAAAAATGTTCATTTATTGCTGCCTTCAACTCTTCTTCGTCTGAAAAATGCTTTCCACGAAGGACTTTTTTAAGATTAGGGAATAGAAAGTAATCACTAGGGGCTATGTCCGGGCTGTAGGGTGGATGATTGATTTCTTCAAATCCGCACTCCCGCACAGCAGCCTTGGCAATACGCGCCTTGTGAACCGGCGCGTTGTCGTGAAGCAGCAAGACACCTGCAGTCAATTTTCCACGTCTTTTTTCTTTTATTGCCTCCTTTAAATTACGCAGGGTGTTTGCGTAAGATGCACCAGTAATACTTTGACCTTTTTTTGTGTACTCGATTAGCAAGATTCCCTTAGAATCCCAAAACACTGTGGCCATGAGCTTTCCTGCGGACGCACATACGGGTATTTTGCATTCCTAGCCGGGCGAAATTGGTAAAAACAAATTCCAACACAGAATCAAAAATTAATACTTGTTAGCGAGCCAGGTAGCTACTTAACAATAGACGACCCTTTCCGGGGTCGTGCGCCCTCGCCAGCCAGCCACAGAGCAGTCGGAACTTGATCGTTGTCGCATGCGCTCGCGTCATTTACTGGCTACATTAAAAACGTCCCAGTTTGAGACCTCAGTGCTTTTTTATTGTGAGTTATTACCAAAACTACTATGGATGATCATAATACAGGTCAGAACCGTTTTATTTATTACAATTTCCTAATGTTTACATGTATTTGTAAGCGTCAAGTTAAATTTATAACTGTCTCGTATTTTCTAGCAGTATTTATTTGAATTGTACATTTCAAAGGAGGAAAAGTTATACTTCCGATTGCTTCCGTGTAACGATTTCTGTTGTAACGTATGACAAAAACTGTCTTTTATTATGTTTATCACGATTTGACTGCTACTTTTTGCTACTTTCGACAAAACTTACGTTTTTGTTAGCTGAAAAGTATTAACCGTTATTTTCAAACAAATTATAATTATGATTTTTTATTGTTTTAGGATTACCAGGGGGCTCTAACTACAAAGTTGTAACTAGAGAATACCTGTTTAACAAAATGCAACAACAAGAATCGAATAGTTTTGACGATAAAGTCGACTATTTGGAAAATTACCTCTTATCGTCTGGCAACTTTAATGAAGAACACATAAAATATCACTTTTAAAAAGTGAATTGAAGAAAAGGTGGGCAAAAGCAAATAGAATACTTGCTAAATTTATTACTGCCAATGCTACCTGGCTTCAAGGTACGTTCGAGATACCTATTGTTTCGCTTCCACAAAAGCGTGCCGGTCGCCCATCAAAATCTTTTGATGAACTCTCTGACAGGAATAAGCGAAAGAAAACCAGTGAGCTACGGTCCACTGTTAGTAAAGGAGTGTTAGTACATGCAGTCAAAACTAGTCTAGAGACGTCTGGCCATAGAAATGCCTCCCGTTTACTCACAGAAGTCATGAAGTCACCGAAACGAGCAAACAAATATAAACAAGCTTATTTAAAACGTTTGCTAGATAGTGACACACAATTATCTCCCTTTAAAGCACTATCAATGTTTGTTGAAGCAGATCTTTCCAGAAAACAATACGAGATCGTCAGAAATTCCACTAAGAAATATTACCCTTGTTATAGCTTAATACAAAAAGAAAAGCTAAAGTGCTACCCACCAAAATCCTCAGTTACAGTGACAGAAAAAATTGCTGAAGTTAATTTGCAAGATCTATTAAATCACACGGTTACTAGGCTGCTTACTTATTTTAAAGAAAATTTGAGTCATTTATCTGAAGAAGAACTTGGTTCATTGGAGCTTATTTATAAGTGGGGCTGTGACGGCTCGCAGCAGTCCCAATTTAAACAGAAAATGCAAAATGAAGACTCTACTGATTCCAACATCTTCCAAAGCTGTTTAGTACCGCTGCAGTTGAAAACTGGAAAAAAAATTGTATGGCAAAATCCGACTCCTTCCTCGCCACGCTATTGTAGACTAATTAGAATAAGGTTTGCTAAAAAATCTACTGACTTGACAAACGAAGAAATCGAAAACATATCGTCAAAAATAGAACAACTAGAAAACAGTCAATTCACAAATGATGGGTTGTCTGCTAATGTTAAGCATACTTTGAAATTAACAATGGTGGACGCTAAAGTATGCAATGTTGCAACGCAAACCAGCTCCACAATGAGATGTTACATTTGCGGAGCTACTTCTAAGCATTTTAATAATTTAAATATTCAAATGCCTGTTGATATAGAAACATTGGACTTTGGCTTGTCTATCCTTCACGCTAGAATTCGCTTGTTCGAAAGTGTATTGCACCTGTCTTACAAGATTGAGATAAAAAAATGGCAAATTAGGTCAGATTCGGATAAAGCTAAAGTAAAAGAAAGAAAAGCCATACAACAAAGATTTAGAATCGAGACTGGCTTAATTGTGGATGTGCCGAAAGCCGGGTTCGGCAATACCAATGATGGTAATACAAGCAGGCGATTTTTTGCTGACCCACAGAAGGCTGCAGAAATTACCGGCATTGATTACAACCTGATATTCAGATTAAAAATAATACTAGAGGTAATTTCAAGCGGCTTTAAAGTTTGACTTGAAAAAATTTGCTGATTACTGTTGGGACACAGCAAAACTCTACGTATCGCTATATGACTGGCATCTATGAGTCCTACTATGCACAAAATTTTAATACATGGTGCTACAGTAATGGAAAATGCGTTATTGCCTATCGGACTACTATCTGAAGAGGCTGCTGAAGCTAGGAATAAACATTTCAGATTATATAGGTATAACTTTGCCAGGAAGTTTTCGAGAGTAGATTGCAATGCGGATGTAATAAATCGCCTTCTACTATCCTCGGATCCACTGCTCACAAGTCTGAGGCCAAAACCGCAGAAGAGGATGCATCCTTTTTCGAAAGAAGCGATAGCTATGTTGTTGCCACCTTCTACAGAATCTGAAGATGATTCAAATTCGGAATCCGAAACAGAAGAGGTCAGTGAAAGTGACGATGAACCCTGGCATTCTTCCTCATCAAATTAGACTATATATATTTTAAATAAGTTGATTAATAAAACCTACCCAAAATCATGAATACTTCTTTATTTTTTCATCATACCAGACCAAAACAGTCTGCCTTTAGGGACATTTATTTAATTACAAGCACTTAAAATCTAATACATCCGCTACAATGACCTTAATATCAAAATGAACGTTCGTAAGCTTTTTGCGTTCCGCGCAGAACAGGATAGGTTGTCTGTACATTTTAGTATGTCCTACCTACTTTACGCCAAAAAAATCGACACAAATAATTTCGCCCGGCTAGTAATGCAAAATACCCCTATGTGGGACGGGGTGACTTTGAACTTCTTCGGTGGGTCTGTTCCTTTTCTTTGCCACTGCATAGACTCTTGCTTGCTCTCAGGGTCATAGTGATGAACCCACGTTTCATCACCAGTAACAAGCCGATCGAAAATACTTTGCGGATTTTCATCACAGAGCTCCAAAAACTCCTTGCAACAGTCAACTCGCACTTGTTTCTGAAGCGCTGTGAGCATTCGCGGCACCCATCTTGCACTGACCTTTGATAAATTCAGACGCTCATGAAGGATAGTGTGAATAGTACCCACGGATAGCTTAGTTCTTTCTGCTAATATTTTCACTCTTACACGGGTATCTTCGAGTACAAGTTTCTCGACGAATTTGACGTTTTCTTCAGTAGAGGCAGTAACCGGCCCACCGGCACGGGGATCGTCTTCAATGCTCTCTCTACCCCGTTTGAATTCACTTGACCACTTCTGAATTGTAGATAATGAAGGCGCAGAATCTTGGTAAACAGCCACCATTTCTTCGGGAATTAATTTTTGAGTTTTTCCTTGTTTTGTGAGGAATTTTATCACAGCGCGATGCTCGATTTTTTTCATCATTGTCGAATCAGTCATCTTAGTTGTCTTTTCGCAATGATATCTTGAATACTAATGGTGACAATTAAATGAAATTATGTATTTATACCCTCAAAGAGTGTCATTAACTAATGAGATAATTTACCTACCCTCATCATTAGTATATCACTTCGATACCGAGAATACATTGAACGCCCCTCGTAACTTAGGCATGTCAGTTTTTAAGTAATTTATACTTGTACCTGCATCTTATATCTTTATAAGTCGTGTAGTGTTCATTGCTCTAGTTAGATATTTGAATATACTTTAAGAATAAATGTATTTTCATTTCATTTCAGTGTAAAGTAGAAATGTACGGGAAGGGCGACACACGGTCATGTCACGGTCATTGTGCCACGGGAATCAGAATCAATAACTTTATTTCTTTAGGCTTACAAAACAAGCACTTTGACAAGTCAAATTTTATACTTTAAACATAGTTATTATTATCAAATAAGCAATAAGGTGTTATTGATATTCTCTTCACTTAATTTTTTTGTTCACTAGTGGAAGAAGTGAAAAAGAAACCACTAGCAGATTTATAATAAATAAAATTTATTCAAAGAAACTCGTACGTAGAAAAAACATGAGTGCACTTAATAAATAAATATAGCTAAGTGTAATCTTGTCGCCTGTGTTTCAGGCGACAAGAGTGCTAATTATTAAATAAAATAATCTTTTAATATTACGATAAAGGCATATTTTAGTATAACAATGTTGTTTATATTACAAACGGTTCATGGTATTAATAAGGAACTTAACTCATATTGAGTATAGCTAAATTAATCGTTATCTTAACTAGATTAACTTAATGTATAAAAATATAATTTACTTGACAATATCTAATAGCCTCTCTGTTTCATCGTAGGATAGACTTTGAAGTTTAAGTTTAATGCATTTTTTACAATTATTATAGTTAAGCGCGTAAAAATTAGACATTGAATTTAGTCTGTTGTATAGGAAGGGACCAAGAAATAGATAAAATTTATCCGTAAAGGCAAATTTTAGGGTTCAAGGTTTAGGGCAAACTTTATCATTCCGTCTCTTATTTATAAATTCAGTGCTGTAGGGAAGCTCTGCGTGCTGTCGTAGCACTGTGTTCATTATAAATAGTTGCCGGACTGTTAACACATCACAGGACTCATATAAAATATTAGTGGGAAAGATGAAAGGCCGAAAAGTTGCCACTTTAAGTATTGCTCTTTGTGCTCTTTCTACTATGTGCTGTAGCCCTTTTGTTAACCACACTGAATCCATTTTGCGCAAACTCGAAGACTTGTTTTTCAGAATCAGCTGAAAAAAGGAGGGCAGTGTCATCAGCGTATGATATAATTATGCCGTGGTCTAGTTTTAGGTTACACAGATCGTTAATGTAGATTAAAAAAAGGGTTGGACCCAATATACTTCCCTGGGGAACGCCGAATGTATTTTCCTGTTCATCGCTCAGGACACTGCCAATTCTCACACATTGAGTTCGTTGTTCTTAAAGCTTTTAAAGAGTTTTAACTGAGTGGCTCTGATTCCTAGAAGTTCCAGCTTGCGCAAAAGAATAGTTATAGAAACTGTGTCAAAAGCTTTAGCAAGGTCGAGGAATATTCCTATTGTGTGTTTTCCTCTGTCGAGTTCTTGAACGATATAGTTGGTCAGGTGATGTACAGCATCGGCAGTGGAAATTTTTGGTCTAAAACCAAATTGAGTCTCCGATAAAATCAATTTGTCGTCCAAATAATTTACCAACCTTTTATTAATATTTTTTTCTAATATTTTAGATAGAGAGGATAGTAAAGAAATTGGTCTATAGTTTCTATAATATCACTTATGTGTCTAATACGTGTTTATTTTGCCTATCTAAATCTAAATTTAATGCGATTTAGATACATGTCAATATTTCTATAAAGCTAAACAGAACATTGAATTTCTTTGTGAACATTTGAGAAAGCTATCTATTTAGCTCAAACATTACTACTTTACACGATACGCCGACCGAGCCATGACCGTATACATGTGAAAGGACTAATCCTGAGTAATATTATAAATGTGAAAGTGTGTTTGTTTGTTTGTTAACGCCTTAACTTCGCAACCAATCGACTTGATTTTTGGCGAGTTAATTGAAAGCATGGAGAGTAACTCAGTTCTTTTTGCGGATAAACATCAAATTCACATGGGAGAATTACGGGAAAAAAGACCTTTTTATCCCCTAGAAATGTGAAATTCGAATTTGAAGCGGGTGAAAACGCGGGGAACAGCTATTATAATATATAATGAAAGGACTATATTAATACCTGGACAGCTTCTAAGCCGTGGTTGAAAGTGATTCTTAGAGTCATTGATTGTTGATTGAGTTGTTCATCGTAACGCAGTGGCGGCATGATCTCAATATCCATTATGTCACCGGCCGCGCTGAATATTCTACGATATTTCTCTACACTTTGCGTCATGTCCAGCTGAAAATATATCAATGTCATGGTTAGCATATTAACAAGATACATACATAAAACAAAGTCTCCTGCAGCTTCTGTCTGTATATCTGAACCGAAGCGATAACTTTCAGACAGGCAGAGCGGAGTTTTTAAGCTTATCAGCTAAAAAACTATGGGAATTCATCTGAATTCATGCGGTTTTCTTCATTAGACGGACTGATTCATAAAGTTTAAGGGTAAAATTAAGGTTTTGTCTATTTTTGCTGAAATATGAATGTTGAAGATGTCGGAAAAAACATGTTGAATGGAAGCTTTTGCTGGCGTACGCTGTGTAAACAAATCGAGTTTTTACTCGGCTATCGAAGGACGAGGGTTATGAGGATAACGTCGGAGCCTTTGCTCTTACTTGTACCCTATATTTTACGGGGTATACCTGCCTCCGACTTCCTAAGTATCAAAAGAAAATGATAAGGACAATAAATAAACGCTCGTTAAGACTTTTATGTAGTCGGGTGTTAGTATGTAACTAGGTATATTTTTTTTTTAAAGAAAACAATACTGTATTTAAGTTTTTTTTTCAGATCTATAAATTTGCTTTGCTACCAGTGTGTAACCCGGGCGGGTTAATTAGAGGAATTAGGGATACTTCGATCTTTATTCACTTGGGCTAACGTAGCTATAGACTCAATTTTTTTATTCCGGAAAGAAGGCAAGCTGATAATAATAATAAGAACGAGGTACGTTCGGAGATTATCTATCAAACGGAACACAAGTTTTAGCTAATTTGACAATACAAAAGTTCTTCATTGTAGGTACACCAGAAAAACAAAATTACAAAGATATGTTACATAGGATAAGTACGATTGGCGGCCTTATCGCTTAGCAAATTTTTAGCACTTACGTTCTTAGCGAAGACGAAACATACGATGGGTGGTTTTAAATTATAGTATTCCATGAATGCTGAAGACAACCCAAACGTTTGTCTGTCTTTAAAATTTATTTCCCCGTTTATAAACGGAGGGAGAGGTGGTGGATTTCTGGAAAAAAAAAATGAATATATATAATTATATGTCTCTATTCGCCGTGGGGCCGCGGCGTACGAATATCGACCCCTCCAACTCAACCCGTGGATGTCGTAAAAGCCGACTAAGGGAACCTACCAGAGGAAGGGCAGCAGCTTCCTTCTGAGTATTCTGCGATCACCAATCCGCCTGCCAAGCGTGGTGATTATGGCAAATCCCCCCCTACATGGGAGACCATTCACTCGATGGACCGACGACATCGTAGCGGTCGCAGGGAGTCGATGGATGGAGGCGGCTCAGGACCGCTTTTGTGGCGTCGTACGGGGGAGGCCTATGTCCAGCAGTGAACGTGTATGGGCTGATGATGATATCTCTATTACAGCTCATGCACTGATCTCTATTCAAAGAACTTTTAGACACGGCCTACGGCTGCACAACTACTATGTCCACGGTTCTGTTTATTTTTTATATTCAATTGAACTTCGTTTGAGTACAATCTCACCAGATGGAAAGTGACGATGTGGCCGAAAGTTAAGAAAGACTATTCACTCTTGTCTTGAAGGGACCCAGATTGTTAAATTGGCCGGTAAAACAGAAGCAGGCAGCGAGTTCCATTCCTTAGCGGTGTCTATTATAAAAGCTGGAGGTCACGTAATGGATCACAGATAAAGGTAAGACCATTTGATTTCCGCTATTTTGGCGAAGCACGTTTGCGAGATCGTCTATTGAACTAATATTATGGTTGTATTGTTTAGGTACGCTTCAACCATAGTAATTAAGTTATTTTATGGTAGACTTAAATTGATAGTAACCTTGTTAGTCAATTTAATCTTATTCTGTGGTAACCAGCACTGTGTATGAGCTGATTTATGGTGATGATGAGTTACGAGCATTGTAATTAAATATGTTTTACCTAGGACGAGGTTTGGCCACAGTGGCAGTCACAGGTTTAGCTACAGGGGTAGCCGAAGCAGTAGCTGCAACAGTATCTACAGGAGTGACCACAGGGGTAAGCGCAGGTGTAGAAACAGTTATCGGAATTTCCTTATCACCAATTTTTTGTTTTAATATTGGTCTGTCATTTTCATTCCAATCTATGATAGATCCTGAAATAAATTGTGAAATTTATTTTAAAAAGCATCTTCATCCGGGTTTTCATCCAATCTATGATAGATCCTGAAATAAGTGGTGTATTATATTTTAAAAAGCATCTTCATCCGGGTTTGCATGTCCTTTCCTAAGATCAGAATAGACTATATTCCACATAATGCTACTTATTCTTAATTTGATGACCGATATGGCGCGGCGAGCGAAGGTCTGCCTGCTACGCAAGAGGTTGCGGGTTCGATTCTCGCCTTGGGACAAACTTTTTTGCGATCTGCAAATATTTGCGAGCGCAGCTCGCATAGTGCCCTTAATTGGATTGAGTGCACCCGAGATATTTAGACGTCCGAGCGAAGCGAGGGCGAATATAGTTTGAGGTATAGATCCAATTTCGCGCCCTTGCGAGCGCTCGCTAAGGGCGCTAATGGATCGAGTGCACCCGAGAATATAGTTCGAGGGTGTAATAGCTATTCGCAACTCGCAACCGAGGTAAGCATTCTACTTTATATCATAATGGCGAGGCAAATAAAACATTAACTTTTAACTTTAGTTTATTACAGTCACACAGATCAAATGAAATGAAATGCCGACATTTCCACAGTTTTTTTTCAGTAAAAAGTTTTCTTATCATTTTATAAGAAAAGAGATTGTTTCGCCAAGGAGTTTTGCATAGCTTGAACTGTAAAGTCTTTACAATTCAAACAAAGTGTGACGTAATGAGATTTGAAAATGGAATTCCTATAATAGTAGATTGTTACACAAGAGAGCTATTACAGAACAAGATCCAATTTAGCGCCAGTGCGAGCGCAGCTCGCAAAGGGCCCTAAATTGGATTGAGGCACCCGAGATATTTAGCCCGAGCGAAGCGAAGGCGAATATAGTTCGAGGGTGCACTCAATCCAATTCGCGCCCTTGCGAGCGGTCGCTAAGGGCGCTAATGGATCGAGTGCACCCGAGAATATAGTTCGAGGGTGTAATAGCTACTTGCAACAGAGGTAAGCATTCTACTTTACATACAACATTTATATACATAGGTATGACAAAATGTAATTTTTATTAGAAAAATTAATTATTTATTAAAAGATTTTGTACAACATCTTCTGCGAGATGACAGAAATCAGGCGTGCGGACCAGTTCTTCATCTGATGAAGTACTTGACATACTGAACTACCACTTTGAACTTGTTTATTACAGTTTTAACTTTTAACTTTAGTTTATTACAGTCGCATAGATCAAATGAAATGAAATGCCAAAATTGCCACAGATTTTTTTTTTTCAGTAAAATGTTTTCTTATCATTTTATAGGAAAAGAGATTGTTTCACCAAGGAGTTTTGGCTTGAACTGTAAAGTCTTTACAATTCAAACAAAGTGTGACGTAATGAGATTTGAAAATGGAATTCCTATAAAAATGTATTGTGTTGCGAATACCATCTTACACAGCCTCTTTGCTTACTTAGTAAAACCTCCTTGCCGAGCATTATGATGTAATAGTAGAT
Source organism: Eupithecia insigniata (assembly GCA_947859395.1). Classification (NCBI taxonomy): domain Eukaryota; kingdom Metazoa; phylum Arthropoda; class Insecta; order Lepidoptera; family Geometridae; genus Eupithecia; species Eupithecia insigniata. The sequence goes on from OX402008.1 coordinate 7,639,229, forward strand.
TGTTACACAAGGGTAGTAAGGGGGCTATTACAGAACAAGATCCAATTTGGCGTCCGTGCGAGCGCAGCTCGCAGAGGGCCCTTAATTGGATTGAGTGCACCCGAGATATTTAGAGGCCCGAGTGAAGCGAGGGCGAATATAGTTCGAGGGGACCAGTTCTTCATTTGATGAAGTACTTGACATACTGAACTACCACTTTAAACTTATTTATTACAGTTTTAACTTTAGTTTATTACAGTCGCACAGATCAAATGAAATGAAATGGAATTCCTATTACACAGCCTCTTTGCTTACTTAATAAAACCTTCTTGCCGAGCATTATGATGTAAACATAATTATGTTGGTATGAGACGACTTACTATCATCATATATAAACAATGGTTGCTTCACCAAACCATCTACGGTAAAAGTTGTGTTTACCAGGATTTGATATGCTTTTACTACCAAGAGTTTGTCCATATCTCTCCATTTAATATAAGCGGAGTTGAAATTATCATGTTTATTTATGTGGATAAACTGTATGTTCTTTGCGAGACCCTGAAACAACAAAAAAAAACAAGTTAGGTTTGGTCGGTAAAATTAATTTATGTTACTAAATTTATGTATCTACTATCTATAGTATAGTACAATAAAATACCTTTACCTAGTAACAACAGTGATCGTTCAGTCTTCTCCGAGATTAGTTGTGTCACACGCAACGCATCACAACTTGTCGCTCGCGACAAGGCCCGATCGCCATGACCTTGCTAGATCATCACGTTTAGAATAGGCATGTTCACCGACGACAGCACATTTCATTGTTAAGGCGAAGCTATTTGCATGCCGTAACAATGAATACACCGCAAAAAAATTCTTTAAAGATTAAAACGGAAACAGAACGACTCCTGGCCGAAGAACACAATAGAGTTGTACAGCGCTACCAAGAAGAGAAACAAGAAAGAGAGAAACTTGAGAGCCTTGTTGGAGACCTCAGGAACCAAATAAGTATTCTACAACAGCAGCTTCAATGCGTTGCAGCCACCACCATCGATCCATCAAAAGCACCATGCATGGAGACCTCTAACGCGCATATTGAATACTGCACGGACGAGGAAGAATTAGCAAGAGAAACTAACTGGGTGAGAGTGAAAAGCAAGAGAAACGAAAACTGAACTGGTCACCGGAGCTTTCACCAGAGACCAAAATACCGACAAAAGAAGAGAAAATTCCCCCTCCACCACCGATTATAGTAGATGGTGTCGAGAACTACCAAAACTTCTAGAGATGAGTTCGGTATTCAATAACTAACTCAGTACCTGTTAACATGGTCCTAAAATATCTAAGGCTATTGTAATATCCGCATACCGCTAGGGAATAACTGTGCAAAGCGAGCATCGCGCTTAACCGACCCTGAGCCATAGCTACCCAACGCTTCAATACCCATACTTACCTAACTATCATCTACGCATAGGTACTAGCGGACCGTTCACCCGTAAAGTTATGTAGCTGCAACAAGTATTTGGTATTTCTAACCAAATCGGTTAGAAATATGTATATTGGGTAGAAATCAGGACAGGTATAGAGTATTGTAACGTTATTGGGTACCAGTCGGTACTAGCGGTATTGAAACAAAATACCCAACTAATAACCGGTAACCAAAATATCCAATAACTCCCATCCTTAAAAACTTCTATGACTTCCTGTCCAAGGATCATTCAGCTGAAACCTTCAACCTAAAAATGTTGAATGGAAAAAGTGTTAAAGTGAACGCCTGTAATGGTGAGACATATCGTTCAATAACCAAGGCATTGAACGACAATAACTGCCTGTGGCACTCATTCGAAAACAAACAGGAAAGACCCATACGGGTAGTGGTTCAGAAACTGCCTTCTACCTGTACAACCGATAGAATAATTGAAGACCTAAAAGTGAAGGGCTTCCAAATTGAAACCGTAGTAAATAAATTGAGCTGGAAAACAAAGGAGCCACTCAACATGTTCACGCTATCTTTCAATAACGAAGAAAACATAAAAAAGATATATGAAATTAAATATATACTTGGATGTATGGTAGAGATACAGCCTCTCCGAACTAGCAAACTGATCCCGCAGTGTAAAAGATGTCAAGAGTACGGACATACACAAAAGTATTGCGCTAAGGAGCCAAGGTGTGTAAAATGCACCGGCAAGCACTTTACCGTGGATTGCACAAAACTAATTGCAGAGAAACCCAAGTGCGTGCACTGTGGGGAGCCACATCCTGCAAGCTACAGGGGCTGATTGATAGCCAAAGAAATGCAAAAAATGCGAAACAAAATAGTAAGAGCACCAATTGCAACACGGCAACAGCAAGCCCCGAGAGACAAGAGTGCCGCTCTCCCAGCCCAATGCTATAAACCGCATACATACGCCGCCGCAACCTGCCTTAAACAAAAATATATCTTTTGCCCAAGCAACGGCTGGAAAAGCTGTAATAGCCCAAAGTAGAGGCAGAAAAACTAGTTAGAGCGATAAATTGGATGAAATCTTAAAGTTTATGACTAGCTTTGACGAGCGTCTGAAGAAGATAGAAAATAGCAATAAAACAGCTATAAACAAGCATTCAAAATGATCGGAAACCTAAAAATAATGGCTTGGAACTGTAATGGACTAATCAAACATCAACAAGAATTGCAGGTAGTCCTAGATATAGAAAATATAGATGTGTGCCTCATATCTGAACACACTTCACAAATCAATCACATATTCAACTGAAAGGCTACATGATATACAACGCACGACATCCAGCTAACAAAGGAAGAGGAGGTAGTGCAGTTATCGTGAAGCAAAATATCAAGCACCACGAGATAAATAAATATGAAGAGCCAAATATTCAATCTGTGGCAATTTGCATAAATACAAAACGATACGCGCTTACAGTAGCAGCAATATACTGCCCACCGAGACACATTATAAAAAAAGAAACTTACACGAGCTTTTTTCAAACCCTGGGTGACGAGTTCATACTAGGGGGCGACTTTAACGCAAAAAATACCTACTGGGGTTCAAGGCTAACCAACACTAAAGGCAGGGAGTTAATGAGTGCAGTGAGTGAAGATTAATGTGACGTTATATCAACAGGTTGTCCTACGTACTGGCCAACAGATTCACAAAAAATTCCAGACCTTATAGATTTTTTGTATATAAAAATATATCACCAAACTACTTACGAGCCACGCAGAGCCTTGACTTGAACTCTGACCACTCTGCAATATATCTAGAAATGAGCGAGAGAGTTTCTTATATTGAGAAACATCCAACATTAGTCAACAAACGCACAGACTGGGAAAAATTTAAAACTGAATTAGACTCAAAATTAGATCTAAAAGTTCCACTAAAAACTGCGGATCAACTTGAACAGGACCTAGAAAAGTTTATAAAGCTTATACAGAAAACTGCATGGGAAAATACACATAGCATCAACACACGAGAAGCTAATAATGTCTATCCCATATATATAAAACAACTTATAGAGGAAAAACGTAAACAAAGAAACTATGGCTAGATTGTAATTATACTCTGGTGTATTTAACATTAATTTAAAAATGTGTATACTAGTAAATATAGAAAAAAAAAACCTAGTTACTATACAATAAAATACCTTTGAATTTTTATCCGTTCGGTCTGTTTTTGGAGGTAGTCTCCGAAACGGCTGGAGTGATTTTGACGGGACTTACACTGGCAGATAGTGCGCGAATAAATAAAAACCTCAAGTGCGAGTTGCGCACTTGACGTTTTTATTTATTCGCGCACCGAGGGTTCCGTAATTATAAGCCTTTGTGATTCTAGTTAAAGGGGATGTATGTAGGTACCCACAGGTACCACAGGTTTTGGTCGCTAGCAAAAATAAAAAAAAATCGTGAATAAACTACAAATTTACTGTTTTCGGATTTTTCACGTTACTTGTGCTATACGGCATTGTTTCATGACAAATTTCATGATTCTAAATCAACGTGAAGTACCCTATAGGATTTGTGTGCAATTGATAACCTTGGAAATAAAAAAAAACGGCTGTAACGTTTGATCGCGTTGACTTAGAAGTTTGATTAATATTACGGCTCCGAGAGGTTACGGACCTAAGTATTTGGTATTAATTTCAACTCGATAGCTCCACGCGTACCTGAGAAAAGAGGGTTGACAGACGGACATCAAAGTGATCTTATAAGGGTTCTGTTTTCCTTTTTAGGTACGGATCCCTAAAAATGAGCGCGGGGTTTTAACTCTCACATGAAATAGAAAATACCTAATGAATAAATAAATATTAAAACTACAACTTCAATATCATAATATTTCCTTTACAATATAAAGATTTTTGTAATTATTACTGGATTCGATACAATAATAATAAAACCCCCAAAAAACACATTTCTGTAAAGCACCTTGCAAAATAATTGCAGCAAATTTGCATTTATTATATAGTCATATTTTGATTTTGGTCATATTTTATGATTTGTTTCATTACTCATATTGGATTCGTTTCAGATAAAATATTTTAAATAGTTCGCATAGAGTAGGGAATTTATCCACGGAGCCCCATCAAGAAGCCTAAAAAATAGCACGACCATGTATTACGAATACGATGCTAAACATAAATCTATTTGGATGTAAAATCTTGTGCGATTTTGGTAGAAATAGGTACACTTAGGTAAGTTATTCTAACCGTTAATAGTTAGTTTGTTAAATACCTTGTCATAAGCCTTTGTTTGGTCGCTGATGACTCGAAACACATCCATTGGTTTATAATCCTTAGGAATTGGTGCCATTCTTAAAACAGCTTTATTCCATCTGGCAGCATTGACTAGCCCCAACATATATATTGCGTTCGGCTGGCCTAAACCTAAAAATTGTATTCAAATTGAAGATTATCGATATTTCTATAAAGAAATGAAACGTTTAAAGAGGACTTTTATCCCATAGGAAGTGATTTTAAGGGATAAAAAGTAGCCTATTTTTGATTCCATGGTTAGAGCTAAATAAAGGTAAAAGTAAAATAGACAAAGTAAACATATATTAGACACATAAGTGATATATAAATGTGCTACTGGTTTCTTTTTCACTTCTTCCACTAGTGGATAAAAAATGTAAGTGAAGAGAATATTAATAACACCTTATTTCTTATTTGATAATAATAACTATGTTTATAGTATAAAATGTTACTTTAGACAAGTAACATTTTATACTATAAACATAGTGCTTATTTTGCAAGCCTAAATAAATAAAGTTATTGATTCTGAAGCTATGTATATCTATGCAAACTTTCAGCCAGATCCCTTCAGTTGTGATAAAAATCCTCTTTACACGTTTCTAAAGAAACTCCTTTTAAACGTTTCTAAAAAAAATCCTTTAGAAACAACGCGTGCGAAACCGGGGGCAGAAACTAGTTTATGATAATTGTATGTGTGATAATGTCCTCCTAGACGAATTTTGACAGCGGCGACTGGTCTCAATGGAGACTAGCCATGTGTAAGTACATTATAGTGTAAAAGTGTGTGCGCAAAAACACAGGTGCACTCTCTATTCCTGCAGTCACTCTCATAATCCGATATGACAGGGGAAATGTCAGGCGCAGGACAGCTGCTTAACGTGCTTTGCGAGGCACGGGGGTATAACATTTAAAACACCGCCAACTTTCCGATGTGAATTTTTCTGGTTAGTAAAATTCCAATAACCTTAGCTTGATAGGCATTTGAACCGGGACTGCTAGACCAACGAGTCTTGGTAAAAATAGGCTATCTCTGTCCTATGTATGCTTCTTAGAACTGATCCTTAAAGCAACTTTCAACGTAACAAAAACTGTAAAATTATTATTTTCTAGGGATAATTTCCATACACAAGACATACCAGATTTTAAAATCCATGTTTGTAGTTGTTTTTTGGCTTCCTGCGATATTACATATGGGACTAGTGGAGGCTCTGAAACAGAAAAAAATGGATTTATTGCTTTAGGATACCGTCAATTATTATTTAGAAATAGATTTGTATGTATAATGTCATGACGAATTTGAGTACCAAGACAAACCTCTTTAGGTTTTATAGTAAGTACAAAACTTTATTGAATCTGTATTATGTTTGTAGTAAATAAATAAATAATTGCATTGATAAATTTTATTTTGTAACTGAACTGACTGTATAGAATACAACCGCCCGAATTGACCCCTCCGAACTTAACCCTTTTATCTAGTAAGAGAATAAGGAGATCCGAAGAAGTGGAGCGGCTTCCTTTTGTGTATTATTTAACACCTCCACTGTTTGTTGTAATGTATTTTAATTAAAACTACCCCTTGTTGGGAGGACATGTTCTTCAATGAACAATGTCCACCAACAAAGGATGGTTTTAGGGGTGGTACTACAGATATGTGGGCTGATGAGGAGGATTTTATAGAATAAAAATACTAGTTTAATTTGTTTATATTATTTGATTGTTATTTTCTTTTTCAATCCTACTAATATTATAAATGTCAAAGTTTGTTTGTATAGATGGATGTATCGCTGTATGGATATTTGTTACTCTTTCACGCAGAAACTACTGAACCGATTAAGCTGAAATTTGGTGGGTATAGTTTGGGACCTGGAATACATATAAGCTATTTTTTATCTCGATAAAACGCGGGATAACGCCGGCAGCAGCTTGTATAGAATAAATAAGTTATGGCAATAAAAATCTAGGCTTGTATCTTAACTTTAGTAATAAAACTAGCCAAGTGCGAATCAACTTGCACACGGATGGTTCCATCACAGTAAAGTTACTGTTACGGAACCATACTGTGACGCTGTTTTTGAAGGGTTCATACATTTTTCAGATTATTTTTTTATCGACTATCTACCTACATATGTCGGTTCCATAGATACAGCCTTAATAAAAGAAGAGCATAAACAAACAAAATCAAATTTCTTGTAAGAGACATACACATTCTGTAAAAATTTCAAACTGTCTACATTTTACGGTTCATGAGATACAGCCTGCTAAAGGACGGATGGATAGACAGACAGCGAAGGCTTAGCAATAGGGTTCCGTTTAAACCCTTTGGGTACGGAATGAGTTCAACCAAACTTTGGCCTACATATGATTTTACCAACGACGGCATGGCATAGGTAGGTTTATGTTTTGGATGAAAAGTTGTTTGAATGTACATACCCTCTGCTGTAGTATCATTAGCTGTATTAACATCCATTCCTGTTTTGTCAGAACATGTTGCTGCAATATAAATAATTGAAATATAAAGTGCTTACATAGAATTTATTAGTCATGAACACAACATAACAGCCAGCTTTGAACCAAAAGGGCATGGAAGTTGTGAAAATATTATGTGTAAAGTAAGTAGACCATAATCTGAACTAAATTATAAGCTTTTTACCTGGGAATAGCAGTTGCAAAAGCTTGAAAGAAAATTAACTGTCTGTTTGTTAACTTTCATGCCTGAACAGCTGAACGGATGTCAATGAAATTTTGCAAGGAGGTACCTAGATAATAACCCCGGGACAGACATAGGCTACTTTTTATTCCAGAACAGCGCGTGCAAAGCCGTGGATAGAAGCTAGTAAACTACATTTAAAACTAAACTCAATAAATAGGAATTTTACCTTGCTCCGCTTTTGTCTTGTCTTCGTCATTTAAGGGATTCGTGGTCCAAACTGGTTGAAACCTAGGCCGTTTCACGGGAGGGCATTCTGTAACATCTTCTAATGGGGCTGCTCTTACCAAAGGATTCTTTTTAGTTGGGTTTTCTGTTACGTTTTGTTCCTGGGATCTCTCTTTTTGTAATATATCTTTTTTTCCCTGTTGTTGTCCTTCATGTTTTATTGATTTAATTTCCCACACTAATTCTTTTACTGTTGATTTTTGGGTTGCTGGTTCAGTTCTATTTATTTCCTTCTTAACTTGAGTTTCATTTTCAGGCAAACCTGATTTTTCTACATTACTTTCTAATTCATGTAATTTATAATCTTCTATTTTATTGGTTTCTATACCTTGCGTTCGTTCATCAGTTTTATTATCGATTTCTTTTGAATCTACTAAAATTCTGTCTTTTTGTGGTTCTGTCACACAATTTTCCTGAAATATTTTTTTTATGGATTTATGATTTTCTTGACAGTTGCCAGATGTTTCAATACTCTTGTGGTCAGTTTCACATCCTGCATGTAAAACTGCGTCTGTTTTATCCAACTCACTATTCAAACTCTTGTCTTTCTCTGAAATATAACTGTCATCTATGTTATCGGTTTTCATGTCATTATTTTCTTCCTGAGAATCATTCATTGCTACATCTGTGTCTGTTTTATTTAGCACACTATCAGATGGAACATTTTCATGAGAAACAATGCTGATTTCTTTGCTATCAATTATTGATATATCACTTATTTCTTCTTGAGAATCATTATTACTCACATCGGTATCTGTTTCGTTTAGAATCTTGTATTTGTAAATATTGTCGGTTTTTTTTTTCTCTGTTTGCTCTGAAATTTCTTGCGAAACATTCATTGCTGCGCCTGTGTCAGTTTCATTTAGCACATCTTCTTGCGAAATATTACTAATTTCATTGATATCAATTTGGTCCGAAATATCACTTGTTTCATCTTGAGGACCATTTATAGCTCCATCTGCACCTGTTTCATCCAGCACAACCTCTGATAAGCTATTTTTTTCTTGTAAAACATTGTTATCGTAAATTTCATCATTTTGCTGTGGAATATCACTGACACCTTCTTGAGTATCATCCATTTTTGCATCTAAATCTGTTTTATAAAGCAAGCTGTCCGATGGCGACTTTTTTTCTTGTGATACATTGCCGATTTCATTAGTTATCATTTGCTTTGAATTATCACCTAATTCTTCTTGAGAATCATAATTCATAGTAACATCTGCATCTGTTTCATCTAGCAGACTATCTGACCGGGAAATTCCTTCATGTAAAACCATTGAAATATCACTTGTTTTCTTTTGATCATTAATTATTTCTTCATCAGTATTTGTTTCAGTTAGCATGTTATCAGATAACGGATTATCTTCTTGTGAAGCGTTGCGCACTTTATTGGCATCAATTTGCTCTGATAACTCACTTGGTTTGTTTTCAGAATCATTAATCATCGAATCTGTATTGACTTTATTCAGCACACTACAAGAAGTGGGACTGTCTTCTAGTGACTCAATGTTGGCTTTTTTGGTATCAGGAAGCTGTGAAATTTCACTTTCTTGAGGATTATCTTTTGCTGTAACATTGACTGCACTGGTTCTATCTATTTGCTGTGAAATATCACTTGTGTCATCTTGAGGATCATCCTTTTCTGTATCTTTATCAACTTTATTCAGCACACTGTTGGATGCAAGTTTGTCTTCTAGTGACTCAATGTTTGCTTTTTTCGTATCATTAGGTTGTGGAATTTCACTTTTCTGTTTTAGGGAAACATTAACCACTGCATTTGTATCCATTTCGTTAATCGCAGAATCAGATGGAGGATCATCTTTTGGTGAAACATTGACTTCACTGGTATCTATTTGCTGGGAAATACCACATGTGTCTTCTTGAGGATCATCCACATCTGTAGCTTTATCAACTTTATTCAGTATACCGTCAGATGTACGATTGTCTTCTAGTGACACAATGATGGCATTTTTGCCATCAGTAAGCTGTGAAATTTCACTTTCTTGTTCTAAGGAAACATTTTCCACTGCATCTGTATCCATTTGCTCTGATATATCACTTTTTTTTTCTTGAGGGTCATTTATAGCTGCATCATTTAGCACAGTGTCTGATATATCTAGTGAAACATTTGGCACTTCATCCGTATCTGATTCATTCATGGTAGAATCAGAGAGAGTTTTATGTTCTTGAAAAATATTGACTTTACTGGTATGAATTTGCTCTGTAATATCACTTGTTACTTCTTGAGGACTATCCATAGCTATATCTTTATTCAATTCATTTATCACAATGTCAGATGTAGGATTGTGCTCTAGTGACACAATATTGTTTTTTTTGCTATGTGGAATTTCGTTTTCTTGTTCTAGGGAAACATTTACCACTGCAGTTGTATCTGTTTCCTTTACTACACACTCAGATGGAGAATTATGTTGTGAAACAACTAATTTAACAGTACTAGATTGCTCTGACATAACATTTGTTTCTTCTTGAGGATCATTCATAGCTGTATCTACGTCTTTTAGCACACTGTCTGACTTAGGATTGTCTTCTAATGACAGAATTACGTCATTGGTTTCCATTCGCGGCTTTGGAATCTTACTTGTTTCTTCTTTCACAAATTCTAATAAACTATCTACTTTGTTTTTAATTGTTACAATCTCAATTCCAGTTTTATCTTTTTGTACTTCATCTGATAATGATGCATCATTTATATTTTCTTGTTTTAAGATAAGAGAGGACTTTTTCTGAGGTTCTCCTGTATTTGAACTGTCATCAACATCTTGCATGATTATATGATCAGAACCTATTTTCTGGAATACAAAATGATTTTTTTGGCCAGAAGCCACAGTTTTAATTTGACTTTTTTCAAATGTGCTTTTTTCTTCATCTAAGAATAAAAGGCTTTCTTCCACATGTTTTTGTATTGCATCAATAGCTAATGGTTTTTCAACAGAACCTGAAATAAATATTATAAAATAAGTACCTAGGTATTTTTCATTGTTATACCAGCCAATTGAGATACACTGTTTGGTGTATACTAAAAGTTCTCTATCTACTGAAGCTTCTACCTAAGAGAAATCTCTGAAACATTTTCAATGAACCATAATGCACTTTTGATTTTACAAACTACTATGAATTCATTGACATACTTACAACAATAAAAATAAAAAAATTAGATCAGAAAACATAAGACTGAAAAAAATGATTAGGTAAATTAGATTTCTGTATAAAAGTCATACCTTTTATTGAACCCAGTACTATTGCTAGACATATACAAAAAAAAACAATAAGAGAGAGGTTATAGAAACCTTTGTGTGCTAGTCAGACTTGTTTTATTTCACAAACAAAACAAGCAAGATTTCAAATGGGTTGGTTTAGAAGAAAACAATTAGGTTACCTATTATTGATGTTTTATGTAAATTGGTTCAGCACTCATTCACATGGTTCAAACAGAAGTTTAATAATAAAACCACTCCTACAACCGTAACCTGCAGTTGAATTTTGAGAATGTAAGAAGCCAATGATTAAATTACCTAATGGTGCATCACCAGCATCGCTAATATCTTGAACAATGCAGTCAATATCTTCATCAGTCAACATTGGGAATTCAAAATCTATTTCTCCATCCAGATATATGTCATCTACAACTTGTTCACTAGCATCTTCTGGAGACCTGGATCTACTTCTACATGCTGAAAAATAATTAGTAGGTCAGTAGTAGGTACTACCTCCATTATGTTCATGTTGTCAGATAGTGTTATTTTTAATGTGTTTTAATAAAGCCAGATGCAATGTACCGTGCAGATATGATGGAAGAAATACAAAATAATCTAGAAAAGTTGTCGAATAATTACATACCCATACTGAATAAATTATTACACCAAAACACCAATTAATGGAAGGAAAGCCATAGACGTGAAACGAAAAAGCAGTAGGTAGGTACATGATCGCGGCCAAAGAGAATACAATACTATCGCGGCGAAACTGAACTAAAAATGTTGTAAGAAAGAATACCTACACAATTAGATTTCTCCACCTGTTTAGGAAATGAGTAAATCCTGTTTTCCCTCTGTAACACAAGAACAAACGTAGAGAGGGACAGACGTTTTTCTCAAAGAGAATACAATACTGACGGTTTTTCTCTGAACAACAATCAAATCAAATCAATAGCTTTCTTTTAGGGATGGGTTAAAAATATCGATATATCAAAATGTCGATATTTTAAAAAGCGATATTCTTTAATTGTTGACAAATGTCTATTTCTGGTTACCAATTATTATTATAGTAGGACAGCTTATTCATTGATATCGATAAATGTACACATGGAGCAACACATTCCTATTTATTTTGTGTTAGTAGCACTGATTGTCTATGTTTGACTCATGGTATAAGAAAACAGGTATGCTCTTCCGAGACACGATGGTCACGTGGGTGTCGCCAGGCTACGTCATCGTCGCCATCGGCGAATGAGAAGACGACTCTGTTTCCTGGTGTTACCAGTAGCGTACAATCGTAACCCCCGAAGTCCTGTATGAATCTGATAAAACTTAAGTGGTTTTGAATTTATCAATTATTTATCACGTTGACTCGTGTTTAACTAACGCTTTTTTGACTGATCAAACAAATATAATTGACGATTTACATTTTTTTATCGATTTTTCAATTGACTCTTATCACATTTGTTTCCCAACTTTTACATTTTGTTGAAATGAAGTGGCAACTGGACAGTGACGTCACCTGGCAACACTCCCGGAAGAGCATACCTTGTTTTCTTACCATGGTTTGCCTGTAAGTATCAAAGTTGTGGTCGATATGTTGGTCTTCCTTCCTTCTTCTTGGGGTCAAAGATCTAACTAGCCTACGTTCCGTAGCTTGAGGTTAGTTTCATTGATCTATGGCCCGCTACACGCTCCGTTTTGCCTGCACAATGATGATGGCCAAAAATATCGATATATCGAAATATCGATAATTTTTATTATATATTATGCATTATTAATATTTATGCATATATCGATACTAATAATAAATAGCGATAGAATATATATCGATACATTTTTTTCATTTGCCCATCCCTACTTTCTTTAATTCAACTTAAACTTCTTGGTTAATGGCTCTACGTCTTCTGGATTGACGCAATTTGTGCACAGATGTCTAAATTTCGTGGCAGCAACTTTTGTTTGCTCTCGCACGCATGTCACACGTCACGTCAACGGCATATGTCAAGTCAAATAGGCCTGTGTGCCGTGGGTACAAAATAAAATATCGATATTTTTAATACATCTGCTGTTGATGTTTGCATTAGAATCTAGTCCTAGGACCAATAATTTTATGTATGATTTTGGGCAAGTGCCGCTATAAAACCTGCATTTTTTTGCTCATCCTTCCAATTCTTGCGTGTATAGTCTAGAGCGCTAATTGACACTTGGAACTTATAGTGACGGGTGTGAAACATCCTTCATTCAGGGAGTCTAATGGATTAGCTATAAGGAATTATTTTGCGTAAATTTGTAATTGTTTATATGTTGTTTTTGCTCAAAATTTTACATCGGTGTCGATGTCATTTTGTAAGACTAAGAATATAATTTTCCAAAATTTATAAAAAATAGGGGCAATAAACACATCATCATCATCATCAGCCCATATATGTCCACTGCTGGACATAGGCCTCCCCCGTACGACGCCACAAATAGCGGTCCTGAGCCGCCTCCATCCATCGACTCCCTGCGACCGCTACGATGTCGTCGGTCCATCGAGTGGATGGTCTCCCCTGTAGGGGGGGATTTGCCATAATCACCACGCTTGGCAGGCGGATTGGTGATCGCAGTGTTGGTGTTTAAAAATACTCAGAAGGAAGCTGCTGCCCTTCCTCTGGTAGGTTCCCTTAGTCGGCTTTTACGACATCCACGGGTTAAGTTGGAGGGGTCGATATTCGTACGCCGCGACCCCACGGCATAATAAGCTAACACATTACAATATTATTATATAGCTAAATGCGAGCGCCTTTGCCCGCATGGTAGATTTAACGTTGTTGTTTTTTGTAAATAATGTTTATATAAGTGGCATTGGCATTTTGATTGATGTATACATAGATATTTATATACTCTTAATTTTAAGGATAATGTATCCCTTGTGCCTTAATAAAAGAAAAATATAAACGAAGTAAATACCTACGAAACATTTACATTTTAACCAAAATCAAATTGCCTAACTTTTGGAACGATAACTTCCGGAAAAAACCGTATGAATTTAAATCCAGGTTATTAAAGTTATTATCTTGTGTAATTCTTTTTTCCTCGTACTTTGAGTTATATAAACTAGTCAAATAAATCCTACGGAAACAATAATGATAAATCAATCTACATGCTTCAGAAGAGTGTGAAAGACAGTACTTTTCTGTACGAAATCTTGAAATGGGACGAATCAGGAATGAAATCAGCAATCAATTTTATTTTCCTGAAACGGACCAGTTTTGGCCGAAACTAGTGGGACGAATGCGGAATAACTCGAAAACTAAATTTGATGGTAAGCACATCACTAGCACAGACGCTAAATTTATCTCTGCTAATTATTCATGGTTTTGGACATTATTTGTATCCTAGACTCATAGGAACACATGAACTAGATTGTTAAAATCTTGTTACTACAGATTTCTAGTAATAAACATATATACACACATTCACTACTAGAGATGAGTTCGGTATTCAATAACTAACTCAGTACCTGTTAACATGGTCCTAAAATATCTAACGCTATTGTAATATCCGCATACCGCTAGGGAATAACTGTGCAAAGCGAGCATCGCGCTTAACCGACCCTGAGCCATAGCTACCCAACGCTTCAATACCCATACTTACCTAACTATCATCTACGCATAGGTACTAGCGGACCGTTCACCCGTAAAGTTATGTAGCTGCAACAAGTATTTGGTATTTCTAACCAAATCGGTTAGAAATATGTATATTGGGTAGAAATCAGGACAGGTATAGAGTATTGTAACGTTATTGGGTACCAGTCGGTACTAGCGGTATTGAAACAAAATACCCAACTAATAACCGGTAACCAAAATATCCAATAACTCCCATCCTTATTCACTACACAAACACACTCCTCTATCGCACCTGCTTGCACTTGTACCACACCACATAACTCTTACTTCCAATGAACAACTCAAACCTACCCTCTACGAATTTGTTTAAAAATTGTTCTTTATAAATTTATCATTATTGATTATACTTACCTATTCTTATGTACTTCATTTTATGAATGTAAAATGTTTGATTACGACTAATAACGTATGTTATGGAAGAGCGTTGCCTCCTAATACAGGTATTTACTTACTTAAAAGGAGGCTCCAATCACGGATACAATTTACTGTAAAACAATTGATAATGAAATAAACATTTTTGTATTTTGTATTTTTTTTTTATTGTATTACTTTAACATTTATACTGAGGGAAAAACTTACGCATGTAATGACAAATCTGGGACTTTTACTCCACTTTTTGTGCTTTTTGAAGGACACAGCAGAACACGACATATTCTCACCTTTTTCATCAAAGTTTTAGGTAAAACGCAGTAATTTCTTAGAATTTCAATAAAGTTCATCAGTCTTACCACAACTTTGAACTAACTAGTCAGTTCCAAGCTGACACGATTGACACTGACAGTGCAGTATAACTATACGTACATCAGCTATCTTTTTTACTCATAGCTTGGATCCGAGGGATAGACAAAGATGGTGATACATAGATATCGAGGGCATCAAACCATAGGGACGTAAAAACAAAATGCCGTTTTTTTTATTTCATTATTAAAATCTGTAGGTCTGGCTCCATAATCTGGGAAAACACTATATTTTTATGTTTGTTAGTTATTTTATTATTAATTAAAACATTATAGACGTATGCTCAAAAACTAAAAATTATGTCGTGCCAAAAAGACGTATAAGCAGACGTATGCTATCTTTATGAGTTTTATTGTCAGAACCGTATGGACTTAAAAATGGATTGCGGGGCGACGCGGTGTGCACCACACCCGCGCTGGACAATTGCCCCGGTTTATGGAATGGCACTTTCTCCGCATTGAACGTGTCAACATATTGTGCCACCCCCTCTTTGCTTCTTTTGTTTTCTCACAATCTTCGCGAGCGATTTTACTATCATTAGATTACATGCATCGGTTTTCGTCAAAATGAATAAGAATTTAGGTGGTGGAGGTAGATTATTTGTAAGTTTGCTGAACCAGAAAAAAGAGAAACATGGTAGGTAAGTCATACAAGTTTTATAATAACTACCTACCTAGCTAGAAAAATAAGTACGTAGATACTAAGGATCTATATAGGTTTATTAAAGTGTTTATGGTACCTATACTGAGATAAGCAGTGCCTACTAATTTTGGTAGAACCTACCACTGGTAGGTAGGTAGGTAGTGTAGGTACCTATCTAGTATCTACCTTCTTTCGACATCCTGTCTTCACATGACAGTGAAATGTTATTTATATTTTTACTTATTTGATACTCAGTACCTACTTGTTACTACCTACTTAAACTTAGTACTTAAAAACAAAGTTAGGTAAGTAGGTATCTAAATAATAAAACGATACCTAGAGCAGGTGCCTACTAAATATTGTTTTTGTACATTAGTACTTACCTAGGGTTATTTACTACTATCTAAAGCTATGTATTCCTACTACGTACTGTCTAGGTAACCTAGATTTAGCACTTCCAAACATACCTAACAATGATTTTCTTTTATGTAATGTCATGGAAGAAACAAGAGAACATGATTTTCCTTCACCAGTTACCGTAGAGCAATCCATGGTTGCTTAGAAAATGCGGGCTCTTTTAAGCTATGAGACAGATGAAGACGACCAGTATGAATTAATGATGCTTCCGTTGCTTCAACCAAATTTTCCCTTAGTAGAGCTGAAGTTAACTGACCTGGATGCAGCTATGCTTCAAATGGTAACTATCTACCATAGATGAAAGACCAATATATCTACTTATTCTATTTCATTGTTACATTAGCTTCTCCTGGGGCTATGTAAATAATGTCCCTACTACGTTCTGTCTAGGTAACCTAGATGAAGCACTTCCAAACATAACAATGTTTTTCATTTTGATCATGTCATGGAAGAGATTGGAATAGAAAAAGCTTGTCTTTCACCAGTCACGGTAGAGCAATCAGTTACAATGCTAAATATAAGTACTTCTTCAAATAGAAGTAAGCTCAGTTATTTTAATAATAGTTTCAGCCTGCAGCTTTGTACGGGTATTTCCAAAGAAGTAGCCAGGAAGTTGTAGTTTTTCCTTTTATCAGAATTGTTAGTGAATCCAAGCGTAAATCATTAGTTATCACATTTATGCTACATTTTAGCCCTTAACAAACATATCCCAACTTTCACAATATAATATTAGTGTCATTAAATTAGAATCTTATAGTTTTATAAACGCTACCTACCTCTATATTTTTAGTAAGAAGTTGAAGCTGAATTTATTCATGAATTTTGACTATTCTCAAATAAATATTTTTGCCACTATTAGTGTACTTGGTCAGCATGTCATTTGCCGGTCTATTGAGTTTGCAGAGCTTAAGTAATACTTAAAAGGCCTAGGCAGCATTGGTTTACCTAGTTTTTGGTCTTTGGTAAAATTTCTTAAGGAAATATACAATGTTTAACTTAATTGATTTATATTTTTATCTCAAAAAATTTGAATCAATGTTTATTTTTCAGAAAACTCGGTGGAATTGCAAGCAAGCGTTACTAGACTTTGTACTGATAACTTTCAATATGAATGAAAAAAAGGGTAACATCAAAAATCTCCAAACCACTTTTTAAGTAAAATTGATTCAGTCAGACAAGCAAATGAGCAGCTTCAACTAGTCTTGGGTTTTACTAGGCAAAATCCGATATCTGTGACTTACGTTACTGCGACTTCAAAATATCTGTGACAAATACTAGTGACAAAATACTAGCTAGTATTTCTACCAATCACGTACAAATTCATTGTTTTACTGATTAAATGATATATTTATTGCAGCAATACTACCGCTACGTAACGAAAATTTCTGAATTGTATGTGTATAACGCAATGTATCAACTTTGTTACATTGCAGTATACTTTTCAAATTTAAAGTATAAAATACTAGGTGTCTCATTCTGACTTGCTTGAAGCGATATTATCTAGCTGAAGTGATTTATTGCGTAGGTACCTAATAAAATAATAACGATATAATATCGTGCACTCGTGACTGCCTGTGAGACAGTCACAGATATATTTAGTTTCTGTCACTATGAAATACCGCCTATTTTCTATACCTGTGACTTTTATCAGTGACGATAAATACGCCTCTAGCCTAGCTTCAACCTGAATGACTTATTTCCGTTGCCATCTAACACACCGTCCGTGCAAGACCTAATTATCTCATTATTATTCTCCGGGTATAAGAAACTAGAAAAGAAATACCTGTTCAGTAGTTTTTGCTTGAAAGAGTAACAAATACCCATCCATACAAACTTTGACATATTTTATAATATTAGTAAGTTGATTTTAATAAATATTGTGTACCTATATTATTAAGGTTGGTATTATTTTAAGCTTAGACATTTGTTTATTATAAGTTGATAGTCGCGTACAGTTTACACCAAAATGCTTACTAACTAGGTTTAAAACTAATTAATTATTAAAGCCCTTGTGTGGCTTTGAATAACACATCAACACTTACCTTAGATTTAATGTCTTATTTAAAATCTTTAATAACAGATTATGTATTCATTAAGTATTATTTAGTAAATCTGATGAATCAAAATGATACTTTGTGTCAAAATTAGAATCTCCGGAAACTTGTAGAAGTATGCTCGAATATAGGTACATTAACAGGTAGTTAAGGAATTATAACTTTAATAGTTTAATTATAACTATTAAAGTAGGTTTTACAGTAGGTACATACCTAGACTAAGCGTGGTAAGTAAAATGGTTTAACCTACTTAGAATTTCTCAGTACTTATGGTTAAAGGCATGGTATAAGAAAACATGTATGCTCTTCCGAGACACGATGGTCATGTGGGTGTCTCCAGCTTACAACATCATCACCATCGGTGAATGAGAAGACGAATCTGTTTCCGGGTATTACTAGTAACGTAAAATCGTAACTCTCCGAACTCCTTGCATAAATCTGATAAAACTATATAGTTTTGTATTTACCAATTATTTATCACATTGACTCGTATTTAACTAACGCTGTTTTGACTGGTCAAACAAACCCAAGTGACGATTCTCATATTTGTATTGATTTTTCAATTGACCCTTATCAAATTTGTTTCCCAACTTCTACATTTTGCTGACATAAATTGGCAACTGGGCAGTAACGTCACCTGGATACACTCCCGTGCAAGAGCAGACCTATTTTCTTGGATCATGGTTAAATACACCTAAATAGATTCATCTGCTCTGAACGACTTTTTCGATCGTAAAGAAGGTAGATAAGATACTTATTCACGTAGTAGAGTTTACGTCTCTATGGAATTATTAGCATTTTCGAAAATTTTGTCGAGCCGTACAGACGTATATTTTGGATATTTATTAATCTGAGCTAATTTGATCACAACCATTAAACTATTTATTATGGGCATGGAATATTTATTATGAAAAAATATATATATTTATATAATTAAAGAACCAAATTTATACGTCCCGAACACTATGTCAAAGTGAAGCTCAAACTTAGGTAAAAATCATCGAGCCAGAGAGCCGTATCAACCAAAAGTACCGGAAATAAGTTATTTATGAGGTGTCATGATTATGAGAATAACACTATTTTATAATTAATCAGAAGTTTTCATTTAGATCTGTCATCTCTGACAGCTAATAAACAGTTTATTGTTGCTCCTGAAAAGTAGCCCAATGTCGATACGTCCCTATGGAATGATGCCTTCGATATAAGACCGGAAATGACTTACCTCTACCTACTTATTTCTCTATGATCTAGTCGATCATCCATCACCAATGTATAACCTATTTGTCTGTCATGCACATGAATGTCAGTGTCTGTGAAGTCGTTTCGTGAACGGACGGAATAAATGTGAATTACCGTATGTACCCATAGAGATTAAATAACTCTATGGCTCGGTAGGGTACAAATAAAATTTTATTTTCGTGTTTGCCAAAGAATTTGTAGTATTACCTACGACCTTTGCTACGTCCGTGAATACTATTAAATCATGTGTTTTTCTTACAATGAGGAATTTTCAATGCAAAAGAGAAATCAGCCTACGTTCATAGTCTTAGTAGGTCCTACATGTCTGTGGTTTTTGTATAGCGGTGGCCTCCTTTATGTTCGAAAGGGTATGGTACCGTCCATCCACGGGTAATCCGATTCCTACACACAGAAATCTAATAGGTAAGCGCAGCTCTACCATGTTTGTGTTCCTACATTACTTATCTAGGATTAACGATCCCGGACATCACTGAGCTCTATTAATGCCTACTTAAAATCATAGAGGAGATACTACTACTAATTCTTCCACTAAGCTATATACTAAGTGGTTCCTAACCGCTTGTCCCTGGAAGCATCCGAAGTGGTGCGCGGCGTCATCCTCAGTGTGAAGGTGGGTCGGCCAGGGGTGAAATGAAGTAGGAGGTACCTACAATTTTTTAGATTATTTAATTTTTTTTTCAAACAATTGTGTTATTACGTCGATAAAGCGAGGTACTTTTGCCAGGCCTAGCTATAAACACTACTACTAGCTGCCAGTTAAAATTACATATAAAATCAAAGAGTAAGATCATAAGAGCTAGTTTATTACGGTGTAAGTACCTACCTACGCAATATTACGATTAATAATAGCCTTATTTCTACCTACTTAATTATCGAAATAAATAAATGTGTGTTTGATTCTTCTACTTGTTTTTGTTTCACATACCTATTTCTCTTAGCCCAAAAGCAGTATAAGTTTTATATGGTTAACTTTATCTGGCGTTAAGTTTTCGAGGATTTAACGGGGTTTTGGGGGGGGCAGCGGTACATTACCCATGCATGCGCAGCTATCCCCTCCGCGTATCGCCTGTCTTACGTGCCGCGACTTGGACACGGGAATTGAAATGAAACAAAGGAATCATTCTGGAATAAATGTTTATTGCGCCTGGGTTACTTATTTTACTAGGATTATCTTTTTCATATTAAGCCAATAATGGCCTCAAATTATAAGTAATACACCTACACTACACCTTGCAGTGAATCATTAAATTAATCGGATTACCATTATAAGAACTTGCCTATCAAATCTACACAACAACAACAACCTAGATTAGCAATTCTAGGTAGTTGAAATGATCATTTAGATACGAGAGACCTAGGTAGGTACTTTCTTGTTAAAACAATTTTCTTTCGAATAAACTAACAAAAACAGTACACACTAACATAAACAAATCTTAACCCCTCTCTGTTGGGTCAACTCACAAAATACAAATAAATCTACCTATACTTAGAATATTTTATCAAGAATCCATTCTTATCTTAGGTCATACATTCTATCTTCGCCGCGATTCAAGCCAGTCGCTGAAAAGAGATAATAAAATAAACATTATATCAACAGGTACATTATCTTGCGTACCTATTCTCATTTCCCACATTCCACTGTAATAATAACATGATGAATTTTGAATCTTAGTATCTCATAACGTAAATTTCTACAAAGCATTTAGATCTTATACTGTGCATAATCCCGCGTACTGCGCCAGTCTCCAGCATAAGACCACAATATCAGTCATTATCTGTTTCTGTGGCTAGTGATGACAATTTGATCAAACTGGTAAATATATATTATGATATGAACCTATAGCAGCGGTGGCCAACTTTATTAGACACAAGATCTAATGTTTATTGACGAAACCCTGTGAGATCTACTAATTACATACTTCTTAAAATTATACAACAGTATACAATTATGTTGTATTTTTAATGCAATAAGGGGAAAAAGGGAAGACATTAAATTTATAATTATTCTTAGTAACTACTTATTTAAATTAGTGTAAGCATTGCCTCTGAACATCTTCCGCTAAATTAGCAAAGTCAGGTTTGTAGTTGGAAATAGTTAACCATAAAGAATCCAATGAATGAGCATCTGTTAAGCGAGAACGGTGTTTAAGTACTTTTTGTTTTTTTTTAAAAGAAAAATGCTGATCGATACAAATATTTTGAACCAAAACACGAATGCAGTTGTTCAACACATCACTTAATATTTGGATATTTCTCGTTGGAAACCAATGCCCAGAACTCTAGACCAGAGGATAACCTTCCTTTTGGGAATATATCGCAGCGATGAGTAATAATTCGGTTTTGAAACATCATGTGGTCCATTAGAAATGTATCAGATATTTTTTGCCACTTCGTAGATGTGGGTTTGATCAAGGGAATTATTAAATGGGTAACTGATGAGTTCCACGAACTTCTCAATTTTTTAATCACTAATGCGTATTTCGAAATCTGATGCCACTGCCTTAATTTTTGCCGCGTACTTGTCAGGAATTAATTTGTAAGTAGGATGTTTTTCCAAATGATCCTTGATGTTTACAAAATTGATGAGTTTTTTCTTCTTGGTGACAACTATCGTATTATGCGCTGTTTGACTTTGAAATGCTGAAATGGAACTCATCATTTCTGTTACTGTTTTATTCTTGCCTTGTAGTTCCAGATTTAACACGTCAACACGGTAAAGTCTGCTAAAAATGCTAAATCACATTGCCAGTCTAGTAAATCACGCAGTTGCTGATAATCATTTATTATTTCGATAGGTATCGAAATCTTTGTAAATACTTGCTTCGACTTAACCACCAGTGTGCAATAACAAGTTTGTTTACATAATGATTATTAGGTACCTATATTAATTTGCAGTTAGCTCAATTATTTCAAATATAAACCCTAGTTATAATATTTTATTTCTTATATTTGATTGTAACTTTATTTGTTAACAAAGACTTAAGTAGGTATATTTTTTGCCTTGCCACGTTCGACTGGACTAATAGCCGCCAATCGACCGGTTGGCCATACCTGACCAATACACTAACCAAACTAGATGTAAAATGTTTGTAAACAAACCGCCAATACTTAAACTAAAATTCACTCTGTTGCCGCGCCTTTTTATACGCAAGTAGTGTAATTAATTTTGAGTGTATATTTTATGGTGACCTGTATTACAGGTCTAAACCCCTTTCAGGCACCAGTCTCTCAAAAAGCAGGTCAACATTAGAGTCTATCTACATATAATGATCATGTAACCATAAACTTTTGTATATCATTAACCTTTGTGAGAGAAGAATAAATGATTTATTATTTATAAAAAGTATAATGCCAACGTCATTGTTGTCGTGATTAGTACATCCCAGGCAAAGGTTGCCTAAAAGCGAGACTGCTTTTATAGTACCTACTTATTCCCGCATTTGCGGGCATTGTCTCCGTTTATACCTTTATACCTAATACCGTAGTACTAGTTTATACCTAATATGTTTCACAAGTGGTTTAAAAGTCAATAAAGAGCTATCTATCTACCTATACATATATACATCTCTACTTCTATCGACGCTAAAGAATATTACTATTCTTTAGTTCATCTTAGGAGGTTAGACATAATAGCATACCAACATTATCACAAGCTTTGTTGGAAATCCAGCTTGGCATTAATCCCTAAGAAATATCCGATTCCTGAGCACTGCGCCGCCGTGCCAGTTCAACAGTTTCAGCTGAGTTTTAGAATTCAGGTTTTCTTTAGAATTCATTAGAATTCCGTGTCAACGGAGTTAAAGTGATGTCCTTCGGGAAAATTCATCACAATTATGTGGCTTGATGACCTAGTTTCTCACGTCACATCTACAGCCCATGCTATTTTCGGCTGGTCAAAGGCCTTCCCAGATAACCGCCTTAATAGCAGTTATCTGAAGGGACATACGTCATGGGGATCACAGTCCGGTAGTTCCGTAAGTGACGCTACTGCCCACATCTAGCAGGATATCCCTTAGTTGCCTTATCTTGTGAAGAAATGACACCCGCTGAAAGATTTCCCCAAATATCTACTCATCCCTTATGGATAATAAAATATATCCTTTATGGATATTGTAGGTTCTGATAATCGATACTATACACAAACTGGATTACAACGGCTCGCCTTTGTCCAGATATTCCCAAGCAGCACTTCACTAGCCAAAGGCCATCCGATCAGCTCTCAACTCTGCTTCCCGCCCTCCGGGCTCGCAGTTCAACCCCGTCATCCGACTGTCTGATGCCCGTCAGTAACGTATGACAGTGACAGCTTGCTTGGCGATATATTGACAACCGACGGCCGAACGGCATGTACGTATGGCATGGTATCGTGTACCTGCATACACTAGATATAATATAATAAAATTCAGTATCAACTTTATTACTAGGCTATTAATTGCAAGGCTGCCAATATAAGACGTACCGACGACCAGGTACAGCTCTCTTAGTGCTAGTCTCACCATCATTCCAGACATTTCAGTTTTGTTATCATTTGTAGGTAGTTACCCTCAATATCAAACTAACTATAGCAATCGTCGAAAACCAACGCTCTACTGAATTTGAAGGCTGTTGCATCACAATGTTGAGCAAACTAAAAGTATCCCAAAACTGCAATTGTCCTGAAGGGTTCTAATCTATACTACTTCTAGAAATACCAATCAAGGCACAGTGGTTTTATTAACGAACAGAAACTGTAAGACGACATCTTCAATTCAGAACCCATCAGAACTAAACCATTACTCATGTGTTCTGTTTATATCCATTAAGCATATTTCTTAAATTTCGACATTCACTTGTTTATATGTATCGCTTCATATATATCATTCTAACTCATCTAAATTCTCTCAAAATTAATCACAGTTTACTTACCAGACGTGTGGAAAAGTGACCACTAACTCTCACCACAAGTTTAAACTCGTTGCACTAAAATGATTTGGCCGTCCACCTTTGATTCGTTAAATAATCCTGTGACATCTGCTAAGGACATTATCATGGCAATACAATTACGAATAATATGGCTTGTTTTAAAAAACGATAAACCGACTTCAAATTGCCTTATTTTTAAACTTATTTTAAGTTTTGCGGGATAAATACTAATCCCCTGAGGTTAAAAATTGTATGGCCCCGTTCGAGATAGTTTTCTATACAAAAGTGAAAGAATTTTCAAAATCGGTCCATAATTGGCGGAGATATCGCGTAACATACATACAAAAAAAAAACATAGACGAATTGATAACCTCTTCTTTTGAAGTCGGTTAAAAATATATGTTCACTTTTTGGATTCAGCTAAGCCTACTCAAAAAGCGTATCTTAGATATCATAGTAGGCATCGTAGGCGTTCCCCAAGGATGCATACCAGTTATTATTTTTTTTAAATTTTGATAGCATATTCGCGACCAAAACCATTTAGTGTCGTTTATTTTTAAAAGGATACTGATGCATTTATCAGCGTCATGCTCGTAACAGAAGCTGACGATTGCTCGTCCTGGACCGGTCATCTCCACCATTTTCACCTCTCCCACTTCCAACATCTTGCCTTGGAGGACTTGGTAGGTCACTGCTGGAGGAAGCTGAAACAGTGTCACATTTCTTAGAGACTTGTTTACTAAGTGAGGCCGCACACCAGACATACATTGTATTACGACAATTGTAGTGCAACATTTGAAACGCGAAACATTTATCGCCCCCGTATATCTGCGCGCAAGCCCGCACACCAAGGACACATTTGTAGCGGGTGTATTTGTACATTTTGTTAGATTACGCTACAAGTGGCGAGGTAAGAGTAGCGTAGAGGTAAATGTGGTACCGGTGTGTGGCCTCATTCAGATATACATCGCCCACTTGCGATGATAGTGTGACATCTCTAATATGATCATAATTCGAGATGTCACACTGTCGTCGCAAGTGGAAGACATACTTTATTTCTTAGTTTTACTTAAGTACCTAATTCGAATTTTGTGACGTGTCCAGGAAAGATCGGTTAAGATCTAAAGGAAATAAAGCACTTTGATATTGATATACAGGGCGTGCCGCGAGAGCGGGTGCGGTCCGCGAACTCGTTTTGCCGTCACGATTGCGTAGCGCCGATGGACGTGTACTCTACTCATGATACTATACCGCTGGTTTGATGGATAAAACTGTTTTCACTAACACCCTGTATAATCATAATGTATGATTCATTCCTAATTAATTGAAAAGACCCACATCAATAAATCTTCCCGTCACCTTCCCCAGCAGGGCTATTCTAGTTGGATCGGATTTAGGAATTCTCACAGGGATTCGCGTAAAAATTAAATAGGTATTGTTATGGAATACTTCTAGTAGAAAAGTTTTTCCAGCTAATACTAAACTATTTTCTATTACCCTGTTACAACAAGCTCGATATAATGGAGGAGCATTTGGTAACATGTTGCTCGAATAACGCAAAAAATACAAAACACCACAAAAATATTATATAATTAAGTTTCGCGCGAATGCGTGTCAGATTCCAAGTATTCGACGCTGAAACTAAACGCCGAACGAATGAAAATCATCATCATATCAGCCCGTACATGTCCACTGCTGGACATAGGCCTCCCCATACGACGCCACAAATAGCGGTCCTGAGCCGCCTTTGAATGGGAATATTTGCCTGTGCAGAATCTCCTCACTTGAGAACCAAATAACCTATCGGCTATCGGTTCTGCGAGCTATGTGCCCTACCCACTGCCACTTGAGTTGGTGAAATAAAAATATTTAAGCTTAAGATACTTTTCAACATACGTTTTTGAAGAGAAGCATATGGGAATTTGCCATGCCCCCAGCCTGCTGTTGATTATCTGAAATAAAAAAAACAGTTATTACATAATGGAAAAGAACTCCCTTTAACTCTTTTATTTTATTTTATGTTGAACAGTATTTTTTTATGATTGCATAATTTCTACCAGAAGCTTATTAGAACGTTTGTTTGCTTTCGAAATTGGGAAAGTGTAGCAGTTGAAGTTAAAAGTTTTTAAGCTTGGAACATCTATCTCTCCATATAGAATAGAAAAAGGAACTTACTATTCTGATTGTGATTGGGTCCTTGTTTATTATTGCTCCAACATTCATTAGCCAAGTGCCCCTTTTTTAAACAATTATGACAAAGTTTGAAGTCAACGCCCGGTTTACGCTCCACAACTTGAAGATTTTTTCTAGTAGCAGTAACTCCGCATTCAACCGCTTTGTGGCCTGATCCGCCACATTTGAAGCATTTCATCAATTTTTGTTCTGTAAATAAACCAACTTTTAGCCATTATAGTACGTACTAACGAAGTATATGTCAGTTCATAAGTTTCATTTGCTGTTGCTTATTATATTATTACCCCCTTATTTATACCGGTCCGCCAGTGTTATTTGTCACTCCAACTTATTATTAGGAGATCTGGTCTAAGAAATTTACTCATATGTTATTTGATAAGGACTAGGCTTTTTAGGTAGATATAACTAATTAGTACCTATGCGTCGCATGGAGAGGTGCGCGCAACTCTTTCTTGTCCCTCTTCACGGTCACGCTCACAACCTAAACCAAATCTTATATATAAAAATCTCGTGTCACAGTGTTTGTAACCGAACTTCTCCGAAACGGCTTGCCCGATTTTTGTGAAATTTTGTGAGTATAATTGGTAAGTATAAGTCCGAGAATAGGTTAACTATATTTTATATGCCGAAGTAATAAGGGTGGCCCACCCCAATTTTTATTTTTGGGTCAAATTTTTAATTGCAATTTTTTTTTGTGATTTATTCTAAAAATATTATACATTTAACCCTCAATTTTCAAATTTCTAACCCCTATTTTTTTGCGATATTAGTTAGTATTGTAATAATCTTCAACATTCAGTGGTCGAAGGCAAAACAACAATTAACGGGTCATCTAATATAATGTATAATAAAATCCAGGCAACCTTGGACGTGCCACACTTTTTGATAGGCAACCTCATAAGTACTGTAAGTTGGGGAAAAAATAAGTTTTCATTTGAAATATAATTCAAATACATAACAGATGGGTGTATAAATACCTACTACATTTGGGCACCTGTTTAGACCAGGCAACCTTATAACTGGCCCATCTCTGTGGCGGCGACCCATGTTTTTCGTTCCTTGCGTCAAGGTATTCTCTCAGGTAATGGTATATTTTTACGAATAACACATGAGTGAAGTTGATCGAAATTACTTAGAATTTGTTATTTACAGCTTCTGTACGCGATTTGGCTAGGCAATCTATGTGCGTTATATTAATTTGTATATAATCTACCATATAAGCCTATTAACAGATGGGTAAGTACATTTCTTAGACCGGATCTTAGACCATATGCCAATAGAAGACAGAGAAATAACAATGCTATAAGTTATCAGACTATAATGAATATGGGGTTTCGCAATAATTTACTGTGATAACAATTTTTAATTAAAAAAATACTATAACTTACTACTTAGCTTCATTGGGTTAGTAGGTCCAAAATTAGACTGAGAATTACCAAAATTATTTGGTTGGTTGGGCATATTAAAACCAGCATTATTTGTTTGATTATAGGAATTTTGATTGCCTTGATTTTGTGGACCAGACTGCATATTGCTAAAAGGATCATATGAATTTTGCCTTTGCATATTATTCAGACCGCCTTGCGTATAGCTTGAACCACCTTGCATGTTATTTGGTCCACCTTGCATGTTGCTTGGCCCAGCTTGCATGTTATTTGGACCGCTTTGCATGTTGTTTTTACCTCCTAGTGTATTACTTGGCCCAGATTGCATATTGCTGAGGCCACTTTGCATATTGTTTGGACCACCTTGAATATTGTTAGGTCCGGATTGAAAATTAGACCCGGATTGCATATTTGCCCCAGACTGTGCTTGTTGGAGTAAATTGCTCAAATTCATATTCCCTGTCAAATTTTGTAGTAGACTACCCAATGGATTCGCATCATTCCCTGTGCTTTGTTGCACCAATCCCTGAAGTAGCATCGGCTGAAGTTGACTGGTCAATATGTTTCCCAAAGCTGCTAGAGGATTAGATACATTTTGAGTAGGTGTGTTTTGGACAACCAGCGCGGTTTTTTTCTCGGCCGTTACGCTTTCAACTTCCATGTATAAGTTTGTAACTTGTGCTTTTAATTCATCAAGCGAATCATTGATTTTCGCAATTTCTTGCATAAATTCGTTTCTTGCCTTTTTAAGTTCCACAGACATCCGAATACCTCTCATTGGTTTTCCATCGACTCCTAGGCCCGGTCCCTGCACAATTCCATCAATAAAATCTTTTTTCAACATAAAGTCCATTTCACACTGTATTGGAGATCCCAATACCTCTCTTTTGTTGAACATTGATACAGCCTGTGAAAGAAATAGAATTAACCTATAAGATCCTTTCGATTCCATACTAATTAATTTTTCGGTTATCGTGTACTAAGTAGAGCTTGTGTTTCGGCTACTAGTTGTGTAAAATAAAATACTAGAAAAGTTTTTCAAATACCCGTGCGAAGCCGGGCCGCCCCGGCTATACATATCAGTCACAACATAACTTGGGGCTAGCTAGATGATGCTGTGTGGATTGTCCAGCATTATTTAACAAAATGGTAAGAAATATAATACTCACTTGTACAGCCTCGACAGGGTGATCATATTGAATTCTGGCATTGTAACTATTACCATTTTTACTTTCTATGACAGCCGCGGACACGATAAAGCCAGCCTTACCAAAAGCTTCACGAACTTTCTTCTCATCGTTGTATGCTTCAGGCAACTAAAAAAGACGATAACCATTAATGATAAACATTAATAATACGACGGCCATTTAAAGCAACACTTCCATTGCCCATGACGCACATGTGAAGATTGATCAGCTGTGACACCACAGCAATATAACAAGATAGAAGCAAAAAGTGTATGTACCATCAGTACAAGATCTGCCTTCCCACCAAAAGGGTGATTTTTCTGTAGCCGCGTTCCGGTTGCCGCCCCCGGCTTGCTCAATTTCTTTTGTTTTGAAAGACCAATAGGACCGTCGTATTTCGTGGGTCTGGTCCGTGCTATTATAAATAGGTTAAGTACCTCGCGTGCCGAAAGTGGGTTCAGGGGGCCTACTCGGAAAACAAAAATCAAAGTATCTGATCGGTTAGCGTGCAAAACAACTCCTATGTCACTTGCAGAGCGTATGTAAAAGAAATAGTGCTGTACACAGGCTGTACATTGTTGCGATTTACAATGCCGATTTCTTACTCGATTAAAATCAATTTGGAGGCAAAGGATGATTAACTACATTCTTACATTATTATGTACCTATTAATGTAGTTAGTAAAAAGCAAAATATGATTAACGAAAAGGCTAAGGTTTCTTCCGAATTTCCCCCTATTTGGGTCGAGGGACCTTAAATAAACGGTTAACGCGCTGAGTTACTAAGACTGGGTGCACCAAGGCAAAATTTAGAAAAACAGCTTCATTGTCCAGACCCGTGCATTTTCATGGTTGTTATCTCATGTAACGCGAACGAAGGCGCGGGCAGCAGCAAGTTAGATTCTAATGGTGCACAGGGGCATTGCCGGCGGATTGGTAACAAGCAAAGTCGACAAGGGAGCCCTAGCGTCGGCATACAAAACCGGCGCGGCGGCGGCGGCCCGTTTGCCGACTCGTGCTGTGTGGATGCATTAGAAAGCAAAAGAGAATAGTTACTGCATGTCATAAGGCTCTTAAGGTACTCACGCCTCTTACAAAAACCCATCTCGTCAAAGGTCTTGATGTAATACCCATATCTTCCAGGTAACCAGCACTTAGGCCATAGGTTTCATTATCTTCACCATTGAAATCTAATAAGTGTTGGTTCACGAAACGGAATGTTTTGTTTCTGCAAAATATAAAGTGATTTTAAAGTCTCATGAAAATAGGCACATGTACTTGTTAAATATTATAGTATACTTGTTAAAGTTTAACGACCTATGTGGCGCGGTGGGTGAAGGTCCGCCTGCGATGCAATAGATTGCGGGTTTGATTACCGCCTTGGGACAAATGATTGTACGATAAAATATATAATAACTGTAAATATATGTATTTGTCTCGGTTTTTCTTATTTTTTTTTTGTTATTACAAAGTTCTGGGTATTCTCTATGTATTATATAATAAAAATAACTATCTATGTAATATTATGTATTAAGACTGCTATATCATCTAGTACCCATAACACAAGCTCTGTTTAGCTTGGGGCTAGATGAGGCTGTGTGAATTGTCCAGCGTTATTTATTTTTAAAGTATACAAGTATACATATAGTTAGGATATGTAAGTTTTGTACCTTTTTACATAATGTATGTGCTAAGCAAACATTTTACTTTCCTTTTCACACATTTCTGCATCAATAAAGTTAAAGACTTTTTGGGGCTTGACATTATACATATGAAAAATCATTTCAAGCCATGGAAAATTACTGGGTTCAGGCCTTCTCTTTTTGAGCGAGTCTCATCCAGTCTTCCGGCCACCCCAACAATATACTCTGACCATCGGACAGGTTGTCTGACTTCAGGCTGTCTTGGTACTACTCGGTATCACTCGGTGACTATCAGTGAAATTTATTATACCAGGCTTTATTTATCCCAAAACAGGAGTTTGAGTGTGGCTACTACAAACAACATCCATGCTTTTGTATTCTTAAACTAATTAACTACCCGTAGTACACTCCTCCTCGTATTTCCTCATGTCTGAGCGTCGTGAATAGTACACTAGGCACCTCATATTTAAGATAAATTTATACTCACGGTGCTCGAACCTTATTTTGAGCGGACTTTTGCTTTAGTATATAGTTCTTGCTCTTCACTGAAAGTAAATTATTTTAACTTAGTTTTTAAAATAAGGTTTATATGTAAATTATAGACTAGTGTAGCCAGTGAATACACACGCCTTTTTTGATAAAAAGTAGCTTTATTATTATTATTTAATCATCATCAGCCCATACACGTCCACTGCAGAGCATAGGCTTTCCCCAAATGACGCCACAAATATTATAGTGGACTTTCCCTATTGTAGGCCTTTGTTAATAGCTATTCATGCGTAGACTCTTATTAACCATATTGAATTAAGGCATTTGAGACTGTGAAAGAGCTAGGAGGAATTGTTCTAAATTTTGTAATTATTTCTTTTTGCCAAATAAGTCAGAGCAACCAGTAATGATCAGTCTTTCATATAATAAAGTACGGCAATCTCATACAGAGAAAATAACGCAGTTAAAAACTTACTGTCAATTTTTTTCACATATAACTTGTTTCCATCTATTCTATCAGATGTTGATTTTAATATATCAAATGTTTGCTGTCTGCTTCTTTCATTTTTAAACGTAATTGTAGCTTGCTGCGTGTCGGGGAATTGTGGATTAGACATCATACTAATGTAGCCGATGTTTTCAGCTATAGCCTAAAAACAAAATACTTTATTCATCAAACTTAATGTTGTTGTTGTGTGTCAATTAAAGTTTTGTTATTATAGTGCATAAGCCCTCACACACGGAGTAGGTAATTTCTAAGAAATACCAAAAAAAAAAATTATATGGCCCTCTGGATCATTTTCCATACAATAGTGTAACCCCCAAGTCAGTTTTTAATTGGCGGAGAAATCGCTGAACATACTTAAAATATGTACATACAACCAAACATATAAACTCCTTCCTCTTCTTTTGTTTTTCGTTGGTTATTTAAAACTTCTCTTCTGTCCACAGTTAGTACCTGGATAAAATGAACCTTATTAAATATTACTCAGGGATAATGTTGCTATGTACCTATTACAAAAACCTTTTTAAAATTAGCCCAGTTATTTATCTCTTGTCAAAGATACAAACAAACAAACTTTACCTCTTTATATGACAACCTCTGTGGCGCGGCGGGCGAAGGTCCACCTGAGACATAGGAGGTTGCGGGTTCAATCTTGCTTAGGGACAAGTATTTGTATGATCTGCAAATGCAGATCAAGCATTATCAGTTTCAAGTTTAAAAAGTACCTTGTCAACTTGATTGGTATTTTTCTTAATATAACCAGATACTTGATGATAAGTCCAACTGAGTGGTATAGAGTTTATAAGCAACTGATATTTTCTAAATTCCTTTTCTGTCCCTGATGTACCAGACGGTGCCGGGCTGGCTCTGTCACTCGCTGCAACAGACTCGCTCCTTTTTAAGGGTGACCTAGATCTACTGCGAGAAGCTGAAATTGAGATAAAATTGTTGTTATTATAACCTTTTATTTATACTCAATTTTTTTATCACAACAAATCAACAAATAGGTAGGTGAACAAGTCTGTCATCTTGAACCTAAAGTCTCGCCTACGCATTTGCTTGGAGTTGAGACCCTAGGTCCGTGGGCTACCAAGGCTATCCGAGTTTTCAAAAAAAATTCTGAACGCCTGGTCGAAGCGACGCGTGACCCAAGAGTATCTGGCGCAGCTCATAAGCATTGCCATACAGCGAGGCAATGCAGCCAGCATCTTGGGGACGCTTCCGACTGGATATGGACCAGTTGAGCTATCTGTCGATTGTTTGCGGCAGTCTGCAGTTGGCTCAATTGTAAATAAGCACTAGTTTAATTGGTTTATATTCATCATCATCATCAGCCCATACACGTCCACTGCTGGACATAGGCCTCCCCCGTACGACGCCACAAATAGCGGTCCTGAGCCGCCTCCATCCATCGACTCCCTGCGACCGCTACGATGTCGTCGGTCCATCGTGTGGATGGTCTCCCATGTAGGGGGGATTTGCCATAATCACCACGCTTGGCAGGCGGATTGGTGATAGCAGTTTTGGTGTTTAAAAAATACTCAGAAGAAAGCTGCTACCCTTCCTCTGGTAGGTTCCCTTAGTCGGCTCTTACGACATCCACTGGTTGAGTTGGAGGGGTCGATATTCGTACGCCGCAGCCCCACGGCCCCTTGTTTATATTATTTGATTGTTATTTTCTTTGTCAATAAATACTTATTTATTTATTTATTAAAATAACAATAAAAACCTAAAGCTACCTTGTTGTTTTCTATACAAAATTCACAATAAATTTTAGATCCTTTCTTCAAAAAATTTTACTATCGGTGGTGAGTGTAGTAGTTAAGTATGCCATATAACACATAAATAATGGTGTCTATATGGGTTGACTATGAACTGCACTGAAGGATACCTTCTATTGACCCGTTAGCTCAAAGAATGTCTTGTTTTATAAACTTGAATCAAATTGGAATGAGGTCTGGCTTAGGGCCAGGCCGGCTACTTGAATATAACACAAACAACATACCCATTATTTCTCCAGGTCAAGTGATACAATAATGAGGTAGTAGCTACTCCTCTATTTCAGGTTCAGTCGGTTCTCAACAATACTCGGTGTTTTAACATCTAAAGAAGAACAAAAACTGGTAAGCTGGTATGATAGGAATCCAACAGAGATTACCGGTGGGGCTTCGGTAAACGAAGCGCTGTGGTATAGAAATGTGGGTAAAAAAAAACTGCAAATGAATCATTTTCTACTGTAAATATGTAGATACTAATTCTAATCTTTGATCTCTTACGGTAGTTATTGTATACCTACTCATATCTTTGATCTTACCAAGCATCGGACAAACTATATTTTTACAGCAGAACGTCGGAAAACGTAACAAAACAAACCAAGCACAATGTGCCACACACCTGACTCAGGTGACCTGAGTAAGTAAGGCCAAAGAGAATACAATACTGTGAGTAAGGCCACACACAATTCGCCTTTTTTTTTATAGCAATTTTATTCTTCTTTGGGTTTTGAGGAAACTTTTGCCAACTTCACGGAACACATTTTAAAAGGAAAAAAAACCTAACAATGTACAGGTTCGTCAGGGTTCACAATTCACCTTACATAAAATGAATTTACTAATTTTCAGTATATTTTATTATTTTAATGTACTCTGTGTTACCAATCAAATTACCAACCAATGAGGATAAAACCACTTAATTATCTTACCAACGACGAGTATACAATCACAAAGTACACAGGTATTATTAATTATACAATAACGTCAATAACTGCCGATTACCATTTTACCAATAAAAAAATCATATGGTAGGGATGGGTAAAAAATATCGATATATCAAAATATCGATATTTTTTTAGAAATTAATCGATATAATAAGACGATATTTTTAAAAGCGATGTATCGATTTTCGATATTTATTTCAGGGTATCAAAATTCATATCAAAATCGATATTCTTCAATTTCTTTAATTGTAGACAATTATTTTTTTTTCGGTTAGGTACCAATTTTATTATAGTAGGGCAGCTTATTCATTGATTACCAATATCAATGAATAAGCTGCCCTACTATAATAAAATTGAATGTGAACAAAGGGCAACACATTCCTATTTATTTTCTGTTGGTAGCACTGATTGTCTATGTTTGACTGTAAGTGTCAAAGTTGTGATCGATATGTTGATATTCCTTCCTTCCACCAAAAGCGACACACTGTTTCTTCCACCAAATGATCCAGAGGTTATTGCCTTTGCGAGTTGAAGTCGGGGTAGAGAGGAAAACCTCGGAGCCCTATCTAAACGCTTCGCAAGCAGAACAACGAAGCGTTTGAAGAAAGCCTGCTGCTGCCTTCCTTCTTCTTGGGGTCAAAGATCATATTAGCCTACGTTCCGTAGCTTTGTGTTAGTTTCATTGATCTATGGCCTGCTACACACTCCGTTTTGCCTGCACAATGATGATGGCCAAAAATATCGATATATCGAAATATCGATAATTTTTACTATACATATATCGATACTAATAATAAATATCGATACAATATATATCGATAGTTTCTTTTCGTTTGCCCATCCCTATAATATGGCTGTTAGTTTCATTAATCATTTACTTGGCAAAGAGAATACAATACTTACTTACTTCGTTTGTTCCAAGGTTTGTTCACGTTAGTATGCACATTTATTACTCGCCTCCATTCCATGACAATGAAATTTCCATGAACTGGACACTGGCAGCAAAGTAGCAACCTAGACACATTGCCAATAACAAAGAAGTCAAGTCAAGATGTTAGCAAGATGTACTAGGGACAAGGAATTTAACATAGACATAGAGAAATAAGTAGGTAGAGGTAGCATAAGTCATTTCCGGTCTTATATCTATGTATCACCATAGTTGTCATGTATCTTTGTCTATCCCTCGGAGTCAAGCTATGAGTAAAAGAGATAGCTATACTGCACTGTCAGTGTCAATCGTGTCAGCTTGTAGCTAGTTAGTTCAAAGTTGTGGTAAAACTGATGAACTCTATTGAAATTCTAAGAAATTACATCGTTTTACCTAAAACTTTGTTGAAAAAGTGAAAATATGTCGTGTTCTGCTGTGTTCTGTCCTTCAAGAAGCACAAGAGATGGAGTAAAAGTCCCGGAATTGTCATTACATGCGTAAGTTTTTCGCTCAGTATAAATACTGAAGTAATTATGTTTATTACTAGAAATCTGAAGTAACAACCTTTTAACAATCTAGTTCATGTGTTCCTATGGGTCTAGGATACAAATAATATCTAAAACTATGAATAATTAGCAGAGATAAATTTAGCATCTGTGCTAGTGATGCGTAAATTTGATGGTAAATCAAATTTAGTATTCCGGTTATTCCGCATGCGTCCCACTGGTTTCGGCCGATATTGGCCCGAATCACGAAAATAAAATAGATTGCTGATTTCATTCCTGATTCGTCCTATTTCAAGATTTTGTACAGAAAAGTACTGTCTTTCACACTCTTCTGAAGCATGTAGTATTGATTTATCATTATTGTTTCCGTAGGATTTATTTAACTAGTTTATATAACTCAAAGTACGAGGAAAAAAAGAAATACACAAGATAATAACTTTAGTAACCTGGAATTATTTTCACGCGGTTTTACTCGGAAGTTTTCGTTCCAAAAGTAAGGTAATTTGATTTTAGTTAATATAATTTTTTTTAGGTATTTACTTTGTTTATATTTTTCTTTACAAACGATACAATATCCTTAAAATTAACAGTATATAAATATCTATGTGTACATCAATCAAAATGACAATGCCACTAATATAAACATTATTTCCAAAAAACAACAACGTTAAATCAACCATGCGGGCAAAGCCGCGCGCATTTAGCTATATAATAATATTGTAATGTGTTATCATATTTATTGCCCCTATTTTTTATAAATTTTGCAAAATTATATTCTTAGTCTTACAAAATGGCATCGACACCGATGTAACATTTTGAGCAAAAACATTATAAACAATTACATATTTACGCAAAATAAGTCCTTATAGCTAATCCATTAGACTCCCTGAATGAAGGATGTTTCACACCCGTGACTATAAGGTCAAAGTGTCAATTAGCGCTTTAGACTATACACGCAGGAATTGGAAGAATGAGCAAAAGAATTAAGGTTTTATAGCGGCACTTGCCCAAAATCACCAAGAAAGTAAGGCAACGGAAAGCGGAGCGAACACTAACCCTTTTTTTAGATTTTTGCATCGCGTGAGTGGAGCAAAAAAATGGCCACAAAACATGTTTTTTGTGGAGTATACTATCAAAATAAATATTAAAATGAATCCCCTTTTAGGATGTTATTATTAATTTTATTATATTATTTATTTTGATAGTATGTTATTATAGCGGCAAAGGAAATACATACTGAAAAATGCAAGTGTCTACCTTTTACGAATCATGAGATACAATAAAGCTTGATAGATGGACCGACAGACAGACAGATAGCGGAGGGTTAGTACTTACTTAATTTAAGATAGGGTAAGTACTTAATTTATCTGTTAGGTCCCAGGGACTCCGCGCTAAGTTTCATTTTGGTCTAAAAACTTAACTATCGCGTTTTTGTTTTCGCGCGTCCCAGTATGCTGAGTGTGAACCGCCATACTGTTTACTACAAAGTTTGCGTAACTTTATTTTCTATGGAATTACTATTTTTAAAACTTCCCGCTTGCACCGCTGTTCAGGAATTCCATAGAAAATAAAGTTACGCAAACTTTTTAGTAAACAGTATGGCAGTTTACACTCAGCATACAGTACCTTCCTGCAATAACAGCCCGGGCACGGGGTGAAGAGGACGTGCGCCTACGCCGCGCGTAAAGGTAAGTAATTGTGCCCATAGAGTCCGCTGGACTCCATGGCGGTATTTGTGTGACAAAAATATTATTTTGCTGCATTGTAATTTTATCATTTTTTCAATGTTATTTTTGTGTTTTAGGCTAACGAATAGCTTCAAACAGTACACGTCTTGATTATTTGAAAGGAGTGGCGGAGCAATCATAAAAAAAAAAAATTGCGCGTGATAATATTAGAGATTATGAAAGTACCTCTACCCACAGATGAACAAAATTCTCAAGGTGAAAAGTTGCCCAGAGACCAAAGAAAATACTGTCATATATGTCCCAGCCGGCCGTCTGAAAAGAAAGACAGTATATTTATGTCATAGCTGTTTGAAGCCAGTATGTTTGGCATGTACAAAGAAAATCTGTGTTCAGTGTGCAGCTAAAGATAGAGAGTAAAAAGCGCTGCATGTTTTTTTTTTGTATAAACCTGTGCCATTTTTTAATCAGTTTTTAAAAGTTGATTATATATTAGACTTGGTATTAAAATAATGATTTCTTGTATGTAAGTTTCAAGCCAGAAGTTGGCATTGTTTTTTGTTTACTTATTTTTTAGACTATAAGGTTTTTCAATTGTCAACAAGACTGAAAACTACCAACTAATAAAGAATTTTGATATTAAAGCTTATAAATATAATGTTCCTAAGTAGAATATACCATTTCTGAATACTTTTTTTGCTTTTATTTTGATCAAAATCAATGATTTTTATGCAAGGAGTCTCATGGACTCCATGGGGTAAATTAAGTGATCTGGGGTCACCAGGTAAACCAAGGGCTAGGGTCCCGTTGGTACCTTTTGTTTACTGAACCCTAACCCGTTTTCGATTGATAGAATCATCTACATTGAATTAGTGTGGCATACTCGGTTCGCGATTTCGACACGCACATGGCCAAAATCAGCATTAGCATCAGGTTATGTGTCAAAAAACGGTATCAGCGACAACCCTGGTTGAAAGTACTAAAACGTGCCTGTTAAATATGGGACGAATCAGGAATGATATCGGCATTCAAGTGTATTTTCCTGATTCGGACCAGTTTGGGCCGAAGCCAGTTCGGCTCGGCAGCAAAGTCACTTCCCTAGTCATGCACACTATTACAAATCTGCAACTACACACTAATAAAAACGGACATGCGTAAAACTGAAAGGCGGCGTCCATAAAATTCTTGGTCCTTGGAATTTATATCGTCCCCGTAGAAGGAAAATTAAATAACTGACAAAACCTAAATCGCGAGAAAAACGCGATTTACCGATTTTTTGCGACAAAAATGCCGATAACTTTTTTTTGGCAAATAAATTTACCTTCCACTTTTTGATATTTTAAAGATTATAACTTTACCTAGGTTATAATTAAACAAACAAAAAATTAAGGTAATTGGTTTATAAGAAAAAAAATCAAAAGCAACTATGTATTATCATTATTAAGCAACTATTGCTTAATAATAATATATGCTAAATAATGCTAAAATCTTATCAGGAAAGCCTTTTACTCCATAGATGATTACATCAATGATGTTAATGCTTGGCCAGATGTCGCTCCGTTCCGCACTGTCAGTAGTATGTAAGAAATTCAATGTTCTGATTAGCTTTATAGAAATATTGACATGTATCTAAATCGCATTAAATTTAGATTTAGATAGGCGAAATAACCATGTATTAGACACATAAGTGATATTATAAATGTGTTAGTGGTTTCTTGTTCATTTCTTCCATTAGTGGAAAAAAAAATTAAGTGAAGAGAATATCAATAACACCTTATTTCTTATATAATATTAATAACTATGTTTATAGTATAAAATTTGACTTGTCTAGGTGCTTATTTTGTAAGCCTAAAGAAATAAAGTTATTGATTCTGATTCTATTTTTCCCTCGCCAGAGTTTTGATTGTTTATGTCAGTTATTTAATTCTGTATGCTAGTTATTCATTTTTCCTCCGACAATATTCTCCGCTAAAACTTAAAAAGCTTACGGTAAATGCCCTTATTTAATTTTCCTTCATCAATGAAATCATAAAACTGCCTTCTGGTTTACTTTATAATTTGTAAAACCATCCTATTCATTTGAATAAAATGCATAAGAAAACCAAATTATTCATACTATGTAATTTCTTTTTATTAAGAGATAACATAGGTATAAAAAAATCCCTGAAACGGCTACATTTCACTGTCAGACTTATAAAATCAATGTTTACGTTAGGTACTACTTATCAAACTAACTACTATTTCACATAAAATCAACAAAATAAACAATTTTAGAACACAAAAACTATTAAATTATTTAAAAACAATGCACTTGGGTACATAAACTTTAATTAACAAACCTTAAAATAATCAACTCTGATTCAGTCTTCTCATCTTTATAAAATCACTTCAAATCAAATTGAACTTGAGATCGATTCAATGGCTTTAAGTTCTGTCCTACTAACTATGTAGCTTTATTACTTCAGTCTTAGTTACTTAAATTAAAATTGAGATCGGCTCATTAGCTTAATTAAAAATGACGAACAACTTTTCATTGAAAAGACAGTAAACTAGAAAATAACATCTAATTATATTATTCCTGCATAAGTAGGTAATCCTATTGAACTAACTTTGTTTTGTTGTAGCACCTATGCATTTACTATTAATTAGTGGTTTCTTTTCTATTCAGAATCATTTCCAGATTGGAAATCATCAATTATTGTATTTGACGAAGGCAAGCTTTCATACCAACCGTGTAATTCATGGGGTACTATGTTTTTTTTTGCATAGATTAAGTAGGTCTTTTTTCTTTGCTTCCGTGATTGGAAGATGATTTCCATAAGCCATAGTCAGTAAGGATGGGAGTTATTGGATATTTTGGCTACCGGTTATTAGTTGGGTATTTTGATTTAATACCGCTAGTACCAACTGGTACCCAATAACGTTACAATACTTTATACCTGTCCTGATTTCTACCCGATTTGGTTAGAAATACCAAATACTTGTTGCAGCTACATAACTTTACGGGTGAACGGTCCGCTAGTACATATGCGTAAATGATAGTTAGGTAAGTATAGGTATTGAAGCGTTGGGTAGTTATGGCTCACGGTCGGTTAGGCGCGATGCTCGCTTTGCACAGGTATTCCCTAGCGGTATGCGGATTTTAGAATAGCGTTAAATATTTTAGGACCATGCTAACAGGTACTGAGTTAGTTATTGAATACCGGACTCATCTCTAATAGTCAGTATCTGTTGGGCAATGTTATGTTGGGTATTTTCGACGTTTTTTGCCCTCCTGGTCATACGTCCTGAAGAACAAGAGCTGTCCAGTGACTTATATGGGCCATCGTAATCATACCGGAATTTGATGATGTTTGGAGACTCTTTTTCCTATCTTAAACATTTTATTTTAAGCCAGTTAACTTTTTCTCCGATGGTACAGATGTTTCTGTTTTTTATAATTTTGTTCGCCAGTTCCTTAACGTCTATCATGTCTTTAAATGTAAGTTCATGAACATTGTATGGGGAAACACTTTTGTTATGCCTTGTGGATCGCGCTCTGCTCATGATACCTTTCCAGTCAACTACTGAGTACACGTTTGTGTATCTCTTTTCCTTTTCTATTGAGCTATGCATGGAATCTACCTCCATAAAGCTATGGCCACTTTATAGGTACTTCTGCTCGACTACACTCAAATTTGGGTTTGTCTGAACGAGATGTAAAAAATAGGCGGACATGTATTGGTTTCGGTTTTGGCCTGAGCAAGTATCCGAATAGAGTGTGACATTCGGCACTTCT
The DNA here is from genome assembly GCA_947859395.1 of Eupithecia insigniata. NCBI lineage: Eukaryota > Metazoa > Arthropoda > Insecta > Lepidoptera > Geometridae > Eupithecia > Eupithecia insigniata. Next base: position 7,680,799 of record OX402008.1, read on the forward strand.
TCTGGGATGGTTTTGACCCATGTATTAACGGCTGAAGCTATTTCTGTGCTGCCTCTTTTCCCATTTACCTCGGTCCATATCAAACAATGCGCGTTGTTCCTTGGAGGCTTAAATTCATACACAGATAAGTTGTAAAGATTTACCCCCTTTTTCATAATGGTCTGCTAACTTAAAACAGCTGCTAAGCAGTATTATTTCTCACTCTGACTTATGTCAATAGAAGAAGACAGACTGAGAATTAGCAATGCTCTAATTTAGCAGACGAATGATGAATGTGTGAAAGGGACACAGCGACTGAAAAGTGAGTCTCTCTCTCGAGACCGTTTTTCCTTAAATCCAAATTGAATCAAAAAATAACCTTTTCTAGTTGTGATAAGGTTCAAAATCCTTTTTGCATTAAATATCGAGTGAACTTTCCAGTTACGTTAGTATATAAATTCCTCGGGGAAAACTAAATAAGTGATGTTATGGCCTTTACGCTGTCGCAAAGTGATGAATGAAATGATTTCACTTGTCTATTTATGGCTGCGTTATTTAATTTTCCTTCGCTACTTTTTTGTGTATTCTGAGAAGTTTATTTATCTGTTCCGACTTGCAAGTTTCAATTACAGATAACTTTTTGATAAATTAAGATAGCGAAACGTTAGTAAGACAGAAAGATGCAGCTTGAATTAGACTTTATAGAAATGCAATAAAATCGATTTCGCAAAATGTGTTAATTATTTAATTTTCCTTCTACGGGGACGATATACTAAGTTACGGTAGTATATAAATTCCTTGACTAGGGATGTGTTAGTATGTTAGTATCATCTACCTAGTCTGTGGTTTGTTCTTGGTTTATAAAATTGTATTCTCTTTGGTTCATTTTTTTCTTCTTTTGGACTTGACTGTTAGCATTTGCCAGTTCAGTTTAATAAATTACATTTTATGTTAATTAAAAAAAATTGGGAACATTTACAACTTACTCGTATATAAAAAACCTACTACGTGACGATACAGGATTAAGGATCAGGATTCAGGAGAATTAGGATAGGAAAATTTTCTAGATACTCTAAGGGAAAATTATATTATGGGAATTATTAACTTTGTTGCAATATGTTTGGCGTTTGCTGTATTGCCAATTGCCATGCCACGTTGCCAGTCGAGTCTTTAGCGTTACCATGATGGTGGTAGGTATGCATAGAGCATTACTTTTTAATGGTGTATGTATATTATTAAGCATTACATTATCTTTGGTCCAGTGAAAAGTAACCAAATCAAAAGAAATATTGTAACGTTTAACCTTACATAGTTTGCTTTTCCGAAATGGGAGCTATTCAATGCGACCCTTAAAAAGAGTTGTTGCCATAGACTAAGATAGATGACGCTGTATGAAACTCATTGTCAAAAACATACTTATCTATCCCGCGCCGCGCTTGTTGCGTAGCTAGCTCGAGCATTGGAGTGCGTTCAGAAATGTTACCCTCGGGTAAGGGTAAGTTAATGTGAGGTGACGTCACGCTCTACCGGACTCGTTTGTCTTTCTGAACCACAGACATGGTAGAGTTCTGAACGCGTTTGGATTTTTACCTACCCGGGAGTTTCTGAATGCAGTCTTGGTCAATTTGGTCACGTCATACCCGGGGACGTTCCTGAATTCACTCTTGGTCATGTCATACCCGCGCTCAGGCTGGCACGCCGCCCCGCCGCCGTAACGTAATGAAAATTCGTAATAGATTATTTATTTTTATTTTCAAATTGAAACGTCATTTGCAAATACAATAACTATTTATTTTTTAAATAAGGAATAATATTTTCCTCGTATAATACAGTAAAGTAGGTATGTATGTAGGTACCTCCCCCTCAAAGGGTTCCCGCCTTGCCGTGGCGGGGGGGGCTTAGTAATCGCGGCTTAGTCACCCGCGACGAAGCTAAGAGGAACCCATGGGGCCGTGCCAACGCAGACGGCGACACGGCCAGCCCCGAGACGGACCGCTCCTCTGGGTTTTGCGCTCTAAGCCTAGTTGGAGCGGTAGTAGGTTGCAGTGTCGTATGAGAGGCACCCCAACTGAGGCGGGCGGCTGTGCTGTATGGGCGGCATGGCCGCAGAGAGGTGGAGGCCGCGGCGGGAGAGGAGTGCCTGTATTGAGGTGCGCCGCTCTCCCTGCCTTCCGCGGCCTTAGCGGGGTCGCCACCGTTTGATGGCGGACGCGGTGGGGTCACAGGGACAGAGGAGTGTCGGTATTGCGAGGGCCGCTCTCCCTATCCTCTGTGACCGTGTGGCAGGCGGCGGGGCCACTTGACTGACCCGTCGCAAGGGGACCTAGGGGGGTTTGGACACGGGGTCGTCTGGCCCCCATTTGGCAGGCTAAGGTCCCCGAGGTGGTCGCGGCGCATCATGTGTTCCTGGTGCGTCGCGAAGGGGGGTGCTCCATACCCCCTAGTGAGGGGCCCGATATCGGGCAGCCACGGTGGGTTCGCCGAAGAGAAAACGTTCCCGTGTTCCCACCACAAGTGGCAAGGGTTTTAGTGGGTTAAAGTCCCACATAATCGTACTGTCTCCCCGTGGCAGTACGATATGCGTGCGCATTTCCCTCAGGATAATAAAAAAAAAGGTATGTAGGTACCTATATTAGGTACCTAACGGACACGAGGACAGTCGAAGCGGCAGCGGCAGGCCCTCCCGAGGCGGCACGAGTAGGGAAGCGCCTGCTGCCATGCCGCCGCCGCCGCCGCCGGACGTCCCGCCGCGCCGCCCCGCAGCCCCACCTCGTGTCCGGCGCGGCCTTACTTTTTTACAGTACCAAATTCTTTTTTTGGGCCGGTTTTACCGACCCCCTTATTTTGCCGCCCTAAGCTTTAGTTTTTTCAGCTTCTATGGTCAATCCGGCACTGCTACCTGCGTTCTTTAAGCTACCTGCTTAACTATTTCAAATCAAATCTATTACCTTTATTCTTTGATCAAATTTCTGCTGCTGTCACAGCAACAAGATAATATTTCACATAATTTTCTTTACTCTTACTCTTACCGTAGATTGAGGATTTTTGCTTACCCTACGTAGTTATTGTAAGTATCCTCTTTGCCATAGAGTAACTTTTATATATATACCTATAGAGTACCTAGAGACTCTGCTTTTACTCTTTGTATTTTTCTGAGCTCATTACGTAGATTGAGGATTTTTGCTATGCTCAGTCTACGGGTAGACTCATTATATTGTATTCTCTTTGGACTCATTGTCCATAGTTATGTTATGGTATACATACACTTGGTATACACATCAAAGAGAATACAATACTGACGAATACACATTGGCTGTCTCATAAAATTTCTAAATTCTAAATTTCATGTATACAATTCACTTTAATTTTAATTGTTATGTTGCTAAACACATATGTAGCTTCTCTTAATCTCTAATATAAAAGCTATGTTATACTAAGTCACCAAAACAGCACATATCTCGTAAATAAAAAATATGAAAAGGCATATAGTTCTATCATCGAATTTAGACGCCAAGTTCCAACTAGAGGCTCTACAAAAACAGATAGAAGAAAACCAAAAGTTACGCGATAAGCTCTGCTTTGCAACAGAGCGTCAACATCAAGAACAATCGAGAGCAATCCAGTTGAAGGAAAAAAATTGTATACTGAAACGGCAGCTGCATCAAGCGAAAATAGAGGCATGTAAATTACGGGAGCGAAACAATAGCTTACGCTTTAAAAATCTATATAATGTCCCTTATAGCTACTAGCTACATTAAACTTAAAAGCATAGAAAAAGAGAACGAATGGCTGAGGAGCCAAATAGATAAATCTAATAAGAGAAAGATCGAGGCTAGTTATTTTGCGGCGCGACTCGCAGAGGCGAATCATTATCTGCTGAACAGCTATTGTGAAGTACGCCTCCAAATCAAAGCATTGGAAACGGAGAATGAACGTCTTTCCATGAAATTATGTGAGTGCCTTTATCAATTAAGTACTTATACTATCTACGAAGTTACTTACTACCTATGTACCTACCTACGAAGTTCTGTAACTGTTATGTACATAGGTAGTGTGTCTGCTTATGATAAAGGTAACCTTTATAATGATTTTTGTTAGTTGGTAGAACACTTCTTTATGTATATAATTAAATACATTTTAATAATGCTGATTAATCCACACATCATCATCTAGCTAGCTCCAAGCTAAGCATAGCTTTTGTTACGGAAACTAGATAACTAAATTAGAAGCTACACTCGTGCTCAGTGGCGGCGTAGCGTTAGCTGGTACCCGCGTATTTCCCCCAACAAACGGAAACAAAAATGCCGAACCACCTTAGAGGTTTGTTGACAATACCAATACCGACCCTCAACTCCTGACAATAATAAGTAGGTACCTAACCTAAGACATCGGCAGTCGGAGCGAGCCGTAGTACCTAATTTTGGAGTTTGGTGCGCAGGGGTTAGCAACAAAGACATAAGCTAAGATGACAACGAGCGGAGATAGCCGTAGGTACGCGACATCTTTTTTTTTCGGTGTTTATCAAAAACCACACCAAACAATTATAAAAAAATATAACGGGGCGTTTCCGTTGTCACCCCTTCGGGGTTGGGTTCGGGGTGTCAAGATGGCACCCCTCGGAGCTTGGTACCCGGGGCGGACCACCCGAATTTTCTTGTAATCCCTCTCAAGAAATTCGCATAAGTCTCCTTTGCCTACCTACCTACGTATGTATAGTCTTAAACTAGGTTAACCACTTTAAACTGTAATACACAGGTAATAAGATCACCTTCGTTATTCTTCCCAAAACTCCCGCGCATTGATAACCGGAGCATAGCTTCGGGATGATAACATTCAGTATACTGAGTTGCGTGGTGAACGAAGCACGTATGTCGCGCACGACTTTTATATTGATGGGCACTGTTCAGCGATATACGATTTTCGTATGCGTGTTAGTGGCTGTTGTGGCTTCTGCGCCCGCGCCGCCGAAAAGACCTCAAATTAAAGGTAGGTTTGGCAAAAGAATTTAGAACTAGTATTGTGCTTTTTTGAGGTTTTCTATAATTTTTTGGCTCAGTTGCATGGAGTTGCAGGAACAAATGCTTGATATTTTTCTACCTGCTATGTACTACCTAAGTGATTTTATATACAGATAAAGTTATTGCCATGTAAAGTAACAATTTGAAGTGGTAAAAAAATCAATCACAGGATTTCCCAGTGAAATGACTATAAACGTTCATTTACTTTCTTTCATGGGTAACATTATTATTTTTACCTACACACCGTAGGCCAAGTACGGGTATCCGACTGGTATTGATATGGACCAGTTGAGCTATCTGTAGATTGTTTGCAACAGTCTGCAGTTAGCTCAATTGTTTCAGTTGTAAATACTAGTTTAATTTCTTTATATTATGTGATTGTTATTTTATTTGTCAATAAAACGTACGGGGATTGTTCATTTTTATAGAATTAGACAATAGGAAATATATAAATAAAAAAAAAACTATTTTTTCAGATCTGTATTAATGGTCGATAAGAATAGACACAGTTATAAATACAATCGAAAGCTTGCATAATACACGGACAAAACTGAAATAATGACATCGCATCGTCATACATTGCGTAAATTACTGAAATTGATTAGTCTTGGGTTATACTAGGCAAAATCCGATACCTGTGACTTACGTTCCTGCGACTTCAAAATATCTGTGACAAAATACTAGCTAGTATTTCTACCAATCGCGTACAAATTCATTGTTTTACTGATTGAATGATATATTTATTGCAGCAATAGTACCGCTACGTAACGAAAACTCCTCTTGAATTGTATGTGTATAAAGCAATGTAACAACTTTGTTACATAGCGGTATACATTTCAAATGGCGAAGTATAAAATACTAGGTTTGTCTCATTCTAACTTAGTGATATTATCAAAGAGAGAATATAGAAGCGATATTATCTAGCTGAAGCGATTTATTGCGTAGGTACCTAATAAAATAACAACGATATAATATCGTGCACTCGTGACTCTGGCACTGCCTGTGAGACAGTCACAGATATATTTAGTTTCTGTCACTGTGAAATACCGCCAATTTTCTATACCTGTGACTTTTATCAGTGACGATAAATACGCCTCAAGCCTAAAGTTGATCCACAGACATGGTAGAGCTGCGCCTAGTTGATCGAATGAATTTCAAATAATTTACGCGTTCGATGACAAAGTGACATAATATTTTTCAGTTCTATCCTAAACAAGAATCTCCGTGCTTGCCCTACATACAGCCCAATCGAAAATGAGATTTAGGAGAGACCTGCTGATAATTATTTGTCTATGTGTGATAGCTTATAAAGTACCGATTTAATCCTAGCTGGGTTTCGCCAATTTTTTTTATCGATTTGTTTATTTTCTCTTAGAGCAGCTTGAAAGTTTTCAAAACAGTATTTTGTAAAGATTTATTGAAATAATTCCATAGAAAAAGGTACAGCAGGTATTCTCGCCTCACAATTATTATACAAACGAATTGGGACCTCCTCATTTTGAAGCCAGTTATAAATGTTAAAAATAATTAATTAAATTTCAAATACGATTAATATTAAAATATATATATTTCTGTTACTTAGTATATACGTTACAATAATATGGGGGTCCTCTTTTAAGCATGATTATGCTTGTGTTAGAGAACCCTGCTCTTCTATAACATTAGGTTTGGTAGGTACAATGAAATTTGGTACTTTAATAGTACCTAGTATAAAAATAATTGTGTTTGTGTGTGTATGTGAGTAGTAAGGGTGAGTATAAGAGAGAATGTATGTTGTGTGTGTATGTGAGCGGTGGGGGTGAGTATAAGAGAGGATGTGTGTTGTGTGTGTGTGGTGGTGTATGTGTAGGTTGCCAAAGTTCCAATAAAGATATTTTTTTTATTGTCCTCTAAATGATAATGTCAGTATATTTTCTGAATCCTAAGTTGAAACTGCAAACTTACAAACATCGATTTATTAGTGTAGACATGCCACAATAGGGGTCATTGGTACAGTAGGGAGAATGGTGGACCACTGACCCACCGAGGCTTCGATTAAATCGTCAACGAGAGTAAACAATTACTTCCTCTAAGGGAGGGTGTTCTTCGATAGATAAATAATCGGTTAGTGATCAAGGGGGCCAATTCTGGGTAACACGTGATACTTTATCGAGAGATATTCATTATCACGGGATAAAAACATGTAATAAATATCGAGTACCGCCAAAAACTGCATTCTCGTGCGACTTATCGAGAAACTCATGAAATAAAAAAGGTTTGACGATTGGTTGCTTGCCTGTAAATAGGACACACCTACCTATTTTTACTAAAATAGATCAGTGGAAGGCCTACATGTACCACAATTTAGCCCTTAACGCCCAAGCAACAATATAGGTCATTCTGCACGTTCAAAGGAGCCGAAGGTACATTGACACCCTAGGAATAATGCCATAACTACTCGATTGGTGGCACCGTGTCAACGCTCCAAATAGAACCCTGAGAGTTGTGGAAACTAGGGTTGTCGCTGAGGAGAATGGTTATTTGTTCAACAAGAGAGCAAAGTCGCTTTTGTAGAAAGTGCCAGCTTAAAATAAATTTCCAAATAACATTTTTTAAAAAGTTACTGCTGAGCTAGTGACCGATTTAAGGCGCTACCCCGACCCAATCAGAGCCGCCACCTATTTTATCGTATTATTACGATATACATATACATACAAAGGAATTTTCAAAAATACTTTGGCCCCTTTTGTGATACCTAAGCTTATTTTTAATGCCTCTGTAATAGTTTTATATTGTATAGCTTAGGAGGAGATGCGAAAACGAAAACCAAGTTTGGTGGCAAAAAAATGCAACTTCGCATCTCTTCCTAAACTATACCAAATAAAACTATTACAGAGACATTAAAAAAAAGCTTATGATAGGTATCACAAACTGTCCAAGGGATTATTGAAAATGTTTTTTGTTGGACGTGATCTAACGAACCAGTCCGTCCCAAAGTATAATAAATTAATGTGACTAACAAGAAAATATGTGCTTACTTGTATTTATGAAATCAGTTTCGAATACTTAGTAAGAAACTCACTTGGCTTATTGTTAGTCAAAGAAGTATTGTTACAAAGTTTTTAACCGCATTTAAACCAGGGAGGAATGAAGTTATCCTTGTTATTGACAATTATTTACACACAGATGGGACATGAATCCGCAACCTTTTCACTCTGTACGGGAATGTACTTGCCAATTTCACGACTGTAAGGTGGGTTAACTGTAGTGTTAGGTACTTTCGTTATTTAAGATATCCATATGTATGGACAAATGTAGGTTAGTAGTGTAGGTACTAGGTAGCGGCGCGGGGCGGCGGCGGCGGCCCTTCCGTTCACACCGGTGAGGCTGGGCTGGGCAGTGAATGCGTTCAACAAATATTTATTTATTTATATTATTTTACCTGAATTTTACTATTATCTATTTACCGCTAATAATGTTGAAGGTCAAATTGCCTAACTGACTTTGACAACCCTAAAACGACCCATTAATCATTCTAAGCGCTGTTACGGAGCGAATCGTGTTGCACAAATCAAATGATGTCCAAATTGAACTTTATTTGTAGGTTTATAGTAGGCTACTCAGAATTTTTTAAAATAAGCGAATTTTGTACAAAATTGAAAACGAAACTATAATCACAAACTTAACGCCGTAAGCAATAACATTCAGCAAATAAGAGAGCTATAGGATTCAGTGGAAAGGAAAAAATGCTAAAGTGCCAAAAAGCTACTTGGCTTCAGCATTTCTTCCTTTCCACTGACGACTTTATACTAAAATCATATGGGTCAAAATCGGGTCATCGGTTTGGGAATTAAGGTTTTTTGTGATTTCTGATTGTGCAAGTTACTTTGCTAGTAGGTAAATCGTTTTGCGTCAATTTGTAAATAAACACGCAAAGAACCCCTCATCCTAAATATATATTCCTTTTTCGTGTCGTCGGGGATAAAAAAGGTTTCTGTAAATAGGAATTTAAACATTTGTATCGTTTGGTAGAGTTGTTTTTTCTACGTTTTCTCTACCTTTTCTCTACGTTTAAGGTAAGGATCCCCAATTTGGATTTATCCAGCCGACGACATTTCCTGTGACAGAGAAGAAATTACGAGAAAGCTTGAATTCAGAATATGAAATAAGATGCCAGCCTTTAAGCATAGAAAACCTTTATGGTCTAGATGACCAGTTTTAGTGAAGATCAATTCAGTTTCTAGTTCTGATAATAGCGACTTGGTAAGTTTACCATGCGTAGCACAAATAATAACAATAAATGAAAATAAAGGAAGTAAATAGCTCACCTCTTTTACGTACCTAGGTATATTTTTAGGACGAGATTTATTTAATTTGAAGTAAAATAATTATATTTTTTGCACAATTTTATGTAATTAGATAGAATAGTGTAGAGCTAGACCAAAGGTTGAAATCACCATGTTGTTTGTCTATTTTTAGATCATTTTCTAATCTGGCCAGAGACCTTTAGTTCCGTTACCAGACATGTGCTAAAATTGTGCGTAGGAGCGTATTATTGCAAACTTTATGGATTTCCGAGCACAATACGTCAAAAATGTAGGGCACTACAATTTTTGTATTAGCCGACTTGCGACTCATTGATGTGTAATGTTCTTAATTCGTTAAACGTGAGGGGCGGTTTTTTATTCGACGTTTTATTTTGGACAGTTATTTTCGAAATAGCATTTGATTAAAATTCAATGTTAAATTTTATGTATGACAGATAATAGGGATACATACAGATAATAGGTATGCATAGGCTTTGACTGGACAGGCAATAGGGATGTTTGATTTTAAGATCATAGAGCATAAATTAGTTCCCTAGCCGTGTTGATCGACAAGCTAGTGCACAGTGCACCGACAGTCGTATAACGCACTATGTAGAAAGCTTGTGCTGGTCACGTTTCATGACATGTCTTCATACACGTATAAGACACGATTCAACTATTTAAATATTCATACTGTTCAAACAGAGCGAATGGTTACCGATTCGCAGTACATTTTTTAGTTTGTTCAACAAAATTAGCAGAAATAACACTATAGAGTCTAAGAAACCTCGATATTGTTTGTGCAAGGAGTGTGCCAAAGTTGAACAAAGTCAATTTCGAATCAAAATTGAACATCAATACACAACGAGCGTTTTGTTTGTTAGCATCTTTGATATTTTCATAACTCTCTAAGACATTTGAAGGGTTTTATTAACTAGGTACTAGCAGGCCGGTAATTCGATGCCCTGCGTCTGCGCAGGGCAATATCCATAAATCTGTGGCGCATATCCCATGCGCATTGTCTTAAGTGAAAAATGAGGAACGCGGAAGCGACCGGCCATAGACGGTACCTACCTCAATGGATGCGGTATTCAGTACAACAGTTAACTTGTTATTGGTTTCTGATGAACTATAAAATGCCCATAACTTGTTGCCAAATTTTGTTTGTAGTTTGTTTATGTGCGTCAATAAATTGTAAGATACGGTCATATTTGTTAGTTCTCTGTTGAATGGTATTCATAGCTTATCAAAATTTCTGCGAAACTGTTTTACAAACTAGCTTTCTTCTGCCTACCGCTTAGAACGAGTAAAAAAACACAATTTCTTACTTCGGACTAGAAAAAAATCAATACTCGGTTGCAGTCCGATTCGTTAAGTAATTTTGCTCCAAATAGGAGTAGGTGTCCGTCAAAGTAGCGTACCCATAAGCGAATTCACATTTATTTTCATACCAATATTTAGAACATAAATAGAGCAAAATAAGTGCAAAAGTGAATTAATAGCGCCTAGAAATAATTACCATTTTTAATGGGTACGCTAACTTTACGTCAAGCTAGCAAAACGACTTATACTAAAGCAACAAAATTTCTACACATTTTTAGAGTAAACATATGTATAATACGAGCTATGCAAATATAATTTCTCTTATAGGAACGGAGATATTGAACTAGACTTGTGATTACATTTCATTACAGTGTCAGTATTTCATTAATCCAAAGAAATTGTAGGTACATAAGATATATCGCCTCCGGGTTGTAAGTACTCATTATATGCATGCATCCATCTTAACTTTATCTATGCTACGTCCACGACTTTTTTTACTGAACGAATATAAATGCAATATTTCATAGACTTGTTTCAAAAAATGCATACTAATTTATCGGCTCGAAAAATATCAGGACTACAGACCGTTCACCAAAAGATGTCCCCTGCCTGCTATAGTGCCAACACCAGGACAGGGGATATCTTATGATGGATGGTCTGTAGTCCTGATATTTTTCGAGGCGATAGATTAGTATATAGTATAGTATATATGAGCATAGATTTAGGATGTAAAAATTCTAGGTAATGAGAGCTTAGATATTGATCGACCTGACAGATTACGTACGTGGTATTCTTTCAAGTCAATAAAAAAGGACGCAGCATATAACTAGATGACCCCGTGAACTTCGTATCACCTAAAATATTTTATACTATTTTTTTCTTACAAACCAACCATGTATTAGATCAACCATCAGGACCCTCACGAGACTGTGGTCAAACGAAGATCCATTAATGTAAAAAAATAAACCAAAAATTACCAAATTGGTCAAGCCTTTTAAAGTTTTAGTAAGACTAACTAGCAGCAATGATTTTTTATAGATTTTCTTGATTATTAAACAGATTCTCCTACATTAGCATTCAAACTATCATCTTCTTCTCACAACAAAACATCTTCACACCTTCTTACTTAGAGTTAATTCGACCAATTCATTAATCTCCATCATCAGACACGCGATACTTCCTGATTGCTGCTACGCCTAGGCAACTGATTCCTCATTCCGCCTTTACTCGCAACTATTCCTGGATATAATGAGGAAGGATTGTCTTCCTTGTATCCAATCAGCATGTCTAGTCTATCTGCTGGGATTTGCGTATCCGTTGCTGGACAAATTTAACCTTTATGTTAAACATACAAAGCTAGATTTTATTGTCGTGTCATTGGAAGGGTTACCTGCTACTATAACTGCTATAATTTCGTGAAACCTCGTAAACGAAGTAAATAAACAATAATAATAATCATTCATTTCAGGCATCATATGAGAAGTTGGTAAGAAAACTAGGGCCCATATAATAAATACCTTATAGACTAACATACATCATAGTAAAAAAAATTAAAAATAATCGTTTCGTTGGCACTAGGTCGATATTAACAATAACAACTACAACAATGCCGGACACTATAAACAGTGTTAACTAGGTGGTTTCTGTTGTTAACTGTAGAAAAGACAGTATTGTACAGTACCTTGATGATAATAAGAGAAGCCAGCTAAAATGAGAACCAAGGAAAAACATTGACGATAATATTTTTACCCACGATTTGTATTCGAGTACATAATAACTGGTCAACCAATAATGGCGTGTTTTGAAAAACGATAAATGGACTTCAAATTCCCTTACTTTAACACTTATTTTAAGTTTCGCGAGATAAATACTAATTCCCTGGGGATAAAAATCATTTTCTATACAATAGTGAAAGAATTTTCTAAATCGGCCCGTAATTGGCGGAGATATCGCGTAACACACACACACATATATATATATACAACAGATAGACGAATTGAGAACCTCCTCCTTTTGAAGTCGGTTAAACAAGTATTCAATATTTATTTTGCAATCCCATTAGATACAGTCTTAAATATTTCATTTCGGGGCTAGGTATTAGGAGCTCTGTCAGTTGTTATAATCCCGCTGACTGGTGTTTGTGTACAGCAGATCAAATAAGTAATATTTAAAACTTCATGGGCAGTTAAAGAACGCGATTAATGTTTTATTCCATGTTTTCATATTGTACCTAGTCTAATGAGTTTCTTTTTATATTTTTCTTTTTGTGTCTTTTTTATAATTTTTGTACTATACAAGCGTGGCATGTTCAAATGATTGAATAAATCCTAAATAAATGATTTAAAAAACTACATGGGTGTTTTCTAATTTGTTTCAGAATCTAAAATGGTGCAAGAGAAGACGATAGTAGTAAGAAGAATGCCAAATGCATATTTCTACCCGTTTAGTTTATGGCCTCTTCCCAAATATCAACCAAGAGGCAAGTTTTAACGACCGATGTGGCGCGGCGGGTGGAGGTCCGCCTGCGACGCAGGAGGTTTCGGGTTCGATTCCCGCCTAGGGACCAATATTTGTACGATCTGCAAATATCTATTTGTCCCGGGTGTTCTGGGTGTGGCGGGTGTCGCGGGTGTACTCTATGTATAGTAAAAATACCTATCTATATAATATTATATTGGATTAACTATATCAGTCATCTAGTACCCATAACACAAGCTCTGCTTCACTTGGGGCTAGATGATGCCGTATGGATTCTCCAGCATTTTTTATTTTTATTAATATTATTTAATTCTAAAAAGAACCTAAATAATGAGACAAGGGTCGCTTGAACGGGTCAGACATGGATTTACAACGTACTGTGCACTTTACAGATAATTTGAATTATTAGGCTATTTCCATTAAATGGGAGAAGAGCGTTCTTAAATGTATGCAAAGTTTAAACCTGATCCATTGAGTAGTTTTGCCAAGAAGTAACAAACAACCAAACAACCAAACATCTAAGCAACTAAGCATATAAACTTCTACACAACCTTTCGCAATTATAACATAAGTGTGATCTTTGCCCAACAGTTTCAATCTTGCCGACGATCACCAGTCGTGCGTAGGGTTAAACTTAAAACCAGCGCCGTACATGGTTATAAGCATAGTATAAGAAAACAAGGTATGTTCTTCCGAGACACGATGATCACGTGGGTGTCGCCAGGCTACGTCATCGACGCCATCAGCGAATGAGACGACGACTCTATTTCCTGGTGATACCAGTAGCGTACAATCGTAACTCCCGGAGCTCCTGTATGAATCTGATAAATCTATGTGGTTTTGTATTTACCCATTATTTGACACATTGACTTGTATTTAACTAACGCTGTTTTGACTGATTTAACAAACATAATTGACGATTGTTATTTTTTTATTGATTTTTCAATTGATCCATATCATATTTGTTTCCCAACTTATACATTTTGTTGAAATACAGTGGCAACTGGACAGTGACGTCACCTGGCGACACTCCCGGAAGAGCAGACCTGTTTTTTTGGATCATAGTTATAAGCATGACGGTATTATGCTGAGCTTATCCCTATTGCCTGAAAGAGCTATAGCTACTAACGTATAACAGATAGATACTTTTAATTAGTTACTTAGCTCTTTTACTGTATTGTATACCTATGCATGCAGGTTTATATACACAAGCTGCTGAATAATTCGGGCAATAAATGATCTTGTATTGTACATATATTGTAATTCTTATTGGTTGATTTTCTGTCTTGTTATAGATAACGAAGACGGTTTTCAAACTCAACCCTACAGAAGCCTAAAAACCCAGAGGAGGTGGAATGAGAGATGAATTTTTGAATAGTGAAGTGTACAATAGTTGTTTAGTATTTTGTTATTTCTCGGTATAAATAAATATTGTATCTATCGTATAATGAAAACTGTTTCGTTTATTTTATTAAATATCGGTTATTAAAAATTTTAATGAGCTTAACAAAATTCGTAAATGTTGTTGATTTTACTTTGAATCACAAGGTCTTTACAATACAAAACTCTTTATTGTACACCACAAAGACAAATAAAACACATAGACATTAACATAAACAAGTACAATGGGCGGCCTTATCGCTTAGGCTTTAGAAGCGATTAGGCCGCCCATTGTTAGGAAAGAGTCTTTAGGACGACTGCACCAATTTTAATAAAATTTCTCAAAACACGAATACCTCTCAATCGATGGACCGACGACATCTTAGCGGTCGCAGAGAGTCGTTGGATGGAGGCGGTTCAGGATCGCTATTCGTGGCTTCGTTTGGGGGAAGCCTATGTTCAGCAGTGGGTGTATACGGGCTGATGATGATCTCAAAACCTATCTGTTGAATGAATGCACCTTTCAAACCAAAATCATAAATTGAAATCGGTTCATCCTTTTGAGAGCTAAGATGCTATAATGTCAAACCTTTACGATACCTCTTTTGGCGTTGTGACTTGGGAGTTAAAAAAAAAATCCATAATCCACTTTGTTCCCTTACAAAAAGTAGGTACGTACAGAGTAGTAGCACAGTATCTAGTACGTAGTATTCTCTTTATTTGTTCTCTAAAATTTTTGTGCATAAAATTCAGAGAAGCGCCATCTGTTTCCTATCGTGTAAAACACACAGTTAATGCTTTCAGAACTTTCGAAGCCCCACACTTCGTAGAGCGTCGTAGCATTGTTCGTAGCAGCGTAGCAGCCTACGCCGTAGCACCTTGCTACGAAAGGGCGTAACTTCCAAGTTTTCAGTTTGTTATTGATTACGCATGCGCTATTCATTCGAGTTATATCCCAAACATGGGTCGGTTTTAATAAAAATATTGTTGTGTTAAACTGTCTTCCAAAATGAAGTTGGTTGTTTTGATTTTGTTTTTCGCCTATGCCAAGGATTGCTTAGGTAAGTTTTGTATTCTTTCTCTCATTAAAGTACACATATTTATTTTATTTTACTTTTTATTATAATGTGTCTGTTACTTTACCTATGTATAAATACCCAAAGATCTGTTGATTATCATTTCTAAATATAAAAAGGTAAACAAACTGAATAAGCTCATATTTGTAAAATTTCCAGGAGTAAAACTTCTAGAAGCGAATCCAGATGTAAAGCGACTCTATGACGATCTCCTTAGCAACTACAATCGCCTGATCCGGCCCGTGACCAACGTGACAGACATTCTGACTGTTAGACTTGGCTTGAAGCTGTCGCAGCTGATGGAAGTGAATCTGAAAAATCAGGTCATGACTACCAACTTGTGGGTTGAGCAGGTTAGTAAGAATACATCTTCATTTTATTTGAAGACTACTTGGTGCCCGCGATTTGGCTTGCATTGTTCCCGCGCTAAAAAGGAGCATATAGCTATACGTTATTCTAAGTCAACAAAGATCTAATAATTGTTCAATGAAAACGTTTTTAGATTTTTACGGAACGAGAACTGATTTATGGAATAGAAAATAGTCTAACCTTCGTGAGTTTATCATATTTTATGGTTCCGTACGAAAAGGTGCCAACAGGCACCTACTTACTAAGCCTGCGTCCTATCTGCGGGCATAAGTAGAGCTATTACCAATATAGCAGCAAATAAAGAAATCAAAAGCGGGCCCCTATACAGAAACTGTGATTCTCGGCCTTTGATTTTGTAAAATATGCAGTACTGACTCTGTAATACGTGTTGTTTTCAGAAATGGTTTGACTACAAGCTGCAATGGAATCCTGATGACTATGGTGGTGTAGAGATGCTGTACGTCCCGTCTGAACATATCTGGCTGCCAGACATAGTGTTGTACAACAACTGGGACGGGAACTATGAAGTAAGTTAGCGGTATACGTATTCGGTATCTCATCAGCATACGTATGTGGGCTGTTGAACATACCTCCCGCAATAGTACATTGTTCATCGAAACGAGAAAGTGCACGAACCCTACAGTACGCCTCGGTCTTTAAAACACACGAGGCAGGGATCGCACTTTCTCCTGAGTGATACATAGTGCTACCATTACTTAATCTGTGGTGCTACCCCCTACGAGAAAAATCATCTTTTCAGAATATTGTAATTACTCGAGTAAATTCAAATCGTAAACTCAAATGACAATAAGTACGCGACCGCGCGATTTTCACTTGGTAATTCTTTTAAAATTACTGTTCTGAAAAAAGAAGAGACGATGTCGTATGGTGGACTCGAAATAAAAACTTTTTGCTGTTTGACCTATAGAGGTCAAACTAAAAATAATCATCGCTTAAATTTGGGAAAAAAAATTAAACGATACAAATGCATAAATGGCTTTCCATATACTTTTCTCTATCTCTCATTTTAGTACGCCTACAATGACGTACTTCTACCTCATGTTTGGAAAATGAATATGCCACTATCCGAGCACGTGTAATATTTGCCATAATCTATTTCGGAGTGGATTTGTGACAAATACACAGAAGTAAACTACTGACTTTCCTCTGGTAGGTTTCGTTAGTCGGCTCTCATTACATCCACAGGCTGTTTTAGTCGGGTCGATTGTTACGGCGCGATTGCCACTACTAATGTGCTCTATTGAGTACAACTACCCATTGAAGTAAATGGGAATTGACCGATTGATTTTACAAAGAATGATGTGGATTTTGTAGATTTTTTGCAAAGGAATGTATTAAAACTGTTTAAACTTACGCGATTTGTTGACATAATTAAAGATTATTTATCGGGTATTTATCGCGTACCTTTTGCTATATTGTTACAACGATCGTGGTCACGGGGCGACTGGTCCAGTCGCCCCGTGACCACGAACGCGATGGAAACGTAGGGGAAAATATAACAAAAGGTACGCGATAAATACCCGATAAATAATCTTTAAGGAATGTATTATTGTCATCGTCAAACGTTATCGGCCGAACGTTAAAAAATAAATGAATGTTAATATAATATCGTTTATTGTCATTTATTAATATGGGGAATGCCTGTGTCCAGAAATGGATATGATGGTGATGATGTTCGTTTATTCGAATTATGTATTCTGTATTTGCGCGTGTGTGTTGTCTTATTGTATTTTAAATTTTATATTTTTTTTCTCTGTGTTATCAATTCTCTTTCTATTCCAGGTAACTCTGATGACAAAAGCGACCCTCAAGTACACGGGCGAAGTCAACTGGAAGCCACCAGCAATCTACAAGTCATCGTGCGAGATTAACGTCGAATACTTCCCGTTTGATGAGCAAACTTGCTTCATGAAGTTTGGCTCTTGGACTTATAATGGCGCACAGGTATGGAGATTGATATGAAGCTATCTAATATTTGATCTAACAAATAAAAAAGCATTAAAACTGATTTGCATTTTTAGGTTTCTAAATCTAATCAGCCTGCTAGAAGTCACTGCAAGGAAAAGGCCTACTTTTTTCCCTCTCATTAAATATCAAGAACCTTTTTTTTATAATTTGGTTCAGGGCAAACATGTAGACGCTCGCAATAAATCCCGACGAGAAATGTTTCCCCATGCTTTCTATTTAAACCATCAAAAATTGTCCCGGCTACTGAAAAGGCATGGACGTTCACAGATCATTATTTGGAAGAGAAAGTTGTTTGTTTTTCGAGAGGCCATAAATGCAAATATTTTCAGTTTTCAATATTTTCTGCGTTATGTGTCCATCAGCTCAGGTTTTTTTTTATTATGAATTTTTCAAATTGTATAAATTATTGAGTTCATCAGCCTGTATACTCAACTGACATCATGAATGCCTGAGCCTGCCTGAGCCTGTCCTGAGCTATCTCTTCGATGGATGGAGGTGTAATGGTTTTATTTCATATGCAGGTTGATCTAAAACACATGGACCAGTCGCCTGGCAGTAGCCTGGTACACGTCGGGATAGACCTGAGTGAATTCTACCTCTCAGTGGAGTGGGATATCCTGGAGGTGCCTGCTACGAGGAACGAAGAGTATTACCCTTGCTGTCCTGAGCCTTTCTCTGGTAAATTATGAGAAAGAAAAAAAACTTTGTTCATCCTACTACCTAAACTGGTCCACTGTTGGATGCAGGCGTCCCAATGATAAGCACCTAGATGGCTTTTATCATATGGGGGAATCCATAATTAAGAATTAAAATAATTTATTCTAGCTAGTTACTATATGATGATCAATAGGATATTATTCGCTAGCTAAAAGAGGTTCGGTACGTTAGAAATTTAGTAAAAAATCCATTTGTCCTTCTTCACCTTGGCAAACATAGACTCTAAAAGTCGTAAAAGACTATGACTAGTGGTTTGGGGTGTGTATTCTCGTTTATGTCTATGTTAGTCATAATGATTTAAAAAATATTATGTCTATAAAGCCTAGTAAATAAACGATAAAAAATTATCTTTAAAAAAATATCGCTTAATTAATGTTTGCGAGGACCTACTACGTTCGCGAGAGAACACTCAGTCAGAAGTTTATTTCTTCTACAGTTATAACTGTTTCATTGTTTTTGTTCTTTCTTGTCGCTTTGTTATTATCTAAGTTCTTGTTTCAGATATAACATTCAAGCTGACGATGCGGCGCAAGACTCTCTTCTACACTGTGAATCTCATCATTCCATGCGTTGGGCTCACGTTTCTCACTGTGCTGGTCTTCTATCTGCCTTCAGATTCTGGCGAGAAGGTAATTATAAAGTCATTTAAGTTGCTTACATTAATGGTTTACAATATGCACAAAATTTTATAATCTGCTATCTAAATTCCTTGAATAAATTAATACTAGAACTTATAGAAACATTTTTAAACTAGAAAATAGTAAAATTAAAAGCAGATTCTTTTTTTCTCGCGTCAACAACAATATGACTTTTAAAAAATTCCTGACTATGATTTAGTATAATATTGCCACAGTGTTGTGAATCCCGTGCTAATTGTGCCGTTAAATATTTGAGACATCAGCCCAAATAAAAAAATTATTTGTTTAGTTCATTGTTAAAACTAATTAAATAACCTGACTTTGTCCCCAGATTTCACTCTGCATTTCGATCCTCGTGTCACTGACTGTGTTCTTCCTCGGTCTGGCTGAGATCATCCCGCCCACGTCCTTGGCCATCCCACTACTGGGAAAATATCTGCTGTTTACCATGATACTTGTCTCGCTCAGTGTACTCGTCACTGTTTGTATCGTGAACGTACATTTTAGGTAAGTGACCGTCATCATCATCGACATAGATTTTTACTAGTTATCCACGTGATGTTATGTAGTAACCAAACTATCATTTATGAAAATAGAGTAATAGGTACATAGGTACAGTCATCAAAATCATAAAAAATAAACAATCTTAAAAATAGCTATACGTAGAAGGCTCCAAAACCCACACAAACACAGAACCTGCTTAACACATTTACTGCCCAGCCTCAGTGGTGCAACACGCAGGGGCGCGCCGCCGCCTGAAAGTGTTAACTACACCATTCCGATAGCTGCTAAACCCGCTAAAATTCGGAAGAAGTCGTTAGGAAACGTTAATTTCATAATTAGGAAATGGTCGCGTCAAGAGTGCTTTCGATTTCATTCAGACCATCCTGGGTTCTAACTCAGATTTGAAACAAGACTTCTGTTGTTTATTTTCGTTTTATTCAGCTCCGTCAGCTGTTTATCGCATGGCGGTGTTACTTCCCTTGAAAAGCTGTTTTATTTGGTTCATAGTTCTCCTAAAAGTATCTGTTACTAGGTAGGTTTTTAACAATCCACTCCGTAACTTATTTATTAGTTGCTAAAAACATCCATGTCATGCACTTTTACTTTACAATTTTCGTTTGTAAAACCAATAGCTTCCTCGTACAAAAAGCTGCACCTATCTGGAAGCCAGTGACCTGTATAATAGCGAGCTAAATAAAGGCGCGCTATAAATCACCCGTGTTCATTGTTACGTTGTCACTTCGATAACGGAACAATAGTGCGTGATATATGAACAACACTCTAAACTGGATGCGAATATTGAATGCATGTTTCTACATATATTGGGAAGTGTCTGAGATTCAATGATCAATGATTCTTCATTATTAATATACCTTCTTTGGTAGAAAAAAATCTAGGTCTATGGTTTGGCCACACTTCAGGAGATTCAAAACTATACTCATAATGGTGTCAATTCAGATGTAATAAAAACTAAAATAAATTTAAATGATTCCTTTTTATGAAAATCCTTTTTTCAATCGGTAAAAATGATGCAAATCTTGCATAATTTTTACTGTTATCAAACTAGTAAATTTTTCTGCCATCTGAATTGTCAACAATGTATAAAAATGACTAGAAAGTTTTACTTTGAACCATCAAAACATTTGTATATAGATTTTCTTCAAGCCATATTACTTTGTCACTTCAAGAACGGGAATTTGAACGGGACAATAGTGCGTGATACATGAACAACACTCTGGACGCGAATAGATAGATAGATAGAAAATACTTTTATTGCACACTTAAAACTAGGAAAAAGTTGATGTATATATATAAAAAATATTGAACGTTTGTTTCTATTCGTCTAAGACGTAGACAAATAGAAACAAACATTCAATATTTGCGAACAGACACGCGAACAGGTGTCTGAGATTCGCTTTAAATTCGTAAAGCCCTGCGAATTTTCTTTGAACCATCATAACAGTAGAACCGGTTTATTTACTGACGTAGCAAATAATATCCTTAGCAAATCATCTTTCGAACAAAAAAATTATATGTAAATCAGTTCATCCGTTTGGGAGCTACCGTGAATATATAAGCATAGATACTCAGGCCAAACTTATGACCAAAGTTTTATTTTTGTCGATGCTTAAAAAATAGGCCTTAAATAATTTGTATCGTGTGCTGCTGATAAACAAAAACTACTTTAAAAAAGCACATTCTAATAACAGCTACATTAACCATTCACCCAAAACGTCCCGTTACATAAATAACTCGTACGAAACATTCGAGTGATAATTAACGCGTAATGACACCGTAATGTCGCGAACGAGTTTACGTGAATCACGTGAATGTTCGCTGTAATTGGTATTACAATCTCTGTTGATAATGTGCGTTTGAATTGTGAAGTGACATTTATGAAAGCTGGGACGTTATGGTGTAGTAATGCACTGAGCGCCGTGAAATTCCTTCAGTTTTTAAGGGTTAAAAACTGAACAGGGGTGTATCAACAATGGAAAATCATAGGTTTTTGATGTGCAAATTCAAACATTCTTTATTTACGTAAATACAATAAATGTACACTTAGAAAGGTGAAACCGAGCTTTTTTATTTTTATTTATTTTAATGATAAGGTCGACAGTAGAGTGAGTCCGTTATTCAATAACTAACTCAGTACCTGTCAGCATGGTCCTAAAATATCTAACGGTATTGTAAAATCCGCATACCGCTAGGGAATATCTGTGCAAAGCGAGCATCGCGCCTAACCGACCGTGAGCCATAACTACCCAACGCTTCAATACCTATACTTACCTAACTATCATCTACGCATAGGTACTAGCGGACCGTTCACCCGTAAAGTTATGTAGCTACAACAAGTATTTGGTATTTCTAACCAAATCGGTTAGAAATATCTTGGGTAGAAATCAGGACAGTTATCAAGTATTGTAACATTATTGGATACCAGTTGGTACTAGCGGTATTGATACAAAATACCCAACTAATAACCGGTAGCCAAAATATCCAATAACTCCCATCCTTAGTCAAACGTACATCTCTAAATAAAGAGATACAATATGTAACTTCTTAGACCAGTAAAGTATCCATTATAAAAATGATGTTGATAAAATAAAATAAAAAATCTGGACCATATATTGTGGACATACATACATATGTTTATTATATTATGCTGGACATTTAACGTAATCCATCCAATCCATCTAGCCCCTAGCTAAAGCCAGAAATTGTGTTGAGTGTACTAGATAACTGATATAATTTACGCTATACCTACTACATCGCGATTTTTTATTTTATATAGAAAACACCCATAACCCTTGTCACCCCAGATATCAACGAAAATATCCACGGATCGTACAAACATTTGTCCCGAGGCCGAAAAAACAATCCAAATCCTCCTACATCGCAGGCGGACCTTACTCGCTGCGTCACAGAGGTCGTCTGTAAATATTCTATTTAACATTGTATAATCCATAACCCAGGTCCCCATCAACACACACAATGTCACCGTGGATGCGAAAACTCTTCCTGCAGCTGATGCCCAAGGTCCTGATGATGCGCCGCACCAAGTACTCCCTACCTGACTACGATGACACCTTCGTCTCCAACGGATACACCAATGAGTTGGAGCTGAGGTACGAGTAAGTTTCCCATCATCATCATGTTTTAATCACCATTACTTTTAGATTTGGTAAGTTCTAAGGCATTTTACCGTTGCAATTGAATATTTAGCCGTAAGAGCACAGGAAACACTTACATACGTTTATTAACAAAAATATAGTTTCCAATAAATGTTGCTTAAATTATAATTCAAAGTCATAAAACAGATATGACTGGGAAACAATCAAGAACTTAGGTTTTTGAAAATAGTAAATTAATAAATATGTAGATCAGCTGTAAATAGGCATCGCTATGGTCATGTAAGTAAAAATAAAATTTATTATAAGTTCACAGTGCTGCTTTAAAAGGGTCTGTTATAATTGATTCCTAATGAAAATAAGTAGGTATTACAGTGATGTGAATACGTTCACGTTGAAATGGAATGCGTTTCTTATAATTTATGCACTTTAAACGAGTACAGCGCATTTTTATGATATAAAGTTGATCCGATTTAAGCGCTAAACTGAGTTCAAAAGCTGTCATGTCAAACAATAGGTATTACGAATTTGAACTTGATCAGGCTGAACTAGTTTTGTTGACCTTAGTTTTGGCACCAAAAAGTGATGTTGGACTTATGGGATGCATGAAAGAAATACAAGATAGAGGAGTGAGGCAAAAGGGAAAGGAGCATAGACCTCCTTTATTTTCCTGGGTATTGATCCAGCAGGTGATCCCAGAATAAAGATGATAATGAAGTTTTAAGGGTCAGGTTCTTTTAAAAAGTAATCACAAGATTGTAAATGCGCTCAAATTTTTGATAGAAATTTTGAAAACAAGAACAAAAATATTGACTGATTATCTTTCAGAGAACACCAACCTTAAATTTAATGTGTACGAAAATTCAATAAAATCTTGAATTTTTTCGTGTCCAACCTGTAAGTACTTTCAAAAAAAATATTTTAAGGAGAAAATTGTACGGAACTAGTGGCCATACCTAGTAAAATTCAGTTTTTTTACTCCATGTTTTAATGTTGGCTCCTACATATATTAAATCTATTTTTGATCTTTAATCTCATTAATCCATTTACCAAAAGCCTTTATTTACAAACGCAGATTGGTAGCGAAAAACAATGAACCAAATAAATAAGGCGGTTCGCGGCATCCTAATTGCCCTGCCCAGCCGCATACATTGGCATGTTGTGTGGCATAACAGGCTATGATGCAGCGACAAATTAATTGCCGATACGGTATTATCGGGATTCCGCCGGTTTTAACCGCTTTCAAGCGGTTTTCGCACGTTTTAACTGCATCTAGTAAGCTGGGGAGTAGTTTGTAGATTGGGAGCTAATGTAATGAAAACTTTGGGCTAGATCCTCTAAGAATGGAAATAAATAATTTAAGGAGATGTTTGGGTAAGTTAGATGATGGCTAGAGAAATAACGTACTCAGAAGTCAAGAAAGGGAGATTTTTGTTACTGTTTAGTGCTTAAAATATAGAATAAGACTTTTTGCTTTATCTCATTGAATAGAAAGAAGTGCGAACGGATGTCTAGAAACAAAAAGAATAAATAGATAGAAAACCCCATATAGTACCACAAAAATACAATACCTACAGAAATATATATTGACAATTAATGAAGTACAAAGAGCGGTCTTATCGCTTTCAGCTATCCCTTCCAGGGAACCTTGGGATCGACTGGACATAAAAGAACAATATAGACGGTGGGGTTTCAGTAACTTAAGCAAATAAAAACAATAATAATTATACCTACACTACGTACTATAAATACCTACTTATCATATAAACTTACATACATATAAAAAATATAAGGTTTCTTATTTAATAATGGACCCTTTTTACCAGAACCTCTGTATTTAATTGAAATCTGCACTAGCTCCCAAACTATACAACCAATAAATTGTGCGCTGAATAGAAATGATTTTGCGAGCTCATAATTTGTGTTGTTTTGTTTGTAATGAATTGCACGTCATCAGGCTAATAATCTATTCTGATTTGCATTTTAGCTGATGCCGCTAAATGATTTTATATTTGCACATTACTCTGGTGGTTTTGGCTTACTATATACTAATTTCGTGAAGCTTTAATGTCGTCAATATGCAAATAGGGAAAAAGCAACCCATTCTTGATGAAAATATCTAGTAGTTTTCAAAATACCTCTCTCTATACGTAATGTTCGATGAATATGATAGAAAGTAAACTGCTTAAACTAGAAAAAATTGGGAACTTAAAAATAATGAATTAATATTTTTTGCTGATAATGAGAAACTGTCTTATATCCGTTATCAGGATTCAGTCAGAAAATTGTTCTCTTTTCTAATTCCGCTTTCTGGTGAAACCCAACAACACACTTTCTTATTACAACAGCAACAAATGTCGCCTCTTTCGGGGTCAATAATAAAAGACAATTATTTTGTTGATGTTATATTACGCTCTTGAGGGTTGCGTTAACGTTATTAGGGCTGATGACCATCGATTTAGGTAATTACTTGAAAAAAGTTCAGATTTCTCTTTGGACCTTCTTCTTATTTTGTTCGCGTTATTCCCTACAATAAATTAAGTACCTAATGTTTCAAAATCAAACAAAACAAAACTTTTTTGGTTTTTTTCTTATTAAACTAGAATAACTTCTGTTGGGTAAACCGTTCTCGTGCATATTATGGTTAACTATGGTTAACAGTTAACACCGGTTCTCGTTCATATTATGGTTAACTCGCTTTCCCCGTAGTTTTTTATCATAGTATGAAACGACTAACAAGAATCATTGGTGCCTCTAACGCCTACGCTGTAGCTCGTAGATGGTTTACGAGCTCGTAGATGGTCTACGTGCTATCTACGACGTAGACTCTAGCTAAGCTTTAACGCTATCGCGGTTAAGTTTAATTCTGACTAAAAAGCAGGGTAGGGCAGGGTATACTTAAGTTTGACGTCTCATTCGTCATATTTGCGTGTCTATGTGTCTGTGTAATTGTGTGTCCGACTGTGGCATCACTCTTTACCTGATGTACCGATTTGGATTTTGTTTATTGTACGGATTCAATTTTATTTCACCGATGGTGAATTTATCGAGAGTGTTCTTAGCTATATTTGAAGAATCAGAATTAGAATCAGAATTAGAATCAGAATTAGAATCAGAATTAGAATCAGAATTAGAATCAGAATTAGAATCAGAATTAGAATCAGAATTAGAATCAGAATTAGAATCAATAACTTTATTTCTTTAGGCTTACAAAATAAGCACTTAGACAAGTAAAATTTTATACTATAAACATAGTTATTATTATCAAATAAGAAATAAGGTATTATTGATATTCTCTTCACTTGAATTGTTTGTCCACTAGTGGAAGAAGTTAAAAAGAAACCACTAGCACATTATAATATCACTTATGTGTCTAATACATGTTTATTTTGCCTATCTAAATATAAATTTAATGCAATTTAGATACATGTCAATATTTCTTTAAAGTTAAACAGAACATTGGATTTCTTACATACTACTGACAGTGCGGAATGGAGCGACATCTGGCCAAGCATTAACATCATTGATGTAATCATCTATGGAGTAAAAGGCCTTCCTGATAAGATTTTGTTTAATGTACTGTTTAATTTTACGAATAGGGAGTTCAGTTGCTTCAGATGGAAGCTTATTATAGAAGCGCACGTAATTGCCCATAAATGATTTCCCTACCTTTCGTTATCTATATGCTGGGATGTGTAATTTGTTCTTGTTTCTTGTATTTCTATTGTGAATATCACACTTTTTCAAAAAGCTATCTCTATTTTTGTGCGTATACATAAGATTACAATACATCTATGAAAGATGTATTGCGATATTACTGTCAAAATATTTATTTCTTTAAATAATTCCCTCAAAGAGTCGCGTGGCTTTAATTTGTAAATTGCGCGTACCGCTCTTTTTTAGAGAACAAAGATAGTCTGGATGTCAGCTGCCTGTCCCCAAAGCAAAATACCATAAGACATAATACTATGAAAGTAACTGAAATAAACTAACCTAGCTGTATCTTCATCGGTAATATATCTAATTGTTCGAACTGCATAGGCTGCTGAACTAAGTCTGCCTGCGAGAGCATCAATTTGCGGTTTCCTTTGAAGAGTGGAATCAATATGTAACCCTAAGAAAACAGTAGAGTCTACAAAGTCAACAATCTCATTCTTTAGCATTATCTTCGTTGGGCTCTTACATTAGGTAACATGACTTTAATGCATTTGGTTTTTTTAGCATTGAGTAAGAGGTTATTGGCGTTGAACCAATCTAGTACGTGTGAAAGCGCATCATTTACATCGTCATAATTACATTTATTTCTGTCAACTTTAAAAATCAGTGAAGTATCATCAACAAATAAGACTATATCACACAGATCTTTTGCTAAAAAGGGGAGATCATTTAGGTATACTAAAAATAAGAAAGGACCTAATATTGATCCTTGCGAGACGCCTAATTCAATTTTTGAGCCCCTAGATCTTTCTTTACCAATATCTACTTTTTGAACTCTATCAGATAAATATGATTGCATAAGGTCCAGTGCCTTATTTTGAATTCCATAGTGTCTCAATTTTCTAATTAATGTACCATGATCTACACAATCAAAAGCCTTGGAAAGGTCACAGAATATACCAATAGCGTTTTTTGCTTTATCCCAGGCATCCAATATATGCTTAAGTAAAACTGTACCAGCATCGGTTGTTGATCTACCCTTGGTGAAGCCAAATTGATTTTTATGGAGTAGCCTATTAAGGTTGAAATGAGAGGACAACTGAGCGAGATTTTTAAAAAAAATTTTACTTGTTGCTGGAAGCATTGAAATTGGTCTGTAGTTGGCCGGATCAGTGTGACTTCCAGATTTATAAAGAGGAACCAGTTTACTATATTTCATGAGATGAGGAAAAACTCCTGCGTCGACACAACTATTGAAAATAAAGGCTAAACAAGGAGCAACTTCCTTTATAATTGAACTTAGTACTTTGGTTGAGATACCCCAGAGATCCTCAGTATTTTTGATGTTAATAGATTTAAACGTTTTGACTATATAATTGGCATTTACATGAGTAAATATAAAGACCTCTTTACATTTTTCAACAGATGATTCTAATAATTCAACCGCCATCGAAGTTTAGAGTCCGGGTAACAACTTTAGGGATATCGGAGAAGAATGCATCAAAAGCATCGGCAATATCCTGTTCATGTATAAGAATTGAATTATTAATTTTTAACCTTATTTCTCTGTTACGTGGCTTTGATTATTAGTTTCTTTTTTTATTAGTCTCCATGTTGTTTTTATTTTATGAGATGAGTTTACAATTTTTTTCCTCAAGAACTTTGCTGTGTTGCAGACTTTCTTAAATGTTTTCGAGTAGTTGGTTACATACAAGAGAAACACAGGATCATGTAACATAGCTTCTCTAGCACCATAAAGATCGTATAGTCTTCTACTTCTATAAATGCCGGGAGTGGAAGGAAATCGGTGTAGCCGATCTGAGCCCCGAGTCCGGTTGACGATAGTAACTAGACTTGATCGTGACGTCTCATCTTTCTATAGGATTTGGTACAGCGCCTCAATCGTGCGGAGAGGGAACTACGCAATTCCCATACAAAAATGAAATGTCACGATCACGTCTTCATACTATCCTCAACTGGACTCGGGACTCTGGTCATATGATTATCTATACTTATAATAAAACTGTAACAGGTCCAATTCTGTACATTGAAGATATTTAGTTTTTTTTTTTCTCTATTATCTGTCTCGCTATCGATACTGATGCCAAAAATGTATTTTTTTTCCACCATGTCTGTCTGTCTGTATCTTGGCCGCGCATAGCTCCGAAACTACTGAACGTATTGAAATGAAACTTGGCACGATTTGAGTTCATACTACGAGGAAGGAGATAAGATACTTTTTATCCCGGATTTCAACCCCCACATTGCCCCACAGTGGGACTCCCAGTAGCCCCCCGTAGTGGCCCCCCGAAGTAGGGTAAAATTTCTCGGCTGCGCATAGCGCTGAAACTACTGAATGTATTCAAATGAAACTTGGCATGATTTAAGTTAACACTACGAGGACAGTCATGTAATACTTTTTATCCCGGAATTCGTTAAGGTTCCCTTGGGAGTGGGGATGGAAGTGACATTTATTGGCCTTAAATAATGCAGAAACTACTGAATGGATTCGAATGATACTTAGCATGATTTGAGTTCATACTACGAGGAAGGACATAAAATACGAGTCCATACCCCAAAGCCAACAAAATGATTACAAAATTGTTATTAGTGCCGATAAACGACCTACTGGACAGCATCCGGTTTGTACAAAGCTCTTGCTACCAATGATGTTGCCGTCGTCCTGGTAAATCAGCACTGTGACAGGCGGGACATTGTGCTGCGTACCCTGGATGACCGCTTGCAATGCATTGGCGAAACGCACCCGGCATTTGATGCTATATTCAGTCTCTACTCGCTTATTTACCTACCTACTGTCGTGGCAAAGACACTGGTGGAAGTGGATACGGTTATACGGTGGATACTTTGATCTTCGACTCGGTCTCACGGTTCGGTTCGGTTCACTAAAAATGTTTGCCGCCCAACGAAGTAGGCACGGGTCAGCTAGTTCAAAATAAAACTTTCGTCTATGGTTGTCGATTTTTGTCAAGTTTAGATTTCTTACAGTTTTTGTGATTATAATATATATAATATAATAATATAATTTTGTGATGTGCCTATAATAGAGTTTCCCTGTGCTATAGTAAATAGGTGTCTTAATCACTTGAACGCCGAAGGGTACTGCAGCGCCCAAAAAACTTTCGGCAACTTACGCCATGGGTACTACAGGACCCAGAGGGTCACCCTAGCGAAAAAATGATTTTATTTGTTACCATTTGTAGCGCTGCTATTATCAATGACCTACCGGCTTTCTAAACCTTTCATTTATTGTGTTTGTCTGTAAGGTAATTATAAGTTTGATCGTAATTGGCGTTTGTAAGGCTTAAAGTAGGAAAAAAGTTAGAATGCAGTAAAATAGTGTGTTGAAATGTATTTTATAACATTACCGAATTTTTATACGTTTATCAACATAAGAGTAAGCCAGGACAGTATGAGCCCGTTTTTTTATTTATTATGTTATTCATTTAGCTAGGATGTTGATTACATCTAGGGTTGCAATTGTCTTTCTCTTGATAAGATTCCCCATATTAATTACTCTTACAAAATATGTTTCTATGTAGTATAAAGTGTTCAGTCAAGTAAAGTATCAGCTAAGCTCTGCTTAGCTTGGGGCAAGATGATGCTGTGTGAATTGTCTAGCATTATTCCTTTATTATTATTATTTAGAAAAGCCACGGGTTGAAATTGAGAATTTGACGGTGCTTAGCTGTTATTTGATACGAGTGATAAACAATGCTATGTGAAATCATATAACACGTCTAGTAGTATTTACTTCTTCTACTTATGTAATGTATTCAAATATCAAATTGCTTTATTTCCTTTAGACCGTACAGGACTCTTGGACACGTCACAAAATATAAATTACATAGGTAAAACAGGGAAATAAAGTGATCACTTTGATTTTGTTGTTCACTTCAATCTTTTTAAGGTAAAGTAAAGAAGCGAACAAGAATTCATTTTACTATAATCATTTAACCAACCATGTTTTGTTCCTACAGCAGGGACAGCCTCACCGATGCGTTTGGCGACTCCAAGTGCGACAACGGCGACTACCGCAAGTCTCCCGGACTAGAAGATGACATACTCAGTGCTAGCGCTCACCAGAGACCTTCTGGTAATACTTTTCACTGTACACAAGCCGATAATACAAGTAAATAGATAGGTAACTGTTTATTTTTTAATACTGCGGCATTTTTTGCCTCTCTTTTCACGTAGTGCGGTTAAATATGTGTCATTATTTAAATGACCAATTTTCAGTTCATTTCAGTGATAAAATTTTCTTATATGTCAAACACATCTTACATATCAAATAAATTAGCTAGATATAAAACAATGTAAAAACTAAGTACGTAATAATTTACCTTGGTCAAACATTTCATATCCGTTTATCAATCGATGAAAAAATATTTGAGTAACTCTCGTTCCCCTAAATAGAACCTATTCTATAAGCTCTACCTAACATCAACTACTTGATCGATGGGACGAATGCCTTTCAACTTTAAAGGTGCTTTGATTGGTGGATTGCTTTTTTGTATACACATGTTATAAATAAATTCTTTATTCTTCTTCTTTATTGGAATTTTTGCGGGTTTTAATATTTTTACAGAACACAAGAACGTAGAAAATAATAAACCTGCAAAATAAATAATATGTATTTGAATTTAATGAAAACTTAACAAAAACTGATAAAAATAATAAAAAACAACAAGGTAACAGTAAAGTAATCACTAGAAACTAAAACACAAACTTCAATAACGCATAATCTCACATGTGTAGCAATAAATGTATAAATTTGTATTCAAAAACGACTGGAAGATCAATTAAATGATGAATGAAAGCTGTGAAAACCAAAAAAATGTTTCGAGCTTCTGTGCTTTGATTCGATGATACTAATGCCGTTAAATATTTCCCACCAATATTCCTTGGGTTTTGTAACCCCTTTGTATACAAAAAAATACCAGGTTTTTGAATCGTAGTATATATACAGAGATTTGTCTAAACTTTGCTTTCTTCTCACAGTAACGGAATCCGAAAACATGCTGCCCCGTCACCTATCTCCTGAAGTAGCTGCTGCTCTGCAGAGCGTGCGGTTCATCGCGCAACATATCAAGGATGCTGACAAAGACAATGAGGTAAGATCTTATTATAATTATGTGTTGCTTATTAATACCACCTTTGGTCCTATAAGAAATTTAAGCGATATGGCTGCCAATTCTTTTGACTTGTACCAAACTGTTAACTTACAAGTTTTTCTGAAAAAAGCATTATCTATTTCTTTCACCTCGGGCAATTACGTGATTTGTTCTTATTACCATAATCTTGGGTTATAAATTGACCGGGGCGCGTTGGAAATTATGCATGGGGCTGATGAAACTATTGATCAGACTGCATCGCCCCACTGCTGGACAAAACCACCATTTTCAATTGAATCAATCGTTATTCGCACTTGCGTAGCCAACCCCTATTTCAGGCTTGTGGAGCCAGTTTTACTACTTCCTGTTGTTCCTTTTGTGTCATCCAATACCGCCATGTTACTGTTTTTTCTTCGTATTTTGTTTGTTTTATACTTTTATACTTGTGTCGAAATAAATGTTATCCTATTCTATTCCCCCCACAGTTCGCCTAGGTCAAAGACTCTAGATATTTACATCGCTACAACGTTGGTCCTAACGAGATATTTACCATAATTTTATGATAATCTCTTGAGACTTTAGATCGGTTGATAGATGAATAATTCCATGATTGTTCAATACATTCACACACACATCGTTGTTCAATTTTGTAAGCGCACTTTGTTTAAGCTTCGTACCGTAGACATTAGGTTTAGATTTAGGTATGGGTTCCGCATTTGGACTCGATTTGGTCCATTATGCGTTGATTTTGCTAGCAAAGCCAGCCTAACTCCGTCCAGAAGCGCAGAATCTTCCTGGGATTCACAGGCTTCGCGGAGTGACCTCGGCAAGTTGAGGATTTTAGTTCGTTGTGCTTTTACTGCCTCGCATTCCAGAACTACGTGGGCGGCTGTTACGCCGTCACTGAGGCCTGCAGAGAGGGCTGCGTGCGTATTTCGCTCCGATGGTGAATAGGTGTTTGTTCAGTGGGCAGTGTCGTGTTAGTGTTCATATCAAAATATGGAATTCTTCTATTCACGATACCCTTTAATTTTACAAATTAATTTAGGCCGTTTACCAATATATTCAGAAAGCTTTGTTACGCATACATAATAAAAATAAAACGTATCCCAAACAGGAATAACGGACGAAAAAAACCACACTTATTCGGGAAATATTCATGCCGGAATCGAGCGCGCTCTTAATTATCATCCAATAATAATAAAGGGAGAGAAACTTGTGTATTCAGCGACTTTAATATTCATGCGTCCACGGTAATGGTCGCGCAAAGTAATGGAGAGGGAGTGACGGTGCTTTTGGTACGTTCCACGGGAAATTTTATGTTATTCTTATTAGCGTCAGTTATTATTAACGTTTTGTTCGGGTAAAATCTTGCAACTAGACTAGTTATACTCAACCGATTGAGCTGGGCATACTTATGTAAGTCGGTGACAATGCAATGTCATGCTACCATCGAGCTGGTCTGATGATGAAAACTGAAGGTGGCCATAGCAACTCCTAAGCAAAACGACTTAACCACGTCGAGTTCGAGTAGGTTCATAAGATTTGTCTTCCCAAGCACTTTGGTCCTAGATGATATAAAAGCTTGTATTCAAAAGTTTTTTTTAATATTACAATATTTGGGAGTATGGACTGCGTCGGCGTTTTGCGGATGCTATACGGTTAGAATGGATAACGTAGCAAAACGTACTTTCCTATCAATTTTAACTTGCTGAGTGTTAGCCCGCAAAATGTAGGCCCATTGAAATAGCCACTTCATACTTACCTATATATTTTAAATTACACTAAAATTTGTCATTTTATAACATTCTTTTGTAGAGCCCTACAGAGTGCATGTACTTTGACCTCAGCTCACATTAAGACCTAAGCTGTATGCAATAGAATGCATGTATATGTCAGTAAAACAAAAAAATATAAACTAATAAATAAATCATGGTATAGCTTATCGCACTTACAATTTTATTACCTTGTAAGGCTGCAAATTAGAATTTAAAGAATCCATAATCCATTCTTAGATCCACATTTATCTATAATTTAGTTACATTCTGTATATTTAAGAAACTTTATCTATTTATCCATCGTAGATACTGTGGTATTGCTAGGTGTAATCCCATTGTCACCTGCCAAAAGTCACTAATTTGAAATTGTTTCTTTATGTGTGTTTAAAAATGCAATTAAACTCTATCTAAAGAGGTACTTAGTATAGAAAAGCTAGATAGTACGAAAAGTATTGTTCTCCATATCTATTCCACACTAACGTGATATAACAAAGCATCAGATTCCACAATCTCAGAGATCGCTATTTAAACACTTACCCCATTCTCGATAAATTCCGTCTAACTACTCTGTTTCTCGCTACGATGTTTACGATTGCAGCCTTGCACACGCGAGATTGCCATGAAACAAGCACTAAAGGTAAATTCAATCCTACAGGACACAGGGGCGCTGTAAGGGTTGATGTAAGGGGGCAGTTTTGTTTAAATTCAACATTTGAAATAACAATAACGTTCATTATGCTGTTAGCGGGTTGCTGCAAACCTTGTTTGTGTTGGAAATACACCAATGTTTCATCCCTTATGACTTAACGAGATCCTCAGGGTGGTTCGCGTGTGTTCCTAGCTACAATTAATGAGATCATTCAGAAAATGTTGATTTTTAGCTCATAATGTCCTAAATGCTCCGGAAATATCAATAAATCGAAGTTAGTTTTTTCTGAGTTAGTAGAAAATGGTTTACAAGTTGCAGCAAATTATTTATTTTGCTAGTTTTATTCCTTGTTGAAGGCAGAAAATTTTCAACCTCAAACAAATTTGAATCTAGGCCAACGCGAAACGATAATTCTTGAATGCTCTCTATCTGTCTGTGGTTCAACAAAAAAGGAACTTAATCTAGTGACGGATACAGGAGTAAGATTAAATAAAAATCATTGCATTCAGTCGTAATATAAATTATATACATATTTTATACGACAAATGTAAAAGCCAAATCTAGTTAAGTCGACGACTTCATAGATTTATGGTCACGACTCGCTTCATACAATGTACCACGGGTTTTGTTTCCTAAAACCTATCCGAGGCACCAGTTCAATCACAGAACAGGTCTTAGTACAGGTACAGGATTTAACACCTATGCCCAGAAAATTACCTACTGCATAAGTTCTTGTACTTAGTGTTACCTATAGACAAATAAGAACCTATTGTGGGAGACAAAGAAAGGCTTTATTAATGTGTTTTAGTCTTGCCCAGAGTATTTATTCCTAACTACTCCCCTGTTTTGAAATACACGAGCTGGCATCTACAAAGAAATCGCTTTTGCTTTCAAACATACTTTGGTAGACTTTATTTGTGCAGTACAGCGAATGGACAACCGGAGCTTAAATGTATCAAAAGGGAATTGGCTACATCCACTAATGTGCATTGTGGTTTAGCTTTGAGTTAGAAATACTTAGGTACCATAGAGGGTTAAAAATATCTATTTTATAGTAAGTGGGAAAAGATTTAGAAAATCAATTGGATGGGTGCAGCAAAAAGGGCTTTTGCCAAAACGTAAGAAAAAATACTTTCGATTTCTTAAAACATTTCATTGCCGATTTAGAGGTACTCTTTAAGATATTTCTACCAGATGTTTAAGCTTTGTATGAATGTAGAGAAAAACAGTGTGTGCGTATTGCCAGTTTTCTTTCAATGAGATTAGGACCCATGATAGGAGCGTAAAGGACGTAGCATATCCTGCTTGCATACCTGCAGCAAGGTCGCTATGCACGTACGGTTGGGGTGGACGGGAGCTTGATTTTAATTACCGCCGGGTGGTTAAAGCGTGCGTGTACTATTCGGGAGCGATGCGGCCTATTTGTGCTTCCACCTTTAATCAGCCTACGACCGATCCTACCTACCAAGCGTGGTGATTATGGCAACCCCCCCCCCCCCCCCCCCATATGATGGCAACAATTATTCGTGGTGTCGTCGCAGTTCAGCAGTGGACGTATACGGGCTGATGATGATGACCTACCTACCTATATCTACCATTTTTGTCCTCTGTTTTTCCCAGTTTTACATAAAAATATCATTACAGGGCCGTTCGAGCTGATTGCTTCCCAATAAAACGAGAATTCCAATAAATAAAAGTAATTTGTACTCCCCTTAATTAGTGGCTGCCACTTCAGCTGGAATTAATTAATTGCTTTAACTAAACGTAGGTAAACGGTGCTTTATGATTTAGTGGGATAAACAAATGTTACATTACGTTTATACAGCTGGGTACTCACCAGCGTTACGATGCGTATTGTAACGTGTTACATCGCGAGCGTTCGTCCAGTCAGTACTGGGAAAGAAGGCGCTTGTAACGAGCAACAAGATGGGTTTTAGTACATGGCGTGACGTATAATACTTGCTGCGAATGATACGTTACGCCCCGTAACATCGATCGGTATTCGGCTTAACATCACACTAATATCCTACTTTAATTATAAATGTCTCAGTGTATGGATGGATGTATGGATGGATATTTGTTACTCTTTAACGCAAAAACTACTGAACTGATTAGGAAATTTAAATTTGACTTGTCTAAGTGCTTATTTCGTAAGCCTAAAGAAATAAAGTTATTGATTCTGATGAAATTTGGTATGGGTATAGTTTGGGACCTGGGATAACATATAGGCTATTTGTTATCCCGATAAAAAGCGGGCGAAGGCGCGGGCAGCAGCTAGTTATAAATGAAGTTTGAATGTGTGTTACCTCTTCATGCCAAAACTTCTGATCGGACCGTGCAAAACTTTTGCATAGATGTAGTTCCAGGCCTGAAATAAAACCAAAAAACATTTTATCCCATAAATCAGTTCCCATATATAGGATGGAATAGAAACTACTTTTAAAGGTTTCCATAGAAAAAACGCGTGCGCGCGCGAACAAAGCCACGGGCAGAAGCTAGTGTCGTTATAACCTTGGAATACAGAAAATAACTTCTACTACTTAATGTTACTTCAGTGGTTCATAATATATTATGGATTTATTTATCGCGTGCTTTTTGTGGTATGATAAAAAACAATAAATAATTTATTTATTTAAGTTAAGACACAATATAAATAGTGGGTATAAACACCCGATAAATAATTTTTAATATGTTAACACATCGCGAAAGTTTAAACAGTTTCTTATTATGTTATCTACATAGTTTCTTATTTACTAAAGAGTTGCTATTAGTGCTATTAGATTTTAGCTAGTTAGGAACAATACATATATGTATTTTTGGCGCATGAACGTGTATCGGATGCGCTTATTCATTGCGGTGAGAGGTTTTATATACTTAATTATTTTAAAGCTTAAATACAGATGATATTTAGTGAATTTTCTGTGGGCCTACGATACTTTCCTAACTTTATTTCAAAGTTTTATCAGGCACGACCGAAGAAAACCCTGACTCAGATTACGTGACCAAACTAAGATTTGGTAACTAAATTTAAATTATAAGATTCTGGCGTTTCATCTTCTTTAATTACCCCAAGTTTATTCTGAGGCGAATCTCCCCAAGTCGCGTTACCCTAGAAATTTCCCGATATTCCGGGAAAATGACAAAAGTATCTCGCTCTCGCGGTGTATTTCGTACTGATCCTGCCTGAGGAGAAGGTTCTGAATGTCTTTGAAATAGCTACCTAAATCCAATTTAAATATTCAACAGGTTTTAGTTGATGGAGCGCCGGGATCTTTCGCTTATGACACAGTGTATTAGCGAAAAGCTAACACAGTCAGGTTAACATACAGTCAAGCATTCGGTCAGATAGCTAAGTGTGCCATCTAGACGTTTGCTAATATTTAAAGATTTATAAACGGGTTTTTGTTTGTTTTTTTTTTTAAATTAAATTGTTGTATTAAGGAAAATATCAATGAATTATATAAAATGCATAGAAACAATACAATGTTATTGAAATAAAGTGAAGTTGCCACATACGCGGCTATAAAATAAATGATTTTTGATGCTTCACGAAAACTTAAAACGTAAAGATAACGTCAATGTTGCCTGGAATAGATTTCTAAGCAATAAGGCCGCCCATTGTACTTGTCCTATGTAACATCTCTGTGTTCAATGTTGTTTTTCTGGTATAATAAAGAATTTTTGTAATGTATTGTAAAACTTTGTCACAGCTTCACTTGCTCTAAATTTGTACCTTAAAGACACAGCTTTATAATCTTTACTATCTGTTCTCTAGCACAGCGTTCTACGAAAACCGTTTTGATTTTACAATAATTTTATGTGAACATCAACAGAATAAAGCCTTTTGATATATTTCAGAACACGAAATGTGACGCTTGAAGCTTAGCGACAAAGCCTGGACTTTCTTTGCCAGAAACATTTCTCTTATTTGAGCAGTCGAGGAAAATTACCGAAACAGCACAAATATATATTTTTGCCAGAGAAAATACCGCATGAAACGAGTATATGTACTAAGTTACAAAGTATTAAAGGAGATTCCGTTTAAGATGAACAAACACCGCCATTATAAAAATCGGGAATCAAAACACTACTTATTAGTCATTACAATTCAGCGCAGTTTCATCAATTCTTGCTCAATAGAACTGTACCTACCTGAAGATACAAGGTAGAGGATGCAACAATGTTTTTTTTTAATGAGAAATTCAGTTGACATCGAATAAGGACAATTTCGGGTCAACACTTTTAAATGTTAATGCACTTATTGCACATAAGCTGGGCTTAATGGCAAGATATTTTATCTACCTATAGTCGTAGTAGTAATTAGTACTGTAACAAACTAGTCTGTATCTTAGCTACAAATAAAGACTTTCTTATTCTTATTCCTTTACCTGGCAACTACTACGATATATATATTGGGGGTACGATATATATATTGGGGGTATTATTAAATTCTTTAAGATTACCCCAAGTACGGGCACAAGCACTATAATAAAAACTACCAATATTTTATCCACGATTCGGTAGCATATAAAGCAATCGTAACATTTATGAATTACTAGCTGTTCCCCGCGGTTTTTCTCGCGTTTAATTCGAATTCAACATTTCTAGGGGGATAAAAAGGTCTTCTTTCCCGTAAATCTCCCATGGGAATTTGATGTTGCCTATATCAGAAAGTAGTTCAAAAAGTAGTCCATGTTACTCTCCATCCTTTCAACTAACTCTACGCCACTGCGGTTTATTAGTTAGGGCATGAAGAAAGGACAAACAAACATACTTTCGCATTTATAATACCTATTAGTTAGGATTGAACGAACAAGTGAAAAAATCATCAAACGACACTGAAACAACGAATTGCGCAATAAAGAGAAACCCAAAAAACAGTGACAAAAATCCTCCCTTAATACTTCAATTTTATCATAATTACCTACTACGAGAGCTCAGTAATTAGATGGTATTATTATAAAACACGGGCACGAAGGGAATTAGAAATTAGGGAAAAAATGCTGATAATTTTTTTACGGAACCGTCAAGTGGCCCCTCTTAAGTTTTCACAGATACACTTCCGAGCAAAGCGATAGTAGGCAGCACATTTGCGTTTTAAGAATAAACTATGGTAACTCTTGGGCGTAGATATTAGGTATGGTCAATATTTTAATGATTGTGAAATACAAAGAAATTTGGAATTTTTATAACACATTTTTCATTCATTCATCATCAGCCCATACACGTCCACTGCTGGAAAGAGGCCTCCCCCGTACGACGCCACAAATTTATAACACATTATGGCACATATTATTTATTACATACAATATCTACGTAGGATTGTAAGACCTGACAAATAACATTTGTATACGAGTTTCATTTTCGCTTATTGTACACTCACAACCTGTTCCTGTGTAAGACAGACTCACACATAATTATAAACCACTTTATAATTTATAGACAAAAGTTGGTGGCTTTCGCTGAGCGCTTGTTTATTTCTTGAAGGACAATAGTTAAAAGCTGACACGTACGCTTACCTTCGTTGCTCGGAAGTTTACAATCAAGTTACCAAGTCTCCTTATTTGAATTTACACTGTGATAATTTTCATTGCTTGTTCTTCTTATTATATGCTAT
This sequence comes from Eupithecia insigniata, assembly GCA_947859395.1. Classification (NCBI taxonomy): domain Eukaryota; kingdom Metazoa; phylum Arthropoda; class Insecta; order Lepidoptera; family Geometridae; genus Eupithecia; species Eupithecia insigniata. The sequence continues at coordinate 7,720,520 of OX402008.1, forward strand.
TAGCTTTTTCACCCCACTGGGAATGATGGAATAAGTCTATTAGTTTTTATGTAAAGCCTTTGAATAAATGATGGAGATATTTTATTCTAACCGTGTCTACCTATTTAATTTAAATATTTTAATTATGACAATCACACGTTTTACTAGTAAAAGGAAACGAACCCATCAAGTTTCGTTTATATCATTCAGAACTTTATTTCAATGATATTTTATAAAGGCGATTTATAGATACGATTTTTTCTTTTGTTCTGTTGAATTTTAAAATAACCTATAAATAAATAAATAATGCTGGACAATTCACACAGCATTATCTAGCCCCAAGCTAAGCAGAGCTTGTGTTATGGGTACTAGATAACTGATATACATAATACAATATATTACATATATAGATTTTTTTTATTATACATACAAAACGAGCAGAACACCCTGAACAAATATCTGCAGATCCTACAAATATTTGTACCGAGGCGGAAATCGAACCCGTGTAATGTGTATGTTATGGACTAAGTGGTCTGAAATTAATGAATATTCTCATTTCGCTATTCAATATAATAACACCTTATTTCTCATTTGATAATAATAACTATGTTTATAGTATAAAATTTTACTTGTCTAAGTGCTTATTTTGTAAACCTAAAGAAATAATGTTATTGATTCTGATTCTAATTCTGAATAAATATGTAAGACACTACTAAGAAATGATATTGATGATTGTAAAAACTAAAGCAAATATTATGATTCTCACGGAGCTATGAATTAATTTACTAGTTCAAGCAACTCTGGGTCCAATATTATAGATAACATCAGTATTAGAATACCCTGGGGATTCTCGTAGAAACTACTGTTTGCCTATAAGCCAGCAAATGTGCTAGCCGCAAAGCTCGGTAAATTATCTTCACAGCCCCTCCGCAGCCGTTTTTCTCACCTTTGTAGGGTTGAGACTATGTTATCAAACATAATCAGCTTCTCCGTGGCTTGAACACATTCACTGCAAGTGCAGTGCGGTCCGCAGGAAAACACCGCCACCCGCTGCCGGTGCACGGAGCTTTGGTGGGCATGAGGGTCATGGGAAATCGTCCGTTTAATATTGAAAAGCGGCAATAAATGTATAGTTTCTTAGTCTTAACTAATAACTACTTCCAACAACAACAACAAGAATCATCGAATAAGGCTTGAAACACACTTTTGGAATGTGGTATGTGGTGGCGTGTCAAAGACATATCGGTTTCGTACGTTTATTAATACAGACAAGTCACTGTGATGTGTGTTCGCGACTCTACTTTCGTAATTAATACACCTGTTTCCAATGAAAAAAGCTAGTATTTACCATACTAACCAAACCTAATACTAGGTTTGGTTAGTATGGTAAAAACTATTATTGAAAACTACCTAATAAGCTAGGTATGTAGGAAACATACACACTTTTTAATAACTATAGCACAAACCAACGTTCACAATAATTGTTCAAACGAATGTAAAAGAAAAATGGCGGACGTCACAGTCGTGAAATGAACACCATTTCACGATTGTGCAAACGAGATGCCACAAGTTAAATTAAAAATTCTTTCGAATAATGTATTGCCACTCCACACACATTTAGATTTTTATGGCATAGTACTAATCATCATTGAGGGGCTGCCAACAATAGTCAAGTTTACCCTACCTATGTTAGGAATACCGTGCTATAAAATAGGGCTCTACCCCAGGTAACTATTTATTTCACGTTGGTACCTCCTATACTCACGCCCCATTCCCATAGGGCCGATTTGTTGGTACAATGACCCACCTCCATTATAGTATTAATCCTGCTTTAGGTACCTCAATTATTCTAGCTTGATCGATAGTAGATTGTATAAGGCCTTAGGATTTTGGTAGGTTTTATTGAAGTTTCATGAACCGTTTTTTATATTAAGTGTATCAGTTATTTAGTACCCATAATAAAAGCTCTGCTTAGCTTATGTTTTTGCTTGTTGAGGCTAGAAGATGCTGCGTCAATTCTCCAGCATTATTTATTTATTATCTATGTCAAACATCGTCTTGGAATAGAAAGGTAGGCAACTAGTAGGCGCATTAACTCACAGTTTCATTATACCACTTATACTAATGATCTTAGTGACACTGATGTAATGTGATAAAATATTAAAAGTTGGCGCGATCCTCTTTTTCGTGTACTGGAAGCCTGGATTTCTGAAACCCTCCCCTATGAGATAGCAGTGACTTTGAGGGCACAAACGCTAGAATTACCTATGCTTTACGATGCAATGCACTATAAGCAAATATTTTCTTACCTTTTGAAGCTCGAACCATAAAAGATTTATCTTTCATTGGCCAAATTCTGCAAACCATTTGCTTTTCAATGGTATCGTCGCCGAATCATCCATACATAAAAGAAACTCTAGGCAGTCCGTGCGATGATATTTGCTCGCAGAGATTGCCAGAATGATTTCAACGTTGACACTCTTGACACGTGTCCCTCCATCTCACAGACATGGTAGAGCTGCGCCTCTCCATCTGCAGTTTATTTCATCAAAGGTCCTACCTATATGACAAAAAAAAAAACATTTTGAGACGATACCATTGTTATGGTGAAGCAATTAATTTAGTGGAATGAGGGCCCTGGACGGGTGGCAAGATGGACTTGCTAAGTTTTCTCATGCCAACAGAATACAAAGCCTTAGAAGTCCTCCGACCCAAGTCCGTAAACCTAAACCTAATTGTGACGTTTCATTACTCGCAGTCGTAACAATTGGAGAATTCAGCACAATTTAAATTGCTATCGATCCACTAGATCTTCCTGAGGGAATACTTTTCCGTGCTAAGGAATACATTAGCGAGGCTCTTGCTTAACTGCCTTCACTGCCCAAACTCGACTACATGTGCTTCAGTGAAGTGACAATGAAAGTGTTAGTATATCTGTCGCCGCGCCAGATCGATGAATCCGATTATAGAATGAGAACCTCTCTTTGTGGCCAACAAACTCCGTTTTCGCATTTCTGCCTAAACTATACATGTTTAAACGATTACGTAGGCATTACAAAAAAGCCTATGAGATGTATTACATACTGCCCTATGGATTTTTAAAAATTCTTTGTGTAACGTAATGATAAGATAAAATTGGTGGCGGGGCTAGTGTGAGTTGTGGTAGCGCTTAACTACAAGTAATATTAAACGTGTAAATTATGTATGTACTTTTGAAAATATCTATAATTTTTCTTTTGTGATATGATTTGTGAACATTTAATTTAATGATTTTTATTTAAGTAGCTCAGTATCAGAATCAATAACTTAATTTCTTTAGGCTTACAAAATAAGCACTTAGACAAGTCAGATTTTATACTATAAACATAGTTATTATTATCAAATAAGAAATAAGGTGTTATTGATATTCTCTTCACTTCAGTTTCAAAGCTGTGGCGGTAACCGCGTGATAATCGACCATCCCATTAATCTCATTAATAGGATATCACGAGCATTATCAGTATAATATGTATTATAGGAATTTCTCAATAAAACCTTCATTTACAACTCCTGTATAATCCTTGTGCAGTATCATGCTTCCCTACCCAGATCACGTCTCTGGAGTGTCATTTGGGTTCCACAATTGGCCTACAATGAATTCTAAGCGGTTACAGTAAAGATATGCAATCATTCGTGGAACAGTCCCCTTGGTGCTTCTGTACCATGGGACACATCAACGCGGTAATGGCGGGTTGATAAAGCAGTTCGGTACTTATGGGTATAAATTTTAGGTTTGATTTGATATTATAAAGTCACACTAAGAATTCTGAATACAGTAGGGATTCCAAGAATGATTTTGACCTGCATACTTATTGAATGGCATTGAGAATGACGTCATCTTTTATACCGTTCCGCTCAATTCGAAAATGCGTAATGCCGAGTATAGGTAAATTACTGAAACTTGGCGCGACCCTCTTTTGTTTTTCGTTACTGGAGGCCTACTTTACATATGTTTTTTTTTCGATCGATCGGTTCTCTAATCCAACAAAAACGCCAAATTTTACACGAATTATAGCTGATTTTTCCCTTTGGAATGATAAGAGTAAATTTTTCATTCTACTTAGCACCTGAAATATAAGCTTACTTTGGTTTATGTATAGATACTGGGATTGTAAATATGTATTAACAAGTCAGAGTCATATTTCACTGAAATGGGCCCTTTTGTAAGAAAGGGTAGCTACACGCTAAGTATTGCAGCCGTATTTTGCAACTGCGGATAAAAAGAGCTAAAGTAGGCCTTCAGTATTGACAGATTTGTGACGTAAGCGTGTTTAATTGTATGAGAAAAAAAAGACAATCGCGCCACCTTTTAAAAATTATGTATACGCAATTTATACTATTTTATTTCAGGCCGCTATTTATTGTTGGTGTCACAAATTCTTACAAAAGATGAAAGAAACGTGGATTATTGATTTCTTCCCACCTAATTGAGGAAGCCGTGTAGAAATATAAGTTCATTAGGTACTAGAGGGGCTCCGTATACCGCGAATTATTTATTGATTCGGTTTGATGGAGTAAAAGGGAATGTAATCTAACAAGACGCGTATCCTAATTGTGGCACACTTCTATATTTTCAGTATATAAAGGCAGAACAGAAAATGTGGTTCATTCCAAATCCCCTTTCGCACGCTTTGTTCAATTACTCGCAAATCTGATTCATCTCATACAATTACTTTTCATTCTCGAATCAAGCCTGATTCACTCATTCATGACTATTTTGAAACCATAGGCCCAATTACACTGAAGTTACTTTTCGTAGAGAAATATACCAACGTTGGCCAACAGATGGTAACAAAAACGTAAAGTATTTGTCAGAATTTAATATCTAGTAAACAATCGAAATGATTCTCTACAAATAACTTCGGAGTGAAATTATTACGATGATATAAATTAGATCATACTCGAAAACTCATTTTGCAAAACTTATACATTTTAAAGAACGAGCTCTTTCTAAGATCTAGAACATTTAATACAAAATCGTTGTGAGAACAAAATGATCACTTAGCAAGTATATAATTGTGTTTTACGTGAATAGAAAAGAAATAAAAAATAGTTTAGAAAAGAAAAAAAAAATACTAATAAAACTCGTTTCAGAGGAGAAAAAAGTATTTTAGCGCTTTCTGAGGTAGGTATTATCATCGACGTTGATAAGAAATATCAAACAAAATATACAGTGAAACGTACAAGTGAAATGTAGAACAGACATAAATCAAGTGAATTCTGTCACACGCCGCTTCATCAAACAATCTCGCGATATCAAACAATACCGCGTTAATTAAATATTGTCACCGGAAAAATCGTTTTGCATTCGTGATTTCAGGTCGCAGAAAGAATTAGGTCATAGTTGAGAGACAATCCGCGTCGGATATTAAATAATCATGAAGTTTTGACGGGATTTGAAAATAGATTTTAAATAAAAGAGGTTATTTGCTAGGCTGAGTGAGTGACATAATTTTTAATGTGTATTGAAATGCCGGACTAGGAATTTTTCATACTTAATTATAAGTACAATTTGACGGATATTTATCGCGATTTTTTATCTATTTTTCCCGGGGATTTTTATGGAAAAATCCTAACTAATATTATAAATGCGAAAGTGTGTTTGTTTGTCCTTCACGTCCTAACTAAGCAACCAATCGACTTGATTTTTGGAAGTAGTTAGTTGAAAGGATGGAGAGTAACATAGTTTTGTCCTTGTAAAACATCAAATTCCCATTGGAGATTTCCGAGAAAAAAATACCTTTTTATGCCCCTAGAAATGTGGAATTCGAATTTAACGCGGGTGAAACCGCAGGGAACAGCTGGTAGGTAAATAAACGCGATCAATACCCGTTAAAATGTGCTTATAATTATGTGCTCAGATCGCGTAAGTTAAAAACTATTTATATTTCATACTGATAGACAGATGGGTACTGAAATAAACAAACTGCTTTTATTTTTATTGAAATGTTTGATTTTCGTTGATATTATGTGTATGTACTATTGCAACATTCAGCTGAGCTCATGCTCAGCTGAATGTTGCACCTTTCACACATAGCCAGGTCTAAACAACGGTCTAAACTAAACAATATTAAAAACTAACATATATAATTGCAAGAGGTATATGCATCTTTTTTTAAGTCGTGTTTGCTACGTAGACAGTTAAGTTTAAGTTTGTACGGTTTACATACCATACCAGTGTCACATGTTCCCGCGGGTCAGCAGCTTACGTTATGACGTATGACTTCATTATTTCTTATATCTGTACCTATCACAATAAATATATTTTCATTTAATATATTAGGTAGAGATGCAATAGTTAAAGCAAGGGACCTTTATGCCAAGCAACTTAAAAAAATTGCTTACCAATGCCAGCGTTGTACCAGTTCTTCAAATATTTGCATAAAAGTACATTGTTCTTGGCAGGAACAGTCGCCAAGACTAAATTGAACCGGGCATCCACTAAAGAGTCGGCTAGCTTGGCGTAGACGATCACATAAACTAGTTGAAAACTAGACTTGATTTAAGTTTGAAAAGGCTAAGTTTATTCTATCTCACCACCCTTAATAAGGCGAGTAAAGCGCAGAAGGTATAAAAGCCTATATTTCCGAGGCTTTTACACCGTTTCGCTTTAACAGACACGTGTCTTTAGCGTGAAAATTATTCCATTCACGTTTTTTGGTCCGCGATAACCACTGCTCATTTTTGAGGCGGATATATAAATAGCACCCCGGGGGTAAATAAATTTTAAAGCCATCCGGATTATGATGGCGTTTCTGTACTCGTTTCATGCTTTATTAAAAGCGATTTTGTATCGATTTGAAGCTTTCAATGTTTGTTTTAAGCGTCCATTATCTTTGCATTCAACTAAACAAAAGTCACGACGGCGCGTGCCAAAAAAATTCTCTATTAAATATTCGAACCCCTCGAAATCTAAATTGGTTTTACGTGCCACTAGAATATTTTGTTCACCACCAATGGCCCATCGATCACCTTCCAATTGGTACACTCCATCAAAAGGTAAAGGTCGCAAAACGGTACGATTATTTCAAACGCGGGACGCATTTACACAAAAAGCGTAGTCGGCAGCTATTGATTGTGCGGGATGCCAATGACTCAAGAAAAGGTAGTTTGATAAGGGACTTATATGATGTACTATAACGATGAAAATCAATTCTGTGAATTTTAAGAATGATGAAGAGTTCTTCCATGCTAATAGTTAACTAAGTCAGAAACTTCTACTGACACAGATTTGGATAAATATGTGAAATGCCAAAGCAAATTTCGAAATCATGTCTAGGAGGGAAGACTGTTTCTATATAATACGGTTTAATTTATATAAAATAGTAACCATGGCCACTTGTTTTGTAGATTAATTTTGAAATAATTGGTTTTGTATTTGTATTTCGAAGATTCAGGTTGCAGTCCTTTTACATGAAGTGATCTTTCCAGCTTTCTTGCAAAATGGTTGAGAGGCAACCCTATTAATATTCCCAATGAGGAGAAAGTAAAAATGTTCAGTTTACTTTGTTTGCCATCTGCCCGGTACTAATGGCGGAGTCCTATCTTGCCGCGGCAGCCCTTGAATGACAAACAGACTTGAGGTTATTTGCACGTAGAAACGCAACGCTTACTGCCTCCCACCCTCACGGATAACCAGAAGTAGACTAATCAGCACGATAAGGTCACAAGAAAAATGTATGTATGTAATTTTTTTTTATAATTTTATTCACCACTGTTTATGAAGTAACTTTACCTAATCTGTACCACTGTGTCTGAGTGTCACTTCTACTTAGCATTGATTAATGTCGAGGTATCGCTTATTTTTTCCTTGGCCTTTTCTTTTGCGTAAATAATCTTTACGCTCCAATTAATAGGTACGACTTTGACATTATGTCTTGAGACTTCTTGGTCCATATTTATTAAATATAGCTGACCCGCCCGCGGCTACGCCCGCGTGTAATATGTTTATAATAAATATAGAAGAAACATTAGATAGCTAACGCGGACTTTTTTGTAGATCTATAAAAGAGGAATATCTCACGATGCATTGTTTTGTTATAACTCAGAGGGCAGTGTTTCCGTGAAAGCTCCTAGGCAGCTTGAGTTTTTCCGACACTTCCTACAATTATCGTTTTATTTCAACCAATTTACACAAATCCTTGACCAATTATATACCTAAACCTTCCTCATGAATCATTCTATCGGTGGTGAAAACCGCATGAAAAGTAGTTCATTAGTTTTTGTGTTTATCACGAACATACAGAAAGACAGTCGCGTCAGGGGACTTTATTTTATATTATGTAGTGAAGATGGACCAAGAAGTCCCAAGGCGACATGTCAAAGTCGTAATGTTTGGCTACATAATACATATGTCAATATTAGGTAGACGATTTCTTACTCGTTTCGTACGCAAGTCGTACAAAAAAATACAAATTTTGTATTTTTTGTACGACTTGGATACGCTAAGCAATAAGACGTTTGCGTCTATGACAATCACAACCATACAATCGCTGTTTGCGTTGTTCTTTGATCCGTTCTTTCAAACTCTACCCCATATACAAAACACAACAAGGCAAATACATAACAGATTTCTTCCAGTGATCTAAGTTGCTGCAGCAAGAAAGCTGTAAATAAAATACGTTTGGAAAATATCTGGTAGACTAGTACTGAATCCAACAAACCTTATTGGGAACCAACCAACCGCCATCCCCTAGAGCTCAACCAGGAAATACAATTCTAAGATGTTTCGATACCTTCTAGGACGGATTTTTACTCGTGTTCCATACACATTGGTAGTTTACGCCGTAACGTGAGCTGAGGATGTACGGATAAGCAGCAGTGTATGTTAGCTTACGTAGTGCAGGCTGGGTGGTAGAGCGTTTGAACGGGCACAGTTACTCGCTAGAAAATTATTGTTGGGAAGATAATAAAAAAATTGAGGTTGAAAACTACATTAGGTTTTATTTTTCATTCGGTTTTTATAATACGAAAGGTCCCGCACATTATAGGCGATAATTTTAGAATATTTCTGTTTAACCGGGGTGGTGAAGCAAAACTCATAATGCGACCTCATTAGTTTTTCTTTTGCGTATTAAAGATAACCTCATTAGCCTGAAAGTGCCTCAGGTAGGTACCCTTACCTACCCGAGACACTTTTTAAGACCCGCATACAATGAATCCTCGTTAGGATAACTGAGTAATACCAAGTCTACTGTCTTACTAGCTTCCTCGTTTGAACGAACTAAGCAATGTTTGTTGTATTAAAGAAATATGGGTCTCGTGTGTGAAGGGAATTTTAAATTTCGTGTTACCAGCCGGTAGTGGGTATAGTGCATTCAGTATATTTACGTGAAGTGGGTTTTAGATGGATATTGAGTGGTAACTTTTCAGTTTTATTGGGTAAGTGTTTTATTTTCTTCCGTTAAGGTGTTTATTTTCTTCCTCTATTTTATTATAGGCAAGGTATTCTTGTTTATCTTGGCTTTTTCATCTTGCTAAGAAAGCTTCTTAGCAAGATACTGAACAAGTGAACAATTCATAGGCTTGTCGAAATTTATACGACAGACAAAAATCTAAATTATTTACGTGTTTAGTCCAATTAAAAACACCTAAAATAAATAAATTAACGTAATAAAATGACTCCCACAGATAACCTCGCTTAGTTAAACAACGAAACGAAGAAGGTAGCTTTTAGCTCATAAACTCAAACAATAAAGTAAAGCACTCGGATTCATTGGACAACATCGATCCGTCCTCTAAACTTTCAGAAGAAAATACCAGGCAATTATGCTAAGCAGCCAATTCAGGGAGAGTTTTGTTTGCTTGTTTTAAGGAGCACAATTTATTTGAAGCCCTTGTTAATTTAAAGAATTCAAACCGAAACATAGTTAAGTGTTCTTTCAATACAAACTGGATTCGTAGTTCTTCTTCTTGGTTGTTACACTTTTGACAGAGTGGTTGTGGTCGTCATAGCAGTGGTGGTGCCACGCCTCAGAATCCGGCGCCATTCCTTTCGCACCACCGCCTTTCTGGTACATTCGTGGTAGGGGATCGTTCAGTGCAGCTATAATTTGGTCTGTTCAGCGCATTGGTGGTCTGCCGCGTGCTCTTGTGTCGTCTACTTTTCTTTGAACTGCAAGGCGTTCCGCAAATGTGTCCTTACGGCGCGGATCAATGTCCGAAGAAAGTGAGTGTACGACTTTGGAGGATGAAAGAAAGAAAGAAAGAAAGAAAGATTTTTATTTACCTTACGAACTACTACAATATAACTCTAAAATATTTAATACAATGTTTAGTGGGTTTGATTTTGTGCGTAGCAGAGCGCAAGGCAAACGGGGCTCCGCTCAGCATTGATTGGATGGAAGAAAGACGCTGTTTGACACGGAGTTTGTCTATTATACTAAACGTTTTTGCAGTTCGTAGGTTTCGTAGTAAACCCTTAATTATGTATTATATTATTATACATAGATGTACATTATATTTATAATAAATTCGTCAAACTACGAAAGTTTTTATATAGAAAAACTAGCGTCGGTCCGCGGCTTCGCACGCATATTTTCGGTATAATAAGTAGCCTATTATCTATTTTAGGCTATCTTCTAAATGTACGCCAAATTTAACCTCGTTCAGTTCAGTAATTTTGCAGATCATAAGTAACAAAGTACAAATCATATTTCACAAACTTTCGGCTTTATAGTATTTGTAATAGGGTAGTAAAATTAGTAGGATAGTTAAATGCCTAGTGTCATTTACACTAACGTCATTTATAACGTCATAATACGACTACGAAATTTTTACTTACAAAGAAAATTAGAATCGAATAATATTATAGAAACAAATTAGAGCTAAGTAGTATTTACAATGGAAAGAATTGATCTAACTGCAGTCTATTGCAAACAATCTACAGGTAGCTCAACTGGTTCATAACGTCACATTATTTACTAAATATTCCGTGATGAATGACTTAAGTGTTGTGAATAACCGTGGTAGTTTCAAAAGTTTTGCCTTGTAAATGGATAGAACTGCAAGTTTATCAGAAAGTTCTACCGCTATTGATTCAAAGTCCTTTCGTGGCATTCACCGTGAAGATATGAATCTTCACGGTCACTATACTTAGGTGTACTAAACCTATGAGTTAGGGTGTATTTATGGGCCCCGTAGAGTTACGAATGATGGACATATTGAAGGGTGATTTTACAGCCTGAATTTACGAGCTTCCTGGAATCTTGTGAGGTTTAACGACTGATGTTGCTCGGGCTGACAACTTAGGGGTTTTGATCATAGCTCATTAGCCTAGTTTCTGACTGTGTTTATGTAGCAGCGTGTGTGCTAGTATGATGTTTAGATGTCCCGATTTTCTTTAAATTCCTTTTTATAGTTCCGTCCCCGAAGGTTGAAAACGGGACCCTATTACTAAGCATCCGTTGTCTGTCCGTTTGCCCGTCGTCAGAGGGCTGTATCTCATTTTCTTGCTGCTACAACAACAGATAATAAAATAAAATAAATTAAGGTATCCAACACGAACAACTTGAGAATCGTTCACCGAAGTTAAGCAACGTCGCGTCGGGCGTGGTCAGTATTTTGATGGGTGACCGCGCTGTGCAGGCTTTTTAATTTGCTGATTAAAAAAAGAACTATTTTTTCCGGTGTCCTGTTGTGATATACTCGTAATTATGTACGATGGTACGGAACCCTCTATGTGCGAGTCAACACACACTTGGCCTGTGTTATTCCTTATTTTAATAAGATAAGTTTAAATATTGTTAGGATGCAACTATACTTAGTTACCTCAATAAATTATATGTACATATGTATTTATTTTATGAATGTTTCAGTTATTTTCTTAGTTTCTGATTACAACGTTTGTTATCTTTGAAAAGTATGTATATCAATAGGAATTTTCCACCATCCAAATGAAAAGTAAAAGCATTATATTTTTCTCAATTTCTCTTCTTCGTTATAATCTCGACGCTTAAGCGCTAAAAGTTTCAAGTGTTTTCCTTTGAAGATGGTTTAGCGGAAGTACATCTAGAGACAATTTCCTGTCTCAGATTAGCGTGAAGCTTACAGTAATATGTCAGTGAGAGCGTTTGTTCGGATATAAGTTTGACGTAGCAACAAGTGATGAGACTCAAGAGTTTCCGGAGTCAAGTGGATCGTTGAGGTATACCCACAGGCTCAATATTTAATCCTTCACTGAAGGCACTGAATCTTGTGGCCTTCAATTCTGTATGAGGTTCAGTAGTTACACGTATAGGAAATTTTGGTAAAATTGAGAGCCATTTTACCATAATTTCCTATTTGTATCTTAACGTTTAAAAAGAAATAGGTTATCATTGGATAATGAAAGAGACTTATAGAGAATGAGACTTATAATTGTAACTTTAAGATTTATGTAATTAAGATTAAACCCTACTACCGACATAAATAACTAACAATGAAATTGCACTGCCCAACAGGGTGTATGTACCTACTAACGTTAGCTATAATTAGATCATAAGCTATCAACCTGTGTACATATTAGCAATGAATGAAATGAAATGACTCTAACTTTTTTTTACAATTTTTTATATTGTGTGTATAGTGTGGTGTGTGTCCGAAGCACTTATAGTGGTTCGGAAGACAAATCCAAAGAACCCAAACTCGACGTAGTTACCTAAGTCATTTCGTTCAGGAGTTGCTATGCCCACCTCCGGATTCCATCATAAAACCAGCTCGATGGTACCATGACATTGCATTGTCACCAAACATAATATTGTACATTGTAGGTATGTATGCCTTTCAGCTCAATCGGTTGGGGATAATTAGTCTAAAATTCAGATGCAAGATTTAAAAAAAAAAAAAAAGAATTGAATTGAAGTGAAGATTGAGAAAAAAAAGCTTTTAATTAACACCTTGTACTTATAAACCTCTCTCTATTTTAAATAATAGCAAAGTCGTTTTTTTTTTACTTAAAGTCAGAATTTAAAATACAACTTTGGTCAGCCCATCGTGCCCAGGCCTTTATTGTGTAATCAATATGAAATTAAACCTACAGCGTCTTTTGTCTCAGACTACTGCAGGATAAAGGCCATTTGCCAGTGATTTGGAACAGCACTTGTATTTATAATAGAAAAATTTAAATTCAAGGCCTGTAGTGAACCGTGTTGCGGATAAAATACAATCTCCTTGAAACAGGTCGCATAAATCTACCAACTAATCATTTACCATGTACGGTATTCCCTGTTCTGTACAGACAATACAGAAGTTTTACCTAGACCAATGTTCATCCGAGCATACGTTCAGGATTTTGCATATCCTTTAGTGTTGGGGGTTGGAGGCCGCTGGTGGAGCCTCTTGCGTTTTTCTTTTATAAAGGTAAACCAGGTATCGTTCTATCGAATGGCGACGCCATTTGGCAGGATCCTCAGATAGCAGCTACCTGGGAGAGCATACACTTGTAACCTGTAAGTTACGAGATAGGATCCTTTACATTACAAGGAGGCCTTACACTTTACAAGTGTATTCTCTCCCAGGTAGCTGCTAGCTGAGGACCCTGGCTAAGGCATCACCTTATCCACGAAGGCAAGTCAACACAGATATCGTCCTATGTTGACTTGCCTTCGTCTTTGCATTTGTGAAAGTTGATCTACGCTATGATGTAGCTTTCGTGGATAAGACGATGCCATTTGGCAGGGTCCTCAGCTAGCAGCTACCTGGAAGAGCATACACTTGTAACGTGAAAGAAGTAGTAACGTAAAGGATCCTATCACGTATCGGTCTGTACAGTTACGAACGCAAGTGTCATTGAGATGCAGCTTACGAATAGATCATCTTTCACAGATGCAATGACCCAGTGGTTGTTGGTGGTTGTGGTTTTCTAACTCATCTCCTACGCTTTAGTGTAAACCGGGCTCTATAGAAGACATAAGACGAAAGAAAGGTGTAAGGACGAAGATGACAGCTAATAGTCGCTATCCTAATCTGCACCTCTTCGACCGAACCACACCCATACACATATTCCAATCACATTATATGTAATACTATTTTTTATTTTTTATATGAGTCTATTATTATTTATGTAAATATATTTATCTATCACACACATCACTTACGACCACACAATCCCAATACAACTCACATAAATCAGACATCACACACAACTAATACTACCCACTGAAAACCAAGCTGGAGTCAACAAAATATAGTTAACAAGGTACAAAGCATTCATTTTTATCCCTACTTTATTTACACTTTCTTTAAAACCAAGTAAATTAACACAAGCCTAAAATGTTTTAAATAATTTTCACTAATAGTATATAATAAAACTAGATTGTAATTTCTCTACATTGTATTTAACAAACTCCCTATTTCCCGCGGAGTGAAGGGCCTGGTGACCCGTACCACAGGTTTTTTCCTAAAACCTATCACAGGCACCAGTTCTCTCACAAAACAGGTCTTGATGATGATTTAATACCTATACCCAGAAGATTATCTTCTACAAAAGTTCCTGTACTTAGTGTTACCTTTAGATAAATAAGAACCTATTGTGAGAGATAAATAAATGCATTATTATTAAAAAAAAAATAGTAGAGAGTGGAATAAAAATACATATGATGACTCCAACTCGAGCGGGCGATAAGGGCAGGAAGGAGAAGAAAATGTTCTATTCTGTTGCGCTACAAGAGTTCCAAACTATGCGTTATTGTAGCGTCTCGAACAAAACGGGTATAATTATTATTATTACTCTGTGATACACAGATCCCTCATATATGAAAAGCGCTTTACCAGTCTGCTTATTTTATGAACATCCTACTTGTCTACCGCTATATACATAGTTATACAGTTTTCAAGCAGGCAGGTCCCGCGGCGTCCGTCCGAGAAAATGGCTATTTATTTTAAGCAGAATTTTCACAGAACATTTTCATATATATAGTAGCCAAAGTGGTGATATGACAGGGTGAAATGAAAAGGAGTGTGCTTGAGCATTTACAATGAATCCGTTTATTCTCCAGCGACAATGTGACTGATATGAAAAATTTAATATATTAACAATTAGAAAATTAAAACGTATCTACTTTTTGCATATTTTGAGCAGTCTTACTTCCACTATCTACGGTCTTATTTTTTTAATCATATACAGTAGCCAAAGTGGTGGTACGACTGGGTGAAATGAAAAGGAGTGTGCTTGTGCATTTACGATGAATTTGTTTTTTCTCCAATGACAATGTCACATATTCGACGAAAATTTTAAATGATTAAAAACTAAACTAAATAATAATGTTCTACATTTTATGTATATTTTGAGCAGTCTTACTTTTACTAGTCGGTCTAAATTTAATTTATTTAATCAATAGCTGTTCCCCGCGGTTTCATCCGCGTTAAATTCGTAGTCCATATAAGCCGTAAATATCCTATGGGAATTTAATGTTTTACCTGGACAAAAAGTAGCCTATGCTACTCTCCAACCATTTAACTAACTCTTTGCCAAAAATCAAGTCGATTGGGTGCTTAGTTAGGACAAACAAACAAACAAACACACTTTCCCATCCTATCCTACTAATATTATACATGTCAAAGTTTGTATGGATGGATGTATCGATATTTGTAACTCTTTCACGCAAAAACTACTGAACCGATTAGGCTGAAATTTGGTATGGGTATAGTTTGGGACCTGGAATAACACATAGATTTTTTTTATCCCGATAAAACGCGGACGAAGGCGCGGGCAGCAGCTAGTTTATTTTATAAGTTAAGATATACAGCAGTTAAAGTTGTGATACGAGTGGGTGAAATGAAAAAGAGTTTAGGCCTCGTCTAGGGCGCTTCTCAGATTTTTGGTCACTCGTAGTTGTAAGTAGTCCTCACGTTTCATATCTACAGACATACATTTTAGAATTCTAAAATTTAAAAGATTTATGGATATAATTTGCCTATATAGCTAAACTAGGTGCTGCCCGCGCCTTCGTCCGCATTATATCGGGATAAAAAAAGCCTATATATTATTCCAGGTCCCAAAATATACCCATACCAAATTTCAGCCTAATCGGTTTAGTCGTTTTTGCGTGGAAGAGTAAAAAATATCCATACATCCATCCTTACAAACTTTGACATTTATAATATTAATTTGATTTAAATGTGCTGAGATATCATTCTACACTTCTGAAAATCCAATAATTCAATCATTATTAAAATCCCAACTCCAAAGTAAACACAGACGACTAAAAATGCAATCAATCCCCATTTAAATTATATTTTTAAATGTTCTTTATAACAATTTTAAGCATGATGATGTTATTGCAAACTCCAACTCAACCCGTGGATGTCGTAAGAGCCGACTAAGGGAACCTACCAGAGGAAGGGCAGCAGCTTCCTTCCGAGTATTTTTAAACACCAACACTGCGATCACCAATCCGCCTGCCAAGCGTGGTGATTATGATTATGGCGAATCCCCCCCTACATGGGAGACCATTCACTCGATGGACCGACGACGTCGTAGCGGTCGCGGGGAGTCGATGGATGGAGGCGGCTCGGGACCGCTATTTGTGGCGTCGTGCGGGGGAGACCTGTGTCCAGCAGTGGACGTGTATGGGCTGATAATGATGATGTTATTAATTATAAGTAACTTGTGTAATTGGTTTGGTAAAAATCGTGTTAGTTACATAATAAACAAATAAAAAATACAAATAGAAAATTTGAATTCAGTTGTTTGTTGGGCAAATCTACATTCATTTCACTCGATGTTTATACCTGAAATCTTGAATTATTCATTTCATTAATTTACATTCTTTCATGTACTTTTTCTTTCAAATTGAATACCGATTTGTAAAATAAACCTGCACGAAAATTTTACACAACAAAGAAAGGTCTGGGAAACTATAATTTAGATTTTATTCGAAACGAGAATATTAATGGGAAAGAAGAATATGGAGATAAAAGTATGTAGCTCGGTTCGCAATATGAAATAGCACTCCCATGAATCCCAATGATACTCAACCTAACAAATTTTTAAACTTTATAAAAATTTCACTTCATTAAATTGATAGCAAGAAAACGTTTTAATAACCTTCACGTGCTGGAATAATTTGATGTTTCTTATAAAAGCTAACTTCGAATTCCTATAAATTTACGCTGTTTGTTTTTTTAGTTTTGCGGGAGAAACAGTCATCCCGCAGTGATAAAATTGATGGGATGACCGCTGGATAAAAAACAATCATCATAGCAAAATGTTGACGACAAAATCGGCAAACCTACAAAAACAAATACTAGAAGAACCTCCTACTTTTTTCGAAGTCTGTTAAAAAGTCACAACACGGACAGTACAATACCAACAAATATAATAATAGAAACGAATAGTTGCAGTCACCATCACCAGCTAAACAACAAAATAATGGTACATTATTCAGCTCATAATCAATAGATAAGCATGCCAACAGTGGCAGTGATCGCCACATGGCAGATCTAATTTCACAATCAACGTTGCGGTACGGTTTGCTACTTCGGATGAGAGCCAACTGAACGCAGATATCCAGTTTCAATTCACATTTGTAACGGACCTCAATCAAGCTAAAGGGCATAATTTGTGTCAATACGCGTGGAGGAAAACTAAAATGATACTCTTTGGTATTGACTAAAGAGTATAATTTTAGCTTTCGTCCACGCAAATTATACTCTTTGGTCAATACCAAAGAGTATTATTTAACTTTCCTCCACGCGAATGTATATAATAATAATTATATATGTATTGACCACAGACATGATACTAGTTGCGCCTAAAGGTATTGAAATACTTATCCTGACATGCGGAATAGCATTCGAAGCGACGATACTCGTACATGACGAAAACTTTCAGTAATATCTGAATCAATGGCGTTTATTTCTTCTGGCCTACAAAAAGTAGTCCTCATATAATCTTATTTTGAACTGATTATTAAGAAAATAATGTGTCCTTCTCTGGTCCGGCACTAGAGGATACGGGTTCGCTTTCGGTCTACGGAACTTTGTTTGTACGATGTGCAGATATTTGTCGCGTGTATTCTGGATGTTTTCTATTCTATGTAACTATAATTATAGGCCGTGGGGCCGCGGCGTACGAATATCGACCACTCCAACTCAACCCGTGGATGTCGTAAGAGCCGACTAAGGGAATTCCTCCCTACATGGGAGACCATCCACTCGATGGACCGACGACATCGTAGCGGTCGCAGGGAGTCGATGGATGGAGGCGGCTCAGGACCGCTATTTGTGGCGTCTTACGGGGGAAGCTTATGTCCAGCAGTGGACGTGTATGGGCTAATGATGATAATGATGTATAATTATAATCTATACTAATATTATAAAGAGGAAAGAAGTTTGATGATTTTAAAATTCTTTCACCATTTGAATGCTACATTATCACTTATTAATAAGGCTATGTGTCCTGTCCACCCGTGCGAAGCCGGGAAGGGCCGCTAGTATTGTATATAAATAAAATAAATAAAGTTATGTTATGTATAGGTGCCATGCTTGGTTAACATTGTGTCTCCAATACATTATCTAGATACTAAGACCTACAAATGTACACAATGATGCAATAAAATAAAAATGAATATATTACACAAGACCCACAAGCACAGAAGGCACAAGACAAGCAAAATTTACTTTGAGTTTGAGTTTTATTCTCATAGCAACATCTAGTATGTTGCCGTGAGAATTGTCCAGAATTATTTTAATTTATTTAATTGGTTCTTATCACTTCACTTTTTTCCGCTAGCGGAAGAACCACTTTACGCTAGGTTAGAACCATTTAGAGCCATACCTAATCAAGAAGTCAGAAGAGGACTCGTTTTCACTATTCTTTAAACGTGATTCACACTCCCTAACTGACTGCAACTGTGTGCAACTGAAGCACTTTATAATTTAACCTTTTACGGGT
Organism: Eupithecia insigniata; assembly: GCA_947859395.1. Classification (NCBI taxonomy): domain Eukaryota; kingdom Metazoa; phylum Arthropoda; class Insecta; order Lepidoptera; family Geometridae; genus Eupithecia; species Eupithecia insigniata. The sequence continues at coordinate 7,739,412 of OX402008.1, forward strand.
ATTTCCCGTATTTATTTCCTCCATTTACTAACCGTTTGTTTGCCAAAATTTCAGCAGGATTACATGCTACCGTGGTTCGGGTGAAACACGTGAATAGTTAAATAACGTATCCTGTGTAAGTTTTAAACTTTACTTATGCAGATACTTTGTCCACAGGTGGTTGAGGATTGGAAGTTCATGTCCATGGTCCTTGACCGTTTCTTCCTTTGGCTGTTCACCATTGCCTGCTTCGTGGGAACTTTTGGCATCATATTCCAATCACCGTCTTTGTACGATACCAGGGTACCGGTAGACCAGCAGATTTCTTCTATTCCTATGCGGAAGAACAATTTCTTCTATCCGAAGGATATTGAAACTATTGGTATTGTTAGCTAAGTTAGTCAACATAATAGGGACTTATTTGGCGACATTATAACGCACCTAAATATGTGTATGTAATACAGACTTAATGATTATCACTATACTACATTAATCTAAGATAATCTATATTAAAACTCGGAACTTAAAACTTTGATAGCATACCTTAAGCACTTTTACTTGGATATCGATCGATCGTAATGTCGAGCATAAAATATGTAGTCTATGGTAATAACTACTATTAATCTTCCAAAATATATTAACTTAGTAAGTAATTAATTAACTCATGTCACTGACATGTTATTAAAAGTTTAATTATAACTAACGTCAGTAACTTAAGTTGACGCACTTTGTAGCCAAATTGGATAGGTAAATGATGTGTCAAATATTTTCGGCTGTGAATTTCTAATTTAACTATACTTAATAATCAGTCTTGTGTTTTAAGAACTTTATCTAATAAAGCACAGAATAAAAATTGGTGATTTTTTCATTGAACATAATTAGGCCTCATAGAATCCAAATTACGAACACTATGCGAACAAAAAAATTGCAACTAAAGCTATTTGATATTGGACCGAGTTACATTACCCGGTATAAGTCGCGTGGATAAATAATGATCTGATTGAAAATGGCCGCCTCTGTCATGCTGTCCCGTTTAGATCTTATTAGATCAAACATGATCTTAGCGAGACAGCAGGAAAGAGGGCCATTTTTAATCCTAATCTTTTTGCATTTTAATTCTATTTTGATATGGGCCTGTAATTTGTATTATGTAAGTATGTGCCTGAATTTTTTCATTATTGTTATTTAATATGTATAAATTTTTCTTATTATTTATCTACGCGACTAAGAATTATAAATCCTTATATGTTTCCTTAATTCTAACTAATAAATAAATGCGAAAGTCTGTTTGTTTGTTTGTCCTTCTTTCATGCCCTAACTAAGGAACAATACGACTTGATTTTTAGCATAGAGTTAGTTAAAAGGATGGAGAGTAACATAGGCTACCTTTTGTCTTGGAAAAACATCAAATTCCCAAGGGAGAGTTACAGGAATTATTACCTTTTTGTCCCCCTAGAAACGTGACATTCGAATTTAACGCGGGTGAAACCGCGAGGAACAGCTCGTAAAGACTAGTAAAAAGAATGTTTTGCATAAATCCTTTATTTCGTTCCGATTCGCTATCCAGATCGTATTTCGACCAACCTCGTGATCAGGTCAAAGAGACTGTAGGGACAGTCTTCCAGGTACCTATCGCAGTTGCCTCTCTGGCCTTCAGCCTCGGCTATATAGTAATCGTCGTGTAGGCCTTCTTCCCGTGATGAGGATGGCCTGAAAAGGTTTGATTAAGAATTAATCTCGAGTGATTCTAATTACAGACAGACAAACACAACAGGATAGTGGCTGGCAAGAATTGAAGGAGCCCCCCCCCCCCCCCCCCCCAGTACTGGGAGATATACGTATAAGGGATGTGATAATGATGATGATTCGTATCTGATAATAATATATAAATGCTATACGAAAGTTCGGATGGATGTTGTCGTTACGCCAAAATGACAACGAATCGGGTTGAAATTTTGCAATTAGCATAATTAGCAAATATATAAATAAACAATGATGGACAATCAACACAGCATCATCTAGCCCCAAACTAAGCAGGTGGTTTTTATGCAAAAGAAAACCCGTGCGAAGCTTCAGTCTGAATGTCAATTGGTCTGGCTTGGCTCTCACTATTTTTACTCCTGCTGTTAAGACGCTGTTGTTTTTTGTCGACTGAAGAATATATTTTCCAGTGAAGCAGACACCTTAAATTAAAAAACCGTATATCAAATGGTCGAACAGCACAATGACCTTTTAGAGAAAGTGACCGACGACGAGGCAATGCTTCACGGCGATGGTAATTTATGAAATAGTTAGCAGTGCAGGCTTCCTCGCACCTGCTCCTCTAGCACGGGGATTGTTGTCTTGGGTTAAATTACGTCATTTTGTCATCGAATGCGTAAATTATTTGAAATAAATTCCTTCAACTTCAATAACGCTATGGGCCATACATTGCAATGCGATGTCATTAATGTCTAGTCTAACCTAGAGAACAATCCTCGTGCTAAGGGGGGCTGAGGTTGAATGGGGTCGGCGAGTGTGTGGAACGGTGGGCTCGCTGGTCATATATGGGAGGAAGAGGGGATGCCAGTCGGGCCGCGGAAGGTTTAAATGTTCCCGTGGCTCGGCAAAAATGGCGAGAGAGGGTCACCGGAGATGTTTTTAGTGGGGTGCTTGTCAGGGCGTCGAGTCCCACATAATCCTGCTCCCCCCCAGATCAGTTTATTCGTAAACGAATACCTCACCGAATATAAAAAAAGGGGTTGAGATTAAACCCCCAAGGCTATGCTCCAAAAGTACGTAAGTAGGTAGAAGTACGTTGGTGAACTTACGTAAAGATAATGTGCATGATGTGTCCCAAAAGGCCGTTATGGTGTAGTGGCGTTTCAGCAGCCTCGCATATATTCCTCAGCATACAATCCCTGCCATTCATTCCGTGTCTAAAAATAAAGCAATATATAGTAGTTATGTATGTATATGGCAAGGTTTTAGAAATTATAATATCTCGCGTTTTATCGGGATAAAAAAATAGCCTATTTGTTATTCCAGGTCCCAAACTATATCCATACCCATAGACTTAGATTTTTTTTTACATTCTTAAGGCTATGCCTATACCAAATCCGATCATTCAGTCCAAACAATTCAGTAGTTTCTGCGTGAAGCGCGAACAGATATTCATACTTTGATATCCTACTTTACTTTTTATCCCGATATTAGAATAAAGAAATATTTAGTAACAATTCCGCGTATAACCTTCTCTGATAGTATTCATCAAAGTAAGTTGTCTACTAGTTTCGTCTCTCCACGAGACATCTTTAGGACACCACAATACTCGACCTTGACATTGAAATTGGCGGAATTGTTACTAAATATTTCTTCATTCTAATATTGTGCAATGGATTTCCGCAAAGTAACGCCTGAATCTATTATTTATTTTTATCCCGATAAAACGCGGGCGAAGGCACGGGCAGCAGCTAGTTTATAATAATATAGTTGGACTTTAATTTAGTTCACGAATTTACTTTCAGAAAAATTAAGTAACTCTACTTTTGTCTCATTTTTTTTTAGATAAATCAACATGTTCTTACTCCTTAAATCTTGTCTCCAAAACTGTATATGCCAGCTCCCTAGTGATACTCCGGCTTTGACGAGAGCTCACAACCTTGAAATAGTTAAAAAATATATTATTTTTTACGACGAGCCTTTTTATGGCGTCTTCTGGCTGTAAAGTAAGCAAAGCTTGTTTTATTAACCGACTTCGAAAAAGAAGGATTCTATGTTCAGGTGTATGTATGTTTTTTATTTGTTTTCTTCGATTTCCCCCTCAATTATGGACCGATTTTGAAAATTATTTCGCGGGATTTCGTTTTGCGGGATACTAATTCCTTACCGAGGAATTAGTATTTATCCCAAAACTTAAAATAAGCACCTCGGGATCATTATTTATACAATTAAAGCAAACGAAATAATTTTCAATATCGGTCCATAATTGAGTCAAGTTTTGCGGGATAAATAAATAATGTTGGACAGTGCACACAACGTTATCTAGCCCCAAGCTAAGCAGAGCTTGTGTTATGGGTACTAGATAACTGATATATATACATATTATAATATATTACATAGATATGTAGATATTTTTAATTATACATATACTAATTCCTTCCCGAGGAATTGGTATTTAACCAGCAAAACTTAAAAATAGTGTAAAATTAGGGGAAGCGAAGTCGGTTTTTAATTTGTTCAAAACAATCTTGGGGTCCACACTCCAAAGTTAACTAAACAATCTCGGCTGCCTACATTGAACGACTAAGGACTCTTGATATCTTTGTACCTAGAAATTAGGAATTGTACGAACTGCCCAGGAAGGTAATATTCATACACTGAAATGTCGCACCAACCCACCGGGCTGTCTCCGACTTTGGTGTGTAGACACCATTGTGGATATTAGATGCCCACAAATCATACAATCATTTGTCCCGCTAGTGGAATTCAAGCCGTTACCTCCAGCCTCGCAAATTGGACACTTACAGGCAGATTAGGGAACAGGACTTCATCGATCTCAGTGATATTGTTCAGGGTGCTGTAGTTGGACTCGAAGTTGTACGAGACGAACACGTTCTTGTCTGGAATATCGATGGGTACGGCTATGGCGACGAACGTCTGAAACAATATTATACGATCTATAGATAAATAATTTTAGACAATGTACGCAGAATCATCTAGCCCCAAACTAAGCAGAGAGCTTGTGTTATGGGTACTAGATGTATGAGTACCCATAACGCTCTGCTCTTGCTGTGTGGATTGTCTTATTTATTGAAGTATAGTTATAAAGAGATTTTAAATCTTAATGTACATATACGGCGGTTTTCTAATAATAACTGTGTTTTTTATCACATTCAGTGTCTGTTCACACTTTTAACATTGAGATTTTCTATTTTCAACAGTTCTTTTTCCATTTACAATTTCCATTTACATTGGTAAGTAATTAAAATGGTATCGAATAATTTTTATTTTAATATCGAAAAGGATCAAATAAGACCTTTCGGTATTTATTTATTTACCTCGAGAATGGAGCTAGGTATTCCCTCTTATACGCAGAGATTGAAAATAAATAAGATAGCGGCAATCATGACAATAACAACATTATTCCGAGAGACGGAAGATTTCAAAGAACATATAAATAACAGTTAAATTGTTGTTTACCTCAGATGGATATTTTCCCATAGCCTTCTTTTGTTATTCAAAAACCAGGATATTTTTTGTATACAAAGGGGTTGGAAAACCCAAGGAATATTGCTGGAAAATATTTAACGACATTGGTTGTATCGAAGCAAAGCACAGAAGCTTGAAACAATTGTTGGTTTGGTGAAAACTTTCGTTATTCAATTGATTCTTCATTCGTTTATTCATCATTTAATTGATCTCTCGTTCGCTTGCTCGTTCGTTTTCGAATTCTCGAATGGATCTCTTTGAGTTTTTAGTGATAACTTTGCTGTTACCTTGTTTTTTTTCTGTTATCTATCAGACATAAAATAGCTTGAATTGCAAATCGGAGTATTGCTTGCGAGGTACCTAAGTAGGTTCGTAGGTAGGTAGATTTTAGGGTTCCGTACCCGAAGGGTGTCAACGAGAGCCTGTTACTAAACCTCCGATGTCTGCATGTCAGTCCGTCGGCGGCCGTCCATCGATCAGGAATCACTATCTCATGAACCGTATTAGATAGAATAGACACTTGAAATTTTCACATAGTGTGCATTGCCAGCGCGCTGCTATAGCATCGAATAATAAAAAAGCAATGTGGTGGTTTTAGCTCAATTTAATAAAAATACATAATTCTTGTACGATGATAAAGAACCCTTCATGCGCAAGTTCGACTCGCTCTTGACCTTTTTATCAACCTAAGATTAATTTAGGAAGCAATGTGATGTACGCCTTTGAAACTACAACACGTTCACAGGAAAGAAATCGCGGATAAACTATTTGTATATCTTTTGTACGACGACCGACGTGGTGAGGCGGGTGAAATCCACGACGCAGGAGCGGATTCGATTCCCGCCTTCGCGGACAAATGGTTGTACGCGATGTACAAATATTTGTTCCGGATATTCTGGGTATTTTCTATGTATGATAAAAAATATCATCTATGTAATGTGTTCTATTATGTATATCAGTCATGTACCCATAACACAAGCTCTTATCTTAGGGCTAGATAATGCTGTGTGGCTTGTCCAGCATTATTTATTTATTTATTATATTCAAATTCTTACCCCGTAAAGACTGGTTGGTGGAAATATCAGCGCTCGTTTCTGCTTGCTCGTCCCCGACGTGGAGGAGAAGACAATGCTCCTGGAATTCAAAGGTGAACGTTAGGTGATATCTATAGACGTCTAATTTCTTGGTGATTAATCTCATAATATCAAATTATAAAAAATAATCTGTAACCTTGCTTTTTTATCTTGAACTGTACACTTAGCATAATTTTGCTAACCGAACTATAATATAACATGCATTAACTGCATTTCTGCCGCGGAGTGGGAGCCTCCTGTAACACAGGTTTTTTTTACAAACCTAACGCAGACACCAGTCTCGCACAATCTTGCTTTATAGATATACTTATTTTTAGTATTCTAGTTTTAAATCTAAGCTCATTGTGTTAGAGGACAATAAATTATTTATTTATTTAATCTACTTGTCTAACGATTTACTCAGCCTATGAGCCTATTACCAAAAACTTTGCCGGGTATAGATCACCTTCTAAGAATTAGGTAACAAGCTCGAATATTTTTCGTCACAGAAGTAATTCCTTTAAAATTATAGTGTAACACAAACTCTATGGACTGTTGATACAATGAAATAAATGTAGATTTACATAAGCTAGTGCAGTGCTTTAACTTCCCCTCTTTGTTGTTTAGTGTATGTTATAGGTACTAAGTCCTGAGGAAGCATTAAAGCAAAAAAATAACTTTAGCTTGAGCCATTCCTACTAGCTTAAAAAACTATTCCAATAAGTTTTCAGAACAATAAATACTAGGGTACCAATAGATTTCAGAACAATAAAAACAATAGAGCAAATACATACACGATCAATATAAAAACTTTCCACTTCATTTCGTAAAACAATCACTTCACAAAGAACAAACACATCGGCCTATACGTATACGCCAACTAATATTGGATGCGCCGGCGCACGATGTCCTAGATCTTCGACAAATTATCGACCAACTGCTAAGAGATGACGTTCCAGTGATAGGTTGTAGAAAGTGGACCGAACGTATATTTAATTGGATGAAAACGAACAATGTTAAAAATATTCCGTTGCTGTTATTTTTTAAACATACCAGGAACTTCCATGGTTTGAATCCAACACCTCACAATATTTGTGCTAGCCCCTCACTCTTCATTTTCAAGCGTAAAGTCAAAAAGATCTTTCTTCATAACTTTGTTGTATTTTATGTATTTCATCATATCAGCACATACACGTCCACTGCTGGACATATGCCTCCCCCATACGACGACGCCACAAATAGCGATCCTAAGCCGCCTCGATCCATCGATTATGGATGGAGGCATATAAAATATGTACATATTTATGTATTTATTCAATATATATTTATATTATTTGATATAAGCAATATTGATTTGTATAGTATTTTATGTATTGTATTCTAATATGTAGTAGTTTATTAGGTAAGTAGGTTAAAACTAAATCTTTTGTCCTATACTCATGCACATAAACCCACCTTTATAACATTATTTCTCTCTCCTAATAAAGTTTGCTGGAAGAGAACTCTTTTTAGGGTTAAGCTCGCCTTTGCCATGTATTTTCTTTTTAAATGTTTTTTATGTAATATATTTTATTGTGTCAAATTTTAGTCTCGGGTGATCTGGGTATTTTCTATGTAATATATTGTATTATGTATATCAGTGACCCATAACACAAGCTCTGCTAAGCTTGGGGTCAAATAATCCTGTGTAGATTGTCCAGCATTATTTATTTATTAGTGAAGGAGGCAAACTACCCTGCGTTTGCCTTCAGCCAGTGGGACGAGGATCTGTGAAACACTGCTAGCTGATGCTGGATGCTACAAGACAGTTCTCTATGGCACTCATTGGGGGATTTTATTGTCGAGCTGCGCTATGGGCTAATGTTGTTCTATATGTTACTCAAACGCCATTGATCTTTTATATCCAGTCCATCCCATGGTTGCCTGGAAGAGATCGCTCAAAGCAAAAAGGTCGCCCTTTGTACTTAATTGATTGTCAACACTTTTATCTGTATTGTATTTTGTGTTTGTGTGTACCACACAAACACAAAATATAGATTTATCTAAATATCTATCTTATATTATAAATGCAAAAGAGTGTTTAAATGTTTTTTATTGTCCTGACGCCTAAACCAAGCAAAGCACTCTACCTATGCCAAAAATGAAGTCGATTGGTAGGTAATGGACTTGTATTGGGCAAAGAGTTAGTAGAAAGGATGGAGAGTAGAGTAGAGATAGGCTACTTTTTGTCCTAGTAAAATATCAAATTCCCATGGTAGATTTACGGAAATATTCGTATTTATACGTGGGTGAAACCACGGGAACCAGCACCAGCTACGGGAACAGCCGACCACACGCTCCATCTTGCTTGCGCACACCGGTGCGCAAGCAAGATGGAGCGTGTGGCCGGCTCATCTTGCTTGCGCAAACTGTGTTTGTGCCATCTTCATGCACAATAGTTTGAGCGTGTCGCCGGGGTATAAGGTTACTCTACCTAATCCTTACTAATCAATTTATAAACCCTTTATATATTTTTATAAACCGCTTTGTATTCTTGGCATACTAGCACATAAGTATGTATAACGCGTCTTCCATCAATCAAATTGCACTTTGAATATTCCATCCCATCAGATGCTCCATATCATAAAACGATCAATCCATTGAGACCAACTTATTAAATTCTCAATCTAGCTATTCGGAATAAATTCAGTTATTGAAATCGAATCATTCTATAAAGACTTTCGGAGATAACTCATCATTCGATTCCGATGATATATTATGCATTAGCACGGAAAATTTATCTTTGGTCCCTAGACGAGGCTAGGGATGGATCTATTCGTAAATATTTGTTAAAAAAGCCGAAAATTAAACGAATATAAAATGTGCACGGGATTCAGAACAAAATCGTGCTTCTAATAAGGCGGAATAGAGTCTACAACAAGAAAACCAAAAAACGAAATAGCTTATCTACATAGATGTAAGGAATACTTACCCACGAGTACATGGATCAGTTAAGCTACCTCTAGATTACAACAGACTGCTACTTAACTGAACTGTTTTTATTGTATTACAATTAGTTCTAATTCATTTCTATTCCTTAATTGTAATTTTCTTTCTTGTCTACTCTCTTTTACTTTTTAGTTTTACTTTGTCACAGCGCGCAAAATTTTGCATTTGTGGTGTGAAAAAGGCAAATGTTTTCGCCTTCATAAGAATAAAATCTCTTTATTTAAAACATAACAATGTACTAAGCACTTAGCATCTTTTTGTATAGACCTTAGTTTGAACACAATCTCACCTGATGGAAAGTGACGATGTGGCCCGGCGGCGGCGGCCACACCGTCGTGTATCACAACGGTCTAGAAGACACCAATTCACTCTTGTTTATGGATATTGTAACGTATCTGAAATGTCTCTATCTATCTTTAATATGGACATTGAACCGCGTGCATCCGCTTTCCGGCCAAAATTCCCAATCCTAAGTTTACCACCCCTGTCCCTTGCCGCATCTACCGCAGTCCCGCAGAGTTCTGCAAATTGGCTCTGCGTCTCCTTGACAAATGTAATCGCGGAATTTACGTGACAAAAGCCTTTGACGGTGTTTACATGTATTACACGATACATACGGATTAATTATGTTTAATTGTCAGCTGCGGGCGCTGTGTCTGACTCTTGATTAGCTGACTTGGTTTTCGACTGGTCATTATCATCATCATCAGCCCGTATACGTCCACAGCTGAACATAGGCTTAACTAGGAACGACGCCACGAATGGCGTTCTCCATCCATTGAAGGTGATAACAATGTTTTCCTAGCCGAATTTCGACCACGGCGATCAATCTCAACGGACACTCGCCGGATGCACAGGAAATATTATTTTTAGTGCACAAGTGTGTGCACAAACGGTGCACTCTCTATTCCCTTCCTCTCATAATCCGATGGGACGGCAGACCAACACGGCGCAGCACCGACGCGCGACGGCATAACGTACTTTCCGAGGCAAGGGGGTGTAACACCAACTTCCTGCCTCCAGGCTACTACTGTGTATTTTTCTTGCTAGAAAAACCCCAATATCATCTATTGGCTCCACCTGGGATTTGAACCTAGGACCTCATTATCAGTAGTTGAACAAGCTGACCAGCTGGTTCAACCACTGATAAAAAGCTAAACCAACGAGGCAGTCAGGAAGGTAATCATGTATGGTTAGACTATAGACTATTTTTTCCTTATGTCTATGGGTTAACCTTATAGTTAGGCACCTAACTATGCAAACTGTACCTCTCTCTCACGAATAGGGTAGGGAGGTAATACGCACAACGTTGAATGATGGATGAGTTCACTTTTATTGCTAGGGGTCTTCAACATTTGATCCCAATGAAATATGTATTAGTGTCACTCCAAAATGTGATCTCCATGAATCGCCTAAGATTGATTTTCTTATAAATTCCTTTGTAAAGTCACAGAGTTTTGCGAAGGATTGTTGAAATTGATCTTTATTAGTATTCAACACAGTTTATTTACTCTATGAAAGAGACACTCTTCAATGTTTACTTTTAAAAGTCACGAAATAAAGTCGAAGTTTGTATTGTATCCGAAATTCAAGACAAACAAGGAATGCTTTACAAGCATTTCAGCAGTTCCAGAAAACCATAGTAGAGTTAGCAAATAGTAGGACAACTATAAAATTAAATAAATAATAATAAAAGAATAATGCCGGACAATTCAAACAGCATCATCAGATATTACGACTCTTATTTGTGAGAGGCAGGAAGAAAAAGGTTCGATAATAAAATAACATAGAACACAAAAAAACGTGGTTGTGCGAAGAATCACTCGACGTATCTTGAGCTGCTGAATCGATATTCGAAGTCAAAATTATCTGTGTAAAATTTTATAAACGTTAACGAAGTGTTTGTAACATCTTAGCATTGATATTTTGTGTTGGCATTTGATGAGGATACTATTTTTTTTTATGGCTGTGTCATGACAAAATGACAACGCACACATGGACAAAATCTACCTCCTGCAGCTACAGCGGCGTGCCCCGGCGGGTCCCATGAGGCATGGCATTGAATAAGTGAAGAATATTAATTAGTTAATTTATTAATTAAGGAACAACAAACGATTACATTTAACTTATTATACATTTGTGTTAGTAGGTAGTTTACTGTGTAAAGAGGAGCAATATTCACAATTTCATAAAATTATAATGAGATAGGGTCAGGGTCAGGTTTTCTTGAAAGGTAGCAAATATTAATTACATATTGTTTATGTATTCTCATCTATCATCACTCGCAACAGACTTCACCCTCTCCTGGATATCGGTTTGGAATGAAAGCTCTTGCGAGACTTTTACAGCTCTGCAGTATTCTATCTATCCTAAGGTTTTTGTATTCATAGTGCTTACCTGCTTTTTTGAAATACTACAAACCAAAGAATTTTATCTACATATAACGCAACATTTCTTGTTTCTACGTATTGTAAACATATTTTTCTTTCTTTATTTTTTGTATATGTGCAACTGCATGCGTCTCTACTAGGGATTGAAATAAAAATAAACTATCAAACATATATATCCTTTGTAAAAAGGCTTATTACAAAATATCAGATTATCTAGAGGATAAAAAAGCATGGGACGACTTTTGCTCCAACTCGAAAACTAACAACCTAACAAGGTAAAGGTTTCTTGTTCGCTTCTTTACTTTACCTTAAAAAGATTGAAGTGAACAAAAAATCAAAGTGATCACTTTATTTCCCTGTTTTACTTATGTAATTTTAATTTCGTGACGTGTCCAAGAGTCCTGTACGGTCTAAAGGAAATAAAGCACTTTGATATTTGATATTTGAATGCTGAATCCAGCATTCCAGCTGGATCTATCATATTTTTGGCCCTGCTGTATCCAGCATCAGGCGCTTGATCCAGCGGTGCGAATTTGCAATGAGCTATAAACAAATAAACATAACTTTGTTTATTTTATGTATGTGTCCAACTGCATGTGTCTCTACTATGCCCAATCGCTGTTTGTCCTGACAATGCCAACGCGGCGCGGCATCCCGATCCGAATAATCAGGTCAGTCAGCTCTTGTTTAATGAATTGTTTATGTTGTATCTGTTCTAGGCTTTATTGCATTTTTTTATAAATAACTATGAATAAATAATGTTGTCTACTTCGAAGAGCCGTAGAGAAATAATTGGAGCATGGACTAGTTGTGTTAGGTAGGTTAATGGTCAGAACGTCTCTTATTGCTTAGACTCAGTCCAAGATCAAAAGAAAAGGAAAATACCAAATAAATTTGGGGTTTCAGCATAAGGTACACAAATAGGGTATTGTGTTAAAAATATTATAACTAGGTACATATACGCACCTCTCATATTAAGTAGTGTTTTGGGGACATATTACTGATTATTGCGTTACAGCGACAGCTGTAAGTAACGCGATCCGTAAGGATTTCCTTATTTATTTGTGTTTTAGTAAAAAAGCATTTATTGTCTAGCTAGTACATAAATAAATTGAATGATATTAAACATCTAACTAGGTATCTTTAAATAAATCTACCTATGTATAACAAAGCTATGAAGGTACATTAACGGAGCAGTTGTTGTCCGGAAAGGTACTTTGCAATTTTGGTCTAGGTGCTCCACAATAAAAAAAACATAAATAATCCTACTTCCTACTATAATATTATAAACTAGTGACCCGCCCCGGCTTTGCACTATAGTATAAACATTCCTCTTGAATCACTCTATCTATTAAAAAAACCGCATCGAAATCCGTTGCGTAGTTTTAAAAATCTAATCAGGGACAGACAGATAGTGGAGCTTTGTTTTATTCTAGTGATGTCAAAGTTTGTGAGAATGGATGTATGGATGTTTGTTCCTCTTTCAACACAAACTACTGAACTGATTGGGCTGAAATTTGGAATGATTATAGTTTGATACCTGAAATAACATATAGGTTACTTTGACCCCGATAAAACGCGGACGAAGGCGCGGGCAGCAGCTAGACTTTAATATCATATTTTATACAAATCGCGAAAGATTTAAAAGTTTTATTTTGGGGCCAAATGATGCTGTGCCAAATGTCCAGCAATTTTGATATGTAATTATTCATAAAGTTCAATCAGTCATATCTAGTGCTGTAATTGTGCTCTCACATTCTCCATTAATCATCTCCCGTCAAATTTCAATCTCGGTCCTTTGCCTAAAATCACTCACAAAGCAATTTCATCTCCATGTAACTGAAATATCGGTTCATCCGTGGCATTGCGGTGGCAAATATTAGCGCTCTACTAAATTGCCGGTCGGTGTAATAAACGGATGGACGTATGGTAGACCGGATGGTTTTATTAGAAGCTAAGAGCTAGTCTTCGTTTGCCTGGTAATTTTTCTCGTTCACATACCTACTACGTCATAATGCTAGTTTTTGTACTCGCTTACCATTTTTTCCTTTGACAGAAAATTGTTTAATGAGGCAAAACTTCTCGTGTTTCTGAATAACAAAATTTTACAAAAGAAATTTGAGACTGTTGTGATAGAAGTTTGTAGAGTAGAATTTAATAATTAAAAATTGATTGAGAATTTGATAATAATAACTATGTTTATAGTATAAAAATTTACTTGTCTAAGTGCTTATTTTGTAAGCCTAAAGAAATAAAGTTATTGATTCTGATTCTGAATTATAAAAGATTTTTTTTGTTCAAGTTGGGCAAAACAGATTTATTTAACTTTAGTAAGGTCCCGGTTTGTTGTTACATTCGGAACCTTCAACAAACTCCATCCTGATTCTGTATTTATTTAATTCATAGTAAATGATCAATAACCATGGAAATATCTTCTAATGGATCAGTTGGACACTTCTTTTGATATTCCGTACACTTGCCGTCCAAGCCGTGGTATTCTGCTTCGTAATAAAAGTCCTCCAGGTCTTCTTCCTCTGATGATGATGGCCTGTAAAGAAGGAACATAATTTTATATTTTATCTTGCACTTGTGATCCGCACAGCTCTCTCTCTCTCTCTTTTATTCAGCGGAATTTGGTAGCATGATCAATCTAGACCGCAATTAGTCTACGCCGGTTAAGGACTTGTAATATTTGTATAAATAATAATATGTTTATTTTGAAAACCATCAAAGTCGGTACAAAATTGACGGAGTTATCGGCGAATATCAATCATGAATAAATAAATACTTTCAACTTTTTTTTCGGCTGAGTTTCCACCCCTTTAATTTAAAAAACACAACACAACAGTCAAACATAGAATCTCCTCGTTTTTCTGAAGACTGTTAAAAATATCACACAATGCGAAAGAATTAACTTTAAATATTTTGTCTTGTCTGTTATGTACTGGATTTTTTTATGAATAAGTCTACCCTAGACAATCTTTGATATGAATAGTTTAAGTAGAGTGAAAGTTAAATATTAACAAATTTTGACGATGAGTCTAACATTTTACCTTATTTCTGAAATTCAAACACGTATCGTGCCCCTTTCCATGCACCCTAAATCAATGAGTCAGATGATTTATATTTTCCATCCATCACAAACTCGACGTACCAGGAAAGTATCGTAAGGAACGTAACGTAAGGAAATAGGTCTGCCACAACCCCTCTAGAATCTGATTCTAGACTACGTTCTTAAAAGTCATAAATTCAATCAAGCACAGATTAGAAAAATCGGAGGAAAATCGCTAAAATCACCTCAAGTGATTTATGGATGCCCCCAAAATTCAAATGTGTATTTTATTTTTAATTGTGAGTAAATCAATACTTTCTACTATTTTTGAGTTCCACACCGTTAGGTTTGAAAAAGGATTGAATTTAGAGTCAAAGCATGATGCCCTTACTCGATGACAACCCGTAGATCGTTATTACTTACAGAATCAGAATCAGAATCAATAACTTTATTTCTTTAGGCTTACAAAATAAGCACTTAGACAAGTCAAATTTTATACTATAAACATAGTTATTAATATCAAATAAGAAATAAGGTGTTATTGATATTCTCTTCACTTCAATTTTTTGTCCTAGACCTAGTAGTTATATTTACAGCTATGTTCCAAATACCAAAATTAAGACGTGCGTTTACAAATCGCGTTTCTTGATTATCCCGGTATTCGATTAACTATAATTACCTAGCAACCGATAACATGCGTGCACGTTACTCCGTGTCAGTGAGCGTTAACGCAGCACTGAGAGTTAAAGTCTTTAGATGCAGGCGATCGCGCGTTGACGCGCGTTTTGATACTTATGTAAAGTCTCTTTTTGTTCAGTTCTTCAGTCTTCCACGTCAATTTTCTAAGTTCTATCGAACCACTGCGAGTGGTGACTAGTAAGGTGCAATTCCAAGATGGACCACATGCCGCAAACTGCAGCTGCAGGCTGCACGCGACACTGCTAGTTTCTATGCATCTCTATGAAATTGATTCCAAGCGCGGCAACACTGCGGCCTGCGTCCGCGCCGCGCAACGACCGCAGACTGCAGCGCCAGTGGTGTCAATAGCCGTAATGTCGCCTGCGGTTGCAGTCTGCTGCCCATCTCAGACTTGTACCTTTACTTACGAAGTAACATTACCTAATCTGTGCCTTTACTCGCAACGCGCGTAAGGATTAGTCATCTGAACTCTCTTTAAAAAATGATTGTGCGTTGACGCGCTTGAACTTAGCCTAATTTTACATTTCTTAGCATGTGTTATCAAAACTTCTACAAGTAGGTATAAATTCAAATAGCACTCACGTAAGTATCAAATGGAATAAGTCTCCAATGACTCCGTTGTGGCTAAAGTGGGACGTGGACGCTTCGCAGATGGACCTGAGAAGACATGGTCTTCCGATGTATCCATTCCTGAGGAAGGGCAGAGAACATTAACAGGTGTCCAAGATTTTTTGTAAAGAAGGTTTGCCTGCAACGTAGAAGGTTCCGTGTTCGATTCCCGCTTCAGGATAAATCTTTGTATGATTTGCAGATATTGGTTCCAGGTGTTCTGGGTGAGGTTTTTTTATATATTGAAGAAAGAACTGTCTATATAATTTATTGTAATATGTTTATCAGTACATATATACCCAGTACCCATGCAAGCACACAATCTCTGCTTAGCTTGGGGCTAGATGATGTGGTGTGAATTGTCCACTTTACTGTTTTTAGGGTTCCGTACCTAAAAAGGAAAACGAAAACCCTTATAGGATCACTTTGTTGTCCGTCTGTCTGTCTGTCCGTTTGTCTGTTTGTCCGTCTGTCAACCCTCTTTACTCAGAAACGAGTGGAGCTAGCGAGTTGAAATTAACATCATATACTCAGGTCCATAACTTCTTGGAGCCGTGATATAAATTAAGCTTTTAAGTCAACGCAATAAAAAGTTACAGCCGTTTATACCCAATTTTTTTGAAATTGGTATGGGAATCAAATGCACATAAAACCTATAGGGTACTTCCCGTTGACCTAGAATCATGAAATTTGGTAAGAAGCAAGTTCTTGTAGCACAACTAAAGGAAAAAATCCGAAAACCGTGAATTTGTAGTTTATTTACATAAAAAATGATATTTGATTCTCACAATTGACCGAAAACCTATATGGTCCTGTTGACCTAGAACCATGAAGGTCCACGGGATATAGGGTACCTACTTCCTGTGGACCTTGAATCTTGAAATTTAGCAAGAAACAAGGTTTTATAATTACGGAACCCTCAGTGCGCGAGTCCAACTCTCACTTGACTTTTTTATTTTATATGAAACTTATTTACAAGCTCTTAGGTAAAGTCATTAAAAACGGTCCTAACTCGGAGCCTAGAGCTGGT
The DNA here is from genome assembly GCA_947859395.1 of Eupithecia insigniata. Taxonomy (NCBI): domain Eukaryota; kingdom Metazoa; phylum Arthropoda; class Insecta; order Lepidoptera; family Geometridae; genus Eupithecia; species Eupithecia insigniata. Next base: position 7,756,422 of record OX402008.1, read on the forward strand.
CTTCAGATCAAACCACAAAAAAGCCTTCGTCATTTTCTTCTTATTAGTCCAAGAAAATAGTAGATTGTATCATAAGGGAGCAAAATAATATTTTTACGGCGCGGGCGCTTTTTTGAATCCAGAGCGAAGTGAGGGATTCTACAGTAGAATCCCGAGCGAGCGAGGGATTTTTAGTAGAATCCTGAACGTAGCGAGGGATTCAAAGTATGTCGCCCGAGCCAAAAATATATTTTGCGCCCGAGTGATACACTCTACTTTTCATCACCCTCTATGAGAAAATGTTCCGAATTCAATAACTGCGCGGCAATACACTTTTCCGCGCACTTTTTGAATTAGGAATTTATAAAGAGGAATAAAAGTTCTTTTCTGCCCGCTAAAAGTTCCTTAAAGAAAACACCACCTTTGAGTGCACATAAAGACGAACAAAGTCGTCTTTTTCGAATAGATGGGAAAAAAATAATTTTACGTATAGACCAACGGAGAAACATACATACAGAAACATAACAAGACGAATTTTCTTTTCAGCCAACTCAGTATCTTTTCCGTAGTGTAAAGAAACACAAATTGACGTTTAGTACCTAGAACGAGTACCTAATTATAAAAATTAGCTATTAGTGCCTTTTATGTAGTAAGTAGTAAATGGTTTCTGTTATAACAACCACTTTGCATCAGGTGCATCTCAATAGCAAGACATTTACAGAATCCGACAGATCTCTACATGTTGCAGGTCAACCAGCACTGACGTTTTTATATAATATAATAGCTGACCCGCCAAACGTTAAATAATAGATTCAGGCGTTACTTTGCGGAAATCCATTGCACAATATTAGAATGAAGAAATATTTAGTAACAATTCCGCGTATAACCTTCTCTGATAGTATTCATCAAAGTAAGTTGTCTACTAGTTTCGTCTCTCCACGAGACATCTTCAGGACACCACAATACTCGACCTTGACATTGAGATTGGTAAGCACAGCAACACCGACAGAGTCCCGCCAGTGATGTTGCCTCTCCGAGCTCCGCGCGCCAGATGTCTCGTGGAGAGACGAAACTAGTAGACAACTTACTTTGATGAATACTATCAGAGAAGGTTATACGCGGAATTGTTACTAAATATTTCTTCATTCTAATATTCCGCCAAACGTTGTTTAGCCTTCAACCCTTATCACTTAGGGGTATGGAAAATAGATAGTAGCCGATTCTCAGACCTACTGAATACGCATATAAAATTTGGTAAAAATCGGTAAAGCCGTTTCGGAGGAGTACGGTAACTAACATTGTGACATGGAAATTTTATATATAAGATGTAAGTACCCACTAGTTTTGCATGGGTTATTTCAATGGAAACGTTTGACGGTTTATTTCCCATAGGAATCGATTTATGGGATAAAAAGTAGCTTTGTGTTATTCCAGGCTTAGACTCTCCTCCGTAGACCGAGACACGTTCTCGGTGACCCCGTTGACCCAATCACCGCCGCTAACCCGGAGGTGACAGCAACCAATTCGCTTCCGCACACTACACAACCGACCAAAAACCGACCCCGCCGGATGCGAGGTCGAAGAATTCCCCGCTTCCGCCCTTAGGTGCATTCGTGCACCTAGGCGAAACCTCCATTACCCTCTTGTAGCATCTGGTGACAGCTCAAGCCGAGGCTCGCACCTAAGTGGTGGCCCTTGTGCGTGTCGCCCCAACCTAATATTACCGGCGAGGCGCCCTCTGCGCCCGCCAAAAGCCCGGTAACGCTGTCATGGCCATTTGCGGTCAACAGCATTATAATCCTTTCGAATAAAAAAAAATCCAGGCTTAAACTCACATCTATGCAAAATTTCGGCCCGTACCTTTTAGTAATTTTGCCGCATAGAAGTAACAAACATCCATCTCTGCTTCCAAACTTTTCTAATATTTATTTGTATTATTGCGGGACCTGCATATGACCTTAACGGATATTAAGGAGAACTCACGGAAGCCTCTCTTATTTAAAAGAGCTTACAGCGGCTTATAAAATTCCTCACGAATTTCTATCATGCAAACACGTTAGCTCTACGATGAACGCATTGCCCGTCACATATAGCAGCATTGCTATTTTCTGTTTTCGAGGGGGCTCCGAAACAGCAAACAGCAATACTGCTAAATAGCAGAAAAAGACCCATCCACTATACCTTTTACTGCTCAGTCTGGTTTCTGCAGATGTATATATATTTCTGCACTGGTATGACTTCCCTGGCGAACAATTTCACACCAACTTTTGTCTATTCAAGAAAAAATTATATCAGTTTAGGTTTTCAGCTAAATATTTGACAGTCATTGTGTTAATGTTTTTTCCAGCATGAACTTATTGACTTTTCTCACAAATCGTCAACAGAATAATCAGAATATATTTTTCATTCTCGCCCTAAACTCTGTTTAATTAGTCGTAGGTTTTGTTTGTAATGTGTGGTATATTTAGGCAAATAATTTATATTCTATTCTTTTTCACACACAATCTTGGACGTTTTTCATTAATTCTTTTTTTCTTGGTTTCTATCTATCGTATCGTATGACTAAAAAGTCTTCAAGTATTCAGTAAAACGATAACAAACCTCTTTAAGACGCTAGTTCGCCAAAGTATTAGGGAATTATAAAGCTCAGAGTTGTTGCATTTCCCTGTCCGCTGCATTACTCTCCAAAATACGCAAGTTTATTACGCGTTCCGGGAATTCCAAGCATTACTATTTATATTACTGCTGACAAGCAGAAGTGCTCGCTCAGTTGTGTCTAACTAAGTATAGGTACAATTATACTTTCCAAAAAAACGATGTAAAGTAATGTATATAAAGTATTATCATCTATTACCCATTCTATATTATCTATAGTACCCATTAAATTATTTTGTGCCCAATTTACGTTATGTAGTATCCCATTATACATTATAACCTTCGCTTAGCTTAAGGCTAGATGATGCTACGTGGATTGTCCAGCAATATTTATTTTGTTGTTTCCGAAAAATCTATTATAGTGCATCCGCATGTAGGTATAGTTATGGTTAGCTTCTGGTACAGACATTCAAATCAAACAAAACAATAGCACGTGTGATGTCTCAGCCAGCATGTGTATGGATTATTAATGAGATGTGATTATGTTTGAACAAAATTTGACTATGCAGATTGGATACCAAATATTCAAGTCAGGACGAATCGGACCTATCATACTGTAGGGTCTTATAATACCCTATACCTCCTGGATTCAGAAAGATGTTCAAGGCATATTGAATCTAAACACATAGTAGCAGATCACAGAATACAGCGCACCCATTTATTGTGACGTACACTAAGTTAATCTTGTAATTCCTCAGGTAAACAGCACTCGGCAGGCCCATCCGATATATTACGGTGGAACTTACTAATTTTCCGAGGTGTTATGCTCTCCTGGGATTGGCAAAGGTAAGGGTGTGGTTTGATTGTGGAAGCTGTTATTGCTGGTGATATATCGAATCATCGACATTGATAAATTTTAACTTCTAGAAGAGTCTACCCGATACTATAGTAAATTGTTGGGGTTTGTGACTATAACTGTCACTAAAGACAGTAACTGTCATTTTGACAACTGTAATTGAAAATTATAATCTTCTGATTACATAATTTTAGGGATAGTAACTATTAAAAAAGATAAATAATAGATGATGTAGATTGCAAATAACAACGCTCTGACTTTCGTGAGACGCTGGGAGTAGGTACTTTTCGTGGATCGTTGAGAATGAGCACGTCTCTCGAGAGACGTTGGGAATAACTCAGAAATAGACATGCGTTCAAAAGGATATTTGTGACACATGTGACCTAAAGCAGGTATTTACTTTTGGAAGTGCTATTAAAAGCACCAAATGATCTGATGAAGAATTAAACCATTCTGAAGATGTATGGCTGATGGCCTCGCATTGATCTGTGAACATAACGGCTTATTTCTTAGTCACGTATTACGTACTTTTCTAACATGGATTCTATTGACTCGTACAGCAAGGTGCGAGAAATAATTTTGTTGAATTTCTTCGCTGCCGCCCGCTTTTCTCGGCTCTTCGACATCTGAAATATGTATATTAATAATTTAAATAGAATTAAAGTAGGAATTAGATAGAAGTCTTTGATCAGCGGAAATCAGGTGCAAAACTCTCAAGATCCCACATAAATTTATTATAATTTTATACGAGATGTTGAAATAAGGATTCGAATGAGGTCATATTTTGGTGTCAAATATTCAGTATTGTATTCATACCTCGACATCACCAAGCAGGGGCTCGTACCAAGTAGCGTTATCGATAGTGTAGTAGTTAGCTTCGAAAAACCATGCTAAGTTCACTAAGTTGTTTGGTTCTGGTAGTGGTATTGATATTGTGACGAAAGCCTGAAAATAAATATTAATATTTTAAAAATCATTTTTGAAAACAAGCATTTATATTATTTAGGACCAAAGTGCTTGGGAAGACAAACCCAAAGAACCCAAACTCGATGTGGTTAAGTCATTTCATTTACACTACTATACCACGTATGGTCCGCGTGTGGCTGTGTTCGATGGTACCGTGACATTGCATTGTCACCGAACTTACATAAGTATGCAACATTTCAGCTCAATCGGTTGAGGATAACTGGTCTAGAATTCAGTTGCAAGATTGGTTCCACACAACTTCACACAAGTTAATAGGGTGAGCAGAATAAAAGCTTATATTAAAAGAACCCGTTGAAAGTAGTTACATGTTCCCGCTTGGTGTTCACCTTTTTTAGTAAAGATAAATTTTAATTTCTGATTAATCAGTGAATAAAGGCTGATAAAGGGGCAAGAAATGTGACCACCTATTGGTATCATCCGTTATTCAGATAGAAAAAAACTAGTAGGTACGTATTATATGAAGTACCGAAGAAGATAGTGGCTACAAATTGCCCATCAGTGAATGTATATGCTAATACGTAATACTTACTATATGTATAGTTATTCCGTGCCAATACTTACACCATATTGAGTAAATGGAGTGAAGACTAGATATCTCTTTTCTCTTTCCTTCGCGTTTTTATTACCAATCAATCCAATGAATACGAAAAACCTGAAAAAAATTAACTTTAGTGAAGAAAATGAGACGCCATGCAAATAAAAGAAGATACGAGCAATGTTATAAAATAAAGCCAATAAGTATTAGAAACTCACAATTTTAGTATGGAAAAGGTAATTGAAAATCTTCAAAGCAAAGATCGAAATCCGCAAACAGAAATATTAAGTTCAGAGCAAAGTCCAAAGCAAACAACTCAAAAATATATTAATTACCTACAATATAAACTTGAACAGCATTTTCCCAGCTAAACTACACTATGAATAAGCTAAAAGAAATTAAGGCAAACCAAACAGACGTACGTAGGTAGTGCTCGTAGCTAACGAACGTCCACTTTATTTGCGCAAGGAATTTGTTAAATCGTCTCCATGTCTAGTGCGCGGCTCGTGGACTGTCTCTTTAACGTTACTATTCCACCCAAGCTTTGCCCTTGAAATTGCTACATTTACTTACTAGTCTTAAATGCTCACTTACTAAACTATGTCCTCATGCGTTAAATGTTGTGTAGAAGATAAACAACTTGAAAAAATTAAATGTATTTGAAATTCATGTAAAAATATTTACTCCTTGTTTATAATTTCAAAATCACCAATAAAATATTACTAAACGAATCTAGTAGCAGTAGGTACCTTTTAAAGAAATACTTTTGGAAACGGATCGTATCGTTGTCACAAAGAAAATAAGAGAACCAAAACAAATTCGAAATAATATCTCATTAAATAAATATATAAACAATAATAAATAAAGCATTCTACATCTGAATCTGGATCTGAACTAAAAGTAATAGTATTTTGTTAGAAAATAGATGTTAATGACTTCAAAAGTTTTTTTATTTGTGCCAATTCAGTACCCGTAATCTAGAAGAAGTAGAATGGAATGGTTGGTGGATATTTGCCTGCTACGGTGTCAACGTACGTAGGCCTTTATTGTCTGTAGCTTTTTGGTCCTCATTTCTTTATATTTTTGTGGAATGCTCCTGAAATACACCTTACTTATTCTTATTTTTCTTTCCTTTGTATCATCTGGAAGTTTTTATATTACTTGCTTTATTTTATTTACTCTTTTATCTTTCTTGTATCAGCTCAATCGAAATCTAATCAGATTTTTTCAAAAGTATAAGTCTTTACAGAAACCGTAAACGATATATCATGAGGGCAAAACGCAGACTGTCTTTCAAAATGATTGGACCAAAGTTTATAAATACTTTCTACCCTACTTTCCCAATAACAAATCAAATTCTGCCTTATTTCCCTCCAGCGGACTTCAAATTCGAATTACTCAACTCCGTAAATTACGGGCTACAACAATTTCATTACCTTCCTCGAAGTCGGGACAAAGACCACATTTACAACCAAAGAGGGTCTACAAGTCGATTACTTATTAGCTGATTTTGATGAAGCCAATGGGAGCATGTCTCTGTGTGTGAAGAAACACGCAGTCTTTCGTGCTTTTAAAATAAAGTATATTGTATCAAATACATGTGTATAAGGTACATATGTAGATGACGTATGTTAATATTAGAAAAAATGTATTTCTACTGCTTCTATATACATATCTTCGTCCAATGTCAATTTAATCTCTAAATCCATGATGTTGGATGAACGCAAAAAAAAAGGAAGTAATAGATAGATTGATAAAATAGTAGCAAATTACACTTTTTAAATTATCCTGCAAGAAAGCATTAACTTTGTTATTGTTTAGGCATCTTTATATTTTTGTATCTTAACACATACACTGCCCTGCCTCGGCCAGTGCGATCTGAAGGGGCACGCTGCGCGCCACCACCGCGCCACCGCACCGCCCACGCCCCGGGGCGCCACAAGGAGCTGCTGGAGTTGTGTGCGTCTTGGGCCATGACAGTGTTAGAGAAGAATGAATCCGGCTTTCATTGTAAATGTGGCACAGTCTTGTTGTGCTAATCAACTGAAAGGTGCCGTCTTCGTTGAGTTGGAACAAGTTTTAAGTTACAGTTTAATTTGGTCTCTAATGATTAGTGCAATAAGGTGGTGATTAATTCGCTTTCGTAGGTGTTGTTTTAAATGCAAGCAAGTTGAGGCATCAGAACAAATAAAATATTGACAAACGTTTTTGGGAACAAACCTTTTTCAAAAACTGTAAACGATTACGAGGCCTCTGATAACGTAGAAGATAGAATGGTTACATTTAAGCGACTTGAAAATAAAAGCAATTTATTTACTCACAAATTGTGCAAGAATTTTAGAAAATTTGCAAATTCTCATTTTATTATAAATTGAAAACTGCGGTCCTGTTTGAGTCCTGTTTACTTATTTGAAAAAGCTGAACCGCAACGCTATATCAGGGTTAATTCAGACCTGCCAATCTAGCTGCAATATGAATTAAATCATATTTCCTGGGCTGCACACATTTCAGAGAAACATTTACTTAATTGATAAGCATGCAGACTGCATTGACCGCACCCTTCCATTTACCCTCCCCGTTCCAATAAATTAGATGGAAGCTTTGACGTGGTGAACCGTACGATACAAAATGTTTGCTTATGAATATAAGCATATAAGCTTATGTGTATGCTATGTTAGGTAGTATTTTCAGGTTTTAATGAGGCAGAACCGCACTAAAACCTGAAAATACTATAATAAATGTAGGGTTAGAGACATGAGGTTGAATGTAACATCATTCGCAAGGTCAAGAAATAAATAGCACTAGATAGAACTAACTTACGAATTTTGATTATTTATATTGAGTTTATTATCACGAGAATTAGTTTAGGAAACTTAAGACTCTGTGCTATCGAATGTTACCCTAAAACATAGCCGCAGGATTTGCCTCTATGAATGCGTACAATGTTTTGTTAAGCCAAAATGGAGTCCGTCGGAACGGGGCCAAGCAAATCACTGAGAAAACATAACGGTTCATTAGTTAGCTGCCGTAGGCTTCGGCAAACATTCACTTTATCTACAGTATTTACACATCGACGACGCTGCGCGGATCGAGGGAAAAAATGCTATTTCCAATAATTTTGCTCAATTTGCTGCTGATCGTGGATGCGCGCCGGCAGAGACGGTATCTCGTTTATCCCGACGGAGGGCCAGCCAGAGCTCAGGTATGCAGACATCTTTGATCCCAGCCTCCATACAAACGGTGTGATCGAAAGATTTCTCCTTTCCCAATATAAATCTAATATTTTCTAGTGTAAAAATAAAGATCATTTCAGATTGGGGACAGCAATCGTTAATCAGCATATTGAGCCAGGAAACCGGTTCTAATAGATTTTTCTCAAGTTTTATCAATTAAACTGGTTTTCTCGATATTGTAAGGTGAAACACGTTTGTACGACGATACGGGATTTACTTCCACGAGTGATTTTTAAATACGTAGATTTATATTACTCAGACTGCGAAATGTTTTCTTTACGAATCGAGCTAACGAATCTCTTTTTGTTCGGGAATTTGAATGCAATTAGGAGCCTGCTTTTTGATGTAATGTTCGGAGGTTTTTGTTCTACGCTCCTTTTGTTTGACTCTCCGTTATTCAATGTTGATTTCGTTAAACCTTGTTTTTACGTATTGGGATAATGTTTGCTTATTCATTTGCTGTTTTACATACTTGTTTCTACTTCAACTGGATTATTTCACGTCTCGTTTAGAGGGTTTGTTTTTTTTTTTTACCGTTATTTACTATATAGTACTTTTATTAGTTTCTTTTAGTTTATAGAATTAAATAAATAAATAATACTGTACAATTCACGCAGCATTATCTAGCCCCGAGCTAAGCAGAGCTTGTATTAATGGGTACTAGATAACTGAGATACGAACATAATAGAATATATTACATAAAACGACCAGAACAATTTGAACAAATATTTGCAGATCGTACAAACATTGGTCCCGCGGGAATCGAACCCGCAACCTCCTGTATCGCAGGCAGACCTTTGCCCATCGCGCCACAGAGGTCGTCAATAACTAGACTTAAAGTGGACAATGGACGATATGTATTTATTTTAGTGCTATTATCCGATACTCATTGACTTTTATGAGTTTTATCATCATCATCATATCAGCCCATACACGTCCACCGCTGGACATAGGCCTTCCCCAAACGACGCCACAAATAGCGGCCCTGTGCCGCCTCTATCCATCGACTCCCTGCGACCGCTACGATGTCGTCGGTCCAGTGAGTGGATGGTCTCCCATGTAGAGGAGATTTTGCCATAATCACCACGCTTGGCAGGCGGATTGACGATCGCAGTGTTGGTGTGAGTTTATTATTTTTTTAAATATCTTTCTATTCTAGTTCATCATAGGTCTCGGTGTGCCCGTAGACTTAAAAGAAGCCTCAGTGACCGTTGGAGCCGTCATCAAATTTCAGTACGATTTGCCAACAAATAGTTCAGAATACACCAGCAGAATCTACGGTTTCGCCAATACAGTTTCTAGGGACATGGATGGAGAAACTATCTCAGATGATGCGGATAGTGATAATGAGAACGCCATAGATATATCTAGAAATCTGAACGATATAGATGATGTTGATGACGGGGAAAAACGAGACAACGACACGTTAGTTGATATCACCTTTGATAGAAAGAAAAGAGCTCTAGGCTACGCTGAAGGAGGTATGATAGATGATGTGAACACAGAACTGCCGTTGGAAGAAGCTATAAGGAGACAAGAGTTGGTCGATCAGAATAATTTAAATAATGAAGAGTATCAAGAGCCGCAGAGAATGAACCGATGGGATTTTTATAAGATTTTGGAACACATGGCTGAGAGGTGAGCATTAATGATTTCATGTATTAAGTTTTCCATACATTTTATCCTACACCATTCAGTTTATTTTCTAACTGCTGCATGCGGCTTGAACAAGGTTTTATCGGGATAAAAAATTGCCTATATTTTATTCCAGGTCCCAAACAATACCCATACCAAATTTCAACCCAATCAGTTCAGTAGTTTTTGAGTGAAAGAGGAACAAGCATCCATACATACATCCTTCCATCCATTCTCATAAACTTTAACATCACTACATAACATAAAACAAAGTCGCTTCCCGCTGTCTGTCCCTATGTATGCTTAGATCTTTAAAACTATGCATCTGCTTTGGATGCGTTTTTTTTAAATAGATAGTGTGATTCAAGAGGAACGTTTATATGTATAATTAATAAACAGCATTGCACCCGTGCGAAGCTGGAGCGGGTCGCTAGTTTACAATATTAGTAGGATAGATTCTTTGCAAGCAAACCACGTTAGCGATCATATATCGTTCTAACTTTAAAATACTCCGATATAAATGTTGCAAAGCAAGACTTTATAGAAAGTTACCTTTCCTTAGAAATTTAGAATATATTATTAAACCGTCCATTGAACAGGTACGGCTATTCAGGGCGCCCGTGCTTGCTGAGAACAATCTGCGAGGCGGCGGAGGTGCCTTTTACCCACGAGCACGGCTTGCTGGGAGAGATTGGACATGTACTATTCACGTGAGCACCTATTATATGCTTAATGCGCTTGTTAACTTGATCGTGTTGGCGTTGTGGATTAGAACGGCCTCTATTTTCGCAGTTTTGTAGCGAAGACGGCTAGGTTTGTAGTCAAAATTTGTAGGTTTATGAATAAAATGAAGATTTTAGAAAAATCTCGTTTAGAAGACTGCTTCTAAACTACTAATTCCTACTGTCTAATTCTTAATTGGTTTTCGTTTACGATGTGAAACGGTCATGTGGTAGAAATTTCTGCAAGGATAAGACCGCCAATTGCAGGATACGGCCATTAGATTTTAAGAACTTCATGTACTGAGGTACAGTAGGTACCTACTGTAAACTTTCCTGCAATTGAACTTTTTTAATTTAATTTACTTTTTTCAAGCATAATTGTATTCAGCTCATTGCAATAAAGCATACGAATGTATTTTGTAAATAAAACTTGATTTTATACCTACTGTAAACTTTCGATCCTACTCATGTTAATTTAAATTTCAAGATATTCAATATAAAATCGCTTATCATTATACCATTACTTCCAGGCCCTCATCGACCAGAGACGAGCTGTCCCACCACACTGACAACGAGTACCACGCCGCAGAACGCCTCGGAAGAAGCACCGGCATTGACTGCGAGACCTTATTCCCAGATTGCGAAGGCTCAATTTTGAGCACCTTCACACAAATAGGACAGGAAACTTTGCATAAGTTTGGACTCTTTTGAACAACCCTCTAAAGGTTCTTGTTTCCAAGTTTGGAATATTCGAGATAAAATTGATGTTTTAGTTTATGGTGCGAAGTGTACTGAGATTTGTAAGGAGTAAGAAGCTTTACTGTATCTTCGTTCGTTACTATTAACGGTATTTTCATAATGTCGACCAGTTATGCTTGACATTTGAAATACCTAATCTATGTACTTGTATTAAACTTACTTATTATTGTTAAACTTGAACATTACAATATTATAGAAAAAACATTACTTAATGATTTTTTGTACCTCCATGTCTTTTATAAGAAATCCAGATCTAAGTATAAGAAAATCTTTTTAAGTTGCGTTAGTAAATAATATGATTGTTTTGTTTTATGTATTTACAAAATATTGTATACTAGCTGCTGCCCGCACCTTAGCCCGCGTTTTATCGGGATAAAAAATGCGTGAAAGAGTAACAAATATCCATACATCTATACCGACAAACTTTTACATTTTTAATATTAGTAGGATTACTAAAAACTGACTTCGTATCGCCTAATTTTTCACTATTTTTAAGTTTTGCAAGAAAGGTAAAATAATCCCTGGGGAATAAAACTTGTATAGTGGTCCCCCTCGGGAACATTCTCTACAAAATCGGGTCATAATTGACGGAGAAATCGACGAACTGACATAATAAAAAACATACATATAGCCGAACATAGAACCTCTTTCTTTTTACGAAGTCGGCTAATAAGACACTATCCCCCGAATACTCAAACGCAACTCAGATTTAAGTACGTCTCAAGTGGCGAATTTTTGACAGTTTTCAATGAAAATCTGTCAAAAAATCGTCACTTGAGTCGTGCTTAAATCTGAGATTCGTTTGAGTATTCGGGGGTAAAGTTAATAACGGGATATTTACCATGATTAGTTTATAAATAAATGTTTTGTGTTGTTTGTGTGGTGTGTGTCATTTCTTTAGTGTTGTTCCATGATAGTTTCAAAAGTTGTATCGGCTAATAAAATATAACAATAAATAGATAAACTAGCAAATTATATTGATCTAAGTACAATTTGTAAAGAATTACGGGCCATGATGCAGCTGGCTAAACATTTCTATCAAAGAGAATTTACATCCTTTGTAAAGTTCAACGCAGTTCAGACGGTCGTGTCCATGTTTATGCGCCTGGATGTAGGTGTAGGCTTCGTGCTGGTCTGTCATTTGATTAGGCTCTGCATCATTTGTAGGGCTGCAAAGAAATAAAATAAATAAATAGTGCTGGATAATCCATACAGCATCATCTAGCCCCAAAGTGAGTGGAGCTTGTGTTATGGGTGATTGATATGTAAATACAATACTAAATATATAGGTATTTTTATTATATAACTGATATAAGTATATAATACAATAAATATTAGGTATCGATATTGATTGTAGTTGAGTTGCCTGTAGATTGTTTGCAACAGTCTGCAACTCAATTAATTAATAAATAATGCTGCATAATTCACACAGCATCATCTAGCCCTAACTTAGGGCTTAGGGCCCCTAAGCAAAACAGAGCTTGTTTTATATAGGGGTGCTAGATGACTGATAAACATAATACAAATTCTTGAGTTCGGCCAACTGGTTTTTTATTCTCTTCATACTACTACTTATTCCACGCTCTTGTTTTCTTTTTCTTAGTTCGACTGAGAGTCGAATAGTCGTGTCCCAATGCTTTACCGATTAATTTTTTTATGACAATCGATTCTGTTTATGAAGAAGTTGTAATACATAGATTTTGGTATTTCTGCTAATATTTTTGTATTACTTACTACTACGAATTTACAATTGAAACAATTGAGCTAACTGCAGACTGTTGCAAACAATCTATGTATAAAATAGTAAGTTTTTCTTTCATTTATAAGGTGCTTGCTTCTGCCCGCAGCATTACACGCGTTTTTCTGGGATAAAGGTAAGATAGCCTGACTTACTGTGATAAACTGTAATTTTTATGCTATTTTCAATACTTTTTTATGGAAAAATTGTCTAGAATGAACTTATAAAATTGTCGGCTCGATAAAAAATTTAACTTTCATAAGTCCCGATATTTTTCGAGTCGACAGATTCTCATCTCTATTTGTCAAAAAGTAAAATGTTTATATAAAATATTTCATTCGTTCATTTAGTCTTCATTTACTCACCTGTCAACAATTACGAAACTTCATAGTGATGCATATATACCAAACAGAAAATTAGATCGTGCATGGATGATAATCTTTCAACGATCTAGAAGAAGTCACTTACTTAAGAACGAACGTAGCTAGCTCATGAAGCAAATCCTCTTCATCATCCGAATGCAGCGGCTGAGTTCCAATCTGACAGAGAGCTTGTTTCACACACGAATGACCATCATGACCGAAACTAAAACACAGCACGGTTATACTATACTGGATGTAACAAAAAGTAAGGACCAAACTTTCAGGCGTGGTTAAGATTTGAGCATAGTACCGACAATATATATAAAAAAATTCAATGAAACGTGTGTTTGTTTGGTGTAGATACGATATGCTTTTTGTTCTATAAAAAATTTTGTAGCGCTGTTTAAGAATCGATATATAAAAACTGGTCCTAATCACTTTACTGGTTAAAAAGATGGTGAAAGCAGCGCTGAAATCAAAATCAAATTAGATTTATCCCCGAATACTCAAACGAATCTCAGATTTAAGCACGACTCAAGTGATGATTTTTTGACAGATTTTCATTGAAAACTGTCAAATTATTGCGACATAAGACGTGCTTGCTTACATCTGAGTTACATTTGAGTATTCGGCCGTTAAATACGAATTTGCGTGTGCAAATCAAAATGTTACACAAACCTACCAAGACATTTCAATCGTAAAATTATTAAACACATGAATGAATGCAGTTAGGCGATGTCGAAGTAACATCCTCAGAAGAGACATTTCGTATTTGCTGTAGTGTGTGCTCAGTCAAGTAGATATTTTCGTCTGGGTTGTAAGGCTCAGGCTCCACCAAAGCTGAGTTGTGCGGAGATGTTCAAAGCGGAGACGAGAAGAGAGGTTTTACAGCTAGGAGATCTTACCGAAGCTGTGCGGAGATACGTACTGACAAGACTGGAGCGGAGATGTGTGCTGGCTAAAGCGGAGATGTGTACTGGCTAGAGCAGAATTTTATTAATCTTCTTCTGGCGAACGTCGAATGTTCGTTGAGATAAATGGACTAGCGGCACCCCGCTCAAATCTACTCTCATCTCCGTTTCGTGACCAGTCCGAGTTGCGAGGACCAGCTCACATCTCCGCTTCGATTTTTCTTTATTTTATTTGCATAAAAATGTGATACATCTCCGCTCGATGGTCAAAGTCAAAGTCAAAGTTTCTTTATTTCCGTAAATACAATAAATGTACACTTAGAACAGGTCAAATTCTTAAAATTAAACACTGATTTGGAAATAAAGTGATATTTTGATTTCGGTCGCTTCGGTATGTAGACTAAAGTAAAGAAGCGACGAAGAAACCTTTAGCCTGTTAGGTGTTATTTTTAGAGTTATTTTTCGAGTTGGAGCAAAATCCGTCCCAAGCTTTTTTATCTTCTAGATAGTCTGAAATTTTGTAATAAGCCTTTTTACAAAGGATATGTTTGACAATTTGTTTGAATTTATTTATAGAAAGTTTTTGCAACTCGCTAGGGGTTTTGTTGTAGAAGCGTATACATTGCCCTCTAAAAGATACATTAACCTTGTGTAACCTAGTTTTGGGCACAGCGAGTTTATTCTTATTTCTAGTATTTACATTATGTATGTCGCAATTTTTAGGGAACCGATCGATATTTTTATGAGTGTACAATAAGTTTTGATAAATATATTGACATGGTACTGTCATTATATTTATTTCTTTGAATATCCACTGAAGCTGAGCGGACACGTGTGAATAACGACGTTCTATTGGTTGTTTAAACACATCTCTTCTACGCTTTGATGGAGTCCGGCCCTACGGGTGCGTTTTTACTGACGTGGAGCTGTTTGATTCTGAATGACTGGCTAAAATTGTACGAGTGTTACACTTAATACAATACGTCATGTGATTCGACCGCAGTACACAAAGTTCAGAATGGGATGAAGCCATTTACAACCTTGGTGGGATTGCATCTTGTGGAAACCTTGTCAACTTAAATGTTGGACCACTTTTGTGTCTTTTTTCGGTTCGAAATGGTTCTATCAAATTCTGAACGCACTCGTTCAGTACCTACAAATCGATTTAGGTTCATACGCCGACCCCCAGACCTTTACCCGAGTAAATTTCGCAAGAAAAGGAACCAACTACTTCATATATAAGCTTGACTAAATATTTGAGCATTGCATTAGTTAAAATAAGCTTTGGTCACTGCATTTCTATTCTCATACTCGATAACTGCTCGACTTATGAAGATCACGACCGTTTGTTTACACAAAATATTGTCCTCATTCCTAACTCGAGTGGTGTCCCGACTCTCTGATTAGAGTTCGTATGTTACGGGAATGCATAGATGGCTATATAATTAGTTCCTTACTTCCATTAACCCTATCCTAATGAACATAATTATGACCAGTGATCACTAATAAATGCTAACTAGTCTAAATTTTCTAAGTTTTAAATAGAGTTAGTTAAGTTGCGTAAGTCTGTAAAATACAGATACATATAATTCAATTGAAAAAATAAATATTTCAATAGACTCAAAAACCTTTGATGGTGGAATCACAAATACATATACTAGTCAAAATATACTAGTCATAACCTCCTCATCACACATTCGAGTATGTCCTCGGCTGAATCTGCCTACCCCGAACAAGGCGGTGCCATAAACACCACCCTTGGCAAGTGGATTGGTAAAGATCATTTGATAGTTTGACGTTTTGCTATATTGAAATTTTGCTAAACTGTTCATTAGTCGTTTCGCGCTGTTGGACATTTAGATACTTTTGCCCCAGTTGTCTTGTACTTTTTTTTTGAGAGCCAACAGTCTTATTACGACAGAACCTGAACATGAATTTCGTAAGCTCCAGTGAAAATTCTGAATGAATTAATATTTCTAGTATATTTATGGCCCGCGAGTCGTTTGTATTTTTAGCAGAAATAATCGTAAAGTACAGCCAGCGTGGAGTAGTTTGATATAACATTGGAAGATGATCATGAATCTGCATGATCTTAAATTTTTTTTACCTCTTACCTATTTAAAATCTCTTCCACATATTTATAAAAGTGGAACAGCTTAGCATCGTTCTCGTATCCTTCTCTCTTCCTCCTGGATGTGCCATCATATCCTGAATACACGTTAAGAATGTCTGTTGGTATCTGGGTCCTGTTCCAAGGCAGTTGGAAGTTGGCTTGGAAGGCAAAGTTGAAGTTAATGTTCTTGGCCGGGCTTGGTGTGCCTATACCGGCGTTAAACTGAAAAAGAGAGACGAATGGAATGTCAGTCAGGAGTTTAGGTTGAAGGTGCATCATTATACAATGGGGATGAACTCTGGAGCATTTTTTTACCACCGAACTGCGATCCTCTAACCGGAAGCCCAACTTAGGTATTATGCCATTACCTCCTATTGGTAAGAGCCATTATAGCGCGCATCAGAGGAGGCCTATGTTCACCGGTAGACTGGAGTGATGAATAGCCACTAATTGACGACCTATGTGGCGCGGGGAGCGAAGGTCCGCCTGCGACGCAGGAGATTGTGGTTTCGATTCCCACCTCATGACAAATTTTTGTACGAATAGCAGATTATTTCCTGGAGCTCTCGGTATTTTCTATGTATAATAAAAAAATATCTATGTATGTTATTTATTGTATTAAGTAGACCAGTTATCAAGTACCCATAACACAAGCTCTGATTAGCTTGAGGCTAGGTGATGCTGTGTGGATTGTCCAGCGTTATATTTGCCCAGCAGTGGATGTCATTTGGCTGCGATGATATCGATGATGTTGGTCCTTAGGACCTTAGATCGCCTTGGGCCGGAAATATTAATCGGGCGAATACAAGCACTTAAAAAAAAACACTAACCTGCAATAAAGTGCTGTTCGGGAAAAGCAGTTGTCTTTTACTCCTATGCAGTTTATCTATCTCTGTTCCGCTCGCACACAAAATGCAGAAAGTAAAAAATATCAAAAAATTCATTGAAAAATACATAGTTGCTCCTAGATGTTTGCCCAAGAATGGTATTCTGTTAATATTGAAAGAAGGATCAAATACGTATTGCTCAAGCGTAAACTTGAAGGCACAAGGTACAAATCACTTTTTATAGCCATAACGGTAAATTTTAGTAATATTAAAAATTGTTTCGTTGGAAGGAAGGAAAAGATAATATACCTTTAAACAACATAAAAAATACTTAAGGTACACGGTTGGTTTAACAGTAAAATTTCACCACAAGAAAGCAACTGAAGTCAACAAACTGTGATCAGTTCACGTAATAGATCCGGGGCATGTGATATGAAGTTGTTGGATAAACATATTAGTGCTCGAGAGTCATGTGACTGGAGAATTATAAGTAAAGCCTCGTTATACTGGAGGTGGAATGTTCTGTACTGTAATCCGTTTTTTGCGTGTTCAAAGTAAAAATTGCTTCTCTGCCCGAGTATACAAATGGACTTCTCTATTTTCGAAGAACAAATATTAATGAGGGTAGTTACGAATAATGCTATACATTCGCAGAGGCGGTAGTTCCAGTACTCCAGTCTTCCTGTGACCGTGTCAGTGTAGTAAACTTGTTGAAACGTGATAAAAGTGAGGTAAATAAACGCGATAAATAGTTGTTAAGTATGATGTTCTGATTGCGTAAGTTTAGATCAAACACTTTAGAACTGTATCTATTAAAAGTTTTTCCCACCCCATCCTAGTTTTAGCGTGAAGAGGTAACAAGCAACAACATAATAATATACACATCCAAACTTTTATATTTATCATATTAGAATTTTGATGTGACGAGCAATTGCGGCGCACTATAAATCGTATAGGACTAGCTATGTATCAGTAATTATGATAAAAGAAACAATCTCTTGAGTTTGGTAATTAATATCTCTAGTAAACCTATAATTAAGTTTATTATATTTCCTTATAGCTAGATAATGCTGTGTGAATTGTGTCCAGCATTATTATTATTATTTCACTACATTTATTTTAAATCTCGCTAAAATACATTTTTTACTATAGAAAATACAATACGTAACATATAAAAACTAATCTACAGTAAAAAAAATATCAAAACGGTGGATCACCGGCCGCGAAGCTAGGCTCAAGCGGCCGGTGACTAGGGCTGCAGAGAGAGGAACTTCCCGACAATACGCGCAGAGTCCAGGAGTACCGCCTTTTGAATCTGACATTGATCCAACTTCCTAGCGAGAGTCTCTTAAGATGTTGATCGAGGCTCTTCGCTATTACGCCATTAACTGAAACGACTATCGGAACGATGGTCGCTGAATCAACATCCCACATGCTGACAACCTCGTTAGCCAAGTCAAGATATTTACTGAGTTTATCTTTCTCAGCTTTAATGAGGTTAGCATCATGTGGTATGGTGACATCAGCGAGCACCGCCCTCCGTTCTAACCGATCTATCGGTACAATATCAGGCTTATTCGCAAGATTAGTCCTGTCTGTAATGATAGATCGGTCCCAATAGAGCGTGGCACGGCCGTTTTCGAGAACTGGCGCCGGTGTGTACTTATAATACGGAACTTCAGGACCGGTAAGGCCGTATCGGAGAGCAAGTTGCTGGTGTATAATTTTGGCTACTTGATTGTGTCTGTGCAAGTACTGAGAGTTAGCAAGGTGCGAACAACCCGAAAGTATATGACGAAGGGTCTCCCCAGGAAGATGACACGCTCGACAGATATCGATCGTGCCATCTTTCATAATATACTTCCGGTAGTTGTTCGTCTTTACCACCTCATCCATAATTTCACAGACAAAACCTTCGGTTTCCCCAAAGAGGTCACCGAAGCGTAGCCAATTTACTGAACTCAGGAGATCTACATCAGGTCCTGTAAGAACCTTGTAGAATCTCCCGTGTAGCTCTTTGCTCTCCCATATAGCCTTCCTGTCCTGAATGCTCATCACCGTAGGTTTGCGCCAGTTCTCGTTAGCTAAGGAGAGAGGGGTAAGGTTCTTATCAACTGCAACCACATCGCGATGCATCTGGTATTCGGCTTGAAGGAAGTAATTTCTGAGATTGCATACCTCACGGTTGTGTAGGGTCTTGGCGTTTAAAAAGCCTCGACCACCACATTTCCGCGGGATCTCATAACCGAAGATCGGGGATGTCGCATGCGATGAGTGGTTAAAAGTTGACGAACCTTACAGTCCAAGGCGTCTAGTTCAGTCTGAGTCCATTTTAGTATGCCAAAAGTATAAGTGAGCAGTGGCATAACCCAGCCGTTGAAAGCGCGAACCTTGTTGCCACCAGGTTATTTAGCACTTTGGTAAGGCGACAAAAGAAACGTTCCTTCACCGACTGCTTCATGTCCCTGTCCACTATATCCAACGCTTCTGGAATACCAAGGTACTTGTAAGTTTCACCTTCTGAGAGAGATTTGAGGGAAATTATCTCTGAAAGTTGTAAATTACTAGAATTTACAACTTTCCCCCTATGTATTTGTGACCGCACACTTATCAACACCGAACTCCATGTTAATAGCGCTACTGAATATCTGTGTGATATTCAGAAGGGCCATTAACTGTGTTTTATTTGGCGCAAAGAGTTTGAGATCATCCATATACATCAAGTGAGAAATAACCTCACCATCTCTTCGAAGGCGATAGCCTATCTCTGAATCTTTCAGTAGAGTACTGAGTGGATTCAGAGCTAGGCAGAACCACAAGGGACTCAGGCTGTCGCCTTGGAATATACCCCTCTCTATCCTTATCAGATCATTGGTGGCAGATGGATCCATTCGGCTGCCTGGATGACGAAGTTCAGTGGTCCACTGCCTCATACATGATCCCAAGAATGATCTTAGAGTATTATCTACTTTATAAATCTCTAAGACCCTCTTAAGACAAGTATGAGGCACCGAATCATAAGCCTTCTTATAGTCAATCCATGCAGCCGACAAGTTTCCTCTACCACGTTTGACCTGTTGACTAATGGCCATGTCAATGAGGAGGAGCTCCTTAGTACCACGGGACCCAACCCTACATCCATTCTGAGCAGGTGCCAAAATATTGTTTCTAACAATATGTGTGTTAATTTTTGTAGTCAGAATGGATGTAAGCAGCTTGTACATAGTAGGTAAGCATGTTATAGGTCTATAATTTTTTGGTTCCGCAGTACTACCAGACTTATGGAGCAGGAAAGTTACACCCGTCGTCATAAAACGTGGGAGTGACCCGATCTCAATTGCTTCTTGGAATTGTGCGGCCAGAACCGAATGCGAGCATCGAAACCATTTCAGCCAAAAGTTATGCAATCCGTCCGGGCCAGGACATATTCAATTTTGGGCCGAGCGGATTGCATAACTTACATCTAACAAAGAGATAGTAATAGGGTCCATGGTTTCGATGTTTTCACATTCAGCTCTTACCTCATTCATCCAGTCCGCTTCCGTGTGTTCGACCGGTATGGACCAGATGCCTCGCCAAAAATATTTCCAGTTTCGGCATCCGCTACCAGACCGTCGGACACACGTAGATCGGGTTTATCCCATTCACGGTAAACTTTCCTTTGGTCACTTTGAAATATGCGATTCTGCCAAAATCTGTCAACTCGCTTCTTATATCGTTTTATGCGACTTGCCCACGCATAGACTTTTTGCTTTAGGTAGTCTATGCGCTCTGTGGCATAGGCTAAATACTCCCGAGGTTGAACTTCAGTTCCGTCAAAAGCCTGTGTCACAAAACGCATAACCCGAGGTCTATGGTTACCCTCCTTAAAGCAAATTAGTTTAGCTATGAGGGTCCTGAACCTACTAATACGCCTCTCTATTCTCTGTTGCTAAGTAGGAGTGCTGCAAGCCTGGCGCGGAGCACGGTTACAGTCCGCAAACTTTACCCGCGCAACTCGACAGGCCGCATTAGCCCCACAATAGAGAATAGAGTGCGTATCAGTAAGATCACTACTAGTCTGCAGATATGGGACTAGTAGTGGATTCAAGGCCCCCACTATAGCCTAGAGATGAGTCCGGTATTCAATAACTAACTCAGTACCTGTTAGCATGGTCCTAAAATAGCTAACACTATTGTAAAATCCGCATACCGCTAAGGAATAACTGTGCAAAGCGAGCATCGCGCCTAACCGACCCTGAGCCATAACTACCCAACGCTTCAATACCTATACTTACCTAATTATCATCTACGCATAGGTACTAGCGGATCGTTCACCCGTAAAGTTATGTAGCTGCAACAAGTATTTGGTATTGGGCAGAAATCAGGACAGGTATAGAGTATTGTAACGTTATTGGGTACCAGTTCGTACTAGCGGTATTGAAACAAAATACCCAACTAATAACCGGTAGCCAAAATATCCAATAACTCCCATCCTTACCAAAGCCTTGCCAAAGCACGTCTATGAGTGGGGAAGCGAGGCAGACGTGGCTTTACGGTCGAATTTCTATAATTTAGAATTGTATCTTCCAAAGCCATCCTCAATTGCTCATTATTCTGGGTACTTACCTCAATGCTCTCATGACCAACCTCTTCCACAGCGTAATCAGGCTGGGAAATCACTGGTGTTGATATGATGTATTGCGGTGGCAACGCCACAGCCTGGTTCCACGGCGGATGGTCCACCATTTGAGCACTGAACACTTCACGTAGGAGTTGATCAAGTACAGTGTCATTCAACAATTTGAGCTGGATGACCCGTACCTGACCAGATAGTCGCTGCTCGTTGACCGCGACTGTTGGTTCAAGGGCCTGAAACAAAGGCAGCATCTTAGACCGGTACGCGGTCAGGTTAGTACCTCCCTCAGTAGCCCTATAGAACGCGCGCATGACATTTTCATTCATCTTCTGTGTCCACTTCATGCGCTGCGCTCTTCCGTCAGCGGCGGGGACCGGTCGCTGGGCAGTGCGCCCTGCAGGTCCCAAGCCAGCTGACAGTGGGGGTCGGCCTCGCCGTACAGGTGTTCGCGGCGGTCGAGGCTACGGCGGCAGCTCGTCTTCGCTGCTCAACACATCACTAGTCTCAGGCGGCGTTTGGAATTCCTCTTCATCCGAGGACGAGGATGTGGAGCTAGCCGAGGCGGGCTGTGGTGGTAGTGTTTCGAGCGCTTGTTGTGCCGCCCTCGCACGTGCTCTAGTGATCATTTTTTAATTATTCACATGTTTATTTAGAATAAAAATATAAATAAAATAAAATTTTTCTCAAGGAGACGTATGTAACGGGCGGTTCCATTTTTTTTATTATTATTTATTTTTATTATGTTTCTCATTTCCATGATCACGGGCCATACAGTGACCCGGTCCTTTGGGAGGCATGCGTGGAGCCGAAGCCAACAGCATAGAGGCCCTTTATGAGAATTAATCTAAAGGCGAGAGCTTACACATAGCGGGTATCATCCTTGGTTGCACAATATGATACACCCGAAGATGATATCCGCCAGGTGTAGAGACTATTGCAAATGAAAATGAAAATAACAAAAAAAGCCATGTTATTGTGGTGAATGGATGGACTGGGTAATTGGGCTATGGGGGAAACTATGGACGCCTGCCATAAACATACTCTCAATACTGTTACAAGCGATAGACGGTGGCTTGCCGAATGCTGGATGGGTTCCTCAAAATGTTACTAAAAATGCCGGTACAGGAACAACATCGGTGCAAACGACTAAGGGGTGTCGAGAGGTGCGGCCCCGATTTCACCATCACGAAGACACGTGAGCGGGCTTCCTCGTTATTACGCCATTAAACAATTCCACCCCCGAGTCTACATCCTAAGATGCATCTCTCGCGAGTCCACGCAGACCGGCCAATGAAGGCAAGCAAGAGGTGGGGATCTGGTTCTCTTGGGGTACCACTCCGCAAGCGGAGACGAGAACCAAGAACTTCCCCGGAAGCACTCGGTATACCCGTGGTGTCGCTACTCACCAACAGCTCGCCACAAACTGCCCTGCAGGTACACATTATTATTATTCACTTCATTTATTTTAAATCTCATTAAAATACATTTTTTACTATAGAAAATACAATAGGTAACATATAAAACTAATCTACAGTAAAAAATATATCAAAACGGTGGATAACCGGCCGCGAAGCTAGGCTCAAGCGGCCGGTGACTAGGGCTGCAGAGAGAGGAACTTCCTGACAATACGCGCCGAGTCCAGGAGTACCGCCTTTTGAATCTGACCCTTGATCCAACTTCCTAGCGAGAGTCTCATAAGATGTTGATCGAGGCTCTTCGCTATTACGCCATTAACTGAAACGACTATCGGAACGATGGTCGCTGAATCAACATCCCACATGCTGACAACCTCGTTAGCCAAGTCAAGATATTTACTGAGTTTATCTTTCTCACCTTTAACGAGGTTAGCATCATGTGGTATGGTGACATCAGCGAGCACCGCCCTCCGTTCTAACCGATCTATCAGTACAATATCAGGCTTATTCGCGAGAATAGTCCTGTCTGTAATGATAGATCGGTCCCAATAGAGCGTGGCACGGCCGTTTTCGAGAACTGGCGCCGGTGTGTACTTATAATACGGAACTTCAGGACCGGTAAGGCCGTATCGGAGAGCAAGTTGCTGGTGTATAATTTTGGCTACTTGATTGTGTCTGTGCAAGTACTGAGAGTTAGCAAGGTGCGAACAACCCGAAAGTATATGACGGAGGGTCTCCCCAGGAAGATGACACGCTTGACAGATATCGATCGTGCCATCTTTCATAATATACTTCCGGTAGTTGTTCGTCTTTACCACCTCATCCATAATTGCACAGACAAAACCTTCGGTTTCCCCAAAGAGGTCACCGAAGCGTAGCCAATTTACTGAACTCGGGAGATCTACATCAGGTCCGGTGAGAACCTTGTAGAATCTCCCGTGTAGCTCTTTGCTCTCCCATATAGCCTTCCTATCCTGAATGCTCATCACCGTAGGTTTGCGCCAGTTCTCGTTAGCTAAGGAGAGAGGGGTAAGGTTCTTATCAACTGCAACCACATCGCGATGCATCTGGTATTCGGCTTGAAGGAAGTAATTTCTGAGATTGCATACCTCACGGTTGTGTAGGGTCTTGGCGTTTAAAAAGCCTCGACCACCACATTTCCGCGGGATCTCATAACCGAAGATCGGGGATGTCGCATGCGATGAGTGGTTAAAAGTTGACGAACCTTACAGTCCATAAGTCCATTATTATTATGTTTCTCATTTCCATGATCACGGGCCATATAGTGACCCGGTCCTTTAGGAGGCATGCGTGGAGCCGAAGCCAACAGCACAGAGGCCCTTTATGAGAATTAATCAAAAGGCGAGAGCTACACATAGCGGATATCATCCTTGGTTGCACAATATGATACACCCGAAGATGATATCCGCCAGGTGTAGAGACTATTGCAAAGGAAAATGAAAATAACAAAAAAGCCATGTTATTGTGGTGAATGGATGGACTGGGTAATTGGGCTATGGGGGAAACTATGGACGCCTGCCATAAACATACTCTCAATACTGTTACAAGCGGCAGACGGTGGCTTGCCGAATGCTGGACGGGTTCCTCAAAATGTTGGCTTATATGGCGGTAATGGAACAACATCGGTGCAAACGACTAAGGGGTGTCGAGAGGTGCGGCCCCGATTTCACCATCACGAAGACACGTGAGCGGGCTTCCTCGTTATTACGCCATTAGACACTTCCACCCCCGAGTCTACATCCTAAGATGCATCTCTCGCGACTCCACTCAGACCGGCCAATGAAGGCAAGCAAGAGGTGGGGATCTGGTTCTCTTGGGGTACCACTCCGCAAGCGGAGACGAGAACCAGGAACTTCCCCGGGAGCACTCGGTATACCCGTGGTGTCGCTACTCACCAACAGCTCGCCACAAGCTGCCCTGCAGGTTATATTATTATTATTATTATTATTATTATTATTATTATTATTATTATATTCCCCTTCTATTTCCCCTCATTAACGGTTAATCCTTATAAATTCCCGAGTCATGGGTGCTCACGTTTTTTTATTTGCCTTTGGAATTCTAAATCCAATAGATTAGTGATATGTATCGAACGAATTATCATCGCACTAAAGTTCAATATACTTTTTGGAAGTCGTGTCTCGGTTCGTAAGCAAGCATGTTTTGGAAACATATAAATTATTATTTATAAATTAGGCTGCTTTTCAGTGTTTATATTGTATGGGACTGAACATCTTTTGAACATGACGTTAGTAACGCACTGTGCTTCATTTCAGATACAGCAAAGTTCTGAGTTCAAAATTATTTTTTTATTGGTTTCAGAATATCTGCCATACTTTTCTCTGTCATCCTAAGCCAAGTTCTATGTGAATTTCCACTTTATGAACAAAGTGAAGAGTTTTTGAGGTCCAAGAGACAAATTAACAGTTTGCCACTAGTTTATCCCTATGGAGGAACGTACAAGGTCAGTATTTACATATTTTAGAATGGCTAAAAACCTGTGACTATAAAAAAACTTTTAAAATTATAGGTAATTATGGCAAGACAAAATTAGAACTCTCACAGTTTTTATCATATCCAGGATATTGTAAAATCCATTCCCAACTCCTCCAGGTACTCCTTTGGTAAGAGAAGAGATAAGGTCGAATAAAAGAAATCTTGCGCTAAAATGCTAAGGGCAGAAAAAAATATAGATAAGCATCCATATCGCATTGAATTATTATCACTTTTAAATGTCAAATGACATATCTATTGTATTTTATTGGTGAATTATTATCATTATTCTCATTTCCAGTTCCTGGTGGGCATGTCAGCACCGATTCAAAACCGGGACCAGGTTGCGCTTCTCTTCGCAGCGAACTTCCAGTGGCAATACGTCCAGTTCACGAACATAACAGAGCTGTCCCAGTACTACTTCATCAAGCAGGTCTTTTCTAGATTTAACCCTCGAATACTGTTGTTTAAATCATTTGGGTCCGTTTATATTTTGTACCTTGGTCTACCTATATAGCTAGAAATCATTTGTAGGTCTCACGTTGACAGTGTGGAGAAATATGACCATATTCCACTTTCATCATCATCACCATATCAGCCCATACACGTCCACTGCTGGACATAGGTCTCTCCCATACTCCACTTTAGCCTCTGTTCAATTGGTTAATGCATCAAATTACACCCTGTTATCATATTAATATTCATCTATTTATTGCGTTATAGGTAAATGAAACTTGGCAAAATTTATTAACTATATTAGAGAATACACATAATATGTACCCATTAAGTGTTTTTTTTCTGTAATTTCCTAGCAAATTAAGATCAGCCATCTTAGATGGAGAGTATACTCCATATCTCTAGCGCAGAATATAATATCGAGTATGGTATAGTAATTGATGAATAGTAGTTATAGTAATAATATAGTCGTTGTATATTAGACATAGTATATGGAGCTTCTCCTAATAGGCTAGATCCCTAATCAAGCTACTTTACTCCTATCTTACCACTAGTGTATTGATAAAGATAGTCATTTAATCAGGTATCCAGAGAGCAGAGAGAAGCAGACATCTCTATGCGGAAAGACGAGAGGCTGATGTTCTACCGGTCTGTGGCAGGGTTATTGAACACGTGAGTAACAGACTAAACCACTCTAGAGTATCGACATATCCAGACATTGATTAAAGAAAAGCTTGTCACTTTGAATTTCGCTACCGGTGGATACCCATCGAACCCGCCGACGCCGCTGACACAGTCTGGTGGATTGGTGTCGCTAACATTATTTTAATGAACTCGTTAGAGACTATTCTATTAGGCAACTTTGGTGTATAGGCTTTAAAAAAATAACATAAGTTTTGCTGGCTATTTCGGTCAACGATTTAGCTTTACCATCTAACGTTGCAATGCTGTTTTGCTATGCAGTGGGACACTGCAGACTAAAAAAATCTTTTATTGTAATTTTCTTTGTTAATAAATTGTATTTCCTCTACAAGTAAAAAGAAACAACGTAACTTTTCTAAAAATATGCAGTTTCTCCAGACATCGTAGTTTCATCTTTTATTTTCCAACGTCGTCGATGAGCACATACGCTTTCTTAAGCCAAATTATTTACTTAGTTTTTTTTAATTTCAGTAAAGGCATGAATGGCCCTGAATGCGTCTTTCGAGCTATCTGCGAAGCCGCCCAGTTCCCTGTAGAAGAGGAAGGATTTGTGGGTGAAGTTCTACATGTGCTTCTCACGTAAGAAACTACATCAACTTCCAAGAAATTTATTGTTTGCTGCATAAAAGAATTGAGATTCATAGCTTTTTTGCAGTATTCTTGTTTTTCGATAGTTCAATGCCAATTTTTATTTTTAGCCGACTACGAGAGTCTTATGATTTTGACACCCTATGTATGTATGTAGCCGACTTTTATGTTGACGGCAGATAAAAATGGGGGTCTAACGAGATAGCTAATATTTGCAATACATACACCAATATTATAATCTCGAAAGTACAAACTCTGTCTTTCGGTCTGTTACCTTTTGAGGCCTGAACGGCTGAACGGATCTTAATGAAATTTGGCAAGGAATTCAATGATATTCTGGGGAGAGACATTATGTCTCTCCCCATAGGCTACTTGAAAAGCGTGGGAAGATTACCATTTTTCAATAACATCCGAATTTAAGGTTCGTGGATGGCTTTTGTATTAAATCGTAAAGATCCATGAATTCTAAATACAACTAACTGTACCCAAAACCGATTTAAGGAATGCAAAAGTACTTTTAAATCTTATCACCCTGAACATAAAGTTGGAAAGTAAATTCTTAAAATTCGCTGAGAATTCCGATTTGGATCGTGAGAACTTTTGAAATATTTTCTGTTCCCGGTTTTAAAAGTATGGCGCTTATAGTACCTACCTGGAAGACGCTGGAATTCTGTAAAGTATTCTTTGATGTCCCAAACTAAAATAATAATAATAATAATAATAAAGCATTTATTTATCTCTCACAATAGGTTCTTATTTATCTAAAGGTAACACAAAGTACAGGAACTTTTGTAGAAGATAATCTTCTGGGTATAGGTATTAAATCATCGACTAAGACCTGTTTTGTGAGAGAACTGGGAAAATGATCAATGCTGTGGTACAAAATGTTATATACTCGTAATATTCGTTACACAAATCAGAGTAAAAATTCAGTACTACTGCAGAAGCTTGACCCACCTGACTCGCGTACGATTGGTCGATGTCCAAAAAATTATTCATTGGGATTTTCTTTACAGACCGGACTATGGTCGAACCCCATTCGATGACGAAGAACCTGATTGGGAAGAATCCATGTCCCCATACAAGGACGCTGCAGTGGCTGGCCGGCAAATGTTCAGCTGTTCATCCATCTACAGTGGATGTCCTGAGGGCCAGGGGATCTTGGAGCTTATGAGCACTCTACGGGACCAATAAATTTGTAATTTGCTTGACTGGAAAAAAATTAATATTTTGTGTAAAGTTTGTTTATCAAATTTATTCGTACACCTCTAGAAAAAATAAATACTTTTACGTAGGTGCGCGATAAAAATATAGAGTAACGTTTTTGTCGTCGATGGAACATCCAGTCATTTGATCTACATACGAATAGGTAGATTAAATTCCAAATCACCCTGTGTATAATCCTGGTTATTGGAGCCATTGTTCCTTCTGAACAATAGTAGGTAACAATGTTGTATTCTAACAGGTTAACAGGTATGTTAACGCAACAAGTTTGAACATGCAGAACTGGTTTTCCTTGGATTTGTAACAATAGGTGACTAAATGAATATACTATACAAGGCATTTACTATCTTGTATAGTAAATGCCTTGTATAGTATATTCACTACTGTTTTATGATAATATACATCAAAGTACCTTGGTACTTTGAGGTATATTATCTTAAAACAGTGATTCAGGGCATCAAATCAATCCAGATTCTACAACTCTTAATTTTTTTTAATGAAAATCTAGCTAGAAATAAAAATTGAAGTGCTTTGTTTTCATTACAAAATTTACAACCGTAAAAAAAGAAATTCTTTTGATTCAGAATTGAAATAATAAACTCAGACAAACAAATATCAGAAAGGTTTGGGAACTGTCTAGGCCTCTATACCTGATAGTAAAATATGTATAGTTTAAAATATTACAATATCAGTGTGAACGCCGCACTATCAACAAACAAAAACTATTGTTCAAAGCGGAGATATAAGCTCACAAAATGAGAAGAAGCTGCGAAACTATGAGGTAAGTTTTTGTACCTTTTAAAATGGTTGCCTATTTTTTAAAGCCAAGTTTGTAAAGTCCAATGTTTTTGGGTAAACATTTTGTAGTAAAAACTTGAATTTAAGCTGAGTCAGCAATTGTCTTTAAGTGTATGTTTATGTTCAAATTGCTGACTAGCAGGTAAATTCAGATGTAGCTATTTGTGAGTGTATCACTAATAACTGTTTTCACTGCTCAATGCAATTTTGTTCAAGAGTTTAAAAAAAGAAAATGTCTTTATTATCAAAGTATGTATATAATTATAATGAAATAATTATAAATAAATTTGAACTACACTTATTCAAAATCCTGGATATTTTTTGTATACAAAAGGGTTACGAAACCCAAGGAATATTGGTGGAAAATATTAAACGACATTGGTATCATAGAATCAAAGCACAGAAATTAGAAACAATGTTTGGTTTTGAAAGATTTCATTCATCAATTAATAGACCGCTCGTTCGTCCATCAAAATATTCAAAATATAAAAAAAATTGTGATTATACTTTGTTAAAGTTTGTGTTTTAGTTTTAAGTGCTATCTTTGTTGTTATGTTATCTTGTCGTTTTCTGTTATTATAATCAGTTTTTATTTTCATTCATACATGTAAATTTCGACATAAAATATCTTGGAATCGAAATCGGAGTTTAGTATACAAATACAATATTAGCATAGAAAATGGTCCAATAAGCGGCAAAAATAGTATGAGATACTTTACCTGGGAGAACATTCAGCGACATCGTCGCCTATTCTGCTATCAGTGTTAATTAATACTTACATCATTCATGATAATTAAGTACTGTAGTACTCAGGTACTGCAGTACTTCTTTCACTCCCACAAAAAATTTAAGGGAAGACAAGTTCAATAACACCTTATTTCTTATTTGATAATATTTACTTATTCATTTATCTAATCTTATTTATTATTTTATTGAGTGTGTAATTTTAATTTTATTTTATTTACTTATGTGTAATATGGATTATTTAGTTATCTGAAATTATGAATACAATACTACATAAAAACTGTTTATAGTATAAAATTTGACTAGTGTAAGCGCTTATTTCGCAAGCCTAAAGTACCTATAGTAAACTTAATGAAATCTAAAATTCTAAGTCGGTAAGTAGCATTTTTCTCCAACGTAGGTAATTGAATTGATGTCACTTCACACTTATCAAAAACCCTGCGACCAATCATGATAATAACAAAATTAATAATGATTAGGGTTTATTGCCCAGCGTGGAGATTGTGGCATTACCTCTCTATATGGCTGACTGTCCACTGGAGCGGAGGGGAGAGGGACGGAGCGGAGTTGTGCCAATTGTAACCAATAGAATTGCATAATAATCTCCGCTCCGCTGCCTCGCTCACAAAAATGCCTGTGACGGACTCCTCTGTGATAGTGCGTTGTATATTATGATGACCGGCGATATGGCACGGCTAGAGATGGATTTATGCCAAGCATATATAGGGCGTATTGAGTAAACGCCCAATATATGCCCGATAAGTGCCCGTTTAACGGGCATAAAACGACATAGGGCATTTCCCCAATCATCATCATCATCTTCATCATATCAGCCCATACACGTCCACTGCTGGACATAGGCCCATAGGCCTCCCCTATACGACGACGCCACAAATAGCGGTCCTGAGCCGCCTCCATCCATCGACTCCCTGCGACCGCTACGATGTCGTCGGTCCATCGAGTGGATGGTCTCCCATGTAGGGGGGTTTTGCCATAATCACCACGCTTGGCAGGCGGATTGGCGATCGCAGTGTTGGCGTTGAATACTCAGAAGGAAGCTGCTGCCCAATACGTCAACACGCCCTGTAAATGCCCGGCATAAACCTATCTCTAGGCTTGGCTGGCAAAGGTCCGCCTATGTCGCAGGAGGTTGCGTGTTGGATTCCCGCCTTGGGACAAATGTTTGTATGATCTGCAAATTTTTGTCTTGGGTGTTCTGGGTATTTTCTATGTCTAAAAAAAAATATTGATCTATGTAATGTATTATATTAAGTATATCAGTCATCTAGCACCCATAACTCAAGCTCTGCTTAGCTTGGGGCTAGATGATGCTGATTGTATTGTCCAGCATTATTTATTAATTATTTATTTATTGACGTGAAGCGAGATAGCCTAGGAGCATTTAAGGCGCTTAGCAGTTGTGGACTGGAATAGGCTGGTGAATGAATGGTGATTTAGTTGAAAAGATACATAATGTAATAAATAAGACTCACTGGCTAATAGCATTATGTTGATATCTTCTGGCGAAACCTATTCCGAACGCGATGAAGAATAAATAATCCCTACAAGAAAACACTTATCCCATACCATATCCCACTCATATTATTTTGACGTGGTTGTTGGTCCCTGAATTTAATACCTACAAGAGAATTTGTACCTTTTCTTCACAGCCTTAGATACAATTTGATGCGCACTGTATCAGTTACTGAGTTATGGCAAATTATATTCCCAACAGTACTTAGAAGGTTCTATTATATTATAATGGATTGTTTACTTACGTTAGAGTTAAGCGGATTATATTAATATGCCTTTGGTTCAGTATTGATAGCTTGATTGATCCAGGTTAAGACATGTTACTTAAGCCCTTTAACGTTTGATATAAATTATTAAGGTTGCAGTGTAGAGCGGACTCATTATTTATTGTATAAATAAATAATGCTGGAAAATTCACGCAGCATCTAGCCCTAAGCTAAGCAGAGCTCGTGTTAAGGTACTTGATAACTGATATTACACAGATAGATATTTTTTATTTTACATAGAAAACACCCAGAACATACCAACAAAATCTGCAGATCCTACAAACGTTTATCTCGACGCGGGAATCGAACCCCCAATTGCATGGTATGTCAATTTATGGAGGCGGTTCACGCGAATGCATTTTTTTGGAACTTATGCGGGAATCCAACCCTCAATTGCACGGCATGTCAATTTGTAAAGGCGGCGCACGCGAATGTATTTTTTTTTTCTTTTCAGAGAAGGTTTTACGCGGAATTGTTACTAAATATTTTTCAATCCAATATTTTTGTGTAAAGTAATTTATTCATCACAAATACATGCATACATAATATATAATATGGCGTGTTTTAAAAACGATAAACCGACTCAAAATCCCATTACTTTTACACTTATTTTAAGTATTGCGGGATAAATA
The DNA here is from genome assembly GCA_947859395.1 of Eupithecia insigniata. Taxonomy (NCBI): domain Eukaryota; kingdom Metazoa; phylum Arthropoda; class Insecta; order Lepidoptera; family Geometridae; genus Eupithecia; species Eupithecia insigniata. The sequence goes on from OX402008.1 coordinate 7,789,164, forward strand.
CTAATCCCTTGGAGATAACATTTTTTTGGGACGCCTTCGGGATCATTTCCTATACAATAGCTAAAGAATTTTTAAAATCGGTTCATAATTGGCGGAATATCGCGTAACTACATACAAAAAAAAAACCATACAGACGAATTGATCCTTCTTTTGAAGTCGATGAAAAATCACAGTAACTTAAAATTAGGTATTCATATTATAGAAAGACTAATAATTGTGATCTCACTTTGATCTCTACACTAGAATACCCTGTGCTGTAGATACCAAAAAGTAGTATTGCTCTAGTTTATAGTAATAGATGACATTAAAGTAAAGTTTGGAACATAAGGTGACTTTGAGATCTTGCTTGTTTCTAAAGTACTGTTCAATTCTGAGTGCAATAAATTAAACTACTCTCATATTATTATACTCATGTTATATAACTACTTACTCATGTTACAGATGTTTCTTCTTTGCTGCTTGTCTGTCATTGATAAGAGCTGATGATAATCAACATAGAGCTGAACGACAAATCAATAGCATTCCTTTGGTGTACCCATACGGTGCCATTTACAAGGTTAGTACCTACCTACTATGTTTTAGATTTTAGAATCATTTAGGATAGTTATAGCTGCAGTGTGCAGCACGGTGTCCCACGGCCATGGGACATGGAGGGTAAGTACCTAAAATATTGAATTTAGGAACTTTAACTGAAAGGAAACAGTCATTTTTAAATAAGCAAACCTGTCCAAAAAATAACTCCGTCTCCGTCATCTTTCTATCTAGGTTGCCTGGAAGAAATCGCTCTCAGCGAAAAGGCCTCCTTTTGTACTGTTTATTTTTTGATTTAGATATAAGATTTTGTATTGATGTTAATTTAAGTACAATAAAGTGTTCATTCGTTCATTCTTTTATGGTATCAATCATATCCACCAGATATGGAAGGTATTGTGCACTCCGTCTGCTTGTCCTGGAGTGGAAGGGAGATGGTGGTATGGTCATGAAGCTCCCGGGTTTTAGGTAATTCACTGTTACTACTCGAACTGCAAGTTCTGCCCGTCATCAAGAACACGTTCCGTACGTAAGGTTGGCGTTTTCACGAACGTGACGTTCGTGAAAACGACAACCTTAATTTTTAAAAAAGTTCGTAAATCACTTATGATTAAAAATAAAAAGTACGTTTGTTTTGAACCCAATGAATTACTAAATACTGATCTCCCATATCTACTGTTATTTAAAGGCAGAACAGTTTTTAAGAAGGATTTTTGTGGAAGAATGGAGGGCGGTGCCTACTACCAAATCTACCAATATCAAAATTTGAGAATCAAAACCTGGCGTCTTCAAAAACGTGTAAGTTATGGGCAGAGCCTTCAGTATATGCAGTGTCAGTGATTTACCAATAACTTTGTATAGTTATATATTAAACTAGCAACCCGCCCCTGCTTCGCACGGGTAGAAGAGCATTATATCTCAAAGGGGTTAGTCAGCGTTTTCGATGAAAGCTCACAGGTGGCTTGACTTCCTACACTTCCAACAAATATCGTTATATTTTAACCAATTTACAAAAACCTTGACAAAGTATACACATAAAATTTCCTCTTGAATCACTCTTATCGATTAGTGAAAACCGCATGAAAATCAGTTCAGTATTTTTTTGAGTTCATCACGAACAAACAGGTCGACATGGCGAAGGACTTTGTTCTATAATATTGTGGTATAAATAAATAAACAGTCCTCGTTGACGGCTGGACTAAATTATTAAGAAAATGTTTTGTTATTTTGTGAATGTTATTATTGATTACTTTGTATTTATTTAATGAATTAACATTCTGTATTTGCATTGACTCATCATCATCATCATCAGCCCATACACGTCCACTGCTGGACATAGGCCTCCCCCGTACGACGCCACAAATAGCGGTCCTGAGCCGCCTCCATCCATCGACTCCCTGCGACTGCTACGATGTCGTCGGTCCATCGAGTGGATGGTCTCCCATGTAGGGGGGGATTTGCCATAATCACCACGCTTGGCAGGCGGATTGGTGATCGCAGTGTTGGTGTTGAAAAATACTCAGACGGAAGCTGCTGCCCTTCCTCTGGTAGGTTCCCTCAGTCGGCTCTTACGACATCCACAGCATTGGCTATTTAATTTAATTTTCTTTTAATTAATCTAATTGGTTTTTAATAAGCGTGATACAAAAAACCAAGTCAACGGGTGTACTTGAAACTTGTAACCACATAGCCTAGGGTGCCTAGGGTGTAACCACATAGCCTAGGGTGCTGAGCGTGTTACGGGGTGTAATGTAAGGAAATGGTACCATTCCCAGCGAGCATGATATTACAATACATATGCCGTGAGCTAAAATCCGTTGCGAGCACCTCGCCTCGTAACGCTGATCAGTACCCAACTTTAGATTAGTTAATGTAACATGGTAAAGGTGCCTACAATTTACTAACGTTATTTCATAAAATACACTTCTATTTCAGCTTCTCATTGGCTTCGCAGCCCCAGTGCCAAACAAGGATAAGATAGGCCTACTTTTCGCTGTGAACTTCCAGTATCAATACCAACAGTTCCAGAACATATCGGAACTTTCACAGTACTACTTCATCAAGCAAGTCTCCAGGGAGTCACGTGACCTCGACCATGGCGATGAACGGCTGCTTTTCTACAAGTCTTTGGCTGATATGATGGACACGTAAGTTTCAGATTGCTCGTTGAACAAAGGATTTTTTAATTCTATAATAATAAGGCGCGGTTGCCTTCCAACTCGTGATCAATAAAAGACTAAGGTCCGACTTCAACGTTGCAATTTCACGCGATCAACATAAGATAAACTCAGCGCTTGCAAACGAGTTCAACGTGAGTTTAAAAACCGGTGACATTGGACCTTAATGGTCAATACCTTATGAGAGTAATTAAGTCAGTAGGAATGATAGACGATAGTCACCCTAGCATGATGCTCTGCATAGATTATCGTCGACCATAACAACAAATGCACTGACGGCAGTCTGTATTGAGATGTTTTGGGAAAAATCTCACGTAGAGAGCTTATTAACCTGCAAAAAATTATGCCTCCTGCGTGGTGCGATGTTAAAAATTAGACTATCTAAAGTTGTAAATACTGCAAGATTTATTTGATACTGCAATATACAATACAGAGTCACACAGGTTTCACAATAAGAAGGTAATAAATACGACGATAAAATATAATCGATCGTTATGACGATCGACGTGGCGCGGTGGGCGATAGTCCGCCTGCGACGCAGGGGTGGTTGAGAGTTCGATTCCCGCCTTGGGACTAATGTTTGTACGATGTGAAAATATTTGTCTCGGATGTTCTGGGTATTATTATAAAAATATCTATCTAATATATTGTTTTAAGTATTTCAGTCAACTAGTAGGTAAGGTACCCATAACACAAGCTCTGGTTATTTTCTAGTTGTGCAGATTGTTCAGCATTATTTATTATTATTACCTTTATTGCAGAAAACCTCTAAAAATAATGACCGATGTGTCTGTCTTCTTCAGAAAAGGCATGAACGGTCCGGAATGTGTGCTGCGAGCTATCTGCGAGGCCGCTCAGTTTCCTTTAGAAGAAGAAGGCTTCATGGGAGAGATTTTACATATCCTTCTAACGTAAGTTACCTACCTTATTACTTTACTAGCTGCTGCCCGCGCCTTCGCCCACGTTTTATCAGGATAAAAATAGCCTATATGTTATTCCAGGTACCAAACTATATCCATGCCAAATTTCAGCCTAATCGGTTGTGTAGTTTTTGCGTGAAAGAGTAACAAATATCCATACATCCATACATCCATCCATACAAACTTTCACATTTATAATATTAGTAGGATATAGAACCCTTGATAAAATGATCTTTTACTGCCACAGTCGAGGCGTGTTGCAAATAGTGGCGAATTGCTACTACCTATTAAGGCGGTTCCCAGACCCAAGCTAGCGCCGCCACCTATTTTATCGTATTATTACGAATTTTATCATAAGTTTAGGAAGAGGTGCGAAGTTGCACGTTTTGGCCACCAAACTCGGTTTTCGCATCTCCTCCTAAGATATACTATATAAAACTATTAAAGAGGCATTAAAAATAAGCTTACGAGTACCACAAACGGGCCAAGGGATTTTTGAAAATTCTTTTGTATATCGTAATAATACGATAAAATAATGGAATGATGATGGCTCTGATTGGGTCGAGATAGCCCCTTAAGAGATTTGTTGGTGGCCAGCAGTGGTCAATCACCTATGGTATAGAGAACGTCCAGGAAGTACGGCCGGGTTGATGCAGTGTTCTTTTGTTGACGCTTATGGGGGCAAGTAAGGTCTTTACAGGAATGACAACTGTCAGACAAAATGCGAAAGACTGGATGGCCAAAACTACTGAAATGATTCGCCTGAATATTTGCTTAGTAGTAGTCGTAAGCCATATAGCTCGGAGAACCAATAACCGTTGGGGAGTAAAGGTTTTCGAGAGCCGACCGCGATGTAATGCGAAACGGAGTGTGGGAATACCTACCACTCGATGGACCGACGACTTCGAAGCGGTCGCAGGGAGTCGTTGGATGGAGGCGGCTCAGGACCGCTATTCGTGGCGTCGTTTGAGGGAGGCCTATGTTCAGTAGTGGGCGTGTACGGGCTGATGATGATGATGATGAGTAGTCGTAAATTTTGAGATGGTGACCATAGGTAACATTATGCTTCTTACAATATACAAAAATGCGTGCGAAGTTAGTTGATAAAACAATTCAAAATTTCAATTTCAGACCTGACTACGGTAGAACTTCTTTCGATGATGAGACTTCAGACCCTGCCCTGTCTTCATACAGAGACGCAGCGGTTGCTGGCCGACAGATGTTCAGCTGTCCAGCTATTTATGACTCATGTCCGGAGGGCCAGGGGGTGATGGAGCTTATCAGCACTTTGAGAGACGAATAAACTACATATGTGACCGACTTATGTATTCCAATTGATGCTACAATGATGCAGCCAGCGTCTTGGGGACGCTTCCGACTGGTATTGATATGGATAAGTTGAGCAACCTCTTTTTAATGGTTGAGCTAACTGCAGACTATTTTAAACAATCTACAGGTAGCTCAACTGATCCATATCAATGCCATACATTAATTTAATTGGTTTTTACATCATTTTACTTTCTTTTACCCAATAAATATAAAATTGGCTGGTTTTTTCCCTTCAAACCCAAGGTTTTTCCGTTAAGTTATAAATATCTTTCCAACTTTCAAAGTGTAATTACCTCCTCACAAGTGCTCCCAAGCGTGTTATATTATCCCGAAGCCGCGGTATTTGCTGGCGACAAATTAGGTGGCGCTCATCACATCTTTACGTAGCTTGCAGGTCACGTTCTCGCTATCATTCCATGGAATATTTACCAGAACTTTTTACTTTCGGAACTCGAAGATACATAACACTTATTAACTGAGTAGGTAATCTGGATCTTTGAGAAATATCGGTAGTTTTTTGTGACGGATAAATACATACACTGAAAAAAAAAATAGTTAAAAACTAAAACCCGACTACATAAAAGTCTTAAACAAGCGTTCACCTATTGTCCTTATCATTTTCTTTTGATACTTAGGTAGTCGGAGGCACCCACCCCATATACCTACGGTACAATTAGTAACAAAGGCCTCCGACTACCTAAGTATCAAAAGAAAATGATAAGGAACGGTTTTAGAAAGTACAAACAAATACCTTTGCAACGATACCACACACGAGCATATTTACTAACATTGAAATATTCGACCCTTTCTTCGACCCCCGCTATCTCGTTAGACCCCCATTTTTAACTGACGTCACATAGCCTATAACCATCGGGCTATTAAGACGAATCATATGACACATCATTTGTTGAAATCGGATTAGTACTTCCACCGCTACGTGGGAACATAAAAATCGGCTACATACATACATACATAGGGTGTCAAAAACATAACCCTCTCGTAGTCGGGTAAAAAAGATAATGTAACGCTGCACGCTATACATGTAAATGTATCAGGCTCGAACGCGCCAAGGGAAACAAAATGATTCAACATTGAAATGAAACAAATGAACGCTGTCTTCCTCTTCCGTAGGTAGGGACGTAGGTAGGAATACCGGTATTTTCAACTACCGGTTCCACTGGTCTCGACGCAGTATCAATACTTTTTTTGTATCGATATAATTTATATCGATACTCACATCAGTACCGGTACCAAAGTATCGATATTTTTCATGAGTACCGGTACTTTTACCGAATCTTAAACTCTAAAATACCGATACTATCTACGTAAAGTATCGGTACCACCCGCGCCCCAAAGCGTTGCCGGCGGTGTATCTTCATGCGAGCTGGTAACGTCGCAAGAATCGCTATTAGTATAGCTACTTTGAGCTCAAATACCGATACTCTAAAAATATCGATACTCAGGTACCTAAATGGAAAATACCGATACTTACCGCTATGGTATCGGTACTTTTGGTACCGGTACTAAGCCCTGTCGGTAGGTAGGTCAGGTTCAGGCTGTCGTTACATGCAAAGTAGTAGATAAATGCAATTTTTACAAAAATAACCCTGGTGTCAATTTTACTTTGAACTAACATAACGGCTACACTGATAATTATTATCATAATATTTACATAACATTGTCTATGGAGAAAAAAATATAATTTCAGCTCATCAGTTGGCGTGCTTGCTCAGTTGCCATAGTGGGGCTGGAGAGGTTTAGAGAGAGGAATTTCCAGACACGCGCCGGGTCTAGGAGTACCACCGATCTATTGGCCCTTTGATCCGACTTCCTAGCGAGAGTGTCTTGAGATGTTGATCGAGGCTCTTCGCTATTACGCTGCTAATTGAAACGACTATCGGGACCATGGTCGCTGAATCAACATTCCGCGTCCTGACAACCTTATTAGCCAAGTCAAAATATTAGCTGAGTTTATCTTTCTCAGCTCTTATCACACAGCTTTTACGAGGTTAGCATCACGTGGTATGGTGATATCAGCTATCACCGCCCCCCGTTCTAACAAACTAGCGTCAGTGGCGGCGTAGTGTGGGTTGGCACCTGGGGCGGATTTCTACCTCCTTGGGGCTTGGACCGACCATGAATGAACTCTTAACAATAATAAGTAAGATCCGCGACATCGGCAATCGGAGCGAGCCGCAGTAATGTTTAGCCCAGTCGAAGTAGGATTTGACCCGGAAAAAATAGTCCTTCGGAATTCGTTGGGAGGGGGGGGGGGTCACTGGCAGCCTAACCGCACCCCCCACCCCCCTAGTGATCTAGTGAGCTAGCGTGGGTATCTATATTCATTCTTCGACATCATCAAAACCCTAAAAGAAGCCTGGATGCAAAAGTCGAGAACAGTTGGTAAAGTTCTTGTCCCAATAGGCAATCAGTCCACTACTAGCCGATTTAGTCGCATCGGGAATACATAGACTGGTAGTCGCTAAATGGATTTACTTTCTGCTTAGTTCGCACTCAAGTCTCTCTGGTGACAAGGGGGTTAAGAGCCTGATACACTGAGGCAGATGAATCAAAAACTTCGAGGCAATGCAGACTCGTGCTTATTAATCATATCAAATATGCTTTTATGAATGTTTAAAATTTAAAACGAATAATATAAAAAATTGAGCCCATACGACGCAAGAGTTTTAAGATAAAAATAGGAATTCTTTAATAACTTCAGTCACTTTATTAGTACTTTTTAAAATATAACTTTTGTCCACAAATAAATTAAATTAGGTATTCAAAATATTACCTTTCGTCTCAAGTACGCATAGGTATTCGTCTTGCGTCCGTGAGCGGCAATGTAACCTCACCTTTATTTAAGGGTGTCGGGACGAGATGTGACTTGATGAAGTTTTTGCTGAGACGTTTATTTGCTTAATTGGATAATCATTGGTTTGAATTAATTATAATTATTCAATTACATGAACGCATTAGTAATTTATCATATAATATTCTCAAATTGAATTGTATTTGGAGGAAGTTTACTAAAGGAAATTTACGGTTCTAACGAAATAAGCCAAAGATATCGATGGTCTTTGGATTAATTTAAATTTTATCGTCTTTATTACAAAGGACTTTATTTCCGATAACTACCTATCTTGTTTTCGTTCAAGGCATATTTAAATTAAAAAAGGATGCAACAACAATAATAATAAAAAAAAACGTGATTCTGTAACAAGACGAGCGTTTCTTTCAGTCGGTTCTTAGCTCGTTATTTCATACTTATAAAGCTACAGGGCTGAGATGTGCCAATAGAATATTTTTAGCTGGCAATAAATAGTTTATATTTTACTTTGTGGTTGTATTCACTGCCTACCAATTTGATAAGAAGGAACCTCGCTCTTTACCACAAAATCTGAGAGTACTAAATATTATTTCATGTTTTTAGGTATAGAAGAACCCCAAAAACCTGTATATGTCATGTAATATGTATAATGTAATGTCGATGGATGGAGGCAGCTCAGGACCGCTATTTGTGGTGTCGTATAGGGGAGGCCTATGTCCAGCAGTGGACGTGTATAGGCTGACATTATGATGATGATGAATTAATGTCTTAAGTTTGTCAGTCATCTAGTTTCGTACCTGGTCGTGGGCATGTATCAACCATACCTACAAATAATTTAAGTTCTGGGTCACTTTCGGAACTACTTACTCCTGGGAGAAGAACGATACTTATGCAGATAGCAGCAGTGGAACAATTACGTAGGTCGATTAAAAAAGGCACAATTTCACACAATATCCGTATATTGTGAAATTCCCAAGGCTGACAATGGACAGGATGATATTGAAGTTTCGCAGTCTTGTTCCGTCATGTCGTGCCATTTTGACGTAGCTGATGATTGGTTCCTGAAATCCAAGAAATTAGGTGATAAAAAAGATTGGGACGAGTTTTGCTCCAACTCGAAAACTAACAACCTAAAAAGGTACCTAAAAGTTTCTTGATCTATTTTACCCGTCTCCCTAAACAAATAACAGGAAAATATAACAAACTAGCAGTGCCCACGACTTCGTCCTCGTGGAATAGTGACAGTGTGCATAAACTTTGATCTCCTCCCTTTGATATTTTACCCCCTTGCGGGTAAAATTTGTAGAAACTTTAAATGACATTTTTATTTACATATATCTTATTAACAGTCTAAAAATAAATTCCATGCTTTAACTTTTAAAATGACCATACATCTATACAATACAACCTTTCAACCCCTTCCAACCCTTTTTTCGCATTAAAAAGCCTATGTCTTTTCTCAGGCTCTGAAGTATCTGTGTACCAAATTTCATTTAAATCGATTCAGTAGTGTTGGCGTGAAAACGTGACAGACAGACAGACATAGTTACTTTCGCATTTATAATATTAGTAAGGATCACATGATTTTCAACCGATTTCAAGGAGGAGGTTCTCAATTCGTCTGTATGTTTTTGTATGTTGTTACGCGATCATTTCACCAATAATAGACCAATTTTAAGTGTTTCACTATTATATAAAAAAAAACCCGCGGTGGTCGAGTTTTATCCCAAGGGGATTAGTATTTATCCCGCAAATCTTAAAAATTTAAAAGTAAGAGATTTGATATAGAGTATTAGGTTTTTTGAAAACAATTAATTTATCACAATGACTGTATTAAATAGCTTTCATGGCAACGGGTGTAAACAAGAGGTAGGTTCAGGAATTTGAAGTCCGTTTGTTTTTTTTACAACATGCCAAATCATTTTCATTTCTAATAGGCAACATTTCTTTGTTCTCTATTTAGGGCAGAGCTTGGCTCCCATATAAGGCACCTTACCCACCAACTTAAACAAATTACACGAAAATCACAAGTCCGAAATTTTTCGCGGCTTGCTTTGCTCGTCGGTTAAGTTTATGACTACGGTGATTAGTGACAACCTCCCCCTAATGAATTTATTGTTACGGCTTGCTATAGTTTTCCTCTACAAACAGTTAGTACAGTCAGCCACAAAGTATTCAAGTGGAACCTCATCACGAAAAGGTTGAGAGCCACTGGTCTAGGGTGAGAAGTTGTTTGTATGTTAGTTTGTTCCCAATTATCTTCAAAACGGCTTCACCGATTTATTTGTTGATTTGATTCAGGGTTTGCAATCACACATTAAACAAATTTTATAAAGGCCATTTTGTATTTTTGTATGTTTGTGTGTATTAGGTAATCCAAGACGCTTCAACGCCTGAAGGGATTTAAATGGAATTTGGTGCCAGGATAGCTTATATCCTGGATTAATAATAACTATGTTTATAGTATAAAATTTTACTCGTCTAAGTGCTTATTTTGTTAGTCTAAAGAAATAAAGTTATTGATTCTGATTCTGATTAGAATAAAGGTCAGTAACTTTTTGATAAATGTGACAAATCCTTACCGGAATACCATTATGAGAATCCTGTGATACATTTCACTGGATTCTGACAAAGCATTTGTCTCACAGATGGCGCGACGAACGCACTGGAAGCCATTGAGACCATTCCTGGAACAGACAATTCAATAAAATCCATGCTAAACTCAGGGATTTGTCGCGCACCATTTTAAAAATATAAAAAGTATGAAAATATTTATTTATTTGCAGCAAATACAAAGTTTACTTAAACTATCATATTACATCTAAAATAAAAATAAACGAAGCTTAACTTAAAATAGGTACAGACAGAAGCATTAATTGGTAACCCCCCTCACAGAATATGTAATAGTGTCATTCAGTAGCACGCAGGTTCAAACCCTTGAACATAAAAATATTGAGTTTAGTTTACATTATTCTCGTTAATTTGGCTTTTTTATGTGTTTTGTTTTTTATTATAAAGTTTATTCAATTATTTCAATAAAATACTAATATTTTTCAATACCTACATTTCTATTGTCACGAGTAACGATTAAATTTCAAGATTACATCACATGTAACTATGGTGTTATTGTAACCGAGTTTCTCTCACTGCACACCGGAATACCCGTCATCGATCCTTTGCAGTGGATGTATTATTGTTTTTTTTTTTTTAATTTTAGTAATGTATTGTCATTTATTCGTGTGAATAGTGAAGTTATTGTATATTAGCATGATTTTAAAGTAATGATAAAATAAAACAATTTTATGTATACATAAATTTATTATTTTAAAATTTCTGACTAGACAACAACACAAAGCCTACTTACAAATAGCTCCCTATCCTGATATATAATATTCCGTTTTTGATTTGCTCGAGAATACACATGTTTTCATTTCATTAGATTTTTGTTTATTTATCTAATCTAATGAATTAAACAATTTGGATCTCCTGTAAATCGAGGAATACTGGTTATCTAGGTTTGAAAATAAATGAGGTCAAATGGTATTTTTTCAGTAGTGATAAATTATCGTCTTATGTATTTATATATATATCTAGTGATACTTATCGCTTAATAGCGTAAGGGATAACCATCACTATCGTAGTCTGTTTCTCATCTGAGTAACCATGTTCCATCCCATATTATTACCTCGCATTAGCTCCCAGGTCCTCATGACCTCTTGCTCTAAATTATGCTTGGACCTCAATTCACTCGAATCCCAATTTAAAACCATTTGACCCCACATATTTTCTATCGGGTTTAGGTCCGGACTTTTAGATGGCCAAGGAATAACAGTAATGTCTTCTTGAGAAGAGAACCATTCATTAACCAAGCGCGTACGATGCACGTCACAATTATCATGGACAAAATAAATTTGTCCCTCTGGATACGCGATCCGCACAGAAGGTAACATGACTTCCTTCAACACTTTCAAATATTGTTCGCCGTTCATGCGCCCAGTTATTTCTACTATTTCTCCAGGACCCGTAGAGGACATCCATCCTTAATATCCTAAAAGAAAAAAAATATCAATTGGTATAGTGTTTATTTAGTTGGTGTGTGTGTGTGGAATAAAATACAAAATCATCTCTTTGCATTGTTTGAATACTAACTTGTTAAATCATCAGATTATGATGAAATAATCATTGATAAAGGTAATTGGATTCGTTGAGAATTATCACTTACCTAACGTTATTCTGCCACTCGCCCTTACAGGTAATATATTTTGTGGATTATGGCGTTCATTAGGTTCTCTCCATAATATCTTTCGACCGTCGGTATCCGATCTAAAAGTTTTTTCATCGGTGAAAATAACTATATTATTGTGCCAGTCAAAGTCTAGAAACTCTTCAGCAAAGCGCACTCTTGCCCTGCGGTGGAGTTCAGACAGTTCTATTTTTTTGCTGCTCGATAATTGTGTATATCAGCTGCATGCAAATGTCTTCTAACCGTCGATGTTGATATCGAATATCGTTGAGCAGTTGAACGAGTGGGTGCAAATGGCGTACTAGTATGAATGTCGACAATAACATTGTGGTGGCTTCACTGATTTTTTTACACTCCTGTTGTTTTTCTGCCAAATTTTCTTACATTCACATCCCCTTCAGATTGATATCTACGCACCCATAGGCGCACGGTTTTAATCTGTAAGACAACAAATCAATACTTAGGTATTTAATTATATATAAAGAAGTTAAAGAGGTTTTACTAAAATGGTAGGTATTTGCTTCATTATGATTATGACACATAAGTATAATAAGCAGATAACTTACCGTAATTCCAAGCTGACGAGCAATATCCTTATTACTCATTTGCTGTTCGAAAAGAACCGCGATCTTGGTTCTCACAAAATTACTTATATGCACAATTTCCTTCAATATTCTTCAATTCTTTTAGAATTAAAACCAGTAGGTAAGTCAAGACTCGAATCGAGAATGGCCAGTAACCTTTTCTTTGTTCACCAAAATTATATTCAGTTCTACCCGCAAAAACTTATTTTTTTTTCTTATCGAGTGTAAAGGGATACACCGTACAGAAAATCCGCTGTCGAACAATAATAACATAAAATTTCAGAGCTTTGTTAAATAGTTCATTGGTTTAGTTGGTTGGTGCATTCGTTATTTGTTATGTGAGCGATTGGATGCCTGGTTCGATTCCCATTTGGTGATACAAATTTTGTTTCTTAGAATTTGAGTAAAAGATTTGTAAATCGTGCAGTGATGTGCAATGTAAAATTTAGCTATTTGGGGGGTTACCAATTAATGCTTCTGTCTGTACATTACTGTTGTGGTAGGTACATTTTGTATTTTGCTGGGTAGATTTTACAGGTTTTTAGTAGATTTTACAGGTTATTTTGCTTTTATTTCCTGATATTAACCGTATTATAGTGATCATGTTCAGGAAATGGCGAAAAAAACGAGACTCTATTATTATATAGCAATGTATAATCTATAATAAAGCGTTGACATTACAATTGAAAGCATTCAATAGAACTCAGTATATGGCTTTAAACGAGTTCAACGCATTTTACAGACATAAATCGATCAGGTTCAAGTGTTAAGTCTCTTCTTCTAAATTTTTAAGTACCTAATAGTACTTAAGTATATATTGTAGCGCCCCAACAGGGTTCATATTATGATCTACTACTAGTACATATGTACATAAGAACTCGATGTATCTAACCCATGAAACAACATTAAAAATAAATAAACTTACCTATCTAGCAAAGTCTCCAAATGGCTGTACACGGTCCGCCTGTGTATATGATGGTACGGATGGAAGGAGTCCGGGGGTTCGTCCCAGTTTATACGGAACCCTATTGCCTGCGCAAATATCTGGTTCCAAGGGACCATGTTCGCTTTGAAGTTTAGTCGGAGCTGAAAATGGTTTTTATTCTATTAATAAAAATAAATAAATAATTCGGGAAAATCCAAATAGCAACATCTAGCCCCAAAGAATGCAGAGTTTGTGTTATGGAAACTTAATAAATGATATACTTAATACATTGCATACATAGTTAGATACTTTTTTAGTAAAACTACCAGAACACCCGGATTTGCAGATCGTACAAACATTTATCCTGAGGCGAGAATCCTCTTGCGTCACAGCTGGACGTCGCCCGTTTTGATTTTCCTATAAAATTAGAATTAATATAAAAATAACAGCAAAACTCACGAAGAAATGCGATATATTCCTAAAGCTCAAGAACCTCCGCTCTCTGTGTAATTGCGAGCCATTATTGGCTTCACCCACATCAATTAGCACAAATGCTACCAAACACATGTAGGTTATAAGGAGTACTGGATATAATCTGTTCATTTTGGCTTCTCAGCTAATAGAGTAGTGTTCGAGGCCTAGAAATATAAAAGAACGATTATAATCTATATATAGGGTGTTAGTCAAATTAGTGCACAATATCACGGGGGTATATTCTGTTGGTGCCACAGTATAGTATAAAATTAACAAACGGGGTCCAAGGTCAATATTATACCTACCGAAAATTATACAAACCCTTATTTTGCAAGCCCTCTATTACGTTATACTACAGTCCCTCTAAACAGATGATTGGCATACATTATGGAGGGCATTGACCGTGCGGCGCGGGCCACTGTTTGCCGAGCGGAATTAACTCATTGTCAGTCAGTTTCGTGATCACGTATAGCTCTGCCACTTTCGCATGGGGCCAGTGAGGCAACAATGACCACAACGCATGAAAGAGCGGTCGACCTATTTTGGGATGGCTAGTACGTTGCAAAAGGCGTTATTTGTTATAAATTTAAAATTCGGCAAAAATCAAAAATCGTTTGCGACTTACTTTGTTTAGTCAAAGTTAATCTGTAGCAGCAGGTGAGTAACCTCGAGTACCTAATAATTACATCTTATTTGTAACTTATACCTTATCTGCATCATTTATTATTATCTGAACAAGCACAAAAAAGCATCTAGAAAGCGCTGAATTTAAAGTTTCATCTTTCATCATCACCTTATACTTGTTCACTTGTGGACAAAGGCCTCCACTAGTAGCGTTATATCAGCTCTTATTATCAGGCCATGACATAATCTCCACACTCTGGGCATTCGGATAGCAGATCGCAGAGCTCAGCTTTTTTCGCACCACAAACGAATTTTAATTTACCTACTTACTTTTAGTAATACAATGAATCTAGTAGGTGGTATATGACAGACTTTCACATTCACTATTTACTAGACCTACTTCTTTTTATAATTTATCACTGTTATTATTAGTGCATAAAACTATTTATTTCACCGTGTTATAGTACCATTCTCACACCTAAAAGCTTCTACTTTTAAGAAACTTCATAGCAAACTGATATTAGTTTAACTTTATCGGTAAACGCTGGTAAGTGGTAGCTTAGATAGTTTGTGAAGTCAGTAACGGTTTTAGAACTAGGTTGTGTTTGAACGTTTTGTTTATCAATGTGTGCTAAAACTAGTTGTACTTTCTAGTAGGTTACTGTGGCCGTGACATGATGAAAAATAGTGTGACGTAATGGGAAAATTCAGGGTGATCCAAAACGAATAGCTATTTTTCTAGTTTAAGATTATTTAGTAAATTTATACACATAGAATTTGTTTTTATGTTACTTTGTATTAAGATTATGTCGGGAGTTAGAAATAGCTTTTAAAGCTTAGATCAAACTTGCGCGTCAAACAAAAGTGACGCGGGATGCGAAGCGAGAACGTCAGCCGTGCAGCGTAGGCTGCAATGGCTCCTCGACACCTGAGTGATCGAACGCGGGTCAATAAAGTGGAAAAGTTTTGCGTTTTTGACGGTCCCGTTTCGCGTCCCCCCGCATCCCGCGTGTTTGACGCGCAGTTTTGGCTAAAGTTACATATGCGACGTTAATTGACTTGCATTGCATTATCTACGGAAAAACAAATTGCTGTGAACGAAACAACAGAGCCCTGAATTTGGTTACTCGATAGTAGAAATCATCGAGACCACAAACTTTAAATAAAACGTGTTATAGTTCAGTCTCTTTTTGTGGAAATGCATTAGTACCTACCTGATCCTATAACTTGCTCATTAAGTTCAATGTTAATTTTCTGAACATTGTAAAGAAAATCCTACTTAACAATTCAACAATGACAATTCATTGTTGTCTTGAAACTAAAGCCAGGGCTCGGTTCGCTGAATCAACGGTTTATCGATGAATGGTGTAAAATTGTGTTATACGTATTGTGGTTGAATTAAGATAATAATAATATTTCCCTAGATTCCGTCTCCTGTACATCCAGTTTCATTAAACCTACAGACTGCATTTTCGTAATGAGACTGTTTGCCAGGAAATCTTTGAAAATTTCGCTTCCTATGCATTTGTTAATACTCAATATATTTACTGTGATCATCACATTGGCTTAATAGGTAGGTAATTCACTAAAGTAAGTATCATAATGTGAACCATGTTGGGCGTAAACAACAAGTGAAAGGCAGGACGAGGTTGTTTATACTAAAAAAATAAATAAACAAAATGTTAAACACAAACAAAAATTTTCTAAACGTTTAAGTACCTAGTTTGTATCTTAGTTT
Source organism: Eupithecia insigniata (assembly GCA_947859395.1). Classification (NCBI taxonomy): domain Eukaryota; kingdom Metazoa; phylum Arthropoda; class Insecta; order Lepidoptera; family Geometridae; genus Eupithecia; species Eupithecia insigniata. The sequence continues at coordinate 7,805,539 of OX402008.1, forward strand.
TGTTAGTTTTTTCGTTTTTCCTATGTAAGAGTTTACTTTGTTTATTTGACTATGTAGATCTGAAATAGAACTAATCATCCTGTATGTAAATCCGTTAAAGCCTGCAAGTTTGTAAATCGTGATTAACGGTAATCTCAACCATGTAGTAAGCTGACATTATGTTTCTACTTCCGAATGTATAGTACCAAAATCAAGTCTTCCATAATCCAAAATCATTTCGCCATTTTAAAATATTAACAGCAGACAAGATGGCTTCTTGGAAAATTTTAATAAATATTTTAGTTTTTGTTAACTTTGTATTGAGTCAAGAAATTGCTAACGATACAAGTGTTGTTTTTACTCACAATAAAAGTGAAATATTGTCCAGGAAAAAGAGGTTTCTGATTTTTCCTGAAGGCAGTTCGTTTCAACTCGGTAAGACTTAGAAAATCTACTAAAAGAAGAAAGATCAAAATTCATCCACGTCAAATAATAATATTTATTAGAATGAACTCAAAAAATTATTATTAATGAATCCAACATTAAAAAAATTGTTTTCAAAATGTGTTTATCAGTAATATGCAAAATTATTACATTAAAATATAGAGAAAAACTTGGGCTATCTTTACTTGACTTCGTAGGTAGGAAGTTCCATGATGAAACAACTGAAGTTTTTTTCACCGAACATATTTATGATATTTTTTTTATACCATAGAACGTGGGTTAATTTTGTATGAACCGTGATCCCTCTTCTTTTCCCACTATAATATAAAGCCGAAAGTTTGTGGAACGTGAATTTTATTTTGTTACTTCACCAAAACGAATGCACAGATCAAGACAAAATTTTAATCAGACGATTTTTTCGTACATCTAATATGCCCTATTTAGGTAATAGGCTACTTAATATATAAATATGTTGAAGTAAATAAATGTCAGTAGAGGCTCTTATTAATCATGTTTTCTCGAATCGAAATTAAGTGTACTATTTTCTGATGAAAATGCCTTTGGGAGAAAATGCCACTATTAATTTTACTTGATAAATAGTTTGTACCACTACGCTTTAATAGATTCTTTCCAACCCGAGCAATGGCCGAGAAATAGAGAAGGCTCCACTTTGCATCTCGTCCCTCAGGGTTAGCGCATTTCTCAAACAGTTTTGTATCACGTTTTTATGTTGGCAAATTAATTTAAAGAAAACAGACTTTTTCAGTGTTGAGAATTTGAGATAGAAAATTGATGTTAAAATTACCGCACTTTCTTTCTTTTTAATTTCAACAAGTGATGATTATGTGTAATAAACAAAAGAATTGTAGTGGAACTCGTTTTATGTAACTGTTATAATAAAGGCTAATTGGTGTCAATGTAGATGGCGCCAAAACTAAGTTAAACCAATGTGAGAAAACCAAAAATATGGCCGTCAATGGTATGGTTTTGGCGACATATGAATTAGTTTTTACAAAATACACACACTAAAGAGCCTACCATAAGTTACCCACTAACTTATGGTAGGCTAGACCATAATACTTAGCTAAAAACCAGTGGATTCTGAACCCAATATAGAAAACCGTATCTGAATCGGTCGAGACGTTTCGGAGATAATTGGGACCATTGCAAATGCATACACACAAACAAACAAAACAACATCTCACCGCATATTATACCGGATAAACCATATCTAATTAAAAACTATTCCTTTGTTTTTTAGTTTTCTGTAACACCTATCCCGCAATCACAACGATTGGTGACATTTTTCTTTGGGGTGTTACTGCAGCCTTGGCATGGGAGCTGCCCCAGGACCCATACTCGCCGTTTGACCACAAAGCTGATCCCCTGCACAGGAGAATGGACTCTAAGAAGATAAAGTATATTAATGAAAATGGAAGGGTTATTTATGAAAGACCTTACGGGAAAAAGTAAGTGCACCTGAAGCTTATGTATTACTTACATAAAGTTATCTCTACAGTAACAAAACATAATAATTAACTGACATTATTAGGTTTTATTCCTGTACAGTATATAGGGTGTAACAAAAATAACGGACCAAACTTTCAGCAGGGGAGAGTTCAGCTTCTAACAAAGAACATGGCGAAAATATTTTCAAAAAATCCAGTCTTATTTTTCGAAAAATAAATAGAACAAAATCATCAGAATAAACTAGGCAATAACTGATGCATGTGCTTATTGTCATAGAACCAAGGAAAAATACATACCTACCGCATCTAAGGCGTGGCCCAATGCTCTGATGATGGCGGGTCGTGCATCATTGGAGCGGGTATCAAAGGTGTTTTGTGTTTTAAAGGGATTTTAAACTGTTACTTAGGCTTTTTTTGATGAAAATAAGAATATACATACATCAGTCTAGTAGTATCTTTTTTTTTTTATAACATTTTTCCCGTGTTCTTTGGTCGAAGCTGAACCATTATTTTTGTTACACCCAGTATAGAGTTAATTTTTAGAGCCAGACTCATGTTACGGAAATAGATTCAACAAAAACACACAAAAATTACAGTTGACCATTTAAAAACTTTTCAGAAAGCTTATCGTGAATCCGGCGTTTGCGAAGCGCAGTGTGGAAACAAAAAAAGACCAGTGTAATATAGACAGGAAACAGATGCACGCTAAAAATAACCGGGAGTTTGCAGGGAGGCAGGAATTTCACAGGAGCTCGCGCGTTTCGCTCTATCAAAAAGTAGAGGGTCTTCTACAAGGGTTTGTTATTTTCAGCTGAATAAACAGTGGCTATTTATGGCGAAAGCGTTGATGTTTCTGTTTGAAGTTGGAGCAATAATTTGAAAACTTCAATAAAGCAAACAAGTACGAAAAAGCTTGCAACAATTGTGTCAACAGTCTGCAGTTAGCTCAATTGTTTCAATTGTGAATACAAGTTAAATTGTGTCATGTCTGGACCCAAAATATATTCAAAACTAGCAGTTCCCCGCGGTTTCACCCGCCTTAAATTCATATGCCGTATAAGCATTCAACTAATTCTATCGATTAGTCGATTGGTTGCTTAGTTAGGGCGTGAAGGAAGGACAAACAAACAAACACGCTTTCGCATTTATAATATTAGTTAGAATTAATGCTATTTAAAATTGTTCTAGCTGCTGCTTTTTACTACTGATTTTCTTGTTAAAAGATATACCTACATTTTATCCACTACCTACGAATAAAGACACTGGCAGTTTTCAGAACTCTGTAAACTGATAAAAATAAAAGTAAAAGAAAAATCATTTCAATCATCATCATCATCATCATCAGCCCATACACGTCCACTGCTGGACATAGGCCTCCCCCGTACGACGCCACAAATAGCGGTCCTGAGCCGCCTCCATCCATCGACTCCCTGCGATCGCTACGATGTCGTCGGTCCATCGAGTGGATGGTCTCCCATGTAGAGGGGGATTTGCCATAATCACCACACTTGGCAGGCGGATTGGTGGTGTTGGTGTTTAAAAATACTCAGAAGGAAGCTGCTGCCCTTCCTCTGGTAGGTTCACTTAGTCGGCTCTTACGACATCCACGGGTTGAGTTGGAGGGATCGATATTCGTACGCCGCGGCCCCACTTTAATCATACGTTTTACTAATTTCAGCCTAGGAGGCAATGGTAGAGAATGCATGCTAAAGACTTTATGCTTAGTTGGCAAGACTCGTGGAGATTTACAAGGAAGCTTCTTTCAGGAGATACTGCGGGCTACATTCACGTGAGCAAATTAATTCTTTTTTTTCTTTGGACGACCTTTGAGGCTGTGAGGCGTTGTCGCCGATGGTCTTAAGATGCAGCTATGGGTTCAATTACCAATGTGAGACAAAATATGTTTGTATGGAAAAAAAGATCTCCCAACAGTACGAGTATGATGATCTGATTTCGATTTGAATATAATAAATATTCAGTATTATTATTTAAGAACGAGTAAATCTTTGTTTTTACCTATCTTAAATACTGTAGGTATTACCACAGTATTTAAGGTGGAAGGTAGACAATACCTATGAGTAATCGCAATATTCGATTAGTACGCGTTTCAGTTAAAATTAAACTATGTAGTTTATTTTTAACTGACTTCGTAAAAAGGAGGTTCTATGTTCGGCTTCTATTCTTGTTTCTTTTACGTCTATGTTCGTCGGTTTCTCCGTCATTTATGGATCAGTTTGGATGATTTCTTTGCAGTTGTATGTACAGTAGATGATACCCAGTCCCATAAAAAAAATGTAACGAGGGATTCGTATCTATCCCGCAAAACTAAAAAAACAGTTTCGAAGTCGGTGTTTAGTTTTTTTAGAATAATCAAATTTTTATAGTGAGAATAGGATAAAGTCTAATGCGTAGCTCGCAGAAATTACTATTGTTCATGAACGATATTATCTATGAATAAAACTATACATTTTAAAAGTGTTTTTATTAGTTTCCCTTTTTGCAGGCTACCCCAAGGAGCGCAAGAAGATGGCATGATAGAATACGACAAAGCATTTGCAGCAACGGAATCATGCGAAGAGCTCTACCCCGATTGCAGCGAGTCACTCTCAGAGCCTGTTTTGTATTGATTGAAGAGAAATTTAAATAGTTGAATTTAATAAATTGATAATGTGGTACAATTAACACAGATTATAAACTAGCCTCGAACTAATTGGTTGGCATCAGTTTAAAAATCCTTGCAAAAATTTGTCAGGCAGAATATGATTTTACATATTACATTCTATCCCAAGCAAATGTTAAGAAAATACTAGTTGTAGACTTCTCAAACGAATATTCTCGATTCCAGTATTATTTATTCATTTATTTAAGCCTATTTTAGTTATATTGAAAATTATTTGTTGCCACTATGTTCATACAATGTTTATTTATGAATATATTTCTTTTTTTTTTCATTAGCCTGATTCGTTCTACTGCTCGGCAAATGTTTCTGAATAAGAAAATTTACTGCTTATTATAAAAAAAACATATTATTGTGTAACATGTTATGTATTTGTTGTATTTTATGTATTTATTCAATATATATTTATATGTAATTATAGAATTTTATATAAGCAATATAAGTGTAATATCTTTATTGACAAAGAAAATAACAATCAAATAATATAATGAAATTAAACTAGTATTTACAATTGAAACAATTGAGCTAACTGCACACTGTTGCAAACAATCTACAGATATAAGTTGTATAGTATTTTATGTATTGTATATTATATTAGGTAAATGGGTTAAAACTAAATCTTTTGTCCTGTACTCATGCACATAAACCCACCTTTATAACTTTATTTCTCTCTCCCAATAAGGTTTGCTGGAAGAGAACTCCTTTTAGGGTTAAGCTCGCCTTTGCCATGTATTTTATTTTTAAATGTTTTCTTGTAATATATTTTTATTGTTCAATAATGAATGAAGAATTAAGAATATTAATAAATAAATAGCTATTTATTAGAAATAAGTTAAAACTAAGTATTTACTATTAATACTGTTGATTTTACCTACAAATACTTTATATCATATCCTTGAGATGCTTATAATCGATAAAGACCAAAAATGCTTTACTTATCAGTTCAGTTCTAACAAACTAAATAGCGTGACATATCGAAATTTGAATAGATAGAAACAATATACTTTTATTTAGGGAAAACCGCTTTTCTAGAAAACGATAAAATTTCTGATCGTGAGTTAATATCACGCATGTCTGATTCAGACCCATGGTACACTAATTTTCTTTTAGGGTTACGTTGCTCAAAAATAACATAAACTCCTTTGATGATTTTTATAACCCTTCTTCCTACATTTTAGCGGATTTCAGCGAAATTAATAAAAAATCTTTTTTGTACTGAAACATAATTTTGTAAAGTTTATGACAACAAAACCTCTGGTAGTGCTAAACTGCATAGTTCATGATTGAATTTCTTTGTCTTTTCTTCATTTTTGTCACTTGAAGTACAGTTATAATATTAACACTCACGTATGTTAATTGGTACTCCATTTATACGAGTACATTTACACGACAAATATGACTGCACGTGGTAGGACAGTTTGCGTAAAGTTTTAGAACAGATAACTCTATGTTTTACAGTTTGAAATTGAGGTCTCGAGAAATACTTTTTACGAAAATTTAAAAAAGTTTAGAAAATTAATTTTTGAATGTTCGTTGTTGCCAGATATAAAACAGTTGAATTATCTCAGTGGAAGTGAAAAAGTTTGTACCTATCCACTTCAAAATGTTCAAACTTCGAACCTCTTTGTTAGCTGTAACAATTGTTTTGTATTTTAAGGCAGTAATTAGTGAAAATGTTAAAGGAACGAACGGTACAAATGAATTTTCGGAGAATGAAGGATCACGAGTGTTGTCAAGACGAAAGAGGTTCTTAATATTTCCAGATGGGAGCTCGCTACAGCTTGGTACGTGAATAGTTACGTGTTTGGTATTTTGAGCAAAAGCGGGACGACATTCATGTCCTTTGAGCTGAGAATACCTTCCAAATAATGCCTTTGAATTATAGAAGCTTGTGTTGTGAATACTAGCTGAATATTTTGGACAGATAACCTTTTCTACATAAAAATATTTTCGAAGACAAGTTTACCACAACCCAGCAAAGTTACCAGAAAGCGTTGACACTTCAAAATTTTGGGAGTTTCTTATTGTTTCAGTATTTTGCTGCCAGACTGCTGCGCTTATCCCGATCGGCGATATTTTTTTGTATGGCAACACAGCAGCGTTGGCATGGGTCCTACCTACTGATCCGATGTTCCTGACGTCACTAAAAGAGAAAGAGTTCCAGAGAAGAGGGGATACAAATATCAAATATTTGAATGAGAAGGGTAGAGTAATCGCTACGGTTCCTTATAGGAGGTAAGTAAGATACTTAACCTATATTATTTTATATAAACCTAGTTTCTGCCCGCGGCTTCGCACGCGTTGTTTCGATGGAAACTTTTAAAGTTTATTTCTCTCCCATGGGAACTGATTTATGGGATAAAAAGTAGCCTATGTTATTTATTCTCCAACCTTTAAGTACAGTAAATTCAGCCCAATCCTTTCAGTATGTAATTTTAGCTTGAAAAAGTAACAAACATAAATCCATCCATTTATCTATCCATCCATCCAAACATTTGCATTTATAATATTAGAGTGATGTGATAGTGATGATTTCTTATATCTGTGTGAACCTATCAGAATAAATATATTTTCATTCCATTTGATGAAAAGATATATGTTAAAATCTATTGTTGTTCGTTAGTCTCGCGTGGTCTTGCTAAAACTTAAAAACGACTTGACCAATTCGATTTTTTATTTTATTTTGTTTGCTCTATTACACTGGTGGTTTAAAAGACAATAAACTTGTAGGTGATACAAAGTTCACGGGGTCATCTAGTCTTAAATAATACTAAAACATTTCAATGTACAAGTTTTTATCCTCGCTTTTTCAGGAAACTAATCGTTAATCCGGCGTTTGCCAAGAGAAGTATAGACAACATATCTTTCAAGGAAAAACTCAAACTACGACAAGAAAAGTCGAAGATGCACCAGGATCACACCCATAGAGATTACCTAAAAGACATGGATGAACGGAGTATAGAATTCCACAGGAGCAGTCGACTGGAGCTTTTTGAAAAGATCGAGAAGCTGATAGGAGCGTATGTAGAACAAGAAATTACTACAAATACTAGTTTGATGAAATAAGTAATACAATTCCGATGATGTTTTACTACATAAAGGGTTATTGGTAATTCACAGACACTGCGTGAACTGCAGGTTCTGTCCAGGACCGCTATTCTGACTTGATCTAAAACTTTCCGTGACACGGAATCTGACACAAATCCGAAATTCAAATATTTTAGCGGTTTTTAATATTTGGTACGTTCTACAAGTAATATCTAAAAAGTAATTTTTCATAAATCGCTGTCCATTTGCTATGAAACCCATGTTCCAATGAAGTACGATTAATGGGGCATTTGGTAATAATGTTGATTATTATAATAAATCTCATAAATTATCATTTTTTCCAAAATTCAAGTCGAATCGAAATAAAGTAAAACATGTGTTCATAGAAAATGATTAACGATTTACGGTAAGCTACTTTTCTGCTATCGATATTGCTTGTAGAACGCAGAAAATATTAAAAACCGCTAAAATATTTGAATTTCGCGCGGATTTGTGTCGGATTCCTAGTCAAAGAAACTTTTCGATCGAGTTAGAATAGCCCTACAGGTCGTAATTTTTAAACTTTGTATTGGTAGCACGTACAACCTCTTCCATGCAATAATCTTTCATTAGAGGGACTTTATTTGAAACTAAACAAATAAACGGCTCGCGAATTTACCTAATTAGTGGGTGTAGAAATGGGAGATCAGTCTTGAGTAAGTCATTGAGTTCTGCACAATCGTATTTTTAGATATTGTATGAAAGGTCATTCAAACAAAATATAAGGATACCTTGCGTCTCGTCGGACGTATTCGTGATGATGGGCAGTGTCAGTGAATTACCAGAAATTCTTAACTTATGTATCTTTTAAAATAGTTTCTTTTAGCCTAGGTGTAGTTTTTGCGTATCAGTCAGAAAGCAACTCTATTACTGAGCCTCCAAAATATTTTTAACATCGATAGAAAATAGAATATCGGACGCTCGCTTTTGTCTTGTATTGGGATCTTCAATTGCTGAAAATATTTAATTTGAAATGAAAATAAAATGATACATTTTATAATCCAAAGATGTACACGGAATTGCTCCTACTATTAAAAATCATATCTCTAATTCGGTAAGCAGAGCTCGTATCAAAGGTATTTGCTTCCAGGTTGGGGCAGAACGGACGCGCGTGCGTGCTATACAAACTATGCGAGGCAGCGCAGAGAAGATCCCAGGGAACATTCCTACAGGAGTTCCTTAGGGTTGTGTTTACGTAAGTACCTCTATGTCTTGTATTGCAATTTTTTTTTAATTGTGGAGATAACCGATTTATGTCCAGATAACGCATTCATCTGGAACGAAGCAAAGAGAGATTTGAAGTTGTGTTATGACTTATGAATAAAATATGTCGTTGCGTTAGTTAATTTTCTTTCATAAAGTAGTGATAAGGTTATATCCTCGTACAGACATTGATATTGATATATATTGACATTAAAGTGCCTAACTGAAAAAATATGTTTGAAGAGGTAGAAGTACCAAACCTAATACTACCAAATACCTGATGGTGAATGATATACCTAAGGCATGTTTTTTTATAATCGATAGACCTGCGTTTGACCACCCTCTATCTCACTTGGTAGAAAGACGATGTGGCCGACGGTGTATCATGAAGGTCTAGAAGACACCTATATAATTCACTGTTGTCTTGAAAATTTTAACTCTTTTATAGTCTGTCATACAGATTAATAATAAGTGGAGGAAACCTCATTTAACTAGATTCCCTATTTTTCCAGATTACCAAAAGGCATAGAATTCGACGAAGAATACCACAAAGAGTATGACAGAGCCCATACTGCTACAAATGACTGTAACGCACAGTATCCCGGTTGTAACTTGGTTACACAATGAATCGCATGAAAACATAAATTAAGAAAATAAATATAAATAATGAAACAATTCATTACTTTTTGTTATTCCTTTTTCAATCGGCAATTTATTGATGTAATCCGTGACAATGTGTCCACAAAAAGCTATGGGTTTTGTAAGCCAGTAGGCTCACTCGGAAGCAATAGTGCTAATGTAATATCGGCAACTTTTGCAGTAGCAGCTAGATTGCGTTACTATTTATTAAATGGGTCTAACCGTTACCTAATTGACTGCAATCTTATCAAGTTCCAAATGATGTTATCGACGATGTATCGTGAAGATTGTTATTATATTTTGTGTTCTCTGTTTTGTATACTGTTTCTATAAGTGGGAACGTGTTAACCAATATCTTCACATATCGCTAAAATGATTATTGTGCTGAAAGATCCCCTAATATAAATAAATAAAATATCCACAAGTCCTATCCACTCTTTCATGAAGGTACATTATAGGTTATAGAATAGAATAGAAATATTCTTTATTGCACACCAAATATTAAAAATAACAATTATAGAACATAATAACAAATACAGATAATGTACAATGGGCGGCCTTATCGCTAAAAGCGATCTCTTCCAGGCAACCTTAGGATGGACAAGAGGTGATCGAAAAGAATAGACGGTGGCGTGTACACAGAATATAAAATTTATGTAGGAGGTATATAAATAAATAGAAATAAATACTTATATACTTTACATGTCGATATGAATTTTGTAAATTTTCAAGTTAACCTTCTGTAGGACATAAGCCATTGCTATTTTGTGCCATAGATCCGTGTTGACTTACGTTTCAATCAATTTACAGTACATTCATATACCATGTTTGCAGAATAAGTTTTTTTCCCTTTTTTGATTTCCACTCGTAATCCAGATTATTGCGGCTCTGTTAGGGCTCTTAACAATCTGAGGTATTCAGCTAAAATAACTTTACTAAATACAAATACTATTAATAGTAACTTGGAACTAAATTGCATTGAATAGAAATACCTAAAAGTCGAGTTAAGACTCAATCATGGTCCAAGATGCACATGTCCATCTGCAGGTCCTGCAGGCAGTGAATGAGTTGAAATGTTGTTGTATGCTTGCTGTAAACTAGCTGTCATTAAGTTTTTCCCTTCTGTTACCTTTTCCTTGAGATTTATTGTAAACGCTCAAGGAAAATTTGAAACAATTTGGGAACTCAGTAATTACCCACTTTCCACCTATGTGCTAAGTCTCTGGATTGCAAACCGGCACCACTCATTATCACATTCTTGAGACAGTAGGACCGTTGTCACCTTATTTGTGAACAAACTTGGGTCCTAAGGTTTGTATGTTTGCTAAATATTTGTCTCTGGCCTGCCAGTTGTTTGCTGTAAGCCTTGATTTGTGGTTCATTCCTATTTTGTTTTACTAGGAATTGTATGTTTTGACTTAATTTGTCTTGTGCATGTGCAATACGGTTATGAAATTGCTATTTTTACGTTTTTATCTATTATCTCTATAAAGAGTGAGTTTGTTTTACTGTGACAAGGAATTTCCATCACGAAGAATGCAACACCTTCCTTTGATGCTTATCTTTTTAATTTAAAACTTAGGTACACTTGTTTGATCTTACCTATTTAACTGAGTGCATTCTCTGTGGCATTTTCTTTTAAGTTAAATGCCAAGAGCAAGTTTGTCGTTGACTTTGACTTAGAAATAAGTTTAAACTTGAAAGCTTGTGTAATCTTGAAACGAGAATCTGAGAAAAGTCATCTAAAACATTTTGTACTCTGATCAACAGGTCCAAAGTGCGAATTTGAAACAAGTAAAGAATAATAAACATCCATTTTGTTTCTATTACGGAACAAGACATTAATCAAAAGATTATTTTTCAGGAAAAATGAACGGTACAACTTTTTGGCTCGTCTTAGCTTTAATAAGTTTTTCTAACTGCTATAAAGAACATTATGAAAATGTTACATCAGAAATCGGAGTAAGTGAAGATTTATCGAGCCCTGTCTTGTCGCGGAGGAAGAGATTTTTGGTGTTTCCTGATGGGAGCTCCTTTCAGTTGGGTAAGAATTTTAATTTATCTGTACGGCATACATTTTACTGTTAAATCTGATTAAATTATCGTACAAGCTTAATGGAACATAACAATAAAAATATATTTTGTGTCTGAGTTCTTACAAAACTAATTTAACATTTCTTTGGCGAGCATGACCCCCACTTCACATCATACATCGGCTAAACTAGATTAGCATTAATAGAATAAGAGCCAGTTGTTCGTACGCTGATTAAATAATCGAAAATAAAATCTCTTGTCAAATAAAGTCTGGCTATTGAGAGATGATACCTACTGAAAATGTCTAGGTTATTTTTATCGCTCGCACTTCACATTTTAGCATTTTATCCAATGAACGTTTCGTAAAATGTTAAAAATGGTCAGCATATAACCAAATCATCGACAATTTATTTTGTGAAATTCGAGTTGTTATTACATATTTATAGAGCTATTTAAAATGTTTGCAAAATACAGGATGTCTCCCAAATATATGAAATTTCCAAAACAGGTGAAAATAGATAAAAAAATATCGACGAATATGTATGATAAAGTGACCAGAACTTATTCATCACTGAATGGAAGTCATTTGAAATTTTGCTTTTCACAAGTGGTTATGCTCGTACTTAATTTTGCTTAGTATGTAGCTAATATGTAGCTCTTTAAATATTAGTCTCGTTGGCACACATATTACTTTATTTTACTCTTAGAAATATAATCTATTGAGTCTCATCAAAGAACTTTGAAATTATAATGTAAAACTATTGAAAAAATACACAGGAACTCGAATATTTATAAAGAACCACACGTGAAGAGCAGAAATTAGAATGACTGCCGTTTAGTGAGGAATAAGTTCTGGTCACTTTATCATACATATTCGTCGATCATTTTTGATCTTTTTTCACCTGTTTTGGGCATTGCAGTTATTCAAGGGGTACCCAATATTTTCAGTCTCAACATTCAATAGCCAGTTAAATAACTAGTTCTTTCTGTTGTTAAATTAACGCATTTTAGCATACATTCGTTTATTATTGGGGTGTTACACCCCCTGGCCTCGGAAAGCGCATTAAGCTGGTCCTGCGCCTATCTTCTCCCCGGTCGTGTCAGTCTGTCGTTCCATCGGATTATTAGAGTGAAGGAATAAAGTGTGTACTTGTGTTTGCGCCTGTGTGCACAGGTGTACTATAATAATGTTCACACACCTGACTAGTCTTCGTTGAGAATAGCCCCGTGGGTGGTTGAAATTCAGCTAAGAAAAAATATATCCATCATGATGATGGATATTTTTTTTTCATAGTGATGATCAGCAAAACCAAAACTATTTGTAATTCTATAAAAAAATTACTTATTACAGTATTTTGCACCCAGACCCATGGGTACCTGCAAGTAGGTGACATCGTCTGGTTCGGAAGCACAGCAGCGTTAGCCTGGGAATTACCTTCTGACCCATCCATATTCAACATGTTCAAAGAAAAGACCAAGCTCTATGGAGGGAATCGGAGGATTGATAAGAATATTTTGTATCTGAATGAAGATGGAAAGATTATTGGGAAAGTGCCGTATCATAGGTAACGTATAGATCATCATCATCAGCCCGTACACGTCCACTGCTGAATATAGGTCTCCCCGAAACGACGTTGACGCCACGAATAGCGGTCGTGAGCCGCCTCCATCCAAAGACTCCCTGTGTATAGATAAATCTGCTTACAGTTAAATACATACCTTTTCAAACTAATGGCACCACCCCAGGAATCGGTAGTTCTCTGAAACCTCGAAATGTCCGAATCGTTTGTATTCTCTGAATACTTTCCATTTGACTCATTTAGATCTCTCGGCGATTTCTGTTAGGCTTTATCTTAACAGAAAATTTACTAAACAAATGTATGTAATATGTTCCTTCGTTAGTTTATGTATATATATTTCCTGTTTGCAAATAAAGTTCCGTTTTAGCTATCAATTTGATAGGTACGTACAAAGAGAATACAATACTGACGGGTACGTAATCACTAATCAATTTCAGAAAACCCATAGTGAATCCAGCGTTTGCCAAAAGGAGTGTCGACACAGCAGCTCTATCCATAAAGAATATGCACAACATGCAAAAAAGCAGCAATTACCTAAACAGCCTAAACGAAAACAGCATTGAGTTCCATAGGAGCGGAAGAAAAAGCCTTTATGCGAAAGTCGAAAAGGTTTTGCAAGGGTGAGGATCAAAATTTGAAAATGCTTAGGTTTGAATTTTGTTAATGCGATGGGCTGGCGCGATAGGTTTAGATAAAGAAGGCTAACGCTTTTAGGCGACTTGTAAATGTCCGAAGTTTGCCGAAAACTGAGAGATTTTTTTTGCAGGTTGGGATGGAACGGAACTGAATGTATTTTGAGACTTCTGTGTGAATCTGGTAAAGAGCAGAAGGAGCAAGGATCGTTTTTGGATGAAATAGTCAGGGCAACATTTACGTAAGTGACAATCAAAAAGAAAGATCGTGGAAATAGTCCACGATTATCACCGATCATGAAGATACAAATTCTTGAAAGAATTTGAGCTTTATTGCTAGCTGCTGCCTTCACCCGCGTTTTATCGGGATAAAAAATATATATAGCCTATATGATATTCCAGGTCCCAAACTATACCCATACCAAATTTCAGCCTAATCAATTCAGTAGTTTTTGTATACATCCATCCTTATAAACTTTGACGTTTATAATGTTATAATACATACATAGTAGGATTTATAGACCAAGAATTTACCGGTGTATAATTGAGACGAACAATTAAAACTGTTACATATAACAAGTCCAGTCTACTTTATTCGATACAAGTATAAAACAGCATTAGTAATTCCGCCACGCAGAAGGAACATTATTCCGCGAACCTCACCGCCTGTTCCGTCTTCGCTTGAACTTTCCAATTATTGCCTTCCAAGCTTCCAAGATCCAACTAGTTTCGGACCGACAGTAAAGCTATTTTATAATAATTTCAGATTGCCGAAAGGACGTGAGTTCGAGTCCACACAAAAACGGTACGACATAGCCCATGGGAGTCATGAATGTAATTCGTATTCATGTGAATTGCATGGCATATCATTCTTTGAAAATCATAAGAGCTTGTAGAATGCAATGCAATATGTATGCATACAAAAGGTATACAAAAGAAAGTAGTAGGTTTAGGTAGGTATAGATAGATATATCCAGTATAAATTTGCCAATAATCATATATATATTTTTGTCTAAACCAAGCCATAAAATGCATATCTTACAAAAAGATACTTAGATGCATTTATGCATTATATTGAGGCCTATGTTCAACAGTGGACACATACGGGCTGATGATGTTTTATGTATTGAATAATTTCACTTTTGAGAAATAAATGACGTCTTCTATATAACTTGTGTTCCATGTTATTGAAATGCACTATCACGGACAATGAGCGCCATGTACTTGTATGGAGCTACTCGTAGGTGTACATTTGGACTAAGTTTAGCTATTAAACAACCTTTTTATTTTTAGTCTAAGTGGTTGAGTCCCTTTTGCCGGCAGTCAAACGCAAAAAGGTCCGATCCGAACGCAAATATGGTCCGAAATAGTTCGTAATCGATCGTTCGAATAGTAGTAGAAGTTCCTTTTTTGCATTTTGTACAAAAATATTCAATAGTGGGGATATTAAGTATTTCTTATGTATTTTACTGTATGTTGCTTTATCTATGAGAACTTCAATAAATTTTGCATATTTTTCTTATTTTTGAATACATTTTACTACAAAGATATTGATAGGATAACCTGAAAATCGAGAGACAAGTTATAAATATTTAAAGAACTGAGATAAAAAAACTTTATTATTGTGAATTAGGTATTAGAAATATCATTGAATTGTAACTTGTAATTGTACGTCGAATTGCCAATTGATTAACCGATTAACCGACTGATATTATGGCGGTTTTTCACCGGTTTTTTTGTCAAAATAACCGGGATTTAGTTTTTTTTTTTGTAATAAATGACAAATTTATTTCAAACTACTACGCCTTGCAGACTTTATTTAAAACGACCATAACAATATCTTATCCACCTAATTATTTTACAACATTTTATGCGTTATCTATACAAAAATTTAAACAAACACCTTGGAAAACTTTGGACCGCATAAAAAATCGTTACTGAATGTTGTCATCATGCAAATAAGCTATTATTATTAACTGAGTAAAGCAAGATAGCGACGGCGGCGTTGCATAGGTGCATTGGGCGCCACCGTCGCTCGCTGTGGTTTACTACGGTAAGCGGTCGAACTGTTCGTTTGAACTGGCAAACAGTGTGGCCAACGTAGGTGATTTATCGCCACTGAGGCTACTCACAATTAGAATCGGCGATGAAAAAATCTGAAAGGCGACTGATTGCCTTTGAGGCTACTTACAACACAAGCCATTAAAAATAGCTGAATCACAAATGAAAAGCTTTTAAAAATCATAGTCACCCTTAGGTCTGTGCAATTATGAAACCAAATTTAGGATGCGATTAAGTGATATGTATTTCTTTTGCAGTTAGTGACTACCGCATTTATTTAATTTATCAACTGAATAAATAAATCGGGATTTTTTGTCACTTTGCTTTGTAACGCCTTCTTCAAGATATCCTGCGCATGTAAAAAATCATTTAACAGATATCAATGCCATGAAAAATAAGTGAAGCCATTAAAATAATATCACACAGTGAAGCCATTAAAATAATATGACACAGGATGCTGGGCAGCACCAATAGTTTGCTAAGGGTTCTGGCAGACAGAAATTGCGGTAGCCTGCAAAGGCACTGGATATCAAGTCTAATGAACCCTTATGCTAAACAAGTTTATTATATAAATTCAATTAATTCTATGATATTTTTCCTTGCATGTATGTGTGTGTATTATAAACTTTCTAAGATTTGATACCTATAGATATAATTGTCTGAATTAATAAACGTTTTATTTTTTTTATTATTGCGATTAGTGCGAAACGACCCGCACACGGAGGGTTTCGTACCATCTCAGATAACTATTTTGCAAAAGGAACCTTTAAAAACGGTTTCATTATTTGAAAAAAGTACTCGTACAAGTACTGACCTCGCCCAACGACGTCGTCGAGTAACTATGGTGATCGGTATGGGCGTTAGGAGTCTAACGCCCGTTATGTAATTATATTATTTTTATATATCTTTTAATCGCGGCAATACACATTCTGTCAATATTAATATTTCAGTTGTCTACCTTTTATAGTTCATGAGACGTAGCTCGCGGATGAACGGACGTACACTAACGTAAACTTTATTTGAGTAAGAGAGAAACAGGCAGTTTTATTACTACCAAATAAGAAAGGGAATAAAACTTAATAGTTTTTAAGACAGATTTATTGTAAAGTTTTAAGATATATATTTTGTTGATTTTTATAGCTTTATTTGAGTAAATGAGATTTTAATACTACCAAATCAAAAAAATAATTTCATTTAGTAAGTTTTATGACTTATCTCTCATAATTTTTTCGAATAACTATATTGTTAAGTTTTATAACTTTATTTGAGGAAGAGTGTTTATTTTTGTTTTGTGAATTTGATTGGTGATGCATATCAAATTAATAAGTTCATTTTATTCAAATGTTATGGTTTTATTTTGTCCTAAGATACTTATGTTAATAAACTGAAAAATCGGTTTAACCGGTTAACCGAAAAATAAAATCCGAAAAACCGGTTTTGTTAAACAACTCGGTATTTACATACCCTAGTAAGTACCCAGAATAATGTATGAAGGTAAGTTGAGGTTGTTTCGTATGTGCACATGCTGTTAAAACTGTTATAATAAATGCAATAATAAATAAAACACTAGGATCTGTCCAATGATATTCTATATAAACTGGATCTATCCACTTACCTATATTATCTCCCTAAGTCACGCAATAACATTCAACCACGTATGATGTAATGCCTTTAGTTAGTCAGTTTTGCCTTGAGTACTAATACTTTTATGTTCCTTGCTAGCTAGTACTCATAAAATTTATTCAAATTTCAAACGATAGTGAAACGTGAATTTTCAAAATCTCACAGTCCACCATTCCATTCATTCACCGCAAAAAGATGAAGAGACCAACGAATCGAAAAAGTAACCTCCTTAAAAAATTAGTGGTCCTTCCTACTTAACAAAATAGCCTTAAAAATAACCTTAGTTCAATTTTTTTAAGGATTTGTCCTACTGGACATACTATAGCCTATCGGGCCATACTTCCTGGCCTTTTTCATAGGTACTGGGTGATGTTTTTTCAAATCATTAGGTATGCGCTGGGATGTACTGAGGCCCTTTGGATAGGCATTTTGGTCCGAAAAGGTCCGCAGATACTCATGGTCCGCAAAAGGTCCACAGAGGCAGAAAAACGTTCGAAAAGGACCAAAATGGTCCGCTCCGGCAACGCTGGGTTGAGTCAGTCTTAAAACAATTAAATATGTATGCCCAGTTCAACTACTAGCAAAGTTACATCCCTTCCATAAACTTAAAGCTCGAGTTATAAAGAAATTAAACGAACACAGCAAGTTTGAAACAACTTTATTGCAAGAATACACAATGAATGAACTAGCGAGAATTGCTACAAGTATGAACAAAAGTCGAAGTTATTGTTTATGTTTGTCCCGCGCTGGTGAGAGGAGATTAAGGGATGTCTAGACGTCTGTACTTGCTACTGTGTATTCAACACAGTCTTTAGGGTACAGTCGTGTGCAATATAATTCTAAACAGTGTACACTTTAGAATTATTGTTTTAATCAAATAAATTTATTGAAATTTACAATATTTATAAATTTTATCATGAGTGTACATATTATGAAAATGTCTTTTTGCTAAATGGATGTTATGCTATACAGACCATTTGATTGGACGTTTTGCTACAATGACATTTTGCTAATTAGTCTTACTCCTCATTAGACGTTTCACGCTGTTGGACATTAAGCTACTTAGACCTTCTGATCAGGATGTTTTTTGACGTCTGCTTTTCGCACCTGATAAATAAAATATAATTTTATTCCTATAGAGACCCATAACATTCGTCGAGATTCCGTCCGGGATTGCATTCGCTTTTTGATTTTTCATCGAGATATCGTGCGTCGATTCCGTAATTCACCTCTTTTGTTAAGTATTAAGTAACAAGCTTTTGAAATTATGTAACACTGGCTTCTGTAGGCGTTTTCGCACGCTATTTCCCGGGATGCAAATTAGCTTACCTATGTCCTTTCCCGGAATATCGTTACCGTGATATCGTCAACCTCCAGCCACTTAGGTTTGAAAAGGTAACAGACATAATTACTTTCACTTTTAAAATATTAGTAAGATATATCTGAGTAATAAAAATTTATTCTCAATTTAAATGCAATCTAATTTGTATTTAAAACCTGCCAAGTTCGAGTTGACTCACCCACAGAGGGACGGAGGGTTCCGTCCGTACCATCGCACATAGCTATTACGCAATAGTAACCCAAAAAAGTTTTTGTTTTATAAAATCAAAATAAGCAAAATGCTAATATGACGCGGTCACCCATCAAAGTACTGACCTCGCCTGACGATGATCGTTACACAACTTGGTATGGACGGTGAGCCCATTATTATTTTTTATTTTAGTTTTATTATTTGTTGCTATAGAAAGATAGAAGATAGATAGAAAATACTTTTATTGTACACTTAAAAAAAGAAAACAGTTTACAAATGAGACAAAAACAACATAAGTGACAATGGGCGGTCTTATCTTTCAAGAGCGATCTCTGCCAGACAACCTGGTATAGCAGGTTTTGTATGGCAATCCCATTAAATTTTAATAATTACTACAAAAAAAATATTTTAATTATTTGTTGTTATATCCACAAGAGAAATAAACACATTCTGGGAAAATTTTAACTGTCTACCACGGTTCTTGAGATACAGCCTGCTGAAGTACGGACAGACAGACGGACAGACAGCGGAGGCTTAGTAATAGGGCCCCATTTTCACCCTTTGGGCACGAAAATCTAAAAAAAGATTTTAGATTAAGCTGTCCATGACCAATGAGACTAAAATTGTTTGAGTTTAAATTCAGAAGTGTATGATACGAAAAAATATAAATAAAAAAAAAGCTTAGATTTTTATATCATACTCACGATGTGTTCAGAAGCATACAAATGGTCATCTAATAACATCTACAAATACACGTGCACAACACAAGTCTGCAAGTAGTCTGATGGTAAATATATGTACATATTGTTCGTATGCTGCTTCTGTTGCTAGGACCTACCTAGCAACTTGCTAGGCAACACACCTTAGTCATCATAATGTAGAGAAGAAACGGTTTGAGAAGTTTAATTTTATGTTCGAAAAAAATGCTTTTAAGAAAAAACTAATATATTTTCAAGTTTTTTTTTATGTTCTTAGAAGTAACATAAAGTACATTATACGATTTTAATTACAATCTTTAAATATTGTCCAAAAATCGCTGGGTAGTTAATAAACAATGCTCATATTTTAGTCTATGATGCTACAGCGTTTTACCACCATTCTTTAAATTTAATTAATTTTGCTTGGGAAAAAATAAAATAAACGTCCAGCTGAAAAAAAAGAAATTTATGTTGACATAGGATATTATTTATAATTTATTACGATGCTATGACCCAATAAACTGAAGCCAAGACTGAAAAGGTCCTCTAGTTAAAATTATGGTGACATCACTCCATCGTCGTTAACAATAAGGTGTTATTGTAAGTGTTATTATACTTTGGCATTAACGAAGGATTCTATAACTTATTGCAGCGATCTACGAATGTCGGCTTCTGTCACACATATAAAGCTGACCTGAAAGAAATAAATTAATATTCTACCCTACGCCTGGCAGAATACAGCCACTAGCCCGTAACCTAACGTCTCTCTGACAGCCAGCTTCACTTGTCATTGTTTATGTTTGTGTTGCCGAAGTCACATATTTTCTTACAAAATAATGTAAAATCAAGTGTTAGATTAGTTTTTTTTTTGCAGAAATAACATGGGAAAACGAAATAGAAACAAGCATTATGTTAATTACCATGACCAAAAGTTGTTAGAGTGGTACAGACGAATCGGTTACGACCTTTCCTCAACCGTGGAAAAAATACATTTTCGGATGGATACCTACACATCGGAAGGACAGGTAGGTGGTTCTAACAATAGCTCCCTATGATAACTTAAATGCATACATAGTGAGCTTTCCTAGATAACTTATAACGAATCTGAGAACTAATTTATCCGAATGAAGAACTACCATCATTTTACCATGTGCAATTTTTGTTGAATACTGGTTGACAAAAAGGTACGGATTAACTCAAACCTTTATTAGGTAATTGATATCATCATCAACATTTGTACCTCCTATATATTTTTTTTAAATTGTTTGTGTATTTTGTTACTATACTGTGTAACACAAATCAACCGAAACATTCAAAAATACTCGTCCGAGATTATAATTGCCGTTTACTTAAATGTTGGGTAGCTTGCTACAATAACCTATATGGATAGCAAAAACCCCTTCTCCACTTTTATAGTGTAGAGATGAACCATACACCCTTTATGGGTGGTTATGGTTACCACTGTGTTCCTGTATTTGTAATTGTGTCGAGGTGAACCATGCACCCTATAAGGGTAGCACTTATGGTTGTCACTGTATGTATGGTGTAACTTTGTTACACCCTTGTGTAGCAAAGTTAAAGTGTCTTTATTGCCACATTGCATCTCAAAATATATATTTCATAATACCAACCTATACGAACATTAAGGTACTTCAGGCTCATAATGTTTGAAACCGTGTAACACACACTTGTTGGTTTATTGAGTTGAGCTCATTTGTTTATTGAGTTGTGGTAACCTAAAACAATCGGTTAAGTATTTATTTTTATAGATATCTGTTCACAGCCTAATTAACTATTACAAAACAATAAAATATCGTAAGGTACACCAAAGAAAAGATAAATATTCATGACAAACCATAAAAACCATAAACTATTATGCTCATACTTATTCGGGAATACTTCAAATTTGGTTTTAGAAACTCAATGCTGTATTGGAAAGTAAGATTCCGTCCAACATAATGGTCTACGCTTTCATTGCCACCTGTTATAAATTCCGTAAATATACCTCAGGAAGATACTTTAAACGCCAGGGGAGTGTCACGGTCGGCAGCCAGAATCAGGTAACACCACCATAAACCTCCACGGAAATAGCGCGACCAGTGCCGATATTGACACCGTGACTCGTAAAATCCTAGGGCAAGCCCCCGACCCAGCTCTTTGGCTACTTTATCGTACGACCAAATCACAATTTTTACCTTCTTTAACCATAAGACAAACTTAGGTTTTATTATGTTAATTTATAGTTGAAATTCATCGTTTAAACTGATAATTTTAAGAAGGAGCCATATTCACCTAAGTACCCATATGAAGGCCACGTATACCTTCCAAGGCTGCGTCGTTACTTTCATGTTGTACGGAACGTATTTTGATGAGCCATACAATACCGTATAAAGTCTATGTGTACCGTAGACTGTTCAGATAATTAAAGAAAATCGAAATGTCTATTAATTTGAAACTAAAAAGCCTATCTATTTCACTATTTCCAATCTATATTTTTTATTTATCTATTATGAATTTTTCTATCTATGAAATTATTATCACCTAAGAAACTGATATGAATAAATTTTTGGAATATTTATATATTTACGAAGAATATTTGAGTTTCGTTCTTTTTTCAAGAGTATATTTCGCATGTTGTACCTTAATAGTCAATTTCTATATTACATTGAAAATTATAGAGTGCCTATTGTCAAAAATTGTACCTAAATGGTCAATTCCTATATTACATAGAAAATTCTATGATCCAAGAAGATAGGTCTACTCTTCTGGGAGTGTCGCCAGGTAAGGTAACTAGTCAGTTGCCACTTCATTTCAAAAAAATGTAGAAGTTGAGAATCAAATGTGTTAAGGGTCAATTGAAAAATCTATAATTAAGTGAATCGTCAATAGGTTTGTTGTTAGATCAGTCAAAACAGCGTTAGTTAAAAACAAGTCAATGTGATAAATAATGGGTAAATACAAAACCACATAGTTTTATCAGATTCATACAGGAGCTCGGGGAATTACGATTTTACGTTACTGGTACCAGAAAACAGATTCAGCTTCTCATTGGCCGATGGCGTCGATGACGTAGCCTGGAAACACCCACGACTATCGGGTCTTGGAAGAGCATACCTTATTTACTTATAGCATGGAAAATTCTTTTAGATAGAATGTAGATAGAGGGCCCATAATCAAGATTGTCTACTATTCATCTGGGTGAGACATGTTCCATCTAGACATGTATATCTCATCTAATAATTTAGATTACGGTTTGAAGCACGCTGTGGTTACGAATGGATGTAATGGAAAGGAAGAATTTACCGGTTTTTTTAAATATTTTCATTTGGAATGGTGAATTAAATGAACGATCGTGTCGTTTCGAGCGAACCTAATCAGTACATAGGTACTGAGCCATCGGCCATGGTGATCACATCATAATGATAATCACTGAATAAAATATACTTATTTCATCATTTGGGCTGTGTCGCGTGCGAAGAAACAGTCAATAGAAATTAAAAGACCTAAAATTTCATTACATTAAAATGCTATAACTCAACTTAACCAAGTGTTCTTCTACTGCTACGATACAATTTATGGATATTATATCACATACATACGACATAAGGATTTAGCAGCTAAGCAAAACTATTAATGTTGTTTATTTATGAAGCATTGATGCCGTTGGCTATATTGCCCCATGGCACGGCTATGATTCTCTGTTAAGCGCCACTAACGTCAGGTCCTTCAAGTGTGCATCTGCAGTGGTCCGTCTTCTTCACGACACTTTGGACTGCCATAAAATCATGTCGTGTAAAAAATAAACAAAACGGATATGAATGAAACCGAATATCATCATCATCATCATGGCAAGATTTCATAATCGGATGCACCCTGGATGATGCATTTCTTCAAACCTTTGTACTGCATTCCTGCTCTTACAAAACGTTCATATATCGTTATACGTTCATATACATTCGTATTTGTTCGATATCAACTAACTCATTAACTACGATTGGGACTTGGAATGAATTTTTTGGGCCAACAGGCGCCTAAACGGAACGCTATTCATTTAAATCAGAGTCTTAATTGTATCCTTAACGTTAAAAAAAACTAGTTGCTATGGCTTCTTCTCAAATACTTCAATCAACAATCTTACTCAAAGTAACGTACAAATCGAGTAATGTTTATGGTACCAGAACTAGATAACATTTATTTGAATTTTAAACATAATTTATGATATTTTTGACGACCTTCGAACCTTCAGTTAATTTAGGGCTTGCCTGTGTTGCATTTACAATTAAAATTAACTTCGACAAAACAAAACAATCCGTAAGTGAATTCGATGACTACCGTTTCAGCGCAGCTTTCAGCAGAGGAATAAAAAAGTTGGCCTTCGATTTTTATTAGGTACATACATAATACGCTTAAGGAATGTATTTCTGATTAGTTATCTATCGATAGTTATAACGTTAAAAAGCGTATTTGGTTTTGAAACAACAGAGATTTTGGTACTTGTACTTTTGTTATAAACATACTCTAAACATTTGCAATAAGTTATAGAATCCTTCGTTAATGCCGAAGTATAATTGAAAATTGAGCGAACTCACCTGTGATGTTCGATTACAATTATACGAGGCGTTAACGAAGGATTCTATAATGTCCCACCCAACTCAATTGAGTCCCAAGCCAAAATTAAACATATATCAAATTTGTATGGTTACTCTAAAATAATGACAAGTGAAGCTGGCTGTCAGAGAGACGTTAGGTTACGGGCTAGTGGCTGTATTCTGCCAGGCGTAGGGTAGAATATTAATTTATTTCTTACAGGTCAGTTTTGTATGTGTGACAGAAGCAGACATTCGTAGATCGCTGCAATAAGTTATAGAATCCTTCGTTAACGCCTCGTATAATTGTAATCGAACATCACAGATGAGTTCGCTCAATTTTCAAGTATGGTCAAAAGAAGGTCCTTGAATAAATAAAACCATTCCACACTAATCTAACATCGGCCAATAGACGTGTATATTGCATGTATTTACACTCAGCCAAGTAAACAGTCACGTGAAATTAACGTACACTGTTTTGAGTTCAAGTCAATGTAAATAGAGCGAGTGTCTGGAAGTTTGGTTCGCTCAGTTTTAGCCAAATCTTATGAAAGAAAGTTCCTTCGGTGTGCTTTTGTTTCTCTTGAAATTAAATAAATTGTGATCAATAATAAATAACTTATGTTTACTAATTAAATATGAATGAGAGGAAAATAGTGTTGCGTTGAGGGAAAATTTTAAAAAATGTTTTGTTTCGCCATTCCTTGAATCATGTTTTTCAAAAGGTGAAACTTAGGATAATTATTTTTTAACATAAATTATTTTGAGTAGAAGTAAATAATTATTTTTTATATTATCAAGAATTGGAGTGATCTTAGTGATGAATTGATAGCTTTACCAAATTAGCCTTTTTTTATAAATATGCATAGTTTTGTAATATTTATAATTATGCTATTGTATTGTGAGTGTATAATCAATAATACTGATGACTGTGCAAACGTAAAAACACATATAGGGTCGGTGAGAAAGCGGCGACACCTGACCTTTCCTGATAATACTAATATGGTGGTAAGTTATTAAATGAATAACTAAGTGAATTTATTAGTTATCCTAGGCCTTAAATTCGCTTTTATTTCGTTAAATTAAAAAACTCTTAGTTTTTTTTTTAGAATATTTTTCACAATTGTACATCAAACGCCGGCTGTGGCTTCCATTTACAAGTGCCATTCTTTCATCAATAACTCATTCAATCCCATTCAGAAATTCATTTTCCACAGGGTATAAACTTTCCAAGAACAATATACTAAAGTACAGTGTTCTTAGTGTTTTCTTGCGGGATCGAGGTACGAGTAATGTAATGTCATGGTATATGGTGGGATGAATGAATGAACTTTATTGTATACTTATTTGAGATACTAAAAATGGAAATGCCCGACCAAGCCGGGTCTATAATATGTTTGTCAATATGCACTTTAGGATTGAAGACTTTTGTAAAGAACATGGTTGCAAAAAATAATTTTATTGGATTACAAACACTAATAAAATAAAAATTTCTAAAACTTACGAAGAAATATTTATTTGACCTTTCAAAAAACTTTTTCAGCTGACAATATCACTGGTAAAAGCGTTTATGACCCACGCACCATCAGGGTGGAACATAGCTCTGGAAATAGATGTAATGTTTCCACTACCAGACGAGAAGTTCACTAACCGTTTCTTCAGACGGAAGCTGCATCATCGCCAGAAGAGGGAGTTCTGGGAGAGGCTGCAGAGTGCTATAGAGCTGTAAGTTTTGAGAGTTTTGAAGGTTCTAGAAGGGGTTTCTCTTGTAAATCATAGGGTTTTAAAACAGCTTTCCTTTCTAAACCCTGATGTTGACATGCAAATAATATAATCGGTAAAGGATAAAAAATTAGAATGAAGATTTTTAACGTAAGTTTTATAGAAGTTGACTGCGTTCTAACGCAAAGAAGGTTTCAAAAACGTTCAACTCAACTCAGGATCAAATGTGCTGAATTATGGAAAACTCAAAACATTAGAAATCATAGCAAAGATCCCGTTATAAGTAAATATAGTACCATCTCAACTGTCAGGAAGTCACCAAATTCCATTGCTAAGCCATACCATAGCCAGCTTTCAACTTCGTAAATGCCTCTGTCATTATTGGACAAGAAGGTGATATCATTCATGTTCTGTTTTAGGCACAATATTAACGGTAGAGCGTGCATCATCCGAAGTATCTGTGAAGCCAGAACCCGCCTCGCCGCTCCTGGCAAGTCTCTCGTTCATGACCTTCTTAGAGTTATTTTCACGTAAGTTGAATGGTTAGAAAAAATTACTTGCTACCCATGTAGTTCACGACCTTCATAGGTTTATTTTCACGTAAGTTGAATGGGTAGTAAAAAATTACCAGTTACCATGCCGACTGTTTCCGATACAAAAGACGTTAACCCATATCAGCTACTTGTGGCATTGAGCAAAACTAAGTTGTAAAGACCATATTTTTGGAAAATAATGGTTTGCTTGAAAAACATTTTAGGTTGAAGGAACCATTTTTTTCGTCGTAGCGTAATTTTAAATACGCAGTTCGAAAGAGCGTTAAACATTATGTAAAAGGTTGCATCAAAAAGTAATTGCAAATGGTCTTTACGCCCTTTGTTTCGGAACCAGTTGATGTATTAAAGTAGTAAAATATATAATAAAAAAGTTAAAAGAAAATGTTTCCTGATGCTTAGAGAAAAAGGATTCCGATGGCGGATCGTAGGTTCACTAACGTGGCCCCTGCCTGATAGTCTTTTAATATTTAGTTGCCTTTATCTCACGTAGATTAGTCAAATATTGTTATTGTTCCTATATGGAACTGATTCTGGACGTAAATATAACACCCACTAAGTTTGCGGTTTGCGAATCAAACTTTTGAGCTTTGAAGAAACATTTAATGTATCTGAAATGTAGTACAAAATAAAATAAGGTTACGTTCTACACAAATGACGCTACACGCCGAAACTAGTTAACACACTCCAAGCCGAAAAATGGTTTGTTGAAAATAATAAAATAAAAACTTTCATAGCCCCGAGAAACGGGAAGGAACTGCACAATCTTAAATTAAATTGATTTCGTAATGGTTTCATTGAATTGTGGCGTGGTTTCGTTCTGATACTCGGAATGGACCAAACTCGATTGAGATTTCGAATCTTTATTACATTTGATGGGCCTTTTAAGAGCTTTTAGTGATAACGTTAAAGTACACTATAGTCTTTTAATTTTATTGTGGAGCATAAGGCAAATTTAGTCTTTATAGTTACATCGAATACTTAGTGTAAGCAGACTATTCAATGTATGAAAACGAAACTGGTGGTAATTTTCATAACCGTTTTTAACTGGCTTCGAAAAACAGAGATTCTATGTTCCACTTCTATGTTTTTTATGTACGTAATTCGTCGATTCTCCGTCATTTATGATTAAGATGATTTTTTTGCAGTTACATATATAGAAAATGGTCCCGAAGTGGCCCCATATAATCTTATATAACCGGGTGATTAGTATTAATCCCGCAAAACATAGAAATCAGTTTCAAACAAAGGGAAGTCAGTTTTTAGTTTTTAAAAAACATCAATTTGTAAATAATATATGTCATATATATATATATATTTAATAATTACGTATTTATTTTCAGTGCTCCCCTTCACGAAGATGACTTTAGAGAAGAAATGAAAGACTGCAACGAACTTCTAGAACCAAATTTTTGCGATGAAGTTCACGATTGCCCCTTTTCTCTTTTGGATATAGTTTTGGCTATGAATAATAATAATAATTCGTATGCATGATTTTTATTTAAAAAAAGAGCGTAACTTTTACGCGTAGGTATTAATGAAAATAATGGTTTTGCGAATGTTAATTTAAGTATCATACGTGACCGTATGTTGCCATATGAAAAAATGTAAATTAAAGTAGTAAGTTAATGTTTAGTAGTAAATTAATGTTATAATACCTGGAAAAACTGGCAAAACGGTCACACTTAATATTGCAATCAATATATAATCTGCTACGACAATTCATTTTGATAATCCGGACAACAATTTACATAATCTATGTAGATTTATTTGCACAGTGCAAACATGTTAATACAAAATCAATCAACTAACGGTTAATCCAATCTTACATAATCTGATGATAATTTGTGGATAAAAACTCTTTTGATTGTGGTCAAATTAAAGGATAAAAAGAAAAACTGGAAAAGCGGCCACTTATTACACTTAATTAAAGCAGGAATCAATAGATAATCTACTACAACAATTGAATTTGATAATCCTAACAACAAGTTACATAATCTAGATTATTTGCATAGTGCAAACATATGAATACAAACTCAATCAACTAACGGTAAATTCGATCCTTTATAACCCGATGAGAATTTACGGAAAAAAATCATTTGATTTTGGACAAAGTAAAGGATATGTACCGAGAATCTAGTAATCGAGTGTTCAGCTACAGTGAGAACCAGCATGGAATCAAAAGAATCATCGGTTTTTATACCATCTCCTCGTAAGTAATCTCACCACGTCACACATAGGGATCATTATTATGCAGCGTGATCAATGTGATACAGACGACGGGATGAGTCACAACAAATTTTTGACTTTAACCTCTCGTTTCTAAGGTTCTGTTTTGTAGAAAAGCGAGGAATGTTATAGAGGTGTAAATCGTGACTGAGCTAATGAGTAGATTCAGCAGTCTTGTTCTAATTCTTTGACACAACATCCCGGGTGACTGAACACGGTGACGTTCACGAATTCTGGCGTTGGGTGAGTGTGGATATGACTTATTTATTTGTATGAGCTTTTTAAGTAACGCATCGTATAGAATTTATGAATAGAAATTATTTCAACGATAACCTTATCCGGGAGATACATATATCATCATCACATTGCATTTCTTTTGGAAAATAAAATCAGTTATTGAACAGAGTGAGCCAAGCAAACGAAGTTCTCAGTGGCTGCCTGGGTGATTTGGCTGTATGGTGAAATAGGCACTTTGAGCGTTAATCCGATTCCAACCGTTAATCCGATTTGAGTGAAATTTGATAGTTGTACAGATGAGACGTGTAAAATATGCTGGGCTTAGGGGAGTTAAATTTGTTTCGGGGTTTTTAAGACAAGAGCATTTAACGGAGGGGGGGAGGTGTGATCAAGTTTATTCTCATTTGAAAGTTATACCTACTTGGTGCATTCATTTTAGAATAGCTACCAAGTCTTAGACTTTCAAACCGTCATAACTCCGTAACCACTCGAGACAAATCCCCGTTATTGGGTCTTAAGAAATCAGAAGAATGAAACTAAAACGGTCACGACGGTATTGTTACCGGCTAAGTAGGTAAAATTGTGTTTTATTAACCAAGAAAATTAGAATTGTCTTCATATTCAATCACTATTCAATGGTCTGATACACTTTTGGGTGTTAATTAATAAGTTATATGTTCCAATAATCTAAAGGGTCGGTTTCAAGCTGAATGTGTAACGTAACTGGTTATATACTTTTGTAATTATAATAATTGCTAACTTAAATAAACTTCTATTCGATTCAATTGTTCGATTAAGCTATTTAGTCGAGAATGGCAACAATAAACTCGTCAACACGCTGCAACTTCACGTCGCGTCCGGGTCGCTTTGTTTATGGTCTTGCAAGGCTGACGTGTCCCGCACTGCGCAGGAGACAGGCAGACGCCATTTTTGCTGTTGTTGGCTTGCTTTATTTTTTCGAGCTCACATCGCCATCTTAGTATTTGCATTTTAACATTACAAATAAAATTTTAGTATTAAAATAAAACGTGTGTGATTATAAACCCCTGTTGTGTAAGTTTTGCACTGATTAGTATTGTAGGCTGTAAATACTCATTCCATTGCACAAAGAATGACATGGAGCTTTTTTATGTTTCACCATTGTCATCTATCATTATTATGCACGGGATTGGACTTGCCATTCTACATACTATCCCATCTTCTTATTCTTTGTATTCTTCTAGCTACATAATTCTCTTTTCAACATCTGTGTAAATTCACCTCCCGTTCTGATTGACTTCCACGGCATCATGAACACTTAGTGCTTCCGTTTTTTGTGCTGCCGTGGGAGCCCATCACCCTACGAAGACCTGGCTGTAATGCCGAGCTTGTATGCGCATTCCAGGGTTCAAAGTCCACCCTAAGGCAGTTTCGTCTCGGGCCGGACTTCTCACGAGCTGCCTCCTTGTTTGGACCTGGACCATCGGCTTCCGGATCCTTCGCCGTCGGGTCGCTGCTTCACCTGTGGCGCACTAAAGGGACGGTACCGAGGAAGGAGAAACACAAAGCGAAGACTTTCATACCCACCAGTAGAATCAGCTATCTGTAGGATCTACCGAACCACTCTTATGCCCCTCTGGCTGTGCTAGATTCATTTTTAATTAAATTAACATTATAGCCCTTCTGGCTCACTGTTTGCCTTATTTAATAAATTAGAATGTATCTATAGTTGTGTCTTTAATTTATCACAGTCCGGAATTTCTTTAAAATATTCCGGACTTTTCAAAACCTAACCGGGACAAATGACACACATTATTGTTAGAACCGGACTTCACTAAAGCGGAGACGAGCCGAGAGGAGAGGAGATATCTTTTAAACAACCAACAGGACGTTGTTATTGACACATCTCGTCTTCATTTAGCTTCAGTTGATACCACGGTGCGGAGCGGAGATCATATTTATATGGCGCGTTCGAACCGGAGATGAGAAAAGACATTTCTTTAAAAAAAAAACGCGCGCTGCACGCAGTTCGGTTCCGCTCTAGCCAGCACACATTTTTTTAATTCCACAATGATAGCAGTCAAGCGTGCAGTCCACCTGATGGGAAGTGGTTACGTAGCCTATGGACACCTGCAACATTAGAGACGTTACACGCGCGCTGCCGACCCCTTAAATGCGTAAGAATGCCCTGTTTGAAATACCTCATATTATATAATCCATATTTAGCCAGCACACATGTCCGCTCCAGTCTAGATGATAGCAGCTAGCCAGTACACATAATATTGTATGGTCAGCTATGGTGCCGAAGCTGTGCAAATATTATTCGCACAGTTTCGACAACCTAGCTGAAAAACGCCTCTTCTTGTCTCCGTTTCAGATATCTCCGCTTTGGTGGAGTTTTGGCCTTAACAACAGTCAACAGTTCAGACAGGAATGTGAAATCTTATTATACTTATTACTATTTGCATTTTATTAAGTAAGGTCGTTCAAACATTGAAAGCAATTTTAAACGTTTGTGTTTGTCGAATTCATGCGTAGTGAAAATTTTCATTGTAGGTATTTACTTAATTCTAGAGATAGAAGATATACCGGTTGCGCCTCATCCAAATAGTTAATATTTTTTTTTTGTCTATGTGGAAAATAATTATAAAGCCTATTCCACACTAATCCCCTCAATAATAGAGTGAACCATGACGTCTGCTCTATTTATCGTTGAGATGTAAAGGTACGCTTACATATGCCCAACAACCCAATAAATGTTCAAAAATGTTGAATATTTTTGTAAGAGAACATTTAAATATATTCTTATTAATATTTTGACCCCAAAATTTTTGTCAAAATCGTCTAACATATATTTACGCATTAGAATTTGAATAAGAGAATGTATAATCTTCATTCAACGTTCTCATATAAAAATTTTGATGGGTAAATCACTTCTCTGGAGGAAACGTATTTCAGAACACCAGACCAAGGTGTTCTGTTATACGAACTTCTATTCAGAGAAGATTAGAAGTTGAAAATTTTAATGCGATGAATTTTGGTATAAGTTATGCCTAATCGACACTAAAAAGTTAAATCGGAAGAGTGAAAGAATGCATTTTTTAATTATTAACCTAGAAAAAATAAAAATTAGGCTATAACGTACAAAAATGATGTTCGATTAAAGTCCAAACAAGCAGCGTGAAAACACCCTAATCCTAAAAAAGCCATGTCACTTCCACACCTCATGCTCGGAAAGGTTTCCTGTAGAATAGCCCCATAATCTAAATGTCCGGAGCAAGAATGATCCAATTCAGTCAAAGCTATCTCTTAGCTATACTAGTTTTTTTCACAACTGTAGAGAAAAGTTTTTCGTTGACGTTGAACAAGACAGACTTTTGTCCGAACGTGAGAAGTTCGATGGGGCATGTGAGGAAACGAAGGCACATAGCTTTTCCTGATGGAACCACTATATCTGTGAGTTGTTTATTTTTTTATTTGAAGTAATCATTGGGTGTTTGAAACCACCAGTAACAAATTGAAAGCGTTCTTCTGGCAGAAAGGACGGGAATAACAATAAAATCCAGTTAGGCCAAGTGCAATTTTGCGCAGAAAAATATACTTTGGAGTTTTAAGTGTCTTTTCAAATTGCTTTTATTATCTTCAGCTTTCGAATACAGTTTGGAGTTGCAACAAAAAATGCTCTTCTGAATTTTAATAGTAATCTTTGCAAATTTAACATAGCATCACCTCGTAGGTAACAAACACAGTTAAGGGCACTGCATGCATAGCTCTAATAAATCAATGTGTGAAAATGTAATTCACACCCAAAAAATCAAAGTGATCACTTTATTTCCCTATAAAACAGGTGTATGTAATTTTAATATTGTGACGTGTACAAGAGTCCTCTAAGGTCTAAAGGAAATAAAGCACTTAGAGTTTTGAGTTTTTATTTGATTAGTGGCTCTTTCTCTATGTTCGTTTTTTGAGACTACAGTTTTTAACTGATAGACTCCGAATCAAACCCTGGTTATCTTTTGTATACAAAGGGGTAACAAAACCCAAGGAATATTGATGGAAAATATTTAACGATATTGGTATCATCAAAGCAAAGCACAGAAGCTCGTAAGAAATTTTCGTTTTGAAAGCTTTCATTCATCATTTAATTGATATCTCGTTCGTTTTCGAATTCATATTTTTTTGCTACTTATGTAAGATTATGCGTTGTTGAAGTTTGTGTTTTATTTTTTATGGATAACTTTGCTGTTACCTTGTTTTTTTCTGTTATTGTTATCAGTTTTTGTTAAGTTGTCTTTATTGACATAAAATGTCTTGGATTCTAAATCGGAATATAGTTGCCTATTACGTAAGTAATCAGTAAGATATCAGATCACGCGCTTATAGAGCAAGGCTAGATAAAGCTTGAACTCTTGATTTTGGACGCATAACGCTGCGGGATGCGTATACGGTGCCGAACACGTTTGTTTCTCACTGATGTAGACTGTGACGGAACAAAAAACCATTCTAGACGTTTTTCATACGATTATTAGTATTTTTTTATAATCAAGAGAAATTCGTTTGACCACAATCTCATCTGATTGAAAGTAATAATGTGGCTAGAGATGTACTACGAAGGCCTAGAAGACACTTATTCACTCTCGTCTTGAAGAGACGCAGGTTGCAGTTGGCCGGTAAAATAGAGGCAAGCAGCGAGTTTCAATCCATAGTGGTACGAATGAGGAAGGTGGAGGAAAACCGATTAGTGCGAGTGGAAGGAGAACCCAAAAGATAAGGGCAGTAATGCGCCGTACATCTGGTTATCCTAGAGTGGATTGTGAGAGATTGTGTGTGGAAGAGATTGTGGGAACAAGTCATGAAGTTGCTGTATAGATAAACCTTCTCCGAGATGTGTCCTATTAAAGATTGAAAGGCAAGCAACCTTGCGTCGGTGTTCGAGATTTTGAATCCTAGTCTCCGGAAGAGTGTGTATGTTTGTGTCCGGCGTCACAATAAAGAGATAAAAAAGTTTAAGAAACAAGTCAACTTGAACCAAAACTGTTGGTATAATTATGCTGATTTCAGATGACCACATCAATAGTGAAGACGTTCATGACCCACGCGCCGTCTGGCTGGTACACTGTAGTGGAGGCTGACATCGGGTACCCATTACCTGATGCAAAGTTCGTGGCAGCGCATTCAAGGAGGAAGCTGCATCATCGTCAGAAAAGGGAGTTTTGGGAGGCGGTGGAAAATGCGCTTCTGTTGTAAGTAGATCACTCAAGCATTTAATTTAATAAATAGTATATTTATCTATCTACCCTCAACTTTCAATTTATTATTCATTGCTTTTATATTTTTGTACTGACCAAAATGTTTTATCGTAATAATAATAAGGATTTGTAAAATTCTGGTTAATGTAACTAAGGAAGAGCGAAACCTCCTAGTACAAGTATTTTATACTTAAAAGGATGCTTCAAAATATTATATAAGGTAACCATGTATTTTTGAACGAAATAAAACATTTCTATTTCTAATGGTTCATGTAAGACTCGAATCTACATTAAGATACTCGATACTTTATTAGTGCTGAATTTTGTATTCTTACAATGAGTTGAATAAACAAATGTGATATATCAGACACCTGCTACCGTTATTAGAAGTTTTCCTTACTTTGGGAGCTAGATGATTTTTTGTAAATTATTTTTACAAGTAGCATTGCTTTATCTCGAATCGAGAGTAGCTTTAAGTGAGCCAGTATCATGTAGTTAACTATGCTCTATGACTAGTTTCCCATTATCTTTTCTATATATAGTGATTATTTAACAAAATATTGTCACAAAATCCTCACCAACAGATATAGTATACCAAATTTATCAAAGACACTATATATCATGAACAAAAACACAAACTTGAGAGGACACTCGCTGAAGCTGCAACGCTGGCCAAGTACCAGCAAACCCAGAGAGCACATACTGCCCAATCGCATGGTAAAAACTTGGAACCGGTTACCGGAATCAGTGATCAGTGCCCCCGCAGTGAACTCTTTTAAAAATAGACTGGACAAATATTCAAAGTGCATTGACAAAGACTCTGATATACACGCATCAGCTTAAGAGCTGCCTGTGAATCACAAATAATAATATATATACCTGCAGGGCAGCTTGTGGCGAGCTGTTGGTGAGAAGCGACTCCACGGGTATACTGAGTGCTCCCGGGGAAGTTCCTGGTTATCGTCACCGCTTGCGGAGTGGTACCCCAAGAGAACCAGATCCCCACCTCTTGCTTGCCTTCATTGGCCGGTCTGAGTGGAGTCGCGAGAGATGCATCTTAGAATGTAGACTCGGGGGTGAAAGTGTCTAATGGCGTAATAACGAGGAAGCCCGCTCATGTGTCTTCGTGATGGTGAAATTGGGGCCGCACCTCTCGACACCCCTTAGTTGTTTGCACCGATGTTGTTCCTTTACCGGCATTTACGCCAACATTTTGAGGAACCCATCCAGCATTCGGCAAGCCACCGCCGTCTGCCGCTTGTAACAGTATTGAAAGTATGTTTATGGCAGGCGTCCATAGTTTCCCCCCATAGCCCAATTACCCAGTCCATCCATTCACCACAATAACATGGTTTTTTTGTTATTTTCATTTTCCTTTGCAATAGTCTCTACATCTGGCGGATATCATCTTCGGGTGTATCATATTGTGCAACCAAGGATGACACCCGCTATGTGTAGCTCTCGCCTTTAGATTAATTCTCATAAAGGGCCTCTGTGCTGTTGGCTTCGGCTCCACGCATGCCTCCCAAAGGACCGGGTCACTATATGGCCCGTGATTATGGAAATAATAATATTGGACATGCATTTAGAGTTTTTTTTTTCATGTTCCAGGAGAAATATGAACGGTCGCACTTGCGTGTTAAGAAGTATCTGTGAAGCTAAGACCCGTCTGGCACCTCCGGGGAGATCTCTCGTCCATGACATACTGAGGGTAGTGTTCACGTAAGTGATTCGAGGACTTTGAATATCTATAACGACGACCTCTGTCGCGCAGCAAGCGAAAGTACGCCTGCGTCGCAAGAGATTGCAGCTTCAATTTTCGCCTCAGGACAAATGTTTGTACGATCTGCGGATATTTCTTTTGTGTGTTCGGGGTAGGTTTACTATGTAAAATAAAAAATATATCTCTTTGTTGTATAATGTATTAATTATATCAGTAATGTGTAGTTTTTTGTAGTCAGGCCTAATTTTGGATTTATGACAGTACAAACCAGAAAATATGACATGTAATCTTTTCATCACTTAACATCTATCTGTATAAAGGAACTTGATTAAACAACAATACATGTTGATTGGTCAGTAAGCTCATTAATATCCGAGTAAGTATTTTAATGGGCAATGAGCCTTTGAAACTAAGTAAAATGCCAAACCCGACACGATGTTTTGACGACGCTTTCCGCGCTAGTCGTCAGATTCTGGCTCGATACGATAGACTTCTTATTAAAATATTTCGATATTATACCTATGTTTTTTGAAATAATAATGACTACTTTATATATACTATATATATAACTTAAGTTTTTCCTATCAAATACCAGTATGTGTTATACCAATTCCTCATTTGTTACTAATTGGGATTATGCTCATTTACATTTTCTTTGTTTCAACTTTTCTACTTTGCTCTAGATTTTTTTCTTATAGATACAAAGGAACCTTAACGAATGACAATATTTTGCTCAAAGAACTTAGCTCTGCTTCTGCTTTTTCAAATCTTTTGTTTCCACTGTTCATTTCCTTTGATTCTTCTATCATTTATCTGCGAGATACCTGCTATCTCGCTAATTAGGCTTTAATCCGAGCACGTGACGTCGATACACAGATTTTAATTCATTAAAGTCGACGCACGGAAATACGCGTAGCAACCTCTTCTGAAACTGGAGGAAGTGCCTTTAATGCTTCTATATAGATAAATTTATCCCATCAAACAAGGAACATTTTTCCCTAATCCGGATTTCATCTATCATAAATCTGCCTTGATTTATTTTAATAAGCAATTCAATAAAGTCTGATTTGAAGCTTAAGCACAGTCTTCGATTCCCGTTTTTATCCTCAATTTACTGATCTTCGTAAAATTCCTTGTGCATTTCTTTTGACTGGGCTAGGTATTGTGTAAAATCCGATTCCTTGTGTATAATTAATGGACGGAAGCCGCAATGTCCCAGGGTAGTTAGCCCCTGTAAAGCCATAAATCAATGAACCATTGGAGCAGAGCCTTTTAATGCGTTGATCGCTTCTGTCAGCAAAAATTGACACGTCTAAGGCTGTGGTTATCATGAATTATGGATGATTATGATTAGGAATGTTATGTTGTCCGTATCCTATTGTTGGTTGAATATCTGGATAATAATCTCCAGATATTCAACCAATATGACAACTAACCTAATCTATAAAGGTTAGGTGTTTATAGTATACAGGATGGTTTTTTGAGAAGGGCGGTGATGGGCTAATCCGAAACCACGAGAGTTAGAGAAAATTCGTGAAAGGAGTCACGCCCTCGATTTATAAGAAAATAATAACTGCATGGATGGATGGATGGAGGCGGCTCAGGACCGCTATTCGTGGCGTCGTTTGGGGGAGGCCTCGTCAGGAGTGGACGTGCTGATGATGATGAATAACTGCATATTTAGTTCTTTTTTGACATAACACAAACGGTGTTTTAAAAGACACCCTGTATTATTGAACCATTGGATTCTGATATACTGTAATGTATTATGTACTGTGTTTAATAATAATAAGTATTCATGGAACTAATTTGAAAAATATTTGTACATAAAATACAAAAAACTACAATTAAAATTTATTATTATAATAAACTATTGCCTTGGTTTTGGTAAAAGATGTCACATATGTATATAACTCATAGTTTAAACAAGCTCATAGCATAAACAAAATTCTCTATTTATTGAGATTACTTTTGAATTACCTAAGATAAAGTCGTCGGTATAATTATTGAGCATATCATCATCATCATCATCAGCCCATACACGTCCACTGCTGGACATAGGCCTCCCCCGTACGACGCCACAAATAGCGGTCCTGAGCCGCCTTGATATTGAGCATATGCTACGTAATATTCTACTTACAAAACAACAAACAAGCAGACGTATAATGACAAACCATACAATCCACCGGCAGCGTTTAAATTCGCATATAATTTCCGCCCGTCCTACAACAAAATCCACGCCCTTCGTCTTCCACATACTGATAAATAATCTATATTCCAGGGCCCCGCTTCACGAAGACGAGTTCAAGGAGCAAGTAGGAACGACATTCAATGAGTTATTGGAGCCGAACTTCTGTGACAGGGACATCGACTGTCCGTTCTCGTTGCTTGACTTCTTTTTGGAGCTTAATAGGTCGCCTGGTGGTTATTAGAGTGCAGTAAACTTTTCTGTCAAGGTGGAAAATAGGAACTGAGGCTACTCATTACGTATAGTTTGGTTGCGACCGTTTTTTGGTTTGGTTGGGACCGTTTTTTGTTTTGGTAAATGATTTTAGACTTGGCGTCAGGTCAGCGTAGTCATATAAATGAAAAAAAAAAAAGAAAAAGAACTATCCCATCGAGCCAGAGAATACTAAGCTTTAAACTTCCTCTTAAGTTAATTGCATAAAATACAGGAGTACTATCGTTTTAACAGCAGACTTCAGTATGGTCACTAACCGCAGGTCCGTCTTTTCGAAACTAAACGATTGCCAATAAATAAAAACGTAATTTTCAAAGTCTTTGAAGTTTTATTTTATACCTGTCAGTAGTCAACAATGTTAGTACTCGTATTATGTTTTATTATGTTCTTTATTTTTATGACTACCTCTGTGGCGCTGCGTCCGCCTGCGACGCAGGAGGTTGCGGGTTCGATTCCGCCTCGGGACAAATGTTTGTACGATCTGCAAACATTTGTTCAGGGTGTTCTGGATGTTTTCTATGTATAATAAAAAATATCTATCTATGTAGTGTATTATATTAAGTATATCAGTTATCTAGTACCCATAACACAAGCTCTGCTTAGCTTGGGGCCAGATAATGCTGTGTGAAATGTCCAGAAATATTTATTTATTTATTATTTATTTATTTATTTATTCTTTCAAAATTAAAAAATAATACAGTTGACTTTTAAATATAAATATGTTCGCCTAGCTATATAAAAACATGGTGTGATTGATTCTAATGGATGACCCGACCAGTACACCCGACACCCTTATTATTAAAATTTGGTGCAAGTTATAAGCAATCCTCAGTTATTTAACATCTTTTTATTCTGGCGAAAGACAGATTGTAATACCTGTATATATAACAAAGAATAACAAATTTAAATAATGGTCCGTTTACATGTTGACCAAGTCATAACAGACGTCCTTTGGGAAGAGAGATTTGTTAGAATGTAAAAGCCTAGGCACGTTTGGCTTACGTGTGAAAATATGGTCTATTAAAAAGTTATTTAATCATTATGTAGTTTTATGTATGCAATGCATATTTTTAGGTATTTTTATAAACATACAAATATTTAGTGCCGTAACAAATCAGAGATATATTAGTGGAAAATATTTTGCGATACTATTAATTACAGAAGTTCACAAAAAAAAAAATGATTTCGCAGCTTTTATTCATCATTGCATTCGTTTTCAATCATGAATTTTCACCTTTTGGATCAGGCTGCGCTTGAGCAATTGTACGGTGTTGAAAGTTTTTGATTTAGGTTTGATGCACTATTTACTGTTATTAACAGTTTTTGTTAAGTTTTCATATATGTATTTGTTTTCATAAAACATCTTGGATGATAAAAACATGAACAGATAGAAATTAAACGATGCAAAAAATTCAATCTTTTAAATTGGAGGGCTTATTTTACGTCTTACACCACACCACCTGGTAAAGGACCAGGAGGCGTAATGGAATAATATCCTTATTATAAACCGGGTAACGCAGACTTAACCTAATCTCTTGCAATTACTATGCGGATAGACATAACCTTACTAGTAAGGAGCTGGCTATAGGTCCCGTCCACATGAAAGTTACATAATATTCTGATCAATCTATTGGAGACTAAATAAGAAACTAGGTACCTACTTAATAATGAAAAAGAAATCAAATGCTTCCTCTCCAAGTACATACGAATACATTAAATAAATAGCCTAGGGGGGCGAGAAAACTTCACTAAGAGACCGACCACAGCGTGTTAAACCCTATCATGTTCGTCACTATTCTGCCCTACTAATTGTACTTGCAGTATTGTGAGGCAGTTTTATAAGATTTTTCTTAGATACTGCTATGTAAAATATTCAATATTTTTTAAACTAAGGCGGCCAGGAAACTTGATGGTGAATATTTTCTAAGGGGATTATTTACACTTGCTGTTTACACGCAGGAGTAACTGTGGGTGCAAAGGTAAATAAACGCGATAAATACCCGTTGAATCCATGTAATTACTCATTGTTCATACACCGCCTAGAAAGTTCTAGATAGTGTTCCTATGCCTCTTCTGTTCTTATTTGTATACGCTATTTTAGTGAAGGTGTTTTGTGTTCTGCACAAAGGTCTTCGACCTTAGAATTAGGTAATTAGGGTAATAGTGAAGGAAGGATGATAGGGAAGTTTTGGAATACCATTTGTTTCCCTCTGGGGTTATGCAAAGGCTACATAGTTATAACGAGATCCGCATTAACCGAAATCGTTAAAAATAATTAGGTAAATAGGTAATGTTGGACAATCAACACAGTATCCTATCCTGGGCTGACGTAATCAGTATTTGGCTATATGGCCTTTAAAATATAAAATTATAAATAAAAAATCCTATCCTATCCAAGTTCCTACGAATATTATAAAGGCGAAGAAGTTTGTGCCGTTGTAAATATGTAGCTGAAATTTCGTATATAAAGTTCTGGACCTGGAATAATATTAGGGTTATTTTTATTCCAGAAAAAGCGTTCAACGCCTCGGTCAGAACCTAGTTATCTAATAACCTTATAGGCGATCCTTATCTAATAGAACATAAATATGAAAATTGCAAGGAAATATCTTCCTCAACGTTTTTCTCGACAGTGATATCTTTAAACTCGAAAGCGCGCTTAAAACGCGGGTTCAATTTAAAAAGTCGTTGTAACCAATTGCGAGGGAGTTGGCTGGAAAGTGGAGGTTTCCCTAAAATAGTTATCGCCTTACACACTGTTGGCTTAGTGCGCTGTACCAGTTGATATACTCGAATATGACTCACTCCTACTGTCATAGCAACTGGTACACAGTTAAAATACTCGAATATAACTCACTCCCTAACTACGATCTAGATGGACCGGAGGCGAAACACAAAACTGTAAAATTTCCTAATTGCACTGACACGCTTAGCTCAATGAAGGTTGAACCTGACTGTTCACTGTGCCAAGCTCTGCGTCAAACACCATAAAAAATCTGTATAGGACGTAATTCAGAATGGCATATAAATTAGGGAATCCTTAGTTGTGCATTACGCAAAATGGTAATGGTGTACCGTTTTATTTGATTTTGTACTTATGATAAAGTTTAATTTAATATCTGTCTTTAATACCTCGTGTCAAAGATATATCATATTAAAACCTGCAATATTTTCGGTCTCGCTCGAAATTTAAGCTGATGAAATAATCCAATTCACTCCCAGGGTAGGGCCTCAAGTCGCCGCAAGTGATATATGTTTTTCATAAATCTTTGGTTTGCTAAAACTGTGAGGATAAAATGATATTTCTGGGGTCGAGGACCTGCTGATGTAGGGATTTATTTAGATCTAATACGAGGACTAACAATGTGCCTTCGATGCTATGTTTAGATTGCAACGAAATAAATATTGAGTCAACGAATAAATTCGCTAAACATGGTATTCTTTCCAAAAACGTAAAGAGAGTAAATATTTATTCAGAAATATTAGAAAAAAAAAGTAAAATTTTAACAGACTTCGAATAAATGATGTTGTATGTTTGGCTTTAGGTACCTATTTGCATATGTTCGACGATTTCTTCGTCAATTATGGACCAAATTTGAAAATTTCGCTATCGTATAGTAAATGCTCCCGAGGTGGTTTCCCAAGGGATTTATCCCGAAAACTTAAAAAGAGTGTAAAACTTAAAAGAGATTCGTTGTAAATTTTTAGTTTTTTCAAAACAATCAAATTATTTTGGATTAGAATAGGTAGGGGTTTATTGCTACGAATTATGAGCTTATAAACCTTATCAGGATATTATAGGTGAATGTTAATTTATTGAATTTAATCATCTCAAACACTAGATAGAAAGTATATGACATTGTCTTTGTGTCAAACCAATTTGAGTTAATTTGCATCTAGAACAGTTACCCTATTTAGAACTTAAAACAATCAGTTGACTTTGTAACAGTTTTCTGTTTGTCTTTGACTGTCTCACTGCCTTTTGATCGAATACTTTGTTCTTATTGTTGTGTTTGAAGTTTGAACCATTTTCGAATAGAGTTTTTCTTTTCATTGCTGCCAGTGCTATTTTATATTTCCAATCTCAAAATGGTAAAGAGTTTCTTAGTTGTACTGGCGTGTGTTTGTGTGCAATTT
The DNA here is from genome assembly GCA_947859395.1 of Eupithecia insigniata. Taxonomy (NCBI): domain Eukaryota; kingdom Metazoa; phylum Arthropoda; class Insecta; order Lepidoptera; family Geometridae; genus Eupithecia; species Eupithecia insigniata. The sequence goes on from OX402008.1 coordinate 7,848,070, forward strand.
AGTTTTTCTACGGAAATTGAAAACAGAACAAAATTGCTGTCGCGAAGAAAACGGTATGTCGCTTTTCCGGACGGGTCAAGTTTTTCGGTAAGTGTTGCTTTTACAAAATAGCTTTTACTAAAAGTGCAAAAGAAACTCGAAGTTTTCATTCCTTTAGCATGTTCTGTGCGTTTACAAAAAGTTTATTACAAGTTTACAGAATTAATTTAAAGTTTACTTAATTAAGTAACTTTGAACTATTCCCTGTTCTACAACGTTGGAATAATTCAACTGGTTTAAAAAGTATTTTAACTGAAAGTTGTTTTTTTAAGTTTGCCACTATTCTTTTTATGGTCTGTAGGTACAAGTAAAAATGGAAATCAACATTGCTAATTGTCTTTTAGAACTGTTTTCTTAAGGAGGAACGTGCGTGACGATTTGTGATATGCGTTTCTTGATGGGTAGAAATATATTTTTTAATTTTGTATTTACTCGTAAGTTTGCAGATAAGTAGTTTTTTATAGTAAAAGACCTTCGTTTGACCACAATCTCGTCTGATGAAAAGCGCCCTTTTAGTCCAGCTAACGAAAGATTTGAATGGAAAGGTTGAAAGCAGAAAGTTAGACTTTGGAACTTTGTTTGGACTAGTTAGGAGACAAAAATACTAAAAGGCTCACCTCAGAGTGGTGGGGCCTGTGTAGTGAACCCTAGGACGAAGGGCACGAAGAAGGTTCTTTTAGTTATTTGCTTACATCTCATAAATGTAACGGTCATAGAAAATGTTGTTATACTATATTATAATAAAAACTGATAATATTGGGTGGGAGAAAATGTCTACTTCGACGTTTGATACCAACTGGAAGCAACGCTGTTAGCGATTTATTTGAAAATCGACCGTTTTCGGAGCTTATATCTAGACAACGATTAGGAATAGGTAAAAAGTGTATTAAATCATCAAGTTGTAAAGAGAATTTTATCAGTTTTATCGTTTATGTAAGCAAATAAATAAAAAAGGGACCTTCTTTGTGCCACCACGCCTCGGCTCACCTCACTGGAGTAGGGACTTTAGTATGTTCGTCTCATAACTAACCCAAATAAAGTTCCATATTCTTTCTGCTTGCGATTTTGCCACCCAACCCAAATGAGTGATTAAAAGAGGGGCTTTTAATCACTCATTGACTGGACTATTTGTGAGCAATTTACTCACTACGAACTCATGCTAAAAACAAACTTCGAATTAAGTGTCATTTTAAAATCCGGACACTTTTTTCACATTATAATAAAACTCTTACACGTATACTCCAAAACGACAATTGATTCGAACAAAATACCCGAAGTTTAGTAAATCTCACACCGAAGAATTTTTGCAATATAAATACAAAAATTCTTCATTGTGCACCAGAAAAACAACATTACATAGAGATGTTACATAGGATGAGTACAATGGGTGGCCTTATCGCTTAGAAACGATCTCTAGACAACCTTTGGATGGAAAGAATTGTGAATTTAAGAAAGGCAGCATCCCGTTCCTCCTTAAGGTTTTACACAAAGCATTAATAAAGCTTATGTGATTTTTTAATATGTAACTATTAACTTCTTAACGTCTTAGAAAAAACATAAGTCATAAAAACACCTGTTTCAAATTCCAGGTTGCCGGATGTATGACAGTAGGTCTAATCGGTCAGCCAGCACCTAGTTCTGCCCCCGGCACCTTCACCTTTGGCCTCAACTGGGCCATCGCGTACGAACTGCCAAATGTTACCGAGACAGCTAGTTTCTACAGAAGCAAGAAACAGAAAATCAAGCCGGTAGTAATGAGGAGGAACAGGCGAGAGCTGTACGAGAGATTGGAGAGCATATTGGATAAGTAAGTTATAGCGATTCATAGTTTTCATTCATAACATAACACAAGAGTAGGTACTACACTTTCAAAAATATTAATGCAACCAACAGAGTGAGGGGGGTTCTCGACGCACGTTACCTCGATGCAGGGAATCTCGACAAATATCGACAAAAATAGCATAAAAATTTACTCACTGCTAAGGAGTTATTGTTATGGAAAAATATTAAGAGATTTTTCAATGAGATTAATGCCAAATCAAACTCAACTCAGGGCAACTCACCTAAGCTATCATTTTTGATAGATTTTATATATTTGATATTCATTCATTGCACCCTGTCAAATAATCACGACTTAAGACGCGCTTAAATCTGAATTGCCTTTGAGTATTCAGGCATAAGTTAAAACCCAAAATAAAAAAAGGAGATGTACCTAGTAAAAAGAGTTGTCGAGTCTTGTTTTCTAAAATTATATCGAAATCTTCTAAAGGAGACTGTTAAATTGAGCTTAAATTTAAAACGGTTTCATTGTATTTCTGTAAATGTTTCCAGCATGGGCTACAACGGAAGGCAGTGTATCTTGAAAACACTTTGCGAGACGACACAAAGGCTGGTACCACATGGCACGAACATGGTCGAAGAAATCTTCAGAACTCTGTTCACGTAAGATACTAATTATTACCTACTACGAGCCAAATTAGGTGGCAATAAAGGTCATTCACCTCCTCCACGAATTTGCAAAATAGTACAGGTTAATTACAGCTATTATGCCACTTTTTCATACAAACCTCAAGCGATACTTGTGTCGCTAGAGTATCGTGGTACAAGCGTACTAAGAAGCAAAAGAGAAACATCACATGCAACCCAAAAAAAAGAAATCTGGTATAATTACTGACTTTTTACGTTTTCAGTGTTCTGAAATAGCAGAATAATTTTAAACCAATGATATTTTAACTAATTAATGAATAATATTATGTTTAAGAGTACCTAATTACATAACATGTCTGAAAAAATATATGAATTTTGTGTAAAATAAGAAATAAGGTATCGAAAATGTTTATAAATTCAAAACAACATAGGTCTATAATGCGTAACTATAATAAGTTTCCAAAGAATTGTATAACCCTAAAACATCCAACATATTATGTTGTTTGAAGAAGATTGTTCAATTACCAGTATTGCCAAGCTATCTGGCAGATACCTATGCATACCTTTTATAATGCGATCTTTCTCTATGTTTTCGTCTGAGGACTACTAGAACTGGACAGTTTTGAGAAATTTCACTTACACAGGTGACCCTTGTTTTAGAAATCAAGTCATAAGCTTTGGTTAGTAACGGATTATTACCAACTATTCCCTAGTCTGTCCCCCTAAAGACTGACGCTTGGATCTAAATCGTGTCAGCTATACAAGAATTTTTTTCTAGATTCTTATTCTGTTCTAAGTAATTTTTTTTAATCCAGTTAAAATACATACAATCTTTTTTATTCTTGACGCTTCACTCAGCCTCATAATACAATATATGTAGCTACCAAGTAAACAGAAACACTTGATTTAAATATATATTTCTTTTACACCAAATCTTAATTTTGACTTCAAATACCGATTCAGCAGCTCAAAATACGTCGGAAAAGTATAGTCCGATTCGGTTTTTTTTTGTGGCTGTATAATTTGTATTATATTGTGTGCAGAAATAATAAGCGTAATCGAGGCCCAGGTGTCTATTTAACTACTCAAATGTATATTTCCAGAATGCCTCTTACAAAACTAGTCTCATCAGAGCATCTAGAACACGCCATCTACGACTCAGCCCATCGTCTCGGCCGGCTGCTGGAAAACTGCGATGCCATGTTCGACTGCCCTATTTCTCTCGTTGACTGGGCTAAAGGATACTACAATGCGCCGGCACCTAGTGTGGACACTGAACGGAGTCCTTGGGCGTTGTTTAGTAGTAACTTTGGATAGTAAATTATAAGGAGTTGATTCTTTACTTTATTGTTATATATATATTATTGTTATGTATATATATAAAATGGCTAGAATTAATAGTTGATTCGTATAAGGTAAACTGTTAGATTATGCTATTAACTCGAAACATAAACTATGTCTAAAATATTTAAATGAACTTTTATGGATAACTATTTTTAACAGGTAAAACTTTGTCGTTAATATTCTATGGCAACATCTTTCTGAAAATAAAATAAAAATTACGTTTTCGCTTTTGCTTACAGATTGCACTACGAATTCTGTTGTGGAATCGTGTTTGGCATTCATTAGCATTGCTCAGTAAATGTGGAAATTGTTCCCGTTATTCGACCCTGCCCACTTTCTTATCCAGTTTTGCTTTCAACAAATCTTAATCTAAGATTAACTTTGAAAGACGAAACTCGAAATTCAAATTTTACTTTTTCTTCATCCTTGAAAAAGTTTGGTGCCTCGAGTTTTTATGCGATCCTCTTCAAGTTCTAGAAGTACTGTAAAAATGTTTCTAAATTCAAATTTCATTGCCGTGTTGTTGGCGAGTTACATTATTTCCGCGTGTGCGTTTGATGAAAGTAATGATAGCAATGTTTCAAAATCAAAAGTATTATCAAGACGAAAGCGATATGTCGCTTTTCCCGAAGGATCCAGTTTTTCGGTGAGTTTTGTTTTGATATACTAAGAACAATTTCATTGTTTTATCAACACTAATATTTGCTTAGGATACCCTCAAAAATATGATACTCATATACACATACGATATTGGTTGTTTGACAAAACACAAAAGAAATACATTTTTATACGCAAAATACCTGATAAAATTTATAACATTCTAGTGTGCAGGCTGTATGACAGTTGGTGTAATAGGCCAACCAGCACCGACTTCTTCGCCGGGCACCTTCACATTCGGATTGAACTGGGGCGTAGCGTACGAGTTACCAAATTCTACAGAAACTGCTAGATTCTTCAGAAAACACAACCTAAGGCAACGGAAGCCGATGATGCAGAGGCGAAGCCGCCGACAGTTGTATGAGAAGATGGAAACTATTATGGATAAGTATGTATTTTAGGGTCAAGTCCTCTTCAAATACGGAAATCAGTCACGATATTTTCATTTTCTTGCAGTATGGGATATAATGGAAGACAATGTATCTTAAAAACGCTATGCGAAACCACTCAACGGCTTGTTCCACATGGGTCAAACATGATTGAAGAAATATTCCGGACCTTATTCACGTAAGTTTTGACATTTAGAAATAACTCATGATTAAATAAAACCAAAATCAAAGTAATCAGCCATAACAATTAATAACAGATAAAATATGTGATATTCATTTGATCTTCCTGGTAGCGCCATTATTCTGGATACCCATTCCAGGATGCCTCTGACAAAGCTGGTCTCATCAGAGCCACTAGAGCATGCCATCTACCACTCAGCGCACCGGCTGGGAACGCTGCTCGAAAACTGCGAAGCCATGTTCAACTGTCCTATATCCCTTGTCGACTGGGCCCAAGGATATTACAATGCGCCGGCGCCGACGGCTGATACAGCGCAAAGTCCTTGGAATTTGTTTAGTAGTACTTTTAATAGTTGATTGTATTGAGAGTAATGCAGTCTTGGATTTTTATGTTTTTATTCTTTATGTTTCTTTGCTGCTGACTTTTGTTATAGATTACGAAATAATGATGATAAAACAAGCTTATTTAACTAGCTCATACAAAAAAATCTTTTAGTAACTACCTATTTATAAAATTTGATGAATGAATGAAAGCATTCGAACGGCAAATACGGATTTCTTCAAACGTAGCCAAGACCACTGTTAAGTAAAGTTACCTTTTAAAAAATAAGACAATACGATGCCACAAACACTAAGATATCGGCGGTGGTGACAAAATAACCAAAATATCAAGAATGACGAAATGATAGACGCGTGTAACAATAAATTCTAAGGTTGAACAAAAGATAATTGGACAATTAGGCAGATTCGTCGTTTGAACAATCTGCCTTTGATGTTTAATGTAAGAAAACAAGTGTCAAAAACTTCAAAATAACTGTTCAAAATATTACCATCTGTTGTTGAACTCGGGTGTAATAGTTTCAGTCTCAACGGTTCACTTAAGTTAGAAAATGCGTTTTTGTTTTATGATGCTATTACAATATCAAGTTCTAAAGAGTTTTCTAGGTCAGCTCTTATTTAGGTTTTGTGAGAAAAAGAAAAAATGCTTTCTCACGCTTAAAATATGACCAACCAAGCAAATTGCACTAGAAAACCTTTTACAAAATCATGTTAGGAATTCATTAGCAGTGCTTTGTCAACGTGAAAATTGCTTCCGTTACTCGACACGGTCCACTTTCTTGGATCCCGTTTTTGCTCACCAACCACAAATCTTAATCTATCTTTGAAAGACGACGGCGCGAGATTCAAAAATCTAATTTCTATTTTCCCGCTCGAAAAAGTTTTATGCCAGTTCGACTTTTAAGTGATCCTTCAAAAGATAAAAATTGAGTTCTAAATATAAATTATAATAAAATGTTTCGAATTTTTCATTTATTGATAGCCAGTTACGTATTCGTCCAAGCTATTGATGAATCAAAAAGAATTCTTTCAAGAAGAAAGAGATATGTTTCGTTTCCGGAAGGATCTAGTTTTTCGGTAAGTTTCATTTTGTACTACACTGAGCAGGAATTCCATATCTCTCTGTACAAACACAATATTATGCAAATTTCATGCAAATATGATACGGCCAATCTAATCTTGGGACTTGTAGTGAATCTGCTAGGATTAATCATATTAGCTGAGTTTAGTCGAGAAGGCTTACATTTCCTTTGTTATCAATAGAACTTATAGTTATTTTTCACATAGAGCGAAAATAGAACACCATTTCCTTTGTATTTTATTGTGTGATCATTGTTAAGACAATGTAAGGCTATCCCAACGTATCACTTTGATCCAGATTAGATTTCGCATTGATAACCCCAGTTACCTTTTCTTAAATTTCAGATAGGATAGAAAATTTACGTTTTTCTGTTCATTTCTTTTGTGTCTGAAAATACTTACCTCATTCTTATTAACTTTTTTGAAGAATAAGTGCGAGACCAATTTTTGTCTTAGAATTGAAGACAAATTCACTAAATACTTACCTGTCAAGATAATTAGTTTGATAATCATCTCTCAATTTATTTCATATCCATGCAAAACTTTCCATCGCTGACTCGGAATTCAAATAATAAATGCAAATAATTCTAATTCCAGTGCGCCGGCTGTATGACAGTCGGGCAGATAGGCCAACCCATGTCAGTACCGGGTACGTTCACATTTGGAATGAACTGGGCAGTGGCATACGAACTACCAAACTCTACTGATACTGCTGCGGTGTTTAGAAAATACAAGAGTCGTAGAAAACCGGTTGAGCAACGGAGACATAGGCGAGAACTGTATCAGAAAATTGAGGCAGTTATGGATAAGTATGTTTTTGTCATCTATTTGTCTTATCACTAAAATAAAGCTCAAGATCGCTATTTTGTAGCGTCGTCTGGGTGAGGTCTACATTATGTTCTATGGATGAGGTCGAGGAAATCGCTCTCAGCGATACGGCCGCCTTTTGTACTGTATTCATTTTAATTTTAGTTATAAGAGTTTTTATGTAATTTTAATAGGTACAATAAAGTGTTCATTCATTCATTCCATGGATATTCTATGGGTTTTTATTGATGTGATAATGTTTTATTTCTGTTGACCTAAAAAAAACCTTAATGGTGCATCCACAAGCTGTTTTAACAACAGATTTAAATATAGCTTATAAACGACCTATCAATATAATGCAAAATTTTATACCGCTACTTTTCGCGAATATGAAAATCACTCGTTTTGCAGGATGGGCTACAACGGCAGACAGTGTGTTTTAAGAACATTATGCGAGGCCACGCAAAGATTAGTACCACATGGTGTAAACATGATCGAGGAGATGTTCCGGATACTTTTTACGTGAGTTTTAGCTTTTGTTGTTTTAAATTTTACTTGTAAATGAACGGGAATTTGTTTCCGCTATCACCATCGACTTTCCTTTATTGCTGTTGCTATTGGACTTCATTGCTTGCTATACTTTCTTGGACAGTAAGTTATTTTTAGTTACTTAAGCGTCACTTTGTTTGCGAAACGCACAAATGTTTGTACGATCTGTAGATATTTGTTCCGGGTATTTTGGATGTTTTCTATGTCATCATCATCATCAGCCCATAAACATCCACAGCTGAACATAGGCCTCCTCTCCCGTTTTCAATGTATAATAAAAAATATTTATCTACGTAGTATATTGTATTAAGTATATCAGTTATCTAGTACACCTAACACAAGCTCTGCTTAGCTTGGGGATGATGTTTGAATTATGCAGCATTATTTATTTTTATTTATTTATACTTTCAATTGCCCACAGTTACGAAAAGTTTTTTGTTAGTTAGCCTTTGGAGACAAGTTTCCATGCGATTTTATGCCTTGCTGTGAAATTAAACTCTAAAACCGAGTAAAAAATTCCAGGTTACCACTATCAAAACTCCTGCCAACAGAGCCACCGGAACTTTCAGTGTACGATGCTGCTTACCGTTCAGGAAGTATGCTGGATAACTGCGATGCATATGCCTGCCCGTTATCACTGGTGGACCTAGCTAAGGGATATTATAATACACCAGCACCTATGGATCCTTGGGCGATATACAAGAGTGGATTTATTTAGAACAACGAGCCCGCGGGGTTATACAAAATTTGCCTGTAATTCCAGTTCTAGAAACCTCTATCTCAGCAAAAGAATAAAATCTTCAAAATTACTTGTCATCATCATCATCATATCAGCCCATACACGTCCACTGCTGGATATAGGCCTCCCCCATACGACGCCACGATACCTGTCATTGTTATATTATTGCGCTATAAAGTATTATACCTACTAGTTACTAAAGCAGTAGTTATTAAAGATCCGCGACTGTGAACGATTTCATTCGAATTATTCGACTTGACAAATCATTCGAGCGATTCGACTGACTAGAGCAAATTAATAACTAATTTGGTTAGTAAACGCGCGTCGTTCCATTCGTTCGACTGCCCGAGTCGTCTCATTAGTAGTCGTCGATCATTCGAATAGTCAGATAATTCGCAGTCGCGCATCTTTAGTCGAAGTAACATTACCTAATCTGTGCCTACGTAATGTAGGTACAGACTCTTAATATACCTATGTACTATGTGATGTACTATCATGATGAAAGGAGAGTTCATGAAATCGACCATTTGATCAAAAAGCTAACATTTTGGAGAGTCCTATATATGTAGGTCTCAAGAGTCCAAACTATGGAATTTTTTTACAAAGTTATATATTATAAGTACTATTTTGTGAGATAAATGTTGCCCTTGCACTAGAGAATTAGATGTTATTTTTGAAATAAATGGGATGTTTACATTTGATTGTTGTATTTGACAGAAGTTTTTATACGTGTAGTTCATCAACGAAGTTGCTGGTCATTCGAATAACTTATCAGATAAAAACCGAAAGGATACATCACAGCAAAGTTTAAAAAGGAAAGTCTACAATTATTATCTAGGTATCACGGCAGATTAAGTAGGATGTCTCTAAATGTTGTATTAATTTGTTATGTAATTTTTTATTAATCTGTTTAGTTTTTGTGTATTAGTAATTAGTTTGTACTAGTTGAGCATAAGTACCGCCATCCCATGATTTTCTCCGTACACATTGGTTGCATGGAAGAAATCGCTTAATCGATAAGGCCGCCAAATTCAATGCCTTAGTATAGGATAAATTCTAAAATGTACCTACGGAATGTTTTGTAAGGTTATGAAATAAAGGATTATCTACCTATCTATATATCAGAGAAAAACGACCTTTAAATATTTAGGTAGGTACAATAGGCAAAATCGTGGTAGTTTTTAATTTTTTTATAGTATATAGACCTTTGTTTGACCACAATCTCACCTGATGGAGAGTGATGGTGTGGCCGACGTTGTATCACGAAGGTCTAGAAGACACCTTTTCACTCTTGTCTTGAAGAGACCCAGATTGTAATTCACCGGAAAAACTGAAGCAGGCAACGAGTTCCATTCCTTAGCGGTGCGAATGATAAAGGTGGAGAAAAACCGCTTTGTATGAGTGGATGGTATATCCACCAGATAAGGATGGTATCGTACCGCCCGTCTGCTTGTCCTGTTTCTGATAAAGGTATGTAAATAAAACACGGAATTATTATTAACGCATAACATTTAATATTTATAGTTCATATTATAATACATTTCAATATTAGCATTGAGAGTCATGAGTGTAATCATAATAGTAATGGTAGTGCTTGATTTTGACTTTAAATTAAGTTTAACATTACAAAATGGGACTTACACCCTATATCTTAGTCTATTATTATGTTATCATATTCACCTTATACTAGTACTTTCATGGGTACCTAATATAACTTACATACACCACCTATGTATTACATTTTATGCTGTAAATCTTGAGCCTATTATGTCCTTTAACGAACGAACATATTTTATAGTAATATGTCTGAGATCATAGTGCATACACCTTATAGTGGGTATTTTGTGGCAATGACTTACTGAAATTGAGTTATTTAACTAACATCTAAATCTATCATAAGGAGAGCTATTGGTTTTCATAAAGTCTATTATTGTTTCCATTAAAGTACCTTATGATAATGAAATTCAGGATTTCATTATCTAATTTCTAACTTTGTAACGTGGTGTTCATTGCTTGCATCTTGTCATTTTCACCGAACAATTCGTTTGTGTTGAAAGCACTTTCAAATAAATATAAATATAATACAAACGATTATTCGAGAACGAAAATTAAATCAATTTCCGAAAACATTGGACACACATTAGAATAAGGAAATTAATGAAAACGGTAAAAGAAAAATGGAAGTAAAGGATACAATTAATAAAAGAATACATATAATCAAAACTGTAAAACAAATTGGAATACCAAAAACAGTTTCAACACAAACAATTACCGTTACTCCTGACTAAAAAGTGAAAATTAATTCAATAACCAACAGAAACATTACACTAGAAGAGGACATTAGATTTATTTTATTAGGATTATAACAATACAATACGAAACGTTCTTACCTAGACTCATTGCCGTTTCGACAATATACAAAACCTTAAGTAACGATAAAAAAATTGTAAACAATTGCTTTTATATAAAATCAAAGTTACGTTGTCTCCATTATTATATTACAAATAAAGTTATTTTACCGAAGTTTGAAAATAAAAGTGTACCAATATGCACGGGCGGGCAATCTTTTAATCATACCTATAGAAAGAAAATATAATTTAATAATCTGAAAGTATTTTTTTAAAACACGTAACATTAGACATATTGGTAATTTTACATAAATAAATCAGAAGGAAGTAACAAATTGAAGGTATTCTAATTATATTTACATCTAATCGTGTTGGAAGCTCAACGCAAATTTTGTGTAATTTCGTCTACTTATCTTTAACCTACCTATTTTAAATCTATCTTGGTATTCGATGATTTTTGTAAACATAAAAGCAATAAAAGCTACACGGTATTTCATTTAGGAGCAGACGAATCTTTCATCCGAAAATTATTGGCAGTAGGTACCTGTGTTCGTATAATTCGTAAATTTAGATCTTCAATCCACGAAACTAACATAAAATGAAATCACACGAGGTATGTAGACTAACCTTCCATAAAGAAAATTAAGAATACAGGAACAGAAAAGAACTATTCTAGAAAAAGTAAGCAAAAGAAGAACAAAAACTCCTTACGTCGCTTTGGAAGACGTTTGATTAAAACACGCAGTATGCCTAGCTTATTATTAATAAGATAAAGAATTCTGTTAGAGACATGAGAATTTAACAGTTATTAATAAAACATGCAAAAGATACAAACGTGCGAGAAAGCATATGACAAAGTTATATAGATAAAAATTACTATACGAAATGTCTATTCCGTTGAACCTAATTATAAAGCGTTACGGATTACTCTTTTATTGACTTCCTTCCAAAAAATAAAACAAACGTAGATGCGGAACTCATAATCTGCATTGAATTATTTGAATAGGAAATTCATACGGACAAAGCAATTATGAATACAAACTTCGCTATAACTTCTACAGTCCTACGTTAGCCCTTAGAGTAACGAGAAAGGAACGTAGAAAAATAACTTGTCAATTACAATTAGATTAAATTTCTATGTTGATCAGCTATATGTACATGTCAACATTTCAGTTTCTTATAATTATTGACAGCCATGTGATAGCTGACTATGAGTTTGCAACTCCATAACTCGATGTAGACAAAAGTGCTCTCAACAAATCAACAAGGCTTACTCAAAATAATGGTACCTAATTCACTAAGAAACATGCTAACATATTAATTATTTTAATACTTAGAACGCTATAAAAATTAGAACTGGAAGTAAGTAATAACTATAACAAACTCATGGAAGATAACAAAATTAGTTACAACTAGGTAAGGATAACAAACAATATATTAACAGATTTATCTATCATCGGGCTTTCGAGTTGACCCATTCGTCGACTAACTCTAAAACACTGAAAAGCTAATTCATTATAGTAACTTACAAGTAACCTTATTCAAAATACGCTATATGTGTCTAGCATTTTGAGATACAATTCACCTATCTAAAAAAGATACTACTCTTACATACCCGTTTATAGCCCGAAACCCATTACGACCGTTTTCATGACATTTTGCTATGCAATGCGAACTCATATTAATATCGTTGATATCATCCCAAATATATTGCTTTCTACGAGTTTTATTGCCTGTCCTGGGTATGTATTGATATTCTCCATTAACACAAATATCCCTTCGCTTTGCATATCACGATGTCTTCTTACTAGGGCCGATTAGACAATGTTACAAGAATAACAAATCAAAACGAGAATGAGCATAAATTATTCGTGGGAGCAACAAGTCTAAGACCTCGCCTTATAGACAATAACACTTATACAACCAAGTTTTCAAATCACAGGACTAAAGTTCAAAATGAGCGGTCCTATGCTAGTACTAAGACGAAGGAAGAATTGAGTTGTCCTGCTATGAACCAGGTAAGTCCGGTTGGTGTTTTCTTTACTTAGGTATAATTTATCCTATGGCAGTATCGATATAACAGGAACCTGACGTTTTTTAAAATGTATATTCAGTTAACACCTGCCTGGTTCACAGAAATAACAAATCGGAAATGAAACGATGTTCTCGCTAATAGGCAAAGTCACAATGATCTAGAAATGTAGTTAATAAGGAAATTAACTTTTTTAGAGTTGACTTCGTTTCATTATGTTATTAATTTTCAGACCGTGTTTCTATAGATATTTAATGAGGGTCAGACAAAATGGAATCACAATAATTATTGTTCTTTTCAGGCCAGTGGTGGTAGTGTTAAATTGAGCAATGCTTTTTGCCTTAAAAGCAATTTAGCTGAAACCAATTGTTGATTAAAGTAGAGCAGGAGAGACAGGACAACATAACGCTAACAATTCATCACCCGCACCGCAAACCCACAGGGCCATTAATCGTTGTATTGGATTAGTTCATCCAGTTTTAACAAATTCACAGACCTCTCAAGAGAATAAAACTTCGCTATCATCATTAAAACTTGACAAAGTTTTAGAAATGACGGCGCTGTTATATCCTCCAGACTCACCCTTTAAGACCCAAGACTACTCTAAGCTCCCGTGTTCTCGTTAACGTTTTAATATTTACAACATATTAATTATTCTTATTAATAACACATTCTTAACCCTTCAGTACAATAATAGATGCCGATCCTAATTTTTTAACCCTATGGTGTTATAGAAAATCTAACTATATTTTATTTTGCAGTCATATAAAAATAACAACAGATCGTTTTATTTCTAGCAATTATCTACAATAAAACTTTCGGATATTCTCGGGGTAGTGAGTAAGCTTGTGAGCTTTACTAAATATTTGATAAATAGTTTAATTCTATTTGGTGTTCGGTGCGTGCAATAGCACAATTCTTATCAAAGTGTCTTAAGAAAAGTAATTTTAGAATATCTTTGTGACGTTACAATTCCATCGAGAAATTCCTTGGTACAATCGGCACAAGCAGAGAACGATGCTTTCCGTCTAATCTTTCAACCTTTAGCGAGCTTGTCGAAACTTCCATATACATACACAAGACAAAGTGTCATGTCATCGGCTACGTTACTCTAATCTACGCTAGCTCAGGTAACATATCCACAAACAGCTATGCACATTCAGTAACGCTTATTAAATACAAGACGAACCACACAAAACACCGTCTTATTACATTATCCATCCCTGTTTTCCTAACTGTTCGCTGAGGATTTAATTACTCTGAGTCATCTAAATTACCTAATAAGTTTTATTATGTTTTACTTTGACATATCAATAACGCGGCTCGAAATATTTTTATTTTTATTAAGATAAGTTGCTACAATACCCTACACGATGGGTAAATGAGAAGGTGAAAAGAAATGAATTAATGAAAGTGAGGAACAAACAAATACTAATTTTAACTCCTAATCTAAAAGGTAAACATAAAAATACTATCTAAGATATAGTCTAGGTCATCAACCGCAACAATAATTATTATCTAGATAAAGGTAAAGTGCCAATAAGTGTGATCAAAGATTTTACTTTCAGCGAAAAGTGTCAGAGTTACAAATTAGGAGGAGTTAATCAAGTTCTAATTTTACCCTGTACTCTAGGTTTTATTACTGAAGTTAACATTTATTTACGGAAGAGTAACGCCATTAATTTTACAAAATACGCGAAAACTTAAGATACAAAGAGAAATTCAGTCATTACATTCATGGGCAAGCATAAGTTTTCTTAGAATTTATTAGTATGTCCAAACTAAAAATGTACAAGCACTCCGAAACATACTTATTCCGAAGGTCTAAAATAATATATTTATTATTATATATAAAATATATAATATAATAAATTGCAATAAAATATCTAACATTGCCGTTGGCAAATTTCGGTACTGTGAATTTTTCTGATTGCATATTTGGCACACCATTTAAAAATCTAATAAAAACAAGTTTATCTATCTATATTATAAAAATGTACAATTGGCAGTCAATTGTTTTATTCCACAAACATTATCTAGAGAAATAATATCACCCTTGAGATGACTATTCTATTATGTGATAGTGTACTCTTAATAGCTATTACGTTACATTGCGTTCTAAGATTTAGGACTATCAATATCTACAATTCCTTAACACATTATGACTATATTGAAATATTACAATTCGTCAATATAATCGATATTGTCCATATTATGATCATTACGTGAGAACGTTACGATCTATTGTATGTATATTTATTCAAATTACACCTTAATTACTTACTTACAAAGTCCAGTTCTCATCGAGGACGTTTGCACAAAAGTTTACGATAATATTTTGATGCTAATCGACTTTGATTAATTAATTTTACATAACTTATATTTAATGTTACATAACATTGAGCTCGATATTATTCGAAGTAAACCTTACATAATTAATCCACCTCGTAACCCACAATACAAATAGGTATTTCTTAGATACAAACAATTATCTAACTTATGCAAGAAAATAAATATTAATAAACAAACTAGATTATTAGTGTACAATGTTTGTGCGCTCGTATCAAATTATTCCTGAAAAAGAAACTATTTTTTTTGTATAAATACAAAATAACTTAACGATCGCTTACAATGCGGCGATTCTAATATAAAAATAGTGGTGGCAGATCCGCTCGGGCGTCAATACAACAACGCGGCTCCTTCGACTATCGACGGAAACAGTCTCGAGTTCGAGCTTAATACTTTTACATATAAAAAGACGGCTTTGGCAACGCGTAAGGCGTGAACACGTCCGTTAGCGCACCGGGCGCTTGGCACCACACTGAGCACATGAGTTCTCGCCTGTCAGACCCCGACTGGGAGCCTAGATCGGTCACCCATGCCACCACATGACGATCAGCTCCCAGAACGTCTTCGGCGGCGAGTGGCCGAAGACGTGCGACGAATTTCAGAGACCCGGATCCCCTTCTGAGCCCATCTTTAGCAGCTCGAGCTTCTTCTTCGCGATTTTTGAGTAGAGGATATCTATAGGCTTCGAGTAGTCGTAGAAAGTTGGCGCCCGGAATATGATCAGCGCCGTGCCTACTACGCACGCTATCGTGAACAGGAACAGGAAGATTCTATCCATCACCATCGCGATGTATTTCCAGTCATCTTCCACCTGCAAAAAAAAACATAGTATTTAAATCGACAAAATGTTCTTAGCTTTGTTAGATGTATGTATCTATACTTACATTATCGAATTTATCCTTATTCCTCAAATGTTGAGCTATGAATCTGGAGCCTTCTATAGTCTTTTCCATCTCTCTCACGTAAGGTTTTTCTAGAGATGGGGAGTCTGCGTCTAAGTCTAGTCGGCAAGGGGAGCCTGGAGAAGGGGAGAACAGTTCATCGTCACCCCCGGGGGGAGGCGGGGGTGACGGCGGCATTCCGGGCAGCTCGTATTCTTCGCAACCCCATTCCTTGTACTTGCCATCCATGTCATCTGGGCCGAACACGTCTGTTAGGACCTGAAATATTTGTAATATTAGTTAAGTTGCTCAGAGACTACGAAAACATTGAAACACACCTAACCCATTCTTTCAAACACGAGTGAAAAAATAATGCTCTTACCGACCTATAAAGATCACAACAATTGTTCTAGATATACAAGGATTAGTGTATTGGTGAAAGCCAAAGAGCTAGTGGGCAGTGTTCGACTCGGCTTAAGCCAGCACACAATTAAGCCGAGTAGATTTCGGTTTCGCCGTGTCTGCCCCGTATATATCTCGCGATACGTCTGCAGCCGCTGGGGGCACATAAATAACCCAGCCCGCGCGTTCGTTAAGCCAGCTAGTAATAAAGGAAAATCGAAATGGAATAAAATTGGCCAAGCTATACTTCCACCATATACAATAGATTTAGAATATCGGAAGGAGGAAGAGTTGGTCGAACAATTAGAACAGTTATTGTGAAAACGGAGTAATAGCTGTCGCTATTGAATCCCTGCGATGGAAAATACTTTGAATGGGGGAAACTCGATGAGAAAAGGCGTTCGTGTTGTTTTTTGTGTTGAAAGAGATCCCCTCTGAAGAACTTCATTTGTGCGAGCTTTTATTTTTACAAATTTAATTAAAGCGAGGTTGCGGGGTTTATTTCAATTGAGCGTCTATGCCTCGGTTGATTAATGTTTCTATCTCGTCACATTTCTTATTTCGCGTCAGATATTTATTTTGCAATGTATTTTACCTCAGTGGGTTTGTCGTTGTCCTCATCTTCTTCTTTGCCCGGCCTTCTTATGCACAAAAATGGTGGTAAAAAGTCTATGAAAATTCTCCGTACAATTGGATGCAAGGTATGCGTTACTGGCGACCTAAAGTTAATATTCAGCACCATGATAGTGACTACGACTGACAGTGTTACTAACATCATAGTAAAAAGTAAATACTTTCCTAGCAATGGAACTGTTAGTGATGTGGGTGGTATAATTTCTGCTAACAGTAAGAAAAACACAGTAAGTGAGAGAAGAATTGAGATACAGAGTGAGATTTTCTCTCCTGAATCTGAAGGGAGATAGAATACTAAAACTGAGAGAAAAGAGATCCCCACACAAGGGATAATGAGATTAACAGTATAGAATAGTGTTTTTCTCCTAAGCGTTATATTGAAAATAATATCTGGATACGGCTCTTCACAACAAGAGTAAAACTTTTCGTTTCTAGTGGCCGGGACTTTCATGATATCCCACTCTACGGAAATGTAATACTCCGAAAGGTCTATCCCCATTCCTATCTTATCCGAATCTGGGGATTGCTTCATGTGCCTGAGGTCCACCTGAAAAATAAAAACGCAATTACAAAAGAATTCTTATTACCGATGAGTGGCGAGCAACAGGTGATGTTGATGTTTTTTATTGTTTGGGGATTTAATATTTTTCCAACTTTCTGAACAAAAAAGTTGAAGTACATCTTATGTTACATTTATATTTAAAGTCTCTTCACTTAAACACAATTGAAAAAGTATCTCAAAATTGGGATTCTTGTTTGAAGATTTCTTATTCGTTTCCAACAGTTTAGCGAGATTGAGAGATCCCAATTACTTGGCACAAAAAGCCTAAAACGACCGTAGGAAAACATCTCAAGTACGGCAGTCCGTATTAGGGAATCAAACCATTCCAGCTTCATCTTTACAAATAGGCGTTATCGCTATCTCCACAACTATCTAAGGCGTGAGAGAGACAGGTGAGAAAATCCCCGATTGAACCCTATCACGGTGGATCTAAAGTGTAATTTCGAGCCCCGGCTCTGTTTGTGAGATTCACTAGATTTATTAGCTTATTTACCGGAGCCTACATAAGTAAACTTGACTGAAAAGTTTGGAATCTTCTCGTTTTTCATATAAAATACGGCTTGCGTATCAGGAGAATTTTTGTTAATGTTAGAAAGTAAAAAGTTCGAAGACAAGATGATAAAGTTATCTCTCTAATTAGACTAAACCTTGTTATATCGATAATCTTGTTAGAAATTATTATTAATAATAACCGATTTTATAATGTCTCTGACAGACTACCCTTGGTAACTTTTCTATTGACATAGTTGGCTATATTCACATGAAAGAAGTTTATTTCGTTTAATATAATATTACTTTAGTAAAAGCAGTTTTAAAATAGAAACCAAGATATAATAACTTGGTTTCTAGCCGGCAACAACCTATTGAACCTTCGACTCGAAATCACAATAACATTTTCAAAAAGCATAATCTCATGTCCATTATTCCCAAAGATCCACCGGTACCGTACATACCACCGGGGTGGGTACTTAAATAATGATGACGATCAGGTACAAATAACAAGAGAACTCTGGCCTTGCTTCCATTCCGCACCATGTCTCACTCTAGTTATTCTTATTATACAGGCGACCCAATATAAATATTTTTTGTGACAGTAAGTATTGGAAAAGGCTTTTATGCTGAGGAATTCGATTACGTTCTAAGCGTTCGCTACCATTTTCTTTTTAAGGCAGATTCTTTTTTTTCCTACAATTTTATTAAGGCTCGTTCGTGACTTTGTAAAAATTCCTCCATTTTATTTTTTAGAAAATAACAATATTATTTTGTTTAAATTTTGCGATCTAGGTGTTTTTTGATCAGATTTTTATTACTGGATAAGATAAAGGTTCAATTATGTTTTGAGATGTTGCTTTGCATTTATACGACGACATAACGAAATACGAAATATCATGATAACGCGAAAAATCATATTTAATAGATAGGCTTTTTAGCCAACTACATATGAACCTAATCTATGTCTGTTTAACTTAGTAGGTAGCTAAATTTCAGACGCGTTCACTCGAAAACTACAGTGTAACTACGTTAAAATAAATTGTTTTTCAGTTGTAGAAGTCATCTGGTACACATATAACACAGCTCTGCAGTAGAGCCAGACGGCGCTGTCTGAAAATGTTTAACATTATACTTCTTTTTCTTTCACATACCATGTACCCATCGTAGCTCCAACTGCCGAACTTCATAAAGCAGGTCTGCTCGTCAAAGGGGAAGTACTCGACGTCGATCTCACAGAAGGACTTGTAGATAGCCGGTGGCTTCCACACCACCTTGCCGTCGTGGTGTAGGATCGCTTTCGTCATGATCGTCACTTCGTAGTTACCGTCGGCACTGAGGACAAATACACAGTTTATATTATATGTACATCCTGCATAGTAGCCCTGCAGGAAGTGAGATGGAAACGGAGAATGCCTGCTGGAGAACAAAGTAACTCTATTCTGCAGTGGAAACTCTCTTTAAACACTACAACGATGGCTCTGGCTTATTGGTAGACAGAAAGCATACGTGTGAGTAGCGTGTTAAGATTTGACGATATAGGTACATCGACGCGCGTTATCAAATTCGCAGGGCACAACTGGATGCTAAAGGCACAGGATAGATTAGACTGGCACAAGAGAACATAAAGGACTGTGATATTTATGATATACAGTAGCCAAAAGAAGTCCACTGCAGAAGTTGGAAATCCCCCAAAGAGTGTTGTGGATTTTTTCATGGTCACCACGATCGCAGTATTGCTGTTTTTCTATAGTTGATACATCTTCGTTTGACAACAATATCACCCGAAGGAAAGTGACGTCGTGGGCGCACTCTTTAGAACTAGGATGCTGCACATGTTATATTGACGATAATTCATGCATAAGTTTTTAAGTATGTTATGACTAAAAATACAAACATAAAAAAATATGTGTGCACTGCCCGATTAAAATGAACGCATATATTTCCAAGTAGAGTGCATTTTCACTTTGACGCCCCTCTGGGTCACATCACTGAAGCTTGACCGTAAACGTGCTAGGGAAGCCGAAGGATTAGACTTTTAGGTTGGGTTTAGTGCTACATAGACGGTACGTCCATACGGAGATCCGTCGTTCGTACATACATTTTCGGACACAAAACATTCGGACGAAAACCATCCATCGAGCGCATTTGAGCTTCGAACGTCCGTATCAGGACGCACTAGGCCTTTTGACGCGTGTAGTGCTGTGCGGACGCAGAACCGAACGGACGTGTGTGCGATACTGATGTATTCATTTCTACTCAACTATACTTGTCCGAGCCGTACCGTGGTCCGTGGAGCATTCATCGACCGACCGCATGCTCCGTATACGGGCGGTCCGTATATTTCTGCGTACGAGCCGTCCGTGTAGCACTAAATACAGTTGTAGACATTGTATGTAACCGTATGAGAACTTGCACTCTTGTTTAAGCCTCAGACAAATTGTCAAAAATAATTTGTTTAAAAAAATTGCTATGTCTCCCTCACACTTTCGGTTTGGATGGATGTGCGCTGAACTGAAAACAGCATATTTCTAAAGGCGTCAAAAGACCTAGGATATATCAGACTCTAAAAGCTCTATCATAACTTTTACCGCATTTATGAAAATTGTCCTATAAAATAGGTCACCCTGTCTTCCATTAGGCTAACGTAGAGCCATTAAAAATAAAGTTAACAGTGAATTTTCGCGGAGAGAGCTTTTAGGGAAGTCACAGGTGCATTAAAGTGTTTCTAACATATCTGCTTAAATTTAAAAATACTGCCATTGTGCTGCTTTAATATGGAAACTTTGCATATTTTAGTTTTATTTTTCTGTGGATGTTACTGAGTTGTACAATGTACATTAGCAAGTAGAAAGAGGAATCTTTATTATTTTAAAAACCGTGGATTTCACCCGTATTACCTAACCCAAAATGAAAAACATTGAAAAGGCTATTATTTTATACTTAAACTAGCAACCCGCCCCAGCTTCGCACGGGTAGAAGAGCATATTATTATGATAGAAATCTCTAAAAGAAAGATATATGCCATCGCGAACATTTTTGTAGATTTATAAAATAGGAATATCCCGTCTGGATTTTTTTTTGTAATATCTCAAAGGGATTAGGCAGCGTTTTCGTTGAAAGCTCCCAGGCCACTTGACTTTTTCCGACACTTCCAACAATTATCTTTAATAAGAACTAACTTATACAAAACTTTGAATGAACAAATAAATGAATTGAATTGTTGTGGGTATGGGTGCCACCTATACTCACAACAAATATCTGCTGACCATATAAACATTTGTCCTGTAACCTTGTAAACATTAGCTCACCGCGCTTCAAAGGCCTAATAAATAAATAATGCTGGACAATCCATCCAGCATCATCTAGCCCCAAGCTAAGAATAGCTTGTGTTATGGGTACAAGACGACTGATATACTTAATACAATATATTACATACATAAATATATTTTACTATATATAGAAAATACTCAGAACACCAGAGACAAATATTTGAAAATCGTACAAACATTTGTCCAAGCCGGGAATCGAGCCCGTAACCTCCTGCGTCGCAGGCGGACCTTCGCAAGCCACGCTACATCGGTCGTCAATATACGTAGTTAATACAATATTATATGGTATTACTGAATGAAATAAATAAATAAAATAATAAAGCATTTATTTATCTCTCACAATAGGTTCTTATTTATCTGGAGGTAACACTAAGTACAGGAACTTTTGTAGTAGATTATCTTCTGGGTATAGGTATTAAATTACCTGTTTTGTGAGAGAACTGGTGCCTGTGATAGGTTTTAGAAAAAACCTGTGGCACGGGGTAAAAAGGCGTTCTCAAAAAAGTAAATTCCCCATTTACCTTTGAACTCATGCTAAACCGTATTCCGTGTTAAAATCTATAAAAATTGTGCAATTTCATAGGTAATCTATAGACATACCCCTGAACCGTTGGCTTGCATTCAAAGCACTATGAATAATAGCTCCGTCGTAGCGTATTCATGATGCTTGATACCCAATCTTACCTGCGTTTTAGCAGCCGCAAGATAGATGGCGGGATTATCGTCTGAGCAGTTGCCGGGGCAAAATTAACAAGTACCTACCCTCAATTTAGTATGAGTAGTATAAAGCTTGGGTAGCCTGACTACTCATGGATTTATTAGAGGACTATTTTACTGACGTCATGAGGGTCACAAACCTGTACTTGAGGAAAGAAAAGTACACTATAAATGCCAAGAATTAGTACCTATGTATATGTTTTATTTTAACGTTTTCTCCTATTAACTATAAAATTTATCGCATCAATTACAATTACAAAATTCTTTATTTTACACCACGAAGAAAACATTAAAAATAGACATTACATAAAGCATGTACAATGGGCGGCCTTATCGCTTAGAAGCGATCTCTTCCAGGCGCATCAACAACCTTTTGACTTATTAAATAATTTACCAGTCGACTGCTGTAAGTAAATCATTTACTTGTCACATAAAACTCACACATACAATTGTTTACTCATAACAAAGTAGCAATAACACTGATTTTCTTCTGCTGGACATAGGCTTCCCCTGCTATACGCCTTATTGGCTCTTATCTTTAGGGACAGGGATTAATGCCATAATCCAGGATCGCAGTTCGGTCGGTGGTGGTTCTGCAGGGGGCAATACTCGGTGAATATCCCTTCGTTGCCTCTAACGACACCCAGGGAAGCAATTGCGGTGGTGTAAATTGTAAACCGGCACCACACGGCACGTAATAAAATATATAATATTTTCATACACATAATATTGCGTGTTTTAAAAAACGATAAACCGACTTCAAATTCCCTTACTTTTGTGGTTTAAGATATTTATTTTCTCAAAAGAATTATATATTCGCTTATAGAGAAACACTTACTTTTACACTTATTTTAAGTTTTGCGCGATAAATAATAATCCTCTGGAGATAAAAATTATATGGGACCCCCTTGGGATCATCCTACTAATATTATAAATGTGAAAGTTTGTATGTATGGATATTTCTTACTCTTTCACACAAAAACTACTGGACCGATTAGGCCAGGTGAAATTTTGTATGGGTATAGTTTGGAACCTGGAATAACATATAGAATATTTTTTATCCCGATGAAACGCGGGCGAAAGCGCGGGCAGCAGCTAGTTTTCTATATAATAGTGAAAGAATTTTCAAAATCGGTCCATTGGCAGACATATCGCGTAACATACATACAAAAAAATACATACAGACAAATTGAGAACCTCCTCTTTTTGAAGTCATTTAAAAATGGATGAAATAAGGAATAATTAAGGGAGATCGTTCCGTGAAACGAGTGTAATATGACAAAGTTTTATGCACCTGAATAGTCTTCGGTAGTAAACCAAAAATGAACTCAGGTAAAGAACTGTACAATCCAACCGATCCATACATTGTATTGCATTAGCGTCCTTAATAACATTGAAACAGGAAGTCGGAAACGGAAATGACAACCCTCAAACGCCGGAAGCACTTATTGAAGGAGACAATAAACACCTACAAACTAATCGAAAACAGCGATTCTCCAAACATGAAGATAAGTTACGCAGTTCTCATAGCATGAGATGTACATCGAACCTTTAGCTATTAGCTGGAGGTTTTTGAGTAGAGCAACAAAGGAATCATATGCACAGGAATTATATATAAAAATCAATGGTCTACCTTAATTTAAGAAAAGCTTAACATTTATTTATTTCGATAAGCAGAAGGTTAATAAAATAAATAAACAGTAAAAGTTTGTTTTTCAGTCATTGTCTAAAATAACACATCACATAAAATTACAATAATATCAAGAAATTAAATCTTTTTCCGACTAAATCATCAACGCAAACTTTGCAAATAACGCTGATAACAGGACTGCGTTGATGATTTAGTCGGAAAAAGATTTAATTTCTTGATATTATTGTAATTTTATGTGATGTGTTATTTTTATGGTAAGGCTTACGGAGTCTAAAGATTTAAAAAAATATTAAAAATTACAGTGCAATGGTAGATAATTAACTACATTGTATTTCGCTGACGATTTCTGCGCCCTTTCCAAATTCGGAATCGAATACTCCAGAAACTCGTACTAAATCTATCAAAACAAGTAAGATAATTTAGAATTAATCTAATTCCAAACTTGTGTCAACTGGGAATCGAACTCAATTCACGCAATTTAGTAAACTTTTGATAAATAGGGATCGCTTACAGTACCACACAATTATAAAGTTATACCAGCTGTTGCTTGAGCCATCAGGCCTGCTTGATTTAGGAACATTTGGCTAGTGGATAGATAATTAGTGGTTAATAAACCATTTCAAATAGTGCAAAATTGCACTGACATCCTCTCTTGTCTGTTTTTTTAATAAATAAAAACGTAACGTTAAGTTTGTCATGACGGGGTCACTGTTGAAAACGCGTCGAGCATTACGGGATGCCGAGAAGACTCGACGTAGCTTCCCAAACGCTGCCCTGCCTAGGTGAATCCTCCTCTTCCCGGCCTTCTGGCCTGGTTTCCTATTCACGGTAAAGAAACCATTTTAAACCTAAACCATTTTAAATAAAGAAATTAAAAAAAATATGACAAGTGGAGAAATTTATGTACACAAAAGAGGATTGCAATAAATTTAATTAGCGCGTGTTATTTCCGGCATAACAATTAACTATTTTCTTTCCCGGGACGTCATCTATATTTTGTCAACTTTTATTAAGATCCGTTCAGTCGTTAAAACGTGAAATGTAACAGACAGATAAACAGAATTAGGTACTTTCTAGTTTATCACTTCTAGTTTATCACTTCGGTTTATCACTTTCTAGTTTATCACTCCGGTGCGGATTCTTAGTTCTTTCTTAGTGCTCAAATGCTAGCCCTTCGTTTGTATTCTGTAACAACGCCACGTGAAACTATGATACAATTCAAATAGATACCTATAGATCGGTAGAAGCATTATGTTTCGGTAACGACAGTTGTAAACTATAGGGCAATACCCAAAGGTCTTATAATAGATATCGAATCTTGTTTTCCCTGATAACAGATTTGTATTTTTTTCCATTCGAATGCTCCGAGAAACTCCACTTTCATCTGATATATAAAATGACAAAATAAAAATAATTAAATAAGAAATCTTGTTTAAGTTGTTAGGTTTTGTATTAAAATGAGGGTAATGTATTAAGGGCTTTCAATTTTATTTTATAAAAGAAAGTTATTTACCTAACTTTCTTTTATAAAATAAAATCGATTTAAAAAAAAAGGTATTAACTTATTTACCTAAGTTAATACCTTTTTTTTTAAAACATGCTTTTATAAATATCATGTAGGGCCAAAGTGCTTGGGAAGATAAATCCAACGAACCCAAACTTGATGTGGTTAAGGAGTTTCAATAGCAGTTCAAGGCCACCTTCGGTCTCCACCATCAGACCAGCTTGATGGTACCATGACATTGCAATGTCCCGGTACTTTCATAGTTTAGCCAAATTTCAGCTCAATCGTTTGTTTGGTTGTGGATAACTGGTTTAAAATTCAGTTGCAAGATTTGTCCCACCCGACCTAATAGGGCAAGTATAATAAAAGCTCGTAAAAATTTTAGCAGTGTCCGTATGTATATCAAAGTCACCCTGATGATTTTTATAATATACCTTTAATGAATACTTTTTAGGAACCCTTTAAGGTATATTTAATCATCAGCCCATACACGTCCACTGCTGGACATAGGCCTCCCCCGTACGACGACACAAATAGCGGTCCTGAGCCGCCTCCATCCATCGACTCCCTACGACCGCTACGATGACGTCGGTCCATCGTGTGGATGGTCTCCCATGTAGGGGGGGATTTGCCATAATCACCACGCTTGGCAGGCGTATTGGCGATCGCAGTGTTGGTGTTGAAAAATACTCAGACGGAAGCTGCTGCCCTTCCTCTGGTAGGTTCCCTCAGTCGGCTCTTACGACATCCACGGGTTGAGTTGGAGGGGCTGATATTCTATGCCGCGGCCCCACGGCCTATTAAATATAACCATGTATATTTAATATAACCATAATTATAGCAGTTTTATAATGCTTTACTTTTCTAAAGTTACGAACAGCTTACTTACCATGATTTGAGTTTTGAGTTCTCCAATATTTCGGCACAGTTACATTTGCCATGATCACGGAACAACTGTTTCGTGACCATAGCGTCGTTCCGTGATCATGGCGTATGCAAGTAGTGTTTAGTGTTGTAAATAACCATGATAGTTTCAAAATGCTTTACTTTTGATTGTATGAATGAAATTTAAAATTCTCCTTTTCATGTGTAAAAGAGTCACTGTATATTTTCCTAAAACGAATTCATTAAAAAGAAATCACCCCGCAAGCTTCTCGGCTCTATAGGGACTATGCTGCTATATGGCCTGAATTGGATTGCACGCAAAAGCCAGGAGTTTTACTGCAGTAGTTAGTGGGTAGAATCGATATCCTTTCTGGCATCGTATCAAAAGTCCAATCGAAGACGTCTCCAAGTCTGCAGGGTGCTCTAAAATACATACAAAAACTCTAAATTGAATTTATTGGAGGGAGAAAACAAGTTTACTCTGCCCTAATTTTTTTCCTAGTGATAACTAAATATATATTTGACAAGCATCGGCTAAGGGCCGATGTCCTGATCTGTGTACTAAACGGCTAATGATGGCGATACTTCGTCATCATCAAGTTGGTGATGACGAAGAATCGTTTCATACAAAATTTAAAAAGTCTAGGCTAGACAATTTTTTTTAATAATTTTAATCAGGGCCAGTTAATTCATATCGATTCACCGGACAGTGTAGGCACTATAATAGCCATGACATATGTAGTAGGCAGACATGACAGGAAGATGTCCGCGGACTTCCATAAAATAGATACCTATCTATTATCTTCCCATTATCAATTGAGCCGTAATCCCGAGGAAAAAACTGGACAAAACGCAAAGCCGTACACATGAGCTCCCTATAATACTTCGCTTCACCGTTAGATCACGTATCAAACGCTCAAATAAAGTTTTCAAGCTGAAAGATTGGAACTACTTGCTCTTTCTAGTTACCGGCACGGATTTACGCGAGAACAATGTAATTTCAACCTCTCCTCGTTGTTATAAAGATATCTTTGTATCACACCTATGCTGGCACACCTTGTATAAAAGCATTTTAAACTTCGCACTTTCAAACATTATCAGCCTCGGTTCACCACATATATTCAGAAGGGTAATTCGAGTTTGAATCTTGTGTGGTGGAGATACAGTGTCTATTTGGCTGCGGTCTGCATTTAGGTGAGGCATAGATAGCTCTAAAAGTCGCTGATGCGGAAGAATAGATAAGTTTTAATCTAAATAGCACCTTGGCAGGCGGTTCGAAGTTCGTTTTAGCTGTGTGGGTGTAATGCTATTAGGTTGATGTTTTTACGTCATCTAAGATATTCAAATAAAAATAGCTTGTTTGCTTTCTCAAATAAGAATAATTGTTCCGAGAAAAAGTTTAATAAACTTAGTCTTTACCAGCAAGTTTATCAATTTCAAGTTCTTCATTGGTAACAAATTGGGTTACATGTCAAATCCTACTTTGTAATAATATTATATATGTGAAATTTGTAAGGATGGATGTATGGAATTGGATATTTGTTCCACTTTCAGGCAAAAACTACTGAACTGATTGGACTGAAAATTGGTATGGGTACAGTTTGGGACCTGGAAGAAACACATAGGCATTTATCCCAATAAAACGCGGGCGAAGGCGCGGGCAGCAGCTAGTAAACAATAATGTAAATCAATAATTTACAAGATAAATACGATTTAAAAATAAATATCCATATATATAATTAGCCCTTACATTCCGGGTGTAGTTTGCTGGACTTGAAAGGGGCTCTACCATGGTCCCTAATTTGGACTCTATTTCACTCGTTACAATCAAGGCCGGATGCCACTATTATTAAACTAAATAAATAATGCTGGATAATTCACACAACATTATCAAACTCCAAGCTAAGCAGAGCTTGTGTTATGGGTACTAGTATATATACTGATTACCTACTCAATATAACACACATAGTTAGATATTTTTTATTATACATAGAAAACATCCAGACCACCCTGAACAAAAAATATCTGCAGATCGTAGAAACATTTGTCCTGAGGCGGAAATCGAACCCGCAACCTCCTGCGTCGCAGGAGGACCTTAGCCCACTGCGCCACAGAGGGCGTCGTAAACTAGATTTACATACAAACGGTACCTAATAGTTATGCATAGAATTCACAAATTTACATTATAATTTAGTTTGAATAGATCTGATAATTGAATTTACAGCTCAACCAAGTTAATTGTTTCAATAACAGTAAACTGTGATCAAAGGTATGCGTCGAATGATGCTATTGAGTTATGGTGCTTTTCAGCAAAGCTCCATTACTAGGTACAGACGATCTTTGTGGCGCGGTGGGCGAAGGCCTGCCTACGACGCAGGAGGTTGCGGGTTCGATTTTCGCCTTGGGATAAATGTTTGTATAATCTACAGGTATTTGTTCCGGGTGTTCTGGCTATTTTCTATGCGTAATAAAAAATAGCTATCTATGTAATGTATTCTAGTAACTACATTATGTATATCAGTGATTGATGGTGTTGACCCATAACTAGCTCTGCTTAGTTTGGGGCTAGATAATGCTGTGTGTATTGTCCAGCATTATTTATTTATTGGGTAGGTTTTACAGGGTTATATTATATGTCATTCATTGAGACTGTGTGAACTGCAAATTCTGCCCATCATCACGAACACGTTTGAACAGATGTCCTTAAAGTTTCTAGAATAGTTATGATTTTCTATGATAATTAGAGAGATCGGCTGGGATAGACTGGCTAAAGAAAGCTCAAGACAGTAAAGCATGGAGTAAAATGCAGGAGGCCTTCCCTCAATGAGAGATCCTTAATAATACATATTATTAATTTCAATTAAATTACCAAATGTCATTATTATATAAAATTAGTGTATTCTATTCGTAATTACATTTTTGTAAATTTTATTGTATTAAGGAAATAAAAGGGCTTTGTTATAATTATAATAAGAGAGTTGGAAACGGGGAAATCCTCTGATTGATACCGTCCCCCTAGCATGGGAATTGTTCTCTAGAGTGGAATAGACAATGACATCATATCTACGCAATGTATTGCACATTGCGTATATTGTTGAAGATGAAGGAAAATTTTCAAATAATTTACGCATTCGTTGACAAAGTGACGTAATTTTTTCTGTATACTACGATGGACAAAAATCTAGCGGGGCAGCAGCATGCTTTTGTGAAATCAAATTAAGGCTAAATGGATTTCTTTAAACCAGCTTAAAAATATTTTATCATGTACAGTTTTAATGGAAAACCAGCTAACGTCTTCTAAGTTTTAGAATTTGCATTTGAAAACTTAAGTTTAGCCACACTAATATTACAAAAGCGATAGTTTGGATGTATGGATGTTCGGATGTTTTTTACCTCTTCACGTCAAAAGTACTGAACAGATCCTGCTGAAATGTTGTATACAGGTTATTCTAGGCCTGAAATCAAATATAGGCTACTCTTTGTCCCATAAATCAGTTCCCATGGGCTAAAAATCATATTTAAACGATTCTATAGAAACTAGGGGTGCGAAGCCACGGGCAGAACCTAGTTATAAAAAAAGAACTGCCCTTTGGTCCGAAGTGAGACTTACAGAAGTAAGAAGTATAAAATATTCACTTTGCCTCCTCGATCCTAATGCGATCTACGGTCAAACTTCGGGTCGCCAACTACACTAGTTACGTTCCCAGACTTGCCCTGAGATAAACTCGTCAGATGTCTTGATAATAAAGTAATGGGCTTTTAGTCTACGAACCGGAAATGAGGAGATAATACCGTGTAGAGAATTTATGCGGGGTTTAGGAATTTCTATATTAAAAGAAATGGTCTGTTGGTAAAAGTTTTTTACTCATAACCATTTATGTGTTATTGTTTGTCTTATATTATTTTATGGCAAGAGTTTAAAATATTGAATGAGGAAAAATATTCATATTAAGGTTTCTGTAATTATAGTGCGTAAGCCTCACACTGGGGATAATTTCTAAGAAATTTTAAAGAGATCCCAAAAATAATTCGACTTCGCCGGGACTTGAACCCGCAAACCTCCCTCAGTACGGGATGCACTATCAATTGCGCCACGAGGTCATGTGACGTAGAATTCGAAAAACTCTGCTTTCGGTCTCAATCGTGGTGCAATTGGTAGCGCATCCCGTACTGAGGGAGGGATGCGGGTTCAAGTCCCGTCGAAGTCGAAAATTTTTTGGCATCTTATTAAAATTTCTTAGAAATATTCATTGTGTCTCAGACTATCCAGTTTGGCTTTCCAACCAACCTTTTTTCTCGACCATCTGATCCATAGCATTGTTACTGGGAGCTCGGGACACAGGTTCAAGTGAAATTGATTTGTCACTAAACAGTCCTAGAGAGAGATTAATGTTCGACCAGTTTAAGAATAAAACAAACAGTTGATACATTATCTAATACTTTTTTACGCTTTAGCGTTTGTTTGTCACATATTTTTGTCACATATTTTATGGCGCCTTTGCCCGCGTTTTATCGGGATAAAAAATAGCCTGTATATTATTCCAGGTCCCAAACTATACCCATACCAAATTTAAGCCTAATTGGTTCGGTAGTTTTTGAGTGAAAGAGTAATAAATATCCATACATCCATCCATACAAACTTTGACATCTATAATATTAGTAGGACTATGTAGCTTCGGCTTAGTTTTAGTTCGTGCGTTGTTATTTTGAAGTAAACAAGCAAGTCGCAGTACGTGCGTTCTTCTCCGCGGCGAAAACAATACCTAAACCTTTTATCGCATTTCGTGCGTTGAGTATGTATTAATAGCTTGCACAAGTAATAACATAGATATACATAAACGAAACAGAATTGGCAAAGGCTTCAAAAACAGTAAAATTGCGAGACTGGACCTTGAGCGCTTTACAGAACACTTTCCTCCCCGCAGCTTTGCACGCGGCTTTTCTATGGAAAACTTCATAGGTATTCTATATTATATGGTATTCTATACCATAGGAACTGATTTATAGCATAAAAACTAGCCTATTTTGGCCTATTTGAGAATGTGGCGTCTCATAGTATATTTTTTTTCTCGTCTTGCGTATTAATACTTTTAAGCACCGAAATTGCGAAGACCTGCACGTTGCGTCTAATAAAAGACATGTTCGGTCATAAATAGAGCCACGTAACAAAACGCGAATATGGAGTACCATTGTAACACAACATTTAAATATGTGTGTTGTATTAGAATGAAAAAATATTTAGTAACAATTCCGCGTATATCCCACTCTGATAGTATTCATCAAAGTAAGTGTTCTATTATGTTGTGTGTTGTTAGACAACTTACTTTGATGAAACTAAATATTTATCATTATAATATTTTGCAATGGATTTCCGCAAAGTAACGCCTGAATCTATTATTTATATGTGTTACATTTGTTTAAATTAGTGAGGTTTTTTTAAAATTTACTCGATGCAATGCGAAACGGCGGCGTGAGACCTCCCACTCAATTGACCAACGACATTGTAGAGCTCGCAAGGAATCGTTGGATGGAGGCGGCTCAGGATTGCTATTTGTGGCTTCGTTTGGGGCAGGCCTATGTTCAGCAGTGGACGTATAGGGGTTGATGATTATAAAGGTTGTAGGGTACTTACTTATTGTATAAGACGATATCTGGCAGCCAAATGTGTTCAGAAGGCACATGCAGTGTGTCTACCCCGCCGTAGTCATCCGGGTTCCATTTTAGTTTGTAGTCATTCCATTCCTGAGGACAAAGGTTTTAGTTTAGTTTACCTTTGATATTTATTTAGTGAGGAATCGTCAGCTGGTTCGGTTAGTAGGTGACATTTTAGCCTGTTTTAACCATTGTGTTTAATGTAATCAATTACACCTTACGCCCTTGCAAATAGTGGTTAGATTGAAGAAGGTATTTATTAATGGTAGAAAATTCTACTCATCAAGCCATCTTTACAGAGTCTGGATTGAAACCTCAGCTAAGATATGAAGCCTAATTAATGCTATTAATGAGTTGTTTTTGTCGGTTTTTTATATCTTAATTGTACATTGATTTGTGGCTAATCTTTTATACCATCATATAGCCCATACACGTCCACTGCTGGACATAGGACTCCCCCATAGAACGCCACAAATAGCGGTCCTGAGCCACAGCCTAATATTTTATATACCTTATATATAAAAAATGCAGCACACAAGTCTAACCACTTAGTGAGGTTCTGTAACCTTAAACAAAAAGTTTAGGGTTAGGCTAAGACTACCCTAGCACTAAGACTAACCCAACACCGACGTCTAACCTAAAAAACTTAAGTAGGTAAGAATACCCCAAGTAAGTAAAATATAAAAAGTGAACTAAAGCAAAAGCGAACTTGAAATCCTGTCCCAACCGATTTCGTCGTTCAATTCAAGACGACTCTCCCAAAAGTATATCTCTAAAGGTCGAGTTGTTGACTCAGTAGTTACTGGCAACTATTCCTTGGTGGGGGTCGGAAATTGCGGTGCCTTATTACGAGTGCCTTCCGGGCAAAGTCGTCGATTGAAAATCTATCGAAAATTGACCTGCTCACGGCATTTTGTTTGAAAGTTGTGCAAGTTTATTGATAGTTTTTCACATTCTTATCAAGCTATCAACACACCTAGATAAACTCTCTTCAATAACTACTATTGATGTCTTGCTTGCGTGGCTAGAGTAGAAATAGAGATGTCATGGCAACGATGTATTATTTTACCGAAGTTTATTGCTAGATGATGTGTGGATTTTTGAGACTTATTATTTATTTATTCCTTAACGACGAAAAAGTCGTGCGCATTCCGCCGCTATGTATTTTTTATAGCTACATTACCAAATTACGGTCTCGTAATATTATGACTGTAGCTCTATATAAAATTAAATTACCTCTACTAGTTGTCATACCGTGTTGATACACAACAAGAAAATAATGAATTTCGTGGAATTCATTATTTTGACCCTCTCGATATACAGTTTGTTTAAATAACATGGTAATAAAAAAGTTAGGTATATCATTGTGTTTCCAACTGGTACAATCCCATTTCAGGCAAGTCCTATCCTAAACAGCTCTACCAACCTCCGTCTCAAACGAAACCCAATACCGTTCTTGTTTGCCAGATTTTAATCGCGCGCTCACTTGCTTTGTTTTTATCTGAATTCAAATGCAAATGTCTTCAGGACCATTTAGAAAAGTGATCGTATAATCATCGCTCCGCATCGTTTTAAGATGCATTTCCCGCGCGCGGCTGCGTTTATGTGCACTTGCTACGGTGTTGCCATCTGATGGTGTGCAATTCCGTTTGATTATAAGAACGCTGCTGCTACTTTTACGGTTACGTCTAAAGTAACATTCCATTCCGGATTCAATTAAACATTTTCGCTACGTAACAGCGGAATTAACTGTACGTAGACAAATTTTAATTGAGTTTTGGCTACACTGAGTTTGTAAAGCAGTGAGCTTACGTATAATTGTGTTTTGTCATAGAAGTAATAAAATATCACTTATTTCCACAGAACAGGGAAGTTTCCTTTTAAATGTAACTTCTAATGTTACTGTGCTTCTAATAGGTTCGCCAGCTGGGTAAAATGTTTTTTACTTCCCTTAATTTACCTTTAAATAAAATATTTTGTAACATTATAAATGGGTGTAATTTTTACGAGAAAAATTACACTCTTAATGAATTATTCTCTGCGGAAACTACATTCATCAAAGCAATCCAGTAATTCAAGTGACAGTTTCGGCCCGATGGGCTCAAGGATAAGGAAAATTCTCCCATTTTTGTTTAGAGGGAAAAAATAAGGAAACATTTGAGAACTTTGCTTCATGTTATTTAGAAGATCCGGGAAAATACAGTGGAATTTTCCCATTGGTTACCATACTCTACAATATTATATTTATACTGTACAATCAGCTATATCGTGAATGTTCTAACACTATGTGAATCTAGTGAAGAATTGAATTATTTCCACAATAGCTAGTATACAAAATACGTTCTTCTAGCTCTAGAATTTTAACTTTGTATTTCTAACCATGGCAATACTTCTGAACTTGATCGATTGTTCACTAGCTTTGGCGTTGTCTATGGCCAAACATCACACAAACTTCTGCCTCTATAATGTCACTAGTATTATATATAGCCTTTAAAATACAAGACGCTACTGAAAAGTCTCATTGAAACACTAGTTACATCCACATCTACAGAAAATCTGATACGAAGCTATCAAAGTCCTGATCCGGGACTTCAAGGAGTTGGGCTTATTAGAGCCTAGTTAGGCATAATGGGATATATTAGATAGGGGATAATGCACAATACACTCGCGTGAGGCCATGCGAGATGTCAGTGCAGATCTCAGTTCCCCACTCAGAATTAGAATTAGATCACTAGGATTATTATGCACGTCACGAACATTTTCAAAGTCGAATTGAAGCTATTATTATATTTTCAGCGTGAACCTAAATTAAAAGATAATGAGTAATAAACTGAATGTATTTTGGTTGAATCTAGCAAGGAAAACACGGACCCTTCGTTGAGCAAACAAGGCCTGGGACAATGTGGGTACTAAAGTTATTTGCCCACTTCTCAGCACCGTACACATTAAAGGTACTTCTGTAATACAACTGCGAAAAATTTCATTTACAAGTCACCAAAAGTATCACATAAAAGCCATTTAGTTTGTAGTAGCATTTTTCTAAGAGCATCTCTTTTAACCTTATTCCAATAGTATATTTTTTTTTCTCGTCTTTAATCTTGTCTAAAATTTAAATTATATATTTTTACCGCACATTGAGGGTGAACTAGTTTGATGTTTAGCGTATGTACTGATGAGAGACAATATTTGTTTCAATTCGTTCAAAACTTTATATTTGTTTGACGAATCACAGCAGAACGACAAGAAAATAAACAAAAATATCTGCAGAATGTCGGAAATTTTAGCAATCGAAACGAGCGAGGGCCAAGTTGTTTACAAAAACAATTCAGTAACGAAGTAACGGAAAACTTCAAATACGAAATACTAAACCAAAATATCATGAACAAAGTAAAACAAACGAACGATTGTTCTGAATAAACTGGACAGGGGTGAGCTGATTTACGTGGGGTGGGTTTTGCTTGTAGATATTTTCAGAATTCCTTGGGACTTATTCCAAAAAGCTGATTGGTCTGTTCTGCATTTATCTGTGAACACAAATAGTAGTATTTGTGTTCACAGATAATACAGAACAAGATAACAGACAAACATCCCTATGGCATTGGCCATTAGACATGTTTGTCTGTCGATTTAGATTTATCTTTGATTAACAATTTTTATTGAAAACCATAAAATTTTACTCAGTTTACACTTTATAACTATTTTTGTAAATAAGGGCCAGATACATTCAAAATGTAGCAAAGATACTCCCGAAATTCTAACAAGTGTTTTGGTATCTCACTATTTACAAAAGCGGTCATGTACAAAGTTTTGGGGCTTTGAGGTCATAAAGAGTGTCAGTGTACATACTTAAGCTCAAAAAATATTGCAAAAAATGTTGCAGCCGTTCAAATGTACAAAGTAAAATTTTTGCCAATAGTTTTCGAATTTTCATAAAATTGGTTGATAAGATGCATAGCCTGGCTAACAGAACTATTTTATGGATACTAATTTTATTTCGTTTGTATCAGTTTAAAAAAAAAACTAAAAAGCGATGGTTCTGTGGGTGTGCGGAACCTTAAACTTGAGTTGGCAGGCGGGCAAGAATTCATTGTACGCTCTGAACCGTTTTTAAATTGTATATTACTTTGTTTGTGCTTTATAAATTTTTGGATGTGTAAAGAGAATATAATTTTCTCTTTGATCTCAATCTTTTATACGTAACATAAAAGGCCACATCCTACTAATCTACTTCCTACTAATATTATAAATGTCAAAGTTTGTATGGATGTATGGATATTTGTTACTCTTACACGCAAAAACTACTGAACCGATGAGGCTGAAATTTAGTATGGGTATAGTTTGGGACCTGGAATTAACATATAAGCAATTTTTTATCCCGATAAAACGCGGGTGAAGGCGCGGGCAGCAGCTAGTTTAATAATTATAATATTTAATAACGCTGGATAATTCACCCAACATCCTCTAGCCCCAAACTAGCATAGATTGTGTTATGAGTAGAGATGAGTCCGGTATTCAATAACTAACTCAGTACCTGTTAGCATGGTCCTAAAATATCTAAAGCTATTGTAAAATCCGCATACCGCTAGGGAATAACTGTGCAAAGCGAGCATCGCGCCTAACCGACCGTGAGCCATAACTACCCAACGCTTCAATACCTATACTTACCTAACTATCATCTACGCATAGGTACTAGCGGACGGTTCACCCGTAAAGTTATGTAGCTGCAACAAGTATTTGGTATTTCTAACCAAATCGGTTAGATGGTATTTTTAACCAAATCGGTTAGATGGTATTTCTAACCAAATCGGTTAGATGGTATTTCTAACCAAATCGGTTAGATGGTATTTCTAACCAAATCGGTTAGATGGTATTTCTAACCAAATCGGTTAGAAATATATATAAGAACAGGTATAGAGTATTGTAACGTTATTGGGTACCAGTTGGTACTAGCGGTATTGAAACAAAATACCCAACTAATAACCGGTAGCCAAAATATCCAATAACTCCATCCTTAGTTATGAGTACTAGATAACTGATATACCTAATATGTATATTACATAGATAAACATGATTTAATATTCATAGAACACAACCAGACTCGCAAGAAATATCTATAGATCGCACGTATACTTTTTCTGGCGGCAGAAATAGAACCCGCAATCTCGTCGCATGCGCCAGTTAAGTCATCAAATATTTTAAAACCTTACTTATAAATTAAACGCATTAATGTAAAAAATATTAAAATTAAGCACCCTTTCCACATGGGCAAGGTATCAGTAACTTCTATACACTAAGGTCTTTTACAAAAGAGCTCTTTTTAAG
This sequence comes from Eupithecia insigniata, assembly GCA_947859395.1. Lineage (NCBI taxonomy): Eukaryota > Metazoa > Arthropoda > Insecta > Lepidoptera > Geometridae > Eupithecia > Eupithecia insigniata. The sequence goes on from OX402008.1 coordinate 7,885,379, forward strand.
ACCCTGTTACAAATTCCGCTGTAAGAATCTGCGAGACGCGCACAATGACTGTGCGATCCGATATAACAATGCCGGAGTCGAATGGAAATTTTTGAACAACTTTTAATTATAGATCTACCCACCTCGCGGTTTCGAACTTCGAGAAAATTCTATTTAAAAGTTCCACGAAAGTTGTAATCCAACAATGATTTATTATGGTCGGATTCTAAAGAGTGGGGAAGTGGATAATCTTTGGGAGAAAGTCTTTCTTAGGAACCTATCTAGATTTGCCACAAACGACGAAAGAAATGGAGGATTATTTAGAGAGTGACATTTTTAAATTGCCTATTCTAGTTTATGACTTTTTTCTATTTTACTACCAGCCTGTTTTTAAGTACTTAATCTCGATAATCAACGAATGATATAAAAATCAATAGCTGTTCGTTTGTATCGCTTAAACTTAAATACGTCTTGACCGATTATATTTTCTTTTTTGGTTATACTTGCATTAAACAGGGCTCACATTCTCATTTAACTCACCACGAAAAGATAGATACATAGAAAATTATTTATTTTCATTTCATTGCACACTTAATGGTAAAAAACAAAAATACAAATAAAATTTTTTTCAACTAAGTTACAAGTCGCGGTTTTAACGCTCCAGAGGGAAAAGGATCTATGTAACAGGATATTTCACTAAAAGGTACTTGTTATAATTTGTTTCAATTTTTTATTTTTATCTTCTTTTATTTATTTTACAACTTTTAAGAACATTTACAACCAGCCTAACTGTTACTTTATTAGAAGTTACAATACGGTGTTTGTTTAGTAAGCTAACATACGACCGATGATGTGGCGTGGCGGGCGAGGAATTTAGCATACTAACAACCTATTCCCGGGCAATCTATGAAAATGAATAGATAAAATAGCTGATAAATGCATAAAAATTCAGCTTAAACAACACAATTCAGCATGGGATTTAATCTGAATTTGTATGTATGTGTTTAACGGCTATTTTATTTATTCCTGAATTGTGTCGCTTGGAATCATCAGGATGGGATTAAAGCTGAATTTATATGAACTTATAACAGCTATTTTATTTACAATCTGAGGATAGAAATTAGGTGTTAAATGGCTTTTATCGTATAATAATAATATTTGTTTTGGCAACAATGGTCCCACAAATATTGAAGTAAGAAGGGTGTCTACAAAATAACGTTTCGGAGAAATTCCCACCATTTAATATTTAGGCTTTACCTAACAACGAAGGAAGCAGTCGTAATGGTCACAATAGATAAAGATCTTACTGAGCAATTGCGTAGCAAATACCCCCTTTGTCGCCCTAATGGGGTTATTCGTGAATTTCGTGATATACTAGCGACCCTCGCAGTTTAGTCTTTGAGTTTTATAGTAAGGCTCTTATATATTAACTTCTCTGTCAAATGGACCTGAAAGTGAAAGGAGTCTAAATTTGTAAGTAGAATAAAATTTCAAAAAATGTTTAAAGTTGTGGCCTAGTAATAACAAGTGAGTGACTCCTGGACTCGGCTTGGGCTAAGGCTATCAAATAAATAAATAAATCGAACGAAATAAATGATAGCTGTAATGACTCAACATGTGGACGAATAAATAAATAATAAATAATGTTGGTCAATCCACACAACACTACTACGGGTACTAGGGGTACTACATGATTGATATACATAATGCGATACATACATATGTGATAGATATGGTTTATTATACATAAAAATATCCAGAACACCCGGAACAAATATTTGCAGATCTGGGATTTGAACCCAGGCCCGCATTATCAGCGGTTGAACAAGCTGACCGCTAGACCAATGAGGTATAATACGACTAGACTGACCTAGTATATTGCTACTAAAAATAAATACAATTCATACTTATGAAAAGAACGACCTACATATACTACTTCAAGATATCTCATGGCTAAACAGTTTGCCAACATGCCTGATTACACATTAAACATAAAAAAGTTACATCAGATATAAAGGGGATGTTCAAAGCCGTGTTAAAAGGAAATCGACCCCGATCAGGCGATGATTTATGAACTCCTGAAAGGGACAGTTCTGGGAAAAACACTCTGGAATTATGGAATGCTCCTATACACATTTGGTGGGAGGTTTATGGTTTTCAATAGGGATGTACCATTAAAGATGTAAGTAGCATTTTTTAAACAGTAGTTTTTAGTTGAACAAGCGACATTATTATTTATCGAAAATCTTTAAGGCACTGTAAAGTCAATGATGTAAGCAAATGATGCGTTCTGTTAATCTAGGTGATGGGCACTTTAGAAAGTTCTGTAAAGGGTTTTTTATTAAATTAACAAAAGCATATTATAGCTAATATACAATGGAACACTGGAAAGTGCATTCTAAAACTGTGTTGTACCCCTTTAGTTTTTCTGACCTGTGATTGTACCTCTGAGCGCCCAAACTCAGGATAAGGTAATATCCAACTTTGTCATAATTAACACGCTTGGCAAGATTTAATATAACCAAATAAAATTTAATTTTTATGTTTTGTAGTATCCGTAAAAATGCGCATATTTTTACGATTACAAACATTTAAACTAGAAACAACATTTGTAATGACAGTTTTGGCAGCCTATAAAAACCGTAGATACAAAGCTCGCCATGACTCGGCCAGCTTAGGCAGATAACTGAACCATTAAAGATATTTATCTTTCCTTACCTGACTATACAAACAAAGATTTGGCAACCAAAACTCGTTGAAAATCGATTCGGTTACCTCACCACATTAGTTACATCCCTACTTATCGGGATATTGAGCCGTTGCCGTGGTCCCTAAGCCCGGGTATCTATCTCGTGTTATGGCGTTGAAAATATGTTTTTATCGCCCGATCTTATGTTGTTGACCTCGCAGAAATAGTGGTTAAATAATCTTTAACCAATAACATATTATTTGGGCCAAAAACTAGCTCATTGAAGGAAATTGTTGTTCTGAGACAATATCTAAACGTTGTTAGTATAAAATCAAATTATTAAATTACCACTTCTTCCCGTGTAAAGTTTCAAATGAAGTTACAATAGGGCTCCTTCCTGCCTTCTGAATAAAAATACAACACATAAACTCCTGCAAATTTATCATCTGACAAGATAGTATTTAATACACAAGAAAAATATAAATAATAGAAAAAAACATTACTCAAACTCAGAACCGCTATTCATGGCGTCGTTTGGGGGAGGCCTATGTTCAGCAGTGGACGTGTACGGGCTGATGATGATGATTACTCAAAACATTATTCAAATACATTCCAAGAGAAATGAGACGATTAAGGTATTCGACAAACACACTTTTATTATTGAGAAGATACGATTTTCAGTGAAATTTTGTTCACAAAATATATAAGGCGGTACATTATCTACCCACTAGCACTGTTGAAGAAAACTCTCTCTCAAACTGGAAAGTGGTATGGTAATTGCAACTTAAATTGCCATAGGTATAAATATTTTGGTGTAAAGGATGGCATTGCCTATCGCTTATCCGGTGTCTTAGAAAAAAATTGCCTCGTCCAACGAGTTATCAGGTCTCTACAAAAAAACTTTCTCCTTTTAAAGTGCAAAAACTTGTCACAAACAAAACACGGACTAGTGAAAAATAGCGTCAAAGCCTTAAGGCAAACAGGACATGTCTCATTCCGTGCAGTTAAAACGTGACAAATGACTGTCCCTTCCGACGCGTGACGACGGACCCTTCCGTGGGTCATTCCCAATTGACCCCATCTCATTGTCACCGTGGAAAGTTTGAAGGACGCTTCGGGTGGTTTTGTTTTGTTTTTTTGTGCTAGGTCATACCGAGAACACTATCATTTCTCGATTTTCGTTTTTAAAAGAGGTTGTGTACTAAATATTCGGACTACTGATTAGGACATGGAAAGGAGGTTCTAGAAGAAATTTCAAAATGCAGGCCTTATTTTTAAGTAGGTAGTTTGGTTATTTTTATGGCTCTAGTCAGATTTCACTTACCTATAAACTTACTTACAAAATAGTATCAATGTTTCCTAAGTTGCGACTATTGAACTGGGAATATAAAAGGGGCTAATAGGAATATCCCTTCGTATGGCCTTTTTCGGCCTTTGTCAGCGTGTCAATCCAAACGTGACTTATAGAATTAAGGTATTCGTTTTGTTTGCTATTGATAGAAAAGGATTTTGGATTTGTTTTTGATGGAGCCATTGGGGTGGGTGGTCAGAAAAGTAGGTTTGTCCAGCGAAGAAAGGAATTTAGTTTAATATTCGTGAAAGAAAAAAGTTTTTTTTTAATTGTTGCAAAATAACGTTTGGTTCTCTCGTCAAAACAAGGTGAAATAGATTCTGGTAAAAGTGAAACATTTATCATCGTTTAAGGGATAGTAAAACGTAATTTTTTTCTTTTTTATTTTGTGTAATTTTCATTTATTGTTCGTAATTTTTTTATATATGGATATTATTGATAGTTAACGCAAATTATTTTGAGATACTCAGACTTGGGTCATAAACTGTTTGACGCAAATTTACGATACCCTAATGTTTGTAAAGGAACGTAAACGCAACTCCACTATAGTGCGAATACAAATAAATAGTAAAATTCGTTTCTCATAATATTTTTATCACTTTTACATGTTTGGACTCTGATAGAGATGGAAAATATTTACCGGCAAAAGTTGGAAAGAGATAAGAATAATGTTTTGAAAGTTTGGAAGGGCCATTAACATTGTTATTATGGTAATATTCCATGTGATAAAAATTTAGTGCTGTAATTATTGAGTCATCGTGGAACATATATGACGATTTATGTGCCAGGTTTTTGTTTGGCTTAAGCTGCAAACATGCAATCGTGTGTCATGTCACGTGTATTAAATTACGCTGTCTAACACTATGGTTTCTGTTATTATAGTGCGTATGCCTCACACTGGGGATCATTTCTAAGAAATTTTATAATATCTCAAAAATATTATAGTTAATGTCAAAACTATTAATGTAAAACTATTAGACACGGCTAAACACAGATAATTATTTTTTAATATTAAATTTAGATACATACTTTGGCATAGGGAAAAAATAATGTGGTAATTGAGTAAGTCAACTTCGTAGATCATCTTTATGCAGTCTACACACTAAACTCGGCAACACAGCTCTGCAGGTTGTTGCATCATTTTTAACCGACGAAAAGTAATCGGGGGTTCTTTGTTTGGCTATTTGTTATGTATTTTTTTTTAAAGTATGTTTTCGTCGATTTTTCCGTCAATTATGGACCGATTTGGAAAAATCTTTTGCTTTTATACGGAGAATGATTCAGAGGCGGTCCCAAAAATAAAATATTCTTGAGGGATAAGTATTGGTCCCCAAAAACTTAAAAAAGTGTATGAATATTGTAGGCAGACGACAGTGTTATATCAATTAGTTGGCGGCCCGCCGCATTTGGTTTGTAGACTCCATTATCCTGACCAAGTATGTGTAAGTTTATGAGTAGGTGTCTTAAAGATACGTAAAAAAAAAATACTAGGTACTCACTTGCTCTACCCAAACGTTCGTTGTCATGATTTGATTCTTAAGATTCTGGAACAAAGAGAAAATTAACGTTAGTAGAAGTACAAAAACATAACATAGAGATATAGCTAAGCATAGATTTTAAAATAGAGTTTTAAGTGAAAAACATAACACAAAGGGAAAGACTGAGACTCCATCGGCTTTAGCTGATAAGTAACTCTAAATGTAAGCCAATCAGTGTGAAGGGTGATCGTCGAACCGAAAATATTTTAACCCTTAAATCGAGTTCGTAAACTTTCACAATATGCTTGTTAAAGATTTCCACAGGCTTTAATGTCGCAAAGATAAAAATTAAGTCAAATTGAATCGATGAGTGGTAAAAAATCTTTTAGATTAAGAAAATATTATAAACACTTTATTGTACTTTAAAACGCTAGTAAATATGTATCTTATATCTCAATAAAAAATAAACAGTACACAAAGCGGCCATATCGCTGAAAGCGATATAATGTGACCTGTGACCACTAAGTGATCAATAAAAAAAACTATGATCCGAGCTATGATAGAAAAAAGATACAAGCTATACAAACTGTGATACAAGCCCAAGACATCGTGGATGTACGAAATTGCGTTGGGTTCCCATCGCTGGGCACAACTGAATGCGAAAGGTACATGATAAAGGTGGCTGGTAATTGAAAGAGGATATCTTGTGTCCAAGATCACTTTTAAACAACCCCATGCCAACCTAAAACCTAACTCTACCACCGTTTAAAAGCTTACATTTTAACCTCTGTACGCTCAGTAGGTTTCGCTTAACTACACTAACTTGCATTATACGAACTTCAGACCCCTTTAATTGCTACCTTCACAGTTGAGATCGGATAAGATTGCATTTCTCGTTTCAGTAGCCAGACAGTTGAGAACGGTTCAAATAGTTGGGTTTAGATGAAAAGCCTTGTCTAGTTTCTACAGGATGCTTTGCCAATATTGTACGTAACTGTACATTCTAACACCAAAGAATGGAACAAAATTACAAGCTACTAGCAACTTGTATAAAATTACAAAACTTTCGACTAACACTTTGAAATATCATAACCTTGCGACGACTGCACTTTCGAACATAGCTAATAATAAGAATACTTTTTATTGAGAGTATGTTTATGGCAGGCGTCCATAGTCTCCCCCGTAGCCCAATTACCCATTCCATCCGTCCACAACAATAACATGGCTTTTTTTGTTATTTTCATTTTCCTTTGCAATAGTCTCTACACCTGGCGGTTATCACCTTCGGGTGTATCATATTGTGCAACCAAGGATGATACCCGCTATGTGTAGCTCTCGCCTTTAGATTAATTCTCATAAAGGGCCTCTGTGCCGTTGGCTTCGGCTCCATGCATGCCTCCCAAAGGACCGGGTCACTATATGGCCCGTGATCATGGAAATGAGAAACAGAATACTTTCAAAGGCTACAAAATGGCTTCAAACAGACAGTTAATCAATGAACTTGAACAAAATGCTGAATCCATAGTTCTGGACTGTCTTAAAGACGACGAAGAAGACTCCAACTACGACGAGTGAAGACAACGCTGCAAGTTTTTTTTTTGTACTAACATGTTCCATTTTTAATTTAGTGAAAACCGCTCATTGAGCGGTTTTCGATTTGCATTTTTATAAAGAAAAAAAATTAGTTCCGAATCTCTCAATAGGTGGCAGGGGGCGTCAACTGGAAATTAGGGTATGTCAATGTCAAATAAAAACTTGAAAAAGTTTGTTTTCCTTTCATTTGGCATTGGCATTATCCTAATTTCCAGTTGACGCCCTGCCATCTATCGAGATATTTAGAACTAATTTTTATTTTTTTATTGTAACACGAAAACTAAGTAGAAAAAATATTTAAAATAATGTTATATTTTATTTAGTAGTCAGAAGTTGGCACTCATTTTTGGTTACATATTTTTTAGTTAAGGTAGATAGATAGAAAATTCTTTATTGCACACTTATTGGTAAGAAACAGAAATCCAAGAAACACAATTTTAAAATTAAGTTACGAGTGGCGGCCTTATCGCTCGAGAGCGATCTCTACCAGACAACCGTGGATGGATAGGATTGTTGGATGGTACTAGGGGATATGTGTACTAGTATAGATTTAATAAATAAAAATACACATAATAAATATTATACCTAAAATAAACTACATATATAAATTTATATATATATACTTACTTTACTAGTCGTACGGGGGAGGCCTATGTCCAGCAGTGGACGTGTATGGGCTGATGATGATGATGATGATATTTACTTATATACATAGGTACATAGGTATGCGTTCAATGACAACAGCCTAAATAGTGCTCCTTCACCATGGTTTTGAATAGTGGTAGCGACTTTGCTCGCCTCACTGGGACTGGCAATGCGTTCCATAGTTGTACAGCCCGGGCAGTAAAGGAATGGGCGAAGAAAGAAGTAGAGTGAGCAGGTACTTGAAGTTTAAAAGTTTCAGAAGAGCGCAGAGAAAGAGCGTGCGAATGATGGAGAAAGGTAAAAAGCTCTTTGAGATAAGGGGGTGCAGAGGCGTAAAACAAGATATTAAAGAGAAGAGAGAGAATATGAGAATTTCGGCGAAGCCGTATAGGTAACCACTTGAGCTTCCTGCGAAATTCCGAAACATGGTCATACTTGCGCAAGCCAAATATGAACCTTATCCCGACATTCTGCAGGCGCTCAAGTTTGTCTAACTGTTGCTCAGTTAGATCAAGAATGGCAGAATCGGCGTAATCAAGAACTGGAAGGAGAAGAGATTGTGCAAGAGAGATTTTAGTGGCAATAGATAGAAAGTTACGCAGCCTTCGAAGGGAACCTGCTGAAGCAAACATTCTACGGCTGATTTCAGATATCTGCGGTCCTCACGACAGATTTCTATCCATGAGGATACCTAAATTTTTCACCGTTTTGCTTTGCACAACAGGAGTCCCATCAAAGACCACAGTTGGTAGAGTACCCCAATTTATCCGACCTATCATTCAAGAGCCTCACTGGGACTGTGATCACTTGCGTTTTGAAGGGTTGACTTTTAGACCAAAGTTGTTGCTCCAGTCCAGGATACGGCCTAGGTCTTCGTTAATGGTGGCAATAGCACACGATAGCTGATCTACCGTAGCCTGCGTGTATATTTGGAGATCATCTGCATAGAGGTGGTACGATGAAGTTATGTTTTGAGATATAGAATTTATGAACATAGCAAAAAGAAGAGGTGAAAGAACGCCACCATGTGGAACGCCAGCAGACATGTCGCACCAAAACGAGCACACATCATCAATGCGAATACGCTGCCGACGCCCATGCAAGTAACTGCGAAACCAATCAGCCACTGCTGGAGATACGTTGAGAGAGCATAATATTGCAACTAGAATCTCAAAATCCACATTGTTAAAAGCATTGCTAAAATCTAGTAAGCAAAGAACAGTTACTTTTCCATTTTCCATGCCAGAGCGGATACCGTCTGTAATTTTTACTAGCGCGGACACTGTACTGTGGCCTGGGCGAAAACCGGACTGGAAAGGATTTAGGAGATTATTCATGGAGAGGAATGTGCTTAATTGCTGGTGGACAAGGCATTCTAAGACTTTGGACAGGAAAGGAAGCATAGATATAGGACGGAAATCAGAGAAGCCAATAGGCTTGGATTTTTTAGGGAGAGGAGTTACTAGAGCTTCTTTCCAGACAGATGGGAATAAACCAGTGGATATCGAGGAGTTCAGGATGTGTTTAATAGCGGGAGCTATTTGGACAAGAATAGGGGTTATCATGTTTCGACTAATACTATCGTTGCCAATAGCCTTAGAAGAAATCGATGTAACAGCTCTCTTAACGTCACTGTCCGTGAACTGATTAAAATGAAAAGGTGAGTAGTCAGGAATCGGTGTAGAAGAAAGATGAAACAAATTTTTAGATTTCAGTTGGATATCGAGATCTGATATAGAGGTAAAGTGTTTGTTTAGAGAATTGAGATTAAATTGTGGAGGGATTTTTGTACGTTTTTTTGATTTTCCGATTCCCAGAGACCGTAAGAACTTCCAAACCTTGGCAGGGTCAGAGTTCTCTAGTGAAGTATGGATATAGCGGCGTTGCGCGTCACGACACGCTCTATTGCAGTGATTCCGGCGATCTATATATCTTTGTTTATTAAAGTCGGTAGGTTTACGCTTCAGTTTTGATTTGGCTACGCATTTCTGACGCATAAGCACTTTTAACTCTGGTGTGATCCAAGGCGCAGGAAGGTGCTTGAGCCTTATCTTCCTGAACGGGGTATGTTTGTCATAGAGATTGATAATGACACTATTAAATATCTCTACTTTTACATTTACGTCCGTAGCATCATAGAGCTCAGACCAATCAATACCTTCCGCATCAAGTCGTAGTTTCTCCATATTAATGCCACTAAAATTTCTTTGCAGAAGAACCTCGGGTTTGGGCTTAGGAGGGCGAATTTTGTATGACATATACAACATGTCGTGGTAAGAGAAAGCTCCTGCTTCACATTGACCATGCCTGGCCACATGAGCAGGAGATGAAACTATGATGAGGTCAAGTAGAGAGGGAGAAAAGTTCGGGAAGAAATGAGTAGCATTTAAAGGAAGAATTGACATATTGCACCAACTTACAAGGGTTTCAAGTGTAGTGGACCGACGACTGTCCTTCTTGAGTAAGCAGGTATTGAAGTCACCCATAATTATGAAGTGATCGTAAGAAAGAGCCATATTTTCGAGGAGTGTTTCAAATGAAAGAAAGAAGTTTATTTTGGAAGAAGGACAATAAAATACACCTAGTAGCATCTTTGCATGCCGGAGATCGGCCTCAATGAAAAGATGTTCTCCCGCTTTGGAGGGTGGTGGCTGTGCTGACATACTTACTATATTAAAAGAAATATGTGTTCGGAGATATATAGCAACCCCCCCATCTCCTGATCCAACACGATCGTTTCTTATAAGTTTGAAACCGGGAAGAGCATATGAAGAAGAAGAAAGGCAGGGCTTTAGCCACGATTCGGAAACAAGCAAAGCGTGAATGTTTTTATGTTCAAAAGAAGCAAGTAAGTCGGGATAGTGTTGAGGGATAGTCTGAGCATTAATGTGAAGGACATTAAAATTCATTGGAACGTCAGAGAAGAAAGAAGAGATTGAGTCGGAAAGAGAAGGAAGACTACTGAAGCTATCGTCACCACCAGAACCAGTATCAGAAAGAGACACAAATTCATCGCTGTCAGAATTAGTATCACTGAGCGACATTAATGATAAGCCAAAATATGTAAAAAATATAAGTCATAAAATAAATTAAATTATTATAAAATACATACAAAAATACTAGAAGGTACACAACTAACTATCCATCTGCCAGTTGTGTCTAGTAAGATTACATTGATGCCATAACAAGAACTCTAGTGGTTTTACAAAATATAACAGGAAAACAATCAACGAAACAGTAATGACCTAAAAGGAAACAGTAAAACCATACAATTTATACATTATTTGCGGTCGTACTTACTATTCTGTGTGGCCATCAACTATAAAGAGAATGAAGGCAAGTATTCAAAGCACAAAAAGAAGAAGTAACATGGAAATGTCAAAGTCATAGCATGTCAATGTGCCACTAAGATTGAAAACAAATATTTTTTTACTATAAAATGTAGTGAGGGTTGGACAAGAATCGTACAGAAAAGGTTGAGAAAATAGACATCTATAAGTACCTGAACCTTCGTTGATGGCCACACAGCACTACGAGTCAAGAACGGAGTCTATGTCTTCCTTGACGACGACGCTGCAGCACGCTTTGCCCTAGACGCCCGTGGCCCAGGCACAGTCAGCTTCAGAGATGCAGCCTGTGCGCTTCCGGATGCCCCGGGCCCTATAGAGTTGAGATCTTCAAGACAGCGAACTCTGTGCCGTTTGCCGTCGGTTCGCATGACGTAGACGCTCCCGTCCATCGTCCAATATTTAGAGATGCTGAAGCGTTCGCGAGCTAGCATGAATGTATCATGCCTCACCTTAGTTAGGAACTCTGACATGGTTATTCCCCAGCCCTTGAGTGAAGTCTTTGCTGCCCAAACCTTACTACGGAGTGACAAGTCTCGTAGCTTGAAGAGTATAGGCCGAGGGCGATCTGAAACCGCCGCACGACCCATTCTGTGGCAACGGCTGATGTCACATGCAGCAATACCATGCAGCTTCACCCGTTCCACCAAGGTCTTGGCAACTACCTCCGCCAAGTCTTCATTTTGCTGCTCGGTTACTCCATGAAGAAGCAGTAAAATCGTTTTGAATTTATTCTCAAGACTTTTTCGTGAACAATATGTGATAAGAAAACTATTAACAGAATATATAACTAGAATAATGTTTTTAGGAATAATGAAACACTTGTCGTAAGTCCCTGAAACAGGATTTAATCTCACCAGGTAAACTGAGGGTTAAATAACGTTAGACAAAAATATTATCTAAATAAGTTGAGGTTGACGCTCACACGTCCAACTTCGTACATCACAAAAATAAGCATTGAAATATGCGCTAAAACTTTTAACATTAAATACATTTTACAGTGATAATGGCAAGCTTCTAGCGAGTGTCCCACGAGCTGTCTGTTATCTGATGCCGTCAATAAAAATTCAACTAAATTTTACGTTTTATATATGAAAGCAAGTGTTTGTACTGTGCAGCAATTCGTGCGGTCCAGAATTGCGATAATCTTTAATTTGTAACTTTCCTATAGATAGACACACACATACACACGTCAAACTAACAACACCGCTTAAATTCTCTGAGACTAAACAAACTTTGTTATTCGATTATGCTTGAAAAAGAGGTTTTTAGGCACCTACTCAGCAGTACTCAGTTACCAACGGTCCAAGATACAATCACAGTTACTATTAACATTGCGTTTCCCAGAGGCAGAAGGCCTCCCTTTGGTCCCTCCACTTATCTCGATCCGCAGCCAATTGAAATCGTGATGATAAATCTCGGACTGCTCTACTAACACACAATGATAAAGGAGTATTTACCTAGCTCTGGGATCCAGTAGGCAGGTCCCCTTTATTTTATTGCATGAGTGGACTAGCCAACCACTTTTTTGTTTCAAGCCCCGATGCTTAGACCTCGCGTTTTGATACCTAAAGGTACGCCAACGCGTCCCACGGCCATGCCACATGGAAGGCAGGGTGTTTTACGGAAAGGAATTTAAAGCATTTCTATATAAAAAAAGACTTCCTCTAACTGATAACTGTTTTCATTGATTTTTATGATATTCGTAGCAAGTGGCTACGGCGTAGCGTGCTACGGTATAGCGTGCTACGACGTAGCTTGCCACGACTCCTACCAACGACATTGAAATAATCAATTACTTGATAAGTTTGTAAATGATTGCTTATCTGCCGGAAAAATGCTGTGATTTTGCCTTACGGCTTTAGTTTATACGATTAGACGAAATAGAGCGATTTTTGAATCAGAAAATTCAAATAGAGTTAGTAATATTCATTTTTTTTTTCAATATGCTTTTTATAGGTGTGACCTTTTATTTGGCTACTTTAAATACTAAAAACCTGCCTGAAATAATAATTACTAAGCATGAGAAGAGAGGTCTATGTCCAGCAGTGGACTAGTAAATGCTATTTGTGATATGATGATGAAGTGCTGATTTGATGTAATGTCTTGTGAAGATCGATATATATATGAGCTTAGATGTTGAAAAGAAAGAATTATCTAATCTCAAATATTTTCTATGATATAATATGTCATTTTAGGAATAAACGACTCATCTGGGCATATTGACCCAATACCATCAAATATCACAAAGTGACGCAATATTTCACATTCCCAAACGTCAACTGGCGAAAGTGAGAATATCCAGGAAATTTTATCACTTTCAAGAGCTGTCAAATAACGGAGCGCCATCATAAATTCGCGTGTCCTTACGCTGAAAGGGTTCCGAACATTACATGAATCCTTCTTGATCCCTAATTTAGGGTTAGACGACAGTTTCGATTATGGGATATCCTATTTTTAGGTGGTGATTGAAAGCAATATTTTCACATCAACGAAAAAACTGTGTTCCTTTTATAACGTCAGTCTCTAACTCTTCTATAAATTTTTTATTTATTTTAACGCGTTATTTTCACTTCATATATCATATGAAAAAAACTCATACGATAAGAAAACTTATTGCCGGGTTACAAAAAAATTGCTTGTTATGTTTTAGTATTAATAGATGCATCGCAAATACAATTTTGTATGCGCTTAGGTTTTGTAATAGAGAACGTTTGCTCTTCCAAAATGTTTTTGACGTTATTAAAGTACATGATCTAAATGGACTCCTTTTCCTACAAAAATGTTAGGTAATAGATATGTATTTACACACGTGCTCGTCTATTTGCTGAGTGGGCTACTTAGTACCAACCCAATGCTTGCAAATGTTTATCTGTGTATACTGTCTACGTGTTTTCTAGTAGGTTCTAACTAGTCTTTTATATCTGTGTTTGTTTGTGTGTAGTGTTGTGTCTAGTAAATAGTATTCTTTCTTCATATATTTATATTTTTCTTTGATAAGATTTTAAATGAACAGAAGATCAATCAATCATGATATACATTTAAAACCATGCTTTTTTTTTGCCCATGGTCATACCTATCCGGTGCACCCTATACGGTAGTACCATTAACATCCCAGCCCGACTCTCGCATTATAATATCGTAACAAAACGTCATAGGCATGTTCGGTGCTCAGGTGGCCGTGTAAATAAAATGTGCTGCAGAACTTTCTAGGCGCAAGCCGTATCTTGTACCAACACGGTTGTTTTTAGTTCAGCAGATGTTTGCTTACTTTAGAGGACAGCATGCTCATTAAACTTTATAATTGGCTACGACGCAAGGCAGCTAACTATACAGGATGCCACGAAACATGTGTACATATGCTACTTGGCACCACATGTGGAAGTATTTTCGAGCTTCCCTCACTTTTAACGTCGTTTTCAGATAAATCTAGCTTTAACAAGCCCAGAGCTCAAATATTTGGTAAAAAATATGTAAGGAAAAATATGAAGATTTGCTTAATGCCTAATGCTTAAAAAAGTTTTGTAAGCCTGAAGCACAACATTTTTATTCACAATTGATCAAAAAGTAACATTAAATTACTGACAAGTCATTTTTGCACCTTTAATATTTTTAAGATTTTTTTTAGGTTTCATTGTAGGTAGGTGAACATTTTAAAAGGATCAAGGTCATTGACTATGATCTTCTTTCCTTGTTATTTTTTTTTAGCTTATTTAAATATTCTTTTAAATAGCAGGTTATTTGTAATATTTTTATTACACATACCTGGTATATTATAATCAAATTGAGTTAGAAAAAAAATACATAAATACTAAAATTGTAAAATAGATCAATGTCAATGATATACATATCTATGTATATATGTATATGATCTTTGTTAGAAGTAATATTTTGCAAATATTCTTTATTTTTTTAATTACTTAAAATGAAGAAATAATAAAGAGTAGAAAACCCAATTATATTTTAAGCTATGGCACATAGTTTTAAGTGCTACTGTATTAAATAGTTTATTAAATAAGGATACAAAGTAAATACAGTTTTTTCTTTTTTCTCACAATGGATCACATTTGACAATTACCCTTTTTCCCCTGTACCCTTCAAATGTGTAACTTATTAATAGGCTATCGGATAAGGGGAGAATTAAGTGATATTTTAATTAATATCACTACCTGACCGTGTAAACATAATTTTCACAATAGGTAAAATTGGGCGAAGATAAAAACTTAAAAGAAAGTCAAGAAAAAAAAAAACTAAATCAAAGTCGTCGACGTAGGTAGTCAATTACTTGTATGCAAAATTTCAACCCGATCCATTCAGTTTTAACATGAAGAGATAACAAACATCCATCCGTACATCCAAACTTTCTCATTTATAATATTAGTGTGAATGTGATTGCAAGCATCATATTTAATGCTATAATTAATGTGGGCAAGTAAAGTTGATGCCGTCAGACAAGATGGCGAGTGAAAAATTATCACAACTTCAAAATTTAATTATAGTTCGTGTATGGGACGGGCTGGGATCTATGCAGCTGATGAATTGTCTCGCTAATGATGTTAGTTATAAACAGGGGTATTTTGTCATTGTAAGACTGAATTAATTGAGGAAGGTTACTACTGTTTTCATTTTCTGTTTAAGGTTCGTTCGCTAACTTATTTACGTTTATTATTATTTAATTTTCAATTAATTTCATTCTTATTTATCTTTTGACACTTACATGTACTTAGTTACATCCAACTGAGATAATTTTACGTCTAACTTATCTACAGTGCCTATTACCCTATTACAAATTAAACAACTTTTTCTATATTTCTCATAACAAGTTGCAATCATGATCAATATTTCAAAACTAAAAATAATCGTGTGAGCAAGGTGCTATGAATTTTTTTCTGAATATTTGATAATCAAAATGAGAATTAAAATGAAATTATTATTATTTGGTACACTGTCTACTTATTAAGTTTAAATGTACCAAACCAACATAGGTAAAATGAGTCGTTCTCTTTCTTTTCTTTTCATTACACAAGTTGCTTACTTTGGGGCTAGATGTGGATTGTCTCGGGCCGCATGCGGCTCGTGGGCCGCGCTTTGGACAGCCCTGGTCAAAGATATTGGCCATGTTTTTTGGATTTTCAATGTGGATTATCCAGTATTATTAACATTTTATTGTCAGGACAAGTCTCCACACAAAGATATTCGCCGCTATCGATATTCGATATTTTATTTTCGCTCATTTTCATTATCATCTAAAATTAATCGTACATCATTAAAGCCATACATATTATGTGGCTGACCGTCCAGGTCAGTTCACAGGTAACCATAGACAACCAGAGACATATACAACGAAATAGGGTATATTAAGGTCTATTGTGTTCGATGTGCGGAGATTACTCTGACTACATGCTCCGTTGATTCACCATACTCGATCGATTTTACACAGAAATCAGGATAGTTATATAAATTCCGACCAAAGAAGGGCTGACAAGTCTAGAAAAGTGTGTGAGTGTTCTATGGGATTTTAAAAAGAAACTAACTTTAGGTAGGTACGTATCTATTCCACAGACCGACGAAAAACAAAAGGGTTTCGAAATTTCAGGGGAAAAGGGTTCTCAATTCGGCTGTATGCTTTTATATTATGTATGTTACTTGATATCTTCGCCAATTTTTGTCCGATTTTGGTTATTCATTCGTTTTTGTGTAGATAATGATCTAAAAATGGTCCAATAAAATAAAACAATTTTATTGCCGAGATTTGTCCCGTATAACATATATCACCGTGTTTTGTTTTTGGTGTATAGTTTTTTTCCAAATTCGAAAATACATGGAATATGCAACCATAGAGGCCGAACGATTTGAAACAAGCCATAGTATACAAATTATCACATTTAAAAACAGAACCAAAACAAATCAAACGAGCTCGAACTCTGTGAGGTTGCGTCGTTTAAGTACAGAGTACACATGGCCCACCATCAGATCAGCTCCATGTCATCATAATATTGCATTGTCATGCAATTTCATGCCAAATTTGAGCTCTATCGGAACCGAAAATTGAAATTGCAAGATTTTATTGCAAACACGTGAAACTAAATAAAATCTTGTAATAATGTTGTACTCTGCAACAGATAAACATGTGTCACGATATTGAAAAAGAGTCCTTCACCCAACTGATTTATGTGTCTTTATTGTGACCCCTAATAATAGAAATGCGTTACGTAAGCCACCAGGCTCATTAGGACAGTCATAAATAACGGGCGAAAGCCAGGATTTTGTTTAGTTTCGGCTAAGGTTTATTGTAGAGGGGCTATTGAAATTTCAGCTTGTTTGTTAAGTCATGGTTAATCATTAATTAGAAACACACTGGACCTAGTCAAAGTCTACTTTGTCCTTTAGGCACTTTGTTCAGTTTTAAACATAGTCTAGTTTCTTCCCTTGGCTACCTTAGCATTTATTTTTAAAATTTCTGACTAGTGACTTTTTATTTTTCCTTTTGACAGTATTGTCGTGAAGTGAACACTGTCGTTAACATTCATCCATCCTTTTTGGTGAACTCTGTGGCGAAGCGGGCAAAGATCCGCCTGTGAAGTAGGAGGGTGCGGATTCGATTCCCGCCTGCGGATAAATATTTGTGTACAGGGTGTTATGGTTGTTTGATACGTATAATAAAAAATATCAATCTATGTACCGCAGATAACTAGTGCCCATAACACAAGCCTTGTTTAGCTTGGGGCTAGATTATGCTTTGTGAATTGTCCATCATTATTATATTTTTCTTATCTATACAAACTTTGAAGTTATTTGAGCCAGCGTGTAAATACGGCGGCTCAAGTAACTTACTTACGGAAAGTAATTTTCAAATCGCAAGCATAAAATTGGCTTTATAGGCACGCATCTTATTCGCTTCCATGAGATATATTTTATTCAATATATATATAATATAATATATATATATATATATTGTTTGTAAATAAAAAAAGGAAATGTTGATATTTCTGTATGAAATGGTTTTACTTATTAAAACTGGACTACAGATTTTAAAAATGATATAATTTCCTCTCTATCATTTTGAGTTACTGAATCAGACACAGCACAGCCTTATTTTAAAAATGCGTTATATTTTTACCGACATACAAGCGAAATGTTTATTTAATTCTTCACAACAGTTCTTGACATATTGGTTTAACATTTTGCTAGAATAGTTTTTGGTCAAGGAATTTATGTACTAGCGTAGTATAAAAATTCCTTGTTTTTGGTAGACATCGGAAGACGCTGCCAATTGTCACTTTGTATCTGGCCGAAGATAAACTAGAAAATAATCGTTTTTTTTTAATATGAGCTCGCGCGATTCACCTTTTTTTAGTCCATAGTGATGCTAACCCATAAGTTTGTTTTTATATTACAATTGTCTTGTTTGTCAGAAGTGTGTCAAAAATATTAATTTGGTTTTTGTTATTATAGTGCGTAAGCCTCACACTGGGGATAATTTCTAAGAAATTTTAATAGGATCCCAAAAAATTTTCGTCTTCGGCGGGACTTGAACCCGTAACCCTCCCACAGTACGGGATGCGCTACCAAGTGCGTCACGAGGTCATGTGACGTAGAAATCAAAAAAACTCTGGGACTTCCTTCGGTCTCAAGCGTCGTTAACTGTATCTAAAGGGGAAAATTGGTAGCGCATCCCGTACTGAGGGAGGGTTGCGGGTTCAAGTCCCGTCGAAGTCGAATTTTATTGGGATCTTATGAAATTTTCTTAATATTAAATTAGTAGCTGACCCGGCAAACTTTGTTTTGCCATCGACCACTAAGGGTCATTAGGGGATCATTACAGTACTAAATAATATCGCTATTAAAGAATGCGGGTCGGTGTTAGAAAGGTGAAAATTGAGGATTAACATGTCGATTATCCCAAAAAATTATATAAAAAATTTGGGGTGGGCCACCCTTATCACTTAGGGGTATAAAAAATAGTTAACAAACTATTCCCAAATCTATCAAAATTTGTAAAAATCGAACAAGTCGTTTTGAAGGAGTTTGGTTACATACACTGTGACACGAGATTTTTATAAATTAAAGATTTTCTATTTTTACGCCTTTGGAAACTTGCGTAGTCACGGGCAGAAGCCATAATGATTAAAAACATATCCCGTTCCATCAGACCACAATAAATGCCCGTAAAGTGACTTTCGTTATAACTTCGTTGGTGACCGTACTACCCAATTACAAAGTTTAATTACGCACCGCTCGGGAGTGGCGTTTCCCCTGGGACCTGGCTGAGTTATACTAGGTCGCGGAACATCATATTTTCGCGATAACATGTTGGCTGTTGTCTTTGGGATAATAGTGTCGCGCTACTGAAAGCTGACTTTGAGCTATTAACATAATTTTTGTACCTTTTTATAATAAATTTCGTAGATCGTTTTTTATGATAGTTCGTAAGCTTTCGCACTCGGGATTAATCTCAAAGACATTAAATGATATCCAAAAAATAACGATTTCGGCGGGATTTGAACCCGCGACCTTCCCCTCAATAAGGAACTGCGCTACGAAATCTTTGCGGCTTCCTTACTGACTCTAGTCTGTTAGCTCGCGGTCGCGAGCAAAGTCACGGCTTCAAGTTCCGCTGACATCGTAAATTGGTATATCATTTAATTTCTTTGAAATAACTCTTTATCGCTCCACACAAACACAAAATATATACTCAAAATCAGGGAAGTCTAATTGGCGCCCTTATCGCTTTGAGCGATCTCTTTCAGGCAACCTTAGGATGGACCGAACATAAGATTTATCATCATTATCAGTCTATATTACTCCACAGTTGGACAAAGACCACCTAAGGAGCGCCAAAGCGCCCTGTCTTCAACTTTCTGCTCTAGAATCTGCCTGCAGGCTTTCGCAGGTCGTCATCCTACACGGTCGGAAGGCTTACTACACTACGTTTGCCGTTTACACAAAATGAATAGAGATAAAATACCTATTTCAGTATTCTATTATAAAATCAAGTATTTAAGCACAATATTTATTTTGCAATCCCATACAGTGGCTAATCAAAGTCAAGTTGGCTGGCAACTGACCGTTTTGTATCCATCTCATCAGCACATACCTCCCCTAAAGGAGTGTTGCACCATAACCACGCTTGGCCGGCGGATTGGTGATCTGGCTGGCGGATTGGAGATTGTTTTATAAATAATGCTGGACAATCCACACAGTATCATCTAGCCCCAAGATAGCAGAGCTTGTGTTATGGGTACTAAGATGACTGATATACTTAATACAATTTATTACATAGACAGATATTTCTTACTATACATAGAAAATACCCAAAACACCGGGACAAATATTTGTAGATCGTACAAACATTTGTCGCAATGGCGGGAATGGAACTCGCAATCTCCTGCATTGCAGGTAGACCTTGGCCCGGTACGTCACATCGATTGTCCGTTTTGTATAAACGGTTCTAATTTTTTTGACGCACTAATCACTGAACATATGTCCTGCAAAGAAGTGTAAATTTAGAGTCTGGCCTAAACTTACACTTCTTTGCAGGACATATGCTTGTTCGTTATGCCACATGAGATTCTTGTGGCGTTTAGTATTTGATATAGCGATCAAATGCTTGATATTCTAAGTCTCCAACCGAAATCACCATGTAAAAGCAACAAAGAACTGAATACGTAGCCTTGATATGCTACAAAAATCACAAAAACCACTTCACTCCCGGCAGTAATCAAAAATGCTCGTTACATGAAAAATAAGTTTCGAAATTGCTTTTTTATGAGCTTAATAATACAGGCTCTATTGAATATGGCGACAATATCCAACCGTGTTGATAGGCACTTTATTTAAAACACATTGTGTCAAATAACGTAGGTATCAAAATATAATTTCCGTTTGAATATCATCCTGTTAAGATATACGTGCGAAGCAGAGTTTTTCGACGCGTAAAATAAAATATAAGTAGGTGATTAGAATTTATCGTTGGAAAAACATTTAGGCAGGCTGAGTGATGCGAAGAAGGTATTTTAGTCAAAGTCAAAATTTCCAATATTCCAATTTAATCCTATACTCTGATTAAAAAAAACTGGATATTTTTTGTATACAAAGGGGTTATAAAACCCAAGGAATATTGGTGGAAAATATTTAACGACATTAGTATCGTTGAAGTAAAGCTAGAAAACTGTTTTGGTTTTGAATGTTTTCATTCATCATTTAATTGATTTCTCGTTCGTTATCGAATTCAAATTAGAAAAAAAAAATCTACACATGCGAGATTATGCGTTGTTGAAGTTTGTGTTATAGACTTTAGTGTTTTCTGTTATTGTTATCAGTTTTTTTAAATTTTCATTCATTAATGTCTTTGTTGACATTAAATATGTATGTTGGATTCTAAATCGGATTATAGGTATATAATATAAAGAAATTACAGGGAAATCTGCGTCCAACATCATCCGTAGATTGCAATTTTTAGCAATAATAATATTGTTAGTAAGTTTCAGTTAGCTTAGGCTTAGGTTTGTAAGTTCTATTCGGATTACGAGTCCAGGCAGTGTTTTCCTTCACCATCAGAGCGTGATTCGTGTAAACAAGTCTACAGCATGAGCTTGCTTCACGTGGAATTTATGAGCAGGAATGAAAGGTATTTTTCTTCGCCCGAGGGAGACATGGTTTTTGAGGACGCCGAATAAAATTACCGTCGGAAAATATTATAACGATTGCTTTCGAGTTCGTACAAATATCGAGAGAGAGGAAAATATAATATCTGGAAACAATATCGCGTAATTGTTACAAAGTATATAAGGAATTCATTAATAGTCATTATTTTGTTGCAAATTATCTGTTGCGTATGCCAACCAGCCAATCTACACACCTACAGGATATATCTTATGTTGAAGACCGTTAGTGAGAAAATGAATAGAAGTACAAATGGACAGAGAGCATTCCTAGGTATATATTGTTTATTTATATTTATAAACAATATATACCTAGGAATGCTGGATAATTCACACAGAATTAGACCAAAGCATATGAGCTTGTTTTATGTTCCAACTCTTAAAATATCAAACTTAGGAACCCACCTAGTTATATTCTTCTTTTGGTAAGCAACACTGCGCCACGAATACCCTACTTTAGTTCAGAAAATGAGCCAAAAAATCGGTTATAAGGGTCAGCTCAGCTGTAACTGAATTACTTGTATCAAATATGAAGCAATAAAAGATTTTTCATTGTCCGTAGAATTGAGCTGGCGTTGTTCCAAGTTCATTCGTCACGGGCCCCGCTCGGAAACTGGCAATGGACCCACATTCCGCGCTATTGAGTATGTGTTAAACAATGTTTTTTAATACCAATATTGAAATATTATGCAGTACTTGGTTTAAACAAGTAAGCATAATTACTGGTTAAAAGTTAGTGCTGCAAAATAAAATAATGTACCTAATGGCTAGTTCAAAATTTCAGACACGGTGAAGTCTGCACGGTGAAAAACCCCGTGGTTCCCAATTGAATTATCTAGTGTGGCCTACATAACAACCAACAATTGTCAACATTGATGGTATTAACTATCCACATTATGAAATTGCCATATGTACCACGCTTCACTAACTAATTGGATTATTGCAGCTAAAGTATTAAATTGCACTATGATTGCCCCCGTCTCTCCCCTGACCCATCACAATCTGCTCTGGTTCCTTGACCAATTTAGAAACGTCGGGACAAAAATTATATTCGTGGAATCAGATTTTCGGAATATTCTCTCAGAAATCGAAAAACAGCTCAAATATCAAACGAAACGTGAGTAAGTACATAGTACGGTGTTTCTCTTTGAATCAAAAAACGTCTACAGCATCAAAGCGAGTATTCAAATTGTTAGTTCTTCTAATTAGCAGTTCCAAACTATTGAAGGTAAACGGATTATACGTTTGCCTTTGATGTTGCGATTACGCCTATAATTGAAGACTCCATTTTAAGATCTTTTTGAACGGAAAGCATTACGATCGTAATCCTTACGCCCAATAACCAATAATGGTAATACTTATCACCCAATACCATAAGTTGTTTATCGGTAGTTTTTATTAAGTCATTTAGATAAGAAAATACCTACTCTTAGTATGGTAACACAGTTTTATTTTAGTTCTCTTAATTTGAATCTTCTAAATTCGAAAAACTACAAACTATATGACTGCATAGCGTAAATAATATTCACACTAACACTTAGCCGTGAAGGCCATGAAGGTGAAGTTGTTGCCAGGTTCTTGTAATTTACATTGTAATAATATAAAGTGTAGGTAGTCCTTCCTTAAAAATAAATAAATACGTTTTTAACTGTAAGATAAGGCTAAGTATAGGAGGCTCTAAGTTTACTGCTTGACAGCGTTTTGAATCTTCCACAGAAAGTAAAGAAAGTTTTCAGCTTTTGTTACCTACATAAAATTTTACCTTGATTAAGTTTATCTTGCTTTCCCCCCGATCCTCTATGCCTCATTGAATTTAATTAGGGTTCTATGATGGAAACGGGTCCATTATAATGTCATTGATTTCTGTTCTGACCTCAATGCACCTACCTAGTTAGGTACCACTATAATTTGATTGGTTACTCTATTTAATCGCATTGTTGCCATGGGCTTGCTAAGAGGCTTTCTAACGGAATGTAGAGTTGTCATTTGGGGAAAATTATTATTGGATATAGGGAGCATAATACCCTGAAATAGGTATATATTGACTGTCGTCGTGTGAGTCGTCAAAGAGGCTTAAAATAGTGCGTTATTAAAACTGCACAAAACCGTACTCCGAATATATTCACAGAAATAACCAAATCTAATTCTGCCGTAGGTAAAACCGTAGGTAAAACTAAAAAAAAAGACAAAACCTCAAAATGATTTTACTAAAAGTTTCTACAAAAGAGTTCTATCTTAGGTAAAAAGCCAGTTAATAAATTTAAATAAGTAAAAAGACTGATAAATAATATTATCACATTCATGTACCGTGCCTTGAATTGAATAAGTTGTATACCAACTGGATAAGAAACGCGACTGAATAGACCGTATCTTATTTTGACGGCAAGTTGGATATAATAACGGCTCCCAACAGAATATGAAATAAGGTTTACATGGATGATTCACTTTACTATACAGTATTTTATAGTTCCTACTGAGACTGCGCAAGTTAATGGTCCCGATGTTTACATTGCTGGAATAAACCTTCGTACGTCGAAGACTAATGTCTTTTAGACAAATCTTACTACTAGGTTTTAAAGTCATCATTGAATAATGAAGATGTTCAAATCTAGTTAATAAGATACTCTGGTACTAAATGTTCAGGGGTTTTCAATGTGCTAGTGAGAATTCGCTACAAAACAACGAAGACATTAGCTACAGTTACGTGAAATTTGAAGAAAATCTTATACTTGGCTACCCTTTTCACACAAAACATAGAAACTAAGCATTTCGTAAACTCAATATCGAAGCAACAAAGCTCATTTTATCACGAAAGCTGACTAAGGTGACACAAGCTATAAGTCGAGATGCTGTCAGCAACATTGTATGCATTCAAGTTATTCAAAGAACGAACGGAGTTCATAGCTTGACATTTTGTGATGTTTGAGAAAATATTGATCTGTAAAAGGTGTTATCGCTTTGCGAGATGTTGTATGAATTATTTTGGAGACTGAATGTTTCGTTTTGTTTTGTTTCGATCATTTTTGGTCAAAACAATGTGTTTATACTACACCTGCTCGGAAAGTTGCCTATTCCTTTTCCAAATATAAGATAGAAAGTAAGTCATTGCAGGCGTATAGGAATCCGGGAGGAAAAACTCTATTGAATTTCATTTCTCACGCGTTTTATCGGGAGGGAAAACTGTATGGAAACCCATTTCTAACGTGTAATTTTTTTTATTTCCTAAAAATCGGCCGGTAGCTGTGGTTATTTTCATTATAGGTCAAACGACAAAAAGTTTACCTACTCCAAGTCCGCTTGCCTCTTCCGATTTCCGAACAATATTTTGAAAAAAGAGCCCAAGTGATTAAGGCTGGCGCGGGAAGTTCTTTAAATTTTGAATTTGGTGTAGGCAATTTTATTAATTCTACAGAATGTCGTCAAGTGATAGAGAAAGTTTTATGACACTATCAGAAATAAAATATTTATTCTGCTTTTTATTTTCCTCGAAGGTGTAGTATAAAGCACTATGTATCACTCGGCAGAATGTGCGATTCCTACATAGTGTGTTTTAAGGCCCTCGGCTGCGCCTCGGGCCTCAAATGACACACTCGATAGGAATTAGGCATGTTCTCGCCTAGGTGTACAATGTACTATTGTTTTATCGCTATTGTCGTATCTCGAGATGTGAATGTACATTATTGGTAGGTTTAGAATTTTGTGTGGCCTACCTATAGAGTTTGTTATAGACAAACTAAATTGCCTAAACGTTACATGCTTGTTTTTTGTGCGTCTTCATTCCAAATAAATGAGAAGGTTACTTGTTAATTCAACCTACCTCTACAGTACTGTCTGTATTTACATACTTTGCTGAAAAGGTTTCATAGATGTACACCTACCCTCATCTATTTCAGAACATTAACTATCTACAATGCTGATCTTACAATCTAGTAGGTTGGTTCATAGACAATGCGTCGCATCGTTATTGAAACTTGAAGGCATTTTGTTTCTGAGTGCTTCGGAAAATATTAGGTTTTCTTAAAACATGTGTTTTGATTGAAACGCTACGTTTGCTCAATAAAGGCACCAGTTTTAAACAAAGCGATAGAGTTTTACCTCCTTTACCTACATTTTCACTGAAAGATATTAATTTTAATTTTCGTCTCTTTTAAATGCATAATTTAGCCAGTTCATATCTCAAAACCTCCTTTCTAAAAAATATCAAACGAAATCCAGTGATTAACTCCGCTAAAATATGCATTCAAATTTGCATTCTGCCTCAAAAATTCAACCCAGAACTCATTTCCCCGATGCAAATGTCACTATTAATAAACACCGAAACGGCGCTCTTATTAAAACCAGTAGAAGGTCTAATTTCCATAGTGTCAACGAGAGTCATGAGGGATGCAGTTCGTAATATCTTCCTATGTTTAACTAAGGAAGGAGATGATACATTCTACGTCATGTAAGTTGAATCTAGATTATGAGTTTGTTGGTTGAATGCGTTATGAGAGAATTCGTTTATATCTTTTCTTGGATAATTAGTGAAACTTGGGAAAATTTGTTTGCCTTATCATGCGGTTCAATCAGTGATTTCGGCTGGCGCCAGATAAGGTACAAAGAGTGGGTTGATCAAGAAGTGGTTGAGAAGAATTCGTATCCAATAAATCAGTATGGATAAAAAAGGTAGGTACATCATGTATACACATACCTTTATGTCGTAGTAGGTAACAATCAAAACCTAACAACCTGACGAAGGAAACTTGAAGATGGTAAAATCCGCTGTTTATATAAAGTGACGGAACACGGACAGACAATGCAAAAAGCGACTTAGTTTTATACCTCATAGAGAACAGAAACGACTAGACGTTCACATTTCTCATGATTACAAAGGCTAAGTGTAGTAGATAGGTCGTTTAAAACTATAAAGTAGACGGCGGAGTGAAGAAGTTAAGCGAGGGCTCACATTTTCTCATTACCTACGCTGCACCTGGGAAAAACTACTGTGACGTCATGATGAGAAGAAAGGGTCGTTTTTATAAATAAGGTAATTTTACTCGGATCCTACTCACTATAAAGTAGTTCGGAAATGTGCCAAACATTGCTCCAAACGCCCACGGTTGTACAAAAAGGTAAGTAACTATCGAAAAAGCCTAATTATAAAACAAAGTGTTTAACCCTATAATAATAAAAATAGGGGCTTTGTGATGTTCGATATCTGTGTCTTTGTAGGTATAAGTCTGTGGCACAAGTGGACACATATATTTTGGTACCCAAGAAAGAAAAGCCAGAACCTTGCTCTAGTAGCATTTCGTAGATTACAAACGTAGAACTTTTCCACTTCCAGGCATCGATCAAATCTTCATTTGGAAAAATAATATATATTTATGCATTCGATATTCGAAGTTGAAAAGCTACTCCAAGCAACGACGTCACATTTGTAACGCTATTACAAACATCAGCATTTTTCCCATCTCCCCCTCGTGTGAATCTCGCCTTCCATAACAAATCGCATTTACCTACTTAAGCAGACAAGTGTGTGCGTTCCCACGATTTTCTTTTACAACTAATCATATCAGTTTTCCTTGTTCTTATTTACGTCTGGACATGTACAAACTTCGGCACGTGTACATACTTTTCTGGAGCGTATGGGGTGCTACTAGAGATGAGTCCGGTATTAAATAACTAACTCAGTAACTGTTAATATTGTTTTAAAATATCTAACGATATTGTAAGGTCTGCATACCGCTAGGGAATACCTGTGCAAAGCGAGCATCGCGCGTAATCGACCATAAGCCATAATTACCCAAAGCTTCAATACCTAAATATCATCTACGCATACTAGCGTACCGTTCACGCTTAAAGTTATGTAGCTGCAACAAATATTTGGTATTTCTAACCGATTTGGTTAGAAATACCAAATATTTGTTGCAGCTACATAACTTTACTGGTGAACGCCATATCTACCTAACGCTTCAATACTATAACTACCCAACGCTTTAATATCTAACTATCATCTACGCATACTAGCGTACCGTTCACCCGTAAGGCGTACCGATTGGTTAGAAATACCAAATACTTGTTGGCATCCCTGTTTAACACTATAATTTTATTGCCAGTAAACGAGATAGGTAGCTAATTTAAATATCCAATACTTGTGGCCATCCCTGTCTAACACCAAGATTCTGATCCGAGTAAAAGAGATAGTTAGGCTATTTTCCATCGAGCGTAGTAACATTACCTTAATCTGTGGCACTGCGTTCAACCGTTCAATTATTTTATTAGTACGAGATTTTTTCACTGGTAGCGCGGAAATAGTTTCCTACCATCTTTTTATTTAAATTAGCAGTGTATACCTTCCTAACAGGTACAGGTGAAGCTAGCGTTGCCTCTGATTTTTGTTATTATTTTTATTACGTCATACAATATTATCAAATATTCTCTTGCAATTTGAATTGCTCTTGTAATTTGAATTTCTTTTTCGCGCACCAAGTGCTGCCATCTAGGTCAAATCTTCATTATATAGCAAGAAAATAATAAAAAGGGAATTAAAATACCTACCTACCTACTAAAACATATAGCGTGATAAACTTTTTGAACTTTCGCGATGCGAACATAGGGGAAAATTTAACAAAAGTTACGCGATAAAATATAATAATTAATCTTTAACTCTATAAATAACATTGTTATCTATTTCTGTCAAGCGCCACCTAGTGCGCAATCAGACCTAGATTCTCAGCACTGTCTATTGATATTATGGGTGATCGTCACGGGTTGGCGCGAGATTCAAATTATTTTGTGATTTTTATTTTATTCTGCGTTTTACAAAGAACAAAATTAACGGAAAAGTAATTTGAAAATAATGAGAGATTTTTTAGCCCATAATCTCTTATTTTCTAAAATGCTCTAAACACTACCATGGTTTACAATTTGCGCCAACTAACTTTTCCGCTAGATTTATTCCTTGAAGAAAGCAGAATAAATTGAAAGCTACAAAAAAAATTCAATATCGCGCCAACCCGTGAAGAACCACCTTATATAACGTACATACAACTTAATTCACGAGCATATCGATAGATAGCGCTTTAAATATTATAAATTTTTAAAAGGGCTTTTTTAAAAAAAAAAATTTCTATTATATTATATTATACAGTTGTCTACCTATTAACAGAAGCTCTTATTATTCTGGGGCGAAATGATGCTGTATGGATTCAGTAGTCTTAAATACAGACAAAAGCGTGACGACCTCTGTGGCGCGGTGGCCGAAGGTACGCCTGCGACGCAGGAGGGTTCGACTCCCGTCTCGGGTTAAATATTTGTACAATTTGCAGATATTTGTTCAGGGTGTTCTGGATGTTTTCTATGGATAATATATCTATCTATGTAGTGTATTATATTAAGTAGGTATATCAGTTATCATATATACCCATAACACAAACTCTGCTTAGCTTGGAGCTAGATATTGCTGTGTGAATTGTCCAGCATTATTCGATTTGGGCCGTGGGGCCGCGGCGTACGAATATCGATCCCCACTCAACCCGTGGTGTCGAGCCGACTAAGGGAACCTACCAGAGGAGGGGCAGCAGCTTCCTTCTGAGTATTTTTAAACACCAATACTGCGATCACCAATCCGCCCCCCCGGGGGGTAGAATAACGGTATTGGGTACCACTTGGTGCTAGTGGTATTGGAAAATAATACCCAACTAATCATCGATGGCCAAAAAACTCAATAACTCCCATCCGTAGGTGCTACTAAGAAATGACTTTATCAATCTTGCGAAAGATAAAACCACTTTGAATCTAAACACAGCGATACAAACAATTGAAAACATTTATTCATTGTGATTGTGGCTGTGGCACATAAAACATCAGGTCTTAAATATAATTTTTGGTCTACACAATCTACTCTTTTGAGAGTACACAGATTTTATAATTCGATTTTAAATAGCATACAGTCATAAATTGTAGAGATAAAATGTTAATTGTTTGCCATAATTCTTTTAATTTAATTCACAATAAAATAAATTCTTTAATTAAAACAGCTTTATAATGTCACAATATTCATAATTATCAGAAGTCAAAGTAATCAAAATAGTAAATCACAATCATAATATGTAATTCTAAAATAAATTCAATTTAGGTATGACATTTAAAAAATTCTTTCATGTTATAATTATTTTTTTCCAAAAGCCAAGTAGGTAAATTGTTTTGTTTTTAACTTAAGGAGGGGCAAGGATGTTAGGTCATTAGGTATATTATTATTATTTATTATAAACTTTGACCAACATATAGAAAATACTTTTGCGACTAGATCTGAGTGGAACAGATGCAAGCAGTGGAAAAGCTAATCCATAATTAGATCAGTGGATCAGAGGGTAATGGACCAAATAAAGACTATCATTTAGTAACCATTCCTTCTGTATTTTACTTACATACATATTATATTTTATTCTGTGGCTTCAGTTCCGGTCCGTGGGTAGGGGTGTGAGTACTAGAGGATTTCTTTCAGCAAAGTTCTATGAATCGTATTGCAATCGAATTAGGGAAAGTTTTCCATTGATGGCGTGCTTGATTGATTGTTCTCTAATTTTTCTTGCTTCGATTTTCTTTTTGTTTTGGAGGAATAAGTAACCATTTTGGGCTAAAAACTTTTTTACATATAAAACGTTATATATACGAATACTTCTCAGCGATAAATATTTGTATTGAATGGATCAAACAAAGGAAGGACCAGCTGGACGAGTACCTTAAAAAGTGGCCAGAACAACATGATAGAAAACTTGAAAGTGGCTTTTTTACCCGACAGCGCAAGAAGAAGGTTTATGTTTTTCTAGAGGGTATGTAATGAAAATGAAATGAAAGAGATTTATGTATGTCTTTTGCAGAGCCTATACTGTTCTTTTTCGGGGCAAAAGCTTCTTTGAGCTCAAGTTAATTATTTCAGTCCCGTATGTAATGTGTGCTATATCTATTAATAACATAAAATAGTAAGAGTGGTAAGTACCCAAGTTTGTTTTTCTTTAATGTAAATATCAAATGTGTTTTTTAATAAACGTACCCATATTGGACTTTTAAAGGAATTCTCCCCGTAAAAAGCTGGTTAGATAACACAAAACCGGACTTCCTCAAGCACCTCAATTTACTATGTATGAGGAGAGCAACCGTCATAGCTTTAAACTGAAAGTTAAAGGTTTTCACGACCGAACACTCAGCAAAATGGGATTTTTATTGACTGTTATTTATCATTTTATTAACTTGGATGAGTTTGTGAGAGTATTAAACACTCTCTTTAATCAGTTATTGGTATGGTAAGACACGTACCAAAGGTCCTGCCAGAAAACCAGCATGGCTCAACTTTCTGTTGAGCAACATTAAGCTGAGGCAGGATCTAATTATACTTTTATATTGTAAGGTTTCTCTAATAATGTGTTTTTGATGTTAACCAATAACATTTATTTTCTGTTTTCTTTTCTTTCGAATATTTGTTAAAAGAAGATAATACTTTGACAAGATATAACAAACAATGACCGTTCCGGGTGCCTATTGAGGAAAAACACACTGCTGTCACAGTAACAATAAAGAAGGTACCAAGAAGGCTGGCTTAGAATTTACCAAGGTAACATTTGTTCCAGCTAAGGGTTTAATTTTAACCAACTTAAAAAAAGGAAACGATTGTATGTTCGGTTGTACCTATGTATGTATGTTTGTCGATTACTCCGTGAATTGTGGACCAATTTGGATAGTTCTTTAACTTTTGTATACTATATAAGATGATCCCGATATGATCTCATAATATATTCAAAATAATCAAATTACCACTTATATACTCTAGCTTTACTCTGGTGTAGACAATATACAGACATTTAGTTTCCTGCTTATTATTATTAAGTCTTCACAATGACTATTTCTGTGTTATTATAAATTTCTTAAGTATATAGTACTCCAAGGAAAAAAAGGTTAATGATTCTAATTTTGTTTCTGTGCTTTATAGAATGTAGATGTTATTCTCATATCTATTTTGACAAAGAAAATAGCAATCAAATAATATAAACAAATTTAACTAGTATTTGCAATTGAAACAATTGAGCTAGCTGCAGACTGTTGAAAACAATCTACAGATAGCTCAACTGATCCATGTATATATTATTATTATATATATTTGTTCTACAATAAAATGGAGAAAAATTTATTATAGATTCTAAGTCAACCTCCTGACTGAATGAAGTATCATTCACTTCTCATACACTCTCTCACTTAGCGAAATTCAATATTTCATACCCAAAGATTCGTGACGGGGGTAAACATAAATGAAGTAATTTCAAATGAAGGTTACATGTAAGGCTTAAGCAGTCCCTTACGCGTTATGAATATTGAGAATTAGGGTTAAGGATTTTACTGACAGACCAATTTCGAACCTTGTAAGTAGGCTAATAGAATTTTAAATAAAAGGTGCCAGGAAATCTTTGCAGATACAGATGACGAAAGAGGATGGTGAAGAACAATTTAGTGAAAAAGAAATAATTGAATTATTAGAATTTCTTTTTTTAAGTTTGTTTTGACGCAAACCAATAAATCGTTAACCAGAACCATTATCTTAATATGCTGGTCCCAAACATTAAATTTTTGTGCTTAAAGACCGACTGAGTTATATACCTACTTATTTCATTACTGACTTTTACACTTTTATCATCATCACCTTAGGGTTAAAAATAACCGGCAATGATGATAAACAATTAATCTTCTGACGATCGTGGCCTGGTGCCCACGGCACGGGCTATGAGCCTAGTATGGGGCGCGCTGTAGCCAATCTTATTAGACACCTATTAATTATTTTATTAGTTTTAACTTTCCTTGTTTAATATTTAAGTGTGCCTAAATATAATGTGTTTTTAGATTAAATAAATTAATGTTTTATATTGTATTTTTATTAACTGTTTTCTAAAAAAATAGTTTTTCATTAGTAGAATTTGTCCTCAGATGGGACTGGGTGGGGCACGTGAGCCACATGCATTCAGAAAGGTGGGCACGGATCGTCACACAGTCACCCACTGGGCGACGACGACGAGGTCTCGGAGACGCTGGTGAGTCAATGGATCTGGTCAACGTGATTCTTGGAAAACTTCAGGGAGACCTTTGCACAGCAGTGGGAAAATATTAGAAGAAAAAATAAGTTGAGTTATCCCAAAGGATCAGATAATTTCGAAGATTTAAGCTAACATAACCGTGATATGCCATCTCCAATGTATTATTTTCAAGATCCTGAAACAAATACGGGTTAATTCGGTCCATGTGAGTCATTCAGCGCGTATAAGAAACAAACACATTATACCACCATACCTTCTTCCTTTTAGTGTTTTAGGTTACGCTTCCCCAAACAAGAGTTCAATGACTCGGTAATACAAGTCAGGGAACCCTAAATTGCGTAAATCAAAATTTAACTTTTCTTTTATTCCAAGTCGGATAAGAATTCGTATTGGAACGTTGCCAGAGGAAGGCGATAGAGCCTTATTTAGAAGCGCTAGGATAGAACGGAATTTTGGGTAAAACTTTTACCGAATATGAATGGGGAAAATGTGCGTTTTCGCTTCGCGTCGGGTGCTTCTTCTTCTTGCGTGATAAATAAACAAATAAGTTTTTAGATAGGTCTTCGAGGATCGATGGCTAAATAAAAATACGAGAACATAATTTCTCAGTTTGTGTGTAGTTTGTGTATGATAAATGTGATATTAGCAGTAATATTACTACTACAACCGAACTTCTGGAAGAGGAGGGGGTGTATGCATCTTTTCCCACAACGACTAATACACTATATAATAGAATGTTATAAAAGAAAAATACAATCAAAGGAATAGAAGCAAATTAGAACTAGTATTTAAAATAAAATTTAACTAACGGCAGACTGTTAAATTCTGCTTCATTGCTTTCATCGGATTTGTAAAAATAGTGAATCTGGAATGTTTGTATGGGATGCTAAGTTATACATCTTTTTAAATACGGATTTTTGTGGTGCCCTTTATATTAAATTAAACACTAAATTAATTACTCAAATATAATTAAGTCCGTTCTAAATGTTACTTTAAGATAATCCTGTATTTCTCTTATAAGTGAAAGACTATTATTTTGAGAAATAAAATTGTTAAACCGTATATTATAATTGCGAAAGTTTGGATGTTTAGACGAATGGATGTTTGGATGGATTGTTACTTATTCACGCCTAACGCAAAACTACTGAACAGATCGGGCTGAAATTTTCCTTAGATGTAGTTCTAGACCTGGATTAAAACAGGCGTTTTATCCCATAAATCATGTCCCATGGATTAGAGATATCTAATAAACGTTTCCATAGAAACAACGCATGTGAAGCCGCGGGCAGACTCTAGTAATTAAAAAATTTCTCTGTTCTGGGCTTAGTACTAAAATTTTACTTAACAAGCTTAGCTTTAAAAACTATCTATGTAACATTTTGTATTAAGTACTTATATCAGGCTTCTAGTGCCCATAATACAAGCTCTACTTAGCTTGAGGCTAGATGATGCTGTGTGGATTGTCCAGAATTATTTTTCTTTAGTGTTGCCGGTTTATATTTGAATAAACTTGACCAGTTTCACGACTACAAACCACTATCTAGCTTCGACACGACGTTGTCAAGCCGGTGTCGCCTGGGGACGTCTGATGTCCGACCCCCTTTCATCGTCTCACACAATAACTGAATGGACTGCGGTATACGCCAAAATGGGCAATATAGTTCACTATGGATACAACATCGGCAAGTTGCTATCTAGTTGGTTTACAAACTATTTCTGCCAACGATTAGAAACCTAGTGTCTCCCTCTTCTCTCTATCAAATGCGTTAGGATATTTTTAGGAGTCAGATTTATCTTCACAAGCTCAGAAGCTGGGTGTTAAGCTTTCACTTTAAAAAGCTTTGGCCGTTATGGATTATGGGTTGCTAGAGACAAATCTGCGCCGAAAACGAGTTCCCGCTGAAATATATGCCCTACATTTGTCTAAGTACCTCTGGGCTTTGATTAATACGGGTTTACAATGTTTTTACAGCCCTTTCCGTAAAAACTCTGCACTTCCATGCAAAAACAAGGTTCAAATTCAAATGATCAAACAGATTAGAAACATCAGTGGTACTGTGACCAGAATTAAGTCCAGTCATTAAACAGATGGGAGTATTTTGTCACAGTCAATTTACCATGGCGCATAGGGTTGCCAGCTGCCCCTGAAGTAGGACTTTTCACTGGGTCCCCTCTGGCCTTCCTATTTTGTAAATTAAAATTATCAAAGTGCGACAGGAAAGTCGTTTGGGGGCTTTTAGATGGTTAATAAACTTTGCAACGTTATGTCCCTTTGGATTTTTAGCTGTCAGGTTGTTAGAAAAAACTGGTTTGGTTGAGAAAATATGGCGCTATTGAATTTTTCAATGACCTTTTTTTAGCAGTTCTCAAACATTTAATTTCTGAAGTTTTATGCTGTTTTCGTAGTTGTTTTGAAAATTCGGTGTGTGCAACTTGCGAATGGTTTGTTGTGCCCCAATTTCTCGCTTATGGCAACCCTGGGCACGACCATGAAAGGGTTTGCAGGAAATGAATCGAATTCGACGCATTTCGGGACCCTGATTTAACATTTGGTTAAATCTGACACACTCAAAGCCAACGGTTTTAGGGCTGAAATTTAGCATGGATTTTTAAATTTTTTGTATTGATTCAGGTTTTTTCTATTTTGGAGTACTTCTAATCGAATCGTTGATGGTATCAACGATTTTGTATCCCGACTACCAGCTGATTTTTATGTTCTCATGTAGCGCTGAAACTTCTAGTCAGATTTCAATAAATGAGGGGTCGTTCGATTCGTCTTAATAGCCCAATTTTATAGGCTATGTGACGTCAGATAAAAATGATGGTCCTACGAGATAGCGGGGGTCTAAGTAAGGGTCGAAAACCCCAATGTTAGTAAATATGCTCATGTGTGGCATCGTTGCAAAGGCCTTTGTTTGTACTTTAAAAAACTGTTTATCACACTTTTGTGAGATTAACGCCTCTTAAGCTGTCAGCGAAACGGTGTAAAAAATAATGTTAAAAACTAGAACCCGACTACGTAATAGTAGATTGTTACACAAGGGTAGTAAGGGAGCTATTACAGAACAAGATCCAATTTGTGCGAGCTCAGCTCGCAAAGGGCCCTAAATTGGATTGAGTGCACCCGAGATATTTAGACGCCCGAGCGAAGCGAGGGCGAATATAGTTCGAGGGAGCACTCAATCCAATTTCGCCCCCTTGCGAGCGCACGCAAAGGGCGCTAATGGATCGAGTGCATCCGAGAACATAGTACGAGGGTGTAATAGCTACTTGCAACCGAGGTAAGCATTCTACTTTACATCATAATGGCGAGGCAAATAAAACATTTATATACTTAGGTATGACAAAATGTAATTTTTATTAGAAAAATTAATTATTTATTAAAAGATTTTGTACAATATCTTCTGCTTTGAGATGACAGAAATCAGGCGTGCGGACCAGTTCTTCATCTGATGAAGTACTTGACATACTGAACTACCACTTTAAACTTGTTTATTACAGTTTTAACTTTTAACTTTAGTTTATTACAGTCGCACAAATGAAATGAAATGCCACAATTTCCACAGTTTTTTTTTTTCAGTAAAAATGTTCTTATCATTTTATGACAAAAGAGATTGTTTCACCAAGGAGTTTTGCATAGCTTGAACTGTAAAGTCTTTACAATTCAAACTGGAATTCCTATAAAAATGTACTGTGTTGCGATAAACATCTTACACAGCCTCTTTGTTTAATTTGTAAAACCTTCTTGCCGAGCATTATGATGTAAAAGTCATAAACAAACTATTGCAAGATTGTATTTATCGTATTTAGACGAGTCATACCCTCATCATTTAAAATAACAATATTTTTGTAATTTTCTTATTTGTATGATGTATGACAATAAACGATCTGTATTCTGTATTCAGATTTACCTAATATACATACTTATCATTGTGTTTTGGGTTTTTAAATATTTTTCTTTCTGTTTGAAAAAGAAAAATATTACAGATAATATACATTAAATATACCAAAAAATATACATATAGTATGTACTAGTATAATAATAACGCCATCTTTTGCGGGTATATGGGTATATGAAAACTTCAGTGCGATACAGAAGGCAACAATTTAAGTGATTCGTATTAGTAAGCACATTACAGGGACGTCGTTATTCTGTGTTACGTTTTTCAAAGTTAGGTAACATACTCATTTAAAACTGTTAATAATATTAATATTCTTAACTTCTGTCACAAACTAAAAGCTTTCTACAGAAAACAATAATTCAAACAAGTTTAATAAAGCTTCGTGGCGAAACCGCGTGATATAGGTTCAAACTAAATTTCGCGGTTTTCCTAAAATAATAAACTCCGTTTTAGAAATGTTTATGCTGAAAATTTAAGTGAGTAGTTTGTAATATACATATATGAGAAGGTGGATGTTAAATTTATTAAACTTTATAACAAATTTACGATTTTTTGCTTTGAGAAATGTTATCTACCTAATATAGTATATACCTTAATATAATGTGGTCAATATTTATCTTCGATAATTTTTGGTATAGCCTTTCTTAAATTCTCAATTATTTATATCCAAGGTTGCTTGTAAGAGATCGCTCTAAGTGATAAGGCTACCCATTATTAATAATTATACTTGTCTTATGTAATGTCCCTTTGTCATGTCGTTTTTTCTGGTGTGCAATAAAGATTTTTTGTATTGTATTGTTTTATAAAACCTAGATTGAGTAATCGTGACGCAAACACTGCAGCGTTTGCGTCACGCAGTGCGCTGCTGTTCACCGCTAGGCAGTGAATGCGTTAAACATCTATAACGTAAGCCTATCCTACTAATATTATAAATGTCAAAGTTTGTTAGTATAGATGTATGAATGTTTGTTCTTCTTTCACGCAAAAACTACTGGACTGATTGGCTCAAGTTTGCTACAGGTATAATTTAGGACCTGGACTGCAATTTTTTATCCCGATAAAACGCGGGCGAAGGCACGGGCAGCAGCTAGTATTATATATAACAGAGAATCTGATTTATTTCGTTGTTCAACAAACTAACACCTCGCCGAAGGAACTAATTCCTATTACCCGCATCTTAGTTACTGAGGATACCGACGAACTTCAAAACTGAACATGGCGGTAACCCCCAGCGGCCAATAACTTTATTAAAATTTAATACGGAACGTTGAGTAAAGATAATACACGGTACGTCAGGTAACTTTGCTTGCTCGTACCCGTGAGAACTGATATAAAGGTTCTGTTCACATAGAAACCGTTAAACACATACACAATAACTGATATTTTTGTCTAAAATCAGTTTGGACCATTATTATTAGTAATAGTAGGTCACAGGGAGTCGTTGGAAGCGGCTCGCTTCCAACGACTCCCTGTGACTCCCGTTGGCGGCTCAGGACCGCTATTCGTGGCGTCTTTTAGAGACCTATGTTCACCTGTGGGTTTCTATAGCTTGCGAAATAATTAACGAACAGTAATAGCTGGTAGCTGGGGATTCTAAGCACCCCTTGCCACACCACTTGCTTGGCCGCTACCGTAGTCAAGTGTAGTGGTGCCACCACCGCCGCCATCGGGAAGTGGCGGCCGAGTTATGGATTTGTTTGTTATATTTAAGGGGTTTAGCCATAATCGCTACGTTTGGCAGGCGGGGTGGCGGCAGTTTTGGTGGTTATACGGTTCTACAGGGGGCGCTTCTGACCACCCCTCAGCAAAAACTGTGAGTTTATAAAGGTTCACGAAGGTTTAATTATCGAAGAAATGATAGCTCCTAAGTTAGGAGTTTTAATATTAGGAGTCCTCAGTCCTAGCATCCAAAGTATAACACAAGAAAATCTACCAATAAATTCAACGTTTGATATCTGAACACACCTTTAGCACTAGCCAAGCGAACAAGTCCCAAGCAAGCCAGAAGATCGATGTAGCTCTCTGCCTAGATTTGAAACTTGGCAACTTGAGAACTGCAATTGCTTGGAGCTACGCTACCTTTGGCTTTGCTGCTTACATTTTTAACACACAATATTTGAGGAAAGTTAAAAAACTATGCAGTGCTGCGTAACGATAGAAAAACTTAAGCATACAATTATACTAACATTTATACTAAGAAAAGGGTATTTAGTATTTGCCAGCAAATATATTTAAAATACAGTCATACGACTATACACAAAATAAAAAAATAGTGCAAAGTAAATCTATAAAATTAGAGCATTAACCGTATAGTTAAAAATCGTATAGAAGACGTAATTATTATTATTTATTTATTGACCTAGAACAGTATACTTTTTCAATTACACTAGGCATACAGGAATTACAATAAACTTTATATAATTCAAAATAATAATACTAACAATAATAGAATAACTAGAATTTGAAGTCACAAGAATAAATTAGATTAAGATTAAGAAGAATAAAGAAAACCTTATATAGTGGAACTGATAAAAAAATAATGCTGGACTACTCGCTCAGCATTATCTAGACCCAAATTAACTACGAGCGTACTGTTACATGCTCAACACATGTATTGTATCTACGTCTTCACTTTGGTACCTTATTAGTAGGTTGGTTGATTATGTGCATGACTGAATGAAGCCCTAATTTCTGCCGTTTTATCTGCAATATTTGAAACGTACTTCATGAACTACGAATCAAACAATCGGCTGATTGATCCGACTTAATGCAACAGTTCCATTATTGCATCGTATTTCGTATTTCCAAATTGAATTCAATGTCCAAAACTGGTCTCAACCATTCAACATTTATGTATCATATCCCCATTACTTCCCACTACATACTCGTAGCTATGTTCTTCCATGTAGCGTAATGAAAAATACCCAGCGCTGAACATTTTTCCTCTACGTTACGTGTAGCGAAACCATTATTGTGCAGCTGTTGTACGCGCAATGAGGTTTTTGGTTCATTAATTGCGCTTATTCTAGAAGGAAATCATCTGCGGATTTACTTTATGTAGCCTGTAGAGTTGTATAAGCTCGTTAGAATAAAGTATGATGCTGAATTAAAAATACCTAGGTTTACCATAAACAGAATCACTGTTTCAAAATTTAAAACCTTGAAGCAGATAGTACAGCAGAACGTAAGTACATTCTTAGATCTTTACGAACTCACTTATTTTCTTCAAATTAAAAGTTGTTTGGTCGCCAAATACTTTCATTTATGACACTTATTGTATACATAAATAAGGATTTTTATCGAGTATTTATCGCTGACCTTTTGTTTTAATTTTTATTGGTTTCCACCGCGTTGCAGCCCCGTTATCGCTGCAATGCAATGGAAACTAAGGAGAAATTCAAACAAAAGTAACGCGATAAAAACCCGATACTAATAATTAATCATGTTAATAAATGGTGTTTTTTTTTTGTAAAAAAATTATACCGTTGCATCGCTATTTTTATGCGAAAAATATCTTCGAAGCCTTTAAAAAGGTGAAACCTTTTTATATACGGCAGAAACTAGTTTTTTTATTCTATATTTAAGCCTGGCTTCTGTCTGACTAAACAGGTTTCGAGGCTTAGTTTACAGAAGGGGCCATTTTGCATTACACCCCCGTTTGGCCGTTCCTAAGTGTATGCCTTCCCATGCTGCCAACTGTTATAGCTGAATTGCATATAAACTGTCTCTGAAAAGTGTTTGGTGTGATGTGTATTAACTTAACTATGAAATTCTTAAGTCTAAGTCTGGAATAATAAATAAATTTTAATAATTTATTTATTATTTCTTGATCACCTCACATTTGTACTGAACAAGCCTCCTTCAAAATAATGAGGTAATTGCCATAATAACCAAGTTTGGATTATAGCACTGTGATTACCAACCC
This sequence comes from Eupithecia insigniata, assembly GCA_947859395.1. NCBI lineage: Eukaryota > Metazoa > Arthropoda > Insecta > Lepidoptera > Geometridae > Eupithecia > Eupithecia insigniata. The sequence goes on from OX402008.1 coordinate 7,926,015, forward strand.
ACCTAAATAGGTGCCAGATGGCTTGGCAATACAGGTCGTTGACCTTTCTCCTTCAGAAAATTTACACAACTAGAAATTTTGCATTTTTTATGGTATTCATTGAATGCCGTAGGTTACGCATAAAAATAGTAGTAACTAGACCAATGTTATTTTGAATTTATAAACGTTTTGATACTTAAATTCTTATGTTACACACAATTCATATCATTATTATTCATATATTTTCAGTCATGTTAATGTAATTTGGTTCTGTTAACTATAATATAATTCATTAATAATTAAAATATCACCGGTATAATATTATTTTGGTATTTTAAAACATACATGAATGGTTTGAAAACGTAAAAAGTCGGTAATTATTAATTAATTATTTTATTAATTAATTATTAGATTTTTTGCGTTGTGTTGTTTGTCTATTAATTCCAAGTACGCTTGGAAAACATAACTCTAGCAACACTGGTATGTATGGATAGCGACAGAATAGCGATAAATTTTAATGCATTTTGCGATTTCGTGGAGGGGGTGAACGATATGTATTGCCACCTTATTTGGCACTTAGTACATCAAGCGTGGTCATTATGGCAAAGTGGTTCTTGTTTTGTTAAGGACCTTCGCTCACTTAAAGTATTCGCACCGGACTGGATGGAGGCGACGCAGGACAGAAACCGGTGGCGATCTATTGTGTCGGAGGCAAAGACCCACTTAGGGGTTGATGTACCAGGATAGTAGTAGTAGTAGGTTCATGTTTAACGGAGGCACTTTCAGCAGTAGACACGTCTAATGTATGTATGTACTGATGAGGACCGTGATAGGTTATCGCAGTCGTGGTTTTAAAAATAAACGGTAGAAATGTACTGTCTTTTCCCTTAGTCGTGTTTTACGACATCCACGGGTTGAGTGAGAGAGTTCAATTTTTACAACGCGACCGCCACGGCCTACTGCTTGACTAGTAGTTAGCCCTTAGCAATAACGTCGTAACCGTTCTAGTTTCATTCTGTCTCGAGTGATTCGAGTTATGACGGTTTTTAAATTCCGATATGTAATGATGCAATAAACAGTTTTAAAATGAAATTTTTATTGTTTTTTCCATAACCTAGAACAGTCAAAGAGGTTAGCTAAGTTTGTTGCAGAATGCGGTGTACGAATTCGTAGTTCAAAACAAAACAAATGACGGCTCGATCTATCCTACAAGAGCTCTCATTTGGTACAGATTTGTAGGTAAGATATATGACTATGGAGGTCTTCGAAAATGAATGCACCGAGTATGCACTGAAATATCTGACTTGGGTACATATTAAAACTACCATTATTAAAAAAGTGTACACGCTAAAAAAAACTAACCGTTATGAAATTTACTCAAGTATCCCTTTCATATAAGACAAACTTGATTTAATTCATTGATTTTACTTCCCTATGGACCCCCTTGTCTCGAAAACCCCTCCATGTATTTGGGTTTATTATAGTAAAGGCATATTTTATATATCTCATCTGGACATTTATCAAATTTTTCGCAAATCGGACCAGCGGTTAGATAGTTATGCTCGAAGTGACTATATCATCACATAGCTAAATAACCCAAACTGCAACTGAGAATTTCGATCGCTTCACTCACTCCGTTCTACAAAATAATAAAAAAGCTATAATATATCCATTTAGGATTCTGGTATCTTGAGAAAATTTAATGTAACTACAATAAACAGTCAGTCCCATAACAAACACAGTCAACGAAACGTCCATCCCAAAACAACCAAAAGTACTTTTCCAACAAAAATAAACACAATTTGTCGCAATTCCGTCGTCATTTATTCACCAGTGCAGTTTGCATCCCTAATATAGGTAGGGCCGTAAAGTTTCGAGCATCACTACCTCTGAATAAGAAATACCCTGTAACGAGAGTGCATTTCGTGGGGATAAGGAGTTATTTGACACTTTAACCGACTTCTACATAAGGAAAGTATTTAATGTATTGTGTGAGTTTCCTTTCTTTTATATAAAAACTAGTTGTTCTCCGTGGTTACACCTGCGTTAAATTTGAATTTAATTTTTGTAGTGGGATAAAAGGTATTTTTCCCGAGGGAATTTGATGTTTTACCTGGACAAAAAGTAGCCTATGTTACTTTTCATCCTTTCAACTAACGTTATGCCAAAAATCAAGTCGAATGGTGGAAACAAACGAACACACTTTCGCATTTATAATATCAGTTAGGATTAGGATTTTCTAGAGAACAAAATATAAATACATTACATACATGTACATGGATAATATTTAAATAAATAATTAATGCTGGACAATCCACACAGCATCATCTAGCCCCAAGCTAAGCAGAACTTGTGTTATTTAAATGTGTGGGTGGTGTAGGTTTGAAGTGTCCCAAAGTTTTGAATAGGTGCTCATAATTAATTTTATCGTCTGTTTATTCAATGTCATGCGCAAAATCAAATGGTTCATATAAACTAGAATATTTAAAAGGCAAAAGAAAGTCCGTCCCCATTTCCCTAAAAGCATAATCCAATTCAATAGTTTATGTAAAAAGGTTTCTTGGGGCATAAGCACAAGTTTTTGTCGTTTTCAAAACATTCGAAGGACACTTTCAGGAGTCGTGTGAATTATTGTTTTAGCATCTGTTAAAAACGAACCATACTATAGTTATCATATTTTTTTCAGACTTTATCGAGGAGATAAAACTGTCACTAACGAAATTACGATTAATAAGAGAATACATTGATTGATAGATAGAAAATATTTTATTGCACCCTTAAATCGAAGATAGGAACAATACAACCAAAGAACTTAAAAACTAAGTGGCACGTGGCAGTCTTATCGCTCAAGAAGAGAAGAGAGAAGAGAATCTGTGTTCTCATGTAGGTTTTATAAATAAAATAATCCTAATACATATTATGACACGTAAAACCTAGATTTATACACATTTTCCGTCTATTTCTACTTTAGATCACTGAGATTCACATAGAAAATTTAATTTTTCACAAACGTAACTTTCGTCATCGAAAGAACCTTATGCTAATAGCACACTTCTACGCCACGTCAATATTTATGTAAGAATTTGAAGCAAACCAAACTAGGTATCTGTTACTTTGAGACAAAAGGCCTTATGAAAAAAAAAAAAAATCCTTATGAAAAACCTTCGCTAAAATCTAAGAGTAGGTTGGTACTTACCAAAATAATGGAAAGAAATCAAATATTTACGAAATACGTTGTTTTTATATTTATTTATTATTAATGTTGTTTCATTTTATATGTTATATCGAGTTCTTATGTACATATGTATATAGGAGTGAGATCATGACATGAACCCCGTTGAGGCGTTACAACATAAACTTATAATATCTACCTAAAAATTGGCCGTGGGGCCGCGGCTTACGAATATCGACCCCTCCAACTCAACCCGTGGATGTCGTAAGAGCCGACTAAGGGAACCTACCAGAGGAAGGGCAGCAGCTTCTTTGTGAGTATTTTTCAACACCAACACTGCGATCACCAATCCGCCTGCCAAGCGTGGTGATTATGGCAAATCCCCCCCTACATGGGAGACCATCCATTAGATGGACCGACGACATTGTAGCGGTCGCAGGGAGTCGATGGATGGAGGCGGCTCAGGACCGCTATTTGTGGCGTCGTATGGGGGAGGCCTATGTCCAGCAGTGGACGTGTATGGGCTGATATGATTACCTAAAAAGTTAAAAGAGACATAAATAAACTAAAATGTTAAAGTGGCCTTGTTTTACTCTAATTAATGTTTAAAAATTATAAAAGCCATTTAGACACTAGGGATATCTATATTTCTATGTATATTCTAATCATCTAAATAACTAGTTTAGCTATACATATGTACAGAGTTATTGCTCATTGTCGAATGGCGCCCACCGTTTCTTAGGATCGAAACACTTGCTATTTTAAGGTAGAAAAAAATATTTTCAAAAATTTGTACTAAAATAAAAACAGAGGTGGCAAACTGTACTAGGCAACCGATACATTTTTCGTTCTTTACAAGCAATATTATAACTTTATTGACGGATTTTGGTGTTTTTTTATCAGATGACATCATTATTAGGCCTAAACGTTTATAATGCTGTTGCAAATTTTTTCCAGGGCCATGTCTGATTTTATTAATATAGAATTTATGAAAGTATCTACTATATGGTATATAATGTATAATAATACCTACTAAGCATTATTCGGAGTTGGTCTTACATATAAAAGTCTTGCCAAAAGCATTTAAAATAATGACACCTCAAAATACCACACGAAGAGACCGTAAGTGGCGGAGATGAACTCGAAAAGATGACGGGAAAAAGAGTAATGGCTGCCATTAGCAGCTAAATATACCCAGTACGCTGTGAAAACTTGATAATTTTGTAACATGTTAAGATGCTAAGTACACAATATTTTCAGCTAGAAGAATATGTAAATAGATAATTTATTTTAATTGGTTATTTAACATAAATTATCTAATCAATGTTGTCTTAAATAGTAGTAGCTACAGGCGCGTTTAAAAAAAATAAAAGACTTATTAGATAGCCTGGGAACCTATGCAAAGAGGTGAAATCTAAACTCGGTATAAAATAGAAATCAATGTCAAAATATTCAGGGTCTATGCCATTTTATTTAGTCTGTTCTGTTTGCACTATTTTTGATATAGATAATCCTCATTACGTCAAGACTTGAAGAAATATTTAAAAAAAATTGCAACAGGTAGGAAGTTTTCTTTCTTCATCTTATTTCTTTGTTGAGTAGGTGGTCGCTACTCGGCAAAGAAAGAAAATATAATGACATGAATTCGGAATTAGAATTTGGAATCACATTTTCCATTCAATATTCAAATTGACGAATGAAGAGCGAGCGATTTTCCGTGTTGGTTTTCAGTAGCATTTGTAAAAATATTTGAGGAAATTTTAACCGCTAAAGAATGTATTAGATGTAGATTCGTTAGTTGACTTTGACTGACTCTTTAACTGATTGAATAGAAAAGAATAGAATAGTTCCTAGAGTTGACGACCGATGAGGCGCGGTATTTTCTATGTATAATAAAAAATATCTATCTATGTAATATATTATATTATGTATAACACTCATCTAGTACCAATAACACAAGCTCTGCTTAGCTGGGGGCTAGATTATGTTGTTTGCACTGTCCAACATTATTTATTTTTAGTTCTGATAGAGAACCTGCAATTTGTAAAAAAAATGCAACTCGTACCTGTGATAGATAAAACTAAAGCATAGATCGACGACTAAGTTTTTGTAATACGGACCTATGTTTTTATCCCATTATACATAATGTACCTAGTCTGTAACTTTATTTTACGTTTTACTTGGATTAAAATAAATGGATTCTATTGTATAAGAAATAATAAGCAAAATTTTATGTTTTTTGTAAAATTAAAAACTTCGAGTTCTTTTCTAATGATTTACTATTTTTAAATTTCTTGGTATTTTTGCAATTTTTATGAGATAATATTTGACCACCTAAAAATCAATCTCTATTCCAAACTAAAAGAAAATCTTCAAAATCGTTCTACAATTGACAAAGAAATCGGCGAACAAAGTCTTTTCAAAGTTGGTCAAAAAATATTACATAGGTACAAAGAGTTATTCCAAAGTCGGTTAAAAAATTATATAAACAAAATATTTACACATAAGTTCCTAAACTTAGCAGAAGCAGCGACTTATTACACTATGGTCCTAAAGGTTTAGTAAGAGCTCAAAGCATTTTGTACAGTAAGCCCCATGATACCTGCTGAAAATTTGCTAAACGAAGCACACAAAAGCATTAGCTAACTCCAACTTTTAATTGTTCCTCATTTTAGGCTAACAGGAAAGTTTGGGCGTCCATTTTGGTTATCAATACAAAATGTTATTTTCGGGGCAGACGGGCTACTTGCGGTAACGACGCGACTGCCACATTTATGTGAATAAATAATGCTAGAATTAGCCCTGACTTTATACTCAGACTAAAAAAATGATAATATAATAAATCTGACTTTATTGACATAGAAAATAAATAACAATCAAATAATATAAACAAATTAAACTAGTAGTACAATTGAAACGATTGAGCTAACTGCAGACAATCTACAGATAGCTCAACTGGTCCATATCAAAACCAGTCGGAAGCGTCCTCAAGTAAAAAATCTGACCACGAGTATCTATCTGTCTGTCTTTTACCTTTTTACACCTGAAAAAATCTGTATATTTGGCAGGATGACAGATAATATATTGGAGAAGGAAATAGGCTAGTTTTTACCCCAAAAAAGTGAGCGCGAAGCCGCGGGTAAGAGCTACTAAAAATATAAAAGGTACGTATGTTATTGAACACTTAATAAATAATTAACCTCAAAGCCATCTTTTTGGTATGGATAACTCTATAGACATCTGTCTGGGTATCTACCCAAACTTGTGCGCGGCTCTACTGTATTTACACCTAAAAATTATTCAAACGAAACATCAAATAGAAGTGGAATAGTCTTATCAGAGGCTTTTTAAATATAAAAACTTCGGCTTTTAATAAATAATAAAACCGTATATATTCTGTAGGTTCATATTTCATTGGTACAATAGTATTGTTTTTTAAACTTATTTCACCATTTTTGGTTCAACACCTCGCTCTAATTTTAGAAAACTTGCAGAATAGACACGAGGGATCTCTACCTCTCGGAAAATAGCTTATAAGCAACTGATTAGGTTTAGTAACAGTTCAGATGCAACGACTTTTATATAAGTAAAAGAAAAAATCTTAGCAAACAAACGGACAAAGGAATAAAAGCCGACATGTATGTACATATATCTATAAAATAACCTTAAAAATTTTCCATATGAACAACGCATCCAAAGCCGTGGACGGAAGCTAGCCTATCATTAAGCGACTAAGCCACGCGTAAAACTATAGTAGAAACTTGTTTTTCTTGGCAATAAAGATAATTAAATTATCACTGCATTCAATAGTATATTCAATATAATACTGACATATGTACTGCACAATAATATGGACATTTGATATTGATACCTAATAAATATAAACATAAATCTAATATAGACCAACACCAAAAGTAATTAAATCCATATACCACAATTTAGATTGAATAACTTGAAATGCAAAAATGCAATTGAAATCCTACAATCGGTTTTCAATCATACAAAACCTATTAAAGTTTCAAATAGCCAACTGTGCCAACCAACTCTTTCAACTAACGCATTCAGTTCTCTGATGGGTAAAAGTTTGTTCTCGTGGCTGAAGTGCATTGAAATATTGATGTGAGAAAAATTTAATAGTGAGTGGGATACTTTATGAAGGCGCCGTTGCCATTTTTATTTCCAGTTTATGTCATCTACAGCTCAGCAGTGACCCACGATTTTATTTATATATAGCTTAAAATGATTAAAAGCAAGCAAATAAACAATCGGTCAACATTGGTATTTGAGAAGAAATGACACTGTAATGATAGTTTTTCACTTGGGCCCGCGCGATTCAACTGTTTGTGATCTGACGGAAGTGAGAGTAACTCATTTTTACCCGACTACGACAAGGGTTATGATTTTGACACTCTATGTATGTATGTATGAATGTATGTATGTAGCCGATTTTTACAGATATGTTCCCACGTAGCGCTGAAACTACTGGTCCGATTTCAACAAATGAGGTGTCGTGATTCATCTTAATAGCCCGATGGTTATAGGCTATGTGACGTCAGATAAAAATGGGGATCTAACGAGATAGCGGGGGTCTAAGAAAGGGTCGAAAATCTCAATGTTAGTAAATATGCTCGTGTGTGGTATCGTTGCAAAGGTCTTTGTTTGTACTTTCCGAAACCGTTTCTCAAACTTTTATGAGGTTAACGATTCTCAAACTGTTAGCAAAAAGGTGTACAAAAATATATAGTTAAAAACTAAAACCCGACTACATAAAAGTCTTAAACAAGCGTTCACCTATTGTCTATAGCATTTTCTTTTGATACTTAGGTAGTCGGAGGCACCGATCCCATATACAATTAGTATCAAAGGCCTCCGACTACCTAAGTATCAAAAAAAAAATGCTATGGACAATAGGTGAACGCTTGTTTAAGACTTTTATATAGTCGGGTTTTAGTTTTTAACTATATTTTTTTTTTTGATCATAAGAATTTTACAAAATGGTTTAATTTTTATAGAACGCCTTAAACAAAGGGCAACCATTGGACTACAGACTACTTCCAGGTAAATTGTGGATAAACTAAACCTATCTACTCATATTTAAGATAAAAACACACATCAACCAAGTTGCTTTGTTCGTTAATTCATACAAAACTTAATTAATTTCTAATCCAACAGAGTGTAGTGGTTTAATTCAAACTACACGTTTAATGAAAGGATTTAAAGGTAACCAGGATAAGCCTTTGATTCCAAGCACTGGTTGTTACACACGAGCGAATGAAGTTGCGCAGTATCGACAATTAACTGCTTCAACTTTATAGGGCAAATATAGACTACAACTCTACTGGTGCCTCTACAGGTTTCCATTTGATTGAATAAAAAAGGAATGACATTGAAAACATAAAAAAAATACCCATAGGAAATCTGTAGAACATTTATACATATATTATATTTTTTGTGAAAATTTCCAGATTCCAGCCATGTAGGTGTTAACTTTATGTAGGTATCGGATTTCATATGTTGGTAGTCACTCGAGAACCTTATGACCAAAACCTTAGAAAAACTATTATTATATTGGGTACCCAAAACTCAAAAATTTGGTTTTTTTCATTTATGTTCACTTGATCTCGCAGAGAGACTCAGAGCATAGCTCTCTTTATTATTCTCTGTGCGACCTTGAGCCCGTTTATGAGGGGCATCACTCATTGGCACAAAAGCTGTAGTCATGAGTATGAGACACAATTTACAAAGGTAATGTAGATATACATATTATAATTTTTGTTTCCTGTTGCGTATCTCCAATCGCCCGTTTGCAAGCCGCGACGGACGAACCGCGAGTTAAATTTATTAAACTCGAATCAGGCCAGGTAAGTAATGGATAATACGTGATTTACCTAAATTGCTTTTTGAATCGGGTTAAGATTTATGTGAATATTCATAAGGCATGATTCTAGCGAAATATGGAATATTGGATACTTCCGATTATCGTTGCTGAATAAATTAAAAGGATTATATAAGACTCGCGAAACGCCGGGCAGCTTTCTAGCAAGAATCGTTGAGGAGTCAGAAGTCAGAGTAATTTTATTGTAGTTTCATTTTTTTATGTCTTAGAGTCATGTTTTTATATGTCTTAGATCGTTGTCTATTTCTGACAAACGACAAGGCAAATTTGATTAATGCTCGTCAAAGGAACATAAAATGCTCTTTCCGACAAAACTCAAGAGCGTTATCCGGTTCAATTTGTACTTACTGCTGGGTAACAACGAAACCAAACGAGACGAGGTGAAAAACATACATTTAGTTTGAATTTTCGTGTAATAATTCTAGAAATAGGTACCAAGGTAAATATTTGCAATTAAGATCATATTTCCCATTCAAAACGAATCTTATGGATATCTATCTGAACCGTCGGGAATTAGCGACAGTTAAAAACACATTTAAACTATTGTCATTGGAAATTCAACTCTACAGAAAAAACGGCGATGGTTGACTTCTCCAATAAGGAATCAAGATTCTAAAATAAGAATGGGTAGGTAAGGTACTTACAACGTCGATGAGCTGACTCAGCCTAAGCCCCATCTTGACGGTGAGTCGGTCGGAGTTGTTGCCCACGGGCCGGATAAGTCGGTTGTAATTCGAGAGGAGATCGTCGTATAGCCGCTTTGCCTCTGGGTTTGCGACGCTCAGGCGACCCCACACGCACAACACTCCGACCACCAGCGCCAACACCATCTTAGGCTAACACCTCCCCTGTGGAAAACATATCAAATTAGTCGTAGGTCTAATAACTATCGCATGAAGTTTAAATGGGGACGAGCTAGGAGAGCAAAAGTTACTTTTTACCGCTACAAAATGTGGAGATAGATGGAGATAAAAGATCTTCATGGTCGATTGGATACGTTCCGGCAACGTTCCGGGGCGATCGTGGGATGACGTGGCTTAGTGAATCAAGGTGGATATTGGTCTCAGACGGGTGTTGTCACATCACAGTCACTGCGCCTTGCCAGTTAGTGTCATCATCTTTCAAACTTTTTTGGCTTGCGGTGCTAGCATTCAGTGGTTACCAGCATCATAATTTCTTCATCAGCACTCACATATCAACAGCTCATCATGCCTCCCCCAAAAGAGGGGGTTTTGCCATGGTCATCCTCATCCCGCTTGGCAGGCGTATTGCGTTTTCACAAAACTAACAAATTAATCCATCAATGAACGTAGACCTCAGAAGTATCAGTTTGATTGCGGGGCAGTCAAAAGATCGTAAATTTTAATTTGCAACAGGATAAAAATGATAAGGTAAATGGATGGAAATTTTGTAAAGGACATCGCAGAGAGGGCGCTCTTATTGTTTCACGATTTTTACAAAACGTGAAAAAACTTTAAACCACCCACTGAAGGTCACTCGACATAATGGAGCCAGGTTAGCCCTCTAAGCTCCGGATTACGGACGAACTCGGACTTAATTACTGGATAAAACCGGATAAGCCACAATAAAACGCACCCTTATAAATCAATCCCGCGAGATAAAACTAAAGAGAGTGGATAGCGAACTTAATATATTACACAGTGTTGTGGTAACCACTAAACAGGTCTCAGGATAAATGTGGAGTAAGTATAGCAGACTCTGTGAAACTATGTATATATCTCTATATTGCGACAGTTACGGAATTTTGTCGCGAGCTCCTTGACTTGACTAGCTTCTCATAAACAACTTATAAAATGCTTTTTTATATACATTCCTACAGATATAGCAAAAAATACATGACATTTTGTCATCAATGACTTCCCTTCTAGCCCCTCGAAGGTATGAAAAAGCATTTCGTAAGCTCTCCTACAGTGTTTTGTAAAGATAACATATTTTTAGGCTGATATATTTTTCATGGCAAACACAAAAATATGTTTTATTATATTTCCGGCGGCGTGACGTCACAGCCATTCATTTCACTTCTCAGAAATATATTGCAAGGAAATGTCTTAACGACTACACTTTACCATTAAAGGGAGCCCAGATAGCTGTTATTCTACAATAGAAGATAATAATTTGCATAATGTGACCTATTTTCTTGTCAAAAATTATCTACGCACTTTGCACGACAGGAGGTCATTTTAGATCACAAGAGTCTAGAAACTAATTTTATTTTTTTAACCAAAGTCAAAGAATTTGCTTAAGCAATATAATTTTTCAAACCCATAAAACGCAGGATTTATTTATGGCAACCGAAAAACAGCTCAACTCCCAAGCTAAATTGAAAATCTCAGCAAAGAGATTTCAACTTAAAAACCATAGCAATGGTTTTTTTAATGCTGATTTAAAGCCACTTGTTTTTACGACAAATGAAAAACAGAATTCTATTTAGTGGTTTCAAGGATACGTAAAAATAAAGAGATCATTCCGTTTCCATCAAAAAGTTTTATGATGACTCTCTACAATAATGTTGTTTATTACCTTTTTGATATTCCTTGAAATGCTTAAAATTCGTTTGTGGTTTTTATGCGGCGCGGCGGCAGTGCAAAGGTTTTTATGGCAGACGTGAAGTAGAAATTCGATTGATATTAATCTTTTCTATGGATATTATCACTAAACGAAAACAAAAAAAAAAAACATTAATTTCTAAGGCACGTGTAAATAGCTGCTTTTCATAATTATGACACCTAACAACAAGTGATTGTAAAAAAACCGTGTCAGATGATAGGTGTCACAACACGGATTCAAAATCTACCACGCGTTGTTTTGTAAAATTGTTCCTTGAAAAGTGGCTGAGTAGCGTGTCTAATCTAAAATATAAGATAGAAAATCTTTATTTAAAATTCTTGTAAATGCTGTTTAAAAGTAGTTTAAAGTATTCATTATGAATGTAAACCGGTTAACTGCGAACCTAATTTGTGTTTGAAGAACACCAATGTGCATTTATAATACTTTTTATTGAATTCGTCAAACAAGAAAGATTCTATAGTAAAATAGTTAATAGTAGTTTCTTAGAATGATAATAATATTTTAAATAAGTTTTAAATAAATGAAATGTATAATAATAGGTTGTTGGATTCCCAAAAAAAACAATTTATTTATTTTTAATGATGAATTGAGACAAGAGTAGTCCTACTCCACATTCTAGAATCTAACCTATCTATGTATATACAATTATACGATTCTCGTGCGAAGAATATACCCAGAGAGTAATGACATTTTTAGAACAACACTTATCAATATCGCAATCTTAGCCGGAAATGTCCGATATTTCATTGTAAAGGCTCTCAGTACAGAATGACATTAATTTATAGCCAGTAAATTGAATTTCGTTCGAGCAATGGACCATGTAAACGGTAATTCATTTTCTTTTTTTCCTTCAGTTTTATCTATCATTATTGAGTGTTTTTGATTTCGTGCCGGGTTTTTACTAAATATTTGGTATTGGGAATATTCGAAATATTTTACACGGAAGCCTACATTTCCGATGACAATGGATTTTTATGTCGTATGCTCACACAAACAAACTTGTTATGTATCTTCCTATTGGTCAATTGTGTGTTTTAACACATATTGTGACACAGTTGTCAGATTAGTCTTTACTTTTAGATGTTGAAATATTGGTATAGTTTTATTTTCATTTTTACACTTTACACCGCGCGAAAGTAATGAAAGAAATGCTAGCAACGAACAAAATAAACAACAAAGAATGCACGAAACAAATGAAAGCTACTTCTTTATTAAACTTCTATTTTACAACCCTGAGGTCAGATCTTCCACATCACTAATCGCTTCACTATGACAATGATATTGTCACAGAATGACGCATTGGCATATTACCTTAGAATTTAAAGTAAAATTAAAGGAACTATAGATGCAAAGACTGGAGGAACAGGTCAGAATACTATGTGTCTGGGTTGAAACCATTATATCAATATCTCCGTGAAAACAGCACCGCACCCATTGTCTAGATTTTTTGTCATCTATGAACGATTCTGCGACGAAACCATTGTCATATTAAAGCGGTTGGTTAGCAAAATTAGGCCCTTATTGTTTCATAAGTTGAAATCGCATGCGTTTTCCTGTCTGCATACCTACTCATTGGCATACTTGGTTAAGTACATCTATCTATTATAGGTACCAGGTAACGGGGTGAATAGAGACTCCAGGGTGAATAAAAATGGACGAAATACTGGACCAAGACATTCCCGGGCTTTTAGCAGTGGAAGTATCCTTAGTCCTGACTGTACCGTGACTGTTCACCTCTTGTGTCAGTGGATCTGACCTCTGTATAAGGATGTTTTTCCTCCAGTATTTCGTACATTGCTATTTACCCTGGAGTCTCTATTCACCCCGTTTTACGGTATTATCTTTATCATGGACTTCTTTGATCAAAGTTCTTACTAACTGAATGTTCAATCAGTCAGGAGCTACCAGGTAGAAATATAAAGTAAATCCAAATGTTCATCGCAAGGTCTCCCGTGTCTTCGACCCGACTACAGAAAGCGTTCCGATTAAAAATTCAAAAGCTTGCGATCCCAATGGCTACTGGATATCTTTGAATGGCCGTACCATTTGTGAAATTTATTGCCTCGAAGAGAACTGAGATTGCAATCTCAAACAGTAAACTCGTATTTTGACCGTGGTCATATTTGCACTGTGTACACTGCTGCCGTTTTTGAGATTGCTGGTTTTTCGTCAACACAGTGGAGTGAATCAGAGTATTTGTGTTTCACATATTCGATAGAATCCTATAAATCAGAGAAAAAGTCTACATTGAAGCATTAGATAGAGTGGGGTGGCCAATAACTATATCGACGAAGAAAAACGCGTGAAACATATAGACATCTTTTGTAATAAAGTTAATTTGTTGCAATCAAGAACTATATATATCGAGCCTACTATAACGGATATAATATGATTTAATATTAGCTACTATCTGCGGTTTCGCACAATTATTTTTGGATAAAAAGTATGTCCGTCTCTGGGTTACCATCTACCTCCCTGCCAAATTTTATTATGATTCGTTCAGCCATTTTGGGGTGAAAAGTTAACAGACAGAAAGACAGAATTACTATCGCTTTTATAATATTAGTATGGAAGTTCCTAGGGACAATATAGGCTATTAATACCTTTTATTGTTTTACCGACCTAAAAAAATCCTACAAAGAAAACATAATAAGAACACTAAGTAAACCACAGAGGTTTATAAAGGACTGTTATTACCTTTTAGTCCACGTTCGTAACTGATCTTTGATAACCAGCTACGAACATGGAATTTTTGTTACCTGCAACTCTACATTGGCGACGAGAATTAAATATATAACTAGTAGCTATTAACGTACAAATTTTGTCCATATTAAGTTTCTTGTGTTGACAGCTTTTTTAATCGCAAACAAAATTCAGTTTATCATTTTCAATTATGAAAGTCCGGTGACAAATAACAGAGCGCAATTTGGCAATATTACAATAATAAATTTAAGCTGTTACATTGTCATTGGTTGCGTAATCGTACTAATATTTATATTGGATAACAATACCTAGGTATAATGTAATGGATTGAATATAATACGTAAAATATAAACGATATTTATTTGATACAAAAGCATTACATTTTTGGGTTAGTAGTGCCTTAAAGCCTATGTTAGGTTTATCTAGGCACTCGTTCTCATCTAATTGAATTGATTTTTTTTTTCAATATATTATGTTAACAAACTGTAGTAAAGTAATTAAATTAATTAATTCTAAAATCTAAGTTGTATCTAAGTGAAAATCTGTAATCACTGCATGATAAACGCACACAAACATTTACCTTCGAACAAGCGAAACTTTGCTAATAGTAGCTATCATACCTCGTAGCATTTCATTCATTGTGAAGCTAGCCGCGTATCGCAAATAGTAGGTATAGGTACTATATGTGTATATATGATGGATTTTAACGCATTGACAGTGTTTACATTAATTCTAGTTTAATTCACTTTTTAAAATGAAAATTAACAACCCAAAGGTAGGAAGTAAGCGGTTTTACATCCCCGTGTCTCGGAAAGCCAGGTTAAGCCGCCCACGGCTTTACCGGGAACGGGTCAGGAGCAGGATTGGTCCTGCTATCCTACTCCCAGTCGTGTCGATCTGCCGTTTCATCGGATTATGAGAGTAAATAGAGAGTGCACCTGTGTTTGTGTATACACTGTGTGAATTATAATAAGTCCTGCGCACATAGTCTCCGCTGAGACTTGCCGAGGCCGTGGGAAATTTGGCTAGGACGACATCATAATATATCCTGCGTACATAGCTATACTCCGATTTGACCTGGATATTTTTTGTATACAAAACCCATGGAATATTGCTGGAAAATATTTAACGACATTGCTACCATCCTACACCTGTGAGAGAGATTATGCGTTGTTGAAGTTTGTGTTTTAGTTTTTACTGATAACTTTGCTGTTACCTTGTTGTTTTCTGTTTTTGTTAAGTTTTCATTCATGCCCTGAGAGGCCAGTCTAGTCTCCTTTGAGACTGGCCTCTCAGGGCAAAATTTGATTAGGAGGCCATCAACCTCTGTGTTTCTATGTTTTTACAGTACACTCTACTCTACCTACATCGCTAACAACTAGCCGAAATTCTTTCGTTTGACAATCGAAAACAATCCTTAAATGTTTCCAATTCAGAGCGCAATAAAATACAATTTTCAATAGCATCGAACATATTACGCTCCAGACAATCCAACTTACAAAATTCCATTTCCTTTAACCAAATTAGACTTCTACATTCAACTTGTCGACATAAATAAGTTCTGTCGCGACGTCGTGAATATCCTTTGCATTCACGACGCTCGCCGGAAGTAAGTCAACGACATCATCTGCAGACTTCCGTTGTGGACGAGGATCGCGTCATTTGATTTCCGGGCGATCGGCCCTGGAGGGCTTTGTAAGGAGTCTAGGTAACTTGTTTAAGAAAATGGTGGCAATCAACGATCTCTTGTTAGGAACCTACACTTCTAACAATAACTGAGCTTTGCAAAGCCAACGGTGGGCAGGCTAGTAGTAACCTTCTGCTACAACACAATAAAACTCATTTTTTCCCACATAAAGGAAACAGGTTAGCGAATTTCAAACATCACGCCTAAAGTCGCAAAGATTTGTACCGCAGTACCGTATCCGATCTATAGTCTAATGGTACAGTTCTTAGGAACTGTAAGCAAAAGGCATAAGAAAGCAATTTTGATGCTTGAGAAAAAATTTGATAGCCTATGTCACCCGGGGATAGTGTAGCTTCCCAACAGTGAAATAATTTTTCAATTCGGTTCAGTTGTTTTGGAGCCTATAATGCAAACAAACAAACAATCAAATCTTTCCCTTTATAATATTAGTATAGATATTCATGACTTGATTGGAGATAACTCGACGTTTTTAATAATATTGGAACAATGAAAATAGTTTCTCAGCAACTATGTCGTCTGGTTTTTTTCTATAATAATACTCATAATAATAATTACATATAATTTATAGTAAAAATATCACGTCGATACAAAAGAGACAATACTCCAAAGTGTCGTATACTTTATATAACAAATTTCAAATCTTGGAAACATTCGAGATTCTTCCACGCTGGCTACCTTCCTAAATATTTTATTTACCTACTTTTGCGAAAGGAAAGACGAACAAAATTTTTCGAATATCAGAGAAAAATCTCAGGGGGTTACTTGCTGTGAAAATGGTGCCACTAACATTTAGATATACTGAAAATTCAAGATATGTATTGACAACTTTTTTTAACTATGTGTTTGATAGATTTTCGTCTGAATTTAGCAGTTAATTTTGAATAAAATACTAACGGTTATTTTCACATGTCACATGTAGGTCACCTTCTGTCCATCTACAATTTATGTGATAGGAAAAGTGAGACGATATGCGTGTCATTTATTTTTTATCTTGAATAGGCCTTCGTTTAAACACACCCACCTCCCTCCTGGTAAGTGACTTCGACAGTGAGGGTGAGAGTGTACATTTATTTTGATAGTAGCGCTACTTTACCAATAAGCACCATATCTAATTTCCATGGTATTCAATGAAAGAAAAAGGTCGTGTCAAATGTCTCGGGTCGAGAGCACCATTTAACCCTAAGCCGGTGAAATATTCCAGCTTGTGGGGTATTTTAGACCCTTTATATCTATTCTGACCCCTAAGCTTTAGATCCTAGGACCTTGATGATAAAGTACATTTATAATGGCCTTAGGTTTGATCTTCTGTGATTATTATGTAAAGAAAACTAGTTTATCTTTAAGTTTGTATTTGCCGAGCTTATCACCTATCAACAAGACTATCGGAATGTCACGGAACATCAATCAGGGTCTTTAGTCAACTGAGGCCGCTCTAACTGATCCCGCGGAATCAGTTGACCTAATGAATATTTGAACTGGGCAACTGATCCCATTGATACATTTTATGATTTGTATAGACACCTAAAAAGTGTTTGGACATATACGTACATCACAGTAGACTTTGAAGTTGCAGCTAAACCCGGTTGCACAGTTTAGAATTTTTTTTAGCGATTCGTCCAGATCTCATTTCGTACAATAAGCAGTTCATCAAGAATCCATATGCAGTTCGTCCAATTCTTACTAAGTACAATACATAATTCACACAGCAGCAACTAGCCCCAAAGAAAGCAGAGCTTGTGTAAGCTTTTCGCCTTCTTTCCCCGTACTTACTGCACGAATGCTCGCTGTGTGACATGAAACTTTTGATTGATTATAATGATAGGTGAATTATATATTTCTATGGAAAGTGAATTGGACATCCAAATTACATGCACGAACTTAGGTACATACAATAGGTAATCACTGATAAGTATCTACGCCTTAAGTTTCTAAACGATTGTAATAAGTTAGCAAAGAATATATAGAAATATACATAGATAAGAATACTCTACTAATATTATAAATGTCAAAGTTTGTATGGATGGATGTATGGATATTTGTTACTTGGGTATAGTTTGAGACCTGGAATAAAATATAGGCCTTTTTTTATCCCGATAAAACGCGGGCGAAGGATTGGGCAGCAGCTAGTAATTTATATATGTTCCGCTGTGCCCGCGGCTTCTCCCCCATTGAATTTTATTTTTTTCGCGGAAACTTATTTTTTTTTATAATGTATGTATATCCTATTCCGGACGGAGACAAACCCAACAAATAAAAAATCATTAAAACCGGTTCTGGTGTTTTCGATTTAAGTGGTGTAACTAACACGACTTTGTTTTATATAGATAGATTATATAGTATACATACATATGTATGTAAAGCTGTTAGAAAATAATAAGTAGATATAAACAATACACATAAGATAAATAGATATACGTTTATATGTATTAAGGATTATGTTAGAGGAACAAGAATTTGAATAAAAAAAGATCGTTCACTGATCTGCGAACAAGAAGTATGCATGTGTATACGTAAAACATAGTATATAATGTCGATAGTATTATTAGCATAGACACATGCTGGTAAACTTTTCAACGACTCCCACATACCGCTGTCAACATCATCAAAACTCTCACAAAAAAGTAACACAAACGTTATTTTCATAAATGGAATTCAATAAATTCTTTTAAATTTTAAATTATGCCAGCTGACGTATTTAGCACAATACGTCAGCTGGCGTTCCAGCGTCTCATTTGCATAGTTAATCCTTAAAATGCGCATTTAGGCGTGTTCGATATTTGAAATTCGATTATATCCTGCTTGCGTTTTTGAGAGACCAAATGAGTTCTATTTTGACAACCTTTTGGAGTAGAACAATATTTTTTTTTTGCTACTGTGTTTGATTTCAAAATGCGTCAGTCGAATTGTCACTGTTATCGATAAACCAATATCTGAAAGGTTTTTCCGTGCATTTTCATTGTATACCTTTCGGCTTCGTTCTAAAAAATCCTACAGGTACGGACGAAACCATCCACAGCCAATACTCCGTCGTTGAATACGTCTAGCGCACGTTGCTGTGATTGATAGGCTGTAAGCAAACCAAAAAATAGTCTCTGTGCTGCAAGAAATAGAGCTGAAAATGTTTAGGTAAAAGCTTACGGCCTGTGGTCAAGCAATTGAAAACGAACTGGCTGGCTACAAAATAGTTTTTCCATCAATTCGAAAAATAGAACGTGGTATCTGGATGCCAGAATATGTTTTTAAAATTGAAGGTTTTAACGTTTTGATTCAAAACTTTGTCGGAAAAAGATTGTTACATTACAAAAACAGTTCATACGTTCATTTCATGAGTTGATATTTACTTCTTTTTAATTATTATATGGCGAGACGCTGTTCTCTATTTTGACTCATTATTATCCTTATTTTAGGTTACCTTATAGAAGTAGATTTACTAAACCATGCTCCAAAAGGTCATGCCTTCCTTTCCGACAAAGCGATACACTATCTTAAACGAAATCTCCTCAAAAACCACGGATAACAAAAACAAAAACAAAGCTTTTCGCTTTATTCTCAAAGATATTATCTGCAAAATTAAGTTCTTGCTTTTGACTCGAAAGGTTTGATATAGGACAGTACCCAAGGTGCATGCCTTTGACACATCTAAAGGTTTTCCTTTTACGCGACCTTTTAGTAAATACTTTATGTAAATACAAGGAACGCTTGGTAAACTGATTTCGTTTTTACCTGCTGTGTTTTCTTATCATAATTCTTTTTTACATAAGACTGATATCTTTATCAACAATTAAAATTAAAATCAAATAATAGAAACAAATCAGAACTAGTATTTATAATTCAAACACCTCAATAACACCTTATTTCTTATTTGATAATAATAACTATGTTTATAGTATAAAATTTGACTTGTCTAAGTGCTAAGCCTCAAGAAATAAAGTTATTGATTCTGATTCTGATTCTGAAACAATGGAGCTAACTAAGGACTATTAAACAATCTACAGGTCAACTGATCCATATCGATGCCACTGGGAAGCGTCCCCAAAGACGCTGGCTGCATTGCCCCGCTTGCTTATTATCAATAGCATCTAAGCTTGGATTCTTGATGGGGGGCGAGTCTTTTTGATATTAGTAACGCAACGTGATCGTGACGTTTTCTTTTTCTATAGGATTTGGTACAACGCCTCTATGGTGCGGATGTGGAACTACGCAAACTCCATACAAAAATTCAACTTCACGTTTCGTTACTAACGTCATATATACTCACCCCTGTTATGGAAAATTCTCAGTTTACATTCGTATCGATCGAGCGTATTGGCTCGTAAACATAAATAAAATTTTAAAGTAATTATTGAGCATTTTAAACTAGTTGTCTGGCCCCGAAGCAGAGCTGTGTGAAGTCCGTATGACTGATGTATGTACTACATCCAAGACTGATTTTCTACTAAATCCAAGAACCACATTACATCCACACTCGAAACAAATGCCTTCAGATAATACTAACTAACATGTTGTGTCCAGCGATATCGTCACGCTTTGTTCAAAATAGGTTTAATAGATAGGTAAAATTCGTTTCATAGGTTCAAAATAGGTTTCGTTTAATAGCAGGTTAGCATAAAGGCCTGTTAAAATTTACCTACGTGCTATTTGTTACCCGGACCGGTATCGGTAGTTTCGCTTGGATTTCGCACTCGGTTTCGCGCGGTCCGTGGTATTTCGTCGAAAATTTTATATGATAGTAGGATTAGAGAAAAAAGGAACCTTTTAGGATCAATTTGTTGTCCATCTCTCCGTCTGTAAACCCTGTTTTTAGGAACGCGTGGAGGTATCTAGTTAAAATTAACATCAAATACAGGTCCTCTTGGAGTCGTGATATAAATTTATGCCCAATTTTTTAGTTCATGGGAATCACATGCCCACAACACTGAAAGGGTACGTCCCGTTGAAATCATCAAATGTGGCAAAAAGTAAGGTCTTAAAGTAAAGGAAAAAATACAAAAACCGTAAATTTATGGTTTATTCAGATATAAATAATTTCTTATAATTATACGGAACCCTCGGTGCGCGAGTCTAACTTGCACTCGACGTTTTATTTACTCTGATTTCGTTACTGCCCTGCGTTAAGAATACGGGATAGGTCTGAAAAGGCTTTCATTATAAACTTTTTGGTGTCGCGTTGCAGTATTCACTAATACCGGGAAAAACAGGTTGAATAGAGACTCCAGGGTGAATAGAAATTCCCCCCCAAAGGGTTCCCGCCTTGCCGTGGCGGGGGGGGGCTTAGTAATCGCGGCTTAGTCACCCGCGATGAAGCTAAGAGGAACCCATGGGGCCGTACCAACGCAGACGGCAAAACGGCCGGCCCCAAGACGGACCGCTCCTCGGGGTTTAGCCTTCTAAGCCTAGTTGGAGCGGTAGTAGGTTGCGGTGTCCTATGGGAGGCACCACAACTGAGGCGGGCGGCTGTGCTGTATAGGCGGCATGGCCGCAGAGAGGTGGAGACCGCGGTGGGAGAGGAGTGCCGGTATTGAGGTGCGCTGCTCTCCCTGCCTTCCGCGGCCTTAGCGGGGTCGCCACCGTTTGATGGTGGGCGCGGTGGGGTCACAGGGGAAGAGGAGTGTCGGTATTGCGAGGGCCGCTCTCCCTATCCTTTGTGACGCTCTCCCTATCCTATAGGACAGTACCCAAGGTGCATGCCTTTGACACATCTAAAGGTTTTCCTTTTACGCGACCTTTTAGTAAATACTTTATGTAAATACAAGGAACGCTTGGTAAACTGATTTCGTTTTTACCTGCTGTGTTTTCTTATCATAATTCTTTTTTACATATGACTGACATCTTCATCAACAATTAAAATTAAAATCAAATAATAGAAACAAATCAGAACTAGTATTTATAATTCAAACACCTCAATAACACCTTATTTCTTATTTGATAATAATAACTATATTTATAGTATAAAATTTGACTTGTCTAAGTGCTTATATTATAAGCCTCAAGAAATAAAGTTATTGATTCTGATTCTGAAACAATGGAGCTAACTAATGACTGTTAAACAATCTACAGGTCAACTGATCCATATCGATGCCACTGGGAAGCGTCCCCAAAGACGCTGGCTGCATTGCCCCGCTTGCTTATTATCAATAGCATCTAAGCTTGGATTCTTGATGGGAGCGAGTCTTTTTGATATTAGTAACGCAACGTGATCGTGACGTTTTCTTTTTCTATAGGATTTGGTACAACGCCTCTATGGTGCGGATGTGGAACTACGCAAACCCCATACAAAAATTCAACTTCACGTTTCGTTACTAACGTCATATATACTCACCCCTGTTATGGAAAATTCTCAGTTTACATTCGTATCGATCGAGCGTATTGGCTCGTAAACATAAATAAAATTTTAAAGTAATTATTGAGCATTTTAAACTAGTTGTCTGGCCCCGAAGCAGAGCTGTGTGAAGTCCGTATGACTGATGTATGTACTACATCCAAGACTGATTTTATACTAAATCCAAGAACCACATTACATCCACACTCGAAACAAATGCCTTCAGATAATACTAACTAACATGTTGTGTCCAGCGATATCGTCACGCTTTGTTCAAAATAGGTTTAATAGATAGGTAAAATTCGTTTCATAGGTTCAAAATAGGTTTCGTTTAATAGCAGGTTAGCATAAAGGCCTGTTAAAATTTACCTACGCGCTATTTGTTACCCGGACCGGTATCGGTAGTTTCGCTTGGATTTCGCACTCGGTTTCGCGCGGTCCGTGGTATTTCGTCGAAAATTTTATATGATAGTAGGATTAGAGAAAAAAGGAACCTTTTAGGATCAATTTGTTGTCCATCTCTCCGTCTGTAAACCCTGTTTTTAGGAACGCGTGGAGGTATCTAGTTAAAATTAACATCAAATACAGGTCCTCTTGGAGTCGTGATATAAATTTATGCCCAATTTTTTAGTTCATGGGAATCACATGCCCAC
The DNA here is from genome assembly GCA_947859395.1 of Eupithecia insigniata. NCBI lineage: Eukaryota > Metazoa > Arthropoda > Insecta > Lepidoptera > Geometridae > Eupithecia > Eupithecia insigniata. The sequence goes on from OX402008.1 coordinate 7,949,034, forward strand.
AACACTGAAAGGGTACGTCCCGTTGAAATCATCAAATGTGGCAAAAAGTAAGGTCTTAAAGTAAAGGAAAAAATACAAAAACCGTAAATTTATGGTTTATTCAGATATAAATAATTTCTTATAATTATACGGAACCCTCGGTGCGCGAGTCTAACTTGCACTCGACGTTTTATTTACTCTGATTTCGTTACTGCCCTGCGTTAAGAATACGGGATAGGTCTGAAAAGGCTTTCATTATAAACTTTTTGGTGTCGCGTTGCAGTATTCACTAATACCGGGAAAAACAGGTTGAATAGAGACTCCAGGGTGAATAGAAATTCCCCCCCAAAGGGTTCCCGCCTTGCCGTGGCGGGGGGGGGGCTTAGTAATCGCGGCTTAGTCACCCGCGATGAAGCTAAGAGGAACCCATGGGGCCGTACCAACGCAGACGGCAAAACGGCCGGCCCCAAGACGGACCGCTCCTCGGGGTTTAGCCTTCTAAGCCTAGTTGGAGCGGTAGTAGGTTGCGGTGTCCTATGGGAGGCACCACAACTGAGGCGGGCGGCTGTGCTGTATAGGCGGCATGGCCGCAGAGAGGTGGAGACCGCGGTGGGAGAGGAGTGCCGGTATTGAGGTGCGCTGCTCTCCCTGCCTTCCGCGGCCTTAGCGGGGTCGCCACCGTTTGATGGCGGGCGCGGTGGGGTCACAGGGGAAGAGGAGTGTCGGTATTGCGAGGGCCGCTCTCCCTATCCTTTGTGACCGTGTGGCAGGTGGCGGGGCCACTCGACTGACCCGTCGCAAGGGGACCTAGGGGCGTTTGGACACAGGGTCTTCTGGCGCCCATTTGGCAGGCTAAGGTCCCGAGGTGGTCGCGGCGCATCATGTGTTTCTGGTGCGTTGCGAAGGGGGGTGCACCCAGTGAAGGCCCCGATATCGGGCAGCCGCGGTGGGTTCGCGGAAGAGAAAACTTTCCCGCGTTCCCACCACAAGTGGCAGTGGCGGAACACCCTGAGGGTTTTAGTGGGTTAAAGTCCCACATAATCGTACTGTCTCCCCGTGGCAGTACGTATCCGTGAGCATTTCCCTCAGTATAATAAAAAAAGGGTGAATAGAAATGGACGAAATACTGGACCAAGACAGTACTTGGCTTGTAACAGTTGAAGTATCTTTAGTCCGTGACTGTTCAACTCCTGTGTCAGTGAATTTGACCTGCAAAAAGAGGTTTTTCCTCCAGTAGGTACCTATTTCGTCCATTTCTATTCATCCTAGAGTTTCTATTCACCCCGTTTTACTACCTTTAGATTCACTTATCGCAAAATAATTCCATATCAACGCATGCATAAACACAAGAACTCATTTAAAACTGCCATGTTCGTCACACGTGTATAATTCAATCGGAATGCCTGACAGCCTCTTTGTTAATTCAACACATCACCTTACGTCTCGCCCGAAACTTTTTCAATTAAGACCCTAGGGTCGATAGCATTAAAATTCCGACATAATTTCCCAAAGGTAGGGTGATTACGAGAATTCCTCGTCGAACTCGATTAGAAGTCACGTTAATTATTTCTAGCGCTGTGTAAACTTTAGTAGAGGCAGCTGGCTTGCTCCGACTTTCAAATTAGCTAAAGTGAAGGCAGGGATTTATTTTGGTAAACGGTTTTTTTTATTTCTTTTTAAACTATTTGGATAAAAATATTAATGCTATGAGTATAAGGATACTATGTCAAATGTCATTTACTAGTTTCGTATTTACAAAAATTGTGTTATCTATACTTAAATCAGAATTAATAGAATAACTTGGCGATGGATAATGCTGTTTAAATTTTCTATCAATATTTATTTATTTATTTAATAAAGTATTTATGACGTCTCTTATTTCCTTAAAAAAATAAACACTTTTACATTAATATTTTTGAACGCAATAAAACAAAAATATAAACTTCTTTACATCGTGATTTTTTATTCAGAACTCACCTTCTTTGCTTAAATAAATAAAATTTACTATGCATTGTGCAATTTTCAGTAAATTTAAAACCTTATTACAAAGTCTACTACCACCATTTATGAAGTCTAATTAACACAGTCGTAACAAATCAGTGTAAACGAGCTCCGCCATTCATAAAGTCTGCAATAATTCCTTCGTACGGGGATTCGTTAGCAAAATGTGCATATTTTGTGTCGGAAGTTTCCAGTTGGGGTTCAAACTGTTAAAAACTATTTCACTGGCAATAAAATTGTTAAAAACTATTTTAGTAAAAAAAAACTATAACGGTTATTAACACTAAAGTCATTTACACCGGGATATTTACCATGGTTGAAGTTTGAGCTTCGGAATTATTTCGGAACAGTTTCATGCACCCTGCTAATCGTTATTCCGCGATTATAAATTTTGGCAAAAATAAAAAAATAGATTGGAACTCCTTCATAAATAAAATCGATTGTCATAAAAAACCAACTCAGTAAAAAATAAGGACATGACTAACTCATTGTAACTGGAGCTGCAGCTGCTGAGCAGAAAGAAAATTCATGCACGAAGTATAGTGTGCTTGACTTAATACAAAATTTCAGGCAACACACTCTTCAAGACGTGTCGTCCAAAGACAATAAAACCATTTCGTTGGTTTCGTCGACTGAACGAGAGCCTATGCGCGCACCATTTACACACGTTCTCGGCCTGTCTCGTAGTTGCGCGACGAGTGTGTAATCTCGCCATTATGTTTGTCTTCGAGTGATTTCATTATTTTTAGTATTTTTTTGGGTCATGACAAAAAAGGTCAGTATTAATTCCACACATCCCGTCTCACCGCTTGCATACCGCAGGACTTACGCGGGAGCTATTTAAATCATGGGAGAGCTATTGTTTTCTCTCGGAGTATAGTAATCACTGAAATTCAATGCACTAAAGTTAGCCATAATCTCCGACATCATCAAGCTGTCATCATCTGTTTCGCCTAAATGAGTCGCTTTTAAGTATCTCGACGCCTTGTAAACTAGGTATCCCATTAAGCCTAAAATAAGCCCCCTGTAACAAACGAAAAAATAATTAATAAGTTCTTATCTATGTAAATTTTGCGATAATTTCGATATGTATGTCATAATATGGATATTTATATGTTTGGTTGTCTATAAGGGAGGCCCTTCCCGCAAATATGCGAACGGTACGAGCGAATTTTTTTAATAAATTTTGATTAAACCAGAAAGAAAATTACATTCTAATAATAGAAACAAATTAGACCTAGTATTTACAATTGAAACAATTGAGCTAACTGGAGACTGTTGCAAACAATTTACAAGTAGCTCAACTGGTCCATATCAATACCAGTCGGAAGCGTCTCCAAGACGCTGGCTGCATTGCCCTGCTGTATGCTAATGCTAATGTGCTGCGCCAGAAATAACAATATAGAATTTTATCACGAAAATACGCGTGCAAAACCGTGACAGGAGCTAGGTGTGAAATATGTAAGTTCCTTATAAACTTTAATTATATTTTCTAAATGGAATAGAATGGAAAAGATATTAATTAAAGCTTTGTAACCCTGAAATAGAACTTATTTTATTTTATTTTTTTATACATAAAACCATTAGATACCTACTTAACTTATCCTATGTTAGGTTATCTAGGCACTTGTTCTGACCGAATTTAATGGATTTTGTATATGTATAATATATTTAGTTAAAAACCATAATTCACTTACGTGATCAACATTTTCTTATCAATACGTTTCTTCAGTGAACCAGTTCTGAATGGTTTTGTGGCCTTTACCCACAGTAGGCGAAGAGACTACGCCGCAGTTTTTAACTTTTGTAGTCTCTTCGTTCAACCTGTAACCTGTTAAACTTGTACTTGTACAAATAAACGATTTTGTATTAAAAAAACAGTGTATTGTGGGTGAAGCCGGTTTGTAGATAATAATGATGGTTTTTATTATTCCAACAGATTTATTGTTTTTATTCAATAATTAGTGCCAGTCATGGCTACTACCAACTGTGTGGGTTAAGAGATATCTGTGTTTTACGAGCCTTGAACCTCTCTGAGTATTTATGTAAATATACTGAAAGGGTAGATCGGTAAGTAAATATTTTCTTTTATGAGTGTCAAGAACAACATAACGCTACTAGAGTAGGTAACCTAGGTACGATAATAGCCATATTACGAATTATCTATTCATTCGTTAGTAAACAAAACAAGGTCGGTTTATGAGATGAATGTGTGTGTTATTGTCACGCAAACTATTACCTGTAGGTATTCCATTTATTTATCTTATTAGTAGACTTATAGTTAAAACCAATACGTCCAGGTAGGTATTATATAAGTATAATTAGTAATTAGTATTACCTGTTGATTATTCACAGCTCATGACCAGACAGAAAATGAATATAAGCAAAATGAGCCGGAATCAAGCCTAAAATTCACTTTCACTGAATCTGAGTCGGAGCGTACGCAACGTACGAATCGTAGTATTTTATACAATATGCCAATAGGGTGCGTCTACTGCTTTCGGAAATATACCAAGTTAAAAAGCACTCGAGTTTGTCGTTGGCGTCATCCGCAGCAATATCTTCGTGGTGTCATCGTCAAAAATACCGGTATCTAGCATCGGTATCGGCAGATATGGCGATTTAATGCATGCTGCACCATGGAATTCAGTAAAAGGATCAAATCCTTACGCTCCGTACTCTACGATACCGAACCAGTGGAGGCGTAACTCTAGGCCTTATGTACCTAATAATAAAAAACTTTCTTTATAAGCTAGTTGTAAAATAATGATTTAAGTTATAAACTTCATACTTGAATTATCTAAGAACATGTAAGTGTATAATGATGATTATATGAATTGAATTGAATTTCGGTTGATAGAGTCGTCTTGCATTGTCATAATGCTATTTTAAAAGATCGGAATTAGTCTTGGGTTATACTAGGCAAAATCCGATACCTGTGACAAAATACTAGCTAGTATTTCTACCAAACACGTACAAATTGATTGAATAATATATTTATTGTAGCGATGAATGAGTAAGTAGCAGTAGCGTGTTGATTAACCGAATAAATTTAAACGGTATTTTCTTCAACAACTTTGTTACATTGCGGTATACATTTCAAATATCCAAGTATAAAATACTAGGTGTGTCTCATTCTGACTTAATGATATTATCAAAGAGAGAATATAGAAGCGATATTATCTAGCTGAAGCGATTTATTGCATAGGTGCAATAAATCGCTTCAGCTAGATAATATCGTGCCTAGTAAAATAACAACGATATAATATCGTGCATTCGTGACACTGGCACTGCCTGTGTAATAGTCACAGATATATTTAGTTGGACTGTGAAATACCGCCAATTTTCTATATCTGTGACTTTTATCAGTGACGATAAATACGCCTCAAGCCTTGAAATTAACATTTCATGTAATTCTGATATTATCTGGGACACAATTCGGGCTGATTAGCCATTGTTAAGAAATTATTGCCACTTTGAAGAAAGGAATTTGTTAATAGCCAATTTTAGTTAAAACTGTAGTATAATATTTGTTTTCGATATTTTCGACCAGTATTTAGTGCTTTTAAAAGTAGGTAGAACAAAATAAATTTAAAATAGTAATCCAAGGTTAGAAAAGCAATGACTGTGGTCATCATATCAAACTAAAGGGGCCTTTGGGCGATACCTCCAGGGGGTTCTTTTTTCAAAATATTGTTCGGAAATCGGAAGAGGCCTATGCAGACTTGGAGTAAAAACTTTTTGACGTTTGACCTATAATGAAAATTACCATAGCTAACGGCATAAAAAAAAATAATACGTTAGAAATGGATTTCCATACATTTTTCCTTTTCGCTAAAACGCGTGAGAAATGAAATTCCATAGAGTTTTTACTCCCAGATTCCTAAACGCCTGCAATGACTTATTTTCTATCTTATATTTGGAAAAGGAATAGGCAAATTTCCGAGCAGGTGTAGTATAAACTATATTTAATAATAATTACGCCAAACGCCATTTTAAAGATCGAGTGAAGTGTTCGACAACTGAAACTGATATGAAGAGATTTAACAAGCAGACTCACCGGAACGATAGTTTACAAATAATTTCATAGATCACTGGCTCTTCCAGTTCACAGCCCCCTCGAATAACATTACCGATACAATAACAGAAATGGATAACTAATAGCAAGCGGAACTTCAGCATCGCAACGATGCCAGTTATGCGGCTTCTGGCACATGCTATCGACGTCGTTAAGCCGACCGAATTTGTACAGATAATTTTAAATGTTACTAAGTTATGGCTAACTGAACTTTGTTGTAGAAACGGTTGCCATTGCCATTATTTGATTGATGCGTAACTAATTAGATTGATACTTTAATTGACTGTAACAGAGGTTGATTTTAGTTTTGTAATTTTCCTACATTTTCGAAAATTAGTTCTTTAACGCAGCGAAAAGTGTTCAAATGCGAGTTCGAAAACCGACCAGAGATAAATGATATGATGAATGAAAGCCTTAAAAAACCTGCTTTAAAAGACCTGAACTCGTAATTGTACTGGAACCGTAGTATACTCTAGGCCCTCTGCGTATATTACACCCATAGGCTGCACGTATAAAAGCTAGGATAGCGTTTTCGATGAAAGCGGCTTCCTTCAACAATTTTATCGTTATATTTCAACCAATTTACATAAAACCTTGACAAATTAAATACTTAAACCATCCTCATGAATCACTCAATCGATTTGTGAAAACCGCATGAATATCCGTTCAGTAGTTTTTGAGTTTATCGCGACAAAAAGACAGACTGACAGACGCGGTGGAGGACTTTGTTTTATATTAAGTAGTGATACAGTTTTGTTAATGTATAAAGACGTGTTTAGGACAGAATGCTGATCGGAATTATCGAAATTTAAATAATAACACTTTTTATCATGAACAATTGGTTTACAGCCAACACCACAAGCCGTATCGATACCCAATTCCGACTAAGTTTCAAATAACGTACAATAGCAAGTAGGTATACAAGCTATAGGTAGGATGTTATTTCTCTTGTCTGGAATAGGTACGAATAGTTTCGATTAATTGTAACCAAATTGAATATTGAGATTTTCCGAGCAATCGGTATATAATTTAACAATAATAATAATTTTGCGAAAGAGGTCAAAACGGCTGCGGAGACTTAAATGAATACTTACATATATATACCATATACATAGTATTGTATCCTCATAAATAAGTACTTACGACTTTTTAACATATCATCATCAGCCCGCACACGTCCACTGCTGAACATAGGCCTCCCCCAAACGACGCCATGAATAGCGGTCCAGAGCCGACTCCATCCAACGACCCTGCGACCGCTACGATGTCGTAGGTCGGAAGAGATTACGCCTCAAAATTTAGCATTTTTGGTCTCTTCGTCATGTAAACTACCTTTTGTATACCTTTGTACTTGTGAAAAACTTATTTATTTATTTAACTATACGGTATACATCACTTACGATAATTAAAGGACATTAGTTAAATTAGTTACTCAATACAAAAATACATAGATAAACTTACGTGATTAAGGCACAATTTTGATTGATTAATGGTATTAAACAACATCAAAAATAAATAATTAAAAATAATCAAATGGATTTTATACAGACACACATTCATACATACATCGCGCAAAACCGTAAACATTCTGACATAATTTCAGTGAAACTAACCGCGAATATCCGCGAATAATTAAATGAATGCAATCGACTATAATAAAACGATTTTGTATTGTATTGTACCTACTTAGACAATCCAAACCAGCACAAAATATGAATTGAGGAACATTTTGGATTCCACTTTAAATTGCAAATAGTCCACGCATATGAAAAGTCTGATTTATGGCAGTTAGGACTTTGTAAAACTTAGTTAAGTGCTGACAGGAAAGTATGAACTATGGAAATAGTGAACCTCAGTTAAAGTTCAATGTTCGAGTGTATCAGTGGCAACATCTATTGAGTTAAATCTAATTGCATTATCTACTTTGCTCTTGTCTCAGCTCGCTCCTGTCCTTTCCTATCTCGAGCTAAAGAGACCGATAGGGAATCGATTTTGCTGATTCAGAGCTCTGTCTACTGCAGAGGTTAACGTGATTTATAATGCTTGGAAATAATTCAGTTTTAAATTTGTTCTTGGATTTAATGGTGTTTTTTATTAACCGTGAAAAAAATAGATATGTAGATAACTCTTTATTAAACCACGTAAACACAAAATTATAATACAGAAGGAAATGCTTCATTCTACAAGAAAGAGACGTGTTTTAATAGTTGAATGTGTACGTAACATATCCGCATGTCTTTCGTCGTAGTTGAAAATGGATGAAATAATTTTGGTTAAGTTTTTTTATGATTTGAATGGCGAATTTATTGTTGTACTACAAAGCGCGTATCTTCTTTGACTGAATAAAAGAATGGAATATTTCATATGATAGTCTTTAATAAATAAAATCTGTGGTCTCGTAAAAATAAGGACGCACTATTACGATAACGTGTCATTGAAAATTGCATTAATTCATTAACTGCTAGAAAATAAGCTTCGAAGGAGAAAAGTGTTCTTAGCTGTCTTAGGGATTTTAGAATATCTATTCTTCTATTATGTAAAAGTAACTAAAAGCTAAAGGAAGGTATTTGTTTAGATTTTCATTATACAATAAAATTATTAACCGTCCATGTTATACACCAACACTTTACTATAAGCACACAGAATTCTGAACGTTAAATTCCCCAACAAAAGGATCAATTTGCTTTGAAGTATATAAATGGTATCGGCTTTTGAATTTACTCAAAGAAGACCGATTGAGCTGCATCAGGCTTGTGTTCAATGTCCAGTTTACTGCAATTTTGTTGCTCTACCTCGACACTGCATTTGGCTTTAACTATTAAATGTAGTACCTAGTTATACTACAACCCGTGATTTTGAACTAAGGTAATTGTTTGCAATAAGAACATAAATATTTACTTATTGTGAGTGGTCAGACTTAGGATGACACTAAAGCATCTGCAGAAGATGCTCTATCTCTGATTCTTAATTGGTTGTCCCTAAATTCCCTTTCCCTAAACTCAACCAAAACTAAATTTGTAACGTTCTCTCTTTCTTCCCGCACGCAACCTCCCTCACCATTTTGTTTGCAAGCACACAATTGTCTACATATAGATAACAGTGTATGCTCCTGTCCGTCTATAGCGCGTACACCTAGCCTAAACTACCTCGGTATTCACTTGGATTCTTATCTTTCTTGGAAACCCCATATTGAATCAACAGTCTCTAGAGTTAGAAAATTAATTTTTATTTTTAAGAATCTGAGATGTTCTGCTGATCCGTCTTGTCTTAGGATGGTTTATTTTGCCTTGGAACAATCAATTCTGTCCTATGGAATTTGTGTATGGGGAGGAGCCATAAAGACTCAGCTATTAAGGGTAGAGCGTGCGCAGAGAGCAGTTCTGAAGGTAATGTGCTCAAAGCCACGACGTTTCCCTACAGACAGTCTCTATACCCTCTGTGAGGTACCGACGGTAAGAAAACTATACGTACTAGCACTGGTCTTGCGAAAGCACTCGGAGCTGGTATTCGACCCTAATCTAAGCTCTACAAAACGCCGTCACCACAAAGTATGTGTCACAAAGTCACGGGGAACCGTTGCAGTTTCCAGACTTTATCATTACCTGGGCGGATCACTCTACAATAAAATCAATAGAAAAATAGAGATCTATCCACTCACACTCTACAAATGCAAGCTAAAAACTACGTCCTGGCTCCAATCACTCTCCTACGAACAACAGGGGATCTATTAAGTAGTCTTAGGTAATTTAAATACAACTCGTATACACACATAAACAAAGTGTACCTCCTGTTGCCTGGTCTCTCAAGGGGCCAGTGTTCTCAGGACTAACAAACACACACACACACACCCCTCCACATACACACACACACGCATCATGGTAGCTCTTGTTGCCCTCTTCTCTTAAGAGTCCGGTGTCCTCAGGAGCACCAAATGCTCAGACGCCACACACACGTGCACACTGGGTAACAGTCTTAGGTCATACAATCTACTTTAATTTATTCTTTAATCTCTTTCAACTTGAAAAAAGGTACACAATTTTATTATATAGAAATCCTTTTATTTTCTTTTATTATATAAATTCTAATTCTAATTCTAATAAGACAAAACTCAAACCAATTGTTAATTTGTATATAATTATACTTATGTACCTACACTCTGTTGGAACTAGTCTATCTCTAATCCCGGAGGTGGGCGTTGTACCTGCGACACAGTATCTTACTTCTGCAGGTCGCATCGCTTCCTATTTTTGTTATTATACCTAGTTTAAGTTCCTAAATAAAGACTTTTTAACGTTTAACGTTAACATTTACTACTAGCTGACCTGCCCGCGGCTACTCCCGCGTGGACTAAGAAGAATATCACACCATGCATTGTTTTATAATACTTATCTTAAAGGGATAAGGCAGCATTTTCGATGAAAACACCCGGGCGGCTTGACTTTATCCAACACTTCCAACAATTTACCGTTTAGGTACCATAAATCAGTTATAAGGGTTATTAAAACCTACGACTTATTTAATTCCGTATGTATGTTTCTGTCTACCTAAAGACAAAGAAAAAATTCCATCGAGGACTTTTTTGTAGTTGAACTTATTGTTAGTGAAAAAATCCAAAGTCTATGGATGAAGACTATTGAGCAAACCCACTATCTATTGACAGCGTTTTCGATAAGCGGCTTGACTTTTTCCGACCCTTCCAACAATTATCGTTATATTTCAACTAATTTACTCAAAACCTTGTCAAATTATATACCTAAACCTTTCTCATAAATCACTCCATCGATTGGTAAACCGCATGAAAATCCGTTCAGTAGCTTTTGAGTTTATCGCAAACAGACAGACAGACAGACAGACATACGCGGTGGAGGACAACTACTTAAGAAATGATAATTCCCCCTCATCGGTTTACTTTGAGATCATTGAAGGAATGAATTTAATCAGCTGAAAAATAAGAATTGGAACTTCAATTTCTATGATTGTAATTAAGCTTAAACCTAGAAATTATTATTGTTTTGAAAGTTAGCTTTAAGAGTTAGTAACGAATAATGAAATAAAAATATCGTATCGTATATTGTGTTAAAATATTAATATTACTGTCAAGGAGCGCGTTTTGGATAGAAGCGTGTTTCCAACTATTATTTCTTCAGAAAATAATCGACTAACTGAAAGGAATGTAAAGAAATTGCGCAAGCCCCGCGTTGACATAATCAGAACGTAGTGTAGCAGAGAAAACAATCATAATTTTGACGACGCCTACATTCAAAACACAAACTTTTCACATCCAATTATGCTAAAAATATCTCCTAATGGCATCCAACTACCTCCCCATTACAAGTTGATTCACCAATTACCTAACCCAAATTCGAAGCTTGAAACAATACCAGGCCCATCTTCAAATTACATCATTATCACGAAAGTGGCAGAATAGGTGTCGGAACGGGTGTGCGAGTGAGATAGTTGCATTATAGACAGGATTTAAGGCTAAATATTGGGCTATGGCGTAGGGGAGAAACAAGAAGTAGGTACTTAGTTTGTGACTGTTTATATCTTTGACTGTATTTCAATAGTGCCTTATATCCTTAGAGAACTCTATGATTTATATACTTACTCGTATTTGTCATTTTACTTCCATTAACAAAAACGAATATTCTCATGCAAGTCGAGATAAAGTAATAATTATGAACAATATTTATTGAAGAAAGGATCTAAAAGCGGCTCGTTTTTTATATTGTGTTTAAAAAAACAACAATAGTAATCATATATGTATGTATACAGTTAATTTGAGGTGAAGTACTACTGCGGGATAGTTAACCGTTTTTTCGGACGGTAAAAAATTAGAATAAAGTATCTTAATTTACCTCATTTAGAATTTTAGACTGTACTTATCATCATCAGCCCACACACGTCCAATGCTGAACATAGGCCTCCCCCAAACGACGCCACGAATAATTGTTGCCATCATATGGGGGGGGGGGGGGGGGTTAGACTGTTCTTACCAGAAAGTATTTTTTTGACTATAAATATATCACTATATTTATCTTAGAACAAGGCAATGTACGTTAACGTTATGATTTAATATACATTAAGATTTCTTCCCTGATAAATCTCGTAGACGTAGCATCTACGAGTTAGTTTAGATAATGCAATAATAATTTTATTTTCTGCTGTTTTATATGTTTTTGCATACAAGAATTAAAATAAAAACTTGTTTTCAAAAGACTTCAAAATAGGTTCTCAATTCGGAAAGATATTGATTTATTTTATGTATTTCCGATATGTACTATTTTACTCGATATATTCGCCAATTGCTAATTGATTTTAATGATTATTTTTGGTTACAAAATTAGTCTCTTTTTAGTAGGTATTTTAAAAGCTTTATATCTGAGGGATAAACTGATTATTTCAATTTAAATTTATTTATTTAATTAGCACGATTATAAAAACCACATAGACTAAATAATTAAAATTAAGTAATACAATAAAAATACAAATATTGCATAAAGTCAAATTAAATCTAGATTAAGTCAATGCAAATTAAAATAAAATGAATTCTATAAAAAATAATACAATAAAAAATTTAAAATAAGTATTCATAAAATTTAAAACACAGTGCAAATTTACAAAAAGCTTAAGCTTATATTATTATATATAATGACAATTATAATGAATAAATATTATATACGTACGTATACGTCCACAATTTAATAACCATCCGAAACAAATTATGCAATATGCTAACTATAAGTTTATTTACAAGTGATAGCTACGCAGGAAATCTGTTCATACACAGTTTTTGCACTCTATAGCCTGCTCAAACCTCGTAGTTCAAAGGATCTGTAATCTAGGTTTGCCGGCACCGCGATCAGTGTTATTACATCCCCGGTTCATTTTACATCCTTTTGTAATTGGATCTTAGGTTTTATTGGGATGGGGCTTGCTATTTCCTTATTTGAAGGTACAGAAACGTGACGTAAGCCACTTTGTAATTTTGCAAAAAAGTTTTTAATTAAAAAAAAAATAGTTTAGTGCCCGTATGTAATAGAATCTCAATTTTATACTTAAGCAGCTTGGCGTTTATTTTTGAATTTCGAATCTTAGCATTAGTTTCCCTGCCCCTTGTCTGAACATAAAAAAGTTTCATTTAGATTTAGAACACGTTCTAAACCTATTCGTACGTCCCATATAAAAACTATCCGTTCCCTGTTCGTAAAATAAATCTGTTTCGGTGCAGATAGCCGTAAATACTCCTGCCTCAATAAAGTAAGCTGGAAATATTTGAATGGCTAGATAAATTTAAAACTTTATATAAAATCTGAATCCATTTGGTTTGTCATTTTAAGAACGAATACTGAGCCAGAAAGTTATTTTTATAAAAAATGCAAGCATTTTTTTGTGTATAAAATATTCTGGCTTTTAGTACTTACATACAGTAGGTACCTATATTTAAATAAATTTTTTAAAATATTTTTTAAGAAAAGGGACCTTGAACGTGAATTTCAAGCATGAAGTTAATTAAATTCTTCAGACATTTGCCTTGCCCGCTTGCATTTTATTTCCAAAAACAAAATTGACAAAACCTAACAAATTCGGAAACTCTAATTTCAAATTCCTTAACGTGGCGGGCGACGCAACCGACGACGTAGGAAAAGGCGAAACATTCCGAATTGAAATTCTGAACGTGAAACTATCGAGTGTGTCCAAATTCTGAAATTCGATTTCTGTACGGACCATGTAACTATTGGCAAACAACACGAGGAAATGAATTTGCCAAGTGCTGCGTTCATTTTCAGTCTCGACAAATCGCGGAATTGGACTTTATGTTTGGACTGTAAAGGTATGTTTCGGCTTTTAGTGTTGCCAATGCCTTAAATTTCGATAGTTTGATTGATCTACCAGTGGTTATAGAAGTATAAAGGTATGTTTCAGCTTTACGTGTTGCCAGTGCCTTAAATTTTGATAGTTTGATTGATCTACCAGTGGTTATAGAAGTATCACTTGCCAAAGTCAATGCTGGTACAAAATTCTCAGAGAATTCCACAATGCTTACCTGAAACAAAAACGAAAAGTAAGTTGGTATGTTACCTCATTTAATTCAGCAAAATACAATTATTTTAAAATGTAATACAGTAGAATAATATCTGTGGTAATGCGCACAATGGACAACAGGTCGGCTCCATTCAAAAAAGGAACACGACAATAAAATTTAAAAGACTGTGTTCAAAAAGAATTCACTGTATTTTAAAACAGGAACACAACAATACGTGTATCTGACAGATAACCCTCGGAATAATCTGGCGTCTGACAAAGGTCTTTAAAAATATTTTTAATGGTGACCGCAACCCCAGGTGTTTATAAGCTCAGTCTAAATGATTTTAGCCCTTTTAAGCCTATGTGAATTTAGATTGAGGCGTTTATCTTTGGCCTGCACTGATTTAAAGGGATTTAAGAGGAAGCTACTATTAATGGAGCCCTTTTGGGGGTATGTGGTTTGTGTTTTATGAAGGGTATACTTGGAAGGAGGTTAATCTTTCTGTCTGATTAGATTAAAAATCTTATTGCAAATACCCATATTTATCGTATTTAGGCACGAGTTCAGGTATGCCATCTGCCTGCGAAGAATGACGCCTAAGGCAAACTCATGGCAACTATTTATAGCGTCATCATAAGGATGCCTTTAGTCAGTTGTGTACTTATATGGTCTGATAATGGTATGGTAAGGTGCCACCAATAGTTTCAAATATGTTCCGTGTATTAAACACGGGGAATGATAATGTGTCTAATGAATTTGGCTTGCATGAATGCGTAGATATGCTTACGTGTTGGTGTAGCCCATCATACTGTAAGCAAATTCTTGCAAGTAATACATTGAATTGTATTCTCTATGTGTTGAACCTACCTATTTATACTACGATGACCATTGGATTGTAAAATACCTACCTTCAAAAAACTTAACCATACCTTTATTTTTAACCGAACATCTTCTTGGGCTCAATAACTGTACTGTTGTTGTAAAAAAGTTCGGTTCGGTAAGTTTGGTGTTGAGCCTATCTATGATACATGTCCATTGGATTGTAACATAGCTATCTTCGTAAAACTAAATACTGTTTTCTTTCTATGTTCAGATACCAACCATACCTTATTTTTTTAACCAAACATCTTATTGAGCTCAATGACTATAAGATAACTGTATGGTATTGATGTAAAAAAATACGGTTCGGCAAGTTCGGTGTTGAACCTACCTATACAACGCTAACCATTGGATTGTAACATAGCTACTCCCGAAAAACTAAATACTGTTTTGTTTCTTTGTTCAGATACCAGCCGTACTTTATTTATTGACGCAACCTCGTTTTGAGCTCAATGACTGTACTGTATGATGACTGTACTGTAGTGTTGTAAAAAAGTTTAATCGATAGAGATGTCGTCCAATATTTGTTCAAATAGAAACGGGTAACATTGTTGTCACTCTGAATGTAACAGAGATTCTGAGTTTTTGATCCAGGACTGTACAATGAGTAGGTGCCTACAATTTCTCAAGACCAACACGATCTTTCTAACTAAAATATTGCACAACCTAATAATAGTACTGCATTCTGTCCAGATGTCCTAGGTCCGAGCTCGCCATGAAATGGATGGAAAATTTCCGTTCATAAATCGTAGAAAGTAATCAAGTCACATATTTTCAGAGCTTTATGGAAATGTACATTTGAATATTTTTAGATTTATAAAATATTTTCGTTGCAGAAAATGCGTACATTAATAAAACGTCGAGCAATGTCGGTTCTGTAGGAAGTGAGTTTTTTGTTAGAGTCCTGTAATGGATATACATATGTACATAAATTTCTTATTTTCTACTTCTTTCTACTACAGTCATTTTTGTTTTTTTGGATACTGTAACGTATAAATATTAGACAGTTTTAGAAGCATTTTGTAACAAATTTCCATTATTTTAGTTGTAATAGAAATAATATTGCTCCTATTAATTTTGAGTAACACGATAGAATCCCAATAAAATATAACGCTCCATTTCATTTTTTAAACCAAATCGAAATTAAAACCGCAACCGACCGTTTCCCATTCGCACATGAGCCTCAAATCCCCGAAAAACCTCGAAAGTGAATTGGTTTAAGCCCGAGGTCCTAACCACCGCTGGCCAATCACTGGACGTGACCGGCTCGATATGACACCGAGAAATGAGGGCAGGGGATTAGCATGAACTAGATGAAAACTGGTCAGCGAGTCGTGATCGAAACGTTATCAGTTACGAAAAACTAGTTGGTTAATCGCTAGTTGTACTAATACTCATAAATTTACTAGCCGCAGGAGCCCAAGGCACACTTAGTATTCTCTATTTATAGTTTTCTTATAATGAATATATCTATTATGACAAAATAAATAATCAAAGCAACACAAAACAAAGAAAAGAATACCTATTGTTGTTTTAAATGGGCATCGTCAAAAACATTGACTAAAGTTAGAAGGGACAGAGTCCAATCTGTCGATTGTTTATTTGTAAGTAGCCCACTCACTTCTCTCTTAGCCGTCTCGAAACAAGAATTGTATCATAAGTTTATACGATTTTACTTTTTAAATTCAAAACAATGTTTACTGTACTAATTATTATAATGATTTAGGAACATTCATTATGAAAACTGGTTAGCTTTAAACCTAGTTTGTAATGTATTTAGAAACATATAGAAGGATGAAACAATCCAATTGAATTTTCACTCTCTCTCTCTTGCCAGCTATTTCTTCCACACAATGGTGAGGTCTTCTTTCTTTAATATTTCACAATGCAAAACAATAATTATTAAGACTATTAAAGGGATACAGTCTGGTCCTTTGTTAAAACTGATATCCCTTGGTATTTAGATAGAACAATCTGAAGATAAACTGATATGGAAACAGTCTATAAGCGCAAATCTATAATCTAGAGATACTTTAAATATCAAAGTGCTTTATTTCACGTTACACCTCGCCGAATTCTAGGATACGTCTCAAAATTTAAATTTGTTCATTAAATCTAATTAAGGTAAAGTAAAGAAGCGAACAAGAAACCTCTACATATGGGTTGTTAGTTTTAGGGTATGTACAAAACTCGTCCCAAGCTTTCTTCCGTACGGTATCAAAAACCTACATCAAAATCGTTGCCGACAGTGAAAACCTGATTGGACAGGCCATGCAGGCCACGGATTGGACCTTTGACATAGTCTGTGTGTATTCAGAGACAACGTATTTTTTCATGAAAAACTGTGAATGGCGAATCCGTTCCAGCTGAAACTTGTCTGAATAAACTTCAAGCTTCAGGCACGTATCTAACGATTCGTACGCGTGAGTTACGTGCCCATTTTTCCTATTAGATTAGAAATTGCTTCTATGTGTATTGTGTTATTAAGTTAAACATACCTTCTAGGTAAGAAATTTTTAAGTCCGATCCGATAAAGAATGTGAGGGAATAGAGAATGCATCCGTGTTTGCGGACATATGTACTTATGCACACATATTTTAAGCGCACATGGCTTGTCTCCGACAAACTGGGGGTCCCAGTCGAAAATTCGAAATAAATAAAGCTGGACAAAACACACACTATCTAGCCCCAGCGTTATGGGTACTAGATACTCCTAACTGATATACTTAATACAATAAACTACATATACCTGCAATTTCCAGGAGGGCAATTCGTGCAATATATCTACTCGATAAATACCTACATATAACAAGAACTGTCAAAATATCGAGTCATAAAAAAGCGTTGTCTCAAGATCTGCAATTCAATATTTATTTATCGAGGGTTTTTCTTAGATGAGTTGCTCGATTAGTCGCACGAGAATGCAGTTTTTGGCAGTACTCGATATTTATCACATGATATTTTTATCCCGTGATACTGGATATCACTCGATAAAATATCACGTGATACGCAGAATTTGCCCCCTGCGTCGCTGGTGGTCCTTCGCCCACCGCGCTACAAAAGTCTTCTTCTATGTATATACTACATACATAAATGTAGATTATTTTCAACGGGTCTCGCACTCTAGTTCGAATGACGATAGCTCGATGTTCATTACCTCGATGTCTCTACCTAATTATGTATAATATAAAACAAGTCTGTGCACCATAAATATTGAAATCATACACAGATGTGGTGGGCCGGGGATTGCGTGAACATTCGATATTGTTTTTAATTAATTTGCAACCACATTGATTTTATCATTTACCTACGCTTTTGTGGATATCTGTGTGACGTTTGATTTAATTGAAATGGTATTTATACGCCATGGATTTAATTATACGCTGTTTATTAATTCGATTCTTTTGTTTACAACTTCCAATAAAATTATAATGATTTTGTTCTTGTCTTTGGAATTTATAGGAACAGTTATTGATTTGTCATAGTTTAACCAAGGTTAAATTTTTAATTTAATTCAGACACAAGAGACATAGATTGATTTTGTTCACGATTAGCTGCCTTGTTAATGAAAAACAAACAGAAATTTTAACGTTTTTCGGACGCAGACTTCAAAGCAAATTACCACAAAAAAAACATTTTAATTGTAATAGTAATAGACTTAATAGTAATTTATAAGTAATAATATAATCAGTACAGGAGAAAGGTAAACCTTAAACTTAAAACACTGTAAGTACAGTAAACCGTGGGCAAAGGCGCGGGCGGCAGCTAGATTTGTTTCAAGTAAAACAAATCTAGCTGCCGCTCGCTTCTTTGCCTACGTTTTATCGGGATAAAAATAACCGATATGTTATTCAAGGTCCCAAACTATGCCCGTACAAAATCTCAGCTCAATCAGTTCAGTAGTTTTTGCGTGAAAGAGGAACAAACATCCATACATCTATCCTTACAAACTTTGACATTTAGTATAATATCAGTAGGATAAATGAAGGTCAACATTTAAGAAATACATTCAAATCAGGAAGACATAGAGAAATAATAAAACATTCCAGATCACATCTAAATGAGCCCGCAACGTAAACAATTACTTACAGGATTAATAAACGTAAAAGTATTTTCGGAATGGATCGTAAAACCGGAAGTGATCACAAAGGCTGTACAAAGGAGGTTACGGACTATATTCTTACAAGTAGCCATAACAAGGGCAGTAAAGTACGCATTGGAGGGGGGAGCCTGGGGTTGAGATGAAGTCTTCTTTTTAATACTTAATAGCAGATTCTTCAAAAATTCTTAGTAGAAAAAAGAAGGTCTAATATCTCAGACCACAGCGTATCAAAGGTTTACCTACTAGAACTTTTGGTTGCTACATTTTTTGAAGGACAACCAATCTACGTTAAGATGAACGTAAACGCGACTCATGCCCTGAGTTTCTTTAAGTCACACGTTAGATCGTACAGACATTTGTCTCAAGGCGTGAATGGAACCTACGACCTCCGGCGTCGTAGGCGAACCTTCGCCCGCCGCGCCGGCATTCGTCGTCAAATATTTATAGCCATATAGTACTTTTTTGTAATATCACGAGGATAAAATTCAATAAACTTACTGGTATAATTTTTTTTTTTATATTTTTGTAGTTTTGAAATGAATATTATCTAGACTGTCTGTCAACCACATAGAAATACTCAATAGACTAAAACAATAACAGATCGATCAAATAAGATCTCCTAATTTCAAAGGGTTATTTTACTTCCACAGCAAAGCCTATTCTACTCTTTGGATGGTACATAGGTAGAGCGGAAACTTCCGCCCCGGACCGGCTTAAGGTCGCAAACAAAATACTCAGTCTATCTCAGTCGGGCTCGCGGTCGTCGCTGACAACCCGACTGAGATAGACTGAGTATTCTGTTTAACGTCTAGCCGTGGCTTTGAGCTGGTCCGGGGTGGAAGTTTCCGCTCTACCTATGTTCTTGTCTACTCATATGGTGGAACTTCGAGTCGGATATTCAAACTCATTAATAATGCAATAGATTTGAGACAATACGTCAATCCTGTCTGTATGTAGAATTAGAGATGTGTGTATGGATCACAAGTTTAGACAAAGAGGTTTTACCTACTCTATGATACTTAAGCACGTATTTTGCCTCGTTTAAGTATAGGTTATGTCACTTTTTATCACTTCCGATAAACTTAATAGAATCATACAAGATCTTTATCCGCCATGGTGAGTTGCTGACTCTGCAATTATATGCAATAGCAAAACAGCGCGGGCCACACATATGCGAGTTAACCGCATAATAATATAGCTATGTGTTGGCAACAAAGTGTTCATTCATTCATTTATATAAGGAAATAATTATGTATTTCTTAGAAAAAGTAGGTAGGCCTATTCGTCGTCTTCTCTTCAATTCACATATTTGAGATTTAATAACAGCCCCGTTACCCTCATTTGAGTACATGATTTTTCAAATGTCCTATTAACTAGTCCTATTTAACTTTGATTTATCATCATCATCAGCCCATACACGTCCACGGCTGGACATAGGCCTCCCCAATGTAAAGCCACAAATAGCAGTCCTGAGCGGCCTCCATCCATCGATCGACTGCCTGCGACCGCTACGATGTTGTCGGTCCACCGAGTGGATCGCCCAACACTCCGTTTCGCGTTGCATCGTGGCCGCCACTCGAGAACCTTTACTTCCCAGTGGTTATCTGTTCTGTGAGCTATAGGACCTGCCAACTGTCACTTCTGCCGACTAATTCGAGAGCTATGTCGGTGACTTTGGTTCTTCTACGAATTTCCGTATTTCGGAATCCATCACAAGCACCAAGTATAGCTCTCTCCATAGCCCGCCGAGCGACTACCTCTGAGCTAGACAACTTTGACTTATTTGTATAACGTATTTGTCACCTCATGAATCTCAAAAATCATAAATATATCTCTGTAAATTGTCCACCATTATTATAGATTTATTTATATTTAAGTCAATTGAATATTCTTATACAAGCGGCCCATAAACTATAAAATATAAAGAGCGTTACATTCAGCGAACACAACGTCCCGAATAATAATTTCATTAATTTATGACAGCTAAATATCAGCGCATTATAACGAAAATATCTCCTGCCAGCCACAGGCCCGAGTGGGCTTTCAAAAAACTCATGCAATGAGTGCTTATCCAAATTGGACGGATGCGGAATTCGCTGTGAAACTCTTGAGTGAAATTGACTCGAGCAGCCATGAAAAATTAATTGAGACCATTTTGAGTAATAAGTGATAAATTTTTGTTGATTAAGTTGACATTTGTAGGAAATTTTTCGGTTTTTGGGGAATGTACGGAAAATATTGGATTGATATGGAGTATCATTAATTACAATCAAAGTGTAATAAATGATTCCGTTCGTTCTTAAGCAAAATTTACTAACATTTTGTTTATTTATTTATTTACCGAGCATAATATACCAAATAGTTCTATTATAATATTATTACTTTTTTTAATAAAAAGGAATTTTCCACCAGAATATTTCATCTTAAGAGAACGTAAAACTTCAGACATTTATTAGAACCGGCCATCAGATTCAATTTCGAAAATTCCAAAAAACAAGAGTCTTACGATATAAGTAGCGAGTAAGGCTTGTTAAATTTAATTGAAAAACTTTTTGAGGCCAACTTTGAAGTCTTTGAGAATTACAATTGTTTTTGTGAGACATCTGATTCTCAAGACGACTTTAGTTTTGAAAGTTTTTTTATCGTGTAGTGAATAATATCCCCAGGAATTCATATCACAAGTTAGATTACTGTTGGTTACGTTTGAGTTTTTGAAAAATGATAACTAGTTTTTCAAAGAACTGTTAAGTACAACGAATAAGTTAAAAATAAATAAATTATTGTGGTGGATACAATAATCTTGTTATTTCAGAAATGCTAATTTGACAGCACTTTGTCGACCGATAACCGATAAATAATAGGAGGTTGTGGGATTGATTCCCGCCTTGGGACAAATGTTTGTACGATCTTCAAATATTTGTTTCGGGTGTTCTGGGTATTTCTATGTAAAATAAAAAACTATGTTTGTATATTGTAGGTATTATGTATTATCAGTCATCTAGTACCCATAACACAAGCTCTGCTTAGCTTGGGGCTAGGCTAGATTATACTATGTGAATTAAGAAGAAATAAGAATAAACTCGTTGCGCCCAATACTAGGCTACACAAGATAAATGTATTAACACACAACAAAAATCCAAGCGAGTTGCAAAAATTTACAAACAAACTGTCAAACATATCCTTTGTAAAAACGATTACTACAAAATATCAAACTGTCTTGAAGATAAAAAAGCTTGGGACGGATTTTGCTCCAACTCGAAAAATAGCACCTAGCACTAGGCTAAAGGTTTCTTCGTCGCTTCTTTACTTTAGTCTACATGCCGAGATCACCGAAATCAAAAATATCACTTTATTTCCATATCAGAGTTTAATTTTAAGTATTTGACTTTTTCTAATTGTATATTGGAAATAAAGAATGTTTGACTTTGTATGGTAATCTGAATTTAGTAGTAGTAGTTTGATAACAAAGCTCCCGACCACCATCATCATCATCATTAGCCCATACACGTCCACTGCTGGACATAGGCCTCCCCCGTACGACGCCACAAAAGCGGTCCTGAGCCGCCTCCATCCATCGACTCCCTGCGACCGCTACGATGTCGTCGGTCCATCGAGTGGATGGTCTCTCATGTAGGGGGGGATTTGCCATAATCACCACGCTTGGCAGGAGGATTGGTGATCGCAGTGTTGGTGTTTAAAAATACTCAGAAGGAAGCTGCTGCCCTTCCTCTGGTAGGTTCCCTTAGTCGGCTTTTACGACATCCACGGGTTAAGTTGGAGGGGTCGATATTCGTACGCCGCGGCCCCACGGCTAAAAGTAAAAAAGCTTGGGACGGATTTTGCTCCAACTCGAAAAATAGCACCTAGCACTAGGCTAAAGGTTTCTTCGTCGCTTCTTTACTTTAGTCTACATGCCGAGATCACCGAAATCAAAAATATCACTTTATTTCCATATCAGAGTTTAATTTTAAGAATTTGACTTTTTCTAATTGTATATTGGAAATAAAGAATTTTTGATCTTGTATGGTAATCTGAATTTAGTAGTAGTAGTTTGATAACAAAGCTCCCGACCACCGTCTCCTCTGCCAAATAAAACTATTTCACTTTGTCTCTACATTTCCGGAATCCTTATGAAAATACAAAGAGGAATCCTCGCGACCGCATTCTTTGTTTCTCCCATCCTTACCTCAGGTGAAGACTACTTCTAAACTATGCATCTGGATTTTATTTTAAAGCCATGTTCAAACGCGAGGATCGCTGAAATTTAAATTGGACACGGTGGTGGCACGTGGCACCGAGAACGTATAAATTGAATTCTCCAAGTGCTGCGGAAAGGGCTAGGTTACACGTTCAGAAATAATCTTTATTGCGAAGACATATGACTTTGGAATGATAAGTGGATGACTTGAATTCCGTTCAATAAGTGATGAACTTTCGAGGTAGAGGGTTATTCCCATCTGATCATATGATCAGTTGTCGTTGCATCTGATTACACAAAATGTTACCAACGGATCATTGATCCATTGCAACTGCTTCATAAATTTTGTGCCAACGGATCATGATACACTTTTTTCGGAATAGTGAGAATAGAGCTAGGTTAAGCCTTCTTGTGATTAATAATCCAATTAACAAAATGTGTGTTTTAGGTGACAAATAAATGATTAATTTACTTTAAAATTATCAGACGATGGTATCGAACGAGGGACGTGATAAAACGTTACTAGTGTTTGAAAATTGCGGGATTACTGTTTTAAATTATTTCTCTTAGTTCTGGCACAACACAGGAGGTTACGGGTTCGATTCCCGCCTTGAAACAAATGTTTGTACGATCTACAAATATTTGATCCGGATGTTTCGAGTATTTTCTATAAATAAAAAATATATATCTATCTATGTAATGCTTGCGCTAGATGATGCTGTGAGGATTGTCTAGCATTATTTATTTAATTATTTATTATTATCTGGCAAAAAACAAACTTGCAACTCTCGGCTGACCGACTACACCGAGCTGGTCGGTCATCATAACCAAAATAAACTAAAGTACCTACTAGTTAGGAACCTACCTATTAAAGTGTCGCTAAGGTTACTATTTTGTTTTGAAACCCCTAAAGCTTATAGTAACACTCGTAACATTCCTAAAAACAAAGTACAAAAAGTAAACAGATCATTTCATTAACTTTCCGACCATCCACCGATTTCATAAGCATTTTTCCTTCTCAATTTCCACCCCCAACAGACAAGTGACATAAATACCTAAAACCAATTGAAATTCCTGCTCAACCATTTCCCAATACCAATTCGAGACGTGTTGCGCGTCCAAACGGTATGTACCGTACTCGGTATGTACCCAGCAGCGTATGTAGAATCGTTGGTTCACAACGGCTACACAAACGTAACTTGTATTCAAATAATTTTAATATTATCTGAGTATAAGTTTATTTCATTTAACGTTTTGTAAGGAATGGGAATTAACTGACTTTATTATATTACTTACACGAAGGCTGTAACCCAAGAAGGTATTGACACGTTGGTTTATAACGGTAAAAACGTATCTTCATTGGATTCAACCAATACAATGAAGAAACGATAGCCTGAGGTATTAATATTATGTAGAGCAGTCGACGGAGTATTGGGAGACAATCCACTCGATGGACCGACGACATCGTAGCAGTCGCAGGGAGTCGATGGATGAAGGCGGCTCAGGACCCGCTATTTGTGGAGTCGTATGGGGGAGGCGTATGTCCAGCAGTGGACGTGTATGGGCTGTTATGATGATTATGAGAGCAGTCGACTAACATAGGTTGAAGAAGTTTGATAATATTTTATGCATGCTGTGTCGGCCTATAAAGGTTACGCTACAGACCGTGTTATGTACCATTTGCAGCGACCATGATCGCGTCTTTCTCTGTACTAGCTGAGAGGTTGGTGCACTTAGTATCTATGTATTTATTATGTTATTTATGCCTAGCTTTTAATAAGTTTTAGTGAAATTGACATAGGTTCATCTTTGTAAATATGATAAATTGATAGCTGATTTTTACAAACTTTAGGTAGGAAATAGGAACTACGCTACAGAACAGGCGAAATCTATAGCCGGGGAATAATGAGACTCCCCGATGCTGACTTAAGAAGGAACATAGCTGAACTACCATTTACGCCAGAAAGTATTGAATGGATATTTATACTTACCTAGTGATTGTTTGTAGAGACAGGGGAATACAATGTTTTTCCTCATTTTGCTTAGTTTCAGTGTAGACATCGAAGTCATATAATAGTTTACAGTCCTTTGTTTAGAATCAAATGATTTTGCTGCAGCTCGTCGGTATTCGCACCGTCAGTGAACCGTAATTTCGGAGTACATTTGTATTGTTAAGGGTTATTTGTAATTTCAAAGCTTGGTTATTGTTTGTTATCATACTTATCATACTACTATTGTTGTTTGTTATGTACTACATACTGGGTACATACCCAGTACGTAGTACATTACTTTCACCAATAATTGCACATTGTGACTATGTGTAATCACAATGTGCAATTATTGGTGATAGTACAATTTCTATTTACACAAAATCAATGACGAAGCCTGAAGCCACAAATTCGCTAACCATTTTTTTTTCTGAATTATTTTCCGGTCTGTACTCAACAAACGGGCGACATGCTATGTCAAATAAGAATTTTGTAATTGTATCACACGTGCGTTTTAGACATTGTACACGTAATGCTGTAAAATGCATTGAGTATTTCGTAGTAGTGAGGGTTGAATCAATGAACCGTTTAAAACAGTGTTTCTAGTTAACAAATTAACCATTTTTACCCGACTACGAGAGGGTTATTATTTTGACACCCTATGTATGTATGTATGTATGTAGCCGATTTTTATGTTCCCTCGTAGCGCTGAAACTAGAAGTCCGATTTCAACAAATGTGGTGTCATATGATTTGTCTTAATAGCCCGATGGTTATAGGCTATGTTACGTCAGATAAAAATGGGGGTCTAACGAGATAGCGGGGGTCGAAGAAAGGGTCGGAAATTTCAATGTTAGTAAATATGCTCGTGTGTCGTTGCAAAGGTCTTTGTTTGTACTTTCCAAAACCGTTTCAACCTTTTGTGAGATTAACAATTCTCAAGCTATTCGCAAAAAGGTATAAAAAAAATATAGTTAAAAACGAAAACCCGACTACATAAAAGTCTTAAACAAGAGTTTACCTATTGTCCTTATCATTTTCTTTTGATACTTAGGTAGTCGGAGGCACCCACCCCATATACCTACGGTACAATTAGTAACAAAGGCCTCCGACTACCTAAGTATCAAAAGAAAATGATAAGGACAATAGGTAAACGCTTGTTTAAGACTTTTATGTAGTCGGGTTTTAGTTTTTAACTATATTTTTTTTACCGCAAAACTAGTTCATTCTATCAAATGGTTAATTCACTCAACGACATTAACAGTTAAATATCAACTAGTTTGTCAACTAGTTGACCGTTTATAGAAAACAGTTTCGTTTCATTAACGCAAAAAAAAAAATCAACGACCCACTGCTAGTGTTTTGAAGCGTGTGTTGGTAAGTATGTTCAAAAAAACTATCTAAAAATATCTACACGTTTCTTAAAAGGCGGGTCAGTGTGAACCTAGGGACTACCATTCGTACACACTCAAACACGCGGTTTTATTCAAGCGCGCCTTTGTATTTTTACTGACAACGTTCGCGGAACGCAACTGCAACGCCCAACGTACTCGCATACATTATAGAGTAAAAAGAATAGAAACAGCATAAAATAATTTATTTTCCCAAACAGACCTACATATGTATAACAGTTTAAATAACATAAATACCTATACCTATAGATGTAAGCCCGAACGACACAAAATGGCCACAAAATGGTCTTCTGTCAGAGCTATGTTGTTGACGATACGAATAATCTATCCACAAAAAATACAGTTTTGAATAATAACATTTAAAACAACAAACTGGATTTGTAAATTATTAAATAAGTATATAATATTAATATGGTCAAAACAAAATAGAATTTTGCAACAACAAATCAAACAATAAGTTGGCCACCGAAAGTTGCCAGTCTGAGCCGATATTAAAGTACAAACAGCCTGACGAGTACAGCCTCCAGGCGCGGAAGCTTACTATGTGCTTTTCATTATCCAGTTTTCGTGAACCAGAAATAGAAGAGAATAAACCAACGGCCATTAGGAGCGTCGCTTTCAAAATATTAGCTCAACATTTCACTTGAATAACGCTGCTTAGTTGTGCAAATAGAAAAAATCTTTTAGTTCTTCGAAGTGCATGTTGCTGAAGAAGTTTGAAATAGTCCAACTGAGAATATACCTTTACTTAATTTTTTTGCTGAATATATAGCATATTTTTTGCTTTCGCTTGTATTTCTGAGGTGGATAGGAGGTAGGTTAGATAATTGAAGAATTTATCAGCGGTTTGACATATTATGTACCTACATTCATAAAAAAACAAATAAAAATAAATATTTTATTGTGTCTTTATGCTGCGCTGACCCGCTATCATGACAACCAAATGTGGCGTGGCGGGCGAAGTCCGCCTGCGACGCAGGGGGTTGCGGGTTCAATTTCTGCTTTGGGGTATATGTTTGTTTGATCTGCAAATATTTATCTCGCCTATTCTTGATATTTTTTATGTATAATAAAAATTATCTATCTATAGGTATATTGTATTAAGAAATTAGATTTATTTATTTAGCTTGAGGTTAGATGTCGCTGTGTGAATAGTCTAGCATTATTTATTCATTTATTACAGCGCTTGAGAAACGTGCTACTGCATTTATTCGAAAATACATTCAGGAAATAAAACCGACCTACTTCTACTACTTAAAATAAATGAATAATGTTGGACAAAACTAATAAATGAACAAATTTAATAAAAACTAAATTAAATAAAAAAACATATCATTATCAATTACCACTTGTTACAAACATTGTCAGCAATTTCACTTGGACTGCAACGTACATATCAGCGAGACTACTCGTTAAATAGTTATTTACCCAGCCCTCGGCAACGGAGCTCTTCGAATAATTTTACTAAGGAAATAGTTTTTCCATTCCTCTCTGAGAATAAAACTACGATTTGAGTCTTACGTTGAGGTTTTCTAATGAATATTTATAAATCTGCGCTATTTTATGAGACATGGAATATTTTATTTGAAGTTTATAAAAAACTAGCTGTTCCCCGCGGTTTCACCCGCGTTATATTCTAATTTCACATCTATGAGGATAAAAAGGTCTTTTTTCCCGAAAATCTCCCATGGGAATTTGATGTTTTACCAGGACAAAAACTATCCTATGTTACTCTCTATCCTTTCGACGAACTCTATGCCGTAAATCAAGTCGATTTGTTGCTTAGTTAGGGCGTGAAGGAAGGACAAAAAACAAACAGACACACTTTCGCATTTATAATATTAGTTAGGATTATAGTTAGGAATAGACTCTGCACACGGCTTCGCACGTTTTGTTGCTATGGACACGTTTTAAGGTTATTTCTACTCCATGGGAAGTGATATTTGGGATAAAAATTCTAGGATTAGAACTCACACAATTTTGACATGAATAAGTAACAAACATCCATCCAAATATCCATGTAAATATCCGAACCCTGTATAAGGGTGGAAATCAAACAAATATCATATAATCAGAGACCGCGACGTCTCAGATCAATCACAATCATACAGAACAGTTAAACTAGCAATTTGCCGTTGCAATCTTACAACCCGAGTACCAACCGAAATTCCCAATCAGCCGAAATCCGAATGGTACTATTCTCCAACTCAATTAAAACTACAGTAATTTGTAGTTACGACTCAGGTCAGTGCTACGCGACATTGCTGGAGCATCGTGAGTACGGGACGTAAAACTTGGCTACAATTGGCTTCGCTTGGCTACTCTTTATATATTGACCTTCGATTGGTGATGATGTCTTTCTTCCTAACCGAATTTTCATTAAAATTTCATCCATACGCGCAGGACATAAAGTATATGACCTCCTATTATCAAAAGTATAATATGGCATCGTCACGGAATCACCCGTGACCACGACAGTGTGTAAACCTGTTGAAACGTCGTGAAAAATTTGTAGTTAATCGCGATAAATGCCCGTAAATAGTTATTATGCTAAGCAGAGCTTGTGTTATGGGTACTAGATGACTGATATACATTATACAATAAATACATAGATATATATTTTTATTATACATGGAAAATACCCAGAACCTCCGCAACAAATATCTGCAGATCGTACAAACATTTGTCTCAAGGCGGGAATCGAACCCTCCAACCAGCAACCAGCTACTTCCTGCGTCGCAGGCGTAACCTCGCCCACCGCGCCACATCGGTCGTGATACAACAACAAACATATCAATCAACAACCCACTGCCTAATCGAAGTCTAACCAATAATGCGGTTATTGCTTGGACAGTCAACTTGCTTGAATACATTACAACCAACACGTGCTTGGTTTAATATCTGGACGTCCAAGAGCTATGAAATCCCGGACATGACAGCCGCATCAAGTATTTTAAAACCGAGAATATCGGTATTAAAATACTTCATATTTTTTTAAATCAAAAGTGATACAAAACCGAGGAAATATTGGTGAAAAATATTTTACGACACTGCACTGGTACGAATATAATCAGAGCAGATTGCAGAAGTAAGCGACATTTTTTTGTTTTTGAAAGCTTTCGTTCATCATTTAATTTATCGCTTGTTTGTTTTCCATTTCGAATTTTCACAATATACCTAGTATGCGCAATTAATGCATTGTTAAAGATTTGTGTTTTAGGCTTCCTGTAAACTTTTTTGTTCTGTTATTTTTCTTGAGTTTTGTTAAGTTTATGTACATAAATAACTTTATTTACAAAAAACTTATACATATATGTATGTATAACGGATAGAATGCATGGGTAGATCTATTGTGGTGATCAATCTGGACTGGAAATCGCTGGGCTTGGTAACGGGTTTACAAAGGGTTCAATCTCTATGCTTGAATTTGAATGGTGGTTTGGGCTCGATTGGACATGACAGATCATGATGCATCATCCGAGCGATCCTAGTATGAACGTCTAACGATCCCAAATCCGCATGGATTCAGCCGAAAGTTACCTTGTATCATTGTTTTTACATATAAGTTGGTAATACTTATCGTGAGACGTTGCGACTGAGCACGTCTCACGCGAGACGTTGGGAATGACTCTGACATTTGACTTATACATATAATTACTTTATTGTATAGATTAATACCTGATCATCAGATAGCTTAAAATTACTCTTGAGATTATTTTCTAAAGAAAATACGCCTGAAATGAGCCCTAATTGTATAATATACCTTTATTTATAGTTTGTGTCTCATGTACACGTTTAAAATAAATAAATAAACAATAATGAACAATCCACTTAGCATCATCTAGCCCCAAGCTATTGGGTATGAATAAATGAAATCTGAAATCAAACTTTTGAACAAACCGCAAGAAAGTTAGGTATATCATTACCTACCTATTCCTCCGGAAAAGCCTTATAAAGAGATCTACTAGCTTTATACTTATAGTTCAATAGAGGCAGTGTTCCGATCCATAATCGTTTTCCTGTAACGCGGAACACTAGACGCATCGGTTGGATAAGCTCTTGGAGCAATCAAAATCTAGACTCAAATGCCCGTTTAAAATTGATAGGAGCTTTCTATGAATTTCAAAATTGTGAACGTAGTCCTGCATTGCAATCTTATTAGATTGCAATGCAGGACTACGTAAGATTGCAATTTTATGTATTGAAACATTATGTATAACTACACAAAATACAAGGCACCGCAATTTTTTATTGCGGTAGTACAAAGGACAGCTTTATCGCTACTGATCTTGACTGTAAAATCAAATATTTACTCATATTTAATCTGAAATCTGATTGTTGATCAGATTTTTTCCACATTAATTTTATTTACTGTGTTACTGTGTCTCGCTTTCAAATAAACCAGCTACCCGAGAAAGTAAATTGAAAAACAGCGCTACATGCTTAACATAATGCACCTAGCAAAAGTTGTATTTACTCCTTTTGCCTTAGTTATTATTTTATTTTATGTGTATTTAGTAAGTCTGTTTGGAATTAGTGATATTAAGGCAATAAATATTTTTATATTCTAGTTTATTCTATCTCTTTCATGGAACCTTGGAATAGACAAGAAAACGATAAACATTTCGGTGCATGTGGGATAAATGTATGCTAAGGGACGTTGTTACTACTAAATACCAACGAAACACATTTCCCAGGGTGAGAATCAATTGGATTTTATTGATTTCCTAGTCCAGTCGTGAATACTCCTGTCACAATCCCGTTTGCAGCAGTATGCATTTAACGGCCTTGCACGGGCTTTGCGGTCAACACGGACGATCTGCTTTGATATCTCCAATTCATGGATTCAATAAAATAAGCCAAAGTCGAAGTACGGTTTTAGTATAAACAAGTTTAGGGGAGGAAGAACTGAATCAGAATCAATAACTTTATTTCTTTAGGCTTACAAAATAAGCACTTAGACAAGTCAAAAGTTATACTATAAACATAATTATTATTATCGAATCTGTTTCTCTATCTACGAGTAAAGGTAAAAAAGATAAAAGATAAAATTTATTTATTTACCAACAAAATACAAGAACAATAGGTATATAAAAAGTCTAAAATTAACGTAGGATATAAACTAACTATGTTTACTGTACTAATTATTAAAAATGGGGTAAAAAGGGTCCCTATCTCAGCTTTATGCAGTATTGGGCAATTAATTGTCCAATACTGCGCTGGTTTTCAGTAGGGCCCTTGTGGAGTGACGACGGCAGAGTGCCTAACAAGTATGTACATAAATATTATTATTAGTAAGTACATTATTATTAGGTATTTAAATACGATACATAAGTTAAAACTAGGATGATACTTATATTAAATATTTACACATTGAACATACATATGAAATCCAAGCATATCAAAAACATTTTTCACTCAACCAGTAGGTGCATAGAGTGAATCAAATAGAGTTTAGATTAGAATATAATGCTACCTCCTCATCAGCAAACATCCGTTCACTGCTGATAACTAAAACATAAAATTGGAAATATGTTTAACCTCAGAAATGTTTATTGGGTTAACCATAATCTAAGTACCTTATTTGTACAAATTTTCAAAGTTAACATAAAGGCTCTTCAGCAGAGTGTTATTGAAGTCGCTCAACTGCATTTCCTTAACGAGCAACTGTTATTAAGACCCAACACGTTTAGAGTAGAAAAACGTGAACCTAGTAGCACCAAGCTATGGAAATCAATATCATATTGATTTCCTGTTCTTATCAATTTTCCAAATCCACTTGATTTGAAATTAATTGACCACAATAGATGGTATATTGTGGACAATAAAACACTAGACAGAATTTTTTATTTAACATAGTTTAATAAACTCAACCAATCCAAATAAGGCTGGTTTATTCCACATCTTTATTCAGTCCAGTAGTTATCTCTCTTGTCGTCCAAGCTACAGTGCTAGCCGGTATGCATTAGACAGGGCAGGGGAACGGATCGCCTTTGCGGTCTATGTCGACGATCTGTGCTGTCATATCTCCTATTCATTGCAAAGCGAGCTGAGGTTTTTGAGCAAACGGTTTCTGCATTTTGTACCTAGTCTATCATGTTTTAGCTGGTATAATTTACGTTTCAATGTGTTTTGATCGAAAACAGTTTGTGGTTATTCGCCATATTTGACCAAAAAAATAAAACCTCTTTCAATAATAACAAACAGAGGGTTGTTTGGTATAATTGAACAAGATTTTGTTTATTTATTTAATTCGGCTTGCCGAACGAATTACAATAGAATTTAAAATAGAAACAGAAAGTAGTGAAGGAGTTATAGAAAATGCATGTTTACACAAGATTTGTTACTACTTGGCTACTTTGATACTGTACATAATTCCGCTGAATGTTCAAATAACACACCTATGTATGTATATCGTCTATAGACGTAAACTAAACAACTCTGAACCAATTCATCTTTTTTCTACTCAACGCAACGATAAATCTCTCGGTTTTTTACTATTTCCTACGTTCTGTCGCATACAAACTTTTATTTTCGTACATAAAAGATGATAAAACGCAGCAGCTACCGTCAACGAGGCCGTATATCAAGTCCAAACAAAAACAGAGCCAATGCAAATAACCTGCTATATTTTAGTGCATTTACAGCAATCGAACACATGAAAGCGAGCTTTATGGGATTGAATGTTAATTCTAAATGGATTGTGGGATTTTGTTCTGTGAAATATACGATTATACAGTTTTTTGCTCATAAAAACTAAATAAACAATTCAACACGCAATGTGAGTTTGACTTTATTTAGGCTAGAGCGTTCAAACTTAACTATTTAAATAGGTATGGAGTTACCCTAGGGTATCTCCAAAAAGATAATTGTAATACCTATATGTATATCTGATGATGTGTTACAATTATCTACTTGAAATTAGGGTAAAATTAAGATAACAAGCTGTTTTCTATATAAAAACATTACGTCTAATATAATAACATAAAACGAATAATCGTATTAAGTTCTAGGTAGTCATCTAGTACCCAAAACACAAGTATTATGTTTAGTTTTGGGGCTAGATGGCGCTCTGTGGATTGTCCAGCATATTTATTTATTTAATTAAATACATATAATACAGCCATGTCTTCAATGCTGATTAGTTGACAAATGATTTAAGGGTCAGCTCACACCGAGACGCGACGCAGGCATCTCGAGACGCAGAGCGGCGGGGATTTTTTGTATTTTACGAGTATATCAATAAAATTTGGGCCGTGGGGCCGCGGCGTACGAATATCGACCCCTCCAACTCAACCCGTGGATGTCGTAAGAGCCGACTAAGGGAACCTACCAGAGGAAGGGCAGCAGCTTCCGTCTGAGTATTTTTAAACACCAACACTGCGATCACCAATCCGCCTGCCAAGCGTGGTGATTATGGCAAATCCCCCCTACATGGGAGACCATCCACTCTATGGACCGACGACATCGTAGCGGTCGCAGGGAGTCGATGGATGGAGGCGGCTCAGGACCGCTATTTGTGGCGTCCTACGGGGGAGGCCTATGTCCAGCAGTGGACGAGTATGGGCTGATGATGATGATGATCAATAAAATTTATATATTTTTGTGTAGTGATTCATATTAATTTATTCATAAGATTTCAGGACATTGATCTTGAAATTATTCTTATAGTACTACTAAAACCTGTTTTTCCATACGTATGAATATTTATAATTTGAATTATTTTATTGATTGCATACCAAATTACAAATAACATAAAATATTAACAATAAAGAAAATAATGTCATCATGCAAAATGTATAGATAACATTAATTACAATTTATATTCAAAGAATTGATGTACTCGTATACTATAAAAACATCATTTTCGGTCAGTCATTTGGAGAAATTAAATTTAAAAAGTTATTCATGTCATTTCTTTAAAAGCTAGAGCGTCATTAAAGATCTATTTTAAATCACTATCATAAATAGTGCGCACTGTGTCACGCGGCGGCGTAGCGAGGCGGCGCGGCGGCGGCGGCAGCGTCGCGCTGCGTCTCGCGACATCACGACGCACCACTATTCGGTGTAAGCTGACCCTAAGAAGAGCTTGACCAATGAAATATGTAAATTAAGTGTTCAAAATACATACTGAGGTAGTGGTCCAACCATTGTTTTTTTATCTGGGTTGTAAAAACTGGCGTTAGAACTGTAAAATCGATCAGCTGCTACACCTTAAACTTTAAGTAGGTTTTAAACCTTAACTGAAGCAGAAACGACAGTTAAGTAACATCTTACGAGAATACTTCAAGATAACTATTTGATAAACCGTATAGTGGATATAAGCTATTTACCATGTTTATAGCGAAGCTGGCGTAAGGTGCTTTATTTCAAGGGCGCATAAAGTTTATATATGGCAACAGTTTCTTCGCATACAAAACTTGACTTGCATGTGATCAATGGTGGAGATCAAACTTGAAGAGTATTACTCATCGACATTTTCTCAGGGAGGATAACAGGGTTAAAATTACTATGTGAACGATGTGGGATGAATGAAACACTTTATTGTACTAAAATTAACATAAATAAAAAAATTTAGTATATCTAAATACAAAATAAACAGTACAAAAGGCGGCCTTATCACTGAAAGCTATTTCTCCCAGACAACCTAGAAAGAAGTATGTGGAAGTCACGTAATAGGTATAGAAATTTTACAACCCAACATCATCTCGCCCCAAAGTAATTTATGGTACTTCGCAAATCACATATTCCGCTTGTACACAAATGAAATAATATATATACATAGGAAGTAAAAGCTCTTGAATACTTAACAAACTTTGAAAGTATTCAAACCACAAACAAAAAATTGCAAATTAAACACACATCTCAACGTGTTAAGTTAAACCTAGCTGAGCTTAATTTTAAGTCTTATTGTTTGATGAATCCCAAAGACTTCGTTAAGTTCCCTTTAATGAGAATGCAATCGCAACAAAGGCTATATATAAGTTAACCCAAAAGTTTTGCATAAAATTGATTTTATTAACCGTGGAGCCAATAACTTTAGAGCTTGGTTCCTGAATATTCTTTTGACTAAGCTCTCTTTGATTAACTTTTCAAACAGGGCGTGCTCGCCCCGCCTGCTTAAAATAAACAAAAGCACCGATTAAAAACAGACCTCTTTCGGGCCTGTTATTACAAGGTTTTTGAAAGCTTAATATTAAAATATTTTGTATTGGTAAAATTTTATGACATCGCCAGGGTAGCCAACATAATCTTTTTTATTTGTCTTGTCACTTAATAAATTTATTACAAATATTTTATAAATCTATTCACGAGTAGGTATTTATCGTGAAAATTATAAGTACCTAGTAATATTAGTGAACTGAAAAAAAAAAATATATTTCCATTGAAAATATATATAATTACGTAACTAGTAACTATGCAAAATTCAATCTAAGGACTAATCGCGTATGTTTAAAAAACCTTTCCCACGAATCATTACGAACGCAACCCAGCCCAAGAGGCAGATGTCGTTGAATGCTAGCTGAAGTGAATGCTATATAATATATATTATTATTATATAGCATTCTTTGCACAGTCTCAGTGGTGCAACCAGCATGGGCACGCCATCGTTAAACGGAGCCTGAGAACGAAATCTGCGTCTTGGGCCATGAAACTGTTATTATATAGCATTCACTACACAGTCTCGGTGGTGAAACTCGCATGGGCGCGTCACCGTTACACGGAGCCGGAGAAGGACATATGCGTCTTAGGCCATGAAAGTGTTAACAAACGTGGCGTCAATATTTTACAATATACCGATATGGTGCGGCTACTGTTTTCGGATTTTTGGCAATATATGTAGGTATTTTCAAAGCAGTCGAGTTTGCCGATGACGTTAGCTGCAAAAATACCAGTCCCTGGCATCGGTATCGGCAGATATACCGATCCAGTGCACGCTGTTCCGTAGAAATCAATAATATAATAATATAGACTAAGGCTTTTCTGATTCTAGACGTCTAGCAGACAAAGATCTGAAACCCCATAATAATAAATAATGCTGGACAATCCTCACAGCATTACTAGCCCCAAGCTAAGTAGAGCTTGTGTTATGGGTACTAGATGATAGAATTTCTATCTATGATGATTGATATACATATTGTATTATGTATATCAATCATCTTATTACATAGATAGAAATTACAATACAAAGCAACAAAACTTAACGCTCCATACGCTGCGATACCGGTCCAGTTGCCGCGTTATTTAATCAAGCAATGTCAACATAGATAGAAATTACAATACAAAGCAACAAATCTTTACACTCCATACGCTCCGATACCGGTCCAGTTGCCGCGTTATTTAATCAAGCAATGTCAACATAGATAGAAATTACAATACAAAGCAACAAATCTTTACACTCCATACGCTCCGATACCGGTCCAGTTGCCGCGTTATTTAATCAAGCAATGTCAACATAGATAGAAATTACAATACAAAGCAACAAATCTTTACACTCCATACGCTCCGATACCGGTCCAGTTGCCGCGTTATTTAATCAAGCAATGTCAACATAGATAGAAATTACAATACAAAGCAACAAATCTTTACACTCCATACGCTCCGATACCGGTCCAGTTGCCGCGTTATTTAATCAAGCAATCTCAAGTGATTTGTTTTACTCTTGTTCTCCGTGAACGGGAATTTTACAGCCGGAAAATATACACCTACTAATTTATAGGTAGCGGCCCGTCCCGGCTTCGCACGGGTAGATTGTAGGGGTCCTTATTTTCTCTTGTAATTAAAATAGCCTATATTAATCAGTGATTGATAATGTAGCATTCAAATGGTGAAATAATTTTTTAAATCGGTCCAGTACTTTTTGAGCCAATTCGTTACAAACATTCTTACATACGAGTACAAATCTTTCCTCTTTAGAATATCTGTAGAATATCTGTAGATGTAGTGTGTGTATGTGTGTAAAGTATAAACAGCTTCGGAATGCTTCCTCTAAATAAGAATGACATGCAAGTTTTCAATTTGGGTTTGAGTTTTCAGCACTGAAACAGCAACGAAACGAGACACAATACAAATAAGCGGAATTAACAACCCGTCGACGGTAGGCAATAATTCTCTGTCAACTCTGAATGTGTGCGAAATGCGAAAATAGTGTGCAATGTCCTCTCTATGTACGTTCACTCAGTGCTTATTTACCTCTTTTACCATTAAAAATACGCATTTACTTAAATTACTGCCTCCTTAATGCAAAAGCTTTCTATAACAGTTTCTATTTACTAAGATAATAATCCTTTCGTTAGCTGGGCCACAAAAACCTTGAATTGTTTACAAAGTTATTAATTCTGAGTTACCCGATCATTTTTCTACTCTGGATTGATATTAATCGAAAAATAATTACAAAATCCGCTGCTTCCAAAGAATTAAAATCCTATTACGAGAGGAGCTCAGAGTGTAACATTAACATCATAGGGTTTTGATTGCTTTTATACCTGTTGATTTTTATTCACTTTCCTTTTACCCGTAGAGTCGGGCAACAATCGAGGAACTTAGCTCGTACATGAAAGGTGCCTAGAGAAGTGTCAAAATATAGCCTGGTTATTGTAAAACCGGACATATTATCACAAGCCGCGTAAGGAGGGGTGGGGGTAGGGTGGACCGTCCCAGGTACCAAGCTCCAAGATGTGCCACCTTGGCATCGAACCCAAACCCGAAGCAAAGGGGTGACAAAAGAAACTCACATGCACTGCCGCAGATCATAAAAAGAGAGAATATATCTTTTTTCTATTCTTACGTTTTTGTTAATCGGTGAAAAAAATCTGCTATCTTCGCTCGTTGTCATCTAAGCTTATTTGTCTTTGTTGCTAACCCCACTCCACAAAACTCAAAAACTACTGCAGCTCGCTCCGATCGCCGATTTCACGGGTCTTACTCCTATGTACTTATTATTATTAGGAGTTGAGAGTCAATTATTGTCACAGTGTACAGAGTATTTGCAACCACACCCACGACGGTTCAGCATCCATTGCAGGGCCAAGGCATCCCTTTCCACACCATTCCTCTCAGGTTAGTGCTATTTTACTACCGTTGACTATATTTTTTGTCACACAGATCCCATATCTCGATAATATCCGTTACTCATTAACCTTATTTATCAACACGCGCAATATTAAAACATCAATTATTTATTTTAATAACATAATATCTCATCTCAGGAAAATGATATATCAATATCTCTGTACAGCAAGTCAAAGAGTATTGTTTGTTTCATATCCTGTACAGAATACTGGCAGGTATATAAATCAGTTGCCACAGTTGTTTTGTACATTTTCGTTGCAACATCGTCGTATGTGAGGCGTATCAATTTTACTGTGAATTTCACGGCTGCAGTTTGAACATTGACCTTATTGCGATGACACAAACAGAACATGTAATTTTGAAGGACACGATCGGAGATGGAAACAGTGTGATAGATCTTGATGGCAAAGAGAGCACCGAGCAAGAAATTGATGCAAAATATGGATATGTAGACGTACTAATTTGTGGTGTGATAACAGTGTTTGTATTTTTGTATTGTTATTTCTTTTTTTATGCATTTTATTCGTATCGGCCGATATCGTTTTATTACGATAGTAAACCAAATAACAGTAATTCTTTAAAAAATGTTGATACTATTATTAAATATTTACCTCTAGAAAACAATGAATTTATAAGAAAGAACCGCTCTTTAAATTTAATTTTAAAATGGGTAGATTCAAATAGTGAACTTTCGTCGGTGTCTCCATACATAGTCAGTGGACGAAGCGAGTTTGTTTCCAGAAAATGTGCATACACAAACTGTTTTATAACTTCGAACATGTCCTATTTCTATGACTACAGAGAATTTGACATGATTTTATTCTCAGTCAAAGATTTATCTGACAATAAAGTGATAAAACCATGGGTTCGTTCTCCAGACCAAAAATACGTTTTCGTAAGCAAAAATTCTCCCGAAGATTACCCAATATGCACTAACGATTATGATAACTTTTTCAACTGGACTCTTACCTATAAACTTAACTCCGATATACAGTGGGGATATTTAGTGATACGAGATACGAATAACAGTATAATCGGTCCTAAGATAAACATGACCTGGCTGAAATCGAACGAGATGAGTCCTTTGAGCGAGGAATTCAAAACAAAGCTAAGGATGAAGAGCAAAGCAGTGGCTGGGCTTGTAAACAGCTGTCACAACAAATATAACCGCAACTACATCATGAATGAACTGCAAAATGAACTCAATAAATACGAATGTGAAAATTATACCTGCAGAGTTGATATATACGGAGATTGTGGAAAACTTCAATGTCCTCAAGACGATAAGCTGTGCAATAACATTATCAAAGAGAAATATTTTTTTTATATGTCATTCGAAAATTCTTTTGGAGACGACTATGTAACAGGAGAACTTTTAAAAGCTTTGGATAATAATGCCGTGCCTATTGTATATGGCGGCGCCAACTACTCAAGGTAAGATAGTTTGATGTTTTACAATAACACTCAGTTTAGGGTTCCGTACCTCCATAGGAAAAAATAAACATTTATTGGATCACTTTATTTCCGTCATCCGTAAGTCCCTTTTCTCAGGAAAGCGTGTATCGGAGGTATCGAGTTGAAATAAACATAAAATTTCCTCTTAGAGCTGTGATATAAATCAAATTTCTAAGTCATCATCATCATCATCAGGCTCTACACGTCCACTGCTGGACATAGGCCTCCTTCGTACGACATCGTAGCGGTCGCAGGGAGTCGATGGATGGAGGCGGCTCAGGGCCGCTATTTGTGGCGTCGTACGGGGGAGGCCTATTTCTAAGTCAACGCAGTCAAAATGCAGAGCCGTTTATGCCCGAATATTTTGAAATTTTCTATAGAATCAGGTGCACAGAAAACCTATATGACCTTTATTCCGTTGAAATAGATACTTTCCGTTGATCTATCATCATAAAATTTGACAAAAAACAAGTTCTTAAATGTCTAGAGCACAAGATAAAAGGAAAAATCCTCAAACCACAAATTTGTAAAGTATTATCAACAAAAAAAATTGATTCTCGCCATGACCAAAACCTACTTCCCGTTAACCTGGAATCATAATATGTGGCTAGAAACAACATCTTAAGGAACGCTCGGTGCGCGAGTCCGACACGCACTTTGTTCTATTTTTATTTTTTTAAGTTTTGCCAGATAAATAATTGTCACTTTATAGTAAGATTAACCTAAACGGAACCACTCTCGGATAATTTAAAAAAAGTAAAATAAATAATCATTATCGGCCTACAATTCACGGAGATATCGGCGAACAGATACACGTTAAAAATATACATACATACAACCTGACATAGATCCTCCTCCCTTTTTCGAAGTCGGTTAAAAACTAATTCATAACTGTGTTGATTTGATACATGGATTAGAATAAAACGTCTATTTGTAACTCAGAAACATATCATTAATCATAACCCTCGCCCTTCGGTAGTCGGGTAAAAAGAAGGAGCATAGAGCACAGTTTGCTAGAGTCACAAAACCTGTCTCAGCATGGGTTAATTATATTTGTGTACAACCAACGCTGGTCGTCCGATAGAGCCGTTCCAGTTCGTAAATCAATCGATGATGGAAAAAAATAGGTAACCATAAAGCAGTTCATACCGTGAACTGCTTTAGAGTTGCCTATTTACAAATGCCGTAGGCACCTCAAGCTCAACGATTCATTCCCAACGTCGCGCGTGAGACGTGCTCCTTGCTCAGACGTAACGTCTCACGAAAAGTATTCCCAACATCTCACAAAATGCACCCAGTAGCAACATGCACCCAGTAGAAAGTTAGAACGTCGTGATTTACAATCTACATCATCTAGTATTTGTCTATCTTTTTCATTATTGACATCCTTTAAACACCATGTACAACAGTGCTTTTTACAGATTTCTGCCAGACGGATCATACT
Source organism: Eupithecia insigniata (assembly GCA_947859395.1). Classification (NCBI taxonomy): domain Eukaryota; kingdom Metazoa; phylum Arthropoda; class Insecta; order Lepidoptera; family Geometridae; genus Eupithecia; species Eupithecia insigniata. The sequence goes on from OX402008.1 coordinate 7,990,670, forward strand.
TGGATGCATCAAAACTTAATCCTCAACAACTGGCGACAAAAATCCATGAACTGATGCACAACCATGAAAAATACACAGAGTACTTTAAATGGAAAAACCATTACATTTACCAATCTACAAGCCATGCAATGGAAAATCATGAATACTGCAAGATTTGTTCCTTATTGAACGATGAAAGATATGTGAAGAAAACTTCAATATATCATAATTTTATGCAGTGGTGGTCTCCAAAACAACAGTATTGTTTAGACGAAGATATTGCTCAAATTCAATATTAGATAATAAGTGAAGTATTCAAATAGTAATAACACTGTGAGGGCTGGTTCGGCGGCAGATTTAGCCGAGGATCTAACGAGGCGCAAATATGCAGGTCTCGACAGAGCCTACGCATTTGCTCCCCTTGGAGTCGGGACCCTAGGTCCATGGGGTACCGAGGCTCTCCGGGTTTTCAAAAAATTATCTGAGCACCTGGTCGAAGCGAAGCGTGACCCGAGAGCTGGTGAGTATCTGGCGCAGCGCATTAGCATTGCCATAAAGCGGGGCAATGCAGCCAGCGTCTTGGGGAAGCTTCCGACTGGTATTAATATGGACCAGTTGAGCTATCAATAGATTGTTTGCAACGGTCTGCAGTTAGCTCAGTTTTTTTCAATTGTAAATACAAGTTTAAATTGTTTATATTATTTGATTGTTATTTTCTTTGTCAATAAAAATTTATTAACATTTATTAATAGTTAAAAACCCGTCAAATAGTAATTAAACAAACATCGAAATGAAATCGTTTGTTGTAGGATTCGATTGATTATTATTTTATTGTTCACTAGCTTCTGCCCACGGTTTTGATAGTGCTTTTTCCGAGAAAGTAGCTATATGTTATTCTAGGTCTACAACTATTATATTATAAAAAAGTGAGTATTGGTAATTAAATAGACTATTTATTTGGATCATATGTATTATATTTAATAGGTTTTTACATCAATAATTATTGATTATAGTTATTAATCTTTTGTTATTAGGTATTTATAATGTTATCTTGATATTTATCTTAGATCGACTTTGGTACAACCCCTGCCTTTCTTAAATTCACAATTATTTCAATACAAAGGTTGCCTGGAAGAAATGTCTTCTAAGCGATAAGGCCGCCCATTGTAGTCTTTTGTAAAATCTATTTGTAAAGTTGTGTTTCTGATGTACAATAAAGAATTTTTGTACTGTATTATTGTACGTCTATGATAAAATTCAACCCAGGAAAGGCTTGATTGATTGTTCGTTTGTTTTTTTTTTGCATTGAATAGGCTACGAAACTATTTACTAAACCAATCTGAAAAATTATTTCACTGTTGGGAAGCTACACTATCCCTGGGTGACAGTGGCTATATCTGATTTTCAAAAAAAAAATAGGGTCCTTACTAAAACTACAATAATGTAATCCAAGGTGTAAAAACCGAAAGTACTGAAAGGATTTGAAAAATTCTTTCACTGTTGGGAAGCTATACTATAACGCGGGTGAAACCGCGAGGAATAGCTAGTCGACCCGACCCGATTAGTTTGACGTGAGGAGGTAACAAACATCCAACCTCTCGAATTTTTTTACATATTGCGTGATAGTGTGATGTGAGGATTAGTGTAATAGAGTGTAATGGATATGGCAGTTAAGATGCATCTAGATTGTTTGCAACAAACAATCTATAGTTAGCTCAATTGTTTAAATTGCAAATACTAGTTTTAATTTGACGAACAATATGGCGCGGCGGGCGAAGGTTCGCCTTCGCTGACGCAGGAGGTTGCGGGTTCGATTCCCGCCTTGGGACAAATGTTTGTACGATCTGCAAATATTTGTCTCGGCTGTTCTGGGTATTATATGTATAATAAAAAATATCTATCTATGTAAGATATTGTGTTACGTATATCAGTCATCTAGTACACATAACATAAGCTCTGATTAGCTTGGGGCTAGATGATGATATGTGGATTGTCCAGCATTATTTATTTATTTATTAATATGTTTATATTCTGTAGTTGTAATGTTTTCTCTATTTTTAAAGATTTTAGTGTTTAATTTTCGACTCCGACAGATAGTGGATAAAGACACCACGGTAGATTTGGTATGCCTATGTTCAGCATTGAACATATACGGGCTGATGATGATGATGGTAAATTTGCAATCGTAAAAATGTTTCTGTATATACTACGAAACTGAAATGACTTACAGTCCTACGTCTTACGAGTAGACAAGAACATACGTAGAGGGGAAACATCGAACGGAAGGTCACGGCTACACGTTAAACGGGCTACTCAATCTATCTCAGTCGGGCGGACGGCGACGCCCGCGAGTCCGACTGAGATAGACTGAGTAATTTGTCGCGACCTTGAGCCGGTCCGGGGCCGAAGTTTCCCCTGTACGTATGTTCTTGTCTACTCATATGCCTACGTAGCAAAACATACTATTTCAGCTATTTGCTAGGATATTAAGCAAAGCCGGAGGAACGAGCTAGTTAATATTAAGACATTGCATTGTGTTGACTATCATCTTATGCAAATAGCAATCTTGATCTACCTACTGTGTCAACTGCTCAACTAATAATAGCATATTAGATGGCGTGCTAGTTATCTCTAGACCGTTAGACTTGTTGTGGTTAATTTTAATTTGTATTTTCGGCTTGATGACAAAGTTTATTAATAAAAAGTATTTACTTTTATTTGCTTTTGCTAAAAAAGTTCCGGTTTTCTTCGAACAATTCCTCATAAACCCATTGAAAGGGAAATATAGCATCTCGGAAGGTCATCCTAAATAATCTGCAGATCGTACAAATATTTGTTTCGCGAAGGGAATCGTACCCACAATCTCCTGCGTCGCAGGAGAAGCTTCCTTTACTTGGTTACCGACCTAGGTTTGATAATATGTATATGAGATACAGCAGGAAAGTAATACGCGCCTAATGGTTAATGTAAATATCGTACGTCTAGAACGATGCATACAAGGCGTCAAATAAAACATATGCAACTTATACGACGCAATATTCGATTTGGACGCTTGAATCTGTATGAACAGTAGGCCGAGCATGGGGATTGTTGTCTATGTTAGAAAAGACAATAATTACATCGCTTCACCATACATTGCGTACATTACTGAAGTTGAAGGAATTAATTTACGCATTCGATGACAAAGTGACGTAATTTTTCTCTATTCTACCCTAGACAATAATCTCCGTGCTTGCCCTACAGGTGGCCTAAAGTATAGAGAGACACTTTTTATTATTATACGCAACCCCATCATACATTGCGTCGGATAAGTTACATGGCGTAGGCTTGGTCTGTTCCTACTAACTCACACGTAGAAAAATATACCATTAAGTTTCAAAGAAAAACTTTACCTTAAAAATAAAATCAACGATTCATTCATGTGATCAAATTAAAGCCCGTAGAATCAGGTTCGTACTTCCGGCGGAATAGCAAACGTAGTTACCGCGGGAAAATGATTGGAAATTTGATTTTACAGGAGCCTTTTCCAATCCCAAATCTTTGAAGCTTTCAATGAACATCCGCCATTGAGTTAAAGGTCCAAAAATACGGTCTAAAATACAGATTTTTAAATGTTTGAAGTCGACTCGATTCACGAATTTGTTTTAGTATTTATGTATACGAAATTCTTTATTTTACGCCATCATAGTTAAATTAACATGATTCAATATTCGCTGCCCTATGCAACAAGCCCTAAGCAGAAGCTTATAACAGTATTTCGGTTAAATAGGACAGTTTTTTAAATATGCAGAACTTGATTTCGACTATGTAAGTCCCACATAATGAAGGGTACCTTATATACCTAATCAAAATTATCGTTCTGCCAAACACAAACGGTTAGACGTTAGCAAAACATATCTAGGAACTTGACCAGCTTAACAGAACCCACCTCCCTTTGCACCCTATTGCAACAACAAGAGACCGGTGGCAATTTTAAAGGCCAAACTTTAATGGTCTCGTTGTCATGGCTGGGCTTACGACGGAATCTAATATTCCATTATACGCGGAACGGGGCAGCAAGAAGAACCTTGATCGAGTGTACGTTTCTCTCCAAAATCAGTTCAGTATAAGATTATTCAGATTTTTTAGTTCAAATATAATCATTATAAACAGTTCAGGAATTTCGGATGAGATAAGATTCTGTTTTTAGAGTATTCTGGAAGGTGAGATGAATATAACATGAGTTGGTGAAATTCGAGTGATTCGTTTGAGGCATCGGAAAATAAATATGAACTAGAACACAGAGTAGGTTACTTCGTGACTGAAATGTTATAGTCTTTTCAGATTTAGCCAGGTTTGACCTAAATTCTTCCTCACTTAAGATATATACATAAATTTAACTTTTTATCACTACATACCAATTACATCTTTCTCAAATTAATCTGCACCTAAAATAGGATAGAATTGCATGAGATAATTTTTTTTCTGACTCTCCTTCATTCATAGTAGGCACAAGCAGAACATATCAGTGGCAAAACGTATAAAATACATGACTTCATTTGAGATCGAGCAAATAACATGGGGCTACCAATATATTTTATATATTTATAATAGAAACTAGCGACACGCCCTGGCTTTGCACAGGTGCAATGCTGATACTAAATTATAGATACAAAACTTCCTCTTGAATCACTATTTAAAAAAATCGCATCAAAATCCGTTGCGTAGTTTTAAAGATCTAAGAATACATAGGGACAGAAAGCATCGGAAAGCGACTTTGTTTTATACTATGTAGTAATATTGGATTTAAAGTACGTTGATTGAAGGTTAAAAATCCTCCAGCTAATCTGTGATAGAACAATTAAGAGCCATGCGGGCATTTGACGTTTATTGACATTCAATTAGTGATATCGAATATTACGATCAGGAGGGCAATTCTGGCAATATATTTACTCGATAAATATGGCAAGAACTGTCAAAATATTGAGTGATAAACAAGCGTATTCTGACGCTCCCATGCGAGATGTCAGTACAGATCTCAGTTCCCCCACTAAGAATAAGAATAAGCGTATTCTGGAAAATCTGCAATTCGATATTTATCGAGGGTTTTTCAGTGCCCTGAAACGCCTGTTGCTGGTACGTTTTATTTTGCACACCTACCCAAGTGTATAATGTTGTGCTAATTGGGGGAAGTCTATGCCCAACAGTGGACCAGTATTGGCTGATGATGATGATAATCTCTGGCTACCCCAACCTCTGACAGTCGTATGTATGTAACAAAAAAAAAAACAGCTTACCAATTATCGGAACAGTCGCGAGCATGTGCCCTGGTTTATTTTATTTAAGGTTCATTCTAATATTCAATCAAAGCTACAAAGCTACAAATGACTCAGAGGGTATTCTTAAAACTTTTGAAAATAATTAAAAGCCGATTTTTATCAATTTTATGTCAGTGAAGATATCGCCTTGGCAACCTTAATCATAATCATAATACTTTATTTGCTGAAATGTAGGTACAGCAGGTCTTAGATATTAGCTCACTACATTCTGCCTCAAAGTGCGTGCAAAAAAAACATTTGTTCATCTCCGTTATACATTAATAGGTACCTAATTAAGTTATAAATTTAACACACAGACTTACACATAGATCATGAGGAATTTAACTTGGACAAAACAGCAAACGAATAATAAACACCAACCAAACACAATAGTAATACAAACGTAAACAAACAGAAGATGAACATGGCTATTTAATCGTATTATATTTCATATTATCAATGGTTATCTCGAAATTGCTAGATGTCAAAATTATATGTCATAAATTTTATAAAGAGAGAAATTAATGTAGTTTGTCATCTAGAAATTCATTTACAGTGTAGTATGATTTTTCAGTTAATAACTTCGTCAAAGTATTTTTAAAAATATTTATATTATTGATGGTTCGTATAGACGATGGGATTTTGTTAAATATTATCGGTGCCATACAAAACACACCTACACGTAAGATCCTCGTTCTTGCACTGTTATGGTGTAGAGCGCCTGCACGTCGGCTCTCTGCCGGGTAAAATTTGAACAGATGTGGATTTTGCTTTACAAAAACTGCCGTTTCTAAAATGTAGAGTGCTGGTAATGTGAGAATTCTCCATTGTCTGAAAACATCTTTGCAGGAATCCATCTGTCCCATACCAAACATAGATCGAATACACCGTTTTTGGGCTATAAAAACCTGTAATTTGTTTGTAGAATTTCCTCAGAAAATAAGTCCATACCTTAGGATCGACGCAATATGACCGTAGTACGCAGTGAGCAACGTTGGAGTACTAACTATTTTGCTTAGTTTATAGAGAGCATAAGAAAATTGACTGAGCCTTTTACACACTTTATCAGTGTGATTCTTCCAATTAAGTTGGTTATCTACTTCTAGTCCTAAGAATCGCGTGGATTTTATTTGATTTATTTTTGTATCTATATGTTCAATGTCAATCATCCACTCCGGACGACATCGTGGATGGACCGACGACATCGTGGCGGTCGCAGGGAGTCGATGGATGGGGGCGGCTCGGGACCGCTATTTGTGGCGTCGTACGGGGGAGGCCTATGACCAGCAGTGGACGTGTATGGGCTGATGATGATGATGATGATGATGTTCAATGTCAAGATTTATCGGTAGTTTATGTCGTTTAAAAATCATAAGAAATGTCTTTGCTAAATTTATTTTTAAATTAAATTAATACCGGTATAAGCGCTACGGGACGATAGTTGTTTATGTCATCTTTTCCACCTTTTTTATATAGGGGCTTGATTATCGCGAGTTTAAGGCTATCTGGGAAAATACCATTCTCCAAGCATAGATTAACGATGTGACAAAGTATTGGTGCTGTTATTATTGCTACCTCTTTTATTATATGTGTGGCTACACCATCGTACCCGACGCTGCTGGTGTTTTTCAATGAAGTTATTGTTTTTAGTATGTCAAAGGGATCTGTAGGTACTAAGAATATTGAATTAATATTTTTATTTATTTTATTCGGATTCATGTCAGTATTATTGTTAATTGTATTGTTTGTATTAGTAGTTACCATGTCAATAAAATAATCATTAAAAATGTTTGCCAATTCCGTGGGATTTTTAACTATATTATTGTTAATAGTCAATTGTGAAAAACTTTCTTTTGGTTGATTTTATGTATTACTATTTATTATTTCCCAAGCAGCTTTAGATTTATTTATAGATGTTTTAATTATGTAGTCATTTGGAGATTTCTGGGTAAGTTTTATAAATTTTTTTTAACCGTCTCGCTTAAGTTTTATATTTTTGTTTATTTTCAATAAAAGGAGTGTGACGATATTTCCAAAGCAACTTTTTTTTGTTGATCCTACACTTTTTTATACCTTTCGAGATCCACTTTGGCCGTTTTTGGTAGTTAATCTTTATCTTTACAATTGGAAAGCACAAGTTGTACAGTAGTATAAACATATCAATAAACGCGTTGTAGGCCTTGTTTGGATCCTGGCATTGAAAAGAATCAGTGAATGTTATGGTACTAAGATGGCTTTTGAATAGTTTAATATTATCTACACTGTAGTCGCGTCTTTTGATGAACCAGTGTTTGATCTTGTATATCTTTTTGGTAGGTATTTAAGAACCTGTGCTGTGTGGTCAGAAAGTGCAATTTCAATAATTTCTCCTGTGCTTCCACGTATATTATGCATAATATTATCTATGCACGTATTCGACTTCAACCTTGTTGCTTCTTTGAATTGAAACTTTAGATTGTATCCCCATATAAGCATCTGATAGTCACTTACTCGTTTATTCATTTTTAATATATCTAAGTTAAAGTCACCACAAATAAGTATCTCGAAGTTCTTTTTAGTACATAGATGTAATAGAATTCTCTCCAGTCTTTCCAGAAATAAATTGAATAGTTGACAGTTATTCTTCGGGGGCCTGTAAATACATACGATAAGTAATTTAAGAGATACCAGTTTTATGGCTGAGCATTCAATTATGTTTGGTATAGATAATGTGACGATCTCCTGTATATTCTCAAACTCAAGGTGATTCCTAACCAATATGCATGAACCACCATATCGTCCATCTCTGCAGAAACATGAAGCTAATTTATAATTAGGTAGTGAGAGGCGGTTACGATCTTTTGTGATCATATTATGCTCAGTAATGCAAAGAAAATCTATGGTTTTACCTATTTCATACATTTTATCTATATGAATCATCAATTCGTCAGTTTTGTTTACAAGTCCGTTAATATTTTGGTGCATTAAATAAACATAGTTAAATACGAAAAAAAATGTTTTTTTCATCGATTGCATTTGAGGTAGAGGGTATGGCTCTACAGTTTTGTACTTCACTCGTCGCGTTAAACTCTATGGATGTTTGGGTGGCCTTGCTAGTCTTACCAGTTGTACAGAATTCATCGGTTGTTTGGGTGCTTCTGCTTATAACAATCCCTACCTTCCTTTGTTTTGTTTTATTTTTACCACATTTGAAAAAAGCTAGCTAGGATATCTACTAGAACGTGTTATTGTAAGCATACAACGCATTATTTATGATGACAAACGACCGACGTGGCGCTGCGGGCGAAGGTCCGCTTACGATGCAGGAGGTTGGAGGTTCGTTTACCGTATTGAGAAAAATGTTTGTACGATCTAAAACTTTTTTCGTATGTATTTTGTACTATGTATGTATTGTATTATGTATATATCAGTCATCTGTGTAGTACCAATAACACAAGCTCTGCTTGGCTTGAGGATAGATGATGCTGTGTGAATTATTCAACATTATTTATTATAATTTATTTATAGCTAACTTACATCTAAACCTCAATAACCTCGGTACTAAAATTTCGAGAACCTAAAAGAAACCACAAATTTCAACAAGTATTAGGAAGATAATAGCAGACCACGCAAAATAAAATAAAAATTTTGACTTACCGTGTTAACGAGGGACCATCCTTGTGAGTGCCAAATCTTTCCAAAGCATTACCCTCTTTTTTGCAGTCAGCTAAAAGCGGAAGTATTCGCAGAAAAATAGCAATGAAAGTACCTCGATTAACTCACACCAGTCTCTGTCTCAGTATTTAATATCTTTAAGTGGACGTAGGCAATTTTACAAAAAGCCAAAAAACGGAAAATCTCTGGTAATTTGTGGAATCCACTTGGGTCTAAATGAAATAAAAAGGAGGATGGTAAAAATGTAGGCCAGCTTGGCCCAAGCATGCCTTCATCGTGACATGTCGCGCTTGAGCTCTTTAAATTGATCGTTTCCTTCCAAATAATATTATTACTGCGTTGCTAATGACTGTCGGAGAATCTTCAGTTCTCCACACAATTTTATTTTCAAGATGTCATAACGGTCCTAAATACTCTTCCCATAATTATTGAAGGATATTTGTGTGAGGCTTTAATGCAAATGTCTAGTACTTGCTGCGCTTATCTCTTAAAAATACTGAAGGTAAATACAGTGGAACTTTTGGTACGTATTTTTGCCAACAAAAGTCCAAATATGCCACATCTCCCCTAAGGACAAAAACATTATAAAACTGCCACAGCCTCAAAGCTTTTTCGTGATGAGATTTTGAAATTCCCCGTATTTCTGGGTAATTTGATGCACTTAGCTAAATATTATAATCAGTCCTTATCATTATCATCATCAGCCCCTATACGTTCATAGGCCTCCCCCAAACGACGACGCCACGAATAGCGGTCCTGAACCGCCTCCATCCAACGACTCCCTGCGACCGCTACGATGTCGGTCCATCGAGTGGGAGGTCTTCCCACACTCCGTTTTGCATGGCATCGCTTAAGTCCTTATACTTTGATTTAATTAATTACAATTATTTAGAGAAAAACTATTTGAAAACATGAAGAAAAATCCATTGGTGGATCAAAGTGGAACAAGATGTCGATTCTAATCAATTGGTGGATCAGTGTCAAAACATTTGTTCGACATCATGTTCTACTGGTGGTGGATCAGAATGGAAAAATAGTGGAACCAATTTAATCCATTAATGTATTAGCTTAATCGATCAGAGAGGACTAGGGCAAAAGTAGAACATTCGCAAATGCCAATTCTGCATTATTATAACTGATGTTTAATAGTATTTTTTTTTTCATATAATAATAAAGTATAACCTATTCAAAAATAATTGAAGACTAGAAAGCGCTTTAAAAATTCCAAACGACTCGTGAAACCTCATCAATATGCTAATTTGAAACTCAAACTAAACTCCAAACATTATTCTGTTCAAACATTAAATATGTCGGACCCGCAGGAGTCACATAATCAGCTATAAATATTAATTTATTTACATACGAATTCCACTTTCATTAGTGAAATGCAAATTTCTAGGGTCCGATTAAAAACTTATGTAATTTCGTACTACTTAACAAATATTCAACTACAAGGCTGAGACTATAATCATGAAAGTCTGTGAATTAAAGGTAAAATTAATTCCAGATAAACCCGTGACTAAAATAAAATTATAACACGTTACGTCGACGTTTTACATATCTACGGGATTTAAAAAGCACCATGGAAGCCGTCAGTCTTTAACTCTTTGTTTTTAAAGGTGGTGATAGATTTTCGCCCTAACATCGGTTTACCACATTATTATTTTTTCAAAGTCGTTGTGCAAGATGAAAGTTATATATTTGGATAGATGACACTAATACAAATAAAAATGGCCTATAACCACAGACATTATACTAGCTGCCCTATAACATAATTTCCTAAAGCGTCAGGTTTCTGAGATATTCACTGATGAAAAAACATGAATGTCAGCAATAGTTATTTTCATCTGTGTACCTCAGAAATTTAACTATAAAAAAAATATTTCCTTGGTTTTTGGTATTTACATGATGAGTTCATAAGCCAGCTTAAAAACATGTGTAAATACAAAACACCACAGAATTATTCTCTGTCCAAATATTTTTTCACTGTTCACCGAGATTTTGCAAAAAAAAAAACATCTTATTATGGCCACCTTCTATACAAAAATCTTAAAACCCCTTTTCCCAACATTAATCAAGTATTTGTATTTCTTTATTAATCAAACTTAATATAATCTTATAATTATTCAGGCACTCTAAACCAGAGAAGGTTTGTTTAGTGTCTGCGGTTACAACGAGTTGCCACACATTTGACATGAAGTTATCGAACAATATTATGCAGTAAACATACTTAGGCTAGGTTATGCGAGCGGCTATGAGAGCGGTTGAAACAAATGGTAACAATATCTACCGCTAAAGGATACGGCACCAATTACACAGTTTTCTAAACAATGTTATTTTGTCGTTAATTGCCGATCGGCAAACAGGTTTTAGAGTACAGGGTGACTAGCGGTCGCTGTCTGGAAAAAATATAAATTCCTGAAGTCGTAGTAGAACATACTTAGATATTTAACATTATAATTAGGTTTTACCATGTAACTAGGTAGGTATAAATGTAGGTCATATTCTATTATAAATTATCTAAGAAGTGTTTTTTGTATTTATGAGCATAGTTTTTTGTGTTGACTTTTTCTAATAGTTTGCGTGGTAGCTCATTATATATAGTAGGTACTAAATAATCTGTGGTTCTCCTCCCATAATAATTATTCATTTAAGGGATATTTAGTTTTCTCTGTGTAATTTTCCTAGTTGTAATTGTATGTGATACGGGCACAAGTATAGCTGTATTATGAAATTGCTCTGTTAGAAGGTTTAGTTTAATTCTTTCTTGCACCGGAAGTACGCTAGAAAATTTGAATAAGCCCATGATGTTGTCTTGGAAATCATTTTTAAATTTTTTAGGTGTTATAGTTTTTAAAATCCTGTACTGCAAGTTAAATATTTTATTAGTTTCTGTTTTGAACGTACGGCCATAGCAGGCTATGCCGTAGGATATTACTGATTCCCTATCCCCCAATCGATTTTTTAAGTAGTCTTCACACAATTTTCTGATGGGCCCCTTACTCCAGTATCGTCTAATTTTTGTATTAACGTATCATGCCTGAGTGTGTTGAAAGCCTTGCTAAAATCTATGAATAACAGTATGACATGTTGTTTGTCATTTAGTAGCTTATTAACTTCATCGTTGAATTTAGATAATAGCAATGTAGTTGACTTACCAGGCTGAAACCCGTATTGTGCATTAGTGATTACATTATTCTTGCTATAATAATCTTGAAATTGCTTGCAAATGAATTTTTCAGCTATTTTATCTATGACTGGTAGAATAGTTATGGGTCTATAATTTTCATATACGTTATGATTTCCTTTTTTAAATATAGGTCTCACTATACCTGTTTTTAATTCTTGAGGATATTTACCTTTTGTTATGCTTTTATTTATTAATGTTGTTATTACTTTTATTATTTTATCACCTATATATTTTAAGTCAATACACCGGATATCATCAATACCAGGTGATATTTTGTTTTTAAATGTTGCAATATTTTTGTTGTCTTTTTGAGTAGCTTTTTTATGTATATTGACTTGTTTTCTTGAAATGCGTATGTTGATTCATTAATAAGGCGTTTATTACAAGTTGGCAAGATCTTTTTTACGTTTTCGTCAAATTCTTTACCAAAATTACCAGCAACATTTTTTGTAGATATATTATTTTTCGTAAACGCTTTAACAATGACCTCATCAACTGATTTTTTTAACCTACCTGTTAAATTATTCAAAATTTCCCATAATTTCTTAGGGTCCTTCTTATTTTCTTTTATTTGATCATGATATCATATGATCATGTGATCATGATATGATGTATTTCTAGATTTTTCTATTGTTTTTCGTGTTTTATTTCTTAATTTGTTATATTCTAGTTTGCGATTTTATCGCTACTATCTTTTTTTCACTGTATAAACATCTTGTCTCTTTTTTCACATAAATTATTAATTTGTTTATTAATCCATGGATCTTTATTTCGTTTTATATTTATATTGATTCTAGTGTATTTAGATTTTTCGTAGCATGTATTTAATGTATCCTTAATGTAGTCATATATTCCTAATGGACAGTCTATTTTATCAACTGGACTCCAGTCTATACTTTTTAATAAAGGTTCCAATTTACTTCGGTCAATACAAGTGTTGATATATTCGTATAATTTTCTCTGATCGTTGATAATACTTTATTAGTATGTAGGCAAACCTGGGCTATAGTCCAAAATAAATTGGGTAAGAGCTTTGTGATGCAAAACCGAGACAATATATGCCCCTATTCCTGTAGATACACAACTGATGTAGCCTTTTGAAGCCCATTTTTCGCAATTACTACAACGTAGGTCAAAGGCAAAATTTACATTTTTATTTGGTTCCGCATAAAGGGACAATTTTAAAGTTTCATTGGCTGATTGATGAAAAAAAGACCTTATTTTTTGGATTAAACGATGTTGAGCAGGTTGGAATCCAATTTCCGGTCAGGATCCCTATTTTTTTTTTTGGTTACGTATTATTACTTGCTCAACCAAATTTTAAAAACTATAGAAAAACATTTTGAAGTGTTTTCCATTTTTACCTTCATCCACACCATCCTTAGCAAAGGCTTTAAAAGTGGATTGAATCGAGGCCATAAAATTAGGTAGTAAAAAGCCATTATTATTTGATGACGATATCTACTTATTTGTAAATTATGTTTTAAATCTAGGTTGGCACATTTGGTGAGGTGTAAGTTAAAATAATGGTCAAATGCGTTGCATTCATGGTTTTCATTCTATAATGAAAATTAACTGTTCTACCCCATCTAAAGGACTCTATACACTAAACCTGCCAGAACAGACACAGCCCGGCGGCGGTAGCTTCGTAGACGGCGGCGCGGCGGAGAATCACGCCGGTGACCGTACAAGTTTGCGCATTGTGGCTACATTTTGGTGTATGAATACTACAGACCGCCTATCAACTTGTAACGATACGTAAAGCCTGCGACTTTAGTGTGTAGACTCCTTTACATGAGCGGTCCTGCAATTCATTGTAACTCACCACCCGGTAACTTTATACATTAGCATATTTTCATCATATTCCGTGGTCACTAAACGAGTTAGAGTTACTTAACGATTTTATTACATTTGCTGAGGACCACGCGTATTATTTGATTCCAGAGTTTGTGAGTGGCCATGAAGAGCTTGTTATTTCTAAACGGTGCTCTATATTTAAAGTATTGATTACTAGAAAAATATTTATTAAAAATAGTTCTTTGCAAGTGGGAATAAGGAATCAATATAAATATTTGTTATGAATAGAAATAAGATTCATTAATTTTTTACTTGTTTAATTTTAATTTTATGACGTGTCCAAGAGTCCTGTAAGGTCTAAAGGAAATAAAGCACTTTAATATTTAATATTGTTAGTAGAGAAGTGTATACGTACCAACCTATTTAATGCTGTCTGGTCTAAGAACAATATGAATGAAAATGCGTTTGTGACAAATTCGCAAGCTTTTTAAGGAGAAACTTCTAAATTACATCACCCAAAAAAAGTTCCAGCAACAAAATAAAGAACAAAAAAGGCCGAAAATTAGATACAGACTGTAAAAGAACATCTATACAGTATGCTGCTTTTTATTCAGCACCCATCTACACCTTTGAACATACATTAAACACAAATAAAAAAGTACGTAAAAGGTGCTCCAAATAGGCACACACTGCGAAGTACACTCAGCGTCAGAACAACGTAGAACGTCAGACATTATGTTAAATAAAAAAGGCCTACCGTTCGTATCAGTTTTCAGAAACAATTTCGTTTATTATTTATTATACATAAGTTGGCTTTAATAAATTATACTGTGGTTGCAATTTATAAATCACTGCTTGTAACAGCTAGCAAGGTACATTTTGCAGTTTTTCCAAGAACCAATATTTGAGGATCGATGTGGTGTGCCGGGCGAAGGTTCGTTTGCGACGCAGGAGGTTTCGGATTCGATTCCCGCCTTTGGGACAAAATGTTTGTACGATCTGTAAATATTTTTTCCTGGTGTTCTGAGTATTGTCTGTCCTAACTAATATTATAAATGCGAAAGTGTGTTTGTTTGTCCTTTCTTCACGCCGCTTAACCCTATGCCAAAAATCAAGTAGATTGGTAGCTTAGTAAGCTAAGCAAACAATCGACTTTATTTTTGGCATAGAGTTAATTGATAGGATGAAGAGTAACATAGACTACTTCTGTCCTGTTAAGATCCATTTAAGATCTGACCTTTTTATCCACCTAAGAATGTGAAATTCGAATTTCACGCGAGTGAAACCGCGGGAACAGCTAGTGTGTAATAAAATAAACTATATTATGTATTGTATGACATCACATAACACAAGCTCTGCTTAGCTTGGGACTAGATAATGCTTTGTGGTTGTCCAGATTATTTAAAAATGAACACTTTGTTCTTTTCATAAAATTAAGGTTCGTGGAAATCGAATTTCTTTTAAATTCAGTACAAATTTTCTAAGAACTCGGACATAGGTTTAATAGAACCTATGTATGTTGACCGTGACTTCAAATTAACTGCTTTATTTGAATACCGTAACTAGATTATTGTGTAGATTTTTTTTTATTTCATTCAGAAAAGCTTTTGGAAGTTTTATAGAAAAAAGTTGTCTTAGCCTGAGAAAAAGGAGGTATTATCCAATGTCGACTGTACGTAAATATTGTTCCAAATACGTACTGTCAGGTACAAAACGTGTTAAGCCTCGGAACTTGGGTGGCATGTCAAAGAGAAAACTTTCGACATACTTTCACTCCGCCATTTTGTCTAATTTTTTTTTATTTAATGACGCGTGTGCATCAGTCCGTAATAGAGGCGTAATAATCACATGTATGTATGTAAGTCCTTTATCACATATTTTATATCGGAGTCAGGTTTGAGAAAAAAAAAACATTAATAATATAACTTAACAATGCGTGTCATGAGGTTTTGTTGGAACTCCCAATAGCCTTAGTTGTATTTTAGAATTAATTTGTCACTATTATTTTTGTTTGTTTTTCTTACATTTTAATCGTATATTCCTAGCTTAGTGTTGCCTATTTAAGTATATCTTGGATTTTGCCAAATAAACTTATTAATTTCATTTCATTTCAGTAAACCCTTAATTTGGTAATCAAACAACCAGACAAAACTATAAATGAGAATTAGTTCCCGGTTTTTCTTTTTAACTATCAAAGTGAATTTAGTTATGATTTGTTTTATTTGAATTCAATCCGGCGAATGGGACCAAAGTCCCTTTACCTAGCGGTCCCAATGGACGGAAGCCTCATATTTTCACAGTTTTTTTATGTTTTGGGGGTCAAATAGTACATATTTAAAAAATAATGATATTATTTTATGATATGTTATATAGTAGCACTTATATATTTGAATTAGAGAGAGAGAAAATTTATTTACCCGTAAAGAAAACATAGATAACTTATTAAACAATACTTAAATTTAAATAGTAGGTAACACAGAAAAAAAATATGAGATGATAAGGGTAAATTGCAACATGCAATGGAAGCAGGGACCCCCTGCTTCCATTGCATGTTGCAGTATTGGAGCATTTGCCCAATACTGCGCTGGTTTTCAGGCAGGCCCGTGAGAGTGAAGTCTGCTTATTTACTAGCACTATTACTAACGGTAAGTAACATTATACATTTTGACAATAAAGGTAGGTAGGCAACGCTCAATAAAAAAACTATTGAAATGCATTAAAATTAACAATAATACCTTATATAATAACAATAATACGATACAACCTTAGCTAAAAAGGAGTATTGATAACAGTACCTGGTCTATACTAAGTAAAATCCGGCAGTGAATCCCTGTGACTCCACTATAAAGGCCATCTTGATCTAGTGTGGGGAATAGAGCCTTACTCTAGGCACTCTAGGTTCCGTCATTTCACCAGAAATATAGAAATTAGGAGTCATTCCGTGTGCATATAATCTTTCTCTTTGGCAATAAACGTTACCCTATCTTATTATTAAACATTCGTACAGTTGAACAGAGAAACTACTCCTTTTTAGAAGTCGGTTAAAAATAGTAATACAGCCTGCTGTAAATAAAGTATCTCCCCATAATGAGGCCTTTGGACTAACCTCCCTTTAGAGAAATAGGTTCTTGATGTTTATGGCATTGCAACATTGCATAAATGTCATTACAAATAGGGGTTTATGGTTTCATAGCAATTTATGATCATTGACATGTGCGGTCGTAAACAGCAGATGTCTACTTCATTCTGGGTCTAAAGTTTCAACTGTATTGGAAGTTTATGTTCACTTTATTTAAGTATTAACTTTACTTTGTATGGGCTAGCTAAGGATCTAGGAATATTATGGCTTTGAGATACATACATATATAATAGCCTGAAAATTGTTAGCTAATTTAAAACAAAGTCCAAAAACAGAGGAAACTATATAGTCATAATTCTTGTAGATTGAAGCGGTGCATAAAAAGAATCTTGTTTTATAAAATAAATTCAGTAACAATATTACTGTCTTTTTTTACGTCTTAGGGTAATAATTTAAACCTACTGCATGCAATACTATTTTTTCTATGTTCACATAAGCTCGATTAAATTCTAAAAGTACCTACTTACTTTAACTGTATATACATATAATTCCTTCGGCCTAAGCTGAAAAATTGCCCAATTCTGTGCGCACCGTTGAAAATATTTATCTAAAACGAATCTTATATAAGTAATGAAACAAATTAAAATGTATGAACGTTAAGGTTGAAATGGATGAAGGCGGCTGAGGACCGCTATTTGTGGCGTCGTATGGGGGAGGCCTATGTCCAGCCGTGGACGTGTATTGGCTGATGTGATGTGATGAAGGTTGAAATTGTTTTGGAAATATATAAATTTGCTCCAATTATTTCGCAAGGTGCTTTACAAAAATGTGAAAAATGTTTGTTTAAGGTTTTATTACTATTGTATTGAATTGAATAATAATTAAAAAATTCTGTATATTTTGAAGGAAAAATATGATACTGAAGTATTAGTTCGAATGTTCTTTTTTTTTTAATTTGGTGTTTTCTGTTTCTTGTGAGGGTTAGAACAACGCGTAAATTTTTTGTATTTTCCTCAATAATTTATTATAAAAGTACGCAAAATATTAGAATATGAAATATTTTATCGTGTAAATCATATTTTGTGATTAGCTTCATTTGTTATATAAAATGAGTTTAGAGATATTTTCAAAACGGTGACGACAAAATTGGGCATTTTCTCACGGAGCCCCCTTAAAAGATAACCAATTAGATTTAAGTACTCTGATCATAGAAACCAATTTTGGTAATAAATACTTATTTTTATAAAAATACATATTTTACAAAAAAAATGACTAAATCATAACATCAGCATCATCATCTCAGCTAAAAGTTGCTGCTGGACATGACAATGACATACCATCATTGGTAGGTGGACATAATGACAGCATAGGAGTGAGCTTTTTAAAAAATGAATGAAATTCCTTTCCTACTAAACCTTCCTTAAGTCAACAATAAAAGCAAATCGATCCCGTTATTAACACTTACACTCAAAATTAACGATACTTCAAAACTTCAACCGAAGTAACTTGTTTAACTTTCAGTCGTTTTATTCCACAATAAAAACAACTCCGCGAGAATAAGTGCCCGTAAAATTTGATAAGACTCCTTGTTTAAGTATTGTTGTAGTACTATCATTTATAGTTATTCTTAGGTAATTGATGGAATTAGTAAATTATTACTAAGCTTTATTGACAAAGAAAATAACAATAAAATAATATAAACAAATTAAACTAGTATGTACAATTGAAACAATTCAGTTAACTGCAGACTGTTGCAAACAATCTACAGATAACTCAATCCTAATCATCATCATCTTGGAGTCGAGAACCTAGTCCGTGGGGAACCGAGGCTCTCCGGGTTTTCAAGAAATTATCTGAGCGCCTGGTCGAAGCTACGCGTGACCCGAGAGCGAGAGTATCTGGCGCAGCGCATTAGCATTGCCATACAGCGGGGCAATGCAGCCAGCGTCTTGGGGACGCTTCCGACTGGTATTGATATGGACCAGTTGAGCTAACTGTTTGCAACAGTCTGCAGTTAGCTCAATTGTTTCAACAAAACCTTGTAAACACTTGTTCTAATTACTTTCTATTAAGCTTTAACGGTTATTTAAAACCTAGTTAAATTAGAGATACGAGTCTGATTTCCTGTTGCAAGTCGGTAAGATACTTAATTCTCCTGTCATACCTCGTTTCGTGTGACGTCACGTCGTCCGCCATGTGGCGCTGTAGCGGCAGTGCGCCGGTGGCGTTCTGCGTTCTGGCTTCATTGGCGTTTTGAATTTCGTTGCGATCGGTCGTGGTCACCACTATTGCGGTGAGTACTAATGGAATATTCCAGCTGCTATAGCTATTGTATTTTTAAAGCTACTTCAGCTTTATTATAAGATTATATTTCATTTAAGAATTTTAAACAAAAAAACGGTGTTACCGTTCGTTTACTTTAAATTATTTTAACAGTGTTCTGTTATTTCAGTACTGAATAGGAGTGAAGTAAGTTCTGTAGAATCGTCTGATTCTTCAGATTCTTCCTCGTCATCGGACTCTCCTGACAAGGCACCCGGCCCGGCACCAGCCCCAGTCCCCGGTCCATCGGTCTCCAGAAGGAGAAAGAGGAAACGATCGGGCTCTTCGAAAATGAAAGCGAAAAGGCGCCGTCGTCGGACAGATGACGCGATTACCAAGCTCGCTGAACAAGTAAGCAATATAAAAGATTTTATTGGTAGCATTGCATTCCAACCTACCTACCATAATGTTCAGGAATATAACCATGATTGTCAATCTGATGTTAGTGCTGACGTAAGCGGGGAACTTTATGTCGATGAGGTTGAAAGGGGGGAGTCCTCCGCTGAGGCCCTAGGTAGCTGTATCTGAGAGGCTTTTGGGCACCTCTGGGAATTTCGAGCTTTCGCTCAATACTGTGCTAAAAGAGCCCTCTATACCAAAATCATTGCCGGCACATGTAGAATTTTTAAAAACAATTCATCATTTTGAAACCGAGGACTGGGATAACGTCCGTTACGCTGAAGTTCAGAAACAGTATTGTTCATCCCCAGGCTTCAATTATTTGGAAACAAATGACGAGTTGAAACCATACGACAAGTCAAATGCGCTGGCGCTGATTGAACGCGGTTTCGCCTCAATCACGCAAGCAATAATAAAACATAATGAGGCAGCTCAGGCAGGTTTTAAAACTTTAATTGATTGGGCAGGTGTGACTGGTAATTTGTCTCCAAATACACTAAAACATAAAATCAGTGACGTTTTTGTAAAGGGTGCTTTTCAAAAAACATCTAGTGATATTCTACAATTAGCATGCGGCCATAGGGCAGAAATTATTCAGCAAAGACGTGATACTTTGTTACGAGCAATAAAAGACAGTTACATAAAATCTAGCTTCCGGAAAATTCCGCCTAGTTGCGAAATTTTATTTCAAAAAGAAGCTTTCTCTTCGGGTATCGAAAAATCAGGGGGTACCGCAAAAGTTTTTTGGCCCCCACGTGCACCAAACTCAAATAAGACTGCTGCGCAAGCATTTTCTACCTACCCTCAGTTGCCAATTAATTCAATGAGAATGCCTCACTACGCAGGGAACAATTATGCAATGCAAGGGCGTGACAATCCTCGTCCCCCTCAAAGATTTACACAAGGCACAAGACCCTTACGTCCAAGGTCCCATCAAGGCTATGACGCTCAACCCGGTCCCAGCCGGGGGCACGGCAGAGGGCAGTCCTTTCCGTGCATGCAATCAAAGCGGAGATTGTGACTCACAAACGTTTCAGGCAGGCCAGCTAAAGCTGTTTGCGGAACAGTGGGAGAACTTGCGTACCCCAGCACGTCTTCTTCATATCATTCAGAATTTCCTCATTCCTTTTCTAAAGATACTCTAAAGTTACAAGTACCACAATTGCATAATCATCCCTATCAGACTCCCGTTTCAAAGGATATGGACAAGGTAATAAAAGAAATGTTGGAAATGAAAGTTTTGGAGCACGCGAGCCACAGACCCAGCTTTGTGTCGCCGATGTTTTTAATTCCGAAAGAAGACGGTTCTACCCGCCACATATTAAATTTGAAAAATCTCAACAATTATGTGTGTCTCAGCAAGTTTCGTCTCATAAATGTGCACAAGATACCAAGTTTCTTACAGGCGCCGGACTGGCTTGTCAAAATAGATTTAAAAAATGCTTATTTTCATCTACCTGTGTCCAGGGCACACATATGTTTTCTAAGGGTTATATACCGCCAAAAACTTTTACAAATGACCTGCTTACCATTCGGCCTAGCATGTTCACCAAAGATCTTCGCTTGCCTGTCAAATTGGGTAGCACAAGTTCTCAGGGGTTTCGACGACTTTTTATTAGCGCACCAAGACCCTCATGTTCTGTACAAGCAAGTTCAGGAATCGATCCAAATCTTAGAGTACCTAGGCTGGCAGATTAATTATGCCAAATCAATTTTAGTTCTGCAAACAAAATTACAGTACCTAGGCGTAATATGGGACCCTCTCAAAAACATAAAGTACCTACCGCCTCAGAAAAGCGAAAATATTCGTCAAAAATTAACAAAGTCACTCGTGAAAAAATGGGCCAGTTTAACGAAAATTCAGAGTCTGGTCGGGTCGATAAACTTTGCAAGTTTTATAGTCCCAGAGGACGGTTGAAACACCGATCACTTCTCGATCATTGCCGATCCCTCTTACTTCAGAATCCGCGCTATCGGTTTCTAATCCCACAAGATGCGGTCATAGAGATGCAATGGTGGGTTGCGAACCTTACAAACTCTTCACCAATACACCATACTCCCATATCCAACTATCTAGTGACAGACGCGTCGGGGATAGCTTGGGGTGCCCAATTGAACAACATGAACCTCTCCGGCGTCTGGTCACCCAGAGAAATGACGCTCCATTCCAACCAGAGAGAAATGTTAGCGGTGTTGTATGTACTGACGGATTATTGTCAATACCTGACAGGGTCGTCTTTGTTGATACAGACCGACAGCAAATCGGTCGTGTCGTACTTGAAAAACGAAGGAGGGACCAAGTCGAGACCTCTCATGAACCTGACTTACCAAATTATTTCGATTCTGGACCAGTTCAATGTCCACATGGAGATACATTATATTCCAGGCCTTTACAACGGCGAGGCAGATCGCCTGTCACGCTTGTCTCGCCCGCCGGAATGGCATCTTCTTCCCAGTGTAACAGAGATAGTATTTGCCAAGTGGAGAATTCCCCAGATAGATCTGTTCGCGTCAGCAATGGCGCATGTTGTTCTGAAGTACGGGACCCTAGATGTGACGGATCAGCAGGCTTGCTTGTACGATGCATTCAGCCAGACATGGAACTTTCGCCTGGCCTGGGTGTTCCCGCCACCTTACCTGATGCCTCGAGTGTTGCAACATCTCAACTCGGCGATAGGAGTGTTCCTGGTAGTAGCACCGCGTTGGGAGAAAGTATTTTGGAGGCCCGATCTCAAGAACCGTGATCTCAAGAACCGTGCTCTCGATCACCCATTTACGATCAGCAATCTGAGCCAGGTAATGATAGACAGCACAACAGGCCATCCACCGAAAATGACACAGGACATGGTACTAGAGGTATGGAGATGTGGGGGTGGTCGGAGAGTCTAGTAGGTTGTTCACTAGAACAAAAGCAACTTTTGCAAAAAGTTGGCGAGATTCGTCGTTGAAAACTTACCGTGTAGCATGGGCTAAATGGCGTAGCTGGGCTAGTGAATACTCTGTTAGTATATCTTATCCTACTGGCGCTGACTTGGCTAGGTTTCTATTCGATTTACATTTGAAACAAGGTTTAGCATATAATACCATTATCATCATCATCATCAGCCCATACACGTCCACTGCTGGACATAGGCCTCCCCCGTACGACGCCACAAAAGCGGTCCTGAGCCGCCTCCATCCATCGACTCCCTGCGACCGCTACGATGTCGTCGGTCCATCGAGTGGATGGTCTCCCATGTAGGGGGGGATTTGCCATAATCACCACGCTTGGCAGGCGGATTGGTGAACGCAGTGTTGGTGTTTAAAAATACTCAGAAGGAAGCTGCTGCCCTTCCTCTGGTAGGTTCCCTCAGTCGGCTTTTACGACATCCACGGGTTGAGTTGGAGGGGTCGATATTCGTACGCCGCGGCCCCACGGCGAATATAAGACCATAATATAATACCAATATATAATACCACACTAATGTATAAATCAGCTGAATCGACACTTTGTAATCCGGATTTTAGCGAACGGCTTAGCTCTCATATTTTAGTCAAGCAAGCCTTAAAATCAATTGGTATTAAAAATATAAAACCTCGAAAAGCCCCAATATGGGATACAGATGTACTTATTAAATGGTTAAAAGATAATTCTGCAAACACAAGTAGTTTGTGTGAATGTTCGGCTCGGGCTGCTATATTACTCTTGTTATGCTCTGGACATCTTGTCCACGATTTAACGTTACTGTCTATAGATAAAGAAGACTGTGTGTACACAGATAATTCTATAGTTTTATGGCCTAAATACGGATCAAAAACTGATTCGGTGAGTAACAGAGAATCTGGGTGGCGTGTTTTTCAAAACACAGAATATCAAACCCTTGACCCTATATTTTGGGTCAAAAATGTTATAAAGTTATCTGAAGGAAGAAGAGCTACTTGTAAAGAATCTAATTTGGTTTTAACTACGTGTGGCGCGCCTAAAGCGGCCTCTCGATCTATCATAGCAGGATGGGTTAAAAAGACTTTACAGAAAGCAGGAATTACAGCTAGCCCGGGCAGCATTCGGCCTGCTGTAGCCTCTAAAAACTGGGTACAGAACTGTCCTCTAGATGATATCCTAGCACGTGGTAATTGGCGCTCAGAAAATACATTTACAAAATATTACCTACTGTCGTGAGATTGCTACCGCACCCATACTGTCCTGTAGCCAGTCTATCAGTGATCTTTTTACACCGATGCCTTCCTAACTTGATTATAAGATTTATAGATAATTATCATGGAGCAGATTTGATTATCTAATATACCCAACTATAGAATAAGAGATTTTGAGTTTATTGGATAAGTTTCTAAAAATAGGGTGCCAAATTACTGAAAATAATGTAAATAGAAGATAGATATTATATCAATTTGTTACTAAATTTAAGTATGTGTATTTTTATATGCATTTTCTAAAAAAAAACTGAATTGTAATGTAGCTTTTATTTTTGTGAATAAATAACTTGTTTGGTTCAAATTTACTTTGTTTTTATACATAACTCTTTGCTTAAACCAAACTAACCAGCCATAGGTAACTATCAGATTTTATCTAACCTAGATAGGCAGGTATATTCTCAATAGATACCTATTATTTCACATTGGCGTTATTCGTCCACCAGGCGATTTAACTAGGTTTTAAATAACCGTTAAGCTTAATAGCAGCATTTTACCTACAAATAAAATGCTTATTAAGCGATAAACGTTATTTAAAACCTAGCATTCTATCTCTGCCTGGCAGAAATATGTTACCTAGGTACTATTTTTAGGAGGTATGAGTTCTACAAAGTACTATTGTGTGTATATTAAAAGAACTCATGATTGTGTAGTTTTTTATAGTCTATCATCATAGGTAGCTATAAAACATTTTATGAGACCCAATGAAGCCAGAACGCAGAACGCCACCGGCGCGCTGCCGCTACAGCGCCACCTGGCGGACGACGTGACGTCACACGAAACGAGGTATGACAGGAGAATTAAGTATCTTACCGACTTGCAACAGGAAATCAGACTCGCATCTCTCATTTAACTAGGTTTTAAATAACGTTTATCGCTTAATAAGCATTTTATTGGTAGGTAAAATTATTTGATTGTTATTTTCTTTGTCAATAAAGATAACTCTCTCACACATAGACTCTAAATCATAGACTTAAAAAAATTCTAGGTCTATGATCTAAATAATGCTGGACAATCTACACGGCATCATCTAGCCCCAAGCTAAGCAGAGCTTGTGTTATGGGTACTTGATGACTGATGCACATAATACAATACATTACATAGGATATACATACATATTTTATACATCGATAATTCCCAGAATACCTGGAACAAATATTTGCAGATCGTACGAACATTTGCCCCAAGGTGGGAATCGAACCCGCAACCTCCTGCGTCGCAGGCGGACGTTCGCCCGCCGTGTCACATTGGTCGTCAAAGTATCTGAAAGTGAATGTTCGTATTTATTTCAGGCATAAATAATAAACTTTTGGGACTATCACCTTGATTTATGAACTCTAAAGTAATGTCTATGTTTTTAATTACAAATTTAGTTTCAATTAAAACCAGGTTTCCGCCCGTAAATAAGGTCTAATTTAAGGATTAAAACCACCTTGATCGTTTCACTGTTCAGTAGTTTTGGAAATCATACGGGTAGTTTTTAATATCAAGAACCATGTTCATATTATTATTTTAACAAACCATCGCTATGCCAATAATAATGGTAGAAAAAATACGAAAATTATAGAAAATTAAGCATTTTCTTGCATTGTCGAGAGAACAATAAATTTTTAGGCATCAACCACTCAAGAAAGTAATTATCGTTTCGGTCTTAATATCCGGTTTAAACAAACACCAAAAAGCTTGTAAGATTAACTTTGAAAGAAAATGTACTTACTTAGCTAACTTTGTTATAATTATATTTTGTGTAAGAATTAAAAATCTTTAGTTCTTACACAATTTTAGTTTATGCTATAAATGAGATGTTGTTTTATTTATTTTATCATTACCTACCTACTAAAAATTATTGATCCAAATCCTCTATCCATTTGCCCTATACAAAATAATTTATTTTCCATTAGGATAACAAACACATGACTTTGTTACCTATAGTTGTTACATTTGTACGATTTTATGTTAGAAGTTTGTTGTTTTCGTATGATCCCCGCACTAGGCTAGGCCTGTTTTGCGGGAGACCGAGTGAACAATGATTGATTGCCATGATATTGAGAGAGTACAAATCAGTTATTTGAATATATAACATTTTGCCTAGACTACTCTCGGATATAAGTCTCGTTTTCTACCTAAATAAAGCTTTTTCAGGCCTTCTTTACCCATTTCTTTGGTTAGCCCACAACCAAAGAAAATAACAAAACGGAAGCTGACACTCCATAAAAACAATGTTCTTTTCACAGTCTCTGAAAGCCATTGCGGTGGTAGGCACGCTTACTGCACCTGTCGTCGCCTAAAATATGACACTGCAGTGCTTGGCACGGATTCGAAGCCGATAGTGGGACATCTAGACAATTCACACCTTGATTTTTGAGGCTGTGAATGTACTTGTCGCAGGAGGTTGCGGGTTTGCTAAACAAATAAGAATATAAAATAAGAATATATTGTGGTGCCACTAGGTTAGCACTATTATGAAGGTATGGTTGCGTCCCAACCTATCACTTGTCTTTCAATGGCTCCTATCTATTTGGCTGTTCTTTCATAACACATACGAACTTCTAGAATAACATAGACACAAAAGTTCAAGCTACGAAAACTATGCATTCGATATAATATTTCGTACTAGATAAGGATGATGATCCTGAGAAAGGCACCAAGCCTTTTTCAGGATCATCATTATCATCATCAGCCCGTATACGTCCACTGCTGAACATAGGCCTGCCCCAAACGGACATGATTTCTCAGGATACCATAATTATTATGCGACACTGTTGCACAGGCACGTAAAGTGTTGTGTTTACTTCGAGTGGGCTTTGATTGTCATGGAGATGACTAATTAGCTAGTTCCTTCATTACAAGCTGAGAAAATCATTTTAATTTACAAAGTTTATCATAACTAGAATGTCGTCACAAGATAATTTAAGACCTAAATAAAAGCTTGCCTCCGAAAAAATACAGATCTTTTTAGTTGAAAAGAAATGTAACAAAGGAAATAACAAGCATAATTTGCCAACTATCTAGAGAGTACTAGACAGTGCATCCCCAGTCTAAAGTATGGTTAAATTATACGATAAAAACCTACCGAAATAAAAAGATCTGAGAAAATAAAAGGTTACAAGCACATTGCGGTGTTGCCACACCGCACGCCCGCTGCATCTGTCGTCGCGTAAAATATGACACTGCAATGCTTGGCACTTAGCCGATGCCATTGAGAATATCTAAATATTTTTAAAACCTTGCAATGCACTCCGGGCACTTCGAACAAAATATCTACGTTCTTTTCAATATACCTACAAAACAAGACATGCCATGTAAAAGTGACAAAATGAAACACACATTATTTGACTCAATAAATAGCTACGTAAATCAATAGCCATCCGTAGCAAACTACGCCGTAGCAAATCTACGCTGCAGCCGTAGTCGTAGAGAATTATTTTTAATAGGAATATAAATTTACCATGCAAATCCAGCCAGTAGTTTAAACTGGTTTTCTTTTGTTTTTGCTGAAGATAAAGATAAAAGAATTTATTGTTGTGAACTAGGTGTAACATTACTTTAATATGGGTCGTATGTCAAATATATCTCTAGTTTACCGGTTAGGCTTTCAACATAATGTAGGTGTGTACATGCATATTAATAAAAATTATTTGATTATTCAGAATATAAAACGT
This sequence comes from Eupithecia insigniata, assembly GCA_947859395.1. Taxonomy (NCBI): domain Eukaryota; kingdom Metazoa; phylum Arthropoda; class Insecta; order Lepidoptera; family Geometridae; genus Eupithecia; species Eupithecia insigniata. The sequence goes on from OX402008.1 coordinate 8,018,240, forward strand.
GAAATATTTAATACAAAAAAAAGAAGGAAATTATCAATTTTATATATTATGTCTAACTTAAAAATGCTAAATTTGTTATTAATTCAATTTTTTCAAATACATTTAAATTGTATTGTAATTTGTCTATAAAATTCATTATAGGCCTAATACAAAAAAAAAACTCAATTTTCTGTTTACAGACAGCTGGTGTTAATTTCTTATGACTTTAATAGTAATGTATTGCTCCAATAACATATTTTTTTATGAACAACACGCCGACGACGAACAATAAATGCATTGCATGATTTTCATCGGAAATTCAAAATTGGTTTCTGATATTTTGCATAACCAATCATCATGGGATTGAAATCAGTTCTGTACGTGAATCACATCTTCTGTGACCGCAGCTCTAGACTTCACCCATTGATTCTATGGGCACTCAAGTGTATGCAATATGCTTTGCTTCCGAAACATGTATTGTGTTAAAGTTTTTACGGAATCAAAAGTTTCGGAGTTTTTCATGTTTGAAGTGTGAATTTGCCAAGAATTCGGTTTCAACTTAGGGAGTTCTCTAACAATGTATGTTTTAGAACACCTAAATGTTTTTTTTTGTAATTTTATTACTTCCAGCAGGCAGCAATCGTTTTGCAGGTTTTTTTTATATAGTAGCTTATTTTCACGTCAAACAGGTGAAATTACGTTTTTTTTCCAAATTTCTACCAGTTCGTTGTAACAACCCCCTCATCCACTGAGAAGTGTCGTACAAAAGCTTCTATCAACAGTCTACCCTTTGACTATTTCAAGGCTAATGTTTCTATTCCATATAGAATAGTTAAATATATGTACATTTAAACTCCTAAGACTGTATTTCTATAATTCCACAGTCAGATAGTCATTTTATTCGTAAAATCATATTTACAGGTCATCAAATTAAAGTTGGTACATAATATCAAATTAAATAAAAATTATACAAACTAAAATAATAAACAGTTGTCAATGTACCCAATATAAAAATAAAATTAATTCATTACATAGTGAAATAATAATTAATACAATAAGAAATAATACATTTTTTATGTCACATCATAATTTTTTGTCAAGAAAATCCTCGACCTTATAGTACGCCTTCTCGATGAGCCATACCTTTAGTTTGTTTTTGAATGACGCTAAGCTGGGTGTGGTGATAACATGCTGCGGTAGTCGGTTGTACACAGCAGGCCCCAGCACGTGAGTGAGCCTATCCGATTTCGCCAACCTGTGCCTCACTGAGGCGAGCCTGTCAGCTCCACGGGTCTCGTACCGGTGGGCGCGTACGTCTCCGCGTGTTGCGAACGCTTCATGATTCGCTCGCACGTACATTGCAACCTGGAAGATGACGATACCTGGCAGCGTGAGTATTCCCAGGGACGTGAACAGCGTTGTTGCCGGTGTGTCCCAAGCCAGTACTAATGTAATAGGAATAACAACCAAAGTCTACAGCTTTTGATAGTAATGTATTTGAAAATACTAAGGATATCTCTCGGAATTAGTTTCCAGGATAATTACGCATCTCCTCGTTGGGAGCTTTATTGTGAGAAGTCAACAGCTTCTTTTAGTAAAGTATTTCTGAATTTCATATTTCTGGTTTTACTCTCATGGTAATAAATATAATTGCATATTTCCTCGTGTGGGAATCTTAATGCGGAAGACAACAGCTTCTGTTACCAAATAATTCTGAATTTAAATAATTCTGGTTTTATTTATTTTTTTACTCTCATGGTAATAAATAATTGCATACTTCCTCTTGTGAGAATCTTAATGCGGAACACAACAGCTTCTGTTAGTAAAATATTTCTGAATTTCCGGTGTTATTTATTGATTTTATTCTCATAGAAATATAATAATTCATCCAACAGAGATACGAATGTCTCAAAGTTCAAATAGGATTTCTTACGACCGGAGATTTTCCCATGGTGTCGTTTGCACCGAACTTAGTCAGATTCATTAAAATATAACGAGGTTTTCCTCACATAGAGATCAAATATTATTGATTATAATGTAAATATTAGCTCGTGGCCAAGTCTGAAACCAAAATATTTTACCATGTCAGTTTATTCAAATTTAGCTATAATTTAGCTCATAATGGACATTATCTATGGAAATATTGTCCAAAGCGTCTTTAGCGCTGAATATGTACAAAGTTAGATTGTCTCAGATTAATTTAAACATTTTCTCTTATGGAGATAAAACATATCCATATTTGGATCCAGATTATTCCCACTAAGTGAGATTTAATAAGCTTTTGTTCTCTACTCGATTTGATTTTATATAGATATTTTGTGAATTAATTAGAGTTACGGTTCTGATGTATGATATTTCCTAGGAAAAACAAAGTAAATAATAAAAATGGTTTCGAATGTAACAACACGTCGGTTTCCTTCCTAGATGGAACATAATATTATTCAATAATCGGAAAACGATAGAAAATGTACTTTTGTAGAAATCCTGAAAGCGAACACAATGAAATAAATAATAACATTTACATAGAGCGCTCTGTGAAATCATAGGGTTAATAAATCATGCAACTTATCTGACAGGAACTGGAACTACAGCTATCTGAAAAACTGACTCTAATCTACGATAATCAGCCTTTATTTATCAACACTGATCCAACATTTAAAAGGCAGATTGCATCAAAGATATTACTTATTACAATGAATCAAAATTAGATTTTATATGGAATTTAACACAGTTAACACTATATTTAATTTACTGGCAAAGTCTCACTGAATTTACCAAATATTTAATTTACAAAATTACGATCTACTGAAAAATGCCGTTAAAGCGTCAGGAGACCATATTCGTCGTCTCTCAAAAACCGACTGCCCCGATCATCCTCCGACATTTCCCCTCTGAACCTCGTGATTTTTTTGTATAAGTTTCAACTTTTGGGTGACGCCTACGCACACTGATCGAGCTCCATTGGCCTAAGCCCTGTAAATTCGATTTCAGATTTGAGACCACACCCTCTGATCGTCCAACATTTTCATACGAGATGGCGCTAGTAGTTAATAGCTACCATACAATTTGCAATATGAAATCGTGAATTAATTATGTAGATAATGTATTTAATGATTATGTAGTTAATAATCACAATACCAAGGGATAACTAACCTCTTAAGGTCTTATTTATTCAATACTAAATTCCTCATCTATGACATAAGCAAACTTTCTTTATTACACATAGTAAACGACCTGATCACTTCGATCAAGTATGCGCAGCTCGTACAATTACTCGTCCCAAAGTAGGAATCGAACCCGCAACCCCGACAGGGTCGTCCACTGTGCCATAGAGGTCGTCAAAGTTATTAAAAACAAACGCCCTTATTTCTTTTCCGTTCCCACATTTGGTGAGGCAAGGTATGCACTTAAAACCGATCCGTATAAAAAACTGTCGCGAAACAAATGTCGTTAAAGGTCTGCACACTTGAACGTGTCAACACCACGCTTTCAAATGTCAAATAACCAAGAGCGCACTAGCATTGATCTTCAACGGCTGTAAAAAAATGCCCTAAATTAGTTGATTTATTATAACAAGCTTGGTGTTAAAGTGTCGGATAACAACATCCACACAACGTTTCCAACTCGAACGTTTATCTAATCGTTGACAGATGTCCTTAATTTGTCAATAAACAAACTTGCAGTACCAAGTTCGACGCTGAATCTGTAAATCTTACGAGTACCTATGTCATTTATATTTGCAAATAACAGTCAGGTTATGGACTGGACTGTTACATCGTGCAGTATTTACGGCATAAAGATGTGTGAAATCTAAATACTAATGTGATTGGTGTGACAAAATAAACCAAAAATCTATATTAACATCAATACCACAAAAGTAAGCCAAAAATCTTAATTAACATCAATAATAGAAGTTAAAATATTCAAAGTGCGTACAAGTCTAAACCACTTAACCACTTTGCATTCCGAAACATTCTGTCACATAACCAAATATCTAGCTTTTGAGCACATTCCAAATACTATATAACATGCTACGTGACGCTTCCCTGAGCGTCAGCTGTACCGCTAACAGCAAAGAGCTCAAAGAACAGCCAGAATCATAGCTACATTCGTAACTAGGATATATCCGCCTCTTTACTCGGTGTTCCTGAATAAAACGCATTACAATAGCTATACATCGCTCTTGAGCGATAAGACCACCACTCGTAACTTAATAATTTTTTTGTAATTTTTTTGACCTTTAGTATGCAATAAAGAATTTTCTATCTATCTACAAATAATATAAAGAAAAGTTAAAATAAACATGGTACGGAAAAATGTACCTAGGTACAAATATGTACCAAAATAATAAGTCTCCGAAGTATGAATTTCTAAGAATTAAATGTTTTATAAGAAAGTCTTGTATCTTACATCTATTAAAGCATAAATTTAAAAAACTTGAACTATAACTACATAGTTTCGAAAGTACCTAGAAATTAATATTTCGATTATGTACGAATTAATTAATATAAATTCACTGTTACCGAGATATTTGATTTTGGTTATAACTGAATCAATAAATTGAACAACATTGTTTCAGTATCTAAAACCGTCAGCGTGAGGTTCAATTTACATTGAGCAAGTATTCAAAGTGTTGCGGACTTCTGTCTGTGCCCCTAAACGCTGCCAGTGGAAAATTTAATAAAGCCGTACATTAGAATTGCAAGTGTCTGCATGGCAATGTCCGGGTCCCGCTTCAAAATGTCCGGGTGGAATCACTGTCCGGGTGTAAATTATTGAATTTCTGCTGTATTTTAAATAAGGTTCTGCCCACGAATTCACACACGTATAAACACTGACAGGCACCGACGCACACGGTGATATAGGACAGCTCGACGTGTCCCTCTAGATTACATCACTGTAGCTTGGCAGTGAACGCGTTAAGGGGATAAAAAGTATCCTTTCTACAACCCGATCTACAACTACGCAAGTTTCGGCTCAATCGCGCGCTGTATTCGCCCGAACGGATCACATTTTTACAAACTTTCGCCTTGTTTTCTTTTACTAGATTTGATTAAGACAATTATTATTTAATATGAGTTTAGCATGTACGATAAATTCACGTTACAAACACGTTATATACCCATATAAGACTTACCCATCCTTTTCAAGAAGTACCTCCCTATCTACAGCTTGTAGAATCTATACTACTTAAAGTATAGTTTTCCACGCTAGTCCAGACAAATTCATTACTCCTTATAAAGAATCTAAGTCCACATTAAGTGCAGCTACCAACACAGGCAAATGGTTAGAGCCAAAGTGCACTCTATTTATTTGTCAGACGTTTCATTTTTCATTGTTCGTGGTCGAGTTCTGTGGCTCTACGCATTTTTTCGCAATCAGTTGTTTTTTCACATAGGCATAATTTATGGAAACATAACAGAATATAAACAAACTCAAGCATACTTCCCGTATATATTTCGCACATTGCTCAAATATTTCATGTTCATCGCGTGTCACAAATTGTAAAATATCTTTTACTTCTACTGCGAGGTTTTTAGCAAAAATATTTTTTCCGTAGCAGCTTGGCTTTATCTCAAAGACAACTAACTGCCGGCCGATTAATAATTTAGTTATTCAGAGAGGGACACAAATATGACACCGTACCCAAATTATAAGTAGGTACTGTCATGTAATAAGTAGACCTTTTTTATACCACAAAGGCAGTCAACCGTGCGGTCCACCTGATGGAAAATGTTTATCGCACCCCATGACCGCTTGCACGGTCAGAGATGTTACACGTGCGCTGCTGACACCGTAATGCTTTAGAATGCCTCAGCAGGGACATTATTCCACAATATTTAAGGTTTAGATTATATTGATATTTATGGTATAAAATTGGCACTGATTTGATCACTAATACAACCTGTGGTTTAGGAGTGCAATTCATAATTTAAAGTCGCCTTAGATACAGGGGTGGTGATCACATGTAAGTAACTACTGAGTTATATAAGAACTTGGATGAATTGTCATTGAACGAACTGCTAACACACCGACTATACGGGAATAATCGTTTTTCTAAGCGATATATCTATGCTCTCATAAAGACCAACTTTTATACTATAAATAACAGAAGCGTGTGAACAAACAAAAAACTAAAACGCTGGTCTGAGATAAGTTATTACTCGGAAAATGTTCGCAAAGAAGCAACTGTTAGCCGCTTTTCGCCATTTTCCTTTTATCTTTAAAGAATGTACGTAATGCAGGATTCTTTGAAGTCAAGCATATAATTTTATTATTAAAATACTTAAAGTTTTTCGCTATTCATATTGTCTGGAATAACGTTTCATCTCTGTTTGTTATGCCGGTTATTCTTAGCAATCTAATGAGATTTAATTTTTGAATGTTTAAGTGGATGTAAATTACTTTTGTGGAATTCTGTGCAGTTTTGCTGCACAGAATTCCACAAATCACCCTCGATGGGAAGAATTATTTGGAGTAGTTTTGCAGAATTGTTGGATAAAAACCCATAATGGGAAGCTTAGTGGTAAGTCTGGAGGAGAGAAATAAAACGTTTGGTAAGTATTTAGAACCTTTTCTTGGACATCTTTAATCCCCATGGAATATTTATGAGTTTTTACGTAGATATTGGAGTATACCTATCATATATAAATTCTTGTGAAAAAGAAAGGCATATGTGGCTGGTAGGTAAGCGAATTCAAGTGAGTTTGCCAATATAACCATTTAATCAACGATTACAAGAGAAAATCAATAAAATCTTATTTCTTATTTGATTATAATAACTACGAGTATATGTAAAAGTGTTTCAAGTATAAAATTTGATTTGTCAAAGGGCTTATTTAGTAAAGCCACCTATTTAATTTCATTAATATGTATATTCTTTTCTTTTATTTATACACACGTTTCTGTTAAATATTTTTACTTTATCTGTATAATCCTTTATTTGGCCTTATTTTGGCATAAGTTTTTTGTTTTATACTGTTATGTAAATCGATGCTGGATTACTTAATAAATTAAAAATAAAATGTATAAAATAAAATTATTGAAATCTGAAGTGTGATGAAGCAAATTGATTCTATTCTTGTTTCTATACTTCATAGAACTAAGAATAAAATCAATTATTTCACTGTGATTGGTTTCTTTAACGAGAAAGTTGTAATGTTTTGCAAACTGTGCGATATCTTTATTCCCTGTTTTCATGTCAAATATCTAGAAAGTTTCAAACATCAAATCGACGTGTAGGTGAGAGGTACCGCGGGCAGGAAGTCGTTTCAACTTTAAAACCCCCTTTACAGTCATGTCAAGATTGGAGCGGAAAATTTTCAAACTTATAATATTGTTGAGAGAGGTGGGGAACGGGGTAATAGAGCTGTGATGTGATTTTGTCGACATTTTTACGGCGTGTCGTACGGAGTCATCGAGTCAAGGAGTTAATCACCTCATTCACTGCGTCCATAACTCCAATCATGATTGTAGTTACCTTGGAGTACTCCCAAAACCAATCCAATTCCCTAAGTAGTAAGGTACAAATTTTTACAGTTATTGTTTGACATAATACTCAGCTGCAGGTGGAGCTCACTCGCTGTACAAGTTGAAATTGTTACACAAGTCGCGACACAAGGCGACATTGTTTGTAGAAATTGAAATTTTCACGGCACCGCACAAAGTATAAGGAAATTTCACTCAAGCTGAATATACTGGGAGACGTGTCAGCGGAATTTTGAGTTCAGATAGTTCACTTAATAACATACTGAGACTTTTTCATTAAAGGGTTCGTACACCATCAACTCAGTAACTACCATCACCTAAGTAAAAAAAGAGTGAATGACCAAAAGGTGTCTTCTAGACTTTCCTGATACACCGTCGGCCACATCATCTTTTTCCATCAGGTGAGATTGTGCTTAAACGAAGATCTTTCAATTATAAAAAAATGTATAAGAAAATGTGACCTAATATGGGGCACGCTTTCTCAGAAGAAACTTATTCATTATAGATTTGAACTTAAGATTGTGTTCTTCTAGACAACAGACACAGGTACTATAATTATGAACAAAATACTACTTGGAACAGCGACGTTGTGTGTAACGATATTTCTTGCATATTGTTTATACAATTAATCAAAATAAAATATATAAAGCGAGGCCAATCAAGAGAAATAATTGGAATACGATTAAAATGGTTATAAATTTAGTTTCCTTTTATCTTTTTTTATTTGCTCAGTGTGGCTTTCATGTCACCACGGCCACAGTAAGCCTATTGTGATCGCACAAAAAACTTATAGGAAAAGTGAATTTAGAATTTAGTTTGCAATGAACATGGCGATATTGACAATTTCAGAACAAACTGTTGTAGTGAGGTAGCTGCATTGTTCGTTCGAAGACGTCACACATTAGGGGAACGTTGGTCGCTGTGGAAATTAATATTTTGCACTGTGTTGAACTTTAAAATGTTTTATTGTTTACTGAAATGAATTTTGTTCTGAACCAGAATTATTTGTTTTTATGACAACAACAACGCCTAGATCTTCAGATTTAATTGCAAACGGCCAACAAAAATTCATATGTTTTACTTATTTATTGCTTTATTTATTTATTTTAATGAATTCATTTTATGCCATTTATCACGTATATGCTATGCGACTTACCATATCTATAATGCTATTTAACCTAACTACCAACCGTATTTATTTATTTCCCTATAAATTGTTTTGCATCTTGAAACCCCGCGTAATTTTAATTTTACGATACTCCACTTGTTAGGAATTGTATCGTATTTATAGTTTCACTCTTCTCTTGCCGTTGTTAGAAACCTACTATAATTTAATTAAGGATTCCCTGAAACCGTAAACAAATTAAACTAAATTCGGCCTTTTGCCATGTTAATAACACTCATGGTGGATAAAAACACAATAAAAAGCAAACTATGATAACCGGGCTAAATAAATGTTATGTCGTTTCAAACCAGTGGAGATCTCATTTTAGCCCATTTTCACGATATCGCGTAAATATTACCCGCCCGGGAATGGGCAACGTATAAAACTAATATATTGTCCCATTTTTGTCCCCTATTAACTATATCCGTATTTTACAAGGGCTGTAAGGGCTTATTTTGGGTAATTAGGTGATATTACCACGCATTACCTAATGTGCGAGCGTGTTTAGTGTCAAACTTTGGTAAATACATAGGTATTCTAGTTATATATATATCAGGTAGGTACAGCATAGGTACCGGATACCCGTGACATGATTTAGACTTAGATCTAATGTGGTAGGCCCCTGAAAATTGACTCTTAGTGCTTTCTGACATATTTACTGCCTATGATTGCTTATTGCCTTTGTACTGTAGGCAATAAGCAATCATAGGCAGTAAAGTCAATACGTTGAAGAATGTGACCCACAAAATTATTGAACTCAGTAAAATTCGAGTCATTCCCAACGTCTCGCGTGAGACGTGCTCAGTCGCAATGTCTCACGAAAAGTATTCCCAACGTCTCATGAAAGTTAGACCGTCGTGATTTACAATCTACATCATCTAGTATTTGTCTATCATTTTAAATAATGACATCCTTTGAGGAAAAAATACATAAGAACATTATAATTTTCAATGACAGGCGATCCTAATAAATCCAGTCTATTTCGAAGAGTTAATATTTTTTATAACAAGTAAGTTATACCACAATGAGGTATACAATCCCATGCGAGATTTCAGTGCAGATCCTGGTTCCTCTTCTTAGAATAAGAATTAGAGGTAGGTATACCATAAAGGTAATAAAAAGTTTCGTCGGCCATATTGTGACTTACCATCAGGTGAAATTGAAGTCAAACAACATTCACACCAACATATTCACGATAAAACAAAGGTTTTTTTATGGACAATAGGCCTTCGTTTAACCACAATCTCACCTGATGGAAAGTGAGGATGTGGCCGACGGTATATCACGGAGGTCTAGAAGATACCTATTCACTCTTGTCTTGAAGAGACCCAGATTGTAATTGGAAGGAAAAACAGAAGCTGGCATTGACTTCAATCGTTAGCGGTCCGAATGAATCCGTATATATTGAATATTTGGTTGCAAAAAAAAAATACTTTATCTTAGTTACGTTAATTCTTAATGAGAACAGTGTATACTCCTGAGTTATATTTATTATTTCGGTCACATTTTCCCCAACTAACATCTTTACAAGCACAACATGTCGTTATTTCTTTTAGTATGCGGAAAATAATATATAATATATAATAATATATATACAGAAAATAAATAATGGAGGCAGCGCGTAGTAAAGATTTGTGTTTTTTATGGTAGGTAATATTATTATGCTAATATATTTTATTTGTCGTGGTGGATAGCAAAAACTACCGGTAGTTTTTACGCATAGGTGGGGCAGCAAGGCAAACAGGCCAACAAGTATTTTTTTTTTTGTAAAATTGACATAATTGTTACTGTTTTTTATTCTAAACTCATTAACTTGTTACTTCTGCAGTCTAATCAGAATCAGAATCAATAACTTTATTTCTTTAGGCTTACAAAATAAGCACTTAGACAAGTCAAATTGTATACTATAAACATAGTTATTATTATCAAATAAGAAATAAGGTGTTATTGATATTCTCTTCACTTCAATTTTTTGTCCACTAGTGGCAGAAGTGAAAAAGAATAATTGTAATATTAAGGTTAGTCAATTGAAAACCTATTTAGTTGCATCCGGTAGGTCCTTGAGATACCTATTACAAAAATTCAATCATGTCATACAAAAAGCGTTATTAGAATTTCCAACCGTATTAAAATTTATAGAATTTTGAAATAAGCGGGATGAATTTTTTATGTTGTCTATCCCGGCAAGTATTTTATTTCGTTGTAGGAATATTTTAAACGATTTGAAACAGAATTTATTTTGACCCAAGTTGTAAAACCTTCGAAAATACGGTTATACGTGTTCCAAAATTCGGTTAAAAATATCATAACCAAACATCAAAAAATATCAAATCAAAAAATGTCAAAACGTTCGGTTAAAAATATGAAAAATATAAAAACTGTGGTTTATTTCATTTAAGCCGCACATGATTCTTGGAAACGTCAGAAATTTCAAATTAAATAAGTAAAACTTAAATTGTAGACGCAGCTCATAAAGTTGATCTGGGCTGGCCATGTCTGCCGCATGCCCGAAGACCTGTAGGGTAACATCCTCCCATCATCACCATCGTCATCAACTCACATCACTGGAGTCCTAACAGTGAAACACGTCACATTAGACCGAAGAAACGATAGAAAGGAACTAAACACCTTCAAAAGAACGTGGGTCCAACTGGGTGAGAATCGTGAAGCATAGAGGCATCAGGGGAGGCCTTTGCCCAACAGTGGGAGGTTACAAGCTAGTCGTAATTGTAATTTTATTGTTGTTGTAAGTTAAACTAGTAAATAAAATAGTCATAAGGTTTAGCAGTCGTCGAAATATTATACGGCCGTTGGGAGAAACCAACAACGAATTCAATTAAGTTCAGTTCATTTATTGATAAGAAAATATTCTTATATGTCAAACACTTCTTAAAAAAACTTACCTAGCTAGGTAACTATAGGTACAAAATAATGTAAAAACTAAGTATGTAATTGTACCTACTTAGTTTTTACATTATTTTTTACGTAGATCCACACTTATAATATTGATTATAAGTGTGGATCTACGACATCGGCGTATGCAAGACGACAGTGCACCAAAGTGTCTTCTGTGCGGCAAACCTATTGCTGAAGGCCCACTGACAGATCAAAACTCAGATGGCTCGATGGAATCCAACAAGATCTAAAGGTAATTGGAGTGACCAGCTGGCAGGAAAAAGCCAAGAATGGGATCGAAAGAATAAATGACGAATGTGGCGACATGTGGCGTGGCGGGCGAAGGTCCGCCTGCGACGGAGGAGGTTGCGGGTTCAATTTCCGCCTTGGGAAAAATGTTTCTACGATCTGCGAATATTTGTCCCGGGTGATATGTGTATGTCATGAACATGACATCGAACACCATTTTCCATGTTTGACGACGCAGTAGGTACGTTAAACCGCATGCGAGGCATATTTAACGTTTAAGAGAAACAGCTATTATCAGGGAATACAACACAAAATCGCAAGAGCAAACTATCAAATCAACGACACGAACACTGGACAAGCGTCAAAGATTGCTGCGTCATTGTACTCAAAAGCATTCATTCGATAGTATTGCCCACTAGATTATAAATAAATTTGCTACATAGAAATTAATTTATTTTCAAACTTGGGTTAATTGCGTTAGATAAAAAGTTTTATTTATTCTAACATTTTGGGTTTAAAATAATCCGTCGTTGAGTGTAAGATGTTTTTATATATTCTTTAAATATAGAATTGGAAAAAGAAATTTGCAGAACAAAATGTGCTTGAAAAAATAAAAATACGCCAGAATTCTTGCTGGCAACCCTGGTTTGACAGACAGATTCCCTCTCACCCCGTTATTTCCCCTCAACGCCTTATTTACGGTTCAATACGCAGCCGTTGAAGCCAACTTCACAGAGCTCATAAAGATTTGCGCGTACTCTACCCATAACACAAGCTCTGCTTAGCTTGAGGCTAGATAATGCTGTGTGGATTTTCCAAATTATTTTTTACATTATTTAAAGAAATTTACTCGACCAAACCAAGGCCTACCCATATGAGTAGATAAGAACATACGTAGAGCGGAAACTTTGGCCCCGGAACGGCTCAAGATCGAGGCTACACGTTAAACAGAATACTCAGTCTATCTCAGTAGGGCTGTCGGCGACGCCCGCGAGCCCGACCTAGATAGACTGAGTATTTTGTCGCGACCTTGAGTCGGTCCGAGGCGGAAGTTTCCGCTCTACGTATATTCCAGTCTACTCATATGACCTACCCCCGATGTAGCATCAGGATGATGTTGGGAGAAATCGCAGATTTGCAAACACTACACCTTCCTTTGTACGTAGACGTAGAAACTTACGCACAGATTGATGTTAGTATTGCAAATCGTGTTCTAACTAAGAATTGAGGAAACGGTCATAATCAATGTTTTGAAAGGATTTTCTCCGTAAGGCTTGCTTGTTATTTATACTCAACCCTCCCTATGTCCAATAAATAAGACCCATAGAAAGGTTCGCAATACGCACCGGAAAGTCCGGAAATATTATTCCGGCAAGCCTTACTGAAAGCCAGTACAAATGAACCGCAATAACTTCACAACTCTTTCATCTGACGGATCAGCCATAACTGGTTGTTTTATTAAGCGGCTAGATAATGTAGAGCTGTACGTCTTTGGATGTTTGTGGCAGTTTAAAGGTTTTGCGGGGTCTCGTTTTACTGGTGCTTTATGACCAATGCTGGGTTTGATGTATCGTAGACCCGGATTTCAGTGCGGGATTATTTGAGACATGTTTTATGACGTCACAAATCGGAACAAACATTTTAATTCCTGAAATATTTATTCTAGGATTAAGCTCACATTTACACTTCAGTGGGGTTTGTGGTGAAACTTACCTGAAACAAAAATACAAATGTTAGAATTTCCACAAATATTTGGCAAACAATAGGTCTATATTAACAAATAAAACTACAATGAAATAAAAGAAACAAATTAGAATTAATAGAAACAATTCACAACGGGGCAATGTAGCCAGCGCCGTATGCATGCTTCCGACTGGTATTGATACGGACCAGTTGAGCTACCTGCAGATTGTTTATAGCAAACAATAGTAAGTTTAATCACACTACTATTATAAATGCGAAAGTTTGGATGTCTGGATGGATGTTTGATACATCTTCACGCCAAAACTACTGAATGGATCGGTTTAAACTTATATATACAAATTAGCAGCCCGCCCCGGATTTGTACGGTAGTAGAGCATTGTATCTCAAAGGGCAAGCAGGCCAAAGGGCAGCGTTTTCGATGGAAGCTTCCAGGCGGCTTGACTTTTTCCGACACTTCCAACAATTATCATTATATTTCAACTAATTTATACAAAACTTTGATAAATTATACACTTAATCCTTCCTCATAAATCACTCTATCGGTTGGAGAGAACTGCATGAAAATACAGACAGACAGACGCGGCGGAGGACTTTGATTTATAATATATAGTGAAATTAATGCGTTCGAATTAGTGGGCAGAAGCTAGTAATATCATAAAATAGTCGCCATAAAATAATACAATACAATACAAAACTCTTTATTGTACACCACAAAGACAAATAAAACTCATAGACAATAACATAAACACGTACAATGCGCGGCCTTATCGCTTAGAAGCGATTTCTTCCAGGCAACATTAGAATGGATAGAAAATTTTCAATTTAAGAAAGGCACGGGTGTATACGACATTAATACATAAAATAAGATTAAACAACAATATACTTATAGTAGAAAATATATTATTTATATGTAATAAATAAATAAATACCAAGTTATAGAATAGATAGGTAGGTACCAATATTTACTTTTCCGACAGATAAAAATCATTGATGCGAGCTTTAAAAACAGGTAGAGATCCAGCTTTCCTAATAAACTCAGGTAGTGCGTTCCACAACTTTACGGCCTGGATAGAAAAGGATTTGCAATAGAAACTGGTTCGGTGGAGAGGCAAGTTTAATACCAAGTTTTCTGAAGAGCGAATAATACCTTGAATGTACGTAAATATACAATGAATACCAAGAGTAAGCAAATGAACGCGACAATTCACTACTTCGTGTGTTCTAGCTTATCTCTATTATCCAACAGTGCTTTTCCATTCAAAACCTTCCTCATTTATGCGAATCCTTATTACAATATTGTAACAACCCCCCCCTTTCGGGCTACCTGCCCCTTTTACCTAATCCCCTTCTTACCTAAACCCTTTGATGACCTAATTAATTCCTTATATCTAATTAATCTTAATCTATAAAATATAGAAATAACGATAAGTGTGGCCAATGATCGTCTAGTTAGTGGTAGGACTCTTATGTTGTGTAGCAATAACTTAGATTCTTTTAGATGCTAAAGACAAACGATTTGATTTAAAGTTAATTAATCCCTACATCCTTAATATCAATTTATAATTAATAGATTAAAAGGTTTCATTAAATTCGAAGTATTTAAACCTAAATTGTGTTGTAAATATGGATCAACTGTACTGAGAAGTTCATCTAGGCTTCCTTTAATTTATGTGTCGAGGAAATTGCCTAGGTAGTTTTGTAAGTCATTCTTCCTTCTATCAGACTGAATTTAAGAACGGCAAAGGTCTATGGCCCCAACCTGACCGCCATAGACAGTAGCATCCGACCCTGACTGGACTGCTCCCTCCGTTAGGTCTACAACAGATAGGCTAATCTATCATGCCTAGACAATGGGACATATCACAAATAGTCTGTCAGGGACAAGAGGACATTATCTTTTATCAAAATTCCTAAGTCAGTTTATAGTCAGATGTAATTTAACTTCATTCATCGGGAATATTAATTTGTGATATTTTTAATTCAAACCAAGCACACAATAACTCACAAACAAAAGGTTAGTGTCCTCTAAATTTCCGCGGGGCTAAAGCCTACTAAACTAGAAACTCTAGTTAGTACCCAAAAGCCCCTATTTGAACACTGAGAAGTGTCGTACAAAAGCTGCTTTCCACAGTCTTATCATTCGACTATTTCAAGGCTAATGTTTCTATTCCGTATAGAATAGTTAAATATGAATTTAAAGTCCTTAGACTGTATTTCTATAAGTCCACAGTACTAATGTAATAGGAATAACAACCAAAGTCTACAGCTTTAGATAGTAATGTATTTGAAAATACTAAGGATATCTCTCGGAATTAGTTTCCAGGATCAGTACGCATCTCCTCGTTGGGAGCTTTATTGCGAGAAGTCAACAGCTTCTTTTAGTAAAGTATTTCTGAATTTCATATTTCTGGTTTTACTCTCTTGGTAATAAATATAATAAATATAATTGCATATTTCCTCGTGTGGGAATCTTAATGCGGAAGACAACAGCTTCTGTTACCAAATAATTCTGAATTTAAATAATTCTGGTTTTATTTATTTTTTTACTCTCATGGTAATTAATAGATAATTGCATTCTTCCTCTTGTGGGAATCTTAATGCGGAAGACAACAGCTTCTGTTACCAAATAATTCTGAATTTAAATAATTCTGGTTTTATTTATTTTTTTACTCTCATGGTAATAGATAATTGCATTCTTCCTCTTGTGGGAATCTTAATGCGGAAGACAACAGCTTCTGTTAGTAAAATATTTCTGAATTTCAGGTGTTATTTATTGATTTTATTCTCATAGAAATATAATAATTCATCCAACAGAGATACGAATGTCTCAAAGTTCAAATAGGATTTCTCACGACCGGAGATTTTCCCATGGTGTCGTTTGCACCGAACTTAGTCAGATTCATTAAAATATAGGAGGTTTTCCTCACATAGAGATCAAATATTATTGATTATAATGTAAATATTAGCTCGTGGCCAAGTCTGAAACCAAAATATTTTACCATGTCAGTTTATTCAAATTTAGCTTTAATTTAGCTCATAATAGACATTCTCTACGGAAATATTGTCCAAAGCGTCTTTAGCGCTGAATATGTACAAAGTTAGATTTTCTAAGATTAATTTAAATATTTTCTCTTATGGAGATAAAACATATCCATATTTGGATCCAGATTATTCCCACTAAGTGAGATTTAATAAGCTTTTGTTCTCTACTCGATTTGAATTCATATAGATATTTTGTGAATTAGAATTAGGGTTTCGGTTCTGATGTAAGATATTTCCTAGGAAAAACACAGTAAATAATAAAAATGGTTTCAAATGTAACAACACGTCGGTTTCCTTCCTAGATGGAACATAGTATTATTCAATAATCGGAAAACGATAGAAAATGTACTTTTGTAGAAATCCTGAAAGCGAACACAATGAAATAAATAATAAGCGTATCACATAGAGCGCTCTGTGAAATTATAGGTTTAATAAATCATGCAACTTATCTGACAGGAACTCGAACTACAGCTACCTGAAAAACTGACTCTAATCTACGATAATCAGCCTTTATTTATCAACACTGAATCTAGATTTAAAAAGGCAAGTTTCTTCAAAGATATTACTAATTACAATGAATCAAAATTAGATTTTATATGGAATTTAACACAGTTAACACTATATTTAATCTTTGGCAAGGTCTCACTGAATTTATCAAATATTTAATTTACAAAATTACGATCTACTGAAAAATCCCGTTAAAACGTCAGAAGACCGGTCTCGATATCTTCCAAACCCCGACTGCCCCGATCATCCCCCCGACATTTCCCCTCTGAACCTCGTGATTTTTTGTATAAACTTCTACTTTTGGGTGACGCCTACGCACACTGATCAAACTCCATTGGCCTATGCCCTGTAAATTCGATTTCAGATTTGAGACCACACCCCCTGATCGTCCAACATTTTCATACGAGATGGCGCTAGTAGTTAATAGCTACCATACAATTTGTAATATCAAATCAGTGAAAGTGAATTAATTATGTAAATAATGTAGTTAATGATTATGTAGTTAATAATCACAATACCAAAGGATGACTAACCTCTAAGGTCTTATTTATTCAATACTAAAACTCCTCATCTATGACATAAGCAAACTTTCTTTATGACACATAGCAAACGACCTGATCACTCCGATCAAGTATGCGCAGCTCGTACAATTACTCGTCCCAAGGTAGGAATCGAACCCGCAACGCCGACGCAGGGCATCCCTCGTTCATTGTGCCATAGAGGTCGTCAAAGTTATTAAAAACATTTCTTTTCCGTTCCCACATTTGGGTGAGGCTAGGTATGCACTTAAAGTCGATCCGTATAAAAAACCGTCGCGACAAAATGTCGTTAAAAGTCTGCACACTTGAATATACGTCGACACCACGCTTAAGTAAAATAAAACTTGAAAATCTCTAGTGTTTTTAAAGTGTCAGATAACAAACTCCACACAACGTTCCTAACTCGTACGCTTATCTAGTCGTTGACAGATGTCCATAATTTGTTAATAAACAAACTAGCAGGTACCAAGTTCGACGCTGAATCTGTAAATCTTACGAGTACCTATGTCATTTATATTTGCAAACAACAGTCAGGTTATGGACTGGACTGTTACAATCGACCCCAAATCTTTATGTAGGTGACCTTTATATAACCGAAGTAAAGATTTCCTAATTATTTGAAATTTGCAAATATAATCTTGGATTGACTCTTTATTCTCAAACATAATCTGCATCTTATTAGTTCTTAATCTGTTGGACTTTGAAATCATTCATATCTTAATGTAATGTGTGTATAAGTGTGCATGTGTGTACCCAGATTGAAATTGATTGTTTTTATTTATATACGTTTAGATAAGAATTTTATATATAAAAGTAACGATGGGTCAAAATGACAATTAAATCAATATTGTTTTACCAAGCTCCTTGACAGAGTAAGTACAATTGACTTCGGTACCTCGGTTGTGAGTCGAGGTCACTCCTAGTGAATAGTTAGCGAACGATTTCTTTGTGAACTTACATTATGTTTACGCACGAAATGCTCGTTAACTCCTGCACAACTGTCCGTTACTTGGATCTCAATTCGACTGATAACTCAATATTGATTCACCCGAAACCAACCCATTTCAAATCTGGAATATTTGTATAGTGTGCTTAGTTCGGACCTAACATGTGTAGTGTGAAATTTTATGAAGTCAGCCGCGGCTGTAATTTTAGATCTCAAATCTATTCAAATAATCTAGATCTTAGATTTATTCAAATAATCTGATCTGATCTAGTAACCTAACACCAAAATTATTCCTTCATAAAATTTATTTGTGGTGCATGTATGATTCAAAATTCATCAGATTGTCCCAGGTTCTGAAATGTGATAACTCACGTGGGCCCTCCAGCTTGATTTTAGAAGTCTATCACTAGTAATTCATACAAGGTATTCGCTCACATCTCTTACACAACCTCAATTTATGTCTAATAAAATCACTCAATAATCAGTACGCACAGTCACATGATTCCATCGTTCTATTCATTCTCCCAATTGAATTAGCACACCATTATAACCTGTGACGCAGAACTTAAGTAAGTAGTCCAAGTTATTTTAAAACAATTAATGGAAAATTTCCTAAGATTTTCATCCCATAGCAATCTTATTAGAGTGTTCTACCCGCGTGGATATTTTCTTTGCTTTTCACATTTCCATACCTGATTCTTATACGAAATTTACTAATAATTTTCTAAATAAGTTTGACCAGCGTAAATTAATCAACTTTGACCCGCTAATATTCATATTTTATAAGATAAGTCTTCATTCTCTTCTAGTTTTTATTATATATTAACCTATATTGATTAGCGTTGTCTTTATCCCGACCCCAGTCAGTAGTTCAGATCAAATGTTATTTCATGTCCTAATACATATAGTATTAGGACATGAAATACCTACCCTAAATTAAAATTAAAGTAACTTAAATAAATTGTATAATTCATTAATATATTTTTTTAGAAGGGCCGCCATTTCCAACCCCTACACTTGGAACCATTAGATGATTGCTCTAGTGAATATCGTTCAATTAGTCATTATTTTATTAAAATTTATCATCTACAGAGCTCGAACTAGTTAACTAGACACAATCAGGGTCCAGTGCTTCCAAATGTGCCCTTCCCCAAACCACCATTTTTTTAAATATTTATATTATTATTATTATTATTTTTTGCATCTTGATTAGCCTAGATGTCACAAAATCAATCTATCATTCGTAATTCTAACCCTTTCCATTTATTTTTGTATGAATTTTCGATTTTCTTTATTTTACAGTTCAATCGATGCTCTTCTAAGCTATTTTTTTTTTTATTTTTTTTTATTTTTTTTTTGTTTTCTCTACCTGGATATAATTTAACATGGTTACATTAAACCT
Organism: Eupithecia insigniata; assembly: GCA_947859395.1. Taxonomy (NCBI): domain Eukaryota; kingdom Metazoa; phylum Arthropoda; class Insecta; order Lepidoptera; family Geometridae; genus Eupithecia; species Eupithecia insigniata. The sequence goes on from OX402008.1 coordinate 8,038,156, forward strand.
TTAACTGTACTAGCCTTAATAAGAAAAAAATCTCTGTCTAAATAATTCAACAGCTTATGTAATAAAATAAAGCTAGATATTTAAGTGTACAATATAAAAGGAACTGAGTAATAAGTATATTTGAACTTAATTACAAAAAATATTATATTTTTAAAGGAAAATTTGCCACGTCTTAAGTATGTACATTATATATATATTATATATATATATATATATACTTCGATACATTATTACTATCACTGAATAGTTAACACAATCTCCAATCTATCATTCTAACTGTTTATTATTATTCTAATCTTATGTCATCTATAATAAGTACAAACTCATTTATTGCCTAATTAACTCGATAACTCATGTAATTAAATAAATCTACATACATACTTAAGTATATAATATAAAGGGGAACTGAGTAATCAGTAATAAAAAATAATATTGTAAATTTAAAAAGGAAATTATCTACGTCTTAAGTACATATTTTTTTGTTTTATTTTTCTTTTCTTTATTTCTCGATACATTATTATTATCACTAACACAATTTTTATTGCAAATCAATTATTGTATAACTAAAATCCGATTCAGCTTCAACCTCAGGACTGTTTATTATTTATATTAATTTCAAATTATTTATAGTATCTAGATAAATGTATTGCATTGAATTTTCCTCTGATCCTTTTACTTTCAGGTTCCATCAAAATATAAACATTTTGATATGGATTACCTGCTACCACATAAGGTCCTTCATATAAAGCTTCAAACTTTTTTGTTACTTTATGCTGGGCATTTGATTTGTTCAATTTCCTTATCTTTACTAAATCTCCTATTTGGTATTGAATTATGCGATATTTCTCATTAAATTTTGCTCTACGTTCAACTCCTGCCTTTTTTAAGTTATTCCAAACGGATTCTCTAATTTCTTTTATATTTAACTGCTCTTTGTTATAATCTAAAATGTTGTCGAACGACAATTTTGTAGATTTTCCATACATTACCTCACAAGGGGTAAATCCTGTACTTGCATGGTAGGTATTATTATATAACTCTTCTAATCTTGGCAGAACTTTTACCCATCCTTTATGATTTGATCTATTATAAGTCCTAAACAACCTTCCTAGTTCCCTGTTTACTCTTTCCACAGTGTTTGGACGTGGATTTCTAACCGTAGTGTGGACTACTTTCACGTTCAAGGATTTCATACAGTCATTCCATAATGTACTTGAAAATTGTGTCCCATTATCAGACATAATGGCTTTGGGTTTAATTATTTCAAAAAATCTTTTTGTTTTTCCCACTACCGCCTTAGCCGTAGCCTTCCTTAGGTCATAAAACTTTACGAATTTGCTGAAAGTATCTTGTAATACTAATATATATTTCATTCCACCTATTCCTGCGGGCAGGGGTCCATACAAATCTACCATCACTATTTCTCCTATTTCCCTTGTGATAATTGAACAACATGGCCCTACATAGGTCTTGTTAGCGTGTTTGGTAACCTGACATTCATGACAACTCCTTATTATTTGTTTTACTTGCCGAGTTAATCCTTTCCAATAGAACCGATCTCTTACATATTTTATAACTTTATATGCTCCTTGATGTCCCATTTCTGAATGTACCTGCTTAATGACATCTTCTCTTATTATTTGTGGTAGATATACTACTTTCCCCATTATTCCTCCCAACCGGATATATAAAATATCATGTATTAATTCACATCTGTCCACAATTCCACCTACTCCTTTAACTGATTTATTTTTCTTATTGAATTTGTCTATTAAATTTCTAATTTCTGTATCGGTCTTTTGTAATTCTGATAGTTTTCTTAATCTAGCAAACAATTCTTTATTCTGTCTAGTTTCCATGTACAAAATTCCCGGTAATCGAACTTTCTCTTCTTGCAATAAATCACTTTCAGGTGGATATCTAGAAAGAATGTCCGCAACTAAGTTATCTCTACCTTTCACATGCTCTATGTTATACTGAAAGTTTTCCAAATAACTAATCCACCTAGTTACTCTAGCATTGTAAAGTTTCCAAGTTTTTACAAAGGTCAAAGCTTTATGATCTGTTCTGATTATTATCTTAGCCCCCCTCAAATAAGTTTCGAATTTTTCCAAGCAACATATTACCGAATAGAACTCTTGCTCAGTCACTGTCCAATTTAATTGAGCTCCTTTTAATCCTTTGCTATGAAAGCCTATTATCTTAATCTCCTTATTTTCATCTATTTGATACAATACCCCAGCTATACCTATTCCTGAACTGTCTGTTTGTAAATAGTATGGCTTTTTAAAGTCTGGATGATAGAGTTGAATTGTTTTAACAAATAATTGTTTTATCCTTTCAAATGCTTCTTGTTCTTCTCCACTCCATTTCCAATTTACCCCTTTCCTTAACAAATCATACAATGGTTGGGCATGGCGACTATAGTCCGAGATAAATTTCCTATAAAAGTTACATAAGCCTAAAAAAGCTCTTACCTGCTTTATTTTTTTCGGCACAGGAAACTCCTGTATGGATTTCACTTTGCTGGGATCTGTTTGTAATCCTTCGGTTGAAATAATATATCCTAGCATTTTTACTTCTTTGCAAAAGAATTCGCATTTTAGTAAATTACAAGTTAATCCCGCCTTTGATAATTTTCCCAAAACGATATCTAAATGTTCTAGATGTTGTTGAAAAGATCCAGTTGTTATTATTGCTAAATCATCCAAATAATTCACACAATAATCTCTAGTTTCATGTCCCAATATTACATCCATAGCTCGGCTAAAGCTTCCCACAGATGTCTTTAATCCTTGTGGTAATACATTATAAACATAGGATTTTCCATTGAACGTAAATCCCGTATATTTTTTACTGTTTTCAGTAATTGGTATTTGAAAATAAGCATTGTTTAAATCAACTACACTGATGTAATTAGCCCCATGAAATGAGTTCATAACATCTATCTGTAATGGAGGTTTTTCCGTTTCTGCGATCATGTATTTATTAATTTCCCTAGCATCTAACAGTACCCTTATTGAATTATCTCGTTTTAATGTGAATGTTAAAGGACTGCAGTAAGGCGTAGCCGACCTACTGATAATTTCTTGTTCTTCCATCTCCCTCAATTTTTCCTCAATTTTCCCTCGATACGCGTACGGAACTGGATAACTTTTCTTAACTATTGGTTCTTGGGAGTTCATTTTAATTTCATGTTCGTAACAATTAGCTCTGCCTAGTTTATTTGAAAACAAGTTCTTATATTTAGTTAATAATTGCACCAACTGCCCCTTTTCAGTGTCCATTAATGTTACCCCAGTTTCTACATTCTGCCATTCCCTTTCGATTTTTTTACTAGACTCAATTCGTATTTCCTCATCAATCGAATGTTCAATGAACTTAATAATTTGTTTCTTTCCTTCATACTGTAAAACTAGGCCCCTTTCATGCTGACCCATATTGATTGTCACATTGTGAGTTTTCAACCAATCAAACCCTAATATAATGGGACTAACTAAACCTGGTACAATTATAAATCCAGTGTCTTTCTTATATGAATCTATTTGTAACGGCAACAAGACTATTTTCCGGATCTCAACGCTTTTGTGCCCTACTGCCGTTTTAATTTGAAATGGTTTTAGCGGCATGGATGGAATATCACAATCTTGGCTTTGTTTGATTGTATCCCAGAATTCTTCGGATATACTTGTTATATCACACCCCGTGTCTACTAGTCCTATTACCTCGTGCTCAAATATTTGTAACTTTATTTCCGAACTAAAATCTTTCAGGCCTTCCTCCTCCATACCTTCCTTAAATACTGACCTAGTTAATATTTGATCAATCTGATTTTGCTCTATTTTTAATTTTAAAACCTCTATTATTTGTTCTAGCAAGTGGATTTCTCTAATCTCTTCTATTTTATATCCTAATCCTTCCCGTGATTTTCGTTCAGTAGCCCTTTCAGTTAAAGGAATTCTAAGTCCATTATTTTCTTTGCCCAATTTTTGACCGGGTTTCCATCCCATTTTACTCATTATTTCTAATACAGTGTTCCCTGAAGTTAAAGCTGATTCGGGAACCCTATCATCAGCCCTTTCTAGTTTAAATCTACAGGCGCTTCTGAAACTGCGACTACTTCGGTTATTTGTGCAGATGCTGCTGTCCCCTCTAATGATTTCAGTTTCCCGTTAGGCCTAGTCCAATTCTGATAATTTGGTCGTCTATAGTCTTTTCCCCTTTTCTCTTGTTCCTTGGAGTTTCCTACATTGGTTGACGTTGGGTTTCCTTGTTGGCTTATATCGTCCATGTTCCTTAAGTATTCTGCCATTTCTATCAAATTCTCATACTTGGAAGTATACCAGCCCTGTTGTACATATTTTGGGTAATGTCTTATGATATCAGCCAATAGTTGTTTTTCCGGAAATTTGTAATTGAGCATTTGCGCTTTTCCCGTCAACCGTAAGAAATGACCTAGCATTGTTGGAGTTTCTGCTCGGTCCCAGCTTCCTTGAACAATTTTTCTTCTTAGTTCATTTTGTTCCTTTTCGCCCCAAAATGTAGCTAAAAAATCCACCTTGAAATCTTCCAGCACCTTCCATCGTCCTTTATAAATCCTAGCCCATTCCCGAGCGTCTCCTACTAAGCAGTCTTGTATAATATCTATCTCGTAACCATGGCATCCCATTTTCTTCAAATAATTTTCCAAGTCCTCCAAAAACGTTACCGGGTGTATTTGAGATCTATCTCCAAATTTCGGGCGTTCATTGTTAATGTTCCTTATATTATAACTAATTCTTTTATAATGGTCTATGGCTACATTTTCTTCCAGCTCAACTGAGACATTTCCATTCCTATTGGCCGAATTTCCCCCATTCTCTCCACTTAAATTCTGATTTACATTAGATGAATCTCTAGTTTCTGTTGAGTTTTTTGTTTCTCTTACTTGTTCGCATAACACATTCATTTTAACTGTCAACGTTCCTATAGCACGATTTAATCTCCTAAACAACATTCTTGCTTCTTTTCTAACTCCTACAGTATTTTGTTTTACTGAAGTCTTTCTTTTCTTTGAATTAGGGATAGACTCCCTCACTGGTTTTCCCTTTGTTGTATCTTTTCTTACTTGTTCCATTTCACTCTCAATTCTAACAGGTGTCTTCCTCTTCCTCATTGATCTATCCATATTGAATGATTCCTAAAAGTAATTAAATGACATAAGTACCTATTCTATATATCTGAAATCTACGATTAAATTATTTTCACGTTTAAACTTTCAATCCCGACCCCAGACTCTGAGTAATCTTAGGCCCGACCCCAAAGTAATCTAAGGCAATGTATTAGTAACCCACTAACTGTTATCTATAAAATCTATAACCTAGATCTTAAATCTACTCTGAGATTATAATCTAGCACACTATAATCTTAAAAAGACCTAACAGAAACAGGATATTTTTCTATTTAACGCACCATATCCAAAATAAGATAATTAAGTTTAAACTGTGTATTAGTAACCAGATAATTATTATCCATGAAATCGACAACCTAGCTCGTGAATTTATTCTAAGACCTATCTCTTTACCACTAGCTTACAGAGAGCTAACAAGAGTATATCTTACTTTTCTATTTAACTTATTATGAACGAAATAGTCGGAGTTTGCAATCACTGCTTCCCTTATAATAAAATTAGTTTCTTTGATTCCTATTAAAATACCTTTAATATCATTAAATAACTGTTTGTCTTTATATGCATCTTCCATTTCACATGCAGCAAATTGTGCGAAAGATTCGCACTTTAGATTCCCTAGATTAATTTTACCTATAAAATTTAATCTACAATACCTAGTTATTCTAATCTACATTACCTAGTTATTCTAATCTACATTTTTTTTAATGCTATACGACCCCCGTTCCCTTAAACAGAAAACCTAGATATTAAGCTGTAATTAAATAATAGATTAGCCTACTTGATTTTAAGAGAATGTTCTTTCGTGATTACGCTATACTAAGTTGCACGGATTTAAACCCGTACTTTTATAACTAGATCTACTGTAATCTAACTAAAACTAATAACTTAAATTACTTATATTCTTATAATCTATAAATTTTTATACGACCCCTATTCTCTTAAGTAAAACTAAATTAATTCTCCTAACAAGTCTAATAAATAATATAAACTATTTAGTAATTAAAACATATTCTTAATTTAAGCTTTAAGCATCTATATCCTGGTCACGCGTATACCAAACTGTAACAACCCCCCCCTTTCGGGCTACCTGCCCCTTTTACCTAATCCCCTTCTTACCTAAACCCTTTGATGACCTAATTAATTCCTTATATCTAATTAATCTTAATCTATAAAATATAGAAATAACGATAAGTGTGGCCAATGATCGTCTAGTTAGTGGTAGGACTCTTATGTTGTGTAGCAATAACTTAGATTCTTTTAGATGCTAAAGACAAACGATTTGATTTAAAGTTAATTAATCCCTACATCCTTAATATCAATTTATAATTAATAGATTAAAAGGTTTCATTAAATTCGAAGTATTTAAACCTAAATTGTGTTGTAAATATGGATCAACTGTACTGAGAAGTTCATCTAGGCTTCCTTTAATTTATGTGTCGAGGAAATTGCCTAGGTAGTTTTGTAAGTCATTCTTCCTTCTATCAGACTGAATTTAAGAACGGCAAAGGTCTATGGCCCCAACCTGACCGCCATAGACAGTAGCATCCGACCCTGACTGGACTGCTCCCTCCGTTAGGTCTACAACAGATAGGCTAATCTATCATGCCTAGACAATGGGACATATCACAAATAGTCTGTCAGGGACAAGAGGACATTATCTTTTATCAAAATTCCTAAGTCAGTTTATAGTCAGATGTAATTTAACTTCATTCATCGGGAATATTAATTTGTGATATTTTTAATTCAAACCAAGCACACAATAACTCACAAACAAAAGGTTAGTGTCCTCTAAATTTCCGCGGGGCTAAAGCCTACTAAACTAGAAACTCTAGTTAGTACCCAAAAGCCCCTATTTGAACACTGAGAAGTGTCGTACAAAAGCTGCTTTCCACAGTCTTATCATTCGACTATTTCAAGGCTAATGTTTCTATTCCGTATAGAATAGTTAAATATGAATTTAAAGTCCTTAGACTGTATTTCTATAAGTCCACAGTACTAATGTAATAGGAATAACAACCAAAGTCTACAGCTTTAGATAGTAATGTATTTGAAAATACTAAGGATATCTCTCGGAATTAGTTTCCAGGATCAGTACGCATCTCCTCGTTGGGAGCTTTATTGCGAGAAGTCAACAGCTTCTTTTAGTAAAGTATTTCTGAATTTCATATTTCTGGTTTTACTCTCTTGGTAATAAATATAATAAATATAATTGCATATTTCCTCGTGTGGGAATCTTAATGCGGAAGACAACAGCTTCTGTTACCAAATAATTCTGAATTTAAATAATTCTGGTTTTATTTATTTTTTTACTCTCATGGTAATTAATAGATAATTGCATTCTTCCTCTTGTGGGAATCTTAATGCGGAAGACAACAGCTTCTGTTACCAAATAATTCTGAATTTAAATAATTCTGGTTTTATTTATTTTTTTACTCTCATGGTAATAGATAATTGCATTCTTCCTCTTGTGGGAATCTTAATGCGGAAGACAACAGCTTCTGTTAGTAAAATATTTCTGAATTTCAGGTGTTATTTATTGATTTTATTCTCATAGAAATATAATAATTCATCCAACAGAGATACGAATGTCTCAAAGTTCAAATAGGATTTCTCACGACCGGAGATTTTCCCATGGTGTCGTTTGCACCGAACTTAGTCAGATTCATTAAAATATAGGAGGTTTTCCTCACATAGAGATCAAATATTATTGATTATAATGTAAATATTAGCTCGTGGCCAAGTCTGAAACCAAAATATTTTACCATGTCAGTTTATTCAAATTTAGCTTTAATTTAGCTCATAATAGACATTCTCTACGGAAATATTGTCCAAAGCGTCTTTAGCGCTGAATATGTACAAAGTTAGATTTTCTAAGATTAATTTAAATATTTTCTCTTATGGAGATAAAACATATCCATATTTGGATCCAGATTATTCCCACTAAGTGAGATTTAATAAGCTTTTGTTCTCTACTCGATTTGAATTCATATAGATATTTTGTGAATTAGAATTAGGGTTTCGGTTCTGATGTAAGATATTTCCTAGGAAAAACACAGTAAATAATAAAAATGGTTTCAAATGTAACAACACGTCGGTTTCCTTCCTAGATGGAACATAGTATTATTCAATAATCGGAAAACGATAGAAAATGTACTTTTGTAGAAATCCTGAAAGCGAACACAATGAAATAAATAATAAGCGTATCACATAGAGCGCTCTGTGAAATTATAGGTTTAATAAATCATGCAACTTATCTGACAGGAACTCGAACTACAGCTACCTGAAAAACTGACTCTAATCTACGATAATCAGCCTTTATTTATCAACACTGAATCTAGATTTAAAAAGGCAAGTTTCTTCAAAGATATTACTAATTACAATGAATCAAAATTAGATTTTATATGGAATTTAACACAGTTAACACTATATTTAATCTTTGGCAAGGTCTCACTGAATTTATCAAATATTTAATTTACAAAATTACGATCTACTGAAAAATCCCGTTAAAACGTCAGAAGACCGGTCTCGATATCTTCCAAACCCCGACTGCCCCGATCATCCCCCCGACATTTCCCCTCTGAACCTCGTGATTTTTTGTATAAACTTCTACTTTTGGGTGACGCCTACGCACACTGATCAAACTCCATTGGCCTATGCCCTGTAAATTCGATTTCAGATTTGAGACCACACCCCCTGATCGTCCAACATTTTCATACGAGATGGCGCTAGTAGTTAATAGCTACCATACAATTTGTAATATCAAATCAGTGAAAGTGAATTAATTATGTAAATAATGTAGTTAATGATTATGTAGTTAATAATCACAATACCAAAGGATGACTAACCTCTAAGGTCTTATTTATTCAATACTAAAACTCCTCATCTATGACATAAGCAAACTTTCTTTATGACACATAGCAAACGACCTGATCACTCCGATCAAGTATGCGCAGCTCGTACAATTACTCGTCCCAAGGTAGGAATCGAACCCGCAACGCCGACGCAGGGCATCCCTCGTTCATTGTGCCATAGAGGTCGTCAAAGTTATTAAAAACATTTCTTTTCCGTTCCCACATTTGGGTGAGGCTAGGTATGCACTTAAAGTCGATCCGTATAAAAAACCGTCGCGACAAAATGTCGTTAAAAGTCTGCACACTTGAATATACGTCGACACCACGCTTAAGTAAAATAAAACTTGAAAATCTCTAGTGTTTTTAAAGTGTCAGATAACAAACTCCACACAACGTTCCTAACTCGTACGCTTATCTAGTCGTTGACAGATGTCCATAATTTGTTAATAAACAAACTAGCAGGTACCAAGTTCGACGCTGAATCTGTAAATCTTACGAGTACCTATGTCATTTATATTTGCAAACAACAGTCAGGTTATGGACTGGACTGTTACAATATCATAGAGTTCAAAACAAAACATTGAATGCAATTTCCACAAGTTGCATGAAACTGACCACTTTAAACTTGCCAGCTAGGTAATATAATCAACCTTGGCTATATTCTGAACTGACATTTATAATATAAAGGATTAGGTAATATTTTCCTTTGACTGACTGGGGTTAACAGATATTAGACGGTGGTCAAAGTATAAAATTTTCTGTTAATTTGTGTTATTTTGAAAATTGCTCATTAAATAATAATTTGTGTTTTTTAAATCTATGGCTGTTATAATTCGATAAATACATAATTTTGGAGATTTTTAGTTAATGTCATCATACTTATTGTAGAATTTGGTCTGGTGACTTGCTTACAAACATTGTATATTCAAAATGGCTGGATTAAAGTCAAGTCTTAGCAGCGCCGACTTACAACTGTCACCATATGCAAACAGATATGCTGTGGTCACATAAAGTATTAACGCTGCCCGCTTTAGCAGCTAACATGAAATTTGCTCTCCGGCAAATGACCGGTGCAATCGTTTAGTTGTCAAGAGTTCAGCGTGAATGTTTCCATTTGTAACTCTAGTGGTTTTATTTTGCTATGTCATCCTGCCTCTAAATAACGTAAAACTAAGTGCACTAAATTAATTGCTTTATGTAACAATGGTATCGTCTCAGAATTACACATTTTGGCATATTACCTCTGACAAAAGAAATTACAGATGGTATGATCTATGTAATATACGTATCTATCTATGTAATATATTGTGTAATGTATATCAGTCATTTAGTACCCATAACACAAGCTCTGTTTAGCTTGGGGCTAGATGAGGTTGTGTGGATTGTCCAACATTATTTATTTATTTATTTATGATGCGTGCCAAAAGTGTCAAGTCAAGGTTAAAACTATTCTATCAAGCTCTCCGTGCAAAAAGAACCGCACGCTCTATATAGAGTTTCTTTCATCTATGGACGATTTTTTTACGATACCATTGTCAAAGTAAAGCGATTGGTTTAGCAGAATTCGGCCCCAGGTGAAATATTTTGAGCGACTTACGGCCGAATACTCAAACGCAACTCAGATGTAAGCACGTCTTATGTCGCGATATTTTGACAGTTTTCAATGAAAATCTGTCAAAAAATCGTCACTTGAGTCGTGCTTAAATCTGAGATTCGTTTGAGTATTCGTGGGTTACCCCCTTACAGTTCAATGAAAATGTGTCAAAAATTCGTCACTTGAGACATGCTTAAATCTGAGTTCTTTCAATCAAAAGAGATCATATCAGTCAAAATTTGTTAAGTTCTGAAGAGAGGGCAACCGAAAGTACACCCCAAAAAACACGCTGGATACAGCAGCTTAGAAGCCTAATTATGATCTGATCAAATTAGCTTGCTTGGATCCCACTGCGCTGGGGCAAAATATTTCTTTTCAAAGTCAATATAAAAGTACCATAGACATTTAAATCTTACATTTAAACCTAACTTTAGTTGACAACTTAAAAATTACAATCGATATAAAGAAACGAAGAGAGCTAGACCGCTACAAACTATGTACAGGTAGCTCAATTGGTTCATATCCATGCCAGTTGGAAGAGTCCCCGAGACGCTGGCTGCATTACCCCGCTGTATGAGAATGCTGATGCACTGACCAGATGCTCAGATTTAAATTAACCTTTGTCTATAACTCACAATCCCTAAAAAAGAAAATGTGTTAGCTTTTCACCAATAAGGAAGTACCTATCCTAATTTTATCTTACCAAGTCACTACGTTGCGTTCATAACATATGTTCTGGCATTGGATGACTGCAATAAAACCGAAACCAGACCCCCTTCCTTCTCTCCATCCATGCAATCAGGTCTTGGGCGTTGGTGATCCAGTCCTAACAATGGTCGTCTAATTAGTGTCGCCATCTGCTTCTGGGTTGACCGCATGGCATATGTGTATCTTATAGGACCCTGGCTATCCTAACCTACATTCTATACGGATATGAGAACCAATTATTATCTAACAAATGTATTTATTTTGCATGTCATCTCCTCAATCGAGGTCAAAATATACCGGTTGAGACTTTTTTACAAATAGCCTGTTATTTTCTTATATTACCAAGTACGCGGACCTGTTGAACGAATTTTCGTTCATTAGTTACTAAGACAAGAATTTTATTCATTAAATACCGGAATATAATTAATAATGACACGTAAATAAATTCAGAATTTCGGTATTCTAAAAGAAATAGCATACTTTGAACCTGAGCAACGGACAAAAATTATTCATTCAAAGGTTCGGACGATTGTACGGTTTTTTACCCCCAAGGGAGTTGGTTCTTGTCTCTTTTATCCCGAAATTAAAATTTTAGACGACCTTCGTAAAACATTTGAGTTATGGATTACGAATTAAAATGTTTCTTTGAATATAGCCGCCGAGATTTTTGCATATTTCCTTTTTTTATGCATGTAAAATTGCTTTGTTTTGTTTAGTTTAAAACTCAATTTTGGTCTTTGGTTTTGGCATTTTGGTCTAGTCATAACTTTTTGCAATTGCAATGCAACAAGCATAGGTAATCAACATTATGATGAATAGCGACCAGATGGTAGGTGGCAGAAACTTATCCTAGTAGATATTGTAAGAAACTGAACAAAATGTCTTTCTAATAAGTACCAAAGCCATTCCTTTGCCTGACTTCTTGCTAGAGAAAAATCTTCGGTCGAAAAGGCAATTTTGGTGCAAAATGAGCTTAACGTAACATGTGCTGGAGCTATAAGTTGGAAAGCTTCTGGACCTGACAAATGGTGCTGCTGATTGTAGCAAGTAAAACATGGCTTTGGTTTAGTTATCTATCTTCGAAGCCGGGAATCGATCGGTAGGTATTTTGTATCGAAACGATGCAATACATCGAAATTAATTCGACAGTATCTAACAGGTAAGACGACTAAAAATCTCAAAAATTATGTATTTACCGAATTATATCTGAGCCATAGATTGCAAAACATGTATTATATTTTATGTTTTGATCGAGATTAATTATTATTTTGATAAATTAAAACTATAAAATACAGCAATCCGTCATGACACGTTGAACACCAATCAGAGAATATATAACTGTGACGTCATGCCGTCACAATAAGTAATGTAAAGGCACAGAATAGCTGGTAAGGCTTCTCTTGAAAATATTAAGATCATTCTGTATCATCGGATGTTCGTGCATCTATGACGTCATATACAGCCGCCACGAGTATTGTAGCGTTTTTGAGCGAAATTGAAAATGCATTTTTAAAAACTGTATTTTTCCTTCGAAGTTAATTTTTTTGCATAAATATGAGTTATTTTGCATTCAGTACATGTCTAAAAATATCAAGGTGTAGTTTCTAAAAGCAGTCGTCATGCGTATTCTATCTGTCTCTCCGCCGGACAAAAAATTGAAGTGAAGAGAATATCAATAACACCTTATTTCTTATTTGATAATAATAACTATGCTTAAAGTATAAAATTTGACTTGTCTAAGTGCTTATTTTGTAAGCCTAAAGAAATAAAGTTTTTCGCATCGAAACGGTTAATCTCATTTAGAAGCATGAATAGGATATGTCTGAGGAAAACGTACAAAGTCACGCGTGGAAACTAGTTTTCGAATAAAGGCAATCATAATAAAGTATATATGTATTATAATTATTCTGTGGTCTTTATAAAATAATTAAACAGAACAACACAAAGACATGTTCAAAAGAACGGCACGTCTTTTGCAAACCTCACAAAGTTTTCCGAAGAACTCAGACTTTACGAAGAGTTATGCCATTTTTTGTAGCTCGTTTGTGTTTTTTGCTTCTTATCGAGTGTCAACTCTGTTGATTTATTTGTTTACTCTTTGACGATCTTGCCATGAGGGTTTAACTTTCTGCCACAAGGAAATTAGATTTCTGATTTGCTTGTGAATTCTCAGTTGCTGTTATTGACACGTGATCAGCATAAATACACACGGTTTATTTTAGACTATTTTCTGCTCTAGGCTTCGCAACCACCACTGCACCGCAGTTTGTTAACAGCGGTCACCGACCTGTATGTCCAGCATGGGGATTATGACATTACTCTTAGATCCCATGTAGCTCATATCAAGGGAGATAGCAGTCAGACAGTTCAGATTTCAATAACTTTATTTCTTTAGTCTTATAAAATAAGCAGCTAAGCAGAGCTTTATAATTATATTAATTATAAGTGTCTAATACATGTTTATTTTAGACAGTAGACTGGTAAAGGCTATTTATATTTAAATAGACTGTGGTATATATGTAGTTGGTATGGGATAATGATAGCAACAAAAAAATGGAGATACTTCTTAATTATTAACGAAAAAATATTGGTCATAGACATCTAAGACTCTGCAAACATTTGAAGTTTAATGTAGAGTCCAATCAAATGCTAGATCGGTAGATATTATGCTTAAACATTATAAATCAAAATATCACCCGTATTTCTAACTTTCTTACGTAAAATTCTAGTAAAAGACACACTACAGTAAAAGACAGCACTACCAATAACGTAACCAATATCACGAACGCTTCCTCAGTAGTCTCAGGCTAAGCTGGGTCCGGCAGCCGTTATTTACGGCCGTTATTGACCGTTAGTGCCGTTAAGTACGACCCCCGGCGCTACTACGCTTTCTTACGGTATTAACTGATGTAATTTACCAGAAATTGCGTTTGTAACGTCTACGTAGCTGTATTAAATGCTAATTTTCATTAGGGGATTGTATTTAAGATAACGCTGATTAACGCTCATTCAACAGGTTTTTTTATTTTATTTTACTATTTTAATCGCAAATCGAAATAAATTTATTGAAATTTTCTAGTTGCTCTTAACGCACACTAAATTACTGTCATTTTTGGAACAAAATCATACCGAGTTTTATACACTTTCTATTATTTTCTATGAGAAGGCATTATATCGTGTTGGCCGTTGTTTAAATCTATATACTCGTATATTTCAAGAACCTTAATCCTGTATCAACAAACGGCAATTCTAAATCACTGGAATCGCTAGTAAAAATAAAATTTACAGCCTGAAAATGTCGACATGGATCATAAAAATCCTGCAGCGTCTGATTCGTGATACCTCATAACGTACGTATGGTTTTATCATGTTAGGAACACGTGTTAGGGTTATAAGGTATCACCATGACTTGACCGAGACCTTACATAAATGTAAATATAGTTTTATTTGAGATGAAGCACGAGAACAATTCTGGGAATCTGGGAGTTTTGGGAAAAAGGAAATTTGGTTTTTGTTCAATTAAAGTTCATATTTTAGTGTGTGTTTCAGGAAAACTCCGCATGTCTGTAATCATTTCTGTAAAACTTTTACTTACTAATAGAAAATAATAGAAAATGGACAACTATTATTATATATCATCATTTTATTTCATGTATCATTTTTTATTTCCATGTCAGTGTTTAATTTTAAGAATTTAACCTTTTCTAAGTGTACATTTATTGTATTTACGGAAATAAAGTATTTTGACCTTGACTATAGAAAACCTCGAAGCATAAAAAGCAATTAGAACCATAAAATAATTCTTAGTAGAACCAATATCCCTCGTGGGTTTTACGACAGACACATGTGGCCGATTCAGCGCTGTTGAATCAGAGGTGTCGTTTTACTTTATTAAGGAGAGACCCTACTGATATTTTGCCATTAAATGTAACAAGTGATAAACATTAATATTTTATTTCTTATGAATTATAATTTCGGTTAAATCCTGTTAATTCGTTTTGTAACACGAAATATTTTGGTGCCGAGGGTGAAATTTTCTGTTACCAACTTTATGATTTCATTCGTAATTTTTATCTTTTGTATAAGTAGTGAAGACCGTACACATATATTTTGTTTATTCAGCCGCCTTTGTCTGACTTTCTGACGAAAATATATTTTATGTTGATGTTGTCTTAAAAAAGTACGTATTTTTAGCAGAAGTTTCGGTAAATGTATGTATTTGTAATTTGTTTTGAAAAACATTGTAGAATTATATTGTAAATCATGCTAAGATTTATTCATTTTGGATAATTTAAATAACTTAATATTAAACTCAGAATCTTCTTAATTTTCAAAACAATATTTATGAATAATACAATTTTCAAAACTCTGAAGACAAAAATGATTTACACAATAGGTACCACCCAGTGCATTTTTATCGACACTGAGTTGGTAGAGACAAAGTTATAAATATATCTTTTGTTCCATTTATTTAATTTTCTAGAGTTACAAGTCTTTGTTAGGTCTTTGCCATCTGTAACTCTAGACCGAAGAGCGAACTAAACACAGCGTAACAAAGCACTTTAAAGCTTTCTCTAAAAGGTCTCCAATTCTGATGAGAAAACTCAATTATTTCACCCACTCCACGAATTGCTGGTTCTTATTTCATTACAATAAAGTTCATTTCATAACCATAAAACTTCATTACCGCGCTCCGCTGAGTCAAGACGTAAATCATGTTTTGTGACATAAACTACGAGGTCAATTGACCTCGATAATTCAAGATAATAAATATAATAAAGTCAAGATAATTTTAGTAAAATGAGATAGATTTTTAAAGGTTTTATAAATGTCAAGTACTTATATCAATTCGAAAATACATAGTATCCTTTTTATAAAAATAGGTAAAGCGTGATTTAAAACGGCATAAAAACGAAAATAATAACATGCAATTTACTCTCATCTAGCAAACACTAGTAGGTCGAAAGCAATACAAAAGTATTATACTATTTGGAAAATGCCACACATATTGCAAAAGGAAAGCAGGAACTAAAAACACTCACTGAGCACAAAATCTGCTGCGGACATAAAAATATTTTCCAATGCACCATGACCATTACTCACTAAAAGCATCGACCGAGAGTGCAGGTCCCAAAAAAGCGGCAATGGTAAGCTGACATTTGTCGCTCGCCGATGCGTTACGCTGTCATAGCCAATACTCGATGCCAACCGTTACTCTCAGTACGTGTGCTGTTGGCACTCTAAAAGCATATGGAACGGTGCCTTGGTCCAATAGAAGTAGGTACTTTAATACATTATTGGCTTTGAACAGATATCTAAGCATTTTTCACGACAGATTTCATTGGTGCACTCCGTCGACTAGTAGGTGAAAATTCACATTACGAGAAAATGCGTGAAAAATTATAGATTTTTTATAGTTTCTGCCCGCGGTTTCGCACGCGTTTCTATGGAAACGATTACAGGTTATTTCTGCCCTAATGTAACTGATTTATTGGAAAAAAGTAACTACCTATATATATATATATATATAAATTTATATATGTAGTTTATTTTAGGCATGATATTTATTATGAGTATTTTTATTTATTAAATCTATACTAGCACACAGATCCCCTAGTACTATCCAACAATCCTATCCATCCACGGTTGTCTGGTAGAGATCGCTCTCGAGCGATAAGACCGCCACTTGTAACTTAGTTTTAAAATTGTCTTTTTTTGTATTTCTGTTTCTTATCAATAAGTGTGCAATAAAGAATTTTCTATCTATCTATCTACCTATATGCAAAATTTCAGCTTTTACTGTTCTACAACGTTCGTACTACGTTCGTAGTAGTATTGGTGTAAAGCTTGTCGAAGGCGTACATAGGTAACAAATATCCAAACTTCAATATTCAACATTCGCAATTATATAAAATATAAGTATGACTAATGTGAAATATAAATACGCTTTTTAATGTTTTTCGAAACATAATAGTAAAGTTAACTTAAAATATTGCAACATTAAACTCGGTTGAAGTGTTCAGCGTAGTAAAGTCAATAAATAGGTGAACAACCTACTTACTTTAGTATCGACTAAGGCGCTCGAACAGCGAATGTCAACCTATTTCAGAAACTTAGAAGGTAAAGTATCTTGCTAAGAGCATTCACTGGGTCCAAGTGACGTTTAAAAGAGGATCTATGCTTTCTAATGTCTGGTTAGGGCAACATTGTTTTAGCAAAGTATTACTGTATCCGACATGAACGGGCGCGCAATAATGATAATATTAAGCGGCATTCCATTTTGATTTAAAGTTTTTGCCGTTTGTTCATGTGCTGTTTTCGCTCTCCGTCTTGTATGTACATTAGAATATTTTGCATTGACGGATAAAACAGTACTTTATTTAACACATTAAATGGCATCGACACACATGCTGTACCTGAAGTGCTACGACGCGACCCGCCTGAAGTCGTATCGGGAAGCTTGGCAGCCAATGCGTTATGGTCTTTAAATCCGTTAAAACTCTTTTTCAGAATGCGATCCTTAGGCAAATAACGTCCAAATTCCCATCTAAACCCAAATATAAAACGACCCAAATCCAAAACAGTGTAAACTTCCATCACCGATAAATCCCAGTTAACTTTATTGACATTTTTATGAGTACCAAAAGAAGGCTAATGAAACTTAACTCGCGGCGAGAAACTTTGTTATTGGGCCATACTTCATGATTAGACTGCGAGATCCTTGGTAGATCGGGATCAAGACTGTCACAATAACGATAAGATTTCATCAATTGCGCGGAAAACGGGGATTATCCCCTTTCTTCGGGCTTTTTGTGAATTTCGGGACGGTTTCGAAGATTTTCGGGATTTGAAAGGTTCTGCGGTTATGATTTTAGCGAGAGGCGGATATCGATAAGTTCATTTAATAAAATGCTATTGTACGCGTATTTTGCGGTCAAAAACGTACCACTTAATATGATTATATTGTATTTAATACCAAAATGATTCTTAAAATACATCTATATTAATATTCACTAGAACATGCAAAAAATATGAATTTTGGTATATTATTATAATTTCAAACAAATTTAAATCATTTTTGAAGCTAAACGATAGATCGTCTTCAATTTTGTTTTTAAAGGAAACCTCTTGTTTACGCCCGTTACCATGGAAACTATTTATTACCAGTCATTGTGATGATTTGAATGTTTTCAAAAACCTAATGATCGACTTCAAATCTCTTACTTTTACACTGTTTTTAAGTTTTGCGGTTTTAAATACTAATCCCCTGGGGATAAATTTATAGGACCACTTCGGGATCATTTTCTATACAATAATGAACGGATTATCAAAATCAGTCCATAATTGGCGGAAATATCGCGTAACATACATAGAAAAACATACAGTCGAATTGAGAACCTTCTTTTTGAAGTCAGTAAGTATTTTTTATTAGTAACAAAGAAAAAAATTACATAATATGTAGAAACAAATTAGAACTAGTATTTACAATTGATACAATTGAACTAACTGCAGACTATTAAGCAATCTACAGGTAGCTCAACTGATCCATATCAGTTAGAAGCGTCTCCAAAAATCTGGCTGCATTAAATTTATTTTATTTTTTAGTAGTCACATAAAATATCTTAAACAATATATGACACAGGATCTGGACATGGCTTCCAACAAGAATGATCGCAATGTAAAAGACCCTGCAAGATTAAAGTGGACCGTAATGCTCAACCTTCCCTCATTGAAGCGGATCATCCAACCCCCATATTTTACTTTTAAGGGGGTATTCAATGTTTGTCAAGGTTTCTCTTGTAAGTTAATCCTTTTGCAGGGCCTAACCTGAAATTGAAATCAACCCTTTTGGGTTGGAGTTGATGGGTTGGGCTGGGTTTCTTAGGGCCCACCTTCATGGGCGAGCATCTCGCTGCGAGACGCGGATGTACGTATTGAATACTCGACATGAATCAAAAATTCACAATAAAAACGTCATTCTAAAGGTAGTCATTTTCGTAAGTAAACTGATACCCATCCAATAAATCCCAATAAATAAAATTCGAAGACTTATTTTCAGAAACTACAGTCTAAAAAGTTTATTGGTCAATTTGACCAAACCATCAGTAATTTCTAAACAAATTAAAGTCTTAAAACAAAGTCCTCAGCCGCGCCTGTCTGTCTGTCTGTCTGATAAACTCAAAAATTACTGTACGGTTTTTTATACAGTTCACCAATAGATAGAGTGATTTATGAGAAAGGTGTAGGTATATAATTTGTCAATGTTTTGTGTAAATTGGTTGAAATAAAAAGATAATTGTTGGAAGTGTCGGAAAAAGTCAAGCCGCTTGGGGGCTTTCATTGAAAATGCTGAAAGGGATTAGCCTTTGAGATATAACAAAACAGTGCATGATGGGATATTCTTCTCCACGCGGGCGTAGCCGGGAGGGTCAGCTAGTAATAAATAAAACATACATTGTTTCATTTTATAATCTAGCTAGTATAACAGCTTATGTTGCTAGTCTTCTTAAAGCTTAAATCTCACGAACATTAAAGTTTAAATAATGAAAAATGTAGGTAAATTTTCTCCCATTTTCTGTACCGTTCTTTATTGCGGCCAGTCGTATGGACGAAATATCTCTGGGGGCCCCTGAAATATGTAGGTAATATGGAATTTTTCGTATAGCGCTGATTTCATTTGTTGGAATTGTGTGATTTGTTCTAGGGATTGTAGAAATACTAAAGTAAAGAAAAGATTACATTTTATACGCAAGCGTAGAACCAAAAGTCTAAAATTGATTGTGTATTTTTTTGTTCATAAGCTTTTAGATTCTTGGCGGGTTCACTAATTTGCTAAAGATCTATGGCGGTATCTGTAGAAATATCGATAAGGCCGCCCATTGTACTTGTCCTTTGTAACATCTTGTTTGTTAGTAATGTTGTTTTTCTGTTGTACATTTTTTTTGTATTTATATTTATATGTGTAATATCGTACTGCACAAACCATCCGTCTATGGAATGCTCTTCCCCTAGATATCAGACGTGCAAAATCACTTCCCATCTACAAAAAACTACTTCATCAACATTATTTATCCTTGTAGCTATTCAAACAGCTTTATTGACGACGATTTTATGACGACCTCTGTGACGCAGCGGGCGAAGGTCCGCCTGCGACGCAGGAGGTTGTGGGTTCGATTCCCGCCTCGGGAAAATGTTTGTACGATCTGCAAATATTTGTTCAGGGTGTTCTGGATGTATTCTATGTATAATAAAAAATATCTATCTATGTATCGTATTATATTAAGTATATCAGTTATCTAGTACCCATAACACAAGCTCTGCTTAGCTTGGGGCTAGATAATGCTGAGTGAATTGTCCAGCATTATTTATTTATTTATTTTTATGTGTTTGTAATTTTATGATAATATGTAGGTTATACATTACCATCCCAAGGTTGCCTAGAAGAGATCACTTAGAGCGATAAGGCCGCCCTTTGTACTTCTTTGTTTGTTAGTATTTCCTTCTGAAATGTATTTTGTGTTTGTGTGGTACGATAAAGAGTTATCTATCTACTGCAAAAGGCTAGTTTTGCTGGCAGCTTCGAAGGCAGCATAGCGGATTGCTTCAATGTTAGCTAGGAGCATGGCCAACATCCGAAATATATGTATATCTTTTCTACATCCAGGCTACTAGCTTAGTTATAGACTTGTAATGTAGCCCGTCCGATATACCGTCGGCAACATCGTCATTTTACACCAACTTAGTTTGTGGTCAAACGAAGGTCTGCTGACTATAAAAAAGTTCTGTACAATTTCATACGATGTTTTTTTATCTACCACCCTGCAGAGATTTAACTGTTTAAAATAATGCCGGACAATCCACAGAGCATCATCTAGCCCAAAGCTAAGCAGAGCTTGTGTTATGGGTCTTAAATGACTGATAAACTTATTACAATATTTTACATAGATATATATGTTTTATTTTACATAGAAAATACACAGAGCAGCCGAATAGACCCCTAGTTTTATCTCATAATTTTGGTAGCTCGATTCAAAGACCAATTGAATCAATGATACGCTCGAGTCAAAACTCTGTAGATGTGAGGTCGACAGAATTATTGACAGACAGTCTAGACTGTCCTGATTCTATAGACTCCTAAAACTACAAAACTAGCCGCAAAAAGCAGCTTGTTTAGTTGCAATAAACCAGCGACTGCTAGAAATCTCTGGGTTTACGAGTGCCCGACGAGTTAGCGCGCTATAAACTCTATTTAATTGAATGTTACTTATTTCCACAGTTTCTCTATTGTTTAGGCCGGGCACTACTCGTAAACTTTTCAGTCTCAATTTTTACGGCTTTTGTTTCAGTTGTAGAGGCATGGTTGTAAACGATTGCAATTGTAAACCCTATTGCTAAATGCTCAGTTTTATTGTAATTTTAGAGATGTTTATACCAACTGGGGGTGGGGTAGCTACTATGCTTTATCTTTGTGCTATATATCAGAACTATAATTTAGAATAGTGAAGACTTAATACTTTTCACAACTCTAATTATAATTCATAAATGATCAGAAGACCATGCATTTAACGATGAAATTTTACAAATTCATGTTAACATAATGTGCCGTGTATGTACGTTGCGTGGCGTGGGTTCTATGTCTATTTCTAACTAAAATTACAAAAAATTTGAATAATAAATATTTAGTAACACTTCAGCGTACAACTTTCTCTAATAACACATCATAGAAAGTCGTTAACTAGTTTCGTCTTTTAAATTCTTTTTTCGTTTGGAACTAAACATTTTAATACCAATTCATTCGCCAGGCCGTTGACAGTTAACACCGATATTTGGGATATTTCATGCCAGTCCACACTCTCCAACGATGCAACGAAGTTGCGATAGTTAGCCTGCGTGAATGTTCTAACTAACGGTGCAGGAGGTGAGTCACGCGGCTCGCATTCAGGCTTGCATTCAGTCTTTATCTAAGAGACAACATCATGACACCACAACACTAATATATTTACAATGGACTTACGCAAAGTAATGCTAGAATTTATTATTTAACTAAAATATCGTTGAATTTGTTTAATTTGAAACCTTGTACAAACATAAACGAGTCAAAATATCTATATATGTAATATATTGCATTATATATATATATATATATATATATCAGTTATCTAGTACCCATAACACAAGCTCTGCTTAGCTTGAGGCTAGATAATGCTGTGTGAATTATCCGGTATTATTTATTTAATTTTTATTTTTTAAAAGCTCGCAGTGACTCGGCTATCCTGAGATTCATTTAAAATTCTCACTAATTAGGATATAATCATAATCAGAATCAATAACTTAATTTCTTTAGGCTTACAGAATAAGCACTTAGACAACTCAAATTTTATACTATAAACATAGTTATTAAAATCAAATAAGAAATAAGGTGTTATTGATATTCTCTTCACTTCAATTTTTTGTCCACTTGTGGAAGAAGTGAAAAAGAGCACATTTATATACCTAACACCTAACACACTAACCTAGAATTATTAAAATAGCTCAACATTGTACCAACGAGAAACAAATGACCTATTTTAACAGTTGTTAAAAAAGATCCCTTAAATACTTTAATCAAGGCGAGAGCTCGATTCACTTAATTTTCCATTATCAACAAAGATTTAATAAATCTTTAAAAACAAAGCCATTTTAAGCCCTTCGCTTATCCTTTCATCTCTTGTACAGTCTGCGGAAGAGTTGATGAACAAATTTATTTAACCTTGTCTTTAAATATTTGAAGGTGTTTGGTATCCTGAATTTTAATCCGGAAGTCATTAATACAGGCTTGAATAGAACATGATAATTAATGATCTAAATTTAATTTCTTTTTATAAAGATGGAATGTAGTTTAACGACATATACTATGTATAAAGCCCATCAATTACAGTATAGCTGGGTGACGTCATAGAATTATAAATATAGTAGATGCGTGTGCGGTCACTCGAATTTTTTTATAGAAAATACATCGCGCTGTGCCTTGATATGATTCACATATAATACATAAATTATAGCTACATCTGTGATAGGCTTAATTATAGTAATGAATAGAGCGATAAAAATGTACACATGATTCCAATAACAGAGCGGCGTTGTTGTTAATATGGTGTTTTAAGAATGTACTTCATAAAATTAATAATAAAAGGTTACCAAAACTGGCTTTTACGAGAAGTGTAACCGACTGTACTAATTACGCAAAAATCTGTTTAATTTCGGGTCAATTATTTTACAAGGCAGAAACAAACAAAGCTATTTTGTACATTTTCTGCGATTTACGAGAACTGTAGGGTGCGAGGGTAGATTAACTTAATTTTGTGTGTTTCTTCCTTGCCGACAATATTTTATGGCATCTTGGTGCCGATACGTCAATCTGTTTCAATCAATTAACCACACCTCTTGGTCAATATATCCATTGCCATAGCCATTGGTAACCGTTATCTCAGCGCAGACCAATTCCATTGCTCTCCGGCTTTTATACCGTACGTGTGTCGAATAACACGAACAGAGTGAAACTTAATTTATTGAAAAGCTTTTTTTCTTTTCGGGGAAAATTGTCGAAATGGATAGATGTGAGAAATGGCATGGGATTTGAGACCTAAATCGATGCTTAGAACCTTAGTAATTATAAATAGAGTTCACACTATTTGAAGCCATTTTTAATTTTGACGACTATGACTGAATTAATAATTTTTAGGGTTCCGTACCCAAAAGTTACAAAAGGGATCCTATTTTTCGTAAAAAAAAAACTAAGTCTATGATTAAATCTGTCCGACTGTCACAGGGATCTGTTTATCATATACATGGAATCTTTGGAACCATAACAAGTAAACAATAGAAAATTAAAAATTAAAAGGTCAGTAATGGCGCCTAGTAAGGGGGTCCCTTTCTAAGTGGAGGTATAATATAAAAAATCTAACACTAACTAACTAACTAAAAGAACTTACAAAAGACCTATTTTGTGTATATTATGTATAATAAAAAATATATATTTATCTAATATATTCTATTATGTATATCAGTTATCTAGTACTCATAACACAAGCTATGCTTAGTTTGGGGCTAGACAATGATGTGTGAATTGTCCAGTATTATTTATTTATAATTTAAGCCACCATAAACGTTGTTGAATATGTTAGATTTGACGCCTAAACGAGTCAAGGCTCGTAATGACTCGGCTAACATGTGGATCTGCTATTAAATTTTCTTGTTTCATGTTCCCCCCCAAACATTCACCCAAGTGGCAATGATTGTTTTTGATTCTTTATTGCACAAATAACAAGAAAATTCATGGCAAAGGCAAGCTTAACCCTAAAAAGAATTCTCTTCCAGCAATCCTTATTCAGAGAGAGAGAGGCAAATTATAAAAGTGGGTATTGCGCATGAATAGAGGACAAAAGATTTATTTATAACCTACTTACTCAATAGACTACTACATATTATAATGTGATAAAATACATTAAATACTTATTTACAAACATATACATATATATATTGCTTATAACAAATTCTATGTATCATACATTTAAATATGAATTGAATAAATATATAAAATAAAACAGAGTTATGAAGAATTATAATGCGTTTTGACTTTACGCTTGGAGTCAAAATATCTCGCTAGTATTTCGGCTGAGATGTAAGTATATTTTACAGATATTCTTAGTTTAGTGTGGGAAGACCTCCCACTCGATGGACTGATGTCATCGTAGCGATCGCAGGGAGTCGTTGGATAGAGGCGGCTCAGGACCGCTATTCGTGGCGTCGTTTGGTGGAGGCCTAGTTTCAGCAGTGGACGTATACGGGCTGATGATTAGGTATACTTTGTTTTCTTAAAATATCATGTGAATCGGTGAACTACATCTACACCAATAACTGTCTATAATATTCATACACCAAAAAATATCGCGTCATCACATCAGAAAAGTAAACATCGCTCGTTTATAGGAGCCGTTCAATACAATCCAATGATACGGCCACCACTCATATAAAAGTTTATTGCCAACAAATAACAGGAATGGAAGGACTCGAATAATTTCATGTCGTATTTTATGCTGAGTGTTTTGAATTTATTGGCCAATAATTTTAAATGCATCATTTTTGATGCTGCCTTGGAATAAGTTTGGAAGGAGAAGAGTTAGGTGAAAAAAGGCCAGTTTTGATAGACTTGCCTTACTTAATTCAGTGATTGGTGGGCTGATTCAGGATCATCATCAGCCCGTATACGTCCACTGCTGAACATAGGCCTCCCCAAACGATGCGGCGACGCCACGAATATCGGTCCTGAGCCGCCTCCATTCTATTCATTCTGATTCATGATCAATTGCTGTCATAATGTTTCCTCTCATCAAGTAATTTTTTCACAATAACTATATAAGTTTCCAACGTGCTTAGTAGGTAACCACAGTTACAATTTCTATTACTACAGCAATCGATGGAAAATCGGGCGATGGAATTGTGTTGTGGCCTCCAAAAGATATGCCTACTATAATCCTGTTCAAATTACTGTATAAATATAAGATTCAAAACCTTTTATAATAACATTCCCTTTTCTTCTTCAGACAACCCATTGCCAATTTCTCAGTAAACCAACCGAATTCCGAAAATGCGTGAAAGTGTGTAACACAAATACTATAAAGAACAAAAAGTATTGTTAGTACTACTCGTTGTAAATATGGATTTTATTGAATCACATTCACCGAATCTCAACGAAAAAAACATCAGCTAGTTGTCCAAACGAATCAACCTATCCGTCAAGAAATTCAACACAAATTTACGAGACATAAAACGAGCTTTCAAAATGGAAGCAAAATGGAAGTTAGAAAGCCTTTCAGGGAAATAGAAAAGACAGGTGGCAACCCCATACAGTTTCAGAATACGTGATGGGAATTTTATGTTTTTATTAAGGCTCTCCTTGCTTGTGAAGACTGTATCATTTGAAAAGGAATTGGAAATATCTACAGGTAGCGTATTTCCTAACAACTTTGTTAACTTTTTGTCGCAGATAAAGAAAGGTTTTTATATTTCTTACCTTATTTGTTCGTAGTTTAATTCCTATTTAGATTTAAAAGTGCAATATTATTTAATTTAGTTAAAAGGTTTCTTTGTAAATAAATAGATTAGTCGCCACCTAGAAGTTAACTAGTATATTGAAGTGCCCTACAGGGTTCATGTTGATAAAAAGAAACCATTTTGTAAAATCTGTATGTAACAACATGTATACAATAAATAATTTGAATTTGAAAAGATTTATAGAGGAACTAACATCTGGTTGCAATTCTGCATATGCTGCTTCAATCGGGCCCGTTTGCATGTTTTTAGATTTAATCTCCGATGAAAGGCAAGAAAAACCAAGACAGCCTGATGTTACTAACAAAAAGATGGACAAAATTATTAACAACTCAATAACATTAATGTTAAATGGCTCTATTTTATTCGGGCATATTTTGTCCAAGCAAGGATTGCTAGGGAAAAATATGCCGCTTTGTTTTTCATACTTAATATCATAAAAAAATTAATGACTAAAATATTATTCATGACGACAGAATAAATATAGACCTTTTGTAAAGTTAGGTGAAACCAGAAATATTTTTGCTTGGGGCAGAAGCAGAATGTTTTGGAATGTGGGGCGAACAAGTGGAGTCAACGTAGAACAAACCGAAAATGGTTGTGTATGAATTGACGTCTCAGTGTACTAATCTGTTACGTTGTAGCTCCCAAACGACTGAATGCATTTGAATTGCAGGCAGCTATTCAAATGTTACGATGATTCAAAGTAAAATTTTTGTTAGAAATTTTGATTTTTTTTACAGTCACTTTATAATTATAAGTATTTAGTATTATTGTCCTGCTGTTGCTTGACTCCTTATTTCATAGTTTTAGCTAATACTAGAAAATATAACTCTAATTTTAAACATTTCAAGAGTTAAAATCTTGAAATTATTAGCAGCCGAAGCAGTTTGTAAATTTATTATACCTAGGCGCTGAAATAGAACGGTTACTCAATTATTAATTAGCGTTGTTTATTCCGGAATCTGTAATTTATTATTATTGAAACAAACTATTAGCGGTGTGAACGAATTAATAGCTCTATATAACTAGATTATTAAATTAGCTAGATACATACATTCCTTGTCCCAATTTTGCGCTTGACCTGTGACGTCAGTGTAAAAACTAATGGGTAAGACAGTTTAATACCCTATGATTTAATTAGATTATACCTACGGTAATAAAGAGGTACACTTTCCTTAATTCTTAATTTTTCCTCGTTATCAATCTTCTTAGACAATTCATGCAGAAGATTGATGGATTGATAGAGATTATCATGCTGAGTGACACTATGCTATTTTGCACGTACTTGTACATTGAAAATAGCTTATTAATAATAAAATAAATAAAAATACTATATTCGGTTATTGTCTAATATTGTTTGTCCATAGCATTAACAATAGTTATTGAAGTGTAAAAAAATATACAGTGAGCCCTTAAAATAGCAGCTACCGTACAGTAAGCGAGCTTACCACTTATCTTATCCCTCGTCAGTTTACTCCTTGTTTCAACGTTTTAGTTTGTAGTAGTTTGTAAGGTAAATAAAAATCTTTCATTTCATTTAAAAAATATTTCAAGATAGCGGCCAGTGCGCTGTAGCCGCTTGGACAGCCCTTTACGCAAGTTGTACTAACTACCCTACGATTTTTATCGATTGTGCGTTGATAATGAGCTTGCTGCTAGCCGTCGTCGCGTGGACAGCGTGCGGTAAACACGAGGCTCAGGCCTGCTGGTAGATAGTTCTTGAGCGATACTATATAGGTCACCTTTATTCTCAATGCAGCCGGTTCGTGCCCAATCAGTGTGCGTCTAGCCTAAAAACCCCCGCATGAACATAGCAACGATGACGTCACACGCCCACGCATCCAACTTTCCACATTCAAATACTACGTGGCGCAAGTTTAGAGCGCTGGTTTACGATAATGAAGTTCTGAGAACGTGGTTAGAAAGAGAACACAGGTAAATTAGAATATAGAATCTTATGTAGTGGGATTATGTTTTATATTGTTATGGTTCAGCTGTGATAATGGCAAAAGGCACTGGATATATAAGCGCCAGAAGCAGAGTAATATAAGCGTAGGTAGATATGTGTTTGAAAAGTCTTATACAATTCGACACGCTTCTTTCGGAAAGTATATAATTCTTCATTAGATACATGAATTTGTTGATTTTGACACAAATGCCTTAAAATTTTTCCAGCTGCACACCGTTGAACTGAGAATGAGTGGTTGCTACGCCGTAGCTTGCTACGCCGTAGCTTGCTACGCTGTAGAGACAGCTACGACGTAGAGTGATACGAATATGTCGCAATATAGCGATTGTTGGCATATCGAACTGACAAACGGCAATCATTGGAAATGTTCAGATTTCTACCAAATATAGATAAATATAAAACACATAACGTTTTTAAAATTTGGTTCAATCTTTATTAACTAATTTATAAGGTACCACTATTATATAAGGTATAGCCTGTTAAATAGAGCTTCATAAATTCGCAGGGATTCGATGGATGGAGGCAGCTCAGGACTGCTATTTGTGGCGTCGTATAGGGGAGGGCTATGTCCAGCAGTGGACGTGTTTGGGCTGCTATGATGATTTTCATAAAATATACTCTTATACAAAACCGTATAACCTTTACCTAATGATAAAAGCATTCGAACCAGTTGACTGCAAATAGTTCGCTGTAATAGCTATTCGACTCGTATAGAATTCGAATACAAAATGCAAGATTCCAATACTGATAAGTTTGAAATTAGTATTCAGTCGGTGTTTGGCTTTAAAACACGTGGTTTTCCGACAAAATATATTCTATGGAAATAGAGCTTAATAGGGTGTTCTCTACAGATAGTTTCGGAAAATCGGAATGTAATTTCATATTTACTTTATAAAGCAAATATTTGACCAACCTTTATTAAATTCTGCAGGTCAGGTTATGTATTCGTAATACACTCATACAATTTTCGCAGTTCATTTGTCAGCATTTTGATTACGAATAAACAACAAGAAAATTTACTAATGAGCGGTGAATAGAGTATTTCCGTATTCGTCCCACTAGCTTTGGCCCAAACTAGCCCGAATACGGAAAAACTAATTTAGTTTTAATTTCATTCCGCATTCGTCCCACTTTTCAAAGGCATACTATAGTACTGTCAGCCACTCACTTCTTATATGAGAAGTGGGCCCATTTATTTGTATGAATCGTAAGTAAGATGGACACTAGATTACTAAGAAGTATCAATTCCCAGAACGTCCCATAGCACCAGAAGGGCACAAGTGTATAGGAACTCAACACTACTATGAGTTATACACGCACGAGTAAATCTGAATCGACTAGCTGACTATTCTAAGTAAAACCCAACATTCCCAAAGCAGGACAAAGTGCAAAAAAAATCTAATTCAAGCAATTCCAGAAAAAAATTCTTCCAAAACCTCTTTCTTTTATACTAAATCTAAATTAAAACGGAATGAACAGGCAACTTTCCAAGTTACAGTTAAATATTCCTGTAATCCTCAAAGGAACACCAAAGAGAAAAATTAATTACATCTAGATAAACATCTCGTCATTTCGCAACCTTAGATTTGAGAACAACTTTATTTTTAACTTAACTTTGCCTCTGTTTGTTAAAAACAATAAAAATAAAATTTGATGATGCAGGTAATAATTATAATTATTACATCATAGAATTTTTCTCAAATTCTCATTTATTAAACAAGACAGTACTCGATTAAGAATCAGCCCAAAATATTAGAATAACGTATTTTAATAGATCCTATATAAAAACCTATTTCTAGATATATAAAAACCTATTTCTAGATGAATGAAAGAGCCTGTCAACCCTAATTGACTAACAACACCCAATTGAAAAATAGCAGCGTCACGATAAAGATAAAAATATTAATTATCCCTCACTTCCCGACCAAAATCGACTCCGCGGCACAATAGATAGATCGCACTCATTTATCAAAGCCAAATAACCTAAAAAGGCGAAAAACAATAGGCTACCATCAAGTTGGATGAATTAATAAGGGTAGTCACGATCGCGAGTAACGATATCACGGACCGAGGGATAACTTGCACGAAAGAAGTTTGTTAGAATGTTGCGAGCGTAGTGCAGGCGGCCACTTGATGAAACTTTACACAAAGTACACATATTCTACTTATCTGTTGGTTTCTTAATTCAGGTACTTGTAGGTTCCTCCTACAACCGAAATTTGCTAGGGCAAAGAAAATTAAAATCAAATCAAATCAAAAATTCTTTATTTCCATAAATACATATGTACATGTACACTTAGAAAAGGTAAAATTCTTAAAAAGGTGGAATTCTTAAATAACTGTCTAAGGTAAGAAGGGGGATTTGGCACGTTTTGGTAAGAGACGCGTTTTCGCCAAATCATCTCGAATAAGGACACATTAAGGAAGATCTTTACATTTTTCCAGGGCGTTTCAACATGGAAATGATCATTTGCATTGCTATTTGCTAATGAACTATAAAGTAACACAGGAGGAACGTTGCATTACAAAGGTTTTTACTAGATCACTTTCGCAACAATTTATTACGACGCCAAGCTATCTGCTTGTTAGAATCAGAATCAGAATCAGAAACAGAATCAATAACTTTATTTCTATAGGCTTACAAAATAGGCACTGGGACAAGTTACCCTTTTATGTACGGGCATCAGGGTAGAAATTTGGTCAAACCAGAATTAAGCGTTGTTACTTGACGAAACAAAGCTACTAACATCTCCCGATCTAGACGGCGAGTCGGCTAAATGATACCGGAATATCGATGTTTTATACAAGTTTTTATGTATTACTATAGAGTGGGCAGGGCATCGTCATGATTGGATTTGTTTTAGTGGATAGCCAAAGTTTGCACTATCGAGATGAATCTTAATATTATCAACGCCTTTTTGTGGCAATCGCTAAAGTTTTCGAGTTACATTCCTAGACCGTTGCTGACTTACAACATTATTTCTCTTTATTATATATTATGATTTAAACAATTTATCTATCTGATTCAACCACATTTAATTGATTGAATAAAAATCAGGAAAGTCAGTAAGTTTACCAAAAAGGTTTATTGACTGAACTGATCCAACAAGTTAAAGAAACCTTAAAAGTAAAGGAACGCTTATGTAGTCAATATCATCAATCCACCGTTAAATATTTTATGAGGCAAGCTTATACCTAGCTGTTGTTGTTTTATTAAAGCGCCGTTGTTTAGGCTCAGTTGATGCCCACAAACGACTGAGTTTACACTGATATGTAATCAGCTGTCTGTCAATAAAAGGCATTTTTTTGAATTTGTCTAAAATAGTTCGACCAGACTGTAAAGAGCGATATAAATATGGGTCTGTCAAACTGTCCACTTTGCAAAATTCCTGAACACCCGACTTTGACTGTATCTGCTTTTATTGCAATAGAGAATGGGACTCAATTTCACTATTTCGAAAACAAAGGCCACAGTGGCGCGTGATAGGATTATGATAGCTATGATAATGCAAGAACTATGAACTCAACTGGTATGAGGAAATTTTCTAAGGCCGTTTGAGTGAAGTACATTATTAGCACCCTGACCATGTACATAATGAGTCGAAGTTTGGACTAAAGTTACAGGATTTAGTGTTCGATCCGTTCTTACGCTCCAGTGTAAATGCGCTGTACCCGTAGGCGTTCCTCCTATTACTTATTAAAAGAGTCCCGGAGGCTCGTAATTAGCTCGTAGCTTGTAAGGTGAGCCTTTTGAACGACTGATTTATAGCGTAGAGGACGCTCTTTAAGGATTTTTGGATTACTTAATCGTGTGGCTGAAATTACTAGAATAAGTTGCGACCTATGCCTATCTCTGAAAAATTTACTCCTAATCTACTACTACTTTCATCATAATCTTCATTTTCTAGTTACCAATTATTTTAATAGATTTTTGTGAAGTGAATTGTAATTTAACACTAGAGTTACCTATTGAATTTTATTTATACTTGTTATATACATAAATAAAATACAAATAAATAACCATTATTAGGGGTCTGCACATACAAATTTTCTTCTTATATTCACTTCCATCGTCATTTCAACTTGGCCACACCTTTGTTACTCGTACAATATTAAAATATACATACATAAATATATATAAGTATATTTTATTTTATTAGTTTTAACTGGCTAGAGGGTTACGACATAATATGATTAAGAAATGGGAAGTAGCCGTTCTTCTGAATTTCGTGCGTTTTAAAAACAGCAATAAAATAACAGAAACGTAAAGTAAAACATAACACAAAAATGCTATAAAAATGGAGACTGGCATATTTAAAAGCGTTCAATTCACAATTTTTCATCTCTTCCACCATTTAATAGCGGTTTTTCCAAATGTTAACTGACCTATTTCCAACGCAGATAATTCAAGGTACGGGTTATGGAGTTAACTTGAATGGTTAAATAGGTAAGTGGATACAGATTGTTGGTAATTTTAACCCCTTGTTTCATTCGCGCGCACGGCTCAGTAATTGAGTAGGTAGGAAGGTAAGGATACATTACATACCTATCTACAAAACTTGTATACAGTATGTGATGCTTGGAGTGTATTAGGTATAAGTAATAGGATGGGTATTATCAGAGACTCATTAAGGTAAATGGGGGCCTTCAATGAAGAGTTCTATAGTAGTTAAAGTTTGCCATATGAAAACATTTTTGTTTGATCAAATTACTTGATCGATATGGCGTTCCGTTGAAACTGTTGAAATAAAATCATTCATGTAATCAAATTTTTAAATTTATAATTGAAAAACTTAACTTTGACGTTTGTTTTAAATGATATTATGGCATCGACGGATAATTAGCTAGCAGACATGAAGAATGCATTATGGTAACATAATACTCCGTCGATGGCGATTTATAATTAATTAAGTACTGTGATGAGTTTGACAACTTGTAAAA
Source organism: Eupithecia insigniata (assembly GCA_947859395.1). NCBI lineage: Eukaryota > Metazoa > Arthropoda > Insecta > Lepidoptera > Geometridae > Eupithecia > Eupithecia insigniata. The sequence continues at coordinate 8,071,482 of OX402008.1, forward strand.
ATAAAAGTAAGGTAGTAAATAAATAATCAAAGGCCTACCAGTAAGACATGGGTCCTCCTTGGCTGCGTCATCGACAGATCGAGACTTACCTGAAAAAACACAAGACGTTCAATTGAAATTCTAAAAACATTATAATAGCAATAGTCAGTAAAAATAATTATTTTTTTATGTTGGTCATTCACACATCCGTTATGCTTACTTAGACAAACAATAAAACGGATCTTATACAGTCATTGGTCATCTAAATGGGGATTATCTACTTTATGGGCCACTTTTTGAAGTTTATTTAAGATATAAATATTATTATAAGGCCCCGACTTCACCAAAGCGGAGATGAGAGGAGAGGATATCCATGTAAGGTGCCAATCGAAGTGACGATGTGAGCTGTGCCTTACTGAGATTGAGCTGGGCGGCGGTACAAAGTCGAGATATGAACTGTGCCTCGCAAGCTGGGACGGCAAGCACTGGAGACGAGAAGAGATGTATGTATGTCATCTCAACAAACGTCCAACTTACACCGCACGCGGCTCAGTTCTGCTCTAGCCAGTACACATCTCCACTCCAGTCCAGCCAGTAAGCATCTTCGCACAACTTCGGTAACAATATATCGTAGTATAATGTAATTTATACTTTTAAGAAATTTTGCATGCCAATGTGTTTTGGTGAAGTATGTGACACTATTCTAATCTTTAAGACCTTGTATTAAGACCATATTTCTTGCAATAAATGAATTGAATTGAATTGATACGCCCTTTTTTTATTATTATCCTGAAGGAAATGCTCACGCATATCGTACTGCCACGGGGAGACAGTACGATTATGTGGGACTTTAACCCACTGAAACCCTCAGGGTGTTCCGCTTCTGCCGCTTGTGGTGGGAACACGGGAACGTTTCCTCTTCCGCGAACCCACCGCGGCTGCCCGATATCGAGCCCCTCACTGGGGGTGTGGAGCACCCCCCTTCGCGACGCACCAGAATCACATGATACGCCGCGACCACCTAGGGGACCTTACCCTGCCAAATGGGCGCCAGACAACCCCGTGTCAAAACGCCCCTAGGCCCCATTGCGACGGGTCAGTCGAGTGGCCCCGCCGCCTGCCACACGGTCACAGAGGATAGGGAGAGTGCAATACCGACACTCCTCCTCTCTTGTGACCCCACTGCGTCCGCCATCAAACGGTGGCGACCCCGTCAAGGCCGCGGAAGGCAGGGAGAGCGGCGCACCTCTATACCGTCACTCCTCTCCTGCCGCGGCCTCCACCTTTCTGCGACCATGCCGCCCATACGGCACAGTCACCCGCCTCAGTTGGGGTGCCTCCCATACGACACCGCAACCTACTACTAGGCTTAGAGGGCAAAACCCAGAGGAGCGGTCCGTCTCGGGGCCGGCCGTGTCACGTCTGCGTTGGCTCGGCCCCATGGGTTCCTCTTAGCTTCATCGCGGGTGACCAGGCCGCGATTACTAAGCCCCCACGCCACGGCAAGGCGGGAACCCTTGGGGGGGGGGGAATTGATGCGCCCTAGCTTAACAACGTATCTTGTCGTCTCCGCTTCGGACATTTCCGCACATCTCCGCTATGGTGGAGTTCAGGAGGCCAATACTGCGTATCGCGTGATACTTTATCGAGTGATACTCATTATAACGGGATAAAAATATCATGCATGTTTTTTTATTTTCATTATCACGGGATAAAAATATCATGCTTGATATTTAATTTTCATTATCACGGGAAAAATATCATACATGGTATTTTTATCCCGTCATAATGAGTATAAAGCAGTTTTTGGCGGTATACCGCCAAAAACTGCATTCTCGTGAGAATTAATGAGCAACTCATCAAAGAATAGGCATAGCCCACATCAGCATCAGGCCTCCGACTGCCTAAGTAGATTCTATTTTTGATACTATAAGATGAATAAATCATAAAATTTTATGGTTTTATTGTTGCCCCAGTACTATATCTATAGAGCACAATCTTGTGCTATAGCTGAGTAACGGGAAACAAAATTGAAATCCTGCTCCATTCTTCAATATTTTGTCAAAAATGAAACCAATTGACGGGCCATCCATTATCCCCAACCTCCTCAACGAAACATTTCGCGACACAAAAACAAAGTTTCCAACTTGATGATCACGCGGAACACTGATTCTTTTGGGGTTCCGCGGTGAAAACGGTTCCCGAAGTTTATCATAACTTGGAAAGTTTGTCAGTTTGTCATGAATTTTCCAACTAACAAGGATGTGAGGTAACGTCGTGGTTTGGGACTACGTCGGTTGGAACTTGAAGAGGATGAGGATACATTATTTTTGGGTATCTTTTGATTTAAGGCCCTCATATATTATTTGACGCAGAGAAAATAAAATAAATTTTGTAAATCAGGCTTGCCTTGGTATCGTCATCAATTTGTTTTATGTTGGCCAAGTCATCGGGTTTTGTAACGACAGATTTGACAGGCAGTACAAGCCTAGGACCACCTTGACTCGGCTAACATGACAAAAAACTATTAAGCCGGGTACTGACGGGTGTTACGTGTCACAGAGCGAGTCAGTACGTTGAAAGAAGGCGCTCGCCACGAGCAATGAAACGGATTATTGATGTTTCATGTTTGCTGCAAATGGTACATTACGCCCCATAACTCTGGTCACGGCAACACCGTAACACGGCTTTGGGAATCTATCTGAAGTCGCTGAAGCTTCAAAGACCCTAGGGCAGTCTTCGTCTCCGGCCGGACTTCTCACAAGATGACCTTTTGTTTGGAACTGGACCATCAGCTTCTGGATCCTTCCATTAAAGGGACCGAGGAAGAGGAAACACAAAGAGAAGACTTCCTACCAGTAGAATCTGTAGGATCTACCGAATCACCCTTATGCCCCTCTGGCTGAGCTAGTTCAATTTCTAATCTAATTAACATTATAGCCCTTCTGGCTTTTGTTTACGTTTAATAAAATTCAACCTACTTATAAACGTGACTTTTAATTTAACAGAAGAACTTCTCTCTCTGTCTAAAAAAAAACCGGACTTTTCTTAAATAACCGGGACACTGGCGGGTTTTCTTGAAATATCTATACAGGCCACAGATTTTGACTCAACCTTGCCCGGATTTCTTATTTCATTCAACTTCTCAAAGTTTTAAGATTACAAGAGCTTTGAAAATTTGTTGAAGAGGCTTATATTGTTTTTAAAATTACATTGATACGTTCTATCCGAGTCATAAATTTAACTTCTCTTCGGTCTTATAACGCCTGGCTTGTCCTTAACTTGTCCAGATGAGATCTTCCTTACACATTGTCTGTGATGACCAAGGCATGTCATGTGGTTTCATTACTGATTCCATTTAAAATAATATTTAACATAATCTAAACGGCCAAGGACATGCAAATAAATCTGCTCATTTAATAGATCATCATCATCATCATTTCAACCCATACATGTCCACAGCTGGACATAGACCTCCCCCATACGACGCCACAAATAGCGGTCCTGAGCCGCCTCCATCCATCGACACCCTGCGATATATAACTTAATAGATATTACAAGGGAAATTAATTATCAAATGTGGTTTTCATTTTCCAATACTGGCTATTGATCGAATATCCATTAATTCTCTTTTACCTTCACACGGCTAGATGGAACCCCTTTTGTAATGTTTCAAAATTAAATGAGCACGGCGATTAAATAAAGCTTGTCACTTTTTGTAATCCCTATAGGTACTACAAATAGACCATTAATATGAAAACTAGATACATTCAAGCGGGTTAACTTACCAAACAAGTTTGTGTTGGAAATTCACCAACCTTACATATTGCAGAGTAATCATTGATTTATTTGTTTATTATATACCCTTCTTACTTCAAAGTAAATATTTTTTTTTGTCTTTGATTATTTTAAATCCAATCTATGCGATTCTTAAGCAACTAGACTCAATTTTTTCCTCAGTAATAAAATATATAATAGTTAATACCAATGTGAAGATATTTTAATCGATCAAAGTGCTAGGCTGATTGTGACAAAATGCTCTGAGTTGAGTGCAAAACGAGATAACAGCATATCCGCGTAATAAAATGTTTTGGTGGTGCCTCTGGTGAACCAATATTGGTTTTCGATTGTGGCATTTACATCGACAGCTCATTATAAATTCAATTTTGGGATAATTTACGAAATATATGAAATGGATTGCTGAAATCGCACGAGGCTTAGCATAATATAAAAACACAGGTGCATCTTTATGATGCCTGGCTAATTCTCCGTTGAGACTTCCTGTCGTCGTAGCCGAAATACGGCTAGGAAAACATCGTTATTATACAAAAAATAAAAATAAATGAACGAAAACTTAAAATAACTGAAGATTAGACCAGATGCTGGCTTCTAAATAGGCACCAATGTATCTCTTTCATTCGTTTTTTGTTATTGATAAACAAGTTTTTTCTAACTAGGTCGAATAAATCTAAAGAAAATTAAAAAATCCTATCAAACTTGCCCCAACTTGAGCCAGAAATAAAAAAAACGTTTTATCCCTTTAGATTCTGTTGTCAATAAAACGACTTTATCTCTATATTACAAGGCTCTGTTTTCTGAATTATTTCCAAAAAAAAGCCCCAAATAATTGAAGGGAAAAGGTTTGGAACTAACCGCGCCCAAAGAGGCAGCCACCAGCAGTAACGAAATAGCCCCATAAACTTTCAACGTGGGGACTAAATATACCTAAAAACCGTCACGTATGGACCTTTTTACCCAGAAAATAAATTAGTTACAAAGCTTTTGTACAAAAATGTGGGTTATTATATCGGTTACGGTGGCAGCGTTTTAGCAGGTTATTTTTTAGAATTTGAAAACCTGGCTGAGGACTTGGTTTTTAGGTCCGTACATCCGTTTAAGATCCAATAACCAATTCCAATAGCACAAGCTCAGCAGAGCTTGTGTTATTGATACTAGATACATAACTGATAGACTAAAATAGATAGATATTTTTTATTTTCATAGAAAACACCCGGAATACCTGGAAGAAATATTTGCAGATCGTACTAACATTTGTCCTGGGGTCAAAATCAAACCGGCAACTGCCAGCTAAGCCAATAAAGTCTTATTAGTCATGTTGTTTGCCTGTAGATTATGTTTATATAGTTTCTTACCTCAGATCAGAATAATAAATTTTAACAGTATCAGAATCAGAGTCCGTAACTTTATTTCTTTAGGCTTACGAAATAAGCACTTAGATAAGTCAAATTTATACTATAAACATAGTTATTATTATCAAATAAGAAATAAGGTGTTATTGATATTCTCTTCACTTAAATTTTTTCTCCACTATCGAGTATCATATTCCTTTTCTTCAGTACGGTTCATCTGTTTGTAATTGTTTATCCCTTTCGTCCAATGCGTAAACCAGTGCGATAAACTCAAGTAACATTTGCAAGGAAATATGAAAAATAACCATCCTTACTTACGCCAATGTTGCCACATCCATTCTGAGGCCCGAATGTTGCCACATACATATATTCTGCAAGACGGATTTGGCATAATCCAATTTCCCGTTTGATGTTGAATCTCGTGAATTATGGGCAAAGTTTTTTATGCATTATACATGAATTTGTGACTTTCACACGGTGTTTGTGCCAGTGAAAGGCGGATTTTTATGATCCACATAGTTTTAGAGCTCAGATATGCTAAATAAGGTTGTTTGTATGGCTGGCTGAACTGAAAAAAGATTGGGGGCGATAGGTACGTATATATATCGAGAGGCCGTAGTATAAACACGAAAAGTTTTTGGAAAGTTGTCAATGATAGTATTTCAGTTAACCTACATTCTTTCAAGGAATGAGACTAGATCAATAAGCGTGATGAATACCCGTTAATTGTTATATTATAATATTCTCTGATCACGTAAGTTTTAAAAACTTAGTTCAAAGAATTCAAAGAGAAAGTTCAAAGAGTTTAAAATTCATGAATTTTTTTTTAAGGGCCCACAGTTTATGTATTCTGGCAATCATAGACCTAGATTTTTTTTTCCGTGGCAATACTGTTGTCTAGTTTGTTTTTTAAAACATAAATTGAAATCCACAAAAGTTTATGAAAACTGTATAGGTTTGCCAGAGCAAACCTATACCTATACAGTTAGACCAGAGTCTAACGACTAGGTCCAGGTATTGGTACCCACTGCCATTGCCCTACTTGTTGTTATTGAAACGCTAAACGGTGCTTGTGGCTCTGGGTTATCGAGGTCGAGAGCCCACTAGGACTTTCAGACCCGGTATATTTCTATGGTAATATCGAAACCAGAAATATTTATATTTCTTAAATCGTTCATAAAAAGGGTTATAGCTGAAAAATTGTCCACATTAGGCTTTTGATACTACTAGCTGCTGTCCGCACCTTCGCCCGCGTTTTATCGGGATAAAAAATAGCCTATAGATATGTTATTCCAGGTCCCAAACTATACCCATACTAAATCTCAGCTCATTCAGTTCAGTAGTTTTTGCGTGAAAGTGTAACAAATATCCATACATCCATCCTTAGATACTTTGACTATTATAATATTAGTAGGATAAGTAGGATGAGGCATTTAGGTTACAGCTGGTTGTTCGTACGCTAACCATCTTTATAACCAATGATCAAATCTCTTGTCAACGTTTATTCGTTAAGAGAAAATACTATTCGACAATAGATTTTTTATTGATAAACACGGACGAACTAACCATTTTTACCTGAGTTTTACAAACGAACATTAGAATGAAAATATATTTAGTAACAATTCCGCGTTTATCCTTCTCTGATAAGATTATTTATTTATTTTTATATTCATCAAAGTTGTCTACTACACGAAACATCTTCAGGACACCACAATACTCGACCTTGATATTGAAATTGCTAAGCAACACCGACAGAGTCTAGCCAGTGACTCCGAGCTAATCGCGCCGGCCAGTCCAGCCAGTGATGTTTCCTCTCCGAGCTGCTCGCGCCAAGTCACAAGTCCAAGTACTTGGCGCAAAGAGCTCAGACTAAACATTTTCTACTAAATATTTTTTTTTTTTTTTTCGTTCTAATATTTTGCAATGAATTTCTGCAAACGAAGGACGGCCGATCTGTTCTTTCGATGATCTTACTATGAAAATGATTCTGACATTGATTTCTTAGAGATCAATAACGAAAGTGTCAGTTGGTGACGCGCCTGAAGCAATTTGGCGGTAATGTTGTTCGATTGGTGTGATCCGGCAGCGACAACCGTCAGTTTCGTTCATTTTACAAATCCGACCTGATCACGTTTTTGAACAAACCTTAATTATGAACAGTGTTCTACAACGTGATGAGACTTAAATGGACCATGAGATTATCAAGCTCCTCAAACTATTAAATCGACTAAACAACTAAATGACGGAACAATAGCAAGCCTCGATCGGCCAATCAACGCACGTATAGCTTAGTGAGGTCTGTGGGCAATTTAGACAATCACAGGTAATCGTCAATCGAAGAGAAACCAAGCTCTGGAGGTCTATTGTGGACTATGACAATAATCATTGTACACCACTATAGACTAGTTTAAATTATAGCGTCAATACCGACGCTATAATTTAAACTAGTCTATACCATTTTAACAAATCGGAAAAAAAGCGTTTTTTTTTAATTCCTATGTAATTAAATCTTATCGAATAAATAGAATAGAGAATGCTGGATGGTACACACAGCAAATATAATATAAATAAATGAAAAATTGATTATATCGAATGAATCTCCACTTGTTCAGATTTGGTTGTTAAGACAACCAATTCTACTCATACATATGACAAGGGTCGTTTTGAGACTCAAGCATTTTCCACTTATAATGTTTAAACTGTAATGTTAAATGGGCTATGTGCTAGAAACAAATATAAGTTTTTTTTTATTTTTTGTTTTCTTCATAAGTTTATACTAACAAACATGATCAAAGCTTTTTAATACGAACAATTAATTTCTTAGCCAAATACACTCATGAAAGCTCATTCATAAAATGAAAGTAATTTAAATAACTAACCAACAAATGAAAACTACTACCTGAAAAACTAGCTTGATTAAAAGTCAGCGAACTTCGCAGAGGTAGCTGTACAAACAAGTGAGACGGAGATAGTAATGCAAATGTGTCAGAGCGAGAAGAAACATGTGGATTCAGCAGGAGATTTACGTACAAAGTCTCATCCTTGCACAGGCCGAGCTAACAGGGCTAGGATGTGTTCAGAGAAAGAGCGTTTTTCAAGGGAACATCAGCCAAATCGATTAAAAACCAAATAGTTACATCAAAGTAAAATTGAGTAACCGAGTACCAACGCTAGTATTGTTCTGTCTTCTTTGACCGTTCACTGAATAAAAACTTTCATCACCATGACCTTTATTCAAAAGAACTCCTTCAAAATCCTCTTTAGGGGCCATCCTGTTTACATCAAACACATATACTTGGTGCATAGTTCTCAGAAAGATAATCTGATGATCAGCGGCTTTGTCGATTAACTTGGACTTATGTTTAAGTATGTAGTACTGTTCTGTAGTTTAAGGCATACATATGTTCTTCGGGAAGAGAATAGGGCAATTACATTTTAACTGACGCTTTTGACATTTGATACGTAATCGACAGTTTATCTTTTAGCAGAACATTACTCTCAAACTCTGTTGTTGGTCGGCATGTACCTATCATAATTGCATACAAAAATGGTGCACGAGCGTTTGGCGAACCTGGGAGATAATTTATTACTTCTATCTAGAAATAAGTAGGAATGGGCCTGCCCATTCCCACTATTGCGGGGTATGTGGCAGTCCACATAGCTTCCTAATCGAAGATAATATCGTGCAGCAAATGGATATTAACTGCCCAAAGCAGATGGAAATGGAGGAGTTTGAAGGAGGCCTAAACCAGTTTACTGATCCACAAATGCTAGAAAGAAGAAGAAATAAAGCATAACTCGGTGAGCTTCCCGCTCCGCCTATGCAAAGCCAGGCTCAAAGTAACTTTGAATGGGTCGCAACAATCGATTTACCCTGTGGGCGACGGAACGTGTTCTAGTGGCGCGATTTGGGATTTGTACAAGTTAAGCAATATCGGAGAGCGGTTTGTGACGTCACACGTATTAGAATAAACACTGCGGTTGTGCTTTTTAGCGTCAGCTGACTGTTTGATTAAATTAGGATTTAGTTTGCCATGAATTTGCTCTATGTTAGATTTTATCAAAAAAAATATAGAGTGTTTTTTATAGACTTTCGTTTGACCACAAGCTCACCTGCTGGAAAGTGACAGTTAATCACGGAGGTCTAGAAGACACCCACTCACTATTGTCTTGAAGAAACCCTTATTGTTATTGGCTGGAGAAACAGAAGCAGGCATCGAGTTCCATACCTTAGCTTAACATATTTGTGTGATGGTGGTGGTTCGAACATGGTAAATCAGTCCAAAGGTGAAAATTAAATACAATATTTGAATTTATATAGATATAGGTCGATATAGATATAGGTCTATATAGATATCATCTACCTAGAATTAGGTAAAGTAGGTTTCATCTTTAATTGACTAGCTACCAGCATTACAGTTATTACAAAGCTATGGTGACTGTGACTTATTTATTACCAGAGAGGAGGGATTCTGCAACGTAGGAAATGGCATCATTTTTCACAAAAATTAATCGTCTTATTATATCACAAGCACATTGAAGATAACGCAATACAATCTTCCAGTTCCTTTTCTCAACATTTGTCCGCTATCGGCCATCAACCTAAATTCTAAATCATAAAAAGTCCTGAATCGTTAAAAAGGGAGTTCCTAAGATATATTACTTTTTAAACCTTGGACTTAAGGCTGTTTTACGCGTCGTTTCTAACGAATTCATTTGACGACAAAGGGGCTCTTGCTTTACATTTAATCTCCTTTGAAATGGTATTGGGATCTCATCATGATTTAACAAAGACTTGAGACATGAGAGGAAGGGACTGCAGAGTAAATAAATAACAGTTTTAGTATCGAGAAACAATTCTTTTGTGTTGTTTGTCACATCAACAAACTGGGAATGAAGTGGTGCTTGGAACTTTCATAAATGTAAAAATATTAAACTTTCACGAAATTGTAATGTGTTGTAATTCTGCTGTGCATTACATACCTAAGTTTGTGTAAACTGATATTCCTGTAATTCGTGATGCTGATACGTAATAGGTACAATACCGATGGTAATTTCATTCACTCATTGCAGCGAGAGCAAATATTTAATTTGATGTTCAGCGGTGTCATGAAGTTACCACTTGCAATCAGGTGATACACTCGCTTGTTACCTACGTTTCCATAAAAAAATTATAATAGCTTTTCAGCTTTCCATCGTCAGCCGATCTCAAGATCTATTAACGGAAGGGTCCTCACATGTCCCATTACAATACCTTTTGTCCCCTGACGGGAATTAATTGACATCTCAACCTTTTAACGGGCCGTCTAAATCAATCAGCCGAGGCAGGAATTTGATCTTTATTATAATGGTGGTAGAGCTGGAGATTGATGGGAGCCTCGTGTGACGCATTAATGGCGTTGCTTCACTTCCAAAGTTGCCTTTTGGTATGTTATACATACATAGGTTTGGAGATAATTTTTTGCAGTATAGAGTTCAAAATCATGTCGGCATACACACCACACACATTTTTCCGAACTGAGACTGGCTGTCTAAGAATCTAAAAACATTAAATAGTTAAAAAAATTTTCCTTAATTTCTTAAGTTTAAACCTTATTGTTATTTTATTATTATGTAAATAATAAGAAGGTACGATCAGTACCTACCTATATTTTGTAAATCCTGTTTTTTTGGAGGGCGGAGGGCGTTGTCATCTACGAGTCGACGAAACAGTTTTTTTTAATGTTGCAGATGGCATCGTTTCCATTATTTAACTATGTATCCATTATTTTTGAACCATATAAACGATTTATTTAATATTACTTATTATATCGGTACAGCTTAAAGCACCATCGGCGAAGCTTAGATAATGAAATTGGGGGTTAGTCGAAATCGGAAGATTGAGTCAACGTTGAGTGCTGTGCTGGTTCTGTTTGAGATTGAGTTATTGAATGAGATTTGAAACAGCAACTCAATCGTGCATTCCACATGCACATACTGCCAAATTTCATTGAATTATGTTTATTCTCGGAAACTTCATTCACCATTACAGTAATTGACTTACTTAAGGTTTGACTCCGATAAACCGAGACTTGATTCCGAATATGCGCTCAGTCCAGCATAGTTTTTTTGTAAAAATCTAAATATTTTACAGATTCGATGACAAATCGCTGTTTTTAGGGTTCTGTACCTCAAAAGGAAAAAAATAGCCCCTTATAAGATCATTTTGTTGTCCGTCTCTCCGTTTATCGACCCTCTTTTTCTCAGGAACGTGTGGACCTGTTTTATAATGAGTTAAAATTAACATCAAATATTCAGGTATGTAACTTCTTGGAGCCGTGATATAGTTCAAATTTCACTGCACGAGTTACAGCCGTACACGTATATTTCGAAATTTCCAAGGGAATCATATGAACACAAAACCTATAAGGTAGGTTAGGTACTTCCCGTTGACCTTAGAATCATGAAATTTGGCTACAAGCAAAGTTTTATAATTATACTGAACCCTCGGTGCGCGAGTTCGACTCGTACTTGACATTTAATTTTATGCCATGTCTATTCTACTCTAGACAAACATCTTTGTGCTTGGCCTACAGGATTGTATTAGATTTATTAGAGTACCTATTAGGTACTCTAATAAATTGACAAAATGTCGTAGGTATCATGTGTTCCTGTGTTCCTGGATTATCCAGTATAGGTAAAAATTCCTGAAAAAATCATAAAAAATAGAGTAAAATACTGGTGAGTTATGCATGTAGGTTAGTTTTATACGTATGCACGATAATTGATGGTAGCTCAAATGCTCGTGACATACGGCGCGGTCGATTGACTGATTTTGATGACTGAATGATTGATGATAGCGGTGTATTTGCGCGGTTTTCGATGCGTGTATTTTGGGTGAATTTATAGCGAGATTGAACGGCGTGCCCTTTCGGTTGAAATATACGATGTAAGTCAAACCAGTTTGGGATTAATGGGTGAAATAAAATGATTATGTAACGTATGTAGCTACTAGTGAATGATATCGAAACGAAGTATTTTTTATTATTTATAAGTCATTATGTATAAATAAGCTGGACAATCCACACATCATCATCTAGCCCCAAGTTAAGCAGAGCTTGTGTTAGGAGTACTAGATGGCTGATATACATAATACAATACATTACATAGATATTTTTTTTGTAAACATAGGAAATGTCCAAAACACCCGCAACAAATATTTTCAGATCGTACAAACATTTGTCCCAAGGCGGGAATCGAACCCGCAACCTTCTGTGTCTCAGGCAGACCTTCATCCGCCGCGGAACATTGATGTAAAATGACTTGATACAAAACTGGGATTCAGGTGTTCAGGTTTCAGTTTTCAGTATTTCACCTATATCTACAACCGTCTACCATCAAGGATCATATAGGTTTGACTTACTAAAGCGGATTTTCTTAAATGAGTTTAATATATTTTTGATGCCACTTTTTACTTATTAAGTACTTTCCAGCAAAATTTTCCAGTACAAATCACTAAAAGTTACTTTGAACTGAGCATAAAAGTACCCCTTTTTGGCCACTCATTTTAACTGTCATTGTACAAGCCTTACTTTCGGCGAAATGCGTGAGCCGTGGCGCCGCATAAAACGCCTAAAGCGAGATCCATAAAGAAAGGTATAAAATTATATGACGACAGAACTTTGAATCGCAAATTTACTCTCAAACATTCGTTACTGCATTATTCAAGTTTTTTAGATGCAAAGCGTGAAATAGAATTTGCTGCGCTGCCGCTATCAAATTTTTACGACTGTGTGTCCGAGTTATAAGGTGTTTTAAAAATTAAAGATTCGAATTCATTGGCGGAAATTTAGAAGCGGTAATTTTGTGTCATTAAAGTTAGGTAATAATTTGCAACCCTTGTCTGACAAATTAGGATTGAAATCATAGCTCCATAATAGTAGTTTATGCAACTGTGCATAATGGAGGGCATTACAACTTAAGTGTGGGTTTAAGAAACGAGCCGAAGGCGAGGCCGAAGGCGAATTTCTTAATAGCATCACACGAGTGCTGTAATGCCTAATTATGTACAGTTGCATACACTACTTTATCTACCCAAATATCATAAGGGCTCTATGATGGGTTCAGGAACCATAGAGAAATGACCAGCATTGTTATCAGTGTAATGCAATAAAAAATAAATTGAACTCATACAGAAGCAAATTATTTATTCTGTATCACTATCACTCATTTTCGACAGAAATAAAGAACTTATTCAACTTATCAGAAAATTTGTCTACTCGTAACTGGAAATAAAAAGCTAACGAACAAATGACTGCTCCAGCTACTTACGAAGTATACTAATTGGTCTATGGACAGCTCGAAATGGCGGCGTTTCGAATATCTGTATTTTTTTTAAATATATATATACAAACGAACAAAGTCACTATTCTTGTGTCACTCGAGATCAAAATGTCGTGCGATTTATAGTTAGAATGTAGATACTAGTATAGCACACTCACTTGAATTTGACACCTGTTCCAAATTTAAACTCTATAACCTACGGTTTTCAGTAGGTTATGAGTTCATTACAGTACCGTTTATTTCTGTTGGTTAGTAATGCTCGTCATTGCCTATGGTTTTTGAATGCATTAGAGAGGGTTTATGATATTTTGGTAGATAAAATTGATTTTTCAATTTATTTTATTTTTCAATATGAGACACTCTGAAAACGCGTCATATCTGAAGAAATATCTGAAATTATGACTGTACCTTTACTTTATGATGTTTGCCTCAATTTTAACTTTCAATAAAAAATCTTTAACACTCTCATTGCTCACGACGTACATATGGTTCTTTCTTACAGTTCTTTTAGCTGTAGCCCCGGCGGCCGCGGCCCGTTTCTGCGGTTCGCGCCGCTGAGTCTTGGGCAGTAAAAGCGTTATCCTAAACTAACACTTTCTTTACCCAAGACACACACGCACTCCTAGCTGTAGCCCCACCCCGCCCCTGACGTGCCGCAAAGGCTGGGCAGGGAAAGCGTATAACGAGAATATACTTTACTTTCTCGGTGTTCAGCTTTCTTTGGTAACTTTCAATGGATCTACAAAGAATGCGTTCAAGTAACAAGAACTATTTCAGCGAACCCTCAGACCTAATGAATAAAGTTGAAGTGATTCAATTGTTTCAAAAGTATTGAATTTTATTAGAATTTCTTACGCAATTTAAAAGTTAAACTTGAAGCGTCTTCGTAAAACCCGAATAGTTTTGTGAGAAGGTTAAATTCGAGCTTAGTAGGCGTTACGCCGCGGTGAATCATCATCAGCCCATACACGTCCACTGCTGAACATAGGCCTCCCCCAAACGACGCAACGAATAGCGGCCTGAGCCGCCTCCATCCAATGACTCCCTGCGACCGCTACGATGTCGTCACGGAGTGTGGACTTCCCACACTCCGTTTCGCATCGCGGTCGCCTCTCGAGAGAACCTTTACTCCCTAACGGTTATCGGTTCTATGAGCTATATGGCCAGCCCATCGCCACTTCAGCCTGCTGATTCTGAGAGTTATGTCGGTAACTTTGGTTCTTCTATATTTCTACCCGCGGTGAATATGATTGGGAAAATTTTCAAATTTTTGTTTTTTTTAGACTCTTCCCCGATCTTCAAGGAATATAAAAAAACGATTTACCAGTCCAGCCGTTCGCGAATTTTGTGGGTAGCAACACATTTCCAATTACAATTACAAAATTATTTATTGTACAACACGAAGAAAACATTAAAAATAGACATTACATAAAATATATACAATGGGCCTTATCGCTTAGAAGCGATCTTTTCCAGGCAACCTTTGGATGGAAAGAATTATACGAATTTAAGAAAGGCAGGGGTGTTGATAGAAATAAATATCATTATAAATAACTAACAACATTTAGATATATTTTTAAATGTTTATGACCCTTCTAACTTAATAAGTACGAACACAGTAAAACCTCCGGGTAACCGTTGTGCGTGTAAGCGTCAAAAACCATAACGACATGGTTTTTAGAAACTATTAGTAAATTTTACACATCATTGATCAGCTGTGATAGAACTCGGCTTTCAAGCATGAACACAACGTCTTCCAATCCAAACACAGGACTGTGAATCTCTAGAGAACCACATACAATATTTATCGAGGTTCACGTCACAGAAACGGATTAAAGGAAAAACAGACATGCCTTGCAGGGATTTATGTTAGTACGTCTGGACTGCAGTTAGAAAGGTGATAAACTGCTGATTCTTTGTTCAAGATGTCGAAATTTCCACGTGTTGGGTGAAATGCTGAGTCTATTGCAATATCAAAAGAGTAAACTAGCAAAAAATCGCTCTATGTGAGGAGGTTCGGCTTTGAGTAGTAGTAAATTATCTTATAACTGGGTGTATATATAATTTAAAAAAAAAAGATTATGGCATTGGTTTATAATCGAGCCAAAGGAGAGAACTGACGTTCTTCCCTGAGTTAGCCCCACAACAAAAAAACATACGTTAGGATAGCGTCGTTATGAATTCTAAAATAAAGTAATTACCTACTATAAAATATTTGCTAGGACTAATACATATGTATATAAGACCGATAAGACCGCCCATTGTCACTTATGTTGTTTTTGTCTCATTTGTAAACTTACTACTAAAGTTTTAAGTGTGCATGTGTTGATAAAACTATTTTCTATCTACATATCTATAAAATACAGGCTTATAATTTATTCCGCACCGAAAATGTTGGCCAAATCCGCTTGTTAAGCACCCTTTTTATAATATGTCTGATATATCACGGTGCGCACTTTGATCGACGAACCGAGTGAAACTCAACATAGCGGCCCAAAAATCAGCAGAGTCGAGCCAAAATATCAGAGCACATGGAAACCAACAAAAAAGGGACAAAAAGTAGCGAAATGTCCGAGCCAATGTATTCCCCTTACGCCCCACTAGTTATATTCTGATAAATGATAGCTGATGTACTGTAATGTTTTGTACGGAAAGCCGTTTTTGTTTCGAGTGTGACGCTCTCAGTCGGAAATGTGGGAATCCGCGATTTTGTAAATGGATTTGTTGGTCGAATGCGGTGTGGCAAAAAATTGCCTATTGTTGGTTTGGTAAAACAAAACTCCTACGACGACATGACCGGTGGCAGTTACCAGTTACAGTGGAAGAGGTCTGTGATATTTCTAAACCCCAAGGAATTTATATACCACGTTAGTATATAAATTCCTTGCTAAACCCATAGATTATTATTTATGTTTATATGTATATCTATTTATGTTAATGGTAAACACTAATTGTTAATTGTAATCTAGTACTACCTACTAAATTGTTGTCCACACTACCCAAAGGTTAGCAGGTAGAGAATGCTATCTAGCGTTATGCTCGACTATGTACAACTTTTGTGCAATAAAGTACATTCTATTCTATAATAGATGAACAGTCTGGAGGGGAAGATATTGCAAAACTTTACGTAAAAATGACCGTATTTCATTGAATTATTGGAATTTCACAAAAATAAAAGTCTAGTAAATATTCTCATTTTAAATATATATCTTAACTATTTTCCGTTAAAAGTAAGGGATAGGCGTTATATTGTGCGTATATAGTGTTATAGTGCGTATATAGTGCGCTAGGAACACATTCCACAGTAATGTCGGAGTTCTTTGAAAAGTTTATAAAATGAGCGCAGGTGAATGATAAGTTTTTTCACAGTTAAAATCTTTGGGTAATTCGCCGTGCGTAGGCACGGTCACCAACCAGTGTTATATGGATCACTATGAAAGCTTGTCGACGCAAAGGTTTTTTCGACATAAAATCTACGCTCAATTCACCGTGTGTAGGCACGGTGCCATCAGCAAGTTTCCATGATAATACATACAACATTGACGACCGTGCTTACATATTTTGTATGTCGAATTAACCGTTTTTTACGGTGAAAAAAAAACGTGTGTGTTCAAAAGCTTTAATGCTCCGCGCATAATGAGTCCAACTCGTGGCTCACTCTCATCGAAGCAAAAGGTTTAGGAATTAAAGTTAAATCAAACTAAATGATTTGAGCGTAAAGTCAGAGAGCATTCATTATCTTTCTTCATAGCTCTGTCATATTTTATCTATTTAGGTACTAATTATTGAATTTGTTATAAGCAATACAGGTCTGTATTGTATTTTATGTATTAGTCAGTTACAATTATAATATTGGCACTGTCTCCTAAGAAGGTTTGCAGGAAGAGAACTCTTTTTATGATAAGCTCGCCTTTGACATGCATTTTCTTTGATAAATCTTTTGAATGTTTATTTTATTGTGCAATAAAAAATTAAGAATTTTATTCTTCTACGAACCTAGAAAAAAAAACAATCAAGACTAGCAAAAATATTTTGTGAGACTATAATACTCTTGGAATATAAATGTGAGATAAAAAAATTATCGAGCTTTTCTGCCGACGCGTTTGGGAAAAAAGCAGGCAAAGTTATAAACCTCATATTTTTGTGGTAAATCGCAGTATTCATAATATTTTGCCCGTGGTTTCACTTGTTTAGTACCACTGACCTCGATATAATCATTACTTACTTTGCTTTTTGCTTAAGTTTGCCTGAACAACTTGAAGAAAAACTCTGGGTTTAAAAGCTAGAGAAACAAATGATTATTTAGAGTAAAAAAATATTATTTGAGTAAAAATAATAATTTCCACGGATACGATGTGCAAAATGATTGGCGCTGAAAACCTTTCTTCGCGACCCCCAGTATTACGATACCTTTCGATTTGCGTCAATTACTAACAGACAACGAAATACCAAGTCTTTGCGGCTTTCATCTTTTCCCGATAAAACTTCATCTGGTACAAATTGATACTGCAATAACAGATTGGATGATTTAGAAAATTCTATCTGAATTGAATGACATTCTATTTATGAAGCTTTTTGTATCGGCGAGTGACATACATACTTAGCACATTATGAACATATAGCACCGCTACCACACAGTAAAAAATAAACATTCAAATCATCATCATCATCATCAGCCTGTATACGTCCACTGCTGAATATAGGCCCAAACGACGCGACGAATAACGGTCCTGAGCCGCCTTCATCCAACGACTCCCTGTGACCGCTACGATGTCGTCGTCGAGTGGGAGGTCTTCCCACACTTCGTTTCGTTTTGCATCGCGGTCGCCACTCGAGAACCTTTACTCCCCAACGGTTATCGGTTCTACGAGCTATATGGTCTGCCCATCGCCACTTCAGCCTGCTAATTCTGAGAGCTATGTCTGTAACTTTGGTTCTTCTATGAATTTCCGTATTCTGGACTCTATCGCTTAGAGAAACTTTGAGCATAGCTCTCTCCATAGCTCGCTGGGTGACTTTGAGCTTATGCACAAGGCCTCTAGTGAGTGACCACGTCTCGGATCCGTAAGTCAAATATAGCACTGAAATATAGACTGCTACCGCTACGATGTCATCGGTCCATCGGATGGTCTCCCATGTACTGGGGGGTTTTGCCATAAACCGCAGAAAATAGTTAGTTTTTTTTTTATAAAGATGTGTTGGTGTTCGTGTAACTATAGTAAGGAAGTACATTTTCTACAAAATTTTGTCCCTAGGTACTCTAGGTACTCTAGAAAGGCCTTCAGGAACTAGACACTATAGAAGGCTATAAATAGCTTCCCCTCTATTGCGCCGTTCGTGATATTAAGCACCAAGCGCCATTTATCTTCAACAACGCTCAGAATATCATAATTGAGAAACAAAACCAATCCAATTAGGTTGTTCATTAGCTGCATAAAGCAGATATTCTGTTATTCATTGCTGGATAAGCGGTGTCACCTCGAGATCAGGCTCTTTGCATACATTAACGTTAGGTGATATCTACATTATCTACCTCTCATTAAAGTAGATTGGCAGGTGAAGATAGGCTTATAACATAAAATATAAAGTAATAAAGCTTTTACCTCTGAGTCGAAGTACCCAATTACAGCTTTTACTCAAAAACTATTATGGGCTCGCTTCTTTTTTTCCAGCCAATTACAATCTGGGTCTCTTCAGACAATTCACTCTTATCTTGAAAAGACCCAGATTCGTACCGCTAAGGAATGGAACTCACTGCCTGCTTCTGTTTTTCCGGAAAAAACTATTACAGAGGTATCGAAAAATTGTTTATGCTGGGTCAATTGGCGGCGAGTTGGCAATTATTTTCCATAACGATAATACAAAAAAGAGTGGCTCTAGTGTCACATCATATTGCGCCTTAAGTTAAATTTATTTTGCGCAATTCACTCAGTCGTATGAGGGTACAAAATAATTCACTGGTTTAGAAAGAAGACCATTCCGTACTGTCGACTTTCACCCTTCTGACCCTAGTTATGTGTTACACACCTGTTAGAACTATGGTACTTATTGCTATAGGAAGTGCTTAGATGTAACTTTTAGGATTCTGTACCCAAAAGGTAAAAAAGGGAGCCTGTTACTAAGCCTCCGCTGTCTTTCCGTCTATCCGTCCGTTCGTTTAGCGGCCTGTATCTCATGAATCGTTAAAGGTAGACGGTTGATATTTTCACAGAATATATATTTCTTTTGCGGATATAACAAAAAATATTAAAATATAAAATAACATTATAAAAGGGGCTGCTATACAAAAAACTAGATTCTTTTTGCTATTTTTGCACTACTTTTGAGAACACTATATGTTTTGAACCGTAATAGGTGGTAGGTAGACAATGGAAATTTGTATAATTATTACTGCAATTACAACAGAAAAATATATAATTAAGGGTCCAACGTTCGTACCAAGTTGAGTAACGATCACAGATGTTACTTCGGGCACGGTCAGCACTTGGATCGCGCGTCATATTGACTTTTAGCTCTTATTATAGTAATGTATTTAAAAGTCTAGCATTATAATATTATAAAAGTAACATAAACTTCATCCAATATACAAAGCAAACAATCAAAACCCCTCACATCAGAAAGCCCGTTTTTAATTTGCAACTTGCAAAAACAACATCCGAACCCTTCTTCGAAAAAGGAACTTCAAATGTTCAATAATAACAAAGTGCGAAAAGTTGGTCAATAAAATCGGAAATATACGAAGGTAGAACTTAGATCTTTGGAAGTTTGACAAGAGAAGAAGCAAGAAAATGCCATTCAAATGTAGCGACAACCGACACTTTTACTTATATTGTATTTTATTATTAAGAGCATCTGTGACCTGAGGCACTAACCGGATTGGAAATAAGGGTCAATTTCAAGAAAATGTAAGAAAGTAGGTAAAGTAAAGTAAAAAGCTGCACCGAAAATTGAGAAATTTGCGAAGCTACATGGTACACTAGTATCTTTAATTCAGTTGTTGTTATTTAAATTTACATATTATGTATTGTTCTTTGTTTGTGTGTGTATGAGGCCACCTTACGCACCACGGCTCCACGGACCAGCGCTATGGTATGATCTGCTCTACTATATACATATAACACATACATATGTACCTACTAAGAAGAGACCGATTATTTCAGTATTTCTGTTAATTTAAGGTTTATTTATATACATACATATGTAACTCATTCGTCTCTGTTCTGGAAAAATAAAAATCTTTAACGTTTACTTTTTTCTTTAATTAATAGTAGGTATATTTTTTAGTAATTAATGTTACTTTAATTCGAAGAAACTGCTTAACACACATGGATTTTACCCAGGCTTGCCACGGACACCTCGTAGCAAAAACCTTGGTTTTCAGCAGAGACATCAGCAGAGAGGTAAGTAGGTACGTACGGTGATGATGATGATCATGATGAAGTCCTCCTAGCCGAATCTTTGGCCACGACGGCGACCAGTTCCATCAGAGACTAGCCAGATGCGTTGGGCATTATTAAGTATAGTGGCTCTCACACGTGTGTGTCGTCGGTGCCATGCGTGAGTAACAAATATGTCCTTTCTTTTTAGTTTTTAGTTCAAATCATAACTAAGACCGCTTTTTGACATCAAAAATTAGGTACATGTGCACCCGCGAATTTAACCTAGTTAATTAATCGACAAGGACGAGCGCGGGCCCGTGTTATTTTTAATTAAATTTTTCATCTTTTCCTTTATGAAAATGAAACAGATATTTAGTAATAGCGCTTTAATGTACGCTTTATGAGTTCATGTTTTTGTAGGATAATGGTCTGAGTAATAATTTTAAATGTAGGTAGTGCTAACGAGTTGGTTTCTCGAGTGATTATGTACGTGATTTTGACTCGTGCAAAGAGATAGTAGCAAACATTGTAGGTTTACTTTATTTTCAAAGAAAAATTACAATCAAATTATAAAAACAAATTAGAACTAATATTTACAATTGAAACAAATGAACTTATTACAGACTGTTGCAAACAATCCGACTGATATTGATATGGACCAGTTGAGCTACCTGTAGATAATTTGCAACAGTATGCAGTTAGTTACGCAGTTATCTCAATTGTTTCAATTGTAAATACTTGTTCTAGTTTATTTCTATTATTTGAGGTTCTATTATTGATAGAAAAAACCCCCCTACATGGGAGACCATCCACTCGATGGACCGACAACATCGTAGCGATTGCAGGGAATCGATGGATGGAGGCGGCTCAGGACCGCTATTTGTGCCCTCTTATGGGGGAGGCCTATGTTCAACAGTGGACGCTTATGGGCTGATATGATGATGATGATGATTTGAGGTTTACTTATATAATAAGGGTTGGTTTCTACATAAATGAAAATCATTTATGTAAAAACCAAAAATTTTCTTGGGAATGGAAACGCATGGCAGCTTTTCTCACCGACTGGTCCTTCTCATTTAGCGAAGGTGAAAGTAAAAAAGTATAGATTTTGTGAACACTGATATCAAGCTATTCTTTCGGGAAAATGCGAACAATGCCGCTGGCGAAAGCTACTAATAAATAAACAAGATCCCATCAGTGGGATCATAAACTAATTCGCTGATTCTGTTCACAGGACAAACAGGTTTTACTGCGAAACTTGATTTTATCGACTTTGTTTCGCCATAATAATTTATGACGCTTGTTCTGTTAGGTCGATAACTCGCAAAGATGGACGGAATCTCTGCCGATGGAGTCTTACGCCATTTCTGTGCTAGATCAAAAACCATGCAAGATCCCATGCTAGACGCCATGACCATGCCATGGGTAATAATTTGATTGTTCTGAAAAACTAAAAACTGTCTTCGAATAGGTACCTTAATTTTACACTGTTTTTAGTTTTGCGGGATAAATTCCAATTTCTCGGAAATACATTTATGATTGTTCTGAAAAACTAAAAACTGTTTTCAAATACCTTAATTTTACACTGTTTTTAAGTTTTGCGGGATAAATACATATCCCTCGGAAATAAAATTTTAAAAGACTACCTCGAGATCATTCTCTATAATAGCTAAAGAATTTTCTAAATGGGTTCATAATTGACAGAGAAATCAAAGACCATATATACAACAGAACGAAAAACCTCCTCCTTTTTTCGAAGTCGGTTAAAAATACCACGTATAGTGATAGTTGTAGATGACTAAACAATAATTAGTCAGCACTCAAAGTTATGATATCTTTTTATTTTAAACGATAAGAAGGGATCGGCATCGTTTTATTGTTTAGTCATCATTTCATTTGATGTTAAATCATAACCCTCCTCCGTTGGTTGTCGGGTAATTAGCTAAGTTAGTTTTTCAAGGATATATCTTGTCAGTACATTTTCATGGCAATCAGGCCCATAACATACATACATACCTATCTGTTTTGTACACATAAGACCCTAGCCACTTGGCTTCCTCAGCTGGTCCATTGGCATCCAACGACACGCTTTTGGCATCTGCATGACTCTTAGATAACGGGGTACTTTGTTGGCATAGTGGGTTAGAATATGTGAACGTAACTTCACAAATTCCAAATATGGACACGAAAATGGTATTTCGTTGTATTTTCTATATAAATAACGGTCGTTTTGAACTGATATAGGAATGGGTTAAGTATTTAGCAGTCAACACTGATTATTTTATAATACTTATCCGATTTAGGTGAGGGAGGAGGCAAAAGAGTTATTATTTTTGCCTGGATGACATATAACAAACAAACAAAATATGTATGTAGGTTACATTTCATAAGATCAAATGGGTACATCCAAATTGTGTTGCTTTTTTGTTGTTGTTATGAAATAACGTTTTTTTTATTAATCGTATTTTTTATTAATAAAGTATATAAGTAAATAAATTTATTTGTCATTACTATCTTCACTGAGCTACAAAATCATCATTGAAATGCTTTACAACTTGAAATTAGGCAATCTACGCAAATTGCATACAGGTAAGTTGTGTCACTGATGCGTTATGCAATATAGGTCAACTCTACAGGTAAAACAGTATTCTCTGGATATGACTTAAAGTATTATTTAGTGTGCAAAAGAGCAGATGCACTTATAAACTAGTACGACGATAATGTCGACTACTTAAGATCACAAACATTTACAGTACCTATCTTTAGTACGCAGAAATCCCGGGAGCCAAGTCACATCAACTGCAGGACGATGTTGCTAGGCACTACATTGGCACTATATCAGCATTAGAATCCTGTTCTTTTCTCTGCCCTTATCCCACACTAAGTGGGATCGGACCAACAACTATTTTTCTTCCACTCTCCTCTATGAGCCGTCATCTCTGTACTTACACCTTTCTTAACCATGTCCTCTTTCACACAATCCATACATCTTTTCTTCGATCTTCCTCTCCTCTTACTTCTTAAGTAAGTACATCAATAAGATTATTAGCGGTTATTTATAGCACTCACACTCACTTGAAACGCTTTCCTACGATTTTTTATCTTTCTTTTATATTATTTACCATTCCCAAATACCAGCGAATTCCTAACGATTCTAGCAAAGAGAATACAATACTTTACAATTCTAGAAAAAAACTTACTGCTGTCACGGCTGTTACCAAATAGAATACTTCGACTTCTTAGTTAATGGCTCTGCGTCTGGATTGACGCAATTCTGCCAAAAATAAAATACAATATGTACGTATATGTCACCTGTCTTCTTAGCTGCTCAAGCTAGCAAGGTCTTACGTGGTTATTGTATCCTCATCAAATCATCATTGGTTTAGAAGGGTTCGGTCAAAAAAAATGTTTTGGATGGTCTCGGTATACTTAGACAGAAGAAATCATCCTTCTTCTCCACTTCCCAAGCCGAAAACGGCACTGGGTGAGTCAACTTTACGAAAGCTTATCTAAAACACCCCGAATTGTCGAAGCTAAAGTCACATGCCCACATAACTATACTAAACTCACAACAATAAACGCAAAAACAAAACAACTAACTAATCTGTAAAAGACAAGGAAGAATGTATATCCAACAAAGCAAAAAACTATTTCTTGCTCTGAATCAAGATCTCGCAACGCTGCTGTAATTAGCTGTTTTTTTCCGATGGACAAAAGATACAGTACACAATATTTGTATAAACCTCCCTTATCTGTAAAAATGAACATAATGACCTGAAGCTTCTAAAATCTTATTACCCTTTTGATATGGATTTTACACACAATAGACTTTATATCATGGGTGTCTACGATATAAACCTTACTGGTGAAATGATAAGGTATGGTGGTGGCCAGGGTGGCTTTATAAATAAAACAGAAATCAATTTATATGTTTTACGTATTCATTTTATACTTCTAGCAAATAAAATTATTTTACAAAAGTTCTTAAAACTAACTAAACAAGGAAGTGTGACCCGAGAGCTCGTGAGTATTGGCGCATCCTTTCAGCGGAACGATGCAGCCAATGTCTTGGGGACGCTTCGAATTGGTATTGATATCGATCAGTTGAGCTACTACTAGATTGTTTGTAACAATCTGTAGTTAGCTCAACAGTAATTTTATTTTATTATTTCAGTGTAATTTTCTTTTTCAATAAAGATTTTAATTTGATTTTCCAATTATTAATCAAGAAAATTATAAGCACATTCATAGAAGTAATTTTTATGTACTCTACTTCAAAGAAATACGCACGCACGCCCATACCTTGAAGCCCTTATGCTCGCGGAAGAATCGTCGAGAAGATCCGATTGAACCTTACGGGTTCAATCGGATCTTCCTAACGCGACCACTCAGGTTGTGGAATCTTCCTGCTGAGGTTTTCCCCATGGACTATAAGTATGAGATCTTTCAAACAGGGCATTCTAAAGCATTTAAGGGGTCGACAGCGCGCGTGTAAAGTCCCTGACGTTGCAGGTGTCCATAGGCTGCGGTAACCGCTTCCCATCAGGTGGACCGCACGCTTGACTGCTACCTTAAGGGTATAAAAAAGACACAATGTTTTAAAACATTACAAATACACTACATAAACAAATGGTTAACTATAATATTATCTATATCTATTAACCCCACCCTTTGTACCTTAGTGCAATAAAGTTTTTAAATAAATATAATAAATATTTCTATGATCGATACCAACTGCTGCAAATGATAATGATGGAGAAGATTCATTCATTCTCAGACCAGAGCGGTTGGTTGGAGAAAGAGTTCCTGGCTGCGCAAATGGCGCTGGTTTGGAGTATTGCTGCCATGTTTGGGAAGGCTCGGCCAAATACCAGCTTGCGGTTTTAGATTCTATAGAAAGAAGAGCCTTTAGGCTCATAGACGAGCAGTACTTTGCAGAAACTAAGATCCAAAGTCTCGATCATCGCCGCAAGGTTGATTGTCTCGCGATCTTTTATTGGATACATTTCGGAGAAAGCTCCCAGGAACTTCATGACCTGATTCCACCATCTCCCTTCCACTCCAGGACAAGCAGACGGACGGCGCAATACCATCCTTATCTGGTGGATATACCATCCACTCGTACAAAGCGGTTTTCCTCCACCTTCATCATTCGCACCGCTGAGGAATGGAACTCGCTGCCTGCTTCCAGTTTTTCCGGTGAATTACAATCTAGGTCTCTTCAAGACAAGAGTGAACAGGTGTCTTCTAGACCTTCGTGATACAACATTGGCCACATCATCACTTTCCATCAGGTGAGATTGTGATCAAACGAAGGTCTATATACTATAAAAAAATGGACAAATGTAGTCCATTAAGAAAGCAGAAGACCTGTTTAGGCTAGCCGATAAGGAAAAATTCAAGACGATGACCACCGGCCTTCAGTAACGAAGAGTCACTATAAGAAGAAAAAGTACTTTTATGTCAGAAACTATGAGTAAACTTCCTGAAATTATTCAAAGCTCGCTGAAGCCGCACGGCATTCCGTTCCAAAGACGAGAATATTCGAGTCAAAGTGAAACTATTCAGGACACAAGGCTAGACGAAACGCTATGTGTTTGGCGTTGCTACCCCCACCCCACCGAAAAACTAGTGCAAGTTTCTTAATATATAAATAAATGCTTGACTATAAACATATAAACCCGAAAACATGAACCAAGTTAAAACTAAGCAAATCGATGACAGTATTTTTCCTGGTTTTTCAACAATTTTACTGAATCGCTTTTAAGTATCAGGAAATTTTAGAGCACTAATAAGATAACCTAGGATTTGTAGGTGAAGAGTCATACGAGTATATGACTATAAATAATTACGGAAATAATATTAACAACTTTTCAATTCCATTTGACTTTGTGGTAAACAAAGATATCGGTTAACGTTAGTGAAATTTAGTCACTTTAGTTAATTTATTTTTTCAATTTCTTTACCTTTGCTCCCTACTAAATAAATTTGCTAGCCTGTGGCTGGATCATATTAGGTGTTTTATATTAAAAGCATACGTTTTTTGTAGCTTAATGGAATATGAAATTAGCTAGAGTATCTAGAATTTCTTTCATGAGGAAGGTTTTTTAACCTTTAAATTTGTTAATGACTATATTATTATATAACAAAGTCCTCAGCCATGTCTGTTTGTCTGTGTGTTCGCGATAAACTCATAAACTACTGAACGGACTTTTATGCAATTTTCACCAATCAATAGAGTGATTCATGAGGAAGGTTTCAGAACCTATATAATTTGTCAAGGCTTTGTGTAAATTGGTTGAACTATAACGATAATAATTGTTGGAAGTGTTGGACAAAGTTAAGCCGCCTTAGCTTTCATCGAAAACGCTGCCTTAATCCCTTTGAGATACATTTATCAAAACAATACATGGTGGGATATTCTTCTTAGTCCACGCGGGCGAAGCCGCGGGCGGGTCAGCTAGTTTTCTAATAAAAGAGAGAGTGGAGAAACTACTTACATACTAAATAGCATCTGCAGTGTAGAAAGTAATGAGATCAATTTCACAGGAATTAAGCTTTTTCTAAAATGGTTTTGTAAGAAGTAAGCAAATAAGGGCACTGAGAGTTTGATCCTATATGACAATTATCGTTAAGGTTTCTACAAAAATATACCTCAAAAAATATCTACAAATGGTATATTGAAATTTTTGGTCGTGGTGGTTACGGCGTTAGAATCGACCCCTCCTACTCAGCCCGTAGATGTCGTAAGAGTCGACTAAGGGAACCTACCAGAGGAAGAGCAGCAGCTTGTTCTGTGTATTTTTAACACCATTACTGCGATCAACAATCCTCTTGCCGTGGTGATTATGGCATAAATATCTCTCTCCCTGTCTCTCTCTCTCTACAATACCTCTTATTTCGGGAAGGCATGTTCTGATGAGACTATAGTCCAAAGAAAGATTTATACCAACTACAAGATTTTCTAATATAGTTTTAAGACTTAAATTCAATCAGTTTTTTTATTTTCTCAACTTAAAAAAATATTTTTTTTTATTTAATTTGATCTTTGTTAATAAACTGGTACTAGTGTTGGTATATCATTGAAAGCTGGCGCGATCCTCTTAATTTTCGTATACTAAGGCCTGAATTTCTGACATCAGCGTGCCTAATTGTATAAAAAACAAAAGATAATCGCGTCCGCTTTTAAAACATACCTTATAGCTTCAAGCATATTCAATATTTGAAGCCAGTAATGCTGTAATACAACTCAAATACCAAAACAGGTAAGCGACATCGATATTTGTGGTGAATGTCATTAACATTCTGTGAATGGTGATTAATCAGTTATGTAAAATCAAATTGCTGTGGACGATGTGGTTAAACATGCGTTCCAATCCATAGATATTTTGTGATTATTGAACATTCCAATGTTCCATAATCGACCTCTGTGGCGTGGCGGGCTAAGGACCACCTGCAACGCAGGTTAAATTCCCGCCTTTGGACAAATATATCCAAATATTTGTTCAGAGTGTATAAAAAAATTATATAAACTACATGAAAATCCGTTCAGTGATTTTTAAGTCTATCGCGAACAGACAGACAGACGCGGCAGAGGACTGTTTTTATAATATGTAGTGATTTTAAAATCACCTATCAAAATTTTTCTGCTGATAATTATTTTGAGCCCTAATTTTTTTATCTTGTTACTCAACTATTGTTATTTTATTATTGATAAGAGCGGGGTCTCCTACAAATAAATTTTGCTTAAAGGGTGATTCCAGAACCTATATTTATAATTAATTAAGTAATTGCAATAAACTTTTTTTTTTTAAGAAACAAGAGATTGATGCCTACAAATAATAAACACAACCACACTTGCACCATTTGTAAACAACATATCCAAAACCATCTATGTTAATTCAGTCAACCTTTTCTCAAATGACTCAGCACATACTAATTTCACAAGGTCGAAGCTTGCGAATGGCCGTCCTAATTCTTATGAGTTACCCTTCCAAGTTACCCTTAAATAGTTGCTTCGACTATTTACCCGGCTTCGAGGGAGCGGATCATTTACGTAACTTACGAAGGGTGAACAACTGAACACGTCATTTCAATAGTGCCTACCTAAAGCAAAGTTTCACTTAGTTTGTAATTTATCTACATACGTCTTAGAGCCTGGTCTTTAGGTGTTTGGAGAGCACAAATTCTGAAAATTATCATAGGTTTAATCTGATTCAATAGTTTTTCAAATTCTTACACAAACACTTCTCTGATACTCCCGTGATCCAATTGGTAATAGTTATTAGACTCCCAGAATGGCAGCTCTACCATGTCTGTGCAGAATAGTTATAGAGTTGTCTATGGACGTTATCATGGTAGCAGAGTAAGAGATTTTTGTGCCTCTTTTAGTGCAGGAAGAAATCAATAGAAATCGATTTGTTAAAGACTAATCTGAAATGGGCTAAGGTGGCAAGCCGGAGGGAGGAATCGGGTGTCTAGTATGTACATATCTGTCCAAAAATATGCAGCCCGCGCTTTCAGACAACCGGACCGGCAATTAAGATCGTATACACCTCGCCGCTATTTCCGACTCAGACGTCTGATCCGACTATCAGCTCGGACGTGTATTAGTGCTTACACAAATATATATTCTACGAACGCCTTCTCATTCCCGGATCAGACTATCGGATGGAAATAATACTATCAAATATAATTGTTTACCTTGAACCAACAAGGTAAACAATTATTTGATGTTACTACAAAACTAAAAACTGACTTCATTTTATTTGCTTTTTATGTTTTACAGTATAAATAGAAATCCCGCGCGAATATTTGTTAGGACTATAGGACCATTAAAATCGGACGACAAATAGCGAAAATATCGAGTAACCTACATAAAAAACATACAGCCGAATCGAGAACCGCCCCTTTTTGATTTCATCGTTTGAAAAACGTTAAAACTTTGAGAGAGTCGGTTGGGGGGTTCATAACTCTACCCTACTCTATGCTCAGTCGACGACAAAATCTCATTGTGTCTTTTAAAATTTGAATGTAATCAATAGACTGAGGAATAGGGTGTAAGCATAAATCCTCCGACTACATTGTAATCTCACCTTCATTCTATGACTATGAACTAGACACTGGCAGAAAAGTGACAAACCAGACACTTATTGCCATTAACAAAGAATTCAAGTCAAAATCCACAACAACAAAACCATCAAACTATTTATAAAAAGTTACTTTATGCCATCAGCCAAAGCTAAAAGAAGTTTATGCCATCAAAACATAACACAAGATGAGGCAAAATGTTTATTAATGGATAATCATGCGGTACACGTAAGCCGAAACTATTATGCAAAATCCAAATAAACCCATCTCTACACATACGCATTTAGTGCTGAACATCAGTGGACCAACTTCAGGAGATTGTAGATAATGTATTTGAATGTGTCTTCAAAAATTTTGATATCACTCAATATTTTTCAAATGGTAATAATCCTTATCGTACTTCTCCCTGTTGTCGATGTGGTTCAACTTGCGAAGACCCTCAAAATATACATCACTGATGCGAAAATAAATTCTCTGCCTACATGTATTTCCATCTACGCAATAACGGTAGCATACTACGGTATTGTTGCACCCACGTGGACGCTAACCAGATACAAGTTTTACCCCTTGAGGAGGAACGAGTGTCCCCGAAATAAGTTGATCCGAGTCATCGAAACCACGAATGCTAACAGAGACTATTTACTCGGCAGTCTCTCATTATTTTTCACTTTGGTTGCATGGAGACTTTTAGATTACATAAGATTTTCTGCGAAGCTTCACGAGTTCTCAGACTTGATGGGAAATTACGATTTGATTGATAACAATTTTAAAGAGGATGAAACATTTATCATTGACGAGGATAAAGACGGTGCAGATTCTGTAAACTGGTTGTCTTGCATCAATTTGGCCCAAGTAGATCACCAGAAGTTAGCAAAATATTTAGTAAACGACGAACATGATCCCTAACACCTCTATCGACTAGAAAACTGAAAGCGCAAGAAGTAGAGTCGTCTGTTAAAGCGAATTAAAAGCAGCGTCTGAAGAATCTTTGTGTATCACATAAAATCAAATCAAAACATGATTAATATTTTTAGCATCGTCATTGCATCAACCGTTTTTGCAGAGATACTGGTAGTGTTCGCCCTCCTAAAACCTGTCAAACAACCCTATTTTATAAGAGATTTCTGGTGCAGGTTTCTTGATAAAATCAACCACCCAGAGAAAGTTGTCGCTTTCATTTTGTCAATGCTTTTCATGAACACGATGATGGAGATTTCTTGGGAAAAAAACAAATACAAAGATCTTTTCATTGAAGCGAACGATCCCGATTTGGAGTCGGATTTTATTTCGAGCAAGATATCATTGTGCTATACATTATTCCTTGTGGCTGTATTCCTCTTTATAACTATAGAAAGACTATTTCAATTCCTAATAACAATAGCTCGTCTTCTTGAATTTGAACTTATGTGTAGACACGCAATATTGACACAAGTGAGTAGCAATCCACAGTACAATATCACTGCTACACGTGCCACTGACCAGTAGTCATAGTCATGATATCGGGTGGTCATCATATTTGTTTATTTAGAAAAGGAACACCAACAGCGTTAACATAAAGCATTTTTATACATAAACTTAGATAAGCTGCTTCTTAAACAGACTGACACAATATTGTATCTTGATGAAATTACAAGATAATATTTTATGTTTGAGTTGTTTTGATTATGAAGCTCGTAGTTGTGAAGTGGAGGCCAAACCGAAGCAGGTAGTAATTGTATACTCATTGCCGAAGCGTTCAAGCTGCGTCCGTGATCACGTGCGCGGTCGAGATTAGATGTTGTGTACGAACTTTCCGCAACATGTTCACACCGAGGGACGACTACGACGCGTCCTTTGATTGGCTGCGGTGTCCGGTGCAGTGTCTGAATGCTACGTCTACGATCAGTTGCTGCATGCAGTTTTTGCAGGCAGCACGCAACGTTAATATCGTAAAAAAAAATATAAATCGTTTTATAATGTCGGATACAAATACAAAAAGGCTTAAGGCATACTTATCAAAATCTATTAATACCATAGACCTACATTTTTTTTCATTAATACTATATGTAAGCGTGGCCCCAAGCGATGTGGCGGAACACAAGCCCATTACACTACATATTATTAAAAAAAACCCTCCGCCGGCGGCGCACGCAACGTTAATATCGTAAAAAAAAATATAAATCGTTTTATAATGTCGGATACAAATACAAAAAGGCTTAAGGCATACTTATCAAAATCTATTAATACCATAGACCTACATTTTTTTTCATTAATACTATATGTAAGCGTGGCCCCAAGCGATGTGGCGGAACACAAGCCCATTACACTACATATTATTAAAAAAAACCCTCCGCCGGCGGCGTCTGTCCATCCGCGATAAACTCAAAAACTACTGAACAGATTTTCATGCGGCTTTCACCAAATCGATATAATCAAAGCGCAATCACAAAGCGAGATTCCCCTAACACAGGTAAATACTTTACTTAAAAGGGGGTCTCACTGTTATATAATGTATTTTAAGTTTCTGAATAAACATTTCTGTATTTTGTATTTGTATATAATGATTCATGAGAAGTTTAAGTATATAATTTGTCAAGGATTTGTGTAAATTGATTGAAATATAACGAAAAGTGTCGGAAAACGTCTAGCCGTTTTCATCGAAAACGCTTTCTATAGACAGCATTTTCGCTCCATAGGCTTCATCCACAGACTCAGTATCTATAATACCTCTATGTTACACTACTGAGTGAAATTTGTCGAAGGTTTTATTAATCTTTATAAATGATTCATGGTACCTTAACAATAATCGTTGGAAGTGTCGGAAAAAGTCAAGTCGTCTGGGACCTCGCATCGAAAACGCTGCTTAATTCCCTTTGAGATATAACAAAATAATGCATGGAGGGATTCTTAGTCTGCGCAGGCGTAGCTGCGGGCGGGTCAGCTAGTTATAATTAAAGAAAAACACTTCGTGCATCACCGATCATGAGAATAGCTTAAAAAACTATTTCTTACACCATTCCCAAGCCACGTTTTACAAAGAGAATGGAACAAAAAGATCGCAACGACGGCGGCGTCAATGATAAGAACCTCCAAAAAAGAACAAACTTGAAATTCCCAAAACGAATGCCTGTCAACTTTCGCTATGATGTCACATCAGTCTCTGGCATGTACTAACACAATGTTGCTTTGCAATGTTGAATAAAAAATAATTTCATTGTTACCAATAATTTACATATAAATCTGTGTGTGTTACTAAAAAAAATAAACCAAGAAAATGTAAAATAAGCGTTATATGTATTAAAACTAAGATCATGAGAATGGATAGCAGTTGCATTACCCTAACATGCGTACTCTTATTACAAATGACTTTGTCACTGATCATGTTGAATCCTGTATACGATGTCCGTAAGCTCACAGATTTCCTTTCTCACGTGACCAATGAGTACAAAAAGAGCTATATATGTCTAGTTGTAACATATTTCCTTATTATCATCTACCTGGGTATGTACATTCCTCTACAAAACATACAAAGTTTAATATTCCAGCCGACCTTGACGCCCTATGAAAAAATGATACTTTTGAGTAGAATCGAAAAGCACTACATCATTGCTGGATTTTCACTTTTCATGGTAGTGGTATTGTTCGGCATTAGAGCGTTACTTTGTTATACCTCAACCTTGTTGCAATTGACTAAAAAGTCCAGCACAGTGCTAGAACGAGACTTTCCCAATGACAATGCCATATCTAATATGTTGAAAATGAAGAGGTCGATTTCGTATGAAAGTATTTGCCTTAACAAGCTGGCAGATCAACTTACGGCAATGCCGACTGAAGTAAACGGAGGTATCCCGCGACGAGTGTCCCCTGTGAAGCATCATAGACATACGAAATATAATATATCGGCAGATTGGTGAACTGATTTCTCAAAAGAATGTCTCCGCTCAATAAAACTCTATCCATGATTTGGTTTAATTATTTTCTATTGTGCTAAACATTGGCAAGTATTTTGGGATTGCGAGTCGGGTAGGCGTTAGGAAATATTCGAAAGACACGACCGTAAAAATAAAATGCCCCTTTCCTTCGGTAGGGTAAAAATGTGAAAAGGGAATGTTTGGAGTGCGAGTAAGGCATGTATAGTGTATCATTAGAGCTGGAATGGTTTCCGTTGTATTGAGCAAAGCATTTACGGGTTTCCGTGTAGGTGAACATAAAAATAAATATGCTTACTGAGTTACGGCGGCAATGATTTTTGGATGCTGCATTATTTTTTCTACATGACTTATTTGCTTGCTGGTTGGATCTTTGCATAGTAATGCCTGAGGTAGACGGTATTCGTACCGTTCCCATTCTGCCCGAGTCATTATAGGAACGGTACGAATACCGTGAGCAGATAAGAATCAGGAAAGAATAATGAGTTGTGTGAAGAAATGAACCACGAGGTAAGTGGGCGTGATAAGTTCTCAAACGATAAAGGTACAAGTCCGAGATGGGCTGCAGACTGCAACCGCAGGCGACATTGCGGCTATTGACACCACTGGCGCTGCAGTCTGCGGTCGTTGCGAGCCGCGGCCGCAGGCCGCCGTGTTGCCGCGCTTGGAATCAATTTCATAGAGATGCATAGAAACTAGCAGTGTCGCTTGCAGCCTGCAACTGCAGTTTGCGGCCGCAGTCCATCTTGGAATTGCACCTTAATGTGACAATAAAGTTAATAACGGGATATTTACCATGATTTAAGTTTTAAGTTCTCTAATATTTTGGCACAGTTTCATGCGTTATGATCACGGAACGACTGAAGTCACTGCGACTGTTAAATCATGGTAATTTTCCCGATATTTACTTCAAGGGCGGCATTCTAGTATTGTTTATCATGGTAAAATTGGGACAAATCGGTGCCAATTGTACCATTAATAGTACTGCCTAATAGTACAATTGTTCCGGCGGCAATTTTGTAAATAACCATGAGAGTTTCAAAAGTTTTATCGATAACGTGACGTTGATGAAACTCTTACTTGCGGAAATTGAATTAGTTAATTCAAAGTACTAAAAATATTTTTTTCTTAATATGTATATGAAAAAAAGGCTTTGGAACTTCAGAGTTTTATCAAGTCTTTTTAAGTATGAACAAAAACAGCCTAATAGAGTACCCTAAATCAAAAAAGGTAGACATATTCATATGGTAATACGGTGGTTATACGCGACATAAAACGATTCGCCTTTTACTGCCTTGTAGCTCTGTAAAAATATGTATATTCTACACTGTCATAAATCTTGATCATAACTTCTAACTAGGTCAAGCTTCCCCTACTCATAAAAAGCCGTTGTCCTGTAACAAGCAACTGCAACAAAAGCAAAGGTTACACATCGATCAGCCACCCCATGCTCATGCTACCCTGCGGCCCCATGCTTGTCTCTGGCATGGATTCAAAATTGCTCTTTGGCGCCGATAGCCCGACAGTCGAGACCGAGCTAGAGTTATAACAAAAGTTAAAAAGACGGTCGGTGGTTAAACAAAGTTCTATCGACGATAAAAAAGACGGATAATATTTTGCACCTAGAGTTCCCCTTTGCCAATTAGTAACCTTGGTATTGCTACCTGAGAAACGGCAACATGTCAAGATATACCTACTAAAAATTATGTTTAACTACTTTCCTTACGCTCTCTGTGGGTAATTGATTATTAATTACATGGCACATAGGGTTATTCGACACAACTGTCATCAAGCCGTTTCCAGTGTCGTTTCAGTACATCAACCACATGAAAACCTAGGCCGTACATGTTCATAACGAACTAAATAGATAAGGCAAATACAAAGCTCACGGTATTTGCATTCGCCTCTGAGGAATAGGCCTAAATTTACGTAGCATCGTCTATCTACTTTCATGAACTAACTTCGAAAAAATGAGGAAGTCCTGTTTTCGGCTGTATGTATGTTTTTTATGTATTTTAGTTGATATCTTCATCAATTATGAACTGAATTTGAAAATTCTTTCACTATTGTATTGAGAATGATGAGATGGCCA
Organism: Eupithecia insigniata; assembly: GCA_947859395.1. Classification (NCBI taxonomy): domain Eukaryota; kingdom Metazoa; phylum Arthropoda; class Insecta; order Lepidoptera; family Geometridae; genus Eupithecia; species Eupithecia insigniata. The sequence continues at coordinate 8,107,402 of OX402008.1, forward strand.
AAATAATATGATTTTTCTGAAATTAGTATTTATCCCGCAAAACTTAAAAACCATGTAAAATTATGGGATTCGAATTTCCTTTTTGGATTTTTCAAAACAATCTGATTATTATGACAAATCAGCGAATTTTTACTGTATGTATGAAATGATACAGCATTACTCGGAACAAATGAAAATAAACCACATAAAAAGAAACCAAATATGAAAGGAACTAAACTTTATTCAACAGCTATGCCGAACGACCACTAAAGCTAATCTACGGTGGCATCATGTAAGTATTTATTTAGCCGGAATTTATTGACAAAAGCGGATTTTTCTTCAAACTGCAAAGCTAGGAAGTTTTGGCAGCACTAGCAGAGGGGCGGAATTAATATGATACAGCTTAAATTTAGCCTCGTTCTCAGCTAAATTTAGCGTTTTTGCGACGAGTTGTATTTATTTCCGGCAGGTGGGCATCGCTGAACTTTGCTTTCCATACAGTATTTGTATGGTTTCAGGTCAGCAGAATTTTAACAGTATCAGTAATATTAGGGCTCTTATTAGTGATATCGACACATGACATGACATTGCACTTATCGTGACAGTAGAAAAGGACACCAAATGTACTTAAGAGTAGGTATGATCGAAGAAAGCGAGGTCGGTGTAAAGGTAATTCAGGTGCGGCCGTCGTTACAAGAATCGACGTTACGGAAATCGACTTACGAAGAATCAGTGCCATCATCAATATCAGCCCATACATGTTCACTGCTGGAAATATGCCTCTCTGATACGACGCCACAAATGGCGGTCCTGAGCCGCCTCCATCCATCGACTCCCTGCGACCGCTACGATATCGTCGGTCTATCGAGTGGATGGTCTCCCAACACTCCGTATCGCATTGCTTCGTGGCCGCCACTCATCATTGGAATCAGCGTGCCGGGAACAATTTGCAATTACTGTAAAGCAGGGTACTGACTGACCGGTGTTACATAATCTTTGATTAGGGCGCAATGACAGCATAGGTACGTTACGCCGTGTACTAAAATCGGTCTCGTTGTAAGCGCCTTCTTTCTCCGTACTGACTGCACGAAAGCTCGCTGTGTAACACGTACTGCTACGTAACGCCATATATTCACCTTTACAGTTGGTTAGTTTAACGGCAAGCCGTAAAAATTATCACGGACAATAAACTGAAGTGTCTACTTACAGACAAAAACTTTCTAAGTTTAATTCTGTTAACTTTACCTTTGTAAAAACGATAGAAAATTATAAAAACCTTTGAACCTCTACGATTTGAAAATAGAATTCCTTCGTACAATTCAATCGCATAAACATCAAAATTCATCACATTTTGTCAAAGTTTAAACGTCTATCGCATCGCGAATTCCCTCAAAACGCGCGAGACATTACAATGAATTGTGACGAGCATTAGCATATACCTCGATAGTCTAGGAAGGACACGTTCCTTACGTGTTTATCCCATTTATGGATATGAAAAAGGTTTTGTAGTCATACAAAGATTTTAAGCACAAAGTTACTCCAAATCATTTCCATGGCCTTTATAGCCAATAAAGTGATACGGTTATTAAGTATCATTCATAAGTATTTTTACAAAAATAAGTTTGTGTGGGTTGGAAGGGTTAAATAAAATCAGTACGTAGGTAAGTTTTCAAGAAGTTAACACGACAGTTCAGTTGTCAAGATTAGTTAAGAAATAAATCAACTTCCTGAAATAGATAAATCAGCGTCTTTCGACCTATGTCAACATTTATGCTTTTTGTCTCACACAAAAGTCACTCTTCTATTTGGGTAGTTCAACAAAAGTAGCTAACGAGGACAATTGAATGTTATCCGTAGCAGGTCCCAGGGGTGGCTGGGCGAATGAGATCCCGGAAATGATAGGTTTCAACAAAAATTGTGAGTATGGTTTTGTTTGTATTGTACATTAGATGGTATATAAGTTTTTGCGATATCTGACTTTTTTAGTACTCCAACCACAGTTGGCCCACTAGAAATTTTTGATCTGTGTAAGAAACAGTTTGATCAGTATAAGAGTCATCGTGAAGCGAATCACAACAGCCACGTAACAAGAACAATATGAGAACTACGACCGCTCTGGCAAGAGTTTTACGAAGAAGAAGAAAATAAGAATAAAATATTGAATGACATCAAAAAAGGTTTTGTATAAATTGCCCATTTTCTTGGAAACTATTTTTTTAAATTTATGAATGGTGATGAAAATTACTCAGGAAATTCTGCATAGTCCTAAGACCATTTTCCTGTCGCTACCTATACCGGTTGAGGTACTTCCCCTTACTATCCCGTCCGAAATCTACCCTGTTTAGTGAAGTCTTTAATAAATACGTGTAGATACATTATTTGTCTACTACTACTCGAAGTTTGAGCATAGTCACGATTTATACCGTCTCCATTAAGTCGCGGATAAAAATATTCACGATTGTACTCTTTTCAGTTGCTAATCTGTCCAGCTGAGAATTTGTCTGTCTGAGAATCTGTCCAATTGCTACGGAGAAGTAGGTATCGATTTATATACATCTAGATGTAGACAGTTTCAATCTATACTCAATTCTAGAAACCTATATTTTTTTTTGTAAAATCCTTTACAATCCTATGATATATTATTGGTGGAAAATATTTTACAGCACTACTGGTATCTAGTATATATCCTAGCAAATCACAGAATATAAGAACCATTTTAAGGTTTTGACAGCTTTCATTCTTGATTTCTTTCATCGTACGTAAGTTTTCGAACTCGACAAAATTAACATCTCACATATTTGTTGCCCATGTGCATTGTGAGTCGTGCATGTTTTCTTTTTAGTGGTTACCATAATTTACCTCATTGTTTCCTCCTTTTTGTATCAGGTATTTTGTTAAGTTTTGAAACATAAATGTCTTTGTTGAACAAAACCATTCAGTATTCTAGAAATGAGTTTATCTCAATACCAATTTCAATGTTAGCTCTTGAAGGACAAATCAAGCAATTATCAAGGTATTTTTATATATATTAAAAAAAGAAATTATATGTGTATGTGTGTATTAAGTACATGAATCAGTCATCTATAGGCCGTCCGCTTAACTGGCGTATCTCCTGTGCGGTAAGAAGGGAGCGGGGGGAGATGTTACCGGGTGGGTGAGAGGGGTGCGCGGAGCAGAGAGCTCACGTCAAGCGCGGCAGTGCGCTGGCGGTGCTCGCAGCGCGCTGTTGGTATTTTTGTTACGGACGCTTGGACATAAAAGCACAAGGTAAACGACTTGCCAAGATATATCCCAAATTAATCGCTCTTCCTGTTTTGCAAAAAAAATTAACAAGCAAGCTAAACAAATAGCATACAATGTATATTCCTTTTTTAAAGCCAGAAAACAAGATCATAGCTCTACGGAGCATCTTGAAGACGTAAACATAAACAAAATTGTTGCTAAAGCTACCGGACTCTCGGCGACTACCATAAGTAAAACAATAAAAGAAAAAGATGAACAAAGTCATGTAAATTTTAAATCACCAACAATAAAAATAAAACAAATCCGAAAGAAAAAAAATTAAGTAGACAGTTTTACAGAAGGCGTAATTAGAAGAAAAATAACTCAATTTTATACGGTTTTTAAGCAGGTTCCTACATTAAAAACTTTGAATGCGAAACCCAGAGAAGAAGGAATTTTAAATTGTAGCCGAGAATATTTGGGAACTTTGATTCATAAATTTGGCATTCGATTTAAGAAATGTCAGTCTAAAAGAAAATTACTGATTGAACAGAAAAACATCGTATCGTGGCGGTGGCGTTATCTTAATGTGATAAAGATGCGCAGGAGAGACCAAAGAAACATCGTTTATCTTGATGAAACATATGTCAATTCGTCTTTAAATATACCGGCGTGTTGGCAATCCAATGAAGAACGAGGGGTGCTGTCGCATATTGGCAAAGGGCCACGTTTAATTTTTGTACATGCTGGAGGACAAGGCGGATGCATTGATGGAGCTCTTTTAATTTTTAAATCTAAAAGCAAAACCGGAGATTGTCATAGCGATATGAATTTTGTAAACTTCAGCAAATGGACTAGAGAAAAGTTATTGCCAAATTTACCGCCGAACTCCGTTATTGTAATGGATAATGCCTCATACCACTCGGTACAGGAGAACAAAAAGCCTACGATAACATCTACAAAAGCCATCATGCAGGCCTGGCTGCAATGTGCAATTTGATATGTCTTTAAGAAAATGTGATTTGTTGAACTTAATCAAGCACGGATCAGAAAATGTGTACAAAATAGATGAAATTTTGAAGGCGGCAGGTCATGAAGTCTTAAGACTGCCTCCATATCACCCAGACGTGAACCCCATCGAATTGGTCTGGGGCGATATCAAAGGGCAGCTCGCAAAAATTGAAATTGATGCAAATTTAGACAAAAAGAAAAATACACTGGAACAGTTGTTCGCCGAATTTTCTGTAGAAAAATGGGTTACGTAATGATATTAGTGATGATTAGTCCTACATAACTTTAATAACTTTTATCTGTGTTTAAATCTATAATAATATTATGAAGAGGAAAGATTTCATTGTTTGTTTGTCTGTTTGCAATGAATAGGCTCCGAAACAAATGACTCGATTTGAAAAAAAAATCACCATTACAATATTTCATAAAAGGAGTTAATTGTTGTTTTATTATTTCGTACCTAAGAAGCTGTTATTAAAGTAATTGTAAAATTTGCCAACTTTGCCAACAATGCCTATCTCGAGGTATGTCTTGGGATTATTGACTCCATGTGTAGCGCTACCCGCCCCCGCTCCCTTCTTACCGCGCAGAACTATAGTAGCCATAAAACAGGCTTTGCTTAGCAAGGTAATTATAGGGTCTAGTCTAAAAGATGATGTGTGGATTGTTCAGAATTATATTATTATATTAATCAAGCATATGTAGTCGATTTCATTCCGTTTCCCTAAATTTGATGAGCGCTATTGTGGAGTTCTAGAGGTTCCAATTCAATACCTATAATTTCTATTCATCGTTTCGTGTTATAACTAAATTAGTTTATTATTGAATATTTAATTAGGTAGATAGCTTTTGCTAAGTTATAAAAATGTTCTTATCAATGTTTTTATTCGCGCTTGAACCTACAAAATTTTTAATAACGTTAATAAAAACGTAACTTTGAATAAGTTTAATAACGATATCAACTTTATTACTTTTTTGTTTACGATTCTATTAATGATGGGAAAATTATATTTTATTCAGCTTGATTTGATAAATATTTAGAGAAAATGTAATAATTTTTTTGTAGTTTTTACCTATTATTATTCAGTACGGCTGGCCTACAGCTGGCTATTGGCCTCTTTACCAGGAAAGAATAGAATAAAATAACATTTGTTTCGAGTATAGTCTCGTCGTCTTTTAGTACACGTGGTTTAATACAGTACCAGGTCGCGTGCTCAGATGGAATCAAGCTCGTCCCTCCATCGCACTCTAGGTCTTCCATGTGGCTGGCCTACCTGGGTGATTCTTGGCCTTTTCTGCCCACAAATTGTTAGATTGTGAGACACACGTGTTTGTCCTCTTTATTCTCGTCCTTTTCTACATTTATTTTGAATTATCAAAGGGTTAATTAAGTTATGAGACTTAAAAAGTGGCCTAAACCGCTTAAGTGAAAGCGGTTTGGGCCACTTTTTGTGGCATCGTACTGGCGAGGCCTATCTCCAGCATTTGATGGGCTTATATGCTGATTATTATGATACCAGCCCCGTTCATTATTATGAAAGAGGCTGAGTATTTAGAGCATTATTATTTAAGGGCCTACAATACCTCGCCATTGTGTGAAAAGGATTCGCTTTCATAGGAGAGGGACAGAGCAGTGAGGCAAAACCGCAAAAATCGGTGTAGCCTCGAATCGCCCATTATTGCGCCGCCCATTTATTTCAATTTTTTCAGCTGTCATCGAAAATGTAGGTTTTGTTAACACCTTTCATCTGAGAAAGGAATTGAAAGTCTAGACTTTCAGTCACGGTCATAACTTGGAAAATGCTCGTGCTAGCACGAGCGTTTCCAAGTTTAAGCGTTTTTAGAGTTCGGGTCACAAACACATTTTTAAGTACGAACAAAATGAATGTGACTGATGTTAAATTCTAATCAGTGTAATTTCAGATTTTTCCCGTAGATGGGTTAAGGTCACCGCAGCTATCATGTCTGATTGTGGTTTAGTTTTAAGTACTAAATTCCAAATTGCTGGAAACAGCAAATTCCGGATTTTTATACGATCCAGCTATCTTGGTATAAGTATTTGCTTTCATACTCATCGCGGGCTATCCTCCCAAAGGGAAACCAGTCCAACGCAGAATCAGTTCCCCGGGTTTCTTTACTCAGTCCCCTGTACTTTGGTAATTATAAATGGGCTCGTGTTCTCCTGAATATTTTACGACGGCTTTGTTTATTGTAGGGATAGTACTTGTATTCCCCAGTTTTAGGGAAATGTCAATCCGTTTGGGGTTAGTTTCTGAATGGATTTAGTTGAGGGTTGCTGTGAAGTGTTATTTGTTTGTTTGCGTTTTAATCTATAGTTCTTCAGGTATTATTGAATTTAATTTTTATTTTAAAAATGTATGCATAATGTTTAACACCAAACAGTAAAATCCAAAACGATAATAAAGGCTTTAAGCAGCGATGTTTAATTTCATGGAAAATTAAGATTATTATCATTTTGTTTAACAATAAAAACAAGGTGGGTTCTAAGAGTGCTTACTAGTTTGATGATTTAGAACGAAAACTAACAAGAACCGAAATTCCATAGTGGCATAACTAACAAAACTTTAGTAAGTTCAAGTTAGAAGTTTGAAAGTCAGTGGCACAAAGGAGTGAAATGCTATTATACTATACGTAATTGCGTTTTCTATCGAGTATTTCGGTTTAAGATTTATTTTATCCCGGGATTCCCGCGGGTCCCTCCGGTCGCGCCGACGCAAGGCGAACCGCGTAAGATAAGGATGTGGTCCAAGTTAATGGAAAAACAACTTTGTAACATGCATGTAAGAGCTAAATTACAAAAATTAGACGAATAGTAGATATATCGCTGTGTTTAAGTATTTGCGTAACGTGTCCGATGCTTGTTCGCTGTGTTGAACAAAACATCATAATTGTTGTTTTTAAAAAACTTTAGAGCCTTATAATCAGCTCCTCTTATTATGATAATGATAACATAGAGCATTGAATCACCAGAAATAATGTAGGTACCTACCTAATAGTTTGGTTTATAAAAATTCTACTAAAATTATAAAAACGAAAGTTTGTGAAATGAATTTCATTTTGTTACCAAGGATCTCCAAAAGTACTCAACTGATAAAGCTGAAACTTGTCGTACATATACAACATAGTCTTACTTATATAATAAGCTACTTATCATACCGAAAATACCTACGTGTGCGAAGCTGCGAGCAGAAACAAGTAAATAAATGAAATAATGCAAAACAATTCACACAGCATCCCAAGCTTATTAAATCCATTAAAATAAATTCACCTTTATTTACACATACATCACTAGTAGAGAGAGGTAAACACTATGGTCTATGTATTGTATTTATGTGTTTGCTAATAAATTCATTTTCTATCTTTCTTTCTTGTTTCTTTGAATGGAATGCGATTTCATAATTTTATTACCAATATCTCCGCTATCCGCCTTTCTCTCAAAACATCTCGTTCGCTCCTTTTTATCTCGATAAAACTTAGATATATTCTTTTCATCGGAATCCCTGATCTGACCTCTCCATAATACTTTTTCGATGGTAGTTATACATTCTTAGCGATTGTCTAGGCCTTTTTATACGTTCGTGATTTATAATATTGACGCCCACAAATTCGCTTTTGAGGTTATGAATTATTTATGTTGCAAGGGTATTTATACATTTCGAAGTAAATAATGTGATAATTGTGATGAGTCATTCAATATAACATGTTATATTCTTATTTTTTTGACATAATGATATAAATAACCTACATAATCGTAAAGGTCTGAAATTATTAACCTCTTTCCTCAAAACAGAGCACGCTAACCACAATCATTACAGTGCACTTAACAATTTAGATATTAAAAAGAAATAAAATAATTCACAGAAAAATCCTAACTGAAAACGACCCAATTGAAAATAAATGAAAGAAAAATGTCCTACATCTGTATCCAGTACAAAGTTTAAGTGTTCCGCCAAAGAGTAATAGAGCTGGAAATCTGTAAGAGATAGCCTACCCCAAGATTCGCTGGGGGGAAAAGGACAGGTCTAGTCCTGCTAATGGTCTCGACACAGTGTGTGGAGAACACACGGTTCTCTTACACAATTAGGTAATTGATTATTTTTATTTGTGAGGTCCTGCAGAGTGAGAATCACTCCATAAGTTCAATGTATTTTTAGTTTTATTATATTATTATATAGTTATTATATATACTATTATATTACGTAAAAATTTCATTTCTGTCATTTTTCATTGCAGCTAGCCAAGTCCGCCTTATCTTATAGAGCTATCCACGTTTTAATCCTCATAAAGACTATAAAATGTATTTGTGGAAGCGGAACACGGAAATCATGAGAGCAGTCCGCTCAGGCTTTCCGTCTATAGACCGCATCGTAGGTACCTACACCTACATAATAAGGTACAAAAAGACGGAAAAGAAGAGAAGACCTCTACAATAGATGAACTAGATATTTCATCTCGACTGTACGAAGGCAAGCCAAAGGCCTTCTCGTAAATAAATGAGCGAGTGTGTGTTTCTTTTTTTTTATTCCTATTTCTATTTCTAGGAAAGCGAACGTTATCCTAAGAAATAAGTATAAAATAGTTTTATTAGGTCCGTGGAAGGTTTAATCCGAAAGAGAGAAAATCATATTATACCTTCAATATTTTATTTGTAGACCGGGTAAAATCAATCGATTTAATGTTGTTCTTGACTCTGGGTTCATACTAGTATGAAAGGTGCTGGCAAACATCAAGACACAAAAGTACCTATGCTTTGTTTTGCCCTGCTTTTGACATGCAATGTGAAAATGAGGATTCGTCCGTGGGGCCCGGTTTAAGTAAAACCTACAATATATCGCGCTCGCTAATGCTCTACGGTGCAAACCAGTATAAACACAACCAAAAAGGTGTATAGATAAACTAGCTGCTGTTTGCACCTTTGAGCGCGTTTTATTGGGATAATAGCCTTTATGTTATACCAGGTCTCAAATTAAATTCCTAAACTCCTAAATCCTAAACTAAATTTTCCATACTAAATTTCAATAATTTATTTTTTAAAACCATTTCAGCCCAATCAGTTCAATAGTTTTTGCGTGAATGAGGAACAAACATTCATACATCCATACTCATAAACTTAGACATTTATAATGTTAGTAGGATTTTTACAAGCTATCGCGATTGTCTTTTGTTTATTCGGAAAATTATCCAGGCTGACGTCACAAATCCAGGCCTCAATTATATGTACGAAAAAAAGGGATCGCACTAGCTTTTAAAAGGTTTTTCGAATTTATATTTAGTTAGAATAGTTCTTAATCGGGAAACGCTGCAATAAGTCAAATACAGACAAATTTTCGTTGATACGTCTGCATGTCTCCAGAAGTTACAGTAGTAAATGTTAGTTTATCTACACTAGATGGGGTAAGGTTGTTAATGACCCCCTAGTTCACTTGTTAGAAGAACTGGGTTAGTCCTGTGTACACTGCGGCTGGGTTTTGTTTTAAATACCTCGGCTGTATACGGACAAGTCATATTGAACTCTAAGTACGGATATAAGAGTGGAGTTTTGCTGTTTCAAGAGGTTTAAAAATATAACATGGATCTGTGCAATACTAAAAATCATGAAAAATTATGTTTAGGTACTTTTTTTACTTTTGTATGAGTTATTTGCTAGAGAGTGCAGTAACGAACAAACCCTGAGCTAAATGTTTGTTTTAGATTGTTAATAGACTTCTCTTTCAATAATTTTTCTGTTTAGTTAATTGTTGCTTGTGATAGGAAATATACTGTAGAAATATAGAAATAGTAACGTTATGTGAAGAAAGACGTTTGCTACCCAAAAAGTAATCTCTACTTATTATCAAGTTCGCAAGAATACACAACAAATACATACGTTTTCTATATTAAAGCTGTTGGGACGCGTATTCGTGTACATTTTCCTGTTTTCAGTTCAGCCTGAAGTTTTTCACACACAATAAAGTATTGATATTTATGTGTTTGTAAGTTGTGCTTACATTAGGATGTGTTGTTTGCGAATTTACCGTAAAGATGCCAACGTTTGTACAATACAATAATTTGCGAAACATTTTACGCAAAGTTTCATATTTTTCGTGATCGGAGGTTTCAATTTTTGTTGATGCGTTGTTCTTTTTTGGAAACCAGGTTTCCAAAACAGAAAACTAATTTTGTTGTCTAAACTGGTTTCGAACCTTTGGTTTCCTAAGTGGCCGAAGGGGTTGATTCACGCGCACGAAAGTATCATTTTCACGTAGCCATGTTCAATGAAGTATTATAGTTGATTAGTTTCTGCCGGTGGTTTCTCACGCATTTTTCCGCGATAAAAATTTACCTAATTCCTTCACCGGTATATTATCTATCTCACTGCCAAATTTCATGAGATTCGTTCAGTCCTCGAGTGGTGAAAAGGCAATAGACAAAATTACTTTCGTATTTATATTCAAAGTATGGATAAACTCATTGGGCACACGTAGGTATAGTTTGATGATATAAAGCTGGCGCGATCGTAAATGTCTTTTTTTTGAACACTTTTATGAAATAACAAAAGTCCTTGACGTCATAAATCACTGGTTGATTTTAATTAAGGTTAGTACATGTAAGTACAAATGTAAACACTTTTCACCGCAACCATGGTTGCCAGTGTATTGATGCATTTATTAATAGCCCTTCATTTCCATCCTTCTTGAACTCTCTAGAAGGGGGCATCATTCTTTGCCTCATTAGAAGATGCTTATGAATTTGACTTGATTATTTGGGGTTGAAATCATTGAAAAACAATCTGCGTCTTTAGGAGACCGATGATACACATAGCAGAGTATTTCGGCTTCTTTTTTATCACACGATCGAGTGTTTTGTTTTCTAAATTTTATTTTAATAATGGTATATGGTATGTGGCTGTTTATTCCACGTATAAATCCATGCATATACATATTTCAACCAAATAGTAATAAAGACCAAAATAGTAAGATACACGATAACATTTAAAATTCCCAAATAACAAAAACAGTGTCAACGACGTGTTTCATATTAAATCCTTAATATTCCGATCCCACATACTTATGTTAATTTTTGAGGGAAACTGAATATTTTGCAAAAGCAACATCACATTTTATTTTACGATACGACCTGTGTTTAAGCTTATTTTTGGGATTACCGGAGTCTGCACTTTGCGATGGATTCTTGTTATTGTTACGAGATTAAATATAAATAGATGATACCCGAATTTGACCTTAAAGACAACAGGTATATTTAAAAATCTTTCGATATAACAAGTGCGGACTCGGTTGAAGAAAGAAAGTTTTTCAACCGACCAGTATAGTTCACCTGAACTTTGAAATTATAATAAAACCTTATACCATTCAGGCAAGTTAAACAGAAAATACACTGCTTCTATTTCAAAACCACTCAAGCAAAGCCGCGGTACAAACCTATCCGTAGATACAAGGAAAAAAGTAGAGGAAATTCGACGTTATCCCTCAAATTGTAGCGATGTTTTGGTAATGAGTTTTACCCGCAAGGAGAGAATTATCGATCGCTATTATTTGCAAGGGTAGATCGGAGATAGAATAGGGTCTTTTAGTCAGCATTATGCCGAGGTCATTCAATACCCACCACCTGTTTGATATCTGGACCTCTGCCTCAATGGTTATTGTGGAGGCTGACAAATAGATGATTTAGGAGCAGCTTTTTAGGTATACCTGTTATAATGTTGTGACGCTTTTGTTATTTTTTGACATGTCCACTTTCACGTTGGTGTGACATCACTTTCACAATTTAATATTTTCTTTTTACAATAACAAAGATATACATATGTATATGTAATAATCTATTTATTATCAATTAGTTAGTAATTATTATATTCTATCCGTGGCTTTACTAACGTGATATTCATATAAAACACTGTCTTTTTCAGTCTAGAATAATTTACCTGTATATTATTTAAAAAAATATACGAAGATACAAATTTTATAATCATTAGGTATTATTGAATGAAAATAAAACTATGTATACTTGTCAATCTAAACTCTTTCCTAGTCAGCAAATTAGCACTCGCTAAGTTAGTTCTAAGAATTATACTGCTATTATATGTATTTACTTTTAAATGTTCGTTTATAATTAAAACCTATTTTGTTTATGTTTAAAATTGAAATTTAATGTAATTTGTATGTGTGTCTGTACTAACAAATAAATTATTATCTATCTAGTTCTTACAAAAGGCATGAGTAAGAGAAAACAGGAAAATGAAAGCTTCAAAAGGTATCAAATCGTTTGATGTAGAGATGCTACGCCGTAGCAGCAGTCGTAGACAATGCTACGCCGCAGCAGCTATCGTAGACCATTGAATTCGGTGAGGGAAGAGAAGTAGTATTGTATTGTACCTTAGTTGATCGAATAGGAGATACATTTTTCTTGTACACGTTAAAACAAAAAATCTTGACAAATGAAAACTAAACCCTCATGAAATTAATTTTACAACTGAGTTCAAGGAGAACGTTCACAATTTGACTGTATGTTTATTTTTGTATGTTTATTTTTGTATGTATAATATACATACAAAAATAAACATACAAAAATATCAAATATCGCAATCATCCCTCCAATTATGGACCGATTTTAAAAATTATTTTTCTCCAGGAAATTAGTATTTATCCCGCAAAACTTTAAAACAGTTACTTTTGTTACTTGAGTCCGGAGTAAAAGTAAATGAGGACGACGAAGTCGTTTATTAGGTTTTTGAAAACAATCAAACTATCACAATGAATTGGTAACAAATAGTTTCCATGGCAACAGGTGTAATCAATAGGTCTACTTAGAAAACCAATATTACTTCCGAACCCATTTTCATTAATCAGGAGTTTGAAGTAGGGTTATAATTTTTAAAACACGGCAAATTATAGATTCGTTTCTAAAATCGAGATATTTTTTTATGAACGAGGAATATAACATTTTTGTTAGTTATTGATATGAGGATATTGATACTTGTCAATATAGATTCAAGCAATCTATTAAAAGTAACATTTGATATTGATATAATAAATCAATTTAGGTAGCCACTAATGTCATGTTTAATGATCAGAGATTGATGGCAGAAGATCGATTCCCGGACCGGCATCGTTGTATGTTTACGCTAACAATTATCTGTTATATCAATTTCTGAAAGTGGATATGGAATTATTTAACTTTTGATGTTTTGGCAGATTTTGATAAACATAGGTTTTTTATGGTACTCAAGCGTGCGGCCCACCTGATGGGATGCGGTTACCGCAGCCATAGACTGCGCAACCGCGACACCTGCAACATCAGAGACGTTACACCCGCGCTGCTGACCCTGTAAATGCTTTAGAATGCCCTGTTTGACAGACCTCATACTTATAGTCCATGGGTAAAACCTCGGCAGGGAGATCATTCCACAATAGTAGTGGAATGATCCTGGGTTAAACAGGTTTGGGAAAAAAAGGCCACACTTGTTTAACGGACATAAATAAATTTAATATTTTTTTTAGGTAAGATAAATAATTTGATTGTAAAAATAAGCAAGTCCTCTAGTATAGAGTCTAGGCCTAGTCTTGTATAGAGTAAACATTCTCAAAATGTCTTCAAAATGAACCAAAGAAACCAATATGTTCACTATCTGGTTATTTTCATTTTGCGAGCCATTTCAAGAAAATTATACAGGTATTATAAAATAACAAAAGACCAAGAACACATTTAATTCCGTGTTCTTTGTTATATAATGAAAAAAGGTTTCACTTTGGTACCGGGACTCGTATACAGTTTTGTAAACGCAAGCCTAATTAGATTTTCGTGGAAAAGTTATGGGTTTTAATTGAAACTGGGTCTTATGTTGGTTTTCATGTGTTTATGACCAATCACAGACGAGGTGACCAAGTTACAAGCTTTTTCAGGGTGGATTTGTTTGCTTATTGCGATTGTTGTCCATGTACCGACACGCACTTACTATCCGTAGAAGAACCAAAGTTACCCCCAAAGCTCTCATTAGCAGGCTGAAGTGGCGATGGGCAACTCGTAGAATCAATAATCGTTGGGGAGTAAAGATTCTCGAGTGGCAACCGCGATGCAGTGCGAAACGGAATGTGGGAAGACCTCCCACTCAGTGGACTGACGATATTGTAGCGGTCGCAGGTAGTCGTTGGATGGAGGCGGCCAGGACAGAACCGCTATTCGTGGCGTCGTCGTTTGGGGCACGCCTATGTTCAGCAGTGGACGTATACGGGCCGATGATGATTGATTTCTATATTACAGCGTGCAATGAATCGGCATTTCTGCCAATACTGATGCCAAGCATATTGTAAATACCACGTACGCTACGTATGCTCCGATTCCGATCCACACACAGCTTTAAAAACACCTAAATAGGATAAACATGTCAATACATGTAACCCTCTGTTTTGTTTGCAAAGTATCAATAGGCAATGTAAAATAATGATAACGGAACCAAAAAATCAAATATCCATCTTTTTCTCATACCTTCAATGATATTAGTAGGATTATGTACCTTATTATTTGCTCTTGTTATTCTTGATGGGTAATCGACGGTAAGCCGCTTTGCCTCAATATGTTTGATGTATTGTAGATGAATTGGAATATAAATATTGCTATTTATTTATTTGGGACACTGTGGGCAACTGTGTTAGAATTTCTAACCAACTAAGCTTTTTGTAGCTTAGAAGTAGAAGAAATAAGTTTTCTGATAGAAAAAACACAATAAATAAACAAGCATGAACTTAAAAACTAACAGTAAATAGTATATATAGTACTATATAGTATATATATATATATATATATAGTACTATGTTTTATTAAAAGTTAAATTGCACATAACAAAATAATGTTTTCGATATCTTTCATAAAAATAAGTCGTATGCATACATTTACCGTCGTAACATTTTTTTACTTAAATAAAATTTAAAGTTTTTATTTTGATTACATATCTTTATATTTTTCTTTGTATCATATTATATCAAAGTCAAAGTCAAAGTTTCTTTATTTCCATAAATACAATAAATGTACACTTAGAACAGGTCAAATTCTTAAAATTAAACACTGATTTGGAAATAAAGTGATATTTTGATTTCGGTCGCTTCGGTATGTATTATTGTACAACATGTACCTACTTTTCCAAAATGGGAGAAACCACTCGCTTCTGAAACACACTTTATAACTAGTTCGGGAGCGTATGAATTCATTTTATATATTTGTAACTGTATTCGTGTCAAATAAATGGTTTTTAGTTTATTTTACAATACTTTAGATAAAATAAATATTTACTTAATCTGAGCGCCTGGTCGAAGCGACGCGTGACCCGAGAGCTGGTGAGTATCTGGCGCAGCGCATTAGCATTGCCATACAGCGGGGCAATGCAGCCAGCGTCTTGGGGACGCTTCCGACTGGTATTGATATGGACCAGTTGAGCTATCTGTAGATTGTTTGCAACAGTCTGCAGTTAGCTCAATTGTTTCAATTGTAAATACTAGTTTAATTTCTTTATATTATTTGATTATTATTTTCTTAATCTGCGTAGTATATTTCTTAAAAATTCTTTTCCTAAAATCTGATTTCTAAGGATACAAGCTACAAACAGAGGTTAGACCTTTATAAAAATAGGTACGTTTTATTTTCTTTAAATAATACCAACATATGTATTAGAGATAAGTAAACTCAGAAATGACTGCCCACTTGTCTTGCAAACATTGAGTACCAACTTGTTGTGTGGGTTTTTAATATTGGCGAGTAAAGATCAGTGTAGATGGAATCGTATTGCCTCCTTTATTAGAAAAATATAAAACTTAAAGTCCGAATACATTGCGTGAAAACCGCTCTCAATGCATCTTGTATTTACAAAACAGCCGCGACCTGAAAATCTTGTCGTTAGCTTGTTGGAAAACACCTACAACGCGTGCTCTGGGGTTTTCTCATAGTTATTTTCTATAAAACTTTCTCTTGAATTATTATAGATAAAGTTTTATATGTATTTATGTATAAATACATATAAAACTTTATCTATGAAACAGAATTATTATATCTATAAAAAAAACGCATCAAAATCCGTTGCGTATACATAGAGAAAGACCGAAGGACAGACAGACAGACAGCGGGAAGCGACTTTGTTTTATACTATGTAGTGATTCGTAATTCAGCCTGTTACCTCTCACATCTTTCACTGAAATCTGATGTAGCATATAGATTGTATCCCGAGACAGCACATAAGCATATATTTCATCCCAAAAAACACGTGCCTTATTACCACGGGCGGAAACCAGTTTGTTAATGCCTAAAAGTTTTTTCACCCAGCTACAAAAATCGTCGACACAATCATAACCAAATAGCGATGAAAGGAACCGGATGAGCTCCCCTGGTCCGGATACGAAGCAGGATATCGCGAACCTTCGCCGGAAGTTTCGCTCGCGTCTGACTCCAATTAGGCAACGACTGATTGGATGCTGTAAGTGAATGAGGAATGCAATTTGAGTTCGATCTCGAATTGGAAATATCGCGGGTCTTTTTTAGTTCATGCTTTCGTTATTGTAAACTTGTGGGCTAACATTTTAAATACTTTGGTTCTCGTATTGGCTGTGGTAGAGTACTATCAATTTATCTACGTAAGTAACGCCAAACAAAAACCAGATGAATCATCCGTCACAAATATTGAATCAATTTATGTTTTTTTTATAAATAATAGACGTCCGTTTGACCACAATCTCACCTGATAGTAAGTGACGATATATGTGATATTTTTTTTAACATAACGCGGTTGATGAGTTACTAATTGTTCCGTTTTTTTCTGATTGACAAGAGTAGAAATTAAGACTTTTGCTAAGAATTTGCTTCTTACACCACCTACCTAGTACTACTTCAGGTTTTATTTCATTGCTAACTTAATTTGACGGACCAAAGCAGAGGCCACGTTGGGATTAATGTCGAAGTTGATTAATTATATATGCATGCTAAGCTATGAACTGTTACAAGAAGACAGGAGAGGCTAAATTATTGCTATAGCGAGCTACGCCTCTGTGTACCAAAGATTTATCGAAAACTCTGCAACAGCTTGCCCAGGACAGTTTGATGAGCTTATAAAGTTAGCTTGAGTCGGCAAACAGCTGAGCGGGGTTTGATGACCGTGTTAGATGGAGGTATTATATTTGAGTTTCCACTTGACTTTGTATAGTTTCAAATTTATAGTAGAGAAGAAAATTGTTATATGTTCACATATTATGTGAACAGACGAGAAGTTCATACAAATTACTTTATTATTGCATTACATTTAACTATTTACAGATATTGCATTTAACTATTTACATTTATATTACATAATAACTATTCACATATAAACTTAAGTTTATGAGTAAACTTAAGTTTGCTCATAAACTGCCCGTTGTCGCAATAGTTGCTCATAGCGCCATATTCATCAAAAAGCTATAATGAGACTTAGAGACTGCAATTATAGTTATCTACGCATAAATTAATAAATAAATAATGCTGGTCGTTTTCACACACTACTTGTGTTGTAGGTCTGATACATATTAATACTTCTACTACTCTATCCCGGAAAAAACACCTTTCAATCCTACAAACATTTGTTCTACGGACGCAAGAACCCAATCTACCCACGGCCGCAATCAATCGAGAACTATAAAACGGCCCCGTCTACAACCCACATTGTCTTAACAAACAACCGTTAGTCATACGCCTGACATCTTTCCGGTCGTGCCGGTCTGTCCGTCCCATCGTACTACGAGAGTGAAGGAATAGAAGGTGCATCTGCGTTGCGCTTACCCTTGTACAATGTACATACAAAGGGCGCCAAATATATACTTAATTCGGCTAAAAATAAATAATATCTTACGGTCTTCACCCGCGTCCGATCATACTACACAGGCACTATAGTAGAAACAAAATTAATCAAACAAACAGCCTCATGACTAACGTATCACAATTTTCTCACACAATACTCAAACAAACATAGACTGCTCTGCCACTTACAAACTATAATTTCGCATTCCAAAACCATTTTCCACACTTAAAACTCCACCTGGTATCGACCGACTAAGTCCCAGACAGAAATAGGCGGGTCATTGACACCGCTGCCTGTATTCATAAGTACATACTGACCAGGGCCTCTAAAAAATACGCTGTAAAAACTATGTTGTAAAAATAAAATTAAAATATGTACGTAGGTGAGGAGGAACTGAGTTTAGACTCTGACCTTTGACCGTGTAACAAGTAGAATATCAATATGATATTTCAAAGTTTAATAAATCTCGCGTGTGCATACTTTTTTATTAAAATTATTAGGTATTTATATTAAGATCTGGCTTGGCATAAGTTTTGGTTAAAGTAATACCGTTCGTTGCTAGAGTGTCTCCACCTTTCGTGTCATGCAAAGCGTCGGTAAGCATTTATTAGACTAAAATAGTAGCTTTGAAGTAACGTCCTTAAGGTCCAATTTTATGCAGCTGTAGTATGCAAAAAATAGCTAGATCGTAAAAATGCGTATATAAATATCGTTTAAAATTATTTGAGAAGAGACTTGTGGTCAAAGTATGCTCCAGTTAGGCGAGGTAGCGTGAAAACAAATTTTCTTATAAATAAAATGTATGGTTCCGTCCGAGTGCTGATTCGCGGTCGTGTGCTATCGTTTAGTATTTTTTATAAGAGAACCATGATGGATATCTTCTATGCCATGGCCGAATAATCGCACTTAAAATGAATAATTTATGATAAGATAAATTACAATTACTAAACATTTATGGAAAAATTAAACTAAATACGAATTCATCAATAATAATTTTATACGAATTCATCAGTTGAGGAGTTAGTGCAAACAAATATCACCAAATTGTTACTAACAATATTAAAAAAGTAGAACCTAGTAACTACCGCAACCTGGACAATTGATTTTTGTTTTTAATTTCAACGTCTTGTTTATGGTTTGCTGTGTCTGTGTTGCCACAAATCGGCTAGTATCCGAGCCAGAAGTTTGTTTTGATTTATATCTAAATACCTTCAAATATGAGGCTTGAAAAGCTAAATTATTATTTTACCAAGATTTGCACGAAGACACACTTAGTGAGCCTCTGCCAACATTGGGACGGACGATAAGATGCATCAAGTTATGTTAAAAATTGTATATAACAATAAAGTCAGCAATCGATCATGAATCATCCCAGGTCTTTAGACTGTTCGATGAGTGCGGCATAACACTGAGCCCGTGCTAACATTGTTTTAGAAAAAATTAAGTCACAGTGTTTTCAAATTTGTTGAATATTAAAATATATTTTCATTAAATTTTGTTTAAGTAGGTTGTGTATTTCTTCAGATTGAAGTTTGAATATTTGCGTTTAGATCTTTCACAACTTAACTACTGAACGGTTTGTCTGGGTTTTGAAAGACTTGTCAAGAGCTACTGCTCTGCACGGTAATGCCACCGCCAAGACGATCCAAAAAGCATGGTATTACCCAATTTCTCTTGAAGCGCTTTATCTTATTTTTTAAACGTCAGTCTTTAATGTGCTCTTCTGACGGTTTATCCTATCCTACTAATATTATACATATATGTATGTCAAAGTTTGTATGGATGGATGGATGGATGTATGGATATTTGTTACTCATTCACGAAACATTTACTGAACCGATTAGGCTGAAATTTGGTATGGATATAGTTTGGGATCTGGAATAACATACAGGCTATTTTTTTATCCCGATAAAACGCGGGCCAAGGCGGGGGCAGCAGCTAGTTATAAAATAATTTTAATAAAAAAAACTAGTAAAACAACTTAGCTTCCTACTAGAACTTTAGTTGGCAGAATTATGAAACCATCTAAGTTATCTTTGTACTTTTACAACATTATATATTTTACTTTAATTGTAATCAAGAAGATTAGCGATATGTGTAGATATCGTATGATAAAAAAATACAACACACAATAAGAAAAGGTTATGAACGAACATGGCCACATCTAAAATACGTATTCATATTCCACGATAAGGCAAATGAAACTTTGAGGAAAACTGGTTGTCACACCACTACGGAGAGAGAGCTCTGAAGGGACCTAAGGGGGTTGGGGTGGGGGGTTGATTTAATAAATATTCAAATAAAGGTCCGTCCTGACCGTTGGAACCTGCTTAGTCAAAAGTAACCTTAATTGATTTAATGTAAGGTCGTATTTGCTTCGTGGCGAGTTTTTGGGGTATTGGCTTGCGATTGGCGCACTGGTTGATGTTTGAATTCGGTCCGAACAATGTTTGAACATTTCGTAAATTTAAAACATAAGCAAACAAAGCATATAATTGTATGTTTTAAATTCACGAAATGTTAAAACATTTATTATTTACTTCGTTTGTGAGTTTGTGAACAAATAACGATCACTTTTTTTCATGTATTTTAAAATTAACAAAATTAACTATAATTCATTTAAGTTATACCAAGTGTGTAACAAGTTTGAGCATTACTTGGTCACCGTTACTAACAATTTCCATCTTACAAACACCAAAAAGCCACAAACTTTTCTCTTATCTATCCAGCACTATTTTTACACCCTTTAGCGTTACTTAAGGGGGGACGAGTACCCAACGGGATGCTTTACGACCACAATAAGCCCCCGGAAACGCTGGCTAAACAATATACCGCCTGATAAGAAGGCTTTTTCAAGCCTCATATTTGACACTAGACCGTGGTTCCCACAATAACCCAAATTTTATAGAGTGTGATAAATTTCACGCTAGCCAAGTATGCAAAATTTCACTCGGAACTTTGTATGAAATATTCCGGAGAAAGGCTATTGATGAAGCATATTAATTGGCAGAAAATTGGCTCCGACTGCATAGCAATGATTTCGGGGTTTTGGGAGGATGCAACAGACGAATTTCCATTCTAAGATTAGTTGGTAGTTTCTTATAGATCGAAATAAAAGCATTATCAGATTATTCAGCACTTAATTGACACTGGCACTTTCCTGACTAAAATAAGACGGACAGAGAATTTTTAATTTAATTTATTGTTTCAAGCTGACACTGAATGGCCACAGAGGAGGCCTGACACGAGACCCCTCTCGTGTCGGGCCTCCTCTGTGATCATGGTGTATCAATGAGACTGTTCAGTCCCCACTGAAGAGTCTCATTGACACACGAACCACATCCACACCTACAGAAAAGCTGAAATGGAGCTGTCAATCACCAAAAGTCCTGCCTCGGTACTTTATGGATTAGGCTGGTTAGGGCCTGTCTAAGCAGGGGATAATGCACAATACACTCCCATGCGCGTTGCCAGTGCAGATGTCAGTTCCCCTACTTAGAATTATGATTAGATTGTTCCAAGTTTTTCAGAATACCCGTAGAAACTAACCCCCTTATTCATATTAGTCTGCTAACTTAAAGCATTGCTATTTCTCAGTCTGTCTTCTTCTATTGACATAAGTCAGAGTGAGAAATAAAACTCCTTATCAGCTGTTTTAAATTAGCAGACCATTATGAATAACGAGGTAAACGTGCTACGAACAATGTGCTACGCGCTTTCTACGCTCGTAGCACATTCTCAACATTCGTAGCACTTTCGTAGACCCTCTACGACAGCAATTATTTTCACCGATACCGGTTTAACAGAACACTGACTGACAAAAATATAGCACACTAGCAGTCACTATTCCCGCGACTTCGTCCGCGTGGAATAGTGACAGTGTGATTTTCATACAAACTTTAATTCCCTATTCCCTTTAATATTCACCCCCTTGCGTGTAAAATTTGTAGAAACTTTAAATGATATTTTTATTTACCTGTATCTAATTAACTCTAAAATATAAATTCCAAGCTTTTAGCTTTAAAAATTATGATACTTCTATACAACCTTTCAACCCCTTACAACCCTTTTTTCGAATTAAAAAGTTGCCTATATCCTTTCTTAGGCTCTAGAGTATCTGTGTACCAAATTTCATTTATACCGGTTCAGTAGTTTTGGTGTGAAAACGTGACAGACAGACAGACAGAGTTACTTTCGCATTTATAATATTAGTAAGGATTCTATTCGTAATTTACCTTTCAAATATTAAAGTACAGCGACCGCGTTCGACATCGCATCGCCATACCGTCATTTTTATTATTCCAAACATTCAAAAGTTTTATGAATAACTAAAAATTGTCACAAAAAGTTCGTCTGCAAGTTATTTGTACCTGCGAATGCAAGTCGGAACATTTCAGAAGGTAAACTGAAACTTTGCTACTAGATTCGTTTCACGGGATTCCGAGTGCCGTCTCATGCAGAAGGCACTTGTGAGTGTAACGAGGGGTACAAAATGTATGTAACGAGATATAACTCTGTGTATGTACATATGTTTACTACTGTATGCGAAAGCCGAGTTTGAAAAAGATAAAGATTATAATTTCAAAAAAGACAGACAGACAAACAGTTTATCGCGAGGAGGTTAACGTCAAAGTTGGTTGAAGATGTTAGTTAATTGGGGTTAGAAGGTTTAAGACTACATCTTGATTTGACTCGATAAGTGCGATTAGTAAACTGAGTATTGGTGCATTATCTTTGAGTAGTAGATTGGTACTTACTATTTGTCAAGGTTGCCTGGGAGAAATCACTCTCAGCGATAAGGCCGGCTTTTGTACTTTCATTATTTTTATTTTAGATATAAGAGTTTTTGTGTATTTTTTTATAGGTACTATAAAGTGTTCATTTATTCATTTGTTTCAACCGCTCGCAAAGTACGGTACCTAGACTTAGTTGTAAGTACCTGTGTTTGTTAAAATTATGCTTTTAATATTTTTGTTGTTCGATAACTTCATGCCAAATGTGTGGTAATTCTTCGTAAAATGTTTGTTTTGTTGAGTGTTTTCACTAAACAAAACTTCTCTGGTTTAGAGTGTCTCAATAGCTATAAGAATAGATAAAAATTGATAAATTAATTGGCTGCATTGCATTGGCTGCATTGCATTTGTATGAGGCAATGCAGCCAGCGTCTAGGGGACGCTTCCGACAGGTTTTGATATGAACCAGTTGAGCTATCTGTAGATTGTTTTCAACAGTCTGCAGTTAGCTCAATTGTTTCAATTGTAAATACTAGTTTAATTTGTTTATGGTATTTGATTGTTAATTGCTTTATCAATAAAGATATTAAATAAAGAAAATACAAATGACTAAATCGCTTTCTGCCTAAATCTCGATGGACCGCTTCAAATAATAAATGTTAATCAAATCTATATATTTGTATTATTTTCATCGAAACTCGTCTGCAAAATTCAATAAACTTGTACTAGCTCACTTCACAAGAATCATCCTTAAAACAACTGTACCCGCAAAGCGTGTCTACATTCCCTAGCCTCGTATACACCGGCTTTCAGAAACCAGCATAACTGAGGCTCTTATAAAAATAGTAAAAGGCAATAAGCGTTCAATACCTAAGCACAAACAAGGGTACTTGAGTCCGGCATATCGAATTCAAATCACGCTTTGATTGGCTTGCCATCGGATCTCGGCTTTTAAGTTTTTAATATGGGTGAAATTGCTTTACTCGTTTGTTTTGAATTTCGAAGGGAGAATCGAATTCAAATGATTTATGTTATTTAATATAGTTATAGTTTAAATAACCGTACCTGGGTGACCGGTGACCGGACCGGGTATTTTTTTTTGTATTTTGTGTTTTTAGAAATTATATTTACATTTACAACTAAACACTCGTTGGCTTAGTGTTGCTTAACAACGCCGCCTGCTGGAGTAGCTTTAGTGTTGTGTCGTTAAAGAAGTTGATTGCTCCCTATTAAAAAAAGTAGAATATATTATTCGCCAATAGATGTCAGGAAGAGTCATATTTTTCAGTTTATGTCACGGCTGGTTATCAACGAACAAAAATAATGGACTTTATGTCTATGGGTTCATCTGAAAACTTTCCTCCCCCATTTCCGAGTATAATTATGCAGTAAATAATAAAAAGCTGTCATACATGATAGATTGTATTGTATTGTATTTCTTTATTAATCAAACTTAATCTAATCTTATAATTATTTAGACACTCTAAACCAGAGAAGGTTTGTTGAGATGAAGGCTTTGTAGCGTCGAAATCTTGTCTATGGGAGTACCCAATCGATAAAGTTGATTATTGAAAACACGAATAAAACGACATTTTCTAAAAATGAATCCTAGCTAGATCGATTTATCGCCCCCGAAACCCCCTGTATACTAACTACATTTCATGAAAATCGTTGGAGCCGTTTCCGAGATTTAGATTATATACATATACAAGAACTGCTCGTTTACAGATATAAGATTTAATACGTACGTAGATTACAGATTATCATAAAAGGAGTTTCTGATGAATCTTAATGATTATAAACTCGGAGACCGTAAGTGATATTAAATGATTGTTCTTATTAAAAAATAAATAAAATAATGCTGGAAAATTCACACAGCATTATCTAGCCCCAAGGTAAGCAGAGCTTGTGTTAAGGGTAATAGATAACTGATATACTTAATATAATACAGTATATTAAGTATATCATAGACAACAAATATCATAGATAGATATTTTTTGTACATTAGCCAGAATTTTCCAAAACATATTAGTTCAACATTTTGGTCAGTACGGAATATGTAAAAATATAGAATAATTAAAATTTGAGGGTAGATAAATAAAATCACTATTGAACTCTGAAAACCTGACGAACGCAGAATAACTCGAATGTATGCCATTTGTGCAAACAGTAGACGATCATACCAAGGAATTTATATACAATTTATATATGTACTTAGTATATAAATTCCTTGGATCATACTCATTGACGTTGATAAATCATGTGAAAGGGCTTGATATGAGGACAGATTTTCCTAACTTAGTGATGTGGATGAAATGTTGGCCCAAATAAACGTTTGCTTTTTTACATTTTTATGATATTTTCTAACAGTTTTTTTTTTTCTTAATATTAAGAGCTTTCTCAAATAGTCAAAACATTCGGTAACACAGTTTGCCTGGATTTTCACTAGTGGGAAACTGTACAGCATAGACCATATTAGCGACTTTCCTTGTGTACAGGATTTTATTCGGATAGATGCCATTTGGGTGAAACGTGCACAATTTCCAAAAAACTTAACATTGGTTGATTTGTTTTGTTTTTTATAAAATCTATAATCCCAAGTTACATTTAAGACTCAATTTACTAAACTGACTTATATGAAAAATAACCTATATATTGTAGTTTGACGAGACAAAATGTCTTTTCAAAATAAATATTCCCTTTTCTAATAGTTTTTTGAATTTAACTTTTTCGTAATTATTTTCTGTTCCAGAGCGAAAAAATAAGCCGATGATAACTTGTCCTTTTGAAGTCGTTTAAAAATCGAAATTGAACATTGATAGAATTACAGCGGCTATATTTTATTTACTCTAACAGTAGTATGTAACGTAGTTTTATCATATGAGCGGTGATAAATTGTGTCACGAAGAAAGATCTTATTGTTTTTTCTTCATATATTAAAGTAGTATAACTTAGATTCTAAGTACTTACAATGTAGCGCAAGGGGGGCACATAGCCGAGAGCGAGTGCCCGCCCGCCGCTCGGCCGCGCGGCGCTACCGCATCGCGGCACCCGACATGTCGCACGACAAACTCCGCGCGACACAACGAACGCACTGACCGACTGCGCGCGCGCCGACCGTACAGTCCACGTAACGCCACGCTGAACAGTCCGACTGTTGACAATAGTTCAATATAAATTTTACATACATTTTAGATTCTATTAACCCTGCCCCTGCCTATTTTAATCCTTGAACACAAAATATCTTGTTTCGTTTCGGCCAATTGGTCTACTCTAAATTCTTACTCGCCTACACCAAATTATAATTACTATTATTTAATTATAGACTAGCAGCTGAGAGCTAATATGTCTATATCACAGTGTTTTAAAGTTCTTCATTAATTAGAGTAAAACTAACTATTTTGGAGAAAATATAAACGGGCATGTTATTGTAGAAAAGAGGACGCCTTGCAGTAGCTGGTAGTGGCAAAAATTGAAATTCTAAAGCGGCGAGACGAGCAGACGATATTGGGAACTTATCAGGGCGATGGTGATCAGAGCGAGAATAAAATAAAAAAATGAAATTTAGGGGGTTACGACGTATTTGAAATTTCAAACTTTATGAAGAGGGGTTCATTGTTATTTTTAATTGTTATTGGAGTGGCTAGAACACGTCGAGGAAATGAAAGAGGATCGGGCTATCAAGAAGGCGTATGAGGGAAAACCTTCGGGGCGTAGACCAGTCGGCTTCCCGAATCGACGAAGTTAAAGCCAATCTTCGCGAAATCGACGCCCATAGCTCGCGAGAGACAGCTCAGAACTGAGATGCCCGGAGAAGCCTTGTATCGGAGTCCAAGGTTTTTCCATATGTCATTATCCAATTTGGGTTGCTGAGCCACAGGAGTAAGTAAATAAGAAGTGGAGTTCTTTACCGTTGTTAAACTTGTACGCGGTTTTACACTATTTACGCGCTAACATCACATAGTTTTATGAAGATTATAAAAATCGGCTACATATGTACATACAAACATACATAGGGTGTCAAATTCATAACCCTCGTCCTTCAGTAGTCGGGTTAAAAGAAGGGAAGGAAGGCTGGTAGCCTTGCATCGGGTGGGACAGCGGTTCTTCTTGATAATAAGAGTAAAAGCTGACAAAGATTCAAAGAATATATTCTCCTTTTACCTGTTCTATAAAAGATCTGAAAATAATCAACGTTCAAGGTTCATTGTTTACACAAAATGGAAAATGTTCAAATGTTGCATGCAAAGTAATTGTACATGTTGTTCAAAATTCAGCACGTTTCATTTAGAATTCTAAAACAAGTGTCCTTCCTAGCAAACATACCATTTCTGAAATGGTTTGCTGCAAAATGCATATTTTTACGGTTTTGTTTCTCTCAGATCTTATTTCATTTGGGTTGATTCCTGTCTGGTTATTGTAAAGATTTGTTTAGAGCTGACAGCTCACAGTTTTATATATGTATATTTCATATTCTTCATGAGATACAAGGAAATATTCGTGACTAAGATACACAATGACGGATTTTGGTGGGAGAGACGGATCTTTATCATAATACTTTGATTGTTTAGAAAAATCTAAAAACAGACTTCATATGAGTGAAAAAAACTGTGCCACTGTTTTTTTAATTTTTGCGGGACAAATAATTATGCCTCCGGAATAAAATGTGCATGAAACGAACCGGGATCATTATTCGTGCAAAAGAATTATCTAAATTGATCCACAATTGTCAACATCCTACACAGTCGGTCAATATATGTATGTATTATGTAAAAGAAAAATGTACATATCTTCATCTGAGCTTTCTTCTTTTTTGAAGTCGGTTAAAAAAGCCAAAATAGATCTATTTATTCAATATTATATATATATATATTCAAGAAAGAAAAAAATCCATTGAATTTTGTTTGTTTACCCCTAACAAAATATGCTGCAAAAGGAAAACTAACAATCTTGAATCTAATATCAACACGTTAGTTCACTGCGATAGATTACCTTAACAATTGGCTTACACGATCTAAGACCAACTTCGGATGGCTAATTTTGCCATGAACAATTTGTAAAATAATAGTTTCAAAGCATTTTCATGTAACAGGCTTATTATTGTTCAGGTGGATACAATCTATAAATACTGTGTTAGTTTTTAAAATAAATGTTAACTAAGCAAACTTAACAGGGATATTTTTAAAGGTCTTTTCAACCATAACTTAAAACAAAACTGTATATTGCCAGTATGCTTACAGAGTTTTATAGTTTTAAATATGGTAACATACATATGTAAAACGCAGTTGTTAAAATGTTTTGCAGAAATTGATGATGTGGGTTCTTACAACACTGATTTTGATGAAATATAAAGTTCAAAATCTCTCAATGGGTCCATTTTAACTGTTAACAATTAAGCTGTTGTATAGGTGTAAATTTGCCTATACTGTATCCTGGTTTACATTAGTTTATGTGATAAGTGACTCAACAGTATTGTGATTTACAGTACAGGTTATAATCTAACTCTACAATATTGTATTTTACATTATTCAATGTAACAATGTTTTCAGTCAGAAATACAACGTCAATGCTACAAGCTAGCGAAGTTCAAGTCGTTCCATGAATGCGTGACCAATTTGCTTGCACGCTGGCTTTAGCTACCATGAAATAATCAAAAATTGTGTCTTTTCTACGATATATGCGAAATTACTTACTGAAAAGTGGTATTCGATGTGTTTATATGTTTAAATGTTTGATTGTCACTAGTTTTCAGTCATGAAAAGCTTGCGACATGATTTTTGGGCCAGACCGCGCGCACGTACACAAACCCCGAGTAACCACGTCAGCCGATCCAAGGGATGAAGATTTTAATCTAGTCTCATTTAGAAACACACTTTAATAATGCATGGAAAACTTTCTGTGTAGGTTGTCGCATTGCAGAGCGTAGACGTGCGAGCGAGTCTGGGACCGGCGGTGGTCCGCATGGGTCCCGAGCGGCTCGTGGGGCAGAGTACTCACATTAGCATACCAGCGTCGGGTCCCGGTTACCAAGTATCGTTAACGTAAACAATTGTGCACACAATGATCGAGCGTCATGGCGCGCGGGAGGTACACATGCCGGCTACGGCTACGGCTAGGTGCCGGTGGATCGAAGCAGCTCGGGCGGAGGCCCGGCCGCGCTGGCTGGCCCGGGGGCTCGCGCAACCTGCCACCGCCACCACACCGTATGCGGCGTTTGCAAGCTAAATGAGCGGATTAGGTGCGCGGGGCGGAAGTGTCTGTAGCGACACGCGCGTCGGTGCCACTGCAGGCCGCCACTGAGGCGGGGCGGCCCGGGAGAGCCTCCCCGCGCGCCCCGCGCACCCCCTACCACCCCCGCGCCCGCGCGCTGCCATGTGCCCCCAGCGCGCTCGCCCTCTCGCCTCGCAAAGGGTTGTCGGCAAAGGGAAATTGCTACTATCGTCTTTTTGTCGTGACGACAATTGGCCGCGCTTAAAGCGTCGCTTTTGCTTTGACCGGCGGCTTCTTGTGAGCTCTATTTTTATTTCATAGATTTTGGATGTGTATTCGCATTGTTTTCGGGAATGTATCGGGGTCGCATGGTTATGTAACGCCGCACGGATGCCATGGTTCGTTCTGTAGACGCAGCGCGCCTGAGGGGATACCCGTAACGCTGCCCTTAAATTGTAGTGAGTGTGCGAGTGAGCGGAGGTTGCCGAGGGCGGCCGACGCCAGCCGAGAGCGAGCAAGCGAGAACGCCGGGCCCGACAGAGCGCGATGGCGCCGCCCAGTCGATAAGGCCGTCTCCACTCACCGAACAAAGACACTAACCTATAATAATTACATTTAATTAAGGATTACTCGACTATTTTGTATAATCAGCATATCGCGCGGCAGGGTTGACTTACCAGCTTCTTTCACAATTTTGCATTTCAACATTTTTAATGAATATTTTCAGGATTTCTGCGGAGTTGAATAATGTTGTAGCGGCCACCTTGCCCAGACCCTATTGATGTTACGTTGACCTGGCGTAAAACAGGCTTAGCGTAAACATTTCAGAGAAATTAAGCTTCAACGACTATGAAATATCAGAGTTTATGCTAAAAATCTGAAAGCGACAGTAACAATTGTTATGAAGGCCGAATCACATTTTGGTCACCCAAACAAAATTTCACTTACTGAACACAATTTTCAGTTTATCCAACAACTTTTACTAATCGGTCGTTTATTTCTTGACGAGGCTCCGCCTAAACGGATTTATACTAAAACTAACACAAACTTAAGATTGCTTAAATACTTCGCCTTACACAAAGCCTACTTACGGTACTTTAATATCTGCGTCATTTGGCGCTAATTTGCGCTAATTTTAATTATACCTACAGTTTAATTAAATTGATGTTATAACGTATAATGAAACTGAAACGTACATATAATACATTAATTCAGTCTAGGTACATTCACACCATGGTTACTTATAATTATGCGATACCAAAGTGTAAAAATTATTTACAACTCAAACCTACCCTCTACGCATTTGTTAAAAATTTTTCTTTATAAATTTATCATTATTGTTTATTCTTACCTATTCTTACTTGATTTTATGAATGTAAAATGGTTATTACAACTAATTAATAACGTATGTTATGGAACAGCGTTGCCTCCTAATACAGGTATTTACTTACTTAAAAGGAGGCTCCAATCACGGATACAATTTACTGTAAAACAATTGATAGTGAAATAAACATTTTTGTATTTGTATTTGTATTTAGTGAGAATTTCCCAATATTGCATTGAGTGTAAGAGTTTTCTTATTATCAATTTGAAAGGTACAAAAACCGTCAAAGTATAAAAAAATTTAATTTACTAAATTCAAACATGTTTAATAGACTGGCCCTGTCCACCGTCTTTTATCGATGACTGTACCTAAATAAAATGCCAAGTACGAGTCAGACTCGCGCATAGAGGGTTCCATTTAATTAATTTTTTCCGTTTTTTCTTACGAAATACATATCATGATTCCATGTCAAAGTTATACCTATAGGTTTTGGTCATGCCGAGAATAACAAAAAATATTTGTTACAAACTATCAATGTACTGAAAGTGGATTTTTCCCTTTACTTGTGCTATAAGACCTAGCTTCTTGCCAATTGTATGACTCTAAGTCCGTTGACTTAGAGTCATATTTGGCAGTACCCTATGGTTTCTTATCCATAAGAAATTAAAATAATATTTTATTGATTAAATTATAAAGCAGTTTTCGGATTTTTTCCTTTACTTGTGGTATAAGACTTTCTTGCCAAATTTCAGGATCAACGGAAATAACCCAATAGTTTTTCTATGCACGTGAATCACTTGGAACTTTAAAAAAAATTAACATAAACGGCTCTAATTATAATTATGTTGACTTACAAGTTTGATTTATATCATGGCTCCGAGATGTTACGGATAGGTATTTGGTGCTAATGTCAACTCTCGACCCCGATCCTCTTCCGCATTCCTGATAAAAAGGCTTGACAGACGGACAGACAGACAGGACAGAGTGATCCTATAAGGGTTATTTTTTCCTTTTGAGGAACGGGACCCCAAATACCATGTTTTGAAAAACAATACGAAATCTTTCAATACAATTCAATAACATAATTTTGCTATGACTTTTATCCTTGAATAGCTTTGATTGGTCAGAAATTTAATATTCCTTTTGTCTGATTGTTTTCAACTTCAGTTTAATTGAGAATCATGAATTTGATTCTCAATTAAACTGAAGTTGAACTACTTGAGAAAAATCGTTGTTACTTACGAGTAGCAGGAATACGTAAATTAGTTTTATAGGGTTGCTAGGTAAATTACTCGCTTTCTTGGAAACCTCTACAATAGCTAAGACTCCTTTGTTTTATTTTGTTTTATTAACCCCTATCAAAAATAGGGGTAGATATTATAAGATGTGTCCGTCTGTTTTATCAATTTTTCTAAGCGGAACCAATTTTGATTTCGTATTTTTTACGATTGAATAGTTAGTTGATATTGCTCAAGCGAAACCATTATTTTATAACTTAAATAGCTGTATGAGTGTAACTGAACCAAGGCCCCAGATGGGATGCATTGGTTTGCATAATATGAAAATGGTAAAAGTTTTCGTTTACTACCGCTGACTTTTTAAAGTTTTCATAATTCCTTAAATGCAACAAATCATCCAGAAACTTCAATAGAGTTCATTATAAACTTTTGGTTATACTATGAAAAGTAGTTCCTATCAGTATCCGGTAGTAGGCGCTGCACGTTAAACATATGGAAGGAAACGAAATTTTTTATTATTTCTTAAACTACGCGAATGTCATCATAATACCAGAGATCATCGTAAAAAGCAACTGTTATCTAGTTACGATATACTCTAAAATCTTCATGTAATATTGTACATTCTATTCTGAACAATGAAACTAAGAACCAATAGTGACACTAAAGTTATTTTGCTGAGCAGATGCATGTCGGGGCAATTTAAAATAATTCAATTGGCTAGGGCCATATCATTCCACATGACTGTCAATAGCTTCCGAAGCCTCGGCACAAGGAAATGGGCTAAAGCCCTATCACTTACAGAATCCAATCTAGTGCTGTGTCAGTTTTCACTGTATGGACCATGCGTCATGGTTTTAAAGAGACATAATATAAAAAATCCTTTTGCATATACCTACATTGAACATTTACAGTCACATCGTGCTAATAAATGCGAAAATTTAAGTGGATTAATGGATGGATGGATTGGTTTGTTAATTTTCACACCGAAACTACTGAACTGATTACGCTGAAATTTCTCATAAGTGTAGCACTAAACTTGAAATGAAACATAGTCTGAAATTAATATATTTTCTTTTTCATTTGTTTTGAATTTACTGTTTTAAGAAGTACCTACAAAGAAGAACCGAAAATAAACACAAAAAATTCTAGTCCCTTGTAGCACTTGTCTACACTATAGGTGCGTAGCACTTATCTACGCCGTAGGTGCGTAGCACTTGTCTACGCCGTAGGTGTGTTGTGTAGCAAATCTACGAAAAATTCGCTGCGAATGCAAATCATAAAATGTATCGATGGGATCAGTTGCCCGATTCAAGTATTCATTAGGTCAACTGATCCCGCGGGATCAGTTCGAGAGGCCTCAATTGACTAGAGACCCGATTTAATAGTTGAAATGTTTTAAATTTTTCATGGTAATAATCAATTTCATATTCTAGGTTTTATACCTTGGAATCGAGAACTGTAAAGAACTAAATCATGGTCACCCTACAGAAATCCGTTCGTTAATGTTTGACATTGTTTATACGTTGATGAGCTCTGACTTTCTCACATAGCTTTATTGAACTCTATTATACGGCCAGCATAACCATGTAAACTTGTTAAAACTTGTATACAGTTCGTATTATAACAAAGATGATTCTATCAAATCGTAGGTTCTAACATTGTCAATTTATTACAGAGCTTTACTTAATTTTAAGTTATTTTTTATCATTCATTTATTTATACAGGTTGAAAAAAAAGAAAGGACTAAACTTTTGGGAGTACTTCAAACAAGGTCCTAGAACCGAGGAAAAAGAGATTTAAAATATCCCGGCATTTAGCTATTAAAAAAATTTATAGAAACGAAATCACCACTAGATAAGTCAACGACTGATGCATGTGCTTATTTTAATTAAACAATTATTCGAAAGGCCTACGTAACTATTTCAAACTCGTTTAAAACACGAGTTAAAAGTCGAATTTATTTGTAAATGTTTCCCTTGTTCTGTGATCGAAGCTCAACACCCCCTGAAAGTTTGGTCCTTATTTTTTGTTTAGGAAAATCTTTCGTTGTTTTTCAATTGTGCTCAAATTAACCTATCACTAAGTCACCTGTTCTGTCCTGTTAGCAATTATTTAATATAATTATTATATTGTGCCAAAAAAAGCTCATATTTTCAATGTTTTTAAGCAAAACAGAGTGGTCTATTCCGAAAAAAACTATCTAGCAAGTTGTTAGTACGTTGATCATCTGTATTATTAACTAATTAATAATCAAATCTTTGTGAATCATGTTAATTTCCATTTCGCAAGAGATTTAGCAATAAATTTAATCACTGATTAGTTAATCAGCGCGTACCAACAACCGGCGGCCGTAAGTAAACTAATGATTCACTTGATTTTTTTTTTGTTCTTATCACAAAATCCAAGAGTTATATTTCATATCTAAATAATCCACTGGATCCCACCGTTCTGTAAAAGCCACCCTCAAAGGAGGAAACATTCATACAAAATCATTAAAAATTATTATCAACTAAAGAGATTAAAATAGTACTAAGACCTATAA
The DNA here is from genome assembly GCA_947859395.1 of Eupithecia insigniata. Classification (NCBI taxonomy): domain Eukaryota; kingdom Metazoa; phylum Arthropoda; class Insecta; order Lepidoptera; family Geometridae; genus Eupithecia; species Eupithecia insigniata. The sequence goes on from OX402008.1 coordinate 8,141,486, forward strand.
GCTAAAAACGTCTTTATCTGGAAGTCGCGTGGATCTATTTTGTTTTGTATATTTTGTTTGAAATGCAATCAGAACTGTCAGCCATATCTGATACTATTCCATTGCTATTCCAATAGGGGCACATCTGCGGTAACGCTAACAAATCCATCACTGTGCAAGCTTCATGAATAAGTAAACAATTCAAACACAAATAGTTTTTATTGGACGACGTTGAATGATATCAAATGCAATTTATTAGAATGAATACTGTATGACTGGTAGCCTAGGGGACCAGTAGTACCTAAGTTAAAAATAACAATAAAGTTTTTTCATAAAAAATTTAAGTTCTTGCATCTTGTACTGTCTCAGATCATTATTTTTAGAAGCTAATTATTTGTAAAACTTAAATACAATACATACTTATACCTTCAGATTTATCGCTTGAGGATAACTGGTATAAAAATTTGTTGTAATATTTATCCAAAACACAAACTACAGTAACAGGGCAAATCTACTTGCCCCTACTTACAAGCGATTGAGCTGAAGGCATACGTATGGGCAAATCTACTTGCCATGTTACTGTAGTTTGTGTGGGCCAAAAATTAAAAAAAAAAAATTATACCAGTTATCCTCAAGCGATTGAGCTGAAGGCATACGTATGTATTTAAGTTCAGTAACAATGCAATGTCATGGTACCATCTAGCTGGTCTGATGATGGAAGCCATGGAAACTAGCTGGTCTGATTATGGAGATCGAAGGTGGCCATAGGAACTCCTAACCGAAACGACTTAACCACGTCGAGTTTGGTTTCATTAGATTTGTCTTCGCAGTCACTTTGGATATCGATGATATAAAAGATAAAAAAATGACACCAACAATCATAGGTAAAAATGCCAGGTAGAGCAAGACTGCCACTTTTGACGCCTCAAATGAGAGAACATTTCGAATTGTCTACATGATGGTAAGCTGTATACTGCAAAGCCTATTTAGCCATGTATTATTTAATTGTTATTTTTTATATTTCGCCGATCCTACAATATCTTTGATATAAATAAATAATAATGCTGGACAATTCACACAGCATTATCTAGACCTAAGCTAGGCAGAGCTTGTGTTATGGGTACTAGATAACTAATACATATATAAATAGATACTTAATATAATAAACTACATAAACAGATATTTTTTATTATAGATAAATACATCCAGAACATCCTGAACAAATATTTGCACATCGTACAAACATTTGTCCTAAGGCGGGAATCGAACCCGCAACCTCCTGCGTTGCTGGCGGACCTTCACCCGCCGCGCCACAGAGGTCGACTAAACTTTAATCAAAACTTTTTAGCCAGATCATTATAAGATGAAATCGCAATAAGTAAGAAGTACCCTTACGTCTAGCTACTCGATCTCAAACCGAATTCGTAAAAAAATTACTCAATGTATTTCAACTCACTGGACCTATCTTTTCCAAAGTCTACTTGGAAAGTTTTTTGATCTACCAATGTTCTGTTCTACCCATTCACAGCTAACTTCTGACGACAACGCTGACAGATGATAGCAACCCTCAAGGGTCCAAAGGGATAGATAAGATTAAAAAGGGCTTTAGGACGAGATATTTTGTTTCAATTTCATACGCTATTTCGAGATTATATTTGATATTGAAGTCTTTGTTGTTGGAAGTTTTAGAATGAACTTTTTATAGAAATAAAAATTCAAATATTCATAAACTTCACTCGATTGGCCTTTCGATAAATGTCGTGTTAGTTAAAAATAGAATGAACAATAATAAAAACAAAACAATACCAACAGGAAGCTTAAAATTACACTGGAACGAGCTCAATCTTATCTGTAGGTATATTTCGAAATTGACACATCAAATACATCTGCAGACCGAATACAAACATAGACTTTCATTTATTAAAAGCGCATATTTCAAAAGCAATGTCTACAAAATAATCCGCAACATTAAATGGCATTAGGAAGTACAGCGGTAATGGAAATATTAAGTTACCGCTTGCAAGCGAGCGAATTGATTCCTGAGGCTTGCTCCCAGGTGGTAAGCTGATGCCACTGCCACTGTATAGTGATTTGCGAAAATTAACCTTATGGTAAAGGAGTTACAATAAATAAGAATATAGTATATATGTAGTAATGGAGATTAGAATAATGAAGAATTAATGCAGTTATATCCTGTCTAGGTATTCATAGATGAGCTACCAATAGATAGTTTGCAACAGTCTGCAGTTAGCTCATTTGTTTCAATTGTAAATACTAGTTTCATCATCATCAGCCCGTACACGTCCACTGCTGAACATAGGCCTACCCCAAATGACGCCACGAACAGCGGTCCTGAGCCGCCTCCATCCAACGACTCCCTGCGACTGCTACAATGTCGTTGGTCCATCGAGTGGATGGTCTCCCATGTAGGGGGAATTGCCATAATCACCACGCTTGGCAGGCGGATTGTTGATCGCAGTGTAGGTGTTAAAAAATACTCAGAAGGAAGCTGCTGCCCTTCTTCTGGTAGGGTATATATGATAGGGTATATATGATTGCCGTGGGGCCGCGGCGTACGAATATCGACCCCTCCAACTCAACCCGTGGATGTCGTAAGAGCCGACTAAGGGAACCTACCAGAGAAAGGGCAGCAGCTTCCGTCTGAGTATTTTTAAACACCAACACTGCGATCACCAATCCGCCTGCCAAGCGTGGTGATTATGGCAAATCCCCCCTACATGGGAGACCATTCACTCGATGGACTGACGACATCGTAGCGGTCGCAGAGAGTCGATGGATGGAGGCGGCTCGGGACCGCTATTTGTGGCGTCGTACGGGGGAGGCCTATGTCCAGCAGTGGAAGTGTATGGGCTGATGATGATGATGATGATATATGATACTAGTTTAATTTGTTTATATTATTTGATTGTTATTTTCTTTGACAATAAAGATATTCATAGAAGTGATTTGAGATTCTGCTACGAAGTACTACGTAGTCGCGCTGCTCGGAGGTTCACATTCTTGCGTATAGTTGTATCATTGCTTTAAGTGCCTAAGTGTTGTTGAATTGTTGAATATCTCATTGTTTTGTTTAATTAATTTTCCTTTATTTGGGTAAAATGCTTTTAAGTTATAAAAACTCTGATTTCTAAATAAATTGACTGCAAAATGCTAAAAGTGTGTATTGTAGAATTCTGTTGGAGCACTATTTGAAAACGAGTTAGGATTTGATCTGTAAGATATAAATTACAATTTACAAAATTCTTTATTGTACACCACGAAGAAAACATTAAAAATAGACATTACATAAAACATGTACGGTGGGCGGCCTTATCGCTTAGCGATCTCCTCCAGGCAACCTTTGGATGGAAAGAATTATACGAATTTAAGAAAGGCAGGGGTGTATCTACATATAGTTGTCAGAAATAAATATCATTATAAATACAAAATAAACAACAGAGGATAATATATACTAATATAGACTCTTTTGCAGTGCCTTACAGGGTGCATGTACCTATTGACATAAGCTACCTACTTAGATCTAAGCTGTATAAATGTACATGTAAGCAAAATAAATGAAATATGAAATATATTTTCAATCGCAACTTAACTAAATATATAAATATAGGTGCAATATACATAAATAGTTACCTATTCATTTTTCTAAGAGGAAAATTTCCTCGACACGAGCTTTGAAAACCGGTAATGATGCTGATTTTTTGATAAATGTCTATTAAGTAGTACTCTATTTTAGATAGTAATAAAGATTAGACAGTTTTCACTACTGATGACTGTAGTATGTGATAAAAAATTGAATTAATCATCACCTACGTAATAAGGATGGGAGTTATTGGATATTTTGGCTACCGGTTATTAGTTGGGTATTTTGTTTCAATACCGTTAGTACCAACTGGTACCCAATAACGTTACAATACTCTATACCTGTTCTGATTTCTACCCAATATATTTCTAACCGATTTGGTTAGAAATACCAAATACTTGTTGCAGCTACATAACTTTACGGGTGAACGGTCCGCTAGTACCTATGCGTAGATGATAGTTAGGTAATTATAGGTATTGAAGCGTTGGGTAGTTATGGCTCACGGTCGGTTAGGCGCGATGCTCGCTTCGCACAGTTATTCCCTAGCGGTATGCGGATTTTACAATAGCGTTAGATATTTTAGGACCATGCTAACAGGTACTGAGTTAGTTATTGAATACCGGACTCATCTCTACTACGTAACTTAAGGAACTTTGTTCCGTTGACCGGGCTGAAAGGACTAGGAATCCTTTTATGGATGTCTTTTTGGAGGAGTCTTTTTATCGTTAAAGACCTTCATTTGACTGACTATACAGTCTTACTTGATGGCAGGTGATGATGAGGCTGACGATGTATAATGAAGGACTAGAAGACACTTTTTCATTCTTCATCATCATCAGGCCATACACGTCCACAGCTGGACATAGGCCTCCCCCGTACGACGCCACAAATAGCGGTCCTGAGCCGCCTCCATCCATCGACTCCCTACGACCGCCACGATGTCGTCGGTCCATCGAGTGGATGGTCTCCCATGTAGGGGGGGATTTGCCATAATCACCACGCTTGGTGGCGCCTTTCACTCTTATCAGTAGTTAATCCTACTCATAATCCTATTAATATTATAAATGTTAAAGTTGGTATGGATGGATGTTTGGATATTTGTTACTCTTTCACGCAAAAACTACTGGACGATTAGACTGAAATTTGGTAAGGATATATTGTATGTAGTTTGGCTCCTGGAATAACATATAGGCTATTTTTTATCCCGATAAAACGCGGGCGAAGGCGCGGGCAGCAGCTATTATTATTATAAATTTGAAAGTAACTCTATTTAACTGTCTGTCTGTTACCTTTTCACGGCTGAACAAATCTTAATGAAATTTGGCAGGGATGTAGACGGTATCCCGGGAACGTACATAGGGTACATGAAAAGTGCATGCGAAGCTGCTGGCAGCAGCTAGTAATATTATAAATTTGAACGTAACTCTGTATATCTGTCTGTCTGTAACCTTTTCACGCCTAAACGGCTGAACGAATCTTGATGAAATTTGGCAGGGAGGTAGATGGTATCCTGAGGACAGACATAGGGTACATGAAAAGCGCGTGCAAAGCCGCGGACAGCAGCTAGTATGAGTATAAAGTGACAGTAAAAACTACAATAATTATGATGCAAGTGCATCATTCTATACAACGGTCACTGCACCACGCTTGTAAATAATAAGAATTATTATATACTAGCTGCTGCCCGCGCCTTCGCTCGCGTTTTATCGGGATAAAAAATAGCCTATATGTTATTCCAGGAGCCAAACTACATACAATATATCCTAGATACGTTAAAATAAGCCTTGATACTTTGTACAGTAAACAATCAGAGTATAAAGCAGACGGTGTGTGTTTTAAATTTTCAAAATTACTATTATTTTTACCGTAAAAAAAAACAAAAACATTATTTTTGCGTTTATGACGTTCTACTCTGTCCCGCTCATATGAACGCAAAATCCCAAGCCTATCCTTTTCACACAATGGTGAGGTATTGTAGGCCCTTAAGATACTCTGATGAGTTTGATGATTGAAGAGTGACACCAGTAAATATTGCTAGAATTTCTCTCCCGCTCCCATGTGGCTTTGTTGAGACGACTGATAGGGATCTTGAATATGAATCTAGAAATAGGAATAGTCTTTGTGGTCCCAGTTATTTTCAAATTTGTGCACAAAGCTGTTGCAATTCCTACTCTTTTTATTTCATTGTTTTGTTTATATTTTATATCAACACCGTTGTCAATGTATTTCCTTTAACGGTTTATCTTTATTTATACCTGTCTTCTATATTCCGTGACGTCACGAAACGGCTCTGTCGGAAGACCAGCGTTGGTTGTACACACATACGTATACAACTAACCCATGCTGAGACAGGGACCGTTTTGTGACTCTAGCAAACTGTTTTCTTTTTTATGTTCATTTCTTTATAATTGTATGTGTCTGAGTTACAAATAAACGTTTCTATTCTATTCTATTCTATTCTATCTTTGAACTTCTCAAAGAAAAAGCCTATTCATGTACGTATTTTCCTGTTTATCAGAGGAGACATGACACTTTTATAAACAGAATTCTGTTATTTCAACAACTTACACAATTCTTTTAGAATGTTCACTAACTGATAAGCATATTAAAAAAGTGTTTTATGAAATATTATCACACAGAGCACGCATACATTATTTTCTTGTTTGATTTTTAAAACGTCAGAATACCATTCCCACAGACGACAAAGGAACCTACCTCTCGGTTTAAAGAATTTTATTCTCATTAAAAACTTAACAGTTTACTTATAATGAAACTTTAATATAATTTATTTATAGGAAAACCAGAAGCTTATAATTATAGATTGAACAACTAATTTATTAATACCAGGAAGCTAATCAAAGGTTTTCACCGCTAATAAACAGAGTAATATTTAGGATGTTGAAATATAAATTAGATTATTTATTGACAAAGAAAATAACAATCAAATAATATAAAGAAATTAAACTAGTATTTACAATTGAAACAATTGAGCTAACTGCAGATTGTTGCAAACAATCTACTTCTACTAAAAAAAACACTACTACTAAATTAGATTGTTTATAGTTATTTATAATTTGTCAAAACTGTCAAAAATTACAATACTTTCAGGCAACACTGACTTGTACTAGACCTTGCTCCCGTAATTATTCCCTCAATTATACCTATGTATATACAGATTTTGTATGTTGTGGATCCAAAATCCGATATAATTTAATCTACACCCTTGAATATGTAGGCACCTTTCCAGCCATATATTTTAAAAGGAAGGAAAGAAAGAATAATATTATTCCTTATCTTCAAAAACCGATACCTTGAAGCGGCCATTTGTATTCACACATTTGGTACAGGAGTCGACAAAAATGCTTTTTCGGTGTTCGTGTCTGCAGATCAGTTTCAGCGGATTAGTATTCGCTTCTATTCCTCACTGTACCGTAGCCACTTGGTAATACCAGTTCCATTTACGTGTACAGGAATATTGACTTTATTAAAAAAGATTTAGATTCAATATAGGGTGGTAAGAATTTGAATAGATTTGAAGGAAGGAAGCACTTATCAGGTAACTTAGTGCTTCGTACTTCCATTACACAGTGTAAAATTAGTAGAATAATAGTCAAAAACTTGTTTGATGGTATATTTTTATAGTCTAACCATTGTATATACATAAAACTTAAATAAATAGCCCCGTATTTTTTCTCCTTTAATTTTTTTATATTTCATGATGCGGATATAGGGTAACTATGACAATTTTTTATAAAAAAACCTACAAGGTCTACCGATGCCAGAGTTTTACTCTAGTGCTTATGATGATAAAAACTATTGATTTTCGTTATCATAAAGAGATTAAACAAAATTGCAGTTAATTTTACACTGCATTAATAACAATAATGATTGCTGGACAATCCACACAGCAAAGGTAAAGAAAAATAAAAGAAAGAATAAATAATTTATTTATAGCACACACGTGATATACAAAGAAAGAGAAATACAGAAATATACTTAATTACGTATAAACATGATAATTGCCTTGGGATTACAATTTTAAGGTGAGTCGGGCGGCATTGTCTAGCACCAAGCCAAGCAGAGCTTTATTGACAAAGAAAATAACAATCAATAAACAAATTAAACTGGTATTTTCAATTGAAACAATTGAGCTAACTGCAGACTGTTGCAAACAATCTACAGATAGCTCAACTGGTCCATATCAATACCAGTCGGAAGCGTCCCCAAGACGCTGGCTGCATTGCCCCGCCTTCCCATCTTTCAAAGACATCCGTAAGGGCTGGTTCGGCGGCAGATTTGGCCGATGTCAGGCAGGTCTCGACAGAGCCTACGCATTTGCTGCTCTTGGAGACGAGACCCAAGGTCCGTGGGGAAACGAGGCTCTCCGGGTTTTCAAAAAATTATCTGATTGATTCCCGCCTGGTCAAAGCGACGCGTGACCCGAGAGCTGGTGAGTATCTGGCGCAGCGCATTAGCATTGCCATACAGCGGGGCAATGCAGAGGTTGTATTGTTGGGAAATAGATGAGTTATAAACTTAATAATACATTACATCGATAGATTTTTTATTATACAAAGAAAATACTCAGAACACCCGGGATAAACATTTACAGGTCGTGCAAACATTTTTCACAAGGCGGGAATCGAACCCGCAACCATTCGCGGCGCAGGCGGACCTTCGGTCGCCGCGCCACGTCAGTTGTCAATTAAAGTTTTACTGTATTTATCAGTCAGTGGTTCTTATTTTTATTCTTTATTTTAGTATACACTAGCGACCCGCCCCAGCTTCGCACGGGTGCAATGCTGATACTAAATTATACATATAAACCTTCCTCTTGAATCAGTCTATATATTAAACCGCATCAAAATCCGTGGCGTAGTTTTAAAGATCTAAGCATACATAGGGACAGACAGCGTGAAGCAACTTTGTTTTGTACTATGAAGTGACAAACTAAAGTTATTTCTATTTATTCTCTGATAGAGAACATTTTGCGGTGTGGATTACATCAAAAACTGCAATGCAACACCAACAATGCATTAACTAAACTTGTAAAAGTTTCGACAAAGACAGTTTCATGAATAACTTTGACCCGTAAATTTTAATGCAGTGAAGTGTTGACCTAGCTTCTAAAGTTACCGAAATTTGGGGTAAAATATGACGCTCTCTCTTGAATAATCAGTCTTTTGACAAAAATGCTATTAATTTTTTTATGTTACCTATTAAGAGGTAGATATATGTATGTATGACTCTATTTATCTGTGCCCTCGACTTCGTCCGCGTGGAATAGTGATGGGTAGAGAAATAATAATTATTATTTTACCCCCTTGAGGGTAAACTTTGTAGAAACTTTAAATTAGGTACATTTTTATTTAGTATTCTGTATCATCATCATCATCATCATCAGCCCATACACGTCCACTGCTGGACACAGGCCTCCCCCGCACGACGCCACAAATAGCGGTCCTGAGCCGCCTCCATCCATCGACCCCCCGCGACCGCTACGACGTCGTCGGTCCATCGAGTGGATGGTCCCCAATTTAGGGGGGGGGGGGGGGGATTTGCCATAATCACCACGCTTGGCAGGCGGATTGGTGATCGCAGTGTTGGTGTTTAAAAATACTCAGACGGAAGCTGCTGCCCTTCCTCTGGTAGGTTCCCTTAGTCGGCTCTTACGACATCCACTGGTTGAGTTGGAGGGGTCGATATTCGTACGCCGCGGCCCCACAGCCGCATAATAGATGGTACTTTGTTTTTGTCGAAGCTTTTTCAATAAAGATCACGGAGAAAAAAGGTTTTAACTTAACCCAATTGACGTCAATTTACATATACCTGGACCTTAACCCGGGACCTGATCGACGACTTTACGAGGCGTAATGTAACGTGTTACACAGCGAGAGTTCGTGCAGTCAGTACGGGGAAATGTGGCACTTGCAACGAGCAACGTAACATGCTCGCCCCGTAACACCGGTCAGTACCTGGCTTTAACCCTTTGACCGCCATAGTCACCAGTTACATGACAAATCACCTGACAATCACCTGATTCACCTGAGTGCCAACGACGTTTAGAATATCTTTTGTTCACTTTGTGCTTTGGCGTAGATAACACGGGAATGCATTTTTGGCGTAGAGGTCAAAGGGTTAGGGAAACTACAATGTTACAAAATACATGAACATTATGTTCTTCAGGCATCTATTATAATTTTTCTGTAATTATTTTATTTTATTCCATAATTTAACTTCTCGGCTTAAGTATAGGCAATATTCGAGTAAAAGCTCTCCTTGGCGAGTCGTCGTGACAGACAGAAAAAAATTATGGAATAAAAAAGTTATTAAATCAAAAATCGTCTCTTAGTAGGTTTTTATTTACGTTTTAAAACTTAACCAAATTTATGAAAAAATAAAACTTAATAACTAGGGAGACTAAAAAAACACCAAAAATTCTACTATATCTATATTATTTTCACTCTTTGTAACAAAATCCACTCGAGTCCATTTAAAGGAACGTTAGGTGATATAGCCGACGAGTTGTAACTAAAATAAACTCTATTATTAGAAGGATAAGTTTAAATGCGTTTTATGTTACTACATACATATGTTAGCCAAACTCGCAAACTTATTATGGCTAACTTAGTTTTAAAAGTGGAAAATGTCTCAATATTTTCTATTGGTTTTATGGCTGAAGTATTTTGTAGCTAGATTTTCAGAATGGAGTGCGCAATTTCAACTTTGATATATAAATAAAATCTTTGACAACCTTTCTGGCTTTGTGGAAAAAAGCTTGTTGAAACACAAGAGTTGCCTAATCGATTTCGCAGTGAATGTTTGCATGATCTGTTTCAATTAAGTTTCAGTTCTAGAAATTGAATAATAAATATATCTTTGTGTAGAATTTCAAATTAAAAGTTGTTTTTCAATGTTAAAACCGTTCAAGAAAAAGCTTTACGAATACAAAAGGGAACACAAAAACTACTTGGGACCCGTCCCGTCGCCACAAAATTTAAGTCCAATACAAAATATTGGACGCGATCGTAGAGCAATAAAGGTATTCCTGAAGCTCGTTATAGACACGACATTGTGATTTCATTAAGAATAGACTTATACTATAGGTTTACCTGTTGGACAGGATGAGTCATCAATAGCATACAAAAACAAACGCGAATTAAGATATAGTAGTAGTAATAAATAATTAACAGACACGTAGGCATGTAGTTATAAATAAAAACTACTTATTACAACTCAATCTACTGCAATTGGACCTACATAATACCTACTTTATTATGGCACTAGCGGGCCACCCGATCGTACGGGTATTTAAGAAAATTTCAGGAAACATTATTAAAAAAAATAATAGCTTATGTCACCCCGGGATAGTGTAGCTTCCCAACAGTGATAGAATTTATCAAATCGGTTCAGTAGTTTTGGATTCTATTCAATACAAACAAACAATCAAATCTTTCCGCTTTATAATATTATAGTATCATCATCATCATCATATCAGCCCATATACGTCCACTACTGGACATAGGCCTTCCCCATACTACGCCACAAATAGCGGTCCTGAGTCTCCCATGTAGGGGGGGTTTTGCCATAGTCACCACGCTTTGCAGGCGGATTGGTGGTGATCACAGTGTTGGTGGTTGGGAATACTTAGAAGGAAGCTGCTGCCCTTCCTCTGGTAGTTTCCCTATATAGTATATATTATAGATTAATCCTTATTTTACCAATGGTCTTAGATAAAGTTTAAAACGAATTCAGGTTCCTTCCCTGGTTGATATTTTTTACAATAAAGCAGACGTTAATGGACTAGCCTGATTTATATAGTCGTGCTACGTTGCCACGTTTTATAGGGAGAGAGACGTTTTTATTCGTCTCTATGTAGCACCATCACAACCACACTCTGCGAACATAAAACCGATTCGATAGCTTTTCATTTCGTTGGATATCCAATGCTATTATATTTATTGGTTTTTAGAAAACTAGCCTCAAGGTTGTAATATCGCGGGCAAAATTAAGATCCCCCAACCCTGTTATAGTTTCTTCGTCCGTTCAATATAGTTGAGCAATGGTCGGAGTGTGTGATAAAAATAAATTACTGGAGGCAATAAGCGTGGTTTCAAATGGTTTCTTTTCTCTTTTGGCTATTGAAATAAAAACCTTTTGTTTCAAATGAATTGTTGGATTCCGTTAGGTACTAGACCACATACAAGTGGACTGTTTAGTATTATTGCTTATTTGATTCATGTTTCGCGGTACACACATACATACATGTATCACATTTATAACACTGGCCTGTATGTTTATGCAGCCTTTTTAGTTCCATTCTGATATAAAATCTTATTTTGAATTTGTTGGGGACAAATTAAAAGGAAGAAAATACAACTTTTAAAATTTTCGGATTTTAGTGTATTTTGGACTGGATTTGCGAGCGGTTTGATTTTTTTTTATTTTGACTGCCGACAACGCTGGTTAAAATGTCGTCAGAAGACAGTACAAGAGAAAATAGGACTCAGCACTGTGCAGAAACAAAAATCTCCGAAGAAAGTTCAAGGAGCGGCCTACTAACAAGGTGAGCATATTTATAAAATACCATATTATTTAGGTTTACTATTTTCCGACTTTTCACCTCATACCACATTCATCACATAGTGTGTAGGGGTGAAAACTTCGACAGGTTCGGCGTCAGACCCAGCGGTATGTTTATGATCTCCTTCTGAAATCAAACACAGAATCTGACATCCAACGATCTATTTAAAAAGTTATATACACCATCATCATCATCAGCCCGTACACTTCCACTGCTGAACATAGGCCTCCCCCAAACGACGCCACGAATAGCGGTCCTGAGCCGCCTCCATCCAACGACTTCCTGCGACCGCTACGATGTCGTCGGTCCATCGATATATGGATATTATATACATTGATTGGATGAATTGTAACTATGCTAAATATTTAAGTCTGTAATCTTATGTCAAGTTGAAATAAATTTTATTTGATTTTAACTTGAGATAACATTCCAGACTAATTCCACTCAAACACTTACATTACTCTACGATTTAACCCACTGCTGGTACCCAGCAGTAGATCAAATTCAGTTGTGGATGACGAATGAATGAAGTAGTATATTGATTGAATAGCCAGCAAAGTGGTAGGATGTGTTCAATACCCGTTATGCGATAAAATAATTGATAGTTTAATCTTAAAGAAAACAAAACACTGGCGGAATTTTTAATAGGCCATGTTTTCCGTCATAGTTTTATAATGTCATTTCAAGCTATTGACGTGGTAAATTGAACTTAGTCACAAAATGTGCATCAAAGAAAATGCACTTTAAAATATGCAACATTACGTCAATAAATAGGCCTCACTTGAGACAGAAATTGAGCAAAGCATGGATGTAAGAAGATCGGAACATGGTCTCAATATAGTTACGTAATAAGGATTTCATCATACTAGATTTTTCGCGGTTTCAAAAGGCGTTCAGCTCAGCAAAAATATTCAAATGGTTTCTAGTGGACAAAAAATTAAAGTGAAGTGAAAATCAATAACAACAACATATCTCTTTTTTGATAATAATCATTATAGAAAAAAAGCTGTTTATAGTATTAAATTTGACTTGCCTAACCGCTTATTTTATTTCGTAATATTATGAACTAATTATTAACTAATTAATTAAAAACTGTTCGAGGATAGACCCAAAAGTCGTCTCCAACAAATTTTCAGCTGTGGAGAAGGTGACTAGCATGGTATTAGAAAACAAGGTAGTATATTTTAATTTTTAGGTATATTTTTGTTTTAGTAATGTGTTCCTGCCCTGTTCATTCATCATCATCATCATCAGCCCATACACGTCCACTGCTGGACATAGGCCTCCCCCGTATGACGCCACAAATAGCGGTCCTGAGCCGCCTCCATCCATCGACTCCCTGCGACCGCTACGATGTCGTCGGTTCATCGAGTGGATGGTCTCCCATGTAGGGGGGATTTGCCATAATCACCACGCTTGGCAGGCGGATTGGTGATCGCAGTGTTGGTGTTTAAAAATACTCAGAAGGAAGCTGCTGCCCTTCCTCTGGTAGGTTCCCTTAGTCGGCTTTTACGACATCCACGGGTTGAGTTGGAGGGGTCGATATTCGTACGCCGCGACCCCACGGCAATCATATATACCCTATCAAGCGTACCCCACGGCCCTGTTCATTACAGTCCATAAATTAGTAATTCTGTTTATAATTCGGCCTCCCGTGATACAGGTTCTGAACCTAGTGCCAGTAAACTGTATAAGCATTTTTGTATATTGGTAAATAAATGAATTTTGTATTTGTATGTTCTTCCAAGACACGATGGTCACGTAGTAGGTGTCTCTTGCTTACGTCATCATCGTCATCGGCGAATGAGAAGACAAATCTTTTTACTGGTGTTACCAGTAGCGTAAAATCGTAACTTCCCGAACTCATTGTATTACCTGCATAAATCTGATTATGTATAATTATGTAGTTTTATATTTACCAATATATTTATCTCATTGACACGTGTTTAACTAACGCTGTTTTGACTGATCTAACAAACATGATTGACAATTCACTTTTTTTATTTATTTTTCAATCAGAAGAAAATTATTTCTTTAGGCTTACAAAATAAGCACTTTGATAAGTCAAATTTTATACTATAAACGTAGTTATTATTGTCAAATAAGAAATAAGGTGTTATTGATATTCTCTTCACTTCAATTTCAATGAACCCTTATCACATTTTTTTCCCATCTTCTACGTTTTTTTGAAATAAAGTGGCAACTGGACTGTAACGTAAGCAAGAGACACTCCTATCGGATCATGATCACTAGATCTCGCACAGGGGCTTTACCAAAACATATTTTCACAAAGCACTATGTTAGCCTGTTGGCTCTTATCTGAAGTGGGTACTCCACAGTTTTATAGCTCGGTACCTATCAAAATTCCCGTCGTTACAAGCTGTTGGCCCTCAAGGCACTAGACTAACACAATTTTCTTTACTTGCTGTAGCTAAACAGTTTATCGGAAGTTTTGGCTTGTTTTATAGTGTAACCAGGGTGTTGAAAATAGCGGCGCTTGCGGATTTTCACAAGCGTACGCTACATCTGCATATTTAGCACATATTTTTTTCTAGCTGTTTTTTCCCTCTTGTTCCAGATACGAACCCAAGTTCAACAACTCAAATACTTGCTTAACTCTTTCTACCGATCTTTCACTATGCTCAAATTTACAGGTAAAATAATCTGCGAATTTATGTAACTTTGGTGATTTTTTTTTTATTATTACTTCATTTTCCCGGGTGTTTAAAATCCTAACTGGAATTATCTTTCCTTCAGGTTTAACAACACTGCCTGCAATAAAAACTCCTTTTGCTATTTCCTCAGGAAAAACCACCCCATCTTCAGCTATATTTGATTTTATGAACTTAATTGTATCACTACGTGCTGGAACTATAAATGAAGAAATATGACTTGACATGAACTGCATTTTAAAAAATTCATTACTAGTATTAGTTTTTATAGTAAATATTTTTGATTCATAATCGATTTCGCCACCGTATTTTGCGATAAAATCTTCCCCTAATTTACCATCCGTTGAACACTGTAATCCTTCAAAAACATAAAAAACATCCTTAAAATATAAATTCCCATACTCTAGTTTTAATTCAATGTAACAAGAAAACTTCAAATTACTACATACTCTTTTTATGGTAATAGACTCACAACATATTAATCTAGTGTTTTTCATCTGACCCACATAACTATACTTTAAAATAGACACACTAGCCTCCGAATCTATCAACAAACTAATATTCCCCCCAGCACAGTTAAATTGAACACGACTTCCACTGTTATCATAACACAACAACACAGCATAGAACAGTACAGAATAGAATAGAATATTTCTATTCTATTATGTGCTGTTCTATGCTGTGTTGTTGTGTTATGAGAATATTTTTGGATTATGAAATTCGTATTCTAATGGGGTCAAAGGTGATTTCTATAATAACTTTAGAGCCGTAACTGTTGGCCTATCAAAATTTGTAGCGTATAAAGATGACGTAAAATAAACAGACACGTGTTTCAGGGTTTTTTGAAAATCACACCTTAAAGCTGTGGAGTTAGGCTACTCACTGAAACATCACGAACTCTCAGGAACTAGAAGATCTACGAGGCATAAGTTTTGGATGGAGGTTAAACCTCCGTTATGAACAGATTTTCGGAAATTTGTATTCTAAGGGTGTTAAAATGGGGTCAAGGCTCATTTTTATAATAACTTCAGAACCATGACTGTCGGCCCGTAAAAATTTGTAAAGTAGGAAGATGACTCAATATAAACAGAAAAGTATTTGAGGGTTTTTAGAAATTCGGACATGGAAACCAACATCCAAGTAAACCAACATCCAAGTAATGTTGTATTACTAAGTCCATGCCAATGAAATTGCGAGTGGGTCAGCTAGTATACCTATTATAATTGCAAAAATGTCAACTAATGAAATTCAGCGAATGTCACGCAGCCCTATGTTCCGATCTACAATAATAAATTTAACTGACTTTGACTTTTTTATGTCATAATTTGACTGTTATACATTTTGGAAACCTTACTCTCCCTAACCATGCTCACAGATCTCTCTGGTATTTTTATTATTCTCTAAATTATTTTAGGAATAAAAGATGAATAATTAGTCTTTTGGTTTTTATAACTTGTGTTTTTTTATATATATCAGTAAGGTTTTTGACCGTAGCAGAACGGACATTGGCAGAATAGTGTCGATCAGACGCAGAGCCATTAAACCAAGCAACATTGAAGAAACAACAGAAAATAATAAGCCTTCCAGCTTCAAGCAAAAACTCTCTGTTCCAGACTGTAGTTCAATTAATAAAAACATATCTTTCTCAGGTTTGTAGAATCTTCAGTAATTAATAAACAAGCTCGCCAAGTTAACTCCGTAAGTAAATTCCTCTAGATGTATCTGTTTTTTAAATTTTAATGTACACAGAATTTTGGTAATGGCTGCCCGTCGATCCAGCTCATGCAATATTCACAAAATGTATTTGCGAAGTTCTGATGGAAGTCGGGTCAGTCTCGATATATGGCATACACTACAAGTATGTATGTATATATATGAAATTAGGGTCGTTGATATCATCCATGTCGGCCATAGCTTATCCTCTGGTGGTTCAGGGCGTAGAAGAGTGTCGTCGGTTCAAAGAAAGTAAAGCACTATTTTCAGAAATCACAAACGTTTATTCACCAAATTAATTAGAGTTTTACAAAGTGTTAAAGATACCCAACTAAGTATTAAGTTTCACTTGGTATCTATACGTACACTACACTGAACGCAAGACAGTTTCTACGACTGTTGTTAGTGCTGTGTTGCTGTGCTTACCAATCTCAATGTCAAGGTCGAGTATTGTGGTGTCCTGAAGATGTCTCGTGGAGAGACGAAACTAGTAGACAACTTACTTTGAGTCGAGTATTGTGGTGTCCTGAAGATGTCTCGTGGAGAGACGAAACTAGTAGACAACTTACTTTGATGAATACTATCAGAGAAGGTTATACGCGGAATTGTTACTAAATATTTCTTCATTCTAATATTGTGCAATGGATTTCCGCAAAGTAACGCCTGAATCTATTATTTATCTTAGATCAGCAGGTACAGCTGAACAGGCAAAATTATACATCAAACTCACTCAGTCACATCGTATTGCAGCTCAAAATGTATGGTTCAATCAACAGTGTAAACATTTGGGGGTTATTCCATCTTACATTAAAATTAGAAGTAATACAAATAGTAGGGCAGCTAATGTTGCTTTGATAAGGGCTAGGAATACTTGGTTAAATGAGGAAATAAAACATTGGTTTACTATCAGAGACAACTATAAAACTCACTTGGGAGTTTTACACATGGAGTTAGCTTATTCCTTACACAACATAGAATTTGATTTACTAGATAATAAAGCTAGGGAATACGCTGCTGAGTTAGCCCACAGGAAATATATAATTCAGACAGGGAAATTAGATCGATTAATTAGAGACAAACAGAGGGTAGACCGACTAAGGGGGAATAGTAATACTGTGCAGCAACCATGTCCTCATACGTTCTATCAACGCGTAGAAAATCATAGTGGCGTCCAGTTCACAACTTCAGAATTATCACTGTTAGAAAAGGGTCTTAAATACAACTTACAACCAGTTTTAAATAAGAAAACTTTGGAGATTTTGGCTGTTGATTCAGAGATGGCAATTGTTAGGGGTAAAGCTGACGAAGGGGTTAAACATGAGGTAGCCTCTTTAATAAAGAAACCAATTAGTTCAGCTATAGTTCCAAGTTTACCAAGGGAATTAAATGTTTTTAAATCTTTAAGGAATAAGGTAGATCAAAATAGCTTAGTGATAACAAAAGCAGATAAGGGTAATACTGTAGTTATCTTAGAAAGGGGTACTTATGTGCAGAAGGTTAATGAGGTTATACAGGGCAATGATTTTGAATTATTGAATTCCGACCCAACCAAAGTTTTCACACAGGAATTAAAAGAAATGACAAAAAACTCATGCTTTATTTCTCCAAACTCTCTTAAATATTTAATTCCTATGAATCCAAGAACACCAATGTTGTATGGTTTACCTAAAATACATAAAAATAATATTCCAATCCGGCCCGTTGTCTCTTACATAGGAGCACCAGCATATGGTTTATCAAAATATTTAAATTACGAATTAAAAAGTAGATCTAGATTCAATCCAAAGTATAGCTTAAAGAATAGTATGGATTTGGTCAACAAAGTTAAAGATGTTAGCCTGCCTCACAATGCAAAGTTATTATCGCTGGATGTAGAAAGTTTATTTACAAACGTACCTTATGAGGAGAGTTTGATAATATTGGAAGGACATCTTGAGCGACAACGAGTACTTCCGGCAGAAAAGGAGGAGTTAATATCTTTGACTAGAACTTGTATGCAACAAAATTACTTCCAATTTGGCAATCAATATTACAAACAGAAAGAAGGGTTAGCTATGGGTTCACCACTAAGTCCACTTATGGCAGACATTTTCATGGACAGTTTTGAGAATAAAAACATTATAGGTGAATCAAACATTTTATATTATTATCGTTATGTAGATGACATTATCATATGCTGGACTGGAAGTTTGCGTCAAATAGAACTGTTCGTTAACAAACTTAATGCAATTCATCCAAAAATAAAATTTAAACTTGAATTAGAAATTGGTGGTTCACTGAACTTTTTAGATTTGACAATAACTAGGTTAAACAATAGGCATGATTTTCAAATTTACAGAAAACCTACTTACACAGATATTACAATACCAAATTCATCTTGTCATCCATTCCAACATAAGCTATCAGCTTACCGTAGTTTTGTCCATAGAATGATGTCAGTCCCCTTATCTCAGGAGAACTTTAACAGAGAGCTATCTATTATTTACCACACGGCTGAAAGTAATGGATATAGTAGAAAGATGGTTGATGGTTTAATAAGAAGTAAACAACAAAACATTATCCGTTCCTTATTGTATCCCGTAGCTCCAGAAAGGATAGACAAATTTGTGGGCAGTTTAACTTATTTAGGTCCATTGAGTGACGGAGTTTCAAGAGTTTTGTCTAAACATAAAGTACACGCAGCGTTCAAAACAAACAATTTATTAAAACAGATTTGTAACGGTAAAGATAGGTTAGATAACAATAAAAAATCGGGTGTTTATAAGTTGGTATGTGACGAATGTAATGGTATTTATGTAGGTCAAACGGGTCGTAGTTTTCAGGTTAGGTATAAAGAACATTTAGCTGCTTATAGAAACAATTATCCAGAAAAATCTAACTTTGCAAAACATTTATTGGAATCTGGTCATTCTTTAAGTCAAAATCATTGTTTTTCTATTTTACATACTTGTGATAAGGGATTTAGGATGTCAGTCTTAGAAAATTTAGAAATTACAAAATATAGTAATAATACACTGTTGAATGAACTTAGTACAGGTTTGCCTAGGTCACCGTTATTACGAATCTTTTCAAACAATAGTACTGCCACACACACACTATGAACTTTGTGTGCGCACTGTTTGATCCGTGACTATATAAAGGGGGGTTTTGCGGGCAATGCTTCACTTGGCGCGCGGAGCTCGGAGAGGCAACATCACTGGCGGGACTCTGTCGGTGTTGCTGTGCTTACCAATCTCAATGTCAAGGTCGAGTATTGTGGTGTCCTGAAGATGTCTCGTGGAGAGACGAAACTAGTAGACAACTTACTTTGATAAATACTATCAGAGAAGGTTATACGCGGAATTGTTACTAAATATTTCTTCATTCTAATATTGTAGTTTGATACTGTAAAGTTTTCGTACATAGATAATGAAAAGAAAAATTTTACTTATAAAATTGAACTCCAGACCATCATCATCAGCCCGTATACGTCCACTGCTGAACATAGGCCTCCCCCAAACGCCGCCACGAATAGCGGTCCTGAGCGACCTCCATCCAACGACTCCCTGCGACTGCTATGATGTCGGTCCATCGAGTGGGAGGTCTTTCCACACTCCGTTTCGCATTTTAACCATGATCCACTTCATCCATGCTATAAAATGATATGTTTATTTGTCTGTCTCTCTGTCTGTTATATTTTTTAGAGCTTTTTTAGAACTTAATGTAATGTGGCATGGAGATTGAGCTATTCATTTTATATAAGTGAAGTTGGTGGTGTTACACCCCTGTGCCTAGGAAAGCACGTTAAAGCGTTGACCCTGCACCCGACGCGCGTCTGCGGAAAATTCGCCGAGAACAATTCGTCGAAAATAATTTCGTCGAGAACAATTCGCCGAAAACACAATTTTTCAGATGTAGGACGAAACTGGGTATTTTCCGCTATATTTGAACACAATTTTTCAGATGTAGGACAAAACTGGGTATTTTCGCTATACTTGACAATCTTAATGACTATTTCTCGGCAAATTGTATTTTCGGCGAATTGTGTTTTCGGCGAATTAAACCAACCGAATAATACATGTTACTTATGGAACAACGAAAAAAAAAACAAAAGAACCGTAAGTAAATCATGTATCGTTAAATGAAAATACTTCGCTGACTTCATACAATATTTAAGTACGTACGTCATACGTCACGTACACGCTGAATAAAGCAATAGCTTCAGGTAAAAACATAAGTTGAGTTACCTTAGGAATTGCTACACTCTTACTCGCATACAAATAAGATCTAATATTACACAGTCTGAGTGGCAAAATAATTTTGTGCTAACTGATTCAAATTACAACACCAAGGGCGTAAGGACGTGCAAACACGGGATGGTGTGGAGTAGACCATCATTCTATAGATTGTTGGTTGTATTCCTACCCGAACCAGCTTCAATATGTATCGATCCTATCCATACAAAGTTTGCCTGTAAGAGATCACTATTAGCGATAAGACCGCCTGGATTATGCCAGACTGGATATATAGTTAGTATTAAGTTCCTATTTAATTGTTTTATGTAGTTATTGATGATGCAGTAAAGTAATCATCTAATTTGATCTAATCCAGCCAGAGACCTAATTTGAGCTTTGTTCAAAACAATAATAATGCTGGACTATCGACACATCATTATCTAGCTTCAAACTAAGCAGAGCTTGTGTTATGGTTACTAAATTATCTGATAGTATATACATAGAAAATGCCCAGGACACCCGGAACAAATATTTTCAGATCGTACAAACATTTGTCCCGAGGCGGGAATCGAACCCGAAGCCTCCTGCGTCGCAGGCGGACCTTTACCCGGCGCGCCACATCGGTCGACAAATCGTTGTGGGTACTAAATCTATATTTATAAAAGAGTAAACTGGGTAACTCATCAAGAGATCTATGAAACAACAAGAGCTGCGAAGCTGAAATTTTGCATGGAGGTTCCTTAGGACGTAGGCACCCGCTAAGAAAGGTTTTTTAGAAATTCGTATTCTAATGGGATCAAAGGTTATTTTTATAATAACTTCAGAACCGCAACTGTTGGCCTGTCAAAATTTGTAGCGTAGAAAGATGACTCGAAATAAACAATCAAGTTTTTCAGGGTTTTTCTGAAATTCACACCCTAAAGGAGTCGAGTCAAAGTTAGGCGACTCACTGACATATCACGAAATCTTAGAAACTAGAAGAGCTACGAGGCTAAAGTTTTGTTTTTAGTCTACATGGTAACCAACATTAGGTACTCGACGGCGAATGAAATCGCGTGCGGGTCAGCTAGTAACTGATATAAGTCATTCCATGGATAGAGATTTTTTTATTATACGTAGAATCTGCACATTTAAAATAACGTACTATAAAATAAAATATCATTAAAGATATATTGTAAGAAATATAATAATTATAGTTTTACTCACCCAGACTTGAACGTGACTTGTTTTTGTAACTATTGAGACCCGATACACTTGAGACGATTGAGCCAGCAAGGATTTTACACACGGTAAGTTTTTTCTCACCGCGTGAAAAGGTATTTTTTCGCCCAGTTTGTTAACAAACTGGGCGAAAAAATACCTTTTCACCAATGTAGTTTCGAAAATGGTGACTTTGCTGCTCAAAAATAGTGTGCAAAATTGGGTTTTGCTCACATGTCTGATATTCTTCAACTTGTTGAAAAAAATAATTTGAATTCAGAATGCTGTGCTAAATTATTTACATAGTGCAATAAGTTATTGATAAAAACATTTTTCGGGATAAAAACTAGCCTACATTGTTATTCCAGGTCCCGAAATACATTTATATAAACACAATCCGTTAGTAATTTAAGCGTGAAGAGGAAACAAATTCAAAAATCCTTCCTATTTATTCTCTCGCAAATGCGAAAGATCCTATTTAGGATTAATAGGTATAATATGCTGTGATTGGTAATAGGGTAATGAACATTGTGTAATAAGGTAAGGTACTTTCATCGTACGACTAAATATTCGCATCGTACACAGGTTCTTATAAAATTTCAATAAAAAGGTGATACACCTCTGAACAATCTTATTTTCTTGTTACGTTTACAAGTGGCCCTGTTAATAATAAAACGAGGGTCTGTTTTATCTTTATGTTGAATTTAGGTATCTTTGAATGAAAACAGACAAACAGATATACATACGAGTATTTGTAGCGATTTTACTTAAGAAGAACATATTAAGTACATATGTATAATCTGTCTTATACTTGGAACCCGTTTATTTAAGGTGTCAGTCAAATTAGTGCACAATATCGCGGGGGGATACTCTGTTGGTGCCACAGTATAATATAAAATTAACAAACGGGGTCCAAGGTCAATATTATACCTACCGAAAATTATACTAACCCTTATTTTGCAAGTTCTGTATTACGTATACTACAGTCCCTACAAACAGATGAATGACATTATGGAGGGCATTGACCGTGCGGCGCGGTCCACTCGCGCGGAATAAACTCCTTGACAGTCTGGTTCGTGATCACACTGATCACCTCGTAGCTCTGTCATTTTCGCATGGAGGCGGGGCCAGTGCGGCGACAATGATCGCGAGGTATGAAAGAGCGGTCGCCTTATTTTGGAATGGCTAAGTACGTAGTATAAGGCGTTATTTGAGACGGCAAAAATGAAAAATTTTTTGCAGCTTACTTAGTAACTTCCAGCGGTATTGTGCACTAATTTGACTAACATCCTGTATTGCTCTAATCAATTCATTTCATTTTACAAAAATAAATAAATACATTTTGTTAATTACTCAATATAAGCATGTGTTTTATTTTAATAAAACGCGCAAAAAGTAATCTCTCGAAAGAAGTTTTTTGATAATACCCCGAAATAATTTTCTAGTACAACAGTAAAATTATTATCATCAACAACATATCAGTCCATACACGTCCACTGCTGGACATAGTACTCCCCCATACGACGACGCCACAATAGCGGTCCTGAGATGCCTCCATCCATGTCGTCGGGCGATCGAGTGGATGGTACGACATTCCGAAATTATTATTATTATTTATTTAACATAAATAATAATTCGTATTGAATCGAATAAATAAATTTTAATATTTAAAATCGGTCAACGATTGATAAAGATAAACTTTAATAAACATGAGTCCTAAGACGTTTGTGGTAAGGTTGTAATCAATTAACATTAAAAATACAGCTGAATTTAGAACCTCCTCCTGAAGTCAGTCACAGATACTACTCCTTATACTACCTACAGTAAAAATATTTCTACGCCTGAGTATAGACTCTTTTAAAATAGTAACCGATTATTATTATAGACGTGATCCATCTTGAGTTTATGCAATATCTCTACAGAGTAGCCGTCACTCGGCACTCGTTAACGCTAAGCGTGCAGGGAGCCTTATTGATTGCTGCTAGGGATGGCCACTTCGGACTCTAAATAGTCGGAAATACGTAAAAAATTATCCATTTTTTACAATTTTAATATATCCTTTATTATACTCATCCCACAAGAATACCTTAAAAAACCCTATTTCTAAGTCAACCAGAAATATTGAGAATAATTTACCTTTGAAAAAAAAACGCGTCCCATTCAGATAATTCACGGAGTATACTTTTACAAGTACTGTTTTATACTACCTCGGCATAACGTCAAACTCTTTCCGGTTATAGACGAGATCCATCTTGAGTTAATGCAATATCTATTTTACAGAGTAGCCGTCACTCGGTACTCGTTAACGCTAAACGTGCAGCGAGCCTTATTGATTACTGTTTGGGATCTACGATTTGACTCCAAATAGCCAGAAAAAAATGTTGATAAAATTTGTTTTATTTCACGTTATGAATAACAAATGCACAATCGGAAAATAAACGTATTTTCTTTTTTGCTAGCAGTTATTATTTTGTAACGTTCTCTTGACGCTGGCTTACCGCAGCAAGTAATTCTGACGCGACCGCCATAGACTCTAGCCATATAATCTATTGACTCTATAGCGGTTGCGGTTATAATAAAATATTTATAAACATTGTACATAATATGTACTGTCGATAGACTTCATAACGACTATTCATTGGAAATAAATTTTAGCATGGATTATAACAATTGGCAATGGTCCCAAATCTACCTTACGGCTAGCTCATTGAACCTAGGCAATGCAAAAACCCCATTTTTAATTACGCGCGTGACTTGGGACCTGAAAACCATTATTATTGAATGAAGACCTGTTAAAAGGGTTTGCTTAGCTTGTATTTATATGTATCTAAGAGTGTATTTAAGTTTAAATTCGTTTTTTAACCTAGATCGTAAGCATTTTGGTGTTAACTATATGAGACTATCAACTTTTTAAATAAAGCCCATCACAGACGTAGCTATAATATATAGTAATATACCGTGCTATAAAGCAAGCAATACAAGTAATTACGTAAGCTCGGTGACGTCATAGAAATGTAAAATATAGCTGAGTGGGCGGTCACTCAAAAATTTGTATAGAAAATATATCGCGCTATGCCTTGATATGATATACATATATTACTATGTATTATAGCTACGTCTGTGATGGGCTTAAATGTCTCAAGTTAAAGGACGGATATAATAAAAAATAGCCGAACGGTTACAAGACCGTACAACACTCGCTCTCGCTTTGCAAAGCACAAGTCCGGCCATGTGTAGTGATCAGCTGACGGCTCGAATAACGATGGAAGTTATCTTTTGCTCATCTAATTGAAAAGATCGATGGATGTTGTTGTTCTGAATTTATTTTGGTGTTGCTTTAAGGTAAAGAGTTTCCGGAATCAAGATTCGAATTCGAAAATGAGAATCTTTGTTATTCAGAGCTGAGATGAAAGATTTTTACAGGAAATATATAAGGGTTGGTGGTTTGATAGGTAGGTACAGTAAGCGGCATCGAAAGTTAACCTTCTGACAGGTTCCAAGTTTCTGTAATAGCTCTAGGTTCTTTTTTATAAGTAATATAGTTTTTCTCTAGAACAACTTGCTACCTTCATATCACCGAAAGAGATAAATTATGATATTTACAAAGGAATTGGCTTTAAAATTTATTTCCAACAAATCGGTTTACCTATCGATGCAGCTCTTTATACATTTGGTCGAAACTTTCGAGGACCCAGGTTCTCTTTTTGATATTTTTCGAGGTAACGAACTTTTACGTTGACGTTAGGTGCGCCAATTCGATTGAGTGAGTTAAGGTCATCGTGGCTGAGGTATACATACTTTTCAGAATGCAGTACTCCATCAAGGATCGATCGCAAACTATCCCGAGAATACAGACCTTGAAGCAGTATTTCAGACGGCGGAACTCAATCGCAAAACAATCAACAGATTTTTCACGGTGGGGAGGCAAAAAAGAATAGACCTGCCATTTTCCAGGGCTGACTTTATTTTTTACAGTTTTATTTGAATGTCTGCTCGACATTAAATATGGTCTAACTAAGATAAGACCACCGATGTGGCGCGGCGGGCGAAGATCCGCCTGCGACGCAGGAGATTCCGAGTTCCATTCCCGCCTTGAGACAAATATTTGTACGATCTGCAAATATTTGTTCCAGGTGTACTGGACATTTCCTATGTATAGTAAAAAAATATCTATCTATGTATGTATTGTATTATGTATATCAGTCATCTAGTACCCATAACACAAGCTCTGCTTAGCTCAGGGCTAGATAATACTGTGTGTATTTTCCAGCATTATTAATTAATTTATTTAAGATATCAAAATATTGTGCAACCAAGCACGTAAAAAAAATATATTGTGGTTGGTATGAATGAGGTGAGCATAGCTAAGGAAAGTACTTTAGAAAACGAACTTGTATAAATTAAAAAAACGGTTGTCTGGTTATGTAACGTATACTAACGACTCTTTAGTCGTCTTTCTTCAGAGACGAGAACTTTTTACCACCTAAATATAATTATATTGGTTTAATATAATATTTATAGGTATATCCATGAATTACCAGATCTCGGTTCGATAGGTATTACGGAATCTCGAACGGTTTTTGAATGCAGCTGCATCGGACCATCAATTACTGCGGACCGCGTGGGCCGAGCCCGACCGAAGCGGCTGTAGCTTTTAAATTGAATTCTCTCGAATTACGATGACAATTTTCAAGGAAACTCACGGAAAAGAATTGAATTTTTAGGTGTTTTTTTTTCTGAACGTATTCCGCCTCACTGTGAGGCAAAGAATGTACACAAATCTTTCCACTTTGTGCGATTTGAATACTCTGGAAAAAATATTGTCAAATACGAGTATATTTTTGTAACTATTTTTTTTTTGTTAACGGAGTTGGGAAGACCTCCGTCTCGATGTATCGACGACATTGTAGCGGTCGCAGGGAGTCGATGGATGAAGTCGGCTCAGGACCGCTATTCGTGGCGTCGCACAGTGGTACCGCCCATAGGTCATAAATGCAAAATTTTTTGTCAACTACCGTCAATTTAACTACCTATAACGATTTACTGATAAACAAGCGACCCTAAAGTATAAATATCCTACCCATTTTACCTAATAATTACATAATTTTTTACCTCTGAAGTTAACTCATAATTACGTTGCGTTTACCTCATCAGCAGATCACTAACAGGCATTGTTTTTGTGACGGTGAATTCTCGTAATTACATTATTTTTGAGTGGTGTTTGTGACATGGATTTCCAAGATCAAGGTATGTTTTCTATATTTAGTTATATTGTTGAATCTTATTTGACTTTATTATGATGAGTTTTACGTGCTACGTCATACAGGATTTTTGCCAAATTTTTATCATAATTGTTGACTTTACATAGACTTACAACGAATATTCCACATTATTCAACTATTCTCACCTACCTTAAATTATAGATTAAACTGTATTTTTTGGGAATATGAAGTTTTTTTTTGCGACTATTTGCGAATGTAGTTGCTATACAGCCTCTACGATTGCTTGGGCTAAGGCGTAGAACGGTCTACGAAAAATGAGTAAAAATCTAAAATTTTCTTTTCAGTTACTTTGATTAAATGTACTTTTACAATGATGCATTTCTTTAAGATTTGATCTGCCGTAACTGGATGTCTTCTTCAAAAACAAGAACAAGCCATTATTGCAAAAGATTCTAGCTTGTCTGGTTGAGATCAAAAATCTAGATATTAGGAACATAGATAGTAGAGTACTAAGTTTATGTAAAAGTATTGTTAGATTTTGGAAAGATGTGTCTAGAAAAAAAACTCACTTGAAATTTTTTAAAGAAAGTTCTGAAGTATCTAAGGAAGAAGAAGCCTACTTCCGAGAAAAGATTAGTAATCTAACTTCAAAACATTTAGTTTTAATAATCGCGATTACAGAACTCAGCACTCTTTACAGTTAACTAGAGATGAGTCCGGTATTCAATAACTAACTCAGTACCTGTTAGCATGGTCCTAAAATATCTAACGGTATTGTAAAATCCGCATACCGCTAGGGAATAACTGTGCATAGCAAGCATCGCGCCTAACCGACCGTGAGCCATAAATACCCAACGCTTCCGTACCTATACTTACCTAACTATCATCGACGCATAGGTACTAGCGGACCGTTCACCCGTAAAGTTATGTAGCTGCAACAAGTATTTGGTATTTCTAACCAAATCGGTTAGAAATATATTGGGTAGAAATCAAGACAGGTATAGAGTATTGTAATGTTATTGGGTACCAGTTGGTACTAGCGGTATTGAAACAAAATACCCAACTAATAACCGGTAGCCAAAATATCCAATAACTCCCATCCTTACAGTTAACTATGGTGGATAGCAAACTGTGTACTGCTTTGAGTGAATCATCATCCTGTAAGTGTTATATTTGCGGAGCAACTCCCAAAGACATGGACAAACTAGACGTCTGCTTATAGAAGCGATCTGATGAAAGTCGCTATGAATTTGGCCTATCACGTTTACATTCATGGATTCGCTTTGTCTTTTTTTTTAATAGTAGACACACCGCGAAGTGGCGGATGCGGGACATCAAACGATGGAAATACGGCTCAAAAATTTATAGTAATTTCGCAGTTACAGCTGAAATTACTGGCTTAAATAAATATGTGATCGACCGTTGCTCCACAATTTTACAAGTTTTGTCCTCGGGTTTTAATCAGGAAGGATTCAGATAAATATAATAAATATGCTTTGGAAACTGCGTGACTTTTAGTTCAAGAATATCCGTGGTATAATCTCCCAGCTTTAGTTCACAAATTGCTTATCTATGGTGCTGAAGTGGCACAGTATGATTTATTATCTATCGGGGACATCCGAAGAGGCAGCCGAAGCTAACAATAAACATTATATGGCCTTCAGACGAGATCATACGTGAAAAATGTCGTGGGAACTTACGAATAAGGACTTACTTAACAGAATTTTACTTAGCTCTGCTCTGATCCATTTATTGGCAGTCTTCGGAAACTTCCCCGTAAGAAGAAAGGGTTATATCGATGCAGGTTTTAGATTTATTACGAATTTAATTTAAATATAAATTAGGTTGGCTGTGTAGTAGTAGTATTAAGTTTCTTGTGATTATGATGAGGTACGTTGTAAATAAATTTTTGTTCTAGTTTACTTGGTTTTTGTATAATAAAAAAATTATAAAATATAAAATGAATACATTATTTATAATTCCTTTTATCCCGTTATCATATTCAGACGCATTTCCGAACGTGAGACAATAAATCTATGATATTGATTAATAAATTTATATAGAAAAAGTGCATATTGTACAGTTTATAGTTCATAATGTATTAAATGTGGTAAATGTACACTTTAGAAGTATTTTTTTTTTATTTCCTCTAAAGAAAAATCCCAAATAACAAGTTTATGTATTTATGACCGCGCTTGTAGGACGCTGGTACCACAGTGCGTCGCGTCCTTTGGGCGAGGCCAATGTTCAGTAGTGGACGTATACGGGCTGACGATGATGATACTTTTCCTTTCACTCCCATCTCCTAAAGAAGTTAGTTTTTCAATCTGTATGTTTTCAAAAACATAACTTCAACTTTAGAGATTAGAGGTAGAATTACAGTTGGTTTTTGTAGTTTATTTGGAAAAAGCAGAGTTCGTTGATATTGCTTTGCATTAAGTAAATTGCAAATATTCTTAAAACTAGAAATTTTTCTTACATTAGATAGGCTACCTTTTGCAGGTATTTTGCAGGTTCAATAATTCAGCTGAAAATGTATCTAATACGAATCAACCAAAGACTTGATGTTTTCGGCGAGGTCTGTTGGTTGGCTTGCGGTTTTCTTGCGCGGTCTAGCCTTGTTTGGTGAGCAATAATTAGCTGGAGAGATTGTAGATAACAGTGGTTAGGTCGTTTAGGTGGAAATTATTAGCTATGCATAACACGGTGTTATTTTATAGAGCTAAAATGACCAATGTACATAAGTACCAGTATATTTAAACAAAAAACCGATTGGACAGCCGAAGGTCCACAATTCAAATGGTTTGAAAGTAGAAACCTATTCGGAATATAATATTTTATTATATAAAAATTTCGTGTCACAGTGATTGTAATCAAACTCCTCCTGAAACTTAACTGATTTTTATGAAATTTTAAGTCTGAGAATCGGATGACATTTTCATAAGGGTGGCCCCGCAATTTAAATTTTTTGGACATGTTTTTTTAATGTTTTGCCATTGAAATATCCATGTAACGTTCAATTTTTACCTTTCTATCACCAATCTCCATAGTACTGTAATAATCCTCAACCTCCAGTGTTCAATGGCAAAACAACGTTTGCCAGGTCTGCTATAGTATTACTCTAAAAAAGATATATATACTGTTGGGCAGTCCAGCAACATCTCAAATGTAAGCAGAGTTTGTGTAATGGGTCTAACTAGACGGATATACATACATTGCTCCAAATAAATAGACTTTAATTATTTTAAAATAGGTTCAGGCTCACCTATAAATTACCTATAATATTTAACAATAAATTTTAAACTTTACAAGGTGGTTAAAAACTCAGTACACTTCAAGTCAATAAAATTACTCTACCCAACAATTTTGACTCCGAATAGCAACACATTATCGACATTATAACTTCTCTTGAACTCCGCATATATTTTCATATAACCTTTGTCTGAGTACATTTCAATAATAACCCAAGTTTAATAGCAGAACGCAAAGGCAAGTTGGTAATAAAATTTAACGTGTCGCCGCGGAGTTTTGCGACTTTACCTAAATTTATTACTGGAAGTTTTTCACGAGATGCTTTACATTTTGTATATATTTTGCATTTTGAAAAATATGAATTACGAAAGATATATTTTGATGCATGAAAATATTCAATTCGGTTTTTATTCTTGTATAAAAACTTGTCTATTATTTTTCAATATAAGTTTTATTTGTAGGTTTTGTACTAGAGACCTGGGTCCTCTTTGGATTTTAAAATGTAGGATTTAATTTAAAGAGTTGGGTTTAAAACTGATGTTATTTATTATTTTATTTTACGAATCGATTCGTCTTACTAATTTTTGTATCTTGAACTTCCGGTCTTCACTAGAGTACGTACGAACGAAAACCATCCGTACCTTCTTATGTAATAACGTTATATCAAGATACGTAGATACGTATCATGAAAACATGAAACACAAATAATTTTCCCTTCACAAGATTACACAGAATTAGGTAGGTGTAATTTCACCCTAAACACGTGAACATTTTCCATGAAAATCCCCAAACTTCTCCCTAATTATCATAACACGGACATATTATCATGGAATAAGGCTTTTTAACTTAATCTTACCTTAAGACATATCATCATCATCATCATCAGCCCGTACACGTCCACTGCTGAACATAGGCCTCCCCCAAACGACGCCACGAATAGCGGTCCTGAGCCACCTCCATCCAACGACTCCCTGCGACCGCTACGATGTCGTCGGTCCATCGAGTAGGAGGTCTTCCCACACTCCGTTTCGCATTACAGAAGGAGTATAGTATAAACTATAAAGACCTACTTGACAATACGTATACTTTAAAAACCTTTCTGTCTGCTTTGTGCGAGGGGAAAATTAACCGCTAAATTGGAGTATGTTACCTTATTGGTATTTTAGTTATAATAAACCTGTACATTCCATAACAAATTGCACCTTACGAAATATTTTTTGGTAAACTTTATAATTCACCAAGTAATTTGTAGATCTGTACAATATGACAAAGCAACTTAAATATCGATGCCTAAAATCGCAATATGATGCTAGACATAATTTAATTCATAGTAAGCAGAAGAGTTCGGTATGATTGTTATACGCATCCGATTACTTATAAAGTAGGGGACTTGATACTACTTAAAAACAAGTTTAAACAATGCTATAAGCTATGTAGGACCATTTCGTGTAATTAAATAATGTGAACCAAAAATAGGAACTGACTATAAAGGAAAGGAAATGTGGGTTCATAAAAATAGAACAAAGCCGTAAATGGTAAATAAATATGAGAATAAAAATTTACAATAATAGGCATTTTAGGTAATTGTTTAATATAGTAAACTATGATGAATTCTATTAATTATTAATTATGTCCGGTGATTTAGGCGCAGGCTAGACAGAAGCAGCGCGGCGCATCGGGTGCGCCACTGGCACGCTACGGCGCGCATCGGATGCGCCCGTGGCACCAAACACATTTCCAAACGCAGGCCGGCCGGACATTATCGGTATTGGTAGTAACGAGTTTACACGAAAAAGATAGAGGTTTTATTGCTCACTAGTCTGCACGGTGCAAAAATGTTGCAGAAGTGAAGGATTATACCAAGAACCATCATACACTGCAGCTGCAGAGGTGGAACACATCATGAGTGCCTAAAGGTCACAAGTCATAGAGCTACTGATGAATCTGGATCAACTAAACGCTATTCAGGGAAGGTTTTCACAAAAGACACAATTACTATAGTTCAGCAACGACAGCAAAACTACAGAACAAAATAGAACATCTCCCTAGATTACCTCATAATCGGAAACAACGGATCAACCACATCTCTTCACATTAACACATAATATTGGCACTGACGACTTCTATAGCGCATCGGTGAAGGTACGCCTGCGAGACAGGAGATTGTGGGTTCGATTCCTACCTCGGGACAAAAGGTATATTACATTATTCCTGGTATTCTGGGTGTTTTCTATATGTAATGTTATTATTTATCTAACACCCATATTATATTATATAGCTCTGTTTATTTTAGGTCTAGATGATGCTGTGTCCAGAATTATTTAATTTGTTTCTATTATTCGATTGTAATTTTTTATATAAACATTTATATAATGTAATATACATTGAGGACCAGCTTCTGGAAACTAGTTTCGCAAGTTACGGGTACATAACAAACTTTCAAATCACACTAGGAAATCGAATTCTTACAAAATCCAGACTCCACTGAACCGTTTGAAAAGTAACGAGGCCGACTTGAACTACGTTTTTCCATGAAATAACGGAACTAAGTTCGTAATAAAACGATATTTTCATATTTTCTAGAGCACTAACAACATGAAATGATGCCACGAGTACAAAGTACGAAGTCTTGGACTTGGATACGTTTTCGTCTGGTGCAAGTGAAAAACTGTACATCCTATAATATTATAAATGTCAAAGTTTGTAAAGATGTATGGATATTTGCTACTACACAATTTTGAAAAGATGTTTGTTTGTACCTAAGTTGAGGTAGCCCTTTTCAGGACACTTGCGTGAATGGACATTTGCGCGAGTGGATACAAGCGAAAAAAATCCTAATATCTCGCGAATGAACTATTGCAGAGAGTAGCTGATTTCACCATTGTACATTGTGATCTCACATTTCCCCTTGACGATAAACAAATATCCAGTGATTGAACTACGTTGCTACGTGCGTTTAGAAGTACCAGCGTAGCATCCGAAAGACTTCAATGCGCGCCCAATTTTCTACTACAAATTAAATTCCTCATACCTCCGTAACTAGTACACCTGACGAGTTCCAGTGTACTACGTAAAAGAAAAACTTTTTTTAAATTCTTATTTTTAATTTTGTAATGTACGCGGTCTACTATTTTTTCACAAGCCCTACCTTCCCTGTAGCTGATCTATGCTACGACGCGATGGCCAGGTGGCGTAGCCAACAAGATGTCACGTATGCATGACTTTAATTCTTAATTCTTTATTGCACGGTAAAAATATATTACAAGAGAAACATTTAAAAAGAAAATACAAGGCAAAGGCGAGCTTAACCCTAAAAAGAGTTCTCTTCCAGCAAACCTTATTGAAAGAGAGAAATAAAGTTATAAAGGTGGGTTTATGTTTATGTACAGGACAAAAGATTTAGTTTTAACCTACTTACCTAATATAATATACGACTACATATTATAATACAATATATAAAATACTCTACAACCTATATTGCTTATATAAAATTCTATAATTACATATAAATATATATTGAATAAATACATAAAATACAACAAAGTTATGAAGAAAGATAATGCTCTTTGACTTTACGCTTGAAAATGAACAGTGAGGGGTAGCACGAATATTGTGAGGGAGAGAATTCCATAACATTATCGAGTCAACAGTAAAGAAGCCACCGTAACGGCTGGATGAGTGACAGGAAATTTAAGCAGAAGAGACAACGATGATCTACATGGTCTATTACGAGGGTAAAGGAACTGAAAACGCTCACGGAGGTAAAAAGGGGAGAGAGGATTGTTCAGAATGTTATAAAGAAGTGAGAGAACGTGTAGATCACGCCGGCGACGAATTGAAAGCCATTTTAATTGATCTCTGAACATCGAGACGCGGTCATATTTACGCAAGCCGAAAATAAACTGGATGCATAAATTTTAAAGGCGTTCTAATTTTTTGAGTATTTCCTCCGTGGCATCAAGGAAACAAGAGTCCGCGTAATCTAATAGGGGAAGAAGGACTGATTGGGCTAGCATAATTTTGGTTTGTAACGGAAGGAACTTCTGAAAACGTTTAAAGGAATGAAACGAATAGTGAACTCGCTGGCTGATTGCGTTAACATGCTTTTGCCAGGATAATATAGGGCCAAAGATGACATTCAAGTTCCTGGCAGAAGCAGAATAGTTGATAGGAGAGTCGCAGTACAAAAGAGGGGAAACAGGTGATTGCCGAACTTTGTTTAGCATATTATAAGGGCTGCCGCAGATTAGAGCCTGAGACTTCAATGGGTTGACCAAAAGGCCAAAGGCCTTCGCCCATGCGTGAATATTGTTGAGATCAGAGTTAATTTGGTCAACACCCAAGGATATCTCATCAGCCTTGAAATAACAGTAAATTTGCAGGTCATCAGCATACAAGTGATACTTGGAGGAAATTACGACAGTGATAGCATTGATAAAGATGGAAAAGAGAAGAGGGGAGAGAACACCTCCCTGCGGCAATGTCGCACCAATCTGAGTAAGACTCATCGAAGCGGACACACTGCGACCGGCCCGAGAGATATGACTTTACTACGGAATATCGGAAGTTATTATAACGTACATGGATTCCATTATTTTTATGGTCTACTTCTATATTTTATGGTGGGAGGCTGTATGGAAATCCAAGATGGATAATATTTTTTTTTTTTTATGTCCCTTCCTGATATCTTTTTCGACTAACTCGAAGGTGTAGAAGGGACCAAGACCCGAAAGCTGGATAATATCTGGCGCAGCGCGTAGCATTGCATACTGCGAGGCAATGCAACTATCGTCTAGGGGACGGTTCCGATTATTAATTTCACCAGTTTCAATTATTAAAATATGTAGTTCTAATTTTTAACCGACCCTGACGAAGCTTGGCTGCCACGGAATATTATAATGTGAGCCAAGTTCAATATGGGATTTTGTATAAACAAAAATCGAACGCCTTGATGACAATATCTCAAAACTATCGAGTGACTGAACTGCTCTGGTCTTACTTAGATTTTATTCTCGCTAGCTCTTGTCACTTGGACCGTGCTGTTAACAAAGTTACGCGGTGTATTCATGCCAGTTCACTGGCAACTTTTAACTGGCCAGATGTGGCTCAGCCTCGGGGGTATGAATCTGATTTGCTTTTAGATTAATATGAAATGTCCTAACTTTTTATTTTGTACATTTTTTTCGGGTTCCGTAAGTAAGTGCATTGAATTAAACTGTCGATTGTAATCATGCTATAATAGGTAAACTTTGTACACAATGCATTTCAATCCGTCATAATCATAGTACTGTCTAAAATCATACAGTGTGTTTTTCGGAGGAAAGCGGGAACGGGAACAGCTAAAGATGAAGCGGATTTTTCGCGAATGTTTCGAAATATTGAACAAGGTAATGTCATGCATGATGAAGAATAAAATACAAAATAAAAATTTGTCATTAAATAACCCACCCCATAATGCTTGCAGCATTACCTCGCTGAATAGCGATGGCTATCCTTTGCACCAGGAAGGACCCGGAGCGGGAGTCACCTGCCACTTCATTAAGTTTACGGCCTAATTCTCCCACTAAACACTTTGCATCCAAACTCCAACTCCAACTGCCTAATGTCTCCACTGCTAGAATAAAATAATTAAATGATAAATAATGTTAGACAATCCACACAGCATCCAAGCTAAGCAGAGTATGGGTACTAGATGACTGTTATACATATTACATAGAAAGATAATTTTAATTATATATAGAAAATACCCAGAACACCCGGAATAAATATTTGCAGATCGTAATATGTTCTCCCCTTAGTTTTCCCCCCTAAGGGGGATTTATCAAGAGGGAAAACTGGAATAACACAGCTATTTTTGTATTTTTACAATATTCAACGAGCGTCATAGTTTTACAAATGCTACACTGTAGCACGACTTTCGTCACTGAAATACCAAAATATACAGTCGAGTACATCAATACAATATTCCCATATTCAGTAGGGTCCGTCTCTGGGTCCATTTTATCATAATTTCTTTGTATATAGCGCTTCTGTCAAACAATACACAATATTATTGGGCTCGCTGTCCCACATGTATTATGTATGAAGATTCGGGACTCTTGCACGGCAGTTCAGCTCGTGTTATGTTTATTGTGACCATAGACTTGTGTATACGAGGATAGTCGATTACCTGGTGTATTTTTCTATAGGAATGTTACTATATGTAATGTGTACTTTTTCGTATAACAAACCAGTTGTTTGTAAGCTGCTTAAACCAATTAGGTTACGTTGATGATAATTTATTTTTTGTCAAATAGTTCTATCTCTTGCCGGTATAGTTCGGTCTAAATAGATTGAATCAAGCTTGCGTAAATTCGTATAAAGCTGAAAATTAGTATGAATTTTAGGGATTTTACAAAATGTAAAATTTCTACATCTTACCCAAGTGTGCAAAAATAGTATTCAAGGTCAAAGTTCGCAAATATTTTTGTTATTTTTGAGCCAAATGGTAAGTTTTATCATAAAAATATCACAGACAAAATTGTAGATCATGCAATGTTTTACAAAAATGATCTCATATTTCCATCCTAAGAATCACCATTAAGAAACGGTGGTTGTAAAAGTTGAAAAAGTCGGGTTTTCCGTGTCGGTACATGTATCCGCTCCACCTACGAGGTAGTGCACTTTGCACGTTTTTTAACGTGTTTTCCATAGTATCATGGAAAACATACATTGTAGTCAAGTTAAAAATATGCATTCAATAAAAAATGGTAGATACTAATGGAACTGATGGAAGTGATTAGAAATATGAATATTACTTGATTAGGAAAAACAACGTACATATTATGACGTTAACAAGACTATTCAAGTGTGTAATGAACTTCTTGCGTCTGTTTTTCCCATATATTTAGGATGAAAATTTTAGGTCCATGGTTTTCCGGTAGAGTACAATCTAGAAGTCTTCTAATCCCGAGTGAATGAGTTCCTTCTGGGAAAGCGTGCTCCATGTTAGGCCACCTCTTCACTTTCTCAAGTGATGGCAGTCAAACGCATTTACCAAAAATTATAACGCATTTACCATTACCAAAAAGAACATCATTTAATAGTTAAAGTAGAGACATTCAGCTTACGAAGAACCGACTGTTACAAAAGTAAAATAAACCTATAAACCAATATGCTGGCCAAATAGGTTACTTGCGCGGCTTATTGGCTCCATACGAAATTTACCGATTGAGTATTCTGCTGTAAATACACCCGAACAGGGGTCCTATTCTGATTAACTAATAGCTTCACTATCTCAATGGTATCGTCACAGAATCGCCACTATAGTCACTTCATAGTATTCTCCTTTGATAGAAACTTCAGATAGGATGGACATCAAAGTGGTCAACCATTCTATCAATCTCTCCTTGTTTTAGTTTTCTGACATTTGCTGTCATTTTGACATTCGCCGAATTTCATTGGCTGACTTTTTACAATTATAATATATTTTTCGTGCACAGATCAACCGTACAAGACAACTGGGAATAAGCGGAAATACCACCACATGCTCTATCTGGAGATTCTGTCAACTTAGGGCGATTCAGCGACAATACCACTGTCATAGTCAAGCGTTTGGTTAGCAGAATTAGGCCCCTCAATTGGCATTGGAACTAGGCTAACCTAATCCATATAATCATATCCCAAGCACTACCGCTTCACAGAGTATCAGTAAAATGTTGCTGATGATATCTCTAGGTTGTAAATCAAGCGATGAACCAAAAATGCTTGGTCACCTCAATATAAGTTCATGTTTCGGATCAAGCGCTGTCTTCGAGCAATCGTCGCAATCGTATACTGGACAATTTATTCCACTCACCTTCACCTTCCTTAGCCCCTCGGAATAAGAGTCTTTTTACCCTGACTCGTGCTTGCGGTCAACTGTACGGCTACCGAACTTCTAATAGGATCAGATTGAAGTTTCAGCAAAACGCTTGTAGTTTAATGACTTCGCGATTTATTGCTGGATTTTACATTTGGATAATGGTTCGGGTGTATGGTTTTTGTCGTTTGTCTCCGAATAATGGTTTTTGGGGTTTTCGTCAACAATGAACTCAAAGTTCCACAAAGATTCATTTATAACATTTAGAGTTCCTGCTTAACGCTTGTGAAGTTGATCATTCCTTCCTATAATTTTAATGAGCTACTAGAAAGAAAAATTTATAAAATAGGGAATTTCAATGGACCTTCTAATCATTTATTAATTAAGAATGATATATTTAATCAATCACAATGACTTTCATTTGTATCTAATAGTTGTGATTCTTGGAACAGATTGCCAATTAGATAAAGACACTTTTTTGAGAGATCGAAATTTGGGGACTATTTTTTTACTAAGCAGGCTACTTATACTATCATATACCTAATTACCATATATATATAAAATTAAATTAATTCGCAAATAATACAATGAAGGTAATAAACCAAAAGTTAAACAAAGCTTCAAATATACAGCCAAAACGTTGCCAAATCGCATAATCGCCCACATACGAGCTTAAATTACAATAAATAACACCGTAGACTAACTAACCAGTTAGCTCCAGTTAACATTACCGGTCTATACCGGTTTATTAACGAACGTATTTAAACGCGGTTTGATATTAAATTGCAAATAGCTGCCATTACAGCGTTCAAACGCACAGAGCATTGTTATCAATTATTCTAATATGAAAACTAGCAGAGAAGCTGAAGCCGAATTAAAGGACGAATTATATTTTTTTTGTAACGTGGACCGACATTTCTGTGTGTTTGTGGCATCACAAAACTCGAAACGGATTATTTTGATGGTACTTTTTTTGTAAGTTTGTGAGAGTTTTTGATCTGTTTTATGGAAATTGGGGCCGCCATTAATATCTCATGAGGATTCATAGTTAAATTATCGTTGAGCGTTATCTATTTTCTTATGAATTGGTTTGTTAATTGTTTTTTAGAGTTCTGCGTGCTCAAAGGGTGCATCCTATACCGTCTATTCATCTATTCCTCTTTACATCTGTGACATGTTTCTGTCTATATCTTTGTAGAGATTTTTAACAAAACTTACATAACAAGAAATAAAAAAAGATCGTTGTCAAACTCCACTCAATAAACGCCAATTTAGTGACAGAGTAAACTTTAAAAATTCGGCGTTAACATTCGGCCTTCGGCATTAACTAACAGCGTTCGGCTTTTCTTCTGATCATCACTACCATACCATTTGTTGTTGGTCTGGCTGTACTAATAGGGATGTGATTCCCCTTTCATATTATTATTATTTAAAGACGGGTTTAAATAAAGGGTCGTTAAATCCTACAGATTACTGATTTTACTGGTATATCTGCCCCAAGTCAAATATGTATTTGACGTGTGGCACGGCGGGAGAAGGTTCGCCTGCGACGCGCAACGAGGAGGTTGCGGGTTAGATTACCGTCTTGAGACAAACTATTTGTACGATATGCAAATATTTGTTCTTGGTGTTTTGGGTATTTTCTATGGTTATTAAAAATATTTATCTAAATGCGTAATGTATTATATCAAGTATATCAGTCATCTAGTACCCATAACAAAAACTCTGCTTAGCTTGGAGCTAGATGATGCTTTGTGGATTGTCCATAATTATTTATCTATTAATTATTTATACTCAGTTTTTATTAAAAACCTTCTACAGTACCTATGTCTGACACCACCCGTTGACTTGGCCTTGTCCAGCTAATTAATCTTAGAATAGAATAGAATAGAATAGAATAGAATAGAATAGAATAGAATAGAATAGAATAGAATAGAATAGAATAGAATAGAATAGAATAGAATAGAATAGAATAGAATAGAATAGAATAGAATAGAATAGAATAGAATAGAATAGAATAGAATAGAATAGAATAGAATAGAATAGAATAGAATAGAATAGAATAGAATAGAATAGAATAGAATAGAATAGAATAGAATAGAATAGAATAGAATAGAATAGAATAGAATTATATTTATTGGTACATAAATATAACATTAAATTTTTGGGTTAGTAGTGCTTTAAAGCCTATGTTAGGTTTATCTAGGCACTCAGATTGTCAAAATTGACGTTAAGCCAAAATTGTACGTTATTTTATGGTCCCTACGTATAAATATATACCTATACATCACACCTACGTATAGCTATAATAAAGCTATCTATTAATTACCCGTCACAGTTAATCAATGGCTCTGGGGAGAGGATTCAAACACGATATTAATTAAATGAGGCAATTATCTTCGTACCAATGTTAAATTATTATGTATCTATTTGAGGAAGTATTTGATGTGTATAATTGAGCTGAAAACCATTCTAAAACATCTTTCGACTATTTCAAAAAAAAATTTTTTTTTTTTTAATTAAACTTGGTATTAAAAGTAGTATTTCAAATTAAATTGGTATTTCAGCTTTAGTCTCGAGCCCTGGGAGCCAGCGGTGCACGAAATGGTCGCATCCGACGCACCTGCTTCTTGCTTCTCTCTGTCTTGTTACAAAAAAGCAGAATACGTCGGTAATAGATACATATACTTTGTATTATAACGACTTAGTAGATGTCTTATATAAATTACTACATTCTGTCTATGTTTGACTTAAGTTTATATTCCAACCCGGTATACCACCTATGCTGAATTTCAGTTCTATCCCTAAACTATTTTAGCTAGAAGACGTACATAAAATGTGGGAAGATCTCCCACTTGATAGACCGACAACATTGTAGCGGTCGCAGGGAGTCAATGGATGGAGGCGGCTCAGGACCATTATTCGTGGCATCTTTTGTGGGCGGCCTATAATCAGCAGTGGACGTATATGGGTGATGATACCGCACATAAAATATTAAACACAAATCCAAGATAAATCGTTGACCTATGATAATACATGATCATCGCACGCATACTCTTGCCAACCAGTATTTTGCGGATTTAAGAGGAGTAAAGGTCAGTGCATTTCAACGTTAGCCCATTGCACCCATGTACAATTTTAAAGCCGGCACAGACGAGCTACACCCTGAAGTTTGACGTGTGGAATCAGTTGGTTCGTATTCTGCGGTATGTGGAGAAGCAGTCAAAAGCGCACCGTAGTCAAATCACTGAGACTAGTTGGTACTTCAAAAAACTTGTGCTTTAACTAAGCGGCTGTGTTTCAATTACACCTTGTAGAAACACTATGAAAATTCAAAAGCCATAGATTGAACAATATGATAGTAATAATTACGATGGTTGATGTATTCACCCGCAAAGAATACCACGTTTGCTATTAACGCATCCTTGCTTTAGAATAGGTATTGGTACATTGTGAATTTGTGTAAAAGCGTACACGTGTGAGTGCTACGTACTTGATTCTCCCTATGAAATACCATCCAACGATGACCATTAAGTGGCCTGTAAAAGTGGTCCACTTGAACCGACCTTTAACATCCTTGCTGCAGGCTAGGTACAATAGTTGCACTGTGTGACAATACACTCGGTTGTGACATGAGCAATTTTAACCACAAAACCGCAATGCGGGACTTACAGTACTTAAAACTCGGAGATTGCGCGGCTGATTTATGTGCCAACGTTTTCATCCTATTCTGTTTGTTTAGAATGGCTTGCGTACAGAATCAGGCTCGAGTAATTTCTCATTGGGATGCTCGTGGGAGTCACCTGTGCACGGTCAAGGTTTTTTGCTCACCTGGTTTGGCCAAACAAGCAAATTCTGACATTCTTCATACCCATATCTGACTTCTTCCTACTTTGACAGCGAGTAAATCAGAGGGTGTTCATTTTATAGGAAGCAAAGAGTCGAGAGATTAAGAATCAAATTCGTATACACCGAAGAAGCCGTGTTTCGTGTAGGTAATGTTGAATTTCGTCTAAATTGCGACACGGAAAATCATCTTTCATGGAGTCAGTTCACTTTTTAACCATCGTCAAGTTGCATAAACCCAATCACTTTATTTTATCATTTTAAAATGTCTTCAACAGTTCACAGAATCGAGCAAAACGGAATCAGACAAAGTGTTCCAATAATTTTAAAATGTCTTCAACAGTTCACAGAATCGAGCAAAACGGAATCAGACAAAGTGTTCCAATACATTAATACAGTAGATGACTCCATTAAAGTGATTGCTGCAATATCAGATATGGCTCTTTGATGCAAAAATATTTGCTGGAACATTCGGTTGAAAGTTTCCGGGAGTGGAATATGATTGGTGGTCTGGGAAATTATAGTTGTTTTTTGTTGAAATTGTTTTTGCATTGTAAAAGACTTACGTGAACTCAAGAGAGTGTCCATTGTTCACGTCATTGTCCACTTGTCCAGTTGCCACTTTATTTCAACAAATTGTAGAAGTTGGGAAACTAATATGATAAGGGTTAATTGAAAAATCTATAAAAAATGTTTTATCGTCAATTATGTTTGTTAGATCAGTCAAAACAGCGTTAGATAAACACGAGTCAATGTGATAAATATTTGGTAAATGCAAAACCACATAGCCATTTTATCAGATTTATACAGGTAATGCGAGGAGTTCGGGGAGTTATGATTTTACGCTAGTGGTGACCAGGAAACAGATTCGTCTTCTCATTCGCCGATGGCGATGATGACGTAAGCAAGGGACACCCACGTGACCATCTGTCTTGGAAGACCACCTACCTTATATTCTTATACCATGGACAGATCAAATCGTGTTTTGTTTATGCCTTGTTTGGTCCTCACTTCTGTATGGGTACCTAAGGTACCTAAGGCCTTCAGAATCCTTAGATGTATGTAAAATCTAAGATGAGATGTAAGATCTAGATGTAAGACTCTAAGAACATAACTGGCCCGTAATAGACTATTGATTTCATTATTTTCCCTAACTGATACACTATGCCCCTTTTTGTATCAGTTTTTAAATGTTGACTATTCCAGGCCCTTAAAGAATTTACTGCTAAGTAAATAAATTGTTTCAAAACTTTATTCTCGTTTCAAAAAACAGCAAAGTAAAGATTAGATTGCGTGGAGATATTTAAATAAGCCTTCTCCATATCAAAGGCTTTCAAACAAACGCACCGAAGTACACTGACGAGCAAAACTTTCTCCAATTTAAACACGCAGTTTGGCAATTATATTTGGATAAGGGTTGTCATGGAGTCTACACAACAACGGCAACGCCGCTGATTTAGCCCACGGGTTGATATTGGCCAAATTATTATATAAACTGTGGCGCATTTGGCGAAGGTCCCCCTGCGACGAGTCAAATGTTTTTTTCAAAATTTCCGCCTCGAGTCAAATGTTTGTACGATCTGCAGATATTTATCAGAGTGATATGGATGTTTT
Organism: Eupithecia insigniata; assembly: GCA_947859395.1. NCBI lineage: Eukaryota > Metazoa > Arthropoda > Insecta > Lepidoptera > Geometridae > Eupithecia > Eupithecia insigniata. Next base: position 8,185,223 of record OX402008.1, read on the forward strand.
CTATGTATAATAAAAATCTAACTATGTAGTATAATGTATTATTATATCCGTTATCTAGTAAAACAAGCTCTACATAACTTGGGGCTAAATGATGTTGTGTGGATTGTTCAGCATTATTTTTTTATCTATTTATTTTATGTCGGCAACAGTGCCCGCCAACTAGTTGCGACTTGTCCGCAAAAAATGTCGCCGGCATGTTCGTTACAAAACAATTTGTTGGCATGTCCGCGACATGACTGCGACTTGTCAAAAGATGCCGATTTCGTACCGCCAACAATGTTCACCAACAGTGACCTAACCCGGCGGCTTTGGTGTGTTTACTAGATGTTTTTTTAGATGTGAATCCGCCAACATGTGGCAGTCCAAACCGCCAACATCAAACCCACCGAGCTGTGCCGGCGTCGTTGGCGACTTTGATGTGTAGATTCCTTTACACATCTCACTGTGCACATGTCTTGTGCAATTCTTTTAGACATAATGTCATGTGTACATCATAATTACATATGCCGAGTTGACTATACACGAGCGACCGTCATGTTCACTATAAGATGTCCCCTGCCTGCCATAGTTCCAACATCACGTCAGGGGACATCGTATGGTGAACGGTCTGTAAGCAGCAGCCAATAAATCTTTCTGACATATAACAAAAAACAAAATATCGATATTACGGTGGTTATTACTCAATTCGTTCATGCATAAAACAGGGGGTCCAGAAACTAATAAGAGGTAGCCGTTTCTTGACAAGAGGGTTAAAGTATCCACATGGCCACAGTGTAACAAGATAAAGCAAACTACAACTAAACTGAGCCCTGAGTGGAAATTGCAAAGTAAACTTTTAAGGATAAGTGAATTAATCCTGTCTTGGAATATTTAAAAATAAAATTAGAAGTTTCGGAAATGCACTGCGGTCCTGCAACACTGGCTGCATCAAAGCTCACTTAAAAATAGAAGTTTTCATATAACAGGACGCGATGGTCACAAGTTTTTTTTTACCTAAAGACCATCACCAATTGTACCGCCAGCTATTTTCTCGTCCTGCTACTTATTTCTGTATCAAGTTACTATTTATGCACGTACGTACGTGACAAAATATTATAACACATCTCACCTCATTATGGTTTTTTGAGACGGGAGTGGATGGTCAAATCCAAAACCATGAGAGTTAGAGAAAAGTCGTGCAAAAAATCATAACCTCGATTTATGAGAAAACAAAAACTGCATAATGTTATCTTTTGTATGAAATCAAACTTATCATTTTTCATAAATATAATTACCTGTTTTTTTGCACATATTTTTTACAACGGATTTGATTGCTGATAAGTATCAATCTTTGCAAAGTAGTGGATTACTGAAAATGAAAAGAATTGTCCACTTCATTTATTCCGTTTTTTTTTTATATTGAGCCCATGACTCCTTTCACGACTTTTCTAAATCTCATGGTTTCTTTCGGATTGGCCATTCCCCTCATAAAAAGACAACCTGTATAACCTAGCCCCTACAGGTGAAAACAAATTCTCACCTCTCAGAACAAGAGAACCATCCTACTGCAATTATTTACCTTACGACACACCTTGACAACCCTGCGTGATATTATGATAAATAGTAGACCCTTGTCAGAGCGCCAGAAAATAAACCTGAATTACTGGTTGGCACGTTTAATATGGTTTCGGACACATGGTACAAGGTTGTCGTACACATAACCACTCCGAAAAAGATCTTCATCGCCTCATCTGGAGCCCGGAGAGATGCGGTACGTGCGCGTCTAGAAACGCACTCGCCCTGAAAAAGTCCCTTGTTAAGGGATGACGATGTTGTTTTTCCAACACAAATTAGGTTCATAGTTAACCCGTTTAGATCCGTAATGAATTCAACTGGAGTCGTTTATTACCTATTCATGGTACGTTTTTTACGTGATTTAACACATCACCAAAGGCTTTATCGCTGAGCATAGCATAGTTTATAGCTATACTAGTTTTTGCCCCCTGCGTTTCTATTGAAATCTTTAAAGTTTATTTCTATCCTATAGGAACCAATTTATGAGATAAATAGTAGCCTATGGTATTATTCCAGGTTTTGAAATATCAGCTCATATTGTTGTGTTTATGATAGTTTTAGCATTAAAAAGTACTAAACATTCATCAATGCATCCAAACTTTTTCATTATTAATATTAGTGTGATTGAATCATCTAAACTCTTAAAATAATTTAATAAAAAGTATATACCAATTACATATGTATATATATCTGTAGCTTGATAAAAATATGGCCTTATTTTATAAAGCGCTCTCATCCACCCATTTTTGGCACGACTCTCTAACTAAGCATTACAATACCACGCACACTCACCTGTAGGTAATGTTATACCTCGCATCGCCTGGCTCTTTTCGGTTTTCGGCCTCTACGACCTAAAACGTAGTAGGCGATTCAGATCCATTTCAGAGTTGACATTTGTACGACAACCTTAACTGTACTGTGTATGTACTAGGCACAGCTATTTAGGTGTTGAGAAAAAGTTCATTTACTTATGATTGAATTTAGCTTGCATGAAAGGGTCTTGATAGAAGCTGGCTGATGGTTTGTGTTTCTGTAGTGAAGGAGCCCGTAGATATCGTAAAGAGAAGAACATTATCTGTCTCTATGTGATAAGCCATATTATCTTCAGTTTAATTCGTTATATGTTAATATAACAAGTGCCTTAATATGAAGAAGTCCGGTAGCTTTAAAAAATCATTACAAATTTGATCACACCGAATCCACGATCCCTGTTTGCTTTCTCATTAGATAAAAATAAAAGAAAGTAATTTTGTATGCAAACACGTTAAGTCTCTGCAATCTACTAACCTACTAGCTATACCAAATAAATGTGGAAAGGATTTTAGTAAAATTTTGCAAAGCGATAGATACCATCTTCTGGGAAGGACATGGGCTGTTTTATCTTGGAAAAACACGAGCAACGTCGCGAGCAACATATAGTAATTACCATTATTTTGTAAAATATGCTTAGAATGTTTATTAAGAAGGTCCTAATTTATTCAGTTACCCACGTTATCTACAAAATATTTCCATCAGTATCACATTTGACCTTAGGTTTACCGTTACAGTCCCCTGTTGGGTATCCGTGACCTCTCGAGATGGAACTCGACGCCTGTGTAATAAGGTCGACTTTTGATACTCAACACGTTTCGATTAGTGTATTTAGTGGGCTAAAATCAGCTAAATAAGTTTCCACTGCTGGGGTTTGGGGATGAGTAAAGTGCCTTTTAGATTGTTTTCTCGGGGGAAGGAAAACCACGAGTTTTATTTTACCTTAAAATTTTGGTAAATTAGCTTGTTCTAAGTAGCGTTTTAATGTAGAAAAACACAGCAAAAGTTGCTTGCCCGGTTTATAAATTAAATAGCTGCCACCTCTTTCACAAGGTACCTGGTACATACATCTTAATTCTTTATTGCACAAAATATTAAGGATGGGAGTTATTGGATATTTTGGCTACCGGTTATTAGTAGGGTATTTTGTTTCAATACCGCTAGTACCAACTGGTACCCAATAACGTTACAATACTCTATACCTGTTCTGATTTCTACCCAATATATTTCTAACCGATTTGGTTAGAAATACCATCTAACCGATTTGGTTAGAAATACCAAATACTTGTTGCAGCTACATAACTTTACGGGTGAACGGTCCGCTAGTACCTATGCGTAGATGATAGTTAGGTAAGTATAGGTATTGAAGCGTTGGTTAGTTATGGCTCACGGTCGGTTAGGCGCGATGCTCGCTTTGCACAGTTATTCCCTAGCGGTATGCGGATTTTACAATAGCGTTAGATATTTTAGGACCATGCTAACAGGTACTGAGTTAGTTATTGAATACCGGACTCATCTCTACAAAATATATACATATTAATATATAACATTTAACAAGAAAATTAATGGCAAAGACGAGCTTAACCCTAAAAAGAGTTTTCTTCAAGCAAACGTTATTGGGATAGAGTGACAAAGTTATAAAAGTGGGTAAGTACATGGGAATGAAAAGAGGACAAAAGATTTAATTTTAACCTAATTATTTATTTGTTACTATATATTAGTATAATTTAGTACATACATAAAATACAACAGAGTTATGAAGAAAGATGACTCTTTGACTTTACGCTTGAAAACGAAGAGTATGAATACATAGCTAGGATATTCTTTAAAATTATTGTGCTATTATGCTATAGACTTACATAAATTATTCAATAGCTAGGTAAGTGGATACATTGTACCGTGTCCCGCATTGCAGTTCAGGGATATATTCTGTGCCATTACACCGGCTTGTTATTAATAAAAAAGTTAATATAATGCTCAATTCACCGTAATATTTTCAAAATTAATAAGGCCCAAATCATGAGATCACTCAGTCGCTAGATTTGAGATATTTAAAAAAGCTTAAGTATTTTATTTATAACATTAGCCTTGCTCTAAGGATAATCCACATGTCGTATAGTCTAGAAGTAACATTAATTCACCTACTGCCTATGCTATCCTACCACTAATAATATTATAAATGTCAAAGTTTGTGTTGATGGATGTATGGATAGTTTTTACACTTTCACGCAAAAACTACTGAACCGATGAAATTTGGTATGGGTATAGTTTGGGACCTGTAATAACATATAGGCAATTTTTTTATTCCGATATAATGCGGGCGCAGGCGCGGGCAGCAGCTAGTATAATATAACCTCCTTTACAACTGTTTATGATATAGACATAGAATTTTTTTCTACTTATTTTTTTATGTTTGTCTGTTTTTATGATATGTAACGTCACAGTATAAAAATCTATTAATATAAATTCCTAGAGAGATGAGATGAAAGGTCATGCACCCCATTAAAAAAATACTGGCCATCTACATAAAAAAATACGTCTTGAAGCGTGCATTTACTTTTTATTTCTTAAGGCTGCAAAACAGCCAGTATTTTGTTTCTCCACCCTCGCATCGCTGGCAATATTTTCAATAATAAGTACCTATTTGTCGGTTTTATGTCCTAAGTTTCTCCTACAATATTAAGATAATTAATAATTTCTACCTTGTTGAAAGAAATATAAACAAAAAAAAATTCGTAGGTTGAGTTAGTACACTTTCGTGCGAAGACTTATGGCCCAAATCTAAATGTATCGTTCTGTATACAAATGATATTAAATAAACCTATCAAACCATTAGCGCCACCATTCGCAAAGTTAAGCGTCAGCCAAACCTATGCGTCAAACACGCGGGACGCGGCCGTGGGGCCACGGCGTACGAATATCGACCCCTCCAACTCACCCCGTGGATGTCGTAAGAGCCGACTAAGGGAACCTACCACAGGAAGGGCAGCAGCTTCCTTTTGAGTTTTTTCAACACCAACACTTCGATCACCAATCCGCCTGCCAAGCGTGGTGATTATGGCAACCCCCCCCCCCCCCCCCCCCCCCTACATGGGAGACCATCCACTCGATAGACCGATGACATCGTAGCGGTCGCAGGGAGTCGATGGATGGAGGCGGTTCAGGACCGCTATTTGTGGCGTCGTATAGGGGAGGCCTATGTCAGCAGTGGACGTGTATGGGCTGATATGATGATGATGATTATGATCTCCCTCGATCGCGTAGGTGTTCAAGGCGTCATTGAATCAGCATTGCAGCGTCCGCGCGGCTAACGCTCCCACTTGCCTGTTTCATCTGACTCCGCCTCCAATTAACCAGCGCTAATCAACGCCTCCACCATAACTTTGCAGCTCATTAAAGAGCAGTCGTAAATTTACAACAATTTGCTTGAACTAGGAACCAATTTATCTCAATTTGATTACTTTCCTGGCATTACGGTTCCCCGGGGCTGGCCAAAGGAGTACTGGCCAATATGGCGGATTTAGGTTAAACTTTAGAGCAGTGTCATATGACGCAAGTTTGATAATATAACTATCGTTGTAGAAAATCCACCGAGAGCAGCGCTTCCTTCTGTTTTTTTTACCTACGTATCCCTAACTCGCATGCCCAGCGTGGGGATTATGGCTGTACAAACTATCACATAAGTACATCCAGTAGGTACATTCTAACTCAAACATTTTATGTAAATTAGCTTATCTCTTGGTAATCGAGGTCAATACCTCGAATACCAACGAATGTGGAAACAATAAAAGCAGTGTTCTACCATCACTCAACGGGTTTGGTTATTTTCTTCTCTTCGGAGTTTTTACCACCCTTAGCTAGCTAGCATCCCTTAGCGTTTTAACCCAGCTTAGCATATTGATAGCAACCCTATCATTGGCCATGACTCCCCATATGATAAAAACCATTTAGAAGGGGAAGCCTTCGTCCAGATGTGGGCCGATATAGGTTGTAAATGATTATGATGTTGAAAATATCGAAACAGTACAAATTACAATTTCATCTAACCTACGAATTTAAACTTTAGCTTTTATCGAGTTTAACATTAGTTTATGATGCTTTCCCCTCCCGCTGTATAAATACACTCAGGCCAAAAGATGAACAGGATGCTGACAAAGTTTGTTCTATCTTACTGGGACTTAGACGATATTCCGTTCCGTCGGGAGTTGAAAAAAATAAATTCGAACAAATTGTCAAAAATATCCTTTGTAAATTGGCTTACCTACTACAAAATATTTGATTATCGAGAGAGGTTAAAAAGCTTGAGATGAGTTTTGCTCCAACTCGAAAACTAACAACCGAACAAGGAAAGGGTTTTTTGTTCGCTTCTTTACTTAAAAAATCTTAAAAAGATTGAAGTGAAGAAAATATCAAAGCTATAACTTTATTTACTTTAGGTTTTACTTATGTGACCACAGGTTTTATAGTCATCTCACGGGCACCAGTCTCTTGTAAAACAAAATAACTAGATATAAATAAGCTTAAGATAAAAATTGTAAGCAATTATCTTTTGCAAAAGAAAATAAATAAATTGTTCATTCAATGCAATTTATATTTTATATATTTTCTTTATTGGTAAATCACAGCTTTACATAATAAATTTAAATTTTATGACGTGTCCAAGAGTCCTGTAAGGTCTAAAGAAAATAAAGCACTTTGATATTAGATACAAACCTCTACCTTCTAGTCCAGAACATAAACAAAATCTATCATTGTCTCATTCATCCACACTACGTCCACACCTCAACATCCCACCACCAAAATTGGTGATCACAGTGGCGGTTTTAAAATACAATCCACTCCTGGAAAAGCAGACGGATGGCACAATACCATCATTATCTGGTGGATATACCATCCACTCGTACTAAGCAGTTTTCCTCCATACCTTCATGATTAACACCGCTAAGGAATGGAACTCGCTGCCTGCTTCTGTTTTTCTGGCCAATTATAAACTAGGTCTCTTCATGACAATCAAAACAAGAGTGAACAGCTGTCTTCTAGACCTTCGTGATACAGCGTCGGCCACATCACCACTTTCCATCAGGTGAGATTGAGGTCAAACAAAATCTTAAAAAAATTAAAAATACAGCTTTCATCTTTTCAAACTCAACCTTAACAGCTTAATTGGTCCACTACTGGACGCGGCCTCCCGTGATAAACACCTTATTTAGCTTTAATCTCGTGGGGATAATGCCCATAATCCCTACGCTGGGCATGCCGACTGAGGATCGCAGTTTGGTAGTTGAATTGTACAGCAAGAGGTGCTGCTGCTAACCCCGGTGGATATCCATTAGTCACCCCAAAAACACCCGCGGGAAGAGTTGGTGTGATGTAAATTTTAAGCCAGCTCCACACAGCAACCTTTAATTTCATAAGGTTACAAACCTTGTTAACCACGCGTAGGTACCAGTTGTTGTGGTTGTCACAAGGTGGCTCAACAGCTTGGACTATAATGGGAACTTCCGTAGGTACAAAGTATACGTGAAACTCCGACAGAGTACATTCAGTTAACTGCGATAATCATAACTTATTATTCATAACCCATAAACTTAAACCAGCGTATTAAACCTCCCAACTTAATTGATGATCCCTCGAAGTTCAACAAACGGCATTTCAAAGTACCCAATGAAATCGAAACAAAAAGGTTTGTCTATAAAAGATCTTTCACACTTACGGTATACAATCTAGTGGTATGAAAGTACCGGATACCTTAAACCATGCTCGCGCGAGAGCAATGCTAGTGGAGCGATATTCTAGTAAAAAAATACTAACGGCATAAAAAACTAACGATATTGTGCATTTTTTTTTTCATCAGCCTGCGAAAAAGGAGCATTTTTATTTTCGCTTCTCATTACGGCCGATTGTACACCTTTATCGGATAGGAATTTTTGCAAGAGTTTTTATGCAGGAGCTTTTGTCCACTGCCCGCGAACTTTGAAAATTGTCACGTATCCGCTTCATCTCTGGCTTGCGCTGATCTCTAAAAAAATAGACACATTTTATTGCCTTTTTGTCCAACTGCGTAACCCACATTCGTGAACCACGGGTAACATTATTTTCCGTGGTCCACTTATTAGGGTTTTCTAGTAACTACTAATAATTTTGCACACCTTATTATATTCCACCTCAAATTTATTTACCAAAAAAGAAAATATATTATGTTCATTTATACAGAGTGTGACGTAACATGTGTACCAAATCCAAAGGGGGCGTTTCTGGTACCCGTATCGTAAAATCTTATCTTGAACAAAAGTTTATCCCTCCGGGACCAGAATCACCCCCTTTCAGCTAAGTACACATGTTTTGTGGCACCTTGTATAGGCCTTCTGTCAGCAATTAGCCGTTATAAACGATAATGTTTGTAACCGTTACCTGAGTAAAGTTAGAAAACCGTTATTTTTGATGCAATGTAAAGGAGTCTTTAGAGAAAACATAAAACGCAAGGGCACACGGACTTAAACGATAAACTTTGCGCATTTTTCAAACGTAAATTGCCTTAGAACTTTTGTCGCTATTTGAGTAAATGAAACTTCGAAAGGTACTTTAGTTTATAGGTTATGGTGGAGGGCAAATAACTTTCAGATCAAAAGATGATTTTATGATTAATTGATTGGTAAACGAGATTTGATCAACAGATGATCCTTGTGAACTTATTTCATTTAGGCTTTACCTCGCTAGACTCTTAGGTAAAGCTTGAATTCTTGACCAAGAAAAATTAGAGAGTAAACCAAATTTATTTATTTCATACCTTTGCTGCCAGTTTTCATGTAAATCTTATATATAAAATTTCCATGTCACAATGTTAGTTGCAAATTTTATATGCGTATTCAGTAGGTCTGAGAATCGGCTACTATCTATTTTCCATACGTCTAAGTGATAAGAGTTGAAGGCAAAACAACGTTTGGCGGATCAGCTAGTATTATATAAATGAGGTTTATTTGTATTTGTATTTATTCAAAAACATTACTTCTATTAATTACAGGTCAGACCTAATACAATAGAGTAGTCATCAAATTAAGTTAAGTCATTCAATAAGCAAAAAACATTAAATACATGTGTCAAAAAGCAAAAACATTCCACGATTCAATAAAAATAATAAGTAAAATAAATCAATACAATTGTCAAATTAGCAAATAATTCAATAAATCTAAGTAAAAAATACATGTCATAATGATTTCGTAAGTCATAATTTGATTTGTAGTGTAAAAAATAAATATTATTTATCATAGCACAAATTAAATAATAAAGCTTTTACGAACTCGCTCTGTGAACAGTGGAAGACGTCAATGGTCCTCGCTACCAGATTTAGTCTGTGCATGGTACGCGTCAGTGGTGCTTTGTTAAGTAAGTTAGTCCTTCCGCGAGGCACTGCAAACAAAGGCGGCCGTCTACGCCGCCCTACGTATTCGTCCGGTACGCACAGCCTCATCATTTCCAAGATGGTCGGGTTGGATATCATCCCCCGGAACACCCTAACCACATACAGCGCAAGTGCCACATCCCTCCTAATTTCCAACTTATTGTATCCAACCATACCCAAAACGAATAAGGTTGGATACATTAAGGGATAGAAAGGGTAGACGCCATATCTCTTCCAATATAGGTATCGCGTGAACTTGTTCTGTATGCGCTCCATCATGATACTGTATATATATTTAAAATTTCGGTTATTTTAAAAAAAATCGCACTACTCATACTAATGTATAACGTGGGGCTGTCGATTTGAAGTGGCCCTGCATAGGCTGCTTATTTCATATTCCCACCTCACCGCAAAACATCACCGACGTACAAAAAAAAATAAAAAATTTATTTAATATTCTTTTTTTATTCAGACGCAATTCCGTAGTCCATAGTGAAGTTGATGTATATGTACCTACCTAGCTACGGATTGTAAGGCACGCGGCAGTGCACCGCGCCACCTCTTGTATTGTCTTCAGAAATAAACGAGCGAGCATCATAACTAGTCGTTTCACTGAGTCCCATATATTTCAGAAGTACTGCACCAAACATTAAAATAAAATACAAGGACAAAAAAAAAATTAACGGCAAAATTTTAATTTTAATCAGACAAAGAACTGATAATTTTTTCTTTTATTTGCGATCGGTTTGCTCAACTATGAGCAATTTTTGCTGTAGTTTTCTGAGTTTTCTATTTTATATTGGGTGAAGCACACTCCTTCACTCACTCCTGGGTCTTGTGGACCTTCAACTACACTCATGGACAAATTTAACGGAACGCAAAAAATGGAGGCAAATCTCTCGAGTTTAGGCTCTCTTCCAAATGTTACACTGAGCGTATCTTTCTCCGGATCGTCTCCATACTTTGTTCCTTCCATCAACTGCCTTCTGACAGAATCTGAAGTCATTAGTAAAGAGTACTTCTCCCCAATCATCATCATACCAATTAGATGCGAATGAGCAAAGCTGGACCGAGCTACTCGATGACATGTGGTGAGCTATGTGACTGTGGCCAGCAAGTATGCCCCAAGAATTTAACTCTTTTTCTTATCCTTTTGGTGCTAACTGCTACACTTGTCGAACTTCCTATAGCTTTATTTGTACCTCGGAACAAGTCGAAGTGAAAACTGCTCACAATATATCTGCCGTCCCTCTCCGTTTTTACTCTTTTGCGAGCTTGTCCTGTACGCCTGATAATATATCCTCTAGTCTGTAGTTATTGTTTAATATAGCAAAAAATCACTTGGGAACGTGAAAATATTTTATGTCGTTCTACCTTATTTTTGCAGGCCTCTGCCCCTGAGTTAATGTCCTTCTTTACAGCCTACTCTGATACATGAGCGTTGTGATCTTTCGAGCTATTGGTTATGGTAGTTTTCGAGACTTTTCCGGTACACCTTAGCTGTTGATTGTATCTCATCAGCCACAGTAGAGATTATTTGAATGTCATACAGTTCTGTGTTTCAATATAAATACCAGGGTGCAATGGTGATTGTGGATTATGTTAATATGTGAGTTGGAAGCTGTGCACCACAGTTGAATGAAGAAAAAGGACGACAATAAAAACAACTAAATTTAGCAAGAACTTTTGAAAGAAAGAAAGAAAATAAATGTATTTTATACCATACATAAACCATAAAAAGACACATTTCAATAGTGGGAAAGTACAAGAAACTTTTACCAGAAAAATATACATAAAGAAAAGAGATATATAAAAATTTACATGAGATATTGGTCATTGTTTAAGCATTCAAAGTAAGAACAACCGGCTTTTGGTCTTTTGTATCTATAGCAATAGACCACAAGAGTAACATTAACTATTACTCTTATATCTCTATTATTGTTGCTAACTGATTCATCAACATTATTTATTTTATTTATTCATTGCTAATATATACACAGGTTGGTAGCTTATAATCTAATTATAGCTAACGTTAGTAGGTACATACACCCTGTTGGGCAGTGCAATTTCGATTGTTAGTTGTTTAGGTAGGTACATAGGTTTAATCTTAATTACATAAATCTTAAAATTACAATTATACGTCTCAATGTCAAATCGTGGAAACGATTAAAAAAAGTTCCTCTTTAAAACAATTCAAACAACCTTTTTTATGTGTATGTAAGTACAAGGTAAGTAGGTATTATAGTACGTATAATAATTATTGTTTATATTTCCTAAGTAACTCAAACGCCACCGTATATTGTTGTTTTATATCCAGTCCATCCCAAGGTTGCCTGGAAGAGATCGCTCAAAGCGATAAGGCCGCCCTTTGTACTTCATTGTTGTAAATTTTTCCTTCTGTATATACTCGTATTTTGTGTTTGTGTGGTACAATAAAGAGTTATAGTATATCTATCTATCATTACCTAATCTGTGCTACAAGGTTTGTAGGAGGAACCCGAAAACGGCCCAGTAATAATAATGCATACCCCTTCTGAACTGTAATGACAGAAAAAATGGCGTTCCCTTCTAGGGACCCTCTCCATAATCTACGTAATGGCCAGGCTTATTTAAAATTCCAATGCAAACTTTCGACACCAGTAAACCGAACCCTTCTTATTTACAAAACAGTTACAAAATCAGAAATTCATTGACCTTGCCTTTTTACACCTTTTGAAGTAAGTAAAAGTCTACGATCTTACATAGTAAGTTTATCTATTCTGAAAGTTTTCACGATCTACCTCGTGTGTTCATAAGTTTTGAGACGAACTTATTTAATTAATTTAAAAAGAAAGTAGTTCATGCAACCTTTTTAAAACTTTTAAAATTTTAAATTTCGAATGTTTTGAATCAGAAAATATATACATTTGAATATTTGTTTCATTCTCCGTGAAAACGGCGCCAACAAAAGATTTGCGGGCGACTGTAATTTCACTGTTTCAAGCAGGAAAAAAACCAATGCAAGTTTTTAGTGAAATCCAAAGTTTGGGATGTAGTCGGAACTTTGTGTATTATACCATAAAGAGGTACAAGGAGACCGGCTCTTTAGAAGACCGTGGAAGATGTGGCCGCCCGCGGTCTGTAAGGACGCCCGCCAACATCAAAATAATCAGAGAGCGAATTCGTCGCAACCCTTGCCGGACTCAAAAGAAATTGGCTCTGCAGACCAGCATTTCGCGAATATCGGTGAACAGGATACTTAAATATGATCTTAAACTAAAGGCCTACAGTCGAAGGAAAGTGCATTATTTAAACGAGCGTCTTCGTAAATTGCGACTGGAACGATGTCGGAACCTATTGAAGAGACACGATCCAGAAAATATCCTGTTTACCGATGAAAAGATCTTCACGGTGGAAGAAAAGTTTAACCGGCAGAACAATAAGGTTTACGCCAGAAGTTCAAAGGACGTCCAGCCATCTGTACGCAATGTCCAGCGCACTCATGATCCAGCAAGTGTGATGGTTTGGTGGGGTGTTTCCTACGAGGGGGTCACTTCGCTTCATTTTTGCCAGCAAGGCGTCAAGGTGAAGGCACAAAATTACCAAACCGACATATTGGAAGCGGTGGTTAAACCATTAAATGATACGCTATTCGCTGGAAAATACTGGGTTTTCCAACAGGACTCTGCTCCCTCCCATAAAGCTAAGACTACCCAACGTTGGCTGGAGGCCAATTTGCCAGGCTTCCTTCGGAGCGAAGATTGGTCGTCAAGCCCTGACTTGAATCCTTTGGATTATTCTTTATGGACGGAATTGGAGCTGAGGGCATGCAGAAAGTCTCACCCAAACCTGGATTCTCTCAAGCGAGCCCTTATTAAAGAATCGAAACGGATTCCCATTGAAAAGATTCGTGCCGCCATAGATGAATGGCGCACGCGTTTGAAGGCCTGCATTGAATGCAAAGGCGGCCATTTTGAATGATTTATTTTTAAATACAGATCTAGATGTCAGTAGTTTTAATTTTAATATCCAATAAATGAATACTCAACTTAGCTCCAAAAATATTTTAGTTTTACTGTGTCTCAAGACTTATGAACACACGAGGTATATAAGCAATATAAAAGTTTTAATGACCATTGATTTGTTATGTAGTTTTCTAGTAGTCTGGAAAATTTAAACTTTTAAACATGTTTTTTGAAAAAAGAAAATTGATCGTAATTTTTTTACCGACGAAATAAAAAAGAGGAGGAGTAATGGTTCAGTTGCTTTTTTTTTATTTACCAATTGTGTTCGTTGATTTCTCCGTCAATTATGGACCGATTATGAAAATTCTTTCGCTATAGTATTGTGCATAATCCAGCGGTGGTAGATTTAACTCCCGAGGAATAAGTATTTCTCCCGATAAACTAAAAAAACAGTGTAAATACTATGGAATTGAAATCGCATTTAGTTCAAATGAATGAAACTATTTTATTTAGTTTTTTCATTACTGGCAAAAAACAAATGCTGCTCTAATTTAAAAAGGCATAGAGAATGTAATTGTACATTGTATGTATTTAAAAACAGCCATTGCTAGAATTATCAAAAAAATCTCATCTGCATAGGTACTTCATTTAGACCTATCCTCAAATGTTATACCTACTAAATTTCACAGGCTTTTGACTACTGTCGGTAGTGAATCTTCTGGATAAGCCGTAGGAAGCTGTAGGTATTGTGCATGAATGGTAGAAAGAACCAACGCGCGTGCGTACGCCAAATCGATCCGTACCACCCGTGTAAATAATGTATTTAACTCAATTTTTTGCGTGTGTAAATATTTTTTGACAGAATCACCTCTGACGTCAGAGTATTTCGAATTTTTAATTAGAACACTGTTTGAATTTTGATTTATGTTTATTAGGATAAAATTAAGGATATGGATGGTTTCTAAAAATTATCATTTAAACTTGGGGCTTTCAAAGAAAATAATTTATGCTGCTATAGACTTTTAAAAGATACTTTGGTATTTATTATTGTAACTAATAATAAAAACAGTCGGCGCAGCTGCGCAGTTGCGAAAACGTATCTGCCATTTTTGTTTCGGCGCCACTATCGCCTCAGTCGCTCGGGCGTAGCTGTCAAAAATATTTTTTTCATAATTCGTCAGTTTTCACTCATTAAAACTGTTTATAAACAAGCTCTAAATTCAACTTTTCATTTCAAGAATGTAAATTGTTCCGTGTAAAACGTTTCAACCTCAAATTGTTTTCGGCTTGCGTTGCGCAGATCACTACGTGAAGTCGAAAATGTTGTTCCGGGTGTTTTTCTGTGTGTTCTTGTTTACTTTCGGCATATGTTACGGTAACCCGGATGCTAAAAGACTATATGACGACCTGCTGAGCAACTATAACAGGCTGATTCGACCTGTTGACAAGAACAACAATACTGTGCTGGTAAAGCTTGGTCTTCGGCTATCGCAGCTTATCGATTTGGTGAGTTCATTAATTCTGCCCTCTGTAGGAGAAAAAGCACAACTGCTGTAACCTAAGTTTCGAGATAAATTGAAAAAACTTTGCGCTTTAGTGTAATTGCTTTAGAGATGAGTTACGAAGCTGAATCTTTTTTTATCGTATGTATTATTAATATAGAATTTTTTCTATAAAATAATTTTATAGATATTATTACAATTAAATTAACTATTTAGAAAAAACCATTTCTACCTCCTATTTAATATCCCGTTTGAGTTAAGGGAGGAAGAAAAAAAGCACAACTACACACATGTGTTTTTTTAATGTTCTATGTAGTAATTTTAGATAGCAAAAAAAAACAGAAATACGTAATTGTGCTTTATTCTTTAGTAATCTTTAAAGTATTATAGGGAAATAGTAAACAAAAAGAACATAAAAAACTCGAAAAGTATTTATTAAAATGAAATCACATAAAGAGTACCTATTTATTTGCATTACTATATCTTATAGTTTTAAGTAGAATAATTTTACAACAATTTAAAAAAAGGTTTAATTAACTTTGCATGCAATTTTACTTAATATTAAGGTTTATTGTGTTTTTTTACGCAGGTGCACTCAAGTGTCATAATCATTTATAAGATCAGCAACCTCGTCATTAACAGGAAGATCTTCCCAAAATTTTACCCTATTGGGCGGCATCAGTTGGCTAGACGTTGAATGATGTCACGTTTCCTTTTGGAAGTAATTCCTCTGGGTTCCTCTTTAATCTTCGACAAAGGGAAGCCATTCTTTAAAATGCTTGGTTTAATAAAGTCTAGTTCGATGTTTTCACCTTCGAAAGATGTTTTGTAGTGAATCTTATGATCTCCTTTTGTAAATTTCACTTGAACCATGTCGCTGAGATAAGGGCGCGGTCTGGCTAAGCTGATTTTCCGTGAAGCCGCACAATCTTCAAAAGTGAAAAAATCACTGACTTTCATTTCTTGTACTTTGACTTTGCCACTGTTTGCTTTTTCTACTGCGATTTTGAAATCTCTGAAATCGTATAACTTTACCATTCTTTTCATCGAAAGTTCCACCTGGTGATGAAAACTGTCCGCAGACATAAAAGTGTGTCCAGGTTCGAAATAATTTAGTATTATGAATTATTTCGAATTCTCTCCTGAGTTTATCAAATAATTGATGTATGAGAAGAGGCACCAATTTTTATTTTGTCAAGTGCAATTATCAAGCCACAGTGTGACATTTTTTACGTCCCTGACTTCTATGAAAAACATTCTGAACGAACTCACAATGTCTTCTTTTTTTCGACCTGATACTGCCTCGTGCCATAAAACTGCGAATGGAGGATCCTTGCTAGGTCCAACAGGGACAAAGCTTTCATTAAAGGCAATTATGCGTGGACAAAATATGACAGACTTAATGGATTCCATTCTTGGTAACATGATTACCTTTTATAAGTCCGCTGAATAACATACTGTCTCATCATCACTTCTAAAGAACTGGTAGGCATTTCGAGCACTTATAGTTTTGTCTGTTTACTTAGTATTCAATGTTATGCGTTTTCAGAATAGAAGTCGATCATTTCGTTCAAATCGTATACCAATAAAAAACAACATATGTGGTTTCTTAAGTAGTATTCTGTGTCTGATGTCAGGGTTATGTTTTTTCTTTATCAAACAGCAATTACTTTTGAGAAAATGTAATGCACTTGTGCTAGTCTAACTTGGCTCCTATGGGAAATATCGCTTATATTCCTAGACAGAAAAATCTCATTTTTTTGCTGATCCCGGGATTGTATGTAACTCAATTTCACAAAATTTGTCACTTGTGCTTTTTCTCCTACAGAGGGTAGAATTGTGAATAGAATAGAATAGAATCATTTATTCACAGAAAACATGTCAAATATTACAATGCTGTCAATGTATCAGTGGTATCAATGTAATACTACCAGTAGTTTGGACTGGTGTGTGAATATTAATATCTACTACTACCTACTTACACAATAATAATGATTTAGAAATTAAATTACAAATCTCTTGTCTGTTTAAAATTAAAGTATTCGTCCACGCTATAAAAACAATGAGTCAGCAACCATTTATTGAGACTATTTTTAAACAATGTCATTGGCAAGTCCTTAAATTCTTTTGGTAACTTATATATCTTAATTGCCATGCAAAACGAATTTCTGTCAAAAAGTTTGGAATGGTGATTTGGCATATAGATCTTATTTTTATGTCTAGTATGCCTAGATAAAACTTCTTCTTTAGTTTTGAAATAGTGTGGGTATTGTCTAACAAATAAGCAGATTTCTTTAATGTACATACATGGCAAGGGAAGAACTTTAGTTTTTTTAAATAGTGGTTTGCAGCTATCCGGAAACCAGGCTCCGCAAACCACACGCATACACTTTTTTTGAACTTTAAAGGCTTTGAGTACCTCCACAGAATTACCCCACAATGGTAACCCGTATAGCATCACAGATGACACATAACCATGGTAGGCAGCAAGTGCTGCATTTTGTGACACAGTTTTCCTAATTCTTTTCAAAGCAAAAACAAACCTATTAGTTCTACTCCAAACATAGTCAGCATGCGACTTCCAATTAAGATGTTCGTCAAGTTTAATACCTAAGAAAATACATGATTCAACACTTTCTACTGTAGTTGATTGATATTGTATGTCCAAATTTATAGATTTATTCTTGTAATTTCTGAATTGTATAAGTTTAGTCTTGTCAATATTAATCATTAATTTATTCCATTTTAACCAATTCCCTATGTCATTAATTGTATTTTTCATTTCATTTTGATACGAGTCAATATTTGTACATTTAATTACTACTGTTGTGTCATCGGCAAACAGTAGACATTTATTGTTAGTGACGTTTGGCAGGTCGTTTATAAAAAGTAGAAACAGCAAGGGACCTAGGATGCTACCCTGGGGAACATCACGATTATTAATTCTAAATTTTGATATAAACTGCTGCTTGTTAATAACAAAGATTTTATGGTTATTTGTATCAGAGACCAGTCTTCTGATTTCGGTGCATTGACTTCGGTCTTGCAGATAACTACTGAGCCAATCATGAGCTGCACCTCTTATCCCATATTTTTCTAATTTGTTTAGAAGCAGTGCATGATCTATAAGGTCAAAAGCTTTACTAAGGTCTAGCATTAACGCAGAGACTGGCCTTTTAGCATCAACACATTCCGTGACTTCTTTGACAAGATCAAAGCAAGCCAATGTGGTAGATCTGTTCTCGCGAAAGCCAAATTGATGTTCCGTCAAAATACCATGTTTAGCGATAGATTTATTAATTCGAATAACTATAGCCTTTTCAAATACTTTAGATATAATTGGAATGAGTTTTACTGGCCTATAATTATTAATGTTCTTATCGTCACCTTTCTTAAACAACGGCTTTACTACAGAAATTTTCAAATTGTCTGGAAACCTTCCTTCAGTGAAGGACACGTTTATGAGATGACTAAGAGGGACACAAATACTCTGGGCACACAACTTCAGTATTTTGGTGCTGAATCCGTCATAGCCAACTGAATTCGTGTTTTTAAGAGTTTTTATGATTTTAAGTACTTCTTGAGGGTCTGTAGGATCTAAAAATATTGTGTAGGGGTTATTACTGATCTTGCTATTTACTACTGACAGCATCTGAGTGATGCTACTGTTTTGATTCTAGAACCTCGGCTGTTCTAAAAAATATATATAACTCGATAGCTTTGTATTATATTGCTTTGATTAGGTACCTTAATTTCTATTGATGGATATTAGTATCTAATAGCTCAAAGCGTAGATTAGATCAGCTATCAGGTCAGATCACATCAGCTATATCAGATACAGGTATCAGATCATATCATCAGGTAAGATAATATCAGCGATTTTGTTGTAAGTTGCACCAGTCCATAAAGTCCGACTAATACTTTTAATAAAAATGTTTGATTATTCTAAGATTATTACCTGGGTACATAATGTGCGCGCGCAAAACCTTTTGCCAGTACTCGTTAAGACTTGCTTTAATAACAATAATTTGGCGTGATTTAAATAAAAAATAAATATTTTCTTTGAAAGCACCAAGACGGGAAAATAATAATTTTTAGAAACCACCCATATCCTAAAAACGTCACGTGTGAATTGGACTCGCACACAGAGGGCAGGAGACCGTAATTATAAGACATTGTTTCTTGCTCAATTTCATGTTTCTAAGTCAACGGGATGTAGGTACCCTATAGGTTTTGATCATTAACAAACAGAAAAAAATTGTGAATAAAAAACAAATTTCATGATTGTAGGTCAACGGGAAGTATCAACAATATAGGTTGTCGGTCAATAGCAAGAATAAAAAAAAATATGTGAATAAACTACAAATTTACGATTTTTCCCTATAGTTTTGCTATAAGACCATGCTTCTTCGACTTAGAGGTTTGATAGATATCACGACTCTAAGAATTTGAAGTTAATTTCAACACGATAGCTCCACGCGTTTCTGAGAAAAGAGGGTTGAAAAACGGACGGACAGACGAACGGACGGACGGACAGATGGATAACAAAGTAATCCTATAAGGGTTCTGTTTTTCATTTTGAGGTACGAAACCCTAAAAACGATAAACCGACTTCAAATACCCATTACTTTTACACTGTTTTTAGGTTTTGCGGGGTAAATACAAATCTTCTGGGGATTACATTTTTATGGGAGAGATCATTTTCTATACACCTCGAGATCATTTTCTATACACTAATGAAAAAAAAAAAAACAGAATCGGTCCACAATTGGCGGAAATATCGCTTAACAAACATATAAATTAAAAAAACATACACGTCGAATTGAGAACTTCCTCTTTGAAGTCGGTGAAAAATATAATATGTTTTCCAGTAGTGGTTTTGGGTATAAATTACCTTAGTCACGTTATCTAGCATTTCATCTACTTTCTACGAGGTGGAACTATTTCAATCAGGGAATATTAAACGGGACCAAAATACCTGCAGGGGCCATATTACTAGATACCTTCTCCCAATATGTATGACTTTTCTACATAAAACTTATTTATACTCAATCGCAAACATGGTCATACAATAATATTTAGGCAAAGGGTCAGGATCCGGTTCAAAAAACCATAAGCGTAAATTCAAATTACTACCTACTTCTCATTGGTAAGGCTCGTCAGGTTCTATTAATTTGAAACCTAGAGACGTGCATACTCGCAAGGCGGTGTATTCAGTGTTGCCAGCACCTTGTTATTTACCCGCCTTAGCTGTGTTTGACCTGCTAACGAACTGAACTTACTTCGACGACTTTGGGGCTTATATTCTTGATAGAAAGATATGTACATAAATAACTCTTTATCACAAAATAGAATACAGAAGGAAATGCTAAAAATCAATGAAGTACAAAGGGCGGCCTTATTCAATTCCTTGCTCTTGGTAGGCTTACTCAAATGTGTTAGCTTTAATTAATAAAACATTTAAAAGATGAAATGAAAGTTTGTTGTGTGCTTTGGTTATGTGTAATATACAAAACAGAAACCGCTAAAGGTAACAAAAAAATCGCTTATACAAAACATAGTCAGGGTCTACCTATTTTCTGTTCTAGCTCTACCCACTAACCACTTCGTCAACAAAATCAACTCTAAGCACAGACAAGGCCATTCTACGTGAAGGATGTGTGTGTGAGTTGGGGCTATACTTTTCTCGCCCGCTTCTAAATAGACAATTTTCTAGAATTACATAGAATCTTAATTCCGTTGCAATGCCATGTCTCCACTTGTGGAAATCCTGAACGTTCTAGAAAGTTCCTACTTGACTTTATATCATTTTTATGAGCTGCAGGTTAACGTGACTACGGCTACGGTCCTTTTCCGGATTAACTTGGAAAACTTGATTGTCTGTGGAAAGCTCTGGAATTTTAAATGAGATAGTTTTGTAAGATTTGTTCACAATAGGTGTCTCTACCAAATTGGAACGATTATCCAATTTTGTTTCGTTCTTTTTACATGAGGATTGAATTTCAATCTATAGATAGGACGATACCTTCAGTTAAGATATGAGTATATGCCGGGCATTTACAGGGCGTATTGAGTAAATGCCCAATTTATGCCCGATAAATGCCAATTTATAGGGCATCAAAGGGCATACATATATTGGGCATTTACTCAATACGCCCTGTACTCAATACCCGGCATAAGCCCGTCTGTACTCCGGTTTAGTTCATCACTGGGCGGATTTACATTCCGTTGTCATCTACCGCTCCAAACATGGTCCGCAAAAAAACCATCCAAAAACTCCGGCATGGCTCTATACTCTACTCTAGCAATCTAAAAGATAATCAGAACTAACTTAGAAAAAACTATCGTCTTTTCATTGACAACAATAATTACGTCTAAGATTAATCGGACTTTGGATTTTCGAATGCGCTCATGATTCTTTCTTCGTATCTATGGCTGTACTTTCCCTTTCACCTTACATATCAAGTGTCGGCGGGGACATTTTCCATTGAAATCAAAAATGCATCTTCTCACCCACTTCCGCTTTCCATTGAAAATACAGCGTCAGCTGTCTGTGTTTACTGTCCTTTAGTAACCAACTTACAAAGTAACTTAATAGGGTTTATTGTAATTCGTTTGATAAGTAGTTGCTCTACATAGTCAAGTTTGATGGCTGCTACTGTCGCTCGTGTAGAACGTGTCTTGTTTACTCGACGATGACCTTGAACTAACGATATCTTTTGTATCTGTATTATATACTCATTTGCTGATTGTGTCTATTTTTGATCCTTTGTGATCTTAACTACCAAGACTTTTAAATAGTCTAAGAAATCCACAAAGGCTTTATTTCGTCCATTGGTCAATGAAATACTAAATTATCAAAGCTATAAAAAAATTGGAAACGATTAAACTTTAAAAAGTCGCTTAGCCGAAATACGCAGACGCATTGGGATGGCTAAAAATGCCATGTCCCAGCTCGATAAAATATGGAGAGACAGAAACATAAGTAATAAGACAAAAACCACCTTAGTCGACACCTTGGTCTTCTCCATATTCCTGTACGGAGCGGAGACGTGGACTTTGAAAGCCAAAGATCGCCAACGCGTTCGAGATGTGGTTCTGGTGGAAAATGCTGCGCATTCCCTGGACCGCGCATAGAACCAATCTCTCGGTACTCAAGGAGCTCAAGCTAGAACGGAAGCAACGCTTATCAACGGTGTGCCTCCGCAGGATCCTCGAGTTCTTTGGTCACATAGCTCGCAAGCCCGGAGACAACCTCCAAAAACTCATCGTCACGGGAAAAGTAGAGGGAAAGAGACCGAGAGGAAGGAGCCCAATGCGCTGGTCTGACCAGATCCGCACCACACTCGATATTAACATGTCAGTAGCGGTGCATGTTGCTGAAAGCCGGAGCAAATGGCGCGACATAGTACAGGAAAAGTTACGATGATGAGTCACGACCCCCAGTATTGGGGAAACGACGCAAGGAGGGACTCATTTACTGATTGTGTCTATTTTTGATCCTTTGTGATCTTAACTACCCAGACTTTTAAATAGTCTAAAAAATCCACATAGGCTTTATTTCGTCCATTGGTCAATGAAATAACTAATTATCAAAGCTATAAAAAAATGAAATAGATTAAACTTTAAAAAGTCGCTTAACATTTTGGTCATCCCAAAGTGATTGACCCACACTCTTGACTCCACATGGTTCACATCGATTTGACATCCATATCAAATCAATGCACTTAGGTTTATTCATATATTATTTATTTCTTATTTTAATATTTTTTATGTTTGCTATATCAACTCCCCACCACGGTTGGTCGTTTCGACGTAAATAAAACTGAAACTTTCAGTGCAGAGCTTTATCAGAATATCACTTAGCGTAAACCCAGATTTTGTCAAGACATTTATTTTTACCGTTAATACGTGTAAAAATATAATATTTCCTAACACCTTTATTAAAAAACACAATAAGAAAAAACACGTTCACACCTGCGGGGTCTTTTAAGTGCCGCTTAGACCCAAAACCCTTTGGAGATTCATGTTTACCGGAAAACCAGAATTTACTTAGAGGGACCATTTCGACAATTTTATGTGAGACTGGTTGAAAACCGAGACCTGCCTTTATGTGGAACACTTCAACGGTTATTTGATTTAAAATGACACTGGTTTCACGTTTGAGCGTTTTAATATAAGATTAGGACCTAAAGCAGTTATCGAATTTAAATAAATAAATATTGCTAGACAGTCCTGACATCCCACGCAGTGAGCACAACTTCTGTTATGGATAACTGATATACTTAAAGGTATAACGTAATATATAGTTTTTTTTAAAAAACAACACTTGGAACAAATATTTCCAGATCGTACACACATTTGTCCCGAGGCGGGAATCCAACATCCTCCTGCATCGGCGACCCTTTGCCCGCTACGAATATATGAATAATCTCAACTTATACCTCTCAGTAGTATAATTACCGATGTCAGTCATCTGTGTTGGTGCTTGGACCACTCTTGACTTTCAAAAGTGAATCTAAAAGCCAATGTTTTGAAAAAACTAATATCCTACTTAAAATTAATTTTTACACTGTTTTCTTAAGTTACGGGACAAATACCAATCCTTTGGGATAATAATTTTAAATGAAACCATCTCTATACAATAGAGAAAGAATCATCCAAATCGGTCTATAATTGACGGAGAAATCGACAAACATACATATAAAAATACATACAACTGAAGATAGAACCTGCTTCTTCTTTTAAAGTCGGTCAAAAATGTATATATCCAGGCCAGGCCGTGCACTTCCGGATTTTGATTAATTTTTTTGTCACATACTTGGTTGCGTATGACATCGTAGCGGTCGCGGGGAGTCGATGGATGGAAGCGGCTCAGGACCGCTATTTGTGGCGTCGTATGGGGTAGGCATATGTCCAGCAGTGGACGTGTATGGGCTGATGTGAATGAATTAATGAATACTTGGTTGCACCCTCTGAAACTGTTTTTTAAATATCAACCCTGAGGAGCCTAATCCTGGGACGTTACGTTTTACAGAAATTCCAATTCATAGAGAGATATTCTGAGTAAGTCAATTTTGCTATTGAATATTCCACTTGCTTTTAAACCCCATTCTAGTATCACTTATGCCACTGTAAGTATAGTAATTTGATTGTTTTGACAATACTAAAAACCGACATCGACAAAATCGACATCTTTATTTTTCATATTTTACTATGGGATCCCTCGGGATTATTTTCTAAACCGGTTCATAAACTGACGGAAAAATCCACAAACATACATACATACAAAAAAATACATACAGTCGATAATATAGTATAGAACATACTCCTTTTTTTCGAAATAAGTGTAAAATATTTGTCAATAACAGGACTTGTAACGTTTCAAACTCTGACTGCCACCGACGCAATTAACCTTCTTTGGCAGATTGTTCCTTTCAGAATTTATAGTTACATCCCAAAATTTTGAACATAAACGGGACTTGAACCCGTAATCTCAATACGGGAAAGCTATTACTAATTGTGCTACCAAGCCAATTCCTAGTCGGATTTTTTTTGGGAAAGTCATTTGGTACTTCATGGAGCTGGGCTGGTTAGGGCCTGGTTAGGCAGGGGGACAAACTACTATGCGAGATGTCAGTGCAGATCTCAGTTTAGTCCCGATCTCACCAGTCTAAGTTAGGGAATTAGAATTAGAATTACGGACTCGATCTTATGCTCTATCAACGTATAGTATCGATCTAACAACGTATATTATCGACTTAGGCTTTGTATCAACGTATAGTAACGAGTCTGAAATTACACTACCACCACAATGTTATTGGTCTATGCACTATATCAACAGCTGAAGCCGATGTAGCCTGGGTCATGTTGGCGCAATGTGTTCAGTAGCCCATAAAAACTGAAAGCGATTGTTTGGAACTACCTACGAAATAAATATGACATTAAACAAAGCAGACGAGGAATTCTTAATTTTTATTCGGCAACTTAGTCAAAGTTCGAAATCCAATACTAATTATAATATTAATATTTGTTTTATTCATATCAGAGTACGATAGAAAAGTTGCAGATCTTATATAACTGTTTCTATGGTCCATCCCTAGTCATGTTAAAAAAGCGAAAAAACGGCTGAACGTTCTCAATTTCTTAATTTTTATTTCATGGAATATATCCGTAGCGACATAGAGCACATAAAAAATGAAAAAAACAAGCCTAACCATAAAAATAGATTCCTACAAAGCTTATTGTGAAAGAGAAAGACAAGGTTCTAAAAGTGGCTAAGTTTAATTGCACAAATAGAGGAAAAGAAGTCCGTATTTTACTACTTGAAGTGTCAAGTAGAAAAATACCAGCCCTCGTTGCCATCAGTCAGTCACACTGCTAAACAACAACAGAAAGACGACAAAATATCGCCGCAATAAGTTTTCAGTCTGCTATAACCCTAAGTTCACTACAAGCATGCACCAGCCTGCTCTCCCAAGCCTATATAAACTTCACGCATGAAGCTCACTCACGCTGTGTTGGTATTCAAGCCTGGTTCTTGACTCCGTTCCACAGACACATTTATTTTGATGAAGCAAGAGAATGTCTTGGCATTCTGCCAGATTTTGACAATCGATTGCCTTGTACGTGAAGCTGGATAGTTATCTAATCTAATATAGCTTCTATTAAGTTGGGAGTAGGTGCGAAATCGGTGATTTTGCTGTTATGATAGGAAACATTTGTAATGATAGCACCTTTATTGTCCTCGTTGTGTCTCCTAAACTAGAATCCATTTCTCCTAGACAAATAAAATTTACCATCTTACCAATAGATAATACGTCAAGTGCGATACTCGAACACCTAGGGGTTCCGTATAAGACCTTGGTTCTTGCAAAATATCATGATTCTAGGTTAACAGGAAGTACTCGTAGGTTTTGATCTCGTGCGAAAAATCTAAATATTTTTTTGTGTTACTGCAAATTTCCAATTTTCCCATTTTTCCCTTTACTTGTGCTAGAACTTGCTTCTTGCCAAATTTCAAAGGCAACGGTAATACTCTATGGGTTTTGAGTGCATGTGATTGCATTGAAAATTTCAAAATATGCGGGCTAGCTATAACTTTTGATCGTAGACTTAGATAATTGATTTATATTACGGCTCCTAAGGGTAACGGATTTTAGTATTTGATGTTAATTTCAACTCGATACCTCCAAGCGTTCCTGAGAAAATGGGGTTGACAAATAGACGGACAAGAAAGTGATCATATAAGGCTTCCTTCTTTCCTTTTGAAATCTTTCATTTTTCAGTTCATATAAAATTTTGTTCTTTTGTTTCAGAACTTGAAGGATCAGATCCTAACTACGAACGTCTGGCTTGAACACGTGAGTTTATAGCTATAATAAATTTGGAGAGAGAAATAAATTGCGGAAATTCAGACCATTCCGAGACAATGGCCAACGTACAACTTTGGTCGAAACAAACCCTTAATATTCCATTTATGGTGACGACTTTCAGCATTAGAAGAGATATACTGCCATCGGTCTCAGTTCCAACGTCACCAAAACTAAACTAAACTTTTGACAACACTTAAAACGATGCCATCCTTATTTTTTCGATCGTTATGAAAGGGACAGCAACATTTTTAATGCTTTTAAATTACTTAACTTTAGTTTTGAAAACTTCGAAATTGACACCATTAAAAGATAAAAAGATAAAATTTATTTATTTACCCACAAAATTAAATCACAAGAACAACAAATAAACAGTCTAAAATTAACATAGGAGACATATATGCATAGAATTCTATTAACTATTAATTATTAAAAAAAAGGGGTGTAAAGGGTCCCTATCTCAGCGTTATGCAGAATTGGGCAAATAATTGTCCAATACTGCGCTGATTTTCAGTAGGGCCCTTGTAGAGTGACGACGGCGGAGTGCCTAACAAGTATATAATTATTATTATTAGGAAGTACATTATAATTATTTAAACACGATACATAAGTTAAGACTAGGATGGTACTTTATATATTTACACATTGAACACACAAGAAATCCAAGCATATCCATTGGCATTATACAATACTCAAATGCTCTTTTTCTTCTTTTAGTTTTGGCTCTGCATCTGGTTTCATGCAATTCTGCCAGTGTTAGTTTTGATTAAAATATATTATAGATTTATGAATAAAAAACGTAATTATATAATCTCAATCAAGTTCATTATTTACAAAAACAACCAAATTAAGAGCTAAATAAAAGCACTAACAAAAGCAATCAATATGCGATGAAACAAAATACATATAACACTTCAGTTGCTTAGACGCTGTCAGTGTCAATTTTGTAAATTCAGATTCAAGCTCTTAAAGTTCAATATTGCTCTACCAAACGGCATCAAATAAGCACCGTCACTTACAGAAATCACAACCCTGTCACATTGTAATAGCATCTAAAATCCCTCGCCGACGACAGCGATAAATAAACGCAGTGGCACTGCTTTAATATTAATATTGTTACCAGGAATGGGAGGACCACAAGTTTAAATGGGATCCACTGGAATATGGAGGACAGAAGGAGTTGTATGTGCCTTCTGAGCATATTTGGCTTCCTGACATCGTGCTTTATAATAAGTAAGTGTAACTTTCTATTTTAAAACCGACTTCGAAAAAAAGAGGAGGTTCCATGTTCGGCTGTATGTATGTTTTTACAATGTATGTTTGTAGATTTCTCCGTCAGTTATGGACCCGATTTTGAGAATTCTTTCGCTTTTGTACCCAGAATGATATGAAACTGGATCTGCACCTGGGGTGGTCCAGTTTTATTCTTTAGGGGGTATTATCCTGAAAAACTTTAAAACAATGAAAACATAAGGCATTCGAAGTCTGTTTTAGTTATTTCAAAACAACAAATTATAATATTCTGTGTCCAATACATAAACCTTGGTAATCCTGTTAGAGAACTACAAGGTCCTAAATTTATTCAAATGTGTCAAATAGAGTTTACAAATATCATTACAAGTAATCCATCACCGAACATCACAAATAGCTGCGATGCAATTAGCATAGCGCAAATATTTTAATCACATTCATATTCCGGAACTGGGGTGCCAACAAGTTGGACATTGCGGCTAGGGATGGGGTAGAATCGCGAATAATCTTCGTAATTGTTTTTTTCTCAACTCTCTCTTCAACTCGTTCCAATTTATTTAAGTTCATGATCAAGCTCTAGTTCAAGAACCACCATGCCTATTTTTGCCATTTTCGGCATAATCCTCATAGATCCTCATATCTGCACATACATTTTAAGAAATTTAATCAAACCCCTAGAAAAGTTCCACCTACACGGGACTTAAACCCGCAACCCTCCTCAGTGCTAATTGTGCCACGAGGTCAAGTGACGTAGACGACGTTGTTTAGGATCTTATTAAACTTAGAAATTACCCCCAGTGTGTGTCTTACGCATTATAATAGCAAAGACCTCTTTCTTTATATTGCCTCGGGCAAATGTTTGTACGATCTGCAAATATTTGTCTCGGGTGTTCTGGATATTTTCTATGTACAATATAATAAAAAAATATCTATCTATGTTATATATTATATTATGTATGTATATCAGCCATCTAGTACCCATAACACAAACTCTGCCCCAAGCTAACTTATTATGCCCAAGATAACTCATCTAGCCCCAAGCTAACTTAGCTTGGGGCTAGATGATGTTGTGTGCATTGTCGAACATTATTTACCTATGATTTTTTTGCGTACATAACATTTATATACTACATATTATGTACTTATATGTAACTTTCGCTCGTCTTTCATCATAATCTGCTAGTACCAACCAATCCACTGCTAACATTTACATGTTTTACCTTAGACACTCAGAAATTATACCAGTCTAGTATTCGGCCTCCTATATAAACCCCACCACTACAACCCAGCCGCAAACCACCCTAGTTATAACAATGCAATTTGGTGCGAGCTAATGTCCAAATGTTCCAAACTAAGTCCGGCGTTATGCCGAAATTAACTTGAGTATTACATGCATAAGTTATTGGTGATGTAATTTGTTGGGGTAATTGTATTGTTGCGACTTCAGCTGTTGTCTTGAAGTTTGAAGTTGGAATGTTAATGAGGAACGGAAGTCTTGAGATTTGAGTACAGACGGTACCTATTGCGCTGCAATCTGTTTTCGTAACTTTGTTCAACTGTATAAATTTTAATAAAGTGTATACCTTCTGATATTCCCTCCTATTAAAACTACATAAATGTGAGAAATCTTCAAATGCTTAAACGTTTGCCATGAATTGAACTGCAACGAATTCGCAGTGATTTTTGGTTTTGATCTGCTACAGTGTGATGGTGTAGTGTTTCTACACCTACCCTATGCTACCATAATAGATACTAATTCTGTAGTATATAATTAAGGTAATACACTGGTAGTACATATATATATGTATGTTTGGACAGGTTACACTATCATTCCAGTCAAAGAAGACAAATATAGTTGCCACCGCCACCATCGTTCTTGTTTCGTGGGCAGCGAGAATGGGAAGATAATTGACTCATGCGTTCTGCGCAACTTTTTCGCGTGTGGCCATGTGACAAGAATATATACGATAATCCTTACTTCCTACTTCCTACTAATATTATAAACGTCAAAATTTGTTATAATGGATCTATGGATATTCGTTACTGTTGTTCTTTCACGCAAAAACTACTGAACTGATTAGGCTGAAATTTGGTATGGGTATAGTTTGGGACCTGGAATAACATTATAGGCTATTTTTATCCCGATAAAAGGCGGGCGAAGGCGCGAGCAGCAGCTAGTAATATTATAAACGTGAAAGTTTTTATGTATGGATGTTTGTTACTCTTTCACGCAAAAAATACTGAATGGATTTTAATTAAACTTTACAATAATATAGCTTATATATCAGAATAACACATAGGCTATAATTTATAAAGATACTAGCTGGTGCTCGCGACTTTGTCTGCGCAGGATTAGTACATGATATTCTTCTTAGTCCACGCGAGCGAGCGTAGCCGCGGGCGGGTCACCTAGTTATACCACGCACCTACTACCTAACTACAGTAAAAATGTCGCAGGTAAAAATGTCGTATAACCTAGATTGAGTAAACATTGTTGCGAGATGTAAACACGAAATACATTGTCGCAGTTACCTACGATAAAATACACCCACGTCTCAAAGCTCCTCGACCAGATATCCTGCAGATTAACCGAGTCACTTGCTCGTCCCATCTCCTCATATTCGTCCCATTGCGTACTCGTCCCATTTGCAGCTTACGTCCCATGATACATGGTGTTTCTGACACTACATTAATCATGAAAGGTGGTGTTGCGTTATCAATGTTAGGAAGGGAAATTCTAAGG
This sequence comes from Eupithecia insigniata, assembly GCA_947859395.1. Classification (NCBI taxonomy): domain Eukaryota; kingdom Metazoa; phylum Arthropoda; class Insecta; order Lepidoptera; family Geometridae; genus Eupithecia; species Eupithecia insigniata. The sequence goes on from OX402008.1 coordinate 8,215,798, forward strand.
CATGAAATATGTTATGGAGATTGTAAAATGTAGATTACTTTGATAGCGTGAATTAATGTGGGTGATGCTGATGATAGATTCTGTATGAATAAACATAGATATGGTGAAGTCAGAAAAAAATATAGATTAATAGTTATTAATGCTGATTAAAGTTGCGCGACAAATTAGTAACTAATTTGCTCTATTCATTCGAATCGTTCGAATGATTTGTCAAATCGAATGAAATCATTCACAGACGTGCATCTTTAATGCTTATAACCGTTCAACAAAGCGTTTAGCGTTATGGCGAACAAACAAAAGCCGTCTCGGCTTTTGTTTGTTCGCCATAACGATTCGATGTAAAAAAAAATCATTTATTCTCACTTCAATTAAAAATTAAAATAATTACTATTAATTCTCACTTAAATTAAAAATTAAAAATAATTACTATTAATTCTAGTATATATTAGGCCCGCGCGTAGTTTATTCTAAAACTCAGCTTGATTTTGTACAGTCGCCAGCCAAATATTATTGACAGAAAATGAAAGGCATTTATGATTTTATTCAATTTATTAATACTACAAAATGGTTCAGGGACAGAACACGAACGTTTTTGAAAAAAAAAAAAAAAAAAAACATTACCAAAAAGAATTAGAAGTGAAGTGAGCAAAGCTTTTAAAATTTTATTATTTACCAGTAAGCAATGCTGTATAAAATCTGGATCTTGATATCCCTTCCCTCTCATTTGTTCTGAACTGCATCATAGATGATGCCAAAAACTGCGTTGCCAAGATTTTTTGAAAGATATGCTCTTATCATGCGGCATAGTTTATGGCAGTTTAAATTTTGTTATCTATGTTTATTAAAAAAGTTAGTGCTACTGTTTACTTGTGGTAACAGAATTTACTCAAAATGCTCAAATTTTTCATAGCGGTGCGGTACCTGCTCTACCTTACAAATTAAAACAATACGTCTGGTACACGTCTCGTTACGGTTTAATAGCGCTCGACAAAAGAACGACGGGGGCTTCTGCGTATGTGTAAAGCGGTGTAAAAATCTAAAAATCTATTTCTGTGCTTCAAGATCAGCGCTATTAAACTATGACGCGACCTGTAAGGATGCATGGGTCATCTTGCTGTCAGTACGGTTTGTACACTAAGTACCTAGTAAATGCAACTCAGCATTCACCAACCGTGGGACCGATCAAGGCGTAACGTGCGGTCATCCGCGTCAGTCCACATTAACATATCGCGGCTCATTAATACGTCTTCCGATAAATTATTATTAAAGTATTTTAAGTGTTGCTATAAATCATTTGCAGTGTTAATACAAACCAAACTCCTTCCTTTGATGTCCCAACACTCTCTGTCCGTCCGTTCGTCACATTCTTTTATTTTTGTCCCAATTATAAAATTTCGGAAAACAAGGCAGTCACAAGAAGCGACGTGACGCCTAGACGCCTATACCGCTTAGATATTTTGTTTGAATTTAATGCCCACACTCAAAACCGTAAACAAAACGTAATCTTTATAAAGATGTGGAATGGAACCCTTACTGCATGAGTCCAGACAATTTTTTAAGCTTGCTTGTAAATCACCCAAATTGTTTTTTTTTTTAACTATTCAGTCAACCTAGTCACGTCACCTCCCAGTATCACGAAGCTAATTGATCGTGTATTGACAAGAAACGTTTGTGAATGATACATCATGTTGTGTCAGCTCAGCCAGTCGGCCATTAATCATGTTGCACGTGCCAATCTAATAGTATTTCCACTTGCGCTGCTACATATTTGACGGCAATTATCATTGAATAGCTGAAATTGATATTACATTCAATTCAGAAGCTCAAATCGAATGGGAAAGCACAAAATAGTGAATCAATAGAAAAAAACATCGTGTCAGCGATGCCAGAAATTGATTGTCAATTTAAATCTACCGCTTGACTATTTTTATATTTTCAAGCCAAAAAGTCCAGCTTTGAGAACTACATATGTCGTTCAAGGCATCACTCGTAATCTAGGAAAGTATTTTTGCATAATGTCTTGCGGATAGATTCATTCCTTAGTGGGCACTGAGCCGAAACGATCTAGAGTAATTTTTATTCAAAAAGTGTAGTTGTTATTTAAAACAAGTTCTCTGTTCACATGCATTATTCACATGAATTATTCTTGTGAACTTATTCATGATGAATATAAGTTATTAGTTAGATCTAATTGTTTTATTTGCAAGTCCCTGAAAGTAACCAGGTATTAACCTGGATGGGTAAGTATTTAATAATCGTTACGTTCGCTATGGTCGCTAAGTCACAAGATTTTGAGTTCAAGTGATACGTACGACCTATATAACTGGCTATTGAACTCACTCTTTGAGGAGTTAGAGGCATTTTAATTTCAATCGCCTCTCGTATTGCTAGGCAAACTGCAAAAAATATAAGAATAAAATTAAGGTATTTTAGCTTACCCGCTTTCAATCAAAGGTTTATGGATCCACACACCAAAGTTGGCGACACACACTACCCGGCGGGTCAACTGTGCAACAATTGCAACATTTTAGTCGTATGAATATTGTAGGCAGCTGACAGTATTTTGTCAACTTGTTGGTCGCCTGCCGACTTTGGTGGGTAGACTCTATCACGCTCCTGATACATTATTTATCATCATCGTTATGGTCAAGAATGATCCCTCCAAATGATTTGAGTTTCAATCCGATCAGTATTCACCTGATGTACACCTATTATAGTAGAGTATAGGCCTTCATATTCTCTTGCTAGATTCTTCTTTCTTATGCTTCTAGCGTCCACGAGCGCACTCTTCCGTAGATTGACCATACGTTTATGGCATATTGCAAGAAGACTCCTATGACCCACCAATCTTAGTCCTTAATAATTCATACGTGATTCATATGCGTTCCGATTAGTTTATATTCCTGCTATAAACTAGTTACTGTATAATGTACTTGTAATCTGATAATGTTTGTTTATGCGTCGTGGTGTAATTTATGTACCGTAATGATGGTAATTAGTACTTTATGGAGTGTAAAATAAAGTATAAATTTGAACACTCGTTAACAGTCATTACCATTTTTGCTAATCCGTGTAACGTATTTTATCTTTATGTGGGCTTTATTGTCATTTTAATAGGATTTATCAAACAATTTTATAACGCTAAAAGTTTGAATGTGAAAGCAGAGTAAAAAAAAAATTAAAGAGCTTTGAGTTTAGGTACAATAGTATCCTGCCTAACGTCATTCAGACGATTCAGTTTTTTTTGGGATTTGCGTAGTTCAATGTCTGCGTGACATTTTAAATATGACAGTAAACTAAAGTTATGCGGTACATGGATCTCAAATCTGAAGTAAAAATTATGGGTGGGCCACACGGCTAGACCAAAAGTTACACATTACCTAATCTGTGCCGAAAGGCAATAGATGGACTACGGTCAATCATCATCATCATCATCATCATATCAGCCGATCGACGTCCACTGCTGGACATAGGCCTCCCCTAAGGATCTCCACAATGACCGATTTTGCGCTGCCCGCATCCAGCGATTTCCCGCAACCTTCACTAGGTCGTCGGTCCATCGCGTGGGGTTCTACCTATACCGCGCTTTCCAGTACGTGGTCGCCACTCTAGAGCCTTGCGGCCCTAGCGGCCGTCGGTCCTACGAGCTATGTGCCCTGCCCACTGCCACTTGAGTTTCGTAACTCTGAGAGCTATGTCGGTTACCTTGGTTCTTCTGTGGATCTCCTCATTTCTGATTCGATCTCGCATATGTCATCACTGGCAATACACACTGGTCGAAGACTTTCGTCTTAAGACACTGCGGTAAGTGGGACGAAAAGACACCACGTAGCTTCCCGAACGCTGCCCATCCGAGCTGGATTCGGCGGTTGACCTCCTTCTCGAAGTTGGACTTTCCTAGTTGGATGGTTTGTCCTAGGTAGACATAATGGTCGGCAACTTCGAGGGTGTTGCCTCCGAATAATACGGGAGTTGGTACTACATGGACATTTGAAATGATTTTCGTCTTGTCCATGTTCGTTCTAAGACCAACTCTTTCGGAGGCTCTACCGAGGTCACCGAGCATTGTACTAAGGCCCTCCATGGTCTCAGCCATGACTACGATGTCGTCTGCAAAGCGAAGGTGAGTGATGTACTCGCCGTTGATGTTGATGCCTAGCCCTTTCCAATCCAGAACCTTGAACACATCCTCCAGCGTAGCGGTGAACAGTTTCGGAGAGATGACGTCTCCCTGTCTCACTCCTCGCTGTAGTGGAATAGGTTTTGAGTTCTGGTCCTGTAATCGGACTGACATAGTGGCGTTTTCGTATAAGCACTTCAGCACTTCGATGTATCGATAGTCAACTTGGCACCTCTGGAGGGACTGTAATACAGCCCAAGTCTCGACCGAATCAAAGGCTTTCTCATAGTCCACAAACGCTATACACAGGGGCATGTTATACTCTTCAGTCTTCTCTATAACCTGCCTTAGCGAATGTATGTGGTCTATAGTACTAAAGCCTTTCCGAAAACCGGCTTGTTTGGGGGGCTGGAAGTCGTCAATCCTGCGCGCAAGACGGTTAGTGATGACCCTGGAGAACAGCTTATAAACATGGCTCAGAAGCAAAATGGGCCTATAGTTCTTCAGTAGGGTGTTATCACCCTTCTTGAAGAACAGTACCATTACGCTTCCGTTCCATGCTTGTGGCGTTTTTCCCTCGAGGATGACGGAATTGAACAGCTTTTGAAGGGCCTTAAGGATCGGTTGTCCACCCGCCTTCAGAAGCTCAGAGGTGATTCCGTCCTCCCCCGGTACCTTGTTGTTCTTGAGCTGTTGAAGGGCCATACTAATTTCGTACAGGCTGACGTCCGGGATATCATCGGTGTAATGCCGGGTAAGTCTAGCTCTTGGGTCTTTTGCTGAACTAGGGACGGGTTTTTGCACCGACGTGTACAGCTGTCCATAGAACCTCTCTACCTCCCTCAAAGGCTCGGGTTTCGACGAGATGATCCTGCCGTCATTGGTCTTCAGTCTCGTCAGTTGGCTTTGCCCAATCGACAAATCCCTCGCGAACACTTTAGAGCATTTGTTCCGCTCAATAGCCTCCTTAATACGGTTGGTGTTGTATTGGCGAAGGTCGCGTTTCAGTGATTTTGAGATTTGTCTATTGAGCCGCCGGTATTCTGACGCACCCGCTGAAGACTGCAAGTTTAGTTCCCGTCTGTCCTTCATGAGCTTGAGGGTATGGTCAGAGAGTTTCTTAGTTCTATTTATACTTTGGGCCTTATAGAACTTAGACCCTGTCGTAAGGAGAGTCTGCACAAACCCGTCGTTATAATCGTTCACGGATTCAAAGCTTGCCAGGCATTCGAAACGGTTTTGAATGTAGGGGGGATTTGCCATAATCACCACGCTTGGCAGGCGGGTTGGCGATCGCAGTTTTGGTTGTTGGTCCATTCTACAGGGGGCGCTGCTGCCCGCTCCCCGGTGTATAACCCTTAGTCGCTTCTTACGACACCCGCGGGAAGAGGTGGGGTGGTGCATATTCTAGGCCGGCACCACACGGCAACAGTCAATACGGAATGGTAGTCCAGAGACGTTCAAAGACAAAGAGGCAGACCACCAGCCCATCTGACATCTTTAGGATAGCCGGACAAGAATGGTTCAGAGTGGCACAGTATTGGACAGAGTGGCGTAATGGATAGGAGGCATAAGCACAGCGGTGGGTGCTCACGGGCTGAGTAACTACCTATCTAGATAGATAGAACGTCCACGCGGTAGAGGCAATGCAGTAAATTTCATAGAAATGATGTCTCGAAACTATCGAGAAACAAAACTCAGGGCTCTGTTTTGACTAGAATAGTATGAGAGCCTTTTCTGGGCACATCCCGTATCTTGCAGCTGTCATATAGTATGTAATTTAGGTAGTTTTAGTATTTACAAACATAATAATTCGGGTGAACTACGGAATCTCGATAAACGTTATCACGATGCACGGAATCTCGTCAAAAATAAATAAGATTAAAAAGTAAATCCGACTCTTCATCTTCTTGCACTTACCCCACTCAAATTGCAATGGGCACAACATGTCTGTTTTTTCTCAGTCGTCATCACCTGATTGACCCTTTCTTTTATCTTCTTTGAAATTAGACTTCCTATGTACTTTGTTCCTATTCATCATCATCATTATCATCATCATCAGCCCGTACACGTCCACTGCTGAACATAGGCCTCCCCCAAACGACGCCACGAATAGCGGTCCTGAACCGACTCCATCCAACGACTCCCTGCGACCGCTACGATGTCGTCGGTCCATCGAGTGGGAGGTCGTTGTTCCTATTATCTAACGATAATTCTTGTAACCAGCGCTGACGGAGAATACGTGGTGACAACAATGACGAAGGCAGTTCTCCACCACACTGGCAAGGTGATGTGGACTCCGCCAGCCATCTTCAAATCGTCCTGTGAGATCGACGTTCGCTATTTCCCTTTCGACCAGCAGACCTGCTTCCTCAAGTTCGGCTCTTGGAGCTACGATGGAGATCAGGTATTACTACCGACAGGACTTGGAACTAGCATATATAAAACGTGAAATTGAGGTAGTTATATAATCCAGTAATTTCCTGCAGTATTTATTTTAAGAGCCAATCAGCAGATTAGTTATTTGAATATAATTTTTTGCCACCTATACATCTGTTTGGTGGCTCACTAGTGTTTACCTGGATAGAATTTTCATTATATCTACTTAACTGAGCTAGATAACTATAATAGTCTAGGAATTATCTTTCATATATACATCAGCTATCATCGTAGATTGCTCGAACGGTTAAGAAGCAATGGATTCATTCATATCTTCCTCCATAAGCAGGTGATAGAACCAGTTTTATACATGTAGAACTCTCCCTTAGATTGACTTGAAGCACATCAACCAGAAGAAAGGTGACAACATGGTGGAAGTTGGGATCGATCTTCGGGAGTACTACCCTTCAGTGGAGTGGGACATCCTGGGAGTTCCAGCAGAGAGGCATGAGAGATACTACCCTTGCTGCCAGGAGCCGTACCCTGGTGAGTTAACGAACACATAATATTATTATTTTTTGAAACTGTTTTCACTTGTACGGGGCCGGTGCATCAAGTTTTTTCTTTCATACATTTCTATCAGGCGTAGTTTTAACACTCAATTCTTTCTTACGTATGATATTTTTCGCACAATTTAGAAAATTAATAAGCCATTAAATAAAAGTCACTCAAAAAGTTTCAATGCTACGAAGAAATATAAGAACTAATAGTTATTGAAATTTGTCAATTTCTTTGTTCTGCTGCTTTACCGCTCACTAAACACATAACGGAAGTTAGGCGACAAGGTTCTGCTGCATAATAACTTTTCAGACAAACATTTTCGATACCTTCCTTCACTAGAAAACTACAAATACAAATGATTGAGAATACGAAATGATGCGCATTTGCTAGAGACAGCAGTAATTGATTTTGTGCCTAAAAATTCAACGATAGAACCCCATATTTTTCACACGAATACGCATGAGATATGGTCGTCGCGTCGTTCATACTTCCTTCCCACAATTTACGCGAGTTTTTGCTAATCTTTTACCGCATCATGGCACCACTTTCTCCAGCTCCACATGATAAATGAGACAAAATTAGGCGGTATCGTCTTAAACACGCTTTATAAGATCCGACTTCTTAAAGTAGGACAAGCGTTAACCTGTCGTATATAGTCGTATATATTGTAGAAGAGGTCCGTCGCAAAATATTTTTCTTTTATAACGTGCTTTTAATACATACGTTTCAAGTATGCATTAAAAGCACGTTAATGTCCAACTCGTTAAACGTTTGCTATAGTTTTTTTAACTATTATATTCTAGGCAAATAAATCTTATTCAGTAAATTTTATGGAAGTGTTACTTTATGCTAAAAAACACTGACAACGCGCGAGCTATACAAGAAATATTATGTAAAAAAAACACGCTTCCGTCCCAATCTGATGGTACGCGGATTATTATGCATAATGCCAATCGGATCGGACTCTATAAAACTTTAGCCACCTCAATCATTATTCCGGCTGGCTCTCCGCGCATTAGCCAAAACAACCGTTTAACCTGTTCGAGGCAGCGAAACGCAGCCATTTAGCATAGATAAGCGTCTTCTACGCGCCAAGGTAATTTACAAGCGAGACGAGATAGCCTGAAAGTGCTTCTTTTGTTTAGATTTATACTAGCAAAAGATACATGCTTACACTGTGTGTAGGTTAGGTGAGATTGTAACCAGTTGAACTGTTTTTATGCACTTACTAGTTTCTTCCCGCGGTTAGCATGCGTTGATGCTATGGAAACTTTCAAATGTTATTTATATCCCATGATAACTGATTTATGGGACAAAAAGTGGCCTTTGTTTGATGTAAGGTCTTGAGCTACACACCTGAGCAAAATTTCAGCCTAATCGGTTCAGCATACACTCCTACTACTAGTCCACTATCTACTGTATATAGACCTTCCCTCATAAGGGCTTTTTTGGCGTCAAAATTCACATTCACCCTCTAGCGAAAACGCACCCAAGAGGGGTATTTTATAGATATAACTTTTTATCCAAATATTTTTATTTATATACAATAAAAAATTTGAAGATGTCCGTGACACAGCGGGCGAAGTTCCGCCTGCAACGCAGGACGTTGCAGGTTCGATTCCCGCCTCTGAACTACTGTTTCTACGATCTGCAGATATTTGTTCCGGATGTTGTGAATGTTTTCTATGTCTAAAAAATATCTATGTATGCAGGTATATCAGTCATCTAGTACCCATAATATCACAAGCTCTGCTTAGCTTGGGGCTAGGCGTGAGAATGTGAATTGTGCTGTAAATTATTATAGTAATCCAATGCAAATAACATGTTATACTCATGATCCAAGAAAATAGGTCTGGTCTTCCGGGAGCGTCTCCAGGTGACGTCACTATCCAGTTGCCACTTTATTTCAACAAAATGTAGAAGTTGGGAACAAACGTGATAATGGTCAATTGAAAAATCAATATGATTGTTAAATCCGTCAAAACAGTGTTAGTTAAACACGAGTCAATGTGATAAATAATTGGTAAATACAAAACCACATAGTTTTAACCGATTTATGCAGGTAATACAAGGAATTCGGGGAGTTACGATTTTAAGCTACTGGTAACACCAGGAATCAGATTCGTCTTCTCATTCGCCGATGGTGATGATGACGTAGCCTGGAGACACCCACGTGACCAACGTGTCTCGGAAGAGCATACCAATTTTCTTATACCCAAAGTCAAAATTTATCGTAATAGTAAAAGATACTTGTAATAGTAAAAGATACTTCTTGTTTATGGCAGGCGTCCGGTCTCCCCCATAGCTCCATTACCCAGTCCATCCATTCATCACAATAAAATCGTTTTTTTATTATCCTTTGCAATAGTCTCTACACCTGGCGGATATCATCTTCGGATGTATCAAATTGTGCAACCAAGGATGATGCCCGCTATGTGTAGCTCTCGCCTTTAGATTAATTCTCATAAAGGGCCTCTGTGCTGTTGACTTCGGCTCCATGCCTCCCAAAGGATCGAGTCACTATATGACGTGATCATGGAAAAAATATACTTCAAAAAGTAATAGAAAAACCGTATCCCAAGAGTAAACAATTTTCAAGCTAAGTACCTATATTTTACAAGTTCCGTTGTTAGCTTATTATTCAATCCAAGTTTGCAAGAACCAGGTAATTTGTTTAGTCTCAACTTTGATTAGATTTGTTTAGGTACATACCTGGGGGCAAGCGTTACAAATATCCTTTGCGTCTTATCTTCCAAACTATCATGGGTGAGAATTTATAAACAGCTTCCTTTTCACTACGAAATATGAGACGTTTGCTTTATCTTTAAACGGGTCAGTATATTATTATGTATTTTGCGATTGTCTTTTCCTAATATACGTAGGGTAGGGTAAATGATAAATATATAAATAATACTGGACAATCCACACAGCATCATCTAGCCCCATAGGTTGGGGGTAGCAGAGTTTGTGTTTTGGGTACTAGATGACTAATTTACTTAATACATAGGAAGTTTTTTTTTTTGAGAACATTTGATACAATTATTTACAGATGTATAAACATTGACAAAGAAAATAACTATCAAATTAAACTATTATTTACAATTGAGCTTACTGCAGACTGTTGCAAACAATCTTTATCTTTATTTATTTTTTATTTATCTGTATAAATCGCATTTTGGGGTCATAATAAACATTTGTCCCAAAGCGTAATCGAACCCGCAAAACCTCCTGTGTCGCTGGACCTTCGCCCGCCACGCCGGTCTAAGCTTACACCAAATAGTAATTTTGGAGATCTTAGGGAACAAAATAAAATACACATTATACAAACTTTCGGCTTTATAATATTACTGCTACTGTTCCCTGCGGTTTCACCAGCGTTAAATTCTAATTTCACATTTCTAGGGGGGTTAAAAGGTATTTTCCCGTAAATCTCCCATCGGAATTTATCTGGAAAAAAGTAGCCTTAGTATCCATCCTTTCAACTAACTCTATGCCAAAAATCAAGTCGATTGGTTGTTTAGTTAGGGCGTGAAAGAAGAACAAACAAACAAACTTTCGCATTTATTAAGTAACGTCGGCTGTGGCCAATCTTTAGTATGAATCAACATATTAAATACCCTACCTGTAGGTATTTGAAATAAACAAGCGTAGCAATCCTAACTAATAATATTAGTTAGGATTATAGACAAGCGTAGCAATCCTAATCCTAACTAATATTATTAGTATCATAGCGGCCACAGCCGACGTTACTTTGTTGGTTCCTTGAAATATTTTATCCCTCAAACTTTACCAAGCTTCACATAGAATAAAAGAATAACAATAAAATTAAGTGACATTCTTTTGCAAGGGGAAAACTCCCTCACGGAAAAGGGTAGATGACGATGAAAAGAATAAAGCATTATTAAAATTGTCCTTGCATCGCACTCGTCTATAGAATACATAATTTTCTCGTGCTTTCATGTTATTTCATAAGGTAACATATATTTCACAGTTATTTATACACATTTTGAGTTCGTAATGACCCCCTTTTCATTCGGCACGGCTCTCTTGAGGCTTCGTACTGAAATGTTTTTACGGTTTTCAGTCGTTATTTACGACTATTTGTTTTTTCGTTTATTGGCATTTACTTTAAAGGGAAACGGCATGATGAAATTACTCTTATGGTTCATTCATATGGTCCGTTGCGATTGCGATATAATAAAAAGGTAAATTTAAAGTTGTATTTTTATACTACTATCAGACATTCGATAATCGGTACGATCAAAAAAGGAACGGGGATAGTTTAGGGTTGTTAATTATTATTTTAATGCTAACAGTATCATTGAACAAGAATATAGGATACCTAGCTAATAATTCACTACGTAAATTAAGACTGTATTACACTGCAATATTTCATAATAAGAATCTATCAAATTCCTATTAAATTTCAAAGCTAAAAATGTACCTACACTTTCCTTTATAATTATGCCATCTTCAGTAATCGTGGAAATCTTAGCAATTTGCCTGAAGTATCTTGACGACCTCCCTTAATTACTGTCTGAGTTTTCACTTGAGCTTTTACTGGTACACTTCCGAGCAGTATGATTGCTGGTACAGGAATATGGATCACCCACACAAAATAGTAATCCGTAAGCATAGGCACAAATTTACATACAATAACAGATATTCTATTTATCTGCTTCAGATTTTTGGATTCATAACTGAACATAAGAACTACTTTTATCTGGTCCCTGGATTATCTAGATTCGTTTTTGTGACTCAAAACCGTTATAATGGACCAGACAATCATCAAACCAAAGCAATGGGTATTGAAAACCCAATATGTCTAGTAAACATTCTACAATACAGATTTAGATGACAAATGACGCGATTTTAGGGTTCAACAAATTGATACAACAGCAAAGCATACCGCAGTCCTTTGCACGGAACCCTTACTTAAATAGCAATTAGTCGTATCGCCAGTATACTCCAATTGCTCTCAATTTGCGCCTGGCACTCACGCCACGGACTTTAAAATGCAGCTAGATCACAAGTTACCACGTAGTAACATCGTAACTTTTACTTGCGGCATTGAAAATTCTGGCTATAATTTGCCTAGCCCAATATTTATATAGGTAGAACGAGCAGTTTTCTAGCTAATGGTGCAATTTAAATCTAGACAAGAAAGAGGTTTTTTTTTTAAATGTAACATTTTCTAATTATTTTACTTTGTTACTCTTCTATTGTTTCATTGTTATTTGATAATAAATGATTAGGTTTTCGTTTAAATTCGGGACTAAAACATATTACATCAATAATACTGAATGTTTTATTGCTTGTAGAAATAGGTCTAGTATAGTATAGTCATACCAATGACTCAAAGTCCCTTAGATAATGAATAAAAAAAAAATAAAAAAATAACCTAATGTTTTGATTTGCTATATGATATATCCTAGTCATGGTGAGCATTAGATTCATATTTCTGCTAGAGACGCAAACGCGAAATAGCCGATATTTAGTGTTCTAAGGCTGAACACAGAATTTTGATTTATCTGCAACAAACTTTGATTAAGCCAGCTGCTTGCGTCACTCTGTGTCTCGAGTGTTTGTGGATACGATGCCTACGCAATTTGTAAGTTTCGACTGTGGTCTCGACAAGTTACACTTGTGCGTTCATCACTGCAAATGAGATTAAAATAAAGCAATTAGAATAAAGTAGTTAATAAGATTGGCAAATGTAAGACGATTTATTTTAACTCTCAGTGGGGCGTTATAAACTAACAAATATTTTTTTTATTTTCGTACGAAATGTTTTTTTATTATGACACTTTTTGAAGAATATGAAAAAAATCATCATCATCATGTTAGCCCATACATGTCCACTGCTGGACAAAGCCGGTCCTGAGCCGCCTCCATCCATCGACTCCCTGCGACCGCTACGATGTTGTCGGTCCATCGAGTGGATGGTCTCCCATGTAGGGGGGGATTTGCTTATTTGATTTCATTTATGTAACAAAATATACGGATGATAATATTTAGTAACAATTCCGCGCAAAGCCTCCTCTAATAAGAATGTAGAAATGTACAAAATGTAGTCCACATATTGGAATTGTTACTAAATATTTTTATCTTTATATTTTGAAATAGATTTGCACAAGTAACGCCTAAATTAATTATTAATAATAATGAAAAAAAAGAAAATTTACTTTCAAATTAGGATTTATCCTGAAACTGAAAGATATACGACAGGGATCATGAAAATGAATGAATATTGTGTTCGGGAGGTCCGTTTTAAGTTGTTTTTGTTTTCGGTTTTATAAAAGCCGTTAGGTTAGGGAACCCAATCTGAGGACGTCAATACAAAATAAAAGAACTCCAATAAGTAGGCACTTTAACAATGACTGTCAGCTTTTCAACGGTAAGCGATTTCGCCATTCAATTTCTCAAAACCTTTACAAAATGATAACTTCTTTAACGCATTCTTCAAAACTCATTTCCTTTATTTCAAAGTAAGCGACCGGAAACTGTTTACAGCCAAAACAATACTTGAATTCGAAAATTCTTGACAAAGGCTTTTGCATTATATTTTCGGCTTTAACGCAAAGAAAATAAGTTTTTTATTGTGAGGCGTTCTTTGAACTAGTATAATGGGCATTTTTTCCGTTTGCAACCAATTTTTCGCTTGACGTTTCTCCTTGGCAGTCATACAATCAGATTACGAATTTTATCCAGACATAGAAAGGCGGTGGCTGTTTGTTCACCGAGTAGGTTTCTATTCTGTTGTTTTGTTTCCCCTCAGTAAAGTTATTGCGTTACCATTTGGCGCCGAGGATACTGGTGTTGGAAGAAATGTTAATGTATATCATTATTAAACAGACAGTACGTCAATATACACGATATGTTACGTACCACTTACTGTGTATGTACATATACACCGTGGCTCAAAATAACATTGACAAACAGAAAAATTTCAAAAACGGGGTGTTTTGTGTTTTTTTTATGTTATTGTTTACTCATTCTTCGGCGTCATTTTAAACATCGTTTGATTGCAAAAATATTTTAAAATTATATTTATTTCGCTATGTCAGTGCAACGTGGAGTAATATTTTCATTGCATGAGCGTGGAAAAAGACAGTGTGATATAGCAAGCATTCTCGGTGTTAGTCATTAGTAATTTTTTTATTAAGTAAACGTTATAACGAGCTCCGCAACATCGGAGACCGTCCAAGAAGAGGATGCAAGAGGACTGTTAGAACTTGTAGGAATTGACATATTATCAAACAATGATTAGCCCGTAATCCACAGACCAATGTGAAGAAAATGGCGCGAGACTTGGGGATTCGTTGCCCCAGCATACAGCGTATCGTAAAACATGATCTACGATTGGTAACATAATAAGCTGAGAAAAGCGCAATTGCTTACGGACAAGAACAAAAAATAAAGGATATTTCAAGAAGACTGCTCCAGCTCACAAGGCCTTACGTCTTCAACAGTGGTGCTAAGATAATTTTCCTGATTTCATTAGCTCCAAAGAACCTACTCGACTGATCTGAATCCCATGGATTACAGATTATGGTCTATATTAGAAGCAAGGTCCTGTGCTACACCTCATAGAAGTGTTGACGACTAAAGGCAATTTAAGGCTTACAAGGTAGTGGGACAAAATATCTATAGAGGAACTGCGGAAAATTGTAGAAAATTTTACCAAGCGTTTGTCTCTATATATCCTTGCTAAAGAAGATTATTTTTATGACAAGTAGGGATTTTCGCATAAAATAAAGTGTATTTTTAAAATTTGTAACCTTATACTATAACTCACGTGTAAAATTGATAAAATATTTCATAAAACTTCTTGTCAACGTTATTTTGGGCCACTCTGTATATAATACCATATATACATATATGTATGTCCAACGCGTTCCTGTGCATACTGGAAGATTTCTTTGATTTATCTAGGTTGGTTCACCCCTACTGGCTCTTATCTAAAATTCTATAGAAGAATAACTCGTTTTTATTTTATTAGATGGTCGCCATCAAAACTAATTTGATAACTTATGTCTCAAAGTTACGTTTCCAATAACTTTTAAAAAGTTCGCCCCATCTATTCCCGGTTTCTTTCTCTCTTGTAATCCTTTCCTAATATTTTTAATTACAAAACTTTTGCAAAGTCCGCGTTCTTAATTACCCCAAAACTTCTTTTAACCAAAACGTTTGTTTCAGATATCTTCTTCAACATCACCCTGAGGCGTAAAACTTTGTTCTATACCGTCAACCTAATTGTGCCCTGCGTGGGGATATCATACCTCTCAGTCCTGGTTTTCTACCTCCCAGCTGATTCTGGAGAGAAGATAGCTTTGAGCATTTCTATCCTCCTGTCGCAAACCATGTTCTTCTTGCTCATTTCGGAAATCATACCTTCAACCTCTCTAGCTTTGCCATTGCTTGGAAAGTATCTCCTATTTACCATGCTGCTGGTTGGACTCTCTGTAGTGATAACTATAGTGATACTAAACGTGCATTACCGTAAACCCAGTACGCATAAGATGATGAATTGGGTTAGAACATTCTTTATAACGAAACTGCCGAAGTTACTCCTGATGCGTGTTCCCAAAGATTTGTTGAGGGATTTGGCTGCGGAGAAGATTGCTGGGAGGAATGGTAGAAACGCAAAGCACAAGCAGAGAGACAAGTTCCAGGATGCTCTGGCGGCTGTAGAGCAAGTGAACTCTAACTCGTCGAGTCCGGACTCCTTCCGTCATCATCTACCGGAAGGTTGCAATGGACTGCATACTACTACGGCAACTAATAGGTGAGTGGAGAATTACTCAACAAGAAAGTTACTCGGAGAGAGTAGGATTTCTTGTTTGGGAAAGGGATGCTCACGGATCTTTGTTCCCTATTAGTTACTATTTGTGACTTTTGTGTTTATCGTTAAATTATATGTCTATTTATCTATCTTTCTCGCATACTAAACCAAAAGATTTGTGACGTCAGTAGTTCCTCTTTCATCTCAATCGTCTTTTGTTTCTTCATAGAAATGATCGCTCCGCGCCACCAGCGTACACACAAACTTAGACATAATTTCCACAATAACTTGTTGATTAAAAACGATGTGTCAAAGTTTTCATGTTCACCCTAACAGATTCAGCGGACTGGTGGCAACTCTCGGCGCAGGATACAACGGCCTTCCCTCGGTGATGTCTGGTCTTGACGACTCCCTTAGCGATGTGGCACCGCGCAAGAAATACCCTTTCGAACTGGAGAAGGCTATCCATAACGTCAAGTTTATACAGCACCATATTCAGAGACAGGACGAGTTTAATGCGGTAAAATATTTTTAATATAAAAATCGATTAGCGGGCGAAGCAGGTGTTATGGAATAAATATTATAACTTATCTGATCTTCAACGGTTTGTGTGAGATATGCAAAAATATGCTTCTAATGATTGATCTTGAACTATGCACATTATAAATATGTATAAGCAAATCTCGGCGCAAAGATCTATCTTGCCCTTGGCGAATATTGTTTCCAAGCTTAATGTGTGTTCTCGGTTGTTAGGTTATCAAGATTAGCATTGTCCATTTCTTTCACAGGAGGACCAAGACTGGGGTTTCGTGGCTATGGTATTGGACCGTCTCTTCCTCTGGATCTTCACCATCGCTTCCATTGTCGGCACCTTCGCTATCCTCTGCGAGGCTCCATCTCTCTACGACGACACCAAACCGATCGACATGATGCTATCTTCTGTGGCCCAGCAGCAATTCTTACCGGTCGATAGTGGTGGCCCTAACCCTTTCCCTGATACTCCGATGAATTAGAAAGAAGGAACGATGATGAAAAGGTTGGGAGGATTTTATGTGAGGCAAGGGGGTTTGAGGCATAGGATGGGTTTTAAAAGTATTATGAAACTAGAAGAACTGAGTTTTTGGTATGGAAAGGCATGAGCGTGATCTTTGATTGAATTTACAAAATATTTTGAGAAATAGTAGGGTGCATTTTATGTTTTTTTTTTTTGTAGAATATCGCTAAATGCAATAATATTATACTAGATTATGAAAAGTGTGAGGGGAGGGTTGTAAGGATCTCTGGACTTTTGAGGGTTTTTGAGTCTGTCTTAACATTCGGAACCAATTTAAAAGGGTTTAAAAACAAACAGATTGGTAAACTGGTGGCCAAAAGTGCTAGATTTTTAATTCCGGAACATTTGGTGTTACCATATGAAATCCATTGATTTTGCTGTGATGGAACATTGGTGCCAAATTAACCGCGGCTGAAAATTGAGATGGCAATTTTTTTTTTATATTTGTGTTGCAGCTATTTAGTCAACCATCCCGATACTATTTCTGTTATTGATGACGAAAATATATTCGACAACCAAAAACGAATTATTCTTACGGGACTTGAACCCACATTCTTCTGCCACCAAGCGGCAGATATACTGTGCCAATAACGCCACAGTGACGTCGGATTAAAGGTTTTTCAAAAAAAACCTAGTTATTCGATATTTATTGGTAGTTTTTAAAGCCAAAATATAGGCTGTGACTTTTGACTCTATCTTTAGGAGTAGTTTTAGTAATATTTATTGGAATGAATAAGTACGTTTAGCGTTTTTGTGAAAACTATATAGTTTTTAAATTAATGCTCAAAGCTAGAAATAGACTGGTCTCATGCATGCAACGTATGCGAAGCATTTTGAAATCTAGACTCTAGAATTGTATGAAAACAGATAGCCTAGAGACTCGTACGCTATCTGACGTTTCCCTACATTGCGTAGCGTACGTTGCATAGCGTGGGCGTAGTCTTTATCTAGATTTATTGTATCGCATTTAGCTTGTATGGCTCGTGTTAAATTATTTAATTTTATCCTGTATAGAAAGCAATACAGCTTATCCAAAAGCGATATGTTAATAAGAAATAACTTATTTATAAATTTTGCATGAATATCTAAATGTCAAAAAGCTATGTAGTGTCAAACTTATTCTAGCATAAGTTTAAGAGGGACAATAATTTTCTCTCCTATGCCCGTGGTAGACGGACCACTTTTAATGGCGATCACTGGTTTATCTGAAAAAAAAAACAGTTGGTAACAAGTCGTCGCCACTTTAGGTGGTCCGTATTTTTAGCCGCGTTTTAATTCAGACGTAAACTTGTAGTTTTTCAAACCTAAACTTAATCCACAAAATATGGCTGTGCTAGGTTTCCCATATGATACGTAAACTTATATGTTAGTAAGGTATACATTGTAAGGCGGTAGGTAAGTTTGTATTTATAGTCTTTTCTTAGATACAATTTTAGGAGAATTTAAAGCTTTCTTGAATGTTACATAAGAATTTTTTTAGGATAGTCTACTACAGTCGGCACAG
This sequence comes from Eupithecia insigniata, assembly GCA_947859395.1. Classification (NCBI taxonomy): domain Eukaryota; kingdom Metazoa; phylum Arthropoda; class Insecta; order Lepidoptera; family Geometridae; genus Eupithecia; species Eupithecia insigniata. Next base: position 8,234,201 of record OX402008.1, read on the forward strand.
ATGGAACTTAAGCAGTGTCATCCACTTCTTTGCGTTTACACTCGTTAGAAGAGTCACGTGTCTGAAAAAAGTTGTGAGTGGTTAGCAATAAAAGTAGCCAGTCTGCACTAATTTTTGTTACAGAAAGTAGGTACGATGTTTAAAAATACCAATAATTTTTGACTTAATATTTTTCTTTGTAATATTGACTCATATTTCAAAACAAAAAATGTATTCAACTCTACAATCATAAACCACGACGTTCAAAGTAATACTTCCCATAATATCCGTGCTCCTCGCGCCAAAATATTTGACGCGAGGTGCACAGATCAGACAGAGTTTCCTATACTAAGGTTTCAATTTCATATACTGCCGAATTATGTATTATAGATTATTTCTACTCATCAGTGTTTCTAATAAATGTTTATCTATTAATTACTCGTGTTTGATTTTTCCCTTCCTCCCAATTTATTAACTTCAGCCAAAATATCCATAGATCTTTATATTTATTATGTGCCTAATATTATACAGGATGGTTTTTTGAAATGGAGTGTGGATATTTTTGAAAAATCTTTCAGTTTGATTTCCTACAATTTATTCTCTAATAAATTGCCTGTTTATAATCTCTCATAAATTGACCTCATGGCTTCTTTCACGACTTTCCTCTACCTCATCAGTAGACTGCATGCTTGCAATTTATCCATTAAGTCAATATCTTAATATTATAAACGTCAAAGTTTGTTCATGTTCATTTTATTGGTAAAATAATTATTATATCCTTATTATACATAAGAGTCTTATGTATTGACGTGTAATAATAATTTTACCAATAAAATGAACATGAACAAACTTTGACGTTTTTATACTTAGTATAAGTTGTTTGTATACATATAATAGTTAATTATAACGTCTATAATAACAATAATTCTATAAGAATATTAATTAAATTACATTAAAATACATTTATTCATTCCATGAATCAAATTTAAAATTAATCAATAATTGAAATCATATGAATGGGTAATAATAAACTACAGTCTTATCTCAGAAATTCATCAATCCTGTAAAAGGATTGCTCAATGAGCCAGTTCTTGAGAGAGAGCCGTTCTTAAATTTGGTATGGGTGTAGTTTGAGACCTGGAATAACATATAGGCTAATTTTTATTCCGATAAAATACGGGCAAAGGCGCTGGCAGCATATAGTGATCAATGAGTGGGTACGGGTCTAAAGCTAGCTCTGTAACTGCTTCAGAGAGAGAGAGAGAGAGAGAATAATAATGAACTAGAGTGTCCGTTTTATTTATTAAAAGCTTAATAACGCGAACTCGCAGGGCACTCGCTTCGCTTTGAAATCGCTCCCAAATCGTCATTGTGTGGTAGCTCTTATATCATGCTGTATATCCTACTTATATTATAAACTAGCTGCCCCCATTTATATTTGAATTGAATTTTTTGTACGGAACCCAATTTTTATGTGTCCTATTCCGGACGGAGACAAATAAAAAATCATTAAAATCGGTTCAGCCGTTTTCGGGTGTCATGTTGGTTAGTGTAACTAACACGACTTTGTTTTATATAAAGTTGATGTCAAAGTTTGTAAGTATGGATGTATGGATGTTCGTTCCTCTTTCACGCAAAAACAACTGAACTGATCGGGCTGAAATTTGGTATATGTATAATTTTGGACCTGTAATAACATATAGGCAATTTTTTATCCCGACAAAACGCGGGCAGCTGTTAGTCTTGCATAATTCATAGCTAGCTGACCGATCGCCAAACGGCGGACTCCAGAAACTGATTTAGAAATTCAATTAGGTGTAAAATAACTGAAAGTGCTCTCCAAAGTCTGTGAGGGATTTGCATTAAAAGACTTCGATTAGTTCTGGATGAGCGGATGATAATGATAATTTGAACTCTTCGGGCTTAAATTAGGGCTGAAAGTTGAGGATTTAATACGGTTACGTGACTCGCATATACATAGGGTTTCGTTATCAAGATCACGTATACCTCTGATGAAGAGAAGTCAATAGAGTACGTAAGCTAATAATGAACAAAAAGTGAGCCCATCAAAAACGGACTATCCTGCGTAGAGCACCTTTATAGCGTGTGCCCTGTGAGGTAGGTAGGTATTTCTCTGTTATATTAAAAATAATATTGGACAATCCACACAGCAATATCATCGAGCCCTAAGCTAAGCAGAGCTTGTGTTATGGGTACTAGATGACTGATATACATACGTAATACAATACTTAATTACATAGATAGATATTTTTTATTATACTTAGAAAATACCCAGAATATCTGGAACAAATATTTACAGATCGTATAAACATTTGTCCAAAGGCGGGAATGGAACCTCCTGCGTCGCAAGCGGACCTTTGCCCGCCGCGCCACACCTCACAACGTCAAATCGCGTTATACGTACAGGCAATGGTTATACTTAACTCTTAAATTCAGATAAGCTGCTGCAACTCATCGTCTCGTCAATAAGACGTTTAAAGAATAGACGATTATCTTAACACTTTTTTATCTCCAGCGCGCCGTCAAGTCAGGCGGCGCGCCCGTCCCGCAGGTTACACCGCCGAGGCTGGGCAGTGAATATGTCCATCATCATCATATCAGCCGATAGAGGTCCACTGCTGGACATATGCCTTCCCTAAGGATCTCCACTGTGACCGATTTTGATTTTTTTCATTCACTAGGTCGTCGGTGAATATGTTAAACAAGTGCAGTTTCTGCTGCCGTTCTTTGCAGAGTCCAAACAGCCTTCGCATCTATTTCAAGCACACAATGTTATAGGATAACACCTACGCCACCAAACCACACGTCATAGGCAGTGGTGATTAAAAAGCTGGGATTTGAACCTACACGCGGTTGGCGACTGTCCAAATCGCTACGGACTTGTCGTTTTTGTCAGTTGAACGTGAGGACGCTTTTTTAACGAGGAGGCTGGGGTTAAATGGGTGATTACTGATTTTCCTTTGCATTGTGTTAGTAATTTTTTAAGAGTGATGGTTAAAGGCCCCTTTTAAAATAACACGATAGATTATTCATTATGTGTTGGAAGAACGCCAACCTTGCATCCCTTAATGAGGGACTTGGTACAGGGTGCGTCTCCAACACAATATTTATAGTTAGGTTCCTCCAACTCAACCCGTGGATGTCGTAAAAGCCGACTAAGGGAACCTACCAGAGGAAGGGCAGAAGCTTCCTTCTGAGTATTTTTAAACACCAACACTGCGATCACCAATCCGCCTGCCAAGCGTGGTGATTATGGCAAATCCCCCCCTACATGGGAGACCATCCACTCGATGGACCGACGACATCGTAGCGGTCGCAGGGAGTTGATGGATGGAGGCGGCTCAGGACCGCTATTTGTAGCGTCGTACGGGGGAGGCCTATGTCCAGCAGTGGACGTGTATGGGCTGATGATGATGAACCCGCTTACATTGGTATAATTTTATTTTTTTCCAGTTGATAGACCTTCGTTTGACCACAATCTCACCTGATGGAAAGTGACGATGTGGACGACGGTGTATCATAAAGGTCTAGAAGCCATAATTTGTCTTCTGTCTTGAAGAGACCCACTTTTGTAATTGGCATACCAATGCCAATTACAAAGAAGGTCTCGTAATCTCTTCTTTAAAAAAAATTGTCTCGTCAATTCTTCATATCACGATTGATTATGTTGAAAAGATATTAGTGTATAAAAAATTGTAGCTACTGGTAGGTGGTAACGATTACTGTCACAGTCATTATTTGACAAGAATCTAAATATCGAATAAAGTGACAAAAGAGACAGTCACACTAGAAGTCATTAGTAAATCAGCTCTTCATACAGCCTGGATCAAAGTGGTCGCTACAGACGAGAAAAAACTTCTCCCTTATAGTAAGCACTCTAAACCACTTAGCATCAGATCAGCTGGACCCCTATCTATCTATCTATCTATAGAGTATATAGCTCAAAAACAATTCCACAGAAAAATCCCCCAGCTACTAACCACACTCGGTGTTCAAAACCACGGAGAGCCCAACTTAGGATTCAACACACGCGCGGCGGATATTAATGGACTCGCCGCGACGACTGTTTGAACGGGGAGAGAGCAAAAACAATTCTTGGTTAAGGGATGGACCAACTGTGGCAGTTGTGCATCTACACTGGAGTTACCTTATGTAACTTGTGACGACCGGCGGGCGATGGTCCGCCTGCGACGTAAGAGATTGCGGGTTCGATCCCCGCCTTGAGACAAATGTTTGTACGGTCTGCAAATAATTTTTCCGAGTGTTTTGGGTATTTTCTATGTTTAATAGAAATATCTATATATGTATAACAGTCATCTAGTACCCATAACACAAGCTCTCCTTAGCTTGGGGTTAGATGATGCTGTGTGGATTGTCCAGTAATATTTATTCATTTATTTAACTCTAGACCTGTATAGGTCTCTAGGCCTCTAGGTCACCTTCTTAGCATAAAAGGCATAAAAGTGGTAAGAGACCACTAATTCAACTAAATAACAATAGTATTTACACCGATCACCAAAGCAAATAAACTAGAGCATCGAACGTCAATATTATCTGCGAGCATAACCTCCTGTGTAAACGACAAGAGGGAAAATAACAGAAAAAAATACTGGACTTGAACACTTACAAAAACATAAATAAATAAATAATACTGGACAATTCACACAGCCTTATCTAACCCCAAGCTAAGCTAAGCTTGTTTTATGGGTACTAGATATATGTATGTATGTACATATATGCATAATAGAATATAATACACAAATAGAAATGAAAACGACCAGAACACCCTGAACAAATATTTGCAGATCGTACACACATTTATCCCGAAGCGGGAATCGAATCCGCAACCTCCTGCGTCGAAGGCAGACCTGCAGAGGTCGTCATGCAAACTCTAAGACGACCATTATGTTGTTCATAAGCTTTCAGTTTCGTTGATCATGATAATGATGAAGCTGCTAATCATTCTTCACGCACATAGGTATGTGCGTGAAGAACTCCTACGGCGAATAAATGAGTATGAGTAGGTACTCATACTCATTTATTCGCCGTAGGAGTACTGGGCACACTTGGATAAATCAATTTATTAATAGGTCACAATAAAAGATGCTTAACATGGTATACGAAAACAAATTATGCTCTTGTGCGACACGATGGACACGTTTGCTCTTGCTAACGTCATCATCACAATCGGCGAATGAGAAGACGAATCTGATTCCTGGTGTTACCAGTAGCTTAAAATCGTAACTCCCCGAATTCCTTGTATTACCTGCATAAATCGGTTAAAACTATGTGGTTTTGTTTTTACCAATTATTTATCATATTGACTCATGTTCAACTAACGCTGTTTTGAATGATCTTACAAATATAATTGACGATTGTATTTTTTTTTTCAATTGATGCTTATCACATATGTTTCCAAACATCTACGTTTTGTTAAAATAAAGTGGCAACTGGACAGTGACGTAAGCAAGAGCCACTCCCGGAGGAACAGACCTTGTTTTCTTTCATCATGTGCTTACTATGCTTCAAAGCCATAAACAGAAAAACAGACGGATATACAATTAAAGAACTTAAGAATTCAGGAATGTGCTGCTCGCCGCTTGCATGCCACAGTAGGAGACCAGCTCTCACTGAAGGTACTATGCAGTTCCAAGACATGTCTAAATCCAAATCCGAGATCAGACTGAAATGCTAATGAAAAAAATCACAAACAGTATTAACAGGAAGGTTCTATGAAATTTCTAATAAAGTCACGACAGCTGTATGTATGTAGCGTCGTAAATTAAAGCGTCACTCGACAGCTCGCTAAAAACATTAGGGCCTAATCTAAAGACAGCAGACGCTCTGAGACTGATTCGACGGGCCCAGGGTGATTTAACTGCCGACGGGACGGGAGGAAGTAAGTACGGATTAGATAGATGTTAAGGGTATAACAATCAAATAATATAAACAAATTAAATTAGTATTTACAATTGAATCCATATCAGTACTAGTCGGAAGCGTCCGCAAGACGCTGGCTGCATTGCCTCGCTGTATGGAAATGCTAATGCGCTGCGCCAGACTCACCAGCTCTCGGGTCACGCGTCGCTTCGACCAGGCGCTCAGATAATTTTTTGAAAACCCGGAGTGCCCCGTCCCCCACGGACCTAGGGTCTCGACTCCAAGGGGAGCAAATGCGTAGGCTCTGTCGGGATCTGCATGATGTTAAGGGTGATATCACTAGGTATACATATTATAAAACAAAGTCCTTAGCCGCGTCTGTCTGTCTGTTCTCAATAAACTCATAAACAACTAAACGGATTTTCAAGCGGGTTTCGTCAATCGATAGTAAGATTCATAAGAAAGGTTTAAGTATATAATTTGTCGAGGTTCCGTGTAAATCAGTTGAAATATAACGATAATTGTTGGAAGTGTCCGAAAAAGTTAAGCCACCGAGGAACTGTCATCGAAAACGCTGCCAATCCCTTTGATATAACAAAACAATTCAAGGTGGGATATTCCTCTTTTATAGATCTCTTCAGGATATAACTAACCATACGCATTCTATCATAATAATATGCTCTACTACCCGTGTGAAGCCGGGGTGGTTTGCTAGTAATGCTAGCACAGCGACGAGAAATACTCAACCATCAAAGGTCGCTCCTAGAAGCATGTGTAGACCCTGATTCTACCATGATTTTGCGCCTCTTTTACTAAACCTTTCATGAATGCACCAAAACCGGACCAAGGAGTACCTACCTACGCTACATGATGTAGCCTAGGTAATCCTTGGTCCGGTTCTAACGCTAACGGTTCAAATCCGTGCAAAATACTTCCCTATCCCACTCCGGATCTCGTTACTTTGGAATATGAACAGACCTATATGTTATTAGATTTGTCAGTCCAGGCGCGAATTAGCTGCCAGGCCAGTTGACGTTAATAAACATCGCGTACAACCAGACGACTCTGAGACATCAATTGTAGTATAATCCCTACCCTTCCTTAGACATGAAGTAGGTACTGCTTAAACTGCGCTGGGCTCTTGGTATTCTGGTTAAAATTTTCCAGTAGTTTCTAGAGTCGCGCGATCATCTTGAAAGTTTTATCTTAGCTTATAGTTTGACTGGCTGTTACGCTGTTTGGTAATCAGATCAGATTTGCGTTTTAATATAATTAGGTCCTTTGACGACTTTAAAAATCCAAATTTAGTTTTTTTTTAACTACTACAGCATCATCAGCCCGTTTAAGTCCACTGTTGAACATAGGCCTCTCCAAAACAACGCCATGATTAGCGGTCCTGAGCTGCCTCCATCCATCAACTCCATGCAACCGCTACAATGTCGTCGGTCCATCAAGTTGGAGGTCGTTCCATACTTCCTTTCGCATTGCATCGCAGTCGCCACTCGAGAACCGTTACTCCCCAGCGGTCATCGGTTCTACGAGCTATATGGGCTAAACCTCCCATCGTCAAACAACGACAATGCACCTGCGATTCGTATTTTTTTAAGTCGTAAGTCAAGCTTTCCAGTCTGAAGGGCTTGTAAGAAGACCTTGTCCGGTAATCCTTATTCTATCTATACTAACTATCTTTATCTCTTAACTAATATTATAAATGCGAGAGTGTTTTTGTTTGTTTGTCCTTCACGCCCTAACTAAGCAATCAATCGACTTGATTTTTGGCATAAAGTTCGTTGAAAGGATCAAATTCCCTTGGGAGATTTACGGGAAAAAAGACCTTTTTAGAGGAGAGGTTTATTCATGTAATAAAGAGTTATCCGAGCCCACTGGAAAAATGAAAAGAAAAAGGAAAGATCACAGGACATGTCCAGGATCCCACCCCATGACTTTCACATTAGCACACACAAAACCCTTCTGACCCCCTGTACCTCCGACCGTACCCCCATGGTAGGTAATTTTAAAAACAATACCACCAAATTAATAGTGATGTTTTTATGTATTTTATAGTACATATAAGTATTAGGAGTACAGAGCTCGACAGCGGGTGTTACCTACCTCAACTAGCGATAAACTGCGAACTTGCTCTGACAGACGGGTATAATCTGTGAAGTTACTCCGAACGTATACTTGCGGAAGCGAGGAATTGTCCCAACTTGCAGCTCAGACAAATATTTAGATTAAGGGATAACATCGCCTCATTATAAGTTTTAACTAAAGTAGCGAGGATCCATTTAGGATGAAAATGTAAATGCAGTTTTTTTTTTTTGCACACTTCGATAACATGAGGAGGGTTATCGAAGTCTGTAGTGTGTGTCTGTGTCGCTAGTAGTCAGGAAAAAGGATGTTCTTAATTCGGTTTTTTTGTTTTTTTATAATCGTTCACTTTTGCATACCTGTAAGGTATACCAGCTATGTAATTATCTAGGTTGTTTTGTTCATGAATACATTTTTATTTTATGTAAAAACACCAAAGTATATACCATATTTTAAAAGGATTGGGTACTAAAGCGTTGTAAATGGATGTATAGACTATTTTGTAGCGGTCGCGAAGAGTCGACGGATGGCGGCAGCATAGGACCGCTGGCTGGCGTCGTTTTGGGGATCCCTATATCCAGCAATGTACCCAGTCTACACGGGATGATGATAATGAAGATTTTTGTTCATGTTAGACGCAAGGAGTCGCACATGCTTTTGGACGAAAGCACTAGGTAATGTGAGGTTGCACATGCTTATGGACGAAAGCACTAGGTAATGTGAGGTTGCACATGCTTATGGACGAAAGCACTAGGTAATGTGAGGTTGCACATGCTTATGGACGAAAGCACACGGTAATGTGAGGTTGCACATGCTTATGGACGAAAGCACTAGGTAATGTGAGTTTGCAAATGATCATAAAACGCTTAATCTAAACTTATATTATAAAGATGTAATGTTTGTGAGGTTGTAGGGGGTAATCTCTGGATCTGCTGAAACTATTTTGAAAATTCTTTTACCATAGAAATCCACGTTATTTGTGAATCTCATAGGCTATATTATATTACCTGCTAGATGGCTAGGCATTAGCGCGAAAAATTAAAATACTTTTTAGTGGTAGTGACTCACAATTTAATCATAGGTTGTTTACCGCCCTAAGAAGTAGGCACTGGTCAGCTAGTTTAAAATAAAATAAAATATTTCCATAGCTTATTCAGTAATACAATTTCGGTGAAAAACAAACGTTCAATTAATTCACACAGCAAACATGGCATTCGCATCTGCAATTCAATTCAAGCTATGTACTCAGGCGATGGTTCTGCCATCTGGTGGAAACTGCCCATTAAATAACACAATTGCAGAGCACCCTATGGCTACACAAATTATATGCCTATGGTAGGTATAACAATACTTCCCTATCAATCAATACAATACAATATAAAACTCTTTATTGTATACCAGAAAGTTATATAAAAACATAGATATTAACATGAACATGAATAATGGGCGGCCTTATCGCTTAGAAGCGAATTCTTCCAGGCAACCTTTGGATAGATAAAACAATTTAAGAAAGGCAAGGGTGTATACAAAAAAAGAAACAACAAGAATAAAATTATAATATAATATACCTACATTAAGTAGAAAATATACGTGATATATAATATATATATCAAATATCAAAGTGCTTTATTTCCTTTAGACCTTACAGGACCCTTGGACACGTCACAAAATTAAAATTACATAAGTAAAACAGGGAAATAAAGTGATCACTTTGATTTTTTGTTCACTTCAATCTTTTTAAGGTAAAGTAAAGAAGCGAACAAGAAACCTTTACCTTGTTAGGTTGTTAGTTTTCGAGTTGGAGCAAAAGTCGTCCCATGCTTTTTTATCCTCTAGATAATCTGATATTTTGTAATAAGCCTTTTTACAAAGGATATGTTTGATAGTTTGTTTGAATTTATTTATTGATAATTTTTGCAACTCACTCGGAGTTTTGTTGTAGAAGCGTATACATTGCCCTTTAAAAGATACACTAATCTTGTGCAGCCGAGTTTTGGGCAAAGCGAGTTTGTTCTTATTTCTAGTATTTACATTATGTATGTCGCAATTTTTAGGGAATCGATCGATATTTCTATGAGTGTACAATAAGTTTTCATAAATATATTGACATGGTACAGTCATTATATTTATTTCTTTGAATTTATCACGCAGGGATTCTCTAGGACCCATGTTATAGATAGCACGAACAGCCCTCTTCTGCAGCACAAATACGGTATTAATATCTGCAGCGTTCCCCCACAGTAATATGCCATAAGACATAATACTATGGAAGTAGCTGAAATAGACAAGTCTAGAAGTATCAACGTCTGCAAGATGACGGATTTTTTTGACTGCATATGCTGCAGAACTAAGTCTCTTCGATAGTTTATCTATGTGTGGGCCCCATTGAAGTTTACTGTCTAAAGTTATTCCTAAGAATACGGTACTGTCTACAATGTCTAAAGTTTCTCCTTTTACGTTTATATCAGCCTTTACTTGTTTTACATTTGGTAGAATAAATCTAATACATTTAGTTTTGTTTTCGTTAAGTAAAAGATTATTGACACTAAACCAATGGACTATTTTTGATATTGCATTGTTAACATCGTCATAATTTGTTTTTTGTCTAATAATCTTGAAAATTAAAGAAGTATCATCAGCAAACAATACAATCTCGTGATTATTTTTAACGAGATCAGGTAGGTCGTTAATATAAACCAAAAATAGAAAAGGGCCAAGGATAGATCCCTGCGGTACACCCATTGTAACTACAGATCCCGAAGACCGTTTCCCATTAATGTCAACTCTTTGTATCCTGTCACTCAAGTAAGAAGTAAGAAGATCCAAAGAGGTGTCATTTATTCCATAGTGATGTAGTTTCCTGATTAATGTTCCATGGTGTACACAGTCGAATGCTTTTGACAAGTCGCAAAAAACACCTAAAGCATCTTGCGACTTCTCCCAAGCATCAAAAATATGCGATACCAACTCTACACCGGCATCAGTAGTTGACCTGCCGTGAGTAAACCCGAATTGCTTACGATGTAGCAGGTCATTGCCATTGAAATGCCTAAGCAATTGATGTAAAATAAGTTTTTCAAAAACTTTGCTGAATGTAGGCAGTACTGATATCGGTCTAAAGTTAGTGGGGTCAGACCTACTACCCGATTTAAATAGTGGGATTATCTTACTATGTTTCATCAGATCAGGAAAAACGCCACAATCAATAGATTCATTGAAAATCAAAGCTAGATCTGGTGCAATAGTATCAATCAATGGTTTAATAATTCTAACGGAAATGCCCTAGAGATCTGCAGTTTTCTTTATATTTAAAAGTTTAAATGCTTTTTTAATATCTTTTTCATCGACATGATGGAAGTTAAATTTATTTTCGCATGCAGGTACATTTTCTTTTAGTAAAGACTCAGCGATTAATTGAGAAGAGTTCAGACACTTTGTAGTAGAGATTGGAATGTCAGTAAAAAAGTTTTCAAATGCTTGGGCTACTTCAACGTCATTTTTGACGGAGCAATCATTAATCTTTAAATTGTAATCATTAATGTAGGTACTGACCTTTCCAGTCTCACTGTTTATTATTTTCCACGTTGATTTTATTACATTTTCACTGTTTCTAATTTTTGAGCTAATATAATTTGATTTTGCTACTTGACAAACTTTTCTAAATATTTTTGAGTAATTTTTTACTTTGTCTTTGAACTCCAGGCTAAAATTGTATTGTTTTTCACTATACAGTTCATACAATTTTTGTCTACTCTTATGTATACCCACTGTTGCCCACTCACTAAAGTTAAGTTTTTCTGAGACCATGGTTGATTTGGATGTGAATATAGAATTGAATGCATTGGTGAATTTGGTAAAAAAACTGCAATAGGAGTCATTTGGGTTGTTATGAGAGTAATTAGGTGGAGGTTTACAATCCCAATCCAATTTTAACCGTTCAAATCGACTTGTGGTCACAGGTATGTATGTTATTCTCTTTTTACAGTTATTATTTTTTACTTGAATTTCTAATTTTATTAGTTGACCTAAGTGATCTGATTTTAAATTGCTTATTACATTTTTACTAACAATTTTATTATTTTGGCAAACAAATATATTATCTATACATTTTGCTGAGGTTTCAGTTATTCTAGTAGGTTCCATAAATAATGGCCTTAAATTATAAGAATTAAATAAATTAGTTAATCTACTACTAAGGGAGTACATTTCTAAGAGATCAATATTAAAGTCTCCACATACCATGAGGTTTTTATTTGATTTTGATATTTTAAATAAGATATCATCCATATTTTTTTCAAATATTTCAAAAGAAGCTGATGGTGGGCTGTATACGCTTACTACAATACTTTGCTCCAACTCTACACATGCTACTTCAATGTGGCCTTCAACGGATAAGCATATTATGTCCTTACGTTCTTTAAATTTTATGAATTTATTTAGTATTATTAAAGAGCCTCCACGAATAGCATGTGATCTGCAAAAAGAACTACCAACCTGGTGGTTACTGAAGTTAAACATGAGCTCATAGCTTTTCAGCCAGTGTTCTGTTAAGCAGATGATGTCAATATCAAATGAGTTCATGTACAATTCCAATTCTAATAATTTACTTTTCAATCCTTGAATATTCTGGTGCACCAAGTTAGTAAACTTTGCATTTATTTTACAATCTTGTTTTCTTAGTTTTTTCTTGTGATTAATAATTTCTGACTGTTTGGGGCTAGAGACTTCCTCTATTGTCGGTATTTCTAATTTAAATGACTTGGAATAACTTCCAATGTCTTGTTTTTTAAAATATTACTCTGCTCAAAAGAAGCAGTTTGTTTAGCCAAATTTTTGGCTGTTATGTTAAAAAAATAGGTTAGCGAAATTGCTATCTGTCTTTTGTAAAAATTAGATATGTAATAATTACCTCCAGTCAAATAGTATTTTTTACTAACAATACTGTTAGTATCAATCACATGTACATTATTGTTGCATGAAATAGTGTGCAACGTCATATTAAGCTTATATCTAAGGTCGTTTTCTGATTGTGGCAAGCTGTCGCTGTAGGGGAATGTGAACATCACAATTTGTTTTAAATTTAAGGAGCATAGTTTGTCGAAATACTTAATCAAGTCCAATTTGTTCACATTGCCCCTATTACCAAGGCATATTATTAAGTTTGAATTACTTTTAAAAGTTTCATTGTTAATTTTGTGCATGATATTATGCAGGTTGGAGTTTGGGAGACAATTATTTATTATATTATGTTTCATACGAATATTTAATAGCTGACCCATATTTTTTCCAATTTCATCGCAGTACATTATAGTATTTATATCTGAGCATGAAGTGCTGAGATCCAGATGGGATGCGGCTGACAACACACTGTCCAAACTTGTATGGTTACTGTCTGGGCTATGATCACAACAGCTGCAACCCTCCAGAATCCTGCCCTCCAGACTCACCTGGCTTCTGAGGAGTGCATCCATGGCCAGATTGAGTTCCCTTGTCTGTTCGGTAGTTTGTTCATACATGCACATATAGTGCTCTAGGGAGTGCTCAGCCTGACCAAGTTTACATCTCAGCGTTTGAATTTCATTCTCATATTGTATCTGATTATGATTCAGCTGTAATGTACAGAGCTCTAATTTATTGAGAACTTTTCTTTTAGATTTCAGTTTAGACACTACTTGTTTTTGGTTTTTTAATAAATTTTGTGTTTTTTTTATGAACTTACTTATTTTAACATATTTTTTTAACTTATTTTTGCTAAACTTGTGTTTGTGTTTGTTGTTTTTGTTTTTGCTGCTAGCTCCCACATTACACACTGAGTCAACTTCAGTTAAGCTAATAGTTTGCATTGTGTGTAAGTTGGAGCCTGCAACAGAAACTTGGCCCGAGGATGATTCAGCGGATACTAACTCCTCAAATAAACTTTGTGTTTTCGCGGTGGCAGAGCTATCGGCTGCTTCCTCCAGCTGGGTGATGTGGTTGTGGGCGTCACACAGTTGTTTCTCCAGGACTGAAGTTCTATGCAGGACGGACTCAAACTCAATGCCACATTTTTCATCGAACCTATCTATTATCAACTGAAGCCTATCCCGTTCCTCAGTAATACAAGCATTCTGGGAATGTAACGCGGACATCTCGCTTTTTATCTTTTTGTTACTATCTAGTGCTTCTATTAGGATATTTTCATTATCAGCTAATTCCGCTTCTAATTGTCCAATCTGCCTCTTAGCTGACTTTAATTCCAGTAAAACCTGGTTCAACTTGTCGGCTTTGCGAGTCATCATTATGAATTAATGTGTTTACAGTCTTGTAAACACTCAACTGGTAAAGAAGGCAGAATGTACAGTGTCTAGGTTATGATTTCAAAAAAAGTTGGTATGTACTTACGAGACTCTATAGATGTAAACTTTATCGGAAATAGTATTCCTTCGCATGAGAAATCGGTATTAGTAAGCACAGAACACTTCAGAAAACACAAACCAGCCAAAACTTATAACCGAAAACGACGATTTTCCGTTGGCCAAAAACACACTAATAACACGATATAAACGCGTATTATCTATTTATACACTTGTTTTATGTTGGAAATATGCGATGGAATCGGAAAGGGCTCTTAAAACTACGTAAAAACAATTATTTTATAATAAATTCGTAGGAAACATTTGCGAACAGCTGTTGCAAAACTATATATAATATATATATATATGTAATCCTTACTAATATTATAAATGCGAAACTAACTCTGTCTGTCTATCACGTATTCAATCCGAAACTACTGAACTGATTTAAATGAAATTTGGTACACAGATACTCTCTAGAGCCTGAGAAATGACATGGGCTACTTTTTAATGCGAAAAGACGGTTGTAAGGGGTTAAATGAGGGGTTGAAAGGTTGTAAAGAAATATCGTCATTTTTAAAGCTAAAAGCATGGAATTTATTTTAAGGCTGTTGATTAGATATAATTAAGAATGTCATTTAATGTTTTTACAAATTTAACCCTAAAATATCAAAGCGAATAGGGGATGAAAGTTGAAAATGCTACCCACTGTCACTATTCAAGTTAAATAAGTACCAATATTTACTTTTCTGACATATAAAAATCTTTGACGCGAGCTTTCATAAAGGACTCAGGTAGTGCGTTCCACAGCTTCACAACTGAAACTTCCAAAACGAAATTTACGAACTTTTTAAACAGAATTTTCTACATACTAAACTAAAATTCATTTAAACACGATTGCCCAATAAATCAGTGTAGTGTACTGTTTTCATGGTTTTTATAATTATAAATGTGAATTTCTTGATTTCACCATAACTATTAAATGACTTACCATATTTGGATGTGTGGGTAATTTTTTAAATGTAATCACTTGGGATTATAAATAAATAAAAATAAATAATCTTTTCTCTCGGACAACAACTGGATCCATAATTTGTTAGAACAATATAACAAGAAGAGAACTTATAATTAGGGTTAGTTATTTTGCTTAAGAACTAAATGAACTGAACTTTTGATCATTCTCCGCACAAAACATCATCATCATCATCATAATATCAGCCCATACACGTCCACTGCTGGATATAGGCCTCCCCCATACGACGCCACAAATAGCGATCCTGAGCCGCCTCCATCCATCGATTCCCTGCGACCGCTACAATGTCCTCGGTTCATCGAGTGGATGGTCTCCCATGTAGGCGGGATTTGCCATAATCACCACGCTTGGCAGGCGGATTGGTGATCGCAGTTTTGGTGTTGAAAAATACTCAGAAAGAAGCTGCTGCCCTTCCTCTGGTAAGTGGTGGTTGAGTTGGTCCGCACAAAACAATACCACAATACTTATGTAGAGACTAACTAAATAAATAAGTTTTCTATTTTCAAATAAGACGTATTCTTTTATATTTTCTATTGTAATTGAATAAGCATCAAATATAAAAGCACCCTGCATGAAAAAGAAATAAAATTATCGTCCTTAAAAGTAAATAAATAATGAATGTTACAGTCTCAGCTAAAGTAAAGTTATTAGTTAATAATTTCTAGGTACTTCGATAAAGTTACTGCTTTAACGGTATATAAGCTAAGCAGAGATTTAAACACAAGCTCTACTTAGCTTGATGGGGATGTCGTGTGTATTGTTCAACCATATTTTATTTATTACCGACTTCCTATTTCCTTGAATAGCATATTCTAAGGTATTTATTGGATAAGAGTATCGTTGAGTCTAGGTTTGTAAAGGAAACCAGTTTTCAGATACTAAAATAATATATAATACCGGTCTGATACCGGTAATATTATTGTATAATAACAGTTATATAAACGAAAATTTTTATTTCTGTTTTTGGTCGTTAGCGAACTTTGTAGAAAAAAAATCTAAGTCTATGGTTTAGCCAGTCTATGCCAGCTATTTTGTCTATTTCATCCATCCACGTCTCATTTGGTCTGCCTCTGGTTCTTTAACTTTGTGGTCCTGTCCATGTTGTAATTTATTTGATCCATTAGTTATTTTCCAGGGCAATATGACCAGTATAAAATAAAATACAACCATTATTATATTTCCGGAAGCTCTCATGCAGTGAACATGAATAAAGCTACAAAAGACGCTGATGGGCGGATAATCGTAGTGCTTATCATTCACGCGCGGAGATACACGAACACTGACGATTATACACGAATCTTCACGCTTACCTTTTTTATCCCTAACGAGGGATAAAAAAGGTTTGTGAGAGGTTTGCATAACGATGGAAAACTCTCACATATCGAGTGGATAAGAGTCTATAGTATCCTAAAAAAAAAACAACTTCGACGGAACTTGAACCTGAATACTTTCTTTTACTACGGGAATTCACTACCAATTGCGCTATGAGATCAAGTTACCATTGAATCGAACATCTTTTGGGATTTCCGAGCGCCGCCGTTAGAGGTAGCGCTGTTAGTGGTAGCACATTGCCGTCCTGAGGGAAGGTTGTGGGGTCTCGTCGACGTCAATTTTTTGGGATATTATTTATTTTATTAGAAATAATCCTAAACTTTACGCTGAATGTGAGCTTACACACTATAATATCAAAAAGTTTTGGATAAGAGTCATTGGTTTCTTCTGCTTACGACTCTACCAACCACAACTATCGACTCAACGAAACGAGTGTAATTTTTTTAGTTGTGAATCATTTAAAATAAGTCCCTTCCGAAAATCATGTTTATGTCTCAGTAATTTCTGTTGAAAGCAAGTATGTTTGCAACTCACAATTCATAAAAATTACGCTCTTTTGGCCTCAGCCTAAGTAAGAAAACGACAAAATTTTGATAAGCAAGTGCTTGATGAGGTATAGAGGATTTTTTAAAGCATTTATTAGTCTCACCCTACAGTCAACCTACAGTTTTTTTTCTCTCACCCCATGTTTGTTTTTATCGTGATTATTTGTAGTTTTTATTATCTACCCATCATTTCCACATCACAGTCGTGTGGTTAACCTGTTTGAACTGAACTCAAACCTCATTTTATTCAGGTGTATTACTTAAAACGAACAAGAAAAAAATAAAGTTTCTGTTCGTTGATGCTGTGTGAATTATCCCGCATTACTTAATTTATTTATTTAATTCCTCCTTGAAGGTCCCCAGGCATCAATAAGTCCCTTAAAGCAGGAAAGTAGCAGGCACCTTCTAATCTCACTTTCAAAACACCCCTTTCAGGATTTAAAATAACCTAAATCAAACCCTAATACCCCGACATGAAAATGAAAGTCATATAAATTCAAGACGCCCTCGCCAATTAAAATGCAAATGATCGTCAAAAAGATTCTATCTGGCTACAAATTAAAATCTAGGGCGACCCTAGTCAGCCTTATCTCGCCCAGGACCGCACGTTGTTGATAATAATAGTCGCTTAAAGGAACTATTTCAACATAATTTCCTCTAAAATTCTGAGCACGCTGAAAATTCGTCGTGAGTTTACGTCAAAGAAAACAGACGGCACAGTAAACTGACATAAACAGAAGCTTCATTTGAATTAAAGATCGACACGGCTCGGCGAAAGTGGAGGGGGTCCTGCGCAGGTGTGAAACGGTATAAAAATAAAAAAATCTACTTCCGCGCATCAAGGTCATCTCTATTAAACCGTGACGCGACCTGTATCTATATATTTATTGGATAGTAATAAACATCTGAGTTGGCAAAGTAGATTCTATTCACAAATAAATAAATAAGTAATGCTGGGCTATTCACACAGCATCATCTAGCATAAAGCACAGCATGTGCTATGGATGGATACTAGTTATCTGATATACATAATACAATCATAGCCTAATTCTTTATTCATCAATTGAGTTTGTTGCATGAAAATACTTAGGAGTATCTTAGTAAGGAACTAAGGTGATCACATCCCGTCCCTTTATACATTTTTAGATCATTTTATGCCTGTTGTTTGCACGTTCATTTTTTTTTTTATATAATACTGGACAATTCACATATCTAGCCCCAAGCTAAGCAGAGCTTGTGTTATGGGTGCTAACTGATATACATAATAAAATATTTTACATAAATAGATATTTTTTACTATACATAGAAAACGACCAGAACACCATGAACAAATTTTTGCAGATGGTACAAACATTTGTCCCGGGGCGGGAATCGAACCCATTTTAACGCAATACTAACTTTGATATGTCTATCCACTGGACATTGTTTAGTGTGATTACTGTAACGCATTAGGTACACGTGATTGTGCCACGAAGTTACTTGGCCCGTTTGAAATATTGTTGCAAAGGAGCGTTTGGCCCATGGTTTAGACGAAATTTCTGGTATAAAGAGCTATTCTTGATGCGCGCTTTCGACTTTTGCGTGATTGCTTTAGCTTTGTGTCTTTATTTCGATGTTTTTGTTTTATAAAGAACCCAAAGTGCTTGGTAAAATTGAGTTCCCAGCTTTTACAAAACGCGTTTCCCCAATTGTGCGATTTTAACCCAACTTTAATTTAGATATGTAAAAAAAATATATAATCCGAGAAAATCCAGTTAGAGTCCTAATGAAAATAACAACGTTACATCAGACAGTTGAATTGTTTACGTAAACTTTGTGCTCTCAGAATTTGTTATTCCGAAAACCAAGAACGTCAAAACAAGATCTATTATCCGTCTCCAAAATGTCAAAAGTGGCAGGCAGGAGAATTTGAGGTCATGTCAACGGTTTATTACAAACTAGAGTCCCAGGACTAATAAATATTCCAATGATTTGCCATCCAATTCGGTCTACAGAATCTTTCCGATGGGAGCCCTATATTAGCATACATACAAACTTATCCGTCACGCTCGAACGGTTTGTTGGAGGAACTTCGTCTTTATTGCCGATAAAATAGAATTTAAAAAGCAAGGTAGGCTTGAAAGTTTCCCAAGGTTCAATAGAACAATTCTTCAAAAGAGCCTCACCTCTTTGAATGAAAGTTTCAAAGGAAGTTTGTCTTACGCTTCTTAATTTATTCGTTTCAGGGTTAATTTGCTCGGTTGGTGCGGTTTTGATATTGAATGACAATGCCCGGTGTAAATAGAACAGACACGGACAATAGTTTAGCTCCTCTGTTGTAATCTCAGTGCTAGGTACCACGTCTTGATACACACAACTTGCTAATAGGAACGGTCTGAGCTAATTGGAATTGTCTGGAATTGTTCGATAAATTGACATTTGGTTTTCAATCCGGTGTTTTAACTAAAACTAAAATTTAAAAGAAAAACAATACCAAGTAGCATTCAGGGTAAACCTTGTATACAAAAACGTGTTTATTGGATTACTATTTTTTTTTAAAGGCGCGATACCAATTTCTTTGCCGAAAAACTAACTCAAAGTGGCCTGGGAGAAATCACTCTCAGCGATAAGGCCGTCTTTTGTACTGTCTTTATTAGTATTTAAGATATATATAGAGTTTTAGTGTAATTTTTAGCAGGTACAATAAAGTTTTCATTCATTCATTCTTTTATGTTTCAGCTAGATTGAAAAGTGTTTCTATCAAAAATTTATTTTAAAAGAGTAGATGCTATGTTTTAACTATTTTCAGGAACTCGGTCACTCTAATTTAAGTTTTTTTTTACTTTATTTTGTTACTAACCTAGCATGTTGAATTGACATAATCCTTTTTTTTTTTCGTTTATACGCAAGCGTTCTTACGCACCTCAGCGTAACTAATGTGTTAAAATCTTCTCCCGACTTCGCTTGTTGGGAGTTACGGTCTGTCTTATCAGGGGAAAAATACATGTTGGGGAATTTCTTTAACTTGATGCTACGTCAGTAGTCGTGTTTTTTTCTGTTGACTAAAGTCAGAAACAATAAAACACTGCTTAGTCATTGCTTACGTTAAAACTTCGAAAGGTAGTAAAGGATTCGGGAACGTTGTCAATGTTTTTAAAAACTAACTTTAAAGGAAATCTATTGGAGATTGACAATAAAAATCACTTTTACAATGAGACGTCAATGAGCGTGTTTAATCTCAATACGAATGACGAATTAATTAAATCAAACTTAGATCCTAAGTACCATCGTCGCGTCCCAGACGCGCGTGGGCGAACGGCGAGGCGATAAGCATTCCTAGTAGAGCCCACCCTATTGTGCAAGCTTGCACTTTAGGCATTCAATGTTATGATGTCTCTACTGACTGGATGCATAACTCCTCCCCCCTCAAGTGCGAAATTATCAGGTCTCGCGGAAGCTTCGATCTGATCATTTCGCTTCAAAACATAGCGATAAAGTATAAGACAAATTATGAAAATAATTAAAATTAAGTACAATAAAACAGTTCCTAAACTAATGCTTTGGGTGTTCACGACACTCATTTCACTTTCACTTTCACTATTTTCACTTTCCTTTAGCTTTAGGATACGTGAAAAATGCTTAATTTCTTCCAAATCAATGTTCTTGATATTGACCGTGGTTAGTGTAGTTATATTCGTCGATTTCAATTTTGGAAAGGTAACAATCGGCGTTATTTTATACTGAAGGTTTCCTGCAGACATCTTATGATATCCCAATTTAAGCTCGCCCAAATATACTTCACAGTCTTCCGAAGTTGTTAAAATGAAAGTACCATGTAGAGATTCTCTACTGTTTTCGTTATGACATTTTTCAGCCAAAACTGTTGGTTTCTGTGTAAATACAATCCAAGCATCTAAACCAATCCTCTGAACCTTGATATCCTCGATGTCAACAGCGTATGGTACGCACAAGTTGGGGTCTGGCTGAAATTCTAGGAGCTGCTCTGCACAGGTAAGTACTGGAAATTGCATCATATCACGACAGAGGAATTTGTTATTTTCAGCAATTTTCTCGCATGACTTTGAGACCGGCAGGTATTTCGAATCTTTCGCCAAGAGGTATGGGAATTCGGGAAAAACAACTACAGTTTTATTCAAGGAACTTCGAAAAATAGGTAACGAGTAGATTTTAAAATAATCATAAGATTTTTTATCAATTAATGGAACTTCCAATATGAACGTTATCTGGTTCTGTTTTACATAAGCTTTTACTTCAATAACCCTTTCCAATTTTAACAAATTACTTTCGTTTACATTATACATCAATTGGTGTGCATTTTCAATTTCCTTTAATATTAACAAGAGCTCTGTGGAATTTACAATTGATTGATGTAGTACAGAGACCTTACTGAATGCCAACGCTGTCTCTATCTCGTTTAATTCAACATAGATGGTTCTAAACGTGCTTATAAACATATCGAACATACTTGACACGTACGTTAGATAGAGACAGGTGTTTTCTTTAAAATTTTGCAGTTTAATTAATTCTTCAATAACCTTAAAACGTTTATCCAATATAATTATGTTTTCTTGTAAAGTTTCTGTACTATTTTCGAAATTGTCCAACATTCTGGTGATCATCGTAATTCTTTTCTCGGTAGCCATTTCCTTTGAATTAATTCGTGAAATGAGTGAATCATATCGAATAGCATCTTCATTATCCAAATTACCCGAAACAGCCTTAATAAGTGACCCAAGGGGATTAACTAAACCTCGCTTATATCTATGCAACGGAACTAACTGGCGAAATTTCACGACAGTTGTGTTCCTTACGTACTCTACTTGTGTTTTTATACCCAAAAATTCATGGGTAAAAGCTTTATAACTATCAACTAACTTAATAAACTCATTGAATTTCCGTATGTTAAAATCCAAATTACTACCTATGCCGCTTAAATCTAAAGTCTTAACTATTAACCACTTATCTGTTTGCCTGAACGCTTGTCCTTCCTTCACAGGTAAAATACCTGGATTATTTTCAATCTTTTGCAGATGAAGGGCCCGGCTTTGGGGAAGTAGGGTGAGTACGACCAAACACCACCTGTGAAGGGCGTTTCACATTTTTAATCGGGACCCTTGAATGTTTTTGATCAATTTTCACCGACGCTACATTTCGCTCTACTCTCGATTTAACAATTGCCTTCTTGTATCTAGCTTTGTCCTTGCTTTTTCTTGTATTTATATCTTTCGTGTATACTACATCTCCTGGCTCTAGCTCAACCGTTTCTCCTAATCTTTTTTCCCTAGCTTTCTCTTTTCGCTCTACCAATTTATCCGAAATGTACTGATAAAGATATTTAGTTCGCTTTGCATGATCCTTAAGTAATTGTTGCATGTATGCTTTTTCAAACTCTCCATCGAATACTTTATTAGAATCTGTGTGTCCGAAAACGATTTCAAAAGGAGTTAATTCTGTTGCCGAATGTATTGTATTATTGTAGGCCATAATAGCATACGTCATTATAGAAGCTGCATCGGTACATTTCTGTTCATATTTCGCTAGCCTGTAAATTTCTATTATTGTAGAGTGAAAACGCTCAACGATACCAGTCGAATTGGGATTGTTTGGAGTGCAAATGTGTAATTCTATTTTATACATTTCAGCTAATTCTTTTATCAAATTGTTGTTGAACTCGGACCCTGGGTCACTACTGATCTTAATCGGGACCCCATACATTGAAAAGTATTTAATCAACGCACGTACTACTTCCGGTGTTGATTTATTTTCTATCTCAATAGCCTGACCTAATTTACTAAAAGCATCAACTATAGTCAAGTAAGGTCTATTTTCAATAGAAAATATGTCAATAAAGATTTCCTGAAATGGAGATGACTGAGTTTGAGTCAGCTCTATAGTAGGCTTTATAGGTTTTCTGTCATATTTCGTTTTTTTACAAGCGTCACAGCCATTTATGACTGCTGCTGTAATCTCTTGTATTCTATTCCAGTAATAGTTTCTTTTTATCCTCATAACCGTTTCTTTTATGCCTCGGTGGCAAGTTTTCCCCTCATGATGTTGCAATACTATAGCTTTCTGCTCATTCTCATCTTCAACTACTATAACCCTTTCCGTGCATTCATAGAACTCTACAGTACCTCTTTTGAATAACCTAATAATTACGGCGTTAAATTCTTTCCGGTGTTGTTTGTCTTCGAAATAAATAAAATATTTTGTTTTAGGTTTAATGTATTCTTTAAGGAATTGCTTTATTAATTCTTCATTATTCAATGGCAAAAATGCTTCAATAACCTTTTGATGCTCTCTACTTAAAACTTTTACATTAATTTCCTTTCTATGCCAAGTAAAAATAAGTATTTGATTGGGTTTAGTATCCACAGCTTCTTTCAAAATAGGAATTCCATTAGACTCTAGATCTGCGGCTGAATGTATTGTTCCTTCCGAACTATGTGAGAGCGGCGGAAGTGGATAATTGGGTTCTAATTTGTCAATATTACGAGCTTCTTCCGAGTCCGATGCATCAGACAAGATGACTGTCTCTATATGCGTTTCCTGATCATCGTCGTCCTTTGCCAAATCAACAATTTTGTTAGTTATTTCCTGAAGATGTTTTTGTAATTTTTGTTCCTTTTCATCGAATTGGACCTTCATAGATTCATTTGAAGATGAATCATCAGACATATCTAACGCATTTACCTTAATACGTGACAACGCATCAGCATTCGTGTTTTGTTTACCGTCCTTATATTTGGTTGTATAGTCGTATTCTAATAAGCGTAATCGCCAACGTGTCAGTTTACTATTCGGTTCTTTAATAGAATCTAGCCAAGCTAAGGGCCGATGGTCGGTATATATAGTGAATTTATTACCATATAGGTATGGCCTAAAATGTTTAATGGCCCAAATAACAGCCAAAAGCTCACGTTCTATAGTGCTATAACGCATTTCTGTCTCGCTCAATGTCCTACTTGCATATGCAACAGGTAGGTCAGTACCTACAGTTCCTTGCGACAGTACTGCACCCAGAGCTACGGCGGATGCGTCCGTCGTGAGTATGTAAGGTTTTGATGGATCTGGATACTGAAGTAAGGGTGCATGCGTAAGAAGTTCCTTACATTGGTGGAAAGCGTCCAAATATTTCTGATCTATAACAATGCTATTCCGTTTTTTAAGACAATTCGTCAATGGTTTTGTAATTTTTGCAAAATCTTTAATAAATCGTCTATAATAGCCAATAAGACCAAGGAAACTTTTAATTTCGGTCACAGTTTTTGGAAGCGGATAGTCTAATATTGCTTTAATCTTATCATCGTTTGGCTTAAGGCCCTGATCTGTAATTGTGTGTCCTAAATACAGTACTTCCTTTCTCAAAAACTCAGACTTGTCTAGCTGAACTTTTAGGTTCGCTTGTCTCAGTCTGTCAAAGATAGATTTTAAGTCTCTGATGTGTTCCTGCATACTAGTACTGTATATAATGATGTCGTCCATATATACAAGGCAATGTAACCCTTGCAATCCTCTAAGTATGTTATCCATGGCTCTCTGAAAGGTTGCGGGAGCTGTTTTTAAGCCAAAAGGCATTCTTAAAAATTCATAGTGTCCCGCTTCCGTGCTGAAAGCTGTTTTCTGCCTATCCTCCTCATTGATCTCTATCTGATGGTACCCATTCGCTAGATCAAGAGTGCTAAAATACTTAGCTTTGCCTAACTTATCAAACAAGTCGGTAATATTAGGCAAGGGGTACTTATCGTCTGTCGTAATTTCGTTTAAACGTCTATAGTCAATGACCATACGAAATTTTTGTTCACCTGAAGCGTCCATTTTTTTTGGTACCAAGTGAACAGGCGCATTCCATGGTGAATGCGATTCCTGAATTACATTGTTTTGTAAAAGTTTCTCTACCTGTGATTTAATTTCTTGCGTTTGAACAGGTGGTTGTCTATAAGGTCTGACATAAATTGGATCTTCGTTTTTGGTTCGAATAAAGTGTTTTACCTGATTTGTGAAGCTTAAAGGAAGCTTATCACTATAAAATATATCTTTATAGTCTCTACATAATTCAGAAATGCATTTCTTTTCCTCTTCATTCATATGGTCTAGCCTTAGTCTTGTCAAATTTTCATCTAATATATCTTCTACTTCCATATCCTTCATTTCTACGTCGTTAAGGCAGTTTACACCTACAATGCTATCATTGGGAAATTCTTCAACCTCAAATGGACCTGTTACTACTAATTTCCTCAATTTGTCAGTTGCGTTTTGGATAATGGTGGTAGCATACCCATTTTCGCAATTTACAATTGCATCTGGCATTCTTATACCGTCACAAAATTGTTTAAAATTTAGAATTGCCGTGCCAGAATACAAGTTTGTAGGCATTTTTACGCGTTGCTCAGATCGCGGGTTCAATTCGATAACGTGATTTCCCATACACCTCATTATAGGCAAATCTACTGTTTTAGTCCTGAGACTGTTATGTTTTAAATCAATGACAGCTTCCAGTTGCATTAACAAGTCGTTTCCTATAAGTCCCTCATACTTGGGATCTACATCATACACATAAAATTTATGATAGTCATAGCTATTAAACGAAGGCATTAGGGGAATCTCAATTACCTCATTATGATCGCTTGATGCGTGCGTGCTTATAACTTTGAATAATTCACCCCTAATGTAGTTGCCAAAAAATTGATATGCTTTTGCTGGGCTGATAAAGGAACGTGTACTGCCAGTATCGATCATAAATTTACCATCAATTTCGGGTAAGTAAATGTATGGTAGATTTATTTTGGTATCGCAATTAATTTTTATCACTTCACATCCTCTTTCGAGGCTACAACCGAAAAATTTTCATTCTTGTCCTGTGTTTGGGCATTTCCCAACTGGGTAGAGTCGGAGAGGGTAGCCTGCTGTTCATGCCAAACATTCACACCCATTTGCGGTTCAAAATAGTTTGCGAAATCAAAGTCACTACAATACCCTTCACTGTTTTCGAAATTTTCATATCCATACGGATACCAGTCATACCCATAACCATCTTCTAACCCTAACTCATTTAGGCGAAACCCTTGAGGTTGTTGAGTCGCAGCCGGCATCGGTGGTTTTTGAACAGGTGCGGTCCTCATAGAAACATCCGTATCTCCAAGTTTTGCATTGGGAGGCTTGTAACCGAACTGATTCAACTGAGGCCGATAGCCAAATTGATTTTGTTGGAATTGAGGCCGATAACCGAATTGGCCTTGATTAATTTGAGGCCGGTAGCCAAATTGTTGCGGCCTTGAATTTTGAGATTGAAACCCGAATTGTTGTGGTTGCATCAACTGAGGTCTATAACCCATTGGAGCCGGAGGGGCAAACTGAGTCATAGCGGGCTGCCTGTACTGCATGTTTCCTGGAATCCCGAAGTTAAAACGAGGGGGAGCCATAGGGGCGAATGCTGGTCTAAAACCACTCAGCTGAAAGGGCACATTGTGCGTGGGAGGATTGAACTTGTTAAGTGTAGGTGTTACTGCAGGTGTTGCTGCAGGTGCAAGCTGGGGCTTGAACATTTTACTTCTGAGCGTATACTGCTCGTAGAAGTTCACTTCCTCCAACACATATTCTAATGCTTTTTCTAGAGTGTGTGGGTTTTTCATTCTAACTGGTCTTAATACATTTTCAGGCAAGTTGTACAAGAAAACGTTAAGCGCCTTGTTATTGTAAATTTCGATTCTACTCGCCACTGTAAGGTTGTTTGTCTGATTTACCTTAGAGATAAGTATCGACCTAACTGTCTGAATACGATTACAAAACTCTTGGTAGCTTTCCCCTTGTTTCATCTTTAAAGATTCTAACTCTATCGCTAAGCATTCCTCACTTCTAGGATCACCAAAATGCTGTACCAAGACAGTTTTCAGTTTTTCATAAGTGTCAATATCATTTCGCTCGCTTGCTAAGGCAGCGGCTTCATCAGTTAACCTACTCGTTATCGTGTGCAAAACGTAAGTGTTTTGCTCTTGTTCACCGCAAAATTTAGCGACCACATAATCACATTTTTTTAAAAATAGATTTAAGTGCCTTTTGTTACCATTAAAAAATGGTATTATACACAATAATTCCTTTGGAATCTGCTTTAAAGTGGTCATGTTTTATTCTATTCTACTCTATTTTTTTATTTTAAACTAACAAATTTTATTAAAATAATCCGTCTAAATTTTATAGAGCAGTTTGCTTAACTCTACTTATTCTAAAATCCCTACAATAGGAACCAGAAACGTTATAATGGAAGAAATTCGATTCCAAGAATAACAAAACACAAAGCACAAAGGATAGGAAAGGATGGCAAAAATTCTACTCACCAGCCAGTCACCAACATGCTTGTTCGCCTCCCAGGATCTTCACAAATTTATTTGGTTCGAACAGATCCGATCCGTCGGAAAATTCGCGGAAACTCGCGGAAAATCACGTGGAAAACTCGGAAAATCTGCCCCGGCTGCGCCAGTAAAGGATTCGGGAACGTTGTCAATGTTTTTAAAAACTAACTTTAAAGGAAATCTATTGGAGATTGACAATAAAAATCACTTTTACAATGAGACGTCAATGAGCGTGTTTAATCTCAATACGAATGACGAATTAATTAAATCAAACTTAGATCCTAAGTACCATCGTCGCGTCCCAGACGCGCGTGGGCGAACGGCGAGGCGATAAGCATTCCTAGTAGAGCCCACCCTATTGTGCAAGCTTGCACTTTAGGCATTCAATGTTATGATGTCTCTACTGACTGGATGCATAACTAGGTTTATATAAGAAAGAGGGTTAATGTTAAGTAATTTTTTTCTTAGAATATACTTATCTGAACGAGATTTCATTCTGGAGAAAGAAAGTGGTTACTTTTTGGCTCCAAAAATTATTCGTGTACTTGTTTTCTTTTATGGTACAAGAAAGATATTCCATCGAAGATTATTGAGGCATATTCGCAACATGGAGGTTCATTAGTTGAATATCGGCACAGACATTGATCCACAAAGCAGACAAGCAAGTGAATTTGAACTTTCTTTCCCTATTCATAAAGGTGCCGAAGACTTAAATGTGCTTGTCGTTTTATTAGCTTTATGTCGTATGTTTGTTGAAGGAGGAGTTTTGTTGATTGTAATAAACTTATCGTGTTTAGTTTTTTCTCCTAAATTACATTAAGCCCATGGCTATGCGTCACATCCCAAACAACATCACACTATAACACTAATATCATAAATGCAAGAGTGTGGATATCTAGAGGGATCAATGTGTTTATCCGGCTCGAAGGACCAAATGATAGGGTTGCTATTAATATGCTAAGCTGGGGTAAAACGCTAAGGGATGCTATCTAGGTAAGGGTGGTAAAAACTCCGAAGAGAATAAAATAACCGAACCCGTTGAGTGATGGTAGAATACTGCTTTTATTGTTTCCACATTCGTTGGTAATCGAGGTCAATGCAAGCTAAGCTAATTTCCATAAAATGTTTGAGTTTGTATGTACCGTTGTTGTGTTGTTGTGTAAACATTTTTTTATATGGAAAATAGACCTTCGTTCATGTCCATAAAAACAACGCGTGGAAGCCGTGAGCAAGAAACTAGTTGATCATATTTCTTACTTTTTAACAATACTTAGTTAAAAGCTAGTTTCACCAGAATTAAGTTCATTAGCGACTTCAATTTCAAAAAAGCCTTAAGTAAACAATTCTTACATCTAGTTTACATCATAAATATTTAATAGATAGGTAATTGTTAGACATCGGTAATACAATAATAATTATATTTAATTGACGTTATCGAGATTGTTTTGCTTTTCAGCATAAGCCTCCCCCAGATTCTTCCATAGAGTCAATTGGTCAAGTGTTTTTCTCCTCCAATGTATGCCCGCTGTAGATTTGATGTCATCTTCCCAGAAATGGCTTCGAAGAAATGGTCTTCCCCTCGCTCTTTTTCCTTCTCTAGGATACCATTCGATTTGGCCCATTTCTCTTGTTTGGTTCTTAGGACATGACATTTCCACTATAATTTTTTTATTGTATTGTATATATCATTAGCAACTAATCGGTATAAAATAATCAATCTTAGGTTAGGAAACTATTGTATCGATGGTCAAAACTAGGAGGTCATTAGGTACCATTGTTATATATAGTTGTGTCGTAACTTGAGAAATTAAGCATTCAAGTTTCTGGGTGGAACAGAGGAAACTCAGAAACTTTAGCAAATAAGTGCCTACTGGAAATTAGGCGGTAGATACCTTCGGTAACCCTTGTCAGTGGGGTAGATTGTATAAGTCTAAGCCCTTGTTCATTAGATTTATGTTTATATGGCTCTCTTTATTATAATCATGTGTGGAAAAAAATCTTATTTAGTTTTAGGTAATTTTGTAATGCTAAGTGTTCACTAAGTATTCACGGCCAAATATAATAAATAACTGAAGTGGTTCTGAATTAGGGTAGTTCCAACTCCCAACATTCAACAAATTTCTATAACAAACTAAAAAAATGCGTCCCAGCCCCATTATTGCACGACTTGTGTTCAGTAAAACTGCCAAATAGTGATCCGCTATCAACAAAACGTTAAAATATACCTTCGATCCTAAACTGATTGTCCCATTACTCTGACTTACGTGTACAATGGCCGTATGTGTCCCAGGATGTGCGGGACAAATCCGGCCATACATCACACCGGGACATTGTGACCAAAAAATTAAGTTAGCTTGGGAATGGTCCCAGTTTGGGACGATTTTCTACGAAAATAAGAGCAAGATAAGCAACCGATTTTACGAACGAACTCATTTCAACCTGGTAACCAGATATCAAGGTAACGTTAGGGAAAAGAAAACGGGATCTGTTTAAGTCTATGAAAAATGACTTCGTGAGTCTTTAGTTTCAATGAAAATTACAGACAGTTGAGCTACCTGAACATTGTTTGCAACAGTCTGCAATTGGGTCAATTGTATCTACAATACCAATTTATTTATAAATAAATTAGTTTAGTAGCTTGTAATTTTCTTTGTTCTTTTGTAAGTAAATATCGGGTGACGCAAAATATATGTCATGTTGTGATGTGCTTTAATTTTTGCAAATGGCGTGAAATGTTACTGTTACTTTAACATCTATGTATGTTGTAGACAGATACAGAATTGGTCTTCAATAGAGCGATACACAAACGAAAAACCACCTTCGGGGCTTTTTGAATTCTCGCATTTTCCACAACAAACCACGATTTTTGCACGTCATGGCTCCAAAATGGCAATTTCTGCTTCAATATTAGCTTTCAAGACTTGCAAGGTTCATGGTTTGCTGTGGTAAACACGTGATTTCTAAAAGCCTCAAAGGAAACGGTCTGACGCCGTTAGATCTGGATTCCAGATCGGCCAGTTCAAATCTCCAAAACGGGAAACCACTCGGTCTGGAAATTGGTCTCTTCGGAAATTGGTGGTTCTTCAGGTGTATCAGTGCCCCGTGCCCTGTTGACAACCAATTCTCTATGTGTGATGTCCACAAAATATATATCAAAGCACAGTGACTTTTGATGTCATTTGTAAATGGACACTAGCTGCTGCCCGCACCTTCTCCCGCCTTTTAACGGAATAAATAATAGCCTATAAATAATATAAGTTATTCCAGGTCCCAAACTATTAATTATTTTATTTATAGTATTTTTAGTAAAAATTTATAGTATTAAAATAAAAAGAGCTTTATTCCATATCACACACATAGCGTAAGAATAAACATTTCAAAATCCACTCATAATAAAATTATACGATTAAAATTAGAAACAGAAGAATTATTAAATTGATAAGAAATGTTTAAATATGTAGGTATACATTATGTCAGGTGTCGTCATATCATGTCATGTCGTATCATGAAAAAAATATAATTATTCGTAGTCAATATTATGTTATTGGTGATATGGACCGCATTCGGCGGTGTATGCCTCCTCCAAGGGTCTCCCGTATTCTCGGTATTTTAGCATTTTCAGACTATACCCATACCAAATTTGTTGCCTAATTGGTTGAGTAGTTTTTGCGTGAAAGAGTAACAATTATCCATACATCCATCCATACAAACTTTGACATTTATAATATTAGTAGGATAGGATTCATATTATGACATTTCTTTTGCGCCACCCGTTATAAAGGGAAAAAAAATCAATTACAATTAAATAAATAAGTAATGGACAATTCACACGTAATTTAAGCAGAGAATAGAAACAAATTAGAATTATTTTAGTCATAGATACCATATGCTTATTAAGTCTTTGTTCATATCTATTTACTAGCCAACTCTTCGAGGATCGCGGAAGATACTTCATTGTTTTCTATCGTCATTGTCTCTTAGCAGATATAGTGTGTATCTACAACAGACTTTTACAATCCTTAATTAGAAACTCAACTTTTCAAAAAATAATTTACAAAAGAAGGCTTCCTCGGCAGAAATTAACTCCTTATCATTTCAAAAATGCTACGAGCATCACAAAATACCTCTTATAAGATAAATATCATGAATACAAAAAGGTAATCTCAAAAAGAACGGTCAAAAGTGAAAAACAAATCAACAAAAGGCAAAGATAAGCTGCAGGAAAACAAAGTGTAGAGCAAGAGATGGAAGTTTTTACGATGTAAAATGGCGTTTGTTGAAAATATTAGGAAGCTAGAAGATTACCGCAATGCTCTAAATATTAACGCGTTAATGCGCGAAATACAGTAATTCATTAC
Organism: Eupithecia insigniata; assembly: GCA_947859395.1. Taxonomy (NCBI): domain Eukaryota; kingdom Metazoa; phylum Arthropoda; class Insecta; order Lepidoptera; family Geometridae; genus Eupithecia; species Eupithecia insigniata. Next base: position 8,266,121 of record OX402008.1, read on the forward strand.
GCACATTTGTGTGCCACGTGAAGTTGCCTCTATCCAACAGATCTTACTCTATGATCATTTAGAATGATAATAATGGCGTGTTTAAAAAAAAGATAAAACGACTTCAAATTCCCCTACTTTTACACTTATTTTAAGTTTTGCGGGATAAATACTAATCCCGTGGGGATAAAAACCCATCGGGTTGATTTTCTATACAATGGTGAAAGAATTTTCAAAATCAGTCCATAATTAGCGGAGAAATCGCGTAACATACAAACAAAAAAAAATACAGGTAAATTGAGAACCTCCTCCTTTTGAAGTCGGTTACAAAGTATGGAAATGGAAACCCCATTTTACGGAGCTCATACTACACCAACGGTACGCTAGAGGATAAAAAAGCATGGGACGACTTTTGCTCCAACTCGAAAACTAACAACCTAACAAGGTAAAGGTTTCTTGTTCGCTTCTTTACTTTACCTTAAAAAGATTGAAGTGAACAAAAAATCAAAGTGATCACTTTATTTCCCTGTTTTACTTATGTAATTTTAATTTTGTGACGTGTCCAAGGGTCCTGTAAGGTCTAAAGGAAATAAAGCACTTTGATATTTGATATTTGTTTGATAGACTCTTCCTGCGACGAAATTTCACTCTACCAATTTTTAATCAATAAAAATATTTCGCCTATGAATTTGAAGGCAATATAATTATTCGAAAGGGGTCATCAATAAGGTACGTCTCACTAATTTCGTGATTTTTAGACACCTCCCCCGTCCTTGTCACATTTGATCACATTTGTGAGACCCCCCTCCCAAGTGTGATGTCATATATTTTGCATCTAGAAACCAAACCAACAAAACAATTTAACCCTATGACCATACCGATAGAGTCGGAAATATTTTTATGGTTTTCATTAATCGTTCATGATATTCAAACACTTAGATAGATATATTAGATTTTGTGACATCACTGTGTTTATAACCGCCTTCCGAAGACTATTACCTCTGCCCGATCAGCGCAAGCCTTTAAAAACAAGCTGAAGAACTGGCTTATCGAGCAAGTTTTTTATAGAGTTGACGAGTTCTTTAATGAAAATTATTGTACGGTGTAACATTTATACCATGTTATATTATTTATGTTAATTTATTGCTATAATTTTATAACTTATGTTAATTCTTTGTGATTATTAATTTAAATTTCTTATGAAATCGTTAATGAATCTTATGTATTATGCTGAACTGACTACTATTATTATTTGTACTTTTATGACATGTAACAAGCGTTATTAAGGCGAGGTGAGCCCAGCACTTGCAAGACGCAAGCAAGAAGCAAGACGGTGCGCAGACAGCCGAGCACTATTTTGTAGTTATTTAGGTGCTTTGAAAAATATTTGTATGACATATAAAAATATTTTCTAGTGATGTACCGCGTAATAACGTTTGCAATGTTTTGGTATACAATTTGTGTCATTTTATTCATTTTTCTATTCACAGTGATCATTTAAAGTTTCATTTAGAAGTAACTTTGTCATTTTTTTTGATCGGATGAAATGTCACTAATCGTGTTTTTGTCTAGTGATGCATTAGAAAATATCCTCAACTATAATATATTTGAATTTCAAAACTATAGGCCTTCTAGTTATTGAGGTACGGACAGTTAAAAATCCCTAAATCCGGATAACCCAGCCATAATAAAGAATCTGAATCTGAAACTTAGGACCCCTCCCACCCCTTGTCACATAATGTCACACTTCGTTGACCCCCTGACGTTCTTTATAGATGGCCCCAAATAAGAAATTGACTAATTACTATAACAGCTGATCTATTATAGTAATTAGTAAATTTTTACAGAATAGTCTTTATTTTTGACCATTGCTACTTATTTATTTTTTCCAAATAGTTTTAGCAGATTTTCCAGCTGACCGAATATTTAAAATAAATACCATTAAACTTACTTTCTTTCTTTTCCAGAAATCAAAACCTCTAAATAGGAAATAGAAACTAAAGTAACTCAGTTTATCTAGCAAATAAATAAACAAAGCCCGACGCTTGCACTAAGATGCAGAGATAAGTCGTTCTGGTTTTTGTCGAGATCCGTCCGTCGGCTAATCGCCTCGGATTGCGTCTGATGCAACTACCGGATTTATTAGGCTTTCCACGCTGGAAATACTGTTTCTAGAATTCAACTGATTTATAATAACGACTAAATATGAGTGTATAATAAAAGAAAGAAAGAAAGAAAATATATTTATTTAACCATACTTAACACACACATACAACACGACACATTACAGACAGTGGGAAAGTACAAATAACATACATATATGTACAAGAAAAAATACATAGGAAATACGGGATCAAAAAGGTCCCTGTCTCAGCATTGTGCTGCTATAAGCCTAAGCACAGTGTTCAAAATGACCAAAATTTCCCTATGCGGTTTATAGCATTAATCGATCAACGAATACATTTTAAATGCAAGAGTAGAACCCAGGTGTCTATTTCAAATACTTTTTTTATAAAAAATAATAAACTTTGGGTGACCTTCCTTGCCCTAGAAAAAAGTTTTAGTAAATTGTGAAAACGTAACTGACAAGATATTTTTTTTAAAATAAATATAGTCTGACAAAAGGTCTTCAGCTACATCTTTTACAGTTTTTATTTCCGAAAAATCACCTTTGGATACCGTGTAATAACTTTTTTCATATTTTCGTTATAATTTTTTTCTCCCAAGAAACTCAAAAGTCCGATTTGTGACTAGCACAGAAATATATTTATATTAAGGCCTATCACTGGTAAAAATACCACTTTGCATTATTGCACTTTACGTCTCCTGCGCAGTACAAGACACGTCACGTCAGCCTTGCGAGACCATAAACAAAGCGACCCGGACGCGACGTGAAGTTAGCGGCGTGTTGACGACGAGTTTATCGTTGCCATTCTCGACTAAATAGCTGGTCGAATAATTAAATCGAATAGAAGTTTATTTCAATTAAGAATTATTATAATTACGAAAGTATGTAACCAGTTATGTTACACCTAGTAGTTTGTACTGCTTTGCCCTTTTTGTTTCTATGGAAACATTTAAAGGTTTATGCAATAAAAAGCAGCGTTTTTAATAACAAAACTAGAGTTACATCTATGAAAAATGTTTGTCTGATCAATGCCAATATTAACAGTGTGATTTTCGATAAAATATCATGATTTATTCAAAAAGTCAATCTTTTTATCTACATAATATAAAACAAAGTCGCTACCGCTGTCTGTCCTTATGTATGCTTAGATCTTTAAAACTACGCAACGGATTTTGATGAGGTTTTTTAATAGATAGTGTGATTCAAGAGTAAGGTTTATATGTATAATTTAGTATCAGCATTGCACCCGTGCAAAGCCGGAGCGGGTCGCTAGTAATAAATATAATCGCTGTGAAGATAAATAAAATACTATAGACATCTTGAGTACCACAATATTTATAAGACTTTCCCAACATTTTCAACAGTTATGTACCAGGCTATTATGAGTGTAAGGAGGTTCCTGTTATAAGTCTACTCGTGCACTATAGAGCCTTAACAAGAAAAGTTTGGAGCGCCTTCATAGACAACTATGGGTAACTTTGGAAGTTGCATTCAAACATTTACGCGGCAGTTTCGAAACAAGCTCAATTACTGCAAAGTGAAAAACAATTTTTGGGTTAGTTTAGTATCCTTCGGAAAGTGGAAAACGAAATGTCGTAGAAGCATCATATAGGCAAAAATTTAGTTATTCCCAGCTGTCCAAGTTGTTCTGTGCAAAATTATATTCTACAAAAATGTCAGGCAATGAAATTCGGTGAATGTCCAAATGACAGCAAATGTCAAAAATGACAATAGTCTTTGGTAAATACTTCTCTGTATCCTAATGAGAATATGCATAGGTTGTGAAACCTCTTTTTTATACTGGAAGAACAGATTTCTTCCAGTATAAAATAGTTACAATACAATAGTAGCCCGGGCTGCATAGGCTACAATTTGTAAGCCTGAATACCATTTCATCCAACATATCGCATCGCCTCTAGCGTATTCAACCAAGCAACTATTAAGTATTCAGTCGATAGTTGGCAAGTTCCTGTTTTATGACAACAATTTATTGTGCTTGCGAGTTGTTAGACTCCTCATACTTAGTTGGGTTGACGTCAAACTTCGTAATCGTCTGTTGTGAATTTAGACGTTAAGCTGCTGTCCCACCGCTGCGCACGAAGAGGCTACGCGCGTGTGTATAGCTTCGCTTTGCAAGAAAATGTATAAGATAACGTCCACTGCAACAGACTAACATACGCACTAATATAAATTAATGATGTCATTGCTACACGCGTGGCTTGCTCGAATATAACACCCACGCAGCTCAAAGCTGTCAACGCTATGCACGCGGTACACGCTATGCACGCGATACACTCGTGCGACGCACGTCGGCAAACAAAAGAACCCACGCAGCTAAAATGCGCCGTGTGGCTGTGCAAAATGTGCGCGTGTAGTATATGTTCCAGTGGAAACGTAGACCCACGTTGTCAAACAAAAGAACCCACGCATCTAAAATGCGCCGCGTGCTCTTGCACAGCGTGCGCATATAGTGTGTGTTCCAGTGGAAATGTAGACGCACATCGTCAAACAAACGAAGCCACGTAGCTAAAAAGCTTTGCGTGGCCGTGCACAGGGTGCGCTGCGGTGGAACAGCGGCCTTATAATATCCAAAACTTAAGAAACGGAGTCATGATACATGAATAAAAAGAAGAGGTATATTAGTTCTAGAGCTTCTATGACTCTCCTCAATTGAAGGGAGCTCAGGAATCGTCAATAGTTTCTCTTCACTCAAACTGGAAATGTACTGTTACTATTTTTATTTAATAAAGAACTTTTAAAATTGAATTGTTTCTCTTGTTCCAGTGGACAACCGAATAAATTTTTACCCGACTTCAAAAATGAGGAGGTTCTCAATTCGACTGTACGTTTTTTTGTATGTATTTTACGCCCTATATCTCCTCCAACTATAGTACAATTTTGATAATTATTTCACTATTGTATAGAAAATGATCTCTTGGTGGTCGCATAAAAATGTATCCCCAGGGGATTGGTATTTATCCCGATAAACTTAAAAACAGAGTAAAAGTAAGGGAATTTGTAGTCGGTTTATCGTTTTTTAAAACGCCAAATTATATTCAAACTATTGCATTTCTATTATTACTGTGATAGTGCGAAGGTTTCTCCGATTGCCCTGTAAAATCTGCACAATACGTAACTATTAATCCACTAGCTATCCGTCGTGATTCAGGCTCAAATACCTCTACCTACTTACATAAAACCAAGTTTTCTAAACCTCCAAATGTGGATGAGGCTCATAACCAACTGCTGGTTATGAGCCGTTATGAGTATCACATGCCACATCCAAAAACAGGTTTTGTAATACTCGTAGTTCTACGTTTTCTTGTCAGTTGGTAGGCACTTGAATATCTGTTCTGTCAGCTATCTCCAGCCTCAAGACGACCTACTATTTCAAATACCAACTTGATCCGCACCTCATTGAGTACGTCTGCTGGATTTTCGGTCAACTAGGTTAAGTCTGTTTTGATTGTATTGGTGACGAACTCTGAATTATCAAAATAATGGACTTTGTTCGGTACTGCCGTCTGTTATAATATAACTGTTATAGGGCACTTAACCCTCAAATGGTCATTATTGATAGTGCAGTATAGAGTTCCAGAGATATAAAAACTTCGAAGGCAGATAGGAGACAGAATTTTTGACTTGTTCTTGACACCATCCTATAGGTTGTAGGTAGTAAGTTCGGTTCGCCCATCATGCAACGTAAGCATGTCTTTCAATAGAATCCTAACTCCCTAACAGAGTCCCTACCTCTGGAGGTAGGGACTCTGTTGAATGGCTCAGGGGGTAAACTTTGTGAATGTAATGAATATACATATTTCTTTTACCCTGACAAAATAGTTGTACTTTTTATGAATAACTATGAAATTCTGTTTCTACCTTCGTTTATTCAATACCTAGTAAATGTTAGCTTATTTTGTTCACATTTCTCAAAGTTGTTGCTAAATTACTCGAATTTTAGATCCTAACCTACTATATACCTATACATATTCGTATCGATTACAGGTTTATTCCATAATTTTTTGTTGTCGATTATAGTTTTCGTTTGAAAAGTATAGTTCCTCTTAATATCCAGTAGGCAAGCTGCAAAATGGTGCAAAAGTAACCGCAGGAAGCGGTAAATATGTGCATATATGGGAGGAAACAAAAATTGTTTATATTCGTAAATAACACAAAACTCTATTTTATCTATGTATGTAAATGGAATATGGGTGCCTATGTTTAACAGAGCCCTGAGTCCTGAGCCCTGAGCACGTTGATGATTCGTTACTGGAAATTGTACATTTTGTTTTACTTCATTTGCATAGCGGTTTGATTTAATAGCAAACAAATTATTATGTTTTCCTTTGCTGATGCCTGAGTCCGGTTTACGATTGTATCGGGACGTGATCGGGACGTCTTCTTTTTGTATGGGATTTGCGTAGTTCCCTATTCGCACGATAGAGGCGCTGCTGTACCAAATCCTATAGAAAAAGGAGACGTCACGATCACGTCTCGATACTATCGTAAACCAGACTCAGGGCTCAGTACATCACTACTAAAATCACATTCGCACCAAAAGGTAAACAAAAGAATTTATTTGCTACTCGATTAAAACGCCATGCAAATGAAGTAAAACAAAATGTACATTTTCCATAGCGAATCATTTACGTGCTCAATAAATTCAAAATGATTGGAAGCTGTCACGGTAATGTAATGACGCTCTACAATCTGCTGATGGTAATATCGTTACCGTCTGATGAAAATCATGTTTTATTTTGTAACAAAACAATATAAATCAGCATCTATTTTAATGAATTCACGCATGTAAATCGATTTAAATAACGCCATGGTAGTAAGTTATTTGTAGTAGGGTCGGAATTTAGTAAGTCCTACTAGTATTATAGGTATATTATATATACTTATACCTATATATATTATTATAATACCTTCTCAGCCTGTATGCGCAAGAAAACGGCCTCACTGTTGATCAGAGTTCGCCGGTCCACTAACAGCATCCTGATGATGATAGCGGATAAGCTTGATGAACCGCTATACAAACGCAGCATTGCTGTATTAGTAAAATGACATTTCACTTACCTAAGATAAACTAACATTATTATTAAGTCAATTGTTACTAACTATTATATGGATTTGTGATTATCTGAAATAAATGACTATTCTATTCTATTACAAATGTCAAAGTTTGTACAGGTCGCGTCACGGTTTGATAGTGCTGAGCTTGCGCTGACCATGATGCGCAGACGTCGATTTTTATATTTTTACACAGTTTTACATCTGCGCAGAACCCCCCTCCACTTTCGTCGAGCGCTATTAAACCGTGACGAGACGTGTAAGAATGTATGTATAGGATGTTTGTTCCTCTTTCACCCAAAAACTATTGAACTGATTGGGTTGAAATTTTTGGGACCTGAAATAACATATAGGCAATTTTTATTTTTATTTTCCCGATAAAACGAGGGTGAAATTGCGGGCAGCAGCTGTACTAGCTGAATGAATATAATATTCTGAGTTGAATAGACGCAGATTTGGTCAAAGATATTTGTTTATTACAAATAATGTTGGACAAAATAAGATAAAATCAGAACTTTATTGCACACTTATATTAGAAATAATTTACAAAATAAACAATACCTAACAGAATAAACAACAATTGGCGGTCTTATCGCTCAAGAGCGATCTCGCTTAATAGATAGATATTTTAAAACTCCTAGAACATCCGGAACCAATCTGCAGTTCGTATTATCATTTTCCCGAGTTGGGAATCGAACCCGTACCTCCTGCGTCGCTCGCTCTACCACAGCGGTCGTCAAATGAAGATGAAAGAGCACACTTTCAACAAAATGAAATCTGATCCAATGCAACATGCAATTTCTAATCCACCAAGCCCCGTTAAAATTCATACAAATCAAGTCAAGTGTATTGATTGCGCCCAGCACGTACCAGGGTGGCATGTACTCAAAGAGCTAACTCCGACATCGACTGCATTATCAAGGGTTTACAAGGCAAGTTCCGCACTTAGCTCCGTCCACTCAGTTTCATGGGCGCGCAACAAGTGCTTTCCATAATTGAGCACACCTGCTCGACCTTCTTTTGTGTTATACACGCCTGGTAGTTTGATTATTTATTTACGTACATCGTTTCATTGTGTATGTAAAGTGAGCTAGTTACGTACCTACCTATCTACCAGTGGAATTGTTGAATTTGATAGACGTCAAGATTAATAAATAATACGGGATTAACAAGCTTTGGAGAAATAATTTTAGGTACGAAAGTACACATAATATGTATAGAGGTACAGAGTGTCGACGCGCAAGTGTAGGTACCTACCCTCTAATCTATACATATATGTATGAATAAGTATATAAAAATTAACCCCTATTTCTCTTGGTTCGGCTATAACTGAGAACGGTTTTACCGATTTCATTCATCTTTTTTTTAAATGATTTCTATTATTTAGTAGAAGGCTCTTACATTTAAAAAAAAAATATAAGAAAATTGCGCAGAAACTTTAAGAAAACTAAACGACTACCTTTATTATAAACTTTTGTAATTTAACGTTAGCCCCAGCGTTATATATTCTCTTTGCTAAGCACATTTCATAATTTGAAGTTTGAATTGAATGACAGGACAACGTCTGTCGGATCAGCTAGTAAATAATACATATCGACCAAAGAGGTTGAATTATCTCAAATATTGAAGATCAGCCAAATTATTGAACTCGTATGGACCACGTTTAGTATACTATTCTTTTTGCATTCGGACCACAAACATGATACTGCGCCTAAAGATTCAGACTCGTTTTTGACGTCTATTCCCACTAGTTCAGTTGTCCAGTTCAGTTGACTGAACTAGTGAGATTTCTTTCTCGTTTGTTCAGTTCAGAAATGATCCAATATGAGTTTTTGTTGCAGATTATACATATGTCATACCAAATCCCCATTTTGACATCCTTTATAGAGCTATTCAGAAACACCGCTAACTACCGATCCATCTCGACACGAAACAGATTATACGAATATATACACGAAATAGCGGAAAAATACTTAGCTTCACGTAAATCGTTAATCATTTTCTATAAACCCATGTTTTATTAAATTAAGATTCGACTCGACTTTTGGAGAAATTAACAATTTATGAGATTTATTACTAAAAATCCAAATAAAAATCAACATTATTTACATGCTCCATTAATTGTACTTTATTTTATAATAAGTTAATATTAGAAAAATCAATCTGCCTACAAAAGGTTCCAGACGTTCCAGTCCATCAGGCTGCAGTGATTATTGCGACCGCCGGAATTGTTTGATTTATTCTAATCCTGACGAGACTTATTGCGTTGCTACAAAATCAAAACTTATTAATTATTCAACAGCTCCAGTAAGATATCTGCCGCGCTAACAGTCTAAAGCTTTATTAATCAAGTTCATGGGTAGGTTACAGGCTTCCGGAACTTAGGTAGAAATAAAATAACCAAGCACGATATCTTTCATCCACCACATTTTATTTCCATACGTGTTCTTCAATCCAGTCAACAAAGCTAGAGACGCGAGTGTTGATCCCTGGGTGGTTGGGCAGCGCGCAGCCAATACCGAATGACGTCACACCGATGACGGAGTAGATGTTTCCGTGTGATGATGGGCGTAGGGGCCCTCGATTGTTTTTTTTCTAATTTTACCTAATTATACTACTTAAAACCAAATACGGGCTGCCACGGGTAATATAATTTTTACTCATGAACACCATGTTCATGTCTTTGATAAAAACCAAAAATATTCTTGAGTATATTTAGCAAATGGAGTTTTTCCTAGAATGCTCCTATTTCATTCAAAATTTAGTTTTTAGACGAAGCTCAAATGGCTTGGCATAGTGCTTGCCCTGATGCTGCTCCTCCAAAATCTCTTTTGTCCCAACGGTAATGGGACGGGCCTCTGTGTGAGTTGACACGGAATTGTTTGTTACAAACGTGCTCCAGCTCTGCAGATCGTGCCCGTCTCCTGGTCGTTTCTAAATTGGAGTCAGGACATTGGTTGCAAGCACTTACACTCTAGCACTGGCACTCTATTGGATCCCGTAACTTTCCGTATAGCAACATGTCTTCGGTTGGGTGCAAGGTGTTGCGCACCTCATCAATGCCAGTGCAGTACTGTTGTCGAACAGCTTGGTCATCACGGATTATCGTGTACTAGGGCAGCTGGTCGGATGTCTCGCCATGCCAGCCTTAAAGAAATCATCCGGCGGGCCTTTGTCACCGCTAACGTACCAGCTATTCTCGAACCGAATGGTCTGTTGCGTGACGATGGTAAGAGGCCCGACGGCATGACATTAGTCCCTTGGGAGCTGGGGAAGCCTATTGTGTGGGACGCTACATGTGTCGACACACTTGCGCCTTCCTATCTTTCCAGGACATCCGTTAGGGCTGGTTCGGCGGCAGATTTGTTCGAGGATCTCAAAAGGCGCAAATATGCAGGTCTCGACAGAGCCTACGCATTTGCTCCCCTTGGAGTCGAGACCCTAGGTCCGTGGGGTACCGAGGCTCTCCGGGTTTTCAAAAAATTATCTGAGCGCCTGGTCGAAGCGACGCGTGACCCGAGAGCTGGTGATTATCTGGCGCAGCACATTAGTATTGCCATACAGCGAAGTAATGCAGCCAGCGTCTTGGGGACGCTTCCGACTGGTATTGATATGGACCAGTTGAGCTATCTTTAGATTGTTTGCAACAGTCTGCAGTTAGCTCAATTGTTTCAATTGTAAATACTAGTTTAATTTGTTTATATTATTTGATTGTTATTTTCTTTGTCAATTAAAACCTATTTCGAAGTAATAAAGTAATTTTTAATTATTTATTTCGGAACGAAGTTCATGGTTATAATGTAATACAAATATAAAAAGTTATACACATTTATTTTAGCAAATAATACCTTACAGAATATGAGCAGTTAACTATAACCAAACATAACAAACAGATGAAAAGGATCATTATGTACCTATATATATATAATTTGGTAAGTAAATTTTAGTAGTGATTTTCGTCGACTTCCTCACTATTTATTAAATCACTTGCAACACACCCCGGGGTGGCCGCGGAGTGGTAGCAATACACATACATATGTATATCATAATAGGGATTAGGCAGCGTTTTTGAAGGAAGCTCCCAGGGGCGGCTTGACTTTTTCCGACACTTCCAACAATTATCGTTATATTTCAACCAATTGACAAATTATATACTTAAACCTTCCTCATCAATCACTCTATCGATTGCATGAAAATCCGTTCAGTAGTTTTTGAGTTTATCGCGAACAGACAGACAAACGCGCGACGACTTTGTTTTATAATAAGTGATTTTCAATTGTGAAGAGTAACAACAAAAAATAAGTCGGGCCATCTTGGGTGCACGTACCTACTACCTACCTATCCTTTTACCTACTGTGTCATCAAGGCACAGTTAATCATCATGACAGAACTCTATATTTTTTTATTACATTTACTAGCTGCTGCCCACGCCTTCGCCCGCGTTTTATCGGGATTAAAAATAGCCTATACGTATGTTATTCCAGATCCCAAACTATACACATACCAAATTTCAGCCTAATCGGTTCAAGAGTTTTTGCGTGAAAGAATTACTAATATCCATACATCCATACATCCATCCATATAAACTTTCACATTTATAACATTACTAGCTGCTGCCCGCGCCTTCGCCCGCGTTTTATCGGGATAAAAAATAGTCTATATGTTATTCCAGGTCCCAAACTATACCCATACCAAATTTCAGCCTAATCGTTTCAGTAGTTTTTGCGTGAAAGAGTAACAAATATATAACAAATACATATACATCTATATATCCATAAATACAAACTTTCACATTTGTAATATTAGTAGGAAGGATATTAGGAAGTAGGAAGGATAGTAGGATAGTAGATAGGATTCAATCATTTGTCATATCAACAGTCGGCAACCACGTGAAGAACTTGTTCTATGATGACGTCAACCTTGGACGGACCAAGGTCTACAGTAAATTCATTTTGCAATACGTTTCCATACAGACATCACGCAAAATGTGTTATAACAACATCTAATTATTAAGTCATAATAGTATTTTGTAATACAAAAAAACGTCATAATATAAAATGAGGAAAACAGTAGTGATTGTGCTTCTTTTGTGTGCAGGTTTGTGATAAATATTTTATACATTAGTGAGAGTCAATAGCAGTGGAGCCTATTTGATGACAATAGTAATTCCCCGACCTAGATACAGGTAGGTAGATTTTATTAGACCTAGTACCAAAATGAAATTAAAAGAGAGTTATGATCAAATCAAAGTAAGCTGTTATACATTAAGGTTTGCAACCGACGGTTGTCGAAATTTTGACCTGCAAATTGCAAACTTCAAGTAAATCATTCAAGATAAGTGTGTTAATAGTGTATTGATTATAATCAATGATAGATTAGATAGATAACGCTTTATTCAGAAAAACTTAAAACTAAACAGTTTGGCAAAAAGGTAAAAGAATAGGCGGCCTTATCGCTTAAAGCGATTTCTTCCAGGCAACCAAAGCTTAAACGAAAGGATCAATGCAGTAATGTTAAAAATGACAAAGTTTGTATAGATGGATGTATGGATATTTGTTATATATGTACTAATACTATAAATGTCAAAGTTTGTATAGATAGATGTATTTGTTATGCTTATATTAGAAATGTCAAAGTTTGTATGGATGGATGTGTGTATGGATATTTGTTACTATTTCACGCAAAAACTACTGAATCGATTAGGCTGAAATTTGGTATGAGTATAGTGTGGGACCAGGAATAACATATAGGCAATTTTTTATCTCGATAAAACTCGAGCGAAGACGCGGGCAGCAGCTAGTTTCTCATATTCTTAAATGATTTTATATAAACATGTTACATACTTGGATTGGCCACAACTCGCCTTCTGGGCAGCAATGAAAGACCTCATGGAGACTATGTTTATTTTAACGTAAGTAAATTAATTATATTTTATATTATTTTCAGTATCATTACCTGGAAACAAAGCCCAAAGTAGAGCCGTGAGTACAACACCAATAATAACAATATCTACACAAACAAATACCTGTTTGTTGTATAATATGGCGTGTTTTAAAAAACGATAAACCGACTTCTAATTCCCATACTTTTACACTTATTTTAAGTTTTGCGAGATAAATACTAATCCCCTGGGGATCAAAATCGCTCCATAATTGGCGGAGATATCGCGTAATATACATACAAAAAAAACATACAGCCGAATTGATAACCTCCTTCTTTTGAAGTCGGTTAAAATCGTAATCATTCTTGTCTCACCGATGCGTTGTTTTAGGAAGACGATGAAAGATGGAGTTGGGGGGTCGTTGAGGTCCCAGTAACAGTAAGTTTTTATTTTATGTCATAATAGTGTATGTAGGTCGCAAAATGCATAATATTATGATAGTTACTGAGAAATGCTTGCCTCTAGATTTAAAAAAATAGTTATAATAACACCACTTTAAATATAGCTTTGTAGGAATAAATAAAAGATAGGTACCTGCTTGAAAACAGGTAAAAGACAGACTACAAGAAGAGAATAGTACTAGCACTACCGAATCTTCTAGCTACGACCCGTGTGCTGATTACAACCCTCCGACACCCAGCTTCAAATCACCTGGACGTCGACTCAACGAAGAAAGTATGTATTACATTAGAATACGTTTATTACTCCGTGTAATGTGAAATTAATCCAATAATTTCTAATGATAGGCAAAGGTCTTTAAATATGAGCTCGAATAATAGTTGGCCATCGCAGTAGGATGTGCAAATAGGAGTGCAGTCGCAAATCAAGAATCGAAACAAAATCATATTGTGTTTTTGTTTCAGAATGTGAAGAATATATTTACGATGTAAAACTTCAGGAACAAAAGTCAAACAGGGCTACGGAATGTAAGTTGTCGTTAGTTATAGACACAGAATATAAAGTTAGAGAAGAAAGAAATAATCACGTTGAGGGGACCAAATTTTATAAATATCTATGCATGACATAAAAATTTACCTACTGAACGATTACTGATTGATTAGTAAGTAGCTAAAGCTACTCAATATGTACACGTACAGCCATGTACACCAAGTTACTCAGATCAGTAAGAATCAACTTTGGCGACCCAAATTTGAATAATTCTCTATGCTTACAGGTTCAGCTAGTAAGAATAAAGACAAGTTCACTATACATAAAGCTGTGGCAGGCGGCCGGATCACGTTACCGGGAGAATTCCCTCATATGGTAAACGTTTTATCTTTACAGGTTTCATAAAGACTTATCCTCCAGGATCTAGACCCCCACCAGGTGCAGTTGGCGGCCGAGACACCTTACCAGGAGAATTCCCCCACATGGTAATGGTCTTTTTGATATACTTTGCCGGCGAAGATCTAAGGAAAAAGTATCGGCGACCAGATAATCAGTATCCCTCCGGCAGTCGGCAGATACAGCACGAAAATAGGGAATTTCCCTCACACGGTAAAGTTTCCATAGCTATTAGTTATGTATTTGTGTTTTATCGAATGCAGGGAAAAAGACAAACCGAATTTCAAGGGTTCGATAGCAGGTCTGCATTGTTTAATACTGTCACTTTGGGACTATTACCATGTGAGGGAACATGGTAATAGTCCCAAAGTGACAGTATTAAAATTAATCGTCTCTGGCAGATTGTTGTCAAAGATTGTTAGATGTTACGGCATATTATTATTATGTGATGATTCCTGTGATTTTAGTTTTTTAATTTATCGTTGGTTAATAACAGACTCAATACCTATTAAACATTTTTTTTTAACTTCTACTTACATTACAATCGGGATCCTTTTCTACAATTACTTTATTTAATTTTTTGTATCCACCCATACCGGGATCTGTGGATTAAAATATTTACCTGTTTTTTGTTAGAAAACGATCCCGGTATCGGTGGATATCGGTGGATACAACTTGGCGGGATCAGTGGCTAATTTAATCTGATCCCGGGATCCGAAGACACAAACCCATCAAATCTATTTTACTATTTTTTGTCCTAGGGTGCCATTGGATGGAGAGGCGTCACCGGTGAATACGTCTTCAAATGCGGTAGCACGCTCATCAGCCCCAAGTTTGTGTTGACCGCAGCTCACTGCATCAGAGCACCAGTTGACTCTGTGATTGATGACCCAGACCCAAAGATTGTCAGGCTCAATGACGGATATCTGTTCAAGAATCCTGTAAGTATTAAAATATGTTATGCTAGATAGTTGTTTCTGTTTTACAAACTTTAATACTAAAGTACACACTACGCGCATACGAGTGGGACAAATCTTGCAACTACGTTTTAGACCAGTTATCTTCAACCGATTAAGCTGAAACTTGCATACCTACTTATGTAAGTTGGGTGACAATGCAATTTTATGGTACCATCGAGTTGGTCTGATGATGGTGACAGAAGGTGACCGTAAGAACTCCTAAACGAAACGACGTAACTCTGTCAAGTTTGGTTTCGTTGGATTTATCTTACCAAGCACTTTGGTCTTAGATGATATAAAAGATTGTTATAATTTATTTTTTTTAATATTATAAATGTATGTATTTATTATATTTTATAGCACACAAAATTTTTGCTTCACAGGGCGACGGTCCCATGTCGTTGTCGTCAGACAAGAAAATATCAAAAATCATTGTCCACCCACAGTACAAGCCTCCAAAGAAGTATTTTGACATTGCCTTGATGGAGCTGGAAACTCTAGTCGCCTTTTCACATAAAGTGAGACCAGCTTGCTTGTGGAACAGACCAGATAGTGGCGACTTTGGGACAGAGGCATCTTTAACTGGGTGGGGAGTTTTAGCTCAAGGTAAATCAAATGTCTGTTTTCCAGAATTTCTCTTAACAATAATAATTAGTCAATGAGTTTCAATTTTCAATAATAAGTAGCAGAAGCAGCTTCATTAATCGGCATCAGAGCTCGTTAAATTAAAAGTTATACACAAATTTACAATTATTCTCGAAATTACAAAGTATACTAATTCCCACAACAGAAAGAACACAGATTTATTTTATTTTAATAATTAATAGTTATACTTCATCGACTGAGTAGAAGCACACCTTCAATTTTATCAGATTTTCTCAATAAACACGTTCAGAAATTATATTACACAAATCAGAAACAATTAGTTAAACACAGTTAAATAATTAACGTTTTTATATTCACAGGCAGCCTGAATATATCACCTAATCTGCAAGCTGCGGACGTGGACATCATAGACTCAGCACAATGCGACGAGCTTCTGAAGAACTCCCGCAACCGCCATTGGCAAGGACTGACGGACAACCAGCTCTGTGCCGGCCGGTTAGAGGGTGGCGTGGACGCTTGCCAAGTACAACTTTATTTAAATTATTAATTCACAAAATCTCTTAGATACTAAATAAATCCAATACTAAAATGTTTATTCAGAAACTTAAAATACATTATATAACAGTGTTTGAGACCCCCTTTTAAGTAAAGTATTTACCTGTGTTAGGGGAATCTCGCTCTGCCGCAAACAATAGAAATGTTACTCAACTTACTTAGTGTATGTATAGATCATGAAACGAAAAATATGTCACTGAATTGAAGTTAGTTTTATCATGAGCTCATAGAAAATTTCGGCAATTGAGGTACTTTTCCCCTAGTTTTATCCCCTGTAGATCTGAGAAATAT
The DNA here is from genome assembly GCA_947859395.1 of Eupithecia insigniata. Lineage (NCBI taxonomy): Eukaryota > Metazoa > Arthropoda > Insecta > Lepidoptera > Geometridae > Eupithecia > Eupithecia insigniata. Next base: position 8,282,937 of record OX402008.1, read on the forward strand.
TAAGAACCGAAAAAACTATTCTCGTGCCAACACGAATCAAACAATCATAACTAAAGCTTTCCTATCTACCATGAGATCATTAAAGTTCCAAAAGATTTTATAAAAACACCTTGTTCCAGGGAGACTCAGGAGGCCCTCTACAGTTCCGAAGGCCCCTCCGCCCATCATCACACGGAAACATCTACTACGTCATCGGTGTGACGTCATTCGGTATTGGCTGCGCGCTGCCCAACCATCCAGGGATCTACACTCGCGTCTACAGCTTTGTTAACTGGATTGAAGAACACGTATGGAAATAAAAACGTGGTGGATGAAAGATAAGCTTGGCTATGTAATTTCTATTTTCTAGATTTCGAAAGCCAGTAATCTACCTCTGGATTTGATTAATAGGGCTTTACACTGTTGGCGCGGCATATATCGTCCTGGAGCTGGAATAATTCATAAGTTTTATATTTTTAGCAACGCCATAGCTTTTGTCAGGATTATATTAGAATATAAATCGAAAATAATAAGTTTAGATTTTATTGCAACGCAATAAGTCTCGTCAGGATTATATTGGAATAAATCTAGTAATTCCCACGGTCGTAATAATTGCAGGAGATTGTATCTACTTCCTTTTGTAGGCAGATTGATTTATCTAATAGTTATACATAATCACAATCATAAGCACACATTTGTTGGTACTGCCTTACTAAATAAATAATATTCAAAACCAAATGAAAGTCACAAGCTATTTTTTTCTCATGAACTCTGTGTTCGGGTTAGTTGCTAATTAATAAATACCTAATAATGTTTTTATTTTTATTTCATTTTTCTTGTGTAAATGCTTTTAAAAAAAATTTGAACAGAGAGTAAAAAATGGTATCATCCCAGAGTTAATAATAAAAAAATTAAAGTATAGCCTGCGCGTTTAACAAAAAATTAAGCTAATGCTAGATGTAAACATCCTTTGATATTAACCACAAACATCCCTCAGTAGGTATATTTGTAATGGAGGTTTTCCTAGAATTTATTTCAGAGCTATTTATTTCGGAACGAAGTACTTGGTTATAATGTACTTACTTATATAAAAACTAAACAATATTTATTGCAGCAAATAATACTGAATAAGAGCACATAAACATAACCTGAAGACATGAAAAGGGTCATTTTGTATAATTATAATTTGATAAGCGAATTTCACAAGTGATTTTCGTCGGCTGCCCATTAGGCTGGTCCTGTATCGAGGAAGCATAATATATGTACTACTGGATATTTGATAATGGCCACAGTAGTTTTAGAATGATAACTGCGAAAAGTACTAAAAATACCTTCCCCTACTGTGTGAGAATCAAGGTAAGAGTTCAGCATTTTAAAAACAGAAGTTTTTTTATTACATTTATTCATAAATGTGTCCTATCAACAGTCGATAACTACGTGAAGAACTTGTTTTCTGATAACGTCAGCGCCCTTTCAAAGTTTATATAGATTCGTTTTGCAACACGTTTCCATACAGATATCACGCAAAAAGTCATAAGACAACATCTTTATAATAAGTCATAATTTTACATATTTTGTAAGATAATTCACAACATAAAATGTGGAAAACAGTAGTGATTGTGTTTCTTTTGTGCGCAGGTTAGTAATAAGTATTATATTAATTAATAGGTAAAAAGTATCAGTAGTAGTGAAATGTGTTTAGTGACATTAGTACTTCTCCAACTACAAAAATATAGTCTGGTTACATTAGACCTATGGGACCAAAATGAATATAAAAGTGGATTGTGATTAAATCAAAGTACACTGTTATTTAAGGATTGCAGATCGAAATAAACAAACTTAATAATTATTCAATGCACTATTTCTCATAATCTTGAATGTTTTATATACGTCTTGGGGACGCTTCCGACTGGTATTGATATGGACCAGTTGAGCTATCTGTAGATTGTTTGCAACAGTCTGCAGTTAGCTCAATTGTTTCAATTGTAAATACTAGTTTAATTTCTTTATATTATTTGATTGTTATTTTCTTTGTCAATAAATTTTATATACATATATGTATATACATGTCTTTACCAACTACGGCTTGCAATTGGCCTCGACTAGCCTGATGGGAAGCAATGATGGGCTCCATGGGGACTGTCTCGTTACTAATCTAACTAATTTATATTTATTGTATTTTCAGTATCATTGCCTCAAAATACAGCCCAAAATAGAGCCGTGAGTACTATACCAATAATAACAATATCTACTCAAACTAAGTACCTACTTTACTGTTTTTCGTTCATTTTTGTCTCACCGATGCGTTGTTTTAGGAAGACGATGAAATATGGAGTTGGGGGGTCGTTGACGTACCAGGGATACACAATAGTGTGAGTCTCAAATAAACATATATTATGATGGTTACTGAAAAATGAGCGATAGTAAAAAGTTAAATAAAATGTCAAATGTAATTTGGTAGGAATACTAGTTTAATTTGTTTATATTATTTGATTGTTATTTTCTTTGTCAATAAAGATTTGGTAGGAATTAATAAAAGATACCTACTTGAAAACAGGTTAAAGACAGACTACAAGAAGAGACTAGTACTAAAACTAGCGAATCTTCGAGCTACGACCCGTGTGCTGAATACAACCCTCCGACACCCAGCTTCAAATCGCCTGGACGTCGGCTCAACGAAGAAAGTATGTCATTAGAATATCTTTATTTTCCCGGACAATCAATGTATGAAATCTCAAAATTATTTTTTAAGGGTCAAGTGTACGAAATGGAGACAACCCTGTAAATTTAATCCATCTTTTCTTATCTCGGGCGAAGGCTTTTAAATATAAACATTTGCTCAAATAATAGTTGGCCACATTCAGTGCAGTCGCGAATCGAGAATCAAATTGTGTTTTTGTTCCAGAATGCGAAGAATATATTTACGATGTAAAACTACAGGATGAGAAGTCATTCAGGGCAGAACAATGTAAGTTGTGATATCAACAAACCAAGAAGCAAAAAAATTTAAAGTCGATGGGATCAAATTATCTACATAAATTTGCATAAAATAACGATTATTTGCCTAACGAGCGGTTACTGTTTAGCTACTCAGTGAGTACAGCAAGTAAAAAATTCCAATAATTCTCTATGCTTGCAGGTTCAGCAATGAAGAATAAAGACAAGTTCATACATGAAACAATAGCAGTTGGCGGCCGAGACACCTTACCTGGAGAATTCCCTCATATGGTAAACATTTTATCTTTACAGGTTTCATAAAGACCTATCTTCCAGGATCTAAGCCTCCACCGAGTGCAGTTGGCGGCCGAGACACCTTACCAGGAGAATTCCCCCACATGGTAATGGTATTTTTTATATACCTTGTAGGCGAAGGACGGAGCGCGAAACTAGGGATTTTCCCTCTCATATAAAATTTCCATTGTTATGTACCTATTTACGGGAATCGACTCCATGGAATAAGAGTAACCAAATTACAAAGGTTCGATATCACGTCCAAAGTGGGTCATATGGTTATTAATAGTCCCAAAATTACAGTATGTAAAAAGAATGGTCTGTGGCAGGGTATTGTCGAAGGTTGGTAGATGCTACAGCATAGGTATAATCAAAACTGCTTAAAGAATAAGTGCACATGAGAAATTGACGTTTTTTTACATGTCTTGATTTCGATTATATGCGTCACGCTTTGTTCACGTTTTTGGTACCAGGGCGCCATCGGCTGGAGAGGGGTCAACGGTGAATACGTCTTCAAATGCGGGAGCACGCTCATCAGCCCTAAATATGTGTTGACTGCAGCCCACTGCATCAGAGCACCAGTTGACTCTGTGATTAATGACCCGGATCCAAAGATTGTCAGACTCAATGATGGGAATCTGTTCAAGAAACTTGTAAGTTTTGAGTACTTATTCTGCTACTTACTGAATTCAATATGATGGCGACATCTGCTTCTTTTTTTGGTATACTACTTTTCTAAAAACATATTATTTATTTTACAGGACCAAAGTTCTAGTGGTGATGAAATTTCCTTCTCGCAAGACAATAATATATCAAAAATCATAGTCCACCCACAGTACAAGCCCCCAAAGAAGTATTTTGACATTGCCTTGATGGAGCTGGAAACTCTAGTCGCCTTTTCACGTAAAGTGAGACCAGCTTGCTTGTGGAACAGACCGGATACTGGTGACTTTGGAAAAGAGGCATCGTTAACTGGTTGGGGAGTTCTGGCACAAGGTACCTAAATCTTATTTTTTGATAAGTGATAATAATACTTTTCTCTTATTCTGATTATAATGTAGCAACATCAACCATAGTATGTTTAAATGACTAGTCTGTGATTAATAAATCAATTATGGAGTTCCATCAATAAAAAGTTTATCATAAACTCCTTCAGAAAATTACACAAATGCTCCAGCTCCGCAGGGAATTATATAATTACGTTCTACCTTCACAGGCAGCCTGAATATATCACCTAACCTGCAAGCCGCAGACGTGGACATAATTGACTCGGCACAATGCGACGAGCTTCTGAAGAACTCCCGCAACCGCCATTGGCAAGGACTGACGGACAACCAGCTCTGTGCCGGCCGGTTAAAGGGTGGTGTGGACGCTTGCCAGGTGCATCTTATAAACAAAGATTAGGGTTGATTTCCATTACATGGGAAGATAATATGAAATACCAACCAATAGCACGATGTCAGCAAAGAGTCACATGACCATCATGTATCATATATATTCGTAGTTTTTACAGAATCTCTCCTAATCTCAGCTGTAGTGGAAACTAGGCTTTTAATATTTTGGGACAATGACAAAACCTACCAAAAAACAAAAACTAAAACACTTATTTTGTCAAAATGTATGTAACCAAAATCATCAAAAGTGTAGCAGCTCAATCCCACATTGTAACCAATTCATCACGGAATCATATCAAAATCTTCGGTGTTCGGGTGACAAAACGCGTCCTTTTCAAAAAGCCGAGTTTTTACATTCGCACCGCAACGTATGGGAACGCTCGATATATGAAATTGCTGTTTGGCAGGGCCTTTGATGTGTATGACTTTGGTTTGCTTATAATTCAAATAGACTATTCGAACTGCACATTTATTATTTAACTAACTACGTAAATGCCCCATTCTATAAGTACCTACACTATAGGTAGATAGCAAAAAGATGAATCCTCGTTGCACTTGACTAAAACCAAACGTAGTAAACCTCCTGTTCTATGTACGGCTGTATTTTTTTTATGTACCTGTGTTCGTCAATTTCTCCGTTCACTTATAAACAGTATAAAATTAAAGGATTCGAAGTCGGTTTATAGTTTTTTTTTAAATCAATCAAATTATTTGAAAATCTATACTTATAATAAAACTGTAACAGGTCCAATTCTGTACACTGAAGATTTTTTTTTTTTTTTGAGGGCACTCTATAATCGATGCTGATGCCAAAAATGAATTTTTTTTCCATCATGTCTGTCTGTCTGTCTGTCTGTATCTTGGCCGCGCATAGCTCCGAAACTACTGAACGTATTAAAATGAAACTTGGCAGGATTTGAGTTCATACTACGAGGAAGGACATAGGATACTTTTTATTCCGGATTTCAATAGGGTTCCCTTGGGAGAGGGGATGAAAGTAAAATCTGTTGGCTGCGCATAGCGCCGGAACTACTGAATGTATTCAAATAAAACTTGGCAGAATTTGAGATCATACTATGATGTACGACATAGGATACCTTTTATCCCAGATTTCAATAGGGTTCCCTTGCGAGAGGGGATGACAGTAAAATATGTTGGCTGCGCATAGCGCTGAAACTACTGAAGGTATTCAAGGATTCCCTTATGAGAGGGGAAGTGAAATTTTGCGTGTTGCAGGATGGCGCGCGGGGCAAGGGCGGTAGAGAGCTATAGCCCCCCATTGTGGGGGGCACTGTAGTGGGGCCCCAGATGTCCCTCACGCAACCGGACCTTCCCAGTAGCCCCCGAAGTGGGTCCTCACATTGCCCCGCAGTGGTAACCCCTCATTAGTCCCCCACAGTGGGGGCACCGGCACCCCACATTTCCTGGCAGTGGGAACCTCAGTAGCCCCCCGCAGTGGGACCCACTCAGTAGGCCCCCACAGTGGAGGGCACTGGCAGTGGAGGCCCCCACATTGCCCAGCAGTGGGACCCCCAGTAGCCCCCCCAGCCCCCCGTAGTGTACTATACTATACTTCTCTATCTCTCGATCTATACTATACTACACTAATAAAAATAAGTAAGGTTTGTGTGGTTGTAGGGGGTAATCTCTGAATCTACTGAGCCAATTTTGAAAATTCTGTTACCTATTGAATTTGTTTAAACACGCATCGATTAAACCACGTTATTTGCGAGTTTTATAGACTACTAAAAATGTTTACCGCCCAACGAAGTGGGCACAGGTCAGCTAGTTAATTATAAAATTATTTATACCTGAAACCTTCATTATATTGCCTCAAACGAACCTACAAAATGAGGTTGTCAAAATACGGACCGTAAAAATAATAAAAAACTTTTATTAACGATTGTGACCGTATTTTATGTCCTGTAGAGGTCAGGGCTTATAAATGTCACCGCAACACTTATCGTTCAAGACCCTGATAATAACCTTGTATTAAATGAGATATTTTAATAAAAATAAACATCATACCGATGCAGCGATGTCTCCAACACCAATAATAATTATTATTATTCTGTGCCGATAGTAATTTAAGTTTTATGATGGACATTTGCAAACTATATCACAAATAATTTTTCCCCTTATTGCATGGATCACAGAAAGTATATAAAACCGTAAAAATTACTTGTCTGGCCCAACAGCAATCTAACTTGGCATCATTCAGTTTACCATGACATCTTTTTCCAGGGAGACTCAGGAGGCCCTCTACAGTTCCGAAGGCCTCTCCGCCCATCATCACACGGAAACATCTACTACGTCATCGGTGTGACGTCATTCGGTATTGGCTGCGCGCTGCCCAACCATCCAGGGATCTACACTCGCGTCTCCAGCTTTGTTGACTGGATTGAGGAACATGTGTGGAAATAAAAATGTGGTGGACGAATAGTTTGGTGGTTGTTTTATGTATCACAAGGTTCGGAAATTCTCTCCTCTGAGACCTATGAACTTGATTTTTCGTTTATGTACCCAACAGAGCTGTAAGACATCTAGCAGGTCGCACACGTGCCGTAGTGCCAATTACAATCTGGGAATCTTCAAGACAAGAGTGAATGGGTGTCTTCTAGACCTTCGTGATATACCGTCGGCCACATCATCACTTTCCATCTGGTGAGATTGTGGTCAAACGAAGGTCTTATCGACTATAAAAACGGCTTGTGTGGTCACAGAATAACTAAGTACATGACACACTAGGGTATGTCATCTAGCTAGAAATTTTTTACAATTTGTTAACATTTCATCAATTACTTAGGTATCGGGTACCAGTACCTTGTGTTTTTATTTCCCCTACGTTTCCATCGCGTTACAGCGATGTTCGTCACGGGGGCGACTGCATTGGCGGCGTAGCGTGGATTGGTTGGTACCCGGGGCGGATTTCTGGCTGTATGTGTGAGTTTCCATTGGCCTTTTCTGGTTTGAGTTTGGGGTGCCACCCGGGGTGCACTCTTACGCCGTTAATGAGTGACTGAAGTCAGTCAGGGCTGTCCCCTGTGACCTTGACCACTGCAACGCGATGAAAACATAAGGGAAATAAAAACAATAGGTACACACGACCTATACCCGATAAACTATCGTTAATATACCTAACCTACATACACTATTCATATAACATAATATTTTGTATTATTAACACTAGTAACCCATCTACACAGGAACCAATAGTAACTTAGCTACATAGCGTTGCTGCTGAGCAGATTTGCCTTCAGTGAGTAACAATACATAATCGCCTATAAAAGTCCGTGGTTTAAAACGCATCTTAAATTTTTGCTTTAATCGAATATTAAATGATTCCAAGATGGAAGAAATAGTAAATAGGCTCGTCAGGACAAGATTAGGATAAATCCGGCAATTCCTGCGATCGCTTGGAACACTGGATTCTGTATCCACTTCCTCTTGTTGTTAGATTGATTTTGTCTGTATTTGCAAATGGAGGTTTCCCTAAGATGGATTTGGAGTGGAAATTGCGAAAAGAGCTATAAAATGGGGTGGGTGTGTTACCAAACAGAGTGTTCGCGAGAGTAATTTATTCTCTCGTTCTTACATGGGGCCCAAAAACTTTGATAATAGTTACTTACATATGTACCTACGTGGCGTTGTAGCGTCGTTTGGGGGAGACCTATGTTCAGCAGTGGACGTATACAGGTACATGGTGATGATGATGATGATGACTTACATGAGAATACCAACACAGAAGGACGTCATACAGCTTTCATCAAATTCTTATTTAACTTGTTTAAGCTTATAAGTACCATAAGTAATTGTACATACTGATGCCACCTACACGTATTCTTCGTTGTACGGAACCGCTACTCAGGATTTCCCAATGTACATAAAAATAGCGGCAGTGAGCGTACTTCAGTAGTGTGTCAATACTCCTTAAGTTAAATTTTACTGGTTATTCGTCCTTTTACATGCTACCTTCTTATTACTAGTTGCAGGTAAAAAAACAAAAAACAAATTTAAAAAAAAATGTCTTTCAAACAAAGATTTAAATCTTCCAATTATAAAAAGTTGTCATTCTGAATCGTTTAAACATTAACATTAACAGGTATTACAAAACGGTATGCTCTTCCGAGACCCAATGGTCATGTGGGTTTCTCCAGCTTACGTCATCATTGCCATCGGCGAATGAGAAGACTATCTGTTTCCTGGTGTTACCAGTAGCGTAAAATTGTAACTCCCCGAACTCCTGTATGAATCTGATAAAACCATGTGGTTTTGTATTTACCAAATATTTATCACATTGACTCGTGTTTAACTAACGCTGTTTTGACTGATTTAACAAACATAATTGACGATTGCAATTTTTTCATTGATCTTTCAATTGACCCTTATCAGATTTGTTTCCCAACTTCTACATTTTGTTGAAATAAAGTGGACATTGACGTCACCTGGGGACACTCCCGGAAGAGCAAACCTGTTTGCTTGGATCATGCGTTTAAAATTGTGTTCTGAATATACTTATTTATAACATGGTCGAGATACAATAAGTGAAGTTAAAAATACATATAAATACTACTTGTTTTTTGACTAGTCAGTGAAGTGATGTTGTCCAAGTAAATAATAGATAGTGCTCTGATTATTAGTGTTTTGTGACTGTACGGTGAACTCGTTTCCCTCTTCGGGTGCGATTTCGTTGACTAATCGGATTGGGTCTTCTCATCAAAATGAAGTTTTTTTTACTGATTGTTTTCCTTTGTTATTCTGGTAAGTCCATGTAGAATTTCTATTTTACTAATTGGCATGTAGCTTCTATACACATTTATGTTTCTTTATAACTTCCATTTCCAAGTGTACAAATATTGTTAAACAGGAAAATCACTCAATAATATATAAGTCACGAATTCGATAGTTATTTTTACGTACGCAAAAACTCGTTTAGGTACTATTTGAGCTTTCATTGCATTAAACCTTCCTTCATTTCAATATCAAGTAAATGAATGACAAAATTGTAAATCTATTTTGATGATAATAATTATTTTAAGTGTAAAAAAACCTGTGTCTCTTAACTTTTTTATAAGCGTTCACTGCTAATCCTCTGCCGCTGCAACTACGAGGAGCCTATGAAGCAAATGTTAGTCTACAGTAACATTTGCTTCATAGGCACTGAAAGTATTCATTAAATCCTGTAAGAAGACCGATGGAGTCCCGTGGAAGAACATAGGGCACTTTCTTTAGGGTAAACCCCGGATAGATGTCCCACGTTTTCAAAGGGCCTTTTGGTTTTAAAATTTTTCAATTTATTGATGTGAATAATTTCTATGAATCTAGATAGTTTAATCTTTGATCTCATATTAGGAATTAGTTTTATGCACCAAACAATTACTGATTAAGTTTTCGCAGAGCCCTTTTTGGTACCTATATGGATAGAGGCTCACCATAAAAATGCTATGGAGGATAGGTTTCCTATACATAGATAAATAAAAATATAAAGAAATTTATTACAACATTTAGTAGTTATGAAACAGTATATAGTCAAGTCATTACAAAACATTGACGCGTTTGTTACGTTTTCTGCGGAGGTGATCGCACGGTTGGAGCGAGACGCGTCAGATCTACAGATGATCTGCAGGGGAAAAGGTATGTGGTGCATACACTCCTAAATTAACCTATTAGTTTTGTGTTGCGACTTTGGGAATGTAGGTAGATTTTTTGAAAACGAGGCACCTATCCCACTAGGTACGATATTTATCTGGAGTATTAAAAAAAATGCGAGTAAATCCGCAGGTAGTAAAATATAAACTAATTATTTTTTGCAGGAAATTCATCACAAAACAGCGTTGGCGATTTTAATAGCGAAACTAATAGAGTTAAACGAGTGAGTCATGATGAGGTAAAGAGGTAGCTAATTATTATACAAACTTACAAGGTTTTCCACTTAAGGTGGTTCGTCACGTGTTAGCGTGAGATATTTTTTTTTTGTAGTTTTTAATTTATTCTGCCTTCTTTAAGGAATAAATCTAGTGGAAAAGTAAGTTGGCGCATATTGTAAATCATTTTCTATTTACTTATGAAAAAACGAACTTTGGCTCATTAGTAGTTTTGGAGCATTTAAGAAAATAAGAGATTTTGGGCTAAAAATTAACATTTTCACAAATGCTCCCAAACTAAAATTATATCGAAGTTGGTTTTATGATGGGTTCATAGAAAATAATTCACGATTTGCGCCAAAAAATATTAAAAGTCACAATATAATTTGAATCTCGCGCCAACCCGTGACGATCACCCTTAAGCACTTAATATATCTCATATCAATAAAGATACTATACTCTGATTAAGAAACCTGGATAATTTTTGTAAACAAAGGTGTAACAAAACCTAAGGAATTTGCTCATTTTTTGAATTTGAACATTGCTGGAAAATATTTAACGAAATCGAAGTAAAAGCACAGAAGTTCAAAACAATTCTTGGTTTTGAAAGCTTTCATTCATCATTCAGTTGATTTCTCGTTAGTTTTCGAATTCATGTTTTAACATTCTAAGCCACACATGTGAAATCATCCGTTGCTAACGCCTGTGTTTTAGTTATTAGTGATAATTTTGCTGTTACTTTGTTGTTCTCTGTTACTGTTATGAGTTTTTGTTAATTTTTCATTCATAAATGTCTTTGTTGACTTAAAATATCTTGGATTCTAAATCGGAGTATAGATGGAAATTACCGCTTACCTACACCTTGATGATTTTGCGTACTTATAAGGGAGTTAAGTAATCCATGCATCATCTAGGCCCAAGCTAAAAAGCAGAGATTGTGTTATGAGTACTAAATAACTGATAAGTTTAAGTAAAATAAATTATATACTCAGCAGTGGAATTCGTCCAGACTGATGATGATGATGAATAAATAACATACAGTACATTTTATTTATTTCAGCAAGATGACAAATGGAATTGGGGATACGTGGTACCAGATATGAGGACAAAAGTAAGTTTTTAATAATCCTTAAATTTTAATAAATTCTGCATATTTACGAATCATTTTTTTTAAAGACGAAGATCGAATTATAGGACGTTTTAACCTACTCAGAAAACATTATACCTACAAATTATCGTTCATCGCTAGGTAACCCCCTAACAAGCTGTCGTATTATATTCGTTTTTGTGTTTTATTTAAATCAAATGTATAAATAAAACACAAAAACGTCAGCTTAGGCACCTACAATCTTAATTTTACCGAAGGATTTTAGTTTTAAAATATATGTATCTTTATTAACATTGTATTAATATAAGATTGACTTCAAACTTAACTAATTCTTCTATTGAGGATTATTACTAAGGAGGGTCAATGAATGTCAAAATACCTGTATCTTTCCCGCCCCTTTTCCGACCAGTAGACTGGTGTAGACCTTCAAACTCTTCCATTTCCTTCTACTTTGGGCAGTTAATGTCCAGTTGCTTTCCGCTATCTTCTTGATGTCGTCCTGCCATCTGTGGTCCATTTGTGGCCTGTACCTAATAATAAGTAGAAGTTCAAATAAAGATTTCAGAGTTTAATAACTTTATTTCTTTAGGCTTACAAAATAAGCACTTAGTTAGAGTATAAGTTGTATACCACACACAAGCTTTTGAAAATTGAAATAACTTAATTCCAGAATATACCCTCAACAACGATCGCATCGCTGAAGTTCCAAGACAGTGCAAATCCTTGTTTGAACAAGACTTATGAACCTAAGCCCGACTTCAACGCTTTGGGGAAACGAATTAGTGAAACAAGTAAGATGATGATTTTCTTAATAGTTAATGGGTACCTTGGTGGCCACACATTACGGGTACCTACTATAGTACATTGTACACCTAGGTGAGAAAGTGGCCAATTCCTATCGAGTGTGTCATTTGAGGCCCGAGGCGCAGCCGAGGGCATTAAAACACACGAGGTAGGAATCGCACTTTCTGCCGAGTGATACATAGTACTTTATACTACACCTTTGAGGAATATAAAAAGTTGAATAAATCTTTTATTTCTGGTTCATATCACGACGACATTCTGTACAATTAATAAAATTGCCTACACCAAATTCAAATTTAGAAGAACTTCCCGCGCCCGCCTTTATCACTTGGGTTCTTTTTTCAAAATATTGCTCGAAAATAGGAAGAGGCATAAGCGGACTTGGAGTAAAAACTTTTTGTCGTTTGACCTATAATGAAAATAACCATAGCTACCGGCCGATCTTTTAGGAAATAAAAAAAAGAACACGGTAGAAATGGATTTCCATACAGTTTTCCCACCCGCTAAAACGCGTGAGAAATGAAATTCTATAGAGTTTTTCCTCCCGGATTCCTATACGCCTGCAACGACTTACTTTCTACCTTATATTTGGAAAATAATAGGCAACTTTCCGAGCAGGTGTAGTATAAAATGTATTGTATCATGAAAATTGCGACGAAAAGGCAAACAAGGCTTAACTACATAGGATAAAACAAAATCGCTTCCCGCGGTCTGTCTGTCTCTATATATGCTTAGATCTTTAAAACTGCGCAACGGATTTTGATGCGGTTTTTTCATAGATAGAGTGATTTAAGACGACGGTTATTATATGTATAACTAGCTGCTGCCCGCGCCTTAGCCCGCGTTTTATTGGGATAAAAAATAGCCTATAGTTATTCCAGGTCCCAAACTATACCCATACCACAGCCTAATCGGTTCAGTCGTTTTTGCGTGAAAGAGCAACAAATATCCATTCATCCATACAAACTTTGTCATTTATAATATTAATTGGATTTAGTATCAGCATTGCACCCGTGCGAAGCTGGGGCAGGTCGCTAGTTTATTATATGCCTGTTATATTCTCATTTTTTATCTAAATACACGTAGGGATATCAATGCAGTGGATTAACTCAATTTTCTTAATTTAACAGAATGCTATGAGTACATCTGGGAAGTAAAACACAGGGACGAGGTCGACAAAAGAGCCACTGAATGTAAGTACCAGGAGAACATAAACTGAAGAAGTTTAGAACCTCCTTCATGCAACTTTCCTCTGGAGCAAAGAATTTTGTGGCCGTAATAAAACGATGAAGGCAGTTTTAAGACAATTTTGTTCTGTCTCCTCTTCACTGGAGTAATTTAACCGTTCCGTGTTTTCAAGAGTTTTACGGTCCCCTGTAAAAACTTGGGAGGGTATTATGGGCAACTGCATGGATTTTGGTCCCCGCTTTTGCCATGAGCGCTAATTAAAATTTTGATTCATTTTAACTCAAACAGTTAAGTCGATGCATATTTATTCTAAAAAAAAAAATGTTTTTCTTTAATTTGCTACATGAATAGAAAATGGTAAACCATAATATTTTTCAAAAAGTGCTCTTAATTTAACAGGTATAAAGTACACAATGAAACACCCAAGTCCTTTTCAACCTCATTTTGCGATAGGAGGTCGCAGCACCGCGCCCGGGGAATTCCCTCATATGGTGAGTCAATACCTAGGTACAATTATTAACACAAATACACCTAGAAAATATCTAAGTATTCTTGTAATATTGGCTCTTACATCAAACATAGGGAGGGAGGTAGAAATTTGAAGAAAGTTGGAGTCCTTTCACAATATAGCATTAGAGCGTTTCTAAACAGACTTGCAATTAAAACATTAGGTTAGTAGGTAATCTGTTAAGATCGAAATCTAATACTTGTACCTTAGGTATAAATATGAAAAAATCTGTCTTTCTGATACTTATAAATATAAAATAATGGTATAAATTTGAAAAAAGAGTCAGTCTAATTTTCCTCGCAGTGAAATTTGGCAAGGATATAATTTTTAACCCAGTACATAATTATAACCCAACAACTAAGAGTGTTATTAATAGTAAAATATTTATGCAACTAACATACCTTTAATAATGGATGCAATAAACTGAATAAGAAATTAGGTTACCCCAAACAAAAACAATGCTACTATTTTAAACTCGAAAAACGCGAGCAAAATAAAACCGCAGTCGGAACCTTGTAAATCAGTTGAGATCCTCTAAATTGTTTGCAAAAGTCTGCAGTTAGCTCAACTGCTTCAATCAAAAATACCTTCTATATTTATTAATTTTAATTTTCTTTGTTTATAAAGTTAGTAATAACAATAAAGACTCTATATTTTTAACCTTTTTCTAGGGTGCTATAGGCTGGCAGGCTTCCATCGGCACTTGGGTTTTCAAGTGTGGCAGCTCCCTCATCAGCCCCAAGTTTGTCCTGACTGCAGCCCACTGCAGCAGTGGCTCTTCCAGGGACACCGCTATTGCTGATCCTATTCCAAAGATCGTGAGGCTGGGTGATAAGAATATTCTCGATAAGGTATGGCCTTATGTGACTCTATAGGTGAAAGTAATTCTGTAAGTCTGTTTGTCATCTTTTTACAATTAATTGTATATTATATTATAAATATAATTATATTTTGGCATTCAGATTTGAAGCTTGGACATTTAGGGCTTGATGTCTTTTTCAAAAAAATGGTAAGAAAGCGTAACTGATCCACACTTCCGTACTAATTATATTATGAATTAGAAAGAAATTCTGTATGTCTCTGAAGCTTTTTCACAGGCTGAACGGATCTTAGTGAAATTGGGCAGGGAAGTAGACAGTATCCTAGTGACAGATATAGGCAACTTTTTATCCCAGAAAAATACGTGCAGAGCTGCGGACAGAAACTAGGTAGAAAATAATGTTTATGCTAGAGCATATTCAACTCTGACCAAAAATAACAGAGATCCAGAAAATTTTCCACAATAGTCAAAACTTATCACATGTCAACTCAATAAAGGTTATATTTCACTGATGCAGGTGTCTCATGACGTCACAAAGATGACATTCATATGTCATTAATCATAACCTCCTTGAATCAAGTTTTATCGGAATAATTTCCTCTCGCAAAGGTAAAGATCTGCTCTGTTCTCAGGAGCGCCAAACACACAAGTACACACATACCCTGGTAGCTCCTGTTGCCCGGACTCCTAAGAGACCGGTCTTCTCAGGAGCGCCAACCAAACACACGTCTGACGTGCATACACAACCTGGTTGCTCCTGTTGCCCAGAATCTTAAGAGACCGGTGTTCTCAAGAGCCCCAAGCACACACACACACAATTTTTTTTTGATCTCAGCTAAATTTTGCATCTAGCACATACCTTACTATACTTACATACATACATATAATTGTATATTACATTACATCTAAGTAATTTAAGGTAATTTTATCTAGTTTTTAAGTGTTCAAGTTTCTATCGATCTATCTAAGATATCATATATTCAGTACCTACCTGTATATATATTTTTGTTTTGTATAACTTTCTTATTTCTCTTTTATCTCATTATTTTCCTAACTTCACCTGTTCTCTGCAATGTTTGATTAGTATGCCCATAATTTGTTCATGCTGTGGCACCCATTATTTAAAAAAATACTAGACATAAGACCACTTACTTTTAATTTTTCGCTTGCTATGTTATTTTTTTGTTGTGAGTCCATCATCATCATCATCATCATCAGCCCATACACGTCCACTGCTGGACATAGGCCTCCCCCGTACGACGCCACAAATAGCGGTCCTGAGCCGCCTCCATCCATCGACTCCCTGCGACCGCTAAGATGTCGTCGGTCCATCGAGTGGATGATCTCCCATGTAGGGGGGGATTTGCCATAATCACCACGCTTGGCGGGCGGATTGGTGATCGCAGTGTTGGTGTTTAAAAATACTCAGAAGGAAGCTGCTGCTTTTCCTCTGGTAGGTGGTGAGTCCATATATAAATAAATAAATTTATTTAATTTCCAGGACAGATTATTTCGTAATGATCAAAAAATCATCAAGATCATTACTCATCCAAACTTCCAGCCTCCGAAGAAGTACTTCGATATAGCACTAATGGAACTGGAAAATGAAGTGACTTTCACAAGGTTTGTCCAGCCGGCTTGCCTTTGGAGCGGTTTTGACACCAGCAGCCTTGGAGACAAGGCTACGCTGACTGGTTGGGGTGTTGTTAACGCAAGTAGGTGACCTATCAACAATGTAGGTACATATGTATATGCACTCTACTAAAGTTGCAAGTCAGAATCATAGGTTATCACATGATACTTTATCGAGTGTTACTCATTAATCGCATGATATTTTTATCACGGGATAAAAATATCATGCGATAAATATCATATACTGCCAAAAACTGCATTCTCGTGCGACTTAAAAAGCAACTAATCAAAGAATAACCCTCGATATATATCGAACTGCAGATTTGGAGAATACGCTTAGGTATTTATCACTTGATATTTTGACAGTTCCTGCCATATTTATCGAGTATATCGATAAATGTGGCAAGAATTTCTATTCTATATATATATTATTCTGGCAATATATCGATTATCGATACATTGCTAGAATTGCCCTCCTGCAGTAGACTCCCTTTGCTAATATTAAAATAATCCCTAGAAACTATGTTCTTTAATTTACAATGGCATTTGAAATATTCATGGCGTAGTTTACGCCAAGCGTATCGAAACTGTGTAGTAAGTAGCGAATGCAACAATGGTTACCATGACAAAAAAATATGATGATATGGTACGGAATTTACTCGCTTATGGCCAATATATTCTCCATTCTTCCCTAAACAAAACCTTAACGTTAGAAGGTATCATCTAAAGTACTACATACATATGTAGGGTATAAAAGCAAAGGCGCCACAGTCCGTTCTCCTGGAGAACGGACAGTGGCGCCTACATACATACAGAAGGTATTTGTTCTAGGTTCCCGAGAAACGTCTCCAGAACTCCAAGCAGCGGAGGTAGACGTGATAGACAGCCAACAGTGTGATGATCTTCTACGACAGTCATGCAACAGGAACTGGTGTGGCATCCAGGAGACGCAGCTGTGTGCTGGAAAGCTGGCTGGTGGAGTTGATGCTTGTCAGGTAAACCAAATTTGTTTAAAATAATGCTTCAAACAGGGTTTATAAATTTTATTGTATTTTATATGTCTCTTTTACGCAAAAATTTGAAAGGGTGTCAAACTAAAAAGTTTATACCTATTTATAGTATTTTTAGATTTGGAATAACAAACCTAGTTTTTTTTAAACTTATGTGCTTTACTGGAACGCGTAAAACTAGGTGCTTTCCTGGAAGGCGTGCGTGCTGGCAAAAGCTAAATACTCATAATAGCGTATTGCTAATCACACTAGCAAAACACCAATGGATCCTTGAGATGGACTGAATAACAATAATCATTTAGGTCTGAATAACAATAATCAATTCGGAAGACCAGCGATGGCATGTGTTGGTAGACCAGCTTGCTAGTCAACCAACTCATGCCAAGACAGAGCCAGTTTTGTGAAAGGACCTTGGGTATAGAAGATGTTTCTTCTCTAAATTAAGTCTAGTGTATAGGTAATTGTAGTACCTACCTAATTTCTGTTTACAAAATAAAAATATTTTATTCTTATTTCCATGATCACGGGCCATATATTGACCCGGTCCTTTGGGAGGCATGCGTGGAGCCGAAGCCAACAGCACAGAGGCCCTTTATGAGAATTAATCCAAAGGCGAGAAAAAAAAATCTAAATTATTCTTATTTTATTTAAAACAGTAGTACCTACTTAACGCAAAACTGCAAAGCATTATTGATCTAAAATCCAAAAATATTGATAATTTTCATTTATCTTTTAGGGTGACTCCGGTGGACCTCTCCAAGTAAAGATCCCTCTGCCGATCACAACGCAAGGATCCATGCACTACGTCATCGGTGTGACGTCATTCGGTATCCAGTGTGCGCTACCCAATCTACCAGGAGTGTATACCAGGGTGTCCAGTTTTATAGATTGGGTGGAAAACATTGTTTGGCAGTGATGACTGTTGAAAACGACGGTGGAAAAATGTATTTGTTTTATTTAAAGAACCTTTCAATCGACCTTAACCTGTCCTACAGAAATATTTTTTAACTTACGCGTTCTGAACACATAATTATATTAGATTAGATTACACACTGTTGTGGTCACGGGGTCGTCATCCACGACCAGCCACGACAGTGTGTAAACTTGTTGAAACGTCGGAAAAATAGATAAATCAACAAGATACGTACCCGTTAAATTGTAGATACTTTTATCTCATAAAGAAGTTTATTTCTGTGCCTACAGTGAACTTCCCCGTCTCCAAAATCAGAAACACCATAGTAAAATGGCATATTATAAACAAATAATGTTGAACAATCCACACAGCATCATCTAGCCTCAAGCTAAGAAGAGCTTGTCTTATGGGTACTAGACTGATACACATAATACAATACATAGATAGATATTACTTTGTGGCTATGAAAATAAACAAAGAACGAACAATATAGGCTGGAATTCTCCACCAACTATTCAGTCCGTTCTGTGAATAAATCCTCATAATTTTTAGAGGTCGGTGGAACAAAGCGGTGCCATTAAGTATTCGACACCTACTTTCAAAGTAATCTGAGACAAAATACTCATGAATTCCTCATAAAATGAAACTACAAACAATAAAACTAGCCTCGGTCTCACGGAGGATATCACAGGACGCAAGCTTAAGCTAGAACCAGTCACACCGATGTGAAACCAATTCTGATTCTATCTTATTATTCACTTGGGAGTAAAATAATGTTATATAATAGTAAAATACTTTCTATTTGAATTGGTGTTGGTCGAGGCTTGAGTCATGGTAGGTGGATATTTATAATATTTAATTCCCTTATCTGAGTGAGGGGTAAATTATTTAGTCTTCTCAAACTTAAGTACATATATACATCGTTCGCTAATGAATAGTGGATATTATTAAATTCTTTAAGATCATCCCAAGTGCGGGCATAAGCACTATAATAACAAAAACCTTAGAAATTAGCAACACCTTTCGTCAAACGATCTGTATGCTGAGTGTGAACTGCCATACTGTTTACTACAAAGTTTGCGTAACTTTATTTTCTATGGAATTCCTATTTTCAAAACTTCCCGCTTGGAGCGCTGTTCAGGAATTCCATAGAAAATAAAGTTACGCAAACTTTGTAGTAAACAGTATGGCAGTTCACACTCAGCATACTGAATGTAACTTTAAACTTTGAGCAGGGGTGGATAACTTCCATGTTTCCTCTGTAGGTGGAGCTAAGATTTTCGACGGGTCGGGTACTTGCCTTTGTGGCGCAGTTGGATACCACATCCCCGTATTCAGGGAAAGGCCGCGGGTTCAAGTCCCGCCGGAGTCGTAAATTTTTGGGATATTATTAAATTCTTCATGAATAGTGGAGTATCCTATTTCAATGCCATTGTAATTGTAGTAGTTCTTTTTTTCATTTTTGTTTTTATTTTGTTGTCACTTGAAATAAATTTATTGATATTTTAGCTGGTTAGATTGTCTAAGATATTTTTCTAATAACTTTGATTCCTCTTCTAATATCCTAGAACTTGCCGCTCGAAAACCTGATCCTTTTGTCACTCGTTCTCTTAGTATTGTAACTACGGAGTTCATTGGTGTAACAGTCAGCCGGCCTTACAGTAATCTTCCATTTGAGGGGGCGATTTGTCTACGAGACAGATAGCTGGTATGGAGCCGGAGTGCCCTGATCCGAGCCCATTTGAGTCGTATCCCTCCACTGTATGCTGGATCCACTGCGTGCCTGGGTTTCAGAAATGCTTTGAGCTATGCGGGACTTCGAGAAATTTATATCTAGTCTTAAATAAGGTCATCTTTCTACGTCAATTTAAAATGATACAGCATCTTGTTTTTATTTTTTAGCAAACGTAAAAAGCTACATTACCGCGTGTCTGTTAATTTTTCATCAAGCTTTAAACCTTAACGATTTGGAGGCTTTTTTTATGGTCTTGTGTAAATAAAGAAATTGAAATGGTAAATAGATTCAAATAGACATGTACATAATGAAATTATGTTCACACCCTTCTAGCCCATCTCCGCTCTGCTTCGCTTTGTTTTGTTGGAACATGCCTTAAGTGTCATTATATTGCCAACATGATTAATTATGTACATACATGAACACAGTGATGATTCAACATAAAATTGTATTTATGTATGCATACAGCACATACAAAGCAAAAATTTACGACGAATAAAAGAGCGATGGATCATTTGACGCCGCAAATTTGTGACCATAACAATGACGGGCTATGAAAACAACGATAACCGGAGTGATAGAAAGGAAAATTAAGATACTAAAAGTCCTGAAGAACTATATAGGTCTCTTCAAGACAAGAGTGATCAGGTGTCTTCTAGACCTTCGTGATATACCGTCGGCCACATCATCACTTTCCATCAGGTGAGATTGTGGTCAAACGAAGGTCTATCGACTATAAAAAACAAAATTGGGTCATCGTAAAAACTGGAAAACAGGCGCTATACTTAAAGCGCCTGGCAGGGGGATGGGTCATTGCAGTCAGATCTGTTGTAACCTGCCTTTTCTCAGGCTAATTTGCATAAATGAAAACTCTTTTTCCAATTACCTACTGGGTATTTTGGGCCAAACCGCCATAGCAACAACCAAATGTTATTAATATATTTCGTGGTCATAATTCAAGCCGGGCCATCAAATGAGCTTAGAGACAGGAATTATGGCACAAAAAGGGCTAAAATTTGTTTGTTGGCCATTTTATCGTCTATTTTATTGAGCTCACGGGTGGAATGAATACCGGTTAGTTTTCATATACAGACTTTTACGAGTTCGTTACAGGCTAAAGCTATTTTAGGTCGACTTGATAGTTTAGTGTAGGTCAAAATTGAATGTAAAAAACTGAAGATACATTTCTCAAGATATAGCCTAGTCTAGCCGGATATCGAATAGGTATATTTTTAGTTTTTACCCACGAAGGTGGGTTATGTTTTTCGGGTGTTTCTATGTGGTTGGTTATTTGATACCTACTCTTATTTACTTATTATCTTGACTCATCTGAGCAATAAGGTATCCAAATACTTGAAAATACTCGTCAGAACTCCTATATGTTTCTTGACTAATACTTTGTAGACCCTCTCATTTTTTTCGAAAAAAGGTGGAGTGGTGAAATTGGAAAAAGAGGATTGCGTCATAGTAGAATACCTTTGTATATAGATTGGAAACTATTATATAGATCTACTGTTGGAAAATGCCACTTTCATTTCATGGAAAATTTATTTTTGTCCTTTGGGGAAACACTACACAAATGAAAAATGATCAATATCATTAAGTGATGTAGCTATCACAAAATTAACCATAATATATATAATTTGTCGTCATACATTTAGAACTCAATGGACTAGACCGAATATAATAATCATGATTTAATATTAAAATACGTATACAACATGTGTTTTAAAAGAAAACATGCAAATCATGGGGCGAGTTAGGCGAGTCTTTATGGGATCTCATAAATTACCAGTTAGGGTTAAAACCTTAGAGGTATAATGTGACAGACAGCATTTCTGTGAAGCTTTATATAAGGTGAAAAACCATCGAAACCAAGCTTAGTGAAAAGATGAACTCCACTTTTTAAATAATCTCTAAAAGTAGCTTACCACATACATTCAATGTAGTTTAAGATGTCATTCTATCCATATCTGATAATGATGAAGATGATGCTGCCCAAGCCGATTTCGGCTGCTACGGACCCGACCTACCACCAACCTACCCCCGATGGTAGGCTGGGACGAAACCCTACCACCAAAGTGCTGTCCTAGTATCGTTTTACACCACATGATTTACTTAACTAAAAGTACTAGGTTATCATAACTGTGAAGGATGTAGACATTTTTATCGAGTTCCTTACGATTCTCGGTTTCAACGGAACCATGGTGGATGGGCTTACCTATGCATCGTTAAGCCGCACTGTCGTTTTGATCGTGAGTTTCATTTGAGCTCATTATATATTATAAAAAATTACAGGAAAATAGTGTAATGCCCCAAAAACTAGGGTAAGGTTTTCAGGGAATCATGTGTGTGAGTTTTTTTTTATTACATGATAACTTTTACAACCCTGAACAGGTATTGATGTGTGAACGAAGATAGTGCGAGCTGTATTTTTTTCTAAAAATTATGTTACGTATTACGATTGAATTAGTATGCGGAAGTTTCATTTCTTTAATCCTACTATATATAAATATATATATATAATATTATAAATGTAAAAGTTTGTATGGATGTATGGATGGATATTTGTTACTCTTTCACGCAAAAACTACTGAACCGATTAGGCTGAAATTTGGTAGTGGTTTGGGACCTGGAAAGGCAATTTTTTATCACGTTAAAACGCGGGTAAAGGCGTATTTGTATAATACGAAGAAGGCGCTCTAGTAGGTATTCTTCCTCTCCGGTCAGCGAGAGAATTTCCAACATTGTTATGAACAGCGTCCACTGAAAAAGTTAGGGCAACATTTGCGCTTCAACATTTTTCGAGAGCTACAGAGGGTATTTTTCATGATAAAAAACTTTGTCAGGTTCTGATTTTTTTTTCAAAACAAATCACCTTGAAACTATTTAATAATTAAAATTGAAACAGTTGAACTAACTGCAGACTGTTGTAAACCACATAGAGGGTAGCTCAATTGATCCATACCAATCGGAAGCGTCCCCAAGACGCTGTCTGCATTGCCCCGCGCTGTGAGGTACCTAATGCTGATGCGCTGCACTAGATAGGTACCAGCTCTCTCCTACTGAGAAATATTCGCTCATCAGATCAGTATCTGTATGCGAATATGTATTTCTCGTCTAATACACATTTCTTTCTGAATTCAATATTTTTCAAGCCATTTGAAACATTAATCTATTGCAACTAAAATGTATATAAACAATACTGAAATAAAGTTTTAGCAAGCTATCTGTCAAATATTTTTTTCTCATTACAGATATAATTTATCGCAGGAACATCGTCATAAATTAATCAATGTTAGCAAACTTAGATTAGGTTCCGTATTATAATAAGGGTGGAGGGCATTTTTTCAACTTCTTACTAAGTTACGGAAATGGTTGAGTTTCGTGGAAATGGAACAAATACTTCGCAACTTCGTAAGGATAGTGTATCTATGTATATTCTTAACAAAATTCGTAGCTATCTACGAATTAAAAAGACAGAAACACATAACGTAGAAACAATGCTGATTAATTTCTTTTTTATATTCAATAGTAACAATCTCTCTCACCTAATGGAAAGTGACGATGTGGCCGGCGGTGTATCACGGTGGTCTAGAAAACTGACCATTCACTCTTGTCTTGAAGAGACCCAGATTATAATTAGCCGGAAGAACAGAAGCATGCAGCGAATTCCATTCCTTAGCGGTACGAATGATGAAGGTCGACAAAAAGTGAGCGTTTATTACGCTTGGATGGTATATCCACCAGATAAGGATAGTGTTGTGCCGTCCGTCTGCTTATCCTAGAATGGAAAGGAGATGGTGGGATCAGAACAAAAACTGACCGCCTCTTTCTATGGGGGATATGGGGTGTCTCAGCGACAAAGAATCAGCTGCCCACGTAGTCCTGGAATGCAAGGGAGTAACAGCGCAACGACACGAACACCTCGACCACCCGAGGTCACTCAGCGAAACCTGTGAAGATCCTAGGAAGATTCTGCGCTTCTGGACGGAGTTAGGCTAGTTACACTATAAAAAAAACACGCACAATGGAGCAACTGGAGTCTCAGATCGGATAAAAGAGTACACACATCAGAACCATAACCGCCTCTTCCCAAAAACTAACTTCTAACTTTGGATGGATATGATTGTAATGAATTCATTAGGTTAATCGATTTATAGGGAGATTACTGGCAGATAATTTAGGTTAACCCAGCTAGGAAAGTACATTAAAATAATGTCGTAAAGTTCAATATCGTTGAGCGTTTAATGGGTACTTTCAGTTAACCAGCTCTGTAGAGTTTGCAATGAACATTATAAGTGACTTTCGATGGTTTTCGAAATTCTGTTAGGTCCTGGGCCTACAATGTATATACATAATCCTAACTAATATTATAAATGCGAAAGTGTGTTTGTTTGTTTGTCCTTTTTTCACGTCCTCACAAAGCAACAAATCGACTTGATTTTTGGCACAGAGTTAGTTGAAAGGATGGTGAGAACATAGATTACTTGTCCTGGTAGAACAGCATATTCCCATGCGCGATTTACGGGAAAAAATACGTTATTATCCCCCTAGAAATGTAAAATTCGAATTTAACGCGGGTGAAACCGCGGGGAACTGCTAGTAAATAAATAAATAATGCGTAACAACCCACACAGAGCTTTTGTCATGGGTACTAGACAACTGATATACTTAATACATTGGATAGTTTTTTTTTATTGTACCTAGAAATCGTCCTACAAAAATATCTGCAGATCGTACAAACATTCGTCTTGATACGGGAATCGAACCCCTAGGTAGGTAAACCTTCGCCCGCTGCGTCTCTGAGAGTCATGAACTGTTAGTAATGTGATATGCATACCTACATTTTCAACCGACTCTGAAAAATTCAGTACTAACGTCACGTAGGCGAAAAATGGATGAGGTTTATGTTCGACTATGTATGTGTTTTTATGTATGTAGGCGAATTCTTCTTCATTTATGGACCGAATTAGATGATTATTTTGCCGTTGTGTAGAGGATGATCAGGACATAGTCCCATAAAAATTATTCCCTAGGGATTATTATTTATCCCGTAAAACTTAAGAAGGACTTAAAAAATATGGGATTCAGTGTTCAAAACTCGAAATTATATTATTCAATATTATATACATTGATTAAACATAGGTATTCTACTATCATCATCAGCCCGTATACATCCACTGCTGAACATAGGTATTCTACTAGTATAACACTTAGACAAAATGTTTCCTACATTTTTCCTCTAAAGCAATCTCATATTAGAAGAATTTTCAAGATCAAACTATGAAGGACGTAAGTAATTTACTTAGGTAAGTACATTCCTTACGTCCTTCGCCAAAACTTAGTCTCTTTATAGCCCGGCTACACTCTCAAACATTAAAATTTGCGCATGCATGATTGCACAAACCAGTTTGCGCGCTCCATCTTGCTTGCACAAACTGGTTTGGGCCCGGCCACACGCTCCATTTTGCTTGCGCAAACACTGTTTGTGCAATCATGCATGCACAAATGTTTGAGCGTGTAGCCAGTCTATTAGTTTTTAAGGTATTTGTTGGCAGCACTTACACTAGCAATATACAGAAAAACAGGATAGTTTTAAGTACCTTCTCTTACTTTTAAAAATTTTGATGAACTTTTTGTAAATAGATTACCTATTCACAAATTCTGTTACGGAAAAGAAAAAACTAGTTTCCTCTTCGTCGTCCATATTTCGAGGCACATTGATTGGCTGTCAGCGTCGAACACAATACCGCGGGCCAATAACTGTGAAGTCTTTTATTGTTAGACAAGGAAAGACGTACCGTTGGCGGGACATGATGTAAGATAAAGCGGTTATAAAATTAAATAAAAAAAAATTCAAGAGGGAACATTTAAATAGGATAACGTCTGTATAGTTTCGTTAGTGTAGTGGAGATTCGTTCGACAAGCCAGAAGGTGACATTTTCACTTTGATTGATGGACATGACGATATACGTCAGGCACCTTTAACTCATGCTGCACCTACAGGACATAGTATTTCCAATGCTTAGACGAAAATGGGCGTGCTGTGCAGCTATATTATTATTTTTATCCCGGACAAGCCACACATCAGCATCTTGTCCCAAGATAAACAGAGCTTGTGTTATGGGTAGGTACTAGACGACTGATATACAAAATTCAATACATTATATATATATATATATATATACATATGTATATTGCTGACCCGCTGTCGAAAACTGAAATTCTAAAAAGTGCACCCAGTCCCTAATCCGTGAATAGTTTGAAGATAAGACCCTTCGACTATTGAAATATCTACTGAAGATTATGCAAAAACTGCTGAACTGATTAGGCTGTAATTTAGTATGGGTATATTATAGTATAGGACTTAGAATAACGTATAGGCTATTTTTTATCCCGATAAAACGCGGGTTAAGCCGTGGGCAGCAGCTATTAAATTCATATAACATTCGATATGGAGAGGGACTTTGAGTGATCTATAAATTTTAACGGATTCCTTATGTCTTGGCCCATACCCCAAGTTGTTTGTTTCCCGCCGCGAAAATTAATATATTTTTGCCGTGCGACAATGGAATCGTACTTGACAAACAAACCCTGTGGGCTCGATGGATGCATCGGATTGGATCTCGGAATTTCCAATTTCAACTGTTTGACAAGGCAAACGATTGGCAGTTTCAGGTATATAGTGAAACGTAGGCTACTAAATCTAAGGGTGAAAACAAGGATTGGAAACTGCAAAGGTGATTTTTTACAACGTAAAAAAATTCTGTGTTAGTTTATTACAGTAGTATTTTATTACTGAAATAAATGGTTCCAAGTGGTTTCGTGAACAAAACAGTGTCTACCCTTTTTTTTGCATCAGGTATACATATATTTGTATTTATAGGTGTAGGTACATGCATTTGTGTATTTATATTTGTAGTTATGTGTGTGTTCTTTTAATTGTATTAAGTTTCAATATTAGATGCACATAAATCTTACCCCATGTATATCCAATGATCCCATCTATACCGGTTGTCTGGCAGAGATCGCTCTTGAGCGATACGACCTCCATTTGTAACTTATGTTGTTATTTTTTCCTTTGTAAATTGTTTCTTAGTGTGTTGTTATAAAATTATTTTCTTTCTATTTTATAAACACAAGGTTGATTTGAGATAATATTTGCCCTAGACTAGGGTCTAGGGCTAGACTTATATTAATAATGTTCTACATAATGTAGGTATCTCGTTAGTTCTAACTATAAATTTAAACGAAGTTACGACGTAAACTAGAATTTTTAATGGCATTGAATTTAAACGTATATTTTTTCTTTCGTTTTTCACTGAATAAGTAGATTGGAACGAGGAACGTTAGGGCAGATCCCCAAGATCATCCACTCCTGAACATAGGCCTCCCCCAAACGACGCCACGAATAGCGGTCCTGAGCCGCCTCCATCCAACGACTCCCTGCAACCGCTACGATGTCGTCGGTCCATCGAGTGGGGGGTCTTCCCACACTCCGTTTCGCATTGCATCGCGGTCGCCACTCGAGAACCTTT
The DNA here is from genome assembly GCA_947859395.1 of Eupithecia insigniata. Taxonomy (NCBI): domain Eukaryota; kingdom Metazoa; phylum Arthropoda; class Insecta; order Lepidoptera; family Geometridae; genus Eupithecia; species Eupithecia insigniata. Next base: position 8,310,664 of record OX402008.1, read on the forward strand.
ACTCCCCAGCGGTTATGGGTTCTACGAGCTATATGGCCTGCCCATCGCCATTTCAGCCTGCTGATTCTGAGAGCTATGTCGGTAACTTTGGTTCTTCTACAAATTTCCGTATTCCGGACCCTATCGCGTAGAGAAACTCCGAGCATAGCTCTCTCCATAGCTCGCTGGGTGACTTTGAGCCTATGCACAAGGCCTATAGTGAGCGACCAAGTCTCGGATCCGTAAGTCCCGTTTCCCGAACGCTGCCCATCCGAGTTGGATTCGTCGGCTGACCTCTTTATCGAAGTTGGATTTACCTAGTTGGACCATTTGGCCTAGGTAGACACAATGATCAACAACTTCGATAACATCGTTCCCCACATAGACCGGTAAGGCTGCGACATGGGCATTAGACATGATATTTGTCTTACCCATGTTAATTTTAAGACCCACTTGGCGGGAAACGGTGTTGAGGTCTATGAGCATCCTGCTAAGGTCTTCCAGTGATTCCGCCATAATGACTATATCGTCGGCAAACCGAAGGTGAGTGATGTAATCGCCGTTGATATTGATGCCATATCCGTCCCAGTCCACAAGCTTAAAAATATCCTCCAATGCAGAGGTGAACAGTTTCGGAGAAATGACGTCTCCCTGTCGGAGAGACTGCAGGACTGCCCAGGTTTCGACTGAATCAAAGGCTTTCTCGTAGTGCACAAACGCTAGACATAACGGCCGGTTATACTCTTCTGTTTTCTGTATAATCTGCCGGAGCGTATGTATGTGGTCTACGGTACTGAAGCCTTTTCGGAACCCGGCTTGTTCGGGCGGCTAGAAGTCGTCAAACCTTCGAGCGAGACGGTTGGTGATTACTCTCGAAAACAGCTTATAGACGTGGCTCAGCAGTGAGATGGGCCTATAGTTCTTTAGAAGGGCTTTATCACCCTTCTTATGGAACAGTACCACCACACTTCTGTTGCACGCCTCTGGCGTTTGTCCCTCGAGAATGACGGAGTTGAATAGCCTCTGAAGGACTTTAAGTACTGGTGATCCACCCGCTTTCAGAAGCTCTGTCGTTATTCCGTCATCCCCGGGTGCCTTGTTGTTTTTAAGCTGTTTGAGAGCCGTCCTTATCTCGTAGAGGCTGACGTCCGGGATATCTTCGGTATAGTGTCGGGTTAAACGGGCTCTTGCATCGCCTGCCGTGCTATTTGCAGGGCATTGCGATGAGGCCCATAAAACTTTTCAAGCTCTCTCAAGATCTCAGGCTTGGAGGAAATGATGCTGCCGCTATCGGTCTTCAGCTTCGTCAGCTGGCTCTGCCCCAGCGACAGATCTCTTGCGAACACGTTGGAGCCCTTGTTCCGCTTTATTGCGCTCATAATACAATTGGTATTGTATGAGCGCAAATCGTGTCGCATAGACTTCGAGATCTGTTTGTTGAGCGCACCGTATGTTGACATGTCTGCCGAAGACTGCAGCCTCATTTCACTCCTCTCTGCCATTAACGGCAGAGTGTGACCCGAGAGTCTCTGTGTTTTATATCTACGGGGGGTCCTAAAGAAGTCCGACCCAACCGCACGGACAGTTTCCACCAGCTCGTTATTTAGTTCGTCCACTGTTACGCATTCCGCGAGGCATTCAAAGCGGTTCTGTAACTCCAACTGAAAGCTCTCGGGATTTTGTATCTGGACAGGGTTTGGGCGTAGAGTAGACCTTATCAGACGATACGTTTCTAGCTTTACATTGATATTCAATGACGCTCTTACCATACGGTGAACGCTGCCGGTTTTAACCCTATTGATCACAGAGACGTCATTGAATATGTGCCTGTGGGTCGTCATGATGAGTTCATCGCAAAGAGTCCCTCCTTTTCCATGAAGTCGGCCAGTCGCTGACCCCTTTGGTTTCGCTGTCCAAATCCAAACTTGCCCACTCTCAGTTCGTTGCCGCTCTTTGCGCCTAACCGCGCGTTTAAATCCCCCATCCGTGTTGGGACAGCTGGTCACCCTCCCGGTAGTAAAACAAGTTGGCGGAATTAAGGGTGATCGTGTCCTCTCCCTCTCTTCGGACTTCCGATAGCCCTATAATGTCCCAGCGTAACTTGTCTACCGCTTCTTCCAGCTCTATTACCTTCTCGTCGGTCCTAAATGTTCGTGCGTTGTATGCTACCAGGTGCAAGGATCGTCGGTGTTGGGATTGGTAGCTCAATCTCTGCCGGAGATTCCTAGCACCCCCTGCCCCGCCGTTACCATGGCCGCTACCGTGACCAGGAATAGCGGAGCTGCCGGGGACTGGGGGCCGTTTCTATTTGTTGCCATCATATTGGGGGGTTTGCCATAATCACCACGCTTGGCAGGCGGATTGGTGATCGCAGTAAGATGTTAGTAATACGCAGGAAGCTGCTGCCCTTCTTCTGGTAGGTTCCCTTAGTCGGCTCTTACGACATCCACGGGTTGAGTTGGAGGGGTCGATATTCTATGCCGCGGCCCCACGTCCCCAAGATCTCCACTAGCAAAATATTTTCACTGTTCTTTGCCAATATTCCTGTTTCCTATTGTAATAATAACTTGTGTATTGATGTAATAGTCCTATTTTAATTAAGAAAACAACGACAGCAAATGTTTTTGCTTACGGTGGAAATAAATGAAATAAAACCAACCATAATTGTTCAACCATTTGTCAATTAGGTCAAACACTAACGGCTCTATTCTCGCAAGATACAGCAACATAAAAACTGTAACCCTATGAATTATCAATGTCTTCACGAATGCAAGAGACTGGAGGCCGGGGGCTGTGGGGCAATGCAGAATGCCCCGAGCACATAACGAATTCAACTACAAACAACATTATAAAACTAAAGCACTAATTAGATTGCAGTGCCCGCAAATTAAACACGCCGTACTTGCGCAGATTACTACAGCGTTTGTTTGCGACTTTTTGTCGCCATACAGTGAATATTCAGTAGCGATACATTTAGTCTATGTCTTATAAGATTTGGTACATTTACTATATGACGCCGATTAAGGTAATTTTTTCGGTTTACCACCTGTGGCGTCCAAGAATCACCCTAATACCTGTCTATAACAGCGAGTCCAACTGTGAAAAGCTTTTAGAAGGAAAGAAGGAAATTTAACCCTTTTGATCACACAGATTCGGATAATAAATATAAAATGGGAGCTGGAGACATCGATTTACTCTGACAAGATGATTTGATTTCGTTGTTTAAGTATCGCTACTGTTTCATCGCAAAAAGTCACCTTGCCCCGGAATTAAGTAAGTAATGCGTCGACATGCGTCGAATAGCTAGCTACGAGTGCTGATAACCATTGCTGATGGATGAGTGCCGGATGGAAGTTCAGTCGAAAACTCTAAATTTCGAATTAAATATTGTTTCTCGTGTTATGGGTTCACATATTTATAACAGATAACTCTCAATTGGTTATATGACCCTGGTAGTTTGACCTACCTTACTTTCATAAAACAACCGGTTTTGTTACTTTCACTGTATCATTCATCCCTCGGCTTCACAAACTGTTTTTGGGATAAAAAGTAGATTAGTACGTATATAATATCCTTCCCCAGTATATATATATCAGGAGAGCTCAGATTCAACATCATCAAGTAGTTAAAAGTTTTTTTAGGACATTCCATGTTGGTCCCACTGGCTTCGGCCCAATCTAGTCCGAAAACGGAAAATCAAATTCAAAGGTGATTTTATCGTTGAACTAACAAGTAAACCTGAACCACACCCAAGTGTGACTGAAATGGATGAATCTTGGTATACGAGTAGAACATTGAAAAATATTAGACACATATCCTACCTAACTCATGTTACCACCGAACCCCTAATCTACCTAACCCCTAAAAATCGACCCCAACAAACCACAAACAGGCTTACTCACCTAACCATGGGAACCGCGAGTTTAATGGCTCATTTTTATTAAAATAATTGATTCCACACTTCAAGTAGGCTAAACCCACCCTCGAACCTACCTTACCCCTAAATACCACCAGTAGCAAACCATAAGCAGGTTAACCCATCTAACCCTTGGAACTTGGTGGTTTTGCAGGGATAGTTTTTATCTTTAAAAGTGAGTTAGGGCCGCTAAAAAACACATGTCTAATATTTTTCAGTGTTCTACGCTTATAGTATTGGATAATCGAGCGGTCACACTTAAGTTTAAGTAAGTTTTAAAAACAATCAGGTTTTTGACTATTTGGCCATACCGTACGTCGTTTTCCCGTAGTTAGAAAACACGCCACACTATAGTCTGATTTTCATTGCACCTTTACACCTACCCTCACACGATCGCCCGTTTTCCAGAGCTCGTATCTCCCATATTGATTGTTGAAAAGGCACCCACAGTCGTAAGAACGGCACCCAGAAGCATAAGAATCAAGATTTATTCGTTAAACAAACCCTGTTGCTACCTGGCTGTGCGTCTTCACAGTCACATCCGTGGGTCACGTACCCCGCAATTTGCCCGGATGGGGGAACGCGGTCCCGGTTACGTGCCGTACACTTTATTACCAGCTTTATTTTTAAGAAAATACATTTATCTTGCCGAGAATGTGGCCTTTGTTGGCGGTGAAATGTAGCTTGACTGCTCTCAAACAACATCTCCAATTAGGACTCTATGTGTAATGGAGACGACTTGAAATTGAAACAAATGAAGGGAGATAGAACTCATGCATGTTGCATGAGTCGCAGGCACTAGTTAGGTACGGTAGTAGTGTACTTTACAATCAATTATATTAAACGCAGCCCTATAAGCCCAGCATTGTATGTATGTTGGTCATTCCACGTCAAATTTCAATAAATTATTTATTACTAGCAACCCGCCCCGGCTTTGCACGGATAGTAGACCATATTTTATTATGATAGAATGTTAAGCTATCCTTAACAGATAGAAATAATGCTATCCCGGACTTTTTTGTAGATCTCATCATCATAAGCCCATACACGTCCACTGCTGGACATAGGCCTCCCCCGTATGACGCCACAAATAGCGGTCCTGAGCCGCCTCCATCCATCGACTCCCTGCGACCGCTACGATGTCGTCGGTCCATCGAGTGGATGGTCTCCCATGTAGGGGGGGATTTGCCATAATCACCACGCTTGGCAGGCGGATTGGTGATCGCAGTATTGGTGTTGAAAAATACTCAGAAGGAAGCTGCTGCCCTTCCTCTTGTAGGTTCGCTTAGTTGGCTCTTACAACATCCACGGGTTGAGTTGGAGGGGTCGATATTCGTACGCCGCGGCCCCACGGCCTCTTTGTAGATCTATAAAAGAGGAATATCCCATCTAGAATTTTTTTGTTATATCTCAAAGGGATTAAGCAGCGTTTACGATGAATTTTTCCAAAATTTCCAACAATTATAATTTACATAAAACCTTGACAAATTTATATATCTTAACCTTCCTCATGAACAATTGAACACATCATTTTATCGATTGGTGAAAACTGCAAGAAAATTCGTTCAGTTGTTCGGATTTTAAGTTTATCGCGAACAGACGCGGCTAAGCACTTTGTTCTATAATATGTAGTGATGTATGTATGTAACTTACATACCTATTGTTACATAGTTCTTACACATATTAGCTGACGATCAACATGAACATCCACGCTAATATTATAAAAGCTAACGGAACTCTATCTGTTACTTTTTCACTCCTAAGTGGCTGAACGGATCTTGATGAAATTGGCTGGACGATATAAATCCTAGGAAACGAAATACAGAGGTACTAGTCTACTTTTTATCCCAAAAAATAAATATTTGTGATGCTGAGGGAAGAATGATACAGTGAAGTACAAAGTGACAAATCCGTTTGTTTTATAAAAGTAAGGTAGGTCAAACTACCAGGGTCATATAACCAAGTAAGAGTTACCTGTTATAAATATGTGAACCCAGTCTCGCGCCACCTGTTGCCCTATTCTTTGTAACTCGTTAAATACTTGATGGGGGCTGACAAGTTGCCGAGCTATTGTAGAGAACGAAAAAGTTTGTTTTAAAAGTGGGTACTGCTGGACTGCTAAAAGTTTTTTCTGTTACTTGCTGCGATGTATTCAAAATGGATGTTGTAAATATTCTCTTTGTCAACTATTTCATCAACCATGTTTATTACATAGTAACATGATAATTTTCATTTATTTTTCGTTAAGGGTTGTATCATCATTCTCTCCCCATTCCATTCACCTAGTAGTTGGCACATTACCTTTAAGCCAAATACAGTATACAAATACAATTATTTTAAAAAAACTACTTTCCAGGTTAATTAAAATATGTAATGAAATTTAATTACGCGCGTAAGAATGACCTTTCACTGTGACATTGCTGTCACAGTGAAAGGTCATTCTTATGGATGCATTCTCATCACCGAAGATTCAGGAAGACCATATGAAATATTGCCAAAATTATAATCAACCCGCCAATAAGCAAAATCTTACGGTGAAATACCTGTAGGGGACACCCGGGTTTGAACCGGGGACCTACCGATCTGCAGTCGGTTGCTCTACCACTGAGCTATATCCCCAACAATGGTAATGCCGAAATTTCCCAACATAAGTAGTAGGATAATCAAAGTTAACAGAAGGTTCCTGTTTTCTGTCCTACCATATCTACCCACGTCTGAACATAGTGTGAGACGTTTAGAATAGTAGTAGTTTTCATTTTAAGAAGGTATATTTTGAATCATCATCATCATATCAGGCCATACACGTCCACAGCTGGACATAGGCCTCCCATAGGACGCCACAAATAGCGGTCCTGAGCCGCCTCCATCCGTCGACTCCCTGCGACCGCTACGATGTCGTCGGTCCATCGAGTGGATGTTCTCCCATGTAGGAGGGGGTTTTGCCATAATCACCACGCTTGGCAGTATATTTTGAATACTTAGTTGAATAGTTATCTTCACAGTAAAATATTGAAGGCACCGGGACAGTAAAATGTATGAGAATTCGGTCTGCTCATAAAATGTGTATGCATCCATCCCACGGTGATGCAATGCCGCGACTCGAACTTTGCTCTTTGCACTTATCAAGACATATTGCTTCAGTGCAGGTGACATACCGACTGTATAATATGCACAACTTCATGCATCCATGACTTCAAATTATTCCAACCATTTTTTAAGGAAAGTAAAGCAGAATGGAGTATTCGGTGTGTTTTCATCTGGGTTTCCTCATCAGAAAACAAAGAAAGAAAGTAAATTTATTTGAAACTATACATAATATAACACGAATTATTGTGACGTTTGAAACATCACAATAATAGGTAAGAACAAGAAACATACACATAATATGAAGTTAAATAGATAAAAAACAGATACAAGTTAATGTGTTACATAAGGGGCCAAAAAGGTCCCTGTCTCAGCATATTCATACTCATATATTTATTCACCGTAGGAGCACAAGGCACACTTGGTTACGTCTATTTTAGCATTATGCCGCTAAAATCTGAAGCTAGTTGTAGCGGCGTTGATTTTCAGACAGGTTCTGGTGTGGTGGTACAAAGGTTTGCCGGTGAGCGTAACACCCCAAAACAAACTGGGTTCTGCTTTTAAATCAGTACGCTTGGCAGGCTGATTAATGATCCCAGTAAGGGTATTAAAAATAGAGAAAAGAAAGCTGCTCTTCATCAGTCTAGAGGTTTCCTTAGTCAACTCTTACGACATCAACTGAGAGTTAGGTACCTTATAACTTCAAGGGGATTTTTCCCAACCTTACCCTAGTTATTCTACCTCCATAAACCACGTGTTTTTCATCCACAAAATCCGTATATCACCCAAGAAAAGGTAGGTACGTCCTCATATTTTGCCGACATTATACCGCACCTCCTAAAAGCTTTGCATACAAAAGTTGGTTGCATCGCCACAATGAACCCTCGTAATAGCATCCTTAGCGAGAAGCTAGTTTTATATCTCGGGGTAATTATACTCTCTTAATTTATAATCTCCTGGTACACGGAGCTAAGATAAGAGGTCTTTTGTATCCAGATTATGGGAAAACTTTTTTTTATAAATGTAATCTGTCTTTTTCGTCAGATCCTTTAGGAACAGAAAATTGAATTCCTAACATGTTAAGTTCGCAAAAAGTTAAATTTGCAGCATGTTGAATAAAATGCTGAATATGCAGAACGTTGAACTCCTAAAAAATTTTGAGTTTGTAAGAAGTTGATGATGGGCAGTAGCATCGTTCAGATAAATAAGACCCGAGTTCATCAACATACGGGTTTTTAAACAGTTATTTTGACGTTTTTTATAGAACTTTTTTGTTATTATAGTACGTAAGCCCTTGCACTCGGGGTACTCTCAAAGAAATAAATAAATAAATAATGCTGAACAATTCACACAGCATTATCTAGCCCCAAGCTAAGCAGAGCTTGTGTTATGGGTACTGATATATATGTACATACCACAACATATTACATAAGATTTTTTATTATAAATAGAAAACGACCAGAACACTTTGAAAAAATATCTGCAGATCGTACAAGTATTTGTTCCGAGGCGGGAATCGAGCCCGCAACCTGCTGCGTCGCAGGCGGACCTTCGCCCACCGCACCACAGAGGTCGTCTGAAATTGACTTAATATGATAATCCCAAAAATTTACGATTTCGGCAGGACTTGAACCCGCGACCTTCCCCTTAATACGGGACGGCGCTAACCACTGCGCCGCGGGTACTTGTTTTCGTATTGAGGGGAAGGTCGCTTCAAGTCGGTCGTGTTCAAGTGCCGCTGAAATCATAATTTTTTGGGATATCATTTAATGTTTTTGATAGAAGTCAGTAGATTAAACGTGAAAATTAATCGATGAAGCTGACTAACTGTCCGATTATCTTTTGATACAAATCAGTACCCTAATATCATAAATCGGGCATCATGTCTGGCAAGGACGATTACCTATGGCAAAGCTAAAACCAAAACAGGCATTGGTCTTAAGAAAGCAATCTCAAGCCCGTCAGAAACTTTAATCTTTCCTTCCACGCCATTAGAAACTAATCGAGAGAACCACTGGCCGATCCGACCACTGTATTTAGGTCTCTATAATTAGCAGTTTCTGACCCCCTGACTTCTGAAATCCTACGCTAAGGGAGGTCGGAGAAGCTCTTGTTTCGGTGGACATTAGGATCAGTGTAGGCTCTACGATATAATTCATAGATTGCATTACCCGTGTGATTCATGTAGAGATCAAAATAAAGAGCTACATCCACATAACTAAAGTTAAGTTTATTTATATTAATAAAAAGTATATCATGTATTGGCCGTATATTTTATTTATCAAGTTGAAATTTTGGTTCATAAGGGCTGTGTGTGGATTTTGTTAAATAAATAAATAGTATCCCGGTAATCTTATGTATATGAGTCGAGGAAATACTAACTTTTAATTTGATGTTTTCCGGTTCGATGTTTTCCGTTTACTTGAAACTTTCCTAAAAAAAAAACAAGCTCTGTTATAAAATTTGAATACGACTCGCCAAAGTTTTAGCCAAAGTGTAAAGTTGAGAGCAAAACTGTCAGATTATCGCGTTCATCTCTTTCGGACAAGCGAAATTAACATCGGTACGTCGACCCTTGTCACCGGCCACGCAGCGCGGGCTATATTGCCAACTTTTCATTACTACCACGTCACTTCAACAATTCATTGCGTACTCACCTCTGTGTGTGACTGTGTAGTTATCAAACTATACCGTATTTTGTTTTATTTACTGGTGAAGATAAAGATAGATAATGATAAAATTCGTTTATTTTACCCAACACTACAAGAACAATAATAAAGTAAACAAGAACCATATACATAAATAAATAAATGTAAATTAAACAAATGGTAACATAATGAATTAAACAAAAATCTAACAAAAAAGAAGATCAGACAAAATCTGACAAAATGACCAAAAATGGGTAATTGATATTCAGGACCATTCTCTCCATGGCAATGATTATTGTCATTCGATGGTGGAGTCAATCTGATATCTAGGCCAACTGGGTCTAACTAACCACCACTTTTACTTATGCTACGGCCACAATACCAGGCGAAGATTCGCGTTCGCGTTGTCGCATCAAATTTTGTGTCCGATCTACGACGACGAAGTGTTTGGCCATATTGGAAAACTTCACAATAAATCTAGAAAGTCGCGATAATACATTTTCACGTTAGAAAATGGAAGAGCCGATTGCGCTCTATTACATGTTTGTAAATAATTATCTTTATTACAAATCTGAATAACGATGCAACACACAAAAATAAGTGCGAACCGCTCGGCGGCGGCGTCGGCGTCTCGCTATCAAGTCAACAAAGCGCGCGAAGTGTAGTCAACCGCAAGAACGTTGTCGCGAGAAAACCCTTTGATGTTCGGCAATTTACAGCGGCGCAAAGGCCATTCGTGTTCGCAATGATGATTAGCGAGCGATAGGACGAATTGCTTAACCAAATAGTCGTGATAGCGCAAATCTTCGCGTTATCGCGACAGTCAGTGGGGCCGTAGCATTATTAAAATGTAATGCAAGATATTCATGTGTGCAAGGATATGCAAGGAAAACACTGCATCCATTTGATAATTTCGATCTCGTTTAGATTAAAAATATGCTATGCTGGCCGGTTTTTACAATATGAAATTCTCTACTATATTGAAGAACTTAACTTTTTCCAAGATTAAGGATAAGTAATAATGATCTCTGTGGCCATCTTTGCCTTAAAAATAATTACACTTTGCTCAGTCACGCGTGGCCCATTAACGGCCATGGCAGGTAGGTATCAAATCGACCATAATTTAGTTCTATGGACATTATCAATACCTGTAATGGGACAAAATGGGGGTGAGTTTTTCCCTTTATTGCCTTGAGTTATTGGGCCCAGGTGTCGGGTGGATTGAGTGAGACCATCTGGACTTTCAGGAGCAAGTTTTTTGTAATGGCCCTATAGCTTCCCAATAGTGATAAATAGGATTTGTCTTAGATTAGACGTATTTCAACTGTATTGGTAATTTTTCATGGTTAGACATTGATTTCTCGTAATAAATAAAAGATGCTGGATAATTTACACAGGAATATCTAGCCCAAGCTAAGCTAAGTAGATAATTGATATACGTAATAAAAACATTTGTCCCAAGGCGGGAATAGAGCTCGCAACCTCCTGTGTCCCAGGAGGACCTTCGCGCCACAGAGGTCGTCATAAGTTCCTACTTAGTTCATATGAGGGTAACGCAAAAGTAATGGAGTCTACACACCTACACACCAAAGTCGGGTGGGTCGCCCACAAAAATATACAATATATATTTATATGTATTGTTGGGAGAATGGAGCATGCAAACAAGGCAACAGTATAAAAGCCGGCGCAAACTAGCGCTTGCGGCTCATTCAGCTACGCGCGCCGCCGCCGCCGCGTCGTGGTGTCAACACCTCTCGTCCCGAAGCCAATTCTGCTACAAGTTGTCGCGCTGTTCGGACATTCACTCTCTTGCGTATAGTTGTATTGTTCCGACAAGTACCTAAGTGTAGTTGAATGACTCAATTGGCTACCTTGCCCTGTGCAGACGTTATTTTGTGGTGTATCCACCTAGTTGTCAGTTGTTCATGTAAATTGTTAATAAATCATTTACGTTTTTTTGTAATTTCTGTTCTTTTAAATAAAACCTGCTTCTAGTTCCTAAAAATATAATATAATACAATATTAATACACTAAAATGTCGCACCGACCCACACCGGGCTGCCTCCAACTTTGGTGTGTAGGTAGGCTCCATTAGAAAGAGTTTACATCGATAATTTCACATGATTTATGACTTAAATGAACATTTTCTAATCTCTGGCCATCTTAACCAAATTTAAATTTAAAAGAAATTGTTTTCGTATTCTTGAATACTTCAAGAATACGAAAACAATTTACCAAGACTGCACCACAATTTATGAAGTACAGAATCCGAAGGGAAACTTTTCAAAATTATTGTCCAACTTTTCGTCTGAAACTTTGAATGAGAATTAACTAAAACTTTGGCAAATTTTAAAAATATGTAGCTCTGCTCTGGTATTTCTGACTCACATGTTGCAGCAGCAATACTTTTCTCAATGGAAATAATTTTTTTTGTTGTAATTCTGAAGCTGCTGGAGACGGTTTGTATTTGATATCTCAAAATCACGTCGAAATAAGATAATGGCAAAATGCTAATAGTTATCCAAGTTTATCTGGGAATTGTAATTTAAAATTAATTTTATTTAGAAAACAGGGAATTATTTTTTTATGGCTATTATTATCTCGATAACGTAAAGAATAAAAAGACCTACTAATTTAAAATTAGTAGATTTTCTGAGAAAAGAACTCAGTAAGTTGATAGAAAAAAAATATACTAAAACAATTCCCAAATAATCCTCAAAGCGCTATAAAGTACAGAAGGATGATTATCGCCTGGCGTCAAGTGACGTAATAATTCATTTTTTCTCGGCAGGCCCGATAATTCTCCCTCGCGCAAAATGAGGCTATTTGATCGTCCGAGGCGAAGAACAACGAACCAGTACGTACCTACATTGAAAACTTTCAGACGAGCGATTTGATTCAAACATTGGGAAAGCATTTCTCAGAAAAATATTACAAAATATGTCTCTAATTCTATAAGATGAATGTTTTCAGAAGGATGCATTGCATAATCACGGAAATCACAGAATCCATAAATAGTATCCCTAATCCCTATGCTTTTCCATTCACCTTACGATTTAAGCAAGCTAACTTTAGCTTGTTTAAATTGTAATGTGAATCTTTGCACCACACACCCTGATGTGTGTGTTTTTTAGCAGGTATGTATACCTGATCTCTCCCCGGTCGTGTCTGTATATCGTCCCATCGGAATAAGAGAGTGCACCTGTGCATGCGCACACACTTGTGCACTATAATATGTCCTGCGCATCTGGCTAGTCACTGTTGTGACTGACCGCCGCCGTGGTCGAAATTCGATTAAGAGGACATTACATTACATACATTTTTAAAAGCTGGCTGGGGAAAAAATTAACCACAGTCGCTGTGGTAAATTTTTTCCCTAAAGGTTTTGATTCAAATTACTATGTAAGAATACCTACTTCACAACCTAGAATAATTTATGACTTTTACTTTGTAAGCCTTTTCTGGAAAATAAAACTTATTTGAAAAGAGTTGTGCTTGCGGTAGATGGTACTGGTTGGTCCCCAAACAGCCCTTTGAGATTGGTTATTAGGTATGGTGTGTGGTTGGTGGTCAAGGAAAGTCACTGGTATGGTATAGTACGGACTATATTCACATGACACACGTTATTTATGGTTAATTAAACTACTGCCGCCAACTCATGGTGTAAATGGTTAGATGGTAGGAAATGGTTGAATGGTAATATTGGTTTGAACCCGCGACGATGGCGCAGGGCGGTCGATCGCGAACTGAGTAAGTTTAGGTAAACGGGAGCAAATACGCATTCAAATGCAAGCGCAGTTAAATGCATATCTGTTTATATTATTATCTATTATCTGCTTATATTATTTATTATTATTTGTATACACGCTGAAGTCACAACCCAAGGCTGTGTCCAGGCTTCCAGTATACTAAAAATGGGTACGCGCCTGCTTTTAAAAAAAATACATTATATAATGGTAGTATAGTTTTATAAGTTTGTACAAATAAATATTCTTATTCTTATCCCGCATGTATAGTAAGACTCAAATAGCCACAAAAGCTAGTTGCTAGTTCCCGACCCTATTAGATGGATGTATCAAACGCTGAGTTACTTTCAGTGACTGGCGAAAGATGGTGAAAGATAAAGCCCATCGGATAATTAGGATCTTTTTACTTTATGTACTCGTGAGTCCTCGCTTGTACCTTTACACGCAATAAGAAAGGATTCTTGAATTCAAGAATGGAACATCCATTCCGGGTCTTGGTCATTCATTAGAAAGTATGGAACTTTTGATAGAACTTCATCCTTATTATTCCTTCATCCTTATGTTCTGAGCTTTGTGGATCTAATTCTAATTCTAATTCTGAGTGGGGGAAATGAGACACAACGAACATCTCGCATGGGAGTGTATCGTGCATTGTCCCCCTGCCTAAACAGGCCTGACCAGCCCAACTCCTTGAAGTACCGGAGCAGGACTTTTGGTGTTAGACAGCTTCGTTTCAGCTTCTCTGTGGGTGTCGATGTGGTTGGTGTCTCAATGAGACTCTTTAGTCCAGTCTTGTGTCTGGCCTCCTCTTGTGAATCTTTTAGACTTTAACAGATCCACAAAGCTCAAGAAGCATTTTGCTTTGTTACTTTACCCAAGTGAGTTTTCTAAGTTTCGAGGTTAGGAGGAGGACACGTTAAACTGTCGCGTTAAAGGATTTCTTCAGCACCCGCAGTAACACATTACCAGTATAAGACTAGAATCTGTAGCCATAAACCACTACGCGAGCTTAGTGTATGAGAAATATCCTGTCTTTTTGTAGAGTTCCGCGCATTACCGTGGACTCAGTCAGCCGGTAGATTTTAAGGTGCTGACCGGCGTTACTGGGTATAACGTAACGTTAACACGCCGTCACATTACGTGCCTCCCCCGTCGGGTTAGAGCGTAAAAGCGTTAGAGCGTAAAAGCGTTAGAGCGTAAAAGCGTTAGAGCGTAAAAGCGTTAGAGCGTAAAAGCGTAAAAGCGTTAGAGCGCCAAAGCGTTAGAGCGCCAAAGCGTTAGGGCATAAAATCGTTATTGCGTAAAAGCGTTAGAGCGTAAAGAGAAAAGGAAGCGCTCACAACGAGCCCCAACTACGTAACGTATCACATTCGCTGCGAATTATACATTACGCCCCGTGAGAGCGCTCATGTACCCGCTTTAGAGATCTAATTAACGAAAGGTCCGCTTGGTTCAGCTATAACCCTTTCTAGAGTACAAAAAATCTTCAACGCCTCAAGACCCAAGCGATCCCTGCATAAAGTTGTAATTTTCAGTACGGAACCCAGAAAACAACTCATAGCTGACAGCTTTATTACCAGGCTATGCGGACCACCGCTTCCTCGCGTTTTCCTTCGCTGTGTCATGGATATAATAATACTATACTTAGGATGTGTACTTTATATTATAACTTGGTTCTTGAGCAACGTTCTTTACACGTCTGCAAACACATGTTGCACACGTGACTCATGACGCACGTCACACATGTTGATCATGTGGATTAAACACGAGGATTTTTCAAGACTAGTTTCATGCGGTAGAAGTCTGGATCCTGCCAAGCTTCGTAAAAAACTGAAACTATGTCTAAACGCTTGCTTACCTATTTGTTCAACCCGAAATCATCGTTAGGTATAGTAGCCGTACGACGCCAAATGCTGCACGTGGTCTTTAAGGGAGGACAAAGGCCTCTCCCAAAGACCATGTGTATCCTGCGCTGGAACCGAATCCTGCTAACCAATCGCTTTACTAGGTATGCGGTATGCCAATAGTATCGTCGCAGCATCGTCCATAGATGAAAGAAACTCTAAATAGTTTGTGTGGTTTCACTGAAAGTTTGATAGATGTTTTCAACCGTGACACCTGTGACGCGCGTCCCTCCATCTTTAATTTCTTTCATCAAAGTTAAAACGCCAAAATCTGATTATTCTGAGACGATTCCATTGTTAAGGTGAAGTGATTAATTTAGTCGAATTAGGGCCCTGGTCCTACATATATTTCGGTAATAATTAGACTTCATTTCAGTCAAAGATCTGAAAGCATTTCTGCTCTGTTCAGGAGTCTTGGCGAAGTTTCTGCGATCACAAACATTCGTCTAATATTTTAATAATTAATTAATGGCTCTAATTTTATTTTTTATCAAGGGATGATTGATCACAACGTAACCAGGTACCCAATATTCAAAAAGCTAAGAACCCAAACGCATACAAAATTAACGATACCCGGCAAAATTCCTGACGTCACCTGCCAAGCAGCCAATCACGAGTGCCGGAGAAAAACGGTCGCCTTCAAAACAAGGTAAAATCCCCAAGATGATGGATTGTAGGTCAAAAATAAACGAATATTAAAAAGAAAATAAATTCATTATTCAAGATGGTTTCGTGCGTAATGAATTAATCCTTAAATCCAATTTGGGATGTTTTTAATCGTGTAAAAAATTACTTAGAAGCAATGGAAAATGGGGAAGTAGAAACTGAAATAAAACAAAAGTATTTTGCTGTGTGCGTATTGGGCCGTGGGGCCGCGGCGTACGAATATCGACCCCTCCAACTCAACCCGTGGATGTCGTAAGAGCCGACTAAGGGAACCTACCAGAGGAAGGGCAGCAGCTTCCTTCTGAGTATTTTTAAACACCAACACTGCGATCACCAATCCGCCTGCCAAGCGTGGTGATTATGGCAAATCCCCCCCTACATGGGAGACCATCCACTCGATGGACCGACGACATCGTAGCGGTCCCAGAGTCGATGGATGGAGGCGGCTCCGGACCGCCATTTGTGGCGTCGTACGGGGGAGGCCTATGTCCAGCAGTGGACGTGTATGGGCTGATGATGATGATGATGATGATTTTGCTGTCGATTTCATTATAATTTCTATTATTTTTTTGTTCCTTTTTAGTCGATACATATGCCCTATAAAATGCTCAAAATAGGTATAAATAAATAAATAATACTGGACAATTCACAAAGCATTATCTAGCTAGCCTCAAGCTAAGCAGAGCTTGTGTTATGGGTACTAGATAACTGATATAGGTACATAATAGAATATATTACATAGATAGATATTTTTTATTATACATATAAAACGACCAGAACACCCTGAACAAATATTTGG
Source organism: Eupithecia insigniata (assembly GCA_947859395.1). Taxonomy (NCBI): domain Eukaryota; kingdom Metazoa; phylum Arthropoda; class Insecta; order Lepidoptera; family Geometridae; genus Eupithecia; species Eupithecia insigniata. Next base: position 8,327,406 of record OX402008.1, read on the forward strand.
AGATCGTACAAATATTTGTCCCGAGGTCCCGCCTCGGGATCGAACCCGCAACCTTCTGCGTCGCAGGCAGACCTTCGCCCACAGCGCCACAGAGGTCGTCTATGTATGTATTTTATGCAGCCTTTATCTTTAAACTAGAGCCTTCAGAACTCTATGTCAACGCCTTACAGCCTGTTTCATACCAGCAGCAAGTCGACCAGCTCGAGAACACTCCTCTGTGAGAATTGGTCAAAATTCAATTATTCGTCCCCATTATTGCCTCGAACTTTGTAGAGCCTTTGCACTTACGCGTCATTGAAGTCCGCCATAGAGTAGGGAACTGAGATAAGACAGTAGAAAAAATGCTTCTTGTAGGGTATTTAGATATTAAGGCTACATTATACTTATTATACACTAGCTGACCCGTGCCCACTTCGTTGGGCGGTAAACATATCTACATATACGTTTTGTACATAGAGATTAAAAAGAAAAACATGCAACTAGAAGGCTTAACTAAAAAATGAAGAATCAGAATCAGGACTTTATTTCTTTAGCCTTGCAAAATAAGCACTTAGACAAGTCAAACTTTATACTATAAACTTAGTTCATCATCATATCAGCCCATACGCCCACTGCTGGATATAGGCCTCCCCCATACGACGCCACAAATAGCGGTCCTGAGCCGCCTCCATCCATCGACTCCCTGCGACCGCTAAACATAGTTATTATTATCAAATAAGAAATAATGTGTTATTGATATTCTTTTCACTTAAATTTTTTGTCCACTAGTGGAAAAAGCGAAGTAGGTTAGGGTAGCTAGACGATAACTAGGCTCTTAAAAGAATAAAATATGGGAAAGACTGTGAGCAGATGCTGGGTGCGGGCGGCCAGCTTGAGACAGGGCCTATGAAATAAGAGCTAGATGTCAGCTTAGGTCTAGTCCAGCTGTGGACTAATATGGGCTGATGATGATACAATCAATAAAGCTGGATAATTCACATAGCATCATCTATCTCCAAGCTAAGCAGAGCTTGTGTTATGTTATGATATGACTGATATGCATAATATAATATGTTACTTAGATAGATTTTTTACTATACAGAAAAAATACCCAGAACAGCCGGAACAAATATTTGCAGATCGAACAAACATTTGTCCCAAGGCGGGAATCGAACCCGAAACCTCCTGCGTCGCAGGCTAATAAAACGAGGCAATGCAGTCGGAAGCGTCCCCAAGACGCTAGGTCTTGGGGACGCTTCCGACTGGTATTGAAATTATAAGGACCAGTTGACCTACCTGTAGACTGTTTGTAACAGTCTGAAGATAACTCAATAGTTTCAATTGTAAATACCTATTAGTTCTAATTTGTTTCTATTATTTGATTGTAATTTTCTTTCTTAATAAAATAACTAATAAAGTGTGGTCATATTTTAGGAGTAATTTAGGCTCTTTTTTATATTTCTGGCTATCCTATATTTTGTAAAAAAATTCTACATGTAGTAATCGACATAAACTACATTAACCACACCTTAGTGGATAATTATGACGATAATATATTTTTATTTATTTATTGATATCATTAGAACGGCCTTAGACCAATTATACTAATTACAATAAGTTATATATAATATTAAATACAATTAGATTAAGTACATATGCTTTAAATAGTTACATACCTATGTCAAATAATCAATAATCAAGTTTAATTAAATTATGATATAAGAATTATTCTAGTTTAAGATTTATGTTATTATGGATTTAAACAATATAAAGTTACGAATTAAGTATACGTCAAAGTTAGTCAAAATGAATATATAAAGTATAAACAATAATATATGTATAACTCCGAAAATATTCGGACTTTCCCTATTCTATGGCTTAACCTTAACCACGTTCAGTTTAATCCAACTTTGATACAAGCTTTTATGTTAGAAGTCGAGTAATTCGATTGGTTATGAAGGAAAGACTCTAAAGGGGCCAGTGTTGCTAGGTCTCTATGAAATAAATACTTATTTCTCGGAAAGTGAGTCTGGCACGTGACGAAATATTAATATCTTTTTTGTATTTTGATTTCATTTACGTTGAGCTTAAAAGCTTTATAGACCGCTAGATTGTTGTGTGCACACCATAATTTTTTTGTTTATAAAAATGATAAATAATGCTGGACGATCCACTCGGCATCATCTAGCCCCACAGATATCGAAATTTCGATTTCTGTGTCTAGCCCCAAGCTAAGCAGAGCTTGTGTTATGGGTACTAGATGTCTAATATACAAAGATATTTTTAATCCAATATAGAAAATACCCTTTGGTAATACCCAGAACATCCGAGACAAATATTTTCAGATCATACAAACGTTTATCCCAAGGCTGGAATCGAACCCGCAACATCCTGCGGCGCAAGCGGACCTTAGCCCACTGCGCCACATCGGTCGGAAATGTCGGAATCATCATCATCTTTAGCTTTTGTTCTTAACAGATGAAGAAAATAATAATTTTATGTTTATTTTATTTTATATCTAATGGCCTGCTTATAGCCATGAATGTGAGACTTTTTATCATAATTTTGTTCAACCAGTCTTTTCACAGCTTTAATTCGTTTAAATGTAAGTGTTTCAAAAATCGCATGCAGGGAACAATAGAACGGCTTCTGTGGCTGAGTGGGCGATTAGCCAGCAGTGACGGAGAGCGGGTTCTATCAAGTTCAATCAGTTTGTTCCAGAGCTACAGGTGGTTTGTCATTGACCTATTTTTATAGGAATTAAGAGCAAAGTGGTTAGTTATTTTATTCAAATGTTAATAAAACCGAATTAGTGCATATTAAAGATTACACGTCCACAGCTGGACATAGGCCTCCCTCATACGACATCTGTCATGAGGGGTATTGTCATAATCACCACGCTTGGCAGGCGGATTGGTGATAGCAGTGTTGGTGTTGAAAATACTCAGAAGGAAGCTGCTGCCCTTCCTCTGGTAGGTTCCCTTAGTCGGCTCTTACGACATCCACGGGTTGAGTTGGAGGAGTCGATATTCGTACGCCGCGACCCCACGGTTTGTTTAATTAGTATACGTGTATGTAGTATGTAGCGTATCTTTTGTTATTTCTTTCCCCTACGTTTCTAGCCGTTCCGTGACCACGATCGCTGTAATAAAAACGTAGGGGTAAATATAACAAAAGGTACGTTATAAATACCAAAATCGACTCCTCCAACTCAACCCGTGGATGTCGTAAGAGCCGACTAAGAGAACCTACCAGAGGAAGGGCAGCAGCTTCCTTCTGAGTATTTTCAACACCAACACTGCTATCACCAATCCGCCTGCCAAGCGTGGTGATTATGGCAATACCCCTCATGACAGATGTCGTATGAGGGAGGCCTATGTCCAGCTGTGGACGTGTAATCTTTAATACGCACTAATTCTGCGATCACCAATCCGCCTGCCAAGCGTGGTGATTATGGCAAATCCCCCCCTACATGGGAGACCATCCACTCGATGGACCGACGACATCGTAGCGGTCGCAGGGAGTCGATGGATGGAGGCGGCTCAGGACCGCTATTTGTGGCGTCGTACGGGGGAGGCCTATGTCCAGCAGTGGACGTGTATGGGCTGATGATGATGAATTAAACAAAAAGTTTAATTAGTGCGTGTGTTTTATAAACAAACCACTACTTTTTATAAACAACTAACGATCCGCCCCGGCTTCGCATGGGTGCAATGCTGATACTAAATTTTACATATAAACTTAACTCTATCATTCTATCTAATCAAAAGCATAAACAGGTCAATTTATCAGCCAAAATCCTTTTTTGCTTCAATACTACATGATTATTTCAAATAAATATAAAAATTAAGTCAAAGTAAGCGTACGAACAACCAGCTCGGCGATCTCTATATATATAAACTATAACTCGACTGTCGGCTGTAGGCTTCGGTTAGATTGTCTAAGGCTGTAGGTAAACATGCAATCTCCAAACCTGGGAAACAAAATAAATGTTTCCGCACGAAAAACGACCCTTCGAGGCGGTTATGTACTTTTTTTAGTATAAATGACTAGTCTTTATTAAGTTTAGGTACGCCATGCATGCATACATAATAGAACTGGGTTATAAAACGACTTGAAACGCTTCTTAGACATGCAATATACTAAACACGACGCCTGGCTTTGCGTGGGTTCAACTCGCGAGCTTTTCTTCTAGAGTTATAGTTTTTAGGATGTGGTACGTATAAAATATATCAATAACTGAAGGAAGGACTTACGAATCAGGGCCAAATTTATTACATAACAAGATATATTGATATATTACAAGAAGAGATAATGGTTCCAACCTGGTTTCTAATTTCTAATGTTTTATTTTTTATGTTATTTAAATTTTTAGTGCTGACGTATTTTTTTACGATTTTCAATTTTATGTTATGTCTTTTAATAATAGATTGATTTATGTATGAAGCATATTTTTTGTGTATGAAATGTTCGTATCATGTCATGAAATAAAATTTTATGAAATAATGATAATTATTAATAAGACATAATAAGCCTTAACACTTTAAACGTTCGTCCATCTGGGTATAATTTTTTATTAAATAAAGGTAGAATACCAAAACGTGTCGTTCTGTGATAATACCATTGTCATAGCGAAGCGATTAGTTTCGCAGAATAAGACCCCAGAAGCAAACTTGACAAGTCTGAGAGTATTTTCTTCTATCTTTCCACTATGGTTCTCATTATGACGTTCTCCCTGCAGAAATTCCTCTTCCTACTTACTCCCCCCCCCCCCCCCCCCCCTGATCTCTGTATTATGTATTAATTTATAAAAATCAATAATATCAAGCTGTTTTTGTTTCGTAATTACGCTCTCAGATCACTCTGATATACGCATTAAGAATTCCTTTATATATTTCAAAGTTATTGCCGAGCCAGTCTGAAGCGATAGCCACCTTTGAAAAAACGTACTGGGTCTAGCTCGCACAGGAATGGTATGTTCGAACCTGGACTCATTCTCCCAGCTGTGAGACACACAAGGCTTTAAATCATTTATTTGCAGGAATGTAGGTATAATAAATAAGGTCTTAAAATTTATTTATTTTTTATTGTAATTTGCTCCATTTATTAAATCTACTTAAAAGGAAGATTTTCGGCATGTTAGACGATTTGTCCGTCAATTGTGGACCGATTTTAATGAATTCGTTTTTTTAAAGTCGATTTTCTTTTTTTGTAAAAAAATTTAATGCAAAAAATCTAATTGGAACCTATCATATTATTCAATCATCACACTTCTCAAGTTTAATAGGTGGTCAAACGCTTTACCATTAAATCAATAAAAAAATATCTCAAAATAAAAGAAAACATAAAATCTGAAATCATATCACCAAATTATCAAATTGTCAAAACATCAAATTTGTAAAATATAAAATTACTAACGACCCGCCCCGGCTTCGCACGGGTGCAATCATCATCATCATATCTAGCCCATACACGTCCACAGCTGGACATAGGCCTCTCCCATACAACACTACAAATAGCGAAGCTTGAGGGGCAATGCTGATACAAAATTATACCTTTCTCTTGAATCATTCTATTAAAAAATCAAAATCCGTTGCGTATTTTTAAAGATAAGCATACATAGGGACAGACAGACAGCGGGAAGCGACTTTGTTTTATACTAGGTAGTGATAGCATTGTAATCTGGAGCTGATTAACACCAGCTAGGATCTGTAGTGCCACATCCACATGTAGTGATTGTTAGTACGTTGTTGTCACGTGCCAGCCGTTTGTTTTCATACGCTAGCGAGTCGCGAAACTGTCGAGTTCGCCCGGAGGATGCGTGCTTTATTTATCTTTACACAAACATAGGCAGGCCAGGCCTGTCACACACATCCTGCTGCTTAAAGACCTTGTCCTACTAATATTATAAATGTTAAAAGTTTGTGGTGAATGGATGGATGGCTGTATGGATGTTTTTTTCCTCTTTCACGTAAAAACTACTAAACTGATTGGGCTGTTTGGTATGGGTATAGTTTGGGACTTGGAATAACATTATAGGCTTTATTATCCAGATAGAACGCGTGCGAAGTCACGGGCAACACAGCAAGTTATAAATAATTTTTATGTTTTGTAAAAACTAAAAACGGACTTCGAATCCCTTTATTTTATATATACTTAATTTTAAATAGTTTGAAATTAGGTGTAAAATATTTTTAATAGTTCTCTGTAAATGTTTTGTTATGTGGTACTCTACCTAATCATACTGGTTTGTGAGGAGGGCGTTCTCATTCTGCGACACAATTTTAAACTTCTGCAGATGACATCGTTTTTCAAAACTATTTCTGTTCCCTAACTTGTACCAATAAACGATTTTTACTTTACTTTACTTAACTTTACCAAGGAATATCTACTCATACGTATTTTTGATACCAATGTATACTCATTCAAAGTGAACTTCTTTGTTCTTTTTTGAGTATAAAATAAAGATCTTTAAACCGAAAATAGTGTTTAATAAAAAAATACATAGTCGTGTTATTATGTACATATACGTAGTGTTACATTCTCTTTGATTATATAGTCCAGTAAAAAGGACAGTTGGAAATAATATTATATCTGGGTATCTTCAAGACAAGAGTGAATAGGTGTCTTCTAGACCTTCGTGATACACCGTCGGCCATATCGTCACTTTCAATCAGGTGAGATTGTGGTTAAACGAAGGTTTATCTACTATAAAATAAAAATATATAACCTTCTAACAGACCTAGAATAACTACTGCAGCAAAAAAAACTAGATCCGTCTATTCGAGCTTATTCCCAGTTGTTTTGTGCAGTTGTTCTGTACAGGACAACTGAGACAACTTTTCCCAGTCCCGAAATGAGTGTCTTGTTGTGCACAAAAAAATAATATTATTGCAAAAATGTCACCCAATTAAGTTCGGGAATGTCAAGAATTTGACTTGCGTGCCACTGTTGAACAACCCCCCCCCCCCCCCCCCCCCATCAAAATGTAATATATTATTGTATTAAGTATATCACTCATCTAGAACCTGTAACACAAGCTCTGCTTAGCTTGGGGCTAGATGATGTTGTGTGGACTGTCCAGCATTATTTATTTATACTAAGTCTGTTACAAAACAAGGTTATCTTTCCCCTAATCTCCGAAGTTTGAAGTCTGAAATGAACCTACTGTTATTAAATATTTATTATTTAATAACTTCAAAATTCATATTTCATGATAAAAAATAGCCTATATGTTATTCCAGGTCCCAAACCTATACCCGTACCAAATTTCAGCCCAATCAGTTCAGTACTTTTTGCGTGAAAGAGTAACAAAAATCCATACATCCATCCTTACAAACTTTGTCATTTATAATATTAAGTAGGAGTTAGATTACACTAACCGTCCATAAATGTAAACATCAAAGTCGGCTGTTAGTTGGTAGTACTCGTCAGGCATAGCAAACCTCATTATGTGGGGAGTGGTTGAAAGCTGCAAGACCTGGACGGTTGACAAATGAGCTGGATTCTCTAAGTTATAAGAAAAGACCGGTTTACGAAGGAAATATGGAGTGTACATTTGAAGGTACTATTACTGTGAGGAAATAGCCTCGGATTATGAAAGAAATATGGAGTAGGACATTTGAAGGTATTATTACTGTGAGGAAATGGCCTGGGAAAGACTGCAGGCAAATGCTGGATGCGGTAACCTGAAGACAGGGCACTTATAGCGCTCATAAAGAGAGTCCTATGTCCAGCAGTAGACTTATATTGGCTGATGATGATGATGAATAGATAATTGTTCATTGACCGTACAATGCTTATCGTGGTAGCTAACAAAGTAAAATTTGACTGCGGATGATGATGTTGTAGGCCGATATCACCCGTTGGTGGCACACAATGGGTGACATCGAACTGGTAAAGGACAAAGCACGTTTGTACAGCACCGAAAACGCACAGTTCCCATATGCCTTCTCCTCAAATCCCACTGATAGCAAGTTGTCCACGCGTTGTCCACATTTAGCAGCAATTTCAGAGTCCACGTACGGTCGGCATAGAGCCGAGTACAAGTGCTTCAAGAAAGCTACAACGTGCGGGCCGCTCGCTTGAAGGAAAGCGTAAAAGAACGAGTGGCTATGTGGCGGCAAGCAAGCGCTTTTCGTGTGCTGTCTGCTTTTTATGTTGTTATTGTGAAAAATACCTAAAGATTATAAGTTAGGGCTATATTTGAATTATTTTGAATATTTTTGTGATGTTCGGAAGCTGTGCGGCCCATGTATACTACAACCTCTATAACTGGACCCCTACAGGTACGTATAAGCAAATCTATGCCTGCTATGAAGCGTACAAAACAAGAAGAGCAGCGTTAAATTGTTTTACTTGCACCACAATCCGCTTTACGACTTAAAGTTCGGCTTACACTGCAAATACCTTTAGTAAAACAGCGTCTGTGGCAATGTTTTGAATGCAACAAATCTAGTGAATTAGGTGCCGCATTTAAACACAAACCATTAGAGACTTCCTTATTTATAAAATAAAAATAGATATGAGAAATTAGAAATTTAAATCAAATCGTTAGGTTAGCTGCTGACCTCCCAAAGGGTTCCCGCCTTGCCGTGGCGGGGGGCTTAGTAATCGCGGCTTACTCACCCGCAATGAAGCTAAGAGGAACCCATGGAGCCGTGCCAACGCAGACGGCGACACGGCCGGCCCCGAGACGGACAGCTCCTCTGGGTTTTGCGCTCTAAGCCTAGTTGGAGCGATAGTAGGTTGCGGTGTCGTATGGGAGGCACCCCAACTGAGGCTGGCGGCTGTGCCGTTTAGGCGGCATGGACGCAGAGAGGTGGAGACCGCGGCGGGAGAGGAGTGCCGGTATCGAGGTGCGCCGCTCTCCCTATCCTCTGTGATCGTGTGGCAGGCGGCGGGGCCAGTCGACTGACCCGTCGCAAGGGGACCTAGGGGCGTTTTGACATGGAGCGCCCATTTGGCAGGCTAAAATCCCAGAGATGGTCGCGGCGCATCATGTGTTTCTGATGCGTCGCGAAGGGGGGTGCTGCACACCCCCCAGTGAGGGGCCCGATATCGGGCAGCCGCGTTGGGTTCGCGGAAGAGAAAACGTTCCCGCTTTCTAACCACAAGCGGCAGAAGCGGAACACCCTGAGGGTTTTAGTGGGTTAAAGTCCCACATAATGGTACTGTCTCCCCGTGGCAGTACGATATGCTTGCGCATTTCCCTCAGGATAATAAAAAAAAGGTTAGCTGCTGAATGTTTTCACACAGACTTATCGGGACAAGACTTCATCACAATCAGAATCAATAACTTTATGTCTTTAGGCTTACAAAACCTATGTAGTTATTTTATTATTATCAAATAAGAAATAAGGTCCCTATTAGTATCTCTAGTTATTGTGATTTTTGTGTCATGTTCAAAATTACTTTGATCGCTGTTTACGCTTAATTCTTAAATTGAGACAGACATCGTCATAAATTAAGCAGTGTTTTATTTCTACTTGTGTTTACAGAAGAAAAAAATCATAAGTTTTAAGGAAGTAGCTAAAATTGGCAATTAAATTATAGTAAAATTCCACAATTTTATTAATAACAGGGTATATTTCAGTTAAGTGGATACTCTATCAACATGTAATATTCAATCGAAGTTGTTTAACTTAACAGCATTGATTGAAAGTCGCTCACTGCTTCCCAGGATTTCGATTGAAATTATTTACGCCTTTTGAAGATGGCACTTCAAATGGCTATGTTGCTACGAACTCAATTACCGCAAGCTGTCTACTATGCTGAAACTGTAAGTAACCTATCTAAAAATTACGCGGTCTGGCCTATTTTTAACCGACTTCAAAAGAAGGAGGTTCTCAATTCGTCTGTATGTTTTTTTGTATGTATGTTACGCGATATCTCCGCCAATTATGGACCGATTTTGAAAATTCTTTCACTATTGTATAGAAAAAGATCCCAAAGGGACCGAAGGCAGGGGATAAAAAGATAATTTTGTCCCCAGGGGATTAGTATTTTGTCCCCAGGGGATTGGAATTTGAAGTCGGTTTATCGTTTTTTAAAACATGTCATAATATTGAATAATTATTTTTGTGTTGTACGACGACGATGTGGAATGCCAGATACTATTAAATTGTTTTGGAAATTATGATGTTATAATGGCTGCGCACATGCCGACTCATGGAACGTTAACAAAGTATAATATAAATAATAAAAAATAAAATAATATGCTGCACAATCAACACAGCACTATCCAGGCCCAAGCTAAGTAGAGCTTGAGCTATGATATTCAGCGTTGCCTACCGCCAACACCGCCGCTCCTTACCCTTCGATGTACATAAGTCCAAATCACAGAAATCTAATTAATACGAGTATATTTAGAATTCTGTGTGTGGTCCAAATACGGCTCTTTAGTCAACTGATCCCGCTCTAAACTCATCCCACGATGAGTTGACTAAAGAATTATTTTTAATAATTGTGATTGGTCAACTCAACCCGCTTTAAAAAATATATAAAAAGTAATGTATTTTTTGAAATATATGTACAGACGAGAACAAAAATCTTTTGCGAAAAAAATTACATACCTTTGTTCGGATAAATTGATATATCATTTAGTGGTCGTGCAAACGATCGTTAGCACCTGATTCCGGTTCGCGGCGACGACGAATTAATTTTAATTCCTAGTTTTATCTACCATAACCAGTTAACAAAGACAAAAAAAAAATGCAAGTGGAGATGGTGGACGACGACCGTCCACACTGACAATGTGTTCGATCGAATGGTTCGAATCCTTTGATATTACCGCCACGCTTCGGACCAATGGCACACGCCAAAGAACGATCGTTGGCATTCGCTAAATCGTCCAGACATGACCAACGAAGGCCAGCGAGACCCATTCGTTGGCGTTCGTTGGGCCGGTGTACCTACCCAGCATAAAGTGCTTAATTTAATACCATGGTGAAAATGGTCACACTACAAAAGTCAATTTACATTTTATGCACGTATGCGATACGTTATTGCTATAGCTAGGAATTTTGTCCACTGGGTTTATACCTGTTGGTTTATAGCCAAGGAAACAATTAATGCCATGCGGCTTGAAATGTTGCCAACATTCCCAGTCCGTTCTTTTGAGAATCGGGTGCGAAAAACTAGCTACCAGGTAGCTTTTAGATTATCTTACCAATACAAAGTACCACTTTGATGATTGTGCGCAAGCTTTGCACGACCTTATTCCTTCTTCTCTCTTCCACCACAGAACCAGCATTCTCACAGCAGCACGTATTGAAAAATATCGCCAATACCACAGTGTTGAACGCAAAAATTCTGCTCTACTTTTATAATTATCGGCTTATGAGTGGAATGAGCTTCTTGCGTTGATTTCTCGTTAGAGAACAATCTTGGAGACTTCAAATCCAGGGTGAATAAGTTCCATCTAGGAAAGTGTACTCCATTTTAGGCCACATCTTCACTTACTTAAGTCAGATGGTGTCCAAATGCTTAATTATCACCAATTCAGTTTCAGTCGCCTAAAGGATGATCGTTATTTGGCAAATATTGGGCCATAAATTACCGGAATGGAACGCTTCACTAAACTATAATCCCGTCGATAGGATTTCGGTAGATCCGGATAAACGGACCAAAGAAACTATTTGGAGCCCTACCATACAAGGACGACTATGCAAGAAGGACTTATTCAAATACGTTAAAAGCTGAGATATTTACCGCGTGGGGCTTTGGAGCGTACTTAGGGCGAGGGGGGCATTTGCGTGTCATTTATCTCCAACGTATTCTTGTATAATTGAGGAATCTATGATTTCGGCTCATACGTATCTACGGTATCAAGGTCTCCAGACTTCTGCTTAGAAAGTAAGTCAGTTACAGTGATCAATTAAATTCTGGTTTCTCCTCATCACTTTTGCGTAGGTAAAACAAATCATTTCTATCTGAAACACAGTAAATGCTAATTATTATTACATGCTGAAATAAACTCTATTTAGTAAGTGTAGCCCGTTTATCTGAATTAGCTGGCATTTTAATGTTCTTCGTGAAGATATAAAAATCTTAGCATTAAGCATACTTGGAATATTAAACGGAATTTTACGATACGACATTGAGTGTAACGACGCAAAAGCTGCTCTACGAAAGCGCGCGTGACATCGCTAAAGCTTGACAGTGAATACGCTTAGACGTTGAGTGCCATAATATATCTTGCCCCTTCCAAGCTCCCTGAGTTCATCCCCTGTCGTGTGTTTGCCTACACTCCGCCACCATTACGCGAGGCGGGGACGAAATAAGGCGCAATTTACGCCTATTGCACGCTGAAAACGTTAACCTGATTGAAAACAGTTCGAGGATATGAAAACACTCTCGAAATTTTCATTTGGGTGGTTTTAAAAGCATTTTTATTTGCACACTCAAAAATACCTCGGTTGGTATTTAGGTACACACGGAAAAATCTCAAGTGGTGTAAAGATTTTAAGTAAGAATTGTATGCCTGTTGATGGTAGATATGAACGCACTTCAAATACGTCGAATATTTAAAATTACTAATACCTACATATATCTATATTTATAAAAGAGTAAACTGGGTGACTCATCAAGAGATTCCAGAAACTAAAAGAGCTGCGAAGCCAAACTTCTGCATGGAGGTTCCTTTTAGGATGAAGGCACCCCTTAAGAACGTTTTTTTTTTAATTCGTATTCTAAGGTAGTTAAAATGGGGTCAAAGTTCATTTTTATAATAACTTCAGAAACGTAATTGTTTTTGCGTCATTTGTAGCGTAGGAAGATGACTCAATATGAACAGACATGTAATTCACGTATTCAAGTATTTAGGGTTTTTTAGTCAAAGTTAGGCCACTCACTGACTTATCAAGAAATCTCAGGAACTGGAAAAGCTACGAGGCTGAAATTAGTTTTTTTATTGTTTACATGGAAACCAACATTACTTGTATCCCAAGTAATGTTGGTCTACGCGAATGAAATCGCGCGCGGGTCAGCTAGTAATATTATAAAAGCGACAATTTGTACTGTTGCGATGACAATGCCATTAACTACTGAATGGATCGTGGTGAAATTTTAGCACGTAATGTTCTGGACGTGTAATAACATATCCTTGGTAGGTTACCATTTATTCCGACCCGGGCACCGCTGAAAACCAGCGCTGCTATGGCATAAGTGCCATAGCAGCAAAGAGCTGAGCCGGTGACCTTTTTGTCTTATTTTAAATTTTATATTAGTTTTCTTTTTTTTTATTCCTGATTTTTAAGGGACTTTGAGTCATTGGAATGACTTAGTCAGCCCCGTATTTTAACAAACTACCACATAAAACTATATCTAAAATTATATATAAAACTAACATAAATAATTTTACTGCCGCATCACTCAGCGGTGCGGCTAAAATAATTTGGATAACACCAGTATCCCTTATGTTAATACAATACAATACAAAAATTCTTTATTGTACACCAGAAAAACAACATTACAGAGAGATATTACATGGACGGACAAGTACAATGAGCGGCCTTATCGCTTAGAAGCGATCTCTTCCAGGCAACCTTTTTTTTTTGTTAATATCGTACAAATCATTAACTACTACTTACTAAGAGTAAGCTCCTTTGAAGCCATCCAAAGAACTCGCATCGCTAAATTCTTGTCCAGGGTTGGCAGGTGTAAAAATAGTATAATTTCTAGTATGTCTGAGCGTCTGATTCAAACAGATACATATAAACGCTGGATGCATATACCATCCTGAGCATAGGTGCATTTTATAATTTGTTTTAATATTATGTTTAATATACCTGACTTGTCTTATTATAAGGTTAATTTAAAAAATTATATTTTATATGGATCATGTGTCTGAAATAAAAGTATTATTATATTCTGTTTCTCATTTCCATGATCACGGGCCATATAGTGACCCTTATTATATTATTATTATTATATGTATATTATTAAGCTCTGATCTTATAGACTCGCTCCGCTCACACTCGACTAGAAGATGCTGCACATCTTCTAGGACGCCACATGCGTCACAATAATAAGCAATTTATGTTATCTATCTACTACGTTTTTTGTGACATAAATAAATATTTTCTATTTCTATAAAAAAACGCGAGCGAAGTTGACAGCTAGTATATAATATCTTTAAGTTCCTAAACAATATGCTATTAGCTATCAGATTCAATGCATTCGAAGCAGAGGGTAGAAACCACCTAATATCTAACTAATAATTTTCTCTAGTACTTGTCTAAGCAGTTTCCCTCTAAACTTTATAAAGGCAAGTCATGTTAGGACCCGTTCACACTACAAAGTTGAGAACAGAATTCGTTTTGTTCAAGTTGTTAAAAAGTTAGAGAACTAAGTTTACCTGAGTACCTTAACTACTAAGACATGAAAGTTTTTTATTTAGTTAGCACACATGATGGGTAGAATTTGCGAAAGGCACTTACTTAGATAGTACCTTGTTACAAATTGTTCGTAAACATTTATTTAATCGATTAATACCTAACTACTTGTATGTCGTCTATGTATGACTGTAGGTAGAGTAGGTAGAACATTTCAGTCATACTAATTATCTATCTAGATCTATGATTGAAATGATAAAATGGCTATGGACATTACAGCCAGAAAACCATTCGCCATGACACATGTTTCACGCGGGAAACTGCCATTTCATAGTACCTATGTACTATTACCTAATTGCAAACTGTCATGGCGTCGTCGCCCGCATTCCGCGTGCTTACACAAAATCCCAGAATGCCTGTCTTCGTAGACGAAATCTGCTCTGTAACTGTAACACGTGCCGGAATTTAGATCTAAAACTTTACGAACTGAGGTGCTATTGGATATTGCCGGGAAATGTTTGAGCTCGGCACACTGAGGAACTGTTAAAGTCAACGGGTACTTCCGTAGCATAGTGGTTTTCTGGCTTTAAATATAAAGGTTCTTGCTTTTTATTCAGATAGTTTGTTTAATCGCCAATCTGGCAGATGAAATAAGACAAATCAAACAGGGCAAGTGCGACGAAGGGTTCCTTACCATATTTATATTTCCTTACCTTTCGTATTCGCTAAACAAACCCTCATAAACTGTTTTGTTTTTAAGACAAAAAAAGCAAAAAAATCTCATATGACGCGGGTATCTATCCACAGTACCTACTGACCGCGCCCGATGCGACTACGGTGATCGATACTCAACGTAGCGTGGAAGTAGGCCCCCTTAATTCTAAGTCTAAGTTTTCCTAAGTTAGTTTTAAATAGAGTTAGATAATTTATTAGTTATTATCCGCCGGCCAAGCGTGGTGATTATGGCAAAACCCCCTCTACATGGGAGACCATCCACTCGAAGGACCGACGACATCGTAGCGGTCGCAGGGAGTCGATGGATGGAGGCGGCTCTATAAATATAATAAATATTTCATTTTATTTCAATTATAGAAGTTTCTATTTTTATTATTCGTTAATAAAACAGCAATAGTAATCCTATCACCATTTCAACTGTCTAACTATTACGGTTCAAGAGCCGTTTCTCAAGGCTCTTGAACCGTAATAGTTAGGCAGTTGAAGTTAGAGCAAAAATTGCCCAAAGATCACATTTTTTGAACGGGAGCCATACCTTTTATTTTAAATTCTTAACTTCTTTGTTGTTCATACAAATAACATGATATATAAAAATAACAACTATTGGACATGTGCAAAGGCGAGCTTAACCCTAAAAGAGTTTTCTTACAGCAAACCTACGGTGACAATGAGAATTTATGAGTGTGGATAGATAATGTGTACTATATACAAGACAGAGAAAAACAATATAGAGAATAATATTAAATAAAATAAAAATCTTATCTACATACAAAACGTACATAAATTGCAAGAAAGAAAAATACCTTAAATAAATAAATATGATTTATTATTTTATAGTTATAATATAACTGTATAATAATAATCTACTTAAATAATATATAAATATAACTGATATGACTGTAGCGAGAGATAGTGCTCTTTTACCTTTGACTTAAATACACTATGTGAAGGACTGGCTTCTATTGAGTGGGGAAGGGCATTCCATAGCTGGTCTGGGTTTAATTTAATTAGTTTTCTTTTTCACTTCTTCCACTAGTGGACAAAAAAATGAAGTGAAGAGAATATCAATAACACCTTATTTCTTATTTGATAATAATAACTATGTTTATAGTATACAATTTGACTTGTCTCAGTGCTTATTTTGTAAGCCTAAAGAAATAAAGTTATTGATTCTGATTCTGATTCAGTTTTATGATAGAGATACTATAACTAAGAATATAAGAAATAAAACACTATAGCTATTTAGGGTTTATTCCATTCCTCCTTGATAAATCCCCCTTAGGGGAGAAAACTGGAAGCTTAATTTTAAAATGTCCTAGTCTTACCATTTTTGCTTGTTCCAGTTTTTCACATCTAGGGAAGAAGAGCAAACAATAAAAGAAACAAGTTATTAAAAAATTACATAGGTTACATAAGCATTTACGTACTTATAGCTTTCGTACCTAAACAAGATTGTAATATCTACTTAAAACTTTCAACATATTAATTCAACATATACAACATATTATATGTTGAATTAATATGTTGTATATAACATTATACAACATATTAATTCAACATATACAACAACTTTTAACAACCTACTCAAACTATGAAAATTCTAAAATTCTTTACAACCTGACTCTACCATACCGTTTCACTTAATACCCACACTTCACACAGCCATTATAAAATACACCGATGTTCCTCCTACATCCATATTACCCCATTCCATAAAATTTTCCACTAACGTTATCCGTACCGAGAGCGTCCGGAAGTAAGTGGCAAACGACCGAGCACTTCCGCCGTTCTTTCCTAATTGCAACTAAACTTTTGTGTCAAATGAAATTACAACACCCACTTCCGATAGTGATTTTATTACTTAAATTTTCTGGTTCTTTTATTTTATTTTAAGAAGGAAGTAAGCTAATGTTTAGTTTTACGTGGAATACCTAAAGAAAATCTACCGGATAAGTTGGGTTTATGTTTATAAATGCCTCCAGATGAACTAATTATAATTAAAAACTTAAATAACTGAACTATAATTTTATTATTTAATGACGATGTCCTCTAAGCCACATACACATATCTGCCTATACTTTTTGTTATATAACCAAAAACCAATTCACAGTAGCAGCCCGGATTCAGGAAGTTGGCGGTGCTACACCCATGTGCCTCGGAAAGTATGCTAAGTCAGTTTCCGGTCGTGTCGATCTGCTGTCCCATCGAATTATGAAGATTTTGTTATATAAATGGTCCACACTAATAAAACATGTTAAATAATTATGTTTTACTATAGTTTTGTAACTTAATCTGGAAGCACCTGTAGATGATTTAATATTAAAACCAATTGTAATTAGTCCTCGTATTGGCCTAAAGCCGTTCTAATTATGTCAATAAATAAATAATAATAATGACAAGCTTTCTGTTGTTTAACATAGTTTGTAATAAATAAAAAATCATTGTATAGCCACACTCATAACTATGTAACACAAAAAACTTGTTGTATAACATATGTTTACCAACAATACCTATAACTCTTTAGCTAATTGTTGGAAAAGACTACCTTCCTAATCAGAAATTATACTTACGTTCACTGCTCAAACAGTCTCCCTCATACAAGGGGCTACCTAAGTATCAAAAGAAAATGATAAGGATAATAGGTGAACGCTTGTTGAAAATGACGCCTACAGTGTTTCTTAAAGTCACGGGAGCTAGTAATAAATACGCACATAAATCAAGATTAATCAGGAACTGATATCATTTGAGACGTTTGTTAAGGGATGGCTAATTGCGTCCTCGCGCCAGTTTCAGCTCATAAATTATTGTATTGTTCAAGTTTTAGGAGATAGCGGTCGAAACGTCATCAGCCTTAGAATAGAACAACAATGGTATTACAATATGGTAACAACTAGGTACATTGGTAACTATAGTGTAGTACTTAGCACGTACATACGTATATAAATAGGTCACAGTTTCGTGTGTCCATATGGTGACTAGCAACTGTCAGTGTCAGTTGCATATCAGAATTTCATGTCACCCATGATCCAAGAACAGGTCTGGTCTTCCGGAAGTGTCTCCAGGTGAAGTCATTGTCCAGTTGCCACATAGTTTTATCAGATTTACTACAGATATTACAAGGAGTTCTTGGAGATACCATTTTACGCCACTGGTATCACTAGGAAACGATGGCGATGGCAAGAAATTTATATACTTAGGGCGATGGCGTGGATGACGTAGCCTGGAGACACCCACGTGACCATCATGTCTCGGAAAAGCATACCTTTTCTTATACCATGCATGTCAGCCTGAAGGAGGGAATTTTCATTTTTGACGGATGAACTTATTCACACTGGAGGTGCGGGGCCGGGACAACATTTGGTACACTACCTAACCTGTGACATGTAATTGTGATAATCTGGGATTATTTACAAACCCTACAAATAACTAATCCGTCTATTCTTTTTCGATCACCTCTTGTCCATCCTAAGGTTGCCTGGAAGAAATCGCTTTTAGCGATAAGGCCGCCCATTGTACATTATATGTATTTGTTTTTGTGTTTTCTATTTATTATTTTTAATATTTGGTGTGCAATAAAGAATATTTCTATTCTACTCTATTCTAATACAGACCTAAGTTATGCAGCAACAGCCTAGCATGGCAAGCTTTTGTGTAGGATAGAGGGGGGAAAATTGCATATAGTATTTTGCGTAAATAATGAAAGTTGATTTCATGGATATATACAATTTTATTTATATTTATGTGCCCTATAAAGAAGGAACACATTTAAAATATGTTTTTACGAATTCTGTGACGATTCTATGTATTTTATGTGTATTCTAATTAAAAATTGCTATGCTTGGCATACTGCAGCGTACAGTAGGTTAGAAGGTATAAAGCAGCGTAAAATCCATATCACACGATTTGCGAGCGATATAAAAGCGATGAGATTGCACAGCGAACACGCCGCGACGACGCAGCGATCACGCTGTGTCGACGCCGCAATTTGCGTCGAAGGCGCCAGTGTTCAAAATCGCTACTTTGTCGCTGCACAATCGCATAGCTTTGAAATCGTTGGCAAAGTGTGATAAGGCTGTAAGTAGGATTCCAAATAAAAACTCATTGGTTACTAGACCTATTAGGTTACAACCGACCCTCGAATCGAAGCGAACGCCATACACCAATAAACTTCAAACATTCAAACTTCGAACACCAAAACTAACAGTGACAAAGAGATCGCAAGAAGATTTGAGATTCGAGTCACAAAGTAATTTTGTATATGGGATTCGAGCTAAAGATCGAGTGTCGGAAAGATTGATTTGTGCAAAAACAAAATATTTTACGCGACATTCAATACAACACATGAATTATTATCATCATTACAACCCTTAGTTACGTCAATTACCTACTGAGGGTTTATTATACACCACGCAGTAGTTAACATAACTAAGACCAAATATCTAACTAAAATACGAACTAACTAACTAAATACCAAATAACAAGGGCCTTTATTAGGCCTCCTTCAAATAAATAAATAAAGAACTAACACAAATAAAATAAAAAACGAATAATAAATCTCTTTCACTTAAACCAACTGGTGGGGTCTCGTGTTCCCGCCGCCATTAGTTTTGTTTCTTGCAGCCTGGCTACCGACTTTCTACAGAATAAATTACTTAATGAACCGGAATATTGTTCTGCACTAACTGTTAACTACTCTGTACTACCTATCTATGATAGGATTATTATTAATATAGATAAGTTGAGCTACGTCAAGATTGTTTGCAACAGTCTACAGTTAGCTCAACTGTTTCAATTGTAAATATTTACTAGTTTTAATTTGTTTCTATTCTTTTAATGTACTTTTCTTTGATAATAAATATTCTTATCTAGATTATTACATATCCTGTTAACAAAATCCGTCAAGTGTGGGTGTGACTCGTGCGCCGAGGATTTCTGACTTTTGTCATTTATACAAAACTAGCTATTCCCTGAGGTTTCGCCCGCGTAACATTAGAATTTCACATTTCTAGGGATAAAAAAATTAATAGGGAGAAAAAGTAATTTTTCCCGTAAATCTCCTATACGAATTTGAAGTTTTACCAGGAGAAAGAGTAACCTACATATGTTAATCTCTATCTTTTGAACTAACTCTATGCCAAAAATCAAGTCTATTGGTGGCTTAGTTAGGGAGTGAAAGAAGGACAAACAAACAAACACACTTTCGCATTTATAATATTAGTTAAGGTATACAAATATATTGGCCGTGGGGCCGCGGCGTACGAATATCGACCCCTCCAACTCAACCCGTGGATGTCGTACGAGCCGACTACGGGAACCTACCAGAGGAAGGGCAGCAGCTTTCTTCTGAGTATTTTTCAACACCAACACTGCGATCACCAATCCGCCTGCCAAGCGTGGTGATTATGGCAAAACCTCCCCTACATGGGAGACCATCCACACGATGAACCGACGACATCGTAGCGGTCGCAGGGAGTCGATGGATGGAGGCGACTCAGGACCGCTATTTGTGGCGTCGTATGGGGGAGGCCTATGTCCAGAAGTGGACGTGTATGGGCTGATATGATGATACAAATATATAGGTAGCAGTTAGAGACTTTACTATTTAATGAAAATCTATAAACATGCATGCACACACATACTCGTTCATTTCAGACGTATTGCTCTGCGAACTTCGGAAGATAGCTTCCCCCTCGCTATATTAACCATTTTTCAAAATCTCTTCAATTTACAGACTTCTCTTTATTTTTCCGGTATATTAAAGATGCATATTTGACGACCTCTGAGGCGCGGCGGGCGAAGGTCCACCTGCAACGCAGAAGGTTGCGGGTTCGATTCCCGCCTCGGGACAAATGTTTGTACGATCTGCAAATATTTGTTCAGGGTGTTCTGGATGTTTTCTATCTGTAGTAAAAAATATCTATCTATCTATGTAGTCTATTATATTAAGTATATCAGTTATCTAGTACCCATAACACAAGCTCTGCTTAGCTTGGGGCTAGATGATGCTGTGTGGAATGGTCCAGCATTTTTTATTATTATTTTATTTATATTTACAAATTCTACTTCGGATGGATGGCAAAAGTAGTGAATAGACCATCTCCGGAACTTCTGGTCGATTCTGAAAGTATCATTGAGTATTCTCTTCTCAGTACAGCCATTCTGTTATGATGACAGTTCAATGCAAAACTGTCGTTCGGTCCTTTTACCCGACTGCGAAAGAAGGATGATTATGTTTTTTTATGTAATTGGCTTGTTGTAAGCGAAATAAGCGTAAGTTACTATCTTGCTGTTAAACAAGTTGATATCTTGCGCCATAGAGGTATAATTATAGTACAAATCCTAACTCATATTCATCACTCATTGATGAACTCCTTGTCATACATTATATATTTCCCTCTACTGTCAACACCTAAGACTATCTTGAGAAAATATTTCAAGGATTTTGCAAGAGCTTTAATAATTACGCCACATCGCCGACATTTCTCACAATTTTACGCCGGGGTGACTTAAAAAACAAACGGCTCCCTTGACGACACTTAAAATGCATTTTGTTCGAAAGCAGGCAACTATTCGCTGGTTGCCTGGTATACTTCTATACCTAAGCGTGAAAAAAAACATACTGTTGAAACTAAAGTGAATGTTGATATATACGATATATACGAGGATAACAACTCCCCCATGGGAGTTGTTATCCTCGTATGGGGTAGGCCTATATCAAGCCGTAGACGTGTATGCCCATACACGTCTACGGCTGGACATAGGCCTCCCCCATGCGAGGATAACATGATATAAAACTACTAGAGATTAGTCCGGTATTCAATAACTAACTCAATACCTGTTAGCACGATCCTAAAATATCTAACGCAATTGTAAAATCCGCATACCGCTAGGGAATAACTGTGCAAAGCGAGCATCGCGCCTAACCGACCGTGAGCCATAACTACCCAACGCTTCAATACCTATACTTACCTATCTATCATCTACGCATAGGTACTAGCGGACCGTTCACCCGTAAAGTTATGTAGCTGCAACAAGTATTTAGTATTTCTAACCAAATCGGTTAGAAATATATTGGGTAGAAATCAGGACAGGTATAGAGTATTGTAACGTTATTGGGTACCAGTTGGTACTAGCGGTATTGAAACGAAATATCCAATAACTCCCATCCTTAAAAACTACTTCAAGGGCCGTTTATTACCAAAGTGGAGCGAAGTTGTGTAAAAGTAACAAGGTTGCGTGGATTCATCACTTTCACTATTTCGTTTCCTTCTGTAAACGTCACTTTCCTATGGCTTCACTTTCTGCATCTAGTCCATCAGTCCTAACTCGTCTTATGCCTATTTCGACACTTTCCTTACTCGTCCGAAGAAATTGTGCACAGTAAGGCAAAGGAAATGTATACGTACTGTACACAAAAACTAATTATAAGAAGGCCACCTCTCCCAAACGGAAACCGATTTTCCCATGCGGATTTGTTGTTGTTTCACGTAGAATTAAATGGGGCACGCTATGAGTGAGAAAGCGCGTCTAACCATCTAATACGAAGCTGTTATGTGGCTGTGTGCGTGTGCTTGGTGGAGGCACCATTTTTTGATATTAATCGGAAAACGATTAATTTTGAATAAACGATTGATTTCAAAAATATTTTTGATTATTTATAATGTTGAATATATTAAGAAGTTTGCAGCGCGACAGATTTTCGAATAAAGGTGTTTATCATGCATAAAAAATCACTTGAAGATGACTCGATTTGGTGGTCAAAATTAGTTTCGCTCTCATTTAAATATCATTATGTTTTTTTTTCAAAAACTAAACCGATGCAAACATACCTATTTTTCATCCGAATACGTATGGAAAATTTCAATAAGATCGGGGACATAGTTTCCTAATGAAGCGGAAAGTACGTTTGTATGGGATATAAGGCTATCCGTTCCGTTCTTAAGTACTAAGGAAGCATCAAAAAGTCATGGCGTTAATTTAGCGTTACATTGTATTCGACAAATATCCGATAAATATCAGGACTACAAAAGTTTTTAATGAATGAACACTTTATTGTACCAAAAATAAATACATTAATAAAAGACCTAATATCTAAACAAAAATTAACAGTACAAGAGGCCTTAACGCTGAGAGCGATTTCTTCCAGGTAACCTTGGGATGGAGAAGAAGATATAATAAAAATTTGGTTGATACTGCACAGACAGTACCTTAATAAACAGAACTATTATAATACACACATATTTACAATATAAAAAACACTTATATTAACTAACTTAGAAACAAAATAAACGAATACAATACGTACTTATAAAAAGTACATGAATCGAGCTAACAGATTACGGTCTATGAACTATTGTATTCCTTCATTCAGTCTAAGAAAATAAACTCGTGGAGTATATAGCACGTTCACCCGCTTCCTTCCCAAAGTCAGCCCACGACACTTGCAGGTCTGTTTAGTTATCAGTAAAATTGCTTCGTCTAGTGAGATAATAAGCGTTTGTTTAAGAGTGCTTTTGGATCTCTGAGGACCTCCTGTGGCTGGTGGATTAGCCGGCAGAAATTATTCGGGAAGTTTCGACGGCTTTAAGAGTAAAAATAAAGCAAAAGGCCTTTATTTTTGGGCTCAGATCGACCGTTCGACTGCGGAGATTGCTACGGTCTACGACGTACCGGTGCCGTAGCAGTGCTACGGAAATGTCGTAGCAGTTCTACAGAAATGTCGTAGCAGTTCTACGGAAATTTCGTAGCAGTACTACAGAAATGTGTGTAGCAGTTCTATGGACATGTCATAGCAGTTCTACGGAAATATCACATGTCAGTGTTTTCGCTTATAGGTATTTCAGTGTTATAGACGAATGATACATTGTTGTGGTGTGTATTGATGCTAGATGCGGCAAGCTGAAGACAGGGCGCTATGGAGCTCGTTAGTTGTCCAGCAGTAGACAAATATAGGCTGATGGTGATAATAAATAATATAAGACAATCCACATACCATCATCTAGCCCCAAGCTAAGCAGAGCTTGTGTCGAAGCCGTAACCACTTGCGTCATAGGCGGACCTTGGCCCGCCGCGCCACATCGGGCGTCATGTCGTCAATGACTAGAAAATTACAGAGCCCATGACGTACATGTTTATGAAGAGATGGCTTATCTCTTCATGATGATCTCATCAGTGAGGCTGGGTAGGCATATTTTTATAGTATATGTATCTTCGTTTGACCACAATCTCACCTGATGGAGAGTGATGGTGTGGCCGATGATGTATCAGAAGACACCTGTTCACTCTTGTCTTGAAGAGATCCAGATTGTAATTCACCGGAAAAACTGAAGCATTTAAAAGCTTATCGCCTTCATCCATAATTTTTAGCTACTTGTTCTTGTTGATGTGCAACTTTGTTATGCTCACAGCAAAAGAAACTGCTTCATAATATTTCGAATTCACCTTGCCAAACACTTGCAATAAAATCAGCTATGTAAAACACTGAACTATTTTAAGTAAACTGAAAAACTTCTTAACCTGTTTAAAGTTACGTCCATCCAGCCCTAGAAAGTTGTAGTTTTTCCACCGCAAAAAGCGAGCTAAGTTGATAGTAGCTAGCTCGCTTTTTGCCGAGCTAACTTCAAATTGCTGAGGAGATGAGTTTGCAAGAATGTCCGCTGATCACTTTCGCTTACTGTAAAAATATAATGAATACAAATTGTTTCTAAAATTTCAGGAATTAGCTTCCACAAGCGTTTCTGAGAAGAATTATAAAAATACTGGCTGTTCGCTGCAGTTTCACCCGCGTTACCAGGACAAAAAGTATGGTCTATGTCTCTCTCCATCATCCTTTCAACTAAATCTATGCTAACTAAACTCTGAGCTCTAATCAAGTCTATTGGTTGCTTAGTTACATAGAGCATTAAATAACGACAAATAAACAAACATACTTTTACTGCATTTATAATATTAGTTAGGATTTTGCAACAAAATCAACTGGAAGTTGGATTTTGGAAATCGAACTATGGACTTATAATTTTCTACCATAGATCAAGCTACTCGCCGCCCTATGTATACCAAGATTTCAATGATCAAAACAATAATTATATGAACCATTAGGTACCCCAATCTTATCACCCCATACACGTCCACTGCTAGACATAGGTCTCCCCATACCATGCCACAAATAGCGATCCTGAGCCACCTACATCCATCGACTCACTGCGACCGCTACGATGTCGTCGGTCCGAGTGGATGGTCTCCCATGTAGGGGGGGTTTTGCCATTATCACCATGCTTGGCAAACGGATTGGTGATCGCAGCGTTGGTGTTGAAAAATACTCAGAAGGAAGCTGCTGCCCTTCCTCTGAAGGTTCCCTTAGTTGGCTCTTACGACATCCACGGGTTAAGTTGGAGGTACCCCAATGGTTCATATAAATATTTATACTTAATTTTTATAAGAAATCGTTGATAAAAATTGTTTGTACACCCGTCTATTCTGTATTTAGGTACACGGCCAACTCAATACACCCTGCAAAAGGGCCTGTAATGCATTACCCTTAAACTTATACGATATTCGGGGCCTAGCTGTAATATCATGAGACCATCTTCTACTAGAAGAGACTTGTATAATGTTTCCACAGTCATGATATGCTGTATTCTTCAAATTATAACAGTAATGTGAATGCGTTATCTACCGGAAATTATATTTTTGCTACTTGCATGATGTTGGGTTTTATTAATAAAATGGTGAAATTGATGTTCTGCAGTAGGTACTGGCCATCAAATAAGCATAATATTTGTTTAGCTAATTGTAAGTATTCTAATTTCACATTAAACTTCCAGGTGGTCGCGCGCAGTCTCTGAGTCCGCAACGAACTTTTGATGTTTTTATTATGATTTATACAGGCAAAAGACTTTTTTCCATTATCAGGCTATACAATGTCGTAAAATATTTAATTGTCTTATGTAACCAGACACTTAAAATTGCGGAATCACAGAAAGCGCGCGATTACTTACGTTACGCGCAAGGGCGCGGGCGCGCGAATCTTCGAAGGTTAATTTTATAAAAAAAAATAGGAATTCTTTTTTCAGTTACATGCAAAGACGCGTCAATGGCATGGGTTTTTTACTTTGATTAATAGAAATAGATAAGTGGTTATTGTGGTCAAACGAAAGCCTATAAAAGACTGTAAAACAATAATAAGTAAATCCATGGCAGCGAAACAAACTAATATTAGAGCATTATCACACCCTCGTTCAAAACGCGGATCGCACGCCGGCCGCGAGATCGCTGCTCGCCACGTCGTGACGGCATGCTTGCTGCAAACTCGCGAAGAGCTCGCAGCGCACTCTGCTGAAACCGCTGCAACTAGTATCAAATAACAATACTACTCCATGGCGTAGCCAATCCTCTACGCCGCGTAGAGGGTCTACGCCGTAGAGCCTACGCGTAGAGGGTCTACGACGTAATAATTTTTGCGTAGCACTTATTTTGATTTGTTCTAGTTCATATTTCATAATAACTATATGTAGGTACCTACTGTGATGATAACAGACCTAACTTTCTTGCCACGTCAGTTCCAATTCGCCAACCCATCCTCAACTAATCCATAGTCGACTGAACAGTGATACATTACCGTGAAATTATGGCACCATAGATGACGCTTCCACTTATTTCCCAATCCCTCGTTATTCTCATCACGGCTGTCGATTTATCCCTTCGTACCGTTGTATCGTTATGTGAGGTGAATGGCGATGACCCGTAGGAAGCCCGATGGATGGGGGGAGTATTTGAACTCAATTGTTATTAGAAGGACATTGGGTCTCCTCTTAATTTATATGTTAGCCTAGTACTTTACGGTAACAAGGTGAGGGAGTTTTATTCTTTTTTTACAGTTTCTTATTTATTGGAACTTTTACTCGTTTCGTCTTTTCGATCTTATTAAAACTACTAAAAGAGACTAGGTACATATTTCATATTTGGCTTAATTTTTCAGGCAAGTATTCAGAAATAAGGTCTAGGTTTAAGTAATTGCATTGCTTTCTTAATTTCAAGCAGATAAAGAAATTCATAGGTCGTAATGTCACGAAAGTTATTTCTAGGGAGAGACATTATCTAGTCTGTGGTAGTGAAGCAAAACGAAATATAGAGCTTATAAGGTACCGCCCACAGACTTCGTAGAGCTACGCCTAAAGCAGACCGAACATATTTTCACAATTACATATCATCATCATCATCATAAAATAATGATTTGGTCACTTTCTCTCTGACTAAAAATGAATAAGCCTATCTCACCTCTTTTTACTGTAACAACGCTAACTCACCATAGACAAAATTTAAGATGAAGCAAATTTCCATGATTTGTTGCTAAGCAAAAAACGGCAAATGTCTGCAAATGTCAGCCAATTGTCATGTTATGAAAGTATTATGCTTCTTTATTTTATATAAATCTTGTGAATAAAAGACTGAAAAAGACTGAAATAAATGGCGAAGTGTAGTGCACCTTTGTGCGGCAAGGCATCGTATTGAAAAACTCCCGAAATTCCTTTTCATCGGTAAGTTTTGTTGTGCCTTACAATATCTCAAATTGTTTTTGGATTACTGTGTGGATATTTGGCGATAATTCGGCATTATTTATACAGTGACTAACCGTTCTATGTCCAGGATCTAGTAAAACATGTACTAAGGTCACTTAGCAATAGTCCTGTAATAACATTTATCAGTTTTTTAAACTTTGTTGCTTTGTTTTGACCTTTCATATACTTGTATGATTTTCAAGGGCCGCATCTAGGTCCAGCCTGGGTCTAGCTGTTTTAGAAGTGTGTGTGACGAAGTTTTATTTGTAGTTTTATGGTTTAGTATCCATTCTTGAGAAACCCTTTGATAGGTATCAAATAGACTGAATAATATATTTATTTAACAATATTAAAATTTTTCAGGTTTCCACAGCATGTCCCTAAGTTCTGCCCATAGATTGTCCATGTGTACGTGATATTTGTATGTAGGTGTAATTGGTACGCATAGTTTTAGAAATGTTGATTCTGCTTCCCTATCAGAATTCTGTGGTACCGCCACTAAAAAAATCGATACGTCGCTACCGTAGACTGAGGAATAGATAAGCATAAATCCTCCGTCTACGGTCGCTACCGTATATTAGATACTTACATACTTTCTTGCAGCAGAACCAAAGGCCAACAATCAACAAGAGCCTATCAAATCACCTTATTTAACTATGACTACCCAAATATCTATGCCTACTAAATAAAACATAAGTTTTACTACACATCACCCCATACGTAATATTGCAAGCTAAGACAGGGGAGTTGGCCAACACCCAGCCCTGATAAGGACCCGCTAAATGAGGTTTTGATTACGCCGCGGAATTCAGAACATTCATAGAGGTAGCTTTAGTTGGGACCTTTATCTTGCAAACTTGATTTTGAAAGCATCAGCGTAACACGGGTAGGCGGTAGGCATACCTAATGGATACCTATTGCTTTCAAGACCTCTATCACTGTAAACAAATTTTAGACGTCTTGTATGTAGTCATGTACGATACTTAAGTATGTGCATAGAAGAAACCTATTTATTGATTGAGTATTGACCAAAAATTTATGTTTATCTGTTTATTATAATGATGTGCAAAGAGCTCTAGAATTTTTTACAAATGATGACAAATTCTACCTAAACTTGAAGAATCTGTAGACAAACAACTAAGTACCGTAGTATAGTTAGATAAGTATAGGTACAGTCAGCGTCAAATTGT
Source organism: Eupithecia insigniata (assembly GCA_947859395.1). Classification (NCBI taxonomy): domain Eukaryota; kingdom Metazoa; phylum Arthropoda; class Insecta; order Lepidoptera; family Geometridae; genus Eupithecia; species Eupithecia insigniata. The sequence goes on from OX402008.1 coordinate 8,356,203, forward strand.
CCGCGAGCGTCTAGAGTAGTCAAAATGATCTGAAAAACATAAAAGCAATTTGATATACGCAGTTCGAATCATCATATTGTTGTAAGCCTACAACAATAAGCTTACAACAATATGATAATTCGAACTACGTATGTATATCAATCTATTTTTCAGATCATTTTGACTACTCTAGACAATCAATCATCAATTTGACGCTGACTGTACCTAACGTAAAGTGGCAACTTATTTTATTTGGTAAGTTTGTACAAAACAGACTTACCTACAAATTGACTAGGTCAAAGCACTAAAAGCTTTCGCATGACCAAATCAGAATAAGTTTTCAAAACATCTTTAGGTAGGTAGGTAGGTATCTTCTCCCAGTCCGCTCCAACTGGGGATAAACTCACTAACCTATCAACTTTTAGGGTTCCGTGCCCAAAGGACCGTGTTATCTTTTCTTATTATCTATACATGTAACATAGGTAACACTAGGACTATCCTTTATCGATATCCGTGTCGGTTATATTATAACAGTTATATGGTTTAGGTTTTAACTAAAATCCTGAAACTGAAACCCTGTTCGATGCCAATATCTACCTAACTTATGTACCCTACATAGAATGAATATTAACAAGTAGATAGAAAGATAGGAAATACTTTATTGCATAGAAACTAAACAACTTAAAAACTAAGTGACAAGCAGCGGTCTTATCACACAAAAGCGATCTCTACCAGACAACCGTGGATGGATAGGATCATTGGATAGTACTAAGGGATCTGTGTGCTCATGTAGATTTTATAAATAAAGTAATTTAGATATTATGCCTAAAAATATACTACATATGTAGATAACATTCAATATCTATGCATATATTTATTATACATAGGAGTATACGACGTCATAGGGACTAAAAATATTGATCTAGCGTAGGCTACGGAACACAATAAGTGCCTTTTCATTTCATACGTCCCGGTTTGCGGGTACCCGGCGGCGGCGAAGTGTATGGGCATGTACGATAGCTTTCAAACCGTACCGTACCGTGCATAATTTGCATACAATTCCTCGGTGGTTACCCGGTACCGGGTACCCGGCGACCAAGACGTTTAAAAAGGCACTTAGCAAAGCCCTATGCCCATGATAATAAATGAAAAATCTGTAAATGAAGCCATTTTTTTCCTCCTTGCATAACTGCAACAACATTCGAGTTTTAAACACAGAACCGTAGAGTTAAAACTTGGTCACAGAACCCTGTGAATCTTTCAGAAATTCTGCCTTCCCAGATTTATTTATGTAAGATCACTTGAGGTAGGTATCAGTTGGCGTCCTTCCAACTACTTCCAAGCCTAGGTCTGGATCTAAAATGCAGTCCTATTAGAGTCGAGTCGTGCCCTAGAGAGTTCGAATCACGCTACCGTATAAACCAAGCTAGTTTGCGAGGAATTTTCTAGATATTTTCAGATTTAAGTCAGATGGTTTTAGCAATTTTATGTAGTTACTTCGTGGTCTACCGATGCGCTAGTGACCACAGACCGTCTAGTACCTAGTAATTTATGTATTAAGGACTTAGATCATTTAGATACAATAGCAGCATGTGTGTAGCCCACCCTACCAGTGCAGCAGTCGTATGGTCCGCAGTGCGGACCATACGACTGCTGCACTGGTTGGGTCCGCACAGCTACGGTACCTACCTAGGTATGTATGTATCTGTTTCACAAGGACGCCAGGCCCTGTGCAGTGCAATAATAACGAACACTAATAAGAATCTAAAGGCTGCATACTGGCTGCATAAGTAAAATTGATTTACGTAAAAGCTTCTTCGACCAACAAGTAGTTGCCACACAGCTGTTAACACTTGCATGGCCCACGAGGCACTGTCCATCGACACCAGCGCATGGCACCGGGCTGCGTGCCCCTGCGGGTCGCACGCACCGCTGAGGCTAGGCATTTACCAAAGTATCCACTCCAAAAATTATAGCTTCGGTATTTACCTGCTTAAGTCACCCTAGGCCACTGATCGTGAGCTCTATTACACTAGTTGTAACGCTGAAGAGAATATTCGATATCTAATGTTTATTTTTATCGTGCGCGTTAAAAGCGCCCCTCTCGACCAAAATTGACGAGAGGCCTATCAAAAAAAGCCTACGAAAAAACAATAAAATAACCATATTATTCGTTTCATGGACTGTGACGAAACACCTCTCAGCCAAATTGGCGAAAATCAAATATCCTCAAATTAATAGTGAAAAAATAAATTCTTTATTTATTTATATAGACTTCATAGGTCCATTTTGTACAAAATTCAAAATTGGTACATAATAATGAAATAGTCACATTAATCTAGGTACTGAAAACAGTTAGCAAAACAAACACATTATCTATTTAACAACAACGTACTTTATATTATTACTAGCTGACCCGGCAAACGTTGTTTTGCCTTCAACCCTTGTCACTTAGGGGTATGGAAAATAGATAGTAGCCGATTCTCAGACCTACTGAATACGCATATAAAATTTAGTAAAAATCGGTAAAGCCGTTTCAGAGGAGTACGGTAACTTACATTGTGACATGGAAATTTTATATATTAGATTAATAGTAAAAGCGTGCATCCTCGAGGAGTGATACATATAGATGCAGTCAAACCAATGTATAGCGAACACGCTGAGAATGCTGTTGGAGCTGGCTCGGACCCTGTGCACCAGAGATGATCCCTGCTTCCTCATGAAATTGTCATCGATAATTGTTCTCCAGCGTACTTCTCAGTGGTATAGGTTATGCACCCTGTGCACGAGAGATGATTCCTGCTTCCTCATGAAATTGTCATAGATATTATTCTCCAGCGTTCTTGTCAGTGGTATAGGTACTGTCTATGCACCCAAGTTATGTACCTTCCTATTTACCATCATGAGCGAGGAATGGGAAGGGTATGGGGTAGCAAAATAAAATGTATCATTATAAAACAACTTTATTTCTATAAATTTGCCAAGATCTAACAAGATGTTACATTGCATTTTTGATCTAAAATAACTTCTATCCATCTCTAAATCCTATATTTGGGTAGACTTTTAGTTTTACTATTATTTGACTCTTTAACTTAATTTAGTGGATTTAGAACTTAAAATAAGCATGAAATGAATAAATACCTTTTTGTATGGAACTATGCCAAAGCGGATTTTTATAAATGAATGATGTTGAAGAAGTTATAATAACATTAGTTATAATATATACCTATTTGTTAGTTACAATATCAAAATGACAAAATTTGCTTTAGGTATGGCTTTTGTCTAATATTCGACCAATTAAATACAGCATCATTGGTAACCACAAAAACTGTAAAAAGAATATATTTTAGTAACAGGCAGTAATCTATTTGTAAAAGGCACTATTAAACATAGTTTTACTCTGTAGTTATTTAATGCTAAAGGTGCGTTTTCACCAAAGCAACGCGATTAGGAATAAACTTATTATCTACAAAAAATACAAGAGTACATAAAGTACCTAATTACTGGATAGAATATTACATACCTATACTCGTTTCTAGAATTCAAGATATTTTATGTAAAAAAATCTTCAATAAAACATAATTGCACATGCGCAGCGAAAAATTTTAAAATTCTATTTAAAAAAAATGCGTTGATGAAACTGTCAATACCAAAGCTTTTTCATATTCTGTTATTTGCTCAGATGCTACCAGTGTTATAAAATATTTTCCAGAATGTTTTTCTAGTTTATTAACTACTTTGATTAAAAATAAAATCAAGATTATAAAAACGACTATAATACATGCGCACGGTTTGTACGTTTAGCTACAGTCAAAACGCACCTTTATGCCAATTTTGGAAGCTTGAGGTCCGGAAGAATAGTATCTGATTAGTTTCATAAAGTATGCAAGACACTTTCTGCACGGAACATTATTATAAGTAGGTATTATATCTAAAACTATCATTATATGAATATAACGGTGCATTTCTATACAAATATGGTATGCGTAGACATTTCTCGTAGGACTAACGTCGCGTGTTATAAAAATATCAGTTTAGGTTAAGTATGGCTAGTTACTAAAAGGTGATACGTGCCCCACTGCCAATCTTACTTCTGATATTCGCAATGAGATATTGTAAATATGAAAGTCTCGACATAGCATACGCATTTGCTCCCATTGGAGTCGAAACCCTAGGTCCGTGGAGTACCGAGACTCTCCTAGGTTTTAAGAAATTATCAGATATTCTAGTCAAAGCGACGCGTAACTCGAGGCGCAGCGCATCAGCATTGCCATAAAGCGGGGTAATGCAGCCAGCGTCATGGGGAACGCCTGATATTGATATTTGTTGAGCTACTTCTAGATTATTTCCAACAGTCTGCAGTTAGTTCAAGTGACTAGTTTTATCTATTCTTTGATTGTTATTTTCTTTGTTATGAAAGTTAGTATTGATAAGTTAACATTAACTTTTTTCTATTGCCTATTAAAACTGGATTACAATTCTCGGAAGTTGGGTTTTTTGGCAGTGAGGCAAGTATCCCTCCTGGGGCATCCTGGACTTTACCCTATTTTATTCATATGGAACATGGAATACATTATGTTTTAAACTAGCTTAAATATTGCTTTAATTCACACTCTAAGGCCCACTTACACCGCTATGGGATACAAAATTCATCTCAGAGGTTTTATAACGATCCTAAATCGGTTGACAGTAAATATGTAGAACGAAAGCAATTTACAATTATAAATCAGAGTCTTGAATAAAACTCTATATGTATGAAAACCTCTTCTTAATTCCATTGTTTCAGATTGTTCGGTAGGATAGCGAGATTACAATAAATACTTACACAATTTGTCAGTACTCAGTTTTATTTTTTTGTTGTAGCGTTTTCTTGCGTGTTTTGCCAACTGATATTCACACGTACAAAAACGGAACTTTAATAATTACATCTAATAACATGGATATCTTATGAACATAATACATCAAAACGCTTTTAATTTGTAAATATTGCAAAATTATTATAGGCTTATATTTAAGAATATAGTATATAGCATGAGGTGTTTAATCAGATGTTAAGTGCTTTAAATCCATATAAAGTTATTGACAGTTAATGTATATTACAATCAAATAATATAAACAAATTAATGTATATAAATTATCAACAAATCGTTGGTAACATTATTGAGATGTACTGAGAAATAGATCAAGCTGTGATCGTTGTAAACGCTGCTATGGGAATAAGAGACTTATTTACTTAACCTATGTATTAGGAAATTGCAGTATATCACATAAAACACATTTTTATCAATAAGGCTCAACTTTCCACAACTTTGTATTAAGTCTATTACATGAAAGACTTTTAGGCGATTATTAGAATAATTAATTTGGCAATTAACTGATTTGGATACTAATGATTTTTTTAACAAGTAACCATGAAATAATATGAATCAGTTATGTCCTTAACTTAGTTCCTTATTTGACTTGATCAATCAGATAGTAATAAATTGATAATTTTAAGTCCAACTTAAATCTACTTGCATTTCCTATGCCTATCGTATCTATCCGAAAACAATTCATATGAAAATGTATACAAGAAATTTATAGTAAAATAAGATACAAAATGTACAAAACAACACCATTCGATGTTCAGACGCGATGGGATATATAAATAGCAAAAGCTACACTTGCTCATAAAAATATAATTGAACAATGCAATCAATTTTGGCTCAATGACACAAGCTCTGCTTAGCTTGGGGCTAGATGATGCTGTGTGTATTGTCCAGCATTATTTATTTTATGTTTAATGTAGGATGTTAATTATTTAAGCCTCTCCATTCTAGCCCAGACTAATCACTGTCAAGGCTGTTCATGCTACCGGTACAAATTCATCAACACATACAAATATCAGCTGCTATTGGTTACTCAACCGCTTCATGCAGGTGGAGATTTACAGTGACCAAATGGTCGTCTTCCACCGACGGCACCAACGACCGGAGAATGTATGAAATAATAATGGTGGTCTTGGAGAAGAACCGTGCCGTTGCCGGCGCCGATAAGTAGAGATTTATGGGCCGGCATAGGCATAGCTTCATACATTTTTCCTTCTCGGCGTTTTTGCCTCGGTGGCCAGTGGCAAAACATCCAATCGATTAAATTAACGCTTTTTGGTTCACTGATATCTAAGGGTCAGCTCACACCGAAACGCGATGCGACGCAAGGCATCTCGAGGTGCAGCAGAGTAATGTGAACACGGCGCAGCGCGGCGCCGCGGCGAGTTTTAGTATTATGTCGCTAAAATCTGTATTTTTTTTTGAGTAGTAAATAAAGTTACATTTTCAATCACTATCTTAAAAAGTGCGCGCAGCGTCGCGTCTCGGTTTGAGCTGACCTTTAGCGGCACTAAGAAAATACGGTGGTTAACTTGTTGACTGGTCAAAACAAATGAAGACTGCCAGTAGAGCCATTTTCGCATATTTTCACAAGCAAGGTGGAGAAGTACATAGAGTTAAATAGGTATGTATTCCCTTAACGCTTTTAATACTTCCGATTCTGTTGATTGAATGAGGCGATCGAAGGTCTCCTGGCCGATTTGACTCTTTAGTGTTCCCAGCTGGAAGAAGACAAAAAGAGTTTGAGTAATGTGAAAAATTTTTTGATTCTTACATTAGATGTCTGCACTGTTAGTATTGTATTAGAGATATTTTAATTTGCGCTGTTAATAACCTCCTTCGCATAAGGTTTGCGCAGGCACGTTTTTGTATGCAATCGATTAGTCATCCTCGGGTAAAAGGCGGTTGGACAAGGCTAGCCGCACTCTCACACAGCGTGTGTGCAACATGTGCCAGTGCAGCTCGCTTTGCTTGCCACACCACCTAACACAGGTTGGCGAGCGAAGCGAGCCGCCGGGTGTACTGCTCTCTAGCATGCACCATACGTTTCACGTATTCTAGGTTTGCGGGATTAGCCATAATCACCACGTCTGGCAGGTGAGTTTGTTATCGCGTTTCGGTGGTGGGTTGTTTTGCAGACAGCGCTGCTGCCATCCGCTCGGTCTTTTAGCGGGATCTTTTAGTCGCCTCTTACGACACCTGCGGTGGCGTAAGTTCTAAGCCGCAACGAGAAATTCAAGGCATGTAGCCCTAGGGCAAGTATATAACTACGTGAGATAAGTACCTGTATATGCGTGACCTGCCTCAAGTCTATAGCGTGCGCGGGGTGCGAGTGGGCAAGAGCCCTGCGCCTCAGCTCGTGGGGCGTGTCCACGGTACCGGCGCCTTCGCCCCAGCGCGCCGCCGACCCCCGCCCTTCTAGGGGGGACGCGGGCCTCGAGCCAGGGGGTGCTACTAGGCCGCTGAGGAAAAAATACTTTTAGTACACAGGGAAGAACACCCAAGATCAAGCTGAAAAGTTCAAATAAAATCTACTAAAATTTGAATCGCTTCATCCTATTGACAGTTCTACAAACAGAAAAGATAAACACGTCAAACTTATTATAACACCTGTTTTTAGTTGGAGGTTAAAATCCTACTAATATTATAAATGTCAAAGTTTGTAAGGTTATACTACTGAACTGATTGGGCTGAAATTTGGTATGGGTGTAAGACTATTTTTTAACCCGATAAAACGCGAGCGAAGGCGCGGGCAGCAGCTAGTTACATATAAAAAGAAATGAAATTAAAATATTTAAAGAACCGCGGATAAAGGGTGACGTTGCTACAAGTGAGCCCTTCCAGACAACCATAAGAGAAAAGAACATGGACTGAGAAGAGATCTTGAAAATAATCGTTAAAACTAACATAGTTGTTTAGTGACTAAAATTGTCAGTACATATGTAGTTCGATATAAGACTCGTATATACGGTATATACGGTATATATATACGGGCAAGGTAATATAAGTTATACTCACTCAACATAGTTTCCACTGTCATCTTGCTTCATAACATCATTGAGAACTTCAGTAATATTGAGCAGTATAGCCGGGAACTTCTGAAGAACCGTCGCGTTTTGCGTCGTCAGTAACGCAGCTAGACCGAGACCTATTGAAAAGAAATGAATGTGCTCAAGTCTGCTTTATTGTCTATATGAGCTCAATAGGCAACAAAAGTAAACATATTGGGGTTATGACCAGATCAATATTATTATTGACCACCGATGTGTCGCGGCGGGCGGAGGTCCGCCTAGGTTGCAGGTTCGATTCCCGCCTTGGGACAAATGTTTATACGATCTGCAAATATTTGTCTCGGGTGTTCTGGTTCTATGTATGGTAAAAAAAATGTGTTAATAAATCAATGTAATAATGCATATTGAATTAAGTACAATGACTGATAGTCATCTAGTACCCATAACACAAGCTCTGCTTAGCTTGGGGCTAGATGATGATATGTGAATAGGGATGACGACACTAACTAAAAATCACAAAAATTATGTATTTACCAAATTATACCCGAGCCATAGAATACAAAACACGTATTATATTGTATGTTTTGATCGAGATTAATTAGTATTTTGATTAAATAAAACTATAAAAAATATAGTTAAAAACTAAAACCCGACTACATAAAAGTCTTAAACAAGCGTTCACCTATTGTCCATAGCATTTTCTTTTGATACTTAGGTAGTCGGAGGCCTTTGATACTAATTGTACCCTAGGTATATGGGGTGGGTGCCTCCGACTACCTAAGTATCAAAAGAAAATGCTATGGACAATAGGTGAACGCTTGTTTAAGACTTATGTAGTCGGGTTTAAGTTTTTAACTATATTTTTTTTACACCTTTTTGCTAATAGTTTTAGAATCGTTAACCTCACAAAAATTTGAGAACGATTTCGGAAAGTACAAACAAAGACCTTTGCAACGATACCGCACACGAGCATATTTACTAACATTGAGATTTTCGGCCCTTTCTTAAACCCCCGCTATCTCGTTCATCATCATCATCATCAGCCCATACACGTCCACTGCTGGACATAGGCCTCCCCCGTACGACGCCACAAATAGCGGTCCTGAACCGCCTCCATCCATCGACTCCCTGCGACCGCTACGATGTCGTCGGTCCATCTCCCATGTAGCGGGGGATTTGCCATAATCACCACGCTTGGCAGGCGGATTGGTGATCGCAGTGTTGGTGTTTAAAAATACTCAGAAGGAAGCTGCTGCCCTTCCTCTGGTAGGTTCCCTTAGTCGGCTTTTACGACATCCACGGGTTGAGTTGGAGGGGTCGATATTCGTACGCCGCGACCCCACGGCTTCTTTATCTCGTTAGACCCCCATTTTTATCTAACGTCACATAGCCTATAACCATCGGGCTATTAAGACGAATTATACGTACCAGCTCATTTGTTGAAATCGGACTAGTAGTTTCAGCGCTACGTGGGAACATAAAAATCGGCTACATACATACATACATACATAGGGTGTCAAAATCATAACCGTAGTCGGGTAAAAATACAGCAATCCGCCATGACACGTTGAACACCAATCAGAGAATACACAACTGTGACGTCATCCCGTCACAATATGTAATGTAAAGGCACAAGAATAGCTGGTAAAGCTTCTCTTGAAAATTTTATGATAATTCTGTATCATCAAATGTTCGTGCATCTATCAGTCATAGACAGTCGCCACGAGTATTGTAGCGTTTTTGAGCGAAATTGAAAATGCATTTTAAAAGCTGTATTTTTCCTTCGAAGACCATTTTTTTTGCAGAAATATTATTTATTTTGCATTCAGTAGATGTCTAAAAATATCACGATGTAGTTTCTCAAAATCAGTCGTCATGCCCATTGTCCAGCATTATTTATTTATAAGGATACGGTAACCTATAATTCTAAAATTATACAGGCAAACCATTGTGAAGATGAGTTTTTGTTACAAGACAGCGCCAAAACTTGAACGAATCGAGCATTAATTTTGCACACATGAACTTATTTATATTATATCTGAAATAATTGATAGGCATTTTTAATCCCGAACAATACGTGCGAAGCCAAGGCCAGAACCATAAAGAACCATAAATCAATAAAAATAAGGTATTACTCACCAACAACATTCCACCTCTCAATTAGAGTAACGAGATTCATCCTGTCCGTCCACACGTGTCAGAACAGAACCATAAAGAACCATAAATAAAAATAAGATATCACTCACCAACAACCTTCCACATCTCAACATGAGTAACGAGATTCATCCTATCCTTCCACACGGGTCAGAACCATAAATTAATAAAAATAAGGTATCACTCACCAACAACCTTCCACCTCTCAACTTGAGTAACGAGATTCATCCAATCCGTCCACACGTGTCAGAACCATAAAGAACCATAAATTAATAAAAATAAGGTAACACTCACCAACAACCTTCCACCTCTCAACTTGAGTAACGAGATTCATCCTATCCGTCCACACGTGTAGAAACCTACTGAGTACTTTGGCCGGATCTGAATCGTACTCAGTAAGTCCATTCGAGGCTTCTTGTATGGCTTTGTAGAAGAGGTCCGTTGATAGAAGTATCACCCGGGATATGAGGCAGAGTTGGACTGATAGAACCATTGGGAGGTCATCCGTTTCCAAGATGGCACTGGAATTAAATGTTCGGTAAATCTTATAATTTAATCTTATCAAATGTTATCTAATCTTATAAAATTTACGGTAAATCTATCTTATCCCACTAATATTATAAATGTCAAAGTTTGTAAGGATGGATGGATGTATGGATATTTGTTACTCTTTCACGCAAAAACTACTGAACCGATTAGGCCGAAATTTGGTATGGGTATAGTTTGGGACCTGGAATAACATATAGGCTATATATTATATATTTTTATGCCGATAAAACGCGTGAGAAGGCGCGGGCGAAGTAGCCAGTTATTTATAAAATTATCACTGTTTTAAATTTGGGGGAAAGAGTCTATTTAAATTACTAATTCTTCAATGCCTGTTAGTTTTTCTGAATGATTGCATTATGATTCATTGTTATTCCTAATTTTAAGTTTTATCTATTTATTAACTATTATAGACCATTGTATTTTTTTAAATTGTGTTGTTTGTCTTCATCATTAACTACCGGTAGGTACAGGCTTCGTTTGTTTCCCTTAACATCATTTTAAATCCTCAGGAGCTTTAAATTAAGGGTTGGTTATCGCTATTTAAAATTTATAAAAAGTTTATATACCCTAGCCAAATTAAGGCTTACAGTAAAGTTATAATGTTTTTTCTCAAAAGTATATACATTCGCTTTGAGAGAAATACAGGATTATCTTAAAGTAACATAATCTAAATTCGACGTGAAATATTGGTAAGCAAACCATCAACATACTCATTTTGTTGTCGTTTATTTATATACGCAATTTACATACCTTACTTCAATAGATAATGCTTACAATATGTTTGAACCCGTCAAGCAGGTTTTTTTTTTTGCTGTGGTTTGTTTACAAACATTTCACATTGAATTTGGTGGGAGTATGGTGAATAAAACTCCTGAATCAAACAACAAATACTCACTGTATAATCCTTTGAAGCGTCGGCCATATTACTTGCACGCCCAAGAAGGCGTTTCTCTCCGGAAAGCTGACAGATATACAAATCTCCGCCATTTTCAACACCGTTATAATACCGTCGGTCCTCATATCGCTTAGCATATCGTCGAGTAGCGCCATGCATTTGCCGCCGGCGCCTAGGAGAAAGTCTTCGGGGCATAGCAAAGTGTAGGCTTGCATTATGTAGACTACTATTCTTAGATGTTCGGACGATTGTTCTGAAAGGAAATGACATAGTTAATAAAGCTAGTTTTATGATTGTTCTGAAAGGAAATGACAGAGCTAGTTTTACACAGCGTCGTCTAACTTTAGCCAAAAATTATCGGCAAGATGCTGAGATTGAATGTTTTAATTGTTCTTACATTGTTCCATCATGTCTACGATTATCAGGTTATCACCATAGAAATTATTTTAGACCAATTTCCATTCATATACATATATTATAATCAAAATTTAGTAAATTGGAATAGCCGCAAGTCTGTAATGAAAAGCGCTTCAAACTACTATTATTTTTTATTAACTACTATTATTTTTTATTCTGTAGCAGAGTTCTACGAATTACCAATTATTTAATTAATTATATAAAATATCAACTCATCATCATCAGCCCATACACGTCCACTGCTGGACATAGGCCTCCCCCGTACGACGCCACAAATAGCGGTCCTGAGCCGCCTCCATCCATCAACTCCCTGCGACCGCTACGATGTCGTCGGTCCATCGAGTGGATGGTCTCCATGTAGGGGGGGCAAATCCCCCCCTACATGGGAAATGCAAAATATCAATTATTATATAAAATATCAATTATAATTGTAGTTACTGTTATATTAAATCAATATATTAAATTTTATATTGCTTTCCTATTCCGACCTGTAACTTGAAGTTATCAATAAATGATTTGTATTGAGTACCAACTTACCGAGCAAAGTTTCTGGCAGAAGGCCTTGTCTGAATAAAAATTTTATCCTATAATTTGCATTAATTTTGATGAATTGAGCTTATTTACAACTATGTATGTGCAGATTGTACAAAATATTTCTAGTATGTTTTATTTACATTCTGACAAATAAAGAACGGCGAGACGTTATAAATGAATTTGGTGTTGTGAAAAACTATGAGTTTCAAAATTTTTATTACAAAAATTCAATTCAGTTACCTAGTATCGGATACAAATTCTCAGCCAACTGCAAAGTCTCAGGGTCCACCACATTGGTACACTCTAACACGGCCAGCCAGAGCTCCAACGCATCTTCGAGAAGGTACACGTGAGCCGGCTCCGACAGCTTCGTGGATTCGTTCACTACGGACAGCACCCACGGCCGGAAGCTGGACGCGCATTCACCTAATGCCTGTGGAAATAAGGTTAAATTTTGATTGACATTTTCAGTTTGAAATTTATCGAGCCTTATCGCTCGGCTATACAGGATGCAAGAAGACGATCAAACGAAATGATGTTCAGGGTTTCTAGCTGATCGCATCTCTGCATCGAATGACTCATGTTGCACACACGCTGTGTGAGAGTGCGGCTAGCCTTATTCAACCGCCTTTTAACCCTTCGGCCAGGATGAGTCATCGATTGCATAAAAAAACGTGCCGACGCGGGCCTAATGCGAATAAGGTTATTAACAGCGCGAATCAAAATATGCCTGAAAACACCATACTATTTCGTGACAATCAAATTATCTCGAAAAACATATGTTGTAGCAAGTTTTTCGGTTTTGACATTCGATTGGTTTTGGTTTCGTCATGATTTTAAAGCAGATTAAAAGCTCTGAACACCCCAGTTCGTTTGTTGTATTCTTAAATTATCACATTTTGTATAGTGCAATCTGTGAAAGTAATGTATATTATAACCATAGCTATACACGGTTCAGTCTACCTTGAGCAGATGCACGAAAGCGCTAAGGGCAAACGCGAGCGGCATGTTGTGGGTAGCCGCAAGGTGCCACGGTTGCAGGAAGTATGAGTAGAATTGGGGCTGACCTTATAACCATAGCTATACAGTTCAGTTTACCTTGAGCAGATGCACAAGCGCGCTAAGGGCGGACGCCCGCAGCATGTTGTGGGTGGCCGCGTGGTGCCACAGTTGAGGTAGGTATGAGAAGAGTTGTGCCGTGCCACCGCCTCGAGCCACGCGAGCACCCACTCGCTCCATAACGTAGGATATGACGTGAAGGACGTGCATTTTTGTATCGCATTCTTCGGATTCAACCTGGGAAAAAAATATTGTTTACATTATGTAGTGTTACCCAGCCGGTAAGATCTAAGGTAGGTAAGGTACCTATAGAACTGTCCAAAGTTCTCCATTTGGCATCGCGTATGACATAAATTTAATTGACAAACTAATTTAGTAAAAATGTTATTGTGAACCATTATAACATTTAAACAGCTGCACGAACCAACTTCAGCTACAATAATAAGGGTTTTACGATTTTCCAGAAGATATTTCATCAACAGCTAGTAGATTCATTTGTATATTCTAACACGGCTAGTCAAAGCAGTTCTGCTTAAAATCTACGACCTTCTAGATTATTCCAGAAGCTCCTAGAAGATACTCACCAATAACTCGTACAAAGCGCCAATAGCGTGCGGCGCGAACGGAGCAAACTGTTCGACGTCGAAGTAGAAGTCATCTAGCGTGCTTCGCAATGCTTCAGCGGCCGCTAACTTCACAGCCGCGTCTTCACTCGGACTTGTGAGTGGTTCAAGCAGCGCCGCATAGATTGCTGGTCGGATGGACTGCGAAGCTCGGACGCCACACCATTGACCTGCAATGGATAGATGCATAAATAACTGTCTTATGTTTTTTCATCCAATTATTCACGCTGACGACGTCACAAATTCAATCCTCCACACGAAGAACAAAGGGGGATCGCGCCAGCTTTTTATAATTTACCGAATTTGTTTTTTTATTGAATTCAACATTTCACTAGCATCGATTTAGTCGCAAATACTTCTGGCCAGTTTAGAAAAGAAGTTATCGACATATAGTTGGGTGCAGTCTGCGACGAGGGTCGCTGACCGCATACTCTTCAACACTGCTTGTATGATGTGAGAAGGTGCAAAACAACAATGGATTAAATAACAATGAACAGAATACTGGTGCACAACAAACACACCGGTATCGCTTTAGGTTTGTATGGAACGCGACCGAATAGCGATAAATTTCAATGCATTTTCCGATTTCGTGGAGGAGGTGAACGACCTGTATTGCCACCTTATTTGGCACTTACTGTAGCAGGCTTTTCAAGAACTATGAGCAGGCAACTTTAAAGATTAGGTAGGTAAACAACATGCACCTTACCGATAAGCTGACAGACACGTCTTCGTATTATCCTGTAATTATTATCTTTAATTTTCAATTCTTGGCTGAGAATTTTCGTAAACCATTCGTCGAAATCCACCTAAAAATAAAATAGAGATTAAGTTTCCATCGCTTTACAGCGTTAGCGTATGGGAAATGAATATCCGATAAATAATCTTATCATTCATCTTGTCGCCCCTTAGCCTACCCCGACCCAATTGAGCGCGTCACCTATTTTATCGTATAATTACGTTAAACAAAGGAATTTTCAAAAATCCCTTGGCTCGTTTGTTATTAGTTTAAAAAGCTTTAAGCTTCAAGGACTGTTCTATAATGATAGAGAAAATTCTATAAGTGTTTTGTTGTAGTTTAATGTATGAATTTGCTGTTTATGCTGTTCATGGAAACCTTAATGAAGCCTCTAAATATCTCACACTAACACACTCTAAATAAAAGAGCCATAGTAATAAATAATGTTTACATCATAATGCTCGGCAAGAAGGTTTTACTAATTAAGCAAAGAGGCTGTGTAAGCTGGTAATCGCAACACAGTACATTTTTATAGGAATTCCATTTTCAAATCTCATTACGTCACACTTTGTTTGAATTGTAAAGACTTTACAGTTCAAGCTATGCAAAACTCCTTGGTGAAACAATCTCTTTACTTATAAAATGATAAGAAAACTTTTTACTGAAAAAAAGCTGTGGAAATGGCGGCATTTCATTTGATTTGTGCGACTGTAATAAACTAAAGTTAAAAGTTAAAACTGTAATAAACAAGTTTATAGTGGTAGTTCAGTATGTCAAGTACTTCATCAGATGAAGAACTGGTCCGCACGCCTGATTTCTGTCATCTCGAAGCAGAAGATGTTGTACAATAGTATGTAAACCTTATAACAACACAGTATTTACTCACGTCATCGTACAGATCGAAAGCAGCCAATCCGACGACGTTATAAATTGCGTCCTTGTGTAGAATCGCAGGAAGGTCATTGGGATCCGTTTGATTTTGTATTGTCCCCAAAAGTCTAACCAGTTCTGGCCTTACTACGTCACGGAATGGGAACAGCTCGCTGAATAGTGCTTCTGTGCAGGGCTGAAAAAATATATTTTTTTTAATCGAAAAGTAAAGCCCCAGAATTTCAAATAAGATTGCGTAACAAAACTAACAAACAGAAAATGATTTACGAACGAAACCTAACAACGGTCAAAATTAGTCAAAGTATATTTCTAACATCGACATCAAACTTCGACCAATTTCGGTATATTCGTCATAATAACATGCGACCGTTGCGGCCATATAAATGGTATTAGAAAAAGCACGTGTTTTAAACACAATTTACCTTAAGCTATATTTACCGAACTCGCCAGCCTCGTCGGTAGCGAATGTCTCAGGCTCCGCGTCCCAGAGAGATAGATCATCCGCTCTCACTAGGATGTATTAGGATCAATATTTGTGACTTCGTCATTAATCACATTTACATACTTTACTCACCCTAAACCTATCTCTACAGGACTCGTCAGCCCCGTCGGTAGTGAATGTCACAGGCTCAGAGTTCCAGAGATTGATCGACGGCGGCGCTCAGACGGAAGTATGAGGATCGATAGTTGCCACGTCATCACTTGTCAGTTATACATAGGTACATTACTTACCCTCAAGCTATATTTCCAGGACTCGCCAGCCTCGTCGGTAGCGAATGTCTCAGGCTCCGCGTCCCAGAGAGATAGGTCGTCAGCGCTCAGACGGAAGTAATGCGTTACTAGCATGTCCAACATTAAGGTCAATGTTTCAGGCGTCATCACTTGCATTTTGGCTTCGTATGCTGTTATTGTTACTAGAAATATAAAGAGGAAATTACTGGGCAATCAAACAGTAGATGCCTGCTTTTCTGCCAGAATAATAATTTTTAAATAATAATACATTTTAAGCCAGAATAACCACAATCATCACGTTTTGTGTTTCTTTTTGTGCATAAATAACGAACCGATTTAATACTCACGCGCAATTTGAACTTGATCGTTTTTAGGCAGCTTGTACTCTACACACTGCAATATACCCTGAAAAAAAAAACAAGTATTCAACACAAAATTGTATTGTAAAACTCCTGAATAATTAAAACTATTATTCAAAATGAGTTTTTACTTCTCAGCTGAAAGAAACCCACTGCTGCTTTTAGGTATCCCCAAAGGTCGAATTATGTCTGGGGCTGTTTGTCATAATCGCCACTTGTTGGTAGGTGAGTTAGCGATCGCAGTCCGTTGGTGAATTCTTTTCTGAGTCTGGGCAATCCCTTACTGGCAATCCCTTAGTCGCCTCTTACGACACCGGCGGCGGGAAGAGTTGGGGTTGTGTAAATTCTAACCCAAAACCAAACGGCGAAGAATGAGTCTTACCTTGATAATATTAAGGCATTGTATCGTAAACCGCTCGTACGCCAGCGCCATCCCTTGCGGAGTGAAGCAGTAATACAGACAGAACTGCAGCGCCGGCTTCACTTGTGGCACGAAGCAGAACGGATGTAGACTCAGTACGCCTAAAGCCACCTTCGTTAAGTGGATTATGAACTTTTCGCACAGTTCTAGGGGGTAAATGCCGCGGCCTTTTAGGAGCTTTCCTGAAATGAGTTAACTGGTTAGTCGAGACTTTGTTTCTAAAATTGTGCCTAGACTTTCATGATACATCATCGGCCACATCATCACTTACTAGCAGGTATGATTTTGGTCAAACGAAGGTATATTCACGATAAAAATAACCTAACAGTTACCAGCAGTTATGATTTTGGTCAAACAAAGGTATATTCACGATAAAAATAACATATCACTTACTAGCAGGTATGATTTTGGTCAAACGAAGGTCTATTCACGATGAAAATAAACTATGACTTACTAGCAGTTATGATTTTAGTCAAACAAAGGTATATTCACGATAAAAATAACATATCACTTACTAGCAGGTATGATTTTGGTCAAACGAAGGTCTATTCACGATGAAAATAAACTATGACTTACTAGCAGTTATGATTTTAGTCAAACTAAAGTATATTCACGATAAAAATAACCTATCACTTACTAGCAGTTATGATTTTAGTCAAACGAAGGTATATTCGCGATAAAAATAAACTATCACTTACTAGCAGTTACGATTTAAGTCAAACTAAAGTATATTCACGATAAAAATAACCTATCACTTACTAGCAGTTATGATTTTAGTCAAACGAAGGTATATTCGCGATAAAAATAACCTATCACTTACTAGCAGTTATGATTTTGGTCAAACGAAGGCCTATTAACGATCAAAATAACCGTAAATCGGTGATGTCTATTGCTCAATATTTTTAGTTATGTGAGTAATCTCTACAAAAACTAAAAACTAGTGATTCTTGTACAACACCTTTATTAACGACCGAACTTATTAAAGATCGATGTAGAACGGCGGGCGAAGGTCCGTCTGCGACGACGCAGGAGGTTGCGGGTTCTATTCCCACCTAGGAACAAATGTTTGTATTATCTGCAAATATTTAGTTCCGGGTAATTTCTATGTATAATAAAAAATAGCTATCTATTTATGAATTGTATTATGTATACCAGTCGTACAGTACGTAGGTATCTTGTAGTAGTGGATTGTCCAACATTCTCTTATATCTTTAAACAAGCAATTCTTGTATTATATCTGAATCTTGGAAACATGTATGAAAAACCTAAGCTTTGCTTACAAAATGTCAGTAGTTTTTTTTTTAATCATAATAGAACAAAGTAAAGCTAGTATAGTATTATAAAATCTGTGGTAAGCAAGGAAACAAATGACTACTTTATGGTAGATGGAACAAACTTCAGGAAGCATTTACCAGCAGTGATATGTGTTCAGGAAATTAGTTTGACTATGTGAGATCCCGCTTCCAATTACCATCAACAAAGATAAAACGGTGCTAGAGTCGGTAGGGAGTCCCAAAGATTTTCGAATCGTCAGTTACTTGATTTCGTGGCGCATTTGGTTAGCGCAGTCTCGTACTGAGGGAAGGTTCAAGTCCCGCCGAAATCGTAATTTTTGGGATATCATTTAATTTTCTTAAAGAAAGCATTTTTTAATAACTCACGGCACTCCACGCTCATCTTAGCCCGATCAAACACGATGTTCAAAAACGCGTTCAGCTCCTGACTGTCCTGGGCCTTTTTGAATCCAAAAACTGTGAGCTTCCTCAGTATCCTCAGACAGAGTAGCGCCTTCTCCAGAGGTTCCGTTATCAGTTCCGTGGCGGCTCCCATTTGGATCTGGCGCAGGAACGCTTCGGTGTTCTCGTGCCAGAGTTGTAGGATGAATGAGTACACGGAGCTTGTCAGTTCCTTTAAAAATAACATAACTGTTAAGAGTTGATACTATCTGAAATCAGTTATTTTCAACGATCATATCTTCCACAATTCTGAAGCATTTACTTTGAGATTTAAATATGTTATAGTTCAGGATTGATGCTAGACCACTAGTGTTTCGAAAACACGATTACATGAAATTTTCTCGATAGAAAAAAAAACCAAAGTTCACTCTAAACTGTACTTTAAACCGTCGCTATTCAATAGATATGTACGTTAAAATAAGCCTTGATACTTTGTACAGTAAACAATCAGAGTATAAAGCAGACGGTGTGTGTTTTAGATTTTCAAAATTACTATTATTTTTACCGTAAAAAAAAAACATTATTTTTGCGGTTATGACGTTCGACTCTGTCCCGCTCATATGAACGCGAAATCCCAAGCCTATCCTTTTCACACAATGGTGAGGTATTGTAGGCCCTTAAGATTAAGATATTTTTTTACGCGGGTGTACATGAATAGCTGTTTTAAAATAACAATATTTCCAAACCATACTGATACTTTATAATTCTACGCCAGTTTCGATTATAGGTATTTTCGTGCTAAATTTCAGACATGATTTTCCAACTACGGTGAAATTCTATGGCGAGCCCCGAAGGCTCGGTTATCGGTGTTCTTCTGATTAAGTTGCAGAATGAATGAGTAGACCACAGGAAGACGATTTACTTAGAAAAGATTTTAAATGAACTAAGACATACATATTGAGCTACCTAGGACGGCTACGACATAAGTCTAACCACTTAATATAGGTGCTACAACCCTTAAGTGGATTATTATGAATGAATTGTATTTCTTAATTATTTTAATTGTAGAATGTAATTGTAACATCTACCTATATTATATACTTTAGTATATTTTAAGGTGTAGCTACTATGTTCATATTTGACGTGTAATACGTACTATAAATTTACCAATAAATGAACCATGAACCATGGAAGCCAAGCAAAAATTGTCTAGAGTATTTAGTTAAATATCATAAGACCTTGAAGTGCTTGATTTGAAATAAAAAGTATTTTATTATTATTTCCATGATCACGGGCCATATAGTGACCCGGTCCTTTGGGAGGCATGTGTGGGGCCGAAACCAACAGCACAGTGGCCCTTTATGAGAATTAATTTAAAGGCGAGAGGTACACATAGCGGGTATCATCCTTGTTTGCACAACATGATACTCCCGAAGATGATATCAGCCAGGTGTAGACGTGTAGTATTGCAAAAAAAATTTACATAAAAACTATGTTATTGTGATGAATGGGTAATTGGGCTATGGGGAGACTATGGACGCCTGCCATAAACATACTCTCAATACTGTTACAAGCGGCAGACGGTGGCTTGCCGAATGCTGGACGGGTTCCTCAAAATGTTGGCGTAAATGCCGGAAAGGAACAACATCGATGCAAACGACTAAGGGGTGTCGAGAGGTGCGGCCGCGATTTCACCATCACGAAGATACGTGAGCTATTACTATAGCTTCTACTCGGTTCTAGTTTAATATCTGGTGTTGGGTATTGAGACGTATATCAGCTATCTATTGTTTTAATGCATCCACTTTCAGAGAGACTGTTATGACCCAGCTATTTTCCTTCGTTGGTCATCGTCGATGTAATGTGGTGTGCAAATGAATGAGATTTCTATTTTCTTTCTCTTATAAAACTTATGAAACTTTCATTGTTTCTTACAAAAGTTTTAAAACAAACAAATTGTATAAGACCCTAATGAACTTATCATTAACTTTTATACAACTTTGCGACGGGACATGTTGCAAAAAATTTATAGTATAGTTAAAATATAAAAATAAAAATTATACTTATAGTATAGGTCTAGACTTGAATAATTCATGGGCTACTTTTTCACCCATGAATCAGTTCCCATGGGAGAAATTTAACCCGTTTTCATAGAAACACCGCATACGAAGCCGAAGGCAGAATCGTCAGTTTCACTTTGATTCATTTATTTCTCATAAGCACATTACATTGCACATAAGAGTCTTAAAAATAAAATAATAGGTACATGGAAAAAGTATCAAGCAAAAAAAAAGTATTGTCTCATGCAATTTTTTGGAATTGCTAGTACTTAGTAATATCCATGAATCAGTTCCCAAGGGATAGAAATAACCTTAAACCGTTTTCATAGAAACAACAAATGCGAAACCGAAGGCTAGTAGTGACATATACCTGAAAAGTCTTCCTGTCTGCAATAAGCCTCTTCGAAGCGAGTGCCTTGACGACGTGATGGAATATGAGCAGCGATCGGTGCTGTACTAAAGCTTGAGGCGCTTTCAGTGCGCCCATTAATTCGGGGACTAGGCTCGCCCAGTAGGTTGGACAATCGAGTCTGAGGAAGAAGACTTTGCATGAATTATGATTTCAGATTTATTTACTTATTTAACCATTTTGTTACATAACTTATCACAGGTTATAAAATACTGCAAATAAAAATTAGAGACATACATATAAAATATTGTTAGTGTTTAGTTTCCCTAAAGACCATAATAAGATGGGAAAATTAAGAGGACATAAATTCGTTAATTTGGTAAGAATATTACATTCAAAGAAGCTTTTAAGTTTGTGTTTGAAATGACAAGAGCTTTGTTATTTAAAGTATATAGTGGCCACTTGTTTTACATTCCAAGTTTTATGCTTATTCCTTGGTTTGTAGTTTTTGCAAGTCGTGTATAGGTATGTATGGTTTTTCTTTTTTGCGGGTATTATAATTGGGCATTTGTCATTTGGTATCGTAAGACGCGACTAAAGGATATCCAACTGGGGCGGCGGGCCTCCTGCAGAATAATTCTGCGACCGCTTGTGCCGACATTTCAGTGTATGAATTTGCAGTCGCCAGTGTGATGACATGCATCTGTTTTATATAGATTTGGAACAGGTTGACAACAACTATTTAGAGTAAAACTTTACTTGTAAGCATTTTGCCACCTAGCAAAATGTTGCAGTGCCCTAACAGGGTGAATGCTTGATACCTCAGTTTTTATAAGACAGTTACTAGACATAGATAGATAGAAGATAGAAAATACTTTTATTGCACACTTAAAACTAGAAAACAGTTTACAAATTAGACAAAAACAACATAAGTGACAATGGGCGGTCTTATCGCTCAAGAGCGATCTCTGCCAGACAACCTGGTATGGATAGGATCATTTGATATACATGGGGTAAAATATGTGTGCATCTAATAAGGTACTACTTAAAAAAGAACAACTACATCCTTAAATTACAAAAATACATAGTAATACATACATACATATAAATATACCTACACCTGTAAATACAAATATATGCCTATTTTCTACTTACAAAGAAACAAGTGACTGTTCAGTGTCAGCAGGACAAATAGTGTTCCTTTACCATATCCTTAAAAATTGGTAGTGACTTTGCATACCTTGCAGTAACCGGCAATGCATTCCATAATTGTATTTCTATCTATCTATCTAGTAGTTATTCCGTAACAATACCGTGGTGACTGTTTTAGTTTCACTCTTCTGATAGAGAGCCAACAGACCAAATTTAATTTAAACGATTGATTTTACGCCTTTTGCACCCCCTTAAAACCCCCTGGACGGATTTGGCCTCACTAAGTTACCAGTTTATTTCACAGTCTCATCTGTACACCTATCAAATTTCACGCAAATCGGATCAACAGTTGAACAGTTATGCTCGAAGTGACTATTTCACCATTCAGCCAAATCACCCAAGCTGCCACTGAGATCTTCTTTCGCATCTCTCACTCCGATCAAACATTATCTTTGCGCAACAAAACAAATTTTTCCAAAACATGTTGATATATTTCAGTACATTTAAAGTCTGTAAGGTTTCAGGTTATTAAAATGAATTTGCAAACAGTACTTTTTTCTTCCATTCAATAACATTTATTTCTTAAATTTCCCGGCTAAATATAGAAAAACCCCGTCTGGTAGAGATCGCTCTCGAGCGATAAGACCGCCACTTGTAACTTAGTTTTAAAATTGTCTTTTTTATATTTCTGTTTCTTACCAATAAGTGTGCAATAAAGAATTTTCTATCTATCTAACCCCGTAACAATTTTCGTATTTTTCCACTCTCCAGAAATAAGTGTCGCTGAACGGTGTTATAGTTACTAAGCCACACACCTTACGTACAATAATGTATAATAATTTAATGAACGATCGCCGTTCTTTTACTTGCTCAGTTGTCCAGCAGTACTGTCTGGTACAAAAGGTTGTGAATTTGAGTGTGTGCAGGTCTATCAAAGTGATGGACGTGACAGACAAGCGATGGGCAATTGTCCCTGACCAGAGTTGCCAGTTAGAACCAGAACCGTAAGTTTATTTTTAGATAGATTACAAAATTATTATACCTACACCGGAATCTGTTGAGGCAGAGTACTGTCTTGTACAAAAGGTTGTGAATGAGAGTGTGTGCAGGTCTATCCAAGTGATGGATGCGACAGATAAGCGATGCGCAATGGTCCCTCGGCAGAGTTGTCAGTTAAAACCAGAGCAGGAAGTTTAGTTTGTATATACACTTGCGAGCTATAAACTGGAATCACTTCATCGCTGGTTTTTGCAGACCATACTTTACAGTTTCCATGCAAAACTGTAGGTTGTGGTATATTATTTTAAAGATAATTTTATTAGCTTTCAAACTCGTTCGATATCATAGCGAAAAAAATGTTCATCATATGTCATGGAACGTGAAAACAAAAGACATGAATTTTTGGAACGAAACATCAATTTTTACAAACTCCTGAATCCCTATAAAAACTGGGAATTTATGCAATTTTGTCATCAGTCCAATATATCACGTCACTCAAAATACTGGAATTACAAGAAAATGGAAACCACACCAATAGAAGCCGCTCAAATCGTCACCCTAATCCAGCAAGGGTTCTCTCAGCGTACTATCGCTTGACAGCTTCATCTGAGCCAGTCCTGTGTCTCCAAAGTATACAAGAGGTTTAGAGAGACTGGAAACTTAGTCCGAAGACCAGGATCTGGACGACAGCGATGCACTTCGGCGAGAGATGACCGATTTACTTCTTATTATTTTAAACATCCACAACTTCGACCTATTGTAATAATTCACTAAATGAAGGTAGGAAACTTAAAAAAATTTAAATAATTTTTATACCATTCGAAAGCTAACAAAATTTCTTTTCAAATCGTATACACCAATCTGCATTTTATTCCATGGAAACTGTAAAATATGGTCTGCAGAAACCAGCGATGAAGTGATTCCAGTTTATAGCTCGCAAGTGTAGGTTAGAACTTTATTGTATCGTCACCAATATCATAAAAACTAATATAACAAGAAAGGTTAACTGGCTAAAAACAAACTCTTTCAGGCAATATTTGTATGAATTATGTTAAATAATTCATCCGTAAGTGTGAAAGCGAGACTGATTCTTTATCCGCGGCGTTCATAGGTAGCAAGTTAAGTAGATAATATCTTTAATAGTAGAGGATTAATGTTTAAGTTTGACATTAATCCTCTACTATTAAAGCTTCTTAAAAAAATATAAATTCTAGCACTTGTGGTAAAATTTGCTGTTTATTTGTGTATATTGTTCTTAGTCTAATGTTACTCAACATACTAAACAGTTAAAAAAAAATATAAAAAAGACGATGCGGCGGGCATAGGTCCGCCTGCGACGCAGGAGGTTGCGGGTCCGATTCCCGCAATGGGACAAATGTTTGAACCATATTCAAATATTTGTTCCGGGTATTTCGTATTGTAATGTATAGTATTATGTATATCACCCATAACAGAAGCTCTGCTTAGAATTCAGCATTATTTATTATATATATTGTATCAGGATGTCCTGCTCTTCCATACATAGATTAAACCAATAAACTAAATTATTATTTACTATTTAAATGCAAACACAAAAACAACACTGTACAAAAATTACTTGCCTGGCTATTTTAGAAATTAACACTGCTACTTGAGTTGCAATCTGTGTTACCGGCTCACTGAAGACACTCGTAGTCAGCAGACCTTGTCGCAGCTTCTCTTTCTCATCATCAGTTATAGCATTAGGAGCATTCCTTCGCCAGTATCTATCCACTCCATTCTTGAAGCATGTTACAGCTAGCCAGCGTACATTGCTGTCGATGGTATGATTTGACAGGACATTCTGTGAATCCAGAATTAAATATGAGGTTCAATCTTTACCGAAGAGTGGGTAATCGGGTTGTAGATGATGATCATCATCAACATCATCATCATCAGCCTATACACGTCCACTGCTGGACATAGGCCTCCCCCGTACGACGCCACAAATAGCGGTCCTGAGCCGCCTCCATCCATCGACTCCCTGCGACCGCTACGATGTCGTCGGTCCATCCGAGTGGATGGTCTCCCATGTAGGGGGGGATTTGCCATAATCACCACGCTTGACAGGCGGATTGGTGATCGCAGTGTTGATGTTTCAAAATACTCAGAAGGAAGCTGCTGCCCATCCTCTGGTAAGTTCCCTTAGTCGGCTCTTACGACATCCACGGGTTAAGTTAGAGGGGTTGATATTCGTACGCCGCGGCCCCACGACCCAGATCAATGATCATTTAAATCAGTGGTGTTGGGTATAAGCATGATAAGTTCATAGGAATTCTTAAGATCTTATCATGTTTATACCAAACACCACAGTTATTGATCTTGCGATCCTTTTCTTTTTTCAAGATATCTTAAGACATGTAGCATTTGGTAAGATACTAATCTGATTAAATAAAGGCCTGTTCAGAACTATGCAGTATTAACTTCCCAGAGCAGCAGGCAAAGCATTATTCAACTGTTCACTAAAGCATCTGGGGAGTACCACACAGCAGGCGAAACTGGAGGTCTGCTCCCCACAGCGCACGAAGTTGATGGATTGGATGAATTTGATGGATAAAGTTGAGGATTGCACGAAACAAACAACCTTACATTACAATCAAGTTGCTTCAGGTGCATCACCAACAGACGCCGTTTGTTTCCGATCTCTAAGAAATTAACCTTCGAGGAGTTGCGCCCTTGCACGGAACATAAGTAATCGCGGGCTGTCTGTGATTCCGCAATATAACGTGTCTGGTTACAGAAGACAAATAAATATTTTATGACATTGTATAGCCTGATAATGAAAAGAAGTCTTTTATCTGTATAAATCATAATAAAAAACATATTAAAAGTTTGTTGCGGAGTCAGAGACCGCGCGCGACCACTGGAAGGTTTATGTCAGAATCATTATCATAGGTAGTAAGGTCATCGAAAGAATGGATCTGCCATCCTTCATTTTGAGCAATCTGACATCATAAATAAATAATTGCCTGAGTAGAATCCTAACTAAAACCTAAATTTACAGCTCTGGGTAACTAATTCTGCATAGGCTGAACAGGCTTTAATGTGAAACAACAATATTTTAAGACATATTTAGGTTTATCAATTTGCAAATTAATTCATCTAGCCCTTACCAAGAGAACAGAATAGAAGCCTGGTTCTGTCTCCCATTCTTGCAGCTGCTTCTCAGCAGGCTTCAGAACCTCAGGGCTCTGGCTTGTAGCTCGATCCAGAGTATCCAGAACCAAAGCATAGATGTTGGGATCCATGGTTACCTAGAGATATATAAAATACAAGTAGTTATAGTTTAGTTAAACAAATACATTGTCTGGTTGTCTGCCCATGCTCAGGAACTAAAATGGAATAAAATTCTGCAGTTAAAACTTTCTACATACCAACAGAATTTTAAGGAACTTAACATTCTTGGTTGCGGTATTTTATGAGCATGACTGTCTAGTGGAGGTAGTTGTAGTAGTTGCAATGTTTGTTTTTTTATAATTATAATATGTAGGCAGCTTTGTAGAGAACCTACTTAGAAGTTCTGTGCTAATAAAATATACAGAAAGTGGCTCTGTGATTTAAGTATGTGTATGAAACTTGTATCTACAGAACAACTATCTACATAACAATTACCTAAGTACTTCATAAAAGTGATAGATGTATGAAAAGCAATACAAATAAAAAATAATAGAGGTGACCTCAAGATAAACAGACAAAAATTAACCCAAGAAGTTTAACGATATCTGTAGTTTGAGAGTTCCAGTAGTTTTAGTAAGTACAAACAAATACCGCTAAATAAATAATAAAACATACTCACTTTTCACCCTTTTTTCCCAAAGGGCATAACATAACCTGTTTGCCCAGAAAACAGACATGAAAATAGAAAATACTTTGTAAAAATAAATACACTAACTTCTATCTACAGAAAATCATCTTTAATTTTGAATTGTAACAATTTTTCCCTTGAAAACAATGTAAAACAAGCAAAATTCTGCACAACGAAAATGCAATCCACGAAACGAAAACTTGTAATTATATTTTTTTTATTGATTAGGCTTTCAATCAATTTGACATAAGTGTCAATGTCAAATTAATTTAAAAAAAAGAGTGTATCATAATGTGCATTATCTTGATCAGAACAATATTCTGGCTCTATATGCATATATTAGGCCAAATAGATAATTATTGTTTTATGAATGATGAAAATTGAACGTTTATTTGCCACTCACTAAACCAATATGGGACATTCACACGTACCTATTCGAAATTATAATTATCATTGTTATCTTGATATCAGACATAAAGCAGCTTATCAATAAACAGTTATCATGCTGTGATAAAATTCTATGTTCCTTATCCTAGTTCATTCTATGGATAATAAAAATGAAAATTTTATACTAAAATATATTAAAATATTAATCAGAAACAATCCATTGGATAAATATCAACATAACATTTTATTTGCTGTATAAGGAAATGGCAAGAGAATGTAAAATTGATGTGAGCCTACATAATGATTCAATTGGGAATTTTTATACCGGTGATTTATTTACTGGAATCATTAACCTGGAAATAGAAAAGGATCTAAAAGTTGAAAGTAAGTTGGCCCGTAGATAAATTTATAGTAGTTATAACGGCAAACAACCATAAAAAAACGCTTTATATTTTTTTATAGGTACTGGTACCTATGTAGCCTCGATTGAGGTTGTTTGAGCTTGTTTAATACAGCTGCAACAAGAATAAAAACACAATGAGGAAGCTCAAATTTTTTAAACTTACCTACTGGTATATTCCTGTAAAATAATGATGTTTATTTAGATTTAAATGTTTCAGATATTGAAATGGAAATTATCGGCATAAGTAAAGCTCAATGGTCAAGATTTACGCCTGTAGTTCCGTACTTAAAAATATATTCTGAGAAGAAGAAAATACTTTCTATAAAACAAAATGATCTGTTTAAGGAAGACATAGGAGTTGGTTCGTGTCTATAGTACTTGCATCATTTTGCATAATATTACTGTAGTTATCTAGCTTCCCATCAGGTTTACCGCACGCTTGACTGCTTGCTACCTATTTGAGTGGGATTTGATTTCTTTAATGTTATAATCAAGTATTTTTTTTCCTTAATTTTCAGATAAAATAATACCAGCTGGAATGTATTGCTTTCCTATTCATTTTGCTCTTCCACCTGATCTACCATCATCTTTTAAAAGTGCAATAGCTAGTGTTCACTACTATTTGAAAATAAAAAGTAAATCACGAAGCAAAATTAAAAAAAATGTTACTTTTAACGTGGTATCAAATGTTAATTTAAATAATTTCGATGACATGATGGCAAGTATCCTGACATAATTTTATCAATTACTTGAAAAGAGATTTATTATATTATTTACTTTAAATTTCTTTTCAGAGACCATGTGAATATGAATTTCATCATATTATGCGAAATTCGACAAGGATCCTTGTTCATCTTAAAACGTATAAAAGTTTTGCACCCAGGCAAATTGTTCCCTTTTCGGTTACGATAGATAATGAGAAGCGCATTAAAATGAGAAAGCTCAGAGTCGTTTTGGTTCAGGTAGGTATATATAATAGATTTAAAAATTCAATACCTAATACATCATTACCTACGTTATAAAGTGTACCTTTTTGAGATGGGAGTGGATAGACAAATTCGAAACCATGAGAATTAGAGAAAATTCGTGAAACGAATCATGACCTCGATTTAAGAGAATATAAAATCAGCATACATTTTTTCTGTGGTTTTATAAAAATTAAAAAAAAAACAGTTCGAATGAATAGAATATTGTATCGAGGATAAACCTCAATACAATACAACTCAATAACCTCAATACAGGCTACGTATCATGGCTAGCGGCAAGCATACCAGAAATATTATAAAAAACACATACTTTGCTTGCTAGTAGGTAAGGAATTATTCAAAGTAAAATTAAAAAAATATATTTTATTTCTATAATGCATTTCTTTACGAAGATTGATCCTTCTTTAACAGCAGCCAAATCTATTGGGGCAAAATATGACGATGTGATATTTTTGAAAAATCATTCGGTTAGATTTATGCAAAAGCAAAATATGCAGTTTTTGTTTTCTTATAAATCGAGATTATTTTTTTAAGTAAATTTGCATAATATGTAAATGATGTCACGCCAGATAACTATAACGACTCTTCGTTAATTGATTACCTCTAATCGTTAATCAACGAGTTAAAAAGCATTGATTTTTGTAGGCCCTAATACTGAATATTATAATAACTATATTATTATTTTTTTATTTAGAAATTACTTTACACCGTGTCATCAGGATTTGCAGAAGATGAAAAAGACATTTGTTCTGTGGACTACAAAAAATGTGAAAATACCATAATTGATGTGTGCAATTTTGAAATGGAAATACCTCAAATAGCCCCGTCAAGCATAAATACCACAGAACCTATGATACAAATAACCTATGAGATAAGGGTACGTCGTAATAAAGTTAATCCTTAAGGAAAATTATTGGAAATTTAAGGATTACTAATAAAATTATATAATCTAATTTTTTTTTTTCAGATTGAACTTATTTTTCCCTACCATTTAAACTTCATCAAAAGTCTACCTGTAACTGTGGCGGCTGTTCCGGTACTTTATCATGAATTTTAGATACACGTACCGAAAAGGTAGTTACCGAGGTAGTTACTGAAAATTACATTAATCCGCAGATTCTCTGATAAAAGTATAGACAATGAAATAAAACTAATGCTTTGTGATATTGATATTCTACAACGCTTTTTATAGTATGGTCTTTAAAGCGATTAATAGCCCGACTACACGCTCAAACATTAGTACATGCATGATTGCACCAACCAGCTTGCGCAAGCAAGATGAGCCCGGCCACATGCTCCATCTTAATTTCGAAAACTGTGTTTGTGCAAGCGTATTTGCACAAATGTTTGAGCGTGTAGCCGGGCTGGGCTACTCACTACATGCACTACTCACTAAAAGTGTCGTACCTCATTGCTCGTCGCGTTTCTCTTAAAATTGTCTATGATCAATATGATCATAGAGAAATTAGTTCTCGATTTCTCGATCTTGCTCGACACTCGACTTTCTACTCGAGGCACAAACAATGGTCTTTTACTCAGAGTGAAATGGCAACATTGTAAAAGTGACATCTTTCCCAGTATATAGGAACTAAAAGTGTATATCCGATAAACTGATGCACTTATTAAACTAATTCATGGTGTGTTTGGAAAATAATTTGTAATTACGTAAATTTGTAAATTGTTTTTATTTTCAAATTTTTTAATAAATATTTTTTGACCTTGCAGTATTATTTACGTGATTATTTTATAATTAAACAAGTATTTGACTAAATCCTCCCTCCATGATTTTTTCAAGAAACCGGAAATGGTTGGTCCGCCATAACCATTCGTGTGGGTCTGTGCTTGTGTGGTTTGGGTTTGGGTGTCTTTACCGGTGCCAACCATTATTTATAATTAGTAATAAGTTATGCGTATGAACCCAGACATGGACGATGACGAGAAGGGGTAAGTTTTCTAATATTCCTGTATATCGAAGCTAAGGGTTTCCCACATTGTGCCATCTCAATAGGTCAACCAAACGTACTGGCGTATTCGCTTGGTGTGTGTCGCGTTTCGTGGATCGCAACGGGCTCTTGAAGTAGCATCTTGTGTAATTTTTGCTCGCATCATCTCTCGAATTCATTTAGTTCTGTATTTCATGGTGACGTGCGTCAACCGTAACCTGTCTTGGATACGGGCGACGAATTACCCTTTTACTTTATACCGGCTAGCGGACACCGACCCCAAGCCTCGCCGTGTGACTTGCGTGGTACGATGGTGGCTACGATTACTTTCCCAAGGCATATTTCTATTATTTTTTTGCCTGCAATAGTTGTAGAATCATCTAAACTCAGTTTATGTAACTGTGCCGTTAACATAAATCAGTGAAGTGGTTAAGTCGCAATATTATAAAATTAACCTTTGTGTGACTAATCAGTGCTTTCTCTTATCGCTGATTTTGCGTCAGGGCTTAGCTGGCATCGTGTTTAGTTGAATTTCTTGTGTTTTGGACAGTCTGTTATTGAGGTTACCAGATCAATCGTCAAATTGCCGCGTTGCAGGATTTCATTTACCTTCAAGCCGCGAAACGTGCTGATTCATTTACATACGGTTAGGTCTGTGTAGATAATACGTCGACAAATATTCATATTCCTTGAAGATTGTGTAGCGCCTAATTTTGGAAAACTTATCAATAGCAAGCATCCAACTAACCTATACTGCTCATGGTAAATTCTTTGAACCTAGCTTCATTCGAGATAGCTCTACTGAAAGTTAATTTATGAGGTAGTGCTGTCCTTGTCTTTCATTTGATAATACAAGCATGGCTTGGAGGAGTTGCTAGTAAAATTATCCTAATAAACCACTGAAGCAACTTGTTTTCATGTGAAGTTTGTGGTACAAGATCAAAAACATGGTACACAAGTAACCTCCAAAAGTGTACATGCATTCTACTGATCCAATGAAAGTAACAGATCTTGGCAAAAAGTGAATGTCACTTTCACAAAAATCTGTAATTGTGCATAACAGCCTCTTGAATATTTTTGAGCACGAACATTGTTTTTTTTTTGTGACAGGTACCTAGTCTTGTATTGAATATCAAAATAATTATTATTCTGGCATTCAATTATCCTTGATAGTTTTAAAGTAGTGTTGAATCAAACTGAACATAAGCACATATCCCTAGCGAAGTAAAAAGTGAAATACAAAAACTGGAGAATATGGATGACAATGAGTAAGTTTGTGCAACAAATTATATAAAATACATTACATAAATTCAATTTGTAATTAATGTCAAAAAATGGCAAATACACTTATCATTTAACATTTATTGGAATTAATTTACCCAAATGATAAGTGGCTACCTTGCTTTGCTACCAACTAGGTTTTAAGGTCATTTGCAGAGATTTTCCGACTAGTTTAATTGGACTAATCAACTTTTGCAATCCCAACATCGATACATATTTGTAATTATTTGGTTTGATGGATCATCATAAATTTGCAAAAGGTGCAACATCAACATGGTAATAAATAGCCCCAGTCTTTTTAAGGCATTAGACCGAAAATAAATCTACAGTGACATACTGCAACTTCAGCAGAAAAACAATTCATCTGTATCATTACTTTGATGCTTATTTATTACAAGAGCTAATAATTTATAACTATGTTCCACTCTAGCTAGATCTTTGATGTCCTACCATTTGTATGATTGCCACTTATAGATATTATTGCGGTTTTTCAACTTTAGGTACAACAAGATGCTTAATATCAAGCAAGCTAGCAAAATACATATAGAAGCTGAAATCAGATAAACACATAGTAGAGTAGAAACTGTTATGACCATGACTTCACTTACCATGCTTTGTTATCATTCTTTGTAGGATAGAAACAATCTATCCACTAAAGTTGATTCTTAATCTGTTGACTAAGATGCACTGAGTAAATAAAATATTGGTAGGGTTTGGATGCATGGATATGCATCTATGTGTGAATGATCTGCAGATATTTTATTAAGATCAAAGACTGTTGAACTGGACCTTGAAACCTCTAATTTATCAACTAGTCTTAGGCTTAATTGTACAGTATGAAATGTCCATAATTTATTCATTACCTTGTTGCACAGAAAACTGTTTGTCGGCGGTCTGTCATGGGAAACCTCCCAGGAGAACCTGCAGCGCTACTTCTCTCGCTACGGCGATGTGATCGACTGTGTGGTGATGAAGAACAGTGAATCTGGCCGCTCCAGGGGATTTGGCTTTGTTACCTTCGCTGAGCCATCGCTGGTCAATGTTGTGCTGCAGAATGGGCCTCACCAACTTGATGGCAGGTAAGGACTGACTGTAACTCCACAGGTTCCTTGCTATATGCCATTACAGCAATAGCCAATTAAGTGATTCCACCTGTGGATGCTCATTTAAAATCATCAGGGTAGCTGGAAGGCTGGTTGAGCAGGTTGATGTGATGATGTCAATATGAATTACCTAAAGCATTTTCAAGGTTTATAGAATAGAATTTGAGTCTCAACATAACTAAATTTTTTTACCTATCTTGTAAATCACTTAGGTAGGTATCCGGTCTACATATACATCAGAAATGGCTTCCAGGAAATTCTGATCATAGTGGCAAAAATATATTCACCTGCTATTGTTTTAAATCAATGTGGAAGCTACTCACACATTCGCCATACTGTTCAAAGTTTAATGACCCATGTTGCCAGCTTAAAATAACCAACCACATTTTTTCCACATTCTAAATAATGCAAGGCAAATCAATTTCTCAGTCATATTTTTTTTAAATAGTTATGTTAGTTTAAAGTGGTTTTAAATTAGTTAGGGTACATAATACAAACAATTTTAATTGAATTACATTATAAGCTACCTTAAACTACAAGATTAAATTATATCCCGAAATTCCCATACTAAGTTGAAGGTTACGGGTTTAAATCTCATTGAAGTCTTCATTTAGTAGAATACTAGCTGACCAACTCGCGATTTCATTCGCGTGGACTTTAGAGCAAAAAAACTTGTCGAGATCAGCTGAAACCCTATTGAAAGAGCCCCATTTTATCCTTTATTAGGCGTTTTATAATTCCTGAAATACGCAATTTATTATTTTATTGATATATTCATTAAATTTCAATTCAATAGTTTTATACATTAAAAAGTTATAGTTTATATTCGGACCCAATCTACAAATCTCAAACTTTGATAACCCTTTTTACCCCATTTTGTGGAATATAATCTGAAAAATCCTGAAATGTGTTCAAATATTTTATATTCTCAGTATTCTCGGTAAGTTTCATGCAAATTGGGTCACTGGTTAAGAAGTAACAAATAAAGTCTCAATAACTTCAACCCCCATTTATTTAATTTTTTGAAAATTCCTGAATCTTGTCTTCTGTTTTTTTTTTTTAGATTCTTATAAAATTTCAGGTCAATAACATTATACATTAAACAATTTACAACTGTTTAAATTCGTAGCCAAACTACGAATCTCAAACGTCAATAACCCATTTTACCCCATTTTGTAGAATATTTTGAAAAATCCTGAAACTTGTGTTCAATAGTTATATATTATAAGTATTCTCTGGAAGTTTCAAACAAATCGGGCCACTGATTAAAGAGATACAAAAAAAAACAAAAAAAACTTTTCTGCATTTATTTTATTTGTATATACTCTATCATTGAACTTAATTATTAACTTAAAACAGCTGCTAAGCAGTGTTATTTCTCACTCTGACTTTTGTCAATAGAAGAAGACAGAGTGAGAATTAGCAATGCTTTAAGTTAGCAGATTATTATGAATAAGGGGGTAGATATATTAAGAGAATATAATTCAAATTCGAATAATTTTCCCTTAGTTCCCTAAATGGGTAAATAAAAAATAAACTAACCTCATCAACTGTCATTGTTTGAACCTCTGTAAAGTGCATGACTTATTCAATATTGTTAGGTAGGTAACTAATAAAATGACCCACATTGATAATTTTGTATCCTATCATCCACTAAGCTTAAGAACCTAGCATAAATGAACTTACCTATTGTTCACGCACGATTCATTAAAACATAGAAAAGTTGATAGCAATTCCAAAAAACCCAATAAATTCTGCCTTTGCAAAGTTGCGTCCATAAGTCCATAAGTCCTTAGTATCTTTATGCAAGACATAAACAAACCCAATGTTGGTTCAAATTCAATAGAAATTAAGATAATATTAGCTTTCTTCAGCATTGTTGTTTATATTTAGATGCTCTGTTAAGATATTTATTTCATCAATACAGTATTTGCTCAGCTACTACAAACCCAAGTCAATTCTAGATGTCCAATATAACAATAAAGTAACGGTTATTTCACACTTACTTATTTCATTACACAGACATAGGTACCAGGATCTGTACCATGTTTTTAGAATGTTTGTGGCTGTAAATATCCAAGTGTCACTAACCTCGAGCATTACTAAATCGGTGAGAATAATAACGAAAATTCCATTTTAAGCAAATGTTTGTCTTGATTCAGCAGTTGAGGAATCTGGGTTGAAATATTAAGTGTTATGATGACTTTGTAGACGACTTTAGGTATATACTCGCAATTAAAAATTTTGTTTGTGGCGTCGAGTAAATTAATTACCAGCATTTTGCATTGAATGAAAGAGCTTGAATCGACAAGTGCAAGCTCTGTCAAAAATCAACAACAAGAAAGTAATTTTTATTAGAAATGCAACAAATAGTCGGCAACTAAGTATTGGGTATTCGGCCTATGCAACCATAATTAAAGATTATTTATCGAGTTTTTATTGCGTACCTTTTGTTATATTTTCCCCTACGTTTCCATCGCGTTACAGCGATCGTGGTCACGGGGCGACCATTCAGCCATATTTTTCAGTATTCAGTATTTGGCTGAATACTACCAACTATTCAGCCGAATGCCGAAAATCTTATAAAATGAAAATGCTATTTAATCAAAAACATATTTACGTATTTATCAAAGAATCCTTTATTTATTGTGGACAGATAAAGAGGTAGTGTTCTTAATTTAATACTTAACATTAATCAAAGGCAGATTTGATTATAGGTGAATAAAAACAAGATTTTCGGTATTTATTAGAAACAGACAATTGCGCTTTTCTTCGTTCACAATAGCTGCTTTGGAGAAAAGTACACCACTGTAAGGCGACGAAAGATATTTTAACAAAATGTTTAAGCTGTGGGTACTGTTTTGAGTTAGTTGACTACCAGTTCTAGGGATCTGCCATACAGTTGAGAAAAACATTCTTCAAATTAAAGTCTTTTGCATTCACACTTTATTCTACGTATACGGACGGAGTATACGTAGGTACGAAGTTACCACATCCAGGCAGTGCCTCCAGCAATCTAGCTGTTGGTTCGTTCAGATGTTTGTGGGATATCAATGCAGACTAGCATATACTCGCTGTTCTTGTGATCTGACGAGTCTACAAGGTTTGCAACATTGTTGTAAGAACTTCACTAACTTTACATTTCATATAATAGTCTAAATCTAATGCATATAAGTGAAAGTAGAAAGTTCTATCTATTCAGCAAAATTAATTTCCAATATTTACATGAAAAGCTAAGTAGTTATAGTGACGTTCATCATTGGGACACCCACCTTTAACTAGAATCTTTAGTTAAATAAAGATACCAAGCAATCAGCAATTTAGAAAAGGAAATATAGTACCGAAACTAATGTAATTATAAGGCTTAGAACCGGTCAGGGGGTTTACCTATAGATGAAAGTATAGATGAATGTGTAAGATGAAGGTAAGGTGAACATGGTGAAAAAACTAGAAAAATAGTCAAACACTTATACCAAATACACGAACATTAGTGTTCCAGACTAGCGCAGAGCGGAGCGGTGAGCAGGGCTTGTATACGATTAACCACGAGACCCGAGCGAAGCATGCCGCGACATTTCAATATTAAACTATATGTACATATGTCTAGGGACATTGTTATTAGTTAAGTAACTTATTAAACATAATTTAGTTTTTTTATTAGCATTAATAAAAGTAACTGCACTTTCTAACACTAACTACTGAAATCACTTGGTTCACTTGCCTAGGAAAACCAGCAGTGACCCACACACTCAATATAGATCCTAATGTCAAGACCTCGGTGAACGAGTTCAAAACTTAACCCTTTCCTCGCAGAACCAGTGAACCGAAGCCTAGCAACCTTTTCTTTCTTCTCATATCTGAAGAATCCTACTATGTATTTAATATTATAAATTTAAAAGTAACTCATTATCTGTCTGTTACCTTTTCACGCCTAAATGGCTGAACGAACCTTAACAAAATTTGGTAGGGAGGTAACTGGTACCCCGGGGACGGGCATAGGGTACATGAAAAGCGCGTGCGTAGCCGTAGTATTTAATATAAGAATATG
This sequence comes from Eupithecia insigniata, assembly GCA_947859395.1. NCBI lineage: Eukaryota > Metazoa > Arthropoda > Insecta > Lepidoptera > Geometridae > Eupithecia > Eupithecia insigniata. Next base: position 8,393,641 of record OX402008.1, read on the forward strand.
TGTACAGAGAGAGGAGGGACATATAGTCAAATTACATCATATTGAATTAATTAAATTCTATTCAAACTACTACACATTCACGGATTAAATTAGCACTAACTACTGAAATCAGTTGCGTCACGATCTGGCAAGGAGCACCAAAACTGACCATGTATAAAACAACCTTAGATCCGTCATCAGTGAACGTGTACAGAACTTTAACCCTTTGCTCACAGAACCATCGACCCGAAGCCGTGCAACCCTCGCACGCTGCAGAAGCCGAAGCGAGGCGGTGGTTACCCGAAGGTGTTCCTTGGAGGCCTGCCTTCCAACATCACGGAGACCGATTTGAGGGTGTTCTTCGGAAGATACGGCAAGGTCATGGAAGTTGTCATCATGTATGACCAGGAGAAGAAGAAGTCGCGAGGTAAGTTTATTCCTAATCAACACACCAAGGTCGGCAATGGCCGAGGGCTTCATCGGCGACATGTTTCTTATGAATATCGTAAAAAACATTAGACTATAGTCAGTTTTTCTTTGATTTCATGGTGCTTATTTTCTGAGTTGTGTTAGGGAAAGGCTTTTTTATTTTTACCTTTGATTTTCCGAAGCATGTACACTACACACTGTGACGGTGACGTGATTACCAATGCTGATATTGTCATTGATATATGTATATATTATACTATATCCTACCCATTTTATACTCGCCTAGTTGGTTTGATAGTAGTTGTGTCTACGATAAATATTGATATTATTCCTTCATCGTGTAAGACATTGCATCAAAAATAAATTAACTTCAAAAGCTCGCGACATTTGACAAATTGTATTACATTATTTATTATTGTGCATAAAGATAGAACAATGTTAATTGACTGTAAGCATGATTTATATATACATAAAATAGAACTTGCGTTTTGCAATTTCCCCAATCTTGTTTCCTAATATGTTCACATCTCTTTTTTTATTGATGCTTTGGTTTGTCTTTGAAGATTAATATGCAGCTATAGAAATATCAGTTAGGTACACGACCCTCATGCTCCATCTTGTATTCTAGGATAGGTAGAGTACGCGCAAAACTTTATGAGCTCTGTGAAGTTGGCTTCAACGGCTGCGCATTGAACCGTAAATAAGGCGTTGAGGGGAAAGAACGGGGTGAGAGGGGATCTGTCTGTCTGCCAGCGAGAATTCTGGCGTATTTTTATTTTGTCTAGCTTATTTTGTTCTGCATAAATTTATTTTCAAATTCAATATTCATAGAATATATAAAAACATCTTACACTCAATGACGGAATATTTTAAACCTAAAATGTTAGAATAAATTAAACTTTTTATCTAACGCAATTAACCCAAGTTTGAAAATGAATAATTACTATGTAGCAAATTTATTTATAACCTAGTTGGCAATACTGTCGAATGAATGCTTTTGAGTACAATGACGCAGAAAACTCTTTGACGGTTGTTCGGTCTTCGTTTCGTTGACTTGATAGTTTATTCTTGCGATTTTGTGGAGTATTCCCTGATATTAGCTGTTTCTCTTAAACGTTGAATATGCGTCGCGGGCGGTATAACGTACTGCGTCTTCAAACATGGAAAATTGTGTTCGATGTCATGAGTTTCATGAGAAAAGAAGCCGATGAATTCAACCTCAAAATGGTACTTCAGCTGACCGCAGCTGCAACAGGTGTGTCTATTAGCACCATAAAAAGGATTTCTAGCCGAAGTCCGGGTTGGTCGCTAGTTGGTAAATATCGCTTTTCTATTTGATTGTACTTGCGCAGTATTGCTTCCGTGCCTAAGTTCACAGAGCTCATTAAGTTTTACGATCACTCTAATAGAAGAGTTAACAAACTACAGTTTGGTAATTTAAATTTAAATATACGAAAGTATTTATGCTTGTTTGACGGTCATAATAACAGTGATGTGTCAATTTCATGGAGAGGTGAGAAAGTGGAACAAACTAACACACTTTCTACACATCTGTAATAATAAGTATGTAGACTTGATTAAGATTTCATTTTCAAAGAATATATCTATCCACATCCAAGGCAGTGCTTGCCGCCGACCAGCCGTTGGTGCAGGCACCAACGGCTGGTCCCCAAACATCAGGATGTTTGGGGACGAATTGAAAAACCGTGTTTTCTAATAATAATGCAGTAAGATTTTGTTAGAAAGTGCTTTATCCTATGAACTGAATGGCACAACCAAAACACTTCTTCAGGATTTTTATACTCAATTTGCCAGTGTTAAAATTTCATCGAAGTAATATTTTCGAGGACGAACGACGTCGTTCGACGAATTTGTTCTTTCAATGCCGCAAGTACAAGAACGTTTGAACAATTCTGCTCGAAACGTCGAGTCTACTCTTCCCTTTACGCAACGCCTAAATGAGCCGATAGTAATCTACAAATTGATGTGCTGCCGTCTTGAGTAATTGTGCGATAAAAGGGGTTTAAATTGTATAATTTGTTACAGGCTTCGGATTCTTGTCGTTTGAAGACGAGATGAGCGTTGAGAGGGTTACCCAGGAGCACTTCATCAACCTCAATGGCAAGCAGGTTAGTTCGTACTTTAGGTCATGCCCATCTAGAAATGTTATAATTTGTTTAGTGGAAAGTTTTAGCCCCGAGTACTCAAACGCTACTCAGATGTAAGGGAACCTCAAGCTATTGAAACGCCACGCGTCCCGACGAAACGCGATGCGTGTTGAGTTGAATCTAATTATATAAATTTTTCTATGACCAGAGTCACATAAACACTCGACGCGATGAAAATTCTAAGGTTTACAATTACAATGCTTTATTCGTCAAATTGAAACTTTTTTACCGTTTTCAATGAAGGTCTGTCAAAAATTCGCCGTCCTTGACGTGCATAACCAGTTTCATTTGAATATTCGGGGGCACGATAGGCAGATACCACATCCAGGCAGTGCCTCTAGCAATCTAGCTGTTGGTTCGTTCAGATGTTTGTGGTATATTAACGCAGACTAGCATATACTCGCTGTTCATGTGATCTGACGAGTCTACAAGGTTTGCAACATTAGTAGCTTTTCTTGTAATTGATCTTAAAAGTTGGTTGATGTGCAGTCAAATAAATTTGTGTACGTGCGTTAAAATTCGCCGTTTGCAGCGCTATACATCTTCACATCATGAACGCAAATTCTCACCAGCACAAAAACTTCCATTGTTGAACATGTTTTCCCCAAACTACTTTTACCATTATGACGACGCCTGGCTGGCGGATTTGTGTTAAACTACACAGATAGAGGCTCCTGTCTGTCCTGCTCTGAATGATTCCCTTAGTCGGATCTTATGACATCCATGGGCTGAGTTTGACGCAAATAACATGTACTATTTCGCTAGGTGGAGATCAAGCGTGCTGAGCCTCGTGACGGTTCCGGCAAGCTAGGCTCCGGTGGCAGCGGTATGGGAGGCGGCGGCATGGGCGGAGCACCCGGCGATGGCGGTCCGCAGGGCGGCCAGTGGGGCCCGCCGGCTACCGCGCCCATCAACATGATCCAGGGTCATAACGGACAAATGGGCGGACCGCCTATCAACATGCCTATGCCCGGACCTAACATCATGCAGGTAATGTACCATCTCGTTTTGACGTCATATTCCATGTTGAATAGTAATCCCCGAATACTCGCACCTAATTAGAGCAGGTCTATGTGTTTTTGTCAGTTTCCAATGATTTTTTTTTCTAATTCGTTTTGTTTCGCCAGATCAATCTGATTTGCGTTTGAATATATTAATGTTAACCTCCATTTATAAGTACACACTAATAATTTTCTCCCGACAATAAAGCTGGTGTGAAAAAGACAGACTTCATGTAGGATCCTACTAAATTATAAATGTCAAAGTTTGTAAGGATGGATGTATGGATGGATATTTGTTATTCTTTCACGCAAAAACTACTGGCTGAAATTTGGTATGGGTATAGTTTGGGACCTGGAATAACATAAAAAGGCAATTTTTTATCCCGATAAAACGCGGGCGAAGGCGCGGGCAGCAGCTAGTACATAATAAATCTTCTAGAAGTATTACAGCTTAGGTAAATCCATGGTATAAGAAAACAAGGTGTGCTCTTCCGAGACACGATGGTCACGTGGGTGTCGCCAGGCTACGTCATCGACGCCATCAGCGAATGAGAAGACGACTCTGTTTCCTGGTGATACCAGTTGCATACAATCGTAACTCCCCGAGCCCCTGTATGAATCTGATAAAACTATGTGGTTTTGTATTTACCCATTATTTAACATATTGACTTGTATTTAACTAAAGCTGTTTTGACTGATTTAACAAACATAATTGACGATTCTAATTTTTTTATTGATTGTTCAATTGATCCTTATCATATTTGTTTCCCACATTCTATATTTTGTTGAAAAACATCTGGTAGCAACGACGCTAGTCACGATGACTGAGCAGACTGAGGCTGATAAAAAACATTCTGTGCCACCATGCTTTCAGCAGCAACCAAAAATGTGGCGTTTTAAAAACGTTGTGATGTTATTATAAAGAGTCTCAACGAGCGTAACACATTGGGGCACTGAGGAAGGCTTGCCCTGTATTGGTGTTAGGGACCTGATGGAAATCCTGGAGAACAAAGTGGTTACATTAAAAAAAGAAACATGTTATGGTGTTCGAACTTATCACAATATAAAATATTAATAATAAGAATCCACCTGTCACGCAACAAGAGGACCACTTATCGCCTAGTGTGCAAACAACAAGTGGTGCTGTAATACGCATGTTGCGTTTCCAGGGCTACCAAGGCTGGGGTACCGGTGCCGGTCAGACATCGTACGCTGGCTACGGCGCTGCCGGCGCGGGCGCTGGTCCCGGTAACTACCAGGGCTGGGGCGCGCCACCCGGCCCCCAGGCGCCTCCGCACGCGCCCGCTTGGCCCGCTACCAATAACTACACGCAGCATACGCAGCCACCGGCGCAGGGATACACTAGCTACGGTAAGTCACGCACCCGTTTTGTATGTTAGCCCAGCCTCAGCGGTGGGACCCGTAGGGGCGCCTGATGCTCCCTCACGATCAATATATCCAATTGCGTCATGAGCACCGGAAGAGTAAAGCTTTCACTGCCAGATTAATGTGACGTGACCTGCAAGGACGACGTCGTCAAAGGATCTACGTGCTAACATAATAACATCCTCCGGGATCTAACGACAAGATACGCGATATACAAGAATAAGAATCTTGGACATACAAGATTCTATGAATATTTGTCCAGAGCAGATTTAGTCCAGTCGACGGATTGAAGTTGTAGATTTATAGTAAAGTTATGGATATTCTGGTAGTGACTCTGGCCGATACTCAATCAAGTTGTTAGCGACTTTCCGTAACAAATGGTCTGATTATTCCTCCATTTTAGGTAGGAACAAATGTTGACCAAGGAGGGTATTCAGTGCCTCACCGGCGGCGCGGCAATGCAATGGAGGAATGATCCGGTCGTGACATGATAATCGTTTGGCCTACCCTTACATCGCAACTTTGTATAAACCACATCCAGGCAGTGCCTTCAGCTTATAAGCTTTTGGTTCGTTCAGATGTTTGTGGGACATTATAGCAAATCTTACTGCTCTCTGTTTCATATAAACTTTGAGTTTGATGGTTTGCGACATTTCATTTCAATAGGGTAATTTCAGGGTGTAGTTAGCGGAAAATATAGTTTCAAGTAAGTACAATATAACACGGTAGATGGAATCTAGAGGTCATAAAAGTTTCGAGGCAAAAACGGCAGCTGTCTTGACGGAAATAAATAAAATTAGTAATGTCCAGGAAATAGAGCTATCAATGTAGCTAATATGATACGGAATTCTTACCACCCTTGCGTCCTCCCTCCCACAATCCAAGTTAGCAATAGACTTGTCAAGTTTAGTCGCAGCATTTGATGAAAGTACTTCTTTCCTTTCAAAGAAGCGCACATTATTTCATAATTCTCATCCAGCTAAGTACAGTCAGACAAGCTAACATTGTGGGTTGGTTGTGCAGCTAACTACAGCTCGGCGCCGGCCGCCGGCGCTGGAAGTTGGACCAATTGGAGCGTGCCACAGAACTCCAACTCTACCCCAACTGGTGAGAATCATGGAATACACGTGACTCACTATATTAGCCCTGTAGCGTGAATTAACTCGTATGTTCTGCTATGTAGCTCGATGTAGTTACATACTATATACATACTATTTAGTAGGTCTTGAGTGTAGTTTCGGCCTTGTAGTTCTGGATAGCCAAATCTGTAGGATCTTGTGTAGCACTGAATTTATAGGATAGCAACGGCTCGTTTTAATTATCGGAATAGTTCCAAGCTTTCAATCCATTATGTTTCTTTGGCGTTGTCTGTAAAAGTGTAAAAGGCACACAAAGTAAATTAGTTAATTACTAGATAAAGGCACGATGTCAAAAATGTAGTTATTAACTGATCTAATACATGCAGTTCTAGTTTCGAAATTGAGTAGATATTTGGACTTATAATAGAAAGTTGCAGACGTCTTCCGATAGGTTCGCGGTCTAATAGACGTTTCATTTCCCCTTTTTATCAATTGTATTTCGAATTGGCTTATGAAGGATGACATCAGGAGATTTATGTTATACTAGCTGACCCACTCGCGATTTGATTCGCATGGACTCCATATGTATATATTAAGATATAACACTTTCGAAAATACCATGGTTATCGAAACTAAAGACCTGCGTTAAAGTGCTTATAGGGTTCATGTCATGTCCAAGTGGCCCATTTGCGCGCCAAGATATAATGACGACTGTTTTGTCTCTTTTTTCGTGCGAATATGAAACATTGCACGACAAAACAGACACCAAATTGTCGTGGCGCGCATAGCATAGCCCGGCAAGAATAATTTTAATTTGTAATGGATTTTAAGTAAAATGTTGGTTGTTGTATAGGTTCGTACGTGCCGCTGTCGGAAGGCGGCGAGATGTACGGGCGTGGCGGTGGCGGCGGTGGCGGCGCGGGTGGACCGGCCCTCAGTGGCGCGCTCTCTTCCGCAGCGCTTTCCAAGTCCTCCTCCGCGGATTACTCCACCTACCAGCAGTATCCGCCCGCTTACCAGCAGGACCAGGTACCCTACACCAACAGTTACACGGAATAAACGCACCGCATTAGGTACTACCAGACAACGACTACTTGCTCTATGATGAAAGCGGCGAGCGCGCCACTCAACCGTGAACCATATTACCATACTCTATGTTCAACTTTGACCTGTCATCTACAAGTGGAGCGTTGCCGCTCTCGTTATGATCGGACATGCGTGCCGCATCCTAAAGACCAATAGTTTTGATAAATTTATCACGATTTGTAGAACTTTCAACTTTCTTACTTGGTCTTCGGTGTGCCGCTTCATTCAGCTCTGACACGCATTTGTGACTGTAGTACTTACAATATGGTACCAATTATTTTTGGATGTACAAGTTCAAATGTTTAATTTCTTTGTAAGCTCACTCACAATCAAGGTTTATTGCCCTGAATACAGTCACCAATGCCTGCATCTTCTGGGCTATTCATTTATCATATAAATCAATGTTTTTTATATTTTCTTATCTATCTACATATTAAACAAGTTATCTACGTTTTGTATAAAATTCTGACCTACCTTCAATGTAATGAATAAATAGCCATGTTGAATTATTTTAGACGCTTACACTGTGTATCGAACAAAACGAAGACACATGTAGAATGCATGCATGTATTTTTTTAGATTTGTAAAAAAAGTTGATACATTCTATTGTTTTCGCGTTTGATCGACAATCATACGAATACCGCAGACGTTAATACTGGTATGGCAGCCTGAAAACTTATGTTATTCATAGAATGTCCTTGTGTATGGTTCAAGACTTGCTTTCATTTTCATTCAACTTAATTTCGTTCTGCCAAATCAATCGGTAACGATTAACGGAATAATCTAACGAAACTGCGCTCACTAACTGCAGATATCTCATAAACCAACCATACTTTTCTGCTAAAATAAGCATGAATTGACGGAAAATATAAAATAAACCTCGGATAGTGTCTTACGACAGATGTAAAACCTTACGGTGAACGGTGATTTGTGTTCATTCTATATGGTAAACGATTGACAAAATTAATTCAAGTTTCGGCCAAATTGTAATCTCAAGGCCGCCCTTTTGTACGCAATGTCAACCGTTTATAATGTAATGGGAAGTAGATATTTAGGCCATCATCTCGCACTGTTTCGTGTTCTAACAAAGCATATAACTGTTTCAATAACCACTTTCAATTGACGGCTCGTTCATCTAACGGTCATAGAGACAATTTAGTAAGTCATCACGTGCTATTGTTAGAACTCGATCTGTGTCAGTGGGACGCGGTGAGAATCGGTTTATCTGCTAACAATACTCTCGATCGCCGAATAACGGACTACTAGAGACTAGCCCACAGTTAGTTTCTAGCCTCGTCTGTCATAGGTGCTCTACATTTTGGATGGGAAATTTATCGTGCAACCATTTTTGCTTATTTTAACCAATCTGCCAAAACTATAACAACTCATATTTCCATCCAAAGTGATATTGCAAACAATCACCTTATTTCGTTATAACCTATCTTGGATTTAGATGATTTCTTCTTACTAATTCATTGAATAATTCACTACTAATCAATTAACATTATCATCATCCAAGAAAAGGTTTACGAAATCTTTCACATACAAAAGTACAGCCAAGTTATCATCATAGTAGGTTTTTGCTGATCACCTCAATTCCTTCCCTACTTCCCTTATATACCACCTCGCGCTTCCAAGTTCTTTTATCCCACATTATCTTGTAGTATATTTTATTGGAATGTTTGTTGGATGCTTGAATGATCATTGTTTTTTAAGTCTATAGTACGATGAATGAATGCATGAATAGTAAAAGGGGATGCTAGTGCGAATTTAGCCTTGTCTTAATTACATAAATTAATTAAATATTTTTGGGTGATTCCATAATACATTAATGAATTATCTCAATTTGGTTGTACTTGCATTGTGGTTGTTTGCGATGAGGGCGTGCAAGGTTCGCGACCGAGCACCGGTGAGCGAGTGATGTTCAGCGAAATTAGTGCGACTGATCGAGTCACAACCGAAATACAGCATGATCAAATATAATTATTATAGTATCAATTAGTTGGCCGACCCTGCATCCGTGTGCCGTGTACCATGCTTGTTTGTAATAAGATAAGACGCCGCTATGCGTCGAGTGCTAATCTCACTAGGCGCATGTCTCAGGGCCGTATAAATGTGCGATGTCTTTTTGATTATAATGAAGTATCTACGGTCATACCGATAACGTACCGTGACAATGAGAAATGTCGCGTCGTTGCACACGTGCCGCGTCCTCTGGCAATAGATGGCGCTCGCACCGCTATCCATAGTGAAAATGAAGAAAATTAGATAGTTGTCGAGTTTCGCTGAAGGTCTCTCATCGCCCCACCCCCTCTATCCCCTCGTACCTGTCGCCTCCTCCCGGAGTTCATCTCACCCTCGGGTTCAGTCACACGCTTGCCCGGTCCATGTTCACGCGCTCAGCTACTTACATAAACCTGTTAAACAGTTTGCCGAGTGGGACTTTATGTCTTGTTCTTCTTTTCCAGTTGGTCGATCAGGGCCCACAAGAGTGGCTCCTCCAGAAAGACAATTAGAGTAAGGGCGGGTAACGGACGGGGGAATGTCGCGAAACACTGGGGGATTTCTCACTATGGACGGTTCGATCGTTGCGGCAATAGTGCACCCGTCAAAAAGGCATCGCACCGCACTAGATAATAATCATAAGCGCCTAGTTCTCTACGTAACCGTAACGCAACCCGGACGCGGGCGAGGCGACCCGTCCGCCGCGGGACGCCTCGGCACCTGGAAATCGGCATTTAAAGTACAAATTAGTGAAATTCGGATTTTAATATTGTTACAGGTTCATTAATCTAACTTTAAATTAATAATAAGCTGTACTTTAAGTGTTCAGAGACGACCGTACCGTCTTAAATCATACACACCGCACATCCTATGCAATAAATAAATACCTAGATCGGACTAGCGTACCGTACATAAGAAGTGTAGCTCGGTTGGCGCGTGTCGCGTACCTCGCTCTGTAGTTGTGCTGTGCTGTACTGTATTGTGAGCGCGGTACGAGACGAGACGTATACGATAGCTACAAGATTGTGTGGTGGGTCTATAGGGGTCTTCGTACGGCGGTGCCGGACGAGCGTACGCCGGCGGCGAGTACCACGCCAGCGCGCCCGCCGCGCCACCGCAAGCCGCGCAGCCGCCAGGTGTGCACCATCCGCACCACGCGCCCAAACACTTCACCGCCAACGAGTTTAACAAGGAGTGGCCAGCCGCCTAAACCACCCTTTACCCACGACCTATACACCACACCACTAGGCACACCACTCTACGCACTACCCACCCTATGCAATGATGATAAACGCAAACCATTTTAGGCGATTTATAACTATGGTTTCGGAATCTGCATTGACACACCACCCACATGCGTTAAGTTAGCGGTAATTTTTAACGATAAAATAGATTAGGTTTTTGAAACGCGTTTACTTGTAGTGGTCGTTTTGGTTTTTACCTTTTTTATGGCATCATCGCAACGTCTCTGAGCGCTAATGAATCATGGTTGATATTAATTGATCTTGCGTCCGTATGACCTCTTTGATATTAATCGGAAAAAATTCGCGACTCCCCTTTTAAGCTAAAGGACGCTGCAACTCGCGTACGAACTCTACTCGTACGCGTCTTTATTGCTTTTAATATTCTCTTTGGATGTGGGCTTACTATTTTTTAACTTTCAAAATACATATTTAGATTTTTGAGTATTTTTTGTCCTTTTTAGAGCGATTTGTTTTATAATGTCGTAGGTATAGTCGTTCGTTGGCACTCTGCGCCTGTAGCGGCAGGCGCGGCTAGCTGTAGGTAGGCCGCGGGGGCGGTGCGCCCAAAGGGTCACGCACATTTGACAGACACGTTAAACAAGGCCAATTTAGGGAAAATGACCTTTAAAACTTAACTTAAGCTAAACTTGTATAAATATTATCTGATATATATATCGGTATGTATATTAATATTAGTATTTCGGTTATTTATCATCCACTAGACTTAGGAAAACGGTAGAGTTGTAATGGAATAATTATGTGTTATAATAACGAAACATAGCGCATGACTGAACGTGATTATTTTATTTGTAATTATCCCATTTTTTTTATGAAAGAAAGGGATAGATTCTCTTATTCGTAATTTTAATTTGTTTTTCTAATATGCATTTTAGTTTTTATTGCAATTATTAAGTCGATGAGTAAATACGGATATTACTATATTTTTAATCAAATAAATTAATCTGCCAAATTGTAAACGAGCAAGCGGTAACGTCGTACTATGTTAAGTGGAGCTCAAGCATTTAGGATATAATAAATAGTCGGCATCGGCCATTCGCACCCCTCGCGCGGACTCCCTGTACATATTTATGTAATTGTGTGTAAAGCATAATTTTAATCGATTCTCTCGTCACATAGTTTTAAAGTTTAATTTATGTGATTGCCAAATATTTTTAAATCTGTATAGAGGTTTGTGAGGCCGAGAGAGAGAGGCGGCCCTTAGTCGTAATGCGGCCGCGCGCCTCGCGTCTCCCGAACCCGAAGCGCCGCAAAGTGATTTATAATTTAAAATAACATTTATTAGATTAAATTTAATGTTAGTCTTTTACTGTACTATATATCGCTCAATCGTTTGACCGATCGACTGATTAAAATTTTAGTGATAAGCTAAGTAATGAAAATGCGCTTCGGAGGCGGGACGCACGGGGTGCGCTCGACCATCCTTCGTTGTAATTATCTTAGAGTTTACGGACCTACTAATAGACTGCCCGCGCGCCCGTGTAAGCGGGACGCAGTTCCTTTAATTTAATAAATAAATTAATAGATCCGCGGTCGCAAGCTACTTGCGTCGCGAGCGGTAAGATTTGTTATAAATGTTTTAAATAGACAAATTGTTGACATTGCATAATTTGAACGTTAGAATAGGGTTATTTAAGATCGCTCCATAAGTATAATTTATCTATTGAGGAATAATGTCAAGTATAAGCAAATTATAAGCGACACGGTCCGGGGCGAGGGGTGCGGTATTCCAAATTAAAATAAATAGCTAAAATATAATAATGAAGCCTTCTACAATGTGATTCTGATAGCATTGGTACATTTCACTTAGTCTTAAATATTTTTACAGAATCGACTGAACGAGTACATAATGTAGGTAATCGACTTGTAAAATTCGTACCTAGTAACAATTAAATAATGTAAAATTAAATTTACGTCGGTGCCCAACTGCCTGTTAGGTTACGTATAAAATAGTTCCGCTTTCTTATCGCCTCGTTGCTCTCGGGTTCCTTTTTACTTTAGTTAGGTTATTTTATCTCGATTCATTCCTCGTTGATTTAATTTCAAGTTAGATATTCATTGATCGGGTCGTACTCTCTTGCCAGTCTCCAATGTTTGTTTGCACCTCTATCAAACCCCCCACTCCCCGCTCCGTTCGTGCGAGTACCCGGCCCCCTACTCTCGATATTCAGTTCGCGTTTTATCTATCATCGTTTCGGTAGTGACTTAAAAATATACGACCACCGATAAAACGAACGACATAGTTCACACCTGATTTAATATTAGAAAACGTCGCTTTTAAAAGTATATAGATTTACGTTATGTTCAGTGATAATAATGATAAGCACTAAGGTGTGTTAGACACGGGCCCGCGCCCATCACTCATAAAATTTTTGGAACAATTAAGAACTTAGTTTGTAATTGAACAATGGCAATCTTCTTATTATAAAGAGTATAGTTTATTTAACATAAAATATCGTATGTATTAGAAATTTTAGATTTACTCAACATTAAACTTAGTGCAAATTATTGTGAAAGTATAAAATCAATTGAGACTATTTATATGAGTTTTTAATTATTATTATAGGAGAAACATTAAAATATTGGATGAATTTATTAATTAAAATAGTTAGCGAAATACAAATACGGTAAGACTCGTTAGAGGCTCATCCTGTCTGTCAAATGTGGAGTTGTCTCGCTGTGCGTGGGCGCATGCTCCCGCGTCGGTCACTCAGTCACGATCACACGCTCACGGGCTCCATCGCCCGGACATCCCGGCTTACGCAAACACCCGTGAGCGAACATCTTTTGCATTTTAATATTACACTGAGTAATATTCGACATAAGATATATTATTGTATCTTTAAAATATATAATGTTTATGGAATAATATTACAATCATGGCTTAACTGTAGTACTGTTGTGTAGTTAACCTGTCGACTCTTGTTTGTATTACTTTATGATAAAAATAGTGTATGCGGTTTTTATATGTGTATGTTTATTCGGTAGTAAAGGAAGATGTTTAGTGTATTTTGGTATGATATGATAACACTAACAAGCCGCACAGTGCGGCCGAAGTGACGCCGACCTCGGTGTGACCGCTTTTATACATTATAATAATTAATATATTTATGATCGTAATTGACTAATTATACAAGACAAAGACCCTAGCATTAAAGTAAGATTAACCGTTCTACGTTTTTAAGTTCACTTTTTAACCGTCACGTAATAATATTTTGCATTTAAAATATAGCGGCTGACTGACAGTCCTAACTGTAGTCTTTTTGAAAGTTATTTTAAAACCAATGCAGGTATTACTAACTATAATCATCATATTTATACTAGAATTAAATATAAATGTAATTACGGATCCCATTATAATCGTAAAATATATTGCACGGGCTTTACAGATAATTATAACATATTAATTAATATAAAACCTAGGGCAAGTTGTTATTTATTTCTGATTAATTAAAAATTTCGATGTTGATTATTTTTAACTATATTTTCTTAGTGGGTTAAATAAAGTACATAATGATCGATTAGTATACAAAATTGTTAGATGACCTATCGACTGATGTACAATATATAAAGTAACGTTACTTACGGCAGTATATAAGTTTACTTAAAGCCACGTGGTCGGCTCGAGCCGGCGCGATTTATTCATAAAACTTATTGTATTAATTTTCTAAAATATAATTAATTGGAAGCGGCGACCGCGACCTAGCCACAAATTAAGCATGTTACAATTGTAAGACTATTATCTAGATTTGTTATAGTATTTAAACTATACTTAGCCCTAACGAGTGCACATTGGTGAAGCCTTGCACAGCCGCGAGCGTTACAAGATGGCCGCGCGTTGCTGCCATCTTGAATCCCGCGCGGTCCAATTACTTTATGTTCGTTATATAAAAATGAAAATTATGATAGACATACACGACCACGAGTGTCCTTGTTGTTTATTTATAAACGACTATAACATAATGATAATTAGTTAATTACGGTTTTAATTATTAATAATATTAATCGAAGCACTAAACTAAGATGAGAAGCTTGTATGCTAATTAAATTGATGTAATTAAAAGTGCTATCACATAAAGTAACACACAGGTCTTTTAGTAGAAATTACGCATTATTCTTTATAGGTATTTTGGGTATGTATTTAGTGTTAGATTTAACTGGTAACATAAGTATGTAGTTTGTAATGTATTTGAAAAACAGTTTTGTCGTAGTTTCCTATTATTAAGCTTCTTCTATCTTAATGGATTAAGTAATACTACTGGTTGATTAATTAAAATTAATATTATTACAACTGCAAATATTTGAAATAATATCTTATGATGAAATATTATATCTACTTTTAAGGACATTATAAAACGTAGATAATTAAAAGAAATCAAAAATTTCAAAATAATACTGGCATTTTTAATGGTTTCACCCTGCTCCCGTATTATAAAATCCCAAAACTCTAGAAGATCATAATTTTTATTTTTATCTAGTGGCATAAAGTCAAATCCATAATAGTCTTACACCTACTAAAATCTAACAATATCTCAAAACCACAATATCAGTTTTAATTGATGATAGGAAAATACGATCCAAAACTAACCTCCTCGAAATCCGCACTATACTAATATTACACTTGTAGCTCTAACAAGATTTCAAGGTAAAGTACATGACTATAATTTACTTCATAAAAATAACTTAGTAGAAAGATGGGCATGATACTTCGCCAGCATTCACCAGCTCTCCTAAAGTACATGACTATAATTTATTCTACTTATATAAAAATAACTTCATAGCAAAGCCACAAATTCTGATAGTTGTGCCAGCAATAATCTCTTGCAGTAGAAAGTACTTCTAAAAGTAACTTCGTAGAAAAGCTCAATATCTGATACTGCCTTCGCCAGCATTCGCCAGCTCTCCTAGTAGAAAGTACTGTCCTTAAGTATTTTGAATATTCTAAAGAAATATTTTTCACAATTAGAAGGTGACGGAGTGGTCAGTCATGCAGGCAGTCCTAAGTACGTGATACCACAGATGAACGAAGCTATGGGGACTCCACCGCAGGTTTTTGACTCTATAACATCATAGTAGAATAGTGCAACAAGTAGTATTATGCTGAACTTTATCAGTCGTACGTTATTACTCGTAAGCCGTTCGCGTGTATCACACTAATTCTGCATAATCAGTGTGAACATCCTGAATTTTAATAACTCAAACTAGAATGAATAATTAACACGACAAAGTGAATAGTGAATCAGTCTTCTAGACCTTCGTGATACACCGTCGGCCACATCTTTACTTTCCATCAAGTGAGATTGCGGTCAAACGAAGGTCTATCGACTAGAAAAAAAATGTTTTCGCTCGTACAAATGGATTTTGGCGATGAGACTTAGCCCAGGGTTCTCGGTTTATGAACAAATGCTAATGAAATAAACTGTACAGGTCCAAATGATGTATTGTGGCGGTATGGTGTCTCCACAGCCCTCGTTCTGTAACGTCTCGGATGTAGCTTCAGTCTCAGGTTACTATTCAACAGAATATTATTGATAATTAGGACGTATATTTTGCATCATACTGGATGGGTCATGTGGTTTTCTTAGCTCTTTATCAACGACGAATTCAGCGAGTTATCCATAGATAGGTAATTTTAGTCTGTCATTATTGTCTTTATAATTTAGAAAATGCCCCTAGTTTATTGATATAATCTCTAAAGAAATACATAGCTCTCGCTAGGTATGTTATCCTCAATGGGTGGAGGCGTGGAATGGTGCGTGGTGCGGTAAGTTTTTATACATTTTAGCTTTTTCAATCATTGCTTTTGAACATTTCTTAGTACAGGCACTTGTTATGTTCAAGGAATAACTGTTATTTCTGCTTAGGTGACGATTACGAATACACTGGTGGTTCCGGCGACGGATACCAGCGGTCCTCCAAGCGCAGCTACCACGGCTCGTCTAGCGGCTCTGCGTCCGCACCTTCCTACCACCCCTACCGACGCTAGCCGAGCGCCCGCCACGTGAGGTCGCGACATTAGGACTTGGGTCCACGCATACACCACGACCTTCGCTTATTTACTAGAGGACATGTTTTCCATTTTGTTTACCTCTAATTTCATGCCTTTACTTGATAACTATTTTGATGAGTCCTCGCTGTAAATCAGCGAATATCGTGGATTACTCGTATGTATGTAAAATAGTTACTCTTTTTATACAAACGCAATCATTTTAGTTTGTAATTATTTTTATCGGAGACGAGTCGATGAGATGCATATTTGTATAAAATTTATGATAACGAATGAGATCGCTAGCCTAGCTATTGAATAGAAGGATCTCAATAAACCAATAAGATGACCTTAGAATTAAATGTGACATAAGTTGCTGTCGACGTTGACCTATTTAGACATACTCCTATTAGATATTATTCTAGATGATAACATTTTAGACGCCGTTTTGAAGTAAACTCTTATTTGCTAGAAATATTAATCTCAGAGACTCTCCCGAACTATTTAGTTTAGATTATTTTGCATTTGGACATTTTTGTTATGTTAACAGATATTTCCACTGAAACCGTTTCAAGCTGAAATTATCAGTTCTGTTTTACATTCTCATAGATGTATTACTTACCTTAGATACTATGAATTCTATTTCATAGTGAATGTATATTGTGTCAAAGTGTTTGGCAATAATCGTCATAACTAAGTACTATTTGAAACCTGGAATTATTTGGTGTTAGGCTTAAAAGGGAACCTAAAACGTAGACGCACACTTGTAAGACGTAAGAATATCCACTGAACAATCATGTTGTAAAGCTACGCATTTACAGGATAAAGGGTTATTTTAGGGTTGTTGTAAGAACTATTGGTCTGATTTATGAATTTCCAGCGATTAGGGCTAAAAATAACTTGAATTCAGAAATAGCGTATGATTTGCATGTTATGAAGGAGCTCATACTGTAACGTGAGGCTGATTGATTGATTCATAACCACAGATTGTCCAATTGCGTGTACGTCGAATCCTTAACAAATTCTACACTGTTCTCGTGACGTTTTGTGTTTTTGTCTTACTCTAATAAATTACTAATTAATTTAAGCTGTATTTAAATTTCATATTCTCAAAGACTGCCTATCTCCTAAGACGATACTCTTTCAATATTGCAATAATTATTAGATGATACTATTTTTTATAAACTTTATTTTTGACTCATTTTAAAATACATTTTATAAAGCGATTAGATACATAGGCCTTGTTAAAATATGTTAAAATAGTTGTACTTTATGACATCGGGTAAGTACAATAGAGAAAATCAGAACTGTAATCTATGTAAAAAATAATGTTTATACACTAAAATGTATTAATTAAAATTAGAATTTATTGTACATTTATAATAGAAAATCGACAAATGTTCATTGCAGAAATGGACAGATTTAGATTAACTAACTTTAGGCTCTAAAGACGTTAAAATATTTAACTCACGTTTATTCTAGTCGACTCATTCATTGGACCATAGAAATAATTTTAGCCTCCTACGCATATTCCATAAGATACATTCCTAGTTTGGCATACATTTTAACAATAACTTAGCGTATTATTACCATAATTTATCGATTTATCATAGCGTTACGGAAATTTCCTTGTAGCATAACGTCCAAATAAATTGTGTGAAATTAATTTTAATTTCTTTGAATTAATTATTAATCAAAAATCTATGGTGCATCAATTATTTTTAAAAGTTCTTAGGCCAAGTGCTTAGGTTATCAGGAAAATGTTTTTTTTTTACATTTTATTTAATAAGCAGAAGATTAGGTTAAGGCACTAGGACAAACAAAATTACTCCATAAGCTAGGTTCATATTATAGACACATATTAAAAAATCTTAAGGATTCTAGAAATTGACTTGTTTGATAAAAAGTGCAATATGTTGGTGGTGTTGATAGCTTACATTATTTCGGTTCCTGATCGATTCTCTTCCTATTTGCGAAAATCTCAAGCGTACGAACGAGATAATCTATATGGATACCTGTGGCGGTGAAGTACCGCGTGCGAAATTTAAAGTGATATTATGTATAGATGTCCAGCAGTGGACTAATATAGGCTGATGATGATAGGTTAGGTATACATACATAATCTACGTAATTACTAGGTGCCGTAAAACGGAGTGAATAGAGACTCCAGGGTGAATAGAAATGGACGAAATACTGGAGCAAAACATTGCAGAGGTCAGATCCACTGACACAGGAGGTGAACAGTCATGGACTAAGGGGACCACTGTTACCAGACAGGTAATGTCATCATCGTCATCAGCCCATACACGTCCACTGCTGGACATAGGCCTCCCCCGTACGACGCCACAAATAGCGACCGCTACGATGTCGTCGGTCCATCGAGTGGATGGTCTCCCATGTAGGGGGATTTGCCATAATCACCACGCTTGGCACGCGGATTGGTGATCGCAGTGTTGGTGTTTAAAAATACTCAGACGGAAGCTGCTGCCCTTCCTCTGGTAGGTTCCCTTAGTCGGCGCTTACGACATCCACGGGTTGAGTTGGAGGGGTCGATATTCGTACGCCGCGGCCCCACGGCAGGTAATGTCATGCTCCAGTATTTCGTCCATACTATTCACCCTGGAGTCTTTTCACACCATTTTATCCGGTACTTTGCTGTAGGTCATTTAGGAGATAGGGTCATACCACATGGAAACTGCGGGGCAGTAGCGAGCAGTTTAAGTTTCAAAGAATTTTAAACTTCGCTCTCAGTAAAACATAATATGTATGTACATAGTATCGCTTGAAAGACTAGCAGGTAATGGTTGCGCGGTCGTATGCGGCGAACGCTCCGATAATTTCTAGTCGTTGCCGGCCGCTGATGTTTCTGTGTTTCGATCTTTACAAAATCGTAGAAAGTGCTGAAAATGAGTGGATTCAAGGTTCTGCGGAGCGGCGACGCGAGCAGTTTACGCAGACGCAGGGGTGGGGCGGAGCTTCGTTACGGGTCGCGTGCGCAGCCCTGATGCAGAGTTCACGGTAACGCGCGCAACCTGAAATTTTGAAAACCTGTTTAGAATGGTAGTTCAAAAGCAATCCTGTAGGCCAAGCACGGGTATTGTTCTCTAGGGTAGAATAGACAATAATGACGCATCGTCGTACATTGCGTACTTTATTGAAATTGTATTAATCAATTTCAAATAATTTAACCGCCGGACCACTTATACCACTAAGCAGTACCATTAATGGTACAATTACGCATTCGATGACAAAATGACGTCATTTATCTCTGTTCTAAGTTCTAACCTAGACAATAATCCCCGTGCTTGCCCTACTGTAAGGTAACCGAAAATTCCACTCTGATTCGCGCGAAATTCAAATATTTTGGCGGTTTTTATTATTTTCTGGTAAATAAAACATTTTATATGAAACATGTTTTAACAAATTTCCATTCTGTGCTAATTTTGGAGTAATTAATTACTAAAAATCAATATTCCAATATATTGTAACATGAGTGTAGAAAACTACTTTGCTGGTAGTTTTATTCCTTGCAAAATGCAGAATATTAAAAACCGTTAAAATACTTGTATTTAGCGCGAATCTGTGTCAAATTCCGTGTCGAGACTCTTAATCGGAATTTCTGAAAAACTCTGTTATTGTCTTTTCGATGTGTGGTAAGTTATAAAGGAGGTTACGATAACTTTGGACTTCGGCTTTATCGTAATTTAGCATAACAACCGAGATGAGATATCTCCTCCGTAGCTATTGGACAGATTCGCAACTGTACAGATTCTCAGCTGGACAGATTACAGCTAGGTAGCAGAATACTGCTACCTAGCTGTAATCTTTACCTGTAGGCGGCAACGCAAGTTGCGTGTCGACCTGCAATCCGCGCTGTGCTAGCCCTTCTAGAAGGGTGGAGGCCGACCATCACCTTTCATTGTCCGTCCCCATTGCTGGAAAACATAGTAGACGTACACGTTAACATTTAGCAATCTATATTTCTACTATTTACGACATTCATAAGATATTGTGGTTGAAGATGCAAATGATCAGGTACGATTGACGATCTCTGGCGCATCGGCCGAGGCGAGGGCCCGCCTGCGACGCTGGAGGCTGCGGTTTCGATTCCTGTCTCGGGGCAAATGCTTGTACGATTTGCAGATCAGCGGTTCCTTCTGGTGTTTTCGATGTCTTATCTATGTATGTACCTAATCAATGTATTGAGTAGGTACGAGTACATCTAGTAGTTGTCCTACATTATTCAATAATTTTCAATAAGCCGATATATGTAGGTAGTAAGTAGTTATTCACAGCTTTGTAATGTACCTATAGGTGACCACAATTGGTTGAGCGGGCAACAAAAATTTTCACCGCGAGATGAAAAATATGTTACTAATTCTTAGAGATGAAGCAACCATTTACTAAATCCGTTCAGTAGTTAAGTACCTTCACTGGGTGCAGGCGAGCGACTCCCGGACTTGGCACGTGGTGTTGTCGAACCGTCTTGTTGCTCCTGTAATAAATTGTCATCACTTAGTCTTGTCAGGTTTGTTTTTCTTGGTCTTTTGTAGAAAATATACAGTTCCGTGTAGATATCGTTTTGCGCGTTTCATGGAGTCATTCCCCTACTCACCTTAGAAGTTTAGACAGTGTCCGTCTAGTTAGCAGTCCCGACATGGAATTTGTACGTGTGTTAAACTTGTTCGATCTGCCCCCTAGTACGGGGATTATTGTCTAGGGTAAAATAGAAAAAAATGCGTACATAATTTGAAATTCATTCCTTCAACTTCAATAATGTACGCAATGTACGTACGGCGATGTCTATTCTACCCTAGAGAAAATTCCCGTGCTAGGGGGGGCAGGAGGCCAATTCTGCGTATCACATGATATTTATGGAGTCGGAATGTTATCTTGCATTAGTATAATAGTTATTATCAAACTGGTGATTTGCGAGTGAGTTCAATGAGTGGTTGTTCTTTAATTGATTTTGGTAGTTTATTGTCAATGAGCCATGTAGAAGATATTCTTGCACATCAAAGCAGTGTGAGTTCGGCATGCAGACTTTGTATTGATTTCGTTCGAGAAACAGCATCGGAAAGCTGACAATATAAATAAGTGTTATTTTTGACAAACATACTTAGCTGTTTCGTAAGTACACATTGAAGGTAGAGTAAGGATGTTATGTTGTGCAAAGGTTTACAGGAATCTTTTCAGAGGGTTCCCTGACTCAAATCAGCGCAGTCACCGGATTTCTGAAAATTCCTTCGATAAAATAGGTGGCGGCGCTAGTTTGGGAACCTGAGACGAATATAATCGTACACAGCGCATCTGATAAGTAGGTACTTGAAAATTTTGTCAACGTCATGCCAGTTGAATTGCCGCAAATATTTGAAGCAATCAATAGCAAATAATACTTTCCAGAGAATATTTGACCCAATTAACCCTCTCCACGTCTGTTCCATATTTGCGTAGACGGAGGATTTATGCGTCATATTAGCAATTTTTTTAGACATCACCTAGTCACGGAAGTCATAATGTAAACTTTTTTAATACCCGTGCGCCCTTGATTAACCCCGTAATAGCATGAAGCTGGATAGGCAAACTGATAATTCGATCAATCAGCCCGACGGATATACCTATCACGGAAATTGCTTTAGGTGCTCGTGCTATCGATGCGCGGTAAAAGCTTTTACAAAGTGGGGTCTGACCCAGGTTTCTATTAGGTACCAACGAAGGACCTGCATTTATGGAAGAGATTTATCATCCTACTACTAATATTATAAATGTCAAAAGTTTGCGAGTATAGATGTATGGATGTTTGTTCCTCCTTCATGCAAAAACTACTGAACTGATGTCCGTGCTTTAACCTACGTTTTATCGGGATAAAAAATAGCCTAGGTAGGTATGTTATTCCAGGTACCAAACTATATACCATAGCAAATTTCAGCCCAATCAGTTTAGTAGTTTTTGCGTGAAAGAGGAACATACATCCGTACTCATAAACTTTGACATTTATAATATTAGTAGGATTCTGTGACTACCTTCGAATACTCGAAACGCAACTCAGATTTATGCACGTCTCAAGTCGCGATTTTGTGACAATATTCAATGAAATTCTCAAAATGCGTCGCTTGAGGCTGCCTGTCCATTGACGCGAAGCGAAGATTTTAAGCAGTGCCAGATCAACTCAAACAAAGCGAAGATGTTATGCAATTCCATTGGCTATAGGGAGATTTATGCAATGTAAAAAACGCATACGGTGTGATTTCAGCAGTCAACGTGTCTGATATGGCATAAATCCCCCTCTGCTCCCTCGCTCCTCGCCAATGGACAGGCTTATTTTGAGTTGCGTTTTGAGTATTCGGTAAGATTACTTATCATTAATTCATAGGTACATGACGCCGCTCATCCTCCTCGCTCATGTCTGGTGGATGCGTATCCACCAGATATGTGACCATGAGCATTAGTAGGTAGGTAGGTACCTACTTTGTTCTAAGTCACAGCTTGTAACAGCCCACAAGCTATGTCGTTCTCCTCAATTGCTCGGACTCTTTCCGTAACTAGATTATTAATGCCCTAAAACGATGTTGTTTCGCGAGTAAGTTTCTAATGGACCGTTTAATTATATTTGCTTCGATATACACACGTGTGATTTCCTAACTCGATTTCGCGGGTCACTTGGGTTTTCATGCCTCTACCCCTGTTTGGCCTACTTTTAATGTTCGTAGGGGTTATGTCTTACAGTTCTTACAGTTCCACAGACATGATAGCTACGCCTAAAGGTTTCTTCTTGTCTTACTAAGCAGACTAACTGTTCGGAGGTTTGTATGTAATATAGATAGAGGATTAGCAGTTTTGCAACCAACGTAAATTTTATGTGAACTAAATTGTCCTCTTGAGGTCATAAACAGAACCAGAACAATATCAGTTTCTGCCACTCCCGAAACGGACCCCCTTTAACAGCAGTATCCGCGTCGTGCCTCAGCCTCATACATTATCCTGGTTACAGAATCGGAATCAATAACTTTATTTCTTTAGGCTTACAAAATAAGCACTTAGACAAGTCAAATTTTATACTATAAACATAGTTATTATTATCAAATAAGAAATAAGGTGTTATTGATATTCTCTTCACTTCAATTTTTTGTACAACTACAGAGGAACACAGAGGAAAGTTATAATTCCCTTAACTAACCTGATGATGGTCTTGAACATTGGCGGTAGCAGTCAGCAAGTCCAGGATAGCGGAGAATGATCCTCGGGCCGCGCGGCGAAAACCTTCTGGAAACTCTGCGCTCGTCGCCCCACCAGCCACGCTCAATGGGGATTGAGACCACTGCAAAATAAATAGTACCCACTGTTACGAACTTTGAAGATATCTTTATATTCGACTAGCGTCGCGCCCCGGCTCGCACGGGTATTTAACAATAATGTCATGATCCCTAATTCTTGTGAAAATATAATATAGCCTATGTCACCCGGGGATAGTGTAGCTTCCCAATAGTGAAATAATTTTTCAAATCGGTTCAGTAGTTTCGGAGCCTATTCAATGCAAACAAACGATAAAACCTTCCTCTGTAGAATACCTACATATAAGTAAGTATATACTAGTTTCTGCCCGCGGCTTCGCACACGATCTATCCCATTCCCATAGGAACTGACTAATGGGATAAAAATTAGTGTGCGTTACCCCAGCAGAAAAGTTTCTTCTAGAATGAAGTGAAATGTTTGATTCCAGGCATAGAATTACTTGAACTTATACAAATTTCAGCCCGATTTTGGTGAGAAGAGGGTAACAAACATCCATTCAACAAACATCCAAACTTTCGCATTTATATTTATTAGTGTGATAGAAGATCTTTTCCTATAAAGGTGGAAACATACTATTGTGTCGTGTACGTCAGAAGCATATCGCTATCATAGATACATTTAGTATGTTAGAAACACATTATTGAAATACACGTATACCTTGCGCTGTACTATCTATCATACCTTACGCTGTACTATCTATCTAACGATACTTAGGTGATTAAATGTAATAAACCGACCGATATCTGACTGATGCGAAACAACACAAAATGTGTGTTCTTCATTTGGGTCAACACAAAAAATTAAACATTGTGGCTTAAACACAATACGAGTGGGTACCTACACCTAAGACAAATGGCAAGTAGGTACCTATTCAGCAAATGGCCGTGTAACAATTCAATTTCTACGCCGCCAACCAAACAACGCTCGTTCCATGTTTCTTGGTTTATGAATAATACGATCCTAAGTAAACCTGCCCGTAGCCAGACCGTTTGTTTTATTTAACTCAATTCGGATGAAACACAAATATTTTGTAAATACCTATCACGATTGTAGTATGGACAGAAAACAATATAAAATAGCTAGATATTTGTAAGGATGTCCCTCAGCCAGCCCATTGTGTTCCCTTCTCACAGTTTGTGTTTACAGCGTAGCATAGAGCTACATCGTAGCGTTGTTCTACGGCCTACGGTGTAGCATAGAGCTACATCGTAGCAATGTTCTACGGCCTATGCTGTAGCATAGAGCTACATCGTAGCGTTGTTCTACGAACTACGCTGTAGCATAGAGCTACATCGTAGCATTGTTCTACGGCCTACGCTGTAGCATAGAGCTACATCGTAGCGTTGTTCTACGGCCTACGGTGTAGCATAGAGCTACATCGTAGCATTGTTCTACGGCCTACGCGGTAGCATAGATCTACAGCGTAGCGTTGTTCTACGGCCTACGGTGTAGCATTAGAGCTACATCGTAGTGTTGTTCTACGGCCTACGGTGTAGCATTAGAGCTACATCGTAGTGTTGTTCTACGGCCTACGGTGTAGCAAAGAGCTACATCGTAACGTTGTTCGACCTACGACGTAGCACAGAGAGTTACATCGGAGCATTCTTCTACGACGTAGCATACACCTACGTCAGCCCTATTCAGTCTACAGCCTACGACGTAGCATTGTTATACGGTTTAGCATAAAGCTACATCGCGGCATTCAATGTATTATAGAGCTACATCATGTCATACCTTTTGCGTTGCATGGAACTGCATTGATTGTAGCAATGTGCTACGGCCTACGACGTATCCTGGCTGCAGTCTAAAAGTTCTTCAATCAGGCAGGTAGGTAAATATCTAAATAAGCTATGTATCTATACTAACAGCTTTTCTCCACTCCATACTTCAGCGATTCAAACTAAATTCCTAATTGGCTATGTTCATAAAATCTGCTCGTTGTTCAAAAGCACTCTGTATCGTGGTATGAAATTTGATTAATCGTGCTCCACACAACAAAGTTTGAACAATTATAGCCATAACTTTTGATAATTTGTTACTGTATTTAATGTATGAGATCCGATATGCTCCTGACGCGCCATACACACCACAATAGTGTGGTTCTAGATATATTATAGTATTTTACATATTATATAAAAATCTTATTATAAATAATAATTTTAGAAAATTGCAATCAATTCATCATCATCATCATCAGCCCATACACGACCACTGCTGGACATAGGCCTCCCCCGTACGACGCCACAAATAGCGGTCCTGAGCCGCCTCCATCCATCGACTCCCTGCGACCGCTACGATGTCGTCGGTCCATCGAGTGGATGGTCTCCCATGTAGGGGGTGATTTGCCATAATAACCACGCTCGGCAGGCGTATTGGTGATCGCAGTGTTGGTGTTAAAAAATACTCAGAAGGAAGCTGCTGCCCTTCCTCTGCAATCAATTATAATAATAAATAATAATAAGGCCCTTTTATTTCCTTAATAAAATGAAATTTACAAAAAAAATTAGTTGTGAATAGTAATGAGAATTAATTTATATAATAATGAATAATTAATTTAGGTAATTTAATTGAAATTAATAATATGTATTATTAAGGACCTCTCATCGAGTGAAGGCCTCCTCCATTTTACTCCATGTTTTCCTGTATCAATGCAATCAATTAATATAAACAAATTAGAACCAGTATTTACAATTGAGCTAACTGCAGACTGTTGCCAACAATCTACAGGTAGCTCAACTGGTCCATATCAATACCAGTAGGAAGCGTCCCCAAGACGGTGCTGGCTGCATTGCCCCGCTTTATGTTACCCGAATTGATCCTTTACATAACTCTTCTGAAATAAATCCTTAGAACCTTAGCCATTATGTAGTTTATACTTGAAACTGTCTAGTAAACTCCGTATCTCCAGTTCCGTTGGTCCATAAAGTTCGTAGATTTCCCCTGTGATATGCGCGAGGTAAACGTTTGCAATTTAAATTTCTATGCATGTGTTGGTTTTGGTGAAGCTGAATACTGAATTTAACGGAATAAAGGTGAGACAGGTGCAGTGGATAATTTCTTATTGGATTCAGCAGAATATTTCTAGTTAACTACCAGATGGGAGACTTAGCTAGTAGGTACTAATGTTCTACGAAACTATTTCTATAATATTGGTTAGTCTGTTTTTAACTTAAATATTGGTACCTAACCTAGCTTGTCTTACTAAAAAGCCTAGATAAGAGACATACTGTGCCTTTTCACATGGCAACACCAGAGTCGCCGGCCATGTAAAAGCTCTCATAATAGCTTCTACGTTAATACCAAATACAGCCAACGGCCAAATCATCGAGTGCTTGTAAAAAGTCCATAGTATAAAGTATGGAGAGGTCATTACACGATAGGTACATTTTTACAGTTAATTTGCTTGGATATTATCAAAGGAACCATTACAGTTTAACATGAGTTAGAAATGAGGCTACATCGACACGTTGGCAAACGCCAACGTCTTAAAAGAAACCTCCATGCAAAACTTCAGCCTCGTAGCTGTTTTACTTCCTAAGATTTTGTGATATATCATTCGCTTAAATTTGACTGCAAACCATGAAAACAAAACCATTGCAAACCATTATATTGACCTTTAGAGCGCTTGTAGGGACGTCCGTTTTTTTCGTTGTCCGGCGATTTGCCGCCGGTCCGGCGGCGGCGTCCGGTGGGTGTACACACACATACTCATTAGAAGCCATACAAAACTGCGAGTACGACAAAATAAATGGTCCGTTGTCCGGCGATAAAAACGGACGTCTAAAAGCCCTCTTAGTGTGTGAAATTCAAAAAACCCTGAAACATGTGTCTATTTTACATCATATTTCTACGCTACCACGGGTCAATAGTTACGGTTCTGAAGTTTATATTTTAAGAAACTTAGAATACGAATTTCCAAAAATCCGTTCTTACCAGCTACGTTCTAAAAGGAATCTCCATGCGAAATTTCAGCTTCGTAGCTCTTGTTACAGTTACAGAGATCTCTTGATGAGTCACCCAGTTTTCTCTTTTATAAATATAGACAAACCGAATAAATAAAATGAATAGGTACTTGCTGATCCGACCCAAAAATAATCATCACTATCCTTGATACGTGTGCGAAACCACAGCCAGAAGCGTAGTTCTAATAAGCTAGGTTACAAATTATGCTTCTGCCGAGTCACGAACTGGTACTGAGATAAATTTTAAAACATTATACAGTACCAGGCGAACAGAGCTCGTGTAGAGGTCACGTTTCAATAATTCAGCGAGACCTCGGCATGCGCTGCCTGATTCCTTAATTTTCAGTTACGTTTGCGAACACAAAGCATTGCTCTTGGAATGGGGAAATATAGCATGGCCTCTCTCTTTCCTCAGCTGAGTAACAGAGAGGGCCTAAGGGCTTTACGTTTGATTGCGTGGATAAAATTAGCCCGTCACCTACTCAGGAGTGGAGTGACAGGTAGGCTCAGGGGCTCAATATTTTAACTGGATGGTTTCTCAGAAAAAGTGTAGGAGTTTTACACAGTTTAGCAAATCCTTAACTTCGTACATTTTCGTTCCAACTAAGTAGATACCTACTTAAGTTAATAGTACTTGAAACGTAATATTGTCGGTTGATGAACAAGGCAAAAAGTGGCAGGTATCACTACCTTGTTACTGTGTTCTTACTTAGTTGATATAATATAACTATTATATAATACTCTATTGGTAGTTAGGTGATAGTATTATCTTTGGTAATGTAGAATGTTATCATAATTGTAAGCCTATGCTATTCTCCCACACGACGTGCCTACGCGCTACGCTTGGAGTGTTTATTGTAATTTCGGCATGCAACCCAATGGGGATATAGCTCAGTGGTAGAGCAATCGACTGCAGATCGATAGGTCCCCGGTTCAAACCCGGGTGTCCCCTAGTTTCTACACTCTTTTTGCACTTTTTTTTTGTATTTACCGCAAGTGGTATAAAATCTTTAACTATGTATAATTATTCTAATTCTAGCTCTGTATGCCCTTTCGAGAGTTTTTCCTTACCATAATATCACTACATAAAACAAATTCCTCCGCCGCGTCTGTCTGTCTGTTTGCGATAAACTCAAAAACGACTAAACGGATTTTCATGAGGTTTTCACCAATCTATAGAGTGATTCATGAGGAAGGATTAGATATAGTTAGTCAAGGTTTTGTGTAAATTAGTTGAAATATAACGATGACTATTGGAACTGTCGGAAAAAGTTATGCCTTCTGGGAGCTTTCATCGGAATCGCTGCCCTTTGCGATATACTTACATAACAAAACAATTCAATTTAGGATATAGGTACATTACCGACCTGATCTGTAAGTGCTGGGTCAGCGCCATGCCCTATGAGCAGCTCCACAATATCGTTGGCATCGGCTGCGCACGCGGCGTGGAGCGCTGAAGAACCGACCTGATGATATGAGTCTGGTTAGGAGCTACTCTACATAATCACGATTTGTTCTAAGAGCCTTCTAAACAACGGTATCTACTATGAAACTTAAAACTATCATGGATCTTATCATTTAGGTTCAACGGGATATTTGCCATAATTTGAGATTTGAGATTTTCGATATTTCAGCAATGTCCGAAATATTGGAAAGCTCTCAAAACTGCCTAATGTATTATTTATTATTTTCAGTATAGGTATTTTAATGGGCAAAAGAATTTTCACAAGCTTTTTACAAAACTACATGAAATATTTCTAGATTTTCGAGACCGTAATAGTAGGTTTGTATAATTGGTGGGTACCTACTCTACCCCAAATGTTCATTCAAATATGCGCTTAAATTAGTTTATTATAGAATATGCATTAGGATATAATCTAATGCGCACGGCAAGCAGAGCTTCTGTTATGGGTACTAGATGACACATAAAAAATACATTACACTGATAAATTACTTTTTTAATTATTCATATAAATACCCAAAACACTTGGAACAAATATTTGCAGATCGTACAAACATTTGTCCGAAGGCGGGAATCGAACCCACAACCTCCTGCGTCGCAGGCGGACCTTCGCCCGCCGCGCTACATCAGACGTCGATATCCTTAGATACATTTTACAGTGATCAATTTCATATTTGTATGTAATTTTATAATTTTAATGTAGAGGTGAAGTCAATTTCCCTCAACATTTCAATAACTTATTGCATAATCAGACAGATAAGAGATAACACTTGAGTTCGCTTTTTCCACTTCATTTCCAATTCCAAGCACCGAAACTCAAATATTTATGGGTACTCATGCTTTATCGTTCACCTCTATAACCTTGCAGTAAGGTTCAAATCAATTTATTTCATTTAAGGTCACTTTCCAAAATTTGCAACTCTAGCCCTGTCGCAACATGGTTCAAATTCTTTCAATTTACTTACATTGTTTTGAATGTGGACATTCGCGCCGAATGCAAGCAGGTGTTCGACAATGCCTCGACAACCTTGAGCACAAGCCATTTGTAGCCCTGTGACGCCGTTCTGTGAAAAAACAACATTAATTTATTTTATTTTATTGTCATCATCAGCCCGTATACGTCCACTGCTGAACAAAGGCCTCCCCCAAACGAAAAGCGGTCCTGAGCCGATTTATTATCGTTAATTATTATAATATAGGTTACTATCTTCTGCGCGCGACTTCGCACGCCTGTTCCTGGATAAAAGTACCTAGTCCTCCCCGCTTGTTGTGTTGTTGCCAAATTTTATTAAGATGCGTTCAGCCGTTTAGTCGTCTAAAGGACTGACAAAGTTACTTTCGCCTTTATTATTGTGGACTCTCTGAAATTGTAATATTTTGAGCAACCCTTATTTCGAAGAACCGCAGAACCGAAATTCAACCTTGTCTGTTGGATACGAGCTGTTTTATATAAACGGTAATAATTTTGCCTCCGGCAATGAGGTCTGAATGTTTTTAACATGACTGTTGTCTTTCAAATAATTGTGTTGTATTAGATTTTTTTTATATATTTGCTTTTTCAGCTGAACCATTCGGCGTGAGCGGATCAAAGGAATTAATTCAGCAATTTGCACTGTAATTGATTACGTGTTGATTTGGTTTATCCTACCATAGCAAACTGGTACCTATGGTAGGGCAGGAATGGGTTGACTATGCACCCATTCAAGTAACTGGCTGCTTTAATTATAATATTCAAGGCAGAAAAATTTAAACAAGGAAATCAATCGCCCCCAAAGTACAGGGCATTTGGGGTTTTTCTTAAGTACGTCCATGGTGAAAGAAGAAAGAAAATTAATTTATTGACTCACAAAGGCAAACACTTTAAATACAAAGTTGTTCAGAAATAATTTAATCTGTACCTTAAAATAACAAGTGCCTGCCCAGTGAACCAATAGGTCCCACCTCAGTTAAATGTTGCTGCACAAAAGTTGAGCAACTCTGGGCCCGTACTCACAAAAACGAAATCGAAGTTACTGATTCGTTTTCGTGCAAACACTACTCCTATGCAATCACCATATGAGTTGGTTTTGTTCGAAAACGAATTAGAAACTTCGATTGTCCTTTTCCGAGTCCGAGTTCCGGTTTGTGTTAAGGACCTTCGGTGTGTGTTGACACGGACAACCAACGACTAAAAGAGGATTAAACCTCACATAACTTATAATCAGTGGTTCCCAACTGTATAGTTACATTATCTACAGCGTCCACCGCACAGCCAGCCTCCAGCAGCGCCCTCACCAGCTTGTGTGCCGGTGCAAGGCTCACACGTGCAGTGGGGTCCGTCCGGAGTTGAATCGCCCCCCTTACAGGCCCCCCACTGTATAGTTACATTATCTACAGCGTCCACCACACAGCCGGCCTCCAGCAGCGTCCTGACCAGCTCGGTGTGTCGGTGCAAGGCCCCCACGTGCAGCGGGGTCCGTCCGGAGTTGTCTCGGGCCTCCTTACAGGCCCCCCGTGTTATCAGAAGGGAGGCTGTAGCTGTATGCCCCCCTTCACATGTCATGTGTAGCGCTGTTTGACCTTTCTGCAAGAGAAGTTTTACTATTTAGGGTTCTGTACCCAAAAGGTGAAAACAGGCCCCTATTACTAAACCTCCGCTGTCTGTCCGTCTGTACCTGTCCTGGCTAATATGGCCTAATAATGGCCTAACGGGCTGTATCTCATGAAACGTAAATGAGAGTTGAAACTTATACAGAACGTGTATTTCTCTTGCGGATATAACAAAAAATTCTAAAAATATTAAATTAAACGGGCTCCCATATATTTGTTTCTTTGCTTTTTTACTCTATTTTTGTTGAGGTTGTTTCTTTTGAACAGTAATAGGTAGAAAGTTTAAATGTTGACAGGGTGTGTGTGGTGTGTACAAATATTGCTATTATAACAAAAAATAATAAAAACTTAATAATGTATAAAAATTATATTAATTTATTAAAAAAAACAGCCGTTTTTAGACTTCCTTTAAATTATAATGAATATGCGAAATAGTTATGTGCGATGATACGGAACCCTCCGTGTGTGAGTCGACTCGCACTTGGCAGGTTTTATTTAAGGAATTGAGTCCTAAATGTGGGGTGGGGTTATGTTCTTCAACTTACTATAAAGGAAGTTGAAGAACACAACATAACATCACTTAACTTTCTTACGTTGCGTGTGGTAGCAACTTATATGGCGTGTTTTAAAAAACGATGAACCGACTTCAAATTCCCTTACTTTTAGACTATTTTTAAATTTTGTGGGTTAAATACTAATCCCCTGGGGACAAAAATTTTACGGGACCCCTTCGAGATCATTTTCTATACAATAGAGACAGAATTTTCAAAATCAGTCCATAATTGGCGGAGATATCGCGTAACATACATACAGACGAATTGATAGCTCCTCTTTTTGAAGTCGGTTCATAAAAGATAGTAAATGTAGGTGCCTAATGAACTTATTATTCAGGTAGCCTAATAGGCACTTAGCCTTTAAGATCCGAGACCATTCATTTGGAAGTAACCGTATAAAACAACTAGGAAAAGTGTAAGTAGGGTAACACAACACCGCTCTAATGGACGGTAACCTTTAACGACGCACATTAGCGTGGGTACGGACATTTATCGAAATGCCCGGTTTATGGAGCCCTAGCCTTGGATAATAAATCCTGCTTAATTTGACATGGTCCTTGGTAAATATACATTACAACTTTGAGCTAGCGTCTATGTTGATTTTATTTATTTAAAATACATCATAACAGGTTTTTTTTGCAAGGTAAAATAAAGGTAGGCAAGGTAGCCCTAAAAATAGTACCCAAAACTATTAAACACACAAAAATGACTAATTTTTTATCAAAAGATACTTTATTTCCTTTAGACCTTACAAGACTATTAGACAGATGTTCCTTATTATTGGCACTTTTCACCAATAATAAAGAAATCAAGTCATCAGAAAAGGAGGTTTTTCAATTCTGCATTTATTTAAGTTTGTTTTTTCGCCCAACTTTTCATAC
The DNA here is from genome assembly GCA_947859395.1 of Eupithecia insigniata. Classification (NCBI taxonomy): domain Eukaryota; kingdom Metazoa; phylum Arthropoda; class Insecta; order Lepidoptera; family Geometridae; genus Eupithecia; species Eupithecia insigniata. The sequence goes on from OX402008.1 coordinate 8,426,762, forward strand.
AAAAGTTTTATTCCCAAAGGATTAGGGCGAGGCCCCATAAGTGCGTTGCGCTGCGTTGCGGCGTCGCTGCGACGTTTTCCATATATTTTTTATGACATGACCCATAGACCGTTGCGTCGTCGCGCGCAACGTTTCAACGGATCGACGGACAAGAGACGAAACGGGAGGGAAGGTGATGCACTGCGTTGTCAATGCTTCGCTGCGACGACGGACAGTGATTTGTATCTATCTATTGCGAAGGCTGAACTGAGATGCAGCTGCAACGACGTGCATACCATCTTGCGTTGCGTTTTTGCAGCGTCAACGCAATGCAGGTGTGGCATGCAATGCGTTGTTCCGTTGCGACGACATGACGCAACGAACTAATGGGGCCTCGCCCTTTCTAGGTATTTGTTCATTAGCAAAAAAACATTGGTAAGTAGTTTATATTCAGGAATTCAATGTGCGTTGCAAGTTTAATAAAATCGACAAGTCATTATTACGAGTATGTCATATTCATGTTAGATCACCTAGTTGGGTTTCCATCATGTATAGATTTGGTTCTTTCCTATAATAAAAGTCAACATAATTTTACGATCACAGCGATTCAGCCAATCCTTTTGTCCGCTATAGATGGAATTATAAGAAATAACAAAAGCGCCCCTTTTAGGCCCGTGTACTGTCAGCAGAAAAATTTAGTAAGGATCGACGCCACGAAATTCCTAACTGCTATAAAAATTTCAGCATTGTATAGCGAAAATAGGTACAGAAAGAAAGAAAAACAGGAATTTATTGACACACAACGGCAAACACTTAGGTTTTACAGCATTAATTTTAACTCTATCTTAAAATAACAAGCCTGCCCAGTGATTCAATAGCCCCACCTCAGCTTAATGTTGCTCAGGTATCTTTCCGGAATACAACTAACTTACTTTGGGGATACAATAAATAGTTTTAAAATTGTTCAATATTATTTTATTAATATAATGATCAGATAAATTCATAATAGATTAGATAATGATTAATTTGTTTCTTATGTACTCCAGGTGACAGGTACTACTAAGGGATAGGCAGCAGGCGTTGTACTTTTGTGCTTAATGTCTGAAATGTAATTTATTTCTGTAGAGTGTGACTAAGATTTTTTTATAAGTGTTTGCATTTAAAACTTTTCAAACTATCTTGATTATTCACAACACTAAAGATAAAGATATTTATTTGCAAAAAACATGTGTATAAAAGATGTCAAAAATATAGGTGAAACAACATGCTTGACCGGTAACAGTATGCAAATTAGGTAGAGAGATGGCATGCATATAAAACTTACCATGCAACAATTAAACTATAAAAATTCAATTATAATTTATCATTTAAAAATTCGTTAAGATTGTAATAACATTTTGTAATTAACATTTTTTTGAGTTTTAATTTAAACATTTGTAAATTCATGTCTCTATATAGTTTAGGTAGTTTATTATAGATTTTGGTAGCAACACCAACAATACTTTTCTGCATTAGTGTTGTTTTTACAGGGTGTGTTCTTAACCTAGTATTATCCCGTCTGTTTCGACTAACAAAATCAGATAGCCGTGGGAACAGATGAGGATTGCTTTTTACAAAAAGAGCTACTTCTAATATGTAAAGGGATGGAAGTGTCAGAATTTTGTGCTTAGAAAATAATGGTTTACAGCTATCAGTGATTTTTATTTTAAACATGGCTCTCACACATCTTTTTTGTAGCCTAAAAATAATGTCTTTATTGGTAGAGTTGCCCCAAAATATTAATCCATATCGTAGAACTGACTGTACCATACCGTAATATGCAGTCAATATGGCATCTGTATTAACTGTAGACGACAGTTTATACAGGGCATATGCTAGACTACTAACACGCTTACTTAGACATTCTAAATGTGTTTTTCAATTGAGTCTTTTGTCGATGATAAGTCCTAAGAATCGTGTAGTATCCACTTGATTGATTATATTGTTATTAAATTTTATATTCATGTCAGATGGGTTTTGGGATCTTTGGTCAAAATGCATAATCATGGTCTTAGTAAAATTTATTTTTAAATTGTTATTGTCAAGCCATTTTATAATTGATTCAATTGATTAATTTATGTCGGTTTCATAAGAATAAATGTCATTGCAAGAAATTGTTATTGTGCTGTCATCAGCAAATAATGTCATGGGATTAGTTGTTGCTCTTGGCAGGTCATTAATATATATAATAAATAGCAGCGGTCCCAGCACACTGCCCTGAGGCACGCCGTATCTAGCATATCGTATTTTTGACTTGTGCACAATTTCAAGTTCTAGTTAAGTAGTGGTGGTAGTGTTAACGTTCGTAGCAAAAGACAAAGAATGAGAAGTGGATCGGTATGTATGACAATAGAATAAAATATAGTAGAATAGAATATCATTTATTTCGACAGTATTCATTTATTTATTTCCAATAAAATCTATCTCGCAGTGACTTCAGTTGATGCGTGATCATGGTGCATGAAACTGCCCTAATATTGGAGGGCTCAAAACTCAATTCATGGTAAATATCCGCGTATAATATCTATATAATATAATAAACCGTAATAATAGCGTTGAATCAACGAACCGTTTTTTAACAGTTTTACTACAGTTAACGAGTTAACAGTTTTTTTAATAACGCATAATTAGTTGATTCTATCAACTAGTTAATTAATTCAACGACATTAACAGTTAAACGTCAGCTGTTTTTTTTCTTCAATACAACTACATTCAGTTGGCGAGAGACCCGTTATAAATGATTTAGTATTTGCAATTACTTGTGGTGCTGACTCTACGTATTATCGTTCCGTATCATGGTCCAGCCGATCCGTGTACATTCGTTGTCACGGCAAACAATGTAGATTGGACAGTGGACACCCACGCCACCGCCCAACGAAATATGATCACGTCTGTAATCATCAGCGTGGGCTTGTATCCATAGACGGGTGATTCGCCGTGTCTTTACATGGCAAGATATTATCAATTCAATACACAAATATACAAGGTCTTAAAGATTAGAATAGTGTCACATACTTCACCAAAAACACATTGACATGCAAAATTTCTTAAAAGTAGGATCCTTTATAAATAACATTTAAATGATCTTCATTAATAATAATCATCATCATCAGACCATACACGTCCACTGCTGGACATAGGCCTCCCCCGTACGACGCCACAAATAGAGGTCCTGAGCCGCCTCCATCCATCGACTCCCTGCGACCGCTACGATGTCGTCGGTCCATCGAGTGGATGGTCTCCCATGTAGGGGGGATTTGCCATAATCACCACGCTTGGCAGGCGGATTGGTAATCGCAGTGTTGGTGTTTAAAAAGGTTTGCACGGTACCTAGTGCATACCGGCTAATGGTTCCTTGGGACATTCCTTTTACCTCTTAGGGTCTTGACTCCTGTGTAATTTGATTATGCTTTTATTTTTTTAGTCTCTTGCTCCATCTTAATCACTGTGAAAAACGATTTTAAATCCATCATGTTGTGATGAAATTAGCTCACAAATGTACTTACACGAGAAAATATAAAATATTTAGAGTAAGCAGAATTGGAAATTAAGCTATCCATCAGCATAAATTCAAATAACGGTGCTATATTCTGCTGTTTACAATGTTTAGCAACCTCGTAACCATAAACCAAATTACCTTTGCAACGTAATTCTGCGATCGACGCTATAATGGCTAGCTCTTGGCTGCGACTGCGTGTGGTATCTTACCGTACAATTTTTTCTCTTCTTCCGTATCTTACGTATACAAGTTATTAATCCAAATTGAACGTAACTGAGCCTCAAAACATTGATTTTATCATGCCTCTATTTTGGGTGGAGATCCAGAGCGGTTTTTAATAAACTTTAAAATTATATCTCGCGTCATGAAGTGTTTTCTCTTAAGAGAGGCCAATAAATTATACTATAGACCGATTTAAATTGATCAAAAAAACGTGTTGATTTTATCAGACTCTATTTTGGGTGGACACCTAGAGTGATTTTAATAGACTTCAAAATTATATCTCGTATCATGAAAACTGTTAAAATCTCTTATCAGAGTCATTAAATTATATTTTTAGTACGATGGTCATTTATTTATTATTTTATACTTTTGATCTCGTTCTAACTGTACTCAAAATCATTCAATATAAGCCGCTCGCTTTCGTCGTAAAGTCAAGGAAAAGCCTCTTTTCCTAAATCTTCTTGATGATAATGATGAGTCGATAACTAGAGGCTCCCGACTTAACGAGTAAATTAAATGAGAGCCGGGGGGTTGCACTCTCGCTGACACTAATTGAGTTAAATCGGACCTCAACTTAATGCTTCTGCACTTCTCGGGCTATCTGCGTAGCTACTAATAATGGTACGGCTGAGTGAGATGGCCTAGAATTAATGTGGGTGCTGACCGGCGGCGGCGTTACGGGGCAAAATGTAACGTGTCGCTCAGCAAGTGTTCGTTCAAAACTTCAATTTCGACTTTCAACTGCAATGAGACTGATAATTGACGTATCATGAATTTATGCTCGCCGCGATTAGACCTTGTAAAAACATCTACTATTATCTTTTTCCGTAATTTTACTTGAGCATACTTATTTTTACCCCATCAAAAGCGACAACTTAACGCGTAGGTTTTAGTGGATAGAGACACAACATTTGAGTGTAGCTTACGTAGTTGAATTACTAAGAGGAACTTATCAGATTATAAGTGATCTATCGATTATAATTTGATAGGTTTACAGAATCTGAACCCTTGTCATACAAAAGAAGATTGCGGTTGACAGACAAGCCACAAATCGCATTTGGGTAGACCTCGGGGTTAGACAAAAACTGTAACTCCTTCTTATTTATTGAAATCTTTAGAAAGTATGATTCCGGAATAAAAAAATATATTATTTTCATCTTCCGCGATATAATCTCCCAGAAAAAATGCGAATAGAAATGGTAATAGGTAGGCAGGTAGGTAGAATACTTAACAGATTATTATAGAATTTATAAATCACATAACCGATACCATCTTATAAATTGTGTCGATATCAAAGTGTCCCGTGTTTTATAGGGAAAATGCATTTTAGGCAATTATTTAACTCCGTCCTAAAGGAATTTTCCCTTCAAAAACGAATGTCATGAACGAGATGGAAATCCAATAAGCGACGCGAAGCCTCTTCAATTATGTCCAAGCACCCGGGCGCCACGTAACAACTGCTATCCAATCGTAGCACTCGTAACACTCTTAGAAAATCGGTTTTTTTACACTCTGGTTTATAAATATTACGATATTCCGGTCTAAAGCGTCATTTTTATCATCAATCAAAATCATAAATTCTTTATTTCCGTAAATACCTACAATAAATGAACACTTGGAAAAGGTCATATTCTTAAAATTAAACTCCAACATGGAAAGTGATATTTTTGTTTTCGCTCGTTTCGGTACCTAGCTTAAAGTAAAGAAGCGACGAAGAAACCTTTAGCCTACTATAGGTGTTTGGCTTGAACGGCTTTTAAATCCACAAAGGATGGTTTAAAAAGTATGCGTTTCGGCACTTACATGACTTGCAAGGTCTATACGAGAACGACAGATGCGGCCGCAGTATGTGGCAGTATTGATCCCCACCAACCAATATTAAAAAAGTTATTAGGGAAAACGTCAATTTTTTTTTTTTGAAAATCGGCTTAATCCCTACTGGTGGGGATGGCTGAGTGGGGATTACGCCAATTAAACTTGACATCCATGCGCCCCGGTCCTACAAATGTGGTTCTTAAGCGAACCTAGCTCAAACTTCGGACTACGCGCTCCAAAATCCTGCGGTCCAAAGTGTGGGAGTTTTCCAGTAGACCGGGTGGGAAGCTGAGGTCAAGAAGACAATTTTATACAGTTTTTAATAAAAATATGCACGCGATATTTTTTTCGAAAGCTATTAAAAAAATTTGCCGCCGCCGTTGTCCAACTTTTATATAATCGAAAATGTCAGATGACTTGGTTACAAACTCGGGTACAGAATTGGATACTTACCTACCGTATAACACGCGAACGACGGCAAAGAATTTTATCAAACACCACTTTGAAAAAAATAAATCGTGTCATCCGCTTGGAAGATTCAATGTGACAAACCGACACACAGATAGGTAGATCTTCAATTTTCTTTATGCCAAAAAATTATAATAAAATTCCGGATAAACTCAAAGATGAGGAAAGTGACAAATTATTTGAACCAAAACTGAAACTTACTTTAATACCTTTTAGATAAATGTTATTACGATCTAAATGAGTTCTTTAACGAAAAATAACTAACTCACAACATAAAAAAAAAATCGACGTAATGATACACATTACTACTACTGAAAACTTATTCTTTGACAAAAACCTATAGTGCTACCCACATAATATAAAATATTATTTAACTAAAACTATGTTATTGAATTACATTTTCCTTATGAAACCTAAGTAGACAGTTTTCTAGAAACCCGGTTCACTTCCACGCCCAGTAGGTACCTATTGCCATGCCCTGCTTGGGTAACATTGTGTCTCCTATACATTACCTAGAAGACCTACAAATGAACACAATGATGCAATAAAATAAATATGATAAAAATATTCCACTTTGCCAGTACAGATGTACAATGTTATAATAATACAATTTTTTCGTCGTTGGTAAAATTGTAAGGTAGAGTCCACCTACTCTTTAAATTTGTGAATTTTTTTTAAATTAATTATGCTATTAACTATTTCTAAATAAATACATCATAGTATTACAATCTAGTCTAAGCCCCGCTTGCAAAACGATAAATAAATGGCTTAATTTTGATTAGCGAGTTGTTAAACCATACAATTACGTAAATTGTTTGCAACAGTCTGCAGTTAGCTCAATTGTTTCAATTGTAAATACTAGTTTAATTTCTTTATATTATTTGATTGTTATTTTCTTTGTCAATAAAATTACGTAAAAGATAATCAAAATTAGATATTTAAAATTTGCCATGCAAGTGGGGCTAAGACTAATAAGTAAATTTGACCTAATTTGCTAAAATACTTATGTAAATAATAAGAATGTGTCCATTCAAATAAATTTGTGCACGATGATTATATTCTAAACATAGATCTCGACAAAACCAATACATATTCTAACTAATAGGAAGTATCCTTATTTCTGGGATAATTTTATGGAGAAATTCCTATAAGGAAGGAAGCCAAACGTCCTACCCAATATCCTCTCAAAATAGTAGAGACCCGTGTTATACCTTGTATAAAATAGGTAGCAGGTAGGAAAGTGCGTAAGTATAACCCAATATTGTGTTAGCCTAGGTAAACTGGAATGGTAATTTGATTTTTATATCCAAACTTTTCATAATTAAAATATTTTGAGCCTTCACTAAGTACTAAGTACTTCGTTAGGACTAACGTTCTAGCTGCTGCCCGCGCCTTCGCCCGCGTTTTATCGGGATATAGCCTATATGTTATTCCAGGTCCCAAACTATACCCATACCGAATTTCAGCCTAATCGTTTCAGTAGTTTTTGCGTGAAAGTGTAACAAATATCCATCCATCCATACATCTATCCATACAAACTTTCACATTTATCATATTAGTAGGATTCGATAAAGGCTAACTAACAATTCTTGGTTATTTTCTGATGTTTTGTGTTTTCCTATATTTTGGCCCGTTAGGTACATTTGTTTGCGACATCACTATCACAAACAAATATGTAATCAGTAATCACTATCTACCCAGTGATTTTAGTAAAGTAAAGTAAAGTTTATTAAAAAAGTAATAGGTATATATGTATGTCATCATCATCATCATCAGGCCATACACGTCCACTGCTGGACATAGGCCTCCCCCGTACGACGCCACAAATAGCGGTCCTGAGCCGCCTCCATCCATCGACTCCCTGCGACCGCTACGATGTCGTCGGTCCATCGAGTGGATGGTCTCCCATGTAGGGGCTGATTTGCCATAATCACCACGCTTGGCAGGCGGATTTGTTGGTGTTTAAAAATACTCAGAAGGAAGCTGCTGCCCTTCCTCTGGTAGATTCCCTTAGTCGGCTTTTACGACATCCACGGGTTGAGTTGGAGGGGTCGATATTCGTACGCCGCGACCCCACGGCTTATATGTACATATGTATAGGTAAATATATAATAGTATGTAATTAAGTATATGTACAATGGGAGACCATCCACACGATGGACCGACGACATCGTAGCGGTCGCAGGGAGTCGATGGATGGAGGCGGCTCAGGACCGCTAGTTGTAGCGTCGTACGGGGGAGGCCTATGTCCAGCAGTGGACGTGTATGGGCTGATGATAATGATGATGCAGTGTATGTAGTTGTAACATATTATTTAGATCTTATTTAGATTTAGTTATTGTTTTTACCCGTGGTCGAGTGACTGTCTTCCGTATTAGTTCAAAACTGTATTACGGCAAGAATCTTGCTCTCCCCCAAATGGTAGTCGTTACAATTAAAAAAAGTTTCACAACTTATATGTGCGTTTACATTATTATTAAAGTTAAGAAAGAAGCAAATTAGTGCTCGAATATTTTCAAATACTTTTCTTTATCTTTTGACTTCACAGACTACAAAATATTTTGTCGCTTATACTCAAGCTGGCAACAACTTTTACTGGGAGAAAATAAATAAAATTAGTAACTGTATAATATTATGTTACGCGGCGCAAAAATAACTAAATCAGGTCAAACAAGCGCTAACAAGCTCCGAAAGGGATACATTTTCCTTGAGATCCTCTTACCCTGTTAGGCATGTACGTATGCCAATTATTCAAAAATAACTTAATATCTACCTACTGCCAACTCATGAGAATGTAGTGATGTATTGGCCTGAAATATGACTGACGAGAAGTTCAATCAAGTATCTATACATATATTTTCTTTTATATTCAAGTTTTTAGAAAAACTTACAGCTGGTTTACATGTTGACTTAGAATTTGTCGAACTAAATATATTAATACAACAATTAAATGATATCCCAAAAATGCTCAAAAATATACGATTTCGGCGGGACTTGAACCCGCGACCTTCCCCTCAATGCAGGCCTGCACTATGCAACTGCGCCACCAAATCGGGAGGTGAAAATCTTTGGGACTTTTCTAGCGCCGTTTGTCTATGTAACAACATGTACAATAAGCAAGGGAGTCTCTATTTCATCATCATCATGATTCCATGTCTAGGTTCCCTGCGACCTTTGCAATTTCATACGCCTATCTCATCTCTATCTACCTATACAATAGCCAAACTCGATGTGGAATGTTTGTAAACAAACCGCCCATTACTTACATAAACAGAGTATCCTTACATACCTAAAATTCCCTGTGTCGTCGTGTCGAATTTACGTAACTAGTCCTTTTGTGATCCTTCAATAAATATTACTTACAAGCTTACAATTATGTAGTATATCCGAACCTCCACGCTAAGCGAGTATGTTTTAGTTTTTGTTTCGTGGTTTGTTTACAAACATTCCACATCCAAATTAGCTAGTGTTTAGGTATATACATATTATTCTGTAGGTACTTTTGTAAGAGTCCGTTTTCCATTAGGTATAAGCTATATCCAATTTACAAATCAAGTCTAATCCATTAGTAACAAGATACTAACGTATCTACCTACACTTCCATGTACCTACACCTACCTAATAGAGAACTTCAATCTTGAATCCGAGATTAATATACGGGAATCGGATCCGCGTAAGCAACAGAGCATGAAGGAAGAATTTTAATCCCGGAGGTAGAGATGCCAAGTGCCTCGCAGATTCTGCAGATTGTCCGGAAAACACAAACTCCGGTTCATCATCATATGAGCCCATACACGTCCGCTGCTGGACATAGGCCTCCCCATACGACGCCACAAATAGCGGTCCAGCTACGCCTCCATCCATCGACTCGACAACCGGAATGTTTTCATGGTGATACCGTTTTTATTAACCAACTTCGAAAAAAAGAGTTTCCTAGTTCGGTTGTATGTACATATATTTTTTTCCATTCCGAAATTCTTTCGTTTTTGTATAGAGAATGATTCCGACGTAGTTCCATACAAATTGTATTCCCGAGAATAAGTGTTTTTCTCGAAAAACATAAAAACAGTGTTAAATTAAGGGATTAGAAGTTGGTTTTCGTTTTTTCAAATTAATCAAATGATTGCCTGCCTTTTGACAGCATCACAGTATTCTGAATAACCGTTCAGATATACTTCCCTAGCTAGGTAGCTAAGAAGCTAAGAATATATTAGTCTACCAGTATTATTGATGCAAGTAATGTCGTTTTAAGCTTTATTATAATTAAAATTCATATTATTTCGTTCGTTATAATCTTCTACTCCAAAACTTAATAGGAATATTAAACGGAAAATGGTTTATTTTATAGATAGCGGCACGTAACTTTAGCACTGACCGTTATTGCGCAGAAGTACAAAATAAAGTACCTGGGCGGGGCTAGCAGTACTTTACCTATTCGAAGCTATTCCCTCCGCGAATCGCTCAGCGCTAGACTTACGTGCTGCTACTTGTACGATTGGCAGCAATCTACTTTCCCGCCAGTTTTATTCCTTTTAATAAGTTATGAGAAATAAGTATTGCACGAATGCTAAATTTCTGATTTGTCGATCATAATACTTGTTCTAAAAAGGCGTAGTCATGACCACCTTATCTTGCTTTCGGGTAACTTCCTACTACTTTATGTCTGCAGTACAATCTCCGGCTACCAGGATACAGAACATCTCTCTCGAGAGCTAATCTCCCAAGTGGCGAAGGAAACCGAGAGTAAATCGGGAAGTAAACATTGCATTGTTAGGATTCGGATTAATTTTGTATCGCGTGTGCGTCATAGCTAAGTCGAAACGTGCTTTTCATGTCTCCGGTTCGTTGATAGAGTATTAGGAAAACAAAAACGTCAAGTGCAAGTCGGACTCGCGCGCCGAGGGTTCCGTAATTATAAGACCTTGTTTCTTGCCAAATTTCATGATTCTAGGTCAAAGGGATGTAGGTACCTACTAGTACCCTATAGGTAAAAAACGAAAAATATATATTTTTTGTAAATAGACTACGTATTTACTTTTTTCGGATTTTCCCTTACTTGTGCTAAGGCCTTGCTTCTTGCACTTCTTGCTTTTCTTCTCATGATTATAGGGCAACAGAAAGTACCCTATAGGTATTCGGTCCATGGTGAGAACCAAATATAATTTTTTATGTAAATAAACTACAAATTCGTTGTTTTCGCATTTTTTCCTTAAGTTGTGTTATAAGAACGTGCTTCTTGCCAAATATCAAGATTGTCTTGTCCAAGATTGTCATTGAGGTCAACGGGAAGTACCCTATAGGTTTTGTGTGTATTTGATTTCCATACAATTTAATAAAAAAGAAAATTGTCTTAGACGGATGTAACTTTTGATTAGATGTTTGATTTATATCACGGCTTCAAGAAGTTAAGGACCTGAGTATTTGATTTTAGTTTCAACTCGACAGCTACACGCGACAGATGGACAACAAAGTGATCCTATGAGGGTTCCGTTTTTCCTTTTCAGCTACGGAACCCATCAAATAGGTGGAAATGTTTAGGGTTAATGAAAAAGCAAAAACCTCGTTGAATTTAGCTTATTGAATTCAGGCCTCCAATTTCTTTTATGTTATTTCTTTCAGGGCGGTATTTGGCAGTCAGGAAATCAGTGGGCTTCTTTAGAAACCATAGTTGGTGTTATTACACCCACCGTGCCTCATGGTATGTTGGTTGTGATGCCAGGAAGCGTCGCAGCCTTGCACGCGCGCCCACCGATATGGCATACTCACTAATAGAAGAGATACATTCTTCCTTATTGACATTTGACAGCCTCGATACAGGTACCCCGTTCTAGCAGTACCTCGGCCATGGCAGTGTGGCTGGTCCTGACGGCCATGGTCGGGAGCGCATCGCAGCCATGCACGCGTGCGTCTAGAGATATGGCATACTCACTACTAGAAGAGATATACTCTACCTTATTGACAGCATCGATATAGGCACCCCGTTCTAGCAGCACCTCGGCCACGGCAGTGTGGCCGGCTCTGGCTGCCATCGCTAGGGGCGCGTCGCCGGCTGCGTCACAGCCTTGAACGCGCGCGCCCAGCGATATGGCATACTCTGCAACGGCGGTGGCGCCCTTGGTACACGCGCATTGGAGGATGTCGTTTTGTTTCTGTTAGGAAAATAAACGCTTGAAGAGTTTTACACCAGGTTCGTATGTATTTGTGCGTGGGTTCTTGTAGTCTTCCGTATCTTTTGGTCAATAACTAGACTAGGAAATAATGAGAAACTGGTTTCGTCTATCGTGCAAGCTACAAGCAGAATAAGCATTTAATAGTTGAGTGAGTCTGTTCTGTAGGTACTTGAAATAGCACCTAAAACAAAAAGATAAAAACGATCGCAGGTGAATGAGGTTGATGATCAATCACTTCAACCCGTGATTTTCCCCTAATTCTTTATCTTGTGCCCTCAACCTAATACCGCAAGCTTGATAATTGAAATTCAATTTCTGCGCATCGTAACATTATGCGGTAAAAAGATCATTTCACAAGGTCAAAAATAATTGAGCGACGAGGCGGAGAACCTTTTCAATTTGAACTGCCAACCTTCCAAGTCATTAAAACTTTTTGGTTTTGCATGCAAAATTAGATTGAGACTAACGTCTACGTTTGTTCCGAGAAAGCCTCCAACCTTACACACACATACACCAACCATACACAAATAATGCAGTGAGTATCTTGCCATGTAGTAATAATTATTATTTGTCATAAATATGTAATGCACTTTATCTTTCCCAAACCTTACATTTACCTAGTAATAAGGTGAAAATCTTTTCTGGCTTCATTATAAGTTATCAATGTACTATAATTATATATGTATTATGTAAAGCTGTGATTTACCATTAATGAAAATATAAATGTAAATACCAACCTTATTTACTGTAGGTTATATGTATATGCAAAAATCCTAGTAACCTACTTGCATGTATTCTATGGATTTTACTACCTACTTTTTAACAACTTACCTGAAATCGCAGGGTTACAAGGGACAGAATTTGAAGAATTATACACATTTAATATTTTCAACAAACCACGAAAAATAAAAAAAGGAGCAAAAAAAAAGACAGCGATTTTGTAAAAAGTTTGCTTAACGTCTTACTCTGCTAGCCAGCACTAACAACATGCTCTGATCTCCCTTAAAAAAATATTAGACCACCAGCACACTGCATGCATTTTAACAAGCTTTTCCTTTATCTGTGTTGATGGCATTTTATTTTTTATATCCAATTATAAATTCTGTGGTCAAAAGACATTTTATACCCACACAAAAATTCAGCTTGAATAGAATTATCAATAACACGTTGACCTTTACGTCAATCTCACTGTGTGGTTTACTGCAAAAGGCAATAAGAACCAGAAATTTTTCAAATTCACCCCTATTCAACGTCAATGGTCAATTTTACGCGGGTGAGTGAGCAATTTTACTGACTTTTATTAGATTATGTAATTTGATATAGTATTTGAACGACAACAAACGCGCCGAGGAATGCGGACCAATCGAATGAGTACGAATTCTGGCGATTCATCCAAATTATAAATTAGTTTTTTTATTTTACTTATCTTGGAAAACAAGCAGCTTGCAAAAAATATAGTAACTGAAGGCTCAAAAGGCCTTAGATCCACCGACCTTATTGGTAGCAGCGAGGCAGGCTCCTGCTCTGACTAGCACCTTCACAGCCTCTAAGTGCCCATGCCATGCGGACATCAGCAGCGGCCGCATACCGAACTGTGGGATAACCATCGTGTTAAGGGATCCTCCAAAATACAAACGCAGTTTTCATTTATCGTCGAGCACGCTACACACCAACAAATAGGTAGTACCTAACGCCACAGCGGGATCTCACTAAACATAAACTAACATATTAATGTATACAGATACAACTGAATAAATAAATATTGAAAAGGTACAAATTTGGGTTTAAATTGGAACTTGTTTTTAGGATTTTCACTTTTAGCTATCCTACAGACTCTAACTATTATTTAAGATCAGAGTGCATGTTTCAATTCTTACACACGAAATTTCGTGTTTCGTTACGGCCTATACATAGGTTACAAATTAGTTAGAATAATTTGAATATAAATTTTATGTCACATCATAATTTTTTTGTTGCGGCAATTATCGACCTTATAAGTGCCTACGCCTTCTCCATACCTTTAGTTTTTTACCTACTATTGAACTCTGCAGCCTCGGGCAAGGTACTAAATATTACCTTATCAGCGGCTTCGATGTCACATTTAGCGTCGATCAGTAGGTTGATGATCTCGACGTTTCCTCGGCTCGCAGCCCAGTGGATCGGCGCCCGTCCATACTGCAACATATTTTAATATCCATTGGTGGATCAGAGTGGAACATGATGTCGATTCTGATCCATTGGTGGATCGGAGTGGAATCTAATCCATCAATGGATTAGGTCAGTGGATCAGAGTGGAATAGGTCAAATATACGATCATCAGTAGGTCTTTCCAGTTTAGTATATTTATGACTCTGCATTTTCATATTATAGATTCACAGGGAACACTTAGTCAAGTCAAGAGGTTTCATTTACAGACCCGCTGTAAATGCTGAAGCCCACTGGCAATGCTGAAAAATAAAAAACAAATGAAATAAAATTTTGGCCGAGTCGTCACAAACTTCTTTGTTTCTCGTTGATTTTATAACCTGTACAAGCATAAGCAAGTCAAGGATGGTCATGTCTCGCTATAAAACTAGTTCCACACTATTTCGGTGTGGTGTGTTGTGACCGGTTAACTAGGTTCGTAGTTAACCCGCTTACATTCATAGTGAAAGAAAAATTCCTTATGAAACTCTAAGCCAAATCATATCGAGCAGGAAAAATAAATAAACTGCTGATGCCAATAATAAATCCCGGGTTCATGGTTCGTTAGTCAAAGTGCACGTCATAAAAATGCTCCAATACTGTGAACGTTCTTTGATAGTATTGGCATATTGAGGGAAATCTTTTTCAAGGATAACAGAGTTATCATTTGAGCAAGGTACATCTAGATTGTTTGCAACGGTCTTCAGTTAACTCAACCGTTTTAATTGTGAATTTCTTTTATTTTATTGTAATTTTCTTTGTTACCAACCTTTACCAAATTATATAACTTTTCAAAACAAAGATATAATTTTGATTAATAACGAGATAATCAGCTTTAATTTATTCACAATTAAATATTTGACCAACATAGAGGTGATTCCGCATTCATTAGATTATAATAATAAAGCTTTAAACCTATATCGTACTACGAGTACAGACTTACCTCTTAAAATAATTTCCTTAAATCGAAAACCCATTAATTTCTAAAATGGAAACTCTGGAGGGTATTTCTACTATACATTATGTAATTAGGGTTTCCCGCAAGATGTTTGATTACTCCCTCTTACCTCCCACCTGCCCCCTCCTTTCTCGAATGAAGTTGTCTACAATCGTAAATACTTAAAAGCCGAAGTTTGTGGCATAGGGGACGAATTTCTGGCTAAAATGCAGCTTGATACAATATGGATTGCTTCGAGACGGATTATTTAAACGTTCACTATTTATTTACAACATTTGCGATCACTGATCCAGCTGATCCAATCCAAACTCAAAGTGCTTGCTTTATTTCCTTTAGACCTTTCAGGAGTCTTGGACACGTCACAATATAGACATAAGACGAAAAAAACATACTTTCTATAACTACTAGTAGTTTATCAATATCGTCATGACCGTTTTAGTGTCATTTTTCTGATTTAGAACCCAATAACAGGGGTCTGTCTCGAGTTTTTCAGGAGTTATGGCTTGAAATTCAGCCGGTTTCTCGAACGCAGATCATCTTCATAATTAACTAATCAATGATCAAATCTCTGATCAAGTATCATTTGGGTTGCTCGAACGTTGATTACGTACTATGATTTTGAACAGAGATTAGTTGACCAGTCTGTCAAATCATTGAAGCAAATATCTTGTCAAACATCAAAATGGGTTTCTGGAACGCTAATTAGGCATTTTTCTTTAGTCAAGCGCTTGTCAAATCAACGATCAACTAATCGGTGATTTTGCTCTAATTAGCTGAAATAATTACTACAATTTACTGCGTTTGCTAAGTTCTAAACCTTGTTAATATAAAAAAAATAACAGGTTGGTACTCCAAAAGTGGTTTAATTACGTTTCACAATACTTATGGATCGTTTTATCAATAAAAAATACTTGTACCCTAAATTAAAATAACCTCATATTATTTTAGGAAGTCGCTTCGGATTTAACGGTGAGCAGCAGCAGTGAATCTGATGAGGAAAATACACCTGGACCCTGAAGGAGGTTCAGGGCTGAAGTAGGCTTTTTCTCAGGGAGAAGTGGAACAGGGTCCGAGTCTGGCACAACTTGAAGGCATACCTCCCCTAATCGAGACCCCCTCGGCACGGAGGCATAAGGCCACCAAACTAGTCGTTATATCAGCCTGGGATCACCCACTGCTGGGTATAGGCCTCCTTTCGCTTCACCATAATACCTACTTATATATAATTTTCTATCTCTGACACAGACACTGGCAGAATCGTAGCGAAAAGCAAGCGGCGCCATTAAAGAAGTTGAAGTTGAAACTAGGATTCGCAGCGCAAACGTGACATTTTGGAAGTTTAGGAGTGAAGGAGTGAACTGAAGGAATGATTAAATTATGTGTGACCATATCAAAATATACACTGATTTGACAATCGTAAGATGATCATTGATTAGATAATTTTTGTCTAATTATCGTTCGTGCAACCCGATTTGATTTGACCAGTGTGTCAAGTTAATTGCTTTGTCAACTGATTTGCGATTTGATTAGCGTTCGAGAAACCGGCTGGTAATGGCGCAAAAAGATAGAAGAAAAAACACAAAAAAAAATTAAAATGGAATTCTTATTCTTTTTTGCTTCCTCAATAATATGGAATGGTCAAACAGGTTAGCTAAGTTTGTTGTAGAATGTGAAGTACGAATTCTTAGTTCAAAACAAAACAAATGACAGGTCAATCTTACAAGAGCTCTCATTTGGTAGAGGTTCGTAGGTAGCACATCTTCTAAAATGAACTGAATGAAATGAATGCACTGAAATATTCGACTTCGGTACATATTAAAAACCGGATTATTTAAAAAACTATAAATATAATACTATTTTTGTTATGTACCTACTCACATATATAGCCTCGAAGCAAGCAGATTGAAGAGGAAAACTTTCGTAGTTTCTCAAATTTATTATGAATTGTTATGTGTGCGAACAGTTTATGTTATGGATGACTGATATGCCTACATTTATACAACACATTCGGAAACGGAACGAATATCTGCAGGACATAAAAAAAAAAATTGTCTTGCGGCGGGAATCGAACTCACTACCGATTCGTAGAACCTTTGCCTACTGTGCCACTGAGGTCGTCAGCAATCGAGATGACTGATCTATGTACATAGTACATATATACAACTCACGAAGGCCGTTACTGGAAGCATATTTAATTTTTCCTTTACGCAATTGCGTTTTACGTTTCGGCCTCTGATACTCTAATCTAATACAGTGAATTAGAGTATCAATTTACACCCAAATAAAATAAATGAAACACGCATACATAAAAATAGGCCACTAGGGCCTTCCGCACTGCATCGGGTTCGTTCTTGATGACAGTTTCTTGTTGAAGGAGGTCGTTCTGCTGGACTCGTACTCTCACTTCATACATACCTCGTACTGAACAGGCTTTTGAACTCAAATATATAAATAAATAATACTGGACAATTCACACAGCATTATCTAGCCCCAAGCTAAGCAGAGCTTGTGTTATGAGTACTAGAAAACTGATATACTGAAAAATACTTAAAATAAAATCAATAAATAATGCTGGGCAATCCACATACCAGGCGGCTCAGGACCGCTATTCGTGGCGTCGTTTGGGGAAGGCCTATGTTCAGCTGTGGAAGTGTATGGGCTGATGATGAAAAAATCCACACAGCATCATCTAGCCCCAAGTTAAGCAGAACTTGGGGAAGACTTCTATACTCACATTGTTCCTACAGTTGACGTCGGTAGGCCGTTGCAGGGCCTCCCGCACTGCGTCGGGTTCGTTCTTGATAACAGCTTCGTGTAGAAGCAGGTCGTTCTGCTGGACTCGTGCTCTCACTTCAGACATCTACGAATAGAAAAAAAAATCTAACTATGAAAGACATCAAAATGAAACATCGGAAGAAACAATAACTGAAGAGCAGAAAATTTATCTATACAACAAAATCGTGTAAGTTACACCACTGATAACTGAATAACGGCTGGACCGATTTTAATGATCTTTGATTTGTTGGATATATTTGTTTCCGTCCCGAAAAGCAGAATAACTATCGAACCGTGCAAAAAAATCGACGCAGGCGAAACCGTGGACACACTCAGTGATAGATAAAGTAATACTTTTATTTCATCACCTTCTTATACAGATTTAGATAAATTTAATAATTCATAATTAAAGAGTCAAAACCTTTTTATATTGTTTTCCTAATCGCTTCAGTAGTTTTTGCGAGAAAGAGTAACAAATATCCATACATACCTTACAAACTCTGACGTTTCGTAGGATAGGATGTCTATCCTGTGAAGAAGATGACCAAACTTGAGTTGAAGTATAAAACATAGGTACAGAGAATGTGGCTTTTAAGGGTTGTTTTTGTCTGTAACATGCCCTTGGTAAGATTACGGCATGCAATATCCACGGGCCTGAAATCCTAGCTTAACTAGTCGTACAGAGTTTTAACTTCGAGAGATAGAAAAGTTGCTATACCCATTTAAAGAAAGACGGGAAACTTACCTTTTAGTAGTTTCTTCAAAGTTTTATCTAAAGACCTGAAGTTTCCTTATGTCACTAGGAAACTTATCTATAATTCTTTATCTCGGTATGTTTATTAGTAGGTAGTGAAGATTTCTGTAGCTGCAATTGCTACGATTTACATAGATGGGTACAAAATGCAATGAGTACCTAAGTTTTTAGCTTTTATCGTGCATTTGTGTCCCTAATTTATATTTAAAAACATGATGGAAATGTTATTGTTTTCTGTAATTCGTACCTTTTGTTTTTTTTAACACATAAACACATTACAAGATAAATATTTTTTATTATAAATAGAATCCAGAAAACCTGGAACAAATATTGCAGATCATACAAACATTTTCCCAAGGCGTGAATCACAAACCTGCAACTTCCTGCGTCGCAAGCGGACCTTCCCCCGCCGCGCCACATCGGTCTTCATAATGGGATAAATGGTAATATTGGATTGTACAAATACACACAAACAAATAATCTCACACTCAAAGCGTATATACCGTCTCCGTTCCGTCGTGGGTCAAAACAAAAAGTCTTACCTTAGCTGCTTATCCTGTCAGTCCATCATACATTAATCCTAACAAATATTATAAATGCGAAAGTGTGTTTGTTTGTTTGTCCTTCCTTCCCGCCCTAACTAAGTAACTAATCGACTTGATTTTTGGCATAGAGCTAGTCGAAATGATGGAGAGTAGTATACATAGGCTACTTTTAGTCCTGGTAAAACATCAAATTCCCATGGGTTCTCAATTCACGAAAAACGACTGAACGGGAAAAAATACCTTTTTATCCCCCTAGAAATGTGAAATTCGAATTTAACGCGGGTGAAAGCGCGAGGATTAAATAATCCCCGAAGCTTTCCGTACCCATTTTATCCTCTGTCATAATTCTGAAAACATATGATTTTTATTACCTCCTTGTGTCTTGTGTCTGCAAGGGACTAATTCCATCATAACTCTTGGATAAAATAAGGCTCGACAGAAGGTCCATAAAAATGCCATAAACGTGTATAAATGTAAAGATTCTTAAAAGGACAGTTGACAGGCCGGCTTAGGACGCTCCGTATGGTTTTTAGTATTTTTTGTACGATTGCCATAGAAGTGAAATGAAATTAAAATTATTTCTCATAAACCACTTGCCCGGTCTCCTCTCCATGTTCTTCTCAATGTGTCTTAGTCATGCATACTTACCAGCTGACCTTATGAAGACTATAGTAGTGCCCATTGTGAAGAACAGGACAGGGGACATATCGGACAAAGAGAACTACCGACCAATCTCTCTGGCCACTATAATAGCCAAGGTGTTGGACAGTATGCTTGATTCTACTCTACGAAACTACCTTAAGCTACATGACGCACAGTTCGGGTTTAGACCCGGACTTTCCACAGAAAGCGCAATATTAGCACTCAAGCATACTCTCCAATACTACACAAGTCGCAGGACGCCGGTGTACGCCTGTTCCTCGACCTCTCCAAAGCATTAGATCTCGTCTCGTACGACGTGCTGTGGGGAAAGTAGAGGGACAGGGGTGTACCGCCGGACCTGTTAAAAATGTTTCGTTTTTGGTACGGACACCAAACGAATGTCATTTAGTGGTCCAATACTCTCTCTGACGCATAAGGGTTGGAGTGCGGGGTAAGGCAGGGGGGGGGGGTAAGCTAAACCTCGCTCTTCAACCTATATGTAAATGATCTCATTGTTGAGCTCAGTGGCATGCGTGTCGGTTGCCACGTTGATGGTGTTTGTATAAACAACATTAGCTACGCGACGACATGGTGCTGCTGGGCCCGACAGCGAGATCTGTCGAAGAGATGCTGAAAGTCTGTACTGACTACGCTGTATCTCACGGTCTCCGCTACAATACAAAGAAGTGTGAATACATTGTCTTTAAGGCCGCCGGTAATAACCTTAGACAATTCCCAGAATAAACCCTTAATGGCATGAACATCAATAGAGTTACATACTTTTAAATATCTTGGCCATTATGTTACCGACGACCTTAAAGACAATACTGACATTGAAAGAGAACGTAGAGCTCTGGCGGTAAGAGGTAATATGTTGCTCCGTAGGTTTTCCCGGTGTACAGAAGAAGTAAAATTAACGCTTTTTAAAGCATACTGCCAAAGTTTCTACACCGGGACCTATGGGTTAACTACACTAAACGACCGCGTGGAGCCTCTCCACGTATACAGTATAATAATATTTTTAGGATGATGTTGGGACTGCCCCGTTTTTGCAGTGCATCAGGGATGTTTGCAGAGTACGAGACGGATGGATTTGCAGCCATTCTCCGGAAAAAGACCACATCCTTGATGCGCAGAGTGCGCGACGGCCCCAACACCATCCTTCAAACTATAGCTGGTAGAATCACATCTCCCATGTGGCACTGTTTTGTGAGGAGAGTGATCTACTAAATGTTTAATGTAGTTTAGTATTTAGTCACTTGTAAAATAACTAACCCTAATTATAGTGCCCTAACAAATTATGGATTCTGTTGTCCAAAAAAAGATTTTTATTTTATTTATTTATTTATAAACTACAGTAAAAAAAACACAATTACTTACGCCAGGAACAAAGAGGAAAACGAAACTAAATTTCAATCAGTAGCTTAAATGCACATTAATGAAAGGAAATTATTTATTCGAAAAAGAGAGGCAACATATTATCTAGTCGGTAAAATGCGATCTATTTCTTGTCAAACAATAAATAATAAAAATAGTAAGAATTGTATATAAATGTAAAATAGAAGTGCGTCCAATAATCCGCACCGCACGGAGCGGATGCTTCCCACTATCGGCAGTGCCGACGATCCGTTAGCGCGGATGAAGTCATTCGTTTGCATAGCGTCGGCAATCTGTTTGCTGCGGTTACAGTGGACGCACCACCCGGCATTTCACTAAAAAAATCCATTTGACGTGATAAGCGTGGACTGTCCCATGCCAGCCTGTCAACGGCAGCCTTAAATATCCCGTTGTTCACGTAAAATTTACAATGATGTAAAACTTTAACAGAGAGTTTATTAAAACTATTTTATGTAAAAAAAACCTCTCTTCCTTTTCTCGAATTCAAAATGCATTCTGCAGTTACTCAAGTGGGCTCAGTAAACTGACTTTTAAAGGCCTCTGTATGCTCAAACCGTGGAAAATCTAGACTTTATCACAAGCGTATAGAGTCTTGAATAAATTTTAAGGGTGCATGCCTCCGGCAGTACTTTCAAAGAGGCGCTTTGCTTTGAGTGATAGGGTTTTGGCTTTGTAGATACATACCTACCTACTTTTGTAAAAAAGAAAACATGTAGAGCAGATATTGTTATTAATTCACAATATTTGATTTATGAGTAAAAATTTTTTAATCGTATGACATACACAGGCTTAAAGAACGAGACTTAGGCTAAACTAATTTTCTAAAAATCCATATATAAATTAAAATAAAATGTCACGCTTCACAAGTCAATGTTCAGATTTTGGAGCCATGTCTCTGCTTGTGGCGGAAGGTTTTCCAGGTCACTCCAGGGCCCTGAGTAGGAGTGGATGGGGCAGCGCTGGAAAATGTGCTCCATGGTCTGATCCTCAGTCGCAGAGTGCAGAGTCTGTCCACCCCCACTTATGCCGGAGGTAGTTGCAGCGGCCGTGCCCTGTTTGTAGTATGTTTAGGCGGCACCATTGTTTGCGAGGTAGGGTGAATCCTTTAGGTTTAACAGTGGGGTCGGTGTGTTGGGCACGCGAGCCGTTTGTGGCGTCCAGCCAATCTTTTTTCCTGTTTTCTGTGATTTGGAAGTTTTTGTGTTGCTGGGCCAGTGCATAAGGCGGATGTCGGGATTTTAGTCTATGAGGTGGTGGGTAGAAAAAATCGTAGTGAACGGGTAGTTTAGGCTGCGACTCGATTTTGTCCGACCCCCTTTTCAGCGCATGCTTCCGGCGGAGATTTGATGGTTCTATGTGGCTCAGCGCTGGCAGCCAGTGAAGTGGAGTTGACTTCACGGTCCCAGAGATGCAACGCATGGCGGCATTGAGTTGTGTGTCTACTTTATGAGCATGAACGCTTTCCAGCCAGACTGGAGAGCAGTATTCTGCTGCTGAGTAGACGAGGGTGATGCCAATCGAACGCAAGCAATTAGCTGAAGCACCCCAAAGGTTCTGAAGGATATTATTTCGAGTTCAGATCTTACGCGCCAATTTATTAAGGTGTTTTTTATAGGTTAGAGATCTGTCAAGGGTTATTATACCAAGATATTTTGGAAAGGGATTGTACCTTAGCTTTACTCCGTTTACTCCGTTAAAGATAACTCTATGTTCATAGCTAGCAAGGCTGTTGTTGAGGTGAAAACATGATACCTCAGTTTTACTTGGGCTAGGTATTAGTCGCCAGCAGTTAAAATACTTAGACAGCTTCAGTAGGTCGTCGGTTAGTACTTTTTCGTTATTTTTCATATTTGTACTTTACTTTCTCGCGGTCGACTAGAGCACTTGAAGTAGGTAAACTTAAAGTCAAATAACTGCCTTAGAAACTTGGGGCACATTCAAATGGGTAGGTTCTTGTTTTTAGGGTTCCGTACACGAAAGGGTGCCAACAGCACCTTATTACCTACTCAACCTCCGCCGGCCGTCCGTCCGGCTGTCAGCTGCCTGTATAGTGTTTACCAATTACGGGCTTGATTGGGAAACCAATTAAATTTCCAACAACAAATAAAACTCACGTCCTCATCCATCAGTTGCGATTGTGGTCAAACGTAGGTCTTTTGATTATAAAGTAGCTGTTGTTATTAATAAGTAAATAAAAAATACTATAACAACAGATAATATAAATAAAATAGATATAAATTTAAGGAGTCCATGATACGGGTAAAATTTTGTTGCCTTTTCTAACATACTGTGAAGAGCTTCAAGTATAAGCTAAACAACTTCAAATCATGATAAATAAAAAAAACATTTGATTTCGATTATTTTGAAAGGGATGGCAACATTTTTCGTCCAGTAAAATTAGTTTATTTTAGGCGACCTCTAAATTGACACCAATGCTGTTGTTTGATTTAATAACTGTCATTTGAATTACGTAACCCTTTGTGAGCGAGTTCACTCAAGCTTGGCTGGTTTATTTTATTATACTTGGTTGAGCAAAATCAGAGTTTTGCACTGAATCCCCTCTAGCGAAACATCAACATTCATTCAGGTATTCGAAACCTACCAATCTCTCTTCAAAATAAAAGATGAACCAAAATAAATAATTCCCTTTGTGATAACATTGATCCTTTGTGCGTATTGTAACAATATCCTATCCTACTTGTAATATTATAAATGTCAAAGTTTGTATGGATGGATTTATGGATATTTGTTACTCTTTCACGCAAAAACTAGTGAACCGATTAGGCTGAAATTTGGTATGGGTATTGTTTGGGACCCGGAATAACAATAAAAGGCTATTTTTTATCCCGATAAAACGCGAGCGAAGGCGCGGGCAGCAGCTAGTTGTACATAGCCGTAGGTCTTTTGTAATGAAACGTGAATCCGCCAAACGAAGCAATTGCGGCCGAATACACGTTGTGACTCATGAACGTACAAACAGATACTAATTCAGTTACCATGAATCACAGGCTAAAGGTGTGTCCGGAGTCAAACGGATCCTGGAGTCGTGTCCGCTCCTGGATCCGTGTGGTTCCGCTCCGGACTGGCGTTCTTGGCGTGTCCCGGGACACGTCAGCCGCGCCGTGCGGTCTCGGTTTATCGAGTCGAATGAATGTAACGAGCGATTGGAGCTGTGTGGATCTGAGCTTCGGTTTGGGTTCGGACGTGTTCGATCGACGGATCCGGATCCATTTCCGAGTAAACAAGTAACTACTACAGACAAATTATACCATATTATAATTTGCTAAATAAATCTATAATATACCTACTTATTTAAATAAGTAGGTACTACAATACTATAGTATAGTCTTATGAACCTAGAAGTACGAAAGTATTGTAACTACCTACTCACTAATCTGATGATTGTAAAAAACAGGAAAGTATTTGTCATAGATTCGTTAGATCCACCGAAACAAACGTGTCCTATACAAACAGATCCAATGGACATGTAGGAACCGTTACTGCAAGTGATTCTAACAGATCCGCCAGATCCACTGAATCAAATAGATCTAATGGACATGTAGGAACCGTAACTGCAGGCGGATCCAAACAGATCCGCGGAGTCGTATCCTGGATACGTATCCGAACTCATCTGGAGTCGGATCAGATCCGATCCAGTCACGGACACGTTTAGCGCATGCCTATCACAGGCACTTGTTAGGCCCTTTTTAAATTTCCGTAAACAGCGAGTAAGTAAACGGGCTCGGATTCATCATCATCATCATCATAACAGCCCATACACGTCCACAGCTGGACATAGGCCTCCCCCATACGACGCCACAAATAGCGGTCCGAACCGCCTCCATCCATCGACTCCCTGCGACCGCTGACCGACCTTGGGGCCGGATTGTGTAAAAAATATATACATATGTACTGTCTATAAAAATAGTAAGTAATTACATATGTATCGGGAGCTGGTGAGTATCTGGCGCAACGCATTAGCATTGCCATACAGCGGGGCAATGCAGCCAGCGTCTCGGGGACGCTATTTGAACTGGTATTGATATGGACCCAATTGAGCTAACAGTAGGTTGTCTGCAGTTCGCTCAATAGTTTCAATTGTAAATACTACACTTGAGAGCAATAAAATCGCACACCCGCACATTTTTACTTAAAAGTTCAATTTTTTTTTTATTTGGAGCTTACAGCAAATTAAAATAAAATAAAATTAAAGTGCATAATCTAGGCATTCGCAGAACTGATAAAGGGTTGACATTTACCTTTAAAAACAACTCATTAGCAACAAAACAATAGACCCCCTTATGTCGCTCGATCCAGGTAAGGCCGGCGGCGGGATTTATCGCAGGTATAAAAGAGTGCATATTGAGGGAATGGTCATCATTTGCATACCAACGTACAGTGTGAAAGGTTCTCTATTGATATTGGCTTCAAACGGAACACGAAAATGGATACTACACCAGAAGTAGCCGCTCAAGTGGTTGCCCTTGTTGAATCGGGGCTTAAGCAAAGTCAAGTGGCTCGACAATTGAGTTTGAGCCGATTTACCGTTCGGCGTGTATACCAGAGGTATCAAGAGACTGGTGGCTACAAACGGCGACAAGGATCGGGCCGTCCCCGTGCTACAACAGAGCGTGATAACCGCTTTCTTATAACGACATCTTTAAGAAATCGTCGTTTGAACGCATTTCAACTGGGCCAACGACTTCAAGAAGTTCGTGAAGTAGAAGTTAGCCGGTGGACAGTCAGAAGACGATTGAGAGAAGGTGGCCTGACTGCACACAGGCCAGCAAACGGGCCGAAATTGACCCCAGCCCACCGAGAAGCCCGCCTTCAGTTCGCTCGAGACCATTTGAATTGGACCGAAGAGCAGTGGAGTGCAGTCCTGTTCTCTGATGAGTGCAGGATGTGCTTGCATGGCAACGACGGACGGGGGAAGGTGTATAGAAGATCGGGAGAACGATTTGCACAATGCTGCATAACAGAACGTGTCGCCTATGGCGGTGGATCAATCATGTTTTGGGGAGGCATGTCTATGGAAGCAAAAACCGAGCTTGCCTTCATCACCGGACCGAATACTGGTCGCCAATCAAGAGGATTGACATCCATACGATACATTGAGGAAGTACTCGAGAGCCACGTCGTACCTTTTGCTGGGTTTATCGGCGAAAACTTTCTGTTTATGCAAGATAATGCAAGACCGCATACTGCTGGCATAGTGATCGAGTACCTTCAAGAGGTGGATGTGACCGTTATGGAGTGGCCAGCTCGAAGCCCAGACCTCAATCCCATCGAACATCTATGGGACGAGCTGAAAAGAAGAGTTCGAGGCCGAGATGCTCCTCCATCGACTCTACAGGAGCTGCAACAGGCAATCGCAGAGGAATGGGAGGCTATTCCTCAAGACTTTATCAAAAGTCTAGTAACATCAATGAAAACACGGATGGAGTCAGTGATTCAGGCTAGGGGAGGGAACACTCGATATTAATAACAAACTTTAAATTAATTTTATCTTTTAATTTCATAACTTTGACACCAATACTTGAATAAAGAATTTTTTACTAAACATGCATTTTTGTTATTGATCCACAAAAGCATTTTTATGTAATGATTGAAAGACAAATCAGATACCACTGGATAGGTATTAAAATAGACTATGAATCTGCATTACAGAAACATAATATTTTTTGTTTTTTTTTTAGTTATGTCAAAAAATCATGAATGTGCGATTTTTTTGCTCTCAAGTGTAGTTCTAATTTGTTTCTATTATTTGCTTGTCATTTTCTTTGTTAATAAAGGCCTGTTTAGTAAATATAATGAAGTTTAATTGAAAAGTTCAATGCTCGAGCTTTGCTCGAGAACATTTTTATCGTGGATGATTCCTGATGATTTCTTGTCAAAAATAAGTAGGTACCGCTACCTACTTGGTACATGACTATTTATTCACGAAAAGCTTTCACTCGCGGCTTCGCTCGTGTTTTCCCAGGATAATAGTACCTCAGGTCCTGTGATAAAATTTATCTCCTTGCCAAATTTCATTAAGATCCGTTCAGCCGTTTAGGCCGAGAAAAGGTAACTAAAGGTAACCGAATTACTTTCGCATTTGCAAAATTTATATGGAGTATGGCCGTAAGTTTTACTTACGCTAATTGAAGTCACAGGAAACAGACTTACGATACGAAATCTCCTGATCGTATTAAGGCGGTTCCTAGACCCAATTTAGCGCCAACACCTATTCACATGTATCACTTTTCCCAGAAAAATTATCCATATAGAAAACCAGATAACTCCACCCGCAACGCAAAGGTCGACTTGTGAATGGCAAATCTACTTTTAGCTGATGGCAAGGGAATTAAGTCACAATTTTTTCGTCAATAAGACTCAATTTAGGAACAAACCTTTATGTAAACTGATTAAAAATTTTCAACCTCATTATTATGTTTCCAGAATTGCTGCTAAAATCAGAATGAGTAATGTTTTCTCCCAATTAGTAACAGGTCATTTGGTAAATCATATTCGACGGCGCGAGAAATTATAAAAGCTAAATGAGTATTGAAGCTAATTTTGAAATACAGTATTGTTCGATTCCCTTTACTGCAATTCTTACTCACAAAAATCTTTTTATATTCTTTTAAATTTCTGCAAAGGCCTAAAATACAAATCTTGATAATATTATACTTGATTGACGACCGATGTGGCGAGGCGGGCGAAGGCCTGCGATGCAGGTTGCGGGTTCGACTTCCGACTTGGGACAAATTAATGTTTGTACGACCTGCAAATAATTGTACGACCTGCAAATATTTGTCTCGGGTGTTCAGGGTACTTTCTATGTGTAGTAAAAATATATATCTATGTAAAATATTGTATTAACTATATTAGTCATCTAGTACCCATAACTAGATATAGGTTTATGCCGGGCATTTAAAAGGCGTATTGAGTAAATGCCTGATATTTGTATGTCCGATATGCCCGTTTATCGGGCATAAACCGGACATAATATATTGGGCATTTACTCAATATGCCCCGTAAATACCTGGCATAAACCCATCTCTACCCATAACACAAGCTCTGGTTACCTTGCGGCTAGATGATGCTGCGTGAATTATCCAGCATTATTTATTATCATGAACGTTGTCAATGGATGTAAAAAGTCACCAAAAAATCACCGTAACATCACCGAAATTTGGTATGACCAGCCTCATACCTGAAAGTCCCATATTGTAAAGCCACCCTTCCAAAACGCCAGTCAGTATAACATGCCTTTGTGACCGTAGGGGCAAGGGGCGCCTTTGTTCCATCAATCATGCGTCTATGTTGCCCTGAACATTAGACCATCTGTTGTTCTGTACCGAGGATTGTTTCATTACTGTGCCCCATTTGTAACATGTTGAACAAAATGATACCTACTTGTGGAAGGTCATAAGACATTTGCAACAAGCGTTGGGTTGGAAACAAATTCGAGTAGTTGTATGAATCGTTGCTGATTAGAAATTTGTATTGGTTCCTAAATCTATGGATTTTGAATTAACGTGGGCTTGATTTTGCAAAATACAAATGCTTTTAAATTATGTAAGTATGTGCCTGGTATAAATTATAAATAAATAATGCTGGACAATCTACACAGCATCATCTAGCCATCTAGTGTTTAGCTTGGAAACAGGAGCTTGTGTAATGCGTACTAGATAACTGTATATCAGTTTATTACACGTCTCCAAGCAAGCTCAAACGCCTGTTAAATGATAAATTCTCTCTGAATATTTCCATTTAATATATCTACATATTACCTATATATTAAATGCTTGTTTTATTTTTTCCTATTATTGTGTGTGCAATGTGTATTTCAATAGAGTTCATATTATTTATTAATTTTTATGTATAAAATCAGTTTTGTGTGTGTGTGTGCAATGTGTATTTCAATATAGTTTTTATCTATTTTTATGTATAAATCAGTGAAGTTCTTATTTAGTCGTCCATTACCACTGTAACATTTTTTAATTCTAACGTATTTTGCTACCAGTGGAAACTTTATAAATAGCCTTCAGCATAAGTTCATGTAACATTCATGTATTTATATAATAAAGTAAAGTAAAGTAAGTTTTATTGCAACAAATACATGTAAATAGGTACATAGGTGGTATATGCTTAAATATGAAACAATGTATTTCTACCGGTGTGGCGTGCAATATTTAAGTACAAACAATGTCAATAAATTAATAAAATTAACTAAAATAAATAAACACTAAATCGAGACAATAACCAATACGAAATTTATATTAAAGAAAATTAAATTAAAATAAATATGTACCTACAGATATTACAGTTAGGCGCCATTATTTCCTATTTTCCAAAAAAACATTTGTCCGTCATAAAATCATTCCCTACATTGTAATTTTCTAGCTGTAAGTTTTCCCAAAATTCCAAAATAAAATAAAATAAATACATTGCTGCATTCAGGGCTTAAGAGGAGGGCGAGACAGGTATAATTAACTTAGCCTAAAGTGCCTTTTCTTTGTCCCAGTATCTGGGTAGCCGGTGCAGGTAGCCGGCGGCGAAGTGCATGGGCATGTTCGTACATTAGGGTTATTGCCAACGTCTCGCGTGAGACGTGGTCAGTCGCAATGTCTCACGAAAAGTTACCAACGTCTCGTGAAAACGACATAAGGCCAGCGTCTCACGAAAAATATTCCCAACGTCTCACAAAAGTCAGAGCGTCGTGGCTTTCAATCTACATCATCTACTATTTAACCATCCTATTCATTATTGAAATCCTTTGAGAGCAAAAGATGAAATAAGAAGATTATAATTTACAATGACAGAATAACACGTACAGGCATAATCTACATATAATTCGTCACCGGGTACCCGGCACCGTTTGCCCGGTGACCGGGGTGTGAGAAAAGGCAATAAGGGGTATTTATGTCCTCTCCTACCCTTTGACTTGTTTAAGGTGCCTTTTACGTGCTCGCTTTTTGAGGTTTTTATTTTGAACATTAAATGTATCTTATTAGAGGTTTTATGCACTTATCCTCTTTTACTGCTGAAGGATGTTTATTTGAAAATTTATTTAACAAATAAAACGGAAAAAACTTCATCAGAGCTATTTGAAAGAATACCAGAGTTAATTCCTCACGAAGACTGGTATGTCCCCGAACATACCAGCGATCCTGCGACGCAGAAGGTAGCGGTTTCGATTCCCGACTTGCGACAAATTTTTGTAAATACTATCTACAAATACTTGTTCCGGGTCTTCTGGGTTTATCAAAAATATCTATCTGTGTATTGTATTAAGTATATCAGTCATCTTAGTACACAACACTGTTTAGCTTGAAGCTAGATGATGCTGTGTGAATTGTCCACAATATTTATAATAATATATATAACTAGCTGACCCGTGCCCACTTCGTTGGGCGTTAAACATTTTTAGTAGTCTATAAAACTCGCAAATAACGTGGTTTAAACGATGCGTGTTTAAACAAATTCAACAGCTAAAAGAATTTTCAAAATTGGCGCAGTCAATTCAGAGATTACCCCCTACAACCACACAAACCTTACTTATTTTTATTAGTGTAGTATAGTATAGATTTAAATATACCTAGATTTTATTGACTGGACGTCACACAGATCCACATTTACCTAGGTATATTATGCGCTTTAAAAGCTTTTGATAGTACCTACCTACTGGAGAATAGGGCACTACACATATATTGTCCAGTTCTAAAACTGGAAGGAAGAATCACC
Source organism: Eupithecia insigniata (assembly GCA_947859395.1). NCBI lineage: Eukaryota > Metazoa > Arthropoda > Insecta > Lepidoptera > Geometridae > Eupithecia > Eupithecia insigniata. The sequence goes on from OX402008.1 coordinate 8,457,945, forward strand.
AGTCATCCTAAATCTTCACAATTTCTATCTTGATTCATGGCGTCTCGCAGATCTACATAATTCTCAGCGCGCAGTCTTCTCTCATTAGTTCTGTTCTGATGTATACCAAACGCTTCGTTTTAATTTTGGCGTAAGTGTCCACCAGAAAACGCTTAAACAAACCTCGAAACCTTTGCAGGTGAGCAATGCAAACTTATCTTATTGGTAAAATGTATCTAGGCGTAGAATTGCATTGCAGAAATTTTTTAGTGTCCAGTCTCGTCAGTTTTCGGATTCACATGTCGAAGATCAAAGTTGTATCCGTCTTCGCCACGACAGTAGGTATATGTATAAGCGAGTAGAGACTGAAGAGCATCAAATGCCTGGTGCGATTCGCCAATGCATTGCAAGCGGTCATCCCGGGGACGCAGCACATTTTATTCCCAGGGGATTAGTATACCAGCGCTATGGTATGATCAGCTCTACCATAGCACATGCTGAGTGGAGTCCGATTTTGTCATTTTTTCTTTCAATGTCCGGCCTGTCACAGTGCTGATCTACCAGGATGACGGCAACATCATTAGTAGCGTGAGCTTTGTACCAACCGGATGCTATCCAGTAGGTCGTTTATTGGCACTAATAACAATTTTGTAATCATTTTGTTGGCTTTTGGGGTATGGACTCGTATTTTATGTCCTTCCTCGTAGTATGAACTCAAATCATGCCAAGTATCACTCGAATCCACTCAGTAGTTTTTGTGCTATTTTAGGCCGAGAAATGTCACTTCCATCCCCACTCCCAAGGGAACCTTAACGAATTCCAGGATAAAAAGTATTACATGACCTTCCTCGTAGTATGAACTTAAATCATGCCAAGTTTCATTTGAATACATTTAGTAGTTTCAGCGCTATGCGCAGCCAACAAATTTAACTTTCATCCCCTATCCCAAGGGAACCCTATTGAAATCCGGGATAAAAAGTATCCATGTCTTTATCATAGTATGAACTCAAATCCTGCCAAATTTCATTTGAATACATTCAGTAGTTTCGGCGCTATCCGTAGCCAAAGAATTTTACTTTCATCCCCTCTCCCAAAGGAACCCTATTGAAATCCGGGATAAAAAGTATCTTATGTCCTTCCTCATAGTATGAACTCAAATTTTGCTAAGTTTTATTTGAATATATATATATATAGTAGTTTCAAAGTAGTTTTAAAAATTTTACTCTCATCCCCTCTCCCAAGGGAACCCTATTTAAATCCGGGATGAAAAGTATCATATGCCATTTCTCGTAATATGAACTTAAATTACGATAAGTTTTATTTGAATACCTTCAGTAGTTTCGGCGCTATGCGCAGCCACGCAATTTTACTATCATCCCCTCTCCCACTCAGAAACTCTATTGAAATCCGGAAAAAAAGTATTCTATATCCTTCCTTATAGTATGAACTCAAAACCTGCCAAGTTTTTGAAAATATTTAGTAGTTACATCGCTACGCGCAGCCAAAAAATTTTACTTTCATCCCCTCTCCCAAGAGAACCCCCATTGAAATCTGGGATAAAAAGTATCCTATGTCCTACATCATAGTATGATCTCAAATCCTGCCAAGTTTCATTTGAATACATTTAGTAGTTCCGGCGCTATGCGCAGCCAACAAATTTTACTTTCATCCCCTCCCGCAAGGGAACCCTATTGAAATCTGGGATAAAAAGTATTCTATGTCCTTCTTCGTAGTATGAACTCAAAACCGGCCAAGTTTCATTTGAATACATTTAGTAGTTTCGGCGCTACGCGCAGCCAAAAAATTTTACTTTCATCCCCTCTCCCTAGGGAACCCTATTGAAATCTGGAATAAAAATTATTCTATGTCCTTCTTCGTAGTATGTTCTCAAATCCTGCCAAGTTTCATTTGAATACATTCAGTAGTTCCGGCGCTATGCGAAGCCAACAAATTTTACTTTCATCCCCTCTCCCAAGGGAACCCTATTGAAATCCGGGATAAAAAGTATCCTATGTCCTTCCTCGTAGTATGAACACAAATCCTGCCAAGTATGATTTCAATAAGTTCAGTAGTTTCGGAGCTATGCGCGACCAAGATACAGACAGACAGACAGACAGACAGACATGATGGAAAAAAAAATACATTTTTGGCATGAGTATCGACAATAAAGAGCCCTCAAAAAAAAATTCTAAATATCTTCAATGTACAGAACTGAACCTGTTACAGTTTTATTATACGTATAGATAATATAATATATTTTTTTATAATATATTTAATTTATTTATACTCAGCAATTCAGACGAGATTTCTGTAAGGGACTCGTTTACGGAAACGTTCCAATCAACATCATCATCAGTCCGTATACGTCCACTGCTGAACATAGGCCTCCCCCAAACGACGCCACGAATAGCGGTCCTAAGCCGCCTCCATCCAACGACTCCCTGCGACCGCTACTTATGTTCCAATAGAAAGAATAATTTTAGTTTTTATCATAACGGTTTAAACCCTAATTGATGTTTGTGAAATCACTGCTTTCTCGCAACACCATCTATAAAGATCTGCCGGAGTCGGTACGTTTTGGCAAATTCAGCAACAATTACCTATTGCTGAAGAGAAATTGAGCTACATATAAGAGAGAAGAGGAATATAAATAAACTTTATCTTATCTAATAGGTAACAACTCTTGTTGCTGACTGTACCGTAATATGCCCGGCTGTAAATTGTAGTACCTACAGACAACGCTTCGGGCGAAACCGCAAGTAAAAGCCAGTAATAATATTCCCGGTTAAGTTAAACAAATTATTTCAGGTGTTTGTTTGGTTTCAACCGATGTTGATTTAAGATTTTCATTTGAAATTTTCTCTCGATAACTGCCTGTGGGTATTCCAATTTTATTCGTTGATGTGTTCTGAATAACGTATTTTAAACAAAAACAAAGTTATTTTACTAGTTAGATTAGTAGTGGTATTTCATGAAATCATTTTGGCAAAAACCTCATTTCATTACTCGAAAAAACCTTTGGTTTCCATTTTGAATAAAAACCTCTCGGTTCTCTTTTCAAATCAAAGCTTTGTCTTAGAGCTTCATTTCTTGAGTACACCTCATTTATTTTAGCTGTTTATGCAACTTTGTTACTACGGAAAATTGGCATTGGTTGGTTAAGTGACCCGTTTATAAGTGAGTTTGACAGTCAGTCACCCATAAAAACTTATACCTCTATTAGCTGTTCCCCGCGGTTTCACCAACGTTAAATTTGAATTAGTCATTTCTAGGAGGTTAAAAACGTGTTAAAAATACGAATATTTCCGTAAATATCACATGGAAAATGGAAATGAAAAAAAAAAATGTTTAACAGGACTAAAAGTAGCCAATGTTACTCTCCATCCTTTTCACTAAGCTCTATGCCAAAAATCAAGTCTATTGGTTGCTTACTTTGGTTGTGAACGAAAGACAAACAAACAAACACAATTTCGCATTTATAATATTAGTTAGAATGTACCTACACCCGTAGGTACATTCTAACTAATATTATAAATATTATACAAGGACTCACACACACACACACAAAAACACAAGTTGAAATAATACGAAAAAAAAACACAAGTTATTCGACCATTAACAATCTTAAAAAGCAAATCAAAAAACTCACCGTGATTCCTTTGAAAAATTAGCACTCAACAGAATCGGTCCATTACACTCAGAAAGTTTCCTAGTATTTCATGTAAAACGGAACGTAATTAAATCTCGTAGGTACTCTCGCGTAGCGCTGTAGCGGGTGTGCTACGCCGTAGCTGGCTACGAACTGACGACCTGTAGCAGAAAACAACTACCTATAAGGTAGCTGAAATTCGCGCAGGCTAGGTAGCGTTGGTAGATAAACAACCTCTCGTTTGAGTGCATGGAGGTCTGCTTAAAAAAGGTTGTACTATTCGATTTTTAAATGTGACCTATTCAAATATTTGTATCGATTTGAAGAAAGTCTCTCATTTTCTCGTTTGGGTGCATAGAGGTCCATTTAGGTACTTCAAAAAGGTTGTATTAAGCGATTTTTAAATGTGACCTATTCAAATAGGTATTTGACATTACTTGTTAGTTTTTGCCCGCGGATTAAATTAAGGATCATAGTAGTCCGAAAATAATTGTATATTATTTATTTATTTAATTCGTAACTGTCTTCCAGTGAGCGGAAAACTGCTCCCTTCTCATAATTCATATCCCAGATGAGAGCTTTAGGCTTAGGCATTTCCAAAACTACTGAACAGTATCAAGCTGCAATTTTGCAAAGAGTATTACCTCTTTGCAAAATTGCAGCTTATAATATAATAAAATAGGCTTAAAATAATATTAAGCTACTTCTCAACCCGGAAAAATGAGCACAATGCTGTTGGCAAAAGCTACCTACGACTATATGTACATTACATATATTTTAAATGCAAAAATCTCACGTAGTTAGGAATCAAATTAGGTAAATAATAGAATAAGTGTCACTCTAGGTTATTTAAGGAATTAGTTTATATTTACAAGTTAATTCAATGTTTTCCACGAGAGCTACAGCCGACAAACTGTTGCACAGTTTGGCAGTAAAGATTTACTGTAATGTACTTTTTAATTTGAAAAACAACAATTACAATTACAATCACCTCATATCATCAGCCTATACCCATTGCTCCCATGTCCACTGCTGGACTTAGGCCAAGGCCTAAGTCCTTTCTCCCTTGTAGAGTTGTATCAGATTGTAAAACAACACAAATACCTCTAGGTACTATTTTACAATAGCAGTTAATATAAATATTCATTAGTGTATGACAAGAGCTCAGTAATTATAATTACGAGTACATTTGCTAATTACTTACAAAGATACCTGTCAAAGACAAAGGTATTATTGTTCATTTCGTATTAACCGCGACCGCAGTGCCTGCGGCAAACCTACGTACTAATAACATCCTTAGAGCTGATGTAATTGGGTACAAATTAATTATTACAGAGCTAAGTTTCCAAAATAATATGAATTTCAGGTTTATTTTTTGCAGTCGCGGCGTAAAATACTACATCTCCAACTCAGCCCGTGGATGTCGTAAAAAGGCGACTAAGGGACCTATTACAGGAAGGTCAAGCACCATTCTTATTAAACTCCACTGCAATCCCCAACACCAATAAATGCTCAGAACGGCCCATCCCACCCCCTAATGATAAGAACCAACAAGTAATCAGGAAAGGCTTATGTTCAGTTTTGGTCTAAGATTGACTGATGATATGAGATGATATTTTTGCATTGAAACCATACAGTCTTAATCAACCGCAACATTGTTTATGCTGATCTTCTTTGAAATATAATCGGACAATAAAGTTACAAATACTTAATGTAAATAATTAATGTAATTCAGTAATTCATTTATTGTTCGTGAATCAGGTAGATACAGTCAGTTATTAGGACTTAGTCTAGATCGCTAGATTCTGCCACTTGAGCATACAAACATTGATAATTACAAGTATGTGGTTTTTAGAGAATTATAAAATTAAACATGAATAATTATTGTGAAATCATCATTTTATCTTACACAAATATCAAGAAATTAATGTCAAAATTAAACTTTTATTATATGTACATTAGTCAATAATATAAAAATAATAATGATGATGTCAATAGAAAGAATAAACAGTCAAATCAACCAAATTTAAACAATGGTACGGTCAGTTAAATAGTCATTTACAGTGTAATAGGCTTTATCAATTAGAAAAGCATTAAGTTTATCACTAAATTGTTTACTGGACAGGTCGCGAATAGATTTTGGTACTTTATTAAAGATTTTTGGTGCCATACAAAACACACTTGGACGCAGTGACTTTGTTCTACATGGTACATTGCGTAATCTACCCTCTAAGCGGCGTCCAATTGCAAACTCTTTAAATAGCTCAGAATTGTTTTTTACGAAAATTGCTACCTCGTGAATGTATATTCCTGGAAATGTAAGTAGTTTTAGTCTAGAAAAGTGAGTTTTACAGGAGTCTCGTGTTTGTATGCCACAAATTGTCCTTAGACAGCGTTTTTGAGCTTTAAATACTCTAAGATTGTCCGTCGAGTTCTCCCAAAACATAACGCCGTATCTTAGTAGAGAGGATACATGTCCGTGATAAGAAGTGAGTAAAGTGGATAAATTAGACACTTTACTCAATTTAAAGAGAGCATACGAAAATTATTTTCGTCTTTTACTAACAATGTCAATGTGTTGCTTCCAATTTAATTTACTGTCGATGGTAAGACCTAGAAACTTGGTAGATTCTACTTCAGTCACTACCAAAGTAGTCAATACCGACGTCAATATTAACATTAGTTTTGTGTTTAAAGTTCATTAAATATGTTTTTGTCAGATTTATTTTCAAATTGTTCGATGAGAGCCAGTTAATAACAGACGTCAGAGTAGATTTGATGTATAATTCGAAATTGTGTTTCTTATCACTAATGAATAATACGGTACTATCATCGGCAAACAATGTTATAGGATGCTTAGTAATCTCAGGCAAATCGTTAATATATATTAGAAATAGAAGTGGTCCCAAAACACTACCCTGAGGTACACCATGCGAAACCACTCTGCCACATGATTCGTATACGGTATCAATGTGCGTTTTCAAGCATATTTTATTGACTTGGGTCACCTGACTTCTATCACTGAGGTATGATTTTATGAAAGTATTTGCTATACCTCTAACACCGTAAACATCTAGCTTGTGAAGTAGTTTATCATGATCAACATGATCAAACGCTTTGGTCATATCCATGTACAAAGCAATTACATTTTTATTGTTGTCTCTACTCGTCATTACATTATTGAGAAAGTCAAAAATTGCTTTATTGATAGACCGACCTCGTCGAAACCCATACTGATTCTTACTTAAAATATGATTGTCTTCCAAATAGTCCAAATAGTTCCAAATGTATACTAATGTGTATTTTTTTGTCATAAACGTTAATCAGAAGGAATTGTTGAAACCGATCGATCGAACCTTAAATATCACCAAATATCACACTCTATGACTTCATGTGGTTGAGTTTTTCTTTTACCGCATATTATGTACTAAAATACTACCTGTGCTGACCAAAAACATCCAAACGAGACATGGAAAAACAGCGCTCTCTGGACCCCTGCAGAGAGGGCTGTCTCAGTGACATAGAATCAGCTGCCACATAATCCTGATATGCATTGGCGTAACAGGGAGCCAGTTACAAATCAAAACCACAAACAATGGACCAAGTTGAATCTCAGTGCGAATCAAAGAGTACACACTCTATGACCTGTGCGACATGAGGCCATAGGGGCCTCAAACTTAGCGGTTCTATTCATAGAGCCAAGATTACAGCAGTTGCTCGACGTCCACTGCATCAGGTCAGAACGACCGCACTAGACTAGCTACACGGAATATACTCAATGATTCAGAGAGGAGAATTTTTTTAATTTTCTTTCGTATGAAGTAAAATGCAGGTAATTTTTAACCATGTGCTAACAGCTACCAAAAAATAGTTTAAATTCAATATTCAACGTTACATAAGTCATTGAGCATATTATTTATATATGTTAGTGGGAGTTGGGGGCTAAAAATAAAATAAAATAAATCATTTAAGACTGGTGTATCTAATGCGTAGAGGGACTATGTCGCGTTATGACTAATGTCATATTATTTTTAGCCGTTAATGTCCCAGCCCTGGCCATTTTGATGATGGGATGGGGATTGATGTGGATGATTTTCATAGTTTTATTTTGCTTTTTTATCCTCACTTGTGTAGATATTGGTCCAAATTGGCCGATTTGGCCATATCCATGTGACCCATAATTTCATAATTTAATTGTAAAAATCTACCTTCGTTTAGTTATTCGCATAATCCAGCCACAATGGCTGTTTGCGTTTCGTATTCAAATTTCCTTGTAAATTATAACGAACCATAACAATGGACGCTGAGCACAAGTTGACCTTAGATTATAGCAATACAAATGTAAATATGGTTATCCGACAGGTCTCGTCTTTGATATCTCTGCTTGCGGTGGAAGGGTCCGACCGCAAGCCGAAAACTATCTCTGGATGTTACTGAATATACTTAGTGGACGTATACCAGGTAAGAAATATTTATAAATTAATTATCTATCCATACATTCTATAAAATTATCATTTATAATATATATAACAAATAAGTACATATCACTACAGACATATGTATGTATTATTATAAAACAAAGTCCTCTGCCGCGTCTGTTTGTCTGTTCGCAATAAACTCAAAAACTACTAAACTGATTTTCTTGCGGTTTTCATCAATCGATAGAATGATTCATGAGGAAGGTTTATATTATAATTAGATAGGGTTTTGTATATATTGGTTGAATTATAATGATAATTACTGGCAGGGTCGGACACCACAATACATAGAACACCCGGAACTAATATTTGCAGATCGTACAAACATTTGTCTCAAGGCGGGATTCGAACGCGCAATCTCCTGCGTCGCAGACGGACCTTCGCCCACCGCGCCACATCGGTCTTCAATTCAGATCAAATTATTAGTTTCAGGAATAACTCTACTCAATTAGTTTATATTAAGTTAATTATTAACTTACCAGAGGATGGGCAGCAGCTTCCTTCTGAGTATTTTTAAACACCAACACTGCGATCACCAATCCGCCTGCCAAGCGTGGTGATTATGGCAAATCCCCCCCTACATGGGAGACCATCCACTCGGATGGACCGACGACATCGTAGCGGTCGCAGGGAGTCGATGGATGGAGGCGGCTCAGGACCGCTATTTGTGGCGTCGTACGGGGGAGGCCTACGTCCAGCAGTGGACGTGTATAGGCTGATGATGATGAAGTTAATTATTAAGTGACAGGCCTTTAAAATATTTACTTTTAATAAAAATTATTTATAAATTCTTTTGATGTCAGAATTTCTGATTATGATAATAAATCATGTTGATGGACAGTCTGTTTGTAATATACAAACGAATTAAATCTAAAAATTTACACATTAGTTTCTGCTCATGGTTTCGCTCGCAGAATCAAATTAAAGTTTGTTGCACAATTTGTTTGCGATAAAAATGAAGGGGCTATTTAGAAACACCAAATATTTCAAAATTAAAAAGTTATTTGTTTTTCATACACTTCACTTAGTGGTTTTTAAAGTTTATAAGGGATATTGAAACCTCTAGCTAGTTATAACTGCTCTCTTACCAACCTTTCGACAAACAAGCTACTAGTACCTGGGTACTTTTCTAGCAACTTGATTCTATGTGACTTCCGTTTTAATGGATATCACGTAGGCGCACAATCAATCTCCAAATGTAATCAAACTGGCTCCCTTTATTAAAGGGCCATGGATGCGTGCCAGAACTCTACCGTGTAATTAAGCTTTATATCACAGGTTATAAATTGTAAGGGATAGAGCACGTGCTTCGATAGACAGGATTGGCTACATAGAGCGGCTCAACGTCCGGAAGATTTTAAAATGTCCAGAATTCCCTCTCACTGTTTTTTCGTGATCCAGTTTCCCACCTGCAGATTTGTTCAACGGGGAAAACTGAAAAGATCTAATAAAGCAAAGTCACATTCTTAATTGCCATGAAGCTGCATAATAATCTTTTCCTTCTAGCCAATCTACAGTTACAGCGGTTACTCACCATGTATTATAGGGATCAAGTAGTGATAATGTTCTTCGTAAATGAAAGCTTCATGGCAGTTTACAATGTGACTTTGCTTTATTAGATGTTTTCAGTTTTCCCCCTTGAACAAATTTTCTCAAGAGGGAAAACTGGAAAAGAAACGGTGACGGAGAATTCTGGACATTTTAAAATTAAGTTTATAGTAGATTTATCAAAGGGGAAAATCTGGAATAACCCTGAATTCGTCTAACATGAAATTGATGTTGTCCTTCTAGCCGAAATTGAGCACGGCGGCCATTCGTATTTGAAGCTAGCCAGATCCCACGCACCTGACTAGCTTCAAATACCTAATATAATATAATCTCCGTCACCGTTTCTTTTCCAGTTTTCCCTTTTGAGAAAATTTGTTCAAGGGGGAAAACTGAAAACATCTAATAAAGCAAAGTCACATTGTAAACTGCCATGAAGTTAGTTTTTACAGTGCACAAGTAACGACAGTTATGTTCTGTATGCAACTATCAACTTTTTAGTAAATAAATGTCACTATCGTAGCAGTAACCCATTAAAACGGACGGTGTTAGATACCATTGTCATAGTGAAGCGATTGGTTACCAGAATTCGGTCTCAGGTGAGATGACGATCTGATTGCTGACGGGTGCTGAATGCGGTAAGCTAAAGACAAGATGCTATAGCGCTCATCAGGGGCTATGTCCAGCAGTGGACTTACATGGACTGAGTATGATGATGCCTAATCTAATAAGGTGTTTGGATCATGAGAATTCTATATAATTTTGTCTAGGTAATAGGGTAAAGTCTGGAGCCTGAGTGGTAGGTGCTTATCCCACCTCCAAAATACTTGCTTCTGAAAATCGCAATGATTTGTTAAATAAAATTGCGTCTATAGGATACATAAATAAAGCTTGGATGCATTTTTCAGAAGTTCCGGTGTTCCGTTCTGTTTTCAGGTGTTCCGGCATTGCAATTGAAGTATTGTTTAAGATCTTGTCTCTAGCATCGAGAGGGGTTACTTCTGCTCTATGGCTCCATCCACGTGGACAGTGAGTGATTGATTGCTTACTCTATTCATCGACATACTGGTGACGTATGCTGCCCTGGTACCCCGCTCGCTGATTGATAGTCCCGCGATGATTTTTCATCATTGAATCATGAAAACTCACACGAAAATTTATAGGTATTCAAATTTTCGACCACATTTGTTCGTGGAGAATTGGTTTTAGACTCGAAAATATGATTTCTACACCATACCAACTACCAAGAGGAAGACGCAGGGGACTGTAAGAAGATAGAGAAGAGGAGAGAAGCAAAGAACATATCTTATTTTATTTTAACATTTGTATAATATTTTATTCATAAAATCACAAAACAATAGGCACCTTTAAATGCTTTTGTGTAAAATATGACCCCAATCTTTATAAATATCACCACAAATATATCACATACCAGCTTAAAATTATGAAGAACCTGCTTCAACAACATTAACCTCAAAATAATATATTAAGTACTTGATATTCGTCCTCTTAGCCCTTCCTACTTTATAACCTACCAATATTATAAATGTGAAAGTTTGTATGGATGGATGTACGGACATTTGTTACTCATTCAGAAAAACAGCTTTTTACCTATAGTTCAGGCACATAAAATCCCATAAAAATACAGTGTGTCCCTGGATAAAGTGCAACCCCGAAAGAGTCATTAGTGAGTAATAAAAATTTTAATTCATCAGTAAAGTATATACGAATTTTTTTAAATTTTTATTTCTATTTTTTTGTCGATAATTTTTTATCTACTTTCACCCCCTTTCGGGGTTGCACTTTATCCAGGGACACACTGTATAAGATTAAATAGTTTTAGTCTTTGTAATCCTTTTAGCCCTAAGTTATTTTTGAACAAATTATTTTATTTTATTTTATTTATTTTTATATAATTATTTATTTCACGCAAAAACTACTGAACCGATTAGGCTGAAATTTTGTATGGGTATAGTTTGGGACCTGGAATATCATATAGGCTATTTTTGTCCCGATAAAATGCGGGCAAGGCGCGGGCATCAGCTAGTCATTAATAAATCTCCAACCTCCATATCTATATACATAAAATAAAGTCGGGTTAGTTCCACCATTTATAACTCAAGAACGGCTGGACAAATTTTAATGATCTTTGATTTTTCTCCGACCCGAAAAGCAGAATACTATAAAAAAAATTAGGGTTACGCCCAAAAGAAAATCAAATTCTACGCAGGCAAAGCCACAGGCACAGGTAGTTAATATTGAAAACATTGCGCTGACCCTTTTTCGTATCCTAGACTACTTTATGACTAATTATGTCGTAAAGAACCTCCAAAGCTACCTACTTAAGTCTCAATCAGCAACAATTTGTATTTTATATTCGTGCTTTCTCTAATCTCAAGAGACCAGTTTATTTTTTCATGATATACCCTAGGTTCTTCATTTCCTGATCAAACTTTTCATCTCTGTACTTCTTGAGTTTCTCCAGCCACACATCGAAGGACGCAGAGTTTCTGCAGGTTCCACCATACCTGGAAAAGGGAGTTAAAGCATCATTTAGCAATTTAGCCCGGGATCACCGTCTGCTTAGCCAACGTACCCATGAGGCCTACCTACGTAGGCCTTTTGATAGCCTCCCAGTCCTATGCTTAAAGTATGATTGTAAAACTACTAAATAACATACTATACATCCTCAGGTTGCCTGGAATCGCTCTTAGCGATAAGGCCGCCCATTAATTATCTGTATCTGTGTTGTGTTTTTTTTTTTATTATATGGTGGTACAATAGAGAATAGTTGCTTACTATGCTTTTTTCTTCATCCTACTAATATTATAGATGTCAAAGTTTGTATGGATGGATGTATTATTTGTTACACTTCCACGCAAAAACTACTGAACCGATCAGGCTGAAATTTGGAATGGATATAGTTTGGGATCTGGAATAACATATAGGCTTTTTTATCGAAGGCGCGGGCAGCAGCTAATTTTATATAAAAACAATCTACCTGGGCGGCAGACACTCCTTGTCAATGTGACTCTGCAGAGACTTGAGATCTGTGCCGTGGAAGAAGATGCTGCTCCATGCCTTCTGCGGGATGAACCGCTTGAAGATGAAGAAGAAAGAGTTGAGGATCCAGGAGTAGTTAATTATGTGGCAGCTGCGGAGACGGGTGGGGTATGCTGCCTGGAATGAATGAATGAATGAATACTTTATTTAACATTAATAATCATCATCATCATCATCATTATCAGCCCATACACGTCCACTGCTGGACATAGGCCTCCCCCGTACGACGCCACAAATAGCGGTCCTGAGCCGCCTCCATCCATCGACTCCCTGCGACCGCTACGGTGTCGTCGGTCCATCGAGTGGATGGTCTCCAATGTAGGGGGGTATTTGCCCTAATCTCCACGCTTGGCAGGCGGATTGGTGATCGCAGTGTTGGTGTTTAAAAAATACTCAGAAGGAAGCTGCTGCCCTTCCTCTGTTAGGTTCCCTTAGTCGGCTTTTACGACATCCACGGGTTGAGTTGGAGACATTAATAATAATAAATAAATAATACTGGACAATCCACACAGCATCATCGAGCTTCCAGGTAAGCAGAGCTTGTGTTATGGGTACTAGATGAATGATATACTTAATATATATGTACATAGATAGGTTTTTATAATACATAGAATGTTTTATACACAGAACACCCGGAACAAATATTTTCAGATGGTAAAAACTTTTGTTCCAAGGGGGGAATATGACCCGTAACTTCCTGTGTCGCAGACGGACGTTCCCCCCCCCCCCCCTGTGCCACATCGGTCGTCAAATTTATTCTTAACTAGCTCCTGTCTGCGCCTTCTCCCGCGTCTTATCGGGATGAGAAATTACCTAGATACCCAAACTATACCCATACCAAATTTCAGCCTAATCGGTTGAGTCGTTTTGAAAGAGTAACAAATATACATCCATACATCCATCCATACAAACTTTCACATTTATAAAATTAGTAGGATTTATTCCTCTTGAAAAGTATAAATTGTGCAATTGTTTTTGTGACAAGAGCTAGATTAGGTATTCAAGCGGGGAAGGTAAAATCTGAAAATAACGCCAAACAAATTACAGCAAATATAAGTTATAATATCTTTCTAATTATCTCATCTCAAAATGTAATCCCCAAAAGCCTGAGGATAAAACGAAATTAAAAATTAATAGACTTCTAAAAATGAAATATTTTTCTACATAGAATAAATTAATATTTACGTTAAATTAAAATTCTGGTAACTCAAAGGACTCGAATTATTTGTGCGAAATTAATTTATGTATACCTACTTAAATAAGGGGATTTTCACATGAACTATTGGCCCGTATTCTCGATAGATTTTGTCATTTTATGCAATCGATGATCAAGCAGTGTAATTATTATATGGATTTTTGAGACGGGCCAGTCAGGGCAGTACCACGAATTATTAAGTTAAAAAGTGGTTCATCATCAGCCCGTACACGTCCACAGCTGAACATAGGCCTCCCCCAAACGACGCCACGAATAGCGGTCTTGAAAAAGTGGTTGCCATAGACTAATATAGATGTGAGACCATCTACTCGATGGACCGACGACATCGTAGCGGTCGCAGGGAGTCGATGGATGGAAGCGATGGGGCGATGGGGGAGGCCTATGTCCAGCAGTGGATGTGTATGGGCTGATATGCTGATGATGATGATGAATATAGATGGCGCTATATGAAACTCAAGTGTCAAAAATCTACCAAAAAAATACTGTCAATGTTTCGTTGTTTATTTTATGACACTTGACTTTTGTGCAGCGCCATCTAGTGTCAAAATAAAAAGAGTGATTGTTTTTTTAAAGATTGCATTGAAAAGCCTTCATTGGCTACGCCAGGCCAATAATGAAAATACAAGAGATACCGCCGCCGCCGTTGCTACGATACAGGATGTCTACTTTGAAAAACGAACGATGGTTACGGATCACGTCAATCGCACGAAACGAACAACCTAACAAACAAGTTACTTCGGGCACTTCAACTGACACCTTTCGTTTCGGATCTCGAAAATAAATCAATATTTCTAGTTCCACTTCGGCCCACTCGTCGTTTGTTATAAAACTCAGCTTGATTTGACGGCATAAGCCGAGTCGAGTAAGAATTGAGGTTAGTATGAAAGACTAGCTGCTACCCGCGCCTTCGCCCGTGTTTTATCGGGATGAAATACATATTATGTTATTCCAGGTCCCTATAATATACATATATTATAGGTATGGGTATATACATACATAGGTATGTATATACCCATACCAAATTTCAGCCTAATCGGTTCAGTCGCAAAGATTTATATCGTTATAAGTTACCGTAGTGAGACCGCGCCCGTGTTGGTGCCATATGAAATGAGATAGCTCGCTCATTTAGAGTCAGTGTACCTACATCTAAACACAGTGTCAGCCGGACGTGCTCGCATTGCCATTTTTTGTAGAAAAGTGTCACAAAATGCCGTCGTGCGCATTTCGCAAATGCAACAATAATTCTAAACATACAAATAAAGACAAAAGCGTTACATTTCACTCTTAGGTATTGCGATATAATTAAAAAACTATAATTTTTCTTTCCGTTTCTTAAATCTGTGTTTTCGGTGTTGCGTTCTGACTGCATTACAAATTAACATTACCAGCTAGATGTGTGATACTACCCAGTTTGCACACTTTAAAATTTTTCGATTTCAGGGCATTATAGGACCTTTATTTTTTCACAAAAACAAAGCAAAAACACAATTTTTAACTACTTATTAGTGTGCGTGCGTCGGCATTTCGTAACGCACACATTCAAAGACAACGGACCACGGTTTTTAATGCCAGGGCATATCTAACGATATAAATCTTTGTTAATCGTACCCCCATCAAGCAGACGATCTGGTACGCCACGGTAGGCGTCAACGTCGCCACATGCCTCAGGCTGACTCCATCCAGGTCCACGATGACCGTGCCTCCCAGGACCTGCAATTTTGGCTGCCGGAGACCGACCTCGCACTGCACCATGCCAGCGCGTACTAGGTCTTCTACTGGGAACTCTGAGGGGTCCCATGTGCCTGTCAATAGAGAAACAAAAGAATTAAATAAAGACTAGCTGCTGCCCTCGCCTTTGCCCGCGTTTTATCGGGACAAAAATAGCCTATATGATATTCGAGGTCCCAAACTATATACCAAATTTCAGCCCAATCAGTTCAGTACTTTTTGCGTGAAAGAAGAACAAAAACATACATAGTCACAAACTTTGACAGATTAAATTTGCCTTCCACTTGTGGAAAAAGTTAATATGGAGTTATTTTGATATTAAAATTATCATTGATAATAATTAATTAAGTTTAATTGTTATTTGCATACTTAATCATTCATAAATAATTTAATTTATTTGTTAAATCTACGTATTTTTATGGAAGAGTAGGACATCTTGGCACAATTATTTTACATCCTTAAAACATAGATTATCACTTAAAAGGATGTTCTTACAAGCATGTAGAGTAGAGTAGCATATAAAAAAATATCGTAGCGAATGCATTCGAGTATCTAGTTCCTAGTCATAAAGTTAGCTTTTATACTAGTACCGTCCATAATTTTAGAACTAGACTCTTTTAATGCATTCTAAATTAGGTGCTCAGTTTTAATTAACGACGCGACGTAGTAATGCCATTTATTCTGCCAAAGATAATTCACTTCATAACTTATCTAGGACTTTGGTATTCTGTTCACTGGTCGCTTCATAAATCAAAGATTTAATAGGTATTTACGTCCAAGAAACATTGAACTCTACTGTTTTATTATAATCGTGAAAGTTATGTGTTTCAATTTGAAAACCACTTGTCCTCATAACGATTCTAATGTAAAATAAAATAAATAAAATACCTACTCGATCTAAAAAAGTTTAACTAAGAGGCGTTGTAAAAAATCCCCTATTATTTATCCTTTCTCTAAAACCGGGGAACACCCGTTTCGCTGTCAGACTAAATTACAAGCAAATAATAGAAACAAATTAGAACTAGTATTAACAATTGAAACAATTGAGCTAACTGCAGACTGTTACAAACAATCTACAGGTAGCTCAACCGATCCATATCTATACCAGTCGGAAGCGTCCTCAAAACGCGCGGGCTACATTGTCCCGCTGTATGGCAATGCTAATGCACTGCGCCAGATACTCACCAGCTCTCGGGTCACGCGTCGCTTCGACCAGACACTGAGACAGACTTCTTGTTTTTTTTTTGGCTCAAATGATTTTAGGAAGGATTTTTCAAAGGACAAATCCTTTGAAAACGCCTCATTCTTTCGTAGAGACAATATTATATAGTTTACATCGTAAATTGTTTTTTTTTTTTTTTTTATAACATTATAAGTGTTTTGTTAATTCGACTTTACTCACCAAACCTGAAGATCGATATTCGTCCGTACTCGGGCCTGTCGTCGAGGGTGCCTTCATACGCGTCCTTCACCTTGGCCAGAGCCCAGAGGTCAACGCCCTTGTACAGAGCGGTGTTTTGCTCACGGAAGTTGCAATAGTGGACGAGCTGGAGATAGATATGTAGGGTGTTATTATTTTGAGTAAAAGTAGCGGCACGTAAGTCTAGCGCTGAGCGATACGCGGAGGGGATTGCTACGCATGGGTAATGTACCGCTAGCCCCGCCCAGGTACCATATTTTTTACTTCTGCGCAATAACGGTCAGCGCTAAAGTTACGTGTATACAAAGTTCCGCTATGTATACAAAGTTTGATTTATCTCGTTCTTAGTCTATTTACTACTAGTACTATTTATTAACTGGTATTTATCGCGTTTATTTAACGGTTTTTCCCAAAGTTTTAACAGGTTTATACACTGTCTTGGTCACGGGATGACTCGAACACTTTCTTATTCGTACTCTATACATTCATCATCATCATCATCAGCCCATACACGTCCACTGCTGGATATAGGCCTCCCCCCATATGACGCCACAAATAGAAATCCTGAGCCGCCTCCATCCATCGACTCCCTGCGACCGCTACGATGTCGTCGGTCCATCGAGTGGATGGTATCCCGTGTAGGGGGGATTTGGCATAATCACCACGCTTGGCAGGCGTATTGGTGATTGCAGTGTTGGTGTTGAAAAATACTCAGAAGGAAGCTGCTGCCCTTCCTCTGGTAGGTTCCCTCAGTCGGCTCTTTCGACATCCACGGGTTGAGTTGGAGGGGTCGATATTCTATGCCGCGGCCCCACAGCCTGCTCTATATATACATTAAAGCCATATACATATATATAATTAATAAATAAAGGTGTACATTTCACACAGCATTATCTAGTCCTTAGCTAAGCAGAGTTTGTATAATTGCTATTATAGATAACTGATATACCTACATAATACAATACACTACAAAGATATTTATTAAAAGTATATAGAAAATATCCCGATCCAATATTTGTTCTGAGGCGGGAATCGAACCCGCAACCTGTTACAGACGACCTTAGCCCGCCGCACCACAGAAGTCTGATGAAAATAAAATAAAAGGTTCTTATGACACCACAATCTATGTATCTACAGCCTCCGCTGGTCCACAGCAAGAAGCAAGCCTCCCTCTGATAAGCATCTTATGGCTTTTATCATATGCCCATAATCCCCACGCGCTGGGCATGTGAGTTGGGATCACAGTTTTGTGGTAGAACTGTTCCGCAGTTGTTACTACTGCTCGCCCCAGTGGATATCCCCTCTATACAATTGTAACCATATTTTTTACCTACTTTCCTGCATAACTATAACAGTCATGATAAATATTACATGACATTCCAACATAACTTGAATAGATACTACTTCTCCGATTACGGAAAAGTTACGTTTGTGATGTGACACAATCACAAACACTGCGTTATCGTTACGTACATATTTCAGTAATTTCAAGCAGTCAGTCATTAATTAATCGTTATGTTTATTGGCATGAGTATAATGTATAACAGTTCTTAATTTCAAATACTGTAGAACGCCGATTATCCGATATAATTGGGACGGGGATCGATTCGGATACTCGAAAATTCGGATAATCGGACATTCAATGTTATTAAGTTGAAATTGATGTGAGTTGCAGTAAATCCTAAGTCTGATAATATTATAATCGACAACAGAAAACCTGACGTCAGCTATAAATTTCATAACCATTTCATAGAATTGGTAATCCTTATTAAAGATACTTATGTACGGTAATAATTTTATATACGAGGTATAGGGGTCCAACGTGATGAGTTCGAGTTATGGAGGGAAAATATGTACAGAAAAAGCTTGCAGGGACTCGCTAATTATTCAACTTATAGAGGGGAAAATTTCGAGCAAGGACCGGATTCGGATAATTGGCGTTCGGATAGTCGGCGTTCTACTGTATGTCCAAATACAAACTACTATAAAAGGTGTGCAAAACTAAATGTTAATAAAATTTAAAAATATTCTATAATATCCAATTCTATTGGTATGGACAAGTTGAGCTATAGATTGTTTGTAACAGTCCGCAGTTAACTCAATTGTTTCAATTGTAAATACTAGTTCTAATTTGTTTATATTGTTTGATTGTAATTTTCTTTGATAATTAACAAAAAAAATAAAACAAGTAAGTTGATAAAGTATGTGAATCAGTTTTTTGATATGAGTTTCTTTTACATCATAAAAACAGTTTTCTTGAAGCCAATTTTTTTATTTGGTTTATTTAAAACTTTAAAAGTCGGTACCAGAACGGTAATTTAGAGTAATTTTTGGTCAATTATTTGGCGATTACTATCATCAACGGGTCATGTTACCACGGCTTTTAAGTCAATTAGAAGATAAACATCTGCTTATTATCCATATAACTACGTACCTAATATAAATTCGAAAGTAATGCTCTGTGATATCCAGCCATTTCCAACATAAAAACATTAATAACAAACAAACAAAAAACAAACACATGCTGAGGCAGAGCCATTTTGTTACTTGACTTACACTTCAAATATTATGTTTCATCTTAGTTAAGTTTATTATGTATACGGTGTAAGACTTATAACAAATAAAAATATATTCTATTCTATTCTATTCTATTCTAAACAAAAGTACCTATTTATTTTCCGAAAAATAGGACACCAATTATAAACTTACTTTGTATCGTTATCTATGTTATATATGTACATATCTATATAATGGGTCATATAGACCCGGTCCTTTGGGAGGCATGCTTGGGGGCGAAGCCTACAGTAGAGGCACTTTATGAGAGTTAATCTAAAAGCGAGGGCTCCACATAGCGGGCATCATCTTTGGGTGCGCAATATGATACACCCGAAGATGATATCCGCCAGGTGTAGAGAATGAAATTTGGCAGGGAAACCGCGGGCAGCAGCTAGTTATTTATGATTATATCTCTATCTGTTACCTTTTTACGATTCCGGGTGTGTTGCGTGCGAAGACGCGGCCAAAAGCTAGTGAGTAGTTAATAATATGTCATTATTTTTTTTTGCTATATTTGTGAAGTATGCTTTGTTCAAGTTTGTGTTTTAGTTTTAAGTGATAAATGTACTGTTACCTTGTTTTCTGTTATTGTTATCAGTTTTTGTTAAGTGTTCATTCATAAATTTGTTTGTTGACATAAAATATCTTGGATTCTAAATCAGATAAGGTATGAAAAAAATATGGAAACACTAGCTGTGCCCCGTGGTTACCCGCTTCAACAAACTTGTATTATTTGATCATTCCAAGGAAACACTGCACAGCGAGTCCTTACCTTATAAATAAATAACAACATGATTCTTATAGGTATTAGTATTTTATTTTTGACGCAATGGGGATTAATGAAGTTTTTAGTTCACTTATCCCCATTACGAGTTCGCATCGGCGTCAACGGGGAACATGAACAACAAGTTCATTTATCCCCATTGACGGGGATTGTCAACGGGGATCAGTGGAATAAGCCCACATTTCCGGGATCAAAAGTTAGACTATATTTTAATCCAGGATAGAAGCTATCATCATCTGTCTAACCTACCAGAGGAAAGGCAGCAGGTTCCTTCTGAGTATTTTTCAACACCAACACTGCGATCACCAATCCGCCTGCCAAGCATGGTGATTATGGCAAACCCCCCCGCTTCAATCCATCCACTCGATGGACCGACGACATCGTAGCGGTGGAGTCGATGGATGGAGGTGGCTCAGGACTGCTATTAGTGGCGTCGTATGGGGGAGGCCTATGTCCAGCAGTGGACGTGTATGGGCTGATATGATGATGGATTGAGCCAGCTAAGTTTGATTGAAGCACTATGTCACAAAGGTCTTACCAGTCTGTGAGCCCTAGCAGGTACAAAGCTCTTGGCTCGAAGAAACCGAAGCAGGTACGCGTCGTCCGTGCGAGGAGGGAAGCATTCGCCGCGCTCTGGGGAAACGAGAGATGATGAAGTAGAATAGAACGCTTATTCCCAGTTGTCTTCTGCAGTTTTTCTGTACAGGACAACTGGGACAAAATTTGTCCCAGTTGTCCTCTGCACCAAAAATAGAAGAAATAGGGGTTAATTTTTATACATATATATAGATATATGTATGTATATAAATTAACCCGTATTTCTCCTGGTCACGCTATAACTTGAGAACCGTTTTACCGATTTCAATCATCTTTTTTTAAATGTTTTCTAAAAGATCGTATAAGATCTTTAGATTTAAAAAAAATAAGAAATTTTACTCTTTACTAAGCACGGTTGAAATAACTGTCAGTTGTTTGACAGTAAGAGACAGATCGTAATTGAATGACAGAACAACGTCTGTCGGGTCAGCTAGTGCATAATAAATATTGACAGGCAACCAGTTACCAACCTCTATTGTTAAAAGTCAACAACAAAAGTCAAAAATTCTTTATTTCCGTAAATAATGTACGCTTAGAAAAGATCAAATTGTTAAAATTAAACACTGACATGGAAATAAAGTGATATTTTAATTTCGGTCGCTTCGGTGTGTAGACTAAAGTAAAGAAGTGACGAAGAAACCTTTAGCCTATTTTGTCACTGTAACACATTATTGTCACAGTTTTAAATGTATCTAAAGAAAAAATATGTGAAAGCACAGTTTCTTGTGCTGCCGCAAAAATGGTGTTGGATTAATGTGCAACGAGCTTTAAGCTTGAATTTAGGATTGTGGACACTTCCAGCAGCTCAGGATCCACGCTGGTGTCCAGGGTGTTACGAAGAAGAAGAATAGATCCTCACCGTGAATCATATCCCTCAGCATGGCAATGGCAGCAGGCCTGGTGCTCGGGTTCTCGGCGCAGAGGTCTCGGGCCGCCTCTAGCAGCTCAGGACCCTCGCTGGTGTAGAGCTCCGCCTCGAACGCTATCTCCAGGAAGCTCTCGTACATGCTGAGGCTACTGAAAATGTTATTTAGGTATTTCAAAAATAATCCAATGCAGCTGGTCAGTTTAGATGTATTTGTGTACCATAACAAGAAGGCTTTCTATCTATTATGGTGCTCACTCACCAGGGGGCGCTATATGGGAACAGTGGTTCAAACTCCAACTCGGTAACTCGGTAACTCCAAAACGGTTTGATCGATTAAGACACAGTTTTCTGTAGAAGGTGTGAGGTTCATTGAAAATTGTTTTTAGTTAATTGTATTTCGCATGGTGTTTACTCATAATGGGGCGCTGCAATGAACGTTTTGATACAAACCAATGTTCCCATTTATCTCCAGAACGAACACAATCGATGAAGACACAGTTTTCTGTAGAAGGCATAGGGTTTATTGGTGATGGTTCTTAGCTATGTTGTAAGGTTTTAACTGTTGATATCGAGTACAGAACTGAGTCTTAATACATATTACAATTTTTTATAATTATTATTGAGATTTGACTAATATGAATTGAAATTGTATGGATGACTATGCCACAAAAGGCCATTCTCACTTAGGTAATGCAACGCAAAAACTTCAAGGAAGTCTGCATTACAATTTTCTCGAACAATCGCATGCATAATTACATCACACACAATGTACCCATGTCTTAGATACTCTGGCATTTCATGGTCAGATGAGTTGACATAACCGTGCTACCAGGAAAACATGAATATGAAATAGGCACATCTAATTAGATAACGTCTTCAATCCGAGCTCAATTTTGGTATTTGGATGACGGAACTCTAGGTGGAGAAATGGATACAGTTTTTGATCTAAAAATCATCACAATGTAGGTACAGATGAATTTCGACAAATAGGTTTGGAATGAAATTCAAAGTGCGAGCTTTTAATTTCAGACTCTTGTGTAGACAAAAACAAAGTCTATCATTGGAATATTCAATAGCTTGGCTCCCAACATTATAGTTGTAGATAAATGTTCACTTCCACTCCTTGGTTCACCAATTCTTCATGAGTCTTTTCTTTTCAGCCATTTGTAGATGAGAAAATTCTAAATTTCAACAAAAGTTCAAAGTGATACCTAGCCCAACATTTTACAATTATTTATGAGAGGTTGTTAACTTTGTTTTTATGCTAAGGCTCAATTTGCGTAGAATTTAACAAATTATTAGTTAATTGTTATTGCCTTCCGTCTACAGCACTAGTTCTTTAATTGTTTTTTTTTTTAAAGGTCTTATTTTGTTCCACCTGTAATTACATTTAAATTTCGTTTTTATACGAAGCTCGAACAGCTAGGCATAGTACTTGCCCTGATGCTGCTTCAAAATATATTTTGTCCTAACGGCAATGTGTGAGTTGACACGGAATTGTTTGATACAAAGGTGAATCAGCTCTGCAGATCGTGCCCGTCCCCTGGCCGTTTCTAAATGGGAGTCAGGACATCCCGACTTTCGGTTTAGCAACATGACTTCGGTTGGGTGCAAGGTGTTGCGCGCCTCATCAATGCCAGTATGGTACCTACTGCTGTCGAACAGCTATGGTCATCACTCATCACGGATTATCATTTACTAGGCTGTCGGATACCGAATCGAATGGTTTGTTGCATGACGATGGTAAGAGGCCCGACGGTGTGACACTAGTCCCATGGGAATTGGGGAGGCTTATTGTGTGGGACGACATCTATCGCCACATGTGTATTCCCATCTTCCGAGGACATCCGTGAGGACTGCTGAGGTGGCAAATTTTGTAGATTTACAACAGTCTGCAGTTAGCTCAATTTTTTAAATTGTAAATACTAGTTCTGATTTATTTCTATTCTTTCATTGTAATTTTCTATGTTTATATAGACAAATACACCTTGACGTTGTTTTGAAAAAATCTGACGTTAATTTACTACGTCTCGCTTCGGTATGGGTGAGTGCAAATTCAAAAATAAGCTGCCTTCCCGAGTTCGCATACTGCGACAGCTTGGTTTTAGAAACATTTGCCATGACCTTTCTGTCTGTTGTTAGTTAGGCAATTTGTTTGTGAAGTCAGACAGTAAATCTTTATTTCTAAGTTGCTAATTAGAGATCTAATAAAACTAGGTATTTCTAAAGTCCACGCGATTGAAATCGCGGGTGGGTCAGCTAAATAAAATATACAACGCATGTGAAACCGCAGGCAATAAACGATTGTTCGTTTATCAATAACTAGTCTCTGCAATGTTTGTAAATTGCAAATTCCAAGCGCTGTTATTTCGGCAAGCAATATGTAAACAACCTGATATCATAGTAGCAAATGAACTAATGACCCAACAACAAGATATAACGTGCGACATAAAAGTAACTAGATGCTGCTCATCGCTGCGCGCGCGCTTTTCAAATAGCCTACATATGTATGTCCGATCCCGGGTTACCATTTACCTTTCTTGAATATAAGTATTTATCTCTATACCACCTACATAATTTTTATATTCTGTTTACACGCCTCCGTCTTTTTAGATCACCTCTTGTCCATTTTAAGGTTGCCTGGAAGAGATCGTGTTTAGCTGTTGTTCTGTTTTTTTAAAAACATACATACTGCCGTTTTGAACGTTATAATTAGGTAAGTACCTGAAAACCGACATTGGAACAGAATCTGCATTCAATGCATTAGCCACACTATTAGAATTTAATACAACAACGTTTTTTAATTTACTAAATAGTATATACATACATATATATATTTATTATTGCCTAACGGGCTGTAACCCGCCCCGGAGGTCCACAAAGACCACATACATTAAATGCTTATGCCCCATGTTTCAGTAACCCATTGCGCTACCTACAAAGCCTAGACAATATATTAAAACAAATAAAATACAAAAACAATATTATACTAACTGGCGATATAAATATTAATATACTTTCCAAGCCTGTTTTAAACGCCCATGCCTGTGATTACCTAGACCTCATGGCATCCCACGGACTTGCACAAGGAATCAACCTTCCTACTCGCTCAACCACATGCCTTGATCATTTTATGATAAAAACAGAAACAAAATGGATATCATTTGTCTTCAATGAGCTAACTGATCACTCACCAATCATTCTAGCTATCGATAATTGCAAACTAGACAAGCCACAAAGGTTGTCAAAAAACAAAACTAATGTGTATGCTGTTTGTGAAAGTCTAGCTCAACACTCATGGAATGATTTATATACATTAAATGACCCAAACTCTATCGCACAAAACCTTGTTTCTGCTATTCAAAAAACATTAGAAAACAACACAGAACAAACACAAATATCAAGTCGCAAAAGAATACTAAAACCATGGATAACAAACGAAGTACTGAAAACCATAAGAACAAGAAATAAACTGCAAAAACAACACAAAAACGATCCAAAAAATAAAGAGATTAAAAGTAAATACCTAACCTATAGACATCAATGCAACAAATTGATTAAAACGCTCAAAAACAATTACTATGAAGCTAAATTCAACATCAATCGTGGTAACATTAAAGGGACGTGGAAATTGATTAAGGAACTCTGTGACTATAATAATCAAAATAAAACAACTTCAACTGAGCTCCTTGATATAAAGAACACACCAAAAAAGTCACTAGATGAAGTCAATAAATATTTTACAACAATAGGAAACGAACTTGCAAATGAAACTTTAGCGAAATTAAGCACCACAGATATTATTCTTGCTTCGAATGTACCCTCTCCTACCTGTAGCATAGACTCTGCTGATTCAATGTCATTATTCTTGACAGACCCCCAGGAAGTTTTGGCTACTATATCTCACCTAAAAGCCAACACCTGCCCCGGTGGGGATAATATCTCAACTGCTGTAATAAAGACCTGTGCACTACCATTAGCAGAACCCATTGCGTTCCTATGCAACATTAGTTTCTCAACCGGATCATTCCCACAAATTCTCAAAAATGCACTTGTGACGCCCATTTTTAAGACCGGAGACAAATCATCTCCAGCTAATTACCGTCCTATTTCGCTACTCACAGTAATTTCAAAAATAATAGAAAAACTTGCCAACAAAAGACTTATGTCATATCTTGAAACACACAAGAAACTTGCCTGTAATCAGTATGGCTTCCGATCACGGAAGTCCACTGATGATGCAGTACTGTCACTGACGTCTTCCATTACTAAACATCTTAACGGTAAGGAGAAATGTATCGGTGTCTTTTTGGACCTCCAAAAAGCATTCGATACAGTCTCCATACCTATCCTGCTAGCGAGGCTTGATAAAATTGGCGTACGTGGGATGGTTCACAGCTGGTTTAAAGATTATCTTACAAATCGAAACCAAATAGTACGAGTTGGAAATCATGTGAGTGAAAGTGCACCCTGTATCTATGGTGTACCGCAGGGGAGTACACTAGGTCCCACACTCTTTCTGGTGTACATTAATGAACTGTGTGCAACCCAGCTAGAGCACGGGCATGTATATATGTTTGCCGACGACACCGTATTACTTTTTCATGAAACAACATGGAACAAACTCAAAGTTACTACCGAGAGGGGTCTATCCAAGGTCATCGCATGGCTTGAGGATAATCTACTGTCCCTGAATATGACGAAAACCAAATACCTGTGTTTCAAAAAAACTAAAATTGGCTCTCCTCCTAGCTCTCTTAGTATTGTGGCCCACTCCTACCCGTGTAACCGGTCAACAAGAGATTTAAATACCCAAACATGTAGTTGCAACTCCCTCTCTTGCGTACCAATTATAAAATATCTCGGGGTAACAATCGACGTGGGCAATAGACTAACGTGGGCTCCTCACATTGACACGGTGTCAAAGAGAATCAGAAAACTTATCATCGTTTTCAAAAGGCTTAGGGAGGTCACTGACCACAAACTCCTGATACAAACCTACAAATCCTTGGCAGAATGTGTAATAAGCTACTGTATTTGTTCATGGGGTGGTGCTGCGAAGACACATCTGACAAAAGTAGAGCGAGCTCAGCGCGCTCTCCTTAAAGTCGCGATGTCTCTCCCATATAGATATCCCACAACTGATTTGTATAAGAAATGTGACGTTCTCTCTGTTAGAAAACTATTTGTTTATAACTGTATCAAAAGGTACCACTCAGAAACTGTTCCCACTCTTCCTCCCTCCAATAAACGATTAGACAAGTGCCCCGTTCCAAGTTATCACTGCGAAATTGCGAGAAGACACTATAATCGTCTTGCTCCGACTCTCTATAATAAAATTAATCTAAAATTAAAAATTAAATCCCTAACTAAACGAAAGCTTAAACAATGTGTCACTGACTGGCTCAAAGCTTATGATTACGAAGGTGTAGAGCGACTATTTTGTAAAATGATTTAAAATCAAGTAAAACTAAAAAAAAAAACAAGATCCTATTTAAATATCTTTCTTATTTATAATATACTCGTAAACGTTTTACACACATAGTATTTATACACAAATGTCTGTATTTATACTTACACCTACCTACATATAATTGTACTAGTTTTAAATCATTTATTATAATGTATAAAATAGTCCTTATTTTAGGACTTATATACCTACTCTATGTATAAAAAATAAACTAGGTACTAATCGTTTGCCAAATATAAATAAAAACTAGTATCTATATCTACATATATAGCAAACGTTTGGCCCCTTAAGATATTACCAACTCAGTATAGACAAGTTAAGTGCACTAAACTACAACTCTTATAAAAATAGTTAAGTTAATATTAAGATTATTAACATAATATGTTAACTACTTATGGGAAGAAGCTGTAAGCTGTTCTCCTGTAACACAGCTACATTGTAGCTACCACAGGAGACAGTGTACCAAGACCATTGTCAAACATATTTTTGAAATAAATGTTTTTGTATTTTTTTTTTCTTACAAGCCAACAAACATATTACATCATCAACATTATAATAGTCCACTGGTGGACATAGCCTTCCCAATAAATGCCCAATTTAATCTCCTCTTTATGGGATAGTCAGGGTAATCGACAATAATCAGGTTAATCAATGCCGTAACACTATCAAAACAAAATTGAACCAACCTTGTTACATATCCAATAAATCCGACCACATTTTCCAACAATCCGACACAATTAGACACACATGCAACTCCCGCGCACCGCGACGACTAAGTAACCAGTTTGTCTATGTCTAGTAAAGCGAGGTTGTTCCCATGATGCGCTGTTAGCACTAGTTCGCTAGTTTGAGTGCATCGTACCAACTACTTAGATGGTACAGTATAATGGTACCTTCATATTTGCGGAGATGCGGCTGCGACCTATTTATTGAAAAATATAGTAAAATTTCATTGAAATCGGGGATTTATAGTTTCCAAATGAATCGGAAAGTACGTTTTTATGGGGGTTTAGGTGTTCGCAGCCAACTTCGATTCATTGGTATTTTTTGATTTGCTTCTAGTCTCCTCTCCCGATGGATATTGAACAAGACAGGTCGAACATCGAACTAATATGCCTGAAAATGTAGACAAATAATCCCTGTGGTGAAAGCCTTTTTCTAACTATCCCTGCACTGTATTTGCTGTCTAATATTTGGCCGTGGGGTCGCGGCGTACGAATATCGACCCCTCCAACTCAACCCGTGGATGTTGTAAGAGCCGACTAAGGGAACCTACCAGAGGAAGGGCAGCAGCTTCCTTCTGAGTATTTTTAAACACCAATACTGCGATCACCAATCCGCCCGCCAAGCGTGGTGATTATGGCAAATCCCCCCTGTACATGGGAGATCATCCACTCGATGGACCGACGACATCTTAGCGGTCGAAGGGAGTCGATGGATGGAGGCGGCTCAGGACCGCTATTTGTGGCGTCGTACGGGGGAGGCCTATGTCCAGCAGTGGACGTGTATGGGCTGATGATGATGATTTGGAGAAACACTGGAATTTATCGTAGGAATTTATCGTAGGTATAATTGATTAGAAGCAATCAGGAATTATAGACGATTGACATCATTTTTGATGAAACAAATATCGCAATCTCTATTTTTCCTACTGTTTGACATGCAGAGCTATCACATAAGTAATTCAAACAAGAAATGAGCCCGAGTCCGATAATTATTTTTTAATTTCTATTCCTTATCTTGTTTGTGATGTCTTATTTTTCCATAGGATTTTGTATATTTTTTTACATATTATAAGACAGGGAACTACGCAAATCGCATTGTTTTAAAAAAACGATAAACCGACTTTAAATTCCCTTACACTTATTTTAAGTTTTGCGGGATATATACTAATCCTCTGTGGATATTTTTTTTACTATGGGACCACTTTGGGATAATTATCTATATAATAGTGAAATAATTTTCAAAATCGGTCCATAATTGGCGGAGATATCGCGTAACATACGTACATACAAAAAAAACATACAGACGAATTGAGAACCTCCTCCTTTTGACGTCGGTTAAAAATGAGACGTCACGATCTCTTCTTGATACTATCGTCAACAGTCTCGGGGTTCCGTAGTGGAATTATGCTATTAAAATCACTCACCCTATAATTTACATTTTGAAAGTCCTTTTCTGACCTACGCCTTAATAGCAAATTACGAAGGTCATTCAAAGGGTTTTCAAATGTCTAAGGACGGGTGGTTTTGCATAATTCCACAGCTGACCTGTAACTGAAGGAAGGCACGCATTTGCAAGGGGCGGGGGGCCAGAGCAGCACCGAGGTGGGGTGGAGCTGCCCAGCAATGAAGTCCGTGATGTGATGTGTATGCCCCAAAAGGGGGAGAGTAAAAAACCACTACAGATTGTAAACCTGTTGAAACATCAGGAAAAATAGGTAAATAAACGCGATTAATACCCGTGAATATTTATAACACGGGGAGAGTGTTCGGGACAAAGTGCATAGGATGTGTAGAGTCTTGACTCACCCCAGTGGCTCATTTCTCACAGTTTCGGTCCGTATAACCGCAGGGTTGGCAGGGCCGTAAAAAGGTGGAGCTGACCTGTAACTGTTAGATTTTTCCACCATTTTTTATGGACACGATGGGAACACTCCGCACAAAACCGATCGTTAGGTGATGCAAGTTACTCTGTAGCGTGGTTACGAAGGCCGAGGCATGACGTGTCACTCGCCTTGACCGTGGTGCGACGGTCTATTAGAACTAATTAGGTATACCTACACACTAGCGGTGGCTTGCATGGCAATGCCACTTATTTACATAAGGATAGAAATAGAAGAATTTAAAACGTGGAGAGTACGTTTTTGGTAGGCAGCGAGCCACAAAGAAGAGATTTAGGGAATCATGATTTCATTCCACAACCGTCTTTCAATGTCTTGCCACAATCACCTCTCCTTGGTTGGCAAAAAGACATATTTTAAAGTAAAAAATTGAGGTAAAAATCGTTTAGTGGTAAAAGATATGGAACAGAAATAGTTTTGAAAAACGATGTTATCTGCAGAACTTTAAAACTGTGTCGCAGAATGACAACGCCCTCCACACAAATCAGTATGATTAGCTACATAGAGTACCTCATAGTAGAAGAATATGGTTGCTGTAGAAATAGATAGATGGAACTGGAGCCGCCGCAACAATTTTTTTCTTTTTATAAGAAGATGCTCTTGGTGGCCACTAAACTCTGTTCTGGCATCTCTGTCTAAGCTTTAAGAAAAAAACTATCTATGTATCAAAAACTGCCCAAATGATTTTTGAAAATTCGTTTGTTTTACATACCTAATAATAAGATAGGTGGGGCTCTAGGGTGTGTCGGGCTAGCGTCTCTCAAAAATCTCAACGCCTGTTCATGATACGTAGAAAGCTTTTTCACAAACAATTGGTTCTATATTGTTTCCTAATTACAGTTTAGGGTGCAACTTAAAATAATTCAGTTTTTCTGCTGTGAAATTTGAAAGGTAGGAAAAGATAGCTTCTAAGTGAAAATGCAGCCCATTGTACTTGTTTTATGTAAGGTTTCATTGTAATGTTGTTTTTATGGAGTACAATAAAGTATTGTATTTGTTACTTTGTAGATTAGACCATTCAAACCCATTTCTAGCTAATTAAGAAATTAACCCAAATGGTTTCGCTCATAAAAGGACTAGTTTCATTATTTTCTAATCTTTGCCCAAGCTCGAGCTATTAGTTGCCCTATTAGGAATAATTGTTATGCAATCAGGCTTCGTACTCCAGCTCACTTGATTACTTAAGCCTTATCACACTGGCAATTGGCGAGCGAGTTAAAAACGAGGCGATTGCGCAACGGACTCGCTGCGAAGATAACGTTAAATTTGATTTTTTCTTTTACTCTTGTTTTTGCTCAAAGCTCAAATACTCCTATTTAGTTAATAAGGAATTCGCGTCAAAAAACAGTCAGGCAGGGATCAGCATCTGTTGTCATTATCTCCATCAGTAACCTTTCCATATCAACTACAACAATCATTATCATCTACATAATTTCCTTAAATAGAAATAATAAGACAGCTTTTTCTCCAGCACGCATTTTAAAATAATATTCTATGTCACACACATTTATCGCTCACCTAATTAATAATAATAATAAATATATATCCTACTAATATTATAAACGTCAAAGTTTGTAAGGATGGATCTATGGATATTTGTTACTCTTTCACGCAAAAACTACTGAACCGATTAGGCTAAAATTTAAGCTTAAGGCTATTTTTACCCGACTACCGGAGGGTTATGATTTTAGCACCCTATGTATGTATGTATGTATGTAGCCGATTTCTTTGTTCCCACGTAGCACTGAAACTACTACTTCGATTTCAACAAGTGAGGTATCGATTGATTCGTCTCAATACCCCGATGGTTATAGGCTATATGGTATGGTATCCGACAAAATTGAGGGTCGTAAGAGATAGCTGGTTCTAAATTACACCTGGAACACTTCGATAGCGCGATAAAATTTTGCAAGAGACGACATCTAGTTACAGTTCGAGTCTAATATAGTTTGATGTGATGAGTGAAGGATGACACACCCGTTGCCATGGAGACCTCTACAGCTGTTGACATGGAAACTATTTATTTGTTACCATGGCAACGGGTCATCTAGGGATGGGCAAATGAAAAAAATGTATCGATATACATGTATGGTAACAAAAAGGTGTAAAAAAAATATAGTTAAAAACTAAAACCCGACTACATAAAAGTCTTAAACAAGCGTTCACCTATTGTCCATAGCATTTTCTTTTGATACTTAGGTAGTCGGAGGCCTTTGTTACTAATTGTATCCTAGGTATATGGGGCCTCCGACTACCTAACCGGCCACCTAACCGGACAACTAAGTTGTCATAGCAACCATTGAAGCACGCGCGCGAACCAATCCCGGCTTGGCGGCGTGGACGGTGTATGCAATAAGGGGACCGGATCAATTTAATAATAAATAAAACAATAGAATTGTACGATATGTTTTTATATATTTATTATTTTACTTTTTACAATTCAATTCATTTATTTCCACCGTAGGTATTTCTTAAAGTACACTTGATGTCGTTAATTTCTAAAATATGACTCAATTCGGTGTATACTCTATGTCCCGCGAAATATTATTAAGTTTATGTCTGCAAGACATTAAAAGAGAATCTTTCTTCGCAATGTAGTGAAGACGGATTCTAAGATATTTTTTATTATACATAGAAAACGACCAGAATACCC
Organism: Eupithecia insigniata; assembly: GCA_947859395.1. Taxonomy (NCBI): domain Eukaryota; kingdom Metazoa; phylum Arthropoda; class Insecta; order Lepidoptera; family Geometridae; genus Eupithecia; species Eupithecia insigniata. Next base: position 8,490,574 of record OX402008.1, read on the forward strand.
TGAACAAATATCTGCAGATCGTACAAATATGTGTCCCGAGGCGGGAATCGAACCCGCAACCTCCTGCGTCGCAGGCGGACCTTCGCCCACCGCGCCACAGAGGTCGTCTGTATGTAATGGTTGTTATTTGTTTTTTATTGTTATATTTATTGTTATATTTTATTGTTTTTCGTCAAAATGAATGGAGCATACATACTCTGCTGGTTTTCACAGGCATCCAGTCATATTCTTGTCTTTCTAGCTTAACTGCAGCTATCTACTTATTTTGCCGAATTGGATCGGCAGGGAAACTAAAAGAAAACAAAAAAAGCAAAATACATGTTAAAAAAAATTCAAACCTTATCGATTTACATATTCATATTTCACTAGCGGCGTGTCGCGGCTTTGCACGGGTATTTATAGCCTATGTCACCGTCATGTATGTGGGATAGTGTAGCTTCCTAACGGTGAAAGAACTTTTCAAATCGGTCCCGTAGTTTCCGAGCCTATTCGATCCAAACAAACAAACAATCAAATGTTTCCTCTTTATAGTATTACTATAGATTAAGAAGAAAAAACCTTAAAATGTAACCTTACCTAAATTAGGTCAAAAATTTATTGACTTCATGTTGCATAATATTGACCATCTCGGTTTGATGACGTATTTGAACTTTGAATAGAGTTTATAATCTAGCTACAATTTACTAGTGAAAAGTGATCGCTGGACATTTTAATCGTGTATGTATGGATCCTGCACCACTTCACAACACATGCTGGCATGATGATTCACAATGATAAAAACGAAAACGTACGCGAAGATTTGATGTGTGCTCACTTGCAAGAGCAATGGCTGACTGATGGATGACACGCTGGGCACGACTTTTAAGCCCCGCCTAATTGGACACGACTTTTGTTGGGTCATTTTTTTAACGGAGTTAAATTTCCTGACTTATTATTTATTCGTAGCTTTTCCCATAAATCAGTTACCATGGGATAGAAATAACTTTTAAACGTTTCCACGGAAACAACGCGTGCGTACCCGCGGGCAGAAACTAGTTATGAATGAATACTCATAAGCCTGTTATATCAGAGCCCTTTACGTTCAGAAGTGCGAGGTTAAGGTGAGCTGGTCCGTTCATACCCACATCTGGTTTACCTTCATGTCTCCCGATAATTCCAATTAAGTTTAATGGTGCCCATAGTGCACTTTATCGACTATCCGCTTGTCAAGCAAGGTGATATTAAAATAACACCCTTGTTTGGAGGAGGCACATTTTTGAACGACTGGGCTTTTTGATTTTTAGGGTTCCGTACCTAAAAAGGAAAAACGGAACCCTTATAGGATCACTTTGTTGTCCGTCTGTCCGTCCGTCTGTCCGTTTGTCAACCCTGTTTTCTCAGAAACGCATGGAGTTATCGAGTTGAAATTAACATCAAATACTCAGGTCCGTAACCTCTCGGAGCCGTGATATAAATCATACTTCTAAGTTAACGCAATCAAAAGAAACAGCCGTTTATGCCCAAATTTTTTTTTTGGGAATCTAATGCACCCAAAACTTATAAGGTACTACCTAGAATTATGAAATTTGGCACGAAGCAAGGTCAATTAAAGGGAAAAATCCGAAAACGGTAAATTTTTATTTTATTCACATAGAAAATTATATTTGATTCCCGCCATGGACCGAACACCTTTAAGGTACTTCCCGTTGACCTAAAATCATAAAATTTTGCAAGAAACAAGGTCTTATAATTACGGAACCCTCGGCGTGCTAAACTAGCGTCCGCGGCTTCACAAACCTTTTTTGGAAAAAAGTCTGTATGCCCGGTCCAAATCTCGCGAGTTCCCGAGTTGTGCAACTGTGTATGCACATCTCCGAAAAGTTGCACTTCGTCGCTTCCATTTTTGAGCAACACATTTTGTTCTCTTTTGCTCAACTCGATAATTTCGACGAAATCTAACGACGAAAATTACAATCAAAATAATCTTGTGCTAAATTTTGGACCGATCCATTTAGTAGTTTTGGCGTTGTTGTCGGCCAAACATCTTCAAAACGACACCAACATAGATTTACGTAAATAGGTATGTTTATGAGTACATTTAGCTGGAATGTGCGTCAGGATTAATTTAATTTCACAATTAAATCAATTTTTTATGAATCCTTACCATAAACTCTTCGCTCTTTCTTTTAGGTATATCTATCGCACATCTATAGTTATCCAAAATAAAGAGTTTTTTTATTTATTTATTAATAAACGGTGCTCTCATATTTCCATGCGAGCAAAGCTATGAGAATGTGATTAAAATTCAATTGTTACGAATTTAGGCTACGAACGGCGGAACAGGAATGTTTGGTTCGATCTAGCATGGATCAAATAAAACTATATCTAGTACGAGTAATGTTAAAATAAACGAAGGATCAGGGTCAGATAAAACACCAAAAATACCTGTTGAAAAGATAGGTAAATGATTATTACATATAAAATTTTACGGATGTTTTTGTCGTAGTAACAAAACTCATATTTTGACAACTTTAACAGAACCAAGTAGTCTGTCTAGGGAATCACAGAAGAATTAGTGTCGAACTGGTCAGTCTTCGAGCAAATCAAATGGTTGGTTACTAAACTGGTTTTTTTACCCGGCGCACTGTATCCTATAAAACAAGTCTGGAATTATGAATCGCCTAATGTAAATATTTGAGCAGAATCACCGAGCTATTGCGGCGATTTATTAGTAGGGGCTACGGAATTTATTGATCCCAATTTTAACTGTTGACGCAAACAGATTTGTGTTTTATGTATCCGTGTATTGTATCTATGTATATAGTTAAAGGTATGTATCTTATAAATACAATATGCATGGCATATGTAATGTAGTTTTCTATGCCATGGTCATCTGGTATCATTATTTTATTCGAAGTCGAAATATGTCTAAATATAGGTTATATCGAATATCCACCCATCCGGTGACTTTCCGAACGTGGTCCTAAATACAAATAGATATTTAGGTGCTGTGGTCTTACGTACGTGCCGCTACCTATTTCTTATCATTATATTTTTTTAGTTTTGAATGCTCTACACATCGCTCTACATTAACATATTGTTTGTATAATTAAGGCGGTATTTAAAAAAAAATCTTGGTGTCCTCCCCGAATAATTTTCTGCAGTATGCACAAAACAAAAACTATTGGCATTAAAATAGATATTTAAAAATTCAAAATAATTAAATAATAATTTGATTGTTTTGAAAAAACTAAAACCCAACATCGAGTAATTTATTTTACACTGTTTTTAAGTATTGCGGGAGAAATCCCACGGGAATAAAAAAATATGGGAACACATCGCGATTATTAGCTATAAAATAGCGATTTTCAAAATCTGTTCGTAATCGACACAGAAATCAACGAACATACATACAGCCGAATATAGAACATCCTCCTTTTTCGAATTCGGTTAAAATAGATATTGGATCTAGTGTGAATATCATAGATAGGTACCGTATATTTCTTTTAACTTCCGCTAGATACGTACTTATACTGGCTTGTTAGTAGAGTCCCTCAGACAAGATTTTCATCGGCTGTTTTTTTATTTCGCACATTTCCTGTAACGTGTTTTATCATCTGTGCTTTTGTTTAAAAGTTGCTTTCTACACCAATTAAAAAAAAAGCAAACAATAATTCTATTTTCTCAAGCTCATATTTAAGTCAAAAGATTATCATCATCTTATATATAAACCATGTCACAATGTTAGTTACCGTACTCCTCCGAAACGGCTTTACCGATTTTTACCAAATTTTATATGCGTATCCAGTAGGTCTGAAAATCGGCTACTCTCTATTTTCCATACCCCATGGTGATAAGGGTTGAAGGCAAAACAACGTTTGGCGGGTCAGCTAGTTTTCTATACAATTTGGTCACTTTCGACAATGACTGTGCACAAACAAGCTGTGTTGTAATAACTTAGTTCATGGTCAGATACCTTCGCCTTCCACGGTTCATTACTCTCTGAAGCAATATCCACAGTTGTGCCTACCTCCATTGATTTCTGGTTTCCTGGTACAATGCCATGTAATTCTTTGAGTTGCATTCACACTGGGTACCCAGGTACCCAGATAAAAAATGTCCTAGAAGAAACTTGGGTAGTTTGAATTAACCGCCACTTGGCCTAAATCTCTCTGTCTTGCTTTTTGTTACACAAATAACCGTATGGAACGAGTTATGTTCCTTTCCGACTTATTTGAACTTCGTTGCTAGGTGTTTCAATCTAAAAAGTATTCTAAAGACAAAACACAAAAAAAAATGCAACTTTCCGGTCACGTCGGTCTACTTCAAATGCTTAGAGCTTTTTCAATGACAACTGAAATTACGGGTTATTCCCGCTCGTCCCCGCGTTTTGTCCCCAATGGGGACCAACGGGAAGTTTTCTTCCCGTTCGTCCCCATAGGAACCAGCGGGAAGTTTTTGTAGTGTTCGTCCCCACTAAAATAATATAAGGATAATTTACTTTGCTTGTATCAATGGAGAGTTGTGTTGATGTAGATTAATTGAAACTAAATATAAATTCAGGGCTGCAAATTGTGCTAAACAAAATAACTTTGGAAACGTAAAGGAAATTATTACAAGCTTCGTCATCAGTCCTAAAAGATGATAAAGGGCTTGTACATTTCTTACAAACTCACCCAGCCAGCTCAATAACTACATATAATGTGCGTGCAGTTGTCAACGAAAATAGATTGATTAGGCCAATCTCCCTAAGCGTCTATGATGCGTTTACGACATTAGAAAATGTTTTGCAGTTTTTGACATTAACCGTACTGCATCTGCATAAGTAGATAAAATGTGAGAGAAAGATAATTATGATGGCTTTACCTACTCTTTAGTTTAAGGGCCTACCATACGACGCCATTTTGTAAAAAGGATAGGCATAGGATTTCGCTTTCATAGGAGCGGGACAGAGCAGAGCGTCGTAAGCGCAAAAATCATGTCTTTGTTCTTTTACGTTAAAAGAATACAAAAGTAATTTTAAAATCTGAAACACACACCGTCTGCTTTATGTTCTGTTTGTTTACTGTGCATAGTATCATGGCCTATTTTAAAGTATGTATTGAATAGGGACGATTTATTGCTCAGTTCTTTTCGCTGGTGTTAAGTTAAATTTTCTTGATAGATTTTTTTAAGTTGGCTATAAACTTAAAAAAAAACTATCAAGAAAATTTTATCTATTCGAATTTTCGAAACACTAGCGTTCTAGCAGGTATCACTGGCTCTTAAGGGCCTACAATACCTCCCCATTGTGTGAAAGGGATAGGCATAGGATTTCGCGTTCATAGGAGCGGGACAGAGCAGAGCGGCAAAACCGCAAAAATCATGTTTTTGTTTTTTTCCGGTACAAATAATAGTTATTTTGTAAACCTAAACGATATAACCTCTGCTTTATATTCTGTTTGTTTACTGTACAAAGTATCAAGGCTTATTTAAAAGTATGTATTGAATAGCAACGATTTATAGTACAGTTTAGAGCAAACAAAAAAAAATATCAAGAAAATTATATCTAATCGCGTTTTCGAAACACTAGCGTTCTAGCAGGTACTAGGTAGTCTCTTAACAGTGATCGTTTCCCAAGTTACCTAGCACATATGCCGGGTAATTAGAAAGTCTAGCTGTGTCTAGATTCCAGATATGAGTATTCTGTACGCAGTCTTTGTTCTAGAATGGAGAAAGCTATGTGTAAGTAGCGTATCGGTATTGTGCGAAACTTGTGACCAGAATTAAACGTTGTGCTACTTGCTTATAAACTTTGCTTTTACTAACTTGAATTCGTATAAATAAGTTGATTAAAAAAAACTGCGTTAAAAGATGCTGTGACATTATACTATTTTCATATAATGTGGCGTGTTTTAAAAAATGATAAACAGACTTCAAATTCCCTGATTTTTCCACTGTTTTAAGTTTTACGGGATAAATACTAATCCTGTAAAGTGCATTAAATTCATGTTACCAAATGTAAAAGAATTTCCAACTAAGATAACGCTAAAGGATGAGATTGTTCACTTTGTAGACTCTACTGTTTTCTTAGGGTTACATATTGATTCCACTCTTCAATGGAAACTGCAAATTGATGCTCTCGCAGGCAGACTTAGTTCAGCAGCCTATGCAGTTCGTACAATTAGATATATTACCGATGAAGATTAGGCTTGAGGCGTATTTATCGTCACTGATAAAAGTCACAGATATAAAAAATTGGCGATATGTCACAGTGACAGAAACTAAATATATCTGTGACTATCACCCAGATATTATATCGTTGTTATTTTATTAGGTACCTACGCAATAAATCGCTTCAGCTAGATAATATAGCTTCTATATTATGTCTTTGATAATAATCACTGAATCAGAATGAGACACACCTAGTATTTTATACCTACTAGGAAATTTGAAATGTATACCGCAATGTAACAAAGTTGTTGAAGAAAATACCGTTTATATTTATTCGGTTAATCAACATGCTACTGCTACTTACTCAGTCATCATCACTTTAATACATATATAATTCAATCAGTAAAACAATGAATTTGTACGTGATTGGTAGAAATACTAGCTAGTATTTTGTCACAGGTATTTGTCACAGATATTTTAAAGTCACAGTAACGTAAGTCACAGGTATCGGGTTTTGCCTAGTATAACCCTAAGACTAATGAAGATACATACAACTATGTTAGTTTATTTCAGTTACTTTCATAGTATTATATCCTATGGTATTTTGCTTTGGGGAAAGGCAGCTGACATCCAGACTATCTTTGTTCTTCAAAAAAGGGCTGTACGCGCAATTTATAAATTAAAGCCACGCGACTCTTTGATGGAATTATTTAAAGAAATAAATATTTTGATAGTAATATCGCAATACGTCTATGAAAATCTAATGTATACGCACAAAAATAGAGATAGCTTTTTGAAAAAGTGTGATGTCCACAATAGAAATACATGAAACAAGAATAAATTACACATCCCAGCATATAGATTACGAAAAGTAGGGAAATCATTTATGGGCAATTGCGTGCGCTTCTATAATAAGCTTCCATCTGAAGCAACTGAACTCCTTATTCGTAAATTTAAACAGTACATTAAACAAAATCTTATCAGGAAGGCCTTTTGCTCCATAGATGATTACATCAAGGATGTTAATGCTTGGCCAGATGTCGCTCCGTTCCGCACTGTCAGTAGTATGTAAGAAATTCAATGTTCTGTTTAGCTTTATAGAAATATTGACATGTATCTAAATCGCATTAAATTTAGATTTAGATAGGCAAAATAACAATTTATTAGACACTTAAGTGATATTATAAATGTGCTAGTGGTTTCTTTTTCACTTCTTCCACTTGTGGACAAAAAATTGAAGTGAAGAGAATATTAGTAACACCTTATTTCTTATTTGATATTAATAACTATGTTTATAGTATAAAATTTGACTTGTCTAAGTGCTTATTTTGTAAGCCTAAAGAAATAAAGTTATTGATTCTGATCCTGATTTCTGGGGATATTTTTTTATGGGATGATTTTCTATACAATAGTGAAACAATTTTCAAAATCGGCTCATAATTAGCGGAAATATAACGTCGACCTTTTCACGCCTAAACGGCTGAACAGATCTTAAAGAAATTTGGCAAGCAGGTAGATTAGAGCGGTGTCTAGTCTACCGCGGAATGACAAAGACATTTAATCGTGGAAAAGCGCATGCAAAGCCACAGGCATTAATTCAGGAAGAAACGAAAATTACCATTATACCTACACGATACGTGTGTTCATGGAGATTCAGATTTTTCCCACTTTTCATCTAACAGTTACCTTCTTGACTACTTAATGAGGAGCGGTAACCTGACAGTAGCTTATAGCTGCTTAGAGAAATAAGTTCTTGCGGTTGGTTGAACAAGAACAAATTGCAGCCTCCGATTACCAGTCAAACCTCAAAATGTTTCTAAAATTATGTTACTTCACAATGTTTGTAACTCCGTTACCGAGCGGAGCCGACCCGTGGAGCCAACAATGCTTGGGCAATTAGGTAAGGTAGGCTATTCACATATGATTCTTTGTATAAGTACTTGGAGTTTTATCTTTTAAGATATCCTAGTTAGCATATAGCCTAGACGACTGGTCACGTTGTGTTGGATGAACACGTCCGTTCGAACCTAGATTTTCAGCCGAAACCGAAACCGAAACTTCGGCGTCGGTGTCAGTTTCGGCTGAAATCGAAACCGAACCTTTACACAAACATAATTATTTCTGTAAATCTCATGCATTTTTACCCCAAAGCAAAATTTGATGAAAGCTTCAAAATTAATATCAATATGTGGAATTTAAATCATGGCCAAAACCGAAACTGATGAAACCGAAGTCGAAACCGAACTTTCGATCGTACAACTAATTAAAACCAATGTATAATAATGCCCGCGGCTACACCCGCGTAGAGTCCGCGATTTCAGGTTTTAGTTGTTGTAACGCGAAGTCCAGATTATTTTACTAAAACAAAAGGAATAAGTAATACTTTAAAATCAAATATCTGCCTAATCTGCCTATGAAATCCATCCAAATTGATCCAGCCGTAACAGAAAGAAAAATATACGTGTCATTCGGAAGACCTATGATGATGAATTATGCCTTCTCCAATATTGGTACTCCTGTAGCATCCAAGACCATGCGTCAGAAGATCATGAATCTAACCGCTGATTTCTCGAATGCTGTTCAGACAAATCAGAAGGTCCTATCAACCATAAAAAAAACATTATATGTACTCAGCATTTTCCTCTTTCTCTGTATCTACCTAGTATCGACTGTATATAACTATCGTCCTTCAGCAAACTACGGTTTTTGTATTCTGCTCCCTATCCTAGACTACGCCGACGCCAGCTATCCTGATCTAACCCAAACACAGCTTGATAAGCTTGAGCGGCTTCAAAATCTCTGCTTACGCTTCATTTTCTGCGAAAGTATGACCACATCACTGAGTACCGCAAAAAGGTAAAATGTGCGAAAAGTGTGCGTCCCGGCAAAGACAGATGGGCAACCGCCCATCTGTCTTTGCCGGGACGCACACTTCCTCTCACTCCTATATTCTATCCTTTTCGTCCCAAATACACCCCATTATCTCAAGAAATCATTTGAATACCTTCACCAAACCCATAGCTGCTCCCTCCGCTCAACACATACTATTCAACTAAAAACTCTCCACCCCTTCCATTCTTATAGCTCATCCTTTACAGTACATGCCATAAAGCTGTGGAATACTCTACCCACTTCTATATTTGACAAGCTAAGTCTCTGCCTATATTCAAACACATGGTCTATGAACACTTTCTTACCTCAACATCAAACTGTTAAATAATATATACTATATCTACCATATTTACAATATATGTATTTATAGCTATCAGTATCTGTTCAATTATGTTCTAACTAAATATTATTCTGTATAACACGCCACCGTCTACACTTGTTCTATCACTTCCTGTCCATCCAAAGGTTGCCTGGTAGAGATCGCTCATAGCGATAAGGCCGCCCATTGTACATAAATCTGTATTTGTCTTTACCTTGCCTGTTTCTGTTTTTATCTGGTGTGAAATAAAAAATATTCGTATCGTATTCGGATCCATAGTGCTTGGTCTCCCTGATTTCCGGCTTCTCATACAAGGACCAAGTCAGGTATGGAGATCACTTATTATTATTCAAGCCGAGTGATATTGTCCCCCGTAAGGATTATTTGTTTCCTCCATGCGTCTCTTCTAAAGTGACGTTTGCGCGACCGTTATGTGTACCCACAACTCTATGCGTGCCTAAACACTTGTCATAACTATTATTGTTTGTTCATAGAATTGCTATGACTAGCTTTGTTTATTCTCGGGTTTGTTGTTAAACAATGATTCCGTGAAATTTACGGACTCATATTGCGTGAAAAATTTACCTACTAAGTAAACCTGAAGTTGAATCCAGGGAGCCAAAGGAATCGAATTGAAAACTAAGGGAGTTTTTGTAAATCAAATCTACAACTTTGATTCCATCGGCTCGGCTCTCGTAACGCTTAACTTGACAAGCTGTGTGTTTAGCTTCAGTTGGCTCAACTCAATTAGGCCTTGCTTCACATTTCCTTGCACTTTCCCTTATTCTCGAATTTTTCTATCCGGGCTATAGATATTTCAATAAGTATAAACAAACCAAATCTGTCCAGCCGAATCATGCGCTTACGAATAAACAGCATTTCTTTTAACTTGTTTTGATCTCCGTTCAAAGTCCGTTTTTAAATCACCCCAAGTGCATAACATATGTATATCATCATCATCATATCAACCCATACACGTCCACTGCTGGACATAGGCCTCCCCCATACGACGCTACAAATAGCGGTCCTGAGCCGCCTCCATCCATCGACTCCCTGCGACCGCTACAATGTCGTCGGTCCATCGGGAGTGGATGGTCTCTCATGTAGGGGGGGATTTGCCATAATCACCACGCTTGGCAGGCGGATTGGTGATCGCAGTGTTGGTGTATATACATATTAGATCTAAAGTGAATAGTATTATCTACGCTATAAGGAATATTGCAAACATAACTGATCACAAAACTGCCCTACTAGCGTATCATGGCTATGTAGCATTCCTTCTTAGATATAATGTTATTATATAGGGTAACGCAATTAATGTAATTAAGGCCTTATTTTATAGCACAAAAAAAATGCCTTCGTGCAATTTTCAACAGACCTCCGTGGGAACCTTGTACACCAATGTTTAAAAAACATAAAATCCTGACTTTACCATGCTTATGTATTTTAGAAATGTCTAAATTTGTAAAATCACATACGGACTTATTTAAAACTTTTGAACAAGTATATAAGTTTAACTCTAGGCATAATGACCGATTAGCAATACCTGCAAAACAAACGCATTTGTATAGTCGAAATTGTTACAACATGGCTGTCAAAATTTACAACAAATTGCCAAATGATGTAAAAGAATTGAAGGGTCCCTTATTCAAAAAGTTATTCAATTTACTTATTGAACATTGTTTTTATTCTGTTGAAGATCACCTTAATTTTAAGTTTTGACTGTGAGTTTATATCACAAATCAACCAGTAATGAAAATTCCGTAACAGAAGATGCGGCAATAGTGTGAATTTTAGTTTAAGTATGGTAATATTCAATAAATTTCCTAGTTATTTAAGTTAAATATTGTAATTCCGTAATTGACGGACAAACTGTTGTTTCCAATTTATTGTTTAAGATCTTTTTGTACACAGTTTTGACAATAAACAAAAATTGAGTAATTAGATCTCTTCCCCAAAATCGTTAATTCCGCGTAGCAAACTTTCCATTCGCATTTTTACCCACTCGGTCTTTTAACGGCCACTTTTTTTTCTCATTTGCTTGCTTCCTCATTCTCAAATATGGCCAAACGACATTTATCACAGTATTTTTAATTCTTAAACGATATTTTTTCCATAGCAAAAGTTTCCCAGCCGCTTCTTTTTGCAATAGTTTTGTTTCTTACGCGATATTTTTTTGAAACTCAAAGTTTCCATGTAATTTGTTTTCGCAATAGTTTTGTTTCTTACGCGTTTTTGTTCCTGTACAAAATATATCCCACTTTATTCTTTTTTGGGAGTCTGGTGTTTAGACATTAGGCTATTTTGAATTTATGCTTATTTATTTACTTAATTTATTTATGGCACAGCGCACCAGCATTGCTGTACAGCGTGGCAATGCAGCCAGTGTCTTGGGGACGCTTCCGACTGGTATTGATATGGATCAGGTGAGCTACCTGTAGATTGTTTGCCACAGTTTGTTTTTTTTGTTGCTGCTTTGGTTTAAAGATACCTATATTAAGAATACAATTTTATCAAAATATTACTTTGTTTATTTTTTTTAAACCTCTTTTTTATAAATTGAAGTAACAAATCATATGCAATTCAGAAAAAAAAGTATATTTAGGTAAAGAAGAGTGGTGAAGGTAAAATGGAAAATATCATGGATAAAGTACCTATTAGGAAATCATTCCTCTTGTATTATGTAGATAATTATATGGTATTAGACAACTATGACACTGGGATTAATCACGAATAATAAATAAAAATATCGGTTATGTACGCTATTAGGAAATTATGATTTTGGTAATATTCGAGAATGATAAACAAAAGGATCGGACAAGTACGGTATTATGAAATTATGATTCTAGTAATATTCGTGAATGATAAACAAAAGGATCAGATAAGTACGCTATTAGGAAATTATCACACTGGAATTATTTAAGAATGATGAAAAAGGGGAATGGGTAAAAGTTCGAGTGGGGAAAAATGCGAATGGAAAGTTTGCTACGCGGAATTAACGATTTCGGGGAAAAGATCTAATCACTCCAAAACTGTTGCATGCAACAACATCGCCGTCACCAAAATTGGCGACGTTTGGTCACGCTTGCAGCACCGGTTATTCGGTTCTATAGATTGGATGGCCGGAGAACTGCGTGTTAGTACCAATTGTAAACTTCACTGCTCGGTAGATCGGTCATTGCAGTTCTTGTCTGTAAAGATCATTCACAAAGTGCTCATATTTCGTTTTGATAGTCTTTACTCGCTCAGTTGTGGCTCAGCGTTAGATATTCTACTCGTATATGTACGTCTCTGACTGTAACATAGGACTGAGGCGTATTTATCGTGACTGATAAAAGTAATAGATATAGAACCTTGGCGGGATATCACAGTGACAGAAACTAAATATATCTGTGACTGTTACACAGGCAGTGCCAGTGTCACGAGTGCACGATATTATATCGTTGTTATTTTATTAGGTACCTACGCAATAAATCGCTTCAGTTACATAATATCGCTTCTTTATTCTCACTTTGATAATATCACTTAGTCAGAATGAGACACACCTAGTATTTTATACTTGGAAATTTGAAATGTACACCGCAATGTGACGAAAGTTGTTGAGAAAATACCGTTTAAATTTACTCGGTTAATCAACATGCTACTGCTACTTAGTCATCGAACAATAAATAAAAATTCAATCAGTAAAACAATGAATTTGTACGTGATTGGTAGAAATACTAGCTAGTATTTTATCACAGGTATTTGTCACAGATTTGAGCATATTATTGTATAAAAGACTTCCTTTCAGATAAAGATGCTTGGAAAGATATTATTTAATAAGTGTTAATTTTATTTATTAAGTATTGTTATTTGACTATTCTAAGTGCATAAATGTTGTATTGAATTGAAATAAATAAATTGAAATTGAAAATTGAGATATTTTGAAGTCACAGTAACGTAAGTCACAGGTATCGGATTTTGCCGAGTATAACCCAAGCAAGACTACTGTAGGTAACATTTTCGGGACGATACTGCTGGTCGCATAAAATTAAATTTTGCAAGGAGATAAGTTCCGGATAAAGGCAAAGGCTACTTTGTATCGAGGAAAAATGCATGCAATGCCTTGGGCAGACACTAGTAAACCTTACAAATATCTGATTTTTTCCCAAACGATAAAAAGCTCTTTGGTTTCTTCAATCTGACTGCTTTTGCTCACTGCGTTCTTTTCATACATTTCATCAGAAACTAGTAAGTAGTATATCTCAGAGTACAAATGAAAAGCAAATAACATGAATCTTAATTTAGATACAGCCGAGGTCAAAACTTAAATGAACCAACATTTGACCCTAATGACCAGAACTCAAAACACTTATCTGTTGTTTTTGTTTTGAACAAAATTAGTACAAGACTCATAGCGAGATGTATGTATAACGTAGCTATTATGAGCTACGTTATCATGAGAGAAAAAAATATATCATGAGTTTAGTGTCAACTCAGAACCCTGATTAAACAGTTCTGTACCTACCTAGGTAGATACCTTGCCGACCGATGTGGCGCGGCGGGCGAAAGTCCGCCTGCAACGCAAGAGGTTGCGGGTTCGATTCCCGCCTTGGGACAAAAGTTTTTCTGATCTGAAAATATATGTTATAAAACATATCTATGTATGTAATATGTATTGTCTAAAGTATATTAGTCGTCTAGTACCCATAACACAAACTCTGCTTAGCTTGGGGCTAGATGATACTGTATGGATTGTCTAGCATTATTTATTTAGGTATACTTTGTTAAACCTAGTTACTATACTGAATTACTGACGGACAAAGAAAATAACAATCAAATAATATAAACAAATTAAAGCATTCACGGACTAGGTTATCAATAGTTATAATTAAAGTACCTAACCTACTAGGTCTTTCGAATACAGTGTTCTTTGTATTAATAGTCACTGTTAAAAAAAAATGTATTTTTCATGTTAATTATTGTCTCAAGTTACATAGGTTTTAAGGTCCTGGGAATTCTTTAAATATCGATGATTATCTATGTAGATATCTGGATTTAAATGATGTCAAGTTACCAAGAAGTTACAAATATTATTATTATTCTGTTTCTCATTTCCATGATCACAGGCCAGGTCATATAGTGACCCGGTCCTTTGGGAGGCATGCGTGGAGCCGAAGCCAACAGCACAGAGGCCCTTTATGAGAATTAATCTAAAAACGAGAGCTACACATAGCGGGTATCATCCTTGGTTGCACAATATAATACACCCGAAGATGATATCCGCCAGGTGTAGAGACTATTGCAAAGGAAAATGAAAATAACAAAAAAGCCATGTTATTGTGGTGAATGGATGGACTGGGTAAATGGGCTATGGGGCCGGGTCACTATATGACCTGGCCTGTGATCATGGAAATGAGAAACAGAATAATAATAATATTTGTAACTTCTTGGTAACTTGACATCATTTAAATCCAGATATCTACATAGATAATCATCGATATTTAAAGAATTCCCAGGACCTTAAATACATTGAAATCTACCAGTCACCAGTGGGTAAGAAAGAACAATTCATATATCCAATCAATTTGTTATTCTCACTTCGGACCACAAACAGTTGAATCGCGCGGGTCCAAGTGAAAATTCAAATTAAATTTATAATTCTAGTATCACTTCGGCCCACTCGTCGTTTGTTATAAAACTCAGCTTGATTAAGTTAATTCACCAACCAAATTGTGTTTGTAGAAACCTTATCAAAAAGTAATAAAAGTTGACTTTCATTTCCACAGTGGCTTTGACTCAAAGGGCTTCGCTAGAACGGGGTCGACGACCATCTTCCGTGATACTATCTTGTTATTATAAAGCTAGAGGTACCACTTAGCTGATCGACCTTTCTTTTGACAGTGTCCGTTAATTGTGCTCATTTTTCTTTACGACATTTTATGTCAAATAGTCATGTTTTTAAAGTAATATTCAAGTATAAAAAAACCTCTTACGGGATATTGACCATGATTTGTATTGTTTTGATTTATTCATTATTTCGCTGTCAAATTACAGAGATTTCGGCACAGTGGAATGCGCTGTGCCCGCGTAAAATTTACAATGCCATGGGTATTTATTCTTTTTGCGAGGAATACAAATTATTTTTCTCAAATAAAAGTAGCATAAGCTACTCGCAATACTACAATTTGATCTTAGTCAAAAACCAGAGAAGCGATGTACCCGCATAACATTAGCTATCTGTCAGTAAAATTCAAATCAAAATCGGTCCAATCGAAAACAAAAAGACGACAGAGATAAAGAGAGATTTTTTTTGATATGAGTAAAGTAAAAACCGATTTAATAAGATAATTTAATAAGAAAAATAATAAAAAAATCTTGACCCGTTTGGGAGATATTCCATTTTTTCTATTACATATACATTAATACATAATACATTCTAAAAATAAAACCTATGAAATTATTTAAATTGTGGGCATGATACCCAAAAATTTGAACAAAGGTACGTATTTCTCAAAGTTTAGGTTATCCACTCATTATGTATATAGTACACACCTGTATATAGTTAACACTGATGGTGGCGTAAATTACGTATTTCTTTATGTCTTTGACCATTTAATCTATTTTATCGGGGTAGTACGGTTGCTTGCTATAGACCTATAGTTGCTATATTCAGTCTCTTAGTGGAACACGAACTAGAAGCGTGCGCACGCGCAAGTCAATTCAATAATAAATTCCGTGTTAAAAAACTATTGTTACTATAAATCGATAATTTTTATCGACTATGTTCTAAAAAATAAATTACCGATAGTTTAATATATAATAATGTTGTGTCAGTTATTGTTTTGTGTTGGGAAGTGAAAATGTAAATGGAGAAGTGGTAAAAACAAAGGATTAGATCTTAAATCGTTTTCAAGATGAAGGTTAGTTTACTAATTTTATAAAGAGGAAAGATTTGATTGATTGAATACGCTCCGAAACTACCGATTTGAAAAATTCTTCCACTGTTGGGAAGCTACACTATACATACGGGTGGCCTATGTCACCCGGGGATAGTCACAAGTCAAGGTCAACATCAAAAAAATTACAAAAATATTGTTAATTAAAAAAACGTAGAACAATGTTTGCTCTCTCGGTGTCAATATACAAAATATCAGTATCAAAATAAAGAATCATCTCACTTGGCGAAGATAAAGAGTAGGTGTCTAACATAAAAAAAAAAAATTGAAAAAAAATTTGCAACCGACTTTTTAAAAGTCGGTTGCAAATGCCCTTTTACAGCACTATGAACTTATAATAATAATAATTATTTTTTCTTATTTTTTTTTACAGCTGATCTATTTATTAATTACCATATTTTTTCTTAAATCTAAGTTCTGTTTCCCTGTCATGTCTGTTTTATGGCTATGAATTATATATAATATAAGTAAGTACCATTTATTGTAAAGTATATTTTGTAAATTGACGTATCCAAGTGTGCCCTGTGCTCCTACGGCGACTAAATGAGTATGAGTATGGGTATGAAAGTAAGCAATAACAAATACACTAAAGTAGACCTTAATCCGTAACGTCTTTTTGTTGATTTAAAATATCAAAATATAATATATATCACTTTAGATCTACATAGATATATGTATTATATTTTCATAAAAATAAGGGACCTTGAAATGTTTCTTAAATACCCGTGCGGAGCCGGGGCGGCACGCTTGTTGCTTATAAAGACAAAGATAAAATTAACAAATATATTTTTACTTTATTATTTTGTTTTATATAGAGTTTTAAATCAACAAAAACACGCTACGGATTAAGCCTACTTTAATGTATTCGCTATTATTTTCAACCGACGACTTTAAAATGAAGTTATCTAATTCTGTTTTTTTTATGTTAGACACCTACTCTTTATCTTCGCCAAGTGGGATGATTTTTTATTTTGATACTGATATTTTGTATATTGACACCGAGAGACATTGTTCTACGTTTTTTTAATTTTCAATATTTATGTAATTTTTTTCATATCGAATTGTTTTCTTTATATTCGTTTTTGATTGGGTAGATCTTTAAAAACAGTATATCAATACTTAAATTAAATATTCCTGAATGTGAAGTCTGTTTTCAGTTTTTGTAAAAGTCATCTGCGGATTATTGAATTTCGACCTATATATTACACCAACTCAATTAGGTTTTTCATCAGAACAGGTAAATATATACCTACAATATTTACTTCTATCAAAGAAACATCTTGTTCGATCTTGTTCATCTGGCTTGGCCATTTAAAATGCATAAGAGTGAACAATTGCAATGCAAGTGCATTCAGTATTTCGACACTTCGGTTTCGGTATTGGGCACTTTGGTCAGGCTTTATAAGTTGAACGATTGTTACACAATTTCGTACTATGGTTAAGGTTGAGCTGCTGTAAAAGTACTTGCAGCCTTGAGACTGTTTTTTTAACATACACCGAATATAATCTTCTGTACAAAAAATATTATTGAGGTCTGTTAATAACGTCAAAATACATTGATACAATAAAACTCAAAATCTTAAAATTTTTGTATCTCAGTTGTTTGGGCTTAGAAACGGCGGAATTTTGACGGGACTTTCAGTGGCAGATGACTGATATTAACTTAAGCTAACGTAAGAAAATTAATTAGAATTCATCAGCAAAAAAATTAACCCCATGAAATTCTGAATTCTACGCGGGCGATGCCACGGGCGCAGTGCGAACTAATTGATATTTTTCTAACGTAATGTTAGAATTTTTAAATCAAACAAACAAAAGATAATCTATCTGGGTACCTATCTTTTTTAATTCAAACAAAATTACTGAAGCATTAACTGTATCAAGGCCACCAGTGTATAATAAACCCTACCGTCTCGTCTCGTTACCTAAATCTAGATTGTATCTTTATGTAGCAAACTACCTACCTACCCTACTTACCTAAGAATAAGAAGTTGAAAAGCACTTTTTTGTACAAAATAAAATACCCTTTTGCAAAAAGTTCATAAAACAATGAGTAGGCGCTATATTACATAGATTTATTGGTAAAAAAATGGGCCATAAAATAGCCATGCATATTGTTTTTATCTCCCAGTAACAATAGGAATCTTAATCTTTGTATCAGGTTAGGGTTTCCATCAAATGCCAATAAAACACAGAATTCGTTTAGAGACGCACCTGCAGTCGGCAGAATTCACAATTTCATGTGTTTTAGTTTTTTTCCCGCGGAACAGTAATCCTTTTTCTAAATTAAAAGAAGCCTCAGTTACCCGCTATAACACATACCATCAATCGGTGCAGTTTCGAATCGAAACACACAGATTAAAAAATAATTTAAAATGTTGTGTTTTGTTATAAATCCGATTAGATTAGACGCGCACCAACACGTCTAGGGAATGCTTCCGACTGGTATTGATATGGATCAGTTGAGTTCCCTGTAGATTGTTTGCAACAGTCTGCAGTTAACTCAATTATTTTAATTGTAAATACAGATGAGTTCTATTTTGTTTCTATGCTTTGATTGCAACTTTCATGCGTACTTATGCATTTACTAATTAAAAAAATGTACTTTTTGCAGTACAAACGACACTAAATTTATAAACCTAGATTTGTAAGGATAACTTCTTATTAATATGGAAGAAGATTTATTTATGAGAGGTAGGATGACTACCTACGAAAGACGCGGCAGATGTAAGATGGATTGATGTTGACGCAGATGTTGGATGTTGGTGCTATGACGGTCAGAGGAGGCTTATGTCTCACAGAGTGGACTGTTGTAGGCAGTTGATAATAATGATCAAACATCAACCATTCGCAACCAAAATCCTTAAAAAAGTGTGTCTGGTTCTTAGAAATCGCGATAACATAATTTTTGATAATTTTCAAGGCTTTCATACAAAAAATATAGTAACACCTGATTTGTTATTTAAATCAAAGATTTTAATAAAAACTACCTACTTATTATACTATACTAGTCGTCAAATCATAATTTTTTGTTATATTTTTTATATTATCTTACATTTCTCACATCGAGTTTTTTTTAACTATGTGTATTTTTGCAGCTCATTACTATTACAATACGGAAGACAATCTTTAGGTGTAAATAGGTATATATCAGATAAATTTAGTTATTTTAGGGGATATACCTTAACTGGTGTCGCTTAGCTACTGAAACATGGTCTTTAAATTTTTCAATGAATTTCCATGGGTCCCTCGTAACCTTATATAACACTTCCGTCAATACGAAAAAAAATATAACGGCTGACGGCTTCGTTTATTCTTGAGAATATTTTAACACATTCTATGAATATCTTTAAACGTTTGGATTTGGGTAAAAAGTTATTCTCCTTTCCATTAAGATCCAATAAGATTCCATTTATAACAGAGAGTAATAGAAGAGTTAATATATGTATAAGAAATCGCTTTGGGCAGCGATAAAATCTTCCACAATAGTGAAGCATTTACTTTGAGATTAATATATGTAAGTTACGAGCTGCTGCTGCCCGCGCCTTCGCCCGCATTTTAGCGGGATAAAAAATAGCCTATATGTTATTCCAGGTCCCAAACTATACCCATACCAAATTTCAGCCTAATTGGTTCAGTAGTTTTTGCGTGAAAGAGTAACAAATATCCATACATCCATCCATACAAACTTTCACATTTATTATATTAGGAGGATAATTCAGGATTGAGTGTTTCGAAAACAGGATTATATAAAAAAAAACTATAGAAAAAAAAAACAAAGTTTGCTTTAAACTGTACAATAAATCGTCGCTATTCCATAAATTCTTTAAAATAAGCCTTATTAAAGTTTACAGTAAATAAACAGAATATAAAGCAGATTAAGGAAATTTAGAAAATTTAAAATGCACACCGAATTTTGGATTTTCAAAATTACTATTATTTTTACCGTTAAAAAATATGATTTTTGCGCTTACGACGCCCCTAAGAACGCGTAATTTTAGACGGACATTTCGAAAGTTAATGTTGTCTACGGAACCCTGAAAACTGCCTACTTTTTAGGCCTTAAAGAAAACCTGCCTACATCATTAGTATTTTTTACTACTTTTGGTATAATTTGACAATTGTCACCTCGAGGATTCTATTGTTTTAACTCAGTATTAGTAGTAGCTTGCAGGTCATTGCCAGTACAAAGCGGAAGTCATTGTCGCTTGGTATAATAGGTCCTATAATCATCATCATCATCAGCCCGTATATGTATACTGCTTAGTTTACCAATGGACGTATACGCGCCTCCCCAAACGACGACGCCACGAATAGCGGTCCTGAGCCGCCCCCATCTAACGACTCCTTGCGACCGCTACAATGTCGTTGGTCCATCGAGTGAGAGGTCTTCCCACATCCGTTTCGCATTGCATCGTAGTCGCCAATCGATGGTTTCAGAATCCAAGTTATTTTATGGAAACAAAGGCGTCCATGTATACGTATATGTATTGACTTATAGATTTCAATAATTTCAACTAATAACTTTTTCCAACTTATAAATCTTTTATGTTGACATAATTAGAATGCCACGTTGTATTATTATGCAATCTGTGGGTCCCTAAACTAAGCTCTATTTCAGGACCAAGGGTTTCTCCTATTTGAGTTGAAGTTAGTTTGGTTTGTTTAAAAGAATGCAAGTGCAGTCGCAAACAGCAGCTAGTATTAAGCAGGAGATTGCTCTGTCCCCAATGCTCAACCTGTCGTAGTAAAATAATTGTTTCAATCGCGTTCCAAACGTTTACTTAGATCTATAGAACAGTGTCATGGCAGCATGGAACTTGACTGACTCTGTGGGCCAGGCTTGCATGCGTTGAAATAGATCAATGGCGCAGCGGGAAATAGTCAACCTGCGACGCAGGCTTGTGCTGGTTCAGTTCCCGTCGCCTTAAAAATATTTGTATGATCTGCAGAAAGTGCCTGGTCTAAGTGTTTTCTATGTATACAAAAAAAATATTATAATATGTACTTACTTGCTAGCAGGTAATGTACTGGCTAGTAAGCCACATATATGAACCGATATTTTATGCTATATGATGTTGGTAGCCAGCAATGGAAAAAAGAAGTAGAAACTAATTATCTAGCTCTCTGTATCCAGCAATGCATACCTACATTACCTACCCACTGTCGACCTAAGTCGGTGCGTGTATTCCCAATATGGTCATTATTTTCCAATGAGTAGTCAGAAATGATGAGTTTCTTACATACATAAACTGTGATTGATTACTTATATCTAGCTACATCGTGCGGGTGCTCACTTCTGATGCAAGTAAATTGTACTTGCCCAGGTAGCACATAGGTTTTCTATCAAATATCCTCATGAAAATCATCTATAACTTTTCTAACAACACCATATAGCTAGCCTAAGCAAATATTGTCGTGATATCCCGTTCGTCCCTCCAGCTTCGTCCCACCAGCGGGATGAATGGGACAATAATATTCTGAATTAAAATTCTGTCCCGTTCCTCCCACAAATAGAGGCAGTGGGAAGTACGGGACATCAAAGAATTTAATATAAGTTGCGTAGCTGAAATTTAATAAGGAGCTGCACTATAATGGCAGTAATGCCAAAAGGGGGTGAATCTAGACCCCGTAGGGATATACTATTTTTCATTGATTATGCAAGAAAGCTAAAAACGCATAGATGGCAGCCCCGTCATTCACCAAGAGGCAATTTTCAGTGGAAAAAAGCCTTTTAATGAGCTTTTTTATAACAAAGAACGAATAACAAACATTGCATTGCAAATTTGGCGTCTGGTGGACTCTTTAGAAGGCACTTCTTAATAAAAATAAACACGTTACATACTTATTATTCGATATCCCGTTCGTCCAACCGCCTATTTTGATGGGACGAACGGGACATAATTTTATTACAGACCATAATTTTCCTATTCGTCCCACTGGTGGAACGAAGCTGGTGGGACGAACGGAATATCACGAATGTAACGTGTTTGTTTGAATCTATATTGCCGAGAAGAAAATGACCCTTTAGCACTTCCGGCCATAAAATCACTTAACGCACAGAAACGTTATTAAAATAATTGACAGCAGCGTGAAGTCACACCTACGTGGTAAAAGTAATGGTAAGTAATAAATAAACAATGATCAAACAGTGCTTATCCCAAAGATGACTTTTGTCAACAAATGTCCCATGGATTGAAAACCGCTTTCACTCTTCAAGAGGTCGTTTCATTTAAACCTTCAACCAAATTAAGGTTTTTTAATAATTATCAGTGTTTAAGTCCAAGTTCTTTATACGTACACGATAAACAAATTTATGTTTGGTTGGTAAACGGTAGGTAGGGCAACCTATCGAAAAATAAACCTTTTATACGCAGTTTTATGAGTGACCATGAAAATTTATTCATAAAACAGGTTGTAAAAAGTTCAATCAACATAAATACCAGTTTAACCAGATTTTAAACGTAACACCAACGTCACCTCAGATCAATGTTTTGCTCATTAGTAAGTTTCCGAAATACCCACAGCACTCTTCGATATACCTCGCACTCTTCGATATAACTTACCTCGCATTTGATATACGACCTATGAATCGATAATCGAGGTATATCGAAGAGTGCGAGGTATATTGAATTCGAGGTATAATATTTCACAGCACTCTTCGATATACCTCGAATATCGATTCATAGGTCGTGTAAAAATAGTGGCATACTATTTTATTAAATAATATATCTAAAAAAACACTATCATTAGTTGGACCAAAGAGCCCAGAATAAATACACAGTGCTACGAAATGGGTGTAATAAGCCGGATGAATAAAGGATGTAATTCTGGAGCCCCGGGGAAAACGCATCAACTATGCGGAAATGGGTTGATTCCCGACTCCTTGGAACAACGAGTTTTGCTGTAGGACACTTTAATTTTTACATTTCTTTTAATCTTGTCTTTTTTTAGTATTTGCCTTAGTACAACCATTTTGTGGCACTGGGTCTTATGTTAACGTTGAATATTCATGTTATTCAATACAAAATATTTTCTACACCGGAACTACAGTGATTTTAGGAGTGTAGGTATACCTACTACCAAAAATGCTTATTTTCAACTTCACCAGATGTTCATATCTTCCAAACTACAGAATATTTAACTTTGAAATGTATATATATGGTAAAGTTCAGGCCTTACTCTATCCTTCATATGTTTCGAAAACACAATCTCATAAAATATTCTCGATAGAAAAAAAATTAAAGTTCCTTCTAAACTGTACAATAAAACGTCGCTATTCAATAAATACTTTAAAATAATCCTTGATACTTTGTACAGGAAACAATCGGATTATAAAGCAGAAGGTATATGTTTTAGATTTTCAAAATGACTATTATTTTTTTACCCAACTACGACGAGACGGTAATGATTTTGACACCCTATGTATGTATGTAGCCGATTTTTATGTTCCCACGTAGCGCTGAAACTACTGGTCCGATTTCAACAAATGAGATGTCGTATGATTCGTCTTAATAGCCCAATGGTTATAGGCTATATGACTTCAGATACAAATGGGGGTCTAACGAGATAGCGGGGGTCTAAGTAACGGTCGAAAATCTCAATGTTAGTAAATATGCTCGTGTGTGGTATCGTTGCAAAGGTCTTTGTTTGTACTTTCCAAAATTTCTAAACCTTTTTTGAGATTAATGATTCTCAAACTATTAGCAAAAAGGTCTCAAAAAAATTTGTTAAAAACTAAAACCCGACTACATAAAAGTCTTAAACAAGCGTTCACCTATTGTCCTTATCATTTTCTTTTGATACGATAGTCGGAGACACCCACCCCATATACCTACAATTAGTTACTTAAGCCTCCGACTACCTAAGTATCAAAAGAAAATGCTATGGACAATAGGTGAACGCTTGTTTAAGACTTTTATGTAGTCGGGTTTTAGTTTTTAACATTTTTTTTTTACAGTAAAAAACAAAAGATTTTTTTTTTTTTTGCTGTTACATCTTAACCGCAAACATAATGTTTTTGTTTTTTTTTCTACTCTGTCCTATGAACGCGAAATCCTATGCCTATCCTTTTCACACAATGGCGAGGGTATTGTAGGCCTTCAAAAATAACATACTGGAGTAAACTCTTATCTTTCCAGACCGACATAAAGATATGGTCTTTCAAAGAGCTCGCGTACCAGGCTGAGATGAACAGGCAGGAAGACATAGATTCTGCGGAGGACGCCTATATTCTGTGTGATGAAGATACTTATAGCAGAAAGAGAAGTATTGAGGAGCTAAGGAATATTATTTACGGTAGAAAACGTGACTAGTTCATTTTAAGATATTTTAAGAAAAGAGCACAGCTATCCGACCTTATCGCACCAATAATGGAGTCTCGCACCAATAATGGAGTATGTACACACCAAGACTACTACAGTATTCATTGATTCAAACACTGAAATATCGCAGAAATCCACGGGGCTGTGTTTCCAAGTCGTGGTTGGACCACAAGGGAAAAATATGAATTTTGACGATTCGGCCACCATTGTCGTTCTCGCATAGGGCCGCTTTTTGTCCACCGCTGCCGTCACCGAGACGTTGTCACTGATAACGAAATTATTTATGCAGTACACAGGCGGTATAGTATGTACATTATGTATCGCTACTTCGGCGCCATTTCGTTATCGGTGACGTTTCGTTGAAGGCGACGCCGCCGGTGGACAAACGGTTATTAATAAGTCATCTACACAACCAGGGACGAGGGCAACGAACACTTCCAAATAAAACATACTTTGTAGATATCTCTACCTACATTCAAAGGGAAAATAATGATGAATCTGCCTGCAGAAATGAACTTGCCAATCAATAATATTGTTCATTGATGCAAATGATCCAATCTTTTTTTTTTCGTACTAGCTGTTCCCCGCGGTTTCACCCAGGCTAAATTCTAATTTCACATTTCTATAAACAGGTATTTTTTCCGTAAATCTCCCGTGGGAATTTGATGTTTTACCAAGACAAAAAGTAGCCTATGTTACTCTCCATCCTTTCAACTAACTCTATACCAAAAATGAAGTCGATTTGTTGATTAGTTGGGGCGTGAAAGAAGGACAACCAAGCTAACGAACACAATTTCGCATTGGGTACGTTGGGTTCGCTTCCGACTGGTATTGATATAGACTAGTTGAGCTATCTGTAGATTGTTTGCAACAGTCTGCAGTTAGCTCAATTGTAAATATTAGTTTAATTTGTTTATATTATTTGATTGTTATTTTCTTTGTCAATAAAGAGATTTCGCATTTATAATACAATACCTATTATAAATGCGAAAGTTATTGTTAGGATTTTTGTAGATTTCTTCAACATTTTCAGATAGAGGAGAATGCAACCCGCCGAGGACAGATGATGCGTTTCTGCTGAGATTCCTGCGTGCGAGGAAGTCAATACCTGCCCGAGCGCACAGACTTGTAAGCTCTAAGGAAACACATTAAAATTTGAATTCCACATTTCTAGGAGGATAAAAAGGTTTTTTTTCCGTAAATCTCCCATGGGAATTTGATGTTTTACCAGGATAAATAGTAGCCTATGTTACTCACCATCCTTTCAACTATGCCAAAAATCAAGTCGATTAGTTGTTTAATTAGGGCGAAGGAATGACAAACAAACAAACAATTTTTCGTATTTATCATATTAGTTAGGATTACCGCTTAGTCATAAACTTTAGAGAATGTATCCAATGTTTCAGTTAGTAAGATACTGCACCTTCCGAGACCAGAACCCACACTTATGGCGGGACGTGGACTGGTTCGGGCTTACCAGGCTTGGGGACATCTTCGAAGGAGTATTGTACGACAGGCCTGATGTTGGCAGGATCATTATTTGCAGACTTGGTGAGGAATCGTTGAATTAACAATTAAATAATAAATATTATTTTAGCCACACCACTGAGTGATGCGGCTGTAAAATTATGTAGGTTAGTTTTAGATATAATTTAGTTTTAAGTACAAGTTTGTTAAAATAAGGGACTGACTTAGGCTTACCAATTACTCAAAATTCCTTAATAAAGGAAAAATACAAAAATATGATAATAATGCTGAGCAATTCACACAGCATCATCTACATAGCCCCAAGCTAAACTCATAAACTTAATACATTATAGACTACATAGATAGAAATTTTTACCATACATAGAAAACACCCATGAATGTAATGTAGTAAAGATATGGTTTTTAAGAAAAGGTTTTGGTAAATTCATTGGGTCTTTTGACCTAGGTACAAAGTTGGTGTAGTAGTAGAGAAAGCTTAACAAGGTGCCACTGAACAATTAAAGTAGAAACATGCATTATCAGTATTTTTAATAAGAATCACCAATAGGAAGTGAAACAGATAATTATTATATTTTCACTGATTAAAAATAATATTCTAAATTTAAAAAGTCTTACCTACATAGAATTTTTTTTTTTACATCCTCTGGTTCCAGAATCACCATCCATTTTGGCTTAGGAGGTTAGGAGGTACGTACACCCATTACGTGACACCGTATAAATAAGTAACAGTTTACAAGCATAGTCTAGCAAGCAAGGAGTAACAAAAAAATTATGAAGAAAGTGTAGAAAAGAGCGTATCTTTAAACGTTATTTTGAACAAGCGTTGACTTAATTATCTCAGAACTTAATTTAGATGATTTTTTCATAATTCCAAAATAATAAGCCAAAAATAGAAATGCAATGGTAGTTATTTCGTGTGATATTTATATTATTTTATCGATTGATGAGAGAACCTCACCAAATATTTTAATTTTTCCCTCAGGACGATGGGACCCCAGCGAGATTCCAGTCGAAGACCTAATCCGAGGATGTCTGCTCCTCCTCGAGATCGGCATAATGCAACCGAAGCTCCAGATCCTGGGCGGAACCGCCCTACTGGATTGCGAGGGATTGACTATGAGGCATATGAGACAGATGTCTCCGACCATCGCTCTACAAGCTATGAATGTTATGGGGGTTGGTTGAAGTTTGTTTTAACAACCTCGAATAACAATGAATAGAATAGAATATAAATTTATTTATTTGCCTAAATCCACCATACATTACAAGCAATGACTTACGACTAATTATACCTAAGTGAAGATGTTTCCGTGCCGTGGGGCCGCGGTGTACGAATATCGACCCCTCCAACTCAACCCGTGGATGTAGTAAGAGCCGACTAAGAGAACCTACCAGAGGAAGGATAGCAGCTTCCTACTGAGCATTTTCAACACCAACACTGCGATCACCAATCCGCCTGCCAAGCGTGGTGATTATGCCAAAACCCCCCCTACATGGGAAACCATCCACTCGATGGACCGACGACATCATAGCGGTGGCAGGGAGTCGATGGATGGAGGTGGCTCAGGACGCTATTTGTGGCATCGTATGGGGGAGGCCTATGTCCAGCTGTGGAAGTGTATGGGCTGATATGATGATGAAGATGTTTATTGCGCAGCAGAGTTTAGGGCAAACTGGCCTTCCCTCAGCATTGT
Source organism: Eupithecia insigniata (assembly GCA_947859395.1). Classification (NCBI taxonomy): domain Eukaryota; kingdom Metazoa; phylum Arthropoda; class Insecta; order Lepidoptera; family Geometridae; genus Eupithecia; species Eupithecia insigniata. The sequence goes on from OX402008.1 coordinate 8,518,361, forward strand.
GCTGGACGAACACGTGAGTGTCATGTCCACCCAGCGCTGGTTTTAAATAACAATGGTGGTTTCAATGACATAACTCGACTCACCAACCCTGGACCAAATGTGAATTATGATTATATTGGTTCGGTCTGGCTTACTACCTACCTACATTATTAGAATTTGTCTTTTCGAGGCTAGAAATTGAAAATTATATGTATTTGAAGATACATTGATGTTTACTACTGAAGAGTACTAAAATTAGGAGTGACTAAAAGGGCGTTGTGATCAAGATTGAAAAATTTATCACACCGCCGCGCCGTCGTCACCGGACGACGAGACTTTGTTTCCATAGCCAAGAATTGCCACGAACAGTATAATATGCTACTAGACATGTTGAGAAATGTTACCAAACCTTTAGTTCGCCATGGACAGTTAAACAATTTTGACATGTTCATATTCAGGCTGCTGAATGGTCCTCCTAATCGTTACGTTTCGTGCATTCACGCGCCCAGAAAATAAATTATAAAATAATTATAAACATACATGTAATACATAGAACGGCTGCAACGAACGAAAAAAGTCTGTTTCGTCAAATACCTACCACAATTATCACCTCATTAGGGGGCATTTTAGGGGGAAAACTGGAATAAGCCCTCAAAAGCAGCCTGGCAGATTATTGTATTCAGCCCTATCCAACTCGGATCTGCCAGGCTGCATACGTAACTCACGCATGTGCTGGGACCCGCGTTCTACAACAACCTACTGAGTCAGATAGTCACTGCACCTAGCCTCTCTACGTTTAAGCGTAGACTTAAATCGTGGCTCGTCGAGAAGGCATTCTACAATGTTGACGAATTTTTGCCAAAAATCTAATAATACTATTTACCTACATAATTAAGTTTGTTGTTAATTTATTGACATTATTGTTATCTTGTATTTTATATACATACATACTTATTTAAATTATAATTTTATTATTATAGTTAAGTATAATGATTATTTCTTGACCTGTAAAATTCTTACCAATAAATTGATTATTCTGATTAACTTTGCTTCTGTAATAGAAGCGACGAATTCAAGCTTCTGTTGAGCTATCTCTATTACTCGACACTAGAATCCAATATGCAAAGATCCTGGTATCCCAGCCTTTTTTTAATGACCCTGATAAAGTCCGTCGTTAAGGCACGAAACGTTGGTGTTCCTCCAATACAAACTATGTTCGTAGTAAACCCGCTTACATTCCTTAGTATATTATATAGTCCTAGTAGGCTACGATCTTTGCCAAGATATTATTTGTATCATAGTCCTAGTAGCTACGATCTTTGCCAAGATATTGTGTTATGACGATGTCAACAAAGACCGAATGAAAACCTAACAAGATGATAATAATAACAGAAAACCACAACGAATACAGAAACTCTATCAAAGCGTGCCTTTTTTGAAAAAGGTTTAAGTTAGAGTTCGAAAATGGTTAAGAGACGAATGAAATATTTAATGAAAAATTTACACAACCAATATTTTTAAAATTCTGCGATTTGCCAGTCAATTTTACCAGTGTCGTAAGATATTTCGCAACAACATTTTTTTGGTTTTGTAACTCTTTTGTTTACAAATTGGATCTTCGATAAGCAAATAGTTTTCTACCTAGTTATTCCGTGTTAGTCCCACTGGCTTCGGCACAAAGAAGTCAGAACATGGAAATCAACTTCAGTGGTGATTTCATTCCGCATTCGTCCCATCCGTCTGGCTGTAGACACCTCAACTGTTTATTGTATATTTTTAAATACTTCTTAAGTAACATTTAATATTACGGTTAGTTGTATTAACTCATTAAACTTTATTATCAAATTACATTGAAATAATAGAAACAAATTAGAATTAGTATTTACAATTGAAACAATTCAACTAACTTCAGATGTTACAAACAATCTACAGGTAGCTCAACTGGTACATATCAATACCAGTCAGAAGCTAAAGTTGTATCTTTATAAATAGCGTATAATTAGCGTTTTTTTTCCAGTTTGCTTTCCCGATCCACCAGCGAGGGGTGCATATCATCAACTGCTCGCGGTTCTTCGAGACACTGTTCCCTCTGTTCAGACGGTTCGCGCCCGCTGATGACCTTTGGCAAAAGGTCCACTTCCACGGGTACGACCTGACTTCTTTGCACAGGTGGGTTCGATAGAAAGAAAGAAAGATAGGCCGTTGATCCTGCGCCCGACCTCTCTCCGGTCGTGTCGGTCTGTCCCATCTTATTATGAGGATGAGGGAAAAGAGAGTGCGCTTTGCGCACACACTTGTGCACTATAATATATCCTGCTCACCTGGCTAGCCACCGTGGTCGAAATTCGGCTCGGAGAACATTAGGTTTGGCAAAGAGTTACTTGAAGAGATAGAGAGTAACATAGGCAACTTTTTGTCCTAGTAAAACATCAAATTCCCATGGGAGATTTATGGCTTATACGGCTTACTAACTATTTTACGCGGATGTAACCGCGGGGAACTGCTTAATTAAGTTATCTATAATTTGATTGTGTGAAAACTGACTTCAAATTCCTTAATATTCACACATATTTTTTTATTTTTGTGGTACAAATACTAATCCCTCGGGGAATTTACCACGATGGTAAATCATGATGATCCTGAGATGATCCCATCTCGGGATCAACCTCTCAATCTAAACAATAGCAAAAGAATCATCTAAATCATCTTTTACCAGTCTAGCTGATATTAAACGGAACCTTTTTTTTTCAGGCACATAGACCCCGAATGTCTGCCGCGAAGGTACGGTGGCTCTCAAGAAGAGACTTCGCTCGAGATCTGGCTCACGAAGATCAGGCAGTACAAAAACAAGGGGTTTGACGAGGATATGCGCACCCTGGGGTATTACGCTGATTGACCCATCCACCATCATCATCAGCTCTTGTCGACCACTGTTGGGCATTAGGCCTCTCTAACTCTATGTTCATGCCATTCGCCTCTCGGTTATCTAGCATCATTAGTAATGAAAATAAAGAAAATAATCTCAAATCAAAAATGATGAATTTACGTTTGAAATAATATACACGCCAACAAAGCTTAGGTTAAACTTTGTATGGGGGATTTGTGTACAAACATTTGGCATCGACTTTGACTAGAGTAAAAGTGTAATATTTCGTAGGCAATGGAGTCCGTACCATACGTGTACTATAGCCTATACGTGTACCGGTGTACTATAGCATTAACTAATGGGTATAGTAAATCTGTGGTATAAATTCGCGCTAGATTGGATAGGATAGGATAGAGTCTATCCGAAAGAATATAGTACCTAGGTACTCTACCTTATACTACCTTATTAAAATGAAAAGGTGTGAGAACAATTAAGGTACTCAAAATGTGATGCTCAAGGAATAATCCGTCTAAAAGAAAGACTTTAGTATAATGTAGTAGGTATTCTCAGTTAGAGAAGTCTTTTGTATAATTATAAGATTTTATTACTCTCTGCTTTGCACATTAAAATATTTTAACATCATGTCTAATTGTTTTTTTTTTGTGCTACTTGCCCGAATCCTATTCTGAGAAGAAACCTTAAGATTTTTTCCTATTAAAACCACAGAATAACTAACTGTTACTGTAAAGTTAATATCATGCTGACATACAAATTGTATAGCTAACCATACTTTATGATAATTACTATGTACTATCTATATCATCTAAAACCGGTATAGTAATAATCTGTGATACCATTGATACCACGTTCCTACATACAACACACTTTTATGTAGCCTGACATCTAGCGGGCACCAACTAAATTATATTATTTAGCTATACTACGAGTAGACTTTCGCATCGCAAAAGCGCTTAATCAAAGCGAAAGACCTTAGTGAGCTTTTTAAGAGATTCTCGATAATGTTGTAAGATGGCAGTTTTGAGAAAAATATTACCGCATTTACCTTAAAATTTTAGAGCCAAAGAAGTTTGTAAACTGGGACGATCGGGGTCACAGAATTTTGGTTGCCCAATCTCATATTCAAAAAATACTTGGTCGTCTCTTATCACACGGAAAAAACGGAGCACTAGCAAAGTACCAATTTGGCTTGGTTAAATTTTTTTGGGTTATTTATAACTAAGACTTATTTAAAATGCACAATAAAGCTCTGTTTATAGTAAACAAGCAAGGTTTGCTGTGAATTCTAGGTAATACTAACCGAGTAGGTACTTGATAGTTTCCAAGTGAGTGCCTCAGTAAAAATAACCTGTTCTGTTTCCGTTTGAAAATAGATAAGTTTTCAGATCTATAAACTGACAAGTTTTACCTATTTAATTTTAGGCTAATCCTACTAGGTAAAATTTTCATAAATTGTTATGATTACAAATAACCAAGACTCATTTAAAACATACATTAGAGATATGTTTTTAGTAAACAAGCAAGTTTTGCTGTGTATTCTAGGTAATACTAACTGAGTACTTGATAATTTCCAAGTGAGTGCCTTAGTAAAAGTAACCCATTCTGTTTCCGTTTGAAAACACATAAGTTTTAAGACTTATAAACTGACAAGTAGATCCTAACTAATTTTAGACTAATCCTACCCGGTTAAATTTTCATGTATCTACTGTGTTTACAACCGATACCGTGGGTTACAAATAACCAAATTAGATTTAAACAAACAAATAAGATAGCAATTAATAGATAAGTGTGTTGCTGAAACTGCAATTTTCATCCAAAAATGCAAGGACACGTTCTTGGGTGCGGAAGCGCACCGAGCCACTGAAAATAACCAGTGTGAGGTTGAGTGAGATTAGTTTAAATTTATGCACCTGAACCAAAAAACTTGCAGCATTTTACCAGTGTTTATTCTTTTTTGATAAACATCGACTGCAGTACAAAATACCCAATGGATGAAGACGTAAGGAACCTTCTCACTGCCTGGGGATTGGAAGAGTTCGAAGTATGTATTTCAAAGTAAGTACACAGTAATTATTATAGTTGGCAGAACACTTTGCTATCACAGTGCAATAAAATAACAAGTAAGCAAACATAATTTCTGGACGCGTCGCGTCTCATTGTAAATCATCTCGGTCATCTCACACCGCATCTCGTTGCCTTACAATTAGATTTTCATGCATAGATAGGTTAGGTACATGTTGTTAAAATATTGTTGCATATTTCATAAGTCAGCAAAAAAATGGTTTGAATAAATATTGATTTGAGATAAAAAATGACTGTGTGCAGTTACAAATTCACAATGTAAGACAATAATATAATATCACTCGAATGTAACTTTATATATAGGTATTTCAAATATAGATAATTTATTATGTAAGTACATAAAATAAATCCAGACATTCTCCTAACATACTACAAATATTTTATTCTTATTCTGACGCAGTAATAATTGTTTAGTATTGTGTACTCTATTAAGAGCGTTTACGTCCTTCTGTTGCTTATTAGCTACCACATTAAGTTTTTTATATAAATAACATTATGTTGCCCGTAACTGAAAAAAAATTCATAGTTTTTTGATTTGTTATATGTATTAAAGTTACGCCAAGAGCTTGAAATAGGTACGTTCTTTTCATACGAGCATGTTTTAATAATTTCATTTATTCAATAAATTACAATTAAAGTGAAGAAATAAATTTGAACTAGTATTTACAAATGAAATAATTAAAAAGCTAACTGCAGAGTGTTGCAAACAATCTAGGTAGATGTAAATAAAATAAATTATTAAAGGTAAATTGTCATATATAGATGAATAAATATTGTAAAAAACATTTTTAAAAAATTAGAAAAATACATTAAAATATCTTTTTTATTAAAATATTAAATGTAAAAGCTCTTAAAAATATTCTAAATTAATCTAATTAATCATAATTTTGTATTACACATGTTAATATAAGTTGGTATAATTAAGAATTTTGTTTATAAACTATTGTAAAAAAGTTTAAATAATTTTTTTTATTTCATATAATACATGCTTTTAATGTTGAAGTATGGTTTGTCTGAAAATGAAATATGATCATTCAGTAGTTTTTTAAGGGTGATTTAACTGTTGCGAGTTCACCAAATTAACTATCTTTTTTCAATTCCCTGCATATCAAATTTTCGTTAGATTCAGAATGAAGAGTCACTTTTCCATTTTTACTTCTAGCCTACTTGAATTGGTATATTTTTAGCAATGTTGTTTATTTTCCTAAGCGGGTTTACTTTTTTAAGCGGTTAATACTGCTTAATACTTATCTGATGGTTCCATTTCCCATTAATAACAATATTAATAAGGTACAGATTTTAAGTTTGAACTTGCATTGTACTAAAAGCAGTACAACATAAGTTCAAACTTAAAATATCTGAAGCTTATTAATATTGTTGTTACTTGGAAATGGTAGGCACCTGCAGCTATAAGTATTTAGCAGTATTAACGCAACAAACCAGCTTAGGAACAACAAGCAACATTGCTAAATATACCAATTCAAGGAGGCTAGAAGTAAAAATATTGATTGGTTGTAGCTAACCCAATAAACCCGCTTAGGAACAGCAACCAACATTGCTAAATATACCAATTCAAGTAGGCTAGAAATAAAAATGTAGATTGGTTGTAGCTAACCCACTGAAAACGGTTGAAAGCGCCGAGTAACTTTGCTAAGAATACCTATTTGAATTGATTAGAAGTAAAAAAGTATATTGGCTGATACTAACCAGTGGACACGATTGACAGCGCCGAGTAACTTTGCTAAGTATACACATCTAGTTAACGAAGTCACTTTGTTAAACATAGAAACGTTCCTATGCTTAATTACAAATATGATTTGTTAAAATCGAAGATTTAAACTAAGATGCTTGGTTATAACTAACAGAATAACTCGTTTGTCTTTATCAAATTAAAAGGATGGTAGTTACCCAGCCTAGGTTGTCAAATTTTAACCAACTTTTTGGATTAATATTACTAACTTACATTAGCAAACATGGCTTGTCTAGCATTAGCAACAAACTTTGCAGGCTCAATCCAAATCGATTAACACAGTTGTAAATAGCAAAAAGTTATTTATTTCCGACCGTTACGTTTTTTCCGTGCAGTTTGAGAGGTTTGAATATGATTTGAACCCATTGTTTTCGTTTTACTGCAATCTAAATACAGCCTTCAATTCAACACTACTTCAAGGTTCTTCCAATCACAATAGCTTGCACTAGACGTGTGCCGATCGGCGTGGCGCACGCCGCTGATCATTTTGGCCACGCCCCCGCACCCGATGTTTTCATCGGCGTCATCGGCGTCAAAATTCAAATAATATTCTAAACTAAATAAATCACTTGTCTTATCAAATGTAGTATATTTTATATGCAAAATTAGTATTTTTAAGGTTCCGTACCTCAAAAGGAAAAACGGAAACCTTAAAAGATCACTTTGTTGTCCGTCTGTCAACCCTCTTTACCCAAGTTCATTTTAAAACCCACCTGTCCGGAGACGGTGTTGGTCTCTGAGCATCTTGCTAAGGTCTTCCAGCGATTATGCCACACTGACTATGTATATCGTCAGCAACCGAAGGTATTGATGTGATCGCCGATGATATTGATGCCATATCCATCTCAGCCTAAATATGTGCTCCAATGCAGAGGTGCACAGTTTTTGAGAGATAACGTCTTCCAGCCTCACCCTTTTTGCAATGGGATCGGATTTGTGCACTGGTTCTGGAGCCGGATAGACATAATCGCCTTGCTGTACAAACACTTCAACACTTGGATATACTGGTAGTATATTTGGCACCGCTCGGGAGAGTGTAGCATCGGCCAGCTTTCGACTGAATCAAAGGCTTTTTCAAAACTCAAAGTACTTTATTTCTTTTAGACCTTACAGGACTCTTAGACACGCCACAAAATTAATATTACTTAAGTAAAACTGGGAAATAGTCTTTAGTAGTCCACAAACGCTAGACATAACGGTAGATTATACTCCTCTGTCTTCTGTATAATCTGCCGGAGCGTAAGAATGTGGTCTACGGTACTAAATCCTTTTCAACACCCAGCTTATTCGGGAGGCTGGAAGTCGTCAAACCTTCAAGAGAGACGTTTGGTGATAACTCTCGAAAACAGCTTATAGACGTGGTTCGTGGCGATGAGCCTATATTATAGGCCCTATAGTTCCTAAGAAGGGTTTTTGTCACCCTTCTTAAGGAACAGTACCACCACGCTCGTGTACAACGCCTCTGGCGTTGTCTCTCAAGAATGACGGAGTTGAACACCTTGTGAAAGACTTTAGTACATACCCACTTGCAGAAGTTCTGGCATGACTCCGTCATCCCCCGATGCCTTGTTGTTTTTAAGCTGTTCGAGAACCGTCCTTATGTCGTAAAGGCTGACGTCCGGGATATCTTTGGTATAGTGTCTTGCATCACCTGCCCTATTGTTTACAGGGCATGGGTCTGAGAATTTAAAGAATGTAAATCCTGTATTGGCCAAAGGATTTATAAATAAGTTTGTCAATCTTAGTTTCTAAGGGCTGTGGATTTTGTATACTAAATAAATAAATGAGATGTAGAGCTGTCCATAAAACTTTTCAAGCTCTCAAGATCGCACACTTGGAAGAAATGATGCTGCCACTATCGGTCTTCAGCTTCGTCAACTGGCTTTGTGCAAAAGACAAATCTCTTACACCTAGGAGCCCTTATTTCATTTTATTGCACTAACAATACTGTTAGTATTGTATGAGCGCAAATCGGGTCGCATGGACTTTGAGATCTGTCTATTGAGCACGCCGTATCTTGACATATCTGCAAAAGACTACAGCTTCATTTCGCTTCTCTCTGCGATTAACTGCAAAGTGTGAATCCCGAGAGTCTCTGTATTTTATTTCTGCGGCAGGTCTTAAAGAACTCCGATCCACCCGCATGGACACTTTCTGCCAGTCTTTTATTCAACTCGTCCACTGTTGCCCAATTCGCGAGGAATTTAAAGCGGTTTTGTAGCTCCAACTGCAAGCTTTCGGGATTTTGTTTTTGGACAGGATTTGGGCGTAACTTAGACTTTATCAGACGAAACCGTTCTATCTTGACATTGATATTTAATGACGCTCTTACCATGTGGTGATCGCTGCCGGTTTTCACCCTGTTGATCACAGAGACGTAATTGAATGTGTGCTTGTGGGTCGTCATGATAGTCTATCTCACGCTTATTGCCGGTGGGGTACAGCCACTTCCATTTTCTGGACGACCACTTCTTGAAAAAAGAGTTCATCGCGAAGAGTCACTCCTTCTCCATGAAGTTGGCCAATCGCTGTCTCCTTTGGTTTTGTTTTCCAAACCCAAACTGGCCCACTAACAGTTTGTCACCGCTCTTCTTGCCTAGCCGCGCATTAAAACCACCAATAACAACTGTGTAGTATGTTTGTCGAGGCATGCATGACCTGTGAAATGTCGTTATATATGACCACCATTGTAAGGGCGTCCTGAGTGCGGGGTACCTGTAGGACCTTCAGCCAATACCGGTTGGTGATTCTGAGTATAAGGTACGCACCACCCTGCTCAAGATGCTCTCGATCTTTACAATGTTGTTGACAAGACCCGATATCGTGTTGGGACAGCTGGTCGCCCTACCGGTAATAGATCGCAGTGTAGGTAGGTTTTGAAAATTCTCAGAAGGAAGCTGCTGCCCTTCCTCTGGTAGGTGCCCTGAGTCGGTTCTTACGACATCCACGGTCTGAGTTGGAGGGATCGATATTCTTACGCCGCGGCCACGCGGGTGGATCGCTCTGCTTGCTGTTATTTTTATTCAAAGGTTAAAAATTTACCACCGTAAAGTCATTAAGATTTTCAAGACTAGCTTCGCTCACTGTTATTTTCTTTTGTCATAGGAATTCTTGCTTAATTTCCCAAACATCCGAAAAAAACGTTAACTATTTCACTGCTCGCTCCACTCGCTCGTAATTTAAAATATGATTTATCTGATCACGCTTACTAGAGTAAGTGTGCCATATAATGTTGTTGTTGATAAGTGCATAAATAAAAAGTGTAATAAGGATTGAGGTCTCTTTTACTAATTTTCACACCCACGCCGATTACGCCGATGACGCCGCCGCCGCCGACAAATTTGACACCAGACGCCGCCGCCGATCAAATGGGCATCGGCGCACATGTCTAGCTTGCTCTTGCATTCACACGGTCTACGTACATTCCCCACAACGATATAACAATCGAAGCCTGACTGGAGTGAACTTCATGCCTGGAATTATAGAATCAGAATCAATAACTTTATTTCTTTAGGCTTACAAAATAAGCACTTAGACAAGTCAAATTTATACTATATACATAGTTATTACTAGCTGACCCGTGCCCACTTCGTTGGGTGGTAATCATTTTGAGTAGTCTATAAAACTCGCAAATAACGTGGTTTAAACAATGCGTGTTTAAAAATATTTAATAGGTAAAATAATTTTCAAAATTGGCTCAGTAGATTCAGAGATTACCCCTACAACCACACAAACCTTACTTATTTTTATTAGTGTAGTATAGTATAGATTTAAATATACCTAGATTTTATTGACTGGACGTCACACAGGTCCACATTTACCTAGGTATATTATGCGTTTCAAAAGCTTCTGATAGTACCTACTGGAGAATAGGGCACTACACATCTATTGTCCAGTTCTAAAACTGGAAGGAAGAATCACCAGTCGTCCTAAATCTTCACAATTTCTATCTTGATTCATGGCGTCCCGCAGATCTACATAATTCTCAGCGCGCAGTCTTCTCTCATTAGTTCTGTTCTGATGTATACCAAACGCTTCGTTTTAATTTTGGCGTTAAGTTTCCTCCAGCCATTTTAATTTTGGCGTAAGTGTCCACCACAAAACGGTTAAACAAACCTCGAAACCTTTGCAGGTGAGCAATGCGACCTTTTCTTATTGGTAAAATGTATCTAGGCGTAGAATTGCATTGCAGAAACTTTTTAGTGTCCAGTCTCGTCAGTTTTCGGATTCACATGTCGAAGATCAAAGTTGTATCCGTCTTCACTACGACAGTAGGTATATAAGCGAGTAGAGACTGAAGAGCATCAAATGCCTGGTGCGTTTTGCCAATGCATTGCAAGCGGTCATCCCGGGTACGCAAAACAATGTCCGGCCTGTCACAGTGCTGATCTACCAGGACGACGGCAACATCATTGGTAGCGAGAACTTTGTACCAACCGGATGCTGTCCAGTAGGTCGTGTATCGGCACTAATAACAATTTTGTAATCATTTTGTTGGGTTTGGGGTATGGACTCGTATTTTATGTCCTACCTCGTAGTATGATCTCAAATCATGCTAAGTATCATTCGAATCCATTCAGTAGTTTTTGCACTATTTTAGGCCGAGAAATGTCACTTCCATCCCCACTCCGAAGAAAACCTTAACGAATTCCAGGATAAAAAGTATTACATGACCTTCCTCGTAGTATGAACTTAAATCATGCCAAGTTTCATTTGAATAGATTCAGTAGTTTCAGCGCTATGCGCAGCCAAGAAATTTTACCCTACTGCGGGGGTGCCAATACGGGGGGCTACTGGAGGTCCCACTGCTGCGCAATGGGCCCACTGCGGGGGCAAACTGCCGGGGTTCCCCACTGCCAGGGGCCCCCACTGCCGGTGGCCTCCACTGTGGGGGCCTACTGAGTGGGTCCCACTGCGAGGAAATTTGGGGGCCCACTGTCGAGAGCCCCACTGCCAGCACCCCACTGCCGGTGCCCCCACTGTGGGGGCTACTGGGATGGTCCGGTTGCGTGAGGGGCCCTACTGCTGGGGCCCTCACTTCTGGGGCCCCCAATGCCTGGGGCCCCACTGCCAGTTCCCCCACAATGGGGGGCTATCGCTCTCTACCGCCCTTGCCCCGCGCGCCATCCTGCAACGCGCAAAATTTCAATTCTTCTCTCATAAGGGAATCCTTCTGAATTCCGGGATAAAAAGTATTTAGTGCCCTTTCTTGTAATATGTACTTAAATGATGCTAAATTTCATTGGAATATCTTCAGTAGTTTCGGCCATATGCGCAGCCAAGACATTTTACTTTCATCCCCTCTCCGAAGGGAACCCCATTGAAATCCGGGATAAAAAGTATCCATGTCCTTTATCATAGTATAATCTCAAATCCTGCCAAGTTTCATTTGAATACATTCAGTAGTTTCGGCGCTATGCGCAGCCAACAAATTTTACTTTCATCCCCTCTCCCAAAGGAACCCTATTAAAATCTGGGATGAAAAGTATCCTTTGCCCTTTCTCGTAATATGAACTTAAATTATGCTAAGTTTTATTTGAATACCTTCAGTACTTTCGGCGCTATGCACAGCCACGAAATTATACTTTCATCCCCTCTCCCAAGGGACCCTATTAAAATCCGGGATGAAAAGTATCATATGCCCTTTTATGTAATATGAACTTAAATTATTTTAAGTTTTATTTGAATACCTTCAGTAGTTTCGGCGCTATGCGCAGCCACGAAATTTTACTTTCATCCCCTTTCCCAAGGGAACCCTATTGAAATCCGGGATAAAAAGTATTCTATGTCCTCCCTCATAGTATGAACTCAAAACTTGCCAAGTTTCATTTGAATACATATAGTAGATTCGGCGCTACGCGCAGCCAAAAAATGTTACTTTCATCCCCTCTCCCAAGGGAACCCTATTGAAATCTGGGTTAAAAAGTATCCTATATCCTTCATTATAGTATGATCTCAAATCTTGCCAAGTTTCACTTGAATACAATCAGTAGTTCCGGCGCTATGCGCAGCCAAAAAATAAAAAGCTATCTCTATTTTTGTGCGTGTACATAAGATTTTCATAGATGTATTGCGATATTACTGTCAAAATATTTATTTCTTTAAATAATTCCCTCAAAGAGTCGTATATTTCCAAACAAATCGAGCGAAAGACTACTGTTAACATTATCTTTGGAGGGCTTCCTTTTTTATTACAGAAGAGAGATTATTATTTCAGAATAATCTCTTCTGTAATAAAATAGGTAAAGGTTAGATCTAAAGATAAAGAGGAGGTTCTCAATTCGTCTGTATGTTCGTTATGTTACGCGATATCTCCGCCAATTATGGGCCGATTTTGAAAATTCTTTCAATATTGTATAGAAAATGGTCGCGAAGGGGTCCCATTAACTTTTTATCCCTAGGGGATTAGTATTTATCCTGCAAAACTTAAAATAAGTGTAAAAGTAAGGCCGTCCGCACATGGTGCTACTCAAAAATGACGGAACTAATCGGTAATTGTAATTACAAACTAGTTAGAAACTGTACCTCGCACACGACGCTATTCAAGTTGCAAGGTTTCAGTCACTATTGAATTTTTGCTCGTTCATTTTTCACAACAAAAAAACAGAAAAGTCGGTAACTAGTAGCGTGGCGACCGGCACGACGCGTCACGCGTGATCAGTTGCCAACGCGTTACTAACCGGTTTGTAACTAGTAGCGTCGTGTGCGAACCTGTGCGAGAATATATGGGCGGTGACGCTCAAGTAACTCCTTAGTAATTTGAGTTTGTAACTAGTTCTTTTTGAGTAGCTCCATGTGCCTAAGGGAATTTGATGTCGGTTTATCGTTTTTTAAAACATGCCATATTATTTATTTTTATAGTCTATAGACCTTCGTTTGACCGCAATCTCACCTGATGGAAAATGACGATGTAGCCGGTGTATCACGAAGGTCTAGAAGACCATAAATAAAAAAAAATTCTGACAAAATCGGTCTCGACTCAGCATTTGCTTATAGTAGAGCAGAAAAGTTTGTATGGTAGAACAGATGGTAGAGCAGAAGACTGTACTATTTTTTTTCTTGTTCTATTAATTTTTTTGCTGTATAGATGCCACTTATCCTTGTAGAACTCATGTCTAAAAACAAAACTCTCCAAGAAGCATTGTGAAGGCTATGTTTTATTTGCGCCTTGACTTGCGCGTGAGTACAGAACGCCAGCCAGTATCTGCAGGTTAACAACCTTAATTTAATCAGCTTTAACGGCTGGCTTACATTCATCGCCATCATCATTATCATCAGCCTATAGCTTGTCCAATGCTGGATATAGGTAGGTATTATGAATGCAAGTGGGTTAACTACGAACCTTATTTTATTAGTATTGGAAGAACTCCAATGTCCAATGTACTTATCCTTTAACGAGGGAATTCTTCAAGTTACATTTATAATGAATTCGTCAAATTAAATTTGTTTTTATGGATAAGGACCGCTTCTTATAAGATTTTTAGATGAATTGAATAGATAAATAATAGATTCAGGCGTTACTTTGCGGAAATCCATTGCACAATATTAGAATGAAGAAATATTTAGTGACAATTCCGCGTATAACCTTCTCTGATAGTATTCATCAAAGTAAGTTGTCTACTAGTTTCGTCTACTTGCTCCGCGCGCCAAGTCAAGTGACTTGGCGCGCGGAGCTCGGAGAGGCAACATCACTGGCGGGACTCTGTCGGTGTTGCTGTGCTTACCAATCTCAATGTCAAGGTCGAGTATTGTGGTGTCCTGAAGATGTCTCGTGGAGAGACGAAACTAGTAGACAACTTACTTTGATGAATACTATCAGAGAAGGTTATACGCGGAATTGTTACTAAATATTTCTTCATTCTAATATTGTGAATTGAATAGATTTCGCCCACAATCTGATCTGGTAGTAAATGGTCGACGATATCACAAAAGTCTAAAAACACCTATTCACTGTTATCTTGAATAGCTAGTAGCGAGTTTGCGAGAGCGAGAGCCTTATATGTGTCTTCAGTTCACCGCAGCATCCAGCATCTGCCGGATCTGGCTTCATTGGTCAAGTATAAAGATAAAATCCGCAGGGTCAGAATGGGTCAAAACCTTGTTGAAGTAAATATTTTGCGTCACATTTCTTATACAATCTACGTCAGGTCAAAATCAGATGTCAAAGTAAACATCTGAACGCTTTTATTTCAGTTCAAAATGGTTCCATTCCATTCATCCAACAACCTGACGACTTTGAAAACGAGACATTTAAAAAAAAAAGTTCGACCAAACTGAAATGATGTTATTTTTGGTTTTGGCCTGTCAAATTAAAATGGCATAGCCTGTGCCATTTTTGTGCCACAAGATGCAGGGTTTATGCTATATCTTGTACTAACTAAATATGACCATATTTCGGAGTTCCGCACAAAACTCAAGTGGCTTCCTTTCCGTCTTCGCCGGGATTCTCACATACTTTCTCTTCTTTGTATTAAACATGCCTCTCCACTGAACCAGTTTCTATGGCAAATCCTTTTCTATCCAGGCCGTAAAGTTGTGGAACGCACTACCTGAGTCTATTAGGAAAGCTGGATCTCTACCTGTTTTTAAAGCTCGCGTTAAAGATTTTTATCTGTCGGAAAAGTAATTATTGGTACCTATCTATTCTATATCTTGGTATTTATTTATTTATTACATATAAATAATATATTTTCTACTATAAGTATATTGTTGTTAATCTTATTTTATGTATTAATGTTGTATACACCCTTGCTTTCTTAAATTTTCTATCCATCCTAAGGTTGCCTGGAAGAAATCGCTTCTAAGCGATAAGGCCGCCCATTGTACTAATAACTAAGTCAATTACGAGTTATTATTTTTACCGCCCGAGGCGGGAATCGAACCCGCAACCTCCTGCGTTGCAGGCGGACCTTCGCCAACTGCGCCACAGAGGTCGTCAATAATATAAATCTAAAAGTTACTCCTTATATGAATCAGTAAAGACAAATCTTAATTAACAAAGACAATTACAATCAAATAATAGAAAATAAAAATTAGTTAAAATCGCACTTTTACTACCTACTCCCGTATAGGTCGGCTACGTAAAATCTGTCTTAGAAGGAAATATAGAGTTCGTTTTACTGATCACGAATATGTATATTACTCCTTTTTGGCGCGAAATCAGAGTTATTGCACTTTTGATAAGGACGACAAAATTTACCAATGTAAGCCAGCCACTATCTGAGCAGCTGTAGGTAGATAATTAGGTAAGTACAGAGGAGAACGGAACCTTGTCGAGACCACACGAGACTTGACACACGACCGTTCACCAATACACACGCAATATTCCAAATGCTATTCAAAATAAAAAAATATCTATCAGAAGTCGTAGACTGAGGATTTTTGCTTACCCATCAGAAGTAAACAGTAAGATACGAAGATATTAGAAGTAGAGCTAGAGACACATTTCAAGTGAAGTGATAGTGTATGGTTATGTAGTGTTTACAAAGTAGCTTATTGGATCTGTGGTTGTGGTTACCGACGTTTAGTTGAAGGGGATTGGGTAAGTGTAACTACTTAAGTAGCTCGTATCTGTAATCTAGTCTAGAGTGTATAAATAGAGTGAGCGTGGTGAAGCTTCTGTTTGTATACAAATTCATTCTTATTGTGTGGTCTCGCTCCTGCGCAGTATTGCGTAAAACTGGATAGGTATACCAACCTAATGGGTGATGGATTATGTTGATGACACGTTTATCTGCCAAAACTTAAGATTGTGTACATAGTAGGTTAGGTACCTAACAACATCTAGAGGGTCTACTATATTTTGTTAGGTATGAAATTGTAAAAGCTGGCGCGATCCCTTTTGGTTTTCGGATACACGTCGCGTCGTCGTCGTGGATAATTTTACGAAAAAACAACACGAAACACACGACGAAGGTCTATTGATTTATTCAAAAAGTTGAGCCACCTGCAGATTGTTTGTGATAGTCTGCAGTTAGCGCAATTGTGTCAATTATAAATACTAGTTCTGATTTGTATCTATAATTTGTTTGTGATTTTATTTGTTAAATAAACAAATGATAATAGTGGCAGAAAATTACCTTAGCGAGAGATTTTTGTGCTAAAGAGCTTTTACCAAAAACGTCTTCGACAAATAAGGACAGACTGCCATGCGGTAGTAAAATTTCTCTCGCCGAAAGTGTTCTTATAAAACTTTTACTCGATCTTTTATTTTCACCTTTAAATGTGGGTCAAGCATTCAAGCAACCAGTTTTTCGCTCTTTCGTTAATTGCTGGTGACCGGTGGGCGAAATACTCGTATAGTTGGCCTCTCTATTAAATTGGTGATAAATAATGTGTTTACTAATCATATTTCGTAAATTACTCATTAAAATATAAATATTTACATATGTTGACCTTGGTTGTGTAGTGGGTATATATTATCTATATATACATATGTTAATCTCATAGATTAATGAGACTGCGTTCACGAATCCGCCTGCCAAGCGTGGTGATTATGGCAAAACTCCCCCTACATGGGAGACCATCCACTCGATGGACCGACGACATCGTAGCGGTCGCATGGAGTCGATGGATGGAGGCGGCTCAGGACCGCTATTTGTGGCGTCGTATGGGGGAGGCCTATGTCCAGCAGTGGACGTGTATGGGCTGATATGAAGTAGGCTAATAAAAGCGGATAGAGATCTAGAAGGCGAGCATCGGTACTAAAGTTTTAGTAAAAAGATGTAAAATTTTAGGAAACGTAAGCATAGCGCTTATTCCCAGTTGTCAGTTGTCTTGTGCAGTTGTTCTGTACAGGACAACTGAGACAAAAGTTGTCCAAAAATTTAATAAATAAATAATACTGGACAATTCACAGCATCATCTAGCCCCATGCTAAGCAAAGCTTGTGATACTAGATAACTGATATTCATATTATTTATATTTATAAAAATATATTATTCTTGCAAAAATTTCAGCCAATGAAAAGATCCCAGCTAAGCAATGAACACAAATCAATCATACCAAGGCGTCGTCACCTCGATTGGACAAACAGCTTAAATACTAGATCGGTGTTGAATTAATAATATTAATAATGCTGGACTGCATCATCTAGCCCCATGCTAAGCAAAGCTTGTGATAGGGTACGATCGTACAAATATTTGTCCCAAGGCGGGAATTGAACCCGCAACCTCCTGCGTCATAGATGGACCTTCGCCCACCGCACCACATCGGTCGTCAAATTGATAGTATGCCAGTTATAATATAATAATTATAATAGAGAAATGCCAGTAATAAAAATAAGTTTCAATCAGCTAAATATTATTTGAATCGAGGTCTACCAATACGTTTGTTTATCAATAAAATTGTGTCGATTTGAGAGTCTATAAGACTCTCAAATCTATAAGACTATAAGTCTATAAGACTCTCAAATCTAAAAGACTATTAGTCTATAAAACTCTCAAATCGTGCATTGATGTCTTTTGCAGAATCAACAATACGATCAAGAAACCAACGAAACACACAACAGACAACTAAGAAGTGTAGACCTCAGAAGGACCTATGACCATGCACAATGCCGTTTTTGGAAATAGCCTTTCAAGCCGAGGTCAGTCGGTTCGAAGACCCTGAGTTTGAGGAGTATGCCCAGAAGAACTGCAATGAGGTCTTTGAAACCAGGCATAAGGTGGTACAGGAGCTGCGTCAGATGATATTGGGTAAGGTGATGATGATATTGATTTGAACGATGCTGAATTTTCGGCGGGCAATGCTACCAACCATTATGGTTGTATGCGCCTCATTGAGCAGCTAATTTGAGGCATACAACCGCCTTAATGACTAAGTAAGAAGTATTTTTAAGTGTCTATATACCATTGATTTTTGATTGTCATCAAACTAGCTATTAGGTCAACGTAGGCAAAACTTGGAGTGGTTTGAATGATTTGCAATTTGAGAATTAAATACTTATCAAATAGAAAGTATTATAGCTGCACCGAAGTAAAATTCTTAACTGTTTTGCAGACAGAGATGAATGCTGTCCACGTCGGATGGACGACGAGTATCTGATCAAATTCCTAAGATGTAGGAGGTTCATTCCTGCGTTGGCACATAAATTGGTGAGTTGAGTAATTAAATTTTACATGAAGGTGCCGTTAATATTTCTCCGCCCCAACTCTTTCCGTGGGTGCCATGAGGTGGCTAAGGGATATCCGCTAAAGGGCGGGCCAGTGCCTCCTGCAGAACTATTCTTCCACCGTACTACGATCCCTAACCCGCATGCCCAGCGTGGGAATTATGGACACTATCCACCTTAAGACGACTATCTAAAATTAGAGGTAGAAGTAGGTAACATAAAAAGTATTCTAATTGCGATCTTGGGTGGTGGTATTTTGCGTGGTACTTTGATTCTTACTACGAACAGCATTTTCTCCGTAGATGGTGCGTTATGAAGAGTTTCGGCAAAAAAACTCCTATCTATACGATTGCGATGCCTTTGAGCTTCAGAAGGTCAAACACGTTTATGGAGGTGTGCTTCCTGAGAGTCCTAAGAATGGACGGATCATACTTATGAGATTTGGTAAGTTTTGTTTTTGAATAGGTCATGATCATAATCATCATCAAATCAACCCATACACGTTCATTACTGGACATAGGCTTCCCGCATATGACGCCCTAAATAGCAGTCCTGAGCCGCCTCCATCCATCGACTCCCTGCGACCGGTACTGTCGTCGGTCCATCGACTGGATGATCTCCCAACACTCTGCTTCGCGTTGCATTGCGGCCGCCACTCGAGAACCATTACTCCCCAGTGGTCATCAGTTCTGCGAGTAATATGAACTGCCCGCCCACTTAATTTTGAGAAATTTCGGTGACTTTAGGTGATAGCTCTCTCCATAGCCCGAAGAGTGACTCTGAGCTTATGAAAGAGGCCTATAGTTATCGACCACGTCTCGGATTCGTAGATCATAAACCTGAATGAATAGGTGACAAACCGTTAATCTTTCTGACGCAACGAGTGACGGCAACAGAAAAATATGCCTGTAATAATCAAACGATAACAGCTAAAACTACATATATGACCCTGATCTATGCCTAAACAACTTACTTGTTTTGCGGAAAACGTCATCAACATTCTGCTTAATAACCAAGAATTCACGTAAGAGTTTGAATAGTAAAACATACTTTGCACCGACAACTGTTAAATAAATAACATACATAGAGCAATCCTGCGGGAAGATCTGCACGAACGCTATTTGTGACATCGCTTGTCCCTCAAGCGATGTCACAAATGGCCTATGTTCAACAGTGGACTTATACGGGCTGATTTGGATATAATTGGTTAATTTAAGCCGTATTAGTTGCTAAATAAATAAATATGATGATGTTTGAACGCTACTGAGCCGCCTCCATGACCATCGAAGAGATGAGATATTCGTTGTCCCATTAACATTACTCCCCAGCATTCAAACAACTTTATGTTTGTGTATTCCAGGTCGATGGGAAAACGATATGGTCCCCATAGAAGATGTGGTACGCTGCGCTCTACTGATGGATGAGATAGCCTCCATGCAGCCGAAACTCCAGATCCTGGGGGTCACCATAGTAGTAGATCTGGAAGGGCTGAACATTGGACATGTTAGCCAGTTGACGCCCACTGTTGCTAGTCAGATCGTCAATTTAATGGGGGTAAGTGTTCTTCCTTACCTTTGGAGGGTGGTATTTGATATAATGATGAGCTGGATTGGACGCAGCAAAAAGGGCCATATCTATCGATAACAAATGGAAAGACGTTGCCCTGTGGGACACCATAGAATATTAAATATAACCATGACCCAATAGTCATTCCCAGAATATCAACATACTTTAATTTTAGGGACATATACGTACAATATTATATGTTATTATTTTTATTTATTCTAATTCTGTTTTGATATTTTGCTAGAAATTCTTTTGTTCGTTTGTAGAAATTCGTTTGTACTGTGTGCTTGAAAAAAATAATTTAAAATAAGTCTACCTACAGACCATCCAATCCACCATATCAACAATCCATACTTGACTTATAGGATTTCATTTCTTAAGTTTTATTTTGCAAGGTCAAACTTTTAAATTCCAGGTGGGTTTCCCCCTCACGATGCACGGCCTCCACGTAATCAACTACAGCTGGATCCTGAACTCCATCTTCTATCTCTTCAAGCAGTTCATCCCCGCCGTAGTCTTTAAACGCATATACTTCCATGGCTCCGATATGTCTTCGCTCCACCAACATATCGACCCTGAGTACCTCCCGAGGGAATATGGAGGGTACTGCAGGCACTTTATCTCCACTGAAGAGTGGATCTCTAAGATAGATGAATACAAGACTGATTATATTGTTGAGGAGTTGAGGAGTCTAGGGTTCACGGTTAAGGATAAGAGGAATAAGTGGGAGAGTTTAGGGATGGAGATTCGGAGGAATTGAGATTTTAGGAATTTAAGGATTCCTACTTATTCTAAAGGGGAAGGGATGTTTCGGCATACCATATTATGCCCTTTACCATTGAGGCCTTCAGGCTTCAGTGCTGTGTTATGAAATACCTAAGCATTAGCTACCATACCTTTGGATTTTTCTGTAGGAAGTTGCAACATGCGTATGCGACGGTGGCAGACAGACAGTTTCGTTCGTTGCTTTTTTGTTATGAAACTTTTAATGACTGGCTTTGGGTCATTGTAATACCCAGCCAGAATAGATTGAAATAGATTTGCATAGAAGAGTAAGCAAATTTTATTTAAAAAAATTGATCAATTTGAAAATATTTGAAATAAAATTGGCACACTACGAAATTTCATGTAAAAATTCAAATACTACTGTATTTTGTATACCTTTATTGATAATAATATGTTCCTATCTAACTAGGTACTTGTACATTTTACAACAGAGCGGTTATAATAAGTATTACTACAATAAAATAGTTTAAAAAATGGAGATCGTTTACTTAATCATCTACTTACCTATGTTAAATACTTCGGAGTTTCATAATTTTTCTTAAGCTAATTAATTTTGGCCGTATAATTTATGGAAATATAGTTGCATATTCAGTATAATGTAAGATTATGTAAGATCGAATATAAAATATAAATGCTGCTTCTAATAAACATAACTTATATTAGGTATAAACATTGTAGCAAAAACTGAAGAGTAAATTATAACTTAGTATTGAACATGGAAATAAAATAAAGATCATATTAAAATAAGTATACAGGAACCATGAACCAAATTCGGGTTAATAATAATGGCAAGTCCAGTCAAGTCTATATAGTAACCAATATTTTTTATCAAACTATCTATCTATCTATCAAGCCAACTAGTACCAGTGAGGATTTACTCGAGTTACGTACATATATTGGCTAACGCCTGATAAAATAAGAATCCTACTAATAGGTATTATAAATGTTTAAGTTTGGGTGTATGGATGTTTGTTCCTCTTTCACACAAAAACTACTGAACTGATTGGGCTGAAATTTGGTATGAGTATTGTTTGGGACCTGTATATATATAATGAATGACATATAGACCATTTTATCCCGATAAACACACACACGGTACAGTTTAAGAAGAGTTTGTATCTAAACAGTTGCCAGTTGCCGCTATAGTTTCTCTGTTTGCGCAGCAGCGCCTCTCATCGAGATGTTGGTCGAGTCATGGAGTTTCTTGACTCGCTAAGCTAAGGTGTATACAGGCTTATAGATAAATCAAAATAAATAAGTTCGGTCTCCGTCCACATGTTGGCTTAACTAAGCTTTCCATAACTAAATAGTAACTTATTTCATTGCTCAACAATGTTCATATGGGTCTTCTTCTATGAAGCCAAGTTAACAACATGTACCTATAATTAATCTAAATAGATACCATACGGCTTCAGCGGAACACCAGCGTTGGACAGAACCAATACAATCTTCAGACACGAATCGTTTTGTGTCAAGCATGTTCATTTAATCTCTTCTTGTTGTTTTGAATCAAGCAAATAAATCTTTTCTCTATTTTAAATACCAATCAGTGAATACTCGTTTCTATGGTTCATCCGCTGCAGTTCGTTCTCGACTTCCGTGAGCACCGAGGGGTCCACCTCCTCATAGTCCTGAGGATCGACCCAGCTTGGAACGGTGGACCATGTCGGGCCGGTCTGCATATGGACCGGCATTTCAGCAGTGCCGTGTAGGTTCAGGATTATGGGTCCCACTTTACCTGTGTTGTCTTCGGGGGTCTGTGGAAGATTTGTCGTGTTGATTTTTGCAACAATACATAGGGAGGAGTTGGGTGGAGGCGGCTCAGTACAGTACCGCTATTTCTGGCGTCGTGCGGGGGAGGCCTATGTTCAGCAGTAATGAACATAGGGGGTTGGTCGGTGCTACAGACAATTTATCCAAAAAAGTCATAAAGAATACATTATGTCGGAATGTTCCTACTAAATTTCATCATCATCATCATCAGCCCATACACGTCCACTGCTGGACATAAGCCTCCCCGTACGACGCCACAAATAGCGGTCCTGAGCTGCCTCCACCCATCGACTCCCTGCGACCGCTACGATGTCGTCGGTCCATCGAGTGGATGGTCTCCCATGTAGAGGGGGATTTGCCATAATCACCACGCTTGGCAGGCGGATTGGTGATCGCAGTGTTGGTGTTTAAAAATACTCAGAAGGAAGCTGCTATCCTTCCTCTGGTAGGTTCCCTTAGTCGGCTCTTACGACATCCACGGATTGAGTTGGAGGGGTCGATATTCGTACGCCGCGACCCCACGGCCACGGCTACTTCATTTACTATATATTATATATATGGTTGGTTGAATTTTACAGGTCATTTATGTAACCACTAGTCCGATTTTTACAAATCTTTCATTTTGTCTATAAATGTTTTTTCTATATTTCATTTATAGACATTCTTCTACAACAAAACTCCAAGTGTGTTGCAAAAATTATCTTTATTGCCTAGTTTCAATTATTATATTCGAATTTTTGTGACCTGTCCAGTAAGGTCTAAAGTAAATAAAGCACTTTGATATTTGATTTACGTGCACGAGCTACAATATCCCGACATGCTACATACGCTACGTTTTATCTACTTACCATGAGACTGAAGCCTTACACAAAGACTAGAATAAAATAAGTTACCAAGTCTTGAACGGTGAGCGTCCAAACGCCCCGCGGGTTCTCGCCCCAAGTGGCCACGGACATCAGCGGCCAGTTCACAAAACCAGCCCGCGACACGTCCCGTGGTCTGGCACTGAGCATGTTCACTCTCGTACCTGTTCAAATAAATAAATATAGCTGGACAATTCACAAAGCATCATCTAGCCCCAAGCTATGCAGAGCTTAATAATTAGCTTGAGTACCTAGAACAAGGTTTAAAATTACACGGACATAAAACCAGTCCACGAAGCCAGGCCCGCGATTCGCGACTTGTCTCGCGCTCTGGCACCCTAGTTCCTGTTCAATAGCTTAGCAATGCGCTCGAGTTGACGTAAGGTACATCAGTTTACAATTACAATACGGTTATGTCAGCTTCATAATAATGTGTATACATACATACAAATATTACAGCCATAGTTAAAATGGTAAGGGGCCAAGTGTTTAGCGTCCTGTGTCGTTTGAGGAGCGCGTTGATATCTTCTACTAGGGATTCCTTGTAAAAGATTTCAACGCGCTCGACAAATGATGGCCTCAAGAGCTAAACGTCGAATTCTTTTTTACCCGACTGTGCAAGAATGAGGGTTATGTAAGTTACATTACTTCTGAACTGGTGTTTTATTCGTTTTCTTTTGATGTTTTTCGTATTTTCAACAGATTTACCAAACAATGATTTCGTTTTTACTGTAATAAGTTCCCCTAGTTTCTTTATCTTTATGGGCAGGCCTATGTACAAAAACTTATGTTGTAGCGCCCCAACGAGGTTCATGTCATTATCTCGGTATTCATAAGATCTCTATGTAACACATGAAACAATAGTATAAACAAATACAGTGGAAGACAAATACATATATAATCATCTCCATCTACAGCCTATGCTAATCAAGATCATCTCTTGATTAGAATAGGCTGTGTCTTTGTACGGAACAAGTGGGAATAAGCGCAAACTTTCGTTCTCGTCATTAACGTATTAGAATATCATTGGTTCTGACTAACCTTGCGGTGAAGTGAGGTAGATTTCCAAAGCGCCCCTGCGACTATGCCTCACGTTGACAACTGCCTCAACGTGCTCCAAGAAGTTGACTGCACAGCCGTCGACTGCAATCTGTACTTCCACGCTTCCAGGTGAAGATATGAGGTTTTCTTTACTGTTAGCAGAAAATAACATGGTTAAGATGAAAGGATGCGCAATCCTATGGAAAGAAATAAATTATTCTACTCACCACAAATGCAGCTCGGCTAAGACTTTTATATATTTTTTATCATATACCATACCTTCCTAAAATTTGCTCATAATCATCTCTGGATTCTTTAACAAAAACAATAACAAAAACATACATAACATCTGAACATAGAACCTCCTCCTTTTTTCTAAGTCGGTTGAAAATAATAAGTTTCGTCAAATTAGCATGAAAATACACAAAAAACTTATTCAATACGGAATCGTAGCCTTCTTCCTGGCTTGGTGCTGCCAGCTGATCAAACCTGCCCCGTACGAAACTTCGACCGTACCAGGCGAACATGAAACTCAAGGAGATCGCGCCCGCCAACGGCGCCAACACACGCCAACATAATGTTTTCAGCTTAGCAATGTTTCTAAATAGTTCTAGAAAACATCGCTAGATGGCGGCGATTTATTGTTTTTCACACAAACGAAAATAGACGCGGCGGCAGCGAGGTAAAGAATTATCAATCACAATACATAAAATTGTATACAGCTGCTTAAGTTAGTAAAATTTACAACTGTGATTGGAATTATAATTTCATCACAAACTCAATAAAACTTATCGAGACGAAAACGTGCGAAGAGCCCACAAACGGTATCTCCTTCGCACATTAACGCGTTTGCTCGTTAACATTCCTTGTTTTATTATTCGCTTACACCCATAAACATTTCTATCCCGCATCTCTGTCGCACATTTAACATGCCTTTAGCTCTCTCGCGTTTCACAAACGAGTGGTAGAGAAATACGTTCTTAACTAGCCAGTATTAAAGAAGCTATTGTTACAACAGCTTGCATACTAATGAGAGCTCTAACTATAATAGTTATGACTGCCAGTAGAGCTATTTCGTGACGTTTGACGTCCCGTTAGCAGTAAGTTAACGAATGGTTTACTAGGAGAACATACATTTTCAAGAGTAAGTTAAACAACGCTCCGTGGTGTCATGTTATCTATGGACTCTGTTGTTTATTCTGTGGTGCAGCAGCGGTAGTTGAACTCCGCGGTTGAATGAACCGCAAGCGGGCCGGTCACGGGTGGCGGACGAGCCGCAGTTGTACCAGGATCGCATACTTACAGAGGAGACTCGAATCGACAAGTGTGTTTAGGAGGCACAGTGGTCCAGTTTAATGCTGCGTTGACTATACTGCCCGCGTTCAAGAGTCCGAAGCCGAAGCGAATATCGAAATGGAGACCGATCCTGTAAAATGTGGGTACTTATTCAAATAACATGTTTATAATTTTTCCAATAAAATACATTATACTCACTAAAAATAAATAGCCTACCCGTTTACTTGCCATCCAGGATTACCGGAAAGTGGTTCATAATCCGAAGTCCAAACAATTAAATGCTGGACGTCACGCCATGTTAGGTGTGGACTGAAATCATAAAAAAATCTGATAAGTAATTAACTCGTACTTACTAAGTACCGAATAGATACTAAACTTGATCAGAAAATTCAACAAAAATAATTACTTGGCCTGCAAAGCCAAAGCTAGGATCCCAGCAGCAAGAGGCGCCGCGGCAGAGGTTCCCGTATGCTTCAGAGTGCAAGAGTCACTGGTATCTGTTGTAGCCTGAAAACAACAGTAATTGCAGTCAGAACATTAGTTTCTATTTTATTTGTTCTATTTATTTAAAAATAATTTTATATATATACCCTAATTACTATTTATTTATTCACTTAAATTTTATATTAAACATAAAAGTACAGAAGTCAAATAATTTGAATAGAAATGACGTCAAAAAGAGCTGTGCGATTACGCTATAATCTCCTTTTCAACGGATCGTCACATTATCGCCATTCGGGGAGATTGGGTATTATAAGCGATTTCGATTGAATAAGCAATATTAACTTCTTATTAAGATTTCTTACTACATTTTACGGTCTTATTTTATACAATGTTTTTTGTAAGAAATTATTATAACAATATAACTAGGTAATTACCCGTATAAAGTAGGTTATGATTACCTTCCTAGTTATATAGCTATGACTCAAACTTCTAAGTCAACGCAATCAAAAAAACAAAACATGTCCCAATATTTTCAAATTTGCAAGGGAATCATATGCACACAAAACTACTATAAGAATTTTGGTTCTCGCCATGGGCTATTCTCACCTATAGGGTTGACTTATATTATAAAATTTGACAAGAAGCAAGGTCTTATAGCACAAGTAATGGTAACAACAGAAAAAGCACAAATGTAGTTCATACAGAAAAAATATTAGTTTTTATTCTCGCCGTGGATAAAACCCACAGTGTATTTCCTGCTAACCTAGAATCATAAAATTTGGCAAGAAGCAAGGTCTCAGCACACTTTAAGGGAAAATCCAATTACAACTTTATACTCGTAGTTAATTCACAAAAAAAGTTTCTTTCTCGCAGGGAAGAGAAGAAAGTCCTTCAAAAAAATTACGACTACAAAGTGAGCCATCTTCGAAAGTCATGCCGAATCAGGAGTCATCAACACTAAAAACTAACAACAAACGTAAGCGTACAGAAGAGGATATTCCTTCAAAATAATTACGGCTCTAAAGTGAGCCATCTTCGAAAGTCATGCCGAATCAGGAGTTATCAACACTTAAGACTAACAACAAACGTAAGCGTCCAAAAAATGATACTGAATGTAAATACAGTTGATTTTATCATTATCTTCCTAAATAAGACCGTGGATGCCCCAACATATGTACATATACCAAAATGAAATTATAATTCAAATTAACAATGTTGCATGGAATATTTTACTGGTCCCTGATTGCATGTTATGTTTTTTTGTAAATCTTTATATCCCTTATAAAGTGTTAGCCTTTATTGGTGCTTAATTAATGTTGTCGATTAAAAGCATCATTAATAATATTAAAAATGGATCGTCACATAATCGCCATTCGGGGAGATTGGGTATTATAAGCGATTTCGATTGAATTCCATTTTGTGAACGGACCTAAGTAGTTACCTACATAAGATGTTGTTTTTTAAATAAAGTCTTGTAACACAAGACTTAATTAACTACAGGTACTACGATAATTTATACACAAGACTTGTGTATAAGTTATCTTAGTACCACCTCGGTTCTGTTTACAAAATAGAGATACTTTATTCTTATTCTTTTTTCGGTTTCCATCACATGGTCTACCTGTGAAAACATACCTATATATTTCTTTGTACCGTACCATCTCTTGCATACCGAATTCTTTTACACCCAGTATCCCCGGATGGCCCATTCCATGGGAATGGGAGATTTTTGCGTAAACATAAACACACAGAACAGGGAAAATTAAATATGCTTATTAACAGTTCGAAATTACTTTCCTAAGCTTACAAACAAACTATATATAAACCTAAATAAAGAAACTCACTATTTTCTGGTCCTTATAAGCCCCAGAGGAGTACGCCACCGCCAATGTGGAGGAACAGATCTCCCCGTACCAGGGAAACTTGCCGTGCTGCGAAGCAGAACCGATGGACACCGTGTAGATACTTGAGGAGTAGCTGAGGGGTGAAAGATTGGTTAGATTGGGAAATCGGGTGAATGTGATGAAATAAATAAATAAGATCGGTCATAGTCGCACAGCATCATTGGTCCTTAAGTAGACAGCCGTCTACGATATAAAAGCGTAAATATATAAATAAATAATGTTGGACAATCTACACATCATCATCTAGCTCCAAGCTAAGCAGAACTTGCGTTATGGGGACGAGTTGACTGATATACTAAATAATTATTACATACATAGATATTAGATTGATTTTTTATTATTATACATACATAGAAAATACCCAGAACACCCGAGAAATATTTGCAAATCGTACAACCATTTGTACCAAGGCGGGAATTGAACCCGAAATTTCCTGCGTCGCAGGCGGGCCTTCGCCCGCCGGGCCACAGCGGTCGTTTGTCATCATACTTTTTTGGCGTTCATTGGTTATTTTTTTTTTTGTTTTTATTCTTAATCAAAACGCAGTCAATTAGCGGTATCTGCAATTTCTTTCATCTATGGTAGAATATCGAAATGTTTCTTCTGTGACGATCATACATACCCATCGCAGTTACAGTTATCGTCGTGACCACCGCCATTGCCGTTGGCCCAAACGTAGATGGCCCCTTTTCCTCCTCGACCCTGAAAAACAAAAAACATGTATAAAACCATCGACTAGGAAAATTTTCCTAGTCGATGTATAACACATTTATAAAAAAAACACATGACTCTATCCTTTTGTTCACGTGGTTCTCATAATTATAAAACGTAGGCGATGTCACTCCGGCACAATGTAACTTAAGAAATGTTTTTTCGTAATCAAAATGCAGCCAATGAGCGGCGAAAGTTAGTAGTTATGAGTGATATACTCACGAATAAATAAAAATAAATATATAATGCTGGACAATCCACACATCATCATCTAGCCTCAAGCTAAGCATGGTATAGCACGTATAGCATTATATAATCTGTGGCAGAACTAAAAAAATAAATAATAAAGCTTAAATATAATTGATAATAAAGAAATATTGTAATAATAATACTATTATTATTCCGAAATTTACCACGTCCTAACGACGTTCGCGGTGGTCGTGGAGGGGGTGTTGGGTTTTATATCAAGCAAGGTATGAACTTACGTAAATTGAATCCCCCCAGTGACGCTATAGAACAGATGTGGTTCTCTACCTCAATTAACAGTCTCCGGTTGGCAATAGGAACTGCTTATCGCCCGCCGTGGCTTAATATAGACACATTCATAGATTCATTAACTGATTCCGTCACAGCTTTCTCAAAATTTGACCATATCATACTGATGGGTGACTTTAACGTCAACATGTTAGATATGAATAGCATCATGGCTAAGAAATTCCTACAATTTTTACAGTACACTAACCTTAGTCAAATTGTGAATGTTTCGACTCATTTTACCAACGATTCTGAATCATTAATCGATCTAATCTGCACCAATACGGACGTACACGATGTAACTACATCTAATATCCCTGCTTCAAACGGGCAATCCATGATTAACGTGACACTAAATATAAAGAAAATAAAAATGAAACCTAAAACTATCACTTATAGGCCTTTAAAAAATAAACTTAGAAGCTTTTAACGAAGATCTTAATCGCATTGATTGGACATCTATTACCAACATGAACTCTGTAGATAATATGTTACAAAACTTCAATTCATTTCTTTTACATCTCTTTAATAAGCATGCTCCGATAAAAAACATTGTAATTAAAAAACATAATCTTCCTTGGATCACGGATAACATGAAACTTATATATAAATTGCCCGATGAGGCATTCGATAAGTATAAAAAAGATAAAACAGATGTAAGTAAAGATAATTATAAAAGTTTGAAATCCCTGGCCAGTACTAGTTATTATAATGAAAAAAAGCCTATTTTGATTAT
Source organism: Eupithecia insigniata (assembly GCA_947859395.1). Taxonomy (NCBI): domain Eukaryota; kingdom Metazoa; phylum Arthropoda; class Insecta; order Lepidoptera; family Geometridae; genus Eupithecia; species Eupithecia insigniata. Next base: position 8,548,822 of record OX402008.1, read on the forward strand.
CATATTAATTCAGTTTCTAACAACTCAAAGGAGTTGTGGAAAAACCTTAAAAATAATATTCTTCCTAATAATAAAGATAATGATACCCTTCCCGAGCATCTCAGTAACCCAAATGATATCAATACAAATTTCCTAGACGTGCCTATACCTAACAGAGAACCTGACACGGAAATAGCATTTTTTGAAACATACGTTTTGTGACTCTGTTTTCTCCCTCCATACTGTAAATGAAACTGAAATAGCTAAGCACATACTCTCTCTAAAGTGAAATGCAATAGGAGATGATGGAATTACTATCGATATGATACTCTTGACTCTCCCTCAGACACTTAGTGCAATAACGGCTATAATCAACAAATCTATCACCACTGCCCATTTTCCCACTTCTTGGAAAATAGGACTAATAACGCCTATTCCTAAAATCCCTAATCCTACATCAATGAAGGATCTCCGGCCAATTAGTATTCTCCCTTGCTTATCAAAAATCTTAGAAAAGGTAGTCCATTTTCAACTTAGCAATTACCTTAAGGCTAATGACATCCTTCCTGTTGTTCAGTCAGGATTCAGAAAAAAGAGAGGAACTGTCACGGCTCTTCTTGACGTAGTCGATAATAATACTAGACAAGATCAAGGAATGGGAACCATACTTACTCTTTTGGATTTTTCGCGGGCATTTGACTGTCTCAATGTTTCATTACTTTTAGGTAAACTATCATATTACGGCCTAGACAGACACGCAATCTCGTGGTTTCACAGTTATTTTCTCAGCGGACACAAAGAGTTAAGGTAGTAAAAGAAGATGGCTCTAGTTCTCTCTCTGATCCATTGGCGGTGACACGTGGGGTGCCACAAGGATCAATATTGGGACCCTTACTATTCATCGTCTATACTTCTGATATTTCTAGGGAAATAGTCAACTGTCACTATCATCTGTATGCCGACGACGTCCAGATATACTTGTCTTTCAAACCCAATGATCTATTGATAGCGACTCGTAAAATTACCGATGACTTAAACCGTATTCACGCATGGACTGGTAGAAATGCCCTAATGCTCAATTCCGCAAAAAGTAAATATATGATACTAGGAAGTAAAACACAGGTCACTAAAATCAGGTTAGTTAATCCAATTGTTTGCATACTTGAGCAACCACTAGAACAAGTCACTGAAGCACGTAACCTTGGTATCGTCCTTGACAATAATCTTCGTTTTGAAAATCACGTGCTAAACCTCGTTAAAAGTTGTTTCTACAGGCTTAAAATATTATACCAAATTAGGAATCTGCTACAAGAAGATATGCGTATTATGTTAATCGAGAGTTTGATACTCTCTAAATTGAATTATTGTGACATACTTTACGGCCCACGTCTTCTTTCATGTTCCCAACGTCTTATACAGCGGGTTCAAACGCTCAAAACGCTTGTTGCCGATTTTACTTTTATATTCCCCCTCGTACCCATGTTTCTCCTTACATTAATAAAACTGGCCTGCTGAACATGGAATCGCGTCGAACTCTACATTTAGCTACTCTAGTGCAAGAGGTCACAAAATACAAACGCCCAAAGTACTTGTATGACAAGTTTGAGTGGTCCTCATCGCGTAACCTTTACGAAACTCGTGCCTCTTCTTTCTTACTTGGAGTTAAGCTAGATAAAACTGCTGCGTTCAGAGGAAGCTTCCGCTACCAAGCCACGAAGTGTTGGAATAATTTACCACCTCCTTTACAGCAATCTGTTTCAAAGTCTACTTTTAAGCGTAGACTCAAAATCTCTCTTTTGTCCGCACAAATGGCTTTATAGCGGAAGCTCTCACAAAATACCACTTATCCTTTACATGCATACATTACATACATTGCTATATCTAATCAATTATTCTATATTTCATTAATATATATTAAATATTTTAATGTGTTTATTCTATGTATGTTATTGTTATTTTTACGTTAATCATGTAATTTTTACTTATGGAAAAAATTTCGCTGTGATTACATATGGTTTATATAAAACATAAACTACTGCTCTACATTGTTGCTATCCGTGGACCAATAGGCCATAGTAACTTACTATTAATTTTAAGTCGTTCACTGAATTGTTTAACATAAATAAGGAACCAAGTCTAAACTGTGAGTTGTGTGAGCACATTGTCAGTATATAATGCTACCTGCTACTGTATGTAGGAAACGGCGGAAGATCAGCGCTGTGTGCGTTTGGTTTACCAGCACACGCAGCATTCATGCTGAGCCGTTTCCTAATTCATAATTACAATCTTATATATATATATATATATATATCTGTATAATACAATTAGTTTTAAGCTACTACTTGTTGTCTGTATAATGTAATGTCATTAATATATATGATTGTAGTTGTAAATAAATTTATTTTCGTTCTTTCTTTTTTCTTTCTTATACAATATAATTATGATTATAAAAATTTTAGTATCTCAAAAGAAAATAGCGAATTTAGAATTTACTTATCTTGTTGTTTTGCAAGTGTTTATAACATCGGTATCGAACACAATTTTTATCGAAGTATTGGTATATTGGTGTCAATTCAGATATCGCTAAAACTAATCTGAACTAATTTTACGCCACTAAAACTGGTGCCGTCCCTTTCATAGCGATCGAAATTAAAAAGTTAGCATCATGTTTAATCCTGTCAAATTATATTAGTTTAGTTTTAGCGACATCGGAATTGACACCATTATGATACTTACAGTGGTAACTCCCTTCTTAAAAGCTTCAAGCGCAAGTCGTCCTGGGCCTTCCACGGTACGTCCATCATCATTGGGCCCCCAAGAAGCGCTGTAGATGTCCACTTTATCAGCTGCATACGCTATAAACCAGACGATAAAAGGTTCTACTATCTTTCAAAATAAAAAAATAAACCTTATAAATTAAAAAAAATGATATATAGGAGTTTTGTACAATTACCTTTTTTTAATTTCGACCATGAACCACGTTCTTTAACGCTTTTATTACGGAAGTGCACGAATCGAGGAAGACAGTCGATTTCCACGCCGTCGCCGCCGCCGCCGCCGCCGGAAACCTTTCCGAGCAGAATAGAAATGGGCCCTGCTCGGTCGGACTGATTCAGGAATATCGGTGCTTGTCTCGATATTACCAAGGCAACATGAGTCAAAAAGGTTGTTTGAAACTCCGCGATATGTTTTGCTGAACGAGATGCTTGTTCGCAAGGAGACAGTATGACTGAACAGAATCACTGACCAAAAATTATATTATACTCAAGGAATTTATATACTAACGTAATATACTAGATACATTTATTTATTTTATTTATTGGTTTCATATCATTATATTGTTTTTGTATATTTATTTATTTGTTTTACTTTTAGGAAGGAAATCAACCAAAAAATCCAACCGAATCAAACTAACTAGGATAGGGAGGGACCTAATAGGTACATAATTATGCATATGCATGCATAATTATGCACCTATGTATAAATATTCCAGTGAGGACTCCTCAGTGAGGACATTTACTGTGCCCTTCTCCTTCTTCTCTTAAAGTTGTTCCGCAAAGCGGCTTCCTCAACTTGGCGGTGCAACTACCAGGGGCGCATAGAGCACGAAGAAAGAAACATGTGTATCTGAAAGAGAGAACGAACCTATTGCCTCTCCTTCTACGCGATCCGTGATTCGCCCGTCGAGCATCCTGACTCCTCCCACCTTCGCTCCCCATGCGACTCCGACTCCACATTTGACATTGTTTGCCGTCATTGCTATCTGAGAAAACAGTTTTAACGTAATGATATAGAGTTGGTTTCACAATATCTAATTTAAACCAATAATATCTGTTACGTCATACGCACACCGCAGATTAAAATAATGTGGTCATTACGTGTGTGTGGTGTGGTCGTCACACGTATGTAGTAGTGACCTTAGTATGTACTGGCACGCTACTATTTTGTTAGGTATTTTTAATGACCACCTATGATGATAATCAATCAAGTTGTAACGTCAATTATTTCCGAATGATATAAGTGATTTTATTTGTTTACCTCTCCAGCGCATCGAGTTCCATGGGAGTTGGTCATGATCTTTGCGTATCTAGGCGATGGATCCGGATCTCCATCATTGCTGTCCCAACTGATTTCTGCATCCTATTCCAAAACATTGACATAGATAAAATTATACAAACAAAATAGAAGTTAGGTACTAGGTTAGTATTTATTATAATAAATTAGGATACCTAGATAATTATCTAGATATCCTAATATCGTCGTGGCCCAATAATGGCCGTGGGGCCCCGTGGCGGCGTACGAATATCGACCCCTCCAACTCAACCCGTGGATGTCGAAAGAGAACTACTAAGGAACCCTACCAGAGGAAGGTAGCAACTTCCTTCTGAGTATTTTTCAACACCAACACTGCGATCACCAAGGCGCCTGCGGGAGGCCTATGTCCAGCTTGGACGTGTATGGGATATGATGATGATCCTAATATCTTTTACGAGGCCCAACGGCATGACTTTAGTCCCTTGGGAGCTGGGGCGGCCTATTGTGTGGGACGCTACATGTGTCGACACACTTACGCCTTCCCATCTTTCAAGGACATCCAGAATCAGAATCAGAATCAATAACTTTATTTCTTTAGGCTTACAAAATAAGCACTTAGACAAGTCAAAATCCGTGAGGGCTGGTTCGGCAGATTTGGCCGAGGATCTCAAGAGGCGCAAATATGCAGTTCTCGACAGAGCCTACGCATTTGCTCCCCTTGGAGTCGAGACCCTAGGTCCGTGGGGTACCGAGGCTCTCCGGGTTTTCAAAAAATTATCTGAGCGCCTGGTCGAAGCGACGCGTGACCCGAGAGCTGGTGAGTATCTGGCGCAGCGCATTAGCATTGCCATACAGCGGGGCAATGCAGCCAGCGTCTTGGGGACGCTTCCGACTGGTATTGATATGGACCAGTTGAGCTATCTGTAGATTGTTTGCAACAGTCTGCAGTTAGCTCAATTGTTTCAATATACTAGTTTAATTTCTTTATATCATTTCATTGTTATTTTCTTTGTCAATAAAGACTTTATGTCTTTTACATGAATTGTTAGTTGCAAGCAGATTGCAAGTACTGAATTGGGAATAATTCCCAATTCTGTGGTTTCCATTCCTATGCAATTCTTTATTTATTACATTTCAAACTATTTTATTCTCATGTCGTATGATAACCATGCACTGGCAATCTAAACGACTAGCGATGCCCGCCTTTGGCATCAACTAGATGTCGTGGAGACATCATATGGGCCGAGAAGTTACCAGGCAATCAGAGGTGGCAAGGAATCCTATTATTAATATGGCTGGCTGGCGCGGGCTTACATGAAATACATGGAGGGGTAATGGTATGCCGCTGTGTGCCATAAGCAGTGTTCGAAATCGTTATTTATATCAGCTGTGAAAGCTTCCGAGTCTAATACATGATACTTTGAATTGAACTTTGATCTTGGATTACGTGTTTTAAAAACACGATTGGTGATTTTTTTTAGATTATTATATTATTTTGTAAAATACATGTTTTCCACAAATTTTGCTATTTATCTCAGGAGAGCACACTTTTTTGTGGGGTTTTTGTTTTGTCAAGAAAGCTTGAAGTATTTCTTGAGATAAGTCTTTTAATTTTTCGATTAGTTGTTTAATTAACTTGTAATTAGATAAAAACTCATTTTTTGCGGTTCCGCCTTTCCAAAAAGGTACCTATGCTCTGTCCCGGTACTATGAATTCAAAATCCTATTGCTATCCTTTTAACAAAATGGCGCGCAATGCGCATTCATAAAAGGCCAATGAAATGAAAATTTTGGGTACGAACTTAAACGTGAACTTTGTGTAGATAGCACAGATTAGGTAAAGTAGGTAGATAGATTTATACCTACGTCACGTGAAAATACGTTCGATAGGACATGGTTTCGATATATAAATTGATAGAAAAAATTACACAGCTATGTAGTAACATTACCTAATCTATGGCTATGTGTTTAAAGAGATAAAAAAAACAGTTCTTTAAAACTCTTATGTCGCATAACGGTCTTTTAGTATAGGACGACATGTCAGAGATACTGCACTTTACTTCGGAAAGTGACAACTATCGTCTTCGATACTACCAGGTTTTCATAAAAACTTGAGTTCAGACTTTCTTGAAGACGATGATGACGACGAAGTACAAACGAAGACTACCGAACAACCGTGATCGGATCACTATGAACGCGCTAACGCGTGCTGTGATTTATTTTTACCAGGCACACATAAACAGTTGGTGATAGCTAAATGATTTGTGTACAACAACGTAGTAAGCAGTAGTAGTAATAAGTGGTAAAAGTAGGAGCCGCGCCGCCACCGCCGCCGCCGCCGCCGCCGCCGCCAGCGCCAACGCTGCTATTAGGTAACTCTTGAATGAAGAATTTGTAGCTACCTACTTCTTACCTATTTTGAATAAAATACTAACCAAACAAAATACAAGCCGTAATTTTAATAATTTTCGCCGCGAGACGTTCAATAAAAAATATAAAAGTCCTCGGTCGTTTGTTTTTTTTTTGTATAATTTGGGAAAGATTATATTTTTAAAATCCTACAAAGAAACAGATAAATTAAAGTACCTAGGTACTGCTGCTACCAATTAAGAACTAATAAGTGTAGCTCCATCTAATTATTTACTATGTTGTTTTTTCATTTTGCAAACGTGCTGCATGCACCGCGTCCTGTGGCAATGTTCCAAACAAAATGGCCTCGAAACATGATGTCGTCGCGGGACGTCATATGGGCCGCGAAGCTACCAGGCATTCAGAGGTGCGAAGGAAATAGGCAAGGTTGTGGCGCATAGAGGCCGGGTGATAGTGGAAATTCAGATTCATTACCTGTCATAAAAGTGCAAATCATAAAAAAGTATTAAATAAAATTCCACGAATAAAGTTATAAAATTTTTTAATTCATCTCATCACATTACAAACCATAGAATCTAAAAAAAACATTAAATTCAAAAATAAATTAACATTGGTACACCACAAGGAGGCAATAAGCATCCTCTAGGTCGCCTACTACTTTGGTACTTTACCACACCACTAGTTAAGATACCTTATTACGTTCAAAATGGTCTTTTATTTAAGGTACTAATTTAATTACTTATAGTCCCTTCGACCACGATCACTCATCGATTGGATAAGTACAAAAAAGTGCCGGCGCGGCGCGGCGGCGCGGCGGCGCGTAGCATTGTTTCGTCTCGCTATATCAGTCCATTATTCATTAATTAATAAGCTTCGCTAGTGACTTTGCACGCATTTTTGGTATAAAAAGTAGCTCACATTTATCCAAAATTGAAATCCATTCCGTCCAGTAGTTTTAGCGTGAAGAATACTTAAAAAATTTACAAACATGCAACAATTCCTATGAAAACTATATTATGTATTGTAAATACTAGTTTAATTTGTTTATATTATTTGATTGTTATTTTCGTTGTCAATAAAGTTATTAAAAAAAAACTATATTAAACAAGTTCGTTTAACATACATTTAAAAACAAAGCCATTTATTCCTTTTTCACTCGAGGGGGGTAATGTCAGCTAAGTATTCTAATTAATCGAACTAAAATCTGTGCAGCAATTTTGGCGGAATAACGATTCTCATAAACCCCTCAGTTTATATAGAATATCATTGCATATACCTACATAACTTACCTACATGAACCTTGAAAATCTTAACTCCCTTTTTGGGCAGTCGTGTAAAGCCAAGCCCCTGATCTAGATGATAGAGAAAATTGTTTGCTCTACCTTGGATAAATCTAACCCGCTGTAACAAACTTGTCATTGTCAGTCACTTGACGGTCTCGACGTCATGGAGATACGGCAGTTTAGTTCGGAAAGTGACAACCAAGTTTTTAATGTTACTAGGCTCTCATAAAAACGTGGGTTCACTAATTTCGTAATGACGTCATGTAAACTAACCACGTAGCACGTGTCGGTCGCACCGAGCATGCTATGCGAGTCTGCCTGGGCTGGCGTTAAAATACATATGAGATTCTAGCTGTAACGCAATAAAGTTCATTTAACCTCGAGTAGTTTCTCTCGGAGAATGTTACAAGTCAGGGGGCCTACTCGGAAAAGGACAATCGAAGTTTCTAATTCGTTTTCGAGCAAAACCAACTCTTAAGTTGTTTGCATAAGAGTAGTGTTTGCACGAAAACGAATCAGAAACTTCGATTTCGTTTTTGTGAGTACGGGCCCAGAAGTGAGATGGCTGGCGCTGTGCGAATAGACAAACTACTATGTAAGACTCGCAAACACTACGCAGACAGCAGCGCTGCTGGCAGAATTAATTGACTGGACTGGCTGGCAGGGCAACTTGTCATATTTTGCTGGCTCTATGCTGCTCTATGACGAGCTTTTTCCGCGACCAGTGAATGTTGTGATTTATTTATACTAGGTGCACATGAACTAGTAGGAGCTTATTCCTGACTCTGTTCGTATCGTAGTACCTATTACGAGTATATATAATACTAGCTGCTGCCCGCGCCTTCGCCCGCGTTTTAGCGGGGTAAAAAATAGCCTATATGTTATTCCAGGTCCCAAACTATACACATACCAAATTTCAGCCTAATCGGTTCCGTAGTTTTTGCGTGAAAGAGTAACCAATATCCATACCTACATCCATACATCTATACATCCATCCATACAAACTTTCATAATATTAGTAAGTGTTTACGTGTTCAAGTTTCTATATCATATATTCAGTATGTACCTACGGTACCTACCTACCTCTATTGTATATATATTTTTGTTTTGTATAACTTTCTTATTTCTCTTTTATTTTCCTAACTTCACCTGTATCTCTGCAATGTTTGATTAGTATGCCCATAATTTGTACATGCTGTGGCACCCTTTATTTCAAAAAATACTAGACATATGACCACTTACTTGTAATTTTTCGCTTGCTGTTATTTTTAGCTGGGAGTCCTTATATAAATAAATAATTAAATTAGTAGGATAGGATTTTGTTGTATGCAGTAGCTGTGTTGAATACCTATTGATCATAGAGAAGCCTATTGTATGACTCTACAAGATCTTCTTTCCGGCCCTTGTTGGGGGCACGGAGGGAGGCCTGGAGGCTATGCCTCTTTGCCCCAGCTTCAACTCGAATGCTTCATCATCGCCATATCAGCCCATACATGTCCACAGCTGGACGTTTATGTGCTGATAATTACGATGATTTTTTCTTCTTATGAGTATACAATTTGTGTTTTTTTTTTCATTGAAACTGGTGTCTATTACTTGCGTATAAGACACGTGGGACATTTGCGCGAGATAATTACAAAACTCCTAGTCAACATCATTGGAACTATTGTTGCGGATTTCACGATTACAAATGTAGGAAAGAATGGAAACTCAACTAGTAAGGTGAGTTTCCATTCTTTCCTCTAATTTATTTTTATTGTACTTTCCCATACCTCAACACGCCTCCAAATCTGTAGAGCTTCTTGGAGCGTGCTAGGACGCTACGGTGGCCCTACGTAGCAAAGGAAAAGATTTCAACGCGCACTTGCATACTACATACAGACAGACAAGCATAGTCCCTGAAGGTGAATGGGGGCAGAAAAGAGAGTAATAATATAAATGGATGGTAAAAAACTCACCTATACTCAGTTCTAGAATCCAATATATTTTATGTCAACAAAGACCGTTATCTATTTGACTAAACTAACAAGTGTTCCTTGAGAGCATATTAGTATCACTACATATAGTATAAAACAAAGTCGCTTCCCGCAGTATGTCTGTCTGTCCGTATATATGCTTAGATCTTTAAAACTACGCAACGGATTTTGATGCGGTTTTTTGCGGTTTAAAGAGGAAGTTCTATGTGTACATATAATTTGCACCCTTGCGAAGCCGGGGCGGGTCGCTAGTTAATAAATAAACACAATACAATACACACGTGCGCTTGCGCAAGTGTCTCGTTACAAAAACTGTACAAGTCGCATAAGTACTAGGAGTATGTAGTCTCTGAAGGCACTACAACTAGGAATTCATAAATTTTTCATAACTTACATAATTATCTCTCAAGTCGGTATGGTTGTGTTCGATTCCATCATCAAGAACGGATACCCTGACTCCGCTGCCGTTGAAACCCATGCGGTAGACCGGTAGTACGTTGAGGTCTAAGCGAGGTAGGTTATGGGCTGTTCTGGTGTCTTGCTGAAACAAAATTGGTAGATAAGCAACAATAAGGCCTTTTATGACAAATCTTGTACTAACCTAGTGTCAGAACGCTGGGATCTAGAGGTTTACAGAGGGGCAAGTTTGGCAAGGCGTGATTGAGGCGTCGACGCCACGATGAAGTCTCGACTGTTGGTAGTCCGGTAGCTATCGTGGACGTATCGAGTAGCTATCGAGCAGGGTCGTAAAAAAGGTTCATAATTATCTGAAACGATCGAATCCACAGCCCGATGTGGCGTGATGGACCAAGGTCCGCCTGCGACACAGGAGGTTGTGGATTCGATTCCCACCTTGGGACAAATGTTTGTACAATCTGCAAGTATTTGATCGGGGTGTTCTGTGTACCAATGTACATAATGTATGATAAAAAATATATATCTTATCTATGTAATGCATTAAATAAATTTTATCAGTCATCGAATAACACAAGCTCTGCTTAGCTTGAGGCTAGATGATTCTGTGTGGATTCCGCATTATTTATTTATCTTATTTATTTGTTAACTAATTCATATTAAGTACCAACTTACCAAATACCACTCATGGCCCCATAGTTCATCGTTGAAAATTGGCTGTCTCATATGACTTCTCTCGCTAAAAAAGATGTTGTCTCTTTTCTCCTGCTCTAACCTCTTTACTCTATGCAGTTCTTGCTCAGTGTCTGGAATCGGAGTTCTTTTGACTCTGGATTTAGCGAAGAGCTGTTCCACCCATCGCACCTGAAAAATATTCCATATTACGCATCCTATTTGTTACAATCATAGCTTTGATCCCTGCTATACATAGCGGCACGTAACTTTAGCGCTGACCGTTATTGCGCAGAAGTAAAAAATATGGTACCTGGGCGGGGCTAGCGGTACATTACCCATGCGCAGCTATCCCCTCCGCGTATCGCTCAGCGCTAGACTTACGTGCCGCTACTTGTTGATGTAAAAACATCGTCGATTATGTTTGTTAGATCAATCAAAACAGCATAAGTTAAACACGAATCAATGTGATAAATAATTGGTAAACACAAAACTACATAGTTTTATCAGAATAATGCAGGTAAATTTACAACAAAACTCCGAGTGAGTTGCAAAAATTATCAATAAATAAATTCAAACAAACTATCAAACATATCCTTTGTAAAAAGGCTTATTACAAAATATCAGATTATCTAGAGGATAAAAAAGCATGGGACGACTTTTGCTCCAACTCGAAAACTAATAACCTAACAAGGTAAAGGTTTCTTGTTCGCTTCTTTACTTTACCTTAAAAAGATTGAAGTGAACAAAAAATCAAAGTGATCACTTTATTTCCCTGTTTTACTCATGTAATTTTAATTTTTTGACGTGTCCAGGAGTCCTGTAAGGTCTAAAGGAAATAAAGCACTTTGATATTTGATATTTGAATGAGCCTAGTTCAGTAGGCCTGGTTCGCAGAGTGATCCCGGTAAACGTCTCTTTACTATGATGATCGCTCTTGGAACCGGGCATGCGTTTATACATAAAATTATTTAAAATGGTATTTAATAATTTTAAGTTTGTACTAACGCTCTTTCTTTTATATTTTTGCTTGCTTACTAACCCAATATGGATCTATAGTTATCCGAAATAAAGAGATTTTATTTATTAATTTATTGAATGGAGCTCGGCAAATTACAATTTTACGCTACTGGTAGCACCAGAAAACTATTAGGCTTCTCATTCGCCGATAGCGATGATGACGTAAGCAAGTGTCACCCACGTGACCATCGTGTCTCGGAAGACCATACCATAGGTAAACCTGTGACCTTATAATGTTATACCATGGTTTTTTGTTAGAAACGTAATCCGCTCGCTCAAAAGAAGAAAAATTATTCTTCGGTCAAAGCTATGATGAAGCAGCCCACGTTCAGGTTAAAGCACAAAATCATAAACCGCCTACGTTTTTCTCCATTTCTTCCATTGCGTTGGTTCCTACTACTTGGTTTGATTTTAGAAACGTTCTTGTTCGATCAAAGCGCAAGCTGCTTGATCTTGTTGACTGTTGTGACATTTCTGAAGGCTCGTTATTTCTGAAGGCTTGTCTCCTCATTCCGCGAACTTTTTGCACTTCACCAGGCGAGCAGAACATTGAAAGAGTAAAAATTTCTCAGCTTTTAGACAAGTACCGCCATCTCTTGATTCTCGAATGAAATTAATTTGGTTCTTGCATTTTACTGTAGATTGCGCTGCTGAACTGTTTTTGTGGCTTTAGTCATAGCAAGGTGTATTGGCGTTATAGACAGTATATAGTATGGGTACCGCGAATTGATCCACAAATTCGCTTTTTAGTGATTTATATTAGTTACGAAAATAAACTATTAATGTAAAGCTTACCCTTCTATCCTTTATAAGTGTGTATGTGTGTTCTTTAGGGGTTCTTCGATGCTTCTCATGTTCGTATTTCATAAACCTGTACATGTGAGGGAAGCCAACAACCTGTGAAAAGAACATAAAAACTTTATCGTTTCTGTGTTAATAATGTTATTCTATTCGTGTTATCAAAATTAATTTGACGTAAGCTGACGTAAGTGTACATTATTGGTAGGTCAATTTTCACCGGAAATAGCTCCGTACCACCGAACATGTCAACATACAACTCCTGCAAACTTATCCTACCCTAGTATAAATCGTCCTAAACAATTCCCGTAAAAGCACCGTGGTTACCATAGTACCCAAGGTTTTAAATTTAAATTCTCCGCTAAGCGGCATTTATCCCCCTGTCCGTCCTGCTTATTCTCGTAAAATTGCCGTAAGTAACGAGTTCCATCCCCTTTCCACTAGTCTTGTGTAGTTCAAGAATAATGAACTAAAATGAATTAGTTCCGACCAGTGAACTAGTAAGAACGATTCAGCTCAACTTGTTCCTAGTAGTTCAGTAGTTCACTTGCTCTTCAGTCACGAAATCTCGAAACCACAAAAAAAGTTGGCGTTTGAATCACTATTTTCTATGGCATAAAGTTTAAAATCATAAAACAGATTGTACTAGGACAGAGCGATCTCTTTACTGACCGAGCAAGAACAAGCCTACTTCCCACTAACATAAGCTTCATAACCACATAACCGTTTTCAAAAATAATTTTACCCCCAAATTTTCGGCTGTCTATCGTGTTTGAACCTGTATTAACAAGTAATATGACTGTAAAGCATTAAACACACTTTAACATAGTAAATGAAGTGCCATATATATATATACATACAAGAATTGCTCGTTACTACACTGGTACCTAAACAAATACCTACACTACCTACCTGTGACCCATGTTTAGTAATAAATCGATTTGTGGTATGTACCTTACTTTTGTCGGAGTGTTATAAAGTGAGAAATAATACGTAAGCACGTAAAATAAGGCGTAAATAATATTTTTGAAGAATCGCGACTCCACTGCCATCTATTAGTAATGCAACTACAACTACCCCCTAGGTTCATAGACAGTGAAGTTCTTTATTTTAGCCAATAATGGCGCCAAAATCGCTTATTTATTTTGTTATTATAATATGTAGGAAAACAAATATAATAAAAAAACTAAGAATTTATAGGCAACTCATTTTGTTATACAATAAAATAAGCAAATAAATGTCTTATTCCAGCCTTTGAGTCGTCAGGTGTTGAACATCAGTGGTTTGTAAATGAGGTGCGTTTCAGATATGAACCTTTTCCTTACGTCTCTGCTCGATAGCTACTCGACACGTCCACGATAGCTACCGGAATACCAACAGTCGAGACGTGATCGTGGCGTCGTCGACGCCACGATCACACCTTGCCAGACTTGCCCCTCAGGGCTTCACTCTACGGACTCGTACAGTACCTATCTGTGTTTTTAGTGCCTATCTGTCTAGTACTTGGCGATACAGATAAAATGAGCTAATATGAAGGATTTATGAACTTACAGCTATATGAACATACAGAAGATACGTAATTAAAGACTAATATTATCTAACAGTTAAAATTAAATAAAAACTAAGAGTTCTTCTACCTTATATGATAAGTTTGTGTGATGTGTTTGTGTGTGTGTGTGTGTTAGTCAGTAATTTTGGTCTATTTATTAGCGCTAATTATTATTATCTCGTATCATCAATAATAGTAATAGTTGTTATAACTCTGCAGTCTAATTATGATATTGGTTTAAGTCTAAAAAAGATATTGCTTCAACCAATTACTTACTACAAGGATTTTACTTGGTATTTTGGGAAGGAATAGATTTGCAAGAGAGTATTTAGTTTGTTATAGAGAAAAGGACCCATATATCCAAGGAATTTCTGGGAGTGAGAGTTGTGAAAAGAACGTGTTTAACAAACCTTCTGCGTTTACCTTTTAAGAATGTAGGGTCATAATTTCGAAGTGAATGTTGTTTAACTACAGTTTGAAGGATAAAGCTTTGTCTTACTGTAAGTACATCCCAGTCCTTAAACAGTTCTGTAGTTGGGTACCGATAGGGAAGACTTGCCCCGATCTTCAATATGGCTCGCTGTGCTCTCTCTATCTCGATTAAATGTGTTTTTGCGGCACCACCCCAGGTAGTCACGGAGTACTCCATGATGGATTTGCAAAGAGCGCAGCAAATCAACTTGATGGTTTTTCGGTCAGCTACATTCCTCAACCCTTTGAATATAAAAATAAGCTTACGCATTCGACCAGCGAGAGCGTCTATATGAGGTAGGGATGGGACGTATTTACTCGACCAGGTTTTAATACCTGGTATTTGCTTGCAAGTACGGAAACCTGGTATGCGTCGAAATACTTGCAAGACCGAATACCGAGGTATTCGGGGCGTGCGCGGACTCGATCGATGACTTAATTCTGACTGCGACAGTGACAGTGACACGAAGTTCAAGTACTAGGTAGGTACGTACTTACCTACGTATTTTTCAGTCCCCAAAATCACCATTTAGTAATTTTCATCAACATGGTTTGAGGAATTTCCGACATCTTTACAAACAAATACGATTATGAATTTTATTTCCATGGAAACTTAGATCAATTTCCTTGTATAAGTATTTTACTCTGAAGGTGTTCATAAGACAGTGACAGACGTGCGTACATTATTTTATGCTAAAATTGTCGGCTAACTAACTGAAACACAGTTTAGATTTTATTAGTTGACAACATTAAGTGTGATCGTCACGGGTTGGCGCGAGATTCAATTTGTTTTCGATTTTAATTCCAACTGCGGTTTACCAATAATAAATCTAGTTACCGGAAAGGTAATTTGGGGAAAATCGTGATCTATTTTATACTACCCATGATAAAACCAAATTCGATTTAATTGTATTTTGGGAGCATTTGACAAAATGTTGATATCTTTTAATTTTCCAAATGCTCCCAAAGAACCAATGAAACGCAGTTAGCTTTTTTATAAGGTAAATAGAAAATAGTTTACGATTTGCGCCAAATTACTTTTCAGCTGTTTTATTCCTTATATACCTTACAAACGTCATGTAGGTTTATGCCTCTTAGTCCGAAATCATGCATCGTATAATTATTATGTACCTAGTTAATAAAATATAATAAATAGATACTTAGGTAACTACTTTATTGACAAAGAAAATTACAATTAAATAATAGAAACAAATTAGAACTAGTATTCTTTTAGAAATTAGGTACCTACTTATCAATCTACTAAGCCACCGAACCTACCATACCTACTAGGTACTCTCGGTACATAACTAGATAGCGCCTGGGTTAGTTCTCTCTGGAAAACTCTGAAAACACGGTTTCCCAGAGACGAGGCGACCTATTTAGCTAAATTTATTTTTTGTTCCTGAAAATCTCAATAGGCACGTAATTATAGCAATTTTCATTTAAATTATTTTGTACCTACAGCACATTTCAGAGTTCACAATTTGATTGAGATTCGTATCAAAACAATATGAGGTACTTAACTGTATTTAATAGTCTATGACAAAGTTTAACTTTTACCTACCTACAGTACCTAAGTAAATAATTTAGGTACTGTACTTAAAAAAGTAAAGTACTTACCTAGATAAATATCAATTTTAAATAAAGATAATGGAAGCACCTACATAGGTTGGTTGGGTATCTGCATCAAAGTTATGTAAATTAGATGAGTGAGCACAATCTCATTTTATATTATTACTTATGAAATGATAATACCTACTTTGTAAATAAGTACGTCATACCTACCTTGAGTGCCTAGAGTAAAAAGTGAGTCCCGTACTAATAAAAACTATAATAGGTACCTAAGGCCCGTCTCCTCTGCTACTATTTTTATGTAGGCGTTAGGATTAGAAATATGTATGTAGGTACAACATAGGTAATTTCCCTATAGTCATCATCATCATCATCATCATCAGCCCGTACACGTCCACTGCTGAACATAGGCCTCCCCCAACATCGTTCCCTATAGTAGGTATATCCTAATACCTACCTATTAATCTGTCAGCTATATTTACTTACAATTAGAGTACCTAAATCATAGTCATAGTCAATCATGCTGATAAATTAAAACATTCAAAAGTTTCTAATTGTACAAATATTTTTTCGTTCACACTATTTTGTTCTTTATAACAAATCACGCGCGGATCAATTTCCTATAAAAGTATTTTTACCCGTACGAGAGCATGGAAGTATTTTACTTTCAAAGTACGTGGCGCACTGAGACCCGCCACGAGTCGCGCCCGCCCGCGCTGTCCGTACTTCGAGTATTTTTGATACCACATGGTAAAAAATACTTCGAAGTACTTTAGCCCTGGTTTTTGGCGCTGGTTTTTATACGAGGACGTACTTGGAAGACTTGGTACTCGATTTTACAAGTACGTCTCATCGCTAATATGAGGTCTAAAATTGAGAGACTGATCAATGATAATACCTAAGTACCTAATTTTGTCCGTCCTCTCTAAAGACCTACAGGTGCAGTTGAAGGCGCAATCTTCACTTTCATGTGCAACAACAGTGTGATGAGTAGGAGGCTGCAAGTTAGTTTTATGAGCAAAAGTTACATTAAGTGTCAATTTATTGCTATTTAGCCAATGAGAAACTCTATCAAATCCCTGCTGAGCAGTAGTGAAAGCTTCAAGCCAGGAGTGACCGTGGAAGAACAGGGCAGTGTCATCTGCAAAAGTGATGATCTTACCGTTGTGTAGGCTTAGATTGCAAAGTCCATTAATGTATATAAGGAAAAGCGTTGATCATAAACACTACCCTGTGGCACTTCATATATAACAGGATGTTCGTCACTGATCCATTTATCAATCTTTACGCGTTGCTTTCGGTTTGAGAGGTAGTCTTCCAATAGTTCATGGGGCATACCTCTTATTCCTAATCCTTCAAGCTTTAAAAGCAAGAGCGGTATAGAGACTGTGTCAAAAGCCTTTGCGAGGTCTAAGAAAATTGCAACACATTTCAACTTACTGTTCAAGCCATTTACTATAGACTCAGTTAAGCTATTAACGGCGTCACGGGTAGACAATCCTGCTCAAGAACCCTATTGCGCAGGCGAAATCAAATTGCAATTCTCCAGGAACATAATAAGTCGCTTGTTTATGAGTTTTTCAAGAATTTTCGAAAGAGCTGGTAGGATGGATATTGGCCTAAAATTGTTGGCACAGTCTCTATCTCCTGATTTGTGAATAGGTTTTATAAAAGCCTCCTTTAGCGGAAGTGGGAAAATACCTGAAGAAAAAGACAAATTACAAATATAGCTTAAGAAAGGACATAGGCTACTTTTTAATGCGAAAAAAGGGTTGTAAGGGGTTGAAAAGTTGTATAGAAGTATCGTCATTTTTATAGCTAAAAGCTTGGAATTTATTTAAGACCTTTAATTAGATACAAATAAAAATGTAATTTAAAGTTTCTAGTAATTGGTAAAATTTCTAGAAACTTTAAATTACATTTTTCACAAAAGGATTTAAAAAATAAAAAAGGTAAAGTTGGCTTTAATGATTTTATTTTCCGTTGGAAGGGTTGAAGTCGGTTTTTATTTTTATTAATTTCATTCAATGCAGGGTGCATTAAGAAGCAAAATACCGCTGAATTTGTCAACATGCAACTCCTGCAAACATATGCTACCCTAGTATAAATCGTCCAAAACAATTCCCCGTCTTCTCCACTGACAAGACGCCAAAGTTTGGCACGTCAAAATTTATGGAAGGCTGGCAAGACGCCAAAGTTTGGCGTTTCGTATTGCTACGGATTAGGGTTGAAATTGCGGTAAGTAGGGTCTACCTCGAGCCATTCCAATGATTTCATAGACTAAGGACAACCATGTTGCCATATCACAACTGAACTTGCAGTATTAACCTTTACACTCCACCATTTGCAATAAAAAAACTAGTTGTCTTACAAAAACAAGTAAACAAGACATATTTAGTTGAGTGCCACGATCGTCAAATTCGTCAATCATTTCTTGTGTCGGATTTGACACATTATCTGCTGGTTCAGGTAAGTTGATGATGGTCTGTATTATAATCATCATCATCATCCGCCTATACACGTCCACTGCTGGACATAGGCCTCCCCCGTACGACGCCACAAATAGCAGTCATGAGCCGCCTCCATCCATCGACTCCCTGCGACCGCTACGATGTAGTCGGTCCATCCGAGTGGATGATGTATTATGATACTACTATAAAATTATACAATAATATTCTTCTTTAAATACATAAAAATCTCGTGTTAAACGTGTGTGTTTGTAACCAAAATCCTCCGAAACGGCTAGACTGATTTTTATGTTTGTTTAAATGTATGTGGTAGGTGTGAATCAGAATCAATAACTTTATTTCTTTAGGCTTACAAAATAAGCACTTAGACAAGTCAAATTTTATACTATAAACATAGTTATTATTATCAAATAAGAAATAAGGTGTTATTGATATTCTCTTCACTACAATTTTTTTTGCCACTAATGGAAGAAGTGAAAAAGAAACCACTAGCACATTTATAATATCACTTATGTGTTTAATACATGTTTATTTTACCTATCTTAATCTAAATTTAATGCGATTTAGATACATGTCAATATTTCTATCTGAGAATAGGTCGTTAACTATTTATTTGTACCCTTAAGTGATACAGTGATAAAGCTACTGAAAACCAGCGCAGTATTGGACAATGATTTGCCCAATACTGCATAACGCTGAGATAGGGACCCTTTTTACCCCCTTTTTGAATAATTGTTAGTTAATAGAATTCTATATGTTAATTTTAGACTGTTTATTTGTTGTTCTTGTGTTTTTAATTTTGTGGGTAAATAAATAAATTTTATCTTTTATCTTTTAAAGGTCCGCAATTTTTTATTTTGGTTACTTTATTTTATTTATGATTTGGCATTAAAAAATACATATAATCCTCAATTTTCACCTTTCTAACTTTATAGCGATATTAGCACTGTAATAATCTTCAACCCTCAGTGGTCGATGGCAAAACAACGTTTGCAGGGTCAGCTATCTATATATATATAATGTTTATTTTCGTCCATTGCTATATGTATCAAAACCTTGTGTCATAGTGTTTGTAACCAAAGTCCTCCGAAACAGCTCGACCGATTTTTATTAATTTAAAGAGTGGCCCACCCCAATATTATTTCTATGATTTTTGCACAAATATTTTGCTCTTTATTTTTTGTATGATTTGGCATCAAAAAATACATATAACTCTCAATTTTCACCTTTCGAACACCAACCCCCATTTTTAATAGTGATATAAAAATAATCTCCAACCCTCAGTGGTCAATGGCAAAACAACGTTTGCCGGGTCAGCTAGTATGTATATAATATACATATATATATATATATAATTCAATATACAATATTATAATACTATCACTACATATTATAAAACAAAGTCCTCCGCCGCGTCTGTCTGTTCACGATAAACTCAAAAACGATTGAACGGATTTTCCTGCCGTTTTTCATCAATCGACAGAATAATTTATGAGGAAGGTTTACGTATATAATTTGTCAAGGTTTTCTGTAAATTGGTTGAAATATTACAATAATTGTTTGATGTGTCGGAAAACTCAAGCCGCCTCAGAGCTTTCATGGTCCTAGGTACGCTTCCGACTGGTATTGATACGGACCAGTTGAGCTATCTGTACATAGATTATTTGTCTGTAGTTAGTTCAATTGTTTCAAAATTAAATACTAGTTTATTTCATGTTATTTTCTTTGATAATAAAGATTAACATTGGTAACTGTAATAGTTATAAAAGTAATATCTCGGTATTGCAGTGGCTACCCCATAGGCGTATCGTACATCACATTTGGATTTATCATGTCACTCGTTCGTTCATATGTCATACGACCTGTCATGTCCGTGATCATGTGAGTTTTTGCTGGCACATTTGTACCAGGCAAGCAGAAGCTTATAGGAAGTGTTAACATGTGCGCGCCACCACACATGTGTGTACGGGGGGATGCGTTTAGACTCCGCCCGCGCCCGCCACACACTATAACCATCCCTCGCAACAGATAACCCCTTCTGAATTCTCGTATGGAATCTATGCATGAAATTCGGAACGTAGGCTACTACGCTCTTTGATGAAATTGAAAATCTTAACAAACATTTTTTGATCATCATCATCATCAGCCTATATTTGTTCTGGTATCATCAAGTATATTAGACCGGCCCACAGAAATCTAATAGGGAAGCAGAATCAACATTTCTAAAACTATGCGTGCCAATTACACCTACATACAAATATCACGTACACATGGACAATCTATGGGCCCAACTCAGGAACAAGGGGGCGGGGGCATTACAACTGTGGCATTATAATCTATTCCGATAAATATACTGCCACATTTACAAATAAATAAACACAGGTTGTATGTTCTTTATTTTTAAACAAAATACTTTTTTTAATGATTTCTTACCGTTGAATTGCTTTGCTTAGCATTAAGTTTTGTTCTTAAATCTACATAAAATTTAACTATAGCCTAAATCAATAAATGCAAATGATCAAAATCGTGTTCGTCACTGGTCTTAAAATCACAAAAATAAATAATTAGATTATTAAGCTATATATACATAATCACACTAATAAGGTATATTTCCTTTAATCTGTTCTTCTTTTTCCAATTTAATCAGTTCATGTTTACCAACCAAGTATTCGTTAGGTTTTCATGCTGTGGAAACCTGAATTTTTTTAATATTGTTAAATAAATATATTATTCAGTCTATTTGATACCTATCAAAGGGTTTCTCAAGAATGGATACTAAACCATAAAACTGCAAATAAAACTTCATCACACACACTTCTAAAACAACTAGACCCAGGCTGGACCCAGATGCGGCCCTTGAAAATCATACAAGTATGTGAAAAGTCAAAACAAAGCAACAAAGTTTAAAAAACTGATAAATGTTATTACAGGACTATTTATAAGCGACCTTAGTACATGTTTTACGAGATCCTGGACATAGAACAGTTAGTCACTGTATAAATAATGCCAAATTATCGCCAAATATCCACACAGTAATCCAAAAACAATTTGAGATATTGTAAGGCACAACAAAACTTACCGATGAAAAGGAATTTCGGGTGTTTTTCAATACGATGCCTTGCCGCACAAAGGTGCACTACACTTCACCATTTATTTCCGTCTTTTTCGAACATATTTCACAAGATTTATATAAAATAAAGAAGTAACAATACGCACAATACTTTCATAACATGACAATTGGCTGACATTTGCCGTTTGTTGCTTAGCAACTAATCATGGAAATTTGCTTCATGTTCAATTTTGTCTATGGTGAGTTAGCGTTGTTACAGTAAAAAGAGGTGAGATAGGCCTATTCATTTTTGGTTACAGAGAAAGTGACCAAAACATTATTTGATTCTTTTCTATGTAATTGTCAAAATATGTTTGGTATGCTTTAGGCGCAGCTCTACCATGTCTGTGGACCGGCCAAATTTGTTTTCGTAATTAATCAAAGCGTTCACAATAAATTAAATATTTACGCCCGTAGAAAATATTCAATTAAACACTATAAAATTATGTGACAGAAACCACTTTGTACTACCTAGTACCTACAAAATAGAAACGCTTGGTATCAAACAGACACCGTTCTTGCCCATTCTCGTGTAGACACGAGGGATGGCTTTCAGCAAGAATTTAGCTGAACCGCTGAAAACTTACTCCCAAAACTTCATGTTTGCCTAGTACAAAGGACGCTGAAACTACAGTTAGCATTGACGCCGCCGCCCTACGACGTCTGAAATTCATAATCATTTTCGGTGTTCAGATGTTTTGAACGAAATGTTTCGCGTTTCTTTGTTTTCTATTTTGTTGAAAGTACATTATTTTGATTTAGAGCAATTTTTTTACCAATTCATCTTTTTCAGTACATACTATACTTTTTCAGGCAGTGCAGCGCCATCTTTGATTTGATTTGATTGGAATGGAAACCACTTTCTGGTTCTAGAAAAATGTTGTGCATTGCCTCTTTCGTATGAGAGCGTTTCATAGCGCTACACGAATGTTTTGTTAGATGGCGCTTTCATTATTAAGTTTCTCAAAGGGATTATTCTCCATCCCTTATTCATTTTCTTTTACTGAATGAATGAATGCAACATTTCATAGACTGATACTTTACAAAAATAGTGATGCGTATCTATCGGCTCGAATATATCGAGAATATAACGAGAGCTTCGATATTTATCGAGCGTTAGATTACGTGTATCTGAAATTTTTTATTCTTACAATCAGAAGACTTTATTGATAAAGAAAATAACAATCAAATAATATAAACAAATTAGAACTAGTATTTACAATTAAAACAATTGAGCTAACTGCAGACTGTTACTACAAACCATCTACAGATAGCTCACTCAACAACTGGTACATATCAATACCAGTCGGAAGCGTACCCAAGACGCTGGCTGCATTGCCCTGCTGTATGGCAATGCAGCAGTATTCAATAAGTCAAATAAAATATATGCGTGGACGGAAAAATATAATAACATGTGGGTACTCTTCACAAACTAAAACAACAGAAACTCTAGAACTAAGATAAGGTATTATTTATTATTCTGTCCCGCTGTTTAGCGAGCCCTATAAGCAAATCATGTCCATAAAATTGCAGTGGACTCTACATAATCTAACGAAATCCTATAAGTACCCTTTTGCGTCTTTAAAGCATAGAAGGTCGTTAAATGCAGCTTCAGCTTCAGTTTTCGGATCAATTATCGCATAAATCCCCTTACAACCCCTGCGTCATAATGTCATAACAAACTCTCCGAAGCAGCAATTAGCGACCGTAAATCGCTGTGACGTGCACACCCACACAGTACACTGTTTTTTCTATTCTTTTTCGATGTCCAAGTAGATTAGTACTCCCCACTTGTTAATTGACCCTGAATTGACCCGACAAGTTAGTCCTTTACAGATGATTGCGTTGAACTAGAGATGGGTCAAGGATTTAAACCCAACTGGACAAAAAGCATAACATGGCAAATAGGGCAAAAACTACTATTCTAAATTATTAACTTATTATATCTGAGATTCCAAGAAGCTCTATGAGATAACTTATTAGAATCAAAATAAATAGGTCAAGTTGGCTTTAATGATCTTATTTTCCGATGGACGGGTTGAAGTTGTTTTTAATTTTTATTAATAAGTCATTCAATTACATTCCTATACTCCGATTTATAATCCCAGATATTTTATGTCAATGAAACTTAACTAAAACTGATAACAATAACAGAAAACAACAAGGTAACAGCAAAGTTATCACTAAAAACAGAGTAGCAAAAAATGTTTAAAGTTGAATTCGAAAACGAACGAGACATTAATTAAACGTTGAATGAAAGTTTTCAAAGCCAAAAATAGTTTCGAGCTTCTGTGCTTTGCTTTGATGATACCAATGTCGTTAAATATTTTCCATCAATAGTCCATGGGTCTTGTAACTCCGATGTATACAAAAAAATATTTAGGTTTTTGAATCGGAGTATAACGACTGTTGATGATTTAGATTATAAATTATTAGACAAATATCGAGAAGAGATAATTTTCAAGTGTTTGAGATTTTTGTTTTTATAGTCTGTAGACCTTCGTTTGATCACAATCTCACCTGATGGAAAGTGACGATGATATCACATGATATTATATGAAGTATATATCCCACCAAAAACATAAAATTTAATGTGACATCTAAGGCCAAGTTTGGCCAAGGCGTAAAGTAAGGACCACACTTTTAGGAGGAGGAGCTTCGATCACAGAAAACAGGAATATTATTTAAAAAAAACTACTTTCGATTTACGAAAAAAAAAAACTAAATTTTCTCTTTTTAAAGGAGACTAAACGGGAAACTATTTCTTTTTAATCACAATAAACATATGCATCAGTCATTATCTTGTCTATAGGTCATTTCGGTTTTATTTATTTTTCAAAAACTAAAAGTTGGAAATTAAAAAAAAAATATTTCGTCGGTTTTATGATCGTGTTTGAACCACTTGGCTGTGGGGCCGCAGCGTACGAATATCGACCCCTCCAACTCAAGCTGTGTCGTAGGAACCGACTAAGGGAACCTACCAGAGGAAGGGCAGCAGCTTTCTTCTGAGTATTTTTCAACACCAACACTGCGATCACCAATCCGCCTACCAAGCGTGGTGATTATGGTAAAACCCCCCCAACATGGGAGACCATCCACTCGATGGACCGACGACATCGTAGCAGTCGCAGGGAGTCGATGGAGGGAGGCGGCTCGGGACCGCTATTTGTGGCGTCGTATGGCCTATGTCCAGCTGTGGACGTGTATGGGCTAATATGATGATGATGATAGAACCACCTCTGAAAGTTTTGTCCTTAATTTTTTTGCACCCTGTATTTACTTACCAGTACTAACTCGAAAGCAATAAGCGATTAAAGTAAACGAAGACGAATGGTGCCTGTAATAGGACATTTGTCTGCATTAGTTGACGATAGGTGAGACAGGGACAGAGGGCTTAATCAATTTGTCTTTAAATAGAGTCAGAGGATACATTTCAGAGAATGCTTCCAGGAACTTCATGACCTGATGACACCATCTCCCTTCAACTTCAGGAAAACCAGAAGGACGGCATAATACCATCCTTATCTGGTGGATATTACCTTACACTTGTGCTAAGCCGTTTTTCCATCTTCATCATTCGCACCGCTATGAATCCGAATGGAAATCGCTGCTTGCTAATGTTTGTCGGCCAGTTACATTCTAGTTTTCTACCGTTTCTTCTAGACGGCTCTTTAGTCAACTGATCCCGCTCGAAACTCATCCCACGGGATGAGTTGACTATAGAATTAATTTTAATAATTATGATTGGTCAACTCATCCCGCAATAAAAATAAAAATATAAAATTCAATTTGCTATTTGAAATATATATACACACAAGAACAAAAATCTTTGGGGAAAAACACACATTTGCTTGGATAAATAGATAATTATATTAAAAAAATCACAGTCGTTTGATTAATAAACAGAAAAACACCGTCGGCCACATCGTCACTTGCATTTGGTGAGATTGTGTGATAAATAAATTCAAATAAGTTATTAAACTTATCCTTTGTAAAAAAGGCTTACTACAAACTATCCGATAATCTAGAGAGGGTATCAAAGCTTGGGACCAGTTTTGCACCAATTCGAAAACAAACAACCAAACAAGGTAAAGGTTGTTCGCGTCTTAACTTTAACTTAAAAAGATTGAAGTGGACAAAAAATCAAAGTGATCACTTTATTTCCTAGTTTTACTTTATTTCGAACTAGCAATCCGCCCCGGGTATGCTCTTCTACCCTTCGCATGGGTAGTATAGTATTCCGATACTTTCAACAATTCCAATTTGAAAAACCTTGACTAATTATATACTTAAACCTTCCGCATGAAGCACTCTATCGATTGGTGAAAACCGCATGAAAATCCGTTCAGTAGTTTTTGAGTTTATCGTGAACAGACAGACATACAGACGTGGCAGACTTTGTTTTATAATATGTAGTGATTTTTGATGTGTCCAACATTCCAAGGTCTAAAGGAAATAAGAGTAAAGCACTTTGATATTTGACGTGGTCAAACGAATATAAATCGAATTTAGAAAATAATCATTTAATAATCATTTTGGAATAATCATTTTGGAAAACATCTCTGAACCGGCTATAATTTTGATGTCTAAAAACTTTCCTAAAGAATCTTTAAATAGATCTCAAATGTATGAAACCTATCGCAGCTACCTACATAAAAAGATAATCTATTAATTTTAAAGTAATAAATTATACATCACGTGTACACGTCCACGGCTGGACATAGGCCTCCCCCATACGACGCCACAAATAGCGGTCCTGAGCCGCCTCCATCGGGTTGGTTCCACTCAATGCCAGATTTCTTCCCAGAGAATGCCACGAAATATTTTAATAAAAATGATGTACCTAAATTAGTTCCAACCAATGCCATGACAAGCAAGTACAGTCAACGGTAATATCATAGTAAGATCGAAGAAGAAATGCTAGAGCGAGATAGTAAATGTTTGAGCGATACAGACTATTGTTTTACAAAAATGTTTATCGTCCTTCGGAAATACTCTAACACTTATCAGTTAAACTTGGACCCTTGCAACGTGCGCAATGTCTGTGCTGTGAAAATAATTTTAATAGTGCAAAATGGGTGACAGCCAAGATGGCGGAGGTGAAGTGAGCTCCAGTCATGTATCATCTACACTCACATTCATAGACTGCCCGAGTAAGTACCTACCAACTTACTATTTAGCTATACTTTATGTAATGCTTCAAAAATATAGGTTTGCTTTTCCCGATATATGTAGGTATTGTTTTCGATCAATTAAGGGGCGCTGATTATGAATATGACATTAAATTTTAAAATCCAAGATGACGGATTTTTTTTTATTTTTTCATATATGGGTATCGACTAATTAACGGTTGCTTATTAAAATTTGACAGCGGACACCTTTTTTTTTCTTTTTTTGATATTGGTATCATTTTCAACGTGAAAACTTGATCAGTTGGGTCTCATATACAGTAGTTATAACTTGGTGGACCTGAAGCTGTCTGGCTGCACAGTTGGACGGGCTTTTTAACTAACAGAATAGTTAAGACTTAATTGATCTGATGTTAATTAGCGAAGGCAGTGTAAAGCGGAACTAACATAAATATTTTATTTTCAGATAACCGGAGAATACTTTTAAATGACAATCGCCGGCATTCGCTTCATAATCAATCTAAAGATGGGACTCAGCTGTGGAGGTGTACGAACAGCAAGACCTGTAATGCAAGATTGAAAATATAAGGAGAAAGAATTCTGCTTGAAGATGGCATTTGTGTACCCAAGATCAACTCAACTCCGTATCTCAAGCTTTTAAAGAAGAATATATTGAAAAAGTCAAAAATTGTCATGCTCCTATACAAAAAAACCGTGAAAGAATACGTAGATAGAGGATACAACCTACTGGAGAATATTCCCAATTATGATAGCATTATGAGCTTGGCTAGAATTACTACGCAATAAAATTTATTTAATGTACGTATGTATCTATAGGTTAGTAATAGTTTTTCTGAATATTAAGATTGTTTCAAATCAGTGTTTTCATAAAAATTTAAATATTAAGGTTGATTACTGTGATATTTATAAAAATAGATACCTAGTTTTTCTGAAAAGTAAGGTATTATAAAAATAGATAAGTCTTTACTGAAATATATATAAAAAAAATATTGCGAGTTCATTGGTTATTTCAATTGATAAACATCGGTCCCATCTATTAACATCCCTGCTAGTATGTTACATACATACATACATGGGAAGATAAACCAAAATTGTTGTCTTAGGCTTTTTGCGTTAACTGTACCTGCCGAATACTCCTGGCATTCACTGGGAAGGAAATAACTTTGTATCAGTCGATTTAAAATATCGTGGCATTGCTTGGGACTCAAAGTATGAAGTTTAAAATTCAGAGAACAATAGATGTGGCATTGGTGGGACTAACCCCCTCCATCCATCGACTCCCTGCGACCGCTACGATGTCGTCGGTCCATCGAGTGGATGGTCTCCCATGTAGGCGGGGTTTAGCCATAATCACCACGCTTGGCAGGCATTTACAAGGCATTTTGGCAAATTACACATATAAAAGCGGTATTCCTGGACTCACGCGTATCAACAAGAAGTTCCTCTCTCTCTCTACAGCTCTAGTTACCCTTTTGATATATTTATTACTGTAGAATAGTTTATAATATTTTATTGTATTTTCTATAGTGAATAGATATTTTCTGTCGGATATCATCGTCTCTACACCTGGCGGATATCATCTTTGGGTCATATTGTGCAACCAAGGATGATACCCGCTATGTGTAGCTCTCGCCTTTACATTAATTCTCATAAAGGGCCTCTGTGCTGTTGGCTTCGGCCCCACGCATGCCTCCCAAAGGACCGGGTCACTATAAATGGCCCGTGATCATGGAAATGAGAAACAGAATACATAATGTTTTACCTATGTATGGCCCTCGCCTTTAGATTAACTTTCATAAAGGGCCTCTGTGCTGTTGGCTTCGGCTCCACGCATGCCTCCCAAAGACGGTTCTTTGATGAACACGGGTCATTTAGTGACCCGGTGGTCACTAAATGACCCGTGTTCATGGAAATAATATAATATATGTAATAATATATTTATTTTTTACCCCAGGTTTCTACTTAGTTTGACTAATTCATAATAATATTCCAACGTTGGTGTTCGTCCATCACAAACCTGGTTCGTAGTTAACCCGCTTACTTCCATTGTGAGATCTTAAGTGTATTTTAAACTTGCGTCTGCCCCCGGCTTTGCACTTTCTTTTCCGGAATCAATAGTATACTAACAGTTTGTAGCAGGTTGTAGGTTCGATTCCCGCCTCGGGACATTTTTTTTAAAGTCTATTGACCCACGTTTGACCTGAATCTCACTTGATGGAAAGTGACGATGTAGCCGACGGTATATCACGAAGGTCTAGGAGACACTTATTCACTCTTGTCTTGAAGAGACCCAGATTGTAATAGACCGGAAAAACAGAAGCAAACAGCATTAGGTATTTATTCAGCCAAAATGAACTCAAGTGCCTTGTTAGTTCCAGATTTTTCTAACCTTGGGGGCTATTAAATCTATATGGGCTTATTAATAACAAAATCCCTGTTATCAGGCAGATGTAGATAAGAGCAATAGTCGCTATCTCGAGGGGCCACTTCACTCGGGCGTCATCGCTTTGATTTAGGTATTATCTAGAGTCAATATTGCCCAAAGTTCATTAAGGACTTTCGTGATACATGTACGTACCTAGATATTCAGCAATGTTTAGTTGTAAAATGCTAAATATAAAAAATAATGTATTTTGCTACCTAAGATATATCCTACTAGTACGTATGAATGTAATAGTAGGATACTATAAATGTCAAAGTTTAGTTTTTTGG
Source organism: Eupithecia insigniata (assembly GCA_947859395.1). NCBI lineage: Eukaryota > Metazoa > Arthropoda > Insecta > Lepidoptera > Geometridae > Eupithecia > Eupithecia insigniata. The sequence continues at coordinate 8,578,400 of OX402008.1, forward strand.
ATGTATTTGATGGATGGATTTGATTATGACGATATTTTTTGTTCCTGTTTCACGCAAAAACTACTGTACTGGTTGGGCTGAAATTTGGTATGGGTATAGTTTGAGACCTGGAGTGGCCTATTTGCCAATTTTTTATCCCGATAAAACACAACAAAGCAGCAGTTAGTACTTTATAAATAGCCCTCAGCATAAGTACATGCAATTTTCATATATTTCGATTAATGTTACTTACATTGTTATTAACCGACTTCAAAAGGAGGAGGTTCTCAATTCGTCTGTATGTTTTTTTTGTATGTTACGCGGTATCTCCTCCAATTATGGACCGATTTTATAATTCTTTCACTACTGTATAGAATATAATCCCGAATTATATATTTCCCGCAAAACTTAAAATATGTAAGTGTAAAAGTAAGGGAATTTGAAGTCGATTTATCGTTTTTTAAAACACGCCATATTATGTTATTTTTTTGTAGCTAAGCATTCCTAAAATATCAACATATAAAAAAAATACAATCCACAGAACATCATCTAGCCCCAAAGTACCGAAGCAGAACTTGTGCTATGGGTAGGTACTAGATTAGATATAATTACATAGATATTTAAAAAAAACTTGTAATGTTGTTATATCTAAATAAAGAATTGAATTATAAAACATAGAAAACTCCCAGAACACCCGGACCGAATATTTGCAGATCGTACAAATATTTGTCCCGTGGTGGGAATCGAATCCTCAACCTACGCGGACCTTCACCCACCGCGCGTATCGGTGGTCTACGAATAAAGAGGACAAAGGACTCCATACAATGCTTGTTTTGAAAGTTTATAATTGGCCCTATAATAACTTTTTTATGTAAATCAAAATAGATTTTTAAGCTTGATGAAAATTTGAATTTTTTATTATATTATATTTAAATATAGGTATGCATATACTAGCCCGTGGGGCCGCGGCTTACGAATATCGACCCCTCCAACTCAACCCGTGGATGTCGTAAGAGCCGACTAAGGAACCTACCAGAGGAAGGGCAGCAGCTTCCTTCTGAGTATTTTTAAACACCAACACTGCGATCACTCATCCTCCTGCCAAGCGGGGTGATTATAGCAAATCCCCCCCTACATGGGAGACCATCCAGTCGATGGACCGACGACATCGTAGCGGTCGCAGGGAGTCGATGGATGGAGACGGCTCAGGACCGCTATTTGTGGCGTCGTATGGGAGAGGCCTATATCCAGCCTTGGACGTATATGATGATGATGACTTAGAAGAATAATTTTAATACAAAACACTTTCAGAGAAGAACCTCAGTGGAAACTAATTGATTTGAAAATTAGAAAAGCTTTTTCAAATAAATTCGTTTCCACTGAGGTGCCGCTCTATTTTGAAGGTAGAATAGGCTATTTATTAATTAGTCGCGAAATTGAGCGACAAAACAAAACAGATTTTCTGGGGCTAATTATTTTCTAATTTCAGGAAACCCTAAAGGGCTTATTGGGAAATGAAATATGTAGTTAAAAATATTCAGGCACAAAATAGGCACAAAATAAGTCTGGCAGGATTATTAGGAAAAAAAATCGTAAATAAGGTACTGAAAAAAAAATTGAACTGAAGATTCACTCTTTCGGCCTACCCAGAACAAAATACCTGCAAATTTACAAACATTTGACTTGTGGCGGGAATAGAACCCACAACTTTCTCGCCAATAATTAACCTATTGGTAACAGTCTAAGCGAGGCCGCACACCGACACTATATTTACCTCGACGATACATTTACCTCGCCACATATACCGCGCCACACTGTAGCGAAGTGACCTAACAAAATATGTATGTACAAAATGCATCCCCTACAATCGGAGAAGACACAACTTTTTTTCTATTTATGCCAAATAATTTTGAAACAAAATGAATAACTGGGTTTCTACTTTATTCTATCGTTTCAAATGGCTAAGAAAATTAAGATCAAAAACTTTTTAAACTTTCGTGATTGGTTAGTATATTAAAAATTATTAATCGGGTATTTATCGCGTACATTTGGTATATTTTAGGGGTAGGGGGAAAATATAACAAATAATAAATACCCGCGATAATACCTTTATATTAATTAATATATTATGATCAATATTATCATTTTCGTTCGAAATTATTTAATACAGTCATGTCGTTGAAAAGGTTGCCCGGAAGAGGTCGCTTCTAAGCGATAAGGCCACCCATTGTACATGTTTTATGTAATGTCTATTTTTAATGTTTTCTTCGTGGTGTACAATAAAGAATTTTGTAATTATAATTGTTGTGTGTGCTTGCGCGCAGATATGCGGTCCGAGCGATAAATGTGTCGCGTTTCAAATGTAGCGCCAATTATTATCGTATTATCATCGTACTTATGTATGTCTGTTGTGGGTAATTATTATCGTGCTTCTGTATGTCTGCTGTGCGGCCTCACTTAAATACAGACAATAATAATTTGCACTGGTAAGCATTGCTGGCAACACCTGTCAAATACAGGTAACTGGATCTGGGGAATGGCTGAACAGAAAACTGACCTAATTAAAAATATTCATCTTAAAATAACATAGTAATTAAGACGTAAAAAATTAGTTAAACATAACAATGTAGAATTCCAACAAGTTTCATTGGAATTTTGGAAGAGGAAGTGAATACCTACAATCCTAGAAAATATGCATAGATTTTAAGATTTCTTGGCTTAATTAAGTCTAAAGTTATTCCGTTGCTAAGCGGTAACTATTCCATTACTTTGTTAAGCCCTGTAGGTCGATTCATATGTAATATAGTATAATATAAGTGATTTTTTTGATTTTCTTTTTTGTGATTGTCTATTGGCCGTGGGGCCGCGGCGGCGGCGTTCGAATATCGACCCCTCCAACTCAACCCGTGGGTGTCGTAAAAGCCGACTAAGGGAACCTACCAGAGGAAGGGCAGCAGCTTCCTTCTGAGTATTTTTCAACACCAACACTGCGATCACCAATCCGCCTGCCAAGCGTGGTGATTATGGCAAATCCCCCCTACATGGGAGACCATCCACTCGATGGACCGACGACATCGTAGCGGTCGCAGGGAGTCGATTGATGGAGGCGGCTCAGGCCCGCTATTTGTGGCGTCGTACGGGGGAGGCCTATATCCAGCAGTGGACGTGTATGGGCTGATGATGATGATGATGATGACGATTGTCTATTGAAGATGTGGCCAAAGATGGAGTACGCTTTCCCAGAAGGAACTTATTCACCCCAGATTGGAAGACTGCAAGATTGTGCTCTAACGGGAAAACAGATACATGAAGGTGATTCCACTCCTTGGCCGTGCTTATTATGAACGTAGAGCAGAACTTTGTCGTTGGACACTGTAGTATGTCGACCAGGTATGGGTGGTATTTTTAAGTGCGTCTGCTAGTCCTGTGATGGAAGGGAGAAAAAGGAATAAGGCCAAATCCAATTCAAGGCCAATCACCAAAGTGGTACTTGGTTCATCCATTACACAAAACATTCATTACAAAAATGCTCTCAATGAGCGGCAAAATGTATATGTATGACAAACTCTGATATGTATACGTATATCTGAATCGACCAGCTGAAGAGTTGTACCTAGTTATCTGTGGTTTAATCCTGTCTTTTTGTCGTAGTTGCCTGTGTCCACACACACCGAAGGTCCTGCCTGAATACCAGCGTTGCTCAACCTTTGTGGAGCACCATGGAGCCTATTGGTTCACTAGGCATACACTAGTTATTTTAAGAGTTGATACTATCTGAAATCAGTTATTTTCAACGATCATATCTTCCACAATTCTGAAGTATTACTTTGAGATTTTAATATGTTATAGTTCAGGATTGATGCTAGACCACTAGTGTTTCGAAAACACGATTACATGAAATTTTCTCGGTAGAAAAAAAATCCAAAGCTCACTCTAAACTGTACTTTAAACCGTCGCTATTCAATAGATACGTTAAAATAAGCCTTGATACTTTGTACAGTAGACAATCAAGAGTATAAGCAGATGGTGTGTGATTTAGATTTTCAAAATTACTATTATTTTTACCGTAAAAAAACAAAAACATTATTTTTGCGGTTATGACGTTCTACTCTGTCCCGCTCATATGAACGCGAAATCCCAAGCCTATCCTTTTCACACAATGGTGAGGTATTGTAGGCCCTTAAGGTAGAGTTAAAATTAATTCTGAAAAACATAAGTGTTTGCCTTTGTGTGTCAATAAATTAATTTTCTTTGTTTGTTTCTTTCTTTCTTTACCTACTCGTAAGTACCCAAAGATCCTCGTACGTAGCCTACGTTACGTCGCACCATATTTTTAGCTCTTTAACTGAGTACTGACCGGTGTTACGGATCGTAATGTAACGTGTTACACAGCGAACGTTCGTGTAGTCAGTACTGGAAATAAGGTAGTAACAGAATTTAGCTCACGGAGTAATGTATTGTACGATGACCGATGTGGCTGTGGCGGGTGAAGGTCCGCCTGCGACGCAGGACGTTGTGAATTCGATTCCCGCCTTGAAACAAATGTTTGTACGATTTGCAAATATTCCCGGGTGTTCTGGTTATTTTCTATGTATAATAAAAAAATATCTATCTATGTATTACATATTGTATTAAGTCCTTATATCATTTATAAGCATAAAACAAGCTCTGCTTAGCTTGGGGTTAGATGATGCTGTGTGGATTGTCCAGCATTATTTATTTATTATTTCTAATTGTTCCGTAACATTGGTCAGTACGCGGCTTTTGGATGTCATCTAGCAAGCTTACACTGACATCTATCATTCTAGCTTTGCTTAAGATGGATTGTGAAATACGATTATATTCCTTAGTAACTTCTGCCCGCGATTTCACACGCATTTTCTGGTATTTAAAAGTTTTTAACTTATTGCAGATCGCAATTTAATCTGATCAGTAGAGTTAATATATTTTTTTCCATGATCACGGGCCATATAGTGACCCAGTCCTTTGGGAGGCATGCGTAGAGCCGAAGCCAATAGCACAGAGGCCCTTTATGAGAATTAATCTAAAGGCGAGAGCTACACATAGCGAGCATCATCCTCGGTTGCACAATATGATACACCCGAAAATGGTATCCCCCAGTTGTAGAGACTATTGTAAAGGAAAATGAAATTTACACAAAAAAATACCATGTTATTGTGATGAATGTATGGACTGGGTAATTGGGCTATGGGGGAGACTATGGACGTCTGCCATAAACATACTCTCAATACTGTTACAAGCGGCAGACAGTGGCTTGCCGAATGCTGGATGGGTTCCTCAAAATGTCAGCGTAAATGCCGGGAAAGGAACAACATCGGTACAAACGACTAAACGGTGTCGAGAGGTGCGGCCCCGATATCACCATCACGAAGACACGTGAGCGGGCTTCCTCGTTATTACGCCATTAGACACTTCCACCCCCGAGTCTACATCCTAAGATGCTTCTCTCGCAAATCCACTCAGACCAGCCAATGAAGGCAAGCAAGAGGTGGGGATCTGGTTCTCTTGGGGTACCACTCCGCAAGCGGAGACGAGAACCAGGAACTTCACCGGGAGCACTCGGTATACCCGTGGTGTCGCTACACACCAACAGCTCGCCACAAGCTACCCTGCAGTGATATTATTTATTATTATTATTTTATTTTATTACAATTTAGTTACTTACAGCCTTTAAAAGATACAAGGTAAAAATTTACAAAGTCAGAATTCAATATCCATGCTAACCCAGGAAACTATAACCTACTTTTACGAGTACCTACTTAGAAAGAAATTATGTTGATTCCGTGAAAAAACTACTATTTGTTTTTTCGTGGATTGTTGATATGATAATGGTTTCTTCCAAGCAAGCGTTCTAAATAAGACGTCAGTGGAGGTTAAATAAGAACGTTTATGAATAAGCAATATTTTTTCCTTAGCTGTGCGGGGTGGAAAACGTAGAAAAGCCAGTAGGCCCAGCACGGAATAACTCAAAAAGCTTATTACCAACACTAAAAACTTATTACCAAGACTAAAAACTTACATGAACCTCGTCTATTTCATAAATATATGTTTTTAAGGTTGGTTGGTAGCTAGGTACTTACCGCGCCTCCATAAACGTATCCAAGTTCCAAAGCCACCAGTTGCGCTACCTCCTCCGATCCATCCACCTCAACGGTCCATTCATTCATGAAGCTCTTCGCGTTCTCTCTCCCATTGTGAACTCCTATGACCTCATTAACTCCTGGTGCTTCGTCTTCAGGAAACCAGTCCAGCTCTTTCTGATCTTCAGGTAAATTTAACTGTACCCATGCGTATGGTTCACTTTGAGAATATTCATGACTTCTGATATCTTCGAGGTCATGATATCCTGATACCCAAGGGTTAAAAGCGATCACAACCGGAAACATAATCAAAATTAGAAAAATCATTTTTGAAAATCAGTGCGGCGTTTTATTTTTGACACATTTAACTAAGTTATTATTTATTTGTTTGTCTAAGTTTTCGGCAACTTTTTATTTATTTGTGCGAGGACGACCGCGTCTGAAGTCTGAATAAACACTAACTGAATGGAAAAGTGGAAAAGGACTGCGATTTCCCCGTGACGTAACGTTGCGATAATAAGATTGAAAATCGCTTGATAAAAACGTTTTCCAAAACGTATGGCCACGCTATGTGCAAATCGGAATGTAAGCATTATTTTCTAACCGGAAAAAATGTTAATTATGGTTGTGTTGGTTTTTTATTGCATGGGAATTCCAAAGTGATCTGTGGGGATTTCTGGGGTGAGGTTCATCTTCCTTGTTGTATAAATTTAAATCTTTACTTCTTAGTTGTAAAGGTCGACTTCCACTAACATGTTCCTTAATAAGTAATAATAATACAAAAATGTAATTATGTACCAAACCAACAGGTATTGTTCGGACTAAAATCTTAAAAAAAGTTGATTGGTTTCAAAACATTTCGATTACTCGAAAAGTTATGTGGATTTATTATTAACGTTGAAAAACAAAATAAAATTAGAAGACAAAAGTTGTTGAACAGGATTAACTTTTCAAATCCGTGTTAAGGTGTTCGATAAAAAATGCTGGTCATCTAGCCCCAAGCTGAGAGCTGAAAGTAGAGCTTGTGTTATGCGTCTGGGTACTAGACGCATAACACAAGCTCTGCTTAGCTTGGTAACATAACAACTGATACAATACATTACATAGATCTATATTTTTTATTGTACATAGAAAAACCCAGAATACCCGGAACAAATATCTGCAGCTCGTAAAAACATTTGTCTCGAGGTGGGAATTGAGCCCGCAACTACTTGTGTCGCAGCGGACTTTCACCCGCGCTGCGCTACAGAGGTTGTCAGCGTTTTTGAACTTTAAATTAATTACGACTGTTTGATTTGATTAATTATTTTTTGTTGGCAGTAATTTCTGGACTTTTTTATGGCTGTATGTACTACTTCAATCCTTATTTGATTATATTTGATAATAATAACTATGTTTATGGTATAAAATTTGAATTGTCTCAGTGCTTATTTTGTAAGCCTAAAGAAATAAAGTTACTGATTCTGATTCTTATCTATCTCGTAAGTCTTTCATCACAAAATGGGCTGCCGTCTGTTAACTAGAAGGCAGTTAACCCCGAAAAGTAGTTTTTGAGAAATCGGCAAAAAACGTTTGAACACATCGGTTAAGATTTATATATAACTTACTTCTTATCCTATTTAATGAAAAACCCATATTGCAGTGAGAAGTTATAATATTTTAACCCACGTATCAGCTGTGTATTGTGGATTTGTTGTTCAAGTTAGAGACAAGTCAAAAATTCTGTCAGTTAACTACCTACGATGTTTTTATATCTCTGGAACTATTTGAAATTTTTGAATAGTTGTTAAACGAAAAGATTTTGAACTGTATTCGTTTCCACTAAAAAGTCACAAATGGCCATTTGAGGGTTAATGGCCTTGTAGTTAACATACGGCAGTAGGTATGCCATGCATGAATACCTACCTACAAACCTAGTTGAATACATAGAATGAAATTGTCATCATGTGGGTACTTACGTGTTCTGAAGCCTAAATGTTCAGTTCTTTCAATGCATTTTCAAACACTGATTCATAAAACACGAAGTAGAACACAACTTACTTTGATGAATACTATCAGAGAAGGTTATAAGCGGAATTGTTACTAAATATTTCTTCATTCTAATATTGTACGAAGTAGAACAAAAGTGACTTTTTGAATAAATTGACAGCCAAAACCAAATAATTAGTAATACAGGGTGTACATGAACTTGTTTTGATTGTTATTATAAGTAGCAGATTTTATGGAATACGAGTATGTTTTGTTTAGGGCACTATGATGGCATAATTATTTTTAGTAATTTTCGCCTCTATATTAAATCTGATTAAATAACAGAATCTATAAAATTAAAAAAAAATTCCAGCCCCATCAACATGATTTCACACTATATTTGTACGTTATTTTTTTTGCTTGTGATTTTTGAACGATTGTAGATGGCCAATTGGATGGCTTAGATGTAAAAGTCACTATGTCTACTTTTGCTGTTTCCATGTGACCAATTCCAAAGTTATTTTAAAACTTTTTTATGTATTTTCATCGAATTCTCCGTTAACAGACAATTTCTAACATGTTCTCCTGTTACACCTTATAGAACTGAGTCATTTATAAGTAAATGGTGAATATTTACAAAAAAAGGTTTTTTATATTTCCGGCATCTATACACCATTTTGAGAACATTAAAATGAATGCATAGTAGGTCTATGACAAATCAGCCTCATAATAAGTCGATCGAATAGATAGATAGCAGATAAAAAAGTAGGCGGTTCTATGGTTGGCTGTATGTAGGTTTTTTATAGATAGAAAATTATTTATTGCATACTTTACAAAACAATTAACAAACAATTTGATATAAAAAAATATAATTGGCGGTCTAATCGCTCACGAGCGATCTCTACCAGACAACTGAGAACATGTATGTATGTAACGTGAGTATGTTTTGTATGTTTCTCCGTCAATTATGCACTGATTTAGAAAATTATTTCGCTGTTGTATGGAGAATGATCTCGACCTGGTCGAATCTCTCCTAATGCTAATCTGTCCTAAGACTAATCTGGCCTAAGGCTAATCTGGCCTAAGGCTAATCTGGCCTAATGCTAATCTGGCCTAAGGCTAATCTGGCCTAAGGCTAATCTGTCCTAAGGCTAATCTGGCCTAAGGCTAATCTGGCCTAAGGCTAATCTGGCCTAATGCTAATCTGGCCTAGTGCTAATCTGGCCTATGGCTAATCTGGCCTAACGCTAATCCGGCCTAGTGCTAATCTGGCCTAAGGGTAATCTGGCCTAAGGCTAATCTGGCCTAATGCTAATCTGGCCTAGTGCTAATCTGCCCTAAGGCTAATCTGGCCTAATGCTAATCTGGCCTAGTGCTAATCTGGCCTAATGCTAATCTGGCCTAATGCTAATCTGGCCTAATGCTAATCTGGCCTAATGCTAATCTGCCATAAAGCGAACCAGGCGCATAAAAAATATATTCCCTAGGAATTATATTAGTATTTGCCACGGAAAACATAGATAGAAAATTCTTTATTGCATAATTATTGGTAAAAAATAACAAAAATACAAAAAAACTACTTTATAACTTATAACTAAGTTACAAGTGGCGGTCTTATCGCTCGAGAGCGATCTCTACCTGACAACCGGGGATGGATAGGATCGTTGGATAGTATTAGGGGATCTGTGTGCTAATGTAGGTTTAATAAATAAAAATATTCAGAATAAATACTATGCCTAAAATATACTACATGAATAAAATTATATATATTTTATACATGTAGTATATTTTACATATATAATAGTGTAAATATTAAAGAACTAGCTGACCCGCCCGCGGCTACGCCCGCCCACGAAAATAAGCTACTCGAAGTACTAATCCTGTGCAGACGAAGTCGCGGGCACCAGCTGGTATCTTTATAAATTGTAGCCTATGTATTATTCTGATGTATAAGCTATATTATTGTAAAGTTTCATTAAAATCTATCAGTAGTTTTAGCGTGAAAGAGTAACAAACATCCATACATACAAACTTTCGCGTTTATAATATTAGTAAGTATATTTGAAGTCGGTTTTTAGTTATTTCGCTGGCGGCAGCTAGTTTTAGATATTTTGAGTAGATACTGTTTATCCTCCATGGTTAGGCTAGGCACTAAATTGTAATTCCTGATGACTAGTATTAGGAAATGTATTTCTGTATGTACTAGCTCGATAAATAAGTAAATAAATAAACATGATAATGTTTATAAAAATCAGTTTTATCACAGATTGTACAGGATACTGGCAGCTGTCGTGATCATTACTCAGAACTCTACAGCGTAAACAAACCATTGCCATGGAGACTGGCATTCATTGAAATAGATATAGTACATTGTACACCTAGGCGAGAAAGTGCCCAATTCCTATCGAGTGTGTCATTTGGCCTTAAAACACACGAGGTAGGAATCGCACTTTCTGCCGAGTGATACATAGTGCTTTATACTACACCTTCGAGGAAAATAAAAAGCAGAATAAATATTTTATTTCTGGCAGTGTCATAATCGATGACATTCTGTAGAATTAATAAAATTGCCTACACCAAATTCAATTTTAAAAGAACTTCCCGCGCCTGCCTTTATCATTTGGGTTCTCTTTTCAAAACATTGTTCGGAAATCGGATGAGGCATAAGCGGACTTGGAGTAAAAACGTTTTGTCGTTTGACCTATAATTAAAATAACGGTAGCTACCGGGCGATTTTTTGAGAAATTAAAATTAAAAGAACACGTTAGAAATGGATTTCCATACACTTTTCCCTCCTGCTAAAACAAGTGAGAAATGAAATTCGAGTTTTTCCTCCTGGATTCCTATACGCCTGCAATGACTTACTTTCTATCTTATATTTGGAAAAGGAATAGGCAACTTTGAGAGCAGGTGTAGTATAAACAAGTTTTACACTAAAAATGAACATTATATTGTGCTTTTGGCAAAAAATGCTGCACAGTGACGGCAAGATTAAAAAATTTACAATGTTAACCAATTTTTGGAATTGATAGATAGATGGTTTATTTGGTTCACATTGACTGTATTCTACTCTAAAAACGTACATATACAGCTATTAGAATACCAAAAGGAGTATCTGACGGTAATTATGACACGATACCATTGTCATAGTGAAGCAATAGCCATGACGACTGGTTTTGAGAAACTACACCGTGATATTTTTAGGCATCTAATAAATGTAAAATAAATCATATTTCTGCAAAAATAAGGACATCGAATGAAAAATGCAGCTTTTAAATATGCGTTTTCAATTTCGCTCAAAAACGCTACAATACTCGTGGCGGCTGTCTATGACGTCATAGATGCACGAACATTTGATGATACAGAATGATCATAATACTTTCAAGAGAAGATTTACCAGCTATTCTGTACCATTACATTACATTATTGTGACAGCATGACGTCACAGTTATGTATTCTCTGCTTGGTGTTCAATGTGTCATGGTGGATTGCTGTATTTTGTAGTTTTATTTTATCAAAATAATAATTAATTAATCTCGATCAAAACATAAAATATAATACGTGTTTTGTAATCCATCGCTCAGGTATAATTCGGTAAATACATAATTTTGTGATTTTTAAGCACTGTCGTCATTCCTATTGTGTTAGTGAAATCAAGCCCTTGTGTTATTTAGTGGAACCAGGCCTTTGTGTTAGTGGAATGGCCCTGTTTGTGTCTGGCCTTGTTGAAATAAAGTGGCAACTGGACAGTGACGTCGCCTTGTGTCACTCCCGGAGGAGCAGAACCAGGCCCTTGAGTTAGTAGACTCAGGCCCTGTTTGTGTCTGGCCTCGTGTTGTAATAAAGTGGCAATTGGACATTGACGTCGCCTTGTGTCACTCCGGGAGGACCAGAACCAGGCCCTTGTGTTAGTAGACTCAGGCCCTGTTTGTGTCTGGCCTTGTGTTGTAATAAAGTGGCAATTGGACATTGACGTCGCCTTGTCTCACTCCCGGAGGGGCAGACCTTGTTTTTTGGAGCATGGTCTGCATCACTGATGGTAAGGATAGAAGACAGTGATGAAGACTTTCGTCTTGAGGCTCTGCGGTATATGTGCCGAGATATTGTGAAGCTTTTTGAACGCTGCAGCAGTAGTTTTACAAATCTAGTATATCGTAATGGTTTCTTTTTCTCTTCTTCCAATAGGGGACAAAAAATTTAAGTGAATATCAATAACACCTTATTTCTTATTTGATAATAATTACTATGTTTATAGTATAAAATTTGACTTGTCTAAGTGCTTATTTTGTAAGCCTAAAGAAATAAAGTTATTGATTCTGATTCTGTATGACAATGACACTGGCTCGCTGCAAAAGAATCAAAAAGGAATTAGCCTAAAAATATAAACAGTGCTACCAGCTATTTTCTAACTGTTTCCAACTCTTGAACTTTTCCAAAGCAAACTATTTGACAAAGAAATATCATCCATCAACTTTTATTTCAGACGGCCTTACGATGGTTGTTTCATAATTAAAAAAATGTTTAAAAAAACTAGCTTAATGTTCTATCAATTTAACCAACGTTTACCGCTAAACGCTCGTTTATTTCTTGATGAACACGGCCCAAGCGCGCGTTAAAAGTCAAACAAAATCATAGAGATCATAAAATTATCGCACACATCATTAGGTGACCTCGTCCGAAAATACATAATCAAACACATTAAACATGAAAGCTGCAATTCTATCCCAGTAATAATAACCGTTAATTAAACGTATGTATGTTTGTTTTATGTACGAACCTTAAGTAATAGATTGGGCGTATAACTGCGTGGTCATCATCATCATTAGCCACCACTGGTATTAATAGACCCCAGTTTACCATTCGTGTCAGTCCTGCTGTGCGATAACATAACAACCACCCAATCCATAGAGAACTTTGAAAGCTCTTTGAATTGTATGGTCACACGCATTGAAATGGCTTTAAAAATTAAATTAAAGGATGGGTGGTTTTTGCGTAATCGCACAGCTGTGCAAAGTGCAGCCCGTGGTTTAACTGATGTGACATAAAGTCTTTATTGGCAAAGAAAATAACAATCAAATAATATAAAGAAATTAAACTAGTATTTACAATTGAAACAATTGAGCTAACTGCAGACTGTTGCAAACAATCTACAGTTATACTTCCCTGGTACTCACCCAGGAGCGTGGTTGCCAACCAGGTGACATAATTAATTTATACCCGGAAGCCGGAAAATGCTGTAAAGGGAAAGTTGGATAAAATAAAACTACCGCCGAACCTTTGTCAACAATAAACAATAGTGGACATTTTCATCATCTGGCACCTAAGTTCTCTTATTTAGCAGAACTTAGCTATGTCATGTCATAGGAGGACACAACTTTTATCCAGATGCCTTGCTATGACCAAAGTCACGGGCAGAAACACGTAACAGCGATATAGCTACGAACATCTACGAAGCTACGAAAGTTTGGTTAGCAGTGCGCTTGCATCAGTCGCGATGCGCGCGCCTCTCGGCTTGGCTTGCGTCCTCTTGCTGACTTCTGTTCTCCTGGTACTCGCCCAGGACAATGGCTACCAACCAGAGGATACCTACAACCCGGAAGACGTGATCGATGTGTGAGTGACAGTTATTTCTTTAGCGGAAGTGTGTGCGTCTTCAGTGGATCCATCGGTAGAGTTAAAAGCTATTTAGGTTGGTATAGACAGCATTGATTTGCAATTCTGTTTTTGCGATTTCGGGAACAAGTGCCAGAGCTGAATATAAGTATGTCAAGGCGGTTCCCAGACCTAAACTAGCGCCGCCACCTATTTTATCGTATTATTACGTTATACAGAGGAATTTTCAAAAATCCCTTGGCCAGTTTGTGATACATAACCATTTTTTTAATACCTGTAATAGTTTTATTTTGTATAGAATCAGATTGGAAATTGCACTTTTTGGCCACCAAACTTGGTTTTCGCATCTTCTCCTAAGATATACAATATAAAACTATTACAGAGGCATTAAAAATAAGCTTATGATAGGTATCACAAACGTGCCAAGGGATTTTTGAAAATTCCTTTGTATATCGTAATAATACGATAAAATAGGTGGCGGCTCTGATTGGGTCGGGGTAGCGCCTTTATTGAGTTTTTTAAATAACAGAAGATAAGTTTTGGTTAATTAATAAAAGCAGTGACTCTTCGAACAGAACGTACGTGGAAACTTGAACATATACGTGGAAATTGAATTTGGAACAGCGGTAGGTACTTACCTCTTGAAATATTATTTAACCCAAACCTGATGTTGTAAGTCAGCATCGTCAATATCGTCATTAATTTACCAATTATATTGAGACCCAACGAACAAGTTAAAATACACAAAGGGTTCCATACTAAATTGAAAGAGCAACCCGTTACGAGAGCCAATTTTAGTTGTTTAACGTTTTAAGTTGGAAGCTAAGGAACCCTAAAAGCAAATGAACTCATAGGACTCAAACAAAAAGTCCCTAATAATTATAAAGTCGTGATAAAATGCACGCAGGTCATTGACTGCACTGACTGCACTGCTTATTATAAATAGCATACTAACTACAATACAATCAGTGGTTTGTCCCTACAAACTATTCTAGAATCTACGACAGCCTAGTACTAACTATTGTGACATCTATGACTTCTCTTACTAACTGTGCCTGTTCTGACACAATGTGTTTCTTTATTTAGGTCTTTCCTTTGATGTTGGTTCTTAGAATGAGATAATTGATTGGATGGGTAGTTTAGTATATGTATAATTAGAACATTATGTTCTAATCTAACATAGTTGATGGCTCCAATAGAAGGACCATTGATTGAAAAGATTACGCAGGCTTACTCTACATACTCATTTCAACGTAGGAGCACAACAATTTACAAAAATATAGTTTACAATTATGGTGCTTATGTTATAATTCAAATTATTCAAACCTATAAAATTAATACACATAAATACTAGTGAACAGATTTAACATACGAGTACGTACCTATCATGTTGGGATAGAAGAATGTGTTTTAGCAAAATCATTATTTGGAATATCAAAATTAACAATGATAAAATATTATTTCAAACAAAAAGAGGAAGAGGAGCTTAAATAAATACCTAAAAAATTACGAATAAATAATATAAATAAATAGGTAAGTATAAAAATGTCCAACTCAACATTTCTTACCAATGAGAAACTCCTAGGTTAGTTCCCTGAAATATAACTAGATGTCGCTACTAGTCAAATTAGAAGGCGCTATCGAAGCGTTCACGCCTCGAGACGACTTCGGAACCCAAAATTAAATTCAGTATCATCATACAGTCCCAAACTGCTGGACATAGGCCTCTTCCTATGTAGTTTTTAAAGCGTATTCTCACCAATCAATGGTGTTGAATGCTAAGAATATAAAAAGATTAGTTATATAATTTACATTACGCGTATTTAATTAATGTATGTATCTTCCTTCTTTGATTAATTATTTTCTTTCGGTTTCGTCCACGCAACGAAAGCAAAGAAGATCAGATGATGCAAAGTATGCAAACAATGATGTTAATGCTTGGCCAGATGTCGCTCCGTTCCGCACTGACAGTTTTATGTATAAGAATCAATAATCTGTTTAGCTTTATAACAATATTGACATGTATGTAAATCGCATTCAATTTAGATTTAGTCTTGGGTTATACTAGGTAAAATCCGATCCTGTGACTTCAAAATATCTGTGACAAAATACTAGCTAGTAGCTAACAATCACGTACAAATTAATTTTCACTTCTCTTGCTCAAAAAGTGTATCATAATAGTGTAGCTTAGCGGGCCTAAAACTCGAGTTTAATACCTCGGGCTAAAAAGTATTTTTTTCTTTTTAATTTTTGTCTAAAATCATCAGCCCGTACAAAGCATTCGTTCTCTTACATAAAAATTCGACTTCTTGGTGCTCCGTCAATCTATTTTTTTTTAAATAGAACCGTCTTGGTGATGTTTTATGAAGGTTGATTCTTCCCTTCACGGTAGAATGCGAACTGTTTCGTTGCGGGTTAAATAGAGATTTAAAAAAAAAGATGGATATTGGCGCTAAATCTCTAGAATTTTCTTCATTCCAAATCACAAACTTTTACGTTTAACTTCCTGACTTTTACTTCCAAATTGTGAACGTGAAAAATGTCATCAAGTGATAGTGAAGATGCTAATATGCAAATGGAAGAAAAGGGCAAAGAAATAATTATGAATCTATTGCCGACAAAATAACGTGGAATATATTTAAAGAGTTACAAAAATTTTATGAAATGGAGAGATGAGAAACGTGTGGATTCTTTTACAGAAGGGGTTTTTCTCACTTATTTTGATGAATTATCGAAAAAATTCAAATCGTCGACTCTTTGGAGCACATATTCAATGTTAAGAATGACCTTACAAACGAAACACGACGTCGATATTAAAAAATATGTAAATTTAACGGCTTTACTGAAGAAATTGTCCACTGGATACAAGGCAAAAAAAATCTAAAGTCTTGACGACACAAGAAATAGAAACATTTTTAAATAACGCGAATATGTAATAGATAAATAGATACCCACCGGTATATAACGATATGATAACTCGGTCTTGTCATCCTCCCTCGCTACGCTCGGGAGTATAACAACCTCGTATATAATGGGATGGTTTAGTCCCTTGTAAAACAATCTGCTATTGTACGTGATTTTTACTGATTGAATAATATATTTATATAGCAGTAGCATGTTGATTAACCGAATAAATTTAAACGGTATGTTCTTCAACAACTTTGTTACATTGCGGTATCCATTTCAAATTTTCAAGTATAAAATACTAGGTGTGTCTCATTCTGACTTAGTGATATTATCAAAAAGAGAATATAGAAGCGATATTATCTAGCTGAAGCGAAATATTGCGTAGGTACCTAATAAAATAACAACGATATAATATTGTGCACTCATGACACTAGCACTGCCTGTGAGACAGTCACAGATATATTTAGTTTCTGTCACTGTGAAATACCGCCAATTTTTTAGATAGGCAAAATAAACATGTATTAGACACATAAGTGATGTGATATGTAAATGTGCTAGTGGTTTCTTTTTCACTTCTTCCAATAGTGGACAAAAACTTGAAGTGAAGAGAATATCAATAATACCTTATTTCTTATTTGATAATAATAACAATAACTAACTATGTTTATGGCAGAGACGAGGGAAAATTCTGTTTATGGTATAAAATTTGACTTGTCTATGTGCTTATTTTGTAAGCCTAAAGAAATAAAATTATTGATTCTGAAGAGATTGATAGAATGGTTTCAAACTTGACACGAGTCCCTCCTAGTTTCTTTTATCAAAGGTAAACTGCCAAAATGTGTCCTTAGACGATACCATTGTTATGGTGAGGGCCCAGTTTCATTTTTAATACCACCTCATCGTATTGTATCTTTTAAATGGCAATGTATCATCATCAGCCCGTATACGTCCACTGCTGAACATACCTAGGCCTCCCCCAAACGACGCCACGAATAGCGGTCCTGAGTCGTCTCCATCCAACGACTCCCCGCGACCGCTACAATGTCGTCAGTCCATCGAGTGGAAGGTCTTCCCACACTCCGTTTCGCATTGCATTGCATGGCAATGTATACGCTTCTACAAATGGGTTGCAAAAATTTATCTTTAAATAAATACAAACAAATTGTCAAACATATCCTTTGTAATAAGGCTTAATACGAAATATCAGATTATCTAGCAGTATTATTTTAGAACCGGGGCGTTCGTCAAAAGCGCCAAGCAAACATTGTCGAATAACAAACAACGTACTAAAATTGATTAAAATTAACATAGTAAACTATGACGTCATCATATAGGTCAGTATGACTCATCCTAAAATCTAGTTTCAACAGCTTCTAGATAACGTTAAATCGGCAGAGATTTGGGTCCCTGACATTGACTTGCAACGGTACCTTGCTGCTAGTCCAAAATTGGACATAGGCGTCGCTGAGTGCTGAGAGCGGCCTTCAGTTTGCCGCATCTAGGATTTGACAGCAGACTTTCACAATTCGTCACATTACATTATGTTCAAATTCACTTTCGAAAATATAAAACTTCGCAACGTAGAAAGTGTTCTAATACATTCATGGCCCAAGACATCCATCCGCAGGACGTTGACGCGGGGCGGTGCGACGGGGGGGCCAATTCTGCGTATCACGTGATACGTTATCGATTGATATTCATTATCACGGGATAAAAATATCATGTGATAAATATCGACTACCGCCAAAAACCGCATTCTCGTGCGAAATATCGAGCAACTCATCAAATAAAAACCCTTCATAATTGTCGAATTGCAGGTTTTGAGAATACGCTTGTTTATCACTCGATATTTTGAAGGCTCTTGCAATATTTATAGAGAAGATATAATGCCTGAATTGCCCTCCGGGGCAGTGAATGCGTCAACTTCGTCGAGAGTTCATTTTGCGTGCCGACAAAAACATGTGCTCAATGGACGCATACTAAACCCTTATCAGGACGTTTCTCTTATCAGGTTATCACACTTCCTAAAGTTTCCATACGAATCATGCAGGCGAAAGTTATTGGTGCATTATGTAACATAAATTATACTATCATCATCAGCCTATACACGTCCACTGCTGGACATAGGCCTCCCCCGTACGACGCCAGAAATAGCAGTCCTGAGCCGCCTCCATCCATCGACTCCCTGCGACCGCTACGATGTCGTCGGTCCATCCTAGTGGATGGTCTCCCATTTAGGGGAGGATTTCACCACGCTTGGCAGGCGGATTGGTGATCGCAGTGTTGGTGTTTAAAAATACTCAGAAGGAAGCTGCTGCCCATCCTCTGGTAAGTTCCCTTAGTCGGCTCTTACGACATCCACGGGTTGAGTTGGAGGGGTCGATATTTGTCCGCCGCGGCCCCACGGCCCAAATTATACTATACAAACCCATTTAAGACCTATTCCCAGTAGTCTTACCGTGTAGTCTTACCAGTTGAACTACTGTGAATTTTCTTCCCAACAGACTAACTGATAGTAAGAATTTGCTGGTGTTATTTTTTTCTCATTAGTTTTACCTTATCAAAATTTACAAGACATAGAGCTCGTAATTGATAGACTTTATTGAGTCTAAGAGATAAATTCAAAAATTTAAATAACTACCTTTTTTGATGTCTTTGTAAAAAACATTGATGCACTGTTTAATCCCCCAACACTAGCGGCGTAAGGGGGGCGCGGGGTTGCGGTCCGCCCCGGGTACCAAGCTCCGAGGGGTGCCATCTTGGCAATGGCTTCGTAAATGACGTAAAAAGTCTCGCTCGCCGTTACTTGTGCTTGCTGTTGCCAGTTGAGGGTCAGGATTGTGAGCCCCCAAGGCGGCTCTGTATTTTAGTTTCGGGGGGGGGCTTCTTGGTAGAAAATTTGTTACTGTATTTATGGGACCATCTCTATAGGTACAATAGCAAAAAAAAACATCAAAGTCTATCCTCAATTGACGGGGAAATCGATGACATAAGATAGATAACACTTTATTGCACACTTAGGTAACATAGTAGGTATACATAAATAATTTACAAAATAATAATTAAAGAATAAGCTACGATGAACGGTCTTATCACTCAAGCGATCCCTCCCAGACAAGGCCAACCTTGAATGGATAGGACCGTTGGATCCAATGTTGGATATCTCATCGTATATGGGGTAATATAATAAGAATAAATTGTTGTGCATAATAATAAGATATTGAATGATTTCCCTTCGCAGCCCGGACCTGCGCAGCGCGTGTCCGACAGAGCGACTCTTGCGCACTCGGGAGCTCTGCCACGTCCACGGCACTGATATGCAGTGCCTGAGGCTGCACTGTTGTGATACGCATGTCTTCATCGCCGGCAAGTAAGTATCTTATCATATCAGCCCATACACGTCCACGGCTGAACATAGGCCTTGGCTAGCGGTCCTGAGCCGCCTCCATCCATCGACTCCCTGCGACCGCTACGATGTCATCGGTCCATCGAGTGCATGGTCTCCCAACACTCCGTTTCGCGTTGCATCCAGTAAGGGAAAGCAAGCAAGTCCGTCAAGTAAGTATCTACTACAGGGATATTAGGAGAATCTCTCCTATGAAAAGCTCCGCTCCCGCACGGCACCCGCAAATCGTGCCGACCGCACGCTGTCCACGCGGCGGAGGCTAGCAGCAAACACGCTGTCCACGCACACTCGACAAAAAGCCATATGATCGTGGAACTTGCTTCAAGTGCGCCGTCCACTCGCTTCAAGCTTGTGGTAAGTAAGGCGTACCTATAGCAGACGCCGATGAAATTGCATGCACATTGCACACTGTGCCTCAAATTCACGGGCACAAGGCTACATCGCGCAGGGCACATTCTGTGTGTGCCCAGCAAGTCGGCAAGGGCACATTCTGTGTGTGCCCAGCAAGTCGGCAAGGTACGAGTATTGTTGTTTTATTTAAGCTATGGTCGCCCTAATATCGTGGAAAATCGTCTTGTTCTGTCAATTAAAGAAAGGAACGCCAAGAGCATATTCATAGATCATTCTTAGAGATATACTTATTTATACGTCCACTGCTGAACATAGGCCTCCCCCAATCGACGCCACGAATAGCGGTACTGAGCCGCCTCCATCCAACGACTCCCTGCCACCGCTACGATGTCTTCGGTCCATCGAGGTTCTAATATAAGCTAATACACACACACACACAAGCGGACACAAAATTGTTCAAAATTTAACTCCCTTTACATTTCCCTTTACTTTCCATACCTTTCATTTAAAATCTAATCATCAAAATGTAATTCCCAGGTGTATACCAAAGACGGTGGATCCATGTAGCCTGCAGCTATGCGAGCAGGCCTGCGAGGTCCGAGACCAGAAGATGTGGTGCACCTGTCATGCAGGCTTCGAGTTCCAGCAGGAAAACTACAGGCGGAAGACGCAGCCTTATTGCATTGGTGAGATAGCTAATAGCAGGTTAAACGTTGATGCTCACAGCTGGAAAATGCCCTTCTCTTCTATACTGGTACACGCCTAGTACACCGCACGCAGCCTTACGGTCATCCCGAATATTACCATCTGACTATCAGCCAAAGGGTTTTTGTGGTGTGACTTGGCACTTATATCACACAAAATATAGCACTTATCCAGAACGAAAAACGGATATTAGAATATCTATACCTACTCAAGCGAATGGCTTGAAAGAAGTAATGTTTGTAAGAAGCTCACAACACAAAAATTCTAAATTATCGTCGAGTTTGAAATACTTTGTCAACACTAGGCATAGTAAGAAGAGCCCAAATCCACAAGTAGAATAAATTCTGTCAAAAACTGCCGCCTGTGGCGCCAGGCAGGAGGTTGCCGGTGCGATTCCCGCCTTAGGTCTTTCATTTATTATTTCTAATTAAGTGCTATTTCTGTTCTGTGCTGTATCAGGGTTGTTTGTCAATAATTTTTTCTCTATCTCTATCTATCTATCCTTAGATAGGACGAATGTTTGTACGATCTGCAAATATTTGTACCGAGTGTTCTGGATATTTTCTAACTATAGAGTTACAAAATGTCTATACATAGGTACGTATATGTATGCATTGTATTATGTATATCAATCATCTATAATAGTACCTACCCTTATCACAAGCTCTGCTTAGCTTGAGGCTAGATGATGTTTTGTGGATTGTCCAACATTATTTATTTATTTAATTAATGGTATCTCCTGTTTGGCCAGAGTATAGTTAGATTATAAGGGTCGGTTTCTAACATACGAGTAGCATAGAAACCACCATAGTATAGGTGTCAAAATATCGCCACATATACACGATTCTTTGCTAGTTCTTACAAATCGCCTCTTCTCTTAGATTTTGGTTCAAACCGTTCCTAATGGATGTTATTTCTTTCTAGACATAGATGAGTGTCAGAACAACCGCGGTGGATGCGACCAGCGCTGTGTCAACGACCCTGGTGGCTATCACTGCGAGTGCGATCCTCCTCTATACCTGACTGCTGATGGCAAGCGTTGCGAGAGACGGGTGCCAGTTCCGTTACCACTACCCATTGCTATACCGGTAGGTACCTAAGGTCTATATGCCTACTGGCTATAAGATGGCCTTGCTCATCCTTACCGCACTTTCACACGGATCGGTTTTTTGCAGGATACAATTTAGTTACAATACAATTTGTATGTATGCGTTCACACGTGCGTAAGGATTTAAGATCCGGTAAATCACCGAAACCAGCAAAACTCAAAATGCCGATCCTGCAAAAAACCGATCCGTATGAACGCGCGGTTATCTTTACCAATATTATAAACGCGAAAGTGTGTATGTATGGATGTTTGTTACTCTTATGCGCAAAAACTACTGATGAATTTTAATGAAACTCTACAATAATATAGCTTACCTATACATCAGCATAACACATAGGCTATAATTGATAAAGATATGGAGTACTAATCCTGCGCAGGCGAAGTCGCGGGCACCAGCTAGTTGATAATAGGTATAGTGCAAATCGGAACAAAACATTGCAGATAGGGCCTCTCCGGGATTTTCCCTTTCGTGAATTTTCTGTGGGTCTACGGTCTACCGGAGAAAGGACCGATCGAAGTATTCTCCAGGTCGGTCAGGGGGTCGAAGAAAGGGTCGAAAATTTTAATGTTAGTAAATCTGCTCGTGTGTGGTATTGTTGCAAAGGTCTTTGTTTGTACTTTCCAAAACCGTTTTTCAAACTTTTATGGGAATAACGATTCTCAAGCTATTAGCAAAAATGTATAAAAAAAATATAGTTAAAAACTAAAACCCGACTACATAAGTCTTAAACAAGCGTTCACCTATTGTCCTTATCATTTTCTTTTGATACTGAGGTAGACGGAGGCACCCACCCCATATACCTACGGTACATTTAGTAACAAAGGCCTCCGACTAACTAAGTATCAAAAGAAAAGGATAAGGACAATAGGTAAGCGTTCACCTATTGTCCTTATCATTTTCCTTTGATACTTAGGCTTAGCTTAGTTTAAGACTTTTATGTAGTCGGGTTTTAGTTTTAAACTATATTTTTTACTCAACATTTGGAACTTTATAATGTAGAGTTGCTTGCTAGCCTGCTATCTTTTTTTTTCGCTCCAGGAACCAATGCCACTTATCCGCGCATCCTCGCGTTGCTACGCTCCATGCGACACCGTCACCTGGCTGTCGAAAAAAGTCAAGCAGCTGAGCGACCAGCTCCACACTACCCAGATAGCGCTCAAGAAGCTCATGGAAACTGCGGTTATGAAGGCCGATCGTGAGAGCTCTTTATATTTTATGTTCTCCTAGTCCTAGAACCTCATACTCTACTAAGAGTGATTATGGAAAAGTAGGTAAAAACTGCAATGTGTGGAGTGCAATCAAGAAGTCAGTCAAGAGTGATGATTGTGGCGAAACCATCATAATCATCGTTTGGGGAAGGCGTGTTCAGCAGTGAACGTCTGAATGCTGATGAAGAACTTTGATTCTTCTTCAGAAGAAGAATCGTGAAAACTTCTGTTCGAATCAAGAAGGATCTCTGTTGTCCAAATAACGAGTCGGCCTGAAACATGACAGAAACATCAGGAAACATACTATGACTGAAGAAAGAGCTCGTGGAATCTGTAGTTTAGAAGACGAACATTTGATTCTTATAACATTGAGTTATTAAAAAAGCTCTTACCTAAAGGTTAATTTGAACTTACAATAAAATGACACTGATTTAACGTTTCGTTTTCAGTTGCTGATCAATTTGCTGACGGTACGTTCACAAACAGAGTGCTGGATGCAACAGCACCTTTAGAAGGTGGATACTGCCGATGTGAACGAGGACCAAGAGTAAGCCCTAACCTTACCTTTAATTATTTGACGACTCTTTCAAAACAAGAGTATTTCTGTTAAAACATCTATCTTCCGGTAGGAGCATCCATCGGGGTAAACAAGATCTTGACGGTAAACACTTTTTGTGCCCTGAACTCTTATTTATTTGTTGAATTCCAGGGTCCAGCAGGGCCCCCAGGCATGGAGGGTCCGAAAGGGGACACAGGGGACAGGGGCCCCAGAGGCGCAAGGGGGCCTAAAGGCTCTCTAGATTTAATGCTGCTAATGATTGCTGATATCAGGCATGATATACAGAACATTGAGGCCCGGGTGTACAAAGATGGAGAGAAGTGAGTACCTGACTATTACACCTATCAAGTTAATTATCATTCTTTATAAATAAAAATAATAAATAAATAATGCTGGACAATTCACACAGCATTAAAGCTGTTTGTGCACATATCAATAACTCATAGTGTCTTATAAAATGTCTTTATTCTGTACCTCTACTTTTTCTCACGTTGGTGTTTATGATATACTTAATGTAAGACATATGTGTAAGTATGTTAAAATACGCACCAGCTTGTTATCGCTAGTGTATTGATCACCTCTTGAGCCTCCTTTTCCAATAGCCAAACAGATGGGAGATAAAATACGTATTAAACCTATAAATACCCGATAAATAATCTTTAAAATACTCATTGTGTATTCTAGACCTTCTGCATGCAGTTCGTTTGTACCCTCTCATCTTTTGTTTTTGGCTTGCCCCGTAAATTTTATAAAAACTTATTAACTCCTAGCAAAATTTTACTATTAACACGATCACTGTTCAGTGCCCCATATATGGGTCACAACGAACTAGCTCCACACGTCCGTGCCCCATATATGGCTCACTAAAAATAACCAGGGAAGCATTAAGGGTAAGACTGAAAGAAGTTTTATACAAAAAATTTATAAATCAAAAATATCTATTGAACCTGCTCTACGATGTCTATAGGTAAGAATAACTACCTAGATAAATTGGACTAAAAACTTTCTGTAATATCGTCCCAAAAATTTCCAAAAAAATAACTGCATCTTCAGTTTCCTCATCACAATCAAGCAAATCATTCTCGAAATAAGAATCTTCCAATATTCTCCGTAATCTTTCAACCATTTTCAAATTCGTAATTAAACAAAAAACATTGACGTACATTGATTGTTACATGACATAGCATCCGCTTCATATCAAAGAGGAACTATTTGTTTGAGAATGTATATCGACATGTTAACATTACGTGCCCAGCGTCCTCAGTAAGTCTCTAGAAAGTTCTAATTTTCCATGATAATAAAAGATATTATTTACTTACTTTTGTATACAATATGAATTTTAAGTGTTAAGATAGCATTTGTTATTATTAACGAGTACAACAACATATATATGTAGATTGAATTAATATGCGGGACTTACGCTATACGCACGAAATCAAAACATTTTTTATGGGGACTGTGAACGTGTTAACGCTTTAAAAGCATAAAATGGTTTTCTTCCAACATAGCATGAACAGTATGAACACTGCAGATCAAGCAAGGTGTCTTGAACAAAAAAACTTAATCAAAATTGGATCATCCGTTTTTATTTTTTATTATTTAATTTTTTTAAAGGTACGATAGATTTGTAGATCTACGTATGTTTGATGACAATCGGTGCAGCCGTTAAAATAGTATAATAGTCAACGTGCAAATTTTGGTCGATATCTTTCGTTTCTTTGTAAAGAAGCTAGTTCAGTAAGTGTCCCTTTCTCCAGGCCTGAAAGGTTCAACCTGCAGAAAGCATGGCGCCGGCACCGAAAACAGGAGAAACAGGAGATGTTAGATACGTTAGAACGAGACCAGAGCGAGAACGAGCTGGGAGCGTACACCGCACCTGCTATCGACGATCCTGTGGAAGTGACTTCTAATGGTACGTACGTTGTTATCTATGGTTTCTTTGGCTCGTTAGCTTTGGCTTTAAGCTGTAACAAGCAACAATTCAACAAACATAATAAACAATATGTTATTGAGATAATAAAAAATTACAAGCTTAACCAATATCAAAATATACAACAACTAGCTGCTGCCCGCGCCTTCGCCCACGTTTTATCGGGATAAAAAATAGCCTATATGTTATATCAGGTCCCAAACTATACCCATACCAAATTTCAACCTTAAACAATATCAAAATATATAACAACTAGCTGCTGCCCACGCCTTCGCCCACGTTTTATCGGGATAAAAAATAGCCTATATATTATATCAGGTCCCAAACTATACCCATACCAAATTTCAAACTAATCGGTTCAGTAGTTATTGCGTG
Organism: Eupithecia insigniata; assembly: GCA_947859395.1. NCBI lineage: Eukaryota > Metazoa > Arthropoda > Insecta > Lepidoptera > Geometridae > Eupithecia > Eupithecia insigniata. Next base: position 8,604,611 of record OX402008.1, read on the forward strand.
AAAGAGTAACAAATATCCATACATCCATCCATACAAACTTTGACATTTATAATATTAGTAGGATAGAAATAATAATAATTATTATAGTATTCCAGTTTGAATTGAATGAAAAGACGACGTCTGTCGGGTCAGCAGTAGTAAATAAATAAATATTGATATTATCGCGGTATCGTTATTTTATATCTAGGTATTTATCCCCAGGAGAGTCTGGCAAGATCTCCCGGGAATCCACAACGGACAGCGGCGAGTGGTCCACCGGCGGGCCGCGCGACAACGCGCTTTCCCCGGGTCTGCTGCGCGCCGCGGAGGCGTTGGAAAAGCTGCGGCAATACCACGCACTGAACGCAACGCCAGAGGACGTAGACAACGACTATGATTATAGCTTCTACTGATACACGGTGTTTCATTCCTCAAATTACCCCAATGGTGCTCTTTGTAAGAATCAGAATCAATAATTTTATTTCTTTAGGCTTACAAAATAAGCACTTAGACAAGTCAAATTTTATACTATAAACAGTTATTATTACCAATAAGAAATAAGGTGTTATTGATATTCTCTTCACTTAAAGTTTTTGTCCAATTTCAATTCAATTTGTTGTGTTGTAAGATGAATGGCTACAGTAAAAATTAAGTAGAAAATATGTTACGACGACTAACAACGAATTACGCTAAAATCAATATCATCGCGCTCACACGCGTTCCGTATTATCGTGAGCGCGACAACGTTGTCCCGTGTGACGTCATAGATGACATCATTACATGCGCCATTTTGCGATATCAACGACCATGCTACAAACTGAAATCTCTGTGAGCGTGCTGTCAAATCTGACAATTGGGTTTGTTTACTAACGGTTTTTTCTTTTGGTTTTTTCAACAAAACGTTCGTTTGTAAATTTTTACAAAGAAATAGAAATAAATATAGAAGACCAAATCAACGGTCGGAGAATAACTTTGATGCTCTCTTTTTGTATTGCAATGAGATATTGATATTGACACCACGACACGACACGTGACCGTGAGCACGCTCATAAGTGTTCCGAATTAATGTTAGCAGTCAACTGTCAGTATCGTGATATCTAATTTGGAACGCAAAATATTTTTGTGATCGCTATCAGCGCTGTAATCGTAATTCGGAATGCACCGTAAGTATTCGAAAAAAGACACTTTGGATATATAGGTAAAAAATTCGATGTGTCATGAGTACCCCACGAGCTAGATTAAATTGATACAAAAACACCCCAAACCCAATACACAATTATAATCTGAACTTAAAACAATAAGATACATATCATCATAGTAATATAATCTAACTTGCAACGGAGGGCTGGTACTGGGCGGCCAGACGTTTGAACTCGTTGGTCTTAGCTTGGTACTCCTTGGTGAAAGGATGGTCTGGGTGACTGTCGATCAGCTGGGCCAAATAACGGGAGGATACCTGAAATAGAAATAACCAAAGATTTATATCGTTAGATATGCCCTGGCACCAAAAACCGTGGTCCGTTGTCTTTGAATGTGTGCGTTACGAAATGCCGACGCACGCACTCTAATGAGTAGTTAAAAATTGTGTTTTTGCCAGTAAACTTAACCACCTAACTGTTATTATAACTATATTGTGTGCAATCATACTGCACACACTTTTGTGAAAAAATAAAGGTCCTATCATGCCCTCAAATCGAAAAGTCTAAAAAGTGTGCAATCTGGGTAGTACCACAGATTAGCTGGTAATGTTATTTTGTAGTGCGGTCAGAACGCAACAGCGGAAACACAGACTTATAAAACAGAAAGAAAAATAATAGTTATTTAATTATATCGCAATACCTAAGAGTGAAATGTAACGCTTTTGTCTTTATTCTTATGTTTAGAATTATTGTTGCATTTGCAAAATGCGCACGGTGGTATTTTGTGACACTTTTCAACAAAAAATGGTAATGTTACAGCACGTCCGGCTGACACTGTGTTTAGATGTACACTGATTCCAAATGAGCGAGCTATCTCATTTCATATGGCACCAACACGGGCGCGGTCTCACTACGGTAAGGGCGTATAAAACGATATAAATATTTGGAAATAACATAATTTTTTTAATATTTTTAAATAGCTTTTTTAAAACAACTTTTTATTATCTAAGATAAATATGAGTATATAGGGTTTCCGAGAAACAAGCTTTTGCAAAACGTTACCCCAGCAGGAAATTGAATATCTCAAAAACCTTAAGGACGCACAAATTTAATTTTTAGGTCCACATTTATACACAAATATAAGCTATCTGCTCATATAAGTCAAATTTGTCTAAGGTCATTCGTTTAGAATCTTCCTGTGGAAAAACGTTACCCCAGCAGGAAACGAATTTTGCGTTTTATTCCAAAACGTTTTTTTTTACTGGACGCACATTTACAGCATAGAACGCACTAATTATTTGTGAAACTCACTTCATTCTAGAAGAAACTTTTCTGCTGGGGTAACGCACACTAAAAAAAGCGATAAATCCAATGAACCCAAACTCGAAGTGGTTAAGGCGTTTCGTTTAGGAGTTCCTTCGGCCAAGTTCGTTCTCCATCATGAGACCAGCTCGATTCGAATTGTGTTGTTGCAGTTTTGTATTTAGTGGTTATCCTATTGTTTTCCGTTATAGTTCCCAGTTTTTATAAGTTTACAAAGATTTTTACAAATTTGTTTACAAAAAAAAGATTCAAGAACAGAGTAGGTATAGTGCGTGTTAATTTCTCGTGGGGACTGTATTTTAAATATAACAAAGCCCATTTCTCTCTTCCGGTCGTTTCATAATTTCCGTAAGTAACTTACGGAACTTAATGTATGAGTTATGAGCCTCACAAGAAGTTCTTTCATTTGATGTCGAACGGGTACAGTTTGCAAAACGTAAAGAAAATCTGATTTGCTTTTCTATTAAAATTTCTCTTATTTGCTTAAATTAAATTCGCTACAGGGTTGTTCCTTACACACACAACATCCACTGCAGAAAATACCTCGCCTAAACGAAGAGGATTTGTAATAATCATTATAGTGATCGCAGTAACAGAAGGAACCTTCTACTCTTCTCTGGTATGTTCCCTTAGTCAATTCTTATACTTATGACATCCACGGGCTGAGGTGGAATGCCACTGCCAGCACACACAGAAATGTATTTATTTATTTAATTGGAAAATCAACGGCTTAAACTAACTTAAAACAATTTACGCAGTTACACCAGAGAGCCAAACAAGATTTTCACGTATAGTGACATTATAACTAACAACAGCTCAAACGACAATGCGGAATACAAGAGATTAACAATAAACTATGTACATAATCTAACGTAAGGCTAAGTACCTACGTCACTATTAATATCCTACTAATATTACAAACTACTGAACCGATTAGGCTGAAAGTATGGGTATGGGTATAGATTAGGACCTGGAATAACATTATAGGCTATTTTTTGTCTCGATAAAAACGCGGGCGAAGGCGCGGCCAGCAGCTAGTATTAGTATATTTGTGTTGTACCAAATTGTAGATTCAACAACAAATCAAATATACCTCAGGTGCCTTCCCGCTGTGAGTGGAGGTTACAGCCAGTCCAAGCAGTAAGTCTGGCTGCTGGGGTGCGCGGGCTTGCGCCTCTGTCAGCATTTGCTCAGCTTCCTCCCACATACCTATAACGTTATACACTATGGTTAATTATTACATACTATCCTGTCGAAATAAATATTGTCTATGTTTTCCCACTGCAGGGCAAAGACCTCCATGTTTTTAGGGTTCCTTGCCTTAAAAGTAAAAACGTAACCCTCTCCTTACAGGATCACTTTGCTGTCCATATGTCAACTCTCTTTTCTCAGGAACACATTGAGGTATTGAGTTGAAATTAAAATCAAATACATGATTCCATGATATAAATCAAACTTGTAAGTTAACGCAATCAAAAGTTACGGCACGTCTGTTTATGCCCAATTTTTTTTTAATTTCCAAGGGAATCACATGCATACAAAACCTATGGGGTACTTCCCGTTAACCTAGAATCATGAAATTTGGCAAGAAGCAAGGTCTTATAACAGTTATAAGACCTTGCTTCTAGCCTCCTAGGGTTCCATATAGTTACTATATGGAACCCTAGATGCGCGAGTCTGACTCGCACTTGACGTTTTATTCTTTAATTGTATATGAGTTTGACAAGTGAAGATTTGGCCTAAGATGGAGCACGCTTTCTGAGACGAAACTTAGGTTTCCTTTCCACACTTCAAGGTTTCGCAAACTATTTTAGCTCGTACCACATCTTGGCCTTTGTCTGCCGCGAGACCGTCTTCTGTCATTTAGGGCTTGGGGTACATAGGGTTGCTTTCCTGTGGTTCCTGACCAGTTAAATTTCGGTCAAGCCAGTTGCTAAGTGACATCGGCGATTTGTTTTTACAAGCCCAGTAGGTGTTTATACTGTCGGTAACTGCGAGAATACTTATTACGCTGAATAATACAGCCTTGAAATGAAACGGTAAGATTGTCGTCGTTTCTTACACCATAATTGTATTTGCTGCTAATTTAGGAACAAAACTAGATGTACAACGAAATAACAAGGTCTGTAAATAGAAGATTTTAATCCTGACTTGTACCTCTGGAGGCAGCGGCGGCGGCGCCGACTGCGGCTGGGCCCGCGCCCAGGGCTCCAAGTCTTTCCGAAAGTTCCATTATGCTGTAGTGGGCATCCTGGACTCCTGGACCACCCTGGAATAGAGAGCAGCATGATGGTTATTCGTTTTTATAGTACTTTCTTGCTAACACATAGTCTATGTGTTATATACCATTATCTCACTGGCAATTTGCAAGCGATGTCAAAGCGAGGCAAATGCGCAGGGAGCACGCCGCGACGACGCCGCGAGCACGCAGCGAGCTTGCCGTGATTAGCGCCGTCGACTCCAGAGTTCAAAACGCGCATAGGTCGCGGCGAGCTGGCTGCGCCCCCGCTGCGTCATCGCAGCGAGGTCGCTGCGCAATCGCCTCATTTTGAAATCGCTCGCAAATCGCTAGTGTGATAAAGCTCTTAGGGAAAATTCTACATATTATTTATGACTCCTCGAAATCATATTTCTAAGATATAGTTTTGTATCAGCAGCATTAAGTTGAAGTGCTTTTTTCTCCATAAGATATGATATTTGGACCGAGTACAAAACATTTGGGCATGTCAAATATCAAACTGACAGAGGTCACTCTCAGAACCCTCTAAATATCCCAGGAAGGTTCTGCACCTCTGGTCAGTATAAGCCTGTGCTGTGTATTTACTAAAACCACATAATAGACCAAGTTAGGAGTCCAAATCTGGACATTAGAGTACCGAAACATACTTAGCTATTTACAACCTGGAACGAAAACCTCGTAAGCCGTGACATGCTTGCAACTAACTATTATAATATAAATAAGATAGAATAAACGACATCAAGTGTAACATGTGTACCTACGGTGGAAATAAATAAATACAAAAATACAAATATAAACTTTTCTAGAACAAGGAAAAACGTCTGGTGTAAATTTTTCTTAGGACATGCAGTATTAATATACTGGCTGATCAAATTTGATCAGTATTCAATCATGGTAGTTTATTTTTATGATTTGTTAGTTTATACAGAGATACTGATACTAATGAGGTTTTCATACCTATTTTAGGCTACTCACGTGATACTTACGAGGTTTTCATAGAGAAAAAAAACTGTATTTGCAATATTTATTCGTTTTATTTAAGTGGACGTCACATTTATAGCAGAATCTGATAAATTGTTGTCAAGTTTAAGTTTATTTAAAGTTTATAAAACTTACAAATAATTGAGTTTCACTGTAAAACCTGATCTATATTTATTATTATCACAATCAATCAATGGCATTGCTCTTAAAGTTATAAAAATACCAATGCTTATTATTTTATATCTTAACAAGCTTCACATCATCAGTAATAGATGGCGTTAGGTGTGCCCAAAGCCTAGCTCGGTGAATTAGAAAGATGCATTATGAGGTTTTGTTTCGAATGATGCAAAAAAACTTATTTGGTCAAAATTTGACAACCAAGGTTTTCACTCTACCGTGACAATATCTATATTATGAATAAAATATTTGTGTATCTGTCTGTACCTATCTGTGTTGTGTTTTTCAGGGAGAGTAGACTATTCCAATCCAACTCAATAGTTGGCTGCTGTGTCAAGAATGTGGAAGGACTACATCCAGTGACTAAAACTCACCTGAGACAGATTCAGCCATGCTTGTGCCAGCTGTGTCAATGTACCATCATCTTCTATATCCTGAAGCAGCTTCAGCTGCTTGCGGGCCAAATCCGGCCGGTTCATGGCAAGCAGGCATTGGAGAGTGAATGCACGGAGCTCCAAAGATTCAGCATTGTGTAGGATCCTTAGGAAAGGACAAATAATTTTTGTGTCATCAAAGTTCTTAGATTATAATAAGCCATGACACCGGGAGAACAGAAAATAAAGGATGCAAATGTTCAATTCATAGAGAAGGTGAAAAAACTTACTTCAATGCTGCTTCATAGTTTTCTTCATGATAGTAGATTGTTGCAGCCACAATAAGGAATGTTTCATTTGCAAGCTCAGTGCCTTTTGCCACCTAAAAAAACATAAAAGGTTGTCTAGTATCCATACTATACTCCATCCACCTATTTATTTACTTTTTGACCGATTCAGTGACAATCAATTAGTCATGTCCTGCAATGCTTTACCGATTAAATTTTTCATTCAAATTTGTTTAGAAGAAGTTGTAATTGATTGTTTATTTTTGCTCAACATTTTGTACTCAGGTATAATACTATAAATTCTTATAATTCAATCTGTTTGTAACTTCTTACAACTAAACAGCTGATTGGATGTTTCTTGTTACTTTTTATCCTGGAAAAACCATGCAAAGCAAATGGTGGAATTTAGTACATAAATGATGAAATAAAGTGTGGTTTTACCCTAGCATCAACATCAGCAACAATTGCTGGCTTGTTAGCACCAGGGGTCAGGTACTCCACGAGGGTCCGCAGCGGCTGCAGCATAGGATCTGCAGTCTTCAGCTCCTGGAGAACTATCCTGGAGTTTCCCTGCGCGATGTACGCGCGGTAGAGGAATGCATCGCGCTGCAGAGCGATCTGGGGTGATGAAGGCTGGAAGAAATCAGTAATGAGGTGCAACTCTAGTCATAGCAAAGAGGTTTTATGGCGTAGATTTAGGTACCTAAGTAAAATGTCAATAGTCAGTCGGTGACTGAAGCACAGAATTTATCTAACTTTATTGATCTAAGACTCGCGGCCGTTGAGAAAAGAACCAAAAAACCAAACACGATGATAAATCACAGATAAATTACGTGAAGTACAAAACACGAAAACATAGGGGGCCGAAACGTCAACGTCCCAAAACAAGTTGGTAAATTATGAGTCAATAAGTCAATTTTGCACACAAATCATTACTCACAGACACACTTTGAGCCTCGTTGATTGCCTGCTGGTAGTTTCCAACGTAAAAGGCATTTTTTACATCGAAAAGCTCATCAACATCTTGCTGCTGACGTGCCATTTTGACAATTATTTTGATTCTGCAAAGAAATCAAATCAATAGATGTTGACGTTTACTCTTTGACGTTGACAATCGAAAAAAACTAAAAAGCTGCGTGCAGCAGTCGGTAAAGAAGGAGTCGTCCTCGAGTGCTCGAGTCATCAAAAATCAAAATGGCCTGATAAGGCCATCTAGTGGTAGAATTTAACACTAGCTTAAAGATCTTTTAGAAAAAGCCAATAGATGGCGGAAGTAGGTATATGCGTTACCTAGGACCATGCGTTACGCTACAAAGACTTGTAGTACGAGCTACGAGACCTACGGTCGTTGTACGAAGTACTTACTATGTCCATGATGCGTTAGCATCCCTCCTAATGTAGCATGCAATTTCGAAACACCTCACCATAGATAGAGTATCCGAAGACGAGGCGCGCGCCGCCCCGCCCCGCGCCCGCCTGTGGAGCGTTATTATCGTGGATTCCCTGGTATTTTATGTTCATTCATACACGGAGTGTGTGTTCATAGTAGGTACACACGAACATAAGACGAGTGTACCTTAACTATACCTACACATTGTTTTGCCATCGAACACAGAGGGTTAAAAAATATTGCTATAAAAAAATGGGGGTCGGTGTTAGACAAGTGAAAATTGAGCGTTGTATGTATTTTACAATGCCTAAACATAAAAAAATTATAAAAAAATTGTTCAGAAAATAAAAATCTAACTTGGGGTGGGCCACCCTTGTCACTTAGGGGCATAAAAAATAGATAACATCCTTTTCTCAGATCTACCAAATATACACACAAAATTTCATAAAAATCGATCGAGCTGTATCAGAGGAGTTTGGTTACAAACACTGTGACACAAGATTTTTATTAAAATAGATAAAGATTCCAGTAATTACATTACATGTCGATTAGAGATCCTTTCTTCAAAATCCTAATCCTAACTAATATATAAATGCGAAAGTGTGTTTGTTTGTCCTTCTTTCACACCCTAATGAAGCAGCCAATCGACTTGATTCTATGGGAGATTTACGGGAAAAAAGACCTTTTTATCCCCCTAGAAATTAATGTGAAATTAGAATTTGACGCGGGTGAAACCGCGGGGAACAGCTAGTCCTTTTATAAAAATACCTATTGCTGTACCCATTGCTTAATTGTAAGCAATAGCTATCTGAAACTCCAACAAAATTCAAAATTGTTTCCGATTGGAATAAAAAGAAACCGTGGACGCCCTACCAAATCTTTTTTGAAATTCAATTTTTTTTTAGTTTTAGTTAGGTAGTTTAGTATTCATTATACTTAGGTACCTATATCTTCTATCGTTTATAATTTGATTAAATATATAAAGAGAACTTTTATGCCTTTTCTTTTTCACCACTACCCTACAACCTACTATCAACCTACCTACTTCAACTTCTTCTTTTATGGCGCCGCTTGCTTTTCGCTACGCGACGCGTACGCAAGTACGTACTGTTAGAAAAATGTAAGTCGAGAAATAAAACTAGGTATTGACAAACAATATCTTTTTGCATGTCATTGTTTGCTTTATTTAGAGCTTTTTAAATGTCACACGTGTCACACAATTTTTTTTTATGACCTTGTTCATAGGTATTTACTTCTCATCTCATTATCTGTTATCTTTATACTTATACAATACAACCTCATATTTTTACTTGTTGTTATCCGCTGCCGTCAAGTGTTCGCAAAACAAAACTAAACAAATCTTACGCTGCAAATGCTTAAAACTAGTTTTCGCTGCCAGCCTACTATTTAATTTTTTTTTCATCCTAAATCAGATAAATTTTCGCCGCATTAAAATACATGCTAACCTACCTACCTATACCTTACCTACTACCGTGTTACTTATGTAGATAGAGTTCCTCAAAGTGTCCTACGTACCTATCCTATGGTTCCTATAGGTATCTACGTACCTACCAACGCATGTACTATATACCCAATCCCAACACCTGGTGCTTACGAAAGAGCATCGTTATTTGCCTGATAAGCTATCAATTACTAGCCCTTTATCTGCCCAAGTGTTCCTGTGTTGATTTGGAAACTAGGTTACGGGATAATAGGGGTTGCTATGTTGATAAATAATGTAATAGGTACAAAGCATTGAACTTCAATGAATACAAGCTGCTGCTATGCAGCCTGTCTACTTTTACCTACATCATACATTAATAATCTTTGACAATTTTCCCTCGTCCCTGCTTTGACATTAATACGAAGTAAAGCAATGACACAATAGGTAGGTACATGGTAGGTATAAGCAAAGATGTAACATCTTTGCTAGAATGTTCGACTGACAAGGCGTAGAAATAAAATGTAAACTCGTATAAAATACTGTGTGCAAACCATAAGGCCTCTCCTCACACGCGGTTCATATCACGGCAAAACTGTCTGCAAGGCCCTCCACACTCGCATCTTGTAAACCGTAAGTACTTACGTACGTTAAAAACTACCTGAATAAGTTTCTTCTAAAACTTTCCCAAGCATTTACTCATTGCTTAAATTTTTTTTCATTCACATTCATTCCCAGTCCCGTCTCGTCAGTCTTTGTAGACGAATACACGATGCATTGTGATCGTCGACAGCTGTACACCTGAGAAAGGGAGTACAAAGCCGCGGCACACAGCTAGTGTAATACTTACTAGGTAGAAGGTAAGTAAAATCTTGTCGGCACCATGGGTTGGCATCGGTAATGTTAATATGGATAAGGTGTGCCAAATTATATCTGCTCTAATTTGTAATACCATTGAGGATAACTTTAGATAGTATGATCAAAGATGTTTGAGTATGATAGACTCAAGAGGGTGGGTCGGGTTTCGGAATTCGACCTTTAGTCGAGCTTTGAGTGAGCAACTTAGGCGAACGAAAAAAATAAAATTCACGTACCTACTTGGAGTCGAGTTAACGACTACTAAAATAAGACTATTAAACCAATATTAAAAAGAAGTAATTTTTTAACAATAGTTATTGATAAAACGTATCTTATATCGACAAGTTCTTTAGATTGCTTTTAAAAATCAACAACAAGAAAATTAAGTTTAGTTCAAAAAGCGAGGTTGTTTATAAAATTTTGGCGCGATGATAGCGGCGAGGCCGCACTCAGCGCACCCGGCGCGGCGGCGGCGGCGCGCGGGGCGGCGGCGTGTGGTATCCGCCACTCGCCAGAAACCGCTTATGTATTCTATACCACCCTTTACCCAATGCAATGCTTGCAGAATCTTGAGAGTTGAGAGAAATGGGGTGCGTTTTTAAATGAACTTGAATGTCCCTCCCGTGCGAATTTATTTCTTGATTTTGATTTATTATGCCCTTTGTATTGGAAAATAATAAGATTAGGGATCTTTATATTTTTTATAACACAAAATAGGTAGGTACGATACGTACCTAACTACCCACACTACGCATGAAATAGGTAGGTTTGGGTAAATAAACCAATACTAAGTAGGTAGTTAGTGACTAGTGATGCGCCGAATTAGTATTCGTACCTATTCGGCAAAATCGTTCGGCTTAATTTTCGAAGGCAACCGATTATATACCTTACCTACTCATGCATGATGTTAGCATAGTTAACACCTACATATAAGATTCTCTGTAAACTGTATTTTAAACTATCATAATTTAATTATTTTCTTATTATTATAATTCTCGTTGTAACTACTGTAAATAACTCTCTCGTATTATAATTCTCTAATATTATTCACTGCGTAGGCTTGTTCGTGACGTCACCTGTACGGGTTCTAACGGAAGACTTGCGCTGGCTTGGCCTCCTACGGAACTTAGCCAGCATTAAACTGAGTTTGGGCCCTTTTATAACAACTTTATATACATATGTACCCAATGTACCCATTTTATAAGTGTGTCTTGTTTTTAACTGTTTTTTGTTATTATAAATAAATGTATTCCATAGTAGGTACATATGTATAAAAATTATACTTACGCGTTTTTATCCAGTCTTTAAATATACAGTAGGTACTTAAATCAAAGATAAAAATTGAAAATAATTTATTTTAAATCTGGTAGAGGTAGATTAGTTTTGTAGGAGGTACCCATCTATTTTAGGGTTGGTTACTAATAATTGATTATTAAAAAAAACTCTCCATAGATTTATTAATAATATTTTTCACAAATCACATCACATCCCTTATGTTATTATTAACAACGACGTGTGTAATTTAACAAATTTGATGTTCATAATGTACGGTACCTAATACAATTGTTAAAATCTTGTAGTGTAGAATAACAACACATTTTCAATTTACAAAACGTATATTATGTATGTTGGTAAACAACGATAAATGATCTCCTCATTCTTCCTTTTATCCTAGTACTCCAGGTAAACAAAGGCTTCCACGGAGTAAGTATTGAAATTAGCACAAAGGTCGATGAACTGCGGCAGCTGCCGGGCGAAGGGTCCCCCAGACCCTTCACGTCGAAACCCTTAAGGTATCCGAGTTTCAAGATTTGCCTGTAATTTGGTGTTTAGCGATCTTTCATTGTATATTCGTCTTTTGATGCATGTTTCAGGTGCCTGCCTCTCTGAACGTAAAGTAACTAGTAAAAGTCGTATTAATAGGTACCTATGACAATCAACCTTATCGTTTTCAGTTATACGTACACGTGTTTGTAGAACCGGAAATCTAACGTTTCAGTTCCCTACTTGGGATGGGATGGGTGCTACACGGGTGGTCTCTGTTTTGTAAATGGTAGGTAAGTACTAGTATGTAGTATAAAGGTATTTCCCAGTTCTGAGGTTTTGATGCCTACTTCAAACCGGGTACTATATTGATCGGTATGATGATAAGAGCATAATTTACCATTCGCAGAGAGCATGGAACGCTAAAAATCCGTCTCGTTGTGAGGGCCTTCTTTCCCCGTACTGTATTCAGTACAGTTCCTGTATTTCTCCAGTATTCCTGTAGTCAGTACAGTGTAGGTACTGACTACAGGAATACTAGCTGTGTGACATGTTACCACACATTTTACATTACGCCGCGTAACACTAACGTATAGGTAACCCAAAAATGATGTATTTTGTGATATCAGGAGGTGACGGGTTGGCAGCAAACTTTTTCTCTAAACTATCTTGTAACTTGGGAACCAATAATTTAGCTAGACTTAAGGTGATTGAATCATCAAAAAACATTTTCCTTTTCTATCGTATAAACTGTTCCTAGGCAAAGTAAAAAACAATTTTAAATTTTAACAATTTCTCAAACATTTCTAACAATAGATTGCGTTATCTGAATACCGAGAAGCTTTGATCGCAAAAGGCGTATCAATCGGTTCCAAAAACATTATTTAATTTATTGTGTTAAGTAACAATTTCCAATGTAAAGATAACGTTAAATCAGTATTTTATTTAAGAAACAGGAAACGGATGTCATTCGCTATACATACTTGGAGCATCCGTTTTCGCCGAGACAGATTTCAAGACATACAAAAGGGCCGAACTACAAAGGTACATCTGCTAAAGGCAGATGGTAGTCGAAAAAAATTTACCTGAGATTTCATTGTTCATATTGAACTTGAGAAGTAGGTAGGTACTCGCTGATGTGACAATGGGGCTGTAAAATGTCGGACAGTTTAGCTTTAAGCTTTCTATAGTTTTATTGGTAAAGTTAGGTACAATAATTGGGGTAATTTAACTAAAACTAGAACAGTTGGTTGGTCGGTCATCGGTACGTATGACAGGAATTTATATCCTTACCCTAGAACCATACACTAGTTTCCCTCAGTAAAATGTATGTATGTACGTATGTATATTATATAATATAAGTATGTATAGGTTTATGTATTTTTGTAATTTATGTAGGTATTCCTACGTAAGATTTGTAAATGATTAGAGTTTTGTAATTTGTATTAGCTTCTTAAAATAATGCACACAGATCCCCGTTTTCAATCCAACGATCCTATCCATCCAAGGTTGTCTGGTAGAGATCTCTCGTGGGCGATAAGACCGTCAATTGTCACATTTTTCTCATACTTTTCTGTATCAAATTTTTTGTAAATTGTTTTGTTAAGTGTGCAATAAAGCATTTTCTGTCTATCTATGCTACCTACTAACTTTACGAACTTAGGATAGATAAGAAACTATCCTAGGTTCATAAAAAGTTTCAATTATAAAGATTCCGATTTGATTGGTAATATATTATAACATACCTACTTTTAAATTTTCTCGTCATAAACGAATTTGTTATTTTTTTGTTTCGCAAATTTCTTTATATAAAAAAATTGTGTTCACTATGTACTGAACACAATTTTTTTACATACGTACATATGTAGATTAACTAAACACTTAATAATCATGCATATTTGCATATCCATTTGCATATTAGGCCATTTTCATATTTTGCATATTTTACCTAAAATCTTGTGTACCAAAAATATTGCAAATAGGTATACCGATTTTTCGAGTTGGAGAAACACTTGAATTGTGACGTAGATTGGCTAATTGTATAAAAAAACTTATTTAACGTTGCATATTTAGTCACATTTCCTGTATATTTTAAGCATTTTCATTCAAACATTTTATGTTGCATAATCCGATCTCTTATGTATGATAATTAACACGGGATAAAACATCTATACGTATAATAAAACTGTAACAGGTCCAATTCTGTACATTGAAGATATTTTGAAAATTTTTTTTTTGGCACTCTATTGTCGGTACTTATGCTAAAAATGTATGTACTGATGCTATAATGTTGTTTCCATCATGTCTGTCTGTCTGTCTGTAACTTAGCCGCGCATAGCTCCGAAACTACTGAACGTATTGAAATCAAACGTGGCAGGATTTGAGTTCATAGTACGAGGAAGATAGGATACTTTTTATCCCGGATTTCAATAGGGTTCCCTTGGGAGAGGGGATGAAAGTAAAATTTCTTGGCTGCGCGTAGCGCCGAAACTACTGAACGTATTGAAATGAAACTTGGCAGGATTTGAGTCCATGCTACGAAAAAGGACATAGGATACTTTTTATTCCGGAATTCAATAGGGTTCCCTTGCGAGAGGGGATGAAAGTAAAATTTGTTGGCTGCGCATAGCGCCGGAACTATTGAATGTATTCAAATGAAACTTGGCAGGATTTGAGTTCATACTATGATGAAGGACATGGATACTTTTTATCCCGGATTTCAACAGGGTTCCTTTGGGAGAGGGGATGAAAGTAAAATTGGTTGGCTGTGCATAGCGCCGAAACTATTGAATGTATTCAAATGAAACTTGGCAGGATTTGAGTTCATACTATGATGAAGGACATGGATACTTTTTATCCCGGATTTCAATGGGGTTCCCTTGGGAGAGGGGATGAAAGTACAATTTCTTGGCTGCGCATAGCGCCGAAACTACTGAAGGTATTCAAATGAAACTCGGCATGATTTAAGTTCATACTACGAGGAAGGTCATGTAATACTTTTTATCCTGGAATTCGTTAAGGTTCCCTTAGGAGTGGGGGTGGAAGTGACATTTCTCGGCCTAAAATAGCGCAAAAACTACTGAATGGATTCGAATGATACTTAGCATGATTTGAGTTCATACTACGAGGAAGGACATAAAATACGAGTCCATACCCCAAAGCCAACAAAATGATTACAAAATTGTTATTAGTGCCGATAAACGACCTACAGGTCTCGCTGCCGCTGTCATTGGTAGTTTGTTCAACCGTTTTCTGGTGAATACTTACGCCAAAATTAAAACGGAGTGTTTGGTATACATCAGAACAGAACAAATGAGAGAAGACTGCGCGCTGGGAATTATGTAGATCTGCGAGACGCCATGAACCAAGATAGAAATTGTGAAGATTTAGGACGACTGGTGATCCTTCCTTCCAGTTTTAGAACTGGACAATAGATGTGTAGTGCCCTATTCTCCAGTAGGTAATATCAAAAGCTTTTGAAGCGCATAATATACCTATATATATAGGTAAATATATATATAGGTAAATGTGGAGTTGTGTGACGTCCAGTCAATAAAATCTAGGTATATTTAAATCTATACTATACTACACTAATAAAAAGAAGTAAGGTTTGTGTGGTTGTAGGGGGTAATCTCTGAATCTACTGAGCCAATTTTGAAAATTCTTTTACCTATTTTTTTGTTTAAACACGCATCGTTTGAACCACGTTATTTGCGAGTTTTATAGACTACTAAAAATGTTTACCGCCCAACGAAGTGTGCACGGGTCAGCTAGTTAACTAATAAAATTGTACAACATTATGCGCAGAACTTACATAGAATAGTTGAAGAAGCACTTTGTATAAGCTAATTTTTTTTTTTGAAAGGGAGCTTCCTTATTATTATACAAAATTGCATTTCGAGGGAACCTCAGACTTACAGCAGTCACACACAAAGTCTGACAGTCAATTAAAAAATGTAGAATATGAGAGCTTTGATTTCATGGACACCCTAATAACTGCAATGAATAAATCGCTCACAAAGAGAAATCGGCACTGCATCCATCCATGCACTCATCTTTCTATAGATTTACTTTACCTTGGCGCAGCAGCCCAGATTAGGCTTGAGGCGTATTTATCGTCTCTGATAAAAGTCACAGGTATAGAAAATTGGCGATAGTTCACAGTGACTGAAACTAAATATATCTGTGACTGTCTCACAGGCAGTGCCAGTGTCACGAGTGCACGATATTATATCGTTGTTATTTTATTAGGTACCTACGCAATATTTCGCTTCAGCTATATAATATAGCTTCTATATTCTCGATTTGATAATATCACTAAGTCAGAATGAGACACACCTAGTATTTTATACTTGGAAATTTGAAATGTATATCGCAATGTAACAAAGTTGTTACATGGCGTTATACACATACAATTCAAGAGGAATTTACGTTACGTTGCTGCAATGAATGAATTTGTACGTGATTGGTAGAAATGCCGTGGGGCCGCGGCGTACGACTATCGATCCCTCCAACTCAACCCGTGGATGTCGTAAGAGCCGACTAAGGGAACCTACCAGAGGAAGGGCAGCAGCTTCCTTCTGAGTATTTTTCAACACCAACACTGCGATCACCAATACGCCTGCCAAGCGTGGTGATTATGGCAAAACCCCCCCTACATGGGAGACCATCCACTCGATGGACCGACGACATCGTAGCGGTCGCAGGGAGTCGATGGATGGAGGCGGCTCAGGACCGCTATTTGTGGCGTCGCGTCGTATGGGAGGCCTGTGTCCAGCAGTGGACGTGTATGGGCTGATATGATGATGATGGTAGAAATACTAGCTAGTATTTTGTCACTGGCATTTGTAACTGATATTTTGAAGTCGCAGTAACGGAAGTCACAGTTATCGGATTTTGCCTAGTATAACCCAAGACTAGCCCAGATCTTCACTCAATATTATAAATGCGAAAGTTGATGTATGGATGAATGTGTGTTACTTCACGCCGCCAAAACTACTGAACGGATCAGGCTGAAATTTTGCATGCAAGTGATTTTAGGCCCGAAATCAAACAAACAGGCTATTTTTATCCCATAAATCAGTTCCCATGGGATAAAAATCTACTTTATAAGTTTCCATACAAACAACGCATGTGAAGCCGCGCCGCGGGCTGTACTAGTTTCAAAAAAAATCTTTGGTTTTTTTTGTACAGGTACCTATCCTGGGGTTTTAAAATCATTCGGACTTAACACAGCCCACCGATCTATCTATTATATTTTACTATTGAAATCTCTGCTTACTTAGGTGCTTGTGCATGTGCTGTTTTTTTATATATTTGTGAAGATTCCTTTGCGAAATGTTATCAATCAATTCTTGTTTACATTCCCATCATCTTCTTGGACAGGAACAAAAATATATGTACGAATTATTGGTATACTTACAATATGGTGTACCTCACTCAATGGTGTATTGTGAGTAGGTAGGTAAGGTACTATAAACGTACATTTTGTCTTTAAACTGCTAGCTAGCAACTTTCACGCGTCGTCTCACCCCGCTCGCATCGAATACATAGGTATATAAATCTGATATGTATTCGGGGGAATACATATAGGTATTTGGGGGTTCGATCGCGCAAGCACTGATGACTGAGTGTATGTAGTCTAAAATCTAAATGTTCTTAGATGTAGTAGGTGCCTAAAATAAGCTTGTTTGTAGGTTTAAATACATATATTAATCGACCCTACTAAGAACTTTTCAACGCTGTAACGAAGGCTCGTTATAAGTTCCTTTGCCGTGCCCGTGCTTTGACCTCAAATCTACTAAGGCGAAGATTAGCAGGTAAATTTTAAAAGCTGGCGAGATTGTTTTGTTTTATCGCCTTCGTCCCACGAACTTCGTCTCACCAGTGGGACGAATGGAACCATAATAGTCTGACTTAAAATTTGTTAAACTAGTTGAACCGACAGACATTGTCCTGACATACAATTCATACTTCAAATTTTTTTCAAACGTGCTGAGCAAAGAGTATATAACGCTGGGGCTAAGGTTACATGAAAAAAGTTTACAATAAAATGTTTTACCTACTTTGTTCAACGTAAGAACCTTCTACGATTATGTACTGTACGAGTATTAGATTTTGTTTTTAAAAGATGAATGAAATCGGTAAAGCCGTTCTAAAGTTATAGCTGGACCAACAGAAATAGGGGTTTATTTTTAACCGACTTCAAAAGAAGGAGGTTATCAATTCGTCTGTATGTTTTTTTTTGTATGTATGTTACGCGATATATCCGCCAATTATGGAACGATTTTGAAAATTCTTTCACTATTATATAGAAAATGATCATATATCGAAAATTTTATCCCCAGGGGATTAGTATTTATCCCGCAAAACTTAAAACAAGTGTAAAAGACAGGGAATTTGAAGTCGGTTTATCGTTTTTTAAAACACCGATTTGCCGCGCTTAATGTCTCGTCGCGTGGTCATCAGCAGCGCGGATAATTGCGTCAAAAAACAATTGCTCATAGCTTTTAAAAAAGAAATTCTATAAAAATATATAATACTATAGGATAGATGACCAAGAATTTTACTAATACATATATATTAGGTGATTTTACTCGTATGCTTTGGAAATTGCTTTGTTTTCCTAAAGTTCAAAAGCGAATTGAAATCGGCCGAATGAGCATCCTTTATAATTGATATGTCCCATCACTAGTAGAAGTTTACTAAATAATAGTAGAATTTCGTTAATTTAAAATAGGCAGGTACCTATGCACCTACTTAGTATCCAATACTTAGTAGATTTGTACTTGGACCGGAAACGTCTTCGTCACGTTTGCTTAGTAGGTAGGTACCTACTAGGTACGTACGTACGTACCTGGTTAGGTTATCCACAAGGACAATGAGTTATTTATCGCGTGTTTATCGCGAAAATATTGTATGTTTATAATTCTAACTGAATCTAAGTAAGTGCCGGGCCTACCCATTGTGAACTACCTAGCTTTGAACTTTATTGATAAAAAGGTTATCAATGTGTAGGTACCTAACCTGCGGGACATCCCGCATTTGCGGGATTGGATTCCCTTGTAACTTACCTATGTAAATATCCCTACCTACTTATGTACCTACTGGAATGTAATATATAATCATTTATTTACTTACACCCCCTCCCTAGGTACCTTACCTACCTAATAATCAGACATATCAAATTACGGTTATCATCACTTCATCATCATCATCATCATCTTCATCAGCGTCCACTGCTGGGCATAGGCCTCCCCCGTACGACGCCACAAATAGCGGTCCTGAGCCGCCTCCATCCATCGACTCCCTTCGACCGCTAAGATGTCGTCGGTCCATCGAGTGGATGGTCTCCCATGTAGGGGGGGATTTGCCATAATCACCACACTTGGCAGGCGTATTGGTGATCGCAGGGTGTTGGTGTTTAAAAATACTCAGACGGAAGCTGCTGTTCTTCCTCTGCTAGGTTCCCTTAGTCGGCTCTTACGACATTTACGGGTTGAGTTGGAGGGGTCGATATTCGTACGCCGCGGCCCCACGGCCCGGGGTACCACGGGGTAACATGGGTACATAATTATCTCAGCATTATGTCTCGTAGTGTCGTAGTATTAGGTAATTAATTGTCCAAAACTGCGCTTGTTTTTGACACATGCACGCCTATTAAGTTCCCTAATTATTGACAGGTGAGTGAATGAAGATTGAATGAAGTATTGGTATAGGTATCCTACTTTTAAATCTACGAATAACGCGTGTATACAACAACAATAATACTAGGACTATGTATGGAATGTTCCGATTCTCAAAATAAAGTCATTTAGTCGCCAGAGTACGTCTATAAAATAATGTAAAAAAGGACTGCAAGTCCTTTTTTACTAGTTTGGACTAGTTTATTGATTGTCACTTAAAACTATCAAAAATTAAATGAATGTGTCGATTTAATCCATTCACACATTAATTTTCTTTTAGAACGAACGAAATGTAATGAAATTTGTAAATTTTTCAATAATTTCCAGTCACGTTTGAGTTTTATGGGCGTATAGGTGAAAGTGATCAATGTGAAATCACACAGGAGACAGGAGGAATCCCCGAGTCCTCGAATTTAAACATACCTACCTAGGCAAAAGAGGAAAATATACGACTCTTTTCCAATCCCGCAAATCCCGCGTATTCGCGGGATCGATGTCCTCTACTTAGCGATGGAGATTTTGATGCAGGATTGGATTCCCTTATAGGTAGGTAGGTACGTTAGTACTAAAGTAGGTCTAATAAGTTACTTTTAATTTATTCCTAAAGCTCTAGCTATCTTGCTAGACCTTATAATATAACTTAATTACGAGTCACTAGAATAGATCGGAACCTGACCGAGACTAACCGTTACCGATAGGTGTGCAATGCAAGGCATTTGTAGAGTAAGTAGGTAGGTACATCATCAAATTCAAATAAACTCGAGCGAAGGATGCGAGACCTTTCGCTCACAAATCACAGGCCGTTATCACTGAACGCACACCATACAGACGTGAGCTTGAAATAATTAGGTAGGTAGAACGTACCTGAGCTGCGTGGTGCGTACCTAGAGGTACCTGAGAGCGAGGTAGTGTGTGTGTAGGGCGGGCGGGATGCGACGCAGCTTCCGCTAGTCGCGCCTGCAGCCACCCCGCCCCCCGCGCGTCGCCGGTGGGGGGCGACGGGGCGCGTGCGCGAGCCGGCCGGCACATCGTCAGTCCACCGCCGCGCCGCATACAGAATACACGCGCGCTCCGCTGCAAACCGCGCTCGCAATATCGAACTTACCATACCAGTGATCGAGAGGGAATCCTCTCGTAGTCAGACAAGATAGCTTCGCAAGTGGAAATGCCGTCGAGTAGCCTGTTCGCGGACCTGAGCGGTGGGGGGAGTTTGGTGGAGGACCAGAGGGCGTTCCAACTGGCGCTGGAGCTCAGCATGCTGAGTCTCGGAGAGCCGATGCCGGCGGGGCCACTAGCCAGTCCGCTAGGCTTCGCGCCGCCGCAGGAGGACCGCGTCAAGAAAAGCCAGAACATGACAGAATGCGTGCCGGTGCCCTCTTCCGAACACGTAGCTGAGATCGTCGGCAGACAAGGTTCGTTTATCCTATCCACTGTTTTATCTGAGGGTACTTGTAAGTCTGTCTTCAAAGTGTATTCGTCGTGTGCAGCGCAGCTCACCGACACCGATTGCAGCGGCGCAGTGCTACCCTCGTGGCTCGAAGCTCGGATCAGCTGTAGAGGTTATTCGGTGTCAGACGGCCGGGGCGAGCGAGCTAGCTACCCTTATATAAGGGCGCACGTGCCGGTTTTAGGTTATGTTCGATCTAAGTTTTCACAGAGGATCTTTTCGGTGGACGTGAAGGATTTGTATCATGTTTTGTTTACCCTCCATCCGCTCTCGTAGCAGTCACAGCTTGTTTGGTAGTTTGTACAGAGCTCGTAGACTCCGTAGCGCGTAGTTGCGGCACAATCTGTAGATTTTTGGCCTGTCCGTCTGTACCTTGTCCTTAGTTTGTCAGTGAAAATAGAAGGTACCTATTTTCACTGACAAATTAAGGACAAGCTACTTGCCTACTCGGTAAGGTACCCGTCTAGCTGTTCTCGATACGAAATTATAGGGTAGATGCTGTTTTTTGTGTTATTACCCGGATAAGAGGGTAAATTTAAGAAAACTGTAAAATTCCATGTTAGATTGCTGATTGGCTTTATTTACATGGGTCGGTTCGGTAGTACCTATCTGCCTACGCGTAAGTTATTTATCAGCTGTTTCCAATAGATAAGTAGGTAATGTAACTCAATGGTAGGTAGGTAGTTAATAATTTCCTACCAATTAGTACGAGAGCTTTCTATTTTTATGACATCCTAGCACGTCAATGCAAAGGCAACCTGGAGGTACAGCTCGCAAAAAAAATTGGGTCAAGCACTTCCTAAGTTAGCATATTTCTGTATCTGCTGCATAGACTACATTGTTACAAAAAAATCTTCCTAACCAGAGTCACATAACTGGGCTTATTATTTTAAAGAATTTTACTGCACTTTATATTAAGTTCCCTACTTAATCAGGTTACCATTTCTACGTTATTTTATTTTATGCTCTAGTTTCACTATTTCCCATAAAATTCTCCTCTCCATAATGTCTCTAACTAAAACTCATAGAATTGCTCCTCTCCATCATGTCTCTAACTAAAATGGATTCGGGTCTCAGAAAGTCGCGGCGTTCTAATTAAAAGGTACATTCGGCAAAAACAGCCCAAGGGTTGTTTTTTTCTCCTCAGAGCAAAAAAGCACCGACAAAGTAGTTCGCGGTACCCTTATCTGGGTCTAATTCTTCTCGGTTTTGGATAGAATCGATTATCTCAGATAATATCTTGAAACTCATTTAATGTTGAGAGATTGGTGAAAAAAATTGTTTGACGACCGATTATGGGTCATCAACATCATCATAGTAACGAAGGGCACATTTTAAGCTTACATTATTCTCATAAATAGTAAAATTCCGTAACCTAATAATTCAGTTACTTAATAAATTATGAAACTCAATAGTAAGATCCAGTAAATTAATAAATTATGTAACTTAATAGTAAAATTCAGTAAATTATAAATTGTGTAACATAATAGTAAAATTCAGTTACTTAATAAATTATTTAACTTAATAGTAAAATTGAGTAACTTCAATAACAGCACAGAACGGCTTTGTAATTTTTTTATTTACTTAATTGATAACATACTCGCTAAAAACAATCGGTTTACGGTAGTAACTCTTTCATCTTATCTACTTGGATATTGGATACCTACGGAATAATGAACAAGGAAAACGATTATATTGTTGTCAAATTAGGAAAATATTAAACTTATAAACTATAAATAATAATAACTTATAAATAACAAACCTATTAAAATACTTGATCTCGTAGTCAGTCTCACTTAATAAACAATCAAAATTATGAATTTGGTATTCATGAATAATACAACTTTTTATAAACGATTTAAGCTTATTGAATGAAATACCAACGAGATGAAAAAAAACTCAACGTCGTCGCTATTAAAAATTAAGTACGCTTTTGTCTCAATTAAAATATGTCTCATTCCTTTATAAAGACACGTTTTTCCACTTTTAGGGTTCCGTACCTCAAGAGGGAAAAAGGATTTCTTAAAGGATCACTTTGTTGTCCGTCTGTCAATCCCTTTTCTCAGGAACGCGTGAAGATATCGAGTTGAAATTAACACCAAATACTCAAGTCCGTCCCTCATCTCGGAGCCGTTATCTAAATCAAACTTCTATGTAAACGCTATCAAAAGCTATAGCCGTTGTTGCCCGAATATTTTGAAATTACGAAGGGAATCATATGCACAGAAAACCTATGGGGTACTTTCCTACTGAAATTTGGCAAGAAGTAAGGTCTGATAGTGCAATTAAAGAAAAAAATCTGAAAACTCCGAAAAACCGACTCGCACTTGACGTTTCGTTATGTAATTATGTTCATACAATACAACAACCTAAAAGCAATTGCTTTAGTTTGTAAGGATTTACAAAAAGCTTTTTAAGCTCTTAATCTAGGTAAATTCTTCAAGCATTTACCTACTAATGGAGAGAATTACAAGATTTAACAGACTTTAAAAAGGAGGAGGTTCTATGTTTGGTGATTTCTCCGTCATTTATGGACCGATTTTGATGATTATTTTACAGTTGTATAGAGGATAATAATCAGAAATATAAATATCATACAATTTCAGAAGTATACTTTATTGTAATAGAGCCAAGCATCTGCAGGAGCTAAGTACCAGGCCATTAACCAGCCCTGAACTAGTACAAAGCTTCGGTAATACAAACGACCTGTTTTACTCAAACCTTTCCCATACCCAGAGAACAAAACAATACTCAAGTATAGAACGAACGTACGCTTTTATAACTACAGTCCCTTGCATTTCCAGACAGGGCAACTGGTAAAATGAGAGCAAAAAAGCACAACTGGCCCTTGCAACCTTGTCAAACTACTGTGCGCGCATTCCCCCAGTTCAACTGACGAGGACGAGAAAACCCTTACAGCGACAAAGTGCCAGCGCAAGTCGCACGTATTGTTGTTATATTTAGGTCGTTTCGGTCTGCTTCCCTGGCTTTCCGATGTTTTAATGTAGTGATAACTTTATTTATTAACTTTGTAACGATTGTACAGAGTTACCGACTTCCTTTGATAGCGTCTTTTATTCAAGTTGCCAAACTTTAAGTTTCCATTTAGATAAAACTCTAAAACGACTTATCTTTTTTTAACTGGTTCTTTTCAATATGGTCCTTAAAAACGTCTCCATGCAAATTAAAAACTTGGTATTATTGTAGGCAAGCATGAAATCGCTTGTCATCGCATCTAAAATTATTATTACTTGATTAAACAAAGCAATAAACATACAAAAGCAGAGAAATTCAATACGAGCATTTCTCATCTAAAGGACCTTTTGATGCATTCTATGTAAGCTTTTTTTTGCGACCCGTACTTACCTGTAATTCCTTACCTGTTTATTTTGTCAGGTAAATTGTATGGGGCTTATGATAGACTAGTTTTTCGTCACGGATTTGTACGGTGGGATTAATGTTCTGAAAGATAAAATCGTAATCTTTTAGGTATTGAGATGTAGACTTTATTTCGTAACAAAATGAACTAGGCAAAGATATGCCATCCAGTCTTTCAATTATTTGTTGGCTTCCACGGTTTAAGAGAAAAAGCTTTAGCTCCCATTGTAGTCTTCAGTTTTTGATTTTGCAAAACTTATTCATGCAAGACGATTCATTCACAAAAGGATCTATAAATACACAATTCCAAGGATACCAAACTATTGTATACATTTCTATAAACTATGGCTTATTGTCAATTCTCGTCAAAACCCATGAACGACCTTTTAACAACGCACTTTCAATGATCTGAATATTAAGCAGTTGGTATAAAAGCTCGCGAATTGGAACCTTATCCGTATGAACATAGGGAAATGGGAATTGAGTTGTCTTTGACATGATGACATCTGTTAAAAGTCGCAATACGAAAATGAGGTTGTTTAAAATTCAAGTTTACGCACAGTAGTGACGTCACATCCGATGCAATAGGGCTGTGAACCGCACGTCCGGTCTTGAGCTTTGCAAGACGGCTTTCGATCAATTAAACCACAAAAACAAACCGCATGAAAAGCGGCTTCGTGGCGAGGATGGCAATGAAATTTTTTAATGTGCCAATTCTAAATAATTTGTTAAAATGTATATAGTTCCTATTCCTACCTACCTACACTGTTTTAGTCGAAGTTGAAGCCATTAAATTGTCGCAAATTATTTTAACTTATAAAAATTCGGCATGAAAAGAGACAATAAGAAAATCGTGACATGCCTTGCCAACCCTACTTTATCGACAGTCGATAAAACTTGTCGATGATCGTTGGATCCTGTCGGCCTGTTTGTTGTTTTGATTTGTAGTGACGCGCCACGGTGTTTTTGCATCTTATCGATGTATTGTAGTGTTGGCTGCGGACAGGTTGAATTCAATTACGATCAAGATCTCGAGTTATAAATAAATATCGGGTGGTTTTGTCTCTTGTACCTTCTTATGGTCCGATTTATTATTTTGAAATATATTTTATATTCCTGCTATTTTATGTCTTCTGTGTTGAGTTAAGGACAAATTTAAATTCTCTAGCTGTCTAATTGAAAGAAATAACGATTATGTAGTTACTTGTTCTGTTGCTAATTAACTGTTTACAATTAACCAGCTCACCTTATCTACATAACTGTAGTCATATTAATAGAACAGGCTTTAATAGAGCAGCAATTCCTTTATGGGAACGAAGCATCTCAAGTATGCCCCGGTGCCTGTTATAAAGTTCCCAGCGTTTCGGTAATTCATCCCCGTCCGTCAAGCCGGTTCGTAACCGGTTCCACATCAATGACTGCCAACCCTCGACGCTATGACTACCAACAATGGTTCTATTCTGGTTTCGAGATGGGCGCACTAGCGCATTTTAATCAGCCGTATTGACTTGTCTCGTAATGACGGCAAAAATAGCCAATAACGAATAAAGGTACCATTACGGGTAATCGACGCAATTTTCGTACATAAAACGAAAGAGGAAACAATCAGGAATTGCGCACGTGTGAGTGGAATGTACCAGGAGTGCAGCAGCTCGCGCAAGTGGACGTGAACGAAACGAGTAGATTCGCACCGGCTCGGCGTGCGCTCCGGTCGTCGGCACCGCGCTCAGGGTCAAGGCTTCGCTCCTGCTGCTCGCCTGGTCGCGGCACCGCGCGCTCCCGCTGCAGCGGAAATGAATGCCCGCTAAAAGCGAAACTGCCACTGACTTATGCGATTTCCCACGGCTCCACTGCTCAGCGCGTGCAATGTAAACAAACGCTCCATCTAACACTAGACCACACCACGCTCCGCTGAACTCGCGTCGATCGACATAAAAGCTCCGTTCACTAAAACGGCAATAAAACTCGGCAACAAAATTTTAAAATGTTTTAATGATCGCTAAATTGAGCTCAAATCCAGCTGCGATAACAAGATTACACAAATCTTCTATTCGTTGACAATTTTTGAATGAAACTACTCCGGAGGTGAAAAAATAAAGGAGCACATGTCCCGCGCTGCTTCGTCCCGAAATTCCAGAGCCTCGTTTTTTGTACGCCTTGACAGATGCATTCTGGGACGCCGCAACCGCATCTTTCGTCCTTATCGCGCCTTGGAAATTAGATCCTAAGTCGAGCAGCCCCGGGGCCGCTCCTCTATGGATTTGAGGGTTATTTTGAGGAGCATCCGTCCTTGTCGCTCGCCTGGCGCCGCCGCTAGCGAGGAGAAGGCATCTCCGTTGTTTGTATTGCGCACGTCGTAACAGCATTCTTAAACGCTACTACTTTTTGTTTGACGGGAACGATCTTTAAACGGATGAGTCTGTAATAATTCCCAATCATAGCCAGCGAAAGAAGCGGCACCACAGCACCCTCGTCTGCGAAACTTAGGGCCCGTAATGAATGACTTCCTAATTGCCGCCGCAGCATAACCCGTAATCCGGCGCGAAAACAGTACGCTGTTTAATTGTGGACCTTGAGCCGTTTCGTTCCTGAGCTTCAAATCGAATGTCAAACGTCTCGCGACCAGCTCGCGACATGTACTTTTGTGTGCGAGCGGCGCATGGTCCAACGGGTCGACGACGTGTTAGGAAAGCGGGTCTTATTCAGAGGCAGCAAGACCCGATTCAGACTGGTCGGGGTCGGAGTTGCGGCGTTCCAGGTTCGCGCTGGCATTTGTTGCTTTATAGAGCGACAAGTCGATATGCTCCCGCACTAATGTTGACAACAATCCATCTCGGGCTGTCACCCGGCGCCGCGAATTAGACTCACTCCCATTTCGATTTATTCCTCATCCAGGCCGGTAATAAGAGGTAATTCCGCAGACGAGTTTCATTATTCCAACGTAACTACACGATAGCAATTTCTCGAAGATATGTTTGTTGCGGACTACATTATTGTGAGGAAAAAATCATGTGCTGGTTTTTGTTAGGGTTTAATGACAGGATATGATGTTAATGTGCGAGTCAAGGATACAGATGTGCGGCGCTGTCGCCATGAAGAATTGTTTCGATCCACCTCCTCCTGATCGCGACACGTGGTGCCAAACGGCACATTTGTAATCCATCGACCTAGTAAGCTTATTGAATCGACGGTTACAGGCACATTCATCTTTCAGTCGATAGATCCATTTAAACTTGGACCAATTTGTTCCCTAACGACAAACGAGTAACCGTTGTTTTGACTTTTAACATCCATTGCGACTTAATATAATCTAAAGGTAAAAGCACCATCTGCTTGTAACCGTCGAAGGTACCAATGGTGGCCACCTGCCAACGGTTTCCAACCGTCTTGCCCTCCAAGTAAAATACTTACATGTACCTTTACTTACGCTATTGTATAGTACCTTTAGACTCTTGCAAGAGTTTATGAAACTAGGGAGCTTTAGGGGGTCCGGTTTTGAAACGATAAATCACCCCACTTATGTAACGGTCGCACAACGCAAATTAACATAAATCTATTGTTGTTAGAATGAATCTTGTTCCTTCCCTGGCACCAACCAAACACGATTCAAATCCGTGCATCGGTTTGGAGTTTTTGACTTTTCACGCATTCTTCCCGGCTTCAGGCGTAGGTTAAAACAGAATCATCGTGTCGAAATAAGGTAGTCGAAAAAAATAAACTGCATACCTTCAATACTTCGATCATGTGTTAAAAACTGTCGTCAGGTCGAAAATAGCCGAGCAGGTGCAAGCATTGGGTACCTCCGACTAGAAAGAAACCACTGCGAAATGCCAAGGAGATTTCGAGGAGCAAGCTCATTATGAATATATAGGTACCTCTCTATATTTGAATACCCCGCTGTTAAATGTAATGTTTTCTTGTTCGAGAGGACTAGTCAAATATTTATGTAAATTACGACTGTTGTTTCGTTACTTTAACGGGTTAATAGGATTTTGTAGTAGATCTCAAAAGGATTCTGGGAAATATTGATTTTATAATTACGAGACTAATTAACTAGGAATATTATTGACACCCGCCGCGACATAGTTCGCTATTTCGCTTGGGCTCAAGAAACTTATAGCAAAGATTATCCAAAGCAGTACAGTTGATTTGCATCGAGTGGCATGCGTAACAAAGACTCCCATTATTATTGAGTAAATTGGATTAATTTGTTAAATCATAAAAAAGATCATAAAACTACTTAAGGTATAAATTAATCACTATCGATTGCATTTCAACCCTACCTACTATGTCACATCCCTAATCTGTAATAATAGCATCGTGGACGCTCTCGAGTTGTCGTTATCCAATAGAGTTGTTCTATCGCTTTTATTACGAGCGGGTGACAGCTGTGCTTTCCGTTGACACAACGGTCAGCAGGTCGGTTGGGAACGGAAGTTAAGGTCAACATAGTACTTGTATTCATGACCTCGCGTAGAACGCTATATTCAAAAATGTTTGATGTCTATGGAATCTCGCCAACATTTTATTAAATAAATAAATAATTCTGGACAATTCACACAGATTTAGTTAATTTAAGGGGTACTAGAATAACTGATATAGGTACTTTACATTGATAGATATTTTTTATACCTATTAACATATTGACGCTTTGATGATTGATTTAGAAAAATTATCTTTGAATCTTAAGCTTGCTCATATTTTGCGTTACAAAATGTGCGTTTGTTCCCTACATCTGTTCTGTGCGAGACTTCCTATGAATCACTTTGAGTTGTGCGTTTATTGCTTACAGAATAACACGTAGTACCTACGGACGTAGAGGTTATCGCTCGTCTAACTATCGGCTAAACGGAAACTTATTACATTGCAAAAGGAAATGACCTTTATCCAAGAATATCTTGGACGTATTTTCGCTTAAGCTTATTGCAAAAAAAGTTTTCCCGTATTTTGGTGCTCATTCATAAATGGCCCGGGATATTCTTATCCCAAAGTGATTGTTATTGTTATCAGACATTGTTCAGAGCTTTTGTAAGATTCAATACAAAACTAAAACTAGATTTTATTACCTGCACAATTGCATTGTAAAATTGTTAGATTTTGACACTCAACGCGTTGCTTTTCCGCTGACAATGCTATCTCCCGACAATTCTTCTAACACTTACAACAAAAGATCATTTTCTTAAATGCGACCCTCGTATTGTGTTGTGGCATAACTGTATGTTTAGAAATTCCCAAAAAAGGACCGAACCTGGTATCAAGGCGGCTTCTACCTGCCAACCTACCTGCCTGCTAATCAGACGATAAATTAAATACGAGTTCTCCAAAGGATTTATGTGGATGCAAGTTCATTATTTTCGAGTTCGCGCACGCTTTATCAAGGGAAGAAAGGAATCCACAGAGTCCCCATGAGGCTTATCAGATTAGTTTTTTAAGTACAACTTCATTAGAAGATAAATATTTTAGAGTTCGTTTTGGCGCACTGCTGTGCAATCAATAATTTGATGTTTACAAAAACGAATTGGAAACTTGGTATATCTTATTGAAACTGTTTATTTTTTATTATATTTTAGCGGGATAAATAGTTATCGGGACTAAAAAATATTTATGTCTGAGTCGACATGCACAAGGAGGGTTCCGTACCATCGTACAAAAAAAATTGCAACAGCAAAAGAAATCCTACAAAGCAGTTTTTTTTAAATGGATCTAAAACAAGCAAAAAGACAACATGACGCGGTCACCCATCCAAGTACTGACCATGCCCAAAGGTTGCTTAACTTCGGTGATCGGTACTCACTTTGGTATGGTTGTTGGCCCCCTTATTTTTTATATTTGTTATTAACGGCAATAGAAATACACACACTGTCAAAATTTCAATTGTCAAAGAGATACACCCTACTAAAAACGCGATTTCTTTAGCCATTTTTGCTCTACGTTTGTTGTAGAGCAAAAATGCCTAAAGGAGTCGCGTTTTTTGTATGGGAGCCGAGAGCCCGCTTTACTTTTAATAAATAATTATCTTTATTCTTTTTTGCTACAGCGGCAAGAGATATCAGTACACATTCTGTGAAAATTTCAACTGTCTATCATTTACGGTTCATGAGAGATGAGCCTGCTGACAGAGGCATAGACGGACGGACCATTAGGGAACGGAACCCTAAAAAATCAAACTGTCGAACATAGCCCTGCTTCTTTTTACGAAGTCGGCAAAAACTTGAACTTTTGTGACTGATGATGATGAAGTTGTATGTAATAAAATTTGAGATTTGGCGTAAATATTGCGTGCGTGTCTCGTCTTCTGTGACCTTATCGAGTTACAAAAGCTAGGAGCATAGGTGAGTACGATCTCGGAAAGTAGCTTTTAAGTTTCGACAAGACAAGTTAAGCAAATTATTCTGATGTGTTCATTTTTAAATGAAATTATAACTTTTTTATTGCCCGGTAAAAAAAAGTAAAGTACCTACCTAACCTACCAATTTTGTTCTATAGTGTCTGGCCTGCTGTGATTTTTTTGTACCAGGCTCTCATAAACGGGGCAGTAGTTTTGTATGCGAAGTGGGTGGCGAGTACCCGTGTAAGCCGATATTTCCCTCATGAAAATACGTTCAATACGGTGTCGTGTTCCGATGCGTGTGGAACCTTTAGATTTTCGCCTCGCATGCCGGTACATTATTTCGCGTCGTTAATTATTGTAAGGTTTTTGTAATGCTCGCATAAGCCACCTGTCGGCGGTAGTAATTAAAGATTGCACGTAGCAGACTTGGGCCGTGCTTCCACTCGACAGAAGTCCAGTCTCGTCTGGTTCACCTTCGGTCTGAAATGCCGCTATTTATGGGATTTTTTTGTAAAACGAACGAACATTAAACTCTTGTTGTCGTTGTCTCGTTGTGTTCGAATTTCGAGGCAGGTGGCGGAAGAACGCCATCTGTCGGGCGGCGGCGCTGCGCCCCGGAAATGCAATTTCGTTTTGTTTTCGATTCAGCTTTCAATTTGACGTGCATAATTATCGATAGTTGTTTTTAAGGATGTAGGAATACGGTCTAAATTAGAGAGCTTAGTTTGAAAGGGTTAGTCGTTGTATGACATTTGGTGGTCACGGTCACGGTTTCAGTCAACTCCGACAGAAAGAACAGCAAAGCTTTCAATTAAATTGAAATTGCTTGTAGTCATCGATATATATGTACTCGATGCTTGTAGTATTTAATTTGTACTCAAGAATGGGACTACAAATGGAGATTGGAATTTTTAAATAACTCTTAATTTCACGACGAAAAGTCATTCTACCTACATCCGTTGCCAGCACCTGCCGCTGCGAAGGTTTTTTCCACCACTCTACAATTTAAAAATAAAATAATAAACAACCCACAGTTAGCATCGATGGAACAAAAGATAGGACCTACTTACTCCATTTAGAATCCCTTCCGAGAACTTTCGCTTACAAAAAGTTTCGAGTTTTGAGGTTTTAAGTTTAAATAAAACCTGGTTTGTAAAGACCTGAGCCTAATTAGTCAAATTACATGCACAAGAGTCTCTTTAAAGTCGTTTACATGGCAATTGACACCCGAGGCACGAACCGCTTTGTATCCTCGCGGAGCATGTCCGACAAACCTGCAATTTCATCTGGACCTGGACATAATTGAAAAATGTCTCCGCAGCCGAACTGATTGGCCGATTTAATGCATTCCTCAAATATCTCTTGGTCACGAGAACATCGACGCAAATATCGACACTGTCTCATCCCTAAAGAATTCAAAATCAGAACATTGTTGTTTTAAGAATCTTATTTGAAGAATAACCGAATTAAATGATACACAATTGTGTCGTGACAGACCGCGATTGGAAAAGCGAGAGCTGCGGGGCGACATTCCGCGGTAATATTCCCCGAACCTCCTTCGAACAGGGTCCAGAAAGAAACGTCTGTATGCATGCATCGATAAAATCAATTTTGTCTTCAATCTGCTAGAATTGCTGAAAAACATATCCAGCAATGGCTACCGCTACCTGCGGCTACACATCACTATTGACGCGAAAATTAAGGATTTTTTCAAAATCTTGGATGTTTCATTTCCGATATAGATTTCCGATTTCGAAAGTGATAGCTAATCGATAATCGAGATTTATTTCGCGTCCGCTAAATATGCGAAATTGCTAACCGTTCCGGCGGTAGTATCGAACAATATTTTTATTATAATTGGCACCGCGGTCAACGCTTCTTGGAAATTGGCCTTTTTTCTCTGCTTTATTTCCAGCATTTAAGCGATCTTGTTTTTGCGTTGGAATCGTTCGAATGGACCTTTGTTCTCCGCCATATTGTTACTCGTAGCTTGCATTGCTAAGGAACAACGAAAGTGAGTGAAAGTTACGCGATATGATCTATCGCAAATCGATTATCGTACGAGAATATTGAATTGATTTATAATTTGCCTTTAAAATTCTAACAAGTTTTATAAAAACGGTTTCAGTAAAAAAACACTGAAATTCGAACAAGAACCTTATAAGACGCCCCCTTTAATAACGAGGTTTAAAACCCAAGAAGAATCCGTTGCGATTTGAAATAAGAATAGTGCCCAAATAGTGCCTGAACTTGTTTATGGTCTTTTACCCGAGAGTTTTGGTAGTGCTGACACAGAAACACTTTTCCCGTAATTAGGGGTAACAGGAGAGGTGCGAGCCCGAGGGAACGACCAGATGACGCCGGCGCAGCCGACCGTGAACCCATTACCACTCACATACAAAACTTATACTCACACTGCTTACTTTACTGCTCTGATCAATCGATACAAAACAAACAAACCATCCATTATCCTGTCCTTATATCATCCTAAATTTAAATTACCTTATAATGTTGCCGAAAATATATTTCAAATGACCCGACAACATTCATAAATCACGTTTTTAATTATGTTCAATTTTGCAACCGTTTTAGATGTTACAAATAAACAATAGCAATAAATATCTTATACGATATTTGAAGTATGTTCTAATGTTATTTGAATGCCGACGACATTTTTAACGAAAACCTATTGGATTCGGCTAATTCTATATTCGAACTATTATCTCACGATTTGGACAAATCGGGTATTTCGACCAGGATATGCTGACCTTCCTCGCATCCCGAGCCCGCTCATGTCTTCAGCGCGTGTGAGGCATTGTGTTAAACGTTTGGAGGTCACTTTTGGGTGGTATGTATGGACTATAGAGTAGCTTGAAGCTTTTGAAGTGGCCGGCGTTGCGTCGCACGATTTATTTCACACAACATCGGCGCAGACAAAGCGATCCACGATTCATTTAGATTTTATCGCTTTAAGACGAAAAACTAATAACGACACGCCTGGTTAGGCATTATTTTATGAATTTAAAATGAGAGCGCCTTTGTCATATCTCATCTTTCAACATATTGTCACAAATTCGGGGCATGGCTCGTTTCAATTAGCAACTTATGTTTTTAAGACCATAAAACTTAACAGAATTTATAGTTCCAGAAATTGATTTAAATCCTTAGAAAGTGTCGATTTTATAAGTACATTTAGATTAACTCCAATGATATGGACCAGTTGAGCTATCTGTAGATTGTTTGCAGCAGACTGCAGTTAGCTCAATTGTTTCAATTGTAAATACTAGTTCTAATTTTTTTCTATTATTTGATTGTAATTTTCTTTATTAACTCCAGATAGAATATAAAATCATATAAACTTGTTGTTGTCTTAAAATTTGTATATGTCAGTTTTTATCCCATATTTTTAGATGTTGCCCGTTGAACCGAGCGAAGTCCCGTCATAGATCAAAGTGCCGGTGACAGATATTCTGATATTTCACAGATTGCTTTAATAAATGCATGGATAACTTACTCGGTGGCCTTTTTTCAACAAAGTCATTTATAAATGACTTTGGCTCGTTCGCTGGTGGTCTGATCCACCTGGCGGACGGCGGACCCGGAAAGTAAAATGTCAATTTACGCTCTGTATCAATTAAATCGCAGATATGTATGATTCTAAAAGTCTTGGGGCTCCTTGTAATAAAATAGCATTAACCGTCAAAGGACATTTATTTCATTCAATTTACGAACTAATACGTTCGATTTGAACTTCCGCTGTTATGGTCACGTGGCACATTCCAAATTCGAATAATAATCATTCACGGGTCGGTTACGGCGCATATCGTCGCACCCTCTACTGGGTTGCCAACCTCAAACGGTCAGTTCCCAGTACATTGCACCCTGTTACAAAATAACCTAATGTCTTCGTCATTCGCGAAGATTTTTTGTTATGTTTTGTCACAATTATATGTGCATTTCGGGTCGACACTCAACTTATTACCTTAAGTAGATAATTAAATTTGAAAACGGGTCCTTTTATAAGTTTTTGTTTTATTAAGTTGTTTCAAATATGTTCGCCTAATTAATTTTGTTTACGAAACAAATTTTTGGCCATTATAAATCAGCGGTAGGTACATATGAGGAGCTAGATGCAATATGTTATTATTTGAACATACGAGTCTTTGTATTATTTTATGGTAGCGTCATTTGGGTGACTCCAGTGACCTAAAGACGACCTGCAGCAAAAAATAAAGCCGCCCATTCACGCTCACATCTAATCCAACCTTGAACTAGTTAAATCGTTTGGGAACATATCAGGCGGACACGGCAACACCGTCTCGAAGAGTCGGAAAAAATCGCATTTCGCGGTATCGAACACAGACATGTTATTATCCTATTATTTTAATAGCTTATTATAATAATATCCGTGCCATGCATTTTAAATTGCATTCGACGTTACATCTATATTAATTCTGATGTTGGTAATGCATCAGTGATTCTTCCTTTAGTATTCAAAGAAGCCTACCTATTATTTTATACGCAAATCAAGTTCTAAAAACGAATAATAACCAAATTGTCTGAATCGCTGATTGATATTGCCATAGTCGTAAGCTCTGCAGCCAAAAGCTCTTGCTTCGCCGCCGTACGCGTTTAAATCTTTTCCACTTTCGCGTTTCTGTTTCTCCGTACATTTTATAAGAATGGAGCTTTCGATTTTTAAGAATAAGAGAACTTTATTTGTACTTTTACACAGTTTAATTTATCTAGTACCTAACTAACACGATAGAATCTACATAAATTAAAAAAGCTCATTATATGAGCTTTTGATTTTTAAGAATAGGAGAACTTTATATGTACCACAATTTGTACCTTTACACAGTTTAATTTATCTTGTATCCAACACGATAGAATCTATAAACGTAAATGATAAATTAGAAAAAAAAACATGTAACAAAATGATGCCCGCGCGACTCAGCGCAATATTGTGTTGTGAGACCCAGCCGTTTGTCATACATACATAACTAGCACAAAGCTATTCTTCCGTCGAAACCACCGAAGTCGATTTGATTCTATATAGGGGATCCTTTGCGAACTTTGTCTAATAATTAGGTAGGTACCTACCTAATTAGTAGTACCTAGTACATGCAATATTTCCACTGGAATAAAGGAAATCTAGCCGTGGGGCCGCGACGTACGAATATCGACCCCTCCAACTCAACCCGTGGACATCGTAAGAGCCGACTAAGGGAACCTACCAGAGGAAGGGCAGCATCTTCCTTCTGAGTATTTTTAAACACCAACACTGCGATCACCAATCCGCCTGCCAAGCGTGGTGATTATGGTAAATCCCCCCCCTACATGTGAGACCATCCACTCGATTGGTCTCGTCGGACCGACGACGTCGTCGTAGAGGTCGCAGGGAGTTGATGGATGGAGGCGGCTCAGGACCGCTATTTGTGGCGTCGTACGGGGGAGGCCTATGTCCAGCAGTGGACGTGTATGGGCTGATGAAGATGATGAAAGGAAATCTAGGGGGTGTCTGCTCATTTGGAAGTTGTACAGTTACACTCGTAAATCTTCCAAACTGCGGACCTATGATTAAATTATTTTTCAACATATCACGAACGCGTTTTTGCATATTGATAGAGTTCTAATGTTGTGTTGTTCCCACATTGCGTCATGGTGCAACGAGAATGCACGATATACGATTCCTTTGATGTAGGTCTAATCACCTCAAATCATACATCAAACACCGAAAAAATAACATTGATCTTAACCGCATCGCCATAATACTCGTTTTTTATCACCGCGACCAGTGAGAAACACTGCCATGAAATATAGCAATCTAATAAGACCATTTTTTGCTCCAACCAATTTTCCAATCGATAAATAAATACCCAAATTGGAATACAAAGCCGTTGCAGGTATCAAATTAACGTCTCGGTACCGCGAATATAAATAAGTAGTTATTTGAACAACATAATGACAGGTTCGCTGATTGACTATCCATCGTTTGTAATTATGAATCATAAACAAAGGCTAAGAAAAAACTGCCAAAAGCTAATCTCTGGGCAATTAACCTATCATGCGTTATTTAGTGTTGAAGGTCGATGTAAATGGGGCCGATACATTTCCTATCAGCTGCCAGTCTGGTTATATTAGGTATCATTAGCATATTCCATTGAGGCGAGATCCCGATTTGCAAGATTATCGCTAGACATTCATAGCGCTTGAACTTGAGCAAGCTAGCCGCCAAACTAAGGTTAACGTCCTAGAGCGAAATACCTCATAAAAATCTAGAAAATTATCCAAGAGACAACACAATTTGTGAGTTGCTCAATATATTTCACGAGAACATCATAATCGCGTGATACTGCAGCATATTGAGTATCGAGTATCAATAAAATAAAAGGAACGCGCCCATTTATTTCTTTTTAAATTGCTAGTGTTGCCACTGAACAAAAGATTTCGGTAAAACGACATCTTTAAAAGCCTTCACCGGCAAACGTAATTTTGTGCGAATATTATTGTACTCTTTTATTACCAACACGCGGTTTACTTTTACAAAAGATTTTTACGAACTTTTTCTTTATGAACACTCCGATCATAATACGTTATTGAAACGTTTAAGATAATTTATTTTTTACCGGAAATTTTAAACCACGTATGAAGTTGATGAGCAAAATTATTTCTGCAACCCAAGAAAATACATTTTTTTGTCCTACAAACATTGGACGTGAAAACAACTCGGTAACCCGATGACTAGGGCGTCATAAAGTGCAAGTAGGTGCATCGGAACGTCGTGGTAAACATAGACAAACCAGTTCTGCACTATGCGCTCCCACACATGCACGGCTTCCCCACTCGGCCCTGCGGTAACGACCCCCTGATAGATTGCTTCATCTGATACTCCGATGACCAACAACCAACTCTTGATTATGCATTCCTAGTCTCACCACAGTCGAGGTTTTGACACCTTATTAGTTTTATTTCTTCTTGTTGTATCATCATTATATTATATGCTATGCTATGCGTACGCATATTTACAGAACCTTCGAATTTTGTCTTAATGTGGCCACAAAACCAAAGGAAATTAATGATTACACTGCGGTTTCCTTTCCATAGCAATATTACGAAAGCTCCCAAAAGAATCGGGGTTGGCAGCCGCCACATACGGCTTTACATAACTTATTTTTGTGGGATAATAAGTTTCTCAGAAGATGACATCGTTGTTGGAGATGCGGAAATTTCAGTTGCTTTTCCAGTCCTTTTCTAACAATGAAGTAACTTACTCCAAAAACAGCATTAAATAAAATATATCAATGTTTTTACTTTATTTTGATCTATTTAAGTGATATGAATGAAAAAATTTAATGAGTAGGTACCTATACCTTTACAAAAGTGTAGTAATAGAAGGCAAAAGTGCTTCACACATGGCCACGCGCAGACTGACACGCAAAGCAATATCATCACGTTGCCGGCATCCGCCCGCCGCCGCCGCCGCGCCGCGCCGCCGCCGCGCCGCGCCGCCGTGCATTGTCCACCGGATGTCTTGCGGTCACACGCAATTTCACAAACTCCACTGCGTCCATGACTCCCTAGTATCCTTTCCTACGAAGCTTGAAGAAAACAACGACTATCGTATTAAAACTTGACCAAATCTATCTACGTTATGAAGTCCTGGTAGGTTACATACGCGTGTACAAGTTAACCGCCTGTCATTGAGTATTATATACATAGGTAAGGATATTTATTTAAATTTTGGATTTCTTTCTGAATTAGAGTTTGCCAAATGATACACCGGCTATAAATTACAGAAATGCAATCGGCCATCAAAGATTAATTCTCATTTAGCGTGTGATAAAAAAGCAATGAACACCGCTTCATTGCCCGAAACCCCATAATTCATCGTTCCACTCGCAGTTAAATTAAAAACGCGTAAATGAGCGACCTACCGATTTCTTCGGCTTCAATTAGATTTCGCGAAAGACGAACAATAAGAAATAAAATCCGATCTTTTACGATCCGTCTGTCAAAATGGACCACGGAAACACTGATTATTTTTCGAGTCAAGACCATACCTTACCTTCAGCGATGTTGAACCTAAAGGCCGGTGGTCAAAGCTCAGCTTACAGCATTACGAAGCATACGATTGTATTTCCCCAGCTAAAATTTTTGAATCTAAAATCAACTCGCTAAAGCTTATTTTCCGTTGCAGCGTGTTTCTCAGTGACATTCATTCGGTCTGGGTCGATCGTAAACACGGGAATGCAACGGGGCCGATTGGCAATGTTGCTAAAAAACCAAAAGTTTCAGTTTTAACCCGAAACTGGCGAGCGAAGGGGGTTTTATGGGCCTGGAAGTAGGTCATCGGAGCTCAAAAGACCGCCGATTGTGCTGCGATTGCGTCAAAAGGTGTTAAGATATTTAGGTTAGGTATACGTTACTACTTCCTCAAAGAAAATTCGGAAACCACAACAATCATGGGAGTCGTTTATATGCTCCTCAATCGATTTCAGAATTCGAATTCTAAACCTTCAATTCGTTCGACGCACCACTGACGGAATGCAGAACGGAATTTCGCCAGGTCTTTGTTGCAGATTCCCAGACGGCCGCTGTAAAAAGTCGCATGAGGGAACTAGGCTTCGCATGGTCAGTGTTACTCCTGAATTAAAGCAGCATTTAGACAAGGAACTACACAAAATCAAGCTCTGCTTAGGTACTTTGGGGCTAGATGTGTGCTGTGTGGATTGTCCAGCAATATTTATTAACATATTATTTGTAAAAGCGTAAGGATTATGCGTCCCATTCTAGCCATTAAACTTTTCCAGTCGTCCAACGTTTTTATCAGTGCTACTACCTATATTATAAATAGCTCATGCAAATTGACAAACTACACTTTTGGTTTGTTCGGATATTCAGGACAGAACTAGTTATTTATTAGAATATATTGTGTTCAGTTCACCTTAACTTTAAACTTGATTAATTTCTGTAAACTCTTCAAAATAAAGACAAGACTGAATAGGTGTCTTCAAACCCTCGTGATACACCGTCGCGCGACGGTGATCTCAATATTATAATGAAAACCAATAGTTTTTATCATCATAAGCACTAGAGTAAAACTCTGGCATCGATAGACCTTGTAGTAAAAATGTCAAATTTCCCCTTTATCCGCATCATAAAATATACAAAATGAATAAAATAAAAAAACGGGGCTATTTATTTAAGTTTTATGTATATACAATGATTATACACATAATAACGGACCATCAAACAAGTATTTGACTTTCTACTTGATATTCAGTATTATTGTCAACCTGCCGGTAGAACATGCGTTTTTGTGTACAAGAATGAATAACTCATTACAACATTTTCAATTTTTATTAATATTGTAAATGCGAAAGTATGGATAGATATTTTTTATTACTTACTTAATGCGTAAACTGCTGATTAGATTTTCATTAATATTTGCAAACATTTAGAAAATAATCTGGAATAATATTCATAGGCCACCTTTTATAGGGGTTACACGCGTGCAAAATCTCAGGCAGAAGCTAGTATATATTATGTAAAAAGCATCTTTTGCTTCATATTTCCTGTGACCAACAATAATTCAAAGTATCAAAATATATTTTAAGGTTAGGTGGCAGCCCTAGGCCCAAAAAATCCGGATATATCATAAAATTGCTGTTAACTTCTAAATCACGCGGAGTTAGATTATGGTTTTAATACTATAGATAAAGGTTGGTTTAATCAATCGTGTAGTTTAGAAATTACGATCTAATACGGCATTAAAGTGGAGAAAAATAAATAAAAAGAAAAATGATAAAAGTATTATTATTTAATAATCTATTCACAGTAGAAAGTCGAAAACTTGTTTGATTGTCCGTTATTATTTGTATATACATAAAACTTAAATAAATAGCCCCGTTTTTCTATTTAATTTATTTTGTATATTTTATGATGCGGATAAAGGGGAACTTTGCCATTTTTTTTATAAAAAAACTACAAGGTCTAAGATGCCAGAGTTTTACTCTAGTGCTTATGATGATAAAAACTATTGGTTTTCGTTATAATATTGAGATGAAACAAAATTGGGGTTTATTTTACACTGGTCGGCCACATCCTCATTTTCCATCGTGAGATTGTGGTCAAACGAAGGTCAACTATATAAAAAAAATGAAAAAACTAAGAATATTGACGCCTGAAAATTATATGTGAATTGTTTTTTGATGTGAAAATACTGGCGCTTGTTATTTTTATTTATTTTCTACTCACATAGCCCATCTAACCCCTGCCTCCTCTTGCATTCGGGGGTTATCACCGTGGAAATGGCGGCCGTCCCGTTACTGCTAGACCTCTAAAAACAAAGGACGATCCGGTCGCGGATCCAGTTCTACACAGTTTATTTATTTATTTTATTTTCCACTAAAAGTCGACCGGGACAATGCCTGCGGCGACTGGTAATTTAGAGCTGAGATTGTACGATAAACAAACGTAGGCGAGATTTTCTTTTGATTAGTAGTTTTAGGTTTTATTCCATCAAAACACGTTACAGAATGTATACCTAAAGCCGGGTTCGGACTGGTGTTACGGGGCGTAATGTATAAATTCGCAGCGAACTTGAAACATCAAAAATCCGTCTCGTTGCTCGTTGCGATCGCATTCTTTCCCCGTAATGACTGCACGAACGCTCGATGTTTGACAGCATGTTCACACGATTCGGTTTTATGCAGGATCGGTTTTTTGCAAGATACGGTTTAAATTAAAATAAATATAATAAAAAAAATACATAAATTAATCAAATATTTTTTTTTAAATTATCAAATTAATATTTTTTTTTAAAATATTTTTAATTAAACCAAATAAATATTTTTTTAAATTATTTATTTGATAAATAGTATAGAAAATACACAATACAATTTGTACGGGCATTAGGTTTTAAGATCCGGGAAAAAAAACAGGTTCGGTCGTTCGAACCGATTTTTCCCGGATCAAATTGTATTGTGCATAAATGTAATTGTTTTTATGAAATCAAACAATTATTTTAATGTTCAGTAAAGTTAGTTATTTAAGTTAAATATTGTACGTTCATAATTAACGGACCAACGGTTCTTCCCACCTTTTTGTTTTAGATCTCACATAGTTTCGACAGTAAATAATCTTTATCTTTATTTTTTATCGATCCTGCATAATAATCCTGTATTGATCGTAGGTTCTATAAATAAGTTTGTCAATCTTAGTTTCTAAAGGCTGTGGTATATGGTTAAATAAATAGAATCGTGTGAATATGCAGTGATACGTTACATTACGCCCCGTAATGCCCCGGTCAGTACCCGGCTTATGATTTAGCAACCTACATACTTGCTACTTACCCGGTTACTGTATAGGTAACCGGGTATCTACGATCAAGCAGCCTACGGTCACTATCAATAGGCGGGGCTTGGTTGACAAAAAGGATGCGAACTCTTTTTTTAAAAGCACTAATTCCTAGAAATTTCTCTATGACAGCCTCTCGTCTTCGGCAATTGATGTACAAGGTGCCACAGGAATACGCGGAATCTCGTATATTGTTATGACATTATTATCTCTCGTTGACCTATCGGGAGCAATAAGTCAACGCTCTTGATTGAAGCGAAAGAATCAGACGGCTGTTCTGATGGACGTCACTGTTAATTTGTAATCATCCTTATAGCTTGATACGTAACAATTCGCTATTTTTGTTTTATCACCAGGATTTTAAAAGTAGAATTGGTAGTTTCATTTGATTTCAGTTCTATTCATGAATATTACTTTTCTATATTACTAATTACATAATTATCAATTATATTATTAATTACTAGCTGCTGCCCGCGGCTTCGCGCTTATCATGTACCCTGTGTACGGACATGGTAATTTCATTAAGATCCGTTCAGCCGTTTAGGCGTGAAAAGGTAACAGACAGACAGATAGACAGAGTTACTTTCAAATTAATAATATTTGTAGGATTACTATATACACTGGTATTGATATAGATCAGTGGAGCTACCTGTAGATTGTTTGCAATAGTCTGCAGTTAGCTCGATTGTTTCAATTATAAATACTAATTCCAATTTGTTTCTTTTCTTTGAATGTTAACTATTCTGTGTGCATAATTATAAGTACAGATTTTTACCATCATCAATTTCTATAAATCTACTTTTTGGCTAAATATACAACATAATATAAAATGTTTTATTCGGCGTTCGACCCTGATCATCATTATAAACTAAACAAATAAAAAATATTATTAACTTAACCGCTAAACTAAACGTGTAGTAGGTAGAGTCACACAAAACCATACTAGAGAACTTGCCAGAACTTTCCTAATAAATA
Organism: Eupithecia insigniata; assembly: GCA_947859395.1. Classification (NCBI taxonomy): domain Eukaryota; kingdom Metazoa; phylum Arthropoda; class Insecta; order Lepidoptera; family Geometridae; genus Eupithecia; species Eupithecia insigniata. The sequence goes on from OX402008.1 coordinate 8,647,740, forward strand.
ATGAAAGATGGGTGATAAATCTGAAACGTGTTTGTTTATTAATAATTTGATTGATGTGTTCATTGATAACCTTAGATATTTATAAAATGCACATTAAGATAGAAGGTCAACTCCCACGCACATCAAGGTAGGTCGGGGTATAAACAAACCCGAAAAATTCACAGCTTTGTAGTGGCATGGCGCCTCTATGGTAAATGAAGTATGAACGTGTAGTTAGTTCATTGTAGCGCCTTGTCGATTATGATCTCCTGGTACTTTTCTAGTATAGTTAATAGAAAAGTGGTGATAGAATATTCTCTCATTCAATTACCCAAGGACACGTTTTGGAGGTTGTTTCTAACCATACGAAGAAGCAGTTTGTCCACATTATACTGTATGTAGGTTCCGTCCGATTCTTATTATTGTCAATAACTATCGCAAATGAGCTTTATCTGTGCTTACATGGTGCTTATAATCGACTTCCTTTTTGTATCTAAAGGATGTAATTGATTTCGACTGGTCGAAAATAAAAAAACTGAATATGAACAGAACAATTCCAGTACATATTTAATAAGCAATAATTTACAGAACAGTATTTCGAAATAATTATGTAGTTTTCCTACTGCGAGACTGATACGCCCTCCCTATACAAGAACCAAAAAGTTCGCAAACTTTTCCATATCAAAAGCATTCAGTAACACAAGCGCGTTCCAAACTTAAATTCCAAGCAATAATACACTTCCGTTTACACTGGCATAGGATCAACAAGTGTTAAATGTCCACTATAAAGTACAATTTAGTGCCTTCACTGACCTGTAGCCGTAGAATAGACATGAGTCATTATAATTCTCATTGCGTGGTCCGCGTCACTATCGGAAATGCTAACGGCCTAAGTATTCAAATAGGCCTATAGTTTTAGCTCGAATATCAGTAAATAGATAAAGCTTTTGCACTCTTCTAGTGTGCTTATTTCAAACATAATAAAGTTAGGGACACAACACAACGTATTCCGCTCAAGTAAAATTTTACAGAGAGCGCTTCAATCAATTCAAATTAAACATGTCTTGTACTTTCCGGTTTACTGCGCCCGTGACACACAGATTTTAAGGACGCCTGGTATCGCATATCTAACGTTATAAGCTGTTTACACAAATCTCGGGACATCTCGAAATGTTTATCGAATTACCGACATTTTTCTCGAAGATGGTAACAACTCATTGTTAGCCAGAAATTTTGATCTGATGACGCAAAATATTGCGTATTGTGTTTTACGATTTTCGAAACTTACGAGCTTGTGTTGGGAACATTCTTACTGCGTAAATTATGTTTTATTTAAATTCGTATTTTTTTTAAACCATAAAAGGATCAGGTTTCTTGGCATTGAATTATCAGGGAAGGAAGACCAGTAGAGTGGTGTGTGGTGTTATTAAAACTTAGTTTTCTATTTTGTGGTCAAGCGGAGGTCTATTTCAGATTTCAATAACTTTCTTTAAGACAAAATAAACAGTTAAGACAAGTAAAACTGTATACTGCAAATCTTACTATTATAAATGTCAGTTTGTATGGATGGATGTATGGCTGTATGGATATTTGTTACTCTTTCACGCAAAAACTACTGAACCGATTAGGCTGAAATTTCGTATGGGTATAGTTTGGGACATGGAATAATATAATAACTATTTTTTATCCCGATAAAACGCGGGCGAAGGCGCGGGCAGAAGCTAGTAGCTTTATATAGTAGTAATTATTATCAAATAGGAATTATTTCTTCAGGAAATCAATAACACCTTATGGTGCTATTGATTTTCTCTGCAATTCATTTTTTTGTATTAATTATTAAAAAAAACAGGATGAAAAAAACATCCTTTATATTTATTTTGCAGAATATAAGTACATAGCTAGACTACCTACCAACTAGTACAGCCCCATGTAAATATATCGATCCACTCTCTCTCAAAATTAAATATTCCCTCAAATAAAATTCGGTTTGATATTCTAATGACCAAAATTTTTTGTAAAAAAGTTGAATTCTCGTACTGCCTGTTTATTGTCTTTGGCGATGTAATAATTAATAATTTCTTTTTTTCAGGTAAATATTCGATTGTACAATTGGTAGCGGAAACGGATAAGTAACAATTCAATGAAATTAATAAAGTACAGGATTTAATTTATGTGAGCAAATTAAATAGCCTGGGCATTGTGGCAGTGACAATACATTATGTACTTATCAGACTACCAACGGAGGTCGACTACTTTCTTAAACATCTGCCTTTTTGGAAACCCGGGAAACAGCTTTTGTTTCTTTTTATCGATGAACAAATAAAACACGATACATATATTTAATCAGGATGAGTATAAATCGTTGGTACAGATACAGACACAAACGAATGTCGATTCCGTTTCGTTTCGACGTTGTTTTCATGGGGATCTTAGAAATGGGTACTTTTTGTGCTGACTGCCTACAAAGTACGAACATCCAGTGCAGCGAACTGACCTAACCCAAGCGCGGCCATCAAGCACTTTCTTCTAAACTCAAAATTGAAACCGTAACTATGAGGCGGACAGTCGTTTCCGGCGCCCGTGACGTCACGCCCGTCTCGCCGGTCGCCGCCCCTACTACGTAACCTTGGCGGGCGAGATGCGATGCGACTCGCCGCGCAGTCTTCGCTTTCAATTACAATGTTCTTTTTTCAAAATTATTTTATATATAATCTCATCTCCAAGTGGTCGCCGAGACGCGGATCCCGTGCGTGTCGCGTCAGCTGTTTAGTATGCGGTCCGGTATAAAAATTGCACACATCGATTGGCATTTAGGTATTGCGAAATAAGAGCAAAAGCTGGGTAATTTTTCACACGATCCACGGCATAGTTGCCCTAAGCGCGGTGCGCCGGGGTGAGCGAACTCGCAACCTGTAATTTCGGACCGCAAAAGGAGCAAAATGCATCGAGATCGGTGATTAAAAACCTTTGTCGGTTCTACTAATATTTATATTATTTTCACAACGCGGCCGACATCTAATTGGTGCTCGTATATTTGATGTAGGTACGAGGACAGACCGCGGCGCCGACCACCGACGCTTCATTAGTTTTCCTGGTATCGGAACATAAACTGCTCAATTTTTTACGTTCAGTCGTTTATGTCAAAACGTGACCCGGGCAAAGCGGACCCCATTGCGTTTTCGCCGACAAAGGCTCGTGGAAAAATCCATTTCCTTAGTACCTCGACAAGCCTCACGCTTAAGGATTTTCGTGACATACGATCATAAAATAACACAATAACCGGCTACCAATAAGGGCTAAAAATAATTTGCAATTTATAAATTATTGCAGGTGGTAGGTATGAGTAACTAGTTTCAACTGGTCATTGGTACTCTCGATCGGCCCAAGGTCTGGGATATTGAACTTGGCTCGGCCAGGCGACCGGCGAGGCCCGCCGCGAAAGGGACGGATGCACTATCACTCATTGTTATGGGGGAGATGTCGCGAACGGCCACACGCACGGCTTTCCGATTGATTTTCTTCAATGACTAACCTTAGATTCCTAATCTGTTTGGTATACAGTGCGATGCAAAGCAGCTGATGGCGAAGCGATCCCGTAAGCATGAGGCGCATTTCCTTAAACAAAGTAGCGGGAAAGAGACGGCGAACGTAGGAGCTCGCCTTGGCTGCAAGCTGGAGAGAGATGGCGTTACCATGACAAGTGCATTCGCCGAAGCGACAGGGACGGTAGAAGTGCATTGCGCTGACGCATCACGATCGTCTGCTTTCTTGTTTTTTTGTGAGCGGTTCGCGGTTTCAGACTCGATGAGAACAACGCGATGTAGTTTCGACGAATGTCTTTTACGCCAATGATAATCAGCAATGCCGTAATTAAATCTGCCGGTCTGACCGGTCGCTAAGCGTGGCATTTATAAATTTATGTTCCCACGCGGTTGATGTCATTTTTATTATGAATGGCGGCCTTTGCGAGATTCCTGAAGGTCTGATCCTGGGTCCAGTGACCCAGTGCCGGTGTCGCGTCGCGCAGCCGATAAATGGTTTTCGCTTCGTCAGCGACGTACCCGTTCCGCGCCGGTGCGCTTCATTTCAATGGGTATCAATATCGAACACAAATAAATCCCTACGAGTGTGACTGAAGCAGGAAGACGGCTAAGCGAGTAGATGTAAATCGAAGGCAAACGTGCTAAGCGTTCATTGGCATCATTAAAAATAAATAATATCGGTTTCGGAATGTTAGTCGGCGCGTCATCTCGCCCTCCCGCGGAGATGGCGTGAACTCTTTATCGGTCGCATGCATGCCCTGACCAAAAGGACGCAAAAAAATCGTTAGGAATTCACGATACATGCTCGTCAAGGAAAACTCCTGTGTCTGTTATCAGCCCGCTCACGATAACATTGCGTAACATAACACGGATGGATGTCGGGAGCTCTACCACGTGTCGCTATCGAACATTCGTCGTTCCTAATAGTGGCAGTAATTCTCACGACGCGGACGCCCCATGGCCCGAGTGCGTTCACACCCATAAACATAGTGCGCAGTATCGAGCGACGAGTACTTCGATCCTGGTCCCGGCTGCTTATTTACACTCGGCAAACAATCGCCGAGATAAGCACTGAACGGCAAGACTGTGCTTCCCACATCTGCCGCGACCTTGGCTCCTTCAGCCCGTTGTGTAACCTCCTTATCAGTCACGCTTCCCTGGTACCAGCGCCACTAACACCGGCAAATCTTACCCTGTTTTCCGGTCTCGATAAGTTATCGGCACTTATCGAGCAGATGTATTCCAGTCAAGGAAGGATATCACGACTCACTTACTCCAAGACACGTGCTCTATTAGGTTCTATGGAGATCAAATGGCTATCAAAAGCCTCTTTCACTATCGTTTGGTTTACGATCTCCTAAACGCCGAACAGTCGAGTGGTCCGTCTCGTCTTGTTAACATAATTACGGAGGTTTCGGCTGTTCCAACCGGTTTAAATCCAGACTCTTGATGCTTTTTATCGTTCTGCTCTAAATCAACGTTAACTTTTATGCGAAACCGAAAGTTTTGCCGGCATTTGGATGATAAGTTGGAGGATAAGCATCTTTATTCCAGTCGACGATGAATCAAAACTAGTCGAAGCCTGTATGGAATACAAGCCGCGCGAGAAACAGTTTGTTGACATTTTAGTTATGAGTTATACTTATAAGCGATATGGGTTCTTAGGGGTTCGGGACTCTGGCAACGACGCGGCGGCGGTCCTTCCGTAAGTTTTTATTATTCCGGTAATAAATTAAACTGTACTCGTTAATCGACCCTTTAATTCGTCTGGGCATTGACTCTGCGTTCGCGAACGCGTCTGATGAGTGTTCAAGCTTATCATCATAAGACGTCATCAAGAGTTATAAAACTTACTGTCTTTTAAGCGATATCTAATGTTTACGTGTGAAAAGTCTACAATGGTGGTCCGCGCGACTCATCGCTGAGGAATGTGGCTGCATCGGGACAGCCTCCGATTTTAAACCAACACTAAAACTATCTCACCATGCATGCATGGTTGGATTAGATGAGGCACGGACCGTACGTATTATTTCGCCGGCCACCAGATATCGACGTGAGATAATTCGATCCGAAGGATTTTTTGTGCGTTATTGTTAACCTCGAATGATACACTGCTTGAATATTTAGCTATATCCGCTGACTTCACCGCTTATAAAAAATGGCGAATAATTAGTCAATAAAAATTCCGCCGATTATAGTCGTAGTTGTTACACGGGTGTTACGTAATTGGAGTAAACGACCTAAGAGCTGATGGGCTGGACGAAGGTCTCCGGCCACGTGGTGGCAATATGGCCCACGAGAACACTCGATCCGATTATTACCTACTCTTTGTGTGCAAACGTGACGCTGTAGGAATGAGTTTATTTAAATTGGCCGATTTAATTGAAGCCATTAACAAAGGCCTCAAGTTTGTTGCCCCGTAGAAGAATCGTCTGGAGATTCATGATGCATCTGTGTTAACATGAAACTTCGGCATTTGTAAACAATAACAGATGCAGCGATCGTTTCTGTGTTACAGTAATGATCGCGTCGTGAGTGGGCCGTGTAATAATTCGGGTGCGTTTCAGGCGGGCGATGGACGGCGTCCTTGACCGCGCGTCCGTCGCGATGACTCGAGTAAACAATTTGAATGGACCGCGTACGCGCGTGTATGTACTGCCTCTGCCATTCATGTGTGCCGTTAACGCACGATAATTCAAGTGCTGTGTTTGACTAACAAGATTACGCATTGCTGATGTCGTAGGTATTTGCTATCGAGCTTACAATGAAAAGCTTGCATGACAATGTGTAGTATATTTTACCAAGAAACGCCATATGTATTTTATAAATGCTTAGTGCGCTTTCTTTGTAGTCGATATAGACCTTAACTATTTGTTGTAGGTTACCTACATAGTTATATTATTGTTGTAAGTTTTTTACAACATAAACAGAAATCGCAACTTAATCCAGGTTTTAAAAGTGCTACCAAATGTAAACCAATATTATTATCACATTGCTGACACAATTTATTGCAAGCAATATTATATTTTATACCTGCAGAACAATCAAAATATTTACCAAACTACGGGCTCGTGTGTCGCGCGTTCAACGCGAACGGAAACGACAAGTCACGGCTCGCAAGCGCCCCCTTGTAAGATACTACCTACTTATGCTCTCCTAGTAGTTGAGAAGGCTTTTTTATAACAATAAAAATTTAAGATTTTAATTTCAAGTTTCACAAGACAAACACAATAAAGTAGCGAATAAACAAACGTGTCTGAAATCGATCCAGAAGTTCGTTCCGTCTCATTTGCAGCTATTTCCTGTTGTTTGCTGATTGCTTCGGCGCCTGCAAACATAGTCCCTCGATGATACTGAACAAATGCTAAAAATGGAAACTATTGAATCTAAAATAGAATGCAGTTCAAATAAAAAAGTTTTAATACCATAATAGAGGAAACTATCATCCCGTATTCAACGGAGTCATAGTACCATATTAAAAAACAGCAAAATGTTTAGGCATGGCCCTTGTATGTTAAGCTGCGCTGGAAAGCTCACCTCGAAAAGAAAAAAAGAAGCGCTAGAGATTCGCTACAAAAAGATATACTGACTAATTGGTCAAATCCTACTCTAGCCGTACTACACAATAAAGTTTTATTATGTAAACAAGTACATAATATGTACTTATGCCAAATTGAACATATGGCAAATGTAGCAAAATGATACAAAGATTCCTTCCAGAATAAAGTACTCAGGGCAATTGTTAATGCTCCTTGGTGTTTAACAAATGACGATCTTCACCGGGACCTGAACATTGATTTCGTCGATATAATAATACAAAAATACGCAGAGGCTCATGAACAGAGCCTTCATCATCATGCGAACGTCGTCGAGGCGATCCAGCTCCTCGACAACACGGACATAGTGAGAAGGTTCAAAAGAACTAAACCTTTGTAGTAAGTGTAGTAATAGTTATAAAGAGCATAAGTGCTAATTTTAAAGAACACATGAACCAAGTGTCTTCCCCTTAAGTAGAGACATTAACAAAAGTTCCGATGGACACGTTCTTAGTGATATGTATTAATAAAAACAAAATAACCCATTAGCCAAATCGATTGCTAAATTGTAATGTTATTCTATCTGTATGTATATAATATATAATGTATGCTAGACAAGAATAAAAAAACAATACCACCTTCAAATATTGGTAATAACTGTAAGTTTCATCAAGAAGGTGAGATTTGACTTTATAATGTGCAATTTGTTAAAATGTATATTAAAAAATATATTTATTTAAATATATTTATTTATGAGTCTACATTTCGTTATGTTCTGTTGGATAAATCGAGGTCTGTGGTCAAACATAAAACTTAAAACCATAACGCCTTAAACATAAAATCCTTAAGTTGAATTTGACTAGGTATCCTTGAATTAAGTGTTATTGATTAAGTATTGTTTTGTATAAACATAAAAGGTAGTAAAAAGACAGAAATATACCTAAAGTCTCACTTAAAAACTTAGGAAAACTAGCTGCTAAGCTGATTCATATAAACTATATAATAAACAAATAAATAGAAAACACTTAAGTTAAAAATATTTGCAATTGGTTGTAAGGATGGGAGTTATTGGATATTTTGGCTACCGGTCATTAGTTGGGTATTTTGTTTCAATACCGCTATTACCAACTGGTACCCAATAACATTACAATACTCTATACCTGTTCTGATTTCTACCCAATATATATAGTAGTATTTCTAACCGATTTGGTTAGAAATACCATCTAACCGATTTGGTAGAAATACCATCTAACCGATTTGGTTAAAAATACCATCTAACCTATTTGGTTAGAAATACCATCTAACCGATTTGGTTAGAAATACCATCTAACCGATTTGGTTAGAAATACCAAGCTAGTACCTATGCGTAGATGATATTTAGGTAAATATAGGTATTGAAGCGTTGGGTAGTTATGGCTCACGGTCGGTTAGGCGCGATGCTCGCTTTGCACAGTTATTCCCTAGCGGTATGCGGATTTAACAATAGCGTTAGATATTTTAGGACCATGCTAACAGGTACTGAGTTAGTTATTGAATACCGGACTCATCTCTAATTGGTTGTCAGTTATTGTTTTGGCTGGCACTAATGCGAGTGTAAGCTAGGCGCTGACGGAGCTCGTCCGCCTCCCAAGTTCCTTGGTGGCATTAGTGATGTGCCTTTCCTTTCATCGATATCGATTGTAACCTATTTTCGATGTATCGGTGCACGTTTCAAATCCAAAATTTTGTATACTATATTTGGTTCAAGATGGTTTTTTTTTAACAATACAAATGACATGTCTTGCTTTAATATTGCCTATGAATAAAAACACGATTCAAGTGCAAGATGAAATCTGTAAACGTGTCGCGAACCCAGGTTAAATCATTGCCCCTCTATACAGCCAATGTTGATTATTGATCGAAATAGAAAGCTAAAGATAATCGGTGTAACCGGGTAATACAATAATCGTGTGCAATAATGCGGCATCTCTAGCAGAGCAGAAGGTGCGGCGCGGCGCGGGTCGACGCTCGGCCGAGCGGCCGATCGAAGGTCAAGGCTATCGACGATCGAGATCCTACTCGCAACACTACTGCGCAACGAAAGAAAAAGTGAGCCCAAACCTGAATAGAATGCGAGGACGAATAAAAATGAAAGCACTGTTTATCTTGCGCCTCCACTAGGCCAGTGTTATGTATTCAAATTACGGACCTGTCGAACCAAGCGTTCTCGCGTCATTGGATCAACGTGACAGCGTATTCTATTCCTGTTTAGCCGGTCGGCGAACTTTAATTATCTAAACTCACTACAACTGACATATCTAGTTGGTGGCTGAAATTGATATCTTCATAATCGCTAAATCGTTTTGTGTGGCCGAAAGGCTTAATCGCCGTACGCGACGGACTGGAAAGAGGCCTTTGGTAAAAAAATGTTTCTACGAAGCTCAGTGGCGGCCGCGTGGTCGGTCGCGAAAACGTTTGTATTTATTACTCGCGTCGCGAAACTGTATCGTATTCCCTCTTAATTAAAATGTTCGGTATTGGATCTGCGGCTGTGTTTACGATCTGTATCATTTTTGTTTAATGAGTTATTCTCCGGGCGCGCCGCCGCTAATGGCTCCAGTGGTCATCGCGAGCGATCTGCTTTGCGTGCCTCTCATAAACTGCACCTCTTTAGTACTTCTCATTAGCAAAAATTAAATATTCAGTGTTATGTGCAAGGTTATGCTTGTTTTATCCAGTATTAAGGTGATTTGCATTAATTTGTTTGAATAACAACAGAACGCCGATTGTAATCTGTAAGCTGTAAATGATTTTCGGAGCGTTACCAGGATATACTCGTAGTAGGTGATTACTCGACATCTGTTCGTAATAAACTCAATTGCCTACGGGTTTTTTGTACGCATTAAACACGTTTAAAAACGTCGAAATCTAAATATGTGGCAACAAACGTGCGTGCAGTTAACTTGTGAGTGATCAGACTAATATTTTCACAGTTTGATGTGATTGGCCACGCGTCGTGGCGGTTGAATCACGTCACGAGGCGAGTGCGTTAGGTACGATCGGTACCGGCGAGGAATGCGTACTACGAAGGTACATACATCCTTCAATGGATGCCACTTGATGTTACGTACGAGCAGGTGTCAAATTCGTCGCTTGGTCTTAAGATGACTGTCAATCCTCTTTTCATATGAAATGTTTTTGTGAAATAATATTACAAATCTATCTCGAATTCATAGCATTTGTCTTGTTGAATATTAAGCAAAGATAATTTAGTTAGGTATCGATAATTTGGACTCTATCGATTATCCATCAAGTTCCCAACACTAGTCGACAATCGCTCAAAGTTCTGACAAGCTTTAATGTTGTTCCTAGAAATTCCCAATGGGAAAGAGAAGCTAGAAAATAATGAAGGACAGGACAGTATGGACCAATTGCAGGCAGTACCTACATCTGCTGTCCGAGATCGCGAATAGCCCAGTCTCGGATGCACCTAGTCTAAATGTCACTGTGTGAGCCGCCCGATTTAGCGGCTCCGAAATAGCTCGCGTTCATCAACCCCTAGGCTCGTCATCGGCAAACAGCTGACATTTACATCGACGCTCCACAACCGTGTAAACATTTAGAGAAGGGCGAAAACAACCGATGGAATGCTAACACCGCGATAATGTCGCACATTTTCGTCAACGTTGTTGTAGCCTTTTTCGGAAGATATTTACCAAACAGTCGAGTGCCGCCGACGTGTCTGTCCTATTTTAAACTTCAAAGTTTCAAGTAGGAAAGTTTTAGACATGTTTTAGACAAAAACTTGCCTTATCTCCTGGGAATATGCCCCATCTAAAATTCCAAGTTGAATCATCCGCTGTCAAATCAAACTCCAAATTAATTGAGCGTTCATTTCAAACGATGCTCGACCGCAGCGAAACACTGCAATTTTCGATTCATCATTATGAGACGGCGGCGCAGCAAAATCTTAGCACCTCCCTAAAAAACAATTAAATAATATTGCCACGGAGTGGCGTATTGATATTGATATAACTCAATTTATATGCTTTCCTAGTACTTTCGCTGATTTGGAATGAAAGTGTAAACGTTGGTATGTTTGTAAACAAATTCAGCGTAAGATTTACGTTTTTTTCACGCCACGATTTTGTACAGCTGGCTTTTATTGCGCAATCTTACATTTTATTACTTCGCGCCTCCTGTTAGAATGTGGGACGCCGATGAATGTCGTTTCAGTGAACTTCAATACCAGTTTAAACGACTGAAACTTCGGCAGTTAAGTCTGGTTGTTTCAATTAGCGGTGTCGTGTCTCATTCCTCGATTCAGATGACACAATAATGTCCGAAGAGCTAGGGATTGCCCGCCAGTGCGTCACTCATACATTTGGCTATCGACATTTCTACAGAGCTATGTTATTTCTAGCCACGTGAGGCGCCAACTTTAGATTGGGCAGGGCTCATCTGCATTCTGAACCGTTATTTGTGACTGAACTCACCATTCAACTCCCTCAGGAATCTACCACAATTTTGAATTTAGAACACAGTAGGGATGGGTAAGTGATCGATATGCAAATATCGATGAATTAGCAAGATAATCCGAGACAGAAGATTAAACGAGGTTTTGTATAAAGTTCTATATTGTTTATGCTCCTGCAGAGAATAACGTATGGCTGATGTTGAGATAATGAAGATTTTTAAGGTCGGGTTTCGCTGGCACGTCGTAAAGGCGCAGCGTGTGGTGGCTTTCGTGCGATGGACACGTTTAAACCGTTCAAAATGTGTTTGTGTATCATAAAGGGAGCTTTATTAATGCTGACTATGGTTTTGTTTATTTTTCACGCAAAAATATAACGACGATCAGTGTTTTAGCAAAATTGAGTGCATGATTCGTTTAATGTTAAAAATATTTTCCATTTCAAAGTTAAAATGATAATTAGTTAACCGTCTCAGTGTATGCGTAAGCGCACAAACAAACTTCTTTGTTTTCATTCAATATTGACAAGTCGAAGGTCTTTTTTTCCTTTTTCGCTTTCTGCACACACCGATGGCCTGGATCCTTTTTAACCAACTTCAAATAAAGGAGATTGTTGATACACAATTAGCGAGCCTGCCTGTTGTCCTACGTTTGCATGACAAGATTTCAGAAAGTTTTTGGCGCAACAAGGAAACATAATACTTATTTCGTAAGTGTCAAAAGGACAAACACAAAAAGGTTTTGCTAATTGGTTTTCCAAACTGGAAAATGAAATCAGGGTTTCTTATATCATCATGTGCTCGTTAAAAAAGATTAACGAACTGGAAAAAACTAATATTTTACATACCTACCATAACTTCTATTATTAAAATAACACTTAAAAATTATAGAAGTACGCTCATTCGCTCATTTAAATCAGAACACGAATAATGTACCTAATCCGTATGCAAAAGACCCCACCCAATTTAGTTATAACTATTCTTTGTTCGCAAGTTGGATAACATAAGGTATTTGTAACTGAATCCTTCCGCGATATTTAAATAATAAACATTGATAAAGCTTGCGTTGCTCTGAGCGACTATAAAAGTAAAGGTAGTCTTTAACGGAAATGGTATACCTATTGGCTGTAGTACGTACTATAGCTCAAATACGCACCCACATGTTGGTCGAGTCCAAAGTATATAAATTCCTTGGTCGAGGAGGGTTGTCTGTTAAAAGTACTCCTGGCGTGAGTACTAGTGAGTATATAGGTATTGTTTATGTTGAAGGCGTTGGATATGACACTTTAGATAAGTCATCGATTTATCATTCAATTAAAAAAATAAGGCCATAAAGCTTACTTGAATGGATAGAGGAAAGATAGGTATATAAAGATGATGAAGAAAGTGGGACTCTTATATTTAGACTAGAAATAATAGGCTTGCTATCGACACAAGGGAGTTTATACACGGTCGATCTACACTGTCTGTCTACTTAGTATAGCAACTCTCATCTTAGAGTACACAGCAGTCTTTAGATAATCGCACGTCTACGACGACGGTTATTCGTCGCTCGCAGGTCATTGCCGAGCGAAAATCCAAGGTCAATGTAATACCTACCGACTCAAGCTTAGACCACCTGGTCTATTGTGGCTTATTTAATTCTTGCTTCCCTTTTTGTATTTCCCCTAGTTGGGAACAGAACACCTTTGTAAACGGTTAGTTTGTTGCTAAAGGGATACCAGCCAGTGTTGTGGCAACACAGAAGGGTGGCGTCACATGACCCAGTTTTTGAACACGCCGATTACATTTTTTATGTGACATGCCCAAGGGAGTGTACCAGGAGCCTATAACACGAAAGGGCAATTGCTTTTAAAAGTGTATAGAGTTCCTTTATCAGGTACTGGACGGATGATACACAAGATTAACAAGATATACCTAGGTTCCCTAGCTAGAGATGTTAGATGTCTCTGGTTATCACCTCTAGTACTAACGCGCTTTGTTGGATTCTGGCGAAACAAAAAGGTTTTAAATATAAAGCATTTGGCCTTAACTAGTATCTAGCCGGAAGCGTGTTGTATGGCAATGAAGGAGGTCGTAGGCACCAGTTATCAGCATCTAAGCATGCTTACCACTCATGGGGCCCTGGTATGTTTGTACCTAACTTTTTGATATTTCGCCGCTTAGACCAATAAAATAAATAGATATACCTACGTGTTTAGGATTTTTAAGGCAAAAAATGTGCACGAGGATATGTCTTCTTTATTTGGACTGGTTTTTGCTGAGCCGTTTTTGGACATTCTATTTTAAATCTATGTATTCGTTTGAATATACATGACATGATAAAGCACTCATAGTTTATGTCACCGTTTCCGCTGAACATTTCGCTTTTTATTGCCAAACAATTATTCATTCATTGTTATTAACGCATTAGCATTGCCATACAGCGGTGCAATGCAGCCAGCGTCTAGGCACGCATCCGACTGGTATTGATATGGACCAGTTAAGCTACCTGTAGATTGTTTGTAACAGTCTGCAGTTAGTTCAATTGTTTCAATTGTAAATTTGTTCTAATTCGTTTCTTTTATTTCATTGTCATTTATTTTCAAACGTAAAAGTTCGTTAAATGCTTAGATGTAAAGTTCACCTCACGGGTTGAGTCACCGATAACGCTTATCACCGAACGTAGATCTTCCTCCAATATTGCATTAGTATCACAAATTCGTGTGTTGTGGAGGAACCCATGGGTAATGCAGTCAATTCCGTTAGTCTTACCGTCAATCCGAAAATATTCTATCGAAGCCGACTCTACTGAATTCAAGGGTCAAGTTGTGGTTTGGCCAAAAAAGGAGATTGCTCAATTAAAGATTACCCATAAAGATTAGAAATATTTGATGGTTATGGTTAATTTACAGCATATTTTCTGCACAAAACACCGAATAGGATATTTATTGCGTTAACTAAGCCTTTCTTTACACAAGCTGCTTAAAACCTCAACTCGATGATGTTTGGAAATTGACATTGCGTTCGTCTCTATGAGGTAATGTTAAAACTGGCACAACTTTGGTGTGAATACGAATTTAAAATAGTGTGATTCGAATATCAATTTGTATTTTTTTTTGTATTTATTCAAAAACATTACTTCTATTAATTACAGGTCAGACCTAATAGAGTAGTCATCAAATTAATTTAAGTCATTCAATAAGCAAAAAATTAAATACATGTGTCAAAAAAATTTAATAGTTTGCACCAAGAAGTGTTCTTCTATAAAGTTAAAACAGCACATTGTACAAAAATTACCGCTCGCATTTTTAAATCTGTTTTCATGAACTTGATCAGTTTTGACATAGCGTTCTATATACTATAAATTTAAATCAATCGCGTTTTCAAAACATTTTTCATGGACTTGATCAGTTTTGACATAGCTTTGTAGATACTACAAGTTGCTAACACATGAATGAAGCCCACTAAATATTGGGGATAACCCATCGTAGATACAAAAACATCGCATTAGATTATCTTTACGTCGCTGGGTGAATGCACTGGCCCGGTTGGCTCCTTGCCAGCTCTCACGGTGAACGCTCTAATCACCGAACACTAGACCACTCCTGACTTCTGATTACTTATAAACGCCTGGTACTTGCGATGCTCTTGTACCTAGAGCTTAGGTACTCGCTCATGCGTTCCTGGTGGTATGTTTACCGGAGCAGTAATAATAGCCGTCCTCCATTGGTAGTCGGGAAAAAATAAACCGTGATGATGACACCAACTGATAAAACTAATTCAAAACAAAATGAAGTCAAACATAAAAACCAGTTTTTATTATACCTATGACAAGTGATCTCAGGCTCTTGACGGTTCGATGCACTTTTAACGCAACTTGACCAATTTCCTACTAAAACGTATTCTGTTTCGTATGATTTTATCTAAATTGCGAACTATTTAATATTTATAATGTAGAGAATTGTAGTGTCACAATTCGGCAAGGTTGAATCTCCATTTCCTGTCGAATTCTTATAGAGAACATCAATTAATTTCGATACGTTTCAAGGTTCGATATCCGACCACAGGTTTATTTTGTTTCTAACAGTGGAGGCAATACATTCCTTGTCTTATACCAAATTTTGGTCTCATTTAAGCATCTGTGTATAGCTAGAAAATGTTTCATTCAATTCCAAATCACAGTCTTCTTAAAGTATTTTCTACAATATGGAAGCCGGAAGAAAAGCTTCCACAGGTAATTTATTTTAGAACGGTAAGAGTTTGCTTGTTCGAACGTTTTTGAAAAACCGTTCGAAATAGAACTTCCACGATATTTTATCAAAGTAGGTAAAATCAGTTGCAATAAACCCTGATCTTAAGTTTACCACTCCATTGTTTAATACAATGCATTATTTGAATTGAAAGTAGGCGATATTTATGCGCGTGAGCATCCTTGGGATATTTCCTCCGATATCGAAGTTATTATTTAAATTCAATTACTTCAAACATAAATCTTCGAACTATTATTGGTATTAGTTATCTCTATTTAATTTGTGGGCTTCGTCGAAGGCGAATCTGGTAACTTATTATCTGGCATAAAGTATGACCTTTATTTCTTCGGCAATTAATCTTTAGTACTTTAAATAAAGTAGTAATATTAAATCAGGATCGTCAGCTTTTAGCAAGCTAATTGGCACGTTTTATTTATTTTATTTTGTAACAAAATACACCTAAAAGAGTCTTAAAATAAAGAAGTGATAATCATATAGTAGTAACACGATGTGACAGCATCGACTGAGCAGAGGGACACAGTATGAATCACTTCCAGTAGGGCAGGTATTCATAAATAAAGCTTACAATCCACACAGTATCATCTAGCTTTGGAGCCCATGTTATGGGTGCTAGATAACTGATAATTAATACATTACATACATATTTTTTATCAAGTATACATAGAAAACACCTAGAACACCGGGACCAAATATCTGTATATCGTCAAAACATGTTTCCCGGAATGGGAAATTGACTCCGCACTGTACTGCATCGCAGGCGGACCTTCGTCCGCTGCGCCATTAAGGTCGTCCAGCAAGGCTATATAAATTAATTGTACCTATAATGTATTTAGTCAAAACTGCGCTGACCCAAGATACCCAGTTGATCCGCCGCGGCCGCTGCGACACGTGGCTTGTCGTAGCCAATAAGTTTTACTTTCCAAACCTTAATCGCAAAAATTATTATTCTTCTTATAAAAGCTATTGTTGGCAAAGAGAAAGGCAGTACTAGGACAGTATTAGATTCAAATAACTTATCCGTAGTTTCATATTCGGCACACGCGCCCATCGCGGCTTGCATAACAAATAATTGTGAACTTACAGTTGCTACGCAAATGAAAAGCTTTAATATGCCCTTATCTGATTAATCGTGGCGTGATTGACAGACCTGAACAAAGACTAAAATATAAGGCTAAGATTTGGAGAAGGTCTTCCTGTTTCGAAATAGATATAATCCTACTAATATTAAAAATGTCAAAGTTTGTTAGGATGGATGTATGGATATTTGTTACTCTTTCACGCAAAAACTACTGAACCGATTAGGCTTAAATTTGGTATATGTATAGTTTGGGACCTGGAATAACATATAAGCTATTTCTTATCCTGATAAAACGCGGGCAGCAGCTAGTATAAGAATAAAAGAGATGGCAGAATAAGTTTACAAGGTTTTGCGAGTAATGTATACTTGATGTATAGGAGAGTAAAAGAAAAATAAAACTGACTTCACATTCTGTATTATTTAGGTACGTTGTCTGCAGTTGATCTACTGTTAATCTACACATTGTCTGGGTCATTTTTTGCTTGCGTCTCGACCTTGCGTCGACTTTTACCTACATCAGAGATTAATAAATAAGTATGCCGATATTTGCTCCAGTGGTTATTAATCTCAATTAATTTAGACATAATAATAATGTTGTAGTTATATTTTGTTTATGATTAGATGTTTCGGTGTCTGGGCAGGGAGAACAAATTGTTTGATGTTGGACTACCAATCAGAAAATATTTAAACGTATTATTTGTACACATCATACGTATAATTTGGAGGACTTATGATATCACTAGGATCAATACCTATTTGTATTTAATGTGTCCTAATTATGTTTTTTATTGGTTTCAGGTAAAACACGGAAATATCAATGCAGCATCCATGAGTATTATTTAATTTTTAAGAACAGTTAGTCTTGAGATGTTTTTGCTGACCCTACGTAATTTCATAGCGGTTCGTTAGGTGTACGTGTGACAAATTAGTACAGTTCTAATAGGTGTTGCAAAGTTTGTAGGTTACCTGAATTTCAGTAAGTACTTAACCTACACACATTCGTCGGTCATAAAATAAAACAAACACAGTAAAAAACTTTAGGACAAGTTAAAATAATTTTGTCGTATCGCGGTCTGCGATCAGTGGCCAAATTTCCTGAAATAAGTAAACTGACAGAGTAGGTAGGTAAGTACCTACTCAAAGTTTTTCAAAGGTCAGTAGTACCATACGATATTACCATGACGCAATCACAATCTCAACTCAGAAATCACTGATTCATTGCGGACAAGGACCTGCCTCGCATGCTTATGGACAAATTAACAAAAATAACCTAACCAAGAAATATGTACTTTCAATTTGGTGTCACCCAGTAAAAAACGCGATCTATAGATGATTTTTTGTTAGACAGACTCGTCTCGAATTTTCTCCTAAAGATACCTATCACAAGCCGTCAAGGTGAAAAGGCCTACCACCCTCTCTCTTACTCCACTTGACATGATACCAAACGCCACGTGGCAGCGCTTACAAACAAAAAGTAACAAGTCAGTTGGAATACTAAACGAAATTAGCATTTATTTCTATGGGAACAAGAACAATACTTCCCTAATTGACTTGCTTAGAAACATTGACTTTGCTTTAGAATAACGCTGTAAACGTCAGTAGGTTAATTTAATCTAAACCTAATTGTTACAGTGGTAAATGCCAGATTAGCATGTCGATCACGGATTTTTGTCTGCTCCATTTTCAAACGTCTATTTGACCGAGAATACACTGCTTGAGCAATCTTGATCTCTCAAATACATATAATTCTAACTCTGAACAAATAAGTTAACAGTTTGTATTGTAATCTTAAAAACATTCAATGCAGATTTCAATGATTAATTGTGCTAACTGTTTCGTTGTTCGGTGACAAATTACAAGGCAAACAAACGTCATAAGAGCGTTGAACGATGCCAATTTCAGTTCGATCTGCCTCATGCCTCCTCGTCATCGTCACCCACACACCGCTAACACGTATTCAATAATCATTCCTTTATGCGCATCTTCGTACCGAAAGATGTTTAGAAATGAATGTTATTGTCATCGTATTAAGGAGACTTTTACTTCGCACATTTTCTGCAAATTACGACTATCTGTTTAAGTGTGGCATGGTGGCGCACCTCTCGGCTGCGTCTGTAGCCCTGGTGTTATGTAAGCCGAGTGCAATGGCCGTCCTGAGTTCTGGGACAGCTTTTCTCCCCTGTGCTACATTTCCCCGGATAACCTTTACAAATTTGTTCTGGAAAATATGATTAATAGCTTCATGATTAACTGCTTCATGAAATTACGCTCTTATCATATTTTTAAATGAGGCCCATGAGCCATTGTCCCATTTAAATAAAATAAAATAAATAAATGAGTTTTAGGTTGAATGTATTTATTATTGCTTTGCTTGTAAAATTTTGAAACATCTCAACACCGTGATGTAGATAATATAGAAATTTTAATGCCTAATTCAGCAGGATCTGTATTCAGTGATAGATCTACGTTTCCAAGTTTTCATTTTAATCGTTGATCAGATACACACACGTGCAACCAATCAGAAACCAATCGTGCGCAAAGCTAAAAGGGCTCACGTCCGCTCACGTGACCTAAATAAATAACAAATTCATATTTTGAGGGTATAATCTGCGTGTAGTAATTAGCGGGGGCGAATGTGGGTTATTTTATATCAGGCTATGCAACGGTCGCAGACCCGCCGGGGTCGTTGACCGGTATCGATCGGAGGCGCGACGCAACTTCCCACCCTCACCTACCCCCACTCCACGGGAACTGGGGAACTCCATCCGCTACCGCATGCGTCATTTTGGTCAAGACGCTCGAATTGTAAAGTTGAAGTTGGAGAAAAAGAACATTGACCTAGTTTTGGCGCTGTTCCGGATTTAGATTTTGTCACGACGTTGATGATAATGGTTTTAGAATGACTCTATTTTCCTAGAGAAATGCAACTCAACGGTTCCTTGAAAGAACAAAATATACAGTATTCTTTTGTTTCGCAGATGCAAAACGCTAATAAATAAACGCCAAGAATTATAAACGACCAACTCAAGTTACAGTGTACTTCATTAAAATACAGAAACCTCATCGATACAGACTTAAGTCAGCGTCCGCCATTGTTTGCAAAGCAAACTTCTCTTGTTTGTCCATTCTACGAAGTGTTGACATTTTTTTGACGCTTGCGGCCGAGTTGTTCTGAAGATGCTGCGGGTTGGCCCACGTTGGCGACGCGCCAGCAGTGACGAAACTGTTTTTGCTAGACCGCATTGGCCAATGATTTCTATTAAACTGTCTATTGATCTTTGTGAGTCATTCCATTGTTAATTCGTACGAATACCAGAATTTATTGAAAACTTTAGCCTCAGTTTTGCCCTATAAATGTTTTAATATATAATTCTCATAAATTAGACCAAAAAGTCTTCTAGATTTCCTAACAAAAGTTTATTAAATAGTTTAGTAATCACTTATGCTAAACGAAACAGTCTAAAATAATGTCATTGTGATGTGCTGCGGATAAGAACATTGCAGTATAAAGCTAAAGAATTGGCTCGGCAGTACGTATTGACGAAAATACCGCCAAACTCCCCGCCGGAAGGTCTATAGCAATATACAACAGCTGTAGCTAGGCGAAACCGTCTTGGGGAGGCCCGGCCACCCCAGCCTACCGTTGTTATGACAACGCCTATGATTTATGCTTGCCTGGTGACTATTACTTCTCGGGGATTTCTTTATGACGACCGTTGTCGTGTAAACATACTATTATCGTTATAACATGGTAGATTGCTAAAGTAAAATGGTCGTGGAATACTGCAACAAATATGTACTTTCTGTTTACCTAAAAAAAAACATTCTCAACAGTGAAAGCTCTGTCAATCTAGAGTTCTTTTTAGTCATCATAATTTAAAAATCAATATTTTATCTTACAAGTGAAAAGGTTTTACTTCTATTATCTATTATTAGACTATTGTAGAAATGAATAAGTATTCAACCATTTTGCATTTCCAGTTACTGTTGCTTCAAACAAACATTCTTCGGGTTCGCTTCAGGCACTATTGATCGGTATTTCCCCTCGTAGCCTTATTTTATATTCCCATTGCTGAAACTTAAGCTATGGATTGGGATATATGTACTTAGAAAATTGTATATCTGTAGGCTCACAGGTGTAATATTTATTCATAGTAATTTTGCCACTGGATAAATATCGTATAATATCCAAACTGGTTTCTCGTTACCTCAAAATAGGGGATTTAGGGGAAGATTTATGTTGTGAGATATATGTTGAGTTATTCTTTGCTGTCGATTTCAGCACATTTTTCCTTTGCTGATACGGATGAATAAAGTTAATGAAAATGTATAGGATAAATTCATTAAACCTTCAATTTCATAATCATTATTGGAATGTATCAAAACCACACGGACACGCTAAACCAGAAATACCTTAGCTTGAGAAAGAGATAGCAAGAGAAAAGGCATCAGTGTATCTCGTTCATTATTCAACGGCTGATTTTCGCTGTTTTCCTTTTCGCCGCCATCATTTATTCTGTGCTTATTAATTAGTTTGATGTTAAGGGCCTACAATAACTCACCATTGTGTGAAAAGGATAGGCTTGGGATTTCGCGTTCATATGAGCGGGACAGAGTAGAACGTCATAACCGCAAAAATAATGTTTTTGTTTTTTTACGGTAAAAACAATAGTAATTTTGAAAATCTAAAACACACACCGTCTGGTTTATACTCTGATTGTTTACTGTACACAGTTTCAAGGCTTATTTTAACGTATCTATTGAATAGCGACGGTTTAAAGTACAGTTTAGAGTGAACTTTGGATTTTTTTTCTATCGAGAAAATTTCATGTAATCGTGTTTTCGAAACACTAGTGGTCTAGCATCAATCCTGAACTATAACATATTAAAATCTCAAAGTAAATGCTTCAGAATTTTGGAAGATATGATCGTTGAAAATAATTGATTTCAGATAGTATCAACTCTTAACGTATTTATTTAGTCTACACATCACTCCCATCCTCCAGTTTTCGAAATTGAGTAGCGAGGAGTCAAAATAATCACACTAATATTATAAGTGCGAAAGTTGGGATGTATGGATGGATGTTTGTTATTTCTATAGGCCAAAACTACTGAACGGATCGGATCGCGGGGAAATATGCATAGATATAGTTCTAGGCCTGAAATAAAATATAGGCTATTTTCTATCCCATAAATTAGTTCCCATAGGATTTAAATAGTTTTTATACGTTTCCATAGAAAGAATCCGTGCGAAACCCCGGACGAAAAGTGATTTTACAATATACAGGCATATTCGTCACTCCTTTATCCACTGTTGGCCACTGTTTTATTTGTACTGTTTATGACATGTAACAAGCGTTATTAATAAAAAATCTAAATCTGAATCTGTTGGACGTATTCGAGTATTGTTTGTCTAGTAATACGATTACTACTAAATATTTCTAGTAACACTACTATTAGGCCATGGGGCCGCGGCGTACGAATATCGACCCCTCCAACTCAACCCGTGGATGTCGTAAGAGCCGACTAAGGGAACCTACCAGAGGAAGGGCAGCAGCTTCCTTCTGAGTATTTGTCAACACCAACACTGCGATCACCAATCCGCCTGCCAAGCGTGGTGATTATGGCAAATCCCCCCCTACATGTGAGACCATCCACTCGATGGACCGACGACATTGTAGCGATCGTAGGGAGTCGATGGATGGAGGCGGCTCAGGACTGCTATTTGTGGCGTCGTCGTATGGAGGAGGCCTATGTCCAGCCGTGGACGTGTATGGGCTGATATGATGATGATGATGACTACTATTAATACTAAATATATATATATATATAATGCAAAAAATAACTTTTACCTGTTGCGAAATGAGGTCGATCTTCAAGTGCAAGGTCCATTTTGATTTATCTCTTTCGTCTAACGTTTCCATCGTTATGGACAAAGAAAATAGAAATATTAAATAGAAGTTTCTACTATAAAGGTTTTATGCTCATTGGTTTCTACGGAATAAACTCGTAGCTTCGTAGACGAGTCGTAGCACCGTAGGATCGATTCAACATTACTGACGACCAACGTGGCGCGGCAGGCGAACGTCCACCTGGGACGCAAGAGTTTGCGGGTTCGATTCCCGCCTTGGGTCAAATATTTGTACGATCTACAAATACTTGTTACAGGTGTAATGGGTATTTTCTATGTATAATAAAAAATATGTCTATGTATGTATTGTATTATGTATAACAGTCATCTATACGTATGTAGTACCAGCATACAGATGATATTGTGTGGATTGTCCAACACTATTTATTTCTTTATTATTATTATTATTCAACATACACCTTATTTAATTGTGTAAATACGAGTAACTCTGATTTCATATTTCAATAACTTTATTTCTTTAGTATTACAAAAAATTACTTACTCCAATTAGAAATCCATGAATTTATGTCAATAAAGACATTTTTTAATCAAAACTTTCAAAAACTCATACACAACAAGGTAACAGCAGACTAGCAGCCCCGCACCCGACTTGCAAAAAGGGCCCACCTGTGGCCTAGTTGCGGATACCAGGCCAGAAACAAGTAAGGTAACAGCAAAGTTATCACTTAAAACTAAAACACAAACTTCAATAACGCGCGATCTCGGGCTGAAATTTTAGATACAGGTAGTTCTAGGCCTGGAATAAAACATAGACTTCTTTTTATCCCATAAATCAGTTCCCATGGGATATAAATAATATTAAAACGTTTTGATACAAACAACGCGTGCTGAGCCGCTGGCAGAAACTAGTCCTACTAATATTATAAATGTGAAAGTTTGTATAGATGTATATTTGTTATTCTTTCACGCAAAAACTATTGAACCGATAAGGCTAAAATTTGGTATGGGTATAGTTTGGGACCTGGAATAACATATAGGCAATTTTTTATCCCGATAAAACGCGGGCGAAGGCGCGGGCAGCAGCTAGTATATCATAAAATAAAGGCCATGTACTAGATAGAGACTAGATTCTGTGAAAGCATGTTATTTTTCCCACCAAAACAAGTTTCTAAAAGCACTCAAATACAATGAAATATTGTGTTCTATCTAAGAGACACTCAATAAATCGCGAAATGATTGATTTCAAAATAGTTCACCACAAACTACCGACATAAACCAAAACTTCGATGCCATTTGTATCCCCAGGTCAATGACCCCGTAATTTTTATTATCGAGAGGGAAAAGGGAAAACAAGTTTCCCGGATTCTTTTCATGATAATAATGCGTCTTCACCCTCTTAACTGCTTTTTGGTCGCTTCGGCTCCTACATCCCTATTTATTTCATGTTATTTATGTAGAGGACTACTTAATAACTAGCTTGTGCCCGCGTCGTTGCTCGTGTTTTTACTCAATAAAAGTACCTAGTCTATATCTTATTTCAGGTTTAGAACTACATTTTTTCGAAATTTCAGCCCGATCCGTTCCATAGCTTTTGCGTGAAAAGGTAAAAAATCCATCTAAGCATCCAACTTCAGCATTTATAATATTAGTGATTAGTTATTTATGACTTTGGTTGTTTCGCTTACTACATGTAAATAGAAAGAGTATCCTCTAATATGCATGCAACAGCGCCATCTCTTGATGCCTGAAGAAAAGTCAAACAAACATTTTAATTCTTCAAATCCGAACGAATATTGTACTTTTATAGAACGCTCAACCTCATGTCATTTATTCTACGACCGTACCTTTTGATCTGAACCTTCTATCATTTATTCTATGGCCAGTAGGAAGTACCTTTTGAAGTGAATGGTGACGTCACGAGTGCGGGGGTGGGGGGATCAGTGACCTGAATCGCTACGGCGTAGAGTGCAGTGGCCGCTACGCCGTAGGCGCGTAGCTAGGCAGCCTCGAAGGTGCTACGAGTTTTCCTATTGAACATTTTTACTCTATCGTGTTAATTTTGGCATTTTCGATGGTTTTGATAGGTTAGCAATGGATGACAAATAACAACATTTCATTACACCAGATTTTAAAAAAAAATCTTCGGCCGCGGTGGTCTGCTTGTCTGAACGAGATAAACTTTATTTTCATCGGTTTACACCAATGCACGAAGTGATTCATGAAGGTTTAGGAGTATAATTAATGACGGATTTGAATAAATTGGGTTAAATATGACGATGATTGTTGAATATGCCGGAAAAGTCATGCTGACTGGGACCTGGCGTGCGCTGCGTAAACCAAAGTGTACTTGATACGGAATTTTTCCTCAACAGATTTATTAAAATGCTCTGTCACCCGTGCGAAGAAGAGGGTATTGCTAGTTCAAGATAAATAACGGAGAAGTAAAGTACCGGCATAATAATTAGCGATTTTATGATTCTAGCTTCTGTCCGCGGCTTCGCACGCGCTTTTCAAGTAGTCTATGTCCTCGGGTTACCGTTTACCTCCCTGCCAAATTTCTTTAAGATTCGTTCAGCTAGGTAAAGTTTTCAGGTGTGAAAACTTTACAGACAGGCAGACAGAATCACATTTGCTTTCATAATGTTAAGTATGGATGGATGATGAATTTTTCTTCATTCATTTAAAGATTTTATTCGTTGGAGGTGGATGAAACGGTGACGTCATGAAAGAGGGAAGGGGGACCGGTGACCCGGATCGCTACGGCGTAGAGTGCAGTGCCCGCTACGCCGTAGCCGCGTAGCAAGTGCTACGAGTTTCTAGCTCTTTTCCGATAATACGCCGTAATTTTATATGTAGGAATATTTTAACAAAACCCTTTTATGCAATGAAGCTTTAGCAAAGAAATCTATGAATGTATGAAATGTTAGCCTCAAGAGGTTCATACATTTCGCATTCGTGGGAAAGACTGAATTTTGTCCATCGCGAAAAGTAAATTAATTCATTTCAGGAATATTAGTTTAACAAATTTTCTTCTACTAATTGTAAGTTATATGTTACAGAGCCAAAAACAAACATTATAATTCCTGTGCTCATTTACACTTTTCAGTAGTTTCTACAATATTGCCTTTTGGCATCGCGCCATCTCGATATCATCTGAAATATTCTTATACAGGGTTGTTTATCTCTTGAGACATCTAACTTTTATGATAAAAGCGAATATGCGTGTGTGACCTACTTCACTTTGAATAATATCATGACAGTCGTTTGTAAAAACTATCTCCGTAAGTGTTGTTGAATAAATAAATCATTTCTATTTGTTGTCTCTAGAAGTTTGCTTAATATCAATAATTTTTATACGCATATAAAAACTGTTTCCAGTATTTTTAGTCACTGGCTTTAGATGTGTTAATGAACCAAATGTCATAAAAGTACGGAATCGGAATATGACCCAAGTTATTGGCGTACAAAAAAGCTTCGTTCCAAAAGTATATGGGTACTGGGTAGTTGTCATAAATTCTCATTACCTCATAATACCTCATCAAAAAGCGAAAAGGATCTCACGTAATAAAATACACCTTATTATTACTCATTCAGGTTTACAATAAACATAAAAATCTAATCAGGATAATATTTAAGGAGCTCGCACCAAATTATTGCCGATCTCTTTCATAAGTATACCTCAACGCATTCCGAATGCTACAGCAGTTAGAATACGGTTAAAAATAGCTCGGCCAATTCACATCGATTTCATAGCAGCCTTAATTTGTTGGAAATAAGGTGTATAAAATTACTCGAAGGCAGAGGTTAATGGTCGGGTCGATGGGTCATGAGTCACAAACTGCCCTGCATAGGCTTCCCCATTTTAAGGATTATACGATCGTAAAGTAACATAACACTCGCAACCTGAAATCATGTTTCGAAATTTTCATCATGTTTTCATACACGCACACTTGAAGAATAAACTTTCGCTGAATAAAATAATAAGTTACATTTAGGTTAAATTCATGAGTCGAGACTTTGAATATAGGTCGTCGTGAGATCTCGTAGACGCTACGGTTTGCCGCATTGAGGAGGAGCGAGAGGGATGGCGAATTGTGGCGACCACGTGTTAATGCAAGACGAAACTTTGTCATGTTTTGGTGCGGGACACGTGTACGCTGAATTAGTAATTTTGGGTTTCGGTTTAGGAGAGAGGGATTTACAGGCTACGCCAGATTTAATATGAATTTTATTTTGAGTGAAGGTTTGGTGGGGTGTGCTTTGCGCGACGCCTCCTCGCCGACTGTCTGAGTCTGATGTTCTGGGCATTACTAGGAGAGGCGGTGACGGACGATCACGAAATTCATGTCCAGATTGTTCGACCTTGTCCTAATGTCGCGACCGCTATGAATTTTACGAAAATAACGTGTTTTTAACCGACGGCACTCGTGAATAATGAAACAGGTGAAACCCACCTCGGTACGGTGTAAGCCGATGTTTCATTTTTAATCACATCCGTTCTTTTTAATTTGGTCACCTATATCGTAGTTAACGAACGTTTTTTATTGTTTCAGGTTGCAAGATCAAAGCTCTGCGCGCAAAGACGAACACGTACATAAAGACGCCGGTGCGCGGCGAGGAGCCGGTGTTCGTGGTGACGGGCCGCAAGGAGGACGTGGCGCGCGCCAAGCGCGAGATCCTGTCCGCCGCCGAGCACTTCTCGCAGATCCGCGCGTCGCGCAAGTGCGGTGCCGCGCCGCCGCCGCCCGCCGGTGCACCGGGCCACGTCACGGCGCAGGTGCGCGTGCCATACCGCGTCGTAGGGCTCGTCGTCGGGCCCAAGGGCGCCACCATCAAGCGCATCCAGCACACCACACACACCTACATCGTGACGCCTTCGCGCGAGCGCGAGCCCGTCTTCGAGGTGACCGGTCTGCCGGAGAGCGTGGATGCGGCGCGCAAGGAGATCGAAGCGCACATCGCACTGCGCACCGGCGCCGGAGGAGCCGCTCCTACAGGGGGCCCCGCCGCGCCGGGGGCTGCTGCGCCCGAAGACGGCGGGCTGGCACAGCTGTACCGCGCCGGGCTGGCGTCGCTGCTGCGGCCGGAGCGCGAGGCGGGCCCGTTCTCGTCGGCCGGATCATGCTCTTCCGGCGGGTCGTCGGCGCGGCTTGGCGATCTGCTCGGCATCTGGTCATCGACGGAGCGCGACGAGGGGCTCGGCGAGTCACCGTCGTTCGAGTCGCCGAGCGGCTGCGGCGCCGGATCAGTGTGGGCGTGGGGCCCTGCGCGGCCATCGCCAGCCGCATCGCCGGCACGTGCCTGCTGCGTGTGCGCGGACCGCGGCGTGGCGGCGGCGCTGGTGCCGTGCGGACACAACTTGTTCTGCATGGAGTGCGCACAGCGGCTGGCAGGCGGCGGTGCGCCCTGCCCCGCATGCAGCCAGCCCGCCTGCTCCGCCATCCGCATCATCTCGTAAGGCGAAAGGCGGACCCCCGCCCGCGAGACCCCCGACGAGCTCGCGACGTCTCCGGCGGAATCTTTTTTACTCGAATCGTTATAAAAATATTAAAAAAGTAAAAAATTGCGTAATCGAAATCCTGGTGCCAAAAGTCGGCGCCTCGCCGGCACGGCCCGTCCGCCGCGCCGAACCTATCGTAAGTCGGCAGAGTTGTTCACGATATATTTTCTTATTATGGACGTTTTTTATTAGGCGGCGCGCGCATGCCGCCGCAGAGAGAGTCGAGATACGTTAAATTACGATAGAATTTCGAAAAAAATGCAAAAATTTAAAAAAAGTTGTATAATTATTATTATTGACTAGCGTAATAAGATCGAAATTTATAAAGCTTACTTAACGTAATAGCGTAAAGTATTAAGATAATTATTATGTACGTTAAGCGAAGGACGGGCGGGGGGAGCGACGCGCGCGGCCGCGGAGCGTAGGGCGCGTGCGGCTAGAGGCGCGCGCGGCGCTAGAGCGGCCATGGAGGCTGCCACGCACGCCGCCGCCGCCGCCGCCGCCACCGGCACGCGCCCTTAGTGAATGTGTTGTTAAGGTAATGGTTGTGTGGCTGTTGTTAGACTATGTTAGGTAATGCGGAGACTGCGGTAGGTAATGCTAGTAAATGCTAAACCAGGCCGCGCCAGACGCTCCCCCGCGTCCCATGCTCACATTATTTTTGACTATACGATTATTCGCTTAAATGATATTATACAATACTACTTACACACTATGATTATGATAATATTAATATAATGTTTGTTTTAAGTGTGTGTTAATGTTTAGATTTTTATTGTAATGTTTTTATGAATGATTTTTATTTGTACGATTATTATTATTGATTATGATTATTATTTTATGTGTTGACGATGTTTATAATTTGTGATTGCGTGCGCCCGCGCAGAGGCTGCTCTTTGTACGTCTAGTTTCTAGATTCGACTAATAAACTTAAAGTAATAAATGATAAAGAAATAATATGACTCATTCATTATATTATTATAAACTATAGTAGTCTGTAGAACATTGAGTAACCATTACCTATATTGATACTTATTAAGTATTATTATTATTATATTATTGAATAAATTTAAAAAATGCATAATTATATTTCATAGGATCATTATTCAGTATAACTCTAGTTAATGTAACGATAATAAATTTAATGTATATCTATTGGAAGAACGTTGTTGTGTTGATTTCACGGGGAGCTGGTTTTATGGATTAATATTTTTTTATTTTTTTACCGTTATTAGTTTTTGACTTACTCATGTAAAGAGAGCGAAGAAAGAATGCCTATTAGATTATATTTTAAAAAATGGTTGCGTAAAATCAGCTCCCGACGTACGTAGTTCCGTGGTTTCGATAATTTTATTTTCATAATAAAATGGGTAGACGCTTTAGGTTCAAATAAAGTTGTGAAAATTTGTGAAATTTTGTAGACTACATATCTTATTATAAATCTAATATAAACTATAACTTTCGAAATGCCATCTTTTATTCAACAACAATATCCCTAACCCTTATACCTAATTAAAATAATCAAAGAATAGGAGAAAGTTGAAGTGACTTTAACATTCATACACTGGATCAGGTTATAATTCGATAATAATTATATAAGAGAATTGAAAAAAGTATCCCTAAACATCAAAGAAAGAAACTATAGAAAGGAAATATCGGTACACAACAATAGATAATTAGGTAGATACTATAGTAGAAATCCAATACCAAATCACCAACCTTAAATTCATAGAACTACCACTACACAATTCGTCGTAAGATTCGCAGCCATAAACTATTAACCACAGAATAGCACACAGTAGGTGCTACGAAGCTACGAGTTTCGTCACGTAGCGCTACGCGATGCGAATACTACTTGCTACGAATGGCTACGATAGATGGCTCTATGCGTAGACGTGTTACATTGCTACGCTCTATGGCAATAATGGAGGGAAGTGGGTACTTATACTGAACATTATACTTTTTGGGGTTCTTTTTCTGGAAAGTCTGGTAACGTCAAGGGGAAATTCTGCATTTAATTTATTAAATTCCTGTTTTCCTTAAGGGGGAAAACTAGAGTAAGCCTCGCCGACTATTTCTAGCGTAACAACCCCGAAGTGGGTCTTGCTTGGCGACACAATAGCACCGGGAGATAGATGCGCTGATTGAACCCGTGGCCGAGCCCAAGATTATTGGCTACACAAAATCAAAAGCTTTGCCACTTGCGGAGGAGAGCTTACAAATTCAGATTATTCCTACTAATAATATTATAAATTTCAAAGTTTGTGAGGATGGATGTTTGTTTATCTTCCACGCAAAAACTACTGAACGGATCGGGCTGAATTTCATACCAGGGCCTGGAATGGCCATAGGCTTTTTTATCACATAAAACAGATCCCATGAAATAAAAATAACTTTAAAACGTTTCCATAGAAATAACGCGTGCGGAGACGCGTTATTTCTATGGAAACGTTTTAAAGTTAGCGGGCAAAAACTAATCCTAACTAATATTATAAATACGCAAGGGTGTTTGTTAGTCCTTACTTCACGTCTTAATTAAGCAACCAAGAATGGAGAGAGGCTACTGTTTGTCCTGGTAAAACATCAAATTCCCATGGGAGATTTACAGGAATATTTATCCTTTTATATAAATATATGACTAATTATAAGTTATGTGTGTTTTAATCCTCTTTCTGTCGTCGGTTGTCCGTGTCCACACACACCGTGTAACAAACATCCAAACTTGTGAATCCTTACTTCCTTACATAATATTATAAATGCGAAAGTAACTCTGTCTGTCTGTCACGTTTTCACGCCAAAACTACTGAACCAATTTAAATGAAATTTGGTACAAAGATACTTTAGAGCCTGAGAAAGGACATAGGCTACATTTTATATACGGTTGTATAGAAGTATCGTCATTTTTAAAGCTAAAAGATTGGAATTTATTTTTTAGGTTGTTGATTAGATATAAAAATGCTACCCACTGTTGCTATTCCACGCGGACGAAGTCGCGGGCACAGCTAGTTTATAATATAAGTGTTAAGTGACGTAGGATAGGATGAGCAAGATTAGTGTTCGGGTAAACCGACCAGCGCAGCAGATATGCATTTAGCTGCGCTTGCATTTGAATGCGCTCACGCTTACCTAACCTTACTCAGTTCGCGATCGACCGCCTTTGTCGCGAGTTCAAACCACCATTTCAACCATTACCTACCATTTTAGCATTTTTACCATAGTTACCAGTAGTTACACAGTGTCTTGTGAATATAGTTTGTACCATACCATACCAGTGACTTTCCATGGCACCTACACCAAATACCAAACTCAAAGGTCTG
The DNA here is from genome assembly GCA_947859395.1 of Eupithecia insigniata. NCBI lineage: Eukaryota > Metazoa > Arthropoda > Insecta > Lepidoptera > Geometridae > Eupithecia > Eupithecia insigniata. The sequence goes on from OX402008.1 coordinate 8,679,269, forward strand.
TTTGGGGACCAACCATTAACATCTACCACAACCCCCAAGCACAATCCTTTTCAATTAGGATGAATCGAATATGATAAAAGGATTTTTAGGGTTATTACCTAAATGCGCTCAGTAGCAAAAGCTCCATTTAAAATTTATGAAAATCCGCACCAGTTTCTACAGTCTTCTGATAACTCACAAACAGAGCGGTTATTTTAAATAACTGTATCGTCGAGATTGTCGCTGGTTGTCATCGAAGAAACAGATTAGGAACTGCTCATGGTATAATATAAGGTATGGTCTTCCGAGAAACAACGGTCACGTGGATGACACAAGCTTACGTCATCGGCGAATGAGAAGACGAATCTGGTTTTCTTGTGTTACCAGTAGCGTAAATCTAACTCCCCGAGCTCCTTGTATTACCTGTATAAATCTGATAAAACTATGTGGTTTTGTATTTAACACTCATTCAGTCGTGCGGTGGCAGGAAGTCGATGGATGGAGGTGACTCAGGACCGCTATTTGTGGCGTCGTATGGAGGAGACCTATGTCCAGCAGTGGACGTCTATGGGCTGATATGATGATGATGATGAAATATTCATTCTTACACTCAATTAGCTATTTTAGTCACTAAAGACTGGAAGCCTCGAGGAGATATTAAGAGTGACTTAACAAGATGATGATCATTATCAGCCTAGTCTAGTCCACAGCTGGACATCGGCCTCCCACAATGAGCTCGACAGTCCCCCTGTCTTCAGGTTGCCACATCCAGCATCTGTCTGCAGAATATAATGATGAATATATTTAGGACGAGAAAACAAAGTAAGGAATCTATGCCGGCGTCTTAGGCACGTGTAAGATATTTTAATTTGTTTAGTTATAAATATATAGTGTAACAAGTGTATGTTGTGGTAAACAATAAGATTTCAAAAGATTTTCAATGATAAAATGTAATAGGCTTGATTTCCTACATGTTTTCCGCTCAAATTCAAATACTAGACAAATTAGTTTTGTATAATGAATATGCTATTTCATAATGTCTTTTAATCGATGTAATCAGTATCTTAATTGTTGATTTAATATTTAAGAACATTTGCCATGGATAAATTATCATATAAGAAGATATATCAATGTAACTAGTTATGAAACGAACACTCGCCGGTGTTTGGCAAATTGGCGCGAGGCATAATGACAACCGACGATGCGACGGTTGTTTGAACTAATTTTATATAAGACAGACGGTGAGCTGGCCCTGCCACTCTTTTTTGGAACTGTGAACTGAAACCATCTCTCAGTATGGTAAGCTGTTGTACATTAAACATAGAACCTTTTTCTAGATGTGTCCTAGTTTGTTTCAGCATCGATATTTTTGAGTGTCAAGTTTAAATTATAAGGTTATCTATTCTTTTTAGATATAATTCACAGGTGATAAATATAACTGCATTAGACATATAAGTCTTGTGAAACGTGCTAGTGGTTTCTTTTTCACTTCTTCCGCTGGTGGACAAAAGATTGAAGTGAAGAGAATATCAATAACACTTTATTTCTTATTTGATACCTAATAATTTATGGTTTCGATGTTCGGCCTGTCTGTGCTTAACTATAAGCCTAAGAAATAAAGGTATTGAATTCTGAGTTCTGATTTCATTATTCCCAATTACCATATTGTTAGATTGCATAGTAGGGTAGGTAATTCCATGATTCTATCCAAAAATATAAAAGGTAGGTAGATAAAGCCCACGATTCTGACACATGCTTCCGACTGGTATTGATATGGACCAGTTAAGCTACCGGTAGATTGTTTGCAACAGTCTGCAGTTAGCTTAATTGTAATTTATACCTACTAGTTATAATTTGTTTCTATTATTTAATTGTAATTTTCTTTGTTAATAAAGGAATCTATTATTATTATTATATACTAGCTGTTCCCCGCGGCTTCACCCGCTTTAAATTCGAGGCCGTGTTAATTTCTTGTTTTACTAAGACAAAAAGTATGCCTTTGTTACTCTCCATCCTTTCATCTAACTCTATGCGAAAAATCTAGTCGATTAGTTGCTAAGTTAGGGCGTGAAGGAATGATAAACAAACAAACACTTTCGCATTTATACTATTACTTAGGATTCTCTGCCTATAGTTTGAATAACCTGAGGTCAATAAGGGCAATGACCTCCAGGTTGTCGGCAGTCAATGACCTTGATATCGGGTATTAATCAATGTGTCGTTCATTCATAATGATTGAAAGGAAAATGTCCGGAATAGTACATTATACACCTAGGCGAGAAAGTGGAATAGGCAACTTTCCTAGCAGGTGTAGTATAAAAGTACTATACATATGGATGTATAGTACTTTTTCGGTCGTTATCAAAAAGTAAGGGGGCATAAGCATGGGCTAATGCCCCCTTACTTTTTCACTTCTTCCACGAGTACAGCCAAATCATCCAAGCTGCCACTGAGAACATCGCTTCGCTCACTCCATTAAAAACTCAACTTCCTTATTTATTTCCAGTACTTACCCTCTGCCATAGTCTACCCAATATACGTGAGATAAAACAATACAAGTAGTAGGTACCCAAGTACCTCAACAAACAATAGTACCTACCGCCATCCCCGCACCTGCGTACTCAAAAATAGATCACATCATATCCTGTTCAATCCAGTCCAAACTACTTTAAAAAAATGATCAATACTGTTCAAAAAACGTGTGATCGTGACGAAGTGGCTAACGAGATGGGACAACAGATGCTATCCTTGTAACCTTATACATTGTTAGACGATAAAGACCTTTCTTATAAGAAGTTAGTATGGTAAAGAGAAAAAATCTGAAAAAGGGTTTGTAGTTTATTCACAAACAAAAATTTGGTGTTTGCAAGCGATCGAAACCTATAGGGTACCTACTTACCTACATCCAGTTGACCTAGAATCATGAAATTAGGCAAGGGATAAGGTCTTATACTTACGGAACTCTCGATGCGCGAGTCCAACTCGCGCTTGTCGTTTCTCTTTATTTTAACATTATCAAAATAATGATATATTTATTAACACAGAAAATTATATATTAAGAAAACAAACAAATTTAAACTCTGTAAGAATTTATAATTTTATTGAAATAGTTGACCTAACAGCAAACAATCTAGAGTATTCTACAGGTGCCTATTGTTACATACCTATTCTCTGTAAAGCGGTAGCTGAAATGGCCCATATAAATAAAAAGATTTTTTATAAGACTCCGACTGCAAGAATTGCGATTGCAAAGAGAAGTGTCGCTATGTGCCCAGCAGAAAATAAATTAACTCGTTGTATCAAGTTTTACTTCGGAAACCTAAATGACGTGCCAAAAGAATCATGTTATAAGTGGCACGTAAGTTATGGGAACTTTTACATTCATCCTTCAAAAAACCACTTATAAAATCAAATAAAAAGTAAAAGCAATCAAACATCCATCGGATCATGGGAACGGAAGGCGCAGTATAAGCACGTTCAGACAAAATGGTAACCTGAGACGGGCCAGCACCGGAAACGGATGCGGCCGTGCAGCCTCCTTGCCGTATGGCAAGCCTTTTGTACCTTTTACTTTGAGAGGATGGAAATAGGTTGCATGTTAAGTACCTAAAACTCAGACCTTATGTCGTATATAATACATGGATTAAGGCTGCTTTTCCTTCAGAGATATGCTAAGTTGCTATGAATGCGTTTGATATCCACCAATCATATTTATCCTACTAATATTATAAATCTCAAAGTTTGTATGGATGGATGTACGGATGTATGGATATTTATTACTCTTTCACGCAAAAACTACTGAACCGATTAGGCTGAAATTTAGTATGGGTATAGTTTGGGACCTGGAATAACATATAAGCTAGGTTTTTATCCCGATAAAACGCGGGCGAAGGCGCAGGCAGCAGCTAGTATAATATATCCTGGATTAACGCTGCTTTTCCTCCAGAGATGTGCTATGCTACGTTGCTAATGTTGCTATAAATGCGTTTGATATCCACCAACCATATTCATTGGTCCATATTTATTGCTTAGCACTGGTAAAAAACGGGGTCAGCTAAGCTATGTTTTTCATATTGATGGATGCGTGCTATGGATGGTCGCGTGTTGGTGTGGTGTGGCTATGTGCAGAACAGAATACCAAACTTAAGTTGACGTAAGGCATACTACTTACAATTTTAAGGCATACTATGGCATAACGTTTAGTTATAGTATAGTGGAACACAATTTAAGTATAGTATGGTATAGTAGCATACAGTTTAGGCGCAGGAAGACCTTCACCAAGCGGCAAACGGTGTTTTCTTAAGTTTTGTAAAAATTATGTTTTATATGTTACTACATATATTCCTTCATTGTTTCTCATCTACGTTTGTAGATGGTTCCTTATGTTTATAAGGAACCTACTTTACAAAATACAACAAACTTTTTTTTCGTTTCAATTGTAAATACTAGTTTAATTTCTTTATATTATTTGATTGTTATTTTTTTTGTTTACTCCACAAACTTTATATAAAATTTAATATTCCATATAAAGTTTGGATAAAAGCTTATTTATTATTATTAAAATCGATTTACAGTCCGTGACCGACTTCGTCGATTCTTCATGACCACACCACGCTTCCAGTCGTCTAATTTCAACTTTGACAAAAATGAGACCTTTTATTCGAATTGGTATAAATATACATATACCTTATTTAGAAAAGACATATCACATTAGTGACAAATCTGCAGTGTGCCCTCTCCTATTTGCACACCAGTAGTGGCAATACATGTAGGTCATAATTAATTTATATTTTAACATAATTGCTCACACCACGTTTTAAGCGAATAGATACATAGATAGATAACTCTTTATTGTACCACACAAACACAAAATACAATACAACAAGGAAATGATAACAAACAAAGAAGTACAAAGGGCGGCCTTATCGCTTTAAGCGATCTCTTCCAGGCAACCTTGGGATGGACTGGACATAAAAGAACAATATAGACGGTGTTTAAGTTTAACGAATTATAAATATAATATAATGATACCTACACAACGTAATATATACCTACTTAATACACATATACCTACATAATACATATACATAAACTTACATACACATAAAATAAAGTTGTTTGAATAGTTACAAGGATAAATAATGTTGATGAAGCAGTTTTTTGAAAATAGGAAGTGATTTCGCACGTCTGATATCTAGAGGAAGAGCATTCCATAGACGGATGGCTTGTACAGTAAAAGATTAGAAAGTAGAAGAATAGGTAAATGATTCTTATTCTTAATCAATGACTAAGTTCTGAAGCAACTAAACAAAAAGTGCCTACAGTTCTTCTGCATTTACAAACTATCTTTTTCTGTTCATGAAGTTGGTTAAAAGACTAACCCGTTTCGCTTCGTTCAAGCTGATATCTATGGATAGGAATCTTCAGCCATAATTCACGGTATTAGTTAATGAAACAGACTGTTCAAACATTTCAGAGGTTCTCTTAAAAGTAACGTAGCGCTACTTTTCCAAAATGTAACACTACTTCCTTCTGCCAAAATCCTTGATTTGTGTGATATTTTGATTGGTCGTACCTAATCATCACCAAGTGAGAGACAAGGCGATGATTCGGTACGGCGACGATCAAACGCGCTTTGTGTGTTTAGGTAAGGACCAATATACATATAAAAAATTTCCTGACTGCATTCTTCCTTTCTGTGTCAAAATCCAGACACAAAAAGGTCATCAGAAGTCAATAACTTTATTTCTTTAGTTAGCCTAACAAAATAAGCACTTGGACAAGACAAAATTCACGAACGACATGTATTCGAGAGTTTCGAAATCCTATTGGCTACTACGCAAAATGTATAGGTATGAATTATTATTATCACGATATACCTATGTATTTGAGAATGTCTAAATTCTATTTGTGTTTTTCTAGTCTCTTCTCCGGCAAACCCCGGACACTGGGCCATTTCTCCATACAAAATCATGCCGCGTCATGACGTCAGCGTCCAGAGAAACTTAAATCGAGCGGTTGTCCACCAAAATTCTGCGTGCTGTGCGTACATCCCCTGCATTTAGAACGCAACCCGTACTCAACTAGGAGCCGGCGGGAGAAAAAGCTCGGTCAGGTGAAGGGCGATGAGTGTCCATTCTATACGTTTGTATTATTATATATTTGTTCTCCGGTAAACCGCGTATGCAAGGATTTTTGTTTCCGGTAGTGGCATCACTTTCATGAAACGTGCGTCATTCTAATAGCCTCCTCAGCTCTTCGCATTCATCATGCCTATCATTAGGGAAGTCCAACCCGTCTGATTCATAGGGTTTTCCTAGTCGTTTTGTATTTATACCCTTTACCCCTAAAGCTCTGCGCATATTAATCCAACGCCACCAATATATGCAATAGTAAATGGGCTTAGACTCGATAGCTATAATTATTTAAAAAAACCTAAGTCTTGATTGTTTCCCTGTCATGTCTGTTTTATGGCTTTGAATTATAATTTTAGCACCATTTATTGAACTATATTTTTGTAAATTGACGTATCCAAGTGTGCCCTGTGCTCCTACGGCGACTAAATGAGTGAATGGTAAACTCGCAAAACATTTTGGCGTTGTTCAAAAATAAACTCTACGATTATTACCTACTGGACAGGTATTGGTAAGTACCCCTTAAATGATTAGATTTTTATTTCTCACTAGCTTCTGCCTGTGGCTTTACCCACGTATTTTCAGTATAATATAATAAGCCTATTACCTAATTTATATAATACATGATATAGACCATTGAGCTATCTGTAGATTGTTTTCAACAGTCTACAGTTAGCTTAGTTGTTTCAATTGTAAATACTAGTTTAATTTGTTTATTTTATTTGGTTGATATTTTATTATAATGGTCTTAAAGTAAGCCAGATTTCACAATAAGTAGATTTTTTGTCGATTTCACATTTCATGTCGATCTCTTCAGTAGTTTTGGAGATCTAAGATAAAAAAAAAACATATTTTACAAGACTCTTCCTGCTGGTATTGATAATGGACCAGTTGAGCTATCTGTAGATTGTTTGCAACAGTCTGCAGTTAACTCAATTGTTTCAATTGTAAATACTAGTTTCATATACATATTTATATTATTTGATTTTTATTTTCTTTGTCAATAAAGTTTAATGTTTTACAAACTTATTTTTAAAGTTTTGTTCGTGTGGAAAATGCAAGTAATGAAATCTGAAAATAATATATTGACTAAATTCAAATATTTCTCAGAAAATAATTTATTTTATAATATTTGTCCGGTAGGTAATAATCCTAGTTTACATTTTAATAACGCCAAAATTTCACTTTGGCGAGTTTACCATTGGAGTGACGATATTATATACATACATTTTACAGTGACAAAATGGCTTTCCACAAGGTTAATATTATTACATGTAAACTCCTCCCTTTGAATAAAAAGCCTCTATGTTATTACAGGTCTAGGATCTTTATGTGTACAAGAAAGATTTCAGCTAGAGCCATTCAGTAGTTTTGGCGTTGCTTTCGGCTAAACCTTCACAATAATGGTATAAACTTTCGCCTTTTTATTATTAGTAGGAATATCTGCCACAAGCTTCTTACGAGCGACCCGAGCTGGCTGTTATTTGATGCCGTCGATATAAAATGTATCTAAAAGAGTTAAAGCCTATGTTTGACATCTTGCACATTTTTATGCTTTTGTGCGGTACGGCCCTGATGTGCGATCAGCCCCTTTACTAAGATATTGTAGGCACTCGTCATATTGACGTTATGTAACACATGATTTTTAACCCTTTAGCGACTATCATTCAATTATTTTAGGCTCTTTATTGTCGTTGTTTACCAAAAATATCTCGGATACTGAATTCATTTATTTGGTAAATGTGTGTGAACCTACATTTACCAAGATATGAGAAAAAACAACTAACAAACTATGAGTGGAAACTGTCTTATTTACTACAAAAAACTGTTTTATTGTTACATAATAAGCTTTTTGTTTCCCAAAAAAAATAAAAAATATTAAGATATCTCGAAAAATATGAAATTATGCGTAGGTATATATGTACTTTGACACCTGAAAATAAATTACATTTTCTTTATAACAATGATGTGAAGATTAAAGAAAGGCAAACAATAAAAGAAACATTATTTAAATCCTTCATTACTCGAAAGTAACTTTATGTGGATTAGATCGTTTTCGTAATGCGATGTCAAAAAGTTTTAAAAATTTAAGGAAAACTAATAACTGTACCCTGGAAACAGCAAGGAAATCACGAAAATCTAATACAAAGTTATCAAAACTTCAACAATGCAATGCAATTGCCCACTCGGAGTGAAAAAGGTGCAAATTCGAGTTACAAAACGGTCGAGATACGAATGATTCATGATGACTGAAACCTGTCAAATCAAAAAATCGTTTTGCTATTTCAGAAGACATGGATAGTCTTCTAAGACCATTTTCGTGTTCAAGTTCCTCTCCTTACTATCCCGTCCCAAAAATCCACCCTGTACCAAAGAAGTGTAAAATATTTCAATGTAATGTGGTAATTAGCAGCATGACGCATGGTCGCGCCCGGTCGCGCCCCACTTTACCTAGAAGTAGAAATCTATGAAGAGGCATTTATAGAAGCGATTTTAATTCAATATCATAATTTTCATGCGAAATAATCAAACTCAGACGTCAAAAACAGACGACGGTATTGATTTATATTGAACGAATAAATAGGGTTTGTATTTTTAGGTTTGATTCGGATGTTAGGTAGAATAAGCTCTCTGCTAAAGCTCGTCCACGTGTAAGAATTGCTTTTAGAAATGTTTCGTAAAAAGTCCAGTCTGTATTCTTTTATTATTCTTTGCTGTAAAAATTGAATAAATTCGAAATTCAAAATGAACTGGTATTCGATTGCCTTTCCATTTATCTAGGTAGACGCCCCCTACAGCGAGCATTGGAATCAAAACCGTAGCTGTGCTAATTAGGACTCTTTGTTACACTAACCAGTGCGGGTGACTGCGGCTCCGTTGTAATTTTCTTGTTCACCTACTTTGTTTTATGTTCTCCTGTGTAATTTGGGTTTTGATATTTTAAAGTTTCACCTTGTTTCAACTAGAAAAAAATCACAAAGTTCTACTTAATTTTTGGCTTTACTTCGTCTTACTTAGGCAGGTTTTTCTAATTATTATTTCAACACAATCTTTAGAAGCTTTTATTCCGCCCCTGATGAAATTCAACGCGGTTTCATAATAAGTAATTACTGTTTTGTAAAAACTCGTAATGGTGCCTCTTATTTCAAAAGCCTTCAGCAATTTGCCAGTCATCAAAAAGTTGTCAATAGCCCTTCTTATTTTCAAACATGGTAAGCTAAATAAAGCTTTATTCAACTGGGTTAGGGTGTTATCCTTATTGGATTGTAAAAAATGTTCTCTCTGTTTACAAAATAGGATAATTCTCGGGGGTACTCTACCGTCGGCACGTAGCCACAGCTACTGAATGCCTACTGATGTAATTTATTCCGCGGATAATTTCCTGTAGGTTAAATCATATTCGCGCAATAAATCTATCCAAACCTATTAGTATTTTTGTAGTACCTACAAAATTAAAGTATAATCAGGGTAAGTTTTGGAGAATAATTTGATCATCGCCAGCACAACCAGGCTAGTTCTTTAAAGTGCGTACAAAATACCCTCGATGCTGGAGATATGTAAGGGGGACCTCCAGATAGTCAGACATCTCTTTTCATTATAAGCAGCAATAGAAAGCAACCAGTTGCGCAACAAAACCTAACAAAGACAAATATTTTGCAATCATCATGCGGCGAATAAACGCAAAACTTCAGCCTCAGTTCCTGAACGATAACAAAACAAACAATGGCACGAGCTCCCGAACGCAGCACGCACACACCCAGCACATTCACAAGCCGTTTGAAAATGGAACGCGCGCGCGGACGTAACACTGACACAACCAACGCGACGCACACAGGCAAACGCCCGGGGAAAATTCACGCACACAACCTTCTTGGTAATGCCCACTTTAGAAAGAACTCGGGGGTAGTAGGGGCCTTTGGTTTTGTAAAGGCAGTTAGCTCGCATTGCGGGTCTAGGTGTGGTAGTTGGTAGTGGGAGGTAGGTTTCCCGGTGCCGGGCGTAGTACTAGAGACACATTGATCCACACAGCGTCTGGCAGCATCGATTGTGCAGTTTCCTGCAACCGGGCGGTTACTATAGCGACCGCCCGCCCCTGCACCTCACCATCTAGGAACTACAGCAGAACCTACCCATGTACAGAACTTATAGTACAGACCTTTGTGTTGCTTCCTGGTAATTCTAATTATGAAATGTTATTGAAACGAGCTTTGGCGTAAGAACCTTGGTATATTTTATAGTTTTATTTGAAGATGTCTTCTTACTAGAAAGAAATACTTATAAAGACATAATCATTGCGTGGTTACAAGAAATATAATAACACGCTAACAGTCGCGTTCTCAAAACCCATTAGAACGATGATTATTTTTCTTAATTGCCTGTACCTATGTAGTACTCTACCTATCCTGCAGAATACCGATTCACAGCCCGTATGCCTAGCGTGGGGATTGGGGCATTACCCCATTATGTCAAAAGTAAATAAGACGCTTCAGGGGAACCTATGTACAGCAGTGGACTGCTAAGGCTTTTGATGTGATGTGAACTGATAACAATTATAATCTTGTGCAGTTATTCTCCACTTGTGCGTTTATTATAAACTTGTAAGGTTTGAAATTCGAGCGGCAATGAGAAAATAACAAAAGACTGTACAAAAGTCGGTGACAACATTTGTCAAACTATACTTAAGTTCGGAAATGTAGAGCGATTAGCGCACCTCATCAACCGATTTCTAAAAAAGGAAGAGGTTATATTTTACGACTGTATGAAAATGTATGTTTTTTATGTAGGTTATATTGTACGTGTTAAATTTTTTTTTAATTATTACACATTATTATTGTATAGAGAACGATTTATCTCTGAGGGATTAGTTAATACCACAAAACATAAAAACAGTGTAAAATTAAGGGATTCTAACTCGGTTATTCGTTTTTTCAAAACACCCAAATTATTTTTTATTTCTACATATCTTTGTCACGAACTAAATAAAATTCTAAGATTTTCATGGATTCCGCGAATAAGGATCTGTTAATGCAGTTCCTTCAAGTTTCTTTAAAAAACGAGCATCGCTGAAGCTAAGATTATTGCTTCCTAAAGAAGTTGGTGATCCTAAAGAACAGGTGGATCTATTTATGAACTCTAAAGTAATTAAGATGGGTGTTTAATTTATCATACTAAAAGTATGCACTTTATTAAATCGAATAATATTATGTTTTTTGCAAAATCTAAATCCGACTTCAAAGTCCAGTATAACTATTTACCTTCTTCTTTAACAAGACAGGTAGTCCTAAAAAAACACCAAGCCTAATTTAGAATACACACACTCACATGCACACTAACATACACACACTTAGCTAAAAATGAATAAGCTCACATACGGTACTTTCAGTTTGGTACCCAGATCATACTAAAACCTGAAATTAGGTTAAAACATAAATTAACAGAATCTCTACAAAACTTACCTTGGGTGTTACAGCTGATTTCAGCTGAATATTGCTGGTCATCATACAGCATCATCCAGCCCCAAGCTAAGCAGAGCTTGTGTTTTGGATACTAGATAACTGATATACTTAACTATAAAAAACTTTCGTACATTGACGAATTCATTATGAATGTAAGCGGGTTAACTAAGAACCTAGTTTGTGTTGGAAGAACACCTACATTTCATCCCTTAACGCGGGTCTTAATCAGAGACTTCATCAGGAAGTCCCTCGTTAAGCGGTGAAATTCCATGGTGGTGTAATTCCAACACAAACTAGGTTTGTAGTTAACCCTAAGCGGGTTCAAAATGATATACGTATACTTTACTTAATATAATACAACATAAATACATATATAGTTTTTATTATTATTATGTATATAGAAAACACCCGGAGCGCCCAGAACAAATATCTGCAGATCCTACAAACATTTGTCCCGAGGAGGGAATCGAACCCGAATCGATCCTACGTCGCTGGCGGACGGACCTTTCGCGGACAAAACCTCAATGCCCGCTAGCTGCGTTTGATGACGCGCCATGCTGGGCGGATCCCCAAGCAGTTTTATGCTGGACATTTTTCCTTACACAGTTTCTTTTCGTTTGAATTTTTTCGCTTTATTTCGAGGGCGGAACATCTCGCGCGTTGCAGTTAAACCAAAATGTTTAATTAGTTCTGGAAAAGTAAAGTAATTTAAATCCTATAGTACAATCGTTGCACTGAGCCGTGAAATTATCTAAAACAATAAATTACTAACTAATCTATTTTTAATAACAAAGAAAACTACGTTCAAAGAATATAAACAAATTAGAACTAGTATTTACAATTGAAACAGTTGAGCTGTCTGCTGACTGTTGCAAAAATCTAGAGGTAGTGATCTAAATCAATATCAGTCGAAAGCGTCCTTAACACGCTGACTGCCCTGCCCCGCTGTATGGCCTAGCAATACTGATACGCTGCGCCAGATACTCACCAGCTCTCGGGTCACGCGTCGCTTCGACCGGATCCTCAGACCATTATTTTAAACCTGGAGAGCCTCGGTACCCCGCAGACTTAGAGTCTCAGGTCCAAGGGGAGCAAATGCGTAACAATTTAAACTAAAATTAATAGGTTTAAAACAAAGCCTCCATATGGCCCTCACTGCGCCTGATGACGCGCCCAGCTGGGCGGATCCAACGGAAATTTTATGCTACTGGCTGGGCAATTTCTATACTTACAAAGATTTTTATACGTTTTCATATGAACTGAATTTTTATCACATTATTTCTTGAGTCAGTAATTTATTCAGGATTGTGATATGTAATAATATTAAATATATGTAGGTAATAAACTGTAATAAGTTTATGTATTACCCTTTGACCGCCACGCCAAAAACGCATTCCCGTGTTCTCTACGCCAAAGCACATAGTAAACAAAAGATATTCCAAACGTCGTTGGAGCTGAGGGGCCCTCAGGCGATTTGTCATGTATATGTACTATGGCGGTCAAAGGGTTAATGATAACATTTCATTCTGCTGATGTATTGTTGTTTAGCTTTATAGAAATATTGACATGTATCTAAAGCGCATTAAATTTAGATTTAGATAGGTAAATAAACATGTATTAGACACGTAAGTGATATATAAATGTGCTAGTGGTTTCTTTTTCATTTCTTCCACTAGTGGACAAAAAATGGAAGTGAAGAGAATATCAATAACACCTTATTTCTTATTTGATAATAATAACTATGTTTATAGTATAACATTTGACGTGTCTAAATGCTTATTTTGTAAGCCTAAATACATAAAGTTATGATTCTGATTCTGATTGATATATACGTTACGTATGTATAAATTAGGAGTCCTAAAATAACACGTGGCCCGTCATTACTCCCCGTAATTTTTTACTCCTATCTAATGCTGTAATCCTCGTACCACGCCGTGAATCCACCCAGCAGGAGCCTATTAGGGCGGCTTTGTTTGTGCTTCTGGTGATTGGGCGTGGAGTGGGATCGACGTGGACTCATGATTTACGGGATCTAAATTGGTGTTCCGCCAAATATGGGATATTGTTATAAGCCGTAGAAACATAATTTTATGAATATTTATGAGAATTGGACCGTAGCTTAGCCCCGTACCCCAGTAGTTTTCTAAATACAAATATTTTTTACGACAGTTTGTCAACTCTCGCTCTATATACCTACATCATCATATCAGCCCATACGCGTCCACTGCTGGACATAGGCCAGCCCCCATACGACACCACAAATAGCGGTCCTGATCCGCCTCCATTCATCGACTGCTACGATGTCGGTTCATCGAGTGGATGGTCTCCCAACTCTCCGTTTCCCGTTGCATCATGGCCGCCACTCCAGAACCTTTACTCCATCATGTAGGGTTTGCTATATACATATCTACATACAGGCATGGAAAACACCCACTGGAGCTCATTTGATCGATCCAAGCGTGAACATGGGATTGGATCTGGTTGTACTTTCAGTACACAGCGAAGCCGATTTTCAGCAATTTTTAAGAAAAATAACTGTTGGTTCCTATATAACCCCTAGAGAGGTGATACCTTCTATCGAAATAAGTCGAAAATCTGCTTTAGTAATCCTGGGTCACCTAGGAGTAAAAATGGTATGGAATATGAATTTTTGGTACTCTAAAGAACCACCATCGAATATAAAATCACCCTTACTTATAAAATTGTTAAGAGATCTCTTATTTACAAAGCATTACTATCTTTAAAATATTTGACGTTTGGTTCTGGTCTTATGGAAATTAAAATTATTCAGATTCTGTTAGATTTACCACAGTCCAACTGTTCTCAATGCAAACAACGCAACACTAGTCGAATTATTAAAAATGATTCGAGAGCGAGGCTAGGGGCTAATGAAAATGGCTCCGCCCTGCCGGTCGCAGCAGCGCGCAGACACAAAACAACGCGGAAATTCCGCCTGCAACGGATAGGGGACGCTCCAGATAGCTCCATTTATTAATTTCTACTCGGATTATAGCTTTATTACACAGAATATACAATTATTTACAAAATAAATTTTCATGAAATATGAGATGGCTGCAGAATGTTGTAGTTCTGAAAGTATTTTATCAAAAGACCGGAGATAGTTGTGTTATATTAACGCATTGACTGCCCAGCCTTGGCGGTGCATCCCGTAAGGGCGCGTCCGCGTCGCCCACCTCGCCGTCATTGCCTAACGGACCTGGAGATTGGGCAATAGAAATAGTGGAAAAATTCCCCATAACTTCATAAATAAAATCAGGCCAAATGACGTCTATTACTAGCCCCCCCTCAAAATCATCATATTGTCAATGTTATACATTGTACGCGTCCTGCGGTTTCGTCAGATGTTAGTTCATCTCTGTAATGAAATTAAACTAATAATTGAAAAATAAGTTAGGTGTGTCAGTTTTTTGGAACCACCTCGTCCTCCTTTGTTGTATAGAAACAATCGATTAAGACAATACTCTATTGCTGAATTATTGAAACAGTACTCGTATATCTTTCTTTTTCAAAAAACAAGACAAATTCGAATAGAGTATAAATCAGTTCCATAAAAATAAACTTAGGGAGACAATAGGAAAAACAGAGCTAACTGGATCAACCCAGGATCTGGCCAGTCGAATCAGGCTCTCTGGACCTTTGTAATTAGTTTTTCCAAGTTTCCCCTCCGGGAAGTACCTATCTACCCACTTTGAGGAATTAATTTGACTAATGTAGGTGACGAAGGGGCTCTTTGTTTGGTTGATACATTTTCTTTATGAGTAGTGAGTAGATTTAGTGATCATAAGAATTAAACATGTTTTGGGTATTTCTTCGTAGGTGGCGAATGAAGAGAGCAAAATCGATAACTCTTGAACAGGTACTTTAAAAACCTGCTTGGATGCTCATTACTGTATATTCTAGAGCATCCAAAACCTTCTCTTGAATTTTATTTGTTTGATTGCTTTAGTTATGTAATTATGAATGATTTATCCGTAACGCCAACAAGTGGCTCTGGCGGAAGACCAGCGTTGAATGCTAGCTTGCTAGTGATCCAACTCATGCTGAGACTGAGCCCATTTTGTGAAAGGACCTTTGTGAAAGGAAAGGTATAGAAGATGTTTCTTCTCCTAATTAAGTACAGTGTATCAGTTATTTAGTATCTAAGTTCTGTTCACAAAATAAATATATTTTATTCTTATTCTTGAGATCGCCAACACGGTTCTCAAACAAATTATGGTAGGTACCTACCTAATAATTACTAATTAGGTAATTGCTTTTCAAGCATATAAGTATATACAAGAGACGAATGTGAACTAGCAAGCTCTTTGTCTTTAACCACGTGCACACCATTAATGTACGGAACCCAAAATACAATTTTCCACTTTAGACACCTGCCTGGGCTCGCTCGGTTTGTTTTTCAATATGTAATCTGTTCAAGCTCATGTGTTCCTGGTACCTGCATGGTAGACCCTGCAAACGCGTCGAAGTATCTGGGACCATTCCCATCGATATTCAATTGATATCTCGATAAAGTTACATTTTCACTTCTCTTGCTCAAAAAGTGTATCATAATAGTGTAGCTTAGCGGGCCTAAAACTCGAGTTTAATACCTCATATTTTTTCTTTTTAATTTTTGTCTAAAATCATCAGCCCGTACAAAGCATTCGTTCTCTTACATAAAAACTCGACATCTTGGTGCTCCGTCAATCTTTTTTTTTTTAAATAGTACCGTCTTTTGTGATGTTTTATGAAGGTTGATTCTTCCCTTCACGGTAGAATGCGAACTGTTATGTTGCGGGTTAAATAGAGATTAAAAAAAAAGATGGTATTGGCGCTAAATCTCTAGAATTTTCTTCATTCCAAATCACAAACTTTTACGTTTAACTTCCTGACTTTTACTTCCAAATTGTGAACGTGAAAAATGTCATCAAGTGATAGTGAAGATGCTAATATGCAAATGGAAGAAAAGGGCAAAGAAATAATTATGAATCTGTTGCCGACAAAATCACGTGGAATATATTTAAAGAGTTACGAAAATTTTATGAAATGGAGAGATGAGAAACGTGTGGATTCTTTTACAGAAGGGGTTTTTCTCACTTATTTTGATGAATTATCGAAAAAATTCAAATCGTCGACTCGTTGGAGCACTTATTCAATGTTAAGAATGACTTTACAAACGAAACACGACGTCGATATTAAAAAATATGTAAATTTAACGGCTTTACTGAAGAAATTGTCCACTGGATACAAGGCAAAAAAATCTAAAGTCTTGACGACACAAGAAATCGAAACATTTTTAAATAACGCTCCAAATAAACAATACTTGGCAACAAAGGTAACCTACTTATGTACTCTACTCAAACTAAATAAATAGATACCTACCTACATACCTAAATTATGTACCTAGGTTATTACGATTATGAACACACTTATTTTTTTGTTCAACAGGTTCCTTTAATTTATGGAATCAGCGGTGCATGCAGAGGAATAGAGCTTGCCAATATAACGCTAGAAGACGTAGAAACGGATACAAACCTACAAGCTGTGAGTCTGCCGAACACGAAAACAAACAAAGAGCGTAAATTTGTCATCAGTGGAGAATACCTTAATATAGTTAAAGCCTATCAGAGTTACGTCCCACTAATGTTTCAACGAGAAGATTTTTTCTAAATTATAAAAATGGTAAATGCACAAGGCAAGTCATAGGCAAAAATAAATTTGGTAACATGCCTAAAGATATTGCCACTTATCTAAATTTACCAAATCCGGAACTCTACACCGGCCATGGTTTCCGCAAAACATCCGCGACTCTGTTGGCGGACTCTGGTGCGAATATAACGACATTAAAACGGCACGGTGGATGGAGGTCCGATCAAGTGGCTGAAGGTTATATAGAGGACTCTATACAAAACAAGTATCACGTCACGCAGCGGATTACGGAAGGAATCAATATTCTACCAAACATTACAGAACCCCAAGCATCTGCATCACGGGATTGGATGCTTCAGCTGAGTTGACATATTGTCAACTCAGCTGAAGCCGCACTCAGATCTTAATAATGCAGGAAACTCAAGCATGAGTCGAGTCTCTCCAACTTTTACTCCACAACAATCAACTCAAAATATTATCACAGATATACAGATAATATTATCACAGAGAACTGAAATAAATTTGCCCGGGAAAAACATATCACTAAACATTCAAAATTGCTCTAACGGCACATTTAATTTTTAATAAAATTTCTGAAAATTGTCTAATTTTGAATTGTTTTATTTTCTCGCAATCGAAGTGAAAAGTCCTCGCTACGCTCGGGAGTATAAAAACCTCGTATATGATGTTTTTATACTCCCGTATATCGTATATACCGTATATCGTATAGGATGGTTTAGTCCCTTGTAAAACAATCTACTATTAATCGAGTTTTCCAGTTTTTAGGTACATAATATATTGACCCGGACAAGAGCTCTCGGAGAGAAAACCTAACACCATGCGTTGCAATATTTACCGCATTTCCAATGGACGTCAAGCCCGGCGCCGGGTATCTGTGTGCGTTATTACCAGGAAAACAGAAATAATACGTACATTAAGATGATTCTACTAGCGAGAGTTATAGTTGATGCTAAGAGGATTGTGGGAAATGGCCTGGGGTAATAATTGCTAGAAAAATATACAAAACATGGGATGGAAACTAAGGAACATAACAAGAGCTCATATAGAAAAGAAAAAATTGAAAAGTTACGCTTGGTAGGGAGATAAACTTTAGGTTCTCTTCTTTATTGTTGTCTTGATTGAAGGAAGGAAATCTTAAACGAAGAAAGCCTTAGAATTATCGGACTCGTCCTACTAATATTAACTAGGCTAGTAAATATCTATTTTTATTAACTGACATCGAAAAAAGAAGGTGGTTCTATGTTCGTTCAGCTGTATGTTTTTTATATATGTATGTTCGACGATTCTACTGATTTTTTTTTAAATGGATCTTTATATGTAGTTTTTGAAAATTATTCCCCTTTTGTAATAATCCCAAAGTGGTCCCGTAAAAAAATATTCGAGGGGTTTGTATTTATCCCGCAAAAATTAAAAACAGTGTGAAATTTAGGATTTTAGGTCGGTGTTAGTTTTTTCAAAACAATCAAATTATGTCAAAAACTTTCCTTCTTTTACAAATACGAATATTGGTAGGTAACATCGTTTAAACCCACATCATATAAAAGTTTGTATCAATGAGAAATTATAAAAAAATGGTTTATTCCCAGTTATCTTGTGCAGTTGTTTTGGTTATTTCAGGTAATCCTGAAGCTAATTCCCCTACCTCCATAATAGGTAGAATAAAACGGGAAGTCGAGACTACCTCAACAAGAAGCCTGCCAAGAGTTCGAATTGAGAATTCTATACAATAACGGACTCGCGATGCAGCGTGACGTCATCCGAGCCCGCCCAGTTACAGGAAACCACCAAAGCCTTCCAATCCAATATTTTATACCTTAGCACCTACGAAATAAAGCTCCTAAAATCAGAACTTCCGCGACGAAGGTACACGTACTTCAGCAGACTGAGACAGATCGAAACTGCACGCCAGACACTAAACACAGCTTTATGTACAGTCGCCTATATCTGTTTTGATAATTTTAGAACTTTTTCGCTGTACACCAATTCGCTATTTGATTGAGTTATGCGAAAATATCCGAAAATGTTATTGCGATAGAGATCTACCCAGATTAAACGTATTAACTCGATTCTGTAGATGTCGGAAGGGGAGATTAGAGATAGCACCGTGATGAGTTTTCAATTAGGGACACTTTTAAATCCTGCTCTCCTGGTTGTTTGTTTAGACTAAAAAGGCTTTTATCAAATTGGTCTGGAGTATTAACTTCTTAATTAAAATTTTTTGGACTTTCAATGTTTTTTAAATTTGTTTTGTCTACAGGTAGGAAAGCTTTGCATATAATTCATGGGACTGGGTAAAGAAAAGAAATGATATGGTTCCATCCCATTTTGATTGCGTAGTGAAAAAATACCTATTAAATATAATATATATAAAATA
This sequence comes from Eupithecia insigniata, assembly GCA_947859395.1. NCBI lineage: Eukaryota > Metazoa > Arthropoda > Insecta > Lepidoptera > Geometridae > Eupithecia > Eupithecia insigniata. The sequence goes on from OX402008.1 coordinate 8,698,882, forward strand.
AAATACTAAATATAAAAATAAAATAATAAATATAAAAATACCTACCATACCCGTGCAAACCCGGTCAGAGTAGCAGTACAGCGGTGTCTGATCTGTCTGTGGTTTTACCGATTACCGTCAAATGTGAACAGACGCTCCGACACCCGATAAAAATACGGCGCCCGACAACCGACCATTGGGAAAGAGCTCTTCTTAAGCTTTACGCACATTAATCCAACGCCGAGCTTTATGTCATCTGATGCCGTCAATATGAAAAGCATCTAAAAGTTACGAGTATTTGAATGCACGCTGTGCTGTAGCGGTGCACCTCTGATCTGCGACAACTGTTATTCGGCCAATAGTCTCGGATCTAGGAAAAATGCAACTGTAATTCAGCAAGAATGAGGGTAGTGCTGAATGCTTCATGAGTTAGCTGAGCTATGTACTTAGCCTAATTTAGTTCATCTGCATTCTTAAAGGCCTGGGGCCGTATTTCACTAAATGAATTGCTTCATCATAACAGGTAACGTCTCAGCATGACACATTTTAGCATTTTACCATCGATGAAAGAAACTACAGTTCCGACCAACTGTTTTTTGTTTTCTTTTATTTACTAAGGTTTGCTTTCATGTCACGCAGCCATGGTGGTCCTATTGTGATCGCCACTTCATGTGTTTACCCTTGAAAACTGCGGCGTTTATAGTTCACCACTTACTCTTACAGCTGCTGAGAACTGAAGGATTTTCTTCGGGGTGATGTCTTGAAATTCGTCTGGGCTGAGCAGGTGCTCGCTGCGTTTTTGTATCCAGATGAGTGCTACGTTTTTGTATCAGTGCTCCGCATCCCGATGTAGGGGCGTTTCTTCCGCCTCCTTACAGAATCTGCAGGATTTTGTGTGTCCCATACAAGCTTCTCTTATTCTAGTAAAAATGGGTCATCTACAGCCTTTTTTTACTCCGAGGAAATCCTTTATGGATATTTACGAGCCCGGGGGGACTTACAAACTAAGTCAGACTCCTAATACTGACCATGGTATAAGAAAACAAGAAATGGAAATCTTCCGAGACACGATGGTCACGTTGATGGTTCTTGCTACGTCATTATCGCCATCGGTGAATAAGAAGACGAATCTGGTTCCTGGTGTTACCAGTATCGTCAAATCGTAACTCTCCGAACTCCTTGTATTACCTGTATAAATCTGATAAAAATGTGGTTTTGTATTTATTTACCAATTATTTATCACATTGACTCGTGTATAACTAACCTGTTTTGACTGATCTGACAAACGGTTCACATTTTTTTATTGATTTTTCAATTGACCCTTATCGCATTTGTTTTCCAACCTCTACGTTTTGTTGTAATAAAATGGCAACTGGACAGTGACGTAAGCAAGAGCCACTCCCGGAGGAGCAGACCTTGTTATCTTGGACCATGATACTGACTAAAACCCTGGGGTGTTCCTTCACTTCGCTTAAACTGAGACCATGAGAACTGCTCGCGGTACAGTGACTCATCTACAGCCTGTACTAACCCACTGGCAACACACAGACAGGCCTTCCTATCAGGGTATCAGGTAATGAACGGATCGGACTGAAATTTTGCATACAGGTAATTCTAGGCCTGGAATCAGACACGGGCTAATTTTTATCCCATAAATCAGTTCCCGTGGGATATAAATCACCTTTAAACGTTTCCATAGAACAACCACAGAATTGGGAAGAATAAGTTACTATTATTCCCAATTCTGTGAGAACAACGCATGCAAAGCCGCGGGCAGATACTGGTTATTATATAATTGATGAGAAAACTATCATAATGTACTGGTAGTGTACTAGTAGTAGTAATACTTAGTTAAGTAGGTAGGTACCGTACCGACATGGAGTAGGTACGTAAGGACCTCATTAGTTACAAATAGGGTGTCACGATGGTAATACCCAGACCTTTCTTTAAAAAAACAATTACGTTTTTGATGTATTGTACCTACCTAGGTGTGCGTGGGTATAACCAAACAAAACACAGACTGTTCGCATGCGGCTAAATTATCGAACGCTCCGCTTCCTTCCACAACGATATTTCGGTGCATTCCCTTACCATAACCCCAACCACCCACAACCAACCCTACAAACTACACAACCATCGCTGCTTTGGATCTACGGAACCTACAGCTTTGAAACAAAAGCAGCAATGTATAGCGTTTGTAAGAATATGGTAGGCGAGTGATCGGTAATTGAAGATCGTATAGTGAAGGTTCTTGTCTCGCCTCTAGACCTACCCCAACGCAAGGCGCATTCACCCCGCTGCATGGTGCATTGTCACGATAGGGTTTGCCAAGTAACAAGCTTTATCGAAATATTTATAGTCATATTTGCTTTTATGATATAGAAATCTGATGGAAACACGGTTTTATGTTTGTCTTATCAAAGGTATTTGTTTGCCAAGTTATTATTAACTGTAATTTACTAAGGAGAGATTTTAGAAGTACTTTCTCGAAGTTATTTACTGATAAATCATACTACACTGTAAATTAATTTCTAGAATTTAGAATTTAGATGATAAATCACACTAATTAATAGATTTACATTATCATATTGACATCTTTTTATAATCTTTTTGAAATTGAATTTTGACATCTATTATTAAGTCGTAGTCATGAGTTATTCAATTATATAATGAAGATAATCTATAATTTCGAATTGAATGTTTGTTTTTATATTTTATATGGACTCGGTGTTTTATTGGTTTTTGTTACTCGTTTGTTTTTTTTTATAAATTTTAATAATTTTTTTATAATTTGTGTAAGTCTGTGTGTTTTGACTACCTATTTTATTATTGTAATAATGCATCTTTACACGCACTTTGAGGCAGAATGGAGTGAGCTAATTTAAAAAGCTAAGATCTATTGTACCTATATTTCAGCAAATAAAGTATCTTATAATAAAAACTCGTAAGATTAGGATCATGTTTTTATTGTTTTTTTATTTTATAATGTACCTAATGTGTTCCCAGCTACCACTTTCTGTAGGTACCTAATTATTTATAACACTATCATCATAATCCAAAGCGTGATAAACTTCTTATAAACGAGGTAAAACAAATATATAGCAGAGTGGTGCTAAAAAAAATCAAATAATTTATTTACAGACAACGGTTACAAGTTGGTATGCATATTTGCGTTTGGTGATTATGGCAAATCCCCGCCTACATGTGAGACCATCCACTCGATGGACCGACGACATTGTAGCGGTCGCAGGGAGTCGATGGATGGGGCGGCTCAGGACCGCTATTTGTGGCGTCGTACGGGGGAGGCCTATGTCCAGCAGTGGACGTGTATGGGCTGATGATGATAATGATGATGATACCAGCTAAACAGCTTTGGTGTGCAAAAGCCTACTAATATTATAAATGTCAAACTTTGTAAGGATGGATGTATGGCTATTTCTTTATTACGATTAATAACCAATTAGGCTGAAATTTGGTATGGGTATAGTTTGGGACCTGGAATAACATATAGGCTATTTTTTTCCCGATAAAACTCGGACGAAGGCGCGGGCAGAAAAAAAAACTAATACAGAACAGACATGCAGATCAGATAAATTAATTAATGTCATATTATCAGTAAAACCATAACATTGGTCCATAGAAATAACAAAATTAGGTATACAAATGTCAAATTATAATATTAGATAAATATAAAAACTTACAAAATTTTTATGTTAGAGTCCGTGAAAAATTAATTATTTTAATGTCAGTATGTTAAATAATTTTACTAAAAAAACTAACGAAAATTAAAATTAATTTAAAGTAATGAACCAAACTTTAAAGATATTATGGAATTGTTCAAACGCGTTGAACAAAGAACAAAACTAAATGATATATCTGGAAAAGTAAAACAGCTCAAATGGAGTTGGGCAGGCCACACAATGAGAGGTCCAGATAAATGGAGTAAAGAACTAACAACATGGTTTCCCCGAGAAAGGAAAAGGAATCAGGGCAGACCTTTCACTCGATGGGCAGATGATCATGTCAAAGGAGCAGGCAGGACGTGGACAAGGAGAACCCAAGAGAGGAAGGAGTGGAGCAGGTTGCGGGAGGCCTTTTCCAAGCGGCAAACAAATTAGAAGTGTTATTAAAATATTTTGTTAATAATAAGCAAAACTTGTAAATAGTTTGAAATAAAAGGCTTCTATTATATTATATTAACGAACCAAAGTTTCAAGTTGGATATTATGGAATTGTTCAAACGCGTTGAAGTCTTTTGAATAGAAATAGTCTAGGTACATTTAAACTGATTTCAGTACTTATCGTATTTTGACTTAAATAGAAAACTATAGAAATGACTACGAATGGTATTCATTTCTATGTTTATTTATGAAGTTTTAGTCACTCACTAAAACTACATAAATTGAACTTTGTTGAACCTGGTTTTTAATAACATCCGACTTAAGAGGTACAATATAATGAAATGTACTATCGTTGGTTGTCATGGTGACCGCCGGATGCGCCGCCATTGCCGCTGCAGCCCAGATACTACGGATACCATAATTTACGTGTCTCTGCGGATATCCTGATAATTTCATGACGTCAAGAATCACTTCAAACAAATCTAAGAAATTGCTCCCACTGAACTTCGAGGCTACTGAATAGTTTCGAGTGAATAAACCTGGAATAACATACTCCTTTTAGTAGGTCCTGCTACTGCTGAGCGGGTTCACTCGGGCAAAAACTATCTATACTTATAATAAAACTGTAACAGGTCCAATTCTGTACATTAAAGATTTTTTTTTTTGAGGCCACTCTATTATCGATACTGATGCCAAAAATGTAATGTGTAAAAATGTGTTTTTTTCCATCATGTCTGTCTGTCTGTATCTTGGCCGCGCATAGCTTCGAAACTACTGAACGTATTGAAATGAAACTTGGCAGGATTTGAGATCATAGTACGAGGAAGGACATAGGATACCTTTTATCCCAGATTTCAATAGGGTTCCCTTGGGAGAGGGGATGAAAGTAAAATTTCGTGGCTGAGCATAGCGCCGAAACTACTGAAGGTATTCAAATGAAACTTAGCATGATTTAAGTTCACGAGTATTACGAGAAAGGGCATAGGATACTTTACATCCCGAATTTTAATAGGGTTCCCTTGGGAGAGGGGATGAAAGTAAATTTTTATGACTGCGCGTAGCCCCGAAACTACTACATATGGTAATCCGTCATTAGCCCCCACAGGGGGGCCGGCAGTGGGGCTCTCCGCAGTGGGCCCCCACATTTCCTCGCAGTGGTACCCTCAGTAGCCCCCCGCAGTACCCCCCGCAGTGGGACCCACTCAGTAGGCCCCCACAGTGGAGGGCACCGGCAATGGGGGCCCCCGGCAGTTTGCCCCCGTAGTGCCCCCCCCCCCCCTCTGTAGGGTAAAATTTATTGGCTGCGCTATTTTATATTTGTTGTTTGTATTATATTTGTATACGGAATGTATACAAATGAAACTTGGCATGATTTAATTTCATACTACGAGAAAGGTCATGTAATACTTTTTATCCTGGAATTCGTTAAGGTTCCGGGATGGAAGTAACATTTCTCGGCCAATGTTACGACAATATAGCGCAAAAACTACTGAATGGATTCGAATGATACTTAGCATGATTTGAGTTCATTCGAATCCATTCAGTCGTTTTTGCGCGTTTTTAGGCCGAGAAATGTCACTTCCATCCCGACTCCCAAGGGAACCTTAACGAATTCCAGGATAAAAGTATTCCATGACCTTCCTCGTAGTATGAACTTAAATCATGCCAAGTTTCATTTGAATACATTCAGTAGTTTTAGCGCTATGCGCAGCCAAGAAATTTTACCCTACTGCGGGGGGGCCACTACGGGTCCCACTGCTGGGCAATGTGGGGGCAAACTGCCGGGGGCCCCCACTGCCGGTGCCCTCCACTGTAGGGCCTACTGAGTGGGTCCCACTGCGGGGGGTACTGCGGGGTCTAGTGAGGGTCCCACTGCGACAAAATGTGGGGGCCCACTGCCGAGAACCCCACTGCCGGTGCCCCCACTGTGGGGGGCTAGTGAGGGGTTACCACTGCGGGGCAATGTGGGGGGCCCACTTCGGGGGGACATCTGCCGGCGGCCCCCACTTCCGGGGCCCCACTGCCGGTGCCCCCCACTGTGGGGGGCTACTGGGAAGGTCCGGTTGCGTGAGGGTCCCTACTGCTGGGGTCCTCACTTCTGGGGCTCCCACTGCCTGGGGCCCCACTGCCAGTGCCACCCACAATGGGGGGCTATCGCTCTGTACCACCCTTGCCCCGCGCGCCATTCTGCAACGCGCAAAATTTCACTTTCTCTCTCATAAGGGAATCCTTCCGAATTCCGGGATAAAAAGTATTTTATGCCCTTTCTTGTAATATAAACTTAAATGATGCTAAATTTCATTTGAATACCTTCAGTAGTTTCGGCGCTATGCGCAGTCAAGAAATTTTAATTTCATCCTCTCTCCCAAGGGAACCTCATTGAAATCCGGGATAAAAAGTATCCATGTCCTTCATCATAGTATGAACTCAAATCCTGCTAAGTTTCATTTGAATACATTCTGTAGTTTCGGCGCTATGCGCAGCCAACAAATTTTACTTTCATCCCCTCTCCCAAAGGAACCCTATTGAAATCCGGGATAAAAAGTATCCTATGTCTTTTCTCATAGTATGAACTCAAAGCTTGCCGAGTTTCATTTGAATATATTTATAAGTTTCGGCGCTACGCGCAGTCAAAAAATTTTACTTTCATCCCCTCTCCAAAGGGAACCCGATTAAAATCCGTGATGAAAAGTATCCTATGCCCTTTCTCGTAATATGAACTTATATCATGCTAAGTTTTATTTAAATACCTTCAGTAGTTTCGGCGCTACGCGCAGCCACGAAATTTTACTTTCATCCCCTCTCCCATGGGAACCCTATTGAAATCCGGGATAAAAAGTATCCTATGTCCTTTCTCGTAGTATGAACTCAAATCCTGCCAAGTTTCATTTCAATAAGTTGAGTAGTTTCGGAGCTATGCGCGGCCAAGATACAGACAGACAGACATGATGGAAAAAAATACATTTTTGGCATCAGCATCGACAATAGACTGCCCTCAAAAAAAAAATTTGAAAATATCTTCAATGTACAGAATTGGACCTATTACAGTTTTATTATAAGTATAGATTGTCGTGGCGAAGACGGATACAACTTTGATCTTCGACATGTAAATCTGAAAACTGACGAGACTGGACACTAAAAAGTTTCTGCAATGCAATTCTACGCCTAGATACATTTTACCAATAAGAGAAGGTTGCAATGCTCACCTGCAAAGGTTTCGAGGTTTGTTAAACCGTTTTTTGGTGGACACTTACGCCAAAATTAAAATGGCTGGTGGAAACATACGCCAAAATTAAAACGCAGCGTTTGGTATACATCAGAACAAAACTAAGGAGAGAAGACTGCGCGCTTAGAATTATGTAAATCTGCGAGACGCCATGAATCATAGATATCATCATATGATAGAAATTGTGAAGATTTAGGACGACTGGTGATTCTTCCTTCCAGTTTTAGAACTGGACATTAGATGTGTAGTGCCCTATTCTCCAGTAGGTACTATCAAAAGCTTTTGAAGCGCATAATATACCTAGGTAAATGTGGAGCTGTGACATCCAGTCAATAAAATCTAGGTATATTTAAATCTATACTATACTACACTAATAAAAATAAGTAAGGTTTGTGTGGTTGTAATCTCTGAATCTACTGAGCCAATTTTGAAAATTCTTTTACCTATTGAATTTGTTTAAACGCGCATCGTTTAAACCACGTTATTTGCGAGTTTTATAGACTACTAAAAATGTTAACCGCCCAACGAAGTGGGCACGGGTCAGCTAGTTTATGAATAAAATTCTGAAATGAAATATGACAGTTAGAATGGTAGCCAGGGAGACTAAACTTTCGACGCCATTGCTGCAGCCGTGGGCTGCCAGTGACTACGCTGTCAGAAATAGGAAAATGCCCAGTACTCCATCAAAATTGTTTCTTAATTTGTTTTCTTATTTATATAACACCCTCCAAGTAAACTCTTCTGTAAAAGACTGGTTTTAGTTATAATTGTTTAGGTTAATTTGTAATGATAATAACTTCAATCATCAATACTTTACTAAATACAGAAACTTAATGTGAACTGTTGTGCATTAAACGGCTAGTTATAAAAAGCGGTCGTGGAAAACATCAGGATATTCGTAGCTCGTGGCTACTCTACAGACTTCACCGAGCTGCTTCCAGTATTCGCTTTTTGTTAACTATGGGCGGATATTTGATATTATGTTATTTAGCGAAATTCTGTGCATACTATTTTCCACAGATCACAAACACAGAAGGCTAGACCTCTGTGGTATTTTCCATGTTTTACCTTTCACGTATACTAGTTAAATTTAAAAATCATGAGTCATGATCGTGATTTGGTTAGTAAAACGTAAGTTATTCTATGCGAGTTATTCAATGGTAGCTCTAAAATCATATTTTCATAGGCATCTTTTATACTTTATTGGCATACACCATAAGATGATTAGTAAATATTTACTCGTTATTACTTCAGTAGGTATGGCGAAAGGGTACCTAAATAATAAATAAATAATCATTTATTTCATCACAAGCAAGTATACATACATAGTAACTTAACGAGAGCCCATATAATAAATACCTTAGAGACTTACTTACTTACTCCTGTGGCCTAGCGACCCAAAGTGGATCTTGGCCTCTGACACAAGGCTTCTCCAGGCATCTCGGTTCTGAGCTGTCTCTCGACAGCTATGGGTGTCGAGTTCTCGAAGATCGACTTCAACATCGTCGGTCCATCGATACCGAGGGCGGCCGACTGGTCTACGCCCCTATGGTTTCCCCTCATATACCTTCTTGACAGCCCGATCCTCTTCCATTCTCTCGACGTGTCCTAGCCAGCGGAGACGAGCGCTCACCGTAGAGACTAACATACATAATTATAAACAACTTATAAAGAATCGTGTCATAGGCACTAGGTTGATGACGTGCGCGCGGTGTCACCACCGAACCCCTTCCACAGAACTTCCTGAACACGACACCTTTCGGCCAAAATCCGCTATCCATAAACATGGAGAGACGATCCGTCGGCACTCTCACCGTAAATGAAGCGAAGTTCACGGCGTGACTCCAACTTCTCGACTCTCTAACTGACTCGCAGGTACTTCGCCACATCCTTGATTGTCACGGCGTAGTGGACGCGTGACACGTAGAGTTTCGTGTTGGGTACTTCGGCACGTAGATGATGCAATGATTTTTTTTTCCCAAACTTCAGAATGATTTTACCTGATTTGTAGAAGCCAAAATGAAAGTAAACAATAATTTTAATTACGTAAACCTACTTTATTGCATTCCCGAAGACCTGATTTTACTTGCAAAAGGAAAAGCCATTACGATAGCAGATAGTTTCCATCCAATGGTAGTTTTATGCAAAGTGTTTGGTTTGTGCGTTTCGTTACGACTCTATTTGTCTGAGCGTCATGACGCATTGGTGCATTGGGAGGACATTGCCCATGCTGTATAACAATAATAACAATAAGGCGGTACTCCAACTTGGCGTGTATCGTCAGGAAGTTCCTCACCTTGCAGCCCTAGTCACCGGCCGCTTGAGCCTAGCTTCGCGGCCGGTGATCCAACGTTTTTATAATATTTTTTTTACTCTAGAATAGTTTTATAATATTTTCTATAGCAAAAAAATATATTTTATAATGATATTTAAATTAAATTAAATGTCATAACAATAATAATCATTTATTTCAGGCATCACAAGACAAGTACGAAATAATTAATTAGGGCCCTACCTTAGAGACTGAATGACACACATTAGTATAAAAAAATTTAGTTATTAAAAACTAAAACCCGACTACATAAAAGTCTTAAACAAGCGTTCACCTATTGTCATTATCGTTTTCTTTTGATACTCAGGTAGTCTTAGGTGGGTAGTGAAGAGAAGGTGACAAATAACCATCCTTCCAGCATTTTCTGATACGATTGATGACTTACGGATCCGAGACGTGGTCACTGACAAGTCAAAGTCCCCCAGCAAGCTCGGAATTTCTCTACGCGCTAGAATCCGAAATATGGAAATCCTTAGAAGCACCAAAGTAACCAACATAGCTCTCAGAATAAGCCGGCTGAAGTGGCGATGATCAAGCCATATATGTAGCTCGTAGAACCAATAACCGTTGGGGAGTAAAGGTTCTTGAGTGGTGACCGCGATCCAATGCGAAACAGAGTGTGGGAAGACCCTCCCACTCAATGGACCGACGACATTGTTATAGCGGTCGTGTTGGTTGGAGGCGGCTCAGGATCGCTATTCGTGGCGTCATTTGGGAGAGGCATATGTTCAACAGTGGATGTATATGGGCTGATGATGATGAACCATCCATCCAAATTATCGAGTTTATAATATTAGTTAGCTTTTAGTAGAAGCTAATAGTACATTGTTCAGTTAGGCGAGAACGTGCTTGATTCCTATCGAGTGTGTCGTTTGAGAATTAGAAGAACTTCCCGCGCCAGCCTTTATCACTTGGGTTCTTTTCCAAAATATTGTTCGGAAATCGGAAGAGGCAAGCGGACTTGGAGTAAAAACTTTTTGTCGTTTGACCTATTATGAAAAAAACCATAGCTACCGGCCGATCGTTTAGGAAATAAAAAAAATAACACGTTAGCAATGGATTTCCATACAGTTTTATCTCCCGCTAAAACGAGTGAGAAATGAAATTCCATAGAGTTTTTCCTCCCGGATTCCTGCAATGTCTTACTTTCTATCTTATATTTGGAAAAGGAATAGGCAACTTTCCGAGCAGGTGTAGTATAAATAATATTTTTCCAAGCATACTTAAATAGATGTTTTCTGACTAGTCAGGTTGTCCCCGCAGATCAAAGTAGCACTGTCATATTAATTCGTGTACGGAAAGCAATATATCCCAGCAAAAGGTCTCGTAAACACGCAATAAAGTACAAATATGTATATCTAGGTATGTAGCAGACTCTGTCTGGTTTCACCCCTCTTGATAGAGGGTTCTGGAGCAATTTCTATTAAAATGGGGAGTTGGCAATAATTGTTTGCGTTTGAATGCCTTGCATATGGTCTGGTTATGGGCTGTTAAATATTCCTCACACGTTCTGTTAGCCTGGTAATTTACAAACTTAATATTATCATCTATTGGATTTAATCAATGAAATAATTTTCAACCAAACTTATTAACTTCTAGGTCCATCACTTCTCATTCTTTTGGCTAGAATTTCGTTCGAGAAAATTATTCCTGATGTTGTTGTATAAAATTATTTTTGCGTGGTTCCTAAAAATCAGTGATGAAGATCGGAATGTAATAGGACCTTGAAATGCACGATGTTTCTCCATTGGGGTCGGTCTTCCGCAACGAGGATAGCGTCGCTCATGCTGGCTTCCAACGTTAAGCGGATTTGGTCACACCAATGCATAGGGCTTCGTCCTCGTGATCGTTTTCCGTCCACCTTGCCGGTGACCACGAGTCTTTCCAGGTTGTTTCCATGTTTTCTGACAATGCGTCCGAAGAACTCAAGGACACTGTGAAAACATATGGTGGAGAGTCTGATCTAAATGTAGAGCTCCTCCAGAAAGGATACATTGCTACCGCACTAACGCTTTGGTTCACGGTATCCGAAGCATTTTGCGAAAACAGGGTACTATTAGTACCTATTACTGTAGTAGATACTTAAGTAGTATGTATAGTAAGTAGGTAACTCAGTCAAATCAGTATGCCGCCGCCGCCGGGGCTTCCCCGGGGATCATTAAAATCACTTAGCGCTCGTTAGCAGGATTCTGGTAAAACTTTTCTTTTATCGCAAACTGTAGTCTTGAAAGTTTGCGGTTGATGGAATTATTTTCGTATCAGATCAGAGACTAGAGGTAAGTTGATACGGCTGAAGTCCTGTGTGCCCGTGTCCCCTGTGTCCTTTAGTCTTCTATTGTGTTGCTAAGAAGCAACTTATCTCAAAACAAAAGCTTTTGATTGCGTTTTCAGAAAGTCTTTGTCTCGCTGAAAAATGTTAAAAGCCCTCTGTTTCCCGATAGTATCGACATCACACCATTTTTCTTGCCACGGTTATAACTTATATTTGTTTATACTAATATAGCTTTGCTTGTACTTTTATGACACAAAATAAATTACTTTACATGTCATCGAGACGTTCGATTTTTGTATGGGATTTGTTGAACCGTCTCTACCGCGCATGGAACTACAAAAATCTCATACAAAAATGGAACGTCTTGATGACGTCTCATTCGATACTAACGAAAAAGCATACCCGGGCTACTGAACTGTTTCCTAAAAATCAAAAGATATATGTTCGTTTACCTAGTAGATATCTATTGATATATATCTATGTTCGTTTACCTAGTAGATATATATCAATAGATATCTACTAGGTAAACGAACTTCTTTTCAGTAGCTTAAATTGACTCTTTTAAAATCAACAGTACTAAATTTCCCTCTAAATTCTGTAAAGGATAAATTGAACAGAAAATTCTGAAAAACATCCCACAAAACTGAAAATTCCCCGTCCTGCAGAATGCCGCATCGCTGGCTCACTAATAAATTAAAGTGCACTCCTCCTTCTAACTTATGGTTGCCTAGTACATCGCCTGCGACTGTGATGTGTGTATGCTGCGAACACAGATACACGCATAACCGTGTATGTGTTTATGTGTATGTGTGATTGGCGGTTGTTATGGCAACGGGAGTGTAATCTATTTTCGCGCCTATTCTGTCCAGCCTACCCAAACATATATTATTATTCCCTTTCTTTATCGCATAGTTGTATTTTCCTACCAGGGTTTACAAGCTTACAGTTTGCAAACTATGCAGATATTTTAAAGAAACTCAAGAAAATTGTTCGGAAAATTCCTGTTGAGACGATTTTAGCTTATAATATAGCCGACAATGGTCATAGACCTGCCACACAGAGGTCTGCAAATCATTCTCAACTTTTTCATAAATTGTAAAACACAATCCTTATATCTGGGCTGCTAAAGTTTAGAATACAACAGCTGGAGCGAAGTAAAACTTTGCAATGGCGCTGCAGATTTTCCGGGAGAGCTGTCAAAACTCCCGCTCTTCCGCGGTGTCGGTTCAACACCCGCCGCAGACCAGGTTAGCGAGACCTGCGGGTTTCAGGCACGAGGTGGTATTTGTGATCGGCGCCACGCGGCCCGGAGGACCAGCCAACGATGGCTGGGATGTGGATGTATGCAGCGCGACTGCCTGTCTCTACTCGGTACTCTGTGTGCATGGTACTGCCAACTTAGTCGGATTGTTTTGGCTGTTTTTTAGGGGGTATTGTTGTATAATTTTTATTCTCTAGACCATAATATACCAATAATAATTATAGAGCTACCTATAGCTTAAGTGTTTTTTTTAGTGACGAAAGCTGAGATCTGGAGTTATCAGAATAAATATGTTTAGTCTGGATATCATTCACAAATATGAAATCCACAGTCCAAGAATGCAGTTTACCTCCAACACAACAAACTCGCCATATCTAGCCAAACATTATAAGCTGGCAACAATGGGTGTGCAACGTACTATTGAACTTTGATAATGAACCGAGGGAGGGTAATAGCCCGGGCGGGGGCCACCCCGTTACTGTCCAACGACCTGCAGAGACTTCCTATGTACCTAGCTACCTATTTACTAGGCATGTACTCGTACGATATATGTACTATGTACTAGATCTGTCTGCTGTAGCCGCGCTGTCGAAGCAATTATTGATGTTGCTGATTTACATATTGATTATAAACAAAAGTAAGGCCACACAGAAACTGTCGTTCTGCATGGCCTTATTTTTATTTAGGTATGTAAGTATTGTGTTTATTTACAGCATTGCAATATTTAACATTATTATGTCATGAAAATGAAAGCTTACTGACACGGGGATTTATTCAAGTGCAACATTATAGCGGAGGCTGGAGGCCCCGGTCTTTGCTTGGGGCGGTGAATTTGCTTGAAATGAAAGCACACAATGGATCTTTGAAAATTTACACAACCCATACAACCAACTATATCCCGGTAAGTACAGAAAAGTATAAAATAAAAAAACGGTTAACAAAAACATTATAGTGAAGGTATGTGACACAGAAGGGTGGTAGTTTCCTAACGATCTGCAAAATAAATAAATAATGCTGGACAATTCACACAACATTATCTAGCTATGTATAATAAAAAATTACTATAAATGCAATATACTGTATTATGTATATCAGTTATCTAGTACCCATAACACAAGCAGAATCAGAATCAATAACTTTATTTCTTTAGGCTTACAAAATAAGCACTTAGACAAGTCAAATGTTATATATATGTACATACTATAAACTGCTATAAATATAGTTATTATTATCAAATAAGAAATAAAGTGTTATTGATATTCTCTTAACTTAAATTTTTTGTCGTACCTACAATTTCGCTGAAAATTTTGTTTATTCATGACTCATGCATAACTTCCGACGACACAAAGTAATGCGTCGTTAATAATTACACAAGAAATGCAATCCTATTCTGAATTGAATTACATTTCTTGTGCAATCAATGGCGCAATTCGTTTTTGATTGGCTACTGGCTACTAATTTGTATTTACCATTATATTTCTGTGTTGTACAATACAATACAAAAATGCATTATTTACTTTATTGTAGGTAGGTACACTAAAAACAACATTACAAAGAGGACAATGAGCGGCCTTATCGCTTAGGAACGAACTCTTCCAGGCAACCTATATAAGTATCTACTTATATTTGTGTACTTTTTAATGTATTTAAATTCACAATTCTTTCCATCTGGAAAGAATTCAGGTAAGGATCACATCAATCCTCCAGAAGTGAAATTTGGTGATGACATGAATTAAGGATGTCAGACAGCTCGTGGGATTCTCTCCTCGGGTCGTTTGATGCTTGTGGAAAGCCATTTTGTCACTGAAAATGTATCTAAAGATGAAGAGTAGAAAGCCATATTTGAATGCATATTTATGTTCTGTGCAGTAGTAGTGGCGTTTATGAATGTGCGCCAAGCTTTAGCCTACGGTGTAACCTAGCGTAGCTGCTAGATTTCCGGGACACATGGTATTGTGGCAATGTAATGGTGTAATGCGATCCGAATATGTTGCTGCCATTCGTTGCAACCCCGTAGCACGGATAGTTGTCTGGGTAGAATAGACAAAAATTAATCATTTTGCCATCGAATGCGTAAATTATTTGAAATTCATTTCTTCAACTTCAATAATATACGCAATGTATGATGTCAATATTGTCTATTGTACCCAAGAGAACAATCTCCGTGCTGTGTGGAAAGCAGTAGGTAGAGAGTTTTAATACGATTTGATCATATTTTGACGAATGTCATATGTAGCTACCTACTTGAGACACCACCATGAGGTGCCATAGCAGACCTAGGAAGTGACTTGGTTACTAAATAATCCTTCGATAGCGTGGGTACAGCTGCTGTCCCAAAATTTAGTTCCCTGGAGGTGGAAGGCCAACAATAGGAGAAGAATCATTGTGATGTGATGAAGATGTTTTTTTTATAGTTGGTAGACCTTCGTCCGCCAGATAAGGATGGTAATGTGCCGTCTGTATGCTTGTCATGGAGTAAAAGACAGATGGTGGGATCAGGTCATGAGGTTCCTGGGAGCATTCTCCGAAATTTATCCTATAAAAGATCAAGAGACAAGCAACCTTGCACATGTTCGAGACTTTGGATTTGGACCTTAGTTTCTACAAGGTATAGCTCATCATTGTGATGTGATGACGATTTTTTTTATAGTCGGTAGACCTTCCTCCGCCAGATAGGTATTGTGCCGTCTGTCTGCTTGTCATGGAGTAAAAGACAGATGGTGGGATCAGGTCATGAGGTTCCTGGGAGCATTCTCCGAAATATATCCTATAAAAGATCAAGAGACAAGCAACCTTGCGGACGTGTTCAAGACTTTGGATTTGGACCTTAGTTTCTACAAGGTATAGCTCGTTAATGGTCTGAAGGCTCTTCGTTCTATCATGTCTAAGACTGCAAGCCGGTATTTGACCGAGTCATCCCAAACATGGCAGCAATACTCCAACCCAGACCGGATGTCTATGAACACTTTAAAGATATTCTATAGTCTCAACCGATTTGAGCTATGGTGACTATGTAACGTAGCAAGCGTGAACAAGCATTTTTACTCAAAATACTTAATTAGGGTATCTTTTACTAATTGGTGCACCCAATAGACTAATTGTACCGTTGTACGAGTAATAGTAACACAATAAATATTTATTATCTTCTTTATTTGCAAAGCTCAGCTTGACATATTGGAGAGATCGTGTTATTAAATAAGTTTATTTTATGTAAGTTAGACTGGGGTATATATTTTATACTAGCTGCTGCCTGCACCTTCGCCCGCGTTTTGCGGGATAAAATGGCCTATTTGTTATTCCAGGTCCATACCAAATTTCAGCCTAATCGGTTCAGTACTTTTTGTGTGAATGAGTAACAAATATCCAAACATCCATACATCCATACAAACTTTGATATTTATAATATTAGTAGGAAGTAGGATGGGCCGCAGTTTTTAAATATGATTATAATGATTTACTATTATTATTATTTGGATAAGACATTATCTTCAATAATAATAGCGATTGATAATGGCTCAATAGGTAGGTATTTTTCCTCGTAACGTTTAACATTAAAAAATTCTTTATCATTTGAGACGCAGATTCCAAATATGAGGTGGAATTACATCATGGTGAACTTAAAATCGCAACCATTCAGATTCAAGACTCCCCAAACATAAACAAAACTTATCAACACATTTATAAGTGGCTACACCTTCAATCAAATCACCAATTGTGTTGGATAATGGCCTCTAGGTGTTGGTGATAAGGTGCATGGGGTGACGTGGATAAGCGAGGGTTCGTGTGGGTCCAGACATGCACTTGTACCCCTCGTCTAGACTGGCGTCTGGAGACCGCAGCTGCAAGGGACCTGGGACAAATACTGACGAAGGGGAGATTTGGACAGCTTTCTGAAGAAACAAGCAAGTATCACTACATATTATAAAACGAAGTCCTCCGCCGCATCTGTCTGTCTATTCGCGATAAACTCGAAACCTACTGAATGGATTTTTATATAGTTTTCACCAATAGATAGAGTGATTCATGAGGAAGATTTAAGTATAGGTATAATTTGTCATGATTTTATGTAAATTGGTTGAAATATAACGATAATTTTTGTAAGTGTCGGAAAAGTCAAGGCGCAGCCGCCGGAGCTTTCATCGAAAACGGGCAGCGTTTTCGATGAAAGCTCCGGCCGGAGAGATATACATAAGAAAACAATGCATGGTAGGATATTTTTAGTCCACGCGGGCGTAGCCGCGAGCGGTTCAGCTACATAGTTTAAATTAGGCTTTAACCCAATGTACGCACTTTATCAGGTTAAAAAGTAATCTATGTCCCCGGGGTCCTGTCTAGCTACCTGCCTAATTTCATTACGATCCTATTAACCGTTTGCACGAAAAAGTAACAGATCATACTCACTCCTACACACACACTATTCTGGCGCATGAACCCTGATTTGGGTCTTGGCCAGACGACACAGAGAACAGATAGACAGACAGACATAATTACTTTCGCTTTTACAGCTTTTATATATGGATGACTAGCTTCTGCCCAAGGTATCGCATGCGCTTTTCAAGTAACCATGTCAATCCCCGCGATATTGTTTACCTTCCTACTTTTCATTAACATCCGTTCAGCCGCTTACCTAGGACTGAAAAGGTAACAGACAGAGTTACTTTCAAATTTATAATATTAGTATGATGCACGACATTATTGCACCTGCGAGGAAACTAGGGAAAAATATACTGACGAAGGGGAGGAAAGAAAACAGCAAGTTTTTTTTACCATTGATTGTGATGTACGAAATTATTGCAGCTGCTAGGAAACTAGGGAAAAATATACTGACGAAGCGGAGGAAAGAAAACAGCAAGTTTTTTTTACCATTGATTGTGATGTACGAAATTATTGCAGCTGCTAGGAAACTAGGGAAAAATATACTGACGAAGCGGAGGAAAGAAAACAGCAAGTTTTTTTTACCATTGATTGTGATGTACGAAATTATTGCAGCTGCTAGGAAACTAGGGAAAAATATACTGACGAAGGGAAGGAAAGAAAATAGCAAGCTTTTTTTACCATTGATTGTGATGTACGAAATTATTGCAGCTGCTAGGAAACTAGGGAAAAATATACTGACGAAGGGGAGGAAAGAAAACAGCAAGTTTTTTTTACCATTGATTGTGATGTACGAAATTATTGCAGCTGCTAGGAAACTAGGGAAAAATATACTGACGAAGCGGAGGAAAGAAAACAGCAAGTTTTTTTTACCATTGATTGTGATGTACGAAATTATTGCAGCTGCGAGGAAACTAGGGAAAAATATAATGACGAAGGGGAGGAAAGAAAACAGCAAGTTTTTTTTACCATTGATTGTGATGTACGAAATTATTGCAGCTGCTAGGAAACTAGGGAAAAATATACTGACGAAGGGGAGGAAAGAAAACAGCAAGTTTTTTTTACCATTGATTGTGATGTACGAAATTATTGCAGCTGCTAGGAAACTAGGGAAAAATATAATGACGAAGGGGAGGAAAGAAAACAGCAAGTTTTTTTACCATTGATTGTGATGTACGAAATTATTGCAGCTGCTAGGAAACTAGGGAAAAATATACTGACGAAGGGGAGGAAAGAAAACAGCAAGTTTTTTTTTACCATTGATTGTGATGTACGAAATTATTGCACCTGCGAGGAAACTAGGTAAAAATGTACTGACGAAGGGGAGGAAAGCAAACAGCAAGTTTTTTTTTACCATTGATTGTGATGTACGAAATTATTGCAGCTGCGAGGAAACTAGGGAAAAATATACTGACGAAGGGGAGGAAAGAAAACAGCAAGTTTTTTTACCATTGATTGTGATGTACGAAATTATTGCAGCTGCGAGGGACAAACACTAGCACCAATACCTTTTGAAGAATATTAGAAAATTTTCTGAAGAAACAAGCATATTTTTTATCATTGAATGTGATTATTTCGCCCAATGAAAATGAAGAATGCAGGCTGTCGCCATCATATATGACCGACCAGTAGCACGAGCACGGATTTGGATAAGGATCGTTAAACACCGAGTTTGTTTGTGGTGTAGGTACTTGTGTAGGTATAATAATGAACGGTCTGCTTTTATTGAACTTTGGCAAGCACGGATTTTGTCTCTGGTGTCAATAAAATAGGCGCAGCTCTACCATGTCTGTGGATAAAATTCGAAAAAAAATGACCGTTCTTATCGAATTTTATCTTGGGTTAGAATATGACAGACCTGTCTGACAGAGCATAACCGAGGCTATCCCATTTATCATCTACAAGACTTAGGTATATGTGAAAGTAAAAGTAAAAAAAGTAAAGATGTTTATTTTGCCAGAACAGAAGAATAAATAAATATGAAGCTTTATTTATTTATTCTTCTGTTCTGAATATAAACAGAAAATCAGCCTGCCAAGCGTGGTGATTATGGCAAAACCCCCCCTACACGGGAGACCATCCACTCCTTGGACCGACGACATCGTAGCGGTCGCAGGGAGTCGATGGATGGAGGCGGTTCAAGACCGCTATTTGTAACGTCGTATCCCCATACGCATACTTCCCCATAGGCATATGTCCAGCAGTGGACATGTATGGGCTGATATGATGTTGAAACTGACATAAATCGGTCGCCACTCAACATGTGCTATGATAGATCAGATCATACCATAGAGCTGGTCTTCCGTGGTGACCGTGGTGCGTAAGGTGGCATCATACTGCACACGTGCATTACAATTAAATAACTAAAACAATGAAAATAATATTATTGTAATGAAAAAGAATGATAACACGAACACCAAAGAAATTAAATAATATCCCAAAAATTTACGACGCCGGCGGGACTTGAATCCGCGACCTTCCCCTGAATGCGGTTGGTTAGCGTAGTCCCTAACCAACTGCGCCACGGAGACAAGAACCCGACTAATAGAACATTTTTGCGACTTCCTTATGGATTCTAGGGCCGTTAGCGCCTGTATTTAATTTATTTGAGTTTACCCCGAGTGCGAGGTACTATACGCACTATTATAATAACAAAAACATGAATACACAATAATTCCTCAACCAGGCAAACAAAAACGAGCAAATTCAAAACCGTCAGTAGAAAATTCACCAACTCCGCATTCAGGACAAAGGCAGTGTATATTTTAGCAGCGTCTGTACTAATACCTATACCTAGTACACTGTACGTAGGTACATACGTCGCATTGCGTCCAGTGTAGGGGTAGGTCAGGCATGCATGGTCTGGTTTTTGAAGTTTTGTTAGTATGTATTTGGTTTTACGTCTTTCCTTTATACTAATGTTTAAGAACAAAGATCACGTGTGCGTAGAAGGCACGGTAAGGATGAGAAGTGTAAAAAATACAGGCAGGTTAAAAAGTTGCTAAAAACAAAAAAAAATATAGATACGACCAACGTCTCGATGGATGTTGTCGAGAAAACAAACTCTGAACTCTGTACTTATAAATTTTTTCCCCCTACAAAGCCTGTTTTCCTTGAAGAATGCTAGCATTGCAACATTTATCCAGAGGCACGACTTAAACCCACTTCTCAGACATCCTATCGTTCACTCCGCCATTGATGCTGTCGAATATTATTATAGTGCATGTGGTAAAAACCTGCGCTGTATAATTCAATGCACCATAAAGTACGTATATCGGCGCCATAAAAGAAGAAGTTGAAGTTGAAAGTACGTATATGGGTGCTATCCCATACTTTATGCTGCATTCACATTCCTGTGCCCACGTGACTCCGTGGTCACATTAGTGCAATTTAGAAGGGCGGGTAAAATTATTTAGAATAGGTTTAGTTTTTTTAGTTTTAGATATAATTTGTTGCTAAATATAAGTTGTTGTCATAGGTCTTCTAAACCCACAAAAATAAACCCTACACGTTTTCTCGAAATATTTTTTAAATCATTAAATTCTCATGGCTTGGTACGACTGACTTTTCGTACCTACACCAGATTCAATTTACTCAGAAGTCATAGCCCACTTGAAAAACAAACAAACAATAAAACGTAAACGTTATTGCAATCGCACACGAAAAGTAAACAATACCTTTCAATTTCCTATAACAAGCTTCCTGTATCCATAGAAGGAAAATACGAAGCAGAAAACCCGAATAGAATACGAACTCCCGGAAAATCAATCCACTCCGCGTCTTGTCTATAACTATGTGTATCTGTGCATCTGTCGGCGTTGTCTATATCTACGTTTCTATATCTATGGTGCTACGGCGTAGCCGCGTAGTGGTTTAACACGTAGGCATGTCTACGAAGCGCTGCACGTTCCGGCTTTGTTTGACATTCCGTGTTATATTTCTGTTAAATATCTTTACATACATATGTATGTATGGACAGATATAAAAATCTCGTGTCTCAGTGTTTGTAACCAAACTCCTGAACGGCTTGACCGATTTTTATGATTTTTTTGTGTATATTCGGTGGGTCTGAGAATAGGTTGCTAACTATTTTTTATACCCTTAAGTGATAAGGGTGGCCCACCCCAATTTACGATTTGGCAACCCCCCTTTTATGATTTGGCAACAAAATACATGTAATCCTCAATTTTCACCTTTCTATCACCAACCCCCATTTTTAGCGATATTTGTCAGTACTGTAATAATCTTTAACCCTCAGTGGTCGATGGCATAAAAAATGTTTGCCGGGTCAGCTAGTTTCTGTTACAGTTTCGACGCTCTCTTTAGGGTTATAGGAACTACAAAATTTAAAAAACTGGGATAAGTATCATCACTACATATTATAAAACAAATACCCCCGCCGCGTCTGCCTGTCCGTCTATTCGCGATAAACTCAAAAACCACATATTCATGCTGATTTCACCAATCGCTAGAGCGATTCATGATGAAGGTTTAGCTATATCATATGTCAAGGTTTTGTGTAAATTGGTTTGAAATATAACGATAATTGTTGGAAGAGTCGGAAAAAGTCAAGCCGCCCCTGGGAGTTTTCCTCGCAAACGCTGCCCTTTGAGATATTATATGCTCTACCACCCGTGCGAAGCTGGGGCATTTTTCTAGTTCTGAATTTGTTCCAATCTTTGAAAATTTAAAATTGTTCTTAAGTATCAGTCGAATTTTCTAGAAGTGCTCTATGCAATGCATAAATGGTAAGCGCATAGTGCACTAGTAAATGTTTGCAAGTATTGGCTATCCCGCCCGCCCGGCCGTGACACTGCAGTGGCTCGCGAGTTATGGCATCTGCAATGCAATTCAGTGCGAAAATGTTTTAATAAACCTATTTATTTCAAGAAGCCGGTATATTGTTGTTTTTTTATCGTATTTAAGTATCTGAAGATCAGTTTAATTGCGAAGTGCTAAGAAGAAATAAGAAGCTGATTAAAAAAGCATCTCAAATGCAATTCCAAAGAAAAACAGTTAGCGCAAGAAAATTGCTCGGAGTAAAAAGAGTTTTCGTAAGTTATTTTATTCGCTTTTTATAGTGCAACTTGATCTGGAGAGGCTTCCCGGGCGGCGCAGCCTCCCAGCTCGGCCGCGCGGGTACCAGGGCGGCATGGAACGCAGGAGGTGGGCGCAGGCGGCAGGCGCATTGCAGGCGGGTGAACGGCCGCGCATCGATCCAGCCGACCCCGCCCCCCGCTCCGACTTGCGTAACCCCCCTCGCGCGCTTATGTAACTGACGCGGTGAATATTTCCTCAAACACTCGTAAAGTTGTTTTTAGTTTAGAAATGCCTACTTCACTAGAATAGGAAGTTTCACGTAAATACAGTAACTTCTTGTTTGCGTCTAGTTGCAGAAGTAGGTAAAGTACGACAATGAAAACAAGGAAAGCTGTTTTCCCTTCCACTCTACTGAATGTTTTTATTCTACATATAAAAAGAATCTCGTTTTATTATGAGCTCGCTTTTCAATAAGGATTAAATACGCCTTCTCGATTATAAACGCGATTATGGCGGTATAGGTATCATCATCATCATATCAGCCCATACACGTCCACTGCTGAACATAGGCCTCCCCCATACGACGGCACAAATAGCGGTCCTGAGCCGCCTCCATCCATCGACTCCCTGCTACTGCTACGATGTCTTATAGGTATACCGATGTCAAAAACAATTTATTCTAATCGGAAATCAAAAATTTGTTTTACTCTATGATATTGTTAAAAAGGCCTTTTAATACAGGAACACAATAGTAACATTCCTAAAACCGGCATAAATAATCTCAAACGAAACAATGATGCAATTTTTGGAAGTGGGAGGAAGCGTGGTACTCATATGTAGTTCTTAGAGCGGCCGGCAAGTCGATATCCTCATAATTCCTGGCCGCCTGGTACTTTTGGGGAACAACCGTGACGGGTACGGACCCTTCCCGGATATTGGCTACGTTTGGGGTAAAAAAGCTCCCCAGATAAGTTTGATTAATAGCAAAAAAATATTACTTTTCCTGTCTGGCCAAATTTTGAGCCACGGCGGCCAGTCTCTACGGAGACTAGCCAGGTGCGCAGGACATATTTTGCAATAAGTGTGCGCAAACACTGGAGCACTCCCTTTTCCTTCACTCTATATCTCTGATCTCTCATAATCTGATGGGACGCCAGACCGACGAAAGGACCGGGGAGAGGTCATAATAGTAGAAACATAAAACCCTTATTAGCGTATTTGGTAATTCTGACAAATGAAAACATTGAACGGAAATAATATGTATGTACTAGCTGCTGCCCGCACCTTCGGCTGCGTTTTATCGGGATAAATAATAGCCTATATGTTATTCCAGGTCCCAAATTATACCCATTCCAAATTTCAGCCCTAACAGTTTAGTAGTTTTTACGTGTAAGAGGAACAAACATCCATAATCAGAAACTTTGACATTTATAATATTAGTAGGTTATATACTAAATCAATATATACATGAAACAACTGAAATAATTATTACAATGAAAATAAAGCAGTGTTTTTTTTCCCACACTGAATGAAAAAAAAATTACTAATAAGTAATTCAATACCTGATATAAACTTATTCAGTTACACGCTTGATACCCATTACAAGTTTGGAACATATCCATAAGCCCACTAATACCCACGACATGGGTATTAAGTTACTTTAGTACTGGCACCGCGATACGGCGCCGGAACGTGTAAACTTTACCCGGGAATCGAACCGGGACCGCAAAATCTTGCCTCTTTCTTCGAAAAATCGATAAAACCGATGATTATCCTTCCTAATAGTATTATAAAGCCGGAAAATTCGTAAAATGTGAATTTTATTTTGTTACCGACGACTGATGTGGCACGGCGGGCGAAGGTCCGCCTGCGACGCAGAAGGTTGCGGGGTCGATTACCGCCTTAGGACAAATATTTGTACGATCTGCAAAAAATTGTCTCGGGTGTTCTGGGTATTTTCTATGTATAATAAAAAATATCTATCTATGTAATATATTATATTATGTATATCAGTCATCTAGTACCCATAACACAAGCTCTGCTTAGCTTGGGGCTAGATGATGTTGTGTGCACTGTCCAACATTATTTATTTATTTATCATTAAAAATAAAGAACAAATCAAGATGAAATTTGGCATACTTACATTTCAAACATAGCCTAACTTTTGTAGAATCGGCAATAATATACCGAAAATATGCGTGTGGAGCCACGGGCAGAAACTAGTTTTTTAGTGGGACTAATGAAATAAGTGCGAAACAAATAGTAGAGTAGAAAGCTGGGGAAGTTTCTACCTACTTACAAAGAACTTGCATAAAAAAATATTTTATGTAGATCTTTTCAGAGGCAGGTTTGTAATATCTATTAAAATTTAGGTGATAAAAGTTTCAAAGAGAATATTAAATAACAAAATTCCGTGTCAAAAGCACTAAAAATTCAATTCATGCATGCTTCTATGTCTACCTTCAAGTGCAAGAAAATAATATACTCAACCTCTTCCTCAAAACAACGGCAAACTCATAAAAAGCCCCCAAAATACAAAACAATAATCTATATTGTAATTGTGACCTAAATAATGATAATTTTAAAACAAAGCTTGCTACGGCGTAGCTGTGGCTCCGTAGCGGGGTTACGCCGTAGCCGGGGCGCGGTCGGCGACCCCTGGCCGTGAACGGGGGCGCGCCGGGAACCCCTCACTCCGCAGCGCCCCCGCAGCACCCCCACACACACACATGGAAAAAAGCTGTAGTAGACACGCGCGCGCCGCACCCTGCTATGAGAACGTTGCTCTACTACTATGTTAGCTCTACGGAACAAGTATAGAATGTTTTTGGATACTGTATATTTTACCCATTGTTTTCACTAATTCTAGAAGTTCCTTATTCTGACCAGTTTTTAGAATGAAATGAATGCTTGGAATGGTATTTTGATATTTCGATAAGTACAACCTTTTACCAAAAAGAGTTATATCAATGTAAGGGTAGGAATACAGTTCTGTGGTAAATTTATTCAGTTACTCGCAATCCTAAAAAGAACGACACACCGTGCATTACTCAGCGCTACCCTCACAGACACACCTGAGTAAACGACGCCACACCCCCGCCAGTATAACTACAGGGCGGCACTCCTACATACACAGAAGTAGAAGGAAAAGTGACTGTGTGCGTGATAGCTGCGCGGGAAAATGCTCAGCTGTGTGCAGTGGCAACCCTGGACGTTCGGTAGTGTGCGTGGAAAATGTATGTTAATGTCTCACTTCCGCGTTTCGTGTATTTGTGTCACGCACACAAGAGCGCTAGGGGTGTGTGCGTGGGGTGCATCGACTTCTCTTCCGGTTCCGCAAGGTAAACGGCCCCTTGCTGTGAACGCCGTGATTTATAAGTTCGCGTGGCGCGGCCCGTTACCGAACTACTTCTATGATGATGATTGATCAATACGTTTGTTAGTATGCAAATTGACGTGTTTTGGGGTTTTGTCACGCAATTGGTATTGACGGTATCATGCTGCAAACCTTTTAAATTAAATCAAAAGAAGGTTTGCACAGCCCCCTGAGTTGGTCTCTGGGAAATTATTATCTGAGTCTTCTCCAATAGATTCGTAGATGAATCGACGTAGGTAAATGATTCATTAAAAAATATATAAATAAAAAAAGAAAATAAAAAATTGTTCGTAAATTTTCCTTTAGAGAGCTCTTTGACAGCTGCAACCCTGATACTCCAGGGCTGAACCATGCCACGTGTAGAGTGCGAGTGAGAAAGAGCGAGCTGATTCCTTCTCTTTCAAGTGCGCCTGGTTAGCGTAAACCTTGCTGTAAGCCTGGCTTTATGATATCACATACAATAAATAATTTCCCAGCTTCGGTTGAAATAGCCGATACGTTCCTAAGCTCCCCTAGCAACCAATGAACACGAGTGTTGACGCGTGTCGTTACGATTGGTGAGATTGCTAACGAGAATACGCTATTAGCTTTGATGTACCTATATTTTGACTATCGTTCCACGAACAGCAATGATTAAAGAGTATAAATCTTTATTGACAAAGAAAATAACAATCAAATAATATAAACAAATTAAACTAGTATTTACAATTGAAACAACACAGGCTGGCTGCATTGCCATACAGCGAGGTAATGCAGTCAGTGTCTTGGGGACGCTTCCGACTGGTTTGTAATGGACCAGTTGAGCTATCTGTAGATTGTTTGCGACAGTCTGAAGTTAGCTCAATTGTTTCAATTGTAAATACTAGTTTAATTTGTTTATATTATTTCATTGTTGAAGAGTTGAAAACAAAATACTTAGGTTAATAAATAATGCGTGACAATCCACACAGCAGCGTCTTCTAGCCCCAAATGTAAAAACCAATTGATTATGTATGTGTGAGATAGATATCTTGCAATTTTGAATGAAGAAGAGCTGAGGAGTTAGACTATGCTCGCAAAATCAACACATAACGGACCAACTTGAGTCCAAATGCGGAAATAAGAGTACTTACGGGGGCTGATTAAATAGATAAGTAAGATAGAAAAATCTTACTTATCTATTTAATCAGCCCTTTAAGCACCTACTGCTGGCTGCTCGTGCCTCCTCTCTTACGGCATTCAGTCCGGTCCTGTGCCACCCTAATCCACTCTTTCCCGGCTATCCTAACGATGTCGTCTAACCATCGGGCTGGTTAGAGTACTTTTACCTAAACCTAGCGTACCTAACTCAAAGAAGTAACGTTACCGGCGCGGCGAGGCGGAGCGAGGCGCGAAAATGTATGTGTTTGGCTTGTTTTAGTGTAATTGATGGAAGGTAAGGCGATCTTAAATGGGTCAAGCTAGGACTACGGGTAAGAGGAGTGCATATGTATGTCATGGACGAGCGGAGCGAGCTGCCAAAATTAGCAGTTTTGTTTATTTTTCGCGGTGATAAGTACAGTGACCTTTTAAGGGAGGTCAAGTCAGTGCTGAACCGATAAGTTATTCTCGGCGAACGGAGCGAGCCGCGAAAATTTTGTTATTGCGTTTGATTTTTTTGCCGTGTTTAGAATACTGACCTCAAATGAGGATTAAGTCCCGGACCACAGCCAGAAGACAAAAATGCTGTCTACGAGCGGATCTGACCGAGATATTTTTCATTCTATTTTCGTAATTTTTTTGTGTATATGGAAAAATTGGACTCTGGGCTATAGACATAGAAGGAACAAATTGGAATTTTTTAACTACGCCCATGCATACGCCCGTTACATAAACAAAAATTCGGTAGAAAAACTTCCGAAGTAGCTCCTTAGTTACTGTAATATTATTGGCTCCAACAAAAAAACTAAATCACTTCGTAAACTTTCGTTTTTCTTTTATTTTGTTCAAAGAACTTGCACAACGAAGTGTACCTTTTTGTTCAGTAAAGTTTTTATTCGATTAACACGAATGTCTAACCTGCTAAATATTTGCATGTCTATCCGACCAATCAATTCTAAAAAAACACATTTTTTATGGCTTAGGTGGTGGGTCCGCGGCAGCAGCTTCAGCTCGTTGATATCTAAGTAGTCGCTTTTCGGACAACTTTTGAAGCCACGCTTCGTCATAAGCGATAACTCACTCAGTTCACTCTCCAACAGACCTACTAGGCGTCCCATTCTTTCAGACATACCGTTCAGCTCCACGAATTATAGGCAAAACTCCTTTTTCAGTAGAACAGCAGCAACATTCAATGGTTTGGTCGATATCCACGACATTGATTTATTCGATTCAAAAGCGCAAAGTATTAATAAACTTCTGACAAAGCGCTGGTTTGATGCAGCATCTGAACTATAATTATATTGTCTTCAGTTAATATTATTTATATCTCTTTTTCTGTTATTATAATTTTTTCTCATCTATCAGTTCTGTATTGTATATTTTGATTTTTTCTTGATATCAATATTCAAAATTGTTGGTAAATTTTACGTTAGTTTACTTCATATCTATGTATTTGTTACCAAGACAGAACTATTCTCAATTTTTCCTTCACAAGCAAGCAGTCTATTAGCTTTTATATGCGAGGACACATAAACGGTTATAAGTTATTATATTATATAGTTAGTAGTAGTAGTTAGTAGTATTAGTAGTTAGTATATTATATTAAGTTTATTTATATGTAAAGTGTGTAAAACTGTTTGTTCTCCGAATAAAATAAAATAAGTAATTAGGTTTTTCGCCAAGACTATCACGGTCCGTCGCTACCATTTACCGGGACGCACGTTAATCAAAGGCCTTATATCTCTTATAAGTCATCTATGTAAATGCCGAAAAATGGACACTATAAACCATCCTTGATAGACGTTAAATGGACGGCCAATGATGATGATGCTCATAAGAAATAGGTATAAAAGTAAACTTACAATATTGGGTGACGAGCGTGCTAAAATTTATTTCTTCTATTTTGCATAGGTACAATATTTACATTAAACGGCATACAAATGTTCCATTCTAAATCGATTAGAGCTTTGCCCGTTTGTTTGCATTAGGGCTTTGCCCATTGATTAGGACTTTGCCCGTGGTGCCAGAATAAACCAGATTCTGCAAGTAAAGGACAACGTTTAGTGAAAGAATTCACAGAATCTCAAAGAAACTTAAAAACTCTACTTCTAACCGCTTTAGAATGATGAATCTATATACACTTAGGTATTGATTGGGTTATAAGAATACATATTCAATCATTTGAAATGGGTTACTCACTACCTTAGTTAGGTTCGCTCTCATAAACAAAGATTGCCAAATGTACCAACAACAATAGGGGCTTAGAGTGGAGCTTTGTGACTGAATTTTATATAATTACTAGCTGCTGCTCGCGCCCTCGCCGGCGTTTTATCGGGATAAAAAATAGCTTATATGTTATTCCAGGTCCTAAACTATTTCCATACCAAATTTTAGCCTAATCGGTTCAGTAGTTTTTGCGTGAAAGAGTAACAAATATCCATACAAACTTTCACATTTATAATATTAGTAGGAAGTAGGATAGTAGGAAGAAGGACAACTTTATCTAACAATTTTTACTAATACAGGACTGATTTCCATACAACTACCCATACACCTATCTTCCACATAAAGCAAGTCAAAACAAATCCTCCATTGACATTGACGAGCCCCCACGGCAGTGCACTACGAGTCTGCAAATAGGAACTAGGCAGCTACAGACAACAGTCTGTCTGAGTACAAAGTGATAGTCAGACAGCCTGATCTATTTAGTCCATATCCCAGTTTACATGCCGGTAAAGGGTTGGCACTTTCAAAAAGGTAGGTAAAATAACTGTGGTGATGGTTTAAGATGGGTGATTGTAAATGCTGCATTAATTTATGAAAAGTTATCAAGTTTTCAAAGCAAAGACAACAGGGTTAAAAAAGCACTTTTACACAGTAACAGTGGGAAAAAATGAGTTCCTATATGCAGCTTCCTTCTGAGTATTTTTCAACACCAACACTGCGATCACCAATCCGCCTGCCAAGCGTGGTGATTATTGCAAAACCCCCCTTACATGGGATACCATCCACTCGATGGATCGACGACATTGTAGCGGTCGCAGGGAGTCAATGGATGGAGGCGGCTCAGGACCGTTATTTGTGAGGCCTATGTCCAGCAGTGGCCGTGTATGGGCTGATAAGATGATGTTGAAAATGAGTTCCCTTAAGGCTAAATGATACTGGATGGATTGTTCAGCATTATTTATTAAATCACGCACAGTAAAGTTAGGTGCCGTGGGGCCGCGGCGTACGAATATCGACCCCTCCAACTCAACCCGTGGATGTCGTAAGAGCCGACTAAGGGAACCTATCAGAGGAAGGGCAGCAGCTTCTTTCTGAGTATTTTTAAACACCAACACTGCGATCACCAATCCGCCTGCCAAGCGTGTTGATGGAGGCGGCTCAGGACCGCTATTTGTGGCGTCGTACGGGGCAGGCCTATGTCCATCAGTGGACGTGTATGGGCTGATGATGATGATGTTGAAACTTAGGTGCACTCTAAATACTTATAACTACTGAATTTTGTATGTAAGTAGGTACTTACATACAAAATTCAAGCTTACAAAATTCATTTGTCAACATAATAAAAAGGTCCTTATATTCCTTTAAAAAATTTACGGAACTAGCATCACCTTTTCGCCCGGCATCCCCTAGCACAAAGGGGCGGCCAGACGGGTACTTTTTACCCTCCGTTTGTTTTGCCGGACTTTTTACCCTCCCCAAAGTATTTGTTGCACTGGACTTTTTGATAAGAGTATCGAGATGAAGAGATGAATTATTAATATATTGCGAGTGATTTGAAGTTAACTTCAAAGTGTGAAGTGTTAATTTTGTTTTAATATTTTAGTAGTTTGTGATTATTTAAAACCAGCTGCTGCCCGTGCCTTCGCCCGTATTTTATCGGTATAGAAAATAGCCTATATGTTATTCCAGGTCCCAAACTATACCCATACCAAATTTCAGCCTAATCGGTTCAGTAGTTTTTGCGTGAAAGAGTAACAAATATCCCTACATCCATCCATACAAACTTTGACATTTATAATATTAGTAGGATAGAGCAATCACTCTAGCTATACATAGCAATGTAGCTATCTAGCTAGCTATGTAGCTATCAGATGTCGTTTATGAGATGGGAGTAGTGTATTTCGAAATTCGATAAAAGTAATAGAATTACGAAATGCAAAACGTTAATTTTCAAAAATATTTGTAACCAATAATAGAGTTGCAACACTTTTTAAAAACTAACTTTTTTCCTCTAGGTTGTATGTACTACTCGGTTGTAGTATTATTAGTCTATTAGGACAATGTAGCTGTGTTAAAGGTGAAGAAGTTTTTTCTGTCATGAGCTGAACGACTTGATGAAAATTGGAAAAATCGTACCTTATTGACAACAAAATCCATGTAAAGGCATGTCTTACTTATTGGGTGATCGTTTGGGTTCAACACGAAAATGCAAATTTTTTGTGATTTTTTTTATTTTCTGCTATCTACAAGGAATAAAACTAATGGTAAAATGGTTCACGATTTGCGGCAAATTACTTTTCCGCATCGTAGAACGCAGAAAAAACAACAAAATAATTTGATAATCGCGGGTACTCGAAACGATCAACCTGAAACGGCTGGGAGGAGATGGCACGGGACCGAAAGAAATCGCGTGAAATGAGGGGAGCACTTTGCCCAGAAATGGGACAGCATCGCAAAGTAATTGTGTCTGTCTGTTACCTTCACACGTTAAAACGGCTGAACAGGTTTTTGCTATTATAGTGCATAAGCCTCACACTACGGATAATTTCTAAGAAATTTTATAAGATCCCAAAGATTTTTCGCTTAAGATCGAAGGAAGTCCCAAAGTTTTTCGACTTCTACGTCACATGACCTCGTGGCGCAATTAGTAGCGCATCCCGTACTGAGGAAGGGTTGCGGGTTCAAGTCCCGTCGAAGTCGACAAAATTTTAGGATCTTATGAAAGGCAGGGATAGTAAACGGTATCTGGGGACGGACATGGCTACTTGAAGAACCCGTGCAAAACTGCGGGTACGTACTAAGCTCATCAAAATGTCAATCACATTTAATTTACGGTCGTGTTTCCTTTATTTATACGATTACATAGGTTCTTTTCAGGGAATTTATGAAATTTCGTCAATTAGACTAAGAAATTAGGTTAGGTACGCATAAAATTTATAAAACCAGTTGAAAGTTACAAACCAGGAAAATCATGGGACACTATATTCCAACCCAATTTGATGAACAATGTTTGTAAACAAACCGCCCATAATAGCCTAAAATTCACTCTGTTTTCGCGTATTTTATGCGTAATTTACATTAATTATTTGTCGATTTGAGATCCTTCATTCAATAAATATTGCTTACAATTATATCTGAAAGTTGACCCCAAGCTTAGCCCCCAGTTTTAGTTTATTGTGTCGTGGTTGGTTTACAAACATTTCACATCGAATTAAGCTAGTGTGTACATACTTATTTTAGGTGCCTACATAAATTAAAAAGGTTTTTTAAACGAATGCTATCACCAAATTTTACCCGTACTTTGATTTTTCCGACGTTTCAGCAGGTTTACATGCATACACTCTCGGGAACACTAGGTATCACCGAGAAAATCAAACGTACCTAAATAACCGCGAAAAATACGAAAAATAAATAGTCAAATTATAGTTAGTCCTATAATCATCCATGGTAAAAAATAATGTTTATTCACCCCGCGAGTTCAGCCAACCATGAGACCAGGGCTAATAGACCATGGAGCTGGCTGCAAGACCCTCGACCTGAATATACAGTGCCCTCGTGACCCTAGCCAGGATACCATGAATTGTACTTAATGCAATTACACCTAGCGCGGAACCTAGGGCGTTAGCGGAACTATGGTGTCCTTAGAAACTATTGACACAATTTTGTGCCTGTTATAATAACTCTTACTTCGGATCGTGGCTTCAAACGCCGATTTAACGAATAAAAACAACAAGCTTTTGTTTTTAATAAATTAGTACGATTATTTCGTAAGAATCAATCTTTTAACCGACGACATCGTAGCGGTCGCAGGGAGTCGATGGATGGAGGCGATGATGGGGCGATGGGGGGGGCCTATGTCCAGGAGTGGACGTGTATGGGCTCATATGATGATGAACCTATTTAACTTTCAAATCTATGTATTATTTTCATTTTCAAAAAAAGGCAGCGCGGCGATTCTATGACTCCCTGTTGCAAAGCTTGTACCTGCAATCCCTTTATTTTCATTGTATATTTTAACACTAGCTGACCCGCCCGTGGACTAAGAAGAATATCTTACGATACATTGTATGAAAGCTCCCAGGCAGCTTGACTTTTTCCGACACTTCCAACAATTATCGTTATATATTTCAACCAATACACAAAACTTTGACAAATTATATCTTTAAACCTTCCTCATGAATCTCTCTATCTATTGGTGAAAATTGCATAAAAAACCGTTCAGTAGTTTTTGAGTTTATCGCGAACAGACAGACAAACAGAAAGACGCGGCTGAGGACTTTGTTTTATAATATTATGTAGCTTGCTATGCTTGATGCTCTCTATTTTATATAGCTCGTCGACAAACAAGATTCTCTACCATTTTCCCCTCTGAATCAACCTTTCATCACCCGACCTATTAGAGTTTACCAGTGTTCATATTAATGGTCAAAGATGTTGCCCTCAGGCAGGTGGGCATATTTACCGAGTTCGACGTCCATTCGGCATCTGCCATTGGCGGCTTTTTAACCTGCCACGAATCATCTGTTACTGTGCATCACTTTAACAGGCGTTATGATAAGTATATCAGGAAAGGGATTTTATGTTTGTACATCGTCAAAAATAGCGGTACATCGATAATTTTAAGTCTTACGTCACGTATAAGCTTGGAATTTAAAGACCGCTCAGCGATTTTTGTCTTTCAGTACCGCTTGATATTAATATACTATATACTTAATACAAGATTTTATAAGAAACGAAGGTATGACTCATGTAGGTACTGCCTACCTACTATAGCAATTGAATGACAGCGTGTCCCGTATAGAGTTATGAAATATATTTAAGCCGGAATATCTTGGGATTAATTGAGATAGGTAATATGGATGGTCATCATCATCATCATCATCATCAGCCCATACACGTCCACTGCTGGACAGAGGCCTCCCCCGTACGACGGCACAAATAGCGGCGGATGGAGGCGGTTCACTCCATCCATCGACTCCCTGCGACCGCCACGATGTCGTCGGTCCATCGAGTGGATGGTTATATTATCTCAATTAATCCATCCAGAAGGCTGGGAAAACTTAAAAGGGCAATAAATTTAAAAAACGTTCTGATAATACAGAAGTATGTGGCAAGCAAGCTCTAACAGCTAAAAATGCTGTTTTTTATTGAAAAGAAATTAATTAAATCAAGACAGGCAGATTTCGCAGCTTCAATTAGAGAAAATTAGGCCAGTATATTGACTCTGTCCAGTCTACAAAATGTCAAAAAGCCGGATACATACTGCCCTTCTAACAAGGGTGCGTTGGACACAGATTCCACAACAGTACCCAGGGGTACCCACAGCTTCACAACTATGGTGTAGGCTATGGCATGGGGCTGCATGACCCAGTTACCAGCGAGGGTGATGGTCTAGCATCGATCCCTGGGCTAGAGGCAGGCAACCGTCTTTCTGGTTGGATCTGTTTATCAATAAATCTTACGGGAATTTAAATGTATTGTAGAGAAGGGTCTCTACAATACATTTAAATTCCTCCAATCTTACGGGAATTTAAATGTATTGTAGAGAAGGGACGAGAAACTCATAATTCATGTTTTGGTCTATGATAAACTATCTGAGAAAAGCTCTGTGCTGTATTTCAGGTGGTATTTACTGTGATAGAAATCGTGTCGACGTTTTTAGGCCGCTCTATTTTGTGTACATATGTATAACGTACGTAGTATGTACCTACATAAAGCTCTACCTACATGTACCTACCTAGGTAAATAAAGCCAATTTTGCTATTATAAGGTAAATACAGATGCGTACACAAAGAAACAAATAGGTAGCAGAGAAAATAACAATATTCACATAAGTAGGTACTTACTAATAATAGCAAGTCGATAATAACACCGCGAGCTTTGTTCAACCATCGCCAACATGTTACCAGTTTTAATAAGTTTAATTACTATACACATCAGGGCGGTTTAAGGTACGGATAAGTGGAGGGGTATGGAAGTAGCCCCAGGATTTTTCTACCTAAATTCCACGCTTGAACTAGGATTTGTTGGTGAGCCATGCCACAAACCTTGCAACACACTCTATTTGTTGAGTTTATATTCTCAGAAAACTATCAAATGTACATAAGGCTAAATAAATATTTATTTATGACAAAACAAAGTTCTTTATCTCACCAAGGTACCAACTTTGTCACCACTTATAATTGAACACATCACAACAACACATTATATTGTGTTGTTTTGAGCATTTCAATATTATTTTCTAATTGATTTAGATTTTTGTTAACTATACTCATCAAAAAGTTTTAAGGCATAGCAAATTTAAACAGGGGTCAATATCAATAGGTGCTGGAGCATCAACCAACGACTAGTAAATCTGTGTCCCAGGGCTCCCCCTAGCTACAGCCCTGTACTCCTGCAATGCATATAGGTACTACAGGTTAAGATGGCAGGTGGTCACAAAGCCACTAGGGTCCAATAACATCAAGGATCTATTCCTGGCGGTTCGAAGAACTGGTGAGGTCACGGCAACCTTTCACTTTTGATTGGCAATGGCAACATCTGGAGTCAATGTTTTGTTGGGAATCTACTTGAGCTCAATGGAATACTTATTATAAGTACCTATTTTATTTTCTATAATCATATAATCGTACCTACGTATAGTACAATCTCTTGGAATCTGTACGGTGTGCTCTAGCCTCTCTAGCTCTGCCTCTAGCTAGATAATGTCTAGCAGACCCTCACATACCAGACTAGGTATTTTTTTTGTGGAACTGGAGTGGCATACACATAGTGTGTGTTTACCCCCCCAACGGGTCGGGTTTACTGATAAGGCAACTCCCGGCATTTATAGAAGTAGGGATAGACTATACGATCTTTATGGTGCTAGAGAAGCTATGTTACATGATCCTGTGTTTCTCTTATATGTAACCAACTACTCGAAAACATTTAAGAAAGTCTGCAACACAGCAAAATGCCTATTCTTGAGGAAAAAAATTATAAACTCATCTAATAAAATAAAAACAACATGGAGACTAATAAATAACGAAACGGGTAAATCAAAGCCACGTTCCGGAGAAATAAGAAAAGGATATTGCCGATGCTTTCGATACTTTCTTCTCCGATATTCCTAAAGTTGTTACCCGGACTCTAAACTCCTCACCTTCGATGGCGGTTGAATTATTAGAATCATCTGTTGAAAAATGTAAAGAGGTCTTTATATTTACTCATGTAAATGCCAATTATATAGTCAAAACGTTTAAGTCTATTAACATCAAAAATACTGAGGATCTCTGGGGTATCTCAACCAAAGTACTAAGTTCAATTATAAAGGAAGTGGCTCCTTGTTTGGCCTATATTTTCAATAGTTGTATCGACGCAGGAGTTTTTCCTGATCTCATGAAATATAGTAAACTGGTTCCTCTTTTTAAATCTGGAAGTCACACTGATCCGGCCAATTACAGACCAATTTCAATACTTCCAGCTATAAGTAAAATTTTTGAAAAAATTATTCTCACACAGCTGTCCTCTCATTTCGTCCTTAATAGGCTACTCCATAAAAATCAATTTGGCTTCACCAAAGGTAGATCAACAACCGATGCTGGTACAGTTTTACTAAAGCATATATTGGATGCCTGGGATAAAGCGAAAAACGCTATTGGTATATTCTGTGACCTTTCTAAGGCTTTTGATTGTGTAGATCATGGTACATTAATTAGAAAATTGAGTCACTATGGAATTCAAAACAAAGCACTGGACCTTATGCAATCATATTTATCTGATAGAGTTCAAAAAGTAGCTATTGGCAAAGAAAGATCTAGGGGCTCAAAAATTGAATAGGCGTCCCGCAAGGATCAATATTAGGCCTTTTTTTATTTTTAGTATACGTAAATGATCTCCCCTTTTTAGCAAAAGATCTGTGTGATATAGTCTTATTTGCTCATGATACTTCACTGATTTTTAAAGTTGACAGAAATAAATGTAATTATGACGATGTAAATGATTCGCTTTCACACGTACTAGATTGGTTCACCGCCAATAACCTCTTACTTAATGCTAAAAAAACAAAGTGCATTAAATTCATGTTACCAAATGTAAAAGAATTTCCAACTAAGATAATGCTAAAGGATGAGATTGTTCACTTTGTAGACTCTACTGTTTTCTTAGGGTTACATATTGATTCCACTCTTCAATGGAAACCGCAAATTGATGCTCTCGCAGGCAGACTTAGTTCAGAAGCCTATGCAGTTCGTACAATTAGATATATTACCGATGAAGATACAGCTAGGTTAGTTTATTTCAGCTACTTTCATAGTATTATGTCCTATGGTATTTTGCTTTGGGGAAAGGCAGCTGACATCCAGACTATCTTTGTTCTTCAAAAAAGGTCTGTACGCGCAATTTATAAATTAAAGCCACGCGACTCTTTGAGCGAATTATTTAAAGAAATAAATATTTTGACAGTAATATCGCAATACATCTATGAAAATCTAATGTATACGCACAAAAATAGAGATAGCTTTTTGAAAAAGTGTGATGTTCACAATAGAAATACAAGACACAAGAACAAATTACACATCCCAGCATATAGATTACGAAAGGTAGGTAAATCATTTATGGGCAATTGCGTGCGCTTCTATAATAAGCTTCCATCTGAAGCAACTGAACTCCCTATTCGTAAATTTAAACAGTACATTAAACAAAATCTTATCAGGAAGGCCTTTTACTCCATAAATGATTACATCAATGATGTTAATGCTTGGCCAGATGTCGCTCCGTTCCGCACTGTCAATAGTATGTAAGAAATTCAATGTTCTGTTTAGCTTTATAGAAATATTGACATGTATCTAAATCGCATTAAATTTAGATTTAGATAGCCAAAATAACAATGTATTAGACACTTAAGTGATATTATAAATGTGCTAGTGGTTTCTTTTTCACTTCTTCCACTAGTGGACAAAAAATTGAAGTGAAGAGAATATCAATAACACCTTATTTCTTATTAGATATTAATAACTACGTTTATAGTATAAAATTTGACTTGTATAAGTGCTTATTTTGTAAGCCTAAAGAAATAAAGTTATTGATTCTGATTCTGATTCATACGTGAACAGTTTCGGAGAAATGACGTCTCCCTGTCTCACCCCTTTTTGCAGTGGGATCGGATTTGTGCTTTGGTCCTGGAGACGAATTGACATAGTGGCCTTGCTGTACAAACACTTCAACACTTGGATATACCGGTAGTCGATTTGGCACCGCTGGAGAGACTGCAGGATTGCCCAGGTTTCGACTAGACATAACGGCCGATTATACTCTTCTGTTTTCAGTATAATCTGCCGGACCGTATGTATGTGGTCTACGGTACTAAAGCCTTTTCGGAACCCGGCTTGTTCGGGCGGCTGGAAGTCGTCAAACCTTCGAGCGAGACGGTTGGTGATTACTCTCGAAAACAGCTTATAGACGATGCTCAGCAGTGAGATGGGCCTATAGTTCTTTAGAAGGGCTTTGTCACCCTTCTTATGGAACAGTACCACCACACTTCTGTTCCACGCCTCTGGCGTTTGTCCCTCGAGAATGACGGAGTTGAATAGCCTCTGAAGGACTTTAAGTACTGGTGATCCACCCGCTTTCAGAAGCTCTGTCGTTATTCCGTCATCCCCGGGTGCCTTGTTGTTTTTAAGCTGTTTGAGAGCCGTCCTTATCTCGTAAAGGCTGACGTCCGGAATATCTTCGGTATAGTGTCGGGTTAAACGGGCTCTTGCATCCAAGGATTTTTTATACTAACTTATTATATAAATTCCTTGCTTGCATCGCCTGCCGTGCTATTTGCAGGGCATTGCGATGAGTTGTACAGCTGTCCATAAAACTTTTCTAGCTCTCTCAAGATCTCAGGCTTGGAGGAAATGATGCTGCCGCTATCGGTCTTTAGCTTCGTCAATTGGCTCTGCCCAAGCGACAGATCTCTTGCGAACACTTTGGAGCCCTTGTTCCGCTCTATTGCGCTCACAATACAATTGGTATTGAATGAGCGCAAATCGTGTCGTGTCGGAAATACCTACCTAACACTTGGTATTTTTAACACTATCGACCCGCCCGGCTTCGCTCGAGTGCAATGCTGATACAAAATTATACATATAAACCTATCTGTTGAATTACTCTAGCTATTTAAAAAAACCGCATCGAAATCTGTTGCGTACCTACTTTTAAAGATCTAAGCATACATAGGGACAGACAGCGGGAAGCGAGATTGTTTTATACTATGTACCTATTATAGTGATCTTTTAACATTAGAAACAACAATTATTGTTTCAACAATAGAATAGGACCTCTTCTAAGTTCGTTTGAAGAGCCTAGCCCACGCAACCACGTGCATTGGAACTACACGTGTAGTGGAAGTCCACGTGTACTAGGAAACATCTCGAAAAGTTATAGGCAAGAATCTGAAATGGCGTTTTCTATTTTCATTAAAATCTGACTTATTTATCTACAATGCAACTGTCATCGGAACTTTATTCCAGTGAATGAATTGAGCTCTAACAAGCCACGTGTTCTACCTTTGTGTGACATGTCTACCTTCCTTACCTTCAGTTCTCACCACCATATTCGCACAAAGCGGAGACAAACTTCACACAAAGGGACCCAGCTCCCGTGAGAACTAACATACAATACGTGTCCGCAGCCGAAAAGACACAAAAAGTTGATAGACATTACGAAAAAAATTAAAATATACACGTGGAAGCACCCACACCTGGCTTTTGATGCTTTCAATCAGAGCAGCTGCTTTATTAGAGTTCCTTACACGAAGCTGGCGAGGGAACTTAACTTTTACTGAACAGATAGGTTCAGATAAGGACATCAAGAGATCGCAGATCGACTCTACCTGTGCACGCTTAGATACATGACTGTGATGTGTTCAAACTATGGAAGAAGTCGTGAGGTAGCCTGCAGGCAGTCGGGGGGTGACATAGTGCCCATGTCAGCCCCCGACTCTGTTTGATTTTTGAAATCTAGGTACTTGGGTAACCATCAACTTCCTAACGATAGAGTGAGCAAGAGCGGCCTTTGCTAGTGGGAAATCAAAGCGGCTACTCAGGTCGAAAACTTTTTGTGTCATCACTGATGACTCATTCACTCACTCATGATGATTGATGATTCATTCACTCACTCACTCAGGTCAAATACTGTAGAGCAAAGGCCTCTCTTGCTCACACTATCGCTAGGAAGTAGATGGTTACCTAAGTATCACGTCATCAGAGTTAGAGGCTTTTAAATTCGAGCCTGAATTTTACTCGCACTTAGCTTGTTCGTTATCCTAGAGACAGACGACTTAAGAAATCCGTACAACAAAGACAGAGCACCAGCTGTCAGGGCCAGCTTGCGCCATAAAAAATAGGCCAATAACTCCTTACCGGTAAAAAAAAAGGTAAAGAAATGCTAAAGACGGCAGGTGGGGTGTCAGCTGCGCGCACGCACCTTTTGTAATAATTGCACCGTTCTGTTTACCTCGACCAGTCCGACATTTTTATCGTTTTATGGCGGCTATCAAGTTAAATCTATCAATAACTCTAATTGATTTGCATGCAACAAAGATTGTAGGAATGTGTTGATTTGATGGGCTACCTACCTTTAGGTACGAATGCCCTGCAAATCATACCCCAGGCCTTTAATAAATAAGTTTCAAAAAGAATTACTTACCTTTTGCTAACTAGCCGATAAACATATAAAATAGTAAGTAAATACACATTGGTGTAACTTCGATTATGGTAAGTACTGCTCTACTGTTTAGTAATTTCGCGTAGTTACAACTTTGGAAGCTTTTGCCCAGCCAGAACACAACAGACCTAAGCGACCATAGTTTAGCAAAATATCTATTATTTTCAAGGAAACGGTGCCCCTAAAGATTAATCGTTCCAGTTCCATGAGGATAAATAAAAGAAAGCTGACCGAAACACCTCGGCGCAATCACGCGAGCACGTGTCCGCGCATCTGCCGCTAATTAACTACCTGCGCCCGCGCGGTCGGGACTTAGCGCCCCGGATTAGGGAACCTCTTCGTATGAGAAATACGACCAATTGTTAACTTAAAGTTACCTAAAAGGTTGGTTGCAAGCAAGCACTAGATTTCAATAATTTTGTTGTAATAAGTTATTAAACGTTGTGAAACGACGGGACGTGTATGGGCTGGTATGATGATGATGATGAAGTTATTAAAATTTAATAGCATACTATAATTTACTTACTTTACTGGATACAGGGGCATGAGCCACATTTCTCCGGTAGAATAAATGTCAAGGGAGATATGATTTTTTTGTTTTTTAAAATCATTCAAAATCTCGCCTTTAACTCTTCATTTCTTTTTGATTTGTGATTAGAATGCCAGTGTAAATTGTGCTGTATTCTTAAACGCATTCTTCTAAAAAAAAATATTACTTGATAAAATTCACTTTAAAAAAAGTTACAAGCATTTAAAGTCTAAAATCTGTGTCAAAATTAATCGTTGCTGATATTGAAAAGACATTGAAATTAATATAAAAACTTTTACAATTATTATTTCTAACGAAATGCTAGGCTCTTGATAAAGCAGACACTTTTTTTATGTTTTGTTCTTCGAAATGAATCGAAATCACAAAATTTGTTCAAATTTGCCTCCTATTGCATATTGCATAAAGTGAGACTTTGCAATATGTCGGTTGCAGTTCCAAACATCCTGTTTATACAGGTCTCTGTATTATAATGACTAGGTATTCGTTCACTGCCAAGCAATGGGTAAGACAATATCGTAATTTGAGAGGTAGTAGTAGAAAATAAAATATAAATTGGTAAGTATAAAAATAGTAAGTAGATGTTCAGGTAAAATTTAGTACTTAAATAAGTATATTAGAATATATGTACTTGCAACTTTTTGCAGGTCCTTCTTACTCTTACTTTCCAAGGAGCTTACGGAA
Organism: Eupithecia insigniata; assembly: GCA_947859395.1. Taxonomy (NCBI): domain Eukaryota; kingdom Metazoa; phylum Arthropoda; class Insecta; order Lepidoptera; family Geometridae; genus Eupithecia; species Eupithecia insigniata. The sequence goes on from OX402008.1 coordinate 8,741,130, forward strand.
GGTTTATTTGTTATACTTAAAATTAGCTGCTTTACCTCTCAAGTTGCATCACGCCCTATCAGGGTTCCTAATACCTAGCCCCGAAGTGAAATATTTAAGACCTCTCACACTGTATGTATTAGGTAGGATTGCAAAATAAATACTTGAATACCTATATCCTGACGATTATATCCTCTCACGAATACCAATTTAAAAAATAATTTGATTGTTTTTAAAACACTAAAACTACTAACTTTCTAATCCCTTAATTTTACATTATATATATGTTTTGCGAGACAAATGCTAATCCCTCAGAAATAAAATTTGTATGGGGCCATCTTGGAATCATTCTATAGTAGGTATGGAATCATTCTATAGAATGGTCCCGAGATGGCTAAAACTCTTTCGCTATTGTATAGAATCTATACAACAGCGAATCAAAAACGGTCCAAAATGAGAGCTTTTCAAAGCGACCAATAAAAAAAAGTGGTTGCCATAGACTAAGATAGATGGCGCTGTATGAAACTCAGTGTCAAAAATCTGCCAAAAACGTTTATTTTATGACAATTACCTAATTACTAAATTTATTGTAATTTTAGTATTTTTTACTATAGCGGTAATAGTCATTCTATTATGTTTCTAATATTCGTATATATGCGGTCGCAGGGTCGTTGGATGGAGGCGGCTCAGGACCGCTATTCCTGCGCTCTGTTTGGGGAGGCCTATGTTCAGCCGTGGACGTGTACGGGCTGATGATGATGATGAATAGTCATACACACACTCTCAAAATTTCAACTGCTTACCTATTTTCGTTTGATACAGCCGTAACGCAGTAGAGCAAAAACAGCCAAAAAAATCAAGTTTTTTGAATAGGAGCCTCCTTTTTTAATATTTGTCGTTGTAGCAAGAGAAATAAAAAAACACATTCTGTAAAAGTTAACTATATACCTCTTACGTTTCTTGAGATACAGCCCGCTGAGAGACGGGCAGACAACGGAGGCATAGTTAGTTTTCACCCTTCGGGTACGGTACCCTAAAAAGGGACATCTAAATTAATGAAAGAAAATGCTGTATAATTGAATATTTTTTATTCTCTTCGTTTGAACATTGCATTTCACATTGTCAGGTACGTTCGACAACAGAATTTGGTACATACATACATAATGCTGGACTGGAAGTACAAAGTGGACAACATTTTCTTAAGACCGAATCATTATTTTTACATACAAATATGTATTTTGGCCAATAAGAAATCATCATCTAAAACGGGGCAGTACATGTCAATTTAATTAGATTTATAGACCTCATTCAAGTTAATAAAACAATAAAAATGTACGCGCCGCTCTGGTAGATATCGGCCTTATTTTTATCAGTCTCTGATTCCGTCCCGTGCGGTTTATCGCGAGTCAGCCTTTATGTGGAAGAATGCACTTGTAGTCAATGGCACCACAATTTTAAGACGGTTGGAAAACATCTAGTAACTTATTTACTGGTGTGGTAGTGTTAGGGATTATTTCGAAATTTGACGCCTCTAATTATAAGTTCATTTTAACGAGCATTTATCGCGTTAATTTACCATTATATTATAATAAATTATATTTACATTATATTATAGATAGATAGATAAAAAATACTTTATTGCACACTTAACAAAACAGTTTACAAACAATTTGAACAAAAAAAAGAAATATGACAATTGGCGGTCTTATCGCTCACGAGCGATCTTTACCAGACAACCTTGAGCATACTATATTATATTTACTTAATAAAAAATATAGTGATCCCGTGACCACGACTGTATGTAAGCCCGTTGAATCGTCGGGAAAAATCTATATATATATATATATATATAATGAATCCCTATTTCTCTTGGTCACGCTATAACTTGAGAACGACTTTACCGATTACATTCATCTTTTTTAAAATCTTATCTAATAATACGTAGAAAGATCAGACATTAAAATAAATAAAGAAAATTGCGCAGAAACTTAGAAAATTTAAGAAAACTTAACGACTACCTTTATTATAAACTTTTTTAATGTAATCTTAGCCCCCGCGTTATATACTCTTTGCTAAACACGTTTGAAATAAATTTGAAGTTTGAATTGAATGACAGGACAACGTCTGTCGGGTCAGCTAGCAAGTAAATAAACGCGATATACACCCATTACATTGTACTTATAATTATGTGTTCAGTTCGCGTAAGTTTAAAAATATTGACGACCCTAGTTTGCTTTTTTTCTTCTGCATAACCGTTTTTGCAGTTAAGCTTTTTTAACGGAATCTAGCTAAGCTATACATAATAACAGTTGATAGAATTGTTAATTACACAGCAATACACCTAAAGCTAACTTAGATAATGTTAAGAACTATACAGACTGAACAAGTCAAAAACATTAAAATACCATTTTGGCGGGACGAATTAAGGTATCTGCACGCGAACGTGATTTAACTCGTCCCGGAAGAACTAAATTTTTTTTTTAGCTATAGTACGAGTTAAATCACGTCACGAATGCAGAGACCTTTAGAGCTCTCCAAGACGCTCTGACTGGTCCACAAGCGCCCTAGACCGCAATGTATGGAAGGACGGAGGCCTTTGCCTTCCAATGGGATCCAGCTGGCTATAGTATTCTGAACAAACATTTTTGATAAAATTATACATCTAAAGGGAAATACCATAAAGTTTGATAAAACTATGGGATGCTGTTATGCCTCAATCATGCACATGTTGTACAACCATCACATTCAGTTAAGGCAGCCGTATCATCAGTAAATAATTGATTAAAATTGTAAGGTAACAAACCTATCATGACCCTTTATGTTAAGTTGTGTTTCTGCCATTACAAAAAATATTATTCAATCATAAATAGAAATTAATGAATTAAATAACAACAAATATAACATAATAGCTGCCATAATAATGTACAATCATAAGTTATTTACATAAAACCTAAATTTCCTAGTTATTTGGTAACAAACATAACGTTACTTTTGTATCTTTTACCAAATTTTATGATATTGCCAATATTTTTATGCTCATTCTTAATAATTTTGAAATGGAAATAATAAGTAGATAAGCAGTGTACGAAGACACGAAATTTGGACAGTACCTAAAAATATTTGTTTGACGTTACCTTAAATTTAAATCCATTTGAGGCAAAGACATACTTGTAGCTTTGTTATAATGTCTCAACTCTCAAACAGGTTCCAAAAAATCGCTTTCAACGAAGTTCACATCTAAACACTATACGAAAATACTTACAACGAACTACGTACATGATTATATATAATCAATTCCTTTCAACACGCATCATTATTTACATTCGCGTCAATATTTAAAACGTAACACAATATATTAAATCTTCGTATTTCAATACTTTAAACATAATGGCTTTTATAATACACAGTACTTGTTCGTTTTAACATTGATCTTAATTTCTTAGTTTTAATTGGATATTTATTAGAATATAAACCATAATTATTTCGGTAGCTTTATTACCGTTATCTACTCTATCACACAAGTTCATAAAGTGTAAAAACGCATGGATGGCTTTTATATTTGTTTAACATTTGAAGCTCACACATAATTTTATTTTGCACTTTATAAACTTGATGTATGTATATCATATATTCTTCAGTTGATTTCTGAAGACTAGCTAAACAACTGAACTAACGAATTGAATAGACCACGTAGTAATGGTCAAGGCACACAGAAAACAAAATAAAGCGTTTTTTTTTATTTTGACAGTCTATCGACGGATTTCAAGCGCCTCAATAGAAATGTGTGCCTTACGATGTAGTAATAGAGGTCAAAATGGTATGGAACTCTTCAAAAAATCGCTTCGAGGCGCTTTCAGTGCGCCTTGATTATAAGGATGCATTTTCACCAGAGATGAGCTAGGTAGCTAAGCCACAGATATATGTCAAACCTAAAACACTTATTGTTAGCTAAAAAATCAAGCTATGCTTTATGATATCTCCTCATATCTATTATTAGTTTATTAGTTATCTAGTATCCAACCATAAAACAAGCTGTGATTAGCTTGGGGCTATGATACGTTGTAGATTGTCGTTGTTGAATTTATATTTATTTATTGACGAGTTTGACACATTCCTCTACTTAGTCACAACTCTCGTAGAAATGCAGAGCTAGCTACGGTGCCCCGAGTTCGGTTACTCGTTAGTATCGTCTCGACGACGAGACATTCCATCATTGTATGGGATTTGGTACAGAGCGACTCTACTGTGAGGACATTGAACTACATCCATACAAAAATGGAATGTTTTACTTCAAAAACTACCGTAGTTTGATGAATTCGTTATGAATGTAAGCGGGTAAGGGAACATATCCATACTACGTGTCACGTTCAGGGGTGGAGGGGGGTCTTCAAAATACCACGCTTGGTCACAGAGAGGGTGGGGGGCTTAGCTATTTGTTACGTAGTCAATATCCTCTAGGGAAATTTCGAACTTTTTCGAGCTATATACAAATAATGGCACACAACGTTCAGCGCCTTTTACTTCAAATATTTTTTAATACCATATTTATGAATTACTACGTGAAAACTAGAGGGGGGTCTTAGGCATATTGGCATTGAAAAAATGGGTCACGTAGTATGGTTACGTTCCCTCCCTAAAGGATGAAACTTTAGTGTTCGTACAACACAAACAAGCTTCTTAGTTAACACGCTCACATTCATAATGAATAGAATCGTCGTCAAAACGATAACGACTCGAAAGTAGTCGTCAGGACGCTCTATCATTAATCCGGCGCGTTCAACAACGACTGCGAGTCCAACAACTGCGTGGCATCAATAAGGCTCACGTGCATTGTGTCTAGCGGCGGCGGTGGGTGTGCACCTTTAAGGGAAAACGGATGGAAGCGAGACACGGCGCTGCGGGGAGGATCTGCGTCGGCCGAACCGTTGGACTGTCGGCTGAGTATGGAGAGGGCGGAGAGTTTCTCTTGGCAGCGACGAATCTGCGGACGGATAGAATTGTTTTATTTCCACTATATAGGAGTTTACTAAACAGAGTTTGGCACAAAAAATTATTCCAGCGATTTTAGGTCCAAATCTTGTTTGAAATATGGTATTTTTGTTGAGGTCGGTTCATTATTTTGGGACAAATCTTATTTGATTTTATATTCGAAAACAAAGAGCTATCGTGAATTTGTTTATCAGCCCCTGGTAAGATTCAGCTGCTTATGGCGTCAGAATATTCATCCACCAGAGGTCTAGCACTCACCACATCAGAGCTCTAACACTCACCGCCAGAGGTCTAACACTCACCGCATCAGAGCTCTAACACTCACCGCCAGAGGTCTAACACTCACCGCCAGAGGTCTAACACTCACCGCATCAGAGGTCTAACACTCACCGTATCAGAGGTCTAACACTCACCGCCAGAGGTCTAACACTCACCACATCAGAGGTCTAACACTCACCGCCAGAGGTCTAACACTCACCGCATCAGAGGTTTAACACTCACCGCATCAGAGGTTTAACACTCACCGCATCCGAGGTCTAACACTCCCGCATCAGAGGTCTAACACTCACCGCATCAAAAATCTAACACTCACCGCATCAGTGACCTGCAAATGGAACAGCTGGTATTGCGCCGGGCCGGCGTGCGGCGCGTCCAGCGGTAATAGCCAGCGCTCGTAGCACTGCGACCACACCTCGACGCCAGCCACGCTGGTGCAAGGAGTCAGCCTATCTAGTGGTGGCACGGTCTTGGTGGTTACTTGTGCTGCGGACATCATAATTTGGGTCAAAACACGCCGAAATTACCTCGGCCGGCAGCATCTAATTCACGAATAACACAAAAAAATAAAAATCAAATATCTTTATTCCCATTAATACAGTATATGTACTTTTAATAACTAACTCTCAGTACTTAGTAATTAATAGCCACTTTGACCGGACGCCAGACCACGCCTAAATGGTCGGTAGGGCAGCGCAGAACGGTTCAACAATAGAACGAGAACGAGCAAATATTTATATTATATAATATATTTATAGTGTATAAATAATATCCTAGAATAAATTGCGATTGCTTGTGATTAATGGCTTTGACTTATTTTCATCACACTTTATTGCAACATTTTTTTTTTCTAGTTGTAAACCTGCCATACTCACATAACTTCAGGTTGGGCGTGTGTGGCGAGCTGTTAGCCGGACTGTTCGTCGTTACGCCGTACAGAGGATTGTAGAACAACGCCTTGTCCTCTTCCGAAAACTGCTCACCCCAATCCCACACCGGTCGAGGGACGAAATTCTGGAAGAAGAATAATTATTCTACTATGTACTGAAAAAATTTAAATTTTCTGGATATTCTTGTTATTTTTTTATTAAAATTGTTAATTGTTTGTTTTAGTTTTAAATTGTATTGTAAGTAGTATTTTAACTTAGCTGGTAATTTTCGTGTTCCTGATTATTTATTATGTATTGTGTTAGTGTGCGTGACGCGTTGGGTTTGGTTCCGATGGAAGATCAGCGTTGAGATAGCTATGCGCAATGGCTATCTCAACACAATGCTGAGTCGGACGCCACTTTATAGCATTTAAGTTTTTTAATTACATAGCTACTAGTTGTGAATAATGCTATAAATAAAGTTTTCCTTATTCTTATTCAGAGTTCTGTTTTTGTATACCATATGGTGCGATGGACTGGCCAGATTAAATCCGAAGCGGGCGATCCCTTACATGAGCGCAGTAAAAAGACAAAAAATAGAGAAAGATGGCGAGATATTGTGAAGCGAATCACAACAGCAACAACACCATGACAAGACAAGAATGAACATGATGACCACGACGAAGACGAGACAATAAAGAGTTTATTAGAGTGTATTGTATTGTAAGTACCTCTGGTGCGCGAAATCCCTTTCCCGCTGGGAGTTAAACAAGAACGTATCAAACAGATTTTTGACCTCAATTCTGCTGGTGCTTAATGCTGCTATTCAAAATGTCCAGAATTATTATTACCTTCTCCCTCTAATGCCCGAGATCCCTATCCCTCTGGCAGTTGAACAGGAATGTATCCAACAGATCTTTGGCCTCAATGCTGCTGGTGCTAAATGCTACTGTCCTGTAGTGCGACACGTCCAGTATTATTATTACCTTCTCCCAGTTGAACAGGAACGTGTCGAATAGATGGTAGTGCGCCGCGTCCCAAAGTGAGATTCGTCTCGCTAAACTGGAAGTGTGCCGGGAACTGCTGCGTGAGTTGCCATACGCAGTCCCGGTATAGGAGGAACGCGAGGGCCATTCGTGCGGCTGTTTTTACTATAACTTACCATTTCAGCCGATGGAAGTTCAATGCTAGACTAAGGCCTCCTTATAGATCGCCAGAATTACAGGTCCTACACTACCCGCATCCAGCGGTGTCTCGCAACCTTCACCATTAGGTCATAGGTCTACCTGGTTGGGGGTCTATCTACCCACGTTGCGCCCTCCGGTAAGTGGTCGCCACGCTTTATGGCTTTACTATCGCTACTTTGGGTTCCATGTTGCAGCGGCACATAGAAATATTAAGATATTTCTGTGTGAAACATGCAGCATTATTATTACCTTCTCCCTCTGATGCGCGAGATCCCTATCCCTCTGGCAGTTGAAGAGGAACGTATCGAACAGATGGTTGTGCGCCGCATCCCAAAGCGACGTGAGATACGTCTCGCTGAACTGGAAGTGTGCCGGAAACTGCTGCGTGAGTTGCCACACGCAGTCCAGGTATAGGAGGAATATGGGGGCCGTTTGTGCGGCTGTGGTTTCCTTAGCAGCTGGTTCTTTCGGGTTGCCAGGGCGGGGGAGACCGAATCTGCGGAAAATTAGAGGATTATACAATACTAGCTGGTCCTCGCGGTTTCACCCGCGTTATATTATAGTTTTACATTTCTAGGGGGATAAAAAGGTCTTTTTTTCGCGTTAATTTCCCATGGGAATTTGATGTTTTACTGACAAAAAGTTACTTTCCATCCTTTCAACTAACTCTATGCCAAAAATCAAGTCGATTGGTTACTTAGTTAGCGCGTGAAGGAAGGACAAAGAAACAGACTTTCGCATTTATAATATTACTAGCAGCGAAACCCGGCGTTGCTCGGGTCCAAATACTTCGCACACTTTATGGTTATAAAAGCAGTTTCTCTATGGTAGGTAGGTAGTTATGTGTGTTTAAATCTTTGTAACATTAAATGTACGTTGTATTTAGTGTATCTACATATATGAATTCGACAATCCTAAATCATCTTAAATTTTGAGATTACTTTCCACTTTTTTAGAGTTTTTAAACATTTAGAACATTCTAGAACGTTTAAGAGCTTTCAAGACGACGATAAACGATCCTACATCATTTGAAAAAATATAGATTAGTTTCGAAATTTCTAGATCGTTCTGGAATATTAAAGAACATTTTAGAACGTTTGAAAGCATTCTAGACGATGACAGACCATCCTAGAACATTTTTAAATTTTGAGATTATTTTTACTTTACAGACTGTTTACAGATCGTTCTGGAACATTCTAGAACGTTTCAGAGCTTTTAGGAAGACGACAGACTATCCTACATCGATATTAAATATTGAGATTATTTTCGACTTTCCTAGATCGTATTTAAACATTTAAAACATTCTAGAACGTTTAAGAGCTATGATGACGACGATAAACGATCATACATCATTTTAAAAATATATATAGGTACTGTAGGTAAATTACATATTTTCGAATTTTATAGTTCGTTCTGGAATATTATAGAACGTTTGAAAGCATCCTAGACGATTATAGACCATTGTACATCATTTTAAGATTATTTTCGTCAGACTATTCTCGAAAGTTCTAAAACGTTTAAAATTATATACTTTAAGAAGATTCTGGAAAATCTGGAGTCTGGAATTGTCTAGAAAAGTCTGAAATATTGTAAAAACGGTCTTGATATTATCACGCACTAATGCAAATTTTAGTAATTTACGCCATTCAGCACTGTCCCGAGTCGTACAATGTGTTAGAAAAGGATAGAAATATCTCATTACACATTTTTACCATTCACATCCACCTACAATAACCAAACTCCCTTACTTGCAAGTGCACAGGAAGGGCCTTCTACCACTGCAACCACAAGTGTGTGGCAGTGGATGGTCATGGAGAAAAGGCTGGACATACAAACGAACACTGTCCTTTTATAATATATATTGGATTTCGGCTTTTATAAGGGCTTCATACAACCGAACGAAAAGCCTTTAGGATCATTCATGTGTCAATTATGGTACAAATAACATAGGGTTAATTTTAGGGGAATAACAGAAAATATGTTGGCGAACCCGTATGGCGTGACGCTAAAGCTACGCGTCAACCTAGCTAGACGCTTGCAGTAAAGGGGGCGAGACAAATAGAGATTTCTGATGTCGGATGCCATTTATTTAGGGTCTCAGCGCCTCGCCAGTAACTCAAGTTAGTTACCTATCACAGAAGGGATGTCCCAGCGCCACCCAATCCTTCTGCACGAGCGACTGGAAGCCGGATATTGTCCGGAAATAAGGGTCTACTAGCAGCTGAGTTAGCGACGATACCACCGCTGAGTAATCGACTCCGTCTCCTGGAAAAACAATAAATAAAGAAATAATAGTACAGTGAACACAGAGGGAAGAAAGTGACCGATTGCTCATGCACGAGGTGTCATTTGAGAACCGAGTCGCAGACATATTTTTGAACGTTGACCATTCAATCGACATAGGAATTTAATTGAATGGCGCCGTTTTGTAAACCAAGGTATTATATTATCTGTGACCAAGGTAACAATCATCCAAACACCTATTATTAGTATTGACAAGGAAGTACTGAATACCCACAGGCATTCCGTACTCCGACAACTAACCTTCTTGTAGAACGACAGTAACATTTTCTGACAGCTGCTGCGCCGCCTCGTCTGCGAAGGCGATGCAGTTAGCCACGTGCCGCAGCCACCGACTTGACTCAAGGATGGAGTAGTACTGGGAATCTTGGATCTGCAAGATATTTGTTTTTGTAAATATCTGTGAAGAGTAGAGTAGATTTAAAATTAAAATAAATAATGCTGGACAATCCACACAGCATTATCTAGCCCCACGCTGAGCGGAACTTGTGTCATGAGCATGACTGATATACATAACATAGATAGATATTTTTTTATAATACATAGAAAATACCCAGAAAACTTGCGACCAAATATTTGCGGATCGTACAAACATTTGTCCCAACGCGGGATCGAACCCGCAACTTCCTGCGTAACAGGCGGACCTTCGCCCGTCGCGCCAGCCACATCGGTTGTAAAAAAGTTGAGATCAATTTATTTTTTATTCTCGTATGAATATAAAAAAAATACTTAAAGCTACGATTTAATATTAAAAAATAATCACTTTATTCGCATAAGGCCCGCGAAGACACGTTTTTATATGCGATTGATGTGATGAGGCATCCTCACCGACAGGTGATCTAGATTTCATGTACAAGATCCCCTTCTTCATAATGTTAAACTCATGTCATTTTCGCGTTACCTGTTTTCATCTATATTATTGCAATCCTAGTATAAAACCTAAGGAGAAAAATCTTACACTTATAATACTGGCTCTTACAAATAAACGCCCATCGAGTATAGTATAGCGTGTCTAGGGCGTATAAGGTCAAAAGGTAATTCCCGTTATCAACGTACATTGAACTGTCATTGAAACATTTATTATACACATAATAGTGATAAATAAAATAAATAATAATAATAAAAACTTTTATTGTTCAAGAACGTTACTAATAGCTAATACATTCTTTACGATAAACTTAATCCTAGACTATTATGATATAAAATTTAACTAAAAACAATGGTGATAGGGTTACTAATGTGCTAGTGGTTTCTTTTTCACTTCTTCTACTAGTGGACAAAAAATAAAGTGAAGAGAAAAATTAATAACGCTTTTTTATTCTTATTTGATTATAATTACTATTTATAAAGCTGTTTATAGTATAAAATTTTACATGTCTCATTGCTTATTTTGTAAACCTTAAGAAATAAGGTTATTGAAATCTGAAATTGCATGTCTGGTAGTACAGTGTGTCTTAAGGAAAACGAAAACGTTGCTAGAATCACATAGGCATACAAACATGTATTTGTAAACACTTTGGGGGAATAACTCTCAATGATTTATTTCCCTGAAGTGCAGTAAGTATTATTAGTCATTTGTAGGTCTTTAAATAACCTTTTCTTTGGTCGAAAAAAATAAAAGGCAAGTGGTATTCCTTGAAGTATTATGGCATAGGCTGTACGGCCAATGAATGAAAAGGAAAACGATAACAACAGTGGCGTGGCGTAACAGTCTAAATAAATGGGATACTTAGTAAAGCGATTTCATTGTTTAAAAAAGGAAATCTTAAAAATCTCCGAAGCTTGTAGAGCGATCAATCTGAAATTTGACTCGTCTAAGTGCTTATTTTTTAAGCCTAAAGAAATAAAGTTATTGAAATCTGATATCTGAAAAGTATGTACCGTTTTTTTTCTATATTCATCAGGTAACGAAGTCTCTTACTGGTAGTTCCATAGTATTTGTATAATCAAGAAAAGTTAAAACCCTCGGCGCACTTGACTTATCTTGTGATTGATCTAACTTGTATCTTTAAGAACAATCGCTCGGCTGCAATATATTAAGGCCCGTTCAAACCTACGTGGTTTTCGCTACCCAGGGCAGCAGCGGAAGCCGAGTGCGTATGCATCCAAATTTCCTGGCGGCGGCGGGCTGGCACGCGAAACAAAGATGTGTCAATACCGCTCTAGTTATCAACTACCACGTAGGTTAAAGATTAAAAGACACGGCAGTATAATGTTACCACTGATCGCTCGCTCTACAAGTAAGCTGGAGGAAATATTCTATACGCAATGATAGATGTTTATTGTGCCGATTCAAAGCACACCTCGACTTCTCTCTTTGGAATAGAAATAATGACATTTGTTGAGGCGTGCCAAAAGAACACGACCATCATAAAATTCGTTCCATGGACGGTCACGCCGCTGACGCAAACGCTCAACGCCAAAATGGCGAAAATCAAATGGCGTCAATCTGTCATCGATAATATGATCTCCAGCTTACTTGTATAATTGAGCTTACTGAATGTTCCAAAACTCACCCAAAATCCTCCTAACGTCGTAGGCGTACACAATTCGACTAGTTTCTTGTAAGACGTCTGTAAGGCCGGCAACGGCGGTAGCACATTAACGCCGTTGCTGTTCAAGAAAGTGTTACCGCAGAGGTAGAGAACGTGGGGTGGTGTCAGCTTTGGATGTGACCGACGGACCTGTGGAGATGGCTTAATTTTGAAAGGCTGTATTGTTTTACAGGGGGATAAGGTTTTATTAATTATTATATACTAAGATCCTTCTATAGTGATAGGATATAATATGAACTTTTTGACAAGTAAGATTCTGTACATAATAAACCGTCATGTTCTTGAAAACTTTTCTCATTTTGATATTTTGCAAACCTATACTAGTCAGTCATGCATAGATTACATACCTGTTCTAAGAGGACGCTCTCGGCCGCCGCAGCCTGCTCAGTGTGCAACAGCTCCCCGCTTCGCAGTAGCGCCGCGCCCTCCCGCCGCCCCCACACCCAAAGCGGCACTCGCCCCCCGCGGAACTGACGCGCTGACTCTATGAGCGAGTAGTCTAGGACCGAGCGAGGGACTATTAGGGTCTCGCCTGCCGTCAGCATGAAGGCATCTGAAACAAACAGGCATTTATCATTAGATAAAATAGATCATCACAATTTTAGCCGAAAAGTGGACCTCCAATGTGGACACTGCCACCGTTCCAAGCCTGTTTTCCAGTCTCCAAGCTGGTGGAACGTATTCATATCAGACGGTAGGTCCCTGTACTCCCTGTACTCCCACTGGAGCATACTGCTTTACCTTAAGGTGACTGCCTGGGTCAACAGCTCTTAAGTTATTATTGGTTACAGAAAACCGGCTGACTTCATACACTGTAAATGGACGGGACTCACCTGAAGTCCCGTTGATACATGTGATCCTCCAATGCGGACACTCGCACCGTTCCAACTCCCTCTTCCAGTCTCCGGGCCGTTGGAACATGTTCATGTCAGGCGGTAGGTGCATATGGTACTCCTCTCGACACTCGAAGGCAAACAGCAGGTCGTGCCGTTTCGGAAACGCGTGGTGCATGAGCGCCAGGGTTATCTTCCGGCCGTGATCGATTGGGGAGTTCGCGAAACTGAATGTTAGGACTTTCATGTTCTGGAAGGTAGATCAAATTCTTTGATATTCATAAGAGTTAAAATACGGGATTTAGTCTAATTTACATGTTGTTTTGAAATTGACTTGGAATGAGTACATTCTCGTTAACACCAAGTCACACTGAATTCGTGTGAACGAAGAGTCAGGTAGGCAGTAAGCCACATGTTCGATTTTCGTACCTTTTGAAGGATTGGCAGTCTTTTAGCCTAACTTAAAAAAGTTTTAGATCTAAGTTGTCTATCATCATCATCATCATCAGCCCATACACGTCCACTGCTGGACATAGGCCTCCCCCGTACGACCCCACAAATAGCGGTCCTGAGCCACCTCCATCCATCGACTCCCTGCGACCGCTACGATGTCGTCGGTCCATCGAGTGGATGGTCTCCCATGTAGGGGGGGATTTGCCATAATCACCACGCTTGGCAGGCGGATTGGTGATCGCAGTGTTGGTGTTTAAAAATACTCAGAAGGAAGCTGCTGCCCTTCCTCTGGTAGGTTCCCTTAGTCGGCTTTTACGACATCCACGGGTTGAGTTGGAGGGGTCGATATTCGTACGCCGCGACCCCACGGCTTTAAGTTGTCTATATATGCATGTATTTGTGATAAATAAAATATACTAATACCACAGATTTTAAAACCATAAGCCATGTTTCAAATACATATGACAAGATAATAACAAAATGCTTTAAAACGATTTATTAATTTTTAACTGCTTTACCATGTTGTTACTGCCTAGGTCAACAGCTAGTCATAACATTTGTTATCTTATTCAATAGACGTAAGGTTCACAGTCAAAAGATAATTTCGGACTGGGCGTATGTTTGAATGGTTTATTTTCCTATATCTGGTTTTAACGAGCAATGTGACATTCCTCAGATCCACAGTGAGTCATCCGCATCGTATAGATTAGATAAAGTTCAAATTCCAAATATCTTTATTTCCATAGGATGAATGTGAAACCGAATTAATTGCGGCGACGTCGCGCTGTACGCGAAGGTACGCTTGCGACGCAGGAGGTTGCGGGTTCGATCCCGCTACGGTACAAATTGTAGTTGTAATTCTATATTAAACAAAAACTTATAGTTCATAGTTTTTTATTAATAACGCCAAGTTACAACATATATACTTTTATACACTATTCATATTTACATGACACTATAAACCAGAGACGATCTCCTAGTGTCGGCGGTTACAGCTAGTTGCCACACTTTGGCAATAAGTTTTAGATAAACATATTATCATAAACATAGAGTACGCGCAAATCTTTATGAGCTCTGTGAAGTTGGTTTCAACGGCTGCGCACTGAACCAAAAATAAGGCGTTGAGGGGGAAAAGCGGAGTGAGAATGGACCTGACTGTCAAACCAGAGTTGCCAGCAAGAGTTTTGGCGTATTTTTATTGTGTCTAGCACATTTTGTTATGCATTACTATATTTTTCAAATCAACATTTATAGAATATGCAAAAACATCTCATATTCAATGACAGATAATTTAAAACCTACAATGTTAGAAGAAATTAAACTTTTTATCTAACGCAATTAACCCAAGTTTGAAAATGAAATAATTACTATGTAGCAAATTTATTTATAATCCAGTTGGCAATACTGTCGAATGAATGCTTTTGAGTACAATGACGCAGCAAAGTCTTTGACGGTTGTTCGGTGTTCGTTTCGTTGATAGTTTATTCTTGCGATTTTGTGGAGTATTCCCTGACATTAGCTGTTTCTCTTAAAAGTTAAAAGTGCCTCGCGGGCGGAATAACGTACTGCGTCGTCAAACATAGAAAATGGTGTTCGATGTCATAAGTTTTATGAGAAAAGAAGCCGATGAATTCAACCTCAAAATGTTACTTCAGTGGACTGCAGCTGCAACAGGTGTGTCTATTAACACCATAAAAAGGATTTCTAGCCGAAGTCCGGGTGGGTCGCTAGTTGGTAAATATCACTTTTCTATTTGATTGTACTTGCGCAGTATTGCTTCCATGCCTATGTTCACAGAGCTGATTAAGTTTTGCGATTACTCTACCAAGTCTATTGTTAGCGTTTGAAACAAATAGTAGCAATACCTGCCAAACGTTTGGATAATCCGCAGATATTTCTTCCGGGTCTCAATAGCTATTGTTTTATTTACATAATATTCTGTTGTTTCATGTGTAGTTACATCGAGTTCTTATGAATATTGAGTCATTCTGAGATGATGCGATTGTTATGGTGAAGCGATTAATTTAGTGGAATTAGGCCTTTGGGCTTAAGAGTCCCATTCTTATTTCACATACCAGTCTACTGTAAAAGCTTTTGGGAGGTGAAGGTGGAATAGGCATGATGACTGATTTTGAGAAACTACACTGTGATATTTTTAGACATCTACTGAATGCAAAATAAATAATATTTTTGCAAAAATAAGGACATCGAATGAAAAATACAGCTTTTAAATATGCATTTTAAACTTAAAACATAACATATAATACGTGTTTTGTAATCTATGGCCATGGTATAATTCGGTAAATACCTAATTCTTGTGATTTTTAGTTACTGTCGTCATCCCTATTCTCCCCAAATAAAAACAAAGAAAGATCCCCCTGTACCGGGCCGACCCATCTGCATGATACTCACTTTACATATAACCTGCAATCCTTTCACCTTGCCAGGCATATCACCGTACGGCATGAGCCGTCTCCGCCGCACTGGCCCGCCGTCCGTGAGCCAGACCGCGCCCACGCATGTCAGCGGCAAGTCATACGTGCCAAGGAGGTGGTTGCGTTGGCAGTATTCCTGGAGAGGAGGATGAATGATGAACAGAAATAAGAGACCATCCATAAAGTACGACACACGCTAAGGGGGACAACACAGTGTGACATTATGTGACAAGAGGTGGGAGGGGGTCCTAAGTTTCGTGATGTCACATTTCAAAATCTAATAGGTACATCATCATCATCATCATCATCAGCCTATACACGTCCACTGCTGGACATAGGCCTCCCCCGTACGACGCCACAAATAGCGGTGAGCTGAGCCGCCTCCATCCATCGACTCCCTGCGACCGCTACGATGTCGTCGGTCCATCCGAGTGGATGGTCTCCCATGTAGGGGGGGATTTGCCATAATCACCACGCTTGGCAGGCGGATTGGTGATCGCAGTGTTGGTGTTTAAAAATACTCAGAAGAAAGCTGCTGCCCATCCTCTGGTAAGTTCCCTTAGTCGGCTCTTACGACATCCACGGGTTGAGTTGGAGGGGTCGATATTCGTACGCCGCGGCCCCACGGCCCAATAGGTACATCTAAGTGTTAAAATGCTAGTGTTCAAGTTTGAAATATCAATGAAAAACTTAAAAACATTTTCAAATCTAAAATTAAAATTTATGTTTAAGAGAAATTTCTAATTTCTTAGAAATTATTACCTAACTAACCCTGACTGAATACATTCTTGCTAAGGAACTGCTGTTTTAATTTAATAATTTCGAGATGTAAAATTGCAAAATATGTCACATCACAGGAGGGGGTTCTCACAAATGTGATCAACTGTGACAAGGACGAGGGAGGAGTCAAAAATAACGAAATTAGTGTGAAATACTTTATGGATGACCCCTAAAGACGATTTTCACTGGCAGTGTGGTAGATTCGCTAGCTGGGTTAGCAAAAAACATTTTAGATTATAGCCCTAACGCAATAAAGTTTATTTCAGCTCGAGTGCATGTTCTCCGAGACTTAGACAAGTCCGAGCAAGATGGCTAGCGCTGTACGAGCTGATATAAACATGTCTTGTTGAATAAGCATTGCTGGGGCTAGAATATTTTTTTTTTGCTAACCCCGCTCGCCAAACTTCTGCACTACCAGTGCCTTTGCACGGGTAGCCCTGTAAACTTCTATCTATGGTTAGGACGTAATATTATATGAGCTATTGTGTTTAGCAGCAGTAAGGGATTCATCAGTAAACCTCTAAAAGCCCTTTGAGAAATACCGGGAAGCGTTGCATCACTAGCCTGTTTCTTTTCGAAAGAGGCTGCTCTGCCGTGTGTCTAGATCTAATATATAATACCTAAATCAAAGGAACTATTTGTTACCCTATTAGTCTGACCATGATTTGAACACCAAACAAAGATCTAAAACAGCTATAAATTATCCCTGTCCTTATTTCCGTTTGCTTTAGAGAATGAGACTTGTTTCTGCGTAAACTTACGAAGTAACATTAACTTATTTGTGGTAAATATACTTACATCAACATGCGAGCTCTCCAAAGGCACAAAGGTAAGCTTGTAGTTTGTGACGAATAGGGAACCAAACTTGCCCCTGTCTCGTTCGCTCAACGGCGTCAGCATCACTACGCTATGGGCCGCACCCGTCACGAGCTCACCTGGACAAACAAGAAAATGTTACCTGTCTGTGCAGTTTTATTTATTGGTACTTAATAACTTCTGCACGCGGCCGATGCTTTTGTAACCGACTTCAAAAAAGGAGGATGTTCATAATTCTACTACATGTTTTTTTTGTATGTACATAGGTATGTTACGCGTCCTTTCCGCCAATTATGGAGCGATTTTGAAAATTCTTTCAATAAGTATTGTATAGTAATTGATCCCGAAGTGGTTCCATAAAAAGGTTATCCACATGGGATTAGTATTTATCCCGCAAAACTTAAAAACAGTGTAAAAGTAAGGGACTCGAATTCAATTATGACGTTTTTGAAAACAATCAAAAAAAAAATTCACGGGCGTAAACAAGAGGTAGGCTCAGGATTTTGAAGTCGGTTTATCGATTTTTTAATACACGAAAAATTATTCATAATTAAGAAGTAACCTACACTACACACACACCTTCTTACACGTACACTTTCCAATGAAGATACGATCTCCATGCCAAAACTCTGAATGTTTAGTAGTGATAAGATAACAGAGTAACTATCGCATTTATAATATATGCCTATGGAATATGAATGGACTCACGCCGCCGTGGTGGTTGACTCCTCTAACTTAACTAAGTCGACTAAGGAAACCTACCAGAGGAAGGGTAGCAAAACCCCACGTTCAGCAGTGGACGTATGAGAGATGATGAGGGGCGAATGCACCTAAGATTATTTAATTTTGTAGCCCAGACGAATTATGATTTGACGAACCCTCCCAAAGAATTCACCCGAAGGAACATTTCTAAAAAAAAATGTTCCGTGCTTTTTCAGCCTCCTATATGTTTGTTCGGGTCAAATCTTGCAACTAAATTTTAGACCAGTTATCCTCAACCGATTGAGCTGAAATTTGGCATACTTATGTAAGTTCGGTGACAAATGTAAAAAATATTTTAGAAATTAACGACATCAAGTATATATATTATAAAATACCTACGGTGGAAATAAATGAAATGAAATGTCATGGTGCCATCGAGCAGGTCTGATGATGGAAACCGAAGGTGGCCATAGGAACTCCTAAACAAAACGACTTACCACGTCGAGTATGGGTTCGTTGGATTTGTCTTCCCAAGCACTTTCATCCTAGATGATATAAAAGCTTGTATTTGAATTTTTTTTTTTTAATTATAAAAAAAATATTTCAGCTAATTCGACTGCGCTACTGCCGGGAACGAAAAAAATTTTGGATTCGATAAACGTACAAAACGTGCAAGAGATTTATATTAAAGATACCAATCACTTGGCTACAGTAGCACATGCTATGTACAAAAAATAAAAAGCTTGTTGTGTGAAAAACTCATCTATTTCGTCAATCAACCGTTAAATTGGATGACCTTGTCTCTAGGGAACAGTTCAATTATATGGGTAATTTAACAGTTTTATCTACACGCTGTTAAATTATAAGCCTGTCGATTTTAGAGTTCATTCTAAATGAAAAAGTACCTACTAGGACTTTCCTGTTCTTGTATAGTCGCGTCTAACACTTGACGAAATTCTTAATATACATAGGTTACGATATTCTGCGGACCTACTCCGAAAAAACGTGTTGCTCGATTCGTTTTCGTGCAAAAACTACTCTTATGTCATCTACTTTGCAAGAAATGAATCACAAGCTACCATTTTGATATACCTACCTACCACTTGAGATGGATTTAACGACTAATTAAATGCACAGACGATGTGGCCGTGGTGTATCACGAAGGTCTAGAAGAGACCTATTCACTCTTGTCTTGAAGAGACCCAGACCGCCCCCTCAGCTCCCCGAGCCAAGTAGAGCCGCTCCGCCGAAAGACGTTCACTGCAGGACGTAGGCCTCCTTCACGTGCCAATAAGGGTTGGCTACAATCTTCACACTTGACGGGTTGGCAATTGCAGTTCGGTAGTGTATCTGTTCTGCAGGAAGCGCTGTTGCACGGCAACTGGTGGATTTCCCTAAGTCGTCCTCTTACGACACCCGCGGGAGGAGTTGGGGTGGTGTATTTTCTAAGCCAACACCACAACTAAGCGTATAAATACCATCACCATAACCTACTGCGTATAAATAGTATTTAAGTCACGTCATATCTTGTGAAGTTAGACCATTCATCTCAACCAAATGGGTGACGAATGCAACTCAATGTCGCAGGTTATTCACACGAGGTGGTATGATGTCATAGATAGAGTAAGTTATGGTTCCACCGGTAGTCAAATCTTAACAGTAATTCTGTTTGGCGGGTAGAATAAGGAATAGGGAGTTAGTTCTTTGGACGGCACACACGATTGTTGTTTTGGAGTCTATTCAAATTAAGAGATTTAAATGATTTTAGATTTTTTATTACTAATTACGTCGATGAATAAGAATGAATGGCTTACAATGTGCGTAAAATTTGTTATCTGCTATCCGAATTACTTGTAGAACCTACAAAATAAATAGTAAAAACTGGACCAACGCTATAATCTATTTAGAATTTTCATATTCATATTTATTTTATTGCATGATTGTGTGCATTTGTAGGTCTTTGTATCTAGGTAATTTATAGGAGACACAATGTTACCCAAGTAGGGCGCGAAGTATGAAAAGATTAAGGATGTCGGTACTATTTCCCCAAAGTAGGATTCCGTATGATAGCCAGGCAAATGCGTAGGCGTAGTACATCGAAACGGCAGTTTTCAGGTCATTTTCACTTGGGCTCGCGCGATTCAACTGTTTGTGGTCCGAAGTGAGATTAACTCTAAGTAAGTGTGGCATGCACAAATGACAGTGGCATCATTTTTTTTCAGTTAGCTGAGCATTTTCGTGTGTGCCTTGCCCGCATTTCTAGATAGATAATCCTTTATTTCATAGCCGTAAAAAACATTCAGTAGGTAGATTATTAAACTTATCCTATACAAAGCTAATGAAATATATATATATATTATATATAGCCTATATATATATATATATATATATCTTCCCCAGTTGTACAGATTATAAAAAAATAGATACCTAATATAATACTTATACATAATAGTACTTTACTATTACCTACTACAAATACCTAAACGGACTCTACTATATTTTATAGTTAGCGATAGAATTATACAGGCGATTTCGTTATATTCTAAGTTATGAGTAGATAAGTCCTTTCAATTAGCAGCCATGGAATCCACTGCCTTCACATCAATATTTGGAACAAAAGAACTAGATTCCTAGTCTAGGGCCTTGGCGGTCAATGGAGCGTGCTTCAAAATGAGGGAAACAAGAGCATGTTTACGCAAGCCGCGCTGACCGTGAAAGTTGACTCACGGCGGTGCGGGTGCTAACTTACGTCTTTCGAATAAACAGATTCATTCATCGAGGAGACTAGACAGTGAACAAGTTAAGTACTTTAACCCATTCACTGTTGAGTCTCTGTGGTGCGACCCGAACGGGCGCGTCGCAGGTACGGAACGTGAACAAGTTTTAGTTTAATTTTACTTTATTCGGGGTAACAAACAATGACACTCAGCCACACTCAGCCTAATTAAAGTAATACTTATTCTTTGAGATATTCTTGTGTTATTAACACCGTTACCCTCATAAAGATACGAAACCAAACAGGCAAAACTGATCATAGATAGATAAGGTACATAGAAATACAAATGTGTTCCTCCACTACAATCCCTGCGCGGTAGAATTTATACAGAGTGACTACAAAGATGAGACCTTCTTCGATTACTTTAGTCTTTTCAATTCTGCAATTGAGGAATCTACTAGGTTCACCATTCTGAACAAAAGAAGCTAGGCTTAAATTCTAGGGCTTAAATCATGTTCCATTAAGCACAATGGAGCGTTCTTCAGAATGAGGGAAACAAGAGCATGTTTATGCAAGCCGCACTGACCGTGACAGTTG
Source organism: Eupithecia insigniata (assembly GCA_947859395.1). Lineage (NCBI taxonomy): Eukaryota > Metazoa > Arthropoda > Insecta > Lepidoptera > Geometridae > Eupithecia > Eupithecia insigniata. The sequence goes on from OX402008.1 coordinate 8,762,618, forward strand.
ACTCACTGCGGATGCTTACTTACATCTTGTCAATGAATAGATGTAGTGGTTTCTTTTTGTAAAAATTGTATAGTTTCTTAGGAAACGTCTCTGTTTTGAAGAAAATTTCGCCATATTTTTTGGCTCTTCTGTGTGTATAGTGCGCGCCTCAAAATTATTCGATCGATTAGTCATAAAAATGTTGATGCCAGATGATTCAGCTTGATAACGACATGGAGGGAACTCTGCAGCGTGCACGCTGCTGCAGGAAAACTTATTTTTGAAACAATTTTTTTTGTTAATTTTTAGTTCACAGTTTCGTAATTTCAATATTTTTTGATGCCATTAGACTCAGTTTCCTGTAAGGGTCATTGTAGGTATCAGAAGAAAAGCGTAAGTTAGTAAGAGGTGCAGTGTGTAACTTCTAGGGACTTTTTATGATTATGTAATTCATTTATTTTAGTCGCACCCAGCCTCGGCGCCGCAGTTAGGGAATACGATAACTTATACATACACTAGATTTAATTTAGAGAAAAAACATCTGAACATGGGGATGTACGCTATGGGCAGTGAAAGAGTTATTTATGGGTGACGCAATCCCTAAGTCGCGCGCGGTATTAGGGTCCTTTTTTATAAATAAGCGAACTAATTGCAGTCGAAAGAGACAGACAATGGAGTCTTACGGGTTGGTGTGGTACCAAATCGTAAACTAATTTGACATCACTAAAAATAACACTAGTCATTAAGACTGGGATATTTATCATGATTTGATATCCCGTTAGAGGGGGGGATTTTGTTTTGTGAATAACCATGATAGTTTCAAGTTTTATTAGGTACTAAAAATGAAATGAATTGGCTGCGGTACGTCATACGCAGTGGACGTGGACGTGGTATCAAAACTTACCTAACTAAACTACCAAGTCAGGTTTAAATTGTTTAAATTCTGGAACAGATCCTTGCAGAGACCTTGCATTTTGAGTGAATCTTAAGTTAAAAATTGCACAGTGTTAAGAAAATACTAAATAACACAACAATAAAATCACTTCGTCGTACCCTGACGTCACTCGCACCAGTGCCAAACACAGATATGAGTGGCACTAGAAGTGACACCGGCAGCGGTTTTGAACGAAGCGACTTGCAACCAGGAAACAAAATGGCTCGACGTATCAAGAAGCGAAAGGAACCAGGAAACGAAGAAATCATTCGCACGGAAACTGAAACGTGCAAGCAAATGACTCAAATCATGAACATGCTAACCTCATTTACTACGAGCCAAACCGAGTTCACCGATATCAAATTGAGTACTGAAACAAATTGTCGTCGAGCAAAATAAAATTTCATCTGATATTCTGACCTTGCAACAAAATAGTACCATCATAAAGCAAAAACTTGGAAAGCTGCAACATGCTATAGAACAGAATCCACAATCTTCTCAATGAGCGCATGAAGATATCATAGCTGAAGTAAAAGAACGCGAAACGTGATATTATAATTAGTGGTATAGCCGAACCAATGGCTACCAGTAAATAAGAACGCATTAAGTAAGCGAGATTAAAACGAAGTTGTTTGCATAATTAAATCTTGATAGTCATAAAATAACACCGAACCAAGCTATAGCTTGGTTGGTTGCAACAGAATCGGCTCTTGAAAGTATGCTTCAAGTCGCAAGACACAACCAAATCAATACTGCGTAAGAGAAACGATGTTTTGTGTGAGGATCATATTAAAAATAGTCTAACCAGACACCCAAGCAGCAACGGTATTTAAAAAACCTAAAAGAGGAACTTCACCACCGGACTCAAAATGAGGCAGTTTCCCTGACAGTTTGTTGAAGATCGCTAAAATAACACCAGTTTTTTAATCCAAATCTGAATCAGGACACTGTCGCCCAATTTCTTGTTGTAAAAAATAGTTGAACGAGTCTTGTATAATCGTCTAAAAAAGCATCTATCATCTATAAACTACTTATATAGAAAGCAATACGGTATTCGGCCTAAATCAAACACGCTTGCAGCCACAATAGATCTTGTAACGAACATTAAACTTGGTATTGATCAAAAACATAAAGATAGCGTTTGATACGGTCTGTTATACATTATTACTAAATAAATTAAAAGAATTGTAATATGTGGCGCTGTACATGAAATCTTTAGGTCCTTCAAATCGGGTTTAATTTGTGAAAATTTGTGAAACTAAAAGCAATCCCAAATATTTGGTGTACCACAAGGCTCAATCTTGGGATCTTCATTATTCCTAATTTATATAAATAGTGGTCACGAACTAAGCCCGAAGGGATTTGACATTATAATATGCTGACGACACATGCTTATTACTGTATATTTTGGTGAATGTATGTATCTGCTCTATTATGTCAGATGCACAAAAGTATCTGAATCTACTAAATGAGTGGCATAAAGCAAATCGCTGTGAAATCTGGGGATCAGCTACGAAACAAATGTAAAAATTCTACAAACTGCACTAAATAAGTTGCTTTAAGTGTTGTTTCATTATGACCATCTTATAGGTACAGAAAAACTAGATCTTATACTAATGAATGAATCAATCGTACGTAATACGTATTATCACGTTTGCGTACTGGTTTGTAAAATTCTCCAAAAAGACATACACACTATAACACTGTATTCAGCAAAGTGGTAAATGCACATAAATTGAAAATAAGACGGATGAACGACGACGTTAAATTGTGTACACCGCACACGGTGTGGTCAAAAAATGATTACGTATGAATGTGAAAAATTGTACAACTATTTACCAAAAGATATCAAAGAGTCTACCATAAATACATATATTACAACATTTACAGGGCTTCTCAAGTATTATGTAATGAATAAGACACCTAAATTACTTTAATACTAAACTATAGTATACAAATATCTAGAAACTAACATAATATTGTACTAAAGCGTCATTTGATTCTCAAATTTGAAATGTATACGAAATGCGGAGCCATTTCCAGTTAAGCGCTATCTTTGGTTCGTGTTTTGCTTGGAACATTGTAATGCGTAGCTCGCCTTCCATCTTTGCTTTTAAAAAAAACCTACCCTTCAACAAAGAACCAGAATAAAACTACCTATTTACTTATTTGATTTTGTGCTTAATAATTGATTTTGTTGGGTCTTTATAAAGTGTCTTGCTAATGGTAATGTTTTAAATGTAAGTATTTTATGTATTTTCTACCTAACGTTATCCCATAGTGTACGACAGCAAAAATGTTCCTTAATAATAAGTAATTTCCCATGAAACTGAATATTTTTCGTAATGGAAATAAAAATATCGAAAACCTGAAAACAGTACGGACACGAAAAGAAAAGCACAGCGCAAATGCTGTCAAAATTGTTACGTATTTTAACAATCGAATCGATACTATAAAGGTAATCCTACCTACGACATACCTCGTTTAAGCACACCCATCACAGTTCACATTACACCATACAGTGGCCAGGAGTTACGGTCACTTCCTGGCCAATACTAGCTTATATGGCGGTACAGTTACGTGTATGGATGGCATACATAATGACTATTATTGTGATTTACATTAGCAGCACTTGAGCGATTGCAGGAAAATTATGTCAAGACTTGTTGAATACTAGTATAAGACGGTGGTACGAACCATACTTATATGATAAGATTGCATCGTCCAAGCGCCAGGATGGAAAATGGGCGTCAGAAGATAGAACGACAAAAATAAAATAGTGAAAGTAATTCTGTCTGTCGATTAACTTTTCACGGCAGAACGGAACTGAATGAGATTTGGCAGTGTGGTAAATGGTATCTTGGGGATGGACATAGGATAATTGAAATGTGAGTGCTAGGCATATAAAAAAATTAAGGTTTGCATATAAAAAAATTAAGGTTTGTTTGGAAGAGAACTCTTTTTAGGGTTAAGTTCGCTTTTGCCATGTATTTTCTTTTTAAATGTTTTTATTGTGCAATAAAGAATTAAGAATGAACATGGGGGGCAATTCAACATAGATTGAAAAAACTCTGACTCCTTATTACAATCGATTCTGCATATTTACTGGATACCCTATTTAAATAAATAGCTCAGCCAGTTATTCACTTGTATTGAATTGAAAAGCAGCTGATGTCTAACAACCTAAACCTAGTTAATCAGATGAAGAGATTCCAGATGTTTTGCAACAGTCTACAGATAGATCAACTATTTCATGTGTATTTTGTAAATATACTCGTACCTACATATAAGTTGTTTTTTTTTATAATAAAATAAAAATGTTACAGGTTTTTTTTTATAACTAAGTGTGACAATTCTGAAAATTCATTAATAAAGTTATCTTCATTCAAGAGGTATAAGGCATTCCAGATTTTTAGACTATAGTATACATAAAGTCAATTATTATAATGTATTACACTTGACATATTTTCTTACCTTCTAGCAGCTTGGGTTTAACTTCGGCGACAGAACCATTTTTACTTGGCTGAAATAAAAAATATGATCATTAGATTCTTTTTTGAAAATAAATAAATAATACTGGACAATTCACACAGCATTATCAAGCCCCACGCTAAGCAGAGCTTCTGTTATGGGTACTAGATAATTGATATACATAATAGAATATTTTTATAATACATCGAAAACAACCAGAACACCATGAACAAATAAAACATCTTTCAGCAAACATAACATAAGGAAAACAATTAAAAAAAAATTATAAAAAGAAATGTTTATGTGATAAGCGAGCAAATAACTACTAGTATTATTTTTTGTTATTGTGTATTCAAAGACCTTACAATTAATGATTAAAAACATTGATTAGCAAGATTTTCTAAATAAATTGTTCAATTTGAATTGAAGCTTGTTTTTATAAATTCATATTAACTAAATGACCGAGACTGTTACGAAGCAAATTTCTTTCTTTTACTTAGTTAAATAATTAATTTAGGTTTCTGTGACAGCTCTATAAAACTAGGATTAGAATAAAATTGCAGAATTACTAACCGGTGATGATACGTTGATGTAGCTTGTGAAGTTTTGCGTTAATCTTTTCTCACTCATTGTGGACTGATATGCCTCACACAGAGATGACCCACTTTACACCTCTCCACACTTAGCTACCGATCTAATACACAATAGAAGGGTAATTATACGTAAAAAGAAAATCAATTTCACCAAAATTTAGATGAAACTGCATGTTCAATCATGAATTTTACGTTTTATTTGATAACAATCGTTGAGAAACACTGCATTGGACACTAGCTGATTATGGCTTTTCTATTTGACTCTTTTTTATTGTTTGTAGTTTTTCGTAAAAATGTAGACATTTTACTTCTAATCAAAGCATTCCACACTTATTTCGTATTTATCACCAGTAAGTATACTTCGGTATTTATATACAATAAAATCTGAAGATTTTTACACAATTTTATCAAACAACACGCAAACGAAGAAATAGAGGAAAATTCATCCCAAAACATAGACAAGACAGAGACTTGACTTTGACAGATATTTGTAGTGTTACCAACGCAAAAGTTTTATTTCCTACCAAATATATCATCTATTGTTGTTGCTGAGCTCGTTTATTATTTGTTTATTTGCTTGCAGTTTTTATAAAATTCAGCATATTTTGAAGTGGATTTTCTTCGAAATATGGACATTTTATTGTTTACAGGGAGTAACGCTGTCATTTGATTTCTACCAAAATTTCTACCACATTTCATCCATACCATAGACATTCACATGTTTCCAAATTCTGAAAAATGGCGATAGATAAATTTTTATGAAATTTTTGTCTTCGGAGTTGTACAATTTGCAGGAAAGTTTGGAAAATATTTGATAAAGTGGTGAGATTGTCTCAATCTGTAGTTTATAATGGGTGATGCTGTCGTAGAACCAGGAAGAAATCACCTAAGATTCTTCTGTCACAGGTGTAACGTAGAATTTGAAGATGTTATTCAGGTAAAAATCAATATTTTCGATAATTCTGATCTCTCTCACGTTGATTTGTATGACAGTACGAGAAGAAGTAACCGTATTTTCACTATGAAACGTCCCTAAGTGTTTAGTAGTGGAAAATACATTGTTCCAACCTACATATTATATTTGCGATCAATTTCCTGTGGCCGATACCACTGCCGGTGCTAGAGTACATCTGTGACGTCTCCGTGAATAAGCTATCTGATCTGAGGACATATTCATCGTATGGTTACAACTAGACGTTTCCGTATGGTTACATCACATATGCATCTACCAGGTTAATGTGAAAAATCAACAGTGGATGGAAGGGACCTTCCGTCGAAAATAATGCACCATGAAAAACAATTGGCACAACAAGATAATAATCATAATGCTACTAACATACAAGCAGCAGCATCTGTGCCAATTCTATGCTCTTAACTTCAGCCCAAACCTCATAAATTTTGCATACCTAACATTAAGTAATATACTCAGACTTCATACTGAAACTAAATAAATCTAAGAGCTGTTTATTATAAATTCACCTCAAGGGTTATACTTCATATCTGCGTTATTCACCCACTGGCAGAATTTTTCCCTTTACATTTATTAACAAAAGAAAGTGCAAACTGGAATTTGTTAATAGTCACTTTGTCGAATGATACATAAAATCCTGATAACTAGATAGATAGATGGTGTATTTGGTTCACGAACATAACAAAGCAGCACAAAACAAAAAACAAGCATAGGTAGACATAGTAGGTAAGTATCAGTAAAAAAGTATATCACACGGTACATATGTAGGTAGAACACACCAAATAATGAACTAGTTCCTGTGCCCTTGATCTGTATTATGATTCAAATAAGGAAAGGTGTGGTTTTATACTTGTATTGCTAGAATTTTGTGAAAAGTGTCTATTGTATTTTCAGAATGACACATGCCCATACTGTGCAACGGGTTTTATTGAGCAAATAGACAACAACGATAGAGACACACTCCTCCGAAGTTTTGAGGAAAGTGAATACAGCGACGCAGAGATGAGCAACCTAGACGATGCTGGAGGCCTAGATGATAGCGCACTAGATGAAAGCTTAGATGAATCAAATGTATGTTTGAGTGATTTAAATAATCATAGTCTTAGTTTTAGTAAAATTATTTTTCAAATTCCAACAGTTCGACATTGGGTTGGGCCTGAGTCAAAAAATATAACAAACCATAATTAATATCAGTGTAGATAAGCTAGGAATGACCTTTTCAATCCATATAAACTCTGAAGATTATTGATTGGACTCTGCAATTGCATTTTTTTCAATATAGGGTGAGTTTTTGAAATAGAGTAGATAGCCAAATCCATAACTACTGCTAAGAGTTATCTCAATTTATGAGAAAATAAAAACTGCATAGTTGTAAAATATTTATAAAGAAATCTAAATATGCAGGGTTTGTTTGCTAATAAATCAAGGTCATGAATCCTTTCACAGCTTTTCTCTAACTCATGGTTTCTGATTCAGCCATCCACTCCTATCTCAAAAAGCCATCTTGTATAGTTAACACTGTTTTATAGACTAACTGGATGCTATATTAATCTCTAGAATAAATGAAAAGGTTATTGACAAAGAATATTGCCAAAAAGACTTAAAAGCAATTAGCCCAAGACTGAGCTGCAAGCAACAGTCAATAGGCAGTAACTTATTATTGCCTTATAAATTTAATATAATATATATTTAAATATACTAAAATCATCATTGGATGATGATTGACAGAGAGATCTGCCCTGGTCGCCGCATCATGGCAGATAGGTTTGTTTTTTGGTTAACTTTCCTAAAGAAATTTCTGGTCTCTGGGAGTTTGTAAACATAATGAAAAAACGTGCCAAGCCAACCCATTCGCGTGTCTGATAAGATAATGCCCATGTTTACTTGATAAGAATGGAAAAATATTATACTGTATTTAAACATTTGCTGTACGATAATTTGGCGTGATTCAAAAACGATAAACCAACTTCAAATTCTTGATGATAAATAAATCGACATTGAATCCCTTACTTTTACACTGTTTTTAGCTTTTGCGGGATAAATACTAATCCCTTGGGGATAAAAAAATCATGTGACCACCTCGGGATCATTTTCTATACAACAGTGAAATTCATATCAGTCTATAATTGGCGGAAATATCGCGAAACATACATAAAAAAAATACTGTCTAGAACCTGCTCCTTTTTTTAAGTCGGTTAAAAAAAGCCCATATTAAGAATTTCGGTAACTTTAATATGTGTTAATACCTAAATGGTTTTTAAACTTGACTAGCTTCTGCCCGTGGCTTTGCACGCGCTTTTCCGGGATAAAAAGTAGCCTATGTCTGTCCCCGGTATACAGTCTACCTCCCTGCCAAATTCCATCAAGATCCTTTTAGATATAGTTAGCAGACAGATCGACAGAATTTATAATTGTCATATCAGCCCATACAAGTCCACTGCTGGACATATGCCTCCTCCATACGACACCACAAATAGCGGTCCTGAGCCAATTTTTTGAATTTATTATAATAGTATGTATTCACAAATATTTACGATGTTTAAAACTACGTTGTGAATATTTGTGTTCGTTCTCTGTCTCAAAGCCAATTACGCCACTAACACGATAGTGCCGTTGTATAAATTTAATACCTATTTAGGAAAACAATAGTTTTACTTTCTGTTCTATGGGCCACCTTATAACTACATATTAAAGACCTGCAAGATAATAAGTAGATAGACAATGATTCCATAAATAAATAAATAAATAATGCTGGAGAATACACCCCGGCTCATCTAGCCCCAAGCTAAGCAGAGCTTGTAGTATGGGTACTAGATGACTGATATACAAAATACAGTACTAATGTACTACATAGATATATTTTTTATACATAAAAAATACCCAGAACAATCTGAACAATATTTGCAGATTGTAAAAACAGTTGTCCCAAGGTGGGAATCGAACCCGCAGCGTCCTGCCTCGCAGGAATAAATCTTCGTTTTAGTTAGTAACTACACGAATAGGTATAGAACAAAACAAATAACAATTACTGTCTGCCCAAAGCGCCGGAGCTTGGAATAGCAAACATAAATCGATATATTTGAAAGTCACGTTTCTTATCTGAAATACACGTCACTGTGGTCGTTGTGAATTGGTCTACCGCAATACCACGCAATATGCTTATCAAGGACAAAGATACAATAATGTTATGTATCTAAAGTATATAACATAAACATAACGCATAACATAAAAATATACTTATTTACAGTTTAAGAGGCATTCACTAGTTAGGTATAGTTACAGATTATATAGTATGATATATGTTACATCAATAATATCAACCAATCCGCCTGCCAAGCGTGGTGATTATGGCAACAAATAGGCGCCCCCGGTCCTCCCCGGCCCCCAGTCCCCGGCAGCTCCGCTATTCCTGGTCACGGTAGCGGCCATGGTAACGGCGGGGCAGGGGGTCCTAGGAATCTCCGGCAGAGATTGAATTACCAATCCAGGTATATGCCCCGCACTCGGGACGCGCTGACGATGAAGTGGAGATCATGTATGACGACATCTCCAAAGTTATGCATGCCTCGAAAACACACTACACTGTTGTGATGGGGGATTTTAACGCGCGGTTAGGCGCAAAGAGCGGCAACGAACTGAGAGTGGGCCAGTTTGGATTTGGACAGCGAAACCAAAGGGGTCAGCGACTGGCCGACTTCATGGAAAAGGAGGGACTCTTTGCGATGAACTCCTTTTTCGAGAAGCGGCCGTCCAGAAAATGGACCTGGCTACACCCCGGCGGCTATAAGCATGAGATAGACTTCATCATGACGACCCACAGGCACATATTCAATGACGTCTCTGTGATCAACAGGGTTAAAACCGGCAGCGATCACCGGTCATGGTAAGAGCGTCATTGAATATCAATGTAAAGCTAGAAAGGTATCGTCTGATAAGGTCTACTCTACGCCCAAACCCTGTCCAGATACAAAATCCCGAGAGCTTTCAGTTGGAGTTATAGAACCGCTTTGAATGCCTCGCGGAATGCGTAACAGTGGACGAACTAAATAACGGGCTGGTGGAAACTGTCCGTGCGGTCGGGTCGGAATTCTTTAGGACCCCCTGCAGAAATAAAATACAGAGACTCTCGGGTCACACTCTGCAGTTAATGGCAGAGAGGAGTGAAGTGAGGCTGCAGTCTTCGGTAGAAATGTCGACATACGGTGCGCTCAACAAACAGATCTCGAAGTCTATGCGACACGATTTGCGCTCATATAATACCAATTGTATTGTGAGCGCAATAGAGCAGAACAAGGGCTCCAAAGTGTTCGCAAGAGATCTGTCGCTTGGGCAGAGACAGCTGACGAAGCTGAAGACCGATAGCGGCAGCATCATTTCCTCCAAGCCTGAGATCTTGAGAGAGCTTGAAAAGTTTTATGGGCAGCTCTACACCTCATCGCAATGCCCTGCAAATAGCACGGCAGGCGATGCAAGAGCCCGTTTAACCCGACACTATACCGAAGATATCCCGGACGTCAGCCTCTACGAGATAAGGACGACTCTCAAACAGCTTAAAAACAACAAGGCACCCGGGGATGACAGAATAACAACAGAGCTTCTGAAAGCGGGTGGATCACCAGTACTTAAAGTCCTTCAGAGGCTATTCAACTCCGTCATTCTCGAGGGACAAACGCCAGAGGCGTGGAACAGAAGTGTGGTGGTACTGTTCCATAAGAAGGGTGATAAAGCCCTTCTAAAGAACTATAGGCCCATCTCACTGCTGAGCCACGTCTATAAGCTGTTTTCGAGAGTAATCACCAACCGTCTCGCTCGAAGGTTTGACGACTTCCAGCCGCCCGAACAAGCCGGGTTCCGAAATCGTCATTTCTCCGAAACTGTTCACCTCTGCATTGGAGGATATTTTTAAGCTTGTGGACTGGGACGGATATGGCATCAATATCAACGGCGATTACATCACTCACCTTAGGTTTGCCGACGATATAGTCATTATGGCAGAATCACTGGAAGACCTTAGCAGGATGCTCAGAGACCTCAACACCGTTTCCCGCCAAGTGGGTCTTAAAATGAACATGGGTAAGATAAATATCATGTCTAATGCCCATGTCACACCCTTACTGGTCTATGTGGGGAACGATGTTATCGAAGTTGTTGATCATTATGTCTACCTAGGCCAAATGGTCCAACTAGGTAAATCCAACTTCGATAAAGAGGTCAGCCGACGAATCCAACTCGGATGGGCAGCGTTCGGGAAACTTCGCAATATCTTCTCGTCACAGATATCGCAGAGCCTCAAGACGAAAGTCTTTAACCAATGTGTGCTACCAGTGATGAATTACGGATCCGAGACGTGGTCGCTCACTATAGGCCTTGTGCATAGGCCCAAAGTCACCCAGCGAGCTATGGAGAGAGCTATGCTCGGAGTTTCTCTACGCGATAGGGTCCGTAATACGGAAATTCGTAGAAGAACCAAAGGTACCGACATAGCTCTCAGAATCAGCAGGCTGAAATGGCGATGGGCAGGCCATATAGCTCGTAGAACCGATAACCGCTGGGGAGTAAAGGTTCTCGAGTGGCGACCGCGATGCAGTGCGAAACGGAGTGTGGGAAGACCTCCCACTCGATGGACCGACAACATCGTAGTGGTCGCAGGGAGTCGTTGGATGAAGGCGGCTCAGAACCGCTATTCGTGGCGTCGTTTGGGGGAGGCCTATGTTCAGTAGTGGACGTGTAGGGGCTGATAATGATATAGGTTACATTAGAAGTATGTCTATTTTAGGATAGGTAAATAAATTTTATATTGGCCTATATAAACTAACTAAAAATCATTGCAGAGGGCTTTGAGATTATGACTTTACCTATGGATCTCACACTAGGCCGAGTTTGTGTCGTGAGGTCCAAGCTGATGCTTAATACAAACGTGAAACTTGACTCGGTGTGACATAAAAAGTAATTTATGGAGACAAAGATAAAAAAGAAAGAAAGAAGAAACTTAAAATATATAATAACTTAATATTATAATATATAGTATCTGTGGGGTTTGGTATTTACATGTTAAGTTCAAAAACTGGTTTTTACAGGACAAGCATTTATTTGAAGTTTAAAAAATTTGTTAGTGAAAAGAAAAGACAATCACTTCAATAAAATTAACACATGATATACCTACCATTACAATAAAAAGAACACAGGTGTCTTTTCCTTTCAGTAACAAATTTTTTTCAACTGCAAATGCTCGTCCTGTTAAAACCAGTTTTTGAACTTATTATGTAAGCACTACAGATATATATACCGATTAAAACGGGGTGAATAGAAATAGACTACATACTGGAGCAAGACATTATCTGGCTTTTAGCAGTGGAAGTATCCTTAGACCGTGACTGTTCACCTCCTGTGTCAGTAGATCTAACCTCTGCAAAAGGATGTTTTGCCCCAGTATTTCGTCCATTTCTATTCACCCTGGAGTCTCTATTCACCCCGTTTTACGGTATAGATATTGTATATCCCAGGAATATCCTGTTATAAATGACTTGAGTGTTGTTAATAACGGATTATCCTGCTAATCCCCCGAAGTCGTCCCCCACGTGGGGGATTTGCGGAATTTTTATCCGCTATTCCCCCAAACGAAATCTAGCCATCGCGTGGTGGATTTCCGGAAAACAGATTCTGGAAATCCCCCTCATAGCTCGAAAAGTAAATTACCCCCGTAACAACCTTTACCACGTCCCTGCTGCTGGGTTAGTAGCGCCTCGTTTAACTCTACACATATTGGGATTTTTTTAAAGGGCAATTAAAAAATATTGTGGTCATAAAAATGCGATAGATGTTCTTGACGATACAATTTACAAAGATTTTACAAAACAACAAATCGTATGTTTGTCAGTCATGCTTGTGTTGTTATTTTATTCTGTTCAAAAGTTTTACACGACTAGGGTTGCCATACGTCCGGAATTTTCCGGACGTATGGCAAGGTAATATAGGTCTTTATCCGGAATGCGGGGGGAATTTTGATTTTTTGATCTGGGAACCCTACACAAAAGACAAAAAAAAATTTTATTTGTCTTTCTATTTTCTGTTTAATTTGAATGATGCTGTGTGAATGGAGAATTATTATTAAACCTTATCTCCGACACGATTATAAAACAAGTATGTTTTGTTCACAGACGAATTTCAATGAAATCCCACCTATGCTAAATGACCTGGCGTTTCTTATGTCTGGAGGGCGGACGCGGCCGGGAGGTGTGCGGTGAGATAACTTACAAATAGTGTTAATAGGCACCGTGGCGGTCCTTGCGTCAGAATAGACTCCTCCAACTCGGCCCGTGGATGTCGTGCGTGAGAGACTAACTTACATACATACATACATAGAAAATACCAAGAACATCCGGAACAAATATTTGCAGATCGTACAAACATTTCTCTCAAGGCGGGAATCGAACCTGGTCGCAGGCCGACCTTCACCCGCCGTGCCACATCGGTCGTCTATGTTATATTGTTTCAAAAGTTCTTAACAATGTTCCCATCTTACGTAGGTAATTAAACGGGCGCCTGCACCTTTGTTAAAGTTTCAAGTTCTGTTAATTTGTGTCAGACTGCAGTCGTTTCAAACTTATGTACTATTTTCCCTGTTCTGTGGCTAAACCCCAAGTCAGAAGAAACCCCTTTACAGTTGGGCGACGGATGTACGTAAGCACAGGATTGTGCGACAGTAGAGTTATTGTGGTATTTGTGAACGGTTGTTTATATTGTCTGATGAAATTTTATTTTTGAGAGATTTATACTTATGCGAATGCTTTATTTCTAGTAGGCCCAGATCAGAGACGCTCATGGAGCAGTTAGTGTGGATGATTGGAGGCGGTCGAGGGGGCACCGGCGCGGTCACAGCAGGAGCGCCCTTCGTGCTTGTTGGAGCGCCCGGGGACTACGTGTTTGGAGGAGAAGGTAAAGTACACCATATATTATTTACGTGTCAATCTGATACTCTATCGATGTTACTATAAGAAAAATAAATCATTTATTTTTCTAACAATTTTTCTAAACTAGATACAAAATATAGATATACTAGATTGAACCTGTATTGTGAAGACTGGTGCCTGATGTATGTTTGGTAAAACCTAAATGGTTAAAAGTTCTTATAGTCTAAATATTTAGCCTCATTAGCCTAATATACAAATATAGCCTGTCAAGAACCAACACAACGCGTATCAATTCTGAAGCAGCTAATATTAAAACGAGGCTCTCTACCAGCGTGTTCTCAGCTTCTTTGGTCACATAGCTAGACGAAACCCGGACAACTTGGAGTAACTAGTTGTGGTGGGCAAAGTAGATGTTAAAAGACCACAAGAACGATCACCTAGCCCCTGGTCTGACATAGTGAAGGAGATCATGCGGCTCCAAGTGACTACTGCTCGCAGACTATACTAAGATAGGGTGGCGTGGAAGCAGCTAAGTCAGCTCCTCGATGAAGACCTTACAAAACGGGCACGATCTTCAGTAATAAAGAATACGATGACGAAGAAGAGGATAGCCTATCAATACCTACTTGATTATGATTTTCCAAAGTTATGTTTTCGCAGTGGGACACGTATCACCTCATATACACTAGCCAAACTCGATGTAGAATGTTCGTAAACAAACCACGATACAAATAACTGAAACTCACTTGCTTGGCGTTGAGTTTCAGATATAATTGTAAGCAATATTTATTGAAGGAAGGATCTCAAATCGACAAATAATGTAAATTGCTATAAAAAGACGCGGCAACCGAGTGAATTTTAGGTTAAGTATGGGCGGTTTGTTTACAAACGTACGGCATCTAGTTTGACTAGTGTAAAAGCAACTATTCCTATTTTACTATATCCTACTAATATAAAATATCTGGGAAAGAATGAATGAGGGTGGCATAGGGTCATCCTGTCCGGAATAGGGAGGAGGCCTGTACCCAAAGAGTCCTCTCTGGCTGAGTAGATAGATACAAATCATCTAGATACATATTTTTACTAACCTACATTGTTTCGCCGGGCAAAGGTCTCACCCAAATTTTCCAAGACTCACGCTCGCCAGCTACGTCAAACCATTTCACCCGAATGAGTTTAAATCGCCGCGTCTCTTAGGCCTGCCTCGGCTTCTTCGCTATCCCTCATGCGTACTTACATTAGTTGAGAGTTTCCTACCCAAAGACTTCAACGGCTTGCTACCCTTACATTAAGCAACGCTATCATTACCAATGTGAAGTCTAAAAAAATATTCAAAACTGTCCGCGGCTTCATTTCTATGGAAACTTTCAGAGGTTATTTGCCTACCATGAGAACTGATTTATGGGATAATAAGTACTACATCTATGCAGAAGTTCTGCCCTACCCGTTCAATAGTTTTGGCGCGAAGAAAGAACAAACATCCATCCATCCAAACTTTCGCATTTATAATATTAGTGTGTCTTCACAACACCTAAAAGGCTTCTTCGTCGCTTTTTTAGTCTACATTCCGAAGCGACAGAATTAAAAATATAACTTTATTTTCATGTCAGTGTTAAATTTTAAGATAATATAAGATATACGCAAATAATTTTTTTTTTATTTTGATTCTTCCTAAGCATTGCCTAAAGGTTGAAGACGAAAATCTTCTTGTATTAGCGATACACGAGCAAAACGCTAAGTCGCGTTCGTCAGTTATAACGAGATATTTACCATCATTTGAGTTGAGCCCTCCAATAATAACTTAAGTGTCCTGAACCATAATAGTTTTAAAGACCATAACGATTTCAAACAACAATTATTTCTGACTTTCAGGTCTCGACGCAGTAGTAACACAATTACTCGGCCAGCTAGAGAACACAGGTCCGCCGCCGCTACCCACTGAGCAGATATCCACGATACCCAGCGAGCTGATCACAGCGGCGCAAGTCGAGGCCAACATGTCCTGTTCTGTCTGCTGGGACACGTTCACACTAGGTATATGATATGTTCATACTTGGTTTGTATATAATACATTCACACGCAGTACTGACACAATTACTAGGCCTGCTAGATAACACAGGTCCGCCGCTGTTGCCCGCAGAGCACATATCCACGATAGCCAGTTAGGCAGTTAAAATGGATTATTTTTGGAATCAGAATATTCAATAGGATAAAATAGCATTATGTTGTTTTGTTTGGTACTTGCTTTTACCCGTGAAATTTCATGCGTTTTTTTGTGATAAAAAGTTAAACAGACTGTCAAAAAATATTTATCGACAGTCTACAGATTAGCATCTATATCTGTCAAAAATAACTGTGTCTATGAAATACTGCAATCTGTCATCCAGTCTTCATTCACTCACCTGTCAACAATTAGGGAACTTATTAGTCGTGCATGTACCAAACAACAAATAAATGACTGGACGGGGAATAGTTTGTATAGTAAAACTTCAAATTGTTTTATTCTCCCCAGGCGAGTCAGTATCCCGCCTAGAGTGCGCTCACATCTTCCACCCGGCGTGTATCACCCCCTGGCTCCAACTCCACGCTACTTGTCCTATATGCCGTCGCAGCCTGCTGCCTCCCGCGCCGGCCGCGCCGCAGGCCCCCGCGCCGCAGACCCCTAACCCCGAATCACAAGCGGCCCCAGACTCCGGCACTAACACTGCTACGTCACGTGAGTATAATTCTTCATACTACTCAATATATTTATTGTTTTCATCACATTGGCTTAATAGGTAGGTAATTAATATAAGTAAGTATTACAATGTGAACCCTATTGGGCGTAACAAGTAGAAGGCTGACCACAGATAATCCCAGTAGACTTCCTATCCTCGGATACCGAAAGCAAATCGAATTTCAGCGCATCTCAAGTCCTGATTTTTGGACAGTTTTGAATTCATATACCATGGCCACACTGACCTCGTCATGGTGAAAGCCGCTGTCCCATCGCTGCGCACACTTTGCACGCGACGCATTCAAGAGCGCGCGCCCACGGCTACTTAATGTAGCAATGTCTGATTGAATTCACAGTTTATTAATTACAAGAATTAAATTAATCCAAAGGAATAAATTTATCACAATAATTTTCATTGAATTTAAATCACGGCCAAGTACGGACATGAACCCAGCCAAGTCCGCACTGTTCAGCTGCCGGCGACCGACTGAGCGCTCAGAGTGCTCCGCTCTGTTCGAGCGCTAGCGAGCAATCGATACAGTCGCGATGCTGTAGCGCGTTTACCCGTCGCGCGTTTGTACCGCTACAAAAAGTCGTCGTGGGCGCGCGCTCTTATCTGCGTGGGTTCGTTTGTTTGACAACGTGGGTTTCCACTCTAAGGCCCATATTTATATGAAAACTTGCTCAGTCATAGATTTATGATTGAGTAACGTTTATGCATAGAAAAGCGTTACTCAAGCATCGACAGAGGACTGAGTAAGCTTCCATAATACAGGCCTAAGTCACGCGCCTAGCTACCATCGCAGCCATCCGTCATCTCAGCCGCCTACTAAGTCAACGTCCGCATTTACAGGCGGCATGCTTAGTGCCTATACTCCGATTTAGAATCTAAGATATTTTATGTCAACAAAGACATTAATGAAAAAACTTAACAAAAACTGATAACAATAAGATCAATTAAATAAAAAAAATAATTCTATAGAACTTCTGTGCTATGCTTCGATGATACCAATGTCGTTAAATATTTTCGACCAATATTCCTTGATTTTGTGAACCGTTTGTATACTAAAAAATATGCAGGTTTTTGAATCGGAGTGTAGTGACTCGACGACCGTTTGTAACTAAGCGGCCGGTTGCGAAAATTTTAGAACGTTCGTTTTTATAAGCTACTCGTAAGGTGACTCGCTAGGCGCTAAGCAAGCCGACTGTCAGTGCGCACATAACTTAAGGCACCTGCAGTGCCGGCCGTGGTTTTGTAGGGTCACATACAGGGTGTTAGTGTAAACAGTCTTATCCTTCAAACCAGATGTTAGCAACATGAATAGACTCCAAAAGGGGTGATTTTTTTATCTAATTTTTATTTATTTTTGGTAAAAAATCCTCATAAATCATAAAAGCATTTCATCCTACGCGGTGCGAACGTCAAAGTTAATTGTGTTAAGTACTTATTGAACTTGGGTAATGTATTGTTCGTGGAAGACCAGTCGTGAGGCCAGCGCGTTCACCTGACCTCATTCCCTTGGATTTTTATTTGTGAAGAGATTAATGTCTTGCGCAGATTCTACGCCGCTCGGTCTCACAATACCAGACATTAAGAAGTCGTATTCTTAAGGCGTTCAGGCAGAGTGACTGCGAGAAATGACCAATTTGTGTTTGTTTATTGAGTCCGTAATAACGTAAGACGTGTAGAGTGCGGAGGCTTGCGTGGCTGTTGGTGTGTGAATCCAACTGTAAATATAATTTTTTCTTGACTGGCAAATGTGTTACAGTAGTTATTTTTGCCTGTCCTAAGCTAGGAACAGTTCCATCACAAGTTATATACATAAGATTCGAGTGGTTCGGTGGCGATAGGTATCTACTATGCCCACCGCCGCCGCGCGCCGGCGCCAGGTGGCTATGGCTGAGGTGTTCATGAGATCACGTACGATAGCGCGGAAATGAATTATGAAAATCCATCAAAACTAATCGTTCGATAATATTTATTTCACCCGTTTAGGACTATTCTCATGATACTAAACCTCTGGTTTGAAGGATAAGACTTTTTACACTAACATCCTGTATTCACATGTGTTGTCGTGCACGCAGGCACAGACTCCGAGACGAGCGGCACATCGCGTGAGTACTAGTAGAAGCTAGTAGAAACATACGAGGTACTTCTAGTGATGTCTCTAAGACCTAAACACGCCCTTTGGCACTAATCGAGACGCACCAAAGTTGGCAACGGCGCATATACAACCCTGCGGGATTAAATCGGCAACATTACTTTATAGTCGTGTCGCCGACTTCTTGCCAAATGTTTGTGACAAATGTCGGCGACATATCTGACTAAAGGGATCATCCATTATTCACGTGAGGCTCGAAAGGGAAAACTACGGAAAACCGTGAACGGGAGGGCTAAAAAGTAGCTAAAAAAACGTCAGTGATCTGATTAAAGGACGACGTGGGTGGCATGTCCGCGATCCTAGACTTGTCAAAAGTTGCTGATTTCGTCCCCCCGCGCCGACGATGTTTAATAATCTCGCACCACAGCCCCGGTGGCTTTGGTGTGTTGACTCCTAGATGTGAAGCCGCCAACATCTAACCCACCGAGCTGTGTCGGCGGCGTTGGCGACTTTGGTGTGTAAACTCCTTAACTTCAACATTGAGACTTAATTTAAAACTTTACAAGTCATCCATTTCATTGTAAACTACCATCTTATGTTAGACTTGGTGTGTCTTGTGTTATTATGTGTTGTCTTACATTCGAAACTAAAATATCATAAAGTATCTGTTCACACAATAACTATGTACAACTTTAACACGGGTAGTTGGATACATTAATTTAATACAAATTGGTTACAAATATATTCAACCTTAAAATTCATCATTAGACAAGTAACAGTAGTCATCACGAAGCATTGTCAGCTAAATGATAATATTGGAAATTATTCCTGACACCAGGTTCGTCTGGATTCAGGGAATGCAGCATTTAATTGAAGAAACCAAAAACACAGTGAGGGTGCGTTCCGCAACACCTTTATAATAGGAATGCACCATTACATTATACAACAAAATATTTAATGTAAAAGCATATAAATAGATCAAATAAAGTTACGAAGATGTCTGGCCTATTCACCGATTTCGACATCACTGTGATAACTGGGAATTTAATGCAAATAATCTGTAGCTCATTTGTTTCTGTTGCCCGGGACTTGTGGGGAAAGTTGTCAACATGATGCTGGGTACGGGACTTACAGACAGACTGATGTAATGGTAGCACGCAATGAAAGAATGTTCCATCCATGCTGCAATGCATTATGCAAGGTAATATACGTTTCAACAATTTCCCATAGTCTAGATGCTCCTTTCATGTTACATTGCGCGTTACCTTTCATCAGTCTATAACCAGCATGAGATTTAACTTGAGGTTATAATACATTCTAAATGTCAGTTGATATGTTGCAGCGTCGTTATCCCGCGAGCCCCTCCACCGCCTGCGGCGGCGCGCCCCCGCTGCCGACTCCAGCTCGTCCAGCAGTGGGACTGGCGTGGGCGGGCTGTGGGCCCAGCTCACCTCCTCCATCAGCTCAAACCTCCTCGCCAACGCAGACTCCTCTTCATCTCTGAACTCGAGTGACACTAACCGCTTCATGGATATCGACTTCGACTAGTGATGGTGACCACCTCTCGCGACCTCCTTTGCTAAATTCAGTGTGACTACGCATTGCGCGCGTAAAGGGTGCGTGCGAAGAACTCTGCTTCCGCAAAATTCGGTGTGACTTGTGATTGTGACTTAAGTAGAGAATCGATCCGACATGACTCTAGGTGGCTCTTACTGCCGTGATAATCTAATACTGCTTAATCTCCGAAAAAACTCTGAGCTCGGTTCCGGTGATGCCAGTCTTTGAGAGTTATTATAAATATATATACTAGAAGAAAGTGGATACTGAAAGGATTTTGTGGAGTTATATTCAGTGTAAAAAGGCGTAATAGCACGAGAAAGGAACTTAGTCAATGTCTGCTTTCTGAGCGTAAGGAGCATGATGTAATAATAATATTTATTTAGAACAGATATTACTATCTAGATTCTAGTAGACAGCAGTGTTGTCTGTAATGTCACGTAGCGGCAGGAAGTTCACCTATGAAGGAAAACGCTTTATTAACATAACTTGAGATAAATTCTTGCAATATTTGAAGCGTTACGGAATATATACCGTATAAAAATTTACTTTTCACAAAAGGAATGAAAGGTGCAATTGCACTAGTTTCGGGTATTAGTCACTTGATTACACCAAATAAATCCAAAACGGTTTATAAGCTTCTATAGTGCATGGACGAAAGCTTGGACAATATTTTTCTACTTTATATTTGGCGTTTTTCCGGGATGAAATTGATATATGGTATGTTATTCCAGGTCTAGATCGACATGGAAAATTTCAGCCCAAGCCATTCAGTAGGTTTGGCGTGAAGGGGTAAATATCATCTAAACATCCAAACTTTCGCATTTATCCTAAAATATATATTAGTGTGATGTGATAAATTATTACATCTTTTTTAGTTTGTTTTTTTTTTTTTGCGGACAATTATGTTGAGAGTATTGAGTGAAATCAACAATATGAACTTTGTGTGAGCCTTGATAGATAGTATCTTATGCCGGCATTACAAACTCGTTGCGCAACCACAACGAGACAGGCCGAGCACGAGTGTGTAGATCCCGGGCGAATTAACATGACACCTGCCTGTTAAGTTTTAGTCCGAACCAGGTGACGTGTTAATTCGCCCGGGTAGTACTTGGTGCGCTCGTCTGGCCTCGGTAGCGTACACGCGACCCCGAGGCCAGTCGTTGGGCGCATCACAAGACTTTTCGACGAGTGCGGAATGCCGGCATTACAATTACAGTGGTGTTCATTCAAATGATCCATACTTACGCCCTCTCGAATGAAAGTCACAGAATATATAATAATAAAATAGAAATCATTTGGGCCTTTGTCTTTCGGGATCTAGAAAATGAATGCCGTTGTAATCAAATGAATGAATTATATATCACAGGTGATAATGGCTTTACTGCAAATTTTTGGTATACCTATACTATAAATAGTAACGGATTCATATTTTGTTATTTATTGTTTAGCATGATAACCAGTATCTTGTGATATGTGTTAGTACTTGACATTACAAGTAAGAACTATTTTTTCACTTGTTAATCCAATGCGGAATAGTTCTTTTAATTGTTGAATTATCAATACTTCAGTCAATGTTCAGTCTGCGCAAACTGCGGACGGGGGCGGGTCGCGGTGTTATGAGCTTTGGTCTTTAGGGCAAAGCACATTGGAACGGAACCGAAGGGAAATTGTAACGTTTTTATGGGATATTGAACCCTATAACTACAAGGCACACATTTATTTCACGATAAAGTCGCCTGCATTCTCCGGAATGCTCGCGATTGCCCGCGCGCGACTTCTATCCGTATTACTGTGCGTTACGTTGTGTAAGTACAGAGATGACGACTGAAGGACTCCTCCTTGGAAAATAAATAGTGCCGACCCCACCTAGCGTGAGCTATGGTCCGGAAGATAATGATGACTGTGCGTCACGTTTCGGTAAAAGGGTTCAATATCCTATGAAAATGTTCGAAAATTCTCTTAGATTTCGTTCTATTGTGCCTTCACTTGACCGTCTGACATCACTTGCATCTGAGTTAGCGCTTTTTCACAAGTACACGTGCCGCCTCGCCGTGCCATGTCAAAGTTCTCATTAGCTCATTTCTACGCTCAAATCACAGTGCCGCCGCGCCGTGTGCATATGAGAAGGCACTAAAATGGTTTGATACAAATCTCTATAATAAGTTGTCAAGTTAAAGCAATAGCTAAGCGGTGTTTTTTCTCATTCTGACAAAAGAAAACGAACGACTCGTAGTCATTGCCTGCAGAGTAAGCAGGAGAATAGATTTTTGTGCGAGAGTGCGCAGTCCAAATCGTGCTCCAAATGCGCGGTCTTTCGTATACATTTCGGATTTTGAGTTTTCAAGTACATTTATGTTATAGCAATTATTTGCTATCTTTGTAATATTTTGTAAATAGTAAATAGGTAAAATACCTATTTAACTTGCTTTCAGTTTATTTATCTCCAAGTATGTTCAAGGAAATTTATTTAAATCATTTCATTAAACCTTAAAAAGTCCTAATCGAAGATCCCTAGGCCAAATTTGACTATCGCCATTTTGACATCATGTAACTCGTCTGACCACAATTATTAAGACATTGTAACCATGTTTTATAACTACTCCGAGCCGTATAAGAGCTATATATAATTTTTAATACTTTTTTCTTATAAATCATCTCATTTTATGTAAATTTTGTAAATACGCGTAACTGTTAAGGCGTTTGTATGAATGGCTGTGGCCATAAAAAATATAAGCACAAAAAAGGTCTCCCACGATGTATGACTAGAGCAGCACTTTTAAAAGTTATATACAAAAATACAATTTCTAGTTTGGTGTCTGAAATCGTGGGTGAGTTTTTCTTGCTAGTAAAAATAATGTGTAAAGTACTTATGGTGATAATATAATGCATGTACACTTGAATTGTACTATATCTTGGTTTTATTTATATGTCCTTCTTATACCTACTTAGGATAATCTGCAATGTTTTTATGTGAAAACTACATTATGTGGGCCATTAGGAAAGTTCCGAAATCTAGGTCTCAAGACTAATCATCTACCATAAAAGGTGTCTGTTTGTAAATGCCATAGAAAAAATTATAAATCATAGATATAATCATAAAGTAACTGCTTTCAGTACAAATATAAAAGAATGAAATGTAGTATGTAATTATAACTAACGAAAAAATTCTAAATTATTGAATAGGTAGGTACATTACATTATTTACATAGGTAGTTTGAATATTTGTTATATAGAGAAATCAATATGTATCCGTAAAGTACGTAAGTGTAAAGGGTTATAAAAACGTTCTTTAAACTAAAAACTTAAAAAATGCGAATGAAATGTTTGAATAAAATGAACGATGGAATCCGGACTTTTATTTCTTAATCAATCACATCCATAAAGGGCCTTCGTTATGAACTTACAAGAAGCTGTGGTCGTCTAAATTCGCGGCGGCGGCGCAGCAGACTGTGTTCATTATCGCACAGCAGAAAAATAAAGAACGAATGTCTGGCCACTTTACACGTTTTTTTCGCAATCATTTGAAGTTCCGTACCAAATAGTAGCAAAAAGGTATTGCATTTTTGTATTTTCTTGTTCCAGTGGTTCTGACGCTTACATCATAACATGATAATAGTACATTACAGTGCGCTTATGGCCATTCTACGTTGTCCATATAAGTGACCTACACTTACACTTATACTAGTTGCCTTACTGAATATTATCTTCGAACTTTCATACGGGAACAGTGCGGTATAATAATCGACGACATTTCGGGTCAAAGTAGGCTGAAAGGTAGAAAGCGCATTTATGAGCCAATTTTAACGCATTCACTGCCCAGCGTCGGCGGCGTTGCGATCCGCAGGAGCGCGTCTTCGCCGCCACCACAAGGGGTTGGGAAGGATGTGTGCGTCTTGGGCCATGTAAATATGTACGAATCTTATCTATCTCGATAACTTAATGCACACATTTCTATGAAGGCCCATTATGAGCGCGTCTTCGCCGCCACCACAAGGGGCTGGTAAGGATGTGTGCGTCTTGAGTCATGTAAGTATGAATCGATAATTTAATGCACACATTTCTATGAAGGCCCATTGAGTAGGGAAATCCATTTTAGTGCCACAGATTTCAGAAGGACCTATTTCTAGACAAAATCGATCTACCTTCATTTGGCTTAGGATAACAAGGTGCTCTCGTAACATTACACTTTAGACTGGTGGTTTAGGATTGTTTGCAAATTCTGCCTTCATTTTCTTCAGCTTTTGATATCTCTTTTCGAAGCTCCTGAGTTTGTATAACGCCTTTGTCCGGGACCAGCTCCAATAGGACCAGTGCTGTAGGGCAACATAATGCACAATAATTCCCGAGGAATAGGTGGAAGGTACATAGTAGACACAATACTATAGGTATGTATTGTTTTTATTCTCTTTTAGTGTTTCTGTTGGCATTCTTAGCTTGGCACAAAACCTAGTAGGCTGCTTGATCTTAGAACTGGCCTAAAATTGCCTTTGCCATACCTTTTAATCCAGACTTCGAAAAAGAAGGAGCTTCTATGTTCAACGGTTTGTTATTTTTTTACTTTTTATCTTCGTCTATTCCCACGTCAATTAAAGACTGATTTTGAAAATTCTTTCGCATTCAGAATAACCCCAAGGCGGTCCCATAAAAATTTTACTCCCGAGGGATTAGTAGAATTTGCCACAGAACTTTAAAAAACAGTGTACATATTAAGGAATTTATGTCGGTTTTTAGTTCTTTCCAAACAATCAAATTATCCACGATCAAAATAAAAAAGGACCCCAGTAGTAGTAGTTAGATTTACATTTTGTGCCAACAGAATCACTACCAATGTCACTAACTATACCTATCTATTTTATCACCATTATCCGCCTTTCTTCGTCCACAGCTGGGCTTCTGCAGTATCAACATCATAAGCCCATATACGTCCACTACTAAACATAGGCTTCCCCCAAAAGACATCACCACGAATAACGGTCCTGAACCGCTTCCATCCATCGACTGTACCGACAATCTACCAAAAATAAACATTATTAATTATGTATCTCCTACAATGAAATCGACCAAACACAGTAGTGCAAGAAAATATAAAATGCAAGCAAAACCAAATAAAACAAGGTATGTCACAACGAACCACGTTTTATTCACTCCATCAATAAGTTAACAAATATAATCTTCTCATTCAACTAAAACATTCACAAGCATCTACATAGCCGAGTCAAACTGCAAACCACGATACAATGTATTAATTTCTAATCACTATGCCTAAATTGTAGAATTATAGGTAAAACGTATCCGGTAGAACGGTATCCATAAAACTAGGTAGGTAAAGCGATGTTAATATATCTGTGTAAATTACTGAAACCTGGCGCGATCCTCTTTTGTTTTTAGAATACTTGGGAGGCCTACTTTCATTACGAAATGTCCTTTTGATTTGTACTCTAACTAACCGAACGAAAGCGGAAATTTCGTACGAATTTGAGCTGCTTTTTCACTTTAGAATGATGATAGTATATTTTTCGTTCTACTTGACACTGTAATTTTGGTTCTTACACTGGTTTATACGTAAAAATCTATTAAAAAGTCAGGCGTAACAAAATTCATTCGAAAAAGGCCCTTTCGTAAGTGAGCGAGAGTGGGTACACGTTGAGTTTTGCGGCATTACTTCGCAACTGCGGATGAAAAACCAGAGTAGGCCTCCAGTATCGACAGATTTGTGACGTCAGCGTGGTTAATTGCATTAAAAAAACAAACCCACCAGCTTTCAAAAATTTACCAGTAATACTAATACCTAATACGGCAAGAATAATGCCGCGATGATTGATTTATGATAGAGATATTTACTGTAGATTATTCGATAGTTATGAGAATCGTAAATATTTTACATGTATAAAGCATAGCCTGGATTATTTGGTATTTCACTCCGCTTTGGTGGATACCGGACTTCGGATCAGTACAGTAGTAGTCAGTGGACGATTCGTAGCTAACAACCTTTACCGATTTAAGGTTGTTAGCTACGAATCGTCCACTGACTAATCTAATTTTATCATTATGTATTTACACACTTGCACACTCGATATTTAACATTTGTAGTGTATACCGTAAAATAAGTCACATTCTGAGGTAATTCATAATTTTTCTACAGTTTAAAAAACATTGTTTTTTTTTTTGTTATATAATGCTACATTGTTGCTAAATTATTTTATGCATCTCCTTTAAGTTAAATTAACTAATTTGCGAATTATACAATTTACTATTAAAATATTGATAAAATGTAACTACTTCGGTAAAATGTTAAAAAAACGTTAACGTGTGAACACCATAATCAAACAGCCCTCAAAAAAATTGTGTCCTATTAAAACATTATTTAAATTTTAATTCTTCAGGGTTTAGTCTTTTTTTACGCTCGTTAGAACAATATTTCCAAAAAGTATACTTTAAATAAATTGCTCCTAAGGTTGCTAAATTCTAAGATATACGTACATATATGTATATTTTAGAATTTAGCAACCTTAGGAGCAATTTATTTAAAGAAACAACAACAAATAATTGCATGAAAAATTTTTGTTCCTGCCATTGCATGTAGTAATAAGTATTAATCGATAATAAATTACACTAATTTTCTTCTATTTTTATTAGAATCGTAATAGCATGTAACATTATTTATATATAATTTCATTTGTAAGTTAAATATTGGTCAAATATTCAAATCTGGTTGGTTCTTGTTAATTTACGGAATATCTATGAATATTACAATTCTAACAGCCAAAGCTTTACAAAATATTTGGTGTTTTTAAAGTCAGCGCCCCACTTCCCCTACTTCTTCACAATCAATAATAAATACCTCGTCTCCACCTAGTTTAAAATAAACTACATTTTTGACTAACAAATTAATTTCACAGAAATTGAGCAAATAAATCAAACTATCTGGGCTACAGATCGGGACAAAGGAACTCCATTTTAGCCTAAACAATGCTCAAAAATGCTATTACTAAAGACCCCCTTAATCATAATAATCTATTAGCTCAAAACAGTGGCTAAGCAATGTTATTTCTCACTCTAACTTATGTCAAACGGAGATGTCAGAGTGAGAAGTAGCACTGCTTATAACACGTGTTAACAGATTATTTTACTAGTATTATATACGGGACTATTTGTGCCGCTGTGAAGAGACGTTTCGCCGAAGACAACGCCAAAAAACTACTAAAGGGCTCATATTTTACACAAAAAATTTTGGAACTGAGATTACATATAAGGTTAATTTATATTATAGAAAACGCGTGTGAAGACGCGGCAGAATCTAGTTATGAATAAGGGGGCATAAGTTTTACCGGTCGTCGGTGATTAGCTCTGCTAAAGGCTAGCCCGTGGGAGTTAGTCCTCGTCTTCATTCTCAAACAGGTCATCGTACTCTCGCGACTGTTCGTAATCCTTCAGCTCCTGAGAGAGAATGAACATGAGTACAACTTGAAGGTAACTTAACTACAGTATAGGGGTTCTAATCTGCTGATCTAATTGCTTCACTATGGCAATGGTATCGACACAGAATGACACCTTTTGGAATTATACCTTAGGGCTCATTCACACAGCATCCATTTTACACGATCTGTTTATTTTCCCGTGTTGGCGTATGTAGTTGTAGGAGCGAGTTCACACACAATACAGTATTCCGGATCCAGTAAACGATTGTTACCGGACCGTTTTTACGGATTTTTAGCTTCTGGTAAAAATAGTTTACTGGATCCGGAATACTGTATTCTGTATTGTGTGTGAACTCGCTCCTACAATTACAAACGCCATCATAAGAAAATAAACGGATCCTGTAAAACGGATGCTGTGTGAATGAGCCCTTAGACATAAGTACAGATGGATGGAAGCATGTCAAAAAAGTAATCATCAAAGGTAACGTGAAGATTTTGCGACGATACTATTGTCATTGTAAATAATAATAATATACTATTCATTTATTTCAGGAAACATAAGAAAAGTAAAGATGGTAAAAACTAATTCTAAAGCCCGTATTATAAATTATAGATACATAAAAATATCAAGCTACATAAGGTAAAGCGATTGATTAGCAGAATTCGCCCCTGTTTGGAAGGTGTCCACTACGAGCGAAGCGGATGGTTGGGATGGCATGTAAAAGCAATACACGGACTATGTGGAATAATGCCATAGGTACATACCTACAATACAAATAAGATTATGTACAATAATGCAATAAAATACAAATGAGAGTGTCGTGCATATTTGGTCAGTAGCGAAGTGTCCACTGACAATAAAATTTTGACCCCCCCCCCCCCCCCCCCCCCTTGCGCCGCTAGTGGCTGCAATTCCTACGTCTATCGCAATCAGTGGAAACAGTGTCAAATAAAACAGTGTTAATTAACTTCTGGATTTTCGGAAGTTACTTGCCAGTGAAAACTTTGCAATATGGCATTAGCAGGTAGGTTTGGGACTTCATATTACTTGCATTACTGTGTTTTGGCATCGAACAACTTAGCTACTAACTTACCAACTGTT
This sequence comes from Eupithecia insigniata, assembly GCA_947859395.1. NCBI lineage: Eukaryota > Metazoa > Arthropoda > Insecta > Lepidoptera > Geometridae > Eupithecia > Eupithecia insigniata. The sequence continues at coordinate 8,791,373 of OX402008.1, forward strand.
TTCAATTAAGCCGCAATAAATAGTTAGGTAGCTATTTTAGTAGTGTCTAATAATAAGTGAAAAGGGTTGTGCTTGGTGATTGCGGTAGATGTTAATGGTTGGTCCCCAAACAACCCCCAACGTAGCTAAATGTATAATATGTATAGAAATAATAGTATCTGCTGCGTTGGTCGGTTTACCCGAACAATAAGAGATTTACACTTTTTAACTACGACTTTCTAACCGATAATAATGCTCTCTAATCTTAATGCGGTATTCGCAGGTTTGGATTGATACGCAAAATTTATTGCTACATATAAATACTATTGCAGAAATAATTGTAATTAACCGACTTTAAAAGGAGGAGGTTCTCAATTCGATTGTATGTTTTTTTGTAGGTACATATGTTGCCCGATATTTCAGACAATTATTGACCGATTTTGAAACTACTTTCACTATTGTATAGAAAATTAACCCGATGTGGTTCCATACAATTTTTATCCCCAGGCGATTAGTATTTATCCGGAAAATCTTGTAAAACAGTGTAAAAGTAAGGCATTCGAAGACGATTATTATCATTATTCAGGAATTTGAAGACGATTTATTACAGACGATTTATTAAAACAAATTATTACCTGGAACATTCCATTAGCGACTGCATAGCCCGTCATCGCCATAGCAGCGAACAGCGCTGCGAGTATCTTATTCCGCGTCCGGTTAGGAAAGTTAATCGCCTCGCGTTCTGATTGCGTCCCTGTAGACTGTTGCTTGGCTGTTTGTCTGTTGTATTCTACAAACATAGAATAAAACAAAGTCGCTTCCCGCTGTCTGTCCCTATATATACAGAGTGGAATTTTGTAATGCCACCTGAAGGGAAAGTACTCTTAATAATGTAGATAGAAAAATTTACTCAAAGAAAACATTCCTTTATTTTTGAAATGAAAGAAAACTGCATTCAAATGTTTTCGAAAATTCGCTTGCTACACCCGGGAACCGAACTGAGTAAAATCTTTAAAAATTACACTTTTATTGCATCGATCGTTAGAGTCAATTATAACGATGAAATTATTCTAACAAACTTGAGAAATTAAATTAAAAGAAAACCACGGAATATTAAATTAGTTCAATTATTTAGAAAAAAAGGTAAACTACCTAACTAATTAGTGGCTCGAAATGGGCTCCATTTTCTTGGATACACAATATTCTTCTAACGAATTAATTTCTAGCAATCTTTAATGTTGTGGTGAATATTATAAATCGTATTCAGAATTGCAATCGTCTTAACTAAATAGTTATTCATTTTAAAGAATTAATGACGTCAATGATAATTATTAATTACTACAAACAGATGGACCTTTGAGTTAAAGTGCTCTAACTTGAAACATTTATTTTATAAGTTCAGATTTCGTGGTTTTCCTTTCATTTTATTTATCAAGTTTGTTAAAGAGATTTCATCCGTAACGATCGATGTAATAAAAGTACAGGGTGTAATTTTTTAAGATTTTAGTCGGTTCGATTCCCGAGTGTGGCTAGCGAATTTTCCAAAAACTTTGAATGCAGTTTCCTTTCTTTTGATAAATAAAGGAATGGTTTCTTTGAGTAAATTTTTCTATCTTTAGTATTAAGACTACTTTCCTTTCAGGTGGCATTACAAAATTCACTTTGTATATAGAATTTTGTTGCGGATTTTTTTAATAGATAGTGATTCAAGAGGAAGGTCTACTGTATAATTTAGTATCAGCATTGCACCCGTGTGAAGCCGGGGCGGGTCGCTAGTTTTACAAATAAGACAGTGACGAGTACAGTATTATATTATCTGTGACAGTGTTATCTTGGATGAAAATAGGTATCATACGCCGCGCTGTGGCGCGGCGGGCGAAGAAGCCTGCGACGCAAGAAGAAACTGCGGTTTCGATTACCACCTTGGGAAAAATGTTTGTACGATCTGCAAATATTTGTTTCGAGTGATCTGGGTGTTTTCTATGAATAAATATCTATCTATATATGTAATATATTGTACAAAGTATATCAGCCATCTAGTACCCATAACACACACAGCATCATCTAGCCCCAAGCTAAGCAGAGCTTCTGCTTAGCTTGGGGCTAGATGATGCTGTGTGGATTGTCCAACATTATTTAATTAGTTTAGTCATTAGCTTAATCTCATAGGCGCCCATATGTCCACAGCTGAACATGCTTCCCCCAAACAGAGTTTTGCTATAATCTTGGCAGGTGAGTTACCGATTGCAGTGGAGGTGTTAAAAATCAACAGAACAAAGCTGTTATGCTTCCTCTGGTACATCCTAAACTCGACTTTTAAGACATAAACAGGCTGAGTTGGAATGGCCGCAACTGATATGGAAAATCTTTTGCTGCTTTGAATGATCTTAAAGCTGGGTACCAACTTCATAATCTGGTTTAATCCAGTTGTTTTTCGTAAATTAAATTATCTTTCTTTATTTCTTTGCCTAATGCACGAGGCAATGTGGTTATTGCGGGTGATGCGGAGGATTGCAATGTTGATATCCAGCCTTAGTACAAATGAAAAAGAAACTGAAAAAAGATATACTTACCATCTGTTACATGCCTAAAATTTTTCTGGTTTATCCTAGCTACAAATCTTGTTAAATTGGCTATTCCTTTCACATGATTTGATAGAGTTCCGTTGGGGAATGGAGCTTTGAGTAGGGGAGCAAGGTAGGCGAACACTGTAGCATCGAATGAGGAGGGACGGTTGCCAAAGAAATATTCACTCTCTCCTAATCTGTCTGAGAGGGTTTTAAGGCATTTATCTGCTTCATTGTAAATCTGGAAATGAAATAATGAGTGTAAATACAGAATGTCAGTAAGAAATTAAGCTTAACACCTTCTTTGCAGCAGAGGCACGCCGCTGCTTCAAGGAGCTGGAGAACAAAATTAAGTGGATCCAATTTGAAATATGAATAATAAATGGCATAGTATAGATCATAACATTCAGGCAGTATCTACTTATTAGATTACATTCTTCAACAAAGCACAAATAAATATTTATGTTACTTTTAAATTTCCCTGTCCATCCAAAGGTGATTGCTTTTAATGATAAGTCCACCAATTGTGTTTCAATAGTTATAAGTATTTGCCTGTTTGAAGTTTTGGAGTACACAAAAATGCTGTTATATATCTAGACTTGGTGTTTTACAGGCATACTTACTGTCCTTTCTATATCTCTAAGATCTGTATGTTCACCATACAATGCATCAATCATTTCCTTGGCAGAGTTCTGATATCTCGAGGGATAGAAGAAGTTGAATGGTATGCGCAAGGCTTTAGCATAGGTAGGTCTGGTTATATCACAATAGTTCTTTTCATCTACCCACCAGGCATATTGGAAGGCGGGGTATAGTTTCTCGCGTAAATACTGAGTGAATGCACAAGCTTCCGCAGCTTGTTTTGTGTTTAGGTGAACATCGGTGCTGTAATGCTGAAATAAGTAGGAGGTACCTTAGTAATAAGAGTGTGATCTTTCTCATAAATGTCCTTTAATTAATTAACAGATCCGCACTATTTAACTTTTATGATCATCTACAGCCTAAACTACTCCATTACTGGACATAAGCCTTTATCTCCATTACAATAATTAGTAAAAAGTTGACTTCCTACTGTGTACCTAAGTAGTCTCTGTAGGATAGGATAAGCTGTAGGTCAGGGACAAGGTGAATTTTCCCTCGTCCCTGCTGTAGGTCTTACCAGGGACTTTAGATGCTCCACAACTTCTTCGAAATTTGTGAGGACCTTTCGGCCGTCTCTCATAACAGGCAGAGTTCCTTTTGGGGTAAAGAACGGATTGTTAGATTCTTTAACTCGAACAGGCACTCCAATGAATTTCATGTAAGTCTGCAAATATCAATTTTGGGAATAGTTTTGGATGTTTACCGGTGGTACTGATAATTAGAGGTTAGGTTGCATCAATATTTACCAAAACTTTCAAAGATTCCAGGTCGATCGATGCTAGTCCCCATTCCCCTCTCCAAATATCTAATTCTATAGTAGACATTTCTGTTGGCTATAATTTTAATTTGACCAATATTTATTACAAATTACTTTGAAATTGCTTTGAAATGAACAAACGAAAACTAAACGAACTCCAAACCAATCTAACCAATACCAAACGAATTGTCCACCAGGGTGACCATCTCAAAAGTAGCTATTCTAGCACATACCGACCAAAAAATCTGACATATTAGCTAAAGGTGACGTCACAAAATTTAAAAAAAATTGTATAATATTTCCTTTCTAAAAAAGGAAAAAAATTATACATTATAATCAATTGATCTGTCTCCGATCATTCGTAACGATTGGCAGATAGCTTATGTTATTTTTGTAAATATTGTAGAGAGGGTGGGGTGGGGTGGTGGTACAAACGAACGTTGGGGGGCAGCTATCCCATAAATAATAAATTTCAAAAAAGAATTGATTGTCAAGTCACATTCTACCTTATGGAACATATGTTGCCATATATATATATTATATATATATATTTATATGTTATTTTACCTAAGTATTGCAATGCATGTGAACTAAGCTTTATACTTTTCAGGTGCGTTACGTCACACAACTTTGTAACACACGCAACACACGTTAACAAATGCTCGTGAATAACATAACCTAAAATTCATGTAGCATCTTTACTTGCAAAGCAAAATTACTTCCAAAAGTCTCTAAAATCCAATGGCGAAAAATAACACACACCAATTACTGCCTACTGCTTGCTATCGTATGTGGCGTGTTGGTTTCAATATCATGCTCAACTCAATGAAAATAATTGGTTAAAACTTCTCCAAAGCTACTTGGTACGCAACCTGTTATACATTTTTGGGGGAATGCTCGTATTATCTTAAGAATTGCAGTGGTTTTAAACACAATGTTCGAGAACGTTCCTAAACTTGATGCTCTCCAGGACAAATTGTTTACGGTGCTACCATAAATAGGTACGCAAACAATACTGATTTCCGCCATATACTTAAAAAATACAAACTCTAGATAACTCGTTAAAAATACTGAATAAATATTAAAATACACATTTTGGACACATTGACTGACGGACGGAGCACTCCGTTGCGTCGTCGGCTGTAAAAAATCAAGTCAAAATTTAACAGCCATTTTTTGCGAGGCCCTCTGTATTTTTTCGATATTTAATCTGGCCACACTGGTCAATCAGTCCTAGGTATGGGCTAATGAAAAAATATAGCGATTATATCGTATCGATATTTATTATTAGTATCGATATGCATTGTAAAAAATATCGATATTTCGATATTTTTGCCCATCATCATTGTGCAGGCAAGACGGTCGTATAGCCGGGCCATATATCAATGAAACTAACCCCAAGCTACGGAACGTGAGCTACTAGAATCTTTGACTCAGTGTTGCCGGCAGTCAAACGCAAAAACGTCCGATCCGAACGCAAATATGGTCCGAAATATGACAAAAAGGTCCGTTGCATTTTGCACAAAAATATTCTTATCAGTCTTTCTTATGAATTTTACTGTATGCTGCTTTATCTATGAGAACTGCAATAAATTTCGCTTATTTTTCTTATTTTTGAATACATTTTACTACAAAGATATCGTTAGGAAAACCTGAAAATAGAAAGACAAGGTATATTTAAAGGACTGAATATATTATACAATAATATATTTTTTTATCACAGTCCTTTGGTATATTACTTAGGTATTAAAAATATCATTGAATTGTACCTCCCCGCAGAATTGCCATAAATCAAATGTAAAAAAGAAAGTAGTAAAGCCAAAAGTACTTTCGAGCTCGAGCTTCAAAACCGTTTCGAATGCCTGCCAAGCGTTGAATCCGTGAACGATTATAACGACGGGTTTGTGCAGACTCTCCTTATGACAGGCTCTAAGTTATATAAGGCCCAACGTATAAATAGAACTAAGAAACTCTCTGACCATACCCTCAAGCTCATGGAGGAAAGACGGGATCAGAATACCGGCGGCTCAATAGACAAATCTCAAAATCACTGAAACGCGACGTACGCCAATACAACACCAACCGTATTAAGGTGGCTATTGAGCGGAACAAAGGCTCTAGTGTTCGCGAGGGATTTGTCGATTGGGCAAAGCCAACTGACGAGACTGAAGACCAATGACGGCAGGATTATCTCGTCGAAACCCGAGCTTTTGAGGGAGGTAGAGAGGTTCTATGGACAGCTGTACACATCGGTGCAAAAACCCGTCTCTAGTTCAGCAAAAGACCCAAGAGCTAGACTTACCCGGCATTACACCGATGATATCCCGGACGTCAGCCTGTACGAAATTAGTATGGCCCTTAAACAGCTCAAGAACAACAAGGCACCGGGGGAGGACGGAATCACCTCTGAACTTCTGAAGGCGGGTGGACAACCGATCCTTAAGGCCCTTCAAAAGCTGTTCAATTCCGTCATCCTCGAGGGAAAAACGCCACAAGCATGGAACGGAAGCGGAACTGTTCTTCAAGAAGGGTGATAACACCCTACTGAAGAACTATAGGCCCATTTCGCTTCTGAGTCATGTTTATAAGCTGTTCTCCAGGGTCATCACTAACCGTCTTGCGCGCAGGTTTGACGACTTCCAGCCTCCCGAACAAGCTGGTTTTCGGAAGGCTTTAGTACCATAGACCACATACACTCGCTAAGGCAGGTTATAGAGAAGACTGTGGCCTGCCCATGCGTTTGAGTATTCGGCCGTAAGTCTTCCAACTCTCTCAATGATGTCAAAAACGTGTCGTTTTTGTCTCAACCATTCATTTGTTTTCCTGTCCCTCAGCGTTATACCTACCAGCTTTCTCTTCATTGCCCTTTGAGGAACCTTCAGCTTGTGGATAATAGCGTTAGTGGTCACCCAAGTTTCAGCTCCGTACGTGAGAACTGGTAGGACGTACTGGTCAAATATGTGAGCTTTTTGTAGTTTGGTGAGGTTCAGTTTGAAGGCGAATTCAAGTTTGGAGTAAGCGGCCCAACCAAGTCTAATTCGTCTGTTAATTTCGTTATATTGATTTTCTTTACCAATTTTGATTTCCTGGCCCAAGTATACGTATTTGTCCACACGTTCTATTATAGTATTGTCCACCTTTATGGCTTGCGTGGTTTTAGTGTCTAATGTCATTATCTTGGTTTTATTCAAGTTCATCTCCAGACCAACCGCTTGTGATGCTTCATGAAGTTCTTGAATCATGATTTGTAGTTCTTGTGGAGAAGTGGAGAAAACAACTATGTCATCTGCGTATCTTAAATTATTCAGATGTGCCCCTTCGACAGAAATGCCCCGGTTTTCCCAATTGAGTTTCTTGAATACGTCTTCCAGTACAAGGGTAAATAGTTTCGGTGAGAGTGTATCTCTTTGTCTGACGCCCCTCCCGATAGAATTTGGATTTGTGAGTTCTGGCAGAGATATTTTTAATGTAGCATTTTTATAGTTAGTGGCTATTGGGTCGTTATACTTTTGGTCAATTCTTGCATTTCTCAGTGACTGTAAAACCGCCCATGTCTCAACGCTGTCAAAAGCCTTTTTGTAGTCTATTAGGGCCATCCAGATTGGTATCTGATATTCCGTAGCCTTCTCTATCAATACCCTCACCGTCAGTATGTGATCCATTGTACTGTATCCGCAACGAAACCCGGCTTGTTCCATCGGTTGGTAGAAGTCTAGCTTTCTGGTGAGTCGATTGGTGTATCTTTATTACTGAATAAAACATTTTATTTTATTTATTATTTACAGTTAGAGAATATCGATTTTGACACAAAAATACCCTGAAATAAATATCCAAAATGAATGTATCGTTGTTAAAATTATCGACTAATTAAATCGAACTTCGGAAAAATATAGGTATTTTGATATATCGATATTTTTTACATGCCTTCCTAGTCAATCCAGCATAAGTCCATCCAGCCAATGTCCTGGGGGCTAATTCTGCGTATCACGTATACTTTATCGAATGATACTCAATATAACGAGATTAAAAAAGTGATAAATACATTAATAAAATTCGGAAGATAGACGACATTCTCCCAGCGCTAGCTCAAAAAATGGCTTGTGTTTTGTTACAAGTAAACGCAGACACGCGCTATCTATCCGATCTTGTGCAATATACCAATGTACAACAAAGATGGAAAGGCGTACCTATACCGAAAAACGACCAATACAACAATACGCTACCCATGCATGGCGACTCGCAACAAGACGTATTTTATTGCTATCTCTTTTTACGTTTGAATGTTTTGTATATTTCTATCCATGTCTGCAAATTGTGAAATAAGGCAATAAAATATATGGATAAGTATAGTACTTACGAGTGAAAAGTGATGTCTTAGGCGTTGTTTTTGTTCTGTATTTATTTGTACACCTACTGAACGAACACGAGGGCATTGCTGTAGTCTTTTAGTCAATAAATTACACTAAAGTACAATTACAATTACAAAATTCTTTATTGTACACCACGAAGAAAACATTAAAAATAGACATTACATAAAACATGTACAATGGGCGGCCTTATCGCTTAGAAGCGATCTCTTCCAGGCAACCTTTGGATGGAAAGAATTATACGAATTTAAGAAAGGCAGGGGTGTATCTAAAAGTGGCAGGAATAAATAACATTATAAATATCTAACAACAGAGGATATATGTATATTGTCTATAGCAACTTAACTAAATATATAAATGTAGGTGCAATATACATAAATAGATACCTATTTATTTTCTAAGAGGAAAATTTCCTTGACACGAGCTTTGAAAACCGGTAATGATGCTGATTTTCGAATGGATTCAGGCAGTGCATTCCACAACCTTATGGCCTGGATAGAGAAGGATTTGTCGTAAAAACTGGTTCGGTGAGGTGGTATATTTAATACCAGATTTTCTGACGACCGGAGGACACGAGAAGGATTAGGATGAGAATTGTGGAGGAATTCAAAGCGTTCCTTTAAATAGACGGGAGTTACAGGGTTAAAGAGAATGTTATGAAGAAGAGAAAGGATATGGGCATTTCTGCGGAGACGGACAGGAAGCCATTTAAGTTTAGTGCGGAACTCCGAAACATGGTCATATTTCCGTAAGCCAAAAACAAAACGTATACATACGTTTTGGAGTCGTTCTATCTTGTTAAGCTGCTCCTCAGTAAGATCAAGATAGCAGACGTCGGCATAGTCAAGAATGGGAAGGATAAGAGATTGAGCGAGTACAATTTTAGTGGCAGTAGGCAGGAAGTTACGGAGTCTTCTGAGTGAGGCGGCGGAGGCAAAGATCTTACGACTCACCGCATCCGTTTGTGGAACCCAACTCATATCGCTATCGATCAGAATTCCCAAGTTTTTAACACTTCTGCTAAAAGGAACAGTTACGTTGTTAAATTCGATGTTAGGGAGTGTCGACCAGTCAATTTTAGCAGAAGTACGCGAGCTACCAATGATTATAGCCTGTGTTTTGGCGGGGTTAACCCGGAGACCGTAGGCCACGCTCCAATCACGAATGCAGGTAAGATCGCTATTCGTGCGGTGAATTGCGCTGGCCAGATCTAGCAGTGGGGCTTGTGTGTAAATCTGGAGATCGTCTGCATAGAGATGGTAGGAAGAAGTTAATTGAAGAGAGATAGAATTAATAAATAATGCGAATAAAAGTGGTGATAACACGCCACCTTGCGGGACACCAGCGGATGTGTTGCTCCAAGACGAGAAAGAGTCGTCAGCGCGGATTCGTTGCCGGCGCCCCTGCAGATAACTGCGAAACCAACCAGTCGCCGATGGAGATATGTTAATAGAGCGCATTAGTCCAAGGAGAATATCGAAGTCAACAGTGTTGAAGGCATTGCTGAAGTCAAGTAATGTAAGTACAGTAAGATGTCCGTTTTCCATTGCCGATCGGATATCATCAGTTATTTTTACAAGGGCTGTAGTAGTACTGTGACCGGGACGGAAACCGGACTGGAGGGGATTGAGAAGATTATTAGAAGAAAGGAAGAAACTGAGTTGGCCATGAACAAGACGCTCAAGGACCTTGGAAAGGAAAGGTAGAATAGATATAGGCCTGAAATCCGAAAATGTGGAGGCCTTAGGTATTTTAGGGAGAGGAATAATATAAGCTTCCTTCCACACTGTCGGAACGGTCTCAGTGGCGACGGAATAGTTAAGGAGGTGACATATAATTGGCAGTATTTCTTCAATAACAGGAATTATCATACTACGGCCGATATTATCACCTCCCATGGCGTTAGAGGAGATGGACAAAATGCTCTTCTTAACATCACATGCGGCGAATGGACATAAGTTGAACATAGGATAATCTGGAACAGGCAAGGAAGAAAGATAGTTGAGAGTGCTAGTTTTGACATCTATATCCATGTTGGATGTCGACGAAAAGTGAACGTTAAGAGAATCAATATTAATGTTTGAATTACACGCATCTTGACGTGCCTTGCCAATTCCCAAGGTTCTTAAAAATTTCCAGGCTTTAGCTGGATCGGCATTGGAGAGTGAAGAATGAATATAGCGGCGTTGAGCGTCCCTACACATTCTATTGCAGCGATTCCTGGCGAGATGATACTTTTCTTTGTTAATGTCGTTAGCACATCGTTTGAATCTCGCTCTGGCAACTGCCTTCTTGTGCATGAGGGACTTTATTTCGTCCGTGATCCACGGTGCCGGCAGTAACGTACGTCGTAGCCAGCACGCCTAACATGAATACCGCCGCTGTTCCGAATATGACTGAGGTGGATGGACTTAGTTGGACCTGGTTTGAGCCTTCCACTTTCGAGAATCCAGTACCCCATCTCCCCTTTTTAATTAGATCTATGGATGAATATGGAGTACCGCCAAAAACTGCATTTGTGCGACTTATCGAGCAACTCATAAAAAACCATCGATAAAATGGCTTTTTTGCTACTAAGAAATCACTCGATATTTTGACAGTTCTTGCCATATTTATCAAATAAATAAATTGCCAGAATTGCCCTCCTGTCCGTCACTCCGCTACGCTTGTTTTTTGTTGATAAAAACAGATAAAAATAAAAGGACTAAAACACAGCGGGCTTTTGAAGCAGTTGCAACTTGCATAAAGTTTTACGCGCAGCAGGTGAGATAAACAAAAATATTACGAGAGATACCTGAGTGATCAGCGTTCAAGTTCCACTATACTTCGAGGTTTGTAGGTCTGCAAATATGTCAATACAATGGACTTTCACTGCCGGCTTCCTTTATTTAGAGATAGCCGTGGTTATTTTAATGCTATTGCCTATATTTAGTCCAAGAAGATGGAACCAGTTCTTCAAGTCACGTTTATTCTCCATGTTCCAACAGCATGCAGCTATGTATTTCTACGTGTTTCTTGGCGTTCTATGTTTATTTTTACTCGACGCTGTAAGAGAGATGAGAAAATATTCACATAACTCAGAAGCCGCTCACATGAATCTGTCTTCTGAAATGAAAGGGAGTGTGAAGTTGTTCAGAGCCCAGAGAAATTTCTACATCACTGGTTTTACTATTTTCTTAGCATTTGTCATCAGAAGATTAGTGACTATGCTTATGATTCAAGATGAACTGACAACTAAATCCGAAAATATAATCAGAGAAGCTGAGGCTACTGTAAAATTGGCTAAACAAAATCTATGTGTCTCAACTTTGCAAGCTGCTGATGCTATTCACTTGGAAGAAATTAGAGAAAACCTGAGAGAAGTGAATCAATTATTGAACAAAGAAACTAAAAAATCAAAGGAGTTTGAGGAGGAAGCAAAGAAATGGAAATTGATGTATCTGGAAGCAGAGAAACAAATGATTCTGTGTGGTAATGGAAAGGGGGATGAGCAATAGTCTTATTATTAGAAATTGGCGCATCATGACATATCTATGGTACATATTGAAGAATTACATAGGTATCTACAGTTGGAAGTGCTAAAATGATTATAATGTTTAAAAAAATAAGCATTGATATCAAGATTCTATGCAGATATAGAATCTTGATATTACAAAAAGTATGAATACCATTGCTATCTAATTAATTACTACATTCACATTATTATGAAGTCTCTTTCTTAAATTTTTCCTGTAAATATTTTTTTGTCAGATTTCCCTGATTCTGTGCCAAGCTTTCCGAATACGAAATTATTAAATGGATAGTTTGTTTAGGTACTTTGACCTAAATAAAAAGTAGGTAGTTAAGTAGTACCAACTTAATTACTCATATCCATAAGAAATCATGACAATATTTTGCTTGTATTTAATGGGTGAGCTTCGTAATTACGACTGGTGCTAATAGATAGTACTTATTTCAAAGACAATAGACTGATAGTCGTTTTCTTGGTGGAAACTTAAAATTAATGGTGTTGGTAAAGGTAATTAAGAACAAACTATTATTTTTAATGGTTGTTTATTGCATGTTATCACTTCCGATTAAACATTTTAATCGGTCAATAATTAATAAATACACTCTAGTCTATTTAATTTATCAGTTGAATGGGTACTCAAAATTACCTAAAAAGTAAAAAATGTGATTTTATAAACTTGAAATTATTTGATCTCTGCCTTGTATTTATTATTCTTAATTTGACTAGAGGATTTTTTATAAATAAAATTAATGTTGGATTTTTATGTTTTATTTGGGTGATGCATCTCATTATGTAAATTAATGATCCTAGTTCACCATGTACAAGTATTGTAAAAAAATAAGGCGGTAGGTAAGGTACCTACTTATGTTTCCTTTGCTAGTGAAGTAGGATCTTACCCCTTTTTGCTAAGCCAAGGTACAAGATTTACGAATCTACCACATACTTTACTTACCTATAGAAAAAGTTAAATCTACTTCAGTTTCATGTAGATATGGGTTTATGCCGGGCATTTACAGATGTATTGATTAAATGCCCGATAGTATCTTATACCTTTAAATGAGCAATCTTGTGTATATATACAGTGTGTCCCTGGATAAAGTGCAACTCCGAAAGGGTGAAACTAGATAAAAATAATCAACAAAAAAATAGAAAAAAAATTATATACTTTATTTTTATTACTCACTAATGACTCTGTTTAATAAAAAACTGATTTCTTCCAAAGTAGTGGGTCTATTTTGTTAAAATAAAAACCATAATCATGTCAGATATGTGACGATGATGATAAAATAACAAATAACTCACAAACGAGTGGCTATCGTGACTTAAAGTTTAATTTTTGTATTAAAATTACATTTTTTATGCTGTTTTTTTCCAATAATCTTCAAAAATCTTAAAATAAAGCCTATATTCTAGATATTTTCATGACTTTTTATTGTCTATCATAATAGCTTTTAAATAAAAATAAAACCTACGTTCTAACATAAAAAATGCGCTGGCTAGGAGCTTTTAAAGTTGACCACTGATTACGTCACCACTCAGGTAGAGACCCTTTTTGTTACTGCTCAGGTAGTATTAAAAATCAAATTTTAGCTACAACATTTTTATTTAACTTATTACATGTATGTATGAAATAAGGGTTTTGTTTAATGCATTAAATGCTCAAAATGGCTTCCTTGTTTTTGTAGGCACATTGCCGCACGAAAGCGATCAGATAATTTCTGATCTAGTTTCACCTCCTTTCGGGGTTGCACTTTATCCAGGGACACACTGTATATATAATCTGAATCTCGGAAACGGCTCCAACGATTTTCATGAAATTTAGTATACAGGGGGTTTCGGAGGTGATAAATCGATCTAGCTAGGATTCATTTGTAGAAAATGTCATTTTATTCGTGTTTGTTGATAATCAGCTTTATCGATAGGGCACGTCCATAGACAAGATTTCGACGCTACAAAGCCAACAAACTACACAGCAGCAGCCTGATTATATAAGGAATTCAGGTAACGCAACGCAACGAATGAGCTTAAGTTGCGCTACTATTAGCGTGAGCGGCGCTTATTTCTTTGAGCAATGAAGATAATTATCTGAATGAACCTTTATTTTATCAACCTCATATGTCAGTTCGCGTTAGATTACTGTCAAAAAGGTGCTAATAAGCGATTAACGCGTATTTAAGCTTCCACGCGTGTAGTTACCGAGTTACGCGTTAAATGCGTTATAATGGTGGAAAAAGTACTCCGGCAGTGGAAAATTGGTGCTAAAATTTATCGGTGTCGACTTGTAGGCGGATAAAATTAACGTTCAAACAAATATGGCCGTCATAGTATTGTATTCTCTTTGTATGGCCGTATGGTATGAATAAGCGATAAAAACGTAGTAACTTTTTCAAGTCATATTTTCATTGTTTCAGTGCTCAGTGCGTATTTTCTTTATACTTAGTTTGTGCATAGGTGGATACTGAGATTTTTTAGGTACTGAGATATCATCTTGGACAATAAACCATTTTCTGCTTTACAGAGGTATCGAAAAGCAGTTTATACTGGGTATTATCAATTGGCGGTGAGAACTTTTGGAAATTCTTTTCCATAACGATAATACAAGAAAAAATAAAGAGTGGCGCTAGCGTCGCCTTACTATGCGCCTTAAATAAAACTGCCTTTTTGAATACCCTGAAAATTACTAACTTTAGTCTCGTAATCGTTATTTTAATATGTTTAGTTTGTAATTCAATTCTTAAGCGAAACGATAAAAGAAACTCCTTAAAAATATTTACTCTAAAAAATCCCCTATATAATTTTTTGACTAAATATACCTTAAATCTACGGTATATTAACTAATTAACACTGAGTTCCTAGTATAGACAAGCAGTGTTGCCGTAGTGGTTTTGTTGTGTTTGGTGTTGCCAAATGGAATTTGACAAAATTAGTGAAAAGCGTAGACGGAGGATTTATGCTTCGGTGTAGGAAAGTCAAGTAAAAATAAATAATTAACTAACCCATTTTCTGCCGCCATGCAACGTTTGAGTTTTGTAGAAACTTCACTCTGATGCCTACAACGATTTATTTTGTCCTACAACGATTGATCTTTCATTCATTCATTCATCATACCGAACGAGTAGGTACTTTGTTCAAGATTACCAACCTACCTATAAAGTAAAGTAAAGTAAGTTTTATTGCAACAAATACATGTAAATAGGTACATAGGTGGTATATGCTTAAATATGAAACAATGTATTTCTACCAGTGTGGCGTGCAATATTTAAGTACAAACAATGTCAATAAATTAATAAAATTAACTAAAATAAATAAACACTAAATCGAGACAATAACCAATACGAAATTTATATTAAAGAAAATTAAATTAAAATAAATATGTACCTACAGATACTACAGTTAGGCGCCATTATTTCCTATTTTCCAAAAAAACATTTGTCCGTCATAAAATCATTTACTTCGTAATAGCATTTTCTTTCCAAAGTGGCTTTCAACTTTCTCTGAAACAATGAGCTTGGTAGTTCTCTAATTGATTTT
Source organism: Eupithecia insigniata (assembly GCA_947859395.1). NCBI lineage: Eukaryota > Metazoa > Arthropoda > Insecta > Lepidoptera > Geometridae > Eupithecia > Eupithecia insigniata. The sequence goes on from OX402008.1 coordinate 8,806,727, forward strand.
GGTAGTTTATTATAAACAGAAGGAGCCATGCAAAAGATACTCTTACGCATCATAGCAGTCTTTGAGTTCGGCTTGCAGACTCTGTGTTGATCTCGTCGATTACGAGGGACGGCATCGGAGAGCTGACAATATAGATCGGGGTTATTTTTAACAAACATAGCCGTTTCGTAAATATACAGAGAAGGTAGAGTAAGAATGTTATGTCGTGCAAAGTAAGGTTTACAGGAATCCATTACCTTTAGACGAAACATAGCTCGTACACATCGCTTTTGATACTTGAAAACCTTATCAAAGTCAGTAGAGTTTCCCCAAAATAATATGGCATACCGTAAGTTTGCGGCTATCAGCCCGTGATACGTTGTGAGGAGCGTCTCTACGTTAACTACAAGGGATAATTTGTACAAAATATAAACAATACGTAGACCCACTACGTGCCAGCATTCACGCTAAAGAGGCTGAAATAACCGGTGTTCTCTCTTCGGTTCCTGCCGAGCTGTCGAATAAAGATATTTTCTCACTGATTGGTAGCTCGTGCAAAGTTATTCAGGTCAGACGCTTCATGCGCAGAATTCGTCCTGATCCAAATTTCGGAAAGACCAAAATGCATGATCCCTGACCTACAACTCAACAAAGTAATTTGGGAAGAGACGAGAGTCAAACAGCAAAATACCATGAACTATGTCATGAGGGGCTACGTAACATAGATTTTCCGTCTGAATTTATAGAGTGTGGTGGTGGATCATGCAGTTTGGAAGAGCATAAGCTGGTGCTCGATAAGCTTTACCATGGCATAGTAAGTATCTTATGTGAAGCAGCTATTAAGACTAGTGAGCGGCGCATGCAAAACAAAGGTAGGCATCTCTGTGGTTGGAATAAGCATGTCTCTGAGGCTCATAGGGTGGCCAGGCTTAACTTCAAAATTTGGATTATGCATAATAGACCATCATCTAGTAAAATTTTTGAACACATGGATGTAACGCGTAAAATATTTAAGAGCCGTTTAAAATGGTGCCAAAATAATCAGGAACAAGTTAAAATGGACATACTAGCAAAACACAGTGCAGCAAAAGATTTTAGGAAATTCTGGAAGTCGACGGGTAAGTATGATGTTAAGCCTGGCCTCCCGGTGAGTGTGGATGGAAAAAGTGAGGCGGAGCAGATTTCCAACTTGTTTAGAGATCATTTTAGGGTACATTCTCCACTGGGACCTTCGTCTGCACTCCCCACCGCTGCTGAGCCGGATTGTCAGGGAGAGGCGCCGCAAATATGCTTTACTGCAAAGCAAGTAAGGAAAGCTCTGAGTAAAATGAGCGGCGGCAAATCTCCCGGGCATGATGGTATCAGTGTGGAGCATCTGAGACATGCGGGTGTTCACCTACCGAGTGTGCTGGCTCTGTTCTTCTCGATGTGTATCAGTCACTCCTATCTACCTCATGACTTAATGAAAACCATCGTGGTACCCATTGTGAAGGACAGAACCGGTGATATCTCCGACAAGGGGAATTATCGCCCTATCTCGTTGGCAACAACGATAGCCAAAAGTGCTGGACAGTTTGCTTAACACTTACTTGGAAGAATTTTCCAATCTACATGACGCGCAGTTCGGATTTCGATCCGGACTTTCTACTGAAAGTGCTATAGTGAGTCTTAAGCATACTGTTCAGTACTATACTGATCGTAAAACGTCGGTACATGCCTGTTTTCTTGACCTATCCAAAGCCTTTGACCTAGTGTCCTATGACGTGCTCTGGAGAAAGTTGAGAGACAGGGGTGTGCCGGCGGAAATGCTCAGTATATTGGTACGCTAACCAAACGAATTTTGTTAAATGGGCGGGTTCACTATCTGAAGCATATAAGTTGGAGAGTGGGGTAAGACAAGGAGGGTTGACATCTCCTCTACTCTTCAACATATATGTGAACGATCTCATCGTGGGGCTGAGCAGCATGCGTGTCGGATGTCGGATAGATGGCGTAAGCATCAATAACATTAGTTATGCGGATGACATGGTGCTGCTCTGCCCAACGGCGGGTGGCCTACAAGAACTGTTGAAAGTATGTGAGGTATACGCTGCTAATCATGGACTTCTATACAATGTAACGAAAACGGAGTACATGGTTTTTGAAGTCGCCGGCAAAGGTCCAGATAAGAGCACGAGCACCCAAAATATTACCCTTAATGGCATGAACGTAAGAAGAGTTAATAAATATAAATATCTTGGACATATAATTGTCGGCGACCTCAAAGATGATGCTGATATTGAAAGGGAGCGTAGGGCGCTGGCAGTTAGAGGTAATATGCTGGCCCGCAGGTTTTCCCGGTGTACTGAGCATGTAAAGATAACGCTTTTCAAAGCTTACTGCCAAAACATGTACACAGGAAGCTTGTGGGTTAGACACACCAAAAACTCACTAGCAACCCTGCGCTTCCAATATAATAATATATTCAGGGTGATGTTGGGTCTGCCTCGCTTCTGTAGTGCATCGGGGATGTTTGCTGAATATCAAACAGATGGCTTCAGTGCCATCATTCGCAAAAAATCTACATCCCTGATCCGCAGAATGCGTGACAGTCACAACAGCATCCTGAAAACCATAGCGGATAGATACTCGCCGTCGATGTGGGCAAGCCTGATTCGCAGAGTGATCCCAGGAAAAATCCCGCTACTCTGGTGAGATCACTCTGGGAATGAGTCCTGCGATTATTTTTATATCTTGATCTCGTCTCGATACTCGAACTAACCATTTACTGTATTTTTTTATTGTGTTACTAACCCTCTATGGATCTATGTTGTCCGAAATAAAAGGATTTTATTTATTATTTCTAACACCTTTGTCATCACATTTTCGTACAAATCTTACACACAAAATTTTTAATTCTTCAACCTCTTCATTATCTGTATTTTCTTCATCGGTTTCTTCTTGAAGACAGGTCTTGTTGCAGGCAGGAACACAGATTGAAGATGAGGCAGTTGGTGGATCTTCTTCATTACCATTATTGCCGCCAGGTTTATTAATACCCAGTAGATCAGCATAGAATTGAAGGCATTGTGCCATTGTAAGCCAAAATGTTTTTGCAATAAATTCTTAATATCTCTTCATTTTGCTACATTAACTTCAACTCAAATATTTAGTTTGCTTAGTGCAATGTCGGCGAAAGATTTATTCTTTTTCCAAATGTTTCCATAGTTTATCGTTTCTGACGCAAAGTACGGTTCTCCTTTTATAGCAATCCGATTGGAACTGACCTTTCGAAAAAAAAACCTTTTTGTACCTGCATTTGTAGAATAACCCAATAAGTTCAAATTAGAGTTAGCAGTAGGCAGGTAGTACCTTCCTACTGGGTAGGTAGTACCTGCCTATTGTATCTGGCTCCTACTAGTTAGGTACTATACTCAGGAATCTCAAAATTAATACAACTTCTTAAAGCTAACATCATTCGAAAGAGTAGCATAAAGATTTTTAGAAACAGGGTGGATTTTTGAGACGGGACGGTAAGGACGTGTACAATTACCAATTACTTGCTGACTGGATTTTTTTTTCTGGTTTCTTTTGGTTCTTCTCTTTTCTCCTTCCTTCCGGTATTCCGTCAAAACAACTACTTCTTCTCTAATCTCACCATTACAACACACAGAAATCGCACAAATATGTATTAGATAAGCACTGAATTTGAAATACCAGCAAGTGAAAAGAACGGTCTTGAATGATTGGACTGATCTTTTTATTCAGAACGACATCAAAATAAAAACAAAATGTGCGCCAAATGCAGATATTAGAACGAGACATATCCACTTTTGCAAAAGTAATCAGAACGAGCAACTTTTGCAAGTGACAGCCAAGGTAAAGTAGCAAGTTTTGCAAGTGTTCTCAGTTTTTGATGCTAATTTGTACGTAAACTAATCACTTTAGAAAGTTTATTTCAAATCCGTCATATAGCCTTAAAAACGATCTTTTGACATCTGTCACTAGCTCAAACCCGGTCAAAAATTTATATAGCAACTTTTGCAACTGGGCTACTCATATGTACTTTTATATATACCAAATGTATTGTACATATATAAAATGTTAAAATTTATGTATTAATTATTAAGTTTAAACTTATAGGTATTAAGATAACGAAAGACGAGGTAGTATGGCCTTAGTGGCTTTAGCCTAATTTGTCCAAAAGGACAAATGAAAAAAAAAAAAAAAGAAGAAGTGTTTGTGTTGTTTTGTGAATGGTTTTTGATTTCGAAGATTTGTTGTAGGATTTTCTTGTGTTATCCAGTTTCGCTACAATAAATCTGCTATTAGAAAAAGCTAACCCCTCGGCAGAATCTAACTGAGTTAGTTTAATTGCTTCAAACGCGCCGGACGAACAAATTGCTCACTACGGTGATAATGTTTTAGAAACCTGTGTTTGTAATCACAGCCCGTCGCAAAAGGGTACCGTTACAAACTATCTATGAATGTGGGAATCTTCAATAGAGTCAACCACAAGGTGAGCATTATTTATCATTTAGGTGTAGATAATATCCCGATTACATAGAAAACTTATCAAGTTTTCATATCCAATATGCCCATTCAATTTACTATGATTCTAAATTTGTATCATATTTCTGTTCAGTATGAGATAATAGTCAGTTGGAAATAAATAGTGACAGTTAGATAGTGATAATGTAGGTCCAAATAATTATTATATTTCTTTAGAAGTGCCTTCAGTCACACTTGTATCTACTTGTAGAATAAAGAGAGTGGTGGCATGTATGCTGAATGGAGCTCTCTGCCCCTGGAGGGGGGCGGGCGAGGTGTGCTGGGGGTGGTGGGAGGGAGGGATGTTGTGCTGGCCGTGGTGAAGCAGCTGGCCTCACATGAGCCCAGTCCACTTACTACAGATGCAGAGGTAAGTGTTATTATAACTGTGGTGGATAGCTTGGTAAGTAGGTAGGTATTGAATGAATATTGTTTCAATCACCCAAAGTTATTCTGTGCTTGTTCAAGGAATTGAGCTGGTTGAGACAGGTTTCTTATGGGGAGAAATCAATGGGTTTGTAATATTAAACTTTTCACTATGCTTAACTATTGCTTAGCCTTAAACTGAACCTGCATTAGGGTATACCTAATGCACAATAGGTGCATTGCTAATTATAGATGTAAGTGCCGATCCAAGTTGCCTATGTACCTGAAAGCAATACAGCCTAAAGGCAATGTAAAGTCATGAACTAAAAGTAAATGATAAGGCTGGCTGATAAGGAAGTTTCTGCTTGACAATATAGTAATAATCTATCTTCAACTGCAATTTCTTGGATAATGGCTCTGAATAATCTATCTAACTGATTTCTTCATTTCTCTCCAACCACAGGTAGAATGGGTATTAGAAGTGATCCGCTTTGGTCTCTCTCTGCCCCTCCAAGAGCATGAGGCCCTCCGCGACTGTGTGCGAGTGTGCTGCGCATGGCTGACTCCGCTTCTCCCCCCCGCGCCGCCCGCCATGCCGCCTCCGCCGGCCTTGCCACCGCCCGTCGTCGCGGAGCCCCGGCTCTATGCCAGGAAGATACTGAGGCATCTGCAGAATTTGTTTGTGCCAAGGCCTTATGAAAGTAAGTGTTAAATTTCTGCTGTATATATATAAGTATCTGCGGTGACTCTTTTATCTCATCATATCATTTTTATTGTGTTTTTTTGCATACAGGTATTGTACTTTGGTAGGTAGTCTTAGTGGGTACACAATGACAACAATTATTGTTGCACCCTTACAGGGTTTTTATGTATTTTTAACTTTTAACTAAAGTGGATTTCTGTAGGTGGTGTAAATTTAACCCAACATAATTTGAATGACATGAACATTAACAATAATCTAGGTTAATTAGACCTTAAGCTGTTTATTGGTTAAACAGCTTCAGGGAAAATAAATGAATTTGAAAGTCAGATGAAAATAATTTATCAGCTGTACCTATTTAATATTATTTTAAAAGCCATACCTACTAGCATTGGCCCTGTTAAGTGAACTTATCTCACTAAAGTGATTTATAACGGGATATTTACCATGATTTGAGTCTTAAGTCCTCCAATATTTCGGCACAGTTTCATGTGCTATGATCACGGAACAACTGAAGTCACTGCGAGTTGAACTTATCTCAATCATGGTTTTCAAGTGTTTTATATCCTAATATGATTTCAGTTCATTTAACTCTAAAACCTATTTACTCTGTTTCATATTTGTAAGATTGTACACTGTAGATAATCATTAACCACAGCACTGTTTTATATGACTGCACAGACTGGTACTAATATTTATAAGCATGGTTCTTTCACAAAATGATTTGTGCCTCTCTTTTACAAGGTCTCACATTCATTTATCAGTTGGAATTGGGTAAGTGGTACTTTACCAACATTCATGTACACAACATATTTAGCTGCTGTAACAATCCTAATCCTAACTAATATTATAAATGCGAAAGTGTGTTTGTTAGTCCTTCCTTAATGCCCTAACAAAGCAACCAATCAATTTATTTTTGGCATAGAGTTAGTTGAAAGGATGGAGAGTAACATAGGCTACTTTTTGTCCTGGTAAAACATCAAATTTCCATGCGAGATTTATGGCTTATACGGCTTACGAATTTAACGCGGTCGATACCGCGGGATACAGCTAGTAGATAATATTTTTCATGGACCATCATCACCATTTACACACAAAACGTCTCAGTGCCCTTAAGGCGGCGTCAATTATACCTGCTACAAGTCATACATCAAAGCGGTTTATTTCGTTTAGACCTTACAGAAGTCTTGGACACGTCACAAAATTCTAATTACGTAAAACTACGAAATAACGTGATCACTTTGATTTTTTATCAACTTCTATCTTTTTAAAGTAAAGTAAAGAAGCAAACAAAAACCTTGTTAGGTTGGTGCCTTGGTAGTCAAAACATAACATAAGCTTGAATTTAGCATATCATTTCACATTGACTGATGTAGTATGAGTACTCAAAACAATATGCAGGTTTTTGCATTGCTCACATCATATGTTTTTGATATAAAAACTGTCGTAATTTGACGAATTCCTTATGAATCATATACCCGCTGTCATTGAGCGGGTTAACGACGAACCTTGCTTGAACTGAAAAAACGTTGAACCATGACCGTACAAAAGCAATGGTCCAAGAAATAAGTAATTAACTAAACAAAGACTTTGCATGTAGCTATGCTTTTCATCAACCCTCAACTTCACAACTAGAGACCCTTGTTGGGACTTTATCAGCAAGCAAGACTCAAGTCACTTACAATACAACCGATGCGATGTTGCGCGGCGGGCGTAGGTCCGCCTGCGACGCAGAAGATTGTGGGTTCGATTCCCGCCTTGGGACAAATGTTTTACGATCTGCAAATATTTGTCACGGGTGTTCTGGGTATTTTTATGCATAATAAAAAATATCTTTCTATGTATTGTGTATATTATATCAGTCATCTAGTACCCATAACACAAGCTCTGCTTAGCTTTGGGCTAGATGATGCTTTGTGGATTGTCCATAATTATTTATTTATTAATACATAGCTCAGCATGGCCTGGCCTTCCATCACAGTACATAACATTATAGGGTAGTTTATCCTCAATCGAAATACATAACTATGCTATTCATGAACCCTCACAATACACTGCCTATACAAGTACTACAGCTAAATTCATATCAGCTAAGTGACGACATAATCATTAAATAAGATTCACAGTCACAAAATATTATATCCTAATCAACATTCTATCATCCTATCCTCAATCAAAACATAATCATGCTTTTCACGAACCATAGAAAATAAAAACTGCCTATATAACTAAGCTGATCTCCGCTAGGTGGCGACCTAATCAGCAAGCAAGCGGTGCTCTGCCATCGAGTACTGCGCCTGGCTCAAGCGCTGGCAGACGGCGCAGCGTTAGGCGCTGGCGAGTGGAAGTCACTGCTGCTGCTTCTGTTGGCTGCCGCCAGCGCGCTGCTGTCGCCGCCAGCGCCGCACCACTCTGCCGCCGAGCAGCTGTGCGAGCGAGTGCTGTGTGTGCTGTTCCAAGTGTGGATACTGGCGTGTCATAGGTGAGTGTACATTCGCTCTAGCATTGGCTACCGAAGTAGCTTTAGGCGTGAAATAAAATTTCAATAGAGCGACGTAGACGACTTTGCCCCAGTATCAGTGTAAAATAACTGCAGATGCTAATCCATCCGACCTTTACTTATTCAAGTTTACAAGTATTTCCGTTTGTCATGCACGCATGAAGGTCTCCAGTTCAACTCACTCGAGCGTTATAAATAGAAATAGTCCCTAAAAATAACATAAGCTTTGATAATTCCAGATGTTTCCCCTCCCCGCCGCTGTGGCGTACACTACGCGAGCAGTGCATGTCGTGGCGCCACCGAGCGCCGCTCACGCAGCAATGGACGCGCGCCTCGCTCTGTCTCACGGCCAGAATGTTATCCCATATGTATGGACTGCTATTCCCAGCGCTTCCTATCAGTGAGTCATACCAATGAGTCAAATGAAACTATCAATGAGTCATCAGTATTGTTCAGTTAGCAATGGATGTACGCCTCGCTTTGTCTCACGGCCAGAATGCTGTCCCTCATGTATACCGCTCTTCCCGGCGCTTCCTATCAGCGAGTCATACCAATGAGTCAAACTGAAACTATCAATGAGGCATCAGTATTATTCAGTTACGCAGCAATGGACGTACGCCTCGCTCTGTCTCACGGCCAGAATGCTGTCCTCACACATGTTTGGACCTCTCTTCCTGGCGCTTCCTTCCAATAAATAGTTATTATGTGTATTAAAATTCCTACCAACTACGTAAAAATAACTTTTTCTTCCCAAGATTTAGACCGGGTCCAAAAACATTTTTGCTAATTTCAGCCCAACTAGTTAGCATCGTTTGCGCACAAACATTTGACTTTCTAATATTAGTTTAAATTAAAAAGAATCTTGGATATTTTCATCATCAACAGCATCATCATAGGTTTTATGATTGCTGCCCTCCAGGTGATGAAGACCAGACGCTGATTCCAGCGGACATGTCTGCAGAAGCGGTGATGCAGAGCTGGTATCGAATGCTGCATACCATCGGCAACCCGGTGGACCTGTGTCGTCCGCACCTCATCAGTCAAACGCCTGACTTTTTACAGGTACTGTGGCGTTCATTGTTAACACTGGGTGACCGACGATGCAGGTGCCGAAAGAATTACAGCTTCGTGTCGCTAAGGGTTGAGATGCCTTAAACTGACCCCCTGTTACGTTTGAAGTAAATTTCTATGAATACAGAACTATTTTTAAACTAGAATCTTTCAGTAAAATGAAATTAGCAAGCCATTTTATATAAGAACAACATTTAATATTTTAAAACCAAAACTGATGTTATTAAGTACGTGACTTGAAGCCAGGTCAGCTAAACATGAACATTACTGTATCTTTTTATAGCTACAAATTTTTGGAGAATTCGTGGCGTAGTGGACGAAGCCTGAGACGCAGGAGGCGGCGGGTTCGATTCGCGCTGCGGTACAAATGTTTGTATTATCTGCAGGCATTTGTTCCAGGTCAGGGTGTATATGTGTCGCTACCGAATAGTTAAATCAGCAGGCTAACCATAGAACACAATGCGTTAGGTAACACACGTTAGCACTGCTATTTGCGCTAATTCTAGCCTGAATAACGCATGACGCTAATTATAGCGCGTATAACGCGTTATGGACGTTAACTTCAATATAACCCAAAGAAATTAACGCCTATAACGCGTTATTCGCGCTACTATTTGCGTAACGTGTTATTCACGCTAACGTGCGTCACGTTACGCGTTATTTTCTATGGTTAGCCTGCCGGCCGGCTATGTGGTTTATAAAACGACGTCATTCAGTTAAATGCCTAGCAAGGCAGTTCGTTGAACGATCAACGTCGCCTTGGCAAAACACTGGTTGCCTACAATATTTGTACACTGGGCAGGGTTTGGTGTGTACGTGAATGTACAGTCAGTAAACGCAACAAGAAGAGGTGAAAAGACACTACGTAAAGTTAAGAGAGGTATCAGTTCGACCATATAGCTACCCCTTGGAGGTCAAGGGAGTCAAACCACAGAATTTATGAATTATAAAATCTATGGCTTGACCTCCACGGCAACAATAGTTGCATGTGCCAAAGAACCCTGTTGTATAAATAAAAGAGACAGACGGATCAAAATTTCCTGTTATTAGTTAATATTTGCAAAATCACAATCAAATAATAGAAACAAATCAGAACATTGATTTACAATAGAGCTAACTGTAGACTGTTGCAAAAAATCTACCGGCAGCTCAACTGATCCATAAAGTCATAAAATAAAATTTGATCTTGTACAGTACTCAATAACTCAAGAAGAAGGTGCCCGGGACCCCAGCCAGCACCCATGTCTCCAAGCATTGCCCGGGATATTCCACAAAGCAATGATGGGTATCGCCGCGCATGTCGACGCCTTTCTAGGTAACCTTACTTGAGCTGTTTAAATATTGCAGCTATGCATTTACACTGAGGTTATTTTATGTAGAGCAACATTTGCTAGTTATAGGCACTCGGCTAAGCGACCCAATGCCCTGTGTGTGGCCCACATGTGATAGACAAATATATTTGATACACAAGCTAGTATACTGTCTGTGATTTGTAAGGTGCGGCACCTTACAAATCATATCATATCAGATATCGGGACAGTCTGTCAAATCGGAAATATGATTAAAAAAAATATAGTTAAAAACTAAAACCCGACTACATAAAAGTCTTTAACAAGGGTTCACCTATTGTCCATAGCATTTTCTTTTGATACCTAGGTAGGCGGAGGCACCCACCCCACATACCTAGGGTACCATTAGTAACAAAGGCCTCCGACTACCTAAGTATCAAAAGAAAATGCTATGGACAATAGGTGAACGCTTGTTTAAGACTTTTATGTAGTCCGGTTTTAGTTTTTAACTATTTTTTTTTTTACACCTTTTTGTTACCATACATATATCGATACATTTTTTTTATTTGCCCATCCCTATATGACCCGTTGCCATGGTAACAAATAAATAGTTTCCATGGCAACGGGTGTGTCATCCTTCACTCATCACATCAAACTAAATTAGACTCGAAAAGTAACTAGATGTCGTCTCATGCAAAATTTTATCGCGCTATCGAAGTGTACCAGGTGTAATTTAGACCCAGCTATCTCTTAAGACCCTCAATTTTGTCGGACACCATATAGCCTATAACCATCGGGGTATTGAGAAGAATCAATCGATACCTCACTTGTTGAAATCGAAGTAGTAGTTTCAGCGCTACGTGGGAACAAAGACATCGGCTACATACGTACATACATAGGGTGCTAAAATCATAACCCTCCGGTAGTCGGGTAAAAATGTTTAGCGATTGGAAAGTCGTATTGAGTCATACTTTAGAAAACTGTTGTCTTATCATGTCGAAAAATGTTGCCCTTCTATAAAAATAGCTTCGGTGTTTGTGTACCGTAAATTTTATGCCAGTAAGGCCTCATTCACACAGCATCCGTTTTACAGGATCCGTGTATTTTCTCGTGATGGGAGTTCAAATACCTGACAGTATTCCAGATCCAGTAAACGATTGTTTTCAGTAGCAAAGAATCCGTAAAAAACGGTCCTGTAAAAACGGATGCACTGTGTGAATGCGCCCTCAGTCTTCAGATTGGTTGCACTGTATTATTATATAGCACATAATAAGGGAAGTTTTTCATGATTTTATGTTTGGGTTCTCGATATTTCGGCGCATAAACAAAAATATCTTCACGCCTATGAACTTCTAATTAATTACATTGGAAATTAATATGTAAAAGGGTCTGTTATATATATTTAAAATTCAGTTTAATTTCCATACTTGATTCCCCTTTCTAATCAAATTGGATTTGTTTTTGTCAATTATAATAGATTTAGTACCAAATTAGATAGCTTGTTCTCAAATGTAAGACAGATTCATTTCCAAGATTAATTTACCACGGGAATCTTTAAACCCACATATTATTACACACTTAGTATTATAAAATAGTAGATTTTCTAAGTTTGGGTTTTGTAGTGTGAATATTTGTACGGCTTTTATGGGACAATTCATGGGAATATTGTTTTTTATTTTAGCAGAAACCGAATGCCGACGCTGCGCCATAATAGTTTAGAACATTTTTCGAGGAATAATCATCGAAGAATATCTGCTAATCATTTCATGTCAGTCAATGACTTGCTTGTACAATGTACAGGTCTCGTCACGGTTTAATAGCGCTCGGCGAAAGCGGAGGGGCGTTCTACGCAGGTGTAAGCAGATGTAAAAATCAAAATATCGACTTGTGCGCATTCAAACTCAGCGATATTAAACCGTGACGCGACCTGTACAATTTTTCTCCTCGCTCCCTAAATTACATTTGACTTGCTGGGGCCACATTTTATGAAATTATTCGATGAAGTTTAGTATAAGTTCTTATAGTTCAAACAGCGACTGGATGCAAACGTGACCTAGGACTTAGGACATATGTACATCTAGCAGCGGTAACGCACGACACATAGGCTGCGGAAACCGCTTTCCATCAGGTTGGCCGCATGATTTTTTATGACCTTGATGATATAAAAAAAACGATAAGCATTCAAATATGGGCTTTAACTCGTTATTTTTAGATACTTTTTACTGTGAGATAATTGCCTACCACAAGTTTAAAGCGAGTGGCCTACGCACTGCCTAGGTACTAATTTATGCCGTCATTGTAAAATCTATCAAAATATTACGAATAGCCAAATTTGAATGCACATTTTTGTGCAGTGATGCCGCCGTCCAGAGTCCTTATTTTAATTCTCCAAAATACGCAATTGTTTATTTTCGTTTTTTTTGTTTGTGCAAATTAGTGCTCTAAGAGATCGGCCAATTGGTATACTCTAATACACCGAGTATTAGAGTATACCAATTGGCCGAAACGAAACACGCTGTGTTGGAAAATTTAAATAGGCCCCAGATCTGCGACAACCTTAAAAGCTTCTTTTATGATGTACGTTGAATTAAACATCGTCCATTCGCTGTCAGAACATCACAGTAGTTAGTTGGTGATGATTTAGGGTCACTGACCTTTATTATACAAGTACAGTGAGCGTCCTAAATAAGTACCCCTCCCCCCCTCTATGTTTGAAGACAAGGGGCATATTTAATTCTGACGCGCACTGTACTAAAGAGGTCAGTGTATGGGGTGTGGTGTGGTATAGGACGCGGCTGCGACCGCTGGTGGTCGACTCCGGCGGCGGACCGCGACGACGGTGACGTCACGCCGCCCGCCCATCGCCGCCTCGCCAAGTCGTTCAGCGTCGCAGCACCCAAGAACAAAGCGACGGAGAAAAGTATGTATTGTGGTGAACTGATCTGGAGTAGAAACATAGGATTTACTAATCATACTCTGGCTTTATATTCTAGATCAAAAATGTAAACAAAACTCAACAAAAATTAGAATTACACATGATTGGAGTTGATACTAAGACTACTTGTGATCAAATATTTACTTTGTTTACTTTTTTGTTGTGGTTTTTAAAAGTCAAGATACATGCTTGTTTATGTGGTTCTGCAATGTTGATTTTCGCTTGGTATTTTGTGTGAATAGCTTTTATTCCGCAAGTTCCCTTTTTGCGAAACTCATTCGTCGTTTGTTTATCCCACGTGTTGGGTTGGCTGGCACTGTTATAATTTGCACATAACACATCACTTGCTTTATTTTTAGTAACAAAACCTACTAAAATAATTAGAGTACAACTTCATTGAGTATGATTTTCGTAATAAACTAAATACGTATAATTTTACACACTATGTATTATGTTTTTACAAAACATTTTAGTTTTTATGTGATTTAAAATTTACTCGTTATGGACATCGCTAACATATGTAATTGCTAATAAATGAATGCGACCAATGCATGTGCAATGGATCATTTGTTTCGAAACCAAACTTTTGGTTTATTAAATATGCAGATATTTTAAACCTCGTATACATTGATTTACTAAAGGTACACCGCGCACGTCGCTCATTGGTCTGACCAGTAGCCGCCCGCCCAGCGTTGCACCGACCACTCCGCCCAACTCTATTTCTTCACAAGGTTGGTACTAACTTCCTTTTTATGGTATAACAGAATGAATTCCTAATTCGAAATTAAAAAAAAAAACGGAAATTATCTAGAGAGGGGTAATCAGTGGTCATAATTAAAAACAAAATTACCTCTAACTTCTAAACCGAAAAATATGTAGATCAAAAACATTTCGATGCAAATTGGAGCCCCCGAATATACAAAACACGAAGTATTTGACTCTTTATGAACTAGACACATGTATATCTAGAACACAGTTATACAAAAGTTTAAATAAAATTTGCCAATTTATTTCAGTTGGAGAAACTGAGAAACCACCGTTGACGCCGCTTCGTCCGAAAGTGAACTCAATCTTCCATCTCTTTGGAGAGTGGCTTTTTGAAGCTGCGCTTATTGGTACCACAGCTTCGTACAACAATCAACGTAAGCACCTCGAGAAAAAGAACGGTATTTATATGCCACAAAAGAGCTATTAAGATCGTTAGCAAAAACTTTATTTTCAGCTCGAACTGAAGGAACCCCGCCGCCGCCATCGCTTTCCGATGCCGCGAATCGTCTGAACATGCAGAGTTATATGCCTGGTGAGTTTTATTACATAGGTATATATCTGATACATATAATTTATAGCTTCTTTCTGAGTATTTTTCAACGCCAACTCTGCGATCACCAATCCGCCTGCCAAGCGTGGTGATTATGGCAAAACCCCCCCTACATCGGAGACCATCCACTCGATGGACCGACGACATCGTAGCGGTCGTAGGGAGTCGATGGATGGAGGCGGCTCAGGATCGCTATTTGTGGCGTCGTATGGGGGAGGCCTATGTCCAGACGTGAATGGGCTGATATGATATGATGATATAATTTATTAATGGTTTGACATCAAAGTAAAATTTGAATCAGAAATAAATACTTTAACAGAAGACCCATGGCAACCTGTTTGTTCTATTATTTTGTAATTTTATTTATTGCTTTTTGAAAACTAAAGTTTTATTTATTATACTTAACTAGCGACTAAGAAATACCTTTCACTTACCTGAGAAAAATCTTAGTTTCTCAGATAAGTGGAATGTGTTTCTTTTTGAAAAAATAATATTCTTTCAACCTAATTGCTATCAAAATTGTGTTCTCGATATGGCCGGGGGGGAAGTGGCCGGATACATAGTTCCCAGAACTTTGGCTGTTGGGGTCATATGGCACTCGAGTGGCGACCACATACCGGAGGGCGAAATATGAGCAGACACTCAAAAAAACATGTATAAATTACCTGGCGAAAGTCCCGGTAAACCGCTGCAGAATAGGCAGTATAATATGTGGCAGTGTTTTCGCTTAAGATGATATAGAAAACGGAGTGTGGGAAGACCTCCCACTCGATGGATCGACGACATTGTAGCGGTCGCAGGGAGTCGTTGGGTGTAGTCGGCTCAGGACCGCTATTTGCGTCGTTTGGGGGAGGCTTATGTTCAGCAGTGGACGCGTATGGGCTGAATTGGTGAGTAGCGACACCACGGGTATACCGAGTGCTCCCGGGGAAGTTCCTGGTTCTCGTCTCCGCTTGCGGAGTGGTACTCCAAGAGAACCAGATCGCCACCTCTTGCTTGCCTTCATTGGCCGGTCTGAGTGGAGTCGCGAGAGATGCATCTTAGGATGGAGACTCGGGGGTGGAAGTGTCTAATGGCGTAATAACGAGGAAGCCCGCTCACGTGTCTTCGTGATGGTGAAATCGGGGCCGCACCTCTCGACACCCCTTAGTCGTTTGCACCGATGTTGTTCCTTTACCGGCATTTACGCCAACATTTTGAGGAACCCATCCAACATTCGGCAAGCCACCGTCTGCCGCTTGTAACAGTATTGAGAGTATGTTTATGGCAGGCGTCCATAGTTTCCCCCATAGCCCAATTACCCAGTCCATCCATTCACCACAATAACATGGCTTTTTTATTATTATTGTTATTTTCATTTTCCTTTGCAATAGTCTCTACACCTGGCGGATATCATCTTCGGGTGTATCATATTGTGCAACCAAGGATGATACCCGCTATGTGTAGCTCTCGCCTTTACATTAATTCTCATAAAGGGCCTCTGTGCTGTTGGCTTCGGCTCCACGCATGCCTTCCAAAGGACCGAGTCACTATATGGCCCGTGATCATGGAAATAAAAATAATATAATAATACAATCATGTAGCCAAAATTATACACCAGCAACTTGCTCTCCGATACAGCCTTACCGGTCCTGAAGTTCCGTATTATAAGTACACACCGGCGCCAGTTCTCGAAAACGGCCGTGCCACGCTCTACTGGGACCGATCTATCATAACAGACAGGACTATTCTCGCGAATAAGACTGATCTTGTACTGATAGATCGGTTAGAACGGAGGGCGGTGCTCGCTGATGTCACGATACCACATGATGCTAATCTCGTTAAAGCTGAGAAAGATAAACTCAGTAAATATCTTGACTTGGCTAACGAGGTTGTCAGCATGTGGGATGTTGATTCAGCGACCATCGTTCCGATAGTCGTTTCAGTTAATGGCGTAATAGCGAAGAGCCTCGATCAACATCTTATGAGACTCTTGCTAGGAAGTTGAATCAAGGGTCAGATTCAAAAGGCGGTACTCCTGGACTGCGCGTATCGTCAGGAAGTTCCTCTCTCTGCAGCCCTAGTCACCGGCCGCTTGAGCCTAGCTACGCGGCTGGTGATCCACCGTTTTGATATATTTTTTACTGTAGATTAGTTTTATATGTTACGTATTGTATATTCTATAGTAAAAAATGTATTTTTAGCGAGATTTAAAATAAATGAAGTGAAATAATAATTATTGTGAATAGATTTATTTTAATAATACATTTGTACATTTAATTTGGTTACTTCCGGTAGGTAAATTCATTTTAAATCTTTAATCACTAAAACGTTCCTAAGTAAATACTTATTAAACATTCACTGATGTTGTTTTTTCGGCTTGCGCGAAGTACTTTACTTGGGAACGAGCCATTGCCATATGTCTTTGCTAAAAATTGACAGTCGTTGTAAAGATCTTGAGAAGTCAAATTGTGTTGTGTTGAGCGAAAAAACTACATCCAGAAAGAACTCATGTCTTTTCAATGCTGGTTAATAATATTCATAAATGATGACGCACATTTTCTCAGCTGTCACGAAAAAGAAAAATCAATGGAGCTGTTCAAATCTTATGAGGGTTCATGTCTGAATCAAAATCAGAATCAATAACTTTATTTCTTTAGGCTTACAAAATAAGCACTCACTCAAATTTTATACTATAAACATAGTTATTATTATCAAATAAGAAATAAGGTGTTATTGATATTCTCTTCACTTCAATTTTTGTCCATTGTCGGAATGTACCGATTTTAGTAAAGATTTTTAATAGCAAAAGTCAACAGTTAATTCTCGTTTACAGGCCGCGCCGAAGCCCTAGGCACGCTATGCCGAGTGCTATGCTCCAAGCAATGCCGCGAAGAAGTCTTAGCGCCCTACCTCGCTCGCTGCTACGCTGCTATCCACCACGGCCTCAACCCGCCGTCGTCTCGCACCGCGTGCGCTGCCGTGCTCAACGCGAGTGATATATTCAGGTAACTTTATGTAGAGCTAAGCTCTCTTCGCTCGCTGCTACGCCGTATCATGGCTTAAATCT
Source organism: Eupithecia insigniata (assembly GCA_947859395.1). Lineage (NCBI taxonomy): Eukaryota > Metazoa > Arthropoda > Insecta > Lepidoptera > Geometridae > Eupithecia > Eupithecia insigniata. Next base: position 8,824,464 of record OX402008.1, read on the forward strand.
GCGTTAGAAGATTTCGGATGCAATATTGAGAACACTGGAGTCTGGACCGATATCCCCAAAATGGCAGTAATTTCATAGCGCGTTGTCTTACCTTGAATTTTTAAACTATCAAAAGCTGATCTTATTTTCTTTTACAGACTAGACTTAGACGGTGTCTTAGTCCTCGTGCCAGACTTCATCAACGCTTTGGACCATATCCTGACGGACAAAGAGCCCAAAATCGACTGCGGGAACATAGACAAGCGTGCGCTTCGCAAGGCCGCTATCAGCTGTCTATTGTCTATGGTCGCCTTTCCTTATCACTATAGAGGATTGCCAGTTCCGGAGTTTCCTGGGTGCAATGAATAGTAAGCTGTATTTCCTTAAACATATTATAGATATTACTTTGACCGGGGTTGTCGTAGCATAAGGCGGTTTTATGCCTAGTGCCGCTGCCTTGCTTTTATATAAGAAATTACGTTAATTAAAAGAATTTTCAAATATGTATCTCTCCAACTCTGCCCGTAAATGTCGTAAGAGGTGACTAAGGAAACCTACTAGCTAGAGAAAGGGCAGCAGCTTTCTTCTTGGTATTTTTACCACCTCGACTGCGATCACCAATCCCCTGCCAGGCGTGGTGATTACTTCAATACGCCCCTTATTTGGGGAGGCATATTGAGCTGTGAATGTATGTGTACTGAGAGTTTACTTTTGAGTGTTCATTAAATAACCAAACCTTCGGTTCCTTCTGTCTGCTCTTCATTCAGCAATGAAGTGTGTAAGCATTATTTAGAATTACAAATAATAATAAGCCTGTAACGTTCCAGAGTTAACCCACTCTGTTCCACTGTTCTGCGTTGTTGAGATAGGCCTCTGTGACGCTCATTGGGAGAGGCATGTGTCCAACCTTGAACTATAGCATGGGCTGATAATGATGATAATGACCCACTGTCAGGCAAAGGCCGCATCCTGCGTCCATAAATAACTAAGTACACGAACGTATATAATATGTAATCTTCTGGGCATAGGTATTAAACCATGGACTAAGACCTGTTTTGTAAGAGAATTGGTGCCTGTGATAGGTTTTAGAAAAAAAACCTGTGGTACAGGTCACCAATATAAAATGGATTATAATCCCTAACCACTTGGACCCACGCTCGATCAATAAATACTATAAACCTTATACCTAATGTTATAAACATAATTTTCCAGTGCGGGTATGACTCTAGGCGAATTCACCCGCGGTCGCCTAGCCCTCATCTGCGTATCTGCGGTGCAAGCGGAATGTTCTGAGGCATTGGCGGTTCCACTTCTGAGTGCGTTGTATCTGTGCGTGAGACACAATGCGCAGGCGACGTCGGGGCGTGCGCATAGTGCGCCGCCCACGTCAACCATGTCGCATAATACGGATTATAAAGGTGAGGGAATCTAGATCGTTGATTGGTTAGACAAGGCAGCCACGTTGAAATCGAAACTCATGTACTGACTTATAAATCAATGCCTTAAGCTAGAACCACACTTTCGTAGTTGGTGTGGTGTGTGTCACAAACATATCGTTTTCATATTTAATATGGCAACACTGATACAACGCAATGTCACAAATAACGTGTTTTATATTTTATGTATGCTAGTTTTAAGGTACATATATATGGACCATTATATTACCTTATCTTACTTTTATTATAGTGATAAGTAAAGTAAGATCTGTAACTTTTCCTTAGTGTGAAATAAATGAATTACTGCTACTGACCCGACAGACATTGCCCTGTCATTCAAGTCAAACAATTGACAGTTATTTCAAACGTGCTTAGCTAAGAGTTTATAAGGCTGGGGTAAGGTTACATTAAAAAAGTTTGTAATAAAGGTTCAGTTTTCTTAGTTTCTGCGCAATATTTTCTTAATGTAAATGTTACCTTCTACCAAGTATTAGAAAACATTTAAAAAAAAGAAATATGAAATCCCCTTCTTCCACCGGACAAGCAGACGCACTGGTAAATACCACCCATACCTAGTCGACATACCACCGTGTCGAACCAAATGTTTTCGCTCTACTTTCATTATAAGTACCGGTAAAGAGTGGAACGAACTTCCTGCTTCTGTTTTTCCAGTAGAGTACAATCTAGGAGTCTTTGAATCCCGAGTGAATAAGTTCCTTCTGGGAAAGCGTGCTCCGTCTTAGGCCACATCTTCACTTTCCCGAGCGAGACGGTGGTCAAACGTTTTACCATTAGCAATAAAAAAAAAATCGGTTAAGCCGTTCTCAAGTTATAGCCGGACCAAGAGAAATATGGGTTAATTTTTATATATATGTTTATATAGATTTTTATGGATATAGATTATCATAATTAATATGACTCTGACACGCGCTGCAGACCACACAACAATAGTGTGTTTCTACCTTTAGCTTTATCACATGTTGACTGTGACAGATCATGGTCACAATACAACCAATCTGGTATGGGACCAATATGAACATAAATCGAGTTTTTAAGTCGAGTTGTGATTGGATTGCCTCAACAGAGTGAAAGCCATCATAATTAGATCCAGCTAAATCTGCAACTTTATTTAGAACCTTTTTCGTGGAATCGCCCGAAATAAAAGAACAATGAAGTAAAAAACTCATTTTCAGCATTTTACCTAGATACACCGCTATCACAACAGGATGCTATTTGACATTCACAGTAATAGCACACATCCACGCTACATGAATTTTATTTTGCCTTCAGTTTACGCACCACCGATGACCCACATAAGGGTAAAATTTTAAAACGCCATATCGGATGCGAAATTACTCTTAGTGTCCACCAAACTAATTTTAAGTATCACAAACTGCAAAGGATCTTTGATAATTCCTTGGTTTGACATAATAATAAAAAATATACACGGTGGCGCTAAATTCGCCACTGCCTTCGCCCTATCTAAAGTCGATGAAAGACCTCATAAGGAACGATTAATTTGATTAAGTCAATCAAATTTTCTCAACTGTTATATTTCGAAATGTTTCAGTCGGAACAACTTAATTCGTCGTTAGTAAAATACTTGCTAATCTATAAAGAACCCTAAATCCTGCATAGTAAGTATACTTTAGTGAATCAAACCTTTTCAAATACTCTGACTCGGAACTTCTGGGTTACTTGTCAATACTTGTTGCTCAGGACTTACGGTTCTATTTAGAACCGTAAGTCCTGAGCAACAAGTATACTATTTTACTGAAGTCAAACAAATCCGAACGAACGAAACGAAACAAACTTCTATAAATAATAGATTCAGGCGTTACTTTGCGGAAATCCATTATCGAGGGGCAAAATATTAGAACGAAAAAATATTTTGTAACAATTCCGCGTATACTAACCTACTCTGATAGTAATCATCAAAGTAAGTTGTCAACTAGTTTCGACTCCACGAGGATCCTGAAGATGTCTCGAAAATTCCTTGACAATCTAAATAGAATCCTAAGTCCTGAGCAGCAAGTATATTTGTAGCGCGTTCGGAGAGCGGCAGCGCCTCGGGCAGTGAGGGGCATTCGTTAGAGGACTTCGCGGCTGACGTTAGGGAGCTAGACCCATCCTCGCCTGTTTTTGGTAATTATGCACCTTATGTTGCTGTGGCAGGGTCGATATTTGATAGATCATTTGAAGCCAAAAGAAACCTAAAAGTGATCCCTCACCTGAAACATGCGTCTATAACAGATTCGACCGAGCATTCACTCGTCAATCGTCATTCAGTAGGGCAGTAGTGTAACGTTAGCTCAATGCTTAGATTGTTAGATTATAGATAAGCTCCCGGTGAGAGGTCGCCTTTATGTTTGATTATTTAAAAAAAGTTCATTTAAACTCAACAAAACCTACCTCGTTAACATACGATAGGCTGCGGTAACCGCTTTCCATCAAGTGGGCCGCACGCTTGACTGCTACCTTGGTGGTATAATTTTTTTTTAAATACCAATATTTTTTTAAAACTGCCTTGACGGCTTCAAATGATGTCAAATATCGCACCTTGAAATTTGGTGAACTCAAATTTGCGGTACTGAAATTTTCAATTTGGGTTACACAACGATGCTTTTTCTGTACCTACATATTAATTTAGCTTGCTTTATCAAAGAGCTCTTAATTCATAATTTTAATTTTAAAGCACAGTGTCACCACTTTATTGTTGTTTTATATCTGAGAAAGTTATTCTGACATAAAAGTCCTTCGAAACTAAGCTAATCTCAGGCAATAAATCTCTGCCATTAACACTTTCATTGCCCATGACCAATTTCCCCACCCTCCATTTAGCGGCGGCGGCGTCGCGCTCCTCTAGGTGGCGCCACCAAGGCTGGGCAATGAATGCGTTAAACCTTTTGAGATTTCCAGAGGATCAGTTAGTCATCCTTGGCTATAATGAATACCTTCCCCTAATCTAAAATAACACAAATAAAAGCATGGGGTTGAGTGTTTTTTAAAGTTAATGTTTTATTTTAATAATGCCAGTTCAGACAACGCGGTATTTGTTATCCAGAGCTGAGGTACCATATGGTACTTCAGTGACGCGGCTGGCGAAGGTCCGCCTGCGATGCAGGAAGGTCCGGGTTCGATTCCCGCCTCGGGACAAATGTTTATACGGTCTGCAGATTTTTGTTCCGGGTATTCTGGATGTTTTCTATGTATAGAAATAGCGATTTATTAGTATATTGTATTAAGTATATCAGTTACCCATAAAACAAGCTCTGTTTAGCTTGGGGCTTAGATAATGCTGTTCAGCATTTTTTTATTTTGGTAAAAAGTAGGAACACTGCATCGCATACCTACTCGGCTTTCGCTACCGTTCTGGGTAGCAATTACCGCCAATATCTGGATATGACTTTTAAAGTGAATAATGAACACATAAGGTGCGGCACTGGTGGTTCGCGCCACTTACCTCGTGTGCCACCGGTTAATCTCCTCATGGAAGGGGGATCTCCAAGTGTCGTTGGCAGCGTTGGAACTCCTCTCTGGACTGGCGAAACTGCACTCTTCTAAACCAGGTATGAAACTACATATATTGTTCAAACCCCGAACCAAACATTTTGACCATTTATTTTTGACGTATGTAGCAATGTGTCTGTTTATGGCATCGTATCTCCCAAATATGTAGATGAACTGATTAGAATTTTTTTTTTTTGTTAAGAAGGCTACTTAATCAAGAGTATTTTTATATAGTCCAGATTTTCAGATTTCATTAACTTTATTCTTTAGGCTTACAAAATAATCATTTAGACAAGTCAAATGTTATATTTTAAAAAGTTGACTCTCTCATCTCAATGTTGTTTATGTGGTTGCTGACCAGCGTTACGGGGCGTAATATAACACGTACGGGACGTAATGTAGCATTTTACACAGTGATCTTTCGTGCAGTCAGTACGGGGAGCGAAGGCGCTCGCAACGAGACGGACACTGCCTAACGTATCATGTTCGCTGCGAATGGTACATTACGCCCCTTAACACCGGTCAGTCCCAACTTTAGCTTTGTTCAAAGATAATTGGTCGCTGCTGTTCTAAATTTCCCATTTTTTGTTCATAGTCAAATTGTTGTCAGGGATTTATGAATTGTTTTAAATAGCATATTATTATCTACCTTTTGTTTTATTAATAATGGTCTAATCTATTTTCATGCGTTCTAGAATATGTTATTGGTAAGTTTGATGATTTACTATACTCCGATTAAAAAACTTGGTTATTTTTTGCATACAGAGGTATTAGGGTATATGTAGGGATCTTCCCATGAAATTCTATTTAAATATTTTATTTAAATACATTATTTATTTATGTATTCATTTTATAATATCTACATTATATATTTACACGTTTACACACTGTTCATACATTGTTCATACCCTGTCCATACAATCTCCCGTTCATACTTGCTTAACGTTCGTACTCATACACCTTGTTCATACTCTCTACTCCTACATGTTGTCTTCACATTTCTTACCACTACCCTCACTGATTTTGTATCGATATTTTATATCTTTATTTATATTATTTACATCAAGGTTTGCCACCTGGTTTATTAAATAATATTTAGTTTAGTGTTGGATCATATTCGATTTACTTATCGATCTTGCAAACGCAAAGTTTCTCGATACTCGGCCGCTTGCATCGGCCGACCGGTTTTGTACCAGCGCGCGGGAACACCCCGCGCCCCGTACCTCTTTCCGACTGTCACCCGAGTCAGTCGTATGCGCACTGCTCTGTATCAAGTGGCATCTAAAAACCTCTTATATTTTTTCCGATATCTTATATACTATATATAACTTCTTTCTATCCCTATTCTATCTTCTACTGTGAACTCTAATCTATTTACTGTACCTTCCACTCCTTCTATAAATAAATGTAGTAAATAATAAACCGGCCTGTGAACTAAACTGTGTGTCTCTTCACCCAACAACCGCAACAGCGCAGGCCACCCCCGCTACACAGAGGTATTACGAAACCAAAGGAATATTGTTAGAAAATATTTAACGACATTAGTATCATCGAAGCAAAGCACAGAAGACCAAAGCAATATTTGGTTTTGAAAGCTTTCATACATCATTTTGCTGAACTCTAGTTCGTTTTCGAATTCAAATACAATTATTTTTTTTGCTACATTTTTTTATATTATGCGTTGTTGAAGTTTTAGTTTTTAGGGATAACTTTGTTGTTACATTGTTGTCTTTTCTTATTTTTACCAGTTTTTGTTAAGTTTTCATTCATAAATGTCTTTGTTGACAAAAAAATTATTAGATTCTACATCGAGTACAGGTACTTGCACTATTAAATTCCCTGTAACACGGTCGTATTTTATATAAATATGCCTACAACTTCAATTGTGTCAACTGATTATGTGTATCAATTGCAACTTATAACTCATATCACTTGCCTATCAGCAGCTGCTGTGCGATTACGCAAAAACCACCGATCCTATTGGAAATATCGAAATAGCTTTCAAGGCTATTTAAATAGCTTTCAAGTGTCAATTATAGGAAGGCGTTATTCCACAACTGAATTTGAACGATCGAATTGTGGATTTTTCATAAATTCCTGTTATATTTCAGAGGCTATCGAAAGAAAACGCGCTGTCCGCTGGATATGCGACTACATAAGTGTGCAATGCGGCCGACCGCCGCAAGCGCATTCCCGCGACCTACACTCGTGTGTAGTAGCCGCATACAGCTGTCTAGCCGCGTGGCTATGTCCCGCGCTATTGGCTGATGCAGACTGTCTGGCTACCCTCATGGAGGTGGTGGAATTGGGGATAGCTGGCACAAAGAGTCAGGGTAGGTTCTTGTTTCTCGGCTAAGGTGGGTGGGAAGCATGAGATCCGAAACTATAAGATTTAAGAAAACAATACATAATGTTTTTTACATGCTACTTAAGCAGAAATTCAAATACGTAGATTGATTTTTATCATTCTGAGACTGTGATTCCTGTCAATCTTCACACGGATTCTGTTGTTATTTAAGCTATTTTTCAGGTAAACCCGGAGAGCCACCAAAGATGAAGGATGAGAAGGAACTCAAACCCGTCTCAATGCGAGTCCGAGACGCAGCTGAATCTCTGCTGATGCTTATACTGGAACAGGTGCGTATAATATTAAATATTATTTATCGCGTAACTTTTTAATATTTTCGTGCGTATAACTTAATCTAACTCTAAGTTAAAAGATCACCACCGCCGACAAAAATGTTTACTTTCGACCAACGTTAGTAACCGATTGTCTTCAAAAAAAGCTGAGAAAGGACGATATAGTCACCTTTCAAACAAAAAAAAGTGAAGTGATTAATTAGATATTAGATTGATAGCGGAGTAATTTGATGACGTAATCATTAAGGCTATCACGGACCTCAAACTACACCCTCGTTGGCAATTGGTCACTTTCGCCCCTTGCCTAACAATGTACTTACGTATGTCAAACACATATGATTTCGTTGCAGGTGGGTGACGGTCCAAACGGCACTGGCTGGTGCCGGCTTGACGAGCGCTGGCTGGCGGCGCTCGGGCACGGCAGGCTGCGGCACTACGTCGCTGACGGCAACATTCTGCTGTCGCTGTTAGAGGAACCGCTCGCAAACAGTCAGGAGCCGCAGCCTACGCTCGTCGGTGAGTGCATTGCATATTGGACCTGTGTCATCTAGTCCGGCTTGATGCAACGCAAGCTAGAATGACACACATTAGCTGGTCACTTCGACGAACGCTTGGTTGACGGCACGGCGGTGCGGCAGTAAGTCGCGGACGGAAACATTCTGCTGTCGCTGTTGGAGGAGCCGTAACTTACGCTCGTGGGTGAGTACCTACTGTTATGGCCTAGAAAAGTAACAGAAGCGCGAAGCGATGTTGTTACTGTGGAGTGTTGTGGAAGTGATGGACCTCAAAAGCAAAAATCAATATCAATAACTTTTTAATTCCTTATTTCATAAATACAATTAAATAATTTTAAAAATTTGATCTTTTTTAAATGTACATACTGTACGGGACACCTTTATGATAAATGATAGAACGTAGAGATTGATAAAAACTCTTATATTGATATACTGATATGTGAGCACGCGCCTACCATGATGAGGTGAAAACGTGAACTGATGCAATAAAGTAAATGGAAGGCGCGTGTAACAATTTGACCTTAATAATATCGATGATCTGACAATTAGCTAGCTTATACCTAAATGCACGGATGCGCTGCACCGTACATGCTCCGGGGCGAGAGATGTAGGTGAAGATGCTGTATGATAAATTATAGGTTTAGTAATATATCTAATGATAAAATGATAAGATGCGTTAGCCTAAGTAAATTTAAACTTAAACGCTATGTTAATTAGATGTCATGATCTACATCATTTGCGTGAAAAGTGTGAAAAACTCTTGTTGGTGAAGTCGCCTTATCGATCATTTGAACTTTCTGATTTTTATATAACACTGAAACAACTCTCGGTTTTTCGACTAAACTTGATACACTTTCCACTGATTGAACACTACGCTTATTAGCACTTGCACTGGCACTAGCACTAGCAATATCGCTGATGGAGACCGGCGCCGGCTGTGGCGCCGGAGCAGCAATGGTGGCGGTGGCAGCAGCAGCGGCCCGCTCCTCGCGGCCCGCGCGCACTCCCACCCGCCTTCGCCACCACATGAACGCGACGCCTGCGACGCACCCACCCGCGACCAAAATGTATATAACCACATAGTGATGAACGTCGTGGCTGGAAATCTGTTCGATTTCACTTCTCTCTGATTTCATCTGCTCGATCTGTTGACCGATCTTCTTCAAGGATGTCTGTCTGTCATTGACTTCGACGTCTGATCGATTCTCGCTCTCATCGATTGGTGTAGTAAGATTGATAATGTTGTTAATTGGAGGAATATCGATTGACAGTATATCAGGTTTGGCGTGAATCTCATTCATGTGATGATTGTGTGAATAAATCATGAATGAATCGGCTCTCAATGTACAATCATTGCCCAAGGACAGCACACCGCCCTTGCTGATGTGTTCAAATGTGACCTGATCGCTACATATCAATCTTAGTGTGCATCTGTCGCAGCAATAAAATAGATAATTGTTCAATTTATTTAATGATGTCCAGTTGTTTTGGCACGTCTTTGAGATTGTTTGACATCTCTCCATTGTTTCGTCCTTGACACACAAGTTTTGATCGCTATGCATATGATATATAGGGCTCTGAACCTCACATAGTTTTGTGGAAGGATTTAATTCATAACATGCTTGTAAATCCTTTTCTGTGATAGGTAGATACGAATCTCGTTGTAAATTCATCGCAATGTGCTCTGTGATTGGTATGATCGTAATTGCTTTACCTCTGTTGATGGCAGGAATGGGTATTATCTTGTAGAGATCGTAGTTTTCTCTGGTAACAAGTGGGATCTTTACTTCTAGGAGCATGTACTGATCTGTAACTCTCACCTTAACCCTTAATAAATGATACAGTTTTGATAAGCCATCTCCGCTGTGAAAGTTTTCTATAGGTAATGATATATCCTTTGATAAATGGCCAGAAATTATGCTCAACTCTTCTTTGATTTGTTCCGGTGATATAATATGGATATTGAATTTCCCGTGATAAATATCGGTAACCGTATCTAAAAGAGTATCTTGTATCTGTTTTAGATTGCCTAGTATATTATTGGCGATGATAGACGACAATGTAAACTCATTATTAGCTATTACACTCTCTACCTCCTGTTTAAGAATTGAATTTTTCTGCGCTTGATTTATCATGTGTTGATTAAATAATTTATGCTGTTGGTCTACTGATAGTTCTAAACGCTTCAAAAAGGTATTATATATTGTGCTTCAATAATTGATGTTTGATTTTTCCAAAGGTTGGCGAGGTGATTTTGATTTTTCATAACGAGGTCAATGTCGTGCTGATATTGTTGTGCAAAATCATCATCTAGTACTCCGAACAATGCATGTGCTACGTTTCCTATTCCATTGATAAGGCCTCTACGTACTCGGGTTCCAATGACGTTGGATTGTTTATTGAGTAGCAGCTGATCGTAGTATTGTAACTCGACAAGCCCGTGACGTAATTGCATTACTATCAGGTCGCACTGTGCTCTTTGTTTTTGTTTTGCGCATGACGCCTGTAGGTGTTTGATATAATTTGTCAGTAACCTTGACCCTTCCCAGTAGGGATTCATGTCGTAATAAATTACCATCTTCCATTCGTCCCTGATAAGTTGCATTGTAGATAGTTTGTCAAAATAAAGGCTCTGTTGCTCCTTAAAAAACGATACGTTATGTGTACAATGTGCGTTTTGTGCACACATAGTAAACAATAGCAGCATTGTAAGTATGAAGTTACTGAGTTTACTGCCTATTCTTTTCACTCTATCGGGCTTGGGACTTTGTTGATTGTCTTTGCTCTGTTCTGTAGCTTTTTTATGTGACTGATTTTGAACTGGTAAGATCGATAACTTTGTGATTGGCCTCTTGATAACGCCATTTTTGGTCTTCACTGAGACCACTCGCACATAACCATCGGTGCCGGGGTGAACGTCAATAACTCTACCTAACGCCCATTTCCCAGGGGGTAGGTTAGCGTCATGTATGATAATGATATCGTCAATCTTGATATTTTCTTTGGACTGTAGCCACTTGCTGCGTGATGTTAATTGTGTCAAATATTCAGCCTGCCATCGTTTCCAGATATCTCCGAACAGCTTCTGCGTAAGATGCCATCTTGTCCTTTGATCTCTTTCTGTTTCGACAATACTTAACAATGGGCCGCTTGATAGAAAGTGGGATGGAGTCAGATAGTTCAGATCTTCCGGATCTTCCGTCAGCGCGCAGAGCGGCCGTGAATTGAGCACGGCTTCCAACTGGGTTAGCAGAGTCGTATATTCTTCAAAGGTGAGCTTCTGCTCACCAATGACACGTCGAAGGTGGTACTTCACGCTCTTTATGGCCGCTTCCCATAGACCTCCTGCGCTCGGGTTGCTTGGTGCATTGAAATGCCAGGTTATCTCCATCTCACTGACCTCTGATAATAATTCTGGATTGATAATGCTTGTGATCTCTTGTATCTCTTGCTTGAGAATTTTGTTAGCGCCGACAAAGTTTGTACCATTGTCGCTGTACATATGTGATGGTGTGCCGCGTCTTGCAGCCATCCGTCTCAACGCCGCTAAGAATGCGGACGCAGTCATGTCTGACACTAACTCGAGATGTACAGCCTTTGTCGCCATACATATGAATAATGATATGTAACCCTTGAAGCTTTTCATGCCTCTACCCTTGCTGGACTTCACAAACACGTGACCTGAAAAGTCAACGCCTGTATGATAGAATGGCCTTGAGGGATTTGATCTGGATTCAGGCAAATTTCCTAAAATTTGATCGTGTTTTGAAGGGTTATTTCTTCTGCATGTGATACATTGGCGTACCCGCATTTTTACAGCTCTATTACCACCAATTATCCAATACTGTTGCCGTAGTTTTGCGAGGGTAACACGTGCTCCACCGTGATATGTTTGTTTGTGTGCATGGTCGATGAGTAGATTTGTCACATGACCAGAATGCGGGATGATAAGTGGATGCATCATGTCTTTGGTTATGAAGGCGTTTGTTAGTCTGCCTCCTACTCTGAGCAAGCCTGCTTGATCTAGTCTCGGGTTTAGACACAAAACTTTGCTTTTCGGGTCAACTTGATTATGATGTTGTAAGGATACGATGTCCTTTCCAAATTCAATGTTTTGAATGTATTTAATAATCCTCAATCTTGCCGCTTTGAGTTCTGTGGCGGTAAGAAACGGTGATTTATTATTTTGCTTGAAACGTAACACGTATGCTAGTATACGTGTCACCCGAGTGTAGCTACTATTATTGTTTAGTAGCGTTGATATGACGTCATCTTGCTGGTGTGACGTTGTTGTCGTGACGTTGCTTTGTTTAGGTTTCTTGACCTCTTCATCAGTGATAAAATCACGCTGTTTCGATTTTTGTGCGTCGAAAGTCAAAAGCCATTCGGGTCCATGCCACCACAAGGGATGATGAATTACCTGTTCCATGGTTATACCCCTGCTAGCACAGTCAGCTGGGTTCTCGCTTGACTTCACGTAACGCCATGTTTCGGGTGGCATAATCTTGGTCACCTGAACTACTCTATTAGCTACGAAGGTTTTCCAGCGTCCTGGATCACCCTGCAACCAACCTAGTGCGGCCATCGAGTCAGACCAACCAAACAGTTTGATATTATAGCCTGATAGACATGACAAAACCTTTTCCATTAGCTTCGAAAGCAATAGACTGGCACTAAGTTCTAATCTGGGCAAGGTGACATCACTCTTCGGAGGAACCAATCTTGATTTAGCAGCAACCATTATGATAGAATTATTTGAATTGCCGTACAGATCATTTCTAATAATTTTGCAGTATATGACGCAGGCGTAGGCATTGTTTGATGCGTCACAGAATCCATGCAATTCGATGACGTCATTCTCACGGATCTGAAGCCATCTAGGGATTCGTAATTCGCCAATATTTTTCAAATCCTTTCTGATTTTTAACCACTCGTTACTAATGTCAGCTGGGAGTTCATCGTCCCATTCAATGTTGTGAAACCAGATTCGCTGAAATAGCAGTTTGAACTTTGTTGTAACTGGAGTAAGCCAACCGAGCGGGTCGAATAACTTTGATATATCAGATAGTAAACTGCGTTTTGTATGTTTGATTGTTTCTGATAAGTTTATCTTGAGATCGAAAGTTAATTCATCTGATTGTGGATGCCACCGAAGTCCGAAAGTCTTTGTTGTGGCTTCATGTTTGAAGTCATATTGATCACTGCTGTTTGCCGTGCTGACATTCTGCAATAGCTCTTCTGTATTAGAAGACCATTTACGCAAATTAAAACCGCCTGATTGCAATAATTGAATAAGATCTGATTGCAGTTGTTTCGCGCTTTGAATGTCGTGATTTCCATTGATAAGGTCGTCCATATAAAACTGTTCTCTTAGTGTTTTTGCTGCTGGACTTGATTGATATTTATGGCCCTCATCATGAGCCAATTGCTTTAACACCATCATGGCAAGGAATGGTGCTGCTTTCTGTCCGTAGGTGACCGTTGTGAGGACGTACTCTTTCATGCTGTCTGATGCTGATTCGCGCCACACCACGGCCTGAAGACATTGATCATCTTCATGAACTGATATGTTTCTAAACATTTTTTCAATGTCAGCTGTGTAGGCATACTTGTACTGCCTCCACTTGATGATAAGTGATAGTAAATCTTGTTGTAGATTTGGACCACGATACATGACGTCATTCAAGCTGCGGCCGCTCGATGTTTTTGAAGAAGCATTAAATACCACTCGAAGGGCCGTAGTCGTGGAATCTGCCTTAATCACGCAGTGATGAGGCAAATAGACGATAGGTTTCAATGAATTTGGTAGAAGCTGCATGTGGTTTAAAGATATATATTCTGATATGAATGATTTGTAACCCTTTTGCATGTCTGGGTTTTTGATAAATCTTTTCTCCAACTGCTTCAATTGTGCTATTGCCCTTGGTTTGGATTCTCCTAGCTGTTCTCGGGCATCTGATATCATAGGTAGCCTGACAATGTATTTTCCATCGGTCTGCCGTGTCGTAGTGTTCTTGAAATATTCCAAGCAGTGAGCATCCTCTTGCGATAAAGAAGTTTCATGAGGAATATCTTCTATTTCCCAGAAGCGTTGAATATCTTCCACGTTATTGATGATAACGTTACATTGGAAAGATTTTACATTTCCGCATAAAACCCAACCAAGACGTGTTTGTTGAACGACTGGCAATGATTTATCAGATGAAATAATTCCACTCAAAATGATGCAAGAGTAGACGTCGGCCCCTAAGAGTAAGTCTACCGGTCGATTGATGTTAAAGTCGGGATCGGCTAGCTGGATGCCCTCTAGGAACGACCAAGTAGGCTTATTAAATGTCTGATTAGGTAAATTGTTTACCATCTGTTTCATGATATAAACATCTGTTGCAAACTGATAGTCGTTGTACATTGATGAACAAATGATATTCAGAGCGCCTTTACAGTTATTTTCCTTGGCTCCTACCCCAAAAATAACGCCTTTGCACCTCTGTCTAGGTAACTTCAGCATTTGTGCTGCTTTTTCGGTGATAAGAGAGGTTTGTGATCCCTGGTCAATCAAGGCTCTCAGTTAGATAAATGTACCATCAGCTGACTTAACCTTCACCATGGCTGTTGCCAATAAAGTTTCAGTAATATCATCTTGAGACACATGTGTAACATTTTTCTCATTTTGTTCATTTTTAGTGGATGGCTCGTCAGCAAACACTTCATGAATTAATGTATTGTGCCGACCATTGCATTCACGGCAACAAGTATTTGATAAGCATTTTTTGCCAAAATGATCATACAAACAATTCATGCATAATTTCAATTTCGCAATTGTATTACGGCGTTCTTTCGGTGTCATTTTTAAGAAAACATTGCAATTAAAAATGCGATGAAATTTTTTGCAGAGTTGACATCCTGTTTGCTGTTTTTGTACAACATTATTCATTGGTTTTTGATAGTTATTATTTGATTTATATTGATTGTTATATTTTTGGTTTTGTTTGTCTATTTGTTGAGCTGATTTTATATTGTTTGATTTGTTTGGAGAACGTTGTGATTGTGACGCTTCCAATGACGTAAATTTGCTTTCCAAGAAGTCTGTAAAATCCTTGATAGTCGGCAGAGCCCTAGGATTTTTCAATGATTGACAGTACTCCTTGTCGGTCTCGAGATCCAGCTTCTGCTCCAAGATGAACATAACCAAAGGATCCCAAGAGCTGATATCAACGCCCATGTTTTTGATAGAGTTTAGGCATTCGACGACACAGTCATGCATCTTTTTCAGTTGAGTTACTGATTGCTGTTGAAGAATAGGCATATTCATGATAATACCTATGTATGAGTTGAAAATAAATTTGGTGTTATTAAATCGGTTGTTAAGAATGTCCCAGCATACTTGATAGTTATCTGCTGTGATACGCAGATGTGAGACAATTTGGTCCGCTTCTCCCTTGAGTTTGCCTTTCAAAAATTGCATTTTTTGACAATTAGACATAGTTCCGTTGTTATGAATAGCCTCTATGTACAGATCTTTGAATGTCATCCACTTTTGATAATCACCGCTGAATGATGGCACTTCCGTTTGAGGTGTTGACCTTTCCCTGTGGCTTGCTGATGAAATCTTCAGAGTGATCTCTTTCTTGATTTTCAGGTACTCGTGTTCATACCTGCTGTACGTTTGTTCATACTCTTGATTTTCTTCCTGCAGTTCACTATCGATTTTCCAGTGCAGAGAGTCGATAGTAGACCAACGCAAGTTTATAGTTCTCAAAAAATCTTCTAGTTCGTAGTTTTCGTTCATGTTAGTGTAATTGACGTTAGAAATACTACGGGAAAATGCTTTAAAGTTACTTTTTTGATAGCGCATCATCTCGTCTAATTTACTATGATTACCACTAGAAGAAAATTGAGGAGGGCGTGAGCTACCTGGTACCGGGGGAAATTCAAACGATAAGGTCTGCTGCTGCGGTGTTGACGCACCGGAGTGACCTTCCCGAGCTGCTGCTGGTGATACTGATTGGCCTGGGTTATCTAATTTTCTCGGCACGGTGAAGGGAGTTGGAAGTTTAAGGAGAGGTTTCTCCTTCGTTATATCCAACAAGTAGTTGTTAATTAATACTCGTGTGTCGTTATAAAATGCTAAAGTACGCTCGTAGCAATTTTCTTGAAAATATGCATGCGATAGTTCCTGACTCTCTAATAATCTACTATGATTAGCTTGGAACTCCTGCCAGTAGGTGTCGAGAGTATCCAACCTTTTCTTGATATACGGAGCGGTCTTTCGATCGGACCCGTCTTTCTTAAAATTCACAAGGATCTGATTCATTGCTCCCATGAGCTGATTTTGGGTCACCACAAGATCCTCCATGGTTGCAATTATAGATATGTCAATGATAGAGAAGATCTCAGTAAAAGGAAAGATCTTACTTGTGTGCTGCTTGCAGTCCTATAGAGTAGGTGTATCCTTCCTCCTTATGCACTGCAATCCATATGCTGGTAATAACCACTTACGCGAACACTGTTATTAGCTCACTGTAAGTAGCCCTTAGCCGAAGGACCAAAAGATGTACGGGACACCTTTATGATAAATGATAGAACGTAGAGATTGATAAAAACTCTTATATTGATATACTGATATGTGAGCACGCGCCTACCATGATGAGGTGAAAACGTGAACTGATGCAATAAAGTAAATGGAAGGCGCGTGTAACAATTTGACCTTAATAATATCGATGATCTGACAATTAGCTAGCTTATACCTAAATGCACGGATGCGCTGCACCGTACACATACATTACACTTACAAAAGATCAAATTTGTAATTCCTCATTTCCTACGTGGCCCTACGTTGCAAGCGTGGTATAGCGATTGCAGGGAGTGGATGGATGAAGGCGGCTCTACACTACCGCTATTTATGGCGTTAGAGGGTTTGTGGAATAATATGATTATGACGATGTTTTCGTTCCAGTGATAATCCGTTGCGGCTGGGGCCGGTACGCGTGGTCGCTCAGCGTGCGTGGCTCAGCGCGCTGCGCCCGGCGCGGCGGAGGTGCGGCATGCGCGCGCCCCGTCGACATCCGCCCGCACCGAGCCGCGCATGCGCCGCACTGCCGCCCGCTTCCGCCGGCTCCTCCTGCCCCTGTGTAAGTACCTCCCTTATCAACGCACATACGTCATACAGATTTAATTATTGTGAATGAATAATGATTATGATTAACAAGTGAGAGTTTTGCGGATTCGCGGTCGAACTGTACGTTTTATATTTATTCCTTGCTAATCTGTATGTTCCTGTTTATGGCCAAATAAATGTATCTTTATCTCTTGCTTGACTACCTTAGCTCTGGTAAATTGATATGCAATAACGTGTATTTGTTTAGGATTACAAACTAAGCTTGAAGATAAGTAACATTTTGATCAAAATTATTATAAGATACCTAACATATTATTTATAAATGGTTGATTGGTTGTCTTCACTTCAATTTTGTCCATTAGTGGAAGAAGTGATGACATCTGTATTCTGTAGGTTCCCTTAGTCGATTCTGGCGTCATCAGTGGGCTTGAGTTGGCAGGGTCAGTGTCGGTAGAATATTTCATAATGGACCCCTAGATTTGAAGACACATTAACGAAGCCTCAAACAAATTCAACAACTGGTAATTTGCAGGGACTCAGCGTTCCCAAGCCTGGAGGCAGTGCTGCGCCAACTGAATGACGCGGAGGCACCGACTCTGTTCAAGCTGCTCGAACAGCAGGCCGCGCTTGAGAAGAAAGTCAAGGAGAATGAGGACAATGTGGTATGATTTCTATACGCTCTACAATACTTTACATCAGATTTTCAGAGAAAGAAGATTTTTGCACTAAGTAAATTATATGTTAATGTTTACCCTCGGAAGGGCCGCCACAAACGGACTGCTTCGGGCGGCCGTGCGGTCAGGCAGTCGCCAGGCATGCACTGACTGCTCGAGCTGTCGACTGCTCTCGCGCAGTTACCTCCGTCTGCGCTCTTCATTCCACGGCGCGCGCGTTCGAATGACGAGCAGTTGGTATCAACTGCTCCAGCAGTTATCAATAGTAGCTTCAGGCTGTTGACTATGTCTGCAAGACCGGTCCGTATATGTTGATAAATAGCTAACTGCTCGAGCAGTCCGTGTATGGCGGCCCTAAGCCTTTTAGACAGCCCTTTCTATCACTTATTGAATTGATTAGAAGACTCTTCGAATCAATTCTTTAAATTCTCTCTTCTAAGAAGAGAGATGGCTGTAACTATTCTTCAATATTTTTAGCACTTCCTGTGCCCACAACGCACTTGCCGAACAAGAAACATGCAGAGGCTGGGAAGCAGGGTTTAGATAATAAAAATCACGATTTTAATTAATAACATTTTTTGTAAATTTTCGTAGTTTCGAACCTGAATTCCATTAAATTTAAATACCTACTGCAAGATGTCGGAAAACAGATACTAAACCTATCTGATGGCGACAAGCTGCGTTATAATTTAAATAAAAGGACAGAAATGTTGGTGTCTTCTCTTTCTGCTAGTATTTCGTGTGATAAAACCTTTAGATCTTTCTTCTGTACCAATAAATACCTTATAACTGGATAGACCAAATCGATTACCTTAAAAAACTAAAAAAATTGATTATATAAAATATCGGATATTTTATATTTTTAATATACCCCTACAGGGTTCATATTGATCAACAACCATTTTGTTAGATCTTTATGTTACAACATGACGTAATAAATAATTTGAATTTGAATTAATAAACATTTTGATATTAATCAACCCTTCTGGAAACTTAATGCCTTAAAGAAGAGTGCAGTTATAAGGTTGATGTGTGCGTCTGTGTGTCTGTCTGTGACATCGTAGTTATCAACGGATGAACCGGTCATACATTAAGGTTTTCTGACTTGATCAAGCGTTTTCTTGGGTACTTATGAAAAAAATCGGTGCATCCTTTCAAAAGTTTTGATGTTTCGTAGGATAATTCCTTTTTTTTTATGATGTTAGCTTGTCTTTAAGTTTGTTCATAACTTACAGGTACCCGAAGAGTATACACCTCCAGAACCAGTGACAGAGTTCCAAACAGCCAGGCTGTTCCTCTCCAATTTCGGGTACCTCAACATCGGTGCCGATAAAAAGGTAACGAGTGTTTAGTAAGGGTTTGTTTGGAAAAAAACGCGTAACAGACATCGCCTCGCTACACGCTAGGCTAATAACTATGCTAGACGCGTGTAGTGTGACCGGTCCTGTACATTTTTATATGGATGTTTTCTTTCCTTGTCGCTAGACGCGGGGCGCCAAGCTTGGCGCTTGCATTGCGGCCGTGGCCTTAATGCCATCTGAAAATTTCTATTAGACGCGTATCACGGCATTATCAATAGAATAGCGAAAAAAAACGCCATTATACTTGCTTTAAAAGTCCAAGATGTTAGGTAAACAAACATTTGTCTTTGTTGACATAAAATATCTTGGTTTCTAGAACTGACTAGGTACTGCCTAACAGAATTTTCCCGAACCTAATTACTTATAATCCCCTTTCCCTTCAGATTGGTCCCGGCCGTGTGGTAGCCCTAGACTCATCTCTCCCCGGGTTCGGGTCCGCCCTCCGGCGCATAGACGCGTGCGGCGCGCGCGCGGCGCTCACCGCGCACGTGCTATGCGCGCGAGCCAGACAACGCAGCGCTAGGGACATTGTCTACAACAGCCGGGCCAACAATCTGCCGCCGCAGTTCATTCACATGTTGAGAGGGTGAGTGGTGATCCTAGATTCATATCTCCCCGGGTTCGAGCCCGCCCTCCGGCGCATCGACGCGTGCGCTAGACAACGCAACGCAAAGGACATTGTCTACAAGAGCCGGCCCAACAGTCTGCTTCAGTGCTGCTTTGTTCTACAGCTAGCTTGACAGATTTCCCTAAACTACCTTTCGTCTCTTCATCAGCTCATGCACATCAACTGCTGGACCTCCCTTAAATGAGAGCAGTTTAGTCATAATCACCACGATGGGAAGACAAGACTCCTACTCGTAAAATAAAATCGAAGATTCTTGTTCGATTTTGTGCAAGCTCTTTCCTTATGTAAACGACATAAGTTTGTTTTGCGCGAAAAAGAATCAGAAACTTCGATTTTCGTTTTCTATATAGGCCCTCAGATTGGTGATCCACTTGGATCACCAATGAAATAAATGAAATGAAATATATTTATTTGGCCACATAACACTTAACATAACACGACACATTACAGTTCTAGGAAAGTACAGGAAACATAAACATACATAAAGAAAGTAGATAGGAAAGATGTTAGGGGCAAAAAAGGTACCTGCCTCAGCATTATGCCGCTACAAGCCGAAGCTAGTAGCGGCGCTGGTTTTCAGACAGGTCCTAGCGACCACGCTAGGAAATGTTTTCAGCTTTGTGCCACCAGGCACAAAGCTGAAAACATTTTCATAAGGTACCTACAAGATATTTAAATACAAAGAATACAGGAAACAAGCGAGAAAAATAAGAATTTACAGGTATTAAAATTAAGTTAGTATTACTTACATATAAAGAAAAACATAAAAAAGACTATTAAAAAAAACTATTATAGAACACAAAAATAACAATAAAGAAGTTAGGCGGATGGAGCGCGAGTCACGACTCACCAGTCTGTAGCCGGCCTAATTATGAAAAATCTTGTCTGTGGTACAGTTTCCATCTGACAACACATACACGTCAAACGTCAGGAAATGGACAAGTAAGTCTGACGCTGTTCAGAGGATGTGAAAATTTGTAGGTCACCACACATCTTGGGGCTCTGGCCATTGTGATGTGTTTGGTCGCATTCTCATTGAAATGTTTGATGAAGCCAACCTGTGTGTTGTCAATGATGGCTCCATTACTCGCAGAGTACTTCCTTCCCAGGACCCTAGAAGTGCTGTCGATCTGACTGTTTGTTCTCCTTCTCTTTCTTCCTCCCTCTCCTGGGAATCTTTACCAACTTCTTATGGTAGCGGCCACTTCCCAATTGTTATTAAAATTTCTAACCGTGCTATAACTTTTCGCAATTTTAATCCTAATTTAAAATTCAGACTTTCTGCAGCTAAATGGGATTCTTTTACTAATCACATTGAAGTCTCTGCTAGAGATCTTCCAGAGCTACAACCTGGCGCTACGTCAGACCTGTACCTTTCGGCTTACTCTAAATTTGTTGATTGCATAATTTCAAGTGCTAACCATAACATCCCTCTTAAAAACAATCATCTTCTTGGTCTAAAATTTCCCCTCCCTGGTGGGACTCTGGCTGTACATCAGCTGTTAAGGATAGAAAAAGGGCAGAACTCCCATATAATGCCTCAATGTCTGATGAAAATTTTATTGCTTATAAACACTCTGCTGCCAAAGAAGGGTTCTTTCTAAAAAGAAGAAAGATGGTTGGAAATCTTTTTGTGAGAATATCTCCTAGGGCCCCTCCATCATATGTCTGGCGACAAATTAAACGATATAGAGGTTCTTGCAACTCCCCCGCTGTTTCTTCTTATGATCCCTCATCTTGGGTTGACGATTTTATTGACAAATTATCCCCCCCATTTGTTCCTTCTTTAGATTCTCTCCCATCATCTTATTCTTTTATTCCTTCTCTTTCCAAATTAGATAGTTGTTTCAGTTTATATGAGCTGAATCAGGTTTTGAACGGGTTAAAAGAGTCATCTCCTGGTTTGGATGGGATTCCTTACTCTTTTATTATTAAGTCCCCTGATATCATAAAAAAATATTTTCTGTCCCTCATTAATTTATTTTTTTAAAATGGTATTGTTCCCAATGAGTGGAAGACGCAAATCATTATTCCTATTGCTTAGCCTGGGAAAAATCCTTCCGATTTTAATAGCTATAGACCCATTGCCCTATCCTCTGTCCTGGCTAAGATCATGGAGCATTTGTTAAAATTTCGTCTAGAGTGGATTGCGGAAAATGGTAACATGATTTCTAGTACTCGATTTGGTTTCCGTAAAGGCATGAGTACCCTTGATAGTTTAAGTATCATTACCACGGATATTCGTTCAGCTTTCATCAATAAAGAATCACTGTTTGCAGTTTTTCTTGACATCACTGCTGCTTATGATAATGTTTTGCTACCGGTTCTCAAGAGAAAACTTCAGCACCTAGGAATTCCAGAGAGAATAGTTCGCTTTATATGTAATGCTTATGGATAGGAAAATTTAAGTGAAAAACCAGGGCTTCCTTTCATCTCCCCGTAGTATTTATAAGGGGTTGCCTCAAGGTTCTGTATTGAGTCCTTTATTATATAGTATTTATACATCTGACTTAGATCACTCTTTACCGTGTACATATATTAAAACGAGTTCCCAAGAATTCACTCAGGATGAACTGAGTGCATCTCTTAATATCCTGGATGATTGGCTTAAAGTTCATGGTAGGTCCCTTTCACAATCTAAAAGTAATTGTATTGTCTTCTCCAAAAAAAGATTAAATCCATCCATTGCCCTATACGTTGGCGGTGAATCGATTGATCAAATAATAATGTAAAATTCTTAGGTTTAAAATTAGATTCAATTATGACAGGTGTTCCTCATTTTAGCTACATTGCAGAAAAATGTGAAAAGAATATTAATATCCTACGTTCACTGTCTGGTGGGGTTCCCATCCCTATTGTCAAAAACTTTTATATAATGCCATAGTTCGTAGTCATATGGATTATGGTTCGTTCCTTTTTGGATCCTAGTACGCGGATGGCTTTAGATAAGTAAGATAAGGTCCAGTCAAAATGTCTTCGAATTATTCTTGGTGCAATGAAATCTTCTCCTACAAACGCAATGCAAGTAGAATGTGGTGATCCTCCTCTTTCTCTTAGAAGGCAATATCTCTCAGATCGTTTTCTTTTCAAATTAGTTCAAAATTTGCAACATCCTCTTCTAAATAACTTAAACGATTTGTATTCTTTCTTTGAGCCTATTATTAATATTCCTTTTATTTATTCATCAGGATAAAATACCGTGTTTGATTCGGAGTTTTATGAAATATTCCCACCTTCTATATCCTGTCATCCAATTTAGTTCTAGTCCTTTGTTTACTACCTCTTATGAAGCTATTATGTTCGAACCAGATATTATCTTAGATTTTGGGATCGTAAAAGGTTGCTCATATGCTCGTGAAAAATTTAACATGCAACTTGATTCTAATTATAATGGTTGGCTCTCCATCTTTACAGATGCTTCAAAATTAAATGAGTCTAGTCCTGTAGGCGCTGCAGTTTGGATTCCTTCGTCCAAGATAATTTTAAATTATAAATGTCCATCGAATACCTCGGTTTTTACTGCGGAATCTATAGCATTGCTGGAAGCTATTAAATTTGTAGACTCGCACAACCTCAATAATTCCATAATATTCTCTGCTACAATATTTGATGAGATGTTGTGTGTACCGATCTGATGGTTAAATAATACCCACAGAGAAGGAAGCTGCTGTCCTTCCTCTGGTAGGTTAACTTAGTCGACCGACTTCTACTAAATCCAGCTTTGAGTTGGAGGGGTCGATTTTTCGACCTCTACGGGAAAGGGGCACGGCGACACCCGAGCTCTAACTTGTCCTCAAATAGCCTGGTCCACTCCCCGGAGAAACGGTCCACTCTTTCACCGAACAACTCTACAGAATTTCTCCATTTTATAATGGCGTTATCTCTTTACAGACTAGGCAAGCCGGTGTTTGTATCGGGGCACGGCGGCTGGGCGGGCCGCGTGGCCTGCAGCTACGACGCGCCGCCTGCGCCGCCCGCCGCGCCCTCACCTCCGGGGACACCCGCCGTATACGATTCCAGGGAACAGGTCAGTGCAAGCCGGTGTGTATCAGTGCAAAACGGTGTTTGTGTCGGGGCACGGCGGCTGAGCAGACCCGCGTGGCCTGCAGCTACGACGCACCGCCGGCACCCTCGCCCCCGGGCACATCCGCTGTATACGACTCCAGGGAGGAGACAGGTCAGTGCAAGCCAGTTTATGTCAGTGTACGCCGGTGCTTGTGTCGGGGCACGGCAGTTGGGCGGCCCGCGTGGCCTACAGCTGTGACGCGCCGCCTGCGCCGCCCGCCGCGCCCTCTCCCCCGGAGACGTCCGCCGTATCCTGGGAACAGGTCAATGCCAGCCGGTGTGTCTCAGTTTAAGCCGGTGTCTGTGTCGGAGCACGAAGGCTGGGCGGACCTGCGTGGCTTGCAGCTACGACGCGCCGCCCCCGCGCCGCGCCTATCAGACTGACATATTGTAATTCTAATCTAGATTATAAATGGACTGGAAAAAACCGGACTAAGCTCCGAGCAGAAACGAATTTAACTTCCATAACTTATTCAACTTCCCTTATAAAAATTTAATATTATAATCAGGTGCTGTATTGGTCCGACTCTACCAGTGAGATAGCGTTCGTGGTTCCTTCAGGCTACGAGTTTGCGGATGCGGATGAACCGACGGACAGCATCAAATCTGACGTCGACGGTAACGCTTCCAAGTAAGAATCTGTTTTGTGCAACAAAACAAGCATATAGCTTAACAGTTGTTAATCATTGTCGAAATGAGCCGTTATCCAATAAAGCGTAAACGAAATTCCCAAAAACCTCATTACTTCTTAAGCGGCGCCTACGACATCTAGTGAGTTTTAAGAGGTGATGTCAAACTAAAATTACTTGTTTAGTCAAAATACCTTCGTTTAACCACAATCTCACCTGATGGACAGTGACATTGTGGCCGACGATGTATCACGAAGTTAGATTTATTTATTTTACTCACACGTACATAAACAGCTTAGGTCTTAATATTAGCCAAGATCAAGTACATAATGTTTTTGTTATTATAGTGTCTTCAAACTCAGGGTAATTTCTAAGAAAATTTTATAATATCACATGACCTCGAAACGCATTTGGCAGCGCACCCAATAACCAATATTAAAATTGGAATACTACATGTACCCTGTATGCACTGCAAAAGAGTTTATATAATCCTAGCTTATGCCTACGGATTCGCACGTGTCTTTTGGAATAATAAAAACAGATAAAAACTAAAACCCGACGACATAAAAGTGTTAAACAATCGTTCACCTATGGTCCTTATCATCTTCTTTTGATACTTAAGTAGTCAGAGACTTTGTTACTAATTGTACCCTAGATATATGGGGTTGGGTGCCTCCAACCTAAGTTTCAAAAGAAAATGATAAGGACAATAGTTGAACGCTTGTTTAAGACTTTTATGTAGTCGGGTTTTAGTTTTTAAGTATATTTTTTTCACACCTTTTTGCTAATACCTTGAGAATGGTTAATAACTTCACAAAAGTTTGAAAAACGATTTCGGAAAGTACAAACAAAGACCTTTGGTATGGTATGGTATGGGTACTTACCCTTGTCCGCATTTAGACTCAATTTGGTTCATTATGCGTTGATTTGCTAGCAAAGCCAGCCTAACTCCGTCCAGAAGCGCAGAATCTTCCTCGGATCTTCACAGGGTTCGCGGAGTGACCTCGGCAAGTTGAGGATTTCTGTTCGTTGTGCTGTTACTGCCTCGCACGACGTGGGCGGCTGTTTCGTCGTTACTGAGGCATCCTCTGCAGAGAGGGCTGTCCGTCGCTCCGATGGTAAATAGGTGTTTGTTCAGTGGGCAGTGTCCTGTTAGTGTTCCCACCAGGATACGCAGGTCCGTTCTGTTTAAGTTCAGTAGGCGTTTAGTTAACTTCGGTGATGTTGATGGAAGCGCCGCTCTAGTTTGTCTGCATTCTGGCAGGTACTTCCATCGTTCGTTATGCGTCTCTCTAGTTCTCAGCCTAGTCCATGTCTGGAATAGTTAAAAAGGCAAGGGTGGAAAAGGGGATGGGCCTTCTGTGATTGTTTCCGATCCCCTCCGTGCCAGCTCATCTGCGGCGTCATTTCCTAGAGATCCGCTATGTCCCTTGATCCTTTGAAGGATGATCCTGTTCTTGGTGGATATCCTTTCTAGAGCTGAGTGACATTCGTACACGAGCTTGGAGTTGCAGCTGTTTCCTTCCAGAGCCCTGAGGATAGCAGCACTGTCAGAGAGAATGCGTACACATTGGTCATTGATTCCTCTCTTCAGCACGGTTGTAGCTGCATGAAACAAAGACCTTTGCAACGATACCACACACAAGCATAGTTATTAACATTGGATTTTTGACCCTTACTGAGACCCCCGTTAACTCGTTAAACAGCCATTCTTATCTGACGTCACATAGCTTATTACGTCGGGCTATTAAGACAAATCATACGACACCTCATTTGTTGAAATCGGACCAGTAGTTTCAGAGTTACGTGGCAACATAAAAATCGGCTACATACATAGGGTGTCAAACTCATAACCCTCGTCCTTCGGTAGTCGGGTTAAAAGTAGCCTATATGTTATTCAGATCCATAACTTTATGAGCAAAATTTCGATACGACACGACGATATTGTGAGCTGCAAACTTCTAATTTTACTAAAATAATAAAAGTATCATGTCTCTCAGGGGTTCAGACAAAGCAAGTGGTTCAAACTGGGATGTATCCAGCTCCACTTCATCATACGAACGCAGCATCAGCGAGTCTGACAAGGGTGAACGCGTGAGGATTAGCCTAAACGAGAAAGTACGCGCTTTATCGCTGGAGCTCGATAAACAACCTGCTGCTGGGCTGACAGGCGAGTTTCAACGTTATTGCTAATTATATACAATTGATGATGACTCGATCTCATCAGCGTCAGCGAGTTGGACAAGGGAGATCGCGTGAGGATCAGCCTCAACGAAAGAAGGGGCGTTTTCGCTGGAGCTCGACAAACAACCTGCTGTCGGGTGACAGGTGAGTTTCAACCTTATTGTTATCGATGGACACTTGACGATGATTTTACTATACGCTTAATTGTATGTTTGTTTGTTGATTATTACAATGTTTAAACATTGTTGCTCAAACTGCAAATTACTACAAAAATACTTTACAAGTTCCCAATTATGATTTGAATTTTTTGTTTCAGGCAGCGGCAGGCGCAACAGAGACTTTACAACAAAAATTCTTATAATTTGGTTGGAGGATTTCGAAGATCATCTGAATTTACCAATCGGTACGTCCGAAAGGAATATTCATTTATGTTTTCATACATATAGACAATATTCTAAAGGTGCTTCCACATTCGTAAAATTTTGCCGAACCGAACACCATGACATCGCCGCGGACTTGTTACGGATAGTGTGGACAGATCTTGTAAAGTTGGTGTAATACGGGTTACATTTTATACCGGACCGGGGATCTCTGTTTCTTCTTCTTTACTAATTTAATAATTTATTGATCAATACAGTTAGTTATAGCTGACGAGAGACGGCTTAGAACGAAAGATGTCTGGAGAAGTTTTGTGTCAAACGCCAAGATCCACATTGGGTCTCTGAACCACTGGAGTAGGAACAATAAAGTTTTAATAGTATCTATTTGTTGCTAGATGACCTCCTCCGTTACTGCGAGACGGGCCTTCCCTGGCGGCGTCACGAAGTCACCGTGATCTGCGTGAGCGCCAGCCGCTGTGGCCTCATCCGCGTCCGCTGCACCGGCGGCAGTGGCGTCGGGGGGGACGGGGCTCTGGTTGCACCCAAACTGCTGGCCGATTGTCTGCGCAGGGCCGCTCTGGACGCCGCTCGGCGTGGTCGGCTCAATACTGACCTGTAAGTCAGGAGAATAAATATCAAGATCACTGTTAGGGCGGGAATTTAGTCGCAAACTGCTGACCAACTGTCTGAGGGGCCTGCTCCACACTAAGCTGTAAATCGGGGGAATAGAGCTCAAACTCAGAGTTGGACGAGACGCTAGTCACGCCCACACTGCTGGCCAACTGTCTATGGAGGCTTTTTCCACAATCTTCACGCTCAGCATGTATATTGGTGATCGCAGTGAAGATGTTAATACACAGAAGGAAGCTGCTGCCCTTTCTCTGGTAGATTCCCTAAGCTCCTACGACATCCGGGGGTTGAATTAGAGGGTCGATGTTCTTACACCATTAAGTAATTGAACTCGCTGCCTGCTTCTGTATTTCCGGCCAATTACAATCTGCGTCTCTTCAAGGCTAGAGTAAAATAGATGTCTTCTAGACCTTCGTGATACACCGTCGGCCACGTCGTCACTTCCATCAGGTGAGATAGTGGTCAAATGAAGGTCGACAGAAAATAAAAAAAAAACCGCGACCCCACTGCATTGATCAAAAAATGACTGTTGTTAATTGTTGCAGGTACCAGCCGCCTCATGTGCGCCGGCGGCACTTAATTCAGGAGTTGGCTCAGCAATACAAGAAAGATCTATCGGAACCCGAACTTCTCGAATCTCTATTTAGGCCCCCAGAGTAATCGTCTTGAGTTTATGTCGCGAGGTGGCGCTGTTTAGAACTCCCGAGTGGTCTTGAGTTTATGCCGTAAGGTGCTATTTGGTATTTTAGTAGTCCTAGCGGACTTTCGGGTCACGGTGGCTAGATTCAACGGTGTACAAGTGTGTGCGCAAATACATGTTCACTATCTATTCCCTCACTCTCATAATTCGTTAGATTTGGTGTGTCCTTTGCCTCACGATTCAACCAATGTTTATGATTTTATTTTACGTCAGTTATGTTAGAAAATTATTCGGATTATTTACAAAATACAATCGGAAGCGGCCCTATGACGCTGGCTAACTTTCATTGTTAACTAATTATTATTTTTATAAATGGATAACTAGTATTTATATAGAACCCATAACATGCTTAGCTCAGGGCAAAATGATGCTGTGTCAATTGTCCAGCTTTTTTTGTTCCGACAAAAAAAAGCTTTCCGAATAGTACTATTGATAGTAGTGAGTAGTAGTGATAAGTATGATAACTATTAAAAAAAGAATAACTATGTCATCCACGTTTATTAATCGCAATGATTCTAAAATCCCAATTCGCTCTAATATTCCAATGAGATATTATTAAAACATATACATATTGTTTAGTTGCACATTATATTTATGTATATGTTATCTATCACATGTTAATTTTAAGACTGATGTTATTTGTTTAGCTTAAGAGAACGTAGGTCGTGCATTCCGTGAATAACGCAGTATTTATTCTTAAGCCTAAACATAGCAAACATATGTAAGTACTTAAATAAGTAGTAACTTATTATTTTATTAAAATTTTCCTATTTATTGACCAAAAACTGTTTTGATTTTACCGTATTTATTTGAAAACATTAAGAGTAGCAGGCCTTATACACAGCAATGAGTGATCCTGGGCTATGATGATGATAAAGTTGTGCCTGTATTAAGAAAAAACCTTATTCAAGCAGTTATTGCGACTTGTTCCACGGTCAATAACATCGTTATCCTAGTATCGCAAGCATTGAAATTGGGCTATTACACGTAAGATAATATCAACCTCAGTTAATCAATACAAAAGAGAGTTTCTGGTTAGAAGTAGTCGGGCCTCCATGGCTGCCAGCTGCCAGAGCTGCCGGTAGGCTAAATGAAAAAGCTCCGAACCGAACCGGCACGCCGCCGCACGGTCTTGGGTATATCACAGACATGGTAGAGCTGCTGTGGGGTATATATAGTATTATACAGGTGTTAGTGTAAACAGTCGTGTCCTTCAAACCAGCGGTTTAGTATCATGATTAAGTCAAAAACGGGTGAAAAAAATTTACGTTATTATTAATTATTTTTGAAAAAAAAGTCATAAACGCGTTGCTCCTTACACCAAGAACGTTACACGTGCACCGGCGCTACGCGGTAATCTCTATCGGTATCAGACACTGATACCGGGCGGCATGCCAGCCGCACCACCGAAGGTCAACAGCAGCGCCCGCGCCCGCGCCATCCCCCCTGTCCGGTCCATCAGTCAAAGCGCACCTACATGTTAGCACGTCTCACCTCGCGCTCAATGCTGACTCCGCTTTTCGCGCGTTAATTGTGTTATGTACTTGTACAGGTGACGATGTCGTTTCCTGGGCTTAAGAGTATCTAGAACGGAGATGTCAACGCAAGGCGTACTCCTCTGCCGGCCATATGGCCATACACGTTATATAAAACTACTTCACCCGTAACCGCGACCATTAGCTGTCGTTTCGTGTCGCGAAGTAGTGCTCAGTGAAAATGGTGAACTTTGCGGTATTACGGTGTAAAAGACGATCAGAGACATCAAACTTAAGGTACCACGGTATTTCCTATCACAAGTAAGTGATATTTTTGTCAATTGTTTTTTGTAATATTGTTAAATTTAGATTCAAATAGAATAGCAGTTGCGACAGTTTTAATACGACGCCAACGTCTTGGTAGAGGGTGTAGGTGAGTAATGTGATGTGAGTATAAATTCCTTGGTAGAAGGCGTAGTGTGGGGACTATTTGAATGAAATTGGTTGAGTGAATGATGGAATGAATAAAATGCCATGTGTTTTTTTTTGTACCCATTTTTAACCGATTTAAAAAAGGAGGTTCTGTATTGGACTCGTAATGTATGTATACAACATCATTTCAAATTAGTTAACGAAACACGGGGAAAGGATCTCTATCGGGAATACATTACTTGGAGCATTCAGAACGGGAGTAGCCTAGCGTACGCAGTCCGAGGTACATGAACAGTCATTTGTGTCTGTTTATAAAAACTAGTTTGCTGCGATTGTCTCTGTCATTCTGCCTTCAACATGTCGATTTATGGAGCTCCCTTAAAATTTTGATGGTGCTGTGTCGTTTGTTTATTGCTATTTGCTTTGTACTTTTTGAACGCAGAAACATATAAACGTGATTTTTTGCACAGCTGGTGTAGTATGTAAAATGAAACTGCGGTGCATAGCTAGTTCTTTATAAATAGACTGTGGATTTAAATATCAATACAGTACAAGTAGATAATGATTGAATATTATATTAAATTTATAACACAAAGATGCTCGTAATGCTTAAATAAATTACTACAACGTATATAGTTTCAAAATCATTGAACACTTTCCAAGGAAAGGACTTATTTCCAAATATTGATCTACATGTCTATGATAATGATTTCGTCAATCACAATATGGAATTAGGAAGATTGGTTATGCAAAAGTATACAGATACTAGAATCTCTTTTCTTATGAAAAAAAAAACAGATCCAAAGAAATGTGTACGTCACATTTACAATAAATTAGTCCATTTTAAAAACCAATAGTGTAAAAATTATGTAATATACATTTATGTAGATTAAACACCACAATATCATTTTTTTTTAAATTCCTTACTATACAAATCCGCGTGGGGCAACTACATTTGCTAACAGCCGCTATTCTTCTCCTGCTCTTTATTTTTCTCACCCCACCACACCAATTACGAAACAAAATATTTATCAAAAAAATGCATTCATGAAAGATTCATCGAAATCAGTTCAGTCTTAGAAGTTCTAAGACTGAACCAATTTCTATGAAGATGTTCTAAGTTAGAACCATAAGATTCATAATTGCGTAATATTTGTTGTAATTATGTAAGTACATACAATAACTATTAGCGCACCGCGGTTTTACTTGCGTAGATAGAATATAGCCTTGTGTTACTTAACAACAGTGTACCTTTCTATTCGTAGAATAATTTTTTAGATCGGTTTAGTAGTTAAAGATATTACGCCCTACAAATCTATAAAAAATGAAAAAGTATATGATTGGGGGTTGTTCCCAATGAATGATTTCATTCATTTGAAATCATTCATTTTATCGGTCTTTTTACACCCCATCACTACTTTTTTGTGTTAGTGTGTAACTAAACAATAGTGTAACAATAGTAATTCAATAATTTTGTGCTTGTTTGTGTTTGTGTACAGCTTTTACTTGCATGTGCGTTTATAGGGACGCATTTTTCTGCATTAGTCACACATTTACATAATCACGCAGATTATGTAAATGTGTGCTGTACCGTGCTACCTCGCCTACCGCGAAAACTGTCAGAATCATTTTAGTACTAAAAGTAGCGCTTGACAACTCCCTTTCTAGATACTCTAAGTTCCTGGGCGATGGATTGGTCGTGGAGGACAAAACGCAAGGCCAGCGCATTCACCTGACCTCAAACCCTTGGAATTTATATTTGTGAGGGGATTAATGTCTTGCGCAGATTCTACGCCACTCGGTTTCGCAATACCAGACAATTAAAAAGTCGTAGGTATTCTTAAGGCATTCAGGGAGAGGTGAAAAATTATCATTTTGTGTTTGTTTATCGAGTGCGTAATAATAAGTAATACCTAAATAATAATCGTGCGGAGTGCGGAGACTTGCGTGGCAAAGATGTAAATCGTTAGATATGCCCTGACACCAAAAACTGTGGCATTGTCTTTGAATGTGTGCGTTAACAAAATCCCGACGCACGCACACTAATGAGTACTAGGTAAAAATAATGTTTTTGCCAGTAAACCTAACCACGGACGTCACTGTTATTTTAACCATATTGTGTGAAATCACATTACATTGCACAAACTTTCGTGAAAAAATAAATGTCATCTAAGCCCTGAAATCGAAAATGTCTCAATGTGTGCGTCAAAATGCGACGCACGCACACTACCAAATGAAAAGTTAAAAATAGTGTTTTTGTCAATAAACCTAATTATTATTAATCCCATGTATTGTGCAATCATACTGCACACATTTTTGTGAAAAAATAATGGTCCTTTCATGCCCAAAGTGAAAAAAGTGTGCAGTTGTAGACGTGTAAGTGTGTAGACGTGCGCGCCACGCCGGCGCCGCGCCGCTGTTTTCTCACGCCGCCGCCGTCTCTATCAGTCGCGTCGGTGCGACGACCAGCAACCTGACCGGAGAATCTGTTCAAAACTCTCCAATAAACATATAATTTATCCCTCCAGTACTTAAGAATGTAGTCTCCTTCAAGGTTTTCTGTGATTGCGGTTGCTAGAAGAAGAAGAAATATTCAGCGCACCACTGCTATGTTTCTTAGAGAGTTTTGATAAAATAGATTATATATACAGTCTGTCAGTGTGACCATTTTCTGGCAGATATTTCTGCCATTTTGGTAGTTTTGGCTCCTAAATTTTAGTTCTGGCACAATATGGTGACAATTTACAAAAGTGGCCGAATTTAAATTCCAAGAGTACGTTGTAATTTATCTTATGTATATCTTAAAATTATTTAGAATTTTCAATATGTTTGTTAAAAGAATTATTTTACCAAACTGGTAATTTCTGTTTCATAAAGATTCTGTTTCATATGATCGACTGTAACGATCGTTGTCAATCATACAGGATGTTATTTTGTATGATTTTAGTAGGTTCGATTACCGTATGCCAGATACCGTTTACCGTATGTATACTAAGGCCAGTAACTTTTTTATAAAGTAGGTATACCTATGAATGATGATAAGCTTTTTTTTAAAGAATAAAAAATATTAGTTCTCTGTAAAATATCTCTTGAATATTTCGGCCCTCCAGGTAACGTTCGTTTGTACTACCTTTATATGTTATTAGAGTGGTTTCAAAAATCTAGACGCCTCTGTTTTACGACTGTCCCTCAAATTCATATTTGATTATTTACGAAATAGTTGTCTCAATCATTTATTTTTTATTAATGAGTGAATAAGTATATGTGTTGTCTCACAACTAATTAAGAGAAAAACTACAATATTTGAACGCAAAATAGTAAAAAACGATTTAGGTATGGGTATTTTTTTGGTGTCCCCCACTGGATGTTAAGCGCAAAATAGCCTAATCTATAACTTTTTTCAGGAAGCATAAATTCCTTTAAGGCTTACTATATCAAGTACACAATTTAAGTACAACTTCAAAATAAATGAGATAAAAAACAAAATAAAGTTATTATTTATAGCAAAATATTGACTAAACAATGGAACATTCCTTTTAGTGACCAGATTTTCAAACAAATTTGTTTTACAGTAAAAACATTTATTACATGGTTGTAAAAAGCTAAATTTAACGCTTAGCAACTATAAATAAAATTTCAACTGTCGTGCGTGATCGACAACTGCTCGAAAAGAAGCGAGTGTTGCAAGCGAGTCGAAAATGTCGAAATGTTTGATTCAGTTATAGTTGTATGTGACTATATTTTGTCTTGTTTCCAACTAATTTAAGTTATTGTTTTTAGTAGATTACTTTGAAAATTTTAGTGTATCTAAATGAATAAATTTTTTTTACGATGATTTGATTTTTACAGTCGGAGAACATTCATAAGTAAATGTATTCGTGTTCGTGAGTGGGATAAATTCGTCGTAAATCCGTCCATTACCAAGAACTAGCTGTTCCCCACGGTTTCACCTGCTACTATACCAGGACAAAAAGTGGTAGCCTATGTTACTCTCCATCCTTTCAACTAACTCTGCAAAAAATCTATTCGATTGATTGCTCAGGGCGTGAAGGAAGGACAAACAAACACTTTCGCATTTATAATATTAATTAGGATAACTCAAGCTATCTGCAGACCGCGTTACAAACCATTTATATGTACATAGCTCAACCGAATGTATCATATTAGATTTATTTTCCATGAAGGAGATAGTAGGTACATACATACGTAATACGGCATAATTTTGATGTCAAGTTTGCCAGATTTTGGCAGAATTTGTGTGGCAGAACTGCCGCTCACAAAGTACTGTTTACATAGGGAACTATGCTGCCGCTTTTGAGATGGTCACTTCACTCATCCTGGTTTGCCGGTCGTTATTTTGTTTTTGTTTGATTTTGTTCAAAGAGGATAGAAACAAGTTACAACCAACTTATTTTTTAAGGTGCATATTACATTATCATTTATCTCGGATCATAGATCTATGAGTCAATGATATTGGATAATGTAATATAGAACATTGATTCATTTTCTCCTTGATCATAGATTTTTGACATTTGCTGAGAGATTGGATCCAATACGGTCATAGAAACAGGTGTTGCCAGTTATTTTTAATTTTTTTCTACTAGGTATTTAAAAGAAAATATGAAAAAAAATAGCAATTTCTTGTTCGTTAGTATGTTTCAAATAATGTAATGTAGTTCTTTTTCTAATTATATACTTGCATAATCTTGCTGAAAGAACAAAAAAATAGCCATACTACTAAAAATTACGATGTCTTTTGGCAAATCGAATTCTCTGAGATCTGGTAACCCTGACGTCAATACCTGACACCTGTCACTAGACCGAAGCAATAGATAGTAGCGCACACCACCGACGCGTTCTCCATTGCAACCACATATGACGTAAAATAGGATCAAACAACTTTGATAGTGTAATACACAGATATGACTCAATGAGTCAATTATCTTGGATCAATTATATGATCATTATATGATCCAAGATAAATGATAATGTAATATTCCCCTCATTAAGGTACTCATTGGATAGGACACTAACTACCTACCTACCTCGCAATTGTTTCGTTTCTGTCTTTGAGGAGGATTTTTTTAAAGAAATTCTTTCCTATGTCTGTGTGTAGAATTTGCCTCGCAGGCAATATGAGACTGCACCCCTTGAAGAACAACCTCATCCTTAATGTTTATGAGAAACTGACCAATACCAAGGTAAATATCTTAGCCATTTTTCGAGTCTTCTGTAGTGGTCGTAGTAATTTTGATTAACCGCCTATTCTACCTGTCTGTACATTATAGGTGATGCGCTAGTTTTCCCCAGATTAGGTAGAGACCTAATACCTATAGTACCATAAGGATACAGTACAACTCCCTGTCAAATTCCATTAAAAAAATCCGCCGTTTAAGGGTAAAAGGAAGCAGACAATTCTTCTGGATGTTTTCCCACATGTTTTTCACTCACACTCTGTTAGCTCTTATCTCCGTCCATACACACACCTTTCTTATCCATGTTCCCTTTCAAACAGACAGACATGATAGATAAAGAATTACTTTTGCTTTTAAAATATTAGTATGAATAAGAATACCTACATCGCTAAACACAGCACTAGCTATATTCTGTTAGGTATTGTATACCAATAAAGAAGATAATTATGTCGATTTTTAGGCAAGCTATTGGTTAAGAAGGTTATGAACCTCTCCACAATCTCAGCGCAGGCCCATGCGGATTTCTTGTTGTTACATGTCTAGAGATTGCAATCCAGTTTATTTGAAATCCGAAGTAACCGGATAATTTGTTGTCAAAAAAAAACCATTAATAAGCATTGCAGAAACTAGAAGGAATTTCTCAATTTTTTCATATTTTTTCTCCTTTCCCATTCATTTTGAATAAATTATTGATTACAAAAATATTTTTGATTATTTATAATATTGAATATATTTAGGATGTTTGCAACATGACAGATCTTCGAATAAAGGTGTCTATCATGCATAAAAATCGCTTTGACTCGATTTGGTGGTCAAAATTAGTTTAGCTCTCATTTAAAGATCATTATGTATTTTGTGAAATGAAACCGCTACAAACATAGCTATTTTTCATCTAATTATGTATGGAAAATTTCAATAAGATCGGGGACATTGTTTCCAAATGAAGCGGAAAATATGTTTGTATGGGGGCTAAGGCTATCCGCACCATTTGTTTTTCTAATGTCATATCACAGGTACAGTAACACTTAGGACATTGAGTCTACTGGTGCATGTACCTAAATGCAAATGCATGATCCCATAAATTAAAAATAAACCTAGGGGTTCATGTTTCAAAAACCCTGTACTGTATACAGGAAGCAGAAATAAAATTAGGAACTGAAACTGAATAAATAAAATCAGTGTATACTCCATACACTGATTTTATTTATTCAGTTTCAGTTCCTAATTTTATCAGTGTATACTCCATACACTGATTTTATTTATTCAGTTTCAGTTCCTAATTTTATTTCTGAATAAATAAAATCAGTGTATACTCCATACACTGATTTTATTTATTCAGTTTCAGTTCCTAATTTTATCAGTGTATACTCCATACACTGATTTTATTTATTCAGTTTCAGTTCCTAATTTTATTTCTGAATAAATAAAATCAGTGTATACTCCATACACTGATTTTATTTATTCAGTTTAAGCCTAATTCAATCTGAAATTTTTGTTATCAATCTGCTCATACATAAAATTCACTCTATTGCCAGTAGGTATTATATGCAATTGACATTCCTTGTTGGTTTGAGATCTTTCCTTCAATAACTATTGCTAACAATATGATCTGAAACTCCCTACCTATCAAGTGAAAGTGAGTTGTTGTTCGTTCTTTACAAACATTTCACATTGAATTTGGCTGGACTGTAAGTACTTAATTTCTACCAGGTTGATTTATAGTAAAGGTCAGCTTAATATAATTTAATTTAGGTAGGTAGTTACTTTGCCTATCTTTTTACTATGTCCTAGAACATACCACATTGTGCCTACAACATCTAAAATGACTATTTTGATGTTTCAGTTCAACTCCGAGGATGCAAGGCCGAGAGCTTTATGCGGTTATTGTTACCAGAAGCTGCTGAGATGCCACACCTTCTCCCAGATGGCTGACAGATCCGAACAGATCTTAAGTCATCTTTTCCAAAAGGGTCTTGAGGTATTCACACATTTAAAAAGCCACCCTTCTCAGATGGGAGTGGACTGCCAAACTAGAAACAATGAGAGTTAGAGAAAAGTGACTTGACTTCTTTGTTATTAGCAATATGTGTCTGGTTTACCCCTTTTTTGCCAGAAAGTGTCCTGAAAGGAGTTGTGTGCTCAATTTATGAAAAAATCCAATCTGCATACAAATTTTAAAAATGTATTATGGAATTTTTAATTCAAGTTTACAATATTTCATATATTTTGCTTACATGTACATTAATACAGCTTAGATCTAGGTAGGTAGCTTATGTCAATAGGTACATGCACCCTGTAAGGGCACTGCAAGAGTTCATGTCTAATTACATTATTAAAATATAAATAATCAATAAACACAATAAATAATAGATTCAGGCGTTACTTTGCGGAAATCCATTGCACAATATTAGAATGAAGAAATATTTAGTAACAATTCCGCGTATAACCTTCTCTGATAGTATTCATCAAAGTAAGTTGTCTACTAGTTTCGTCTCTCCACGAGACATCTTCAGGACACCACAATACTCGACCTTGACATTGAGATTGGTAAGCACAGCAACACCGACAGAGTCCCGCCAGTGATGTTGCCTCTCCGAGCTCCGCGCGCCAAGTGAAGCATTGCCCGCAAAACCCCCCTTTATATAGTCACGGATCAAACAGTGCGCACACAAAGTTCATAGTGTGTGTGTGGCAGTACTATTGTTTGAAAAGATTCGTAATAACGGTGACCTAGGCAAACCTGTACTAAGTTCATTCAACAGTGTATTATTACTATATTTTGTAATTTCTAAATTTTCTAATTCCTTATCTCAGGGGAACTTTAACAGAGAGCTATCTATTATTTACCACACGGCTGAAAGTAATGGATATAGTAGAAAGATGGTTGATGGTTTAATAAGAAGTAAACAACAAAACATTATCCGTTCCTTATTGTATCCCGTAGCTCCAGAAAGGATAGACAAATTTGTGGGCAGTTTAACTTATTTAGGTCCATTGAGTGACGGAGTTTCAAGAGTTTTGTCTAAACATAAAGTACACGCAGCGTTCAAAACAAACAATTTATTAAAACAGATTTGTAACGGTAAAGATAGGTTAGATAACAATAAAAAATCGGGTGTTTATAAGTTGGTATGTGACGAATGTAATGGTATTTATGTAGGTCAAACGGGTCGTAGTTTTCAGGTTAGGTATAAAGAACATTTAGCTGCTTATAGAAACAATTATCCAGAAAAATCTAACTTTGCAAAACATTTATTGGAATCTGGTCATTCTTTAAGTCAAAATCATTGTTTTTCTATTTTACATACTTGTGATAAGGGATTTAGGATGTCAGTCTTAGAAAATTTAGAAATTACAAAATATAGTAATAATACACTGTTGAATGAACTTAGTACAGGTTTGCCTAGGTCACCGTTATTACGAATCTTTTCAAACAATAGTACTGCCACACACACACTATGAACTTTGTGTGCGCACTGTTTGATCCGTGACTATATAAAGGGGGGTTTTGCGGGCAATGCTTCACTTGGCGCGCGGAGCTCGGAGAGGCAACATCACTGGCGGGACTCTGTCGGTGTTGCTGTGCTTACCAATCTCAATGTCAAGGTCGAGTATTGTGGTGTCCTGAAGATGTCTCGTGGAGAGACGAAACTAGTAGACAACTTACTTTGATGAATACTATCAGAGAAGGTTATACGCGGAATTGTTTCTAAATATTTCTTCATTCTAATATTGTGCAATAAACACAATAAAAAATCGAAATTCATGCAATGTAATAAAATATAAAAATGATAATGTCAGTTTGTCAGAAGCAAATTGGAATTCATTAGGAATAGATGTTTTATCGAGGATAAACCCAATTAAAATTCAGGATGCGTATCCGGACTAATGACAAGCACACCAGTTGTTTAAAAAGATTATTTAAATTTTCTCATTGATGTATTAATTTTATTAGGTACTCATAGGGGTAATATTCCCGCAATTATTAAGAGGATGCTCTCAACTGGTTCATTAGTAGTAATCTATGGTTCTCAATTCGATTGTATTTTATTTGTATGTTGTTACGCGATCTTAACGCCAAAAATCGGTCTATTTTGAAAATTCTTACTATTGCATAGAAAATGATCCCAAGGGCATTTTTATTGGATCAATAAAAATGTCCCCAGGGGAGTAGTATTTATCCCGCAAAACTGAAAAACAGTTTAAAAGTAAGGGTTTCGAAGTCGATAATTAGGTTTTTAAAAGAATCAAATTATCACAAAGACTGGTAACAAATAGTTGACATGGCAACGGGCGTAAACAAGAGACCTCTTGTGAAATATTTGCCATACATGCCATGGATGGAACGCCTATTGGCCGTTGCCAATAGGCCTCCATTCGTCGTTCCATCCATGTCCTTCATCCTTCACTCATCGCATCTTATCAAACTAAATGAGACTCATAACTAGATGTCGCCATTTGCAAAATTTGATCGCGCTATCGAAGTGTTCCGGATGTAAAACTACTTCCAAACCCATTTTCACTATTCAGGAAAAATATTTAAGTAAAAAAAAACTCCAAATTATTAATAATGCTTTTCTTTGCAATTATTGTTTGTGATTGATTGAACAATAAAATCTGTTGGAGCAAAATTACAGGTCATATTTTTTTAAATCAATCATTTCGACTTCCTGCAAAAGCAAAACATATAAATATGCTGTTTTTTCTCTATAATCGAGGTCATGACTCCTTTTACGAACTCCTTTCTCTGACTCTCATGGTTTCCGATTTGGCCATCCACTCTCATCTCAAAACGCCATCCTGTATTACATAATATTATTACCTTAACTTCAAACAATTTTTATGGCCACCCTTAGATCACAACTTAAAGTTGGCCTCATCACACAGGCCTTTCAAATAATAAACGATGATCGAAATCGAATCTGATAAAGCTGATATATTCAGCAGCTCCCTTTATGTCGGTTTTTGAGGGAAAGTACTCCTTTAATCAAAAATCCCTGAGAGCAAAAAAACTATAAAGTCGTAAAATCTGGTACACAAGTTTCGTCCAGATGGGACGACCTGTAGAAGAGTACATACAAACTGACAAAAATAACTTTTGCTAGAGTTGAAGCAAAGAAGCTTCGTTAGCTCGTGAATAAATAATGCTGCTTAATACAATACTTTACATAGATAAAACTAAATAACTATCAACCTAATTTATTCATTTCAGGCAACACATGAATATATTACTGAGGTCAATCTCGGCATGAAACAAAAGTTGTCTTTGACCACTATGCAGTTCATAAGCATTGGTTCTCAGGAAACCATCAAACATGAATCAACACCAACTATTGATATAAAATACGAGGAGACAACAGAACAGGATCAAATATTTGAGGTTGAGTCTGTCCCTGACGATTGTGCAAAAACATTTGAAGAAGATGAAAGTGATCATGGGAATGAAACAATTCCAACTGTAAAAGCAGAGGTGACTACAGAACAGGATCAATTGGTTGAGGTTGAGTCTGTCCCTGAAGATTGTGCAAAAAGTCGATTAACATTTGAAGAATATGAAAGTGATAATGGGAATGAAACAATTCCAACTGTTGATATAAAAGCAGAGGTGACTACAGAACAGGATCAATTAATTGATGTTGAGTCTGTCGTTGATGATTGTGCAAAAAGTCGATTAACATTTGAAGAAGATAATAGTAATCAAGGGAATTATGTGGAAGAACTTCCTGCTTACAGTCATGTTGAGCAAACAAAACCAGACAACTCAAAAATTAAATTTAGTTGTAACAACTGCAATAAAATGTTTTTCCTTAAAAGTAAACTAGCATCACACATAAAAAAATCTCATGCTCAACTCAAAGAAAAGCAATATTCCCGTAAAACGCAATATACCGAAAAAAATAGTGTGATTACATACAAAATAATTGGCACTCGAATGAAGTTATTTGACTGCAATGTATGCTATAAACAATTTAAAAAAAAATTTAATTTAGTTAGACATAAGATAACTCACACAGGAGAGAGACCATTTGCCTGCAATGTATGTGATAAACAATTTAACAGAAAAGGGAATTTAGATTCTCATATGAAAACTCACACAGAGGAGAAACAATTTACCTGCAATATATGTAACAAACAATTTCATGAAAAAAAAAATTTAGTTAGACATAAGAGAACTCACGCAGGAGAGAAGACCTGCAATGTATGTGATAAACAAAATAATGAAAACCATAATATAGTTACATGTACATGTATGAGAAATTACACAGATGAGATGC
The DNA here is from genome assembly GCA_947859395.1 of Eupithecia insigniata. Taxonomy (NCBI): domain Eukaryota; kingdom Metazoa; phylum Arthropoda; class Insecta; order Lepidoptera; family Geometridae; genus Eupithecia; species Eupithecia insigniata. Next base: position 8,866,290 of record OX402008.1, read on the forward strand.
CATTTCCGTGCAATGTATGTAATAAGACATTTAATGATAAAAGTACTCTAGTCAGACACATGAGAACTCACACAGGAGAGAAACCATTTGCTTGCAATGTATGTGAAAGACAATTTGGTGACAAAAGTACTTTAGTGAGACACATGAGAATTCACACAGGAGAATCCATATGCCTGTAATTTTCCATGATTGAGTTCATTACCAAAACTGGCTTTTAATCAACTACCTTCAATTAGGTTACTTTTTATAAATCAACCCTCAACTTTCAAATATATAACAATAAGTATTTTAAACAAAAATTTAAATTAGTTTTACACATGAAAAACCACACAGGAGAAAAGCCATTTGCCTGCAATGTGTGTAATAAACCATTTAAGGGAAAATTTAATTTAGTTTCTCACATGAGAACTCACACAGAAGAGAAACCATTTGCTTGCGATGTGTGTGATAAAAGATTTAAATTTAAAAGTACATAATTTAGTTTCTCACATGAGAATACACACAGGAGAGTAGCCATTTACCTGCAATTTATGTGATAAACAATTTAGTCATAAAACCTATTTAGTTTCTCACATGAAAACTCACACAGGAGAGAAGCCATTTGCCGGCGATATGTGTAATCAATTCTTTAGATCAAGATCACGTTTAATTTCTCACATGATCACTCACAGAAAATAAACAATTTGCTTGCAATGTATGTGATAAACGATTTAAACGAAATCATACTTTACTTAGACATAAGAGGACTCACTATAAATAAGTAATCACGATAGTAATATGTTACATTATAATAAGTCTGGCTCCCATCTGGGGGGGGCGGGGAGACCCAGGAGATCACTCACACCCATATTACACAAATCGAACATTACCTTTTTTATTATAGACTAGGTTTATACCTGTGTCCCTATATATATAAGTAAATATATATACATTTATATATGTTGTTTATTTTAGGCATAATATTTATTATGAGTATTTTTATTTATTAAATCTATACTAGCACACAGATCCCCTAGTACCATCCAACAATCCTATCCATCCACGGTTGTCTGGTAGAGATCGCTCTCGAGCGATAAGACCGCCACTTGTAACTTAGTTTTAAAATAGTTTTTTTTGTATTTCTGTATCTATCAATAAGTGTACAATAAAGAATTTTCTATCTTCTATCTTTATTAATTAGTTAATCTAACATCTTAAGTTACATTTTAATACCTTATGTAGAATCAGAAACAATACTTTATATCTTTAAAATAAGCACTTAGGCAAGTCAAATTTTATACTATAAACAGTTATTATTATCAGATAAGAAATAAGGTGTTATTGATATTCTCTTCACTTAGATTTTTTGTCAACTAGTGGAAGAAGTGAAAAAGAAACCACTAGCACATTTATATATCACATACATATGTAAAATAAACATGTATTAGACACATAATGTGTTTAATACATGTTTATTTTGCCTATCTAAATTTAATGCGATTTAGATACATGTCGATATTTCTATAAAGCTAAACAGAACATTGAATCCATATTGAATCAAAGACATTGAATTTCTTACATACTACTGTCAGTGCGGAACAAGCGCACGCAATTGCCCATAAATGATTTCCCTACCTTTCGTCATGCTGTAAAAATGAAATTCTATATGCTGGGATGTCTAATTTGTTCTTGTTTCTTGTATTTCTATTGTGAACATCACACTTTTTCAAAAAGCTATCTCTATTTTTGTGCGTATACATTAGATTTTCATAGATGAATGATAGACCCAGATAGACCCAAAGAGAATACAATACTGACGATAGACCTAGTTTTTTTTTTCTACTGTGATAATGCTCAACAGGAAAGTATACATATGTATTATTTCATACGTCCATGACATAAAAACTTTTTTTTGCCATCGACATCAACATCACAATCGATCTTTTTGTTTTGCATGACTGTTGTCTGCATAGAAACATAATTCCAATTTCAAACTATCTGACAAAACATCAAACACCTTTTAAATTAGAAATTTTGTATAAAAATTTGCAATACCACTGATTTATTTAATATACATTGTGTTTTCTAGGAATATTGTTGTATATCTGTACATTCGAGCTGGTTTCGTGTCAGTTTCGGATGTTAAATTTATGTGATAGAAAGCATGTTGATAAGTAAAGTAACAGATGAAACGGAGGCAGCGCGGGGTGAGGAAACGGAATCGGCGGCGCGGAGGGCGCGCGAATACCAGAGCGCCAGTGAGTTATTCGACATGATGACGAAGAACCAGCGCTTTGATGGAAATGGTGAGTCAAGATTACCAGTTTGTAAGGTTTTAAGCCAAATGTTTAAAGCGGACACTATACCAAATAGATAGTAGATCGCGCGCCCGTATCATTGTGGGTTGAACGGTAGGTTAGGTACTTAGGTGTGTGATGGTGTAACCGCTGAACGAATAAAGCAGGTGTAACCCTTACATCTTTTGTCTTCAGTAAGTTATGGATGTTAAGCCGAGATTCATTTAAAAAAAATATCTGTTTCAGTCGATGACTCCCTCACAACACAAGACTTGGTGCTTCTTTACAAAAACCTAGACTTAGGGACGCGCCTTATGAGCGATGCCAAGGAAGTAAGGCGCCGACAACCTAACCAACGCGTGGAAACCGTCATCTACGACGAACCAGAGTCCGATTCTGACACTAGCGAAAATTGTAGCAAAGATGACATCCAACAAATTTACAACATAAACCAGGAGCGCATTAACCTCTTAGACAACGGATCGTTCGATAACCTCCTCTGCCACAAACTTGGTGGCCTCCAAATACAATCCTCGGAAATCATTACAGACAGCGGCACACAGTTCCTCTTCCGAGACCCGTTTATAAAAGAACAGCTCCGGAGCCTGAACGCGATGACCAGCGGCTACGAGATCCAGGGGTTGCTGCCCTCGTCGCTGCTCGACTACGTCTGCTGCAAAACGATAAAGGACAATTACAACTTCTACATGGACAATATCATAAAATACGTCCAGCAAACGATCGACCAACTAAAGCGAATCAGTAACGGTGATTATCTAACCGATAGCGCAAAGGAGAAGTGGAAGAAAGCTAACAAAACGAACCTTACTCAGAACAATAAGCAAGTTCTAGCCACTTCAACCAGCCTCCGACCAGCGGTCGAATGTAACGAGACCGTAACATGGCATGACGTAGTCCATTCAGAAATCGACGTGCGATCGCTCTCTAAAGTGTTGGAGAAGAAAATTGTCTTTGAAATACCTAAATTGATTTGCGGATCCTACAAATTGTTCAGTAAACGCTACGCTGAGAGCTTCATTATCAGTTTCAAAAAGGGAAAACAGACGCCAGACGTGGAGAAGTATGCATCGAGACTGGACGTGGTGCTTAAACTACGGCGCTCACGAACAGGGCAAGTGACCAGTAATATCGATTCTGTAACGATTTTGAAAGCATCGCCAGCAGGACACGACTTGTGTATTCGCGAAAACCTCCCAATAGCTCCGCAACCCTCTAATAATACTATCATTGAACGTGATTTTAAACATGATGAAGTATCGACCATTAAATATAAGAGAGTTGACGATGTTGCCGAGCCTGAAACTGATACAAAAGCTGTAATTGACGAAATTGTAACAGAAATGTTCGGACGCCATGTTTCGACAGGAATGCTCAGAGACAATGCTTCAACAGCGACGCTCGGAGAGAATGATTCGACAGAAACGTTTAGAGATGATGTTTCAACAGAAGTGTCGAGGCACTTTTTGCCTCATACTGAGAATGGTTTTTCTAATATTGAAACTAATAACTATCCTACAAGTGAACGGAAAATTGTAACTTCATTAGACGTTCAACGAACCAGTGTTTGTTCGGGTGAATCGACCGCCTCTTTTGACTTCAGAGATGTATTGGTGGCTAAAACTGATACTTTTCAGGCATACAACGAAACCACCTTCAATCTGGTATCTCCTGATGAGCTGCGGGCCACCATGCAGAGGCTAAGCATGCAGAAGGCTGTCCCTGAAGAAAGCTCTGAAGAAGTATCTAGCCCCGTAACAATTAAAAAGAAGTCACCAGTCAGAGTGCGGATAAAGTCTCCATACGAAAATAAGTCTCACATCCTTGAAGAAAAAAAACGAAATAAACTTCTTGAGATACGAGAAAGGAGAGTTAAGAAGAAAATAGCTTTGGGTGAGAATGCCAAAGTGTGTAAACATAGATACGGAAAATCAGGGGTCGTGCCTCAAGCTTCGGTTACCAAGTTGTCCATAAGTAACAAATCGTTTTATAATTCCATCTATGGCCATAACATGGAGGATGGCAAATCAAGATCACAACCCCGCCCCAAAAGCCACGGTCGTTATTCTCCGTCGATCGATGTTGCTATCGAGCAAGTACAGGATGACAAAAATAAATCTCCTACTAGGATGCTGGATAGAAATCCCAAGAAGTACATTAACAGAAACTACTATTTAGATGACACTGAAACAGAGATTATGTATATGTCAAAAATACAAGAAGATGTCAAAGATACAAGAATTTGTTCCCCATCGACGTCAACAGTGTCCACAGACCTCAAAAAGAATCTATCCATTCTGTCCGGGTTAACGGGCGTTGATTTTCGTACAAAAGATGAAAACCAAAGGTATGAAATTCAAGTTTGCCCTATCTCATTTTTTATTATTTACCCAAATTTTATAATAATACACATTTTAATTTTTAAATATGCACTAGATACTTTAAAATTGTGTATTTGTTTCAGCTTGTTAGATAAAATTAATAAAAATACGGGTTGCTGCAACAAAAACTCCTTGGAAGACATAAAAAAAACTCTTTCCGGTGTAATTATATGTGACGACATAGAAAACGATGAAAGCAAAAGAGCACCAGTTTCGCTTGAATGTAGAAAAAGCATTGAAAAACTATACAACTTGATAAGGAAACTTGAAAATTCTAGCAATACAGAACTCAATTTGGGTAATGCAAGAAACGTTGAGACATCGGACATTAAGACTGCCTCCACCTTCCCAGCCAGTGACAGTGGAACCAGTTTAAAACATTATGTTACTTCATCAAATCCTAGTTCCTTTAGCTTTGATAAAACAAACGTAGAGACCCATAGATTAAAGAAAGAGCTCACACCAACTGTGCCTACAGTACCAAAAGTAATAATAAGTTCAAAGTTTGAGAAACTTGAACAGAAGAGAGGCCGCAAAAGGGTCAGTCCAAAAAGATCAGTGACTAAAGTGGCCCTGGATAATCCTTTAAAAGGCATTTCTCAGTTAATTCAGGAAGTAGACAACGTTCCGAAAATACGACAGACGAAATTTGCAACAGAACCTAAACCTGTCAGAAAACCAGATGTTCAATGTAATGACGGAAGGCCTGTAGTGATACGTCACACTTTAGTCAAGAGGCGGTCTCGGTTCGATCAATATAATATGAAAGACACCGACCCAGATAAAAAAATCATTAACTCTAAAGACAAAAGAACCAAGCCATTGACTCCGGCAGAGATTTCTAGAATTCCTCAACATCAAACTGTTGAAGAAAGGTCTAAGAAGAAAATGTCTGATATCATCGAAGAAGCTAAGGAAGCGAGAGGGGAAGCAGTTCGTGGACCTTCGAAGCTGAATTCAAGGATTATGACCCTAGCGCAACCAAAGAGAACATATGTACAGGCTCACAGCGAAGAGTATCAAACTAAATATGGTCGGAACCTCATGGCAGATAGATTACAAAGACTAGCAGGAACGCTACCACCGCCACCGCCGAGCCCTCCCGAATCTATCCTTAGGCACGTCCTCTCGCCTAAGAACAGGACGCGACGTGAAGCGATATCAAACGTGTCGGTGAAACAGCCGACTTCGCCGGTGCAAGTACAGCCAATAGGTGTGTAAAGGTGAATTAGCTTTTTCTGGCATGCAAGTCATATATTTTATCTGACCCTTAGGACTATTTGCAACTCAGCAAGTATAATACGTATTTTATTCAACACAGATAAAAGCAGGGAAACGCGTCGCTCGGCCAGCAATAGCCCGCACAGGATGTCGGGATCTCGAAACACCACTTCTCTGAAAGCTCCTGACTCACCAGAAAACGTGTAAGAATTCTTATTTTTAACAGTATATTATTGTTTTAAATAAAACCGGCCAAGTGCGAGTCGACTCGCACACGCAAGGTTCAAATCATAGTAGGTACATTTTCATTTTACAAAAGGAACCCTAAAAAGTTAGTCTAACAATAGTAGATTGTTACACAATGGAGCTATTACAGAACAAGATCCAATTTGGCGCCAGTGCGAGCGAGGGTGCACTCAATCCAATTTCGCGCCCTTGCGAGCGCTCGCAAAGGGCGCTAATGGATCGAGTGCACCCGAGAATATAGTCCGAGGGTGTAATAGCTACTTGCAACCGAGGTAAGCATTCTACTTTACATCATAATGGCGAGGCAAATAAAACATTAACTTTTAACTTTAGTTTATTACAGTCGCACAGATCAAATGAAATGAAATGCCGCCATTTCCAGTTTTTTTTTTTTCAGTAAAAAGTTTTCTTATACTTTTATAAGAAAAGAGATTGTTTCACCAAGGAGTTGAACTAAAACCCGACTACATGAAAGTCTTAAACAAGCGTTCACCTATTGTCCTTATAATTTTCTTTTGATACTTAGGTAGTCGGAGGCATTTGTTACTAATTGTACCCTAAGTATATGGGGTGGGTGCCTCCGACTACCTACGTATCAAAAGAAAATGATAAGGACAATAGGTGAACGCTTGTTTAAGACTTATGTAGTCGGGTTTTAGTTTTTGACTATATTTTTTTTACAACTATTAGCTAATATCTTGAGAATCGTTAACCTCACAAAAGTAAAAAACGGATTTGGAAAGTACAAACAAAGACCTTTGCAACGATACCACACACGAGCATATTAACTAACATTGAGATTTTCGACCCTTACTTAGACCCCCGCTATCTCGTTAGACCCCATTTTTATCTGAAGTCACATAGCCTATAACCATCGGGCTATTAAGACTAATCATATGACACCTCATTTGTTCAAATCAGACCAGTAGTTTCACCGCTACGTGGAACATAAAATTCAGCTACATATGTGTCAAACTCATAACCCTCGTCCTTCGGTAGTCGGGTAAAAATTAGAAAAATTATCAAAGAATAATTATCCTAAATTCTATAACAGTTTATAGTCCAGTCATCTTAGTCAAAATTAGGTAAGAATCTCGGAATTCGAGATGCCCAGCTAAATAATTTCTTTTCTTTAGGTTATTATTACTTAAGTTATTATTACAAGAGAAAATAATGTTTATAATAAAAATGTTAATGTTTTTATACAAAAAATATAATGCCATACATTATGATTGTGGAAATTAAAAAAAAATTAATAAAAATTACCGCACGCTCTTCGCCCTCTATATCGAAAACGAATCAACGTATTTTTTTTTATGATAGATGTCATAGATGTAGAGAGTTTTGTCCTCTACAATATTAAAAATAAATACTAATAGCGAAAACCCCTTATTAAACGAGATATTTGCAAAAATATTTTTTTGTGACCTTTGACATTAGATTGTATTTCGTTCATTCGTCCTTCTATATTTGAAAACATACATATGTAGTATACGTGTTAGGTATCGCCAATCTACCACTAAAGTTGAAAGCAGAATATTTGCAATAATTTTTATGTGCGGGTACTCCTCAGTCCGGCTGCTTGCATTGATTGTCATTCGCGTTTTAGTGCGTCGCCGATCGCCACGTTTATTCGTTAAAACTTCAAAATAAGTGCGTAGCAAGGCTAAAACGTCGTCGCAGTGATGAGAACGATGAGAACAGTGACTATTTTACACCGGAAAATTAAATAGGAGGAAATACTCGAAAAAAGACGTCACAGTATTTGTTTACAAAGTAGCACCGGTGATTATTTCACCTTACTGCCGTTGGAACATGAAGGTAGAATGGCACCTAAGTACACTTCATTAGAACCTCTTTTCTACATTTCACAACAATGTGTTCATCTCATGGAGATGTTTCCTTCATATAACTGAGTACATTTGAAAGTAATGTTACCTTCGTTATTCTTTTATGACAAAATTAGATCATGGTACGTACATACACCTATCTAATAAAACAATACAATACAAACATTATTTATGGTACACCAGAAAAACAACATTACATACAGAAAGATATTACATAGTACAAGTACAATGGGCGGCTTTATCGCTTAGAAGTGATCTCTTCCAGGCAACCTAATGCAAAATTGCTCAGGAACCGTGATGTGGTCATCTTCAGATTATAGTAGGTACACCTACCTAGTACCAAAATGCTTAAGGACCGTGATGTGTTCATCTCTCGGGGATGTTTCCTTCACATTATGACGACTGTGTACATTTGAACGGAATGTTACCATCGTTTTTTAAACAAAATTAGGTAAGACACTTTATATGAATAATTTATGTACATAGTTGTATGAACTTCTGCCTGAGAAATATTTGTACCCAAGGGAAAATTACCCATAACACTACGAAACCGCAAAAGTTAACAAATTTTTTGAAAAAATGTCATGAGGGATTTTCTCTTCGTTCAAAAATATGTACTTACCTACTTACATTCCACTTAAACCTGATAAGGTTTATGCGTTGCACAATATCATGGCCATCTGTTTGGGATGCTTCCTTTTGTGCTTTTATAATTATATACTATGTATATGATTATTATGGTATACCTATTACAGTAAGTAGGTGCCCATATTGCAGAAAAGACTAAAATATTTTAAATCTATTATTGAAACACCATAAAATAATAAAAAGATGGATACCTATGTTAATCGAGCTGTGCGCTGGACACAAATTGCTAGTGTAAAAATAATGAAAACTACTGGACATACATACATTGAGTTCCAAGAAACTGCACGCGCCGTAGCTAGGTATACCCTGGGATAAATGGAGCTTTATCCGATTCGCTTCTCAAAAGTATGAGGCGTATTACTTGGTTAAGTGAAGTTATTATTAGATTGTTTACTCAATCAAGGATCAAGTGGCCGTCTAATGTGTTTCTCAACTTATAGAATCCATTATTATCCATGTATATAACGTTTAATTGTATATTTCCTGTAGTAGCTGTACATTACAATTAGATTAATTACAATGTAACCTAGATTAGCATCGCCTTAGGGCTCAAAAAAAAACCTGTAATAATGTTGTATCTAAATAAAATAAATTATGAGATTACAGAGACAAGCTAGCCAAGTCTTTAAACCAGAGGCCCCCGCTCCCTGCAGCCAGGCACGCCGGAGCAGAGGTGATACCAGTCGCCACGTACCTCAACAGCTGCATCAGCAGCCGCCCAGACGGCTACTTCCGCCGCCCGCGCTGGCACTGGCAACCGCCCCACACTGGCAGCCGCCCCGCGCTTGCAGCCGCCCCTGGCCTTGCGTCGCGTCGGTCGCTAGACCCACTAAGCTCCGCTGGACATCTGTCCAATTTTTACGATGAATGGAAATTCATTACTAATGAAATGAATGATCCTCTGATATTATCGTGGTCAAGAGTTGGTCTTCACGAACACTGTTTTCCAAAATTATGGTCCAATAATTAACCTCATATTATTTAAAACTATGAGACCGTTGCTAGTCTTCTTGAGAGCGGAACCATTTCTCATTACGAACCCTGTAAGGAACAGTTATTCGTCATCCTTATTAGTTATTTTCTTACTAAGAAACAAAAAACCTTATGGTAAAACAGATTCCAACTAAGATTTTAAAAATCAGAGTTCCGAGAACAATATTAAAATAAATAAAAAATAGCTTCATGGTCTGACTGGGTTTTAAAAACGCATATAAGTAATTATTTATTTTCTGGTTTCTATTATCCAGATGTTAGAAAGTACTTACTTTTTAAGTGCTAGAATTCGTTGATAGAATTTTTAGTTCTACCTTTTTTCCAATCCAATACGATTGGATTGGAGAGAGATTTAAATACCCTAGCTTTGTGTTACACAAACAGCTATGATAGTATTATGTCTTTACCACTTAATGATTTTTTATTAGGAAGTTAACCTTGTTTGTGGAGGAGACCCAATGATAACGCAGTCAACCTGATCAGGGAAGACACGTCTTGCCTGAAGTTTTTTCTTATGTTAGCAAAAAAAAAGGTTAGGGGGTGGTATGTGGTCAGGCGACTGTTAGTCAATGGAGTGGTCAGTCTCAGAATCAGAAAAATACGTTACGTGGAACTTATAGCAATTTTATAAGACCTGCAGATCTTTGCCGAAAATCTAAAAGATTGATTAACTGATGTGACATCTTTATGACAATAATGGTGTGAAAATATTCCTACTTATTTCTAGTTGGTCGTACTTAGTACTAGTTCCGAAGATAACGAAATACCAAATTGCGTCACGGAGAGTTCATCAAGACACTAAATGGGTGTTTAAAAACATGCCTATGACAAACATTTTAAAGCTCCCTGCCGAACACGGCCTGAAATAGTATGAAGAAGTGTCTCATGGATTTTAGATCAAGGAATTCACTGTAAATGCCTTGCGGATTGAAGAAAAATTTTACCTATCATTTCTATACATTTTGAAATTATAACGGACAGACTAACTTTGATAACATATTACGAACAAACCAATATTTATGGTTCTTATCTGACCCATGCAACCCTGGTTTCCCCTATTTCACGACTTTTCTGTTTTGATACAATACAATTAAAGTCCCAACGAGCAATGACGAATTGTAGTCTGTTGGCAACAGTCACCCGGGGCACGGAATGCCCGGGGCTGACGTTCATTGTGGGCAAGGGGCAAGATAACAAGACGGCATTACTAAAAAGAAGCGTGCCACCGTCTTCGCTACATTGCTTCAATGTGTGAAAATTCAATTAAGCCGTATGATGTCGCTATTAGAGGATAAGTATTTTTTTAAATAACATGGTTATTGATGTGTACTAATCGTCAACTCCTATGGTTATTTATTTCCTAACAGAATTGTTTAAGAACGGTTCTCTGTACTGAACCTTTTAACCTTCTGGTCACTCTTTGATCAAGGGTAGGTTCTGATGATCGTATTACTCGGCTATTCAAAACCTTCTATAGACTTCGCTCAGTCCCAAAATATATATAACTCAATCTCGGATAAATAATTTAATTTAGAAATTTCGTCTAAAAGTTACCCTTGAACGAATGAACTCATACAATTTGGATAGAACTACACCAAGGGTTAGTTTAATCTCTAATTTTAACAGTCGCGTAGGTACACCCTACCATTTGTAGGATTTAAGACAACTTTTAGGATGTCAAAATACAAGTTTATACGACTTTATAGATGGGCATCTCAAATTCCGAGGTGAACTTACTAAGATGACTGGACTATTTCAGAATTGTAATTGACTAAATAGTTTAGAGAAAATAACAAAAAAACGAGAGCGGGCGGCGGCGGCGCGCGCGATTCAGCAAAGGTCCTTGAGGGTAGGACTTATTCTCATAAAGATTCTTGAAGGGTTAATGCATGTATGTAGATACTTTTAATGGAACCTACTTCGGATCAAGGGTTTTAAAGTTATGCTCGTTAACACATAGGTACAGATGTACATAATAAAATGGCCAAAATTAACCTTGTAAACATTCTATATTTTTTAGAAAAAAGATGGTGGCAGTGGAGTCCTACGTGAGGAGCCATTACGGGCGGTTTCGACACGCTGATCCGACCCTGTTGCGGGACCAGATAACGCACAAGCAGCGCGTCTTATTTCTACCCAACGACAACGACATTACCAATTATTGTAAGTACCTGAATCTCTAAGAAAGGGTAGTGTCATTTAGTTAAAATATAACTATACTCTGATTCAAAAACCTGGAAGTTTTTGTATACCAAGGGGTTATAAAACCCAAGGAATATTGGTGGATAATATTTAACCCCATAGGTATCATTGAAGGAAAGCACAGAAGCTTAAAACTATTCTGGGTTTTGAAATCTTTCATTCATCATTGAATTTATCTCTCGTTCGTTTTCGAATTCAAATTTCAACATTCATAGCCACACATGTGAAATCATGCGTTGTTGAAGCCTCTTTTAGTTTTTAATGATAACATATTCATATTCATTTATTAATTGCAAATATGTACATACATAGGTAGCTTCTGTTCTAATTACCTACAGCTAGAGTTGGTACATACATACGTCTTGTTGGGCATGGCAATTTGTTATTCTGTTACAGTAACTTTTCACACACTTTTGATAACTTTTCTGTTACCTTGTTGTATTCTGTTATTGTTATCAGTTTTTGCAAAGTTTTCATTCAGTCTTTGTTGACATAAAATATCTTGGATTCTAAATCTGAGTAAAGGTCACTGCAGCAGCGTTCTACCTGAGCCTATTTCGGACGCAGCTAGTACGCTGCACAAACTGGTTGTGTTAGGTAATTACCTAGCTTGATTTTGTTTTAGGTTCTAGGATTTGATTTTGTTTTGTTCTGTTAAAGTCAGGGCGTCATAATCGCATGTGCGAAAAAGCCCTCAAATAGTACCTTTTGTCAGTTTTTTCTACACTAAATCTTATCAATGTTAATATGTACTTACATATTTGTATAAAGAGAACAGATTTGGCACCCCTTAAACTTCACAAAAACAACTCTTATCGGCGAAGCCGTCCAAAGAACTTTGCTCTTTTTCACGGTTTTGTTGAATGGGTGTGCCGTGTGCTATATTCGTTGATAGTTTTTTAGTCCATGGACCTCCTTTTAGTGCACTAGCTTCAGCTTGCGGCTTTGGCCGATTTTTTCCGGTACCTATTAGGCCTATAATGTTATTCCACGTTAAGAACTACATATACTCCCATTGTCAATGTACAATATTTTTGAACAACTTTGAACACAATAATCCCAAATTCTCTTTGTGGCGTAGTGTTTGGAAATATATTATCAGCGTTATACATTGTAGGAAAGAGCTCCGATTGACAAGTTGTGCAAATTGTTTCCCAAAATCACTGCAATGTTTACAAACATTGTATCTCCAGTTTGGCCAGAGTATAGGTACCTACTTATATGTAGATATGTAAAATTCAGCCCGTTCCATTCAGTAGGTAGTTTTGGCCTAATGAGGCTATAAATAACATCAAACCATCTATCCATCCAAACATCCGCACGTTATACCTAATATCAGTGATGAAAGATAATCGATTACTACAACATTTCATTTTACTTCAGCAGCGTCAGCGGATGAGCTTGGCAAAGAGCTACACCACATTATAGACTCCATAGTAACCAGCTCACCAGTATCAAACCAGGCCTCAATACGAACCGATGACGAGACAACCAACGTCAACGTAAATCCAAGATTAATCACTAAAAAAAAATCAATCACCGATGCCGATTTTGACAGCAGACGCACTGATTCGGACTTCGATATCGGTGTACTCGATGATAAATCCTTGAAAACAGCCGTTCAAAGCCAAGGTAACGGGGATAAACGGGACGACACCTTTGACAACGATACCTTTGACAACGATACCTTTGATGACCCTCAACTTCAGCTGCAAACGTCTCATTCTACATCAGAGCTAGAGGAACTAGAAAGCGCTTTGTACTCTCAACTTTCTGGTGCCTTTCAAAAGCGTCTGCGACTGAAGAACTTGACGTTGACGCCCAAACCATCATTAAACCATGTTTTCCTACTTCAGGCCGGCGACACTAAATCGTTAATTGTTAAATCAACAGTATCCAACGTTCCCGATTTGAAAGCTGTTTCCAGACTCAGTCCTCACCTAAGTTGGGACTTTGCACAGATGCCTGTGCAGATTGCGACGGTTGGATACGCATACCCTCTCACCGAAACTGAAAATTGTCCAAATCTTGAACCCATGAGACTGCTTGAAACATCGCTCCCTGAATTCTCCGCTCAGGACACACATGGCTACAAATCTAATAAAATTAGTCAATGCTTCAAAGGAATTCATCAAGAAACTAACATAGATCAGCCAGCTCAAGTAGACGTTCAAGATATCTATATAAATGCTTTCGACAGCAAACAAACATTCACTGTATCAGAATTCATGAGTGCAGCAGTGGATTCGGATGACCACGAGGATATTGTCAAAGTTGATAAATTTACCATAACCGAGAAATCATCTATTCACAAACAATCTATATCAACTACTATATCTGTTGCATCAACTGAAGCCAAAGCACTCGCCCAAGACAATGTAGAATACACAACATCTCTCGATATACTGGTGGGACTACTTAATGAGATACAAAAAATAACGCGGCCTAACCCGCCTGAGGATTTAGAATGTAGCAATCTAGAAACTATGTTAAGGGGCGCCGCCGCTGAGGTCAACAATCACCGCAAGATCTCAATGACTCCGTCGCTTGACAGGTATGATTCTAATACTGGTATTTACTCATATTACATCTCAAATAGCCTGAGTGACAGTCCGAAACCACCTTATTTGGTCGACAAGGAAGTGGGTGTTGACATGTTCGTCCAGAAAGAGTTAAAAAACACATTAACAGAGGTTCCGTCTATCTTCCCAGTCGTCCTAAACCATGGTACCAGCGCAGCTAATTCCCTGGTTAAAGTCTTCCCCAAGCATTCGTCACAGTCGTTGATCTCACTTGATGACTACCGCTCGATGTGTTCCAAGGCGTCGTCGCACGCCTCCCATTCTTGTAATATAATTGAGCTGCCAGTGGTAGACCCTGTTGAGAAGCAAGTGAAAGAGTTCAAAAAGGTTGATCTTGACGAAAAAAGCAAAGCAGACATTCCTAAATTGGAAATGTCTTTGGAAAAAAGTTGTGAGGAAGTGCCACTACAATCAAAACATACGCCACAACAATCAAAACATAAGAACACGCGCATGGTACGAACAAAACGTCATCTTATGACAACGGTGGACTTTGATCCTTCAATAAAAATTAAGAGGGATATATTAGTCACTGTGTATTCTATTCTAGTTTTCACAGTGTTTGCCGCGTTATCGTTTCCTGATATGGCTTTATTTGGAGCTTAAGTTCATAGGTAGGTAATAAACCTTGTTCAAAAATTTATCTTAAAACACCATCCTATGTTTACTTACAATGAAAGTAAAGTTTTGTAAATTTTTAGTTGTAAGCAACTAAATTTGTCTATTTTTATATTATTTATTTTGTTCATGCTACGTGTATAAATAAAGTGATTTTAAAATTATACGCATTACCTAGTTATCATTGTAAAACTCTGCTTAAGGATTGTGGTGTGGAATAAAAAAATCATTTTAAGAAATAAAGCGACTAAACTCCTGTTCCCAGGGTTAGGTAGGTTAGCTTGTGGTTCAGTAGGTGGTTTAGCAGGGGTCGTTTTTATCCTTAAAAGTGAACTAGGGCCGGCTAAAAAAACATGTCTTATATTATACTCGTGCAACAAGATTCATACGATTCGGGCGGTCACACTTGGGTAGGTTTACTTGTGAGCTCCACAAGTGGGTAAGTATGTACCTATGTACTTTAAATACCTAGGTAGGTAGGTAGGTACTTGAAGTTTTCTGCGTTCGTGCTTAGCGATACTGGTGAGTATGTAGATAGTTTTAAATATTGAACACCAGTTTGATGGTAACTCTGTAATGAGCCTGCCTGAGAACGCTTGTAAACGTCCGTTTTTGTCACCGGACAACGGACTGAATTGTACCTATAGGTTATGGTGTTAGTCAAATTAGTGCACAATCCCGCTGGAGGTTACTCACGTGCTGCTACCTAAGCCCCGAATACTCAAAAGAATCTCAGATTTAAGCACGACTCAAGTGACGATTTTGTGACAGATTTTCATTGAAAACTGTCAAAATATTGCGACATAAGACGTGTTTACATCTGACTTGCGTTTGAGTATTCGGCCGTTAGAGTTCTAAATCCTCTAAGGCTGCTACAGATTAACTTTCACTAAACAAAGTAAGCCGTAAACAATTCTTTATTGTTGCCGAATTTTTATATTTCTCTCAAATAACAACTTATACTACGTAGGTACCTACTTAGCCATCCCAAAATAGGGCGGTGTAGCCGCGAATCGCCCACTATATGATATTCTGACGGATGGACGCTAGGTTAGAGAGCAGTTTCTCATATCAATTCTCTGCTCTGACACATCACAAATCGATCGAGGATTTCGCTGTACGAGCGAAATCCTGCAGATATTTTTTTGTTACGTTGTTCTTTTTATAAATGAACAGGCGAAAGCCATAATAGCCATATTGCCTTGTCTTCCGTTTTGTTTATTTTCTTTAGTTTGAAGAAAACTGGCCAAGTGTGAGTCGATTCAGACACGGAGGGTTCCGTACCATCGTACAAAAATATTTCGCAAATGAAACCCTAAAAATCAGATGTTTGGGGTATCGAAAAAAGCTAAAAGCCAGACGTTGCATAACAACGAGTCACACCAAATCCGGTCACAGTATGACTCATTGGGATTTTCCTCATCGAGTAAGTACCTAACACTGTTTCGTTACGCAAGAGTAACACATTGGGAAATCTTCTATAAAAAAAAGTTGCAACGAGTAGAAACGACTATGTCTGTGGTACGACTCAATCGGAGAAAAACGTCGCAACGAGTCATTCCTTCTTATTTTTCTAGAAATTCCCAATTTATTTTTCTAGAAATTTGATTTTTATGACATAAATATTATATTTACCTACGTTTCTAGGTTTAACTTCGGTGATTTGGATGGTGTTGGCTCCCTTTTAAGCAAAATTTTATTTTTATTACTAGCTGACCCGTGCCCACTTCGTTCGGCGGTAAACATTTTTAGTAGTCTATAAAACTCGCAAATAACGTGATTTAAACAAATTCAATAGGTAAATTACTTTTCAAAATTGGCTCAGTAGATTCAGAGATTACCCCCTACAACCACACAAACCTTACTTACTTAAAGGTTCTTTATAAAATAAGATCACATCTGAGCGAAGAACTCCGAATACAACTTGTAGAATCTCTAGTCATGTCCAAATTAAACTACGCTGATTCAGTTTTCGGTCCCCGTCTCTTAAAACGTACTCAGCGTCTCATCCAGAGGGTACAAAATTCTTGCGCCAGGTTTTGTTTTGCTGTACCTCCACGAGAGCATGTCACCCCTTTCTTGAACCAACACTACATCCTAAGAATGAAGGCAAGAAGAAAACTTCACTTAGCGACACTTCTTTTTGGGGTCGTTAAGTTCGGCGTGCCCTCTTATTTATATGATAAACTAACTTGGTTTAAGAAGGGAGGAACAAGAAGAAAATGCTGCCCTATTCTAGCAACGCCTCAAAATTCTTCTGCAGCGTTTAGGGGTAGCTTTCGTTACGCAGCAACAAAATGCTGGAATAATATTCCGCCACCCATCAGGGATATGACAAATATAAACACGTTCAAACAAAAATTAAAACAGTTCCTCCTTTGCGCTCAGAAGGAGGATGAAAGACTAAAAGATAATGATCGGTCCGTTATATAGTGTTTTGTAAATGGGTACTTCACCCATAAAATTTTAATTTACTTTTAACTTTATAATAAATTCATCATACTTAATCCAAGCAATTACCAATTTAATTAATTATAAATTTACCCTTTTCGCTGAAAGTACATACACACGGCGAAATACGGTCAGACTGACTGACTGAGCCGACCAACGGAGACCGTTTGACGGAAATTAAAATAGAGTTAACATAAATTATTAATATTGAAATTTAAATGTGTTACTTTTATTGCACATATCCTGTTCACATACATAACAAAATATAACACAAATTTATGGAGCTCCTGTTGCCCAGACTCTTTAAGAGTTCGGTGTTCTCAGGAGCAAAACTCACAAATACTTGCACACTACACACGCACAATACAAACACACATTACACTCACAGTGTCTCCTGTTGCCCGGACTCTTAAGAGACCGGTGTCCCCAGGAGCACTAGTCATAAACACACGTACATACTACACAACAAACACGCATAGACACACACACCACTGGTGTCTCCTGATGCCAAGACTCTTAAGAGACTGGTGTCCTCAGGTGACCTATTACTTCCGGTATATTCCCACACTAAAATATAATGTTACGTTAGCATAAATCTTTATAAATAAGCGTTTTTTATATTTATATATATAGGTACTGTTAATTTTATATAGTTGTAGACCTACGTAAGTTAAACTTTTGTATTTTGTATTTATAGTTTGAATTGTTATAATGTATAAGAACCTAGTATTATTCTATATTCATCTTTTATTGTTATATTGTAGGTATTTTTGCACCTCTAGAGGGTCGTGACGTGATTCGTGTGGTTCCCGCTGAAAACCAGCGTTGGGTGCATACATCAGTGTGTATCCAGCACAATGCTGAGCGGAGCCCCGTTTGCCTTGCGCTCTGCTACGCACAAAATCAAACCCACTAAACATTGTATTAAATATTTTAGAGTTACATTGTAGTAGTTCGTAAGGTAAATAAAAATCTTTCTTTCTTTCTTTCTTTCTTTACTTATTTTTATTAGTGTAGATTTAAATATACCTAGATTTTATTGACTGGACGTCAAACAGCTCCACATTTACCTAGGTATATTATGCGCTTCAAAAGCGTTTGATGGTACCTAGTGGAGAATAGGGCACTACACATCTATTGTCCAGTTCTAAAACTGGAAGGAAGAATCACCAGTCGTCCTAAATCTTCACAATTTCTATCTTGATTCATGGCGTCTCGCAAATCTACATAATTCTCAGCGCGCAGTCTTCTCTCATTAGTTCTGTTCTGATGTACACTTGCGAGCTATAAACTGGAATCACTTCATCGCTGGTTTCTGCAGACCATACCGACCAGACATTTTACAGTTTCCATGGAATAAACTGCAGATCCGTGTATACCATTTGAAAAGAAATTTGTTAGCTTTCGAATGGTGTAAAAATTATTTAAATTTAATTAAGTTTCCTACCTTCATTTAGTGAATTATTACATTAGGTCGAAGTTGTGGATGTTTAAATTAATAATAAGTAATATGAAAATAGATTTAAAATCTTTGTTATTTGTATTCCCTCCCCCCCCTGGCCCTAATGACTGCTTGTAAACGGTTTTTCATTGACCTACTGAGTTTCCTGATGGAATCCTGTGGAATTTCCTGCCACTCTTCGATAAGAGTAGTTTTTAGGTCTTCTATTGACGCCGGAGCTGGAGATCTTCCTCGTACCCGCCTTTTCAGCTCGTCCCACAGGTGTTCGATAGGGTTCATGTCAGGGCTGATGGCTGGCCAGTCTATTGTGGGAATCCCGACTTCTTCCAGGTACTGTCTAGTCGCACGAGCGGTGTGGCAGCGGGCATTGTTGTGCATTAGCAGGAAATTTTCGCCAATAAACCCGGCGTAAGGGAGTACATGGCCCAGCAGAATGTCGTTGATATACCTTTCTGCGGTTAGTCCTCCTCCCCGACCTCCACCGGGTACGAATACCAGCTCCGTTTTAGCTTCAATTGAAATCCCCGCCCACATCATACAAGACCCACCCCCATATGCCACTGTTTCCGCTATACAGCATTGTGCGTATCGCTCTCCCGGTCTCCTGTAGACTCTCCGTCGACGGTCGCTGCCATGCAGGCACATCCTAGTCACGTCCGCGAACAAAACTCGGCTCCATTGCTGTATATCCCAATATAAGTGATCACGAGCAAACTGAAGTCGGGCTTGTCGGTGGGCTGTAGACAATTTGGGTCCCGTTGCTGGCCTTTTTGGGGTCAAGTTAGCTTCTTTGAGTCTTCGCCTCACTGTCCACTCGCTGACAGTTCTCCCTCGAACTTCTCCGAGCTCCCGCTGGACGTCAAAGCCGGTTAGATGTCGATTTCGGAGAGAAGTGCTGACAATAAATCGGTCATCTCTCGCCGAAGTGCATCGCTGTCGTCCAGATCCTGGTCTTCGAACTAAATTTCCAGTCTCTCTAAACCTCTTGTATACTTTGGAGACACAGGACTGGCTCAGATGAAGCTGTCGAGCGATAGTACGCTGAGAGAACCCTTGCTGGATTAGGGTGACGATTTGAGCGGCTTCTATTGGTGTGGTTTCCATTTTCTTGTAATTCCAGTATTTTGAGTGACGTGATATATTGGACTGATGACAAAATTGCATAAATTCCCAGTTTTTATAGGGATTCAGGAGTTTGAAAAAATTGATGTTTTGTTCCAAAAAATTATGTCTTTTGTTTTTACGTTCCATGACATATGATGAACATTTTTTTCGCTATGATATCGAAAGAGTTTGAAAGCTAATAAAATTATCTTTAAAATAATATACCACAACCTACAGTTTATTGCATGGAAACTGTAAAATATGGTCTGCAAAAACCAGCGATGAAGTGATTCCAGTTTATAGCTCGCAAGTGTATATCAAACGCTTCGTTTTAATTTTGGCGTAAGTGTCCACCAGAAAACGGTTAACTAAACCTCGAAACCTTTGCAGGTGAGCAATGCAACCTTCTCTTATTGGTAAAATGTATCTAGGCGTAGAATCGCATTGCAGAAACTGTTTAGTGTCCAGTCTCGTCAGTTTTCGGATTCACATGTCGAAGATCAAAGTTGTATCCGTCTTCGCCACGACAGTAGGTATATAAGCGAGTAGAGACTGAAGAGCATCAAATGCCTGGTGCGTTTCGCGAATGCATTGCAAGTGGTCATCCCGGGTACGCAGCACAATGTCCGGCCTGTCACAGTGTTGATGTACCAGGACGACGGGAACATCATTGGTAGCGGGAGCTTTGTACCAACCGGATGCTGTCCAGTAGGTCGTTTATCGGCACTAATAACAATTTTGTATCATTCGAATCCATTCAGTAGTTTTTGCGCTATTTTAGGCTGAGAAATAGAAAAGAATATATCTTTATTGCACCATCAATACATGTAATACAAGAACTTAATACTAATTATACTTAGTGTGGTACAATCGGCGGCCTTATCGCTAACAGCGATCTCTTCCAGGCAACCTTTGGATGGATAGGATTCTTACGCATTAAAGCTGACGGTTTCATAATGAATGACATAAAAACAAAATAATCTATACTTATAATAAAACTGTAACAGGTCCAATTCTGTACATTGAAGATATTTTTAATATTTTTTTTGGAGGGCACTCTATTATCGATACTGAAGCCAAAAATGTATTTTTTTCCATCATGTCTGTCTGTCTGTCTGTATCTTGGCCGCGCAGAACTCCGAAACTACTGAACGTATTGAAATGAAACTTGGCAGGATTTTAGTTCATACTACGAGGAAGGACATAGGATACTTTTTATCCCGGATTTCAATAGGGTTCCCTTGGGAGAGGGGATGACAGTAAAATTAGTTGGCTGCGCATAGCGCCGAAACTACTGATTGTATTCAAATGAAACTTAGCAAGATTTGAGTTTATACATCGAGAAAGGACATAAAATACGAGTCCATACCCCAAAGCCAACAAAATGATTACAAAATTGTTATTAGCGTCGATGAACGACCTACTGGACAGCATCCGGTCTGTACAAAGCTCTCACTACCAATGATGTTGCCGTCGTTCTGGTAGGTCCTGAAAGGAGTTGTGTGCTCAATTTATGAAAAAATCCAATCTGCATACAAATTTTAAAAATGTATTATGGAATTTTTAATTCAAGTTTACAATATTTCATATATTTTGCTTACATGTACATTAATACAGCTTAGATCTAGGTAGGTAGCTTATGTCAATAGGTACATGCACCCTGTAAGGGCACTGCAAGAGTTCATGTCTAATTACATTATTAAAATATAAATAATCAATAAACACAATAAATAATAGATTCAGGCGTTACTTTGCGGAAATCCATTGCACAATATTAGAATGAAGAAATATTTAGTAACAATTCCGCGTATAACCTTCTCTGATAGTATTCATCAAAGTAAGTTGTCTACTAGTTTCGTCTCTCCACGAGACATCTTCAGGACACCACAATACTCGACCTTGACATTGAGATTGGTAAGCACAGCAACACCGACAGAGTCCCGCCAGTGATGTTGCCTCTCCGAGCTCCGCGCGCCAAGTGAAGCATTGCCCGCAAAACCCCCCTTTATATAGTCACGGATCAAACAGTGCGCACACAAAGTTCATAGTGTGTGTGTGGCAGTACTATTGTTTGAAAAGATTCGTAATAACGGTGACCTAGGCAAACCTGTACTAAGTTCATTCAACAGTGTATTATTACTATATTTTGTAATTTCTAAATTTTCTAATTCCTTATCTCAGGGGAACTTTAACAGAGAGCTATCTATTATTTACCACACGGCTGAAAGTAATGGATATAGTAGAAAGATGGTTGATGGTTTAATAAGAAGTAAACAACAAAACATTATCCGTTCCTTATTGTATCCCGTAGCTCCAGAAAGGATAGACAAATTTGTGGGCAGTTTAACTTATTTAGGTCCATTGAGTGACGGAGTTTCAAGAGTTTTGTCTAAACATAAAGTACACGCAGCGTTCAAAACAAACAATTTATTAAAACAGATTTGTAACGGTAAAGATAGGTTAGATAACAATAAAAAATCGGGTGTTTATAAGTTGGTATGTGACGAATGTAATGGTATTTATGTAGGTCAAACGGGTCGTAGTTTTCAGGTTAGGTATAAAGAACATTTAGCTGCTTATAGAAACAATTATCCAGAAAAATCTAACTTTGCAAAACATTTATTGGAATCTGGTCATTCTTTAAGTCAAAATCATTGTTTTTCTATTTTACATACTTGTGATAAGGGATTTAGGATGTCAGTCTTAGAAAATTTAGAAATTACAAAATATAGTAATAATACACTGTTGAATGAACTTAGTACAGGTTTGCCTAGGTCACCGTTATTACGAATCTTTTCAAACAATAGTACTGCCACACACACACTATGAACTTTGTGTGCGCACTGTTTGATCCGTGACTATATAAAGGGGGGTTTTGCGGGCAATGCTTCACTTGGCGCGCGGAGCTCGGAGAGGCAACATCACTGGCGGGACTCTGTCGGTGTTGCTGTGCTTACCAATCTCAATGTCAAGGTCGAGTATTGTGGTGTCCTGAAGATGTCTCGTGGAGAGACGAAACTAGTAGACAACTTACTTTGATGAATACTATCAGAGAAGGTTATACGCGGAATTGTTTCTAAATATTTCTTCATTCTAATATTGTGCAATAAACACAATAAAAAATCGAAATTCATGCAATGTAATAAAATATAAAAATGATAATGTCAGTTTGTCAGAAGCAAATTGGAATTCATTAGGAATAGATGTTTTATCGAGGATAAACCCAATTAAAATTCAGGATGCGTATCCGGACTAATGACAAGCACACCAGTTGTTTAAAAAGATTATTTAAATTTTCTCATTGATGTATTAATTTTATTAGGTACTCATAGGGGTAATATTCCCGCAATTATTAAGAGGATGCTCTCAACTGGTTCATTAGTAGTAATCTATGGTTCTCAATTCGATTGTATTTTATTTGTATGTTGTTACGCGATCTTAACGCCAAAAATCGGTCTATTTTGAAAATTCTTACTATTGCATAGAAAATGATCCCAAGGGCATTTTTATTGGATCAATAAAAATGTCCCCAGGGGAGTAGTATTTATCCCGCAAAACTGAAAAACAGTTTAAAAGTAAGGGTTTCGAAGTCGATAATTAGGTTTTTAAAAGAATCAAATTATCACAAAGACTGGTAACAAATAGTTGACATGGCAACGGGCGTAAACAAGAGACCTCTTGTGAAATATTTGCCATACATGCCATGGATGGAACGCCTATTGGCCGTTGCCAATAGGCCTCCATTCGTCGTTCCATCCATGTCCTTCATCCTTCACTCATCGCATCTTATCAAACTAAATGAGACTCATAACTAGATGTCGCCATTTGCAAAATTTGATCGCGCTATCGAAGTGTTCCGGATGTAAAACTACTTCCAAACCCATTTTCACTATTCAGGAAAAATATTTAAGTAAAAAAAAACTCCAAATTATTAATAATGCTTTTCTTTGCAATTATTGTTTGTGATTGATTGAACAATAAAATCTGTTGGAGCAAAATTACAGGTCATATTTTTTTAAATCAATCATTTCGACTTCCTGCAAAAGCAAAACATATAAATATGCTGTTTTTTCTCTATAATCGAGGTCATGACTCCTTTTACGAACTCCTTTCTCTGACTCTCATGGTTTCCGATTTGGCCATCCACTCTCATCTCAAAACGCCATCCTGTATTACATAATATTATTACCTTAACTTCAAACAATTTTTATGGCCACCCTTAGATCACAACTTAAAGTTGGCCTCATCACACAGGCCTTTCAAATAATAAACGATGATCGAAATCGAATCTGATAAAGCTGATATATTCAGCAGCTCCCTTTATGTCGGTTTTTGAGGGAAAGTACTCCTTTAATCAAAAATCCCTGAGAGCAAAAAAACTATAAAGTCGTAAAATCTGGTACACAAGTTTCGTCCAGATGGGACGACCTGTAGAAGAGTACATACAAACTGACAAAAATAACTTTTGCTAGAGTTGAAGCAAAGAAGCTTCGTTAGCTCGTGAATAAATAATGCTGCTTAATACAATACTTTACATAGATAAAACTAAATAACTATCAACCTAATTTATTCATTTCAGGCAACACATGAATATATTACTGAGGTCAATCTCGGCATGAAACAAAAGTTGTCTTTGACCACTATGCAGTTCATAAGCATTGGTTCTCAGGAAACCATCAAACATGAATCAACACCAACTATTGATATAAAATACGAGGAGACAACAGAACAGGATCAAATATTTGAGGTTGAGTCTGTCCCTGACGATTGTGCAAAAACATTTGAAGAAGATGAAAGTGATCATGGGAATGAAACAATTCCAACTGTAAAAGCAGAGGTGACTACAGAACAGGATCAATTGGTTGAGGTTGAGTCTGTCCCTGAAGATTGTGCAAAAAGTCGATTAACATTTGAAGAATATGAAAGTGATAATGGGAATGAAACAATTCCAACTGTTGATATAAAAGCAGAGGTGACTACAGAACAGGATCAATTAATTGATGTTGAGTCTGTCGTTGATGATTGTGCAAAAAGTCGATTAACATTTGAAGAAGATAATAGTAATCAAGGGAATTATGTGGAAGAACTTCCTGCTTACAGTCATGTTGAGCAAACAAAACCAGACAACTCAAAAATTAAATTTAGTTGTAACAACTGCAATAAAATGTTTTTCCTTAAAAGTAAACTAGCATCACACATAAAAAAATCTCATGCTCAACTCAAAGAAAAGCAATATTCCCGTAAAACGCAATATACCGAAAAAAATAGTGTGATTACATACAAAATAATTGGCACTCGAATGAAGTTATTTGACTGCAATGTATGCTATAAACAATTTAAAAAAAAATTTAATTTAGTTAGACATAAGATAACTCACACAGGAGAGAGACCATTTGCCTGCAATGTATGTGATAAACAATTTAACAGAAAAGGGAATTTAGATTCTCATATGAAAACTCACACAGAGGAGAAACAATTTACCTGCAATATATGTAACAAACAATTTCATGAAAAAAAAAATTTAGTTAGACATAAGAGAACTCACGCAGGAGAGAAGACCTGCAATGTATGTGATAAACAAAATAATGAAAACCATAATATAGTTACATGTACATGTATGAGAAATTACACAGATGAGATGCCATTTCCGTGCAATGTATGTAATAAGACATTTAATGATAAAAGTACTCTAGTCAGACACATGAGAACTCACACAGGAGAGAAACCATTTGCTTGCAATGTATGTGAAAGACAATTTGGTGACAAAAGTACTTTAGTGAGACACATGAGAATTCACACAGGAGAATCCATATGCCTGTAATTTTCCATGATTGAGTTCATTACCAAAACTGGCTTTTAATCAACTACCTTCAATTAGGTTACTTTTTATAAATCAACCCTCAACTTTCAAATATATAACAATAAGTATTTTAAACAAAAATTTAAATTAGTTTTACACATGAAAAACCACACAGGAGAAAAGCCATTTGCCTGCAATGTGTGTAATAAACCATTTAAGGGAAAATTTAATTTAGTTTCTCACATGAGAACTCACACAGAAGAGAAACCATTTGCTTGCGATGTGTGTGATAAAAGATTTAAATTTAAAAGTACATAATTTAGTTTCTCACATGAGAATACACACAGGAGAGTAGCCATTTACCTGCAATTTATGTGATAAACAATTTAGTCATAAAACCTATTTAGTTTCTCACATGAAAACTCACACAGGAGAGAAGCCATTTGCCGGCGATATGTGTAATCAATTCTTTAGATCAAGATCACGTTTAATTTCTCACATGATCACTCACAGAAAATAAACAATTTGCTTGCAATGTATGTGATAAACGATTTAAACGAAATCATACTTTACTTAGACATAAGAGGACTCACTATAAATAAGTAATCACGATAGTAATATGTTACATTATAATAAGTCTGGCTCCCATCTGGGGGGGGCGGGGAGACCCAGGAGATCACTCACACCCATATTACACAAATCGAACATTACCTTTTTTATTATAGACTAGGTTTATACCTGTGTCCCTATATATATAAGTAAATATATATACATTTATATATGTTGTTTATTTTAGGCATAATATTTATTATGAGTATTTTTATTTATTAAATCTATACTAGCACACAGATCCCCTAGTACCATCCAACAATCCTATCCATCCACGGTTGTCTGGTAGAGATCGCTCTCGAGCGATAAGACCGCCACTTGTAACTTAGTTTTAAAATAGTTTTTTTTGTATTTCTGTATCTATCAATAAGTGTACAATAAAGAATTTTCTATCTTCTATCTTTATTAATTAGTTAATCTAACATCTTAAGTTACATTTTAATACCTTATGTAGAATCAGAAACAATACTTTATATCTTTAAAATAAGCACTTAGGCAAGTCAAATTTTATACTATAAACAGTTATTATTATCAGATAAGAAATAAGGTGTTATTGATATTCTCTTCACTTAGATTTTTTGTCAACTAGTGGAAGAAGTGAAAAAGAAACCACTAGCACATTTATATATCACATACATATGTAAAATAAACATGTATTAGACACATAATGTGTTTAATACATGTTTATTTTGCCTATCTAAATTTAATGCGATTTAGATACATGTCGATATTTCTATAAAGCTAAACAGAACATTGAATCCATATTGAATCAAAGACATTGAATTTCTTACATACTACTGTCAGTGCGGAACAAGCGCACGCAATTGCCCATAAATGATTTCCCTACCTTTCGTCATGCTGTAAAAATGAAATTCTATATGCTGGGATGTCTAATTTGTTCTTGTTTCTTGTATTTCTATTGTGAACATCACACTTTTTCAAAAAGCTATCTCTATTTTTGTGCGTATACATTAGATTTTCATAGATGAATGATAGACCCAGATAGACCCAAAGAGAATACAATACTGACGATAGACCTAGTTTTTTTTTTCTACTGTGATAATGCTCAACAGGAAAGTATACATATGTATTATTTCATACGTCCATGACATAAAAACTTTTTTTTGCCATCGACATCAACATCACAATCGATCTTTTTGTTTTGCATGACTGTTGTCTGCATAGAAACATAATTCCAATTTCAAACTATCTGACAAAACATCAAACACCTTTTAAATTAGAAATTTTGTATAAAAATTTGCAATACCACTGATTTATTTAATATACATTGTGTTTTCTAGGAATATTGTTGTATATCTGTACATTCGAGCTGGTTTCGTGTCAGTTTCGGATGTTAAATTTATGTGATAGAAAGCATGTTGATAAGTAAAGTAACAGATGAAACGGAGGCAGCGCGGGGTGAGGAAACGGAATCGGCGGCGCGGAGGGCGCGCGAATACCAGAGCGCCAGTGAGTTATTCGACATGATGACGAAGAACCAGCGCTTTGATGGAAATGGTGAGTCAAGATTACCAGTTTGTAAGGTTTTAAGCCAAATGTTTAAAGCGGACACTATACCAAATAGATAGTAGATCGCGCGCCCGTATCATTGTGGGTTGAACGGTAGGTTAGGTACTTAGGTGTGTGATGGTGTAACCGCTGAACGAATAAAGCAGGTGTAACCCTTACATCTTTTGTCTTCAGTAAGTTATGGATGTTAAGCCGAGATTCATTTAAAAAAAATATCTGTTTCAGTCGATGACTCCCTCACA
This sequence comes from Eupithecia insigniata, assembly GCA_947859395.1. NCBI lineage: Eukaryota > Metazoa > Arthropoda > Insecta > Lepidoptera > Geometridae > Eupithecia > Eupithecia insigniata. The sequence goes on from OX402008.1 coordinate 8,894,523, forward strand.
ACACAAGACTTGGTGCTTCTTTACAAAAACCTAGACTTAGGGACGCGCCTTATGAGCGATGCCAAGGAAGTAAGGCGCCGACAACCTAACCAACGCGTGGAAACCGTCATCTACGACGAACCAGAGTCCGATTCTGACACTAGCGAAAATTGTAGCAAAGATGACATCCAACAAATTTACAACATAAACCAGGAGCGCATTAACCTCTTAGACAACGGATCGTTCGATAACCTCCTCTGCCACAAACTTGGTGGCCTCCAAATACAATCCTCGGAAATCATTACAGACAGCGGCACACAGTTCCTCTTCCGAGACCCGTTTATAAAAGAACAGCTCCGGAGCCTGAACGCGATGACCAGCGGCTACGAGATCCAGGGGTTGCTGCCCTCGTCGCTGCTCGACTACGTCTGCTGCAAAACGATAAAGGACAATTACAACTTCTACATGGACAATATCATAAAATACGTCCAGCAAACGATCGACCAACTAAAGCGAATCAGTAACGGTGATTATCTAACCGATAGCGCAAAGGAGAAGTGGAAGAAAGCTAACAAAACGAACCTTACTCAGAACAATAAGCAAGTTCTAGCCACTTCAACCAGCCTCCGACCAGCGGTCGAATGTAACGAGACCGTAACATGGCATGACGTAGTCCATTCAGAAATCGACGTGCGATCGCTCTCTAAAGTGTTGGAGAAGAAAATTGTCTTTGAAATACCTAAATTGATTTGCGGATCCTACAAATTGTTCAGTAAACGCTACGCTGAGAGCTTCATTATCAGTTTCAAAAAGGGAAAACAGACGCCAGACGTGGAGAAGTATGCATCGAGACTGGACGTGGTGCTTAAACTACGGCGCTCACGAACAGGGCAAGTGACCAGTAATATCGATTCTGTAACGATTTTGAAAGCATCGCCAGCAGGACACGACTTGTGTATTCGCGAAAACCTCCCAATAGCTCCGCAACCCTCTAATAATACTATCATTGAACGTGATTTTAAACATGATGAAGTATCGACCATTAAATATAAGAGAGTTGACGATGTTGCCGAGCCTGAAACTGATACAAAAGCTGTAATTGACGAAATTGTAACAGAAATGTTCGGACGCCATGTTTCGACAGGAATGCTCAGAGACAATGCTTCAACAGCGACGCTCGGAGAGAATGATTCGACAGAAACGTTTAGAGATGATGTTTCAACAGAAGTGTCGAGGCACTTTTTGCCTCATACTGAGAATGGTTTTTCTAATATTGAAACTAATAACTATCCTACAAGTGAACGGAAAATTGTAACTTCATTAGACGTTCAACGAACCAGTGTTTGTTCGGGTGAATCGACCGCCTCTTTTGACTTCAGAGATGTATTGGTGGCTAAAACTGATACTTTTCAGGCATACAACGAAACCACCTTCAATCTGGTATCTCCTGATGAGCTGCGGGCCACCATGCAGAGGCTAAGCATGCAGAAGGCTGTCCCTGAAGAAAGCTCTGAAGAAGTATCTAGCCCCGTAACAATTAAAAAGAAGTCACCAGTCAGAGTGCGGATAAAGTCTCCATACGAAAATAAGTCTCACATCCTTGAAGAAAAAAAACGAAATAAACTTCTTGAGATACGAGAAAGGAGAGTTAAGAAGAAAATAGCTTTGGGTGAGAATGCCAAAGTGTGTAAACATAGATACGGAAAATCAGGGGTCGTGCCTCAAGCTTCGGTTACCAAGTTGTCCATAAGTAACAAATCGTTTTATAATTCCATCTATGGCCATAACATGGAGGATGGCAAATCAAGATCACAACCCCGCCCCAAAAGCCACGGTCGTTATTCTCCGTCGATCGATGTTGCTATCGAGCAAGTACAGGATGACAAAAATAAATCTCCTACTAGGATGCTGGATAGAAATCCCAAGAAGTACATTAACAGAAACTACTATTTAGATGACACTGAAACAGAGATTATGTATATGTCAAAAATACAAGAAGATGTCAAAGATACAAGAATTTGTTCCCCATCGACGTCAACAGTGTCCACAGACCTCAAAAAGAATCTATCCATTCTGTCCGGGTTAACGGGCGTTGATTTTCGTACAAAAGATGAAAACCAAAGGTATGAAATTCAAGTTTGCCCTATCTCATTTTTTATTATTTACCCAAATTTTATAATAATACACATTTTAATTTTTAAATATGCACTAGATACTTTAAAATTGTGTATTTGTTTCAGCTTGTTAGATAAAATTAATAAAAATACGGGTTGCTGCAACAAAAACTCCTTGGAAGACATAAAAAAAACTCTTTCCGGTGTAATTATATGTGACGACATAGAAAACGATGAAAGCAAAAGAGCACCAGTTTCGCTTGAATGTAGAAAAAGCATTGAAAAACTATACAACTTGATAAGGAAACTTGAAAATTCTAGCAATACAGAACTCAATTTGGGTAATGCAAGAAACGTTGAGACATCGGACATTAAGACTGCCTCCACCTTCCCAGCCAGTGACAGTGGAACCAGTTTAAAACATTATGTTACTTCATCAAATCCTAGTTCCTTTAGCTTTGATAAAACAAACGTAGAGACCCATAGATTAAAGAAAGAGCTCACACCAACTGTGCCTACAGTACCAAAAGTAATAATAAGTTCAAAGTTTGAGAAACTTGAACAGAAGAGAGGCCGCAAAAGGGTCAGTCCAAAAAGATCAGTGACTAAAGTGGCCCTGGATAATCCTTTAAAAGGCATTTCTCAGTTAATTCAGGAAGTAGACAACGTTCCGAAAATACGACAGACGAAATTTGCAACAGAACCTAAACCTGTCAGAAAACCAGATGTTCAATGTAATGACGGAAGGCCTGTAGTGATACGTCACACTTTAGTCAAGAGGCGGTCTCGGTTCGATCAATATAATATGAAAGACACCGACCCAGATAAAAAAATCATTAACTCTAAAGACAAAAGAACCAAGCCATTGACTCCGGCAGAGATTTCTAGAATTCCTCAACATCAAACTGTTGAAGAAAGGTCTAAGAAGAAAATGTCTGATATCATCGAAGAAGCTAAGGAAGCGAGAGGGGAAGCAGTTCGTGGACCTTCGAAGCTGAATTCAAGGATTATGACCCTAGCGCAACCAAAGAGAACATATGTACAGGCTCACAGCGAAGAGTATCAAACTAAATATGGTCGGAACCTCATGGCAGATAGATTACAAAGACTAGCAGGAACGCTACCACCGCCACCGCCGAGCCCTCCCGAATCTATCCTTAGGCACGTCCTCTCGCCTAAGAACAGGACGCGACGTGAAGCGATATCAAACGTGTCGGTGAAACAGCCGACTTCGCCGGTGCAAGTACAGCCAATAGGTGTGTAAAGGTGAATTAGCTTTTTCTGGCATGCAAGTCATATATTTTATCTGACCCTTAGGACTATTTGCAACTCAGCAAGTATAATACGTATTTTATTCAACACAGATAAAAGCAGGGAAACGCGTCGCTCGGCCAGCAATAGCCCGCACAGGATGTCGGGATCTCGAAACACCACTTCTCTGAAAGCTCCTGACTCACCAGAAAACGTGTAAGAATTCTTATTTTTAACAGTATATTATTGTTTTAAATAAAACCGGCCAAGTGCGAGTCGACTCGCACACGCAAGGTTCAAATCATAGTAGGTACATTTTCATTTTACAAAAGGAACCCTAAAAAGTTAGTCTAACAATAGTAGATTGTTACACAATGGAGCTATTACAGAACAAGATCCAATTTGGCGCCAGTGCGAGCGAGGGTGCACTCAATCCAATTTCGCGCCCTTGCGAGCGCTCGCAAAGGGCGCTAATGGATCGAGTGCACCCGAGAATATAGTCCGAGGGTGTAATAGCTACTTGCAACCGAGGTAAGCATTCTACTTTACATCATAATGGCGAGGCAAATAAAACATTAACTTTTAACTTTAGTTTATTACAGTCGCACAGATCAAATGAAATGAAATGCCGCCATTTCCAGTTTTTTTTTTTTCAGTAAAAAGTTTTCTTATACTTTTATAAGAAAAGAGATTGTTTCACCAAGGAGTTGAACTAAAACCCGACTACATGAAAGTCTTAAACAAGCGTTCACCTATTGTCCTTATAATTTTCTTTTGATACTTAGGTAGTCGGAGGCATTTGTTACTAATTGTACCCTAAGTATATGGGGTGGGTGCCTCCGACTACCTACGTATCAAAAGAAAATGATAAGGACAATAGGTGAACGCTTGTTTAAGACTTATGTAGTCGGGTTTTAGTTTTTGACTATATTTTTTTTACAACTATTAGCTAATATCTTGAGAATCGTTAACCTCACAAAAGTAAAAAACGGATTTGGAAAGTACAAACAAAGACCTTTGCAACGATACCACACACGAGCATATTAACTAACATTGAGATTTTCGACCCTTACTTAGACCCCCGCTATCTCGTTAGACCCCATTTTTATCTGAAGTCACATAGCCTATAACCATCGGGCTATTAAGACTAATCATATGACACCTCATTTGTTCAAATCAGACCAGTAGTTTCACCGCTACGTGGAACATAAAATTCAGCTACATATGTGTCAAACTCATAACCCTCGTCCTTCGGTAGTCGGGTAAAAATTAGAAAAATTATCAAAGAATAATTATCCTAAATTCTATAACAGTTTATAGTCCAGTCATCTTAGTCAAAATTAGGTAAGAATCTCGGAATTCGAGATGCCCAGCTAAATAATTTCTTTTCTTTAGGTTATTATTACTTAAGTTATTATTACAAGAGAAAATAATGTTTATAATAAAAATGTTAATGTTTTTATACAAAAAATATAATGCCATACATTATGATTGTGGAAATTAAAAAAAAATTAATAAAAATTACCGCACGCTCTTCGCCCTCTATATCGAAAACGAATCAACGTATTTTTTTTTATGATAGATGTCATAGATGTAGAGAGTTTTGTCCTCTACAATATTAAAAATAAATACTAATAGCGAAAACCCCTTATTAAACGAGATATTTGCAAAAATATTTTTTTGTGACCTTTGACATTAGATTGTATTTCGTTCATTCGTCCTTCTATATTTGAAAACATACATATGTAGTATACGTGTTAGGTATCGCCAATCTACCACTAAAGTTGAAAGCAGAATATTTGCAATAATTTTTATGTGCGGGTACTCCTCAGTCCGGCTGCTTGCATTGATTGTCATTCGCGTTTTAGTGCGTCGCCGATCGCCACGTTTATTCGTTAAAACTTCAAAATAAGTGCGTAGCAAGGCTAAAACGTCGTCGCAGTGATGAGAACGATGAGAACAGTGACTATTTTACACCGGAAAATTAAATAGGAGGAAATACTCGAAAAAAGACGTCACAGTATTTGTTTACAAAGTAGCACCGGTGATTATTTCACCTTACTGCCGTTGGAACATGAAGGTAGAATGGCACCTAAGTACACTTCATTAGAACCTCTTTTCTACATTTCACAACAATGTGTTCATCTCATGGAGATGTTTCCTTCATATAACTGAGTACATTTGAAAGTAATGTTACCTTCGTTATTCTTTTATGACAAAATTAGATCATGGTACGTACATACACCTATCTAATAAAACAATACAATACAAACATTATTTATGGTACACCAGAAAAACAACATTACATACAGAAAGATATTACATAGTACAAGTACAATGGGCGGCTTTATCGCTTAGAAGTGATCTCTTCCAGGCAACCTAATGCAAAATTGCTCAGGAACCGTGATGTGGTCATCTTCAGATTATAGTAGGTACACCTACCTAGTACCAAAATGCTTAAGGACCGTGATGTGTTCATCTCTCGGGGATGTTTCCTTCACATTATGACGACTGTGTACATTTGAACGGAATGTTACCATCGTTTTTTAAACAAAATTAGGTAAGACACTTTATATGAATAATTTATGTACATAGTTGTATGAACTTCTGCCTGAGAAATATTTGTACCCAAGGGAAAATTACCCATAACACTACGAAACCGCAAAAGTTAACAAATTTTTTGAAAAAATGTCATGAGGGATTTTCTCTTCGTTCAAAAATATGTACTTACCTACTTACATTCCACTTAAACCTGATAAGGTTTATGCGTTGCACAATATCATGGCCATCTGTTTGGGATGCTTCCTTTTGTGCTTTTATAATTATATACTATGTATATGATTATTATGGTATACCTATTACAGTAAGTAGGTGCCCATATTGCAGAAAAGACTAAAATATTTTAAATCTATTATTGAAACACCATAAAATAATAAAAAGATGGATACCTATGTTAATCGAGCTGTGCGCTGGACACAAATTGCTAGTGTAAAAATAATGAAAACTACTGGACATACATACATTGAGTTCCAAGAAACTGCACGCGCCGTAGCTAGGTATACCCTGGGATAAATGGAGCTTTATCCGATTCGCTTCTCAAAAGTATGAGGCGTATTACTTGGTTAAGTGAAGTTATTATTAGATTGTTTACTCAATCAAGGATCAAGTGGCCGTCTAATGTGTTTCTCAACTTATAGAATCCATTATTATCCATGTATATAACGTTTAATTGTATATTTCCTGTAGTAGCTGTACATTACAATTAGATTAATTACAATGTAACCTAGATTAGCATCGCCTTAGGGCTCAAAAAAAAACCTGTAATAATGTTGTATCTAAATAAAATAAATTATGAGATTACAGAGACAAGCTAGCCAAGTCTTTAAACCAGAGGCCCCCGCTCCCTGCAGCCAGGCACGCCGGAGCAGAGGTGATACCAGTCGCCACGTACCTCAACAGCTGCATCAGCAGCCGCCCAGACGGCTACTTCCGCCGCCCGCGCTGGCACTGGCAACCGCCCCACACTGGCAGCCGCCCCGCGCTTGCAGCCGCCCCTGGCCTTGCGTCGCGTCGGTCGCTAGACCCACTAAGCTCCGCTGGACATCTGTCCAATTTTTACGATGAATGGAAATTCATTACTAATGAAATGAATGATCCTCTGATATTATCGTGGTCAAGAGTTGGTCTTCACGAACACTGTTTTCCAAAATTATGGTCCAATAATTAACCTCATATTATTTAAAACTATGAGACCGTTGCTAGTCTTCTTGAGAGCGGAACCATTTCTCATTACGAACCCTGTAAGGAACAGTTATTCGTCATCCTTATTAGTTATTTTCTTACTAAGAAACAAAAAACCTTATGGTAAAACAGATTCCAACTAAGATTTTAAAAATCAGAGTTCCGAGAACAATATTAAAATAAATAAAAAATAGCTTCATGGTCTGACTGGGTTTTAAAAACGCATATAAGTAATTATTTATTTTCTGGTTTCTATTATCCAGATGTTAGAAAGTACTTACTTTTTAAGTGCTAGAATTCGTTGATAGAATTTTTAGTTCTACCTTTTTTCCAATCCAATACGATTGGATTGGAGAGAGATTTAAATACCCTAGCTTTGTGTTACACAAACAGCTATGATAGTATTATGTCTTTACCACTTAATGATTTTTTATTAGGAAGTTAACCTTGTTTGTGGAGGAGACCCAATGATAACGCAGTCAACCTGATCAGGGAAGACACGTCTTGCCTGAAGTTTTTTCTTATGTTAGCAAAAAAAAAGGTTAGGGGGTGGTATGTGGTCAGGCGACTGTTAGTCAATGGAGTGGTCAGTCTCAGAATCAGAAAAATACGTTACGTGGAACTTATAGCAATTTTATAAGACCTGCAGATCTTTGCCGAAAATCTAAAAGATTGATTAACTGATGTGACATCTTTATGACAATAATGGTGTGAAAATATTCCTACTTATTTCTAGTTGGTCGTACTTAGTACTAGTTCCGAAGATAACGAAATACCAAATTGCGTCACGGAGAGTTCATCAAGACACTAAATGGGTGTTTAAAAACATGCCTATGACAAACATTTTAAAGCTCCCTGCCGAACACGGCCTGAAATAGTATGAAGAAGTGTCTCATGGATTTTAGATCAAGGAATTCACTGTAAATGCCTTGCGGATTGAAGAAAAATTTTACCTATCATTTCTATACATTTTGAAATTATAACGGACAGACTAACTTTGATAACATATTACGAACAAACCAATATTTATGGTTCTTATCTGACCCATGCAACCCTGGTTTCCCCTATTTCACGACTTTTCTGTTTTGATACAATACAATTAAAGTCCCAACGAGCAATGACGAATTGTAGTCTGTTGGCAACAGTCACCCGGGGCACGGAATGCCCGGGGCTGACGTTCATTGTGGGCAAGGGGCAAGATAACAAGACGGCATTACTAAAAAGAAGCGTGCCACCGTCTTCGCTACATTGCTTCAATGTGTGAAAATTCAATTAAGCCGTATGATGTCGCTATTAGAGGATAAGTATTTTTTTAAATAACATGGTTATTGATGTGTACTAATCGTCAACTCCTATGGTTATTTATTTCCTAACAGAATTGTTTAAGAACGGTTCTCTGTACTGAACCTTTTAACCTTCTGGTCACTCTTTGATCAAGGGTAGGTTCTGATGATCGTATTACTCGGCTATTCAAAACCTTCTATAGACTTCGCTCAGTCCCAAAATATATATAACTCAATCTCGGATAAATAATTTAATTTAGAAATTTCGTCTAAAAGTTACCCTTGAACGAATGAACTCATACAATTTGGATAGAACTACACCAAGGGTTAGTTTAATCTCTAATTTTAACAGTCGCGTAGGTACACCCTACCATTTGTAGGATTTAAGACAACTTTTAGGATGTCAAAATACAAGTTTATACGACTTTATAGATGGGCATCTCAAATTCCGAGGTGAACTTACTAAGATGACTGGACTATTTCAGAATTGTAATTGACTAAATAGTTTAGAGAAAATAACAAAAAAACGAGAGCGGGCGGCGGCGGCGCGCGCGATTCAGCAAAGGTCCTTGAGGGTAGGACTTATTCTCATAAAGATTCTTGAAGGGTTAATGCATGTATGTAGATACTTTTAATGGAACCTACTTCGGATCAAGGGTTTTAAAGTTATGCTCGTTAACACATAGGTACAGATGTACATAATAAAATGGCCAAAATTAACCTTGTAAACATTCTATATTTTTTAGAAAAAAGATGGTGGCAGTGGAGTCCTACGTGAGGAGCCATTACGGGCGGTTTCGACACGCTGATCCGACCCTGTTGCGGGACCAGATAACGCACAAGCAGCGCGTCTTATTTCTACCCAACGACAACGACATTACCAATTATTGTAAGTACCTGAATCTCTAAGAAAGGGTAGTGTCATTTAGTTAAAATATAACTATACTCTGATTCAAAAACCTGGAAGTTTTTGTATACCAAGGGGTTATAAAACCCAAGGAATATTGGTGGATAATATTTAACCCCATAGGTATCATTGAAGGAAAGCACAGAAGCTTAAAACTATTCTGGGTTTTGAAATCTTTCATTCATCATTGAATTTATCTCTCGTTCGTTTTCGAATTCAAATTTCAACATTCATAGCCACACATGTGAAATCATGCGTTGTTGAAGCCTCTTTTAGTTTTTAATGATAACATATTCATATTCATTTATTAATTGCAAATATGTACATACATAGGTAGCTTCTGTTCTAATTACCTACAGCTAGAGTTGGTACATACATACGTCTTGTTGGGCATGGCAATTTGTTATTCTGTTACAGTAACTTTTCACACACTTTTGATAACTTTTCTGTTACCTTGTTGTATTCTGTTATTGTTATCAGTTTTTGCAAAGTTTTCATTCAGTCTTTGTTGACATAAAATATCTTGGATTCTAAATCTGAGTAAAGGTCACTGCAGCAGCGTTCTACCTGAGCCTATTTCGGACGCAGCTAGTACGCTGCACAAACTGGTTGTGTTAGGTAATTACCTAGCTTGATTTTGTTTTAGGTTCTAGGATTTGATTTTGTTTTGTTCTGTTAAAGTCAGGGCGTCATAATCGCATGTGCGAAAAAGCCCTCAAATAGTACCTTTTGTCAGTTTTTTCTACACTAAATCTTATCAATGTTAATATGTACTTACATATTTGTATAAAGAGAACAGATTTGGCACCCCTTAAACTTCACAAAAACAACTCTTATCGGCGAAGCCGTCCAAAGAACTTTGCTCTTTTTCACGGTTTTGTTGAATGGGTGTGCCGTGTGCTATATTCGTTGATAGTTTTTTAGTCCATGGACCTCCTTTTAGTGCACTAGCTTCAGCTTGCGGCTTTGGCCGATTTTTTCCGGTACCTATTAGGCCTATAATGTTATTCCACGTTAAGAACTACATATACTCCCATTGTCAATGTACAATATTTTTGAACAACTTTGAACACAATAATCCCAAATTCTCTTTGTGGCGTAGTGTTTGGAAATATATTATCAGCGTTATACATTGTAGGAAAGAGCTCCGATTGACAAGTTGTGCAAATTGTTTCCCAAAATCACTGCAATGTTTACAAACATTGTATCTCCAGTTTGGCCAGAGTATAGGTACCTACTTATATGTAGATATGTAAAATTCAGCCCGTTCCATTCAGTAGGTAGTTTTGGCCTAATGAGGCTATAAATAACATCAAACCATCTATCCATCCAAACATCCGCACGTTATACCTAATATCAGTGATGAAAGATAATCGATTACTACAACATTTCATTTTACTTCAGCAGCGTCAGCGGATGAGCTTGGCAAAGAGCTACACCACATTATAGACTCCATAGTAACCAGCTCACCAGTATCAAACCAGGCCTCAATACGAACCGATGACGAGACAACCAACGTCAACGTAAATCCAAGATTAATCACTAAAAAAAAATCAATCACCGATGCCGATTTTGACAGCAGACGCACTGATTCGGACTTCGATATCGGTGTACTCGATGATAAATCCTTGAAAACAGCCGTTCAAAGCCAAGGTAACGGGGATAAACGGGACGACACCTTTGACAACGATACCTTTGACAACGATACCTTTGATGACCCTCAACTTCAGCTGCAAACGTCTCATTCTACATCAGAGCTAGAGGAACTAGAAAGCGCTTTGTACTCTCAACTTTCTGGTGCCTTTCAAAAGCGTCTGCGACTGAAGAACTTGACGTTGACGCCCAAACCATCATTAAACCATGTTTTCCTACTTCAGGCCGGCGACACTAAATCGTTAATTGTTAAATCAACAGTATCCAACGTTCCCGATTTGAAAGCTGTTTCCAGACTCAGTCCTCACCTAAGTTGGGACTTTGCACAGATGCCTGTGCAGATTGCGACGGTTGGATACGCATACCCTCTCACCGAAACTGAAAATTGTCCAAATCTTGAACCCATGAGACTGCTTGAAACATCGCTCCCTGAATTCTCCGCTCAGGACACACATGGCTACAAATCTAATAAAATTAGTCAATGCTTCAAAGGAATTCATCAAGAAACTAACATAGATCAGCCAGCTCAAGTAGACGTTCAAGATATCTATATAAATGCTTTCGACAGCAAACAAACATTCACTGTATCAGAATTCATGAGTGCAGCAGTGGATTCGGATGACCACGAGGATATTGTCAAAGTTGATAAATTTACCATAACCGAGAAATCATCTATTCACAAACAATCTATATCAACTACTATATCTGTTGCATCAACTGAAGCCAAAGCACTCGCCCAAGACAATGTAGAATACACAACATCTCTCGATATACTGGTGGGACTACTTAATGAGATACAAAAAATAACGCGGCCTAACCCGCCTGAGGATTTAGAATGTAGCAATCTAGAAACTATGTTAAGGGGCGCCGCCGCTGAGGTCAACAATCACCGCAAGATCTCAATGACTCCGTCGCTTGACAGGTATGATTCTAATACTGGTATTTACTCATATTACATCTCAAATAGCCTGAGTGACAGTCCGAAACCACCTTATTTGGTCGACAAGGAAGTGGGTGTTGACATGTTCGTCCAGAAAGAGTTAAAAAACACATTAACAGAGGTTCCGTCTATCTTCCCAGTCGTCCTAAACCATGGTACCAGCGCAGCTAATTCCCTGGTTAAAGTCTTCCCCAAGCATTCGTCACAGTCGTTGATCTCACTTGATGACTACCGCTCGATGTGTTCCAAGGCGTCGTCGCACGCCTCCCATTCTTGTAATATAATTGAGCTGCCAGTGGTAGACCCTGTTGAGAAGCAAGTGAAAGAGTTCAAAAAGGTTGATCTTGACGAAAAAAGCAAAGCAGACATTCCTAAATTGGAAATGTCTTTGGAAAAAAGTTGTGAGGAAGTGCCACTACAATCAAAACATACGCCACAACAATCAAAACATAAGAACACGCGCATGGTACGAACAAAACGTCATCTTATGACAACGGTGGACTTTGATCCTTCAATAAAAATTAAGAGGGATATATTAGTCACTGTGTATTCTATTCTAGTTTTCACAGTGTTTGCCGCGTTATCGTTTCCTGATATGGCTTTATTTGGAGCTTAAGTTCATAGGTAGGTAATAAACCTTGTTCAAAAATTTATCTTAAAACACCATCCTATGTTTACTTACAATGAAAGTAAAGTTTTGTAAATTTTTAGTTGTAAGCAACTAAATTTGTCTATTTTTATATTATTTATTTTGTTCATGCTACGTGTATAAATAAAGTGATTTTAAAATTATACGCATTACCTAGTTATCATTGTAAAACTCTGCTTAAGGATTGTGGTGTGGAATAAAAAAATCATTTTAAGAAATAAAGCGACTAAACTCCTGTTCCCAGGGTTAGGTAGGTTAGCTTGTGGTTCAGTAGGTGGTTTAGCAGGGGTCGTTTTTATCCTTAAAAGTGAACTAGGGCCGGCTAAAAAAACATGTCTTATATTATACTCGTGCAACAAGATTCATACGATTCGGGCGGTCACACTTGGGTAGGTTTACTTGTGAGCTCCACAAGTGGGTAAGTATGTACCTATGTACTTTAAATACCTAGGTAGGTAGGTAGGTACTTGAAGTTTTCTGCGTTCGTGCTTAGCGATACTGGTGAGTATGTAGATAGTTTTAAATATTGAACACCAGTTTGATGGTAACTCTGTAATGAGCCTGCCTGAGAACGCTTGTAAACGTCCGTTTTTGTCACCGGACAACGGACTGAATTGTACCTATAGGTTATGGTGTTAGTCAAATTAGTGCACAATCCCGCTGGAGGTTACTCACGTGCTGCTACCTAAGCCCCGAATACTCAAAAGAATCTCAGATTTAAGCACGACTCAAGTGACGATTTTGTGACAGATTTTCATTGAAAACTGTCAAAATATTGCGACATAAGACGTGTTTACATCTGACTTGCGTTTGAGTATTCGGCCGTTAGAGTTCTAAATCCTCTAAGGCTGCTACAGATTAACTTTCACTAAACAAAGTAAGCCGTAAACAATTCTTTATTGTTGCCGAATTTTTATATTTCTCTCAAATAACAACTTATACTACGTAGGTACCTACTTAGCCATCCCAAAATAGGGCGGTGTAGCCGCGAATCGCCCACTATATGATATTCTGACGGATGGACGCTAGGTTAGAGAGCAGTTTCTCATATCAATTCTCTGCTCTGACACATCACAAATCGATCGAGGATTTCGCTGTACGAGCGAAATCCTGCAGATATTTTTTTGTTACGTTGTTCTTTTTATAAATGAACAGGCGAAAGCCATAATAGCCATATTGCCTTGTCTTCCGTTTTGTTTATTTTCTTTAGTTTGAAGAAAACTGGCCAAGTGTGAGTCGATTCAGACACGGAGGGTTCCGTACCATCGTACAAAAATATTTCGCAAATGAAACCCTAAAAATCAGATGTTTGGGGTATCGAAAAAAGCTAAAAGCCAGACGTTGCATAACAACGAGTCACACCAAATCCGGTCACAGTATGACTCATTGGGATTTTCCTCATCGAGTAAGTACCTAACACTGTTTCGTTACGCAAGAGTAACACATTGGGAAATCTTCTATAAAAAAAAGTTGCAACGAGTAGAAACGACTATGTCTGTGGTACGACTCAATCGGAGAAAAACGTCGCAACGAGTCATTCCTTCTTATTTTTCTAGAAATTCCCAATTTATTTTTCTAGAAATTTGATTTTTATGACATAAATATTATATTTACCTACGTTTCTAGGTTTAACTTCGGTGATTTGGATGGTGTTGGCTCCCTTTTAAGCAAAATTTTATTTTTATTACTAGCTGACCCGTGCCCACTTCGTTCGGCGGTAAACATTTTTAGTAGTCTATAAAACTCGCAAATAACGTGATTTAAACAAATTCAATAGGTAAATTACTTTTCAAAATTGGCTCAGTAGATTCAGAGATTACCCCCTACAACCACACAAACCTTACTTACTTAAAGGTTCTTTATAAAATAAGATCACATCTGAGCGAAGAACTCCGAATACAACTTGTAGAATCTCTAGTCATGTCCAAATTAAACTACGCTGATTCAGTTTTCGGTCCCCGTCTCTTAAAACGTACTCAGCGTCTCATCCAGAGGGTACAAAATTCTTGCGCCAGGTTTTGTTTTGCTGTACCTCCACGAGAGCATGTCACCCCTTTCTTGAACCAACACTACATCCTAAGAATGAAGGCAAGAAGAAAACTTCACTTAGCGACACTTCTTTTTGGGGTCGTTAAGTTCGGCGTGCCCTCTTATTTATATGATAAACTAACTTGGTTTAAGAAGGGAGGAACAAGAAGAAAATGCTGCCCTATTCTAGCAACGCCTCAAAATTCTTCTGCAGCGTTTAGGGGTAGCTTTCGTTACGCAGCAACAAAATGCTGGAATAATATTCCGCCACCCATCAGGGATATGACAAATATAAACACGTTCAAACAAAAATTAAAACAGTTCCTCCTTTGCGCTCAGAAGGAGGATGAAAGACTAAAAGATAATGATCGGTCCGTTATATAGTGTTTTGTAAATGGGTACTTCACCCATAAAATTTTAATTTACTTTTAACTTTATAATAAATTCATCATACTTAATCCAAGCAATTACCAATTTAATTAATTATAAATTTACCCTTTTCGCTGAAAGTACATACACACGGCGAAATACGGTCAGACTGACTGACTGAGCCGACCAACGGAGACCGTTTGACGGAAATTAAAATAGAGTTAACATAAATTATTAATATTGAAATTTAAATGTGTTACTTTTATTGCACATATCCTGTTCACATACATAACAAAATATAACACAAATTTATGGAGCTCCTGTTGCCCAGACTCTTTAAGAGTTCGGTGTTCTCAGGAGCAAAACTCACAAATACTTGCACACTACACACGCACAATACAAACACACATTACACTCACAGTGTCTCCTGTTGCCCGGACTCTTAAGAGACCGGTGTCCCCAGGAGCACTAGTCATAAACACACGTACATACTACACAACAAACACGCATAGACACACACACCACTGGTGTCTCCTGATGCCAAGACTCTTAAGAGACTGGTGTCCTCAGGTGACCTATTACCAGGGTTGGCATGATTAAAACAAATGGTTTTAAAACACATGTTTAAAACAATGTTTAAAACAGTTTGATTTTAAACCGTGTTTTTTATCACACGTTTAAAAACACAGATTAAAACAAGTTTTAAAAATTGTATAAAACGATGAGAAAAAAACAAGCTTTAAAACTACTTTTCATTGCGAATGAATGATATAAAATGAAAGTAATATTTTTTTGATAAGTTATTTATTCAGTCAAACAAAGATCTAAGTACCTACCAAGTACCAGGATTTATATGGGTAATGGGATAAGATAACACGTATTTTTGAAACATGCATTAGATAGTATAGAATATTAAAAAATTCAATTTAAAATCAATCAAAAACAAAATTATAACAAACAAAATTACCTATACTTAAAAAAAAAAAATTAAAAAAATTAAAAAAAAAAAATTAAATTAAATTAATTAAATTAAATTACCTATTTTCAGTCTGCAGTTAGCTCAATTGTTTCAGTTGTAAATACTAGTTTAATTTCTTTATATTATTTGATTGTTATTTCCTATATTTAATAAACATTATAAAATCAAAATTGTTTGTCAGTCAGGAGAGTAAGACAATATGACAAGATCAAGATAACAATTATTTTTTCTTTTCCTTATTAAGGTATTTAAAAACTGTAACGAGTTTTGCAGCTTTCTCTGTACCCAGTTTAATTCGTACGTCAGAATGAATAAATCCAAATGTTGAAAACAGTCTTTCAATTCCAGCACTTGAAGCTACAGCAGTGTGAAGCTGAGCCACTAAGTTCATTGTTTGACCATTAATTTGTTTTTTTAATGACTGCCACCATTCGAGAGGTCCGACCTGATTTACTACATGATCTTCAAATAGAAAGTTATGAAAGGGATCTGTCATTGCCCTGTATTTAACAACATAGGGCCTCTTTGTGATAAGCTTCTATAAATAATAAAGCCTCAGAAATATCTTCACTCGTGAGTTTTTCACCCCTGTACTTAGGATGTAGTAAGTTTGCTGCAAAATGAGCTGGAGACATTGCCATTTCATAACGAGCTTTGAACTTCATTAAATCATCCAATGAATACTCGGTCTCACGCAGTCGTACATTCTCTCCCTCAAACATATTTTTAAGCTCTATCCATGCTTCAGTCACTTCGCCAATACAGCAGGATGTCTTTTGGGAGATGTCAAGTGTAACTGCGATGTTTTCCAGTTTTTTGTAGAGAGCCTGGACTTGTTGCTTCAGCGCCATGTCATTTACTTTCAATGAAATTGACAGATCTATAGCAGTTGAATGATTTAAGCATATATCTGACATTATATGCCAATTTTCTAATAACACTTTTAAGCAGTCAGCCATTGTGTTCCACCGTACCTGTTGTGGTATAACAATTGCTTTTCCACCAGCTTCTTTATATTTGGCAGATGCAAAGTGAGTGTATTTGAAGTACCGCATTATCGACTTAACTTTATCAGTAATATCTTCTGCATTCAAAGCCTTTGCTAGAAGGTTTAATATGTGTGATGAACAGCCGTATGTAAGTATATCCTCGTGAGAAGCTAGTTCTTCCTGTTGGGCTAAATCTCGTCTCATACGGCTCATATTTGCTGCGTTGTCTGTCACTACACTTCGCACCGTACATTTGTAAGTTTCACATTGTTTTATTGCCGCAGTAGTAACTTTAACCAAGTAGTCAGCTGTATGGCTTTCGGCTCCTGTGTCTATTGTATCAATTAAATGAGATGAGTCTGTCAACACATCGGTAACACAGACACAAACTATCGAGTCCTGTCTGACATTACTCCACCCATCAATTGCCAGATTAACAACTTTGTTTTTCAATTCATTTTTTACGGCTTCTTGAGTCGAGTTGTAGACTTCGTCGAGTAGCTTGCTAGCAATTTGTTTGCGGTTTGGAGGTTTATATCCTGGGCGTAAAATTTCCATTAATTTCAGTAACTCTGGGTGTTCTACGTGGTTAAAAGGCGTGTTAGTAGCAAACATATAACGAGATAATTGTTAATCAATTTTCTTCTTATCTTCTTGACTTGTAGCAATAATAAATCTTTTCATTGAAATGTTCACGCTCGCGCTGCTGCTGGTACTGGCATTTTTAGATTGAAGAGTAGTAACAGAAGATGTGGGTGTAGCAGAAGAATTATCTGAAGATCGGGAAGAACCAGCATCACTCAACAACTCCTCCTCCACGTCCCTGTCCGCGTCAAGATTTGCGTCAGTGTTAGAACCGGTGGTGGTGCTACATTGCTGGAAGTGTGCCTCCATTCTTTTCACAAGTCCAACTAGTTCTTTCTTACATTTTCTGCAACGCACCCTTGGTCTTCAGTGTGGTATTTTCTTGGGGGATCGATGTGAATTGTTCCCAAATTGCATGCTTTTTGCGTCCTGGAGTTGACATTTTTATGAGGTGTTATCAGTCGCAGAATTAATAATGAAATGAAATGTGAGAAAGAAAGGCACTCGTATTTATAGAATTCATATTAAGTAATTCCCCGCCGGTAAAGTCCCGTTAGGAAAGTCCCTAATGGATGGCTGTCGAATGGAATAGTGGTTATTTTATTCCCCTCATTTAAATATAAATATTAGGGATGGGCCTAACTTCGGCATTCTTCCGAAATTCGGTTGAAATGCCGAACATTCGGTATAAGAAAAGAGTGAAATAGTTGCACAATTTTGATTTTAAGATTAATAAAACATAAAAAAAATCAAATCTGTCATACTCACTCATACCTGATTAAATAAATAAGCCTTTTACATAATTTAAAATCATGGTAATTTATTTATTAATCAAGTAACTAACTGTCATTATCAGTTTCCTTTTTCGACATTTCAATCTTAAGTTTTAGAATAAAAAAATCAAATTCAATAAGTTCTTATTAAATTAGGAAGTCTTATGATTTGAATCAAATAAACTTTTTGAAAATTCAATATATTAATTACTTATAGGTATATTTTATTGTTGTTTGTTGTTTGTTACCATATAAGTGCAGAATAAAAACCGAACTTCGGCATTTTTGATTTTTACCGAATGTTCGGCCGAAATTCGTATTCGGTTCAAACCACATTCGGCCCATCACTAATTAATAAATATTGGGGGTGCCCCTATTCATAGAATAGAATTTATAGTTTATAGGTATTTCCCCGCCGGTATAGTCCTGCTAGGAAACATTCAGGGTGAATGTAAATCGTTTAGTAGTGATTAGAGATACGCAACATAAAATAAATGTTTATCCATTGATCGTTTTTTGTCAATATTTATTTTACTATAGAAAATTTGAAAAGTCAAAAGATCTAGTCTGGAAATGAAACATTATAGGTCGAATTAATTTAAAATAATGCCCTAAACTAAAAAGGACAAAAAAAATACAAAAAAAAAACAAAACAAACACTTGTTTAAAACAATTTGAACTGTTTGTTTTATAAAATTTAAAAAAAACTGTTTTTTTTCCAACCCTGCCTATTACTTCCGGTATATTCCCACACTAAAATATAATGTTACGTTAGCATAAATCTTTATAAATAAGCGTTTTTTATATTTATATATATAGGTACTGTTAATTTTATATAGTTGTAGACCTACGTAAGTTAAACTTTTGTATTTTGTATTTATAGTTTGAATTGTTATAATGTATAAGAACCTAGTATTATTCTATATTCATCTTTTATTGTTATATTGTAGGTATTTTTGCACCTCTAGAGGGTCGTGACGTGATTCGTGTGGTTCCCGCTGAAAACCAGCGTTGGGTGCATACATCAGTGTGTATCCAGCACAATGCTGAGCGGAGCCCCGTTTGCCTTGCGCTCTGCTACGCACAAAATCAAACCCACTAAACATTGTATTAAATATTTTAGAGTTACATTGTAGTAGTTCGTAAGGTAAATAAAAATCTTTCTTTCTTTCTTTCTTTCTTTACTTATTTTTATTAGTGTAGATTTAAATATACCTAGATTTTATTGACTGGACGTCAAACAGCTCCACATTTACCTAGGTATATTATGCGCTTCAAAAGCGTTTGATGGTACCTAGTGGAGAATAGGGCACTACACATCTATTGTCCAGTTCTAAAACTGGAAGGAAGAATCACCAGTCGTCCTAAATCTTCACAATTTCTATCTTGATTCATGGCGTCTCGCAAATCTACATAATTCTCAGCGCGCAGTCTTCTCTCATTAGTTCTGTTCTGATGTACACTTGCGAGCTATAAACTGGAATCACTTCATCGCTGGTTTCTGCAGACCATACCGACCAGACATTTTACAGTTTCCATGGAATAAACTGCAGATCCGTGTATACCATTTGAAAAGAAATTTGTTAGCTTTCGAATGGTGTAAAAATTATTTAAATTTAATTAAGTTTCCTACCTTCATTTAGTGAATTATTACATTAGGTCGAAGTTGTGGATGTTTAAATTAATAATAAGTAATATGAAAATAGATTTAAAATCTTTGTTATTTGTATTCCCTCCCCCCCCTGGCCCTAATGACTGCTTGTAAACGGTTTTTCATTGACCTACTGAGTTTCCTGATGGAATCCTGTGGAATTTCCTGCCACTCTTCGATAAGAGTAGTTTTTAGGTCTTCTATTGACGCCGGAGCTGGAGATCTTCCTCGTACCCGCCTTTTCAGCTCGTCCCACAGGTGTTCGATAGGGTTCATGTCAGGGCTGATGGCTGGCCAGTCTATTGTGGGAATCCCGACTTCTTCCAGGTACTGTCTAGTCGCACGAGCGGTGTGGCAGCGGGCATTGTTGTGCATTAGCAGGAAATTTTCGCCAATAAACCCGGCGTAAGGGAGTACATGGCCCAGCAGAATGTCGTTGATATACCTTTCTGCGGTTAGTCCTCCTCCCCGACCTCCACCGGGTACGAATACCAGCTCCGTTTTAGCTTCAATTGAAATCCCCGCCCACATCATACAAGACCCACCCCCATATGCCACTGTTTCCGCTATACAGCATTGTGCGTATCGCTCTCCCGGTCTCCTGTAGACTCTCCGTCGACGGTCGCTGCCATGCAGGCACATCCTAGTCACGTCCGCGAACAAAACTCGGCTCCATTGCTGTATATCCCAATATAAGTGATCACGAGCAAACTGAAGTCGGGCTTGTCGGTGGGCTGTAGACAATTTGGGTCCCGTTGCTGGCCTTTTTGGGGTCAAGTTAGCTTCTTTGAGTCTTCGCCTCACTGTCCACTCGCTGACAGTTCTCCCTCGAACTTCTCCGAGCTCCCGCTGGACGTCAAAGCCGGTTAGATGTCGATTTCGGAGAGAAGTGCTGACAATAAATCGGTCATCTCTCGCCGAAGTGCATCGCTGTCGTCCAGATCCTGGTCTTCGAACTAAATTTCCAGTCTCTCTAAACCTCTTGTATACTTTGGAGACACAGGACTGGCTCAGATGAAGCTGTCGAGCGATAGTACGCTGAGAGAACCCTTGCTGGATTAGGGTGACGATTTGAGCGGCTTCTATTGGTGTGGTTTCCATTTTCTTGTAATTCCAGTATTTTGAGTGACGTGATATATTGGACTGATGACAAAATTGCATAAATTCCCAGTTTTTATAGGGATTCAGGAGTTTGAAAAAATTGATGTTTTGTTCCAAAAAATTATGTCTTTTGTTTTTACGTTCCATGACATATGATGAACATTTTTTTCGCTATGATATCGAAAGAGTTTGAAAGCTAATAAAATTATCTTTAAAATAATATACCACAACCTACAGTTTATTGCATGGAAACTGTAAAATATGGTCTGCAAAAACCAGCGATGAAGTGATTCCAGTTTATAGCTCGCAAGTGTATATCAAACGCTTCGTTTTAATTTTGGCGTAAGTGTCCACCAGAAAACGGTTAACTAAACCTCGAAACCTTTGCAGGTGAGCAATGCAACCTTCTCTTATTGGTAAAATGTATCTAGGCGTAGAATCGCATTGCAGAAACTGTTTAGTGTCCAGTCTCGTCAGTTTTCGGATTCACATGTCGAAGATCAAAGTTGTATCCGTCTTCGCCACGACAGTAGGTATATAAGCGAGTAGAGACTGAAGAGCATCAAATGCCTGGTGCGTTTCGCGAATGCATTGCAAGTGGTCATCCCGGGTACGCAGCACAATGTCCGGCCTGTCACAGTGTTGATGTACCAGGACGACGGGAACATCATTGGTAGCGGGAGCTTTGTACCAACCGGATGCTGTCCAGTAGGTCGTTTATCGGCACTAATAACAATTTTGTATCATTCGAATCCATTCAGTAGTTTTTGCGCTATTTTAGGCTGAGAAATAGAAAAGAATATATCTTTATTGCACCATCAATACATGTAATACAAGAACTTAATACTAATTATACTTAGTGTGGTACAATCGGCGGCCTTATCGCTAACAGCGATCTCTTCCAGGCAACCTTTGGATGGATAGGATTCTTACGCATTAAAGCTGACGGTTTCATAATGAATGACATAAAAACAAAATAATCTATACTTATAATAAAACTGTAACAGGTCCAATTCTGTACATTGAAGATATTTTTAATATTTTTTTTGGAGGGCACTCTATTATCGATACTGAAGCCAAAAATGTATTTTTTTCCATCATGTCTGTCTGTCTGTCTGTATCTTGGCCGCGCAGAACTCCGAAACTACTGAACGTATTGAAATGAAACTTGGCAGGATTTTAGTTCATACTACGAGGAAGGACATAGGATACTTTTTATCCCGGATTTCAATAGGGTTCCCTTGGGAGAGGGGATGACAGTAAAATTAGTTGGCTGCGCATAGCGCCGAAACTACTGATTGTATTCAAATGAAACTTAGCAAGATTTGAGTTTATACATCGAGAAAGGACATAAAATACGAGTCCATACCCCAAAGCCAACAAAATGATTACAAAATTGTTATTAGCGTCGATGAACGACCTACTGGACAGCATCCGGTCTGTACAAAGCTCTCACTACCAATGATGTTGCCGTCGTTCTGGTAAATCAGCACTGTGACAGGCGGGACGGGACATTGTGCTGCGTACCCGGGATGACCGCTTGCAACGCATTAGCGAAACGCACCAGGCATTTGATGCTCTTCAGTAGGTACTCGCTTTTAAACCTACTGTCGTAGCGAAGACTGATACAATTTTGATCTTCGACATGGGAATCCGACAACTGACGAGACTGTCGACACTAAAAAATCTACTATCAAAAGCTTTTGAAACGCATCATATACCTAGGTTAATGTAGAACTGTGTGACGTCCAGGGAATAAAATCTAGGTGTATGTAAATCTATACTACATTAATAAAAATAAGTAAGGTTTGTGAGGTTGTAGGGGGTAATCTCTGAATCTACTGAACCGATTTTGTAAATTATTTTACCTATGTGTGTTTACCTAGTGTCATAGGCTATATATATTAACAACTAAAAATGTTTACCGCCCAACGAAGTGGGCACGGGTCAGCTAGTTTTGACAAATAATTATTTAAATAAAAACAGAAGCTGCGAAATAACACGAATAATTTACAAAATAACAGTAAAAATATTAAGATTTATCAGGAGTGGACAGATAATGTTGATAAACCATTCTTTTGAAAATAGGAAGGGATTTAGCTTGTCGGATGGATACAGAAAGGGCGTTCCAGAGTCTGGCGGCCTGCAACGTGAAGGAATCACCACAGAACTGGGAAGTGTGTAATGGAATTTTTAAAAGAAGAGTATCAGAAGAACGAAGTGATAGCGAATGGGACTGATGGAGAAACTCAAAACGGTCTTTTAGATTAGACGGTGTTGATGGAAGGAAAAGAACAGAGTAAAAGAGATTAAGAACATGAGCATTCCGGCGAAGACGAGCCACTTGAGCCTGTTACGGTACTCAGTGATATGGTCAAATTTACGCAGTCCAAATATTTTATTTTAATTTACATGGAAAACAAACAGCTTGCAATACATAAATGTGTAGAAACAATGGTTTAACTAAAGCTTAACAGTTTTCACTTTTAGAACTTAAATATGCTTAAACTAAAAAAAACAATATTCTAAAGGAAACCTCCTTATATACAAGGTACGATACAAGTAATTAAATAGGTAAGTAAACTCAGTTTAAAGTGGTTTGCCTGTTCGTTATCAACTAGTTAGGTAGTCTAATAGGAGTCACATAAATCAATGTAAATGTTAATCCAGATTAACATTGACATTTCTTTTCATAATGTTTAAGTTGTAGTTTGTCGTTGTTCACCAATCCGCCTGCCAAGCGTGGTGATTATCGACCCCTCCAACTCCAACTCAACCCGTGGATGTCGTAAAAGCCGACTAAGGGAACCTACCAGAGGAAGGGCAGCAGCTTCCTTCTGAGTATTTTTTAAACACCAACACTGCGATCACCAATCCGCCTGCCAAGCGTGGTGATTATGGCAAATCCCCCCCTACATGGGAGACCATCCACTCG
The DNA here is from genome assembly GCA_947859395.1 of Eupithecia insigniata. Classification (NCBI taxonomy): domain Eukaryota; kingdom Metazoa; phylum Arthropoda; class Insecta; order Lepidoptera; family Geometridae; genus Eupithecia; species Eupithecia insigniata. The sequence continues at coordinate 8,918,450 of OX402008.1, forward strand.
ATGGACCGACGACATCGTAGCGGTCGCAGGGAGTCGATGGATGGAGGCGGCTCAGGACCTCTACTTGTGGCGTCGTACGGGGGAGGCCTATGTCCAGCAGTGGACGTGTATGGGCTGATGATGATGATGATGTGGGTGAGTACAGTTTAATGTCAGTTCTACGAGAGGAACGGCGGGAAGGTACATATAGTTTGATGTTAGACAAGAGTGAGGGGGCATTAATTAGGTCGAGAAGGGTATTGTGCAACAGTGTTAGGTCAGCAGCTTCTCTCCTCTTCTCCAATGGTAATAGATGATGGTGTCTACAGCTGTCGGTATATTCCGGAATATAGAATTTATGCTTGAAGTTAATGTACTTTAGAAATTTCCTCTGGGGTTTCTCCAATAGGGTAATGTACATACTTGTTGTAACGAGTGTTCCATGCTTGGGTGGCGTACTCCAGATTGCTCCGGACTAGTGCGCAATATAAGATTTTTAGGGTTTTGAGTGACTTGAAGTCTCTGGTTACCCTAAGGAGAAATCCTAGGATCTTCATGGCTTTTGCGGTAATCTTTTCAATGTGCTGGTCAAAAAGTAATTTAGAGTCTAGACTAATACCTAAGTCAGTGATTGTATTCGTTCGATTAAGAAACTCACCATTAATATTATAGTTGAAGGGGTAACGGGGACTTGTTCTATGAAAAGATATGCAGTAACATTTTTGAACGTTAAGTTCTAGTTTGTTTACAGTACAATAAGCGTGCAAGTTGTCTAGGTCTTTCTGCAACAGCGAGAGGTCAGCGGGTGATTTTACTTTCTTCAGTATTTTCATGTCGTTCGCGTACAGGAGAAAGTCGGAATTGTTGAAAGAAGTGCCAAGTGCCATATGAACTTAATGGAAATAATGAAAAAAAATGGAAATGGTAGTTCTGAAGACGCTCAAGCTTATTGAGTTGGTCTTCACTTAAGTCGGGATACCTGGCATCTGCTTAGTCAAGAAGACGGAGCAATAAGGATTGTGCAAGCGCAATTTTGGTACAAGTAGGAAGAAAGTTACGTAATCGCTTTAAAGAAGCACCTATATCAAAAGTCTTTCTGGAAACCGCTGCCAGTTGAGGACCACACGATAATTGTCTGTCCACAAGTAATTCCAGATTTTTTACTGTATCGCTGGTTTCGATCGGGACCCCATTAACAATTACTTTCGGCAAGTCAAGCCAGTCGATACGAGCGATCATCCTAGAGCTACCTATAACAATCACTTGGGTTTTACTAGGATTAACCTTGAGTCCAAATGATTTGCTCCAGTCGTGGATGTTTTCGAGATCTTTATTAACCTCTGCAATGGCTTTATTTAGCCATTCAATAGGGGCTTGCGTGTTGATCTGTAAATCATCTGCATAGAGGTGGTAGGGAGAAGATAAATGTCTGGAGATAGAGTTGATGAAGATTGCAAATAGAAGAGGAGATAGAACGCCGCCCTGAGGAACGCGGGCATCTAGTTGGCACCATGTTGAAAATGTATCATCAACACGAATGCGTTGCCTACGTCCATTCAGGTAATTACGAAACCAGCCAACCACTGACGGTGATATGTTAAAAGAGCGGAGGAGAGCTAGAAAAATGTCAAAGTCAACGTTGTTGAAAGCGTTGCTGAAGTCTAGGAGTGATAAAATAGTTACAAGTCCGGCGTCCATGCTATGTCTGATGTCATCGGTGAAACCGGACTGGAAGGGATTCAAAAGATTGTTGGAAGTAAGAAAAATGCTAAGCTGTTGGTGCACAAGGCGTTCTAAGACCTTAGAGAGGAAAGGTAGAATAGAGATGGGAAGAAACTCCGAAAAGGAAGAAGGATTGGGATTTTTCGGGAGGGGGGTGACCTGAGCCTCCTTCCATATCCTAGGGAAAGTTTCAGTCTCAATGGAGTAGTTAAAAAGGTAAGTTATTACTGGAAGGATTTCATCAAGAATCGGGATGATCATCTTTTTACTTATACAGTCGCTACTAACAGCATTAGACGTGATTGAAAGGATACTCTTTTTAACATCGGCATCAGTAAATTGGCTGAACGAAAATTGAGAAGAGTCGGGAGTGGAAAGAGAAGATAGAAAATTCAAAGTTTGAAGTTTAGCAGATCCATCAAAGCTGGGTTTGTCTTTAGGAGGTCGAATCTTATAAGATAGAAATACTAGGTCATGATATGAGAACTCATCCGTCGTACACTGTCCGTGCTTGGCAACATGGGCTGTGGAAGAAATGAGAATTAAATCTAGAAGGGAGGGTTGGCAATTGGGAAAATGATGAGTCGCACTCAGAGGAAGAATGGTCAGATTGTTTGCCTGAACAATATCCTCAAGAGCGGACGAACGAAAGTCATGCTTCATTAAGCAGGTATTAAAATCACTCATTACAATAGTGTGATCATGGAGAGGAATAAGATCTTCAAAATGCTTTTCAAGAGAAGAGAAGAAATTATTACGCATATAGGGAGAGTAGTATACACCAAGTAAGACTTTACGGTGTGCAAGAGTGACATGGAGAAAAAGATGTTCACCGGCAGAGGATGGGGGCGGCTGCGCAGACATAAATGAAAAAAAAAAAAAATGAGAAATGTCACTTCCATCCACACTCCTTACGAACCTTAACGAATTTCAGGATAAAAAGTATTACATGACCTTCCTCGTAGTATGAACTTAAATCATGCCAAGTTTCATTTGAATACATTCAGTAGTTTCAGCGCTATGCGCAGCCAAGAAATTTTACCCTACTGCGGGGGGCCACTACGGGGGGCTACTGGGGGTCCCACTGCTTGGCAATGTGGGGGGCCCACTGCGGGGGCAAACTGCCGGAGGCCCCCACTGCCGGTGCCCCACTGCCGATGCCTCCCACTGTGGGGGGCTACTGGGAAGGTCCGGTTGCCCTACTGCTGGGGTCCTCACTTCTGGGGCCCCCACTGCCTGGGGCCCCACTGCCAGTGCCCCCACAATGGGGGCTATCGCTCTCTACCGCCCTTGCCCCGCGCACCATCCTGCAACGCGCAAAATTTCACTTCCTCTCTCATTAGGGAATCCTTCTGAATTCCGGGATAAAAAGTATTTTATCCCCTTTCTTGTAATATGAACTTAAATGATGCTAAATTTCATTTGAATACCTTTAGTAGTTTCGGCGCTATGCGCAGCCAAGATATTTTACTTTCATCCCCTCTCCCAAGGGAACCCCATTGAAATCCGGGATAAAAAGTATCCATGTCCTTCATCATTGTATGAACTCAAATCCTGCCAAGTTTTATTTGAATACATTCAGTAGTTTCGGAGCTATGCGCGGCCAAGATACAGACAGACAGACAGACATGATGGAAAAAAATTACATGTCCGTTTTTATTAGTGTGCAGTTGCAGATTTGTAATAGTGTGCATGACTAGGGAAGTGACTTTGCTACCGAGCCGAACTGGCTTCGGCCCAAACTGAACGGCTATTCTAACTCAATCGAAAAGTTTCCGTGACTCGAAATTTGATACAAATCTGCGCGAAATTCAGATATTTTAGCGATTTTTACGCAGAACATATTAAAAACTGTTAAATATTCGAATTTCGCGCGGATTTGTATCAGATTCCGAGTCGCGGTAACTTTTTGTTCGAATTAGAATAGCCTTGCTGGTCCGAATCAGGAAAATACACTTGAATGTAGATTTCATTCCTGATTCGTCCCATATTTAACAGGCACGTTTTAGTACTTTCAACCAGGGTTGTTGCTGATACCGTTTTTTGACACATAACCTGATGCTGATGCTGATTTTGGCCATGTGCGTGTCGGAATCGCGAACCGAGTATGCCACACTAATTCAATGTAGATGATTGTACCAATCAAAAACGAATTTCGAAAACTATACACATTTTATAGAAAAGCTACGCACTTTTTTAGGGTTCAGTAAGCAAAAGGTACCAACGGGACCCTAGTACTAGCCCTCCGCTGTCTTGCATCTTTCAGTATGTATTTCATTTGCCGCTATAATAACAAACTATCAAAATAAATATTAAAATTAATGGGGGCTCCACAAAAAACATGTTTATTTGGCCATTTTTTTGCTCCACTCACGCCATGCAAAAATCTAAAATAAGGGTTAGTTTTCGCTCCGCTTTCCGTTGCCTTAGTTTCTTGGTGATTTTGGGCAAGTGCCGCTATAAAACCTGAATTTTTTTGCTCATCGTTCCAATTCTTGCTTGTATAGTCTAGAGTGCCAATTGACACTTGGAACATATAGTCATGGGTGTGAACCATCCTTCATTCAGGGAGTCTAATGGATTAGACATAAGGACTTATTTTGCGTAAATTTGTAATTTATTACAAATATTATGTTGTTTTTGCTCAAAATTTTACATCAGTGTCGATGTCATTTTGTAAGACTAATATAATTTTGCAAAATTTATAAAAAATAGGGGCAATAAATAAGATAACACATTACAATATTATTATATAGCTAAATGCGCGTGGCTTTGCCCGCATGGTTGATTTAACATTGTTGTTTTTTGTAAATAATGTTTATATTAGTGGCATTGGCATTTTGTTTGATGTATACATAGATATTTATATACTGTTAATTTTAAGGATATTGTATCGTTTGTGCCTTAAAAGAAAAATATAAACAAAGTAAATACCTACGAAAAAACTTTTGGAACGAAAACTTTTGAAAATAATTCCAGGTTATTAAAGTTATTATCTTGTGTATTTCTTTTTTCCTCGTACTTTGAGTTATATAAATCCTACGGAAACAATAATGATAAATCAATACTACATGCTTGAGAAGAGTGTGAAAGACAGTACTTTTCTGTACGAAATCTTGAAATGGGACGTATCAGGAATGAAATCAGCAATCAATTTTATTTTCCTGATTCGGACACGTTTTGGCCGAAACTAGTGGATCGAATGCGGTATGACCCGAAATCTAAATTTGATTGGTAAGCGCATCACTAGCACAGATGCTAAATTTATCTCGGCTAATTATTCATGGTTTTGGACATTATTTGTATCCTAGACTCATAGGAACACATTAACTAGATTGTTAAAATGTTGTTACTACAGATTTCTAGTAATAAAAATAATCACTTAAGTATTTATACTTAGCGAAAAACTTACGCATTTAATGACAAATCCAGGACTTTTACTCCACCTTTTGTGCTTTTTGAAGGACAGAACACAGAAGAACACGACATATTTTCACTTTTTCAACAAAGTTTTAGGTAAAACGCAGTAATTTCTTAGAATTTCAATAAAGTTCATCAGTCTTACCACAACTTTGAACTAACTAGTACGTTACAAGCTGACACGATTGACATTGACAGTGCAGTATTATGTAATACGTACACCAGCTATCTTTTTTACTCATAGCTTGACCCCGAGGGATAGACAAAGATACATGACAACTACCTCTACCTACCTATTTCTCTATGGCTTTTCATGATTTTATAACTTTTCGTATTTATTTATGTATCGCAGCTGTGGTATTTATCTCCCTTTTTGTGTCTCTCCCTCCCTCCCGACTTGTACCATACCAGTCTGTCTCCCTCTTTCTCGCTGCCGTAAACGGACACGATGGTGTGTTGTGTTTGTTTTGTTTGATTTCGATTTTTATTGAGAACGAGGATTTTTACAAGATGGGAAAGCTAGATGTGGCTATATTAAGGTATCTGACCGCTGAAGATTTTCGTGTCCTCACTGCGGTAAGTTAATTCTGTAAACAAGATTTTATAACCTCAAAATGCAAGTTTTACCTTAGTTCTGCTTAGGTTTTTACACAGTTCTTGTTGCTTTTAGGTGGAAATGGGCATGAAGAACCATGAGCTAGTTCCCGGGTCATTGGTGGCTTCAATAGCTAATCTTCGTCACGGAGGGGTGCACAAACTGATGAAGGATCTCTGTAAACATAGGCTACTCACGTATGAACGAGGAAAACATTGTAAGCAACCTCTACGATAGTAAACGCGCGTGATCGCACTGTATGAAAATATTTAGGGGAGGTCTTTGCCCAGCTGTGGGATGATACAGGCTAATAGAAAACAATAGCAAAAAAGGACCAAAGTAGAGACTCTACCTTGGTCCTTTTTACTCTACCATAGAGTTCATTCAAGCACTAAGGTTTTGGTTAGAGTATCAATAATAAAAACTTTGGACAGGTAAGTAAACTTACATCCCCTGTTCCACTGTTCTTGTTCAATATCTGCTTTATCAAGTTCATCATGTTTAGACATACACATTCTTTGAAATATGGAATTTGTACACAGATTTTTCCATAGCCTTATAATTACTTAAACTAAAATAATTTACCATATTATGGCCTTTGCTAGCCATTTTCTATTTGCAAGTTTTGCTGAATGTATGGTTTGTGTCAGTGCAATAGAATAAAAGACAAATGATTCCTTCTTTCTTACAGATGATGGATACCGCCTCACAAATGGTGGCTATGACTACTTAGCACTTAAAGCCCTGACTAACCGGAAGGTCATTGCGTCTTTTGGTAACCAGATCGGAGTGGGCAAGGAGTCAAACATCTACACAGTAGCTGATGAGGATAGGAACCCACTGTGCTTGAAACTTCACAGGTATATTGACAGTATAAATAATGATTATTTATCACATGCATTATTATTTCCCCTGTGTTTCCATTATGATAAAGTGATTGTGATCATAGGGTGATAAATACCCAATAAATAATCAAAAACTAGAGTGGAAGTTGCCATGTCACCAGTAAAAGTGGAAGAAGGCTGAATCGCCGTAACGAAAATGCATGGATTTGGATCACCTCAGTTTGAGATCTTAACTTCTACTAAGATGATCGTTTCTATACACACCTAGCGTCCTCTAGTTCGAAAATCGGAGGAGGATCATTTTTTATTTGGAGTTGGTATATTATTATTCATAGAAATACCCAGAACACACATAATAAATAAATAATGTTGGACAATACACACAACATCGTCTAGCCCCAAGCTAAGCAGAGCTTGTGTTTTGGGTACTAGATAACTGATATACTTAATACAATATATTACATAGATAGATTTTTTTATAATACATAGAAATACCCAGAACATCCGAAAAAAATATTCACAGATCGTACAAACATTTGTCCCGAGGCGCTAAACGAACCCGCAACCTCCTGCGTCGCAGGCGGATCTTCGTCGGCCGCGCCACATCCGTCATCAATGATGAATGAAAGTAATGTATGTTATACACTCCAGCATCATAATGACTCGTTCCAGGCTAGGCCGCACATGCTTCCGGAACATAAAGGACAAGAGGGACTACCATGCGCACCGCAACAAAGCATCCTGGCTGTACCTGTCCCGTATCTCGGCTACAAAGGAGTTTGCATACATGAAGGCTCTGTATGAAAGGGACTTCCCTGTACCTCGCCCTGTGGATTTTAACAGGCATTGCGTTGTGATGGAGCTGGTTCATGGTGGACCTTTGTAAGTTTTATTTATTTATAACCAAAACTAGCTGCGGTCCGCGCCTTCGCCAGCGTTTTATCGGGGTAAAAAATATCCTATATGTTATTCCAGGTCCCAAACTATACCCATACCAAATTTCAGCCTAATTGGTTCAGTAGTTTTTGCATGAAAGAGTAGCAAATATCCATACATTCAAACTTTGAGTAGGATAAACATTTTCATTTGTATGCTGTTAAACAGACCTGTAGTATTTGAAATCTAGAAACACATATGTATGTGTTACTTATTCACTCAGTTTTCATAATACAAATAGGCTGGAGGTCATTATTATTGATGACAGATTGAGGCCATTTGATTTTCGCCATTAAGGCGCTGAGCATCCCTTCTGACCCACCGTACCTCCTACCATACCCGCGGAGTGGTACTGTAGGTAATTATTTTAAACCAATACCACCAATTAATAATGTTTTTTATAGTACCTATCGAATAGAATACAGTTAGTATCATTTACAATAAAAAACTTAACAAAGTACAGTTCATGAAATAGTTAATACCATGTTGTAATCTTATTTGGTGGCATCGGCATGAGCGACAGAGTTAATATGTTAAAATACCTATATCTTAAACTGATTCCAAAGGTTTCAAAAACGCGAAATTGACAATGTTGCGGGTTGGATCATTTTTGAATAAATATGTCCAATTGTCATTGCGTAGGTATAGAATATTTCCTCCAGAGAACTTGTATAATGGAGATCAGTGTTACCAGTTTCAGTATAATTGTCAATATTGACAAAGACAACAACAATCAAATAATAAAAACAAATTAAACTAGTATTTACAATTGAAACAATTGAGCTAACTGCAGGCTGTTGCAAATAATCTACAGATAGCTCAACTGGTCCATATCAATACCAGTCAGAAGCGTATCCAAGACGCTGGCTTAGGGATTGCAAAATCCGGCTAATTTTCTTAACCGGTTAATTAAGCTTTAATCATTTTTGAATCCGGTTAATCCGGATAATTCGGTTAATTCGAATAATTGAATAATTTTAAAAAATATCATTCTATTAGTGTAATTTTTAACTAGCTTTTTAGTAAACTAAGTATTTATATGACAAATAAATAATTTACTTACTTCTGCATGCGCTTTAGCAAGCAATTTACCGAGATTAAAAGCAGGTTTTAATTAATTACAGATCCAGAACTATATTTATACCAAATTTCGTCTTCCTGCAATCAGTGTTTTTAGCGTACTAAGGTAAAGAACATCCATCTAACTATCCATTTACAAACTTTCTCATCACACTCATATTATAAAAGTAAAAGTTTGGATATAACTTCTTCACGCCAAAACTGCAGAACAGATCGGATGGTCATTTTGCATGGGTGATTAGTTATACTATGCTGATGATATAAGATTGTCGTGAAGGCTACTTATTTGGAGAGCTAGAGCTAGTCTATAATATAAGTGTGTTGTTGTTTCACTTATTTTATGTGTTATATGGATTATGTGTTTGGAGATGTTAGACAATCACCCAATACCTGATCCAACACGATTGTTTCTGATAAGTTTGAAACCTGGAAGAGCATAAGAAGAAGAAAGACAGGGGTTTAGCCACGATTCGGTAAAAAGCTAGGCATGGATGTTTTTATGATCAAAAGAAGCAAGTAAGTCAGGTTAGTGTTGAGGGATACTCTGATTATTAATGTGAAGGACATAAAGATTCTTTGGAACGTCAGAGAAGAAAGAAGAGATTTAGTATGAAAGAGAAAAAAGACTACAGAATGTATCGTATCAGAACGTATCACCACCAGAACCAGTAACAGACCCAGAAAATATGTAAAGAATACAAGTAATAAAATTATTGTAAAATACATACAAGAATACTAACACTTTCCAAGTACGTACACAACTAACTATCCATCTGCCTGTTGTGTTTATTACGATTACAGTGAAATCTTATCAAAAACTCTACATAGCGTGTGATTTTAATATAACAAAAAGAGAACAGGAAAAAAATCAACAGAACAGTGATGACTTAAAAAGAAACCTAGTAAGACCAGAAAATTATTTTAGGATTACACAAACAAACAAGCTCAAGGCTCAAACCTTAAAAAATATGATTAAAGCGTATTTGTCGTTAGCAACGGTGATAGCGAAGGTGCTGGACGGGGTGCTTAATGAAAACCTCAGTCATCATGTTACCTTGCACGCCGCTCAGTTCAGTTTTAGATCTGGGTTGTCCACTGAATCAGCATTACCGAGCACACCGTCCAGTACTACACGAGCAGAAGCACACATGTCTACGCCTGCTTCTTAGATTTATCTAAAGCGTTTGATCTTGTGACGTATGACAAGTTGTGGTAGAAGCTGACGGGCAATAAAGGGTTGCCATCTGAGTTCGTGCTGCTCTTTAAGCACTGGTACGGCAACCTATGTAATTGTGTGAGATGGTCAGGGTCACTCCAGGAAGGGAATGCAGAGCAGTATCAGTCAGAGTCAATATGCTGGCCCGTAGATTTGCATGATGTAGTACGGCCGTAAAAACGAGTAGAGTGTACTGCCAGTCATTTTATACGTGCAGTCTATGGGTCAGTTACACACAGCGATGCTGGAATACCCTGCGTGCCCAGTATAACAATGGGTTCAGGTTGGTGACGAGGCTGCCGCGCTTCTGTAGCGTATCGGGGATATTTGCGGATGCACGCGTAGACGACTTTTACGCGATCATCCGCAACAGAATGTCGTCCCTGATGCGCTAGCTGTCTACAACAGCTACCTGCAGCTTATTGCAATGAGGCTGAACACCGACTGCCTCTTCTTGTCACTGGACAAGAGTGCATGATGTGCACTCTTGACCAGTTTCATATACTTATTTTGTATTTTAATTTTATGTGTAAATATGAATAATATTATGTCTAAAATTAAAGTAGAAATCATCATATTGTATTGTAGGTATTGTATTTACGATGACAAGCTAACTAATTTTTGCTTAAAAATATTATGAATTACTACAAATAATTATTCGAATTAACCGGATTTCGATGCTTATAACCGCTTTTTTTTTACAAAATATCCGGTTAATTCGGTTAAATCGGATTTCGAATAAACCGGATTGCAATCTCTACGCTGGCTGCATTGCTCCGCTGTATGGCAATGCTAATGCGTTGCGCCAGATACATTAAGTCTTAATTGTCAATTCGTTTTTGATAATTACTAAATCTGGATTTCTGTGTTTCAATCCTTTATGTCTGGTGAAGTTAAATAACACCATTATAAATGCAAAGTCTGCATGGATATTGTTACTTCTTAACGCCAAAACTACTGAAAGGATAGGGCTGAAATTTGTACACACTCATGGACATATTTAGAGAGACGCAAAAAAATTGGTAGGATATGGTAGAATAACATAAAATATATGTTGTTCCAAAGTCTGTGAATTTTCGCTATGTTAAACGATACCGGCAGACTGGTGAGTATACCAGACATCAAAGAGAATGCCGCAAAAGAGTAGCAACAGATTTATTGTAAGCAGTGTTCTCAGAAACCACACTTCGTCTTCTTCCGAGGTACAAAACAACCTTTTCGACCTTTCGACAAGTGTAACAGCAACAAAACGATGAGAAGAAGACTTGCAGCCTTGCCCGCCAGAGGCCCACTGCTCACAACAGGCCATCGAATAGCTCGGTCCAGCTCTGCTCGTTCGCAGATTAATTGGGATGATGACGCTTGGGGAAAAGTACTCTTTACTGATATGATAAGTTCAGATTCTGTCTTAAGGCAGTTGATGGAAGGACCAAAGTATGGAGACGACCCGGAGAAAGATACGCTTGGTGCAACATTATTGGAAGAGAGCCTTATGGTGGATGGATTTGCCAATTTTTTTTGCATTTCTTTAAATATGACATGTCCATGAGTTGAATTGTGGATATAGACCTGAATAACACACAGTCTACTTTTTACCCATTAAATAATACTCGCAAATAGTTCCTATATATGTATGTATGTATGTATGTATAGAATTAACCTTATATAGCATTTTCATAGATTAATAAATTTATGAATTAAATTCCAGGACCCACGTGACGTCAGTAGAAGATCCAGAGGCATTGTATGAAGAGCTGATGGGACTGATTGTCCGGCTTGGTAACTGTGGAGTTATCCACGGAGACTTCAACGAGTTCAACATCATGATTGACAACGATAACAAGCCCATCATCATTGACTTCCCGCAGATGGTGTCTACCAGCCATACAAATGCTGAGCTGTGAGTTCTTTCAATTACAATCTGGGTCTCTTACCAGACTTAGGACAAGAGTGAAAAGGTGTCTTCTAGACATTCGTGATACACCGTCGGCCACATCGACACTTCCATCAGATGAGATTGTGGTCAAATAAAGGTCTATCGACTATAAAAAAAACATTCATTCATTTCATGATCTTTATTATTATAATTTAAGGTTCTCTTTTGATACAAAAACGTAGGTAACTATCTAATTAATTTGAAAACACAGTACAAACAACGCTGGCCATGAGTTTTATGATGCCTATAGAAAATACCCGTGGCGGTCGCGGGGCGTTACATTACAATACAGTACAATACAAAAATTATTGTACACCAGAAAAACAACATTACAGAGAGATGTTACATAGGACAAGTACAATGGGCGGCCTTACCGCTTAGAAGCGATCTCTTCCAGGCAATCTACCTCTCCAATTCAGCCCGTGGATAAACCTACCAAAGAAAGGGCACCTTTCTGTATATTTTTAACATGTCCATAACGATATTCAATCCGCCTGCCAAGCGTGGTGACTATGGCAAAGCACCCAAACGTTTAGGGGACCAATGTTCAAACAAACAAACAGAAGTATTTATTTTCGAAAAACTACATAACTCCACCCTAACTAACCTAATCCAACGAACCCAAACTCAACGGTTTTATTTATTCTTAGTCGGTATTTTATTATAAAAAGGATAGATTTGTATGTAAGTATGTTTGTAACTAATAGGCTCAGAAAGTACTGGACCGATTTTAAAAATTATTTTACCATTTGAATGCTACATTATCACTGATTAATATAGGCTATGTCCTGCATACACTGTACGTTTATGCCTAAATGTTTAAAAAATAAATGTCCACTCGTGCGAAGCCGGGACGGGCCGCTAGTTTTTAATAAGTATTTTTTTCTCGTGTAGTTACTTCGACCGCGACGTCAAATGCGTACGAGATTTCTTCAAGCGTCGCTTCGGATACGAGAGCGAACTTTACCCGAAGTTTTCCGATCTAGAGAAGGACGACGCGCTCGATACTGAGATAGCATGCTCTGGGTACAAGCGAACCAAGGACGTCGACAATGAACTGCTGGAGGTGAGACTTTGCCATAGTTGTAGGGTCTGATTTGACCATTCCGTTTGACCATTAATGGTCAAAAACCTAGGGCTAGATGATGTTGTGCGGTTTGTCCAACATTAGTATTTATTTATTCCTGGGGCCAATTCTGCATATCACGTGATACTTTATCGAGTTATACTCACTATCACGGGATAAAAATATCATGTGATAAATAAATATCGATTACTGCCAAAAACTGCATTCATCAAAGAAAAACCCTCGATAAATATCGAATTGCAGATTTTGAGAATACGCATAATTGCTGCAATCACTCGATATTTCTTGCCATATTTATCTAGTATATATATATTTCCAGAATTGCCCTCCCGGGTGTTAAATATATATATCGCATCTCTATCTATCAAAAGTAACCGTGTCTGTGAATACTTCATTCTGCCTTTCAGTCTTCATTCAATCTCCTGTAAACGATTAGAGAACTTCATAGTCGTGCATGTACCTAACAGAAAATAAATGAGTGGACGGAGTATAGTCAGGGTTGGCATGATTAAAACAAATGGTTTTAAAACACATGTTTAAAACAATGTTTAAAACAGTTTGATTTTAAACCGTGTTTTTTATCACACGTTTAAAAACACAGATTAAAACAAGTTTTAAACATTGTATAAAACGATGAGAAAAAAACAAGCTTTAAAACTACTTTTCATTGCGAATGAATGATATAAAATGAAAGTAATATTTTTTTGATAAGTTATTTATTCAGTCAAACAAAGATCTAAGTACCTACCAAGTACCAGGATTTATATGGGTAATGGGATAAGATAACACGTATTTTTGAAACATGCATTAGATAGTATAGAATATAAAAAATTTCAATTTAAAATCAATCAAAAACAAAATTATAACAAACAAAATTACCTATATTTAATAAACATTATAAAATCAAAATTGTTTGTCAGTCAGGAGAGTAAGACAATATGACAAGATCAAGATAACAATTATTTTTTCTTTTCCTTATTAAGGTATTTAAAAACTGTAACAAGTTTTGCAGCTTTCTCTGTACCCAGTTTATTTCGTACGTCAGAATGAATAAATCCAAATGTTGAAAACAGTCTTTCAATTCCAGCACTTGAAGCTACAGCAGTGTGAAGCTGAGCCACTAAGTTCATTGTTTGACCATTAATTTGTTTTTTTAATGACTGCCACCATTCGAGAGGTCCGACCTGATTTACTACATGATCTTCAAATAGAAAGTTATGAAAGGGATCTGTCATTGCCCTGTATTTAACAACATAGGGCATCGCCTCTTTGTGATAAGCTTCTATAAATAATAAAGCCTCAGAAATATCTTCACTCGTGAGTTTTTCACCCCTGTACTTAGGATGTAGTAAGTTTGCTGCAAAATGAGCTGGAGACATTGCCATTTCATAACGAGCTTTGAACTTCCTTAAATTATCCAATGAATACTCGGTCTCACGCAGTCGTACATTCTCTCCCTCAAACATATTTTTAAGCTCTATCCATGCTTCAGTCACTTCGCCAATACAGCAGGATGTCTTTTGGGAGATGTCAAGTGTAACTGCGATGTTTTCCAGTTTTTTGTAGAGAGCCTGCACTTGTTGCTTCAGCGCCATGTCTTTTACTTTCAATGAAATTGACAGATCTATAGCAGTTGAATGATTTAAGCATATATCTGACATTATATGCCAATTTTCTAATAACACTTTTAAGCAGTCAGCCATTGTGTTCCACCGTACCTGTTGTGGTATAACAATTGCTTTTCCACCAGCTTCTTTATATTTGGCAGATGCAAAGTGAGTGTATTTGAAGTACCGCATTATCGACTTAACTTTATCAGTAATATCTTCTGCATTCAAATCCTTTGCTAGAAGGTTTAATATGTGTGATGAACAGCCGTATGTAAGTATATCCTCGTGAGAAGCTAGTTCTTCCTGTTGGGCTAAATCTCGTCTCATACGGCTCATATTTGCTGCGTTGTCTGTCACTACACTTCGCACCGTACATTTGTAAGTTTCACATTGTTTTATTGCCGCTGTAGTAACTTTAACCAAGTAGTCAGCTGTATGGCTTTCGGCTCCTGTGTCTATTGTATCAATTAAATGAGATGAGTCTGTCAACACATCGGTAACACAGACACAAACTATCGAGTCCTGCCTGACATTACTCCACCCATCAATTGCTAGATTAACAACTTTGTTTTTCAATTCATTTTTTACGGCTTCTTGAGTCGAGTTGTAGACTTCGTCGAGTAGCTTGCTAGCAATTTGTTTGCGGTTTGGAGGTTTATATCCTGGGCGTAAAATTTCCATTAATTTCAGTAACTCTGGGTGTTCTACGTGGTTAAAAGGCGTGTTAGTAGCAAACATATAACGAGATAATTGTAAATCAATTTTCTTCTTATCTTCTTGACTTGTAGCAATAATAAATCTTTTCATTGAAATGTTCACGCTCGCGCTGCTGCTGGTACTGGCATTTTTAGATTGAAGAGTAGTAACAGAAGATGTGGGTGTATCAGAAGAATTATCTGAAGATCGGGAAGAACCAGCATCACTCAACAACTCCTCCTCCACGTCCCTGTCCGCGTCAAGATTTGCGTCAGTGTTAGAACCGGTGGTGGTGCTACATTGCTGGAAGTGTGCCTCCATTCTTTTCACAAGTCCAACTAGTTCTTTCTTACATTTTCTGCAACGCACCCTATTGGTCTTCAGTGTGGTATTTTCTTGGGGGATCGATGTGAATTGTTCCCAAATTGCATGCTTTTTGCGTCCTGGAGTTGACATTTTTATGAGGTGTTATCAGTCGCAGAATTAATAATGAAATGAAATGTGAGAAAGAAAGGCACTCGTATTTATAGAATTCATATTAAGTAATTCCCCGCCGGTAAAGTCCCGTTAGGAAAGTCCCTAATGGATGGCTGTCGAATGGAATAGTGGTTATTTTATTCCCCTCATTTAAATATAAATATTAGGGATGGGCCTAACTTCGGCATTCTTCCGAAATTCGGTTGAAATGCCGAACATTCGGTATAAGAAAAGAGTGAAATAGTTGCACAATTTTGATTTTAAGATTAATAAAACATAAAAAAAATCAAATCTGTCATACTCACTCATACCTGATTAAATAAATAAGCCTTTTACATAATTTAAAATCATGGTAATTTATTTATTAATCAAGTAACTAACTGTCATTATCAGTTTCCTTTTTCGACATTTCAATCTTAAGTTTTAGAATTAAAAAATCAAATTCAATAAGTTCTTATTAAATTAGGAAGTCTTATGATTTGAATCAAATAAACTTTTTGAAAATTCAATATATTAATTACTTATAGGTATATTTTATTGTTGTTTGTTAGTTGTTACCATATAAGTGCAGAATAAAAACCGAACTTCGGCATTTTTGATTTTTACCGAATGTTCGGCCGAAATTCGTATTCGGTTCAAACCACATTCGGCCCATCACTAATTAATAAATATTGGGGGTGCCCCTATTCATAGAATAGAATTTATAGTTTATAGGTATTTCCCCGCCGGTATAGTCCTGCTAGGAAACATTCAGGGTGAATGTAAATCGTTTAGTAGTGATTAGAGATACGCAACATAAAATAAATGTTTATCCATTGATCGTTTTTTGTCAATATTTATTTTACTATAGAAAATTTGAAAAGTCAAAAGATCTAGTCTGGAAATGAAACATTATAGGTCGAATTAATTTAAAATAATGCCCTAAACTAAAAAGGACAAAAAAAAACAAAAAAACAAAACAAACACTTGTTTAAAACAATTTGAACTGTTTGTTTTATAAAATTTAAAAAAAACTGTTTTTTTTCCAACCCTGAGTATAGTCCTACTAATATTATAAATGTCATTCAAAAACTAAGTTTGTGAGAATGGATGTATCTATGGATGTTGTTTGTTCCTCTTTCACGCAAAAACTATTGAACCGATTGGGCTGAAATTTGGTATGGGTATAGTTTGGGACCTGAAATAACATATAGGTTACTTTTATCCCGTTAAAACGCGGGGAAGGCGCGGGCAGCAGCTAGTTTATTATAAAGCAAAAGAAGGTTGCTAAAAGTGACCAGTACACACTTATTCTATTTAGGCAGACAATAAACATAAAATTTTTAATTAAGCTTTTCTATTTATTTCAGCAAATGGGAATAGTTCTCGCCATTAGCGACGATGAAGTGGAATCTGACGAAGAAATTGAAAAGAGCAGCACCAAGTTTAATGAAGATGATCTGGATACACTTAGGAAACAGGTAAATGGTTAAAATTGGTGTTAATTTAGATTTAACAAAAACTAAACTTAACTGACAGCACAGTAATGCTATCATTTTTATTTCGATCGCTAGGACTCTTTGTGATATTTTTTTCTGCAGTTGACGGCAATATTTTAGGTTTGGTTTTAGTACCATCTGAATTGACACTAGTACCTTATAAATATTATTTTGTAAACACATTGAGTGCCCATGTCTCAAATTTGCATGTACGAGTGCTTGGCTGACAGGTGCAACCGCTCTGGTTGGGCAGTAAATGCGATAAATTTGACATCACCAAATAACACTTCACGCTCGAACTTGATGAAAAAAATGCGGAAGGTGTCAATAATTCATCTTGAAAACCCTGCCTAGCGCTCTCAACAAATCTAGTTCTTCTAAAGCTAAGGTATCTTGCAAGCGAAAAATTATTATCAAATATCTTTTCTATGACTATCACTTACATCTCAATGGCCTTCCAGGTTAACGAGTCAATACAAAACGACGAGCGAACCGTTCCGGAGATCACGACCAAGACTCGCGCACTCAGCATCAACGATGAGGAAATACCGACCTTAGTCCCAGCAAATAAGGTACACAAAGACAAAATCAACCAAGATACAGACAAAACCAGCCTGAGTACAGACAAAACCGACCTGAGTACAGACAAAATCAACCAGAGTACAGATGAAACAGACCAAACCGATACAGCAGCAGATCTACCTGATAAAAACTCTCAAAAATACCGGCTCGCAATGATTGAAAAGGCCCTATCAGATGTTAGGTCCATGAGATCGTACACTTCAGCCAGCACGATAGCTCCTGATGTAGTAAAACAACAAGTCAAGAAGAACTTGGTGACTGTGCAGAAGAAGATGGAGAGGAAAAAGGCAGTGGCTAAAGGAGAAGCCAGCGCAGTCACTCGAGACCGGAGAGATAACAGAGAGAATATTAGAGAAAGCCATGGCATATGGGGGTGGGATGAGTGAATAATTATTTAGATGTTAATAAACTTACATACCTATGTACATAATATATCGTTTTTTATGCAGTTTTTATTTGGATTCCAAGAATTTTTATCGGGCCATGCACCTAACTCTCGTTTTTTTAATATGTTTATTTTTTTTTTTATAAAACTCATTTTTTTATTATTTAACGATTAGTAACTTCTTGGCCTTGGGGCTGCTTCGGCTTACGAATATCGACCCCTCCAACTCAACCCGTGGATGTCGTAAGAACCGACTAAGGGAACCTACCAGAGGAAGGGCAGCAGCTTCTTTTTCAACACCAACACTGCGATCACCAATCCGCCTGTCAAGCGTGGTGATTATGGCAAATCCCCCCCCCCCCCCCCCCCCCCATGATGATGATGATAGTAACTTCTGTCGCATTACGAGTACATAGGTAGTTAAGTTTTTTTTAAACAGAACCACCATTACGTAGTTTCCGCCTCCATTAGAATTACCTATTCAACATGTCACACTTACAACGTTTAGTGAAAACAATTATGTAGTTATATCCTAACTAATATTATAAACGCGAAAGTTTGTATGTATGGATGTTTGTTACTCTTTCACGCTAAAACTACTGAATGGATTTTAATGAAACTGAATAACACATAGGCTATTTATTAAGATACTAGCTGGTGCCAGCAACTTCGTCTCGCGCAGGATTAGTACTTGATGTTCTTCTTAGTCCACGTGGGCGGGTCAGCTAGTATATTTTATAAAGCTGTACTCTTCACTTTTTTTGTTTATTAGAAAAGTTACACCATGTCAGTTTCCTCATCCTGTTCATCAAACTATTTTCGCCTAGGTCATTCGTTTGTTTCTTCCTCGCTCCGTTGCTTGTGCCTAGTTATGTTGTGTGGACTCTCCAGCCAGTCGTGATTGCGCATATACATCAGTTGAAGATACGTCTCCACGCAAAATATCTGAGAAAGACGAGTTATATAAAACGCCCGATTTACAAAAGTTTATCAGTTTAAAGTTAATAAATGGTTTTAACCTATGAAGGATTGACTGCATTTTGGTTAATGCTTAGGAAACCTTTTTTGCCGCGAAGCGCAATAAAGGTAAAACCGACCGCTATTCCCAGTTGTCTGGTGCAGTTTTTCTGTACAGGAGAACTGGGACAACTTTTGTTCCAGTAGTCTTATGCACAGGACAACTGGGACAAAAGTTGTTCTATACAGAATATCTGCACAAGACAACTGGGAATAAGCAAAACCTACTAAGTGACCATTTTGGCAAAAATGAAGCTTTGTCCATCTGTTTGTCGATAAGAGCGAGAGGGAAGTACCTATAACTTTAAAAATAAATTTACAGGGGCAGGCAGGCTGAGAGCTGATCTCGTGTTCATTACAGAATATTGATGTCCGTCAACGATCCGTCGACGGTCGGACAATATTCTATACGGAACTGGAAATTCACGGATTCTGAATGGATGCAGTGCGTACCCAAGTGGCATTCGGGGTTCTATATAAGATGTCTAGTCGTTCACATGTACTCCACAAGCTGTGTAAGTCAGCTGTATAAGAGCTGTATAGCTTGCTATAATGCTTTTAAAGAACCAGTTTGGGCACAAATTAGACAGCCTTAAGTTCACTATGGCTGTATATTAGCAGTATAATAGCATTATAATAGCAGTATAAGTAGTAACATCGGACTTAAGGCTGACTTACGGCACTATATGGGACGCAGTGTGAACCATACAACGTACATGAGCGTAATAAAGAGTAACAAGTGGCTAAATACACAGCCTTCACAGTTATAAAATGCGACAAAAGTACTCCAGTACTACCTAAAATTCACGTGTGTCCTAAATTATTTCTTTATTTTATACATTATTCCTCATTAGTTTGGTTTTGTGTGTGCCATCAGAAACACAACTCCGGCGAATATCAATTGGATAAAAATTATGATAACACGCGGTAAGTACCTGTTTTAAATACTTAATAATGTTAATGCCACGGGAATGCAACTTTATCGTGAAATGTATACATATTTACAGCTAAAATATTCACGCGCCTCTGTAAAAACGCGGTATTCATTCTAAAATATTTAAATCTGGCCGACAGGACGTCTACAATTTTCAGTTTTTGATATTATATTGGCATTATAATTTTATTATACTACGGTAATTAATTATACAACTAAAACTCAATCGCCTTATCTGCGTAGTTTGTGATAAATCTGCATGACAATTTTGGAGATTTATTTGGTAAATTTTTAGGTTACGTAGAACAAAATGGTGGAAATGAAATA
The DNA here is from genome assembly GCA_947859395.1 of Eupithecia insigniata. Classification (NCBI taxonomy): domain Eukaryota; kingdom Metazoa; phylum Arthropoda; class Insecta; order Lepidoptera; family Geometridae; genus Eupithecia; species Eupithecia insigniata. Next base: position 8,938,772 of record OX402008.1, read on the forward strand.
CGGCTATGTGAACTGTTATAACTCTAACTTAATGCGGTGAGCGTATAAAAGTTCACATGTGTTATGTTAGAATGCTGTAATATGTAAGAAGTCCCACATTTGTACCACTACAGAGCCAATTTCTATAAATTTATTCTAATGTGAACTTATGTACAGCTTTAAGATGTAGTTCAGGTCAATTGTGTATCATCGTTTAATTATTTCAAAATACTGAAATTTTAGAGATCCGCAATAATAATTATTGTCCGTTAAATCGCCTAGCCCAGGTACTAAGTCAAGTATGAATACAATGTATGAATCCAATTTTGTAACAAACTAACAAAAATAACTTATTGTTTTCGTGTGAGACACACAGTTTGGTGTCAAGAGTATTTAGACTTACAAAAAACATTACTCTATTCAAGAAAGTATTTAAAAGAATGTAAACGAACTAGATAAAGAAGGACAACATTATGCCCTGCGACAGAAAATAATAGTTGTCACTCAGCCATAGTGACAAACACCGTTTACTTGTTTACAATCTTTTAAAGGTATATACACCTGTCAGCACCGTAAGAATATACACCTGTCAGCACCGTAAGCGCCGAGTCGGCAAGTGTAATAGTGTAATCATATTTTGCAGAATTTATCAGATAAAATTAACTGTTATTTCTGATATTTATTTGTTAAAATTCTGTAAAATATGGTTACACTAGCAGACTTGGCGCGTAGGGCACTGACGAGTGTACGATCACCTTAAATATCTACGTAGACAAAGTTTATGCTATTTCTTTCTGACCTTGAATTGAAAGTAATCATGCGCATTCCTTTTAACAAGTAAACGAGAAATAGGGGTGGGAACGGGATAGTTATACATCCTCTGATCACTCGCTTGCGCCCGTGGCGTTCGTGATGGCCAGGATAGGATTAGTTATAGTATTGTTATTTAGTTGCGAAATAAATACCACGTGAAGTGCATGTTTCTGTGAGTGTCACTGTTATTCGTATTTTAGAAAGGTATTATTTGTTTGTTTGTTTTAAGGAGCGTGTATGTATGTATTATTTAGTTATTAGTACAAATTCATTTATGTTAAGCTATGAAAATGTGAATCTATATATAAATACTTGCTAGGTAATTTGTCTTCATAAAGAGGTTTAATATCAAGCACTACCGTCTCCGGATTTTATTTCCAAACGACATTTTGAATAAAGCAGCGATAACGCACCCCAATTCGGAATACATTGCTGGTTATCTTGTGGAATGCTGAATCGGGCCCGATAAATCGGGATGTGTAATCGCTTCTTCAAATTCGTATGGTGGTATTTTGGCTCAGGGTAATGCTTCGTTGTGTATGTGTTAATGTGTGTCTCATATTTAATTTTAATTATTAAAAACAGATATTATTATTATTTTTGATGATGATGAATGTACTAGTAGGTATTAACCCAATTATTTTCTTTCAGACAATGCCGTTTAAGATTGTACAAACTGTGGAAAAAGGACGACCCAGATTAAGTGTAGTACCGTCTGTTTGGGAGGACGGTGGAAAACTATTCTGGCCTACAGAAAAAGTTAAAAACCGAGCACGACTCTCAAAAGACGAAAACTCTTTTCCAAGTCCGAATTGGGACATTTTGGATTGCGTGGTAAAACGAAGTAATATTGCAACGTACGCCGAAGCGCAAACTGAACTACGTAGTATGGAAAATTATACAGACACAGACAATGAAACAAATGCATCGCGCCCTAGCCCAGCACATGTAAGACCACCAGCAAACCGTTTTGAAAATATGGTGCAAAATTTCGTAAGTGGTTTTATTATGTTTCAGAAACACATACAAACATATAATAAAAATTAGTACATATATTGCGACGAGCGCGGGCTGCCGAAGCAAGGTTACAATTAAATGTCTGTGGTATTTTGTTTTAGTAGGCACCCCTAAAACGGAGAACATTGTTTAACATGGCAACACTGCAATTAATTAACATTTTTATGATTTGATATATTTTTTGGATTTTCTCAGATAACTTCTATTACTAATCAAATATTAATCTTTTTTACCACTGACGAATAGTATTTCAAGAAGACTGATGATAATTCGGCACTAAACAGAATAAAATCAAACTGTTTACCTACTTACAAAAAGAATATAGTTAAAAACTAAAACCCGACTACATAAAAGTCTTAAACAAGCGTTCACCTATTGTCCATAGCATTTTCTTTTGATACTTAGGTAGTTGGAGGCCTTTGTTACTAATTGTACCCTAGGTATATGGGGTGGGTGCCTCCGACTACCTAAGTATCAAAAGAAAATGCTATGGACAATAGGTGAACGCTTGTTTAAGACTTTTATGTAGTCGGGTTTTAGTTTTTAACTATATTCTTTTTACTCTACATATATCGATACAATATATGTATATCCACCTACCTATCTAATTCTATATATAAATTATCTTTGGAATAAAAATAACAGCCGAACTGCAAAGTTTTATTATCATCGTACAAGACAAGAGTCATGATTTTTTGTTTGTTTCAGATGCCAAATGCCTTCGACGCGGGAGGGACTCAAATGGATTCTACTTCTGCTACAAGTAATCAGATCGAAGCTAATGATGAAATGTCATGTTTAACCGTCTTCGACGGCGAACAGTGTATTGCAAATCAAAACATTTTAATTCAAAAAGTCAATAACCAAGAATTAATACTGCAAAATATTGTTGAAAGCGTTCAAAAAGTTACTCAAAAAGTGGCCGAGTTGTCTGTACAATTAGATGAATGCATGGTAAAATTTATGGAAAAAATCGAGCAGCCAGTGTCTGTTACTTTATTAAAAGACGCTGACCAAGTTGATAATGAATCGTTTAGTTTCAAACAAATAAGTGACAAGCAACAACTTGAAAATCTGGAAAGAAGTTTAATGAATAAAAATGAGAGATCAAAACTACAAAAACAGCTGGGTTTTTTGTTTCAACCCTGTGAAGGAAATGGCTTGACCTTTGCCTATAAATTGATAGACTCAATGGTTTCACGTGAGTTTCTGTGCGAATGCTCCTGGTCTGGGGGAAGCCGTGGCAACATTTCGAAGGTCCCAATAAAAGATTACAAAAACTTTATTAAATTCTTTTGCGATATGGTACGTTCATGGGATTGTAAATTTACTATGGGACAAACTGAAAAGTTTTTTAAGGTCGTTCTGAAAAATGCTGTTAAAAGGAAATCAATGAAAGACTTAAGATCCTCTTCAAAACGAGTCCGAAAAATTAAATCAAAACCAAAAGACCAGGCAAGCACAAGTAAGCAAGAAGTTTCTGCTAATTCAACAATTAATCAAAATAAAGAATCAAATGAAACATTAGAGATGGAAGTAGCAGAAGTGGAGGAGGAAAAGGAAAATAATGGTGAAGAAGAGATAGAAGATGATGAAGGCGAAGAAAGTTTGCGCTAATATTTTTTATGCTTTTTCTTTTCTTGTCGATTATGGCATTCTTTTTTTATTATATCTGGTATATTGTTTAGGTAAGTACTGCGCGGCGTGACTAGATATAATGACACGGTAGTTTTTTCGTACTGACTGTGCGGATGCTTCTTTTGTAACATCTCACCTTGTACATCGTTACAAAACCGGTCATTACCGGTACCTGCCTTTAGTTGATTTTTGTTTCTAATAAACCGATTACAGCTTAAGTAATAATTATTTTTCGGTGATGTGATGAGTCTTAAATATTTTTAAATATCTCCGTTTATTAGAACTCATTATATTCTGATTATATAATACAATTTGTTTCAAAAACAGGTAGTAACAAAAAGGGTATAACAAGCCGAAAAGAGGTCAAAGTGGTACTCATGAAACTGAACGTTTTCCGCTATAGAACATTATACCCTTTTTATTACTCCTGTTTTTGATACAAATTTTATGTTAAATGTTGTTTAATACTAAGTACTATTTTCATAAAAATATTTAGACCGATTAAAATAGTTAAATATGTATAAGTATAATATTTCCGTTTTATAGAACTCATTATGCTGATTATATAAAAATGTATGTTAATTGTAGGAGTGTTCAGTGCAACCACTGTGTGAAAAAAAAGGTAATAAAAGCCAAAAATATCACATCATACAGTATTTTATTTATATGTGTGTAACAAAGGGATAAAGAATTTAAATTCTTTGTGTTCAATACATACTAATTTACATTTAATCTCTTTGGGTTCTAAAACAATCAAAGTATGGGTACTATTCTGCTGACATCTTGATTTGTATATCGCAAGATGAGACGATTTAATTGGATATTCAAAAACGTCTTCTGTGTTGTTGATATTATTTCCTTTAATTAAAATCTTATGATGGTCGACTTCTACGCAGCTAATTTTAACAACCTCATTGCATCTGGTAAGAAAATAACTGTCTTTTTCTTTGCTGGAAAGTTTAAAATCTTCAAAATTTAATATATTATTGTTTTTAATTGTGTTAACAAAGGGGTATTTCTTGTCTTTATGTGTTTGAATTTCCGTATTTTCAGCCAATCGTTTGGCGACTTGAGACAGTGGTTTTTTTCCTGATCTCAGCATACTTTTGATCATAAATAACATATTCTCGAAGGGATATGCATTAAACGTCATCAGAGGGCCAAACATTTCAATTTCATTCGTTAGGTGTAGTAAGTTGTGTATGTTGCTTGTAACGTAGCCTGAACCATAAAAGTCTTTGTAAAATTTTACAAAATGTTCCAGAAGTTCCTTTGCTAATGGCAACAAAGTTCGGTATGTTTCTGTTGAGCAAATTGTTATACTACAATATAGTGCTAAGAAATGATTATAAGCCTCATTGTTCATAACATCAGGCAAAATTACAATACTTAAATAATGCAAAAACGCTCTAAATTCTGACGCTTTCCAATGTGCCAATGAATCTAAACCTCGCACTGCTCGATGCACTTCGGAAGGCAATTTGCAGTTGCATAGAAAATTTGAAACCAGTACAATATCACTTGCCCGCATTTTAGTAATATATTTGCCAAAGTTGCCGTCACGCCAACCAATCAATAATCTCTTCATAACACCCAAGTCGATCAAATGAAGTGAATCGGCAACAATAAATTGGTTCACCATGTCAATAGGAATATTTAATAAAGGTGAGTCATTTTTATGATGCAAGCCATAAATTTTGTTTCTAAATCCTTCATTTGTCCTTTCAGGACACAACGACTCAGAAAATGTGACGGTATGTGTGATATGCGAATATTCTCCAACTGTAGTACATTTATGGCAGCCGTGTTTACCATTAAAATTGCAGACTCCTGCAAAAAATATTTTAAGTTATTATAATGTGTGTATATGTATATATTATAACTTAACTTTATCACTACCAACTGAGCTATCAAAGATATCTAGGAATACAAGTAAAGTGCCTATAGGTAAGAAGCATCAATAATTTCAACTACATATCGGTATTAGGGTGCATAATGGCGATAATATGCGACACTAAGATAGACTTACCTTTAATATAGGCTCTAGCTGGCGAGTCACAAATGAAGCACCTAATTTTTATCTTTATAGTTTTCTCTAATCGCTCAACTAAAATACCTTCTTCTAATAATATCTTCATGTCATTTACAAAGTCTTCTAAGAATTCATTTAAATTTTTTGGTTTTCCTTTCCCAAAATAGATTCCAATAACAAAAGGCCGAATTCTGGGATTTTCAAAAATGTTACATAATATTGGCCAAAATTCATTTGCCGAACTTTTAAAAATAGGCAAACCATCCACATTTATGTTAATTGAAATCATATCTGGAATATCCATCCAATCTTGCAAAATGTTCTTCAAAGGTTTTGCTATCCCATTGTGCCAGTATTGACCTCCTTCTATATTTTTTAAAAATACATTAACGGGAGTGCATAAAATTGTTCTAGCATCAGACGGTAGTGTTCCCGGTTTAAATTCGTTTATTATGCCTGACAATTTATTCAAAGCGGAATGAGGAATACGATTTTCAATAGCCCATGTTCTTATTTTTTTGCGAAAGGTTAAATGATTGTCCAAATCAAAGTTGTATTCACTATCACTAGAACTGCAATCACCATACTCTGATATCTGTATATTTTGAAGGGAACTTTCAGGTTCAGGCACATTTTCCTCTGCATCGTGTACAGAACCAACATGAACAACGGTTGAAGTCGCACTTGTTGAAGCCGTATCGACGGGCTCATTTTCGGGTGTCGTTGTCAATCGACTGTTTATTTTTACAATTTGCGAATATTTTTTTGCAATTTTTCTTCTTATTCCACCGGTTCTCACTCTTATTTTCCAAGATTTTTTATTCATTTTCACAATTTTTTGCACGCTACGTAATAAACACAGCTATTGTGGGATAAGTGTAATAGAATAACACATTCACATTCATGTTCAGCTTACAGCAAATAAGAGTAGTACTTGTGGACAAATAAACCACTATTGATGTTAATCGACAACACATATAGTCCTTTTAACAGCCTACAGTGCACATGCGAACTATTTAAACACTTCTGTACAGATAGTAAAAAAATGTTTTTTTAATGATCACAAACAAGTCCTACTACAGCTACTAGCTGTATAACAGTCTAAAACAAGTAAACATAACAGCCTTTGGCTTTATAAATGACCACGTGTTTTCTATTAAAATGCTAGCTCTTTAACATCGTACAAGTAGGCCGTTAAACGGCCGTTGCCGTATCTCTACCCTCCTATAATGCTCTTAATCAGACGGCTGACTAAAGGATAGTTGTTAGAGAATTATAACACCAACAATCGTATAAAAGTATAACTTTACACTCCTATAAGTCCCTTAGACAGGTAAAGGTGTTATTAATCGCAATAATGCAGCTTATACATCACGAGTGAACTGTAATAATGCTTCAAGTACACCTGGGAACTAAATGTGTACTCTTAAATGGAGTAAAATGCTATTTGGGTAACCGCTCTGACTGATACGGCTTTCCGATTGAGCAATGATTCGTTCAGTCTAGAATACATTCTCAATTTTCATCTTTCAAATCATTTGACTTTGTTATGGAAAAAAGCTCCTCTTACCCTCTGTCCATCAGCAGAATACCCGTTCAACAGCAGAGTATATCCAAACACGCTCGTGGATATCTTGGTTTCGCTAACGGCCAAGAAATTGTCCTCGATGAAGAAAGGATAGTGGATCAACTTATACCTACCCGCCTGGATTGGACAGTCTATCCTGGAAGTATATAAAAAAGGGAGACAGATGAAATAATTACAGAAGGGCCTCAATAATCCGAACACCCAAAAATTATACCCTGTTCGGATGCACGGACCGTTCGGATTATAGTAAATATTTCAAGGTTTTTTAAGATCCAGAATATGTTTTTAATTTGAAATTTTCGTATAAAATTCGTATAATTCTTTAAATCACACTTTTTTGTAGAATTCTAATATACCTAGCTGCCGGCTTTGATGAGTAGGTAATTTAATTAGCGACTTAGAAAACGCTTTATCTTAAATTTTCCCAAAATATTTTTACTACAGCCAGCGGTTGCGCAGAGGTAGAGGGTCGTTCGGATTATAGACTTTACTGTCTCTTTATATGGACCACTATTACGGGTCAAAAATAAATGATTTTTATTTTTTCTTTTTATAGAGGCGTTCGGACTATCGAGGCCCTTACCTTCGTACCAACCTACTAATAATGAATGGTTTTGATTTTTGAAAATGGGTAATCCCATTTCTCCCTTACTCAGGTTTGGCGTAGTGGAAGATCATGCCATAAATCTCCTCTTCATCCTCATCATCACCGCAACCGTCACGGATGATTTCAAACTCACTCAGGAAGTCGCACGTGTCCACGTTGCGAAGATCTTGACATTTTTGCATCGTAGCCTTTTAATACAACGTATAAAAAACATACGAATTAATTTCAGTCAGTATCAGTAGGTTCTCTTTTACTACTTATTATGTGAACTTGCAGAAGGAACATTAATTGCCTTGCTAAGATTGAGAAGATTTTAATTTCGGTAATAGATAATGATTCCGGTGATGAAAAATAATCACAATAAATGGAACGCATAAAAAATAAAATACCCACATAGGTAAGTTTTAAAATTCATTAAATTTCAAACGTGAAAGATATTACAATAAGATCAAAAAGGTTTAAAAGGATGAAACAGTAAGACAATAATAGAAGATTGTTTTTATCGTTTATAATAAAACGGGCAGGCTGCAGTTGTACCTAGGACTCGAGAACTACATATATGTGCGTCGCTGGCAATGAAAGTGTTAGGGAAAGTAAATACTATTTAAAATGTCCTATATCTAAACCTTTTTCCTGTGCACTGATATCGTGTATATGTATACCTGTTTACCTAACTAAGAAATCGTTACCTTCACTTTCCACCCATTTTCTACGTCCTGAGTCAGGTTGAACTCTCCACTCAGCGTAGACTGAATAGCCTGTGTTGTTATAGCGAGCTCCCCTAGCGTAAACGGGAGGCCCATGACGTTATTGCAGGACCCCACGTGAGTCAAAAGCAGGTGGGTGGCTGCTAGAACATCCACTGCCAATCGGGACAAAATGTAACAAAGTAATAGGACATTGCACTCGGGACACTTGTGTTGTGTACCGTAGGACATTTTCGGAAATGAAGCGGGCCAAATTAGAATAGATACTGTAGGGATACCTACCTACTTAACGCATATCAAAAAAAAGCAGATGACTGTCTGTCTGTTTGTTTCTTTTTCACGATAAATCTTATCGAGATTGCGCAAGATGTGCGTGATATTATAAAAATACCTAGGTGTAGAAGCCTACCCAGGAATAATTTGATTATTTTGTAAAAACTAAATCATCATCATCATCAGCCCATACACGTCCACTGCTGGACATAGGCCTCCCCCGTACAACGCCACAAATAGCGGTCCTGAGCCGCCTCCATCCATCGACTCCCTGAGAACGCTACGATGTCGTCGGTCCATCGAGTGGATGGTCTCCCATGTAGGGGGGATTTGCCATAATCACCACGCTTGGCAGGCGGATTGGTGATCGCAGTGTTGGTGTTTAAAAATACTCAGACGGAAGCTGCTGCCCTTCCTCTGGTAGATTTCCTTAGTCGGCTCTTACAACATCCACGGGTTGAGTTGGAGGGGTCGATATTCGTACGCCGCGGCCGTGGGGCCGCGGCATACGAATATCGACCCCAAAAACTAAATATCGACTTCGAATCCCATAATTTAACATTGTTTTTTTCAGTTTCGCGGTATATATATTAATCATTCGGGATAAAAAAAAAATATCGAACCACCTCGAGATCACTCTCTATTCTATAAAATAGCGAAAGAATTTACAAATTTGGTCCTTAAGTAATTGGCGGAGAAATCGACGAACATACTCGTACCTACATAAAAATCCTTGCATACAGGCGAATCCTTTTTTCGGAGTCAAAACATGTGCAAAGCCGCAGCATATGAGCGGGTTGGCAATAAGTGGACAAAATATAATTTTTATAGGTAAATATTGGACTGACCTTACGTATACTAAATACATAATAAGTACCTACACTGTCAATTTTAATGTTAAATGTTTTTGTAATATCCTAACCGATGTTATCTTTGGTAAACACCCAACGAGTTGATGACTTGATGACATCGTTTGTTACGAGTAAATAGACTAGTAACTCTAAGGGGCCGTCTCCACGATCGAGAGAATCGCGACGACTCCGCGTTTAAGTCGGGTAATCTCCACGAACGAACGATTATTCCGCCAGCGTATCGACGCGACTCGTAACGGAACGACTCGCCGCGTTTCTTTGACGACGCGTTGTGCTATTATTAATATTATTTTGTTCAGTGTTCGTTTAGAGTTCATTGGTGCCAGACAAGAGCGAAATAAGTATATAGTGTCTAAATCAGTCAATAAAATAATTATTTACTATGGATGTATTGACTTTGACAGCACGCAAATCGCGCGCTTGCTGCAAGAGAGAAAAAAAATAAAAAAAAAACATCGCCCCGATTCTCTTGCTCGTGGAGACGGTCTCTTTATTGTACCTACATTATACAATTTAATACAGCAATCTGTGAATTGCATCGTGGGCTGCATTATCTAAAATAATCATTATTATACCTAACCTAGTTATTTATGTAACTATACATTTTGTAGTCGTTTGCTTTTCCTGAATAAATAAATTAAATTAACACAAGTGAATGATGAGGATATTTTATTTGTAACTCAATCAACAAAAACAAAAATAAAACATATTTCTCTTCACAAAGGAAGGTTAACAATATAACAATTAGGTCAAGGTACAATGATGGGTGAAAAGACAAAACAGACTAATTCGTGCATTGAGTGAAAATCGGTCTCTGTCTCACTCAGCAGAGTTAGTTAGCTGGTCTTCCGACAGACCCGTTTGGCAAGTGTATAAGTAAGTTAATAAATTTTGGGTTATGTAAACAATAACCCAAAAATTTCTTTGAAATTACCCTGAGTGGCTTACGTACGCACCATAAGTGCAATAAACCTTATTAAATAATTCTTATAAATCAATTCGTCTTCAGGAGGTTCATTCCTGACTATACCTACCAACACTAATTGTGAGATACAGAGGGGTAACGCCCGAGCTACCCGCACGTCGTCGTCGCGCCCCAATCTGCACGCACGGCGGCGTGCGGTGATCTCGAGTGCGATCATAAAAACATATTCACGTGTTTCTGTTCCCAGTTCCCTCCCTATAGGAGTGACTGAATACCATACTAATAAAATAATTAATCCCAGTTAACCTAAAAAAGTAGGTAAGTACATTATTTCAAAATAACCATGAGCATCATAATTTGTAAGTACTTACCTATAGATAGACAAAGACAAAGAAAGGAACTAACTTACTACAAAGCGCTTACTACAAGGCTCGACTTTTTGAGGGTTCCGTACCCGAAGGGTGAAAACGGGACCCTATTAATAAGCCTCCGTTGTCTGTCTGTCCGTCCGTCTGTCCGCAGGCTGTAATGTATCCCATGAACCGCTATATCATCAAATATTAAATGTAAAATAAATATTAAAATTAAAGAGGGAACACAAGAAACGTAATTTGTGGCTATTCTCTTCGGTTGTCAAAAAGCTTCTCACCTATCTACGTGTTTTTATATGTGATAATAAATTATTTTCGTTTATTATTGTTTCTCACATACAGTGCATGGAAATGGCTTCTCATCAGTGTGAGTTCTCATATGTACAATTAAAGATCTTTTATGATTTAACTGTCTAGCACATACATGACAAGCAAATTTTTTTCACCTGTGTGTACTCTCATACCTGATACTAAACTATATTTTCGATTATATTGTTTATCACATACATTGCAGGCAAATGGCTTCTCACCTGCGTGATATTAATATGTAAAGCCATGGTACTTTTTGGTGAAAGTGTTTATCATATACATTGCAAGCAAATAGCTTCTCACCTGTGTGTATTTTCATATGTGAAACTAAATTATCTTTTTGATTATATTGTTTTTCACATACATCGCATGCGAATAGTTTCTCACATACTCACAGGCAAATTTCGTTTCACCTGTGTGCATTCTCATATATGAAACTAAATTATATTTTCGATTGCATTGCTGTCCACATACATAGGCAGGCTTTTGACCTGTGTGGATTTTCGTATGTGAAACTAAATATTTTGATCAACTTTTTTAACACACTCATGGCAGGTGAATCTATCCTTTAGATCAGGGATCCCCAAACTATTTTGGACAAGTGACCCCTTTCCCAAAATGAACTGTTACCTCAGACCCCCATGGCTAAATTACCTACTTTTAAGATCAACCTCCTTATTCATAATGGTCCGCTAACTTACAACAGCTGCTACAGAGTGTTATTTTTCATTCTGACTTAGTTTCTTAGAAGAAAACAGAGTGAGAAATAGCAATGCAGTGGAAGGGGGCCTATCTTTAGTTTCTTCCTATTGATACAAAATACCTAGGTACTAAAGGTACCAATTGGAAAACTTTGCACTTGGTTAAGTAAGTAAAGTTGAATTCATTTTCTCATCAAAATTTAACAAAATAAAAAGACATACAATTCAGTAAATGTCAATTTTAATTTGTAACGATTATTACAAATTAAGTACTTAAAGAATCTTAAGTAGGTAGGAAATTATATTTAAAAAAGTATTAATTCGCAAAGAGAAAATAAAACATTCAGTGTGATGGATGAACCTGGTGACCATCTACCACTATCTACCAATCTAGCTACATCCGGTTCAATATTGGTGAGTTGCAGCCTTAAATCTCCACGTTCGTTGATTTTCAAACTTACTTACGTAAGACTTTACTTACGTTTGTTTCGTAAAAATGTTTGTTACCACACTGAAACTTTTTTCAACTAGGTATGATGATGGAAAAGCGATAAGGTATTTTTCAGCAATGTTCCACAATGTAGGATACCGTGTTTCAATGTTGCGTTGCAACCAGAACTTCTGATAGCCTTGGATGAACTTCTGCTTTAGGTCTTCGTCTGTGCTGGCTGATGGTAATCAACTCTTCTTGCATTATCACATTGGCTTCTTCTATGGCTGTGGTATTGTACGGATTTATTATCCATTGAGGAATTTGTAAATTTAAAAGATCCTCAAACCTCTCCGTACAATCCTTGTGTAATGCGTCCAAGTGAGTGACATATAATAAAATGTCATCATCTTGAAGCATTTCTGGTAATTTTGACAAATGCGGAAACTGCGAATATTCTTTTCTGCCAAAATTTTGTTTATAAAGGATTAGTTTACCCACGAAGGCCGATATTATTGATTTTTTTAATCAAGTTAAGATCGTCACCCTGTAGCTGCAAATTAACTTTGTTGAACATTCCAAAGATATCAGTCAAGTAATAAATATCTGTTTTACAACTGTTCAGATTTTCTTTCAGATTTGGATCTTTTTCTTGTAAAAACTCCAACACAGATTCAAAAATGGCTGAAAATCTTTCTAAGCAAGAGCCTCTTGATAGCCAGCGAACTTCAGTGTGCAGAAGAAATCGAGTAAAGACTTCGTCGTTTTCCTCACATAGCTGAGCAAATAACCGAGAGTTCAAAGAATTGCTTCGAATCTTGTTGATAACATTTATTACAGACTTATGCAATCTAGGACTCAGCTTTTTTGCTACTAAATGCTGCCTGTGAATCACGCAGTGAATGACCAGTACATCAGGCAGTTGTCGCTTTAAGTGAGCTATAAAACCACGATGACGACCAACCATAGACGGTGCACCATCAGTCGCAACAGAAACAATGTTCTTCCATGGAATAGCTTTGTCAGTAATAAAATGTTCCACGGCCTGAAAAATCGATTCTCTTCTGGTATCAGTCTCTAAATATGTAGCAAAAAGCAGTTCATGGCATATATTTTCATCTTTGATATATCAAACACATCCTAACAACAGAGCTTCATTGCCGGGTAATGTAGACTCGTCCAACTGGAGAGAGAATCTGTTGGTCTGTAAGAACTTGCATAAAATGTTTTCCACATCGCGTCCCATCTCGTCTATGCGTCTCTGAACGGTGTTATTGCTCAAAGGTATTCTCTTTAAAATATCATGTGCGGGTTTGTGCAATACATTGTTAAGGACCTCCGCAATGGCTGGTATGATAAGTTGCTCTCCAATTGTGTGGGGTTTCCCCGACTGCGCTATTAGTAAAGATATATTATAGGACGCTCGTAAAACATCATCATCTTTAATAGATGATGACGCAAATATCGATCTTATGGATGGCCTTTTGTCTAGTTTTTTCAAGTGCTTGAAAAAATGACAAGGGCTTAATTTTTTTATCAGCATGTCCTCTTGATAAGTGGTCATCCATTTTCGAAGGCTTCATGGCATGAAACATATTGAACTATAACTTTTATCTTCAACTTTCACCATTCATCTGGTTTTGAGGTTACCTCTTCTTGTAGGTATACTTATCAATATCTGATATTGGTTCATCTTTGATAGTAAAAGATGAGTTTTCTGGTTTGGTCAGTATGAATGTTAGAAAACAGTTTTTCCGCATTATTTTCTCGATCACTTCTTCTTCAAAAATTTATCGAGTTTTTATAATATCTTTACGAAAAAACTCAACTTCCAGCAATTTATTTGGTTTTTCTTAGGTGTCCTCTTCTAAAAGATGACGTGACTTTATTATTTATGTTTGGGTATTATAGTATACTATCTAGTTTTTATGCAATATATGTACATATGTTTTAAATGGTGCCTGAACCATCCTGAACCTTCGGCCAGTACCTATTCAGGTCCTACATCCATCGCACACCAAAATAACAACTTCCTTCATGCAGCACAGGTATAGTTTCCTCGTTGATCTAGCAGTCGCATATTCCGCAACCGTTGATAACCGCAACCTCATTAGGTTGCGGGTTCAAAACCTGAGTAGGGCATGGTAGGGCCAAGATTTGTGTTATTGGGATTAGGATTTTTCAAAGAATTAAAGGAGTTTTGCATACAAAGAACGTCGTTTTAAGGTGTTTCAGATAGTACCTGAACCCTTAAATAGCACCTCTTCATATCGATTTGCCACGGGGAGACAGTACCTACGATTATGTGGGACTCCTAGCCCACTAAAACCCTCAGGGTGTTTCCGCTTGTACCGGGAACGTATGGGGACGCTTTCGCGTTCTACCACGAACCCAGGGCCCGTACTCTTAAAAACGAAATCGAAGTTTCTGATTATTTTTCGTGCAAACGCTAATCTTATGCAATGGACATAAGCGTTGGTTTTGCACGAACACGAAAAAGAAACTTCGATTTTCCTTTTCCGAGTAGCCCCCTGCACCGCGGCTGCCCGAGTGGGGACCCCCCTCTGAGACACCCCAGAAACACATGACGCGCCGCGATCATCTCGCGAGGTGGTCGCGGCGCGCGTCGCGTCGGAGACATATGTATGTAGGCCCCCCTACGACGAGTCAGTCGAGTGGCCCCGCCGCCGCCTGTCACACAGTCGCGGAGGATAACCTAAGCGTTCCTCGCAATACCAACACTCCTCTACGACCCCCAGGATCCGTCAACAAATAGTGGCTACCCGCCAAGAACTATATCAAGATAGTTCTGTGGGCGCCACCCAATACGATACTGGAACCTACTACCACTCGAACTAGGCCTAGGCTTAGACGGCAAAGCCCAGAGGAGCGGGCCATCCCGGGGCCGGCCGCCGGCCACGTCGCCGCAATCTGCGTAGGCACGGCCCCATGTGTTCCTCTTAGCTTCAGCGCAGGTGAAGGTGCCGTTGCGGGGGGCTTTGTTGCTTAACTTCGGTGATCGGTATCGGTACTCAAAGTTGTATGCATGTTAGACGTAGGAAGGTCCCTAAAACTAGCAGCGAGGCAGTAAAATTAATTTGTCGAACTTCAAAAAAATCTTTCTATCGTTTGTGACGATTACTGTCACTTATGACTGTTACTGTCAGTTCGACATCTGTCATATTTTGTGACTATAACTGTCATATATGACAGTAACTGTCAGTTTGACAGCCGTCATATAAAAGTATTTATTTTATAAGTATTTTATATACCTAAGAATTTAGAATTGAAACAGTTGAGCTAAATGCAGACTTTTGAAAACAATCTAGAGGTAGCTCAACTGACCTATTGTTAATGGCCTTTATTGAAAAACATGATCAATTGATGTTGTAAATTGTTGTAATAAGATAGGTACTCTCTGACTTTTCGTGAGACGTTGTGACTAGGCAACGTCTCACGTGAGACGTTGGGAACACTTTTCGTGAGACGTTGCGACTGAGAACGTCTCACTTGAGACGTTCGGAATAACCTGCCATCACCTACTTAGTTGATGCTTACTTATTGTT
Organism: Eupithecia insigniata; assembly: GCA_947859395.1. Lineage (NCBI taxonomy): Eukaryota > Metazoa > Arthropoda > Insecta > Lepidoptera > Geometridae > Eupithecia > Eupithecia insigniata. The sequence continues at coordinate 8,954,600 of OX402008.1, forward strand.
AGTTGTTACCACATAAAATATAATTAGCCAGTTAATGAACCGACCCAACCTTCGACTGACAAAGATAACTAAATCTAATCATTAAGCGAATGTTATGATACTATGAGCGGATTACTTTAATTACATTCTATGTTAAATCGTCACTGAAATCGTCAAATCAAAATAAATATTTGATAGGGAGTTTGATTGTAAAAGTTACTTTACTAAAAAACATATACTACATTTTGGCTAACATTTAAACGATCTGCGATGTTTTGTTCAGCCGAAAAATGGATTTTGCCAGTAGAAAAAATGAATTGAGCTGCATATAATGGTCGGCCAAAATTATTAAATTGGTCAGCAAGTAATGTGTTATGTTATGTGCAATGATATTCTATATAAACTGAGGTAGATACGTTTTACCGAAGTCTGCATGGCAATATAGACTCAAGCTAATTAGCTTGAATTAAATCAGTCGACCCTGCGTCCGGCCGCGAAGCGAACATGCGTTGCGGGCTTTTAGAGTGCGAAAAAATAACAAAATGCCATGTTGTGTGTTCAGAAAGTGTAGTACTTATACTGGGACGGCTGTAAAAAGCAGGTAGGATGTTTCTTTTCATTTATAAGTAGCGTTTATTCTATTTAAAATTAAAAATCATAAATTTTATTTTATTCAAAAATCACTCCCACGCAGTTGCCGCTCTGCCACCTACACAAACGAGACAAGTTAGTTCGTTGCATTTGTGAGTGACAGAGAGAAGGAGATAATGGGCGCGCGATGTTGTCAGTTCGAACGACGCAGAGGAGGTTGGGTTGATATGGGGCTGATTGAATATCACCTCGGCCTTGCTAGCTAGCTTGCTACAATATTATTTTTCACCACTGGTATCCAATACGTATTTTCTATCTATAGTAGGCAAATATAAGATTTTTTTACATTTGACTATCAAGAACAACTTCATTTTATTTTAGATTTCCTAAAGATGAATTTACTAATGAAAAATGGGTACAAGTAGCATATGAGTAGACAAGAACTTAAGTAGAGCGGAAACTTCCGCCCCGGACCGGTTCAAAGTTGCGACTAGACGTTAAAGCCCGGCTGCACGCTCAAATATTTGTGCAACCTTGCATGCACAAACACAGTTTGCGCAAGCAAGATGGAGCGGTGAGGCCGGGCTCATCTTGCTTGCGCAAACTGTCTGACGTCTCTATTTGTAAAAACTCATTGGCTATGTGACATTGAGCAGCCTTTCAAATATTTCCGCAGCAATATTTAATAAAGCAAAATGCAGCAAATCGTGAATCGCATTTTATAAAACTTGGGACGCTATAAAATTTATTGTGATTTACTAGTGTACTATTAAATGTACCTACCTGCCTAGGCATAGGTATAATAATCTTCTGTACCACCTAACGTGTGGCACTGAACTTCTACTTAACGGCTGAATCAAATTATTCACATTTATTTTGTGTTTCAATGGGTCTCTGTCCTTCAGGTCCTCCCGCCGAAATTCAGACTTATTCACCCCGCGGGGAGTGAATAAGTCTTGTTGTCTTGTCTGTCTTAATTTCGGGTGGGGGGCGGCGGATCTGAAGGTCAACAACAAGGCCAAAAAAACAATTCTTCTCTTAGTTTTTCAACTCAATATTTTTTCTGCTTAACGGAAGTAAAATCCTGCTGATCAAATAATTTAATCTGCTGACCAAAACATTAACTTTGCTGATCCAACAGCCATTTATTTGCTGATCAAAAATAATTAAGCTGCCGACCAAGTACTGTGCTGATCGATTATGTTTTATAGTAGACCAAAATATTATATGGCTCTCCAAATAGTTTTTTGTCTGATATTTCCGGCTGACCAAATATTTATAATAAATACCAATAAATTTACTCCCCTACATTTTGTATATTTATTTACTAAAATAAATACTTCCATTAGAGTATCCGTAAAGTATCACTATGGGTTGGAACGTGCTCAAAAATATTTGTTAGATATAGAGGAACGTTGGCGTTGCTACAAATCAATAGGCAAGCCAAGATCTTGACATTGCGAATATCTTTCAATATCGAATCAACAACTAAATAATAATAATAAACCCGCAATCAACAACGGACAGTCTCGCCTCCCGCTTTGTTACGTAATCGTCGACGTCGTCCCCGTGTCGGTCGGTCGAATTGAGTTTTATTTCGATCATCATTACAGAAACTGTACGATAAAGGTTTGCATCGACCGTTTGCCAGTCAGTAGCTTTTACGCTATCAAGCAGAGCACACGTACCTACACCATGGCAACAGACAACCTAACCGCGCTTCTATACAAAGCTAAGGATTTACAATTGGTGAGTTATACAATTTTAGCTACGACTGATATCTAACTTTTCTTTTTGGTTAGTTAAAGTCTGTGCATTGAGCTTATTTCAATGAGTATCAATTATTGAATAATTTTCACGGATTCATTCGGTCTCTCTAATGTTCTTGAGCTGTTGGAGACAAATAGATTTGGTAACCTACAATAAATTTTTACTATTGTAGGTTACAGTATTAATAGTAGGATAACATTATGAACTCTTGTTTATCAGTTTATCATTAGCATTATTATATTGATTCTAATTATTTTTAAAGTGGAAAACTTAGCTATACATAAATAGAATTTACTATTATCATTTTCAAATTATAAATAGGTAAAGTATGTACCCACCTTATCTACAAATTAGATTAAAAAAAATGTTAGGGTAAAGTGACATTTTGTTCTTTACATTCCTAATCCTGAACCTCGTTTTCATGTCTGCCTATACACCTACAAGATAATTTGCCTATCTCGCGCAATATTGGACTTGCAAGTTGCAAGCCAACCCTGACACTGAACTTCTAATCATAAACATTTAGCTCAATAACATTTAGGTACATTAACCGTGAGTAAAGTCATAATGTCATTCAACTCACGCGTAGGTACTGGCACGCATATCAGGCAAATCTACCTGTTTGTAAGTAATTGTGTCGTTTGAACATAAATTTAGCGCTTATGTGCTAAGTAATAATGATCTTTATGTTACAGGTGCAAACACCTATTCCAGAAATAGCTGAGGATGGTGAGTTTACTAAGCGACATTATTAATGGAATGACAGCATCGATAACATAATAATTATACGTAAACCTATTTACCGTAGGTTCTATATGTACGCCGATTCAAAAACCTGAATATTTTTTGTATACCTAACTTTGTATACCCAAAGAAAACCCAAAGAATATTGGTGGAAAATATTTAACGACATTGGCATCATCGAAGCAAAGCACTGAAACTCGAAACAATTACTGGTTATGAAAACTTTCATTCATTACTTAATTGATCTCCCGCTCGTTTTCGAATTTAAATTATTAAATTTTTGCTACACATGTAAGATTATACGTTTTAGAAGTTTGGGTTTAGTTTTTAATGATAACTTTGCGGTTACCTTGTTGTTTTCTGTTATTTTTATCAGTTTTTGTAAAGTTTTCATTCACAAATAAATGTCTTTGTTGACATCTTGGATTCTAAATCGGAGAATATGTAGTTGAATCTTTAAATTTAGTTTTTATTTGTTAGTTGATTAATATTTTGTAAAATCCAACAGAGGTGCTCCTTCGCATGGACTGCGTGGGTATCTGCGGCTCCGATGTCCACTACTGGCAGTCGGGCTCCTGCGGGAGCTTCGTGCTCAAAGAGCCCATGATTATGGGGCACGAGGCGTCAGGAGTCGTCGCTAAGGTAATTTATCAATAACAAAGTAATTCTACATATTAAATACGGTATTTCAATCTGATTTGCAAGATCTTTGCTGTTCGATAAACGATAGCTTGCACTTAATGTCGTCATCCGTATTTACAGCTGTGCAAGTAGGTACTATCTGGGTCGTCGCCCTTAAATGCCTGATAATTTAGCAATGGCCTAATTTAGTTACACTTGACGGTATAATTTGTCATAAAGTTGTCCGCAAGGTGTCCGTTTCTGTGTCTGACCTTTAACTGTTTTTCTATATTACCCTTGCTAGATCATGGAGGGAGCATAAAGTCAATGCCACCTTGGAAGGAAAGTGTCAATTTTACGTTTGTTTTGATCATGGATTTAATGTTGTGCTGTTTTTACAGCATGTGATTTTAACCTAGTATTATACCGTCTACCCTTGCTAGATCATGGAGGGAGCATAAAGTCAATGACAGCTTGGAAGAAAAGTGTCAACTTTACGTTTGTTTTGATCATGGATTTAATCATGGTATAAGATGGATGTCACATATCCGAGGAAAAAGATGACGATATTTTTTTTACAAAAAGAGCTAGGTTCTTCTAATATGTAGAGGGACGGAAGTGTCAAAATTTTGTGCTTTAAAAATAGTGGTCTACAGTTATCGGTAATTTTTATTTTAAACAAGGCTCTCATGCATCTTTTTTGCAGCTTAAAAATTATTTCTTTATTGGTAGAGTTGCCCCAAAAAATTAACCCGTACCTTAGTACAGAACAGACTACTGTACCGTGAGCTGTCAATAGAGCACATGCGTTGACTGTCGACAAAAGTCTATGAAGCTCTATCAGTCTTACTCGCTTACACTGAGTACCTTCTGTGGTTTCCAGTTTAGTTTTTTATCTATAAGTCCTAAAAATCGCGTAACTTGATTAACTAAATTGTAATTGAATGTTATAATTCCATTTTGCTCAATATAGTTTCTGTTGATATACATGTTATTCTAGCCAAAATATTTATTTTAATGTGTCATTTGCGCGACCTGCACCGTCACTTTATACTAACCGAACCTGTCCATTCAAAGGTTGCCTAGAGAGGGCCTTATCGCTGTAAGCGATACGGCCCCCGATTGTGCCATATTAGATTTAATTAGTAAATACTCTTTGTTAAATTATTTTATAAGGTGCAATAAAGATATTATCTAGGTATGTATTTCTCTATAGATTCAAGTGATTTATTTATTATTAATGTCATATTCGTAAGATTTAATATCATTGCAAGTTATTGTTATCGTACTATCATCAGCAAATATTGTCATAGGATCAGTTGATGCTCTTGGCAGGTCATTAATATATATTATAAATAGTAGTGGCTAGCACACTTCCTTGTGGTACGCCTACGTCATATTTAGTGTATCGTATTTTTTATTTATGTACAACCTCAAGTTTATTTCTCCACTGTATTCTTGAAATTGTTTTCTATCGCTAATTGTAAAATAAGAGCCAATTAAATCTTAAACATTTCCTCTTAAACCATTAAATATTATGGTCCACATAGTCAAATGCTTGCGACATATAACCAAATATACTACAGATAGGAGTTTTTTGTCAACTTCACAAAAAACATTGTAGACAAAATCGTATATTGCCGTATCGTAATAGGTATTTATTGTTTTCTTTTGACGACAACCTTTTTGCTCGTCGCAGGATGTAGTTTTTCTCTAAGTAGGTAAGAGTTGATTTCGGCGTAGTAATATTTTTCAAATATTTTAGTAAATACGGATCAGAGCAAAAGTTCTGTAAAATTCCAACAGTTCTTTATTTTCTTTGTTGAATAGTAGGTATTTATGAAACACATAATATCTAATTGGTATGTAATTAAAGTAATTGACTTACAAATCTTACAATAACAACTCTACGTCTATCAAACGCTCGCGTTACATGTTCCCAACGTATCTACATACTCAAATCATAATTTTATCGATAAATCATTAAATTCACATCTATAGTTTGAATTTAGACGACATGAGTGAAACTGACCACATTGTGTGTTCAAGTAAAATCTATTTATAGGGTATCTACCCTACAGAACGTAGGCTACTTGATCTTAGCCCTAGATAGACTAAAGTCTGGCAGAATTGTGTCAATCCAGACGCAGAGCCATTAACCAATTGACTAAAGTCATAGACAGGGGTCGGCAAGTAGTTATCAAGTGGGGTACGCATTTAATATGATTCGGTCCGGAAAAAAAAAATTATGCTGAATAAGTAACCCTAAAAAAGTAAAACAAGTACTTAGTTAAAAGTTATTATTATAATATATTTAATGCGAGTTACACCGACGGTCTTGAGCCAGTTTTTTGAAGTTTGGTGCACGAGGGCGTTACAACAAATACGAAGTGTGTTCTCAAGGTGGGCGTTCGTCAAGCTTGAACGATATTTAGGTATCCTATCCTACTAATGTAATAAATGTCAAAGTTTGTATGGATGGATGTGTGAATATTTGTTACTCTTTCACACAAAAACTACTAAACCGATTAGGCTGAAATTTGGTATGGGTATAGTTTGGGACCTGGAATAACATATTGGCATATCCCGATAAAACGCGGGCGAAGGCGCGGGCAGTAAAAAGTTCTTTATAAAATTAATTTTTGAAAATGACTATTCGCATAGGTTCTTATGTCGAACTAAACAAAGTAGCCAGATATTTTCCGAAACGTGCTTACCCCAAAAATCTTCAGTGGATACAGTTTTGTACATTTCATGCAATTCATGAAAAGTATTCTCAAATCTATTATCTTCATTTGGAGATCCGAAACGTCTCCGCCGTCTCCACCGAAACGAAAAAACGCGGTATCCTACATTTTAATTCGGTATAAAATCAACTAACTAATCTAATTGTAATTAAGATTCTATTTTACATGGTTTTCAAACGTAGGAATATAGGGCTAGTTAATTAAAAATACGATTTAAGTTATGTTGATACATTTAAGAATATTTGGCGGTCCGCCTGTTGCGGATGCCTGACATAGACCATAGCTTAGATAGACAATCCACCTAGCTGGGATGTAGGCTCCTTGATCTTAGACCTGGCTAGATATAGACGTAGATAGGTACTACATATATAGACGATGTTATCTTTCATAGTGAAACGTGGTTAAAATTATGTACCTAGTTAAATAAAGGAAAATTTTAAGGCATCCATGGATTTATTTAATGTTACAAAAATCTCCATTCCTTTTTTATATCTAAGTTCATACGCAATAAAAACACTTCAGTATGGTAGATATGCAGAAGTAGTAAATAAATAATATTATAAGTAGGTAGATAAGCATAGATAAAAGGATTTGGTGGTATTAGTACCTACCTACGTACCTACTACTATCATTGTAAGAACAATCCAATAGTAAAAAGATATATTTCGATTCAGAATCCAAGATATTTTATGTCTACAAATACATTTATGAATGAAAACTTAACAAAAACTGATTACCTATAATAACAGAAAACAACAAAGTTATCACTAAAAACTAAACACAAACTTTAACGACATTTAATATCACATGTGTAGCAAAAGTGAAGGCGGCTCAGGGACAGTTAGTTGTGGCGTCGTACGGAGGAGGCCTATGTGGACGTGTATGGGCTGATGATGACGATGATGTGTAGCAAAAAATGTTTTCTAAATTCGAAAAAGACCAAGAGATCAATTAAATGATGAATGAAACCTTTTAAAACCAAAAATTGTTTCGATCTTCTCTGCTTTGCTTCGATGATACCGATAATGTCGTTAAATATTTTCCACCAATATTCCTCGGCTTTGTAAACCCTTTGCATACAAAAAATATCCAGGTTTTTGAATCGGAGTAACTATAATAGTGTCTATAATTATGATCTGTAAGGTTTCGTAATTTCTACGATAAGATAAATTACTTTGGTGTATGTAATAAAGTGATTATATCAAAAATAAACCAAGTCAAGTTGTTATTGTTAGGTAAATTTTAATTTGGTAGGTACGATTAAGTGCATATTGGGTTGGTATATGGTATATACATACATACGTCATATCATACCGAGTACAATTATCTAGCATTCATTTGACCTTCAATATTTAATGCGAGTCATAATGGAGTCATATTAAGAATATTAAATACCTCTTATCATAGATAAAAAAAATCTACTACTTATTAACATGGGTGAGGTCAGCCAATTCTGTTTTTTGTCTTTTCTCGGGTCGCTGTTGACAAAGTGTGTGCTGTCGACAAAGTGAAGTTCCTTCTACTGCTTTCTAAAAAAACTGCTGAGGGAAAAGGGCTCGTTTCAAACTGATTATTTTTCTTCCAGACTGGTGCGAAAGTAAAGAACCTGAAAGTAGGCGACCGCGTGGCCATCGAGCCGGGCGTCCCTTGCCGCTATTGCGAGTTCTGCAAGAGTGGCCGCTACCACCTCTGTCCCGACATGCAGTTCGCAGCTACCCCACCAGTGCACGGAAACCTGGTGCGGTACTACAAGCATGCTGCTGACTTCTGCTTCAAGTGAGTAGTTTCTAACAGAATCTCAGCTAGTAGAAGACTTAAACTGCTGAAGGTTAAGGCCCTTTCACCATGCGTCCATCTTGCATCTTGCGCTACGTGGATCCAGTGGTCTCTTGCGCGCAATCTTAGATCTCCCTCTAGGTACACTACCTAACCTAGATTACTGGTTGTTGTGGGCAAATTGGACGGGAGAAGACCACAAGGCCGTTCACCAAGCCGCTGGTCTGACATTGTGAAAAAGATCACCGATCTCCCAGTGACCACTGCTCTTAGACAAGCCGAAGATAGGGGGGCATGGAGGCAGCTGGTCAACAAAGGCTTTTGAGGGCCGGCACGACCTTCAGATATATAATGAAAAAACGATGAAGAAGAAGACCCAACCATACGTTTAGAGATTGATGGTTCCGTCAACAACCAAAATTCCTGAAAATTGCCAATCTTTACAAATCGTATTGGTTCCAGGTATTGTGTACCTACATGCTTGCTATGCACCTTAATGCTTGTGGGAAGGCCGACCTTGTTAAGAATTATGGTCTCCAGAAGCATCGTAGCTAGGGTACGTTCCATGTGTAAGCGTTGTTGGTTATCATTAATAATATCAGATGGGCGGACGTCATAATAGGGAAAAACACTGTAAGGCGAAGTTACATGAAAAATGTGCCGATTCCAGACTGCCCGACCATGTGAGCATGGAAGAAGGAGCGCTGCTGGAGCCTCTCGCCGTGGGCATCCACGCGTGCCGCCGTGGGGGCGTCACGGCCGGAGACACGGTGCTGGTGCTGGGCGCCGGGCCCATAGGCCTACTCATCATGCTCACAGCGAAAGCCTATGGCGCCGCTAAGGTGCTAATAACTGGTGAGTAATCGCATACCCAATAGGATCGCCGGCGTTAGGCGCAGGCGCTCGGTTAAAATCATAACTGATGTTAGATACCGTTTGTCAGCAAAAATAAGTTTTTTTTATATAATAATTACTAGCCACCTGCCCCGGCTTCGCACGCGTATTTAACAAAAAATAAAAAATAATAATATAACCTATGTCACCCAGGGATAGTGAAGAATTTTTCAAATCGGTGCAGTAGTTTCGGAGCGCATTCAATGCAACAAACAAACAATCAAATCTTTCCTCTTTATAATATTATGTTTGAAACATAATACAGTTTCTATAAAGTTTTGTACCATAAAACCTAAACAGGTTTGTCTTGGTAGGTACTCGCATTCGTCACCTATTAAAGTAGCAGTGCGGCAACATGGTATGCAATTCTGTCGACGACGTCCACCGCCAGTAAATGATTACTTATTATGAAAGCACGCAAAAGGAACCGTTAGGCTTGAGTGGCGACCACGTAACGGAAGACGCAGGGTGGGCAGGCCCCCAAAAGTTAGACCGACGATCTGGTGAAGGACGTAGGTAACCGCTGGATGCGGGCTGCGCAAGACCGGTAATTTTAAATATCTCTGTGTGAGGCCAATGTCCAGCAGTGGAAATCGCGGTGGGTTCCCAACGAGTAACACTGTTTCTAGTCTGTTATAATGACATATGTACCAACTCTTAATTTACCCTAGATATCTTGGAATCCCGCCTGGACTTCGCCAAGTCGCTAGGCGCTGACGCCACCATCCTCGTCTCTCGGGACTCGAACGAGACGGAGCTCGTCAGTAAGATCCACGAGGCGCTCGGTGCTCAGCCCGATGTCTCTTTCGACGCCAGCGGCGCGCAGTCCACTGTTAGGCTGTCGATGCTGGTGAGTCTTCTACCCCGTATCTACCTAATTCCTAACTTCTTTACCAAAGAACCGTCCACATTCTCACAATCTCAAAAAAAGATTTTTAGGCTGTCATTTAATTTCTTTGAAACCACCCAGATGACAACTTTTTACCCAACGGGCCGTCATGGCTCGTCTAGGAGGGAGGAAAACAGTGAACTATTGAATCATTACGAACAATACTTACCTTCAGCACATCGAACTGACAAGTTGAGCAAATTTCTTTGCGATAGTTGGAAAAAGATCAAGGCAAGATAATTTTTTTTATTACATCTTTGACTTAGGTAGCTATCACACTCCCCGTGTTTGGGCTCCTATTGTTTATTTTAACGAGCCCCATAAACACTCCGTTGGAATGGCTTAATTTTTGGTTCGGTTTAAAGATGTTTATTTCACGTATCAACAAAAAAAATCTAAATGAGATACACACAATGCCTATAAAATAACGCTTATCATTAGGTATTATGGGCATGGCCCTTCGGGGCCGGTAGATTGGTAGATAAATAGAATATACTTTATTGCACAAAAGGCACAAGGGCGAGCAGTTGTTGCAGAGTAAATTGTTGGTTTGCTTTGGTGGTCACTCGGTTCCTTTATTTCCAGGCGACAAAGAGTGGCGGCACCTCAGTCCTGGTGGGCATGGGCGCGCCCGAGCAGACCGTGCCGCTGGCAGGCGCGCTGTCGAGGGAGGTCGACATCAGAGGCATCTTCAGATATGTTAACGAGTCAGTATCTTTACCAGAACTAGGTACATTACTAAATAAATATATAATGCTGGATACTCCACATACCGTCATCTAGCCCCGAGCTAAGCAGAGGTTGTGTTATAGATGACTGATATACTCAAAAACATTACATAGATATTTTTTAATATAAGTACCTACAGATCGGACAAAGTTTTTTCCCCAGGCGGTAATCGAACCCGCAACCTCCTGCACCAGAAATCTTTACCACAATGCTTTTACTAGATACCTATCAGATATCAAGCGATATTTCATCCCTAAAGCACTAAACGTTTTAATACGCGTGAACTAAACGGAAACTAGACTAGTTTCGTTAAGGTGCTTTGCTCCATTTTCTACGGGCTAGTTAGTTCGACCCAGGCTAGATTATGGAGCTGCTAGATTTAGATAGACTAGCCTTAGATGCTCTGCAAACAATTAAAATGACTATGTCTAACAAACATTTATGCAGAAAGTAAGGGATAAGGAATTTTTCCGTTTTTTCCCCGACTAACTAATCTTTCCCTTTCCGCAGATACCCGATAGCCCTGGCGATGGTAGCCAGCGGTAAGATCAACGTGAAGCCACTGGTCAGCCACCACTTCGATCTAGAAGAATCCTTGCAGGCGTACGAAGTCGCCAGGGCTGGACAAGGCATCAAGGTCATGATCCATGTACAGCCTAGGGACGCCAACAATCCTAAGAAATTTTAGACTTTATAAGCTGGGGTCCTACACACTCGGCGAAACGTCTCGTCGAATGTCTCGGGCGGTCGACCTCTCAACGAGATTCACCCACGATGTACACGTACAGTGGCGTTCGTAACATAACATTACACTTTATTGCACACCAAGAAAATATAGATATATACAGAAAAATATAAATAACATAGTTGCACAATAGGGCGGCCTTCGTACATCTGTGATACCCCTTACGGATTAGAAGACTCGTATTTATTATTTGTTTTATATTAAATTTATTTGCTTACTTAATTTTACCATAAGATACGTTTTAAAATATTTCTGTATCAAAAGAAATTGACTTCAAACTGTTCAGGGGGTAACCTATCGACGAATGCCTCTGTACAGTCTTTGTGGTCTGTATTTCACAGTTCACGTGACTAATACAAGACTAAGAGTCTACGAGGGACCCCGAGTCAAGACGAGTGCACCATGTACAACTCTGGCTCGCACTGTCTCGCCGTCTCTCGCCAAGCGTGTAGGTACTGCTATGAGATAAGGCACAAGTAATCAAAGATCAAAGATATCCAGTTTTATTAATAAGGGAAAAAAATCGAATTTGTTATTTATCTGTACAGGTAAAATTATAATTACAGTTCTGTAATTTATAAATGTTATAGAATAGAATTATGTACAAGTACAAAAATAAATTAAAGATGCATAATATTATTTTTATAATGATTTTGTTTTATTTATTGCTTGGGGAAATTCAGGATGGAGCTCTTTATGTTTTCAGAGCTAGTTTCGGAGCTAGTGTAGGTAAGTTTTAGACCAGTGTCGATCGTGATCGATCGTATCACAAAGACTCGATCGCGACCCGTGAGTGATCGATCGAATACCTAGTTTCAAAAGGATTCGATCGTTCAGTCGATCATTCTGGCGTTGATGCTTGTAAAACAAAAGTGAACCTTATGATGTGAAAGTTAAGGTAGTTTTTTCCCCGACAAATACGAATGATCGACCTATTGATTGAATGAATGACAGACTGCATGACAGTCAAAAAACTGAACCTTATGTTGTGACTATTATGGTAGTTTTTCTCGAAAAAAAAAACCGTGACCCGCGACTTTCAAAACAATCGGGTCTTTCGTTCGATTGATTGACTTTTGAATCATGCTTAATTTGCTTGTAAAAGAAATAACCTTATGACGTAACGTTAAGGTAGTTGTTTCCCGACAAATACGAACGATTGAGTCTTTGAGTGAGTCAATCAATTCATTCATGCAATGCAAAACAAAGTGAACCTTATGGCGTGAATGGTAAGATAGTTTTTCCCGACAAATACGAACGATCGATCGATCGAACGATAGACTGCACGCACCGGCGCGGCATGGCAGTGGCAAGTCATGGGTCTTCGCGACCCGCGACCCGCGAAACGATCGAGTCTTTTTGATTCGATCTCTCTGCAAGTTCGATCGTGATCGAACAGGTCTTGAAAAATGATCGATCGATACAGGTCTAGTAAGTTAGCTTAGTTAAAGAAGTATGGTACCTATAATTAAGACATTTGTATCATTTGTTACCGCGGACAATTTACCGGATAATTAGTTCTACTTGTGTTAAGAAATATCTAATTACCCTTATCCACTTATGTTCAAGCTTTGAACGTGATAAAGATAAGAGAGGTAAATAAAGTTATAATTTTATAGAGCGCTACTTAGCAAACCTAGTATTATTATGTAACCACCATATTTAGTAGGTATATTAAAAATGAGACATAGCTACTTTTAAATTTAACTATGGGCGACTTTTCAAGCGTTAAAATTTTTAAGCATATAAAATAAGCCTCTATGTGGTAAATATTTTTAAGATAGAGATAAATAGATTGTCATTCTGAATAGCGAGTCATTCTGTTTCATAATCTCCCCACAATAAAACAATAATTATAGCTTTGTTTACTTTTTAAGATGGCAGTCGTTTAGTTTTTATGTTATTTATCTACGAGATTCAGTAGATACCTACCTATTATGTTTCTTATGTAATGATTTGGGATGTAACATTCAGTGTGAGGATAGCGTCTGAAATACTTATCCTGTGAATCTTAAAACAAAAATATAAATTATGTCGAATTATGCAGCCGTACTTCATGGGCCATTGGATATAAAGATTGTAAGTACTTAAATAATACATGGCTACTATATACGTCAATAAACATTTAACTAGACTATGGCCCATAATTCATAATGGCCCCAGTTTATAATGGGTCATAAAAATAGATCCTCATATCATTAATTTCAAATTTAAGTTTTGTGAAAGTAATTTAAAATCGAAACATTTTTTTAGGAGAAATGGCCGGTTCCAGAAATCGCTGTTAATGGTAAGTTTACGCTTTTTCACTATATTCGGCAGTTAATGAACAACGTGGTAGTTAGCGATTTATGTAAAATAAATACTTCAAAATATTAGAATAAAAAATATTTTGGTACTAACAATTCCGCGTTTAACCTACTCTGATAGTATCCATCAAAGTAAGTTGTCAACTAGATTAGTCTCTCCATCTTCAGGACACCACAAATGACCACAATACGCGCCGGCCAGTCCAGCCAGTGATGTTGCCTCTCCCGGGGTGGCGCGTTTTATGGCGTTTATACATATATATGCGTATGGCGTTTATATATAGGCGTATGTTTATGGCGTGTTTTAAAAAACGATAAACCCTATCAAATTCCCTTACATTTACATTTATTTGAAGTTTTGCGGGATAAATACTAATCCCCATGGGATAAAAATGTATGGGACCTTTTCGGGATCATTTTCTATACAATAGTGAAAGAATTTTAAAAATGGTCAATGATTGGCGGTGATATCGCGTAACATACATACAAAACAAAAAAAAATACATACGAATTGTTACCCTCCTCTTTTTTAAGTCGGTTAAAAATATAAAAGTCAATACGTATTGCGTATGCGACTCCCGCAACTAGGTACCTTTGTATTCCTGTCCAATCATGTTTTTATTTTCTAAGACTATATTAGATTTATTGTGCCATACAGAGGTGCTGGTCGAGGTATCTTGCGTGGGTATCTGCGGGTCAGACGTGAAGCTGTACAGCACGGGCAAGTGTGGCGCGGTCATGCTGTCAGAGCCGACCGTGATAGGGCACGAGGGCGCGGGGATCGTCGTGAAGGTACCACCCAGCAGCATAAAGCTTCTTCCAAAGATCAGAGCCCAGGAAGCCTATTTTGATTATCCAAATACGCAACTGCGTGTTATGTTACGCATTTTTTTTACAAATTGGTACTCTTATTCAGTGTATTGCTTTATGTTATGTTACGCTTTTTTGTGAAAATTCGTACTCTAATTCAGTGTATTGATATATGTTATGTATGTTACGCTTTTTTGTGCAAATTAGTAATTCAGTGTATGGCAAATGTTATGTTACGCTTTTTTGTGCAATTTAGTAATTCAGTGTATTGCCATATGTTACGTTACGCTTTTTTGTGCAAATAGGTACTCTAATTCAGTGTATTGCAATATGTTATACTTAGTACGTTTTGTTGTGCATATTGGTACTCTAATTCAGTGAAGTGCTATAATGTTATGTTACGCTTTTTTGTGCAAATTGGTGTATATAAGAGACAGAATTATTTTCGAATTTATAATATTGCCAACTAGCTACTGCCCGCAGCTTCGCACGCGCTTTTCTGGGATAAAGAGTAGCCTATATCCGTAACCGGGATACCGTCTACCTCCCTGCCGAATTCCATTAAGATCCGTAAAAAAGGTAACAAGACTCACAGACAGAATTACTTTTGAATCCTACTTATATAAGTTTGTATAGATGGATGTATGTTACTCTTTCACGCAAAAACTACTGAACCGATTAGGCTGAAATTTGGTATGGGTATATGTTATTCCGATAAAATGCGGGCGAAGGCGCGGGCAGCAGCTAGTTTATTATAATATTAGTACGGGAGTATGGATTTGGCGTGTGATCCTGATCACATAACATTTTCATACTAGAGAAATTGGTCTACTAGGTCTAAAATTAAGAACTAACTTGACAAAGAAAATAACAATCAAATAATATAAAGAAATTAAACTAGTATTTACAATTGAAACAATTGAGCTAACTGCAGACTGTTGCCAACAATCTACAGATAGCTCAACTGGTCCATATCAATACCAGTCGGAAGCGTCCTCAAGACGCTGGCTGCATTGCCCCGCTGTATGGCAATGCTAATGCGCTGTGCCAGATACTCACCAGCTCTCGGGTCACGCGTCGCTTCGACCAGACGCTCAGATAATTTTTTGAAAACCCGGAGAGCCTCGGTACCCCACGGACCTAGGGTCTCGACTCCAAGGGGAGCAAATGCGTAGGCTCTGTCGAGACCTGCATATTTGCGCCTCTTGAGATCCTCGGCCAAATCTGCCGCCAAACCAGCCCTCACGGATGTCCTTGAAAGATGGGAAGGCGCAAGTGTGTCGACACATGTAGCGTCCCACACAGGCCTCCCCAGCTCCCAAGGGACTAAAGTCATGCCGTCGGGCCCTTTACCATCGTCACGCAACAGACCATTCGGTTCGAGAATAGCTGGTACGTTAGCGGTGACAAAGGCCCGTCGGATGATGTCGTTAAGGCTGGCATGGCGAGATATCCGACCGGCAGCCCTAGTACACGATAATCCGCGATGACCAAGCTGTTCGACAACAGTACCACACTGGCAATGATGAGGCGCGCAACACCTTGCACCCAACCGAAGACATGTTGCTATACGGAAAGTTACGGGATCCAATAGAATGCCAGTATTATATGAAGGAAGTGCTTGCAACCAATGTCCTGACTCCCATTTAGAAACGGCCAGGAGACGGGCACGATCTGCAGAGCTGGAGCACGTTTGTAACAAACAATTCCGTGTCAACTCACACAGAGGCCCGTCCCAGTGCCGTTGGGACATACCTAGTTTATTAAACTAATATCTCCAGGTTGGCAGCAATGTGACGTCACTGAAGCCTGGTGACCGAGTGGCCATTGAGCCTACGCAGCCCTGTCGAGCCTGCACGTATTGTAAACAAGGTATTTTTAACCTCTTTTCTAATTTTAATCTTTGTATCTACTTAATTTTATTCTACTCATGGTTCTCTTCATCGCCTCTCAGGCGCGATATTCTTTTGTTTTTCCTTTGATACATATCCACGCTAACATCACAAATCCCGGCCTTCAGCTTTCAGTATATGAAAAACAAAACTGAAACGCGCCTGCTTTTAAAAAAACCTATATATAGTTATATATTACATACAAACCCCAACCAAAAAAGAGAGGTTTATAATATAGCAAACCCCCTTTTTTGGTTGGTGGGTTTTTGGTGGTGATTATTCACCACGCTTGGCACGCGGATTGGTAATCGCAGTTGAGGTGTCTAATAATAGTTGAGCAGCCCCCCTAGCATGGGGCAGTCCCCATGCTAGAGAACAGTTTCTCTAGGGAAGAATAGACAATTATGTCATCGCATCGCCATACATTGCTTACATTATTGAAGTTGATGGAATGATTTCAAATAATTTACGCATTCAATGACAAACTGACGTAATTTTACTCTATTCTACCCTAGATAACAATCCCCGTGCTAGGGGAGCAGCAGTGGCTACCTTTTCTCTGTCCCTCTCCCCTTAGTAGAAAATCCTTTTCCTGACCCAAATTAGCGTCAATTTTCGTTAAACAAAGGAAATTCTAAAATTCCCTTGGCCCGTGTGTGTTGTGATACCTCTCGTAAGCTTTTTTTGATGCCTCTGTAATAGTTTTATTTTGTATAGTTTAGTAAGAGATGCGCAAACTGAGTTTGGTGCCCAAAACTGCAACGTGCACCCTCGTGCATCTCTTTCTAAGCTATACAAAATAAAACTAACAGAGGCATTAAAAAAAGCATATGAGAGGTATCACAAACGGGCTAAGGGATTTTTGAAAATATCTTTGTTTAACGAAGTAATACGATAAAACAGGTGGCGGCGCTTATTTGGGTCAGGGAATCCCTTAATAATAACTTAGTCAGCTCTTACGATATCCACGAGTCGAGTTGGTGGTGTTGATTATTCCTCCCTGACCGCCAAGACCTGTCAGGGAAGCCCCTTAATAATAACTTAGTCGGCTCTTACGAATTACGATATTCACGAGCCGAGTTGGAGGTGTTGATTATTCCTCCCTGACCGGCAAGACCTGACTCATTGTATTTATCTATTCAAGGTCGTTACAACCTGTGCTACAATCCGCAATATTGCTCCACCATGGGTGTGCCAGGCAATTTATGTCGCTACTACAAGCATGTCGCCGACTTTTGCCACAAGTGAGTTCTTTCAACTACTTAAGTACGTACAAGTACAGTCCGTACTTTACTTACCTACCGAGACTTAAATCAATTAAATGAAAATAAAATAGGTTAATAGTTGCTGGACCTGTCAAAACTAGGCAAGTGTTTTCATCACCATCATCACCGTTTCACACCAAAATAACCTTGTAAATTGAATACACAACACAAATGGGAGCTCTCGCTATCTGATTTCTTTATTATTACATACTAGTTGCTGCCCGCGCCTTCGCCCGCGTTTAATCGGGATAAAAAGTAGCCTATATGTTATTAAAAATTTATCGATTTTAATTAATGATTTATCCTCGGTGTTGGTTTAATGTTCATTATAGGCTTATCCTTCTTCTCATTTCTATAATCTACTTAGTAGAACAATATCTGCGTCTGTTAGTAACTTTAGTTTAGGTTCTCATACCATATTACCTTGTTGGGTAGGGTTATCAATAAAAGTAAAGGACACCATAAATCGGATCAACGGTTGAACAGTTATGCTCGAAGTGACTATTTCACCATTCAGCCAAATCACCCAAGCTGCCACTGAGAACTTCGTTCACTTCGGTAACTCTGATCAATTAGAATTTACTCTGCGCATATACATAGATAACCAGCTGCTGCCCGCGCCTTAGCTCGCGTTTTATCGGGATAAATAGCCTATATGTTATTCCAGGTCCCAAACTATACCCATACCAAATTTCAGCCCAATCGGTTCAGTAGTTTTTGCGTGAAAGAGTAACAAATATCCATACATCCATCCATACAAACTTTCACATTTATAATATAAGTAGGATTATGATCTTATCTCAAAATGGTGAATGCTATAAACAATAAAAGCCATTTTGACAGTACACCTAGATATTTGGTTGACAGGCTTTTGAATTATAGGTACCTAAGGTACTGCAAGATCGCCAAAGTTACCAGAGCGTTCTTCGTTCGCTTCGCTTACTCCAATCAATAAATGTACTAATTTCCTTCAGAATGCCAGATAACCTATCAATGGAGGAAGGTGCAGCAGTCCAGCCCCTAGCCATAGCCATCCACGCATGCAACCGAGCCGCGATAAAAATTGGCGCGAACATTGCCATTATCGGCGCCGGACCGATTGGTATACTATGTGCAATGTCCGCAAGAGCTATGGGTGCTGGAAAAGTGCTGATAACTGGTGAGAATTTAAGCTTTCAGCTACACTATCAACGGACATAAAACTACGCCGACAAATTCCTAAGTCGGTGCAGGGCTTTATGGTTCAATGACATCGCAGTCATAGTTGGACACAACTCGCAATCGGAAGGGACCGGAAAAGCATTTTCATTTATACCCCGCAGGTCTGAACAGGCCTTTCAAGAGGCCTTCGGGCCTATACCCAATAGTAGGTGAAAACGCGTTGAAATGATGCTTACATAGATA
Source organism: Eupithecia insigniata (assembly GCA_947859395.1). Lineage (NCBI taxonomy): Eukaryota > Metazoa > Arthropoda > Insecta > Lepidoptera > Geometridae > Eupithecia > Eupithecia insigniata. The sequence goes on from OX402008.1 coordinate 8,973,762, forward strand.
CCTAAAATTACTCATAATGGGATATTTTCCATCATTTGTGTAGTTTCGAGTGTTTTGGCGTTGCATGCACCATGATCACAGAATAACTAAAGACATGTAGGTAGTATATTATAGCATAAAATTTCACTTGTCTATGTGCTTATATTGTAAGCCTTAAGAAATAAAGTTATTGATATCTGAATCATGGGCGTGGAAGTTTCATCGTTTTGAGATATTTTCAAATGATACACCTAGTACTTCCCCGGACGGCTTATAACAAAGAGCTCTTTTAATTTTCCAGATGTAGTGTCCTCCCGTCTTGAGACGGCACGTGACTTAGGCGCCGACTACACCCTCCTCACAAAGGACATGAGTGATGATGCTATTGTGGCCCAGATCGAAACTTTATTGGCCGACGAGCCGGATGTTACCATAGACGCGTGTGGCTATGCGCAGGCGCAACGGGTGGCTATGACAGTAAGTAATGACTACACCCTCCTTACTAAAGACATGAGCGATGATGCTATTGTGGCCCAGATCGAAACTTAATTGGGCGACCAGCCGGATGTTACCATAGACGCGTGTGGCTATGCACAGGCGCAACGGGTGGCTTTGACGGTAAGTAAAATAATAGACGCACTGGCGAATAGAGAAGCGAAACTAGCGCCCCCAATTTTTTATGGTCGATAGACCTTCGTTAGGCCACAATCTCTACTGATGGAAAGTGATTTACTGAGGTACTCTGAAATTTTCTGCAGAAAATTTTACTCTTTCATGATCTTTCAGGTGACGAAAACCGGCGGAACAGTTCTAATAGTTGGTATAGGAGATGATAAGGTCGAGGTGCCTCTGTCTCCCGCGCTACTGAGAGAAGTCGATGTGAAGGGATCCTTCCGGATCGTCAATACGTAAGTTCATATACATATTGTAGTAAAAGTTCAATAATTTGACGTGAAACCATCGGTTCGGGATCTAAGGGGGTGGGGGGGGGGGGGTCCGTTTGACGTCAGTACCGTGTGTGAGGCCTATTTCCTGCAGTTGACTAGCATAGGCCGATAATGTGATGTGAATTTGGCGTACAACACGGGACCGGTTTGACCCGTGTTGGGCGCCAATGTTTCCCACTAGTTATGACTGAACTGTGACGAACGTAAGGAATATGTCAGCAGAATATTGGGAGTGCAAACTTAACTTATTCCAAATATCAATATTATCCAAAGTTTTAGGTATATACCTCAGTTGACTAGAATCTTTCACACTACGTATTTCGTGGCACCTTGAATACTGTATTTCTTTTTATTTGCTCAGTGTGGCTTTTGTATCACTGCGGCCATGGTAAGCCTATTGTGATCGCCACTTCAGATTTCGGTTTGGCGATAGTATCGAGACGTGGTCATGACGTTAAATTTTTGTATGGGATTTGCGTAGTTCCTTTTCCATATTCCATGATAGAGGCGTTGTACTTTCAAAATACCCATGGTACAATAATGTGTTTTAGAACCGAACTCAGGGCTCAGTAATCTAGTACCTATAATACAAGCTCTGCTTAGTTTGGGGCTAGACGATGCTGAGTGTATTTTCCAGCTTAATTTGTTTATGTTTTAGATATCCAGCTGCTATAGCAGCCGTATCGAGCGGTAAAATACCCCTGAAGAAGTTCATAACACATCACTTTCCTCTGGAGAAGACCACGGAGGCGCTGGAGTTGGCTAAGTCCGGCGCTGCTATGAAAATCATTATACATGTACAAAACTAAAGTAATATTAATGCACAAAATTTCTTGTTATAGTTAGAAAATAGTAAAACCCCGTTTTTTCATGTAAATGGTGACTATTTACATCTTATATAAGCCAATATTTTTAACTTTGCGTTGTGCGACCTTAATATTTCATATAATTTTAATTTTTGAAGAAAATAAATTATGTAGAATGAATTATTGAGAATAGAAGATAGAATTTTCAATTACTTTGCAGCGTACCAATATTAACACTATGCTTTTCAGATAATTAATAAGAAAAGGAATGTTAATTAAAATAGGTCTTAATAAAAAGAAGGCATTTTAATCACAATATAACACAAATCACACCTTAACTAGTAACAGTAGCTTTTTATATAAATTGAAGTATCAAAGAAATAACAATTAATGATAATAGATTTTTTTATACTAATATGATGAGATTTTATATACAAAGAACCTTGAAAAATCTTCACCAACCATTTTTAAAAATTAGCTACAACTGCTATCTACTCAATCATATACAAAAAATATAATTTTTTGGTTTATTATTATCAACAAACAAATCGATGGTAGCGAAATATTCAGAAATCCAAGAGAATTTCGTCAATGAAATATTGATTATTACTAAGGCGTTTGAAAATGAATAAAATAAAAAAAATGAAAATGACGCGTTTCCCTATTTACTTTTGAACCTTAGATGGCAGGGACGGCAGGTATCTTTTGCGGCAGAATAAAGCCGCTGCCCCACCGCCGCGAGAGGCCACGCACGTGTATCTAACTTCAATTTGCAAAAAAAATATATATGATAACAGCGGTACAGCGCCTAAGATCAAGTAGCCTACGACAGGGCCCATTCAGTTCCAAGGTAAACACTTTTTTCTTTTTTTGGAAACGCCTCATTAGAACGTCATAAATCATAATATATGTATGCCTTATTATTGTATAACTTATTTCGCTAGAGTGGAATCAATCGAGTACTCACTGGGAAACATTTTAGTTTCTACAATTTGTTCGCACTTCATAATCATAGTAAAAATATGAAGTAATGTGTTAAGTACGAACCGGAAGCAGGTTTGCGTTCATACTGGGCTCACATAAGATTCAGTTTGGACGGGTTGAAGACACCGGGACGTGTGTTCAGAACGTTGTTGGTGCGTGGTACCGGCATACTGCCTAATTTGTGGCCCGCTGTGAAACAATAAAAAGAAAATGTTAGTTATTTTTTTAACCGACTTAAAAAAGGAGGAGGTTCTCGAATCGACTGTATGTTAATTTGTATGTATGCTACGCCATTATACCACCAATTACTAATGGATTTTGATTATTTTTGTGGTAGATTATAATCTATAATCGACCAAAAAAATGAATAATAAAAATCATATTTTATTCTATTATTCTTTTTTATCGAAATTGATATAGCGCTTTTTGTTTTATGTGTGGTAGTCGATTACTCCGTCCATTATGGTTCGATTTGGAGAATTCTTTCGATATTGTCTGGATAATTATCTCGAAATGGTGGTTTTTGGGTAAATAAATTATATCTGTCTCTCTATTTACAAAAAACAAACTTCTTGTTAATATAGAAAAGGCCCAAAACTTACCACCAGTAAAAGACGTTGCGGATTTGAAACCAGAAGTAGACGCTCCAGCTTTGTTCCCGGAGGTAGACGCCCCAGAGTTGTTCCAGGAAGTAGATGCACCCGATTTGTTCCCTCTCGTGTTAGCCTTGCCTCGAGTGGCGCCCCCGCGGCCGCGCGCCGTGTACGCACTTACGGCTTTCTTCTTAGCGGCCGATGTCGTCTTACGTTTGAACCTGATTGGGTGATTTGGTGTTTTATTACTCTGATTATTTACAATTTAATCGACACAATAATAAAAAGTTAAGGAAAACATGTATTCGTATTATGTTATCTTTAAATTAAAATTATTTAGTGGCATAAATAGCTATAATAAACTTTAAAGCTATAATACCTTGTAAATATTGGGCTGTTCTTAAATCCTTTGTACAAAGCTAAGCAGAGATTATGAAGAGGTCCTCATACATGACACAACATTGGTCATTAAACTTGCATCTGTGCCTAAATTATGAAAAACAAAACTATTACGGTGGCTTTGTATTTTTTTCGAAATTATTATGCTGTTGACCGCAGATGGCCATGACAGTGTTACCGGACTTTAGGCGGGCGCCTCGCCGGTAAGTTGGGTGGGGCAACACGCGCAAGGGCCACCACTTAGGTACGAGCCTTGGCTTGGGCTGTCGCAAGCTGCTAAAGAGGACATGAGGGTTTCGCCTAGGTGCACCGATGCACTTAAGGGCGGAAGCGTGGAATTCTTCGGGCATCCGGCGGGGTCGGTTTTTGGTCGGGTGTGTAGTGTGCGGAAGCGAATCGGTTGCCGTCACCTCCGGGTTAGCGGCGGTGATTGGGTCAACGTGGTCACCGAGAACGTGTCTCGGTCTAAGGAGGAGAGCTATTACTGCAGTGGCATAATAAAAAGCTTGTAAAGCTTGTATTTATTATGAATTTTGTACGAAGAATATACATTTTGTATCACACATCCAGAACACAGAATGGTATTACCAATTTTACAAAATTCGAAGTTCAAATTCCATCGCCTTCTTCCGCTCGATGGAGACCAGCTGGGTGATGATACGAGACACCCAACATTGCACAGGTCTCCAACGGGTAGGGACGCCCGAAATGCTCCGGGACGTACCTCGCCCTTTACAAGGACAGCAAGAAGGATCCGTCCAAGACGGGTGATCACCGACAGGGTAGAGGTCGAATCCGACCGGGAACCCGCAATCCTGTCACTCTGTTTGTAGCTAAGTGGAGAGAGTCCAACATACCCCTGTAGCTCTCCTCAGGCTATAGATAATGCGGAAACAGCATATTTCCATCGTAAAAAAAAAGCGTTAATAAATGGTGACTATCTATAAACCCGGTTAAGGTTCATTAACAGTTTTATGAATAACTCGTGTTTATATAAAGAGAATGGGATTAAGGGACAGCGGGACACGATGCTATCTCGCTTAGAGCATATTTGATCTATCCCCTGTCCTTGTCAATCCCAATTTCTATCTACACGACTAATACAAAAAACTTAATTATAAATTGTGCAGATGAGACAACTTTGGTGTAGAATGAAAAGCGGTAGGTACATAGGCTCAGTGGTTATTGGTTATCACAATAGCGAAGGGTGCAATGATAATGTGAAAACGGCTTTACCCTCTTACAAATAAAACTCACTTCTTTCTGATACCGCCTCTCCGGTAAGACCTAAGTAAACACACGATTGCAATTAAAAATACAAAAGGAAACAAACTCATAACACCTCTCATTAAATAATTTTGGACAATCCACACAGCATCATCTAGCCTCAAGCTAAGCAGAGCTTGTGTTATGGGTACTAGATAACTGATATACATAATACAATACTTACATACATAGATAGAAATTTAATTATACATAGAAAATACCCAGAACATTAGCAGATCGTACAAACATTTGTCTCAAGACGGGAATCGAACCCGCAAACTCTTGTGTCGCAGACGGACGCCGCCCCTATAAGTCTTCCTGCCCGTGTGATTGCCATGCCACACCCACTCTACATATATGTCAGTCCCTGATTCCTCCTGAAGTCTCCCGTGGGTTGTGCCTTTCTAGTCTCCTGCTCTATTGTAATGTAAACTTACTTCTTCCTAACGCCGCCCTTAGTCTTCCTGCGCGTGGTGTTTGCTTCCCTATCAGTCTGCCTCGCTACGCTGCCCCTATCGGTGTCAGAACCGGATTCCTCCTGTCCCATGGGTTCTGCCTGTCCAGTCTCCTGCTCTATTGTAATGTAAACTTACTTCTTCCTAACGCCGCCCCTATAGGTCTTCCTGCCCGTAGTATTTGCTTCCCTGTCGGTCTGCCTCGCTACGCTGCCCCAGTCAGTGTCAGAACCGGATTCCTCCTGGAAGTCTCCCGTGGGTTGAGCCTGTGCTGTCTCTTGCTCTAACTCGTCCTGGTATTGCATTAGGAGACCTAGAAAAAGTTCATCTTTATAAATATTATCACCTTACATTATACACGACATGAATACAAATAGTAAGTTTAGGCAAAATGTTGTTCATGTGAGGAGCAGCGTCGGTGGGCCGATGGCTTTGGTGTAGACTACTTATCAAGCCCGGTGGTTACGTTTTGGCGAAATTAAAATATTCATATTCGCGACCGTTATACCCTGCGACTTGTGCGGTGTATGAATATACCAGCTGACAGTATTTAACAACTTGTCGCTGACAACAAAGCAAAGTGTCAAGATTTTTTCAATATTCACAATTCTAGGCATGCCCTTAAAGCCGGTTACTGATCGGTGTTACGATGCGTAATGTAACGAGTTACAGAGCGAGCGTTCGTGGAGTCAGTACGGGGAAAGAAGGAGAGACAGATTTTTGACGTATAATGCTAGCTGCGAATGGTACATTACGCTTACACCGGTCAGCACCCGGCTTTATACTTATACTAGCTGCTGCCGGCCTTCGCCCACGTTGTATCGGGATAAAGAATAGCGTATAATGTTATTCTAGGTCCCAAACTATAGCCATACCAAATTTCAGCCCAATCAGTTCAGTAGTTTTTGCGTGAAAGAGGAACAAGCATCCATACTCACAAACTTTGACATTTATTAGTAAGTTGGTATAACAAAACCTTACCCATCTTCTCCACAGCATATGCCGAAGTAATCTTCAGCAGTTCAGCTCCATATTTGTCATAATTGGCGCGGGTCACGTGAGGCATCGCTAGCATATCCGCCATGCACTCGGGCAGGCGAGCCGCCATTGCCTTCAACGCTGCTACGGGCAGGACTGCGTTTAGAGAAGCGCCGCGAGCTGAACCCATCTCTCTGTGAATGGAATAGAGTTTATTATTATTATTTAATTATAGTCAAGCAGCTGAGAACTGATATATGTAGATAGTCTATATCACAGTGCTTTACAGTTCTTCACTACACTAGTTTATCTCTTATAGTTTAATTAAATTTTAAGTGAGTTTGATTAGAGATTAATATGTAATGTCCCTGGATCTCGTAGGCATCCATAGGTTGAGGTAACCGCCTGCCATCTGGCGAGCCGCATGATTGTTTGACACCATAGTGGTATAAAAAAAATTATAATCGATCGCTTCTGTTGGTACAACATTCGCGTCTGCCAGTTCTCTTTCTGTTGGCGTGGTTTATAAAGCTGAAACTCCTTACCTGCAAGCTTCGACCAAGTCAGCGTAGCATCGTTCCTCGATTCTCTTGATAAGTGCGTTGATAGGCGTGTCGGCGGGTTGCGCCGCGGTCACCGGCGCGGCCGTGAGGCTCGTCTTCTTGTCTTGCTTCATGGGGAAGATTATTCGCAGGTTGCCTTCCATTAATCTGGGAATAAATAGACATAGAGTTAGCTGTTGAATTAAAAATAAACTTAATTTGATGTTTTTAACAGAAGCCGGTAGCGATCTATTGTGTAGGCCAAGACCCACTTCGGGTTCGCTGCGCCAGGACAGTGCGTGTGTTGTGTGTGTAAGGGGTTGTGTGTGTAAGGGGTTGTGTGTGTAAGGGGTTGTGTGTGTAAGGGGTTGTGTGCGTGTGATGTTTTTAACAATTACTAAAAACCGAATTCATATTCCCGATATTTACCTTTGTGTTTTTTAAGTTTTACAGGACAAGTAGTAATCCCGGATATATGTACATATGATTAGGACAAAAACGAAAGAATCATCAAAATCTAATAACTTAAGGGAAGATAACTAATATAAACATACATTGTATAAATATTAAGCTGAATTGAGAACCTTGTTCTTTGGGAAGTCTGTTGTAATTGTAAACGAAGCCTGAAATGGTGCCGAAGTCGAAATCTACCCAGGGCTTGTTACCTAGACAGACATTACAAAATTTTATAATGTTCGTATTAGCATGACGAAACTTCTCCGGATAAGCTAGAGCAATATCTCAAATAACCCAAGTATTCCAAATATTGGCGGAGTTTCATAATCACTGCTGAAATTATTAAAATATTGATTTAATTCCATTCGGTTTTTGCTGATCATTACTGCTGTAGTAATGATCAGCAAAATCCGAGCCGAATTTCGGCCACAGCAACCAGACTGAATAGGGATTTGCCATGTGCTCGGAACATGCAACAGTGCATAAGTGTGAGCGCAAACATACAGCAATACTCACTTGTCAACATTAGGTCCCAGCACGAGATATGCGTTGGCGATGTCGTTGTGCACTACGAGTTTCTCGGCCAACAGCCCGCGGACTACCAGTTGGCGCAGCAAGCGGGATGGGTCCGCGCGGTTCCATGATTTGCAGCTATAACACAGAGATAATACATGATTTGCAACTATTATTCATAGAGAATACAGTATTTGCAGCTATACAATACGCAAATAATGTGAGACTTGCAATTATTTATTTAGATGGAAAACAAAAACCTTAAATGAGTAAAAACAGTGGTATAACTTAAGCTTAATAGTTTTCACTTATAGAGCTTAAATATGAGTGAACTCAGATTAAATTGGTTTGCCTGTTCGGTAACTAATAGTTTTAAGGGAAAATATTGGTCTGATTATAATTCATAGAGAAAACAAGATTTGCAATTATACACATTAAATAATTATACAATTTTGTAAAAATGTTTTGGCATCGAAATAATATGACTAGTGTGACAATAAAGTTCTGGAACCCTTTCGACGACGCGCTCCCAACGTTCGTAACGCCGTGATGCGTTGTTGCTGCGATCCTTTCAGCGCATCCGCGATGTGCAGTAGAGTGAACGCAGAGCGAGTGTTAGAGAATGTCACAGTATCAAGTCTCACCGTCCATGTATAGGCGTGTTGTGCAACGCCGCGATGCGTTGTTGCTGCGATCCTTTCAGCGCATCCGCGATATGAAGTAGAGTGAACGCAGCGCGAGTGTTGGAGTTCATGCCGCGGATGCAGCGAACTATCACTTTGCAGTCTTCTGTTACGTCTACCGGCTGAAAGAGGGACAGTATTATCACGTTTAGTCACCACGGCAATATTCGTTTTCGCGCAGAATAGCGCAACCTAACACCGACTAAAACCGAATGTCTTTACCAATGAAACACGGTCTGTGTTTCATTGGTAAAGATATTCGGTTTTAGTCGGTGTTAAGATTTAAATTACAAGAATAACAATGACTCGTCCTATCTCGCTCATAATTCACAAAAGCCTCTATAGTTCACTAGCCAGGCGAATACCGACTGCCGAGAACGCAGCCAACCCGCAAAAATGGCGCGTACGCAACAACCAATAGCGGACGGCCACATATCACGTGTACATGTGGCGCGCTATGATTGATTTAGATAATTGCGCCCCATTCAAAGACAAGACTTCTGCGCAGGTACATCTGCGTAACTTAAAAACGTGGTAGTACTGTATCACAATATGTTATAACAACCCAGCACGATTCGTCGTACATCTCAGCCGAAAGATTTAGCCAGCCCCGAAGATCAAAAACGCAGGTGGGTTGGCAAACATGGTAGTCGGGTGTGGGTCCGTTCTGCAGGGGCGCTTCTGCCCGACCCCCGGCGGATATCCTTTTATTGCTTCTTACTACACCCGCGGGAAAAGTGGGGTGGTGCAAATTTAAAAACACACTCCAACCGTCATCTGTACTAATATTAAAAATTCGAAATTAATACTCTCGGTCTGTAACCTTTTCACGAAGAAACAGAATATAATATATTTTTATTTGTTATAAAACTTCACCGAATACATAATAAAGAGCTACACGGATCTCAATGAAATTTCGCAGGGAGATAGATACCGGAGCCCCGAAAACTACGTGCGAAGTCGCAGGCAGAAGCTAGTCCTTCTACATAAATAACCGTGACGTTAATATGTTTACAAATACCAACCTTATAGTCCGTAGCATTGATACAGTTATCGCAGGCCGTCCGTTTGTCCTGCCTGCAGATCTCCCGGTCGAATCTCTCTCCGAGGTAGGCCAGTACTTGCGCGCGCCGGCATTCCCCCACGCTCTCGCAAACTTCGACCATTCGAAGCAGATTCTCTACGTGTACCCGTTTGGCTTCTGGTGATGCGTTTTTCTCCACTGTAGGATGAAATTTAAGGTTTTTATTTTCCGTCACATCATCATCATCCTCATGACGACACACGACTCGCGGCGGGCGAAGGTCCGCCTGTGACGCAGGAGGTTGCGGGTTCCCGCTTTGGAACAAATGTTTGTACGATCTGCAAATATCTGTCTCGGGTGTGCTGGATATATTCTATTTTTACTAAAAACTATCTATGTTATAATATATTGTATTAAGTATATCAGTCTTCTAATTCCCATAGCAAAGTCTCTGCTAAGCTTGGGGCAAGATGATGCTGTGTGGATTGTCCAACATTATTTATTATCCCAGCTGATGAACGACCGTATCCAGTTGTTTGTGTGGTAATATAATTATTTTTTATTAGTGGGCGGCAACGTCGAGCTGGCACGATGCGCGACCGCTTGCCATGAACACAAGCCGCAGTCTGCATGCTTAAAAATGTAGCGGGGGTAGTTGTCACGGGGAAAATATGTACTCAAACAGGCTGCTGTCCGTGGCTCGCACAGTATTGAAAACACACTTACTGTCGAGCAGGCGTCGGTACCGACTGACGTCAGCGTACGAGTAGTACAGTATACAAGAAGCGCGCTCCCCGTCTCGTCCGGCGCGGCCTGCCTCCTGCAACCAAACAATATAACAACTTACTGATATTACAAGAAAAAAAAAACAAATAATAAAACCGGCCAAGTGCGAGTCGACTCGCACGCAGAGGGTTACATAGTACAAAATTATTTCTTAGTTCATGAGATATACCCCGCTAAACGACGGACGGACAGACAGCGGAAACTAAATAATAGGGTGCCCTTTGTGTAAGGAACCCTAAAAACGCCTACGTGCAATCAATACTAAAATTAACGGCGGCGCACGCGATTTACCGGCATAAATATAATAGAAGCCTCTGTTTTTGTTCTAGATCCAACGCCAAAATTACTGAACGGATTGGGCTGAATGTTTGCATGCAAGATGGTTTAAACCTGGAATAACATTATATACGCTACATTCTGTATCGGAAAACCCGTGCGAAAAGCTACACTTTGACTAGACTTTGACAACGGATGATATTTTATGACATCGACAAAGGTTATTAATGAATCAAATCCCTTTTTTCACAAAAAAATACTAGAAATCTAGAAACGAGTAGTAAGTATAGTAATAAACGCGCATCAGCATACGAAAGTGCAATGTCGGAAGCGTCCTCAAGACACTACATTGTCGTGAGGATGCTGAGGCTTCCGACTGGTATTGATATGGATCAGTTGAGCTATCTGTAGAATGTTTGCAACAGATAGCTCAACTGATCCATGATAAATCTCTCTCACTCTCTATTTAAAATTGAAAATTACAATCAAAGCATAAACAAAAAAAAACTTAATTAATTCGCAAAATTATTTCGAATATACTGAGCAATTGTATATAATTTATAACGATATAAATGTAATTTCTATTGTATAAAGTTTAAAAAATACACAGTAATATAAATTATATTTTAGGGAAATTGTTTTGGATATGTTTGCAACACTTTTCTAATCTTGTTATGTTTACATCTAGGTCTACAATCTGGTTCACTACTGTAACTCTATTTATTGTATCAATTTGATTGTAAACTGCTTTGTAAACTTATTACAATATAAAAAAATAAAACAATTAGAACTAGTATTTACAATTGAAACAGCTGAGGTAACAGCTGTTTCAATTGCAATTGGTTTCTATTCTCTGACTGTAATTTTCTTTGATAATAAATACTTTTTAAGTAATAAATAATACGAACCTGATAGTATCCTTCCACGGACTTGGGCATGCTGTGGTGGATCACGTACCGTACGTCCGCCTTGTCCACGCCCATGCCGAAAGCTATCGTCGCGCAGATCTGTACAAAATATAACAACATAATAATAACGTGTATCATGGTAACATAGTTTTTTTATTCCTTTCATTTTCCTTTGCACTATTATGTACACCTGGCGGATATCATCTTTGGGTGTATCATATTGTGCAACCAAGGATGATGCCCGCTAGGTGTAGCCTCGCTTTTAGATTAATTCTCATACAGGACCTCTGTGCTGTTAGCTTCGGCCCCACGCATGCCTCCCAAAGGACCGGGTTAGTATAAAGTCCCGATCCTGATCATGGAAATGTGTATCATATTGTGCAACCGAGGATGATGCCCGCTATATGTAACCCTCGCCTTTAGATAACTCTAATAAAGGGCATCTGTGCTGTTTGCTTCGACCCCACGCAAATTGTCGACATATCCTTTGTAAAAAGGCTTACTACAAAATATCTAATTATCTAGAAGAAAAAAGCTTGTGAGGAGTTCTGCTCAAAAAATTCAATCTCGCGCCAACACGAAACTATCAACCCTTCGGCGTGGTTCGCCGACTTTCGGTGGGTTTCACATGCGTTCGTTTAGTGTGGACACAACAGCGAAAGCGAGTGAACGTGGAGTACCCATCCTCGAATGCCACTCGTTTGCATTCGCTCGCTCATGATCGCTTGGTCTGTACCCACCATAAGTTGACAGATTTTTATAAGTATGTGAGAGGAATAATCAATAGTAATAAATTGTTAACTCACCACTTTAAACCTATCAGCGACCCACCCCGACTGGACCGTCTCTCGTTTCTTGTCCGATAGACCGGCGTGGTAAGCCGCGGCGTTTATACCAGCGCCTCGCAGCTCGTCAGACAAACTCTCGCATTCTTTACGGGACAGGCAGTAGACTATACCGGAATCTCTACAAATAAACAAATACATATTAGCAGAACCATAAAAAAAAAAATACAACAAAAACTAATTTTAGGTAGGTAGCTGCAATAGCATTGTCATAAATGTATAAGTTTAGATTAAATTAAAATAATAATGTCAGATTAAATGTTATCATCTTCATCATCATCATAAGCCCGTATACGTCCACTGCTGAACATAGGCCTCCCCCAAACGACGTCACGAATAGCGGTCCTGAGCCGCCTCCATCCAACGACTCCCTGCGACCGCTACGATGTCGGTCCATCTCTCCTCCAACCTCAACTCCGTTTCGTTTTTAAATGTCATCACACCGAAAATATTTTTGTCAGCAAAAGCTGTAATAACTCTTAAAACTTTATCGATTTTAATTAATGATTTATCCTCGGTGTTGGTTTAATGTTCATTATAGGCTTATCCTTCTTCTCATTTCTATAATCTACTTAGTAGAACAATATCTGCGTCTGTTAGTGACTTTAGTTTAGGTTCTCATACCATATATTACCTTGTTGGGTAGGGTTATGCTTGAAGTGACTATTTCACCATTCAGCCAAATAACCCAAGCTGCCACTGAGAACTTCGTTCACTTCGGTAACTCTGATCAATTAGAGTTTACGCTGCGTATATACATAGATAACCAGCTGCTGCCCGCGCCTTAGCTCGCGTTTTATCGGGATAAATAGCCTATATGTTATTCCAGGTCCCAAACTATACCCATAGCAAATTTCAGCCCAATCAGTTCAGTCGTTTTTGCGTGAAAGAGGAACAAACATCCAGACTCGCAAATTTTGACAATATTAGGATGGCAACGATATTACAAACCTGATAAACTTTTCCTTGATGATCTTTACGATGTCTTGGTTGACGCTTTTAGGTTTCTTCTCTAATATGGAGTAAACCAGGTTAGGACGGTTGAAACTGCAGAGGAACCATTTGCATCGGGTCACCTTGAAAATAAAATAATTAAATTATTGTAGGCTGACATTGCTCAAAGAATTAGATTGGTGGCCTACTGCCATCTGAAGTTGGAATAGGCTAGGCTTATCTCCCGAAGAAGTTATCTCTCATACCTCCCGGTTGATGTAAATGATTACTTGAATGAAAACCGCTACTCGGTAAACGTAGAACTCATGCCAGATGCTTTGAACATTTTAAAGTGCAGAATACGAGTAAACTCGTATTCTCACCTCCACGTTAGAAAATCGGACGTTTGGTGCAATTTTTGTATAGCGGTACCTTCCTTTATGTTCGAAGGCCAGACGGAATGATGGTTTTTGCGTGGAAGAGGAAAAAACATCCCTACATCCATTCTCACAAACATCTATCTATAAAAAATAAAGTCGTGTTAGTTACACCACTTATAACTCGAGGACGGCTGAACCGATTTTAATGATTTTTCTCCGTCTAGAATAGGATATAGATTATAAAAAAAAAGGGTTCCTCACAAAAATTTAAATTCAACGAGTGCGAAGCCGCGGGCACAGCTGGTTTATAATATAAGTCGGATTACTAGTCATTTATAACGGAATATTTACCATGATTTGAGTTTTTAGGTTTCCAATATTTCGCCTCAGTTTCATGTGCAATGATCACGGAATAACTGAGGTCACTGTGAGTTAGTTTTTATTGGTATACATACAGATCTACCCTCATTCTTTGTCTTTTACTACGAACGTTAACACTACCACCAGACTTTAGTGTTGTGAACAGAGACGAGAAAAATTGTGAATAACCATGATAGAATCAAAGTTTTATTGAAACCATTTGAATGGTTCAAATATTTTATCGTGCTTGTGGTCCATAATACAACAGGTCTTAAATATCTACATAATCTACTCTTTCGAGCATACATTACCTTTAGTTGGTGCAATATGTCCATCCTAACTCTTGGCGTAGCTGTGGCTGTGAGAGCCATGATATTCGTATCCGGGAATCGTTCCCGCAGCATGAATAGCCTTTTGTAGTCAGGTCGGAAGTCGTGGCCCCACTGAGACACGCAGTGGGCTTCGTCTATCACAAACCTAGGAAACACACAGTTTTTTATTTCAGAAAGCAAAGATGGAAAATATATTCATCTTGCGTTTACAGATTTTATAAATGTTATCTTCGAAAATAAAAATAAGGATCAAATGAATAAAAGGAAACTCAAACTAATAAGGACTATATCATGTAGAAGTATCCTTCGGTGATATATTTTCTTATGTAAAACAAGCTAGAGTTAACTGACATATGCATGTTATTTGCACTTCGTGGAATGCAAATCAAACAGTTACCATTATAACATTTATATTATAACTAGCTGTGCCCGCGACTTCGTCCGCGTGGAGTAGTGACAGTGGGTAGCATTTTGAACTTTCATCCCCTATTCCCTTTGATATTTTACCCCCTTAAGGGTTAAATTAGTAGAAACTTTAAATGACATTCTTATTTATCAACAGCCTAAAAAATAAATTCCAAGCTTTTAGCTTTAAAAATGACAATACTTCTATACAACCATTCAACCCCTCTTTTAACCCCTTACAACATTTTTTTCGCATTAAAAGTAGCCCATGTCCTTTCTCAGGCTCTAGTTAGAGTATCTGTGTACCAAATTTCATTTAAATCGGATCAGTCGTTTTGGCATGAAAACGTAATAGACAGACAGAGGTACTTTCGCATTTATAATATTATAGTAAGGATATAGGATATTGCAGGCATTAACGAAACGAAGTAGGGATACATGGCACAAATCTATCTAGGTTGATGACCCCCACCTCCCCATTTCGATTAATCGTAGATGCTGGGACACCTCGTATAACTATTCAGTTACCATAACCATAGACCTGGAGGGCAATTCTGGCAATATATCTACTCTATAAATATGGCAAGAGCTGTCAAAATATCGAGTGATAAAAAAGCGTATTCTGGAAAATCTGCAATTCGATATTTATCGAGGGTAGTATCACTCGATAAAGTATCACGTGATAGGGGCCAATTCTGCGTATCACGTGATACTTTATCGAGTGATACTCATTATCAAGGGATAAAACTATCATGTGATAAATATCACATGTGGTATCAGGGTACCGCCAAAAGAAAAAACCTCGATAAATAACAAACTGCAGATTTTGAGAATACGTGAATAGTTTATCACTCGATAGTTTGACAGTTCTTGCCATATTTATCGAGTAGATATATTGCCAGAATTGCCCTCCAGTAACTATACTGGTCGGTGCCATAACCAACCAATAATGGTATAAACTCAGAATTCTTTTCAAGGTACCTATAAAAGTAACAAACCTAGAGATCTTTCCCCTCGAATACAACATATCCAGCATAGACTGGAATTTAGCTGAGCTACTGACTTTCTCCGGCGTTACATAGAGCAGCTTCAAAGGCGGTTCTCGCATCGATAACTTATGGTAGATGTCATCTGTTGCGGCCAGTGAGATATCGCCGGAGAGGTGGGCAGCTGGGATCTGGAATATGTATACAGAGTGTTAGTCAAATTAGTGCACAATACCACTGGACGTTACTCACCTGCTGCTACAGATTAACTTTCACTAAACAAAGTAAGCCGCATCGATGTTTTATTTTTGCCGAATTTTTAATTTGTCTCAAATAACGCCTTATACTACGTACTTAGCCATCTCAAAATAGGGCGACCGCTCTTTCATAACTTGCGGTCATTGTCGTCGGACTGGCCCCGCCCCCATGCGAAAGTGACAGAGCTATACGTGATCACGAAACAGACTGACAATGAGTTCATTCCGCGCGAGTGGACCGCGCCGGTCAATGCCCTCCATAATGTATGCCAATCATCTGATAAAAGTTTTAAAACTTACGTCAAGTGATAGCAGTTTGTTGACTTGGTCCAAAATAAGCGACTTTAGTGGTGAAATGACGATGGTCACTCCCGGAGTTAATATCGCTGGCAATTGATAGCACAGTGACTTTCCTAAAAATAGAATACAAAAAAAATCGTAATGATCGAACACCATAATTTATATTTTAGTCATCCGTATCACAGTTATGTATAATACCATACCAGTGAAACAAAATGTGGCAGATTTTTGTCAAACTATAGGTAACATACAATCAAATTACCTCCTCCAGTTGGCATAAGCACAAAACAGTCGTTCCCAAGTAGAGTTGCATTGATGACTTGCAGTTGATTCGGGCGGAAGGATTTAAGACCAAATTTCTCTTTGAACATTTCCATCATGAGAGACGAATGCGGGTAATCCCTGCCATCAAATTCACCTGAAAATATTTAATAGTCGATGATATTGCTAGATATTATGATTTTGTAGCATTAGAAAGGCCAATAAGTAATTAATCGAAAATCATAATAAAACCCGACTCGGTCCCCGCTTTTTCACTTTTTTCGCAAAATGAGAAGGTAAGGCCTTCAAAATCTAGATAAGAATATTCCTGGAAATCAGACGAGTGTTTTAATAGCATATTCACTAAAATCGTGTATGCCGTTTTGTGGCTTTGAAGTAATAAACTGTCCTAGCAAACCTATATAAAATACGTTCGAAGAAATTATACCGTCGCGAGTAAAAAGAGTGGAATCTCACCAGTTATGCCATCATTTTGAGTTCCAGTAGCAAAATCTCCCATCCCTTCATATTTAGCCTTCCCCTCATTCACCACAACTGATTGCTCCATTAAATTTATCTCTTCGGAGCCATGGGCAGATTGTGCCGGCGTACATCCCACTATTTCTAAATCATCCTCAAAGTCCTCTATCCGATACTCTGGCCAACCATCATCACTCACAACAATTTCTTTGTTATTTACAATCTCTATACTTGAATTGTTTGATTTACAATCAACAAGATTAACCACATTTGAAGACAACAACACATCTGTGTCTTCAATGTCTATGGGGATAATATCATCGTCAAAATCTTCTTCTGATGTCGTTTCTTTTACGATTGGAGACACAATGGTACATGGTTTATTATAGTTCATTAGGTTATTAAGAGGTGGCTGAAAGTCTGCAGAACTATTAGCTAGTGGGGCACATTTCGGCGCATTTTGTATTGTTATAGGCTTCAGCTTTTCTGATGCATTTTTAATCCTCTCACCAATATTTGACTGTATATCTCTAACTGAAGTTACGGATGGAGTGCTTTCATCGGTTGTCAGTCGAGAGGGCTTTTTAAATACGAATTTTCCTTTACTTTTGTTGATACTGTCATTATTTGTGTCAGATTGATTGCTGTCATCCAAGTTTCTAGAATCATTGCAGGGCGAAAATGCGTCGAATGACAGAGATTTCTTGGCTACAAGATTAGAGTATATTGTTTTACTAGGCCCTGGTTTGTCAAAATTGCTGAAATCTGGTGTTGATGTGTCTGGTGCTTGATGTATGTTATCAACAGGCCTTTTAACGATGTTTACGTTACTTTCTAAATCAAAATCATCAAGGTCATCATCGAAGTGATTCATCAATGATTGACTCGCATTAGTTTCATTTGAATCATTATTTTTTTCACTCATATGAGACACCCGTTTGTCAATACTTTCGCGTTTTGAATTGATCACAGATTTTAATTTACTTTTGTAATATTTAACTTGAGCATAGGTTTTCTTATCGTAGCCAGGGAATTTGTCTTTGATGCAATTGGGAATTCGGTCGAAGGCTTCAAAAACCTTTTCTAGTAGTTCTATGTACATTGTTTTACATTGTTCTCTTTCTTGTAAACCTATACTGTGGTCATCCTTAGAAAAAAAGAAGTAACTATTAGAACAAATGTTGGAAGCAATACTTTGAAAGCATGGTAATAGCATAATCTTATTGACAAATAATACATTGTCACCTACAAATATCTGCAATCACCAAAATGTTTAAAACTAGAACAAATACGTTTAAAAATTAAATCAATAAATAAATTGCACGCTGAATAATAATAACACAGCCACACAAAAAAAAGTTGGTTGTGCGACGAATCTGACTAAGCTTTCCCGACGTATTGTGAGCTGCTGAATTGATATTCGAAGTCAAAATTAAGATCCTGTGTATCTACCATTTTTTTTTAAACTTCAAAAAACTGTTAATACATTCGAGTCTACTAGATAGTTTTGGGAAGGTCCGCTGGCTTTTTTATACTTAGCTATTTACATATTCACATAGGGTTAGAAGTATTAACACCATATGAACCAAAAAAATAAATGATCCAGGGCCGGCGCTGCCGAAATTGCGCTAAAAACGTATTTTGCCCTCGTTTTTATAAACACCAACACGTTTCAAACACTTCGTTTACCTACAATTGTTTTTACAGAAGATCTTAATTTTGACTTCGAATATTGATTCAGCAGCTCTAAATACGTCGGAAAAGCATAGATAGATAGAAAATGCTTTATTGCACACTTATCAAAACAATTTACAAACAATTTGTAACAAAAAAATGTGACAATTGGCGGTCTTATCGCTCACGAGCGATCTCTACCAGATAACCTTGGATGGATAGGATCGTTGAATTGAACACGGGGATCTGTGTGCATTATTTTAAGAAGCTAATACAAATTACAAAACTCAAATCATTTAACAAATCTTACATACGAATACCTACATAAATTACAAAACTACCTAAATACATAAACCTATTTATACATACTTATATAAATACATACGTACATACATACATACATACATTTTATTAGGGAAACTATGTAGGTCAATGACAGCAGGACAAATAGTGTTCCTTTACCATCCTCTTAAATAATGGTAGTCACTTTGCACGCCTTACTGAGATTGGCAATGTGTTCCAAAGCTGTACAGCACGGACAGTAAATGAGTTATCACTTATCATAGAAGGAAGTAGAGTGGACAGGGACTTGGAGCATCAGAGTTTCTGAAGAGCGCAGAGAAAGAGTGTGAGAATGATGAAGAAAAGTGAAACGTTCCTTGAGTGATGAGGAGGTGCAGAAGAGATAAATAAGATATTATAGAGAAGAGATAGAATGTGACTATTACTCGAAGCCGTATAGGTAACCACTTGAGCTTCCTACGAAATTCCGAGACATGGTCATATTTGCGCAAGCCAAATATATATACCTTATCCCGACATAATGCAGGCGCTCAAGTTTGTCAAGTTGTCGCTCAGTAAGATCAAGAACGGAAGAATCAGCGTAATCAAGAACTAGAAGGAGAAGAGATTGTGCAAGAGAAATCTTAGTGGCGATAGGAAGAAAGTTCCGTAGTCTTAGAAGGGAACCAGCTGAGGCAAACATCCTACGGGTGATTTCAGAGAGCTGCGGTCCCCACGACAGATTTCTATCAATGAGGACACCTAAATTTTTCACCGTTTCGCTTTGCCCCAGCAGCCGACAGCAAAGTCCGATTTGTCGCACGACCAAATTTTATTTTCTTGTGTTGCTGTGTAATTATTTTAGTTTCTGCTAACTGCTGTCCTACGCTAATGTAGATGTAATGCTCAGTTTTCTCTTTCCATTGCATAGAGTTCAACATAGAAGTAGTGATGGATACCTGTTTATAGTACAAAAAAACCATACCTTCTGTATTTCCTTTACAGCAGACTGCTTAGCTATATCTGACAAGAAGCCTTCAATTGTATGATCAATCTTCAACTTCCTCAATGGATCATTATCTCTTCTAGGATTCGATTTATCTAGATGACTGGATTTATCTGGTGTCCTAAGGCTTTTCCTTTTACTGGGACTCTCGTGTAAATTTGCCTTAGGTGGTGAAGGTGTGGCACTAATTCTGGTGGATTTGTTTGAGATGACTGGGGATTTTGGTTCATTTTTGATGTCAAATGCTGGAGGAAATTCGTCGCAGTGAAAGTCATCCTGTGAAAAAGTGCAAATACTTATTTTAAACAATATAAGACCGTTTATCTTAAGCACAAGAACGCGGCTTCCTTTCTAACAAAGGAAAAATCATGATTGTTTTAGTTGTTAGATGATTTTAAGATCCTACTAATATTATAAATGTTAAAGTTTGTATGGATGGATGTATGGATATTTGTTACTTTTTCACGCAAAAACTACTGACCGATTATGCTGAAATTTGGTATGGGTATAGTTTGGGACCTGGAATAAAATATACGTAGGCTATTTTTTATGCAGATAAAACGCAGGCGAAGGCGCGGGCAGCAGCTAGTTTAATTATATGTTTATTTGACATAGAGGGTTTATAAAGATCAGTCACAAGTATTTTTTGTCTTCTAGGAAGTTTTTTCACAAAAAGTGTGTGGTCATCCTGATGGGAAGCGATTACCGCGGCCCTTGGACGCTTCATCACGGACGCAACATCAGTAACGTTATATGCGCGTTGCCAACCCCTGGAAGTTATATTAACACCCTAAAAAATTATGACTAAGACTTGAACCTGCTTTTGTTGCCTTGTGTGTATCTGGTATCATTGCTAGTTTAGAATTCTACATCAATTTAGTTAAAGGAAGAACCTTTGCTTACCACTTCCATAGCATCAAACATGTCATCACTGTGATTCCCCAATGTGCTATGGGATGCTTTTTCAGTGTTTTTGATGGACTCCACATGGTTATTTGTGACTTTGATGCTTGAAGTCAAATTAGTTAGTTTTGAGACACTTGGGAGTGTGCTTGTTGAAGCTTTTGGTGAATCATAGAATGTGTCTTCTGGTGTTGCGGTTTCCTGATGATTTTGAAATGTTTTTTTAATAAAGTAGGTATTCAATATTCAGGGAATTAAGAAGGTATGTACCTTACCTAGGCATTTTATGCTAGGTCTTACACAAAAGATGGTAATAAAAGAATAGCTAGGGTCTATGCCTAGATAGCTGGGTGATGACTGATGATAATATGGGGTCATATTAGACAAGGGTTGCTGAGGACTAGGGTTTATAACCGGAAGTTCTCGATTTTTCTCGACCTGAATTTCCCGGGTTCGAGAAAAGTCGAGGACTCTAGAAATTTCAGTAGTTCAATCCTGTCTTTTTTAGCACGTTTTGGCGGCATCCTTTGTGGTACCCACTGTTTCGTTTGTGTTTTAGCTCTTGTCATGAGTTCATTGTTGTGGGATAGGAACATATAAGTAATTTACTTTGATGAATGCAGAGTAGACGGGTACCTAAGTTTAATTATAAAAAATACTGTATGTAAAAGAGTATTTCTGAAAAGGTAAGGATTGCCTACTCTTTTATAAGAGTAAGCAATTTAAGTTCTTTTTCATTTTCAAATCAAATTATGCGACTTTTATTTTTGTGTATAAATTATAATAAATTAACAATTATTATGCATCTAAAAGTTTATTTTTTATTTACAACAGCTGAAGAATGTTTACAATGACAATTTGCTTCTGTTATGAAGAATAGCAACATATCATTTACACACATTATTACATGATTTGAACACTTTGATTCTTATTTGTCAACAAATTGACTAAGTTGTCTGACTGATTGAAAACACAGTTATTTATATTTCATTATAAAATAGTTTTAAAACTTATCGATTGCTGTTTGTAGAGAGGTTTAAAAAACCTTTTAGAGAAGATTAAAATTTAATCTTCCAACCCAAACAATCCTGAAAATAAAAAGAGTGATATTCTATTGGAAACAGCAAAAGAAATTTATTAGATATGCGTTTTGACAAAAGATTACCCAGCAGCTGTGCCTTTATAAAAAGCAAAATCTCTCACAATAAATCGTTTTTACTATGAGAAAAAACTACAAAAGGTCTCCAAGTTAGAAAAAGTATTTGAAATCACTAATTTCGGTAAGAGCAAAATCATCTGAAAGTATTTTTAAATTTTTTCAAAAATGTTGTCAGCAGAGTACAACTTGACTTTAGATTCTAACCAAACTGACGTGCCACAAGAATCAATCTTAAATGAGTTTCTGAAAAAATAAGCTGCCTGTCTGACAATGCAATAAATGATTTGATGTTATCAGTACTGATTCAATCAACAATTGGAATTTGTTTATGTAGACAAGAAATCTTATTGATTGTTCTCCAATTTCAATAAATATTAATGTTCTAACGACGTTTTTCTTTACTTTTTCATTATGGAGAACACAAAAGGGTCAAAATATTACGGATTAATATTATTATTATCGGAGCGTAGATCATGACATTACATTAGTTTTTATTTTTCTACAATACATGCAGTATTTCCGAAGTTACAACGACAAGAAGTTTAGATACTTTTTTGAATTTCTGAGATTACGCGCGCTTTTACTATGACGTCACAACCAGCGACCGCGACGCGGCGCGGCGCGCGGCACTCGGTCCGGTGAGTACGTGCGTTTTGTTTTGATCGTCTTCGTTTTCCTATGAGTGTGGTTGTATTACATTATTATTATTATTGTATTAAAGTGAATCTGTAGTGTGTAGAATCGAAGAAGGATTTTTAAAAGCTCAGTCGGACAATCTGCCTAGAGTGGATAGTTTGAGGGTGGCATAATAAAAATAAAACACAATTAAGTTAAAATATAGGTACTTCTGTGAAAACATACCTACATAATGTAATGACTCAATCAAAATTATTGAGTCGTTTAGTATGCGAACACTTTATATACCTTTTAAGAAGTAGTATTTCGTCAGGAGATCTACATAGGTAGTAGGCAAGATACCTATTTAAAAAAAAAAAAGTAGACAAGTAGGTAGGTTAAGTAGGTCAAATGTGGCAAGGATAAGTTGAGAAGAAGAAGGATAAACTTATTATTAACAAATACATCGAAATGGTCTTTACAGCAGTGCGCTGTAGTTTTAGGGCCTATTTTATCAACTCTTTTTACAGCTGTCATCCACTTTTTCCTCACTTTGGGTCCTCAGGCACATAAAAAAAAAAAGAGTTTATCGGGTGTTTTAACTGTTAAATTGAAGCACTGAGGCACAATACAATATTTTTGCCCATTACTACCACAGAGAACTTTATAACTTGTATTTTTACTGCGCAGCGCCATGCAAACGAGAGTGCGACTGTAATGACCAAAGGTGTGACGTCATCGGGTAGTGAGCGCCGCCCGCGTTTTACAAACCTTCGGCCAGAAATACGCACTTTGATCATAAATATCTCAGCCATTTTTTAAGATATGCAAAAAGGAAATACACAGTTTTCTCGTAGTTTTTAGTAATTTATTTGGCATGTAAAGTAAAAAAGTTTTTCAGGTCCATTACTGAATATTTCTTGCTTCTTTCCCAAAAAATTGAGTTCGAGAATTCTCAACTCCCGAGAAATTATAGACCTCGAGAAACCATAAACCTTACTGAGGACAGATTTCAATGGAGATGGTTGGAGTAATAAGACTCTGTGCTTGCACTCAGTGTGGAGCTCTATTCTGTATCTATTGGCATACCAAAAGACACTGTATCAAGCTCTGATTACAGAATACTTGACATATTATAGAAGTGACTACATATCAGGATTCATTTGAATTTGGTCACCCAATTTTCAGAAATATAAGACTAAGTAACTATTTACTAGCTGATAACAAACAACAACAACTTGGGTACTTACACTATATGATTGAGTATTCAGAGTGCTGCTTTTAAAGGGAGGTGTGACTGAAAACATAAGAGCAAAGTTCAGGAGAGGCATTTCTTAAAACATTATAATTTACGATTTCAGCTAAGTAGGAGTAACATACATGAAGCTGAAGTTGATGATTTGGATTTAAAAACAAATTTTGACTTTTTTTCAGTAGCTGGCTCACAATTATCATCTCTGAAAATTCATAAACATTATTGAAGTAAACGTAAACGAGGGAAAATTCACAACAGAAAATAGGAGATCTTTCTGATTTACTTTGAACTATTCATCCTGTTCATGGGAGCTTTTTTTAAAAAATTCATCATAGAATACTGTTTGTTTTTAGATGGAAGTTTCTGTAAAGCCATAACAGATTTTACAAAGAATAACAAAAATATTCATCATAACTATACAATCATTCCTCGAAGCTATTCTCTTCTCTTTTGTATCCTCCTTCCTCTTTGCTATTTTCACTCACCGAAAATCCGCGACGAGATTTCTGTCAACCAGTTTTTTCTCTTTGACAGAGTGTGGATACAGAACATAGCGTTGGTGTGCGTGTGGCCTCAGTCTGCAGCGTCGTACCGACATTGACAGCTATACATCAAAGTCAAAAAACGATCAGCTGTTTTGACTGACAGATTGATTGACTGAACAGAAAAATACTGATTTCATTTCGTACACCTTTTTATGTTTTTCTAAACTTTATGAAATAAAACAATAATTTGCTCAAAAGAATATGTTCTAAGATGGCTGGTTTCGGTGATTATACAGGATATAATAGGCCCTACGGCTTAGATCCGCACAGGGAAACCAATGACTTGTACGATACACGATACCAGCAGATTTATGGATACCATACTCCTGTTACCGAAGAGTTCCAAGGTCCACCCTTAGTCATGGATGAAAATCCAGAAGAAGGTATGTAAAACACTTAAAATAATAGCATTCTGGTTCCCTCCAATAAACCCTGTGACTACTAAATAATTCAATTATGTAGGTACCTCTTGCTACCTGTGCCAGTAATTGGTAATTTTTATATAATATGTTTCAGATAACAATACCTATGTTACTACAGCTATAAGTGTTGCAAGTCTCATCACAGAGAATTTGCTAAGCCATCCCTTTATTGTTCTGCGAAGACAATGCCAGGTTAGTACATTTAATGTACATACATAAATGGTTATGAAATACCTCCTGTGGTAACTTTAAATGCAGAACTTGGTGACATGTTTGACTATGAATGCCGAAGCCATGTAAAAATGGCAACAATTCAGAATAAAGTGGGTACCTACTGAACATAACTTTACATTAATAGTAAAATCTTCTTACCTAAGTATTCTTTTTTTCTTTTTAGGTGAACAACAATCTCAGAAACAACCATATAGTTCCATATACACTTCTGCCAGTTGTAGCCAGACTGCACCGGAGGCAGGATGTCACTACTCTATGGAAAGGCATTGGATCAACTTGTATTGTAAAAGGATTGAACTTGGCAGTTGATGATGTCATCAGTAAAGGCATAGGATGGCCCAAGTATGGCTAACATCTGGCTGAATATGACCAATCCCCATAAAACAATATCTATATAAAAATTGGTGTTTCAGGGAGCTGGATAAATGTGGCTCTGTATTGCAGTTTATTCAACACATAACATTAAAATGGTGAGTGCTATGCAAATAATAAAATAACAAATACCATAAGATAAGAAGATTTGTAGGTAACCTGCTTACATCCATAATGAATTTGTTAAACCAAGATAGTTTTTATAGTAAATACCATCAAAAGACCTGCCCAGCATTATATTATTTTGACAGCATATTTGTATGAAATAATGCTCAGACATGGAATGAAATAATGCTCAGACATGTTAATTTTTTACTAATTCCAGTGTCAGTATAGCAATAGTAACACCATTCTATGGTGCAAGCTTAGTAGAAACAGTACAGAGCGATATTGCCAGCGACAAGCCAGCTTTATTTGATGTGTTCCGGGAAGGATTTGTGAGGTTGCTCGAATGGGGCACTCCAAGCCGCGGAAGGATGCTCCCTATATGGGCTATTGTGATGCCCACTGTTGCTCTGGGTCTTACAAAGTACCTAGCTCAGTAAGTAAAAACTATAAACTAATAAATTTTATAAAACAACAGGACCGGTCTTTAATCTTAAACATATAATTTCAGCATTGCACTGAAGAGTGTAACAGCACGAGTTCTCCGCTTCCAACAGAGACATAGACATGAGCTGAGTGATTCCTACAGCGCTCACTATCCAAAGACAAATCAAAACCCTCTCATTGAAGACATCAACCTCAAAGCAAACATCTTCTCATTTGTTGCTATGGAGATTCTGTTCTATCCAGTAGAAACTATTATACATCGACTTCATATTCAGGTAGTTCTGACTAAAATGTTCCATAGTTAGTGCCTGTACAGTACTGGCAATAATGTTGGTAAGTAATGTGGTTACCTCATGTTGATTTTATTTTATAGGGTACTCGAACAATAATAGACAATTTGGACACTGGAACTTCAGTAACCCCAATCCTCACCGGGTACGAAGGTTTCATGGATTGCTACACCTCAACAATGGCTAAAGAAGGTGTGTCAGGGTTCTATAAAGGTTTTGGAGCACTAGTGTTACAGTTAGCTGCTCACTTGGCCATAATCAAACTTACATCTCTTGTTGTATCAGAGGTGTCTAACCTTCTGAAACCAGCCAAGTCCCCTACCAACTCAGAAGATTCAGTTCATTCTCAGCAAAAATATTTATTCAACTAACAACAATTAACATTGTTTTTAACTCTAAATTGATGAAATATTACCATTATGAAGTAGATATTGTTAATGATTACTGCTTTTACTGCACAAGGGAGCTGAGTCAGTCATTTGTAGTTTTTGTTATTTTTTTTATTTTTACTGGCTAGATGTTAAGTAAAATAGCATAGCTTTGTTAGTGATGTTAGAAGATTGCAGCAGAGATATCCAACACAAAATCAGATTTGTTTTGAATAAAGGATTGAATAACTTTTTATTTTTTTTAATTATTACATTTGTCCAGCTATCAAGGATTGAGATGTATGGAAGGAACCAGAATAGGCTTTTGCCCAGCAAGAAAATAGCATCAAACTGTTGGCTTTTAAATCTTCAACCCGCGCTTGCTAACTTTTTTCTTTGAATATATATGTAGACTCCATGCTATGGGTCTCATCAAATGATCACTCAATGTTTCTTTAAAACTGGTATCATTTTTAGTTTGAAACCTAGCTCATCGTGCCTTACGGTAGTTATTTTATACTCATGGATTGTGTGTGACCAGCACATGGAAGTTGCCTATTCTTTATGGTTGTTTTGCAGAACACTCTATTTAGAGATACAATGGCTTTAATGATTGACTCTAACCATAGAAAAAACAATATATTTATTTTAAACCTAAACTACAACAATTTTAATAAAAATTTCAATGACTAAGCACATATCTGCCTTTAAGTAGCCGCCTCATGATTGTTTTACGTCCGTTATGCGTAGACATCCTTGTAGCCCAGCCGTGTCGGCGTACCCTCCTCACTTCGTTAGGTCTTGGGAAGTAGCAACGCACTTTGTTTCTGATCGAGGAGAATGAAATAGATTCTGGCTGTACAAGGCTGCTGGTAGTCGTTACTGCTGAGATGCTGTGGAATCCTTGCCTCAATAACCTGGAATCAATGAAAAATATTTTGTTATGAAATACAGGATTATAATACGCAACGGGGCGGGTGGCGCAGGGACAATGCACTTACTTTACAGGTTGAAAAACAGCAGCCAGGAACCCCGACATCTTTCAGGATTTTCTTTTTTGATCAAGAAAGCAAAGAGAATACAATACTGACGCGACAAGCAAGTAACTTGCACTTTCCACAAACCCCACAAACAAACAGGGTTGCCAGATGTCGAAAGTTTTTTCTCGTACCAGGGATACCAACGGTGCATTCCGAATTACGCTAAAATCAATATCATCGCTCTCACACGCGTTCCGTATTATCGTGAGCGCGACAACGTTGTCCCGTGTGACGTCTTAGATGACGTCATTACATGCGCCATTTTGCGATATCAACGACCATGCTACAAACTGAAATCTCTGTGAGCGTGCTGTCAAATCTGACAATTGGGTTTGTTTACTAACGATTTTTTCTTTGGGTTTTTTCTACAAAACGTTCGATTGCAAGTTTTTACAAAGAAATGGAAATAAATATAGAAGACCAAATCAACGGTCGGACAATAATTTTGATGCTCTCTTTTTGTATTGCAATGAGATATTGACATTGACACCACGACACGACACGTGACCGTGAGCGCGCTCATAAGTGTTCCGAATTATGTTAGCACTCAACTGTCAATATCGTGATATCTAATTTGGAACGCAAAATATTTTTGTGATCGCTATCAGCGCTGTAATCGTAATTCGGAATGCACCGCAAATATCTCGTACTTTATGCACTTAATCTCGTACAAGATTACCCCCTTATTCATAATAGTCTGCTAACTTAGAGCATTGTTAATTCTCACTCTGTCTCCTTCTATTGACATAAATAAGAGTGAGAAATAACACTACTTAACAGCTGTTTTAAGTTAGCAGATCATTATGAATAAGGGCGTTAGAATTTAAAAATCTCTTAAAATCTGTGGTTTACACAATGTTATATCCAGTATAGATTAGGTGTTTTCATTTCTTGAGGTTGGGGCCATCAAATGAAATTAATATTACTAAATCTACTTAGATTTTTCAAATTTTAATAATCTTGAAATTGGAACTTACTACTGGCGAAGTAACATTACCTAAGCTACTAGTCTAGTACTTACATATCGTCCAGTTGCTTAAATTATTACTTAAATTAACTTAAATTATTTGCTATAACATCCTAAAACAACATTATGTTTTAATCCTAAGTTGTTCTGAAGTAAATTATTTTATTTAGTTTATAACCTAAATGCCTCGAGTTCGAGTTGTTTATTTAATATTCAATGTCTGGTATATTGCAGTATACAGATTCTCAGCTGTATTTATTGAAAACATTGCATTCGATTCAAAATGTACGCTATTCCTTTACGGTAAGAACTTTTAGCACTATCGGCAGCTAAAAGTGTATCATTCTCTAAACCTAAGTCGATTTCTGAGGTCTATTTTAATTCAATTGCTTTTACTGGAAACCCGCTCACAGTCTGCATTTGTATGAGGCAAAAACAGCACTGCGAGAGCAAAACTGGCCAATGCAGAGAAATCTTCTGTTATGAGCAACATTGCCCAAAACTTATTATATCACGCAGTAGTAGTAGTATATTATTATTATTTTCTTTTTATAATTTTTTTGACTGTGTAACATAGCGCAAGTCAACAATGTTGACTACATTGTTAAAATCTCGTACAAAAGTGTACGAGATTTTTATTTATCTCTATTCTCGTACACGGACTGTAAATCTCGAACGTCTGGCAACCTTGCAAAAAACAAACCAATGAGTATACAATTTTTTTTTTAATCGCAATTTTATTCTTCTTTGTAGTTTTGAGGAAACTTTTGCCAACTTCACATACTAGTTCACGGATAGCATTTTATCTCATTTTATAAGAAAAACAAAAAAAAACTTAACATATTTAGCTTTTATTTAGCTTTTAATTTAGTTGTTTTTGTTTGTTTTTGTACCTATATGAACTTGATTGAGACTATATAATTTACTTTTTTCTGAAAAATCCAAACTCAACCTCCTTAAATTTTAATCTATTGTTCTTAAATGCGCAATTCATACCTAACTGACACTGGCAGAATTGCATCAATCCAGATGCAGAGCCAAAGCTAAAAGAAGAAGCATTTTATCTCATTTTATAAGAAAATAAAAAAACGTAACATTGATGTAGCTCTACGATGTCTGTGACATTGACCAACTCGTCAGGGATTTAACAGTAAATACAATGAGGGGTTTTCGATTTACAATAAAAAAAATAAAAATTAGTTCTAAATATCTCGATAGATGGCAGGGCGTCAACTGGAAATTAGGGTAATGCCAATGCCAAGTGAAAGGAAAACAAACTTTTTCAAGTTTTTATTTGACATTGACATACCCTAATTTCCAGTTGACGCCCCCTGCCACCTATTGAGAGATTTGGAACTATTTGTTTCTTTATAAAAATGCAATCGAAAACCGCTCATTAGTATAAAAATTCCTTGAGTAAATAGGATTATTACAAATGGACAAAACTAAAACTACCATAAGAAGAAACTTTGGACGAAACAAACCAACAGATGGTGCTGTGGCCCAAAGAGTCAATAACTACCATAGACCACTAATTTAAAGAATTGAACATTAATTTAACATAGATGTAAATTAATAACAATAAGTATACTTCGTAACTACCGTAGTATTCACAGATATACTAGGTATGCAAACGTAGTATCCCATAAAGTTTGTGATAACTTCGTTAGTGCCACACTCGGATCAAGTATTAGTGAATAGCGCCTTTCAGTCCTACGGATATCCGTTTTTTGTTAGTGTGCAGTTGAAGATTTGTAAGGGTGCGTGACTAGGGATGTGACTTCGCTGTCAAGCCGAACTCGGGACTGGGATTTCGGCCCAAAATTGAATACCGATTTTATTCCTGATTCGTCACATATTTCCTCCGCTGTCTGTCTCTTTGTCGATCTATCGAACTTTATTGTATCTCATCATTCGTAAAAGATTTTTAGTGTGTATTTCATTAGCCACTACACATACCGTATTATCAAAATAAATATTAAAATTAAAGGGGGCTCCACAAAAAACATGTTTTTTGTACCACTCACGCAATGCAAAAATCTAAAAAAGGGGTTAGGGTTCGCTCTACTTTCCGTTGCCTTAGTTTCTTTGTCATTTTGGGCAAGTGCCGCTATAAAACCTGAAATTTCTTGCTAATACTTATTTTCCTCCGCTGTCTGTCTCTTTGTCGATCTATCGAACTTTATTGTATCTCATCATTCGTAAAAGATTTTTAGTGTGTATTTCATTAGCCAATACACATACCGTATTATCAAAATAAATATTAAAATTAAAGGGGGCTCCACAAAAAACATGTTTTTTGTACCACTCACGCAATGCAAAAATCTAAAAAAGGGGTTAGGGTTCGCTCCACTTTCCGTTGCCTTAGTTTCTTTGTCATTTTGGGCAAGTGCCGCTATAAAACCTGAAATTTCTTGCTAATACTTATTTTCCAACTTCTGCGTGAACGTAATCAAACATTAAAACTGATTACTTACATCTATTTACATATATCTATTTTGCAAGGCCAATTAAGCCAACTTGCCTGCTCCTATTATTTCGGCCAGTTACAACCTGGGTCTCTCAAAGATCTGCATAGGTACAAAAATGTCCAAAACGGACCAAAAGATCGGCATCAGCAACGCGCTGGTTGTATGACAACCTCTGTGGCGCAGTGGGCAAAGGTCCGCCTGCGACGCAGGAGGTTGCGGGTTCGATTCCCACCTCGAGACAAATGTGTGTTCTAGATGTTTTGTATAAAGTGCAACCCCGAAAGAGGATGAAAATAGATCAAAAATAATCGTCAAATTTTTGATCTATTTTCCTCCCCTTTCAGGGTTGCACTCTATCCAGCCAGGGACACACTGTATATATCTATGTAGTGTATTTTATGTATATCAGATATCTACCCATATCACAAGCTCTGCTTAGCTTGAGGCTAGTGCCTTCCTGTGTGAATTGTCCAGCATTATTTATTTATTATTTATTGACAGAAGAAACATCGCGAAGCGCTTACCTTTTCAAGAATACTATCGCGAATTTCAAGATAATCTGTGATATTTACATGATAATTTGATTCGGCCTATTAAAATTTCAATATTACCATGATATCCTGATAATATATTATTTGACCATGTAATATACCCACTTAGTACAACATTTGTCGTTGCAACGCAGCACTCGGTGATAGATGAAATAGACAAACCTTGTTTACATTTTATTTTTAACCAGTCTGTGGTGTCACGACCGAAGAAAGAGATGATTTCAATTCAATATGGCGGATCAAAATAACAAGGGCGCTAAAATTATTTTAAAGATTTGCATGTTCTTTCTGATCAGTGTTTGATGAAAAATTGCATGCATCTTATGCGTCACGAATGAAAGGTTTTAGAATCTGAGAAAGATTAAAATTGTAAGTTCAATTATATAAACCAAAACAATATATTCGTGAAGACTAACTCTGATTTTACGGAGTAATTTTTACTATGTCTTGATTATCTCATACTTACTTTCAGATCTCAATGTCTGCAATAAAAGTAAATTTTGAAATTGGCCACGAAGCCTCAGTGCGATCTAAGAAAACCCCTGAAGGTTTTACTCACGATTGGGAAGTTTTCGTTCGTGGTCAGGAAGGAGCTGATATCAGTCATTTTGTTGAAAAAGTGGTGTTTCACCTGCACGAAACTTTCCCAAAGCCTAGACGAGGTATGTAAAACTTTGTGGTAACCAACAATAATTTTCAAAATTATTTATTTACAAACATTGGATTGTGTAATAAGCTGTCTACTGACGACGACCTACTAACGAGAATAACATACATAAAAAATATGAATTTGCATTTTGTCTTGACCTTCAGATTTTTGTATAGTTTCATGTACACTTTCGTATCTGCATAAAATTTTGTAAAATCATTAAAAAACTATTTTTGTTTCAGTTGTAAAGGACCCTCCTTTCACCATCAAGGAGTCTGGGTATGCTGGCTTTATATTTCCAATTGAAATTTACTTAAAGAATAAAGATGAACCTAAGAAAATAACATTCAATTATGATTTTACACTACAACAAAGTGGCTTTCTCAAAGACCGTTACATTTTCCCAAACCCTAATGAAGACTTCAAGAAAAAACTCCTGAAAGGTGGGGGCATTCTAACGAATAACTCTTACTACACCAATCCAGACCATGAGAGCAGAAGCAGAGACTCATTCTCAGAGGAGAAACAACAACTGCTCAGCAAACCCAAGCTTTCTTCTGAAAATATCAAGAAACACAAAACTAAGGAACATAAGGATGAATTTCCTCAAAAGACAAGTAGTTTTGTGACCTTATTTGGATCTCCAATACAGAAACCACCCAAAGTTTCACCAGACCCAAAAAAAATTGATAAAAATGCAGTTTCTAACAAATCTGATAAGAAAGAAAAGGAAAGATCAAGTTCTGATAAGAAATCAAAACATGAACATAAGGAATCCAAACCAGAGAAAGTCAAAAATAAAGAAGACAAAGAGAAGGCCAAACAAGAGAAAATAAAAAACTATAATAAAGAACAAGAAAAATCTAAAGACAAGCCTACCAAGAGGCCAAGTGAACGAGTTCCATCACCGGAAGTGATCAAGAAAAGTCGCAGCAGTCCTAAAAGGCCTCCCAGTCCGCCTCCCAGGTCCAGCAGTGCTTCTAGTGTAAAAGAAGAATACAAAGTACAAAAGCACTCAGAGCCAGAACCAAGGAAACCTAAACCAGAAGAGAAGCCACCTGAACTGAAACCTGATAAGGAACAAAAAGAGAAAAAGAAAAAGGAAAAGAAAAGTCATGACAGAGACAAAGAGAGGAAAGAAAGAAAAGAGCACAAAAAAGAAAATCATAAAATTAAAGAATCACAAGCAACTAAAGAGCTCTCTAAAGAAATACCAAAAGAAGTCCTAAAAGCCAGAGATACTCCTAAAGAAAAAGATTCTTTGAAGAATACTACTCCAATCAAAGAAAAACAATCTAAACATGAAAAACCTCATAATAAGTTCAGTCTTGAAAATCTACAGAAAACTCCTCCATCTGCTGTCATTGAAGAGCACTCAAGCCAACATAAAACTAAAGACAAATCTGATTCAGAGAGGAAACATAAGCATAAGAAAAAAGATAAAAAGAGGGATGAGTCTAAAGAAAAGCACAAAGAATCTAGTAAAGAAAAGAAACACAAACATGAAAAAATTAGGGAAGTACCTATTGAGAAACCAGAGGTAATCGAACACAGAGAGACCCCTGTATTAAAAGAGCCAGCTCCACAAGAAATGTGTTCACCCATATCAATAGATACTGCATCACAATGCAGCTCAAAAAGTGGCCTTGCTAAAGCATCACATGTCATTGATGATATCAACAGCAATTCAGATTCTGAGAGCTCAATAATTGCTGATGATGATGAAATTCGGAAATCTAAGCTAAATACATCACCGGAGCAGGTCAAAGAACCTTCTCCCGAACCTGAGCCAGAACCAGAGATAGAACCGGAACTTGAATCTTCACTAGAGGTACCTCAACCACAGACAAAAGAAAAATCAAAGAAACACAAAGAAAAGTCATCAAAACGTGATGAGAAACGAGAAGAGAAACGGCGTAAACGTAAAGCAGCTGAAGAAGAAGAATCTGGTGAACGAAAGGTAGCTAAGAGTGCAGTGGTAGCGGAGCCAGCTGCAGCATTTATAGAAGTAGAGCGGGGAGAGAGCAGCGGCTCTGTCACCACAGAGACCAAAGTCCAAGATAATGGTGTTTCAAGTAGCCTAGGAGAAGATGCAGAGCCAGGCGATCTTTCACCAGACTACATGGTCCAACTAAGAGATCTACAGCAGAGAATCATGAAAATAAAAAATAATGAGGACCTTGAGAGGGTGGTCAACCTTATAGCTGAGACTGGACGGTATGAAGTTACTACTCAAACATTTGACTTTGACCTTTGTTTACTAGACCGCTCAACAGTTCAACAACTAATACAGTTGGTTGGTTGCTAGCTGTGGTTTCCCTATGGTCATGAACCATACTACTTGGACTATTATCAGTAATTGGTATTTTAAATAATTACTTCCATACCTGTGTATTGAACCTTTAAAATTAACTAAATTATTTGATGTAGACTAAGGCATCAGTTGTTTTATCAGTCAGGTTAAACTGGTGACATAGTTAGGATAACTAAGTTATAATCTCATAAGTGTTACACTTGGTATATTATCTATGCATTACTTACCAATTAATGAGTTGTTTTGTGCAATATGAATAAGAGTTGATGATATAAGACTGTTGAAAGATTGTTAAAGCATAATGTATATTTTGTACATTATTTTAAAAGCTAAGAGAGATGTTTTAATAACCTCTGGTCTGAGTGGACTACTTGAGGCTAAGTAAAATTGTATAAATTAGTGATAATCTGAAAATTTATTTTATGTAGGGTAATGATTATTTTACAAATTAAAGTAATATGCAAAAAGTTAACCTAAACTCACTTTATAACATCACTCTTAGGTGATTGGTTTATGGCATTGTGATTTTGATATTTTATCTAAATAAATTACTAATAAATAGTGCTCATTTGCCTTGGTTTTTATCAGAATCTGTACATTTTTATTGTTATACACATAACTTATTTTTTATTTATTAGATTTAGATACATAATAAATGGAATACTTAATTTAACGTTTTTATGTTGCACACTACTCATAGGGAACAAGTTTCATTTCATGCGGCGGCGGCGGCGCCTGTTTGCAGCACTAAAAGGGCCAGGGGTATTAGTCTGGAGGCACTATCTACTCTGTTATATCTAGGGTGAAGCATTCATATATATGTACTGTTTCTTAAAACCCATCTGGGTGCAATAAAAAAGCTTGCTGGGAATATGAGTTACATTCTCTTCTGTGGTTGCATCAATGGTAGCATATCGGTACTTAAATGGTAGCAATGTAGCTGGAT
Source organism: Eupithecia insigniata (assembly GCA_947859395.1). Taxonomy (NCBI): domain Eukaryota; kingdom Metazoa; phylum Arthropoda; class Insecta; order Lepidoptera; family Geometridae; genus Eupithecia; species Eupithecia insigniata. The sequence goes on from OX402008.1 coordinate 9,009,511, forward strand.
TAAAGTACAAAATTTGTTAATGTCTTGCTATAGAGGTACCTTGTGCACGCAGTTTTTGAAGGAGAGAGTACAGTTTCGTAGCGCGCTTTTTTAACGTTTTTCATACCCTCAGGCCCGATACAATAATATGTACTACGTACCTTAGCTTATTGCGCGTCGTCAGATTTTGGTAAGCTCGTGGCGCGGCGCGCGGGCTAAGCGCCTGCTTTTAGTAACACTATTAGCCCAATGTGCCCCATAGCAGGGTAAATGCCTTTTAGAAATTTTTATGCCATTTTTAACATTTGATCGCGCACTTTCGTTGTTATTTAGGCATCTTTAGTTTACACATCCATCCGCACACAAGAATTTCGACGTCCATTTACGAAGTACATATACTCGCCGAACGTAATGTCGAGCGTGTAGCTATCGCTAATTTCGACCACAACCCGCCAACCTAGTGCGTCCAGGGCCTATAGTTGTTATTTTCCCAACCACAAGCCTGCTATGTTAGGCCGGCAAAGACATTGATCACCTCATTTTGTTAAATAAAATCACGAATTTTACCATGAAGAAAAACATTTATTTGGATGATAATTATCAATAATGAAAATAAAATTTATGATAAAATTAGAGATAATATGACCAACCCAACTGCTATAAGATGCGCGTTCGCAATATAAGTACATACCTACCTAAAGATGATAAAAAGTAATGAAAACCAATCATAAGAAGTTAATATGAAAAAAGACAACTGAGATGAGAACCGTGCCAGAAAATGAAATCCAACTGAATTTTTTCTTTGTTTAAGTTATTCAAAAACAGTTCTTACCCTGAGGGTATTGTTCTAGCGCTCATCATTGCACCATAATCATGCCAGTTCCTGCTCATATAGATACCCACTGTAGTCAATATCGAAGCCATAGAGCGCTATAGAAGAATCCTCATGTGACCAAATCCTGAATGCGTCGCAAGTTCCTTCATCTCTTTTTGCCGCTCTTATGAACCGTGTGGCGCCATTTTGTGTAGAAATCTTCGATGTACTGGATCGATATTCCGGCTGATTTTGCGGCGCCTGTGACGCTGAATTCTTTGTACTGCTCATCCTCATTTCCCAGCTGTTCTCCAGTGAGGAGGATAAGTAGCGGCGTGGATTTGGATGGGACGGATTTGTCAGAATCGCCGCTGCCGCCTTGTTTGTCTTCTCCAATGAAGTGGTTGCAGAACTCTAGGATTTGTATGAAGTTGTTGATGTGTTGTGGCGCCTTGCGCGGGTACTTAAGTAGCGGCAGCGCGCGCGCCTGGCCGGGTCGCTGCGCGCGCAGGAAGCGCGATCCGCTCTTCAGCTGCGCCTCAAGCCAGCGGATCGCGTCGCGGGCCGAACTCTGCTCGCGTTTCAGGTTGTCTAATTCTTGGAGAACTGGAAAAGTGATGTGGTTTTGATCTCTCGTTTTCAACTAAATTTCTAAAGAAAACTTCACAAATTATTTTTCCACTGAATGATAAAGGATGCTGATTCTGATTCTGATGAAAAGGATTTCCAGGTAATTTTCCAGATTTAACATCTAACAGTGGACATCTCTCACTCCAACAGATCTAACAGTTAACTTATAGCCTGTCACTATAAACTAAGATACCTAAATATTGTTCAGAAACTCACCAACTGCCGGAATAAGCAGTATATAATTCCTAGCGCGCAGTAGTTGTTTGACCCGGCGCAGATGTTTGTGCATGACAGTGGTGTCGAGAGCCAGCAGGGCGGGGCCCGCAGGCTGCCGGCCGCTGCGCTCCAGCTCACGCACCTGTGACGTCAGCCACAGGCGCCCGAGCTTACGCAGGAGACCACCTTCCGAACCAGCATCCTGGAAAGTGTAACAAAAAGATCAAGTACCAAAATAGTTATATATTCATATTGAGATTCCTGTTTTTGACAGTATTTTGTGTAAATACATTATTACGCAATGGTGGCAAATAAATAAGGCCGCACCAGATATACACTTGTATTACGCGGACGCACAAACACCAAAACACATTTGTACACTACCAGAAATGTGTCATTGGTGTGTGTTCTTGCGCGCAGATATACGGTCGCGATAAATTTGCCGTGTTTCAGATTTGGCGCTACTATTGTCGTATTACAAGAGTATTTCTGGTGTGCAGCCTCACTAAATGATATGTACTTACATGTGGTTTCTTGGAGTTATGCCATTCCCTTTTTCCTTTGTGGGTTATTTTGGTGTTTAGTTTAGGGGTGGCTTTTTTCAAATAAAATATCTTCATTGTTCTGTTATACCTTATTTTAGATACAATTTTGGCTAGGTGGTTACCAAATTCAATGAAGTCCAGAATTCTTATTACATTTTCTTCATATACAGACAAATTTATTTTATCAAGTATTTGCCATTCTGCTGCGTCCTTATCGAATTTACAGATATTAGTGCCACGCAGATTCACATCTTCAGGCAATGGTGTGTTTTTAAACTCTAGCTTTACCTTGTTAGCGATGCTTCTTGCATATTTCAGAACTGGACTGTCATTCTCTGCATCAGATAGCGTATCACTCTGGTGAATCATGTAATGTGACAACATGTTGAGCAAGTCTACTACACACTGGAACATAGGCTCGCCACTGTCACCACATGATAGAATCAAATCTTTCTCAGATAAAACCCAGTCTTGGAGCAACTTGATGCTGGCTAGTGTGTTATCACCCAGAAGAAATTTCTTAAGCTGAGTTTCATTTATTTCATGAGCATCTTTTTGTTTAACTTCTTTACCAACATGAGGGATCCCATTGACTGTTTCTTCCTTTTCTTTCTCTTTAACATCACCATTACATTTTCCAGCATCTTCCATAACTTTCTCATCAGAGTCATCACTATCTGACTGATATGAGGAATCAGATTCATTTTCATCTACTGAGCAGGATTCATAAGTTTCAACATCACTGTTTTCAGATTCCACATCACTCAAGTCAGAGCTCTCTGAAGAGGCCACGCGTCTACGCCGACGCCTCTTATGGGCAGCCTTTTTGCCATTTTTTGCATCACCATTTGGTATCTTTTGACTTTCTTCTTTACTGATACTTTCATCCACACTCTCATCTTCCTCTCCACTGATGCAAACAACATTTGTTATATCAGGTTCTTCTGGAAGCTCAAACTCTTCTTCAGAATCAATTTTAGGATTAATATCAATTTGTGGATCCTCAATCTCTGATAAAGATGTTGTTTTATCCCTGTAGTTTATTGCAGGGTTTTTCAGCCCTATAGATTGAAGTTGCTTCTGTAGTTTTTGCAGAAGCTGTGCTAAGAAAGCTAATGTAAATGCTTTACAGGCAAATGCTTTTGTCTCATCCAATTCTGCCATTTTTGGTATTGTAAACAAGCAAATCTGTACCACTTTATGTACAAGATTAGGATTGAAATATGTTGGGTTAGTGTTTTCATCTTCAAGTGCTGAAACATAGTCATCATAGTTTTTCTTATAATCTGGCAGTGGTGTGACATCAAAGTCCATTGAAACTTTCAGGCTGTGAGCAATAGCATTGCACCTCTGAGGGATATTTGTATCATTCTTTCCTAAATACCATATTTCTATGAGAGAAAGGAAACTCACAATAGTATTTTGAATATGCTCTGTCTGAGTGAGGGTTTCAGTATTAAGGATAGATTCAGAAAATTGATCATTTTTCTCAAATATCTTTTTCAAATTGTCCATGGCTCCTTCAAAAGGTGTTGTGCAGTTCAAGCAATGGATGTAGTAGCAAACTGAGTCCAGATTGTAGTTTTTATCAAGGTACAAGTTGCCTAATTGATTGTATGGCATACCTGAGGACATGTCAATGTGGGCAGCTTGTAAGTAGTAGCGAGCTGCTATAGATGATTCAAAGCTATGGAATATCTCTGATTGGTAGCGGCTCAAGTCACCCAAGTAAATTAAACAAGAGTGCAATGCATATTTTCCAAATTGTATCTCATCTTCTGTCTGTGTCTTGATTGCTTCCTGGTGTTCATCAATGTCATACTCAGTAACATAATCCAGTTCTTTGTATTCCATTTTCATATCTGAGGATATTCTTGATATCAGTTGATGGAAATGCCCAATACCGCAAACTAAATGAGTAAAGATGTAGTTATCATTATCTGCATCTGTTTCTCTCAATTTCTTCGCTGTGGAGACGGTTTCATAATAAACTTTTCTCCACAGTAGCTCAAGGGTTTTCTTCCCATAATTTTGATGATCCAGGAAGAATAGCTTTTCACAGTTATCCCTTAGCTTCTGTCGTTGGATTTCAATATGCATTGAGAATAGGTCCATGATGGACTGGCTCGATGCTGTCATATCGCCGACCCTTCTGCCTAGTTCGCTCACATAGCTAGAAGAGAAAAAAAATAAACGAATAAGATGATAAACTAGAGGATTAATAGGTTGGTCAATTAGGGTCAAAGTGACATATCAAGTTGAAGGCATAAAAAGCAATGAGGAAGGAAAATGTAAAGGCACATAATAAGTAAAAGATGCGTTTCATGCACAATAATTTTAGACACATGAGTAAGCAGACAGCAGTAAAGGTGATTTACAAAGCAAAACATACCGATAAAGTTTTTTGGCACGTTCATTGCGCTCAGCAACTTTAGCCTCCAAAATTTCGTCTGTTCCGTTCTTCATGTTCAGGCCATTTTCTACTGGTCAAGATGTTGAAAGCATTGTAATATCTATTTGATCTGTTTTATTGGAAATAGCTGAACGTGAAATCATTTTCAAAAAATCATTTTCACATTTCTAGATTTTCCTGCGCATTTTGAAGTTGAGTGAACTGAACTGTCTGTTGTCGTCAATTTCAATTTTCAAATATCTTCGACTACAACTTCTTTTTTTATGGCACCGCTTGCTTTTCGCTACGGCCATAGAGAAATAAGTAAGTAGAGGTAGCATAATTCATTTCCGGTCTTTTAACTATGTATCACCATAGTTATAATGTATCTTTATTTATCCCTCGGAGTCAAGCTATGAGTAAAAGAGATAGCTGGTGTACGTATTACGTAATACTGCACTGTCAATGTCAATCGTGTCAGCTTGTAACGTACTAGTTAGTTCAAAGTTGTGGTAAGACTGATGAACTTTATTGAAATTCTAAGAAATTACTGCGTTTTACCTAAAACTTTGTTGAAAAAGTGAAAATATGTCGTGTTCTTCTGTGTTCTGTCCTTCAAAAAGCACAAAAGGTGGAGTAAAAGTCCTGGATTTGTCATTAAATGCGTAAGTTTTTCGCTCAGTATAAATACTTAAGTGATTATTTTTATTACTAGAAATCTGTAGTAACAACATTTTAACAATCTAGTTAATGTGTTCCTATGAGTCTAGGATACAAATAATGTCCAAAACCATGAATAATTAGCCGAGATAAATTTAGCATCTGTGCTAGTGATGCGCTTACCAATCAAATTTAGATTTCGGGTCATACCGCATTCGATCCACTAGTTTCGGCCAAAACGTGTCCGAATCAGGAAAATAAAATTGATTGCTGATTTCATTCCTGATACGTCCCATTTCAAGATTTCGTACAGAAAAGTACTGTCTTTCACACTCTTCTCAAGCATGTAGTATTGATTTATCATTATTGTTTCCGTAGGATTTATATAACTCAAAGTACGAGGAAAAAAGAAATACACAAGATAATAACTTTAATAACCTGGAATTATTTTCAAAAGTTTTCGTTCCAAAAGTTTTTTCGTAGGTATTTACTTTGTTTATATTTTTCTTTTAAGGCACAAACGATACAATATCCTTAAAATTAACAGTATATAAATATCTATGTATACATCAAACAAAATGCCAATGCCACTAATATAAACATTATTTACAAAAAACAACAATGTTAAATCAACCATGCGGGCAAAGCCACGCGCATTTAGCTATATAATAATATTGTAATGTGTTATCTTATTTATTGCCCCTATTTTTTATAAATTTTGCAAAATTATATTAGTCTTACAAAATGACATCGACACTGATGTAAAATTTTGAGCAAAAACAACATAATATTTGTAATAAATTACAAATTTACGCAAAATAAGTCCTTATGTCTAATCCATTAGACTCCCTGAATGAAGGATGGTTCACACCCGTGACTATATGTTCCAAGTGTCAATTGGCACTCTAGACTATACAAGCAAGAATTGGAACGATGAGCAAAAAAATTCAGGTTTTATAGCGGCACTTGCCCAAAATCACCAAGAAACTAAGGCAACGGAAAGCGGAGCGAAAACTAACCCTTATTTTAGATTTTTGCATGGCGTGAGTGGAGCAAAAAAATGGCCAAATAAACATGTTTTTTGTGGAGGATTAATTTTAATATTTATTTTGATAGTTTGTTATTATAGCGGCAAATGAAATACATACTGAAAGATGCAAGACAGCGGAGGGCTAGTACTAGGGTCCCGTTGGTACCTTTTGTTTACTGAACCCTAAAAAAGTGCGTAGCTTTTCTATAAATGTGTATAGTTTTTCGAAACTCGTTTTCGATTGGTAGAACCATGTACATTGAATTAGTGTGGCATACTCGGTTCGCGATTCCGACAAAGTCAAAGTTTCTTAATTTCCGTAAATACAATAAATGTACACTAAGAAAATGCCAAATTCTTAAAATTAAACACTGATTTGGAAAAAAGTTTCGGAAGATATTTTGATTTCGGTCGCTTCGGTTTGTAGACTAAAGTAAAGAAGCGACGAAGAAACCTTTAGCCTATTAGGTGTTATTTTTAGAGTTATTTTTCGAGTTGGAACAAAATTCGTCCCAAGATTTTTTATCTTCTAGATAGTCTGAAATTTTGTAATAAGCCTTTTTACAAAGGATATGTTTGATAATTTGTTTGAATTTATTTATAGAAAGTTTTTGAAACTCGCTAGGGGATTTGTTGTAGAAGCGTATACATTGCCCTCTAAAAGATACATTAATCTTGTGTAACCTAGTTTTGGGCACAGCGAGTGTATTCTTATTTCTAGTATTTACATTATGTATGTCGCAATTTTTAGGGAACCGATCGATATTTCTATGAGTGTACAATAAGTTTTCATAAATATATTGACATGGTACTGTTATATTTATTTCATTGAATTTATCACGTAGGGATTCTCTAGGACCCATGTTATAGATTGCACGAACAGCCCTCTTCTGCAGCACAAATACGCTGTTAATATCTGCAGCGTTCCCCCACAGCAATATACCATACGACATAATACTATGGAAGTAGCTGAAATAGACCAGTTTGGAAGTATCAACGTCGGTAAGATGACGGATTTTTTTTACTGCATACGCTGCAGAACTAAGTCTCTTCGATAACTTATCTATGTGTGGGCCCCATTGAAGTTTACTATCTAAGGTTATTCCTAAGAATACGGAATAGTGTCTACAAATTCTAACGTTTCTCCTTTTACGTTTACATCAGCCTTAACTTGTTTTACATTTGGTAGAATAAATCTAAGACATTTAGTTTTAGTTTCGTTAAGCAAAAGATTATTAACACCAAACCAGTGGACTACTTTTGATATTGCATTGTTTACCTCGTCAAAATTTGTGTTTTGTCTAATCATCTTAAAAATTAAAGAAGTATCATCAGCAACCAATACAATCTCGTGATTATTTTTAACGAGATGAGGCAGGTCGTTAATATAACACGCACATGGCCAAATACAGCATCAGCATCAATAGCGTGAGTCTGGCCGAAATTTGGTAACGAGACGTGATCGCGACGTCTCCTTTTTCCATACAATTTGGTACAGCGCCTCTATCGTGCGTGCGTGGAACTACGCTTTCGATCGCTTTACGTTACTAACGTGAGGAGACGTCCAAATCTCTAGGAAAATGACAGAATTGCGAGTCCGAATGATGCTGACGTTACTAACGTAAAGATTTACTTATTTATATTTGAAATAGTATAAAACCGTTTAGAGGTATAAATAATATCTCAAAATGCTTATCATATTTTTAGGAGCAAGAATTGAGGGGAAAATATTTTTTCTTTATGGTCAATCACAAAATAATACTTTGTAAAATGTTGCATTTTTCGTAGTAAAAATGAGAAAATAAATTGTTACGCTTGATTTCAAATGAAGAACTAGTATAGTTTATTATCTATATTATTTTTGCATTATTTTAACGCTAGTTTTCTAAGAATTACCTTATTTTAGAGTTTGTTGAATTAGCTTTAAAATAATTTGTAGATGCTACAATCTTACATGGTGGATCCTCCACACATGATCCATGCCTACCTTAATTACAATAGACTGTTTTATTACTTAGATTTTTATTTTTTTCGTTATAACAGTAGCTAAAACACATTTTTTAAGAATTCTTAGGTTACTACATTGGTACCTAAACAAATACCTACACTACCTACATGTGACCCATGTTTAGTGATAAATCGATTTGTGGTATGATCCTTACTTTTGTCGGAGTGTTATAAAATGATAAATAATACGTAAGCACGTAAAATAAGGCGTAAATAATATTTTTGAAGAATCGCGACTCTAACGCCATCTATTAGTAATGCAACTACAACTACCCCTTAGGTTCATAGACTGTGAAGTTATTTTACCCAAAAATGGCGCTAAAATCGCTTATTTATTTTGTTATTATAACATGTAGGAAAACCGATATAATAAAAAAACGAAGAATTTATAGGCAACTCATTTTGTTATACATTAAAATAAGCAATTAAATGTCTTATTCCAGCCTTTGAGTCGTCAGGTGGTGAACATCAGTGGTTCGTAAATGAGGTGCGTTTCAGATATGAACCTTTTCCTTACGTCTCTACTCGATAGCTACTCGACACGTCCACGATAGCTACCGGACTACCAACAGTCGAGACGTGATCGTGGCGTCGACGCCACGATCACGCCTTGCCAGACTTGCCCCTCAGGTTATGTGTCACTAACACGTGCCTATTAAATATGGGACGAATCAGGAATGAAATCGGCATTCAAGTGTATTTTCCTGATTCGGACCAGTTAGGGCCGAAGCCAGTTCGGCTCGGCAGCAAAGTCACTTCACTAGTCATGCACACTATTACAAATCTGCAACTGCACACTAATAAAAACGGACATGCGTAAAACTGAAAGGCCGAGTCCATAAAATCCTTGGTCCTAGGCTACGACCTTATGGCTTGCATGCTAACATGACATGCTGAATGGTCGTGTAGAACAGAAACGATTGTACAGACGGTCAAATCCTCGGATCAAATCCTGATGATGACTTTTAGAAATGATTTTGGCAGATGCAATACTTACCTTCAAAATGTTGCAGTATTCGTAAATTTTTGTTTTGACAAACGAGTGATTTTTCGATTAGACTCAAAGATTCGGATTATTCTTAGCTAAACTCTTCTCATTAATTACATATTAAAAGTATTTGTTCAGACACTTGATGAATCTCGAGATAATAAATAAATCGATCTTGTGTTTTCTAAGAATTCAACTACATAATAACTACATAGGTACTTTCAAGGTAGAATTTTTCTCCTGTGTTATTATTTTTTCAGATCAGCTGATCAACACAACCAAGCACTTGAAACGCACAGCAATGCATTTTAATTTTATTATAATGACAAGCGAAACATCAACTTAATTGTTTATTGGCATTGATATTCTGCTACTCTGTTTGCTCCTCTTCTGCATAGATTTTTGTCATTGTTATAAGGATGAACACTATGGAAGTACAGTCGTCCCTATTTTTGGGTGTAAAAGTCAAACCTGGACCTATTGAGCGCATCAAGTTAGAGAACTATAGTCTTGATAACACTGTGGAAAACTTGAAAATGGAAGCTGAAAAGAAAATAAATCTTCCCGCTTCATCATTAGGTAGGTAATATTTTTTTATCTACAACATGATAAGAAAATGATTGCAGAAATAATGCAGGTTAATCAAATTGAATTAAACTTTACTTACTCATACATTCTGAAGAATGTTTTCTAACAGATCTAATACACCATGGAAAATTACTGAAAGAAAGCACTACCCTCCAAGACTGTGGGGTAAAAAATGGTGAGATGGTGCATGTTGTGAAGAAGAAGGAAAATCCGCCACCAGCACCTTTGGACACTTTCACAGATGCTGATCTGCGAGAGCTCAACAGCTCATTGAGGATGCTGGGATGTACACCTAATGCACCTGGATGGACCAGAGCTATGCAGGTATAAAAATAATTTATAATAATTCATTTACTGCAGTAAATAACTTTTTTATACAAATAGAATATAAATAGAAAGAATAAAAACAAATTAGAACTAGTAGGTATTTACAATTGAAGCAGTTGAGCCAGGCAGACTTAAAAACAATCTAGAGGTGCTAAAGACTACAATAGGAAAGTTATAGATCATATTCTTCAGTCTATCTAAATTTAAAAAAAAGAAAACTATCATAGACTCATCTAGAAATCTCTGAAACTATAAGAGACATTGTCAGGGGACATTCAAAGCTGATTATTCTCATATCCAATTCATAACTCAGATCATGGTAAATATCCCGTTATAAATGACATTAGTGTAGCAATTTAAATAACTTTCAGCTTTTAAACGAGGAGCCAGTATTGGAGGGGATCATAGCACAAGCCCCGACTCTGGGGGAGGACTGTGTTGCTCTATCTATTCTGCATGAAGTGGAATTGTTAGCCGCACTCGGGGCCACTGTTCAGACGATGCGACGCGGGGCTACTACCCACCCTGAGCTGCCCGTGGCTTTACGCCAGCTGACAAGCCTCGTACAGGCTAGGACCTTCCTCTCTAATGAACATGGTATGTCATTCCACTTGGTCATTATGATACGACTTTAAAGTAGATCGTCGTGGGTGCGAGATTCAATATTTTTTTCAAGTTTTTAATTTATGATGCTTTCTCAAGGTATAAAACTAGCGGATAAGTAATTTGGCGCAAATCGTAAACCATTTTCTATTAACTTATGACAAAACTAACTTCGGCTCATTGGTAGTTTTGGAGCATTTGGGAAAATAACAGATCTTAGGCCGAAAAAGAAAAGTTGGTTTTATGATTGGTTCATAGAAAATAGTTCACAATTTGCGCCAAATTGCTTTTCCGTTAGTTTTATTCTTTGTAAAACGCACGCTTAAAACAAAAAAAAAAATTAATATCGCTCCAACCCGTGCCGTGCCCTTAAGGGGTCATCCATAAAGTACGTCACCCTAATTGTGTGATTTTTTGACCCCTCCCCGTCCTTGTCACAGTTGATCACATTTGTGACACCCCCCTCCCTAGTGTGATGTGACATATTTTGCAATTTTACATCTCCAAATTATTAAATTAAAACAGAAGTTGAAATCAATTAGAAATTTCTCTCAAACATAATTTTTTATTTGAAAATGTTTATAGTTTTACGTTGATAGTTCAAACTTTAACACTAGCTGTTTACACTTGGATGTACCTGTTAGATTTTGAAATGTGACGTCCCCCCCCCTTGTCCCTTGTCACATAATGTCACACTTCGTTGACCCCATCCCCCTTAGCGTGTGACGCACTTTATGGATGGTCCCTAAGCAGAAAGTTATAACTTGGTAAAAATTGGTTGCGGTTTGCTATTGTGAAAACAGCCGCACACATCAAGGAAGGTCATTGTACGATTTGTACTAGAATAACATACGCGATTAATAGATCCTTACTGATATTATATAGGCGGTACCATGTCAATATATTTATGAAAACTTATTGTACACTCATAAAAATATCGATCGGTTCCCTAAAAATTGCGACATACATAATGTAAATACTAGAAATAAGAATAAACTCGCTGTGCCCAAAACTAGGTTACACAAGGTTAATGTATCTTTTAGAGGGCAATGTATACGCTTCTACAACAAAACCCCTAGCGAGTTGCAAAAACTTTCTATAAATAAATTCAAACAAATTGTCAAACATATCCTTTGTAAAAAGGCTTATTACAAAATTTCAGACTATCTAGAAGATAAAAAAGCTTGGGACGGATTTTGCTCCAACTCGAAAAATTACTCTAAAAATAACACCTAACAGGCTAAAGGTTTCTTCGTCGCTTCTTTACTTTAGTCTACATACCGAAGCGACCGAAATCAAAATATCACTTTATTTCCAAATCAGTGTTTAATTTTAAGAATTTGACCTGTTCTAAGTGTACATTTATTGTATTTACGGAAATAAAGAAACTTTGACTTTGACTTTGACTTTGGCGGCATGCCAGTCCGCGATCATGAAAGTTAAAATGTGGAGAAGCGTCAACTGTTAACTACTGTACCATAAATAAGCACCAGCCTCGACACATTATTATTTACTAGATGTGCCCGCAACTTCATCCGCGTAGAATTCATCTTATTTTTTTGCGCGGAACCCTAATGCCTTACTACTTTTCTAAATTAAAAATAGCCCAAGACAGCTCTGTACCGGCGGAAGTATGGTCAAAATAGGTCCAGCCGTTTCGATAAACCAAAACAATTAAAATGATGGACAAAAATAAATTTAAATTTGGTGATTTGATAGAAGTAGCTATGAATACTTTTTCTGCGTTTATATAAATATACTTGCGAGCTATAAACTGGAATCACTTCATCGCTGGTTTCTGCAGACCATATTTTACAGTTTCCATGGAATAAACTGCAGATTGGTGTTTATCAATTGAAAAGAAACTTTGTTAGCTTTCGAATGGTATAAAAATTATTTAAATTTTTTAATTATATAAATTAATTTTCCTACCTTCATTTAGTGAATTATTACAATAGGTCGAAGTTGTGGATGTTTAAATTAATAAGAAGTAATATGAAAATATCAAATTTTTATTTAAAATTTGCATTGCTTAATATTTTGTATTGCCCCCCCTGGCCCTAATGACTGCTTGTAAACGGTTTTTCATTGACCTAATGAGTTTCCTGATGGAATCCTGTGGAATTTCCTGCCACTCTTCGATAAGAGCAGTTTTTAGGTCTTCTATGGACGCCGGAGCTGGAGATCTTCCTCGTACCCGCCTTTTCAGCTCGTCCCACAGGTGTTCGATAGGGTTCATGTCAGGGCTGACGGCTGGCCAGTCTATTGTGGGAATCCCGACTTCTTCCAGGTACTGTCTAGTCGCACGAGCGGTGTGGCAGCGGGCATTGTCGTGCATTAGCAGGAAAGTTTCGCCAATAAACCCGGCGTAAGGGAGTACATGGCCCAGCAGAATGTCGTTGATATACCTTTCTGCGGTTAGTCCTCCTCCCCGACCTCCACCGGGTACGAATACCAGCTCCGTTTTAGCTTCAATTGAAATCCCCGCCCACATCATACAAGACCCACTCCCATATGCCACTGTTTCCGCTATACAGCATTGTGCGTATCGCTCTCCCGGTCTCCTGTAGACTCTCCGTCGACGGTCGCTGCCATGCAGGCACATCCTAGTCCCGTCCGCGAACAAAACTCGGCTCCATTGCTGTATATCCCAATCTAAGTGATCACGAGCAAACTGAAGTCGGGCTTGTCGGTGGGCTGTAGACAATTTGGGTCCCGTTGCTGGCGTTTTTGGGGTCAAGTTAGCTTCTTTGAGTCTTCGCCTCACTGTCCACTTGCTGACAGTTCTCCCTCGAACTTCTCCGAGCTCCCGCTGGACGTCAACGTCGGTTAGATGTCGATTTCGGAGAGAAGTGCTGACAATAAATCGGTCATCTCTCGCCGAAGTGCATCGCTGTCGTCCAGATCCTGGTCTTCGGACTAAGTTTCCAGTCTCTCTAAACCTCTTGTATACTTTGGAGATACAAGACTGGCTCAGATGAAGCTGTCGAGCGATAGTACGCTGAGAGAACCCTTGCTGGATTAGGGTGACGATTTGAGCGGCTTCTATTGATGTGGTTTCCGGCTTCTATTGATGTGGTTTCCATTTTCTTGTAATTCCAGTATTTTGAGTGACGTGCTTTATTGGAATGATGACAAAATTGTATAAATTCCCAATTTTTATAGGGATTCAGGAGTTTGAAAAAATTGATGTTTCGTTCCAAAAATTTATGTCTTTTGTTTTCACGTTCCATGACATATGATGAACATTTTTTTCGCTATGATATCGAAAGAGTTTGAAAGCTAATAAAATTATCTTTAAAATAATCCTACAGTTTATTGCATGGAAACTGTAAAATATGTCTGCAAAAACCAGCGATGAAGTGATTCCAGTTTATAGCTCGCAAGTGTAGTAGAAAACTGTAGTTTTGTTTGACATTAGAAACAGACACATCAATTTGTAACACTAGCTGCCCCTCGTTGATAAACATACTCGTATTTGAAAAAATATAATAGGGATGAAAATCGTTCATTTTCATCCTTATAATTTGCAATCTGTACCAGGTTAGGGTTGCTATGAAAAGCCAATAAAACACAGATTTCGTTTATAGACGCACGCACGTCCAGTCCACCCGACACATGTGTCCTTTACTCAGAACAGTACACAATCCATTGCCGCTAACGCCCGATCTATTATTTATATATGAACTAGCTGCTGCCCTGCGCCTTCGCCCACGTTTTATCGGGATAAAAAATAGCCTATATTATGTTATTCCAGGTCCCAAACTATACCCATACCAAATTTCAGCCTAATCGGTTCAGTAGTTTTTGCGTGAAAGAGTAACAATTAACCATACATCAATCCAAACAAACTTTGACATTTATATTATTAGTAGGAACCATCCCACAAGAACACTGCTCTTTTCCGGGATCAAAAATGGTCTATCCAGGATATAAGCTATCCTGGTACCAAATCCGTTCATCTGATTCAACGTAAAGGAGTAAACAAAATCACATACACACTTGCATAAGTCTTGATTTTAGTATGACCTGTGAACTTAATGAGTTTGTTTTAATGTATTAAGTTTGTTCCAGTCCCAACATCCGGCTTCGCATATTCCCTTGAAGCCCTGTCTGAGGACGAGGACGCCGAGGAAGAGGAGACCGAGGAGACGGAGCGAGGGCCTATCACTCAGGAGCAACTGGCAGCCGCATTGCAGGTAACCAACTCTTCTCGCATCGTAAGAGGTCACTTTATCAAATATCAAAGTGCTTTATTTCCTTTAGACCTTACAGGACTCTTGGACACGTCACAAAAACAAAATTACATAAGTAAAACAGGGAAATAAAGTGATCACTTTGATTTTTTGTTCACTTCAATCTTTTTAAGGTAAAGTAAAGAAGCGAACAAGAAACCTTTACCTTGTTAGGTTGTTAGTTTTCGAGTTGGAGCAAAAGTCGTGCCATGCTTTTTTATCCTCTAGATAATCTGATATTTTGTAATAAACCTTTTTACAAAGGATATGTTTGATAGTTTGTTTGAATTTATTTTACATATACTATCCAACGAGGGCGGGCAGTCCCCACATCAGGCTTCGGGTACAGATGCATAGCTTTGCGAGTTGTCTTGCTGCGAGGCGATGTCTGTTTTGGGAATTTAAACTCTAATAACCCGGCTACACGCTCAAACATTTGTGCATGTATGATTGCACCAACACAGTTTGCGCAAGGAAGATGGAGCGTGTGGCCGGGCTCATCTTGCTTGCGCAAACTGGTTTCTGCAATCAATAAACTAGGTGCGTACCTACTATTTATCTATAAAACATTATAAAGAAACATGGTGAAAGATTACGCCATTGAAATTAATTTCATTTATTTATAACATGTAGGTACGGTACATACGCATAAACATGCATACACTTATGTTGTTATAGGTAATCTAATTTTCTATCGCTCAGAGCTCACAATGTGTGTTCATAACTGGCTTGCACAACATTTGCATTACCTATCTATACCTACCCTCCTCAGTGTGTCCTCCTGTGGCCTAAGTTTTGAGTGTAATCACACCACACGGCGCAGCTCTACCATGTCTGTGCACCACACGTATTTTTAACAAGCTATCTTTTTATTTGTTAGCAAGCAGCGACCGAGGCCGTGTCTGCATCGGCCTCCCGCAGCAACAGCAGCCAGGAGAGTCTCCTGCGCCTGTTCAGAGGCCCCGCTGGCGAGTCTAGTCGCACAACGCCCTCTAGCGGTAAGAAGTTACGATAATCAGAGCCTTGCGTTCGGTGAGTCGATAGAATCGTCTTCGTCGACGTTCAATTTTCAACAAGGTTTGTGCCGACGAATGTTCGCCTGCGATGCAGGAGGTTGCGGGTTCGATTTCCGCTTCAGGACCTGTCCCGGCTGTTTTCTACGTATGATAAAAATATCTATGTAAATATGTATTGTATAAAGTAGGTACCTATATTAGTTATCAGTTATCGATTTCCCATAATACAAACTTTACTTGCTTTCTAGCTAGATGATGTGGGTCTGTGTTGATTGTCCAGCATTATTTATTTATGAGTAGGTAAACTAGCTGTGCCCGCAGCATCGTCCGCGTGACAGTGTGATTTTCATACAAACTTTCATCCCCTTATTCCCTTTGATATTTTACCCCCTCGAGAGTAAAATTTGTAGATACTTTAAATGACATTTTTATCTATATCTAATTAACAGTCTAAAAAATAAATTCCAAGCTTTTAGCTTTAAAAACGACGATAATTCTTTATAACCTTTTAAACCCTTACAACCCTTTTTTCGCATTAAAAAGTAGCCTATGTCCTTTCTCAGGCTCTAAAGTTACCAAATTTCATTTAAATCGGTTCAGTAGTTTTGCGTGAAAACGATACAGACAGAGTTACTTTCGCATTTATAATATTAGTAAGAATAACGTAACTAAGTGATGGTTTTTTATCGAAGGCGAGGAACAACGCGGCGGCAGCGCGACGCCCGTGATAACTGCGGAGGTGTTCTCCGAGGCAATCGCGGCAGCCATGAGCAGCGCATCTGCGCGACGCCGGCCGGCCAGCTCGCCCATGGAACAGAGCACTGATGGTATCTATATGTACTCAAACCAAGCTTCATAATCATCCCATACTAGTAGGTACACTGCTGGACATAGAGGCCAAACAAAAGACGGTATTGAAGAGTCTCATTGAGGCATCAACCACGTCCACATCTACAGAAATGAAGCTGTCAATTACCAAAAGTCCTGCTCCTGTACTTCAGGGAGTTGAGCTTGTTAATGCCTGGATAGGCCCCTGCCTATACAGGTCTGTTGCTCTATCAGCGAAACTATTTCCGTTGATGCTACTGGCAGCTCCTGAATTTATTGATAAAAACAATTTACATGTCAAGTAAAGATTAGATTTCCAGCAAGTCAACGTTGGGAGGCCGTTTATGTATTGGAAAGATTCTTTTCTCAATTTTTCTTTCCATATTTTGGTTAAATTTATATTAAAAAATGAGGAAAAAAACAGAATCGAGTGGACTCAAACCACAGGCGTCTGGACCCGTCCAGACATGCGAGTCTGACTCGCATGCCGCTAGGCTACTCGCCGCGTCGCGTTGACGCGAGAAACTTGCTTATGCGGTCTCCCAACTTTGACTGGCGATTTCTCGAAAAACAAAGCCGAGTAACAAAACAAACCTACAATTTTGGAGTACCTACTCGCACTATAAGCACACGGAGTGAGAACCCGTAACTATGCACCTCTCGGACCGTCCTCTCGTTAGAATTATAATCAGCCCATACTCTGGTATGGCCCACTGACCTAACTGCTTTCAACTTGCCACATCGATGTAGCCTCGAACAACACAATGGGCGGAACGCTACTTCTAAAAATTACTAGCCTCGTCTCGCCCATTAACGAACACTCACGATACATTGCTGGTTTTGTAAAATCATCATGTGCCACATCGAGTATCTGCCAGCAGACTTTCGCAAATCGTCCTCCCACCTGGCCGCAGGGCGTCATACATTGCCGAGTCGCGGTCTCCACTCAAGAACATTTTTTCACAACGGTTGCCGATATTTAGCGAGACCTGCCCACTGGCACCTAACAAACTCAAGCATATTCCAGACGAAAACAATTTACTACTCTCGCTCCCCAATGTAACTGAACAAATCCTCGGAACTTCCTAACAAAGTCGTTATATTTAATAATGTTATTTGCAGCCTCGTCATCTCAGAGCCCTTTGCCCCGCGACGAGGATTACTCCTCCCAGCTGAATCACATGCATGAAATGGGACTTTTGGACGACGCCCTCAATGTCCGGGCGTTACTCATTTGTGCTGGTAAGAAAACATTTAAATCACTCCGTCCCAGAATCCAAGATATTTTATGCCGCGGCCCCACGGCCAGATATTTATGGTACCTACGCGCAAATCTTTATGAACTCTTTTATACTAGCGTCGTAAATCTCTATCAATTTTTTTTCGTTCTTTGTTGACAAAAAATATCAAGGATTCTGGAACCGAGTATACCTTCAGAATTTCATGGACATAACATTATAAATGCTTTCTGGTAGTATTTTGAAGATTGCGCAATTTCGTGAGCAACTAACGGAATGAAATTATTACAGGTGATGTCAACGCTGCAATCAACTTGGTCTTCAGTGGCGCCATTGGAGATGACTAGAGTTGGAACCTACTTAAATTATACCGTTACTATATTACCATTATGATTTTGTGTTGAATTGTGACCTAAATAAAAGACTATGTAATGTAATAACCGTTTATTAACCACTAGTTAATTTTATAAATTGCATAAAACTTAAATATCACGGGATGTAAAATCCATAGGGGGCAAGTAATAATAATGTTAGATTTATCACATAAAGTACCTAGGCGATACGAGATAGGCAAAATTAATAGTACATTACATAGTAATAATATTGGGATAAAATTAAATTAAAGAATGGGGTCCAAGTATATTGGATTTAAATGCTATGTTTATGTTATCTACATCTAAAATGTTTCAGCGAATTTCGTAATTAGGTAATTTTTAATTGATATGAGACAATAATTTTTTTATGGTGTCATAATAGATGTCGCCGAAAATAAACAAATTTGACAAGAATATTGCCATCCCTTTCATGACGATAGAAAAAATAGGATAGCATCATTTTTAGTGTTGTCAAATTAGTTTATTTTTGGTGACCCACATCTGAATTGACACTTAAGTACATGTACTTAAGTTGAAATCTTAATTTAAATGAGATGGCTTTTTTTTCAAGTTAGACCACTAAGTTCGCTCTTTTTGATACACCTAGTGCAAGATTGAAGTGATTGCTACAACTATGTTTTATTGCAATGTTTAGAAATGCAAATGCATTCAATGCTTCATTTTATAATTCATTTTCTGTTTAGAGAATTTCTTGAAGGTGCTGTTATCTTTTTGTGCGCGGCACTGCTCGCGCTTGTTCATTCTGCGGAAGTACCAGGCGGCATTGTTGGGGCTGCTTTCTCCGAACAGTTCTTGCTCCAACTTCCTTCTGGCTTCAGCCCTCAGAGCATATCTTTTATCATACCATTCCAGATCTTTGTTTTTATTCTTCTTCCCTTTCTCCCCTTTTTTTTCTTTGGTGTTCTCCTCATTTGTGGGGGTTTTAAGATTTTTTTCAGTCAACTTGTTCAGGTAGTTTTCAAAGTCGTTATTCAAATACTTTCTTTCGGGTGCAATGATATCATTTCCAAGATTAATCTGTGATGAAGTCAGGGAAAACTCATCAAAATCTTTCATATAACCTCCTTTCATTTCCCACTGTTCGTATTTATTCTTCCTTTTTTGCTTTTTGTGTATTTTATGGCGATCATGTTTTTTTTTATCTCGTTTCATCTTGGGTCCAGCATATCTGTCATCTTTTTTGATATCCTCTTCACTAGATGATAACAAATTTGACACCAAGTCAGTATCTCCATGTCTTTTAATGCTTTTTACCTCAATAGCTCTCCTACCTCGAAAGGGGTGATCATTGCTATTATTTATTTGATAAAGCACCTTTGGGCCATCTGAATCTGTTTTAAGTGAATCAGCATAGCTGACTTTCTTTTCTTTGATTTGAGAAGCCGTTTTGAAATTATCATCTTGATAGTCATTTTCAATGTTAACAAAACTATCTGCTGATGAAATTTCTTCAAACTTATCCAGGTTTATGACAACTTTGTGTGATTTCTTACCATCTGTTGATTTTGTAACCTGTTCATGTTCTTTATTTTTTTTATCTACTTTTTTGGTAGCCCCGATTTGTTTTCTGAGGTTCCAGGCTTTGTGTGATTTAGTTCTTCCAGCTTCAGGTATTCTAAAGTCTATATTAGGCACATGATGGATATCATCATGTTTTTCTGAATTGTTTTCAACAGAGGGGTCATGTTTGACACCTTTCTGACTTATATTTTCTTTGTCATCATCAAAATCTTTGATATTTCGTTTATTTCGTAGTTTATTTTCAGTATCTAATCTCCTATGTATTTGGTTATCCAGCCAAGTTTTGTTTTGGTTGTATACTTTCTTCAATTTTCCAATATCATTCAGAAATTCTTTTTCATGAGGTAAAAGTTCAGTGCTTTTTAACATTTTAACAGGTTCCTTATTATCAGGATCCACACACTTGGCTACTTTTTCAACTTTATTCGATAACGGTCCTTCAAAGACTTTTTTGCATCTTTGATGCCTCATTGGTATATTTTCTTCATTTGCTTTTGACTGTTGTGCTTCTTGAATGCTATCAGCTAGTGCCGTCATTTCCTTTAGTTTGTTTCTCAAATAAGTATTTTCTTCTTGTAATTTGTACAAGTTTGACAGTATTTTGTTGACAGATGGTGTTGGAACTGCACATTCATGTTTAGCTCCCCACATGTGACCTATGGCTACTCCAGCAGCTGTAATAACACTTCCCAGCATGATGATATTGAGCACCATACTGAGTCTCTTATTTCGTCTGTGGACATATGTCTTATGTTTATGAGAGCTATCCCCAAGGAAGTCATCCTCATTGCACAAAGATTCAATAGTTTTCTTATTTGCTGGCTGTGGCACATTCAAGAGATTTTGAATGTCATGTGATTGTTGGCAGTTCTCCGAAATAGAACATTTGTCACAGGTGATTTCACACGGAGATGATTCAGGATCACTGTCACTGATGATAGATATACCATCAGTATCTTCATCTTTCTCTAGCTGAGTTTCTATTTGGTCTCTGAAAATAAGGAAATGAGAAATCAAGGTTACACCAAAGTTGGAGTAATATTCCTTAGCAAGCACAATCTGAAACAGGTTGACAAGCATTAAAGACTTTTATGACATGAGATATGAAAGATATCTTTAATCAGTTAATAATCCTTTTTTTGTAGCTGTTACATGAAACTTCATTAAGGTTGGATTTTGCATAATTCCTATGTAATGTAGGTACCTATTAATTTCTATATGATGAAAATAGCTTACATTTTAAAGTGACTGCTAAATTATAATGAGGTAATTTTGACATAGTTGTAAGTTGTTTGTTATGTTTTATCAAGGCAAACAAATTACATAGGTTTAGCCAAATATTGGTTTATTGAGGCAGTCAAGTAAACGAGGTAGGTCAAGGCCACGGAATATGCGCAACACGAGGACGCACAAGGTAAGCGCCTGATGAAGTAACTTTTCCAATCAATAGATAACAACGTAAATATTTTTACACTTCTCACCTTTCACATGATGTTGGAGAATGTTCAGGGAAATCTGGCGCAACATCCCCGTAAGATGGTTGATTCTCCAGTAGAGTCCAGCTCTCTCCAGAATCTGAATCACTATGATCAACCGTAGAGCCGTCCATTTGTGAAAGCTAAAGTAAAAGAGTTAATAACATAACCCAGTAAATTTCGTACTTGCAAAAAGAGAAACTTTTAGTAAAATGCTGGGAAAATGACATGCATGCAAGGCATACTGAAACACAATAAAAACGTACCTTACGAGCACTCTCAACAGTAAATTTACAAGCCAAAACTTTAAAAAAAAGCCTAGTCGCACAGTAAATTTACATTGTCCAAATATTTAATGAAACATTTTTATATTTTTTTGAAAACTCAAAATTAATTTACACGCCCGATCACTCCGCGATTGTGTTTTGTTTTGTTTTTTTCTATGTTTTCATTCCATCCAGGGTTGCCAGATATTTTTGAGGGGATCGTACCACAGACTTGTTGATATTTCAGTCAGTGGCGTAGCATAGGTTGGTACCGGGGCGGGGATTTCTCCTTTTTTGAGATAATTCGACTGGGCTGGAGTTTGGTGAGGTGGGCTAAGCAACAAAGACAAATAACATAAAACAATAAGCGGAAATAGCTGCATTATTCTGATTTCTTCAGCGATTAATAAAAACGTAAGAAATACAAAAAAATCCGATAAAGTCATTGGCGGCGAGCGGAGCGAGCAACGGAAATTTTTCTCATCTGGCTATGCGTGTGCGTTTCCCTTGTCACCCTAAGAGGTGCCAAGATGAGAGTCACCCCTCAAAGCTTGGTACCCTGTGTGCGATACTCGTAGATATGCTAGTGATTTCAGTCTATCAATTAGTAATTGATTGAAAAATGCAGTGTATTAACCTTATGACCGCCACGCCCCAAACGCATTTCCGTGCTCTCAACGCCAAGCCACAAATTTAACAAAAATACCTATGAAATAAATAGTGCTGCCAAGAGTCTAATAATTGTAAATTGTCGATAAACACATAGAAACTTGATTTCGCTGTTTTTTATCCAATAAACGACTTCTTAAAACCTGGGATGTTTTATTTAATCTTGTGCTACCTCCCACTCATAATACAATATAATTTAGTACATAAATAAAAAACAAACATTACAAGTAAAGTAGTAGTAAAGCACAGCACTACTCGCCATAGCGATGACGTCACTGTCACGACTGGATGACAACGGCGCCCACGGCCAACCTTTTTTGAAACTTCCCTAGAGATGTACCTAACCGTGTCACACGCTGATTATCGATTTCGAAATAGATGTCGATTTTTCTTAACTGACGAAATAGGCAGGTATCGATTAAAAATATTTTGTTTTTAATAGGTCAAGTTATGAAAAACGTTAACCCACCATAGAGCTATAATATTATATAGTAATATGAATCATAGCAAGGCATAGCGCGATATATTTTCGATACAAATTTTCGAGTGACCGCACCCGCAGCTATAATTTATATATTATATATATATGTATATATATAAAAATCGACCGTGATCCCGGATCCAAGGATCGAATCCTCTACTTGTAGTAGTAGTACTGACGGTAGTTAGATACCTATTTTTCGGAAGGATAATGCGGAAATATGGTCTAAGAGTTTTATTTTTATAGAGAACTAGCTGCTGCCCACGGCTTCGCATGCGCTTTTCTTGTACCCTATTTCCATCCCCGGGATACCATCTACCTCTGCCAAGATCCGTTCAGCCGTTTAGGCGTGAAAAGGTAACAGACAGAGAGATAGACCGAGTTACTTTCAAATTTATAATATTATTAAGTAGGAGAGGTAGTATACGTACAATTCGCTTTTTAACAGAAATTACACCTACTTAGTAGTTGCATTATAAAAGTAGATAGATACGTGGCGTGCTTCTCTATGTGCAAAGACAACCCAACTAGCAATCAGAACACTAAAATATAATTACGAAATCCCAGGAATGGACCCTAGCACTTAGTTCGGCCCTTCCATAAAGTCCTTAGTGAGGACCTGAAAAATCTCCGCACCGCGCGACTGCGTGCAACTACCGTGGTCGACAGACAACTAAAATCTTCATCGTCATCAATTCCTTCTAAAATTCGCAGGAGGTCAGAATAATCCATCACCATGTTGCACTGCACTATGTTTTCGCTCTTCGCTTATGACGTCATCAAGTTGTCGCCTATGTATGACCATGGCGCTCAGGGAACGGATTATTCGATCAGGTGCTAAGGATGCACCAGACTTGAGTTTAAGATTTATAAGATTTATTTTGCCAGGTTGATTTGATGAAATTTTTTTAATCATTTCTCCTAAGCTAGTTCTATGTTTTTAACCTTTAGTTTTATTCAAATATCAATAATAATAAAAGTTAAGAAATGATAAAATAACATTTTTGAATTGAATTTTGAATATTTTTCAAGAAATCTATGCCTCCTGCATCACGTCACTAGTTGTCAACTATAGACGACTGTGGCGCTCAGGGCACAGTATTTGCTTGTATGAAAATCTATGTTTTTTATTTCAATATTTCTCAGTACCTGTTCTGCTCTAAGAGACTTGTTTTTTATACTCAGATGTAGCTGAGATATTCTAATTTGGGAAATTTAGAAATAAAATACCAGTAAAACTTCAATACCTTTATATCATATAATTGTAGGGCGGGTTTTTTTTCAACTATAGACGACGTTGGCGCTGAGGGCACGGAGGTGCTTGTCACCTATAGGTGACTATGGCGGTCATAAGGTTAAGAACTAAAATCAATATTATTACTTAGGTACGGTTATTTATCGCTAGTGCTATTGTTATTTAGTCACTGTCAGACTCAAATGACAACAGTAGGCGCGGGAGACAAAGTATTTGACATATTAAAGATGTATACCATCTCGTTAGATGGTGGTGCCATCAAGTTTGTTGTATGTTTATTGAATATCGAAAAGATTTTATTTTGTTAAGATTTTCAAAGATCTATATTTTACTTACGATTTCGACTACATGACATCGTATCAGGACCAAAAAGGTCGATTTAAATCGTACGTTTGGCAACGCTGATTCCATCCATTTAATCATCAGTGTGGTGTGACCAGATAAATATTTCGCACAAATACCGAGATCAATTAGGAAAAATTAGGTGGCTCAGTGGAGCCCTAATTCTCCTGAAAAATCCCCGAAAACCTCCATAAAACCGCTAAACTCATCCGCGATCTATAGTTTGTATAAGAATATTCATGTTCCCATAGACATCTCTATTGACGACACTCGACCCGCGTTTGATGTCAGTTTTCAGAGGTTGTCAGTGTCATCTCGTGCTTTGGACGATCAAATTCAGCTAAAAGAAGAAGAAATTCTCGATCAAATTATAGCAGCATAGACAAAAGGTGGGTCTTTATCTCTATGACCCTTGTTCGAGGGCCCTAGCAGAAAGCATTCTGCGTTACAGACTGTCTACATGTCTACAAGCTGTCTACAAGTATATAAATTCCTTGGGAAAAATCACAGACATGATAGACTAGCTGCGCCTATAGATTTCTGTGGGAAAAAATATAAAAATATGCTGGGAAAAATACAGAAATATCATAGATAAAGTAATACTTCATCCGAGGAGGCACAGAAACAAAATGCTTCTAGAAATGCATAGACTGGTAAGCAAAAATCCTCAATCTACGTAGAAATACATGAAGGAATTCATTCGTTCACAACAGATAAAAAAAAATTGCATTATTCATTTTATAAATGAACATGCGATAGCGTTATTTATTAGCCATATTGCCTTGTTTTACGTTAGTTTTATTTTCTTTAGTTTTGTGTAAAATATACGTCTGTACTGGTCAGCCATTTGCTTTTTTTTTCTGAAAAACTATACTTATTGAAAACCCAACTTGCTTGTGATGACGGATCGTTTCATGATGTGGCGAAAACGTAGATTGAAGATTTTTGCTTAGGTACCCTATGCTCAGTCTAAGGACGAAAATATTTTTTTGTTGTTTTAAATTTTTGCTGCGTTTCACAAGGAATAATACTAACGGAAAAGAAAATAACAATCAAATAATATAAAGAAATTAAACAAGTATTTACAATTGAAACAATTGAGCTAACTGCAGACTGTTGCAAAAAATCTACAGATAGCTCAACTGGTCAATATCAATACCAGTCCGAAGCGTCCCGGAAAAGTACTTTGCCGCAAAACATAAACAATTTATTATGAACCCATGTTAATACCACAGACATGGTACTAGCTGCGCCTGTTAATACTAACTTCGATTCAATTGTATTTTTCTTATAACCGTTTTAACATTTTTAAATTTTACTGTAATAAATCATTATTTTAATAAAAATATTTTATTTATTATAACATTTTATTATCCGGTTACCTACCAGAGGAAGGGCAGCAGCTTCCTTCTGAGTATTTTTAAACACCAACACTGCGATCACCAATCCGCCTGCACGAAACGAGCAACTCTAAGTTGGTACCGCTAAAATTCGTGGGAAAAGGATTACGTGATATTCACGTGCTTTGAATATAAAACTTGAGATTTGGCACGACCACCGAAAAGCTTCACGTAAACAAGCAATGGATCTCTTTACCTTTAAATATTGGTGTTTAGTAGTTGGTAAAAAAATCAAAAGAACCGAAATAGAATGTTAATGTTTAAATTTATTCATACTTGGGTCTTCAATAGCATAATTTTTATCACAAGTGAAAGAAATGGTCATGGCGTATCTAGTTCCAGATTTGACCTTTTCCACATAGTGCACATTTTCTTTACCACTTGTAAACATACTAACTCGACCTAATCTAGGTTCAATAGTTCTATTAGATTTTTCATCAATGAATACAAATCGTCCGCCTTTAAAATCCGAGTTGTAATCACTTAAATATAATAATGTTGTGTAATGAAATGACTTGTAGGTTTCCTGAAACAAAAGGAGAGCAAAAGTTATAGTTGTACATATAATAACTACATAGACGCAGTGGCGTAGCTAGGTAACCAAAGGCCCCTGGTGCAAAATAACTATTGGGGCCATAATTTAACTGATGAATATATACAAAAATTTTAAAGGTGTATAGCTACTTTATCATGAGCTCTTTATCTTGCACTACAAGGTACAGCAAAGAAATATGGGAAAAGAGAGGAAACAAAGCGCCATTAGATTAACTGTTCAAAGAATTTGTAGACACAAAAGCTATTTACTCTCAATATTATGTCTAAAAGTTAACATATCTATCTGTAGCTGGTGTTATCCAACTTTCCAACCCCTGCCCCTATCCAACGACATAATAAATTTCTATAAGTGCGACGCTATTTGACGCTGGATGGCAGGACTTTGGCATTATCGATGAAACATGACGTGAAACAAGTTGTAGACCAGGAAAAATGCAAAATAAAATGCTCTATCTCTATTCTATCATGCTAATTCACTTGAAAATATGCCAGCCATAAAAATGCCAAATTGGCAACACTGCGCGGGCGTTAAAACAGCGTTGCCAAACGTACGATTTAAATCGTATTTATACGACCTTTTTGGCCCTGATACGATGTACGATCATGTAGTCGAAATCAAACGCAAAATAAACGATCTTTTAAAATCTTAACGAAATAAAATTTTGACGATATTAAAAAACATACAACAAACTTGAACGCACTATAAACTTCTTAGTCTCTGTCGCCGAAAGCGCTGTGAGCGTGTTACGGAACTTACGAGGTACCTACATGAACGTATACATACATACATACATACGTACAGTAGGTATGTAACGGGAACATAGATATTGAAAAGCTGGCGCAATTGTCTTTGTTTTTTTTTACAACTATCCCCGCTGACGACGCTCGACGTCACAAATCCAACGACGACGTGACAACCAAAATTTGAAACAAATTATTCATGGAAACAGTGAATGGGACATTGGCTAAACATATTAAAGATGTATACCAAATATAAGCCATCTAACTAGACGTGTGTGAAAAATGCACCGGAATTTTACAAGGAACGAAAACGTGTAACGTAACGGCACCGCGCCGGGCCGCGGCACGACACCGCACCGTTTCACGTTGACGACGTCGTGCCGTGGTAATGGACAAGCCCCAAGGCGGTTCCGTTTCGGGGGGGAGGTAGAAATCTACGCCACTGACTGAAATATCAATGTGTACAATTTTTTTCTAGAATTCCTAGCAAAAACGATTTTTATAAGTCTGCAGTACTATCCCCTTAAAAATAAATCTGGCAACCCGGCGTTAAAATGAAGAAGAAATGGTAAACGTAATGCTAGGTGCACTACAAAACTAGGGAATCCCCGGCAAACTATGCTAACTATACTATGCTTTAATGTAATAGCTTTTCTCAAGCAAAAAGGTCTGCCTAAAAAGTATTTTTTGAAAATATAAAAAGGCATAAGGCATGGATTTTTAGTGTTCCGTACCCAAAGGGCAAACAGAGCCCTATTAAGAAGGCACTTTCCGGGCCGCCGAAGTACAACGCAAGTACCGTTTAAAGTTTAGCTTGTGGTTTCGTCCAATGCAATGTTTGAAAAAGACTTTACAAAGAAAAACGAAAGACAGTGCCAGAGTCGTCAGTTGGCAGTAGGAAAATTTAAAATTAGCGCGTAAAAACGAAAATTTGTGCGCGTAAATTTCATAAAAAAAATTCAAGGTTGTCCGTGTTTTTGAAAAGACTCAAAAGATTGTGATTTTTTTTTAAATTTTAAGTATTTCCATTACATGTGACAAGTTTCTTTTTAGCTGCTTTCGTCCCTTTTAAAATTTTTAAATACATTATGAACGGCCAACGTTCAGGTAGAAAATAAGTGAAAAAAGCTGATTTTGGAAGGTTCTTACGGATTTTATTTTCAATTTTTGCTGCTATAGAAACCAACCTAAATAGTATAGTCCACAAAATACATATATTTAAAATACATATTTTATTAAAAAGTTTGTTACAACGCCATAATAACGTACGAGCATTTGTATGGAAGGTTGGCTGCACTTAATGACACTCTGCTGTCTCTGTCTGTCCGTCTGTCACAGGTCTCAAGCTCGTAGACGGAATGAGGTACAGACTTGAAATTTTGATATTTTGTGTAAAATATAGGTCCAAAACCGAATATTAATTAAAAATGTTATAAATTATTTTTATTCTTTTTCAATTATTTTTCCATACAAAAGTTTTACATAAAAGGTGAAAACAAGTATTGTCGTCTAGAACTCATTGAGTGGAGTACAAATATAAATATGTAAATAAATTATATAAATGGGGGATGCTGTCAAAGTTGTCAGTTTTAGACCATTTTTGTTACTAGGTCTATCTACTACTAGACTAAACTTTTTTGATCGGAATTTGGATTTTTTGTATATTATGTACTATATCCTGTACTTTAAGGTAGATAGTCTCACTTAAGGCGGGAATTTTTAATTTAACCATTTTTTCGTTTTTGCAGTAATACCGGGTTACTATTGTAAACAGCAGTAGGACTTGCGACAATCCTTTATTATTTTTCACGTTATTTCATATGGATATTT
The DNA here is from genome assembly GCA_947859395.1 of Eupithecia insigniata. Taxonomy (NCBI): domain Eukaryota; kingdom Metazoa; phylum Arthropoda; class Insecta; order Lepidoptera; family Geometridae; genus Eupithecia; species Eupithecia insigniata. Next base: position 9,038,537 of record OX402008.1, read on the forward strand.
ACCGCAAAGCACATGATTGCATACAATATTATGACCTTAAATCACTTCATCAGTTTTACGGGTTTTCGAAAAAACTGTTCTAAATTTAAATTTCCCGTCACAATCGAGACTTTCCACCTTAACAACAAACAATGAAAACGCCTATTAATAATGTAGTTTGTAAGCTGTGTCCAAAATAAACAAAATTATTCTTTCACGGTGTTTTTATGGAACCCTCTGTGTGCAAGTCTGACTCGCACTTGGCCGCTTTTTAGATTTACCTAACCCCTTTTTAACAAATCGGCAAAGTCTAGATTGGGTACATATCTAACTATTCCGAAATCTGTTAGCCATTATAATAGCTTCTTCCATTTATTCTAGCCTTACCCCGCTAAATCTGACTGTGAATCCTTGAAATCTTCAAGTTGGCAAAACTTCACAAACAACTGAAAATATAGGGCAATTCCTTACGTTATGAATTTCTTTCAACTAAGTTGCCACAGTTAAACTCGCTACATGTGATGCTATCTGTTATATTTATATTCTTAGGATGGGAGAAATTTCAGAATGTCTGAGGTTTTGCTGGTCAGGGTCCGAGGGGCCCAGTGCATGGCACCACCTAGCCCTCCGATAGCTACTCCACTGCATAGACGGGTATAATAATTAAGGCTTATTGGTATATTCACACAGAAATCTACAAACATACCTATCATAAAACCTTCTAATGTGTAGGTATTAACAGGTATATTAGTATCTGCTTGCAGCATTATTAGCTATGTTCCTGTAGGTAGGTACCTAAACATTGGGATCTGTTTAACTGTTTGTTACGTGCACAAGATAACAGAGAGCCAGAGTTACTTATACATTTATAAAATGAGTATGGATAGTAAAATAAATACTTTTTCTTACTTTGTCCACATGTGGATGCCAGTATTCATCATGGACAGTGACGGCTTCTTTAGATGTTATTTCGGAAAAGAATGTTGGGTGGGTTAGGTAAATATTGTCTGGATTCAGTTCAAAATGATGTGCCACAGCAAATTTAATTTTTTCTTTAACAATCTGTAAATAAGGCATAACCGTATAATCTCAAGGAAGATGTGCAATAAATATTTATTAAAAATAAAATTTGTTTACCTACCCTGTAAATATTAAAATCACTTTCTTGAAAAACCTTTTTGCTTCTATCGATTTTGTAAATGTTTATAAAGTTTTCTTTTAGAGATAATGCTCCACTATGAAGATCTAGAATAGAAGCCCCACCAGATGCGCCTCCTAATTTCAACCCTTTTTTAGCAATTTCCAACAGTTCCCTCACTTCTGCTAGAGATACAACTTTATCAGAAACAAATCTTTTGCACTGTTTAGGGTGGCAACCATCGAATTTTTTTATTTCTTCTAGGTATTCTGGAGAACATTCTATTATTTGCCCTTTCCCAGGTAATAGATCGGATTGTTTCGCAAATGTGTTGAAATTGTCATCTTTTGTGGTGAAGTACACAATAGTAAGCAAAGAAAATAAGACTGACAGACGAGAGATAATCCTGAGCGAGCTTATTTTTGAGGTTTTTTGAGGAACCCTGGAATAAAACAAATAAATTCAACGGATTATTATCTGTTGTGTACAAGAAATTCTAAATCCGCGAATTAGTAGTCAACATGAATAGATATGTATTGTTACCGCTCGTCAATACTAGATATTTCTTGTTTTTCTTTTGATGAACTAGGTTTTGCTTTGTACTTCTGCCTATTTCTTAAATCAGCCATAATTTTAGCTTATTGTAAAGTTTTACACTTGAAATTACCGAAAATCACAGACAGAACACTGTTAGATAGAAGTTTCAACGATCATCGATCGATGCATGCAGTGCCGTGCCGCACGCAGTGGTCACTGGCAAAGAAAGAGAATGAATACCAAAGAGAAAGAGAAGATACAATACTGTCACTGGTGGTCTCGAACTCGGATGGTCTCGAACGTCAATGTACGAAATCGGTAGAGTTGCCCACTAAAATCGTTATATTTGTAAGATAATCCATTTCGGACGTAATTCTATCGAATCAAAAGTGATCCCTACTTTATGGATGCACAGCAATGGCGGATTGTCACTTAGTGTGAGTGTCTTATGGAGTTGCCAACAGGAGAAAAAACGGTGCAGTTTCGAAAAGCCCATATTATTATGCCCGATCAACTTGAACGTACACGTACGTTTTTGACCTTCTGAGTACAAATATAAAAATGAAAATGGATTTTTTTTTAAAAGATTTTTAATTTGATTTGTAAAGAAACTGACAATCAGATAATAGAAAGTATTTAGAATTAGTACCTATTTACAATTACGCAAATTTGATCTTAAAGGTCAAAACTCAAAAAAAAGTCAATTTTTGAGCGGTTTTTCTAGGTTATTTCAACAACCACAGATCTGAGGCAAAAAAAATTTAAAGATAAGTTGTAGATTATACAGAAATGCATACCTTATTATCCATATATATTTTTTTCCTCAAATCAGTATTTTTGGGTTTTTATATTTTTGGCTTTCGGCGCGTATCGCTGGAATTTCTTTTTCATATTTGTACTCAATGTCAAAAAACGTACGTGTACCGAACAATGGTAAGTTTCCCTTATGGTCTGTCCCAAAAATGTGTTACTTGACAAGAATATACCATTAGATACAATGAATTCTCCATAATTTTGAGATGTCATCTCAAAATTATGGAGAATTCTGCATTTTTAGATTTTTCTTTTCTGTACCAGAAAAAAAAAAGATTGAAAATTGGTAGAATAATTTCATCACCTTCGTTCATATCTTCATTGCAAATGGCGGTGGGATGACAAAAAAGCTTTATGTAAGCTACATTAGAGGTGGGTTCCAGAATTAGCATCCAACCTCTTTTCTTTACAGTAGGCCCGATAGCACAGATTAGGTCATGATCGGATAGTGTTTTAATATAGTACCTGCACTTAGAGTATTTAGAACTACCTACAAGACAAGGCCCGCGCGGTTATAGAATAGGTTAGAGATTATTGAGATTTTTAATCTTAGACCACTAGCATCGAGCACTCGAGCACATACCCAATTGGTTATGTGCTCGCTCGATGACCACTAGCAATCCACCCTTTATTCGCACAGGTAGAAGAGCAGTGTAGAAATACTAACCTTCGTAATTCCGTACCCGAAAATCGACATACATATTTAGGCTTATTTCTAAAAATCTTGATCAAATTATCGTTTCACCGTAACACCTTCCAAACGAAAAAAACTGTATGATAATCGGCTCAGTACAATACATAATGATTTTATCGCGTTCAGACACACATACAGAAGTTGAAAGCAACATGCGCATTATGTGACCAAAACGTGAAATTTCCCTGGGTGGTAGGTAGGTACATAAAAAAAGTATGTGTAGGTAGGAATTAGAACGTAGCCGAGGCGATCGCGGCGCCGCCGCCGCGCGTTAGAATAGACTTCTCTTACTCAGCCCGTGGATGTCGTAAAAGTCGACTAAGGGAACCTTGGTAGGTTCCCTTACAACGCTGCAGCGCTGGTGCGCTAAGGCTACCTACCCATCATCATCAGCCTATTAGTCCACAGCTGGATATAGGCCTCTCTTACTGAGCACCATAACGCCCTTTCTTCAGCTTGCCGCATCCAGCATCTCCCTGCAGACAGCAGTCTGCACTACGTTTGCCGAGTCCCGGTCTCCACTCAAGAACACGATTACCCCGGCGTGGATTTCGGTTCTTAACACGCGAACTGTCCATGCATTACCTACATGTAATGCATTAGCCAAATGCAATTGAACCGCGTTTCCTAGGCTGGACGTGTGAGCTAAGGCTTTGATTTTCTAGGGACTTATGAACAATGAATTGGCGAAAATAAATCTCAAATGTTCCATCGAATCTTATTATTTATTATTCTAACCTACCCATGGTACAACTTTATATGTATTATTGGTATCGTATAGATAGCCGTACGGTAGGTACGGCTTCTCGAAGACTTCTCTGTTAGCTCAATAAAAGTAGGTACCGTAAAACGGGGTGTATAGGGATTCAGGGGTGAATAGGGAAAAAATTGAAACTGAAATAATCATTAAAAATTAATTACCTAACCACAGATAATTCTTTATTTTTTGATAGAAAGTTGTAGTAGAATACTGGATTAGTGAGTTGGCAACATTTGATTGACATGAAGTTAGCCATAATTAGAAAAAATACCATTGAAGTTGCTGCTTTGAAATCGCGCGTTATTATGTGCTCCAAAACTTTTGTAAGTATTAAGTTTTTACAGACTTTTTTGATTGTTGGAAGGTCGTATTGAGTAAATTAGTGTTTTTGGAGAAGTTTAGTGCAAAGTGTAAGTACAATTCAATGCTAATCTTTAAAAACGGCAATATATTATTTCAAGTAATATTCTTTAAAAAAAGAGGTATATAGGGATGGCTGCTGGGGTGTATAGGGATGTAGCGAGACCAATAGAGACGCCATTATTGGTAATTAGTGATGAGCATGAGTCGTTCGGAACAGTAAAGGGTCAATAGGGACAGGGTTGTCACAACCATATAAAGTAAAATTTGCTTTTATTTTTAATTTACATATATAAAAGTACATACATACATATATATTTATATAAAGTTATTATAATATATATGTAATAATAAAGACATACCTACCTACCTAGTATATAATATATAATATTTCAATAAAACATACTAAAGACTAGATTTTTTCCTTGTTTACCTACCTATCTAATTGGGTAAGTGACAACGCTGACACTTTTTCCATATTGCTTTGTATGTGGTCCCTATTGACCCCTACAAGCGTTTGAATAGGGATGGCCTATATTTTAAAGAATAATGAGGAGCATATTTAGGTTTCTTCAGTATTTTCTCCTAAAGTACTAATTTTAACTCAAGTTTTTATATTATAAACTATACAAGTTTTATGAAAAAAAAACGGAAAACATCTTAGTCAAAGTTTTCCGGTACCTACAGTGATCGCCATTTATGCGATGAACTGATAAAGATTCCGATCCAAAACATCGAGCAGCTTCTGCTGTCTACTACTAAAAAAAATTGTAGCTTAGCGGTTTCTGTTATTAGTGTTTACATAAACGGGGGTTTTGGAGTCTTCGTCTATTTTATTTTATTTTTGTCCACCGTCGGTATTGCATAGACACTTGTTATCGTTATTTTCTATATTAAAATAGGAAGAGACGAAGACTCCGAAAAACGTTGAATAGACGGTCTATTCGACGCTTTTTGATGATACAGCTGTAATTATTTTATTTTTCGTTACATACTACTATTTAGGTATTATGACTGTGGAATGTTAAAACCAATAGAGCGGAGCAGTAAGTTTAGGTAAGTAATTTTTATTTTGGTGCCAAATTGTACATTTCTAGGTAGGTACAGTATCAATCCTTGAGGTTTCGTTTCCTTCAATTCTTATCATAGTTACTTTTCCATTATCAAGAGTAAGTATTATTATTCGGTTTTCTCTATACTTTGGTAGGAAGCTAAATACATACCTGAAAAATAAACACATTGAATGGAATGGAAATGCAGTATTTGTACCATTTATTTATTTAGCAATATACAAAAAGAACACATAAGGCATTAACATTACTAAAATGATCTCTTAACCGGAGTACGTTGATTAGCTGTACTAGCATAATTTATGTAGGTGAAGTAGGCACATACCGAAAATTAGGTGATAAAACAAAATAAACTCTCGATGGTACAATAACTGACAATGGCGAAGAGTATGTTGGCACACGAAAGAAAATATTCTTTGAAACCAGTTTCTTTATCATGCCATGCCTACAATTTTTCTGAAACTACTCACAAAAAACATTACATTGGGTTAGTATTCGGTTCACCTGTAATATTTTGATAAGTTTATTTCGAAAATTATTTTGTCAACAATAACTATAAAAGCGCGCGGAATAGTGGATTGGACCACGGACAGAATAATGACAAAGGATTGGTAATGTTGTCAATGTCAAAAACGACGGATTCTACAAGTTTTCACACTCTAGCTTCTACGTTTTCAAAAATTCATTAATTTCCTGCAAGAAAAATGGAAAAATTAAATATACAGTTTAATTCAAAATTTCCGGAGCTATGGATTGATTCCCATGCGATCCATTCACATGATAGCTCATAATTCTTGCCATGGTTCTAATAATTAAGAGAGCCAACCTCCAGACCACGTTGAATATCGATCACCGAAGTTAAGTAACATCGGGTGCGCTTAGTAGTCAGTACCTACTTAGATATGTAACTGCGTCATTTTGTTGCTTTTTGGCGATCCATCAAAAAGATCTATTTTAGACTTTAGGCGCAGCTCTACCATGTCTGTGATTTTAGCACAGAATTCTAATAGGGAAGCAGAATCAACATTTCTAAAACTATTTGTGCCAATTACACCTACATACAAATATCACGTACACATGGACAATCTATGGGCCGAACTCAGGGATAAGGGGGCGGGGGCATTACAACTGTGGCATTACAATCTATTCCGATATACTGCCACATTTACAAATAAATAAACACAGGTTGTATGTTCTTTATTTTTAAACAAAATACTTGTTTTAATGATTTCTCTCCGTTGAATTGCTTTGCTTAGCATTGAGTTTTATTCTTAAATCTACATAAAATTTAACAATAGCCTAAATCAATAAATGCAAATGATCAAAATCGTGTTCGTCACTGGTCTTAAAATCACAAAAAATAAATTAGATTATTATATACATACATACATAATCACACTAATAAAGAGTATTTCCTTTAATCTGTTCTTCTTTTTCCAATTTATTCAGTTCATGTTTACCAACCAAGTATTCGTTTGGTTTTCATGCCGTGGAAACCAGAAATCTTTTAATATTGTTAAATAAATATATTATTCAGTCTATTTGATACCTATCAAAGGGTTTCTCAAGAATGGATACTAAACTATAAAACTGCAAATAAAACTTCGTCACACACGCTTCTAAAACAGCTAGACCCAGGCTGGACCTAGATGTGGCTCTTGAAAATCATACAAGTTGAAGCTTTTCATATAAAAGTCAAAACAAAGCAACAGAGTTTAATAAACTGATAAATGTTATTACAGGACTATTTATAAGCGACCTTAGTACATGTTTTACGAGATCCTGGACACAGTTAGTCACTGTATAAATAATGCCAAATTATCGCCAAATATCCACACAGTAATCCAAAAACAAAACTTACCGATGAAAAGGAATTTCGGGTGTTTTTCAATACGATGCCTTGCCGCACAAAGGTGCACTACACTTCGCCATTTATTTCTCGAACGTCGTCTTTTTCGAACATATTTCACAAGATTTATATAAAATAAAGAAGTAACAACACGCATAATACTTTCATAACATGACAATTGGCTGACTTTGCAGAAATTTGCCGTTTGTTGCTTAGCAACAAATCATGGAAATTTGCTTCATCTTCAATTTTGTGTATGGTGGGTTAGCGTTGTTACAGTAAAAAGAGGTGAGATAGATTCATTGTTAGTTAGAGAGAAAGTGACCAAAAAATTATTTGTTTCTTTTCTATGTAATTGTGAAAATATGTTCGGTCTGCTTTAGGCGTAGCTCTACGATGTCTGCGGATTTTAGAGATTCTCTCGTTTCTTTCACGAAAGTGTATCAATTTTGGTACGAAATCCTTCGTGTGCGAATTGACTCACACATGGACGGTTTATTTTTTTTAAACTGGCAGTAGAATTGATGTAATTGAAAACTTTTCGTTGTGTCCTTTTTCTTCCTTTTTGAAGGCTAGCTTGTTTGTCAAACTGTTGGCAACATTTTAAAAATAAAATAACACGACCGTTTTGTATGTTGACTGCGTTAACGATTATCATTTTTATTTTTGGGTATTTCATTCAAATTCTCGTGGTTATCAGTATTGTGGTAAAAAACGCTGAACTAGTGGTTTGTCCTGAATTGTTTTCTTTGCTGCTTAACCCAAGCTAGAGGTTTTATCCTTGTAATATGGCCATGTTTTTCGACGACATGGACGAGGCGGTATTCGTCGACAATCCGCAATTATATCACATCCTCAGCAGAGAACTTTGTACGTATATGAAAAGTTAGATTTCTGTAGAATTATGGAAACTGGCTAATAGAATGGCATGTTTATGTTCTAGTTGGTCTTGGAGCAAACCTAGATCCTAATAGCCTGGTGCGAGATGCACCCACTCACACTGAAGACGGTATACCAATCCGAAAGTTGTATGTGTCAAACTTGCCTCCAAAGGTAAGAATCTATTATAAGGACACTAGCTGGTGCCCGCGACTTCGCTCGCGTTTTATCGGAATAAAAAATAGCCTATGTCTGTTATTCCAGGTCCCAAACTTTTCCCGTAACAAATTTCAGCCCAATCAGTTCAGTTGTTTTTGCGCACAAGAGGAACCAACATCCATACTCACAGACTTTGACATTTATTATATTTAGGAGGATGATCAAGGAAGATCTTTATATTTTTCCTTGATCATCTCTACTATGTAGAAGACGAAAGATTTTTTTTTAAAATTTTCCGTCTTTGTCTAACTGTACTTACCTACTTTTTGTCTAATAAATATTATTAGGAGCATGGCAAAGTAAAAGGAAAGGCTAAGCATTAATTTTCCTGAAATTATGAATGTTTAATTGTATGCTCTTCGGTTTATTTAAGATACTATGTTATTTGGAAAAAATAATCTTATGATTGAGCCCTTGATCCCTATCATATAATTATGAGTGTTTTTTTTTTATTTGGCAGATTCGATGTCTGCTTCAGAAAGACGATTATTAAAAAAACTTTGATTACAGTTTAAATTGTTTTTAAAATCAAAATGAAGTCTTCTTTCAGTAAAAATTTCTATCTACAACTTTTAAGATACTTTCTCTCCATGTGGCATGCCCGTGGGACAACCTGTATATTTTTTCAGGATAATGCAACAACATACTTTATACCACAGCATTTCTGTTTCCTGAACCTGAAAAAATGTATTGTACACAGGCAAGCAAAACAAACAAAAATGCAAATGAAATGAAATTTAATTTTAGCAGAGATAATGCACCAGTTTATCACCTCTGCAAGGCCACTTAAGTGAAACACCACTATCAAATGAGTAAAATAGCATTGTGTGATTTCAGACCACAAGAACAGAACTGTTTGGTTTGTTTGCTCAGTATGGATTCATAAAAAGTTGTTGGCTGCGAATGGGAGAACGAGGACCAAGTAAAAGTCCAACGCCAACCTATGCCTTTGTGACCTACAGCAATCCCAGTGATGCTCATAAGTAATTATGTCACTATACCTGATCCTATCTAACCTATGTATATCTCCAACCATTTTTCTCATCATTTCTTCATACATTTTTCCCTGTGCAGCAGAGGCACACCAATTTTTATTAGTTGATTGCTCACTTGTTAATACACCTCTTAACATGCACATGTCAATACAAGACTTTCTATTTTTATGGACTTAGCCCCATGCATGGTGGTACATACAGTGAGCAGCTGAAAATGCCCTGTTGGTGGGTAATACACAGGGAATGTGTTATATAAAATACACTGCAAAATATTGTAACTGTTATACTAAAAACAAGTATATTTATTTATAGTGCTTAAGGGGGCTCTGTGAAAAATTTCCCAATTCTGTCCTCGCTGTTTTGTAGATTTCTCTAAAACTAATCTAATATATGTAATGAAACTAATCACCAAATAAGAACAATATCTGATCTACATGATTAAATATTTAATTTTACAATATTTTGTGTAGTTTTATAATAATCACCATAAATGAATGCAGGGTTTTGGTAGCCCTTACAGAAAACACCTGAAAAAAAATTATTTTCTTGAAAATATAAAAATTTCGTAATTATTATTAGATTCAATACAATAATAATAAACCACAAAAAAAACACTTGTTTGTTAATTTAAGAATTTCAATCTTATTGATCAAATTTTGTAATTTTTTGATTACTTATACTAGACTAGCTGCTGCCCGCGGCTTCGCAAGCGTTTTTCATGTTTGTCCTATGACCGTCCCTGGGATACCATCTAACTTCCTGCGAAATTTCATTAAGATCCATCAGCCGTTTAGGCATAAGATGGTAACAGATAGACAGAGTTATTTTCAAATTTATAATATTAGTAGGATTCGTTTTAGATAAGTATTTAAAATATTTATACAGTGTGGACAGAATTGGGCAATTTTTCACAGAGCCCCACTAACTGGCCTGTAAACATTCATCTGTAACAAGTTCAGTATTCAAGTGTTCAGTTTTGTTTCATTTAATTATCAGGCTGAAGTGGCGATGGGCAGGACATATCGTAGAACCGATAACCATTCGGGAGTAAAGGTTCTCGAGTGGCGACCGCGATGCAATGCGAAACGGAGTGTAGGAAGACCTCCCGAGGCGGCTCAGGATTATTCCGCTATTCGTGGCGTCGTTCAGACCGCTATTCGTGGCGTCGTTTGGGGGCCTATATTCAGTAGTTAAGGTATACGGGCTGATGATTATAATGATGATGAACTGTGTTCTTTGATTGAGAAATAAATATCTTTGTCCACAGAATTAAAGCTTGCAGCCTAAGCTAATGTAAAACTCGAATGAACCTTTCAGAGCGCTGCAAGCCCCATACCACGAGAGGTACCTACGTGGTCGCCAGTTGAGGATATCGCCAGCTGACAGCTGGCATCAGCCCATACAAGACCCCGATGGCCGTGTGCGCTGGAAGGTCAGGTCTAACAACTACTTTGCACCAGCTGCAGAAGAAGGTAATTCTGACTTGACAAGTCTTTCGGGTGTTGTACTAAATTGCGTACACTAGGTCAGTGAAGGTCGCGGGAAAACGCTGAATGCGGGCGGCGCACAATGCGGGCGGCGGTCATTGTGGGGATCCTTAAAGGGAGGCCTATATCCAGCTGTGGACGTCAATCGGTTGATATGATGATGACTAATTTGCGAACAGTTATGTTTGTCTCAACCATTTTGTTTGAATTCTGATACCTTCAAGAAGTAAATAAATAATGATAGACAATCCACACAGTATTTTCTAGCTGTTCTAGCAAACTGTTATGGGTACATACTTTTACAATATAGGTACATACATTGATGGATATTTTTTATTACACATAGAAAATACCCGGAACAAATATTTGCAGATCCTACAAAAAATTGTCTGAAGGCATGAATCGAACCCGCAACCTCCTGCGTCGCAGGCGGATCTTCGCCTGTCGCGCCACATCGGTCGTCACGGTAATATGTATGTAGAGTAATCGCAAAACTTAATGAGCTCTGTGAACATAGGCACGGAAGCAATACTGCGCAAGTACAATCAAATAGAAAAGTGATATTTACCAACAAGCGACCCACCCGGACTTCGGCTAGAAATCCTTTTTATGGTGCTAATAGACACACCTGTTGCAGCTACAGTCCACTGAAGTACCCTTTTGAGGTTGAATTCATCGGCTTCTTTTCTCATAAAACTTATGACATCGAACACCATTTTCCATGTTTGGTCAATATCAGGGAATACTCCACAAAATCGCAAGAATAAACTACCAAGTCAAAGAAACGAACACCGAACAACCGTCAAAGACTTTGCTGCGTCATTGTACTCAAAAGCATTCATTCGACAGTATTGCCAACTAGATTATAAATAAATTTGCTACATAGTAATAATTTCATTTTCAAACTTGGGTTAATTGCATTAGATAAAAAGTATAATTTCTTCTAACATTGTAGGGTTTTAAATAATCTGTATAAGATGTTTTTGCATATTCTATAAATGTTGAATTGAAAAATATAGTAATGCATAACAAAATGTGCTAGACACAATACAAATACGCCAAAACTCTTGCTGGTACCCTGGTTTGACAGTCAGGTCTCACCCCGCTTTTTCCCCTCAACGCCTTATTTTTGGTTCAGTGCGCAGCCCTTGAAGCCAACTTCACAGAGCTCATAAAGATTTGCGCGTCCTCTACCTACCTATTTTTGATAGCTTATTGTTTGGTCTTACAATGAGGTCACATCGCTCGATAAATGTTAAGATGTATGGATTCTTCATGATTATATCGAGTTACCGTTACGTTCAAATCTTACTGTAGGCGAATCCAGCGCGGGCGCTGAAAACACAGAGAAGGTCGCAAATACCGAACATGACGAAATGGAAAATGCTGAAACCTCCTCTGCCACTGTTAATGAAACAATTGTGAGTATAACTTTTATATAATTACTATTAACCTGCGTACTTACTAAAATAATGGGATTGAGAATGACGACACTGTCATGCTGTCCCGCTAATAGCCTGGCGACACTCTCCAACTGCGCAGTCCTATTTTCAGCATTTACGTTTGCACAAGCCGCACTTCTGGCCCCTTTTTTATTAATCTTAGGGAAATGCTCACGCCTATCGTACTACCACGGGGAGACAGTACGATTATGTGGGACTTTAACCCACTAAAACACTCAGGGTGTTCCGCTTCTGCCAATTGTGGTGGGAACACGGGAACCGTTTCTCTTCCGCGAACCCACCGCGGCTGCCCGATATCGGGCCCCTCGCTGGGGGGTGTGGAGCACCCCCCAGCGAGGGCCCAGCTTCGCGACACACCAGAAACACATGATGCGCCGCGACCACCTCGGCGACCTCATCCTGCCAAATGGGCGCCAGACGACCTCGTGACCAAACGCCCCTAGGTCCCCTTGCGACGAGTCAGTCGAGTGGCCCCGCCGCCTGCCACACGGTCACAGAGGATAGGGGGAGCGGCCCTAGCAATACCGACACCTCCTCCTTGGGTTGGTGAAAAAGATATAAGAAAAAGAGTTGATAGTGCATATACAGTAAACAACAGAAAATTAATATAATACAATACATACTTAATTATACATACAATACATCATCCTACTAATATCATAAATGTCAAATTATGTATGGATGGATGTATGGATATTAGTTACTCTTTCATGCAAAAACTACTGAAGCGATTAGGCTGAAATTTGGTATGGGTATAGTTTGGGACCTGGAATAACATATAGAATGAATAAAAATAATGATAAACGTCAAACAAAGGGCGGGGTGCGGTACGGGGCGGGGAGTCTTTCGGTGCACCGAGCCGGGTGGAGTCGGTTTCTTGTAGCACGGACGAATTTGTTGACTTCTCATTTAGCCATATCAGAAGAATACCAAGAAGGAAAGATGGAATATCTGAACGAAACATGTACGACATAATATACCTTTTTAAGACGTGGGTAATAATAATAATAAATAAACTTTTCAGGCTGAAGAACCTGTGGAACAAGAGCCATTTGGTATTCTGGATATCCTGAACAGGGACTGCCTCGACCACATTCTCAATTACGTGCCTGTGTTAGACATTGTGCGGACTGAGAGCGTCAGCAAGCAGTGGCAGGTTATGGTGCAAGAACATCTGCTGAGTAAGTTCGAAACAGATAAATATGCTCTTTATTTGTGTGCTCGACACTTAAGGCGGTTTCTGTTAAATATCTAGTACCCATATCACAACTTCTGCTTAAAAGATAAAAAAATAAAATTAATTTATTTTACCCAAAAATACAAGAACAATAAAATGAAAAATAATAAATCTAAAATTAATGCTATAAATCTATATTTATACAAATATTTGTACGATATGCAGATATTTGTTCAGGGTGTTCTGGTCGTTTTATATGTATAATAAAAAATATCTATCTATTGTATTATGTATATCAGTTATCTAGTACCCATAACACAAGCTCTGCTTAGCTTGGAGCTAGATGATGCTGTGTGGATTGTCCAGTATTATTTATTATTATTAATTATTTATGTTTGGATTGGGACTAGGTGATGGCTGTGTGATTTGTTGATGAAATGAAAAGTTTTTTTAGGAAGACACAATATAAATAAAACTTATAATGGTTCATCCATCAGCTTAACAAATAACAATAAATTTTAAATCGACACAGAAAGCTTATAATAGGCATTCGCTAATAGAAACATGTAAAAGATGTATTATTTAAATCTATAAATTTTTAAACTCAAAAATGGCGTAAAAGTACCCCACTGCTAGCTAAATTACTTGTATACCTAGGAACCCCCTTTTTTAAATAATGCAGAGCTTGTGTTATGGGCGTGACGTACCCCATTAGGCTGATTTGTGCAGCTTCCACCAGCCCGCGGCTTCACAAGCGTTTTCCGAGTCTTCCATTAATCACGTCATTACGACTAGCGTTTAAGTAACGATTAGCATTTCTAACCACCCCCCCTGGTGATACGTGGTGAGGCTTAAGACAAAACACACTAACCTTATTATTGCATTTGAGCATATTTTCTAGACACTTGATACTCTGGTAAATAATCTCTATTTCTAATGGGAGTTTTTCACGTGAATTATTTTTTCAATTTCAATAACTTAATTTCTTTAGGCTTTCGAAATAAGTACTGAGGCGGTAATTTTACTACTGTATTTTTAAAAGTACTTGTGTATTGTGAACCCCAGCTCGGCGAACGTTCCGCACATCGTGGTGGGACTTGACCACGAGGACACTGACCACCGCCGTGTTCCGCCGCGTTCTGCAGAAGCTGGGCGGCTCGCTTAGTCGTCTGCACATCGACCACCAATTGACAGCAACAGCACTTAATGACAGGACCGCACATATTGTGGGCAAGTTCTGTCCTAACCTTGAGGAGCTGAAGGTAAGAGTCATAATGATGGTGACGTTGTCATAGCCGTAGCCGATTTCTCGGCTACGCCGGCCAGTCTTCAAATGGAAAATTCTTAATTTCGTTTCGGCAGATTTGATACAATAGATATTGGCTTTCTTCGTCGCTTCGGTTTGGGTTCGGATGTTGTTCGATCGACGGATCCGGATCCATTTACGAGTAAATAAGTAACTACTACAGACAAATTATACCATATCATTATAATTTGCTAAATAAATCTATAATAAACCGACTTATTTAAATAAGTAGGTACTACATTACTATAGTATAGTCTTATGAACCTACAAGTATTAAACTTTTGTACCTACTCACTAATCTAGAACAATGATTGTAAAAAACAGGAAAATATGTGTCATAGATTCGTTAGATCCACCTACACCAACGTGTCCTTTACAAACAGATCCAATGGACATGTAGGAACCGTTACTGCAAGCGATTCTAACAGATCCGCCAGATCCACTGAATCAAACAGATCTACTGGACATGTAGGAACCGAAACTGCAGGAGGATCCAAACAGATCCTCGGGATCGTATCCTGGATACGTATCCGAACCCATCTGGAGTCGGATCAGATCCGATCCAGTCGCGGACACGTTTAGCGCATGCCTAGAGAAGACGAATCTGGTTTTCTGGTGTTACCAGTAGCGTAAAATCGTAACTCCCCGAACTCCTTGTATTACGTTGTAGAGTCTGTCAAATGAAAGTAGAGACTGAAAAATCGCGGCAAATTCAAAAAATATTAATATGGTAACCCATTAATTATCATAAAACTTTAAATGACCCAATTTGATACTTTGATATTATTTTAAATAAATTTATTTACATAATTTTTTATTCCATCTGCAATGCTGAAATTATGATGATATACTTTGGTAAACAAAAGTAATATTCTTAAGTAGTGCAGGAGTGGTAGGTACATCCAGGCCCAGGTAAGTACCATTATTTTCTTACCTGGTGCAGGTACTGAAGAGAATATTATTAACACCTTATTTCTTATTTGATAATAATAACTATGTTTTAGCATAAAATTTTACTTAGTTATTCAATTCTGATTCTGAAGTAAGCCGCCAGTAGCGATGCAAGACGAAATGTGTGCGTCGTTCGCGAAATTAGTTTTACATTTTAATTACAAATAAGGAAGTTCTCTATTAAATAGTTTATTAAGTCAACTTTAATCCAAATCTGAATCTAAAATAAGTGATTCATTGTAGTCACTGGTATCATCACTGCTGTTTCCTCCCACATTAATTATAAAACTTTCTAAATTATCTTCTGCAATTCTATCTCTTTCTTTGTATTTCGCTTCTATGTGGATTATATGGTCAGTAATTTTTTTCCAATCATCAGCTGTTATGCTTTCAAATGACTCGTTAACAACTTTTTCAAATTGAGCTGCAGTAAGGCTTATATTTCTGCTTGCCACCTTTCGTTTTGCCAAACTCCATATTAATTCTATCGGGTTCAAGTCACAATGATAGGGAGGAAGTCTTAATACTTCATGACCACTTTGTTTCAAAATTTCATCTGCCTCATAAATTGGTGTTGGCGTGTTTTGTTTTACAAAACATAGCAGTTCTGCTTTGGTGTGGTATTCTTCAAATGCAACACCATTCAACGTAAGCCATTCTCTAATTTCTGGTTTACGAGTTTGAGATGTAGGTGGCTTATTAATGATGACCGAATGATATGATGCATTATCCATTACTATCAGACTTGGCTCATTCAAATTTGGCAGGAGCTTTTCTTGTAGCCATTTATTGAAATTCACAGCGTTCATATCGTGATGGTAGTCCGCCATTTTCGATTTAGTACTAAACACTAACAATGAATTTGGAACAGGGCCTTTCTCCGATCCAGCATGGACAATGATGTAGCATTTACCTGATGAAATATTTTCAACTACACCACTTGTTGAAGGGCCTTGCCAACACTTCTTGGGCTTGTATGATTTGTGGACATAAGTCTCATCTAAATAAATGATGAGTTTTCCTTCCAAACGCTTTGAAGCTATTGTCCGTAAAAATCGATGTCTCCACGCAGCGATGTCATATCGCTCTATCAACAACGAACGTTCATTTTTGTTTTTCTTGAATTCGTAGCCATTCTTCAATATAATTTGACGAAGAGTCTCATGAGATCCACTGAATCCAATGCTTTCTTTTAGCTCCGACAACAAAGTTCTTAATGTGGGGACTTGTTTTTTTACAATGTAGAACTCGTTTATTTTATTCCGTATAACATCCATGTCAAAACTATCCAGGTTTGACACTGGACTGGTGAGGTCTCTTTTTACCTGGAGTTCTCCAGACACCTTCATTCAACGCACCTTCTTTTTTAATCCTCTTTAATGTTGTGACGCTTACTTCTGCAAATACAATACAAATGTAGTAATGATCGAGGATATCTGCACAACAAAATGTTACATGGAAATACTCATACAACAGGTACTGTTTGAGCTTAGTAAAATAAACTTACCTGTGAGTGATGATATTTCTTCCAAGAACTGGTTCTGTGTTTTTATCCTATCTTTTTGTTCCAAATCAGTTAGCCTCTCCATTGTACGCATTATTTCGGTAACTCCTGCTAATTCCTTCAGATTTGCTGTAAAAGAAAAATCATAAATTATAGTGTACATGTAATTCTTATTTTTGCATATGTAAAATATGCTATTAATGTTATTCTGATAATAAAAAAGTAGAAAACCACAAAAATTGTATCAAAGCAGAGACGAGGGAAAATTCTATATATTTTACCTCGTCCCTGTATCAAAGTATCAAAATATTTGTGCCATACTAACCTAAGAAATCTACCACAATACGTAAACAATCCTGTTTCTGAAGGAATTCAACTTCTTTTTCCTGCTGCCTCTCTTGATACTTTGAAATCATACAGAATAATATTTTTCGCACGTCACTCTTGATTGTTTTATTCATTTTAACACGCAAAAATATCAAAGTTTCTTCACAACTCAACCAAGCTAACCATAAACAAGCCGCCATGTTATAAACATTTTGGATGGGGAATAGTAATGCCGCACTCCGATTCTGGTTTTCCCTAATCTTGGGAGTAAAGAGTACCTTACCTACCTAACACGAAGACCACCAATATGAAGAATAATATGAGAGTGAATGAAAAAAAGAAGTCAGAATCATGGCATTATACTAGGTCCTGGCTACCCCTCCTTAAGTTAGATACAATTCGATACAATTATTATTTCATACCATCCTGAATTTACCCCGTTATGGAGCATAATATCCATTGGTGGAAACACATTAGTATTGCTATGTAAAAAGTTTCGAAAAAATTCGAGTGTCTACTTTCGTTTGACAGACTCTAGTACCTGGATGACCGAGCTTTGCTCGGTATTTTTTTTGTATATGCTGGTGTAGCTTTAGTGTTGTTGTGTCGTTAGAGCAGTTAGTTGCTACCTATAAAAATAGTATTATTATTCGCCAATAGATGTCAGGAAGAGTCATATTTTTCAGTTTATGTCACGGCTGGAGGGAGTCTATGGCTTTGTCTATGGGTTCATCTATCTTAGCTGACAACTTTCCTCCCCTATAGTGACTTCATATCCGAGTTTAAGCAGTAAATTAAAAAAAAAGCTGTCATACATGATATATGAGGTCTTTATAGCGTCGAAATATTGTCTATGGGAGTGCCCTATCGATAAAGTTGAGTATTGAAAACACGAATAAAACGACATTCTCTAAAAATGAATCCTAGCTAGATTGATTTATTGCCCCCGAAACCCCCTGTATACTAAAATTCATGAAAATCATTGCAGCCGTTTCCGAGATTCAGATTATATAATATATATATATATATATATATATATACACAAGAATTGCTCGTTTAAGATATATATATATAAGATAAAACTATGTGGTTTTGTATTTATCAACTTCTGTTTTGTTGATTATTAAATGTTTTAAAATAGCAACTGGATAGTGACGTCACCTTGTGTCACTCCCGGAGTAGCAGACCTTGTTTTCTTGGATCATATAAGTCGAATCGGCAATATTCGTTTGCGCAGAATAGCGCAACCTAACACAGACTAAAACCGAATGTGGGGCAATATTTATTAAAGACCTATATAACTTGCCTCGACCTGCTCCACATTTTCACAAATGTGTGTTAAAATTCTTTATCAGTTTCAGTTTTATAGTATATATATATATATATACCTAAGCTTGTTTTTTTTTGCTTTTCAGTTACTACAATGCAGTCAGGTTATATTTTAATTTAACAAATTTTGGGTAAATTTTCGATCCATCTCCAGTTTGTGTTTTAGTTTTTAGTGGTAACTCTGCCTCGTTGTTACCTTGTTGTTTTCTGTTAATTGTTATCAGTTTTCATTCATAAATGTCTTTGTTGACATAAAATATCTTAGATTCTAAATCGAAGTATAATTTTAATGTCTTGAATTGTTTCTGTTGTTTTAGGTATTTGGTATGTACACAAAGAATTGGAATCCGCTAATCTATGGATGCAAGGAGCTTAAAAGTGTTAAATTCGTTTCTTGTAACAAGGTAAGCTAATTCATCCAAGTCTTATCCAAATAGAGATAATCCAAATAGTAGAATAGAATAGAAAAAACATATAGTTGGACATAGGTACAGAAGGGTATAAAATAAACAAATGGTAAACAAAAACATTTTAACATGGAGGTAAATAACACAAAAGGCTGATAGTAGAAATACGGTGTCTCCATGACCCTGCGCCGAAGGGGGTTGGCTAAGCGTGTGCTGAACATTTATATAATATAATGCACTTAACAAATTCAATGCATTTCAGCTAACAGATTCCAGTATGGTACAATTAGTGAAGAATGATTCAAATTTAGAAAACCTGATCATTGCAAACAACACACATGTGACCGGTCTGTTTCTAACCGGGGCAAGTCCTCCCAAACTGAACTCGCTGTCATTATACAACTGCTCAAGCCTTCAAGGGACAGTACTGTGTGCTGCACTCGACACCCTACCAAATATCACCACGCTCCGACTAGATATGTGCCCAGTCTCGATGTGGAAGAACGTACCAATGATAATAAGCAAGTTACCCCGACTAGAAACGCTTTCGCTCACTGAATACACCTCCGTGGATTGCGTTCACAGCCAAAATAAAGATTTCTGCGAAGCCATAGCGAAACTAAGCGAGCTGAAAGTATTGAATCTCAGTAAAAACATATATATAAACAATGCTGTGTTGAAACAGGTGGCTAACACATGTACTAAGTTGAAAACGCTCAATATTTCTAGCTGTAATCCAAGAAAATCTTACCCAGGTAAGCTTTTAATTTCTTTTTGTCTCACCATTTCATCGAACTGCTGGGCAAAGAAATGCTTTTTATTATAATTTACGAGAAATAAAACAATACTATTTTGTAGTCTTTGTAGGCTTCGCGCGCGTTGTTTCTTTGGAAATGTTTGAAGGTTATTTATATATCATGGAAACTGATTTATGTGATAAAGTAGCCTTTGTTTTATTCCAGTCGTATAAACTATCTGTATTTTAAATTTCACCTCGATTTCTTTCAATTGTTTTGGCCAGAAGAGGTAACAAACACTGAACATCCAAACATACAATTTTTTTTATAATATGATATTCATTTAAAATCTACCAAATAGATAAATATGACTTGGGTTGGTTTACAAACTTGACAGTTTGTTAACCAACCCCTGTTTCTCATATCTATTAAAGGTTGTCTGGGAGAGATCGCTCTAGAGCGATATGACCGCCAATTATTCGATAATTGTTATTTTGTAAATTATTTCTCAGTTAATTCTGCAATAAAGTATTATCTATCTAGCTATTCTAATTGGCAGGCGTGAGTGATGAAAGCCTAGAGCAAGTGTGCAGTCAGTGCAAACAGTTGAGCTGGCTTGACGTATCGTACCTGGCTGCGTTGACGGACCGAGGGCTCATGGCGGCGGCGGGGCTCCCATTGTTGAAGACCCTCATTTCGAGAGGGAATCGTCAGTTGACTGCGCGCCCCTTCGTCGCTTGCCTCTCAGCTTGTCCACAACTTCGGGTAAGTGATATTGCTTATTAGGGTTCCGTACCCAAAGGGTGAAAACGGGACCCCATTACTAAGCCTCCGCTGTCTGTCCGACTACCCTTCAGCGGGCTGTATCTCTTGAATCGTAAAAGGTATGTAGTACCTAGGATATGTCATGCTCATACGAAAAGGCTACCGCGGCACGCGAGCGCGCCGCACCACTGGCGGCGGGACGCGCGAGTGTACGCGATTTATTTATGTTGTGTCCTGCTCGCACACAACTTGCGCTGTCTCGCTCACCGGCCTGGACTGTAGAAGAATATCGACGCTCGCGCATGGAGCCTGATTGGCTGACATGTTTACTTTCACAAATAGAAATTGAAATTTACATTTCTTGCTCTTCATTAGATAGCTTATATAATGACTGTAAATAAAAAATATATACGCCAATTTCTTAATAAAGTACAGTTTAAATTCTAATCGACTTTCACTTCAAAATAAATAGTAGGCAACCAGAACCTTCCCAACAGGTTGATAGTTATAATTTTCACAGAATTTGCATTTCTATTGCGGATTTATCAAAAAATAATAACAAAATAAATATTTAAGGGGCTCGCAAACAAAAACTTCATGTTTTTGGGTACTTTTGCTCTACTTTTGTCAAGGCTCTATCTTTTGAACCGTAATAGGTAGGTAGACAGCTGAAATTGTAAGGGTGTGTATAAATATTGCCGCAATAATAAAACAAAAATGAAAATAATAAATTTATATGCACTGTGATAAAACCTGTGTTGTACACAGGAGGTGGACGCGAGCGGCTGCAACGGCGTGAGCTCAGAGGTGGTGTGCGCCGCCGCGCTAGCGCTGGACGAGTCGCCAAGGCTGCTCTCCCTGCATCTAGCCAACACGCTGGCTGCAAATAATAAAAAGGTATACACTTTGATATATTATTTTATAGTATCTGCCTGTAGCTTCGCACGCGTTGTTTATATGGAAACGTTTAAGAGCGTTTCTAAAAAAAAGCTATTTTAACTTTTTGGTTTGTTACACCACTTTGAATATAATTAATTCAAGATAGTAAAATAGATGTGCCTGTTTATGAAAACTGAATATTTAGTTCAAACTCTCTCAAAATAGTGAAAAACTAAAATTAACACTTAATTTTAAAATATTCCACTTTTATTACCAATTTTAAAACAGGTCCACTCGGAAATCTACTACGTATCTAACATTATTGGATTCTGTCAGCTTTTTTTGTGTCATTTATGTCGGCCTTCTCATGATAAACACTTATCGAGCAAATCATAAAAGAAAAAGCCCAAATACATATCGAATTGCAGATTTTGAGAATACGCTTGTTTTTTACGAAACTATCACTCGATATTATTTATATTATTTTTATTAACTCATTTATTTCAGAAAAATATTCCATATAACAATACAATCAAATTAAATTAAAATTAAATGAAATTAAAATTAAACTTAAAATTAAAATAAATTAAAATTAAATCTAAATTAAAATTAAATCTAAATTAACATTAAATAAAATTAAAAATAAAATAAAATAAAAATAAAATTTAATTAAATTAAAATTAAAATTCATAAAAAACTTAAAATAATGTCACTATAACATTTAAATTATACAATAAAATTTGTTATATTACTGATGATAACATAAAATAAATTAAAATAATTACTAACTAACCTAGTTTAAATGGAGTTACTCCCCATTACTATCCTCATCCATTTGTTTTGGATGGGACAGTCCAGACGGGACATAATCATTTGCAGGATGCCGTTGCTACTGGCTCGCGCGCGCTGCGATAGGGATGCGACTTTTTTGCGAATAATCGCGTAAAAGTCGTCCGTGCGCGCCTCCGCGAACATACCAGATGCGCTGCAAAAGCGGGGCAGCCGCATCAGCATCCTGAATATGTTGTTGTATTGTCCGCGTAAAGCGCTGGCTGCGCGGCGGGTACAGTTCAGCCAGAGGCTGCTCGAGTAGAAAGACTGACAGTATGCCTTAAATAGCGTCACTTTCACTTCTCTCGAGCAGCGTGCGAACCTACGCGCGATCATGTTCCCCCGTACAGTCAGAGCTCTACGTTCCCTCTCAATATCTGCATTATCACTTAGGGAGTCGTTGACGACATGTCCTAAGTATTTAAACGTACTTACTACCTTCAGAGCCGCACCATTAAGTACTATGGGCGGAACATAGGCGGGCCTTATATTTGCACTTTTAAATACAAGGACCTCACTTTTTTTGGCGTTGTATATTAGTCCATGTTCGGCCGCATAGCTCTCACAAATACTTAATAGTTTTAGAATTGAACCCACCGATGGGCCCAGCAGCACCATATCGTCAGCGTAACTTATGTTGTTTACACAAACATTATCAACGATACAGCCTGTATGGGTGTTACTGAGCTCAACGATGAGTCCATTTACATACAAATTAAATAACAGCCCCGAGGTAATTCCGCCCTGCCGCACCCCGCACTCTAGGCCATATTCCTCAGATAGAGTGCCAGCCCATCTCACCTGGTTTTTTTGACACTTGTACAACTATCGAATCGTGGCACTTATATCCCATGCTAGCAAAATTATGCTCTACATCATCAATGGACGCTTACTACCGTACTTACAACGGCAAATACCAAGTGAGCAGGCCGGGTTTGTCAAAGGACGTGGGACAAGAGAGCAGATTGTTAACGTCAGACAAATGATAGAGAAGAGCCGGGAGTTCAATGTTCCAATGCTGCTATGTTTCATTGACTACTCCAAAGCGTTCGATTGTGTAAGATGGGAATGTCTATGGAGAATCCTCCGAGAAATGGGCGTTCCTCTGCACCTGATATCATTGATCGCGAGCTTATACACAGATGGAGAGTCTATGGTGCGAGTGAACGATGTGGTGAAACCACCTTTTAAACCCCAAAAAGGAGTCAGACAGGGATGTATTCTTTCATCTCTTCTATTTAACATCTACGGCGAGTATATCATGAGGACCGTACTAGAAGAGTGGGAGGGAGGCATCTCAATTGGAGGCAATAAGATCAGTAACCTTCGATATGCAGATGACACCACATTATTTGCTTCCTCAGAACAGGAACTAGCTACACTGTTTAACAGAATAGAGCAC
This sequence comes from Eupithecia insigniata, assembly GCA_947859395.1. Taxonomy (NCBI): domain Eukaryota; kingdom Metazoa; phylum Arthropoda; class Insecta; order Lepidoptera; family Geometridae; genus Eupithecia; species Eupithecia insigniata. Next base: position 9,062,395 of record OX402008.1, read on the forward strand.
GCGAGCGATCTGGTTGGTCTTTCCATCAACAAGACGAAGACAAAAGTCATGATAGTTGACCGAGGTGGACTACTTGCACGTACAGGTGAACTCACGGACCTGGAATTAGTAAGTAAATTTAGTTACCTGGGTTCTTTGATCAGCGATCAGGGAGGCTGTAACAAAAAGATCCGCAGACGCACGCAAATGGCCAAAGTAGCAATGAGCAAGATGACTAGAATATGGCAAGACAGAAGTATCTCTAATAACACCAAGATGAGACTCGTGCGATCTCTCGTGTTCTCAATCTTTCTGTATGCCTCTGAATCATGGTCTATTCGTGCAGCTGACCGCAAAAAGATTGAAGCTTTTGAGATATGGTGTTGGAGAAAAATGTTGCGCATACCGTGGACAGCAAAACGAACCAACATATCCATTCTTGAACAACTGAAGATCAAAACCAGGTTATCCACGACCTTGCTGCTATCAAAGAGTTCTCAGCTATTTTGGTCACATCGCTCGAACGCAACCAGACAACCTCGAAAAACTAGTGGTAATAGGCAAAATATAGGGGAAAAGACCAAGAGGGCGCTCACCAACCCGCTGGTCTGACCAAATTAAGGCAGTAACAGGACTCACTTTGCCTGCAGCCCTGAGACAGGCCAGACAGGCCAGGCCAGACAGAGCAGTGTGGAAGCGCTTCATCAGTCCGTGAAGGCTTTCCAGGACGGGCACGACCTTCAGCAATGAAGAACACGACAGAGAAGAAGACCAATACCTCATGATGGAAACAACTTCACCCGGTACGCCCTCGTCTCCCAGCTTTTCCCAAAGCCCGTGATACAGAACAGTATCAAATCATTATTATCACAGTTCTTGCCATATTTATCGAGTAGAATATTACACTGGCTCATGGCGTACCTCCTGGTACTTTTCCATCTTAATAACCAGATCAACTAACAATAAGTGAGTGTAGTTGTATATTTTCATGTGTCAACTAGTTTTGAATTGCTACAGAGTACACGTAATTTACCGTAATATGATGTTTTATTGGACATAACATTCACTCAAAGGACGGCACGATAAAATTTAGGTTTAGGTTTAAAGAAATTTATTCTCAAAAAGACACAATGTCTCTTAGTACATGAGAAAAAAGTTATTATAAATTAGGTATGAAAATAGGTTCTTTTCGTAAGTATAGTATGTAATATACCCATCCAATGCATCTAAAAATAATTATGTGACACATAGGACGATAAAATTTACCTACGTAAGTGATATTATAAATGTGCTAGTGGTTTCTTTTTCACTTCTTCCACTAGTGAACAAAAATTGAAGTGAAGAGAATATCAATAACACCTTATTTCTTATTTGATAATAATAACTATGTTTATAGTATAAAATTTGACTTAAAGAATTTAATAATATCCCAAAAATTTACGACTCCGGCGGGACTTGAACCCGCGACCCCAAGTGCGGGCATAAGCACTATAATAACAAAAACCTAAAAATTTGACTAGTCTAAGTGCTTATTTTGTAAGCCTAAAGAAATAAAGTTATTGATTCTGATTCAGATTGCCCTTATAACGGGAACAGCTAGGTACCACAACAGTAGTAAAACGATAAAAAAACGTCACGTATAATCGTCAAGACAAATATTGTGTCGTTGTTACGTCACGTACGATCCAATGTTATTCCAACTAGATACGATAGTTGTCTGCCTTGTCTTGGGGTTGGGGTTGCGTTGTTACGTTTTACCCATTTAAAAATATTCACAAAACATTTGTGGTCATTCTTTCAGAATATAGCAAAGCACAAATGTATGACAGTGAACATGGAGGAGGACTACTGCAACCCGCACCTTCGGCCCGACTTCATGGATCAGATCTTCGATGATAGCTCGGAAGACTCGTTCGACGATGTTCTCTACGACGGATTTTTCGGAGAAGGTAACCCTTATAATCACTCATCATCAGCCCGTATACATCCACTGCTGAACATAGGCCTCCCCCAAACGACGCCACTAATAGCTGTCCTGAACCGCCTTCATCCTTCTAAGGTGACCAGGTAGTCGATGGATAGAGACGGCTCAGTACCGCTATTTGTGTTGTTGTATGGGGGGGCCTATGACCAGTAGTGGACGTGTATGGGCTGATATGATGATGATGAATTTCGGAATGCCGTATGTCAAAATTAACTGTTTTAATTTGTCTTCACGGAAAAATAAATACGTAGAGTGAAACATGAAATAAAAGAAACGCTACACGTGGCCACGTTGATAACCCTAGTTGGAGAACCGACCTACGATTTGATGTGCGATTTTATATGTATACTTTGTGTTGTGTTGGTCGTATATGACCGCGAATATGCAGAGCGTTCTCCGACAGTTGTCCTCTGACGCCGCACAGTATATCATGTCAGCCATTTTTACAAGCTTTTATTTAACTTGCAATGTATGTTTGTTCGGGTGAAATCTTGCAGCTCAATTTTAGACCAGTTATCCTTAACCAATTGAGATGATATTTGGCATAATTATGTATAGTTCGGTGACAATGCAATGTCATGGTACCATGGAGCTGGTCTGATGATGGAAACCGAAGGTGGCCATAGGAACTCCTAAACGGAATGGTTTAACCACGTCGAGTTTGAGTTCGTTTAATTTGTCTTCCCAAACACTGGTCCTAGATGATTTAAAATCTTGTAGTTTGTTTTATATATTAATACTTTATTACATTAACTATTTGCTGTTAGGGCCGCCATACACGGACTACTTGGAGCAGCCATTATGAACTGCTTCAAGCTGCGACTGTATAGCAAACTACTGTCTTGTGCGTATACAACACACATACACTGAACCGCTCGAGCACTTGCAACTGCTTCGGGCGGTCGTGTGTCAAGCAATCAAGGCCAAGCATAGGTACAATGACTGCGCAAACAGACGCGCAGTTACCTCCGCCCGCACTCTTCATTCCACCTCGCGCGTGATTTGAATGACGACCAGTTGCTAACAACTGCTCCAAAATTATCAATGGCAGCTTCAAGGTGTTTATGCTGCAAGAGCGGTCCGTGTAAGTTGAACAATGGCTAACTGCTCGAGCAGTCCATGTATGGCGGCCCTTAATATCACGTAACTGCTGCGGGCAGCTCGAGCAATAAGGCCCTGTATTTTGGTAAATTTTGTTTTTTAATTTTCAACATTTTTACAGTTTCAGAAGATGATGATGATCTATTTATGGATGATGAAGACTTTGAAGATTACGACGGCCTTGTGTTCGGTCTTCATCGCGACATTATTCTGCTGTGACGCAGTCCCCATCTAGAGCCCAGGCGTGGACCATCAACGCAAACGCATCGCTTTTCATCTTGTCCCAAACAAACCTCTACCTTCACAATGACAACAATCGAATTAAACTGTCGATCCTTTTTCGTCAATGATGAATCAGCAAGTAGAGGTTCAACTTAATGCGGGTTGCTGGCCAAAAGCTAAGCTAACTTAGTTTCGGATAACCATAGCTGACGCAATTTTTGTATACCACAGCATTCTTTGTAGTCTACAACTCTGCACACATGTCTGAAAAACTGCGTCAGCTATGAGGCCTTACCCAAAACTAAGTCAGATTAGCTTTCGGTCAGCAAATCGCATAAATTGTAATAGTACTAAGTGAATTCTCACACGAGGTGATCTGCGTCGCCAACGCAACGGGTCACGTTGGCTCAAGTTTAATTGGTGATTAAGTAATATAATAGTGTTTGAAATCTGGCGCTGTCTGAACACCTACCGATCACTTGCATTGGCAACGAATATTTGTTGATCTCGTGTGAGAATTGGCGATTCTTCATTTGCCGACCAAACACCGAAACCTTAGTGTAGCAACCTCTAATAACTATGTTGTACTTGTCACTGCCGCGTCGACTTCGGTTGTAGCATTATTTATGAAACACAAAATAAAATTTCATATAATTATGCGTCCCCCCAGTGAAGACTAATGAAGAAACGCGCAACTGGCCTAAAGGTACTAAGTATAGGCAAAACAACAATTTAGAAGTTTATTTGATTTTGTTGTAAAGCAGTGCTCCAAGTCTAATCTTTATTTCCACGTATATTTTTTCGTTTTCCATGTTGCATGTTTTTAGATAACTTTTTGAATGTAAATGTTTGGTTTTTTACACAGGAGAATTGAAATACCTAATTTTCTCATTTTCTTAACATTATTTTTATTCAATGATCATTGTTATATCTTTGCTTTCGTTAATACATTTATTTCAATAGTATATTCGTAACTTGAATAAACTAGGTACTTATTAGCTGTGATGGTTATTTATTTTAACTTTTTTTTTTATTGTCTACTTTATCCAATTAAAAAGTAAGTTTTTATTATCATGTATAAATTGAGCCACATATTTATGCAAGTCTGATTATAATGTGATAAACAAATTATTCATAATATTAGAAACCAAGTTAAGTTTATTTCCAACTGAAGTTTTATCTTAGAATTGGTTGATTTATGTTTTTATTGATATGAACATACTCCTCCAGCCATACCGCAGTTCCCAACACTAAATATAATCAAACTCAGACAGCTGTTAATTGTTTTTAAAAAGCCTATTATTTGTTATTTTTGTAATATCCACACAATGTGACATTATTTTCTCTGATCTCTCAGGGTTATTCCCTAAACTCAATTTAACCCGAAACTCTTTTAGGTTGGCGTTCACCAAAAGAAAGTCTGACAATTAGCAGCTTTGTCAGTTAACTTTGACGTTTAATGTATGAAAACGTCAATTACAGTGTAAATCCCAAATCATCTTTTTAAACAACACATGCCTAAGTGGCGGCGGCTGTCTAATTGTAGAGTTCATAGTATAAAAATAATTAATAGTATAGGAATTTACTAATTACCTACCGTCTATTCAGTTAACTGTCTTAAAATCAAGACCAATTACTATGTTGTTATGTACCTACAGAACCATATAGGGTTCTAACACAATAAGTCTTGTTGGTAAAAAATGTTCTCAATCAGTGTCTTCATTAATTTTAAATTAGTTAAAGGGTGATAAATTGATAATTCTTAAAACTTACCTCATAACATAGTGGAAAACATATTTGTAAACATTTTACAAAAATAAGCTGCAAAACTAACATTTGTACATAAATCAGAGTTTTGTCATTCATTATACATTGTTTTTTCATTCGTTGTATGTATTTGTTTTTCAATTTGTCATTAAATAAAGAATTGAAAATTAGGCTGGTCTGATTGCTGTTCGCGAGTAAGAGATTGTGAAATAAGGTTTGCAATTGTTTTTTTTGCTTTCTAACTAAACCAAGCGGGAAGTAGATTATGGACCATCATAACCCTCTATGAACCACCTTAACTCCTTATTGAACACAGAAAAACGGCAAAAAAAAACAATTTTCGCCAGCGCCAATCAAACCATCATAATAATGTATCTTGGCTGTTTTATTTTGCAACTGCATATTACATTAATTCAAATTTTTTTTTTTTAATATGCTATTTTACAACATACTGCTTAACAACATATTGAGACATGATACAGTGCCAGCCAATTTCAGATAACATTTTCTTGAGATAACTAGTACAGTGGATTTGGGTTTGGAATACTTTTTGTGGTGTTTTTATTCACATTTTACACTCGTATGTTGAATCAGTGTCCGCTTTTAATAGAGAATTCTTTTGTTTCAATCAACACTGTACATAATGATTTACTTTAATATACATACTTTCATTTTTATAACTTTTTGATGCTAGCATGTGATAGCTTTTTACTTTAGGTACCATCTGAAAGGTGTTTTTGTTGGTGATTAAGCTCATAATAAAACTTGATTTGTGATCTACGTTTTTGTTTTATGTGCAGCTTTATTTCAAGTAGAGTTGATGATTAATAAAAGCACAAATTATTTATATTAAAACCTTAATTCTGCTATTCATTATTGATTGCTCCAAAAATGTACGGATAAACTTATTTGTTTAAAAACTATGTTATTAGGCAGTTTTTATTCTTATGTTTTCAAAACCTACAGTCTGTGGGCTTCCTTTGTTGTGATTATTTTATAGTTACATTTTCACACAAGATGATTTGTGATCCCTTAGTTTTTTTACAAAAATTGTTTTAGCATTATTGGTAAGAAATAAAATATGAACATTTTCTTCAGAGTATGTTTTAATTGCAACAAAAAATATTTTAAATTCTATAGACATGCAACATCTCTCAAGGAAACTTAGTTATTAATGTTAACGTCATAATCAGTGGTTTTCTTGTATAAATTCCACCACTTCCCCATAAATCCAACATCAAGTATTCTGGAGGGGTAGCTCATGAATGAGGGTTTCATATAAGAGCATTGAGATTTGTACAAATCACAAGTCTCACTCGTGTCTGAAAGATACATAATGGAGAGTAGTCCTAAATTTCTGTAGTGTATAACTCCTTGGTTGTAAGATGTTTCGACAAATCTTAGGTGTTCAATAGATTTTTTGTTCAAACATTCTTCAGTTACTAATGCAACATCATTTTCTAACTTCTTCACTTCATTTCTATAGTCCAATTCGTTAGGGTTATTCTTGGCTAAGGCGTAGGAGACAGCAATGCCTGCAGTCCATTTCAATGCTTTGAACGGTTCTTCTTGGATATCATTCCTTAGATCTTGAACCATTTGGTGATAGTCTATAAATAAATTCTTCCAATATTTAGCCCACTTTTCTATAATAGTTCCTTTGAACTTATCCGGGAATCGAGTTCCGTTTCCAACCTTTTTCAGGACAAGAGAAGATGGACCTTTCTTGAGAGTTTGCATCATTGTTATTCTTTCATAAACACTTGTAACTGTGCATTGATTTTCAACGTTGATCTAAGGATTACATAATAGATTACTGAGCTCTGTTCATTATTGAAGAGAAAATTACATATCTGATCTGAGAAAAATAAGAAGTTTGTATTTTTTTTTATTGTCTAAAAAAAGTAAACAAAATGTCTTCTTCTTTTAGCTTCGGCTCTGCATCTAAGAAAAATGTCGTCTGTCGTCGTTTGTGCCGTCAATGTCAAAGTGACATTACCTTGTGAACGATTTTTGCAAGTATGAAAACATCGAATTTTTACAGAATACGTAGAAAGCTTTTACGAAAGAATTCGCGATAAAAATAAGAAAAAATAATTATATGTAGCTAACTGGTCTGGTAGCTAACATATTAATTTAATACAACATTTAAAAAAGAACACCTCAATGACCCAGTTTTAACGTTACAGTTCAAAATACAATTTAAAATAAAATCGTTTTTTCTGCAAATTTCTTATTTTACTAGGCTTATATATAAATGTTTTTTTCGCAAGGTAGACTATTATAGCCTCCAAATAAGACTTTTATACTACACCTGCTTGGAAAGTTTCCTATTCCTTTTCCAAATATAAGATAGAAAGTAAGTCATTGCAGGCCAAGGAATTTATATACTACGTTACGGTAGTATATAAATCACAGACATGGTAGAGCTACATATAAATTCCTTGTTGCAGGCGTATAGGAATCCAGGAGGAAAAACTCTATTGAATTTCATTTCTCACGCGTTTTAGCGAGAGGTAAAAATATATGGAAATCGTAGACGCATAGAGTAAAAATAAGGGTAAGCAAAAATCCTTAATCTACGATGGAAATCCCAAGGAATTTATATATTAGGTTTAGGTGTAGGTACTCCCTTGTCCGCATTTGAACTCTATTTGATCCAATATGCGTTGATTTTGCTAGCAAAGCCAGCCTAACTCCGTCCAGAAGCGCAGAATCTTCCTGGGATCTTCACAGGCTTCGCGGAGTGACCTCTGCAAGTTGAGGATTTCAGTTCTGTATTGTTAGTCCCTCGCATTCCAGGACTACGTGGGCGGCTGTTTCGTCGTCATTAAGACATCCTCTGCAGAGAGGGCTGTCTGTCGCTCCGATGGTGAATAGGTGTTTGTTTAGTGGGCAGTGTCCTGTTAGTGTTCCCACCAGGATACGCAGGTCCGTTCTGTTTAAATTCAGTAGGCGTCTAGTTAACTTCGGTGATGTTGATGGGAGCGCCGCTGTGGCTTGTCTGCATTCTTTAAGGCGCGTCCATCATTCGTTATGCGTCTCTCTAGTTCTGAGCCTAGTCCATGTCTGGAATAGCGAAATAGGCAAGGGTAGAAAAGGGGATGGGCTCTCTGTGGTTGTTTCCTATACCCTCTGTGCCAGGTCATCAGCGGCGTCATTTCCTAGAGATCCGCAATGTCCCTTGCTCCATTGAAGGATGATCCTGTTCTTGGCGGATATCCTTTCTAGAGCAAAATGACATTCGTACACGAGCTTGGAGTTGCAGCTGTTTCCCTCCAGAGCCCTGAGTGTAGCAGCACTATCAGAGAGAATTCGAACACATTGGTCATTAATTCCTCTTTTCTATGCACAAGAGAGGAATTAATGACCAATGTGTAATGTGTAAAGACCATGCGGTTGTAGCAGCCTGGGTTATTGCTACACATTCGCATTGGAATATGGAGCTGTGTCTTCCTAGCGTTATTGAAATGTTAATGTTGAGGTCCATCGAGTGAATCCCAGCACCCGTACCTGTATTTGTTTTGGAGCCATCTGTGTAAATTCTGACTTCATGGGTTCCTAATTCATCTTTTTGATCCTCGTATGTTGGTAGTGTTTGTTTAGTATCGGTTTACTGGGCATTTTGTCACAGGGCGGCCATAAGAGGTTCATATGCTATAGCCCTGTTCATTGTAGCCTCCTGTTGTATGTATATGTAGGTCTAACAGTGCTAGATCTAGAATTACATCTAGGGCAGCACCGGGAGTGGTCCTCATGCAGCCTGTTATCGCTGAGCATGCCATTCTTTGGAAGCGCTGCAGTCTTGGTGGTGCTCAGCTCCGTTCTTGTCCACCAAACTATCGCTCCGTACGTTAGTGTAGGTCTAACGATAGCAGTGTAGAGCCACATAGTTATTTTCAGTGAAAGTCCCCAGGTTTTTCCTAGCATCCTGCTACATTGGTAGAATGTGGTAGTAGCACGTTGGAGTTTGTAGTCTAGGTGTTTATTCCACAGCAGCTTGCTGTCTAGTATGGACTCCTAGGTACTTGACTTCTGTTTTTAGCTATATCTCTGTGTTAAACAGTTTTGGGAGTTATAGATTTCCCAGATGCCGCTTGTTTGTGAACATTATTAGTTCCGTTTTTGTTGGATTAACTGAGAGTTCATGGTCGTTGCACCATGCTTCAATGGTTTTAAAGGCGAGTTTCATCAGGTCACATAGTGTATTTTCGACACTACAGCCGGTCGCCAGGATCGCGAGGTCGTTCGCATATCCCACCGTGACCAGTCCGTGGCCGTTAAGCCTGCGGATTAGCTCATCAACAACTATGTTCCATAATAGGGCCGATAGTACGCCACCTTGTGGGCAGCCTCTGGCCACTACACCGCTTGTGGTTTTATTGATTGTGACTTGTATAGCTTTGTTTTTGAGCATGTTGTTTATCCATTCAGTCAGTGTCGGCGCAACACCATATCTAGTGAGGGCCCTGTATATGCTGGTGAAATGTGTTCAAAAGCTCCTTCGATAATCGCCAGTGTATAGTTGTTTTGATGTCAGTCCACCGCCTATGCGTGAGACTACGCTATGTAGAACAGATTCTGTTGATTTGCCTTTGCATGTTGTTGCGGGTATAGCGGATTATGAGAGTGTATGGTCTCTAATTTCTCTATAACAAAGTCTTTATAGTGTTTTCAGAAGAAATGATGTCAGGCTTATCGGCCTGAAAGATTTTGGTTGGGTATAATAGTCACTTCTTCCTGGTATTGGTATGAATACTACTTTCACTTCCCTCCATTTAAGTGGTATGCACTTGTGGGCGATACATGCTCTGAATATCTTTACTAGGTGTTCGGCTAGTATACCACTACACCATCTAAGCATACCTGGGAATATCCCATCCATTATATACTAACGCACAGTGTTCCTAATGACCAAAAAAAATTCCCTATGCGGTTTATAGCATTAATCGATCAACGAATGCATTTTAAATGCAAGAGTAGAACACCCACGTGTCTATGTCTAATACTTTTTGTTATACAAATTTATGAACTTTGGGTGACTTTGACTGAGAATTTTTTTAAATAAATTCTGTAAACGTAACTGTACATGATATTTTTTTTAATTAAATATGGTCTGATAAAAGGTCTTTAGCCACATCTTTTACAGTTTTTAATTTTGAAAAATCACTTCTGGATACCGAGTAATATTTTTTTTTCATATTTCCCTTTTTATTTTTTTTCTCCCAAAAGACTCAAAAGTGCGACTTGTGACTACCACAAGAATATAGCTCTTATCAAGACCTTTCACTGGTAAAAATACCACGTTGCAATATTGCGGCTTTGCGGCGAATTGAATTTCAAAATATTTTATTAGGGTTGTCACTCAACTTGACCTTTTATTTCATTCAGTTTTGAACTTTTTAAGTAAGATCATTCGACTAATAAAAAATACAATAATAAAATAGTAACAAATTAGAACATTTAAAACAATTGATTTAACTGCAAACTGTTGTATACAATCTACAGATAGCTCAACTGATCCATATCAATACCAATCCGAAGCGACGCTTCCGCTGTGTGGCAATGCAGATGTGCTGTGCCAGATACACAGGTCTCGAGTCACGTGTCGCTTCGACTACACACTCAGATAAATCTTTGAAAACCTGGAGAGACGTGATCCCCACGAACCTAGGGCCTCGACTACAAAGAGAGCAAATGCGTACGCTCTGTCGAGACCTGTATATTTGCGCCTCTTGTGATCCTCAGCCAAATTTGCCGCCGCACCACCCCTTGGAAGCTGGGAAGGCACAAGTGTGTCGACGTATGTAGTGTCCCATATAATGGGCCTCCCCAACTCCCATTTGACTTGGTAGTGTCATACCGTCAGGCCTCTTACAATCGTCAAGGCGGGTATGGCAAAAAAATCCGACCAGCGGCCCTAGTACATGATAATCACAACCCTATTTTGTATAATTTGACCTCAGAACGAAATTGCATATTTTTCCCAAAGGCCGCGGACAGTGCAACGTGGTATTTTTACCAGTGCTAGGCCTTGTTAGGAGCCCTATTTCTGTGCTAGTCACAAGTCGCACTTTAAGTTTTTCGCGAGAAAAAAAAATGACAATGAAAATAAGAAAAGAAATTATTAGGTACTCGGTTTCCAGAGGTGATTTTTAAATTAAAAAATGTGAATGATGTGGCTAAAGATCCTTTATCAGAGCATATTTAATTTAAAAAAATATCATGTACAGAATTTATTTAAAAAAATTCTCAGTCAAAGTCACCCATAGTTCATAAATTTTTATAACAAAAAGTATTAGACATAGACACGTGGGTGTTCTACTCTTGCATTTTAAATGCATTCGTTGATCGATTAATGCTATAAACCGCATAGGGAATTTTTTTTGGTCATTTAGAACGTTAGTATATAAATTCCTTGGGAAATCCATTTTTTAACATGTTATTTTTTTTTATTTCCTGAAAGATTTCTAGCTATGATTATTTCAGTATAGGTCAAACAACAAAAAGTTTTACTCCAAGTCCGCATATGCCTCTTTGTATTTCCGAACATTATTTTTAAAAAAGAATTCAAAAGATAAGGGCTGCCGCGGGAAGTTCTTCTAAATTTGAATTTGGTGTAGGCAATTTTATTAATTCTACAGAATGTCGACGAGTGAGAGAGATAGTAAACAGTATATGACACCACCCCGCGGCCCCGCCAGAAATAGAAGAAACTGCTCAAACAGTGATTAAGAACCTAGCCCGGCTACACGCTCAAATATTTGTACAAACATGCCTGCAAGCAAGATGGAGCGTGTTACTAATTTTAGTTCACACTCATTTAAAAAACACACCTATACATATCAGCACGCAATTAGAAATGTTTTCACTCGACACCTGGGTCAGCAATGTGAATCTTTCGTCAATTGTAGTTCCTAGTATTAGTACTCAAGCAAAACATACATAGTTATAGAAAAAATGATTTAAAAGCTATATGTATGGACTTTTTGGATAGTAATTATTTTGATTTCTATCAAATTTACACCGATGGATCTAAATCTAGGGATGATGGATGTAGTGGTTTGGCTATTTACGATGATCCTCAAATGCGTAGTTCTATTCAGCTGAGTATAAATACTAATATTTCAATAATGTATACCGAGCTTATCGCTATTGCAGAGGCTATTTGTTACGTGCATTCTTTTGAGACCGGTTTTACTCGGATGAAGTATTAGAGGATACCGCCAGACACAGTTCTGCGCATGCGCTTTTTTGTTAGTGTGCTGTTGCAGATTTGTAATAGTGTGCGTGACTAGGGATGTGACTTCGCTGTCAAGCCGAACTGGTTTCGGCCCAAACTAGTCCGAATCAGGAAAATACATTTTTATGCCGATTTCATTCCTGATTCGTCCCATAATTCCTCCGCTGTCTGTCTCTCTGTCGATCTATCGAGCTTTATTGTATCTCAAGTAAAAGGTAGACACCTGCATTTTTTGTGTGTATTCCATTGACCGATATAATAACATATTAACAAAATAAATATTAAAATTAAAGGGAGCTCCACAAAAACATGTTTTTTGACCATTTTTTGCTCCACTCACGCGATGCAAAATCTAAAAAAGGGGTTAGGGTTCGCTCCGCTTTCCGATGCCTTAGTTTCTTTGTCATTTTGGGCAACTGCCGCTATAAAACCTGAAATTGCTTGCTAATCCTTATTTACCAACTTCTGCGTGAACGCAATAATAAAATATTAAAAGTGATTACTACAAGACAAGAGTGAATAGGTGTTTTCCGGTGGGTACACAGGTACATACTCGATAAACTTGCTCGATCTCGAGCAAGTACGAACGTGTGGAACATACAAGACTCAAGACAAATTCTCGAAGCCAAGCTAACCAAAATGTTTGATTCGAACAATATTCAAACGTTCATAATTCTTGCTCGATGTTCAAAGCAAAAATGTTTGTACGTGTAGCAACGAGGTCGAGCATGTTAATCGTGATTGATATTTTTGTGAATATTAGTGCGCAGCTGTAATGTCGGAATCGTTCATTTTCTCGAGATTTTGTGGAAAAATTTATGAATTAATTAAATTATAAATTTATTTAATCAATAATTTTTATTAATTCATAAATTTTTAATTCAGCAAATAATACAGCGTAAGGCATTGCGGTAGACTAAAGAAACGATGGCGCGATGAACTAGACACCTTCGATAGAATGTGGGCCCAAACTGGCTCAGAGTCCTAATTCGTGATAAGATTTGCCCAACAACGGGTGTAATGTCCCGTTGTTGGGCAAATCTTAATTAAATTGTAATTAAATTAATTGGTTAAATTTTTCCCCGACAGTAAATGTAGCAGGCGATGCCCACTAAACACAACAACGAATCGTCCGATACTCAAAGAGTTTGAACGCACACTAAACATGTTCTTCGAGCAAGCTTTTATGTGTAGACGCAGGGTCGAGCATGTTTATATGTAGATAGCTATGCTCTGATGAAACATGCTCATTGAGCATATACCTACGGACGTGTGTACCCACCATTCTAGACCTTTCTGATACACCGTCGGCCAAATCGTCAATTTCCATTAGGTGAGATTGTAGTCAAAGAAGGCCTATCAACGTGATAAGACTTATAATTGTATATATGTTGTGTTTGCCCAAAATTTTACATCGATATGGATGTCATTTTGTAAGACTATGAATAAAATTTTGCAATATATACATATAAAAAAGGACGATAAATAAGATAACACCTTACGATATTATTATATAGCTAAATGCGCGCGACTTTGCCCGCATTTATTTAACGTTGCATTTTGAATGATGTATACGTAGATATATATACCTACTGTTAATTTTAAGCATATAGTATACTGCTCGTGCCTTAGTAAACGAAAACCCTACGAAAAATTTATCTAATAACTAAAATCAATTACGTAACTTTTGGAACGAAAACTTCCGCGTGAAAATAATTCCTGGGTATTTAAGTTAATATCTTGTATTATTTCTTTTTTCCTCGTATTTTAAGTTGTATAAATTAGTAAAATTCTATGGAAACAATAATGATAAACCAATACTACATGCACGAGAAGTGTGTGAAAGACAGTACTTTTCGGAAAGAAATCTCGAAATGGGATGAATCAGGAATGAAATCAGCAATCAATTTTATTTTCCTGTTTCGGCCCAGTTTCGGCTGAAACCAGTGGGACGAATGCGGAATAACCCGAAAACTAAATTTGATGGTAAGCACATCACTAGCACAGACGCTAAATTTATCTCTGCTAATTATTCATGGTTTTGGACATTATTTGTATCCTAGACTCATGAACTAGATTGTAAAAATGTTGTTACTACAGATTTCTAGTAATAAACATAATTACTTTAACATTTATACTGAGGGAAAAACTTACGCATGTAATGACAAATCCGGGAATTTCACTCCACCTTTTGTCCTTCTTGAAGGACTGTACACAGCGCAACACGACATATTTTCACATTTTCAACAAAGTTATAAGTAAAACGCAGTAATTTCTTAGAATTTCAATAGAGTTCATCAGTCAGACCACAACATTAGAGCAAACTACCGTGTCAGCACCTGACACGATTCACACTGACATTGCAGCATAGCTATACGTACACCAGCTATCTCTTTTACTCATAGCTTGGCTCCGAGGGATAGACAAAGATACATGACAACTATGGTGATCATTGAGCTCTATGGAGGTGCCCTATTGTTCTATATGAACTATCGGTTATACAAATATGATACAAGTCGACATTGTGCTCATAAACTTGTAGCTATCTCGTTTTTACTTACCTACAATTCCTCATGTTAAATGAGACAACAATATATATGTCGAACCTATTTTTGGCGAAATTAAAATGTGACGTCATAGCAATGTATGATTGTGGCCGGTCCGCCATTTGTTTATCTCATATTTACTTCCGGTTACAGGTACGTGAGCTGTCAAAGTGAGTCTAGTTTTTGAGTTTTTTGCTAAAATTATTTGATCTCGAGACTTTTTTGCCGTGGATACCATTTGGCAAGTGAAAGAAGGCAACAAGAAGTATGCCTAGTTGCTGTGTGGTAGGTTGTGGTGCTAAAAAAAGCCAAAATCGTCCAAACCTTACATTACACTGGTGCGTATTATTTTTTTGCAAAATTACCAAACAGTACCTCATATTTAGGCTTTGTTATGAATAGTTAACATAAATTCCTAACGAAGGCACCTTAAAATACGTATTTTTGTGGGTTTTGGTAGTGTATTTCAAGACAAATAAAAACTGTTTGTTTGGCGATAGTGTTGTCCTACAAGGAATTTTTCATATCGATGTTTTCATGTGTAAATTGTAGTGTATTTAATATTAAACTGGTTTTTTACGTTTTAGGCTGCCCAAAAATAACAGAGAAAGGAAAATATGGCTACATAGAATAGAGAATTTAAAAACTCATTCTAAAACCATTAACATTTGTTCTCTTTATTATGAAGAATCGTGTTTTAATAGAACCTCGTAATAACACGACATTGCGAGAAGATGCCGTACCGTCACGAATCTTTTTAGTAGGTATTTTACTCGACCCATACTCAACCTTTACTCTCATAAGCTTGGCTCAGTTATACAAATTTTGCCACTTTCAATTTTCCAAAGTAGGTTAAATTTTGTTTTGAGAAATATTAAGTTTTAAGTAAATAAATGTGACCAAAATTACTTACCTACTTTACCTTACTTACCTTATTGTAACCCATACTTATATCTCCTTGAAAATATATATTTACATAAATCCTCTCTTAGTGAATTATTTTTTTGCAAAATATACCAATATACGTTGTGGTATTCTCCTAGTCCTCGTATCCAGAGTACGTGTTCGATGCTGAGACCATCATGGCCAGGTGACTTGCCACGCGTCATCTTTTTGACAGCCGTTCTCACATCAGTAGTGGTAATCTGGACTGGATGGTCATTCATAAGGGTCTCATCAACGGACACGCTCCCCACGGGCTGCGGCGTGACTTTAAAACGTTTGGCAAAAAGTTCAGCTATGGGCACCGGATCCTGCAGGCCGTCCATTGAAACTGGTAAGTTTTGTTTGTAATTTAATTACTTCGTGGCATTCCAAAATTTTGAAAAAATTTTGTCCTTTCTGTTTATTGCTAATATATTAATTTTAATCTGTTCTTCATTTCGATGACACCACTTAATTTTATTTTTAAATTCCGAACGAGTACAACGCGTTTCATCTAATATTCGTCCTTCAGACGGTCTACCGGCCGCCACCCAACAGCTGAAACTTCGTCTAGCAGCCTGATGACTGTCCCTGACATGATAGTTCCAGCCAATCACCTTTTTACGCGTCTTACGTGCACTAGCATGGGAGCTTTTCACTGCGGCATAATAACCAGTCAAATGAATACAGTTAAAAATATTATCACAGGAACAGGTAAAATTAAAATTATTACAGTTGTCAATATTATCAAAACAGTTTTTACCATATGTCTTTATCTGGTCACAATCCCTCTCTCCCCATCGAATACTTTTCATTGCATCATGATTGTCTGAGCCGGCTGAGACACTTGGCACCCTTCCCAGGTTACACACAATGCGTAATGGGAAGTGATCGGACCACGTGACTTCGTAAATTACGTCCGCAGATACAACAGTATCCCAAGCAGCTCTAGTTACAAGGCTGTGGTCCAACCAGCTCATACATCCATGATGCGCGTCACTAATAAATGTATGTGTATTTGAATTCACTCCGAGGTAGTTCAGGTCCGCACATTCCCACCGAAGGTCCTCACAGAAAGACATCATCTCTAGGCCAAAATGCTTTGTAGGGTGTGCATTGAAGTCACCAATTACATATGCAACCTGGACGTCGCTTTCCTCAATCAGAGCACTAGTTAATGCTAAACATTCCGTGAATTCTGCTGTGTTCTTTTCGTCATCAACAGGCATGTATACGTTCACTATTAGAAAGGAACTGGTTTCCATTGATATCTTTACAGCCATGATACGGTCGCATGAACATTCTATAGGAGACACATTTGGAAACCTAGCCTTATTCCATAATATGGCCAGGCCACCGTATGGCCCCCCCCTCAGGATACCAACCGAAGTGTCAACCGAAGACTTGGGAAAACATCCAAAGTCTCTATTAATTTCGTGTACAAAATTCAGATCATGAGGATAGAGCCAAGTCTCCTGCAGCGCTATAATATCGGCCGACCTGGACAACTCCCGAATGCTCTGCACAGCTCGTTTGACGTTCTTACAGTTGAACGAAACTATAGATACGTTTGAGGCTGTACTATACATAATGAGTGTTATTATTCGTCTTCACTTTCCCCGCGAATTCACGGTAAACTCTAAATTTAACACCCATAGGCCAGAAACTTTCGTTCAAAAATGAATCCAAATCAGTCCTAGGTACAGTCACTTTAAACGAATTAAATTCCGTTTCTTTTTTCTGTGTTAGGTATTCAACATTTTTGCATTCTTGTCCCATTCCACGAATGTATTCTCGAATATCCTCGGCTGTTGTACTTTTACTGAGTCTTGATACATACACGGCCGACATAAACTCCGCCACCTGCAGTTTATTCGAGCCCTGCGCCGTTTCTGTAAAATTACTCAGCATGTTTTCTCTTGGTAATTCGTTATTTATTATGTATCACTACAGGAAACTGGTTTAAAAATATATCGTCACAAAAAATACTAGTATCGATAAATATATCGATGTAAAATATGGCAGCACTACGTAAAGCCGCCATTTGTTTTTCCAGGCAAGTTTAGGTATACACGTTTTTTTCGTAGGTATGCCGGTTCCTCTGGTTTCTCCTCAGAGCAAGGACTAGCATTCTCTATTCTAAGATGGTGATACATAGATATAAAACCGGAAATGACTTGGCTCCCTCTTCCCTACTCTATGGTTCTTTATAATTTTGACCGATTCCAAAAGCGCTATTCTGCATCTGGCTCGATGTAAGTACCTCGACCGTTTGAGGAACACCGATTGCCTCGGGCATCTTGGATTCATTATGTAAATTATCTAAAACTAACAAAACTGAAAATTCAATGGATACCACCTCTTCGGTATCATCATCATCATCATCATCAGCTCATACACGTACACTGCTGGACATAGGCCTCCCCCGTACGACGCATACCAGGTAGGTAATGAAGAAGCTGATCGCCTCGATAATAATGCATTCGATGACGGAATACCTTTTGATTGTTTACCTACCATTGTTCAAACGGACCATCTGCACTTGGGCAAAGACAGGTGTACAGAAATGTGGAATGAGCACTTTGACGAAAGGTCTTTGACCAAGGGCATTTGGTACCGTACTATTCAACACTAACGCGTTCACCATGGTTTGCTGGGTCAAACATATCTAGACAAGATGTTGTGATTGCTTTGCGACTTCGGTCCGGGCACATCCCATTCAACAAGTTTGCATATCTCATGGGTAAAGCTGATTCACCAAATTGCGAAGAATGTAACGTTTTAGAAGATACTCGTCATGTTTTGGTCGAATGTGTCCGGAGCGAAACCGAAAGAATAAACTTGCTAGAAACTAGATTTGCATGAGTTCGGAAAATGTAATAGCATTTTGGCCTATCCTCTCTCAGAGGAAAAAATGTCTAAATTATATATATATATATGTATATATAGATAATTTACACCAACACTGCGATCACCAATCCGCCTGCCAAGCGTGGTGATTATGGCAAATCCCCCCTACATAGGAGACCATCCACTCGATGGACCGGCGACATCGTAGCGGTCGCAGGGAGTCGATGGATGGAGGCGGCTCAGGACCGCTATTTGTGGCGTCGTACGGGGGAGGCCTATGTCCAGCAGTGGACGTGTATGGGCTGATGATGATGATATATATAGCGTAGAAGGTAAGTAAATTTATTGTAAACTATATGGGTGACATGATCACTGATGAAACCCTCTTTAATAAATAAAGATATAAAAAAAAGATAGAACGTGTGGCCGGGCTCAAACCAGTTTGGTTTGTGCAATCATGCATGCAAGTAAATTGGAGCGTGTGGCCGGGCTTTAAGTTTACATTTATTTTAGTTATGGAAATAAAGAATTTTGATTCGACTTTGTAGGTACTACGTCCGATGGCAAAGGTCGATAGGATAAGATAAACTGTTGAACAGTTATTTACAATAAGACCAACAAGAGAAAACAATAAACTATTCTAATATGAATAGTTTATTGTTTTCTGTAGTTTTGGATTGAGGATTTTTGCTTACTTAATCATAGACTTTTTTATGCTGTGGTACGCTTGCAGCATATTTTCACCTGGCAGCCCTGAGTCTGTCTTGACT
The DNA here is from genome assembly GCA_947859395.1 of Eupithecia insigniata. Taxonomy (NCBI): domain Eukaryota; kingdom Metazoa; phylum Arthropoda; class Insecta; order Lepidoptera; family Geometridae; genus Eupithecia; species Eupithecia insigniata. Next base: position 9,081,781 of record OX402008.1, read on the forward strand.
TGCGCTCATACTGTTGCCAGATGGGGGAGATTCCCTGCCAATTCGGGGGTTTTTTCTTCTTTGATGGAGATTCGGGGGAAAGGTTTATTGGGGGTAAAAAAATATTGACAAAATTATGGATTAGTGAAATTATTTTCTTGAGTATCTCAATCATTCAACCACAAACATAAAATAATTTTCATCACTACTTTAGCGTACCTACATAACGTATGTATTCTCGTCCTAACAATACAAATTAAATTCAATGGTTGATTCTTCTTATGAGTTCGTGCAAACAAGATAACTTTGTACTTTGTAATCGGAACTCGTCGAATCGTTTTGTAACAAAAAACTATATTATGTTAACACTAGCGCCAACAGCAACCCACGCGCAAAGTTCGTTCATTTCAGTAGGGGATAAAAAATAAAATATATTTTCTTATTTTTTCCTCCTTTATAAAGTGTTATGGAGCCTTTTTTTTTACAAAAAGCTAATTTTGGGAGGATTTGGAATAAAGTTGGGGGAAATTCACATCTCGTAAGTATTGTATTCTCTTTGATTCACATAGTGATCTGGCAACACTGGCAGCCCGTCTGCCGCGTGTTTTATAAAATTTATTCCTTTGGTTGTCCGCCGTAGTATTGTATTCTCTTTGGCCGCCCGCAATAAACAAAATACATACATAGCACTTATTGTTCACCTACGCATTCATAGACCACATCCTCGCTGTTCCTGCAGTAAAAAACCATGGAGACTAAAACTACTCCAATAGTTGCCGCAGCTACTGGAAAAGCTCAAAGGTTTTCGGGTCGCATGGGAAGAGGTATCCCTGAAATAAATAATACCTATACTAAGAAGTGCTCATGTAGAAGAGATAAAACTATTGTGTTCTGCCGAGCATGCGGTTATTATGGCAACGGCCGGATTCGTTTGGTTTGCGAGATACACCCTCGAGTAAGCAGTTTTACTTATTTAGATAAATGACTACCCTCTATTTCTTTTTATCCTAGATGAGCGATGAGTTTTTTTATCATTATGGGTTTCTAGAATATTTACTTTAAAGCTGAGCTTTGGTATCCCTCATGGCAAAAGTTTTAGTTACCTACCCTAATTTCTTTACTATCTCTACAACAGTTCTTAGATTATTGAGGTACCTACCTACTTTCTTCTAAAACCCGTAACCAGCAGGTCAGGTGCTCAGATGCTGATCAGAGCAAAGAACTATTGTAACAATTTTTTTGTTTTCTTTTTCAGGTAACATTTCTTCTAGACATCGCAGAGTGTCCACGATGCCACTCTGCATCATTCATGGATGAATATGGTTCAAGTCTATAAGAGTTATGAATTTTAACATTCACACTCGAAAGACTTGATTTGTAAACAATTATCTGTTTCTACTGGTGTTGATTTTCTGTTGATTAGAAATTCTATGATAAATTATTAGTAGTTAACTAGCAGATTGGAATACAATCTTCTATTATAAGCCTAATATAGTATTGACTCTCTCATGGCTTATATTCATGGTTATTATTTTTAATAATAATAAACATGAATTTAAATGTGCCATATTTATGTTCCTATAGACATAATATCATTCACAATTTTATTTAAAATTAAATTTTTGAATGATAAATAGTTACACAGATATAAGGTATTGAATGCCACTGTTTTTTTCTTTGTTTTCTAAGTAAATAAGATGTTAATATTATATTTAGTGAATGCAGCTCAGATTTAAGCATGTCTCAAATGAAGAATTTTTGACAGATTTTCATTGAAAACTGTCTAAAAATTGCAACTAGAGATGCTAGAGACGCACTCAAATCTAAAAAATTACAGAAAGTTTATCTGATATAGGAGCTTATTACCTAGCTAGATTCGAATATATTACTAGCTTAGATAAAATTGCATTCTTAAGGTAGTTTTTGGTGTAAAACTATTTAAAGAAGATATTGCAATTTCTTCAAGCAGAGCAAGTTATTTTGACAGTTACGAAACAATTTAGTTCTCATGTAGAAAATTGGTCTTCAATGTTCAAACTAAGACTGATTTTAGTATTACTGTAATGTAGGAAAGTACTCAGAAAATAATGCTACAATTAGTGTCTAATAAAAGTTTGATTTTGTATATACATGTTTCATTTTACACCTAATAGTTCCTACAACCTTCTGTCAGCTCACTAGTGTGTGGGGAATAGAAAAAGCCTCTACATATATTAGAGAATTTAGGAAAAAGGAAAGAAGTCAGCTATGCCCTCTTTTTGAAATACTAATTTAGTATTGTAATGGACTTACTTGGTAAATCAGGACTGGAGATTATGGGTCATTTATGGTCATTAGCATTTTTATCCGAGTACCCCTGATAGATCTTGTTAATTAATGTTCATCAACACTTATGACTATGAGTGCACTCGGTTTCCAATACACCACAAGTATTATAAAATCTGTGCTGTGGTTAGGTACAGATCTGTCTGTTAACAGATATTTCAGAGTTGAGGAGTGTGAGTTTCAATAAAGTGAAGTCTGATGGATCAATTATAATTTTCTATTTGGAGAATGCAACTGGCTACAATAAGAAATCCATTATAAATACCTACATTTATACCTAGAAATTATGTCAACTTATACATATAAATTAATTTGTTAAATGGAGAACCAGCTAGGTACATCAGACCTATCCTTATTTTGTTCAAGGTACTTTTTAAATGTATTCTTTGCATCATCTAAAGATTTGAGATGTTCTTCTTCTTCATCTGTTTTGGCAGAGAAAAGGTCTGGGTATTCAAATTTTTGGTCTTTTGGCTAAAACAAACAAGTAAATTGTAAGCAGAGTTCAAGAAAAAATTACAAACACCAAAATAGTAATAACAATATTGGTTTGTAATACAATTATTATATAAAGATGGCACCAGTTTTAATGAGGATGAGCCACACAATATCAATCACTCATTAATTATTATAACAGTACCTAAAGGTAATTCTATCTGTTACCTTTTCATGCCTAAACAGATCTAAATGAAAGGCAGTGAGGAAGATGGCATACCAGGGAATGACAAAGGCTACCTACTTTTAAATATGGAAAAGTATGTGCAAAGCCTGGGGTAGAAGCTAGTGATAAATAAGAATTTTGATTTACCAAGGTCACATAAGCATATTTGATATCATCATCCTTAGTAATGTAGGCTTTTCCAACATCCTTTTTGAACGTGCCCAAAGCAATCCTTGTTCTGACATCTACCACGGGAACTTTGTATATTTTTTCCAAATAATTTCTAATATCATGCTTCGTCATTTCCATGGAGCATTGAAAATTCACAATGTTAGGGAGCTGGCTTCGGGTAGGGCGGACTAGTTTCATCCAGAAATTAGGCAGAAATACTCTGAGCTGAGGATTTCCTCTTTGGTAAATAGGGTACCTGGAATAATAAAAAAAACAAATCGTTAATGTAGAATTTCGAGAAATAAATTATTGTATGTCGACGAATCGACTCATTTACCATCGAGTAGACATTTTATACGAAAACAATTAAGTTTTTGTAAAAACAACAAAATATTTCTTTTAGTACATATCACAACATAACCTGAAATTTTGACTTTATTATATAGCAGTGTTGCCAGTAGAGTCGAGTCAAAAGAAACACCTTTATGCAGTGGCGGCGGCGCGGCGCGGCGGGGCGTAGCGTGGATTGTAAGGAAGACCCGCGACATCGGCAATAGGAGCCAGTCGCAGTTATGTATAGCTTTAGGGGTGGTCGTTGAATAAACGAACAGTTTTTTTTAGACTGTTTATTTGCACGTGGACTGATAAACCGGTTTACAGTCCACAGTTCCAGTTTACTCGTGAACTAGTTTGCATCGCGCAGTCAATGGTCGAGCGAGCGTTGCCAATGGTTGCCGAACGCAGCCGAACGAAACTGTTTCTCTAGCCAGGGGGCCTACTCTACAAACCAAAAAACGAAGTTTCTTTTTCGTTTTCGTGCAAATTGCACTCTAAGTGCCTTCGTTTTTACTTTCAAACGAAATATAACACGACCGAAATATTTTTTGACAATCGACGTCGTAATTGGTACTCTGGCAGCACTAAAAACGAAACGTTTTATTGAATTTGACAGCGAAACTTGTATCAAAACGACCCAATATTACGAACATTGCAACGACAACTAATTAGGTATCGTTTCAATTTTCGTTTGGTGCTGTAATTTACTTCTGTTCGTTGAATTCACCAAATTTTTGTGGCCCGACTACTGTCCTTGTGACATGAATGGCACAGGATAACTATATACCTACCTAGAAGCCACGGACGGAATTTATTTGTGAGCAAAGGACTTCCCAAGACGGCAGTTTCGCAAAGCCTGAGAAAACTTTTATTTACCTAGGTGAAGTGAGAAAATTGTTCCATCGGTATGCCATAGCTACCGGCTCTTCGCAACCTTGCCGGAGTCTCCCCCGAAAATAAGGCAATGATTTCAATTTGTATTTATTTATTAATACTATGGGATCACAAGGAACACTTAGTCAAGTCAAATACTTAGATTAAATTACATTTCAAAATCACATAACATAGAATCATTGAAAAAAAATTTATTAATTATTTTTTTATTTTTTTATAAAACTAATTTTAGGTAGCTGCAAAAGCATTGTCAGAAATGTATAAGTTTAGAATATAATTAAAAAGATAATGTCAGATTACACAAACAAAAATATTTGTGTCAGCACCTCTATCTAGTCTATATATAAATATTTCTTAAAAATTAATCTATTTTTAATTTTATTAAAGATTTATCCTCGGTGTTGGTTTTATGTTCACCACTAGGCTTATCCTTCTTCTCATTTCTTTAATCTACTTAGTGGAACAATATCTGCGTCTGTTTCAGTAACTTTAGTCTAGGTTCTCATATCAGAATCGTTAGCTTGCTTTTAGTTACTCCGCTCTTACATGCGATCGCTATATGGCGGGCTACGTAGTTATCAACTCTCTTTTTTCTTCTCAATCCTCCTCCTTCATTCGGTTCGATGATGTTCAGGTTGTTGTACAAGGACGCTATTGAATACAAAATGCCATTAATATTCATGATTCTGTTGTTTGTATTCTTGTTTCTGCCATGTACGATCGTAGTTATTATGAGTTGCTGCTGATTTTTCTTTAGGTTAGTCGCTATTCTATTAATCGTATCAAGGTATTCTTTAATGTTTCCATGTAATGTACTGTAGTTGCCTATTATTATACCAATTATGTTATCAGTTGTAATATTTATTATTATTGTTGTAATATGCTATTATACCTATGGTACCTGAGTAGTCAGTGTGAATAGGCATTTGGGTGTATGTTTTCTACAAGAGTATCACAATGATGGCTGATAGCAAACTTGATATAGTTAAGTTGTTTCATTGAGGAGTTCCTATGGCCACCTTACCTCACCTCGGTTTCCATAATCAGACCAGCTCGATGGTACCATGACATTATATTATCACCAAACTTACATAAGTTTGTCAAATTTCAGGTTAATTGGTTGAGGATAACTGTTCTAAAATTGAGTTGAATGATTTCTCCCGAACAAACATACATTGGAAGTTAAATAAAAGTAGTCGTCGTTTACCAATCAATCAGTGAATCAACGTTCAACGATCGATCATATCCTAAACTGATAACGGCATAAACTAGTCGAAAATTAAACTGTTTTATAAACTAGTTTATCGTGAATGATAAACGGTCTCGTCTCGTCGACTGAAAAGAAGTCGACGACTCATCCCTAGTTTAGCTTAGTCGAATTACGATTTGTCCCGGAAAAAGTAGCAACTTCCGGTGTGATGGGGCACTGGCGGCCGTCTAACCCTTCAATCTTGACACCCAAATGTCACAAAAATAATGGCAGCCGGTGCGCCTTTGAGCAAGATGGCGTCGAAAATACCGCATTGTGCAAAATATGTAATAACTCTACAATTAAACCATATTTTATCATTCTGTAAACGACAATGTACTAATTGATATATTTTCTATCTATCAGGCATCAAAATATAGTGCTAAGTCAAATACGATATTCGTTTCACAAGTTTTAACTTAGGAAACCATGTTGCGGGCTGGATTACGAGAAATAAATGAATACTCTCCTAAAATCTAAAAAACAAGGACCTATGCTGTGTATTTATGTGAATAATTTGACAAAAGAGATTGAGATTCCTACAATAATAGCACTTGAATCTTGACGCGAAGACGAGTAGAAACTACTAGGGATGTCCTGCACTTTGAATAAATTTTATCGATAGTTTTTCTTTTTGTAGGGAATATACCCTACTTGAAAATAATACAATTACATAAAAAAATATTTTTATTAAATCATAAACAATCAAACACACTCAAAAATAAAAAATACTTACATTATAAGTAAAAGTTCCAAAGTTTTTTTTACAACTTTATTTTTAAAACTAGATGTCGCTAAAATATTTTTTAGCGCTATCTAGTGAAAATGTTACAAGGTCAACAAAAAATCAAGGAGTAAATGTGAAAATACAAATTTTCAATACAACATCACAGAAATCTATAATTTAAATATATTCAACAATAAAATTAAACAGGTCTTTGAAAAAAATTGTTTTTATGCTCTAAATGAATTTTTTAACATTCCCTTGGCAATCGTCAATTTTTGAATAAAATACAATTTATACGTGATTATATTATTTGCTCTATCTATTCTTACACTAAGAATATATATTATTGTTATGCATTACCATTAGACGTACGTAATGTAACACAGATTGTTAAAAATTTACTATGGACCTAAAACAGTTTTAGAATGAGAATCTGAAACATATTTCTATAAAATTATTAATAATTATTTGGACAAGTCAAACATACTTCAAAAATAAAACATGTTAATTCATAAATTGAAAAATGTCGTGAAAAAAAATTATTTATGACAATGATACAACAAACAAAAATTCCACATTCATTTTAATCTTCCACTCTGTTATCATAAAAACCTATCACAATAGTTATTTATGAATAATTGGTATTATGATGATGATGTATGATATGATTTGAAACAATCCTTTATACACAATGGCACGCGACAGGATTCGCAGCAATATGGTGTTTTTTGGGATTTTTTGCCTTGTTTAAGGCAAACAAAGCAACGCTTCCAGAAGTTCCGGTTGCGCGCTGAACTGCTCTCTGTTGGTTCCAGTAAAACGGGCCAATGTGTAGAAATGATGTATCTATCCGGTTGAGAGTGCGAAGATCTACTGCTAGATACAGTATTTTTTCGGCTTTGCGGACAATGTGAAAGATGATTTGTGAGGATGAAATCTACAAGCTGAAGGCGGAAAGCTAAATGGTCAAAGTTTTTCTGCGTGGATGACTGTAGAAGAGTGCGAGAGTTGAGGATGGATACATTGAGAAGGCGTTTAAAAAGTTTCATGTACCATTTTCTGCAACGTTTCCTTTCTAATAAATAAGGCTCCAACATCTGATCTTTCATATCTACCCCCCCCATGAATTTATTATAGTCCAGCACAACTTGTGGTTTAAAGGGCACTGGCCGCGATGATGGTTTAGATGAGACTGTAGGCAAAGCAGTAGATGCACCATGACAAGTGGAAATCATGGTAATTCTTTTCTTGTCTTGCCATGACAATATTGTGACATCGCCAGAATGCCTGGCAATGTACTCTCCCCTGTTAAGAGGAGCCTTATTTATTAGATTGGGAACGTCGCGACGGGAAGGTCGCAAAGTACCAACGCAGTCGGTACCATTGCGCTTTAGAAATCTAGCTAATAGGGGTGAATTATACCAATTATCCATAAATAATCTATACCCTTTGTTCAGTAGGGGACCAATGAGCTTCTTCACAACAGCTGTACTTTTAAGTACTCCGGGCGACTGCTCCAAATCTGTTGCGGATTGTTTACCTGTGTAAACAATGAAAGACCACAAGTAACCGGTGGTACTCTCACAAAGCTCGAATGTTTTGATCCCAAACTTAGAAGCTTTGCTCCGAATATACTGTTTGAAGTTCAATCTTCCTTTCCAAAGTGTAAGGCTTTCATCTATGCAAATGTTTTTACTTAAAATATAATTGGATTGAAACGCTGAATTTAAATGTGAAATTATTGGCCTCAAACGGTGCAATCGGTCAAAGCTTCCGGCGCTAGTGTTGGAGGGATTTGGGTTATTCATCGCGGGGTCGGAATCTACAAAATGTAAAGCTCTAGTTAACATTTCATACCTTCTTCGTGTAAAGATGCGTCTGTAAACTTCCGTTTTCAGAAGGGGATCGACAGAAAAACAACTAGTAATAGTTGGCATTTTGACGATACCCAACATCATCCAGAACGCAAAAAGGCACAAAATTTCATCGATATTAGTGGGGAACCATTCAGACTCAAAAGCAACAGATGCGATTTTAGTAGCATATAGGTTCGTTTCGGCCACAATAAGACCTAAAACGTCATCGCTCCAATAGGAACGAAAAGCGTCATAAGCCGAATTGAAAACCCGAACTGAACCAGTACGCTCAGGGATAAAATTGTGTTCTTCACCTTGAAAAGTCTCCATAGAAGACCATTCAAAGTGAAGGGTCTGGCTTTCTGGTCTAGGGAGAGCATCTGCTCCATCACTAGCATCAAGAAATTCATCATCGTTTTCGCTCTCGCTAACATTTCCTCCTCGTTCAGCGTTTCTATCAACCATGGCATCATCATGTATTCTCATCTGTCGTCTCCTCACTACATCCGTCGCCAAACTTACCAATTCAGGAGGAACGTCTTCGTCATTGGTCCAGATCTCGTTGAGTGGGTGTCCAATCTCCCACTGATGTCCCTCCCTACGGCCCCGGTTTGGATACCCACCCCTACGTACACTCTGCCCTCGCACACCCCTGACACCCCTTCGGCCACCCCTTCGCCCTCTCGTTCTTCTTCTATTGCATGCATCTCTATTACGTTCATCTCTCTCACGCTCTGCAGGTAATTCATACAAAGAGTGGGTATCCGGGGCATAAAATTCTCCATCGTCAACGTCGAGCGGCACACCATCTTCATTGTAAATCCGCAGCACCACGTCTACAGGCTCCGGTGCACTGTGAAAAAAATACTATTATTAGATTCTTACATAATACATATACATAAATAACATCTAACATTACACTTACGATTCCAACGAATTGGATGGTTGTAGTGGCGAGCGGGACCTTTCCCTATCGCGGGGCGCTGCAGGAGGTGTTGTTGGGTAGTCCTGAATAAAAAAATACAATAAATTAATAAAATGAAGAAATCCAACTGCTATAAATACAGAAATATCATAAACCTCGCGAAATAAAGAAAGCGTACTATTGGTGAAAGCCTCTCGCGGCGCTCTGGGGACGTGAGAGGTGAGTATGGTGGAGCCTCTGGTGATCGATCCAATGGTTCTCCCTAAGGCAAACATAAAAAGCGTAAGTAAACTGCAACCCATAAGTATATATATAACTATAACCGAAAACCACAATAAAAGCATTACCACTTGTGACAAGCTCTCCCAGCGTTCCGGCGATAAATGGGGCGGGTGTGGACGGTGGGCTCTGCTGTTGTGCGTATCATCCTAAAAAATAAGAGAAACGTTCATGCAAAAAAACTGTCACCCAAAGCAAAATAGAAAACCTCTCGACACCAGGTAGTCGAACATATAATAAAAAGTGGGTTACCAACCTCATAGTCTTCGAGGTCCGATTCGGGGTCACTTATCTCTAGATATTCATCGGATCCTTCGTCTTCGTCATTGCTTCCTTCCTCGCCATACAGGGCATCGAGGAATTCCGCAGGCGGATTCGAACCAGCGCGCCAGCTTGACATGCTAAAAAGAAATTATAATAATAATTATGCTGAACAATCAACAAAGCATCATATTGCCCCAAAGTAAGCAGAGCTTGTTTCATAGATGCCTACTACTAGATAACTGATATAATTAATATAATCTAATACGTGTAATTAAAAAATGATAATATTACCCATATATAAATCTAAAACACCCGGAATAAAGTTTTTTTCTTATACAATTGTTCTCGAGGCGGGAATCGAACCCGCTACCTAACCAAGAAACGAAAATATTTTCGTTATATTACTCATCCTTTTTCGTTATTTTCTTGTAATAAAAACAAATATAAAAAATCATTTCAATAGCAGTACCTAAGTATAAATATAATGACGTAAAAGTAAATATAAATTAATTATGGGATACCACCATCACTATCGATATAATGAAAACTTTTATCGTTACTATCGATAACTATCGACTCTACGTCAGTCCCTATGCAAAACGTTCAACAAAAAAGTTTCACACCATCCACCGGGAAAATACGTCTTTAGCGCTACACAAATAAAGACCAAAATGGCTCGCTGGATACTGACTGACGAAACGCCATTTTGTATGTAGTGTACATCAAATTTTTCATGATTTTATTTTACTAAAATGACAATAATGCGTTGATAAATCGTTGTGTAAATGAGTTACAGTTTATTTTTATAAGCTTATTACATTTACTATGTAACAAACTAAGTAATAAATTACTTAGGAATCAGCGCAAGCTAACGAACTTTTTCGAGCCGTATCTAGAAGTTATTACGATGTATTTCTTACAATTCATTATCTAAAAATACTCATCATGAGCAGAATAAACTGTTTTATAATAAAAAAACACCACTTACTTTCGAAAAATCCAGTAAAACCAGCAAACAAAGTACACTAAACTCGCGAAACACACGGAACAACGCACAATTTGACCGCCATAAACAAACTGAATGTAAACAGATGTCATTATTACTTTTGTTCAGTATGAAGAAAATATATCAAAGAACGAAATTCATCAAACTTCTTTAAAGAAAAGTAGTCTCTATCATGGTGATATAAGGCCCTGAATCTAATGCAGGAGAGCGGTAACGGGCTGCCGCGCAGGGATTGAGTGAACTATGCAGTGACGTAAGGCGCGGCAACCGGCTACCGCTTGGGGCCTCTAGGGCTAAAATCTAAAAGAGCTAATTCGACTGGGCTATTTGGAGATTGGTGAGGTGGAGTTAGCAACAAAGAAAAATAAACTAAGACGACAAGAAGCGCAGATAGCTGCAAAAAAGTCACCGATAAAAATATATTGGTGGCGACAGGAGCGAGCCGCTGAATTTTTTATGATCTGGCTGTGAGTATGAGTTTCCCTCGTAATCTCTTCGGGTTTGAGATCGGGGTGCCAGGGCAACCCGAGAGGTGACAAGATGGCACCCCTTGGTACTCGGAGCGGATCGCCCCCCGCCCCCTCACTTACGACGTTAGTACCTCTATGAGCCGACTATAAGATAACGGTAAAGTAGAGCGAGCTGTGATTGTTTTGCAATTTGATGAGGTCTGGTTAGCAACCGAGATGCGAAGTTAGGAACACAAAATAAGACAATGGCGAGTACAGCGAGCCGCCAAAATTTTTGTTACTATTTCCCGTGGTCACAAACTAGTTATGAAGAGTATGAAAAAATAAATAACAGCGACCGGAGCGAGTACTGAAAATTTTTGAACGTTTGCGGTAGTTGAGAAAATTCTTAAAAAACTAATACAAAATAAATAAGGCGAGTAAGAGCAGCAGCGTTTTTGAAATGGGTGGTGAGGCATGTTCAGCAAGACAAGGAAACTAAGCTAGTGAGCTAAGAACAATTATATGTTTTTTTTTTTTTGTCAATTAACATCAAAATATGGGGTAAATAGACTACACTCTAAAGAATAAAGCTAGTGAGCTAAGAACAATTATATGTATTTTTTTTTTGTCAATTCACATAAAAATATGGGGATAATAGACTACACTCTAAGGAATAAACGGTGAGCGAAGCGAGCTTGAACATTTTTATGACGTTGCTAATTCATGTGAGTAGCCATTGTCACCCCAAGAGATGCCAAGATACATCCCTTGGGTCCCTCGACTACATGCCTTCATTATTCTACTTACCCTGTTTTTCACTCTCTTCTATGGTTTTAGAAAACAAATTCACTGTTTGAAACTTGAGAGAGGTGCCTGTGCCTTTGTACAAGTAAAAACTTTGGTGGAACCTATAGAAGGAACCTTGCTGAGCTAAGCACTCACACACGGGTGCTCCACACGCTACTCCCAGGATTCACATAAAGTCAATAAAACTCAAATACTAAAGGTCTGGTATATTGGTACTCTGTTTTTGTGGAGTGATTCTTCTGTAAGTATTCTCTGGCTGTGAATGATTTTGTATCGTGTCACCCTGACACGATTCACGGTAACGAAAATATCAGTACTGCATTGTGCGTGCCCTCCACCTCCCGTTGACGTGAATTCAAATAACGCTTAATCGGCCTGGCAAGGTCGTATTAGAAATGCAATCAAGACAAAATGTATGTACTTTGGAAATGTTGTAGCACGGAGGCTATATGAGTTACGGAAATTATGCTTAAATCGCTGTATTGACGAATTGGCATCAGCATTTCGATACGCAGGCCATTTGTCACAAAGGTTACCGCAGTAAAAACTACAATTAAACCGAATGATGGTTACTGGCAATGTTTTAAACCCAAGTCAAGCAATATATTTTAAAATCGTTATTAATATATGCTTAGTCACATTATCCTTTTTCACCGTCAGTAGCTTAGAACGAACGAATGTAGTTGTGCCCTAGCCGGGCCCGTATTTGAAACTGTTGAAATTTAATGTGTAAAATATGGTTGCAATAAAACATTTGATTCGGTAAGAGAGGTTTTTGCACAGACATCGTAGAGCTACGCCTAAAGGGTTTTTGTATGTATGTAATATTTTATATGCATGAAGGGGATTATTGCTCTTTTAGGGCTTAATAGTGAAATGTGAATCTAAGAAATCGACTTATAAAAATGGCTAGATCTTAAAGGCACAGGAAAAAGGGGTTGGCTGCTGCCATATGCGGATAGTTTGATTTTGCATGATATTGTCAGATTGTCACTATCAGCCACCTATTATGGACGAACAAAATTACGAAATAGCCAAAGCTAAAAGAAGAAGAAGAACAACAACAAAATTACTTTTTTATGAAGACACGTCAAATCTGTCAACACACACAATTGACAAATGTTACAATCTGTCAAACAAGAAACGGAAAGGAACAAAAATAATATTGAAGTCACTCAATCACAGTCAGTCAAATTTCAGAAAGATGGCGGTGGCACTGTCACCCGATCAAGAATTGGTGAGTAATAATTACAGTAAAAACCTTTAAAATAGCAATTTTTGCTGTGATGCTCGCTAAATTGTCCTGTTTTACCTAAAAATTAGAGGCCGTACGTTCGTGGCGTCTGTGGTTTTCTATTCATTGTAATTTGAAAGCCGTATCCTGCGTCGTTTACCATGTCATCAATGTTTGTTTTGGTTTTCTTCAACAAACCGAAGTCTCATTGTCTCATTGTACCTATCGTTTAAGATTCCATTCGTATTTATAACTCATTTTCTTTGTATTCTACACAATTTAAAAAGAGGTACTTTTGTCGGCAACATCCTGTCCAATAGCTACTTACCTAGTAGAATTGTAAAATTGTATGTAGGTATCCTTCCCCAGTCATGAGGGAATAGCCAGCCAAGCAATGCCCCTCCTATTTCCGCTCCGCTGAAAGCATTATGACTGATATTACATGTGGTTTATCACAATAATGTGCAGATATTGATAGTCTAAACTCAGGAACAATTATTTTGGTAGATAATTATTGTTTATGTTAGTCAACTTTATATTATTAACCATTTACTTACACATACTGCAATAATTCTGTCTCTTACCTTTTCACGACTAAACGGTTCATTGGATCTTTATTAAATTCTTTTGACATTATTAAATTCCTCAGACATTACATTATTAGTTGTCCTGCTAACTTCCGTTTGAGTCCAGTCGTCGGCACAAAGTTATTGTAGGTCTTTCTCCACTTTGTTGCTCCTGCTGTGCTCTGTACACCTGATATGCCTTCGCCCACTAGGGTGGTCCATGTAAGCTGTTCTCAAAATCCGATCTTGCGCCATTCGGACTACCTGCCTGAGCCATTTGAGTCTCGAGGATTTGGTTTGTCCTATGATTTTTGGCTGAGACACTAGGTATTCAATTTCTTGGTTTTTTTCTGCGATTCTCCTGCTGGGTGGGTCCCCAGAATTGTATTAGTAGTACAGTAGAATTTTTTGGATCCTGTAATGTATGGATGTGAATCTTGGACACTAACACAAAAAGAAGAGCACAAACTGCCAGTAGCTGAAAGGATGTTTAAATTTTTGTTTGAAAAATTTGAATGGGTTAAAGTTAAAAATTGGTTGGTATGGGTGTATTGGTTTCTTTTATTCCTGAAAAGTGTGGGGAGCAATTAGCAGAGGCAAGGCATAATACAACTATGTAGATAAAATTATATTTCTTACATTAAATGTCATTCCATACTCATCGTCCCACTTAATATGAATCATGTTCATGTAACAAGAATGTTACCTAGATAAAGAACCAAGATAAAGAAAAAATATATCCATTGTCTTTTTAAAAAACAACAAAAAGAAATAATTAAATTTATGCAAACAATTTTATACCCTGTGTGTACCTGTAGTATGTACCTACATATATGTGCCCTATATGATCCGCCCAGCAAGCATATTGATGTCAACTGCTTCCCTAGACAAGGAGGGTTTTGCTATATACCCACTACGCTAGTAATCAGTTCTTATAACATCCACGGGTTGAGTTGGAGGTGTATTTTACGCCGACTGCCAAGGCAGTTGCTTTCAATGCGAAAAAATTATATTGATTTAATTAACCCTCAACACGATCCCATTTGGTTCAGTATCCTGATATATTAAAATCTCCACCAAAAATATTGCTCGCAATCTTAGCCAACGTGGTACCAGCAGATGTTATACAGGATGATTGGTAGCGTGATGCAAAGCTTCAAGGACAAGTCAGAGTAGACTATTTAGAACCATATGAGCCATGGTGGTACGAATTTTTCGGGTTTTTGGGAAGAAAACTCAGCATTTGAAACCTTGAAGCTGGAAGATGATGTTGAAAACGAAGACAACAGAGTAAGAAGACGGATCTGAGTTGGTGTTAGGAACCGCGAAAAACCGCAAAAATAAGGGATTTCACACGAAAATTGTGTTTAATTCGTCAGCCTAAGAATTGAAATTTTTTCTCTCATTTTGGTTAGTAGACCCTAATTTCAATGGCTTGAAAGCTATCCTCGTAAATGATACCTCAAAGCAATACCCAGGCATGTTTTCAATAAGACGAACTAAAAAAAACATCTTCCGTTTATTTTCAAAAGGCCTGCAAAAATGCTTTTTTGTGTAATTGTGAACTTCAAATGCCCCTAAAAATAATGTCTGTTGTCACAGAGATTCTGGTTTTCTTCCCAAAAACAAAAAAACATCGTAGAAAATCAATGGTGAGACTTCGTCTTAATGGCTCAAATGGTTCTTATTTGACCCATTAATAGTCGATACTGGCTTGTCCTTGACGCTGTGCACCCCGCTACCAATCACCTGTAGTACAAGTAGCGGCACGTAAGTCTAGCGCTGAGCGATACGCGGAGGGGATTGCTGCGCATGGGTAATCTACCGCTAGCTCCGCCCAGGTACCTTATTTTTTACTTCTGTGTAATAACGGTCAGCGCTAAAGTTACGTGCCGCTATATATCAGAACTAACACGCTCGTTACTAAACTAGAAAAACTCAGGTTATACGAAAGTAAGGTGAAAGGAAAATAAATTTTGATGTCTTCCAAAACCAAAATGATTCGGATAAGCACTGAAAATAAATCAGATACCTGGAACTAGTTACATGATAATATACGTGTAGTAGGTACTGCAGACAACGGGAAGTATCACCTTTTCTGAAGTTTTACGTTTCGTTGTTAACGTAATTTGAGAGACTTTACAAACTGCGACAATGTGCTCACGGAACCGTGTCTCGTGACCGGAAAGATTTCGTTTCGGGAAATGCTTTTCTTGACCACAATTGTTAATTTTAGAAACAAAGAAAATCGTTTAATGTTTATTTGTTGCTTCTACAAAATGCCTCTCAATTCGGTGCGCTTGTAGCTTAGGCCTCCTCCATCCTTCTAATATTATAAAGGAATGTTAAAGTTTGTAAGAATGCATGGATGGAAGTATGGATGTTTGTTCCTCATTCACGCAAAAAGTAATGAACTGATTGGGCCGAAATTGGTGGAAATGGTATGGGTATAGTTTGGGACCTGGAATAACATATGGGCTATTTTTTATCCCGATAAAATGCGGGCTAAGGCGCGGGCAGCAGCTAGTTATGTAAATAATTCTTCTTTCCATCAATCATCATTGTTTATCTGGCTGGGTATGATGATTTTATGACCTAGCTATTGGTCTGAATAATCCAGCATTATTTATCAAACAAATATAGCGCTAAGCAATAAACATATACCCAATGCAACATAAGCTAATTATATTAGGTACCGTATTATTAGGTAAGTTAAATTATGAAGGTAGATACTCGTTATTACAAAAGTATGAGTTCCAAGAAATAATCTTAAAATTGGTTCGTATGAATTGTGTGGCTACCTTGTCGGTCTATTCGTGGAAAACATATTTTACACGTTCGTCACACTGAGCCATAGCCTCTTGCTTGTTAAGATGAATTTTTGGTAAAGAAAGGTAACGATAAACCTTTCTTTCTTAAACAACGCCAGTCGTCGCGTCATTTCTCTACTAATCCCTACTCTTATTATAAATTTGAAAGTAACTCCAGCTGTTTCCTTTTGACGCCTAAACGGCTGAACAGATCTTAATGAAATTTGGCAGGGAGGTAGATGTTATCCCGGGGACGGACATAGGGTTCATGAAAAGCGCGTGCGAAGCCGCGGGCAGCAGCTAGTTCATGATATTGAGGTTCTTGCTAACTTCCCGTAATGGTAACTGCGAGCGAGTAAAATTTTTCGCCGAATTTCCAGGTCAGCTTTGCTTCGAAATTGACCTTATTTTTAACCCTGGAAATGACTGGAAAGTTTTCTTTAATGTCGTCGTCTAGATCGTCGTGTCAAAGCGAGATTCCAATGATATTGTTTCTGAGAATTGTTGTTGACATGAATTACATTCAACGGTCCGTGCGGTCGTGCGGATACCTAACATACTACCCTGCTTTGATATTATACTGATTTCACCTCCTGTTGCAGTATTATTGCCAAAGATGTGGATTTGAAATTTTTGTCTGACGATTGTGAACCGCGGTTCAATCTACCGATACCATTGTTGATTGTTTATTTTGACAGTAGTTCTACAGTCTCGTGCTGGTGCGACCGTGCGTGCGATCGCTCGCTGCTCCTAGCCGTTGTTGTGGAAACGGCGGCAGCAGTTGGTTTTTATTTCATTGCGGATTTCTCTGAACTCAATCCTGGATAGTTTTCGTATTACGCAAGTTTAACTTTAATAAATTGTAATAAAAGTAATGTTTAGTTAGACCCAGTCGGACCGTCGATTATCTGCTTAGTTGTGGTTGATATTTATATATTTGGAATAAGGATAAATACAGTGAATTATGTTTATTAAATAAGGATCTAGCCACCTAGATCCTTATTTAGAATTCGAAACAATTAACCGGGGCTTTCCCTTTACCTGCCACTTTTATTTCGAATTATCCTTGAAATTCTTAGTTAACATTATCGATTGGACCAGGATTTGGAATGTACATTATGAAGCTGAGTTTTGAGTCACCTACGAGGTCACGAGAAGTAGTGCGTGCTCGCTCATACTAATAACTCTGTCGTATGCGGGCGCAGCCGGCTCGGTCGTTCGCCGGAAACACATCCCGGAAGAATTAACCCGCCTGCGTTCCCTCAACTTATTTGCATCGACATACATATGCACATATGAACGGTCCCTGATCGCAATTCCACTAGTCCTCCTTTAGCTCTCAGCTTTGCTCCTTACCGCTACTTTGCATTAATTACCGCTTTATAGAAAGTTGGTCTCCGGTTAACAACTCGATGCTAGTTTGACTCGTTAAAGTTTGGATGAGTTCGGATCGGTTACCCGACACTTTGATAGCACCAGGGATTGGATTATTAACGTGCGAGTAATACTGGATCTGAAATTTGTAGTCCTATAATTTGCCTAGTTCCACATCGTACATTTGAATCTGTTGGTTGCTTCAAATAAAGTGGATTATTGTCGTTGGTTTGCCCTTAGTATTTCGTGCTTATAATTGCACGTTTGTAATTTGGGATTCCACCCGGTTTGCCATCTGTGTGCCTCGCTCAGGTCAGACTTAAACGAACTACGATGAATGGTGTGACTAAATTGTGAATTCAAGTGCTTTTGAGGTATCGGTGCTTCAGGACGCCTTCTGTTTGATCGTGGATATGGCGTTCGTTCGGAAATTGCTGAAAATCTTTCGGGTATCGGTAGTCCGTTTTTTATTTTTCACATGTGACCTTATTGTACTCTAACCACATTGTGTTTTTAAATGTATTTTAGCGTTTAACACTTAAATCTTATGATTTACGTAGCTATATTTACTTTTTAACAAATTTGGAGCCGGTGCCGATGCCGTCACATTATAACGTGATAGTGTCCAATGAAGTGTAAAAATTGATCATCTGAGTAAAGGAAAGCGAAGCAGGGTCGATAGACTGGTACGCTCACGGACACTTCTAATTGTTATGAAATTGTGAATTAATTTAACTAGCTGCAGTTCAATGTGCCGTTGCTGAGGTTCCCAGAAAGTTGACAAATCAACCGTTACCCGACCAAGGAAATACAATTGCTTTAAATTTTCTTAAATTAACGGCCAAAAATGACTTGTGTACCGTAGCGGTAGCTCTCATCCGTCATCTCATCTCTCGCCTCATCGAAACGCTTAGTCATATATATATTGGAAAGAAACATAATATGTGCATAAAAAGTAGGGTCTTAATTTAGATATAAGGTTCTACTATATTAAACTTGGCATTCAAAAATTTAAATTAAACACAAGTAAAAAAATACCCTTAGCGGCCACACTCAGCCAGGCTACATAGCGGCCAAACCGGGGTAACTAGTTACCCCACACCGAGAAAACGAACCTTCAAAGCGCCACCACGCGTTTTTTCGGCTTTCTATGTAATGGATTCACATCTCACACTTGTACTTGTATATTACAAGTAACGGTCTCAAACCTTTGAATTTGATATATCAATTTAAGAAGTTTTAGACCTTTAGTTTCACTTTTTCTGAGCATGGGGTAACTAGTTACCCCGTGTGGCTGCTAAGGGTTAAACAAAGAACAAACGAGCTAGACTATTTTTATTATTAACAGCCACACGGGATAGGTATACTAAACGTCTAAAACCTTTGAAATTGATATATCGCTTTTTCTGAGCCTGGGGTAACTGGTTACCCCGTGTGGCCGCTAAGGGTTAAACAAATAAAAAAAACGAGCTAGACTATTTTTATTATTAACAGGTTAATTACATGTCATTTCCCAGGAGGATTCCCATAATAATGGACCCTTCAAACCCAGCCCGTAGATATCGTAAGAGTCAACCTAGGAGACCCCTAACTCGACTCTTACTGTGCCAGAGGAGCGGCAGCTTCCCTCCGTTTATTTTAAAATCTCTACTGCGATTATTAATCCACCGTGGTGGTTAGGTCAAAACCCCATTGTTTAGGCGAAGCATTTTCAGAAGGGAACCTCAGTGTGCTGATGAGTTAAATGTCTTGTGTTACAGGCGACAAAGGCGTTCCTAGACGCGTTGAGTGAATCAGGTGCAAACTGCGTGTCACGAGCGACTGCCATAAAGTTCTTACTTGCTCGTAAGTTCGATGTCTCGCGTGCACATGCTCTCTGGAGGCAGCATGAGGCGACGCGGCGGCGCGAGGGACTCAACAAGTTCCAGCCGTTTGAAGACCCGCTGAAGAGCGAGCTGGAGACTGGGAAGTTTACAATACTGGTGGGTTTAATTTTTTATTGTAGACTGCTCGTTACTTCGCCTACGAAATACCTGGATAAAACTTAAGCATATGTCCCCAGAGGGCATGTAGTGATGGCATTTTATAAATCCAACCAGCAGTTCCCGAGATTAGGTACTACATCCGTTCAAACATACAAACACTTATAATATTAGTATAGGTATTAGTATTGAAGTATCAATATTAAAGACCGTAGGTAGAGGCCCAAACGTTTGTTGGAGCCCTATCTCAGCAATGAGTGTATGTGGATTGCAGGTGATAATGAAGCGTTTGGCCACCATCGCTCATTGTACTTACATATGAGCAATGGTGGCCAAATCAGGCTATTCTCTACACATCTATACTTACTTAAGTATAGATGTGGAGAGAATAGCCTGATGGAAAGTTATATCCAACGCCATAGACTAGATAGATAGAATACAGGTAAGTACTATTATTTATTACACAAAAGGCGAGCATAATGCTAGATAGCATTCTCTCTGCTAACCTTTGTAGTTTGGACAAGAATTTAGTAGGTAAGTGCTAGATTACAAAATTACTCAAGTACTCACGCACATATATCTATTTTGGTTAGTTTGTAGGCCTACCATGGCCGCTGTGATACCAAAGCCAAATGTCTCAAAGTCTCATGTGCCTGGAATTTCTCCGTCAATAACAAACCACTTCGGCGGCAAAAATAAATATTGATTGATATATGTACATACATAAAGTGATCGGTATCTTCCGTTCCCTAAATGAAAGAGAGGTTTATGACCCATGCTAGGGACATTATATTGGCATAAAAAAATTAAACCAACTTCTCTTTCTGGATCAAAGACCTTATAAACTTGCTCAAAGTGGATTAGCCAATGTGTTTAAATATAGGAAGCAAATGCTCATTGTGTACCTCGACAATGAATGAGAACTGAGAAAAAAATGCACAGTACAAACTGAGTCTCAAAATGTCTCGCCATTGTAATTATTGAAATTTATTGATATAGTGAACTCAATTCATTGGTACAGTTGAAAGTTGGCGATTTTGTAGTTGGCAAATGTTACTACATAATCCTAACTAATATTTATAAATGCGAAAGTGATTTTGTTTGTTTGTCCTTCCTTCACGCCCTAAATAAGCAACCACATTATTTTTGGCATAGAGTTAGTTAAAAGGATGGAGAGTAACATAGGCTACTGGTAAAACATCAAATTTGCGTGGGAGATTTACGGCTTATACACCTTACCAATTTCACGCGGGTGAAACAGCGGGGAACAGTTAGTAAATAATATAATTTGATTGTTATGAAAGTACTGAAATACGACTTCGAATCCCTTAATTTTACACTGTTTTGATGGAGACATCAACGAACATGAATAAAAAAACATACATACTTCCAGCCAAACATAGAACCTCCTCCATTTTTCGAAGCCGGTTAATAAAAATAAAGTTCCTTGCCGCGGCTCTGTCTAAACTGAAGGAACCCGTAATATACTCAAAACTACTGAACTAATTTCTATACGGTTTTCACCTAAGCCCGGACGGAATAATGATTAATGATGAAAGTTTGCCTGTATAATTAATAGAGTTTGTGTAAATTGGCTGAAATATGATCATATAATTATTGAAAATGTCGGAAAAATCATACCGACTGAAAGCTTTGGTAATTTGCTTTGTGTAAACCAATAATAATACTATTAGCACTTACGCGATGGAAGTCGCCGTAAATCGCCGCAAAGCCGATAATTGATATATGATTTTTTCCTTTGTTGTTGTTGAAGATATGGGACAAAAATCATACTGACTGAAAGCTGTTACTAATATTATATATATTTATTTGGTGACTTGCGTCGCGTAAACGAATAGTAGGTACATATTATCTATTCGTCATATTATTTGATAAATTATAAATAACATTCTGTCGGGCTTTAGGTGAAAAGCGTACAGAAATTCGTTTGGAAATTAGTTTTTGTATTTTATTGCCTGTGGTACTATGAAAACAACGTATAAAATTATTCCTCTCAAAAAGATCTACTATACTGCTCGTAACCGTGCGAAGGCGGGGCTGCTAGTTTCCAATAAGTTGTACTTCCTCGTATTGTATCTACTCCGACAGCAATAAAAAAAGTTTCTTTTTCGCGTTTTGTGATATACTTTATGTACGATTAATTTAACTATAATCATATACTTGATTGAACCCTCCTTCCTGCTACCGAATCAGTATAATGGCTATATATGTACATTGTGCTGGGGTGACCTACATTGCGTCTTCCGTGGTCTCCACAGGAGAAAATTATACTTTTCGTTTTGCAGCAATAGGCATGATGACTGATTTTGAGAACCTACTCTGAAATGTTTTTAGACTTCTACTGAACAGAAAATAAATCGAATTTAAGAAAAAAAAAAAATTTTGGAGTAGTGTTGCATTTTTAAAGGCTCAATTTTAGCTTTTAATAGTGCAATATCAATTTCGCTCTAAAACGGTAGAATAATTGTGGCGTCTCGTCTGTCTATGACGTCACCATGGAAAACTCTTTCGTCGTTGTATGGAGAATGATCCTGAGGTGGTCTCATAAAAAAATATTGCCGAGGGATTAGTATTTATTCCGAAAAACAAAAAAAAACTGTAAATTCTAGAATATGAAATCGGTTTTTAGTTTTTTCACACCATATTTTTTTTTTTTCAAAATAATCGAATTTTTAGAGATTATTCATCGCGTACCTTTCGTTATATTTTCCCCTACATTTACATCGCGTTACAGCGATCGTGGTCACAGGGCGACTCGATCAAGGTCAGCGTATACAAAAGGTACGCGATAAATAATCTTTAATAATATGTTAACCATTCGCGAAAGTTTAAAAACTTTTCATCGAAATAATATTAAATAAGTCTTTATTTTTTTTTTGCAGTCTGCGCGGGATGCCACAGGGGCAGCTATCGCAGTCTTCACTGCCAACAAACACTTTCCTACGGAGACCACACATCAGACTACTTTGCAGGTAAGAAGCATAATAATCTGACTGACAATTATCTTGGATCGGATTGATAAGTTAATAGGGGATAGACAAGGCGAAAATAAACAACAAGGAAAACTATTTATATATTATGTTTACCTTATATTATCCTGGTCTCTGTTTTTTCTGCAAATTACCACCTCTCGCCCACCTCGGGTCTCTGAGAAATTGTGATACATCGTACAAAGGACGACGGTCCATATAGTGTGACCTCTAGGGGGTTGGTTAAATGGGTAACTTGCAAGCCATTGAAAACGCTATAAACTATTTTCAGCCTTGAAAAACGCTATAAAGTGTTTTCAGGCAAAACTTGGAATGGAGGGTTCGGGCCGTGACACGAAGCGCCGACCCTGATCTAGTTTAACTAAGAATTTAGTACAAATGTTACCAACCGCCTTGTAATAGGTGCAACCTTTAAATTTGACTGTGAGTTTATATCACAAATCAACCAGTAATGAAAATTCCGTAACAGAAGATGCGGCAATAGTGTGAATTTTAGTTTAAGTATGGTAATATACAATAAATTTCTTTGTTATTTAAGTTAAATATTGTACTTCCGTAATTGACAGACAAACTGTTGTTTCCAACTTATTGTTTAAGATCTTTTTGTACACAGTTTTGACAATAAATATCTTTATCTTAATCATTAACCTTTTTTTTACATATCAAATATCAAATATATCAAATATCAAAGTGCTTTATTTCCTTTAGACCTTACAGGACCCTTGGACACGTCACAAAATTAAAATTACATAAGTAAAACAGGGAAATAAAGTGATCACTTTGATTTTTTGTTCACTTCAATCTTTTTAAGGTAAAGTAAAGAAGCGAACAAGAAACCTTTACCTTGTTAGGTTGGTATAATGGTTACAAAATGGTACATAGCCTCTCTATGGCAAACTTGGGAAGTCTATGCCCAATTGTGGGTACAAAACGGGTGCCGGAACAAACTGTTATGTCGATTTTCGTTATTAAGTTCTAGTTTCTACGTTCATTTTTGACAACTCTTTTCTCGCAACTTCTGCTTTGTCAGTCCGTCATAAACTTTCGTACACTGAGTTTGGTCGTCTATCTGCTAGGTATTAACTTTATTAACAAAGAAAATTAAAACTAATAGATAAGAATTCGAACCAGTATTAAGAAGAATTTAATGATATCCCAAAAATTTACGACTCCGGCGGGACTTGAACCCGCGACCCTCCTCTGAATACGAGGATGCGCTAACCAACTGCGCCACGGAGGCAAGTACCCGACCTGTCGAAAATCTTTGGGACTTACGGACTATAGCGCCGTTAGAGCCGTAAAAAAAATTTTTGGGATATCATTAAATTCTTTAAGATTACCCAAAGTGCGGGCATAAGCACTATAAAACCTTACTACACGCACACTTTAGCACGCGTAGGTCGCTGCCGTGTGTCATGCCATGAGCAACTGTTGTTTACTTGTATAGACGTTTCACGAAATAATCTTCAGGTGAAGGTGTGAAATTCATGCAAATATACAAAACAATCTCAGGCACATTGGGTGCGCGTCCACGTCACTCACACAATCACCTTTATATCACATCAAATTGTGTATCCAGTGAATTATCCTCGCCCACACTGAATGCGAACTTCAGACACGCTTGTATTAGCATTTTTCTATCGACGCAGTTTACTTACGGGAACTTGGAAGTGAAATTCCAACTTTAGTCAGAATAACTGATTTTTTTTAATCTCTTGTGTTTGATTACGTATCTCAAAAACCTCTTGCAAAGTTTTCAAACAAAAATGTTTAATTTTTAAAATTAGGGTCCTAATACAATCATGACCGCCAAAATATTTAAAACTCAAAACAATAAATTATGTGCTGTAGGTATAATAATATACTGTCCAGTAATTTTTATTATTTATGGTAAATATCGCGCTTGGTGTGGTTTTAGGTAAAAAAAGGATGGAACCCTTTTCCAGCCGTCGATTGTAAGCCGCACGCTTTCGCTTCCATGCGATGTTTTGCTTCTCACCGTTCTGCAATATCGCTTTGCATGTTTTATTTTTATTCAATGGTACGCAGGTTTCTGAATATGCACTTTGTTAGTCTAGCGCTTGAGATATTCAGGTATTCGGATATGTAGGTAAATTTTATAAAACAGAGGCTTATTTAAAATAATCAGATATAGATACACAAAAAATGTGTACTTACTCAAATTTTACGCGACAAGCTTGAGTCGCAAATCAAGTGTAACAATCATTGTTGCTGAAAATCGGGCGACACCTTTATTAAAGAAAAGGTCTTTGTTATTAAAACAATGGTTGCGTTTCACTGGTCAAAACGTAGAAAGTGGTTCTGTTCATGGTCATTAATTATTTGGTAGAACTCACTGTTCTGAACGCTTTCTTCTTACATTATGCAGACCTGCATTTTCTCAACTGATTGTACTGATTATAGACGAAGGGCCTTAATCAATGACTTAATCAATAAATACAATACAACAATACAAATATTCTATTGTACACCAGAAAAACAACATTACAGAGAGATGTTACATAGGACAAGTATTTTTATTTCTATTATATTTTTTATAAGATGGCATAATCAAATATTTATATTTCTAATAGGCGGCCTTATCATTGAGAAGCAATCTCTTCCAGGCATCAACTTAATCGATAAGCATCAACTGCTTGGTAGAAGGCGTTCTCTCTATTGCTACAATCTGTCCAGTCCTATGGCACCCTCATCCACTCTTTTCCGACTATTTTTACTTTGTCGTCATCATGGGGAACAGAGGCAGACCACCCGTCCACCACCCACCACCCGACCATCCGAGAATGGTGGCCTCTGTGCCACCATACTATCATTTATCGTGTAGTTTTATCTTCAGTCTAGTCAATGGGTCGCCTACACAAATTTGACATACATAGAAAAACTTCTTGGATATAGTCATCATGGGTGGCTGATGCTGATACGTCCATTGCTCAAGGTAGGTCTCCCCCAAACGACGACGCTACAAATATTGGCCCGGAGCCGCCATATCGTCAATCAATCGAGATCTTCCAACACTCCATTTCGCATATCGTGGTCGCCACCTACCCATTAGTTAAGTTTAATAATATTCGAAATGATTCTCACTAAACTGTATTAGATCCTGTCTTCATTATTGTGTTTGTTTTGAGATTATTTTGATTTAACTATTTTATTACTGAAACTTGTTGTAACTGCGTAAAAAGTACATTATTGCTATGGACCATTGTTGTAGTCGGAAATAGATATTTTATTACTTATTATTAATAATTAAATAGGTACTTTTCTTGTTCCTAGGGAGTGGTATACCAGTTGGACGTGGCGCTACAGTCAGTGGACACACAGCGAGCCGGCCTGGTCTTCATCTACGATATGACAGACTCTAAGTATACCAACTTCGACTATCAACTGTCCAAGAAGATTCTCACTATGCTCAAGGTAAGTGATATGATGTTCATTGAATCTTTTCGTCTAGTGATCTTTGTTGTATACTAAACATGCTTCCGCCCGTGGCTAAGAGCGCGTTTTTCCAAGATGAAAAGTAGCTTATATTTATTCCAGCCTCTCCCTAGCTCGGGGATTGTTCTCTAGGGTAAAATAGACAATAATAACATCGCATCGTCATACATTGTGTACATTATTGAAGTTGAAGGAATGAATTTCAAATAATTTACGCAATCGATGACAAAGTCACGTAGGTAATTTTTCTCTATTCTACTCTAGACAACATTCCCGTGCTAGGGGCGGCAGGTCTAGAACTATATCAATGCAAAATTTAATTGTAAAGAGGTAAGAACAAACATTCAAACAACTAAAACCAAATTTTCGCATTTATAATATTTATTAGTGTGATAGTGTGACTTTCCTTTGCCAGAAGGTTTGCTCTCGTGGTTTAGTTTATTCTTACTCAAACAATATCATAATGTCTTACAAATCACACTAATATTGTAAATGGTTTTTTTTTGTTTTTGTTACCTTTTCATGCCAAAGTTATCGAACGCGATTCGTTCAAAAATTTTGGTTGAAATTTTGCATAGACGTAGTTCTAGAACTGGAATAAAATACACGTTTTTTTTCCGAATAAACGCGTGCGAAGCCGCGGGCAGAAGCTTTTATTAAGTATTTGAGTAGCATCCATGTCAAGATTTCCCTAATAACATAAAAAAATGATATAAATTCATAGGCACCGCAGCCAGGCATTAATTAATTTGATTGTTTTGAAAAACTAAAAACCGACTTCAAATACCTTAATTTTACACTATTTTTAAGTTTTGCGGGAAAAATACTAATTCCCTCGGATATAAAATGATGGGAACAACTCCATACAATAGATAATAAAGAATTTTCAAAATCGGTCCATATTTGACGGAGAAATCGTTGAACATACATAAAAAAATACATAGAGCCGAAAATAGAACCTTCTCCTTATTTCGAAGTCGGCTTGATAAGCACAGAGCTAAGCATTTCCACATTGATATTTCCTTTAACGATAATGTTCACGATGCTCACATTAGCCATGAACATAATCGTATACTGCGAAAAGCCTTATCCATACAGAAAAGTGCCTATTATTTTTCTACGAATATTTTTTCTTTTCATATTTCTGTCGAGCTTTGACGATAAAATCATATTATGCTGTATGCACTAGCTAGAAGGCCTTATGAGGGCCGCCATACACTGACTGCTCGAGCAGTTAGCCATTGATCAACATACACGGACCGCTCTTGCAGTCATAGTCAACAGCATGAAGCTGCCATTGATAACTGCTGGAGCATTAGATAAGACAAGATAAAAAAATAATTAATTAATTTTACCCACAAATCACAAGAATAATGATAAAGTAAGTCTTAAATTAACACAAGGTGACGTAGAGACCCACCCTATCTCAGCATTATGCAGTATTAGGCAATTAATTGTCCAATACTGTGCTGGTTTTCAGTTAGGGCCCTTGCGGAGTGACGACGACAGAGTACCTAACAAGTACATTATTATTATTAGTTAGTATATGATTATTAATTAAAACTAGGATGGTATTATATTTACACGTTAAACATACATACATGAAAAATCCATTGCAAGCATTTGATACCAAGTGCTCGAGAAGCGTGCGGGCGGGAAACGCGTCGTGCGACGTGGAATGAAGAGCGCGGGCGGATGTAACTGCGCGACAGCAGTCGACAGCTCGAGCAATCAGTGTATGCCTGGCGACTGCTTGACCGCTCGACCGCCCGAAGCAGTTGCATCTGCTCGAGCATTTCCGTGTATATGTGTACGCACAAGACAGTAGTTTGCTATGCAGTCGCAGCTTGAAGCAGTCGATAATGACGTTAGTCGAAGCAGTCCGTGTATGGCAGCCCTTAGACGACCGATGGATACGTCAAAGCTAAGGATATGAAGATGTCCTTCTAATCCAATTTTCGTCTATGGCGGCCATTCTCAAGGGAGACTGATGTGCGCAGGACATTTATAGTAACAAGTGTGCTATTATTTATAGTAACAAGTGCACTTATAATTTGATGAGACCGATATAATTTGGATTACGCTACTCGAAATATAAGAAACCCTAAGGGCGCATTCATACAGCGCATCCGTTAATCGATCCTTTAAAGCGAATGCTGTGGGAATTAGCCTAAAGCACCTACCATATAGGCCTATAGACCTAAAGCCATAGTTTATTGGTAATTCACTGACACTGCGTGAACAGCAGGTTCTGCCCATCATCACGAACACGTTTGTGAAGACGCCAGGTCCAAATTTGGTATAGGTTGTAGGACCCCCCTTCATTCAGTAATCGTTCTAGAGGTTTTATTTGAAACGTAACTTAAAAACGGCTCTGCCCTGAATAAACAGTGACTGTGGGAGTGGGAGGGTGTCGGATAAACGTTTTTTCCATTGAGTATCGTGACGTAGACGTGTTTCACAAAAAAAAAAAAGAATGAAGACCTGGCGTCTTCGCAAATGTGGTCGTGATGATGGGCAGAACCTGCATTTCACAGTGTCAGTGAATTACCAATAACCAATAAAGTATATTTATCATGATTTGTGGTGTTTTGCGTTTTCCAATATTTCAGCACTGTTGCATGCATCAGATTACGGATTAAGTGTAGTCATTTTGGAGTTGGTTGGTATGTTATTTGCTTAATTGTACTTTGCTACGAACTACTTTTATTTAATACTTCATCGAGAATACTAACTACGAAAAATAAGATATTCCAAATAAAAAAAGTATATACCTACCCCTACCACCTTGGGGGCAAATACCCCCAAGAATACTCGTACAGTCTAGTCTTTCACTGACAGATTTTTATGCCCATTAGGTTTCCTTTGATGTTAAAAATGCCCACGACATCGACCAAGGGCGGGTGTCTTCATAATATTTCGACCTTTTAATGGCACCCGGGTACTGTGGACATAACGCTTTTAACGAAATTGTTCGTTTGTAGAACAAAATTTGAACAAGCGTTTTCGTTTGTTTGTTAAAATTACATGCAGCACATTTTTTTTATAAAAATAACGGCTAATTCTTATAATAAGTGGGATACCTAGGATCTGCACTGAGATCTCGTATAGGGAGTGTTTTGTGCATTATCTCCCTGACTATCCAGGCCCTAACAAATCCAACTCCCTGAATTTTACGGAGTGCGACTTTTGGTGGTTGAAAATTTCTTTTCAACACTTCTGTAGGTGTGGACCAGGTTGATGCCTGAACGAGACTCTTTAACCTATCTTTTGTCTGTCAATACCACACATTATTAGAACAAGCCATAGAGTAAAAACTCGCTGCTGTCTCAGGAACAAGCATTATTCTTGCAAAAGACAAAATATTGCAATAAACAATGTTCAGATTTCAGATTCAAGTGCGAAGAAACCTTTTGCCGTGCGAAAGTAAAAGTTCGGAATCCCAAGGAATTTAATATAAGGCAAAAGACGGGCACTTGCCTCAAGAGCGGTGAAATTAAGTAGTATCTACTTCAAGCAAAGTTTTACGTGGTAACAAAAGTTGGTTGATGTCATACGCGTGTTTCCGTGGAATCTGAACTAAAACAAGATAAAAATAATGTTTCATTTCCGCAATCCTTCTCTCGGTAGGTATTTAATATGTTGTTATTTTTATAGAAAAAATATCCTAATTCATTTATTTTCTGTGTGTAAGTGTTTCTAAGTATAGCAAACTACGGAAGCAGATTAATATACATACAAATAGAAATTTAACCATAAATTCTGATGTAATTAAAGGTAATAGCCAATAAAAAGTGTACGCAATAAAGTGAAAAACTTAAAGCTTCTCTAATCAGCAGTAAAACAAGCAAGCACGGCGCCAGGCCACAAGGCCTTTCTAATGGTTCGCTATTTACACAACTGAAAGTTCAGTCCGAACGGTGAAATTTCTGCTTTCACCGGATTCGACGCGTTTACATTGGAAATTCGTAGCTTCAATTTTCCCGTAGCGCAGAGGGCGGGCGCGATCCGTAGTCTGTTCGTAGCCGGGACGCCTGCCCGCCCCGCGGCGCCCGCCCGCCCTGCCGCTCCAAGCGAAACCTGACGTCAGTCGAGCTCGCGCCCGCGAACCAAGCGCACGTGTCGCTATTTCTCGATCTCCTCGATACCGGATACGTTACTCGCGTGTATACGCTAAACCTAGCAACGGGATTTAGCTGCAAATTTTCCTCTCGGTTCTTGATACCATCACTGCGGGCCGGGGGGTTAATTAGCGCCCGCAAACAGGTGGCGATCGCGCATCACCTATCAGATGTTAGCGCGGAGTGTTGCGGTGGAGATTTTACGCGTTAGTGGAAGTGCATCTGATTGTGCGAGCTGTCCGCTAGTCATTGCCGATCGATATCAACAGCTGAGCGAAGAAGCTCCTTGCATCGCTTATCTAAGGTAAGCTGATATATCTAGCTATCGGTCTATCGGTCTGATAATGCCGTCCGGTTGACCTATATTTACTTGCGATGCATTTGATATTGTACGCGACATTATCATGTTGATTGTAAACAATGCGTAGTAAGTTTTATTGGTATGTACTTGTACGATAATATGTCATCAGATCATCCAATAATAATCTACGTACTGAAATGCAAAATAGTTTTCGATTTTAAAGAAAAATACACTGTCTACTTACGCAGCGATATGGATAGTTGCGGTGAACGCTAATGCGGGTTTAGCTGAACGTTCCGTTAATATCGTGTTAATTATTCTACTAATTGCAAATAGTTCCATGACATGGATGCTTTAATTATAGCCAATTGGAACCCTTTACTGATAAGATGCTCACACACGTAATCGCACCTAGACTGACAATAAGTAAAATCTCCACACACCACGATGCTCAGAAGCTAATTTATGTACATTTCAATAAGACTGAGTTTCGTATAATTCGTATCCACCGGCACCCCTAAACCTTGACAAACCATTGTAAGCTGTGGGAACCTTCCTCGAGCATTTGGCAGTCCTAATTAATATAGCAATTAATGCAAGAGTCGTTTTAAAAGTGCCTTTACATGCGGTGAATAACCTGCTCGTTGCGATTATTCTGTTATTCAAATGACTTTGAACCCCCGGTTATATCGTGACGTGACAATAATGTTTACTAATGAAAACAAAAATCAGATATTCTAGGAATAACAAAACGTAAGTTTCTTAAAATCGTTTAAAAAACATTATAGATTAACTTTACTGATGTACAGCAGTGTACATTTGTGGGCTACACCAAATGAGGGTAGGGTTTCGGCATCATCTCCAAGTTTTGCAAGCTAGCCAAGGTATTGAATAGTAAACAAAAGGAAGCTGGTACCCTGCTACCCTTCCTCTAGGTAGGTTCCCTTAGTCCGCTCTTATGACTTCCAAGCCTAAGTAGGAGTACTTCAATTCTTACGTCCCGACAGCCATAGCACAATACCTGATATCAATGAACTTGGTGTGTATGCTAAACCGGGCACATTATTTAGGATAATGCCATAAGGGGTTCCGTTTGTTTGCACCAAACCCTACTTAAAAGCGTCCGGGGCGCGCCAAGGGTCAGCTTGCGTGTCGCTGAACACACAGCTCTGCAGAAGATTGTCAGTTTCCAAACCTGGTATGTGCCTTCATCGACCTTGATTTTTAACTCGCAAACTTAAAACCAGTTATTTTTTTCCTAAATGTTTTATCTATAAGTATCTACGTCCATTCAGATGAATACAAAAAAAAAAATGGGAAATATCCCGTTGTAAATGATATGAGTCGATAGAATTTGTTTTATATCCTTCGAGTGAGATTAAGACTATATTAACTCCCACCCAATGTATGGTTTTTAAGACTGCTAGGAGTTAGTTACCTATACTTTAAAACCGCAAATAAGGCTCTGCCTCAAATAACTTTACAAAGAAAGTAACTTCAGTTTATCAAATACAGATAAACACGCATATTTGCACGTCAAATTAGCTAGCGAGGTGTATGTATCTATACACTGGCCAAACTTGATGTGAAATGTTTGTCAAAAACCATGATAGAAAAAAAATAACTCACTTGCGTGGCGTCAAGTTTCAAATATAATTGTTAGCAATATTTATTTAAGAATGGATCTCAAATCAATAAGTAATATAAATTGCGTATAAAAAGTCGCGGCCACAGAGAATTTTAGGTTAAGTACACGGAAAGAAAAGTTATTTTAAAACAAGAATATATTTATTGGTCAAGAATAATATAGTTTCCTATATGAGCAAAACATTATTTTCTTGAATTTAGAATTTTATTGTTTCAGTTTTCGACACATTATTATCTCAAATTAAGAGGATATATTCTGAATAGAAGAAATAAACACTGTCTCTGGGCAACAGGGACAAGTTTCTTGACTTCTAAAACATTACATTTTTTGAACAGAAATAATAAATTATGTTGAGTGTAGAATTATTGTTTATTTTAGTCAAGAGTATAATTATTTTGTTGGAAAATGCGTTTAACCTTGTTTAGAAATTACGTAAGTCTTATCTCGAAAATCCTCTGAGAATGAAAGTTTTGTCACTTTGAACCAAAACCGCAGAATCTTAATCGAAGATTTGTTTAAGTTGGTAGAAAAAAACTTTTAAGCTTAGTTTCTTGAACCGAAATAATTTTGCGTTCAGTTAAAAACTAAGGCATCTCATACAAATAATGCAACTTCTTCAACGAATTTTAATAATAATCTTAAATCAAATAACCATTTATTTCATACAAAAGCTACATTTATCTTTGGTGGATATTTTCTGTGCGTTCTTTAAATAATATAATTTGCTTAACTCAAGCATTGAAAACCTTAAGTGGAGAGTAATGATGATTTTGAGTCGAGAAAGCACATTTTTAGGGTGAGAACATTAATATTTTTAATTCAAATAACCAGAGGTTTCCTCCTAAAACCTAATTTATCTTAGGTGGATACTTTCAGTGCCTTCTTTAGATAATATAATTTGCTTAACTCAAGCATTTAAAATTTTAAGTGGACAGTAATGACGATTTTTATTTGAGAAAGCACATATTTAGGCAGAGTACATTAATATTCTTAATTCAAATAACCAGGGCTTTCATACTAAAACCTAATTTAACTTAAGTGGAAATTTTCATTGCGTTCTTTAGATAATATAATTAGCTTAACTCAAGCATTTTAAATACTAAGTGGAGAGTAATGATAGTTTTCATTTAAGAATGAAGATTTTAAGGTAAGTATATTCATATTCTTCATTCAAATAACCAGAGATTTCATACTAAAACCTGATTTATCTTTGGGGGATATTTTTCTGTGCGTTCTTTAAATAATATAATTTGCTTAACTCAAGCATTAAAAATCTTAAGTGGAGAGTAATGATGATTTTGAGTCGAGAAAGCACATTTTTAGGGAAACAACATTAAT
Source organism: Eupithecia insigniata (assembly GCA_947859395.1). Taxonomy (NCBI): domain Eukaryota; kingdom Metazoa; phylum Arthropoda; class Insecta; order Lepidoptera; family Geometridae; genus Eupithecia; species Eupithecia insigniata. The sequence continues at coordinate 9,115,553 of OX402008.1, forward strand.
ATTTTTAATTGAAATAACCAGAGGTTTCGTCCTAAAACCTAATTTATCTTAAGTGGAAACTTTCAGTGCGTTCTTTTGATAATATAATTTGCTTAACTCAAGTATTTTAAATATTAAGTGGAGAGTAATGATAGTTTTCAATGGAGAAAGAAGATTTTTAAGGTGAGTATATTAATATTCTTAGTTCAAATAAACAGAGGTTTCATACTAAAACCAGATTTATCTTAGGTGGATACTTTCTGTGCGTTGTATAGATAATATAATTAGCTTAGCTCAAGTATTTAATTTTTGAAGTAAGACTGTATGAGATTTGGTTAGGAATTCCTCTTTAGTTGAAAGTATTATTTTTATTAATTTGAAAATCCGGGAAGCAAAATCGGTACGCGGAATATCCTAATATTAATTAAAATTATTTTGACAATTGAATGCATTGTGGCATTTCAAAATCGACTATTTTGATCTACGTCAATAGAGCCAATGGGACTTGTCAAAATAATTGTCATGCCTACCGGATTTTCAAATTAATAAAAAATGATATTTTTACATAAAAAAAGTGTAATTCATGTCATATGTCAATACAAATCTTGTACAATCATATTAGGTAATAAAAACTTGAGCTAAGCAAATAATATGCTATAAAGAGCGCACAGAAAGTACATATAACACCTATGATACATCCAGTTTAAGCACGAAACCACCGGCTATTTAAATTAAGATTATTAATATACTCACCTTAAAAATCTGCTTTCTGGTAGGTATGTCCAAAATCTGTAAAATGAAAGTAAACAACAATTAATATATTGACACAAAGTTTATTAAAATATGAAACTTTTGGCCTGGCCAAAAACACAAAACAATCACAAACATAATAGAAGTATTTTTAAAAACTACCATAATCATATTCCTAAAATTAAACTCACAACACAGACAAAAACCTTAGTTTAAGTTTCAAATGGTGGGAACTATCCAGTATGGGCATGCAATGCAACTAAAGCTAGAATCACACTATGCCAACTCAACGTGACGCGTAGCGTTACGTTGAGCAACAAAATGTATGGTGCCAATTAGGCTTCTGACACCACGCGTCACGTTGAGCTGGCGTAGTGTAATTTCAGCTTCATACATGAAAACAATTTAATGTGAGCTTTAGATAAATCGACTTCGTCTAGTGATAATATCATTTAATTACAAAAAAAAAAAAAAATTTGAATATAATTTTGAGTAAGTTGTGAGTAAGTGATTAGGCGCCGGCCGGTGTGGCAGGTCAACCTACAACTAATACCTTTTACCAATAACATCTTAAATCTACATACATACTTTGCTTCATTTACAATTTGTTAAATTATCAAAACTTGGCCTTGGCAAGGTACACGACAACCACAAAAACAATATAAGCAAGTTTAATGTTTCTAAAATTATAACATAATTTATCAAGTTAATAAAACTTACAGTCTTGCCAACGTACACAACAAACACAAAAATAATAGAAGTATTATTGAAAAGTACCTTAAACATGTTCCTAAAACTAAACTCACAACACAGACAAAAACATCAGTTTAAGTATAAAGTGGTGGAAAAATAGACTGCCCAGTATGGACATGCAACTAAAGCTAGAATCACACTATGCCGATTACATCAGAGCAACGCGCGCTAGGTTGCCCTAATGTTATCAGCTCCATACAAAATGTATAGTACCGATTAGGTTTCTGACGCCACGCGTCACGTTGAGCTAGCGTAGTGTGATTTCATCTTCATACATGAAAACAATTTAATGTGAGCTTTAGACAAATCGACTTCGTCTATTGATATTATCATTTAATTACAAAAAAAATAGTTTATCTACAAAATTTTAGATAAACTATTTTTTTAATAAGAGTAAGTTAACAATAGGTGGCGTGCGGTGTGGCAGGCAACCAATAAATAATAAAATTTTCATCATTAACATTTTAAATCAACATACATACTTTGCTTCACTGTGTGAATTATATTTGGCGTCAAACTGCAACAATCATGTAAGTGAACGACTTTTGAAACATTTGTTTCACAAACAAGATAAGCCATAAAATGTGAAGAGTAATCTAGTGTTTCTAAAACTGTACAAACGAAGTTAACCTTTTTATTACATTTATTAATTAAAACATGTTTAATTTTGTAAAACACGGGGATATCTTCCTCAAACTTATGCAAAACCACATTCATTTTGGAATAGTTATAACCATTGATCTCAACGAAATCAAAACAATCAAAAACATCTTTGTCGTAAAAGTTTGACGTGTCATCATATTTAATTTTTTTACCATAACTTATGTGATCTGTAAGTCCAGTGCGCAGTCTTTGAAAAATTGTCAATTGATGTTTGGTTGCCAGTGTCAATGGCAGGTTTTTGCGATTAGCCATAGATTGTGCAATTTTTTTGAGTTCCCTGTGTTTTGTTTCGAACTTAAACGCACTTGCAAGAATAGGAGGGCCAAGCTTTGCTATAATTCTTGAGTAGTGAAGAAGGAAGTGATGCTTTGGTTTTAATGAGCAACTGAATATTTCAATTAAATTTTCCATGTAACTTTCAAGTAAGTTATTTAGGTAGTCTAGTAATTCTGACGTAAACGTTTGAGAAGTTAATGTATCTGTTATTTCTAATAATTGTAAGTAGAGGCACCATACTGGATCACTATTCGGAATAAATTCTCCTACTATGTATCTAAGATTTCTAACCAAACACAGCATTTCAGATGCTGAGAAAATAATCTGACCGTTTAGCAAGTGTCTCTTTAAAACCGGTGGAGGCTTATTTTTTTCATTTTTTAAATAGGTAAAATATTGTATTCTAGAATTCAAATTATCTAGTTCAAAAAATTCCAAATCTATTAAGTGTGTGATTATCAAACACATATCATAACGAAGTATACCTTCGCACAAGTCATGCATGACATCACATGTCAAGTTGTTATAAACATGAAAATAACTTAATGCATGCCAAATACATTCTTGCTTAATACCAACATTATTAATGCAATGTGCCTCATAATCATGTTGTTTCCTTATATTTTCGGGTCTTTCTTTAGTATCAACTTTTGTTTGTGCTTTAGGGGTTGTACATATACGACAAAAGTTGTTTGAGGAAAAACTTTCATGGAACCCTAAAATTGAGTTGAGACCTAAATTATCACCAGCCAGTATCCCTAATGCGAACTTTACAGTAACTGAAGTTGAATGATCAAATTTTACACTGATTCCTTCTTTGTATAAAAAATTTAATTCTTCAAGCAAAGGTCTAAATGTAGATTCATTACCAAAAGCAACTCTATCTTGCGCGTAAAACAATAACACCGGCCAAATATATTCCAAGCGACTACTATAATTTGGAGGAATCGAGGATATGGTAACGTACACTGCCCCAATTTTTTGGCTGCCAGAATGGCTGCCCAAGGGATTACCAGATTCGAAGTCGTCATAATAAACCGTTAAAGGAATTATGTTTTCATTGTCACAATTACGTTTTGTTTCTTGCCAAGAAGTGCTGTTTACAATGTTTCTTAGTACATTAGAATCGTTAGCAACATTTTTTTGATAATTTAATATGGTTGTCAGTACATCTGGAACTTCAAGAAAAAGTTTTAGATATTCCCGCAACGGAATAAAATATGAAAGTCTGTTCTTTAAGACCATCGCAACATTTCCATGTTCCTGTCTACTATCTTGAGATACGCCAATTGTTTTTGGAACAGGTTTTACATATGTGTCCAGTTTTTTTAAGTACGTCGTTCTTTTATAATCAGTATTAAAATGACTGAAAGCATCCTGAAGTGCTGTTATCATCAAAAAATGTTCTTTTGAATCTTTTAACGAATTTTTCAATATATAAAACGGTTCTGATATGATCAAATTTGAGACTAATTCAACAACAGATTGTATTATGTTTCTGGGTAAACTAGAAATATTATGTAATTCAGTCATAAAGGTTGTAACTGCGTCATTAACTTTTGATACATATTCATATAAATTTGTAACTACTTTATCACAATTATCATCAGATTTTTGTTGTTTTAGATCTTCACAAAAAGTCGTTGTATCTGTTTCGTAATTTCTTACAGTATTTGCATCAGAGCATTCAGGTAACACATTATTACTACTAGCAGCATTTTGCTCGTCAATGATATTATGGTAAGATATAAAATGCTTTTTTAATCCACTTTTAGAATGATACAGTCTTTTACAGTTCTCTTCAGGGCACGGGAAATAATTAGTAATATTATGAGCGTATCGCAAATGGTAGAAATAAGGTTGAAAACTTTCATAAACATTATGACACTTGAGACAATTCAACATGTTGAGAGTATTTCGCTTAACATTAAGATTAAAATAACACATTAAAATAAGGTCAGTTATAGATTTATGCGCTATGCCTCATATTAAATGCCCTACCTAATGTTCACAACCCTAAGCTATATACTTTGAGCTATGGACAATACATCTGATATGTACGGCACTATCTTGTCATACTTTGTTACGAATCCGTAAACGCATCTTTGTATTAATAAATACAAATGCGCAGCAGCGGCAGGGTAGCTGGCGTGGAGAGCATGATAGCTCTTGAACAACGTGTCGAAAGCCTTCGTTGCAGATTCAAACCTGTATTTCACCTTGTCGATGACCAGATAATATTTACAGCTGTTATCTCCAGCAGACCCACATTTAATGAGAAACGGTTGCAAGGTTTGCTTTTGTTTGTGTGCTGCTGTTGCAAGGTCTTCAATTTTTTTTGTAATGTCTCCAAAATTCTGAAACAAGTAACATTATTATTAACTTAAGTCTATAAAAAACCATGTGCTACCGTTTTGGTATGGTATGGTGCAAAACTATTAACACACAGAAAAATTAATTCTGCTTTTAATGTACAAATACATAGGTTTTGGGTTACAAATTTCATCATCTTCATCATCATCATCATATCAGCCTGCAGAAGTCCAATGCTGGACATAGGCCTCCCCCATAGATTTCCTGAAAGAACGATTTTGAGCCTACTCCATCCACCGGCTTCCCGCAATCTTCACAATGTCGTCGGTCTATCAGGTGGGAAAGGTCGTCCTACATCCTACTTCGACTTCCGGGTCGTGATCGCCATTCGAGAACCTTTATTCCCCGGCTGTCCGTTCTGCGAACTATATGGCAATTAATTATTTATCCAGTCAAGGGAATCGAACCCGCATCCTTATGAGCCGAAACAGACAAAAAAAATATGAGCCGACCTAGTTAACTACAACTCCACACAGGCAGTATAGACAGAAACAGAAACACACAGAGTTCAAACCCATAATACCCCTTTTTTGTTGGGCGGTAAAATTAAACTTACTTCAATTTCAACGATGAAATTTTGTACGCATTCCAATGTAGTAAATTTTGTTTTTTTATTTAATCTCCCTCTTGGAGGGATCAGGTAGCACAGCAGTTTTATCTGATCAGCAACTTTTAGATCTGAAACAATATTAGACAATGACAATAAGTAATTAAAAAACTAACATTCTGTTTACATTCTGTACTATAAGATAAAAATAAGTCACTTACCATCATCCGGTTTATGGCATATACTTTCGTATAAAAATCCTAAATTTTCATCCCTGGTACTATCAAATTTCATACTGATTACTTTGTTAATGAATGGGTGCCACTTTGTGTAAAAGTTCATAGATTTGTCCTGGTGTTTCTGCTCAAAATCCAAGTTGATCTGAAAAAAAAAAAACAGTAAAACTTTAAAAAAGTATCGGTAGTCCATGGGAAAATTACAAATAAAGCTGAATTTAACATTTTATAGTTTTCATTTTAAAGTATTTTTGTGATTTAATAGTTAATGTGACAGTTCCCAAATATTAGAAGGAACTAAAGCTACTAACCAACACCTCGCTCCTTGGATCATTTAAGATATTCCATTCTTCGATAAATTCCGTAACATTTTTTTGGTTAGCGAATTCCCTTTGAGGATAGGTTGAAATCCAATACTCAATAACTTGAGCCCAAGGTTCAGAATTGTTTCTTAGGAATGCTATTTTATCTTCTTGCTTATCTGCCAAAGACATGAAAAAACAATTACAGGATATTCAAGAACGTAGACGACATAGACGACGATGAAAGGAAAGTAATAATGATTCCGGTCGATGATTATGATGATGAAAACTCGACAAAGTGATGATAATAATAAGGGTGACTATGCAAACGACGGTAATGAATGATGGATGGGATGATGACTACGACTACTACGACAAACTATTTGCAATCAAGACAACTAAAAAAATTAAAACTACATAAAATAAAACTAGGAAGTAACTACTTCTGATAGTTACAAAAAAAAAATTTCAAAAAAACATTGCTAGACCAAAGTTTACTAAGAAACAGAACAAAAACATTTAAGTACATATATTATAATTAGGTATGTATGGTCCGATAATTTAATAATATTATAAATAACTGATATTTAGTATCTATACCTACTGACTCAATAGTATTTTGTGTCTGAATTGTCCAAGTCTACTATATATCTACAAGATAAAAGAATTGTATGCATGTCGTGTTTAAAAAAAAACCTTTCAGTTCTTCAATATGTTTGTTTTTTTTCGCATTTTCTCTCTCATCTGATTCTGCTTTACTTTTTCTTTTCTCGCCAGATTTGTGTAGAGTATTTCTTATTTTATCTACTAACTTGCCCTTCGCAAACAATGGTTTTCCAGAAATGGATTCATTTTTCTTAACTGGAGGAACAAAGTACGTTCCGCTACTCTCCTTAGGGAACAGGACAATTATTTTTCCTGTTATTATGTTGTATTCTTCATATGTAATTTTACTGAAAGTAGTTCAAACCTTAATATTCATTCTGTAGGATGCGCATAAGTAGTCTTTCTAAATGCTTGTGGAAAATACTCTAACAAGGTATCTCTATATTATTTTAGTCCACCCAAACAAATTCGCGGAAAACAGGTAGTACTTCCTACAGAAATCACTAAACTGGCGAGTAAAATTTTTTTGTTGATAAACAGGTATTTTTGAAACCAAGCTAGTATAGAATGAATACTCGGCACTGCGTAAGAAAAGACGTGACAAGACAAATCCAACAAGCCCAAACACGACCAGGTTATCATGTGTAGTTTAGAAGTTCCTATGAGCACCTTCCGTTTCCAGCATCAGACCAGCTCGATGGTGCCATAAGATAATATTACCCGACAAAACAAATCAAATGAGCCCAAACACGACAACGCTATCATGTGTAGTTGAGAAGTTCCTATGACGACCTTCCGTTTCCAGCATCAGACCAGCTCGATGGTACCATAAGATAATATTACCCGACAAAACAAATCAAATGAGCCCAAACACGACAGGCTTATCATGTGTTGTTTAGGAGTTCCTATGACAAGAAAGTCTCACCATAATAAAATAATCCTATCGGATGGTACGGGACTGGCAATATAAAAAGTAAAGTAAAACTCATTGGTTGAGCTCTACCTTCTGCGCTGTAAGCTGTGGGTTCGATCCCCCATGCAAAACAAATATCTGTGTGCTGAACATAGATGTTTTTTCTGTTTCTGTGTGTTAATAAGACTTACCTAAGATAGTATATTATAGTAATTATGTATTTACAAAAAAAGTGTATAGGAATTCTATCATTTTCTCTGGTTCCCATAATACAAGCTTTGCTTAGTTTAGGGCTAAATGACGCTGTGTGAAATGGCACCAATATTATTTAAAGTAGGTACTTACTGGTTAACAACCCTGGTAAATATATGTCTGACGATAATATCCACCAACTGATTCCTGTGCTTATTAGTTAGTGTATTATGTAAATTGTAGTAGGTAATTATACTGTTCCCACATGGTGATGTACTGAGAAGTGTTTTTAGATCAAAGTCCGGGAAAGGTGGCCTTACAGTTGAAAATAGATTTTCAATTGATATATTATCCAAATCGCCTAGTTCATCGTTAGTATCACTCGTTACAGACTTTGTTGTGAGAGTGGTTTCAGTATCCGTCTGAAAAAAATGAATTCCATTAAGTTTATAGTTTCATTTGCTGAATAAAACAAATTCCAACAACCCACATCTTGTGGTGCTGCCACACTGGCTGTTATAAAATGTTTACAAACCTTTTATCACACTATTTTACTTTAAATAAAGACTAAAATTAATTATAAACATTATAGAACAGGCAGTGTGGCAGGAGTAAATTTCAAGAAAAACCCAACATCTGAACCCTGGGTAACAAATACTAGTACCTAGTATTCAATTTTAAATAGGATCCGACAAGTATGCAATATCATACAATCTAGCAAAACATTTCCTCTTCCACAAATATCCCAAAGCCTAAGTATTCTATACCTACTAATAATATTATAAAGAGGAAAGATATATATGTAAGTATGTTTGTAACGATTTAGCTCAAAAAGTACTGGACCGATTTTAAAAATTCTTTCACCATTTGAATGCTACATTATCACTGATTAATATAGGCTATTTTAACTTCATGTTTAAAAATAAATGTACGCCCGTGCGAAGCCGGGACAGGCCGCTAGTAGTATATAAACTAATATTAGACTTGCCTCTGTGCCTGTTAACCGTTTAGTTTAGTTTGAAAAACAGATGACAACATTGCAAGGAATAAAAGACCGGTATAAAGAGAGTCAAACTCGTGCTTACAGAGTTCTGTATGGGGTGGTAATGCATGCATTGACATCCTGCTAGGAGTGTTAATACATATTTTAATAGTACTTACATGTCCAGTGAAATATTCATCTAATTTCGATTTTATTAGAATTCGGTGGCCAATCAGTGGGCAAAGCTCTTTGAGAAAGTCTTCGCTTAGGTGCCGTAATTGGTTTATTTTGATTTCATTTTCTGGAAAAGAGAGTGTATGTAATATTGTGCAATAATATAGGTATCTCTAGTCGTTGTTTAATAGCGCTCTGCGGGTACTGCGCAGGTGTAAAACGGTGTAAAAATCTAAAAGATTTCTGTTCTGTGCATCAAGGTCAGCGCTATTAAATCGAGACACGACCTGTAGGTACCGTCAAATTAGACTATGGGGCGCGCACATGGCTTCCTGTAAGTAGGTAACATTGAAAGTTTGACCATCATGTTTTCTTTCAGTATAATATAATCGCGCTTGTGCGAAACAGCGGGTGGGGGCTATCTACTATAACTATATAGTAGGTAAGGGCGAAGCGAAGGGGCTCCACAAAACAACATAAACGCATTTCCTGGTAGGATAATACTACGCTCCACGTAGGTGAGGTACATAGATAAGCTAGTAGCAATTATTGGAACTGACCTTGGAACCGATAAATCACTTGTTCTGGGACTCCCCACTTCCTCAGCAACGAACCAATATTGTCCTGGTCCGGGTCTGCCAGATCAGCTTGCACGTGTTCTCCTCTGTTGTCGTCTTCGTCTGCTCCACCGACTGCGAGGGAGAGTTCATCGTTCATCTGATAACAATATACTACGATGAAATGAGCTAATCTAATACAATGGGGTTGTTTCTTCAATATTTTACTCACCCTTGAAGTCCAGAACACTATAACATCAAACAAAATAAAATTTTGAACACTCACTTTCAACAACTAGCCGCTAACCGACCGAACCAAACCAAATGAAAAACCGCGCGAGTGCGTCCTACGACTAGTCTACTCCTGCTAATCCAGTGTTAGTGTTGCCAGCTGCGCGTAATAACGCAAACCGAAAACTTCATTAAAAATGTTTTGCTTCCCGTTCGATTATGGCATTAGATGGTTAACTAGCTATCGCCCACGACTTCGTCCGCGGGGAATTTGATGAGATTGGCACAGCTGATAATCTTGAAGTGAAAACTGCTTAAAGCGCGTTGGGCATTTTTTAAGGTCGGATAAAACCAGTGAACTCGCGACACCGTGACCGTTACCACGTTGTTATAAAATAGTTTGTGTTTGTTATAAAATGCAGAACTGACGCGTACTCTTTAGCTATTCTATGGCACATTGTTGAATATAAGTTACAGTAGAAAGCGAGAAAGGTGGGATAACTATGAATACGTGTGCATGAAATAAGTATCAAGGTAAAAAACCAAACGATAGACTATGTAGATGAATATATCTATCTGGGACAAATAATCTCACCCACACTGCAAATGGCATCCTTTGAAGTAGCTGGACAAAAACTGGTCACTGAAGGAGATAATGAAAAACAAATCTATACCTATTTCAGAAAAGTATTTAGCGCATGCATGTTACCAGTCTTGACTTACGGATGTCAATCTTGGGCCCTGACCCAAGCGTATATTCAGTCACGGTTTAATAGCGCTGACCTTGATTTGACCTTGATGCGCAGAAGGCGATTTTTAGATTTTTACACCATTTTACACCTGCGCAGAACTCCCTTCCACTTTCATCGAGCGCTATTAATCCGTGACGAGACGTGTACCCACGCGAGGGAAACCGCAGCAGAGGCAGATCCATCAAGCGCTGGGAAGATGACTTGCCAAAGGGATGGCGTAGGGCATGCCTAAAACAACGTGCAATGGTATATCATAGAGGAGTCCTATGTCAAAGGACAACCTGAATTACCTACAACCGGTGTCAAAAATTTGTATAAACTTAGGAATATTTAAACATAATTTTAAAAACGTTATATTAGTCAGAGAATAAAGGCTATTTTTATTTTTTATTTATTTTAATGTTAATTTAGTATCAGTCAGAGAATAAAGTCTATTTTACTTTTTTAATTTTTATTAGTATAGTCGTTGTTAAAAACATCCTCAAAATTGACGAGTACCCATTGCGAGATGGTAACACTTAATACTTTTTCGTTCTTTCGTAAGCTTCCGTTTTCCTTTGCCCGGCTTGGCGGCGGCGTAAGACGTGACCGACCAATGACGATCAAGCATCGTCGGTTAAGAAAGATCATTTTCATCTAAAACTAAAATTCTTCATCCAAGTAAATTCGTTCTTAGATTAAAACTGTGTCCAAGAATTATTCTTGGACTAGCAGTCCAAGAATTTTCACTATCTTCAAATAAAAACGTGTTTCTTGACTTTTGGTCAAAACAAAATTCTTGTTCATTTAGGTTTTTATTTTAATATAAATACCTATTTAGTTAGAAACAGTGTTAGAAAGCTAAATAAACTATTCTTTGGATTTTTGGGTTATATTAGAACCTCAAAAACCTTTGAAGTAAACCAAAATGAAAAGATCTAGGAGCCTGACTTGATAGGTATCCCAAATATGAAATATTATTTATTTTATTCTTTGCCTAGCTATACACTCAAAGTACAGTTTCTGTATTCTGAGGCTATACAATACTGAATGTGCAGCCGGTAATGTTGTCTATGACGAGAGCAAGTAAGAGGGGAACTAACCCAAGTTCTGAGATTTTTGATAAGCGTGAGAACTGAGAATGTTGAAAATCTTCCTTCCGAGGTAAATGATCAACCGCTAGGTAGATGATCTGAGTTTCGTATCAGAACGTGAGGAAGGTTCTGCACTCGTGTGCTGTGTTTGTTCCGAGGAGACAACAGCTGCTCATTACCTACCTATGTACCGACAATAGACCTGTTAATGATATTTGTGCTGCTCCGGAAAAAAATATGGCAGTAGGTTTTGGTTCTAAACTTGTTTGCCCTTTAACCTTGCCCGTACAAAAAACGCCTTGCTTATAGAAAAACGCATCAGTTCCAAAGATAATTTGATAGAGCGAGCTCAGAAAATGCTTAAAACTTCTGAAAAATATTGAATTTAACTATTGATAAATATAGACATAATATCTTTATTTTACACATTGCCGGTGTAACAGCAGGTATTTATTATATACAATCCAGTACCTACCTAGGCAAAGTATGTAATGGACATTAATATTCATAATATTTCATACATTGCCTGGACGCCCCAGGTATTCTATGCATTGCCTAGGTATTGTATAGAAGAATACCTGAATTATACACATAGCCGGTAACAAATATACATTTTTACTAGCTGTGCCCGCGACTTTGTTCGCGTGGAATAGTGACAGTTTTCATCCCCTATTCCCTTTGATATTACCCCCTTGATAGGGGTAGGTACCTAAAATTTGTAGAAACTTTAAATGACATTTTTATTATATCTAATCAAGAGCCAAAAAAATTAATTCCAAGCTTTTACCTTTAAAAATTACGATACTTCTATACCTTTCAACCCCTTGCAACCCTTTTTTCGCATTAAAAAGTATCATATGTCCTTTCTCAGGCTCTAGAAGTATCTGTATACCAAATTTTATTTAAATCGGTTCATTAGTTTTGGCGTGAAAACGTGACAGACAGACAGACAGAAAGTTAGTTCGCCTTGAACCAATCTCATGGTGATCTGTATTGATTGCAGTAGCTAGTTAAGTACCTACCTAACTAACCTACTTAGCTTATTTATAATCTGTAGTAGGAAGGTAGGTAACGGAATGTGTGAAAGGAATGGGAGAAGGCCTTTGCCCAGCAGTGGGGCATTTTAGGCTAATAATACAAAGTAAGTAGGTAGGTATTTAGGTACTCAAATATCTTGCATACTTTTTAAGGAGGTATGTAACTCTCTTTTAAAAGAGAGCTACATACCTCAAGTGGGTTCTCATCATCATCAACCTATATTAGTCCACTGCTGGACGTAGGTCTCTCCCAAGACGCGCCACTGAGCCCGATTTTCTGCTCTTTTCATCCAGTATTTATTAATAGGTATTAATTTGCTCTAACGCTTGTCGGTTCAACGGCAAAAATGGTCGGTCCACTGCTATTTCAGCTTGCTAACTCTCTGAGCTACATATCCTCACTAATTTTATAAATGCGGAAGTAATTTGTAGATCTTTTCTAGTGGGTATTAGGTAATAAGGCTACCTACTTACTTATACCTATGCTGAGCTAAAATTGCTAGGTAACTTACCTATTTAGGTAAGTAAAGATTCTGCCTATTACGTTACGATTAGGTACGACTATGTGAAGCTTTGGTCTCGCGATCGGTACGCAGTACACATCGTATTGCGTACCTACTAACTCTGCGTACCACACAAAAGCTGAACATTTTTAGGGTTCCTTATCTGGGGTAACTCACTAAATACCGATTAGGAACAAAATGTTTGGGATTCACTTTAATCAATAGATACCTATGGAATATTCACGTAGATAGGTACCCTACCTTGTAGGTTTGGCGATAACTAGGTACATATTTCAAGCAAACTGACCTACTGACGAGTGGGTAAGTAGGGGCTCCGGGGTGTATGTGTCAAAGCAGCGGGTTAGATCGTCTAAGGTCAAAGCGCACTCTAATCCTTTCACCACTCACTGGTTCAAAAAAGCTACAGACACGCACGCACGACGACGTATTAGTAGTGTTAGTAGATGTATGGTGAATGAAGAAGTAGCTATGTTAATTTAGTATGAATAAGTAAGTAGTAAAATTAGGTAAGTGTTATAGTTCCTACTAGAACAACAGTGCTCTCTCGTAAAGATTTTAGTTTAAATATTTTTTATTTTTTACGCCAATGAATCCATCCGTATGTACAGTACAAGGACAGCTACCTACTTACCCTAAAATGTATCGTGATCATGATCCAAACATTAAAACATCTTAAAAAGTAGGTAACATTAAGATTCAGACATTTCACTACATAAAAAATTATACTATTACTCTGTTTCTCATTTCCATGATCACGGGCCATATAGGCCATATAATACCCGGTCCTTTAGGAGGCATGTGTGGGGGCGAAGCCAACAGCACAGAGGCCCTTTATGAGAATTAATGTAGAGGCGAGAGCTACACATAGCGGACATCATCCTTGGTTGCATAATATGATACACCCGAAGATGATATCCATCAGGTGTAGAGACCAATGCAAAGAAAAATAAAATTAACAAAAAAAAAACATGTTATTGTGATGAATGGATGGACTGGGTAAGTGGGCTATGGCACTACGTAATAATAAGTAAGTCCATAGTTTCCCCTATGGACTTACTTATTATTACGTAGTGTAGGTATCATTATATACATATATATGTCTAGTCCATCCCAAATATACCTGGCCGCCCTGTTGTACTTCATTGTTTGTCAGCATTTCCTTCTGTATCATATTATGTCTTTGTGTGTTACAATAAAGAGTTATCTATCTATACTTACAACTAAAAAAAGTTACTTAGGTTAATAATTTGGATTCTTACGCCAACGCTACTACCAACTTACTTAACAACTGTATTTTCTTATCTAAAATCATTAAGCTTCTGCCATTAAATACATTTTTACAATGTACCTAAGTTAAAATTATTACTAGTATTTACAAAATGTAAGTACAAAATATACACGAAGCAGTTGCTATCTGCAGACCGTTGCGTACGATCTAGAGACAGCTCAACTGATCCAAATCAGTGCCAGTCGGAAGCGTCCCCAAGACACTGGCTGCCCCGCGCTGGCTGTATGGCAGCGCTGCTGATGCACTGCGCCGGATACTCACCAGCCCTTGGGTCACGCGCCGCTTCGTTATGAATTTTGAAAACCCGCAAGGCTTCGGTCGGTACCCAACGGACGGATTATATTTTTTAAAAAGTTTTGTGTACATTGAACTTTTTCAGTTCTAATAATTTGGATTCTTACGCTAACCTTACTTACCCTATAATATTTTTTCTTGATCCAAACATTAAAACAACTTATGAAGAAACATTATTCTTTCTTATGTAGAAATATTAATATTATTAGTTGAATACTATATTTTTTTCTTACAAAATGAAAAAGTTTTGTGTAAAATTATTGAACTATTTCAGTTCAAATAATTTGGATTCTCAAGCCAATGCTAACGGTGCTTAACTTAATATATTTTTAACTTTATCCAAACATAAAAACAACTTAAGAAGAAATATTATTCTTTCTTATTTAGAAATATTAATAATATTATTTGAATACTATATTTTTTTCTCACAAAACGAAAAAGTCTTGTGTGAAAACATTGAACTATTTCAGTTCAAATAATTTGAATTCTTACGCTAATGCTAACCTTACTTGCCCCAAAAAGTTTTTTCTAGATCCAAACAATAAGACAACTTAAGAAGAAACATTATTCTTTCTTATTTAGAAATATTAATATTATTTGTTGAACAATATTTTTTTTTCTCACAAAACGAAACAGTCTTATCTGAAAACATTGAACAATCTCAGTTCAAATAATTTGAATTCTTACGCTAATGCTAACCTTACTTGCACCAAAAAGTTTTTTTTCTAGATCAAAACATAAAAACAACTTAAGAAGAAACATTATTCTTTCTTATTTAGAAATATTAATATTATTTGTTGAACAATATTTTTTTTCTCACAAAACGAAACAGTCTTATGTGAAAACATTGAACAATCTCAGTTCAAATAATTTGAATTCTTACGCTAATGCTAACCTTACTTGCCCCAAAAAGTTTTTTCTAGATCCAAACAATAAGACAACTTAAGAAGAAACATTATTCTTTCTTATTTAGAAATATTAATGTTATTTGTTGAACAATATTTTTTTTTCTCACAAAATTAAACAGTCTTATGTGAAAACATTGAACAATCTCAGTTCAAATAATTTGAATTCTTACGCTAATGCTAACCTTACTTGCACCAAAAAGTTTTTTTTTCTAGATCAAAACATAAAAACAACTTAAGAAGAAACATTATTCTTTCTTATTTAGAAATATTAATATTATTTGTTGAACAATATTTTTTTTTCTCACAAAACGAAAAAGTCTTGTGTGAAAACATTGAACTATTTCAGTTCAAATAATTTAAATTCTTACGCCAAGACTTTTACTTACTTACTGTTTTAAAAAATGTCTTAAACAAAACATGTATATTCTTAATGGAAAATAACGAAAGGCTCATTTTGAAGCATTTAAAATTCTTAATTCAATTCCATTGTATACTCCTACAAAAACTAATTTTCTTGAACAAAAAAATGTAAAACTTTCCTAATTCTTGAAGTTGAGAAACGTAAATTTATCAAATCGGAGAACATATTGATTTTATTTTAAGAATATATTCTCCAGTTAACAGATTTTGATATTTCAGTTTAAGTCTATTTGTGCAACTTTTGGTTCAAAACTATAAGGCTCTTGAACTCGAACAACTTATTCTCATATTAAAACACATGAAAATCTTCATTTAAGATATTACTTTTCATTCAGCTAACACTCCAAAACACTTGAATTAAGAAATATTGTTTTATTTGTAGTAAATATATTAAGAATAATACTGTTCTTCGTAGAGAATATCACTTTTGTTGAGTTGAGTAATTATTGTTAATTCAAGTAAATATTTATTTGACATAAAACAATATTCCTAAGAATAATAATATTCTTGATGGAAAACTAATTCCGCAAGCTTTTTTTTCCGTGCACGTAATCGGTGTAACAAGCATAACGGGGTGATTCCCGGCCATTCAATAATATATCTGATAATTTAGTACCTAAATAAGTCACTCGGTCAGACTATTGTCGCCGCTCATTTGCTGCATTTTTTCCAGAAAAAGAACCAATGAGCCGCGAAACTAGCGATTCTGAGCGATGGTCATAAATAGACGAAAATATGAAGGCTGAGAGAGGTGCCACAAAACGGGTGTAATTAAAACCCGTTTTGTGGCACCTTAGACTCCATGGAATTGAAAATTGAAGGTTCAGTCACAGTTTAACACAGTGGCATTGCATTGCATCAGTTATCTAAATAGTACCCATAACAAAAACTCGGCTTAGGGCTAGATGATGCTGTGTATTCATACAAACCAGCATTATGTATTATTGCCAAGTCGGACATTCGCAAAAGCCAAAAATACAAAAATCTAGTTTTTGAGCAGAATTTTTCATCACCATATCAGCCGATCGACGTCCACTGCTGGACATAGGCTTCCCCTAAGGATCACCACAATGACCGACTTTACGCTGCCCGCATTCAGCGATTTCCCGAGACCTTCACTAGGTCGTCGGTCCATCACAAATTTTAAATTGGATTTTTTTACTGAATTTTTCATCATTGTGCCAAAAAAGTGTCACAAAAAAATATTCTTAAAGAATACACGAATGGTGTTCTTTTAGGTATCTCTTTCTTTGACTTGACTTCTTTTTTATTGGCAATCTCTTTCTTTTGAAGGAGCATTAAAGAAATCCGCTCCAATGAAGCGCAGCGCTCGCATACAATAACAGGATGTGCTTAGCTGCCTGTAATACTAAATAGGTGAATGATATGATGCCTGTATGATATGTCTTTCAACTGTATAGAAACAGGCATGCAAGACTGATTCTAGGGATTTTTTATTGATTTGAGTTCAAATCATAAAAATTTTATGTACAAATAATATTAAAAAACGCTATATTTCTACTTAATGGTCGTTTCGTCGTATGGTTGGCGCGTTTTTTTGTAGTTGTTTATTTTTCTGCGGTTTTCAAGGAGTAAAACTAGCGAACAACTATTGTAATTTACAGAAAATCTGAAATAATTTTCCATTAACTTGATAACGATAAACTTGAACTCCAATAACTCGAAAATCTAGGTACCTTTTATTCACTGGTATTTTTGGAGCATTTGGGAAAATAAGAGATTTTGGACTAAAAATCAAAATATTCCCAAATGCTCCCAAAATGCAATTAAATCGTAGTTTGTTTTATCGTGGATTTAGAAAATGGTTCACGATTGTCGGCAAATGAATTTTCTGGTGTTTTGTTCCTTGTAGAACACAGAAAAATTTAAAAACCACAAACAATTTGACTTTCTACAATTACGAAACTATCCACCTTAAGGATTTTGCTCCTTTTCTCCCTCACACTCAGGGTAAACTGAAGAAACAAACGGATCACCAGGAAATCCCTAGGAAGGAGTCTCTAGGAAGTCCCAAAGATTTTTGACTCGTCGCGCTTTGTCTATCACTTGACCTCGTAGCGCAATTGGTAGCGCATTTCCGTATTGAGAAGGTTGAGGGTTCGAGTCCAGCAGTAGTCTAAAATTTTTGGGATATATTTTGCATTCTCCTTTCCTTGAAAATTTACGCCACAAAAAGTTCTACCAAGCATTTAAAACGGCAGCCTAATTGATTAAAAATTGCTATCATATCTTTCTTTTACTTTATAAGTTTAATGGGGAGGTCCGTTAAAATAATATCTTATCAAAAGTGGGGCGAACGTCGAACAAATCTTAAAATTGCTTACCTACCGTGATTTGGTTGGCAGCGATTAGGGTGTGGCAAAATAATCTTTTTCCAAGGTTGTTTTTTTTCATGGGCTGTTTGGAAATCAATTACTTACATACAGAATCAGAATCAGAATCAATAACTTTATTTCTTTAGGCTTACAAAATAAGCAATTAGACAAGTCAAATTGTATACTATAAACATAGTTATTATTATCAAATAAGAAATAAGGTGTTATTGATATTCTCTTCACTTCAATTTTTTGTCCACTAGTGGAAGAAGTGAAAAAGAAACCACTTGCACATTATAATATCACTTATGTGTCTAATACATGTTTATTTTGCCTATCTAAATAAAAATTTAATGCAATTTAGATACATGTCAATATTTCTTTAAAGCTAAACAGAACATTGAATTTCTTACATACTACTGACAGTGCAGAACGGAGCGACATCTGGCCAAGCATTAACATCATTGATGTAATCATCTATGGAGTAAAAGGCCTTCCTGATAAGATTTTGTTTAATGTACTGTTTAAATTTACGAATAGGGAGTTCAGTTGCTTTAGATGGAAGCTTATTATAGAAGCGCACGCAATTGCCCATAAATGATTTCCCTACCTGCAGGGGCGAGGTTAAAATTTTCCCTTGCCCCTGCATACATGTTTATTTATTTATTAGTAGCTTATAGTAGTGGGTCGTTAACTGTTTTGCGTTAAAGAAATAACACCGTTTTCTATAAACGGTCAACGAGTTGAAAAATCAGTTGACGTTTAACTGGTTTATTTCGTACTCGTAGATACGTAAACTGTAGTAGAAGGAACGCTAACTGAATTAGTTATGTATAAAACCTAGTTGGTGTTTAACTGTCAATGTCATTGAATGAATTAACCAGTTGATATAATTTTACTGTAAAACCTACTACTATAATTGAGTAAAGGTGTGGCATTTAGTATTATTAATTAAGATAGTAAGTAGCATTATTGTAAGTACTCATTTAAGTAAACATTGTTCTTTTGAGTAAATACATTCGTTAAGGCGCATAGTGATGCGACACTAGCGCCACTCTTTATTTTTTCTTCTATTATCGTTATGGAATAGAATTACCAAAAGTTCTCACCGCCAATTAATAATACCCAGTATAAAGTATTTTTCGACACCTCTTTAATAGTTTTGTTTCATTTATTAGAAGAAAATGGTTTATTGCTTTTGGTGGCCACCAAACGAAATAAACCATTTTCCGCTAAATGTTCTTGCACGCATTATCTGCTGTAGGTATTGAAAAATAGTTTATACTGGGAATTATCGGTGGCGGTGAGAACTTTTGTCAATTCTTATCCATAACGATAATATAAGAAAAAAATAAAGAGTGGCGCATCACTATGCACCTTAAACTGAAATAACTAGTTTTGCGGTAAAAAGAAAACGTTTAACTTCGTAACTGTAGAAAAACTGTTTAAAAAAACGGTTGGTTCATTCAACGCTCACTAATAATACCCGAGTATATTAAATAAGTTCTAATTACACGTGTCAGTTGGTCTATTTCCGTATGTTGGTCGTTGTGGTTGTGGTTGACCTACGTACTCATTGTTGGAATGTGATCTGCTTCGTCTTACATCGATACAGGGTCACCTTGTACTACTAGTCGCTTTAAGCCGCAAATTAAAAGCTTTGCAATGGAATAGGAACGTAGTTACCTGCTATATAACACTTTCATTGCCAACGACGCACATATAGTTCTGCGAGTCCTCCTAGCTGAGGCCAGCCCCTGCTGGTCGCGCCGCAGAGACTGGGCAGTGAATGCGTTAATTTATTTTTAGAAAAACCGGAACGGATTATTGCTTTACATCACTTATTTTTTGCACATTTGTGTAATAAAAAGGAACATTTTTATTAAACAACTTTTAGAATAAAGATCGATTATGTTTTTGGCAGTATTAAAACTAACACCCTGTATGCAGAAATAGGTGTTTTTATATTTTCCTTACATTTGTACAATTGATTGAATGCATTTTCCCGGTACTATCAAAACAATGACGACCAATGTGGCTTGGCGGGCGAAGCGAAGGTCCGCCTGCGACGCAGGAGGTTGCGGGTTCGATTTCCGCTTTGGGACAAAATGTTTGTACGATCTGCAAATATTTGTCTTGGGTGTTCTAGGTAGTTTCTATGTACCTAACATACCTATATACTATGTTATTAACCATAAGAACAGATTTTAAATGAATCTTTTGTAAATAAATTAATCCAGTCGATGGACCGACGACATCGTAGCGGTCACAGGGTGTCGATGGATGGAGGCGGCTCGGGACCGCTATTTGTGGCGTCGTATGGGGGAAGCCTATGTCCAGCAGTGGACGTGTATGGGCTGATATGATAATGATGATGAAATAATTGAATAAAAAATAATCTCCAGAGTTACTTTAGACAAGTGACTATTATTATAATTCATTGTCAGCGGGCATAAAGCCCGCATTACTTAAAAAGTATACCTAAACACGCAACAGTGAATTAATATGTCGCTCATGCAGGCGTTTCATCAGCCATCCGTCGGCGAGCGGAAATCATTATCTGAAAACAATGTTTTGTGCCGCTCTGTTGGGTTTTTTGTCACCGATCGAGATAAATATCGATAAGCGTTTGAAAGCGGGTGATAAGGATGTCTTTAGAAAAAAAGGCAGTTGAAGTGGTATACTATACCTAGGCATATCTATAAAGTTATCAACCCATTCACTGCCCAGCCGCCGCGAGCGACGACAACGACGAGCCGGTGTATATACATATGTATGTATTTTATTTATAAAAAAACGAATTCTAAGTTTTACGTTTTAACACTCTCTAAACCCGAAATTGATGGATTGGTGGAGATGGGCATGTGCGTCTTGGGCCTTGAAACTGTTAGGGTAATGGGTTAGGTACAGTATGCTGAGTGTGAACTGCCATACTGTTTACTACGAAGTTTGCGTAACTTTATTTTCTATGGAATTCCTATTTTTAAAACTTCCCGCTTGGAGCGCTGTTCAGGAATTCCATAGAAAATAAAGTTACGCAAACTTTGTAGTAAACAGTATGGCAGTTCACACTCAGCATACAGGTTAAGTTTTAGGTAAACCTACTAGCTGTGTAGAATTTAAGGGATATTTTTTTTGCAAATATAATAATAATTTTTATAAAATAAAAGTAGCTTATCCCCTTGATGGTATGCATAAGCTATCTGCCAGTGATAGTTGCGTCACAATCGGTCCAGCTGTTTCGGAATTAGCAAAAACAAACAGATACATAAAAATTTAAAAAAATGGTTTATTTCCATTTAGCCATTTAGCCTACTAACATCTAAGAAAGATGGCATCAGTTTGGTTGAGAATCAGCGGCGCACTTTCGTGTGTGTAACTTCTTAATACTTTCCTATAATTATTAATGTGGAGCTATATGTGGGAACCTATTAATGGTCACCTTAATGCTAAACACTGTGTTTAATAAGACAATAATGTACAGATGTTTCCCCTTAAATAAATAAATAAATTAAGAGGGAGATATATGACGCCATTTTCTGAAAAGGATAGGCATAGGATATCACGTTTATAGGAGCGGGACAGAGCAGAGCGTCGTAAGCGCAAAAACCATGTTTTCGCTTATTATTTATCAATGAGGATATTTATATGCAAAAATAAGACCAAGGTTTCCTTGGTATTTTCTTTTTTAATAACTTCTTGTCATTGTTAGTTTAGGAGAAGAAAGGTAATAACTAAGAAAATAGATGGTGCTTTGCTCAATTATTTCTGACATTTAAATGAGTATTTTTTTCATTTTTGAATAGAAGAGTCTTGTATCGCTTAGATATTAAGATTTTCCGAAGCTTATTCAATAAAGATTACGGAGAAAAACTTTTTAACGTAACCCAATTGACGTTAATTCACATATAACTGGGACATAACTTTATATCGGCGTTTAGTACAGATAGAAGATCCCGCAAGTGGTCTTATGTTATTATTACTGCACGTGTATACTTTCATATGCATTCACCAAAAGTGGTTATTTTGATATTACAAAGTTATTTATTTGTCTATATAGACATATGACGACATCGTAGCGGTCGCAGGGAGTCGATGGATGGAGGCGGCTCAGGACCGCTATTTGTGGCGTCGTATGGGGAGGCCTATGTTCAACAGTGGACGTCTATGGGCTGATATGATGATGATAGACATATGAGATATACCCATATGGATATCATAATAAAACAGAGCTCAAGCGTGATAATAAGAAGGCAATCCACAAACAGGTCTTTAGTTATCATTTAGTTACCGTCAAGGTGTGTTTACCTTACTACCTTTACTTGGAATCTAAGTGCGTGTTTTAAGGTAGAACCACACTATTGTGTTGTTGTGGTGAATCAGAAGCGCATCGGTTTTCATACATTTTGTATGGTAAGAGACATTATTACAGCGACACAAAACACAGCAATAATGTGTTTCTAACCATACCTACCACATGTATGAAACCGAATGTTTCTCACGCGTCGCGGGTTCAAGTCCCGCCGCCGCCGTCGCGCGTCAGCGTATCGTAATTGTAATTTTTTGGGATATAATCTATCTTCACTGACATTTGGGTTCTTACAATGGTTTATATGTAAAACTTTATTAGAAAGACAAAGCCATAAAATTCGTCCAAAAACGGCGCTTTCGTATCCGTTGAGTTTTACGTACGTACTGCTGCAACTGCTGATAAAGAGAACTAGAGTAGGCCCCCAGTATCAACAGATTTGTGACGTTATCGTGGTTTATTGTATGAAAAAACAAAAGACAATTGCGGCAGCTTTTAAACATTTACCTACGCTGTACATAGTAAGGATGTTGCTTACATAACAGGCGGTTGAATACTTCTCGGTAATCGCACAAAGGTTCTCCAATGTGGTCGTATGAGAGTTATAAAAGAGACTATAGATAGAGCAACCTGTTCAGAGTACATTAAGCTCAGCTGGTCCATATTAATACCAATCGGAAGCATTCCCAAGACGCTGTCTGCATTGCCCCGCTGTTGTATGGCAATACGCTGCGCTAGATACTCACCAGCTCTCGGGTCACGCGTCGCTTCGACCAGGCGCTCAGATAATTTTTTAAAAACCCGGAGTGTTTCAGTACCCCACGGACGTTAGGGTCTCGACTCCAAGGACAGCAAATGCGTTTATGGGCTGATATGATAATGATGATGATCGATCGTCTCTCTCTGTCTTATGCTATCACTCTATTCCTGTCTCTCAACATGAATACATAATAAGATACCCGACTGGCATCCATAATGTTCAATATGCATGTTTCTATGGAGTCATTGTTATTGTTCAAACGCGTTTGCGTTTTAAATGGAGCTGTCTGTACCTTCGTCGTGTTTGGTCATGTTCAAACGACGGTAGAGCTATGGCTCCCATGATAAAATGTTGAAGCATGTCTATATGTTTTTGTTTTGGACGCATAGGTACTGACTCACGTTGCATGGCGTAATGTAACGTGTTACACAGCGAGCGTTCGTGCAATCAGTATGGCTATGAAGGCGCTCGTAACGAGCAACGAGACGGAGCACACGGCGTAATGGATCATGCTTGCTGTGAATCAAATACAAATACATGCCTACATGACAGTATAACGTATAGTTTGCTCAGTCATAGATCTAGGCCTCATGCCACAGATAATTTGGCGTGTTATAATAAATGATAGACCGACTTTAAATTGCCCGTTGCCATGGAAACTCTTTGTTACCAGGTTAACATTGTGATAATTTGATTGTTTTTAAAAACCTTATTATCGATTTCAAATTCCTTACTTATACACTGTTTTTAACTTCGCGGGATAAATATGAATCGCCTAGGGATAAAAAATTATGGGTAGTCCCGGGATCATTTTGTAAATAATATTGAAAGAATTTTCAAAATCGGTTTATAATTGGCGGAATGACCGCGTAACACACAAAAACCATTAAAAACACACAATAAATCTTTAACGTTATCTTAAAAAAACATACAGTCAAATTGAGAACCTCCTCCTCCTTGAAGTCGTTTGAAAATCGTTACTCAAACATAGATCGATGACTGAGTAAGCTTTCTTATTACGGGCCAGACTCTCATTTAAAACACAGTACTAGCCTTGTGTCAACGAAAACTTTTTATCTTGTTGAAGCAGCGCAAAAAATGAGATGTCATTCACACCTTATTGATTTATTTTAAGCAATCTTTCTTGCCAACACACGTAATAGATTATGATAAGATTACGTACGTACTAGGTTCCTACTTATTTTAAATCTCTCTCTCGTTCCCGCATCCGTTTCGAGGTAACTAGGTTCTATGATAATAAGCACATGCATCAGTTATTGCCTAGTCTAGTCTGATGGTTTTTTTTTAGTTTATAATTTCGAAAAACAAGTCGGGATTGTTTTAAGATTTTTCCCGTGTTCTGTGTTTGAAGCTGAACCCCCCATGAAAGTTTGGTCCGTTATTTTTGTTACACCCTGTATAGTTTGTATAAACAATAGTTTAACCCGTAAAAACTTTTCGAAAAAACCATTACACCAGTACACTTTCTTAAAACTTTTTACCCTTATTTCATGACTTTTGCAACTTTGTTTTGGCTCAACAACCCATTTTCTAAGAAAAGTACTCGTAGCTTCAAAAAACCAAGATGTGCTGCGGGGGTTGCTGCGGAGGTCGCTGCGGAGGCTGCGGCTGCGGCTGCGGCTGCCCGTGCATAACTATCTACACTTGCTGCACCAAGATTTGTTAACGGCAAGTGATGTGTATACGCAGACGAGTCATGATGTTGCGATGTCTGTGTGGACGTACCTTCGTCAAGTCTTCGTGCTGTACCTAATGTGAAAATAGAATTATAT
The DNA here is from genome assembly GCA_947859395.1 of Eupithecia insigniata. NCBI lineage: Eukaryota > Metazoa > Arthropoda > Insecta > Lepidoptera > Geometridae > Eupithecia > Eupithecia insigniata. The sequence continues at coordinate 9,140,581 of OX402008.1, forward strand.
ATAGAAGCTAGCTATAAGCCACAATATAATATTAATTCACAGATTCGGCTTCGTCAACTTACTCGTAAATCACTTGAGTTTATCCACCTAGGTGCATTAAATACTTACTTTCAAATAACTTTAAACACCTGTACCGCGGTTCATAAAGCAAAATATATATAATATTTACAATTATCAGTAAACTTTATTGACCTAAACACGTGGATCTCACGGACCATTTCTAGTTCACAGCGCACGTTAAAATAATAACACCTGTCTGCGTAGGATGTGGAGAGATAATGCATAGTAGTGTATACCTGTACTGGGAAATGATGAACCATGGTACAAAATAGCACAGGACCATCAAGACCACCGTTCGACCGTTGTGTGCGGAAGTGAACTAATTAGTGTGCTCTACCAGTACTGGATCACTTTCTATTATTATACGATTAGCTAGCATAATAATCATATTTATTGCATAAAACATAGTATACATGGTGTTTAATATTTAATAATGAGCTCATATTTCTCTATTCCGATAGCATGCAATTACTTATGTCTAATATACATATGTCTAACTCATGGCTTATAATTAATAAATTCATAAATGTCATAAAAATTACATTCATTTAGCCAGTCAAACAATTTCTTTTTAAATAAATAATCATTCAGTAATTTATTCATAGCTACGAATAAGAATTATTTATCATAGATTTTAGCCGTAAACAAATAAGGCTTTAACTGTGAAGTTTTGTATTGATTTATTGGTTGCAATAAAAAAAAAATGTTAATTATTGTACTTATCTAGCTTCTACCGGCGGTTTCCCATGAGTTTTTTCGAATTTTCGAACCTAGCCTAAATGTTATTTCAGAAAGATTAGATCTTTATATGTATGTGCATCAGCTCGATTAATTCACTAGTTTTGCCGTTGTCTTCGGCCGGATATCTTCAAAATGACGTGTGGAACGGGTTCTATAAATGTATGAAATAAATTATAAGTATTATAGATATGTAGATCTAACGACCCGCCGTGGCATATAGTCTTTAGGAGCGAGTTTTAACTCTATGCACCCTTTAACTCTATGCACCCTTTATCTCTACATCAGTGAACTCTACGCACGTGTAGCAGAGCATTAGATAAATAGATAACTCTATTGGGAAGTACCCGGTGTACGCGGCAGGCGCCAGCAAAGCTCCCAGTCGGCAGGATTTTTTCCGTAATTTTTAACAATAATCGTCATATTTCAACTAATTTACACAAAGCCATAATTCATTACATTACCTAACTTATAAATCTCCTTAATCACTTCGTCGTGTCGTTTGTCGTCGATAGTTTATTGATAAAAACCGTAAGATGAAATGGAATGGAACCTACGTACATAACTCGACGGAAACTTGCGTTCGTTATTTCAGCCATTTGAAATTCGTCCGAAATATTGCGAGAAACTATTTTATTACTTGTTTGCTAATATTTTATTGCACAAAAATACACAACCAAGTTATCATATTATCTAGCTTCATATTTGAGTAGATAGCCAGCTATTAGGTACTTATGTTTAACTGTAATATCTATTGCAGTGTAAGCAAACTGTTTGTAATCTTTGCAAAACTATTACTACACGTACATAGATTACAATTTTGTAAAGTATAACAATGGCTATTTTGGGTGCATAAAGTAACTTTTTATATATAAATAGTTTGGGTGCTTAGTTATAAATAAAAATAAAAGACCTGAGTCATAGATCATTTTGTAATTTGCTATTTTTGGTTACAAATTGTGTTACATGACAGCAATGACAAGCAGTCCTATGCTAAGCTTTGCTTTGGGAGATCGTAAAGAAGTAACTTACTTAATTTGTGGTAGAGATCTGCAGAGCCAAAATTAAAAGAAGAAGAAGAAGAAATCTATACTGTGATTTGACTGTGATACTGTGTAGGTTACTACTTTGAAAAACGAACGAAACAGATTGACGTCTGCGTCGGATCGCACAAAACGAAGGACGGCCGTTCGCCGTTCTGTTCTTTCGATCGTAATAAATGTTAGTATTATTTTTATAATAAGGTCTACTCGTTACTATAAAAATAATTCTGATATTTATTTCTTACAGTTCTTTCGGTGACCTTACTATGAAAATTATTCTGACGTTTACATATTTCTTAGAGATCTAAAACGTAAGGTGTCCGTTGCTGACGCTCCCGAAGCAACTAGGCGGTAAATTTGTTCGCTTCGTGTGATAGACGTCATCCATCAACTTCGTTCGTTTTTCAAAGTAGACCTCAAAGAGAATACAATACTGAGACCTCTGGACAGAAATAATGAAGAACATTTACGGTAGTTATTGTATACTCATTGAAGAACATACATACACAAAGTATCTTAAATATGGATCCTTCAATTGAAACTAAAGTGGAAATATTTCGAAACTATCATGAACGCCTCGGTCTTGAAACGAAGAGAGGTTCACATTAATTTTATTTCACTTCGGCAAATTCGTTTGGCGCGGGCCTTATATATACTTAGTTATTGTATCCTCTTTGGCGCGGGCATGTTTTTATATGGCGCCGTCGTCTCGTGTCATCTTTACGAATCAAAGGGTAAAAGACGATTATTTTTTGCTTCAGGACAGCACCATGCTGCAGCAGATCCTGCGTGACATGTGGGTGGACCCCGAGATCCTGGCTGAGCTCGACGAGACGCAAAAGCAGACGCTCTTCTGCAAGATGAGAGAAGAACAGGTATGTTCCTACGAAACGTACTGTACGAGACAGGGACATCTCCATGCTGCAGCAGATCCGGCGTGACGGGTGGGTGGATTCCGAGATCCGGGCCGGTCTCGACGAGACGCAGAAGCAAACGGTCTTCTGAAAAATGACGGAAGAACACGCATAGAATAGAACGTTAGAAAAATTACACACACTAAGATGAAAATATTACAATGAAAAAAATATTTAGTAACAATTCCGCGTATATACCGAGTAGGTACTCTGATATAGATATAGATATATGTACCTATATGTTTTGGTCGGCTATAACATATAGGTATAAACCATCAGCAGTACTTGATCGACAACTAAATTATTTTTGATTAGTAAATAGCTGTTTGATCAGCAAAATTAATGTTTTGGTCAGCAGAATTAATTACTTGATCAGCAAGATTTTAAATTCGTTAAGCAGAAAAAATATCGACTTGTAAATGCATTTATTGGAAGAAAGATAATTATGTAAAACCATTTATTAATCTGTGGTAAAACTAAGAAAATAATTGTTTAATTTGTATTTCATTGTAATAGGTACGGTTATTGTATGCCTAGGTAGACCTATATTAAAAATAGCATCTCAAAAAATAGGCATAGATCACGATTTGCTGCTGCTTTACTATATACATATATATTGCTGCAGAAATATTTAATAGGTTCAATGTCACATTACTAGCTGACCAATTTGATCATTTTGACCGACCACTGTATGCAGCTTTAGGAGCAGCTAGTATCATGTCTGTGGTATGCAGCCCAATTCACTTTTTCTGCTGGAAAAATCAATTTTTCGGCTAACTAAAACCTCTTTAATCTGCTGATCGTTTAAAAATGAAACCCATTTCGAACCATAGAGGGATAGAGGCCTTTGCCCTAGTAAGAGTTCCGTGACTTTCCTGGCAATTTTCTTCCTACTTCTAATCAGTAACGCGATTGGCTGCAGCTCGGATCCTAAGCATTCCGTATCGAACAATAAAAACGTTAGCGTTGCGAATCTCATTGTTACAACAAGTTGTGATAAGGCACGATTCGATCTGCACAATCAACTCTATGTTATGCGTGTTAAGGCGAAAAGTTTTATGCTTCTTGCACTAGAACTGCCATAAGTTCATCCGGATTTCATTACACTCCTGTATTTTCTGCACCTCTTAAACCAGGGCTTTAACGTCCGTTTTATCATTTAAATGATTTTTGAGGATATATTTCGTAATTCATTCCGTCCTACATTCCAAAAGTAACATAAATACTTAATTCCAAAGTTTTGAATTCTAACTTGAGAATAAAACGAGTTTCTTGATAAATTCATGTCAGATCTTGATTTGAGTCTCAATTCTCAATACAGAGCAGACCTATCAGTGAGACGACTCGACGTCAAATCAATGTAATAATGATTATTTATCCCGTACATCTTCATCACCCTTATATGTCCACTGCTGAAGATAGGCCTCCCCCAAAGGACTCCACGAATAGTGGTCCTGAACCACCTCCATCCAACGACTCCTTGCGACCGCTACAATGTGGTCGGTCGGTTTTATCGCGTGACTTATGTTTTTACTATTTAATTTTCCCCTATATTTATATAGTGTATACTGCAGTTAATTAAATAAATACATTAATAATTATTAAGTTTGATTTGTCTAAGTGTTTGTAAGCCTAAAGAAATAAAGTTATTGATTCTGATTATGAATTCTCGACTGTAACTCCCTCTGAATGCATCCAGTCGCCCCGTGCATCACGATCGCTGTAACGCGATAGAAACGTAGGGAAAAAGTAACACGAGAGAACACGAGGTACGCGATTGATACCCGATAAAGAATTATTAATTATGTTAACAAATCGCGTTAACCCGTGGTTTGTGGTTCATTTATTCATACATTCGGCGAAAATGACGAGAGAGGGTCACCGGAGAGGTTTTAGTGGGTATTATTACGTCCTTCACAGGGCGTTGAGTCCCACATAATTCTTGTCCCCCCGAGACCAGTTGTTTCGTAAGTGAATTTCAATACCGAATAAAAAAGGCTCGTGTCTCGTAGGCTTTTTATTACCCTCTCATAAAAACAAAACAGACACCTGCATAGAATTGTAGATACGAATGTACTTGCCGATTTTTTTCATTGTCTTCCTAAAATAGTATACCTATACCCTAATTCAGAATCCTAGATATTTTATGTAAACAATGGTGTTACCATATCAAAAAAATATTTCGATTTAGAAGTTTACTAAATTTTTCTATATGGTATAACTAACCTGTATACTGAGTGTGAACTGCCATACTGTTTACTACAAAGTTTGCGTAACTTTATTTTCTATGGAATTCCTATTTTTAAAACTTTCCGCTTGGAGCGCTGTTCAGGAATTCCATACAAAATAAAGTTACGCAAACTTTGTAGTAAACAGTATGGCAATTCACACTCAGCATACTGACTTTGTTTCATCTATACTATATCTTAGAAGGCTACTTTTCAGTGCTCTGAAGTAAGTAGTAAATTTAGGTAGGTTACTATCACGCAAGTAAAACCGCGCGCTATTACTAATAATAGTGATCCATGGTAAAGACTTATTTATTACCCCTGACTTGTCTTTAAGACAGTGACATATTATGAAATGTCTTTATTTACATAAAATAACTAGGTTTCTGAATTAGGGTATAGGCATTAACTGTGTGTGTGTTTTATTTATGTACAGTTAACACACAAAGTTGATTGATTAGCCGCAAACTAGATGTGTCATGTGCTGATGATAAACATACAGACATTTATAATAGGAATTGAAGATTTATCATAGTCATAGAAATGTAAATACATAATATCATCATCATCATCATCAGCCCGTACACGTCCACTGCTGAACATAGGCCTCCCCCAAATGACGCCACGAATAGCGGTCCTGAGCCTCCTCCATCCAACGACTACCTGCGACCGCTACGATGTCGTCGGTCCATCGAGTGGGAGGTCTTCCCACACTCCGTTTCGCATTGCATCGCGGTCGCCACTCGAGAACCTTTACTACCCAACGGTTATCGGTTCTACGAGCTATATGGCCTTCCCATCGCCACTTCAGCCTGCTGATTCTGAGAGAATATCATAGTAGTGTCGTTCAACTCAAGCATTAGCATTTTTATTTTAAGCTGCGATTTTTCGATTCTAATGGATTTAATAATGGATCGAATCTAGCAATACAGTGGTATATAAAATGGTAGGCTTGTAGAGTGTACAGTTTTTTACATTTTCGCTCCACTGCATGGTCATAGCCGGCTTTTTAGTCATTTTGTTTTTCTGTACCACATTCCCGTTAACGCATTCAGTGCCTAGCCTCTACGGTGCGATCAGAAAAGGAATATCCCCGGGACGGACATCATCATCACATCACCCTATCAGTTATTCCACTGCTAAACATAAGCCGCCCCTAATTAGCGCTATAATTAGGGGCGGCTTTATTTATCGCCCTGTCTTCAGTTTGCCGCATCCAGCATCTGCCTGCAGTATTTCGCAGATCGTCATCCCACCTGGCCGGAGGGTGTCCTACACTACGTTTGCTGAGTTGTGGTCTCCACTCAAAAATATATTTATCCCAGCGGTTATCGGTTCTTCGGATTATTTAGCCGGCCCACTACCACTTGCTTATAATCAGACTACTGCAATAGAAGTATATGGTTGACAGTACTTTGGCTACTTTTCTGTTAGAAATTTTAAAATGGGACGAATGCGGAATGAAATCACCACTGAATTTGATTTTCCGTGTTCGGACTACTTTGGGATGAACACGGAATAACTCTTTAGAGCCATGTCCACAACTTTGGTACTCTGTCGGATGTATTCGTTCACGGCGGAAACAGGCTACTTTTATCCCGAAAAAACGCGAGTGAAGCAACGGGCAGAAGCTAGTTGCCTTCATAGGCAATTTATTGCTGAGCGGAATTAGTCTTTTTCTGACTACGGTATCTTAAAAGAAGAAAATGAACGGCTCTTTGCAATGAGACGTTTCTATGTACCGAGGTTCAAGAGAGTTCGTGTCATTGAACCCAGACTAAAATAGCACTTTGCTCTACTATCCTACCTATACTCCGATTTAGAAACCAAGATATTTTATGTCAACAAAGACAATGGATGAACAAGAGATAATGAAAACTTAACAAAAACTGATAACAATAACACAAAACAACAAGATAACAGCAAAGTTATCACTAAAATCTAAAACACTAACTTCAAAAACCATAATCTCACATGTGTATCAAAAAGTATTTAAATTTGAATTCGAAAACGAACCAGTGATGAATTAAATGATAATTGAAAATTTTCAAAAACAAAAATTATTTCGAGCTTCTGTTCTTTGCTTCGATAATACAAAGGTCGTTAAATATTTTCCACTAATAGTACTTACTTGGGTTTTGTAACCCCTTTGTATACAAAATATATCCAGGTTTTTGAATCGTAGTATAAGTACGTAAGTGCCAGACTTTATCTATTCTATATTTAATGCTAGATCTAGAGCATTTATGTGATCAATCATAAAAACCCCCGCTGAGATAACAAAATTATTATCGCAATTAGCCACTGACTTACTATGTATATGTTGGTATATGTACACACTACGGTTTCGCCCTCGGTTTCTTTCACTTGCTTTGTTTTAATCAGTACCTAAAGTATTATTGTAAATACAATTTTCATTTTTACCCGACTACCGAATGACGAGGATTATGATTTTGACATCCTATGTATGGAGCTGATTTTTATGGTCCCACGTAGAGCTGAAACTACTGGTCCGATTTCAACAAATGAGGTGTCGTATGAATCGTCTTAATAGCCCGATAGTTATAGGCTATGTGGCGTTAGATAAAAATGGGGGTCTAACGAGATAGTGAGGGTCTAAATAGGGGTCGAAAATGTCAATGTTAGTAAATATGCTCGTGTGTGGTATCGTTGCAAAGGTCTTTGTTTGTACTTTCCGAAACCGTTTTTCAAACTTTTTTTGTGAGATTAACGATTCTCAAGCTATTAGCAAAGAGGTGTAAAAAATATATAGTTAAAAACTAAAACCCGACTACATAAAAGTCTTAAACAACCGTTCACCTATTGTCCATAGCATTTTCTTTTGATACTTAGGTAGTCGGAGGCACCCACCCCATAGGGTGGGTGCCTCTGACTCTGGCCTTTATTACTAATTGTACCCTAGGGTACAATTAGTAATAAAGGCCTCCGACTACCTAAGTATCAAAAGAAAATGATAAGGACAATAGGTGAACGCTTGTTTAAGACTTTTTGGTAGACGGGTTTTATTTAGTTTTTAACTATATTTATTCAAAAATAAACTCGAAATAGTCGTACGGTGGAGGCCTATGTCCAGCAGTGGACGTGTATGGGCTGATTATGATGAAACTCGAATCACACTCGACAACATTTTTTTTGATCTTGAAATCGGTGTTACCCATTAAATTCAAATAGTAGAAAGAAAAAAATAGTAGGTAAAATCTACTATTTTTTTATTTGAACATCATTTTGAATAACCCAGCCCTGAAATGTAAAACTTACTCATAAAATGCTTTTTTGTAGATTCACTGAGTAAACTCAATAAAGCTCAATTGTGAGCAATGGACGAAATAGCTTTTGAGTCACCTTTTACAGGAATTTCAATTTAATCTCGCTCAGACTTATGTCCAGTCTCCCGTCCGCACTTTTTAATTTTAGTAACAAACAACCATCTATATATAATTCTTATTTATTATTATCTATAATTCTATATTAAAGATGCGCGACTGCGAATTATCTGTCTAGTCGAATGATGAACAACTACTAATTTCCTTATTCGACTTGAATATTAGTAATATACTAATCTTCAAAGTAGAATGAAACTACTTATTAGTAATTACTAATGTCTCTACGAATGGATCATTCATGACTCCGATTCGACTTTGTTAGTCGACCGATGGTTTTGAGTGATGAATGAATTATTCGTCGCTCCTGCGGCCTGCATTGAATCGAAACCGACACTCGCGTTTACTAACCAAATTAGTTACTAATTTGCTTTAGTCATTCGAATCGTTCGAATGACTTGTCAAGTCGAATAATTCGAATGAAATCATTCACAGTCGCGCATCTTTATTCTATATCCATACATCCAAACTTTCGCATTAATACTTGCTCAAAATGTTAATAAAATCTACTGATTGGATTATGAACACAAGTCAGTGTTCTATAAGATAGATTATTCTTGTTCAAGGCTACGATTTGTCCTCGTGAAAGAAGCCATGGGTAGGCGCTGGTACACACATAGGTACCTTTTATATGCCTATTAGGGCAATTTAGATTATCCGGTAAGGTATATCTAATAAAAAAATTAAACCCCTAGGTATTGAGTTTATAATAACGAACCTTTTAAAATCGGGAGAACTCTACATTGCAAACAAAACAACATAAATATGCATTTATTTGCTTCTCAAATTAAACAGACATAAAAATAAATACATTTAAAATATAAACAAACATTGGTCCATAAATAATACTTTCATTATAAGTATCGGTAAAGAGTGGAACGAACTTCCTGTGTCTGTTTTTCCGATAGAGTACAATCAGTCTTCAAATCCCGAGTGATTTAGTTCCTTTTGGGAAAGCGTGCTCCATGCTAACATGGAGCACTCCGGAAAATGAAGATATGGCATCTTCATTTTCGATGGTGGTCAAAAGACATAAAAAATAAAAAAAAATGTTTTTTATTAAAATTCTAATATATTTTCTCAGGAGGAGACTGTATGTCACAGCAGCCAAAAGATCTCGATTCTGCATAAATGCCTTAGCACTCCGGAGTAGATAGGCGCTGGTATTCTGCCTATATCTGATTAATAAAAAACCTCAGGCACCAGAACATTGTAATAAACAACTACTGGCCTCGAAGTTAGTTTCAATAAAAAGTTCTCCTCGTCCAAATTTTCCCTTTGACGTTAGGCATTTCCCTTTTCTGATATGAGCGTAGTTACACCATTTAAGAAAGCTCTAAATACTTTTTACTGTTTAATCAGACATCTGATTTAGATAAAAAATCTCATGATGACATGACATGAGTCCATAAGCACTGATAAGCAACTCTATGACATGACAATATTCCCAAACTACTGGTAGTATTACATTGATACCACTGATACATTGACAGCATTGTAATATTTGACAAGTTTTCTGTGAATAAATGATTCTATTCTATTCTATTCTATTCTATTCTATTCTATTCTATTCTATTCTATTCTATTCTATTCTATTCTATTCTATTCTATTCTATTCTATTCTATTCTATTCTATTCTATTCTATTCTATTCTATTCTATTCTATTCTATTCTATTCTATTCTATTCTATTCTATTCTATTCTATTCTATTCTATTCTATTCTATTCTATTCTATTCTATTCTATTCTATGCGGCTTTATAAAGCTATGTTCAATTCAATACGACATTGTGCATTGAAAGTTGATATTGACCGTGAAATAAGATTCAAAGCTACCAGAGTTTTTCACGATAGGACCACAGATAACAAGATGTAACTGTCCAAATAAGCATGGCTAATTTACACAAAACTATCTCTTCAATCAGAAAATCCTACTAATGTTATAAATGTCAAAGTTTGTGAATATGGATGTATGGATGTTTGTTCCTCTTTCACGCAAAAACTACTGAAATTTTGTATGGCTATTTTCTATCCCGATAAAACGCGGGCGAAGGCGCGGGCAGCAGTTAGTATAGAATAATTTTATTTTAACTTAGGTACCGCATAGTTTACTTCCACTTGATATAGACCGATGACATCGTAGCGGTCGCAGGGAGTCGATGGATGGAGGCGGCTCAGAACTGATATTCGTGGCGTTTAGGGAGGTCTATATTCAACAGTGGACGTAAACGGTCTGATGATGATGATGGATAGTTTACTTTCATTCAGTAGTATTGTCAGTGTATGATTAGGACAGACCACCCGTGAATTAGGCCACTCAAACATGTTTTTCGCCAATCTACACACAACCCATCTGGCGACCAGAAGCCATAATGTATGAGATCAGCGTACCTATCTACACGCGCCTAAAGGACAAAGCACATCCGCACATCACAAAAATGTGAATTCAAATATATGGGCTTAAACTCGCTATCTTTAGATAGTTTTCACAGTGACAAAATGGCTTAACGCAAGCTTCAAACGATATAAGAGCTTGCGAAATGTTCATTATCTGATGCCATCAATATAAAATAGATAGAATTAAATCTTTATTGACAAAGAAAACAACAATCAAATAATATAAACAAATTAAACTAGTATTTATATTTACAATTGAAACAATTGAGCTAACTGCAGACTGTTGCAAACAATCTACAGATTGCTCAACTGGTCCATATCAATACCAATCGGAAGCGTCCCCAAGACGCTGGTTGCATTGCCTCGCTGTATGGCAATGCTAATATAAAATGCATCTAAATATTACGAAATGTGCTCTGTGGTTGTTAAAGGGTCCAGATATGCGACAACCATTTAAAATCCACGTTCCTCAAAAGCCTATTAAATTTGACGAGTTCGACGATTTTATCGGTTTTGGATATGCAATTTATTATTTGAAGGACAGGCACATGATTCGCAGGTCTCTTTAAATTCTTCGTGACTTAGAATGGAAGGTAAAGCAGGATTGTGAACCATTCGTTACGTATTTAGGTTGTCTGACCTTCGAACGAGCAGTTCTAACAATTGGTGTCTGTCAGCTTTCAAAAGTCCTATGTACCTAAAATGATACAGGTAGACATCATGGGCACGAAGCGCGTTCACTCGCTGGCCCAGGCACCAGCAGCCGGGCAACCAAAAAATTTTAAATGATAAGGAAGTAGACGTGTTAAAATACAGAAGGAAGCTGCTGCTTTTCCTCTCGTAGGTTCTCTTAGTCGGGGTCGAATGCTGCGACCCGCCAAGACGATAAACAACCATCTGAAATACCCCCCGTCCTTTCCAGGTTCGTCGATGGCAGCAATGGGATGAGAAGGTGGGTGAGGAGCGCCCTAAGTTCCAGAAGAATGGCAAGAAGCAGGTGCAGTTCTTAAAGGGGGAGGATGGAGAACCCTGGGTGAGTAGCTTCAAATGTTACTATGACTATTAACTCTAAAACACAAGTTTTAGAGTTAATAGGCAAAATAATGACGGATAGATTTCCCGGAATAGGGATAGATGATAAAGGAATTTTTGGAAACTGACTCGATTTTGAAGGTAGATTAGATACATATATCATAGTAACAAATACATACGTTGTGCAAACACACTACTAACGTTCAAGGGATAGGATGATGGAAACGAAAGAAAATTGATTGAATGAAACAGAAAGCAAATCTTATAAGAGAAAAAATATTTTTAAGTTTTACTTTGTTCAATCTGTTCAGTAGTCTTGAACATTGTAACTTGAAGGACACAGAGAAAAGAAAACTGTCGGTGCGATATTCACAAAAAAGAGAGAAAAATTAGAAAACTTGAGATGTCATAATGTTGTTTCCAAATCAATATTGGTCATGGTTCATGACGGTAACAACGTGCTATTTCAGCCGTGAACTTTAGTCAATAGCCTTTTAATTGCCGTAGACAAAGGAAGCTTTGTTTACGTGTTCATCTATTGCCTTTTCACGGTCAATGATAAACAGCATCTAATGACATGTGTTAAATGCTTGAACAAGATACAGTTAGCAAAAAGGGGATGAATATTACGAGAAATAGATAAAAAAAAACAAAATCTGCTAAGGAAATTAGATGTTACAGGTTTCATGATCAGACCATTAGAGTTCTGTGCTGGACATAAAGAAGCCTCTTCATAGCACATCGGTACCATTACTACTCCTCACTGACTCCTGAAATACAGTTTTTACAAGTTCGGGAGTATATAGATTCATTTATACGATATATTTATACCTATACGTATATATTAGCCTTTATTAACAAAGAAAATTGCTTAAAAGAGCATGTCTACTTGTGTCAAATAAATGATTTTTACTTATACTTTTTACAATTGATAAAAATTCCTCGACCTATATACTCGTCGTATACTTGGCGGTCGGAAGAAAATTCTCCAAATTTCAAGGCAAACTTGTCGATTCCAAACATTACCCAAGGCATCCCTACAAAAACATGTTTGAAGGCGTTGAATTTGTAAGGATGTAATCACCTTTACCGGTACAAAGACGACATACAAAATGAACTTGAATGCCAACAAGTGGCGAACAAAAAGTGGACCAGTACGCACCACTAGTAGTTTAAAAAATAAACAAAGGAATTAGCTACAGGCAGTGCTCCAAGGCCTCAGGTTGACCCAGATCCAACAATGGAGTTAAAAACACCGGATAAACACCGTCACGTCCAAATTTTACTTAATGGCTAAACGCCAAAACCAACAAGGACATGAAGGCATTGTTTCCTATTGTCCACTGCACTTGCATTGTCGTCTGTATCATGGTATATTACAGTAGATGATGCTGTTTCTTTGTTCTCAGACAGATCAATATAAACAAAGTCTGTTACCACATTTTCACCTATTTCATGAACTATGGTTCCAATCACGTCAATGGTCCATAGTTGAAGTCTAGCATTTCGATTTCCCCAGTTTAGTGCGAATTATGAACTATGTGGTGTGGAATTAAGGTCGCAATTGCAAATGTTGACCTTTTAAAACAGTAGGCAGTTGGTTACGGCATTTAGGCGCATTGAAATGTGCGGTTGGTGTAAATATCTCGGTGACTTTATTGTTATGGAAAACCTTTGTTTGAGCAGTCATGTTTTGAAATGTATCCCAAAGCGGTCAGTGAAACCGTATGTGAAACTGAATCATACATAACATAACAAATGAATTGGTCGAAAGTTTTTCAAATTTTACCGACCTACTTAGAACAATTCTAAATTCAATAACCCCTACGTAAGTACCAGGTTGGTACTACTAATGATTATTGCAAACACAAGCCCTAATGATGATGACGATGTCCAGCCGAAGTTCGAACACGATAGCCATTCTAGCTGTGTGCTCAGGCCATATTATAGAAGCCCTAATGGATCAAAATTCAGGAAAATGCCTTTATTTGAATACTTGATCGTCACGTTAGAGGAAACAAGTTAATGATTTACTGCTTTCGTCATTTATTTTCATTCATGGTTATCTCAACTCAGCACTTTCAAGACAGTTTCAATTTCCTGAGATCTTTAAGTTTTTTTTAGAAGTTTTTATGGGGCTAACCTAGACTAACAGGTAGACTCCTATTGTTTCGCGGGGTAAGCACACACAAGTATCTCAAAGGAGAACGTAAATAAGAGCATTGATCATCATTGAGCACAGACATTCACAAGGTCGACCGATGATTTGGTGAAGGTCGAGAGAAAGTGTTGAATGTGCAAAGCGCAGGACCGGTCATCCGGACATCTTTTAGCTGAAGTAACGATGATGATAAGCACATTACAGGGGTATTTTTTTTAATTGATCATGGTAAAGCGTTTGACCACCATCCAACTTGAGAGAGTGAAGATGTGGCCTAAGATGGAGTGTGCTCTCCCAGAAGGAACTTATTCACTCGGGATTTGAAGACTCCTAGATTATACTCTACCGGAAAAACAGACACAGTTTTAATTATTTTAACAAATTTCTTTTGCCTTCCAGGTTTGGGTGATGGGCGAACACCCGTCCGACAAATCAATAGAAAGCATGCTGGCCGAGGAGGCACGGCAGAGGGCACTGACACAGGCGCGGCAGGAGGCGCATCAGCTCAGGAAGTCGGTCGAGAAGGAGCTCACTCAGCTGATCGACTACCAGCCCCTGCCTAGCTTAGAACAGGTATATAAAAAATTAAAAATATAGCTAGGAGTTATTGACTTGGACCCTTGGGTGCGTAGATTCATATGGCATGAAAACGAAAGTAAGAATATTAGTTTTAAAATTAAATTTATGCTACAATTTCTTTCTTTACGAGGGAGATAAACAGGAGAGGAAATTTTATTTGTGTTGTTAATTTAATTTAGAATGCTGTCATCGAGCTTGTATTTCGTATTTTCTTGGATCATGGTATTTTGAATCTGAAAACTTCGTGATTGGATTATGGTCATCGTATATTTAGTAATATTAAATCTGTCGTCAACGTAAAATGTAACAAAAAATACAAAAAATGAATTGAATTGAATTGAATGATAAGTACGCACCATTCTAATAAATCTAGATAGTTTTACACCGTTGTCGCGTGGATTGATTGTATAGTAACTAGGAGAGTATCGGGTGCAATTTATTAACTTAATTTTTTTTAAATTTTGCAATACAACATGAAATTGAAATGTAGAGAAAATCAATAACACCTTTTTAGATAATAATAACTATATATTTAACTGTGTATTTATAGTACCTATCACTAGTCTGAGTGCTTATTTTGTAAGCCGATAGAAATAAAATTATTGATTCTGATTCTGAATATGACGACCGATTAACATTAGATATTTTATATGTAAATTAATAAACCACAGTATTCTGTTATTTAAATGTTTTAATTGTTAATACCGACTACATATTGTGTAGGTCTTATTTCTTTTTATTGTTTAGCTGTAATTTTCTTTGTGAATAAAGAATTCAGTTTATATAAACAATATGGGAATATGAAAAAATCCAGTTCCCATAACACTAGAATGTTATTTCTTACATCAACATAACATAACAATAATGGAAATAGATGATTAAGTGAAGAATTCAACCTGCCTTTTCAGTTTTATTTTGAACTAGCGCCCGCCCCAACTTCGCACGGATTGCACCCGTGATACTAAATTATACATATAAAACTTCCTCTTCAATCACTCTATTAAAAATAACCTCATCAAAATCTGTTGCGTAGTTTTAAAGATCTAAGCATACATAGGGACAGACAGACAGCGGGAATCGACTTAGTTTTATACTAAGTAGTGAAAAACCCATAAAATCAATAATGAACAAAAAAATAGCAGACAAGCTTCTTTGGCAGTAATGGCTGTTTCTTTCCAGAAATTCGACTTATCACCCAAGAGTATAGACTCCATAGAAGATAACCTTGAGATCTACTGCACAGTGGAGGAGCTCCGACAGCGGATAGACGCGCTGGAGCCAGAAGTTAAGGAAGATAAGGCTGACGATGACCTTGATGACAAGGCGTACAACACTGAGTATTGTGAGAACATGAAACTGGATATTAATAAGAACACGCTGCATTTCAACTTTATTGAGGGGAAGAGGGATGTTTTACAGGTAATTTTTGATAGACTATTAAAAAATAATCATTTCAATTTGTATCATAAACTTAGGTATTTAATTATTGATCGTAAATTCAGAGGAAACACTTGGTCAATGAAACGCTAATTGTCGGACTCGCAAGGGCTTTACTTATCACTCAGGACTTCGATAGTCCTGAGACACAAAATTACTTCATGAAATCTTTGGCTTCTATAGTTTAGTAAATATAATGTGGGACTAAGAGAGAGAAATTTATTATTAGATTCTGAGAGGCTGACATGGAATTCAGGAAGCTGAGAAATTATAAGAATCGTTACCTAACCGAAGCTATTTAATTAAGTTACGTAGATTAAGTCTTACTTGCCGATCCCCGAATGGGGACAACGCGTGGGGACGAGCAGGAATAATCCGAAATATTTACGATTTGCTGTTTGTAAAATCTCGTTAAAAGATTGTTACGCAGAAGATTTCGATTCGCGTGTAAAATAACAATTCTCTTTCCAGGAGATAGGCATGCCTAACAGCGGAGACGGCGTAAGCGTAAAGGTAGCTGCATGGGAGCGACGCGTCGCAGCCGCGCGGGCGACGGACATACTACGGACGCTTCGCGCCCGGCGGGCCCGCGCGCTCAGGGATGCAGTGTTGCATGCTACTGATGATGACGAGGCTTGGAGGGAGCAGGGTAAGTTAATTCTATTATAATTTAATAGAGTTTAACGGTATTCAAAACCCAGAAGGTGATAGTGCCAATGGATAAATTTAAAGAGTAGGTATAGCACGCGGAGGCAGCACAGCCAAATCTTTAGGTTTGTGACATCGTACTTTGCAGGCGGGCTTAAGAGGGTTAACTGTGAAATGAAGCTACTGTCAAATAAGCTACCAAGCGGTGTCTTACCACTCGTCAATTCTATAGCTTGAGCTACCGAGTGGTAGGATTATCAATGAACTTGTCAGCAACACTGTATTTTGCGCGGAAACTACATACTATGTAAAACCACCATTTTTTGATTTCTTTGCGCCAAATATTTAAATCTTGGCTTTGCTCTATGGCTTGATCCTATCACAGCATTTATCAGCTACCCGCATTAAGTTTAGAGAAAAAAAAATGATTTTGTCGTTTGTTGTCAATTCACATTTGATATTTTTACTTACCTACAACTTTAGATTCTATAAGCCTCCGCATAAGGGTACAATGTTTAAACTAAGTTAATTTAAGTACTCGAAATTTAAGTTCGAGAAAACGATTATCTTAAACCTTAAACCTTAGTTGCTCGACCGACTGTGGACATGTGTGGGGTCAGCCACCCATGACCTAAAAGTTGAAGTGATCAATCTTTGGAAACTGCTTCTGCTGAAGCTTAACTTGTTTACTTCCGTTTCAGAACGTAAAGCCAAGGAGGCGGAGGCGACGAAGCGTCAGATAGCGCGCGCGGCGCGGGAGGCACACAGGCGCAGTGCGGACATACCCGCCACACAAATACCTGATGCTACGCAAGGTAAGTTTAGTATGAACCATGATCTAAGAAAACAGGGCTCGTCCGGGAGTGTCGCCAGGTGACGTCACTGTCCAGTTGCCACTTTATTTCAACAAAATGTAGAAGTAGGGAAACAAATGTAATAAGGGTCAATTGAAAAATCAATAATAAATGTGAATTGCAATTATATTTATTAGATCAGTCAAAACAGCGTTAGTTAAATACGAGTTAATGTGATAAATACAAAACCACATAGTTTTACCAGATTCATAATACAGGAGTTCGGGGAGTTACGATTTTACGCTACCCACTGGTAACAACAGGAAACGGATCCGTCTTCTCATTCGCTGATGGCGATGATGACGTAGGCTGGAGACACCCACATGACCATTGTGTCTCGGAAGAGCATAACTTGTTTTCTTATACCATGGTATGAACGAAATTATTTGATAACGAGTGGCAATAGGTAAAAACTGCATGAAATCAAACTGGTGCAAAATTTTATCAGCTTTCGTATATCAAAATTTCCTAAGAAGCATTGTTTACGAGTTGAAAGAAAAAAAACTAAAAAACGCGACCTTTGTGTCCTTTCCCAGGGCTCTTCTCACAGGAGTGGGTACTCTTAGTATGTCTAAAATAAAAAAAAAACATGATATTATATTATATTGGTTTTTTGCTGGACCTTTTTCCAATGTTGCCACGCTGCTTCAGCATCGGTCGACCTAAGGGCGGTCTAAAATTTTGAAACTATCATGGTTATTTACAACACTTAAGTCATTTATATCGGGGCTCAAAACTCAAATCATGGTAAATATCCTTCTAATATTATAAATGTCAAAGTTTGTGAGTATGGATGTTTGTTCCTCTTTCACGCAAAAACTACTGAACTGATTGGGCTGAAATTTAATATGGGTGTAATTTTTACCCCGATAAAACGCGGGCAAAGGCACGGGCAGCAGCTAGTCCCATTATATGTAATATGTTTACTGCTTTGAGATTTGGTAGCAACATCGACAAGATTGTCTAACACCACTTGCTGATCGAGGTTCGAAATAATCAATAAACGACTTTCTTTCAGCGGACAAGTCTCTTAACACAGACGCGGTGCTGGAGTGGTTCCACTCTCAGGAGATGCCGCGGGGCGCTGGCTTTGACGATAGCAAACCTTACGAATGGTTTCATGGTAAGTTACACCATTAGTGCAACCTTACATATTTACCTCCATGATTGCGTCGCAAGCTAGATATAATATTTGTCAAAACGATTTGAAAATCTTTGTGTAGGTACACCTATGGTCCATAGGCGTACACGAAAAACATTTTCCATAGGATATGGAAAAAGTAGTCTGGCTGGAGTTGCAATAAGTGTTACCACAACGATAATAATTAAGTAGCATCGCGGGCTATTTATATTTTTCATTTAAGGCATACCTACTCGTACTTATATCATAGGGAAATAAAAGGATTTTTGAGTTTGAGTTTATCCGATGTTTTCAACACACTGCGTTGCATAGCTACGTTGCACAACTGTGATTGATAGACGCCCCTTATTCCTTAGAAGACGCAGGCTTGAATGATAATAGACAGTAACGTGGCGTCACCATGAGTCATGCGCTAGTGTCACTCTGCTGAATCCATCTCTTACTTTTCCAGGTCTAATTACCCGTTCAGAAGCTGAAGATGTTCTCTCAACACAGCCAGCAGGCAGCTTCCTTGTCCGTATATCATCGCGCGCGCGCGGCTACGCGGTATCGTACCGCGGCGGTGCACGCTGCAAGCACTACCTGGTGGAGACCGCGCGCGCCGGGTACCGACTTCTGGGGGCCGAGCATCAGACGCACGCTAGCCTAGGTTAGTACTCGACGCACGATAGGTGGTAAAGACGCACCTACCACCTAGGTAGCTAAGCAACAAACGCACGTTAGCTCAGTTGACCACCAAACGCAGCCTAGCCTAGGTAACTACCAAACGGACCCTAGCCTAGGTAACCAACAAACGCACCCTAGCCTAGGTAAGCACCACATTTATGCTAGCCTAGGTAAGTACCTACCAGATGAACGCCAGCCCAGGCCACCAACAAATACACCCTAGCCGAGGTAGTCTACAAACATACCTTAGGCTCCGCGCAAACGGGCCACCGACCACAGCCACTGGTGGCCGGCGACAGCCACTTAACATACTTTTTCATATATTTTGTATAGACGCGCCGCATAGTAGCCGGTGGCGGCCACTCGCTACAGCAGTGTCCGTAGCGCGCGACAGCCATCGGTGGCTGTGGTCGGTGGCCCGTTTGCGCGGAGCTTTATAAGCGCCTAGCCTACATGCTAGCCTAGGTATTTCTTATTTTATTCATATTTATATTGTTCAAATGCTGGCGGTTCATGCCGCGACAGAATCCGGACGCTAGATAATAAATACTTGATTAATTAAGAATAATTTATGCATTTCTTACATAGGTCTAGGTAAAAAAGTATAGTACCAAACATGCACCTCGTTGGGGCGCTGCAAAATGTCAAACTAGAGAAAACTAATAATAGGAATTAGCTTAAAAAACTTATATCTTGACTTGAGACCTTTGTTCGTGCCAGAGATCGCGTCTAGTCATTCTCTCGAACAAATAATATGGTCTTCGCTCTCTGTCGCGGTTATATGCCAATTTCTAAAACAACTTATATATTTATAAAATACAAATAACATTGCTACGAAACGTAGATATTGCTATGTAACGTAGGCATTGTTACGAAACGTAGACAATGCTACGAAACGTAGACAATGCTACGAAACGTAGACAATGCTACGAAACGTAGATAATGCTACGAAACGTAGACATTGCTACGTCATCTGCAGCTCTTCCTACGACGTACCTTTGCTGAAGAAATTGCATTGATACGTAGCATGAAAGTCGAGTTGAATAAAAACAACATTGCTATGCCAGCATTTGTAAGTAAGTCATTGGCAAAACCGATATAAAACGAAGATTAGTGCAGATTGGTGGATTGGAAACCGCTAACAATGAAGTCAGATACTAAAGTAAAATCTGTTCATTTTGTATTTTTCTGTTCCAGCTGATCTTATAAAGTACCACAAAGCCGTCCCGATGACAGAGGCCGGCGGCGAATTGCTGCTGACTGCGTGCACGCCGCTCAAGCCGCTCATTCTCACCGCGCCGCCGCCATCTTGAATATAGTCTTACGCCGCCATTTTGTATAAATACTGCTCCAATACATTTCTCAAAGGCGAGGATCCCCTATATTTGTAATCAATCATACTCCAATACTCTGTTTTGTGTTTCTATTGAACAGTAATTTCCTGTCATATTTTCTTTCAGCCAGTAGAATAGGATAATAAAACGATATGGGACCAAAAGTCATTAGAAGCATATTTTGTTCTTGTGTGTCTTGTCTCGTATAGCTTAAGGTAAACAATTACTTAGTTTTTATTCGATGACAAAAATTATAATGGGCACAGAGTGGAGGTTTAACATCCTAGTGGTGTGCCTTTATCGATATTTAAAATATCGATGGTGCTTTTCGAATACGAGAATGATCTCGTCCTTAATATTATCTTTATCTTCGATAAGTCATTGTATTGCATTTTTGTTAGAATTTTTAATGATGAACAAATTGATGCGAATAAGATTTCAATATTTTATTTTAAGGTTATATAATGGGCTGATTCAAATAAGACTCTGTGTATATAAATACAAAACTATTGAATTCAAATTATTTATCCATAGTCTTCCATGTTTTGTTATAATTTGCTTATTGCTTTGATTTTGCACTGTTTGTCACTATTTGAATCAGTGCATTTGTGTTATAATTAGATTAAACATAATGTAGATGTGATAATCATAAATTCGCTCACATAATTAAGTAAAGCGCTTGTGTATCCGCGCTTCAGTATTATCGCTATTGCAATCCGAATTCTGATTATTAAAATAAACCAAAGTCAAAATCTTTAGGAATCGGACGCTGCTTTTACCTAGGTTTTTAGTTACTTTAAAATGATTTGTATGCCATTTTGTTTCGTTTGTAGGTAACCTATAGATCTATGATACTATTATTTTAGTCATTAACTGCCAATAAATAATAAATATTTAAAAATACTTCGAAGTTTCTCTTAAGGACTTGGGTTGACAGAAAAGGTGGTTACTTTAAAAAGTGTTTATTAAATTTGCGTGTAAAACGTAACACTATACAATATTTACAAATCCTCATCCAACCGTCGGTTACAATTCCACAAAACATCAAAAAAATCGATTTATTTTAAAAACCTTTTGGCAGTGGGCATGTACATTTGCCTAATTTGACTTTCTCAATTTAATAACAGTAAAATCTTCACGAAATCAAGAAAAAAATAATTTATTACTGCAAAAAAACGATTTCAGTAATTTTTTTTAGACCTAACACTTCAAAATCTCATATTACAGTCTTCTAAATCTAAGTATATATGATAATTATTATGGTTTCTAAGTTTCCATAAATAAAGAACCATAAAACATTAGTAATAAAATCATTCATTTTATAAATAAATAAATAATGCTGAAGAATTCACGAATAAATATTTTAATATTTTAAAAACATTTTCTATCGATAACTATGTAAAACGTATTATGGTTACAACTCTTCGATCACGGGATATTGTTGAATGTTCTACACAAGTTACAATCGCATCTAAAACAAGACAAATGCTACTTTTATGCTTTTTGTCGATTTATAAACGAGAATAATTGTTACTTGTTTCATATTAGCTTAGTTATATTTCTCCTAGAAAATTGAGGCTCAAAACACACCGAAAATGGCACGGGTTAGTAAATTTACAGGTACAGGTAAATAAATAATTACATTAAGCTGGATAATAAAGTCGGTGGCATTACACCAGCGGCAAGGTCTCGTCTAGGGTAGAGTAGACAAAAATTATAACAATATTGAAGGTGAAGTAATGATTTTGAAATATCTACTTATTTATACCTAACACCTGCAATGACCACACTACATACATATAGATACACTAGCCAAACTCGATGTGGAATATTTGTAAACAAAACATAACACAAACTAAAAGTCGCTTGGCGTAGATTTTCAGATATTAGGTATTGTAAGCAATATTTATAGAAAAAAGGATCTCAAATCGACAAGTTACGTAAACTGCGTAAAAAAAGACGCGGCAATAGATAGTTTTAGGCTAGTGTATATAGTAGTATAGACTTAGACTCTCCCCTAGATAAATCGCTGTCTTGTGAGTGTGCCGATATCCCTGTTGGAAAGAGGCGCGCGCCCTCGTCGTAGATGCTGTCTACCACTGCATGCTTCTGCCATGTCGGTGTTATTTGAGTTTCTATTTAGGTTGTTCGCTGACCCAAACTAGCGCCGCCACGTATTTTATCGTATTATTAAACAAGTTAAACAAAGGAATTTTCAAAAATCCCTGGTGGTAAAATTCCCAATTCGGTCCGAACTGATTAAAATATTTATCTAAAACGAATCTAACATAAGTAATGAAACACATCATATGACCAAATATCATATCAAAATATGACTATAAAATGAAAATTTGCTCCAATTATTTTGTAAGGCGTTTCGCAAAAATGTGTTTTTTGGTGGTTTTATTATTATTGTATCGAATTTATTAGAATAATTACAAAAATCTTTATATTTTAAAGTAAAGATATGATATTGAAAGCAATAGTTTTAATGTTGTTTATTCATTCAGTGTTTTCTTTTTCCTGTGAGAGTTAAATCCCAGCGCTCATTTTATGTATTTTCTACATTGATTTAATATAAAACTACACAATTTACTGTAAAATGAAATATTTTAATATGTACATATATCTGATATTGGTCATATTTTCTGTTCCGTTTCATTACTTATATTAGATTAGTTTTAGAGAAATTTAAAACGGCGAGGTCAGAATCGGGCAATTTTTCACGGAGCCCCCTCAAGAGCGATCGCGTTTTGAAAGTTTAAAGTTTGTCGTTTATAATAAGTATAGAAGGTAGTCATGCGATTGCGACTGGTGTAGTCAGTCAACAGCGGCGGGCGCGCCAGCCGCGAGGCTGCAGTCACATGTAGGGCAGGTTAGTCGGCGTGC